>CM038142.1:405487272-411346190 GCA_021437245.1 Aegilops speltoides
GAATCTAGTGAGCCACATGGATATGCGATCACTACATCTATCAACTGTAGAGCTAGATGATTTTGTACTGCCAATTATATAAGTTACCGGAATGAGATTCCACCTCCGGAGAATAGTTAGGTATCTGCGTAAACCCTTGTGCTACAATACTTGCTCTTTGTTTCACCACCTCGTTGTTCTCAATTCTGTTTCCAGAAGAAAACTGTTGTAGGTACTGCTTATGAATATCTTCCAATTATTGAGCAAGATCATTTCTACCTAGATTATACCCTTTGCTTGAGTTCAGCCCGAGTGTTGTTCACACTTTGCCATGGCCATGGTCTTTGGATCTGAATCACTTGAAAGGTTTTCTCAATCTAGTTGAGAAATGTATGTCGACAATTGTAGACTTCCCGTTATATGTTTCTCCAGAATCTATATATCAATATATAGTTGATGGAAATATCGTTACCCATAGTGACTGCTCGTGATTTCCCAATGCGATTGAGTCGGGTATTATGTTGTCCCGGTCATTTTGTGCACTATGACCTGAGTTGGTGGAGGTTTCTCGTCCACTGGGTGTATACTACCCATCGGGTGTCTGTCAACATGAAGTTGACTTGCATTTACTGATTCACAGGCCTTGATAACCTTGCTTGAGAGAAGCTAAATCCTGATGTACTATTGCCGTACTTCTCCCCCTATTGCTTTGAACGGGGAGTTGAGTGGTTTTAGTTGGTATCTCCACTCTTTCCCGCATTTTTCAGGATTGTAGGATTGTATGACACCTTGAAAGTGCGTTATATCGACTAGAGGGGGTGAATAGGCGATTTTATGAATTCTTCAGCGTGAATTTGCGGTGTGAAATTCCTTAGTGAAGAACTACTAGCGATGGAATAAGTACTCGAGTAAGCATAACGAGAATACAAGCATGGTCATCATGATGAAATGAAGACTAGCACAATCTGAAAGCGTAATCACGAGGATAACACAAGATGAAGACAAAGCGGTGAAGAAATTGGCGAGGAAATTGAGAAAGTCTTGATCAAAGTCTTCAAGCGAGATATGAACAAACACTCAACACGTAATGAGGAAATGAAAGGGTTGAGGAAATAGAACCGATTAAGTTGGTGAAGACAATGATTTGGTAGACCAGTTCAAGCTGCTTTGTCTCGGTTGTATATACGGTTGGGCGGTGAGTATTTAAACTCGAGGACACAGATCCGGACACCCGATCGCTGAGCACGCAGCTCGGGACACCAGTCCTCACCGTATTCTCCTTGAACTAAGGTCACAGACCTCGTCCAATCACTCGTGGTAAGTCTTGAGCGACTTCCAAACCTTCACGAGACTTGGTCACTCGGCGATCCACAATTCCTCTTGGATGCTCTAGACCATGGCGCCTAACCGTCTGGAGGAAGCACGGTCTTGAAGGTAACAAGCGTCGGATCCACGAGGATCAATTTCTTGATGATGCTCAATCACTTTGGGTTTATAGGGGTTTGGTTTTGGGTTTTCCTCACTCGATGATTTTCGCTCAAAGTCCTCGGAGGATGGGTTGCTCTCAAATGACAAGTGTCAAGTTCTCTCGGAGCAGCCAACCAGCTAGTGGTTGTGAGGCGGCTATTTATAGCCTAGGAGCAACCCGACATGATAAGACATAAATGCCCTTCAATGATATGACCGTTAGGTGGATAAGATATTTTGGGACGGTTGGCGCGCGACCACGACAGCGATCGGAAATTTGACTCTCAAATTCCTCGGGGCTATCATGTTCCTCACGGTGTAGGCAATTACATGGCGAATTCCTAACTCCTCGATTAGAACGAATTCATCGTGATCGGAAGAACTTCGTCTACATCCTTTGAAGAAGGTGGTGAAGCGTATGAGATTTCCAAAGGCTTCACTCGAAGGGATTGGTAGGTGTAGGATTTTGAGTTGAGCATCACATGGAAATTTTTCCTTAGTATTTCCTCGACCCCTTTAACGATGCACGGTGTTTCCTATGACTCAAGAAAGATAAAATGAAACTCGAAAACAAAAGTCTTCACGCTTCATGTTCCACAAATGAATACCAAGTCTTCAAGGTCACACCAATTTCTTCACTTTCAAAGTCTTGAAAGTCTTGAATATCAAAGTCTTGATCGAAGAACTTCATTTTAGGGGTTCACTTTCTCTGTAAATATCAAACTCCTCATAGACTTATAGACTGTGTACACTCACAAGCGCATTAGTCCCTTAACCTATAAGTCTTCAATACACCAAAATCACTAAGGGCACTAGATGCACTTACAATCTCCGCTTTTGGTGATTGATGACAATATAGGTTAAGTTTTCAGCGAGGATAAATGTATGAGCTGTAAATCTGATATTGAGGAATTTGATAGCAAGATATAGAAGAACCCCCACGAAGATGTGCATAGTGAGGAATTTGTGTTTGAGGCAATGCACATTTGAAGAGTTGAATCATGGAGATCTCCCCTATATCTTGCAATTCATACGCATTTGATATATAATATGAAGAATTTGAAATGCATGATGAAATATGGTGCTGATGAGATTGACATGCGTGCAATGTCATTAACGAGGAATAAGCATGCAAAGCATAATGCAACAAAAGTGTCGGTAGCACCATCGGGTTTAAGATTACAACTTCGATCCAAATAAAAGTTTGGAAGAGCGAGTTGTAACTTAAAAATGCCCTTAATATAGACCCTCTTGAAGACTAACTCAGATTTCTCCCCTTTGTCATCAAATGACCAAAAGGATTGGCGAGGACTAACATACTGAAGAATTTCAAGTCGATGGAGGCGCCCGGCGTTATCGGGGTTGTTTGTTGTAGCAGGGCCTGCTTGCGATGTCGTCCAAATCTTCATTCTCATCGGTGTCCGCGATGAAGAATAAGAGCTAGCCACCGTGGAGGAACTTTGACCCTCTTTAGTTTTTTGGAGGAGGTGCGAGACCGGTCAAATTCTCCTTGAGACCCATAATCTTGAGTTCTTGGCGCTATAGACATGAGTGAGGACAGCCAGTGCGGTTGAAGGTTTCATGAAGGTACTATTGGTTCTTCTTCTTTGCATTGTATGTTGAGGTCATATTGTGAAGAAGTGCACCAAATGACGTTTTACCCATTTGTGATTGCGATCAACCTTCGATGAAGGCGAAGTAACTCACGATCGATCATCACCACAGGTCTTTGTGGCTTGAGGATTTTGCTTGGTGAGGTATTTCTTGGCGAGTCATGTGTGGCGAGTCGTCATTGGTAGAGTAAGATGTAGCCTTGCGAAATTGACCATCAATGGGCGAATGCCTTCATCGATCTACAACTGCCTTGCCTTTATCATCATCGATGAAAGCTGTCCATTTGAGGACTTCAATGGGAGGCAAGTAGCTACCGTGGTTGAGTGTCGACTTTGTAATTCGGTGAAGATCTTGCCTGATGAATCTCATAATCCAAAGGCGCATAGGGCTTATTTCGAATGGTGACATTGCAATATTGCCCGAGTCCTCATGAAGAAATCATGGAAGTTGATGGGAGCGCCATGAATGATGTTGAAAAGCATATTCTTCATGATGCCAGCGACTTCTTCATCATTTGAGTCGTGGCCTTTGATAGGACTCATTGTCTTCGTCGAATCGATAGGCGATCAGAGGCACGTAGAAGTAATTCCTTGACGAGAATTTGGTTAGTGGGGCCTGCCCGAGCTTCAAAGGCTTCATGAGCACTTGCATATAGTGATTTGTCGATTCGGGGTCACTATAGGTGCAGCGATGCCTTGTCATGGGGAGGATTGAGAGGAAGGACGAAGCAATTCGATTGCGGTGCCTTGTAGTGAGTGTTTTCAGTCATCGGTCCAACACCCATGAGTTGACATCTTGGCGTCTCCAATGATATGCGATGTCGCGTAGGGCGAAGAATGAGTTCTTCATTCCAATCGCAAATGTCCGTGCAGAAATTTAGTAATCTGCATCGTGAAGAACAACGAGGACTGGCTCGAAGCATGGCGGAGATTCCATGTCCACGTGAGGAATATGTGCATGATCGAAGATTTTGTCTTTGTCAAACAACACGGAGGAATAGAAATTGGCACGACTAGCGGTCGAAGCGCCTCTTCCTTATGCGGCGAGTCATATGGGTTGTAGTCGATTGAAGAATACATGCTCGGAAGCGAAGTCTTGACCTTGAACCATTTTGCTTGAGCGGATTCTTTGGCTTTGGCAAAGGATGTCGATGAGTTGCATCACCACCTCGGGAATCATAAGCTCCGGTTCTTGGTGAGAATTTCTGGTTCCTCTTCTTGTGCAACTTTGAGGATCGGTGGGTTCTTGACACTAGCGGTGGAATGTCTTCATGCAGAGGAGTGGGTTGAGTTTCTTGAGCCCATTTGAGCTGTTGGTGCGGGGGTGAGGAATCTGTTGGATAGGTGTGAAGAGAGGAGTATTGGGATCTTGACTTTCCCAAAGTCATCATTCATCACAGTGTGGTGCATCAATATCCACATCTTCATCTTTAATTTCCTCAACACCAGCCTCTTCGGTGTGGCTGAGGCATATGTGAGAAATGACTAGCGCTGAAGGATTTCATCCACTTCAATTTCTTCATCAATCTGCTCTGGCGAAGCGGCGAATGATTTTCTTCATCGAGATCCGCTTGGGATCTCATAGTCTTCTCAAAGGAACAAGGTCCTTTGATGGCATGGAGAAATTGGAACAACATCAATAGGATTTTCAAATGAGCTGGTCATTGGCTTCATTTTCTTCGCAGTAGAAGAATTTGGCCTTGGTGATGCCTTCCTTTTCTTCACTTGCAGCTCGCTCTGCAGCCTTGGTCTTCTTCACATCAAAGGCGGATGGAAGAATTGGAGTTGGTGTAAGCGCGGAGGAGGTGAGGAATCTGGTTGATTTTCTTGGGCGCACGGATGTAGTTGCTCGATCTCTTGATTTCTTGGTATAACATTAGTGGATGCCACAGCAATTTCTTGGCGGCTGGAATTTCTTCACCACACGGAACTAGCATTTTCTTGGTGGGCTGAAAGTCATCGTGATCTTGGCATGTTCTTGATGGGCTGGCGAGTCTGCGACTGAAGATTTTCTTGTTGCGATGGGGCTGCAACATTTGTGAATTTCTTCGTCGAGTTGATGAATCTCACTTTAGCTCCTTGCCAATCAGCATAGTAGGCATCAAAGTCTTTCTTTGAGGGCTTGAATTTCAGATGAGCCTAGAAGTTCCTCGGTGTCATTCGACAACATTTTTCTTGAGGAGCTTCTCCTTTACGTATTGAGCTTTCTTGATCTCTCTTGCCTTTTCAAACTTCCATTTCTCTTGATGATGAAATGGGTTAGCATGTGACTTTGACCGAGTCGAGATGAAAATCGAGGCATTAGGGTGTTTGGATCCTTGTGCGAGATCAATGTAATCGAGGATTTTCCTCGGATCCAGCGATGTACAGATGTGCCTTTGGCTCTAGTGGCCTTCTGTCATGCATCTCGATGATTTACGCAAGTTCATCATTAGAAGCTTCATCATCGAAGGCACATGGAATCGACTGTTTCTTCTTTGGACTTGGCGAGGACCTCGTCCATTGTTGCTTTGGTCTTCAGCGGTGTGGGGCTGATGAGAAATTAGTGCGGTGAGGAACTTCTTTGAGACACGAGGCAATCGAGAAACCAGCAGTCCTTTGACATGTAGCGGATGTAGAGGTGAGGACTTTGAAGGAGCTGCTGAGGACTTTGGTGGAGCGGCGGTATGAGAATTTGCCGTGAGGGCATTCTTTGAGAACTTGGCGTGAGGGCGTATTTGTTGTTGAAGCACTTGGCTTCTGAGCAGGCTTCTTTGGCATGGATTTCCTCGTTTGACCGAGGCCTCGATGCGATAGCGATGGCAGAATCCTCATTGCATTTCTTCTTTGCCTCCTTGGCTTGTCTTGCCAATTTAGCTTGGCGCTTAGCCCATTCTTGAGAAAGTCCTCACCACGCTTGATCTTTGGTGGAATTGATTCTGTCCAGTGCTAATGGAGCTCTTGGGCATGGAGGATTGAGGGCTAATTTCCTCATGTACTTTGGAGTCAAATATCTGTATTCCCTCCATTCCCTTGCCCATCTTCGTTCAATCCTCTGTATGCGCACCTTGCGCTGATTTTTGTTTTCTTTGCCAAATTTTGCTTCATCAGGTGTGCAATAGTCAGCATAAATTTCCTCAGGGATTTCAAACACAGTCATAACCTCAGGTTTCTTTCCTCCTTTCTGCGGCTTCTTACCATCGCCATATTCTTGATTGAGGAATTTGAACAATCGAATTCTACGAAGAAGTATGCGATTTTTCTTCGAGAGCAGCTGCAAATGAGTTAAGTTGATGAGAACCTAGTGATTCAGCAGCGGACATGAGTACTGTGAGCAGAGTATAGGTGCGAGGAATTTGGAGAGGTCATATGCATTCTCAGAAGGTTTTTCGAAAAGAACAAGTTTTGAGGAATTTGACCAGATGAACCTTGAGGAATTTCACTAAGCGTTCTTGTCTTAGGTTCCAGAGTTGTACAGATCGAAGTGAAGGAAATATGCCCTAGAGGCAATAATAAAGTTATTATTTATTTCCTTATTTCATGATAAATGTTTATTATTCATGCTAGAATTGTATTAACCGGAAACATAATACATGTATGAATACATAGACAAACATAGTGTCACTAGTATGCCTCTACTTGACTAGCTTGTTGATCAAAGATGGTTATGTTTCCTAACCATAGACATGTGTTGTCATTTGATTAATGGGATCACATCATTAGGAGAATGATGTGATTGACATGACCCATTCCGTTAGCCTAGCACTTGATCGTTTAGTATGTTGCTATTGCTTTCTTCATGACTTATACATGTTCACTGTAACTATGAGATTATGCAACTCCGTTTATCGGAGGAACACTTTGGGTGCTATCAAGCGTCTGGCGTAAGCTGGGTGATTATAAAGGAGTACTACAGGTGTCTCCAAAGGTACATGTTGGGTTGGCGTATTTGAAATTAGGTTTTGTCCTCCGATTGTCGGAGAGGTATCTCTGGCCCTCTCGGTAATGCACATCACTTAAGCCTTGCAAGCATTGTAACTAATGAGTTAGTTGCGGGATGATGTATTACGGAGCGAGTAAAGAGACTTGCGATGCGAGATTGAACTAGGTATTGAGATACTGAAGCGATCGAATCTCGGGCAAGTAACATACCGATGACAAAGGAACAACGTATGTTGTTATGTGGTTTGACCGATAAAGATCTTCGTAGAATATGTAGGAGCCAATATGGGCATCGAGGTCCGCTATTGGTTATTGACGGAAGCGTGTTTCGGTCATGTCTACATAGTTCTCGAACCCGTAGGAATCCGCATGCAAGGTTTCGATGGCGGTTTTATTATGAGTTTGTGAGTTTTGATGTACCGAAGGAGTTGAGTCCGGATGAGATCTGGGACATGGCGAGAGTCTCGAAATGGTCGAGGCGTAAAGATCGATATATTGGGCGACTATATTGAAGTTGGAAAGGTTCGAGTGATCGGGTATTTTTGAGATCTGGGAGAGTTACGGAATTCATATTGGGCCTCAATGGGCCATACGGGAAAGGAGAGAAAGGGCCAAAGGGTGGCGCACCCCCTTGGACTAGTCCGAATTGGACTAGGGGAGGCGCCCCTTCCTTCCTTCTCCTTCTCTCTTCCCTTTCCTTCTCTCCTACTCCTACTACATGGAAGGGTTCCTAGTTCTACTAGGAAAGGGAATCCTACTCGGTGGGAGTAGGACTCCCCTAGGCGCGCCATAGAGAGGGCGGCCTCCCCTCCTCCACTCCTTTATATCTGAGGGTAGGGGCACCCCATAGACACACAAGTTGATCTACGGGTGGTTCCTTAGCCATGTCGGTGCCCCTTCCACCATATTCCACCTCGGTCATATCGTCGCGGAGTTTAGGCAAAGCCTGCGCGATGAGAATCATCATCGTCCTGCCCGTCGTCTTGTGGAACTCATCCCGACACTTTCTGGATCGGAGTCCGGGGATCGTCATCGAGCTGAGCGTGTCTGAACTCGGAGGTGCCGTATGTTCGGTACTTGGATCGGTCGGATCGTGAAGATGTCGACTACATCAACTGCGTTGTCATAGCGCTTCGCTTCACGGTCTCACAGTGCGTGGACAACACTCTCCCTCTCGTTGCTATGCATCACCATGATCTTGTGTGTGCATAGGAATTTTTTGAAATTACTCGTTCCCCAGCGGTGGCATCCGAGCCTAGGTTTTATGCGTTGATGTTATATGCGAGTAGAACACAAGTGAGTTGTGGGCGATACAAGTCATCTTGCTTACCGACATGTCATACTTTGGTTGGCGGTATTGTTGGATGAAGCGGCCGGACCGACATTACGCGTGCGCTTCGCGAGACTGGTTCTACCGGCGTGCTTTGCACCACGGTGGCTAGCGGTGTCGGTTTCTCAACTTTAGTTGAACCGAGTGTAGCTCGCCGGTCCTTGCGAAGGTTAAAACAGCACTAACTTGCGAACTATCGTTGTGGTTTTGATGCGTAGGTAAACGGTTCTTGCTAAGCCCGTAGCAGCCACGTAAAATTTGCAACAACAAAGTAGAGGGCGTCTAACTTGTTTTTGCGGGGCATGTTGTGATGTGATATGGTGAAGGCGTGATGAGATATAAGTTGTTGTATGAGATGATCATGTTTTGTTGAAGTTATCGGAAACTTCGCGAAGCCCTATGGTTGTCTCTTTGTTGCATAAAGATGCAAGTGCCAAATATTTGCTTTACATTATCGCTGTCACGATAGCAATAGTTCTTGAGAGCAATAGTTGGCGAGAGCGACCATGTGACGACACATTGATATAGATCAAGATGATGAAGATCATGGTGTCATGTCGGTGGCGATAGAGATCATGTGATACTTTGGAGATGGAGATCAAAGGCGCAAGATGATCATGGCCATATCATGTCACATATTTTGATTGCATATGATGTTTATCTATTATACATCTTATTCTGTTTTGTTTTGCGGTAGCATTTTAAGATGATCTCTCACTAATTATCAAGAAGTGTTCTCCACGAGTATGCACCGTTGCGAAAGTTCTTCGTCTTTGAGAAACCACGTGATGATCGGGTGTGATAGGCTCTACGTTCAAATACAGCGGGTGCAAAACAGTTGCACATGCGGAATACTCGGGTTAAACTTGCGAGCCTAGCATATCTGAGATATGGCCTCGGAACACGGAGACCGAAAGGTCGGCGTGAATCATATAGTAGATATGATCAACATAGTGATGTTCACCATTGAAAACTACTCCATCTCACGTGATGATGGGACATGGTTTAGTTGATTTGGATCACGTGATCACTTAGATGACTAGAGATGTCGTCTAAGTGGGAGTTCTTAAGTAATATGATTAATTGAACTTAAATTTATCATGAACTTAGTCCTGGTAGTATTTTGCAAATTATGTTGTAGATCAATAGCTCGCGTTGTTGCTTTCATATGTTTATTTTGATATGTTCCTAGAGAAAATTGTGTTGAAAGATGTTAGTAGCAATGATGTGGATTCGATCCGTGATCTGAGGTTTATCCTCATTGCTGCATAGAAGAATTATGTCCTTAATGCACCACTAGGTGATAGACCTATTACAGGAGCAGATGTAGACGTTATGAATGTTTGGCTAGCTCAATATGATGATTACTTGATAGTTTAGTGCACCATGCTTAACGGCTTAGAATCGGGACTTCAAAGACATTTTGAACGTCATGGACCATATGAGATGTTCGAACTTGAAGTTAATATTTCAAGCAAATACCGAGTTGAGAGATATGAAGTCTCCAACAAGTTCTATAGCTAAGCGATGGAGGAGAATCGCTCAACTAGTGAGCTTGTGCTCAGATTATGCAGGTACTTCAATCGCTTGAATCAAGTGGGAGTTAATCTTCGGATAAGATAGTGATTGACGAATTCTCTAGTCACCATCACTAAGTTACTAGAACCGTGATGAACTATAGTATGCAAGGGATGACAAAAGCGATTCCCGAGCTCTTACGTGATATTGAAATCGTGAAGGTAGAAATCAGAAAAGAGCATCAAGTGTTGATGATTGACAAGACCGCTAGTTTCAAGAGAAGGGCAAAGGAAAGAAAGGGAACTTCAAGTGGAAAGACAAGCAAGTTGTCACTCCTGCGAAGAAGCCCAAAGCTGGACCATAGCACTGGCCGAGTGCTTACATTGCAAAGGAAATAGTCCTTTGGAGCGGAAATGCCCTGAATATTTGGTAGATAAGAAGGATGGCAAAGTGAACAAGGGTATATTTGATATCTGAGTTATTAATGTGTGCCTTGCTAGTGTTTATAGTAGCCCCTGAGTATTTGATACTTGTTCAATTGCTAAGATTAGTAACTCGAAACAGGAGTTATAGAATAAACAAAGACTAGTTGAAGGGAAGTGGCGATGAGTGGTGGAAGTAGTTCCAAGATTGATATGATCATCATCGCACACTCCTATACTTTCGGGATTAGTGTTAAACCTAAATAAATGTTATTTGGCGTTTGCGTTGAGCATGAATATGATTTGATCATGTTTATTGCAATCGGTTATTCATTTAAAATCAGAGAATAATTGTTGTTACATTTACATGAATAAAACCTTCAATGGTCATACACCCAATGAAAATAGTTTGTTGGATCTCGATCGTGATGATACACATATTCATAATATTGATGCCAAAAGATGCAAAGTTAATAATGATAGTGCAACTTATTTGTGGCATTGCCATTTGGGTCATATCGGTGTAAAGCGCATGAAGAAACTCCATAAAGATGGATTTTTGGAATCACTTGGTTATGAATCATTTGATGCTTGCGAACCGTGCCTTTTGGGCAAGATGACTAAAACTCCGTTCTCCGGAACAATGGAACGAGCTACTAACTTGTTGGAAATAATACATACCGATGTATGCGATCCAATGAGTATTGATGCTCATGGCAAGTATCGTTATTTTCTGACCTTCACAAGATGATTTGAGCAGGTATGGGTATATCTACTTGATGAAACATAAGTGCGAAATAGTTGAAAGGTTCAAAGAATTTCAGAGTGAAGTGGAAAATCATCGTAACAAGAAAATAAAGTTTCTACGATCTGATCGAGAGCGAATATTTGAGTTCTGAGTTTGGTCTTCAACTAAAACAATGTGAAATAGTTTCACAGCTCACGCCACACGGAACACCACAGCGTTATGGTGTGTCGAATGTAAATAACCGCACTTTATTGGATATGGTGCGATCTATGATGTCTCTTCTTGATTTACCACCATCATTATGGGGTTATGCATTAGAAGCTGCTGCATTCACGTTAAAGGGCACCATCTAAATCCGTTGATACGACACCATATGAAGTGTGGTTTAGCGATAAACCTAAGTTGTCGTTTCTTAAATTTTGGGGTTGTGATGCTTATGTGAAAAAGTTTCAACCTGATAAGCTCGAACCCAAATCGGAGAAGTGCGTCTTCATAGAATACCCAAAGGAAACTATTGGGTACACCTTCTATCACAGATCCGAAGGCAAGTTATTCGTTGCTAAGATGGATCCTTTCTAGAGAAGAAGTTTCTCTCGAAAGAAGTGAGTGGGAGGAAAGTAGAACTTGATGAGGTAATTGTACCTTCTCCCTTATTGGAAAGTAGTTCATCACAGAAATAGTTCCTGTGACACCTACACCAATTAGTGAGGAAGTTGATGATATTTATCATGAAACTTCAGATCAAGTTTCTACTGAACCTCGTAGGTCTACCATAGTAAGATCCGCACCAGAGTGGTACGGTAATCCTATTCTGGAAGTCATGTTACTTGACCATGATGAACCTACGAACTATGAGGAAGCTATGATGAGCCCAGATTCCGCAAAATGGCTAGAAGCCATGAAATCGAGATGGGATCCATGTATGAGAACAAAGTATGGACTTTGGTTGACTTGCCCGATGATCGTCAAGCCATTGAGAATAAATGGATCTTTAAGAAGAAGGAGGGACGGCGGTAATGTAGCTATCTATAAAGCTCGACTTGTTGCGAAAGGTTTTCGACAAGTTCAAGGGTTGACTACGATGAGACCTTCTCACCCGTGGCGATGCTTAAGTCTGTCCGAATCATGTTAGCGATTGCGCATTTATGATTATGAAATTTGGCGGATGGATGTCAAAACTGCATTCCTGAATGGATTTCTGGAAGAAGAGTTGTATATGATGCAACCGGAAAGTTTTGTCGATCCTAAAGGAGCTAACAAAGTATGCAAGCTCCAGCGATCAATCTATGGTCTGGTGCAAGCCTCTCGGAGTTGGAATAAACGTTTTGATAGTGCGATCAAAGCATATGGTTTTATACAGACTTTTGGAAAGGCCTGTATTTACAAGAAAGTGAGTGGGAGCACTACAACATTTCTGATAAGTATATGTGAATGACATATTGTTGATCGGAAATAATGTAGAATTATTCTGCAAAGCATAAATGAGTGTTTTAAAGGAGTTCTTTAAAAGAAAGACCTCAGTAAAAGCTACTTACATATTGAACATCAAGATCTATTGAGATAGATCAAGACGCTTGATAAGATTTTCAATGAGTACATACCTTGGCAAGATTTTGAAATAGTTCAAGATGGAGCAGTCAAAGAAAGAGTTCTTGCTGTGAAGGTGTGAAATTGAGTAAGACTCAAATCCGACCACGGCGAGAAAATAGAAAAGAGAATGAAAGTCATTCCTATGCCTCGACCATAGGTTCTATAAAGTATGCTATGTTATGTACCGGACCTATTGTATACCTTGCTCTGAATTTGGCAAGGGAGTACAATAGTGATCTAGGAAGTAGATCCTTTGGACATTGGTCAAGAAAATCCTTAGTGAGGACTAAGGAAATATTTCTCGATTATGGAGGTGATAAAAGAGCACGTCGTAAAGAGTTACATCGGTGCAAGCTTTCACACGATCGAGATAACTCTAAGTCCCAATCTAGATACATATTGAAAGTGGGAGCAATTAGCTAGAGTAGCTCCATGCGAGCATTGTAGACATAGAATATTTGCAAAGTACATACGACTCTGAATGTAGCCAGACCCGTTGACTAAGCTTCTCTCACGAGCAAAACATGATCACACCTTAGTACTCTTTGGGTGTTAATCACATAGCAATGTGAACTAGATTATTGACTCTAGTAAACCCTTTGGGTGTTGGTCACATAACGATGTAAACAATGGGTGTTAATCATATACAGGTATAAATATTGATGCTAAATCACATGGCGATGTGAACTAGATTATTGACTCTAGTGCAAGTGGGAGACTGAAGGAAATATGCCCTAGAGGCAATAATAAAGTTATTATTTATTTCCTTATTTCATGATAAATGTTTATTATTCATGCTAGAATTGTATTAACCGGAAACATAATACATGTGTGAATACATAGACAAACATAGTGTCACTAGTATGCCTCTACTTGACTAGCTCGTTTATCAGAGATGGTTATGTTTCCTAGCCATGGACAAAAGAGTCGTCATTTGATTAACGGGATCACATCATTAGGAGAATGATGTGATTGACTTGACCCATTCCGTTAGCTTAGCACTTGATCGTTTAGTATGTTGCTATTGATTTCTTCATGACTTATACATGTTCCTGTAACTATGAGATTATGCAACTCCTGTTTACCGGAGGAACACTTTGGGTGCTATTAAGCGTCTAGCGTGCTGGGTGATTATAAAGGAGTACTACAGGTGTCTCCAAAGGTACATGTTGGGTTGGCGTATTTCGAGATTAGGTTTTGTCACTCTGATTGTCGGAGAGGTATCTCTGGGCCCTCTCGGTAATGCACATCACTTAAGCCTTGCAAGCATTGTAACTAATGAGTTAGTTGCGGGATGATGTATTACGGAGCGAGTAAAGAGACTTGCCGATGCGAGATTGAACTAGGTATTGAGATACCAGCGATCGAATCTCGGGCAAGTAACATACCGATGACAAAGGAACAACATATGTTGTTATGCGGTTTGACCGATAAAGATCTTCGTAGAATATGTAGGAGCCAATATGGGCATCTAGGTCCGCTATTGGTTATTGACGGAAGCGTGTTTGGTCATGTCTACATAGTTCTCGAACCCATAGGGTCCTTGCAGCAAGGTTTTGATGGCAGTTTTATTATAAGTTTGTGAGTTTTGATGTACGAAGGAGTTGAGTCCGGATAAGATCGGAGACATGAGAGAGTCTCGAAATGGTCGAGGCGTAAAGATTGATATATTGGAGGACTATATTCGGAGTTGGAAGGTTCGAGTGATCGGGTATTTTTGAATCTGGGAGGAATACGAGGAATTCATATTGGGCCTCAATGGGCCATACGGGAAAGAGAGAAAGGGACAAAGGGTGGCGCACCTCCTTGGACTAGTCCGAATTGGACTGGGGGGCTTCCTTCCTTCTTCTTCTCTCTTCCCTTTCCTTCTCTCCTACTCCTACTACATGGAAGGGTTCCTAGTTCTACTAGGAAAGAATCCTACTCCCGGTGGGAGTAGGACTCCCCTAAGGCGCGCCATAGAGGCCAGCCCTCCCCTCCTCCACTCCTTTATATCACGGGGTAGGGGCACCCCATAGACACACAAGTTGATCTACGGATCGTTCCTTAGCCGTGTGCGTGCCCCTTCCACCATATTCCACCTCGGTCATATCGTCGCGGAGTTTAGGCGAAGCCCTGCGCGATGAGAATCATCATCGTCCTGCGCCGTCATCTTGTGGAACTCATCCCGACACTTTCTGGATCGGTCGGGGATCGTCATCGAGCTGAACGTGTGCTGAACTCGGAGGTGCCGTATGTTCAGTATTTGGATCGGTCGGATCGTGAAGATGTACGACTACATCAACCGCGTTGTCATAACGCTTCCGCTTACGGTCTATGAGGGTACGTGGAGAACACTCTCCCCTCTCGTTGCTATGCATCACCATGATCTTGCGTGTGCGTAGGATTTTTTTTTGAAATTACTGCGTTCCCCAACACGAAGATCCACACAATTAGGGAATCTTGAAGAAAATGATTGCTTAGAGAAACAGTTCAAGATCATATGATGTGTGAGGTGTTCATATGTGTGAAGATTTGAAGAATAAACACCTTTGAAGATTTTCAGGAGTTTGAGAATCAAAGTGAGTAATAAAAGTAACTTTTAATTACCCGAAGTGAAGAACACGACGAATGAGAAGAACAGATGTGAAGTTAAATCGGGTTAGATCTCCACGCCCTAACTGCGGAGGAAGACAGCTACTGTGGAGTGAAGATTTCATGATCGGCGTGAAGTCTGACGGCGACGAGGTTGAGCGTGAGCTCTTCCTCACCGGCTGACGATGGAGTAGTGGCGCTAGGGTTTGAGGCTCGAGTGAGAGAGTAGCGATCGAGCGGAGTAAATGAAGTGAGTAAGGGGAGAGGGGTATTTATAGACACGGTAAAAACGAACGTGCCCCTGCCCTTTCTCCTTCTCGCGACATGTGTCACCCACGTACTGTGTAGTTGATATCGTGTACGATCGTGGGTGAATAGAATAATGCCTTGTGGGATGCGGAACGGTTTGAGCGGCAAACCGAAAATTTGGATAAGATTTGTTTTAAAGTTTAGTTCTTAATTTCTTGGTGACAAGGACACGGTGAAGATTTTGAGCGAGTTTCAAATAGAGCGCACATGAAGAATTTGTGAATAGATTGGGTTGAGTTTAGCATAGAGGGAAGGGTCGATCACATTCACTTAGTAGAAAAAGCAACTTGAAGAGATAGCTATAAGTGAATCTTTGTAGAGGACATAAACTCATATATATATATAGCCAATGAAGAAAAGCAGCGAAAACAGTGAATATTTTGCAAAGTTGAAGAATTTGAAAAAGCGAAGAATTTCAAAACTGAGGAAAAACTCAAATTGAAGATTTTCAACTTTTTGTGGTGGCGTGACCCACCGTATAAGAATGATGATTTCAGACACCGCGTACAATTGTCGTAGGGTTCTGAGAATCAAATTCTTCATTAATTTCTTCACACTTAGAGTGTTATTCTTCATTGATTGAAGAAAAGCGTTTCTTCATGTGTTGCGCATCTAAGTCATCAATTTTGCATAAGTGTCAGGGTGTGTGTCCTTTTCAAAGAACATTCGAAGATTCTAAGATATTTAGCTCACACCGCAACTTGCTAAATCTCTTCTCATCCAAGGGCTTAGTGAAGATATCAGCTAGCTGTTCTTGATCTTCACGTGCTTTCGATGGAGATGTCGCCCTTCAACACATGATCACGAAGAAAATGATGGCGAATCTGAATGTGCTTTGTCTTGAGTCTTTGAACGGGTTGTGAGCAATCTTGATGGCACTCTCATTGTCGTGAGGAGAGGCACATTCTTCACGTTAGCGCCATAGTCCTTGAGTGTTTGCTTCATCCAGCGATTGAGCACAGCAAGAGCCGGCAGCAATGTATTCAGCTTCATGATGACGGTGATACGATTACATTTCTTGAGGACCAACGGACCAAAAGATCGTCAGAAATGACAAGTGCGAAGTTGACTTGCGGTCCACACGATCACCGGCATAGTCGAGTCGAGAATATCAATGAGATCAAAAGCGAGCCCTTGGGGTACCATAATCCTAGTGTTGGTGTGTGAGCTAGATATCGAAGAACATGCTTCACTGACCTTATGGTGTGATTCCTTGATGCAGCTTGAAATCGGGCACACATGCAAACACTAAGCATTATATCTGGCCTAGATGCACATAAGTACAATAAAGAACCAATCATGGGCGGTATACCTTGTGATCGAAGTCAATACCATTTTCATCGATTGCATAGAGGCGACCATTTGTGGGCATAGGAATTTTAGCGCCTTTGCAATCTTGCATGCTGAATTTCCTCGATACATCTTTGAGGTATTTCTCCTGAGATATGAATATGCCATTGTGCTGTTGACGAATTTGAAGACCTAAGAAGAATTTCAGCTCTCCCATCATAGACATTTGATATTCTTCACTCATCATATAGGCAAATTCATCACTATAACGTTGGTCAGTACATCCAAAGATAATATCATCAACGTATATTTGGCACACAAACAGTTCACCAACATAAGATTTAGTAAAGAGAGTAGGGTCGAGTGAACCGGGTGTGAAGCCATTTTTCACGAAGAATTCCTTCAATGTATCATACCACGCCCGAGGGGCTTACTTGAGTCCATAGAGGGCCTTATTAAGTCTGAAGACTTTGTCATGATTCTTTGGATCTTCAAAACCTGGGGGTTGAGCAACATATACTTCTTCCTCAAGCTTACTATTGAGGAATGCACTTTTCACATCCATTTGATATAAGGTGATATCATGATGGTTAGCATAAGCAAGTAATATCACGAATATCCTCAAGTCTAGCAACAGTGCAAAAGTTTCATCGAAATCAATTCCTTGACTGTGTGTAGCCTTGAGCTACCGATCGTGCCTTATTCCTCACCACAAGGCCATTTTCATCTTGCTTGTTGCGGTAGATCCACTTTGTGCCAATGATATTATGCTTGCGAGGATCTGGGGCGTTTGACCGGTTCGAGACATTGTTGAGCTCGGTGATGTAATTCTTCTTGCATAGCTTTGAATCCACTCCGGCTCCAAAATGCTTCATCTACCTTAGTGGGCTCTGTGATAGAGACAAAAGCATAGTGCCCACAAAAGTTAGATCAATGTGAAGCTTTTGGCGTGTGAGAGGACACAGTGCTCTAATGTCATCGATGATCTTCTCCACTTGCACTTCTTTTTGCAGCGAGGATGAGCTGGTTGTTCTTTGAGGAGTTTGATCGGCATTTTCTTGACAACATTTTCCTCGGCATTTTCTTGGTGCATCAGCTCGGCGTTCTTCATGAGCTGGAATGAATTCTTGATTGATTCTTGATGAGGAATGACATCCTCGGTTGCCTTGAACTTGATAGAATCCTCGGTCTGGTTCATCTAACACGAAGGTAGGTGCTCTCTTTGCAAGCCATTAGTTTCATCGAACCGCACATCTCGATGTCGACAATCTTGTGAAGAACAATGTTGAAGACTACTGTAGGTGTCTGAGTCCTTTCGTAACCAAGCATAAAACCTTCATGTGCTTTCGGTGCAAATTTAGAATTGTGGTGAGGATCTCTAATCCACATTTAGCACGAAGACTTTGAAATAACTCACATTGGGTTTGTTGTCGTTGAGGAGTTCATAGGCCGTCTTCTTGAAGAATTTGTGAAGATATACTCTGTTGATGATGTGGCACGCGATATCAATTGCATCAATCAAAAAGCGATGAGGCGTTTTGTATTCATCAAGCATAGTGCGAGCCATCTCAACAAGAGTTACTGTTCTTGCGCTCCACGATGCCATTTCTTTGAGGAGTATAGGGAGCGAGATAACTCATGAGTAATACCAAGTTCATCAAGATAGTCATCAAGACCGAAATTCTTGAACTCAGTTCCATTGTCACCGATGTGCTTGATCTTCACACCAAAGTTGGTTGAAGCCCTCGAGGAAAAACGTTTGAAGACTTCTGCACTTCATGTTTGTAAGTAACAATGTGTACCCATGTATATCGAGAGTAATCATCAACAATGACAAAACCATATAGAGATGCATCATTAGTGATTGCTGAGTAATGATTAGGTCGAAGAGGTCCATGTGAAGCAATTGAATGGACGAGTAGTGGTCATGATAGTCTTATTTGGATGCTTGGCCTTGGTCATTTTCGACTTCACAGGCTCATATAAGCGATCCTTGAGGAATTTGACATTTTCAATGCCAATGACGTGCTTCTTCTTCGCATGAAGTGTGTGCAAATTCCTCATGCTGCGTGACCAAGTAAATCGATGCCATAGCCAGCCTACGAAGCTTTTGCAAGTAGACACACGGCTGGTTGTGGTCTGTAGAGAAATCAACAATATCTGGTCTCCTCTCCTAAAGCCTTGAAGACTTTGGAATTGTCGACTTCCATAATCACAACACAGCGATACTTGCCAAAGACAACAACCATATCAAGATCACAAAGCATTGAGGCTGACATGAGGTTGTATCCTAAGGACTCAACAAGCATGACTTTGTCCATGTGTTTATCCTTAGAGATTGCAACCTTACCAAGACCAATACGACTTTTGCCTTTGTCGGCAAAGATGATATGCTTGAGATGTGGCGGTGATAAGGAATCATCCATCAATAGATTCTTGTCACCGGTCATGTGATTCGTACATCCACTATCGAGGACCCACTCAGTGGCTTTGGGTTGATCATCCTGCGGATGAATTAGTGTAGCTTACAATCTCATATGCTTCATTAGTGAAGAATATGATATCAAGTTCATCAGATGAATTTCATCAATCAGTAAATAGATATAGCGGTATGAGGGCGTGTGAAATGAAGGTTCATTTCATCATGATTCGCTGCGTCCTTTCGAACAATTTTGTCGAGGTCCCAGAAAATTCTTGGAGCGTTAAAGCACGTCGGAGACTGACCTACGAGAAGAGATTAGTTCTTTTCTTCACCACCCACATCTGAAGGGGTGGCAAAGAGTTTATCACTCTGCGAGCACCATATGAGAATGGTGGCATAGAGGCCAAACCATTTCGTTTCACATAAGAGGGTTAGGGTAAGCATATGAATAAGCGGAGAAATTCTTGAGGACTTATGAACATAATGGTTTGAAGAATAATGCACATATTCATAGCCCTTAGCTCTACCTGCGAAGCGAGTTGTTAGCACGATGATAATCATATGAGGACTTTGATCCTTACGAGGAATTTGATCCACGTGAGG
The DNA here is from genome assembly GCA_021437245.1 of Aegilops speltoides. Lineage (NCBI taxonomy): Eukaryota > Viridiplantae > Streptophyta > Magnoliopsida > Poales > Poaceae > Aegilops > Aegilops speltoides. The sequence continues at coordinate 405,507,059 of CM038142.1, forward strand.
AATTTGGTCCGTATGAGGACTTGGATCCATATGAAGAATTTGGTCCATATGAAGAATTTGATCTGGGGTTCTGTTCTTCACGGTGGTGTCATGAGGACATTCACACGAAGACTTTCGAGGCACTTCTTGGGAACCAGATTTTCTTCATAGGAGAACCATTCTGCGATTAGTGCCAACATATCTAGCAAATACTTCACCATTCGATTTTTGAGCAGTTTATAGTTGGAGTCAAATGACTCATCGGAAGAATGAGGAGATTCACATGTAAAGCCGGATAAGTTAGATGGATCAGCTGGAGGTCCCTTTGCAGCAACCCATGAGGTTTTGGGGTCTTGCTCGGGCTTCAATATGTTCCATCAGCATTAAGTTTCCTCTCAAAGGCAATACCCTCTTTCCTAGGGTTTACATTGAGGATCTGCTTTTAAGCACGTCACGAGAGTCGATGCCCTTTGAGGCTTTTGTACATACTGTCATATACAATTCCTTCACCTGCATTGTCGATGATACTAGCAATGTCCTTAGATGAGAATTAGTGATAGCGAGAGGCGGTGAAGAATTTATAACAGTTGAAGCATTTGAACATTGGTGAAGAATTAGCGATTCACGTTCAATGCACTTTAAGCATGGAGGAACAAATTCTTCCTGAGAAGCGCTGATTTGTTGAGCTAATAATGAATCGCGCTCCTTCTAAAGATCTTCATAACTCACTCTTAGCTTCTCAAGATCTTGCTTTCTTTGAAGAAATTCATAAGAAAGTTTCTCATGATCAGATAAGAGAGTGTTATGATGACTTTGAAGGTTATCAAACCTAGACTGAAGTCTCTGAAGATTTTCAGTCAGGGCTTTAGTGCGATCCATTTCTTCACCCAACATATCATCACTTTTGTCTAGCATGTTTTGAACCTTTTCCAAAGCCGTTTATTGTTTAGTGGCAATGTAAACAAGTTTGGTATAACTAGGTTCAATGTCATCATCAGATTCAGAGTCACAGAACTCGGATGAGGAACATTCGGTTACCTTGTCACCCTTTGCCATGAGACATGATGTAGAAGATGATGATTCTGGTTCGAAAGTCATCGTTTTGAGAGATTCCTTGAAGTCCTCAAACCAGGGATCATGACGGGTTCGATGACCTTCATAGACATCAGAGATTCGGTCCCAGATGAGCTTCGCATTGCAAAGATGCATAATGCGCCTGAATTCATCTCTGGGTAGGCAGGAACAGACGATATCCTTCGCCAAGATGTCAAGTCGAGTGTACTTGCGAATATCATCAGCGTTCGCCATCTTGCATAGATTAGTAAGACCAATCTCAGTGACGGTCCACAGCTCGCTGTTCATTGCCATGAGGCGCTTCCTCATCATGGCCTTCCACTTGGGATAATCATGACCGTCAAAGATAGGGCATGTCACTTTCTTCATACCTGCGGCCGACATAACTAAAACTCGGTGGTTAAACCAAAATCACACGAGAACAAGGAGTACCTTGCTCGATACCAATTGAAAGTCGTTATATCGACTAGAGGGGGTGAATAGGCGATTTTATGAATTCTTCTTGAGGAATTTGCGGTGAGGAAATTCCTTAGCGAAGAACTACTAGCAAGCGGAATAAGTACTCGAAGTAAGCATAACAGAATACAAGCATGGTCATCATGATGAAATGAAGACTAGCCTGAGTCTGAAAGCGTAATCACGAGGATAACACAAGATGAAGACAAAGCGGTGAAGAAATTGGGCGAGGAAATTGAGAAAGTCTTGATCAAAGTCTTCAAGCACAGATATGAACAAGCACTCAACACGATAATGAGGAAATGAAAGGGTTGAGGAAATAGAACCGATTAAGTTGGTGAAGACAATGATTTGGTAGACCAGTTCAAGCTCTTTGTCTCGGTTATGCGTCAGGTTGGAAGCGGTGAGTATTTAAACTCGAGGACACAGTCCGGACACCCGATCGTGAGCATGCAGCTCGGGACACCCGATCCTCACCGTATTCTCCTTGAACTAAGGTCACATACCTCGTCCAATCACTCGTGGTAAGTCTTGAGCGACTTCCAAACCTTCACTGAGACTTGGTCACTCGGCGATCCACAATTCCTCTTGGATGCTCTAGACCATGGCGCCTAACCGTCTGGAAGAAGCACAGTCTTCAAAGGTAACAAGCGTCGGATCCACGCGAGGATCAATTTCTTGATGATGCTCAATCACTTTGGGTTTATGGGGGTTTGGTTTTGGGTTTTCCTCACTCGATGATTTTCGCTCAAAGTCCTCGGAGGATGGGTTGCTCTCAAATGACAAGTGTCAAGTTCTCTCGGAGCAGCCAACCAGCTAGTGATTGTAGGGGGCGGCTATTTATAGCCTAGGGAGCAGCCCGACATGATAAGACATAAATGCCCTTCAATGATATGACCGTTAGGTGGATAAGATATTTTGGGACAGCTGGCGCGCAGCACAACAATGGTCGGAAATTTGACTCTCAAATTCCTCAGGGCTATCATGTTCCTCACGGTGTAGGCAATTCGCACTTTGGCGAATTCCTAACTCCTCGGTCGAGAACAAATTCATCGTGACGGAAGAACTTCGTCTACATCCTTTGAAGAAGGTGGTGAAGCTGTATGAGATTTCAAAGGCTTCACTCGAAGGGATTGGTAGGTGTAGGATTTTGAGTTGAGCATCACATGGAAATTTTTCCTTAGTATTTCCTTGACCCCCTTTAACAGTACGGTGTTTCCTATGACTCAAGAAAGATAAAATGAAACTACGAAAACAAAAGTCTTCACGCTTCATGTTCCACAAATGAATACCAAGTCTTCAAGGTCACACCAATTTCTTCACTTTCAAAGTCTTCAGAAAGTCTTCAGAATATCAAAGTCTTCAGTTGAAGAACTTCATTTTTAGGGGTCGACTTTCTCTGTAAATATCAAACTCCTCATAGACTTATAGACCTTTGTACACTCACAAACGCATTAGTCCCTTAACCTATAAGTCTTCAATACACCAAAAACACTAAGGGGCACTAGATGCACTTACACACCTTTATAGTCAGTAAATGAATCTGGCAGGTTATTTGCAATGTGTTGCAAATCTTCTGAACGCATGGTTCAGATCTTTGAGTACGTGGATTTGAGGCAGAAATGTGTTGAACATTCCACTAATTTCCTGGCATTCTATATGGTACCCGAAATCTCCCCCTAATGCCTGGAAATGTTCCTCATTGAATTAGCATACTGGCCTTGAATAACTCCCCATGCGAGGGGCTTGAGGTATTGATGGAAGTACAGTTATTCCTCGCATATATCCCAACTATATGTTGAGGGGCTAATGATGTATGCCGGGTGGTGATATCGGTATGCAACCGAATTACATGAGATAGGAAATACTTGGTAGATATCCACATATCAAAGATAGAGGGAATTGAAGGAAATATGCCTAGAGGCAATAATAAAGTTATTATTTATTTCCTTATTTCATGATAAATGTCTATTATTCATGCTAGAATTGTATTAACCGGAAACATAATACATGTGTGAATATATAGACAAGCAGAGTGTCACTAGTATGCCTCTACTTGACTAGCTTGTTAATCAAAGATGGTTATGTTTCCTAACCATGAACAAGGAGTTGTTATTTGATTAACAAGGTCACATCATTAGTTGAATGATCGATTGACATGACCCATTCCATTAGCTTAGCACCCAATCGTTTAGTATGTTGCTATTGCTTTTATCCATGACTTATACATGTTCCTATAACTATGAGATTATGCAACTCCGTTTGCGGAGGAACACTTTGGGTACTACCAAACGTCACAATGTAACTGGGTGATTATAAAGGAGTACTACAAGTGTCTCCAAAGGCAGATGTTGGGTTGGCGTATTTCGAGATTAGGGTTTGTCACTCCGATTGTCGGAGAGGTATCTCTGGGCCCTCTCGGTAATGCACATCACTTAAGCCTTGCAAGCATTACAACTAATGAGTTAGTTGTGAGATGATGTATTCTGAGCGAGTAAAGAGACTAGCGGTGGCGAGATTGAACTAGGTATTGGATACCGGCGATCGGATCTCGGGCAAGTAACATACCGATGACAAAGGGAACAGCGTATGTTGTTATGCGGTCGACCGATAAAGATCTTCGTACAATATGTAGGAGCCAATATGGGCATCGAGGTCCCGCTATTGGTTATTGACGAAACATGTCTCGGTCATGTCTACATAGTTCTCGAACCCGTAGGGTCCATGCAACAACGTTTAGATTGGCGATATAGTATTATATGAGTTATGCATGTTGGTAACGAATGTTGTTGAGTCCAGATGAGATCATGGACATGACGAGGAACTCGGAATGGTCAGGAGATAAAGTTTGATATATGGGATAATAGTGTTTGATCTCGGAAGGGTTCGAATTCACGGAAGGGTTCCGGATGTTTCGAAATGTTTGGAGTGCGAGAACCGTTATTTGGGCCTAAAGGAAAGCCCACAAGGTTTTGGAAAGCGCAAAAGGAAGTTTTGCGGAGTCGAGGCGAGCCTTGAGGTCCACGGCATGCAGGTCGAGCAGCAGGAACCTGGCGTCTGGCCTGGAAATCGAGAAGGACTCTTGCCTTTGGGTGAAACCGACTTTGTGGAGGCTTTTACTCCAAGTTCGACCCCAAGGCTCAACATATAAATAGAGGTAGGGCTAGCACCAAAGACACATCAAGAAACACCAAGCCGTGTGCGGCAACCCGTCCCCTCTAGTTTATCCTCCGTCATAGTTTCCGTAGTGCTTAAGCGAAGCCTGCGGAGATTGTTCTTCACCAACACCGTCCTGCGCCGTCGTGCTGCGGAACTCATCTACTACCGCTGTCTTCTTTGGATCGAGAAGGCGAGGGCGTCATCGAGCTGAGCGTGTGCGAGAACTTCGGAGGTGCCGTGCGTTCGGTACTTGGATCGGTCGGATCGTGAAGGCGTCGACTACATCAACAGCGTTGATAAGCGCTTACCTTAGCGATCTTCAAGGGTATGAAGATACACTCCCTCTCGTTGCTATATACATCACCATGATCTTGCGTGTGCGTAGGAAATTTTTGAAATTACTGCGTTCCCCAGCGATGGCATCCGAGCCTAGGTTTTATCGTTGATGTTATATGCAGAGTAGAACCTAAGTGAGTTGTGGGCGATATAAGTCATCTTGCCTACCGGCATGTCATACTTTGGTTCAGCGGTATTGTGAGATGAAGCGGCCGGACCGACATTACAGCGTGCGCTTCTGCGAGGCTGGTTTCACCGCTCTGAGCACTTTCGTTGCTTAAAGGTGGTGGCGGGTGTCTGTCTCTCTCACTTTAGTTGAACCGAGTGTAGCTCGCCCGGTCCTTGTGAAGGTTAAAGCGGAGTCTATTTGACAAACTATCGTTGTGGTTTTGATGCGTAGGTAAACGGTTCTTGCTAAAGCCCGTAGCAGCCACGTAAAATTTGCAACAACAAAGTAGAGGACGTCTAACTTGTTTTTGCAGGGCATGTTGTGATGTGATATGGTCAAAACGTGATGCTATATTTTATTGTATGAGATGATCATGTTTTGTAACCGAAGTTATCGGCAACTGGCAGGAGCCATATGGTTGTCGCTTTATTGTATGAAATGCAATCTGAAGGAAATATGCCCTAGAGGCAATAATAAAGTTATTATTTATTTCCTTATTTCATGATAAATGTTTATCATTCATGCTAGAATTGTATTAACCGGAAACATGATACATGTGTGAATGCATAGACAAACAATATGTCACTAGTATGCCTCTACTAGACTAGCTTGTTAATCAAAGATGGTTATGTTTCCTAACCATGAACAAAGAGTTGTTATTTGATTAACAAGGTCACATCATTAGTTGAATGATCGATTGACATGACCCGTTCCATTAGCTTAGCACACGATCGTTTAGTATGTTGCTCTGCTTTTATCCATGACTTATACATGTTCCTATAACTATGAGATTATGCAACTCCGTTTAGCGGAGGAACACTTTAGGTACTACCAAGCGTCTAGCGTAAGCTGGGTGATTATAAAGGAGTACTACAGGTGTCTCCAAAGGCAGATGTTGGGTTGGCGTATTTGAGATTAGGTTTTGTCCTCCGAATGTCGGAGAGGTATCTCTGGGCCCTCTCGGTAATACACATCACTTAAGCCTTGCAAGCATTACAACTAATGAGTTAGCTGTGAGATGATGTATTACGGAGCGAGTAAAGAGACTTGCGTAGCGAGATTGAACTAGGTATTGGATACCGACGATCGAATCTTGGGCAAGTAACATACCGATGACAAAGGGAACAACGTATGTTGTTATGCGATCGACCGATAAAGATCTTCGTAGAATATGTAGGAACCAATATGGGCATCCAGGTCCGCTATTGGTTATTGACGGAGGCGATGTCTCGGTCATGTCTACATTGTTCTCGAACCGTAAGATCCGCTGCGCAAGGTTTCGATGGCGGTTATATTATGAGTTTGTGTATTTTGATGTACGAAGAAGTTGAGTCCGGATGTGATCACGGACATGACGAGAGTCTCGAAATAGTCGAGGCGTAAAGATTGATATATTGGAAGCCTATATTTGGAGTTGGAATGGTTCGGGTGAAATCGGGATTTTCTGGGAACAGAGGGGTTATCGGAACCCTCCGGGGTTAATGGGCCATAGTTGGCCATGAGAGAGAAGAGTAAGGGCGGCCAGGGCAGGCGCGCGCCCTCCTCCTAGTCCGAATAGGACAAGGAGAGGCGGCGCCCCTTCCTCTTTCCTCCCCAATCCTAATCCAACTAGGAAATGGGGAGTCCTACTCGGTGGGAGTAGGACTCCTCAGCGCCTCCTCCAAGGGCGGCCGCACCCCCTGCTCCTTTATATCACAGGCGGGGGCACCCTAGAACACACAAGTTGATCTCGGATCGTTCCTTAGCCGTGTGCGGTGCCCCCTCCACCATATTCCACCTCGGTCATATCGTCATAAAGCTTAAGCGAAGCCCTCGCCGATAGAACATCAAGATCGTCCTGCGCCATCGTCTTGTGGAACTCTCCTCCCGAGCTCTCTTGGATTGGAGCCGAGGGCGTCATCGAGCTGTCGTGTGTCAAGAACTCGAGGCGCCGAATGCTTGGCGCTGGGATCGGTTGGATCGCGAGGAGACCGTCTGACTACTTCCTCTACGTTGTGATCGCTTCGCTTCGGTCTCACGAGTGCGTAGACAACACTCTCTCCTCTCATTGCTATGGATCACCATGATCTTGCGTGTGCGTAGGAAATTTTTGAAATTACTCGTTCCCCAACGATGGCATCGAGCCTAGGTTTTTATGGTTTGATGTTTTGCAGAGTAGAACACAAGTGAGTTGTGGGCGATACAAGTCATACTACCTACCAGCATGTCATACTTTGGTTCAGCGGTATTGTGAGATGAAGCGGCCGGACCGACATTACGCGTGCGCTTCGCGAGACTGGTTTCACCGCTTCTGAGCACTTTCGTTGCTTAAAGGTGTTGGCGGGTGTCTGTCTCTCTCACTTTAGTTGAACCGAGTGTGGCTCGCCGGTCCTTGAGAAGGTTAAAAGCGGAGTCTATTTGACAAAATATCGTTGTGGTTTTGATCGTGGCGAGATTGGTTCTTGCTTAAGCCCGTAGCAGCCACGTAAAATTTGCAACAACAAAGTAGAGGACGTCTAACTTGTTTTTGCGGGGGCATGTTGTGATGTGATATGGTCAAGGCGTGATGCTATATTTTATTGTATGAGATGATCATGTTTTGTAACGAAGTTATCGGCAATGGCAGGAGCCATATGGTTGTCGCTTTATTGTATGAAATGCAATACGCCATGTAACGCTTTACTTTATCACTAAGCGGTAGCGATAGTCGTAGAATCATAAGATTGGCGAGGCGACAGCGATGCTACGATGGAGATCAAGGTGTCGCGCCGGTGGCGATGGTGATCATGATGGTGCTGCGAGAGATGGAATCACGAAGCACAAGGCGATGATGACCATATCATATCACTTATATTGATTTACATGTGATGTTTATCTTTTATGCATCTTATCTTGCTTTGATTGGCGGTAGCATTATAAGATGATCTCTCACTAAATTATCAAAAGTGTTCTCCACTGAGTATGCACCGTTGCCAAAGTTAAATCGTGCCCGGACACCCGCGTGATGATCGGGTGTGATAAGCTCTCGTCCATCTACAGCGGGTGCAAGCCAGTTTTGCACACGCAGAATACTCGAGTTATACTTGGCGAGCCTAGCATATGCGGATATGGCCTCGGAACACGGAGACCGAAAGGTCGGCGTGAATCATATAGTAGATATGATCAACATAAGATGTTTACCATTGAAAACTACTCCATCTCACGTGATGATCGGTTATGGTTTAGTTGATTTGGATCACGTGATCACTTAGATAACTAGAGATGTACATCTAAGTGGGAGTTCTTAAGTAATATGATTAATTGAACTTAAATTTATCATGAACCGTACTGATAGTATCTTGCTTGTCTATGTTTGATTGTAGATAGATGGCTCGTCTTTGTTGTTCCGTTGAATTTTAATCGTTCCTTGAGAAAGCAAAGTTGAAAGATGATGGTAGCAATTACCTTTGAAAGCGCCCTCGATGCGGCTATATCTCCCGTGTCGAAGCACGACTTAGAGGCATAACGCATTGAAAGCAATGTCATAAGTGAGGTAATCTTCACACAACCCATGTAATACATAAGGAAAAGATACATAGTTGGCTTACAATCGCCACTTCACATAATTACATGAATAAAGCATTACATCATCCAGATACAATCAAGGTCCGACTACGGAACCAAAATAAAAGAAGAACCCCAAATGCGACAAAAGGTCCTCGATCGACCCCAACTGGGCTCCCTCTTGATCAACTAGAACAAAACAACACAAAGGGCAAGATCTTCATCGAGCTCCTCCTTGAGCTTGGTTGCGTCACCTGCTCGGTAACAAAGGCACCTGCAAACTGGTTTTGGAAGTATCTGGTGAGTCACGAGGACTCAGCAATCCCATTACCATGGGTATCAAGACTAGCAAAGCTTAAAGGGAAAGGAAGGGGTAAAGTGGTGAGGTTGCAGCAGCGACTAAGCATAATATGGTGGCTAAACATACGCAAATGAGAGCGAGAAGAGAAACAAGCGGAACGGTCGTGAAACTAGCAATGATCAAGAGGTGATCACGAACACCTACTTACGTCAATCATAACCCGAAACCGTGTTCACTTCCGGACTCCGAGAAGAGACCATCACGGCTACACACTCGGTTGATGCGTTTTAATTCGGATCAAGTGTCAAGTTGTCTACAACCGGACATTAACAAATTCCCATCGCCACATAACCGCGGGCACGGCTCTCGAAAGTTTATACCCTGCGGGGTGTCCCAACTTAGCCCATGACAAGCTCTCGCGATCATCGAAGGAATAGACCTTCACCGAGACACTCCGATCGGGCTCGGTATCCCGGTACATCAAGACATTTCGACAATGGTAAAACAAGACCAGCAAGACCTCCGGCGTGCCGACATCCCGATAGTAGCAGCGCGTATCTCGTCTCGAGCCACGACCGGATGAGACATCCTACGAGTAAAACCAAACCTCGAGTTGCCCCGAGGGGGCCCTGCAGTCTACTCGGTTCGAACCAGCACTTAGACAAGCATGGCCGGGGGCTGAAATAAAGATGACCCTCGAGAGAGCGACTCCCAAGGGAAAAAGTAGGTGGTGGTGAGGCAAATGGTAAAAGTCAATGTTGGGCCTTCTTTGGGCAAGTTTTATTCAAAGCGAACTGTCGGGGGTCCCATAAATCACCCGACCGCGTAAGGGGCGCAAAATCCGGGAACATAACACCGGTATGGCGGAAACTAGGCGGCAAGAGTGGAACAAAACACCGGGCATAAGGCCGAGCCTTCCACCCTTTACCAAGTATATAGATGCATTAATAATATAAGAGATATTGTGATATCCCAACATAAACCCTGTCCACCATGGAGAAATCTTCAACTTCACTGCAACTAGCAAGCGCTATAAGAGGGCTGAGCAAAAGCGGTAACATAGCCAAACAACGGTTTGCATAGGAAAGGTGTCAAAGGTTAGAGGTTCATGGCAATATGGGATGGTGGACAAGCAGGTAATAGGTAGCGCAGCATAGCGAAAGAACGAGGCAACTAGCACAGCAATGATAGTAGTGAGATCCAGGGTAGCGGTCATCTTGCCTGAAATCCGCAAGGAAGAAGAGCGAATCCATGAAGAAGATGAGCGGATGAAGCCGAACCAAGCGTGAGCGAGCGAATCCTCACGATCATGACGAAGCGGGAACTATCGAGAAGGAGCACACAACAAAGTAAACACACCACACATGGACAAGACATGATGCACAACAAGCATGATGCATGACCAAGCTACATGAAGCTACTCATGGCAAGAGATGATGCACACAAGAACAACACATCAAGGCAAGTTTAAATGAGGTAGGAAACAACATATAACAATTAGGTAAGTCCTCATATGCATATTTCGAAATTGGTCCAGAACTGAATAAACCTTATGTTCAAGTTGTTAAACAGCAAGTTAAGATGCACCAAGATGATCTACGAAATTCTAGTCAAGTTACATATAAAGTTCATTAGATTGAGACTACGGCCTAGAAGATATGAGCAAAACAAGTTAAACATGGCATCGATGCAAAATGCACCCAAACATCAAGCAAACACACCAAAACAAGGATGCAACATGGTAATATGAAGCTACATGCAAAAACAAGCAAGTTTCATATAGAGCACACTCAAAACGGAGCAACGGTTCAACACCCACACACTATACAAGTCATAGCAACAATCTGTCCAAAACAGCAACTAGGCATCTTGCAAGCATCAAAACAACATGCTACAGCACCCCAACATAATAACAAAAGGCATGGGCATGAAGTACACGTAAAGCATAACAATACATGAGCACTGAGCTATCTCCAGAAATAACTAGAACATGCTCAAAATGACATGGAGATATTGCAAGTAATAACAATTTCAGACTTTAGCAGAAATATCATCAGGTTGCAATGTTTAGAGCTATCAAACAACATGTTACAGGAACTTATCATGGCAAACAAAGGCATGGCATGAAACTACTAATAGCATATATCAAAAGACCCTTACTGACCATGAGACAAAAAGGACTCTAAGAAATGATGGCACCCATGTAAACATGGCAAGTTTTATTACAGATTTGAACATGGCAGAAACAACGATAAGTAGGCATGTTCGTGAGCTCGAACCACTCACTACAGAGCAATACATGGCATGGCAAGGCAACCAACAGTAAGAAGGCATGTTTATGAAGCTAATCATGGCAAGAGCAAGGTCATAGCATACACGGATCAACTACAACGACCTCGTGAAAATTGAATCTCATGCAAACAATCTGTCAGGAAACATTTTCAAGCAACTTTAAAGCAAGAAATGAACATGTTCCAGCAGGCTATAATTGCAACCAAGGGCATTATTGGATAGAGCATGACATACATATCAAAACATGTTTATAGAGCATCTCCAGATTATGCATAGAATGATTAGTGGAAGCGTGTTAACATGGCATCAAATTATAACAGAATCTGTCTAGCAAAACAACAACAGCAACCACCCTACTTTACAAGCTCAATGCACTCACTACAAGCATCACAAAAATATATGGTCAACACCTCTGGAAAGATGGCATGGCATATTTCAACATTCATGTAGAGCTCATACTCATAGGATGCACACATCAATCATGGCAAAAATGACAAAAGAGCTCGAGCTGATAAGATTCTGAAACTAACGATCTGAAGCCTACTTCCAACAGCATTTCGGGCATCAAGATGAGCTCAAATGGAAATGATTCAATGGAATGAAATGATGTACTCGTCGAGGCGAACAATTTGACATATTACACGCGCAAAACGGAGCTACGGGTGCGGAGATGTGATGCGATGAAAATGCATGAAAATGATAGAAATCTGGGACTTAGGCATTTTTCTGAAAAAAACAGATGAGCGTAAGATAACTAAAGTTCGACCGGGCGGAATTTAGACGGGCTGCTCACCATGGGCCAAGCCAGGAAGGTGGAGAAGGCGGCTGGCAGGCGGAAGGGAGCTGGGCGGGGCGCTGGGCCGCCACGAGGGAGCCGCGAGGCGACGCCATTTGGATCGAGAACTCTCCACCGTCTATTTGGGCGACGGCAATGGCTCTCCGTGGAGGAGTGGATCTTGCGGCGGAGCAACCGATGGCGGCGGGAGCTCTGGCGGCGTGCAGCAGCGTGGCGCCTTTGCCCGGTAGGGTCGGCGCTGCTGAGGCTCTGTGAGGATGGCCAGGAAAGGCGGCGGGCGGTGTGGCCGGCAGCGCTGTCGGCGAGCAGCAGTGGCAGCAGTGACGGAGGCAGCCCGCGGGGCTCGCGGGCGGAGTGGGTAAAAGCTGGCGAGGAGGAGGAAATTGGCGAGCGGGCGTGGAAGCGGGCTGACAGGCGGCGCGGCCGAGGCTTCGCGGCGGCGGGCGGCGAAAAAGAGCGGCGGCAGTCTTGTGAAGCGAGGCGGTGTGGCGAGGACGCTTGAGGCGGCGGCGGGCTGGAGCCATGGCCGGGAAGCGAACCTCAGCGGCCGACAATGGGCTGATGGAAGCGAGGACAGGTGGCGCGAGCCATTGGCGCGGCGGCGGCTTGCTGACGTGTGGCGCTGATTGGCCCGGACAACGTGGCGTGGGCGTGTCGAACCGAAGGCGGACAAGCGTCCGTGCGAGAGGAAAAGCTAGGGTTTGGGAATTGATCAGAAAATGAAATGGGGGTGTATATATAGGCATAGAGGAGCTAGGAGAGTCCAAATGAGGTGCGGTTTTGCCACGCGATCGTGATCGAGCGACCGAGAGCATGGAGAGGAGTTTGGTGGGTTTTGGGCCACTTTGGAAGGGGTGTTGGGCTGCAAACAAAGAGGGCTTTGCGGTTACCGGTTAACCGTTGGAGTATCAAGCGAGCTCCAAATGGCACGAAACTTGACAGGGGTCTACGGTGCTATACCAAGGCAGCTTGGCAAACCTCGAACCATTCGAGAAAGTTGACACCGCATACTAAAAGAGAGAAGAGGAGGCGGAGGACATAGGAGTGCGGATTGCAAAGCGGACAACGGGGAAAAGGTTCGGATGCATGAGGCGAACATGTATGCAAATCGATGCACATGATGACAAGATGAAATTCAAATGATGACATGGAAAAGTGCAACACGCAAGCAAATGACATGGCAGCGACGGCGAATAATGGCGGACACTGGCGCGATCGGATCCGGGGTGTTACATACGGATCGGGTCCAGTAACACGAGATTATCCTCATTGCTGCCGAGAAGAGTTACGTCTGGATGCACGCTAGGTGCAGCCTGCTTGCTGATGTAACCAGCGGCGTTAAACGTCTGGCGAGCAAAGGCGATGACTACTCTATAGTTCGATGTGCCATGCTTTACGGCTTAGAACGGGACTTCAACGGCGTTTTGAGCGTCATGGAGCATATGAGATGTTCCGGGGAGTTGAAGTTGATATTCAACAGAATGCGGATTGAGAGATATGAAGTCTCCAATAAGTTCTATAGCTGCAAGATGGAGGAGAATAGTTACATCGGTGAGCACATACTCAAAATATGCAGGTATTACAATCACTTGACTCAACTAGGAGTTAATCTTCGGATGATTGTGTCATTGTGAGAATTCTTCAATCACTGCCACCAAGCTACAAAGGCTTCGTGATGAACTATAATATGCAAGGGTTAGTAAAGACTATACAGGCTCTTCGCAATGCTAAAGGCTGCGGAGGTAAAAATCAAGAAGGAGCATCAAATGTTGATGGTCGATAAGACCACTAGTTTCAAGAAGAAAGGCAAAGGGAAGAAGAAGGGAACTTCAAGAAGAACAGCAAGCAAGTTCTTTGCTCGGGAGAAAAACCCAAGTCGGACCTAAACACAGCGAGTGCTTCTACCCAAGCGGTAGTCCTTTGAGCGGAACTGCCCCAAGTATTTGGCGGATAAGAAGGATGGCAAGGTGAACAAAGGTATATGTGACATACATGTTATTGATGTGTACCTTACTAGAGCTCATGATAGCACAGGTATTTGATCTTGGTTACATTGCTAATATTTGCAACTCGAAGCAGGGACTATGGATTAGCGAACAACGGCAAAGGGCGAGGTGACGATGCGCGTGGGAAATGGTTCCAAAGTCGATGTGATCGCGGTCGACACGCTACCTCTACATCTACCTTGGGATTAGTTTTAGACCTAAATAATTGTTATTTGGTGCTGCGTTGAGCATGAACATTATATCTGTTGGGGAGCGTAGTAATTTCAAAAATTTCCTCGCACACGCAAGATCATGGTGATGACATAGCGAGAGGAGAGTGTTGTCCACGTACCCTCGTGAGACCGTAAGCGAGCGTTAGCTGCTGTAGCGGTTGATGTAGTCGTCGTCTTCACGATCCGACCGATCCAAGTACCGAGCGTCGGCACCTCCGAGTTCAGCACCGTTCAGCTCGTTGGCGTCCCTCGAACTCCGATCCAGCCGAGTGTCGAGGAGAGTTCCGTCGGCCTGACGGCGTGGTAGCGATCTTGATGTTTCACCGGCGCGAGGCTTCGCCTAAGCTTGACGGTATGACCGAGGTGGAATATGGTGGAGGGGGCACCGCTGCACGGCTAAGGAGCGATCCGTAGATCTAACTTGTGTGTCTATGGGGTGCCCCCTGCCCCGTATATAAAGGAGGGAGGGAGGAGGAGGCCGGCCCTAGGAGGAGGGGCGCCAAGGAGTCCTACTCTCACGGGAGTAGGATTCCTTCTTTCCTAGTCCAACTAGGTCAGGGGGGAAGTGGAAGTGGAGAAGGAAGGAAGGGGGGGCGCGCCCCAAACCCTTTGTCCAATTCGGATTTGGGCTTGGGAGGGGCGCGCCTCCTCTGGCTCCTTCCACTAAAGCCCATTAAGGCCCAATACTCTTCCCCGTATTCCCGTAACTCCCGGTACTCGAAAAATACCGAATCACTCGGAACCTTTCCGAACTCGAATATAGTCGTCAATATATCGATCTTTCGTCTCGACCATTTGAGACTCCTCGTCATGTCCCCTATCTCATCCGGGACTCCGAACTCCTTGGTACATCAAAACTCATAAACTCATAATATAAGCATCGCCGAAACCTTAAGCGTGCGGACCCTACGGGTTCGAGAACTATGTAGACATGACCTAGAACTATTCTTGGTCAATAACCAATAGCGGGACCTGGATGCCCATATTGGCTCCTACATATTCTCGAAGATCTTTATCGGTCAAACCGCATAACAACATCGTTGTTCCTTTGTCATCGGTATGTTACTTGCGAGATTCGATCGCGGTATCAATACCTAGTTCAATCTCGTTCCGGCAAGTCTCTTTACTCGTTCCGTATTACATCATCTCTTAACTAACTCATTAGTTGTAATGCTTGCAAGGCTTAAGTGATGTGCATTACCGAGAGGGCCAGAGATACCTCTCCAGAGCAATCGGAGTGACAAATCCTAATCTCGAAATCGCCAACCCAACATCGCCTTTAGAGACACTGTAGTACTCCTTTATAATCACCCGATTCGTTGTGACGTTTGGTAGTACCAAAGTGTTCCTCGGCAAGCGGGAGTTGCATAATCTCATAGTCATAGGAACATGTATAAGTCATGAAGAAAGCAATAGCAACATACTAAGCGATCGGGTGCTAAGCTAACGGAATGGGTCATGTCAATCAGATCATTCAACTAATGATGTGATCCCGTTAATCAAATAACAACTCTTTGTTCATGGTTAGGAAACATAACCATCTTTGATTAACAAGCTAGTCAAGTAGAGGCATACTAGTGACACTCTGTTTGTCTATATATTCACACATGTATTATGTTTAGGTTAATACAATTCTAGCATGAATAATAGACATTTATCATGAAATAAGGAAATAAATAATAACTTTATTATTGCCTCTAGGGCATATTTCCTTGATCTCCCACTTGCACTAGAGTCAATAATCTAGTTCACATCGCCATGTGATTGAACACCAATAATCATATCGTATATGATTAACACCCATAGTTCACATCGTCATGTGACCAACACCCAAAGGGTTTACTAGAGTCGATAATCTAGTTCACATCGCTATGTGATTAACACCCAAAGAGTACAAAGGTATGATCATGTTTTGCTCGTGAGAGAAGTTTAGTCAATGGATCTGTCACATTGAGCCGTATGTATTTTACAAATATTCTATGTCTACAATGCTCGCGCGGAGCTACTCTAGCTAATTGCTCCCACTTTCAATATGTATCTAGATCGAGACTTAGAGTCATCGGATCGGTGTCAAAACTTGCATCGGCGTAACCCTTTACGACGAACCTTATGTCACTTCCATAATCGAGAAACATATCCTTATTCCACTAAGGATAATTTTGACCATTGTCTAGTGATCTACTCCTAGATCACTATTGTACTCCTTGCCAAACTCGATTGTAGGGTATACAATAGATCGGTACACAGCATGGCATACTTTATAGAACCTATGGCCAAGGCATAGGGAATGACTTTCATTCTCTTTCTATCTTCTGCCGTGGTCGGGTTTTGAGTCTTACTCAATTTCACACCTTGTAACACAGGCAAGAACTCTTTCTTTGACTGTTCCATTTTGAACTACTTCAAAATCTTGTCAAGGTATGTACTCATTGAAAAAAAACTTATCAAGCGTCTTGATCTATCTCTATAGATCTTAATGCTCAATATGCAAGCAGCTTCACTGAGGTCTTTCTTTGAAAAACTCCTTTTAAACACTCCTTTATGCTTTGCAGAATAATTCTACATTATTTCCGATCAACAATATGTCATTCACATATACTTATCGAAATCTTTGTAGTGCTCCCACTCACTTTCTTGTAAATCTGAGGCTTCCTTTGCAAAGTCTGTATAAACTATATCTTTGATCAACTTATCAAAGCGTATATTCTAACTCGAGATGCTTGCACCGGTCCATAGATGGATCATTTGGAGCTTGCACACTTTGTTAGCTCCTTTGGGTCGATAAAACCTTACGGTTGCATCACATACAACTCTTCCTCCGAAACCCATTCAGGAATGCAGTTTTACATCCATTTGCCAAATTTCATAAATTGTGGCAATTGCTAACATGATTTGGACAGACTTAAGCATCGCTACAGTTGAGAAAATCTCATTGTAGTCAACACCTTGAACTTGTCAAAAACCTTTTTGCGACAAGTCGAGCTTTGTAGATAGTAACACTACTATCAGCGTCCGTCTTCCTCTTGAAGATCCATTTATACAATATGGCTTGCCGATCATCGGGCAACTCCACCAAAGTCCATACTTTGTTCTCATACATGGATCTCATCTCAGATTTCATGGCCTCAAGCCATTTCGCGGAATCTGGGCTCATCATCGCTTCCTCATAGTTCGTAGGTTCATCATGGTCTAGTTACATGACTTCCAGAACAGGATTACCGTACCACTCTGGTGTGGATCTCACTCTGGTTTACCTACGAGATTCGGTAGTAACGATCTGAAGTTACATGATCATCATCATTAGCTTCCTCACTAATTGGTGTAGTAGTCACGAGGAACAGATTTACGTGATGAACTACTTTCAATAAGGAGAAGGTACAATTACCTTATCAAGTTCTACTTTCCTCCCACTCACTTCTTTGAGAGAAACTCCTTCTCTAGAAAGGATCCATCTTAAACAACGAATATCTTGCCTTCGGATCTGTGATAGAAGGTGTACCCAACAATTTCCTTTGGGTATTCTATGAAGGCGTACTTCTCGATTTGGGTCCGAGCTTATCGGGATGAAACTTTTCACATAAGCATCGCAGCCCCAAACATTAAGAAAGCGACAACTTTGGTTTCTTGCTAAACCACAGTTCATATAGTGTCGTCTCAGCAGTTTAGATGGTGCCCTATTTAGCGTGAATGCAGCTGTCTCTAATGCATGATCCCAAAAGCGATATTGGTAAATCTGTAAGAAACATCATAGATTGCACTATATCCAATAAAGTCGATTACGATATTTGGACACACCATAACATTGTGGGGTTCGGTGGCGTGAGTGTGAAACTATTCTACATTGTTTTAATTGAAGACCAAACTTCGTAACTCAAATATTCGTCTCCGTGATCAGATCACGAAACTTTATTTTCTTGTTACGATGATTTTCCACTTCACTCTGAAATTCTTTGATCCTTTCAACTATTTCGGACTTATGTTTCATCAAGTAGATATACCCATATCTGCTCAAATCATCTTGTGAAGGTCGAG
This sequence comes from Aegilops speltoides, assembly GCA_021437245.1. Lineage (NCBI taxonomy): Eukaryota > Viridiplantae > Streptophyta > Magnoliopsida > Poales > Poaceae > Aegilops > Aegilops speltoides. The sequence continues at coordinate 405,525,393 of CM038142.1, forward strand.
AAAATAACGATACTTGCCACGAGCATCAACACTCATTGGATCGCATACATCGGTATGTATTATTTCCAATAAGTCGGTAGCTTGTTCCATTGTTCCGGAGAAGCGGAGTTTTAGTCATCTTGCCCAAAAGGCACGGTTCGCAAGCATCAAGTGATTCATAATCAAGTGATTCCAAAATCCCATCGGCATGGAGTTTCTTCATCGCTTTACATAATATGACCTAAGCGGCAGTGCCACAAATAAGTTGCACTATCATTATTAACTTTGGAATTTTTGGTTTCAATATTATGAATATGTGTATCACTACGATCGAGATCCAATGAACCATTTTCATTGGGTGTGTAACCATATAAGGTTTTATTCATGTAAGCAGAACAACAGTTTATTCTCTTACTTAAATGAATAACCGTATTGCAATAAACACGATCAAATCATATTCATGCTCAACGTAAACACCAAATAACATTTATTTAGGTTCAACACTAATCCCGAAAGTATAGGGAGTGTGCGATGATGATCATATCAATCTTGAAACTACTTTCAACACACATCGTCACTTCACCCTTAACTAGTTTACATTTATTTTGCAACTCCGTTTGAGTTACTACTCTTAGCAACTGAACCAGTACCAAATACCGAGGGGTTGCTATAAACACTAGTAAAGCACACATAAAACACTGTATATCAAATATACCCTTTTTCACTTTGCCATCCTTCTTATCCACCAAATATTTAGGGCAGTTCCGCTTCGGTGACCATTTCCTTTGCGATTGTAAGCTTTTCGGTTTCAGGTTTTGGTTCAGCTTTGGGTTTCTTCGTGGGAGTGACAACTTGCTTGTCAATCTACTTGAAGTTCCTTTCTTTCCCTTTGCCCTTTTCTTGAAACTAGTGATCTTGTCAACCATCAACACTTGATGCTCTTTCTTGATTTCTACCTTCATCGATTTCATCATCATGAAAAACTGGGAATCATTTTCATCATCCCTTGCATACTATAGTTCATCACGAAGTTCTACTAACTTGGTGATGGTGACTAGAAAATTCTGTCAATCACTATCTTATCGGAAGATTAACTCCCACTTGATTCAGCGATTGTAGTACCGGACAATCTGAGTACATGCTCACTAGTTGGCGATTCTCCTCCATCTTTTAGCTATAGAACTTGTTGGAGACTTCATATCTCTCAACTCGGGTATTTGCTTGAAATATTAACTTCAATTCTGGAACATCTCATATGGTCCATGATGTTCAAAACATCTTTGAAGTCGATTCTAAGCCATAAAGCATGGTGCACAAAACTATCAAGTAGTCATCATATTGAGCTAGCCAAGCGTTCATAACGTGCGCATACGCTCTGCAATAGGTTTGTCACCTAGCGGTGCATCAAGGACATAATTCTTCTGCGCGACAATGAGGATAAACCTCGGATCACGGATCCTATCCGCATCATTGCTACTAACATCTTTCAACTTTGCTTTCTCAAGGAGCATTAAAATTCAACGAACAACAAAGACGAGCCATCTATCTACAATCAAACATAAACAAGCAAGATACTATCAGGTACTAAGTTCATGATAAATTTAAGTTCAATTAATCATATTACTAAAGAACTCCCACTTAGAAAAACATCTCTCTAGTCATCTAAGTGATCACGTGATCCAAATCAACTAAACCATAACCGATCATCACGTGAAATGGAGTAGTTTTCAATGGTGAACATCTTATGTTGATCATATCTACTATATGACTCACGCTTGACCTTTCGGTCTCCGTGTTCCGAGGCCATATCTGCATATGCTAGGCTCGTCAAGTATAACCCGAGTATTCTGCGTGTGCAAAACTGGCTTGCACCCGTTGTAGATGGACGAGAGCTTATCACACCCGATCATCACATGGTGTGCAGGCACGACGAACTTTGGCAGCGGTGCATACTCGGGAGAACACTTCTTGATAATTTAGTGAGAGATCATCTTATAATGCTACCGTCAATCAAAGCAAGATAAGATGCATAAAGGATAAACATCACATGCAAATCAATATAAGTGATATGATATGGTCATCATCATCTTGTGCCGTGATCTTCATCTCCGGAGCACCACCATGATCACCATCGTCACCGGCGCGACACCTTGATCTTCATCGTAGCATCGTTGTCGTCTCGCCAAACTTATGCTTCTCGACTATCGCTACCGCTTAGTGATAAAGTAAAGCATTACAAGCGATTGCATTGCATACAATAAGCGACAACCATATGGCTCCTGCCGATTGCCGATAACCGGTTACAAAACATGATCATCTCATACAATAAAATATAGCATCACGTCTTGACCATATCACATCACAACATGCCTGCAAAAACAAGTTAGGCGTCCTCTACTTTGTTGTTGCAAATTTTACGTGGCTGCTACGGGCTTAAGCAAGAACCAGTCTCACCTCGCATCAAAACCACAGCGATACTTCGTCAAATAGACTCCGTTTAACCTTCTCAAGGACGGGCGTAGCACTTTTCAGTTCAACTAAAGTGAGAGAGCAGGCACCCACGGTCACCTTTAAGCAGCGAGTGCTCGTGGCGGTGAAACCAGTCTCGCGTAAGCGTCTGGCGTAATGTCGGTCGGGCGCTTCATCTCACAATACCGCTGAACCAAAGTATGACATCTTTGGTAGGTAGTATGACTTGTATCGCCCACAACTCACTTGTGTTCTACTCGTGCAAAACATCAAACCATAAAACCTAGGCTCGGATGCCTTTGTTGGGGAGCGTAGTAATTTCAAAAATTTCCCTCGCACACGCAAGATCATGGTGATGACATAGCGAGAGGGAGAGTGTTGTCCACGTACCCTCGTAGACCGTAAGCGGAAGCGTTAGCTGCAACGCGGTTGATGTAGTCGTACGTCTTCACGATCCGACCGATCCAAGTACCGAACGTACGGCACCTCCGAGTTCAGCACACATTCAGCTCGATGGCGTCCCTCGAACTCCGATCCAGCCGAGTGTCGAGGAGAGTTCCGTCACCTGACGGCGTGGTGGCGATCTTGATGTTTCACGCGCGAGGCTTCGCCTAAGCAGCGACGGTATGACCGAGGTGGAATATGGTGGAGGGGCACCGCACTGCGGCTAAGGCGATCCGTAGATCTAACTTGTGTGTCTATGGGGTGCCCCTGCCCCGTATATAAAGGAGGGAGGGAGGAGGAGGCCGGCCCTAGGAGGAGGGCGCCAAGGAGTCCTACTCTCACGGGAGTAGGATTCCTTCTTTCCTAGTCCAACTAGGTCAAGGGGGAAAGAGGGAAGTGGAGAAGGAAGGAAGAGGGGGCGCCCCAAACCCTTTGTCCAATTCGGACTGGGCTTGGGAGGGGCGCGCCTCCTCGGCTCCTTCCACTAAAGCCCATTAAGGCCCAATACTCTTCCCCGTATTCCCGTAACTCCCGGTACTCGAAAAATACCGAATCACTCGGAACCTTTCCGAACTCGAATATAGTCGTCCAATATATCGATCTTTACGTCTCGACCATTTCGAGACTCCTCGTCATGTCCCCTATCTCATCCGGGACTCGAACTCCTTGGTACATCAAAACTCATAAACTCATAATATAAGCATCATGAAACCTTAAGCGTGCGGACCCTATGGGTTCGAGAACTATGTAGACATGACCTAGAACTATTCTTGGTCAATAACCAATAGCGGGACCTGGATGCCCATATTGGCTCCTACATATTCTCGAAGATCTTTATCGGTCAAACCGCATAACAAAATCGTTGTTCCTTTGTCATCGGTATGTTACTTGCAGAGATTCGATCGCGGTATCAATACCTAGTTCAATCTCGTTACGGCAAGTCTCTTTACTAGTTCCGTAATACATCATCTACAACTAACTCATTAGTTGTAATGCTTGCAAGGCTTAAGTGATGTGCATTACGAGAGGGCCAGAGATACCTCTCCAGACAATCGGAGTGACAAATCCTAATCTCGAAATCGCCAACCCAACATCCGCCTTTAGAGACACCTGTAGTACTCCTTTATAATCACCCGATTCGTTGTGACGTTTGGTAGTACCCAAAGTGTTCCTCCGCAAGCGGGAGTTGCATAATCTCATAGTCATAGGAACATGTATAAGTCATGAAGAAAGCAATAGCAACATACTAAACGATCGGGTGCTAAGCTAACGGAATGGGTCATGTCAATCAGATCATTCAACTAATGATGTGATCCCGTTAATCAAATAACAACTCTTTGTTCATGGTTAGGAAACATAACCATCTTTGATTAACAAGCTAGTCAAGTAGAGGCATACTAGTGACACTCTGTTTGTCTATATATTCACACATGTATTATGTTTCCGGTTAATACAATTCTAGCATGAATAATAGACATTTATCATGAAATAAGGAAATAAATAATAACTTTATTATTGCCTCTAGGGCATATTTCCTTCAATATCTGGATCTTGTTTGATGCGAGACGGTTATTCATTTAAATCAGAGAATAATGGTTGTTCTATTTATATGAGTAATATCTTTTATGGTCATGCACCCCTGAAGAGTGGTCTATTTTTGATGAATCTCGATAGTAGTGATACACATATTCATAATGTTGAAGCCAAAAGATGCAGAGTTGATAATGATAGTGCAACTTATTTGTGGCACTGCCGTTTAGGTCATATCGGTATAAAGCGCATGAAGAAACTCCATCTTGATGGACTTTTGGAGTCACTTGATTATGAATCACTTGGCACTTGCGAACCGTGCCTCATGGGCAAGATGACTAAAACCCGTTCTCGGTACTATGGAGAGAGCAACAGATTTGTTGGAAATCATACATGAGATGTATGTGGTCCGATGAATGTTGAGGCTCGTGGCGGATATCGTTATTTTCTCACCTTCACAGATGATTTAAGCGGATATGGGTATATCTACTTAATGAAACATAAGTCTGAAACATTTGAAAAGTTCAAAGAATTTCAGAGTGAAGTTGAAAATCATCGTAATAAGAAAATTAAATTTCTACGATCGATCGTGGAGGTGAATATTTGAGTTCTGAGTTTGGTCTACATTTGAAACAATGCGGAATAGTTTAGCAACTCCGCCACCGGAACACCACAGCGTAATGGTGTGTCCGAGCGTCGTGTCGCACTTTACTAGATATAGTGCGATCTATGATGTCTCTTACAGATTTACCGCTATCATTTTGGGGTTATGCTCGAGAGGCGGCCGCATTCACCTTGAATAGAACACCGTCAAAATCCGTTGAGGCGACACCTTATGAACTATGGTTTAGCAAGAAACCAAAGTTGTCTTTCTTAAAGTTTGGGGATGCGATGCTTATGTGAAAAAGCTTCAACTGATAAGCTCGAACCCAAATCGGAAAATGTGTCTTCATAGGATACCCAAAGGAGGCATTGGGTACACCTTCTATCACAGATCCGAAGGCAAGACATTTGTTGCTAAGAATGGATCCTTTCTAGAGAAGGAGTTTCTCTCGAAAGAAGTGAGTGGGAGGAAAGTAGAACTTGATGAGGTAATTGTACCTTCTCCCTTACTTGAAAGTAGTTTGTCACGAAACCGGTTTACGAGACATCTACACCAAATAGTGAGGAAGTTGATGATGTTGATCATGAAACTTGAGATCAAGTTACTCTGAGAACCTCGTAGATCAACGAGTAAGATCCGCACTGAGTGGTGCGGTAATCTTGTTATGGAAATCATGCTACTTGATCATGATGAACCCACGAACTATGAAGAAGCGATGGTGAGCCCAGATTCCATAAAATGGCTTGAGGCCATGAAATGCGAGATGGGATCCATGTATGAAAACAAAGTATGGACTTTGGTTGACTTGCCCGAGGGTAGGCAAGCAATAGAAAACAAGTGGATCTTCAAGAAGAAGACCGACGCGACGGTAATATTTATGTCTACAAAGCTCGACTTGTTGCAAAGGGTTTTCGACAAGTTCAAGGGATTGACTACGATGAGACCTTCTCACCCGTAGCGATGCTTAAGTCTGTCGAATCATGTTAGCAATTGCCGCATTTTATGATTATGAAATTTGGCAAATGGATGTAAAAAGCGCATTCTGAATGGATTTACGGAAGAAGAGTTGTATATGATGCAACGAAGGTTTTATCAATCCAAAGGAGCTAACAAAGTGTGCAAGCTCCAATGATCCATTTATGGACTGGTGCAAGCATCTCGGAGTTGGAATAAGCGCTTTGATAGTGTGATCAAAGCATTTGGGTTCATCTGAGACTTTTGGAGAAGCTTTGTATTTACAAGAAAGTGAGTGGGAGCTCTGTAGCATTTACGATATTATATGTAGATGACATATTCTTGATCGGAAATGATATAGAATTCTGGATAGCATAAAGGGATACTTGAATAAGAGTTTTTCAATGAAAGACCTCGGTGAAGCTGCTTACATATTGGGCATCAAAATCTATAGAGATAGATCAAGACGCTTAATTGGACTTTCACAAAGAAAGGGTTCTTGCCTGTATTACAAGGTGTGAAGTTGAGTAAGACTCAATGCCCGACCACTGCAGAAGATAGAGAGAAAATGAAAGATGTTCCCTATGCTTCACCATAGGCTCTATCATGTATGCAATCTGTGTGTACGGACCTGATGTGTGCCTTGCTATAAGCTTAGCAGGAGGTACCAAAGTAATCGAGTGGATCCTTTGGACAGCGGTCAAGAACATCTGAAATACGAAAAGGACTAAGGATATGTTTCTCGTATATGGAGGTGACAAAGAGCTCATCGTGGCAGTTACGTTGATGCAAGCTTTGACAACGATCCGGACGATTCTAAATCACGGACGGATCGTATTTACACTAAGCGGAGGAGGCTGTCGGTTGGTGCAGTTCTAAACAAAGCGTCGTGGCGGGATCTACATGTGAAGTGGAGTACATAGCAGCCGGAAGCAGCTAATGAAGGAGTGCGGATGAAGGAGTTCATATCCGATCTAGGTGTCATACCTAGTGCATTGGGTCAATGAAAATCTTACGTGACAATCTTGGAGCAATTGCCTTAGCAAAGGAATCCAGATTTCACAAGAGGACCAAGCACATCAAGAGGCGCTTCAATTCTATCCGGGATTTAGTCGGTGGGAGACATAGAGATTTGCAAGATACATACGGATCAGAATGTAGCAGATCCGTTGACTAAACCTCTTCCACGAGCAAAACATGATCAACACCAAGACTCCATGGGTGTTAGAATCATTACTATGTAATCTAGATTATTGACTCTAGTGCAAGTGGGAGGCTGAAGGAAATATGCCCTAGAGGCAATAATAAAGTTATTATTTATTTCCTTATTTCATGATAAATGTTTATCATTCATGCTAGAATTGTATTAACAGGAAACATGATACATGTGTGAATGCATAGACAAACAATATGTCACTAGTATGCCTCTACTAGACTAGCTTGTTAATCAAAGATGGTTATGTTTCCTAACCATGAACAAAGAGTTGTTATTTGATTAACAAGGTCACATCATTAGTTGAATGATCGATTGACATGACCCATTCCATTAGCTTAGCACACGATCGTTTAGTATGTTGCTACTGCTTTTATCCATGACTTATACATGTTCCTATAACTATGAGATTATGCAACTCCGTTTACGGAGGAACACTTTTGGTACTACCAAGCGTCACAGCGTAATCGGGTGATTATAAAGGAGTACTACTAGGTGTCTCCAAAGGCGGATGTTGGGTTGGCGTATTTGAGATTAGGTTTTGTCACTCCGAATGTCGGAGAGGTATCTCTGGGCCTCTCGGTAATACACATCACTTAAGCCTTGCAAGCATTACAACTAATGAGTTAGCTGTGAGATGATGTATTACGGAGCGAGTAAAGAGACTTGCGTGCGAGATTGAACTAGGTATTGGATACCGACGATCGAATCTTGGGCAAGTAACATACCGATGACAAAGGGAACAACGTATGTTGTTATGCGGTCGACCGATAAAGATCTTCGTAGAATATGTAGGAACCAATATGGGCATCAGGTCCGCTATTGGTTATTGACGGAGGCGTGTCTCGGTCATGTCTACATTGTTCTCGAACCGTAGGGTCCATGACGCTTAAGGTTTCGATGGCGGTTATATTATGAGTTTGTGTATTTTGATGTACCGAAGAAGTTGAGTCCGGATGTGATCACGGACATGACGAGGAGTCTCGAAATAGTCGAGACATAAAGATTGATATATTGGAAGCCTATATTTGGAGTTGGAATGGTTCGGGTGAAATCGGATTTTCTTAGGAACACCGGGGTTACGGAACCCTCCCGGGGTTAATGGGCCATAGTGGGCCATGAGGAAGAAGAGGAAGGGCGGCCGGGGCAGGCCGCGCCCCTCCCCTTAGTCCGAATAGGACAAGGAGAGGCGGCGCCCCTCTCCCTCTTTCCTCCCCAATCCTAATCCAACTAGGAAGGGGGGAGTCCTACTCCCGGTGGGAGTAGGACTCCTCAGCGCGCCTCCTCAAGGGCGGCCGCACCCCCCTTGCTCCTTTATATCACAGGCAGGGAGGCACCCTAGAACACACAAGTTGATCTACGGATCGTTCCTTAGCCGTGTCGGTGCCCCCTCCACCATATTCCACCTCGGTCATATCGCCGCAAAGCTTAGGCGAAGCCTGTGCGATAGAACATCAAGATCGTCACCACGCCGTCGTCTTGACGGAACTCTCCTCCCAAGCTCTCTTGGATTGGAGCCGAGGGCGTCATCGAGCTGTCACGTGTGTCAAGAACTCGGGGCGCCGGAGTAACGGCGCTGGGATCGGTTGGATCGCGAGGAGACCGTACGACTACTTCCTCTACGTTGTGATCGCTTCCGCTTCGGTCTACGAGGGTACGTAGACAACACTCTCTCCTCTCGTTGCTATGCATCACCATGATCTTGCGTGTGCGTAGGAATTTTTTTGAAATTACTATGTTCCCCAACACAATCGCCCTGTAATGCTTTACTTTATCACTAAGCGGTAGCGATAGTCGTAGAAGCATAAGATTGGTGAGACGACAACGATGCTACGATGGAGATCAAGGTGTCGCGCCGGTGACGATGGTGATCATGACGGTGCTTCGAAGATGGAGATCACAAGCACAAGATGATGATGGCCATATCATATCACTTATATTGATTGCATGTGATGTTTATCTTTTATGCATCTTATCTTGCTTTGATTGACGGTAGCATTTTAAGATGATCTCTCACTAAAATTATCAAGAAGTGTTCTCCCGAGTATGCACCGTTGCCAAAGTTAAATCGTGCCCGGACACCACGTGATGATCGGGTGTGATAAGCTCTCGTCCATCTACAACGGGTGCAAGCCAGTTTTGCACCGCCGAATACTCGAGTTAAACTTGACGAGCCTAGCATATGCAGATATGGCCTCGGAACACGGAGACCGAAAGGTCGAGCGTGAATCATATAGTAGATATGATCAACATAAGATGTTCACCATTGAAAACTACTCCATCTCACGTGATGATCGGTTATGGTTTAGTTGATTTGGATCACGTGATCACTTAGATAACTAGAGAGATGTCTATCTAAGTGGGAGTTCTTAAGTAATATGATTAATTGAACTTAAATTTATCATGAACTTAGTCCTGGTAGTATTAGCATATCTATGTTGTAGATCAATAGCTCGCGTTGTTGCTTTTATATGTTTATTTTGATATGTTCCTAGAGAAAATTGTGTTGAAAAATGTTAGTAGCAATGATGCGGATTGGATCCGTAATCGAGGTTTATCCTCATTCTTGCCTGAAGAATTATGTCTGGATGCACGCTAGGTAGCAGGCCTATTGCGAGGAGCGAATCTGAGACATTATGAGCGTTTGGCTAGCTCAACATGATGACTACTTGATAGTTTTGTGCACCATGCTTTATGGCTTAGAATCGGGACTTCAAAGATGTTTTGAACATCATGGACCATATGAGATGTTCGAGAAATTGAAGTTAATATTTCAAGCAAATACCGAGTTGAGAGATATGAAGTCTCCAACAAGTTCGTAGCTAAAAGATGGAGGAGAATCGCTCAACTAGTGAGCATGTGCTCAGATTGTCCGGTACTACAATCGCTTGAATCAAGTGGGAGTTAATCTTCGAGATAAGATAGTGATTGATGAATTCTCTAGTCACCATCACCAAGTTAGTAGAACTTCGTGATGAACTATAGTATGCAAGGGATGATGAATATGATTCCCGAGCTCTTCATGATGTTGAAATCAATGAAGGTAGAAATCAAGAAAGAACATCAAGTGTTGATGGTTAACAAGACCACTAGTTTCAAGAAAAGGGCAAAGGGATAGAAGGGAACTTCAAGAAGAATGGCAAGCAAGTTCTTTGCTCAAGTGAAGAAGCCCAAGTGCGGACCTAAGCACGAGACTAAGTGCTTCTCTTGCAAAGGGACTGATTCTTGGAAGCGAACTACCCCAAGTATTTGGCGGATAAGAAGGATGGCAAAGTAAACAAAGGTATATTTGATATACATGTTATTGATGTGTAATTTACTAGTGTTTATAGAAACCCTCGGTATTTGGTACTGGTTAGGTTGCTAAGAGTAGTAACTCGAAGCGGAGTTGCGAATAAGCGAAACTAGTTAAGGGTGAAGTGACGATGTGTGTTGAAAGTAGTTTCAAGATTGATATGATCATCATCGCACACTCCCTATACTTTCGGGATTAGTGTTGAACCTAAATAAATGTTATTTGGTGTTTGCGTTGAGCATGAATATGATTTGATCGTGTTTATTGCAATACGGTTATTCATTTAAGTAAGAGAACAAAACTGTTGTTCTGTTTACATGAATAAAACCTTATATGGTTACACACCCAATGAAAATGGTTCATTGGATCTCGATCGTAGTGATACACATATTCATAATATTGAAACCAAAAGATGCAAAGTTAATAATGATAGTGCAACTTATTGGTGGCACTACCGTTTAGGTCATATTGGTGTAAAGCGCATGAAGAAACTCCATGCTGATGGGATTTTGGAATCACTTGATTATGAATCACTTGATCTTTGGCGAACCATGCCTCATGGGCAAGATGACTAAGACTCCGTTCTCGGAGCGATTGGGCGAAAGCAATGACTTATTGGAAATAATACATCTTGATGTATGCTATCCAATGAGTGTTAAGGCTCATGGCGGGTATCGTTATTTTCGACCTTCACAGATGATTTGAGCAGATATGGGTATATCTACTTGATGAAACATAAATCTGAAATAGTTGAAAGGTTCAAAGAATTTGAGTGAAGTGGAAAAATCATCATGACAAGAAAATAAGGTTTCTACGATCGATCGCGGAGACAAATATTTGAGTTCTGAGTTTGGTCTTCAATTAAAACAATGTGGAATAGTTTCACAAATTCATGCCACCGAACACCACATCATAATGGTGTGTCGAGCGTCATAACCGTACTTTATTGGATATAGTACAATCTATGATGTTTCTTACCGATTTACCAATATCGTTTTGGGATCATGCATTAGAGATAGCTGCATTCACGTTAAATAGGGCACCATCTAAATCCGTTGAGACGACAATATATGAACTGTGGTTTGGCAAGAAACCAAAGTTGTCGTTTCTTAAAGGTTGGGGCTGCGATGCTTATGTGAAAAAGTTTCATCCTGATAAGCTCAAACCCCAATCGGAAAAGTGCGTCTTCATAGAATACCCAAAGGAAATTGTTGGGTACACCTTCTATCACAGATCCGAAGGCAAAATATTCGTTGCTAATAAATGGATCCTTTCTAGAGAAGGAGTTTCTCTCGAAAGAAGTGAGTGGGAGGAAAGTAGAACTTGATGAGGTAATTGTACCTTCTCCCTTATTGGAAAGTAGTTCATCACGAAATCTGTTCTGTGACTAATACACCAATTAGTGAGGAAGCTAATGATGATGATCATGTAACTTGAGATCAAGTTACTACCAATCTCGTGAGGTAAACAGAGTGAGATCCGCACAGTGAGTGGTGCGGTAATCCTGTTCGGAAGTCATGTAACTAGACCATGATGAACCTACGAACTATGATGAAGCGATGATGAGCCCAGATGCATGAAATGGCTTGAGGCCATGAAATCGAGATGAGATCCATGTATAAGAACAAAGTGTGGACTTTGGTGGAGTTGCCCGATGATCGGCAAGCCATAGAAAATAAATGGACCTTCAAGAGGAAGGCGGACGATGATAGTAGTGTTACTATCTACAAAGTTCGACTTATGCAAAAAGGTTTTGACAAGTTCAAGGTGTTGACTACAATGAGATTTTCTCAAGCGTAGCGATGCTTAAGTCTGTGCGAATCATGTTAGCAATTGCCACAATTTTTTGAAATCTGGCAAAAGGATGTCAAAATTGCATTTCTTAATGGATTTATTAAAGAAGAAGAGTTGTATATGATGCAACCAGAAGGTTTTGTCAATCCTAAAGGTGCTAAAAAAATGTGCAAGCTCCAGCGATCCATCTATGGACTGGTGCAAGCATCTCGGAGTTGGAATATACGCTTTGATAAGTTGATCAAAGCATATAGTTTTATACAGACTTGCGGTGAAGCCTGTATTTACTAGAAAGTGAGTGGGAGCACTACAACATTTCGATAAGTATATGTGAATGACATATTGTAGATCGGAAATAATGTAGAATTATACGCAAAGCATAAGCGAGTGTTTAAAGGAGTTTTTCAAAGAAAGACCTCGGTGAAGCTACTTACATATTGAGCATCAAGATCTATAGAGATAGATCAAGGCGGCTTGATAAGTTTTTCAATGAGTACATACCTTAACAAGATTTTGAAGTAGTTCAAAATGGAGCAGTCAAAGAAAGAGTTCTTGCCTATGTTACAAGGTGTGAAATTGAGTAAGACTCAAAACTCGACCACAGCGAGAAGATAGAAAGAGAATGAAAGTCATTCCCTATGCCTTGGCCATAGGTTCTATAAAGTATGTCATCTTTGTGTACCAGATCTATTGTATACCCTGTGACCTTTGAGTTTGGCAAGGAGTACAATAGTGATCTAGGAGTAGATCACTTGACAGCGGTCAAAATTATCCTTAGTGGAATAAGGATATGTTTCTCGATTATGGAAGTGAAAAAAGGTTCGTCGTAAAGGGTTACGTCGATGCAAGTTTTGACACCGATCTAGATGACTCTAAGTCTCGATCTAGATACATATTGAAAGTGGGAGCAATTAGCTAGAGTAGCTCCGTGCAGAGCATTGTAGACATAGAATATTTGAAAAAATACATACGGCTCTGAATATGATAGACCCGTTGACTAAGATTCTCTCACAAGCAAAACATGATCACACCTTAGTACTCTTTGGGTGTTAATCACATAGCGATGTGAACTAGATTATTGACTCTAGTAAACCCTTTGGGTGTTGGTCACATGACGATGTGAACTATGGGTGTTAATCATATCTGAGATATGATTATTGGTGTTCAATCACATGGCGATGTGAACTAGATTATTGACTCTAGTGCAAGTGGGAGCTGAAGGAAATATGCCCTAGAGGCAATAATAAAGTTATTATTTATTTCCTTATTTCATGATAAATGTCTATTATTCATGCTAGAATTGTATTAACAGGAAACATAATACATGTGTGAATATATAGACAAGCAGTGTCACTAGTATGCCTCTACTTGACTAGCTTGTTAATCAAAGATGGTTATGTTTCCTAACCATGAACAAGGAGTTGTTATTTGATTAACAAGGTCACATCATTAGTTGAATGATCGATTGACATGACCCATTCCATTAGCTTAGCACCGATCATTTAGTATGTTGCTATTGCTTTTATCCATGACTTATACATGTTCCTATAACTATGAGATTATGCAACTCCGTTTGCGGAGGAACACTTTGGGTACTACCAAGCGTCACAAGCGAATCGGGTGATTATAAAGGAGTACTACGGTGTCTCCAAAGGCGGATGTTGGGTTGGCGTATTCGAGATTAGGGTTTGTCACTCCGATTGTTGGAGAGGTATCTCTGGGCCCTCTCGGTAATGCACATCACTTAAGCCTTGCAAGCATTACAACTAATGAGTTAGTTGTGAGATGATGTATTCTGAGCGAGTAAAGAGACTTGCGGTAGCGAGATTGAACTAGGTATTGGATACCGACGATCGGATCTCGGGCAAGTAACATACCGATGACAAAGGAACAACGTATGTTGTTATGCGGTCGACCGATAAAGATCTTCGTAGAATATGTAGGAGCCAATATGGGCATCCAGGTCCCGCTATTGGTTATTGACCGGAAACATGTCTCGATCGTGTCTACATAGTTCTCGAACCCGTAGGGTCCTTGACGCGCAACGTTTAGATTGACGATATAGTATTATATGAGTTATGCATGTTGGTAATCGAATGTTGTTGAGTCCGGATGAGATCATGGACATGACGAGGAACTCGGAATGGTCCGGAGATAAAGTTTGATATATGGGATAATAGTGTTTGATCTCGGAAGGGTTCGAATTCACGGAAGGGGTTCGGATGTTTCGAAATGTTTGGAGTGCGAGAACACGTTATTTGGGCCTAAAGGAAAGCCCACAAGGTTTTGGAAAGCGCAAAGGAAGTTTTATGAGTCGAGGCGACGCCGAGGTCCTGGCGTCAGGTCGAACGTCGGGAACCTGGCGTCGCCCCGAGTCGAGAAGGACTCTTGCCTTCGGGTGAAACCGACTTTGTGGAGGCTTTACTCCAAGTTCGACCCCAAGGCTCAACATATAAATAGAGGGGTAGGGCTAGCACCAAAGACACATCAAGAAACACCAAGCCGTGTGCCGCAACCCCGTCCCCTCTAGTTTATCCTCCGTCATAGTTTCCGTAGTGTTTAGGCGAAGCCTGCGGAGATTGTTCTTCACCAACACCGTCCACCACGCCGTCGTGCTGCGGAACTCATCTACTACTACCTTTGTCTTCTTTGGATCGAGAAGGCGAGGGCGTCATCGAGCTGAACATGTGCGAGAACTCGGAGGTGCCGTGCGTTCGGTACTTGGATCGGTCGGATCGTGAAGACGTACGACTACATCAACCGCGTTGATAAACGCTTCCGCTTAGCGATCTTCAAGGGTATGAAGATACACTCCCCTCTCGTTGCTATATACATCACCATGATCTTGCGTGTGCATAGGAAATTTTTTGAAATTACTGTGTTCCCCAACAGGAATAATATTATGCAGTTCTGTCATGAGCGTGTAAAACTGCATGAATCCAACGTAAAGTTGGCAAGTTGCAATTCCAAAGTAAAGATAATGCAATGAGGTTAACTCTTCAGATAGGATTCTACCAAACCATTTTGAGTCTAGACCTTAGGACAAATTGCTAAACTCAATCCAAGGGCCATAGAGAAGGCACTCAAGGAGAATTCTGCAATGTTATCCATTCGATTTGCCTGAAATCGATGTTAGGATAATGAGCCAATGGTTTCATGTGAATAAAGCACACACTTAAGACCATCATGTAGATATGTCTTTTAGAACCATGGAATACTTGAATAGTCTAGTCAATGGATGGGAAGAGCCACTTACCTCAACTTGATGCATTCAAGGAGTCTGAGTGGTTCAGCGTAGACTTTAAGGTGTGCAAGCCTTAAAATTAGCTTCCCTGTGTCACTTGTAGTGCACATAAAATCCAAATGGTGTTAGAACTTAGCATTATAATAACCATAAACTATTGGAATTGTTGATAGTTTCGGTTTCAACCCAATGTCTCGATGACCAAGGTGAGTATGCCAAGTTTTTCATGTACAAGTCATTTTGGAAAACTATCTTGGGCGCAACATGTGCTATGGGTTTTGTAGTATGTGTAGTACAATCCGGATAATACATAGAAAATGTGCTTGCCATATCCGTTGCATATGGTAAAGAGAATGTATTTCTCTTTCTTGTCAGCATAAGTTTCGCTATGGAAACCATTTTGACAAATATCTCTATAGCTTAGTAGAGTACGAGTTAAACTTGGGAAGCAATGAAGCATCCGGGCGTTACTCGAGTACCCACAGGGATAGTAAATATGACTCGAGTTGAGCCAACAAATACCTCATCGCATCTAGCGATTTTAAAATGTCTCCTTTCTCTCAATGAGAGTGGAAACATTGGACTTCCCTCAGTATAGAGTTTGTGGTGCATATGCCCACAAGGCACATATCATTTTTCATCGGATTGACTCCCGTAGAAATCTATATATAGACATGAAGATTCTCAAGAAAATCACCGTCGGATATATAGAATACGTACAAATGAATTTGTATCAAGACTGTTCATTCTACTCAAGATTGTTCTCCTTTTGAAGTATTGTGTGTGGTCTCACGCACTGCATGAGAAGAGATGAGGAGCCCAGAACATTGTATTTTCAAAAAATATTTTTCCTATTCGACAAGAACGCCGTCCAAATTAGCCTCAGTTTGGCCACCTATATTCACTGTGGTAACCTGACAGTTTAAAGAGTTGCTACCACAAGGCACTGGTAATAACATTGGGCAACTCACAGAATTCATATATGCGAATAGCACCGGGCAATCCACACAATTCATAGATGTTATTTGATGATTATAATATCTCATGTAATTGGGACGATGATCTCCCACATTTCCTTGTTCAGGATTTAGTAACCTTGTTACATGTTCAATAAAGTAATGATGGCATTCCCTAGAAAAAAGAAAAAAAGATGACTGGAAAGTCCATATCAATTACGAAGTTATGACTGGTTCACAAATATAATTAGGTATTGTGACTGGAGTTAGACGAGGGTACCAAATTAATTGCTCATATTTCGATGCAAGAACTACAAAGGCCTAAATGACTAGCTAAGGACAAGTTGTCTATGCACATAAAAAACGCGGAGTAAAAGTTATATGATCGCCCATCGGCGTATTACCTTGAATCTTCAGGATTTATTTAAGAGCTTAATAATTGTTATTGTGTTTCGGCATGAAGGAATGATATACTTTATGACCATACTCCCGTTGTGAATGGGGTTATTTGTTATTAATCTTGATGATAGTATATACATCCATAACACTGACACTTAGTGTGGCAAGACTGACGATCCGAATACCACTTGTTTGTGGCGGTGGCGTTTGGGTCATATTGGAAAAACGCATGAAGAAACTTCATTATGATGGTTTTTTGGAGTGATTTGATTTTGAATTATTTGACACTTGAGAATCTTGACTAATGGTTAAAATGACTAAAACACTCTTCACATGTGATATGGGAC
Organism: Aegilops speltoides; assembly: GCA_021437245.1. Taxonomy (NCBI): domain Eukaryota; kingdom Viridiplantae; phylum Streptophyta; class Magnoliopsida; order Poales; family Poaceae; genus Aegilops; species Aegilops speltoides. The sequence continues at coordinate 405,542,621 of CM038142.1, forward strand.
GGACGACTGACTTGTTGGAAAATCATACATATAGATCTATATGATCTGATGAGTGTAGCTGCGCATGGTGGGTTCCCCTACTTTTACATATGATTTGAGTAGAAAATCAAGGAATTTAAGAGTATATGATCCGATGGTTATATTTACTTAATGAAACATAAGTCTGAAACATTCGAAAAAAATCAAGGAATTTCATAGTGAAGTAGAAAATCATTGAAACAATCAAATTTCTACGATCAGATTGCAGAGGAGAATATTCGAGTTACGATTTTAGCGAAGATCCAAACAGTTGTGGATTTTTTTACAAAAATCTTACAGCTCTCGGAACACCACACATGAATGGAGTGTCCGAGGGATGTAATTGAACATAGACATGGTGAGATTGATGATGTCATCAACTAGTTTCCCGTTATCGTTTTGAGTTATGTTTTAGAGACCGTGACTTTTACACTGAATAACACAAGCAAAATCTATCAAAACAACGCCTTCAAAATGAAAAGAACTCAATTTGTTTTCTCTTAAAATTGAACGATGCGACACTTATAACCTGGTACACTCAATCAGATAAGGTCTACTTTGTTGGTTATTCTAAAAAGAGTTCGTTGGGTATTGCTTCTATCAACTGTCGAAGGCAAAGTGCCCGTCAGCAGAAGAAATGAGAAACATAAACTGAAATAAATTGTGACACAAGTTTCACTAAATGGGATATAAACTGAGTTTTTTTTTTTGCTAAATAAAGTAATATCTGTCATAAACGTAAAACTTGAGATAAAAATTTGAATTTACTCTACTTACTCCCTCCGTATCGGTATCGGTGCATTAGTCACATTACAAAAATTAAATAATCGCAAAACTTAGGCACGATGCATTAACTCCCACCTCGTTTCTTGTTTATTGTTTTTTTTTTGAAATGAGGCAAAAGATTTGCCATTTTCATTGATTAAGAAGAAGAGAGAATTGCCCGGTTAATTCGTGGAAAACCGGGCTAAAACCGATACAACTCAACCCACATGACATGGGCACCACCGGCCAACCTGGCCACCGACGTGGAACACAAAGCTGCAAAGAAGAAAGGCATTCGCCGAGGAGTCGCAAGCGTCATCGTCATCACCGATTGTCTCGAACGAGCGACTCCGACTTCACCATAGAGCTCCAACCTCGAAGCCAACCTGCAAACAGCTGTATAGAAGCCACGACGGCACATGCCACCGGATGGCCACACACGCAAGCAACTGACAGCTCCGACTTTGACGACGAGCATCACCAGGGAAATATGCAAGACTTTGCGCCGACCGTGCCCACAGAAGAGCACCTCGGACACGCCGGGAAGAACCGACTACCGAAGTCCACGCCGCGACCCGAGCTCCTCTCGACGCCATCATCGTTGCCAAACAGAAACCAGCGCCCCGCCTCAGCAAACCACGCGGCGATGTATGCTTTCAATGACTTGAGACCACAGTGTTCGGTTTATTGCATACAATGGTATTAGTTAGCAAATAAATATTAAGTTCTCTCGTTTTTTTTATCCACCTTGATCGCGATGCACAATCTAAAGAAACTAATGCACCGATACTGGGGGAGTAATATACGTTTCTTTCATGTGAACCATCGTGTGGTTGGACGACGGTAACCCCAGCCCACCAGGGTTCAAGTTCGGATGCTCGCATTTATCCTGGATTTATTTCAGGATTTTCGGTGATGCGCGTTCATTGGGAGAAGACATTCCCTTCGATTACGAGGTGCCTATGGAATACAGGATTTCTGATGATGCGCGTTCAGTGGGAGGAGACGTTTCCATCGACTATGAGACGTGTACGATGACTTCGTAAAATCTTAAGATGATATGCCGGCTCAGTCTTTTTGAATTATTGTGCATGTACGCATTCATAGAGTTGAGTATATACACGTTCATATGAGCAGGTACGCCATACTGTGTTTAAAAAATAATATATACATTTCCTTCCAGAGCACACGAATCTTTTCAAGATCCTTTGCTCTCGCTTGCCCGTGGTGCCACGTCGCCGGACAAAAGAGGCCCCTAGATCGAGCACGATGCAAGGAGCATGTGGCCCGCACACGAGTTCCCATGCGGTCGCCACGCCACACGTCGCACATGCGAACTATAGTATTTAGCCCTGTCGTCAAGGCCACCTCCGGCCAGCCGCCGCTGCTACGCCATTTTTGGATCCCCCGTCCTCGCCCCCCGCCCGTCAGCAGCCGCAGACCTCGCGATCTCATCTCGCCGTCGCCTGGATTGCCAGTTGCAACGCCCGTTTGGCAGGGACCTAGAAGCACCTATCTGGGCCCGAAGGATCTCTGTGAATCCACGACAGCGACATGAATTCAGTATAATTTTCCTCCAATTGGGAAAGGGGCGTGCACGTTCCTCTGTTTCCTTTCGTTTTCAGGCGTTCCTGCGCATCTGCTCTTGTCCCATTCAATCGGCGTCGGCATGGCCACCGGAGGAGACGCCGGAGGTGGTGGTGGTGGGGAGAAGGGGAGAAGGAAGAAGGTGGAGCTGCTGCAGGAGGCCATTCATGGGTTCCTGGAGGAGAAAAGGGGCAAGCAGAGACAGCAAGGGGAAGAGGAGGAGGGCGCCATGGATCGTGAGGAGGATCTCTTCCTCTCCTCGTTGCTCTCCAAGGTATCTATCTATGTGCCTGCTTCTTCTTGTACATCTGAATTGTTTCAGGTTGCAGATGCACCTTTTGGGCCCAAGATTGGATTGCATCTGCCGCTGCAATTACCTGACATTATGCATTCATTTCATTTCATCATTCCTGAGACGCAAATCCTGAATTTAATCCTTTCAACAGTTGGACACGCTGGAAAACGATGGTGATCTGGACAGTGCCGAACTGACCTCCTTCAATCCTGACCGGGAGAGCAGCGAGGAGGCGGGGCCAGGCGACGTGGCGAAAGACCTGGGCAAGATCAAGAGGCAGAACATGATCACCCACATCCTGCTGGGCACGGTGATGGTGATGATCGCCGCGTGGCAGTTCAACGAGGTGTCGTTCCTCCTCGCGGTGCAGAAGAAGCTGACCAACCCTTTCAAGTCCGTCGGGGACATGGTCAAGAGTAGCCTCAAGATAGGGAAGAAGCCGGCGGTCGAGGCGATCGAGGCGTCGCCTCTGCCCCCTGTCGGCGTCCCGGACGTTGCTCGGGCTGATCTGCCGATGCTGGCCATCGGCGATGGTGATAGCTAGATCCGCAGGATGAGGAGGGACGACTCGTGCAGCAGAAATGCCATGTTTTCTCCCCTCCAAGATATTGTTACGCTGTTCGTCTTGTCCACAGATGAGATTTGTATGGCCGTGTGCTGGTGCATGTGTTCTGGGCTGATGCCGCAAGTAGAAGAAACTGAATTTGATTCAGCATCTTTTGATCTTTGCACCATTTATTATTACTGGAGTCGATCATCATCACCTGAAAAATGCCTGGGAAGGTTGAACCATCTCTTAGAAACAGCCCTGGACTTCAGACAAGGGTGGAGGGATGTGTCTGATTGATTTCCATGTGTAGTTTCAGCAAACTCTTTGTACTACTGAAGCAAGTGTGTCTGATGTCTGCAGTTACACTTCATTTCTCCCAGGAATCCTGTTATGTGGATGTGATGTTTCTGCAAATTCTGCTCGTATAGTAGCAAATTGGCCTGTTAATTTTCCTTTGGGACATGTCGTCAGTTTCACTGCCTGAATCCCTTCTTACCTTATAGCATCTCCAATAGATGAGGGCGCCTTTCTACATCACAAAAACCTCCTGACTTCAATAGGTGATGTACAATAGGACACTACTAGTGCTCCAATAGATGGTGTAAAAATAGTTCATCACACAAACAAAAGTGCAAAGATACCAGAGTGAATTGCAGAAAACCACCACATTTGGGGTTAGCTTTGAGGAAAACTACCTAGTCCCTAATTATTTGCAAAACGCACCGCGGATTCGGTAAACTTGTTGCAAATAGCACTGATGAGGTACTCTGGCCCGTTTGATCACTTTCTGACAAGTGGGGTCAGATTGTAAGAGCAAAAAATTTACACCCACACCCCTTGATCTAAAACTTACAATCAAAAAATTTACACCCACGCCCCTTGATCTAAAACAGAAAAGCAATCAGCCCCCACCCCTCGGGAGGAGGTGTTTGGCGTCGGGTTCATAGCCTCCGCCAAGATTGCTTGGCGGGCGACGCTGGCGGCGCGCATTTGGCGCGGGCGGCGACCTCGCCGCAGCCGACAAGCACGCCATCAAGCCCCGCCATCCTCCTCCCTTTTTCTTTCCTTCTCCTCGGGGACGACCCGCACGTCGCCCCTACCTAGCCCAGCCGCTGGCAGCCACGGCCATGTCGACGGCGTCGGAATCCGCGGCGGCCTGTATCCCCTGCTGCTCTCCAAGCACGGCCGAGGCCATGGCCGAGCAACTACCCGGCTCCAACCGCGCGGCGGCGCACGGGCCCGACCCGACCGACACTGTCGAGGAGCTCTTCGCAGGGACCTCCTCCACTGCGCGGCCGTCTGCGCCGACAAGGTCGGCCTCGCCGGGGAACGCCTCCTCCTCTCCTCTCTCTGCGCGCGTCACGGGTCCGTGCGCGCGACAGCGAGATCCACAGCCATGGCAACCCGCGTCGTTAATCACGGCCAACGCGGCCTCACCTCTCGCCTTTCCGGCCGTCGCAGATGGTAGATGAGGCAGCAGTGGAGAAGAAAAGAAAAGGGAGGAGGAAGGAGATGGTAGACAGGGCAGCGGTGGTCGCCGGCGACGAGGTCTTCGGAGTGGCGCGGGGGGTGGGTAGCTCGGGGGCTCTGGCTCTCCCGATCCATACGGGATCGAAGCAGGGGGGATCTGATTGCTTTTTCTTTTTAGATCCAGGGGCCTATATGTTAAAACTTTGCCAAGTCAGCTTCTTACAATCTGACCCCACTTGTCAAAAAATGATCAAACGGGCCAGATCACCTCCTCAGTACTATTTGCAACAAGTTTACTGAATCTGCGGCGTGTTTTGCAAATAATTAGGGGCTAGGTAGTTTTCCGCAAAGCTAACCCCAAATGTGGTGGTTTTCTGCAATTCACTCAAAGATACCAAGTTCATTTCAAACATAAACATAGTTCATACTACAAACATTGCAATGACTACTTCATATTGATAGTACTACTTGATCACTGAAAGTGCTAGTTATCGACTAGAGGGGGGGTGAATAGGCGATTTTTATGAAAGTCTTCAAAACGCGAAAGTTTCGAAGACAAACGATAGAAATGACCTAATTGATATGTAGCGGAAGATAAACTACAACAAGCAAACCATAGTCAAGTATGCAATAATGTGAAAGTACAAAGACTAATAGCAGCTTAGTAGTAAGGATCAGGATGGAAGATAGTATGAAGCCAACCAACGATAGTAGTCAAGCAATGAAGTCAAACAGGTATGACAAATAGGCAATGACTTCACGAAGACAAACACTAAGTAAAGGGAGGAAGAGGATAGAACCAGTCACTTGTTGAAGACACAGGATTTGTTGGACCAGTTCCAGTTGTTGTGACAACTGTACGTCTGGTTAGGGAGGCTGAGATTCAACTCAGAAGACCGCATCTTCACCTTATTCCCCTTGAGCTAAGGACACGCAGTTCCCGCCCAATCACTCTGGTAAGTCTTCAAGGTAGACTTCCGAACCTTCACAGACTTCGTTCACCGGCGATCCACAATGACTCTTGGATGCTCGAGCGCGACGCCTAACCGGTGGAGGATTCACAGTCCTCAAGTGTAATAAGTCTTGAGTCGCTGCATGAGAAAGACTTGATGATTCCTAACACTCTTTGGCTCTGGGTGTTTGGGCTTTGTCCTCGCAAAGTTTTTCTCTCTCAAAGGCTTGAGGTGGGTTGCTCTCAAGCGACATAAGCCGTGCACTAACTCTGAGCAGCCACCAATTTATGGTGTAGGGGTGGGCTATTTATAGCCACTAGGCAACCCGACCTAATATGTCCGAAATGACCACAGGTCACTAAGGAACCGACACGTGTTCCAACGGTCGATTTCAAACACACACGACAACTTTACTTGGGCTACAAGCAAAGCGACTCATCCACTCTGGATAAGATTTGCTCTCATTGTCTTCGCTTCGTAGACATAGGATTTGGGTTGAGCATCACTTGATCATTCGACTATGTTCACTTGGACCCCACTTAACGATGCGGTGGTTCCTATGACTCAACAAAGAAGAAAAGGAAGCAATAAACGACACGATCTTGGCGCTCCATAGTCTTCACTCAATGTCTTCTCATGCCATAGTCTTCAATATGAATATCTTCACATACCACCATTGTCGTCAATGTCTTCATACATTTTAGGGTCATCTCCGGTAGGTAAACCGAATCAATGAGGGACACTACTGCGTTATCTGCAATTCTCACAAACGCATTAGTCCCTCAACCAAATTTGTCGTCAATACTCCAAAACCAACTAGGGGTGGCACTAGATGCACTTACAATCTCCCCCTTTTTGGTGATTGATGACAAACTGGTTGAAGTTTTCAACGGGGATAAAGTATGTGAAATTGTAAAGGATAGGGTATTGTCTTCATAAGTGGCAAAGGCTCCCCCTGGAGATGTGCATATAAGTAATTTGCTTTTGGAATGCAAATGCACATGGCAGGTTGTACTTGTGGAGATGCTCTTCAACTTATGAAGATAATTCATCATGCATGAAATGATATAACTAAGAGAATGACATGCATAATGAAAAATGGACGAATGATCTAAGTGTGGAAGTTATCATTGCACATGCGGAATTTATCATCGCATCACGGAAAAGCAAATAAGTAGCAGACGACCATCGAGTTTAAGTGTTACAACTCAAAGAACCAAATGTATCAAAAGCGAGAGTTGTAAACACTAGGCAAAATATAAAGCAACCGCCCATATGAACCCGCTTGAAGACTATCAAACTCATATGCTTCTCCCCTTTTGTCGAGAAGGACCAAAAGGTTTGAAGACATAGAGCATCTACTCGTTCCCATGAGGAGTAGGTGAAGCAGCAGGGTTGTCGTTGTTTGGCGGCACAGACGAACTTGGTGCAGTGTCGATGCGTGCAGAAGTAGGGGGTGGTGACGTAGCATCGTCTTCATCATCGATCATTTTGGCATTCACAGTTGCCGCAGAGGAAGAATAGTCAGAGTCTTCAAGAGATGGAGTTCGATGTAGGACAGCATTCCATGCAGGAGTGGAGTCAAACTTGAATCTTTCAGGGAAGCCATCATCTTGAAGATCTGCTTCAGCACTGAGCAGTGTCAAACTCTTCCATGATCGCCGACAGGTCTCGTGAGTGACAAAAGCATTCTTAGTGGCAAGATTGCGAATGCGATTGACGTCCACCAAGAGGCTTTGCATCTGTCGCTTGAGCCAGAAGTGATGCTTGTCTTGTTTCTGATGCAGTGCCACAAGAAGTTCTCGGTCATTTAGGACGCGAGAGCGCTTCTTAGGCCTTTGGGCAATTGTGCTCTCAGTAGCTTCTGTTTGCGCACGGTGAGGCAGACGAGTGTTCCCAGCCATTGGATAGACACGAGTTACTGCTTGGACTCCTTCCATGGGTTGAGTGGAGCTTTGGTGATCAGCATTTTGAAGACAAAGAGGCTTCTTGGCAGGCTCAGGGTATATGGCTTCAACTGACATATCAACCTCTGGTAGAAAGAATAGATGATTGCGAGCAGAGGGCTGATAGTTGATAGCAGAGTGTAGCTTGATGAGGCACATGACCCATGGAGCATAAAATTTCAGGCCAAAAAGGTCATATCCAGATGCAGCCAGTTGCCGGATGAAGAATTCTTGTGTATTGAAGCTGATGCCATTGAGGATGTAAAAGACCAATTGTCGGTGTCAAAACCGGCGGATCTCGGGTAGGGGGGTCCCGAACTGTGCGTCTAGGCAGATGGTAACAGGAGACAAGGGACATGATGTTTTACCGAGTTGGGCCCTCTTGATGGAGGTAAAACCCTCGTCTGCTTGATTAATATTGATGATGTGTATTACAAGAGTGGATCTACCACGAGATCAAGGAGGCTAAACCCTAGAAGCTAGCCTATGGTATGATTGTTGTAATGGATGTTGTGTCCTACGGACTAAGCCCTCCGGTTTATATACACACCGGAGAGGGCTAGGGTTACACAGAGTCGGTTACAATGGTAGGAGATCTACATATCCGTATCGCCAAGCTTGCCTTCCATGCCAAGGAAAGTCCCATCCGGACACGGGATGGAGTCTTCAATCTTGTATCTTCAGTAGTCTTGGAGTCCAGTGGACGATGATAATCCGGCTGTCCGGACACCCCTAGTCGAGACTCCTCGGTAGCCCCGAACCAGCTTCAATGACGATAAGTCCGGTAGCGTATATAGTCTTGGCGTTGCAAAGCGGGTTCTCCTTTTAAGTTCCATGTACTGCCGAGCGGTGTCGGCTTCCTTATCAATGTTGCGCTCCTTAGCTTCCACGCCCAATAATGGCCATCTTCCACGCGTCACACGAATGCGAAAAGCCGTGGTATCTTTTATGTTTTACCCCTAGCTGTGCAAATAATCGCCTATAACAGAGGCAAGAATCCAGATCAAATCACACCATCTTCCTTCTGCAGTACTCATCGGGCGCCTCGACCGAAAAATCCATTCCATCATGGACCATCGACGCGGCTCCTCCTCTCGCGCTCAGCCCTTGCCAGAGGATGGCGGAGATGTTCCGTCCCACAACGAGTGGTGGCGCTCAAGCGAAGGATATCTCCTCCGGCCTTCATGGTCCCGGTTCGAGCAGGTTAGCCACCTACCAAGGTGGGAAGCAAGCGGAGGCTACCCCAAGTCCCAACAAAGGGGCGGTTATGCTTCGTCCCCTATCGATAAGGGGACTCAGATTTCCTATACATCTGTTCCTCCATGAGGTCACAGAGTTCTACGGACTCGGCTCCATCACCTACGCCCGCCTCTATCCTCGCATATCGCGGGTTACGTAGCTCTTCTTGAGCTATTTCGGGCATCGAGCCCCATTTTGCTTGTTGTGGAAGAGGTTGTTACGCCTCGTACCCGTTCTCACGAGGGTCCATATATCAAGTGGGCGGCGCCAAATATGGCGCATTGCGGGACCGGATATCCATCGGAACCCCAAGAAGGCGTCAAGATGGCCCTCGGAATGGTTTTACATAGAAGACGCGCTCCTTTGTCGGACCTGTTGGATCGGCCTCCGTAGTTGATCTTGCTCCTCTGAAGAAATGCCTTAGTTGGCGCCCATGAGCCCCAAGCTGGAGGAAGACAAGGCGTCCATTATCGATGGGCGAATAAGATTCTTGGCCCATTCGGGTTGACCATGATTGGAGTCATGGCAACATGCATTCTGTGAGGGGTGCAGCCTTTGCAATCTGAGGCCACCCATGTGGTATTTTAACGGGAAGGCGATGCCACCCGTCATGGCGCAAAGGACGGATTCGCCGAGGATGCAGTGCAGATCCTATCCGGCTGTACAAGGGGGAGAAGGAGGACTTCCTTCAGACGAACCCGTTGAATAGGTTCTCCATGAATAACCCTCGGCGTTGGGTAAGCGAACACTTTAGGGGCCCGACCCATGCTTTCAAAGTTTAAGCTTCTTATATTATGTCTTCAACGTAGGAACTGCGTCGGATTGTGGAGGACATGATAAGTCCAGCTCCGCAACCCGAGGATCCAGAGAGATCCCAGGATCCGGCCTCCGAAGAGGATCCGGACATTCAGGTGGAGCTAGTCGACGGGGTGTTCCACTAGCTCAGCATGGATAATGCTTTAGTCGCCATTACGGCTGACTACCCCGGACTATATCCGGCTTCCCAGGTGATTGTGATGGAAGTCCTGACACCATTATCTCTTCCTTGCTCATTTCTGACCTTCGCGTGCGATGGTGTTTTGCAGGAAGCGCCTTCAAGGCGGGAAGCCGAGCCCGCGGCGGCTGACCAACAAAGGCCAGTCTGGACTAGTAGGCGGAAGAGGAGCGCGGCGCGGACTGAAACATCGCCGCAAAGGTACAGCTCACAGTTCATTATTTGGAGCAACGTTCCTAGGAAGCGTTTGAGTGCTCATGGCTTTTTGTAGGAGAAAAAGCGCCCGCCAGACTGCAGGCGTGGAGGTTGCCAATCCAACCTCTACCAGCCGAGCTCGGCAGACTGGTCGGAGGGGGAGGCGGCGCAAGGCGTGGGCGGACACTCCTCAGCGGAGGATGCCGACAGGCTGTCGCCACCAAGTTCGAGGTGGAGAGCGCCATGAACCATAGGCGCCGCCCGACAAGATGTTCGTGACGCGTGCTTCTCCCCGAGGCGTTGAATGCCTTTAGCAGCGGGGACGCGCACTCTGTGCTGCTCAAGATGGTTTTACGAGCCACGGAGCAAGTATGTGAAAGACATACGGGTAAAAGAATTTACAGATTATATATGCAAGTGGCCCCGAGACTTAAAGTAGTTATGTTAGCGATTTAAGGATCATTTGAATCTGAGGATCTTACCGAGAAGAATACCCAACTGTCTCAGGAGCTGCAAGAGTGCAAGGCCCAACTTGAGGCCGCACTTGCTGCTGCAGGAGGAAACACAGAGGCCCCTCCTGGTAACACATTTTTAAAAAAAAAATATAAGCGCGTGCAAGCGTATGCATAGCAAGTCTAATAATGACATTGCAGGTCTTTGCGGACAAGATCCGGACAGGCGAGAACTACTACGCCGGTGAAGGCGGCGAGAGGGTCTTGAATAGAGTGCAGACAAGAAAGGAACAAGCTCCAAGATGCCCACGCCCAGCTTGGTGAAGAGCTGAAAGGCGTTCGGGCCGAGCTGTCGGCTCCGTTAAGGAGAATCGGTGACCGTCGCGGCATCTATAGTAAGTGCTTAAGTGAACTCCTTTGAAAAGAAGAGTTGGCGAGGAAGTCAATTGACAAAATATATGCGTAGGTATACTCACATGTCGCCTGCAGAGGAGATGCCCGTGTCGACGGGTGATCAACTTCGAACTGTTGCAGCTGCTCGAGCGAGTTTGGCGGGCGATGGCGGCGCCGTTCGGGCTTTATGGCGGCCCTTTCCTGCCGAAGGCCTTGGGGAGCTTATGGAGAAGCTTGAGGAATCTGGCGGCGCTTCGGTTTAATGGAAGATTTGACTGCCGCCAAGGTGCCGAGGAGGCTGGGCCATGGTGAAGAGGCAGCGGTACAAGAAGGCGAATCCCAACCACATGGCGAGTCGGACTGTGGGGCCCGATGGGAAGGAGATCCTGTGAGTTTAGTATCGGCCAAGTAGAGTTGGCCGCTAAATTTTCCCAACGGATTGTAAATTAGACAGACTGTTAGGCGGGATTGAGGAGGAATCTGATCGATGGATTTGACAATGTATTTTAAAATGACATGTGAAATGCCTTCTAGCGGATTGTAGATCGTTTGTCTTTGCCGACCTTTTCGCTTCAACCTCGGGACCCTAGAGTCCGGAGTGTGTCTGAATACCTTTTCGGTTAAGAAAAAACCGGGGTATGCATGGGGACCTGGCGTAGGGGTCATCAGTGCTTTATCAGACAAGTGCCCAACTAGTTATGTTATATTACATGGTTAGTAAGAAACATCTTCCAGGGAGAATAGTTAAGTTAAGGGTTCCTTTCACTGGGAGACATGCCCTAAAGTGCATGTCGGACTAAAAAAGAGAAAAACATCTGAGGCGGATAAATAAGTAGGTAAAAATCATCTTTCAAGTCACCGACCGAATATTCCCTTAATAACGCTAGCTTTCGGCTTCACCCGGTCGAGGTACACATCCGGCTGGCCGGCGATAATGTCGCGGAGGTGCTCCTTTACCTCCTAGCCGAACAATCGGGAGCGAGGGGGTAAGCACAGAGAGCGAGCAACCCAGCTTGGCCAAAACTTAAGTCATATCGATGCATATAATGGTGAGTAAAAGGTACATGTGGAATCTTGACACATGTGCTGCATAAACCCTTATAATTGAGCTTCGGTAAAGAAGCCCCGAGGTATAACGAGTGCGGATGGCACATCAAGTATGTCTGAACAATGCATAAGTAGGCCCTTAAGGGCTTTTAGGAAAAGGGTTAAGAGAAGAAAGAGAAACAAAAGGCGGTGAAGTGTAAAAATTTGGGCGGGGAAGGGGACAAACTCTTAGTCGGCGCTAGGCATAGAATCTTGGAGGCGGGCTGCATTCCATGGGTTCGGCTCGAGTCGGTTGTCGATGCATTTCATAGGCGATGCGCTCTGCGGTCGAGGACTTGATCGATAATGAAGGGCCCTCCCATTTGGGCTTGAGCTTGTCCTTTTTCTTGTCCGCGAGCGTAGAACTAGTTCGCCAACGTTGTAAGTCTTGGCCCGTACTTCTCTGCTTTGATATCTTGAGCCTGCTGGCGATAGAATGCGGAGCGAGCCTTGGAGCGTCGCGTTCTTCCTCCAATCGTCCAAGCTGTCCTGCCGATCCAGCTCGGCTTCTCTTTCTTCATACATGCGCTTTTCGAGGTGAGTCATGAATGATGTCGCAAGGCGAACGCCTCTGCGCCATATACCATAAAAATGGAGTGAATCCGGTAATGCGGTTGGGCGTTGTCCGCAGCCCCAGTCTGGTCGAGCTCCTCTACCCAAAGGCGTGTCGATTTCGTAAATGACCGCACTAGTGCGGGTTTAATGCGCTCATTATTAGACCATTTGCTCGTTCCACTTGACCGTTGGTTTGAGGATGATAGGATGAAGCGTAATCGAGCTTAATGCCCATGTTTTTGCACCATGACTTAACCTCGTCGGCCGTGAAGTTCGTGCCGTTATCGGTGATGATCTTTGTGGGGACACCATAGCGATGTACTACCACGGATGTAAAGTCTATCACTGGTGCGGACTCTGCCGCTTTGGTGGCTTGGCCTCTATCCATTTGGTGAATTTGTCCACCATGACCAATAGGTACCTTTGCTTGTGGGTTCCCCCTTTAAGGGGTCCAACCATGTCAAGCCCCGGACCATGACGGCGGGTAATGGGTATAGTTTTGAGGCGGTGGGTGGCATATGGCTCGATTAGCAAAGAGCTGAGAACCGACGCATCTTTGGACTAAGTCTGAGCATCTGCACGGCCGTCGGCCAATAAAATCTGTCGGAATGCCTTTCCTACAAGGGCCGAGCTGTTGCGTGGTGTCCGCCTAGTCCGCATGAATTTCAGCGGAAGGTTTCGCCCTTCCTCTTGAGAGATACACCTTTGAAGGACTCGATTGTGCTTTTCTTATAAAGTTCCCCTCATGGACCTTGTAGGCTTTAGATCGCCGGACTATCGGCGGGCCTCGCTTTTGGTCTTGGGAAGTTCCTACCTAAGCAAGTAGGCTAGGAATGGTTACATCCATGGGCGATTCTGCCATTATGTCGTGGGCTGAAGGTGTTATTTCATCGGCTGAATCGCCGGTTGGCGCGGTTTTTCGGTTTGTCATTTCGGACTCCTCTTCCCATAATGCGGATGGCTTGAAGAGCCGTTCGGGAAGATGTTTGGAGGGACAGCGTCACGTTTTTGCGCCCGATGCGTGCTAATCGTCGGCTGCTTGGTTATTATCTCGGGCTACATGATGGAATTCAAGTCCTTCAAACCGGTGACATTTTAGGACAGCGTTGCGATATGCTGCCATTTTCGGATCCTTGGCGTCGAAGTCTCCATTTATCTGGGATATTGCAAGGTTTGAATCCCCGCGCACCTCTAGGCGTTGAATGCCCATAGAGATTGCCATCCGGAGGCCATGTAAAAGGGCCTCGTATTGATTCGCGTTGTTGGAGTCCGTGTACATTATCTGAAATACGTATTGGATGTGTCCCGGTTGGGGGCGTCAATATGCCTTGACCCCAATCCGCCAACATTTTAGAGCCGTCGAAGTGCATAATCAATTGGAGTATCGCCGTACTCTTTAGGGAGTTGACCGGTCCATTCAGCGACAAAGTCAGCCAAAACTTGTGACTTTATAGCTCGCCGAGGTTTGTAAGTTATATCGAATGGTAAGAGCTCAATGGCCCATTTGCAATCCTGCCCGTCGCGTCGCGGTTGTTTATAATGTCGTTGAGTGGTACTTGAGGCCACCGTTATCGAACACTCTTGAAAGTAGTGTCGAACTTACGGGATGCCATGAACACCACATCGCTATCTTTTGATAGTGCGGGTAACGGGACTTGCAGGGGTTAACACAGTGGAAACGTAGTACACTGGTTTTTGACAAGGGAATTTGTGCCCTTCTGTCTCTCGTTCGACGACGAGTACCGCGCTTACTGAAGGAAATATGTCCTAGAGGCAATAATAAAGTTATTATTTATTTCCTTATTTCATGATAAATGTCTATTATTCATGCTAGAATTGTATTAACCGGAAACATAATACATGTGTGGATATATAGACAAACAGAGTGTCACTAGTATACCTCTACTAGACTAGCTTGTTAATCAAAGATGGTTATGTTTCCTAACCATGAACAATGAGTTGTTATTTGATTAACAAGGTCACATCATTAGTTGAATGATCTGATTGACATGACCCATTCCGTTAGCTTTGCACATGATCGTTTAGTATGTTGCTATTGCTTCCTTCATGACTTATACATGTTCCTATGACTATGAGATTATGCAACTCCCGTTTACGGAGGAACACTTTGTGTGCTACCAAGCGTCTAGCGTAGCGGGTGATTATAAAGGTGCTCTCTGGTGTCTCGAAGATACTTGTTGGGTTGGCGTATTTCGAGATTAGGATTTGTCACTCCGAATGTGGAGAGGTATCTCTGGGCCCTCTCGGTAATGCACATCACTTAAGCCTTGCAAGCATTGCAACTAATGAGTTAGTTGCGAGATAATGTATTCTGAAACGAGTAAAGAGACTTGCGGTAATGAGATTGAACTAGGTATTGGATACCGACGATCGAATCTCGGGCAAGTAACATACCGATGACAAAGGAACAGCGTATGTTGTTATGCGGTCTGACCGATAAAGATCTTCGTAGAATATGTAGGAACCAATATGGGCATCCAGGTCCCGCTATTGGTTATTGACGGAGGCGTGTCTCGGTCATGTATACATTGTTCTCTAACCGTAGGGTCCGCACGCTTAAGGTTTCGATGATAGTTATATTATGAGTTTATGAGTTTTGATGTACCGAAGGAGTTCGGAGTCCCGGATGAGATCGGGGACATGACGAGGAGTCTCGAAATGGTCGAGACGTAAAGATCGATATATTGGACGACTATATTCGGAGTTCGGAAAGGTTCCTAGTGATTCGGATATTTTTAGTAGTACCGGAGAGTTACGGGAATTCGCGAGGGAGAAGTATTGGGCCTTATTGGGCCCTGCGGGAAAGAGAGAGGGGCTGCCTAGGGCAGGCCGCGCGCCCCATGGCCTAGTCCGAATTGGACTAGGGGAAGCACCCTCCTTCCTTCCTTCTCTCTTCCCTTCCTAGTCTCCTACTTCTAATACATGGAAGGTCTCCTAGTTGGACTAGGAAGGGAATCCTACTCGGTGGGAGTAGGACTCCCAGGCGCCATAGAGGGCCGACCCTCCTCCTCCACTCCTTTATATCTGAGGCAGGGGCACCCCATGGACACACAAGTTGATCTACGGATCGTTCCTTAGCCGTGTGCGGTGCCCCCTCCACCATATTCCACCTCGGTCATATCGTCGCGAAGCTTAGGCGAAGCCCTGCGTGATAGAACATCAAGATCGTCACTGCGCTGTCGTCTTGTGGAACTCTCCCTCGACACTCGGCTGGATTGGAGTTCGAGGGGCGTCATCGAGCTGAACATGTGCGAGAACTCGGAGGTGCCGTCGTTCGGTACTTGGATCGGTCGGATCGTGAAGGCGTCGACTACATCAACAGCGTTGTCATAAGCGCTTCGCCACGGTCTCGAGGGTGCGTGGGCGACACTCTCCCCTCGTTGCTATGCCATCACCATGATCTTGCGTGTGCGTAGGAAATTTTTGAAATTACTCGTTCCCCACGATGGTATCGAGCCAGGTTTTATGCGTTGATGTTATATGCACGAGTAGAACACAAATGAGTTGTGGGCGATATAAGTCATCTTGCCTACCAAAGCATGTCATACTTTGGTTCAGCGGTATTGTTGGATGAAGCGGCCGGACCGACATTACGCGTGCGCTTCGCGAGACTGGTTTACCGCCATGCTTTGCACAAAGGTGACTAGCGGGTGTCGGTTTCTCCAACTTTAGTTGAACCGAGTGTGACTCGCCCGGTCCTTGTGAAGGTTAAAACGAGTCTATTTGACAAACTATCGTTGTGGTTTTGATGCGAGGTAAAACGGTTCTTGCTAAGCCCGTAGCAGCCACGTAAAATTTGCAACAACAAAGTAGAGGGCGTCTAACTTGTTTTTGCAGGGCATGTTGTGATGTGATATGGTCAAGGCGTGATGCTATATTTTATTGTATGAGATGATCATGTTTTGTAACGAAGTTATCGGCAATCGGCTGGAGCCATATGGTTGTCGCTTTATTGTATGAAATGCAAGCATACTGTAATTGCTTTACTTTATCACTAAGCGGTAGCGATAGTCGTAGAAGCAATAGATGGCGTAACGACAACGATGCTACGATGGAGATCAAGGTGTCGCGCCGGTGGCGATGGTGATCACGACGGTGCTTGGAGATGGAATCACAAGCACAAGATGATGATGGCCATATCATATCACTTATATTAATTGCATGTGATGTTTATCCTTTATGCATCTTATCTTGCTTTGATTGGCGGTGGCATTTTAAGATGATCTCTCACTAATTATCAAGAAGTGTTCTCCCGAGTATGCACCGTTGCGAAAGTTCTTCGTCTTTGAGACACCACGTGATGATCGGGTGTGATAGGCTCTACGTTCAAATACAGCGGGTGCAAAGCAGTTGCACACGCGGAATACTCGAGTTATACTTGACGAGCCTAGCATATCTGAGATATGGCCTCGGAACACGGAGACCGAAAGGTCGGCGTGAATCATATAGTAGATATGATCAACATAGCGATGTTCACCATTGAAACTACTCCATCTCACGTGATGATCGGACATGGTTTGGTTGATTTGGATCACGTGATCACTTAGATGACTAGAGATGTCGTCTAAGTGGGAGTTCTTAAGTTATATGATTAATTGAACTTAAATTTATCATGAACTTAGTCTGGTAGTATTTTGCAAATTATATTGTAGATCAATAGCTTGCGTTGTTGCTTTCATATGTTTATTTTGATATTTTCCTAGAAAATTGTGTTGAAAGATGTTAGTAGCAATGATGCGGATTGGATCCGTGATCCGAGGTTTATCCTCATTCTTTGCCTGAAGAATTATGTCCTTAATGCACGCTAGGTGCGGACCTATTGCAGGAGCGGATCGGGCGTTATGAGCGATTGGCTAGCTCAATATGATAACTACTTGATAGATTAGTGCACCATGTACGGCTTAGAATCGGGACTTCAAAGGCGTTTTGAGCGTCATGGACCATATGAGATGTTCGAGGAGTTGAAGTTAATATTTCAAGCAAATACCGAGTTGATAGATATGAAGTCTCCAACAAGTTCTATAGCTAAAAGATGGAGGAGAATCGCTCAACTAGTGAGCATGTGCTCAGATTATGCAGGTACTTCAATCGCTTGAATCAAGTGGGAGTTAATCTTCGGATAAGATAGTGATTGATGAATTCTCTAGTCACCATCACTAAGTTGCTAGAACTTCGTGATGAACTATAGTATGCAAGGGATGACAAAAGCGATTCCCGAGCTCTTCGTGATGTTGAAATCAACGAAGGTAGAAATCAAGAAAGAGCATCAAGTGTGGATGGTTAACAAGACCACTAGTTTCAAGAAAAGGGCAAAGGGATAGAAGGGAACTTCAAGAAGAACAGCAAGCAAGTTGCTGCTCAAGTGAAGAAGGCCAAGTCTGGACCTAAGCCTGAGACTAAGTGCTTCTACTACAAAGGGAATGGTTCTTTGGAGCGAGAACTACCCCAAGTATTTGGCGGATAAGAAGGATGGCAAAGTAAACAAAGGTATATTTGATATACATGTTATTGATGTGTACTTTACTAGTGTTTATAGCAACCCCTCGGTATTTGGTACTTGGTTCGGTTGCTAAGAGTAGTAACTTCAAGCGGAGTTGCGAATAAGAGAAACTAGTTAAGGGAGAAGTGACGATGAGTGTTGGAAGTAGTTCCAAGATTGATATGATCATCATCGCACACTCCTATACTTTCGGGATTAGTGTTGAACCTAAATAAATGTTATTTGGTGTTTGCGTTGAGCATGAATATGATTTGATCGTGTTTATTGCAATACGGTTATTCATTTAAGTAAGAGAATAAACTATTGTTACATTTACATGAATAAAACCTTATATGGTTACACACCCAATGAAAATGGTTCATTGGATCTCGATCGTAGTGATACACATATTCATAATATTGAAACCAAAAGATGCAAAGTTAATAATGATAGTGCAACTTATTTGTGCACTTGCCGTTTAGGTCATAATGGTGTAAAGCGCATGAAGAAACTCCATCTTGATGGGATTTTGGAATCACTTGATTATGAATCACTTGATGCTTGCGAACCATGCCTCATAGGCAAGATGACTAAGACTCCGTTCTCGAGCGATGGAGCGAGCAAGCGACTTATTGGAAATAATACATCTTGATGTATGCGATCCAATGAGTGTTAAGGCTCATGGCGAGTATCGTTATTTTCTAACCTTCACAGATGATTTGAGCAGATATGGGTATATCTACTTGATGAAACATTAGTCTGAAATAGTTGAAAGGTTCAAAGAATTTCAGAGTGAAGTGGAAAAATCATCGTGACAAGAAAATAAGGTTTCTCGATCTGATTGCGGAGACAAATATTTGAGTTCTGAGTTTGGTCTTCAATTAAAACAATGTGGAATAGTTTCACAAATTCATGCCACCTGGAACACCACATCATAATGGTGTGTCCGAACGTCATAACCGTACTTTATTGGATATAGTACAATCTGTGATGTTTCTTACCGATTTACCAATATTGTTTTGGGATCATGCATTAGAGACAGCTGCATTCACGTTAAATAGGGCACCATCTAAATCCGTTGAGACGACACTATATGAACTGTGGTTTAGCAAGAAACCAAAGTTGCCGTTTCTTAAAGTTTGGGGCTGCGATGTTTATGTGAAAAAGTTTCATCCTGATAAGCTCAAACCCAAATCGGAGAATGCGTCTTCATAGAATACCCAAAGGAAATTGTTGGGTACACCTTCTATCACAGATCCGAAGGCAAAACATTCGTTGCTAATAAATGGATCCTTTCTAGAGAAGGAGTTTCTCTCGAAAGAAGTGAGTGGGAGGAAAGTAGAACTTGATGAGGTAATTGTACCTTCTCCCTTATTGGAAAGTAGTTCATCACGAAATCTGTTCACGTGACTACTGCACCAATTAGTGAGGAAGCTAATGATGATGATCATGTAACTTCGGATCAAGTTACTACGAATCTCGTAGGTAACCAGAGTGAGATCCGCACGGTGTGAATACGGTAATCCTGTTACGGAAGCCATGTAACTAGACCATGATGAACCTACAAACTATGAGGAAGCGATGATGAGCCCAGATTCGCATGAAATGGCTTGAGGCCATGAAATCGAGATGAGATCCATGTATGAGAACAAAGTGTGGACTTTGGTGGAGTTGCTCGATGATCGGCAAGCCATAGAAAATAAATGGATCTTCAAGAGGAAGACGGACGACGATAGTAGTGTTACTATCTACAAAGCTAGACTTGTCAAAAAGGTTTTGACAAAGTTCAAGATGTTGAATACAATGAGATTTTCTCACTCGTATCGATGCTTAAAAGTCTGTCCGAATCATGTTAGCAATTGCCGCATTTTATGAAATCGGCAAATGGATAAACAAAACTGCATTCCTTAATGGAGTTATTAAAGAAGAGTTGTATGTGATGCAACCAAGAGGTTTTGTCGATCCTAAAGGTGTTAACAAAATATGCATCTATGGATTTGGTGCAAGCATCTTGGAGTTGGAATATACGCTTTGATAAGTTGATCAAAGCATATAGTTTATCTGGACTTGCGATGAAGCTGTATTTACTAGAAAGTGAGTGGGAGCACTACTGCATTTCTGATAAGTATATGTGAATGACATATTGTAGATCGGAAATAATGTAGAATTATTCTGCTAAGCATAAAGGAGTGTTTGAAAGGAGTTTTTCAAAGAAAGACCTCAGTAAAAGCTACATACACATTGAGCATCAAGATCTATTGAGATAGATCAAGACGCTTGATAAGATTTTCAATGAGTACATACCTTGGCAAGATTTTGAAATAGTTCAAAATGGAACAGTCAAAGAAAGAGTTCTTGCATGTGTTGCAAGGTGTGAAATTGAGTAAGACTCAAAACCCGACCACCGGCAGAAGATAGAAAGAGAATGAAAGTCATTCCCTATGCTTTGGCCATAGGTTCTATAAAGTATGCCATGTTGTGTACCAGATCTATTGTATACCCTACACTGAGTTTGGCAAGGGAGTACAATAGTGATCTAGGAGTAGATCACTGGACAGCGGTCAAAATTATCCTTAGTGGAATAAGGATATGTTTCTCGATTATGGAAGTGACAAAAGGTTCGTCGTAAAGAGTTACGTCGATGCAAGTTTTGACACCTATCTGGATGACTCTAAGTCTCGATCTAGATACATATTGAAAGTGGGAGCAATTAGCTAGAGTAGCTCCGTGCAGAGCATAGTAGACATAAAAATTGTAAAATACATAACGGATCTGAATGTGAAAGACCCGTTGACTAAGATTCTCTCACAAGCAAAACATGATCACACCTTAGTACTCTTTGGGTGTTAATCACATAGCGATGTGAACTAGATTACTGAATCTAGTAAACCCTTTGGGTGTTGGTCACATGGCGATGTGAACTATGGGTGTTAATCACATGATGATGTGAACTATCGATGTTAATCACATGGTGATGTGATCTAGATTATTGACTCTAGTGCAAGTGGGAGACTGAAGGAAATATGCCCTAGAGGCAATAATAAAGTTATTATTTATTTCCTTATTTCATGATAAATGTCTATTATTCATGCTAGAATTGTATTAACCGGAAACATAATACATGTGTGGATATATAGACAAACAGAGTGTCACTAGTATGCCTCTACTAGACTAGCTTGTTAATCAAAGATGGTTATGTTTCCTAACCATGAACAAGGAGTTGTTATTTGATTAACAAGGTCACATCATTAGTTGAATGATCTGATTGACATGACCCATTCCGTTAGCTTTGCACACGATCGTTTAGTATGTTGCTATTGCTTCCTTCATGACTTATACATGTTCCTATGACTATGAGATTATGCAACTCCGTTTTGGAGGAACACTTTGTGTGCTACCAAAGCGTCTAGCGAATCGGGTGATTATAAAGGTGCTCTCTGGTGTCTCCAAAGGTACTTGTTGGGTTGGCGTATTTGAGATTAGGATTTGTCACTCCGAATGTCGGAGAGGTATCTCTGGGCCCTCTCGGTAATGCATATCACTTAAGCCTTGCAAGCATTGCAACTAATGAGTTAGTTGCGAGATATGTATTACGGAGCGAGTAAAGAGACTTGCCGTAACGAGATTGAACTAGGTATTGGATACCGACGATCGAATCTCGGGCAAGTAACATACCGATGACAAAGGAACAACATATGTTGTTATGCGGTCGACCGATAAAGATCTTCGTAGAATATGTAGGAACCAATATGGGCATCAGGTCCGCTATTGGTTATTGACCGAGGCGTGTCTCGGTCATGTCTACATTGTTCTCGAACCGTAGGGTCCGTGACGCTTAAGGTTTCGATGATAGTTATATTATGAGTTTATGAGTTTTGATGTACCGAAGGAGTTCGGAGTCCGGATGAGATCGGGGACATGACGAGGAGTCTCGAAATGGTCGAGACATAAAGATCGATATATTGGACGACTATATTGGAGTTCGGAAGGTTCGAGTGATTCGGTATTTTTTGAGTCTGGGAGAGTTACGGAATTCGCCAGGAGAAGTATTGGGCCTTATTGGGCCTGCGAGAAAGAGAGAGGGCTGCCTAGGGCAGGCCGCGCCCCCCATGGCCTAGTCCGAATTGGACTAGGGGAGGCCGCACCCCTCCTTCCTTCCTTCTCTCTTCCCTTCCTAGTCTCCTACTCCTAATACATGGAAGGTCTCCTAGTTGGACTAGGAAGGGGAATCCTACTCCCGGTGGGAGTAGGACTCCCAGTATGCGCCATAGAGAGGGCCAGCCCTCCCTCCTCCACTCCTTTATATACGAGGCAGGGGCACCCCATGGACACACAAGTTGATCTACGGATCGTTCCTTAGCCGTGTCGGTGCCCCCTCCACCATATTCCACCTCGGTCATATCGTCATGAAGCTTAGGCGAAGCCCTGCGCGATAGAACATCAAGATCGTCCTGCACGCCGTCGTCTTGTGGAACTCTCCCTCGACACTCGGCTGGATCGGAGTTCAAGGGACGTCATCGAGCTAAACGTGTGCAGAACTCGGAGGTGCCGTACATTCGGTACTTGGATCGGTCGGATCATGAAGACATACGACTACATCAACCGCGTTGTCATAACGCTTCCGCTTACGGTCTACGAGGGTACGTGGACGACACTCTCCCCTCTCGTTGCTATGCCATCACCATGATCTTGCATGTGCGTAGGAAAATTTTTGAAATTACTACGTTCCCCAACACTTACAACTTGATGTGTTGCCGCGATGTATAACAGCATTGGTTCGCCCAGGTTGGGTGCAGCCAGGACCGGATTTGTTGCCAATATGGCCTTTGTTTCTTTGAGTCCGGCAGTGGCAGCATCCGTCCACTCGAAGTGTTCGGTGCGCCTAAGGAGGCGATAGAGGGGCAATGCCTTTTCTCCCAAGTGGGAGATAAAGCGGCTTAAAGCCGCCACGCATCCAGTCAATTTTTGTATCTGTTTGAGGTCTTTTGAAATATCCAGTTGTGACAGAGCTCGGATCTTGGCCGGGTTTGCTTCAATTCCTCTACCGGATACAATGAAGCCTAGCAGCTTTCCGGCTGGTACGTCGAAAACGCAGTTTTCCGGATTCAGCTTGATGTCATATGCTCTGAGGTTGTCGAATGTGAGCTTCAAATCGTCTACTAGAGTTTCGACGTGTTTGATTTTGACGACTACGTCGTCTATGTATGCCTCTACTGTTTTGCCGATCTGGGTTGCCAGACATGTTTGAATCATGCGCTGATATGTTGCGCCGGCGTTTTTAAGTCCGAAGGGCATTGTGTTGAAGCAGAATGGTCCATATGGAGTGATGAATGTCGTTGCGGCTTGGTCTGCTTCTGCCATCTTGATTTGATGGTAGCCGGAGTATGCGTCGAGGAAGCACAGTGAATCATGTCCTGCGGTAGCATCGATTATCTGGTCGATGCGGGGAGAGGAAGGATCCTTTAGGCAGGCCTTGTTGAGGTCTTTAAAATCGACACATAGGCGCCAGGATTTGTCCTTCTTTGGTACCATTACCAGGTTTGCTAGCCAATCCGGATGTTTGATATCTCTAATGAATCCGGCTTCCAATAGTTTGGCTAGTTCTTCTCCCATTACTGTCTTTTAGCTTGGAAAATCGTCGAAGAGCCTATTTGGTGGCATGAATCCTTTAGGATGTTTAGGTAAGTGTTACCCAATCTGCGTGGGATTAGGGCATATCAGAAGGGTGCAAAGAAAATGTCCCAATTTTCCCGAAGGAATTCTCGCAGTGCGGCGTCTACATCAAGGTTCAACTGTGCCCTGATGGAAGCCGTCTTTGTCGGGTCCGTTGGATGGACCTAGAATTTTATTATTTCATCTGCTGGTTTAAAGGAGGTGGACTTGGATCTCTTATCAAGTATCACATCGTCCCTATTCACCGTAGAGCGCAGCGCGGTGAGTTCTTCTGCCGCTAGGGCTTCGGATAGTGCCTCCAGGGCTAATGCGGCTATCTTGTTTTCGGCGCGGTGTGCTATGTCCGGATCACTAATGAGAGTGATTATCCCGCCGGCCCCAGGCATTTTGAGATTCATGTACCCATAATGGGGTACGGCTTGAAAAATTGTGAATGCCTCTCGTCCTAATATAGCGTGATATCCATTTGTTGAGCAGGGCCACTTGGGCGTGACTTCTTCGGATCTGTAATTGTCCGTGAGCGAACACCACATCGAGTGTGATTTTTCGGTGCAGCGCTTCCGGCTAGGGATTATTCCTCTGAAGGTTGTGCTGCTTCGCTCAATGCGGCTCGATCTATTTCCATTTTTGAAGGGTTTCCTCGTAGATGAGGTTTAGTCGCTGCCGCCATCCATGAGGACCTTTGTAAGTCGAAGCCGTCCACTATTGGACTAAGCACCAGTCTTGGTGGTGCTCGGGCTGTTCGAAATTTAGGTTCGTCGTTGGCGTTGAAGGTGATGGCTGTGTCGCTCCATGGATTTGTTGTTGCTACTTGGTAGACTTGGCGAGGCCGCGGATTATTCGTTCCGCATATTATTTGATCGAAGGTCTCAAGACTGTTGATACTGCATCGATATTGTTGGAGTGGCTTTCCGGGGCTAGAAGCTCCTCGCCACTTTTGGCCACCTACCGTAATATCCAACATGCTCGAAGGCTATGTGTTGGGACGGCGCCCTCTGTACTGTGAATTTTCTGAGGTCCGCTAAGCCATCCCTCGATGCGGTTCCATGCCCTCTATGGGGTTTTGCTTTTGATTTTTGTATCACGGGGCACTGAGTGTAGTGCACCCTTTTGTTGCGGACTAGGGTTGGGGCGGATTGTCCCAAAACTTATTTTCGGTTTTCGAAGCTCTCCATCGCACAGTACTTTCGTACTATGGGCCTTGGTCGTGAAGTGTGTAATTTCCTGACGGTGACAGCGTTCAGAGTCCCTAAATCCGTCGCGATTATTGCAAAAGATTGAGATTGCGTTTTCCTCTCAGCAGTCCTTTATCCTGTCCATAACCGGGAGGAATCGCCCGATAATGATGTCTTGTTTCAGCGGGCTCTTGCGGATTGGAGATAGATCGCATATGTGCAGGCGGGCGGGTGGAATTAAGTCAGGAACCCTACCCATCTCAAGGCTCAAGGGCGAAGTTTCCAAATTTGGAAGCTTGGATTGTTGGGCGTTGTCCAATGAGTGCAATGCGATGCGACTTTAAGTTGAGTGCTTGATCGAAGTCCGTCCTTCCGCGGGAATCCGGCATGGAGGTTCGGCAGCCGGACATGACTAGTTTTCAATACATGGGAAGAGTCGCGCATTGTCCCTCTACCCTCGCAGCGTGGTGGGTGACTGGGAGAGTTAATCTCTCGGATCGATTTTAAGCCCAATCGATTGTAGTCATGGCGACTCCCGAGGCGGCGATGCGATCCAAGAGCTCGTTCGGATGAGAGCTCTATTGGATCGAGCTGCTCGACCAATTCGGTGACGTGAAGATTGCTTTTGATGACTTGAGAGGTCATTGTCGAGCGGCGGCGGACGGCGGTCATAAGAAAACCACCTAGCCGGATAGTTTGGCGGCGGCCAAGGCCCTTTAAGAAAATACCGTCCTTGAAGGCGGGAGGAGGCATCCTTCCTATCGGCTGACGCAGAGGAACTCTCAATGAAAGCACCAATGTCGGTGTCAAAACCGCGGATCTCGGGTAGGGGTCCCGAATCGTGCGTCTAGGCGGATGGTAACAGGAGACAAGGGACACGATGTTTTACCCAGGTTCAGGCCCTCTTGATGGAGGTAAAACCCTATGTCCTGCTTGATTAATATTGATGATGTGTATTACAAGAGTGGATCCAGCACAAGATCAAGGAGGCTAAACCCTAGAAGCTAGCCTATGGTATGATTGTTGTAATGGATGTTGTGTCCTACGGACTAAGCCCTCCGGTTTATATAGACACCGGAGAGGGCTAGGGTTACCAGTCGGTTACAATGGTAGGAGATCTACATATCCGTATCGCCAAGCTTGCCTTCCAGGCCAAGGAAAGTCCCATCCGGACACGGGACGGAGTCTTCAATCTTGTATCTTCGTAGTCTTGGAGTCCGGCGGACGATGATAGTCCGGCTGTCCGGACACCCCCTAGTCCAGGACTCCCTCACCAATGTCTTCATGGCTCCTTCAAGTTTTGCAGTGATGAATGCCCTTTGATAGGCCATAGAGTTCGCCTGATGATGTGATATATTGTGCGAGGCAGATACTCAATGTCATCAACAAAGAACTCCTTTGGGTATTCAGCGTCAGGTGGCAGAGGCTTCATCATGCTCAACATCTGGCTCATGTTGGGCTCTAGCTTATGGAAGATGCTCTCTAGTGCATTGCGGTGGAGTTGACAAGGAGTGGGTAGGCATGTAAGCTCAATGACGTCAAGAGCTTTGGCTTCATGATGAACATTTCCTGTCATCCACTCGAGAACCCATGTCTTTGTATCCCTGTTGTAGCCGCGAATGTGGAGGGTAGCATAGAATTGAAGCAAAAGTTCCTCATTCCAATGTTCTTTGTCTATCACAAAGTTGAGCAGACCTACATCACGAAAGCAGTCAAGTGCTTCTTCTAAGCATGGCAGTCCGGCAATGGCTTCAGTGTCGAGGCGCATATGAGGGAAAATGTGCCCTTGATCATACAGAACGCAGGAGTAATAGCTTCGCTACTGATAGCTCCAGAAACGATCAGATGATATTCTTGGCTTTGAGTAGGGGTTCTTTGCTCTGTCAAAGAAGGTGTTGTGGCTTTTGAAGCCATTTGCATTGAAGGACCCTATAGAGGTGGCGATGCACAGGAACCTTGGCGATCTTGGCTTTGGTTTCGGACGAGGCCTATGCTCAACATGATAATCAAAGCGAGGACCGGAGGCATTAGGCGGAGGGACGAGCGGCCATTTGTGATGATTAGTGACCATAGTTGTATGCTTGCTCAATTGTATGGGGCCTTGGTGGCGGAGCAGGAGTAGTGGCAACAACAGGCGTTAGGCTGCTGTGAGATGCTTTAGGAGCAATTGCATCATTGGCTTCTGGCACATTGGTTGGTGCAGGCTCCACATTTGCGTCAGCC
The DNA here is from genome assembly GCA_021437245.1 of Aegilops speltoides. Taxonomy (NCBI): domain Eukaryota; kingdom Viridiplantae; phylum Streptophyta; class Magnoliopsida; order Poales; family Poaceae; genus Aegilops; species Aegilops speltoides. The sequence continues at coordinate 405,569,690 of CM038142.1, forward strand.
ATGACTACGTCGTTGGCTTCATTTGTGTTGGTGGTGGCAGCCTCAAGATTTTCAACCTCCACTTGATGAGCTGGAGGGTCGGACACTGGCACGTTCACTTCAGGAACAACTTCTTCAGTGATGGGGGGAGTAGGGACATGTTCTTCTTCTTGTTTGTCATCGGCTGATGCAGCCGGATTGTCTTCAGCAGCTTTGGCTTCAGACACGAAGATATTCACAGTCGGAGTGGCTTCTGGAAACACTTGACGTGCAACAGATTGGTGGTGCACTTCTCCTTCTAGAACGCTCGAAAGGGGGACTTGAGGCCTTGGTCCTTTGCGAAGCCTGCGTAATGCTGGCGACGCCTTTGGAGATGGAGTTGGTTGGGCCTCAAAGTCATCTTCTTCTTCTTGCACAGGTGGTGTGACTTGTTGTTGTTGGGGAGTACTCGGGGAGTCCTGTTGTTGTGGGTGATTAGCCCATGATGCATCCTGAGCAATTAGCGTCAGAGGACGACCAATGCTGATGAGTTCGTTGTTCGTGAGAACAGGCGATGATACCAAGTTGTGTTCGATCTGAGGAAGAACTTCATCATCTTCAACATTGTCATTGTGACCAATGTCTTGAGCAGGTGGGATCAAGCTGTTGGAATGTCTTGACTTCATGAGCCTCTGTGGAAGTAGGCTCATGAACTATCATCCGTCGTTCTTGGTGTTGGATGCGAGGCGAACCATTGAGATAGGTTCAACAACTAAGGGCTCTATGGGAGCAGCCCGATTCTTCTTGGTTTTGCGCTTCTTCTTGGAGGAACAACGTCGAGGCTTCATATTTTTCCTTTTTACGGCTTGACCTCGGCAGATCCTCGTCTTCTTTAGTTACAAGCGGTTGAGTGACCTTTGGCTTCGAGCAGTCATCTTTGCTTGAGAAGACTATGCGAGGTTCTTCCTTCCTGGAAGGTGCAGATTGGTCAGTTGATAGCTTCTTCTTCTTTGCAGCCATTCTGGGGTCAATGCCTGGATGACCAAGAGCCTTGCGCTTCTCAGCCTCATTGTAGGCTAGCACACACTTGTCACCCAGACTCTTCATGCGCTCACGAGAGCCTCTAGCTTCTTCGCGCTTCTTGAGAAAGGCTTCTTTGATCTCGTCCAGCATGATCTTGATGTTTTTGACATCTTGCACGCTGAGCTTTTCCACATGCTTCTTGAACTGGGCTTTCTCATAGTTGATCTTGTGCTTCAGTTCAACGATGCGCTGAGCAAGAGCTAGCTCAGAAGCAATGGCGCCATTGAAGGAAACGCTAAGGCCAATGGGAAGTTGCAGATCTTCAAAGCTGAGATTTGGGGTGTCAAACCACTCATCAATGAAGTTATGGATGATTGCCACATCGAAGAGAGGCAAATCATTGAAGATCTCTGCTTCTTCCTTGCTCTTGATCAGTTGCTCAAGAGCATCATCTCGCAAGATTTTCATCATTGGGCAGATCAATGTGCTCTTCTCATGAGAATGGCAGCAGCGATCAATGTCGATCGGCATGCTTGACTATTTTCTTTTCTTCTCCGTCTTCTTGGAGATCGTGATAGATCTTGATCGCTAATTGTCTTGAGGAGGTGCGATGGCGATTGGCCGCGCGTGAAGCTTTTGGAGGAGCGGTGATCTTGAAGCCTTAGCCTTCTTTAGCCTGCGGCTTTGGAGTAGGGCTGGGGCTTCATCAGTGTTAGCATCATCATCAGAATGATCCACTTTGGCACCTTGGACCGAGATGTGAGTGATGAGGCCATCAAGGTTGTAGAAAGGACCGATGACATTGGGTTACGCATCACGTGATCCGTCGGCCGGGGGCAGCGAGGGACCGAGGTTGAAGTCTAATCCCAATGACTTCTTGTTTTCCTTGGGCGATGCCTTTGCGTCTTTGGAAGTTGCGCTTGAAGAGATTATCGTCACGACACCAGAGCAATGACGATGGGTCGGCATTTTCAGGCTGAGGTCCACGGACCATACAAGGATAGAAACCCTGTGCAATAGCTTCAGCTCTATTCTTGGGTGAAAGACCTCGATAGAGAATATCACCCCAAGGACTTTTGATAGCATTCTTCTCAGTGTATTCCTGGGTCACAAACTTGTATTTGAACCATTGTTTAGCCCAGTATCGTCGAATCCATTGGATTCATGCCTTGCGCTGATGATAATTCTCTTCAGGATCTGTCTTGTAAAGCTCTGCGAGGTCATCAGGCAAATCTCTTGATGTTCCCCCACGACGCTGTCTGCCACCCTTCCTTACTGATTTCTCTGCAGCCATGAACTTCAAACTTAATGGCTTCAACACATTCAAAGGCTTCAAAGGCTTTCACTTGCTGGACAAAAGCGAGGCGGCCGGAGAGTTAATGTGATCTTTGTAAGAATTCGCAAGCGAATGCGGACTATGAGAACCAAAGGATTCTCCACGGACATGTACTGTGACGACATTAGAATGCGAGGAAGGGAAGAGGTCATATGCATTCTCGGAAGATTTTGAAGATAAATCAGTTTGAAGACATTAACCTCATGATGCGAAGACATTCACTTATATGTTGAGAGTTGGTTCCAGATTTGTACGAATCCGTCAATAAGTACAAGTGAGGAATCTAACTAGACATGAAGCTTAAGTGAATATACTAGGTAGTATGACATGCAGACAGGATAGATCTAACATTGTATAGGCAGAAACCAATTTTGGTAAATAGGATGAATCTTTGAGGATCAAAAAATGGTAAAAATAGAGTTGTATTTACCACACGAAGAACTGCTAGATGGGATGAATAGGAGACCGAGCAGTTCAATCCACCGTGCCCTAACTTGGCGACGGAGGACACCTACGGCGGCAGCGGAGAGGACGATGTCCGCGGCCGGCGTGAGGACGGCGTCGGAGAAGTCGCGGCAGCTAAGCGCTTCATCGCCGGCGTCGTCGAGAGCTAGCGGTGGCGCTAGGGTTTTGATGAGGTGGAGAGGTGGAAGAAGGTTTTCTTTACCGCAGGGAACATGTATTTATAAGGAAGTGTGTGCTGGCGCAAATTCTGAAGGTGCCTGGCGGTTCACATCGAGGGCACGTGGCAAGCATGCAACATACTCAGAGTTGTCCCATGTTCCCACGCCCGCCAGGTTTGTCGGATGGTCGTTCCGGCTTCTCCGGATTTCAAACAATAAGGATGAATCATCTAAAACAGACTTAATGTTTATCTCTGTGTCTTCTGCTAACAAGGATGCAGAGAAGACATTCGACAGTTTCAATAGAATGCATATGATTTGGACAGATAGAGTTTGAGATAGAAAGCATAGAGAGATTAGGGTCCGGTCACATTCACTTAGTTCAAAAGATTCAACCAGGAAGACATAGCTATAAATGAATGTTGTAGAGGACAGAACACTAGTATATATATCAAAAAGCAATCAAATCAACATAGTGAAGAAAATTATGAAGATAAGTTGAAACTGAAGATAAACCAAATGCGAAGACATTGCAAAAATAACGCCATGAGTGAAACACTTCAAACCGAGAAATTTGGTGGTGGCGTTACCCACTATATAGGAAGTATTAGACCCAGACACGGCGCACAATTATCGTGGCGCTCCAAAGTCAAATTCCAAATTAATGTATTCACACTTAGAATGTAATTCTTCATTGATTGAAGATATACTTTACTTCGTGTGTTGCACATCTAAGTCATCAACATGCATAAGTGTTAGGATGTGTGCCTGATCACAGGATATTTGAGGATTCCAAGATATTTAGCTCACACCGTAACTTGCAAAACCTTTTCTCATCCAAGGGCTTTGTGAAGATATCGCGATTGCTCTTGATGTTGACGTGAAAGATGTCAATATCTTCCTTCATGACATCATCTCGAGAAAGTGATGACGAATTTCAATGTGCTTTGTCTTGAGTCTGCCGGGTGGATTGTTGGCAATCTTGATGGCGCTTTCGTTGTCGCAGAAGAGAGGTACTTGTTTGATTGATGCCATAGTCCTTGAGAGTTTGCTTCATCCATAGAAGTTGGCGTGGCAAGATCCAAAGCAGCAATGTATTCAGATTCAGCAGTTGAGAGTGATACAGTTACGCTTCTTTGAAGACCAACAGACAAGTGATCGTCGAAAGTGACATGTGCACGATGTAGACTTGCGATCCACCTTGTCACCCGGCATAATCACATCCGAGAATCCAACCAGATCAAATTTTGAGCCCTTTGGATACCATAATCCGAGTGTTGGGGTGTAAGCCAAATATCGAAGAATTCGCTTCACACCTAAGTGATGTGATTCCTTTGGTGCCGCTTGGAATTGAGCACACATGCAAACACTAAGCATAATATCTGGCCTAGATGCACATAGGTAAAGTAAGGAACCAATCATCGAGCGGTATACCTTTTGATCGAACTCTTTACCATTGTCGTCGGGACCCAGATGGTGTTTGGCACGCATTGGCGTCATGTACCCTTTGCAATCTTCCATTCCAAACTTCTTTAGACAATCTTTGAGGTATTTTTCTTGAGATATGAAGATGACATTCCTTTGCTGACGAATTTGAAGACCAAGGAAGAACTTCAGCTCACCCATCATGGACATCTGATATTGCTCTTGCATCATGTATCCAAACTCATCACTATACTTCTGGTTTGTGCAGCCGAAGATAATGTTATCCACATATATTTGGCACACAAACAGTTCACCATCATATGTCTCCGTGAAGAGTGTGGGATCGAGGGATCCAGGTTTGAAGCCTTTGCTCTTCAGGAAGTCTTTGATCGTATCATACTAAGCGCGAGGAGCTTGTTTGAGGCCATACAGTGCTTTGTTTAGCTTGTACACCGTATCAGGATGGTTTGGATCTTCAAAGCCAGGTGGTTGAGTGACGTATACTTCTTCTTCAATCTTGCCGTTGAGAAATGCACTCTTCACATCCATTTGATATAGCAAGATGTTGTGGTGGTTAGCATAGGCTAGAAGTATGCGAATAACTTCAAGCCTAGCCACAGGAGCAAATGTTTCATCGAAGTCAATTCCTTCAACTTGAGTATATCCTTGAGCCACAAGACGTGCTTTGTTTCTGACGACTTGACCATGCTCATCTTGCTTGTTTCAATATATCCATTTTGTGCCAATAATGTTATGCTTGCGAGGGTCAGGACGCTTGACAAGTTCCCAAACATTGTTCAGCTTGAACTGTTGAAGTTCTTCTTGCATAGCTTGTATCCATTCAGGTTCCATAAAGGCTTCAACAACTTTCTTGGGTTCTGATATTGACATAAAAGAAAAATGCCCACGAAATTTGCTAACTGTGTTGCTCTTGGCGAGTAAGTGGACAGTGCATTGATGCTATCAATTATCTTCTCAATTTGTACTTCATTTGCAACTCAAGGATGGCGGACGAAGACCTTGCTCTTGTTGATCATTGTCATCATTGGGAGGATTGTCTTGATCGAGCATTGTCTTGAGTTGGTTAGGTGCGAAATGATAAGTTCCTCTTGAGTTTGTGCTTCAGAGGCATGATTTCACTAGTTCCCATCGACTTGATAGATTTCTTTGGCGGAGCTTCGTCTAGTGTACTTGGCGAGGAGCTCTCTTTGTGAACCATTGGTTTCATCAAATCGCACGTCCACAGTTTGACGATTTTGTAGAGATAGAAGTTGAAGACTCTGAAGAGTGCGAGTCCTTTCCGAATCGAGCATGAAGCCTTCGTGAGCTTTAGGTGCAAATTTTGACTTGTGATGGGGATCCTTGATCCAAACACCTAGCTCCAAATACTCAAGTAGGCGACATTTGGCTTCTTGCGAAGAAGGAGCTCATAGGATGTTTTGTTCAGAAGCTTATGGATGTAAACACGGTTGATGACGTGACATGTTGTATCAATAGCTTCAGGCCAGAACTTTCTTGGTGTCTTGTACTTGTCGAGCATTATTCGAGCCATCTCAATGAGGGTTCTGTTCTTGCGCTCTGCGATGCCATTTTGCTGAGGTGTATATGGAGCGGAGAACTCATGAGTGATTTCCATTGTATCCAGATAAAGATCAAGTCCGGTGTTCTTGAACTCAGTGCCGTTGTCACTTCTGATATGCTTGATCTTGACGCCATAATTTTTCATGGCTCGATTGGCGAAGCATCTGAAGACATCTTGCACTTCAGTCTTGTAGAGAATTATGTGCACCCAAGTATGTCTTGAGTAGTCATCAACAATGACGAAGCCATAGAGACAAGCAGTTGTTGTGAGGGTAGAGTAGTGAGTAGGGCCAAATAAGTCCATGTGTAACAGCTCGAAAGGTTGAGATGTCGTCATGATTGTCTTGAGGGTGCTTAGCCTAGTCATCTTTCGACTTCAGAGCACCACACAAATGATCCTTCTTGAACTTGACACCCTTGATGCCTATGACATGCTTCTTCTTGGCGAGTGTGTGTAAGTTCCTCATGCCAAGCATGCTGACCTCCGATGCGAGCCGGCGATTCGAAGCTTTTGCAAGAAGACATACGGCAAGCTGTGGACCCGCTGAGAAATCTACCATGTATAGATCATCTTTCCAATACCCTTCAAAGACTAGAGACTTGTCAGATTCCATTAGTACAACGCAACGGTATTTTTCGAATAGCACAATCATGTTCAAGTCACAAAGCATCGAGACAGACATTAAGTTGAAACCAAGGGATTTAACAAGCATCACTTTATCCATGTGTTGATCCTTTGAGATTGCAACTCTACCTAGACCCAATACCTTGCTTTTACCAGTGTTAGCAAATGTGATGTGACTCTTGTCTGATGGACTTAAGGTTGAGTCCATGAGAAGACTTCGATCACCGGTCATATGATTAGTGCATCCTTGTCCATAATCCATTACGAAGCATGAGGTGTCATACCCTCTGATGCGATTATGAGGATAGGCTTCACAAAGAGTGTTGTGAAGCATAAGCATTTGGCGCTTTACGAGGATTATCACAACTTAGATCAAGGTTAGGACTCATAGTATGGTAGTAGCGATTCATATGTGAAATACATAGTAAGACCATTTTATCATGCGTCCCTTAATGTGTTTTAGGTCCCCAGCAATAGCATCGGACGCCTTTGATTACAGGCTGGAAACCTTTCCCTGCAAAGAAAGTTAATTCTTCTTAACCACCCACATCTTCAGGGGTGGCTTAGAAGCAATGAGTCTAAGTGCAGCATTTGAGAACTTCGGCTTTGGAGCCCTAGTAAATAGCCTTGCAGGAGATGAATGATACTCATATGAATAAGCAGAAAAGTTCTTAGTTCTATGAACATAGCGGTTTGAAGACACACGTTCATATTCATAAGTTTGAGTACGGTTTCCCTGCAAAACATTGGCGTTAGGGTGACTCAGGTGAGTCCTGTATCTGTATGAAGCCTTTGGGCCATATGAAGCCACAGGTCTGGGGTTTGTCTTCTTCCTTGGTGGTGTCATGATGACATTCACAGGAAGATTCTCAATACATCTTTTGGGAACCCAGATCTTCTTCATAGGCGGTCCATTCCTGCAATTAGTACCAATATACCTTGCAAACACTTCACCATTCTGATTCTTGAACAGCTTATAGTTTTCATCAAGGGATTCATCAATGATAATGGGATTAGCACAGGTAAAGCCAGTAAGGTGGATGGATCCACTGAAGGTCCCTTTGCAGCAACCCATGTGGTTTTGGGATACTGCTCAGGCTTCCAGTAGGAACCATCTACATTCATTTTCCTCTCGGACCCAACACCCTCTTTCCTAGGGTTTGGTTCGAGAATCGCTTTTGAGGACATCACAAAGTGTCGATGTGCTTTCGGACTTTTATACATCCTGTTTCAAGCAATGTCTTCAACCTAGCATTTTCATCGACAATAGTAGTGGTATCCTCCTTGAGAGGGGTTAGTTACCACATCAGTAGTTGAACACAATGCAACAGTAGCAGCAGTGGAACATTCAGCAACAGAGGTAGCGTTATCACGCTCAATGCATTTTAGACATGGTGGTTCAAATCCATTCTTTGTAACGCTGATTTGTTGAGCAAGTAATGAATCGCGCTCCTTCTGAAGATCTTCATAATCCACTCTTATCTTTTCAAGATCTTGCTTTCTTTGAAGACATTCAGAAGAAAGCTTCTCGTGATCAGACAAGAGAGCATTATGTTGATCTTGAAGGGCGTCAAACTTGGAATGAAGTCTCTGAAGACTCTCAGCCAATGCTTTTGACTGATCCATTTCTTCACCCAACATCATCGCTCTTACTAAGCATGTTTTGAACCTTTTCCAAGGCTCTTTGTTGTTTAGTGGCAAGGGAAGCAAGTTTGACATAGCTGGGGCCAAATTCATCACCTGATTCATCATCACTAGTTTCATAGAGGTAGCATTCAGTTACCTTAGCACCCCTTGCCATGAGGCATGGTGAAGATGATGGCGATTCAGGTGCAAAGGTCATCTCTTTAAGAGACTCCTTGTAATCCTCAAACCAAGGATCATGACGAGTACGATGACCTTCATAGACCTCAGAAAGCCGGTCCCAGATTAGCTTCGCGTGATTGAGGTGCATAGCGTTCTGAGCGATTTGGGACAAGCAGAGCAGATGGCATCCTTTGCCGTGAGGTTCAGTAGAGTGTACTTGCGAATGTCATCGGCCTCCGCCATCTTGCATAGATCGGTAAGACCAATCTCGGTGACGGTCCATAGTTTGCTATCCATAGCCATGAGTCGCTTCTTCATCATGGCCTTCCACCGAGGATACTCATGACCGTCAAAGGTGGGGTAAGATATGTTCCTCAATCCTGCAGTCGACATAGCTGAAACTCCAGGTGGTTAAACCGAATCACACAAAACAAGGGAGTACCTTGCTCTGATACCAATTGAAAGTGCTAGTTATCGACTAGAGGGGGGTGAATAGGCGATTTTTATGAAAGTCTTCAAAACGTGGAAGTTTCGAAGACAAACGATAGAAATGACCTAATTGATATGCAGCAGAAGATAAACTACAACAAGCAAACCATAGTCAAGTATGCAATAATGTGAAAGTACAAAGACTAATAGCAGCTTAGTAGTAAGGATCAGGATGGAAGATAGTATGAAGCCAACCAACGATAGTAGTCAAGCAATGAAGTCAATAGGTATGACAAATAGGCAATGACTTCACGAAGACAAACACTAAGTAAAGGGAGGGAGAGGATAGAACCTGTCACTTGTTGAAGACATAGGATTTGTTGGACCAGTTCTAGTTGCTGTGACAACTGTACGTCTGGTTAGGGAGGCTAAGATTCAACTCAGAAGACCGCGTCTTCACCTTATTCCCATTGAGCTAAGGACACACAGTCCCCGCCCAATCACTCTGGTAAGTCTTCAAGGCAGACTTCCGAACCTTCACAGACTTCGTTCACCGGCGATCCACAATGACTCTTGGATGCTCAGAACACGACGCCTAACCTGCTAGAGGATTCACAGTCCTCAAGTGTAATAAGTCTTCAGGTCACACGGACAGAAAGACTTCAGTGATGCCTAACACTCTTTGGCTCTGGGTTTTTGGGCTTTGTCCTCACAAGGATTTCTCTCTCTCAAAGGCTTCGAGGTGGGTTGCTCTCAAACGACAAAAGTCGTGCACTAACTCTGAGCAGCCACCAATTTATGGTGTAGGGGTGGGCTATTTATAGCCACTAGGCAACCTGACCGATATGTCGAAATGACCCAGGTCACTAAGGAACTGACTCGTCTTCCAACGGTCGATTTCAAACACACACGGCAACTTTACTTGGGCTACAAGCAAAGTGACTCATCCACTCTGGATAAGATTTTCTCTCATTGTCTTCGCTCGAAGACATAGGATTTAGGTTGAGCATCACTTGATCATTACGACTATGTTCACTTGGACCCCACTTAACGATGCGGTGGTTCCTATGACTCAACAAAGAAGAAAAAGGAAACAGCGAAACGACATAGTCTTCGCGCTCCATAGTCTTCACTCAATGTCTTCTCATGTCATAGTCTTCAATATGAATATCTTCACATACCACCATTGTCGTCAATGTCTTCATACATTTTTAGGGGTCATCTCCGGTAGGTAAACCGAATCAATGAGGGACACTACCTGCGTTATCCTGCAATTCTCACAAACGCATTAGTCCCTCAACCAAATTTGTCGTCAATACTCCAAAACCAACTAGGGGTGGCACTAGATGCACTTACAATCACCCTGAACATAAACTACTCGTAGGGCTCGGGGTTACTCTAGATCGAGTTCCAGAGCGCGATGGTCTCCTCGTCAAAACAATCGAGCTCCTCCTCCTCCTCCTCCTCCTCCTCGCCGTACTCAATCTTGATCACTGTCGAGGGCTAGCCTCGTTCTCCTGCTTCACATGCTTTTTCTTCTTCTTGTAGGCGCGCTTCCCGAACTCCAACTCGTACTCAACGTACCGTAGATTCTCCCGCGCGAACCCCGCAATCACCACTTCATTGCTCTCACGAGGAGCAATGTGGACCCCCTCTTTTTCTTCTCATTGAGGGGTCCTATGTCCACATTGTCCAGCCTGATGAACTCCGCTAACTCCAGGGATCTGATGTCCTAAAAGTTCATCTCATGGATCGGCCGACCGAAACTCCACGCGATGATGTTGTACACATGTGCGGCGAGCTCCACAATTGCGAAGGTGCCAAGCCAGTAGCGACGGTTGTCACACTGAAACTCCACACAGAAGCAGCCAGGGGGACGCAACATCACCCCTTGCGCCTGTCTTGCCCTTCGGCATCATGACAACGACACGGGGTGCGTCTTTGATGCAGGCAACTATGTAGGGCAGATCCTGGCTGGAGGACCGCTCGCTGGGGTATTATGGAGGTCATGCAGCGTCAAAATCAGGCAGTGCGGCTGCATGATGGTGGATTAGGCCGATTTAGGGGTCGCGCGGTGGCGGGGAAGGCGTGGATCTGTGTAACGCCCCGGACACACCCGCTGGTGGTCGTTACTCCTGGCGGGATCTAGACTGGCCTCACAGATCAATACTAGTCTTTTCTGTGCATTTTGTCCTCACTCGTGCGCACCCGGGAGCAACTTCCCGGTCGGTCACCCATCCTGAAATTACTCCAAGCTGAGCACGCTTAACTTTGGAGTTCTTTTCGAATGGGCTCCCGAAAAAGAAGGAACTCCTTATTGATATGAGTAGTCTATCATCCCTATTAAGCCAGGCTATCACATACACCCACACTCAGAGGAACCGGCGTCCTCGTCGGGCCACTGTGAGCGTTCCCTCTTGGCACATACGTCGTGCATCGATGCTGGTACATGTGCCATGCCGTGTGCCACGATGGGTCTAAGCGTCATGAACAACATGACCGCGCACCTATTAGCAAACATCCGTAACCGCGAGGGTCGGCTCGATACCAACTTGTAGCATACTCGACACACCGCGGTGGTCGTTACTCCTGGCGGGATCTAGACTGGCCTCATAGATCAATACTAGTCTTTTCTGCGCATTTTGTCCTTACTCGTGCGCACCCGGGAGCAACTTCTCGGTCGGTCACCCATCCTGAAATTACTCCAAGCTGAGCACGCTTAACTTTGGTGTTCTTTTCGAATGGGCTCCCGGAAAAGAAGGAATTCCTTATTGATATGAGTAGTCTATCATCCCTATTAAGCCAGGCTATCACAATCTGGTGGCGGCGGGGCGCGATGGTTGAGTTTTATCGGCGACGGTGGCCAATATCCCTCGTGTCCAGCGGGATAAGCGTGCCAAAGTCGCTAGAACGAAGTGGTGGAAGCTCAAGGGGGAGGTAGCTCAGGTGTTCAAGGAGAGGGTAATTAAGGAGGGCCCTTGGGAGGAAGGAGGGACGGACAATGTGTGGATGAAGATGGCGACTTGCATTCGTAAGGTGGCCTCGGAGGAGTTTGGAGTGTCCAGGAAGGAGAAGCGAAGATAAGGATACCGGTGGTGGAATGATGATGTCGAAGGCGATTAAAGAGAAGAAAGATTGCTTGAGACACCTATACGGATAGGAGTGCGTATAACATAGAGAAGTACAAGATGGCGAAGAAGGCCGCAGCGGTGTTGGTGAAGCAAGGGATCGGGCATATGAGGACCTCTACCAGCGGTTAGGCACGAAGGAAGGTGAAAGGGACATCTATAAGATGGCTAAGATCCCGGAGAGGAAGGCGAGGGATATTGGCCAAGTCAAATGCATCAAGGACGGAGCAGCCAACTCTTGGTGAAGGGCGAGGAGATTAAGCATAGATGGCGGGAGTACTTGACAAGGCTGTTCAATGGGGAGAATGAGAGTTCTACCATTGAGCTGGGCGACTCCTTTGATGAGACCAACATGCGTTTTGTGCGGCGCATCCAGAGTCCGAGGTGAAGGAGGCTTTAAAAAGGATGAAAGGAGGCAAGGCGATGGGCCTGATTGTATCCCCATTGAGGTGTGGAGAGGTCTAGGGGACATAGCGATAGTATGGCTAACCAAGCTTTTCAACCTCATTTTTGGGCAAACAAGATGCGGAAGAATGGAGGCGAGTATATTAGTACCAATCTTCAAGAACAAGGGGATGTTGAGTTGTACTAATTACCGTGGAATTAAGTGATGAGCCATACAATGAAGCTATGGGAGAGAGTCATTGAGCACCGCTTAAGAAGAATGACAAGCGTGACCAAAAATCAGTTTGGTTTCATGCAGGAGGTCGACCATGGAAGCCATTTTCTTGGTGCGACAACTTATGGAGAGATATAGGGAGCAAAGGAAGGACTTGCATATGGTGTTCATTGACTTGGAGAAGGCCTATGATAAGATACCGCAGAATGTCATGTGGTGGGCCTTGGAGAAACACAAAGTTCCACAAAGTACATTACCCTCATCAAGGACATGTACGATAATGTTGTGACAAGTGTTGAACAAGTGATGTCGACACGGTGACTTCCGATTAAGATAGGACTGCATCGAGGGTCAGCCTTGAGCCCTTATCTTTTGCATTGGTGATGGGTGAGGTCACAAGGGATATACAAGGAGATATCCCATGGTGTATGCTCTTTTGGATGATGTGGTGCTAGTTGGCGATAGTCGGACGGGGTAAATAGGAAGTTAGAGTTATGGAGACAAACCTTGGAATCGAAAGGGTTTAGGCTTAGTAGAACTAAAACCGAGTACATGATGTGCGGTTTGAGTACTACTAGGTGTGAGGAGGAGGAGGTTAGCCTTGATGGCGGTGGTACCTCGGAAGGACACCTTCGGTATTTGGGGTCAATGTTGCGGGAGGATGGGGGTATTGATGAAGATGTGAACCATCGAATCAAAGCGGATGGATGAAGTGGCGCCAAGCTTCGGCATTCTCTGTGACAAGAGAGTGCCACAAAAGCTAAAAGGCAAGTTCTACAGACGGCGGTTCGACCCGCAATGTTGTATGGCGCGGAGTGTTGGCCGACTAAAAGGCGACATGTTCAACAGATTAGGTGTGGCGGAGATCGTATGTTGAGATGGATGTGTGGCCACACGAGGAAGGATCGAGTCGGAATGATGATATCTGAGATAGAGTTGGGGTAGCACCAATCGAGGAGAAGCTTGTCCAACATCATACGAGATGGTTTGGGCATATTCAGTATGAGCCTCGAAGCTCCGATGCATAGCGGACGGCTAAAGCGCGCGGAGAATGTCAAGAGAGGGCGGGTCGACCGAATTTGACATGGGAGGAGTCCGTTAAGAGAGACTGAAGGATTGGAGTATCGACAAAGAGCGAGCTATGGGCGAAGTGCGTGGAAGCTTGCTATCCATGTGCCAGAGCCATGAGTTGGTTGCGAGATCTTACGGGTTTCACCTCTAGCCTACCCCAACTTGTTTGGGACTAAAGGCTTTGTTGTTGTTGTTGGTGGTGGTGGTGGTGGCGCGGGGTGGGGAAATGAATGTTCTACGTGGCGGTTGTCCGTTCACGTGGCTGGTTATTGTATTTGCTCGAACCACAAAGATGATGCAAATTGGTTGCCTATTTTACATCACGCCCTATCCCTACAAAATTTACATCTACTATCCATTGAAGCACCGTTCACTCCTATTCTTTTTCTTTTCGAGGGAAACCGGCTTGCCTATTCCTTCAGATCACAGGCCCATAATGCTGGATACGGAGTACCTTGCGGGTGTGGCAGAAGCAAAACCACAGTTCAAACGGCGCTTTGAAGCAAGGTGGGTGGAAGAGATTATAAAAACAGCATGGCAAAAGGCACACGATCGAGGCCTTTATACCACTTTGAAAGAGAGAGTGGATGCTGTCCACCGTGATCTGCATGAATGGGATAGGAAAGTCCTCAAAGGACCTGAAATTCGCTTGAATGAAGCTCAAAAGGAGTTGGAAAAAGCTGATGCAAGCCCCATTCACGAATGAGGTTCGTTCAAGGCAGAAAGAATTATCAGTATTGATAGAAAACTTGCTAGACCAAGAGGAAATTTTCTGGGCCCAGAGAGGCAATGTTAAATGGCTCCGCAGAGGTGATCGCAATAGTCAGTATTTTCATAATTTTGCCTCTGCTAGGAAGAGGAGGAATCTGATTAAGAAACTGAAAGATAATACTAATGGGTGGGTGGAGGGAAACGATAACCTCAACCCGCTTATTTTAAATTATTTCTCTGGTCTTTTTTCATCTGATGTTATAGAATATGACCAAGGATTGTTGCATACGGTGAAACCAAAAGTCACTATGGAAATGAACACAACGTTGATGGCGCCCTACACGCGGGAGGAGGTACGGAAGGCCCTATTTCAGATTGGGGATATGAAGGCACCCGGGCCCGATGGACTGCAAGCAATCTTTTTCAAACGGTTCTGGCACATCCTAGGTGATGAACTTACTGATGAGGTGCTAGAGGCAGTCCATAACAGGAAAGTACCGAGCGGTTGGAACCAAACAATTATTGTGTTAATTCCTAAGGTTGATAGCCCGAAAGTAATTACACAAAATCGACCTATTAGTTTGTGCAACGTGGTTTACAAAATCATATAAAAATGATTGCAAATAGGCTCAAGAAGATACTTCCAGAGGTAATATCTCCAACTCAGAGTGCTTTTGTCCCTGGAAGACTTATAACTGACAATGTGCTAGTAGCTTATGAATGCTTTCATGCAATAAAGAAGAAGACACATGGCTCTAATGGGATTTGTGTAGTAAAATTGGACATGATGAAGGCATATGATAGAGTAGAATGGGGTTTTCTAGAACAAATGATGCTGAAAATGGGATTTCATCCGGTCTGGGTGGAAATGATAATGCAATGTGTCTCCTCAATGACATATAGAATAAGGTTCAATGGAGTGGAAACGAAGGAGATCATACCATCAAGAGGTTTACGGCAGGGAGATCCTCTATCTCCATACCTGTTCTTGATTTGTTCGGAGGGGCTGTCTAGCCTACTAGCTCATGAAGAAGAAGTGGGTGGCATGGAAGGGATACGTGTATGCAGAGATGCACCATCTATATCCCACTTGCTCTTTGCAGACGATTCACTGATTCTTATGAAAGCAAGTGTTCAGAATGCAAACACACTGAAAAGAATTCTAGAAGTTTACTATGGGAGTAGTGGGCAGTGTGTAAGTACTCCTAAATCGAGCATTTTCTTCAGTCTGAATACAAGTGTGCTGGTTAGAGAAGAGGTTTGTTCAAACCTGGATATTCTAACTGAGACATTAACAGATAAATACTTGGGTCTTCTCACTATGGTGGGAGTGGATAGAAGTGACTGTTTTCAACACCTTATTGACAGAATTTGCCAGAGAATTAAGGGTTGGAAGGAGAAGGTGCTCTCAATGAAGGGGAAAGAGATATTGTTGAAGGCAGTAGCTCACGCAAACCCCTCTTATGCTATGTCAGTTTTTAAACTTCCCAAAAGTATATGCAAGGCAATTACATACGAGATTGTAGGTTTTTGGTGGGGGGATAGCGAGGAAAAGAAGAAGATGCATTGGTTTGCATGGTGGAAGTTATGCATCCCGAAGAGTAAGGGTGGATTGGGGTTTAGGGACCTACACAATTTTAATCTTGCTTTATTAGCAAAACAGTGTTGGCGCTTACTCCAAAATCCTAAATCTTTGTGTGCACGAGTTCTAGGTGCAAAGTACTACCCTGATGGAAATATACTCATGGCAGGACCTAAGAAGGGATCTTCTTTCACTTGGCAAAGTATTGTATCGGGTATACAAACTTTCAAGAGAGGATGCATTTGGCGTGTGGGTACGGGCTCACAGATAAATATCTGGAATGATCCTTGGATTCCCACTAGTGAAACAAGGAAAACTATAACTCCAAGGGGAGCAACTATGTTGAGCAAGGTTGAGGAATTAATTGACCCTTATACTGGGCAATGGGATGAGAGTTTGATCTGAGATGTTTTTTGGCAAGTTGATGTACACCGGATCTTACAAATACCTCTCCAAGTGCAGGTGATAGAAGATTTTGTATCATGGCACTACAATCGATCTGGTGTCTTCACTGTGCGACCGGCTTACCATGTGCAATTCCAACACCAATTTGGAGGCATGGAGAACCAAAGTGCAGCACAAGGCAGTCGGCCAAATCATATCTGGAAACGAGTGTGGGGACCGAGAATTCCTGGAAAAGTTAAGCACTTTGTGTGGAAGGTGATTAAGGGAGTTTTACCATGCTATGGTACCCTAGCAAGCCGCCATGTACCAGTTTCGGGGACAAATGCCCGGTATGCCAGTCAGGATTTGAGGATGCTCAGCACTATTTATTTACATGTAAGAGGGCGAAGGATATATGGAAGGAGCTGGGACTCGAGGCTGAAATTCAGAAAGTTGTAGCGGAGGACCGTTCGGGCGCATTCACTTTGGCTACCCTCATAGAGCGCCACGATTCAAAACACGATCTATATGTGGCCGAGTTAACTGCGGTGGCAGGATGGTATGTTTGGTGGCAACGACGACAAATTGTTAAGGGCGAGACAATCCGAGAGCCGGACCAAACTGCTATATCAATACGAGTTCTAGCGACGAACTTTATCCACTCACAAACACCAAACCAGCCGATGGTGAAGCGTGATCACATGTGGCACAAGCCAACGAGAGGAGTGGTTAAAATTAATGTCGACGCATCTTTTAGCGCCGAAAATATGGCTGCAGGCACAGGAGCAGTGGCACGAGATGAACATGGCGACTCTATAGCGGCTGCTTCATGGTTCATATCACATGTGGTGTCAGTGGATGCGGCAGAGATGATTGCGATCCGGAATGGATTCTATCTGACAGCCAAGATTGGGTGTGACATCCTACATATCGAATCGGATAGCTCAAATGCAGTGTGTGCTCTCAACTCTGAAACTCTCTTCAGACATGAAGCGACTATTCTTCTTGAGAGCAAAGAGATGGGTCTGCATTATGCGAAGTATGAAGTAAGTAACTGCCCTAGGGAAGCAAACTGTGTCGCTGATTGTATAACTAAATCATCTCTAGCTAGTACTCCCTTCGTTCGGAATTACTTGTCGTAGAAATGGATGTATCTAGACATTTTTTAGTTCTAGATACATCCATTTCTGCGACAAGTAATTCGGAACGGAGGGGGTAGATCTTCAGACTTTTGGGAAGGTGCTATCCCAGATTTTATTTCTCACCTCATTGTAAACGATCTTGCCATTTTTTGAGAAATGAAGTTTTACCTTATAAAAAAAATTCCTTCAGGAAAAAAACCACGGCCCCGGATGCGAAACTCGCACCCGGCCCCCGTCGCCGGCGTCACCCGAGCCCTAGAAGGAGGCCATCCGCGCCGTGCCGCGCCCACGCCCCGTGGTCGCCGCCACCTCTCTCGCGCTCGCGCGCCGCACGGCCATCGACCTCCATTCCGCGTCGGCGCCGCCGGCGCTCAGACGGACCGTCCTGCTCCAATCGCCGCCCAACCCTAGAATAAGAGAAGCTCGCCATCCGCGTCTCCTCGGATCTCCGCAAGGGCTACGGCCTACGGGGACCTTGGATCCTGCAATTCGCGCACTTTCTGCCGATTCAGGTACTCGCATCAGCTGGTGTTGCTGTACACTGGACATCCGTGCTCACTCTTGCTTGCTTGTTGGAACCTGGCTCGCTGACATTGGGAATTTTTTAAGGCGACGAGCCAGCGATGGAATCCGTAACCATCGTCCAGGCTCAGCCGTTCGCTGGGATAAACTCCCCGCTGCTGTTGGATGAGGTCCGGCCTGGTACACCGGAGAGAGATACTACAAGCATGCCTCAGCCTGTGAGTACTAGCATGAGGCAATTGCTGCCTTCTTCTATTTTCTTTAGGAATGCCCTTTTCTATCTGCAAGTTAGCCGGTTGTGCATCGTAGCTGTAGTGATATTTTCCATTCATATGTTGCAGTGTTCGACTTCGACATCCGAGTGTGCCGACGAATCGAAGCCTGCTTTGGGGATGACATTCGAAGGCCTGGAGGCTGTGGAAGCGTTCTACAAGTTGTTTGCGCACCGCGTTGGTTTCGGGGTTCGTGTCGGGCAGCAGAAGGTGGTGGACAATGTGGTTGAGAGCAAGCGCTACATGTGCTCGAGCCAAGGGTTCAGGTCCGAGAAGGGTAAAAGGAATGTTAAAGCCGCGAATAAGAAGCGCAAGAGGGAGGTCACCAGATGTGGCTGCGATGCGCATATCTACGTCAAGCGCTGTAGCGGTAACACCTACAAGATTCACTCGATGATCGAGCAACACAATCATGGCTTTGTGCCACCTGATAAGCTTCATTTGATTAGATCAAACCGTGGAGCTAGCGAGAAGGAAAAGGTTATACCCGAGTGCGATGAGGCGTTGAGGCCGTCGATAGGGATGCCATTCGAAGGCCTCAGCTCTGCGGAGGAGTTCTACAAATCATATGCACGTCATTGCGGGTTTAAGGTGCGTGTTGGGCAGCATAAGTTGCTGAATAAGGAGGTAGTGCAATTCAAGCGCTTCATGTGCTCGGCTTCAGGTCCGACAAAGGTAAAGACCCCTCTAATGAGAAAAAGAAGCGAAATGTGAAAGTGACTAGATGTGGATGTAATGCCCATATTGTTGTGAGGTGGTGCAGTGGTAACACATATAAAGTATCATCATTGATCGAGCACCACAATCATGGACTTGTTTCACCTGATAAAGTGACTAAATCAAAGCGAAGAGTTAGTGAGAAGGCAAAGAATAAACTAAGCGTACGTATCTTTCTCTGTGAGTACAATGGCTTGTCTGATGTTCTCCTTTTGACACTACTAGGTTATGCATCATGGTACTTACCGTAGTGGCTTTCTGATGTTGCAGTCTTCACTCGCGCCTGAATGTGACGAGGCAATGAAGCCATCAGTAGGGATGGTATTTGAAGACATTGGTTCTGTGGAGGAGTTTTACAAGTCATACGCACATCACTGTGGGTTTTCAGTACGTGTTGGGCAGCGTAAGTTGCTGAATAACGAGGTGGTGCAATGGAAGCGCTTCATGTGCTCAAGGGAAGGTTTCAGGTCCGAGAAATGTATGGGCGTTGATGATCCCTCTAGGAAGAGAAAGGTACGAAAGGTAACCAGATGTGGGTGTGATGCTCGTATTATTGTGAAGCGGTGCACTGATAACAAGTATAAAATTACATCATGGATCGAGCACCACAATCATGGATTTGTGTCGCCTGATAAGTGTCACTTGATTAGATCGAATCGTCAATTGAGTGACAAGGCGAAGCCAACAGTATCCACACTCTGCAAAGCAAGCACAGGCACCTCCCAGGCAAACAAGCCTGATCATGTCAGTGAGGGGAGGTCCGACAATGTGGGATGCACAAAGAGAGACTTGCAGAAATACCATCATGATCTTTGTAGTAAAATTAAGAATGAAGATGCCCAGATATTTGTGGCCCAGCTATGTAGAAAGCAGCAAGAGGATTCAGCATTTTTCTTTGACTGTGATGTGGATGACCAGGGTATGTTGGTGCATGTATTTTGGGCTGATGCCACAAGCAGGAAAAACTACATTTATTTCAGTGATATTTTAACCTTTGATTCTACAAACACAATGAATCAACACGGCATGATTTTTGCACCATTTACTGGAACCAATCATCATCTGCAAAGTGTGTCTTTCGGTGCTGCATTCCTAGCTGATGAGAAGATTGAGTCATATGCCTGGCTGTTTCAGACCTTCCTAAGGGCAATGGGAGGGGTCTCTCCTAAAACTATTGTAACTAGGGAAAATAATAGGATGAAGGCTGCGATCAGTAATGTTCTACCAGCCACCACCCATAGGTTGTGCATGTTGGAGATGTTGGGAAGAATGCCCGAGAAGGTTGAACCATCTCTTAGAAACAACCCTCTATTTCAGACAAGGATGAACGAATGTGTTTTGGGGTCAGAAACTGTGGTTGAGTTTGAGTCAAAATGGGAGTCTATAATTTCCGACTTTGGGTTGCAGGGCAATCAGTGGCTGGCTGAAAGGTATTCCACCCGTGAAAGATGGATTCTGGCCTACTCGACGGATATCCATCTGTCAGGCATTCTCAGAAGCACTGCATGGTCAAAGAGCGCTACGTCATTTTTCAACTGTTTCATCAACCAGAAGCTCTCTTTGGTTGAGTTTTGGCTTAGGTTTGAAGCAGCCTTAGAGTGTCAGCGTCAAGAGGAAACGAATGCAGATCACACGAGTGCCTATACGACGCCTCAACTGATAACACCATGGGGATTGGAGAAGCATGGAAGTGTAGTGTTCACACATGAGGTGTTTGAGAGATTCCAAGAAGAGATTGTCGCTGCTAGAGACCATTGCGTTGTCGAAGACATGGCACAAACCGAGGGGGTGAAAACTGTGGCCATCGGTGGTGACGACTCCGACAAAGTTAGGGAGGTGTGTTGGGACGCAGTCGCCATGACGGCCAACTGCTCCTGCAAGCTATTTGAGTCGGTAGGAATCCCGTGCCGCCATATTAACCTAGTGCTGAGAAGCTCAAAACTGAACGAGCTACCGAGTAGTTGTATTTTGAAAAGATGGCAAAAGAATGCAAAATTTGGGTAATTTGAACTGTGTTGCAGATGTATGTTACCCTTAGCAAATCCCTTGCCAGAGTTTCATGATTGCGGCTGAAGAATTGATCGGCTGTACCTTTTGGGTGCAAGCATTGTAGTTATCAATATCAACAGATAACCAAGTCCTACAATCTGAGTCAGATGTCATGAACTAGTAAACCTATGCATTTAAATTTCTACTGAACTTATTTTTTCCATCATAAGGATCTCTTTGATTCGCAAGAATTTCAAAACGCAGGATTGAAGTGGCAAGAATCCTATAGGATAGCAGAGTGTTTGATTCCATAGAAAAACAAAGAAATTGTAGAAGGATGTCTTTTTTTTGCGAAATATTGTGAAAAGACTTTGGAGTGGAGGTTAGGTTTCATACGAAAAGTAGTACTCCCTCATATACTTTTTACTTATCACTCAAATGAATATAACACTAAAATATGTGTAGATACATCCATTTGAGTGACAAGTAATATGGATTGAAAATTCTTTAGAAAAAAAATTCAATCCTACAACCAGCATAGGAAAAATTCATAAGGGTTCTAGTCCTCAGAAAATCCTATGGAATTTTTTAATCAAAGGAGCCCGAGTCTTCCGGAACAGCAGCAATGGGTGACGGATTCTTTGCTGGGGCTCCTCATCAAATACAGGTTTCGTTTCATTGTCTGGAATGGAGTATTTTCCAGTTACTCAATTAATCTAGATAGAAGGTACCCTTCAAAAGAAAAATCTAGATAGAAGGCAGGGCTGAAATAATAATGGGAACTTACGAAACGAACGGAGGAGCAAATTCAGCAGTTCAAATTGAACCCATGATATTTCGCTTAAAACAAAATAAAAAATGAACCCATGATATTCACAATAGTGCTGTAATTTTACGGGAAATATGTTGATTACGAAAGTGTTCCGTAACGATTAAAAAAAAGTATTCCGAAACAATCTAAAAAAAGGCGTTCTGAAATGGAAAGTTATGAAAAATGTTGCATGGGTACGTCTCCATGTTCTATGTGCATGCAACAGGTTTTGTGGGAAAATGATTTTTTTTCCTTTGACCTGTGTAAAAAAGACAAAAAAATATGTCATGAAACGCTTTTTTTTTTTTGAGGATGAAAGAGTAAACAAACAATCTACTCTTGGGCTGCACTGGAGTCAGCCTCCATCACTGTGATCAGGTCATCAGGGACATCTGCTATAAGATGCAGATCCCCAGCTCGTCTGGCTCGCATAGCTAAGCCATGGGCCAGCTTGTTTTTCCCCCGCCTAGCATGAATGACCTGCGCTGTATGATAGCACTTCAGCTCCTCCTGGACGTCATGTATCACTGGAAAGCAGCCCGACATATTTCTTGCATCTGGTTGCAGCTCCTTCACTAGGAATGAGCAGTCCGTTTCAGCGATTACAGGTCCTCTGTAAAAACTTGACAGGGCTTGCAGGCCAGCTAAAAGGGCTCGAGCCTCCGCTTCTTCCACACCCGAGCACCAGATAATTTTCCTGGACAGCGAGAAGAGGACATGTCCCCTATGATCCCGTGCAACCGCGCCTATATGGGTTAGGCCACTGCCCGGTAAGAAACCTACGTCGGAGTTCAGTTTGACAGTTCCCACTGGAGGGGGAGACCATTGACCGGTCCTGCCAGTATCGGGATCACCCAATTGCCGGCCATATCTCTCCGCCTGGGACGGCGCAGATGCCCTTTCGCCCTCTGTCTCTCTATTGTCCTGACTTGTGATTTCCTCACATTCTCCTCCATCTCCCAAAACGCAGGTGCTCAGCTCTTTCTCATATTGTAATAAGAATAGAACAGAGCGTTCAATAAGCTCCTTTCCATCGTTATGGATGCAGTCCTCTCTTAGGAACCAGCTTCGCCACAGCAATAGGAGTATTTTTGCTCTGGTTTCAGTCTTGCAAGGACTAAGGAGGTTCTGCAGCCAATCCTCACCCGTGTACCTGAAGAGAATTTCACTAGGCAGATCCCAGACCCTTCTCATACTGTCTCTGAGTGCCTTACTTTTGGTGCATGAGACGACAGCATGAAACTCGTCTTCCTCGCCATTTCCATAGATGTTGCATATGCTATCAATTTCTAGTGTGCGTTTCCACTTGTTTCTCTTCGTAGCCAAAGTATTTGTGGCTACCCTCCATCCGAAAATCTTAATTTTTCCTGGCACTTCAGCTTTCCAAATCATGTCCCAAATGCTACGATCATTGGCATTGTTGGTGGAACTCGAGGCTGGGAGATTTGCTCTGTCCTGGAGGGAGGCCGCCAGCCTGTACGCGCTGCGTACAGTAAACATACCAGATTTTTCATAGTGCCAATCTAGCCTGTCCTCTGTAGCGGAAGATGGGAGTTTAATATTGCAAATAGCTTCGGCATCAAATGGGAAGAATAGCTGATGGATCAAGTCAGAATTCCATCCACTTCCATCTGGCCGCATCAACTGATTCACCCATCTGAGTCTGGAACGGCGAACGAAAGACGCTGGTTTTAGCCCCTCTTCCCTCGGAATCCAATTGTCACGTTGGATATTAACACTTCTCCCATCTCCGATCCTCCAAACGAGGCCCGATTTGAGGAGTTCCAGGCCATGTTCAATGCCACGCCAAATAGGCGAAGCATCAGTGGCAAACACCGTGTCAACCAAATTGCCATTCGGATAATATTTAGATTTCAAAACCCTTGCACACAAGCTGTCCGGTCTTTGGATCAAGCGCCAAGCTTGTTTAGCGAGCAGAGCTTGGTTGAACAGTTTCATATCTTTAAAACCAATGCCTCCTCCTCTCTTCGGTTTGGTCATGCGATCCCAGGCCATCCAGTGAACTTTCCGGTGTCCGTTTTCGTCCCCCCACCAGAAATCACGAATAAGTTTTTCGTACTTCTCGCAGAATCCCGAGTCATTTTGAACATAGCCATGCAGTATGTGGGGAGGGCCTGAAGGACTGACTTCACCAAAACCTCCTTCGCTGCATGAGACATAAATCTTTCAGACCAATCTGTACATCTCTTTATGAATCGCTCCATAATCGGTTCGAACATGGATTCCTTCATGCGACCTTCGTGAAGGAAATATGCCCTAGAGGCAATAATAAAGTTATTATTTATTTCCTTATTTCATGATAAATGTTTATTATTCATGCTAGAATTGTATTAACCGGAAACATGATACATGTGTGAATACATAGACAAACAGAGTGTCACTAGTATGCCTCTACTTGACTAGCTTGTTAATCAAAGATGGTTATGTTTCCTAACCATGGACAAAGAGTTGTTATTTGATTAACGGGATCACATCATTAGTTGAATGATCTGATTAACATGACCCATTCAGTTAGCTTAGCACCCAATCGTTTAGTATGTTGCTATTGCTTTCTTCATGACTTATACATGTTCCTATGACTATGAGATTATGCAACTCCGTTTACGGAGGAACACTTTGTGTGCTACCAAGCGTCACAGCGAATCGGGTGATTATAAAGGTGCTCTCTGGTGTCTCGAAGGTACTTGTTTGGTTGGCGTATTTGAGATTAGGATTTGTCACTCGAATATCGGAGAGGTATCTCTGGGCCCTCTCGGTAATGCACATCACATAAGCCTTGCAAGCAATGCAACTAATGAGTTAGTTGCGAGATGATGTATTACGGAACGAGTAAAGAGACTTGCGTAGCGAGATTGAACTAGGTATTGGATACCGACGATCGAATCTCGGGCAAGTAACATACCGATGACAAAGGAACAACGTATGTTGTTATGCGGTTTGACCGATAAAGATCTTCAGTAGAATATGTAGGAACCAATATGGGCATCCAGGTCCGCTATTGGTTATTGACCGAGGCGTGTCTCGGTCATGTCTACATTGTTCTCGAACCGTAGGGTCCGCACGCTTAAGGTTTCAATAGCGGTTTCATTATGAGTTTATGTATTTTGATGTACGAAGGTTGTTCGAGTCCGGATGTGATCATGGACATGACGAGGAGTCTCGAAATGGTCGATACATAAAGATTGATATATTGGACGGATATATTTGGACACCGGAAAGGTTCGGGTGAGATTGAAATATCTGGGAGTTAGGGAGGTTACGGAACCCCGGTAAGTATATGGGCCTTATTGGGCCTTAGTGGAAGGAGGAGAAGGAGGAAGGGAGGCGCCCCCAAGCCCAATCCGGTGGGAAGGGGCGGCCCCCTTCCTTCTCTCCTCCCCTCTTCCTTCCTTCTCCTACTCCTAATAGGAAAGGGGGGCCAAACCTACTTGGAGTAGGATTGCCCCCCCTATGGCGTGCCTCCTCCCTAGGCCGGCCTCCTCCTCCCTCCCTCCTTTATATACGGGGGCAGGGGGGCACCCTAGACACACAAGTTGATCTTCGTGATCGTTCCTTAGCCGTGTGCGGTGCCCCCCCTCCACGATATTACACCTCGGTCATATTGTAGCGTGCTTAGGCAAAGCCCTGCGACAGTTGAACATCAAGATCATCACCACACCGTCGTGCTGACGGAACTCCTCCCCGTACCTCTGCTGGATCGGAGTTCGGGGTGCGTCATCGAGCTGTACATGTGTCAAGAACTCGGAGGTGCGAATAACGGTGCTTGGATCGGTTGGACCGGGAAGGCGTCGACTACTTCCTCTACGTTGCGTCAGCGCTTCGCTTGGTCACGAGGGTGCGTAGACAACACTCTCCCTCTCGTTGCTATGCATCACCATGATCTTGCGTGTGCATAAGAATTTTTGAAATTACTACGTTCCCCAACAAAGTGGCATCCGAGCCTAGGCTTTATGCGTTGATGTTATATGCACGAGTAGAACACAAGTGAGTTGTGGGCGATACAAGTCATCTTGCTTACCAAACATGTCACACTTTGGTTGGCGGTATTGTTGGATGAAGCGGCCCGAACCGACATTACGCGACGCTTCGCGAGACTGGTTCTACCGGCGTGCTTTGCACAATGTGGTGGCGGTGTCGGTTTCTCCAACTTTAGTTGAACCGAGTGTGGCTCGCCGGGTCCTTGCGAAGGTTAAAACAACACTAACTTGACAAACTATCGTTGTGGTTTTGATGCGTAGGTAAGAATGGTTCTTGCTCAACCCGTAGTAGCCACGTAAAACTTGCAACAACAAAGTAGAGGACGTCTAACTTGTTTTTGCAGGGCATGTTGTGATGTGATATGGTCAAGACGTGATAAGATATAAGTTGTTGTATGAGATGATCATGTTTTGTTGAAGTTATCGAGAATGGCGAAGCCCTATTGATGTCTCTTTGTTGCATAAGATGCAAGTGCCAAATAATTGCTTTACTTTATCGCTATACGATAGCAATAGTTGCATGAGCAATAGTTGGCGAGACAACCATGTGATGACACATTGATATAGATCAAGATGATGAAGATCATGGTGTCGTGCCGGTGACGATAGAGATCATGACAGTACTTTGGAGAAGGAGATCAAAGGCGCAAGATGATCATGGCCATATCATGTCACATATTTTGATTGCATATGATGTTTATCTATTATACATCTTATTCTTGCTTTGATTGATGGTAGCATTTTAAGATGATCTCTCACTAATTATCAAGAAGTGTTCTCCACGAGTATGCACCGTTGCCAAAGTTAAATCGTGCCCGGACACCACGTGATGATCGGTGTGATAAGCTCTCGTCCATCTACAACGGGTGCAAGCCAGTTTTGCACACGCGGAATACTCAAAGTTAAACTTGACGAGCCTAGCATATGCAGATATGGCCTCGAACACGGAGACCGAAGGTCGGCGTGAATCATATAGTAGATATGATCAACATGGTGATGTTCACCATTGAAAACTACTCCATCTCACGTGATGATCGGTTATGGTTTAGTTGATTTGGATCACGTGATCACTTAGATGACTAGAGAGATGTCCGTCTAAGTGGGAGTTCTTAAGTAATATGATTAATTGAACTTAAATTTATCATGAACTTAGTCCTGGTAGTATTTTGCAAATTATGTTGTAGATCAATAGCTCGCGTTGTTGCTTTCATATCTTTATTTTGATATGTTCCTAGAGAAAATTGTGTTGAAAAATGTTAGTAGCAATGATGCGGATTGGATCCGCGATCTGAGGTTTATCCTCATTCTTGCACGAAGAATTATGTCCTTAATGCACGCTAGGTAGCGGACCTATTGCGAGGAGCGGATGCGGGCGTTATGAGCGTTTGGCTAGCTCAATATGATGACTACTTGATAGTTTTGTGCACCATGCTTTATGGCTTAGAATCGGGACTTCAAAGATGTTTTGAACATCATGGACCATATGAGATGTTCCAGAATTGAAGTTAATATTTCAAGCAAATACCGAGTTGAGAGATATGAAGTCTCCAACAAGTTCTATAGCTAAAAGATGGAGGAGAATCGCTCAACTAGTGAGCATGTGCTCAGATTATGCAGGTACTACAATCGTTTGAATCAAGTGGGAATTAATCTTCCGAGATAAGATAGTGATTGATGAATTCTCTAATCACCATCACCAAGTTAGTAGAACTTCGTGATGAACTATAGTATGCAAGGGATGATGAAAATGATTCCCGAGTTTTTCATGATGATGAAATCAATGAAGGTAGAAATCAAGAAAGAACGTCAAGTGTTGATGGTTAACAAGACCACTAGTTTCAAGAAAAGGGCAAAGGGATAGAAGGGAACTTCAAAAGAACGGCAAGCAAGTTGCTGCTCAAGTGAAGAAGCCCAAGTCCGGACCTAAGCACGAGACTAAGTGCTTCTCCGCAAAGGGACTGGTCCTTGGAAGCGAACTACCCCAAGTATTTGGCGGATAAGAAGGATGGCAAAGTGAACAAAGGTATATTTGATATACATGTTATTGATGTGTACTTTACTAGTGTTTATAGCAACCCCTCGGTATTTGGTACGGGTTCAGTTGCTAAGAGTAGTAACTCGAAATGGGAGTTGCAGAATAAACAGAAACTAGTTAAGGGTGAAGTGACGATGTGTGTTGAAAGTAGTTTCAAGATTGATATGATCATCATCGCACACTCCCTATACTTTCGGGATTATTGTTGAACCTAAATAAATGTTATTTGGTGTTTGCGTTGAGCATGAATATGATTTGATCGTGTTTATTGCAATACGGTTATTCATGTAAGTTAGAGAATAATTGTTGTTCTGTTTACATGAATAAAACCTTCTATGATCATACACCCAATGAAAATGGTTTGTTGGATCTCGATCGTGTGATACATATATTCATAATATTGAAACCAAAAGATGCAAATTAATAATGATAGTGCAACTTATTTGTGGCACTGCCGTTTGGGTCATATCGGTGTAAAGCGCATGAAGAAACTCCATAAAGATGGATTTTCGGAATCACTTGGTTATGAATCATTTGATGCTTGCGAACCGTGCCGTTTGGGCAAGATGACTAAAACTCCGTTCTCGGAACAATGGAACAAGCTCTTGACTTATTGGAAATAATACATCTTGATGTATGCGATCCAATGAGTGTTGATGCTCGTGGCAAGTATCGTTATTTTCTGACCTTCACAAGATGATTTGAGCAGATATGGGTATATCTACTTGATGAAACATAAGACTGAAATAGTTGAAAGGTTCAAAGAATTTCAGAGTGAAGTGGAAAAATCAACATAACAAGAAAATAAAATTTCTGCGATCTGATCGCGGAGACAAATATTTGAGTTACGAGTTTGGTCTTCAATTAAAACAATGTGGAATAGTTTCACAGCTCACGCCACCTGGAACACCACAACGTTATGGTGTGTCCGAACATCGTAACCGCACTTTATTGGATATAGTGCGATCTATGATGTCTCTTACTAATTTACCACTATTGTTTTTGGGTTATGCATTAGAGACAGCTGCATTCACGTTAAAAGGGCACCATCTAAATCCGTTGAGACGACACCATATGAACTGTGGTTTAGCAAGAAACCCAAGTTGCCGTTTCTTAAAGTTTGGGGCTGCGATGCTTATATGAAAAAGTTTCATCTGATAAGCTCGAACCCAAATCGGAGAATGCGTCTTCATAGAATACCCAAAGGAAATTGTTGGGTACACCTTCTATCACAGATCCGAAGGCAAGATATTCGTTGTTGAGAATGGATCCTTTCAGAGAAGGAGTTTCTCTCGAAAGAAGTGAGTGGGAGGAAAGTAGAACTTGATAAGGTAATTGTACCTTCTCCCTTATTAGAAAGTAGTTCATCACGAAATCTGTTCTGTGACTACTACACCAATTAGTGAGGAAGCTAATGATGACGATCATGAAACTTCAGATCAAGTTACTACCGAACCTCGTAGGTTGACGAGTGAGATCCGCACTGAGTGGTGCGGTAATCCCATTCTCGGAGGTCATGTTACTTGACCATGACGAACCCACGAACTATGAGGAAGCGATGATGAGCCCAGATTCCATAAAATGGTTTGAGGCCATGAAATCGAGATATGATCCATGTATGAGAACAAAGTATGGACTTTGACGGATTTGCCCAATGATAGGCAAACCATAGAAAATAAATGGATCTTCAAGAGGAAGACGGACGTTGATAGTAGTGTTACTATCTACAAAGCTAGACTTGTTGAAAAAGGTTTTGACAAAGTTCAAGGTGTTGACTACGATGAAATTTTCTCACTCGTAGCGATGCTTAAGTCTGTCCAAATCATGTTAGCAATTGCCGCATTTTTTATGAAATCTAGCAAATGGATAAACAAAACTACATTCCTTAATGGATTTAAAGAAGAGTTGTATATGATGCAACCAGAAGGTTTTGTCAATCCTAAAGGTCTTGACAAAATGCAAGCTCCGACAATCCATCTATGGATTTGGTGCAAGCATCTCGGAGTTGGAATATACGCTTTGATAAGTTGATCAAAGCATATAGTTTTATACAAACTTGCGGTGAAGCCTGTATTTACTAGAAAGTGAGTGGGAGCACTACATCATTTCTGATAAGTATATGTGAATGACATATTGTAGATCGGAAATAATGTAGAATTATTACGCAAAGCATAAAGGAGTGTTTGAAAGGAGTTTTTCAAAGAAAGACCTCGATGAAGCTGCTTACATATTGAGCATCAACATCTCTGAGAGATAGATCAAGGCGCTTGATAAGTTTTTCAATGAGTACATACCTTGACAAGATTTTGAAGTAGTTCAAAATGGAGCAGTCAAAGAAAGAGTTCTTGCACGTGTTACAAGGTGTGAAATTGAGTAAGACTCAAAACCCGACCACGGCAGAAGATAGAAAGAGAATGAAAGTCATTCCCTATGCCTTGGCCATAGGTTCTATAAAGTATGCCATGCTGTGTACCAGATCTATTGTATACCCTACGATAAGTTTGGCAAGGAGTACAATAGTGATCTAGGAGTAGATCCTTCGGACAGATGGTCAAAATTATCCTTAGTGGAATAAGGATATGTTTCTCGATTATGGAAGTGACAAAAGGTTCGTCGTAAAGGGTTACGTCGATGCAAGTTTTGACACCGATTTGGATGACTTTAAGTCTTGATCTAGATACATATTGAAAGTGGGAGCAATTAGCTAGAGTAGCTCCGTGCAGAGCATTGTAGACATAGAAAATTGCAAAATACATAACGGATCTGAATGTGAAAGACCCGTTGACTAAAGATTCTCTCACAAGCAAAACATGATCACACCTTAGTACTCTTTGGGTGTTAATCACATAGCGATGTGAACTAAATTACTGAATCTAGTAAACCCTTTGGGTGTTGGTCACATGGCGATGTGAACTATGGGTGTTAATCACATGATGATGTGAACTATCGATGTTAATTACATGGTGATGTGATCTAGATTATTGACTCTAGTGCAAGTGGGAGACTGAAGGAAATATGCCCTAGAGGCAATAATAAAGTTATTATTTATTTCCTTATTTCATGATAAATGTTTATTATTCATGCTAGAATTGTATTAACAGGAAACATGATACATGTGTGAATACATAGACAAGCAGTGTCACTAGTATGCCTCTACTTGACTAGCTTGTTAATCAAAGATGGTTATGTTTCCTAACCATGGACAAAGAGTTGTTATTTGATTAACGGGATCACATCATTAGTTGAATGATCGATTGACATGACCCATTCGTTAGCTTAGCACCCGATCGTTTAGTATGTTGCTATTGCTTTCTTCATGACTTATACATGTTCCTATGACTATGAGATTATCCAACTCCCGTTTACCAGAGGAACACTTTGTGTGCTACCAAGCGTCATAACGTAATTGGGTGATTATAAAGGTGCTCTACAGATGTCTCCGAAGGTACTTGTTGGGTTGGCGTATTTCGAGATTAGGATTTGTCACTCCGAATATCGGAGAGGTATCTCTGGGCCCTCTCGGTAATGCACATCACATAAGCCTTGCAAGCAATGCAACTAATGAGTTAGTTGCGAGATGATGTATTACGGAACGAGTAAAGAGACTTGCCGATAACGAGATTGAACTAGGTATTGGATACCGATGATCGAATCTCGGGCAAGTAACATACCGATGACAAAGGGAACAACGTATGTTGTTATGCGGTTTGACCGATAAAGATCTTCGTAGAATATGTAGGAACCAATATGGGCATCCAGGTCCCGCTATTGGTTATTGACCGGAGGCGTGTCTCGGTCATGTCTACATTGTTCTCGAACCGTAGGGTCCTGCACGCTTAAGGTTTCAATAGCGGTTTCATTATGAGTTTATGTATTTTGATGTACGAAGGTTGTTCGAGTCCGGATGTGATCACGGACATGACGAGGAGTCTCGAAATGGTCGAGACATAAAGATTGATATATTGGACGGATATATTTGGACAGGAAAGGTTCGGGTGAGATTGAAATATCTGGGAGTTTGGGGAGGTTACGGAACCCCGGTAAGTATATGGGCCTTATTGGGCCTTAGTGGAAGGAGGAGAAGGAGCAAGGGGGCGCCCCCAAGCCCAATCCGAATTGGGAAGGGGTGGGCCCCCTTTCCTTCTCTCCTCCCCCTCTTCCTTCTGTGGCGCCCCGATTTAATCGTACACTAATCATGCACGCAAGCGTGTGCGATCAAGATCGAGGACTCACGGAAGATATCTAACACAACTCTAAAAGTAAAATAAGTCATACAAGCATCATAATACAAGCCGGGGCCTCGAGGGCTCGAATACAAGTGCTCGATCATAGGCGAGTCGTGGAAGCAACAATATCCGAGTACGGACATAAGTTAAACAAGTTTGCCTTAAGAAGGCTAGCACAAGCTGGGATCAGATCGAAGGAGGCGCGGGCCTCCTGCTGAGATCCTCCTAAACTACTCCCAGTCGGTAAATCGGCAGCACGCTTGCGTAGTAGTAGGCACCTCCAGTGTAGTAGTCGCCGCCGACGGTGGCGTCGCTCTGGGCTCCGACATCTGGTTGCGACAACCGTAAAGAAGGGAAAGGGGAAAAGGGGAGAAAGCAACCGTGAGTACTCATCCAAAGTACTACTTAAGCAAGGAACTACACTACATATGCATGGGTATATGTGTAAGGAGGCCATATGAGTGGGTGAACTGCAGAATGCGAGAATAAGAGGGGATAGCTAATCCTATCGAAGACTACGCTTGGCAGCCTCCGTCTTTGCAGCAGTAGAAGAGAGTAGATGAAGTCCTCCAAGTAGCATCGCCAAGTAGCATCTCAAGTAGCATCTCCAAGTAGCATCTCGGTAGCATCGCATAGTATAATCCTACCCGCGATCCTCCTCGTCGCCCGTGTGGAAAAGCGATCACCGGGTTGTCGTGGAACTTGGAAGGGTGTGTTTTATTAAATATCCGGTTCTAGTTGTCATAAGGTCAAGGTACAACTCCGGTCGTCCTTTTACCGAGGGACACGGCTATTGAATAGATTAACTTCCTGCAGGGTGCACCACATAACCCAACACGCTCGATCCCATTTGGCGGACACACTTTCTGGGTCATGCCCGGCCTCGGAAGATCAACACGTCGCAGCCCACCTAGGCACAACAGAGAGGTCACCCGCGGTCTAAATCCTATCTTGCGCAGGGTCAAGGCCCATCGCCTCGAGCACACACCTGACGTTCGAGGGCGGCGGAAGCAGACCTAGCAACCTCCATTACAAAGGAAGTTGCGTTAACGCGATCCAATCCGGTGGCGCGCCGCTCGTCGTGACGTCAAGAAGGCTTCGGTGATACCACGACGCGGGATACCCATAACTACTCCCACGTAGATGGTTAGTGCGTATAGACCAAATGGCGGACTCGGATCAAATACCAAGATCTCGTTAAGCGTGTTAAGTATCATGAGCGCCGAGCAGGCCAGCCCACTGTCTCCTAGGTGGTCTCAACCTGCCAATCGCCCGCCACAATAGTAACAATCGGGGCCGTCGGGAACCCAGGCCCACCTCTACGGGATGGAGCCACCGTCCTTTCGGCCCCTCATCGAATCACTTGCGGGTACTCCTCGGTGACCCGACTTTAGTCACCATCTATATTATGTATGTATGTATAGTATATACCGTGATCACCTCCCAAGTGATCACGGCCCGATAGTATAGCAAGGCGGTCGACAAGAATGTAGGGCCAATGATGATAAACTAGCATCCTATACTAAGCATTTAGGATTGCGGTAAGGTATCAGCAGATGTAGCAACAATGTCGGGCTATGCATCGAATAGGATCAATGAAAGCGATAACATGCTACACTACTCTAATGCAAGCGGTATAGAGGAGAATAGGCGATATCTGGTGATCAAGGGGGCTTGCTGGTTGCTCTGGCAAGAAGGACGAGTCACCAACACCGTAGTCGAAATAGGGTCGCGGCGGTCTCGGGTCTCTAGGAAAGAAGTGTGAGAGAGGAACACAATAAATAATAGAGCAATCAAAGCATCACAAAGCGTAACATGGCAATACACGGTGCTAGGTGTGCCCTAACGCGGTAGTAGGTGATACCGACGAAGGGGGGAAACATCAGGAAAGTATTCCGGTGTTAGCGTTCGGACAGTGAAGCCGGGGGAAAGTTGCATGTTCGGTATGCTAGGGGTGTGTGGCGGACGAATGGGCTGCGTAACCGGATTCGTCTCGTCGTTCTGAGCAACTTTCATGTAGAAAGTATTTCCATCTGAGCTACGGTTTATTTTATATGATTTTCTAAAGTTTTAAATCATTTTAGAATTTATTTAATTATTTAATTCTAACATTATTCAAAAGCGATTGCACGCCGTGGCGTCATCATGGCGTCGTGAGTCAACTGAATGTGTTATTTGGTCAAACCGACGTGTGGGTCCCGCATGTCATACTACATTTATTCTAATTAGGGTTTAACAAATCTAATTCTTGTCTAATTAATTAACAATAGTTAATTAGGTGACCTAAGCGAGATTAATTTAGTTAACTAATTAATTAATTAATTAAATTTATTACTATTATTATTATTTTTTTATCCTTTTTTTTATAAAACCGTTACGGGGTGGGGCCCGTTGTCAATATTAAAGGGGCCAAGCAGGCGCCGCTTGAGCAGGTGCTTGAGCACACCACCGCTTCGGTGGCTCAGGCGTCTGGCGCCCGGCGAAAATCGAGCTGGCGGCGAACAGCACGGCAGCAGCGAGGCGGGCGGCGAGGCGGAGGCCGAGCGGGACGGACCCAAACAGCCTTGAATGGGGAAGCGAGCGACAAGAAGGTTGATGGCGTCTTGTGGACGCAGCTGGGTGCATGTAGAGCCGGGAAGCCAGAGGCGAGGCACGCGGCGAAGCGCGTGGAGGCGCGGCTAAGCGTAGCCGTTCAGCGGCGAGGTCCGCGACAGGCGTGGCCTCGAGAAGCGATGGGGCGTGATGCGGTGACAAGGCATGCATCAAAGCGGCGGACGGTCGCGACGACAGACAGCAGGTAGCGTCGCACGAGGACGAGGAGGAGAGAGGGAAGGATTCGTTGCTCACCCCGTTGCGGGGATCTGGCGGCGAGGCTCGATGATCTGGTGGGGAGGAGGACGGGCGTGTGCGATCCGTCGAGGAGGTCGGCGAGTCGAGCGGCATTGTGGTGGTGGCGGCGGGTCGAGCGGCAGCGGCATCGGGTCGGTGATGAGGCGAGCCGTGGCGTCAGTGAGCGCGCCTGAGGGAGAGGAGGGGCGCAGAGGAGTCCACGAGGGCGGCGCCGAGCCCGGTGGCGGTGGTTTTAGCGGGCGTCGACTTGCGTCGGGCGTGGCCGTCAAGGGAGGGGTCGGCAGGCGCCCTCCTCCGAGCCTGTGTGTGTGTGTGTGTGTGTGTGCGCGTGTGTTGCGTGTGGTGGCGGCGGGGTGGGAGACGAGGGGGAGGTGGGGATCGTGAGGGGAGTGGGTCGTTCGGGGTTTAGGTCACGAGGGAGGGGCCATATAGGCCAGGAGAGGTGCGGCTGGGCCAGCCCGATTGGCCCCGAGGCCATCTGGGCCGTGGCCCAGCGAGGGGGGGGTGTTCTCTTTTATTTGTATTTTGTTTTCTTAATTTTTCTTTTCTGTTTTATTTTATTCACACATTAATTTTAACTTAGTAAAATATATCTATAGCCCCTAAAATAAAGTTGCGGAACAATCCATTACTATAAAAAAGTTTTACCCTGATATAAAATAGTTTAGTATTTTATAAAATACCAAAGTCGTTCAAATAGTTGTTTTGCTACTGTTTAGATCACTTTAGTGCTTTTAATCTTTTTACTAAAGTGTGGTTCCTCCACCATTATGACTTAGGATTTATTTGTCCCATTTAGAACATTTTAGTTTTAATGTTTGAAAAATTTACCGTTTGACTTGATTTTGAATTTTGATTTCGAACGGGATTGAATCATCGTGAGTCTAACAACAGTAATCACGGTGACGTGTCATCATTGCAGGGATCACTGTAGCTTAATTATCCAAGGCGTCACAATTCTCCTCCACTACAAGAAATCTCGTCCCGAGATTTAGGAGCGGTTATAAGGGGGAATGGATCTGGTTACGAAATTCTAACGATTCTTCTCGGTCATAGTTGCTCTTCTCGAAGAGGTCGATCCATTACATTGATGCTTTCAGTTCTGCTTCAGTCATCATGATGAAGTTGTCTTCCTCCTTGGGGATCTTCATCGTACTTACGTAAAGGATAAGGGTAGCTTCAAAGGACAAACCTCTACAAGGTTGACTATCGTCGATAACATCGAGGAAGGTGGCGGAAGTTACTCTCGAATTGAATCTTAAGAAAATATCGAGAGCAAGGTAAAGAGGTACCATGAGAAGTTTCAAACGGATAGGCAAGCGTTCGATGCCTAATCAGAAGGTGAAAGGGTTGAGCAGCGAGAATAAGTATTGCGTCGATACCAAATAGATCACTTGGGATGGTGGTCCGTGAATTACATACGAGTCCACGCGCGAGGAATATCTTTGGAAACAGGGGGTGTACAGGAGAGTCAGGTTTCGATCCTGTGAAACTGTGGGTTATGGGCCCACCATGTGGATTAACCGTAGGAAGGGCGGTGACGTCTTGCACGATCATGATAGCAAGGCATGTCAGAGAGTAGCATGTTAGTTATGTCGGCAACAACATCGATACCAAGGGCGAGGGACGAAGAGAACCATTTTCCCGCTCGTTGAACGAGGCGGACCGATAGGCAAGGTTCCCGTTCATCGGTGTATTTCGAAAATGTCAT
Organism: Aegilops speltoides; assembly: GCA_021437245.1. Taxonomy (NCBI): domain Eukaryota; kingdom Viridiplantae; phylum Streptophyta; class Magnoliopsida; order Poales; family Poaceae; genus Aegilops; species Aegilops speltoides. Next base: position 405,606,264 of record CM038142.1, read on the forward strand.
CAACAATAATAACAGGGTTTCTTGTGAAATGGCGCACCGAGGTGTTTACATAGCGATGAATCATTACTGCTTAGATTATATAGATCACAAGAGAGGTCAAACAAACCAATGGAAAGGAAAAGTGATTATCAGGTTTAAACAGAACAATGGAAAGGAAAATGTGTCTAAACACATATTTCAAGGGTATATCATTCCCAAGGACAAGCAGAGCATGATATCCATGACAGGATATAATGTAGAAAATTCTTTAGGTACGGGGTGAGAAATTTCCTAACATTACCCATACAATGGTGTTTGGATAATTGAGCAGGAAACATTTAGCATTGGGCTTCAAATGTTCTTGTTGAAAATCGGAGTACCACAGACATACTTCGAGATAGCATTGACATGGTCTTCAAGCAAAGGTCGGACTTGGATAGACAAAGGATTCATCAAGAACAACTTATAGAATAAGTCTTACAATTTCCTCATGGAAGAATGGTTAACCTTGTTAAAAAGGAAACCATAGCAGAAGGTCCTCCGACCAGGTGTGCTAGGCATGACATCACCTTATCGGTTCATATAAGGACCAATGTTATGACTCTTGGAAAATATCCGAACCATCATATCTGACCGAGTTTCAGATCTGGTTGGGGTCATGATACCTCAGACTCATGATGCCTAAGAAGGAAGGTGCAACACAAGTTGTCGAGATGACATTGTAAGATTCTCGGGAATTGAACTATGGTAGCGAGTTCCAAAACAAGAGTTCATCATTAAATCAAGGAGAGGTGAGGAGGTGGTTGATTGACTCAACAACAATTCATTGAGAATTTCAAAGGATGGATTTCCACAATTATGTGAACAAGGAGATAACATTTGTCAGATCAAATGATATAATGAGATATGCTCGAGGAAAACATACCCAAGTAAACAACAGTTGAAAGGTGCACCCGAAATATGGGCTAGGTAGCACGATCAATGTTTGAATGATGATTCAATAAGCCATAGACGTACAATGAAACTATAGACCGATAACTTCAAAGCAATAGGGTTGCTAGAAGTTTAGAATTTACACATCACAGACCATTTGTCGGTATTCCGGTTAGAAACAATACGGGGACCAAGAAAGAATGGTGATGGTAATAGGTATCACTTGTATCAAGAATTCTTAAGGTTGGTGAATTTCTCGCAACATTCTTGACATAAAATACGATAGTGCTCCATGGTAGGACATAAGCTGGATAGCAAGGAGCTCCATAACATGAACAAGTATGTGTTGGAGGGAAGGCAATAATGTTGTCGATGATAACACAAACCATCGAGGGCAAGGATAGTATTCCTCATCATGAACTCAATTGATATCCTGGAAGAGCTCATAAGGTTGATGATGATCACGGCACACTTTGTCGAGAGATTTCAGGATGTAATCGATCAGCGATGACATCAAGTCAAATGAATGGTGAAGCGAAAGGTTATTGGAACCAAGGGTACGACACAAACTTGGAATCAAGTTTGCTGTTCAAGGAGAATTGATAGGACGAGGAAGATCGACGTAAGCTTAGCTCATCATCGAAAGTTGTGCTCCGAGATTAAGGACCAGGTAGCACAATTAAGGTTTAGCATGATAATGATATAGCCGATCAGGCTAGGAGTTACGTGATGGAGTATTAAACTTCTCAACAACAAAGTACTGAGAGTAATGAATCTCAGTATTGATTCGATTCACCAATTGGTGTTCTCGGTTGACGACAACCCAGAACCCGTGGAGTGACTATGATGGGAAAAGGTACTACTTCATCAGAATTCCATAGATGAAGTGCAATGGGTGGATATTCTCGAGATACTAGGGGGTAATACTCGAAGGTAGAACATAATACAGGTTGGGAAGGCGTACTGATCTGCAGAAGGCAAGTAATTTAACTTGTCCGAGAAATAAAAACAAAGGAGAACAAACATGGTCGGAACCACGGTTGCAAAGGATCAATTCACAGCTACCCGATGATATTTATCAAGGAAATATTTATTATTACAAGAAGTTTCCATGATAGGATCTACATCATGTCCATGGGCATGAACACAAATTTCAAGGTCGACTCCCACTTCTTCAATGCATAACCTTTCATTCACTTCCCGTCTTCGAAGAAGTTGCAGTGTTGAAATTTTATCTGGCGAAGCACCAGAAGAGTATGACTCGTGAAAACTTTCGGGTTCACACGGTTTAGAGAAGGCATATGTTCAACCCATAGGGGCTTCTTAGAAACATATACCACAAGTTTCAAGAGTAAATATCACAAGCTCGAAAGTAGAGCAAGGTTGAGAAAGTAGATGATACAATTTAACAAAGGCATTATGTATCCGAGGGAAGGCTCACAAGGCGATTAAATATGAAGGACATTGCCAAATAGTAATCCAACAAAGGATCAGACGGTCGATAGCGGAGCTGATGTGAGCATCGGTAGGCAACCAGTTGAAGAAAGAATGCAAAAGGCATTGGATTACAGAAGCAACTGGCTAATTCAAAGCTCACATGTAAAAGAATCATGATTTCCAAATCAAAGGATCAGAAGCAAAGTTCTGATTAGGGATGGATAAGTCGAATAGCCTTAGGGGTACAACCGACGGCAATTTAATTGGTTGTGAACCAGCTCATGTTCAAACTGACACTGATCCGGAAGGATGAATTCTAGGATTCTGATTGAGGATTGCGAGCATTCGCAACACATTGAATCAACGGACTCAAGATGATAGTGACAAGGTATGCCATTAAGATTACGAGACTTATGGGATTAACCATAATGCAAGCAAGCAAGAATTTCAAGAGCAATAGGCTGCTCAAGATTTTCGGAACATCGGGTAGTATTTGAATGTATTTTTGTGAAACACATGAACAACTTTGGACGAACGGATACTCGGTAAGTGCGAGAATTAACCGTAGGGGTATTCAGGTGACAAAGCACAACAAGGCAGTAAGCTCAAAGGATTATCGAAACACCGAGCGAGTTTTTCGAGGTATCTTGTAATAACAAGACCATGGGGATGAATGTAAGAATAACAACTTCAAGTGGTTATCCATAAGGGTTACGGTGGAAGGAGAATTACAAACGCGATGAACACAAGTTCTCGGTTTAACAATGAGAGTATCTTGTGGTCTTCTCGTGCGTGAGGCGATTATCAATAGTAAGGGCTCTCCGGTGAAAGTGATAACGAGATCCTAATGTTAAGTTTAGCAAAATCATTTAAACCCGAATAGAAGAGAGATCGAGTCCCGAGTAGAGGTCGAGAAGTAAAAGATCCTAATACCACCCATTTGGCGGCGTGGGCCCATGGGCGCATGACCATGTTAGTAAAAGTTTTGTAAAGTCTAGACTCGACTTGGCCAAGGAGTGTGGAAGGGGATTCCTACAGCGATCGGCTCGATACCAACTTGTGGCGCCCCGATTTAATCGTACACTAATCATGCACGCATAAGCGTGTACGATCAAGATCGAGGACTCACGGAAGATATCACAACACAACTCTAAAAGTAAAATAAGTCATACAAGCATCATAATACAAGCCGGGGGCCTCGAGGGCTCGAATACAAGTGCTCGATCATAGGCGAGTCGTGGAAGCAACAATATCTGATCTGGACATAAGTTAAACAAGTTTGCCTTAAGAAGGCTAGCACAAGCTGGGATCAGATCGAAGAGGCGCGGGCCTCTGCTGAGGATCCTCCTAAACTACTCACAGTGGTCGTCGGCACACCTTGCGTAGTAGTAGGCACCTCCGGTGTAGTAGTCGCCGTCGGCGGTGGCGTCGCTCTGGGCTCCGGCATCTGGTTGCGACAACCGTAAAGAAGGGAAAGGGGAAAAGGGGAGAAAGCAACCGTGAGTACTCATCCAAAGTACTGCAAGCAAGGAACTACACTACATATGCATGGGTATATGTGTAAGGAGGCCATATGAGTGGACCGAGAATGCCGAATAAGAGGGGATAGCTAATCCTATCGAAGACTACGCTCTGGCAGCCTCCGTCTTCTGCAGCAGTAGAAGAGAGTGGTGAAGTCCTCCAAGTAGCATCTCCAAGTAGCATCTCAAGTAGCATCTCCAAGTAGCATCTCCAGTAGCATCGCATAGTATAATCCTACCCGGCGATCCTCCCCTCGTCGCCCCGTGGAAAAGCGATCACCGGGTTGTCTGTGGAACTTGGAAGGGTGTGTTTTATTAAATATCCGGTTCTAGTTGTCATAAGGTCAAGGTACAACTCCGGTCGTCCTTTACCGAGGGACACGGCTATTGAATAGATTAACTTCCTGCAGGGTGCACCACATAACCCAACACGCTCGATCCCATTTGGCGGACACACTTTCTGGGTCATGCCCGGCCTCGGAAGATCAACACGTCGCAGCCCCACCTAGGCACAACAGAGAGGTCAGCCCGCCGGTCTAAATCCTATGCGCGCAGGGTCTGGGCCCATCGACCTGAGCACACCTGCACGTTGCGAGGGCGGCCGGAAACAGACCTAGCAACCTCCATTACAAAGGAAGTTGCGTTAACGCAGATCCAATCCGGTAGCGCCGCTCGTTCTTGACGTCAAGAAGGCTTGGTGATACCACGACACGGGATACCCATAACTACTCCCACGTAGATGGTTAGTGCGTATAGACCAAATGGCGGACTCGGATCAAATACCAAGATCTCGTTAAGCGTGTTAAGTATCCGCGAACGCCGATCAGGCCAGGCCCACCTGTCTCCTAGGTGGTCTCAACCTGCCCTGTCGCTCCGCCACAAAGTAACAGTCGGGGGCCGTCGGGAACCCAGGCCCACCTCTACCGGGATGGAGCCACCTGTCCTTTCAGCCCCTCATCAGAATCACTTGCGGGTACTCCTCGGTGACCCGACTTTAGTCACCATCTGTATTATGTATGTATGTATAGTATATACCGTGATCACCTCCCAAGTGATCACGGCCCGATAATATAGCAAGGCGCATGACAAGAATGTAGGGCCAATGATGATAAACTAGCATCCTATACTAAGCATTTAGGATTGCAGGTAAGGTATCAACAGATGTAGCAACAATGTCAGGCTATGCATCAGAATAGGATCAACTGAAAGCAGTAACATGCTACACTACTCTAATGCAAGCATATAGAGGAGAATAGGCGATATCTGGTGATCAAGGGGGCTTGCACTGGTTGCTCGGCAAGAAGGACGAGTCACCAACACCGTAGTCGAAATGGGGGTGCGGCGGTCTCGGGTCTCTAGGAAAGAAATAACGGAGAGGAACACAATAAATAATGAGCAATAAAAGCATCACAAAGCGTAACATGTGTCTGGCGGTGCTAGGTGTGCCCTAAGCGGTAGTAGGTGATACCGAAGCGAAGGAAACATCAGGAAAGTATTCCGGTGTTCGCGTTCGGACCAGTGAACCGGAGGGGGAAAGTTGCATGTTCGGTATGCTAGGGGTGTGTGGCGGACGAACGGGCTGCGTAACCGGATTCGTCTCGTCGTTCTGAGCAACTTTCATGTAGAAAGTATTTCCATCTGAGCTACGGTTTATTTTATATGATTTTCTAAAGTTTTAAATCATTTTTAGAATTTATTTAATTATTTAATTCTAACATTATTCAAAACAGTGCACGCTGACGTCATCATGACGTCAGCAGTCAACAGATGTGTTGACTGGTCAAACTGACGTGTGGGTCCCGCATGTCATACTCTGTTTATTCTAATTAGGGTTTAACAAATCTAATTACTGTCTAATTAATTAACAATAGTTAATTAGGTGACCTAAGCAGGATTAATTTAGTTAACTAATTAATTAATTAATTAAATTTATTACTATTATTATTATTTTTTTATCCTTTTTTTTATAAAACCGTTAAGGGGTGGGGCCCGTTGTCAATATTAAAGGGGCCAAGCAGGCGCCATGAGACGGTCTGGGCACCAACCGCTCGGTGGCTGAGGCGTCGGGCGCCCGGCGAAGGCCGAGCTGGCGGCAACAGCACGGCAGCTAGGCGGCGGGCAGCAGCGAGGCGGAGGCCGGCGGGGCGGACGGATCTAACAGCGCCATGTGAAGCGGCGGCGACAAGAAGGTTGATGGCGTCTGTACGACGATCTGCGGTGCATGTAGAGCCGGGAAGCCACAAGCGGGCGAGCACGCGCGGCGGCGAAGCGTGGGGCGCGGCTAAGCGTAGCCGTTCAGCGGCGAAGGTCCGCGACAGGCGTGGCCTCGAAGCGAGATGGGGGCGTGATGCGGTGGCAAAGAAGCATGCATCGGCGGCCGGACGGTCATGACACGACAGACAGTGGTAGCGTCGCACACGAGGACAGGGGAGGAGGAGAGGGGAAGGATTCGTTGCTCACCCCGTTGCGGGGATCTGGGCGGCGAGGCTCGATGATCTGGTGGGGAGGAGGACGAGGGCGTGTGCGATCCGTCGAGGAGGTCCGCGAGGTCCAGCGGCATTGTGGTGGTGGCGGCGGGTCGGCGGCGGCGGCATCGGGTCGGTGATGAGGCGAGGCCGTGGCGTCGAGTGGGCGCCAGGCGAGGGAGAGGAGGGGCGCAGAGGAGTCCTCGAGGGCGGCGCCGAGCCCGGCTGGCGGTGGCCTTAGCGGCGCGTCGACTTCGTCGGGCGCGGCCGTCAAGGAGGGGTCGGCAGGCGCCCCTCCTCGACGCCTGGCGTGTGTGTGTGTGTGCGCGTGTGTTGCGTGTGGTGGCGGGGGTGGGAGGCGAGGGGAGGTGGGGATCGTGAGGGGAGTGGGTCGTTCGGGGTTTAGGTCACGAGGAGGGGCCATATAGGCGAGAGAGGTCTTGGTGGGCCAGCCCGATTGGCCCCGAGGCCATCTGGGCCGTGGCCCAGCGAGGGGGGGGGGTGTTCTCTTTAATTTGTATTTTGTTTTCTTAATTTTTCTTTTCTGTTTTATTTTATTCACACATTAATTTTAACTTAGTAAAATATATCTATAGCCCTAAAATAAAGTTGCGGAACAATCCATTACTATAAAAAGTTTTACCACGATATAAAATAGTTTAGTATTTTATAAAATACCAAAGTCGTTCAAATAGTTGTTTTGCTACTGTTTAGATCACTTTAGTGCTTTTAATCTTTTTACTAAAGTGTGGTTCCTCCACCATTATGACTTAGGATTTATTTGTCCCATTTAGAACATTTTAGTTTTAATGTTTGAAAAATTTACCGTTTGACTTGATTTTGAATTTTGATTTCGAACGGGATTGAATCATCGTGAGTCTAACAACAGTAATCACGGTGACGTGTCATCATTGCAGGGATCACTGTAGCTTAATTATCCGGGCGTCACACTTCCTTCTCCTACTCCTAATAGGAAAGGGGGGCCAAACCTACTTGGAGTAGGATTGCCCCCCCTATGGCGCGCCTCCTCCCTAGGCCGGCCTCCTCCTCCCTCCTCCTTTATATCTGAGGCGGGGGCACCCTAGACACACAAGTTGATCTTCGTGATCGTTCCTTAGCCGTGTCGGTGCCCCCTCCACGATATTACACCTCGGTCATATTGTAGCGGTGCTTAGGCGAAGCCTGCGGCGATTGAACATCAAGATCGTCACCACACCGTCGTCTTGACGGAACTCCTCCCGTACCTCTGCTGGATCGGAGTTAAAGTGCGTCATCGAGTTATGCGTGTGTCAAGAACTTCGGAGGTGCGAATGCGGTGCTTGGATCGGTTGGACCGGGAAGACGTCGACTACTTCCTCTACGTTGCGCAACGCTTCGCTTGATCACGAGTGCGTAGACAACACTCTCCCCTCTCGTTGCTATGCATCACCATGATCTTGCGTGTGCATAGGAATTTTTTCGAAATTACTACGTTCCCCAACACTTCGGGCGTGGGGAGACCAAGGTACGTGCTCTCAAAGGTGTGGGAGTTTATCTCAAGCTCAGTTTTTACCTCCTATTGGGTCAGATCCGGGCAGATTTCACTAAAGAGAAAGGAACATTTACTGTTACTAAGCAGTTGGCCCGATCCCCGCTGAAAATGATCTAGGACTCGCTTGATGCAAGCCGCCTCCTCTTTGCACACTTTGAAAAACAGGAGACTGTCGCCAGCAAACAATAGATTTGAGATCCCTGGGCTCCCCCTATCAATTTTCAGCGGGGTAATCTTTTTTTGGCGTATCTCTTTGTCCAACAAACTAGTGAGGCCTTCCGCAACAAATAGGAATAGGTAAGGGCTGAGCGGGTCTCCCTGCCGGAGTCCCCTTGATGGGCAGAACATCTCAAGCAACTCACCATTGTATTTGACTGAATATCTTACCGATCTCACACAACACATCACCCATCCAACCCACTTGTTATCAAAGCCGAGTTTGAAGAGAGCTTTTTCCATCAGGCCCCAATCTACCCGGTCGTATGCTTTTGCCAAGTCTAGTTTGAGAGCACAATGAGTATTAGCTGGTTGTCTACTGTGCTAAATTTTGTGAAAACATTCAAACGCAATGGCAGCATTGTCCGTGATCATCCGTCCTGGGATGAAGGCACTCTGTGTCTCAGATATAATCTCCTCTAAAAACGGACGCAGGCGGTTGACCATACACTTCGAAATCACCTTGTAAATCACGTTGCAGAGACTTATGGGTCTGAAATCTTTTAAAAATTCAGGGTTGTTATTTTTTGGGATGAGCACTATGACTGTGTCATTTGTCCCCTCCGGCATAACCCCTCCTTTTAAAAATTCCAGAACGGCACTCACTACATCCTTCTTCACCGTGCTCCAATTCCTTTGGAAAAACCTAGCCGGAAAGCCATCGGGGCCAGGGGCTTTCAGGGGACCGATCTGGAATAGCGCATCACTGACCTCTTTCTCTGTGAACTCCTTAACCAGGGCTTGGTTCATTCCTACAGTGACTCTCTCATTCAGGCAGTCAATGATGATACTCGGATCCACTCCCTCATCCTTCGTGTAGAGCTGTTTGAAAAAGTTTGTCGCCATTTCCTGCAGTTTGGCTCTCTCCTCCACGCAAACACCATTCTCATCTTTCAACTTGCTGATCGTATTTTTCTTGCGTCTCCATGAGGCTTTACGCTGAAAGTATTTAGTGTTTTTGTCTCCCTCTCGCAGCCATAAAGCTCTTGATCTTTGTCTCCACATCATCTCCTCTCTGTGAAGTACCTCATCCAGATTTTTTGCCACTGACCTGATCTCCTTGTCTCTCGCCATTGATGCCGGCTGCTTCCACAGAAATTGTAGTTGCTTCCTGAGCATAGTAGTTTGCTTTATAATTGATCCAAAATTATTTTTTGCCCACGAATTCAAAGATATCTGCAGGGTTGCAAGCTTTTCCGTCATATCAGCAAGGTTAACAGCCGTCCCCTTTGATTCCCATGAGCTTATAATAGCATTTGATAGGGACTCCATCCTTTCCCACATGTACTCATAACGAAAAACTTTGTTCGCCGGTCTCCATTCTTTCCTTTCTCCAAAACTAAGGAGTAAAGGTAAATGGTCAGATCGGGATGAACAAATGTGTTCAATAGAGGCATTCGGGAACAGGGAACTCCATCTATGGTCAGCTACTCCACGATCTATTCTTGCCCTTACATTCTTCTCTCCTTGCTGCTTGTTATCATAGGTCCAACTGGGTCCTTTAAAGCCGAGATCTAATAAGTTGCAGTCAGCAAGTGCTTCTCTGAAACTGGCCATATTCCTCTCATTTCTAGGGGTGTTTGAGAAGTGTTCGTGCTGCCATGCTGCTTCATTGAAGTCCCCAATCATGAGCCATGGTTCAACAGCCGCTGGTTTGATTCTCCTTAGCAGATCCCACATATGGTGTCGCTCATTAGATTTAGGTTCACCATAGACAAAGGTACCCCTCCATTGCTGAGCATGGGGGTTCAGCCGGATCAAGACATCGATGTAACGCGGACCAACAGTGAGTTTCTTTATTTCCACTTGCTCATCATAGAAGAGAGCTATACTTGCACCCTTGCCTTTCCCAACATGGGAGATGCAGTGCCTGAGACCAAGTCTCCTACGCAGTTTATTGACATAATCCTCGCTTTTCCTAGTTTCCGAAATAAAGACTAAAGACGGACGGTATGTGCGCACTAGGCACACGAGCTCTTGAACTGTCCGAGGCTGTCCCAGGCCCCGGCAGTTCCAGGTTATAACCGTCATGGTTCCTGGTGGGCGCTGTCTATCGCACCCACCAGTAGACCGGGAGCCCCAGGCCCGGTAGCTTCCTGACCTCCATCCTTGCCCTTGTTGCTCTTCCCCTCAGGCTTCTCTACAGCTTTCTTCTTCTTGTTTTGATCAGTTTCAGAACCTTCCTCATATGTACCTGTCTCAGCAGAACCACTCTGGCCCCGTGCATCTCTCTTACCCAGGACCGAGACAGCTGTAGCCGAGCCCTTCCCGTTCCCTCTGGATGCCATTTTCTTGTCCTTGCCGCCAACTTTTTCCTCTGGATCCGTAACTGGAGGCTCCAGGGCAGGCCCCGATCCCTCTCCTATCTTGACCTGTATCTGCACCCGGCCTCCAGTGTCCTTGGTGATCACCTCACCCACAGCCTGGTTCCCCTGTTCTGGCCCGATCTTCTTTGCTGCACTATCCTGAGACTCGTCATGCTTAACTGACAGAGTTGGAGGAGCATCAGAAACGGCAGGCATGGCTTCGCCCACAAAGCGTGGGAGAGGTCCAAAGCCTGGCGGGTAACTGGGATCGCCAGGAGCCTCTGAATGAGCCTGTGCCTTGATAGGTGTCTCACAGTTCTTGTCCAACACAGTTCCTGTAAGCGGGGCCGGTTCCTTTTTCCTGCTGTCTTGATCTGAACTCCCACCGACTCTGATAGCACTGACGACAGCAATGGCCGCCTGCACTACAGGGTCAGCAAGCACCTCCTCTGGAATGCCCTGATAGCGCACCATGGCCATCTTGTTTGGAGCCCTCCTGATGTCCTCCTCACTGCCTGAGCCAAAGTTGAGGAAACGCCTAGCTCCCCCTGTCTCCGGGAGGATAACCCCACTCACGCTATTGTTCCTTTTATATGGAGAGGCGCGCATTGCTGCCGTGAACCTCATCGTTTGGAGGTCCTCCGGCAGCTTACAGTCGCGTTGGCCATGTCCAATACATCCACAGTACGCACAAAAGCGAGGAGCCCTCTCGTACTTAACTTCTAAGATGTGTAGCTCACTCTCCCTCCTTCCCCCCTCTCCTAATTCTCTGGTTTTGATATTCCTGGAGAGGGGTTCATCAACATCATGATTCACTCTAACCCTGATGAACTCGTTACGGATTCTACCCATCCTGTCAGCATCTACCTCAATAACCTCTCCAAGAAGGGAGCCCAGCTTTTCCCCTACCTCTCTAGACAGGAACAGAGGAGGTACATCATAAATCTGAGCCCAGATTGGCATGTGAGCGATCTCTACGTCGCCCGGCGCCCTAGTGCCATCTATCGGGACGATCAGAAAGGCGTCGCCGCGGTGAGTCCACGGCCCGTTGTCGAGGATGAAGCGGAGGTCGCCTTCCTTCTCGAACTCCAGGAGGTACCTGTTGTTCTTCAGTTGCGTGTAATGGAGCTTGCCCCGCAAGCCCCATTTGTCCTTAAGCTCCCTGAAGAGGCCGGCGGCGCTGAAGGCTTGCATGGAGAAGAACAGCCCGACCGCCAGCCACCTGTTCCACATGGTCGCCCTCTCCCTCGAGAGATCAAGGAGGGCCACATCAGGGGCCTGCTCATCCATTGTCGCTAGGCCATTGGACCTGGACGAGCTCCCACGCAGCAGCTTGCGGCTTCCTACTTCACCACGGCCGCACGAGTCCACCTCCTCGTGCTCGCGCATCGCCTCCTTCTCCTTCCTCGCGCTCTGGTTCGCCATTAGGGAAGTCGATGTGTTGTAACTTTGGTGTGAGAGCTTTGTGGATCCCGTCTCGTTCATGGCATCTTTTAAAGGCCCCGGGTTGCATCCTTCCTTCCCCTTCGGATTCTGCAGACCTGGAATCTGATTTTCCTTTCCATTTGGAGCGATTTGGTCTATCCTTTCCTGCAGAACAAAGCCCCCGCCTCTGTCCGGTGGATCTCCATCATCCTTTTCCTTGGGTTTCATCAGATCCCTCACGGTGGCCGAGTTCTACAGATCAAAACTCATCTTTCTGATACGATCTCGTATCCTTTCCATCCCCGATTCCTTTGGATCGCCATGAATTGTTGCCGATCTGGTCCCCTCTTTAACCAATCGCGATTTCCTTTCCGCCATCTCCCTTATCGCTTTCCTTGTGCGCAACCACGAATCCCTTAGTCCCAGGGAGTCGTTGTGCCATCGCTCCTCTTTCTTGATCCGCAGTCCTTCCTTTCCTCTATTGGTCTCTTCGATTTTTGGCACCAGATCTTGGTTTTCCTCGCTCTCACTCGATCGCCCCCGTATCGCCTCGACCATGGGAGCGGACATCACGGAGCACTGCAATTTGTAGTCTCCCATGAAACGCTATTTAGAAGCACTGCAATTTGTTTTTCTGCAGAGGCAAAACAAAACTAGTTTTTTCTCACAAAATTGTGTGCGGCGCACACATACTGCGAAGATGTATGCGCGAAATTTTCTTTTGAATTTTTTATCATTTTAAAACGTGTTTAAAATGTATTTTTAAAAAAGTGGGTTCATATGCACATGCGTGCAGGAGGTGCCCTCTCGAAACGAAACGAGGCTACTCCATGCCGCGATCACAAAACTCAAACCCTCCTCTCCTCTCCTCTTCTCGTATGCCGGCCACCCTCCGCGCCATCCTCGCGGCCCCGAGCCCTCTCCCCGCGCGCGCGCTCCCCGCAGCCCAGGCCCTCCTCCTCGCCTCGGGCCTCGCCGCGGACGCCGCCGTCCTCGCGCATTTCGCCAGGCACCTCGTCTCCGCGACGCGCGCGCCCGCGGACGCCGTCAAGGCGCTGCTCCACCTCCGCCCGCGCCCGCTCTGCGCGCACCCGTTCAACGCTCTCATCTCCCACCTCACCCTCTCCGGCGACCCCTCCGCCGCGTTCCGTGTCTTCGCGGTCCTCGCCGCGGGCGGCGACGCCGGGCGGCCCGACGGGTACACGCTCCCCGCCGCGCTCAAGGCGTGCGCGCGGCTCGGCGGCGGCCTTCGCGAGGGCCGCCAGGCGCACGCGGTCGCGGCCAGGGGCGGGTTTCTGGGGCGCCTCCCCGTCCGGAACGCGCTGGTCACGCTGTACGGCGCGTGCGGCGAGTGCGGCGACGCCAGGAGGGTGTTCGATGAAATGGCGGGGCGGGACGTCGTGTCCTGGACCGCCCTGGTGTCCGCGTTCGTCAGGGGAGGGAGGTTCGCCGAGGCTCTCGCGGTATTTGGCGACATGGACGTTGCGCCGAACGAGGGGACATTGGCTAGCGCGCTGGTCGCCTGCGGGAGGCTGGGGGCTGTGCACGCTGGGAAGGCTGTGCATGGGCGGTGTCTTAAGAGGGAGAGGGAGCTGGAACTCATCGTTGGGAATGCCTTGTTAGATATGTATGTCAAGTGCGAGAAGTTGGATCTTGCAAGACGGGTGTTCGACAGGCTCTTGGTGAGGGACATTATTTCTTGGACGGTCATGATAAGTGGTTTGGTGCACTGCAGGCTTCCGAGCGAGGCATTGGAGCTTTTCAATGGGATGCAGACATCAGGGGTGAAGCCAGATAAGGTTGTTCTCTCCACTGTCCTCTCAGCTTGTGCGAGCTTAGGCGCGCTGGAGTCTGGGAGGTGGGTGCATGAATATATAGAGCGTAAAGGCATCGAGTGGGATGTGCATGTGGGGACGTCATTGGTTGATATGTACGCAAAGTGCGGGTGCTTGGAAACTTCTCTTTCAATCTTCCATAAGATGCCTGTCAAGAATGTATCATCTTGGAATGCGTTGATCAATGGGTTCGCATTGCATGGTCATGGTAGGGAAGCTCTTGTGTACTTTGACAGGATGGTGGCTTCAGGCTTGCCCCCCAATGAAGTCACCTTTATAATCGTCCTTGGTGCTTGCTGCCACACAGGTTTGGTGCAACAAGGCCTCGGGTTGTTTAATTTGATGAAAAATTCGCACAAGCTCTCGCCATGGGAAGAGCATTACGGTTGCATGGTTGATCTTCTTGGCAGAGCTGGGCTCATCCAGGAAGCATATGGTTTAATTAAGGTCATGCCTATGACGCCTGCTGTGTCCACGTGGGGAGCCCTGCTGAGTGCTTGCCAAGCTCATGGGCGTGTAGAGTTTTCACAGCAGATTCTAAGGCATGTCCATGAGCTGGAGTCCTCTGGGAGCGGGGTTTATGTACTCCTCTCAAATTTATATGCTCTGAATGATAGATGGATTGATGTAAAGAGGGTGAGAGGCCTGTTGAGTGCAAAAGGCTTGTGGAAGGAGCCAGGGTCCAGTTTGATTGAGGTGAATGGTAAGACCAGTGAATTTGTAGTTGGACAGATGGACCATCAAGATATGGATGCGATATGTGCAACACTTTTCATGCTAATGAGGCAAATACATTTGGACGGGCTGTAATTCTTCAGGCAGATTCTCAGTTTTTGTTGGAGATTTGATCTTATGCATTCAGAAAATATCTACTAATTTAGTTGGTCCTAGGGACTGGATATCAACTTTAGGTAGTCATTGCACATTGTTAGCATCATCTGGCTACACCTATTTCTGTGGGTGAATGGTGATCAAATCTAACCTTGGAATGGTTACTGCACATTTATATTTCTTTTTTATTGCTCTTGTGCTTATGCAGCTTTTCTGGCGTTAAAAATCTGAACAGCCAAGTGGAGTACAAAGTTAGACAGACATGATTAACAATGAATATCAACCATTGTTGGGTGCCTCTTGGAGTATCTTGCCCCTCTTCAGTTCTTGAACATGATTGATGGTAAATTTCATCATCAGAACTCCTGGATTGGAGGAATGGACTCTGACCCTTACAAGGCACTGGCACAAACCCGGACTAATTTGTAATCATTTTATACAAGGTGAGGCAAAAAGTTGCTGAACCTTTTACATCAGATTGAGTTGAGACTGGTAGAGTTTCTACCCTGCACATAACTGCGCCAAGAGCTATGTAGAATATACCAGCCTTGTAAACATGCCTGTTATTAGTCTCTGAAGTTATCCTGAAGCCTAGGAGGTGAAGTGTTCTGAAGGAGTATGAGACATCATTAGTTCTTTGTTCTGCTATCTTTCACTCAACTTGTTAGTTGATGAAGGGCATCTGCTTTTTAACATGACAGGGACAGTTGTTGGATATGTCATAATTATATATTCCTCATTAAAGAAGAAGATAAAGTGTTGTTCAAGGTGAGATTGTAAGTTAAATTCACTCCAAAAGCACCCTGTTTAGTACTTGCATGACTGTAGTTAAATTCATTCTGGAAGCACCCTAGTACTTGCATACATGGCAATGTAAATTTTTAACTAAGATACATGAAATGGTCCAGCATTTACTATTGCTTTGCGATGCGGACCTTGTTTATGTTCTCACATTTTAGTTAAACATCCTGCCTGTAGAGGATGGGTAATAATGCTTCCATATTTATCTAATGTATCGCCTGCCTCCACATCCATTCTCCCTTTGGCAATTGAAGAACACTGCTGCCACAGGGGGTCCAAGAGCATAAAGTGCGGAGAAGTCTCTTGTATTGAAATTTGGTCTCCATCCTGGTGCATATATTGTTTGACGGACGGATTGGCGGAAGAGTACAAAAGCAAAGCGATGTATTCCTGCAGTTGGTTTTGGGCTTTCATAACTGACGACTTCATTTCCTGTAACAAAATGCGTGCTATCATGTTAAAAAAGTGAGTTCATTCTAGTACGTAAATTCGAAGAAATTTCTGCCATGAATTGATGTGAAAGACACGACAATGTGCTGCTTACTAACCAGGTATGCTATTTAGATGCCTTTTCTTCTAACTTTGCATCCTAAGCACTTTCTATAATTGTCATCTCGAGTTTTTATCCCTAAGTAATCACCGATGATGTACTTTTGTTTGAATAAAATAAGCTAAATCTTAATTTCAACTGTACTTCTGAACCAGCTCAATGTACATTTATTTTAGAATCTTAGGCAAATGTTCAACTCTTTAAAACATTCAAATTAATAAAGGAAAAAGAATGTGAAGAACCCACCGTAACTGGCATTCGTTGATTCTGGGATGTCTGTCACCAACCTGTGGCATGTATATAACCATAAGAAACACTTTTAACTTTCGAGGTGTTACATTGTACACACAGAAAAATAATTTAGTCCAGTAACTTCTACTAGTTATGAGATGTTCCAGGTCTTACCAGTGAAGGTATTCTCTTTTTGTTGGGTTGCTTGGACTTGGCGAGTCAGGATCCACCATCACCTAATATCAAGTTAGGTTGTTAGTTTAGGGAGAATTATGTTCTTATCTTAAGACCATACTAGTTACCATGGAAGCAAAATATGATATTTCTGCAGACAGATCGATATGCACTTTCTGAAATGTACTTTTGCCTTGTAATTAAGAAGCTTTGCCCATCAAGATACTGGATGCTAGTCAGGAGGCAGACCTGTTCCTAGTGCATAATCGCCAATTAGGCGGTATATTTTGGCTAGGAGGGGCTAGGTGGGAAGGGCCCTAGTGCTTAGGTGGGCTAGGCGGTTGCCTTCTAGAACAGTATTAAGAAAATATCCACTATAAAGATATCCATTAACTTGATGCTTTTCAGACAAATTTTAATTGAATTATAAAAAGAAGGCAATGCTAAATAACTGTAAGGCTATTGTTTTGTAAGTTTCAGTGGTAGTATCGTGACTAGAGCACCTTCATGACGTAAGCAAAACGTGTAGATTCATAATTGTAAGCATTTATTGCCGCATCTAGTCATGATGATTAATATTCTTGTACTTCATCGATGACGTGCATAAGTTTGATTCCCAGTCATCACCGAATGAAAAGATGCAGGTATATGTGCAGACCCTATCAAAAGTAAGTAGAATAGTATCTCTATAGGATTCACATGAAATAAAGAAATGTAAGTGCAAAGTTCTTTTCAACCCATATCAATGAGGTTGTACAAATTACGACGGAACGCTGAGATTCTTTGCTCTCAGTGTTATATACGTACAGGTAACAACTGATGTGCGCGGACTTGAAAAGCTGATGTTATGAATGGGAGATTGCGTACTACTTTCTAGAAGACAAATAGTAAAGCCGAGTTTGACTTGTGATGTTGAAGCCTGTGCAATTTAGGCGCAAATTTATTTTTGGCTAGAACCCAAATATGCCTCCTCAAACTTAATATTGTTCATTGTAGAAATGATGTAGCTGTGGACTTACCAGAGTGTAAAGGTTCCTCATGTCGCGCCCAGCAATGTCAATCCTTGGTTCAGTTGCTACTTGTGACGGCTTGAGCTCAGAACCATTGGTTAGTTCCTTGCCGTTGTATATAACCTTTAGTGATGCTGCTTTGACAAATGGGTCCAAAATATCCCCAACAACATGTCCTATGGCAAGTGCCTCCCTTGACATGGTTAGTGAAGATTAACAATCTTCGGGGGTTGAGTAAGAATGGGTTGGGCTCTGGACAAGCTAACTTAGTTTGAGATGTGAACTTGGGTGAACTGATGAGTGCAGGTGCATGCCCTATATATACTAACAATCAAAGTGCTGAAGGCATTCATGATATCAGGAGTTATGAGCTCCAGACGCCTTGGAATCTAACTTTAAGGTAGAGTATGATATTGGTCGCCATCACTGGAAATATTTAGGCCTGTCCACTCTCTAAGCCTACACTAATTGAAGGAGTGTCCAATGCAATTCCACATCGATGGAATAAAATCTGATGGCCACGCTTTCTTATTCCCTATATCTGGAACCGTAGACATGATGCGTTCCTAATGAAAAGTTGATTGCCTTTTTGACTTGTCTTTCAGATTGACAACTGTTCTTCAGGCTCAACAAGAAAGTTCCCTCCCTCTTCCTCAATAGTAGTTCTAGGCAAATGGGATAAGTAAGCATCAAAAGGCCAAGTACTTCCCCGTGTTATATTTCGCTGCTGTATACAAGTTAGAGCATACATACTAGAAACGGTTTTATTTTATCGGTATTGCAGGCTTGCAGCCATGATCTACTAATTAATATGAATGTCAAAAGTGGTTTTTCGACCATGATTGGTTGGGAATATTATCACACCACAACGATATAAAGTGGTTACGGATTTCTATCGACACCTGTTCATTGCCGTCTCCTAATTTAATAATTTGTCTCTTGATAGTGCTTTTTTTATCGATTAGAGGCTTTTGAAGCAAATTAGTGGTACAGTGTGTGGTTTATTTCAATGCATCCCGACATCTAGAATACAGAACCAAGCCTAGTTCATCCTTAAAAAAACTAGAGTGGTAGTTTAGATGATGATGAGGTGGTAGATTGACTTTATTTTTTTTGTTTTCATATATTCTCTGATATGATTGTTCATTGGTCTTTCAATCGAGATCTAGCCCAGGGGACTAAATGCTCAAACAGACATAATGTGACTAAGGCCCCACGGTTGAGTTTGAAATGGCAATTTCAGCACAGCCATTTTTCTTTTCGTAAAACCAACATACAAAGTTTGAACAGTAACTATATCTGTGCTGGACTTACAGTGTCATTGAAACTGAAATTGAAATGCATTTTTGCTTATCTATCCAATAGGTGAACCTATAAATTCTTTTGTTTTTGGTTGTGAAAATTAGTCATTCCCTGCTCCTATAATTATATAATATTGGCATCCTTCTTCATATCATGCTATCGTCAGCGACATACTGTCACTTAAGTAATTTTTATATACCATTAAACTGAAAACTCCTTGGGTGACTATCGTCAGGATACAAGCTTCCACGCCAAATTCAAAGATTCATTCAAAGACACTGATTGCGATGTATATCGCGCATGTGCTGCTAGCTAATTTTCGACGAAGTTCGTCGTACTCCGTACGTCTCGCGCAGCTTGCCTAACAGAATATGATCTCTAAGGAGTGTGGGTATGATCTGAACGTAGCTTCCTATGTACACCCGTAAAGATGCATTTTCTCTTTGAGACGACCATCCAAACTGCCCTTGCAACTTTCTGATATTGTGATCTGTGAAATACAGTGTCCTAATCTTTCTATCATAACAGGAATATGCCTGCGGAGCTGATGGACTTTGATAAAGAGAAGACGGAAAGCAAGGGAGAGATAAGGTCTACTGCATTTGTTATTGACTAGTAATGGGGGTCCACAGAATCCCATATTATTGCTGTAATCTGTGCGTAGGCTTATGTAATCTGATAGCGTATTCCCACTTGCACTTGCAGAGCGCAGGCCTCTACAGCTGAACCGGAGAATCCTCTGTGATTTCTCAAGTTCTCACATTAATCGAGGCAGGGATTCCAGAAATCGGAGTGAAAGCTCATCATCTTATCATACCTTTCATGTCATCTGGAGCAAATAAACACCACTCCTGAAACTGAACTGGAGTAACGCCTGAAAGGTAATTTCGATGATGGCTACCACTTACTAGTAACTAAATTTAAAAAACACTAGTAACTAAATTCACATTAATCGAGTCAGAGTACTTAGTGCTGTCTAAATGAGACATTGGCAGAGGGAAACACGTTGTAGTTTCTGTTTTGAGCAATAGACGATTCTGTTTTTTGACTGTCCAATCGCATGCAATGCTCGGCACCTCCACGAAGCATGTCATGGTTAAACCTCTTCACCCACTAATTCCTGTTGCTGCCTCTGCGGTCTTTTAGGCTATTTGGATGTGCCCAAATGATTAGTATTTTGATGATAAAAAGTTCACTCTTGCATGCAGGTGCTATTCTCGTCTATCTTATGGATCCCATGGATTTCTGTAGCTTTCACGGCACAAGGAGCATATCTGCAAATGGAAGCCGGATCAGATCAGTACTGGATAGATGGAGGCTGTGTAACCGTTAGATATGTATGACACTTTTGGGGAAAGGGGAGGAGCAGGAAAGGCAACGAGGCCGGTTACGTGGACGCAGCGAACGTCAGGCTGGAGGAAGCATCCACGGACCCAACTATGGCTGGCATGATAATCTTGACCGGAGATGGAGCAGACAATGAGCCATCCGCCCATCCCCCTTCACGTGGCGCGGCATCCCATTCGGCATCCGGCTCACCGAAATGAAAGTCGCCGACGCCGGCCCTCCCGCCGGGATTCTGGAAATGGACTACCAAGAATCGCCGGAGATGATGGCGTGGGAGGCCAAAGCTGCTGAAAACGGCAAAAAAGATTGTTCCTCCGCCATTGGCTGGCTGGATCAGAAAATGACACTTGTTAGCGCCAAAAGTCCTTGTCGAGATTGTTCTCCTGCCATTGGCTCGTTGGATTAGAAAACGACGCTAGTTAGGAGTACTGAAGATCATTGTCTGTGCTCAGGATGCATGGAGGTTTGATGGCAAAGCAAACGTACGTACGTGGACAGCAACTGTCCTCTGGCTGAGCTGTGCGCCTACAGGGTCACCACCCAAATTCATTCTTTTTATCGAAGTTAAATGCTTATTCTTCTTGAAATAGACTTTCCACCCGCTTTATAAATAAAGCAACCAACACGTTCATACACGAGTCGCACCGGAAGAAATAAATAGTCTGCTAGGGCAACAACATAGACACGCCAAAAAAGCATAAAGAAAGAAGAAAAAAGGCCACCATGTGGTTGGGAGCTCAGGCAATATGCAGTGCAGCATGACGGTATGCGGTAGTAGTCATCATGCCTACCATGTGTTCTAGCCGGTCTTGATCCTGTTGGGTGCCAGTGCTACAGAAATGCAAGAAATTTAAAGATGAAATTAGAGACCCGCCTAAGAAGGACCTGCTCAATCACCAAGATCGAGATCTGGAAAGTGAGCTCGGATCGAGGCTAGAACATGACACGCTCCCTCAAAGTCCATGGAGAACTGTCACTGAACCAACTGGGTTGGGCGATCTTGAAGTGGCGTCAGCACGCCATCCAAGTCTCACGGGATGGTTGGGTCCTGGTACCAGAGGATCCCAACCATGGAGCCAAGTGCGACGCTCATCTTCTGTGTCAGCACCGTGATCTTGCGGAGCCACTCCTCAACGCCTTCAATGTGAATCTCATGAAGAGGAACTGCGAAGGAAAAAAGCACACATCAGGACACGCAAGACATGTCAATTCCACGCAAAAGTACAAAGACCACCAATATTTACGTTTCACGGCGGCTTCCAGATGCTCATAGTGCTCGTGCGCTTGACAGAGCTCGGTGAAAACATCAAACATGGAGTTTCGGAGCTGCAAAATCTCGTCTGCAAGCTTTTTGCAGTTCTCGTCCCGATGCTAGAGGTCCATCTTGAGGGTCTGATAACCCACAAGTATAGTGGGTCGGTTGTAGCCTTTTTCATAAGTAGGAGTGTCGAACCCAACGAGGAGCTAAAGGTAAAACAAATATTCCCTCAAGTTCTATCGGCCACCAATATAACTCTACGCACACTTAACATTCACTTTACCTAGAACGAGTATGAAACTATTTTGTAGGTTATATGATAGGTTTGCAAGGATAAAAATAGAAGTACTTAGCAATAATAAAACTAAGAATAATTTGCAAGATAATAAAAGTTAGTTGTTTAGTAGAAAGTTTTTTGTCACACAAGAAAGTTATCTGTCTCTAGGCAATCGATAACTAGACCGGTAATCATTATTGCAATTTTATATGAAGGAGAGCATGAGATAATGTACTTTCCGTACTCGGATCATATGCACTTATGATTGGTACTCTAACAAGCATCCACAACTACTAAAGATCATTAAGGTAAAACTCAACCATAGCATTAACTACCAAGTCCTCTTTACTCCCATACGCAACAACCCCCTTACTCAGGTATAAGGTTATGTCACTCTCGCCACCCATTATAAGAGAATCATGAACAAATTGCAACATCTTATAGCGGGAATCTCGCACGCTTGCGCTACTAGGGATGGCACCCGCAGGGTATGGGTACGAGTGGAGCCACCCCATACCCTTACTCGTTCCTCCTGAGCTTACCCATCACCCTTACCTATACCCGTCAACGGGTACAATTTTTTCCTATACCCATTACCCTACAAGATAGATGGGTACCCACGGGTAAAATTACCCATGTTTGCACAATATCAATATGAACAACCCATAGTCATAAATAACAACATATAATCATAATTTACAACAACACATACTTCTAAACAGCAACACATCATAAGCAACAACGCATTTAATAAAAAGTTCACTTTCTCGTACAACAACACATCAAAACAACGGCAAATAGTTCAAAAATTCACAACAAAGTGTATACTTTAGAGATAATTCTGGATTCAGTAGATTTTATATGGGTGCATGGGTATGTGGGTATGGGTTATATGATCCCATACCCGTGCCCTCTCTACCCGATGAGTTACAGATTTTCTTATTTATATACCCATGAGTAACTTTTTGTCACATACCCTTAACCTAATAGGGTTTTTACCCACAGGGTAAGTGGGTAATGGGTACCCATTGCCATCCCTATGCGCGACATGGAGGGCACCATAGGACGACACCAGAATAAAACATACAACTCAAACCAATCACGATCATCAATCAACCCATAGGACAAAACGAATATATTCAAACATCATAGGATGGCAACACATCATTGGATAACAATATGTAGCATTAAGCACCATGTTTAAGTAGAGATTACAACATGTAGAAGAGGTGTTACACCGCTGCATAGAGGGCGAGAGAGTTGGTGGTGACAGCGATGAAGTTGTTGGTGTAGATCATCATCAAGAGAGCCCCTCCTCCTTCTTCTTGCTTGCCCCCCTCCCCCTAGATGGGAGGAGAGTTCCCCCTCTGGTCCATGGCCTCCATGGCAGAGGAGGGGCAGGAGCCTCTTCAAGATTGGATCTCTCTCTCTGTTCTCTTCTGTTTCACGTTCTTGTTTTCTGGCCGAAAACCGTTTCTTAAATATTCGGAGATCCGTAAATCCGATTGGGATGAAATTTTAACACGGTTTTTTCCGGATATTATCTTTCTTGTGGCAAAAGAAGGGCTGCAACCGACCTACGAGGTGCTCACCACCCACTAGGGCGCGCCTGCCCCCTAGGCCGCGCCCTGGTGCCTTGTGGCCACCTGCAACATCTTGTGTTGATTCTTCTTCCCAAAAATCACATATATTCCAAAATAAATCTCTGTAAATTTTTATCGCGTTTGGACTTTGTTTTATATGGATATTCTGTGAAACAAAAAACATGCAACAAGCAGGAACTGACACTAGGCACTGGATCAATAGGTTAGTCCCAAAAATAATATGAAATGTTGCCAAAAATATATGAATGTTGTAGAATATTGGCATGAAACAATCAAAACAAGATACGACAGAGACATATCAGCATCCCCAAGCTTAATTCTTGCTCGTCCTCAAGTAGGTAAATGATAAAAAAGATAATTTTTGATGTGGAATACTACCTAGCATAATCTTGGTCATGTAATCTAATCATGTCATGAATATTAAGACACGAGTGATTCAAGGCAATAGTCTATAATTTAACCTAAAGACATCAATACTCAGGCATCACAACAAACAATCATGTCTTTCAAAATATCAACGGTAAAGAACGCTATCCCTACAAAATCATATAGTCTTGTCATGCTCCATCTTCTTAACACAAAGCATTTATCATGCACAACCCCAATGACAAGCCGAGAAATTGGTTCATACTTTTTAACGCGCTTCAACCTTTTCAACCCCACGCAATACATGAGTGCAAGCCATGGACATAGCACTATGGGTGGAATATAGTATGATGATAGGCGTTAACATAGAGAAGACAAAAGAGTAAGAAAGTCTCACATCGACGCGGCAAATCAATGGGCTATGGAGATGCCCCTCAATTGATGTCAACGCAAGGAGTAGGGATTGCCATGCAAGCAACGGATGCACTAAGAGCTATAAGTGTATGAAAGCTCAATATGAAAACTAAGTGGGTGTGCATCCAACTTGCTTGCTCATGAAAACCTCGGGCATCTGAGGAAGCCCATCATCAAAATACACAAGCCAAGTACTAGTATATGAAAGTGACTACATAGCAGAGTCTCTACAAGAAAAACATGGTGCTACTTTGAATCACAAGTATGGAAAGGATAGTAACATTGCCCCTTCTCTCCTTTTCTCTTTTTTTCTTTCTTTTTCTTTCCTTTTCTTTCTTTTTCTTGGGCTCTTTTTGGCCTCTTTTTTTCTTTTTTTTTTAAATTTTGTCCGAAGTCTCATCCCGACTTGTGGGGGGATCATAGTCTCCATCATCTTTTCCTCACTTGGGACAATGCTCTAATAATGAATAATGATGATCATCACACTTCTATTTACTTACAATTCAAAAGAAACAAAAATTACAACTCGATACTAGAACAAAATATGACTATATGAATGCCTCCAGCGGTGTACCAGGATGTGCAATGATCTAGCGTGGCAAAGATATAAAAAAATAGACAAGCCATGAAAATATCATGCTAGCTATCTTACGATCATGCAAAGCAATATAATAATGAATGCTCAAGTCATGTATACGATGATGATGAAAGTTGCATGGTAATATATCTCGGAATGGCTATGAAAATGACATAATAGGTAGGTATGGTGGCTGTTTTGAGGAAAATATAATGAGACATATGTGTGACAGAGCGTGTCATATTATAGGGTTTGGATGCACCGGCGACGTTTGCACCGACTCTCGAGGTAAGAAAAGGCAATGCACGATACCGAAGAGGCTAGCAAATTGCGGAAAGGTAAAAGCGCGTTCTTTTCTTTCTTTTTCTTGGGCTCTTTTTGGCCTCTTTTTTTTCTTTTTTTTTAAATTTCGTCCGAAGTCTCATCCCTACTTGTGGGGGGATCATAGTCTCCATTATCCTTTCCTCACTTGAGACAATGCTCTAATAATGAATAATGATGATCATCACACTTCTATTTACTTACAATTCAAAAGAAACAAAAATTACAACTAGATACTAGAACAAAATATGACTCTATATGAATGCCTCCAGCGGTGTACCAGGATGTGCAATGATCTAGCGTGGCAAAGATATAAAAAAATAGACAAGCCATGAAAATATCATGCTAGCTATATTACAATCATGCAAAGCAATATAACAATGAATGCTCAAGTCATGTATACGATGATGATGAAAGTTGCATGGTAATATATCTCGGAATGGCTATGGAAATGACATAATAGGTAGGTATGGTGGCTGTTTTGAGGAAGATATAATGAGGCATATGTGTGATAGAGCGTGTCATATTATAGGGTTTGGATGCACCGGCGACGTTTGCACCGACTCTCGAGGTAAGAAAGGGCAATGCACGATACCGAAGAGGCTAGCAAATTGCGGAAAGGTAAAAGCGCGTTCTTTTTATTTCTTTTTTTTGGGCTCTTTTTGGCCTCTTTTTTTCTTTTCTTTTTAAAATTTTGTCCGAAGTCTCATCCCGACTTGTGGGGGGATCATAGTCTCCATCATCCTTTCCTCACTTGGGACAATGCTCTAATAATGAATAATGATGATCATCACACTTCTATTTACTTACAATTCAAAAGAAACAAAATTATAACTAGATACTAGAACAGAATATGACTCTATATGAATGCCTCCAGCGGTGTACCAGGATGTGCAATGATCTAGCATGGCAAAGATATAAAAAATAGACAAGCCATGAAAATATCATGCTAGCTATCTTACGATCATGCAAAGCAATATAACAATGAATGCTCAAGTCATGTATACGATGATGATGAAAGTTGCATGGTAATATATCTCGGAATGACTATGGATGACATAATAGGTAGGTATGGTGGCTGTTTTGAGGAAGATATAATGAGGCATATGTGTGATAGAGCGTGTCATATTATAGGGTTTGGATGCACCAGCAACGTTTGCACCGACTCTCGAGGTAAGAAAGGGCAATGCACGATACCGAAGAGGCTAGCAAATTGCGGAAAGGTAAAAGCGCGTATAATCCATGGACGCACATTAGCCATAAAGAACTCACATACTTAGTGAAAGTTTATTAGCCCACGAAGAAAAATACTACTATGCATAGGGGGGGTAGATTGGTAGGAAATGACCATCGCTCGTCCCCGTCTGCCACTCATAAGGAAGACAATCAATAATAAATCATGCTCCAACTTCTTAGCATAACGAGAGACTGCACGCACATGCTTCGGGAATCACAAACCTTAAAACCACTATTCTTACTAAACCACAATCATTAACTCATAAGGAAGACAATCAATAATAAATCATGCTCCAACTTCTTAGCATAACGAGAGACTACACGTGCATGCTTCGGGAATCACAAACCTTAAAACCACTATTCTTACTAAACCACAATCATTCACTAGTACCTCCCACATATTATCATCTCTATATCGCAAAACTATTGCAAGGAATCAAACATATCATATTCAGTGATCTACAAGTTTTATGTAGGATTTTATGACTAACCATGTGAATAACCAATTCTTGTGGACTCTCTAAATGGATATAAGTGAAGCAAGAGAGTTTAATTCTTTTTACAAAATACTTTCTCATGCTCTAATAAATATAAGTGAATAAAAAGAGCATTATATAAATAACGGTTTCCTATATGTAGAGAAACAAGAAACCCAAACTTCAAATTGTATAAGTGAAGCACATGAAGCATTCTATAAAGCCATACTTAAAAGATATAAGTGAAGTGCATGAAGCATTCTATAAATCAACCAAATACTATCTCATACCAGCATGGTGCATTATTGAAATAAAAATAAACACAAAATATTCTCGAAGAATTTACGCATATCACGTGAACAAAACAAAAACTGAGACATAACGATAATTGTTGAATAAAGATGGGATGCCTTTCGGGGCATCCCCAAGCTTAGACGCTTGCGTCTCCTTGAGTATTTACTTGGGGTGCCTTGGGCATCCCCAAGCTTGAGCTCTTGCCTCTCCTCATTCTTCTCATATCAATACCTCCTCGATCTTCGAACACTTCATCCACACAAAACTTAACAAAACCCTCGTGAGATCCGTTAGTATAATAAAGAAAATCACCACTTTAAGTACTATTGCAAAACCATTCATATTTTATTTTTGCATTATACCTACTGTATTCTAACTTCACCATGGCCTCACTACACCACAACACTGCATCTCCGACAACTAAGTCGGTCGGGAATGCAAGTTCTCCCAATAGACAGTCGGTCGGGAAAGACTATTGCCGACCGACGTTGTCTGTTGGGGAAAGTCCAGACGGGAAAGCCCTTTCCCAACCGACTGCTTGTTGGCTATGGTGTATCTTTCTCGACCAACATTTTGATGGGCCTGCTGTAGGCCTTTCCCAACCAAAAGTCCGTTTGGGCTGCCATGGGCCTTTCCCGACCGAGTATGAGATAAGGTATGCTATCCCGACCAACAATCCGTTGGGGTTGCCATGGACTTTTCCCAACCAATGGTCAGATGGGAGTTTGCTTTACCGACCAACAGCTTGACAACATTTTGTTTAATACCCACCAATTATTTGGCATTTGAGTGTCAATCAAGTAATATATCTCATTACAGCACAATATCAATCAAATTATAGCAACATGCATGTACTCCAAAAATATTAAACCAAAACCAAACAAAAATAGCACATTAATTACTTCTCACAAATGGACGAGGTAACCACTTAAGAGGAAGCATTTATAGTTCAGTGACCGAGAGGCCAAATAAGTTTTCATGTTTTGGGTGAGATCATGATGGATGAAAAAAAAGAGGAGCGGCAAGACCCTAAGCTTGGGGATTCCCAAGGCACCCCAAGGTAATATTCAAGGAAGACCCAAGCGTCTAAGCTTGGGGATGCCCCAGATGGCATCCCCTCTTTCGTCCACAATTCTTCAATATATTACTTGGAGATATATTTTTATTCATGACATGATATGAATTTTACTTGGAGCATCTTGTACCATGGTTTTGCTTTTTAGTTTGCAACAATCAATGTTTGCTAGACACACCTTTTGAGAGGGACACACATTCATCATAATTTTTTTTGAATACTCTATGTGCTTGACTTGTATCTTTTGAGCTATGAAGTTGCTCATGTGCTTCGCTCAAATCTTTAGAGCATGGCGGTTGTCGGTGTCAAAACCGGCGGATCTCGGGTAGGGGGTCCTGAACTGTGCGTCTAGGCGGATGGTAACAGGAGACAAGGGACACGATGTTTTTACCCAGGTTCGGGCCCTCTCGATGGAGGTAAAACCCTACTCCTGCTTGATTGATATTGATGATATGGGTAGTACAAGAGTGGATCTACCACGAGATCAAGGAGGCTAAACCCTAGAAGCTAGCCTATGGTATGATTGTTGTAATGGTTATGTTGTCCTACGGACTAAAACCCTCCAGTTTATATAGACACCGGGGAGGGCTAGTGTTACACAGAGTCGGTTACAATGGTAGGAGATCTACACATCCGTATCGCCAAGCTTGCCTTCCACGCCAAGGAAAGTCCCATCCGGACACGGGACGAAGTCTTCAATCTTGTATCTTCATAGTCTTGGAGTCCGACTGACGATGATAGTCCGGCTGTCCGGACACCCCCTAGTCCAGGACTCCCTCAGTAGCCCCCGAACCAGGCTTCAATGACGATAAGTCCAGCGTGTATGTAGTCTTCGGCGTTGCAAGGCGGGTTCTCCCATGTACCTGCCGAACAGTGTCCGGCTTCCTTATCAATGTTGCGCTTCTTGGCTTCCACGCCCAATAATGGCCTTCTTCCACGCGTCGCATCGAATGCGAAAAGCCGAGGTATCTTTATGTTTTACCCCTAGCTGCGCAAATAATCTGCCTATAAGAGAGGCAAGAATCCAGATCCAAATCACACCGTCTTCCTTCCGCGAGTACTCATCGGAGCGCTTCTGACCAAAAATCCATTCCATCATGGACCGTCAACGTGGCTCCTCTTCTCGCGCTCCCAGCCCTCTTCCAGGAGATTGGCGGAGATTTTCTGTCCCGCACAACGAGCTGGTGACGCTCCAATCGGAGGATATCTCCTCCGGCCTTCATGGTTCGGTTCGAGCGGGCTGGCCACCTACCAAGGTGGGAAGCAAGCGGAGGCTACCCCAAGTCCCAATAAAGGGAGCGGGTATGCTTCGTCCCCTATCGATAAGGGGCTCGGATTTCCTATACATCCGTTCCTCCGCTGGGCTCGGAGTTCTACGGACTCCAGCTCCATCACCTCACGCCCGCCTCTATCCCGCATATCACGGGTTACGTAGCTCTTTGCGAGCTATTTTTGGGCGTCGAGCCCCATTTC
Source organism: Aegilops speltoides (assembly GCA_021437245.1). Lineage (NCBI taxonomy): Eukaryota > Viridiplantae > Streptophyta > Magnoliopsida > Poales > Poaceae > Aegilops > Aegilops speltoides. The sequence goes on from CM038142.1 coordinate 405,635,528, forward strand.
TGTTGTGGAAGAGGTTGTTACGCCTTGTACCCGCTCTCACGAGGGTCCATATATCAAGTGGGCGGTACGAAATATGGTGCATCGCCGGGACGGATATCCATCCGGAACCCCTAAGAAAGCGTCCAAGACCGGCCTTGAATGGTTTTACATAGAAGATGCTCGCTGCGGACCTGTTGGATCGGCCTCCGGAGTTCAATAATGCTCCTCTGAAGAACGCCTTAGTTGGCGCCCACGAGCCCCTAACCGGAGGAAGACAAGAGCGTCCATTATTTGATGGGTCGGATAAGATTCTTGGCCCATTCGGGTTGACCATGATTGAGTCATGGCAACATGCATTATCTTGGGGTGCAGCCGCTGCAATCTGAGGGCCACCCATGTGGGATTTCAACGGGAAGGGCGATGCCACCCGTCATGGCATAAAGGGCCGGATCGGCCGAAGACTGGCGAAGATCCTGTCGGCCTACAAGGGGAGAAGGAGGATTTCCTCGAGGCGAGCCCGTTGAATGGGTTCTCCATGAATAACCCTCGGCGTTGGGTAGCGAACACTTTGTGTGCCCGACCCATGCTTTCAAAGTTTAAATTTCTTATATTATGCTTCCGACGCAGAGCTGCGTCGGGTTGTGGAGGGCATGCTTAGTCCAGCTCCGCAACCCGAGGATCGAGAGATCGTGATCCGGCCTTTGAAGAGGACTGGACATAAAGGTGGAGCTGATCGATGGGGTGTTCCACCAGCTCAGCATGGATAATGCTTTAGTCGCCATTACGGCTGACTACCCCGGACTATATCCGGCTTCCCAGGTGATTGTGACCGAAGTCCTGACACCATTATTTCTCCCTCGCTCATTTCTGACCACCGTATACGATGGTGCTTTGCAGGAGGCGCCTTCAAGGCGGGAAGCCGAGCCCGCGGCAGCTGACCAACAAGGGTCAGTCCGGCCTAGCAGGCGGAAGAGGAGCGCGACGCGGATTGAAACGTCGCCGCAAAGGTATAGCTCACGGTTCGTTATTTAGAGCAACGTTCATAGGAAGCGTTTGAATGCCCATGACTTTTGTAGGAGAAAAAGCGCCCGCCGGACTGCGGGCGTAGAAGTTGCCAACCCAGCCTCTACCAGCCAAGCTCCAAGACTGGTTTGGAGGGGAGGCGGCGCAAGGCGCGAGCCGGATACTCCTCCAACGGAGGATGCCGACCGACTGTCCGCCACCAAGTCTGAGGTGGAGAGCGCCATGAACCACGGGCGCCGCCGGACAGTCTTTCGTGACGCGTGCTTCTCCCCTGAGGCGTTGGATGCCTTTAACGCGGGGGACGCGCACCTCCGTGCTGCTCAAGAAGGTTTAACCAGAGCCACGGAGCAGTATGTAAAAGACATACGGGTAAGAGATTTTAATAGTTGTATATGCCAGTAGCCCCCGAGACTTAAAGTAGTTATATTAACTGATTTAAGGATCATTTGAAATGCAGGATCTTACAAAGAAGAATACCCATCTGTCTCAGGAGCTGCAAGAGTGTAAGGCCCAACTTGAGGCCGCACAGGCTGCCGCAGGAGGACACGCAGTGACCCCTCCTGGTGACACACACATTTTTTTGGTAAAAAGATAAGTGGTGTGCGGCGTGCGGGCAAGTCTAATAATGACATTGCAGGTGCTGCCGGACATGATCCGGACAGGCAAGAACTACTGCGCCAGCTGAAGGCCGGCGAGAGGGTGCTGACGAGGGTGCAGCAGGAAAGGAACAAGCTCCAGGATGCCCACGCCCAGCTTGGAGAAGAGCTGAAAGGCATTCGGGCCGAGCTGTCTAGCTCCGTTAAGGAGAATCAGCGGCTTCGTCGCGGCATCTATGGTAAGTGCTTGAGTGAACTCCTTTGAAAAGAAGAGTTCGGTGAGGAAGTCTATTGACAAAATATGTCTGTAGCTGTACTCACAGGTCGCCCTGCGGAGGAGATGCCCGTATCAACGGGTGATCAGCTTCCCGAGCTGGTGCAACTGCTCGAGCGAGTTCGGCAAGCAATGAGCGGCGTCGTCCAGGCTTTATGGCCATCCCTCTCCCTACCCGAGGGCCTTGGAGAGCTTGCGGAGAAGCTTCAGGAGTGCGGCGGCGCTTCCGTTTATGGAAGATTTCGACTGCCGCCAAGGTGCCGAGGAGGCTGGGCCATGGTGAAGACGCGGTACAAGAAGGCGGATCCCAACCACATGGCGAGGTCGGGACTGTGGGGCTGATGGGAAGGAGATCATTGTGAGTTTAGTGTACGGCCAAGTAGAGTTGGCCGCTAAATTTTCCCAACGGGATGTAAATTAGACAGCCTATTAGGCGGGATTGAGGAAGAATACGATCGATTGATTTGACAATGTATTTTAAAATGACATGTAAAATGCCTTCTAGCCGGATTGTAGATCGTTTGTCTTTGCCGACCTTTTCGCTTCAACCTCGGGACCCTAGAGTCCGTAGTGTGTCCGAATACCTTCTCGGTTAAGAAACAACCGGGGCATGCATGGAGACCAGGCGTAGGGGTCATTAGTGCTTTATCAGACAAGTGCCCAACTAGTTATGTTATATTACATGGTTAGTAAGAAACATCTTCCAGGGAGAATAGTTCCGTTAAGGGTTCCTTTCCCTGGGAGGCATGCCCTAAAGTGCATGTCCGGACTGCAAAAAGAGCAGGAAAACATCTGGGGGCAGATAAATAAATAGGTAAAAAATCATCTTTCAAGTCACCGACCGAGTATTCCCTTAAGAACGCTAGCTTTCGGCTTCACCCAGTCTGAGGTACACATCCGGCTGACCCGGCAGTAACAATCGCAGAGGTGCTCCCTTTACCTCCTAGCCGAACAATCGGGAGCGTAGGGGTAAGCACAGAGCCGAGCAACCCAGCTTGGCCAAGACTTAAGTCATATCGATGCATATAGTGGTGAATAAAAGGTACACGTGGAAGTGTGACACGTGTGCTGGGCATGAAGCCCTTATAATTAAGCTTCTTGTAAAGAAGCCCCCAGGTATAATGAGTACGGATAGCACATCAATTGTGTGCGAACAATGGGCAAGTAGGCCTTTTAGGGCTTTTATGAATAGGGTTGAGAGAAAGAAGAGAAACAAAAGGCAGCTAAAGTGTAAAAATTTGGACGGGGGAAGGGGACGAACTCTTAGTCCGGCGCTAGGCATAGAATCTTCGGAGGCGGGCTGCGTTCCATGGGTTCGGCTCGAGTCGGTTGTCCGACGCATTTCGCAGACGGTACGCCCCGCCGGTCAAGACTTGATTGATAATGAAGGGGCCTTCCCATTTGGGCTTGAGCTTGTCCTTTTTCTTGTCCTGCAGGCGTAGAACTAGTTCGCCAACATTGTAGGTTTTAGCCCATACTTCTCTGCTTTGGTATCTTCGAGCCTGCTACTGATAGAATGCGGAACGAGCCTTGGCAACATCACGTTCTTCCTCCAATGCGTCCAAGCTGTCCTGCCGATCCAACTCGGCTTCTCTTTCTTCGTACATGCGCACTCGAGGTGAGTCATGAATAATGTCGCAGGGCATAACTGCCTCTGCGCCGTATACCATAAAGAATGGTTTGAATCCGGTAGTACGGTTGGGCATCGTCCGCAGCCCCCAGAGTACGGAGTCGAGCTCCTCTACCCAGTGCGTGTCCGATTTCGTCAGGGACCGCACTAGCCTGGGTTTGATGCCGCTCATTATTAGACCATTCGCTCGCTCCACTTGACCGTTGGTTTGAGGATGATAGACTGAAGCATAATCGAGCTTAATGCCCATATTTTTGCACCATAATTTAACCTCGTCGGCGGTGAAGTCCTTGCCGTTATCGGTAATGATGCTGTGGGGGATACCATCTCGGTGTACTACCCTAGATATGAAGTCTATCACTGGTCCAGACTCTGCCGTTTTAACTGGCTTGGCCTCTATCCATTTGGTGAATTTGTCCACCATGACCAATAGGTACCTTTGCTTGTGGGTTCCCCCTTTAAGGGGTCCAACCATGTCAAGCCCCTGCACCATGAACGGCCAGGTAATGGGTATAGTTTTGAGGGCGGTGGGTGGCATATGGCTCTGATTAGCAAAGAGCTGACAACCGACGCATCTTTGGACTAAGTCCTGAGCGTCTGCCTGGGCCGTCGGCCAATAAATCCTGTTCGGAATGCCTTTCCTACAAGGGCCCGAGCTGCGGCGTGGTGTCCGCCTAGTCCGGCATGAATTTCAGCCAGAAGGTTTCGCCCTTCCTCTTCGGAGATACACCTTTGAAGGACTCCGGTTGTACTTTTCTTATAAAGTTCTCCTTCATGGACCTTGTAGGCTTTAGATCGCCGAACTATGCAGCGGGCCTCATTTTGGTCTTCGGGGAGTTCCTGCCTAAGCAAGTAGGCTAGGAATGGATCTGTCCACGGGGCGATTACTGCCATTATTTCGTGGGATGAAGGTGTTATTTCATCGGCTGAGTCGCCGATTATGTCAGATTGTTTTGTCTCGGTTGGTACGGCTGCTTCTGGTTTGTTATTTCCAGACTCCTCTTCCCATAGTACGGATGGCTTAAAGAGCCGTTCTAGGAAGATATTTGGAGGGACAGCGTCACGTTTTGCGCTGATGCGTGCCAATATGTCGGCTGCTTGGTTATTATCCCGGGTTACGTGGTGGAATTCAAGTCCTTCAAACCGAGCTGCCATTTTTAGGGCAGCGTTACGATAGGCTGCCATTTTCGGATCCTTGGCATCAAAGTCTCCATTTACTTGGGATATTGCAAGGTTTGAATCCCCGCGCACCTCTAGGCATTGAATGCCCATGGATATTGCCATCCAGAGGCCATGTAAAAGGGCCTCGTACTCGGCTGTGTTGTTGGAGTCCGTGTACATTATCTGAAGTACGTATTGGACTGTGTCCCCGGTTGGGGACGTCAATACGACGCCAGCCCCCAATCCGGCGAACATTTTAGAGCCGTCGAAGTGCATAATCCAATTGGAGTATGCGCCGTACTCTTTAGGGAGTTCGGCTTCGGTCCATTCAGTGACAAAGTCAGCCAAAACTTGCGACTTTATAGCTCGCCGAGGTTTGTAAGTTATATCGAATGGTAAGAGCTCAATGGCCCATTTTGCAATCCTGCCCGTCGCATCGCGGTTGTTTATAATGTCGTTGAGGGGTACTTTGGAGGCCACTGTTATCGAACACTCTTGAAATTAGTGTTGGAGCTTCCAGGATGCCATGAACACCGCATACGCCATCTTTTGATAGTGCGGGTAACGGGACTTGCAGGGGGTTAACACAGTGGATACATAGTACACTGGTTTTTGAAGAGGGAATTTATGCCCTTCTGTCTCTCGTTCGACGACGAGTACCGCGCTTACAACTTGATGTGTTGCCGCGATGTATAACAACATTGGTTCGCCCAGGTTGGGCGCAGCCAGGACCGGATTTGTTGCCAATATGGATTTTATTTCTTCGAGTCCGGTAGTGGCAGCATCCGTCCACTCGAAGTGTTCGGTGCGCCTAAGAAGGCGATAGAGGGGCAATGCCTTTTCTCCTAGATGGGAGATAAAGCGGCTTAGAGCCGCCATGCATCCAGTCAATTTTTGTGTTTGTTTGAGGTCCTTTGGGATATCTAGCTGTGACAGAGCTCAGATCTTGGCTGGGTTCGCTTCGATTCCTCTGCCGGATACAATGAAGCCCAGGAGCTTTCCGGCTGGTATGCCGAAAACGCATTTTTCCGGATTCAGCTTGATGTCATATGCTCTGAGGTTGTCGAATGTGAGCCTCAAGTCGTCTACTAGAGTTTCGACGTGTTTGGTTTTGACGACTACGTCGTCTATGTATGCCTCTACTGTTTTGCCGATCTGGGTGGCCAGACATGTTTGAATCATGCGCTGATATGTTGCGCCAGCGTTTTTAAGTCCGAAGGGCATCGTGTTGAAGCAGAATGGTCCATACGGAGTGATGAATGCCGTTGCGGCTTGGTCCGCTTCCGCCATCTTGATTTGATGGTAGCCGGAGTATGCGTCAAGGAAGCACAATGAATCGTGAACCTGCGGTAGCGTTGATTATCTGGTCGATGCGGGGAGGGGAAGGGATCCTTTGGGCAGGCCTTGTTGAGGTCTTTAAAATCGACACATAGGCGCCAGATTTGTCCTTCTTTGGTACCATTACCAGGTTTGCTAGCCAATCCGGATGTTTGATTTCTCGATGAATCCGGCTTCCAATAGTTTGGCTAGCTCTTCTCCCATTGCCTCTCTTTTGGGTTGGAAAATCGTCAAGAGCCTGTTTGGTGGCTTGAATCCTTTTAGGATGTTTAGGCTGTGTTCTCGCCAATCTGCGTGGGATTCGGGCATATCCGAAGGGTGCCAAAGTAAAATGTCCCAATTTTCCGGCGAATTCTCGCGATCTGGCGTCTACATCGAGGTTCAAGCGTGCCCGATGGAAGCCGTCTTTGTCGGGTCCGTTGGATGGACCTGGAATTTTACTATTTCGTCTGCTGGTTTAAAGGAGGTGGACTTGGATCTCTTATCGAGTATCACATCGTCCCTATTCACAGTAGAGCGCATCGCGGTGAGTTCTTCTGCCGCTAGGGCTTCGGATAGTGCCTCTAGGGCTAATGCGGCTGTCTTATTTTCGGCGTGGAGTGCTATGTCCGGATCACTAACGAGAGTGATTATTCCGCCGGGCCCAGGCATTTTGAGCTTCATGTACCCGTAATGGGGTACGGCTTGAAAAATTGTGAATGCGTCTCGTCCTAATATAGCGTGATATCCGCTGTTGAACGGGGCCACTTGGAACGTGACTTCTTCGGATATGTAATTGTCCGTGAGCGAACACCACATCGAGTGTGATTTTTCGGTGCAGCGCGCTTCCCGGCTAGGGATTATTCCTCTGAAGGTTGTGCTGCTTCGCTCAATGGGGCTCCAGTCTATTTACATTTTTTGAAGAGTTTCCTCGTAGATGAGGTTTAATCCGCTGCCGCCATCCATGAGTACCTTGGTAAGTCGAAAGCCGTCCACTATTGGTCTAAGGACCAATATGGCTGGTGCTCGGGCTGTTCGGAATTTAGGTTCGTCGCTGGCGTCAAAGGTGATGGCTGTGTCGCTCCATGGATTTGTTGTTGCTACTTGGTAGACTTCGGCGAGGCTGCGGATTGTTCGTTTCCGCATATTATTTGATGCGAAAGTCTCTAAGACTGTTGATACCGTACCGGTATTGTTGGAGTGGTTTTCCGGGGCTAGAAGCTCCTCGCCACTTTTGGCCACCTGCCGTAATATCCAACATGCCCGAAGGCTATGTGTTGGGATGGCGCCCTCTGTACTGTGAATTTTACAGGGTCCGCTAAGCCATCCCTCCAGTACGGTTCCGTGCCCTTTATGGGGTTTTTGCTTTTTGGTTTTTGTACCTGGAGCCTGAGTGTAATGCACCCTTTTTTTGCGGACTAGGGTTGTATTCGGGGCCGGATTGTCCCAAAACTTATTTTTGGTTTTCCGGAAACTCTCCATCGCACAAGATTTTCGTACTATGGACGCCTTGGTCGTGGCGTGTAATTTCACGGCGGTCGACGGCGCTCAAGATTCCTCGTCGTGCAATTATTGCAAAAATTGAGATTATTTTCCTCTCGGCAGTCCTTTATCCTGTCCATAACCAGGAGGAATCGCCCGAGAGTGATGTCTTGTTTCAGCGGGCTCTTTCCGGATTAGAGATAGATCGCATATGTCTGGGCGGGTGGGTGGAATTAAGTCCGGAACCCTACCCATCTCGAGGCTCAAAGGCCGAGAAGTTTCCAAATTTGGAAGCTTGGATTGCTGGATGTTGTCCAACGAGTCCGGTCCGATGCCTAACTTTAGGTTTAGTGGTTGATCGAAGTCCGTCCCTCCGCGGGAATCCGGCATGGAGGGTTGGGGAGCCCGGACGTGACTAGTTTTCAATACAGGAGAAGAGTCGCCGCGTTGTTCCTCTACCACTGCAACGTGGTGGGTGACCTGGGGAGAGTTAATCTCTCTCAGATCGGTTTTAAGCCCAATCTGATTGTAGTCTGTAGCGACTCCCAGGGCGGCGATGCGATCCAAGAGCTCATTTACGGACGAGAGCTCTATTGGATCCAGCCGCTCGGCGAATTCCGAGCTGACGTGAAGATTGCTTTTGACGACCTGAGAGGTCATTGTCGAAGCGGTGGCCGAACAGGCGGTCATGAGAAAACCACCTAGCCGGATAGTTTGTCCGGCGGCCAAGGCTCCTTTGACGAAGATTCTGTCCTTGAAGACGGGAAGAGGCATCCTTCCTATCGGTGACGCACGAGGAACTCTCAATGAAAGCACCAATGTCGGTGTCAAAACCGCGGATCTCGTAGGGGTCCCGAACTGTGCGTCTAGGCGGATGGTAACAGGAGACAAGGGACACGATGTTTTACCTGTGTTCGGGCCCTTTCGATGGAGGTAAAACCCTACTCCTGCTTGATTGATATTGATGATATGGGTAGTACAAGAGTGGATCTACCACGAGATCAAGGAGGCTAAACCCTAGAAGCTAGCCTATGGTATGATTGTTGTAATGGTTATGTTGTCCTACGGACTAAAACCCTCCGGTTTATATAGACATCGGGGAGGGCTAGGGTTACACAGAGTCGGTTACAATGGTAGGAGATCTACACATCCGTATCGCCAAGCTTGCCTTCCACGCCAAGGAAAGTCCCATCCGGACACGGGACGAAGTCTTCAATCTTGTATCTTCATAGTCTTGGAGTCCGGCTGACGATGATAGTCCGGCTGTCCGAACACCCCCTAGTCGAGGACTCCCTCAGTAGCCCCCGAACCAGGCATCAATGACGATAAGTCCAGCGTGTATGTAGTCTTCGGCGTTGCAAGGCGGGTTCTCCCATGTACCTGCCGAACAGTGTCCGGCTTCCTTATCAATGTTGCGCTTCTTGGCTTCCACGCCCAATAATGGCCTTCTTCCACGCGTCGCACGAATGCGAAAAGCCAGGGTATCTTTTATGTTTTACCCCCTAGCTGCGCAAATAATCTGCCTATAAGAGAGGCAAGAATCCAGATCCAAATCACACCGTCTTCCTTCCGCGAGTACTCATCGGAGCGCTTCTGACCAAAAATCCATTCCATCATGGACCGTCAACGCGGCTCCTCTTCTCGCGCTCCCAGCCCTCTGTCAGGAGATTGGCGGAGATGTTCTGTCCCGCACAACGAGCTGGTGACGCTCCAAGCGGAGGGATATCTCCCTCCGGCTTTCATGTTTCCGGTTCGAGCCAGGCTGGCCACCTACCAAGGTGGGAAGCAAGCGGAGGCTACCCCAAGTCCCAATAAAGGGGAGCGGGTATGCTTCGTCCCCTATCTGATAAGGGGGCTCGGATTTCCTATACATCCGTTCCTCCGCGGGCTCCTGGAGTTCTATGGACTCCAGCTCCATCACCTCACGCCCGCCTCTATCCTGCATATCGCGGGTTACGTAGCTCTTTGCGAGCTATTTTTGGGCGTCGAGCCCCATTTTGCACTGTGGAAGAGGTTGTTCTGCCTTGTACCCCGCTCTCACGAGGGGTCCATATATCAAGTGGGCGGTACCGAAATATGGCGCATCGCCGGGACTGGATATCCATCCGGAACCCCTAAGAGGGCGTCCGAAGACTGGCCTTCGGAATGGTTTTACATAGAAGATGCTCCGCTGCCGGGTCCCAAACTGTGCGTCTAGGCGGATGGTAACAGGAGACAAGGGACACGATGTTTTTACCCAGGTTCGGGCCCTCTCGATGGAGGTAAAACCCTACTCCTGCTTGATTTATATTGATGATATGGGTAGTACAAGAGTGGATCTACCACGAGATCAAGGAGGCTAAACCCTAGAAGCTAGCCTATGGTATGATTGTTGTAATGGTTATGTTGTCCTACGGACTAAAACCCTCCGGTTTATATAGACACCGGGGAGGGCTAGGGTTACACAGAGTCGGTTACAATGGTAGGAGATCTACACATCCGTATCGCCAAGCTTGCCTTCCACGCCAAGGAAAGTCCCATCCTGACACGGGACGAAGTCTTCAATATTGTATCTTCATAGACTTGGAGTCCGGCTGACGATGATAGTCCGGCTGTCCGGACACCCCCTAGTCCAAGACTCCCTCAGCGGTGGTGATATATTTTATAGAAATGATTGCACTCTCATGCTTCACTTAAATATTTTTGAGAGTCTTAAATTGGAAGTGGTAATGTGCACGAGTTATGAGACTAGTCTAAAAATGACAGGTATTAAAGAGTGATATAATAATAACATTTATGTAGATAACTAAATATAAAACGTGTGATTTAATTATATTGATGTCATAATATGAAAGGGTATTAGTTCATGATCATTGTTTAGTAGAAATATCGATATTAAAGCTTGTTATTAGCTACTCATTTAAGTGTCCGACATGGCATGGTGGGGATGTTTGAGCATTTTTATGTCTGATTTAAGTCTTTGAGTGTTGTCTAAATCGGGGGTGCGCGATTGTTAACTCCTACCAGCCTCCTCTCTACGGGCATGTGAGTAGTACTTTTCTTCGAGGGATAATAAAACTTTCAATAAGTATATGGGTTCTTTATGACTAATGTGAGTTCATGGACTATTACGCACTCCCACCTTTCTACATATTGCTATCCTCTTCGATACTGTGCATTGCCCTTTCTCACCTCGAGAGTTAGTGCAAACTTCATCGGTGCATCCAAACCCCATAATATGATATGCTGTATCACACATAAGCCTCTTTATATCTTCCTCAAAACAGCCACCATACCTACTGATAACCCACAAGTGTAGGGGATCGCAACAGCTTTCGAGGGTAAAGTATTCAACCAAAATTTATTGATTCGACACAAGGGGAGCCAAAGAATATTCTTTAGTATTAGCAGTTGAGTTGTCAATTCAACCACACCTGGATAACTTAGTATCTAAAGCAAAGTATTTAGTAGCAAAAGTGGTATGATAATAAAGGTAACGGTAGCAAAAGTAAGATAAATGTTTTTGGGTTTTTGTAGTAGTTGTAACAGTAGCAACGGAAAAGTAAATAAGCGAAGAACAATATGTGAAAAGCTCGTAGGCAATGGGTCAGTGATGGATAATTATGCCGGATGCGATTCCTCATGTAATAGCTGTAACATAGGGTGACATACAACTAGCTCCAGTTCATCATTGTAATGTAGGCATGTATTCTGTAAATAGTCATACGTGCTTATGGAAAAGAACTTGCATGACATCTTTTGTCCTACCCTCCCGTTGTAGCGGGGTCCTTACGGAAACTAAGGGATATTAAGGCCTCCTTTTAATAGAGAACCGGAAGAAAGCATTAGCACATAGTGAATACATGAACTCCTCAAACTACGGTCATCACCGAGAAGTATCCCGATTATTGTCACTTCGGGGTTGTCGGATCATAACACATAATAGGTGACTATAGACTTGCAAGATAGGATCAAGAACACACATATATTCATGAAAACATAATAGGTTCAGATCTGAAATCATGGCACTCGGGCCCTAGTGACAAGCATTAAGCATAGCAAAGTCATAGCAACATCAATCTCAGAACATAGTGGATACTAGGGATCAAACCCCAACAAACTAACTTGATTACATGGTAAATCTCATCCAACCCATCACCGTCCAGCAAGCCTACGATGGAATTACTCACGCACGGTGGTGAGCATCATGAAATTGGTGATGGAGGATGGTTGATGATGACGACGACGACGAATCCCCCTCTCCGGAGCCCCGAACGGACTCCAGATCAGCCCTCTTGAGAGAGATTAGGGCTTGGCGGCGGCTCCGTGTCGCAAAACGCGATGAAACTTTCTCTCTGATTTTTTTCTCCCCAAACGTGATTATATGGAGTTGGAGTTGACGTCGGTGGAGGTCGAAGGGGCCCATGAGATAGGAGGCCGCGCCCTATAGGCGGGCGGGGGGGGGGGGCCTGTCTCGTGGACAGGCCCTGGGCCCCCTGGTCTTGATTCTTTCACCAAAAATTCTTATTAATTCCAAAAAGTGCCTCCGTGGATTTCCAGGACATTCCGAGAACTTTTCTTTTCTACACATAAAACAACATCATGGCAGTTCTACTGAAAACAACGTCAGTCCGGGTTAGTTTCATTCAAATCATGCAAGTTAGAGTCCAAAACAAGGGCAAAAGTGTTTGGAAAAGTAGATACATTGGAGACGTATCAACTCCCCCAAGCTTAAACCTTTGCTTGTCCTCAAGAAATTCAATTGATAAACTGAAAGTGATAAAGAAAAACTTTTACAAACTCTGTTTGCTCTTGCTGTTGTAACATGAAAAGCCAGCATTCAAGTTTCAGCAAATATTATTAACTAACCATACTCACAATAACACCTAGGTCTCACAATTACTCATATCAATAACATAATCAGCTAGCGAGCCATAATAATAAAACTCGGATGACAACACTTTCTCAAAATAATCATAACATGATATAACAAAATGGTATCTCGCTAGCCCTTTCTGAGACGCAAAACATAAATGCAGAGCACCTTTAAAGATCAAGGACTGACTAAACATTGTAATTCATGGTAAAAGAGATCCAGTCAAGTCATACCCAATATAAACCAATAATAATGAATGCAAATGACAGTGTGCTCTCCAGCGGGTGCTTTTAATAAGAAGGGTGATGACTCAACATAAAAGTAAATAGATAGGCCCTTCGCAGAGGGAAGCGGGGATTTGTAGAGGTGCCAGAGCTCGATTTTAAAATAGAGATTGAATAACATTTTGAGCGGCATACTTTCATTGTCAACGCAACAACTATGAGATGGCTGTATCTTCCATACTACATGCATTATAGGAAGTTCCCAAATAGAGTGGTAAAGGTTTATACTCCCCCAACCACCAACAAGCATCAATCCATGGCTTGCTCGAAACAACGAGTGCCTCCAACTAACAACAGCCCTGGGGGAGTTTTTTTAATTATTTTGATTTGCTTTGATCTTTTTGGATCATGGGACTGGGCATCCCGGTTACCGGCCCTTTCTCGTGAATGAGGAGCGGAGTCCACTCCTCTTGAGAATAACCCACCTAGCATGGAAGATATAGGCAGCCCTAGTTGTAACATGAGCTGCTCGAGCATACAAAACAGAATTTCATTTGAAGGTTTGGAGTTTGGCACATACAAATTTACTTGGAATGGCAGGTAAATACCACATATAGGAAGGTATAGTGGACTCATATGGAACAACTTTGGGGTTTAAGGAGTTTGGATGCACAAGCAATATTCCCGCTTAGTACAGGTGAAGGCTAGCAAAAGACTGGAAGCGATTAAGCGAGAGAGCGACAACATCGTAAACATGCATTAAAATTAATTCACACCGAATACAAGCATGAGTAGGATATAATCCACCATGAACATAAATATCATGAAGGCTATGTTGATTTGATTCAACTACATGCGTGAACATGTGCCAAGTCGAGTCACTCAATTTATTCAAAGGAGGATACCATCCCATCATACCACATCATAATCATTCTAATAGCATGTTGGCACGCAAGGTAAACCATTATAACTCATAGCTAATCAAGCATGGCACAAGCAACTATAATCTCTAAATGTCATTGCAAATATATTTACTTCGTAATAGCTGACTCAGAAACGATGAACTCATCATATTTACAAAAACAAGAGAGGTCGAGTTCATACGAGCTTTTCTCATCCCAATAAGTCCATCATATATCGTCATTATTGCCTTTCACTTGCACAACCGAACGATGTGTATAATAATAATAGTGCACGTGCATTGGACTAAGCTGGAATCTGCAAGCATTCAACTCAAGAGAGAAGACAGGGTAATATGGGCTCTAAGTTAAATAAACAATCGTGCATATGAGAGCCACTAAGCATTTTCAATATGGTCTTCTCGACCCCCAAAGGAAGGAAAAGAAAATAAAATAAAACTATTTACATGGGAAAGCTCCCAACAAGTAAGGATATGAACTAGAAATCTTTTTGGGTTTTCATTTTAATTCCTACTACAAGCATAGAAATTAAACTAACTAATTTTTTTGGTTTTCTTAAGATTTATCAAACACACAAGAAGAAAGCTAGAAAAATGAATTTAAACTAGCATGGATAGTATAATGAAAGAGTATGAGCACCGACGACTAGTGTGTGAACATGAATGTAAAGTCGGTGAGAAATACGTACTCCCCCAAGCTTAGGCTTTTGGCCTAAGTTGGTCTAGTACCAAGGACCGCCTGGCTGATATCCATTAGTGAAACTGGGGTTATACTGAGATGCAGAGGCAACAGCCTCCTGAGCAACAGCGTGTTGGCGAGCTGCCTCCATTCCCCTCTCGTATTCAGCCGCTTCTTCCCTGGTGATAACATATCTTCCTCTTGCCTGATAATCAAAAAGGTAGGGGGCAGGAAGAGTAACAGGGACGACGTTGCGTCTATCATAGATTAGTCGATAATGGAGGAATTGTTCATTCCTCTCAAGAAAATGATGATCGAGCATAGCATCTTTATCCAAATAAACAGGAGGTAAAATCATATCCCCCTCTCGTGGAGCTATATTAAGAAAATTAGCCACACGGGTTGCATAAATTCCTCCAAATAAATCCCCCCCTTCTACTATTATTCTGCAACCTACGTGCAACTATTGCCCCCAAGTTATAACCTTTATAACCTGACACAACACTCTTGAGGACACAAAGATCAGGGACACACATGTGACATACTTCGTCCTTACCGTTAATGCATCTACCAATAAAGAGAGCAAAGTAATGTATAGCAGGAAAATGAATGCTCCCTATGGTAGCTTGTGCTATGTCCCTAGATTCTCCCACAGTAATACTAGCAAGAAAATCTCTAAATTCAGATTTGACAGGATCATTGATATTACCCCATCAAGGAGTTTGCAAGCGCCAGAAATCCTCTAAATCCATGGTATAAGATGTATCATAAATATCAAACATGACACTAGGAGTATTACACGCACAGATATATTGGAACCTCCAAACAAAGGAATCAGTCAAATGATAGTATTGAGGACACTTATCTTGTAAGAAATCCTCCAGCTCGGCATTACGCACATACCGTGAAATTCCTCCTTGAAGCCTGCTTCGACCATAAAATCATCGGATGGCCACTCACAAGCCCGTACATTTGTGTCCCTCGGCAATTCAACATCTTGCTCATGTATAGCAATCCTTGGCCCTTTCTTCGCTGAGGAACCACCTTGATATAATCTTCTAAGCATAATTATTTTTCTGAAAATTTCTGAAATTTTAGTAACTTCAAAATAAAAGTGAATAAAACTAAACAAGATTGATAGCAACTACTCCTACAAGTGCCTAGAGCCTATATCATGCATTGGAATTGCTTGGGACCTCAAAAAATTTAACATGCAAGCTCAAGAACATGGTCACCTATGCAGCAAAAAAATTGCAATGAATAAAGCACTAGAACTAAAACTAATTGGACCAATGGAGGAGTTACATACCAAGCAACAATCTCCCAAAGCAGCTTTGCGAATGGAGCTTTGAGCTAAGAGATCGAAAATCGCAACAAAACGAGCTAGAACTCGTGCTTGAGCTAGATGGGGATTTTTTTTGGGTAGAAGATGAAGTGTGTGGGTGCTGGCATAAGTGGAGGGGGGCCACCAGGGGCCCACGAGACAGGGGGCGCGCCCTATAGGGGGGGCGCCCTCCTCTCTCGTGGCCTGGTGCTTGCCCCTCCTGCAGTGTTTTCAGTGCCTAAAATCCTCAATTATTCCAGAAAAAATCATACTAAATTTGCAGGGCATTTGGAGCAATTTTATTTTTGGACTATTTTTTTAATGCACGGATAATTCAGAAAACAGACAGATAATACTATTTTTGCTTTATTTATTCTAAAAAACAGAAAGTAAAAAGAGGGTACAGAAGGTTGTGCCTTCTAGTTTCATCCATCTCGTGATCATCAAAATGAACCCACTAACAAGGTTGATCAAGTCTTGTTAACAAACTCATTCTGAATAACATGGAACCGGAGAAATTTCGAATAACACTAAGTTACCTCAACGGGACTATGAAAATCCCCAACAATAAGAATATCATACTTTTTCTTGACAGTAGGAAGAGGAAATTCAAAACCTCCAAAAATGATAGTTGTAACCTTTTCAATTGAATTGATGCTATGAACTTGAGATTGTTTCCTTGGAAAGTGTAACGTATGCTCATTACCATTAACATGAAAAGTGAAATTGCCTTTGTTGCAATCAATAACATCCCCTGCAGTATTAAGAAAAGGTCTACCAAGGATAATAGACATACTATTGTCGTCAGGAATATCAAGAATAACAAAGTCTGTTAAAATAGTGACATTTGCAACCACAACAGGCACATCTTCACAAATACCGACAGGTATAGCAGTTGATTTATCAGCCATTTGCAAAGATAATTCAGTAGGTGTCAACTTATTCAATTCAAGTCTACGATATAAAGAGAGAGGCATAACACTAACACCAGCTCCAGATCACACAAAGCAGTTCTAACATAATTTCTTTTAATAGAGCATGGTATAGTTGGCACACCCGGATCTCCAAGTTTCTTTGGTATTCCACCCTTAAAAGTGTAATTAGCAAGCATGGTGGAAATTTCAGCTTCCGATATCTTTCTTTTATTTGTGATGATATCCTTCATATACTTAGCATAAGGATTTACTTTAAGCATATCAGTTAAGCGCATACGTAAGAAAATAGGTCTAATCATTTCAGCAAAGCGCTCAAAATCCTCATCATCCTTTGACTTGGATGGTTTAGGAAGAAAGGGAATGGGTTTCTGAACCCATGGTTCTCTTTCTTTACCGTGCTTCCTAGCAACAAAATCTCTCTTATCATAACATTGATTCTTTGATTGTGGGTTATCAAGATCAACAGCTGGTTCAATCTCTACATCATTGTTTTTGCTAGGTTGAGCATCAACATGAACATTATCATTAACATTATCACTAGGTTCATGTTCATCACCTGATTGAGTTTCAGCATCAGAAATAGAAATATATTGGGATTCTCAGGCGTGTCTACGACAGGTTCACTAGAAGCATGCAAAGTCTTATCGTATTTCTTTTTCTTCTTCTTAGAAGAACTAGGTGCCTCTAAATTATTTCTCTGAGAATCTTGCTCGATTCTCTTAGGGTGGCCTTCAGGATACAAAGGTTCCTGAGTCATTCTACCAGTTCTAGTAGCCATTCTAACAGAAAAATCATTTTTATTATTTAATTCATCAAGCAGATCATTTTGAGCTTTGAGGACTTGCTCAGCTTGAGTAGCAACCATAGAAGCATATTTGCTAACACGGTGAAGTTCATCTTTAACTCTAGTCAGATTATCACTTACGCGTCCTGTCTCGAAAGCATTATTCTTTAACTCTCTACCAACATAAGCATTAAAATTTTTTTGCCTAGCCATAAAGTCATCAAATTCATCTAAGCACGGGCTATGAAATTTAGTAGAGGGGATTTCAACTTTATCATATCTATAGAGAGAAGTTACCTTTACTACCTGTGTCGGGTTATCAAGGCAATGTGGTTCTTCAGGTGGTATATTAAGACCATGTATTTCTTCAATAGGTGGTAAATCCTTAACATCTTCAGCTTTAATACCTTTTTCTTTCATTGATTTCTTTGCCTCTTGCATATCTTCAGGACTGAGAAATAAAACACCTCTCTTCTTTGCAGTGGGTTTAGGAACAGGCTCAGGAGTTGGCTCAATTGGTTCAAGAATTGCTTCGGGAATTGGCTCAGGAAGAGTCCACTTATTTTCATTAGTCAACATATTATTCAATAATATTTCAGCTTCGTCGACTGTTCTTTCCCTGAAAACACAACCAGCACAACTATCCAAGTAGTCCTTGGAAGCATCGGTTAGTCCATTATAAAAGATATCAAGTATTTCATTTTTCTTAAGAGGATGATCAGGCAAAGCATTAAGCAACCAGAGAAGCCTCCCCCAAGCTTGTGGGAGACTCTCTTCTTTAATTTGCACAAAATTATATATTTCCCGCAAGGCATCTTGTTTCTTATGAGTAGGGAAATATTTAGCAGAGAAGTAATAAATCATATCCTGGGGACTACGCACACAACCAGGAGCAAGAGAATTATACCAAGTCTTAGGATCACCCTTTAATGAGAACGGAAATATCTTAAGGATATAAAAATAGCGAGACTTCTCTTCATGAGTAAATAGGGTGACTATATCATTCAACTTGGTAAGATGTGCCACAACAGTTTCAGATTCAAGGCCATAAAAAGGATCAGATTCAACTAGAGTAATAATCTCAGGATCAATAGAGAATTCATAATCCTTATCAGTAACACAGATAGGTGAAGTAGCAAAAGCAGGATCGGGTTTCATTCTAGCATTAAGAGACTGTTGCTTCCATTTAGCTAATAATTTCTTAAGATCATTTCTATCATTGCAAGAAAAAATTTCCCTAGCAGCTTCTTCATTCATAACATAACCCTTAGGAATAGCAGGTAATACATAATCATTGTGGGAACCTTCATCATCACTATCATCAATAATAGGTTCTTCACTATTTTAATTCCCCCTAACTCTAGCAAGTTGTTCATCTAGAAATTCACCAAATGGCAAAGTAGTATCACGCACAGAAGTAGTTTCATCACGCATAGCAGAAGTGCCATCATCAATAACATGTGACATATCAGAATTCATAGCAGTAGCAGGTTTAGGTGTCGCAAGCCTACTAATAACGGAAGGAGAATTTAGTGCAGAGCTAGATGGCAGTTCCTTACCTCCCCTCGTAGTTGAGGGCAAAATCTTGGTCTTAGCGTCTTTCAAGTTCTTGATGGTGATCAACAGATATAAATCCCAAGTGAAAGAGAATAGAACTATGCTCCCTTGCGACGGCACCAGAAATTAGTCTTGATAATTCACAAGTGTAGGGGATCGCAAGAGCTTTCAAGGGTAAAGTATTCAACCAAAATTTATTGATTCGACACAAGGGGAGCCAAAGAATATTCTTGAGTATTAGCAGTTGAGTTGTCAATTCAACCACACCTGGATAAGTTAGTATCTGCAGCAAAGTATTTAGGAGCAAAAGTGGTATGATAATAAAGGTAACGGTAGCAAAAGTAAAGATAAATGTTTTTGGGTTTTTGTAGTAGTTGTAACAGTAGCAACGGAAAAGTAAATAAGTGAAGAACAATATGTGAAAAGCTCGTAGGCAATGGATCAGTGATGGATAATTATGCCGGATGCGATTCCTCATGTAATATATATAACATAGGGTGACATAGAACTAGCTCCAGTTCATCAATGTAATGTAGGCATGTATTCTGTAAATAGTCATACGTGCTTATGGAAAAGAACTTGCATGACATCTTTTCTCCTACCCTCCCATTGTAGCGGGGTCCTTACGAAAACTAAGGGATATTAAGGCCTCCTTTTAATAGAGAACCGTAACAAAGCATTAGCACATAGTGAATACATGAATTCCTCAAACTACGGTCATCACCGAGAAGTATCCTGATTATTGTCACTTCGGGGTTGTCGGATCATAACACATAATAGGTGACTATAGACTTGCAAGATAGGATCAAGAACACACATATATTCATGAAAACATAATAGGTTCAGATCTGAAATCATGGCACTCGGGCCCTAGTGACAAGCATTAAGCATAGCAAAGTCATAGCAACATCAATCTCAGAACATAGTGGATACTAGGGATCAAACCCCAACAAAACTAACTTGATTACATGGTAAATCTCATCCAACCCATCACCGTCCAGCAAGCCTACGATGGAATTACTCACGCACGGCGGTGAGCATCATGAAATTGGTGATGGAGGATGGTTGATGATGATGACGATGACGAATCCCCCTCTCCGGAGCCCTGAACGGACTCCAGATCAGCCCTCTCGAGAGAGATTAGGGCTTGGCGGCGGCTCCGTATCGTAAAACGCGCTGAAACTTTCCCTCTGATTTTTTTTCTCCCCGAACGTGAATATATGGAGTTGGAGTTGACGTCGGTGGAGGTCCAAGGGGCCCACGAGATAGGAGGCAGCACCCTACAGAGGGGGCGCCCCCTATCTCGTGGACAGGCCCTAGGCCCCCTGGTCTTGATTCTTTCACCAAAAATTCTTATTAATTCCAAAAAGTGCCTCCGTGGATTTCCAGGACATTCCGAGAACTTTTCTTTTCTACACATAAAACAACATCATGGTAGTTCTGTTGAAAACAGCGTCAGTCCAGGTTAGTTTCATTCAAATCATGCAAGTTAGAGTCGAAAACAAGGGCAAAAGGAAAAGTAGATACGTTGGAGACGTATCACATACCTATCATGGCATTTCCATAGCCATTCTAAGATATATTGCCATGCAACTTCCACCGTTCCGTCTCATGACATGTGTGTTCATCATCATATTGCTTTGCATGATCATATAGAGTTGACATGATATTTGTGGCAAAGACACTGTTCATCATTATAGTACATATTATGCTAGATCATTGCACATCCTGGTACACTGCCAGAGGCATTTATATAGAGTCATATTGTTTCAGTTTATCAAGTTGTAAGTAAATAAAAGTGTGATGATGATCATTATTAGAGCATTGTCCCAGTGAGGTAAAGGATGATGGAGACCAATGAGTCCTCTGAAGAATGAGGATGAGGTTCTGGACTTAATAAAAAAATACCAAAAGAGACCAACAAAAAAGAGAAAAAAAGAGAAGGGGCAATGCTACTATGCTTTTACCACACTTGTGCTTCAAAGTAGCACCATGTTTTTCATATACAGAGTCTCTAGAGCTGTAACTTTCATATACTAGTGGGAAATTTTCATTATAGAACTTGGCTTGTATATTCCGATGATGGGCTTCCTCAAATGCTCGAGGTCTTCATGAGCAAGAAAGTTGGATGCACACCCACTTAGTTTCGGTTGAGCTTTCATACACTTATAGCTCTAGTGCATCCGTTGTATGGTAATCCCTACTCCTCGCATTGATATCAATTGATAGGCATGTCCATTACCTATTGATCCACCGAGTTGATGTGAGACTTTCTTTTCTTTTTTACTTCCCTTATGAATCTCTATCACCGTGTTCTATTCCACCCATGGTCCTAATGTCCATGGCTCACACTCATGTATTGAGTGGAGTTAGAAATGCTGAAGCGCGTTAAAAAGTATTAATTGATGTCTACTACGCAACTTTATTCTTGTAGGCACATGTTGGGCCTCCAAGCGCGGAGTTTTGTAGGACAGTAGCAATTTTCCCTCGAGTGGATGACCTAAGGTTTATCAATCTGTGGGAGGCATAGGATGAAGATAATCTCTCTCAGGCAACCATGCAATCAAATAAAAGAAATCTCTTGTGTCCCCAACACACCCAATACAATAGCAAATTGTATAGGTGCACTAGTTCAGCGAAAAGATGGTGATAAAAGTGTAGTATGGATAGTAGATATGAGTTTTTGTACTGCGAACAATAAAAAACAGAAAGGTAGTAAATAATAAAATGGAGCACAAACGGTATTGCAATAATGGAAAATGAGGCCTAGGGTGTATACTTTCACTAGTGCAATCTCTCAACAATGCTAACATAGTTGGATCATATGATTATACTTCAAAGTGCAATAAAGAATCACTCCCGAGTTCCTATTAGCGGAGAACAAAAGATAGAAATTGTTTGTAGGGTACGAAACCACCTCAAAGCTATTCTTTCCGATCATCCTGGAGTTCGTACCAAAATAACAGCAAGCTATCCTTTCGGATCGATCTAATCAAGAGTTCATACTAAAATAACACCATATGATACATATCAACCAACTCTATTGTCACCTAGGTACCCCAATGTCACCGCGAGTACCCGTGAGTTAATTATACGATATGCATCAAACAATTTTAGATTCATAATACTCAATCCAACACAAAGAACCTCAAAGAGTGCCCCAAGATTTCTACCGGAGAAACAAAGACAAGAACGTGCATCAACCCCTATGCATAGATTACCCCAATGTCACCTCGGGAATCCGCGAGTTGAGTGCCAAAACATATAGCAAGTGGATCAATATGATACCCCATTGTCACCACGAGTATTCATTTGCAAGACATATATCAAGTGCTCTTAAATTCATGGATACCATTTCGATGGGCTTGTGATGAATCCTATCGATATCATGGATACCATCTCGAAGGGATACCATTTTGCGGGCTTGTGATGAATTGAGATTTCCCTTCGATACCAAGCTTACATAATTCAGTGAGTAGGGATAACATTCATAAGCATCGTATATTCTGAAAAAGTAATGATTATGTTCTTGTATTCATGGATATTATTATGTTGATATCAATTACTTCATCATTTCTCAATATTTATACTGTGAAAGAGATTACATGATAAACATGCTAGGTAGATTCAACATCAAAGATTCTGTTTTTTTCATTTACCTATTCGAGGACTAGTAGGAATTAAGCTTAGGGATGTTGATACGTCTCCAAGGTATCTAATTTTTTTTGTTATTTCATGCTATTATATTATCAATCTTAGATACTTTATATGCAATTTTATATCATTTTGGGGAACTAACCTATTAACTCAGTGCCAGTGCCAGTTCTAGTTTTCTGCATTTTTTTGCTTTTCAGAAAATCAATACCAAACAATGTCCAAACACGATGAAACTTGACGGTGATTTTTCTGGACCAAAAGGGACCCTAAAAACTTTGGGAGGAGGCCAGAAGATGTACGGGAGAGCCACAAACTCACATAGCGCGCCCCCAGGGGCGCCACCTGAGCTTGTGTGCCCCCACGTAACTCCGTTTGACCTAATTCCAAGCATGTAAATTATCATACCACCACAAGCCAACGGGTCCATAGTTGTTAGCTACATGACTTCTTCTCTCTCTTTTATGTTCAATAAAATGTTCTCCTCGGAGGTCGATTTGATGTAATCTTGTTTGGCGGTATGTTTGTTGGTATCCGATGAATTGTGGGTTTATGATTGGAATATTCATTGAAAATAATTGAGACTTTCTTAAACTTTATTATGGATGATTATTATACTTTGTATTTTTCTCTTATCTATCCCTTTTGTTTGGCTAACTAGATTGATTTATCTTCAGTGGGAGAGGTGCTTTATAATGGGTTCAATCTTGCAGTGTCCTCACCTCGTGACAGAAGGGGTAGTGAGGCACATATTTGTATTTTTGCTACTAAGGGTAAAACGACGGGGTTCAATCATATTACTTGGTTTTGTTCTATCTACATTATTTCATCATACTTCATGCATTAATTTGTTTGTTATGAACTTAATATGTAGAGAGGCAAGCATAGAAGTGCCCCCGAATGGGGCAATAGTAGTAGATGCATTCACGAGTCGGTCTACTTGACACAGACGTAATGTCTTGATGCAATGATAGGCCCCTTTTTTGGGAGTTTGTTGACATAAACAGTATGTGACTTATGTGTTTGCTAGTGAACCCAAAGTAGCATGTCCCTGAGATATCGAGGAGTTTGATACAAATGACGAAGATAACCCTGCGTTGCAGTGAAGGTTATCATCAAAGATGATGTTAACAAGAGTGACCCCTAAAAATTGATGATGTGAAGCAATTGGTTCGGTGCATGTCCAAGGATATTAACTGCAGCATTCGAAGAGATTGAAGATGAAGTGAAGATGTAGCATTCATTCCATAGTTATTCTTGTCATTGAGTCATAGGACCACCATACTATTAAGAGGGGTGTATCGTTCAAAACTTTGATTCTCTAATGCTAAAGCCAAATCCTATGAAAGTTGTGAGAGAAATCTCTTGGTGTTCCGAGCAAATACTTGCCAGCAAGAGACCGTGATCTTCTTCGCTGCGAGAGATTTGTCTCAGACCGATGAGTTAGCATTACTTGTTCCTCAAGTAATGTTAACGTTTCTCCAAAATTTGACCGTTGCAAACTTGTCAGTTGGCCATTGGCTGGACCTCGTGTCCAAAATGATAATTTCCCATCCGGAAGGCTGCGGCTATAAATAGCCACCCGCACTGGCTTTATCCAATGGCTACTCTGTTTGATTCTAAGAAGATTGTTGATCAACCTACTCTCTGAGTGATTTGAGTTTAAAATCCACCAAGAGAAAACTCCTAGAGACGAAGAATTAGATAGTGGTTAACATCACTCTAATATAAGTCCAGTACGCTCCGTCTATTACTCTTGAGAGCTGCAAACTCTCTAGACGGTTAGGTGTCAATTTCTTCAGAGACCAAGAGTGATTGTGGTTCTCAAAGAAGAAGTCTGTAAAGGTTCGGAGATCGCCTTCAAGTATCTACCATGAGTAATCGGCATTGGTTAATGAACCAATTGTCGAGGAGAATAAGGTGAAGAGAGTTTATCTTTCGTGTTAAGTCACATCCCCTCCAACCAGGCGTAGTCCTTGTGCAGAAGGATGAACTGGTCGAACAAATACCCTGTCGCCATCGAGCACCTTCTGTTATATCTTCTACCAATGTTTATATTCGACATGTTTTCCTTCATGTATTTTGACTCGATGCATGTTTAATTTCCTTTCGGTACTTAGCTTTAGCTCGCTGTATTTGTTTTTCATTCATTCCACTGCTAGGTTCCGATAGTTTTGAGTTTTCGGAAGAAAATTTAAAACTCCCATTCACCCCCCTTTGGTAGACATACTTCGTTCCTACAATTGGTATTATAGCCTGGTTACTCCTTGACTCTGCTCATTTTGGTCTAACAACCTTGGAGTTTAAGTATGTCCTCAGTGAGCTAGAAATCGCATCTCAAGATTCCGGTATTCGACGGGATGGACTATCCCTTCCAGAAGGAGAAGATGAAGATCCGTCTTCAAGCAATAGATGATGATATGTGGAATGTGGTGCAAGTTGGATTCACCGTTGATATACCTCAAGCCCCCACCAACGAAGATAAGAAACTCATTTAGATGGATGCGCAAGCCAAATATGAAATTGGTGGCCATCTCTCTTGAGCATAATTTCTTCAGTATCGTCAATGTGAAACTATGAAGGATTTGTCAGATGTTTTCGAGAAGATCAATGAAGGAGTTTCAACTCAGAAAGAAGCTTGAATTGATACTCTCCGAGCAAAATTTAATCATTTCATGCACATTGGAAATTAAAGCTATCAGCAAACCTTCGACCGCCTTAGTGACATTGCAAATGAGCTTCAAGTACTCGATGCCAAATACATCACTGACCATGAAGTTGTAAAGAAACTGCTCCGATCTCTTGACAGTTCATTCGACACACTTGTCTTGATGATTCATGAACATCCTGATTTCAAATCCCTCGACTCAGCTGATATCATGGAAAGACTAAACACTCAAGAGGAATAAGAAGAAGATAAAAGAGATCTCTATGGCCCAAGCCAATGCAAAACTCACGCTCTCAAGGCTATGGCAGACTCATCATCCGATGGAAATGCTGAAGAAGATTCAGATGACCCAAAAAGGCTCAGCAAGGATATGGCATTGATCATGAAAAGATTCTAGCATCTTCCTGGGAAGAGCCAGTTCCAGAAGAAAGGTTCAAGTAACTCTGGTGGGTCAAAAACTTCATCAAAACCTACTGCAGAATACACCTGCTTCAAGTGCAAAAAGCCTGGACACTTCATTTTGGACTGCCCTCTCTAGGAAGCTGAAATTTCGGCCAATGGAAGATATGATTCTAGCAACTATCGAGGCAAAAGCAAGACTAAGAACTACAACTCCGATGATGAGAAGAAAACAAAGAAGTTCTTCAAGAAGAAGGATAGCTCCACCTCAAAATCATCGTCAAGATATTCCTCGAGGAATCCTTTGAAGTTCTCCTCCAACCGCAAGAGTAACTCTCACAAGGCCAATGTGTACATTGGTAAGGAAATGGATTCTGATGAAGAAGAATCGTCAGACTCTGAAGAAGCTGAAGAATCCGATGAGGATTCCTACTTTGGCATGGCTGGCATAGCATATGCTTCGTCCCCTACATCAAACTTATTCGGAAACCCGTCAAGCGACAATGAAACTCCTACTTACTGTTTCATGACCAAGGCATCAAAAGAAAAGGTATCCTCCAAACATCATAAGGTTCACTCCAATGATCAATATTCTTCTGATGAGGATGACCATTCTAAGTTGATCAAAATTGCCAATATTCAACAAAACTCTCTGGAGAAAATTGAGAAAACCCTCAAGAAATCTGAAGGGTTGTTGGTTGAGGAGATGGAGAAAAATCAGTCGTTGACTAAAGGGTATGCCACCCTCCAGTCACGAATGGAAGAACTGTCAAATTGTCATGAATTTCTCTTAGCTGGCCATGAAAGATTGACCTATGATTACCTAAAAAGAAAATAGGAACTCGAGGCACCGAGAGAGGCTCATGAGGATTTGATCAGGGAAAATTATATTCTCACCCAACAACTTAAGGAGAAACCTGAAGTGTTTGTTCCACCTTGCTTAAAATGCCTTGAACGAACCAATGCTGAATCAAATGCTGAAGCATATGTGAATGCTAACCCCTCGATCAAGGAAAATGGTTCTGTTTCTGATGAAAATGCTAGGTTGAAGGATCTTCTTCAGACACGAATGTTCAAATCTCTCAAAGGGCACCAAACCTGTCGTGGAATAGTCACGACAGATGTCCTAGTGTGAGGACTTAGTCGTGGAGCCATCGCAACTAGGTTAGCTTAAAGGGGTTAAACGGGACAAAGGACATAGAGAGAGTTTATACTGGTTCGGCCCCTTGCGGTGAAGGTAAAGGCCTAATCCAGTTTGAGGTGGTATTGCTTATGTCTCGATTACCAGGGAGCGAATACGCTTGACCTAGCTTTTGATCTCTTGTTTCTTGCCCTGAACTGTCATCGAGTCGTCCCTTTATATACACAGGTTGACGCCCAGTGGCTCACAGAGTCCCAGCCGGCTCATAGACAACGTGTTCGGCTCGGTGACTAAATACACTTGGCTTACAATATAAGTCATACATATATGGCGGTTTACCCCTATGGGCCTTAAGTCGCCCTTGGGATTTGGGCCCTTGCTTCATGAACCGCCATCTTCAACATCCTCATGGGCTTCGCATTGATAAACCGCCATAGGTATAACCCAGCCCCTCCTGGGAGGGTCATACCTAATAGTCATATCCCCAACATTAGGCCCCAAATTGATTTGAAATCGTTCATGTCAATCTTCAACCCGCCATGACGTCATCTCCTGCGATTGTGGTAACCCGCCATGACGTCCTCTGCCATTAATTTTACGCAATACCCAATATATCTTAACAGATCCTTATCTTTAATAACCATCCTGAAAATCGAGGTGCCTGAGCAGCTAGATAATCATTCTTCGGCTTCCTTGTTTTTCGTGCCCACCTGTGACCCTTCTCCTTATAAATAGGGTCAAACAACCCTCCTTTCATTTTCCCCTTACCTTCTCGTCTTCTTCTTCCTCTCGCGACTCCTCTACCGCCTTGAGCTTTGCCGTCGCCGTCCTCCGACCGCTGCACCTGTCGTGGTTCTAAGTCTGACAGTAGAGTGGGGGTAGGTATGGAGAGGCAAGGTCCTAGCTATGGAGAGGTTGTGAACACAAGCGATGTACGAGTTCAGGCCCTTCTCGGAGGAAGTAAAAGCCCTACGTCTCGGAGCCCTGAGGCGGTCGAGTGGATTATCAGTGTAGGTATTACAAGAGTGCGAACCCTTCTGCCTGTGGAGGGGGGTGGCTTATATAGAGTGCGCCAGGACCCCAGCCAACCCACATAATGGAGAGGTTAAAATACATTAAGCACAAGGCATCGTAACGCCCTCATAAAGTGCCTTAACTAACATTAAGTCTATTCAATTACAGGCCGTTGTGGAGTGCCTTCTGACCTTCTGGTGGTCGAGTGTATCTTCATGGTCGAGTGAGTCTTCCATGGTCGAGTCCTTCGAACCAGTCGAGTGGATTCCTCGTTGGTCGACTGGGTGGTAGTCTCTTCTAAGAGTGCCCTTGGGTAGGACGTTTAGGTCAGGCCTATGACCCTACCCTAGGTACATGAATCCATCGTTAGCCCTCGAATGGATTGAGGCTTGAGTGAGGAAGGAGTTGATGCTGTTCCGATTGAACTTTGGCATGCTGGTTATGCGTCTTCTTCGATCAAGATATTCTTTGTTAATAACGAGCAACTTTTCTTCAGTCAACTTGATCCATTCTTGTTTTTCTTTCGTCGAGTGACCTTTCATACTTTGCCGGCTCCCGAGCGACGGATCGCAGGAAATCTCGCGCCAGGCAGACCGATCTGCCGCTCGCGGATTACGCGGGATACGAAATTTGGGGGAGCGCGCGAAGCGGAACGGACCGCGGCGCTCGGACGGGACAAGACATGGACGCCTCGATCTCCACGCCGTTTTTTCCGCCACGTATCGTGTCAATGCAACTGTTTTTGGATATGATTGGATCGCCCGGGTCCACCTGTCATCCACTCGGAAGGGATGTTATAAATGCAATTTGTGAGGGCTTCTGCACAATACCTCGTTCTTTCTCCTCTGCTCTCTTCGTCTCCGCCCAACGCAACTGTTGTAGCCTCCGCAACTCTCTCTCTCTTGCGCACTTCACCGGCGGCCATGGGCAAGGAGAAGACGGCGGCGCTGGAGCGCGTGAAGAAGGCGTCGGCGGCGGAGAAGGCGTCGGCGACTGAGAAGGCGAAGGGGAGATCCACCAGCTGCAGCGGGTCTTCGTCGAGATCCCGCTTGCCGAAGGGCTGGGTCCAGGGAGATTGGATCCAGTCGACCATCAGGGAGAAGGATCTCCTCGACATGGCCGACGACGGGCTGATCCCCCACGGCGCCACAAGGCTTCCTGGCAAGGAGTGGCAGCCTCAGCCGGAGGAGGGTGAGTGTGTGCTCTGGCCACCCATGTTGATCGAGGATTTTCCCCGCCTTGAGTGTTTTCTTTCGTGGCTTTTTGAACTTCTTTGGAGCCCAGCTCCACCATTTTACTCCAAACTCCATCGCAGATCTTGCTGCATTTGTATCCATGTGTGAAAACTTCCGGGCTGTCAACCGTGACCGGGGTTGTTCAAGCACATCTTCACATGTCGTTCTCGATCGTGAAGAAAGCGAGTCCAGGAGATGAGAAAACCCAAGTGGTCCAGATGTGCGGGGGCTTAGGAATCCAAGTGAGGAATAAGAGCACCTTCCCAGCTATGTCTTTTCCCGAGTCGGTCGGGGTGGCAATCGACTGGTTTTTGCGCAGAATGAGCCGACGCTGGTCACGTCAGTGGACTCCTCCATTCACCATGAGTCGAGTGAACAAACCCTCCTCCTCGAAGGTGGTTCGGAGGAGAGCTGACGTGAAGATGTTGATGGACGCGTGGTGCAGTTGGTTCGGGACGGCGTGGATCGGCATGGACCTCTTGGAGGTTTTTCTTTGAGGCGAATCCAACCTCTTGAGTTCGAGCCCCTTTGCATGTGGCTGTATCTTGAACCGAAGACGAGACTCGAGTCCACCGGAGGCGGTCGGCAGCGCCATAGTGGAAAGGTGGATGGCGCGATCATTGGAAACAAGGACAATCCTCGTGGATCCGGAGGATTTCTCCACTCGACCATCACAGGTGTTCGGATAAGGTATATTTACTCTGTCTTCCATTGTATGTCCATTGAATGTGTTTACGTATGTCCTGCAATTTGGTCGATTGAACTCTGTCTTGGCGTTTTCCGTGCCCTTACCGAGCTGTATTCAATGCCCAACGGAGCTCAGCTCCACCGAGGAGGAGAAGCTAAGCGGGGTGAGAGCCAGGAAGAGTGGGATTCATACGCCATTGAGGATGACGATGACGACGACGACGATGATGAGGATGAAGAAGAGGAGGAGGAGGAAGAGGTTGCACCACCGCGCTCGGAAAGGCGGTCAAAACTTGTTCATGACCCTCCGATCGAACAGCGGTAGGAGTCGGATCGCTTGTGATCGACCAAACGCCCTCGAACCGCTTCTCCGGTGCCGACTGAGAAGGCGCCGAAGCAGTCGAAGGTAGCTCCATCAAAGCCAACCAAGCCTCTGTCAAAAATGAAGGTGTCCATCCCCACCATATCAGGGTAAACGTATTACTTGAGTCTTCCTGTTTTGTACAAGCTTTATCTCTGGTTGATACTTGAATTAATCGACTGATTCTTTGGAATTTCAGTGCGGCGACTTCCGAAACCTCAGGCAAGGCCGAGGACCATGAGATGGAGGACGCGGCGACCTCAAATCCTGGTATTGTATCCTTGATTCTGTTCTCAGTCGACTGACTCATAGTTTCTAACTTTGATTCTTTTTGAAGCTCCAACCAATGACATTATCACCCTTCCTGATGATGATGAGGATGAAGAACCATTGAGGTATAGGAGGAGCAGGAAGGCATCCATTGGCAAAGCAGCCCAAGATGTGGCGCCGAGACTATTGCAACGGAGGGGGAGATCACCACTCGACATACCGTGTCCTTCGCAGTACCGTTGACGAGTGCTCAACCCGCTTCGTCGAGTGCTGGGCAACCTTCGCTCTTCACCACGCACCACGTCCCGGAGGACCAAGCTAGTGCTGCTAAGGAGGCGTCATGGCAAGGGAATCATGATGGAGCGGTGAAGATCGTCCGGGATGCAAGCCAAGCAGCTTATGATGCCAGCTCCGCTCTTCAAAGCAATGTTGGTCGATCGACCACCGCTTTTCTGTTAGGATATGCTATCAAAACTTCTTTTCTTTCTGAAATCCATAGCGATCACCCACTGGGTGTGTTGATAAAAGTCCGTGTGGCGGGGACACGCTGAGTGCACCCGTGGGTGTAATCCCCAAGGCTAAGGTCGACACGGTGGCAATCGGCCTTAGGCTTTCAAGGAAATATTGATCATCATTCGACTAAAATGATTGGGTTTACGAAACCGGTGGGACGCTGAGTGCACCCACTGGGTGTAGTCCCCAGGCGTGGTCGATCACTGGCGATTGATTACGATCTCAAGAAGCTTTGGTCGATCGGGTCGACTTTTTTTTTGGTCGATTGGTCGACTCTGTCTTGAAATAGGACGGTGGGGGCACGCTGAGTGCACCCACCGGGTGTAATCCCGAGACTACGGTCGAATGCTTGCATTCGACTGTGGTCTTAGAAACGTATGATTTTTCTCTTATTCACTCGGAAGTGAATCATCTTTTGACATTTTGTCGATTGATTCTTCGTAGAAATCCTATGATCTTGCGGCGCGCTATACTAAACTGGAGCAGAAGCATATTCAGCTCAAGTTGGACTTGAAGCTAGTGCAGGAGAATCTGACGAAGGCGAAGGAGGAGACCAAAGGTATGTTCGGTGAGACTTCGACGACTCCTTTCTTCCCCCATCTGTTTCAAATCTGACTTTGCTTTAATTTACAGGCAAGGTGAAGGAGGCCCAGAGGAAGAAGGATCTTGAGTTGTCTGAGAAGATCAAGCTTGCTGACGAGAAGTTAACCTCAGTCACCAAGCTCGAACAGGACAACACCAATCTGAAGGCTGCTCTCGGCCATTGCCACCAAGGATGTTAACCGATCGAAAGTCGACAAGACCACTATGATCGAGAAGATCAACCAGTTGATGGGAAGAAGAATGACCTGGAAGGCTTCCCGGTGGTCTTGCTAAGAAATTGTTCCTTATGCTCGAAGGTAGTCTTTACGCCGACCAATTCTTCCAACTGTGATGCTTCCATTCGACCATCGTCTTGACTCGGGGTTTTGTCTTTGCGAGAATTCTGCCGCAACTTTGAAGAAGAAACCAGCCGATTAGAGCTGAACCTTGACCTGTCAATTCCCCGGTGAATGATGAAGTTGCCATGAATGTCTTCCGACTGGAGTCCCGTGTTGCCGCTGTCGTGGACTACCTCGCAAGGCTGAAGGTTGCTACATCCCGCATCGACTCGACGCTCTGGCCCGGGGCGATACTCCAAAATGACCTCGAGTCACTGATGGCTCGATTGAACGCCGTCCCTGACCGAGTGCAGGAGTGGAAGAAGTCCTCGGCTCGGTGTGGCGCAGATGTCGCCCTGTGCCTGGCGCGAGTCCACTGCAAGGATGCACGAGAGGATAAGATGGCGGCTCTCCGAGTGGCCAACACCAAGAAACACGACTTCAGGTCCTTCATGGAAACTTTCATCGCTGCTGCTACACGGATCGTAGATGGGATCGACGTCGACGAGTTCGTTGCTCCTTCCAGCCCTCCACAGGAGGGGTAAAAAACTCTCTTTAAGTCTGACACTTTAAATTTGCCTCGGTATGCCGAGTGGAATTGTAACCGATAAAACCTTAACAGGCTTAGTGCCTGAGCACTCTCGGTTACTTTAGGTATCGACCTAAGCTTGGATTGGATGTTTGGACATGATTGCTTTTGGCTTGAATTGCCCTTTGCGTGTTCACAAATGAGATGCCTCTGCGCAATGACTTATTCCTTAGGCGAGCACTGGCTGCAACTAAGCCTCCGAGTGAGAGGTTTGCTCTTCACTCGGTAGGATTTCTTATACCTTAGGCGAGCACCGGGCTGCAGCTAAGCCCCGAGTGAGAGGTTTGCTCTTCATTGGTAGGATTTCCTATACCTTAGGCGAGCACTCGGGCTGCAGCTAAGCCCCGAGTGAGAGGTTTGCTCTTCACTCGGTAGGATTTCTTATACCTTAGGCGAGCACTGGCTGCAGCTAAGCCCCGAGTGAGAGGTTTGCTCTTCACTCGGTAGGATTTCTTATACCTTAGGCGAGCACCGGGCTGCAGCTAAGCCCCGAGTGAGAGGTTTGCTCTTCACTCGGTAGGATTTCTTATACCTTAGGCGAGCACTGGCTGCAGCTAAGCCCCGAGCGAGAGGTTTGCTCTTCACTCGGTAGGATTTCTTATACCTTAGGCGAGCACTGGCTGCAGCTAAGCCCCGAGTGAGAGGTTTGCTCTTCACTCAAGAGGATTTCCGTTGTATTTGTGGCGGCTTCGGAGGAGAGAGCCATGATCAACCTGCACCTCGTCTTCCTTGCGAAAGCACATCATACTTATGGTGTAGCTCGGAGGAGAGGGTCGCAGTCGACCTGCGCCTCATCCTCCTTGCGAGCGTATGTTGTACTTATGGTGTAGCTCGGAGGAGAGGGTCGCAGTCGACCTGCGCCTCGTCCTCTTTGCGAGTGTACATTGTACTTATGGTGTAGCTCGGAGGAGAGGGTCGCAGTCGACCTGCGCCTCGTCCTCTTTGCGAGCGTACGTTGTACTTATGGCGTAGCTCGGAGGAGAGGGTCGAGTCGACCTGCGCCCGTCCTCTTCTTGACGTCACGTTGTACTTAGGCGAGTACTTGACTACAGCTAAGCCTCCGAGTGGAAGTCTGGCTTATCACTCGGTAGGATTTTTAATAACTTAGGCGAGCACTGGGCTGCAGCTAAGCCTCCGAGTGGAAGTCTCGCTTACCACTCGGTAGGATTTTTATACCTTAGGCGAGCACTGGGCTGCAGCTAAGCCCCCGAGTGGAAGTCTGGCTTACCACTCGGTAGGATTTTTATACCTTAGGCGAGCACTGGGCTGCAGCTAAGCCTCCGAGTGGAAGTCTGGCTTACCACTCGGTAGGATTTTATACCCTAGGCGAAGCGGATTCGCGGCTAAGCCTCCGAGTGGAAGTCTGGCTTACCACTCGGTAGGATTTGTACAAACTTAGGCGAAACGGATTCGCGACTAAGCCACCCACTGGGGGAAACTGGACGAAAAAAATAAAAAGTGACAAAAATTATGAAGGAATTATGACACTATTATTTCAAACTTCATGAACTACAGAAGTATTTTATTACAACTCATCCGAGTGAAAAAACTTTAAGTGTAAAACGGGCGGAGCGGATCCGCATTCCAAGCTCGGGGCTCTTCGATATTGTGTTCAACGTTGTAGAGACGATATGCCCCGTTGTGGAGAACCTTGGTGACGATGAAGGGTCCTTCCCAAGAAGGAGCGAGTTTATGCTGTTTCTGCTGATCCACTCGGAGAACTAGATCTCCTTCCTGGAAGGCTCGACCTCTCACATTTCTGGCGTAAAGTCGACGCAAGTCTTGCTGGTAGATGGTCGAGGGATCAGAGCCATCTCCCTTTCCTCCTCTAAGAGGTCGACTGCGTCCTGACGCGCCTGCTCAGCTTCTGCTTCGTTGTAGAGTTCAATTCGGGGAGCGTTGTGAAGAAGATCACTCGGCAGGACTGCTTCAGCTCCATAGACCAAGAAGAATGGAGTTCTGCCGGTCGACCGATTAGGCGTGGTCCGCAATCCCCAAAGCACTGAAGGGAGTTCGTCGACCCATGCTCCAGCTGCATGCTTGAGATCTCGCATCGCCGTGGTTTGCACCTTGAGGATTAAGCCATTGGCTCGTTCGCTGTCCATTCGACTGCGGATGGGCGACTGAAGCGTAGTCGACTCGTGTGCCTTGAGCGTTGCAGAAATCCTTGAATTCCTCTGAGTCAAAATTTGACCCATTATCTGTGATAATGCTATGCGGGACTCCATATCGAACGTCGGCTCTCGATGAAGGAAACAGCGAAGATCAAGGCCAAGATTCTTGATGGGTTTAGCTTCAATCCACTTGGTGAACTTGTCGACTGCTACCAGTACATGTGTGAAACCACTACGACCCGTTCTCAAGGGACCGACCATGTCCAACCCCCATACTGCAAACGGCCAGACGAGCGGGATAGTCTTGAGTCGACGCAGCTTGTGTGACATATTGGAGTAGAATTGACATCCTTCGCACTTGTCCACTATTTCTTTCGCCATCTCATTCGCCCTCGGCCAGTAAAATCCAGCTCGGTATGCTTTGGCTACAATGGTCTGAGAGGACGCATGGTGACCACAGGTCCCCGAGTGGATATCATGGAGAATGACTCGACCTTCTTCTGGCGTTATGCATTTTGACCAACTCGGTCGGGCTTTCTATATCTGACTGTCCTTTGATAACGGTAAAGGCTTTGGATCGACAGACGATCTGCGGGCCTCTTCCTCATCCTCCGGGAGTTCTTTTCTCGGGATATATGCGATATAGGAATTGTCCAATCAGAGTGACCACTAAAATCTCCATGACCAAGTCGACCCTTTGGGACTTCAACCTCGCCGGATCTGTGGCACTCTTGGGCTGTGGAGCTTCCTCTGTGAAGGGTCTTCTTTAATCGACGGAGGCGATATGTTCCAAAAATACACCACTGAATGGCTTCTCTTTGGAACCTATCTTCGCCAGATCATCTGCTGCTTGGTTTTTGATCGGGGATGTGATGGAGCTCCAACCCTCGAACTTCTTTTCCGGCTTCCTCATCGCATTGCAAGATCCGGTCATGGCTGGGCTTTCACGCCCCACTCCTTCATCACCTGGTCGACCACTAAATCTGAATCGCCATAAACCATCAAAGTGACGGACGCCGAGTGAGATGGCCATGCGTAATCCATATAAAAGGGCCTCGACTCGCCTCATTGTTGGAGGAATCAAAGTGAATCGAGCACATATCTAAGCTTGTCTCCTCTAGGGAAACCAGAACCACCCAGCTCCGTAACCATTCAGCATCTTAGAGCAATCGAAGAACATGGTCCAATGCTCCGAGTGAACTTCAGTCGGCTGCTGTTGTTCAATCCACTCGGCGAGGAAATCTGCTATTGCCTGGGACTTAATGGCTTTCTTTGCCTCAAATTTGATATCAAGGGGAAGAAGTTCAATCGCCCACTTCGCCACTCGACCGGTTGCGTCTCTGTTGTGCAAAATCTCCTATAAAGGAGCGTCGCTGACGACTGTTATAGAATGATCAGAGAAATAGTGAGCAACCTTCTTCGTGGTCATGTATATGACATACACAAGCTTCTGATAATGAGGATATCTCTGCTTGGATGGAGTCAAGACTTCAGACAAATAATACACCGGGCGCTGAACTTTGAAGGCCTTTCCTTCCTCTTCCGCCGACCGTAAGCATGATCGATGACTTGTCCAAATGGCTGCGATATAAAGCAACAGAGGCTCTTTGCTGATTGGAGCAGCAAGCACCGGCTGGGTGGATAGCGAGCTTTTAGCTCGCAAACGCTGCATCACTTCGAGTCCACTCGAACTTGTCCGCCTTCTTCATCGACCGGTAAAGAGGCAATGCCTTTTCACCGAGTCGTGAAATGAATCGACTTAAAGCGCCAAGCATCCAAGAAGCTTCGACATCGTGCACTCGCGCAGGCGATTCATTAGGAGAATAGTGCCGATCTTCTCGGATTAGCGCCGATCCTCGCTCGAAACGAAAACCGAGTAATTTTCCACCAGAACTCCGAATGTGCACTTTGACGAATTGAGCTTGATATCGCACCTTCCGAGGTTGGCAAATGTTTCGCGAGGTCGCAAGCAGGTCGGAACCTTTTCACGACTTAACGACGATATCATCCATATACGCCCACATTCCGGTGATTTGAGGAGAAGACACTTCAATCATTCGCATAAATGTGGCTCCGGCATTCTTGAGGCCGAATGGCATGGTGATATAGCGAAGCACCGAATGGAGTGATGAAAGCTGTTTTATTTCGTCGGGTCCATCTGAGCACGGATCGATGATACCCGGAATATGCATCTAGAAAAGACAATCTTCACATCCCGCGGTCGAGTCAACAATTTGATCTATGCGGGGAGAGGAAAATGATCCTTCGGCAGGCCCGATTGATGTGCTTAAAGTCAATGCACATGCAGAGCGAGTTGTCCTTCTTGGGAACCATGACGACATTAGCGAGCCACTGAGTGGTATATCTCTCGGATAAATCCTGCGCCAACAATGAGCCACTTCTTCACCAATAGCTTTTCTCTTACGGACGGCGGACCGCCAAGATGCTCTTTAACTGGTTTTGCTGACTTGTCGACTGGAGGCGATGCTCACCATCCCCTGAACACGGCATGTCGGTGGCTTCCATGCGAAATGTCCCAGCTCACGGAGGAACTGGATGGCGCTTCTTCCTATTTCGGTCGAGTGTCGTGGAGATGTGGGTCGGGCTGCATTGGGGTCATCGGGTGAATATGAACTAGCTTCGTCTCACGAGACGATCGAAATGCGAACTCGTGGCGGCTTCTTGATCGCAACAAATCACTCGGATCTGCGTTTTGCTTATATCCTTCGACCGACCGCTGTCACTTGGGAGTCGGCAATCTTTGAGCCCTTCCGAAAGCACTCTTCCGCTTTTTCCGATCGCCATGATGAGAATCACTCCCTTGGGGCTGGCATTTTCAGTTTGAGGTACACGAACATGGTCGAGCCATGAATCGTGCGTAGGCTGGCCTCCCCAAAATGGCGTGGTACACACTCTGAAAATCCACAACCTCAAAGGTCAACTTTTCCTTGCGAAAATGCTTGGAATCACCAAAAACCACGTCCAGAGCTATTTGGCCGAGTGAATTGGCCTTCTTCCCTGGTATGACTCCGTGGAAACTCATGTTGCTGGTGCTCAGTCGGGACATCAGAATGCCCATTCCTTTCAATGTATCAGCATATAACAAGTTCAGCCCACTACCGCCATCCATCAGCACTTTCGTCAGTCGAGTGCCTTCGACAATTGGGTCGACCACCAACGCTTGCCGCCCAGGGGTGGCAATATGAGTCGGATGATCAGATTGGTCGAATGTGATGGGTGTTTGGGACCACTTCACGTAACTTGGCTTTACTGGGGCAACCATGTTCACCTCACGGTTAATGACTTTCAGTCAACTTTTGCTTTCCACATCCGCGAAGATCATCGAGTGGAGTTGACGGTGGATATTCTTCCTCACCGTCCTCTTTGTCTCCGCCTTGTCGGCTCCTTCTCCTTGTCCTTAGACTGTTTTCCTGGCCGCTGGATCAGAGTCGACATTTGGCAGTGGTGTGCTTTGGGTAAATGATGTTGCCCTCTTCATCTTTCTTTGTGTGAATATGGCATGGCATATCCATCACGTCGTTTCCTTCTTTATCCTTTACTTTCTTGGGATTCCGTGATCCTTCGGCTTCCCTTGAACTTCCCCGAGTGACGCCGGGGCCTCTCCAGAGCTGCTGGCTCGGCTTCCGCTTCTATTTCCGATCGAATTTCCTTCTCCGATCGACTTGGCTTGTACTTGCCGCTTCGGAGTCGGTCTTCTTCCTCGCCGTTGGCGTACTTGGTAGCAATCTCCATCATCCGACTCAAGGTCATGTCGCCGGTTCGGCCGAACTTCAGACTCAATTCTCTATTCTTGACACCATCATTGAAGGCGCAAACTGCTTGATGGTCCGACACATTCTCCACAGTATGGTGCAGGGTGATCCACCTCTGAATGTACTCTCGGAGAGTTTCATTGGTCTTCACACACGTACTTGCAGCTCTGTCAAGCCAGCCGTCGCTTGCGTGTTCCTTCAAAAGTTCAGCGAACACTGGGACAAATCTTCCCAAGTGTATATATCGCTAGGAGGTAATCGATTCAGCCATGCCTGGCAGAACCTTCCAACATGAGGGGCAATGCTTCATGGCCACCTCATCGCTCCCACCACCAATCTGAACAGCCACTCGGTAATCTTCAAGCTGGTCTCGGGCTTGGACTCCCCAATGAATTTGTTGACTCTGTTGCCAACCTGAAATTGGGGGAATCATGCGGCTCGATAGCCCTCGCTAAAACACTCCGACCGAAACATGCACTCGACCTTGTGGGTGCATCCTCTCGGTCCCTCGATGGGCTCTGTTCGGTCGACCAAGCCTTGCACGATAATGGATCGTGCGCCAAAGCCCAGTTCCCGGGTCGACCGAACTCTTCGCCCAGTCCGAATCGACGCTCATCATCCTGCCGAGGAGCGTAAGACCCTTCCTCGAGGGGAAACGGGCACTCGGCGCTGTCATCCCGGTCGAATCGGTCTCCGATCGCTCTCGCCGGTTGTCGCGCTTCTTCCGCCGCGGAGGCGATCTGGGGACCGTGAGCGATCGAACAAAGATTCGCAGCGACGGATCGACTGTGAATCTGTTGCGCGATCGCGACACGGCTGAGTTACGGTCTCCCGCTGCTCGGAGTAAATCTCGATCCGCATCAAGCCTCTCCGACTTCCGATCGAGAAGGCTGGATGGACTCTGCTATACGGGTTGCACCTGCTAAATTCTGAATTGGCGTGCGGTATACCTGAGTCGGCGGGAAGAGTCGACGTCCACTGGCTTCAGGAACTCGTTGCTGCGCGCGCTCGTCGAGTGCTCGCTGAAGGTTCTCCAGGCGAGCGCGTTCGGTGACATTGGCCAAACGTGCCTCCTCCAAGGCGCGAGCCTCAGGGGTTTCTCCGGTGATGGGAGTATGCAGGGCATCCATGTTCCTGCGGCGAAGCTCTTCTCTCTGCAGAGAATCGAGTGTCTCGGGCTGGTACTCTTCGTGCTCTTGTACGGGGTCGCCTCCTCCGGCTGCTCCGCCGCCATGGGCGAAGCCGGGAGGACTGCGTGGGCCGTCGACCATGAGGATTTCCGCCGCTGGATCACTGCTATCGCATTCGATGATCTCTACGAGCCGGCCCGACGATCGAACAGGTCGTAGAGGGACTCGTCGGGCTCAATTGCCGCGACCTGGGCGATGGCTGCCCGGCGAGCCACCGCGTGCTTCACCCACTGCTGGAGTCTCGACCGACCAGAGCGCTTGCGCTGGTGGGAGACCGGGTGGGCGACCGATAAAGGAGTCGACCGATACGGGGTCGACGGTTGCCGCAGCAGAACGCCGCGGACACATGCGCGAAAGTGCGTCGCCCCGCGGACGGGGAGCGCCTCGATGTCGAGTGGAGCCTCCTGGAGCCATGCGGAGTCGTCGGCGACAAAGGTGAGAGCACCGAGACGGATCTCGCGCCCCTCAGCCAAAACTCCAGCAGTCATCATGATGAAAGTACTCGGAAGTACTGCAACTTCTCCACAAATCGCTAGAACACCTGCCCCACGGTGGGCGCCAACTGTCGTGGTTCTAAGTCTGACAGTAGAGTGGGGGGTAGGTATGGAGAGGCAAGGTCCTAGCTATGGAGAGGTTGTGAACACAAGCGATGTATGAGTTCAGCCCTTCTCGGAGGAAGTAAAGCCCTACGTCTCGGAGCCCCGAGGTGGTCGAGTGGATTATCGATGTAGGTATTACAAGAGTGCGAACCCTTCGCCTGTGGAGGGGGTGGCTTATATAGAGTGCGCCAGACCCCAGCCAGCCCACATAATGGAGAGGTTAAAATACATTAAGCACAGGCGCATCGTAACGCCCTCATAAAGTGCCTTAACTAACATTAAGTCTATTCAATTACAGTGCCACAGCAAAGTGCCTTCGACCTTTCGGTGGTCGAGTGTATCTTCATGGTCGAGTGAGTCTTCCATGGTCGAGTCCTTCGAACCAGTCGAGTGGATTCCTCGTTGGTCGACTGGGTGGTAGTCTCTTCTAAGAGTGCCCTTGGGTAGGACGTTTAGGTCAGGCCTATGACCCTACCCTAGGTACATGAATCCATCAGCACCAACTCAGGCCGCTGCATCAACCTGACTGGTCTAGAAAACGTCGGCGCTCCACCGCAGTCCATCTGCATGTGTAAGTGTTCATCTCCCTATGCGTCAGATCTGCATTAGGGTTAACCCTGTTCTTCGGTGTTCTTCACTGTTCTTTGCTTTTTCTTCAACCCTGGTAGCTTCTGATCTGAATATAGAATAGAGCTTGTGTGGTAGCAGTTTAGCCTTTGTTTTTAATATTAGAATACTTTTTCCTTCATATAAGATCTCATCGGAGCACATGAACTCCTCTGCTGCCGCTTTAGGTTTAGAATTTATTGCATTTTCTGAACTGCCACCGATCCAAAATTATAGCTTCAGTCTGTGAAATCTGTTTGTCCATCACTTAGCAAAATTTTCCTTCTTGATAGATCTTAACTATCAGTGTTGTCATGGCGGCTTACATCACCAGTTATAGCGAGTCATATGTCATTAGGCTCCTTTTAAGCCGCCATTCTGAATATGTACTATGGTGTTTTACCTTCGGCTTAATGAATCAACTTAAACCGGCAAAATTGTTCTTTCTTTTAGGCTTCTTTCTTCACAATGCCACCGAAGATGGCCACTTCATGTAATTGGGTTCCCTCCATTGTCACCGAGGACACGCTCAAAGACTTTGTCAAAACCGACTATTTACCAGAAAAAACTGTCATGCATTATCACGCCCCCAATCCGGAAGAAGAGAGACCTCAGCCAAAGGATGATGAGGTCATGTTTTTACTGACCACATGAATCGGGGCTTCTTACCGCCTGGTTCTAATTTTTTCCGAGATGTTCTGCACTTCTTTCAGCTTCATCCTCAAGACATCGGAGCCAATTCTGTGTCAAACATCTGCAACTTTCAAGTTTTCTGCGAAGTATACCTTCAAAAGGAGCCCAGTGTCAAACTGTTCAGGGAATATTTTTATTTGAACCGCCAAAATGAGTTTACAAACGGGCCCAGCTTGGAACTTGGCGGAATCTCAATTCAACGAAGAAGAGATGCTATCTTCCCCTATGCTCGCTTGCGAGTCACCCCAAAGATTGTAACCAGACATGGTTTTATTGCAAAGATACCTCTCCGTCTGACGAGAACCCACTGCCAGGCTATCGTGCCCAACGTCTTGACTCAAAACATCATCTTCCTGAGAAGCTTACCGCTGCTGAACATGCAAAGCTCGCCCCCACCATTGCAAAGGTCAAGGCTCTGCTGGGAAACGGCTTAACTGGCATTGACTTGGCTCGATGTTGGGTTGCTTGGCGGATCATACCCTTGAGTCACCGATCCGGCTTAATGTGTACTTACACTGGTGGTAAAAAGGATCCACTATGCCACAGCTCAGTGCCTTTAACTGATGAGGCAATCAATGAAATGAAAAAAAGCCTTCTGAATGAAGACCCGGAAGACTGCAGCAAAGTGGGTCTGAACCCTTTCTGCAAACTTAACCCGCCACCAGAGGTGAGTCTTTAAATTACTTACATTACCTTCATCAGTCCAATATTCTGTTAACTCAACTTTGATGACTTTCACAAGCTGAATCTGATTTTTCGAAAAAGAAGTATAACCATGAAGCTGCCAAAAAGGCCAGGGCTGCCAAGAAAGCCATCAAGAAAACTGCCAAGAAGAATAAGAAGAAATCAAGTACTTCCGAGCTGTTTGAACTTAACGACAGCTTTGAGTCGGAGGTAGCTCTTGATTCTCTTGGCTCCTTTTTCAACTATCTTATTGACATTGATTATCATCAGGATGACACGGGGGCCAGTCAAGCTGGCGAGGAAGAGGTAACTATCATTTCCTCCGACTCCGAGCCTTTGCCAAGACAGAAAATTCGAAGAGTAACCCGTAAAGTATGCTTTTCACACCCCTTAGCTCATCTGGATCCTCACTTTATTTTGAAGCAACAATAGCACGAGAGTCGGTGACAGACTCAGACCAGCGGAGGTGAAGAATTATCTTCCGGCTTACCAAATACTCCAAGGAAACGTCAAAACGAGGTCATCCCAAATTTAAACTCTTTTTATCCTCTGGCGGGTCTCATCCGCCGACCACTTAATTCTTCTGATTCAAATTATCACGAGATTTCTCGCTCCTCTTCCGGTGACTCATCACAGTCCCAGCTACCGGCTTTCAAAACTGCTCCTGGGTAATAACAATTACTGATTATTTGCTTCTTATGCTCCTTTATATTTACACTCACCTCTCATGACCCATGTAGTGGAAAGGCCAAGCCTAGCAAGAAGGCAAGGGTAAACAAACTGGCTGAAGACCCCATAGTCCCTGGACCGGAGCAACAGATTCCAGCGTCTGACACCTCCGTCCCACAACCAGAAGAACCTGTTCCTGACGTCCCACTAGAAATTTCT
The DNA here is from genome assembly GCA_021437245.1 of Aegilops speltoides. Classification (NCBI taxonomy): domain Eukaryota; kingdom Viridiplantae; phylum Streptophyta; class Magnoliopsida; order Poales; family Poaceae; genus Aegilops; species Aegilops speltoides. Next base: position 405,678,265 of record CM038142.1, read on the forward strand.
GGCCCTTCCATTGACCAGACAAACAACGATCCTTTGAATGTTGAATCCTCAAGCCCAATTAAACTGGTTGAAACACACATCGATGATGTGATGATTACCAGCACCGGCTTTAGAGAGCCAGGAAGATCCACTGTCTCGGCGAAACACTCCGCCAAAGAAGAATATGTTGAGAAACGAAAAGCGAGATTTGACATTGCCAACTACTCTCAACTGAGCGTTAGTGAAGTATTCTCTGGTTATCTCAATCAAGTGCACACCAGCCAAGACCTTAAAGTTGACATGGTGAAGCAGATGCACCAAAAATATGAGGTATAAACTCCTTCTTTACTTAGTTATACATATCCTGTTAGCCCCCAAGTCTACTATGTATTATAGGCTTGAATATGCTGTATAAATATTACACTTGATAGAATCCTTTAAATCCGGCTTACACTGTCCTGGTTAAAGCTGATCTGTAATGATTAACACTGCATCCGTAGCCCCCAAGGACCAGTTTAATCAGCATGAATGAGCCGGTCATGTTCATCATTGTTTATAGATCAAAGGTTACTTGTGTAGCCCCCATGAACTAACTGTGATCGTTTGTAGCACAAACGGGTCATTATAAAGTAGTAGTAAGACACAAACGATATGCATTATCCCCCAAGTGCCAAGCACTCTTGTTTGCAAAGTGCTTGGGACTTATTCACATAAGCCATTGTATGAATAATTTTTTCGGCAGGCATTATTCCCCAAGTGCCAAGTGTTGTTGCTTGCAAAAGGCTTGGGACTTCATTCCTGTAACCCAAATATGAACATGATTTTGAACCGGTGTGTATACAGGACACCATTGCTCAACTTCAATCGCAATTGATAGACATGAAAACCCGGCTGGAGCATCAAGAATCTGAGACCGGGAAAGCGGACTTGAAATTCCAATTTAGCTTGACTGAAACGCAAAAACTGAAGACCAATTTTGAGGTTGAAAGAAACGCCTGGGCTTAAGAAAAAACTACCTTGATACAGCGGGATGAAAAGGCGGAGGCGGCTCTCCAGGAGGTGACCACTGAGCTTACCAGTTCAAAACACCATGTATCCCAGATGGTTTCTGCTATCTTTGGTGAGTCACCTTGCTAGTATCAAATTTGAATCTCTTCCTTAATGGTATAAACCGCCTCTAACCCATCCATAATTATGATGCAGGTCCCAGGAGCAGCAATCTGAGTCAAGAGATGCTTGTGAAGCTCCAGGCTGTTTATACACTTGTTGAACAGTTATATACTGGAACTCAGCGCACATTGGCCACAATTTATCCGACTAATCAAGCACCTACTCTCTTGAGTGATGTCTTAAAAAGGCTTTCTGTTCTTCCTGAGGGGATTAACTAGATGAAGCAATCATCTGCAAGAGCCGGTGCTGTAACAGCTTTAAGCCGGGCCAAGGCATGGCTAGCAGAGCTAGACCCGGACGATATAGCTACTGGGTATCCAAGCTTAAAAGAAGATGGCACTCCCTTTGAGAAGAAAGACTTTGCTGCCTGTGTGAAGGAGATACGTCCCCTAGCCAGCTTGATTGCAAATGAAATAGATCTTTCAAGATACCAACCGGCTTATGACATGGAGAATCAGAAGCTGCCTATGCCGGCTTATAAAGTGATGGATCTAATTCCCCCAATCCGTAAGCACACTTTCGCTCCTGAAGTTGATCCGTCCGAGCTTATAGATGATGAAGATGAATTCCAAGCCTTGTGTGGCATTGATTGGTCATCACGAAACTTCCAGGCAGCAGAGGAGGACAAAGAACCGGAGAAGGATGATCCAGAAGCTTCAAGCTGTCACGGCCAAGAAGATTGATCCGCTGGGCGGTTCATATATTTGATCTTCTGAAAACACTTAATCATTTTGGCTCCTTGAGTCATGTAATAGGCTAGTAAAAACTTTGCTCTGTCATGCCATCGTGTACGTTTGTGTTTTGCCACTTGTTTGATCCGCCACTTGCAAACTATCATTATATCCTTATGATGACATTGATTTATGCAGATGAAATTTAGTCTTGTCCTGCACACAAGTAGATCACAAGAGCCCTAGCGGTTTACCATAGGGCAGGTCATAATACCCCATACAAAACCACTGGTGACTAAAATAGTTCATGACCAGGGCCGGTTTAAAAATAATCATGTATAATTATAACAAACATATCATACCTGTGATATCAAATCGTATTGCCGGCTTATGATAACAATGCAGTAAGGGTTACAACCCAAAGAGTGAGAGCAGAACACCCTATTCAATTGATTTATACAGCCGGCTTATCACGCCATATGCAACAAGGGGTAATATCCCAAAGCTTAGAGCACATCGCTCTAAGCACATAAAATCATTATACACTTGCGACTTAGCGTCCAAAGCCAGCTCACGAGGGTAGTAACGCTATGTTCTCTTTGGTGAATACACCTATGTTTGAACAAGAAGCCCCCACGTGCTTTGTAATCATGGTGTCTGAGCTGGACCAAAAGGGTTATTTCACAGCTATGCTCAATGAGCAGGAAGCCCTCAAGTGGTTTGTGGCATTGAGCCGATCAAGAGGGATATTCACAGCTATGCTTCGAATACGAGCAGGAAGCCCCCAAGTGACCATAAGTTTTGGCATTGCGCCGATCAAAAGGGATATTCATAGCTATGCTTCAAATATGAGCAGGAAGCCCCCAAGTGACCATAAGTTTTGGCATTGCGCCGATCAAGAGGGATATTCACAGCTATGCTTCAAATATGAGTAAGAAGCCCCCAAGTGACCATAAGTTTTGGCATTGCGCCGATCAAAAGGTATATTCACAGCTATGCTTCAAATATGAGCATGAAGCCCCCAAGTGACAATTGAAATTATGATGAAAAAGACTCATTATTCTTGGAGATGAAATGACAGAGGCCCTACTTTATCAGGGATGTCGGCTTTATTATAAACATCATAATATATACATTGTCAAAATATGTACATCATAAGAGTCGGTGCCTCAAGTGTAGTAAGGCCGAAGATGAGCAATATTCCATGGCCGGCGGGTCTCCTCCTCCGATTGACGTGAGTCCTTGTGGTCTCGAATATCGATAAGGTAGTATGACCCATTGTTAAATTCTTGCTGACCACAAAGGGTCCTTCCCAAGGTGGGGATAGCTTGTGCATATTAGTCTCATCCTGGATAAGCCAGAGCACCAAGTCACCTTCTTGAAAGGTTCTGGTCTTAACCCGACGGCTATGATAACGGCGTAGAACTTGTTGGTAAATCTCCGAGCGAGCCGCCGCAAGGTCACGATCCTCATCTAATAGGTAAAATGCATCCTGATGTGCTTTTTCATTATCAGCTTCAACATAAGCCACCACGCGAGGATGTCACTAGGGAGAACCGCATGTGCTCCGTAAACCATGAAGAAAGGTGTGTAACACGTAGATCTTTTGGGGTAGTATTGATACTCCATAGCACTGAAGGTAACTCCTCCACCCAGCAACCCAACGTCCTCTCCAAAGGAACCATAAGCCGGGGCTTGATGCCTCTCAAAATTTCTTGATTGGCTCTTTCAGCTTGACCATTGGATTGGGGGTGAGCTACTAACGACACATCAAGTCGAATATGCTCTCATTGACAAAACTCTTTCATAGCACCCTTGGACAGATTAGTGTCATTATCAGTTATAATGCTGTGGGGAAAACCAAAGAAAAAAAAATCACCTTTTTGATGATTTGAACCGCCATTGCCGCGTCACACTTACTGATCGGTTCTGCTTTGACCCACTTTGTGAATTTGTCAACCGCCACCAAAAGGTGGGTCTTTTTATCCTTGAACCTTTTAAAAGGCCCAACCATATCAAGCCCCCAAACTGCAAATGGACAAGTAATTGGAATTCATCCTCAATTCTTGAGCCGACACGTGAGCTCGCCGTGAGAATTTCTGACAACCATCACTTTTACTAACCAGATCCTCTACATCAGCGTGAGCCGTCAGCCAATAAAATCCATGACGAAAGGCTTTGGCCACAAGGGACTTTGAACCAGCATGATGGCCACAATCTCCTTCATGAATCTCACGAAGAATTTCTTGACCTTCCTCAGGAGAGACACAACACTGAAACGCCCCAGTGACACTGCGATGATGCAACTCGCCATTAGCAATTGTCATTGACTTAGACCGCCGTGTTATCTGCCTAGCCAAGGTTTCATCCTCAGGCAACTCGCCCCGGGTCATGTAAGCAAAATATGGCACTGTCCAATCTGGGATGACGTGAAGAGCCACCACCAATTGTGCTTCCGGGTCAGGGACAGCCAGGTCTTTCTCCGTAGGCAACCTGACAGAAGGGTTGTGCAGAATATCCAAGAAAGTGTTTGGTGGTACCGGTTTATGCTGAGATCCCAGCCGGCTTAAAGCATCAGCTGCCTCATTCTTTCTGCGATCAATGTGTTCCACTTGATAACCCTTGAAGTGTCCAGCAATAGCATCAACTTCACGGTGATAAGCCGCCATGAGGGGATCCTTGGAATCCCACTTGCCCGAGACTTGTTGAGCCACCAAATCTGATTCACCAAAGCACCTTACCCGGCTTAAGCTCATCTCCTTAGCCATCCGAAGACCATGGAACAAGGCCTCATACTCAGCTGCATTGTTAGTACAAGGAAACATCAACCTTAGAACATAACAAAATTTGTCACCTCGAGGGGAAGCTAAAACAACTCCAGCCCCCGAGCCCTCCAATTGCCTGGACCCATCAAAGTAAATAGTCCAATATGTGTTGTCCAGCTTCTCTTGAGGCATCTATAGTTCTGTCCAATCGTTGATGAAATCCACCAGTGCTTGAGACTTGATAGCAGTGTGTGGCACATATTTTAAACCATGAGGCCCAAGCTCAATGGCCCACTTGGTGACTCGTCCTGTGGCTTCTCTGTTTTGAATGATATCTCCTAAAGGAGCAGAACTGACCACGGTGATGGGATGACCCAGAAAATACTGCTTAAGCTTCCGGCTGGCCATGAACACCCCATAGACGAGCTTCTGCCAATGTGGATATCTCTGCTTGGACTCAATAAGCACCTCGCTGATGTAGTAAACCGGCGGTTGAACCAGATATTCTTTGCCAGCCTCCTTCCGCTCCACCACCATGGCCACACTAACTGCACGTGTGTTAGCAGCCACATATAACAACAATGGCTCCTTATCAATGGGAGCAGCAAGGACCGGCGGCTTAGCTAATTGCCTCTTCAAATCCTCAAATGCAGAGTTAGCAGCATCACTCCAGACAAAATCGTCTGTTTTCTTCATCATCTGATACAACGGTATGGCCTTCTCACCTAACGGGCTTATGAACCGGCTTAAGGCAGCAATACGACCCGCCAAACGCTGAACATCATTGATACACGCCGGCTTAGCCAAAGAGGTGATGGCCTTGATCTTCTCCAGGTTAGCCTCTGTTAGAAACCAGAAAACCCAAAAGCTTGCCTGCTGGCACACCAAAAATGCACTTGGCTGGGTGAAGCATCATCTTGTAGACCCGAAGATTATCAAAGGTTTCCTTCAAATCATCTATCAAGGTCTCCTTCTCTCCGGACTTCACCACAATGTCGTCCACATAAGCATGAACATTGCGCCCAATCTAACTATGAAGACAGTTCTGCACACATCGCTGATAAGTCGCTTGGGCGCTCTTAAGCCCAAAAGGCATAGACACATAACAGAAGGCTCCAATTAGAGTAATAAAAGTCATCTTCTCCTGGTCCTTAACTGCCACCTTGATCTGATGATAACCAGAATAGGCATCCAAAAAGCTTAAACGCTCACAACCCACCGTAGCATCAATGATTTGATCAATACGAGGGAGAGCAAAAGGATCAGCTGGACAAGCCTTGTTTAAGTCCGCGTAATCCACACACATACGCCAGGTGCCGTTCTTCTTGAGCACTAGCATTGGGTTAGCCAACCATTCTGGATGAAAAACTTCAACAATGAACCCGGCCGCTAAGAGCCGGGCCACTTCCTCACCAATGACCTTGCGCCTCTCCTCATTGAATCGCCGAAGAAACTGCTTGACCGGCTTAAATTTTGGATCAATATTGATAGTGTGCTTAGCGAGTTCTCTCAGTACAACCGACATGTTAGAAGGTTTCCATGCAAAGATGTCCCGGTTCTCATGGATGAACTCGATGAGCGCGCTTTCCTATTTGGGATCCAGGTTAGCACTGATACTGAACTGCTTAGATGAGTCGCCAGGAACAAAACCAACCAGCTTCGTGTCGTCGGCCGATTTAAAATTCATCACCGGCTCATGCTCTGTGGTTGGCTTCTTCAAAGATGTCATGTCCGCCGGGTCAACATTGTCCTTATAAAACTTCAACTCCTCTGTTGCATAGACAGACTCAGCAATAAAATCCTCTGCATCAGCATGAGCCATTAGCCAATAAAATGCATGATGAAAAGCTTTAGCCACGAGAGATTCAGAGCCAGCATGATGACCAAAATCTCCTTTGTGAATCTCGCGAAGAATTTCACGACCCTCTTCAGGAGAAACACAACGTTGAAACGCCCCAGTTACACTGCAATGGTGCAGCTCTCCGTTAGCAACTGTCATTGACTTAGATCGTCGGGTTACCTGTCTGGCCAAAAGTTTCATCCTCAGGTAACTCGCCCCGGGTCATATAAGCCAAATATGGATCGTCCAATCAGGAATAGCGTGAAGCGCCGCCACCAATTATGCTTCCGGGTCAGGAATAGCCAGATCTTCCTCTGTAGGCAACTTGATAGAAGGGTTATGCAGAATATCCAATAAAGTGTTAGGTGGCATCGACTTACGCTGGGACCCCAACCGCCTTAAGGCATCAGCCGCCTCATTTTTCCTCCGATCAATGTGTTCCACTTGATAGCCCTTGAAATGCCCAGCAATAGCATCAACCTCGCGGCGATAAGCCGCCATGAGTGGATCATTAGAATCCCATTTGCTTGAAACTTGTTGAGCCACCAAGTCTGAGTCACCAAAACATCGTACCCGGCTTAAACTCATCTCCTTGGCTGCATTGTTAGTACAGGGAAACATCAACCTTAAAACATAACAAAACTTGTCACCTCGAGGGGAAGTTAAGACCACTCCAGCCCCCGAGCCCTCCAATTGCCTGGACCCATCCAAGTGAATAGTCCAGTATGTGTTATCTGGCTTTTCTTCAGGCATCTGCAGCTCTGTCCAGTCATTGATGAAATCCACAAGTGCCTAAGACTTCATAGCTGTGGGAGACATATACTTCAAACCATGAGGTCCAAGCTCAATGGCCCACTTGGCTACCCGACCTGTGGCTTCTCTGTTTTGAATAATATCCCCTAAGGGAGTAGAACTAACCACAGTGATGGGATGACCCAGAAAATATTGCTCAAGCTTCCGACTGGCCATGAACACCCCATAAACAAGCTTCTGCCAGTGCGGATACCTCTGCTTGGACTCAATGAGTACTTCACTGATATAGTAAACCGGCCGTTGAACCGGATATTCCTTGCCTGCTTCCTTCCATTCCACCACAACAGCTACATTGACATCCCGGGCATTAGCAGCCACATATAATAACAACGGCTCCTTATCAATAGGAGTAGCAAGGACTGGCGGCTCAACTAGCTGTTTCTTCAAGGCTTCAAATGCGTCATTAGCAGCATCACTCCAGACAAAGTGGTCTGTTTTCTTCATAATCTGGTATAGTGGTACGGCCTTCTCACCCAACCGGCTTAAAGCAGCAAATACGACCCGCCAGATGTTGAACATCATTGATACACGTTGGCTTTGCCAAGGAGGTAATGACCTTGATCTTCTCTGGGTTAGCTTCAATGTCTCTGTTAGAAACCAGAAAACCCAAAAGCTTGCCTGCTGGCACACCAAAAATGCACTTGGCCGGGTTAAGCATCTCCTTCAAATCATCTATCAAAGTTTCCTTCTCTCTGGATTTCACTACAATATCATCCACATAAGCATGAACATTGCGCCCAATCTGACTGTGAAGACAATTCTGCACACATTGCTGGTAAGTCGCTTGGGCACTCTTGAGCCCAAAAGGCATAGACACATAGCAGAAGGCTCCAAAGGGAGTGATAAAGGTTGTCTTCTCCTGGTCTTTAATTGCCATCTTGATCTGATGATAACCAGAATAAGCATCCAAAAAACTCAAACACTCACAACCCGCCGTAGCATCAATGATTTCATCAATACGAGAGAGCAAAAGGATCAGCTGGACAAGCCTTGTTTAAGTCCGTGTAGTCCACACACATACACCAAGTGCCATTCTTCTTAAGCACCAGCACCAGATTAGCCAACCACTCAGGATGAAAGACTTCAACAATGAACCCAACCGCCAAGAGCCGGGCCACTTCTTCACCAATGGCCTTACGCCTCTCCTCATTGAAGTGACGAAGGAATTGGTTGACCAGCTTAAACTTGGGATCAATATTAAGAGTGTGCTCAGCGAGTTCCCTCGGTACACCTGGCATATCAGAAGGTTTCCATGCAAATATGTCCCGGTTCTCACGGATGAACTCGACGAGCGCACTTTCCTATTTTGGATCCAGGTTAGCACTGTTACCGAACTGCTTGGATGAATTACTAGGAACAAAGTCAACTAGCTTAGTGTCATCGGCCGACTTAAACTTCAATACCGTATCATGCTATGTGGTTGGCTTTTTCAAAGATGTCATGTCCGCCGGATCAACATTGTTTTTGTAGAACTTCAATTCCTCTGTTGCACAAACAGACTCAGCATAAGCAACGTCACCTTCTTCACACTCCAAAGCTATTTTTCGGCTTCCGTGCACTGTGATGGTCCCCTTGTAACCCGGCATCTTGAGCTGCAGATAAACGTAACAAGACCGTGCCATGAACTTGGCATAAGCCGGCCGTCCGAACAAAGCGTGATACGGGTTTTAATCTTGACCACTTCAAAGGTCAACCTCTCGGCCCTGGAATCATGTTCATCCCCAAAGGCCACTTCCAGCTCAATCTTGCCTACATGATACACCGACTTACTAGGCACTACCCCATGGAAAACAGTATTAGACGACTTAAGAATTTTGTCAGTCAACCCCATGCGACAGAAAATATCATAATAAAGGATATTAATGCTGCTACCCCCATCCATGAGTACCTTTGTGAATTTATATCCACCAACTTGAGGCGCCACCACCAAAGCCAAGTGACCCGAGTTATCAACCCGGGGCGGGTGATCCTCTCAACTCCACATAATGGGTTGCTCAGACCATCGCAAGTAATGGGGAACTGCCGGCTCAACAGCGTTCACAGCCCTTTTATGGAGCTTCTGGCCCCGCTTGCATAAACTGGTGGTGAAGACGTGATACTGCCCACTATTCAACTGCTTCGGATGACTTCGATATCCAGACTGCTGCTGCTGCTGACCCCCCTGACAAGATTGTTGATTGTGACCACCCTGATTACCTTGATGGTTTTGGTGACCCTGGAAGCCGGAATTAGAACCACCACCACCATAACCCGGGCCATGAGAACCGCCACACCAGAACTTGAGCCGCTGCCCGACCCATGATTGTTCTGGAATAAATCAGAATTTTTGAACTCCCTCATAATTTGACAATCTTTCCAAAGGTGACTAGATGGCCTTTCCTTCGTGCCATGCTTTGGGCAGGGCTGATTCAGCAACTGCTCAAGATTGAGACCTGATCCACCTGTCCAAGGAGGTGGCTTCCCCTTACAACACTGACCATTATTCTGTGTATTGGTATTGGCTAAAAAATTTGAATTACTATCGGACTTCGCTTACCGTTGCCCCCCTGACTCGCCGGGTTATGCTGCTGACTCTTGGTGTTGCCACTCTTCTTTTCCTTTCCCGGCTTTTCATCATCAAACTCGGGGCCCTTGGTACTATCAGAGTCGACATATTTAATTAGAGCAGCCATCAGCTCCCCCATATCATTGCAATCACGCTTCATCCGCCCTAGCTTTTGCTTAAGAGGCAAAAAACGACAATTCTTCTCTAACATTAGGACTGCAGTCGCCCTCTTCGGCGCAAGCATCCAAATCCACAATTGACATGGGTTTTTTGCATGTATCTTTAAAGTTCTGGATAAACCGGGCTTTTAGCTCTTCCCATGACCCGATGGAATTGGCAGACAACCCTTTTAACCAAGTACGGGACGTCCCATCCAGCAACATGGTGAATTATTTGGCACATGTAGCATTGCTGACCACCAACAGTTCCATGGCCATCTCATAACTCTCAATCCACACCTCGGGGGGTAAGTCAGCTGTGTAGTTAGGCACCTTACGAGATCCTTTGAAATCCTTGGGCAGACGCTCATTCTGTAGAGCCGGCACTAGACATGGTATACCCGTGGTTCTAGAGGTCACACCTGCCTCCACCGAAGTCCTCGGATAAACCGGAAGATGTTGATGAGCCGCCCACTGAGCCGCCTGCTCAGCTTGTTGCTACCTCTTGAGCACTGCGTTGGTTTTCCCTTGAAGAGGAAAGGGTGATGCAGCAAAGTAGCGTAAGTATTTCCCTCAGTTTTTGAGAACCAAGTTATCAATCCAGTAGGAGGATCCTCAAAAGTCCCACGCACCTACACAAACAAACAAGAACCTCGCAACCAACGCGATAAAGGGGTTGTCAATCCCTTCACGGTAAATTGCAAAAGTGAGATCTGACAGAGATAATAAGATTAGATAAATATTTTTGGTATTTTTATGATATAGATTGGAAAGTAAAAGATGCAAATAAAAGTAGATGGAAAACTTATATGATAAAAGATAGACCCGGGGGCCATAGGTTTCACTAGTGGCTTCTCTCAACATAGCATAAGTATTACGGTGGGTGAACAAATTACTGTCAAACAATTGATAGAAAAGTGCATAGTTATGAGATTATCTAGGCATGATCATGTATATAGGCATCACGTCCGTGACAAGTAGATCGAAACGATTCTGCATCTACTACTATTACTCCACACATCGACCGACTCCTGCCTGCATCTAGAGTATTAAGTTCATAAGAACAGAGTAACGCATTAAGAAAGATGACATGATGTAGAGGGATAAACTCATGCAGTATGATATAAACCTTATCTTTTTATCCTCGATGGCAACAATACAATACATGCCTTGCTGCCCCTGCTGTCATTGGGAAAGGACACAACAAGATTGAACCCAAAGCTAAGCACTTATCCTATTGGAAGAAAGATCAATCTAGTAGGCCAAACCAAACTGATAATTCGAAGAGACTTGCAAAGATAACCAATCACACATAAAAGAATTCAGAGAAGATTCAATTATTTCTCATAGATAAACTTGATCATAAACCCACAATTCATCGGATCTAGACAAACACACCGCAAAAAGAGTTACATCGAATAGATCTCCAAGAAGATCGAGGAGAACTTTGTATTGAGATTCAAAGAGAGAGAAGAAGCCATCTAGCTAATAACTATGGACCCGAAGGTCTGTGGTAAACTACTCACAACTCATCGGAGAGGCCTTGGAGATGATGTAGAGGCCCTCCATGGTCGATTCCCCCTCCGGTAGAGCGCCGGCGAAGGCTCCAAGATGGGATCTCACGGATACAGAAGGTTGCGGCGGTGGAATTAGGTTTTCGTGGTGCTCCCCGATGTTTTCAGGGTACGGGAGTATATATAGGTGAAAGAAGTACGTCGGTGGAGCCACGAGGGGCCCACGAGGGTGGGGGCGCACCAACCCCTTAGGGCGCGCTGGGCACCCTCATGGCCGCCTCGTTTGTTGCTTGACGTCCACTCCAAGTCTCCTGGTTTGCATTTGTTCCAAAAAGATCGCTCCCAAAGGTTTCATCCCGTTTGGACTCCGTTTGATATTCCTTTTCTTCGAAACACTGAAGTAGGCAAAAAAAACAGCAATTCGGTCTGTGCCTCCGGTTAGTAGGTTAGTCCCAAAAATGATATAAAAGTGTAAAGTAAAGCCCATAAACATCCAAAACGGGTAATATAATAGCATGGAACAATCAAAAATTATAGATACGTTGGAGACGTATCAAGCATCCCCAAGCTTAATTCCTGCTCATCCTCGAGTAGGTAAATGATAAAAACAGAATTTTTGGTGTGGAATGCTACCTAGCATATTTCTCAATGTAATTTTCTTTACTGTGGCATGAATGTTCAGATCCAAATGATTCAAATAAAAGTTCATATTGACATGAAAATAATAATACTTCAAGAATACTAACAAAGCAATCATGTCTTCTCAAAATAACATGGTTAAAGAAAGGTATCCCTACGAAATCATATAGTCTGGCTATGCTCTATCATCATCACACAAAGTATTTAATCATGCACAACCCCGTTGACGAGCCAAGCAATTGTTTCATACTTTAGTATTCTCAAAATTTTCAACTTTCACGCAATACATGAGCGTGAGCCACGGACATAGCACTATATGTTTTCAGGGTATGGGAGTATATATAGGCGAAAGAAGTACGTCGGTGGAGCCATGAGGGGCCCACGAGGGTGGGGGGTGCGCCCACCCCCTTAGGGCGCGCCGGGCACCCTCGTGGCCGCCTCGTTTGTTGCTTGACGTCCACTCCAAGTCTCCTGGTTTGCATTTGTTCCAAAAAGATCGCTCCCGAAGGTTTCATCCCGTTTGGACTCCGTTTGATATTCCTTTTCCTCAAAACACTGAAATAGGCAAAAAAACAGCAATTCGGGCTGGGCCTCCGGTTAGTAGGTTAGTCCCAAAAATGATATAAACATCCAAAGCGGGTAATATAATGGCATGGAACAATCAAAAATTATAGAAACGTTGGAGACGTATCACTTCTCGACGCGCCCTGTCCTGATCGACCAAATCATGTGCACCACCACGCGCCGGGTCATGCCCACGCGGCTGGTTACAGCACTGGTCATTGCTTGAAACGGCCGGTGAGTCCATGTGCCTGCTATAACTCCGGCTTGGGCGAGGGGTTGAATGAATCCTCTCTCGACTGTAAGAATATGCCTCCTGCTGTACCAATGTTGTTCGAAGAAGCTCTCTAGCCCTCCGCGTCTCAACCGCCGCTGGAGAATCACCTTCAACTGGGAGAGCCGACAGTCGTGTCGCTGCAGCGATCATATTATCCAAAGGGTTGGAATAATGACCCGGTGGTGTCGGCACATACTGAGGCGGGAGTATTATTCAGATGAGGCGGCTCCGTCGTGCACGGTTGAGCTGGCGCTCCACCCCAGGCGCTTCAACCTGGTTTATCTCTGGTTGGTTACTGGTCCGTGCTCCAGGCGTGCAAAAGAGATTCCTCGCCTTGTAAACTAGCGGCAGATGACTCCGGTGCCTTCTTCTCATGATTTCATTTGAAGCGTTCTTATCCAACGAGAGCCGAAAGGAATTAGCCTGGATCTATTGCCCGTGAGCATCCAAGGTGGCTCGCTCTGCAGTCATCCTAGCGTTCTCCGCTGCCAGGTCTTCCTTGGCTTGCGCTACCTCGTCACGCAATTTTGCAATTACCACGTTATGCTGAACTTGATTCGTTGAGTTAACCTCTGCTGTTAACAAGGCCGCCAGTTTGTCCAGAAAATCAGTCAAAACATAAGCCGGCGGGCGCGTAGGGCCTCCTGCCCTAGCTGCCATCGCCGTTGCTGACACGGAAACCATCGCTGCCGCAGTCAAAGAATTCTGTATGGGCTGCGTACCGGCCATGAAGATTGCAACCCTATTCGGCGGCTCATAGGGGTCTGAAATACTGTCGCCATCGGAACAACCCCCAAGCCTGCCGTCTTACAGTTGATACAATGAAGTAGTCTCGCCCGTGGACGACTCACCATCAGAATAGATGGCCGTCTCATTGCCGGACATCGATCCTTCATCGAATTCCGCCCCATGGATGAATCCCACGAAGGCATGTTTCATGGCGGGCTGAGTTTTGGTGGGTCGTGCACGCTGAGCCGTCTCGATGATGTCGGTACAGATGTCCGGCTCAGGCCCGGCTCGCTGATCTTGCCGATGAAGACCCACCGAAGGGGACCCGGTACCCGTACTCAATTGAGCCAGCCTCGGGGCCCCATCCTGCATCGTCGATGTAGAGCTTGCTGCGACGACTCTTGGTTATCCGGCCCATAGCGTATCCCTTGATCCCTTCGAAGCTGCCCTTAAAGAACTCAAAACCACTATGCGCTGGCCCCATGGTGGGCGCCAACTATCATGGAATAGTCACGGCAAATGTCCTATATAGTATGAGGACTTAGTCGTGGAGCCATCGCAACTAGGTTTGCGTAAAGGGGTTAAACGAGACAAAGGACACAGAGAGTTTATACTGGTTCGGCCCCTTGCGGTGAAGGTAAAGGCCTAATCCAGTTTGAGGTGGTATTGCTTATGTCTCGATTACCAGGGAGTGAATACGCTTGACCTAGCTTTCGATCTCTTGTTTCTTGCCTTGAACCGCCGCTGGGTCGTCCCTTTATATACACAGGTTGACGCCCAATGGCTCATAAAGTCTCGGCCGGCTCATAGACAACGTGTCTGGCTCGATGACTAAATACACTTGCCTTACAATATAAGGCATACATATATGGCGGTTTACCCTCGATGGGCCTTAAATCGCCCCTGGGCTTTGGGCCCTTGCTTCATGAACCACCATCTTCAACATCGTCATGGGCTTCGCATTGATGAGCCACCATAGGTATAACCCGGCCCCTCCTGGGCGGGTCATACCTAATAGTCATATCCCCAACAAAACCCTTTACGATGTTCTGAAGAAATCTATTCTTCACAAAAATCCCAGGAAAGAAGGTATCAGCTTCGAAAGGAAACTGAATGAAAATGGTTCATACTGGGAACCTCATCAGTATCCCTGCACTGTGTGGGTACTTGCAAAGAGCAAAACACTCGATCCAGCATTACTTTCGGGATATAACTCTCCCATCCCTGAATATCCTGATGATGATTCTTTGGACAACTACAAGTTGTTCAAAAATCAACATGGTGAGGCTATTGCTCGCTATATTGGACCAAACAGCAAAAATGGCCCCCCAATGAAAGCAATTTGGATGCCTAAGAAAACTTTTCATGCATGGCCTATTACTGCTCGACTAACCATGCAAGCAGAAAGGGTTTGACAAAATGAGTATATGCGTACCTCATACAATCACTATGCTCATTCATCTGGAAACAATTTCAATTCTTATTCTTTCAACTATGCTCGCACTTTATCGAGCAACGACTATGTTTACAGAAAGAAATCATATCCTGTTTGCTCTACTATTTTGAAGCCACCTACAATGATGTGGGTGGTTAAGAAAGCCTAATTCTTCTGGAGGGCTATGTCTCCAGGTGTACCGAATGGATAATGGATAGTATATGCACTAGTCATATTACCGAAGACAAGTCATTGTTTGTCGACCCCAACTTAACTGCTTCTCCTGTGAAGTATATTACTTTTGGCGACAACAACAAAGGAAAGGTAATTGGGCTAGGTAAAATTGCTATATCCAAAGACAAGTCCATTGACGATGTTTTACTTGTTCAATCTCTTGGATTCAACCTCATGTCTGTTGTCAAGCTATGTGATCTAGGCATGCTAGTTCTATTTTCTATATCCAAGTGCATTGTCTTCATGGACTCTAACTATTCCTTTGTATTTGAGGGAATTAGAAAAGGTGATCTTTATATTGTGGATTTCTCTAAGGGTCCCTCAGTCCAAACTTGTTTGCTTGCAAAAGCAACCGAAGGTTGGCTGTGGCACTGAAGACTTGGTCATGCAGGTATGAGGAATTTACAAACCCTCGTGAAGAAAAATCATCTTCTTGGCATTCTTGATGTAAAATTCGACAAGAATCGTGTCTATGTTGCATGTGAGGCTGGCAAATTAGCCAAGAAGCATCATTCATCAAAGACAGTCATTACCGCCACAAGACCTCTGGAAATTCTTCATATGGATTTATTCGGTCCTCAAAATTAGGCAAGTTTTGGTGGCAGTCATTGGTTTGGTTGTTGTTGATGATTTCTCTCGATACACTTGGTTATTCTTTATCGAAGACAAAACTTGCACCCAAGCTATCTTCAAAAGCTTCGCCAAGAAGGCCTAGAATGAATATGATGTGCGAGTCAGAACTGACAATTGAACTGAGTTCAAAAATACTCACATCGATGAATTTATCGATGGAAATGGTATTACTCATGAGTTCTCTGCTGCATACACTCCCCAACAAAATGGAGTTGTTGAATGAAAGAACAGAACTCCCATTGAAATGGCAAGTACAATGCTCTGTGAGTATAAAACTCCCATTCGCATCTGGGCTGATGCTATTAACACTGCTTGTCATGTTATCAATCGTGTTTATCTTCACAAGTTTCTTAAGAAAACTTCATATGAGCTTATCACTGGCAAGAAACCGAATGTTTCTTATCTACGTGTTTTTGGTGCACCTTGTTATATTCTTGATATGAATCATTCATCCAAGTTTGCACCTAAGGCACATGAAGGTATTCTTCTTGGTTATGGCTCAAACTCGCATACCTATCAGGTCTATAACTCTCACCCTAGGAAAGCTATGGAAATGGTAAATGTGTGGTCTGATGAATCCAACGGCTCCCAAAAGGAGCACTTGCCAAATGTGATAGATGAACCAACAATTTCTGATGCTATTCAACAAATGGCTATTGGGATCGTCAAGCCAGTTGAAGAAAATGCACCTGAGTCTTCCGATGATGATGCTCCTATGACTCGAAGCAGAACTCGTCAGGCCACTGCCGAAGCAAATGCTCCTTCAAATGCTAATGGCAATCAAATTACAAATGCCAATCAAAATGGCAATCTTGAAGGGAATGGCGACATAAACACTAATGCTGATGAAAATGACAAGAAGTGCTCATCCTCGAGTGGCTAATCAAGTTGATCCTTCATTAATTCTCGATGAACTCGATAATCTAGGTTATCGAGCCACAACTCATTCACACACTTGTTTGGCTAACTACTATGGCAATTTCTCCTTTGTTTCATTGGCACAACCTACCAAGTATGAAGAAGCCATGAATGATCCAGATTGGATGAATGCCATGCAAGAGGAGTTGGTGCAATTCGAACTAAATGATGTGTGGGAATTGGTTGACAAACCGAATCCTAAGAAGCACAATATCATCGGCACGAAATGGATTTTTTGCAATAAGCAAGACGAAAATGGCATTGTGGTTAGAAACAAAGCTCATCTTGTTGCTCAAGGGTACACACTGGCAGAAGGTATTGATTTCGGTGAAAAATATGCTCTTGTTGCCCGCCTTGAGGAAATTCATATTTTTATTGCTTAAGAATATTACAATGATATCTTGCTTTATCAAATGGATGTGAAAAGTGCTTCCCTCAATGGTGAAATTGATGAGGAAGTTTATGTTAGACAACCACCTGGCTTTGAACACCCTGAGTATCCTAACAAAGTTTTCAGGTTGAAGAAAGCTTTATATGGGCTGAAGCAAGCCCCCAGAGCTTGGTATGACACCTTGAAGAAGTTTTTGCTCAACAAAGGGTTTAAGCATGATCCACTGCTCCCACACTTTTCACTCGTGTTGTTGATAATGATCTATTCTTATGTCAAATATATGTGAATGATATTATCTTTGGTTGTACTAACAATGCTTGCAACTTTGAATTCGGGAAAATGATGTCCGATAAATATCAAATGTCTATGATGGGTGAACTCAAGTTCTTTCTCGGACTGCAAATTCGTCAACAGGCAAATGGAATTTTCATATCTCAGGAGAAATACCTGAAAGAATGCCTAAAGAAGTTCAAAATGCAAGATTCCAAAATGAAAGGCTATAAGACACCCATGCCCAGAAATGGCTTATGCATTATGTTGAAGATTATGCTCGACCACTGAGTATGGCTGATGATGAAGAGGCAGTCATGGGCACAACAGATGAGTCAAAGGCTCCAAATGCCAAGGGCCCAATGGTAGGCCCATCAACCAGCAAAAGAAAGAGATCTGAACAAAATCTTGATGAGCAAGAAGAAGATGCTCCGAGGAAAAGGAAAGGTGGTAGACAAACTTTCACAAATTCAGCTCAGTATATCTCTCATGCGAACTACAACACTGTTCCAGGAGAAACAACTACAGAAAAGAGAAGGCGACTGTAGAAGATTCGATGTCACTGGGTATGCAAGTGGTTCAACTATAAAATGATTCATCCTCGGTTTGCTAAGAACTTTGCTTTTCATCCTCCTTGGGGTGACCATCGTGAAATTGGACTCCTCCGATCAAGTGATCCCCAGGAGAGACCTCCACCACCTCCTGATGTTGATGAGTCATCTCTTAAGACTCCTGCATCCTATCCTAATGAGCTAGCTAAGCGCCAGAAGAATGCTGAAAAAAGAGCAAAGAAGGCCGAGAAAGAACGAGCTCGCAAAGAAGAAAATCGTCGCCTGCTCAAAGATGAGGTTGAGAAGAAAAAGGCTGAAGAGAAATTAGAAGGTCGTTCAAAGCGCAAACATGATCCAAGCTCGGGTACTTTGAAGAAAAAGAGCGCGCCGAAGAGAAGGCCAGCTAAATCAATTGAGAGAAATTATGAAAGTGATCCATCCGATCAAGATGATCCTCCACTCACAAGGGAAGAAGTTCAAGCATCTCTTTCCAAGCAAGTGAACATCACTATTTCCACAACATTTCCTGATCTTCAAGCTAGTGCTGCTCCAATAGCACCTCTGAAGAAGATCATTCTGAAACAAAATACCCCTCCTACCACTGTCACCATGGTAGATCATTTGAATACAACCCCTCATCCTGAGGTGATAGACATGCAACATCTTGTTATTGATGCTCCTGTAAGCACAGCTAAGCCAGGAGAGAAAATTCCGAAGCCGAAGATGAAGCAAGTCAAGGCTCCTTCTCCCGATCCAAGTGCTCCTCAAACTGTTGTTCTGAAAGTAAAAGCTGCTCGGTTTGCTCCCACCTTGACTCAACCATTGGACTCAATGCCTTCAACGGAGCAAGTTCCAGTGCAGAATGCACCAGTTGCATAGACTGATGTCGTATTTGATGCTCCACACTATTTCAATCATGAATTAATCATGAGCAGCTTGACAAGTTCGTTGAAAATCCATTCAATGGTGAAGTGTCATCTTTGCCGATTCCATCTAAAATTATTACTCAAGCATCTGAAGTTGTTCAGGACATGATAGAAGATTCTGTTGAGATCAACAACCTCCAAGCCGAACTTAATGTTCCGAATGACCGAATGAAATCAACATCATCCAAGTTTGTCATCAAAGAACTTGAATAAGAATACATGGATATCAATCGGACATTGAATATCCTCTGCAGCCGACGATTGGGTTTCCACTCAGATCTTGATAGTATTGTTTGAAACATATGTCTTGAGCATCAAGCTCATGCAACTAGGTATAATGATCTTGTTAAGGGAACCAAATGCTCAACATCCGAAAGAACACCCCTGAGCAAGCAATTCCATCATCAAGGCCAACAGAACCAGTGCATGTGGCCTCCCTCGGTAAAACTGCCATTCCACCTCAGCCGCTTGTGTCAGAAGAAGGTCCCACAGTCCGAGCCTCAAGCTTCTCCGGCTCGCGAAGAACCGAATATTTCAATTCTTCCCTAAGCTCCACAGCCAACTCCTGATGAACAACCTCAATAGCCTCCTGTGCCTGATTCAACCTCAGAGCCACCTGTTGAAGAATCTGCTCCTCCTCAACTGCAAATTTCAATCAACACAGTGACAAGAATCTCAGATGATGGACCGTCAGGTCACAAGTCAGTTTCTGCTCGTTACACTGACTCCATAGTATATGGTGGTCAAGTAATTTCAGTCGAGGATGAACTTAAGTACCCATACCCTAGAGAAGAATTGCCTCTGTTCAAGATTGCTGCTGGTGTCAAAGGACTGTTATTCAATCGGAATACTCATCCTAAATTCTTTCGAGAAAGTCCATACAGAGGACCATGCACATCTGAATCCCCTCGTTTTTGGACTCAGGAACAAGCCATTTATTATTCGCGGATTCTCTAGGACAGCAAGAAAATTCTTCCTCGTGAATTCCACATAACCACTATGAAGAGCAATGGTTGTTTTGATCAGCTACTGCAAGTTGTGGAAGACTATTGTCTCACTAGCGTGTTTTCATTTGAACATCCTTGGAATCGAGAAATTATTTTGCAGTTCTATGCAACCATATATATCACTGGTGATGCATCTGATAGTTCAAAACGGATTATGGCATGGATGACTGAAGGGAAATGCATCAAGTGCACCGCCAGGGATTTTGTCTTGCACTTTCATTTTCCTAGATTTGAGCATGACAAAACAGAAATTTGGGTGCACAACATTGATGCCATTTCAAATGATATTTTTCGGTGCACAATGGACAAGGAAAAGATTCGTGACTACAATGGTCCTCCCAAGACAGAGCACTTAACGTTTGAGAATCAAACTCTGTATCATATGCTCACATATACCATTTGCCCTTTGGCTGGAATGAATACTGACGGCACAATCTCAGACGTTCTTCGAAATACATTCTACACCATCTCTGAAGGATTTGTCTTTGATGTTGAGGATATGTTTCTGAACATATTGAGGATTCTGCTGAATATCCGAAAACCCTCAAGGTCTATGGTCCATGGATTCAGAAGGTGATTGATTATTCCATGAAGACCGAATATTTTGCAAAGGCATGTCACAAAAGCTTCATTCCTCTGGTACGAGACACCTTGCAAGTCATGCAAGAAATATCTTCAGGAAAAATGCATGAATCAAGCCATCACGTTTATCACAACAAATTTGATGGGCCGCGTCTGCCAAAATGCGACCGAATGATTACTCATCAACCTCCATAGCAACTTGAAATCAGTATGCACATGCAGTAGCTCCTGCTCAAGCATGTTGCTGAAGATCGACAAAAAAAAGAGCACCTTGCTGCCGAGCTGAATGCCATTAATAACCAAACAAGAATCACGCATCTGATAGCAGCCAAGAATAAGAAAAGGCTCTGGAAATTACTTCGGAAGTTCTTCTCCAAGAAGCAACTCAAGGATGCAGATCTCAAAGAGCTATATGCATATATTGACAAAGGCCTCACAGTTGAAGATTACCAGCCTTGCAGTGCTCCTCCTCTTCCTGCTCGAGAGCCAACTACTGATCTGATGCGTATTAATCTTCGCAAGCTGCTTGAAGAATTTGAAGCTACATCACCAACGGAAAAACCAACTGAAGGAAATGTACTGTCATGCCTGACTCAAGAAGATGATCCAAATGTGCCTTCCTCATCTCAGCATCAAGCTACCATTCCTGAAGGGAAATCCACTGCTGCTGCCGATGACGATCTTCTAGTCACTTCAAAATCAGAAACATCTTCAGACAGTTCTTCCGGCAACGCCTCAGAGTGAATCAAATTCACCATTTCTTCACTCATGTTATTCGTCACCTTTTTGACACTAGTTGACAAAAGGGGAGAATTACATCGAGTTCTAATAGTTCTGCCTTTTTGCGTTCCATTGATTTGGTTTCTTGTGAGATTTAAACCTATGCCTTAAAGACAATTTATACTCTGATGTAAAAAACTTTTGTGATGTAATGTTAATAACCCCGCCTGCTGCACTATTTCTCTCGAAGCATTGGTTTTGCAGGTGGAGTTATTATTAGAAGTTATGAATGATTACACAACACTCTCGATGGATTATATATCATCAGTGTGAATCATTATCTCGAATGATTCAAATCCCCTCTCTATACTTCAATGAACTGCAAGAAAATATTATTTCATATCTTAAACCCTGCATACATCTAGGGGAGTATATTTCATCATCGAGCCAAGTAATGCTTGTTCACTCTTGTTTGCTTTACTTTTCATTTATCTATCTTCACTTTGATGATTATTTGTTTTGTCAACAACCATCCAAAAAGGTGGAGCTTGTAGGTGCAATGATAGCCCCATATGTTTTGGAGTTTGTTGCAACGAAGCTTGTCACCGAAGATGATGTTAACAAGAGTGACCCTAAAAATTACTTAAGTGAAGCAATTGGTTCGGTGCATGTCCGAGGATATTGACTGCGTTCGAAGAGAATGAAGACGAAGTGAAGACGTATCATTCATTCCGTAGTTCTTCTTCTTCTCACTGAGTCATAGGACCACCGTACTATTAAGAGGAGTGTAGCGTTCGAAACTTTGATTCTGTGATGCTAAACCCAAATCCTCTGAAAGTTGTGAGAGAAATCCCTTGGTGTTCCGAGCAAATACTTGCCAGCAAGAGACTGTGATCTTCTACGTTGCGAGAGATTTGTCTCAGACCGAGAAGTTAGCATTACTTGTTCCTCAAGTAATGTTACCGTTGCTCCAAAATCCGACCATTGCAAACGTGTCAGTTGGCCATTGGTGGACCTCGTGTCCAAAATGTTCATTTCACATTTGACAAGGTTGCGGCCACTGTTGGAAAAGGCAGTTCCTAGGAGGCGCTTAGGCACGCCTAGGCGCTAGGCAATGGCCAAACGCCTCGCCTAGGGCATAAATGGAGGTCTAGGCAGGGCAAGCAAGGAATTGCCTACGCAAGCAAGAAATCATGCCATATACTGCACTAATATGCCAAACGGGTTATATTCCAATTGTTGTCGATGGTAATTAACTTACTTATATGCCCTAAACTAATATCAACACCCATATAATAATCACAAATAAACTACGAGTAAAAACTATATAACCGCCTAGGCCGCCCCTAGGGCGCTTAGGCACCGCCTAGGCACAAGGTGAAGGCCAACCGCCTCGCTTACGCCTACCGCTTTTTCCAACGTTGGCTACGGCTATAAATAGCCACCCCGCGCCGGCTTTGTCCGGTGGCTGCTCTGTTTGGTTCTGAGAAGATTGTTGGCCAACCCACTCTCCGAGCGATTTGAGTTTAAAATCCACCAAGAGTAAACCCCTAGAGCTTAAGAATTAGATAGTGGTTAGCATCACTTGAATCTAAGTTCAGTATGCTCCGCCTATTACTCTTGAGAGCTGCAACTTCTCTAGACGATTAGGTGCCAATTTTCTTTAGAGACCAAGAGTGATTATGGTCGTCGAAAAAGAAGTCTGTAAAGGTTCGGAGATCGCCTTCAAGTACCTACCACGAGTAATCGGCATTGGTTGACGAACCAATTGTCGAGGAGAATAGGGTTCAGAGAGTTTATCTTTCGTGTTAAGTCACATCCCTTCCAACCAGACGTAGTCCTTATGCAGAAGGACGAACTGGTCGAAAAAATACCCTGTCGCCATCGAGCACCTCTGGCTATGTGACATGTTTTCCTTCATGTGTTTTGTCTCAATGCATGTTTAGTTTCCTTTCGGTACTTAGATTTAGCTTGGTGTAGTTTGTTTTTCATTCATTCCGCTGCTGGGTTCCAATAGTTTTGAGTTTTCCGTAAAACTCCAATTGACCCCCTATGGTAGACATACTTCGTTCCTACATAATGCCTATATATATGATCATTGCCATGAATATCGTCATAACTATGCCCTTTTTTGTCAATTGCCAAACAGTAATTTGTCTATCCACTGTATGCTATTTTTATGAGAGAGAAGCCTCTAGTGAAAACTATGGCCCCGGGGTCTATTTTAACCATATTAAAAAAACCAAAAATACTTTGCTGCAATTTTATTTCTTTTATTTTACTTTGCAATTTATACACCTACAACTATCAGATTTAGTCCTTGCAATTAACGAGTACAAGGGGATTGACAACCCTCTTGCCCATGATGGGTGATACGTCTCCAGTATATCGATAACTTTTGACTATTCCATGCTATTATATTATCTGTTTTGGATGTTTTATGCATTATTATTTTATTTTATATTATTTTTGGGACTAACCTATTAACCTAGAGCCCGCGTCAGTTCCTGTATTTTTCCTGTTTTAGAGTTTCGCAGAAAAGGAATACCAAACGGAGTCCAAACGGAATAAAACTTTCGTGATGATCTTTCTTGGACCAAAAGCAAACCAGGAGACTTGGATATGAAATCGAAGGAGCCTAGAGGCGGACACAAGGGTGCAGGGCGTGCCCTGGGGGTAGGGCGTGCCCCCTGTCTTGTGGGCCCCTCGAGGGTCTCCTGACCTAATTCTTTCGCCCATATATACTCTTATACCCCAAAAACACCAAAGGCATCCAAGAAAACAATTTTCCACCGCCGCAACCTTCCGTACCCGTGAGATCCCATCTAGGGGCCTTTTCCGACGTGTTGCCGGAGGGGGATTCGATCACGGAGGGCTTCTACATCAACACCATTGTCCTTCCGATGAAGCGTGAGTAGTTTACCTCAGACCTATGGGTCCATAGCTAGTAGCTAGATGGCTTCTTCTCTCTATTTTATTCTCAATACCATGTTCTCCTCGTTGTTCTTGGAGATCTATTCGATGTAATAACTTTTTAGGGTGTGTTTGCTGAGATCCAATGAATTGTGGATTTACGATCAGCTTATCTATGAATATTATTTGAATCTTCTCTGAATTCTTATATGCATGATTTGATGTCTTTGCAAGTCTCTTCGAATTATCGGTTTGGTTTGGCCAACTAGATTAGTTCCTCTTGCAATGGTAGAAGTGCTTCGCTTTGGGTTCAATCTTGCGGTGTCCTTTCCCAGTGACAGTAGGGGCGGCAAGGCATGTATTGTATTGTTGCCATCGAGGATAAAAAGATGGGGTTTTCATCATATTGCTTGAGTTAATTCTTCTACATCATGTCATCTTACTTAATGTGTTACTCCATTCTTTATGAACTTAATACTCTAGATGCATGCTGGATAGCGGTCGATGTCTGGAGTAATAGTAGTAGATGCAGAATCATTTATGTCTACTTGACACGGACGTGATGCCTATATTCATGATCATTGCCTTAGATATCGCCATAACTTTGTGCTTTTCTGTCAATTGCTCGGCTATAATTTGTTCACTCATTGTATTATTTCCATCATATAAAGTCTCTTTTCCATCGTATAAAGTCTCTTTTCCATCATACACGTTTCCGATCTACTATTCTTGCAATCTTTTACTTTTCGATCTATAAACCAAAAATACCAAAAATATTTACTTTATCGTTTATCTATCTCTATCAAATCTCACTTTTGCAAGTAACCGTGAAGGGATTGACAACCCCTTTATCCGTTGGTGCAAGTTTGTTTGATTATTTCTGCAGGTATTCGGTGATTTGTGTGTTGTCTCCTACTAGATTGATACCTTGGTTCTCAAACTGAGGGAAATACTTACTCTACTTTGCTGCATCACCCTTTCTCTTCAAGGGAAAAACCAACGCAAGCTCAAGAAGTAGCAGGAAGAATTGCTGGCACCGTTGTCGGGGAGTTCTACGCCAAGTCAAGACATACCAAGTAGCCATCATAAACTCTCATCTCTTGCATTGCATTATTCTCCATTCGCCTCTCTTTTTCCTCTCCCCCACTTCTAAAACGATTTTCGAAAAGATTTGCCTCTTCTTCGCCTTTCTTCCGTTCGATCTTTTGTTCGCTTGTGTTACCATGTGCCTTATTTTTGCTTGCATTTTCGCTTGCTAAAAGTTTATGGATCCTCATCCACTTGCCAATCCTTTTAAGAGATCCAATTATGTTGAACCAATTGCTAGTGAGTTGTGTGCACTAGATTATCTTTATGAAGTTTTGCTTGAAATTCGTGAATCTGAAAATTGTGATGAAGTGTTAAAAGAAGAAATTTATGAAGTGATTCACGATAGCTCCTTGAATAAGATGCATGATTGTAATGATGTTATTATAAATTCTATTAATGTCAGTTGTGTTGATGATATGCAAAACCCTAAGCTTTGGGATGCTACTTTTTCTAGATCTACTACTTGTTGCAATGATCATGATTGGGGTGACTCTTCTTATGATCTTGAAAATTTATTTAAGCCCCATGATGAGGAGACTGATAATAATGTTTTCAATAATATTGAAAGTGTGTTTGGAAGAGTGTCAACTTTAGATCCCACATATTTGGAGAATGTTCAATCTTATGAAATTTTTGATAAAAGTGGGTTTGGAGAGGTCATGTCTTTAGTTAATGTTAATCCCACTATTTTGGAAGAGTGTCAACTTTGCATGCATGTGGATCATGTTGAGAAACTATTATGTGACAGCTATATTGTTGAATTTGCTTATGATACTGCATGTAATTATTATGAGAGAGGAAAATATGGTTGTAGAAATTTTCATGTTACTAAATTACCTCTCTTCATGTTGAGATTGTTATTGTCTCTTTCTTCTTCCTTGCATATGCTAGTTTTTTCTTGCCTTGATAATTTGTTTGCTTATAAAATGCCTATGCATAGGAAGTATGTTAGACTTAGATGTGTTTGTCACGTGTTTTATGATTCTCTCTTTGTGCTTAAATTCTTCTCTTTTACGTGAGCATCATTAAAATTATCAATGCCTAGCTAAAAGGCTTTAAAGAAAAGCGCTTGTTGGGAGGCAACCCAATTTTATTTTTGTTATTTACTTTTTGTTCCTGTTTTGCTTTGAATAATTCATCTAGCCTCTGGTTAGATGTGCTTTTCTGTTTTAATTAGTGTTTGTTCCAAGTAAAACCTTTGGGATAGCTTACAGTGATAGTTGTGTTGATCCTGCTGAAAAACAGAAATTTTGGCGCCCAGTAAATAATTTCCAGGAATTTATTGAAACATGATTTTGATCTGATTCTTTTTGCTCTAGATTTCTCAAGTTGTCCTAATTTTTCAGAAATTTCTCAAGTTGTCCTAATTTTTCAGAAATTTTGGAGTTACAGAAGTATTCTGGAGTTATAGATTTCTACAGACTGTTTTGTTTTTGACAGATTCTGTTTTTCTATGTATTGTTTGCTTATTTTGATGAATCTATGTGTAGTATCGGGGCTATGAACCATGGAAAAGTTGGAATACAGTAGATATTACACCAATATAAATAAAGAATTATTTTGTAACAGTACCATAAAGTGATGATTTATTTTCTTATACTAACGAAGCTTATGAGATTTTCTGTTGAGTTCTGTGTTGTGAAGTTTTCAAGTTTTGGGTAAGGATTTGATGGACTATGGAATAAGCAGTGGCAAGAGCCTAATCTTGGGGATGGACAAGGCACCCCAAGGAAATATTAAAGGACAACCAAAAGCCTAAGCTTGGGGATGCCCCGGAAGGCATCCCCTCTTTCGTCTTCGTCTATCGGTAACTTTACTTGACGCTATATTTTTATTCACCACAATATATGTGTTTTGCTTGGAGCATCTTGTATGATTTGAGTCTTTGCTTTTTTTAGTTTTCCACAATCATCCTTGCTGTACACACCTTTTGAGAGAGACACATATGAATCGTGATTTATTAGAATACTCTATGTGCTTCACTTATATCTTTTGAGCTAGGCAATATTGCTCTAGTGCTTCACGTATATCTTTTTAGACCACGGCGGTGGTTTTATTTTATAGAAATTGATGAACTCTCATGATTCACTTATATTATTTTGAGAGTCTTTAAACAGCATGGTAATTTGCTTTGGTTATAAATTTAGTCCTAATATGATAGGAATCCAGGATGGATATGATAAAAACTTTCATATAAAAGTGCATTGAATACTATGAGAAGTTTGATTCTTTATGATTATTTTGAGATATGAAGTTGGTGATATTAGGGTCTTGCTAGTGAGTAATTGTAAATTTGAGAGATACTTGTGTTAAAGTTTGTGATTCCCATATCATGCACATATGGTGAACCGTTATGTGATGAAGTCGGAGCATGATTTATTTTTTGATTGTCTTCCTTATGAGTGGTGGTCGGGGATGAGTGATGGTCTTTTCCTGCCAATCTATCCCCCTGGGAGTATGCACGTAGTACTTTGTTTTGATAAATAACAGATTTTTGCAATAAGTATGTGAGTTCTTTATGACTAATGTTTTATACACACTTTCACCATTCCACCATTGCTAGCCTCTCTTGTGCCACACAACTCTCGCCGGTACCATACACCCACCATATACCTTCCTCAAAACAGCCACCATACCAACCTATTATGGCATTCCCATAGCCATTCCGAGATATATTGCCATGCTACTTTCCATCGTTCCGTTTATTATGACACGCTTCATCATTGTCATATTGCTTTGCATGATCATGTAGTTGACATCATATTTGTGGCAAAGCCACCTTTCATAATTCTTTCATACATGTCACTCTTGATTCATTACACATCCCGGTACACTGTAGGAGGCATTCATGTAGAGTCATATTTTGTTCTAAGTATCGAGTTGTAATTCTTGAGTTGTAAGTAAATAAAAGTGTGATGATCTTCATTATTAGAGCATTGTCCTAGTGAGGAAAGGATGATGGAGACTATGATTCCCCCACAAGTCGGGATGAGACTCCGGACGAAAAAATGAGGCCAAAAAAATGAGAAAGGCCCAAATAAAAAATTGAGAGAAAAAGAGAGAAGGGGCAATGCTACTATCCTTTTACCACACTTGTGCTTCAAAGTAGCACCATGATCTTCATGATAGAGAGTCTCCTATGATATCACTTTCATATACTAGTGGGAATTTTTCATTATAGAACTTGGCTTGTATATTCCAATGATGGGCTTCCTCAAATTGCCTTAGGTCTTCGTGAGCAAGCGAGTTGGATGCACACCTACTTAGTTTTCTTTTTGAGCTTTCATAAACTTATAGCTCTAGTGCATCTGTTGCATGGCAATCCCTACTCACTCACATTGATATCTATTGATGGGCATCTCCATAGCCCGTTGATACGCCTAGTTGATGTGAGACTATCTCCCTCTTTTTGTCTTCTCCACAACCACCATATTTTATTCCACCTATAGTGTTATGTCCATGGTCACGCTCATGTATTGCGTGAAAGTTGAAAAAGTTTGAGAACATCAAAAGTATGAAACAATTGCTTGGCTTGTCATCGGGGTTGTGCAAGATTTAAATATTTTGTGTGATGAAGATGGAGCATAGCCAGACTATATGATTTTGTAGGGATAGGTTTCTTTGGCCATGTTATTTTGACAAGACATGATTGCTTTATTAGTATGCTTGAAGTATTATTATTTTTATGTCAATATTAAACTTTTGTTTTGAATCTTTCGGATCTGAACATTCATGCCACAATAAAGGAAATTACATGGATAAATATGTTAGGTAGCATTCCACATCAAAAATTCTGTTTTTATCATTTACCTACTCAAGGACGAGCAGGAATTAAGCTTGGGGATGCTTGATACGTCTCCAACGTATCTATTGTTTTTGATTGTTCCATGCTATTATATTATCTATTTCGGATGTTTTATATGCATTATTATGCTATTTTATATTACTTTTTGGAACTAACCTATTAACCTAGAGCCCGGTGCAAGTTCCTGTTTTTTCCCTGTTTTAGAGTTTCGTAGAAAAGGAATACCAAACGGAGTCCAAATTGAATAAAACTCTCACGATGATCATTCTTGGACCAGAAGCAAACCAGGAGACTTGGAGATGAAGTCGGAGGAGCCTCGAGGCGGCCACAAGGGTGAAGGGCGTGCCCCCCTGTCTTGTGGGCCCCTCGAGGGTCTCCTGACCTAATTCTTTCGCCCATATATACTCTTATACCCCAAAAACACCATAGGCATCCACGAAAACAATTTTCCACCGCCGCAACCTTCTGTACCCGTGAGATCCCATCTAGGGGCCTTTTCCGGCGTCCTGCCGGAGGGGTATTCGTTCATGGAGGGCTTCTACATCAACACCATTGCCCTTCCGATGAAGCGTGGGTAGTTTACCTCAGATCTACGGGTCCATAGCTAGTAGCTAGATGGCTTCTTCTCTCTCTTTGATTCTCAATACCATGTTCTCCTTGTTGTTCTTGGAGATCTATCCAATGTAATAACTTTTTGGGGTGTGTTTGCCGAGATCCGATGAATTGTGGATTTATGATCAGCTTATCTATGAATATTATTTGAATCTCTTCTGAATTCTTATCTGCATGAATTGATGTCTTTGCAAGTCTCTTCGAATTATCGATTTGGTTTGGCCAACTAGATTGGTTCTTCTTGCAATGGGAGAAGTGCTAAGCTTTGGGTTCAATCTTGCGGTGTCCTTTCCCAGTGACAGTAGGGGCAGCAAGGCACCTATTGTATTGTTGCCATCGAGGATAAAAAGATGGAGTTTCATCATATTGCTTGAGTTAATTCCTCTACATCATGTCATCTTACTTAATGCGTTAACCCGTTCTTTATGAACTTAATACTCTAGATGCATGCTGGATAGCGGTCGATGTGTGGAGTAATAGTAGTAGATGCAGAATCGTTTCGGTCTACTTGACATGGACGTGATGCCTATATTCATGATCATTGCCTTAGATATCGTCATAACTTTGCGCTTTTCTATCAGTTGCTCGGCAGTAATTTGTTCTCCCACCGTATTATTTTCTATCTTGAGAGAAGCCTCTAGTGAAACCTACGGACCCTAGGTCTATTTTCCATCATATAAAGTCTCTTTTCCATCATACAAGTTTCCGATCTACTATTCTTGCAATCTTTTACTTTCCGATCTATAAACCAAAAATATTTACTTTATCGTTTATCTATCTCTATCAGATCTCACTTTTGCAAGTGACCGTGAAGGGATTGACAACCCATTTATCGCGTTGGGTGCAATTTTGTTTGATTGTTTGTGCAGGTATTTGGTGATTTGTGCGTTATCTCCTACTGGATTGATACTTTGGTTCTCAAACTGAGGGAAATACTTACTCTACTTTGCTGCATCACCCTTTCCTCTTCAAGGGAAAAACCAATGCAAGCTCAAGAAGTAGCATTGGGTGCAAGTATTTGCTCTTATGTGTGCAGGCACTGTTTACTAGGCGTTTGCGTGAGCTCCTATTGGTTCGATAACCATGGTTCTCTACTGAGGGGAATAATATCGCTACTATATTGCTTCACCCTTCCTCTTCGGCGAAAATCCCAATGCAGCTCATAAGTAGCAACCCTCGCACGAGATACTCCACCATGAATACAAGACAAAAGTAGGGCGTAGTGTGTTACCTCTCTCAGAGGGTCTGAACCTAGGTAACTTTCTCGTCTGACCTTTATTCTGGTACTTCCAGCCATGTTCGCCACCCTACCGAGGGTACTGGCGATTCTACATGTTGTCAGCTAGCGCTACCTCTGCGAGGGGTTATGTGTCATCTCAGTTTATGTATTTTGCAGCCCCTAAGTATATGGAGGCTGGGTCCTCCTCTGACTCGGCTGTGAGTTTGACTAGTGGCTTGTGTAGTTTCTCAAGGATAGTCAAATTGTGATTGGGTTCGGCTGAAAGTAGTGCCGCAACTTCAGGGCTGACATGAACATGTCATAAGCAATTTTCTGGTAGTGTGGTCTTGTAGGGAGACATGACTTTGTTGACGTAATATACATGGTGTTGGACACTCTGATATTTGCCCTATGCCACCCCATCTACCGCTATCACCACATTGACACTTGTGTCGTAAGAGATATCTATAACAACATGGATTCAACTTTTGCAGGTGATGCCAAGATGAGGTTTGATTGCAGCACACTTTAGTTTTGCGAGGGTAACCCGTGCCTCATTTTCCATGGGAATTCCATGCTCTTCCTCATGAGCCTGTTATGTGTGAGCGTCTTTTAACCAAGGCTGAAGATAAGCCGGCTTACAGATGCAACGCAGCCCGCAAGCTTCTATGCTTTATTGCAATTTCAGGTGGCTCGAGCTTGATGACCACCTTGATTTCATGCAGATTAGCTTCTATGCCATATTGGCAGATGATGAAGCGTAGGAGTCGGCCTGAAGGAACACTGGAGATGCATTTGTCCGGATCCAGCTTCATCCAGAAGCGATGAAAGTTTGCATGAGGTTGAGCAAGAGATTTGTTTTGTCATGTGTTTTGACGACCACGTCATTGTTGTATGCCTCCACATTGATCCCTATCTGATCATGCAAACATTTTTGCATTGTTCATTGGTAGGTGGAGCCCGCATTATTGAGCCCAAAAGGCATGATGATGTAGCAGGCCAAAGGGCGTAACAAAGAAGTTTTTTTGTTTCTTGATCTGACTCCTTCCTGGATTTGGTGGTAACTGGAGTAGGCGTCTATCAAGCAGAGCGCCACTCACAACCCACATAATCAATTACTTGGTTAGTGTGGGGCAGTGGGAATAGGACTTTAGGAAAAGTCTTGTTGAGGTTGGTGTAGTCGATGCATTGCACCATGACATGTTCTTCTTTCTGATCACTACCGGGTTGGCCACACATTCGGAGTGGGTGACCTCCCTAATGAAGCCGACGACTAAGAGCTGGACGATTTCTTCTCTTATTGTGCAGCGTTTCTTAGTGGCAAAGCGCCGCAAGGCTTGTGATGATACGTCTCCAACGTATCTATAATTTTTTATTGTTCCATGCTATTATATTACCCGTTTTGGATGTTTGTGGGCTTTACTTTACACTTTTATATCATTTTTTAGACTAACCTACTAACCGGAGGCCCAGCCCGAATTGCTGTTTTTTTGCCTATTTCAGTGTTTCGAAGAAAAGGAATATCAAACGGAGTCCAAACGGAATGAAACCTTTCGGGGCGATCTTTTTGGAACAAACGTGATCCAGGGGACTTGGAGTGGATGTCAAGCAACAGAGGAGGCGGCCACGAGGGTGCCCGGCATGCCCCTGGAGGTGGGTGTGCCCCCTGGAGGTGGGCGCGCCCCCCACCCTCGTGGGCCCCTCGAGCGTCCACCGACCTACTTCTTCCTCCTATATATACCCACGTACCCTGAAACCATCGAGGAGCACCACGAAAAACTATTTCCACCGCCTCAATCTTCTGTATCCGCGAGATCTCATTTTGGAGCCTTCGCCGGTGCTCCGCCGGAGAGGGAATCGACCACGGAGGGCCTCTACATCATCTTCAAAGCCCTTTCGATGAGGTGTGAGTAGTTTACCATAGACCTTCAGGTCCATAGTTATTAGCTAGATGGCTTCTTCTCTCTCTTTGAATCTCAATACAAAGTTCTCCTTGATCTTCTTGGAGATCTATTCGATGTAACTCTTTTTGCGGTGTGTTTGTCGAGATCCGATGAATTGTGGGTTTATGATCAAGTTTATCTATGAGAAATATTCGAATCTCCTTTGAATTCTTTTGTGTGTGATTAAGTTATCTTTGAAAGTCTCTTCAAATTATCAGTTTGGTTTGGCCTACTAGATTGATCTTTCTTGCAATGGGAGAAGTGCTTAGCTTTGGGTTCAATCTTGTTGTGTCCTTTCCCAAAGTGATGAGAGGGCAGCAAGGCACGTATTGTATTGTTGCCATCGAGAATAAAAAGATGGGGTTTATATCATATTGCATGAGTTTATCCCTCTACATCATGTCATCTTTCTTAATGCGTTACTCTGTTCTTTATGAACTTAATACTCTAGATGCATAGATGCAGGCAGGAGTCGGTCGATGTGTGGAGTAATAGTAGTAGATGCAGGTAGGAGTCGGTCGATGTGTGGAGTAATAGTAGTAGATGCAGGCAGGAGTCGGTCTACATGTCACGGACGTGATGCCTATATACATGATCATGCCTAGATAATCTCATAACTATGCGCTTTTCTATCAATTTCTCGGCAGTAATTTGTTCACCCACCGTAATACTTATGCTATCTTGAGAGAAGCCACTAGTGAAACCTATGGCCCCCGGGTCTATCTTTTATCATATAAGTTTACCATCTACTTTTATTTGCATCTTTACTTTTCCAATCTATATCATAAAAATACCAAGAATATTTATCTTATCATATTATCTCTATCAAATCTCACTTTCGCAAGTGGCCGTGAAGGGATTGACAACCCCTTTACTGCATTGGTTGCGAGGTTCTTGTTTGTTTGTGTAGGTGCGTGGGACTTTTGAGGAGCCTCCTACTGGATTGATACTGATGTCTACTACACAACCTTCTTCTTGTAGACGTTGTTGGGCCTGCAAGTGCACAGGTTTGTAGGACAGTAGCAAATTTCCCTCAAGTGGATGACCTAAGGTTTATCAATCCGTAGGAGGCGTAGGATGAAGATGGTCTCTCTCAAACAACCCTGCAACCAAATAAGAAAAAGTCTCTTGTGTCCCCAACACACCCAATACAATGGTAGATTGTATAGGTGCACTAGTTCGGCGAAGAGATGGTGATACAAGTGCAAAATAGATAGTAGATATAGGTTTTTGTAATCTGAAAATATAAAAACAGCAAGGTAACAAGCGGTAAAAGTGAGCGTAAACGGTATTGCAATGATAGGAAACAAGGCCTAGGGTTCATACTTTCACTAGTGCAAGTTCTCTCAACAATAATAACATAGATAGAACATATGACAAGCCCTCAACATGCAACAAAGAGTCACTCCGAAGCCACTATAGCGGAGAACAAACGTAGAGATTATGGTCGGGTACGAAACCACCACAAATCTATTCTTTCGGATCGATCTATAAAAGAGTTCGTACTAGAATAACACCTTAAGATACAAATCAACCAAAACCCTAATGTCACCTACATACTCCATTGTCACCTCAAGTATCAGTGGGCATGATTATACGATATGCATCACACAATCTCAGATTCATCCAACCAACATAAAAGTACTTCAAAGAGTGCCCCAAAGTTTCTACCAGAGAGTCAAGAATGTGTGCCAACCCCTATGCATAGGTTCCCAAGTGTCACGAAACCCGCAAGTTGATCACCAAAGCATACATCAAGTGTCACATGATATCCCATTGTCACCACAGATAATCACGGCAAGACATACATCAAGTGTTCTCATAAAGACTCAATCCGATAAGAAAGCTTCAAAGGGGATACTCAATTCATCACAAGAGAGTGGAGGGGGAGAAACATCATAAGATCGAACTACAATAGCAAAGCTCGGGATACATCAAGATCGTGCCATAGAGGAACACGAGAGAGAACACGAGAGAGAGAGAGAGAGATCAAACACATAGCTACTGGTACATACCCTCAGCCCCGAGGGTGAACTACTCCCTCCTCGTCATGGATAGCGTCGGGATGATGAAGATGGCCTCCGGTGATGGGTTCCCCCTCCGGCAGGGCGCCAGAACAGGGTCCCGATTGGTTTTTGGTGGCTACAGAGGCTTGCGGCAGCGGAACTCCCGATCTATCTTCTGTTCTAGAAGTTTTAGGGTATATTGGTATATATAGGAGGAAGAAATACGCCAGGGGAGCCACGAGGGCCCCACAAGGGTGGAGGGCGCGCCCAGGGGGGTGGGCGCGCCCCCCTACCTCGTGCCTTCCTCATTTCTTTCTTGACGTGGACTCCAAGTCTCCCGGGTTGCTTTCCTTCCAAAAATAACTTCTCCAGTTGATTTCGTTCCGTTTTGACTCCGTCTGATATTCCTTTTCCTCGAAACACTGAAATAGGCATAAAACAACAAATCTGGGCTGGGCCTCCGGTTAATAGGTTAGTCCCAAAAATAATACAAAAGTGGATAATAAAGCCCAATATTACCTAAAACAGTAGATAAAGTAGCATGGAGCAATCAAAAATTATATATACGTTGGAGACGTATCAAGCATCCCCAAGTTAATTCCTGCTCGTCCTCGAGTAGGTAAATGATAAAAAAGAATTTTTGATGCGGAGTGAAACTTTGGCATAATTTCAATGTAAATCTTCTTAATTGTGATATGAATATTCAGATCCGAAAGATTAAAGATAAAAGTTCATATTGACACAAAAATAATAATACTTCAAGCATACTAATCAAAGCAATCATGTCTTCTCAAAATAGCATGGCAAAAGAAAGTTCATCCCTACAAAATCATATAGTTAGGTTATGCTTCATTTTCGTCACACAAAGATGTTCCCAACTTATATACCCCCGATGACAAGCCAAGCAATTGTTTCATACTCAAATAATCTCAAACTTTTTCAACCTTCACGCAATACATGAGCGCGAGCCATGGATATAGCACTATGGGTGGAATAGAATATGATGATGGGGATTGTGTGGAGAAGACAAAAAGGAGAAAGTCTCACATTGACGAGGCTAATCAACGGGCTATGGAGATGCCCATCAATTTATGTCAACATGAGGAGTAGGTATTGCCATGCAATGGATGCACTAGAGCTATGAATGCTCAATAAGAGAAAACTAGTGGGTGTGCATCCAACTTGCTTGCTCACGAAGACCTAGGGCATTTGAGGAAGCCCATCGTAGGAGTATACAAGCCAAGTTCTATAATGAAAAATTCCCACTAGTATAAAAAGACAACTTATGAGACTCACTACATGAAGAACAAGTTGCTACTTTGAAGCACAATATATGAGACTCATTACATGAAGAACAAGGTGCTACTTTGAAGCACAAGTGTGGAAAAAGAGATAGTAGCATTGCCCTTTATTCTTATTTTTTTGGGCCTTTCTTTTTTTATTTTTGGCCTTTCTCTTTTTTTGGGCCTTTTTTTGTCCTTTCTTTTTTTGGGCAATGCTCTAATAATGATGATCATCACACTTGTATTGATTACAACATAAGGATTACAACTCGAAACTTAGAACAAGATATGACTCTATATGAATGCCTCCGGCGGTGTACCGGGATGGTGCAATGAATCAAGAGTGACATGTATGGAAAATAATGCATGGTGGATTTGCCACAAATATGATGTCAACTACATGATCATGCAATGGCAATATGACAAAAGTAATGTATGTCATAATAAGGATGATGGAAGTTGCATGGCAATATATCTCGGAATGGCTATGGAAATGCCATGATAGGTAGGTATGGTGGCTGTTTTGAGGAAGATATAAGGAGGTTTATGTGTGATAGAGCGTATCGTATCACGGGGTTTGGATGCACCGTGAAGTTTGCACCAACTCTCAAGGTGAGAAAGGGCAATGCAGTGCATCAAGAGGCTAGCAAAGGCGGAAAGGTGAGAGTGCGTATAATCCATGGACTAAACATTAGTCAAAAGAACTCATATATTTATTGCAGAAATTTAGAAGTCATCAAAAATCAAGTACTACGCGCATGCTCCTAGGGGGGTAGATTGGTAGGAAAAGACCATCGCTCGTCCCCGACCGCCACTCATAAGGATGCACAAGCCAGGTACACTTCATGTTTCAAATTTGTTACATAACTTTAACCATACGTGCATGCTACGGGACTTGCAAACTTCAACACAAGTATTTCTCAAATTCATAATCACCCAACTAGCACGACTTTGATATTATCACCTCCATATCTCAAAACAATTATCAAGCATCAAACTTATCTTAGTATTCAACGCACTCAAAAGAAAGTTTCACATATCTTGAACACCAAGTATATTAACATTAAGCAAATTACCATGCTATTAATGACTCTCAAAATAATCTAAGTGAAGCATGAGAGATCAATAGTTTCTTTAAAACAAATCCACCACCGTTCTCTAAAAGATCTAAGTGAAGTACTAGAGCAAAAATTATCACGCTCAAAAGATATAAGTGAAGTACTATGAGCAAAACTATCAAGCTCAAAAGATATAAGTGAAGCACATAGAGTATTCTAACAAATTACAATTCATGTATGGCTCTCTCATTAAAGAATTTCAGGTCTTGATACTTTATTAAAACAGCAAGCAAAGCTAAAGAAAACTACATTGCAAGGATAGCACAACTCATGTGAAGAAGCAAAAACTTAGGCTCAACCGATACTAACCGATAGTTGTTGAAGAAGAAAGGTGGGATGCCTACCGGGGCATCCCCAAGCTTAGATGCTTGAGACTTCTTGAAATATTATCTTGGGGTGCCTTGGGCATCCCCAAGCTTGAGCTTTTGTGTCTCCTTAATTCCTCCCATATCATGGTTTCTCTTTTTATCAAAAGCTTCATTCACAACAAACTCAACAAGAACTCGTGAGATAGGTTAGTATAAACCAATGCAAAACCTTATCATCTTCTACTATAACAAATCACTAAATTTATTATTCCGCATTGAATACTAAATGCCTCTGCATATTTAATACTCCTATCACCGAATAGAATCATTAAACAAGAAAACATATGCAAACAATGCAACCATAACAGCAACCTGCCAAAACAGTACAGTCTGTAAAGAATGCAAGAGTCGTCATACTTCCCTAACTCCAAAAATTATGAACTAACATTCCCACTGTAATAAATTTATCAGAGCTCAACATGCAAAAATATTCAACATTATACCACTCTCTGAATTTTCTAGGGAATTTTTGCAACAGCGGTACACTTTCTGTTTTCAAACAGCAACATGTATACTAGCAAAATAAGCATGGAAAAGGCTATCCTTGACTTCTTTATTGAAAATAAGGATGCAAAACACAATTCTAACTAACAGAAAGCAAACACTAACAAAATAAATTGACGCTCCAAGCAAAACACATATCATGTGGTGAATAAAAATATAGCTCCAAGTAAAGTTACCGATGAACAAAGACGAAAGAGGGGATGCCTTCCGGGACATCCCCTGTTGGAAATATGCCCTAGAGGCAATAATAAATGGTTATTATTATATTTCTGTGTTCATGATAATTGTCTATTATTCATGCTATAACTGTGTTATCCGGAAATCATAATACACGTGTGAATACATAGACCACAACAAGTCCCTAGTGAGCCTCTAGTTGACTAGCTCGTTGATCAACAGATAGTCATGGTTTCCTGACTATGGGCATTGGATGTCATTGATAACGGGATCACATCATTAGGAGAATGATGTGATGGACAAGACCCAATTCTAAGCATAGCTCAAAGATCGTGTAGTTCGTTTAGCTAGAGCTTTTCCAATTGTCGAGTATCATTTCCTTAGACCATGAGATTGTGCAACTCCCGGATACCGTAGGAGTGCTTTGGGTGTGCCAAATGTCACAACGTAATCGGGTGACTATAAAGGTGCACTACGGGTATCTCGAAAGTGTCATTGGGTTGGCACGAATTGGGATGGATTTGTCACTCCGTATGACGGAGAGGTATCTCTGGGCCCACTCGGTAATGCATCATCATAATGAGCTCAATGTGACCAAGTGTCTGGTCACAGGATCATGCATTACGGTACGAGTAAACTGACTTGCCGGTAACGAGACTAAATGAGGTATTGGGATACCGACGATCGAGTCTCGGGCAAGTAACGTACCGATTGACAAAGGGAATTGAATACAGGGTTCATTGAATCCTCGACATCGTGGTTCATCCGATGAGATCATCGAGGAGCATGTGGGAGCCAACATGGGTATCCAGATCCCGCTGTTGGTTATTGACCGGAGAGGCATCTCGGTCATGTCTGCATGTCTCCCGAACCCGTAGGGTCTACACACTTAAGGTTCGGTGATGCTAGGGTTGTAGAGATATTAGTATGCAGCAAACCGAAAGTTGTTCGGAGTCCCGGATGAGATCTCGGACGTCACGAGGAGTTCCGGAATGGTCCGGAGGTGAAGAATTATATATAGGAAGTGATGTTTCGGCCATCGGGTGAATTTTGGGGGTTACCGGTATTGTACCGGGACCACCGGAAGGGTCCCGGGGGTCCACCAGGTGGGTCCACCTATCCCGGAGGTCCCCATGGGCTGAAGTGGGGAGGGGACCAGCCCCTGGTGGGCTGGTGCGCCCCCCTCCCTTTGCGCCCCCCTGCGCCTAGGGTTGGGAACCCTAGGGGGGCGCCCACTGCCTTGGGGGCAAGTCTCCCCTTGACACCGCCCCACAGATCCCATCTCCCAGGGCGGCGCCCCAGGGACCCTATATAAAGAGGGGGAGGAGGCAGCCGCCCACTTGCCCCCTGGCGCCTCCCTTCCCCTTGCGACACCTCTCTCTCTCAGACGCGCTTGGCGAAGCCTGCTGGGATCCTGCTGCATCCACCACCACGCCGTCGTGCTGCTGGATCTTCATCAACCTCTCCTTCCCCCTTGCTGGATCAAGAAGGAGGACACGTCACGCTGACTGTACGTGTGTTGAATGCGGAGGTGCCGTCCGTTCGGCGCTAGGATCTCCGGTGATTTGGATCACGACGTGTACGACTCCCTCAACCCCATTCTCTTGAATGCTTCCGCTCGCGATCTACAAGGGTATGTAGATGCACTCCTCTCCCTCGTTGCTGAATGAACTCATATATTGATCTTGGTGAATGTAGGAAAAATTTTATTTTATGCAACGTTCACCAACGGTGACATCATGAGCTAGGTCTATGCATAGTTCTCTTTGCACGAGTAGAACACAATTTGTTGTGGGCATAGATGTTGTCAACTTTCTTGCCACTACTATTCTTATTTTGCTTCAGCGGTATTTTGGTATGAAGCGTCCCGGACCGACCTTACACGTACGCTTACGTGAGACAGGTTCCACTGACTGACATGCACTAGTTGCATAAGGTGGCTAGCGGGTGTCTGTCTCTCCCACTTCAGTTGGAGCGGATTCGATGAAAAGGGTCCTTATGAAGGGTAAATAGAAGTTGGCAAATCACGTTGTGGCTTTAACGTAGGTAAGAAAACGTTCTTGCTAGATCACCTATAGAAGCCACGTAAAAACTTGCAACAACAATTAGAGGACGTCTAACTTGTTTTTGCAGCAAGTGATTTGTGATGTGATATGGCCAAAGTTGTGATGAATGATGAATGATATATATGTGATGTATGAGATCATGTTCTTGTAATAGGAATCACGACTTGCATGTCGATGAGTATGACAACCGGCAGGAGCCATAGGAGTTGTCTGTATTTTTTGTATGACTTGCGTGTCATTGAGAAACGCCATGTAAATTACTTTACTTTATTGCTAAACGTGTTAGCTGTGACGCCCCGGATCCGTTGCGCCAGGTGTCCGCCAGTTATTCGCCCTCGTTGCCATGTCATTTGCTTGCGTGTTGCATTTTTCCATGTCATCATCTGCATTTTATCATGTCATCATGTGCATTTCATTTTGCATACGTGTTCGTCTCATGCATCCGAGCATTTTCCCCATTGTCCGTTTTGCAATCCGGCGCTCCTATGTCCTCCGGCGTCCCCTTCTTCTCTTCTGTTGTGAGCGGGTATTAAACTTTCTCGGAATGGCCCGAGGTTTGCCAAGCGGCCTTGGTATAGCACCGGTAGACCGTCTGTCAAGTTTCGTGCCATTTGGAGGTCGTTTGATACTCCAACGGTTAACCGGGTAACTGTAAAGCCCTCTTTTGTTGCAGCCCAACACCCCTTCCAAAGTGGCCCAAAACCCACCAAACTCCCCTCCATGCTCTCGGTCGTTCGATCACGATCGCGTGGCCGAAAACCGCTCCTCATTTGGACTCTCCTAGCTCCCTCTACCTTTAAAAACGTCCTCCTCCTCCATTTTTCGGATCAAACCCTAGATCAAATCGCCCCCACCGCCACCGGACATGTCCGCCGCCGTCCGGACGGAATCGCCGCCGCCCCGCAGCCACTGGCATCGCGCCACGTGGCACGCCACCACCCGCCGTCGCCACGGCCCGCCCGAGCCCATCCGGGGCCCGCGAGCCCAGTTCGCCGCCGCCCGCCCGCCTCGCCCGGCTTCCAGCGAACCTCGCCGAGCCCGACCTCATTCATCGCCCCTCGCGGATTTCTCCGCCCGCCGCCCCCAAGCAAAGCCCATCCGCCTCGGCGCGCCGGCGAGCTTCGCCGCTCGCCGCCGTTCTTCCTCGCCGGCATCGCCCGCTCGTCCCGCCTCCTCTTCGCACCGGCACCGTCGCCATGCCGCACCTCGCCGCCACCAGTAGCGCCAGCGCCGCCCCTCGCCGCTTCGTCGCCCGACCCGAGCTCCTCGACCCCGTCACCGGATCCAGAGGCCCCGCGCCCGGATCTCTTCATCCCGCCGTCCCGGGTCGCCCCGCCTCTGGAGCACCGTCCCTCGCCATCGCCAGCGCGCCGCCTTTCGCCATGACTCGGGGCGGGAGCTCTCCCCACTCGCCTCCCACGTGGGCCCGGCCCAAAGAACCGCCTGCCTGCCTCCTCCACCGTTCGGGCCAAGGCCCATGGGTGAGCCGCCCCTCCAGTTCCCCTGTTCCTATTGGGCCAGCAAGTTTCAGCCCTGGATGTTTTTTTTCCCAGATCTGCGAATTTGCTAATTATCCAGGGAATTACAGATTTGCAGAAAAGACCCTCATGTTCATGCATTTAATAACTCACAAATGGTGCATCATATTAAAATGATTTAAACATGTAAAATGCTTAGAATTTTGTGTAGATTAATAATATGCCATTTTCATCCATGTTTAAAATTTTTAACTTGCAATTTATTTAAATTTGCTCAAATGCCATGTTAAAATGATTTATTTCATAACTAAATAACCGTAGCTCGGTTTTAAATAAACTTTATATGTAAATGGGGTGGAAAAATGCCTAGATTAACATGGTCCACTTTATTTTCCTATTTAACAACAATAAAATATGTTTTAGGTCAGAACAGTACCAAATTCATAATATGCTCATGAGGATTTTCCGGACTTGTTGTTCGTTGTTTCCGGCCTCATTTAAACTTGCCTAGATAGGTAGTTTTCATTTGCTTCACCCCCTTGCCATGTTTAACCACATTTAATATTGATGAGTAGCATAACCGAGAGAGAACTAAATAATTGATGTGGTGTTTTGTCAATATGCAACTCGTGGCATATTGAGCTCCATTTAATTTGTAGTGTTGTTTGTTTGCACTTTGCCATGCCATGCCTCATTAAACCGGACATGCATCATACTTGATTGTGCTTCATGCCATGTTTATGTGATGGTTGTTTACTATGTTGTTTGTTTCTTTCCGGGTTGCTTCTCTCATTAGCTTCGGTTTCGTTCCGGAGTTGTGAGGACCCGTTCATCTATGTCCGTTTGTCTTCATCTTGGGCTCGTTCTTCTTCCTTGCGGGATCTCAGGCAAGATGATCATACCCTCGAAATCACTTCTATCTTTGCTTGCTAGATGCTCGCTCTTTTGCTATGCCAATGCTACGATGCCTACCATTTGCTTGTCAGCCTCCCAAATGGCCATGAACCTCTAACCTTTGACACCATTCCTAGCAAACCATTGATTGGCTATGTTACCGCTTTGCTCAGCCCATCTTATAGCATTGCTAGTTGCAGGTGAAGTTGAAGATTTCTCCATGGTGGACAGGGTTATGTTGCGATATCACAATATCTCTTATATTATTAATGCATCTATATACTTGGTAAAGGGTGGAAGGCTCGGCCTTATGCCTGGTGTTTTGTTCCACTCTTGCCGCCCTAGTTTCCGTCATACCGGTGTTATGTTCTCGGATTTTATGTTCCTTACGCGGTCGGGTGATTTATGGGACCCCTTGACAGTTCGCTTTGAATAAAACTCCTCCAAAGAAGGCCCAACTTTGGTTTTACCATTTGCCTCACCACCACCTATATTTCCCTTGGGAGTAATTAACCCAAGGGTCATCTTTATTTCAGCCCCCGGGCCAATGCTTGTCTAAGTGTTGGTCCAAACTAAGCGCTTTGAGCGCCACCTCAAGGAAACTTGAGGTCTGGTTTTAGTTATACGGACTGCTCATCCGGTCGTGGCTCGAGACGAGATCTGCGGCTACTATCGAGGTGTCGGCACGCCGGGAGGTCTTGCTGGTCTTGTTTTACCATTGTCGAAATGTCTTGATGTACCGGGATACCGAGTCTGATCGGAGTGTCCTGGGAGAAGGTCTATTCCTTCGTTGATCGCGAGAGCTTGTCATGGGCTAAGTTGGGACACCCCTGTAGGGTATAAACTTTCGAGAGCCGTGCCCGCGGTTATGTGGCAGATGGGAATTTGTTAATGTCCGGTTGTAGATAACTTGACACCAGATCCGAATTAAAATACATCAACCGCGTGTGTAACCGTGATGGTCTCTTCTCGGCGGAGTCCGGGAAGTGAACACGGTGTTGGAGTTATGCTTGACGCAGGTTGCTATAGGATCACTTCTTGATCATACTTTTATCGACCGTGCTTTGCCTTCTCTTCTCGCTCTCATTTGCGTATGTTAGCCACCATATATGCTAGTCGCTTGCTGCAGCTCCACCT
The DNA here is from genome assembly GCA_021437245.1 of Aegilops speltoides. Classification (NCBI taxonomy): domain Eukaryota; kingdom Viridiplantae; phylum Streptophyta; class Magnoliopsida; order Poales; family Poaceae; genus Aegilops; species Aegilops speltoides. Next base: position 405,722,205 of record CM038142.1, read on the forward strand.
CATGCCTTTACCTTACCCATAAGCTTAAATAGTCTTGATCTCATGGTGCGAGATTCTTTGAGTCCCGTGGCTCACGGATACTTCAAAACCAGTTTGCGGTGCCTATGTTATCGGCGGTGGCGCAACCAAGCTCAAGGAGGATCTCGATGAAGATCTTGCCCTTTGTGTTGTTTCGTTCTAGTTGTTCGAGAGTGGAGCCCAGGTTGGGGTCGATCGGGGACCTTTGTCGCATTTGGGGTTCTTCTTTTAGTTTGGTTCCGTAGTCGGACCTTGGTGTGATCTGGATGATGTAATGCTTTATTCATGTAATTGTGTGAAGTGGCGATTGTAAGCCAACTATGTATCTCTTTCCCTTATGTATTACATGGGTTGTGTGAAGATTACCTCACTTGCGACATTGCTTTCAATGCGGTTATGCCTCTAAGTCGTGCTTCGACACGTGGGAGATATAGCCGCATCGAGGGCGTTACAAGTTGGTAATCAGAGCCTTCCCCGACCTTGGGAGCCCCACGGCTTGATCGTTTTTAGCGGCCGAGTTGTGTCTAGAAAAATGTTTTGAGTCATTTAGGATTATATATATCGGAGAGTTAGGAATTCTTTTTACTCCTTAGTCCCTTCGTCGCTCTGGTAAGGCATCCTGACGTAGAGTTTTGACTCTGCTCTTCTCAAATTTCACTAAAAAAAATTAGGATCACGCGGGTATCTTGGAATCGTTCCGATGGTTTTATGATGAGAACATTGTCTTGGTGCCTCCTGTCAGGGGTTTAGTGGAAGTGTCCCGGGGAGTTGAGCTCTAAGGTGTTGTCGTCATAATTTTATCGTTGCAGTTCGGAATACCGAGTTTAGTGCGCCGACATCGAAAATCTCTTTTATGCGCTTGTTGGTGAGATAACCCCACTAACCCGATCTTGAGGTGAGTACGGAGTATTGCCATGACTCGTATAACGGATGCTTTTCGAAGGTTGAGGTACACGGTTTCCGAAGGTTTCTTGGTTATGTGTTGACGGATGGATACAGCTGGATGTAGGGATTGTTAGTTTGGGTGAGATATATTGCTTCCCCTGTATCCCCAACACCAGATTGCATAACCAGAAAGTTTCGGGAGTTTTATAGGTGGGAATTCAAGTAGCTCCTAGAATATCTTTCCGACAGATGCATGATATGGGATTGGGTAAATCTCTATCATATGTATTTGTTCCGGCTTATTCTGCAAGCCAATCCTTTGTTTTGTTTTATTTATGGTATTCGAGTTGCTTCGATGTCAAATGTTGAATCCATACCTTTCCTAAACGGTGTTCTCATATTGTTATGTGAATACTAATCCTTTTGATCATTGATTTTGTCATGTCAACTCCTTTCCAACCGGTGTGCTTCTCTTCAAGTGGATCCCATCATTCTCCCCATCCGCAAGATCAATTCTACGTTTTCTCAACGGTGTTTGTTTCGTTCATCCCAAGTTGTCATTATTTTTTCCCCACCCTCCCACCCTTTTTCTTCAAGGACTCAGATTTTGTTAATCAAGTATACATTTATTCATGTGAAGTTTCTCCATTCTTTTCCGTCAATGTTCTTACCCGGTGGTTCTCAAGAAGATGTTCTACTAGTTCGTCATTCCCCATTCCTTTCTCTTCTCCGGTGGATTCAAGTCAAGTTTTGTTGATCATACCTTTTTCCTCAGTTCAATGTCTTCTCATACCGGTGCACCTCATTATCATTCTACTTCTCGCTATCTGTTATTCCGGAGTGCTCAAGATATCTCGAAGATTCGTGTTTCCACTCTGCATTCGTTCAAGCTCTTTCGAGATTGGTATCTCATTCAAGTCATTTAATTCAACCGGTGCAATCCCCTCTTTCAATCAATCGTTCAATGGTGTTTCCTTTTGAGTGGGCCCTAACCCACAGGTCTTTTCCCAGGATCTTACCTGACTCTTCTAATTCTCCCGGAGCTATTCTCTAATTCTTTTCCAAGTGTGACGTAAGAATGAATTTTCATCAGTCACATGCCTTCTCCAAGATCTTTCAAATTATTTTTCATTGTTGGCTCAACAACCTTTTTTTTCATTCTCCCGGAGTATCTCACACAATTCATGGTGGTTCTCATCTTCATTCTCAACATGTGAAGACCGAAGAAGGATTTCTCTTAAATCTTTCTCCATTCTCTTCAATATTCATGGTTCTAGATTCATGCCATCCTCATAATTGTTTTGTTTGTGACAATTCTTTTCACCCATCCGGAGCATTTCATGAGTTGTTTCCATTTCTTTCCTCCGAAGGCCATCATTTCGGGTTTATTCATTCTCAGCTGTCAGTTATCATTCTCCTATCTTGCCGGTGCATCAATCGAATATCCTCTAATCAGTTCTTGATCTCTTTGTTCTCATGTATCTAGTTTGTCTCAAGCACCTTCGTTCATTTGCTAATTCTTACCGGTGATGCACCCCTACTTCGATCATTTTCAATTCTTACGATGGTTCTTTCAAGATCTCTCTTCCTTGTTCATCATATCAATTCATTTGTTGTTCCAATCCTACCGGTGGTTCGTTGAAGACCTTCTCAAGTTTTGATATATCTCTTTTAACCCTTTCTACGAGAATAAGTAGTATGCCAAATCCGTTGCTTGTCATCAATTTAAATTGGTGAAGGTTTTGCATAACGTAATTCTTATTCTTGTTTCATCCAAGTGATTAATTTGTTCTTTCCGGAGTTGTTCATCATATCACATTCTTGGTTCGAGATGCTTCATCTTTTCTTTTCCGGAGTTTCAACTTTTTCGCATTATCTCATCGCGAAGCTCCATCTAAATCTTTGCAAGGCTTCACCTTGTGTTTTCAACTTCTCTTTCTTTGTATCATCCTTTTATTACCGGAGTTCTTCATGGAGGCTCTACATGATGGTTTGTCAAGGATTCTTTTCATTCTTCAATTGTTCTTCAAGATTTCGCTTGAAGTTATGATCCGCCAAGCTATACTCTAAAATAAACATGGTGTTCAACACATGTTTTGTTTTGAGGAGCTCAAGTATTCTTCATCTTGCATTCCAAAGTGCAATTCCTTCTATCTTATCTTTTGAGATGGAGTTATGTCACTCTTGACAATTTCCTTCATGTTTCATGATTCATATTGTTGTCAAGGATGAGGTATTTTAAATCCATCAGTCTCTTCATTGGAGTTATCTTGGGTTATATTTCACCTAAAGCTTTCCCTAAGGATTGTTGCTATTTATGGTGCTTATAAATGACCCAAGTTCTTCTTTATCCTCCCGGTGATATAGCTTTCTCGCCTCCTTGTTCGTATCAATGAAATTCTTTTCCTCCATTTCCAACCGGAGTGTTGTATCATCTCTTCAATATCTTTTAACCTTATCAAGCCTTGCATCTCTTTTCAACCGGAGTGCTGTCTGCGATCTTTCGTACCACTTGTTCCATTCATTCAATAGTTCCGGAGGTAGTATGTTGTTGATCTCATCAAGTATCCTCTCATCCTGTCAAGTTCATGTTCTTTTCCTTCCATTTTCAGTCGGAGTGCTACCCAAATTATATCATTCTTCCTCTCTCATCTTGTTTCAACCGGAGTGGTTTCAAATTCTATCTTGTCCATCAAACTCTTGATTTATGTCTTTGCAACCTTCAAGTTCTCGTAATACTCCTTGTTCATCTTTTCTAACGAATTGTTTGCAATCTCGTTCATCTATGTTGTACTCTTTCTTTTAAATTGTTCAACATCTCAAGGTTCATGGTTTCACTCGTTTGTCGAAGAAGCAACTTAGTTTTACCTCTCCTCTTCCTCTTCCTTTTCCCTCCGGTGCCATCCTAGATATCGGGACGAGATCCTCTCGTAGTGGTGGAGTGTTGTGACGCCCCGGATCCGTTGCGCCAGGTGTCCGCCAGTTATTCGCCCTCGTTGCCATGTCATTTGCTTGCGTGTTGCATTTTTCCATGTCATCATCTGCATTTTATCATGTCATCATGTGCATTTCATTTTGCATACGTGTTTGTCTCATGCATCCGAGCATTTTCCACGTTGTCCGTTTTGCAATCCGGCGCTCCTATGTCCTCCGGCGTCTCCTTCTTCTCTTCTGTTGTGAGCGGGTATTAAACTTTCTCGGAATGGCCCGAGGTTTGCCAAGCGGCCTTGGTATAGCACCGGTAGACCGTCTGTCAAGTTTCGTGCCATTTGGAGGTCGTTTGATACTCCAACGGTTAACCGGGTAACCGTAAAGCCCTCTTTTGTTGCAGCCCAACACCCCTTCCAAAGTGGCCCAAAACCCACCAAACTCCCCTCCATGCTCTCGGTCGTTCGATCACGATCGCGTGGCCGAAAACCGCTCCTCATTTGGACTCTCCTAGCTCCCTCTACCTTTAAAAACGTCCTCCTCCTCCATTTTTTGGATCAAACCCTAGATCAAATCGCCCCGCCGCCACGGACATGTCCGCCGCCGTCCGGACGAAATCGCCGCCGCCCGCAGCCCGCGGCATCGCGCCACGTGCACGCCACCACCTGCCGTCGCCGTGGCCCGCCCGAGCCCATCCGGGCCCGCGAGCCAGTTCCACCGCCGCCACGCCCGCCTCGGGCTCAGCCGAACCTCGCGAGCCCGACCTCGTTAAATCGCCCCTCGCGGATTTCTCCGCCCGCCCGCCGCCGCAAGAAGCCCGTCCGCCTCGGCGCGCACCGAAGAGCTTCGCCGCCTCGCCGCCGTTCTTCCTCGCCGGCATCGCCGCTTCGCCCGCCTCCTCTTCTTCGCACTGCACCGTCGCCATGCCGCGCCCTGCGCCGCCTGTAGCGCCACCAGCGCCGCCCTCGCCGCTTCGTCGCCCGACCCGAGCTCCCTCGACCCGCCACACGGATCCAGAGGCCCGCGCCGGATCTCTTCATCCCCGCCGTCCCGGGTCGCCCGCCTCTGGAGCGCGCCCCTCGCCATCGCCACAAGCGCCAAGACTCGCCATGACTCGGACGAGCTGGAGCTCGCCCCACTCGCCTCCCCACGTGGGCCCCGGCCAAAGAATCGGCCTGCCTGCCTCCTCCACCGTCGGGCCAAGGCCCATGGGTGAGCCGCCCCCAGTTCCCCTATTCCTATTGGGCAGCAAGTTTCAGCCACGGATGTTTTTTTTTCCAGATGCGAATTTGCTAATTATCCAGGGAATTACAGATTTGCAGAAAAGACCCTCATGTTCATGCATTTAATAACTCACAAATGGTGCATCATATTAAAATGATTTATACACGTAAAATGCTTAGAATTTTGTGTAGATTAATAATATGCCATTTTCATCCATGTTTAAAATGTTTAACTTGCTGTTTATTTAAATTTGCTCAAATGCCATGTTAAAATGATTTATTTCATAACTAAATAACCGTAGCTCGGTTTTAAATAAACTTTATATGTAAATGGGGTGGAAAAATGCCTAGATTAACATGGTCCACTTTATTTTCCTGTTTAACAACAATAAAATATGTTTTAGGTCAGAACAGTACCAAATTCATAATATGCTCATGAGGATTTTCCGGACTTGTTGTTCGTTGTTTCCGGCCTCATTTAAACTTGCCTAGATAGGTAGTTTTCATTTTCTTCACCCCCTTGCCATGTTTAACCACATTTAATATTGATGAGTAGCATAACCGAGAGAGAACTAAATAATTGATGTGGTGTTTTGTCAATATGCAACTCGTTGCATATTGAGCTCCATTTAATTTGTAGTGTTGTTTGTTTGCACTTTGCCATGCCATGCCTCATTAAACCGGACATGCATCATACTTGATTGTGCTTCATGCCATGTTTATGTGATGGTTGTTTACTATGTTGTTTGTTTCTTTCCGGGTTGCTTCTCTCGTTAGCTTCGGTTTCGTTCCGGAGTTGTGAGGATCCGTTCATCTATGTCCGTTTGTCTTCATCTTGGGCTCGTTCTTCTTCATTGCGGGATCTCAGGCAAGATGATCATACCCTCGAAATCACTTCTATCTTTGCTTGCTATATGCTCGCTCTTTTGCTATGCCAATGCTACGATGCCTACCATTTGCTTGTCAGCCTCCCAAATTGCCATGAACCTCTAACCTTTGACACCATTCCTAGCAAACCATTGATTGGCTATGTTACCGCTTTGCTCAGCCCCTCTTATAGCGTTGCTTGTTGCAGGTGAAGTTGAAGATTTCTCCATGGTGGACAGGGTTATGTTGGGATATCACAATATCTCTTATATTATTAATGCATCTATATACTTGGTAAAGGGTGGAAGGCTCGGCCTTATGCAGTGTTTTATTCCACTCTTGCCGCCCTAGTTTCCGTCATACCGTGTTATGTTCCCGGATTTTGCGTTCCTTACGCGGTCGGGTGATTTATGGGACCCCTTGACAGTTCGCTTTGAATAAAACTCCTCCAAAGAAGGCCCAACTTTGGTTTTACCATTTGCCTCACCACCACCTATATTTCCCTTGGGAGTAATTAACCCAAGGGTCATCTTTATTCAGCCCCCGGGCCAATGCTTGTCTAAGTGTTGGTCCAAACTAGAGCGCTTTTAGCGCCACCTCAAGGAAACTTGAGGTATGGTTTTAGTTGTATGGACTGCTCATCCGGCGTGGCTCGAGACGAGATCTGTGGCTACTATCAGGGTGTCGGCACGCCGGGAGGTCTTGCTGGTCTTGTTTTACCATTGTCGAAATGTCTTGATGTACCGGGATACCGAGTCTGATCGGAGTGTCCTGGGAGAAGGTCTATTCCTTCGTTGATCACGAGAGCTTGTCATGGGCTAAGTGGGACACCCCTGCAGCGTATAAAATTTCGAGAGCCGTGCCCGCGGTTATGTGGCAGATGGGAATTTGTTAATGTCTGGTTGTGGATAACTTGACACCAGATCCGAATTAAAATACATCAACCGCGTGTGTAACCGTGATGGTCTCTTCTCGGCGGAGTCCGGGAGGTGAACACGGTGTTGGAGTTATGCTTGACGCGGGTTGCTATAGGATCACTTCTTGATCATACTTTTATCGACCGTGCTTTGCCTTCTCTTCTCGCTCTCATTTGCGTATGTTAGCCACCATATATGCTAGTCGCTTGCTGCAGCTCCACCTCATGCCTTTACCTTACCCATAAGCTTAAATAGTCTTGATCTCGCATGGTGCGAGATTCTTTGAGTCCCGTGGCTCACAGATACTTCAAAACCAGTTTGCGGTGCCTATGTTATCGAAAGCGGTGACGCAACCAAGCTCAAGGAGGAGCTCGATGAAAATCTTGCCCTTTGTGTTGTTTCGTTCTAGTTGTTCAAGAGTGGAGCCCGGTTGGGGTCGATCGGGACCTTTGTCGCATTTGGGGTTCTTCTTTTATTTTGGTTCCGTAGTCGGACCTTGACTGTATCTGGATGATGTAATGCTTTATTCATGTAATTGTGTGAAGTGGTGATTGTAAGCCAACTATGTATCTCTTTCCCTTATGTATTACATGGGTTGTGTGAAGATTACCTCACTTGCAACATTGCTTTCAATGCGGTTATGCCTCTAAGTCGTGCTTCGACACGTGGGAGATATAGCCGCATCGAGGGCGTTACATTAGCCATAGTAGTAGAAGTAATAGTTGGCGAGCAACTTCATGGATACACGATGATGGAGATCATGGTGTCATGCCGGTGACGAAGATGATCATGGAGCCCCGAAAATGGAGATGAAAGGAGCTATATTATATTGGCCATATCATGTCACTATTATGATTGCATGTGATGTTTATCATGTTTTTCATCTTGTTTACATATAACGACGGTAGTAAGTAAGATGATCCCTCATAATAATTTCAAGAAAAGTGTTCCCCCTAACTGTGCACCATTGCGAAGGTTCCTTGTTTCGAAGCACCACGTGATGATTGGGTGTGATAGATCCTAACGTTCGAATACAACGGGTGTAAGCCAGATTTACACACGCAATACACTTAGGTTGACTTGACGAGCCTAGCATGTATAGACATGGCCTCGGAACACGGAAGACCGAAAGGTCGAGCATGAGTCGTATAGAAGATACGATCAACATAAAGATGTTCACCGATGTTAATAGTCCGTCTCACGTGATGATCGGACACGGCCTAGTTGACTCGGATCATGTTTCACTTACATGACTAGAGGGATGTCTATCTAAGTGGGAGTTCATAAAATAATTTGATTAAGATGAACTTAATTATCATGAACTTAGTCTGAAATCTTTACAATATGTCTTGTAGATCAAATGGCCAACGCTCATGTCCACCTGAACTTCAACGTGTTCCTAGAGAAAACCAAGCTGAAAGACGATGGCAGCAACTATACGGACTGGGTCCGGAACCTGAGGATCATCCTCATAGCAGCCAAGAAAGATTGTGTCCTAGAGGCGCCACTAGGTGAAGCACCAATCCCAGAGAACCAAGACGTTATGAACGCTTGGCAATCTCATGCTGATGATTACTCCCTCGTTCAGTGCGGCATGCTTTACAGCTTAGAACCGGGGCTCCAAAAGCGTTTTGAGCAACACGGAGCATATGAGATGTTCGAGGAGCTGAAAATGGTTTTCCAAGCTCATGCCCGGGTCGAGAGATATGAAGTCTCCGACAAATTCTTCAGTTGTAAGATGGAGGAAAATAGTTACATCGGTGAGCACATACTCAAGATGTCTAGGTTGCACAACCGCTTGACTCAGCTGGGAGTTAATCTCCCGGATGACGCGGTAATTGACAGAATCCTTCAGTTGCTTCCACCAAGCTACAAGAGCTTTGTGATGAACTTCAATATGAAGGGGATGGAAAAGACCATTCCTGAGGTATATTCAATGCTGAAATCAGCAGAGGTGGATATCAAAAAGGAACATCAAGTGTTGACGGTGAATAAAACCACTAAGTTCAAGAAGGGCAAGGGTAAGAAGAACTTCAAGAAGGACGGCAAGTATCGCGCCTGGTAAGCTAGTTGCCAGGAAGAAGTCAAGCAATGGACCCAAGCCTGAGACTGAGTGCTTTTATTGCAAGGGAAGTGGTCACTGGAAGCGGAACTGCCCCAAGTACTTAGCGAACAAGAAGGCCGGCAAAACCAAAGGTATATGTTATATACATGTAGTTGATGTGTACCTTACCAGTGCTCGTAGTAGCTCCTGGGTATTTGATACCGGTGCGGTTGCTCATATTTGTAACTCAAAGCAGGAGCTGCGGAATAAGCGGAGACTGGCGAAGGACGAGGTCACGATGCACGTCGGGAATGGTTCCAAGGTCGATGTGATCGCCGTCGGCACGCTACCTCTACATTTACCTACGGGATTAGTTTTGAACCTCAATAATTGTTATTTAGTACCAGCTTTGAGTATGAACATTGTGTCAGGATCTCGTTTAATTCAAGATTGCTACTCATTTAAATCCGAGAATAATGGTTGTTCTATTTATATGAGTGATATGTTTTATGGTCATGCCCCGCTGGTGAATGGTTTATTCTTAATGAATCTCGAGCGTAATGTTACACATATTCATAGTGTGAATACCAAAAGATGTAAAGTTGATAACGATAGTCCCACATACTTGTGGCACTGCCGCCTTGGTCACATTGGTGTCAAGCGCATGAAGAAGCTCCATGCTGATGGACTTTTAGAGTCTCTAATTATGAATCGTTTGACACATGCGAGCCATGCCTCATGGGCAAGATGACCAAGACTCCGTTCTCCGGAACAATGGAGCGAGCAACCAACTTATTGGAAATCATACATACTGATGTGTGCAGTCCAATGAGCGTTGAGGCTCGCGGAGGATATCGTTATGTTCTCACTCTCACTGATGACTTGAGTAGATATGGGTATGTCTACTTGATGAAGCACAAGTTTGAGACCTTTCAAAAGTTCAAGGAATTTCAGAATGAGGTAGAGAATCAACATGACCGAAAGATAAAGTTCCTACGATCAGATCGTGGGGGAGAATATTTAAGTCACGAATTTGGTACGCACTTAAGAAAATGTGGAATCTTTTCACAACTCACGCCGCCTGGAACACCTCGGCGAAATGGTGTGTCCGAACGTCGTAATCGCACTCTATTGGATATGGTGCGATCTATGATGTCACTTACTGATTTACTGCTATCATTTTGGGGATACGCTCTAGAGATAGCTACATTCACTTTAAATAGGGCACCGTCTAAATCCGTTGAGACGACACCGTATGAATTATGGTTTGGGAAGAAACCTAAGCTGTCATTTCTAAAAGTTTGGGGATGCGATGCTTATGTCAAGAAACTTCAACCTGAGAAGCTCGAACCCAAGTCGAAAAATGCGTATTCATAGGATACCCTAAGGAAACCATAGGGTATACTTTCTACTTAAGATCCGAAGGCAAGATCTTTGTTGCCAAGAACGGGTCCTTTCTGGAGAAAGAGTTTCTCTCGAAAGAATTAAGTGGGAGGAAAGTATAGCTTGATGAAGTACTACCTCTTGAAACGGTGAGTAGCGCAACTCAGGAAAATGTTCCTGTGGTGCCAGCACCGACAAGGGACTAAGTTAATGATGATGATCAAGATACTTCGGATCAAGCTCCTACTGAACTTCGAAGGTCCACGAGGACACGTTCTGCACCAGAGTGGTACGGTAATCCTGTCTTGGAAATCATGTTGTTGGACAATAGTGAACCTTTGAACTATGAAGAAGCGATGGCGGGCCCAGATTCCAACAAATGGCTTGAAGCCATGCAATCCGAGATAGGATCCATGTATGAAAACAAAGTGTGGACTTTGACAGACTTGCCCGATGATCGACGAGAGATAGAAAACAAATGGATCTTTAAGAAGAAGACGGACGCGGATGGTAATGTTACCATATATAAAGCTCGACTTGTCGCTAAGGGTTATCGACAAGTTCAAGGAATTGACTACGATAAGACATTCTCTCCCGTAGCGAAGCTGAAGTCCGTCCAAATCATGTTAGCAATTGCCGCTTACTATGATTGTGAGATATGGCAAATGGACGTCAAAACGGCTTTCCTTAATGGTCACCTTAAGGAAGAACTGTATATCCGGCCGGAAGGTTTTGTTGACCCTAAGAATGCTAACAAGGTATGCAAGCTCCAGCGCTCCATCTATGGGCTGGTGCAAGCATCTTGGAGTTGGAACATTCGCTTTAATGAGATGATTAAAGCGTTTGGGTTTATGCAGACTTATGGAGAAGCCTGCGTTTACAAGAAAGTGAGTGGGAGCTCTGTAGCATTTCTCATATTATATGTGGATGACATACATCGATGGGAAATGATACGAACTTTTGGACAACATAAAGGCCTACTTGAATAAGTGTTTTTCAATGAAGGACCTTGGAGAAGCTGCTTACATATTAGGCATCAAAATCTATAGAGATAGATCGAGGGCCTTATAGGTCTTTCACAAAGCACATACCTTGATAAGATATTGTAGAAGTTCAATATGGATCAGTCCAAGAAGGGTTCTTGCCTGTGTTGCAAGGTGTGAAATTGAGCTCGGCTCAATGCCCGACCACGCAGAAGATAAAGAAGAGATGAGTGTCATCCCTATGCCTCAGCCATAGGGTCTATCATGTATGCCATGACCTGTACCAGACCTGATATAAACCTTGTCGTAAGTTTGGTAGGAAGGTACCAAAGTAATCCCGGCAAGGAACACTGGACAGCGGTCAAGAACATCCTGAAGTACCTGAAAAGGACTAAGGACATGTTTCTCGTATATGGAGGTGACGAGGAGCTCGTCGTAAAGGGTTACGTCGATGCTAGCTTCGACACAGATCTGGATGACTCGAAGTCACAAATCGGATACGTGTATATTTTGAATGGTGGGGCAGTAAGCTGGTGCAGTTGCAAGCAGAGTGTCATGGCGAGATCTACATGTGAAGCGGAGTACATGGCAGCCTCGGAGGCAGCACATGAAGCAATCTGGGTGAAGGAGTTCATCACCAACCTAGGAGTCATACCCAATGCGTCGGGGCCGATTACACTCTTCTGTGACAACACTGGAGCTATTGCACTTGCCAAGGAGCCCAGATTTCACAAGAAGACCAGGCACATCAAGCGTCGCTTCAACTCCATCCGTGAAAATGTTCAAGATGGAGACATAGATATTTGTAAACTACATACGGACCTGAATGTAGCAGATCCATTGACTAAACCTCTCCCTAGAGAAAAACATGATCAACCCCAGGACGCAATGGGTGTTCGATACATCACAATGTAACTAGATTATTGACTCTAGTGCAAGTGGGAGACTGTTGGAAATATGCCCTAGAGGCAATAATAAATGGTTATTATTATATTTCTGTGTTCATGATAATTGTCTATTATTCATGCTATAACTGTGTTATCCGGAAATCATAATACACGTGTGAATACATAGACCACAACAAGTCCCTAGTGAGCCTCTAGTTGACTAGCTCGTTGATCAACAGATAGTCATGGTTTCCTGACTATGGGCATTGGATGTCATTGATAACGGGATCACATCATTAGGAGAATGATGTGATGGACAAGACCCAATTCTAAGCATAGCTCAAAGATCGTGTAGTTCGTTTAGCTAGAGCTTTTCCAATTGTCGAGTATCATTTCCTTAGACCATGAGATTGTGCAACTCCCGGATACCGTAGGAGTGCTTTGGGTGTGCCAAACATCACAACGTAACTGGGTGACTATAAAGGTGCACTACGGGTATCTCCGAAAGTGTTTGTTGGGTTGGCACGAATCGAGAATGGGATTTGTCACTCCGTATGATGGAGAGGTATCTCTGGGCCCACTCGGTAATGCATCATCATAATGAGCTCAATGTGACCAAGTGTCTGGTCACGGGATCATGCATTACGGTACGAGTAAAGTGACTTGCCGGTAACGAGACTAAACGAGGTATTGCGATACCGACGATCAAGTCTCGGGCAAGTAACGTACCGATTGACAAAGGGAATTGAATATAGGGTTCATTAAATCCTCGACATCGTGGTTCATCCGATGAGATCATCGAGGAGCATGTGGGAGCCAACATGGGTATCCAGATCCCGCTGTTGGTTATTGACCGGAGAGGCGTCCCGGCCATGTCTGCATGTATCCCGAACCCGTAGGGTCTACACACTTAAGGTTCGGTGACGCTAGGGTTGTGGAGATATTAGTATGCAGCAAACTGAAAGTTGTTCGGAGTCCCGGATGAGATCCCGAACGTCACGAGGAGTTCCGGAATGGTCCGGAGGTGAAGAATTATATATAGGAAGTGCTGTTTCGGCCATCGGGTGAATATTGGGGGTTACCAGTATTGTACCAGGACCACCGGAAGGGTCCCGAGGGTCCACCGGGTGGGGCCACCTATCCCGAAGGGCCCCATGGGCTGAAGTGGGGAGGGGACCAGCCCCTGGTGGGCTGGTGCGCCCCCCCTTTGGGCCCCCCTGCGCCTAGGGTTGGGAACCCTAGTGGAGGGGGCGCCTCCACTTGCCTTGGGGGGCAAGTCTCCCCCCTTGGCCGCCGCCCCCCTGGAGATCCCATCTCCCAGGGCCGGCGCTCCCCCTGGGGACCCTATATAAAGAGAGGGGAGGGAGGGCAGCCGCACCCTTGCCCCTGGCGCCTCCCTTTCCCCTTGCTACACCTCTCTCTCCCACAGACGCTTGGCGAAGCCCTGCCGGATCCCTGCTGCATCCACCACCACGCCGTCGTGCTACTGGATCTTCATCAACCTCTCCTTCCCCCTTGCTGGATCAAGAAGGAGGAGACGTCACGCTGACCGTACGTGTGTTGAACGCGGAGGTGCCGTCCGTTCGGCGCTAGGATCTCCGGTGATTTGGATCACGACGTGTACGACTCCCTCAACCCCGTTCTCTTGAACGCTTCCGCTCGCGATCTACAAGGGTATGTAGATGCACTCCTCTCCCTCGTTGTTGGATGAACTCATAGATTGATCTTGGTGAAAGTAGGAAAAAAATTATTTTATGCAATGTTCCCCAACATCCCCAAGCTTAGGCTCTTGGTTGTCCTTGAATATTACCTTGGGGTGCCTTGGGAATCCCCAAGCTTAGGCTGTTGCCACTCCTTATTCCATAGTCCGTCGAATCTTTACCCAAAACTTGAAAACTTCAACCACACAAAACTCAAAACAAAACTCGTAAGCTCCGTTAGTATAAGAAAATAAAACCACCACTTTGGTATTGTAATGAACTCATTCTAAATTCATATTGGTGTAATATCTACTGTATTCCAACTTATCTATGGTTCATACCCTCCGATGCTACTCATAGATTCATCAAAATAAGCAAACAACACATAGAAAACAGAATCTGTCAAAAACAGAACAGTCTGTAGTAATCTGTATAAAACGTATACTTCTGGAACCCAAAAATTATGAAATAAATTGCTGGACCTGAGCAATTTTTCTATTAATCATCTGCAAAAAGAATCAACCTAAAAGAACTCTCCATTAAAAAATGGCAGTATTCTCGTGAGCGCTAAAGTTTCTGTTTTTCACAGCAAGATCACATAAACTTCACCCAAGTCTTCCCAAAGGTTCTACTTGGCACTTTATTGAAATAAAAGCTATAAAACATGATTACTACAGTAGCATAATCATGTGGACACACAAAAACAGTAAGGATAAATATTGGGTTGTTTCCCAACAAGCGCTTTTCTTTAATGCCTTTTAGCTAGGCATGATGATGACAATGATGCACACATAAAAGATAAGAATTGAAACATGACGGGAGCATCATGAAGCATATGACTAGCACTTTTAAGTCTAACCCACTTCCTATGCATAGGGATTTTGTGAGCAAACAACTTATGGGAACAATAATCAACAAGCATAGGAAGGTAACACAAGCATAGCTTCAAGAATTTAAGCACATAGAGAGGAAACTTGATATTATTGCAATTCCTACAAGCATATGTTCCTCCCTCATAATAATTTTCAGTAGCATCATGAATGAATTCAACAATATAACCAGCACCTAAAGCATTCTTTTCATGATCTACAAGCATAAAAAATTTACTACTCTCTTCATAAGCAAACTTCTTCTTCATAGCATACGTATCATCACAATAATCATCATAGATAGGAGGCATGCTTTCATCATAGTAAATTTCCTCATCAAAGCTTGGGGGACAAAAAATATCATCTTCATCAAACATAGCTTCCCCAATCTTGTGGCTTTGCATATCATTAGCATCATGGATATTCAAGGAATTCATACTAACAACATTGCAATCATGCTCATCATTCACATATTTCATGCCAAGCATTCTATGTAATTCTTCTTCTAACACTTTGGCACAATTTTCCTTTCCATCATACTCGCGAAAGATATTAAAAAGGTGAAGCGTTTGAGACAGACTTAACTCCATTTTTTTGTAATTTTCTTTTATAAAATAAACTAGTGCTAAAACAAGAAACAAAAAGATTCGATTACAAGATCTAAAGATATACCTTCAAGCACTAACCGCGCCAAAAAAGAGCTTAGTTGACGGAGTGTGAGTACCCTTTACCTTTGCCTCCCTGGCAACGGCCCAGAAAAGAGCTTGATGTCTACTGCACAACCTTCTTCTTGTAGACGTTGTTGGGCCTGCAAGTGCACAGGTTTGTAGGACAGTAGCAAATTTCCCTCAAGTGGATAACCTAAGGTTTATCAATCCGTAGGAGGTGTAGGATGAAGATGGTCTCTCTCAAACAACCCTGCAACCAAATAACAAAAAGTCTCTTGTGTCCCCAACACACCCAATACAATGGTAAATTGTGTAGGTGCACTAGTTCGGCGAAGAGATGGTGATACAAGTGCAAAATAGATAGTAGATATAGGTTTTTGTAATCTGAAAATATAAAAACAGCAAGGTAACAAGTGGTAAAAGTGAGCGTAAACGGTATTGCAATGATAGGAAACAAGGCCTAGGGTTCATACTTCCACTAGTGCAAGTTCTCTCAACAATAATAACATAGATAGAACATATGACAAGCCCTCAACATGCAACAAAGAGTCACTCTGAAGCCACTAATAGCGGAGAACAAACGTAGAGATTATGGTCGGGTACGAAACCACCACAAAGCTATTCTTTCGGATCGATCTATAAAAGAGTTCGTACTAGAATAACGCCTTAAGATACAAATCAACCAAAACCCTAATGTCACCTAGATACTCCATTGTCACCTCAAGTATCCGTGGGCATGATTATATGATATGCATCACACAATCTCAGATTCATCCAACCAACATAAAAGTACTTCAAAGAGTGCCCCAAAGTTTCTACCGGAGAGTCAAGAACGTGTGCCAACCCCTATGCATAGGTTCCCAAGTGTCATGAAACCCGCAAGTTGATCACCAAAACATACATCAAGTGGCACATGATATCCCATTGTCACCACAGATAATCACGGCAAGACATACATCAAGTGTTCTCATAAAGACTCAATCCGATAAGAAAACTTCAAAGGGGAAACTCAATTCATCACAAGAGAGTAGAGGAGGAGAAACATCATAAGATCCAACTACAATAGCAAAGCTCGGGATACATCAAGATCGTGCCATAGAGGAACACGAGAGAGAACACGAGAGAGAGAGAGATCAAACACATAGCTACTGGTACATACCCTCAGCCCCGAGGGTGAACTACTCCCTCCTCGTCATGGATAGCACCGGGATGATGAAGATGGCCTCCGGTGATGGGATCCCCCTCCGGCAGGGCGCTGGAACAGGGTCCCGATTGGTTTTTGGTGACTACAGAGGCTTGCAACGGCGGAACTCCCGATCTATCTTCTGTTCTGGAAGTTTTAGGGTATATTGGTATATATAGGAGGAAGAAATACGTCAGGGGAGCCACGAGGGCCCCACAATGGTGGAGGGCACGCCCCCTACCTCGTACCTTCCTCGTTTCTTTCTTGACGTGGACTCCAAGTCTCCCGGGTTGCTTTCCTTCCAAAAATAACTTCTCCAGTTGATTTCGTTCCGTTTTGACTCCGTCTGATATTCCTTTTCCTCGAAACACTGAAATAGGCATAAAACAGCAAATCTAGGCTGGGCCTCCGGTTAATAGGTTAGTCCCAAAAATAATATAAAAGTGGATAATAAAGCCCAATATTGCCTAACACAGTAGATAAAGTAGCATGGAGCAATCAAAAATTATAGATACGTTGAAGACGTATCAGATACCTTGGTTCTCAAAAACTGAGGGAAATACTTATGCTACTATTACTGTATCACCCTTTCCTCTTCAAGGAAAACCAACGCAAGCTCAAGACGTAGCAAGAAGGATTTCTGGCGCCGTTGCCGGGGAGGTCTTCGCTCAAGTCAAGACATACCAAGTACCCATCACAAACTCATCTCCCTCGCATTATATTATTTGCCATTTGCCTCTCGTTTTCCTCTCCCCCACTTCACCCTTGTCGTTTTATTCGCCCTCTCTCTCCCAACCTCCTCTCTCTTTCGCTTGCCTTTTTGTTTGCTTGTGTGTTGGATTGCTTGTCGCGATTGCGCAAGATAATACCAAATTGTGTGATTTTTCCAATACCAATAATAATGATTTCCTTAGTACTGCGATTTCTCCTCTTAATGATGTTGAGTCTTGTGAAATCAATGCTGCTTTGTTGAACCTTGTTATGGAAGATCAATTCTCTAGCCTTCCTAATGAAGATGTCGCTACCCATCTAAACAACTTTGTTGATTTATGTGAGATGCAAAAAAGGAAAGATACAGATAATGTTATTGTTAAATTGAAGTTATTTCCGTTTTCACTTAGAGATCGTGCTAAAGTTTGGTCTTCGTCTTTGCCTAAGAATAGTATTGATTCATGGAATAAGTGTAAAGATGCTTTTATCTCTAAGCATTTTCCTCCCGCTAAGATCATCTCTCTTGGTAACGATATTATGAATTTTAAACAACTTGATCATGGGCATGTTGCCCAATCTTGGGAAAGAATGAAATTAACGATTCGCAATTGCCCTACTCATGGTTTGAATTTATGGATGATCATACAAAATTTTTATGCTGGATTGAATTTTGCTTCTAGAAATCTTTTAGATTCGGCCACGGGAGGCACTTTTATGGAAATCACTTTAGGAGAAGCTACTAAACTCCTTTATGACATTATGGCTAATTATTCTTAATGGCACACTGAATGATCTTCTAGTAAAAAAGTGCATGCTATATAAGAAATTAATGTTTTGAGTGGAAAGATGGATGTGTTGGGGAACGTAGTAATTTGAAAAAAAATTCCTACGCACACGCAAGATCATGGTGATGCATAGCAACGAGAGGGGAGAGTGTCGTCTATGTACCCTCGTAGACCGTAAGCGGAAGCGTTATGACAACACGGTTGATGTAGTCGCACGTCTTCATGATCGACTGATCCTAGTACCGAACATACGAGACCTCCACGATCTGCACACGTTCAGCTCAGTGACGTCCCACGAACTCACGATCCAGTAGAGCTTCGAGGGAGAGTTCTGTCAGCATGATGGCATGCTGACGGTGTTGATGAAGCTACCGACGCAGGGCTTCGCCTAAGCACCGCTACGATATGACCGAGGTGGATTAGGGTGGAGGGGGGCACCGCACACGGCTAAAGATCAATGATCAACTTGTGTGTCTATGGGGTGCCCCCTGCCCACGTATATAAAGGAGGGAGGAGGAGGAGGCCGGCCCTAGAGGGGGCGCGCCAAGTGTGGGGAGTCCTACTAGGACTCCCAAGTCCTAGTAGGATTCCCCTTTTCCTCTGGAGTAGGAGAGAAGAAAGAGGGAAAGAGAGAGGGAGTAGGAAAGGGCAAGGGGGGCGCCGCCCCCTTTCCCATAGTCCAATTTAGACCCATGGGGGGCTCCTTCCCTTTGGCATGCCTCCTCTATTCCCGTATGGCCCAATAAGGCCCAATACTTCTCCCGGCGAATTCCCGTATGGCCCAATACGGCATATTTCCTTCAGTCTCCCACTTGCACTAGAGTTAGTAATCTAGTTCACATCGCTATGTGTTTTAACATCAATAGTTCACATCACCATGTGATTAACACCCATAGTTCACATCGCCATGTGACCAACACTCAAAGTGTTTACTAGAGTCAGTAATCTAGTTCACATCGTCATGTGATTAACACCCAAAGAGTACTAAGGTGTGATCATGTTTTGCTTGTGAGAGAAGTTTAGTCAACGGGTCTGCCACATTCAGATCTATATGTATTTTGCAAATTTCTATGTCTACAATGCTCTGCACGGAGCTACTCTAGCTAATTGCTCCCACTTTCAATATGTATCCGGATTGTGACTTAGAGTCATCCAGATCGGTGTCAAAGCTTGCATCGATGTAACTCTTTACGACGAACTCTTTATCACCTCCATAATCGAGAAATATTTCCTCAGTCCTTTAAGGATAATTTTGACCGTTGTCCAGTGATCTACCCCTAGATCACTATTGTACCCTCTTGCCGAACTCCTGGTGAGGTACACAATAGGTTTGGTACACAGCATAGCATACTTTGTAGAACCTATGACTGAGGCATAGGGAGTGACTTTTCATTCTCTTTCTATTTTCTGCCATGGTCGGGTTTTGAGTCTTACTCAACTTCACACCTTGCAACACAGGCAAGAACTCCTTCTTTAACTGTTCCATTTTGAACTACTTCAAAATCTTATCAAGGTATGTACTCATTGAAAAATCTTATCAAGCGTCTTGATCTATCTCTATAGATCTTGATGCTCAATGTGTAAGCAGCTTCACCGAGGTCTTTCTTTGAAAAACTCCTTTCAAACACTCCTTTATGCTTTCCAAAAAAATTCTACATTATTTCCGATCAACAATATGTCATTCACATATACTTATCAGAAATGATGTAGTGCTTCCACTCACTTTCTTATAAATACAGGCTTCCCAAAAAGTCTGTATAAAATCATATGCTTTGATCACACTACCAAAGCGTATATTCCAACTCCGAGATGCTTGCACCAGTCCATAGATGGATTGCTGGAGCTTGCACACTTTGTTAGCACCTTTAGGATTGACAAAACCTTCTTGTTGTATCATATACAACTCTTCTTTAAGAAATCCATTAATGAATGCAGTTTTGACATCCATTTGCTAGATTTCATAAAATGTGGCAATTGCTAACATGATTCGGACAGACTTAAGCATTGCTACAGTTGAGAAAATCTTACTGTAGTCAACACCTTGAACTTGTCGAAAACCTTTTTGCGACAAGTCGAGCTTTGTAGATAGCAACACTACTATCAACGTACGTGTTCCTCTTGAAGATCCATTTATTTTCTATGGCTTGCCGATCATTGGGTAAATCCACCAAAGTCCACACTTTGTTCTCATACATGAATCCTATCTCAGATTTCATAGCCTCCAGCCATTTTGCGGAATCTGGGCTCATCATCGCTTCCTCATAGTTCATAGGTTCATCATGGTCTAGTAACATGACTTCCAGAATAGGATTACCATACCACTCTGGTGTGGACCGTACTCTGGAAGACCTACGAGGTTCTGTAGTAACTTGATCTGAAGTTTCATGATCATCATCATTAGCTTCCTCACTAATTGGTGTAGGAATCACTGGAACTGATTTTTGTGATGAACTACTTTCCAATTCAGGAGAAGGTATAATTACCTCATCAAGCTCTACTTTCCTCCCACTCACCTCTTTCGAGATAAACT
This sequence comes from Aegilops speltoides, assembly GCA_021437245.1. NCBI lineage: Eukaryota > Viridiplantae > Streptophyta > Magnoliopsida > Poales > Poaceae > Aegilops > Aegilops speltoides. Next base: position 405,742,786 of record CM038142.1, read on the forward strand.
CCTTCTCTAGAAAGGATCCATTCTTAGCAACGATCTTGCCCTCGGATCTGTGATAGAAGGTGTACCCAACAGTTTCCTTTGGGTATCCTATGAATACGCATTTCTCCGATTTGGGTTCGAGCTTATCAGGTTGAAGCTTTTTCACATAAGCATCGCAGCCCCATACATTAAGAAACGACAACTTTGGTTTCTTACCAAACCATAGTTCATAAGGCGTCGTCTCAACGGATTTTGATGGTGCCCTATTTAAATTGAATGCAACTTTCTCTAATGCATAACCCCAAAATGATAGTGGTAAACCAATAAGAGACATCATAGATCGCACCATATCCAATAAAGTGTGGTTACGACGTTCGGACACGCCATAACGTTGTGGTGTTCCAGGTGGCATGAGCTGTGACACATTGTTTTATATGAAGGCCAAACTCGTAACTCAAATATTCTCCTCCACGATCAAATCGTAGAAACTTTATTTTCCTGTTATGATGATTCTCCACTTCACTCTGAAATTCTTTGAACTTTTCAAATGTTTCAGACTTATGTTTCATTAAGTAGATATACCCATATCTGCTCAAATCATCCGTGAAGGCCAGAAAATAACAATACTCGCCACGAGCATCAACACTCATTGGATCGCATACATCCGTTTGTATTATTTCCAATAAGTCAGTAGCTCGTTCCATTGTTCCGGTGAACGGAGTTTTAGTCATCTTGCCCATAAGGCACGGTTCGCAAGCATCAAATGATTCATAATCAAGTGATTCCAAAAGTCCATCTTTATGGAGTTTCTTCATGCGCTTTACACCGATATGACCCAAACCGCAGTGCCACAAATATGTTGCACTATCATTATCAACTTTGCATCTTTTGGCATCAATATTATGAATAAGTGTATCACTATGATCAAGATTCAATAAACCATCAACATTGGGTGCATGACCATAGACGGTTTTATTCATGTCAACAGAATAACAATTTATTCTCTGTCTTAGATGAATAATCATATCGCAATAAACATGATCTAATCATATTTATGCTCAACGCAAACACCAAACAACATTTATTTAGGTTCAACACTAATCTCGAAAATATAGGGAGTGTGCGATGATGATCATATCAATCTTGGAACCACTTCCAACACACATCGTCACTTCACCCTCAACTAGTCTCTGTTCATTCTGTAACTCCTGTTTCGAGTTACTAATCTTAGTTACCGAACAAGTATCAAATACCCAGGGGTTACTGTCGGTGTCAAAACCGGCGGATCTCGGGTAGGGGGTCCCGAACTGTGCGTCTAGGCGGATGGTAACAGGAGACAAGGGACACGATGTTTTTACCTAGGTTCGGGCCCTCTCGATGGAGGTAAAACCCTACTCCTGCTTGATTGATATTGATGATATGGGTAGTACAAGAGTAGATCTACCACGAGATCAAGGAGGCTAAACCCTAGAATCTAGCCTATGGTATGATTGTTGTTCGTCCTATGGACTAAAACCCTCCGGTTTATATAGACACCGGAGAGGGCTAGGGTTACACAGAGTCGGTTACAATGGTAGGAGATCTACATATCTGTATTGCCAAGCTTGCCTTCCACGCCAAGGAAAGTCCCATCCGGACACGGGACGAAGTCTTCAATCTTGTATCTTCATAGTCTTGGAGTCCGGCCAATAATGATAGTTCGGCTATCCGGACACCCCCTAGTCCAGGACTCCCTCACTTACTATAAACACTAGTAAGGTACACATCAATGACATGTATATCAAATATACCCTTGTTCACTTTGCCATCCTTCTTATCTACCAAATATTCAATGTATTTCCGTTTCTAGTGACCATTTCCTTTGCAGTAGAAGCACTCAGTTTCAGGCTTTGGTCTAGCTTTGGGCTCCTTCACGGGAGTGACAACTTGCTTGCCATACTGCTTGAAGTTCCCTTTCTTTCCCTTTGCCCTTTTCTTGAAACTAGTGGTCTTGTCAATCATCAACACTTGGTGCTCTTTCGTGATTTCTACCTTCGTCGATTTCAACATCACGAAGAGCTCGGGAATCTTTTTGTCATCCCTTGCATACTATAGTTCATCACGAAGTTCCAGTAACTTGGTGATGGTGACTAGAGAACTCTGTCAATCACTATCTTATCTGGAAGATTGACTCCCACTTGATTCAAATGATTGTAGTACCCAGACAATCTGAGCACATGCTCACTGCTTGAGCTATTCTCCTCCATCTTTTAGCTATAGAACTTGTTAGAGACTGCAAATCTCTCAACTCGGGTATTTGCTTGAAATATTAACTTCAACTCTTGGAACATCTCATATGGTCCATGACGTTCAAAACGTCTTTGAAGTACCGATTCTATGTCGTAAAGCATGGTGCACTAAACTATCAAGTAGTCATCATATTGAGCTAGCCAAACGTTCATAACGTCTGCATTTGCTCTTGCGATAGGTCTGTCACCTAGCGGTGCATCAAGGACATAATTCTTCTATGTAGCAATGAGGATAAACCTCAGATCACGGACCCAGTCCGTATCATTGCTACTATCATTTTTCAACTTATTTTTCTCTAGGAACATATCAAAAATAAAGGGAAGCAACAACGCAAGCTATTGATCTACAACATTATTTGCAAAATACTATCAGGACTAAGTTCATGATAAATTAAAGTTCAATTAATCATATTACTTAAGAACTCCCACTTAGATAGACATCCCTCTAGTCATCTAAATGATCACGTGATCCATATCAACTAAACCATGTCCGATCATCACGTGAGATGGAGTAGTTTTCAATGGTGAACATCACTATGTTGATCATATCTACCATATGATTCACACTCGACCTTTCGGTCTCTAGTGTTCCGAGGCCATATCTGCATATGCTAGGCTCGTCAAGTTTAACCCGAGTATTTCTGCGTGTGCAAAACTGGGTTGCACCCATTGTATGTGAACGTAGAGCTTATCACACCCGATCATCACGTGGTATCTTGGCACGATGAACTTTGGCAACGGTGAATACTCAGGGAGAACACTTGTACCTTCAAATTTAGTAAGGGATCATCTTATAATGCTACCGCCGAACTAAGCAAAATAAGAAGCATAAAAGATAAACATCACATGTAATCAAAATATGTGACATGATATGGCCATCACCATCTTGTGCCTTTGATCTCCATCTGCAAAGTACCGTTATGATCTCCATTGTCACCGGCATGACACCATGTTCTCCATCATCTTGATCTTTATCAATGTGTCGTCACATGGTCGTCTCGCCAACTATTGCTTTCTCAACTATTGCTATCCAATAGCGATAAAGTAAAGCAATCATATGGCGCTTGCATCTTATGCAATAAAGAGACAACCATAAGGCTCCTGCCAGTTGTCGATAACTTGAACAAAACATGATCATCTCATACAACAATTTATATCTCATCACGTCTTGACCATATCACATCACAACATGCCCTGAAAAAACAAGTTAGACGTCCTCTACTTTGTTGTTGCAAGTTTTATGTGGCTGCTACGGGCTTAGCAAGAACCGTTCTTACCTACGCATCAAAACCACAACGATTGTTCATAAAGTATGTGTTGTTTGAACCTTCAACAAGGACCGGGCATGGCCACACTCGATTCCACTAAAGTTGGAGAAACTGACACCCGCCAGCCACCTGTGTGCGAAGCACGTCGGTAGAACCAGTCTCGCGTAAGCGTACGCGTAATGTCGGTCCGGGCCGCTTCATCCAACAATACCGCCGAATCAAAGTATGACATGCTGGTAAGCAGTATGACTATTATCGCCCACAACTCACTTGTGTTCTACTCGTGCATATAACATCTACGCATAAACCTGGCTCTGATATCACTGTTGGGGAACGTAGTAATTTCAAAAAAATTCCTACGCACATGCAAGACCATGGTGATGCATATCAACGAGAGGGGAGAGTGTCGTCTACGTACCCTCGTAGACCGTAAGCGGAAGCGTTATGACAACGCGGTTGATGTAATCGTACGTCTTCACGATCGACTGATCCTAGTACCGAACGTATGGCACCTCCGCGATCTGCACACGTTCAGCTCGGTGACGTCCCATGAACTCACGATCCAGTAGAGCTTCGAGGGAGAGTTCCGTCAGCACGACGGCGTGCTAACGGTGTTGATGAAGCTACCGACGCAGGGCTTCGCCTAAGCACCGCTACAATATGACCGAGGTGGATTAGGGTGGAGGGGGGCACCGCACACGGCTAAAGATCAAGGATCAACTTGTGTGTATATGGGATGCCCCCTTCCCACGTATATAAAGGAGGGAGGAGGAGGAGGCTGGCCCTAGAGGGGGCGTGCCAAGTGTGGGGAGTCCTACTAGGACTCCCAAGTCCTAGTAGGATTCCCCTTTTCCTTTCCGGAGTAGGAGAGAAGAAAGAGGGAAAGAGAGAGGGAGTAGGAAAGGGCAAGGGGGGCACCGCCCCTTTCCCATAGTCCAATTCGGACCCATGGGGGGCACCTCCTTCCCTTTGGCCTGCCTCCTCTATTCCCGTATGGCCCAATAAGGCCCAATACTTCTCCCGGCGAATTCCCGTAACTCTCCGGTACTCCGAAAAATACCCGAATCACTCAGAACCTTTCCGATGTTCGAATATAGCCTTCCAATATATCGATCTTTACGGCTCGACCATTTCGAGACTCCTCGTCATGTCCCCGATCTCATCCGGGACTCTGAACGACCTTCGGTACATCAAAACACATAAACTCATAATATCGATCGTCACCGAACGTTAAGCGTGCGGACCCTACGGGTTCAAGAACTATGTAGACATGACCGAGACATGTCTCCGGTCAATAACCAATAGCGGAACCTGGATGCTCATATTGGCTCCTACATATTCTACGAAGATCTTTATCGGTCAAACCACATAACAACATACGTTGTTTCCTTTGTCATCGGTATGTTACTTGCCCGAGATTCGATCGTCGGTATCTCAATACCTAGTTCAATCTCGTTACCGGCAAGTCTCTTTACTCGTTCCATAATGCATCATCCCGCAACTAACTCATTAGTCACATTGCTTGCAAGGCTTATAGTGATGTGCATTACTGAGAGGGCCCAGAGATACCTCTCCAATAATCGGAGTGACAAATCCTCATCTCGATCTATTCCAACCCAACAAACGCCATCAAAGACACCTGTAGAGCACCTTTATAATCACCCAGCTATGTTGTGACGTTTGGTAGCACACAAAGTGTTCCTCCGGTATTCGGGAGTTGCATAATCTCATAGTCATAGGAACATGTATAAGTCATGAAGAAAGCAATAGCATTATACTAAACGATCAAGTGCTAAGCTAACGGAATGGGTCAAGTCAATCACATCATTCTCTAATGATGTGATCCCGTTAATCAAATGACAACTCATGTCTGTGGGTAGGAAAGTTAACCATCTTTGATTCAACGAGCTAGTCAAGTAGAGGCATACAAGTGACACTTTGTTTGTCTATGTATTCACACATGTACTAAGTTTCTGGTTAATACAATTCTAGCATGAATAATAAACATTTATCATGAAATAAGGAAATAAATAATAACTTTATTATTGCCTCTAGGGCATATTTCCTTCAGGATGAACTTATGAAATTGTTTGCTACTAAGAGTGCCCCTATTGATCCTAATGATATGCCTTTGTCTACTTTGATTGAGAATAATAATGAATCTATGGATGTGAATTTTGTTGGTAGGAATAGTTTTGGTAACAATGCTTATAGAGGAAACTTTAATCCTAGCCCGTTCCCTAGTAATTCCTCTAATAATTATGGAAATTCCTACAATAATTCTTATGGTAATTTTAATAAGGTGCCCTCTGATTTTGAGAGTAGTGTCAAAGAATTTATGATCTCTCAAAAGAATTTTAATGCTTTGCTTGAAGAAAAATTGCTTAAAGTTGATGATTTGGCTAGGAACAATGATAGACTTTCCCTTGATGTTGATTCTTTGAAACTTAGATCTACTCCTCCTAAGCATGATATCAATGAGTCTCTCAAAGCTATGAGAATTTCCATTGGTGAGTGCAAAGAAAGAACCGCTAGATTGCGTGCAAAGAAAGATTGCTTTATAAAAGCATGTTCTTCTAGTTTCCATGAAAATAATGATGAAGATCTAAAAGTTATTGATGTGTCCCCTATTAAATCTTTGTTTTGCAATATGAATCTTAATAATGATGGGACTAGAGATGAGTCAACTTTAGCTAAAAGGCGTCCCAATGATTCGGAGTTTTAGATCTTGATGCTAAATTTGGTAAAAGTGGGATTGGAGAGGTCAAGACTTTAAATAGCATTGAACCCACTATTATGGATTTCAAGGAATTTAATTATGATAATTGTTCTTTAATAGATTGTATTTCATTGTTGCAATCCGTGTTGAATTCTTCTCATGCTTATAGTCAAAATAAAGCTTTTACCAAACATATTGTTGATGCCTTGATGCAATCTTATGAGGAAAAACTTAATTTGGAAGTTTCTATACCTAGAAAAATTTATGATGAATGGGAACCTACTATAAAGATTAAAATTAAAGATCATGAGTGCTATGCTTTATGTGATTTGGGTGCTAGTGTTTCCACGATTCCGAAAACTTTATGTGATATTCTAGGTTTCCATGATTTTGATGATTGCTCTTTAAATTTGCACCTTGCGGATTCCGCCATTAAGAAGCCTATGGGAAGGATCAATGATGTTCTTGTTGTTGCAAATAGGAATTATGTGCTCGTAGATTTTATCGTTCTTGACATAGATTGCAATCTTTCTTGTCCTATTATTCTTGGTAGACCTTTCCTTAGAACGATTGGTGCAATTATTGATATGAAGGAAGGGAATATTAGATTCCAATTTCCATTAAGGAAAGGCATGGAGCACTTTCCAAGAAAGAAAGTCAATTACTTTATGAATCTATCATACGAGCTACTTATGAATTGGGTGCCAAAGATGGCACTACTTAGATCTATCCTCGCTTTTATGCCTAGCTAGGGGCGTTAAACGATAGCGCTAGTTGGGAGGCAACCCAATTTTATTTTTGTTTTTTTGTTTTTGCTTCTGTTCAGTAATAAATATTTCATATATCTTCTGTTTAGATGCGTTTTCTTGTTTTAATTAGTGTTTGTGCCAAGTAGAACCTATAGGATAACCTATGGTAATAGTTAATTTGATTCTGCTGAAAAACAGAAACTTTACGCGCACGAAAACAATTTTAGTAATTCACAGAAACGTGTTTTGCGTTGATTCTATTTTCTGTAGATCAATAGACAAATTGCCCAGGACTTCCTATTTTGGTAGGATTTTTAGAGTTCCAGAAGTATTCGAGAGTTACAGATTGCTACAGACTGTTCTGTTTTTGACAGATTCTGTTTTCCGTGTGTTGTTTGCTTATTTTGATGCATCTATGGCTAGTATCAAGGGGTATGAACCATAGAGAAGTTGGAATACGGTAGTTTTAACACCAATATAAATAAAGAATGAGTTAATTACAGTACCTTATGTGGTGGTTTTTCTTTCTTGCACTAACGGAGCTTATGAGATTTCCTGTTGAGTTTTGTGTTGTGAAGTTTTCAAGTTTTGGGTAAAGATTTGATGGACTGTGGAATAAGGAGTGGCAAGAACCTAAGCTTGGGGATGCCCCAGAAGGCATCCCCTCTTTCGTCTTCGTCTATCGTTAACTTTATTTGGAGCTATATTTTTATTCGCCACATGGTATGTGTTTTGCTTGGAGCGTCTTGTATGATATTAGTTTTTGCTTTTTTAGTTTACCACAATCATCCTTACTGTACACACCTTTTGAGAGAAACCTACTTGATTGGAATTTATTAGAATACTCTATGTGCTTCACTTATATCTTTTGAGCTAGATAGTTTTGCTCTAGCGCTTCACTTAAATCTTTTAGAGCACGGTGGTGGCTTGATTTTGTACAAATTGTTAATCTCTCATGCTTCACTTATATTATTTTGAGAGTCTCTTAGAACAACATGGTATTTGCTATGGTTATAAAATTGGTCCTAGAATGATGGGCATCCAAGTTGGGTATAATAAAAACTATCATAGGAAGTGAATTGGATGCTATGATCAATTTGATACTTGATAATTGTTTTGAGATATGGAGGTGGATATATTAAAGTCATGCTAGTTGGGTAATTGTGAATTTAAAGAATGCTTGTGTTGAAGTTGGCAAGTCCCGTAGCATGCACGTATGGTAAAAGTTGTGTAACAAATTTGAAACATGAAGTGTTCTTAGATTGTCATCCTTATGAGTGGCGGTTGGGGACGAGCGATGGTTTTTTCCTACCAATCTATCCCCTAGGAGCATGCGCGTAGTGCTTGGTTTTTGATGACTTGTAGATTTTTGCAATAAGTATATGAGTTCTTTATGACTAATGTTGAGTCCATGGATTATACGCACTCTTACCCTTCCATCATTGCTAGCCTCTTCGTTACCGTGCATTGCCCTTTCTCACCTTAGAGTTGGTGCAAACTTTGCCGGTGCATCCAAACCCCGTGATACGATACGCTCTATCACACATAAACCTCCTTATATCTTCCTCAAAACAGCCACCATACCTACCTATTATGGCATTTCCATAGCCATTCCGAGATATATTGCCATGCAACTTTCCACCGTTCCGTTTATCATGACACGCATCATCATTGTCATATTGCCTTGCATGATCATGTAGTTGACATTGTATTTGTGGCAAAGCCACCATGCATAAATTTTCATACATGTCACTCTTGATTCATTTCCCATCCCGTACACCGCCGGAGGCATTCATATAGAGTCATATCTTGTTCTAGTTTTGAGTTGTAATTCATGAGTTGTAAATAAATAGAAGTGTGATGATCATCATTATTAGAGCATTGTCCCTAAATAAAAAAAGAAAAAAAAGAAAGGCCAAAAGAAAAAGGAAAAAGAGAAAGGCCAAAAGAAAAAAAAAGGCCAAAAAAAAATATAAAAAATAAAAAGGGGGCAATGTTACTATCCTTTTCCACACTTGTGCTTCAAAGTAGCACCATGTTCTTCATATAGAAAGTCTTTTATGTTGTCACTTTCATATACTAGTGGGAATTTTTCATTATAGAACTTGGCTTGTATATTCCTACAATGGGCTTCCTCAAAATGCCCTAGGTCTTCGTGAGCAAGCAAGTTGGATGCACACCCACTTAGTTTCTTTTGTTGAGCTTTCATACATTTATAGCTCTAGTGCATCCGTTGCATGGCAATCCCTACTCCTCATGTTGACATTAATTGATGGGCATCTTCATAGCCTATTGATTATCCTCGTCAATGTGAGACTTTCTCCTTTTTTGTCTTCTCCACACAACCTCCATCATCATATTCTATTCCACCCATAGTGCTATATCCATGGCTCACGCTCATGTATTGCGTGAAAGTTGAAAAAAGTTTGAGATTACTAAAATATGAAACAATTGCTTGGCTTGTCATCGGGGGTGTGCAAGATGAGAGCATTTTTGTGTGACGAAAATGAAGCATGACCAAACTATGATTTTGTAGGGATGAACTTTCTTTAGCCATGTTATTATGAGAAGACATGATTGATTTGTTAGTATGCTTGAAGTATTACTATTTCTTATGTCAATATGAACTTTTTTTTGAATCATTTGGATCTGAACATTCATGCCACAATAAAGAAAATTACATTGAGAATTATGCTAGGTAGCATTCCACATCAAAAATTCTGTTTTTATCATTTACCTACTCGAGGACGAGCAGGAATTAAGCTTGGGGATGCTTGATATGTCTCCAACGTATCTATAATTTTTGATTGTTCCATGCTATTATATTACCTGCTTTGGATGTTTATGGGCTTTACTTTACACTTTTATATCATTTTTGGGACTAACCTACTAACCGGAGGCCCAGCCCGAATTGTTCTTTTTTTGCCTATTTCAGTGTTTCGAAGAAAAGGAAGATCAAACGGAGTCCAAACTAAATGAAACCTTCGGGAGCGATCTTTTTGGAACAAATGTGATCCAGGGGACTTGGAGTGGACGTCAAGCAATAGAGGAGGCGGCCACGAGGGTGCCCGGCGCGCCCCCCACCCTCGTGGGTCCCTCGAGCGTCCACCGTCCTACTTCTTCCTCCTATATATACCCACGTACCCTGAAACCATCGAGGAGCACCACGAAAAACTATTTCCACCGCCGCAACCTTCTGTATCCGCGAGATCCCATCTTGGAGCCTTCGTCGGTGCTCCGCCGGAGGGGGAATCGGCCACGGAGGGCCTCTACATCATCTCCAAGGCCCTTCCGATGAGTTGTGAGTAGTTTACCACAGACCTTTGGGTCCATAGTTATCAGCTAGATGGCTTCTTCTCTCTCTTTGAATCTCAATACAAAGTTCTCCTCGATCTTATTGGAGATCTATTTGGTGCAACTCTTTTTGCGGTGTGTTTGTCGAGATCCGATGAATTGTGGGTTTATGATCAAGTTTATTTATGAGAAATATTTGAATCTCCTCTGAATTCTTTTATGTGTGATTAAGTTATCTTTGAAACTCTTCGAATTATCAGTTTGGTTTGGCCTACTAGATTGATCTTTCTTGCAATGGGAGAAGTGCTTAGATTTGGGTTCAATCTTGCGGTGTCCTTTCCCAGTGACAGCAGGGGCAGCAAGGCACGTATTGTATTGTTGCCATCGAGGATAAAAAGGTGGGGTTTATATCATATTGCATGAGTTTATCCCTCTACATCATGTCATCTTTTTTAATGCGTTACTCTGTCCTTTATGAACTTAATACTCTAGATGCAGGCAGGAGTCGGTCGATGTGTGGAGTAATAGTAGTAGATGCAGGCAGGAGTCGGTCTACTTGTCACGGACGTGATGCCTATATACATGATCATGCCTAGATAATCTCATAACTATGCGCTTTTCTATCAATTTCTCGGCAGTAATTTGTTCACCCACTGTAATACTTATGCTATCTTGAGAGAAACCACTAGTGAAACCTATGGCCCCGGGGTCTATCTTTTATCATATAAGTTTACCATCTACTTCTATTTGCATCTTTACTTTTCCAATCTATATCATAAAAATACCAAAAATATTTATCTTATCATATTATCTCTATCAGATCTCACTTTCGCAAGTGGCCGTGAAGGGATTGACAACCCCTTTATTGCGTTGGTTGCGAGGTTCTTGTTTGTTTGTGTAGGTGCGTGGGACTTTTGAGGAGCCTCCTACTGGATTGATACCTTGGTTCTCAAAAACTGAGGGAAATACTTACGCTACAATTGCTGCATCACCCTTTCCTCTTCAAGGAAAACCAACGCAAGCTCAAGACATAGCATTTGACCGGCTTCACATCGTTACGGGCGTCCAGACTATGCTCAACAATGTGTGCGAGGACACCAGACATGTCAGCTGGTCTCCAGGCAAAGATGTCCTAGTTTTCCATTAAAATTGTACGAGCTCGGCTTCTTGTTTCGCGCTCAATTCTCCTCCTATGATGTGCACTTGGTACTTATTGGTGTCCTCTGCAAGCTAAAAGGCGGGGTCGGGTATAGACTTCCTGGGCATTGAAGTGGTTCTTGATTTCTTCTAGTTCTGCTGACGCCAAGGCGGCTTCGGTGCAATCCAAGGTGGCGACCTCCGCTTCTAGTGCCCTATTGGGATCGTCTCGAGCGGTCATTATGCCGTTCAGGCCTAACATCTTCAAATAGATATGCATAACAAGGCAGCGCCAAATTTCACATATGATGGCTGGTCCAAGAGGGTGCGATAATCACTCTGGAACGGGATGACCTCGAATGACAAGGTTTTGGATCAGAAGTTGTTTTCGTCCCCAAAAATAATATCAAGTGATATCTGACCCAAGGGCGCCACCTTTTGTCCCGACACAGAACCATGGAAGCCGGTTGGGATTTAAGCAATTCCTAGATATTCCTATCTTGGTCAGTGTGTCGAGGAAGAGTGTTGATTCCGCTACCTCCGTACATGAGCACTTTGGGTAGGTGGATGTCGCGGACGATCCGGTCGAGCCCCAAGGAAAAATTCCCTAGGTGGGGGATGTAGTCCGGATGATCAGACTGGTCCAAGGTAATGGTGGAGTCAGAGCAATCCAAATATTCAGTTTTGGTAGGCATTGTCATGCAGACCACTCCTGTTACATTAGGGCGTGCTGGTGGCCTACTGAAGGCCCAGCCATCATTGGTGATGCAGAGTGGGTCTTGAGCTCCATGGGGAGTATTTGGGAGAACATCTATTGTTGCATGTTGCCGCATCGACGGAAGCCACTTTGGTTGGTGACGCATACTTCAGTATCAGGTGGCGGGCGGTGTGGAGTCGGCCTGTCTGATCTATGATGAAGGTGAAGGGTCCGAAGAAAAAGCTCTTGCCCGGTCCGAAGCTTCCGGCTTGAGGTTGAGATCCAATCTGGATAGATTTCCGATCGGTGTACCCCTGCCTTGCGCGCCAACTGACGTACTGAAAACTGTAGTATCCCGGTAGGGTGGAGAACGCGACCGGATGTTCCATATGGGATCACACATGGCGATTTACCCCGGTTTGGTCCCTAATGATCGATGTAACACCCTACTCCTGCCTTTGTTTTGATCGATTGTGGGGAAACACCTCGTGTGAGGGGATTAAATATGAGTAGATTTGTTGCTACCGAGATGATGACAAGATATAAGATGATCCTGAACTACCTCCTAGCCTCGCCTTATAAAGAGGGACGTGGTCTAGGGTTACATATTTCCTAACCGACCTAGAGCGCCGATCGGTTAAGGGATCCTTGACTTGCACGCCAAGATGTAGGACCTTCTAGAAGATGGACTTTCCGTAGGGCGGAGAGCCCCTGCCGCATCCTGGCCTACAGAGCCTTGAGGCCGGCCAACTGACGGGCTTCCCGGCAGATGGGCCCTTCCCAGTTTAGTGCACTGTCACAGTGTCTAGCAAATTTCAATGGTGGATATTCCACCAAAGGGCTCTGTAGTGATCTTGTAGAACGTCTGAAGGGGAAACTAAGATCACTAACTTCTACTCCCTCCGTCCCATAATGTAAGATGTTTTTTTGACACTAGTAGTAGTGTCAAAAAACGACTTACATTTTGGGACAGAGGGAGTATGTAAGAACGTGATCAAGAGACGAGATGCTCTAATTATTTAGAGGTATACTAAGTTTGTTCTAGTTTGGACAAAAAACTCACTAAGTACCCCACATGCAGGCTCTAGCTAACAATTAGGACCGGTTTCCTATGATAAATACTTCAAGAGATCATGTTTGAATTCATGTCATGCCAAGCACACGACCCTAAGTTGACTGCTGCATAGGAGAGTAAGATCACACATCACCATGATCTAACTATACTCACACTTGAGCTATCATCAGGCTCTGTTCAGTGGTTTTGATCAAAGACAACACTGGAACTCATTCTAGATCAGATAGAAGATTCTCTAAATATCCCTCTAGCGAGCCCTGGCTGGAAAAATCAAACTAGCCCTAAATATTTCATGAAAAACTTTTTTTGAATTGATGACATGCCCAACAGACGGCAGTACACCAACTTCTACCAGACAGACTAAGATCACACATCACCAGAATTAGTCTGCTAACTAGGGAACAAACGACATATAACTCTACCTATCAGGTTGAGGGTCTTTCAGATCCCAAGGATTTCTAAGAATCTTATTTCAGTTACTTTTGATCTCATCATAGGTCCGTCGACCGGAGGAAATCAAGCAATCCGGTCATCATCTTGGAACCATTTGGACAAAAATGGGATCAACAACCAAGACCTCGAAGAGTTGGGGGCTTCTGATGGTGCTATGACCCCGCGGTATAGTCACGAAGGACAAAAGAGGCCCAATGACAATAGGGTGGCCCAAGCCTGCAACTCAATGTCCAACGACAATCTGAAGCGCATCACAACCTTGGAGGACAAGACGTAGACTTCTCCGTATTAGGCTAGGAAACCGTCTCTATACAGCATATATTAACCGATCATGGTTGTTACCAAACGTAGCTTATGACAACTCCTCGACCGACTCGGGACTTGTAACCTACCTCGTTCACCTATATAAGCCCAGACAGGGACCCCTCCTCCCTCGATCGGCACCTGATTCTAGCTGACATCTGAGACTTCAGCCCGTAGACAGTCTTGCGATCGACCCCCTGTAAACACATACTCTCATACGAGACTCGATCATCAACGTAGACAAGTAGGAAGTAGGGTATTACCTCTCTGAGGACCTAAACCTGGGTAAACTATCTTCATGTGCACCACCCGGATCTTTGTCACGTAAACTATGCTAGATGGGAATTGGCGAGGAAATATCACGTCAGCAGGTGGCGGGGTTTGATCATCTATGGTTGCACCTAGCATGGGTGCAATCTTACATGTCATGTCCTTGTTAAAGGCATTGCTTGCTCTCCAGGGATGAAACCACAAGATATGAGTAGTTGGATCTTGCGACAACGGGACTATGAGCGTCTTTTCCTTTCTAGAGGTGTTGTTTTCGAAGAACCTTTCTCGTATTTCATGCAGGGTCAAGGATGGTGGATAGTTGGGTGCATCGCTTTTCATTTGTTTTTCCTTCTCAATAATTTTTTGATTGTGTGCATACTCCATGCATCGACTAAGTTTCGATATTGTGTTACTGTAGAGGCATGGTGTAATTGGTATCATCTTGATATTAATATATTGTCTTTTATCAAGAAAAAAACACAATTCTCATGAAAATTAGATGGTGATTCAAATAGGACAATACTCGCCTGTAATTGCGTCGGTTTGGCATGATCTCTGGTATTTGGTCTTACTTTCTAGTCCACACCATGGATGGGCACTGACGATGAAGAGGATCTCGGATTCATCTAAGGGTCAGTTCTTTGGGGGTTTATGGCTGACTATGAAAATAAGCTGCCCTCTCCCCAGTTTATTCTACAAGACCAACCTAAATTTTATTTTAGAAGCCTAAAATAAAATTTTAGGTTGGTGCTTCTAAATGAATAAGAAAAATTAGGTTAATCTCTTGCCCTAAAGCTTCAGCGCAGCCGTTTCGTGGTGCAAGGATTTCCTGCTATCAGTTTAAATCTCCATGTATGCTTTCCTTTGGATACTTTGCTTGACCAAACTGCTGTTAAAACAATGACGGTTTCTCTAACAGAAATCAGCCATTGTTTGAGAAGAACATCTCTAACAGCGGTGCTTTAAGATTTGTGCAATGTACTTTCTGGAACTCTAGGCGTTGTCGGCTGCATTCGATCATAGTTGACTGTCTTTTGTTCCGCTGACATCATTTCGCGGCTGGTACATTTAGCAAGTGATGGATCTGGACCTGTGAGTTGTGACAGCGTCAGCAAAACGACCGCATTTGTCGAAAAATTGCGGCATGCTTGTGTCCCAGCAAAGACAGGAGAAAGGATATACCATGTCGAATCAAATCCTAGATTAAACAAATGAATTTGCTGTGAAACATTTAGCAGAATTTATTCCTGCGCCAACAGGTTGTGCAAAATATTTGCACAAAATCTTGTTTTTCCAAACACCCGGATGATACGATTCAGTTCTGAAAAATATCGCCTTTGACGGATTTTTCTTCAGTGAGTCTTCCTTTGCCCGACTAAAGCGACAGTTAAAAGGCACAATAATATTGTAGCATTTGTGCCAAAGATCACGGTCACAAATATATGCTCAGAGAATGCCGACATTCTTGTGTGATGGGGCCTCAAAATTCCCCATGCTACACTTTGACCGGTCCAGCCTCTTGCTCGAGATTATAGGCATAATAGCATAGACTCACTTGCCAAAGTTCCCAGTAATGCGTTCATGAAATCCACTAACATCCTCATAGTACTAGCCATCACTTCTACATTCTAGTATCCTTCACAAACCTGAGGCTGAGTTCAAGGAGAACGAACGTTACCCCACGAACAGCAAATATATACTTTTTCAGTTCAAAAAAAAAGATCACCTCATCTGGACTTGTACTGATCATTTTGCATGAAATGTGAAAATCTGGGATCTAGGTGGATGTAGTACATCCAACCAGCAACTAAGTAGCATGCCATCATCATGGCCCACTAAACTATTTAGCGGATTACCCTTACTATAATGGTCATCAACATCAGTCTGCTTCAGAACCCTCAAAAGTTGATAAAAACATCTAGCTATGTGAATAGGTGATGCAATACCTACTAGCTATAATTCACCTTTACTTTTCACAAAAATGCCCCCCATATAATTCGCTAAGAGTACTCCTCTGCAGGCATGGCAAGGTATATTCCATGGCAAATAATTGCTTTCTTTTAAAATTTTCATTTCCATTGAGTGGCATGACTCAAGCAAAGATTCTTTATGGCGTGGAGAGAGATATGATGCTAACTGGAGATTACATGCAGCCTTAACACTTAAATGATGCAACTACCAAGAGAAACAATAAGGAATGCATAAAAAAAATCATGTGATTTACCGATTCCACATTCAGTCACAAAAGTGGCACCCTGACTACCCAATGCATTGAAGAGCCATCGAATTTTTTTGTATGTTCCCCTGCAAATTTAAAGTATAAATGTTAGAAGTTCTGCAGAAGCAAGGTATCCTCTTTCCAATAAAAAATACTATAGCACATCCTCCTATGCTTTTCTGTGAACATATATATCAGAAATCACAATGACATACCACGTATGTGAAGTTGAACTATGAAGATATATGCACCACAAAGTTCGTTCGATTCAATACTCAATAGAAGCCATACAAGCACACAACACTTCCAAATACTAACGCAAACACAGTAGAAAGTAACTAGTGCTTCGGGTATGGTAGCTGCATCTAGAAAAGGTATAAGATATATTCTTATAGATGTGCAGAGATACAAACATATTGCATGAGTCATAATTTATAGAAGTACTTGACATTTGATATCTAAAAATTCAAAGAAACCATGCAGCTTGGCAAATTTTGAGCCGTCAACACGATGATGCTTCCTGACATAGAATATGCCTCCAATCTAACTGTAATATCTTCATCACATCAGGGTACCATAGCAGCCCAGTTATAAACATGCCAAGTTCCCAGAGTTCTCAACACAACTCGTTGCAAGTATACTATTTCATATGAAAATAATAAGGAAGATATTGGTAGTGCAGAAATCTCAATAAAAACTCATTGAAGAATACTTTCTTCATACGAAAACAAATGAAACAGGACTAAATGTCAGAAACAAGCTGAGATCAGCAAGGACTGAAATGTCACAAAATGCCAGAGCAAAACAGATGTCAGATATTTTGATGTCGAAACAGAAATGGATGAAATGTTCCACTATGATGGAAGCCACTGTGTATTCACATTTAAGTCATATCAAAACATCAAAGCAATACACACTAAAAATTCCCCGGTAACAAAAGGGTGAAAGATATTTGATTATGTTCATGTGATCACAGAGCGTCTCTGTTGCTATACCACTAAAGCAGAACATGAAGGAGCTAGAAGGATACTCAAGTAAATCATATCAAAGCAATTGTATTGTTCCATATGGTATATCACTGAAATAATGAATAAAGAAGGGTTATGGAACTTTCATGCTATCTTCACAACCAGCAAGACTTCTGTAGCCATCACCATCTTATATACAAAGACTAATCCTGATAGCCAGTGAAATTTCTTTGTCCATCTGAAGATGAACCAGCCATCCCTAAATTATGCAAAAACAAAAAAGGTTAAAAGGGTCAGAAGTTACTTTGGTAAATGGCAGTTTAAAACAAAGATGAGATAATGCCCTAATAAATTACCTCATCAAAATGGGATGGAATTTGCATCGTGTGATGTCACAGTAAGCAGGTAACGACCTAAATTAGCTGCCACTATTGACAAATAAAGTTCTGCTGACTCTTCAAAAGGTTGTGCTTACGTAAGTGCAATTTGACTGCATGCAGTGTACTGAAGGTTTTCTTCAACCATCATGATCATTATCAGCAGCAGCAGCACCCATACATGTAGCTTAAGAATCAATCTTATCTCTTTGTAGTGCAGTGCTACTCCAAGTCCTGGTTGCTGTTTTTCTTCAGTCATCCATGAGTTGCACATTTCTGTCTCAGGGTGACTGGATCACACCACATCTTAGAGCAAAGCATGAGACGTAGAGATGCAACTTCTTAGGGGAGAAATTTGGAGTTATAATGTACAGTAAGGTACCACAGCTCTACCCTCCATCACAGAATTTGTTACCCTGCCAGTTCACACCCTGCTGCAATATAAAATATTAGTAGTCATAAAAGACTAAACTATGCAACAAACTAAGCATTGGATATAACTCTTCCCGAAAGTAACTTTGGTATCTAACATGAAATTAGAAGGTAGCTTCTGTCCACTTCAAGTGGGAAATGCAATATGAAACCAAACTGTAGAGGCTGTTTAAGGCATATTACAGGTGCTCTTCAGTTTGAATACACAATTTGAGGGTGAACTAAAATTAGCAGAATAATTGTGCCAAATATGCTCCATAAACAGACATGCTATATTTACCAGGAAAGCTATCTAAGTGGAGCATTACTGCTGATGGATATTATGTGCCTGACAACAGTTCATCTATATAGCAAAATAAAAGCAGATGATAAAGAGATGTGTGTTCGAACAGTATATGCAAGAAGTGGACTGACCTCCTGGCATATGCCATAACACAACTGAAGAGCTTCATTCCACTTGTTCATTTCAATTAGTCCCTTTACAAGACAAACAAAGGCACTTAAATCTGGTACAATGCCTTTCCTGGTCATTTCACTATATAGTGCAATTGCTTCTTCAACTTGAGATGATAAACAAAGTGCCTGGATTAATGAGGTGTGCATGTCCGTGCTGGCCATATTTAGGGATGACGAGACTTCCATAATCTCTTTGTGCAACTCCATGGCTGTCTCCAGTCTACCAGCCTTGGAGAAACTATCAATGAGCATCCCATAAACAGGAGCTATCGGTGCTGTGTCATGTGATTCCATCTCCTCCAACAAACCAAGAGAAGCGAGAAACTTCTTGCTGAAACCCTGAACTGTGCTGCGGTATCCTTGCAGATACTTTGGCCAGTGGGTCTGCTTCATCTCATCAAGCAGTAAATGGGCATCATCCAAAAGACCAGCAGCACAACAATGGTTTATCAGTATTCTGTATGTAACATAGTTGGGAGCACATCCTTTTGTCTTCATTTGCATAAAAAGCTTAAGACCTGCATCAACTTTACCAGCTTTCCCTAGTCCGTCTATTAGGGCAGTGTAAGTTACAACATTTGGACTGCATCCCTTCTTTTCCATCAATGACAGCAGGTTTAGGGCTTTTTCAGTTTCACCTGTTTTACAGAGCCCATCAACCATAGCTGTGTAAGTGACGACGTTAGGATTACATGAATCCTTTAGCATTTGAGACAAAACTTTCATTGCAAGATCACGTCTCCCATCCTTGAACATCCGGTCAATCAAGGACGTGTATGTATGCACACTAGGCAAGTAACCACACTTGGTCATCCGCAGAAATACCTCCTGAGCACTATCGATTTCTCCAACTTTGCAAAAACCATCAATCAGAGCATCATAAACAATCTGGTTGGGCTCACAGCCAGATGATAGCATAGCATCTAGCAACTCATGAGCATCAGCCACCTTTTGAGCTTTGCACAAACCATCTACGAGTGCACCATAGGTGACAACATTTGGAGAAATGGTGTCTGTGTCCTTGCCTTCAAAGTAGAAATCAGATTCTTTACTGTCAGAAGTCCCTATTAATTTGGCATAGACTTCGCAAGCCTTTTGGATTTCGCCTGCCTTACAGAGGCCATCAATTAGTGCACTATATGTAACGGCATTTGGATAGCAGGAATCATCAACCATTCTGTGGAAGATGATATTAGCCTGACAGAGCTGCTTAGATTTCAGGTAAGCATGAAGCAATGCAGTATATGTCACTACATTTGGTGAGCAGCCAGCACTTCTCATCTCATCAAACCAGCCCTGGGCTTGTTCAATGAGACCAGCCTTACAAAAGCTATCGATCAAAATTGTGTATGTGTACACATCCGGATTAACACCTACCTTCTTCATCTCTTGAAATAAAAGGAAGGCGTTGTCTACCCTGTTAGCCTGGCACAGAAAAGTAATCACCTTAGTGTACGTGCTTGCATCAGGAACAAAGCCTTTCCTCATCATCTCCTTCATTATCTGAAATGCCTTCTCAAATTTTCCCACAGCACAAAGGCACCGAGCAAAATTGGCAGTGTTAACCTTATTGAGAACACAACTAGCAACCAGCATCTCCTCGTAAACTTTCTCTGCCAAATCCAACAACTCAAGATTTGGCAATTCTTCTCGACCACAAATGCTTCCAATGAATATGTTGTATACAACATAACCAGGAGGACAACCGCAGTTATTCATCCTATTAAACAGTTTATATGCATATGCATAATCCTCGGCATTGCAGTAAGTATGCACAAGTGAATTGAACAATGAAGGATTTGGGTTGCAACCCTCTGTCATCATCATGTTAATGATTCTCTTGCACCAGCCAAGCTGCTTCTTTTTCAGAAATCCTGAGAGCAGCGTCCTATACGTTACCACATTCGGGATATACGAGTTGCACCGCATCCTATGAAGAAATGACATGGCCTCATTGAAAAGGGAGGCCTCCATCAGTCCACTGATCATCTGGGTGCACAACACCGTGTCAAGCTTAAAATCCTCCTTCTCTAACATGTCAAGTGCATCACCCCAACGCCCCTCCTTGCACAGCGCCTGCGCAAAGGATCCCACTGTGGACCTGTCCATGCAGAACCCTGATGCCGACATCTCCTTCTGCACCCGGAACCCCATTTCCACCTGCCCGGCGCTCGCGAGCACCTGCACCAGTGCATTGTAGGTCACCGCGGACGGCCTGTACCCGAAATCCTTCAGCCTCCCAAGCTCCTCCAGCGCCTCACCCCACAGGCCTTGGCGGCAGCACCGCCGCACCAGCACATTGAGCAATCTGCCGAGCACATCACGATCATCCTCCCCAATCTCCCTAAGCAGCCTCTCAGCGGTCCTGGCGCGGTCTTCAAACCCCAAAACCTCGGCGAGCGCGTCGTAGCAGGCACCAGTGTGGCTGTATCCCACCTGCCTCTCGGCCCAGAGGAAGAACCTGACACAGAGCTCCGGGGAGCGCACCGCCCTGAGCACCGCGACCACGATGGAATCGGTAAGGAACTCGCGGTACCGTCGCAGGAACCGCTCGGCCTTGCCGTCGAAGTCGGCGCCGTAGGCCCGCACCGCCTTGGAGATCAGGATGGCCTCCGGGGGCGGGAGGGCAGCGGCGGGGGGCGCGGGGGCAGGGTCCCTAATAAAGGCGAAGTCGTGGTGGGAGACACGGGGCCCGGGGCGCGGCGTGGGTGGGTCGACGAGGCCAGGCGGGAGGTCGCCGGAGTCGGCGGCGTGGGAGGAGCAGGCGCGGCGCAGGGAGGCGCGTAGGGCTACCGCCGCCGCACGGCGGGTTATCATGGGTCGGCGGGGGCAGGGGTGGGGGTGCGGAAGGACGGCGGATGGGGCGTGGAAATGGAGGCAGAAACGGCGAAGGCGGCGGCGGTGCTGGGGTTTGGTGGCGCCCCGGCCATGGAGGTTTTGGGGGTGGCGGAGGTAGGGGATAAACCCTAGTGGCGGAGGGTGTTTCGGTAAATAAATGCTTCTGTAACTGTGACTGTGAGTAGCTCTGGGCTCTGACGGTGGGGCCCAGGTACGCAGATGGAGAAAGTCGCAGCCCGCACAGACTAGTCCGCCAGTCCGCCACACCACACCTCCCTCATCTCTTCTTCGCTTCTTCTTTCTCCCGTTAATTCGTTTCCTCCTGATCTCTTCCGTTTCTTGGCTAAATCCAGCGCATACGCCTCCGCAAGCGCAATCCGGTCCTGAAACACTTGATTTCCTGGGTGGTTGTGGTTCGCGCGCCAACTGTTCGACGCAATTCCAGTGCAGAATCTTCACTGCCGTCTGAAATCGCGCGGGTGAGTTTGAACTTCATCCCAGAGGCAAATCATGTTTTTTACCTTGTTAGTATTTGGTAGCGCTTACTGTTAGGCGTATGGCGTTCACAGGCTTTAGTCAAGTGTTAGCAAACGCATTGTTTTGTCCGTCGGAAGTTCTTGTTGCGTGATAGTTCCCTTTGCCAGATCTGTTTTTTTTTTTTTTTTGAGATTCCTTTGCCAGATCTGTTAGTTGGGGAATAGTGTGCGCTGTCTTTTCAGCCGAAATCGCTGTGGGGTTGCTTTCTGGCTGCAGAATGAATGTATTCTTGAGGCAACATTTCGTAGACCACTAGTAGAAATTTTATCACATTTGGAGTGCAGTATTGCATGAATTGAACTGTGGCATAGGCTGTTGTCGAAAGATAAACTATAGAGTACCTATTTTATCATGCTTGATGTCTGTGAAAGTGTGAACCATTGCAAGTGTCCCCCCGGTGATTTGGACTCTGGGATTGCTATCAAGCTAATGCATCCTTATGGGCTTACCATTTTCAGCTGTTGGAAATGGCTTGGTATAGTTCCTAGTAGGATCTCCAAGGAGTATGGCGTTTATGAATTACCACACTTCGCAAACGATTGACTAGATCCTTTTGTTTGCAAATCCATTGTTCTGTCCGTCGGAAGTTCTTGTTGCGTGATAGTTCCTTTTGCCAAATCTGTTAAATGGGGATACTGTCCACTGTCTTAGCAGGCCGAGATTATCAGGCTTTTCAGCCGAAATCGCTGTGGGATTGCTTTCTGGCTGCAGAAATGTATGTAATCGAATTTTCTTGAGAGAAAATATTTCATAGATAACTAGAAATTGAGTCACATTTGGAGTGCAGTGTTACATGAATCCAAGATCCGACTGTGGCATACGCCATTGTCGAAAAGATACACTTTACCCACTTTAACATGCTTGATGCCTGTGAAGTGTGAACCATTGCAAGTGCTCCCCTGTGATTTGGACTCTAGAATTGCTAGTGAGCTAATGCATCCTTCTGGTCTAGCATTTTCAGCTGTTGGAAATGGTTTGGTATAGGTCCTAGTAGGATCTCCAAGGAAATACTGCATTTCTGAATTATCATACTATGCAAACGATTGGCTAAAACAGTCTTTACATGGACTTCTGAGTTCTCTTCTCTAGAAACTGCATCTTCAGTTTTTTCAGATATGTCATAGCCTGTAGGTGACACTAATATTGTTCTTTCTTTCCCTGCCACTACTTGTGTGAACCTTCTCTCCTGCCCTGCTTGGTCTTTTTTTCTTTTCTGGACTTAATCATACTAGGTTCCTGCTAATTCTTGTCATCGGTGCAACAACATCATCTCTAATTGCATGTCTATGTTTTTATTGAGAAAAAATCTTCAGGCGGTGACGGTGTTTCTTTATGGCGTGTGCGCCAAATTCTATTGCCATTAGCCTTGCCAACTATGGTTTATATAAGGGGACAAGGGTACTCTCACCGAGCTACAAGAACTTCCCACGGAAATCCTCCTACAAGTTTCTCAAGGTCCGTGCTCTGCAGGGTAATGATGGCCGTAGAAGGCTGATTGACATAATCCGAATCATCCCGGAGCTGTCAAGAAACTATTTCAAAAGTGGGTCCAGGAGAGCTCTTTTCGGCGGCATCGCACTGCTGGGTGGCTTTTATGTTGCGCAGACAATATCCCTGTCGTTCGGTGCTTTGGCCGTGAACGATGTTATAGCAGCAGTTGTGTGTGTGCTCCTGACCGAGTACGTGACAAAGTTCTACTACAGCCGGCCTAAGGTTACCTTCGCCGTCGCGCTCCTCAACAATTTCAAGATGGGTTTCACATATGGCCTCTTCATTGATGCTTTCAAGCTTGCTAGCTGATTTACATTGCCTCCTACCGGTGTTTCACATGCACTTCATCACGGTAAGTGGGCAAACATGGAGAGAAAATGCAACACCATGTGATGTGTTACAGGGGTACATGCCTTTCGTAGTCTTGTATTTCTGTGTGAAGATTGTCCCATTGCTGGTATAGAACGTGGTGTGACGATACTGCAGATCCAGTTTGTGTCAATGCGTACTATTGGCTATCCAAATTGTGTGTAGAGCTTTGATTTGATCTTATTCTATTAGCCAATTCAAGCTGTGGCACTTGTGGCTATCCATTCTAGGGTAGAGTTTGATTTGCAGGCAGTCTGTAGCTTAGCCCATCGTGCAGGCAGTGTGTAGTTTCTGTTCATATTCTCAGATAAATTTCTTGGAACAAAGTACCAACCGAATGGCATGCTGTTTTGATCTTGGTTTGCAGCTAACTTTATTACGCGAAATCTTTAAGAACACAAATGCCGCGCTATTTATTATCTAATACCACTTAGATTTTTGAATTATTCTTTTTGTTGTGGAAAAATCAATTTTTTAATGACAAAAGTTCATCAATTCTGAAAAAATTGAAATAAAAGTTCACCGGTTAGAAAAAAAGTTCATCAAATTTCAAAAAAGTTCTTTGATTTCGAAAAAAGTTCATTGAATTTGAAAATAGTTCGTTGACTTTCAAAAGAACTTCATCGAATTTGGAAAAGAGTTCATAAATTTTGAAAAAACGTTCACCGATTTTGAAAAAAGTTCATCAAAATTTGAAAAGGTTCAGAAAAAATGAAGAAAGTTCATCAATTTTGCAAAAAAAAAAAATCATTAATTTTTGAAAAAAAAAGTTCATCGGCTTTGGGAAAAAGTCTTCAGATTCGAAAAAGGGTTCATCAATTTTGAAAAAAAGTTCATCAAAGGTGAAAAAAGTTCACAATTTAAAAATAGAGTTTGTCAATTTTAAAACAAAAAATGCAAAAATTGAGAAAAGTTCACGGATTTGCAAAAAGTCAACAAAAAAGAAACAGAGAAAAAGATAAGAAAAATAAAAAACAACAAAACAGCGTTCTGGAGGAAGAATATAAATAGAAAAATGGTTAACTTGTCACGTGTGGTGTGTTGTCCCTAGTGGTTGATGCGATGCTACCTTTCAGTCATGGTCTCACGTTCGAATCCCTCCGCTGCCATCCTTTTTTCTGAAATCACTAATTAAGGAGTACTCCTAGCGGAGATCACTCCAACTCCCCTAGGTTGCGACAAGTGTCAAATGTGCGCCACTTGTCGCAATCTGAGAGTTTTCCCTTTTTTCATAGATCCGTTTATTCAAAACGTTTTATCTCTTAAACCGTGCGTCCAAATCTCGAACTGTTTTCGCCATGGGCAACGATCTGCGCCGGCGCACCAGCCCAATCGTTGGGCCGGTCAAGCCCTAGCCGCTGATTCGCGAGCTCGAGCCGTCAGATCTGTTCCTCGTGCCTCTTTTCCCCGCGTTGACTTCTTCTTCCTCTTCTTCTTCTTCATGCGCTTCTTGACCCTCCTGCCTGCGCCACGGCGATCGCCTCGCTGGACCTCCTTTCCCCCTCGTCAAATTTCTTGGATGTGCTCTCCGTCCCCGTCGCCGCCGGTCACCGTCCCCGTCGCCGTCGCAGCATCCGTACTCGCCCCCCGGTCCAGCAGAAAGCCTGTCGCTCCCTCGTAGCAAAAAAATGGCGCCGTCTTGAAGCACACCAGCACTTCCACTGTCGTTAAAGCACCTAGCGGCCGACATCGTCGCTGACTTGTCGTGTCGTCGACGCAGACTCTCAACGTCGCCGCTTCACGCCATTGGCGAAGTCAGTTGAAGCTTTTATCTCATCGGTTGAAGCTTTTCTCTATACCTGTTGAAGCTTTTCTCGCGGATTGAAGCTTTCCACCGTGCCAATTGAAGCTTTTTTCACCTGAGCTTGAAGCTTTTTTCACAAAGGGTTGCAGCTTTTTACTCTGCGATTGCAACAAAAACACAGAGAGACGCCATGGTCGTCATCGAGGAGGATTTTCTCAATCTCTGTTTTGAAGCTTTTTCATCTGCGGGTTAAAGCTTTTGTCAAAACGGTTGTAACATTTTCTGTATTTCGTTGTCTGGTTGAAGCTTTTTTATCTACTGGATGTAGCTTTTTGTGTCCATGGTTGTAGCACGGGAAAACGCCGTTTGCAACTCTCCCGATATCATGTTGCAGCTCCTCCCTGTGGCCATGGTTGTAGCACGGCACCTCGGTTCCTCCCGCGTTTGGCACTGCCGCCGATTCTGACAAAAAGGGAAGAGAGGAGGAGGAAAGGAGGAGAGGAGAAGGAAGAAGGGTAGCTGCTTTGGTGCCGCAAGGGGCGGCATCTCGGAAGAAACGCCCGGCGGGATCTGCAAGGTGGGAAGAGAGAAGACGAGCGGTTGAAGAGAAATTTGGAAGGGATAAGGCCGTGTGATTGGGACCCACCACTCCACGTGTCGCGACTTAACTTTGCTGCGGTAGCGTGGGCGAGACCGGCGGAGCAGTTGGCGGTGCCCGACGAAACGATTCCCTTTCGCCATTGGATTCCTCACATCGAGATCTTTAAAACTAGATCCCATGTTGATAGGTTTTGACGAACTTTTTTTTCACGAAAAAACCGGACGAAAAAACAGATGAAAAAACCGAACCGGGAACACGGGTTTTTTTTCCTTTCTGAAAGAGGCACGCCCGTGCCTCTCGCGGAAGCAAAACCGTGCCTCTCGCGAAAGAAAAAAAATAGAAAACGCGTTTTTCCCTTTTCCGAAAGAGGCACGCCCGTGCCTCTCACGAAAGCACAACCATGCCTCTAGCGGAAGCAAAACCGTGCCTCTCGCGAAAGAAAAAAAACAGAAAACCCGTTATTTTCCCTTTCCGAAAGAGGCACGCCCGTGCCTCTCGCGAAAGCACAACCGTGCCTATCGCGGAAGCAAAACCGTGCCTCTCGCGAAAGAAAAAAATAAAAGTGTTTTTTCCTTTCGAAAAAGCACACACAATACCTCTTCGAAAACACAACCGTGCCTCTCGCGGAAACAAAACCGTGCCTCTCGCGAAAGAAAAAAAATAGAAAACGCGTTTTTCCCTTTTCCGAAAGAGCACGCCCGTGCCTCTCACGAAAGCACAACCGTGCCTCTAGCGGAAGCAAAACCGTGCCTCTCGCAAAAAAAACAGAAAACCCGTTATTTTCCCTTTCCGAAAGAGGCACGCCCGTGCCTCTCGCGAAAGCACAACCGTGGCTATCGCGGAAGAAAAACCGTGCCTCTCGCGAAAGAAAAAAAATAAAAAAACGTGTTTTTTTTTCCTTTCCGAAAGAGGCACACCTGTGCCTCTTGCGAAAACACAACCGTGCCTCTCGCGGAAACAAAACCGTGCCTCTCGCGAAAGAAAAAAAATAGAAAACACGTTTTTTTTCGTTTCCAAGAGGCACGGCCGTGCCTCTCGCCAAAGCACAACCGTGCCTCTCACGAAAACAAAATCGTGACCCTCGCGAAAAAAAATGCATTTTTTTGCTTAAAAAAATTATTTTTTCCGGAAAAATATTTTTGGTCGAAACGCAAGGGAAGACCGATAGAAAACCAAAACGTTAAAAAAACGAAAAAAAACGTTTAAAAAGCCGAAAATGCATGCGTAAAAATAAAAAAACAAAATCCGGAAGGAGCGCCCAGAGCGTGACACGTGGCGAATGGCTGTGAGCGCGCCAAGTGGCGCTGATCGTTGCGAGACTCCCGAAGGAGCGCTCGTTAATTAGTTGCTCCCCCTTTTTTCTTCTTCTTGTAGAAGAAGAGAACGAAAGAAACTGGGCTAGTCCAAAATGTGGCAGGGGATGTGTGCTGCAGGCGCCCGTTAGCAAAATACGTGAGCCTACTCAGGTGATTTTTTTTGTTAACGGTGAAGTGGATGGCAGACTAGCAAATATATTCTCATATAAAAAGCTTACATAATCGAAACTATGAAATTAGGGCATCATATTGCAGGTGAACGTGATTTTCCAATAATTTATTTTACTTTTTTGGGGCTAATAATTTATTTTACTATGTAACTTTACCATTAGGCTTTTTTTGCGAACCAACCTGTGGTTGGATGGTTAGATGGACTGTGATATCCGCAGCCCATCAAGCTTCAAATTTTGGTGCTCGCATTTATTCCTGGATTTATTTCAGGATTTCCGGCGATGTGCATTCAGTGGGAGGAGACGTTCCCGTCGATGACGAGGTGTCTACGGTGACTTAGTAAATTTCAAGATGATATGTCGGCTCAGTCTTTCGGAGGTGCTCATAGGGGTAGGATGTGCGTGTGTTCGTTCATAGGGTGAGTGTATGCGTGTGTATATGAGCGCTTGCGTTTATACTGTGTTAAAAAAACTTTACCATTAGGGTCATCTATTTTGGAACGGAGTGTAACGCCCCGGATTCGATGTGCCAGGTGTCTTCCAGTTATTCGTCGTTGTTGCCATGTCATTTGCTTGTGTGTTGCATTTTGCCATGTCATCATGTGCATTTCATGTGCATGTTTTTTAAAACTTGCATCCGTTCGGGTTCCCCCGGTTCTCTCCGTTGTCCATTCTGAGCACAGACACACCCGCACGCGCCCGCGGCACCTCCGAAATATTATTTTATAAGTGGCATAAAAATTGTTCTCGGAATGGGATGAGAGTTGGCGTGCGGTCTTATTGTAGTGTAGGTAGGCCGCCTGTCAAATTTCATCGCATTCAGAGTTCGTTTGGCTGCCCAATCGTTAAATATATAACCGCGATATAGCCGGTATAGACGTTGGACGGTTTCGGAATCCGAAACCCGTGCCGGTCCGCATTTCTCTTCTCTCCTCTCAGCCCAACCCTTCTGCACAGCCCTCCTAGGCACAGCCTAACCCCCCCCCCCCCCCCGCCGCCCCGCGCGTCCGGAACCGTCCGATCGAGATCGAAGGCTCCAAACCCCCCCCCCCAAAACTCCCCTCAAACCCTAACCTCCCCTATATATACACCCCTTTATTCCAAAAGTGGGCAACCCTAGCCTTCCCCTACCCCTAGACCCCTCTTCCTTGGGATCCCCGCAGTTGCCAGCCACCTCCACCTCAAAATCCGTCGCCGGCCACCTCACGGGTGCCACATTGGCTAGCCGCCGCCGCGCAACCTCCCACACCCAACCGGAAGGTGCCACGCGTCCTCTTGTTGGGGAACGTAGTAATTTCAAAAACTTTCCTACGCACACGCAAGATCATGGTGATGCATAGCAACGAGAGGGGAGAGTGTTGTCTACGTACCCTCGTAGACCAAAGCGGAAGCTATCTGGCAACGAGGAAGTAGTCGACGTTCTCCTCGCGATCCGACCGATCCGGCGCCGTTACTCGGCGCCCGAGTTCTTGACACACGTACAGCTCGATGGCGTCCCTCGTACTCCGATCCAGCCGAGTGTCGAGGGAGAGTTCCACAAGACGACGGCGTGGTGGACGATCTTGATGTGTTACGGCGCGAGGCTTCACCTAAGCTTGCGACGATATGACCGAGGTGGAATATGGTGGAGGGGGCACCGACACGGCTAAGGAACGATCCGTAGATCAAACTTGTGTGTTCAAGGGTGCCCCCTGCCCCGTATATAAAGGAGGGAGGGGGAGGCCGGCCGCCCCTATAGGCGCGCCAGGGGGGAGTCCTCCTCCTAGTTGAGTAGGACTCCCTTTCCTAGTCCAACTAGGAAGGAGAAGGGGAAGGAAGAGAGGAGAGGAGAGGGAAGGGGGCGCCCCCCTCCTTGTCCTATTCGGACTCCCACAGGGGCGCGCCACCTCTGGTGCGGCCCTCTCTCTCCCTCTTGGCCCACTAAGGCCCATAACTTCCCGGGGTTCCGGTAACCTCGGCACTCCGGTTTTCTCCGGAAACTTCCGGAACCTTTCCGGTGTCGAATATAGCCGTCAATATATCAATCTTTATGTCTCGACCATTCCGAGACTCCTCGTCATGTCCGTGATCACATCCGGGACTCGAACTCCTTGGTACATCAAAATACATAAACTCATAATAAGCATCATCGAAACCTTAAGCGTGCGGACCCTACGGTTCGAGAACAATGTAGACATGACCGAGACACGTCTCCGGTCAATAACCAATAGCGGGACCTGGATGCCCATATTGGCTCCTACATATTCTCTGAAGATCTTTATCGGTCAGACCGCATAACAACATCGTTGTTCCTTTGTCATTGGTATGTTACTTGCCCGAGATTCGATCGTCGGTATCCAATACCTAGTTAAATCTCGTTACCGCAAGTCTCTTTACTCGTTCCGTAATACATCATCTCACAACTAACTCATTAGTTGCAATGCTTGCAAGGCTTAAGTGATGTGTATTACCGAGAGGGCCAGAGATACCTCTCCGAGCAATCGGAGTGACAAAACCTAATCTCGAAATATGCCAACCCAACATACGCCTTTGGAGACACACTGTAGTACTCCTTTATAATCACCCGATTACGTTGTGGACGTTTGGTAGTACCAAAGTGTTCCTCCGTAAACGGAGTTGCATAATCTCATAGTTACGAGGAACATGTATATGTCATGGATAAAAGCAGTAGCAATATACTAAACGATCGTGTGCTAAGCTAATGGAATGGGTCATGTCAATCAGATCATTCTTCTAATGATGTGACCTTGTTAATCAAATAACAACTCCTTGTTTATGGTCAGGAAACATAACCATATTTGATTAACAAGCTAGTCTAGTAGAGGCATACTAGTGACATCTTGTTTGTCTATACATTCACACATGTATCATGTTTCCGGTTAATACAATTCTAGCATGAATGATAAACATTTATCATGAAATAAGGAAATAAATAATAACTTTATTATTGCCTCTAGGGCATATTTCCTTCAGTCTCCCACTTGCACTAGAGTCAATAATCTAGATTACATAGTAATGATTCTAACACCCATGGAGTCTTGGTGCTGATCATGTTTTGCTCGTGGAAGAGGCTTAGTCAACGGGTGCGCAACATTCAGATCCGTATGTATCTTGCAAATCTCTATGTCTCCCACGGACTAAGTCCGGATGGAATTGAAGCGTCTCTTGATGTGCTTGGTCCTCTTGTGAAATCTGGATTCCTTCGCTAAGGCAATTGCTCGATATTGTCACGAAGATTTTCATTGGACCCGATGCACTAGGTATGACACCTAGATCGGATATGAACTCCTTCATCCAGACTCCTTCATTAGCTGCTTCGAAGATGCTATGTACTCCGTTTCACATGTAGATCCCGCTCTGACGCTTTGTTTAGAACGCACCAACTTACAGCTCCTCCGTTTAGTGTAAATCGTATCCGGTCTGCGATTTAGAATCGTCCGGATCGGTGTCAAAGCTTGCATCAACGTAACTGCCACGATGAGCTCTTTGTCACCTCCATATCGAGAAACATATCCTTAGTCCTTTTCGGTATTTGGGATGTTCTTGACCGCTGTCCGATGATCCACTCTGGATTACTTTGGTACCTCCTGCTAAACTTATAGCAAGGCACACATCAGTGCGGTACACAGCATTGCATACATGATAGAGCCTATGGTGAAGCATAGGGAACATCTTTCATTTTCTCTCTATCTTCTGCAGTGGTCGGGCATTGAGTCTTACTCAACTTCACACCTTGTAACACAGGCAAGAACCCTTTCTTTGCTTGATCCATTTTGAACTTCTTCAAAATTTTGTCAAGGTATGTGCTTTGTGAAAGTCCGATTAAGCGTCTTGATCTATCTCTATAGATCTTAATGCCCAATATGTAAGCAGCTTCACCGAGGTCTTCATAGTCCATACTTTGTTTTCATACATGGATCCCATCTCAGATTTCATGGCCTCAAGCCATTTTGCGGAATCTGGGCTCACCATCGCTTCTTCATAGTTCGTAAGTTCATCATGATCTAGTAGCATGATTTCCAGAACAGGATTACCGTACCACTCTGGTGCGGATCTTACTCTAGTTGATCTACGTGGTTCTGTAGTAACTTGATCTGAAGTTTCATGATCAACATCATCAACTTCCTCACTATTTGGTGTAGATGTCTCAGAAACCGGTTTCTGCGACGAACTACTTTCAAGTAAGGGAGAAGGTACAATTACCTCATCAAGTTCTACTTTCCTCCCACTCACTTCTTTCGAGAGAAACTCCTTCTCTAGAAAGGATCCATTCTTAGCAACGAATGTCTTGCCTTCGGATCTGTGATAGAAGGTGTACCCAACTGTCTCCTTTGGGTATCCTATGAAGACACATTTCTCGATTTGGGTTCGAGCTTATCGGGTTGAAGCTTTTTCACATAAGCATCGCATCCCCAAACTTTAAGAAACGACAACTTTGGTTTCTTGCCAAACCACAGTTCATAAGGTGTCGTCTCAACGGATTTCGACGGTGTTCTATTCGGTGTGAATGCGGCCGTCTCTAGAGCATAACCCCAAAAGCGATAGCGGTAAATCTGTAAGAGACATCATAGATCGCACCATATCTAGTAAAGTGCGATTCTGACGTTCGGACACACCATTACGTTGTGGTGTTCGGGTGGCGTGAGTTGCGAAACTATTCGCATTGTTTCAAATGTAGACCAAACTCGTAACTCAAATATTCACCTCCACGATCGGATCGTAGAAATTTAATTTTCTTGTTACGATGATTTTCAACTTCACTCTGAAATTCTTTGAACTTTTCAAATGTTTCAGACTTATGTTTCATTAAGTAGATATACCCATATCGCTTAAGTCATCTGTGAAGGTGAGAAAATAACGATATCCGCCACGAGCCTCAACATTCATCGGACCACATACATCGTATGTATGATTTCCAACAAATCTGTTGCTCTCTCCATAGTACCGAGAACGGGTTTTAGTCATCTTGCCCATAAGGCACGGTTCATAAGTGCCAAGTGATTCATAATCAAGTGACTCCAAAGTCCATCATTATGGAGTTTCTTCATGCGCTTTACACGATATGACCTAAGCGGCAAGTGCCACAAATAAGTTGCACTATCATTATCAACTCTGCATCTTTTGGTTTCAACATTATGAATATGTGTATCACTACTATTGAGATTCATCAAAATAGACCACTCTTCAAGGGTGCATGACCATAAAAGATATTACTCATATAAATAGAACAACCATTATTCTCGATTTAAATGAATAACCGTCTCGCATCAAACAAGATCCAGATATAATGTTCATGCTCAACGCAGCACCAAATAACAATTATTTAGGTCTAAAACTAATCCGAAGGTAGATGTAGAGGTTGCGTGCCGACCGCGATCACATCGACTTTGGAACCATTTCCCACGCGCATCGTCACCTCGTCCTTTGCCGGTGTTAAGCAATCCGTAGTCCTGTTTGAGTTGCAAATATTAGCAATGAACCGATATCAAATACCGGGTGCTACTACGAGCTCTAGTAAGGTACACATCAATAACATGTATATCACATATACCTTTGTTCACCTTGCCATCCTTCTTATCCGCCAAATACTTGGGGCAGTTCCGCTTCGGTGACCGATCGCTTGCGGTAGAAGCACTCGATTTCAGGCTTAGGTCCGGACTTGGGTTTCTTCTCTGAGCGACAACTTGCTTGCTGTTCTTCTTGAAGTTCCTTCTTCTTCCCTTTGCCTTTCTTCTTGAAACTAGTGGTCTTATTGACCATCAACACTTGATGCTCCTTCTTGATTTCTACCTCCGCAGCCTTTAGCATTGCGAAGAGCTCGGTATAGTCTTTACTAACCCTTGCATATTATAGTTCATCACGAAGCCTTTGTAGCTTGGAGGCGGTGATTGAAGAATTCATCAATGACACAATCATCCGGAAGATTAACTCCCAATTGTGTCAAGTGATTGTAGTACCGGACATTACGAGTATGTGCTCACTAATGAACTATTCTCCTCCATCTTGCAGCTATAGAACTTATTGGAGACTTCATATCTCTCAATCCGGGCATTCTTGGAATATTAACTTCAACTCTGGAACATCTCATATGCTCCATGACATTCAAAACGTCGTTGAAGTCCGGTTCTAAGCCGTAAAGCATGGCACCTGAACTATAGAGTAGTCATCAGCTTTGCTCGCCAGACGTTCACAACATCTGGTGTTGCTCCAAAGAAGCACTGGCACCTAGCGGTGCATCGGGGCGTAACTCTTACGTGCAGCAATGAGGATAATCCTCAAATTACGGACCCGATCCGTGTAATTGCTACCATCATCTTTCAACTTTTCTTTCTCAAGGAACGCATTAAAATTCAACGGAACAACAAAGACGAGCCATCTATCTACAATCAAACATAAACAAGCAAGATACTATCGGTACTAAGTTCATGATAAATTTAAGTTCAATTAATCATATTACTTAAGAA
The DNA here is from genome assembly GCA_021437245.1 of Aegilops speltoides. Classification (NCBI taxonomy): domain Eukaryota; kingdom Viridiplantae; phylum Streptophyta; class Magnoliopsida; order Poales; family Poaceae; genus Aegilops; species Aegilops speltoides. The sequence goes on from CM038142.1 coordinate 405,776,999, forward strand.
CTCCCACTTAGAGACATCTCTCTAGTCATCTAAGTGATCACGTGATCCAAATCAACTAAACCATAGCCGATCATCACGTGAAATGGAGTAGTTTTCAATGGTGAACATCTTATGTTGATCATATCTACTATATGATTCACGCTCGACCTTTCGGTCTCCGTGTTCGAGGCCATATCTGCATATGCTAGGCTCGTCAAGTATAACCCGAGTATTCTGCGTGTGCAAAACTGGCTTGCACCCGTTGTAGATGGACGTAGAGCTTATCACACCCGATCATCACGTGGTGTGCGGGCACGACGAACTTTGGCAGCGGTGCATACTCGGGGAGAACACTTCTTGATAATTTAGTGAGAGATCATCTTATAATGCTACCGTCAATCAAAGCAAGATAAGATGCATAAAGGATAAACATCACATGCAAATCAATATAAGTGATATGATATGGCCATCATCATCTTGTGCTTCGTGATCTTCATCTCCGCAGCACCACCATGATCACCATCGTCACCGGCGTGACACCTTGATCTCCATCGTAGCATCGTTGTCGTCTCGCCAAACTTATGCTTCTACGACTATCGCTACCGCTTAGTGATAAAGTAAAGCATTACAGGGTGATTGCATTGCATACAATAAGCGACAACCATATGGCTCTCGCGATTGCCGATAACCGGTTACAAAACATGATCATCTCATACAATAAAATATAGCATCACGTCTTGACCATATCACATCACAACATGCCCTGCAAAAACAAGTTAGGCGTCCTCTACTTTGTTGTTGCAAATTTTACGTGGCTGCTACGGGCTTAAGCAAGAACCAATCTCACCTACGCATCAAAACCACAGCGATACTTCGTCAAATAGACTCCGTTTAACCTTCTCAAGGACCGGCGTAGCCACACTCGGTTCAACTAAAGTGAGAGAGACAAACACCCGCGGTCACCTTTAAGCAACGAGTGCTCGGAGCGGTGAAACCAGTCTCGCGTAAGCGCACGCGTAATGTCGGTCCGGGCCGCTTCATCTCACAATACCGCTGAACCAAAGTATGACATCTTTGGTAGGTAGTATGACTTGTATCGCCCACAACTCACTTGTGTTCTACTCGTGCAAAACATCAAACCATAAAAACCTAGGCTCGATGCCTTTGTTGGGGAACGTAGTAATTTCAAAAATTTCCCACGCACACGCAAGATCATGGTGATGCATAGCAACGAGAGGGAGAGTGTTGTCTCGTACGCCCTCGTAGACCGAAGCGGAAGCTATCTGGCGTAGAGGAAGTAGTCAGACGTTCTCCTCGCGATCCGACCGATCCGGCGCCGTTACTCCGGCGCCCGAGTTCTTGACACACGTACAGCTCGATGGCGTCCCTCGTACTCCGATCCAGCCGAGTGTCGAGGAGAGTTCCGTCGATGATGGCGGCGTGGTGACGATCTTGATGTGTTACGGCGCGAGGGCTTCACCTAAGCAGCGGACGATATGACCGAGGTGGAATATGGTGGAGGGGGCACCGCACACGGCTAAGGAACGATCCGTAGATCAAACTTGTGTGTTCAAGGGTGCCCCCTGCCCGTATATAAAGGAGGGAGGGGGAGGCGGCCGGCCCCTATAGGCGCCAGGAGGGGGGAGTCCTCCTCCTAGTTGAGTAGGACTCCCTTTCCTAGTCCAACTAGGAAGGAGAAGGGGAAGGAAAGAGAGGAGGGAGAGGAAGGGGGCGCCCCCTCCTTGTCCTATTCGGACTCCCACAGGGGCGCCACCTCTGGTGCGGCCCCTCTCTCTCCCTCTTGGCCCACTAAGGCCCATAACTTCCCGGGGTTTCGGTAACCCTCGGCACTCCGGTTTTCTCCGGAAACTTAGGAACCTTTCGGTGTCCGAATATAGCCGTCAATATATCAATCTTTATGTCTCGACCATTCCGAGACTCCTCGTCATGTCCGTGATCACATCAGGGACTCGAACTCCTTGGTACATCAAAATACATAAACTCATAATAAGCATCATCGAAACCTTAAGCGTGCGGACCCTACGGTTCGAGAACAATGTAGACATGACCGAGACACCGTCTCGGTCAATAACCAATAGCGGGACCTGGATGCCCATATTGGCTCCTACATATTCTACGAAGATCTTTATCGGTCGGACCGCATAACAACATACGTTGTTCCTTTGTCATTGGTATGTTACTTGCGAGATTCGATCGTCGGTATCCAATACCTAGTTAAATCTCGTTACGGCAAGTCTCTTTACTCGTTCAGTAATGCATCATCTCACAACTAACTCATTAGTTGCAATGCTTGCAAGGCTTAAGTGATGTGTATTACCGAGAGGGCCCAGAGATACCTCTCCAGAGCAATCGGAGTGACAAAACCTAATCTCGAAATATGCCAACCCAACATCGCCTTTGGAGACACTGTAGTACTCCTTTATAATCACCCGATTCGTTGTGACGTTTGGTAGTACCAAAGTGTTCCTCCGTAAGCGGAGTTGCATAATCTCATAGTTACAGGAACATGTATATGTCATGGATAAAAGCAGTAGCAATATACTAAGCGATCGTGTGCTAAGCTAATGGAATGGGTCATGTCAATCGATCATTCTTCTAATGATGTGACCTTGTTAATCAAATAACAACTCCTTGTTTATGGTCAGGAAACATAACCATCTTTGATTAACAAGCTAGTCTAGTAGAGGCATACTAGTGACATCTTGTTTGTCTATACATTCACACATGTATCATGTTTCCGGTTAATACAATTCTAGCATGAATGATAAACATTTATCATGAAATAAGGAAATAAATAATAACTTTATTATTGCCTCTAGGGCATATTTCCTTCACCTCTGCGCCTCCCACCAGCGCCCCCATCCGCCGCCGGCCCCCCCGGCCCGTGCGAGGCCTGCCCTGGGCCTCGATCTGGGCCTAGGCCCGCATCGCCGCCGCCCCTTGCGCCTCGCTCCTTCCCAGCTTGCTCGATCCAGAGCCCCACCACCGCCTCGGCCTCGCCGGAGCGCCGCCTCCCGCCGCCTTCGACCCCGCCAGCCACCAAGTCCCTCATCGGAGATGAGTTCCCCGCTGCGTCGTTCCTTTTCCCCTTCTCCCCTGCTCTACCTCTCCTCTAACTCTGCCCCGCCGCCTTGTTGGGCAGGAACCGCCGCCGAGCTCGTTGTCGGGCACCTCGCTGTCGGCCGCCTCCCCGCTCCGGACCTCCTCGCCGACCTCGCCCGTGCCCGGATCCGGCCACCCGTGCCTTTCTTCCCTTCGCCGGACCGCCGGACCGCCGTCCACCATCGCCGGTCACCCGCCGCCATGGCTCGGGATCGAGCTGGCAGCTCGTCCCTTCGCTGTCTTGCTTGCGTGAGCCTCCTCCCCCGCCGGCCTTGGCCCATTGCATTGCTGCTGTGACCCGCCGCGCCGGCCTGCCAGGCCTCTTCCTCAAGCCGGGCCCAATAGCCCATGGGTGAGCCTACCTAAACCCCGCCCAGTGCACGTTATAGCTATCCAGCGCTCACATGGTTTATTTCAGAAAATCGACCAAGTCCCTAAATATTTGCATATTCTGGTGTCCTCTTTGCCATGCCATATATCCATGCATGTAGCTCCGATTCATGCATATAATATATCAAAATGTTCATCATGAGATGCTTTAAATTTTGTTCCATTGTGTCATGCTTGTTTGAGATCATCTTGATGCCATTATCATCGTTGCAACAGTGTTATATGATGTTAATTGCTGTCTGTTAACAGAACTCGGTGAATTGTCTTTTTCATTGCATTTTGTGTGTGCATCCTATGAACTTGATGTCTACATGAGTTTTGAGGTACATCTTGCCATATTTACTGTGGTGCAATACATGTATTTTTGTGAGTCTTGTAGTGAGTGCATCAAGCTTGTGAAGTAGGGTACTTGCTGTTACTGTTTTGCTAGGCTGAAATCTATTATATCATGATTTTATGTAAACCTGCTTCTACAAGTCATTCTATGCATAATCTGGAGATGTTTACTAAGGATGTTTTCTTACAAATGTCATGCTCTATCAATCCATGCCCTTGGTTGCATTTATAGCTTGCTGTAGCTTGTTGTAATCTTGCTCTCAAATTGCTAAATAATGTTGTTGTCAGCCTGTTAACATTAAGTTCAGTTTTGACATGAGCTTTGCTAGTGATCCGTGCACCCTATGAACTTGCTCTTGCCATTCTTAGCTAAATAAATATGTCATATTACGTTTGTTCACCTTGACATGCCATGTATTTCTCTATGATGAGTGGTACAAGCTCACCAACATGCCTACTTATTGTTGTTCCTGCCATGTCTGAATCTGTCATATCATTTGCCATGTTTGCATGGATGCTACCATCTTTTCTGTTGATCTTTGGAATTAGTTCAGTAAGGGAGTTTTGTTCTTTGTCTTTAGTATTAGCATGCCATGCCTTTGTTTGCCATGTTAAGTTCCTGTAACATGTTGTTTGATAGCTCTAAACATTGCAACCTGATGTTATTTCTGCTAAGTCTGTAAACTGTTATTATTTGCAACCTTGCCATGTCCTTTTGAGGATGTTCTAGTGATTTCTAGAGATAGCTCAGTGTTCATGTTTTGTCGTGCTTTACCTATACTTCATGTCCATTCCTTTTGTTATCATGTTGAGATGCTGTAGCATATTGTTTTGATGCTTGCAAGATGCCTAGTTGTTGTTTTGGACAGTTTGTCCTTTAAACTTGTAGTGTGTTGAACCGTTGATACGTTTTGAGTGTGCTCTATATGAAAGTTGCTTAGAATTGCATGTAGTTTCATATTACCTTGTTGCATCCATGTTTTGAATGTGTTTTCTTGATGTTTGAATGCATTTTGCATCTATGCCATGTTTAACTTATTTTGCTCATATCTTCTAGGCCGTAGCTCTGAATTAAATGAACTTTATATGTAACTTGACTAGAATCACGTGTAGATCATCTTGGTGCATTTTAACTTGATGTTTAACAACTTGAACATAAGGTTTATTCAGTTCTAGACCAATTTCTAAATTTGCATATGAGGACTTACCGGAATTGTTATATGTTGTTTCCGGCCTCATCTAAACTTGCTTTGATATGTTGCTCCTGTATGCATCATCTCTTGCCATGAGTAGCCTCATCTAGCCTTTGTCATGCATCATGCTTGGTTGTGCATCTTGTCATGCTTATGTGTTGTGTGTTTATCGTGGTGTTTGCTTCTTTTTGGTTGTGCTCCTTCTCGTTAGTTCCTGTTTCGTTGCGATCGTGAGGATTCGTTCGTCTACGCTTGGTTCATCTTCATGGATTCATCTTCTTCATGGACTCATTCTTCTTCCTAGCGGGATTTCAGGCAAGATGACCGCTACCCTGAATCTCACTACTATCATTGCTATGCTAGTTGCTTTGTTCTATCGCTATGCTGCGCTACCTATCACTTGCTCTTCAAGCCTCCCAAATTGCCATGTCAGCCTCTAACCTTTTTCACCCTTCCTAGCAAACCATTGCTTGGCTATGTTATTGCTCTTCTCAGCCCCTCTTATAGCGTTGTTAGTTGCAGGTGAAGTTGAAGATTGCTCCATGATGGACAGAATTATGTTGGATGTCACAATATCTCTTATTTAATTAATGCATCTATATACTTGGTAAAGGGTGGAAGGCTCGGCCTTATGCCTGGTGTTTTGTTCCACTCTTGCCGCCCTAGTTTCTGTCATACCGGTGTTATGTTCCTTGATTTTGCGTTCCTTACGCGGTTGGGTGATTTATGGGACCCCCTTGACAGTTCACTTTGGATAAAACTCCTCCAGCAAGGCCCAACCTTGGTTTTACCATTTGCCTACCTAAGCCTTTTTCCCTTGGGTTTCCGGAGCCCAAGGGTCATCTTTATTTAACCCCCCGGGCCAGTGCTCCTTCGAGTGTTGGTCCAAAACGGGCAAACTGCGGGGCCACCACGGGGCAACTCGAGGGCTGGTTTTACTCGTAGGCTGACCTATCCGGTGTGCCCTGAGAACGAGATATGTGCAGCTCCTATCGGGATTTGTCGGCACATCGGGCGGCTTTGCTGGTCTTGTTTTACCTTTGTCAAAATATCTTGTAAACCGGGATTCCGAGACTGATCGGGTCTTCCTGGGAGAAGGAATATCCTTCGTTGACCATGAGAGCTTGTGATGGGCTAAGTTGGGACACCCCTGCAGGGTATAAACTTTCGAGAGCCGTGCCCGCGGTTATGTGGCAGATGGGAATTTGTTAGTATCCGGTTGTAGATAACTTGACACAAGATTCAAATTAAAACGCATCAACCGTGTGTGTAGCCGTGATGGTCTCTTTTCGGCAGAGTCCGGGAAGTGAACACGGTTTTGGGTTATGTTTGACGTAAGTAGTTGAGGATCACCTCTTGATCATTGCTAGCTTCACGACCGTTCTGTTGTTTCTCTTCTCGCTCTTATTTGCGTAAGTTAGCCACCATATTTTGCTTAGCCGCTGCTGCAACCTCACCACTTACCCTTTCCATACCCATTAAGCTTTGCTAGTCTTGGTACCCATGGTAATGGGATTGCTAAGTCCTCGTGGCTCACAGATTACTACAACAACAGTTGCAGGTACAGGTTATGCGATGATCTTGACGCGAGAGCGATGTTACTTGTTTTGGAGTTCTTCTTCTGCTTCTTCTTCGATCAGGGGATAGGTTCCAGGTCGGCAGCCTGGGCTAGCAGGGTGGATGTCTTTGAGTTTCTGTTTGTGTTCATCCGTAGTCGGATGTTGCTCTTATGTATGATGTTGTTGTATTCGTGTGGCATTGTGTGCCTCTTGTATGTATCCCCAACTATTATGTAATGGTTTGATGTAATGATATCCACCTTGCAAAAGCGTCTTCAAGATGCGCTTCTATCCTTGGTGGGACCTTCGAGTTCCTTTAGGATAGGGTCGCATCTTGGGTGTGACACGGAGGAAGTACTTTCTAAGGCCCCGTTTGGATTACCGTTTGGATCGTAAATACCCCTGTAAAACGATACACGCCTCCCGCTGTCGTTTTTTCTCTAGGAGAAAAGTAAGTTGCGGCCGATAATATACACTTGTAAATCAAATCTGGATGTATCTACTTACGCCGATTCCAAGCACGCCCTAAAGGAAAAAAGAAAGAGTTAAGCTTTTTTTTTGAGCAGTAAACCAACACTTTATTCAAGACGGGGTTCAGTTTACAGGAATAATAAACGGGTCATGGGGAAAGCCCAGCCACACATGGCGACCAACTGCTAACGACGAAGAAAACTTGGCCAAACTATGGGCCTCAAAGTTCAAAACACGACTTTCAAAGGTAAAAACTGAAGGAAATATGCCCTAGAGGCAATAATAAAGTTATTATTTATTTCCTCATATCATGATAAATATTTATTATTCATGCTAGAATTGTATTAACCGGAAACATAATACATGTGTGAATATATAGACCAACAGAGTGTCACTAGTATGCCTCTACTTGACTAGCTTGTTAATCAAAGATGGTTATGTTTCCTAACCATGAACAAGGAGTTGTTATTTGATTAACAAGGTCACATCATTAGTTGAATGATCTGATTGACATGACCCATTCCATTAGCTTAGCACCCGATCGTTTAGTATGTTGCTATTGCTTCCTTCATGACTTATACATGTTCCTCTGACTATGAGATTATGCAACTCCCTTTACCGGAGGAACACTTTGTGTGCTACCAAACGTCACAACGTAACTGGGTGATTATAAAGGTGCTCTATAGGTGTCTCCGAAGGTACTTGTTGAGTTGGCGTATTTCGAGATTAGGATTTGTCACTCCAAATGTCGAAGAGGTATCTCTGGGCCCTCTCGGTAATACACATCACTTAAGCCTTGCAAGCATTTCAACTAATGAGTTAGTTGCAAGATGATGTATTACGGAACGAGTAAAGAGACTTGCCGGTAACGAGATTGAACTAGGTATTGGATACCGACGATCGAATCTCGGGCAAGTAACATACCGATGACAAAGGGAACAACGTATGTTGTTGTGCGGTTTGACCGATAAAGATCTTCGTAGAATATGTAGGAACCAATATGGGCATCCAGGGCCCGCTATTGGTTATCGACCGGAGACATGTCTCGGTCGTGTCTACATTGTTCTCGAACCGTAGGGTCCGCACGCTTAAAGTTTCGATGACAGTTTCATTATGAGTTTATGTATTTTGATGTACCGAAGGTTGTTCGGAGTCCCGGATGTGATCACGGACATGACGAGGAGTCTCGAAATGGTCGAGACATAAAGATTGATATATTGTACGGATATATTTGGACACCGGAAAGGTTCCGGGTGAGATTGGAAATATACCGGAGCTCCGGGAGGTTATCGGAACCCCCCGGTAAGTATATGGGCCTTGTTGGGCCTTAGTGGAAGGGAGGGAGAAGGAGCAAGGAGGGGCGCCCCCAAGCCCAATCCGAATTGGGAAGGGGGCCGGCCCCCTCTTTCCTTCTCTCCTCCCCTCTTCCTTCCTTCTCCTACTCCGAATAGGAAAGGGGGCCAAACCTACTTGAGTAGGTTTGCCCCCTAGGGGCGCCTCCCCTTTGGCGGCCTCCTCCCCCTCCCTCATTTATATACGGGGGGGGGGCACCCTAGACACACAAGTTGATCATTGAGATCGTTCCTTAGCCGTGTGCGGTGCCCCCCTCCACGATATTACACCTCGGTCATATTGTAGCGGTGCTTAGGCGAAGCCCTGCGACAGGAGAACATCAAGATCGTCACCACGCCGTCGTCTTGTGGAACTCCTCCTCGCGCCTCTGCTGGATCGGAGATCGGGTGCGTCATCGAGCTGTACGTGTGTCAAGAACTCGGAGGTGCCGGAGTAACGGTGCTTGGATCGGTTGGACCGGGAGGACGTACGACTACTTCCTCTATGTTGCGTCAACGCTTCCGCTTTGGTCTACGAGGGTACATAGACAACACTCTCCCCTCTCGTTGCTATGCATCACCATGATCTTGCGTGTGCGTAGGAAATTTTTTGAAATTACTACGTTCCCCAACAGTGGTATCAGAGCCAGGTTTTTATGGTTTGATGTTATATGCACGAGTAGAACACAATTGAGTTGTGGGCGATATAAGTCATACTGCTTACCAAACATGTCATACGTTGGTTCGGCGGTATTGTTGGATGAAGCGGCCGGACCGACATTACGCAGACGCTTACGCGAGACTGGTTTACCGCCGTGCTTTGCACACGGTGACTAGCGGTGTCGGTTTCTCCAACTCTAGTTGAACCGAGTGTGGCTACGCCCGGTCCTTGCGAAGGTTAAAACAACATCAACTTGACAAACTATCGTTGTGGTTTTGATGCGTAGGTGAGATTGGTTCTTGCTTAAGCCCGTAGCAGCCACGTAAAACTTGCAACAACAAAGTAGAGGACGTCTAACTTGTTTTTGCAGGGCATGTTGTGATGTGATATGGCCAAGACATGATGCTATATTTTATTGTATGAGATGATCATGTTTTGTAACCGAAGTTATCGGCAACTGGCAGGAGCCATATGGTTGTCGCTATATTGTATGAAATGCAAACACCCTGTAATTGCTTTACTTTATCACTAAGCGGTAGCGATAGTCGTAGAAGCAATAGATGGCGAACGACAACGATGCTACGATGGAGATCAAGGTGTCGCGCCGGTGGCGATGGTGATCATGATGGTGCTTGGAGATGGAGATCACAAGCACAAGATGATGATGGCCATATCATATCACTTATATTGATTGCATGTGATGTTTATCCTTTATGCATCTTATCTTGCTTTGATTGACGATAGCATTTTAAGATGATCTCTCACTAAAATTATCAAGAAGTGTTCTCCACGAGTATGCACCGTTGCCAAAGTTCGTCGTGCCCGGACACCACGTGATGATCGGGTGTGATAAGCTCTCGTCCATCTACAACGGGTGCAAGCCAGTTTTGCACACGCAGAATACTCGAGTTAAACTTGACGAGCCTAGCATATGCGAGATATGGCCTCGGAACACGGAGACCGAAGGTCGGCGTGAATCATATTGTAGATATGATCAACATAAGATGTTCACCATTGAAAACTACTCCATCTCACGTGACGATCGGTTATGGTTTAGTTGATTTGGATCACGTGATCACTTAGATGACTAGAGAGATGTACGTCTAAGTGGGAATTCTTAAGTAATATGATTAATTGAACTTAAATTTATCATGAACTTAGTACCGATAGTATCTTGCTTGTCTATGTTGATTGTAGATAGATGGCCCGTCTTTGTTGTTCCGTTGAATTTTAATGTGTTCCTTGAGAAAGCTAAGTTGAAAGATGATGGTAGCAACTACGCGGATCGGGTCCGTAATTTGAGGATTATCCTCATTCTTTGCCTGAAAAATTACGTCTGGAAGCACCGCTGGGTGCCAGAACGTTATTCTTGTAACCGACGACGTTAGAACGTCTGGCGAGCAAAGTGATGACTACTCGATAGTTCAATGTGCCATGCTTTACGGCTTAGAACCGGGACTTCAACGACGTTTTGAGCGTCATGGAGCATATGAGATGTTCCAGAGTTGAAGTTAATATTCCGAAGAATGCCCGGATTGAGAGATATGAAGTCTCCAATAAGTTCTATAGCTGCAAGATGGAGGAGAATAGTTACATCGGTGAGCACATACTCAAGATGTCCGGGTATTGTAATCACTTGATTCAAGCGGGAGTTACTCTTCCGGATGATAGCGTCATTGATGAATTCTCCAATCACTTCCACCAAGCTACAAGAGCTTCGTGATGAACTATAATATGCAAGGGATGGATAAGACAATTCCGAGCTCTTCGCAATGCTAAAGGCTGCGGAGGTAGAAATCAAGAAGGAGCATCAAGTGTTGATGGTTAACAAGACCACTAGTTTCAAGAAAAGGGCAAAGGAAGAAGAAGAGGAACTTCAAGAAGAATAGCAAACAAGTTGTGCTCAAGAGAAGAAGCCCAAGTCTGGACCTAAGCTCGAAATCGAGTGCTTCTACCGCAAGCAGCATGGTCACTAGAAGCGGAACTGCCCCAAGTATTTGGCGGATAAGAAGGATGGCAAGGTGAACAAAGGTATATGTGATATACATGTTATTGATGTGTACCTTACTAGAGCTTGCAGAGCACCGGTATTTGATCTTGGTTTTGTTGCTAATATTTGCAACTCGAAGCAGGGACTACGGATTAGCGAACACGGCAAAGGACGAGGTGACGATCTTGCGTGGGAAATGGTTCCAAAGTCGATGTGATCGCGGTCGGCACGCTACCTCTACATCTACCTTCGAGATTAGTATTAGACCTAAATAATTGTTATTTGGTGCGGCGTTGAGCATGAACATTATATCTGGATCTTGTTTGATGCGAGACGGTTATTCATTTAAATCGAGAGAATAATGGTTGTTCTATTTATATGAGTAATATCTTTTATGGTCATGCACCCTTGAAGAGTGGTCTATTTTGATGAATCTCGATAGTAGTGATACACATATTCACAGTGTTGAAGCCAAAAGATGCAGAGTTGATAATGATAGTGCAACTTATTTGTGGCAATTGCCGTTTAGGTCATATCGATGTAAAGCGCATGAAGAAACTCCATCTTGATGGACTTTTGGAACCGCTTGATTATGAATCACTTGGTACTTGCGAACCGTGCCTTATGGGCAAGATGACTGAAACGCCATTCTCCGGTACTATGGAGAGAGCAACAGATTTGTTGGAAATCATACATACTGAGATGTATGTGGTCCGATGAATGTTGAGGCTCCTGGCGGATATCGTTATTTTCTCACCTTCACAGATGATTTAAGCAGATATGGGTATATCTACTTAATGAAGCATAAGTCTGAAACATTTGAAAAGTTCAAAGAATTTCAGAGTGAAGTTGAAAATCATCGTAACAAGAAAATAAAGTTTCTACGATCTGATCGTCGAGGAGAATATTTGAGTTACGAGTTTGGTCTACACTTAAAACAATGTGGAATAGTTTCGCAACTCACACCACACGGAACACCACAACGTAATGGTGTGTCCGAACGTCGTAATCATACTTTACTTGATATGGTGCGATCTATGATGTCTCTTACAGATTTACCGCTATCATTTTGGGGTTATGCTTTAGAGACGGCCACATTCACGTTAAATAGGGCACCGTCGAAATCCGTTGAGACGACACCTTATGAACTATGGTTTGGCAAGAAACCAAAGTTGTCGTTTCTTAAAGTTTGGGGATGCGATGCTTATGTGAAAAAGCTTCAACCTGATAAGCTCGAACCCAAATCGGAGAAATGTGTCTTCATAGGATACCCAAAGGAGACAGTTGGGTACACCTTCTATCACAGATCCGAAGGCAAGACATTCGTTGCTAAGAATGGATCCTTTCTAGAGAAGGAGTTTCTCCCGGAGTCGATGTCGTTCATCATTTGTTCCACGGGATGATTCTTCTTGACTCTTGCTCGAACTCGAGATAGCTTTTGTTGTGGTCGCGGCTGAGCTTCCTCATCATCCTCATCTTCTTCTTCTTCTTCATTGTTGTTGGTGTTGTCTTGAGGTGGTGGAGAAGGAGGTTGTGGTGGATCTTCTTGTCGCACTTCCTCATCTTGGTGAGTTCCACTTGTGGAGGCCTCCATGTTGCCTTGAGGTTCATCTTGCCGTGAGGTAGGGGGCTCCACATATGTAGATGAGGTACTCTCCTTCACTTCCATGGGACGGATCTTTCCAATAGATAAATCTTGAATGGCTTCCGATGGGTCCTTGTCTCCTACATCAATAGGCATTTGCTCTACTTGCGAGCCATTAGATTCATCAAACTTCACGTCTACCGTCTCTTCAACCTTTCGGGTGAAATTATTGTAGACACGGTAGGTGTGGGAGTTTGATCCATAACCGAGGAAAAAACCTTCATGAGTTTTAGGAGCAAATTTAGACCGACGATGCTTATCAAGGATATAGCATTTTGAACCAAAGACACAAAAGTATCCCACTTGGGGTTTGTTACCGGTGAGGAGCTCGTATGAAGTCTTGCCGAGGAGCTTGTGAAGATAGAGCCTGTTGATAGCATGACAAGCTGTCTCGACGGCTTCACCCCAAAAGTGCTTCGGTGTCTTGTATTCATCAAGCATCGTTCTCGCCATCTCAATGAGCGTTCGGTTCTTCCTCTCAACAACTCCATTTTGTTGAGGAGTGTACGTAGCTGAGAACTCATGTAGAATTCCTTCCTCATCGAGAAAAGAGTCCACATGGGCGTTCTTGAACTCCGTTCCATTGTCACTCCGAACTTCCTTGATCTTCACCTCAAATTGATTTTGGGCCTTTCTGGCAAAGGTTTTGAAGATTCTCTGAACCTGTGACTTGTCATCAAGGAAAAATACCCACGTAAATCTGGAATAATCATCAACTATAACTAGACCAAAGGAGTTACCACCAAGGCTTTTGTAAGCATTGGGACCGAAGAGATCCATGTGAAGAAGCTCAAGCGGTCTCCTTGTGGTCATGATGTTCTTCACGGGATGACTTCCACCTACTTGTTTTCCTGCTTGACAGGCACTACAGAGTCTATCTTTGTCAAAGAAAACATCTTTAACACCAAGAATGTGATCACCTTTGATTAGCTTATCTAGATTACGCATACCAACATGTCCAAGCCTTCTATGCCATAACCAACCTTTAGCAGATTTAGCAATGAAGCAAGTTCTAGGTTGAGCTTTCTTAGTGAAATCAACAATGTATAGATCACCTCTACGGATACCGGTAAAAACCATGTTATGATTGTCACGACGAAAGACTTGGCAATCTACTTCGGTGAATAGCACATTAAATCCAAAGTCAGCTAATCTAGACACGGAAAGTAAATTGTATCCAAGTGATTCAACAAGCATGACATTTTGAATAGAGCTATCATGAGATATGGCCACCTTACCAAGGCCAAGTACCTTACCCTTGAGTTGTCTCCAAAGGTCACATACTTGCGTGGACCATCGTTCTTTGCAAGCTCTCGAAACATGTCTTCATCTCCGGTCATGTGATCGGTGCATCCACTATCAAGAATCCACTCTTTTCCACCGGATATGTAGTCTCTCAGATTTGCCATAAGATTGAGACTCTTCATGATCTTGTCTAGCTCGGTGTCCGAATTGAGTAATCGTCATCATGCTCATGCTCATCATCATATTGACCCATAGATAATTCATCATCAATACCTAGGTCAATTTGACAATGACTTGCATTAGTTTTGTCAATGTGACAATAATCATCGGAATGCAATACAAGAGCATTTCTAATTAGAACATTGATAAGTCCGGATCACCCTTCTTTTCATAAGATCACGAAGCTCAAAGAAGCATTTATCAAAGTTGGGATCATTGGGCGCATCATATCAAATTCAATAGTCTTGTATAGAATTTCATCAAGACCTCTCAAAGAGTAGTCCGGATAAAGTTCTTCCAAGAACTTCCACATAGCATAGGCGCACTCAAAGTTTGTGACAAGCTCAAGCAAGTTATCGGGCAAGCCTCTAATGATGAGATTTACAGTTCTAAGGTTCTGAAGCAAATCAAGCTCTTCATCCATAGTAGGGTGCAAGGGGTCAAATGGAGGTACATATGGGGTTTCAACATATTTGCATAAGTTGTACATCTTAAAAATAGCAAGCATTTCAATCCTCCACGAGTTATAGGACACTCCATCAAGAATAGGCACTCTATGGCTAACACTCCCAAACGTAGACACGTCCATCTTCCTTCAATGGTGTGCAAACCAAAGCAATGGAGACCAAGGCTCGATACCAATTATAGGATCGTTGAAGGTGAGAGTGTCTAGAGGGGGTGATTAGACTACTCGACAAGATAAAAATTATGCCTTTTGACAAAGACAAGTTTTGGCAAGTTCACAATGGAGATCAAGTCAAGCATCATACATACAAGTCAAGTAGCATACTACACATGCAATTCTAGAGTATGGGCAGTGGAAAGTAAATTGCACAAGTAGTAAAGAGAAGTGGAGAAGATCAAACGCAGTTTGGAGACACGGAGATTTTTCTCGTGGTTCCGATAGGTGGTGCTATCGTCAATCCACGTTGATGGAGACTTCAACCCACGAAGGGTAACGGCTGCGAGAGTCCACGGAGGGCTCCACCCACGAAGGGTCCACGAAGAAGCAACCTTGTCTATGCCATCATGGCATACGCCCACGGAGGACTAGCCTTACTCGGGGTAGATCTTCACGAAGTAGGCGATCTCCTTGCCCTTACAAACTTCTTGGTTCAACTCCACATCTTGACGGAGGCTCCCAAGCGACACCTAACCAATCTAGGAGGCACCACCCTCCAAAAGGTAATAGATGGTGTTGGTGATGATGAACTCCTTGCTCTTGTGCTTCAAATGATAATCTCCCCAACACTCAACTCTCCTCACTGATTTGGCTGTGGTGGAAGAAAGGATTGAGTGGAAAGCAACTTGGGAAGGCTAGACATCAAGTTTCATATGGTGGGAGTGGAGCAACTTGATCTCAACACAAGGGTAGGTAGTTTTCTTCTCGAAATGTAAGGTAGGAGTGGTAGTTCTTTCGATGGCTCTCTCCACGAATGAAGAGGAGGTGGAGGGTATTTATAACCTCCACACAAAATCCAACCGTTACACACATTTGACCAATCTCGGTCGGACCGAAGTTGACAACTCGGTGAGACCGAAAGTTCAAATCTTGTGAGCGTTGGGATTTTCAGTGGGACCGAAAATACAATCTCGGTGAGTCCGATTCTTCCAAAGACTAGGGTTTGCCAATCTCGGTGGGATCGACTTTATCATCTCGGTGACACCGATATGATGATGAAGGTTCTGAAGCTTGGCAACACTAGTTTGGTGAGACCGAGTTTGGAATCGGAAAATCCAAATTTCTAGGGTTTGGCTATATGGTGAGGTGGTTCATCTCGGTGTGGTGAGTTTATGGAATCGGTGGGACCGAGATTACTTATGAGTGTGTATGGAATGAAAGATTGCGATAGTTTTGAGATAGATCACTAAGCACTTTGAGCAACCAGATCATTATCATAACCTCATCCCCTTTTAATAGTATTGGCTTTCCTATAGACTCAATGTGATCTTGGATCACTAAACCAAAAATGGAGTCTTGAGCTTTTGCCAATGCTTTCCTTAGCATTCTAGGGGTCCACCTCTTCAGTCCTTTTGCCATGCCAAAGTGATTGACTTTCCTGAAACATACTTGATAAAAGCATTAGTCCAACCACAAAGTATGTTGTCATTAATTACCAAAACCACCCAGGGAGCAAATGTGCTTTCAATCTCCCCCTTTTTGGTAATTGATGGCAACACACAAAACAAGACATCAAAGCTTACTGAAATAAAGACAGAATTATCACTAAAGCTTTGACAAACATGTAGTACACAGGCTCCCCCTACAAGTGTGCAAGATTTTCATAGATTATGGTTTTGGACTACCACAAGCACACAAGAGAGAAGAACAAGATGTGCTACATGCAGCTTGGCTATATGCATCAGAGCAGATGAGGATAAGTGAGTGATGATGCATATGTGCATGGTGATTTCTTGCAAACAAGTATTCACAAGCAAGTCACCATCATGCACATTCTGCAAGATGCATATACTTACCTTGAGGTTCCTTGGCATTGTACCTGAAGAAATAAGCTTGGGAAAACAAGGTTAGATAACACAAGAGTATTTCTTCAACCAACAGCAAGAACATCAAGAGTACCAAGCCAAGGATGACATGTATAAAGAGTGTCTCATGTTGAGCACTAGCTTGAATCAACAAACATGTCTCCCAAGACTAAAAGATTTGTCAATGAACTCTGAGAGATTTTGCTTTCCATAAGATATCAATTGTGAGAGCGAAGAAAGCAAAATCAAAAGAATGATGCCAAAAGTAATATTCAATGTGAAACACAACAAAGCTTTGATGTGATTCTCTCCCCCTTAAGGTAAGATTGCTCTTCTTCTCCCCCTAAATTGTCTCTTCTCCCCTTATCTCCCCCTAAATCTTCTCCCCCTTTGACATCAAGTGCCGAAAAGGACAGCAAACTAGGAAGGTCAGGAAAGAATGGAAGAAAGAAGTGGGATCCTTAAGAATCACAACTGGGTAAAAGAAAATGTGCATAGAGAATCATTCAATAGAGCTGCAGAAGATGATATCCTGAAAGAAAATCGGTGACACCGAAGTGAGATGGATCGGTGGATCCGAAAGTCTGGGACTTAGGGCAGATCCTTTTTCGGTCAGACCGAAATTGTTATGTCGGTGACGCCGAGTTTTATTCCAAGGAAATATAGAAATAATTCAGCTCACTTTGCAAGGAATGTTTCAAAAGATTTGCAATGAATTTGTAAAAGATTTTCAAGGAATTGATCAGAGCCAAAAGGATATTCACAAAAACAGAAGAGTAGAAATAATAAAAATTGCTAGATGAAGTTTTTTTTTGATTAAAAGGAAGACTTAATGAGAGAACATAAGAGAAAATAGAAAAACTCCAAATCATATGTACTTCATCTAGATAGGGGTCGGCGACTAGGTCACCTATGTTTGAGTATATTGACTTAGGAGTCAAATGAGAACATTTGATCATAGGTCATACTCATCGTTTAAGCTCAAAATGGGATTGCCATTTTTCGATTAAGCATTTGATGTGATCACATCTTATGAAGCTGCTTGTACTCATGACTTTGAGCAAAGCTCCTTCAAGATGTGAAGAACATACCTTGGGCTTGTTGTTGCTTGTACTCATGTAGGTGAACTTGATGTAGATGCTCATAGAATGTGAAGTTGGAACACTTTTTCCTATTGTGTAGTTCATCTTCCTACATGGGTTAGGCAAGCAAGGAAATACTCAAGAATATCCAAGATGACAAGAGTGAGATACTAGATGTATTAGGTGTCAAAAAGGATATGTGGAATTTTGTTCCTTGAACTCAACATCCCAAAGGGCTAGATACTTGGTCAATGACAAGATTACTCATGATTTGAGTGTGTGGTAATATTGTGGAATGTAGATCATCCAAGTACCTGCAAGGAGTTAAATGCAATACAAGGGGCAAATGTGTCCAAGACATATGATCATCATCATAAGAGAAATATCAAGGATTAGTCAAGTAGGCTCATGCCTTGCATGCATCAATGGAGTTTTCACTCCAAGTTTGAAGCATCAATGATGTTCAACTCACTCCTTAAGCGACAAAACACTTTCTCATCAAGTGGTTTTGTAAAGATATCAGCAAGTTGTTTGTCAGTACGAACATGCTTAAGATCGATGTCACCCTTAGCAATGTGATCACGAATAAAGTGGTGACGAACTTCAATGTGTTTCGTGCGAGAGTGTTGCACGGGATTGTGTCCAATCTTAATCGCACTCTCATTATCACAAAGCAAAGGAACATGTCTCGCATGTATCCCATAATCCTTAAGCGTTTGTGTCATCCATAGCAACTGAGCACAACATGAACCAGCAGCAATATATTCTGCTTGGCGAAGAGATAATGATATCAATTTTGTTTCTTGGAGGACCAAGATACAAGGGATCGACCAAGGAATTGACACGCACCGAAGTTGACTTTCTATCAACCTGTCTCGGCATAGTCCGAGTCGGAATAGCCAACAAGATCGAAAGAGGCCCTCTTAGGATACCAAATGCCAAAGTTAGGTGTGTGTATCAAATATCTCACAATTCTTTTAACAGCTTTAAGATGACATTCTTTAGGGGCTGCTTGATATCGAGCACACATGCATACACTCAACATTATGTCGGGACGAGAAGCACGAGAGATATAGTAGAGAACCAATCATGGATCGATAAACCTTTTGATCAACAGGTTCTCCATCTTTTGTCAAGTCATTATGTCCACTAGTAGGCATGGGGTTCTCATACCTTTGCTTTCTTGCATGTTGAACTTCTTGAAGAGATCCTTGGTGTACTTTGTTTGTGAGACAAAGGTACCCTCCTTAGATTGCTTGATTTGCAACCCAAGGAAGAATTTGAGTTCACTCATCATGGACATCTCATACTTCTCCGACATAAGCTTTCCAAACTTCTCACTAAAATGAGGGTTAGTTGAACCAAAGATAATATCATCAACATATATTTGGCACACAAATAGTTCACCATCAACCCTTTTCGTGAATAGCGTTGAGTCTATTTTTCCAATCTCAAATCCTTTTTCAAGAAGAAAACTAGTCAAGCATTTGTACCAAGCTCTAGGAGCTTGTTTAAGACCATAAAGAGCTTTGTGCAACTTGTAAACATGATTAGGCTTTTTAGGATTCACAAATCCGGGAGGTTGTTTCACAAATACTTCCTCCTCAATTTCACCATTTAGGAAAGCACTTTTAATGTCCATTTGATAGAGAGTAATATCATGGTGGTTGGCATAAGCAAGAAGAATGCGAATGGACTCAAGTCTAGCAACGGGGGCATAGGTCTCACCATAGTCCATACCTTCGACTTGTGTGTAACCTTGTGCTACGAGACGAGCCTTGTTGCGGATGACTTGTCCATCTTCATCTTGCTTGTTCAAACACCCATTTGGTTCCAATGACGTTTTGGTCATCATTGGGCTTTCTACCAAAGTCCAAACGTTGTTCCTCTCGAAGTTGTGTAGCTCTTCGTGCATAGCGTTCACCCAATCCGGGTCTTCAAGCGCTTCTTCTACCTTCATAGGTTCAAGACTAGAAATAAATGAGTAATGCTCACAAAAGTTAGCTAAACGAGTTTTAGAGCGAGTAATTCTCCCGGAGTCGATGTCGTTCATCATTTGTTCCACGGATGATTCTTCTTGACTCTTGCTCGAACTCGAGATAGCTTTTGTTGTGGTCGCGGCTGAGCTTCCTCATCATCCTCATCTTCTTCTTCTTCTTCATTGTTGTTGGTGTTGTCTTGAGGTGGTGGAGAAGGAGGTTGTGGTGGATCTTCTTGTCGCACTTCCTCATCTTGGTGAGTTCCACTTGTGGAGGCCTCCATGTTGCCTTGAGGTTCATCTTGCCGTGAGGTAGGGGGCTCCACATATGTAGATGAGGTACTCTCCTTCACTTCCATGGGACGGATCTTTCCAATAGATAAATCTTGAATGGCTTCCGATGGGTCCTTGTCTCCTACATCAATAGGCATTTGCTCTACTTATGAGCCATTAGATTCATCAAACTTCACGTCTACCGTCTCTTCAACCTTTGGGTGAAATTATTGTAGACACGGTAGGTGTGGGAGTTTGATCCATAACCGAGGAAAAAACCTTCATGAGTTTTAGGAGCAAATTTAGACCGACGATGCTTATCAAGGATATAGCATTTTGAACCAAAGACACGAAAGTATCCCACTTGGGGTTTGTTACCGGTGAGGAGCTCGTATGAAGTCTTGCCGAGGAGCTTGTGAAGATAGAGCCTGTTGATAGCATAACAAGCTGTCTCGACGGCTTCACCCCAAAAGTGCTTCGGTGTCTTGTATTCATCAAGCATCGTTCTCGCCATCTCAATGAGCGTTCGGTTCTTCCTCTCAACAACTCCATTTTGTTGAGGAGTGTACGTAGCCGAGAACTCATGTAGAATTCCTTCCTCATCGAGAAAAGAGTCCACATGGGCGTTCTTGAACTCCGTTCCATTGTCACTCCGAACTTCCTTGATCTTCACCTCAAATTGATTTTGGGCCTTTCTGGCAAAGGTTTTGAAGATTCTCTGAACCTGTGACTTGTCATCAAGGAAAAATACCCACGTAAATCTGGAATAATCATCAACTATAACTAGACCAAAGGAGTTACCACCAAGGCTTTTGTAAGCATTGGGACCGAAGAGATCCATGTGAAGAAGCTCAAGCGGTCTCCTTGTGGTCATGATGTTCTTCACGGGATGACTTCCACCTACTTGTTTTCCTGCTTGACAGCACTACAGAGTCTATCTTTGTCAAAGAAAACATCTTTAACACCAAGAATGTGATCACCTTTGATTAGCTTATCTAGATTACGATACCAACATGTCCAAGCCTTCTATGCCATAACCAACCTTTAGCAGATTTAGCAATGAAGCAAGTTCTAGGTTGAGCTTTCTTAGTGAAATCAACAATGTATAGATCACCTCTACGGATACGGTAAAACCATGTTATGATTGTCACGACGAAAGACTTGGCAATCTACTTGATGAATAGCACATTAAATCCAAAGTCAGCTAATCTAGACACGGAAAGTAAATTGTATCCAAGTGATTCAACAAGCATGACATTTTGAATAGAGCTATCATGAGATATGGCCACCTTACCAAGGCCAAGTACCTTACCCTTGGAGTTGTCTCCAAAGGTCACATACTTGCGTGGACCATCGTTCTTTGCAAGCTCTCGAAACATGTCTTCATCTCCGGTCATGTGATCGGTGCATCCACTATCAAGAATCCACTCTTTTCCACCGGATATGTAGTCTCTCAGATTTGCCATAAGATTGAGACTCTTCATGATCTTGTCTAGCTCGGTGTCCGAATTGGAGTAATCGTCATCATGCTCATGCTCATCATCATATTGACCCATAGATAATTCATCATCAATACCTAGGTCAATTTGACAATGACTTGCATTAGTTTTGTCAATGTGACAATAATCATCGGAATGCAATACAAGAGCATTTCTAATTAGAACATTGATAAGTCCGGGATCACCCTTCTTTTTCATAAGATCACGAAGCTCAAAGAAGCATTTATCAAAGTTGGGATCATTGGGGCGCATCATATCAAATTCAATAGTCTTGTATAGAATTTCATCAAGACCTCTCAAAGAGTAGTCCGGATAAAGTTCTTCCAAGAACTTCCACATAGCATAGGCGCACTCAAAGTTTGTGACAAGCTCAAGCAAGTTATCGGGCAAGCCTCTAATGATGAGATTTACAGTTCTAAGGTTACGAAGCAAATCAAGCTCTTCATCCATAGTAGGGTGCAAGGGGTCAAATGGAGGTACATATGGGGTTTCAACATATTTGCGCAAGTTGTACATCTTAAAAATAGCAAGCATTTCAATCCTCCACGAGTTATAGGACACTCCATCAAGAATAGGCACTCTATGGCTAACACTCCCAAACGTAGACACGTCCATCTTCCTTCAATGGTGTGCAAACCAAAGCAATGGAGACCAAGGCTCTGATACCAATTATAGGATCGTTGAAGGTGAGAGTGTCTAGAGGGGGGGTGATTAGACTACTCGACAAGATAAAAATTATGCCTTTTGACAAAGACAAGTTTTGGCAAGTTCACAATGGAGATCAAGTCAAGCATCATACATACAAGTCAAGTAGCATACTACACATGCAATTCTAGAGTATGGGCAGTGGAAAGTAAATTGCACAAGTAGTAAAGAGAAGTGGAGAAGATCAAACGCAGTTTGGAGACACGGAGATTTTTCTCGTGGTTCCGATAGGTGGTGCTATCGTCAATCCACGTTGATGGAGACTTCAACCCACGAAGGGTAACGGCTGCGAGAGTCCACGGAGGGCTCCACCCACGAAGGGTCCACGAAGAAGCAACCTTGTCTATGCCATCATGGCATACGCCCACGGAGGACTAGCCTTACTCGGGGTAGATCTTCACGAAGTAGGCGATCTCCTTGCCCTTACAAACTTCTTGGTTCAACTCCACATCTTGACGGAGGCTCCCAAGCGACACCTAACCAATCTAGGAGGCACCACCTCCAAAAGGTAATAGATGGTGTTGGTGATGATGAACTCCTTGCTCTTGTGCTTCAAATGATAATCTCCCCAACACTCAACTCTCCTCACTGATTTGGCTGTGGTGGAAGAAAGGATTGAGTGGAAAGCAACTTGGGAAGGCTAGACATCAAGTTTCATATGGTGGGAGTGGAGCAACTTGATCTCAACACAAGGGTAGGTAGTTTTCTTCTCGAAATGTAAGGTAGGAGTGGTAGTTCTTTCGATGGCTCTCTCCACGAATGAAGAGGAGGTGGAGGGTATTTATAACCTCCACACAAAATCCAACCGTTACACACATTTGACCAATCTCGGTCGGACCGAAGTTGACAACTCGGTGAGACCGAAAGTTCAAATCTTGTGAGCGTTGGGATTTTCAGTGGGACCGAAAATACAATCTCGGTGAGTCCGATTCTTCCAAAGACTAGGGTTTGCCAATCTCGGTGGGATCGACTTTATCATCTCGGTGACACCGATATGATGATGAATGTTCTGAAGCTTGGCAACACTAGTTTCGGTGAGACCGAGTTTGGAATCGGAAAATCCGAAATTTCTAGGGTTTGGCTATATGGGTGAGGTGGTTCATCTCGGTGTGGTGAGTTTATGGAATCGGTGGGACCGAGATTACTTATGAGTGTGTATGGAATGAAAGATTGCGATAGTTTGAGATAGATCACTAAGCACTTTGAGCAACCAGATCATTATCATAACCTCATCCCTTTTAATAGTATTGGCTTTCCTATAGACTCAATGTGATCTTGGATCACTAAACCAAAAATGGAGTCTTGAGCTTTTGCCAATGCTTTCCTTAGCATTCTAGGGTCCACCTCTTCATCCTTTTGCCATGCCAAAGTGATTGACTTTCTGAAACATACTTGATAAAAGCATTAGTCCAACCACAAAGTATGTTGTCATTAATTACCAAAACCACCCAGGGAGCAAATGTGCTTTCAAGTATGGACTTTGGTTGACTTGCCCGATGGTCGGCAAGCAATTGAGAATAAATGGATCTTCAAGAAGAAGACTGACGCTGACGGTAATGTTACTGTCTACAAAGCTCGACTTGTTGCAAAAGGTTTTCGACAAGTTCAAGGAGTTGACTACGATGAGACCTTCTCACCCGTAGCGATGCTTAAGTCTGTCCGAATCATGTTAGCAATTGCCGCATTTTATGATTATGAAATTTGGCAAATGGATGTAAAAACTGCATTCCTGAATGGATTTCTGGAAGAAGAGTTGTATATGATGCAATCAGAAGGTTTTATCGATCCAAA
Source organism: Aegilops speltoides (assembly GCA_021437245.1). NCBI lineage: Eukaryota > Viridiplantae > Streptophyta > Magnoliopsida > Poales > Poaceae > Aegilops > Aegilops speltoides. The sequence goes on from CM038142.1 coordinate 405,800,956, forward strand.
GGGAGCTAACAAAGTGTGCAAGCTCCAGCGATCCATTTATGGACTGGTGCAAGCCTCTCGGAGTTGGAATAAACGTTTTGATAGTGTGACCAAAGCATTTGGATTTATACAGACTTTTGGAGATGCATGTATTTACAAGAAAGTGAGTGGGAGCTCTGTAGCATTTCTAATATTATATGTGGATGACATATTATTGATTGGAAATGATATAGAATTTCTGGATAGCATAAAGGGATACTTGAATAAAAGTTTTTCAATGAAAGACCTCGGTGAAGCTGCTTACATATTGGGCATTAAGATCTATAGAGATAGATCAAAACACTTAATTGGACTTTCACAAAGCACATACCTTGACAAAGTTTTGAAGAAGTTCAAAATGGATCAAGCAAAGAAAGGGTTCTTGCTCAGATTGCAAGGTGTGAAGTTGAGTAAGACTCAAAGCCCGACCACTGCAGAAGATAGAGAGAAAATGAAAAATGTTCCTATGCTTCAGCCATAGGCTCTATCATGTATGCAATCTTGTGTACCAGACTGATGTGTGCCTTGCTATAAGTCTAGCAGGAGGTACCAAAGTAATCCAGAGTGGATCATCGACAGCGGTCAAGAACATCTGAAATACCGAAAAGGACGAAGGATATGTTTCTCGATATGGAGGTGACAAAGAGCTCATCGTAAATGGTTACGTTGATGCAAGCTTTGACATCGATCCGGACGATTCTAAATCGCAAACCGGATACGTGTTTACATTAAACGGTGGAGCTGTCAGTTGGTGCAGTTCAAAGCAAAGCGTCGTGGCGGGATCTACGTGTGAAGCGGAATACATAGCTGCTTCGGAAGCAGCCAATGAAGGAGTCTGGATGAAGGAGTTCATATCCGATCTAGGTGTCATACCTAGTGCATCGGGTCCAATGAAAATCTTTTGTGACAATACTGGAGCAATTGCCTTAGCGAAGGAATCCAGATTTCACAAGAGAACCAAGCACATCAAGAGACGCTTCAATTCCATCCCGGATCTAGTCCAGGTGGGAGACATAGAGATTTGCAAGATACATACGGATCTGAATGTTGCGAGACCGTTGACTAAGCCTCTTCCACGAGCAAAACATGATCAACACCAAGACTCCATGGGTGTTAGAATCATTCTTGTGTAATCTAGATTATTGACTCTAGTGCAAGTGGGACTTTGAAGGAAATATGCCCTAGAGGCAATAATAAAGTTATTATTTATTTCCTCATATCATGATAAATGTTTATTATTCATGCTAGAATTGTATTAACCGGAAACATAATACATGTGTGAATATATAGACCAGCAGAGTGTCACTAGTATGCCTCTACTTGACTAGCTTGTTAATCAAAGATGGTTATGTTTCCTAACCATGAACAAGGAGTTGTTATTTGATTAACAAGGTCACATCATTAGTTGAATGATCTGATTGACATGACCCATTCCATTAGCTTAGCACCCGATCGTTTAGTATGTTGCTATTGCTTCCTTCATGACTTATACATGTTCCTATGACTATGAGATTATGCAACTCCCGTTTACGGAGGAACACTTTGTGTGCTACCAAACGTCACAGCGTGAATCGGGTGATTATAAAGGTGCTCTACAGGTGTCTCCGAAGGTACTTGTTGAGTTGGCGTATTTCGAGATTAGGATTTGTCACTCCGAATGTCGGAGAGGTATCTCTGGGCCCTCTCGGTAATACACATCACTTAAGCCTTGCAAGCATTTCAACTAATGAGTTAGTTGCAAGATGATGTATTACGGAACGAGTAAAGAGACTTGCCGGTAACGAGATTGAACTAGGTATTGGATACCGACGATCGAATCTCGGGCAAGTAACATACCGATGACAAAGGGAACAACGTATGTTGTTGTGCGGTTTGACCGATAAAGATCTTCGTAGAATATGTAGGAACCAATATGGGCATCCAGGTCCCGCTATTGGTTATTGACCGGAGACATGTCTCGGTCATGTCTACATTGTTCTCGAACCGTAGGGTCCGCACGCTTAAAGTTTCGATGACAGTTTCATTATGAGTTTATGTATTTTGATGTACCGAAGGTTGTTCGGAGTCCCGGATGTGATCACGGACATGACGAGGAGTCTCGAAATGGTCGAGACATAAAGATTGATATATTGGACGGATATATTTGGACACCGGAAAGGTTCCGGGTGAGATTGGAAATATACCGGAGCTCCGGGAGGTTACCGGAACCCCCCGGTAAGTATATGGGCCTTATTGGGCCTTAGTGGAAGGAGGAGAAGGAGCAAGGGAGGGGGCGCCCCCAAGCCCAATCCAAATTGGGAAGGGGCCGCCCCCCCTTTCCTTCTCTCCTCCCCCTCTTCCTTCCTTCTCCTACTCCGAATAGGAAAGGGGGGGGCAAACCTACTTGGAGTAGGTTTGCCCCCTAAGGCGCGCCTCCCCTTGGGCGGCCTCCTCCCCCTCCCTCCTTTATATCTGGTGTGGGGGCACCCTAGACACACAAGTTGATCATTGAGATCATTCCTTAGCCGTGTGCGGTGCTCCCTCCACGATATTACACCTCGGTCATATTGTAGCGGTGCTTAGGCGAAGCCCTACAATAGGAGAACATCAAGATCATCACCACGCCGTCGTCGTCTTGTGGAACTCCTCCAGCGCCTCTGCTGGATCGGAGATCGGGTGCGCCATCGAGCTGTCGTGTGTCAAGAACTCGGAGGTGCCGAGTAACGGTGCTTGGATCGGTTGGACCGGGAGGACGTACGACTACTTCCTCTACGTTGCGTCAACGCTTCCGCTTCGGTCTACGAGGGTACGTAGACAACACTCTCCCCTCTCGTTGTTATGCATCACCATGATCTTGCGTGCGTAGGAATTTTTTTGAAATTACTACGTTCCCCAACAAAAACACGGCTATCAAAATCTCTAGCTAAAGCTTCAATCTCCTTGATGATCACACTATAAAGGCCAACCGACCCCTTATGAATCTCTTCCACCACAGTTTTGCAGTCACATGCAATAACGATTCTTCTTAGAGAGAGATCTTGCGCAAGTGCCATAGCTTCTCTGCATGCAAGCGCTTCTAGAGTCGTCGGGTCATGAATGTCACTAAATACCATCGCGGAAGAGCCCAGGTATGTGCCATCCTTATCCCGGCATAAAGCTGCATATGAACATCCATTCCCTACCCTCGCCAGACCCCCATCCACGTGTATTTTTGCCATGCCCGGGCCTGGTGCTCTCCATTCATATCTAGCTTTTGTCCTCCTTGGCACTAAGTTCTGTTGGCCAAGCTGTTGCGTTTTTACTTCATTGATCACTTCAAATTCCGCAATAAAACTGTTAATGAAGGAGTTAGTGGCGTGAGGGTTCTGAAGAATTCCTTCATGTATTGCTTTGCGGCGCGCCGACCAAATCGCCCACAAAGTCACCACGGTTCTGATCAAGAGTGCATGCGGCATAAGTTTGATCAGTGAAAAGATCCATCTCTTGGCATCACCCTCTGTTGTAGCCTGTAGTATAGATGAAATATCATCTTCTGTGAGAGCCCACACACATCAAGCCATAGTACACTCCAGAAGGGAATGGCGCCATGAATCCTGCGCTCCACATATCTGGCATCGATCCGCAGTCGCCATCTTCCTGTGTAGTCTCACATCTTCTGTTGGAATTGAGTGCTTTGCTAGTCTCCAAAGGAAATTCCTTACTTTCCCTGGTACTTTCACTAACCACAATGATTTCCAAGATCTCGCTTCTGCTTCATAGTTTGAATTTCCTGCCCTACCTTCCAGCCAATCTTCTCTTCTCCTCTTAGTATCAGCTAGCATGCGATAAGCAGACCGTGCCGAAAAAATGCCACTCTTCTCATGATTCTAGGCCCAAAAATCTGCCATTCTCCTTGTGCTCAGGGGGATCCCTAGGATTATGTTTGAATCAGCAGCAATAAAAATCTGTTCCACGAGTTCCTTTCTCCAAGAAGCATTAGTTTCATCTATCAGATCACTTACAAGCTGCGGTGGGTTAGCGGAAAGGCAAGCTATCGGCCTCATAGTCCCGTTTCTAGGGATCCAATTATCTTGCCATATCCGTGTAGTGATTCCATCGCCAACTCTCCTTATTAGACCCTGGAGCAACACGTCTCAGCCTTCCAAAACTGCCCTCCACACCTGCGAGGGATGACCCCCAAGCTTGGCCGAGAGTATGTTAGAGTCAGGGAAGTATATGGCTTTTAACATACGAGCACATAGCGAATCAGGTTGCTGCAATAGGCGCCATGCCTGGCGAGCTAGGAGAGCAAGGTTAAAAAGCTCAAAATCCCAAAATCCAAGACCTCCCATGAACTTTGTGTTGGGGAACGTAGTAATTTCAAAACATTTCCTATGCACACGCAAGATCATGGTGATGTATAGCGACGAGAGGGGAGAGTGTTGTCTACATACCCTTGTAGACCGTAAGCGGAAGCGTTAGCACAATGCAGTTGATGTAGTCGTACGTCTTCACGGCCCGACCGATCAAGCACTGAAACTATGGCACCTCCGAGTTCTAGCACACGTTCAGCTCGATGACGTCCCTCGAACTCCGATCCAGCCGAGTGTCGAGGGAGAGTTCCGTCAGCACGACGGTGTGGTGACGATCTTGATGTTCTACCGTCGCAGGGCTTCGCCTAAGCACCGCTATGATATTATCGAGGTGGACTATGGTGGAGGGGGGCACCGCACACGGCTAAGAGATACAAGGGATCAATTGTTGTGTCTTTGGTGCTAGCCCGGCCCCTCTATTTATATGTTGAGCACCGGGGTCGAAACTTGGAGCAAAAGCCTCCTCAAAGTCGGTTTTTCCCGAAAGGCAAGAGTCCCACTCGGACTCCAGGACCAAACGCCACAATCCTTGGCATCTGGCCCAGACGCCATGGGCCTCGGCGTCTGGCCCAGGTCCAGACGCCAGGGTCTCCGGCGTTTGGCCCCCTGGCCTCCGCAAAACTCCTTTTGCACCGACCTAAAGCCTCATGGGCTTGACCCCTTGGCCTAAACATATCATCCAATATATGAATCTTTACGTCTCGACCATTTCGAGACTCCTCGTCATGTCCCCGATCTCATCCGGGACTCCGAACTCCTTCGGTACATCAAAACTCATAGACTCATAATAAAACTGTCATCGAAACCTTAAGCGTGCGGACCCTACGGGTTCAAGAACTATGTAGACATGACCTAGAACTATTCTCGGTCAATAACCAATAGCGGAACCTGGATGCTCATATTGGCTCCTACATATTCTACGAAGATCTTTATCGGTCAAACCGCACAACAACATACGTTGTTCCCTTTGTCATCGGTATGTTACTTACCCGAGATTCGATCGTCGGTATCCAATACCGAGTTCAGTCTCGTTACCGGCAAGTCTCTTTACTCGTTCCGTAATACATCATCCCGCAACTAACTCATTAGTTACAATGCTTGCAAGGCTTATAGTGATGTGCATTACCGAGTGGGCCCAGAGATACCTCTCCGACAATCGGAGTGACAAATCCTAATCTCGAAATACGCCAACCCAACATGTACCTTTGGAGACACCTATAGTACTCCTTTATAATCACCCAGTTACGTTGTGACGTTTGGTAGCACCCAAAGTGTTCCTCCGGTAAACGGGAGTTGCATAATCTCATAGTTACAGGAACATGTATAAGTCATGAAGAAAGCAATAGCAATATACTAAACGATCAAGTGCTAGGCTAACGGAATGGGTCATGTCAATCACATCATTCTCCTAATGATCTGATCCCATCAATCAAATGACAACACATGTCTATGGTTAGGAAACATAACCATCTTTGATTAATAAGCTAGTCAAGTAGAGGCATACTAGTGACGTTGTGTTTGTCTATGTATTCACACATGTATTATGTTTCCGGTTAATACAATTCTAGCATGAATAATAAACATTTATCATGATACGAGGAAATAAATAATAACTTTATTATTGCCTCTAGGGCATATTTCCTTCAGTCTCCCACTTGCACTAGAGTCAGTAATCTAGTTCACATCGCCATGTGATTTAACACCAATATTCATATCTGTATATGATTAACACCCATAGTTCACATCGTTATGTGACCAACACCCAAAGGGTTTACTAGAGTCAATAATCTAGTTCACATTGCTATGTGATAAACACCCAAAGCGTACTAAGGTGTGATCATGTTTTTCTCATGAGAGAAGCTTAGTCAACGGTTCTGTCATATTCAGAGCCGTATGTATTTTGCAAATATTCTATGTCTACAATGTTCTGCACGGAGCTACCCTAGCTAATTGCTCCCACTTTTAATATGTATCCAGATTGAGACTTAGAGTCATCTGGATCGGTGTAAAAGCTTGCACCGATGTAACTCTTTACGATGGGCTCTTTTATCACCTCCACAATCGAGATATATTTCCTTAGTCCTCACTAAGGATATTCTTGACCAATGTCCAGTGATCTACTCCTAGATCACTATTGTACTCCCTTGCCACATTCAGAGCAAGGTACACAATAGGTCTGGTACATAGCATAGCATACTTTATAGAACCTATGATTGAGGCATAGGGAATGACTTTCATTCTCTTTCTGTTTTCTGCTGTGGTCGGAATTTGAGTCTTACTCAATTTCATACCTTTGCAACACAGGCAAGAACTCTTTCTTTGACTGTTCCATTTTGAACTACTTCAAAATCTTGTCAAGGTATGTACTCATTGAAAATCTTATCAAGCTCTTGATCTATCTCAATAGATCTTGATGCTCAATATGTAAGTAGCTTTACTGAGGTCTTTCTTTTAAAGAACTCCTTTCAAACACTCCTTTATGCTTTGCAGAATAATTCTACATTATTTCCGATCAGCAATATGTCATTCACATATACTTATCAGAAATGTTGTAGTGCTCCCACTCACTTTCTTGTAAATACAGGCTTCACCACAAGTCTGTATAAAACTATATGCTTTGATCAACTTATCAAAGCGTATATTCCAACTCTGAGATGCTTGCACCAGTCCATAGATGGATTGTTGGAGCTTGCATATTTTGTTAGCACCTTTAGGATTGACAAAACCTTCTGGTTGCATCATATACAACTCTTCTTTAATAAATCCATTAAGGAATGCAGTTTTAACATCCATTTGCCAGATTTCATAAAATGTGGCAATTGCTAACATGATTCAGACAGACTTAAGCATCGCTACAGTTGAGAAAATCTCATTGTAGTCAACACCTTGAACTTGTCAAAAACCTTTTTGCGACAAGTCGAGCTATGTAGATAGTAACACTACTATCAACGTCCGTCTTCCTCTTGAAGATCCATTTATTTTCTATGGCTTGCCGATCATCGGGCAAGTCCACCAAAGTCCACACTCTGTTCTCATACATGGATCCTATCTCAGATTTCATGGCCTCCAGCCATTTCGTGGAATCTGGGCTCACCATCGCTTCCTCACAGTTCGTAGGTTTATCATGGTCTAGTAACATGACTTTCAGAACAGGATTACCATACCACTCTGGTGCGGACTATACTCTGGAAGACCTGCGAGGTTCTGTAGTAACTTGATCTGAAGTTTCATGATCATCATCATTAGCTTCCTCACTAATTGGTGTAGGAATCACTGGAACTGATTTCAGTGATGAACTATTTTCCAATTCGGGAGAAGGTACAGTTACCTTATCAAGTTCTACTTTCCTCCCACTCACTTCTTTTGAGAGAAACTCCTTCTCTAGAAAGGATCCATTTTGAGCAACGAATATCTTGCCTTTGGATCTGTGATAGAAGGTGTACCCAACAATTTCCTTTGGGTATTCTATGAAGACGCACTTCTCCGATTTGGATTCGAGCTTATCAAGTTGAAAACCTTTTTCATATAAGCATCACAACACCAAACTTTAAGAAACGACAGCTTAGGTTTACTACTAAACCATAGTTCATACGGTGTCGTCTCAATGGATTTAGATGGTGCCCTATTAAACGTGGATGCAGCTGTCTCTAATGCATAACCCCAAAACGATAGTGGTAAACCGATAAGAGACATCATAGATCGCACCATATCTAGTAAAGTACGATTACGACGTTCGGACACACCATTACATTGTGGTGTTCCAGGTGGTGTGAGTTGCGTAACTATTTCACATTGTTTCAAATGAAGACCAAACTCGTAACTCAAATATTCGTCTCCACGATCAGATCGTAGAAACTTTATTTTTCTTGTTATGATGATTTTCCACTTCACTCTGAAATTCTTTGAACTTTTCAAATGTTTCAGACTTATGTTTCATCAAGTAGATATACCCATATCTGCTCAAATCATCTGTGAAGGTCAGAAAATAACGATACACGCCGCGAGCCTTAACACTCATCGGATCGCATACATCGGTATGTATTATTTCCAATAAGTCAGTAGCTCGTTCCATTGTTCCGGGGAACGGAGTTTTAGTCATCTTGCCCAAAAGGCACGGTTCGCAAGCATCAAATGATTCATAACCAAGTGATTCCGAAAACCCATCTTTATGGAGTTTCTTCATGCGTTTTACACCGATATGACCCAAACGGCAGTGCCACAAATAAGTTGCACTATCATTATTAACTTTGCATCTTTTGGCATCAATATTATGAATATGTGTATCACTACGATCGAGATCCAACAAACTATTTTCATTGGGTGTATAACCATCGAAGGTCTTATTCATGTAAACAGAACAACAATTATTCTTTAACTTCAAATGAATAACCGTATCACAATAAATATGATCAAATCATATTCATGCTCAACGCAAACGCTAAATAACATTTATTTAGGTTTAACACTAATCCCGAAAGTGTAGGGAGTGTGCGATGATGATCATATCAATCTTGGAACTACTTCCAACACTCACTGTCACTTCCCCTTCAACTAGTCTCTTTTTATTCTGTGTCACGCCCAATATGCGACCCTATCCAAGAGGAACTCGAAGGTCCCACCAAGGATAGACCCGCATATTGAAACGCTTTTGCAAGGTGGATATCATTACATCAACATTACATAAATAGATGGGGATACATACATAAGGCATACAATGCCACACGAATACAACAATACATCATACAAGAGATCAACATCCGGCTACGGATGATACATAAACAGAAACTCAAACAATATCCACCCTGCTAGCCCAGGCTGCCGACCTGGAACCTATCCCCTGATCGAAGAAGCAGAAGAAGAAACTCAACGCAAGCAAGCATCGCTCTCGCGTCATGATCATCGCATAACTTGTACCTGCAACTGTTGTTGTAGTAATCTATGAGCCACGAGGACTCAGCAATCCCATTACCATGGGTATCAAGACTAGCAAAGCTTAATGGGAAAGGAAGGGGTAAAGTGGTGAGGTTGCAGCAGCGACTAAGCATATATGGTGGCTAACCAACGCAAATAAGAGCGAGAAGAGAGCAAGCGGAACGGTCATCAACTAGCAATGATCAAGAGGTGATCCTGAACACCTACTTACGTCAAACATAACACAGAAACCGTGTTCACTTCCCGGACTCCGCCGAGAAGAGACCATCACGGCTACACACGCGGTTGATGCATTTTAATTCGGATCTGGTGTCAAGTTATCTACAACCGGACATTAACAAATTCCCATCTGCCACATAACCGCGGGCATGGCTCTCGAAAGTTTATACCCTGCAGGGGTGTCCCAACTTAGCCCATGACAAGCTCTCGCGATCAACGAAGGAATAGACCTTCTCCCAGGAAGACCCGATCAGTCTCGGAATCCCGGTTTACAAGACATTTCGACAATGGTAAAACAAGACCAGCAAGACCTCCCGGCGTGCCGACATCCTGATAGTAGCCGCGCGTATCTCGTCTCAGGCCACGACCGGATGAACACTACGTACGGCAACCGACGATACCCCAAGTTGCCTAGGGGCGGCACCGCAAGTGGCTCTGGTTTGGACCAACACTTAGACAAGCATTGGCCCGGGGGGGCTATAATAAAGATGACCCTTGGGTTAATTACGCCCAAGGGAAAAGTAGGTGGTGGTGAGGCAAATGGTAAAACCAATGTTGGGCCTTGCTGGAGGAGTTTTATTCAAAGCTAACTGTCAGGGGGGTCCCATAAATCACCCGACCGCGTTAGGAACGCAAAATCCGGGAACATAACACCGGTATGACGGAAACTAGGGCGGCAAGAGTGGAACAAAACACCAGGCATAAGGCCGAGCCTTCCACCCTTTACCAAGTATATAGATGCATTAATAATATAAGAGATATTGTGATATCCCAACATAAACCCTATCCACCATGGAGAAATCTTCAACTTCACCTGCAACTAGCAACGCTATAAGAGGGGCTGAGCAAAAGCGGTAACATAGCCAAACAATGGTTTGCTAGGAATGGTGTCAAAGGTTAGAGGTTCATGGCAATATGGGATGGCTTGATAAGCAGGTAATAGGTAGCGGCATAGCGATAGAACGAAGCAACTAGCATAGCAATGATAGTAGTGAGATCCAGGTAGCGGTCATCTTGCACGAAATCCATAAGGAAGAAGAACGAGTCCATGAAGAAGATGAAGCCATGAAGACGAACCACACGTAGACGAATGAATCCTCACGATCGCAACAAAACGGGAACTATCGAGAAGAAGCACACAACACAGTAAACACACCACACATGAACAAGACATGATGCACAACAAGCATGATGCATGGCAAAGCTACATGAAGCTACTCGTGGCAAGAGATGATGCAAACAAGAACAACACATCAAGGCAAGTTTAAATGAGGCCGGAAACAACATATAACAATTCCGGTAAGTCCTCATATGCAAATTTCGAAATTAGTCCAGATCTGAACAAACCTTATGTTCAAGTTGTTAAACAGCAAGTTAAGATGCACCAAGATGATCTACACGAAATTCTAGTCAAGTTACATAAAAAGTTCATTAGATTTGGAGCTACGGCCTAGGAGATATGAGCAAAACAAGTTAAGCATGGCATTGATGCAAAATGCACCCAAACATCAAGCAAACACACCAAAACAAGGATGCAACATGATAATATGAAGCTACATGCAAAATCAAGCAAGTTTCATATAGAGCACACTCAAAACGGAGCAACGGTGCAACACACACACACTATACGTCATAGCAACAATCTGTCCATAACAGCAACTAGGCATCTTGCAAGCATCAAAACAATAAGCTACAGCACCCCAACATAAGAACAAAAGATATGGTCATGAAGTACACGTAAAGCATAACAAAACATGAACACTGAGCTATCTCCAGAAACAACTAGAACATGCTCAAAAGGACATGGAGATATTGCAAATAATAACAGTTTCAGACTTTAGCAGAAATAACATCAGGTTGCAATGTTTAGAGCTATCAAACAACATGTTACAGGAAGCTATCATGGCAAACAAAGGCATGGCATGAATCTACTAATAGCATAGATCAAAAGACCCTTACTGACCATGAGCCAAAAAGGATCAGTAGATATGATGGCACCCATGTAAACATGGCAAGTTATATTACAGATTCTAACATGGCAGGAATAACAATAAGTAGGCATGTTCGTGAGCTTCAACCACTCACCACAGAGCAATACATGGCATGGCAAGGCAACCAACAGTAAGAAGGCATGTTTGTGAAGCTAAGCATGGCAAGAGCAAGGTCATAGGGTGCATGGATCACTAGCAAAACACATGGGAACAAATGAACTTAATGTTAACAGGCTGACAGCAACATTTTCAAGCAACATTAGAGCAAGATATGAACATGTTCCAGCAGGCTATAATTGCAACCAAGGGCATGAATGGATATAGCAAGACATGTAGATCAAAACATATAGGACATCTCCAGATTATGCATAGAATGATTAGTGGAAGCATGTTAACATAGCAACAAAATATAACAGAATCTGTCAGAAAACAAAGAACAAAGAATTACCCTACTTAGCAAGCTTGATACACTCAAAGACACAACTCACAAAAATACATGGTTAACACCCTCGGAAAGATGGCATGGCATAGATCAACATTCATGTAGAGCTCAACCTCATAGGATGCACACATCAATCATGGCAAAATGATAAATGAGCAAGTTATAACAGTTTAGAGTTAACATCAACATGCACTCTTCCAACAGACATTTCGGGCATCAAGATGATCTCAAATGAAAATGATGCAATGGAATGAAATGAAGTACTCGTCGATACGAACAATTTGACATATTATACGCACAAAACGGAGCTACAGATGCAGAGATGTGATGCGATGAACATGGCATGTTTATGCAAGAAAACTGGGACTTAGGCATTCGGGGTCAACCTCTTGCACGGACTTTGATGCACGCGGATCTCGCCGGAGAGCGGGCGGGCGCGGTCGGAGCGAGGTCGAGGCGAGGCGGGGGCGGCGGATCCGGCCGGATCCTCGCCGGATCCGTGGGCGGCGAGGAGGAGGCGGGGGGGCTCTCGATGAAGCGCAGACGGCCGGGATCCGGCCATCGGCGGCGCGACCACCGGCAACGGTGGTGCGCGGCACCGGCGGCGTGGCGGTGCTTTCGGCCGACGGGCGGCGCGATGGGCGGCGGGAAGGCCACGGCGCTGGGCGGCGGCGGCGCGAGGAGGCGGCGGCGGAGGCGAGGGCGGCCGGAGGCGCGAGGCGGCGGCACGCGGCGGCGAGGGACGAGCCGGCGGCAAGACGGGCGCTTGGGCGGCCGCTGGTTCGGGCGGGCAGCGCTGGCCTGCAGAGCAGCTGCGGTGGCGGAGGCCGAGGCCACGTGGCACTGTGGGGTTGGAGCGGGAGGCGGTGGAGGCGACGAGCAGCCCGATTCGTCGGGGTGGCGCGGCGGTGGGCAGCGTCCGTATGGCGGACACGTCCGGCGGCGGAGAGGGGAATTTTTAGGGTTTCAGGGGAAATCATCCGTGAATTTGGACGGGAGGCACATATTTATAGGTAGAGGGAGCTCGGAGAGTCCAAATGAGGTGCGGTTTTCGGCCACGCGATCGTGATCGAACGACCCAGAGCATGGAGGGGAGTTAGATGGGGTTTGGGCCACTTTGGAAGGGGTGTTGGGCTGCAACAAAAGAGGGCTTTACGGTTACCCGGTTAACCGTTGGAGTACCAAACGACCTCCAAATGACACGAAACTTGACAGGCGGTCTACCGGTGCTATACCAAGGCCGCTTGGCAGACCTCGGGCCATTCCGAGAAAGTTTAACACCCGCACACGAAAAGAGAGAAGAGGGAGACGCCGGGGGACATAGGAGCGCCGGATTGCAAAACGGACAACGGGGAAAAAGCTCGGATGCATGAGACGAACATGTATGCAAAATGAAATGCACATGATGACATGATATGAAATGCATATGATGACATGGCAAAGTGCAACACGCAAGCAAATGACATGGCAAACACCTGGCGCATCGGATCCGGGGCGTTACAACACTCCTCCACTAACAAGAGATCTCGTCCCGAGATCTTAGGACCGAGACGTAAGGGAAAAAAGGATGAGGTGAAACAAAAACTCAAGAGAAGAAGCAAAGAATCGAGAGAACTCGAGAAAAAGAGAGGAACGATGAGGATGACGAGAATTTGAAGGCTCACGGAATCATAGAGACTATGAAACCACTCGTTCCAACCGGCGTGGCTAGAATGAGAAAAGAAATGAATAAGACTGAAAGATAGGCAGCGCTCCGGCTGAAATGGAAGGATTAGAACACGCGCTTGATAGGATGGAATGGTACTTGATGAACTCTTTGGAGAATGAATTAAATCATGAAGAATCACCATGAAGAACTCCGGTAAACAAAAGGATGATGAGATAGCATGAACGATGAAAGAATAAGAAGAGCCTTACGATGATTTAGATGGAGGTTCCGACGAGATGGCCGAGGAAATTTGAACTCCGGAAAAGAAAAGATGAAAACACTTGGAACTAGAATTTATTCACCAAGAACAAACTCCGAAGGAAAGGATTGAGAGGTGACATATCGCAAACTTGAGAATGTCTTCATGAACCACCGGTAGGATTGGAAAGAATGAATGGATTAAAATGACAATCAAGGAAAAGAATCTTGAACGAACCACCGAAAGAATTCAAAATGGCTGATGACAGAGAATGAATCACCGGGAAGAATTAGAAGAGCACGAATAAGCTAGAAAGGATTTAGATGCAAAAGAACAAAGAGATAACAAGCTGATTAAAGAACACTTGAACGGAGCGCCGGGATAAATAGAGAACTATAACTGGAATGATGGCCTCCGGTGAAAAGAAATGGAAAACAACTTCTGAAATGCTCCAGATGGATGAAAAGAATTTGCATGACTTGAAATAATTTGATAGGATAACATCGAGCTAGCACCGCAAATCTCCGGGGAACGGAAAAGATTTAGAGGAAAAAAACTCTTCTTCACATGCTGACGAGAAACACCACCAGAATTACTGAGATGCTCCGGGAGAACGAAAAGCGAAGAGGTTGAGGCAACAATGAAATGATTTTGAAAGCGATCTTGGAGAAGGCATGTGAATGATGAAATTCATTCTTACGTCACACTTGAAAAGGATTATGAATGACTCCGGGGGAATTAGAAGAGTCAGGTAAGATCCTGGGAAAAGACCTATGGGTTAGGGCCCACTGAAGAGATAACACCGTTGGAAAAGGATGTTGAGCAGATAGATGATACATCGGGATGATTGAAATATTTGAATTGTTCCGGTGCATCATACTCTGGAAGGATAAAATGGCGAGAGGCAAACGAGCAAGGAAAACACTTGAGCTATGGGAAAAGAATATGATCGAACCGAGAAAAATTGAGTTGAAATCCACCAGAAAGAAAAGAGATGAAGAATGTCAAACGAGACGAGAATTCACCGGTTGAAATAACTGAGGGAAGACTGAAGAGGCTCCGAACAAATGAAATAGATGGTCGAGAGAGAGTCAGACTCCGGGAAGAAGAGGGTGGGAGGGCGGGAAAACATAAGCAACTTGGAAAGGGAAATCGATGAATAACTTAAAGAGAAAACACCGGTTGAAATCATTGAGGAAAGAAGGCAAAGACTTCACACGAGTAGGATGGATACTCGATTACAGACTCCGGATTCGGAAAGAAGAAGGGAGGGCGGGTGGGAAAAGAAAAACAACTGAGGATTGAACTTGACAACGATGAAGAGGCTCGAGTCAACTTGACGAGAAAAGCACTGGATGAAAAGAGCTGAGGAACAACGATCGGAAAACCAACTACGTGAACATATAGAAAAATTTGAAGGGGAAGAGGAGTAATTCAAAAGACCTACATCAAGATTCCTCACCAGAGCGACGAAGGGGCTAAGGAGTAAAAAGAATTCCTACTCTCCGATATAACTAGACTCCGAAAATAGTTTTCTTCTAGACTCAACAACGGCCAAACTACATGATCAATCAAGGGGGGCTCCTAGGGTCGGTCGAGGCTCTGATACCAACTTGTCACGCCCAATATGCGACCCTATCCAAGAGGAACTCGAAGGTCCCACCAAGGATAGACCCGCATATTGAAACGCTTTTGCAAGGTGGATATCATTACATCAACATTACATAAATAGATGGGGATACATACATAAGGCATACAATGCCACACGAATACAACAATACATCATACAAGAGATCAACATCCGGCTACGGATGATACATAAACAGAAACTCAAACAATATCCAACCTGCTAGCCCAGGCTGCCGACCTGGAACCTATCCCCTGATCGAAGAAGCAGAAGAAGAAACTCAACGCAAGCAAGCATCGGTCTCGCGTCATGATCATCGCATAACCTGTACCTGCAACTGTTGTTGTAGTAATCTGTGAGCCACGAGGACTCAGCAATCCCATTACCATGGGTATCAAGACTAGCAAAGCTGAATGGGAAAGGAAGGGGTAAAGTGGTGAGGTTGCAGCAGCGACTAAGCATATATGGTGGCTAACCAACGCAAATAAGAGCGAGAAGAGAGCAAGCGGAACGGTCATCAACTAGCAATGATCAAGAGGTGATCCTGAACACCTACTTACGTCAAACATAACACAGAAACCGTGTTCACTTCCCGGACTCCGCCGAGAAGAGACCATCACGGCTACACACGCGGTTGATGCATTTTAATTCGGATCTGGTGTCAAGTTATCTACAACCGGACATTAACAAATTCCCATCTGCCACATAACCGCGGGCACGGCTCTTGAAAGTTTATACCCTGCAGGGGTGTCCCAACTTAGCCCATGACAAGCTCTCGCGATCAACGAAGGAATAGACCTTCTCCCAGGAAGACCCGATCAGTCTCGGAATCCCGGTTTACAAGACATTTCGACTATGGTAAAACAAGACCAGCAAGACCTCCCGGCGTGCCGACATCCTGATAGTAGCCACGCGTATCTCGTCTCAGGCCATGACCGGATGAACACTACGTACGGCAACCGACGATACCCCAAGTTGCCTAGGGGCGGCACCGCAAGTGGCTCTGGTTTGGACCAACACTTAGACAAGCATTGGCCCGGGGGGGCTATAGTAAAGATGACCCTTGGGTTAATTAGGCCCAAGGGAAAAGTAGGTGGTGGTGAGGCAAATGGTAAAACCAATGTTGGGCCTTGCTGGAGGAGTTTTATTCAAAGCTAACTATCAGGGGGGTCCCATAAATCACCCGACCGCGTTAGGAACGCAAAATCCAGGAACATAACACCGGTATGACGGAAACTAGGGCGGCAAGAGTGGAACAAAACACCAGGCATAAGGCCGAGCCTTCCACCCTTTACCAAGTATATAGATGCATTAATAATATAAGAGATATTGTGATATCCCAACATAAACCCTGTCCACCATGGAGAAATCTTCAACTTCACCTGCAACTAGCAACGCTATAAGAGGGGCTGAGCAAAAGCGGTAACATAGCCAAACAATGGTTTGCTTGGAATGGTGTCAAAGGTTAGAGGTTCATGGCAATATGGGATGGCTTGATAAACAGGTAATAGGTAGCGCAGCATAGCGATAGAACGAAGCAACTAGCATAGCAATGATAGTAGTGAGATCCGAGTAGCGGTCATCTTGCCGAAATCCCGCAAGGAAGAAGAACGAGTCCATGAAGAAGATGAAGCCACGAAGACGAACCACACGTAGACGAATGAATCCTCACGATCGCAACGAAACGGGAACTATCGAGAAGAAGCACACAACACAGTAAACACACCACACATGAACAAGACATGATGCACAACAAGCATGATGCATGGCAAAGCTACATGAAGCTACTCGTGGCAAGAGATGATGCAAACAAGAACAACACATCAAGGCAAGTTTAAATGAGGCCGGAAACAACATATAACAATTCCGGTAAGTCCTCATATGCAAATTTCGAAATTAGTCCAGATCTGAACAAACCTTATGTTCAAGTTGTTAAACAGCAAGTTAAGATGCACCAAGATGATCTACACGAAATTCTAGTCAAGTTACATATAAAGTTCATTAGATTTGGAGCTACGGCCTAGGAGATA
The DNA here is from genome assembly GCA_021437245.1 of Aegilops speltoides. Lineage (NCBI taxonomy): Eukaryota > Viridiplantae > Streptophyta > Magnoliopsida > Poales > Poaceae > Aegilops > Aegilops speltoides. The sequence continues at coordinate 405,818,453 of CM038142.1, forward strand.
TGAGCAAAACAAGTTAAGCATGGCATTGATGCAAAATGCACCCAAACATCAAGCAAACACACCAAAACAAGGATGCAACATGATAATATGAAGCTACATGCAAAATCAAGCAAGTTTCATATAGAGCACACTCAAAACGGAGCAACGGTGCAACACACACACACTATACGTCATAGCAACAATCTGTCCATAACAGCAACTAGGCATCTTGCAAGCATCAAAACCATAAGCTACAACACCCCAACATAAGAACAAAAGACATGGGCATGAAGAACACGTAAAGCATAACAAAACATGAACACTGAGCTATCTCCAGAAACAACTAGAACATGCTCAAAAGGACATGGAGATATTGCAAATAATAACAGTTTCAGACTTTAGCAGAAGTAACATCAGGTTGCAATGTTTAGAGCTATCAAACAACATGTTACAAGAAGCTATCATGGCAAACAAAGGCATGGCATGAATCTACTAACAGCATAGATCAAAAGACCCTTACTGACCATGAGCCAAAAAGGATCAGAAGATATGATGGCACCCATGTAAACATGGCAAGTTATATTACAGATTCTAACATGGCAGGAATAACAATAAGTAGGCATGTTCGTGAGCTTCAACCACTCACCACAGAGCAATACATGGCATGGCAAGGCAACCAACAGTAAGAAGGCATGTTTGTGAAGCTAAGCATGGCAAGAGCAAGGTCATAGGGTGCATGGATCACTAGCAAAACACATGGGAACAAATGAACTTAATGTTAACAGGCTGACAGCAACATTTTCAAGCAACTTTAGAGCAAGATATGAACATGTTCCGGCAGGCTATAATTGCAACCAAGGGCATGAATGGATATAGCAAGGCATGTAGATCAAAACATGTTTATAGGACATCTCCAGATTATGCATAGAATGATTAGTGGAAGCATGTTAACATAGCAACAAAATATAACAGAATCATCAGGAAACAAAGAACAACAACTACCCTACTTAGCAAGCTTGATACACTCAAAACACAACTCACAAAAATACATGGTTAACACCCTGGAAAGATGGCATGGCATAGATCAACATTCATGTAGAGCTCAACCTCATAGGATGCACACATCAATCATGGCAAAAATGATAAATGAGCAAGTTATAACAGCCAAAGAGTTAACATCAACATGCACTCTTCCAACAGCATTTCGGGCATCAAGATGATCTCAAATGAAAATGATGCAATGGAATGAAATGAAGTACTCATCGAGACGAACAATTTGACATATTATACACACAAAACGGAGCTACAGATGCAGAGATGTGATGCGATGAACATGGCATGTTTATGCAAGAAAACTGGGACTTAGGCATTGGTCAACCTCTTGCACGGACTTTGATGCACGCGGATCTCGCAGGAGAGCGGGCGGGCGCGGCCGAGCGAGGTCCGGCGAGGTCGGGCGAGGGGGGCGGCGGATCGGCCGGATCCGCGGATCCGGCGCGGACGGCGAGGAGGCGAGGCCGGGAGCTCGACGAAGCTGGCTGCCGGATCCGGCCATCGGGCGGCGCGACCACCGGCGGCAGGTGGTGCGGCCACGGGCGGCGTGTGGCGCTCGGCCGACGGCAAGGCGCGATGGGCGGCGGGAAGGCCACGGCGGCGGCGCGGCGCGCGGACGGCGAGGGAGGCGGCGGCGGAGGCAAGGGGCGGCCGGAGGTGCGAGGCGGCGGCTTGCCGGGCGGGCGCCTGGGCTTCGGGCGGCCGCTTGGAACTGGGCGGGCAGCGCTGGGCTGGCGCGGCGGGAGGAGGCCGGAGGCCACGTGGCACAACGGGGTTGGAGAGGGAGGCGGTGGAGGCGACGTGGCAGCCCCTGATTCGTCGGGGTGACGCGGCCGGTGGACGCGCCCGGCGTGGACGGACACGTCCGGCGGCGGAGAGGGGAATTTTTAGGGTTTCGGGGGAAATCATCCGCGAATTTGGACGGGAGGCACATATTTATAGGTAGAGGGAGATAGGAGAGTCCAAATGAGGTGCGGTTTTCGGCCACGCGATCGTGATCGAATGACCGAGAGCATGGAGGGGAGTTAGATGGGTTTTGGGCCACTTTGGAAGGGGTGTTGGGCTGCAACAAAAGAGGGCTTTACGGTTACCCGGTTAACCGTTGGAGTACCAAACGAGCTCCAAATGACACGAAACTTGACAGGCGGTCTACCGGTGCTATACCAAGGCCGCTTGGCAAACCTCGGGCCATTCCGAGAAAGTTTAACACCTGCACACGAAAAGAGAGAAGAGGGAGACGCCGGGGGACATAGGAGCGCCGGATCGCAAAACGGACAACGGAGAAAAAGCTCGGATGCATGAGATGAACATGTATGCAAAATGAAATGCACATGATGACATGATATGAAATGCATATGATGACATGGCAAAGTGCAACACGCAAGCAAATGACATGGCAACAACGACGAATAACTGGCAAACACCTGGCGCATCGGATCCGGGGCGTTACATTCTGTAACTCCTGTTTCGAGTTACTAATCTTAGCAACCGAACAAGCATCAAATACTCAGGGGCTACTATAAACACTAGTAAGGCACACATCAATAACTTGTATATCAAATATACCCTTGTTCACTTTGCCATCCTTCTTATCCACCAAATATTCAGGCATTTCCGCTTCGGTGACCATTTTCTTTGCGATTGTAAGCACTCGGTTTGTGCTTTGGTCCAGCTTTGGTCTTCTTCACGGAGTGACAACTTGCTTGTCATTCTACTTGAAGTTCCTTTCTTTCCTTTGCCCTTCTCTTGAAACTAGTGGTCTTGTCAATCATCAACACTTGATGCTCTTTCTTGATTTCTACCTTCGTCGATTTCAACATCACGAAGAGCTCGGGAATTGTTTTCGTCATCCCTTGCATACTATAGTTCATCACGAAGTTCTAGTAACTTAGTGATGGTGACTAGAGAATTCATCAATCACTATCTTATACGGAAGATTAACTCCCACTTGATTCAAGCGATTTAAGTACCTGGACAATCTGAGCACATGCTCACTAATTGAGCAATTCTCCTCCATCTTTTAGCTATGGAACTTGTTGGAGACTTCATATCTCTCAACTTGGGTATTTGCTCGAAATATTAACTTCAATACCTGGAACATCTTATATGGTCCATGACGTTCAAAACGTCTTTGAAGTCCCGATTCTAAGCCGTTAAGTATGGTGCACTAAACTATCAAGTAGTTATCATATTGAGCTAGCTAGACGTTCATAACGTCTGCATCTGCTCTTGCAAGAGGTCTGTCACCTAGCGGTGCATTAAGGATATAATTCTTCTGTGCAGCAATGAGGATAAACCTCAGATCACGGATACAATCCGCATCATTGCTACTAACATCTTTCAACACAATTTTCTCTAGGAACATATCAAAGTAAACCTATGAAAGCAACAACGTGAGCTATTGATCTACAACATAATTTGCAAAATACTACCAGGACTAAGTTCATGATAAATTTAAGTTCAATTAATCATATTACTTAAGAACTCCCACTTAGATAGACATCTCTCTAGTCATCTAAGTGATTACGTGATCCAAATCAACTAAACCATGTCCGATCATCACGTGAGATGGAGTAGTTTCAATGGTGAACATCACTATGTTGATCATATCTACTATATGATTCACGTTCGACCTTCGGTCTCCGTGTTCGAGGCCATATCTGTATATGCTAGGCTCGTCAAGTTTAACTCGAGTATTCGCGTGTGCAACTGTTTTGCACCGTTGTATTTGAGCGTAGAGCCTATCACACCCGATCATCACGTGGTGTCTCAAAGACGAAGAACTTTCATAGCGGTGCATACTCGGGAGAACACTTCTTGATAATTAGTGAGAGATCATCTTAAAATGCTACCGTCAATCAAAGCAAGATAAAATGCATAAAGGATAAACATCACATGCAATCAATATAAGTGATATGATATGGCCATCATCATCTTGTGCTTGTGATCTCCATCTTCAAAGCACCATTGTGATCACCATCGTCACCGGCGCGACACCTTGATCTCCATCGTAGCATCGTTGTCGTTACGCCATTTATTGCTTATACGACTATCGCTACCGCTTAGTGATAAAGTAAAGCAATTACAAGGCGTTTGCATTTCATACAATAAAGCGACAACCATATGGCTCCTGCCAGTTGCCGATAACTTCGGTTACAAAACATGATCATCTCATACAATAAAATATAGCATCACGTCTTGACCATATCACATCACAACATGCCCTGCAAAAACAAGTTAGACGTCCTCTACTTTGTTGTTGCAAATTTTACGTGGCTGCTACGGGCTGAGCAAGAACCGTTCTTACCTACGCATCAAAACCACAACGATAGTTCGTCAAGTTAGTGTTGTTTTAACCTTCGCAAGGACCGGGCGTAGCCACTTTCGGTTCAACTAAAGTGAGAGAGACAGACACCCGCCAATCACCTTTAAGCACGAGTGCTCGTAGCGGTGAAACCAGTCTCGTGTAAGCGTCACGCGTAATGTCGGTCCAGCCGCTTCATCTCACAATACCGCCGAACCAAAGTATGACATCTTTGGTAAGCGGTATGACTTGTATCGCCCACAACTCACTTGTGTTCTACTCGTGCATATGACATCTACGCATAAAACCTAGGCTCGGATGCCTTTGTTGGGGAACATAGTAATTTCAAAAATTCCTACGCACACGCAAGATCATGGTGATGTATAGCAACGAGAGGGAGAGTGTTGTCTACATACCCTTGTAGACCGTGGCGGAAGCGTTAGCACCACGCAGATTGATATAGTCGTCGTCTTCACGGCCCGACCGATCCAAAGATGAAACTACGGCACCTCCGAGTTCTAGCACACGTTCAGCTCGATGACGTCCCTCGAACTCTGATCCAGCCGAGTATCGAGGGAGAGTTCCGTCAGCACGACGGTGTGGTGACAATCTTGATGTTCTACCGTCGCAGGGCTTCGCCTAAGCACCGCTATGATATTATCGAGGTGGACTATGGTGGAGGGGGCACCGCACACGGCTAAGAGATCCAAGGGATCAATTGTTGTGTCTTTGGTGCTAGCCCGGCCCCTCTATTTACATGTTGAGCCCCGGGGTCGAAACTTGGAGCAAAAGCCTCCTCAAAGTCGGTTTTGCCCGAAAGGCAAGAGTCCCACTCGGACTCCAGGACCAAACGCCACAATCCTTGGCGTCTGGCCCAGACGCCATGGGCCTCGGCGTCTGGCCCAGGTCCAGACGCCAGGGTCTCCGGCGTTTGGCCCCCTGGCCTCCGCAAAACTCCTTTTGCACCGACCTAAGGCCTCGTGGGCTTGACCCCTTGGCCTAAACATATCATCCAATATATGAATCTTCACGTATCGACCATTTCGAGACTCCTCGTCATGTCCCCGATCTCATCCCGGACTCCGAACTCCTTCGGTACATCAAAACTCATAAACTCATAATAAAACTGTCATCGAAACCTTAAGCATGCGGACCCTACGGGTTCGAGAACTATGTAGACATGACCTAGAACTATTCTCGGTCAATAACCAATAGCGGAACCTGGATGCTCATATTGGCTCCTACATATTCTACGAAGATCTTTATCGGTCAAACCGCATAACAACATACGTTGTTCCCTTTGTCATCGGTATGTTACTTACCCGAGATTCAATCATCGGTATCCAATACCTAGTTAAATCTCGTTACCGGCAAGTCTCTTTACTCGTTTCGTAATACATCATCCCGCAACTAACTCATTAGTTACAATGCTTGCAAGGCTTATAGAGATGTGCATTACCGAGTGGGCCCAGAGATACCTCTCCGACAATCGGAGTGACAAATCCTAATCTCAAATCGCCAACCCAACATGTACCTTTGGAGACACTGTAGTACTCCTTTATAATCACCCGATTCGTTGTGACGTTTGGTAGCACCAAAGTGTTCCTCCGTAAGCGGAGTTGTATAATCTCATAGTTACTGAGGAACATGTATAAGTCATGAAGAAAGCAATAGCAATATACTAAACGATCAAGTGCTAGGCTAACGGAATGGGTCATGCCAATCACATCATTCTCCTAATGATCTGATCCCATTAATCAAATGACAACACATGTCTATGGTTAGGAAACATAACCATCTTTGATTAATAAGCTAGTCAAGTAGAGGCATACTAGTGACGTTGTGTTTGTCTATGTATTCACACATGTATTATGTTCCGGTTAATACAATTCTAGCATGAATAATAAACATTTATCATGATACGAGGAAATAAATAAGAACTTTACTATTGCCTCTAGGGCATATTTCCTTCACTTTGGTTGTGTCATAGTATGCCATGATACCCAGTTGGATTTTCTCTTCCCCTCCTTACTCCCCCACCAAAATTGATGGATTAATTTGTTCAGGTGCTCACATAAGCCTCTAGGAAGTTTAAAACAGGACATGGAATAGACAGGTACTGCCTGTGCAATTGACTTCACTAGGACCTCCTTTCCCGCTGAAGAAATAGTTTTCTCAATCCAACCTTTCACTTTACTCCACAATCTAACCTTTAAATATTTGAAAGCCCCATACTTAGATGCTCCTACATCAGTGGGCATCCCAAGATATTTATCCTTTAAAATTTCATTTGGCATGTTCAGAATTGTCTTAACCACTTCCTTCACACTAGCTGGGCAGCCCTTGCTAAAGAATACAGTAGATTTCATTGGATTAATCCTCTGAACTGATGCTTGACAATAAGTTTCCAACAGGTTTGATACCTCCTCGCCCCTCCACCATTTGCTTTGAAAAACAACAGGCTATCATCTGCAAACAAAAGGTGATTAACTAGTGGTGCCGAAGGGGCCACCTGTATCCCACCCATCTGAGATGATTGATTCACATCAAGAGGCACGAAAGGCCCTCTGCTGCTAACAAAAACAGGTAAGGGGAGATTGGATCTCCCTGCCAAATACCTCTGCTCGGTTTAAATTCTTCCAACTTCTTTTAGCAAAACCAAAAAGGATACTGAGCTTACAAGATGCATGACAATGTTTACCCATCTCTCCGAGAAGCCCAACTTCAACATGATCGCTCGCAAGTACTCCCATTCAACTCTATCGTAAGCCTTCATCATGTCCAACTTGAGTGCACAATGTCGGTGTTTGACAGCTCGATTGCGCTTCATAAAATGCAAGCACTCATAGGCAACAATAATGTTGTCAGTAATCATACGCCCCGGTACAAAAGTTGACTGTTCTGCAGAAATAATCTCTGGAAGCACCTCTTTTAAGCGATTAGCAATGACCTTTGATGCTATCTTATATAGGACGTTACACAAACTAATTGGCCGAAACTGTGAAAGAAGAGTCAGATCTTTTACCTTTGGAATTAGCACCAAAAGTGTTTGATTGATACCTTCCGCACTCTCCTGTCCCTCCACAATCTTCAGAACAGCAGCCGTCACCTCCGCTCCGCAAATGGCCCAATGTTTCTGAAAAAATGGGCCGGAAAACCATCCGGGCCTGGAGCTTTTGTCGGGTACATCTGATACAACGCCTTCTTCACTTCTTCTTCAGTATATACAGCATCAAGTTGAGCTCTCATATCAGTCGTTACTTTTGCTGGGATAGTGTCCGGTACTTCATGCATATTATTACACCTTCCGAGGTATACAACTCCTTGTAAAACCGTGTCGTCATCGACTCGATCTCATCAACGTCTTTAGTCACCTGTCCATCAGGTTTCATCAACATTGATATTCTGTTTTTCTTACGTCTCATCGCTGCTCTTCTCTGAAAATACCTCGTGTTCTTATCCCCATGTGTCAACCAGTCCACTCTTGATCTCTGCTTCTCAAGAATTTCTTCTCTCTGGTACAGCTCAACCAGCCTATCTGTCACTTTGATCTCCAAATGACTCAGTTGTAGTCTTCCCGGCACACTTCTTAAGACCTCAAGTTCTCTCTTCAAACGTTTTATTTCTCCCTTAACGTGTCCAAAAGTATTCCTGTCCCAGCTTGATAAATTCTCTCCCAAGCTTCTGAGTTTTGTCAGTACATCTTGGACGGACGAACCAGCATTCAACCTCCCCCACTCGGACTCAACAAAAGTTGGTAGCTTGGGGTGTCTCTCCCACATCAGCTCATACTTAAAACTTTTTGGTGCTCGTCTCTCCACCGCCTTCGAGAGAGTCATGACGATCGGACCATGATCCGATGTCGCCGATGTTATGTTTTCCACCTCTGCATCCGGAAAGAGAACACACCAGCCAGGATCAGCTACAGCTCTGTCCAACTGGACCCTGGTATACGTCCCACCCGCTACTCTTTTTTCAAAAGTCCACATCCTGCCCTTGAATCCAAGATCAGCAAGTCCACATATGTCCAGCGCTTCCCTGAAAGAGTCCATCTGTCCTTGGGCTCGCGGATTGACCCCCTCATGCTCTGTTTGAATCAAAACCTCGTTAAAATCTCTGAGTGCCATCCATGGCAGATTAGAACTTCCTGCAGTGGAGCACAAAGTATCCCAAGTCTTGTAACGTTCCGCTACTTGGGCCTCGCCATATATGCATGTCAATCTCCAAGGCGCCGGGCCTAAGTTAGCAATATTTGTATCAACATGATACCTTGAGTAACCAACAATTTCGAGCTTTATTGAATCATTCCAGAATATTACAATGCCTCCACTCCTTCCCGTACTCCCAACCGCAAAAGAGCTATCAAAACCAAACAACTGAGCTAAAATTTTAGCACGCACTTTACTTATTTGAGTTTCAACAAGACATAGCACAGCCGGGGTAAATTTTGCCGTGAGTTCACGGGCTTCATGAACTGTCGCGGGGTTACCCAAACCATGACAGTTCCAGCTCAGGACATTCATTGGGACTGGCGGTCCTCCCCCGAGTAGGCCGCCAAATTCATTGGATCTTCTACTTCCACATCTTCCCCGCCCTGTCTCCTTCTCTTAACGATAGGTACCTTCCCAGGCGTAGCAGCTGCTGCTTCTGAGGTTGACGTTGTTGGTGCCCCTTCAATTCTCAAAATAGAGTCAGCTACCTTGCCCATAAGGTGAGGCAAAGCTTGCCCCTTGACATTGATGGTGCCATCCTGCGCAACTAAACGCTTGCGGATATTTCTTTCTCCTGTTCCATTGATGTCCTGACTTGTGAAACCATCTCGGCTTGTGATCTTCCATCCGCTTCCTCATGCCACTCCCCTCCCGTACCTCCTCCTCCACGTCTTCCACCCCGGACTCCTCTTCCTCCCATCCATCCCCGCACTCCACCCCTAGCTCCTCGACCTCCAGCAAAAGGCCTAGCCGCTGGCGGCTCCATGTTCCACAGCAGCCATTCCCCCCACTCATACTTCCGGTGATCATGCACTCCGTCGCCACACTCCTCCGCTAGATGACCCATAATGCCGCATAAGAGGCAAAAGTTAGGGAGCTTTTCATAGAAAACAGGATATCTCTTAAGTCCTCGCAGTGTAATCGGGACAAACTTAACCAGCGGCTTCTCAACATCAAGAAAAACCCTGGCTCTCAGGGTGCCGCTAGGGTTGATCATTCCTTCGGTGACTACCATCGTGAACAGCGGACCTCCCACTTTAGCTGCTACCTTCTCCGCTAATTCCTTCTTTGTCGTAAGGCCATCTGGTAAACCCTTGATCCGCGCCCAAACTGGCACCTTGTTAAGCTTATACTATGATACATTCCTGAACCCGTCGTACTCGACGATAATGACCAACGCTCTATGAAAAAGCCACGGCCCCCCATCCATTATACGCTTCCAATCTCCAAGACAATGGCACTGGACTAAGAATAGATTAGGTTCCTTGACACTAAAGGTCACGCCCTTTGCCGTTGCCCAAGCGTTTCTCATCTGGTTCAACAGGGCGGCATGGCCAAAGGGTTTAGTAGTATGAACCCTAAAAAGCCCGAGCCATCTTACATACTTGACAAGCTCTTCAACCTCTCCCGAGAGATCCAGATCATCCTCTTCCTCACCATGCAGTTTCAGTCCGGCAAATTGATCTTCCAGATCTGGTTTTGGTCTGTAACCTTCCCAATCCTCTCCTTCTTCCTCCCCATGAACTTGTCCCGCAACCTCATCCCCCTCCTCCTCCTCCAGTATAGCGCTAGGATCGCGCCTTGCCTCGCCTGCTGACGACCCCGATCCAATCTCCTTCCTCTCCTCCTTCTATTCCCCCTGCCCCTCCGCGCCCTGGATCGATGTTGGTTCCGCTTCCGCCATGTCGCACGTGCGTCGAGACCGCAGATAGGTTTACTGCCCAACGCTGGAGAGACTCCGGTCGAAGACGGCAGGAAAATTGGTGGACTCCGGCTGAATCGCCGGAGGAGTATTGGGTACCCTAGGCGAAACCCTAGGGGAAAAACTTATGCCCTAGAAAGAGTGAAGCTACTTTTTGATGAGCAGGTCCCTGTAAAAGCCCACCATGCCCTGTGCCGCCTGCCCAGCGCACGCTCAGCTCACAGCCCACAGCCTACTAGTGCGAAGAATTTGTCCCAATCCCGTCTGCCGTGCGGGGAACCGGGCAAGTGCAATTCTCCCTCTTTTCCTAGCGTCCGACTACACGAGTGGGAAATGACACGCCCGAAATGATTTTGTTGCGGTAAGCTGTCGGCGAAATGCCACAACGCGAGGCGTCCGGATATCCCGTTTTCTTTTGTGGGAGAGGAAGATATGGCTGATGATCAGTGTGTATCGTCGCGACGTTGATCCCGTCGGCCGTCGGGTCTCCGTGCCAGATTGGTTGGGTCGGCGTCACGAGTCACGTCTCGCATTGCATCAACTTTTCGAGTCCGACAGTTTCGTTTCTTGCATGGCCTGCCCGCCCTAAAGCTAAAGCCGGGCGAAGCGCGACATGACATAGCTGATGGGTCCTCCAAATCCGAACGTCGGCCGACGCATCTTGCTGGATCAGTCAGACCCGTCAAATCATGCCAAAGGTCAGCGTTTGCATCCAGGGTGCATAACAGTATTCTTACTCTCTTTTTTTAATTACACAAAGAGAAACGGTAATGTTGCTTGATCTTTTTTGTGCTGGTGCTAGCGTGCGTGCGACACGATGGCGGTAAACAACAGACCAACAGAGCCTCCACTACCGATCGGCCGGCGCAGCACACGAAAGTGGAGACAACAATCCGCAAGATGAAAAACATGTTTCGTTCTTCAAACACGAAAGTGGAGGTTTGCTCAGCCTCCACTGCAACACTGCTCCCCGTGCATACAAACACTACACAGGCAAGCACAATAGCTAGTCGTGGCATCGTGCGTGCTTTGCGTCGGCCTGTACGTGCGTAGCGTAGCAGCAGAGGGCTCCTACGAATTAGCAGCAGCAGTACGGGATTGAACTGTTCCGTTCATTCCTGGTCGCTTCTGGTGATGCACGCCGTGACGTCGGCTCAGGTATTCCCGTTTCGCGGCACGCGCACAGCGAGGCAAAATGACGATGAACAGCTGACCCTGACCGTCAGTCACACAATCTATCGAGATGATTAAACTAGATACAGGTTGATTCTTGATTCTGATGAGCTGTCTCGTCATCTGCTGTTTCCTTCTAGAAGCTGTGGCGCTGGTTCACTAATCACTAGACAGGGTTTGACCTGCACTATTATAACCTTGTACTACAGGATATTCCATTACAAGTCAGGGATGAAAATTATTAGAAGTTCGATTAGTCCGTACGTGTGGACGTGTGGTGATCTCGGAGTTTGACTTCCACAATTAGTCCCCATGGCCTTGGTCGCCAAGGAACGGGGAGAGCATGCATGCATGCAGCTTGCAAAGCAAGCAGATAGGTGTGCCTTCGGCTGCGTAGAGGAAAGTTCGCGCTGACATTACTTTACGTTCCCCGCAAGAGGAAAGTTACTTTACTTTCCCCCCTTGTGTTGTGGATGTTTGGTGACATTGTTCTTTGGGTTGTTTGTTCCCTTTGGCTCTCTACACTTGGGATTTAGTCTGCCTTTCGGTGCGACGGCAGATGAGAGGAGCAGTTCTAGAGTCTCCTATTTATCGCCTTTTTCGCTTTTTGAATTTTGTGAAGATTTTGTAATTTTTAAATAGTTTTTTAATTAGGGTTTTTCAAATTCACGAAAAAGTTAAGTTTGTGATTCAAAAAAAATCATGAACATTTTATAAATTTATGGACATTTTCAATTAATGAGCCTTTATAATTCTTGAAATTTACAAAAGGAACTTTCTTCAAAATTTGTGGATATATTTAGTCTCGAACTTTTTTTAATATGTGAACATTTTTAAAACTGGAAAAATAAAATAAATTTACGAATATTTATACAGTTTATGGAAAAAAATCATGATTTTTTTTTTGCAATATGGGCTAGTTTGGTTCACGTCCTCGTCATGATGTGCCTGGCCTGGAGCCTGTCTGGGTTTTCAAGGAAGCTGTTTGTTTACTGTCCTGGACCTGAGGAAGGTTGCCTGGCCTGGGAACTTGGGCGCCGTAGTTAGCCTGGTCCAGGCAGGCCGAGGCGACCCCAGGCGTCCAGTTTCAAGCGCCTGGGAAGCCGGCCTGGCTGCTAATCGTTGCCTGGCAACTACTAACCACAAAACGACAGAGCTCCAACATCCATGGTATGTCAGCGTACAGTGCAAGATTCCTTTCTAACCCACCGAACTAATATTCTAAAGGCCAGGCTTCATCCAAACAAGTTATCTTCAGGCGTGCCTGACCAGGCAAGAATTGCTAGCTTTCCATGTCCACGCCAGGCAGCATTTTTTCCCAGGCATCAAGCTGTGGACACGAACCAAACTAGCCCTATATTGTTTAACGTCAAAACTGGTAGTCAATATTGTTGGGGCTGAAAGCTGCAATTTTTTCCAATTGACTTGAGTTTCCTTCCTCGAGCTCATGCAAGAGGAAGCTGCATGGGCCGACCAGTGTCAAAGACGAACTTTAATTTTGAGGTTCATAATCTCGTTAAATTTGCTCTAATCTAGGCGTATGTTGGCATGTTTGGTCGGGCAATCCTCATGACCCAAACCTTATACCTATGTCTTTTGTTTTGGATGAATAAAGACGGTGAGATTTCAAAAAAAAAAAAAACAATTCACTCGTATGCTCATGTTGGCAGTGTGTTTATACACATTTCATATTTGCTGTCAGGCTCCCTCAAAAAAAAATTGCTGTCAGGCCGTGGCCCAGCTGTTTATCATACACGAGTCACCCCTCTGAAATGGGCCCACCAAACCAAGAGCCCTGGTTAAGAGTGCTCCTACCCCTAAAAAAGGCTAAGAGTGCTCCAAATCTACTCCGTAGGAGCTTAGTAATTAGTGATGTGTTTATTTTCAAAAAAAAGTAATTAGTGATGTGAGCAGTAGATTTGCTTCGGTGGCAACTGGATGTGCAAATTCAAGATATGCTATCAAACTGCAGCGAAGTGTCGTACCTGAGCCTGCACAGTAGATATTGTATTTCTTTGATAAATGATGTGGCATAACTTTTACTGTGTTCACGGGGTGGCTTAGCTGGAATAATATGATTGGGAGAAATAAGTGTGGGGCCCCCCACACCCCCTGAAAATCAGGGGGGCAAAGATTAGTTAACGAAGGAGAGTCCGTAAACTCCCCGTATTAGTCCGTGCGTTTAGAATTTTCGATAAAAAGCTTACAAAATCCAAAGAATGCAATGAGCGCATCATGTTGCACGTGAACGTGGTTTACCAATAGTTTATTTTACTACTCGCGAGAAATAAAGGTCCGCGTAAAAGCCCACCGCACACGCACTCACGCTCAAAGCCCACCAGGAAGAGTTGATCCCAATCCTCCGTCCTTTCTTTCTTTCTTTCTTTCTTTGGAGCGTGCAACACGTCAGAAATGATTCTGTCGAGGCGAATTGCGACAAATACACAACCGGACATCCCGTTTCTTGTGTGGGAGAAGAAGATTTGGTTGATCAGTGTGTATCGTCGCGACGTTGATTCTGGGCTCCTGTTATCCCGTCGGCCGTGCCAAATTGGGTCGGCGTCACGAGTCACATTGCACGGCGTCAACATTTCAAGGCTGACAGCTACGTTTCCTGCATCTGCATGGCTTGCCTGCCTGCCCTAAAGCTAAAGCCGGGCGAAACGCGACATGACACAGGTGAGGTGATGGGGCCTCCAAATCCTAACGTCCACGCATCTTGCCGGATCAGACTCGTCAAATCGTGCCAAAGGCGAGGAGGTTTGCATCCAATCCAATGTTCATAACAGTGGTCTTACTGATTACTCCAAAAACACGGCGATTTTAAGTTTGAGAATGCGAGGTAAAAAAAGCATCAGAGCACCACCGACACAAAGGAGAAGCGGCGGTGTTGCTTGATATTTTCCGTTGTGTTGGTGCATGCTGACGTGCACGTGCGTACGTCCCGATGGGGGTAAAGATGAGAAATGGTTTGGTCAGCATCACTGCTTGCTCCCCAAGTCCCCGTGCAGTGCATACGCTGCACAAATAGTCGTGGCATCGTGCGTGCATGTGTCGGCCTGTACGTGCGTAGTGTAGCGTAGCAAGAGAGGGCTCCTACGAAGTAGCAGTTCGTACTTCGTAGAACTACGGGGCTGAACCGTTCCCATGCATCCCTGGACGCTTCCGGTGATGCACGCCGTGACGTCGGCTCGGGTATATTCCCATCTCATGGTGCAGTACGCGTATGTGTACAGCGAGGCGAATGACGATGAGCAGCTGATCGTCAGTCACGCAATCTATCGAGATGATTAAACTAGATACGGGTTGATTTTGGTCAGCTCTCTCCTCATCTGCCGTTTCCCTTCGAGAAGCTGTGGCGCCGGTTCATTAGACAGAGTTTGACCTGCAGTTTTAGGGCATCTCCAGCCGTTGGCCCCCAGGAGGGCCAAAAAATCGCCCCCGGGGCGCACCGGCGCTAACGGCGAACTGGGGACGTGATGACCCCCAGTCGCGGCCCCCACGGTATTTTAAAAAATTTGAAGACGGCACAAACACGGCGCAAACACGGCACAACATAGCAAACTTCGGCGAGTTCGTTCAAACATAAATATATTTTACAAAAAAAAAACGGCGGGCTAATCCCGCCGTCTCCCTCGCCGCCCGCCTCGCCGCCATCCTCGCCGCCCGCCTCGCCGCCCGCCCAACGCGTCTACATGCCGAGGAGGCTGTAGAACCGCGTGTAGTCGCCGCCGTCGTCGTCGTCGTCGCGCTGCATTGCCGCCCGCCTAAACCTCCGCCGTCCTCGCTACACCCTCCCGGTGGGCGGCGGGTTGGAAAACCGGCGTCGTCGTCGTCGTCGTCATTGTCGAGATCACGACGCCGTGCTCGTCCTCGCGCCGCGCTTGCGGGCGGCGATTTCCTCGAGGGCGGCAACGCTGCCGGACCGTCTCCTCGGAGGTAGTCCTCCGTGCCCACCGCATGGCGTCCTCGTCGGAGAAGCCGCGCGGGCTATCTCCTCGTACTCCACGGGAGGCGGGCTCCTTCTTGGGCTCGGCGAGGCGGGCTCCGGCTTAGGCTCGGCGAGACAAAACGGCGGCGGGCTCCGGCTTGACGAGCGCGCCGTCTGACGCCGGAGCTGCGGTGCTGCGCGGCCACAGGCGTGTCTGGGGCTCCGGCAGCGGGTGGAGGCGGGCGAGCAGCCGGACGAAGAGAGTACCCGGTCTCCATGCGCCTCGGGGTCGAGAGCTTCCCGGCGTGAAAAGGAAGGGGGCTGGGTAGTCGGCGCGGCGTGTTGCCGCCCTCGATGTACTCGAGGCGGCGTCAGCGCGCCGCACGCCCCACCATCGACGCCGGCGGCGGAGTTTTACTGCCGGAGAACACAGCGCCGTTAGTGGCCTCGGCGCCGGGCGTGGACGGCGGCGAAGTAGGGCTCCCAGCGGATTGTCGGGCGTACCGCAGCGCCTCTCCTCGCCAGCGGCAGATTCGACCGGATCGCGGGCAATCTCGCGCGCCCGCGCGCCGGAGGTTACGGGACACCGCACCGCGCCGCCCCGATCCTCCACCCGAGCACCCGCATGTCCGGCGGGACCGGGTACTCGGCCTCGTAAAGGCGAGCCTCGTCTTCATGGAGATGGCGGGCGAAGCCGTTCGCCGCCGCGCGTCGCTCGGGAAGCGTTCGGCCATTGAAAGGTGGCGAAAAGGAGGAGAGGAGAGAGGAGGAAGCGGCGGCGGAGGAAGTGTGACGACCGAGTCGGCGGGCGCGGCATATATAGGCCGACGCGCGCCCACACGCGCGCGTGGCGAGGCGAGGCGAGGGCGCGCGACGTCCGGCCTTCCTTCGCCGCCGTGAAGCATCAATGGCGCAGCTGACCGCGCGGCAGCAGCAGCTTTGGCATTGATTCGCCCAGAAAACGAGGAGATGAGGGCGACGAATGGGCGAGAAGTAAACTGGTCGTTGACGCGTCGGGCCCGCGGTTTCTTGGCAAAAACTTCGCCGGCGCCGAAGCGCCCCAGTCGCCGGGTTCGGGCTGGGTCCGCTGGCGCTATTTCGGCCCAAGCCGGGCGTAATCGGGCTCCTCGGTAGCGAGTGGGCGTTTTGGCGCCGGCGAAAAAACGCTGAGAGGCCTTCTTGTGGGCGCGGCTGGAGATGCCCTCATAACTGTTGTACAGGATATTCCATTACAAGTCGTGATTAAAAAATTTTGGTACTAGTACAATTAGTCCGTACGTGTGGCGATCTCGGAGTTTGACTTCCACAATTAGTCCGCATGGCCTTGGTGGCCAAGGAACGAGGAGGGGCATGCAGCTTGCTTTGCAAGCAGATAGGTGAGGCTCGTTCCCGGGAGGAGAGGAAACTTCGTGCAGACATTACTTAGTACTTTCCCGCCAAGGTTCTAGTGCTTCGTTATTCTTAGTCTTTCAGTTGCTCAACGGCTTAAGCGTGTCAAGCGAGAGATGCTTATATGCGGAGTGCTGGTAGTGGGCCGGTCTAAAGATGTCATTCACATGTTAACAGAAGAAGTATACAACATGAGAACTAGTGGGGAAGTTGCGTGGCTTTATGAATACTCCCTCCGTTTCTAAATATAAGTCTTTTTAGACATTTCAAATGGACTATAAAATACGGATATACTTCCTCCGTTTCTAAATATATGTCTTTTTAGAGAATTTACTGTGGACTACATACAGAGCAAAATGAGTGAATCTACACTCTAAAATATGTAGGAACGAAGGGAGTACATAGACATATTTTAGAATGTAAATTCATTCATTTTGCTTTGTATGTAGTCACTTGTTAAAGTCTCTAGGAAGACTTATAGGAGTATTTGGGAACGGAGGAAGTACTTTTCAAGGATACCTTATGAGTAATTTGTTGCTCCTTGAATTTTTTTTCTTGACAGTTACACAAGCGAGATGCAAAAGGCATTCACGAGTCATGACCTGTACTCATATGAAAATCACGTACGGAATTGTTTTCCGCTAGGATGAGTCGCTGCGACGGGCGCCTAGGGCAAAGATCCAATCATCAACGTGCACAAATTCAAATCCCAAACACATTTACACGTACTCTTGCTCCTACTTACTACTCCCTTCGTCTGGATTTATTAGGCCTCTTAGAATCACAAGCATGTCCTTTTTTATAAGGCCTCGTTTTGAAAATGTGCATGCATGCAACTATTTTATTGGTTGCATTGAAAGTCATTGTTGCTAGTGACATGGCTGGGAAATTAATACATTTCATACGTGCTTTTTCATTGGCTATATGCATGTGAGAGAGTGCATTGAGAGTGGATTTGAAGAAATAATGTGAGCACATTATTATGTGTCTTGGTCTAAGAAAAGTTGTTTTTAGGCCTAATAAACCCCGACGGAGTAGCACAATAAGATCCTGGCATTGCATGGTCACTTTTCGCCTACTCACTCACGGAGTAGCTATCTATATCTAGGTCGAGCATAATACAGGTACGGAAGAGTGGATGGGTCGACACAAGGCACGCAAATCTAAGACGGCGATCAACTTTGAGCACACAGCTAACGCCAAAGGGATCGGTCGCAGGACAAAGCGGCACGACAAAAGGGCGCCGCGCGCCGCTGGTGCACCCACGCGCCCTTCCACGGCGTCGACCGGCACGGCGGCATCACCGCCTTGTTGGAGTTGGACCCTGCAGCTGCCATCGCTGATGGCAAATATCAATATCGAACACGGGTCTCCGGTCGCTGTTTGTTCTCAGCGGGACCCGGGTACGTACACGACGAACGGCTCTGATGTAAACGCACGCTACGCCCGGAAGAGACAAATCCAAGATGCTCTCCGTCTCACGGTCCGTTTGGAGTTGGTAGATTCATACTACAGCGGTGGGTAGAAAACATGAGGGAAGTCGAGCTTGGTAAACAGCAGAACGCCGGTGGTGACAGGTCGCCGTCAAAGCAGAGCATGGGATCTGTCTTCTGTTGCTACAAGGATTATAATGGAAGAAACTTCTGTCTGTCTTGCTTCCCAAGCTGTCTCTGATATTGGAGGAGAATTCTGCATTGCATTTTAAACATGTATGGCTGGTGGTTTCTTTAATGGAAGTCGGCGAGGGGAGCTCGCCGTTTCAATCAAGAATTTACTTTTGTTTGAAGATGCACGCGTTCACACTATTATTCTTGTTGCTAGTGTTTCCAGAAACGTATTAACTGCTCGAACAGCCAACATGGTGGGAGTTATTTACCCAAAACCACCACATTATGGGCTAGGGTAACAGATCAGTACCACATTTAAGGCAGGATACAAAAAACCACCAACAATGGGGCTAATATGTAGCGAACCGACGCTGCGTTTTAGCCCGAAACAACGAATCCGGCAGTGGGTCCCTTTGTCGGGCTGACGTCAACAATTACCAAGCACACAAAAAAACTTTGACTAGCTGAGGTGGCAGATGAGCTGCGGGCCCCACTGTCATTGAATACATGGTCATCTTCCACTACTAGGAAAAGGCCTATAGATAGGATTGACTCTAATGGCGCACCGTGGGTGCAGTGCGCCACTACTATATACTAATGGCGCACCTGTTTCTCATCGCCATTAGAGTGGAAGACTCTAATGGCGCACGGCCGACGAGTGCGCCATTAGTATAATTTTTTTTTCCATTTTCCCATACAAACTAATGGCGCATGAATCAACGAATGCGCCATTACAATATATAGCTTCTAATGGCGCACGGGCTAGGATGTGCGCCATTACTGTATCCCCCTCCATCTCGATCTCGATCCCCCTCCATCTCGATCTCGATCCCTCCATCTCGATCTCGATCCCTCCATCTCGATCGCACCCGCACCCTCCCGCTAGCTCTACCCATCGCAACCCTCCCGCTCCACCGCCGAGCACCGGCCCCCCCCCAGCATAACCCGCACATTTTGAACATGTTTTTAGTTTTTTACTATTTTTATAAAAATATTACCTTTGTTATAATTTAAACAAGTTTGATAAACACAAATAAATATAAAAACAGCATTTAAAATGCATAAAAATATTCTTGTTATGATTTAAACAAGTTTGAACATATTTAAACACAAGTTTGAACATATTTAAAATGCATATTCTTGTATCCCCTCCATCTCGATCTCAATCCCCCATCTCGATCTCGATCCCCTCCATCTCGATCGCACCCGCACCCTCCCGCTTAGCTCTACCCATCGCATAACCCTCCCGCTCCACCGCCGAGCACCGGCCCGGCCCCAGCAATAACCCGCACATTTTGAACATGTTTTAATTTTTTTACTATTTTTATAAAAATATTACCTTTGTTATAATTTAAACAAGTTTGATAAACACAAATAAATATAAAAACAGCATTTAAAATGCATAAAAAATATTCTTGTTATGATTTAAACAAGTTTGAACATATTTAAACACAAGTTTGAACATATTTAAAATGCATATTCTGTATCCCCTCCATCTCGATCTCAATCCCCCATCTCGATCTCGATCCCCTCCATCTCGATCGCACCGCACCTCCCGCTAGCTCTACCCATCGCAACCCTCCCGCTCCACCGCCGAGCACCGCCCGACCCACAAGAACCCGCACATTTTGAACATGTTTTAATTTTTTTACTATTTTATAAAAATATTACACTGTTATAATTTAAACAAGTTTGATAAACACAAATAAATATAAAAACAGTATTTAAAATGCATAAAAATATTCTGTTATGATTTAAACAAGTTTGAACATATTTAAACACAAATAAATATAAAAACACCATTTAAAATGCATAAAAAATATTGGGGATCACAGGGAGTCGAACCCAGGACCTCTGAGTGGGAGGCTGGCTGGCGACCGGTCGAGCTAGTAGAGGACTTGATGTGGATCGATTCGGGTGGTATATAACCTGTTGGCTCTAGCAGAAATATCTAATGGCGCACCGTGTTGAGGTGCGCCATTAGTGTGGATACTCTTATGGCGCACCGGTGGTTGGTGCGCCATTAGTATTCTCCGCCTTGAATCGGTTTTTATTCGCTTTATTATTATCTCACCCACCCCGCCTCCTCTCACTAATGGTGGGCCCTCCTTGCAGAACCCTCTCCGGCGCTCCCTCTCTCTCTCGAGCCACCTGTGAGAAGAGCGGCGTGGCGGTGGCGGCGGCCAGGCGTCGAGTCTTGCCCTCTCCTCTCCCTCGCCCCCTTCCCTTAGGGCTGCTCTGCCCGTCTCTCTCGGGCGTCCCCATGGGTGGTGGCGGCGGCGTTGGATGCCCTCTCTCCTGCTCTGGTTCCCCTCCCCTCTCTCCACCTCGATCTGTTTTTTCTCCCATTGCGTGTGAGGAGGGAGCAGGAGACAGCGGCAGGCGGCGACCAGCAGCACCCTCTCTTCTCCGTTGGTGATTCCTCCCAGTGCATTGTAACCCTAGCTATTCGATCTGTTTGGACAAGATGGATTCATTGATTGTGTGCATCTTGATCTCAAGTCTTTGCTCGTGTGTGATTTGTGTGTGTGCGATGGCATGCTTCCTTGATTGGTTAGCTGCAGTTAGGAGGACAACATTAGTTCATTTTGTGCATGCCATCTTAGAAGTTATTTTTCTTCTTCTTTTGTTTCAATTTTCTCCTGTAGATGGACAGACAAGAGGAAGATCTGATTTAAGCTCTTTGTGTCACATGTGCTTATCTCCATGTTTCTACTATAACTATGCTCGGCTAGAACAATAAGTATCTTGGTCGGACTTGGAATAATTGTTAGACTAGTACCATTCTAACTTCTTTTGTAACCAAGTGTTCTAGTGGCGGACTAGTACCATTTATAATCTCTCGGCAATCATATGACCGAACCCTTTCTTTGGATGTGTTACTCTGCTATATTGCAAACTTGGAATAATTGTTATGATAGGTCCTCGTCAATCATGGTGTATGCTTTCTTAGGGAAATCATGGTGAATGTTGATCATGATTTTGTAAGTAATATTTTGAGAGGTGAATCTGATCATGATTTTGTTAAGGTGTTAGTGGACTTGCTATGCTTAGGGTGGCACTTTACGATTGCTTGAGGCACAAAGGCCCACACCACACCATACCACTTTGCCTTGATGCCTTCTAGTACTGCCCAGTGCTAGTCCAACATAGTAAAATGCACAATATCACAAGGAAATTAGAAGTTACTGATATTATCTTTATCGTAAATGTAAAAATACTATTACAAGGAATTTGCATAATCTGAGTTCAATGATGACTCATGTTGAAGATTGTGCACCCGGTTGACATATTGTTAGCTTTACAAGGAATTTGCATAATACTATTACAAGGAATTTACAAGGAATTTGTTAGCTTTTAGATGTTGTGGTGGTTCACTTGGTGGTATATTGTTTTGAATTACACTTGTTAGCTTTTTATAAGCAAAAACATGCCAATGTATTTTCCATGCTATGATGGAGGCCTTTTTTGCCTTGTCCACCGAGAGGCCCTTGAGTTTGCGGAATGTCGATTAACTTCCGTTCGGCAAATTCGGGCACTCCATATGTCCTATTTTTAGCAAAGGTCATGCTGAAATTTTCCGTGAATTTTAGCATGACTTTGTTAAAATAGGACATATGGGGTACTGCGACTAATGCATGTTTTATGATCTGTTGTAAGGGTACTAATTGGTCTCTTTCGCTGCTTATCGGAGATGGCGGGAAGCAGCCACCGCCGATCTGCGACACCGCATGATGCGAGGTGGATGATTCGAGTTCTTCACTATCATACTTGAGGCTTGATTGGATCCATGGCTGGTATATAAAATGAGAGATCTCCCTTCACCCATCTCATTATGATATCTGTTGTTTGCTACATCACTCATTTTCCCAAAGCTGCAGAGGCTGCTGACGAGTTTATGAACATCTTGATGGGTGAAGATCCGCCAAATAATGTGAAGCTGCGACAGGTGGCGGCGGGTTTATGAGCGATGGGATGTGCGGTTGGCGATCAAGAAGGGCCACATGTACTTGTCTCGTGGGTGGGAGAACTTCTACCGTGCCTCACGACCTGCGGTGGGGTACTTCCTTGTCTTGATGCGACAGCAGCGTAACATGCTCATCGTGAAGGTGTACAACAAGACTATGTGTCGCATGCGTCTGCTGCCGATGATGATGCGATGCGTTCGCCTCTTCTTATTCCTCTACATTTGGCTTTGTCTCACATCGATTGTTAACGGTCATTGTTGCATTTTGGACGGTAGGAGCAGCAGCAGCGACATCGCTCTGACCAAAGCAAGCGGCGACTATGGCTGTAGCGAAGCTGCAGCGATTCGTCAGATATGACAAAGAAGCAGCGATTCTGGCACCAGCATAGACAACAAGAAGGATGATCCGGACTGGAGTGCGGGAGAAGAGGAGCAGAGTGAGGATGGGCATCGGTGAGGATGACCTAAGCGCTGGTGGTGGTGACCAAGGGCAAGAGATGGTGGTGGTGACCATGGGCAAGAGATGGAGGTGGTGAGGATGACCTAGCGATGGTCGTGCTGAAGGTGGCCTCGCGATGGTGGTGGTGCTGACAATGACCACGACCGGTGGTGGCGCCGGCGATCCACAGGTGGGCAACATGACCACGCCAATTGTGGTAGAAGACTACATCCCACTACCTCCACTTGCCTCCACAGCCTCGCCGCTCTAGGCGCATCGAGAGAGATGAAGGAGAAGAAGGAGAAGAAGCGCCTACTTTGTCGGGTATGTCGGATCTCCTATAGGTTAGCTATGTTATCTCTAATATGCTTAGTTTCCTATAGGTTAGCTTCATTTTACCTAAGTTGGCTCTAATATACTAACTTAGAGCTTATATGCTTAGTTTCCTATAGGTTAGCTCCAAAATAACTTATGTTAGCACAAAATGATCAAGTTTACATAATAAGCTTATAGTCTTTTCTTAATCTTCTTCTTTTCCAAAATGACATAGGTTAGCTTCATTTTACCTAAGTTGGCTCTAATATACTAGCTTAGACCTTATATGCTTAGTTTCCTATAGGTTAGCTCCAAAATAACTTATGTTAGCACAAAATGATCAAGTTTACATAATAAGCTTATAGTCTTTTTCTTAATCTTCTTCTTTTCCAAAACTCTTCTTATTCTTCTTCTAGTCTTCTTCTTTTCTTCTTCTAACTTCTTGTTTATCATTTTGCAGATTTGATTTAATTGGCGGAAGCTTGCGTGGATGGGGTGCTTCTTTTCCATTTCTGTTTTTATTTTGTATGAATGTGAAACTTTTGTGAATTGATGGATAACGGTGTTGGATGAACAATGTGAAACTTTTGTAACAGCGGAACTATGTGTTGGCTATATGCGTATGTATATATGATGAAACTTGTGTGTTGGATATGATTGCTATATGGATGCTTGTTGTACATATATGATTGCTATATGGATGCTTGTTGTACATATATATGTGTTGAATATCTCATATGTGAAATAGTGACATGAGATTAAGAAGAAAAGAATTAAAAAGTTGTTACTAATGGCGACTACAAGATGTCTTGTTGTAAGTATAGCAGATACTAGTGGCGCCTTGTGAGCGATACTAATGGCGCATCGCCCGAAGCGCCATTAGAACTCTGATTCTAATGGCGCACATGTGGTGCGCCATTAGAAAGAAATTCTAATGGCGTGATGCCAGTGGCTCACCAGCCATGCGCCATTAGAAGGCAAAACTGGTGCGCCACTAGCATGCCTTTTCCTAGTAGTGTTCATCCCATCTCTATTTCTATGGAGCATTGTGTCGAGCAGCTTGTGCGCGGCAAGCCATCTCTGCCGATGCAAGTCGAGAGCTCCATGGGCAAGGCGAAGGGGAAGCAACGGCAGGACGAGTACTAACACCTCGCCAAGGAGCAGGGCTACCGGAGCCGTGCGGCCTTCAAGCTGCAGCAGCTCGATGACCGCTTCGGTTCCACCGCCGACGCTGCGCCGTGCTCGACCTCTGCTTGGCGGCGCCGGGGGCTGGATGCGGTGGCCACCGCCCGTGCCCCGTCGGCGCGCCGTGGTCGGCGTCGACCTCGTGCCCATCCGCCCCATCTGCGGCGCGTGCCGTGCTCGACCTCTGCGTGGCGCCGGGGGGCTGGATGTAGGTGGCCGTCGCCCGTGCCCTCGCCGGCGCCTTCGTCGTCGGCGTCGACATCGTGCCCATCGCCCCATCGCGGCGCGCGCGCGTGCTTTCGACCTCTCTGCGCGACGGGGCTGGATGCAGGTGGTCGTCGCCCGTGCCCCCGCCGGCGCCTTCGTCGTCGGCGTGGACCTCGTGCCCATCCGCCCCGTCCACGGCGCGCACTCCCTCACGGAGGACATCACCTCCACCAAGTGCCGCTCCGCCGTGCGGAGGCTCATGGACTCCAAGGGGGTCACCGCCTTCGACGTCGTGCTTCACGACGGCTCGCCCAATGTTGGCGGCGCGTGGGCGACGGCCACATGCATTCAACCCCCTGGCGCGAGAAGAGAGGAGAGAGAGAGGAGAAAGAGACTAGTCAACCTGCCCACGTGGAATTTTTTTGCCACATCATCCCGACAGGCATGCCCCATCTGTCGGTTTCGCTGTTTTCTGGGCTAAAACGCAGCGTCAGTGCTCCGCGTAACAGATTAGCCCCATTATTGGTGGTTTTTTGTGCCCTGCCTCAAATGTGGTACTGATCTGTTACCCTAGCCCATAATGTGGTGGTTTTGGGTAAATAACTCACATAGTGGTTTGCAAGGGTTGGGAGGCTCGGACCACCATATTCCACAAGAAGAAGGTTAGAAGATTCATTCTTTTGTTTTGCGAGGTAACGAGATGCAAAGCAAACCACAAGGTTTACCAAATGTACTCCCTCTGTTCCCAAATATTTGTCTTTCTAGGCATTTCAAATGGACTCAACATACGGATGTATGTAGACATATTTTAGAATGTAGATTCATTCATTTTCCTCCGTATGTAATCACTTATTGAAATCTCTAGAAAGACAAATATTTAGGAATGGAGGGAGTAGACGCGAAGAGGAATGAGGCAAGCAAAGGTTGGACGATGGTCGATGGTGCCCCCGTCTTCAAATTCCTTGCATAAGGGCATCAACAATGGCAACCCGTAAATTTTCTCCCACGTCCATCCTGGACAGGGGATCAATCCGCTGACATGGATTCAGGAGGCTATCATCCAACCGTAGCCGCATACATGCGGTCTTTAGAAAAAATGAGGACAAGTTGATTTGTCGGACTTGGATGGAGAATGGGCAAGACCCCAAAGACCGGTGCCGAGCAAACTTGGGGGTTCAATTTGAAGGCTGGCAAGGGTGCCGACCGCTGAGAGACTTGGAGGGTTCATCTTTCTGTAGGCTCGCATATGTATGCTGATCGCTGGCTTTGTTGTTGGCGTGAACTATGACCGATGGCATGAACTACGGCCGCGATGAAAAAATTTCATTTGCAAACAATTCTAGGTAATTTGGACGAGATGCGTCCGCGCGTTCGGTGCACGGCCAATACATACAGGAAAACGACCGACCGCCGCCACATTCCCCTACTCAAACGGATAAAATTCGGACAAAATGAACGTCCATTTGAGGTCGTGCGTTGGAGTTGGCCTTACTTTACAAAGGCGGGCTGCAAAAGGCATTCACCAGTCATGACCTATACACATATGACAAGGCCCGCAAAACAAACGCAGTTTTTTAGAGCAACCACGTAATTCACTCCACTCGTAGAAAATCAACTTACATCACCAAACACACGTGAACACTAAAAGAATGACAAAGAAAACACGATTGTCCTGAAAAACTTTGCAGATAGAGTCCTAAAAGATAGAAAAATACATAATTATCCCTAGGGTTTCCTGCACTCACCGAAGCCATCGTCGTCGTCCAAATCCAGCGCCGCCAAAGTGCACGCCCGAAGAGATGCCGATTCTTCACCATTGCCAGATCCAAAGAAGCACCGTCACCAATGAGGCTTTGTGAGTCGATGAACAGGCCTACTGCAAGCAGCGAGGCACGTGTCACAGTGGCACGTCAACCGGGTGGACGTCCCGTAGTACCTTGAACCCAGATCCGCCGCATCCATCGACGAGGTCGGGGAAAACCGATATCCACCACCACTATGTCTAGAAGTAAGTATTTGCCTAGAAGTAAGTATATAGCTAGGCTCTTGCATGAGAGCACACTTCATTTATTTTTTGAAAACCTACTATTATATTGCTGCAGAACTCCACTATGTCCTGTGCTCAGTTGCTCGACTGGATGTTGCAAATTCAAGATTACGTTAATTTATTTTACTATGTAAATTTCCAATTCACGGGAATTAAAAGCTTAGTTTCTGACCGTCCTTTTTGGGGTAGTTTCTCAAGGTGATCATCGGTTGTGCGATTGGCGGCAGGTCTGCATAAGAGCATGGTTTATAGCATAGCCAGCTTTTTTTGCGGGATCAAAACTTGTATTACTCAATCAAGGTGTTCTTACAATCAAGGTTCACAATGCTCATCACCTCATCCGGGCCAGCTCCAAGCCAGGTCATGGTCCTACCTTGAGATCTAGCAAACGATGCTAATCTATCACTAGCTTTATTCTGAGATCTTACAACGTGAGTAATACAAGTTTGTCTAAGTGACAATAGGTGCTTTATCTCCCAGACGATAGATGCATAGATGGACCAATCAACAGTTTCACATGAAATCATAGTAGCAGCTTCTAGTGAGTCCATCTCCACGACTATAGGAAGATCACTGCGTTGAATTGCCAATGAAATGCCTTCCATACATGCACAAAGTTCGGTCTCCAAGGCATCTCTACATGAGTACAGGGCCCTGCAAGCAGAGAAGATAACACCTCCACGATGATCGCATAGAATCATTCCAGCTCCTGCTATCTCAGTCGCAACAAAGGAGCCATCTGTGTTCAGCTTAGTCCACCCCCTAGCCGGGGGGCACCATCCCTTCTCTTCTGGGGCATTAGAGCTGGTGTCATCTACCCTCGGTTTTCCATATACTATAGGAGATTTGCCTTTTACAGGGTCCGCCCGAGGGTTCAGCTTAATCCCAATCAAAGAATCCAAGTAGTTTCGTAGGAAACGTACTGAAACTTCCATGGGCGGAGCAGGCTTGCAATGCACTAACTCATTCCGAACAAACCAGTTCCTCCAGAAAATCATCATGATCATCATTCAGCCCACATCGTTTAGCGGCGCTAGTACATGGAGAAGCCATTCCTTTCCATTGTTTTGTATGGACTCAATCTCTGGAATCATCCATATCTTGCTCAAGGCAATGTACAAGTCCCGGCCGAACTTTCCTCTTCCTCTTGGAAGTCTTCTTGATCTTGCTGGAGGTTTCTTCCATGCTGAGCTTCTGTGCAACAGAGGATTTAGTCACCTTGCTTGTGCCTTTCTTTGAATGTTGCCCTTGATAGCTCTTGGCAACCACTTGCCTTTTAGGCTTTGAAGTTATTTCCTCATCGACAATGAAATCTGAATCTTCCTCATCGAATTTCTCTTCCTCCTGCCTCAGTGGCAGTGCGAGCGATCCACTTGGAGTGCTTCTCTCTCCATCATCTAAAAACTGCTTGCCTCTGGACTTGTAGCTGCCTCTGGAATCTCAAGCGGCATCTCGGACACTGTTACATTGTCACTTCCTTGAGACATGATTGACAACTTTGTGAATAGAATAGGTATAGGCGAGAATAGAAGAGTTATCACAAAGCTGCAGAGGATTTTGCAAAAAATGAGTTCAAACTTTAGTTTTAGGTTTTCACAGAATACATGTCGGTTCGACCGAGTCTATTAATTCGGTGAAACCGAAACGTCTAAACAGACCACATACACCACTTTCGGTTGGACCGAAATGGGTTTCGGTCTAGCCGAGACAGCTAGGGTTTCACTAAATCTTCATTTCGGTCTTACCGATTTGCACAACTCGGTTTCACCGAAAAGTGCAGTGCAATAGCCAGAGGCCAAATCGGTCAGTCCGAAAATGTTGAATCGGTCACACCGAGATGTGTTCGGCGGAAACCTAACCCTAAAATTTTCACTCGAAATTTGTTCTATGACCTAAACAGCTGGATAGGAAGATCTCAATCTTGGCAAGAAACATGGCAACGCCTATCGTGCATAGAATCAGCGATTGGAACACGAGAGGGATGAAACTCACCCAATGCGGTGGAGCTTCACTCTGGCGGCAGCGGCGCAAGAGAAAGTCCGTTGACGGCGATGGAGACCCGGCGAGGGCACTGAGCGACGGCGGAGACGATCCGGAGACCAAGGCGGCGGCAGCTAAGGGTTTGAGGCGAAGCGTTTGAAGAAGTAATCAGCGCTCTCGTCCTCGAGTATATATACCGCCGGTGTCGGTGGGACCGAGTTTGAAAACTTCGGTGGGACCGAGATGGTTAGCTGCGTGCGATTACACACCAGTCACGCCGAAATTTGAAACTTCGGTTTCACCGAGGTGAAAACCTAGATCAATCAAGTGATTTGGTCTGTCCGATTTGAGTATATCGGTTTGACCGAAAGTACTTAGAAGGTTTTGGAAGTTAGGCTTTTGACGGATCGGTGGCTCGAGTGCTCCTCACTCGATGCGTCCAAAAAGTCTTGTTCAAAGTTTGTGATATAAGCATGAATAGAGTTTGAGACAAGAAAGCATAGATAGCTAGGGGAGGAACTTAGGCATTCTTGTCCATCCATTTGGTCAAAAAGAAAATATCCAAAAGACCAAAGCAACAAATGGATGTCCTCGAATGGATAAAATCATGCATCCAACATGCTCACACAATAAGATAGCAAATGAAATATGTGTCAAACATGCACAAACAAAACACTAACAGCTAGCACACAATTTGGCGATGACCGGGTCATCTATATATGAGTATATTGACTTAGGAGTCAAATGAGAACATTTGATCATAGGTCATACTCATCGTTTAAGCACAAGTGGGGTTACCACTTTTCCATAAAGCATTAATGTGTTCACATCATTAGAAGATGCTTTAGCTCATTTCTTTAGAGCAAAGCTCCCCCTTGATGTGAGAACCCCTTTTAAAGGGTCAAACTAACCTTGGGTTGTCGTTGAAGACTTCATGTAGATGTTGAAGATGTGGATGCTCAATGTTGATGAAGATCATCAAGAGTTGGGAGCAATCCTTTGGATTCGGGCACTTTCAATACCTACATGGGTTAGTCCCACAAGGAACAAACAAGAATATCCATGGACATAGATTGAAGTTCACAATAGATGATGTCCATGAAAGCAATGATTACCTTGTCCCTTGACTTACCAACATGAGGGTTTGTGACTCCATGAACTAGTGCAAGATGTGGAAGTTGATTGCACAAGTCCTTGCCAAAATGAATATGAGTGAAGTATATTGGCGGAGTCACCCTCAAGAACTCTCTAGTTCTTCTTCTTCGGGATCCACATCATCTTGATGGGAATCCTTGGGGTAGTAGTTGAGCTTGTTGAAGTAGAACTTGAAGTTGCCTTGGGAACCCACTTGACCATGGCCTTGGGTGCTTCAATGAATGCATCAATCTCCTCTTGAAGCTTGTCCTTGCCTTTTAGCTTGTGGTCTTGTGGTGGAAGATCATCTTGAGCTTGTTCCTCGTTTGAAGAAGTAGGATCATACTTCTCTTCTTGAGAGACAAACTTTGGAGTGGGATATTGACCTTCTTCCCATTCAACACCCTCGGCGTTGAACTTTCGCTCAAAACCAATTCCTTGATTCTTCCGGTGTCTTCCTTGTTTGCGAACAATTTCCTCAAAGCTTTTGCTTCCGGCAAGGCTCTTGTAGACACCTTTCTCTATAATCCCTTTCAATAGACTATTTTCTTGCTCAAGTGAAACTTGGCTTGAAACATTGTTAGTGGAATCAAGAGAATTACTAGAAGTAACAACATTTGATTTAGCATGATTATTGTTACTACTAGATGAAGAATTTTTCTTATGCTTGTCATGCTTAGTTTTGATAGGTGGCAAGAAATTAGACAAGAGAAGTCGTTTGGCAAGATATGAAGAACTCTTCTTTGAAGATCGTCATTGATAGCTTTTAGAAACTCATGTTCTTGCTCTAGATTGAGCTTCTCGAGCGTAGCTTCTCATGAGATCTTAGGAGCTCTCTATGATCTTCTTGAGTTGTTTCATGAGCTAACTTAAGAGTGTTTAGTTCTTTAGTTAGGCGCTCAATCTCCTTCATAGCATTGTCATTCGACTCATCTCGACTATAAAGACTACTAGCATGTTCATCATTACTAAGCTCACTAGATTTATCATGTAAGAGCTCATCTTCACCAAGCAAGTCATCCTCATCACTATCAAAGTCAATAAACTCAGGATGTGATACCTTGGGGCCTTTTGCCATGAAGCATCTTCCAATTCCCTCATTTGGTGAATCAAATATATCATAGGAGTTGAAGTTGGAGGACACTAGAGCAAGACCGCAACACCTTCATCTTGATTTGTATTCGGAGTTGGAGTGATAGCTTCTTCGGAGTGATTGTCGAGTCGGGCGGAAACCCATTCACCAACATGAGCTTGATGTTTTCTTCTTGTGTAGCTCCTTGATGACTTGTCTTTCCTTTCCGAATCCTTGCTTCTCCGAGAGGATCTTCGTTCATAACGATCATCTCTACTCCTTCTCTCTTTCGAGGCGACTCTTCTCTTGAGCTTCTTCTTCTTGGAGATTCTTCTCTTCTCTTGTGGGGAGTCGAACACTCATTTGAGTAGTGTCGGGTCTTCCACAATTGTAGCAGATTTCGATCACGACTAGAAGATCTCTTTTCATCATATGATCTAGACTTTGAGCTTCTTTCCTTGCTTCTACTCTTGTAGAATTTGTTGAAGTTCTTCACCATTAGGCTTATCTCTTCATTGGAAACTAGCTTGTCACTTGAGGATGTGGGAGCTTCAACTGCAGCTTTGTAAGCGCCACTTGACTTGTTGTGAAGCTCTTCCTTATCTTTAAGTGTCATCTCATGAGCAACAATCCTTCCAATGACTTGGTAGGCTTGAGATCTTTGTAGTTTGGCATCATTTGAATCAAAGTGCACACGGTGTCATACTTTCCATCAAAGCTCGAGAATCTTCTTGATGATGAATCGGTCGGTCATTTCTTCGCTTCCTAAGCCTGCCATCTCATTGGTGATGAGAGCAAGCCTAGAGTACATTTCAGCGACTCCTTCACCTTCCTTCATCTTGAACTTGTCAAGCTGACCTTGAAGAACATCTAGCTTTGATTCCTTCACGGACTCGGTACCTTCGTGCATTTCGACCAAAGTATCCCAAATCTCTTTTGCATTCTCAAGACAGTGATCTTGTTGAACTCCTCGGGACACAAAGCATTGAAGAGAATGTCACAAGCTTGAGCATTGTTACGTAACATCCGCAACTCATCTGCGGTAGCCGCGATCCGGAACTTTTCCTTCTTGAAGAACTCACCTTGCAAGCCAACACAAATAATGCCCCATGCGGGGTTATGTCCAAGAATATGCATTTTCATTTTATGCTTCCAACTAGCAAAGTTTGAACCATCAAAGTAAGGACCTCTCGAAAATTACCCTCACTAGGCGCCATACTCTCCTAGGTTGTGAAACCAAGCTTATGGAGTCAATGCAATGAAACCAATCAATGGAGACCAATGCTCGATACCACTTGTAGGATCGGAAGTATGTCTAGAGGGGGTGATTAGACTACTTGACAACAAAATTTTTCCTTTTGATTGGAGTAGTTTCTTAGCAAGTTCACAATGATAACCAAGTCAAGTATCACCCTACACATGCAATTCTAGAGTTATGGCAGCGGAAAGTAAATTGCACGTATAGTAAATGAGAGGAGGAGAAGAGCAAAGCATAATGGAGACACGGAGATTTTTTCTCGTGGTTCCGATAGGTGGTGCTATCGTCAATCCACGTTGATGGAGACTTCAACCCACGGAGGGTAACGGCTGCTTGAGTCCACGGAGGCTCCACCCACGAAGGGTCCACGAAGAAGCAACCTTGTCTATGCCATCATGGCTTACGCCCACGGAGGACTAGCCTTACTCGGGGTAGATCTTCACAGTAAGCGATCTCCTTGCCCTTACAAACTCCTTGGTTCAACTCCACATCATGACGGAGGCTCCCAGCGACACCTAACCAATCTAGGAGGCACCACCCTCCAAAAGGTAATAGATGGGGTTGGTGATGATGAACTCCTTGCTCTTGTGCTTCAAATGATAATCTCCCCAACACTCAACTCTCCTCACTGATTTGGCTGTGGTGGAGGAAGGATTGAGTGGAAAGCAACTTGGAAAGACTAGAAATCAAGTGTCATATGGTGGGAGTGGAGCAACTTGATCTCAACACAAGGGTAGGTAGTTTTCTTCTCGAAATGTAAGGTAGGAGTGGTAGTTCTTTTCGATGGCTCTCTCCACGAATGAAGAGGAGGTGGAGGGTATTTATAGCCTCACACAAAATCCAACCGTTACACACATTTGACCAATCTCGGTCGGACCGAAGTTGACAACTCGGTCGGACCGAAAGTTCAAATCTTGTGAGCGTTGGGATTTTCAGTGGGACCGAAAATACAATCTCGGTTAGTCCGATTCTTCCAAAGTCTAGGGTTTGCCAATCTCGGTGGGACCGACTTTCTCATCTCGGTGACACCGATTTGAGTCTGAAGATTCTGAAGCTTGGCAACACCAATTCGGAATGACCGAGTTTGGAATCGGAAAATCCGAGATTCTTAGGGTTTGGCTATATGGTGAGGTGGTTCATCTCGGTGTGGTGAGTTTGGAATCGGTGGGACCGAGATTACTTATGGGTTTATGTTGGAATGAAAGATTGCTGATTGTTTGAGAGATAAATCACTAAGCACCTTAGAGCAACCAGATCATCATCATAACCTCACCCCCTTTTAATAGTATTGGCTTTCCTATGGACTCAATGTGATCTTGGATCACTAAACCAAAAATGGAGTCTTGAGCTTTTGCCAATGTTTTCCTTAGCATTTTGAGGGGTCCACATCATCGACATTGCCATTCCCATATCACTGAACTTTCTGAAATATTCTCAAGAAATGATTAGTTCAATGATATATATGTTGTTATTAATTACCAAAACCACCTGGGAATTAGTTGCACTTTCAGGATCCAGTTATCCCTCCAGACACGAATACTCCTGCCATTGCCAACTCTCCAAACAAGACCCTTTTTCGACAATTCCAAACCGTAACTGATAGCTTGCCACGACGAGGATGCATTTCCAGTGAAGACTGTATCCTCTAACTTGCCCAGTGGGTAGTATCTTCCCTTCAAAACCCGAGCACACAAACTTTCCGGATTAGTTAACAACCTCCAGGCTTGTCTTGCTAGCAACGCTTGGTTGAACAAGCGGAAATCACGAAAGCCCACGCCACGCTTGGCTTTGGGCTGCATCAGATGATCCCAACCACGCCAGTGTACCTTTCTTTTACCTTCGGCCGAGCCCCAATAAAAATTCCGCACCATCCGGGTGAGATCATCACAGACCAAGAATGGCACTTTGAAGACGCCCATAATGTAGGTAGGAAGCGCCTGAGCTACAGACTTGATTAGCACTTCCCGTCCTGGCTGAGCCAGAAACCCATCCCCCCATTGCAAAAGTCGTTTTGTAAGGCTGGCTTGCAGGTTTTGAAACCAGCCCTTCGACATCCGCCCCTCCGGCGTTGGCAACCCCAAATACTTGTCCTCAAATTCATCAGTAATGACTTGCAAAACAGATCGCACCTCTTCCTGTACTGATTCTGGACATGCTCCCAAAAAGCGCAGAACATTTGTCATAGTTGAGGGTTTGGCCTGTGGCCATACTATAAGCATCCAGGAATTGCTTCACCTTCTCTGCCTGGTCTTTAGACGCCTCAAAAAACAGGAGTGTATCGTCAGCGAACAACAAATGTGATATGCCGGGTGCATTCCTGCACACTGTCACCGGAGTAATATCTCCTGTCTCCACCTTCTTCCTCAGTAAAGATGATAGCCCATTGTAACGCCCCGGACACACCCGCCGGTGGTCGTTACTCCTGGCGGGATCTAGACTGGCCCCACAGATCAATACTAGTCTTTTGTGGGCACTTTGTCCTCACTCGTGCGCGCAGGAGCAACTTCGGTCGGTCACCCATCTGAAACTACTCCAAGCTGAGCACGCTTAACTTTGGAGTTCTTTCGAATGGGCTCCCGAAAAGAAGGAATTCCTTATTGATATGAGTAGTCTATCATCGCTAATAAGCCGGGCTATTACATACACCCCCACTCGGAGGAACCGACGTCCTCGTCGGGCCACAGAAACGTTCCTCTTGGCACAACCGTCGTGCATCCGGTCCGTACATGTGCCATGCCGTGTGCCACGACGGATCACAAGCGTCATGAACAACATGACGCGACCTGTCGCAACCATCCCGTAGCCGCGAGCGGTCGGCTCGATACCAACTTATAACGCCCGGACACACCGCCGGTGGTCGTTACTCTGGCGGGATCTAGGCGGCCCCCAGATCAATACTAGTCTTTTCTGCGCACTTTGTCCTCACTCGTGCGCACTCCGGAGCAACTTCCCGGTCGGTCACCCATCCTGAAACTACTCCAAGCTGAGCACGCTTAACTTTGGAGTTCTTTCCGAATGGGCTCCCGGAAAAGAAGGAATTCCTTATTGATATGAGTAGTCTATCATCGCTAATAAGCCAGGCTATTACACCCATCTGCCACAAATAAAAATAAGAGTGGTGATAAAGGATCTCCTTGCCGTAGTCCACGCGACGGCGCAAACGAATCCAAGAGGGTTCCATTGAAATTCACAGAGTATCTCACCGACGTGACACATGCCATAATCCAGTCCACCCATCGTTGAGAGAAACCCATCTTTTGCATCACTTGCCTCAAAAAGATCCAATCCACCCTATCATAAGCTTTGGACAGATCCAACTTATACGCACAGAAACTCCTAGTTGGGTCCTTTTCTTGCTTTATGTGGTGGATGCATTCAAAAGCAACCAGAGCATTGTCCGTAATCATCCTCCCTGGAATGAATGCACTCTATTCCGGAGAAATAAGATCATCCATGAGGGGTCTCAATCTGTTAACCAAGCACTTCGAGATCACTTTATATACCACATTACAGAGGCTTATCGGCTATACTCCGAAAGCTTTGTAGGATTTGAGACTTTTGGAATTAGCACAATCGAAGTAGCATTAAACCCTTCTCGCATAAACCCTGTGAGAAAAAAGTCCTTCACCGCTACCACGACCGCCTCCTTAAGTGTACTCCAGTTACGCTGAAAGAACCTTGCCGGCAGGCCATCCGAGTCGGGCGCCTTAAGCGGTCCTATTTGGAAAAGTGCATCGGAAATCTCCTTGTCAGTAAAAGACTTACAGAGCTTGATGTTGTCCTCAGCCGTCACCTTTGCTTCCACATGATCCAGCACCGGTGATGCATCCAAAGAAGGGTCAGCTGAGAAGATGGATTGGAAATATTCATTTGCCAAACGCCCCATGGATTCAAAATCCGAATGCACAACCCCAATACTATCTGTTAATTTCTTTATCTTGTTTTTCCTCGCTCGCCAAATAGCTTTACTCTGAAAATATTTAGTATTTCTATCCCCCTCCTTCAGCCATGTTATTCTAGACCTTTGAAGCCAAAGCATCTCCTCCTGATAGAGCAACTCATTCATCTTGTCAGTGACTCTTCTAATTTCCTGCCTATCCGCATTCATATGCATGAGTTCTTCAAGTTGGGATCAAGATTTAGCCAGCTCACGCGTTACATTGCCAAATTTCTTACTCCACTTACCCAACGTTGTCATAGTTTTTGACAGTGCATCTCGGAGTTGCTCTAGGTTCTGTACATTGCCCACTGTCTTCCATGCTTCCTTTATTACTTCAGGAAGAACTGCATCCCTCTCCCAAAACAGCTCATACCGGCGCTGCTTGCCTCCCGCCGGCCCTTGGTCTGTACTGGACTTTATCACGATCGCCACATGATCAGAACATGGGGATGGCACGTGGAGAACCATAGTGAAAGCATACATGTTCCTCCAATCATTTGTAGCCACTGCTCTGTCCAAACGGACTTTGACATTACCCAATCCTCCCCTCTTATTATCATAAGTAAAAGGCACACCCACAAAACCCAAATCCACAAGCCCACAAACCTCCAGAGTATCCCGGAAAGCAATCATCTGTGGTTCTGCACGGGGTGTAGATGACAAGTGCTCATAATTCCACATCGCCTCATTGAAATCACCCACAACAAGCCACGGGGCATTACTTGTAGATTTTAGTTGCTGAAGCTTGTCCCACATAAAATGCGGGTTCTCAACCCTGGGTTCTCAATACACACATGTAATCCTCCATTGAGCTGCGCCTTCTGACACACGCACAAGTGCGTCAATATACCTATCCTCCTTATCCAAAATCTCCACCTCATACGACTCATGCCAGAACAAAGCCAAACCTCCACTCAACCCATTACTATCCACACCCGTGAATCCCTTCAAACCAAGACGACCACGGATCCGTTTCATCTTTTTAGCTTTCTGCCTAGTCTCACACAGAAACACCAAGCTCGGGGAATGCGACTGTGAGATCGTCGCTAACTCACGAACTGTCCGGGGATTCCCCCCTCCCAGGCAGTTCCAGCTTAGCACATTCATTGGGCCCGGCGGTCCTCCCGCTCGGAGGCCGCCTCGGACGCCATATCCATCTCCATACTTTCATCACCATCACCTTGTTTCCTCCTATTTACGATCGGAGCCTTCCCTGGGGTACTAGATGGGCCTACCTCCACCCCTTCAGCACTCCCCCCCTCCAGCATCAAAACTGTGCTCGAAACTTTGCCCACGAGATTTGGCACCGGTTGTCCCCGAACGCTCACTGTGCCATCAGTGTTAATAAGCCTTTTGCGAGCTGAGCGGGCATCCTCTTCACCTCCACCATACACCTGCATCATCACACCATCGCTAGCTGGGTCGGCAGGGACGACGCCACCCTCTGAGGCCTCCGTATGCATTGCAGCTCTCCCTCTGTTACCTGCTCCTCCCCTTCCTCCACCCCCGCCTCTGAACACACCTCTCGCTCCACTCCTACCCCTTCCTCCAGCTACACCCCCTCCTCCTCTACCGCTCCCTGTGTTCCCCAAAGGCTGTTCATTACTCCAGTGCAGCCAATCCCCCCATTCACACTCCAATGGATCATGTACTCCATCCCCACATTCTTCAACCACATGGCCCATGCAGCCACAATAATAGAAAAAGTCCGGTACTTTTTCGTAGCTCACTGGATATCGCTTTGATTCTTTCAAAGTGATTGGAACAAAACGCACCAAGGGCTTATGGACATCAACATAAACCCTAACCCTCAGAAAACTTGATGGATTAATCCTTCCTTCATTAACAGCAACGGTAAAGGGCGGCATACCCACTTTTTTAGCAACTTTCTCAGCCAGCTCCTTCTTCCTCGTTAGCCCATCCGGAAGACCTTTGATCCTAGCCCATAGTGGGTACAAATCCAGAGCATATTCAGCAACATTCGTAAAACCATCATACTCAACAATGACTACCGGATCCCTCCTAAATTGCCAAGGCCCTCCTTCCATCACCCGCTTCCAATCCCCCAAACAATGGCACTGAGCGAGGAAGAGATTAGGCCCCTTGATAATGAAAGTAACTCCTTGCGCGCACGACAATGCGTTCCTCATAGAATTTAGCACAGCGGCATGGCTGAAAGGTCTCATTGTATGAACCCTAAAAAGACATAGCCATCGCACCTCCTTGATCAGCTCTTCCACTTCCCCGGACAGATCTAAATCTTCCTCCTCCTCTCCGTGCAGTTTCAATCCTTCAAAAGCATCTTCCAGGGCCGATTCGTGGCACAGATCATCCCACTTCTCATCTTCTTCCAGGTGACGATCCGCCTAATCTTCCTCCCTCCCATCAACGCCAGCATGGTCCAGAGACGGGTTACTGGTCGACGGCCCAGCCCTCTGCCCTAAATCTTCCTTCAACTTCTCATCTGGAAACCCTACCCTAGCCCCATCTTCCTTCTCTCCCCCTTGCGCCTTGCCCAGGACTGGCTCCCCCATCGCGTCGAGCTTCTTCGTCTGATCCCTACGCCTCTCGATCGGCAAGAGAAAACCAGGTGATCGGCGGTAGGGTTTAAGGGTGGCCTCCGGCGTCGCCGCCAGAGGAAACGGGTGGACTCTAGGAAACCCTAGAGGAAACGGGTAGCCTGGTTTGATGATTTTCTTCGAATTGTGAAATTTTCTTCAAACTGATTAGCATAGCCAGCTTTTTTTTCGAAAAGGGGGATTCCCCGGCCTCTGCATCAGCATGATGCATACGGCCATCTTATTAACCATAAATAGTCCACAAAGTCTCGAAGTCTCAATAGTATCAACATGAAAAAAGAAGAAAAGGCTCACACAGAGCCCGAAGGCTAGATACACAAGCTAGCCTAACAACGGATACACCACAGCCGGTTGGCTCCAAATTAGACAGGTAAACTAATTACCTATCCTATTACACGACCGCCATCCAAACCGGCTGAAGATATCCCGAGCTACCATCTCCCATCGGATAGCAGCAGTAACCAAAAGCTCCCTGGGCTCCATCGGAGTGAGTAGCGACCAGGAACGGATAAGTGCCGTAGCTCTGAAGATAACCTACAAAACATGAATGTTTGATGTTCTGTTAAAGACAAGATCATTTCTACAATTCCAAAGCGCCCACACCAAAGCGCAAACCCCCAAGCGAATATGTTTTGCTAACCCGGGCTCAACCCTGTTTAGCCATGTCCCAAACAACATGTTAACCGACCTTGGTGGGGTAATATTGAAAGCGACTTGAATAGTCGTCCAGAGAATTCTAGCTAGTGGGCAATCAAAAAATAAATGTTTAATGGTTTCTCCCTGATCACAGAAACTACACCTAGTAGGTCCTGTCCAATTGCGCTTTGTTAGATTGTCCTTTGTTAAGATAACTTGTTTATGTAGAAACCACATAAACACCTTGATCTTTAGAGGAACTTTGACATCCCACACATGCTTGGAAGTAGGAATCGAGCTCGAATTAATGACATCAACATACATTGATTTAACCGTGAAATCACCCGACCTAGTGAGATTCAGTATGAGTTTATCGAGTTGTTGAGAAAGTTGTACTTGCATCGGTCTCTAACTAGATGCGAGACACTCTTCCCAACGATTGCCCACTAACGATCTTCTAAACTGAATATTCAGGGGTATCGAAATAAAGACCGATGCAACCAGAGCATCGCGCCTTCGTACTATACGATACAACGACGGATACTGGATTGCTAGGGGTGCATCTCCAAGCCAAGTATCCTCCCAGAATCTTGTGCTTGCACCATTGCCAACTATATGCTTTGACCTCTGAAAAAATGAAAGCTTCACTTTCATAAGCCCTTTCCAAAAGGGTGAATCAGTTGGTCTAACCGAGACCTGAGCCAAAGTTTTGGTTTGGAGATACTTGTTACGAAGGATTTGAGCCCACATGGCGTCAGTTCCTGAAGATAACTTCCACAACCACTTACTAAGAAGGCAACGGTTCTTAACTTCGAGATTTTCAATCCCCATACCCCCTTGGTCTTTCGGCCTACAAATGATATCCCACTTCGCTAACCGATATTTTCTCTTTAGCTCATCTCCCTGCCAAAAGAACCTCGATCGATAGAAGTCCAGTCGTTTCCTAACACCAACTGGGACTTCAAAGAAGGACAAAAGGAACATGGGCATACTCGTGAGCACCGAATTAATAAGAATTAAATGGCCTCCACACGACATGAGCTTACCCTTCCAACAACTTAGCTTCTTCTCGAATCGATCCTCAATACACTTCCATTCGTTGTTCGTTAGCTTGCGGTGATGTATAGGAATTCCTAGGTATGTGAAAGGCAGCTCCCCCAATCCACACCCGAACAATTGTTTGTAAGCCTCTTGTTCCTCCTTGGCTCTCCCAAAGCAGAACAACTCGCTTTTGTGGAAGTTAATTTTGAGCCCACTCAATTGTTCAAACAAACAAAGCAATAGTTTCATATTTCTAGCTTTTACCAAGTCATGGTCCATGAAGATGATTGTGTCATCAGCGTATTGCAGAATGGAAATGCCTCCATCCACTAAATGAGGCACCAAGCCTCCTATTTGGCCAACCTCCTTAGCTCTCCCTAACAATACCGCCAACATGTCCGCAACTATGTTGAACAGAATAGGGGACATCGGATCTCCCTGCCGCAAGCCCTTATGTGTCTGGAAGTAATGACCAACGTCGTCATTCACTTTTATGCCAACACTACCCTTTTGCGTAAAAGTTTCAATCTGGGTCCTCCAGCCCTCGTCGAAACCTTTCATACGCAAAGCTTGTTGCAGGAAAGGCCGTTTAACTTTGTCATACGCTTTCTCGAAATCCACTTTAAAGATGACTCCATCTAGTTTCTTTGAGTGAATTTCATGGAGCATTTCATGCAACACCACCACCCCTTCTAGGATGTTTACATGCGGCAT
The DNA here is from genome assembly GCA_021437245.1 of Aegilops speltoides. Classification (NCBI taxonomy): domain Eukaryota; kingdom Viridiplantae; phylum Streptophyta; class Magnoliopsida; order Poales; family Poaceae; genus Aegilops; species Aegilops speltoides. The sequence goes on from CM038142.1 coordinate 405,859,316, forward strand.
GAAAGCTGTTTGGGATTGCTGCACCACGAATCATAATCTGTGTGAGCCTATTAGTCCCAACCTTGGTAAAAATTTTGAAACTAACATTCAAAAGGCAGATAGGACGGAACTGCTCAATCCTGAGAGCATCGGTCTTTTTTGGAAGCAACGTAATGGTTCCAAAGTTCAAGTGAAATAGTTGAAGCCGTCCAGCAAAAAGGTCATGAAACATGGGTAGCAGATCCCCTTTGATAATATGCCAGCATTTTTTGTAAAACTCCGCCGGAAACCCATCCGGCCCGGGAGCCTTATTGTTCTCCATTTGAGAGATGGCATCGAGAACCTCCTTTTCCGTAAACGGCGCAACCAAAATATCATTATCAGCAGCAGTTAGTTGAGGCACATCCTCAGTCCTAGACTCATCGAGGGACACAGCGCTATCCTCCGGCGGTCCAAATAACTGCTTGTAGTATTCGGTGATGTAAAGCTTTAGATTATCGTGACCAACAATAGTGCCTTCATCTTGCTCGAGCTGGAATATCTTTTTCTTTCTGTGTTTGCCATTCACAATAAGATGAAAGAATTGAGTGTTCGCATCCCCTTGGATTACTTTGCGAACCTTTGCTCTGAGCGCCCACTTCAGCTCTTCTTCACGGAGAAGTTCCTTCAACCTCTTCTCCGCATCAAGCTTAAAAGTCAGTTCAGCAGATTGCAGAATTGTTGATTCAGCTTTAACATCTAGGGATTGAATAATATCCAGGAGTCTGTCTTTCTCAACCTTATAAACTCCACTTAGATGCTTAGCCCATCCCCGAAGAAAGCTCCTCAAATTCCTGATCTTATTCTGCCATCTCTCGACAGACGATCCTCCCCCAGAATCCCTAGCCCACTCTCTGGCTACAAGATCCAGGAAACCTTCTCGTTCAAACCACGCCGTTTCAAAAGAGAAAGTATTCTTGTTTCCCACATGCCTTGGCTCCCCTGAGTCTACAAACAAAGGCGTGTGGTCCGAAATCCCGCGCGTGAGAGCCTGAACCGTGACAAGAGGGAACTTCTGCTCCCATTCGGCACTTGCTAGTACCCGATCCAACTTCTCATATGTCGGATTGGGTAAAGAGTTAGCCCAGGTGAATTGTCGACCAGAAAGCTCGATCTCTCTCAGATCCAAACTCTCAATGATGGTATTAAACATAAAAGACCATCGGCCGTCAAAATTATCGTTATTCTTCTCATCCTCCTCCTAATGATGTTGAAGTCCCCCCAACCGAATAGGGAGTTGTTCAGACCCACGATTCGAACCAGGTCAGCAGAAATTCGGTTTAAGCTCGGGTTATGCGGCCCGTGAGACCGCCACCAAAACCCAGTTAAACCCATCTATTTTAGACCCGACTCAAAATTTCACCGCGAAGTCACCCATAACAACGCTCCGGACTTCAAGGGAATCACATCTCACACCAAGCAAGATGCCACCGGACCTCCCTCTTGGAGGAAGACAATGCCAATCGAAATCCACACCTCCTGACAACGTGTTAAGAAACTGAGGCGCAAAATTATCCCGACCAGTTTCAAATAGAGCAATGAAGTCTAAACGGTGCTCTAAAGACGCCTCCGCTAGAAACCTACGTTTAGCCAAGTCCTTAAGACCTCTGCTATTCCAGAATATTCCTTTCATAGGTCATCATGGAATTTTTTGTCAGTACGAATCCTAGCACTCCAACGTACCGCGGATGCAGTGTACACCTTCCGCTTCCACTTACGTTTAGGAATGTTATCTCCCGCAGCCCGGTCCTCATAACCGTGCTCCGGTTGAACAATTACTACATCATCCACCTGGAGTTCCTCCTCGTCAGACTCGGCAGACGGAGGAACAAGATCCGCACAGAACTTGTCAAGTACCCTTACACCCAAGGCATCAATCTCCGCATCATTCATAGGTCTTACTGCCGCTAGGTTTCTAATAGTTTCTAAGGCCCGTTCCGCTTCCAAATCTAAGAGATCATTAACCGAGTTTTCAATTTCAGAATTATTATTCCCAAGAGACACCCCTACTTGGTTTGCATTATTAATAATCTCATCCTTAGAGAAATGCAAAACGGAATTTCATAAATTTACTGACATACCAGTTGTGATCTCAACATCACGAAGCTTGGCCGCCCGCATAGCGCACCGCTGCTGCATATCATCCACCTCCGAAAGGTCCTGGAGACGAGAGCTCATCCGTCTCCCCTCGGAAACCGGGTCTCGAATCCCTCCGAAAGCAATCACCTCCTCCCGAGTAGCGGAACCCGGAGGAGGCCTGGGTGAGGGAGACCTCCGAAGGAAGGGGGAGATGCCAGAGGGAGTGGGCACCAGAGCCGCCTGCCCTAGTCCGTCCCCCTGCTCTCGCCCTCGCAGCCGAGTGCATCGCCGCCTGGACCGCCGTCGGGACTAGAGGGTGTGGGGTCACCTGCCCCTGACGCCTGCCTAGTGCCTCCGGCGACCCGTCCACCAACAAAGCTCCCGCGTGGATCTCCTCCAGGGCCACTTGCCCCAAAGGTGGACCGCCTCCGCCGGATACTGGCACCATCTGTGTCGACAGCGGCGAGACGGTAGGATGAGAAGGAGTCGTGGCCGCCTGCCCCGACGCCCCTCCCCTCTGGGAAGAAACCAAGGACCCAGTGAGCACCGGCGACCCCTGAGGCTCCACCGCACGTACAACTGGGTCACTGAAGCAGTCCGAACGCCGAAGTGACTGTCCAAAGTCCAAGACCGGTAGCGAGTGCTCAAAAGCATCGTCAGAGTCAACCCGATCACTCCACAGACGAGGAGGAGCCAATGTCGGCTGAAAAGATCCAAACCGCAAAGTGTTATGAGGCAGAGACGAAGTCGGAGACTGCTCCATCCGGCCCGTTCTCGGGCTCTGAGCTCTGAGCCCCGATCCATTGGGCTCCTGTGCCGCCCCATCAGTCGGTTCCCTGGAAGCACCAGCATCATCACCCCCTTCGTGCATATCCACGTCAGTGCCAGCAGCCACCTCAGCAAACAACTCTGCATCCTCAAACTCGATATCAAGGGGGAAAACCTCACCCCTATAAGTCCAATTGACGACGTCCGGGACATACTCTATATCCAAAATACTGACTCGCAATCGGGCCACCCCCTGAGCTCTAGTGAACGCCATATCAACCTTCTCCGTTTTACCAACCATAATACCCAAGCTAGCGACCACACGCACATCAGCTAGTGCCTCAGATGGTGCCCCAGAGAAGCGCAGCCACACCTGAGTAAGAGGCTTCCCCTTAGGCTCAACTTTCTTCCACTCGTGGAACTCCAAAATACCTTTGGTGCCTGGCACCTTACACATCCCAAAGCTCAACAAGCGCTGCAAGTCCTCAACCGAAGGGAACTCAACTCTGAACACTCTATCATCAACAGATACAAGGTCCCACTGAAAATCACCCGGAGTCAGCTCCTGAAGCCTCTGTACAATCTGAGCCTGTGAGACATCTCCCTGGGTCACCTTCACCAAACCAGTAGTGAGGCTCTGGGTATCAACTGGAATCTCCCTCGCAGCCGCTGACTCGAAGAACATCAGCTCAGCACAGTACACACCGTACACAGTAAGAGCTGGAATGTGCTCCCTCAGAAAAGGACACTCCCCCGAAGCATGCGCTGGCTTACCACAAGACTCACAAAGCTGAGCCATGCATTCTGCAATGAAATGACCCTTCTCTCCGCACCGGTAACAAAGCATTCTCTCTTTCTTACGTGCATACTTGGATGCCCGCTCTGCATCAGCCCGGTCAACCACCTCAGTGTCCTTCGCTGTCCCAGGAACATCCGCAACGGCTAGCGCATTCACCACCTCCATCGCCTGGGGTGGTAGCTCCTAGGGAGTCAGGTCAGTCTCCATTGCCGCCCCGGCAGTGTCAACTACTCTGGGTGGAGGCGGCCGGCGGAACCTCCCTCGGCCTCCACCACGACCACGGTATCCACGAAAACCTCCTCTCTGCATTATCGGTCCCGAGGCCCTCAACAAAGCCTCCACCGCCCTAGAAGCGGTCTCTCTGCAGACCGTCGCTCGCCAAGCATATCCACGACCTCCTCCCGCGAAGGCGATCCTCGATCTTGACCACTCCATATGCATCATAACCGTCATCTCCCCACTTGCCTCGTGGTGCATCAATCGGTCTCCCAGTGTTATTGCTCATGCGAGTGCGAGCTCGTGGTTCGCCCTAAGCGGTTTTGCGCTTGCCGAATCGCAAGATGAGGCGGGGTGCCTGTGACCCCGGTAGGCACGTTCCACAGCTCAAAAAACATCGCCACCGGAGCTACCCGGCGCCCGCGAACCTAGCCCAGCCATCCCCGCCGTCGTCGTCGCGAAGCGAGCACCACCGCGGAGGAGGCGAGAACCCCGGCCGGCGGCAGCCGCAGACAAGGCCGGCGCACGGGCCTAAGCGCACCCGCCCAGCCGCCGCCGCCGCAACGCAGCCGACGCCGGGCTCCGGGTTTCCCATCTGTTGCCTCGATGGGGAGGAGGTCACCGCGATCTTGAGTGGAGGGCTGTTCCACGCCCGCAGACACCGGAGCCGGAGCCGGCGGCCGCTGCCCGTCGGAGCGCCATGGCCCGACCCATGCGGCGGCGGCGGGCGACTCCGCCCTTCCCCGCGCCACTCGCGGCGGGTGAAGTCGATTCCCGACCGGCCATCTGGCGGAGAGATCCTCCTCGCCCGGCGAACACCACAAACCGTGTATCCACGTCTCCCTTGCCGACGAACCCTAGCGCCTCCTACCGACGGCGCAGGAACGATCGAAGTATCGGACGTGCATGGCTCAACACACCACCCGGGCTGGACTTCAAACACTATGGGCCTCATACCCATTGTTCTCTGGCCCACTCTCAACACAGCCCGAAGGCGCTCGGTCCAGCCCAGCCGCACACAGCAGCCGGTCGGCGCGGCTGCCCTCGTCGTTTGAATCGCGGCCGCCGCGGCCGCCATGGCCGGCGCCGGCGATCCCAAACCCCGGGACAACTGCCGCTTCCCCTTCTTTCTCTTAACCGTAACCCATGCATCCGGTCGAATCAGATCAAACACAGTGAGTTTCGGCAAACTAACCTTAGGTATAGGCCCTTTCCATGGTCGAAGCGCCGTAGCCGCCGTCTTCCTATGAACAATCCGGCGAATCATCTTGATCTTCGCTCCGTCATGAAGCCCCGCACGAGCTGGATCGTCCCGGGAACAACCTGATCTACCGTTGTCGCCACCTCCTCTTCGGAATACCCTGAATGAAAAAATTCACAAATGAGGTCCGACGGAGTAGGAGACGGCGGCGACTCCCCCGGCGGCTCCGATCCATCATCTTCCGCATCATCATCGTCAGATTCCGCCAAAGCCCAGAATCGGCCTCCCACCCGCCGGCGATCGCCGGCACCGGCCGGTGGATCCGCCTTCGGGCGCGGAGATACCCCGCGATCGCCCTCCGCTCGCCCAACGGTCATAGCCGCCCCCCAGCTGATGGCTATATGAAACTACCATGTCATTTATAGTCATTATCTATAGTCACTCATATATTAGTATGGGCTTAAGATTGGCTACTACATTAATACTTTTTTCTACCTTCTCTCTTTCTTTTTCTTGACATTTCTGGTATTTGCCTAGAATAATTATATAGTTAGGCTCTTGCTTGAGAGCTTACTTGACTTCTTTTTTTATATCTTTCTTTTTCACGTGTGCAAAAGTTTCATATGAGCGGACCATAAACCCACTATTATATTGCTGTAAAACCCCACTATGTCATGTGCAAACCCAATGCACGCGCACACACGCTCAAAGCCCACTAGGAAGAACTGATCCAAATCCCCGTCTATCGTGCGGGGAACCGAGCGAGTGCAATTCTCTCTCTCACTCTTTTTTTGAAAAGGAGGAATACCTCCTGCCTATGCATCAATCGATGCATGCAGCCATAAACTCTCTCGTTTCTTGGACTAAATAAAAAAGCTCTCTCTTTTCTTTGTATCTTTCTTTCGAGTGTGCAAAACGAGTGCGAAAGAACACGTCCGAAATGATTCTGTCGAGGCGTGAAATGCAAGCCCGGATATTCCGTTTCTTTCCTGGGAGAAGATATGGCTGATCAGTGTGGATCGTCGCGACGTTGATTTTGGATCCCGTCGGCTGTCCACTCTCCGTGCCAAATTGAGTCGGCGTCAGGAGTCACATCGCGTCGCGTCAAACTTTTCGAGGCTGACAGCTTCGTTTCATGCACGGCTTGCACGCCCTAAAGCTAAAGCCGGGCGAAACGCGGCGTGACATGGGTGATGGGTCCTCCAAATCCTAGCGTCGACGCATCTTGCCAGATCAGACTCGTGTAATCGTGCCAAAGGTGAGGTTTGCACCCAATCCAAGGTGCATAAACAGTATTCCTACTGATTACATGGGTGTGCCACTATTCCAATAACTCGGCCATTATAAGTTTGACAATGCGAAGTAAAAAAGCATTAGAGCACCACCGGCTCCACCGACACGATCGAAGAAGAAGCGGCAGCGTTGCTTGATATTTTGTGTTGGTGCTGACGTACGTACGTGCCCGGTGGGGGTAACCAACAGACGAACGAAGCCTCCACTAACGACCGGCCGCCGCAACACACGAAAGTGGAGACAGCAAACAAACAGCAAGATGAAAAACATATTCTTCAGGCACGGAAGGAAGGGATCAGATACACACACGCACATAAATTAAGATGAGAAATGCATGGTTTGCTCAGCCTCCACTGCAACACTGCTCCCCGTGCATACACTACACAAGCAAGCACAATAGCTGTCGTGGCGTCGTGCGTGCATGTGTCGGCCTGTACGTGTGTTGCGTGGCGTAGCAGCAGAGGGCTCCCACGAGTTAGCAGTTCGTAGCAGTACGGGACTGAACTGTTCCATTCATTTCCCTGGACGCTTCCGGTGATGCAAGCCCTGACGTCAGCTCAGGTATATTCCCATTTCATGGTAGTACGCGCAGAGCGAGGCGGAATGACGATGATGATGCCGCCGATCGTCAGTCACACGATCTGTCCAGATGATTAAACTAGATACGGGTTGATGTGATTCTGGCCAGCCCTCTCGTCGTCTGCTATTTTCCTTCTAGGACCTGTGGCGCTGGTTCATTAGACAGAGTTTGACCTGCAGTATTATACTAACTTTGTACAAGATATTCCATTACAAGTCAGGATTGAAAAATATTGGTACTAGTATACAATTATAGCTCCTTTTGTTCATAGGATATGAATAGTATAGAAATAGAAAAATCGTAGGAAGTGGGATGGCATTGTATCTCCAATTCTTATAAAGAAAGAGCTGTCATTTAATGCATAGGATAGAAATTTTTTCATTGAGCTTAGGCTAATGCTTTTTACTTTAAAATGTGAAGGATTGATTCCTATCCTGTATAGGAATAAGAGTTCATTCCTACAAACCAAAGGGCTTCAAGAAAAATTTCCTACAAAATTCCTATCATTTACAATTCCTACAATATTGCTATGAACTAGTCCGTACGTGTGGCGATATCGGAGTTGACTTCCACAATTAGTCGGCATGGGTGTTCAAATATTTTTTTAGTCCGCATGGTCATGGTCGCCAAGGAACGGGGAGAGCATGCATGTAGCTTGCTTTGCAAGCAGAACGGTGAGGCTTCGGCTGCGGAGAGGAAAGTTAGTGCTGACGTTACTTTACTTTCCCGCCAAGGTTCTAGTGCTTTGTTACTCTTAGTCTTTCAGTTGCTCAACGGATTAAGCGTGTCAAGCGAAAAATGTTTATAGTACAGCCCCGGTAGTGCACCGGTCTAAACATGTGATTCGCATGCCAACAAACAAAAGTATACATGAGAATTAGTGGGGAAATTGATCGGCTTTATTATTGCTAATTTGTTACTCCCTGACTTCATCTTTATTTTGTTGGGACCGTTTAACATGTGCTTGAAAAGAAAAAAAATATCATCAGTCACTTTATTTCCTGGCCATGGATCAAGATCCAACGGCCTCCACCGTGCCACAGATTGTTTATCTTTTTCCTCCCGAAGGCAGATCCTCTACCCTGCCCCATCCGCCTGCCTTCAACCCCCCCCCCAACCTCCGCCCACCATCGTTGTTGGCCACTGCCGCGGCCATCCCTCTACGTCCCGCTCCATTGGAGAAAACCTCCGACGATCCCCTCTACCCGCCCATCCCTAAGATAGATAATGGGGTCGTGACCCTTCCCTAGTGAGGCCATGGCTTCTTCTGAGTGTTTGACAAAAAACTACTAGATTTGGGGTTCGCGTCCCATAGAACTACCACTTTTTAAAAAGTGACTGATAACTACCAAAAAATTGGAATCTCGTGACTAAAAACTACCACTTTCGGAAAATGGCCCGTTTAGAAGATTTAAACGTGTTTATGACATGCGGGGCCCGTCTGTCAGGGATGACGTGGCGGGAAAGTCAACTCCATTTATTTTTTACCGCTAAGTTGACCGTTATGACAGGTGGGGCCCACATCAATCTTCTTCTTCCTCTTCCTCTTTCCTTTTGGCATTTCAACAAACACTTTCAGTGCATGGAGGTGGCGGGACTAGTGCGGAGGCCACCGGCAAGGTGTGGCGGCTGGCCACGGCAGATAGCTATGACCGGCTAGATCAAATTCGCGCCGCCGTGGCCCGCCCTCCCCGTCTTCCTGTGGCCGCTGCCAGCGCTCGCCGTTGTGGCCCCGCTCCGATTCGCCCCACCTCCTGCCCTCGCTCGCCGTCGCGGCCATCCCATGCACCCCAAGGTTGGCTTCCCATCCCCTGCGCCCAATGCTCTGTTCGCCCGTGGAGCTACTCCACCACCGCTGCTCTCTGCTGCCCATGCACGCATCACTATCAAGCAGTAGCTCGGGGCGCTCCATGAGGGGACCGACGAGGCCGACGCGCGGTGGCGTGGCTGCTGCTCGCGGCCTACCTATATCTCGAGTACGGCGGCCGCAGGGAGGAGCGCTTCGCCGCGCCGCTCAAACTGATCTGATGGGCGCTCTTCCTTCTCCTCTCCGTCCACGCCGCGACGAGCCTCTGCTACGGGCTCCCCGTGCCCACCTTCCGTCGGCGCCCGACGACGTAGAGCTCCTCGTAGCCAGCGATGCCAACCCAGCTCAGCAGTCCCAACGACACGTGCAGGCTAGCTATCAACGCGCCATGACGGGGAGCCACGACGGCGAGCAGAGGGGAGGAGCAACGACACTCAAAGGACACCACGAGCCGCCGGCGACCCCGTGTCGCGCCGCCTTTCCCCGGACCCCTGGATGAGCTCGAGCTCCACGATGGAGGCGGCAACGACAACATCGCTCCTCTCCGCAGATGTAGTGTTTGTTGAAATGCCAGAGAAAAAGAGAGGAGGTGGAAGAAGAATGACGTGTGGGCCCCACTTGTCATAACGGTCAGACTAAACGGTGTTGACTTTTTCTCCACGTCAGCCCTGACAGACGGGCTCCACCTGTCATAAACACGTTTAAATCGTTTAAACTAGCCATTATCCGAAAGTGGTAGTCTTTAGTCAAGAGATTCCAATTTTTTGGTAGTTATCAGTCACTTTTTTAAAAGTGGTAGTTCTGTGGGACGCGAACCCCAAATGTGGTAGTTTTTTGTCAAACACTCGCTTCTTCCTAAGATAGATGATGAGGGTATGGCTTACTCCGACGAGATCGGGACGAACTAGAATAGGCAACTAGCGCGAATAAAATTTAATATAGCAAAACCGTATTCTGTTTACTTCGGAAACAACCTTGATCGTAATACATGACAGTTACACAAGCGAGCTGCAAAAGGCACTCAGGAGCCACGACCTTAGCTCATATGACAAAGCTCGCCAAACAAAATCACGTACTGAGTTGGTTCCCGTTAGGACGTGTCGCTGCGACGGGCGCCTACGGCAAAGATCCAATCATCAACGTGCACAAATTCAAATCCCAAACACATTTACACGTACTCCCGCTCCTACTTAGTACAATAAGATTCTAGCATGCACGATCACTTTTTGCCTACTCGCTCACGGCGTTGGTCCTAGCATGGCTATCTACTCGGTCAAGCATAATCACGTATACACGGAGGGGTGGATGGGTCGACACAAGGCACGCAAATCTAAGACGGCGATCAACTTTGAGCGCCCGGCCAAAAAGGGATCGGTCGCGGGACAAAGCGGCACGGGGCGGCACGACAAAGGGGCGCCGCGCGCCGCTGGTGCACCCAAGCGCCCTGCCACGGCGTCGACCGGCACGGCACGGGCGCGCGGCGCCGCTCATCTCTATTCTTTATATATCCGCCATACATAGAAACAACAAAGCTTTTGTCAGATTGTCACCGTGTGGCATGGTGGCATCATCGTCTTGTTGGACCCTGCAGCTACCATCGCTGATGACACATATCGGACACGAGTCTCCGACTCTCCGGTCGCTGTTCGTCCTTAGCGGAGCCCGGGTGCGTACACGACGAGCGGCTCTGATAGTACGTATGGGAGCCCGGAAGAGACAAATCCAAGATGCTCCGGGTTCACGGCCCGTTTGGAGTTAGTAGATTCGTACTACCACGAAACATGCCGGGGTAATCGAGCTTGGTAAAGACACAGCAGAGCGCCGGTGGTGACGGGTCGCCGTCGAAGCAGTACGGGGTTTGTTTTACTCTGTCGTGGCTCGTCTTGCTTCCCAAGTTGTTTCTGATATCGGAGGAGAATTCTGCACTGATTTTTCTTTAAAAAATGCACGGCTGGGGTTTCTCTTTAACGAAAGTCGACGAGGGGAGCTCGTTGTTTCAATAAAAGAAAAGAAAAAGGAAATTTTGAAGATGCACGCGTCTAGTACACTATTACGTATTGTTGTTGCTAGTGTTTCGAGAAACGTATTAACTGCTCGAGCAGCCAACATAGTGGTTTGCAAATCTCGGACCTCCATTTTCCAGAAAAACAAGAAGAGTAGTAGATTCATCCATTTGTTAGTGAGATAACAAGATGCAAAGCAAACCACAAGGTTTACCGAATGTAGACGCGATGAGGAATCAAGCAAGCAAAAGACTGGACGGGCAGCCATGGAGGAAGGAACGATGGTGCCGTCCACTACTCTTTTGCAGATTCCTTGCATGGATACGCATTCCCAGGCATTTCCTCGGGGAATAGCCGGCGGCCCGGCAGTGAACGGTGAACGGAACGTAACACCAATGCTGCGTACACATGCATGTGCCACAACCTGGCACTCTTCATCATACATATGGCTTTTCCTACCTCGGTCCACATGATCATGTCGCACGCACGCACGCACAAGGCACAACGGAGGACTGCACGTCATGGCCTCGTGGGTTCGGTGGTGAATGGTGCACAGGCACAGAGCTGGCTGGCAATGGCATATGCCTTTCCTTTCCCCCCTCCATGGTGAGGATGAGGAATAGTTGGTGACCTCGGGACCAAGGCGCCGATCGATCTACTACTCGATTCCGTCCGGCACGAGGGCGGGCTAGCTACCCTCGCGTCGCGTGCGTGCTTCCACGATCCGCTCGTGCTGCCGCGGCCGCGCTGGCAATGGCGTACCTGCTCCTGCTCACTGCACCACTGGGCAAGTAATGGGCGCCGCCAGGCTACGCGCCTGTGTTCCATTTACTCCCGCTCGCGACTCGTTGGATGTCAGATTACTACTACAAATTTCGTGCTGTGTTTCTGTACGTCGACCGTAGTAATTGAAGCCGATGAAAAGATACCTCTGCGTACAAGTACCAGCAGTGGTTGGCCAGTGGCCACCACTGAATTTCACTTCACTGTGCGGACACCACGCCTCCGCGCATTTTCAGAAAATAATAGCGTCCTGGTTTGGTTTATGGCACCCGCGAGAACAGAATCGTTATTTTCAGCAAGTTGATGCCTACAATTTCCATGCTGAATCAATGCTTACCAAAAGCCACCGTGCACGAAATGGAAAAACCAACATCGAGACCAATCTGCACCTCATCTGCCTAGTATTAACTGTTGATTATTCATTATGTACACGATCGTCTCAATAATCCTCGTATGCACGGGCCAAAGTATCCACCCAAAATGTGGACAAGAAGCGAAGCACCTCCTTAATTATGTACTCATCCCTCCACCAAATCCCAAAGAAACTAAGTAAAATATATCGTATTAACAAAATAAACCTGGCCAAGCCCATTTTTCTGGGAAGGACAAAGTGCTAAAATCTAGAGAGAGCAAACTCAGAAAAACACGGAGAAATCGCCGTCTTTCGACGGATCCATCATCCTCCGCTCACCGTCGTCGCCCCCGCCCGTTTCCGTCTCCGGCGAAGGCTTCTTGTCGTCCCCCGCCGCCGCGGCGGCGTTATCGACGTCGCTGGCCGCGAACGTCTCGTGCACGACCTTCTCGACATCGAGCACCTCGCCGCCGTCCTCGTCCTGGGGCAGGGCCGGGATGTAGGGCGGGCGCGCCACGCGGAGGATGCGGTCCCAGTCGACGCCGTGGAAGAAGGGGTGCGCCTTGATGCCGCGCGCGCCGATGCGCTTCGCCGGGTCCTTCTCAAGGAGGCGGGCGATGAGGTCGCGCAGCGGCGTCTTCTCGCCCACCAGCTCCGGCTGCTTGGTGAGCACGCGGTAGAAGGTCTCCTTGCGGTTCTGCCCCCGGAACGGCGTGCGCCCGTAGAGCATCTCGTAGAGCACCACGCCCAGGCCCCACCAGTCCACGATGAAGTCGTGCCCGCTCCCGGCGATGATCTCCGGCGCCACGTAGTCCTCCGTGCCCACGAACGAGTTCGACTTGGCCGGCGTGCGCGCGCTGGAGACCGTGGAGGAGGCGGTGGTGGTCGTCGAGGAGGTGGAGGACGAGGAGGCTGTCCGCGAGGTGGACGGCGGCGACGGCGAGTCCGCTGACACGGCCGGCTTTGTGGCGCCGCCTGAACGGAACCGGAAGCACATGGCTGGCTTCTTGGGCTTCCCGGTGTTCGGGGACGGCGAGCTAGGGACAGGCGCAGGTTTGGGGGCGTCCTGCTCCGGCGGCAGAATAGGGAGTCTCGTGGAGAGGTCGAAGTCGACGAGCATGATGTGGCCGGTGTCCTGTATCAGGACGTTCTCCGGCTTGAGGTCCCGGTAGACGATGCCGATGCTGTGCAGGTACTCGAGAGCCAGCACCAACTCCGCCGCATAGAACCTGCAAATTGGCAATGAATGGGTGAGTTCACGGATCAAATCTCGGCGACCAATTTGTGCCACGGCAGTGCGTGCCGTAAGGGCCGTTGGCTGATGGGTTCATCAGCCAGGGATAGCGGGGCCGTACCGTATGACGGAATCGGAGAACATCTTCTCGGTCTGGCGGCGGCGGAGGGAGTTGAGGTCGCCGCCGCCGCAGCGGTCGATGGCGAAGCCGACGACGGCGTCGGTGGCGAGGACGCCGCGGAGGGCGGGGAGGAGCGGGTGGCGCAGGGCCAGGAGCACGTCGCGCTCGAACCAGATCCTCCGGTGTCCGTCCCCGCCGCCGCCGCCGCTCCCGCCGCTCTTCTTATGCCGCGCGGCCTCCCGCGAGACCGCCTTGAGCGCCATGGCGACGTCGCCCCCTCCGTCCTCGGGCACCACGTGGAAGACGACGCCCTTGGCGCCGCGGCCGAGCACGGAGACGGCCCTGAGGTCGGCCAGGCTGAGCTGGCGCGGCTCCGGCGCCGGCGGCGCGAGCGCCTGCGCCGTCATGGCCACCGCGGGAACGCACGAGGACGGCGCCGCCTCGGATTGGACGGCGGGGTGCGAGTGGGTGCGCCTGCGCCTGCGCGAGTGAGAGGGAGGAAGGGTGGGGTGGGGATTGGTTGCGGTTTGATTTTGGTACTCCCCCGATTCGATTCTCGTCTCGGCTCCTCTGCGTGCGTTGCGTTGGTTATATGCGGCGGGCAACAGGCTCGGCTCTCTCTGCCTTCCCTTGGTGACGAAGCACTCACGCCTCGCGTGCGGGATTTTCTTCCGGGAAGCGAGTGTTTTGAAACGGGAAGAGTTTTTTAATCCCTTGGTTCGTCGACGGACCGCGGTCTTCCCTCTCGCGTGTGGTGTTGTTGGGTGTGGGGGCAGTTTTCAGGGAGAAATGGAAGGATTTTGTGGGCTCCGTCTTTGGACTGCGGTTGCGGGCTCGGGGTCGGGGTCGGCCCCTCCTCCTGCGCCCCAGTTTGTTGCCCCAGAAGTGATTCCAGAACCCCTCAGGAAAAAAAATGCAGTGATTCTAGAAGGAGTAGTTCCTTCGGTCTATCTGTCGGACAGTACAGCAGGTATAACTTTTTATGGACCCATTCAATACAATTACCTGCAATGCTAGGGCCTGTTCGGTTCCTCTCCACTCCCTGAACTGCGCTCCCGGAGCGGAGGAAACTGCAGCTTATTTCCACGGAGCAGCTCAAACCGAGCTCCTGGAGCTCCGCGGAGTAGAGCGGACGGGAGAGATTCCGAACAGGGCGCTAGTGCAGTACTTTCAGACGCTTTCGTTCGAACTCTCTGAATGTCCGAGCTCCAGCTGTAATTTCTGTTGAATTTTTCAGCTTATTTAGCCCGCATTTGAGTTACCGGACGTTCGACCCTGCGATGCAATGTCCACGCTCCCCTCCGCGCGCTCCCCTTGCGTGCACCCGATATTGCGGCTTGACGCCGACAAGCCTCTCCCTCCGAGGTCGGGTAGCGGTCAACTCCCGCTCCGTAGAATCCCCTCGCCGTGCATGGGCTCGGGATTGCCGGCTGCTATTCGGGATTCGCACCGCGACTCGGCGGGGCAGACTCCGTGTAGGCGGTGGAGATCCTCAGATCTTCAGATGGGTGGGGGAGATGGAGCAGCGGCGGACCAGGAGATCCGTCGATTGTTGGCGGAAGTGGCGCGCCAGGAACGCGCGGTAGATCGAGCCGCGAGGGCTGCAGAGCAGGCATCGCAGGCGCTAGCAGTGGCGAGGATGAATCTCGCTCTGCGCGCAATGGTGAACCTCGGAGCTGGAGCGCGCCCGCATCTACGCGTTGGGTCAGGACATCTCCCCTGCCCTGATTCTGCAACGGGCAGAGGAGGAGGTGTCCTCAACCTCGCAGCAACAGCAAAGAAGATGGAGGCCTTTCCGAAGGGCGACACGCTAATGGTGGTCAACTCGATGCCTATAGAGAGTGCGTGCCTCCCCCTGCTGCTCAGATTACCAATTTAGTTGCTCATGACCGTCGGAGATCGCCATCGCCGCCGCCGTTCGTTGTGCTATCGCCGAAGCGACTAGTCAACGATGCGGGGTTTGCTAGGTATCCGAGGGCCCGGGTGGTCAGTGCCTTGACATGGGAATAGATAGGACCCACTTTGGAAAGGCCTCCTTGATGGTATGGCGATCGATCCTATAACCCGGTCTCCCAACTACCACCATGAGACCGGTAAAAGAGAAAACCTATCAAGGAAAATCCTTTGCCTTGTGCATAATCCACTTGAGCTAGATGATGACGATCTTGTCCTTCTCAAGATGGACCACCTTTCTTAATTGCGTTGGGTCGATGAAGACTAGCTGATTGCTCCCCCATACTCCACTATGGGTGAGCCACTCTTCGACACATCTTCACAAGTCCATTGTCACCATAATGGACGGCAAGCTTCACGCATGGTCTCTTCGTGATGCTCCACTTGAACTTGCACACTGCAAACTCGATGGCAATCACAACTTGATCAACCTTGAATCATGTCTTCTCTCTGACCAAACTTTGGATAATTCCTTGAATAGCATCTTGGCCAACTCATAAACTCCTTGAAACCAACACATGGACTTCAAGAAAAGCCTATGGAAAAATCCTTCAAATATAACTCAAGTCAACCATTAGTCCATAGAGAATGTCATCAATTACCAAAAGACACACATGGGGGCACCACATGTTTTTTCAAAGTTCATAAAAAACAGAGTAACGCCTTAAGCAAAATGACATGATGTAGACAAAGTAAACTCAGTCATATGAATAAACCCCATAGTTTTATTCTTAATGGCAACAATACAAATATGTGTCTTGTCCCTTTCTGTCACATGAATATAGTTCACCGCAAGATTGAACCCATCACAGAGCACCTCTCCTATTGCAAGAAAAATAAATTTAGTTGGCCAAACCAAATCAATAGACCGGAGAGAAATATAAAACTATAATAATCGTGCATAATAGAGTTTAGAAAAGACCCAAATAATAGTCACGGATAATCTGATCATAAACTCACAATTCATCGGATTCCAACAAACACACCGCAAAAAAAGATTGCATTGAATAGATCTCCAAGAACATCGAGGAGAATATTGTATTGAAGATCACACTGAGATAAGAAATTCATCTACCTACTAGCTATGGACCTGTAGGTTTGTGGTAAACTACTCACACATCATTGGAAGGGAGGCTAGGTTGATGTAGAGCCGCGAGTGATCCCCCCTCTGGCAGCGTACCTGGGAAGGCCTCCAAATAGGATCTCGCGAGAACATAAACTTGCGGTGGTGAAAAAAGTATTTCGGGTGGCTCTCTGATGTCATGGAAATATTTAAGAATTTATAGAGGCGGAATTAGGTCAAGAGGTGCCACGGGGGGCCCACAAGCCTCCCCTTGGGGCGTGCCTCCCTAGCTTGTCGCTCCCTCGTGACACTGCAGGTCTTCTCCCGAACCTTCTAGGTTCTCTTCTGGTCCAGAAAGAATTAATCCAAATTTGTTCTCCGTTTGTACTCTGTTTGATATTGACTTTCTGAAAAGCCAAAAACAAGCAAAAATAACAACTGGCACTGTGTATTAGGTTAATAGGGTTAGTCCCGAAAAATTATATATAATTGCATATAAAACATCCAAGATTAACATTACAATTGCATGGAACAATCAAAAGTTATAGATATATTGGAGACGTATCAACTGTCAATGTGCGCGAGCGGCGGTTTGAACTCACGATCTCCTGCTGAAGTTGCATTGATGTAGGGGCCTATGAAATCATAAGTTTAAGCCGCTATGGGTAACATTGAAGCTATTTTGTGTTTTATTTCGATTTTCTTTGAAAATTTTGCGAGAAAAAGAAAACAAATAAATCCCCTTTTTGAACTTTTTGAAAGATCAAAATCCTATTTTTTGACCAACGTGTCATTTTTTTACAAATGCATGGTAATTTTTGGAAAAAAAATTCCACTTTACTACATGGCAGCTTTATTTAAAACATGGATTGTTACAAGTATTATTATTAATAACATGGAAAAATATTTATTTAGAGTATATCATTTTGAATTATTAAGTGGATGACATTTTTATTATTTAAGAGGATGGCTTTTTAAATTCTGCGGCATGTCATGTTTATTTTTAATGGGATGACATTTTATTTTTAAGTGGATGATATTTTTATTATTAGCGCCATGGATAAAAAATTCTTTTATTGACCATGGTAATTCATGTGTGTGATTTTTTTAAAACTAAAGCATAGAATCTAATTTATGGGCTTATACAGATAAAACATTTTTTTTATCTAGAGGATGAGTGTTTTTAAAGTTTATAATGGGAATTTATTATTGTAGATCACATGAGCTTTTTTTATCACACTCATTGTAAATTTATAAATTCGAGATATGGCAGTTTTTACAGAGTAGCATGCCAGTTTTTCATGAATTAGATCATGACTATTAGGGTCTTTTTTGTTGATGGCAATCTTTTCAAAAAAAGTGTCAAATGGGCCTCTGGATCTACTCCCTCCGTTCCAAATTACTCGTCGCTAAAATGGATGTATCTAGAACTAAAATACATCTAGATACATCCATACTTGCGACAAGTAATTCGGAACGGAGGGAGTACAAGGTAGTGCGCTAGATTGAACGAATCGCTAAAGGGTGTCCCCATCCAAAAGCTAGAGATATACTAGTTTATAGTTGTTGTATATAACTTGATGCATTTATCGCAATTCTCTGCATATTAGTCTGGATTATTTATAATTATTTAAAAAAATTGAGTGGCCCTGATTTTATATTTACTCGAAATGTCACTTGTCAAGTTTTTATTGGGTGTTTTTTGACTTGAAGGTAACTTTGTTTCCAGTCAATTGTCAAAGATGCTTTCGCCAAATTGACGAAAACGAAACTGCATTGTTTGTTTCCGTCGGTCCAACACATTTGAACCCAAAAATGCTAGACATACAAAGATTTACACGCTTTTACACGCTCCTTCCATCTATTCCCTCCGTTCCTAAATACTTGTCTTTCTAGGCATTTCTACATACGAAGCAAAATGAGTGAATCTACACTCTAAAATATGTCTACATGCATCCGTATGTAGTAGTCATTTGAAATGTCTAGAAAGACAAATATTTAGGAACGGAGGGAGTAATAACCAATCACAAACCTCCCCCCCCCCCCTGATTTTCAGGGGGGTGAGCCGCCCCGCTCATCTATTGACCAATCAAGGTTAACCATCATGTAAAAGCCTGTAAATTGTTTGTACGTGTAGCATTGCCGCATTTGAACCCAAGTGTTGTTGGTTTCCTCTTGCCATCCAAAACAATTAAGTACTCCCTCCGTAAAGAATTATATCACTTATATTTTTTTACAGAGGCTTCATATAAATGCTCTTATATTTCTTTATAGAGGGAGTGCCTAATTATTTTGGACAGACTGACAAATCAGGAGGGTTAGTACTCTACATCACGCTGCGGCTGCACCCTAATATGCACATGATCGATTTTACTCAAAGCCGCACGCCTTTATCCGTTCCGTGCGTGCACTCGAGTGGAGTGCATGCTCTTGCTTTTTATTCACGGATGCCGCTTTTGCAGTTTTGGGGTGTTTGCACATGTTTGACAAGATGCATTTTAAAGCTTCAACCACTCCATACATGCATGATCAACAAGGTTGCTTGCACAAAAACGTGAGTCTCCACCGTGGTCATGTGAGGAGATGGAAACTCCACGTCCCTTTGAATAATGTCAGCACTAGCCGTGCGGACTCACGCCACGCCCGATAAGTCCAGTTTCTTGCTCGATATTTAAAACCTGGTGGTACACTTATGATTTGATTGGGGCCGTTGTACCGAACCATGATGCAAGCCCTCCTCACTCACCGGCCTCTTTCGCACTTGATGAGGCTTAGCAGGAGCCCAATCGGCAACGCTGACAGGCAAGGCAAGGCGAGTCGGCGGCTCTTTACTCCGGCCGGTTGGCGTTGGAGGGCCTACGTCCAACAATACGTCCAATCAGTCAGTCAGTCAGTCCCTCTGTCATCATCGTTCATCTTCACACGCAGTCACGCACGGCCGAACGCGAGAGGCGCTACGACGCGCGCCTGGAGTGGAAGCGAGCAACGGGACATGGACATGGTGATGCATGCTGGAGTGGGCTGGAGGTGTTTGTTTCGGGCGCGCGGTCGCGGTCGGGGCTGCTGGGTGTTGGCCGCTGAGGCGAGGGGAGGACCAACTACGGAACGAACGACCGACCGACCCCTGCCGTGCACCGTGCGCGCGCGTCGGCTGTGGAAAACCCAAGGATCACTAGCTCATTACCTTACCTGGTTGGGTCTTATCTACATTGAGACGCCGTCGTTGAAGTACTCCCTCCGTGAACTAATATAAGAGCGTTTAGATCACTACTTTAGTAATCTAAACACTTTTATATTAGTTTACAGAGGAAGTACTATTTGGACTTGTTGTATAATAAAAGGTGCGGCGTGCAGGTGCTGGATCGGATTCGACCTGGCTTTTGCAGCGCCGTCGCGATCAGTGGAGCAAGCAATTAATAACGCGGGTGTGCAGAGATTTATAACAGTGACGGGGATAAGGTAGCTAGCTAGCCAGACGTGAAAGCTACTGTGGTGGTTCACGGACGGGGAAGACGATCACGCTACAGTAGCTGTGGACGTTTTTTCTTCTGACAAATATTAGCTGTGGACGTTAATACACAGCGTAACGCGTGCGGCAGTCGATAGCCGTGCATGCATGCATGTGATGATCCACTGGGGGCAGCACGTAGAACGCGATCGAGCCTTCCCTTGAAGAGATGGTGAGCTTGAGCAAGCACGAACGCAACACCCCGCGCGCCGCGGCTTTTATCTGCTTCTCGAAAGCCTAGGTCACTTATCACCCTAGCGCAGAAAAAGGGATACGTCTCGTGCACTGACCTGATCGCCATCGAGTTCCATTTTCCCCAAACATCCACCACGGGTTCACCGCATACACAGATTTTCCGTCTTCCCCGTTTGGGTAACTTTTAGGACGACTCAGGAGACAGGAGCAGAGAACGTACTAGTTGCACGGTGGCGGCATGCACACCCGGTTTGGCTAGGAAGTCGATCGAGGGGAGGGGAACGCGCGCACCGCAGGAGGAAAGAAAGAGCCCACTGCATGTCCACGGCACTGCACGCGCTCTGTTTGCCGATAGAGCGGTCAGGAATGACGGACGTGATGCAGCGCCCCACAAGCTGCTCCTTTGTTTCGTGTCGTGTCGTGTCGTTTCGTGGGTGAGTGGGTTGGTGGGGGCTCTCAATTTCTCTTTTTTTTTTTGGTAATATGCGTTTCATTCATATCATAAAGATTAAAGTACAAGTCACATAAAGACCGACATGACAAAACTGAAAAGATAGCAGAACGTCTCTGAGCTTGACGCCAACACCCGTCACCTGCCTCCGGCACCACCATAGCAGCCACCGAAAGAAACAATGACGGATCACCTTCTCACCTGAGCTCAACGCGGCTCCATCGCTGATATGCAGCTTTGCGGACCTCCAAGGTGGCTCGCCAAAGGCGAAACCATTGCCGTTGAACGAATCAGACCGGGGCAACACCCCGGACACGCCATCGAACTCCAGATCTGGCACCCCCACATGACTAAGACGTCGGAGGAGGAAACCATACCTGCCATCCACGAACCACGAGCCCGGCACATGTTCCGTCTTCCAGATGTCGTCGATGCAAACCACAATCTGCATCCGCTCCTCGACTACCTCCCAAGCTCCACGCCGACATTGGAGCAGACGCCATCGCAACGGCGGAGCCCGAGGATACATGTCCACCACAAGAATGCCGCCGCCGCCATGACATCCCCGCTTGAACAGACTGGTTCCCAGATCCTTCACCGACCATAGAGACGATCGCCTCGCCGGAGAATAATCCGGAGCTTCTTTATTCAGCATCGTCGTCGCCGCCGCCGAATCCAAGACCTCGAACGATCCAAAACCCTAAGCTTCTTGGGCCCTAAAACCTAAAGCTATAAAAGATCCACACGCGCAAGATCCGGCGACCCCCCTCACCACCGACGACCAAAAGGTCGCCGGCGGAGGAGAGCCGCCTGAAGACGGCGCGGGAAGTAGCGGCTCTCCTGTGGCGGCGGCTAGGTTTCTCGCTACAGGAAAATGGCTCTCAATTTCTCTTCTCATAACTAATCCACTGTAGGCTACATGATGAATCGACCGGTGATGTATGACACAGTTTTTTTTTTAGGAGTATGATAGAGTAGTATGGTCCAAATCCATCACTGACCGAAAACAAGTATCTGCTATCTATCTCCTTTTCTTTCCCTTTGTTTTTTCCTCTCTCTTTTCAAACAAGAGGTCTATTCCGATGAAGACGCCTCATATAACTGATCTGCTGGGGACTGCATAATGATTCGACTAATGATGGTCCAAATCAACCACTAATCGAGCGAAGAAAAAAGTTCATATCTTCTCGCTCTTTTTCTTTTCTTTTTTAGTCTCTCTCTTTTGAAAGACAGGTCTATAGCGTGACCAAATGGCCCAAAAGCAGTCAGCAATGTAGAGACGCGTTTTCTCTGTCACAGGAAAAGATGGATATTCGAATGTGGCCGTAGTGCACTTGACCTGTGCACATATGAACAAAACAAAAGAGCATCGAAAAAAACACAGAAAGCCACAAGGTTGGTGACTCCTAATATTTGATTCCACATTGTTTAGAACCACTAGTGACATGATCCGGACGGCAGTCAGGTGACATGATCCGGAAGGATGCTCTTTTCTTTACACAATATACATTCGGGGTGGGCGATCTTAGCTGCTTTGAGCCTCTCATGGTCAAATTATTCTCTGCGGCACTAATTGTATCCATGTAGCCGTCAGTGCGCGACGCTAAATAAACTATGTGTCTAATTGTCCAAACTGCAAGTGCAACAAGAACCAACTTCGATCACTAGATTGGCGACAGGAGAAGATAATGTATGTTACTCTGGATTGTGGGGACGTACTTAAGTCTCACTTGACATCATCTTTGCACGCTTCTCTGCCTATTGCAAGCTATTGCGCTTGTCTATAGAGTGGAGTGGGCATCGTGTGTGAGGTGACTGCTAGTTGATGCACTAATTCTTGGTCACAAATTTATCCCTCCACCCAGAGGATGCGTTTGTAGATTCCTCGACCTAGAGAGACAAGTCGCTACGAAGCTTTGCTCAACTTTTCAATGGTATAATTTCCTAACGCATTACAAAGGTGAAAGAGAGACAGAACTATCGGGACACTTTCTGTCAATCTTGCTGACCGCTCTATGTTCCCGAAACTTTTGTCTTGTTCCTAGGGGAAATGGTGTTGCTCTTAGAAAATCCGTTGTTCCATACAGGCTCTTGTGCTGGCCTATGAAGTATGGACAGAAAAAAAATGAACGTTGGCAACAGAGAGAAAAAGAGGGCACATATATTTATCACCTACTTATATTAGTAGTGCCAATTAAGGATATGGTTGCAAGTTGTGTGATGATTGACCAATCGTCTGATAGATCCTAGCCCTTTTTGAATGGCATCGCTATTAACCATAGACCGACCGACTAGACCCATGCGGCCGGGGTGCTGTGGTGTACCGGCGGCGACGTGCTCAGCAGTTTGCACGCAGGGAGGTGGTACTGTCGACATATGACCGGACTGGCAAGGATGATGCAGATCTCTTTCCTGAAGATAGGTCAGCGGTTTGATGATGATGGCGGCTTCTAAAACGTGTGCATGCGGTGTACGCTTTAGGTTTGCTGCACGGGCTGTAGGTTCCGATACATTATGCGGAGAGATCAACGACGACATCGGCTTTAGATACGAGGAGTAGGAGCACTCCACACTATCAAGTTTGTAGATGATGCTGGCTTCGGATGGATTGATGTATGTTTTTGTCAGCCATTTGTTGAATAATTAATAAAGATAGCTGCATGCGTCGATGATGCAGAGGTGGTGGGTTTTATCCTCCTTTAAAAAAAATTGCGGCCGGTGTGCTCGTGAAAACTGAAAAGTGATAAGACGCAGCAAAAGTATAGGGAGAGGAAGGTGGCGCTCTCGGCTCTCGCTGCTGCAGCAAGTTGAGCTTGAGTGCGGCCAACCCAGCCGGCATGCATGAGAAAGGAAAAGAGCTGCGGAGCGGAGGGGGAAAGCGACCTTTGAGGATGCAAGCCGATCGAGTGCGGCTAGCCGCCATGCATGCGTGAGAAAAGACTGTTGATGGATGAGATGAATCGCGACTGCAGGTTGGTTGTGATCCCAGCTAGCAGCTTATTAGCACCACGTACCTTTTTCCCTTTCCTTTGGTGGGGAAGGAATCGTTCACCTATCATGCGTTGCGTGCCTAGAGGGAACAGATGGCTCCTCCCCTAGCAGCTCAGGGAAATCTCGTGAAGCGGATGGCCGCGCGTTAAAGTCGCCCATTCACGAACGTACGATCGTCTCCATATCATGTACAGAATTCCGTGAAGGGAACTGAACTAGTATCGCTTAGGGCATCTCCAAACGCGTCCCCAAGAAGGCCCGGGGCGTTTTTACGGCCGCGGCGCAAAAACGGCGACCACGCCCCAGAGCCCGATTTTACGGCTTGGGCGAAAACAGCGTCGGCGGACTCCAGCCCGAACCCGACTTGGGGCGCTTCGGGCGCCGGCGAACTTTTTGGCGCGAAGAAATCGCGGGCCCGCGCGTCGGCGACACGGCTCTCTTTCGCCCTTCATCGTCCTCATCGCCTCGTTTCGCGGCGAATCAATGCCAAAGCTGCCGCGACGCCGCTGCGGTCACTGCGCCATTGATGCCTCACGGCGGCTTGATGAAGGCCGGACGACGCGTCCCTCGCTTCCTCGCCCGCCACACGCATACACGGTACCACGCGTGTGGCGGCGCCTCGACCTATAAATGACGCGCCCGGCGCTTTCGGCGACTTCACACTCTCCCGCCGTCGTCGTTCCTCCTCTCCTCTCTCTCTTCGCCGTCTCCGATTCACACCATGGCCGAAGCGCTTCCAGCGCAGCGCGACGGCGAATGGCCGCCGCCGCCATCTTCATGAAGACGAGGCTCGCCTCCTTACGAGGCCGAGTACCTGCCCCGCCGGACATGCGAGTGCCGGCGTGGAGGATCGCGGGCGGCGTGCGTGCCCCGATACCAGCGGGCGGCGCGGCGTGCGGAGATCGCACACATCCGCTGGAACTCGCGCAGCGTCGGCGGCGAGAGGGCCACGATGACGTCCCGACAACCCGCTCACGGGAACCGTACTTCGCCGCCGCCACGCCTAACAGCTCGAGGCCACTAACGGCGTCGTGCCCTCCGGCAGAGCTCAACTCCGCGGCGGCGTCGGTGGTGGGCGTGCAGGCGCACGTTGAGGCCGCCTCGAGTACATCGAGGGCGGCAACGCGCCGCCTCGACTACCCGCTGGCCTTCTTTTTCACGCCGCCGGAAGCTCCACGACCCCGAGGCGTGGAGCACGGGGTTCCTCCTCCTCGTCCGGTGGCTCGCCCGCCTCCGCCCGTCAGCCGGAGCCTCAGACACACCGTCGCGCGCGCACAAGACCGCAGCTCCGGCGTCGCGCCGGCGCCAACGCCTCTCCACCCACCGGCCGCTTCGTCCTCGTCGAGCCCAAGCCGGAGCCCGGCCTCCCCGCGGAGTACGAGGAGATAGCCCGGCGCGGCTTCTCCGACGAGGACGCCATGCGGTGGGCGCGGGACGACTACCTCCGCGACGAGACGGTCCGGCAGCGCTGGGCCCTGGAGGAGATCGCCGCCCGCAAGCGTGGGCGCGAGGACGAGCATGGCGTCGTGATCCTCGACAGCGACGACGACGACGCCCCCGGACCTTCCAACCCGCCGCGCCAACCGGGGGAGGGATGCTGCAGGGACGGCGGAGGCGTAGGCGACGACGACGACGACGGCGGCGGCGGTGACTACACGCGGTTCTACAGCCTCCTCGGCATGTAGAACCGCGTGGGCAGGCGGCGAGGGAGACGGCGGGGTAGCCCGCGGTAGTTTTTTTTTTGTAAAATATGTTTAAGTTTGAACGAACTCGCCGATATTTGTGTTAAATTTGAGTCGTTTTGCGCCGTGTTTGACTTTTTTGAACGAACCGTGGGCTCCGCGACTGGGGGGCATCACGCCCCCAGTGCGCGGTCTAGCGCCGGTGCGCCCTCAGGGGGCGATTTTTTGCCCCTCCTGGGGGGCTAACGGCTGGAGATGCCCTTATCAAAGCTAGTGCAAACGAATAATGGTAGCTAGCTACGTAATTTCCTTACCACTTGTATTTGTACCGATCTACCGTCTACCCTTCCTTCTTCCGAGATTGCCTCCGCCAATTTGCAGGAGGAAACTGAAAGGCACTCGAGCTTATTGCTAGGCGTTGACATGCCGGCGAGCTGGGACAAAGCAAAAGCAAGAGATGCAAAGTGAACTGCCCGGGCACGAGGTGACGTGAAATGCTGGTCCGATTCGGGCGAGCGAGTAGCGGGACTGACGGGGGCAGTTGGGGTTGCAACTGCCACGTCCCAAGCGTGCCGGTGCTGGCTCCATCGCTCGCTCCCCCGCTTGCCTGCATGAGCTACCACGCATAGCATGCACGCGACGCGTTGGCTGGTGCTCGTCGGGATTCGGTGCCTGATTACTCAGTGGATTAGCCATGCATGCCCATCAGCCTACGTACGCACCGCACGGAGGCCGAATCAGGCGGCATTCATTCATTCATTCATCCGTGTCTCGTTCGGTGCGGAGCCTCCCCCAACTTTGGAGGTGTTAATTGGAGTTGGAGCAGTGTGTGTGCGGCGCCAAGATTGTCCGATGAGATCCTCCGAATGATTAGCAGCAGCCGGTCGGTCATTACCTTTTCTTCCGAATGATCGGCGGCCGTGGCCTGCGTGAAGATTGGATTTGCTAATGCATGCTCGGCTCTCCCGGCTCTCCCGTATCGTCCTCTTGAGCCCCGGCCTTAATTTGCATGTCCTCCGCACCGGCCACTGATTGCCCGGCCAGCGGTGCATGCGAGCCGAACCAGTTAAACCAGCCACTCACCAGTGACTCAGCGAGTGACCACGGCGCCAGTCCTACCCCAAGGCGTATCTCAAGTACGGCTCATATCCGAGAAGCCGGCGGATCACCGAGCATAAGAGCATGCATGTCTAGTAGAACCCTCAAACCCTTAAAGCAGTTTTAAAGGTTGAGAAGTGTCAGTTTTTGGCACTTTTAAGGATTGAAAAACAGGTGCAAAGACTAGAACACTTTAAAGGTTGGGTTTGAAGGTTCTAGTCTTTGCCTCAACCTCAACCTTTAAATCTATCGTTTGACATCTCATAATTTATGACTACAAGAACACAATCAACCTCTAAACAAACTACCAAATGACAATCACTGATGCATGGTTTAATAGTTTACATCACAAAATTATCATCTTCCCCCTCTCATCGGCACCATCATCAAAAAGTTGCACCTCGGCGCCATCTCCTAGACCACATGCGGGCTCCATCAAGCATCTCCATAGACGCCGGTGGAGTCGTCCACACCGCCATCACCACAACTACTCATCGGAGTGTCACCCCGAAAAGTAGAGGACGCACCACGGAACATCCTCTTCCTCTCCGCGATGTCCTCCTTGTACATCATCATGTGCTCCTTCTCTTCCACCATGAGTTCTTTCCATACCTTTTCCTCTTTGAGCTTGATCATCCTCTCCTCCAAGTCGGCCTTGCGCTTTGCTTCTTCACGCTTTGCTTCAACTTGTGCAAGCTTGACCTCTTTCTTCTTCTCGGTGATAAGAAGCCTCGTCTCCAATGTCTTCATTGTCAATTCCTCTCTTGCCTTCATCATGTGCTCCATCTTCTCCCTTAGGCTTGGCACCTCTCCTTTCATCTTCACCCTTAGCTTGCCCTTCTTGGTTTCCTCGGGCTTGCCCAAGTTCCTCTCCTCCTCATCTTCACTATCATCCATCCTAAGCATTGCCGACTTCTTGGGTGTGGTCTCTTGATCCCTCAACTTTCACTTGTCAAAGGTTTGAAGAATTGCCCAAGCATGCTTAAATGGGAATGGCTTGCCTTTGGAAGCGGCCATCTCCTTGTAACTCATCCCGGCAATTGTCTCCTATCAACCACACATAATCACATAAGAACCCACCAATAGCATAGTACACACACATAATCAAAATAGTGAAGAGATATGTACTCACATAGTCACTCTCCACGGTTCCACTAGGTGGTGCATCCCTCACTTGGTCCATGGCCGCACTCCAACGAGCACAAGCGGGCTTCATCAACTCCCACCAGCCTTGAAGCGACCGGTAAGTGCGAGAGATGAACCCACTATTCTTCGGCTTGATCCTACAATAGTTGTCCTTGATTCTTTGCCAATACCGTTTACCGGTTTGATCTGTGCCGGTGTTTGCATCCATCCGCACAGCTGCCCAAGCAGGAACTAAGAGGATATCTTCCGCCTCGGTGTAGTTTGTCGACCGCGCGTGTGGGCGGGAAGCGGCGGTGAATGCCTCCTCCCCTATCTCGGCCACCTCCTCCTCGTCATCCCCTTCATCCTCCTCATCTTCCTTCAAGTCGTCACCAACCCTAAAGGGTTCTAGAGGCGGAGCCCCGAGGTCCACCTCCGCGTCTTGGAGGAGGTCCATGAACGAGGATGGGGTTGCCATTTCCTTGAACACCTCATGTGCGGCGGGAGGAGGTTCGGCGACGGGGGGGCTTCTTCGCGGCTTCTTCACGGCCGGGGACGAGCCGGCGACCTTGGTGGAAGCCCTCATGCCCACGGAGGCCGCCTTGGCCCGCTCTTCTTGGGGCGGGCGAGGCGGCGGGGCGGGCGCCGGGCGAGGACGGGGCCGGGAGGCGGGAGGAGGCGGTGAGAGCCCGCTTGCCTCCGCTTGGCCCCGACGTGGTCGCCGCCACCACATCGGCCACGATCGGGTGGGCGGGTGGGAGTCTTGGGGCGGGGCCCAGTCGTCTTGCGGCGCAAGGGCGGGCGAAGGCCTCCATGGCCGGCGCGGGGCGAGGCGGCAGGAGGAGGCGGCGGGAGGAGCCGGGGAGGCGGGGATGAAATTTCCCTCCCGTGCGAGAGGAAAGAGGAGTGCGGGTTGGGGGGAGTTTTTCCTCCCAACCCTCACTTCTACAGATTGGGAAACAGTTTGAGCGTTGGGCCTCTAATTTTTTTTACGGGTTTGAGAGTTTAGAGATTCTAGTCTACGGTTTTTTTCGACGAAAACTGTAAAAAGCATTTATTTTTAGGGGTTTGAGGGCTCTACTAGACTTGCTCTAAAGCGAGCACATGGTGGACGTCCGCGCAATGTACTGCAACAGGCATGCAGATGGTTGAATGCCGAACTAGGCTATTCATTCTGATGGTTCCCTTCGCGCAACAACTTGCCTTGCCGTAGGCCGTGCGTGCGTGCGTGCGCTGTCATTTGGCACGGCGCATTCACGAGGCGAGGCAACGCACGTTTAGGGATGGCACCCGCAGGGTTTGGATACGGGTGGAGCGACCCCATACCCTTACCCATCATCCCAAACCTTACCCATTACCCATACCCATACCCGTTGACGGGTACAATTTTTCCCCATACCCGTCACCCATCAGGGTATATGGGTACCCATGGGTAAAATTACCCAGATTTGCAACACATTAATTTGAGCATTACATAGTCATAAACAACAACTTATAACAATAATTTATAAGCAACAACACATCATGACATCAACGCATACTCGTTCATGGGCTAGCTATTGTGGCGCACCGGATTAACATGAATGCATGATAAGGTCTTGTTAGGGTTGTCTGATTTATGTACATACATTATGTTTAATATGTTGGCAAATAATATATAAGCTCTAATTGTCAGAATATATGCGGGTACATGGGTACATGGGTATGAGTTATACTAAACCATACCCATACCCACTATACCCGATGGGTATGAAATTTTTCTATTCATGTACCCATGGGTATATTTTGGAAACATACCCTTGCCCTAATAGGGTTTTTACCCGCAGGGTACGTGGGTAATGGGTACCCATTGCCATCCCTACGCACGTTCCATGTTCCATTTCCACCAGGGCAACGGTGAGACAGGTCATGGCCGGGCCACCCATGCCCCTCAATTCCATTTTGGAACTAGCTAACAAACACCGTGACGGTTGGAGTGTGCATGGCATCGGTCGTGGGTCTGCGTTCATTTAAGGTCTTGTATAATGTAAGGTGCTTAAAGAAATAAATCAGTTTTTTTAATCACCGGCGCTTACTTGTAGAGGGTAGACGCTTCTTAATTAAGTGTCTGTCCTATAGGAATAAGCACCGACTCTTAAAACTAGCCACAATGGGAGTAACTTCAGCAGTAACATCAAGTCAACTCATTAAATTTGCTTATGTGGCAACAAGTTAATGATGTCTCAAAAAAACTTAGCTAGTAATTACTATAACATCACATGCCCCAATGCAATATGAGTCTATAACCTAATAATTGAAGTTTTGCATGTTACCACACTTATGTTACTACCCACTATGAAGGTAGTAACAAAGTCTAGGGATATGTGTATGTTACTCACCATTGTGGCTGGTCTAAGGCAAGCCATAATGGGAGTAACGTAGGTAGTAACTTAACACATCCCAAGACAGTTTTGCTTATGTGGCAAGTATTTAATGAGGAAAGAGGTGTTTGTGGTAACATAATATGTTACTGTAACATAGCGCTTCCCGAGGCAAAATGAGTCTATGAGATAATAAATGAAGCAATCTATGATACTACTACTATGTTACTTTGCACTATGGAGGTAGTAACTTACACTAGTGTCATATGCATGACACTAGTCTAAGTTACTTCCCACTATGACCAGCCTAAGAAAACTCGGTTTATTTTACTAAACATCTCTCTAAGCATCACCCATTGTACAAGGCCTAAAGAGGGAAGTACGATTGTACAAATCAACTACATAATCAAGTCTGCAAGTCACAGTTTCATGTTTAAAACTACACGAGTCTGATCCCACCTTATATAACACATCAAGGTTCCTAGGGTTACAGAACTAGGAAGGCTACATCGGGGGAGGTAGTCCTTCACGGCTCCGATATCTTTAAATTGTACTTCAAGTCTTCCGGAGTCTTCATTTATTTCGTAATGCGCTACCCAAATTGAACTCGATTTCTTTGCCTTTTCTTTTCGACCGCCAAACCGTAGAACAATAGTTTGGTTTCGATCTCGATTTGCGAGAAACACGCGTCTTCCATGGTTTGGTTTTGATATGCAAATCCAAATTGAATTTTTAGCCGACTGGATT
Source organism: Aegilops speltoides (assembly GCA_021437245.1). Taxonomy (NCBI): domain Eukaryota; kingdom Viridiplantae; phylum Streptophyta; class Magnoliopsida; order Poales; family Poaceae; genus Aegilops; species Aegilops speltoides. The sequence continues at coordinate 405,889,743 of CM038142.1, forward strand.
TATGAGCCTTCATTTGAGTTACTGGGCATTCAATCGTGTGATGTGATGACTATATGACTTCACCGTAATTCGATTTTTATATTTATTTTTTGTATTTTGGTTTTTGTATGCAGAGCAAAGTTATATCATTTCTGCTCTAACCCTATAACTTATTGACTGCTGCTTATAGTTTTAGGTTGTACCAAAGTTGCAGGCTTTATTTCGTTGCACTTAACTTGAATTATTATTGGATTTTTTCCATGTTAGCTGGTATTTTGTTATGATTGATTCTTCTTCTTCCATACTTACTGTTTCTCAGTGCCTAGTTTCTTACAATTCAAAAACTAGAGTTTTAGTTTATATTTCCTTTTAGCGGTTAAGTTATACTTGCTAAACTTGTACTAATCAACGACATTTACTTCGAGACGATGGAGTACTCCCTCCGTTTCATAATGTAAGACGTTTTTTGACACTCAAAAAACGCCTTAGATTATGAGACGGAGGGAGTAGTATATAGTTGTTGTATATAACTTTTTTTGCGAATGTATATAACTTGATTTAATTTTGCAATTCTTTTTATTTTAATATGGGTTTTTATGAATAAAAAATTGACTGATAGTGAATTTGTTTTTAGTCAAATGCCACCTATTGTTTTTATTGGCTGATTTCTTTATTGAAGGTAATTTCATTTTTTTAGTCAAATGCCAAAGACACATTCGTCAAATTCACGAGAACGAAGCTACACCGTTTTTCCGAGTCGGTCCAACACATTTGACCTGCAAACCAGTATGTGGTTGGATGGTTAGCGGGACAATGATTTTGTTAGAATAAATCCGAGGTACTCCGTCGATCATCCGAGGATCAAGCAATCACACGAGCACGACACCGAGATTTGTTAACGAGGTTTACCGATATGGCTACATCCCCGGGGCCTGACTACGGGCGCTCCTCCGCGTGACACCGTCACAATACCGCACACCGGCCACCCGGGCGGCACACGCCCGCCGGCTCCCCCTCTTGCGCTGTGCTATTATGCTGGCATAGGTTACATCGTGCGTCTACCCCGATATATATGAGAGGCCTAGGATACAAGTGTCCTACTAGGACACAGCTCCACATCCTATGTAAACACAATACAACTCATAGTCCAACTGTAACCTACCTTGTACACTATATTCGACACAACTCCAACAAACTCCACCTTGGCGAATATACTCCACCACCTTGAATTTGTCCATGCGTCAAACTTCCATGTACATTGAACTTGAGCTTATCCCATGAGTACCACTGCTACTCCAAAGACTCCATGTGACTCCACCTGCAACTTGTAGTCCCTTCTTTTCTTGACCAGAGTCAACATTCGAGCAAAATTAAGTTCCTTGTTACTCTAGTTTGTGCTCCCAACTTCCAGAGTATCCGTCCAACGCAATCACACACTGATCACTGACCTGCGTGAAAAATGAACAACTCACATATTGGATGTCACACATAAGAGTTACCTGAACTCAACGTCACCGCTCCTTTCTCGATCGCCTGTCTGAAACTTGAAGCAATTTCACCATTGCTTGTAGTCATCCCGAGTCAAATTCGCAGTTGTCTCACCACATGTATGACCACCAGAGCCCTGGCCCGTCTCCATGTCCCGTGCGTACTGCACGCCTCGCCGCTATTACCGCGTCGAGCCTCCGTTGTCCCGGTCGAGTCTCAAGGGTCGCGAACCCACACCACTCAACCCCCACTGCAGAGTACCATCAATCATCACCGACCGATGACGAGTTTCATGCTTCCATCAGACCACTGGGCTCCAGTCCAAACTGCATGTCACTCGCTTTTCCCCCTTGCTGAATAGGCTTCGATTCGCCGGATCCTTACACCGTAGCCCCTCAATCCAGCTCCACCTTCAACATGACTCCATGGTAGATGATCAGTCCACCCTCGCGCCCCGTCGACTTCAAGCTTCGTGTGTACACCACCTTGAATCAACCCCGCGCCATAGTCTTGTTGAAGCCACACAAGCCTCGGGCTTGTGCCACGTGTTTCCACGCCCCAGAAGTCGGTCACCATCACCATCACGCTCCTATGTCGTCGTCGCCGATCCCACCATCGTCTTCTGTACCAACCGACTTACGTCGATCGGTCAGACTGTCCAGTCCGACCCAGCCGAACATATCCGACTGCAACCGTGTTTCACCATGTATCGTGCCAACGAGCACATACCATGCCATTACTCGACGCCCTGTTAAACATGATCCTCATGACGCGCTCGTCCGCGCCTCCGCAGCCTATCCACGTGTTTCAAGCCATCTCAGCAAACCGACCCAGAAAAAACTTTCTTTTTTCATGTCACTGTTTGTTGTTGCTTCTCCGTGCATCCTATAGCAGAAAATAGATAGAACACTATCCAACCAAAATTGCTCCTGTACACACACGTAGTCTTGGTTGCTAGCCTTGCTTTTTGTCAAACAAATCTCACTTAACACGTTGCAACCTTCCGTGTGCTCTTGCCATGACTCAGCTCCAAGCAGCCACTAGTGCAACTCCACGGGGCTTCCAACGCAACGCTGCCTCGTACAGCCCATGCATCTGCCAACCACGTGCCCTTTAGTGCACACACACGCCAGACTTTGGGTTGCCACCTCACGCGCGCCAGGCCACCGCTGCTACATGATGCTGCCACCCCGTACGCGCCTCGGATTGGGCCGCCTTGTGTCCATGTTTGACCAACAGACCGACATCGCCGAGATCGAATCAATCTGAAACACCACGACACGTCCCTGCTCAATCCAACCTCGCCGAGAATTTCGCTGAAAAACACGCCTACGCTTGCCCGATCAATCCACTAATCAATCGCCGCACGTCTTAAGCACACGCGCTGCCGTCAATGCTTCTATCTTTGATTACTTTTTTCAATCTTGTCGAGAACCACACCGCAACCGGCTGCATCTCAAACTCAATACTTTCTCTGGATCAACAATCCACGGCCTCCGAACAACCTAGCTCTGATACCACTTGTTAGAATAAATCCGAGGCACTCCGTCGATCATCCGAGGATCAAGCAATCACACGAGCACGACACCGAGATTTGTTAACGAGGTTCACCGATATGGCTACATCCCGGGCCCGACCACGGCGCTCCTCCCGTGACACCGTCTAATACGCACACCGCCACCGGGCGCCAGCACACGCCGGCTCCCCTTATGCGCTTTGCTATTATCTTTGGCATAGGTTATATCGTGCGTCTACCCCCGATATATATGAGAGGCCTAGGATACAAGTGTCCTACTAGGACACAGCTCCACATCCTATGTAAACACAATACAACTCGTAGTCCAACTGTAACCTACCTTGTACACTATATTCGACACAACTCCAACAGGTTTCAAATTGGAGCTTGCATTATTGTTGTATTTATTTCAGTCTCCGGCGATGTACGCTTAGTGGGAGGAGACGCTCCCGTCGACTGCGAGGCGCCGATGGTGACTTCGTAAAATCTCAAGATACTATGATGTCTAAGTCTCCCAGAGCTGATCATAGGTAGTGGATAGGGTATGCATGGTGCTTTCAGGGGTGACTGTATACTTGTGTATGTGAACAACTTCGGCTGTATTGTGTTAAAGAAACACACACACACATTTGAACCTAAGTAGTTGTTGGTTTTCTTCTTGCCATCCAACTATACACTACTTTCTATATTTCCGTATAATACTTGTTGTGGCCTTTTAGACGAAGGCATATATTATGAAACGGACGGAGTACTTACTTAATTATTTTGGAGAGGCCAAACAAATTCGGAACGGAGCGTGTTAGTAGTACTCATCACGCTACACCTTATAATATGCACAATTGAACTTGATTTTACACAAAGCCACACGCCTTTATCCGTGTGCAACTGACGCGCGTGCACTCGAGTGCGTGCTCTACTTTGTTCACGGAGGCCCCTTTGCAGTTTTGGGGTGTTTGCACATGTTCGGGAAGGTCCATTTTAAAGCTTGAGCTACCCCATTACATGCATACACGATCATCCAGGTTTGCTTTGCACTAAAACGTGACTCCTCTCCATTGTCATGTGAGGAGATGGAAATTCCATGTCTTTGAATAATGCGAGTAGTAGTAATCGTGCGGACTCACGCCACGTTCCATAATTCTAAGCTTCTTGGTGCATTTTAAAACCTCCACACTTATGATTTGAGTGGAGCCGTTGTACCGAACGATGATGCAAACCCTCACTCACTCACCGGGCCCTTTCACACTTGATGAAGCTTAGCAGGAGCCCAATCGGCAACGCTGACAGGCAAGGCAATGCACTTAACTCCGACCGGTTGGCGTTGGAGGTCTTACTATACCGTCCAACAATACGTCCAGTCAGTGAGTCCCTCTATCATCGTCCGTTCATCCTCACACCTCACGCACGGAAAATCTTCCAGCTCCAACTTGGAGCTGGAGTGGGAGCGAGCAACGTCACATGGGGCTAAATTTCATGTTTCGACTCTTTTTCAAAACTTGATTGAGATTTGACCCTGATTTGCAAAAAATTCGGGATCTAACATTTGCCCCTGGCGGTACGGTCCGGGCAGTTATTTGCCCCGAAACCCACGCGCCCCTGCCCATCTCCCCACCCCTCCCCCTCCCCTCCGTCGGCAGTTCATCCTTTTCTCCCCCAAGTCGCCCCTCTCTCCCTCTCTCATCTCCTCCAATCCCCCCCTTGGATCTTCACCGATTCTTTACCGTTTTGGCGGATCGAGATGGCCCCGAGGAGAGAACCGTAAACTCCTCCAATCCCTCCAATTAATTTTTGCAAACTTGCTTCCGATTCGACGCATTATTTGTTTGAAATTCCTCATGTTTTTGAACTTAGATTGGATTTTTTTCACCTAAGATTGATTGTAGTTGTAGTTCTTAGTTCTTTAGTAAGTAGTGGTATTGGATATGAACCCTAATCAATATTTCATATGTTATTGTGAAGATGAACCCTAGTTCATAATTTTTTTTGTTAAAAAAATTATGATGTAATGTTGATATGAGGATGAACCCTAGTTTGATGATGCATGTGATATGATGATATGATCTAGTGTGAAGATGAACCCTAGTTTGATGATGCATGTTGATATGATGATATGAAGATGTTGTTTGGAAAATTTTATTTAAAAATATGAAGATATGATGTATGTTGGAGGTTTTTTTTGGATATGATGCATGTTGATATGATTTGATCCATCATGTGTAGTAGATGTTGTTGGAGGAATATGCTTAAAATTTTATTTTAATATGATTTGAGTTCATTGTTTGTTTGTGTATGCTTATGCTTATGGTGCTTTTGTTAATGAAACTCTATTAAGGCGGCCACCTCTTGCGGACAACATCGGCCCACGGTACTGCATGCTGGACTGGGCATTCGACAAGGGTCATCGTGCCCGTTTCATAGAGAACGGAGAGGTAAGTGATATGAAAGAAATTTTGATCAAAGTTTTCGGATTGATGAAAATGATTTCCTACTTTTTGATAGACGCTCCAGCCACTGCGCATGAGGGGTCACGGGGTTCATGGGCATATGGACTACGACGAGCGCTACGCGCCGTTCTTCAAGAAAGCCCGTCTGTTGGGTTTTGTGTTGCAGTTCAAGCGTCAGCCGCCGACGCTTGTCCATGCGGCTCTCACAGCTCTGATTGACCGGTGGAGACTGGAGACCCATTCTTTCCATCTGCCATGCGGGGAGATGACGGTGACCCTAGAGGACTGGGGGATGATTACTGCAATGCCGATCGAGGGTCATGCACTCACCGGTCGAGTGGAGAGGACCAACTGGCAGGAGAGGGTCACCACCCTCATTGGCGATTGCCCCGATGCCAAGAGTAACCGTACGTCCGGTGTGCCGTTGATCTGGCTCTCGGAGCATCGGAAGACATGCCCCCAAGGCGCAGATGAGGCGACTGTGGAGTTGTACGCGAGGGCCTATCTGTGGTATATTCTCTCGGAGGTCGTGTTTCCACACAGCTTCGGGAACTTTGCCAAACTGGGCGTATCTGTTCTTCCTAGCGGACTGGGATGCAGGGTACAGTTGGGGGACCGAATCTCTCGCCTACCTATTGATGAAGTCGTGTACCTAGGGTAGGGTCACGGACCTGTCCAAAGTACCCTCCCCCAAGGACATCTTCAGAAAAGCTGCCTTCTAGTCGACCAAGAGGGTTTCCACTCGACGGACTCGAAGGCACTCGACCACGAAGACTCACTCGACCACCAAGAGATTAAGAGCCACTCTGTATCCAAACGGTCTGTAATTAAGTAGTCTTTATGGCCATGATGACACTTTATGTAGGGCGTTACCAATAACGCCAATCCTTTAAGTACTTTAAACCCGGTATAACTGAGGACCGGAGGGGTCTGGCAGACACTATATAAGCCACCCCCTCCTCAGTGTAAAGGGTTCGCACCCCTGTAATTCATACGCATATAATCCAGTCGACCGCCTCCGGGCTCCGAGACGTAGGACTGTTACTTCCTCCGAGAAGGGCCTGAACTCATAAATCCCTTGCGTACACAACTACTCCATAGCTAAGGTCTTGCCTCTCCATACCTACCCCCCATTCTACTGTCAGACTTAGAACCACGACAGTTGGCGCCCACCTTGGGGCTGGTGTCTTAGCGATTTTTGGAGAAGTTGCAATTGTTCCGATTGCCTTCATCATGGTTTCTGGCGGAGTTCTGGTCGAGGGCCGCAAGATCCGTCTCGGCGCGCTCACTTTCATCGCCGACGACTCTGCTTGGCTCCAGGAGGCTCCACTCGACATCGACGCGCTCCCCATCCGCGGTGCGACGCATTTTCGGGCGTGTGTCCGCGGCGTCCTGCTGCGGCAACCGTCGACCAGTCGGTCGACTCGTGTCGTCTTCCTCCTCGTTTCCCGCCAGGTATAAGCGCCTGGTCGGTCGAGGCTTCAGCGGTGGGTGAGACACGCTGTGGCTCGCTAATCGGCCACCACCCAAGTTGCGGCAATCGAGCCCGACGAATCTCTCTACGGCCTGTTCGATCTGTCGACTGGCTCCGTAGAGACTGCATCCGAGTGCGACAGCAGTGATCCGGCGGCGGAGGTTCTGATGGTCAATGGGCCCCGTAGCCCTCCCGGCTTCCCTCACACCGATGGGATAGACGGTGGAGGCGACCCCGCACAGGCCCACGAGGAATATCAACCTGAGCCGCTCACTTCTCTGCAGAGAGAAGATCTTCGTCGGCGGAACATGGATGCCCTGCATACTCCCATCGCGAGAGAAACTCCTGAGGCTCGCGCCTTGGAGGAGGCACATTTGGCCAACTTGGCCGAATGCACTCGACTGGAGAACCTCCAGCGAGCACTCGATTTAACGCAGCAGCGGCAAGGAGTACCGACTCGGTCGGCGTCAACTCTTTCCGCAACCAACTCGGTATATCGAACCTCGATTCAGAATCTAGCAGTGCAGCCCGTATAAGCGAGTCAATTCAGCCCTCTCAGTCGGAGGCTGGCAAAGGCTTGATGCAGATCAGGGATTTGCTCCGAGCAGCAGGAGATCAGAATTCAGCTATGTCACAGTCACGCAACAGGATTCACAATCGATCCGTCGCTGCGAATACAGTTCAGTCGGCTCATAGCCCGAGATCGCCTCCGTGGTGTGAGGGACGCGAAGGTCGATATGACCAATATGATGACCGACTCGATCGTGATGGTTGGCGTCGAGTGCCCACTCCTCCCCCAAGGGGTGGGTCTTACGCCCATCGGCAGCAAGATGACAGGCGCCAGCTCAGTGTTGGGTGAAGAGCTCCGGTCGATCCCAGGGAACCAGGCTTTGACGCGAGATCCATCATCGTGCAAGGTTTGGTCGATCGGAACAGAGTTCATCGAGGTGGCCATGACAGAGATGCGCCCACTAGCAGCCGAGTCCATGTTTCAGGTCCAGAATGTTTTAGCAGAGCCATCGAGTCGCGATGATACCCCCAACCGGGTTGGCGGTAGGGTAAGTAAGTTCACCGGTGAGTCCAAGCACGAAACACGGCTTGAAGACTACCGAGTGGCGGTACAGATTGGCGGCGGTAATGATGAGGTGGCCATGAAGCACTTACCACTCATGTTGGAGGGTTCGGCGGGGCATGGTTGAATCGAGTTAGCTCCTAGCAGCATTACACTTGGGAAGATCTTTCCGAGTGTTCGTCGAGACATTCGACCAGCGGATTGCGGACACTGCAAGTCTGCGTGCAAAAGTCGAATGAAACCACGAGAGATTACATACGAGATGGATCACTTTGCATCATACGGTGGAGAGCGTGTCGGATCATCGAGCGATCTGCACATTCAAGGATGGCGTTAGAACAGAGAGTTCGGTTTGAAGTTTGGTCGGACCGAGATATGACCCCGAGTCGAATGATGGAAATCGCCACCAAGCACGCCTAATGGTGAAGAAGAGGATCGACTCGAGTGGCAAGTACAAGCCGAGTCGATCGGAAAAAAACTCGATCGAAGCGAAGCGGAAGCCGAGCCAGCGGCTCCTCGAGAGGCTCTGGCCGTGACTCAGGGCAAATTCAAAGGGAAGCCCAAAGGATCCTGGAACCCCAAGAAGGTGAAGGATAAGGAAGGAAATGACGTGATGGATCTGCCATGTCACATCCACACGAAGAAATATGAAGAGGGTAACTTCATCTACCCGAAACATACCACTCGCCAGTGCCGACTCTTAATTCAGCAGTTTTAAGGAAAACAACCCAAGGACAAAGAAAAGGAGTCGGACAAGGTTGAGGACAAGAAGGACAGTGATGGAGGATATCTGCATGCGTCGACTGATGTAGAGGTGGTGGATTTTATCCTCCTTTAAAAAAATCGCGTCCGGTGTGCTCGTGAAAAGTGATAAGACGCAGCAAAAGTAAAGGGAGAGGAAGGTGGCGCTCTCGGCTGTCGCTGCTGCAGCAAGTTGAGCTTGAGTGCGGCCAGCCCAGCCGGCATGCATGAGAAAGGAAAAGAGCTGCGGAGCGGAGGGGGAAAGCGACCTTTGAGGATGCAAGCCGATCGAGTGCGGCTAGCGGCCATGCATGCGTGAGAAAAGACCGCTGATAGATGAATGAGATGAATCGCGACTGCAGGTTGGTTGTGATCCCAGCTACATAGTATCTTATTAGCACCACGTACCTTTTTCCCTTTCCTTTGGTGGGGAAGGGATCGTTCACCTATCATGCGTTGCGTGCCTAGAGGGAACAGATGGCTCCTCCCCTTGCAGCTCAGGGAAATCTCGTGAAGCGGATGGCCGCGCGTTAAAGTCGGCCATTCACCAACGTACGATCGTCTCCGTATCATGTACAGAATTCCATGAAGGGAACTAAACTAGGATCGCTTATCAAAGCTAGGGCAAATGAACAATGGTAATGTCATGGTTCTAAGTCTGACAGTAGATAGGGGGATAGGTATGGAGAGGCAAGATCTCAGCTATGGCGAAGGTGTACACACGAGGTTTCACGAGTTCTGGCCCTTCGCGGTGGAAGTAACAGCCCTACGTCTGGGTGCCCGAAAGCGGTTGATTGGATTATGTGTGTGATATTACGGGGGCTGTGAACCCTTGTCCCAGAGGAGGGGGGTGGCTTATATAGAGTGCGCCAGGACCCTTCCCGCCCTCCATTACAAGGGGGTAAATGTTCATAAAGTGCGGGCGTTACTGGTAACGCTAGCCTTAAGTGCTATTAATGGCCTTAAAGACTACGGAGTGAATGTGTGTCCGTTGCACGCTGAGTGACTCCTGGTCTTCGGGAGGTCGAGTGATTCTCCTGTTAGTCGAGTGATAGTAGGTAGGGAGACTCCCGAGTGACATGGTGTTGAGTGGATTGCACTCGACACCTTTGACCGGGGGTCCAACGGAGTCTCTTGACCTTCTTTCCTTCTTGGGTAGTGACCTTGGGTAGGACGTATAGGTCAGGCCTATGACCCTACCCCAGGTCTGTATCCTCACCAGTAGCCCCCGAATGGATTAAGGTATGAGTGAAAAGTAGGTTGAAGTTGAATCTGCTCCGAGCTTCGTGTCTTCACGAGTATTTTCTGCGAGACTGAACGCCTGCATCGATACTTCGGTGTCGACTCAGTCGCCTTGATCCATTCAGTAAGCTGTCGATTGAACTGATGACCTCATGTGTCGAGTGCTGTGTTGGAGCGCGAGATCTTGGGTGCGATTGTCTGCAGTGTATCCCGGATTTCACGGGATACGAAATTTTGGGGAAGCGCGCGGGTTGGAGAGCGCCGAAACGGGCGGGCCGGATAAATAGCGATGCCTCGATTACTGCGCCGCCTTTTTTCGCCATATGCTGCTGCGCCGCGAATTCTTGCGGATTTGACGGATTATCGGTCCCACTCGTCAGTCACTCGGAGATGGCCCTTTATAAGGTGTCGGGTCCGAGGCGCTGGTACTGTGCACGCCTGTTCCTTCTTCTTTTTCCTCTTCTTCTCCATCGTGTCCAGCTCCACCAAATCCCGCAACAGTTGCGCGCAGCCATGGTGAAGGATAAGACGGCAGCGCTAGAGCACGCTAAGAAGGCGACGGGGGCGGCGAAAGGCAAGAAGCAGGCCCGCGGGTTGTCTTTGCGTGCGGGGCTGCCGCCGTGCTGGATCCAGGGCGATTGGATCCGGTCTTCGATCCGGCAGGAGGATCTAGCCGAACTGGAGGAGTCTGGATTGATCGCCAATGGAGCAGCGAGGCTGCCGAAGGGGGAGATGGAGCCGCAACCTCGACCTGGTGAGTGCGTTCTGCTCGCCACCCACGTCGACCGGGGTTTCTCGCTCCCTCCGCATCCTTTCTTCCGCGGATTCTTGAACTTCTTTGGCGCTCAGCTGCACCATTTTTTCCCAACACCATCACATATTTAGTTGCATTTGTATCGATGTGTGAGAACTTCTTAGGGTGTCGACCGCACTGGGGTCTTTTCAAACACATCTTCACCATTTGTTCCCAGTCGGTAAAAAAGGCGAAGTCGAGTGACTCAAAAACCCACGAAATCCAGATGTGTGGGGGTTTAGGTATGCAAAAGAGGAATAGGAGTGCCTTTCCCGCCATGACTCTCTCTGAATCTGTTAGAGGTTGGCAGTCGACCTGGTTCTACTGCCAGGATGTCGCTGCTCCGGGTCAGTCGACTGGTCTTCCTCCCTTCTCGTTTGACCGTGTTAAGACTCCTGCCCCACTGAAAGTAACTGCTGATGAGACCCTGGAGACAAGGATGTTGGTGGATAGGGTGGTCCAGCTCATCAATGATGGTGTTACCGGCATGGACTTGTTGGAAGTGTTCCTCAGCCGATGCATCCAACCTCTCCAAGCCCGCGATCACCCGATGTGGTTGTATTCTGGACCGGATGACACTGCTCGGGTCCATCCAGAAGAAGTGTCGTCTGAAACCGTAGCTTTGTGGCTGAGGGGCATCACAGGCAACCAGGACAACCCCAGAGGATCTAGGAGAGTGGTCCCCTTCAACAGCGGAAACCCGCCCGACAAGGTATACTTTTGTTCCGACTGCTTCCTGCTCATGTTCCGACTATACTTGATGTTGACTGACTCTCGGTTCGACCGATTTGTTCTACAAGTATTCACTGAGATGCATTCGATGCCCAACGGTGAACAAGTTTTGGAGCAGGGCCAGGAGGGGGAGGACAGTGCGGAGGAGAGCGGTGAGTGGGAGTCTCCAGGAGAAGATGAGGAGGAGGAGAGCAAGGAGTCAGACGAGGAGGAAGAAGTCGACTCGCCGCCGCGCTCGGAACATCGATCCAAACAGCAGCAAGATCCGACTGGCGGGCGTGGGAAGAGCGTGGGCCCGAGTGCCAATACTCAGAAGCACACTCGGACGTCGACTCCGGAGCCGACGGAGAAGGTGGCCAAGCAGCCTAAAGTTGCTCCTCCCAAGGCCCGGAAGACATTGCCGCGAATTAAGATTGATGTCTCCGTTGCTTCGGGGTGAGTATCTCGCTTGCATTTTCGTAAGTCGACTGAAGATTTTCTTGCTCTGACCGACCAATTCATGTGTCTTTCCAGTCCCACCTCTGCTGCCACTGACATGGACATTGACAAGGCACCAGGAGACGAAGAGGCGACCTCACGAGCTGGTAAGTTCATTCAACCAAGTTCTATTTAGTCGAGTGGGTGGTCAATCGACTGAAAATTTGATACTTCTCTCTTTATGTAGCTCCGCAAGAGATCGTTGTGCTTCCTGATGACGAAGAAGAAGTGCCTCTACAGGAGAGGAGGAAGAAGAGTGGATGTTCAAGCAGGAGGAGGCTTGAAGTCCAGGTCCCTCAGTTGACATCGGCGCCTGAGGCGATAGTCGAACGTTCCGAAGGGCCGGTTCGGACCAACGTCACATTCACTAACCCGTTGACGACTGATCGTCCGTCGGGGTCGACTGCACAGACACCTGCTACACCGGTGCAACGCCACTCGACTGACCCGGTAACTACTTCGACCGCTCTGGAGCCATCCCTCTTTGCTACGTATCAAACTCCAGACGACTCGCCATGCGCCGCTAGGGAAGCTCTTCGTCAGGTGAACCTTGTCATGGAGCAGGTGAAAGTGATGCATGAAGCTAGTCAGGTAGCTTACAACGCCAGTACTGCCCTTCATACCTATGTTAAGGTCAGCAAAATTCGGACTGAACTTTTGAGTGTTGCTTTATATCTGATCGCCCACTGGGTGGTCCTTCGTTTAGAACTTAGGAAATCTTCAATTCTGCACTTGTTCGAATCAGTGGGGGCACGCCGAATGCACCCACTGGGTGTAGTCCCCGAGACCACGGTCGGCTGCTGGCAGTCGACTGAGGTCTAATGATGTATCTCTCTCCCTTTTTTTGAACTCATGTTGGGTAACTCTTGCTGGGTATTGATCTAATCCAGTGGGGGCACGCTAAGTGCACCCACTGGGTGTAGTCCCCGAGACTACTGTTGAATATTTGATTCGGCAGTAGTCTTAGAGTAATTCTTCTCCTTCACTGTCGCTTATATCATCGACCGACATATACATCTTTACGCTGCGAGAGGTCTTGTGATCTTGGAGCTCGGCTCACCGAATTAAAGAAGAAGAATATCAGCATTGAACTTGACCTCGAACTCGCGAAGAAGAATCTGAAGACTGCTCAGGAAGAAATGGCCATCATGGGAGGTAATCACTCAACCACTTTGTCTGCTTTGTAGCTTCACACTTCGCACTAGTTTTTCTTTCAATCTCTTTGAACCGAGTGATTTCACACAAGCAGATGTGCGTAGTGAAAATCGCCAACTTCAGTATCATCTGAAGAGTTTTGTTTCTTTAGAGAGGATGAAGGAGGCGTTGGAGCAAAAGGATTTTGATCTGGCAGCTGCTCAGAAGGAAGCACGCGAGAAGACAAAGTTTGCGGACTAGAAGCTGGCTTCGGTCAGCAAGTTGGAGGAGGAGAACACGAAGCTGAAGACTGCCATCTCGGACGCCAATCGAGAAGTCGAGCAGCTGAAGAAGGACAAGGAGAATCTGACCACTGAAGTTGGCGGCCTCAAGACCAAGACAGACAAGCTGGAGTCGTATCTGGAGCAACTCGCCGCGAAACTTGTTTTGAAGCTTGAAGGTATAATCGTTCAACTGGAATTAACTTGTGGCCGACTAAACTTTGTTGTTATGCTGTGGACTCATCATTTTTCTCAATGGGACAGAACTGTGTCAGGATTTTGAGGCTGAAACTAGGCGGGTCGAGACGGGTCTTGACCCCATCAACTGTCCCGTGAAAGATGATGTTGCAATGAATTTGCTGCGATTGGATTCGCGCTTAGATGGTGCGGTTGCTTATCTTGCTCGACTGAAGGTGGCGATGGCCCAAGTGGATGCTGAACTCTGGCCTCGGGCGGAACTGTCTCAAGACCTCGAGTCCCTGATACCTCGACTAAATCAGAATCCAGGCCGAGTGCAAGAGTGGAAGAAATCTTCTGCCCGCTGTGGTGCCGATGTCGCATTGTCTTTGGTCCGAGTGCACTGCAAGGAGGCTAAGGAAGACAAGATGGCCGCTCTCAAAGTGGCGAACACTAAGAAGCACTCTTTCCAGGACTTCATGGACACCTTCCTCGAGGCAGCCACTCGCACCGCCGACAGCATCGACCACGACAACTTCTACGATCCGGCGAGTCCTTCTCCGCCCGAGTGATTGAAAAACATTATGCTTCACCTTTATTTGCCTCGGAATGCCGAGTGATTTTGTAACCATTAAAACTCCTTCGGGTCTGGTGCCGGAGTACTTTTAATCTGCGGTTAGGAAACTCTGGATTTATCGTTGAATCTGTTGGGTTTGTCTTCGAGCGAAATCCGTTCTTCGCTTGGATCTGTTTGTCATCGTCTGATGCAGGTGCGGAAGAAGAATACCCAGTCGACCGATCGGACAGTCCTTGAGCAGCATTGATCAGTTCATCAGCAAGGCACTCAACAATGGTCTTGACGTTCCTGTCAACCGGTTGGGAGATCTTTGAGTAGCATTGATCAGCTCATCAGTAAGGCACTCAGCAATGGTCTTGACGTTCCTGTCAACCGATTGGGTGATCTTTGAGTAGCATTGATCAGCTCATCAGCAAGGCACTCAGCAATGGTCTTGACGTTCCTATCAACCGATTGGACGACCTTTGAGCAGCATTGATCATCTCATCAGCAAGGCACTCAGCAATGGTCTTGACGTTCCTGACTACCGATTGGGCGATCTTTGAGTAGCATTGATCAGCTCATCAGCAAGGTACTCAGCAATGGTCATGACGTTCCTATCAACCGAGTGAAGAGGCCTTTGACAATGCACACAATCTCGTCCTTCTTCTTGACGGTACAACCTTCGGGGTGGGGGGGGGGTCAGAACTTGCAAACTTAGGCGAGTGTTGGACTGCGGCTGAGCCCTCGAGTGGGACGATTGCTCCGCATTCGGTAGGGATTTTCAAACTTAGGCGAGCACCGGGCTGCAGCTAAGCCCCCGAGTGGGAGGATTGCTCACCACTCGGTAGGATTTTTCAAACTTAGGCGAGCACCGGGCTGCAGCTAAGCCCCCGATTGGGAGGGTTGCTCACCACTCGGTAGAATTTTTATCACTTAGGCGAGCACTGGGCTGCATCTAAGCCCCCGAGTGGGAGGATTGCTCGCCACTCGGTAGGATTTTTCAAACTTAGGCGAGCACCGGGCTGCAGCTAAGCCCCCAAGTGGGAGGATTGCTCACCACTCGGTAGGATTTTTCAAACTTAGGCGAGCACCGGGCTGCATCTAAGCCCCCGAGTGGGAGGATTGCTCACCACTCGGTAGGATTTTTCAAACTTAGGCGGGCACCGGGCTGCAGCTAAGCCCCCGAGTAGGAGGGTTGCTCACCACTCGGTAGGATTTTTATCACTTAGGCGAGCACTGGGCTGCAGCTAAGCCCCCGAGTGAGAGGCGGATTCACCACTCGGTAGGATTTTTATCACTTAGGCGAGCACTGGGCTGCAGCTAAGCCCCCGAGTGAGAGGTGAATTCACCACTCGGTAGGATTTTTATCACTTAGGCGAGCACTGGGCTACAGCTAAGCCCCCGAGTGGGAGGCGGACTCACCACTCGGTAGGATTTTTTATCACTTCATCTTAGGCGAAACAGATTCGTAGCTAAGGTGATTCGTACAAAAGAAATAAACAACAATCATTCGGAAGAAAGTAAATTACATCTTTTGATAGCCAAACTAAGAGGTGTTTCTCATTACATCTCGTCAGTCTAAATATTTAAGAGTAAAAAGGGCGGAGCAAATCCGCATTCCAGGCGCGTGGCTCATTTTTATTATATTTGACGTTGAAGAGACGGTATGCTCCTTTGCGGAGCACCTTGGTGACGACGAAAGGGCCTTTCCAAGCAGGAGCGAGCTTGTGAGGTCTCTGCTGGTCCACTCGAAGAACCAGGTCTCCTTCTTGAAATGCCTGACCCCTCACATTTCTAGCACGAAATCGACGCAAGTCTTGCTGATAAATGGTCAACCGGATCAAAGCCATCTCTCTTTCTTCTTCTAGGAGATCGACTGCATCTTGCCGAGCCTGCTCTGCTTCTTCTTTTGAGAAGAGCTTGACTCGAGGTGCATTGTGGAGCAAATCACTGGGGAGCACGGCTTCGGCTCCGTAGACTAAGAAGAATGGAGTCCTTCCAGTCGACCGGTTAGGGGTTGTCCTCAATCCCCAAAGTACTGATGGGAGCTCGTCGACCCAAGCTCCCGCTGCATGTTTCAGGTCACGCATCGACCGAGGTTTCAATCCTTTGAGAATCAATCCATTTGCCCGTTCGGCCTGCCCATTCAACTGAGGATGAGCGACCGAAGCGTAGTCGACTCTCGTGCCTTGGGAGGCGCAAAAGGCTTTGAATTCTTCAAAATCGAAGTTCGAGCCGTTATTCGTGATGATGTTGTGCGGGATGCCATATCTGAATATAAGTTCTCTGATGAAACTCATGGCTGTGCTTGCTTCAAGGATTTTGATGGGCTTGGCTTCGATCCATTTGGTGAACTTGCCGACTGCTACTAGCACGTGAGTAAATCCGCTCCTGCCCGTCCTCAGAGGTCCAACCATGTCTAGTCCCTAGACGGCGAAAGGCCAGACGAGTAGAATTGTTTTTAGAGCTGACGCAGGTTTATGAGACATGTTGGAGTAGAACTGACAACCCTCACACTTGTCCACTATTTCCTTAGCCATCTCGTTGGCCCGCGGCCAGTAAAATCCGGCTCGGTATGCTTTGGTCATGATGGTCCAAGAGGACGCGTGGTGATCACAGGTTCCCGAGTGAATATCATTGAGGATCACTCGACCTTCCTCTGGCGTGATGCACTTCTGGCAGACTCCAGTTGCACTTTCTCTGAACAACTGCCCCTTTATCACCGTAAAGGCCTTAGATCGCCGGACGATCTGTCGAGCCTCTTCTTCGTCTTCCGGAAGTTCTTTCCTAAGAATGTATGCAATGTATGGCTCTATCCAGTCGGGAGTAATGACCAAAACCTCCATGATCAAGTCGACTACGGCTGGGACTTCGACTTCGGTTGGATCCGTGGCACTCTTGGGCTGTGGTGACTCTTCCGTGAAGGGATCCTCCTGGACTGAAGGTGAATGAATATGTTCCAGGAACACATTGCGGGGAATGGCCTCTTTTTTTGAACCTATCTTCGCCAACTCATCTGCAGCTTGATTTTTCAATTGGGGTACATGATGAAGCTCCAACCCTTCAAACTTCTTTTCCAGCTTCCTAATAGCATTGCCGTAGCCAGTCATGGCTGGACTTCTGACATCCCATTCCTTCATCACCTGATTAACCACCAAATCTGAGTCGCCGTATACCATGAGGCGACGGACGCCGAGTGAAATGGCCATACGCAACCCGTATAAAAGTGCTTCATATTCCGCCTCGTTGTTGGAGGAATCAAAATGAATCTGGAGAACATAGTTAAGCTTGTCTCCGCGGGGGGACACCAATACTACTCCAGCACCTGATCCGTTCAGCATCTTGGAGCCATCGAAGAACATAGTCCAATGTTCTGAGTGAACTTGAGTCGGTAGTTGTTGCTCAATCCACTCGGCAAGGAAATCCGCGATTGCTTGGGACTTGATAGCTTTCTCTGCCTCAAACTTGATGTCTAGTGGAAGGAGTTCGATTGCCCATTTTGCCACTCGACTAGTTGCATCCCTGTTATTCAGGATCTCAGACAACGGTGCGTCGCTGACGAATGTAATAGAGTGATCAGAGAAGTAATGTGCAACCTTCTTCATGGTCATGTATATTCCATAGACAAGCTTCTGATAATGAGGATATCATTGCTTGGATGGACTCAAAACTTCAAAGAGATAATAAACTGGGCATTGAACCTTGTAAGCTTTTCCTTCCTCTTCTCGCTCGACTATGAGTACTGTACTGACAACTTGTCCAGTGGATGCAATGTAAAGCAGTAAAGGCTCTTTGCTGATTGGCGCAACAAGCACCGGCTAGGTGGAAAGCAGAGCTTTGAGCTCTGCAAACGCTGCATCAGCTTCTTCAGTCCACTCGAATTTATCCGATTTCTGCATCAGTCGGTAAAGAGGCAAGGCCTTTTCACCGAGGCGAAATGAATCGACTCGGGGTGGCCAAACAACCGGTCGGCCTACGAGCGTCATGCACTTTCGCCGCAGGCGTTTCATTCTAAGAATGGTAACAACTTTTTACGGATTGGCATCGATCGCCGTTCGTAAACGCGAAAACCGAGCAACTTTCCTCCTGGAACTCGAATGTGCACTTTGTGATTAAGCGATATCGTACCTTCTTAGGTTGGCAAAGGTTTCTCGAGGTCGATCGATAGGTCGGAACCTTTGCGAGACTTGACCACGATGTCATCCATATGCGCCTCCACATTCCGGTGATTTGGGTGGCGAGCGCCGGATCATTCTCATGAGCGTGGCTCGGCATTTTTAAGACCAAATGGCATGGTGACATAGCAAAAGCACCCGAATGGGGTGATGAAGGCTGTTTTTATTTCCTTGGGGCCATACAGTCGGATCTGATGATACCCGGAATACGCATCTAGAAAAGACAAGCGCTCACACCCCGCAGTCGAGTCAACAATCTGATCGATACGGGGGAGAGGGAAGTGATCTTTCGGGCAGGCCCGATTGATATGCTTGAAATCAATGCACATGCGAAGTGAATCATCCTTCTTGGGGACCATGATGACATTGGCAAGCCACTCGGAGTGGTAGCTTTCACGGATGAACTCTGCTGCCAACAGCCGAGCCACTTCTTCGCCGATTGCTTTTCTTTTCTGAACGGCGGACCACCGAAGGTGCTCTTTGACGGGTTTTGCCTTGGGGTCAACACACAAATGGTGCTCAGCCAGTTCTCTGGGTACACCTGGCATGTCAGAGGGTTTCCATGCGAAGATGTCCCAGTTCTCACGGAGGAACTGGATGAGCGCTTCTTCCTATTTGCTAACGAGTGTTGTTGATATATGAGTCGGCGAGCATTAGGATCGATCGGGTGAATATGAATCCCGTTTCACAGTTGGTGAAATCTGAGTCTCATGGCGGGCTTCTTGGCTCGGAGCAAATCACTCGGATCTGCACTCTTATGATACTCTTGGAATTCAACCGCCGCCATCTGTGCATCGGCGATTTTGGAACCTTTCTGGAAACATTCTTCTACTTTCTGCCGATTGCCAGTGACTGTGATCACAACTTTGGGGCCAGGCATCTTCAACTTGAGGTACAGAAGATACGGTCGAGCCATGAAACGTGCGTATGCTGGCCTCCCCAGGATGGCGTGATAAGCACTCTGGAAATCCACGACTTCAAACGTCAACTTTTCTTTACGGTAATGCTTGGAATCAGCGAAAACCACGTCAAGGGTGATCTGGCCGAGTGATTCGGCTTTCTTTCCGGGGATAACACCGTGAAAGCTCATATTGCTTTCGCTAAGCTTGGACATTGGGATGCCCATCCCCTTCAAGGTTTCAACATACAGGATATTCAGACTGCTACCACCATCCATCAGTACTTTAGTCAGTCGAGTGCCACCGACCACTGGATCGACCACCAGCGCTTGCTCCCGGGGGTGACTACGCGAGCATGATGGTCTGACTGGTCGAATGTGATGGCTATGCAGGACCATTTCAGTGCGCGGGTCGCCGCACGAGCAACCATATTCACCTCTCTGTTGATAACCTTCAACCGACTCTTGCTCCCAACATCAGCAAAAATCATGAGAGTGGAATTGACCTTGGGGTAACCGTCAACTTCCTCTTCCTCCTCATCTCTGTCCGACTCTTTCTCCTTCTCATTGGGTTGTTTCTCTCGGAACTGTTGGATCAGGAGTCGACATTGTCGAGTGGTATGCTTTGGGTAAATCAGATTACCTTCTTCATCTTTCTTCGTGTGGATGTGAGACGGCAAATCCAGCACATCATTTCCTGCTTGATCCTTTACCTCCTTAGAGGGCCAGGGCCCTTAGGTTTTCCCTTAAACTTTCCTTGAGCCTTTTGCTTAATCTCACGGGTGCGGCTGGCTCGGTTCGCTATGTTTCCATTTGGAGCCACCCCCACCGGCCTCTTGACCGACTAGTTTAATCTTCCCGCTATGGAGTCGATCCTCTTCTTCTCCGTTAGCATACCGGGTGGCTATCTCCATCATCCGGGTCAGAGTCATATCCCCAGTCCGACCGAATTTCAGAACCAACTCGCGATACTTGCGCCTTCCTTGAAAGCGCCTGCTTGCTGATGCTCGATACATTCTCAACGGTGTGATGCAAAGTGGTCCACCTCTGAATGAATTCCTCAAAGTCTCATTCGGATTCGCACACAATCTTGCAACTCGGCAACCTGCTGCCCGCTTGCGTGCCTCTCAAAGGTTCTTCTGAGCACCGAGATAGCTCTTCCCAGCTGTGTATCTTTGCACGAGCCAAGCTGAGGTCAACCACGCTCGGACCAACCCTTCCAACATAAGAGGGAGATGTTTCATTGCTATCTCATCGTTACCGCCTCCAATTTGCACAGCCACTCGGTAATCTCCAAGCCAGGTTTCAGGCTTGGATTCTCCAATGAACTTACTGACTCCTGTTGCCAATCTGAAGTTGGGAGGAATCATTGCTGCCCTGATGGCCCTACTAAAACACTCTGGGCCTGAAACATGTAACCTGCTGCCACTCGGACGATCTCTGCCAAGGTCTTATCTATGCGCTCTATTCCGGTCGACCAGGCCTTGGACGAGAATGGATCGCACATCGAAGCCCGACTCTCTGGGGTCGACTGGAACTCTGCGCTCGTCCCTGTGATGGCGCCTGTCATCGTTCTGCCGAGGCACGTACGACGCACTCCTCGGAGGAGGCGTTGGCACTCGACGATGATTGTCGCGGTCGAACTGACGATCATACTACCCACGGTCTTCTCGCCGCGGGGGTGATCTTGGGCTATGGGCCAACTGAACTGTATCCGCTATCACGGATCTGCTGTGTATCCTATTCCGCGACTGAGACACTGCAGAATTCTGCTCTCTTGCTGCTCGGAGCAAGGCCCGGATCTGCTCCAACCCTCGGCCATCCTCTGACTGGGAAGGTTGAATCGACTCTGCAATTCGGGCCGCAGCTGTGAGGTTCTGAATCGGAGTACGGTATACCTTAGGTGGTGGCGGGAAAAGCTGTCGTCGACTAGACTCAGGGACTCGCTCCCGAGCTTGTTCGTCGAGAGCGCGCTGCAAGTTCTCCAGCCGAGTGCGCTCAGCCAAATTAGCCAAGTGGGCCTCCTCCAAGGCCCGAGCCTCGGGAGTTTCTCCAACAATGGGTGTGTGGAGTGCGTCCATGTTGCGACGACGAAGTTCCTCCCTCTGCTGCGAAGAGAGAGGTCCGGAAGATACTCCTCGTGGACCCGTGACGGATCGCCGCCAACATCTTCGTCGTCCTCACGGCGAAAGCCAGGTGGGCCACGTGGACCATCGACCATCAGGACTTCAGCCGCAGGATCGCTGCTATCGCACTCGGATGCAGTCTCCACGGAGCCAGTCTCGAACAGGCCGTGGAGAGCTTCGTCGGGCTCGATTGCCGCGACTTGATGGGTGGCCGAACGCCGAGCCACCACATGCTTCACCCACCGCTGAAGCCGCGACCGACCGGATTGCTTGCGGTGGCGAACAGCGGGGACGGAAGACGCCATCAGAGCCGACTGATACTGGGTCGACGGCTGCCGAAGAAGGACGCCACGAACGCACGCGCGAAAGTGCGTCGCCCCTCGGACGGAGAGCGCCTCAACGTCGAGCGGAGCTTCCTGAAGCCACGCCGAGTCGTCGGCGACGAAAACGAGCGCTCCGAGACGGATCTCGCGGCCCTCAACCAACTCGCCGCCGGAAACCATGATGATGATCGGAAAAACTTGCAACTTCACCAATAAGTCGCTAAGACACCTGCCCCACGGTGGGCGCCAACTGTCGTGGTTCTAAGTCTGACAGTAGAAAGGGGGTAGGTATGGAGAGGCAAGATCTCAGCTATGGCGAAGGTGTACACACGAGGTTTTACGAGTTCTGGCCCTTCGCGGTGGAAGTAACAGCCCTACGTCTCGGTGCCCGGAGGCGGTCGATTGGATTATGTGTGTGATATTATAGGGGGTGCGAACCCTTGTCCCAGAGGAGGGGGGTGGCCTATATAGAGTGCGCCAAGACCCCTCCCGCCCTCCATTACAAGGGGGTAAATGTACATAAACTGCGGGCGTTACTGGTAACGCCAACCTTAAGTGCTATTAATGACCTTAAAGACTACGGAGTGAATGTGTGTCCGTTGCACGCTGAGTGACTCCTGGTCTTCGGGAGGTCGAGTGATTCTCCTGTTAGTCGAGTGACAGTAGGTAGGGAGACTCTCGAGTGACATGGTGTCGAGTGGATTGCACTCGACACCTTTGACCGGAGGTCCCACGGAGTCTCTTGACCTTCTTGCCTTCTGGGGTAGTGACCTTGGTAGGACGTATAGGTCAGGCCTATGACCCTACCCCAGGTATGTATCCTCATCAGGTAGCTAGCTACGTAATTTCCTTACCACTTGTACTTGTACCGATCTACCGTTTACCCTTCCTTCTTCCCAGATTGCCTCCGCCAATTTGCAGGAGGAAATTGAAAGACACTCGAGCTTATTAATTACTAGGCGTTGACATGCCGGCAAGCTGTGACAAAGCAAAAGCAAGAGATGCAAAGTGAACTGCCCGGGCACGAGGTGACGTGAAATGCTGGTTCAATTCGGGCGAGCGAGAAGCGGAATGGGGGCAGTTGGGCGGGGTTGCAACTGCCACGTCCCAAGCGTGCCGGTGCTGGCTCCATCGCTCGCTCCCCCGCTTGCCTGCCTAAGCTACCACGCATAGCATGCACGCGACACGTTGGCTGGTGCTCGTCCGGATTCGGTGCCTGATTACTCAGAGGATTAGCCATGCTCATCACCCTACGTACGCACCGCACGGAGGCCGAATCAGGCGGCATTCATTCATTCATCCGCATCTCGTTCGGTGCCGCTACCCGCTAGCAGAGGCTCCCCCAACTTTGGAGGTGTTAATTTGAGTTGGAGCAGTGTGCGTGCGGCGCCAAGATTGTCCGATGAGATCCTATGAATGATTAGCAGCAGACGGTCGGTTATTACCTTTTCTTCCGAATGATCGGTGGCCGTGGCTTGCGTGAAGATTGGATTTGCTAATGCATGCTCGGCTCTCCCGTATCGTCCTCTTGAGCTCCGGCCTTAATTTGCATGTCCCCCTCCGGCCACTGATTACCCGGCCAGCGGTGCATGTGAGCCGAACCAGTTAAACCAGCCACTCACCAGTGACTCAGCGACTGACCATGTCGCCAGTCCTACCCCAAGGTGTATCTCAAGGACGACTCGTATCCGAGAAGCTGGCGGATCACCAAGCATAAACCGAGCACATGGTGGGCGTCCGCGCAATTTACTGCAACAGGCAAGCAAATGGTTGAATACCGAACTAGGCTACTCATTCCGATGGTTCCCTTCCCGCAACAACTTGCCTTGTCGTAGGCCGTGCGTGCGTGCGTGCGCTGTCATTTGGCACGGTGCATTCACGAGGCAACGCAACGCATGTTCCATGTTCCATTTCCACCAAGGCAACGGTGAGACAGGTCATGGCCGGGCCACCCATGCCCCTCAATTCCATTTTGGAACTAACTAACAAACACTGTGACGGTCGGAGTGTGCATGGCATCAATCGTGGGTCTCCATTCATTTAAAGAGGGAAGTACGATTTTACAGAGCAACTACATGATCAAGTCTGCAAGTCACAGTTTCATGTTTGAAACTACACGAGTCTGATCCCACCTTATATAACATACCGAAGGTCCTAGGGTTACAGAACTATGAAGCCTACATCGGGAGAGGTAGAGTCCTCCACGACTCTGGTATTTTGAATTGTACTCCAAATCTTCCGGAGTCTTCATTTATTTCGCAATGCGCTACACAAATTGAACTTGATTTCTTTGCCTTTTCTTTTTGACCGCCAAACCGTAGAACAATAGTTCTACCATATATTTTCATTAATAAAATATTTACAAAGAGTAAAAAAAGTTACAATCAGGCTAAACGCCTCAGCCAATACCAGTGGATTCCAACATAGAAAAATAAAACTAGAGGTTACTTTCCATCAAGGACTGGACCTTGTTTGCTTTAACCGTCTTAGCTCTCAACATTACCAATTTAAGGCCTTCTTTCATGTGGAATTTCCAGCATAGAGGGTGGGCAACTACTTGCTTGAAAATCTTGTCATTTCGAACAGACCATATACTCCAGCAGTCAGTAATGATAATATCCAGTGCTAATTTTGGAAGGACTAAAATGGCCAAACAGATCTCGTCAAAGCTTGATGTTCCTCTTCTCTTTGTGGGCATGATTATATTCCAGCAGTGGATGGAGAAAGGACAGTCCCAGAACTGGTGCATGGATGTTTCTTCAATCTTGTCATTGCACAATACACAATCATATGAATCAAGGAACATGTATTTTCTTCTCAGTAGATTCCTGTGTTGACTATGTCATGTAGGAGTAGCTAGAACAAGATTTTATGCCTAAGCAAGTTAGAGGCCTTCCATAGGATTTTGAAGATGAATTGGTTGTTGTTTTACTGATCAGACAATTGTACATCTTCATTGAAGAGTAGGTTGGGGAAGTCGAGTGTAGGTCCAGGAGTCTTTTTGAGTAACCACAGGTAAATTGTTAATGATATCCTGTATTTCCATGAACTGCTGATGAGCCACAAAGGACAGAGGTCTGTGAAAGAGATTCTCCCTATTGTCCGAATGAATAACATTGTGCAGAGTGATGTCTGCATAGTTTGTGAAGGAGTAGAGCTCACAGTACTGTTGTTGGAAGGGTAGCTAACTCCAGGGATCTTTCAAGAGTCGAATAGTGTCTGCAATGCCTGCCTTGCATTTAGCGAAGTTTTGATATGTGGGCAACAACTTTAGTATGTCTTTCCACCAAAAGGAGCCAAGCATTCTTTCCTGGTGGATGCAAGGAGTAGTAGGTTTCCCAAAGCATATTCACTTAGGGTAAGTCATGTTTATTGTAGAATCTGTGCAGGAACTTCATAAGCAGAGCCTAATTATGTGTTGTGATATCCAGAATTCCAAGACCACAATGTGATTTGGGTAAGCATGCTTTATCCCATGCAGTCAGTGGTGGAGTTCTTTCCTCTAAGCTATATTTCCTCCAAAAGCACTGCCTTGATATTTGTTGATTTGTTGCACCATAGTAATTGGCATAGATAAGATCTTCAAGTAAAAAAATTGGCATGCTTGCAAAAACAGATTTGATCAACACAAGTTTGTCTCCATAAGAGAGAAAAGTGGAGCATCCATTGTCGTGGTTCTAAGTCTGATAGTAGAATGGGGGGTAGGTATGGAGAGGCAAAATCCTAGCTATGGAGCAGTTGTATGGACAAGGGATGTACAAGTTCAGGCCCTTCGCGGAGGAAGTAACAACCCTACGTCTCGGAGCCCGGAGGCAGTCGACTGGATTATGTGTGTATAGATTACAGGGGTGCGAACCCTTTACACTGAGGAGGGGGTGGCTTATATAGTGCCTGCCAGACCCCTCCGGTCCTTAGTTATGTAGGGTTTAAAGTACATTAAGGCTAGGCGTTGCTGGTAACGCCTTACATAAAGTGTCCTAAATGCCATAAAGACTACTTAATTACAGACCGTTTGGATGCAGAGTGGCTCTTGATCTCCTGGTGGTCGAGTGAGTCTTCATGGTCGAGTCCTTCGAGTCCGTCGAGTGAAGTCTCTCTTGGTCGACTGGAAGGCAGCTTCTTCTGAGGGTGTCCTAGGGAAGGGTACTTAGGTCAGGTCTATGACCCTACCCTAGGTACATGCTTCATCATTAGCCCTCGAATGGATCGAGGTTTGAGCGAGGAAGGAGTTGATAATATTTCCGACCTGCTTTCGTGTTCTGAACATGTATCATCTTGGACCAATAATCTCTTTGTTGATAACAGCAACTTTTCTTTCAGTGGCCTTGATCCATTCTTTTCTCCCGTCGAGTGAACTTTTGAACTTAGTAAACTTTCGAGCGACGGATCGCAGGAAATCTCCCGTCTGACAGATTGATCTTCTGTTAGCGGATTTTGTGGGATCCAAATTTTGGGAAGCGCGCGAAGCGGGGCGGACCGCCGCGCTCGGATGGGATAGGGCATAGACGCCTCGATTTCTGCGCCACCTTTTTCGCCACGTATCGCGTACGCGCGACTGTTTCGGGATGTGATAGGATCGTCCGGGCCCACTCGTCAACCGCTCGGAAGTGCCCCTATAAAAGGCGCCAGGTGAGGGTTTTTTGAACAGTATCTCCCCATTCTTCCTCCCGCCCTCTCCCTCTCCGCCTGCCGTGCCTGTTCTCGCCTCTGCCCATCCACTCCTCGTGCGCTTCGTCGGCGACAATGGTGAAGGAGAAGACGGCGGCTTCGGAGCGCGCGAAGAAGGCGACGGCGACGGGGAAGGCGAAAGGGAGAGCGCCCAGTCAGGGCGGATCCTCGTCCAGGTCCTGCCTGCCGCATGGCTGGGTACAAGGGGATTGGATCCGCTCGACCATCACCGAGACGGATCTCACTGAGATGGCCAACGAGGGCTTGATCCCTCACGGGGCAGCGAGGCTCCCGGGAAACGAGTGGCAACCACAGCCGCAGGAGGGTGAGTGCGTTCTTCTAGCTACTCACGTCGACCGTGGATTCTCTCTGCCTCCGAGTGTTTTCTTCCTTGGTTTCATGAATTTCTTTGGGGCGCAACTCCACCATTTCAATCCAAATTCCATCGCCTACCTTGCTGTCTTCGTGTCCATGTGCGAGAACCTCCTGGGCTGTCGACCGCACTGGGGTCTCTTTAAGCACATATTCACTTGTCGCTCACAGATAGTGAAAAAGGCGAGTCCGGATAACGATAGGACTAAGGTTATTCAGATGTGCGGGGGTCTTGGGATTCAGATGAGGAGCAAGAGTACCTTTTCGGCCATGACTCTTCCTGAGTCGGTCGGAGGTGGTGATCGACTTGGTTCTCTTGCCAAGGCGAGTCGGCGTCAGGCGATCGATTGGTCTCCTCTCATTTTCCATGGACCAAGTGAATAAGCCCTCTTCTCTGAAGGTGCTTCCCGAGGAGAAAGCCCAAGTGAAGATGTTAATGGAGCGTGTAGTCCAGTTAGTTAGGGAAGGAGTGACGGGTATGGATCTTCTGGAGGTCTTCCTTAGGCGGCGCATCCAACCACTTCAGTATCGAGGCCATCCTATGTGGTTGTACTGCGGAACCGAGAATGAAACCCGGGTCCATCCAGAAGTAGTCGACGACGCCACACTGGAAAGGTGGATGGCCGCGATCACAGGGAATAAAGACAACCCTCGAGGAGCCAGGAGGATTCCGCCACTCGACCATTCCTACACTCCGGACACGGTATGCCCTTTTTATCTTCAATTGTAATCTTGCTATACTTATTCTGCTTCTGCTGCAAATTGGTCGATTGATCTTTGTTTTGTTGTCTGTCAGGCCACCACCGAACTATACTCGATGCCCAATGGAGCCTGAGGCGCCCGGCGAGGAGGAGGAAGGAAGTTGGGGCGAAAGCCAGGAGGAGTGGGATTCGGATGCTGCTGCTGATGATGAAGGTGATGACTCTGGTGAGGAGGAAGAAGAGGAGGAGGAGGAGGAAGTTGCACCGCCTCGCTCGGAAAGACGCTCGAAGCTCGTCCATGACCCTGCAACCGAGCGTAGTAAGGGGGTCACAACTGTCGTTCAGTCGACCAAGCGCCCTCGAACCACTTCTCCGGTGCCGACCGAGAAAGCTCCTAAACAATCCAGGGTGGCGCCGTCGAAGCCGGCCAAGGTCTTGCCGAAGATGAAGGTGGTGATCCCCACTATCTCAGGGTAATGATGCCACTTGAGTTTTTCTGTTCCACATAAACTTATTTTTGGTCGACTCATGAATCAACCGGTGATTTACATCATAGTCGCTGCTACTTCTGATACCTCGGCCAGGGCTGACGATCACGAGATGGAAGACGCTGCCACTTCAAAACCTGGTATGACTTTCATAATTCTATCTTCAGTCGATTGGCTCTTTGTCTCAAATTTTGATTCTTTTCTGTAGCCCCGTCTAATGTCGTTATCACCCTTCCTGACGACAAAGACGAGGAACCACTGAGGCACAGGAAGAGCAGGAAAGCGTCTGCTAGCAAGGCGACTCAAGTCGTGCCAGCACCCGAGACACTGGTTGTGGAGGGAGAGAACATCACTCGGCCTACCGTATCTTTTGCGGTGCCGCTGACGAGTGTTCGCCCCTCATCGTCGAGTGCTGCACAGCCGTCACTTTTCTCGACCCACTTTGTCCCAGAGGACCAAGCCAGTGCAGCGAAAGAAGCAATACGCTAGGCGGGAGTCATGATGGAGCAAGTGAAGGCCATCCGAGAAGCTAGCCAGGCCGCCTATAACGCCAGTTCAGCTCTTCATAGTAACGTTCAGGTCAGTCGGTCACCGCCTGTTCTGTTAAGATATGATATCTAAAAATTCTTCTTTCTAAAATTCCTAGTGATTGTCTTACACCCAGTGGGTGTGTCGATTGAAATTCTTAGTTAGTGGGGGCACGCTGAGTGCACCCACTGGGTGTAGTCCCCAAGGCTACGGTGGACTGCTGGCAGTCGACCATAGTCTTTATATCTTAAGTTTTTCCGTCATTCGATCAGGTCGAAAGGATTTACAGGCCGGTGGGGCACGCTGAGTGCACCCACTAGGTGTAGTCCCCGAGACTGTGGTCGACTGCTGGCAGTTGACTACAGTCCGAAGAACATGTTCTGTTTTTTTTGTTGTTTTTGGTCGACTGGTCGACTCTAACTTGATAGAACTAGTGGGGGCACGCTGAGTGCACCCACTGGGTGTAGTCCCCGAGACTATGGTCGAATGTTTGTATTCGGCTGTAGTCTTAGAAAGGTATGATTTTTCCTTAGTCACTCGGAAGTGAATTGTCTTTGACACTTTGTCGATTGGTTCTTCGTAGAAATCCTGCGACCTTGCAGCCCGTTACACTGAGTTGGAAAACAAACACACCCAGCTCGAGCTTGATCTGAAGTTGGCACAGGAGAATTTGACGAAGGCGAAGGAGGAAGCTAAAGGTATGCTTGGTGAGGCTTTCAGCGGCGCCTTTGCCCTCATTTGTTTCAAATTCGACCTTCATTGTAACTGCGGGCAAAGTGAAGGATGCCAGAAGAAGAAAGACCTTGAGTTGGCTGAAATGCCGAAAACAGCTTTAGAGAAGACCAAGCTCGCAGACGAGAAGTTGGCTTTGGTCACCAAGCTTGAAGAAGAAAACACCAAACTGAAAGCTGCTCTTGATGCTGCCAACAAAGAGGTCAGTCGATTAAAAGGTGATAAGATTGCCCTGAGTGACAAGGCCAGTGAGTTGGTGGGGAAGAAGACGATCTGGAGGCTTATCTGGGCGGCCTCGCCAAGAAGCTATTCCTCATGCTCAAAGGTAATCTTTTGCACCAAACAGGTATTCTAACTGTGACTTTTCCATTTGACTGTTGTCTTGACTCAGTGTTTGTGCTTGCAGAATTCGGCCAGAACTTTGAAGAGGAAACTGGTCGACTGGAGCCAAACTTGGACCCCATCAACTCTCCTATGATGGATGAAGTCGCCACGAACGTGTTCCGGCTCGAATCTCGTGTTGCTGTCGTCGTTGATTATCTCGCAAGGCTGAAGGTTGCCACTTCCCGCATCGACACCACGCTCGTACGAGAGGCGCTCGAGAATGACCTCGAGTCTCGATGACTCGGTGAACACGATCCCGGTCAAGTGCAGGAGTGGAAGAAGTCTTCTGCCAGGTGCGGCGCTGAAGTTGCTCTATCTCTGGCCCGAGTCCATTGCAAGGAAGCACGAGAGGACAAGCTGGCGGCCCTGAGGGTGGCTAACACCAAGAAGCACGATTTCCGGTCTTTCATGGAGACCTTCATCGCCGCTGCCACTCGGATTGCCGATGAAATCGACCTGGACAAGTTTGTTGCACCTTCCAGCCCTCCACAGGAGGGGTAAAAAACTTCTGAGCTTGATTCTTTAAATTTGCCTCGGTATGCCGAGTGATTTTTGTAACCGACAAACCTTAACAGGCTTAGCGCCTGAGCACTTTCGGTTCTGTTAGGTATTTATCTGAACTTGGATTTGACGTTCGAATATGCTTGCATTTGGTTTGAGATGTCTTTTGCAGGTTAAAGCGAGGTGCTTATTGCAATCGACTTGTTCCCCAATAAACTTAGGCGAGCGCTGGGCTGCAGCTAAGTCCCCGAGTGGGAGGTTTGCTCTCCACTCGGTAGGATTTTCAAAACTTAGGCGAGCACTAAGCTGCAGCTAAGCCCCCGAGTGGGAGGTCTGCTCTCCACTCGGTAGGATTTTCTCGTTGTGCTTGTGGCGTAGCTCGAAGGAGAGGGTAGCAGTCGACCTGCACCTCGTCCTCCTTGCGGAGCGCACGTTGTACTTGTGGCGTAGCTCAAAGGAGAGGATAGCAGTCGACCTGCACCTCGTCCTTCTTGCGGAGTGCACGTTGTACTTGTGGAGTAGCTCGAAGGAGAGGATAGCGGTCGACCTGCACCTCGTCCTTCTTGCGGAGCGCACGTTGTACTTGTGGCGTAGCTCGAAGGAGAGGATAGCAGTCGACCTGTACCTCGCCTTCCTTGCGAGCGCACGTTGTACTTGTGGCGTAGCTCGAAGGAAAGGGTAGCAGTCGACCTGCACCTCGTCCTTCTTGCAGAGCGCACGTTGACTTTGAACTTAGGCAAGTACTTAGACTGCAGCTATGCCCCCGAGTGGGAGGCTGGCTCACCACTCGGTAGGATTTTATTGAAACTTAGGCGAGTACTTGGACTGCAGCTAAGCCCCCAAGTGGGAGTCTGGTTCACCACTCGGTAGGATTTTATTGAAACTTAGGCGAAACAGATTCGCAGCTAAGCCCCCGAGTGGGAGCCTGGCTCGCCACTCGGTAAGGATTTTTTTTTACAAACTTAGGCGAAACGGATTCGCAGCTAAGCCTCCAACTGAGGGGGAATTTTACTGAACAAATAAATGTGACAAAAATCATTGGGGAAATTATGACACTATTATCTTGCAAAATATGAACTACAGGAGTACTTTTATTACAACTCATCCGAGTGAATACTTAAGTATAAAAAGGGCGGAGCAGATCCGCATTCCAAGCTCGGGGCTCGTCGATGTTGTGCTCGACGTTGTAGAGGCGGTACGCTCTGTTGTGGAGAACCTTGGTGACGATGAAGGGTCCTTCCCAAGAAGGAGCAAGCTTGTGTGGTTTCTGCTGATCCACTCGGAGAACCAAATCTCCTTCCTGGAAGGCTCTACTCTTCACGTTCTTGGCGTGGAAGCGATGCAAGTCCTGTTGGTAGATGGTCGATCGGATCAGAGCCATCTCCCTTTCTTCCTCTAGAAGGTCGACTGCATCCTGCCGCGCTTGTTCATCTTCAGCTTCGGTGTAGAGCTCGACCCGAGGAGCATTGTGGAGCAGATCACTTGGCAAGACCGCTTCAGCTCCATAGACCAAGAAGAATGGAGTTCTTCCGGTCGACCAATTAGGCGTGGTCCTTAGACCCCACAGCACCAAGGGAAGTTCATCGACCCATGCTCCAGCCGCATGCTTGAGGTCACGCATCAGTCGGGGTTTCAATCCTTTGAGGATCAAGCCATTGGCCCGCTCCGCTTGTCCATTCGACTGGGGATGGGCGACTGAAGCATAGTCGACTCGAGTGCCCTGAGATGTGCAGAACTCCCTGAATTCTTCCGAATCGAAGTTTGATCCATTGCCAGTGATGATGCTGTGTGGGACTCCATATCTGAAAATCAATTCTCTGATGAAGCTGACACCAGTACCGGCGTCGAGGTTCTTGATGGGTTTAGCCTCAATCCACTTGGTGAACTTGTCGACTGCTACCAGTACATGTGTGAAACCGCTTCGTCCTGTTCTCAAGGGACCAACCATATCCAAACCCCATACTGCGAAGGGCCAGACGAGTGGAATGGTCTTCAGAGCTGATGCAGGCTTGTGTGACATGTTGGAGTAAAATTGGCATCCCTCGCAATTGTCGACTATTTCCTTTCCCATTTCATTCGCCCTTGGCCAGTAAAATACGGCTCGGTATGCTTTGGCCACGATGGTCCGAGAGGACGCATGATGGCCACAAGTCCCCGAGTGGATGTCATTAAGGATTATCCGACCTTCTTCTGGCGTTATGCACTTCTGACCAACTCCAGTCGCGTTCTATCTGTATAGCTGCCCTTTGATCACAGTAAAGGCTTTGGATCGGCAGACGATCTGTCGAGCCTCTTCCTCGTCCTCCGGGAGCTCTTTCCTCAAGATATATGCTATATATGGTACTGTCCAATCGGGAGTGATCACTAAAGCCTCCATGACCAAGTCGACCTTCTTTGGAACTTGACCTCGATCGGATCGTGGCACTCTTGGGCTGCGGAGCTTCTTCGGTAAAAGGATCTTCTTTAACTGATGGAGTATGGATATGCTCCAGGAATACATCACTGGGAATGGCTTCTCTCTTGGAACCTATCTTTGCTAAATCATCAGCCGCTTGATTTTTCAGTCGGGGTATGTGATGGAGTTCTAACCCCTCGAACTTCTTTTCCAGCTTCCTCACTGCATTGCAGTATCCAGTCATGGCTGGGCTTCTAACGTCCCACTCCTTCATCACTTGGTTGACCACCAAATCTGAGTCGCCATAAACCATAAGGCGACGGACGCCGAGTGAAATGGTCTTGCGCAATCCATACAAAAGGGCCTCGTATTCTGCCTCATTGTTGGAGGAATCAAAGTGAATCTGGAGCACATATCTGAGCTTATCTCCTCTGGGGGAAACCAAGACTACCCCAGCACCGGAACCATTTAACATCTTAGAGCCATCAAAGAACATGGTCCAATGCTCCGAGTGAACTTGAGTCGGCTGCTGCTGTTCAATCCACTCGGCCAGGAAATCTGCTATTGCTTGGGACTTAATGGCTTTCTTTGCCTCAAACTTGATATCAAGGGGAAGGAGTTCAATCGCCCATTTCGCCACTCGACCAGTTGCATCTCTGTTGTGCAAAATCTACGAAAGTGGGCGTCACGGCAATCGTAGTGGAATGATCGGAGAAATAATGAGCAACCTTCTTCGTAGTCATGTAGATCCCATACACAAGCTTCGATAATGAGGATATCTTTGCTTTGATGGAGTCAAAACTTGAGACGAGATAGTACCTTTGGGCGCTGAACTTTGAAGGCTTTCCTTCTTCTTCCGCTCGACCATCGATCAGATCTTGACGACTTGTCTGTGGCTGCAATATAAAGCAACAGAGGCTCTTTGCTGATTGGAGCAGCAAGCACCGGCTGGGTGGAGAGTTGAGATTTTAGCTCGGCAAGCGCTGCATCGACTTCAGAGTCCACTCGAACTTGCGCCTTCTTCATCGATCGGTAAAGAGGTAGCGCCTTTTCACCGTGTCGTGAGATGAATCAACTTAATGCGGCCAAGCATCCGAGAAGCTTTGGACATCGTGCACCCGCATAGGCGTTTCATTGGAGTATAGTGCGATTTTTTCGGGTTAGCGTCGATTCCTCGTTCGAAACAAAAAACCGAGTAACTTGCCACGGGAACTCGAATGTGCACTTTGATGGATTGAGCTTGATATCATACCTCTGAGGTTGGCAAATGTTTCAGCGAGGTCGGTCGGAGGTCGGAACCCTTCGCGACTTGACCACGATATCATCCATGTATGCTTCCACATTCGACTGATTTGGTGAGTAAACACCGAATCATTCGCATGAACGTGGCTCCGGCATTCTTGAGGCCGAATGGCATGGTGACATAGCAGAAGCACCCGAATGGAGTGATGAAAGCTGTTTTGATCTCATCAGGTCCGTACAGACAGATCTGATGATACCCGGAATAGGCGTCTAGAAAAGACAATCTCTCACATCCCGCGGTCGAGTCGACAATTTGATCGATGCGAGGAAGAGGAAAATGATCTTTCGGGCAGGCCCGATTGATGTGTTTGAAATCAATGCACATGCGGAGTGACTTGTCCTTCTTGGGAACCATGACGGCATTGGCGAGCCACTCGGAGTGGTATATCTCTCGCATAAACTCTGCCGCCAACAGTCGAGCCACCTCCTCGCCAATGGCCTTTCTCTTCTGGACGGCGGACCGTCGAAGATGTTCTTTGACCGGTTTTGCTGTTGAATCGTCTCTAAGGCGATGCTCAGCCAGCCCCAGGAACACCGGCATGTCGTGAGCTTCCATGCAAAGATGTCCCAGTTCTCACGGAGGAACTGGATGAGCGCTTCTTCCTATTTATGGTCGAGTGGTGTAGAAATATGGGTCGGAGCCGCATTGGGGTCGGTCGGGTGAGTGTGAACAGGTTTCGTCTCCCCGAATGACTAAAATGCTGATTTTGTGGCAGGCTTCTTGGCCCGTAACAAATCACTCGGATCTACATTTTGCTTGTACCCTTCCAGCTCGACCATTGTTATCTGGGAATCAGCAATTTTCGAGCCTTTCTGGAAGCACTCTTCTGCCTTCTTCCGATTACCAGTGATAGTGATCACGCCTTTGGGGCCGGGCATTTTCAGTTTGAGGTACACGTAACATGGTCGAGCCATGAATCGTGCATAAGCTGGTCTCCCCAAAATAGCGTGGTAAGCGCTCTGAAAATCCACGACTTCAAACGTCGGCTTCTCTTTGCGGAAATTCTTCGAGTCACCGAACACCACGTCCAGAGCTATTTGGCCGAGTGACTCGGCCTTCTTTCCGGGTATAACTCCATGAAAACTCATGTTGCTAGTGCTCAGTCGGGACATCAGAATGCCCATTCCTTTCAGCGTCTCCACATATAGTATGTTCAGTCCACTACCACCATCCATTAGCACCTTCGTCAGTCGAGTGCCTTCGACGACCGGTCGACCACCAAAGCTTGCCTCCCAGGGGTGGCTATGTGAGTCGGGTGATCAGACTGGTCGAATGTAATGGGAGTTTGGGACCATCTCAAATAACTGGGCGTCGCCGGGGCGACCATATTCACCTCACGGTTGATAACCTTCAATCGGCTTTTTCTTTCTACATCAGCAAAAATCATCAGAGTGGAGTTAACATGAGGATATCCTCCATCATTGTCCTCCTTGTCTTCGGCTTTGTCCGACTCCTTTTCCTTGTCCTTGGGCTGTTTACCTTGGAACTGTTGGATCAGGAGCCGGCACTGGCGAGTGGTATGCTTCGGGTAGATGAAATTACCCTCTTCGTCTTTCTTTGTGTGGATGTGACACGGCAGATCCATCACGTCATTTCCTTCTTTATCCTTCACCTTCTTGGGGTTCCAGGATCCTTTGGGTTTTCCTTTGAACTTGCCGTGAGTCACGGCTTGTGCCTCTCCAGGAGCCGCTGGCTCGGCCTTCCGTTTCTGCTTCCGATTGGAGTT
Organism: Aegilops speltoides; assembly: GCA_021437245.1. Taxonomy (NCBI): domain Eukaryota; kingdom Viridiplantae; phylum Streptophyta; class Magnoliopsida; order Poales; family Poaceae; genus Aegilops; species Aegilops speltoides. The sequence goes on from CM038142.1 coordinate 405,925,172, forward strand.
TCCTTTCTCCGACTGGCTAGGCTTGTACTTGCCGCTCCGGAGTCGGTCCTCTTCTTCGCCGTTAGCGTACTTGGTAGCAATTTCCATCATTCAACTCAGGGTCATATCTCCGGTCCGACCAAACTTCAAACTCAATTCTTTGTTCTTAACACCATCCTTGAAGGCGCAGACTGCCTGATGATCAGACACGTTCTCCACGGTATGATGCAAAGTGACCCATCTCTGAATATACTCTCTTAAGGTCTCATTCGACTTCTGCACACAAACTTGCAGCTCTGTCAATCCAGCTGGTCGCTTGCAAGTTCCCTTGAATGTTCTGACGAACACTCGGGAAAGATCTTCCCAAGTGTAAATGCTGCTAGGAGTTAACTGATTCAACCACGCCCGGGCCGAACCTTCCAGCATGAGCGGTAAATGCTTCATAGCCACTTCGTCATTTCCGCCACCAATCTGCACCGCCACTCGGTAGTCTTCAAGCCAAGTTTCAGGCTTAGACTCACGGTGAACTTACTTACTCGATCGCCAACCTGAAGTTGGGGAATCACCATGACTCGATAGCCTGCTGAAACATTCGGACTGAAACATGCACTCGGCTGCTAGTGGGCACATCCTGTCATGGCCACCTCGATGAGCCTGTTCGATCGACCAGGCCTTGCGATGATGGATCGCGTCAAAGCCTGGTTTCACGGGTCGACCGAAGCTCTTCGCCCCTAATGGTGGCCTTTGTCATCTTGCTGCCGAGGAGCATAGGACCCACCTCTTGGGGGAGGAGTAGGCACTCGACGCCTATCATCACGATCATATCGGTTACCATATTGGTCCCGTTGATTCTCACGTCCTTCACGCCGCGGAGGCGATCTAGGGATGTGAGTCGACTGAACCGTATTCGCAGCGACGGATCGACTGTGAATCCTGTTGCGTGACTGCGACACGGCTGAATTCTAATCTCCTGCCGCCCGGAGCAAATCTCTAATCTTACTCAAGCCTCTGCCAGCCTCCGACTGAGAGGGTTGAATCGACTCTGCTATTCTGGTTGCAGCTGCTAAATTCTGAATCGGGGTTCGATATACCTGAGTCGGCTGCGGGAATAGTTGACGTCGACTTGAGTCGGGTACTCGTTGCCGCGCGCGCTCGTCGAGTGCTCGCTGGAGATTCTCCAGACGAGTGCGTTCAGCCAAGTTGGCCAAAGGCGCCTCCTCCAAGGCACGAGCCTCGGTGGTTTCTCCTGCGATGGGAGTATGCAGGGCATCCGTGTTCCTGCGGTGAAGTTCTTCCCTTTGCAGGGAGTTAAGTGGCTCGGGTTGATATTCCTCATGGACATGAGCGGGGTCGCCTCCACCGTCCACCCCGCCGTCATGCGGAAGCGGGAGGAGGGCCGAGGCCCGTTGACCATCAAGACCTCCGCCGCCGGATCGCTGCTGTCGCACTCGGATGCGGTCTCTACGGAGCCAGTCGACAGGTCGAACAGGCCGTAGAGAGATTCATCGGGCTCGATTTGTAACGCCCTCGATGCGGCTATATCTCCCACGTGTCGAAGCACGACTTAGAGGCATAACCGCATTGAAAGCAATGTCGCAAGTGAGGTAATCTTCGCACAATCCATGTAGTACATAAGGGAAAGAGATACATAGTTGGCTTACAATCGCCACTTCACACAATTACATGAATAAAGCATTACATCATCCAGATACAATCAAGGTCCGACTACGGAACCAAAATAAAAGAAGAACCCCAAATGCGACAAAGGACCCTGATCGACCCCAACTGGGCTCCACTACTGATCAACTAGAACGAAACAACACAAAGGGCAAGATCTTCATCGAGCTCCTCCTTGAGCTTGGATGTGTCACCTGTTCGGTAACATAGGCACCTGCAAACTGGTTTAGGAAGTATCTGGTGAGTCACGAGGACTCAGCAATCTCACACCCGCGAGATCAAGACTATTTAAGCTTATGGGTAAGGTAAAGGCATGAGGTGGAGCTGCAGCAAGCGACTAGCATATACGGAGGCTAACATACGCAAGTGAGAGCGAGAAGAGAAGGCAAAGCACGGTCGACAAAAGTATGATCAAGAAGTGATCCTATAGCAACCTGCGTCAAGCATAACTCCAACATCGTGTTCACTTCCGGACTCCACGGAAAGAGACCATCACGGTAACACACACGGTTGATGTATTTTAATTAAGGTCAACTTCAGGTTTTCTACAACCGGACATTAACAAATTCCCATCTCGCCACATAACGCGGGCACGGCTCTCGAAAGTTTATACCTGCGGGGTGTCCCAACTTAGCCCATGACAAGCTCTCGCGATCATCGAAGAATAGACCTTCACCCGAGAGTCTCCGATCGACTCGGAATCCGGTACATCAAGACATTTCACAATGGTAAAACAAGACCAGCAAAGCCTCGGCGTGCCGACATCCCGATAGTAGCAGCGTATCTCGTCTCGAGCCACGACCGGATGAGCGAGACGTACAACTAAAACCAGCCCTCAAGTTTCCCGAGGTGGCGCTGCAAGTGGCTCTAGTTTGGACCAACGCTTAGACAAGCAATCGCCCGGGGGCTAAAATAAAGATGACCCTCGAGAGAGCGACTCCCAAGGGAAAAAGTAGGTGGTGGTGAGGCAAATGGTAAAAGGCAATGTTGGGCCTTCTTTGGACAAGTTTTATTCAAAGCGAACTGTCAAGGGGTCCCATAAATCACCCGACAGCGTAAGGGACGCAAAATCCGGGAACATAACACCGGTATGACGGAAACTAGGGCGGCAAGAGTGGAACAAAACACGGGCATAAGGCCGAGCCTTCCACCCTTTACCAAGTATATAGATGCATTAATAATATAAGAGATATTGTGATATCCCAACAAGTAAACATGTTCCAACAAGGAACAACATCTCCATGTTCAACAAGGAACAATCTTCAATCTTCACTGCAACTAACAACGCTATAAGAGAAATTTGAGCAAAGCGGTAACATAGCCAAACAACGGTTTGCTAGGAATGGTGTCAAAGGTTAGAGGTTTGACATGGCAATTTGGGAGGCTGACAAGCAAAAGGTAGGCATCGTAGCATTGGCATAGCAAAAGAGCGAGCAAACTAGCATAGCAAAGATAGAAGTGATTTCGAGGGTATGGTCATCTTGCCTGCAAGGTTCTCAGAGTTGTCGAAGACTTGATCCTCGTAGGCGTTCTCAACAGGTTCCTCGTTCACGTACTCGTCTCCCGGCTCTACCCAAAGCAAGAACACAAGCAACGGAACCACAATCAAACAAGGAACAATGCACAAGCAATATGATGCAATACATGACATGCTATGCGAGATGTGATATGCAATGCATATGCATGCTCCGGAAGGAAAATGATGAACCGGGCATCAACTTGGCAAACCAAGTATGCCGCTGGAAAGATGAGATGATTTCGGTTGAAAACGATATAAAGATCACCGGAATCGGATGCACGGTTTGCAAATGACAAGCAAAACAAGAATGACGCAAATCTGCGTTTAACAGCCCGATGCTACTTAGCACGCAACACGAAACTATGCTACAGCACCCCAACATAAAAACAAAGCATATGACAACGAACTAAAGGAGATGCTTAACAAAAGAGGAACACTGAGCTACGGCTAAATCACATCATAACATGCTCAAACAAGCATGGAGAAAGTGCTCAAAATATCAGGTTCACAGACTTAGTGAAAATACTAACATACCAGGAATTAACATCAGGAAGGCATGTTTAGAGCAAGCAAACAACATGCTACAGGAACTTATAATAGCAAAGCAATGCATGAAATGATTCTACTCAAAGCATATATCTATAGTCCCTTACTGACCATAAGCCAAAAAGGACTCTAAGAAATGATGGCACCCATGTAAACATTGCAAGTTTTATTACAGATTTCAGACTTAGTGAAATATCAGGACATGGCAAAAACAGATTCAACATGGCATGTTCGTGAGCTCGATGCACTCACTACAGAGCAATACATGGCATGGCAAGGCAACCAACAGTAAGAAGGCATGTTTATGAAGCTAAGCATGGCAAGAGCAAGGTCATAGCATACACGGATCAACTACACCGACCTCGTGAAAATTGAATCTAATGCAAACAATCTGTCAGGAAACATTTTCAAGCAACTTTGGAGCAAGAAATGAACATGTTCCAGCAGGCTATAAATGCAACCAAGGGCATGAATGGATAGAGCAAGACATGTATATCAAAACATGTTTATAGAGCATCTCCAGATTATGCATAGAATGATTACTAGAAGCATGTTAACATGGCATCAAAATATAACAGAATCTGTCTAGCAAAACAACAACAGCAACTACCCTACTTTACAAGCTCAATGCACTCACTACGAGCATCACAAAAATACAAGGTCAACACCTCTGGAAAGATGGCATGGCCTAGTCCAACATTCATGTAGAGCTCAATCTCATAGGATGCACACATAAATCATGGCAAAAATGACAAAAGAGCTCGAACTGATAAGAATCTGGAACTAACGATCTGAAGCCTTCTTCCAACAGCATTTCGGGCATCAAGATGAGTTCAAATGCAAATGATGCAATGGAAAGAAATGATGTACTCGTCGAGACGAACAATTTGACATATTATACGCCCAAAACGGAGCTACGGTTGCAGAGATGCGATGCGATGAAAATGCATGAAAATGTTGAAAACTTAGGGACTTAGAAGAATACAGGGTCAACCTCGGGTTGCAGCACGGAGTTCGATCTGGTGGCGGATCTCGCGGAATCCCGCCGGAGTTGGACGTGGGGGCGCCGTGACACGGGAGGTGGCCAGGAGGCGCGGAGGGGTCGGGTCGCCGGAGGGTCGGGTCGCCGGAGGTGAGGAGGGCGGTGAGGCGGAGGAGGCGGAGGGCGCGGCGGAGTTCGCCTTCCGGCGAACTCCCGCCGGACGGGCGGCGAGGACGAGGCCTCGGGGCGGAGCGTGGCGGCGCTTAGGGGAGGCGGGAGGCGCGATCCGTGAAGCGGCCGTGAGATCCGGCGGCTCGCTGCCGGCAATATGGATCCGGCGGGCGGCGACGCCGGGCATGGGCGGCGGCGGGCGGCGGCGCAGCGGCGGCGGCGGCGGAGGGTGGCGGCGGCGGCGGCCGGCGAGATGGGCTCGGCCATGGGGGGTTTGGGCGATCATGGGCGGCGGCATGGCGATTGGGGCGGCGGGAGCGGGGCGAGGGCGGCTGGCCATGGGCGGGAGCAGCGGTGGGAGGTTACGTGGCGCTCCGTTAGCCACGGAGGCTGCACGCTGACGTGGCGGCGTCCCATTGACGGAGTGAGGTGGCCGGCGGACGTGTCGGCGCGACACGGACATGTCGTCGGCGGAGAGGAGCGGGGCTAGGGTTTCGGGGGAAAATATCCGCGAATTTGAGAGGGGAACATATATTTATAGGTAGAGGGAGCTAGGAGAGTCCAAATGAGGTGTGGTTTTCGGCCACGCGATCGTGATCGAACGACCGAGAGCATGGAAAGGAGTTTGGTGGGTTTTGGGCCACTTTGGAAGGGGTGTTGGGCTGCAAACAAAAAAGGCTTCTGCGGTTACCCGGTTAACCGTTGGAGTACCAAACGACCTCCAAATGGCACGAAACTTGACAGGCGGTCTACCGGTGCTATACCAAGGCCGCTTGGCAAACCTCGGGCCATTCCGAGAAAGGTTTAATACCCGCACACGAAAAAAAAGAACAAGAGGGGCCGGGAACATAGGGCGCCGGATTGCAAAACGGACAACGTGGAAAATGCTCGGATGCATGAGACGAACACGTATGCAAAATGAGATGCACATGATGACATGATAAAATGCAGATGATGACATGGCAGAGTGCAACACGCAAGCAAATGACATGGCAACGACGGCGAATAACTGGCGGACACCTGGCGCATCGGATCCGGGGTGTTACAACACTCCACCACTACGAGAGGATCTCGTCCCGAGATCTAGGATGGCACCGGAGAGAAAACGGAAGAGGAAGAGAAGAGGTAAAACAAAGTTGCTTCTTTGACGAACGTGTGAAACCACGAACCTTGAGAGGTTGAGCAATTTAAAAGAAAGAGTACAACAGAGATGAACGAGATTGCAAACAATCCGGTAGAAAAGATGAACAAGGAGTATTACGAGAATTTGAAGGTTGCAAAGACATGAATCAAGAGTTTAATGGACAAGATAGAATTCGAAACCATTCCGGTTAAAACAAGATGATGGGGAAAGAATTCGGGCAGCACTTCGGTTGAAAAGAGAAGAAAACATGATAAGATGAAAATATATTGAAGAGATGATACAACACTCCGGTTAAATGGATAAGCACGAAAAGAACACGACCTCGCAATTCAAGATGATGATTGAAGAGCACAACATCACAATGCCTCCGAAACAAAAGAATAGAAGATAGATCATTGGAATAACTTTATGGAGAAGAACAATTGAAGAATGAAAAGAATCCTTGATGAACCATCATGTAGAGCCTCCATGAAGAACTCGGGTAATAAAAGGGTGATAAAAGAAAGAGAAATTGAAAACACAAGGTGAATCCTTGCAATGATTTAGATGGATCTCCGTGATAATTAGAGCTCGGAACTCCGGGAAAAAGAGAAGATGAAACAAATGAAACCGAGAATATTAAGGGCCTCTGGAATAAAGAATTAATCACTTGGATGAACAAGAATAAGAATTATGTTATGCTTATCCTTCACCAATTAAATTGATGACAATCAACGGATTTGGCATACTACTTATTCTCGTAGAAAGGATTAAAGAGATATGGCATAAACTTGAAAAAGGTCTTCAACAAAACACCGGTAGGATTGGAAAGAACGAATGAAGATACTTGAGGGGATTTAGATACATGAGAACGAGAGATCACGAGCTGATTAGAGAAAACTAGAATGATGCACCGGTAGAATATGGAGAAGGAGAGCTAAAAGCTGAGAATGAATAAACTCGAAAAGGATGGCCTCCGTAGGAATAAAATGGAAAAAAAAACTCACGAAATGCTCCGGATGGGTGAAAAAGATTCTCACAATTCGACAACAATACTGAGAGGATGGCATCAAGCTAGCACCATGAATCTTGAAGAGAATAGAGCAAGATTAAAGAGAAACTCTTCTTCGGTCTTCAAATGATGAGAATGACAACGAGAAACACCACCAAGGATTATTGAGGCACACCGGAAGAATCAAAAGCGAAGAGGTTGAGCCAACTATGAAAAGAATTTGAAAGATCTTGGAGAAAAGCATTTGACTGATGATAACTTATTCTTACGTCAAACTCTGAAAAGAATTTGAGAATGGCTCCGGAATAATTAGAAGAGTCAGGTAAGATCCTGGAAAAGACCTGTGGGTTAGGGCCCACTCAAAAGAAAACACCGTTGAAAAGATTTAAAAGAGATGTTGCACCGGTGGAATTAAATGACTTGAATGAGATACCAATCTCGAAAGAGCTTGAACGAATTAAGAATGGAAACACAAATCTTCGAGATATCTTGAGCACTCCGAAATAACAAATATCGAGAAGTAGAATGATAATGAGGTGCACCGGTATGAAAAAGCATTTGACACGAGGAGAGGAATATGATCAACACTGAAAGCTTGAATTTGGTCCACCGGAGAAGAAACAACAATGAAGGATGATGAACTTGTAGAACATCTTCTTGAGAACCACCGGGTAAGAACATTGACGGAAAAGAATGGAGAAACTTCACATGAATAAATGGATACTTGATTAAGAAATCTGTGTTCTTGAAGAAAAAGGGTGGGAGGGCGGGAAAACAAAGGCAACTTGGGATGGTTGAAACAAACACCGTTGAGAAAACTTAGAAATGATCTTGCGGATGGGGAGAATGATCGGATCCATTTGAAGAGAAGCACGCCGGTAGGAAAAGAATTAACATGACAATCTCGATTGTCGAGAAGGATTGGTATTCACATTCGAGTATGAGAACACCATTTCGGAAAGGTATGGAATCAACACTTGACATTGAAGCAACTCGAATACCACAATTAAAACAAAACAAAGGATTGGCTTGTAGAATAAGCCGGAACAAACATATGATAGAGATTTCGTCCGAAGTTTTCGTGGTGGGGCCTACGGGCTCAATCGACAGCACCATCATGTACAAGGCGATGCACATGACATCTGAAGCGTCCCAGTCGGCATAGCCAAGGACTCTTTAAGACACAACGAGACCCTTTGTAAAACCAACGTGAATAGGCGGACCACTAGGCGTCGAACCCCAATTTCATATCATACATCCGTCGGAAAGATATCCTAAGAGCTACTTGAATTCCCACCTATAAACTCCGAAACTTTACGGTTATGCAATCTGGTGTTGGGGATACAGGGAGCAATAATATCTCACACAAACTAACAATCCCTACATCCAATTGTATCCATCCGTCAACACATAACCAAGAAACCTTGAAATCGTCTACCTCAACCTTGAAAAGCATCCGTTATACAAGTCATGGCAATACTCCGTACTCACCTCGATCTTTGGGTTAGCGGGGTTATCTCACCAACAACCGCATAAAAGAGATTTTCGATGTCGGCGTACTAAACTCGGGTATTCGAATCGCAGCGATAAAATTATGGCGACAACACCTCGGAGCTCAACTCCCCGGGACACTGCCACAACCCCTAATGACAGGAGGCACCAAGACAATGTTGTCATCATAAAACCATCGGAACGATTCCAATATACCCGCGTGATCCTAAAAAAAAATTTTAGTGAAATTTGAGAAGAGAAGAGTCAAAACTCTACGTCAGGATACCTCACCAGAAGGTCGAAGGGACTGAGGAGTAAAAAGAATTCCTAAACTCTCCGATATATATAATCCTAAGTGACTCAAAACATTTTTTCTAGACACAACTCGCCACTAAAAGCGATCAAGCGGTGGGGCTCCTAAGGTCGGGGATGGCTCTGATTACCAACTTTAGCGCCCTCGATGCGGCTATATCTCCCACGTGTCGAAGCACGACTTAGAGGCATAACCGCATTGAAAGCAATGTCGCAAGTGAGGTAATCTTCGCACAATCCATGTAGTACATAAGGAAAGAGATACATAGTTGGCTTACAATCGCCACTTCACACAATTACATGAATAAAGCATTACATCATCCAGATACAATCAAGGTCCGACTACGGAACCAAAATAAAAGAAGAACCCCAAATGCGACAAAGGACCTCGATCGACCCCTAACTGGGCTCCACTCTTGATCAACTAGAACGAAACAACACAAAGGGCAAGATCTTCATCGAGCTCCTCCTTGAGCTTGGATGTGTCACCTGTTCGGTAACATAGGCACCTGCAAACTGGTTTAGGAAGTATCTGGTGAGTCACGAGGACTCAGCAATCTCACACCCGCGAGATCAAGACTATTTAAGCTTATGGGTAAGGTAAAGGCATGAGGTGGAGCTGCAGCAAGCGACTAGCATATACGGAGGCTAACATACGCAAGTGAGAGCGAGAAGAGAAGGCAAAGCACGGTCGACAAAAGTATGATCAAGAAGTGATCCTATAGCAACCTGCGTCAAGCATAACTCCAACACCGTGTTCACTTCCCGGACTCCGCCGGAAAGAGACCATCACGGTAACACACACGGTTGATGTATTTTAATTAAGGTCAACTTCAGGTTTTCTACAACGGACATTAACAAATTCCCATCGCCACATAACCGCGGGCACGGCTCTCGAAAGTTTATACCTGCGCAGGGTGTCCCAACTTAGCCCATGACAAGCTCTCGCGATCATCGAAGGAATAGACCTTCACCCGAGAGTCTCCGATCAGACTCGGAATCCCGGTACATCAAGACATTTCACAATGGTAAAACAAGACCAGCAAAGCCTCCCGGCGTGCCGACATCCTGATAGTAGCCGCGCGTATCTCGTCTCAGGCCACGACCGGATGAGCAGTACGTACAACTAAAACCAGCCCTCAAGTTTCCCCGAGGTGGCGCTGCAAGTGGCTCTAGTTTGGACCAACGCTTAGACAAGCACTGGCCCGGGGGGGCTAAAATAAAGATGACCCTCGAGAGAGCGACTCCCAAGGGAAAAAGTAGGTGGTGGTGAGGCAAATGGTAAAAGGCAATGTTGGGCCTTGCTGGACAAGTTTTATTCAAAGCGAACTGTCAAGGGGGTCCCATAAATCACCCGACCAGCGTAAGGGGCGCAAAATCCGGGAACATAACACGGTATGGCGGAAACTAGGGCGGCAAGAGTGGAACAAAACACCAGGCATAAGGCCGAGCCTTCCACCCTTTACCAAGTATATAGATGCATTAATAATATAAGAGATATTGTGATATCCCAACAAGTAAACATGTTCCAACAAGGAACAACATCTCCATGTTCAACAAGGAACAATCTTCAATCTTCACCGCAACTAACAACGCTATAAGAGGGCTGAGCAAAGCGGTAACATAGCCAAACAACGGTTTGCTAGGAATGGTGTCAAAGGTTAGAGGTTTGACATGGCAATTTGGGAGGCTGACAAGCAAAAGGTAGGCATCGTAGCATTGGCATAGCAAAAGAGCGAGCAAACTAGCATAGCAAAGATAGAAGTGATTTCGAGGGTATGGTCATCTTGCGCAAGGTTCTCGAGTTGTCGAAGACTTGATCCTCGTGAGGCGTTCTCAACAGGTTCCTCGTTCACGTACTCGTCTCCGGCTCTACCCAAAGCAAGAACACAAGCAACGGAACCACAATCAAACAAGGAACAATGCACAAGCAATATGATCTGATACATGACATGCTATGCGAGATGTGATATGCAATGCATATGCATGCTCGGAAGGAAAATGATGAACGGGCATCAACTTGGCAAACCAAGTATGCCGCTGGAAAGATGAGATGATTTCGGTTGAAAGCGATATAAAGATCACGGAATCGGATGCACGGTTTGCAAATGACAAGCAAAACAAGAATAGCGCAAATCTGCGTTTAACAGCCCGATGCTACTTAGCACGCAACACGAAACTATGCTACAGCACCCCAACATAAAAACAAAGCATATGACAACGAACTAAAGGAGATGCTTAACAAAAGAGGAACACTGAGCTACGGCTAAATCACATCATAACATGCTCAAACAAGCATGGAGAAAGTGCTCAAAATATCAGGTTCACAGACTTAGTGAAAATACTAACATACCAGGAATTAACATCAGGAAGGCATGTTTAGAGCAAGCAAACAACATGCTACAGGAACTTATAATAGCAAAGCAAGGCATGAAATGATTCTACTCAAAGCATATATCTATAGTCCCTTACTGACCATAAGCCAAAAAGGACTCTAAGAAATGATGGCACCCATGTAAACATTGCAAGTTTTATTACAGATTTCAGACTTAGTGAAATATCAGGACATGGCAAAAACAGATTCAACATGGCATGTTCGTGAGCTCGATGCACTCACTACAGAGCAATACATGGCATGGCAAGGCAACCAACAGTAAGAAGGCATGTTTATGAAGCTAAGCATGGCAAGAGCAAGGTCATAGCATACACGGATCAACTACACCGACCTCGTGAAAATTGAATCTAATGCAAACAATCTGTCAGGAAACATTTTCAAGCAACTTTGGAGCAAGAAATGAACATGTTCCAGCAGGCTATAAATGCAACCAAGGGCATGAATGGATAGAGCAAGACATGTATATCAAAACATGTTTATAGAGCATCTCCAGATTATGCATAGAATGATTACTAGAAGCATGTTAACATGGCATCAAAATATAACAGAATCTGTCTAGCAAAACAACAACAGCAACTACCCTACTTTACAAGCTCAATGCACTCACTACGAGCATCACAAAAATACAAGGTCAACACCTCTGGAAAGATGGCATGGCCTAGTCCAACATTCATGTAGAGCTCAATCTCATAGGATGCACACATAAATCATGGCAAAAATGACAAAAGAGCTCGAACTGATAAGAATCTGGAACTAACGATCTGAAGCCTTCTTCCAACAGCATTTCGGGCATCAAGATGAGTTCAAATGCAAATGATGCAATGGAATGAAATGATGTACTCGTCGAGACGAACAATTTGACATATTATACGCCCAAAACGGAGCTACGGTTGCAGAGATGCGACGCGATGAAAATGCATGAAAATGTTGAAAACTTAGGGACTTAGAAGAATACGGGGTCAACCTCGGGTTGCAGCACGGATTTCGATGCGGCGGCGGATCTCGCCGGAATCCCGCCGGAGTTGGACGTGGGGGACGCCGGTGACACGGGAGGTGGCCAGGGAGGCGCCGGAGGGGTCGGTCGCCGGAGGGGTCGGGTCGCCGGAGGGGAGAGGGGGTGGGCGGCGAGGAGGAGGCCATGGCGAGTTCGTGACTCGGCGAACTCCCGCCGACGGGCGGCGAGGCGAGGCCTCGGGGCGGAGGCGTGGCGGCGCCTAGGAGGCCGGGAGGCGCGATCCGCGCAGCGGCCGTGAGATCCGGCGGCTCGGCCCGGCAGCCATGGATCCGGCGATGGGCGACGGCCATGGCGGCGGCATGGAGCAGGGCGGCAGGCAGGCAGGCGAGGGCGGCAGCAGCGGCGCGGCGGGCGGCGGCGGCCGGGCGGCGAGATGGGCCATGCAGCCATGGTCGGCGATCATGGGCGGCGGCGGCTGGCTGGGCCATGGCGGGCCTCGAGCGGCTCGGCGGCCCGTGGCATGGTGATGGAAGCGGAGTATTTGGGAGGCCACGTGGGCGCTCCGTTAGCCCACGGGAGGCGGCACGCTGACGTGTGGCGTCCCATTGGACGGAGTGAGGTGGCCGTGGACGTGTCCGCGCGACACGGACATGTCCGGTGGCGGAGAGGAGGGGCTAGGGTTTCGGGAAAATATCCGCGAATTTGAGAGGGAACATATATTTATAGGTAGAGGAGCTAGGAGAGTCCAAATGAGGTGTGGTTTTCGCCACGCGATCGTGATCGAACGACCGAGAGCATGGAAAGGAGTTTGGTGGGTTTTGGGCCACTTTGGAAGGGTGTTGGGCTGCAAACAAAAAACCTGCGGTTACCGGTTAACCGTTGGAGTATAAACGACCTCAAATGGCACGAAACTTGACAAGCGGTCTACGGTGCTATACCAAGGCCGCTTGGCAAACCTCGGGCCATTCGAGAAAGGTTTAATACCGCACACGAAAAAAAAGAACAAGAGGGGCGCGGGGAACATAGGGCGCCGGATTGCAAAAGCGGACAACGTGGAAAATGCTCGGATGCATGAGACGAACACGTATGCAAAATGAGATGCACATGATGACATGATAAAATGCAGATGATGACATGGCAGAGTGCAACACGCAAGCAAATGACATGGCAACGACGGCGAATAACTGGCGGACACCTGGCGCATCGGATCCGGGGTGTTACACGATTGCCGCGACATGGGTGGTGGTCGACTGACGGGCCACCGCGTGTCTCACCCACCGCTGGAGCCTCGACCGACCAGAGCGCTTGTGCTGGCGGGAGACTGGGAGGAAGGACGACAGGGGAATCGACCGATAAGGAGTCAACGGCTACCACAGCAGAACGCCGCGGACACACGCCCGAAAATGCGTCACCCCGCGGACGGGGAGCGCGTCGATGTCAAGTGGAGCTTCCCGGAGCCAAGCGGAGTCGTCAGCGACGAAGGTGAGCGAGTCGAGATGGATCTCGCGGCCCTCGACCAAAACTCCACCAGAAACCATGACGAAAGCAATCAGAACAATTGCAACTTCTCCAAAAATTGCTAAGACACCTGCCCCACGGTGGGCGCCAACTGTCGTGGTTCTAAGTCTGACAGTAGAATTGTTGGGGAACGTTGCAGAAAATTAAAATTTTTCCTACAGTTTCACCAAGATCCATCTATGAGTTCATCTAAGCAACGAGTAACGGGAGAGAGTTTGCATCTACATACCACTTGTAGATCGCGTGCGGAAGCTTGCAAGGTGATGATGGAGTCGTACTCGACGTGATTCGAATCACCGATGACCAAGTCTGAGCGGACAGCACCTCCACGTTCAACACACGTGCAGTGCGGGTGGCGTCTCCTCCGTCTTGATCCAGCAAGGAGGAAGGAGAGGTTGAGGAAGACAGCTCCACCGGCAGCCGACGGCGTGGTGATGGTGGAGAAGCGGTACTGGCGTGGGCCGCCGAGCACACAGCAGAGGAGGAGAGGTGTTGGGAGGGAGGGCTGCGCCTTGGCTTGTGGTGCGGCTGCCTCCCTCACCCCTCTATTTATAGGGGAAGGGAGAGGGGCCGGGCCTCTAGATCCATCTAGAGGGGGCGGCCAAGGGAGGGGACTTGCCCCCAAGCAAGGCGCCCCTCTAGGGTTCCCCCTCAACCCTAGGCGCAAGGGCCCAAGGGAGGGTGCGCCAAGCCCACCGAGGCTGGCCAACTCCCACACAGCCCAAGTGGCCCCGGGGGGTGGCCCCTCCAGTGGACCCGGAACCCTTCCGGTGGCCCAGTACAATACCAGTATGCCCTGAAACTTTCGGTGTCCTTTTAACAACTTCCCATATATAAATCTTTACCTCTGGACCCTTAGGAACTCCTCGTGGCGTCCGGGATCTCATCAGGGACTCTGAACAACATTCGGTAGTCACATACTAGTCTTCCTAATAACAGTAGCGTCACCGAACCTTAAGTGTGTAGACCCTACGGGTTCGGGAGACACGCAGACATGACCGAGGCGACTCTCGGGCAATAACCAACAGCGGGTCTGGATACCCATGTTGGCTCCACATGCTCCTCGATGATTTCATCGGTTGAACCACGATGTCGAGGATTCGATCAAACCCAGTATGCAATTCCCTTTGTCAATCGATGCGTTACTTGCGAGACTTCGATCGTCGGTATCCCAATACCTTGTTCGGTCTCGTTACCGGCAAGTCACTTTACTCGCATCAGTAATGCATGATCCCATGGCCAACACCTTGGTCGACTTGAGCTCATTATGATGATGCATTACCGAGTGGGCGAGAGATACCTCTCCGTCATACTGAGTGACAAATCCAGTCTCGATCCGTGTCAACCCAACAGACACTTTCGGAGATACCTGTAATGCACCTTTATAGTCACCCAGTTACGTTGTGACGTTTGATACACCCAAGGCACTCCTACGGTGTAACGCCCCGGATCCGTTGCGCCAGGTGTCCGTCAGTTATTTGCCTTCATTGCCATGTCATTTGCTTGCGTGTTGCATTTGCCATGTCATCATATGCATTTCATATCATGTCATCATGTGCATTTCATTTTGCATACGTGTTCGTCTCATGCATCCGAGCCTTTTCCCCGTTGTCCGTTTTGCAATCCGGCACTCCTATGTTCCCCGGCGTCCCCTTTTGTCTTATGTTGTGAGCGGGTATTAAACTTTCTCGGAATGGCCCGAGGTTTGCCAGCGGCCTTGGTATACCACCGTTAGACCGCTGTCAAGTTTCGTGCCATTTGGAGGTCGTTTGGTACTCAACAGTTAACAGGGTAACCATGAATGCCTCTTTGTTTCTAGCCCAACACCCTTCCAAAGTGGCCCAAAACCCATCTAACTCCCTCCATGCTCTCGGTCGTTCGATCACGATCGCGCCAAAACCGCTCCTCATTTGGACTCTCCTAGCTCCCCTACCTATTTAAACACCTCCCCTCCGAAATTCGGGCGAAACCCTAGTCTATTCCTCCCTCTCGCCCGGCGGACATGTCCGTCCGCCGCCGGACGAAACCCGCCGCCGCGTCCGCACCTATCAGGCGATGCCACGTGTCCTCCGCCGCCTCCCTCCGCGCGCGAGCCCGCGAGCCACGGGAGCCCGGCCTGGCCGCCGGCCCGATCCGCGCCGCGCCATTGCCCGAGCACCGCCGCCATCCGCCATCCGCCGCCGTGCCGCCGCCGCCACCGGCGCGGACCCCCGCCCGCGCGCGGAGCTCCTCGCGCCTGCCCGCCGCCGCGAGATCCGCGGCCGTCGCCGAAGTCTAGCCGCAGCTCGCGCGCTCCGCCGCCGCCGGTGCCTCGCCGCGCACTTTCCGCCGCCCGGCAGCGCGCCCGCCTCCGCCGCCGCCCGGCGAAACGCGCCGCCCGCCTCGCTCCCTGCTGGCGCCCCTCCGGCGCCTCGTGGCGGCTTTGCCGCCCGACCCGCCGCCGCCCTCGCCCGCCCCGCCGGATCCGGCAAGGCGCCGCCGGATCCGCCCCCTCCGGCGCCTCTCCGGCCACCACCGCGCCATCTCCGGCGAACTCCGGTGAGATCCAGCCGGAGTGGATCAGATCCACCCATACACCGAACCAAACGCCTCCGTCCGTCCCGGGATCTCTCCGTCCCAATCCCGCGAGGTGATAATTCCACTAAGTCCCCAGTTTTCGATATTTTCGTGCATTTTCATAGCATCACGTCTCTGCATCCGTGGCTCCGTTTTGGGCGTATAATATGTCAAATTGTTCGCCTCGAAGAGTACATAATTTCATCCCATTGCATCATTTGCATTTGAGCTCATCTTGATGCCCGAAATGCTGTTGGAAGAATGCTTCAGATCGTTAGTTTCAGAATCTTATCAGCTCGAGCTCTTTTGTCATTTTTGCCATGAATTATGTGTGCACCTTATGAACTTGAGTCCTACATGTGAGTTGAACATTGCCATGCCATCTTTCCAGGGGTGTTTGCCATGTATTTTTGTGAGTTATGTGTTGACTAGAACAAGCATGCAAAGTAGGGATGATGATGTTGCTGATTTCAGGAACTTGGTGTTTTCACTAAGTCTTGTCCTGCTGTTATTTTTATGCCATATGTTCATGTTGTTACAGAGAGATCTATGCCCTTTTTGAGCATGATCAGTAAGGGTGATTTGAACATATGGATGTGCTCTATCCATCCATGCCTTTTTTGCTATTTATGGAGTAGTCTAGCATGTCATTTTAGTGCTCTACTTTTGCTTGAAAATGTTTCCTGGCAGATTGTTTGCATGATATTCAATTTTCACGAGGTCGTTGTAGTTGATCCGTGTATGCTATGACCTTGCTCTTGCCATGCTTAGCTTCATAATCATGCCTTCTTACTGTTGGTTGCCTTGCCATGCCATGTATTGCTCTGTAGTGAGTGCATCGAGCTCACGAACATGCCTACTCGTTAACTGTTTTGCCATGCCCAGTTTTTCTGCTAAGTCTGAAATCTGTAATAAAACTTGCTATGTTACATGGGTGCCATCATTTCTTAAGGTCCTTTTTGGCTTATGGTCAGTAAGGGACTATTGATATATGCTTTGAGTAGAATCATGTCATGCCTTGTTTTTCTATTATAAGTTCCTGTAGCATGTTGTTTGCTTGCTCTAAACATGCCTTCTGATGTTAATTCTGGCATGTTAGTAATTTCACTGAGTCTGTGAACCTGATATTTTAGCACTTTCACCATGCTTGTTTGAACATGTTATGATGTGATTTAGCCGTAGCTCAGTGTTCCTCTTTTGTTAAGCATCTCCTGTAGTTCGCTGCCATATGCTTTGCTTTTATGTTGGGGTGCTGTAGCATAGTTTCTTGTTGCGTGCTAAGTAGCATCGGCTGTTAAACGCAGATTTGCATCATTCTTGTTTTGCTTGTCATTTGCAAACCGTGCATCCGATTCGGTGATCTTTATATCGATTTCACCGAAATCATCCCATCTTTCAGCGGCATACTTGGTTTGCCAAGTTGATGCCCGGTTCATCATTTTCCTTCCGGAGCATACATATGCATTGCATAACACATCTCGCATAGCATGTCATGTTTTGCATCATATTGCTTGTGCATTGTTCCGTGGTTGATTGTGATTCCGTTGCTTGTGTTCTTGCTTTGGGTAGAGCCGGGAGACGAGTACGTGAACGAGGAACCTATTGAGAACGCCTACGAGGATCAAGCCTTCGACAACTCTGAGAACCTTGCAGGCAAGATGATCATACCCTCGAAATCACTACTATCTTTGCTATGCTAGTTTGCTCGCTCTTTTGCTATGCCAATGCTATGATGCCTACCATTTGCTTGTCAGCCTCCCAAATTGCCATGTCAAACCTCTAACCTTTGACACCATTCCTAGCAAACTATTGTTTGGCTATGTTACCGCTTTGCTCAGCCCCTCTTATAGCGTTGTTAGTTGCAGGTGAAGATGAAGTTTGTTCCTCGTTGGAACATGGAGATGTTGTTCCTTGTTGGAACATGTTTACTTGTTGGGATATCACAATATCTCTTATATTATTAATGCATCTATATATTTGGTAAAGGGTGGAAGGCTCGGCCTTATGCCTGGTGTTTTGTTCCACTCTTGCCGCCCTAGTTTCCGTCATACCGGTGTTATGTTCCCAGATTTTGCGTTCCTTACGCGGTCGGGTGATTTATGGGACCCCCCTGACAGTTCGCTTTGAATAAAACTTGTCCAGCAAGGCCCAACATTGACTTTTACCATTTGCCTCACCTAGCCCTTTTCTTCCCTTGGTTTTCCGGAGCCCGAGGGTCATCTTTATTTTAGCCCCGGGCGGTGCTCCTTCGAGTGTTGGTCCAAAGCAGGCGGACAGCGGGGCCACCTCGGGGCAACTCGAGGCTGGTTTTACTCAGAGGTGACCCATCCGGTGTGCCACGAGAACGAGTGCGTCGACTCCTATCGGGATTTGTCGGCACATCGGGCGGCTTTGCTGGTCTTGTTTTACCATTGTCGAAATGTCTTGATGTACGGGATACCGAGTCGATCTGAGTGTCTTGGGTGAAGGTCTATTCCTTCGTTGATCGCGAGAGCTGTCATGGGCTAAGTTGGGACACCCTGCAGGGTTTAAACTTTCGAGAGCCGTGCCAGCGGTTATGTGGCAGATGGGAATTTGTTAATGTCGGTTGTAGAAAACCTGAAGTTGACCTTAATTAAAATACATCAACGCGTGTGTTACCGTGATGGTCTCTTTCCGTGAGTCCGGAAGTGAACACTGATGTTGGAGTTATGCTTGACGTAGGTTGCTATAGGATCACTTCTTGATCATACTTTTATCGACCGTGCTTTGCCTTCTCTTCTCGCTCTCATTTGCGTATGTTGGCCACCATTTATGCTAGTCGCTTGCTGCAGCTCCACCTCATGCCTTTACCTTACCCATAAGCTTAAATAGTCTTGATCTCGCGGGTGCGAGATTGCTGAGTCCTCGTGACTCACCAGATACTTCCAAACCAGTTTGCAGGTGCCTATTTTACCGAGCAGGTGCTGCAACCAAGCTCAAGGGGGAGCTCGATGAAGATCTTGTTCATTGTGTTGTTTCGTTTCAGTTGATCAGTAGTGGAGCCCAGTTGGGGTCGATCGGTGACCTTTGTCGCATTTGGGGTTCTTCTTTTATTTTGGTTCCGTAGTCGGACCTTGATTGTATCTGGATGATGTAATGCTTTATTCATGTATTTGAGTGAAGTGGCGATTGTAAGCCAACTATGTATCTCTTTCCCTTATGTATTACTTGGGTTGTATGAAGATTACCTCACTTGCGACATTGCTTTCAATGCGGTTATGCCTCTAAGTCGTGCCGACACGTGGGAGATATAGCCGCATCGAGGCGTTACAAGTTGGTAATCGAGCCATCCCGACCTTAGGAGCCCCCACCGCTTGATCGTTTTTAGTGGCGAGTTGTGTCTAGAAAAATGTTTTGAGTCATTTAGGATTATATATATCGAGAGTAGGATTCTTTTTACTCTCCGGTCCCTTCGACCTTCTGGTGAGGTATCCTGACGTAGAGTTTTGACTCTTCTCTTCTTAAATTTCACTAAAAAAATTTTTAGGATCACGCGGGTATCTTGGAATCGTTCCGATATTCTTATGACGAGAACATTGTTCTTGGTGCCTCCTGTCATTTAGGGGTTGTGGCAGTGTCCCGGGGAGTTGAGCTCCGAGGTGTTGTCGTCATAATTTTATCGTTGCGATTCGGAATACGAGTTTAATACGCCGACATCGAAAATCTCTTTTATGCAGTTGTTGGTGAGATAACCCGCTAACCAAAGATCTTGAGGTGAGTACGGGAGTATTGCCATGACTCGTATAACGGATGCTTTTGAAGGTTGAGGTACACGATTTCGAAGGTTTCTTGGTTATGTGTTGACGGATGGATACAATTTGGATGTAGGGATTGTTAGTTTGAGTGAGATATATTGCTCCTGTATCCCCAACTCCAGTTGCATAACCGGAAAATTTCAGGAGTTTCATAGGTGGGAATTCAAGTAGCTCTTAGGATATCTTTCCGACGGATGTATGATATGAAATTGGGGTTCGACGTCTAGTGGTCCGCCTATTCACGGTTGGTTTCTGATGGTCTCGTTGTGTCTTAAAGAGTCCTTGGCTATGCCGACTCGGGGACGCTTCGTATGTCATGTGCACTGCCTTGTACATGATGGTGCTGTACGATTGAGCCCGTGTAGGCCCCACCATGAAAACTTCGGACGAAATCTCTATCATATGTTTGTTCCGGCTCATTCTGCAAGCCAAATCCTTTGTTTTTGTTTTATTTGTGGTATTCGAGTTGCTTCGATGTCAAATGTTGAATCCATACCTTCCCTAATTGGTGTTCTCATATTTCTATGTGAGTGTTAATCCTTCTTGATCATTGAGGTTGTCATGTTAATTCTTTTCCTACCGACGTGCTTCTCTTCAAGTGGATCCGATCATTCTCCCCATCCGCAAGATCATTTCTAAGTTTTCTCAATGGTGTTTGTTTCATCCGTCTCAAAGTTGCCTTTGTTTTTCCCACCCACCCACCCTTTTTCCTCAAGGACTATGATTTCTTTACCAAGTATCCTTTTATTTTGTGAAGTTTCTCCATTCTTTTCCGCCAATGTTCTTACCCGGTGGTACTCAAGAAGATGTTCTACTAGTTCGTCATTCCTCATTCCTTTCTCTTCTCCGGTGGATTCAAGTCAACTTTTGTTGATCATACCTTTTTCCTCATTTCAATGTCTTCTCATACCGGTGCACCTCATTATCATTCTACTTCTCGCTATTTGTTATTCCGGAGTGCTCAAGATATCTCGAAGATTCGTGTTTCCACTCTGCATTCGCTCAAGCTCTTTCGAGATTGGTATCTCATTCAAGTCATTTAATTCAACCGGTGCAACATCTCTTTTAAATCTTTTCAACGGTGTTCTTTTGAGTGGGCCCTAACCCACAGGTCTTTTCCCAGGATCTTACCTGACTCTTCTAATTATGCCGGAGCCATTCCTAATTCTTTTTGAAGTTTGACGTAAGAATGAATTTCATCAGTCAAATGCTTTTCTCCAAGATCTTTCAAATTCTTTTCATAGTTGGCTCAACCTCTTCGCTTTTGATTCTTCCGGTGTGCCTCAATAATTCTTGGTGGTGTTTCTCGTTGTCATTCTCAGCATTTGAAGACCGAAGAAGAGTTTCTCGTTAATCTTGCTCTATTCTCTTCAAGATTCATGGTTCTAGCTTCAAGCTATCCTCATAATTGTTTTCGATTGTGAGAATTCTTTTCTTACCATCCGGAGTATTTCTTGAGTTGTTTCCATTTCTTTCCTCCGAAGGCCATCATGTCATAATTCTTCATTCTCAGCGTTCAGCTCTCGTTCTCCAAATCATACCGGTGCATCATTCAAGTATTCTCTAATCAGCTCGTGATCTATTCGTTCATTTGTATCTAAATACCCTCAAGTATCTTCATTCATTTTGCAATTCTTTCCGGTGACTAGTGCATTCACTACGTTCATTTTCAATTTTTACGGTGGTTCTTTCAAGATCTCTCTTTCTTGTTCATCATATCAATTCATTTGTTGTTCCAATCCTACCGGTGGTTCGTTGAAGACCTTCTCAAGTTTTGATATATCTCTTTTAATCCTTTCCACGAGAATAAGTAGTATGCCAAATCCGTTGATTGTCATCAATTTAATTGGTGAAGGATAAGCATACAATAAATCTTATTCTTATTTCATCCAAGTGATTAATCCGCTCCTTCAGGGTTTGTTCTTGAGGAATAAATTCTAGTTCCAAGCGTTTTCATCTTTTCTTTTCCCGGAGTTCAAATTTCCTCGGCCATCTCGTCTCGAAGCTCCATCTAAATCATCGCAAGGCTTCACCTTGTGTTTTCAACTTCTCTTTCTTTCTATCGCCCTTTTGTTTACCGGAGTTCTTCATGGAGGTTCTACATGGTGGTTCGTCAAGGATTCTTTTCATTCTTCAATTGTTCATCAAGATTTCTCTCGAAGTTAAGATCCGCCAAGCTATACTCAAAAATTAAACATGGTGCTCAACACATGTTTTGTTTTGAGGAGTTCAAGTATTCTTCATCTTGCATTCCAAAGTGCAATTCTTTCTACCTTATCTTTTGAGGTGGTGTTATGTCATTCTTGACAATTTCCCTTCATTCTTCATGATTAACATGTTGTCAAGAATGAGGTATTTTAAATCCATCAGTCTCTTCATTGGAGTTATCTTGGGTTATATTTCACCTAAAGCTTTCCCTAAGGATTGTTGCTATTTATGGTGCTTATAAATGACCCAAGTTCTTCATTTGTCCTCCCGGTGAAATAAGTTTCTCGTCTCCTTGTTGATATCAATCCAATCATTTGTTTCCGTTAGTGGCCGGTTGTCACCTCATAATTTTGAGATGTTTTCCATGAGCCCACTACAAGCTTATTCGTTTTGTTGTTGGTTTTCCAACAACCCCGTTTTAACCTTTTTGGAAGGGTGCTTTCCAAACTCATTTGTGGCAGAAGTTGGCATTTTCTTCTTCATTCTGTTATTCTAATGATCTATCTTCTATTCTTCCGTTCCGGAGGCATTGTGATGCTATGCTCTTCAATCATCATCTTGTTTTGTCATGATCATGTTCTTTTTCTTGCTTAACCATTTAACCGGAGTGTTGGGTCATCTCTTCAAGTTCTTTTCATCTTATCAAGTTTTCTTCTCTGTTCTACCGGAGTGCTGTCCAAATTCTGTCATTCTTGTTCCTTGGCTATCTCATTATACCAATGTGGTCATATTCTTTTCATTCGTGAAGCTCTTATTTCCATGTCTTTCAACCTTCAAGTTCTCGTAATACTCCTTGTTCATCTTTTCTACCGGATTGTTTGCAATCTCGTTCATCTCTGTTATACTCTTTCTTTTAAATTGCTCAACCTCTCAAGGTTCTTTGGTTTCACTCATTGGTCAAAGAAGCAACTTAGTTTTACCTCTTCTCTTCCTCTTCCGTTTTTCCCTCCGGTGCCATCCTAGATCTCGGGACGAGATCCTCTCGTAGTGGTGGAGTGTTGTAACGCCCCGGATCCGTTGCGCCAGGTGTCCGTCAGTTATTCGCCTTCGTTGCCATGTCATTTGCTTGCGTGTTGCATTTGCCATGTCATCATATGCATTTCATATCATGTCATCATGTGCATTTCATTTTGCATACGTGTTCGTCTCATGCATCCGAGCCTTTTCCCGTTGTCCGTTTTGCAATCCGGCACTCCTATGTTCCCGGCGCCCCTTTTGTCTTCTGTTGTGGCGGGTATTAAACTTTCTCGAATGGTTCGAGGTTTGCCAAGCGGCCTTGGTATACCACCGTTAGACCGCTGTCAAGTTTCGTGCCATTTGGAGGTCGTTTGGTACTCCAACAGTTAACAAGGTAACATGAAGGCCTCTTTTGTTTCCAGCCCAACACCCCTTCCAAAGTGGCCCAAAACCCATCTAACTCCCCTCCATGCTCTCGGTCGTTCGATCACGATTGCGTGGCCGAAAACCGCTCCTCATTTGGACTCTCCTAGCTCCCCCTACCTATTTAAACACCTCCCCTCCGAAATTCGGGCGAAACCCTAGTCTATTCCTCCCTCTCGCCCGGCGGACATGTCCGTCCGCCACGGAATGGCTCCCCGCCGCGTCGCACCTATCGGCGATGCCACGTGTCCTCCGCCGCCTCCCTCCGCCGCAGAGCCGCGAGCCACGGGAGCCCGCCTCCGAGCATGCCTGGCTCGATCCGCCCCCGCCCACGCCCGAGCACCGCCGCCATCCGCCATCCGCCGCCGTGCGCGCCGCCCTGCGGCGCGGACCCGCCGCCCGCGCGGAGCTCCTCGCGCCTGCCCGCCGCCGTAGATCCGGCCGCCGCCCGAAGTCTAGCCGCAGCTCGCCGCGCTCGCCGCCGCCGGTGCCTCGCCGCGCACTTTCCGCCGCCCGGCAGCGCGCCCGCCTCGCCGCTGCCGGCAGCCGCCGCCCGCCTCACTCCCTGCTGGCGCCCCTCCGGCGCCTCGTGCAGCTGCCCGCCGACCCGCCGCCCTCGCCCTCGCCCGCGCCGGATCGGCAAGGCGCCGCCGGATCCACCCCCTTCGGCGCCTCTCCGGCCACCACCGCGCCATCTCCGGCGAACTCCGGTGAGATCCAGCCGGAGTGGATCAGATCCACCCATACACCGAACCAAACGCCTCCGTCCGTCCCGGGATCTCTCCGTCCCAATCCCGCGAGGTGATAATTCCACTAAGTCCCCAGTTTTCGATATTTTCGTGCATTTTCATAGCATCACGTCTCTGCATCCGTGGCTCCGTTTTGGGCGTATAATATGTCAAATTGTTCGCCTCGAAGAGTACATAATTTCATCCCATTGCATCATTTGCATTTGAGCTCATCTTGATGCCCGAAATGCTGTTGGAAGAATGCTTCAGATCGTTAGTTTCAGAATCTTATCAGCTCGAGCTCTTTTGTCATTTTTGCCATGAATTATGTGTGCACCTTATGAACTTGAGTCCTACATGTGAGTTGAACATTGCCATGCCATCTTTCCAGGGGTGTTTGCCATGTATTTTTGTGAGTTATGTGTTGACTAGAACAAGCATGCAAAGTAGGGATGATGATGTTGCTGATTTCAGGAACTTGGTGTTTTCACTAAGTCTTGTCCTGCTGTTATTTTTATGCCATATGTTCATGTTGTTACAGAGAGATCTATGCCCTTTTTGAGCATGATCAGTAAGGGTGTTTTGAACATATGGATGTGCTCTATCCATCCATGCCTTTGTTGGTATTTATGGAGTAGTCTAGCATGTCATTTTCGTGCTCTACTTTTGCTTGAAAATGTTTCCTGGCAGATTGTTTGCATGAGATTCAATTTTCACGAGGTCGTTGTAGTTGATCCGTGTATGTTATGACCTTGCTCTTGCCATGCTTAGCTTCATAATCATGCCTTATTACTGTTGGTTGCCTTGCCATGCCATGTATTGCTCTGTAGTAAGTGCATCGAGCTCACGAACATGCCTACTCGTTAACTGTTTTGCCATGCCCAGTTTTTCTGCCAAGTCTGAAATCTGTAATAAAACTTGCTATGTTTACATGGGTGCCATCATTTCTTAAGGTCCTTTTTGGCTTATGTTCAGTAAGGGACTATTGATATATGCTTTGAGTAGAATCATGTCATCCCTTGTTTTGCTATTATAAGTTCCTGGAGCATGTTTGCTTGCTCTAAACATGCCTTCCTGATGTTAATTCCTGGCATGTTAGTAATTTCACCGAGTCTGTGAACCTGATATTTTTAGCACTTTCACCATGCTTGTTTGAACATGTTATGATGTGATTTAGCCGTAGCTCAGTGTTCCTCTTTTGTTAAGCATCTCCTGTAGTTCGCTGTCATATGCTTTGCTTTTATGTTGGGGTGCTGTAGCATAGTTTCTTGTTGCGTGCTAAGTAGTATCGGGCTGTTAAACGCAGATTTGCATCATTCTTGTTTTGCTTGTCATTTGCAAACCGTGCATCCGATTCCGGTGATCTTTATATCGATTTCACCCGAAATCATCCCATCTTTCAGCGGCATACTTGGTTTGCCAAGTTGATGCCAGTTCATCATTTTCCTTCCGGAGCATACATATGCATTGCATAACACATCTCGCATAGCATGTCATGTTTTGCATCATATTGCTTGTGCATTGTTCCGTGGTTGATTGTGGTTCCGTTGCTTGTGTTCTTGCTTTGGGTAGAGCCGGGAGACGAGTACGTGAACGAGGAACCTGTTGAGAACGCCTACGAGGATCAAGCCTTCGACAACTCTGAGAACCTTGCAGGCAAGATGATCATACCCTCGAAATCACTACTATCTTTGCTATGCTAGTTTGCTTGCTCTTTTGCTATGCCAATGCTACGATGCCTACGATTTGCTTGTCAGCCTCCCAAATTGCCATGTCAAACCTCTAACCTTTGACACCATTCCTAGCAAACTGTTGTTTGGCTATGTTACCGCTTTGCTCAGCCCCTCTTATAGCGTTGTTAGTTGCAGGTGAAGATGAAGTTTGTTCCTCGTTGGAACATGGAGATGTTGTTCCTTGTTGGAACATGTTTACTTGTTGGGATATCACAATATCTCTTATATTATTAATGCATCTATATATTTGGTAAAGGGTGGAAGGCTCGGCCTTATGCAGTGTGTTTTGTTCCACTCTTGCCGCCCTAGTTTCCGTCATCTGGTGTTATGTTCCCGGATTTTGCGTTCCTTACGTGGTCGGGTGATTTATGGGACCCCCGACAGTTCGCTTTGAATAAAACTTGTCCAAGCAAGGCCCAACATTGACTTTTACCATTTGCCTCACCTAGCCCTTTTCTTCCCTTGGGTTTCCGGAGCCCGAGGGTCATCTTTATTTAGCCCCGGGCGGTGCTCCTTCAGTGTTGGTCCGAAGCGGCAGTCTTGAGGGCCACCTCGGGGCAACTCGAGGGCTGGTTTTACTCGTGGGTGACCCATCCGGTGTGCCTTGAGCGAGAGCGTCGCGACTCCTATCGGGATTTGTCGGCACATCGGGCGGCTTTGCTGGTCTTGTTTTACCATTGTCGAAATGTCTTGATGTACCGGGATACCGAGTCTGATCGGAGTTTCTTGGGTGAAGGTCTATTTCTTCGTTGATCGCGAGAGCTGTCATGGGCTAAGTTGGGACACCCTGCAGGGTTTAAACTTTCGAGAGCCGTGCCGCGGTTATGTGGCAGATGGGAATTTGTTAATGTCGGTTGTAGAAAACCTGAAGTTGACCTTAATTAAAATACATCAACGCGTGTGTTACCGTGATGATCTCTTTCCGTGAGTCCGGAAGTGAACACTGATGTTGGAGTTATGCTTGGCGAGGTTGCTATAGGATCACTTCTTGATCATACTTTTATCGACCGTGCTTTGCCTTCTCTTCTCGCTCTCATTTGCGTATGTTGGCCACCATTTATGCTAGTCGCTTGCTGCAGCTCCACCTCATGCCTTTACCTTACCCATAAGCTTAAATAGTCTTGATCTCGCGGGTGCGAGATTGCTGAGTCCTCGTGACTCACCAGATACTTCCAAACCAGTTTGCAGGTGCCTATTTTACCGAGCAGGTGCTGCAACCAAGCTCAAGGAGGAGCTCGATGAAGATCTTGTTCATTGTGTTGTTTCATTTCAGTTGATCAGTAGTGGAGCCCAGTTGGGGTCGATCGGTGACCTTGGTCGCATTTGGGGTTCTTCTTTTATTTTGGTTCCGTAGTCGGACCTTGATTGTATCTGGATGATGTAATGCTTTATTCATGTATTTGAGTGAAGTGGCGATTGTAAGCCAACTATGTATCTCTTTCCCTTATGTATTACTTGGGTTGTATGAAGATTACCTCACTTGCGACATTGCTTTCAATGCGGTTATGCCTCTAAGTTGTGCTTCGACACGTGGGAGATATAGCCGCATCGAGGGCGTTACATACGGTATCCGGGAGTTACACGATCTCATGGTCGAAGGAAGAGATACTTGACATTTGCAAAGCTCTAGCAAACGAACTACACGATCTTTTATGCTATGCTTAGGATTGGGTCTTGTCCATCACATCATTCTCCTAATGATGTGATCCCGTTATCAACGACATCCAATGTCCATAGCCAGGAAAATATGAATATCTGTTGATCACAACGAGCTAGTCAACTAGAGGCTCACTAGGGACATATTGGGGTCTAAGTATTCACACGTGTATTACGATTTCCGGATAATACAGTTATAGCATGAATAAAAGACAATTATCATGAACAATGAAATATAATAATACTTTTATTATTGCCTCTAGGGCATATTTCCAACAGTCTCCCACTTGCACTAGAGTCACCAATCTAGTTACATTGTGATGAATCGAACACCCATAGAGTTCTGGTGTTGATCATGTTTTGCACGCGAGAGAGGTTTAGTCAACGGATCTGTGACATTTAGATCCGTGTGCACTTTGCAAATCTCTATGTCTCCATCTTGAACATTTTCACGGATGGAGTTGAAGCGGCGCTTGATGTGCTGGTCTTCTTGTGAAACACGGGCTCCTTGGCAAGGGCAATAGCTCGGTGTTGTCACGAAGAGTTTGATCGGCCCGACGCATTGGGTATGACTCTAGGTCGGTGATGAACTCCTTCACCCAAATCGCTTCATGCGCTGCCTCCGAGGCTGCCATGTACTCGCTTCACACGTAGATCCGCCACGACGCTCGCTTGCGGTTGCACCAGCCATTGCTCCACCATTCAACATATACACGTATCCGGATTGTGACTTAGAGTCATCCGGATCTGAGTCGAAGCTAAGCGTCAGCGTAACCCTTTACGATGAGCTCTTCGTCTCCTCCATAAGCGAAACATGTCCTTCGTCCTTTTCGGTGCTTGAGGATATTCTTGACCGCTGTCCGGTGTTCCTTGCGGGATTACTTTGGTATCTTGCTACCAAACTTACGGCAAGGTTTACATCGGTCTAGTACACACATGGCATACATAATAGATCCTATGGCTGAAGCATAGGGATGACACTCATCTCTTCTTTATCTTTTGCCGTGGTCGGTGGTCGAGCTGAACTCAATCTCACACCTTGTAACATAGGCAAGAACCCTTCTTGGACTGATCCATTTTGAACCTCTTCAAAATCTTATCAAGGTATGTGCTTTGTGAAAGACCTATGAGGCGTCTCGATCTATCTCTATAGATCTTGATGCCTAATATATAAGCAGCTTCTCCAAGGTCCTTCATTGAAAAACACTTATTCAAGTAGGCCTTAATGCTGTCCAGAAGTTTTGTATCATTTCCCATCAAGAGTATGTCATCTACATATAATAGGAGAAATGCCACAGAGCTCCCACTCACTTTCTTTTAAGCGCAGGCTTCTCCATAAGTCGCATAAACTAAACGCTTTGATCATCTCATCAAAGCGAATGTTCCAACTCCGAGATGCTTGCACTAGTCCATAAATGGATCATTTGGAGCTTGCATACTTTGTTAGCGTTCTTAGGATCGACAAAACCTTCGGCTGCATCATATACAGCTCTTCCTTAAGATGTCCGTTAAGGAATGCCGTTTTGGCGTCCATCGCCATATCTCATAATCATAGTATGCGGCAATTGCTAACATGATTGGACGGACTTCAGCTTCGCTCACGGAGAGAATGTCTCGTCGTAGTCAATCCCTTGAACTTGTCGATAACCCTTAGCGACAAGTCGAGCTTTATAGATGGTAACATTACCATCCGCGTCCGTCTTCTTCTTAAAAATCCATTTGTTTTCTATCGCTCGCCGATCATCGGGCAAGTCTGTCAAAGTCCATACTTTGTTTTCATACATGGATTCTATCTCGGATTTCATGGCTTCAAGCCATTTGTTGGAATCCGGGCCCGCCATCGCTTCTTCATAGTTCGAAGGTTCACCGTTGTCTAACAACATGATTTCCAGGACAGGGTTGCCGTACCACTCTGGTGCGGAACGTGTCCCTGTGGACCTACGAATTTCAGTAGTAACATGATCCGAAGTACCTTGATCATCATCATTGTTTTCCTCTTCAGTTGGTGTAGTCATCACAGGAACGGTTTCCTGCACTGCACCACTTTCCCGTTCGAGAGGTAGTACTTCATCGAGTTCTACTTTCCTCCCACTTACTTCTTTCGAGAGAAACTCTTTTTCCAGAAAGCATCCGTTCTTGGCAACAAAGATCTTGCCTTCGGATCTTAAGTAGAAGGTATACCCGACAGTTTCCTTAGGGTATCCTATGAATCGCATTTTTCCGACTTGGGTTCGAGCTTTTCGGGTTGAAGTTTCTTGACATAAGCATCGCATCCCCAAACTTTTGAAACGATACTTAGGTTTCTTTCCAAACCATAATTCATACGGTGTCGTCTCAACGGATTTAGACGGTGCCCTATTTAAAGTGAATGTAGCTGTCTCTAGAGCATATCCCCAAAATGACAGCGGTAAATCGGTAAGAGACATCATAGACCGCACCATATCCAATAGAGTGCGATTACAACGTTCGGACACACCGTTTCGCTGAGGTGTTCCAGGCGGCGTGAGTTGTGAAACGATTCCACATTTCCTTAAGTGTGTGCCAAATTCGTGACTCAAGTATTCTCCTCCACGATCTGATCGTAGGAATTTTATCTTTCGGTCACGTTGATTCTCCACCTCATTCTGAAATTCCTTGAACTTCTCAAAGGTTTCAGACTTGTGTTTCATTAAGTAAACATACCCATATCTACTCAAGTCATCAGTGAGAGTGAGAACATAACGATATCCTCCGCGAGCCTCAACACTCATTGGACTGCACACATCAGTATGTATGATTTCCAACAAGTTGGTTGCTCGCTCCATTGTTCCGGAGAACGGAGTCTTGGTCATTTTGCCTAAGAGGCATGGTTCGCACGTGTCAAAGGATTCATAATCAAGAGACTCTAAAAGTCCATTAGCATGGAGCTTCTTCATGCGCTTGACACCAATGTGACCAAGGCGGCAGTGCCACAAGTATGTGGGACTATCGTTATCAACTTTACATCTTTTCGCATCCACACTATGAACATGTGTAATATTACGCTCGAGATTCATTAAGGATAAACCATTGACCATCGGAGCATGACCATAAAACATATCTCTCATATAAATCGAACAACCATTATTCTCAGACTTAAATGAGTAGCCATCTCATATTGAACGAGATCCAGATACAACGTTCATGCTCAAACTTGGCACTAAATAACAATTATTAAGGTTTAAAACTAATCCCGTAGGTAAATGTAGAGGCAGCGTGCCGACAGCGATCACATCGACTCTGGAACCATTCCCGACGCAAGATCGTCACCTCGTCCCTTCGCCGGTCTCCGTTTATTCCGCAGCTCTGCTGTGAGTTACAAATATGAGCAACGGCACGGTATCAAATACCGGGAGTTACTACGAGTCTTGGTAAGGTACACATCAATTACATGTATAACAAATATACCTTTGGTGTTTCGGCCTTCTTATCCGCTAAGTATTTGGGGCAGTTCCGCTTCAAATGACCCTTCCCTTGCAATAAAAGCACTCAGTCTCGGGCTTGGGTCCATTCTTTGACTTCTTCCGGCAGCAAGGCTTACGGGCGCGACAACATCTTTGCCGTCCTTCTTGAAGTTCTTCTTACCCTTGCCCTTCTTGAACTTAGTGGTCTTATTGACCATCAACACTTGATGTTCTTTCTTGATTTCAACCTCTGCTGACTTGAGATCGAGAACACTTCAGAATGGTCTTTACCATCCCTCGCATGTTGTAGTTCATCACAAATCTCTTGTAGCTTGGTGGGAGCGATCGGAGGATTCTGTCAATGACCGCCTCATCTGGGAGGTTTATGTTCATTTGGGTCATACGGTTGTGCAACCTGGACATCTTGAGGATGTGCTCACCGATGTAATTGTTTTCCTCCATCTTACAATCTGTAGAACTTGTCGGAGACATCATATCTCTCGACCGGGCATGAGCTTGGAAAACTAGTTTCAGCTCTTCAAACATCTCATATGCTCCGTGATGCTCAAAACGCTTTTGGAGCCCGGTTCTAAGTCTGTAAAGCATGCCGCCTTGAACAAGGGAGTAATCATCAAGACGAGCTTGCCAAGCGTTCATAACGTCTTGGTTCTCTCGACGGAGGCGTCACCTAGCGGTCCTTCTAGGACATATTGCTTCCTGGCAGCTATGAGGATGATCCTCAGGTTCCAGACCCAGTCCGTATAGTTGCTACCATCATCTTTCAGCTTGGTTTTCTCTAGGAATGCATTGAAGTTCATGTTGACATTAGAGTTGGCCATTGATCTACAAGACATATTTGCAAAGGTTTTAGACTAAGTTCATGATAATAAAGTTCTAATCAAAATTATGAACTCCCACTTAGATTAGACATCCCTCTAGTCATCTAAGTGTTACACGATCCGAGTCGACTAGCCCGTGTCTGATTGTAACGCCCCGGACACACCCGCCGGTGGTCGTTACTCCTGGCGGGATCTAGACTGGCCCCACAGATCAATACTAGTCTTTTCTGCGACTTTGTCCTCACTGCGTGCGCACCGGAGCAACTTCGGTCGGTCACTCATCCTGAAACTACTCCAAGCCGAGCACGCTTAACTTTGGAGTTACGTCCGAATGGGATCCCTAAAAGAAGGAATTCCTTATTGATATGAGTAGTCTATCATCCCTAATAAGCCGGCTATTACATACACCCCCACTCGGAAGAACCGGCGTCCTCGTCGGGCCACGAAACGTTCCCTCTTGGCACAACCGTCTGTGCATCCAGTCCGGTACATGTGCCATGCCGTGTGCCACGACGGGTCACAAACGTCATGAACAACATGACCGCACACCTGTCCGCAACCATCCGTGTAACCGCGAGGGTCGGCTCTGATACCAACTTGTAACGCTCCGGACACACCCGCCGGTGGTCGTTACTCCTGGCGGGATCTAGACTGGCCCCACAGATCAATACTAGTCTTTTCTGCGCACTTTGTCCTCACTCGTGCGCACCCGGGAGCAACTTCCCGGTCGGTCACCCATCCTGAAACTACTCCAAGCTGAGCACGCTTAACTTTGGAGTTCTGTCCGAATGGGATCCCGGAAAAGAAGGAATTCCTTATTGATATGAGTAGTCTATCATCCCTAATAAGCCAGGCTATTACACCGATCATCACGTGAGACGGACTAGTCATCGTCGGTGAACATCTTCATGTTGATCGTATCTTCCATACGACTCGTGTTCGACCTTTCGGTCTCCATGTTCCGAGGCCATGTCTGCACATGCTAGGCTCGTCAAGTTAACCCTAAGTGTTTTCGCTGTGTAAAACTGTCTTACACCCGTTGTATGTGAACGTAAGAATCCATCACACCGAACATCACGTGGTGCTTAGAAGTTTACTTAACTGTAGCAACGGTGCACGATTAGGGAGAACACTTCTTGAAATTTTGTAAGGGATCATCTTATTTACTACCGTCGTCCTAAGTAAACAAGATGCATAAACATAATAAACATCACATGCAATTATATAGTTGTGACATGATATGGCCAATATCATAAAACTCCATTGATCTCCATCTTCGGGGCTCCATGATCATCCTGTCACCGGCTTGACACCATGATCTCCATCATCATGATCTCCATCATCGTGTCTTCATGAAGTTGTCACGCCAACGACTACTTCTACTTCTATGACTAACGCGTTTAGCAATGAAGTAAAGTAGTTTACATGGCGTTCTTCAATGACACGCAGGTCATACAAAAATAAAGACAACTCCTATGGCTTCTGCGGTTGTCATACTCATCGACATGCAAGTCGTGAATCCTATTACAAGAACATGATCTCATACATCACAATTCATCATTCATCACAACTTCGGCCATATCACATCACATGATCAATCGATGCAAAAACAAGTTAGGCGTCCTCTAATTGTTGTTGCATCTTTTACGTGGCTGCGATTGGGTTCTAGCAAGAACGTTTTCTTACCTACGAATCACCACAGCGTGATTTTGTAAACTTCTATTTACCCTTCATAAGGGCCCTGTTCATCGAATCCGCTCCAACTAAAGTGGGAGAGCGGACACCCGCCAGCCACCTTATGCAACTAGTGCATGTCAATCGGTGGAACCGGTCTCACGTAAGCGTACGTGTAAGGTTGGTCCGGGCCGCTTCATCCCACAATACCGTTGAAGCAAGAAAAGACTAGTAGAGGCAAGTAAGTTGACAAGATCCACGCCCACAACAAATTGTGTTCTACTCGTGCATTAGAGAACTACGCATAGACCTAGCTCTGATACCGCTGTTGGGGAACGTTGCAGAAAATTAAAATTTTTCCTACGGTTTCACCAAGATCCATCTATGAGTTCATCTAAGCAACGAGTAACGGGAGAGAGTTTGCATCTACATACCACTTGTAGATCGCGTGTGGAAGCTTGGAAGGTGATGATGGAGTCATACTCGACGTGATTCAAATCACCGATGACCAAGTGCTGAACGGACAGCACCTCCGCGTTCAACACACGTACGGTACGGGTGACGTCTCCTCCGTCTTGATCCAGCAAGGAGGAAGGAGAGGTTGAGGAAGACAGCTCCACCGGCAGCACGACGGCGTGGTGATGGTGGAGAAGCGGTACTCCGGCGAGGCCGCCCGAGCACACAACGGAGGAGGAGAGGTGTTGGGAGGGAGGGCTGCGCCTTGGCTTGTGGTGCGGCTGCCCTCCCCTCACCCCTCTATTTATAGGGGAAGGGAGAAGGGGCGGGCCCTCTAGATCCATCTAGAGGCGGCGGCGGCCAGGGAGGGGGACTTGCCCCCAAGCAGCAGGCGCCCCTCTGGGGTTCCCTCAACCCTAGGCGCAAGGGCCCAAGGGAGGGTGCGCCAAGCCCACCGGGGCTGGCCAACTCCCCACAGCCCAAGTGGCCCCGGGAGGGGTGGCCCCTCCGGTGGACCCCGGAACCCTTAGGTGGCCCCAGACAATACCGTATGCCCTCAAACTTTCCGGTGTCCTTTAACAACTTCCCATATATAAATCTTTACCTCCGGACCCGTTCGAACTCCTCGTGACGTCCAGGATCTCATCCGGACTCAACAACATTCGTAGTCACATACTAGTCTTCCTAATAACCCTAGCGCCACCGAACCTTAAGTGTGTAGACCCTACGGGTTCGGGAGACACGCAGACATGACCGAGACGACTCTCGGGCAATAACCAACAGCGGGGTCTGGATACCCATGTTGGCTCCCACATGCTCCTCGATGATTTCATCGGTTGAACCACGATGTCGAGGATTCGATCAAACCCTGTATACAATTCCCTTTGTCAATCGGTACGTTACTTGCCCGAGACTCGATCGTCGGTATCCCAATACCTTGTTCATTCTCGTTACGCAAGTCACTTTACTCGCATCGTAATGCATGATCCGTGGCCAACACCTTGGTCAACTTGAGCTCATTATGATGATGCATTACCGAGTGGGCCCAGAGATACCTCTCCGTCATACACGGAGTGACAAATCGATCTCGATCCGTGTCAACCCAATGAGACACTTTCGAGAGATACCTGTAATGCACCTTTATAGTCACTCGATTCGTTGTGACGTTTGATACACCCAAGGCACTCCTACGGTATCCGGGAGTTACACGATCTCATGGTCGAAGGAAGAGATACTTGACATTTGCAAAGCTCTAGCAAACGAACTACACGATCTTTTATGCTATGCTTAGGATTGGGTCTTGTCCATCACATCATTCTCCTAATGATGTGATCCCGTTATCAACGACATCCAATGTCCATAGCCAGGAAATATGACTATCTGTTGATCACAACGAGCTAGTCAACTAGAGGCTCACTAGGGACATATTGGGGTCTAAGTATTCACACGTGTATTACGATTTCCGGATAATACAGTTATAGCATGAATAAAAGACAATTATCATGAACAATGAAATATAATAATACTTGTATTATTGCCTCTAGGGCATATTTCCAACAAGAATGGGGGGTAGGTATGGAGAGGCAAGATCCTAGCTATGGAGCAGTTGTATGGACAAGGGATGTACGAGTTCAGGCCCTTCTCGGAGGAAGTAACAACCCTACGTCTCGGAGCCCGGAGGCAGTCGACTGGATTATGTGTGTATAGATTACAGGGGTGCGAACCCTTTACACTGAGGAGGGGGATGGCTTATATAGTGTCTGCCAGACCCCTCCGGCCCTCAGTTATGCAGGGTTTAAAGTACATTAAGGCTAGGCGTTACTGGTAACGCCTTACATAAAGTGTCCTAAATGCCATAAAGACTACTTAATTACAGACCGTTTGGATGCAGAGTGGCTCTTGATCTCCTGGTGGTCGAGTGAGTCTGCATGGTCGAGTCCTTCGAGTCCGTCGAGTGAAGTCTCTCTTGGTCGACTGGAAGGTAGCTTCTTTTGAGGGTGTCCTTGGGAAGGGTACTTAGGTCAGGTCTATGACCCTACCCTAGGTACATGAGTTCATCATCCATGTAGCCTTGTTTCAATTCTCTTGAGAAGAGGGGAAAAGTCAACCACCTTGGGTTTGTAAATACTCAGTGGCATCCCTAAATAAGATAGAGGCAGAGATCCTATTTGACATCCCATAAGGTTAGATGGTGCCTGCATCCTGTGGTGAGGAGTGTTAATAGCAATCTTGGTGGATTTGGCATACTTAACTCAGACCAGTGTAGTTGGCAAAGTGCAGTAGCAGATTTTTGACATGAAGTAGCTGGTTGGTGGCAGCTGGAATCACAAGCACAATATCATCTGCATATTGAATAATTGGGAAATTGGGGAAGATGGATGCTTGAGTGGGGATTCAATTAGGAAGTTATACATAGCTTCATTTATCATAGTTTGGAGAAGGTCTGCTGCAATCACAAAGATCAAAGGGGAAAGTGGGTCGCCTTGTCTTACTCCACTTCTACAAAGGAACTGCTCGCTGGACACTCCATTAAGTAGGACAGAGGAGTAGTCAGTGTTGTAGATTTGTTTGATCCAGTTGATCTAATTTCTGACCAAAACATTTAGCTCTCAGAGTCTCAAGGATTGTATCATGGTTGAGCAGATAAAATGCTTTTTGAAAATCAAGCTTGAGTAGAAAAATCTCTTAATTGGCTGATTGCATTGGTGTAAGTATTCATATGCTCATGCTAGACAGGTTGCAAAGAGTCATTCTCAGATTTCTTTGCCTTTACCCCCAGCTATCAATTCTAGAGATGTTAACGTTGAAAATTAACTTGTGAAAATCCAACTAAAGAATCGCATCTCTACAAAATAAGTCAGAGAAGCATTGGAAGCGAAAAATCTCGAATACAACCATATGCTCCAAGATGCTTGCAAGAAGGTGGGAAAAGGCTGAACTTCAACTAGTCGCTTACAAGGAACTCATCTCCGACAACCAGCAATACAATAAGGAGAATAAGGGTCTTCTTGTGGAAAAGAAGAAAGCCATGACTTCCAATGATGAGCTTAAAAGGCAGATTGACAAGCCGGTGGAGATCAATCACGACAAAAAGAAGCGCCACAAAATAGAGTTGGAGAAATTGAATCTAATTCAAGGTCTGAGAGTTGCATCGTCTAAGGAACACGGTCTTCTCTCTTGTACTGTGTTG
The DNA here is from genome assembly GCA_021437245.1 of Aegilops speltoides. Taxonomy (NCBI): domain Eukaryota; kingdom Viridiplantae; phylum Streptophyta; class Magnoliopsida; order Poales; family Poaceae; genus Aegilops; species Aegilops speltoides. Next base: position 405,962,470 of record CM038142.1, read on the forward strand.
GGCGTGGGGGCAGTTTGTTTATGAGCGAGAAATCAAAGGGTTTTGTGGGCTCCGTCTTCGGACTGAAGTTGGGGGACTCGTGGATCGGCCCCTTGTCCTGCATCAAGCTTGTTGCTCTTGTCGTGATTCTAGAAGGAAGCATAAAGAGTAGTTTCTGCCGCCTATCGGAAAGTACAACAGAGATTACTTTTTATGGATCAAATCCAATACAATAACATCAATGTTATTATTCATCCAATTGTTTTCAATTCGGTTTGTTCGAACTCTCTAAATGTCCGATCTCCACATGTAGTTTGTATTGAATTTTTAGCCGACTAGATTTCTGAGCCTTCATTTGAGTTACTGGGCATTCAATCGTGTGATGTGATGACTATATGACTTCACCGTAATTCGGTTTTTATAGTTATTTTTTTGTATTTTGGTTTTTGTATGTAGAGCAAAGTTATATCATTTCTCTTCTAACCCTATAACTTATTGGCTGCTGCTTATAGTTTTAGGTTGTACCAAAGTTGCGGGTTTTATTTCGTTGCACTTAACTTGAATTATTATTGGATTTTCTCCATGTTAGCTGGAATTTTGTTATGATTCATTCTTGTTCCTCCATACTTACTGTTTCTCAGTGCCTAGTTTCTTACAATTCAAAAACTAGAGTTTTAGTTTATATTTTCTTTTAGCGGTTAAGTTATACTTACTAAACTTGTACTAAATCAACAACATTTATTTCGGGACGATGGAGTACTCCCTCCGTCCCTTAATGTAAGATGTTTTTTGACACTACAGACGGAGTAGTTTGTAGTTGTTGTATATAACTTTTTTTTTGCGAATGTATATAACTTGATTAATTTTGCAAATCTTTGCATATTAATATGGGTTTTTATGATTAAAAAATTGACTGATAGTGAATTTGTTTTTAGTCAAATGCCACCTATTGTTTTTATTGGCTGATTTTTTTATTGAAGGTAATTTCATTTTTTAGTCAAATGCCAAAGACACATTCGTCAAATTCACAAACACGAAGCTACACCATTTTTCCGTGTCGGTCCAACACATTTGAACCTACAAACCAACGTGTGGTTGGATAGTTAGCGGAACAATAATTTGACAATGGTGCTTGCGTTATTGTTGTATTTATTTCAGTCTCCGGCGATGTCCGCTAAGTGGGAGGAGACGTTCCCGTCGACTGCAAGGCGCCGATGGTGACTTCGTAAAATCTCAAGATATTATGCTGCCTAAGTCTCCCGGAGGTGATCATAGGCAGTGGATAGGGTATGCATGGTGCTTTCAGGAGTGACTGTATGCTTGTGTATGTAAACGACTTCAGCAGTACTGTGTTAAAAAAAACACGCATTTGAACCTAAGTAGTTGTTGGTTTTCTTCTTGCCATCCAACTATACACTACTTTCTCTATTTCCATATAAAACTTGTTGTGGTCTTTTAGACCAAGGCAAATATTATGAAACGGAGGGAGTACTTAATTAATTATTTTGGAGAGGCCAAACAAGTTTGGAACGGGCGTGTTAGTAGTATTCATCACGCTACACCTTAATATGCACAATTGAACATGATTTTACTTACACAAAGCCACACGCCTTTATCCATGTGCAACCGACGTGCGTGCACTCGAGTGCAAGCTCTACTTTGTTCACGGAGGCCCCTTTGCAGTTTTGGGGTGCTTGCACATGTTCGGGAAGGTACATTTTTTAAGCTTCAGCTACTCCATTACGTGTAGTTTTTTTTTCGAAAGTATGCCAAAGGCGTACCTTATCTTTATAGAAGAGGAGAAAAAGATGTACAAGACTCCGCGGTTGGACAGAGCAACCTATCACGGGAACTCTCACTCCTAAAAAAACACAAAAGCCTACTCTCTCACGAAAGGGTCTAACCCCTCAACTCCTAGACCCGCCTTCTTCCAAAGCTTGATCTCGTCGTGAATGAGATGAACAAGGTTGGTCTCCGAGCGGACTTGATCATTGCGGTTGAACACCCGAGCGTTTCTCTGCTTCCATAAGTGCCACGCGGTCAGGATGACAAGCGAATCAAAACCTCTCTTGAGCTTCCATGGAAGAACTTCCTCGCCTTGTCCCACCACTGACCACACCATGAAAGTATCCTCGGAGCTCGGAATTTGAACATTGATTTGAAGCAGCCGGAAACAACCATCCCAAACTTGTCTCGCGTAGACGCAACCAACAAGTATATGGTCTATTGTGTCCTCCTCTTGGTAGCATGTGAAGCATGAAGAAGTCGTATCTTGGAGACCATGCCTCGCATGTCGGTCCGAAGTCCATAACTGATACTGAGAGGCAAGCCATGCAAAGATTTTGCACTTGAGGGGCGCCCAACATCTCCATTGGGCAGCGGCAAACCGAGTCATGCCCTGACAAAGCATACTATATGTGGATTTAGTGCTATAGGAACCCGAGGCACTCCAGGGCCAGTAGAACGCATCATCATCCGAAGCATTCCTTTCAATCGTCGCCAAGGCATGTTGTAAGTGTAAGCAGGTGTGCTGTGAAGGTTAACTCGCCTGCAATGTCATTGACCCAGGAGTCCTCTAGAAGCGCGTCCTGGACCGTTCTTTTCCTCTTCGTGAGCTTGTCCACCATGCCGACGATCAAAGGGGCGATATCTTTCGCCGTAAACCCATGAATCCATCTATCCGTCCAGAAGAAGATCTTGCTGCCCTCTCCAACCTCGATGTGGACCAGACTATCGAACACCGCTTTGGCTTCTTTGTCCACCATGAGATGTGGCCCTTGCCAAGGCCTTGAGGGATCAGTCCTCCTAAGCCACTCCCAGCGCACGCGCATGGCCAGGCCTTGGGTCCTCAGATTCTTCACTCCCAGCCCACCATACGGCTTAGGCCTACAGATAGTATGCCACGCAACCAAGCACTGTCCGCCATTGATCTCCTCTTTCCCAGCCCAGAAAAAAGCACGCATCCATTTGTCCACTTCTTCGAGAACCCATTGGGGTGCTTTCATGACTAGCAAGTGATGAATAGGGCGGGCTGCTATGACGCTGTTAACGAGCACTAGTCTCCCGGGTCTCTGGATCATGCCACGTTGACAAGCTGGAAGGAAGCATTTGACCTGATCGAGCATTGGCTGCCAATGCGCTTTGGTGAGCTTGTGGATGCTGAGTTGCAACCCTAAGTATTTGCAGGGGAACTGCCCCGTTTGACAGTTTAATAACTGTTGCACTCTGTCTTGATCCCCTTGCTGTCCCCGGATCAAAATTGCTGATGTTTTGCGATAGTTCATTCGGAGGCCAGAAGCGTGTCCAAAGAGGCATAAGACTTCTTTAATGCATGTGAGATCCGGCACCGTGGGGCGCACGAAAAGCGCGACGTCATCAGCGAAAAGGGAGAGCCTGTGGCTTGCCAACACACCGTTGAAGGAGGACAAAACCCCAACTGCAGCCGCCTTGCAAACTAAGGCCGAGAGGACGTCCATCGCCATTACAAAGAGGAGCGGAGAGCTAGGGTCTCCTTGGCGCAGCCCACGAGCGTGATCAAACCTGACACCTTGATTCCCGTTGACAATAACTCTTAAAGACGCAGACTGCAGCAAGATCGCAACCCACTTTCTGAAGCTTTCTCCAAATCCCTTAGCTCTCAAAACTTCGAACAGGAATGGCCAAGAGATGGTGTCAAATGCCCGTGATATGTCAAGCTTCAGAAAGACGGTTGATGTTCTGCGGGCATGCAATTTCCTCGCCATTTGCTTCACTAGGAGGAAATTATCGTGTAGGCTTCTCCCATGAATGAAGGCGGACTGTTCATGTTGACTAGCTCCGAAAGCATTTTCCTCATTCTAATGGCTATCATTTTGGAGAAGAGTTTGCCAAAGCTATGAGGCAAGCTGATCGGGCGATAATCTCCCACTTCCTCCGCGTCACTTCTCTTGGGAATGAGCACCATCAAAGCTCTGTTTAATTTCGCGAAGCCCCGACCATCTCCCACATACAGCTTCACTAAGCCGGCCATGATATCGCCCTTGATGATTACGTGTAGTCGTGTATACATGATCATGTTTGGGAAGGTCCATTTTAAAGTTTGAGCTACTCCATTACATGCATACATGATTAGCCAGGTTTGCTCTGTACTAAAACGTGATTCTCCACCATTTTTTTCCAGACGCAAACGCTAATATACACGCGCATACACTCATCCTATGCAAGCACACACGCACACCCTACCCCCTATGAGCACCTCCGAAAGACTGAGCCGGCATATCATCTTGAAACTTACGAAGTCACCGTAGTCACCTCGTCGTTGACAGGAACGTCTTCTCCTTGATGGGCTGGTCATAACACAGTCCCTCTAACCATCCAACCACAGGTTGGTTCGCGTGACTCTCCACCATTTGTCATGTGATGAGATAGAAACTCCATGTCTTTGAATAATGTCAGCACTAGTCGTGCGGACTCACGCCACGTTCCATAAGTGTAAGCTTCTTGCTGCATTTTAAAAACCCGGTGGTACTGGAAGGTAGCTTCTTCTGAGGATGTCCTTGGGAAGGGTACTTAGGACAGGTTCGTGACCCTACCCTAGGTACATGACTTCATCACTCTGCACAGTCTCCATAAAACCTGGCGCTCTGACCGAGAATGCTTCGAACTTGAAGTGCTTATGCATGCCAATCTCCACATTCATATCCAACATAAGCGGGCAATGATCCGAGATCGCCGTCCGAAGGGCAGAAAGGAAACATGCCATTTGTCATGTGATGAGATGGAAACTTCACGTCTTTGAATAATGTCAGCACTAGTCGTTCGGACTCACGCCACGTTCCATAAGTGTAAGCTTCTTGCTGCATTTTAAAAACCCGGTGGTACACTTATGACTTGATTGGAGGCGTTGTACCGAACCATGATGCAAACCCTCCTCACTCACCGGGCCCTTTCACACTTGAAGCCTTATCGGGAACGCTGACAGGGAAGCCAAAGCAAGGCGCCGGCACTTAACTCCGGCCTGTTGGCGTTGGAGGCCCTACCGTCCAACAACACTACGTCCAATCAGTCAGTCAGTCCCTCTGTCATCATCATCTTCGCACGCACGGCTGAGAGGCGCTACGACGCGCGCTGGAGTGGAAGCGAGCAACGGCACATGTGGACATGGTGATACATACTCGACTGGAGTGGGCGGGGTGTGCGGGAGGTGTTTGTTTCCGGCGGGCGGTCGCCGTCGGGGCTGTTGAGTGTTGGACGCTGAGGCGAGGGCAGGACGAACTACGGAACCAACGACCGACCCCTGCCGTGCGCGCGCATGCTTCTCCCCACTATCGTCAGCCACGGGCTTTACGCCGAGCAGATCGACCGTGGAAAAGCTTATTACTGCTACCTGAGTTAGTTTTTCTTTTTTTTTCTTTTTTTTTGATACGTCGTCGTAGGTAGGCGCCCTGTCTTATCGATTTGGGCTGTTAAAAGGTACGGCGGGCAGGCACCGGATCCGGGATTATTGCCGCGCCGTCGCGATCAGTGGAGCAACTAATACCGCGTGTGTGTACCGATTTATAGCAGTGACTCCAGTGACGGGGATAAGATAGCCAGAGACGTGAAAGGTACCGTCGTGGCTCACGGACAGGTAGTAGCTGTGGACGTTAAGCAACAGCGTAACGCGTGCAGCAGCGGAGCCGATAGCCGTGCATGCATGTGATCCATCCACTGGGCGGCGGCTGTTCTCCATTTCTCGCAAAGTCGCAAAGCCTAGCTAGGTCGCTTATCACCCTGGACCTGGAGCGCAGAAAGAGGGATACGTCTCGTGCACTGATCTGATCGCCATCGAGTTCCATTTTCCCCAAACATCCAACCCGCCATGGGTTCGCCGTACATGGAGATTTCCCATTTCCCGGTTGGCTAACTTTTAGGACGACTCAGGCGATGCACACCACACCGGGTTCAGATGCGAAGTCAGGAATGATAGACATGATGCACTGCAGGAGGAAAGAGCCGCAACAATCCCCAGCGCATGATAACTGCAGGTTCTCTGTTTGCCGATGGAGCGGTCAGGAATGACGGACATGATGCAGCGCCCGCGCCCAACAAGCTGCTCGTTTGTTTCGTGTCGTGTCGTGTCGTGCGTGGGTGAGTGGGTTGGTGGGGGCTCTGAATTTCTCTTCTCATAACTAATCCACTGTAGGCTACATGACGAATCGACCGGTGATGTATGATACAGTAGTATGGTCCAAATCCATCAGTGACCGAAAACAACTAGTATCTGCTATCTCCTTTTCTTTGCCTTTGTTTTTTCCTCTCTCTTTTGAAACAACAGGCCTATTCGGATGAATTTCTTTTCTCGGACGGCTCATATAACTAATCCACTGGGGACTACTCCCTCCGTTCCTAAATAGTTGTCTTTCTAGACATTTCAAATGACTACTACATACGGATGTATGTAGACATATTTTAGAGTGTAGATTCACTCATTTTGCTTCGTATGTGGTCACTTGTTGAAATGCCTGGAAAGACAAGTATTTAGGAACGGAGGGAGTACATAATACTCCCTCCGTCCGAAAATACTTGTCATCAAAATGAACAAAAAAGGATGTATCTAGAACTAAAATACATCTACATACATCCCCTTTTATTCATTTTGATGACAAGTATTTCCGGACGGAGGGAGTATTTGACTAATGATGGTCCAAATCAATCACTAATCGAGCTCGAAGAGAAAAGTTCATATCTCCTCACTCTTTTTCCGTCCTTCTCTTTTGAAAGACGTGTCTATGGCTTGACCAAATGGTCCAAAAGCAATTTAGAGATTCGTTTTTCCACACCGCACTCGACCTGACCCCGTAGAAACAAAACAGAAGAGCATCTTTCTAACGAGAACGAAAACACACAAGATCACAAGGTTGGTGACCCCTAATCTCTGATTCCACATTGTTTAAAGGAAAACTATTAGACTACTAGTGACATGATCCGGACGGACGGACACTCTTTTCTTTACACAACATATATGTTGGCGGTAAGGGATCTCTGCTGCTTTAGCTTCTCCATGGTCAAATTATTCCTTCCCCGCGGCACTAATTATATCCATATACCCGTGAGTGCGTGAGTGACTGAATAAACTATAGGTGCAAGTGCAACAAGAACCAACTTTCATCACTAGACTGTCGAGAAGAGAGGATAATGTATGTTACTATACTCTGGATTGTGGGGACTTACGTAAGTCTCGCTTGATATCATCTTTGCACGCTTCTCTGACTATTGCAATTGCAAGCTATTGCGCTTGTCTAAGAAGTAGGCATCCGATAGCTAATGCACTAATTGTTGATCACAACTTTATTCCTCCACTCAGAGGATGCGTTTAGAGATTCCTCGATCCCGAGAGACAAGTCGCTACAAAGCTTTGCTCAACTTTTCAATGTTGCAATGTTCTAACACATTACGAAGGGGATAGAGAAACAGGATTGTCGGGACACTTTCTCTCAATCGTGTTTGACCGTTCTATGCCCCTGGCACTTTTGTCTTGTTCTTCCGGGAAATGACGTTGTACATGGAAAATCCGTTCGAATATACTCTCTCCGTTCGAAAATAATTGACGTTGATTTTGAACCGAAGTAAAGACTACATCGGTTCTTCTTCGGTTCAAAATCGTTTGTGACGTCAGTTATTTACAAACGGAGGGAGTATATGTTCCATGCAGGCTCTTGTGCTGGCCTCTGCAGTATGGACGGAAAAGTCGGCGTTGGCAACAGCGAGAAACGAGGGCACATACGTAACCTATTTTTTAGGGGATTTTTATCCTACTATTAGTGGTGCAAATTAATGAAGTAGTTGCAAGGTCTGTGATCATTGACCTATCATCTCATCCTAATACGTTATAACAGTTAGGCCTCGGTCGCTATTAACCTAGCTGTTGTCCGACCACGACCAGACCATGCGGCCGGGGAGCCCGTGAAAACTGATAACTCAAGCGCAAAAGTAAAGGGAGAGAAAAGAAAAGAGGCGCTCTCGGCTCTCGCTGCTGCAGTGAGTGCGGCCAGCCGCCATGCGATGCATGAGAAAGGAAAAGAGGAGCGGAGAGGGAAAACGACCTTTGAGAATGCAAAGCTGAGTGTGAGTGCGGAGAGGACCAGCCGCCGTGCGTGAGAAAAGACTGCTGATAGATGAGTTTGAGATGAATCGCGACTGCAGGTTGTTGTGATCTCAGCTCGCTTTTTTTTTTTGAGTTAATCCCAGCTCGCTTATTAGCACCACGCACGTGCCTTTTTTTCTTTCATTTATTGGGGAAAGGATCGTTCACCTATCATGCGTGCATGCATGCAAACCTGCCAGGCCTACAGGGAACGGTTGGTTATACTACTACTCAGCTCATGGAGATCTCGTGAATCGGGTAGCCGCGCGTGAAGTAGACAACTCATGTACTCCCTCCGTTTCGAATTACTTGTCGCATGTATGGATATATTTAGATATATTTTAATTCTAATAACATCCATTTTAGCGACGAGTAATTTGAAACGGAGGGAGTATGACCAATCGACTCCGTACCACCTACAGAATTCCGTGAAAGGACCGGAGCTAGCATCGCTCAAAGCTAGGGCAAACGAACTGTATCGGTCCCTTCACGGTATTATGCCAGTTTCTTCGCTATAGTACTTAGGGCATCTCCGACGCCGACCCTTAAATGAATAATGATATTTGTCTGAAAATCAGTCCGGTCATGAATACGGAAGCCATCCATCTAATCCTATACCTTAAATAATCGTCCGCTTTTCGCCAAACTGCAACAGCCATCCGCCCAATATATTAGTACTAATCATATTCTATATGAATAATAAAATCACTTGAAAAAGAAAAACAAAAGAGTGCAAAACAACATGCATGCAACCGTTGGCGGTCCGATACGGGTCTGCGTTGGATGACAAACTGCGTCCGAACAACACGGTCCGAACGCTTGCGGGAGGTTTAAGGGTGTACTTTGGAGAATGGAGATGCCCTTATATCACTTGTACAGGTCTCCCATGCACCACTCTACCAAAGACTGGCTCCGTTAATCTGCAGGAGGAAACTGAAAGAGCCTCAAGCTTATTAGTGGTAGTACTATACTATACAGGGCAGAGCGGCGTAGGCACTAGGCGTTGACGCGTCCACGAGCTAGACAAAGCAAAAGCGAGAGAGGCAAATTGAACTGCCCCGTGCAAGAGGCGACGTGCAATGTTGGTCCGGTTCGGGCGAGCGAGAAGCGGGACTGACGGGAGCAGTTGGGGTTGGAACTCCCACGCCCCGAGCGTGCCGGTGCCGACTCCCACGTCCTGCCTGCCTGAGCTACCACGCATTACGCATAGCATGCATGCGACGCGTTGGCTGGTGCCGATCCAGCAGATTCGGTGCCTGATTACTCACCGGATTAGCCATGCCCATCAGCCTACGTACGTAGGCACCCGGGCCCGAATGCGGCGGGATTCATTCATTCATTCATTCGTGTCTCGTTCGGTGCCGCTACGTCCAACTTTGGAGGTGTTAATTGGAAGAGAGCAACACGCACTGTGCGTGCGCGTTGGATCTTCCGGATGATCAGCGGTCGGTCGTTACCTTTTCTTCCTAATGATCGGCGGCCGTGGCTTGCGTGAAGGTTGGGTTTGCTAATGCTAGCTCGGCTATCCCGTAGACACACCGTCGTCCTCTTGCAACCCCGCCTTACTAATTTGCAGCCACTAACAAGTTATGCATGTGAGCCGAGCCAGTTAAACCAGCCACTAACCAGTGACTCAGCGACTGACCTACCACACCGTCCGTCCTAGTGACCCCAAAGCGTATCGCAAGTACGTCTGGCATCTGTGCGGATGGCCAAGCATAAAGTGAGCACATGGTGGCGTCCGCGCACTATACTGCAGATGGTTGAATGCCGAACTAGGCTACTCATTCCGATGGTTCCTTGATGCAACAACTTGCACGTAGGCCATGCGTGCGTGCGCTGTCAGTTTGCACGGCGCATTCACGAGGTAAGGCAACGCAATTTCCATGTTTCATTTCCACCAGGGCAACTGCGAGACGGGAATGGCTAGAAATCAGTCAGCTGAATTTTTGGTTTGAGGTCAGTTGATTTTTATACCGTTGGATGGAAAATCAATGGCCCATAGTCTTCTTCAACCTCTGAACACATCTCCTTCATTCATTCATTCAGAAATCGATTGACGCCGAATTCGCATCAGCTGACTGGTGTGCAACTAAACTGTGGCGAGACAGGTCATGGTTGCGCCACCCATGTCCCTGAATTCCATTTCGGAACTGGTGTCATTCTATAGCAATTCTGAGCAAACGCGCCGACGACCAATGGATTTGTGCACAGATCTTAGAGTAGAGCCGCGTGGCCACGTAGTCTCCAAGGACCATTCGCCTTTTATGCAAACGCGTCCTGTTTTTTCTCTGGTGCCCTATCAATCTTATATCTCCTCATAGTGAAGAGGCCGCTCTCCCTTTCACCCATCACGTTACGGTGCTCATCCACCACATGACCACACTCTCTTCATCGCTGCCGCTCCTGACCACCCCTGCACTCCTCACAATCTGAGCCCCCCTAGTGTCCACTGAGAGCATCTATATTCGGACCTCTCGATGCCGCCTCATATGTCCGGGCGGCCTGCCCGATCACTGTCCGGTCATGTTTTTTTCGACCCAGACGGATGCCTCAAAAGAGCCTCAGACACCCCGACTGACCGGCACCCCTCATATCCAGCCCAAATATGGGGTGGCCCAGGCACTCCCGAACGCGTCTGCCTGATAAACCCGACCCATCACCGACCGCATGGATGTCCCACAAAAAACCTCATCGGCCTCGTCGGTCCAAAACCCTAGCTCTCACTCTGCTCTCTAGCTCCGTCCTCTTCTCTCCTCTCATCGATTTCGATCGAATCCAGCGCAATGTCAAGCTCCGGTAGCCGCTCCGATGACGAGGCGTTGGAGAAGGCGAGCGGGAGGCTTTGGAGAAGGCGAAGGAGGCAGCTCGGCTGGCCAAGCTCAGGCGGCAACAGGACCGGGCCGTCCAGCGCCTCAAGGGCCTCGTCATCGTCGACTTCTCCTACTCCGACGATGACGGCTCCTCCTCCGACGAATCGGACGCTCCTCCACAGCCGACGACGGGTACAGCTACGCCGGCGACCAGAAGGGGAAAGGGTCGGCCCGGAAGTGGTGAAGTTGATTTTAATTTCAACTTTTAGATGTAGTATATAGTTGTTCGTCATTTGTGTGAACTTTGGTGGATCTTTTGGAGAACTATTGTGCAATTTCTATGTCTGGAGCTGATCTGTGTAGTTTGATCGACGTTGCATGCTATAGTATGGATATAGGGGTTCGGATATGAGGGACACGGATATGGATGACGCGATTTGAGGAGTGTCAGTGCCCGCGGACGTGTCCGGGGGTGTCCGTGAGCGTTTGAGAGGCAAGATTTGCAAAGTCCGGCTGTAGATGCTCTAACGGCAACCACAAGCATTGCCTTTCCCCGCATCCTCCCCCAACTTCGACCCCCGTTTCGGGGGAGATGGCAAGGGATCCTCACCATCAGCACCACTCGCTGCCTGACACGACGTTAGGAGCTAGGCCTGCAGGCGTTTGTGGCGAGGGCGCGCGGATGTAGTAACAACATACGTAGTCGGGCTTTCGAAGGTAGAGTATTCAACCCAAATTTATTGATTCGACACAAGGGGAGCCAAAGAATATTCTTAAGTATTAGCAGTTGAGTTGTCAATTCAACCACACCTGGATAACTTAGTATCTGCAGCAAAGTATTTAGTAGCAAAGTAGTATGATACCCTCCCGTGGCAGCGGGGTCCTAGTGGAAACTAAGGGATATTAAGGCCTCCTTTTAATAGAGTACCGGACCAAAGCATTAACACATAGTGAATACATGAACTCCTCAAACTACGGTCATCACCGAGAAGTATCCCGATTATTGTCACTTCGGTGTTGTCGGATCATAACCCATAATAGGTGACTATAGACTTGCAAGATAGGATCAAGAACACACATATATTCATGAAAACATAATAGGTTCAGATCTCAAATCATGGCACTCGGGCCCTAGTGACAAGCATTAAGCATAGCAAAGTCATAGCAACATCAATCTCAGAACATAGTGAATACTAGGGATCAAACCCTAACAAAACTAACTTGATTACATGGTAAATCTCATCCAACCCATCAACATCCGGCAAGCCTCACGATGGAATTACTCACGCACGGCGGTGAGCATCATGAAATTGGTGATGGAGGATGGTTGATGATGATGACGGCGACGAATCCCCCTCTCCGGAGCCCCGAACGGACTCCAGATCAGCCCTCCCGAGAGAGATTAGGGCTTGGCGGCGGCTCCGTATCGTTAAACGCGATGAAACTTTCGCTCTGATTTTTTTCTCTGCGAAACGGAATATATGGAGTTGGAGTTGAGGTTGGTGGAGCATCAGGGGGCCCACGAGACAGGGGGGTGCGCCCCCACCCTCGTGGACAGGGTGTGGGCCCCCTGGCCTTGATTTTTTTGCCAATATTTTTTATATTTTCCAAAACTTATCTCCGTGGATTTTCAGGTCATTCCGAGAACTTTTGTTTTCTGCACATTAAACGACATCATGGCAGTTCTGCTGAAAACAGCGTCAGTCTGGGTTAGTTTCATTCAAATCAAGCAAGTTAGAGTCCAAAACAAGGGCAAAAGTGTTTGGAAAAGTAGATACGTTGGAGACGTATCAACTCCCCCAAGCTTAAACCTTTGCTTGTCCTCAAGCAATTCAGTTGATAAACTGAAAGTGATAAAGGAAAACTTTTACAAACTCTATTTTCTCTTGTTGTTGTAAATATGTAAAGCCAGCATTCAGGTTTTCAGCAAGTATTATGAACTAACCATACTCACAATAACACTTAAGTCTCACAATTACTCATATCAATGGCATAATCAGCTAGCGAGCAATAATAATAAAACTCGGGTGACAACACTTTCTCAAAACAATCATAATATGATATAACAAAGTGGTATCTCGCTAGCCCTTTCTGAGACCGCAAAACATAAATGCAGAGCACTTTTAAAGATTAAGGACTGACTAGACATTGTAATTCATGGTAAAAGAGAGCCAGTCAAGTCATACCCAATATAAAACAATAGTAATGAATGCAAATGACAGTGTGCTCTCCAGTGGGTCCTTTTTAATAAGAAGGTGATGACTCAACATAAAAGTAAATAGATAGGCCCCTTCGCAGAAGGAAGCAGGGATTTGTAGAGGTGCCAGAGCTCGATTTTAAAATAGAGATGAATAACATTTTGAGCGGTATACTTTCGCTGTCAACGCAACAACTATGAGATGGTTATATCTTCCATACTACATGCATTATAGGCAGTTCCCAAACAGAATGGTAAAAGTTTATACTCCCCCACCACCAACAAGCATCAATCCATGGCTTGCTCGAAACAACGAGTGCCTCCAACTAACAACAGCACTGGGGGAGTTTTGTTTAATTATATTGATTTGCTTTGATCTTTTTGGATCATGGGACTCGGCATCCCGGTTACCGGCCCTTTCTCGTGAATGAGGAGCGGAGTCCACTCCTCTTGAGAATAACCCACCTAGCATGGAAGATACACACAGTCCTAGTTGGAACATGAGCTGCTCGAGCATACAAAACAGAATTTTATTTGAAGGTTTGGAGTTTCGCACATACAAATTTACTTGGAACGGCAGGTAAATACAGCATATAGGAAGGTATGGTGGAGTCATATGGAATAATTTTGGGGTTTAAGGAGTTTGGATGCATAAGCAGTATTCCCGCTTAGTACAGGTGAAGGCTAGCAAAAGACTGGGAAGCGACCAACTGAGAGAGCGACAACAGTCATGAACATGCATTAAAATTAATTCACACCGAGTACAAGCGTGAGTAGGATATGATCTACCATGAACATAAATATCATGAAGGCTACGTTGATTTGTTTCAACTACATGCGTGAACATGTGCCAAGTCGAGTCACTCAATTCATTCAAAGGAGGATACCATCCCACCATACCACATCATAATCATTTTAATAACATGTTGGCACGCAAGGTAAACCATTATAACTCATAACTAATCAAGCATGGCACAAGCAACTATAATCTCTAAATGTCATTGCAAATATGTTTACTTCATAATAAGCTGAATCAGGAACGATGAACTCATCATATTTATAAAAACAAAAGAGATCGAGTTCATACCAGCTTTTCTCATCTCAGTCAGTCCATCATATATCGTCATTATTGCCTTTCACTTGCACGGCCGATCGGTGTGTATAATAATAATAGTGCACGTGCAGTGGACTAAGCTGGAATCTGCAAGCATTCAACTCAAGAGAGAAGACAGAGTAATATGGGCTCCAAGTTAAATCAACAATCATGCATATGAGAGCCACTAAACATTTTAAATATGGTCTTCTACTCTCGACACCCAAATAAAATAAAATAAAATAAAACTATTTACACGGGATAGCTCCCAACAAGCAAGAAGAAGAACGAGAAATATTTTTGGGTTTTCATTTTAATTTCTACTACAAGCATGGAAATTAAAATAACTATTTTTTTGGTTTTTCTTAAGGTTTATCAAACACACAAGAAGAAAGCGAGAAAAAGAAAATTAAACTAGCATGGATAATACAATGAAAGAATATGAGCACCGACGACTAGAATAGTGTGTGAACATGAATGTAAAGTCGGTGAGAAATACGTACCCCCCAAGCTTAGGCTTTTGGTCTAAGTTGGATTACTGCCAAGGACCGCGGCTACTCTCCCTGGTGTACCAAGGGGTGTAATCAGGATACCAGTGGCTGGCCACCTCCTCCGGATCCCACTAGTAAGATGATGCTGTTGGAAATATGCCCTAGAGGCAATAATAAAATGGTTATTATTATATTTCCTTGTTCATGATAATTGTCTATTGTTCATGCTATAATTGTGTTATCCGGAAATCGTAATACATGTGTGAATACATAGACCACAATATGTCCCTAGTGAGCCTCTAGTTAACTAGCTCGTTGATCAATGGATGGTTACGGTTTCCTAACCATGACATTGGATGTCATTGATAATGGGATCACATCATTGGGAGAATGATGTGATGGACAAGACCCAATCCTAAGCATAGCACAACATTGTGTAGTTCATCTGCTAGAGCTTTTCTAATGTCAAGTATCATTTCCTTAGACCATGAGATCGTGCAACTCCCGGATACCGTAAGAGTGCTTTGGGTGTACCAAACGTCACAACGTAACTGGGTGGCAATAACGGTATACTACAAGTATCTCCTAAAGCGTTTGTTGGGTTGACACGAATCGAGACTGGGATTTGTCACTCCGTATGACGGAGAGGTATCTCTGGGCCCACTCGGTAATGCATCATCATAATGAGCTCAATGTGACCAAGTGGTTGGTCACGGGATCATGCATTACGGTACGAGTAAAGTGACTTGCCGGTAACAAGATTAAACGAGGTATTGGGATACCGACGATCAAATCTCGGGCAAGTAACGTACCGATTGACAAAGGGAATTGTATACGGGATTCCTTGAATCCTCGACATCGTGGTTCATCCGATGAGATCATCGAGGAGCATGTGGGAGCAAACATGGGTATCCAGATCCTGCTGTTGGTTATTGACCGGAGAGTCATCTCGGTCATGTCTGCGTGTCTCCCGAACCCGTAGGGTCTACACTCTTAAGGTTCGGTGACGCTGGGGTTGAAGACATATTAGTATGCGGCAACCCGAAAGTTGTTCGGAGTCCCGGATGAGATCCCGGACGTCACGAGGAGTTCCGGAATGGTCCAGAGGTGAAGATTTGTATATAGGAAGTCTAGTTTCGGCCACCGGGAAAGTTTCAGGGGTCACCGGTATTGTACCGGGACCACCGGAAGGGTCCCGGGGGTCCATCGGGTGGGGCCACCTATCCTGGAGGGGCCCATGGGCTGAAGTGGGAAGGGAACCAGCCCCTAGTGGGCTGGTGCGCCCCCCATGGGCCTCCCCCTGCGCCTAGGGTTGGAAACCCTGGGGGTGGGGAGCGCCCCACCTGACTTGGGGGGCAAGTCCCCCCCCTTGGCCTCCCCCCTTGAGATTGGATCTCTAGGGGGCCGGCGCCCCCCAAGGCCCCTATATAAAGAGGGGGGGAGGGAGGGCTGCACACCCAAGCTCCTGGCGCCTCCCTCTTCCCCGTAACACCTCTCCCTCTCGCTGAGCTTGATGAAGCCCTGCCAAGATCGCTGTTTCTTCCACCACCACGCCGTCGTGCTGCTGGGTCGCCATCAACCTCTCCTTCCCCTTGCTGGATCAAGAAGGAGGATACGTCTTCCACAACCGTACATGTGTTGAACGTGGAGGTGCCGTCCGTTCGGCCCTTGGATCATCGGTGATTTGGATCACGACGAGTACGACTCCATCAACCCCGTTCTCTTGAACACTTCCGCTCGCGATCTACAAGGGTATGTAGATGCACTCCTCTCTCTCGTTGCTAGATGACTCCATAGATTGATCTTGGTGATGCATAGAAAATTATTATTTTCTGCAATGTTCCCCAACGGTGGCATCATGAGCTAGGTCTATGTGTAGTTTCTATGCACGAGTAGAACACAAGATTGTTGTGGGCGTCGATTTTGTCAATTTACTTGCCACTACTAATCTTATCTTGTTTCGGCGGCATCGTGGGATGAAGCGGCCCGGACCGACCTTACACGTACGCTTACGTGAGACAGGTTCCACCGACTGACATGCACTAATTGCATAAGGTGGCTAGCGGGTGTCTGTCTCTCCCACTTTAGTTGGATCGGATTCGATGAAAAGGGTCCTTATGAAGGGTAAATAAAAATTGGCATATCACGTTGTGATTTTGGCATAGGTAAGAAACGTTCTTGCTAGAAACCTATAGCAGCCACGTAAAAACATGCAACAACAATTAGAGGACGTCTAACTTGTTTTTGCAGCATATGCCTTGTGATGTGATATGGCGAAAAGGATGTGAGGAATGAAATATATGTGACGTATGAGATTGATCATGTTCTTGTAATAGGAATCACGACTTGCATGTCGATGAGTATGACAACCGGCAGGAGCCATAGGAGTTGTCTTTATTTTTGTATGACCTGCGTGTCATTGAATAAAGCCATGTAATTACTTTACTTTATTGCTAAACCGTTAGCCATAGAAGTAGAAGTAATCGTTGGCGTGACAACTTCATGAAGACACGATGATGGAGATCATGATGATGGAGACCATGGTGTCATGCCGGTGACGATGATGATCATGGCGCCCCGAAGATGGAGATCAAAAGGAGCAAAATGATATTGGCCATATCATGTCACTATTTGATTGCATGTGATGTTTATCATGTTTTTGCATCTTATTTGCTTAGAACAACGGTAGTAAATAAGATGATCCCTCATAATAATTTCAAGAAAGTGTTCCCCCTAACTGTGCGCCGTTGCGAAAGTTTGTTGTTTCGAAGCACCACGTGATGATCGGGTGTGGTAGATTCTAACGTTCACATACAACGGGTGTAAGACAGATTTGCACATGCAAAAGCACTTAAGTCGACTTGACGAGCCTAGCATGTACAGACATGGCCTCGGAACACAAGAGACCGAAAGGTCGAACATGAGTCGTATAGAAGATACGATCAACATGAAGATGTTCACCGATGATGACTAGTCCGTCTCACGTGATGATCGGACACGGCTTACTTGACTCGGATCATGGATCACTTAGATGACTCGAGGGATGTCTATCTGAGTGGGAGTTCATTATATAATTTGATTAGATGAACTTAATTATCATGACCTTAGTCTAAAATCTTTGCAATATGTCTATTAGATCAAATGGCCCACACTAATGTTGCCCTCAACTTCAACGCGTTCCTAGAGAAAACCAAGCTGAAAGACGATGGCAGCAGCTATACGGACTGGGTCCGGAACTTGAGGATCATCCTCATAGCTGCCAAGAAAGCATATGTCCTAGATGCACCGCTCGGTGAAGCACCCGTTTTCCCAGCAACTCAAGACGTTATGAACGCCTGGCAGTCGTGTAGTCATGATAACTCCCTGGTTCAGTGCGGCATGCTTTACAGCTTAGAACCGGGGCTCCAAAAGCGTTTTGAGCAGCACAGAGCATATGAGATGTTCCGAGAGCTGAAAATGGTTTTCCAAGCTCATGCCCGGGTCGAGAGATATTAAGTCTCTGACAAGTTCTACAGTTGTAAGATGGAGGAGAATGGTTCTGTCAGCGAGCACATACTCAAAATGTCTGGGTTGCACAACCGCTTATCTCAACTGGGAGTTAATCTCCCGGATAACGTGGTGGTCGACAGAATCCTCCAGTCACTCCCACCTAGCTACAAGAGCTTTACGATGAATTTCAAATGCAGGGGATGGTGAAAACCATTCCTGAGGTATATTCAATGCTGAAATCAGCGGAGGTGGAGATCAAAAAGGAACATCAAGTGTTGATGGTCAATAAAACCACTAGTTTCAAGAAAGGCAAGGGTAAGAAGAACTTCAAGAAGGACGGTAAGGGAGTTGCCGCACCCGGTATGCCAGTTGCCAGGAAGAAGCCAAAGCATGGACCCAAACCCGAGACTGAGTGCTTTTATTGCAAGGGAAGCGGACACTGGAAGTGGAACTGCCCCAAGTACTTAGCGGACAAGAAGGCCGGCAACACCAAAGGTATATGTGATATACATGTAATTGATGTGTACCTTACCAGTACTCGTAGTAGCTCCTGGGTATTTGATACCGGTGCGGTTGCTCATATTTGTAACTCAAAACAGGAGCTGCGGAATAAGCGGAGATTGGCAAAGGACGAGGTGATGATGCACGTCGGGAATGGTTCCAAAGTCGATGTGATCGCCGTCGGCACGCTACCTCTACATTTACCTACGGGATTAGTTTTAAACCTCAATTATTGTTATTTAGTGCCAGCTTTGAGCATGAACATTGTATCTGGATCTCGTTTAATACGAGATGGCTACTCATTTAAATCCGAGAATAATGGTTGTTCTATTTATATGAGAGATATGTTTTATGGTCATGCCCCACTGGTCAATGGTTTATTCTTAATGAATCTTGAACGTGATGTTACACATATTCATAGTGTGAATACCAAAAGATGTAAGGTTGATAACGATAGTCCCACATACTTGTGGCACTGCCGCCTTGGTCACATTGGTGTCAAACGCATGAAGAAGCTCCATGCTGATGGACTTTTGGAGTCTATTGATTATGAATCATTTGACACATGCGAACCATGCCTCATGGGCAAAATGACCAAGACTTCGTTCTCCGGAACAATGGAGCGAGCAACCAACTTATTGGAAATCATACATACTGATGTGTGCGGTCCAATGAGCGTTGAGGCTCACGGAGGCTATCGTTATGTTCTCACTCTCACTGACGACTTAAGTAGATATGGGTATGTCTACTTGATGAAACACAAGTCTGAGACCTTTGAAAAGTTCAAGGAATTTCAGAGTGAGGTAGAGAATCAATGTGACCAAAAAATAAAGTTCTTACGATCAGATCATGGGGGAGAATATTTAAGTCACAAATTTGGTACGCACTTAAGGAAATGTGGAATCGTTTCACAACTCACGCCGCCTGGAACACCTCAGCGTAACGGTGTGTCCGAACGTCGTAATCGCACTCTATTGGATATGGTGCGATCTATGATGTCACTCACCGATTTACCGCTATCATTTTGGGGATACGCTCTAGAGACAGCTACATTCACTTTAAATAGGGCACTGTCTAAATCCGTTGAGATGACATCGTATGAATTATGGTTTGGGAAGAAACGTAAGCTGTCGTTTCTAAAAGTTTGGGGATGCGATGCTTATGTCAAGAAACTTCAACCTGAAAAGCTCGAACCCAAGTCGGAAAATGCGTCTTCATAGGATACCCTAAGGAAACCATTGGGTATACCTTCTACCTCAGATCCTAAGGCAAGATCTTTCTTGCCAAGAACGGGTCCTTTCTGGAGAAAGAGTTTCTCTCGAGAGAAGTAAGTGGGAGGAAAGTAGAACTTGATGAAGTATTGCCTCTTGAACCGGAAAGTAGCGCAGCTCAAGAAAATGTTTCTGTGGTGCCTGCACCGGATAGAGAGGAAGTTAATGATGATGATCAAGGTACTTCGGATCAAGTTGCTACTGAACTTCGTAGGTCCACAAGGACACGTTCGCACCAGAATGGTATGGCAACCCTGTCCGAGAAATCATGTTGTTAGACAACGGTGAACCTTCGAACTATGAAGAAGCGATGGCGGGCCCAAATTCCAACAAATGGCTTGAAGCCATTCAATCCGAGATAGGATCCATGTATGAAAACAAAGTATGGACTTTGACAGACTTGCCCGATGATCGGCGAGTGATAGAGAATAAATGGATCTTTAAGAAGAGGACGGACGCGGATGGTAATGTTATCATCTATAAGGCTCGACTTGTCGATAAGGGTTATTGACAAGTTTAAGGGGTTGACTATGATGAGACCTTGTCACCCGTAGCAAAGCTGAAGTCCGTCCGAATCATCTTAGCAATTGCTGCATACTATGATTATGAGATATGGCAAATGGACGTCAAAACGACATTTCTTAACGGCTTCCTTAAGGAAGAATTGTATATGATGCAGCCGGAAGGTTTTGTCGATCCTAAGAATGCTAACAAGGTATGCAAGCTCCAGCGCTCCATCTATGGGCTGGTACAAGCATCTCGGAGTTGGAACATTCGCTTTGATGTAATGATCAAAGCGTTTGGGTTTATGCAGACTTATGAAGAAGCCTGCGTTTACAAGAAAGTGAGTGGGAGCTCTGTAGCATTTCTCATATTATATGTAGATGACATACTTTTGATGGGAAATGATATAGAACTTTTGGACAGCATTAAGGCCTACTTGAATAAGTGTTTTTCAATGAAGGACCTTGGAGAAGCTGCTTACATATTAGGCATCAAGATCTATAGAGATAGATCGAGACGTCTCATAGGTCTTTCACAAAGCACATACCTTGATAAGATATTGAAGAAGTTCAATATGGATCAGTCCAAGAAGGGGTTCTTGCCTGTGTTCCAAGGTGTGAAATGGAGCTCGGCTCAATGCCCGACCACGGCAGAAGATAGAGAAAAGATGAGTGTCATCCCCTATGCCTCAGCCGTAGGGTCTATCATGTATGCCATGCTGTGTACCAGACCTGATGTAAACCTTGCCGTAAGTTTGGTAGGAAGGTACCAAAGTAATCCCGACATGGAACACTGGACAACGGTCGATAATATACTGAAGTACATGAAAAGGACTAAGGACATGTTTCTCATTTATGGAGGTGACGAATAACTCGTCGTAAAGGGTTACGTCGATGCTAGCTTCGACACAGATCTGGACGACTCTAAGTCACATACCAGATACGTGTATATTTTGAATGGTGGGGCAGTGAGCTGGTGCAATTGCAAGCAAAGCGTCGTGGCGGGATCTACATGTGAAGCGGAGTACATGGCAGCCTCGGAGGCAGCACATGAAGCAATCTGGATGAAGGAGTTCATTACCGACCTAGGAGTTATTCCCAAGGCGTCCGGGCCGATGACTCTCTTCTGTGACAACGCTGGAGCCATTGCCCTTGCCAAGGAGCCCATGTTTCACAAGAAGACCAGGCACATCAAGCGTCGCTTCAACTCAATCCGTGAAAATGTTCAACATGGATACATAGATATTTGCAAAGTGCATCCGGATCTGAATGTCGCAGATCCGTTGACTAAACCTCTTCCGCAAGCAAAACATGATCAACACCAGAACTCTATGGGTGTTCGATTCATCACAATGTAACTAGATTATTGACTCTAGTGCAAGTGAGAGACCGTTGGAAATATGCCCTAGAGGTAATAGTAAAATGGTTATTATTATATTTCCTTGTTCATGATAATTGTTTATTGTTCATGCTATAATTGTGTTATCCGAAAATCGTAATACATGTGTGAATACATAGACCACAATATGTCCCAAGTGAGCCTCTAGTTAACTAGCTCGTTGATTAATGGATGGTTACGGTTTCCTGACCATGACATTGGATGTCATTGATAACGGGATCACATCATTGGGAGAATGATGTGATGGAAAAGACCCTATCCTAAGCATAGCATAAGATCGTGTAGTTCATCTGCTAGAGCTTTTCTAATGTCAAGTATCATTTCCTTAGACCATGAGATCGTGCAACTCCCGGATACCTGATGTCTACTACACAACCTTCTTCTTGTAGACGTTGTTGGGCCTGCAAGTGCACAGGTTTGTAGGACAGTAGCAAATTTCTCTCAAGTGGATGACCTAAGGTTTATCAATCCGTAGGAGGCGTAGGATGAAGATGGTCTCTCTCAAGCAACCCTGCAACCAAATAACAAAAAGTCTCTTGTGTCCCCAACACACCCAATACAATGGAAAATTGTATAGGTGCACTAGTTCGACGAAGAGATGGTGATACAAGTGCAAAATAGATAGTAGATATAGGTTTTTGTAATCTGAAATAATAAAAACAGCAAGGTAGCAAGCGGTAAAAGTGAGCGTAAACGGTATTGCAGTGATAGGAAACAAGGCCTAGGGTTCATATTTTCACTAGTGTAAGTTCTCTCAACAATAATAACATAGATAGAACATATGACAAGCCCTCAACATGCAACAATGAGTCACTCCAAAGCCACTAATAGCGGAGAACAAACGTAGAGATTATGGTAGGGTACGAAACCACCTCAAAGTTATTCTTTTGGATCAATCTATAAAAGAGTTCGTACTAGAATAACACCTTAAGATAGAAATCAACCAAAACCCTAATGTCACCTAGATACTCCATTGTCACCTCAAGTATCCGTGGGCATGATTATACGATATGCATCACACAATCTCAGATTCATCCAACCAACATAAAAGTACTTCAAAGAGTGCCCCAAAGTTTCTACCGGAGAGTCAAGAACGTGTGCCAACCCCTATGCATAGGTTCCCAAGTGTCACGAAACCCGCAAGTTGATCACCAAAACATACATCAAGTGGATCAATAGAATAACCCATTGTCACCACGGTTATCCCATAAGACATACATCAAGTGTTCATAAAAGACTCAATCCAATAAGATAACTTCAAAAGGGGAAACTCAATTCATCACAAGAGAGTAGAGGGGGAGAAACATCATAAGATCCAACTACAATAGCAAAGCTCGGGATACATCAAGATCGTGCCATAGAGGGAACACGAGAGAGAACACGAGAGAGAGAGAGAGAGATCAAACACATAGCTCCTGGTACATACCCTCAGCCCCGAGGGTGAACTACTCCCTCCTCGTCATGGATAGTGCCGGGATGATGAAGATGGCCTCCGGTGATGGGATCCCTGTCGGTGTCAAAACCGGCGGATCTCGGGTAGGGGGTCCCGAACTGTGCATCTAGGCGGATGGTAACAGGAGACAAGGGACACGATGTTTTTACCCAGGTTCGGGCCCTCTCGATGGAGGTAAAACCCTACTCCTGCTTGATTAATATTGATGATATGGGTAGTACAAGAGTGGATCTACCACGAGATCAAGGAGGCTAAACCCTAGAAGCTAGCCTATAGTATGATTGTTGTAATGGTTATTCGTCCTACGGACTAAAACCCTCCGGTTTATATAGACACCGGAGAGGGTTAGGGTTACACAGAGTCGGTTACAATGGTAGGAGATCTACATATCCGTATCGCCAAGCTTGCCTTCCATGCCAAGGAAAGTCCCATCCGGATACGGGACGAAGTCTTCAATCTTGTATCTTCATAGTCTTGGAGTCCGGTCGACTATGATAGTCTGGCTATCCGGACACCCCCTAGTCCAGGACTCCCTCAGTAGCCCCTGAACCAGGCTTCAATGACGACGAGTCCGGCGCACATATTGTCTTAGGCATTGCAAGGCGGGTTCCTTCTCCGAATAATTCATAGAAGATTGTGAACACCAGGATAGTGTCCGGCTCTGCAAAATAAATTCCACATACTACCGTAGAGAGAATAATATTTACACAAGTTCAATCTGCTGACGTATTTTGTGGCATGACGTCACACCACTACCAAGCCTTTACTCGAATTGTTTTTATTATACCACCTCAGCGCGTTTAGCGAAGCGGTTTCCTTGGCACGTCTTGTCGAAGCAGAGATCGTGTTCCCCTTATTCTGGGACTCCCATCAATACGGACGTAGGTAACCCAACCGTGCCCGTTGCCACGCCTCCTCCATCAAAGGTGAGTTCCAAACGGCTACGGGGACGGCTCTTGGTATTATCCCTCTTTATAATGAGACCAAGGCTCGTTTCCCTTCTTCAATCCTCAATCGCATCCGCCCCTCGACCCGAGCTCCAAACACTCAGGGCTCCAGATTCGAGCGCTTCAGAACTTCGACAACGTCCGGCTCCGACTTGCAGGGCCGGTGGATGCCCTCCTCCGTCACGGAGGAGGACGTGCTAAAGCTGAGAGAAGCCAGGTACTTAACCTACGAGATTTCACATAGGCTTCCTGCCCAAGGGCAGGTCATTCCTACTCCCGAGCCCGGCGAGAGCGTTGTGTTCGTGTCCCACCTCCGTCGGGGTTTAGGCTTCCCGGTGGATCCTTTTGTGAGAGGGCTCATGTTTTACTATGGGATGGAATTCCATGACTTGGCTCCGGAGTCCATCCTCCACATCTCATCATTCATTGTCGTCTGTGAAGCCTTCCTCCGCACTACCCCTCACTTCGGTTTGTGGCTCAAAACCTTCAACGTGGAGCCGAAGATGATTGAGGCGCGTCAAGAAGAGTGCCGCGGGGCGGTTGTAAGCAAGAGGGCCGATGCTCCATGGCCCGAGGGCTCTTTCCAGGAGGAGCTTGGTTTGTGGCAGCAGGAGTGGTTCTATATTACCGCTCCCAGGGGCAGCAGGCAGAGGCCGCCGCCCGTCTTTCGCCCGGGTCCTCCACAACGGCTGATGTCATGGGTCAACAAAGGGCTTAACTGGGGGCCGTCAAAGGACGTACCCCTATTGCAGGGCCGGATTCATGACCTCCAAGAGAGGGAGATCGATCTGGTCGTGGTGACGCAGGTTATGCTGATTAGGCATCTTCTGCCCTGCAAACGTCGCCCTCTCCGGCTGTGGGAATTCAATCCGGAGGGACCACAAGCTCTCCAACACTTCATGGGTACGACACCCGTGGAGATGTACAAATTGTTCTTCGGATCACAAGAGGTGTGTCCGGAATTGACCGAGGACGCCGGCCTAAGCTGCAATCGCCCAGATACTCAAGTAAGTAGCTCTGTGTCCGGACATATCGTTCATTTGCATATCTTGGATTTGCCTTTTAACCAATTGTCCTCTGAACAGGAGTGGATAGCGCAAGCAAAACTGATACGGTGTCCGGCCCCCCTCCCGGAGACCGCGCCGGATCCCGTGTTGGTCAAGATGCTGGAGGTTGCGCCTTCAGAGGAAGGCAAAGGGGAAAACAGAGAAACTACCGCCTCTACCAAGGAGGCTTTCTAGAAAGGGGGGATCGATAATCCCTCCTTCCAAGGGGAGAAGAGGACCGCTTCCGAAAACCCGGAGGCCAAGGCCTCAAAGCGGGGGAAGAGATCTTCACCGGAGGGTCCTGCGCCTGTGGAAGCCCCGGCCGCACTATCTCCCCCAAGGAATCAGCCCTCTAGCGAGCCGTAAGTAGAAAAAGGGGAGGTTTGTAATAAGGGACATCCCTATTTTTGCTTCTGAGGATAACCGAAGTTTTTACCTTGTAGTTCGGATTTCCGTCCTTCTCAGCTGAGCTCGTCTTCGGGGGACCTTCGTTTGGAGATGATGGAGAGCGAGACGCCTCCATCTGCCGCACTGTCAGGCTGGGCGGACGACCCTGAGGTGTCATCACGGAGGGTATCCCCGAGTCCGGCAGGGCCGGAGAGTTCGGCACCAACTGGTGTACGGCCAGGGGAGCTGAAGGATCTACTTGAGAAGGCGTCTATCTCAGAAGATCACCATACATTGATGAGTACGGTGATTGAAAGAATTTCATCCGCCGAGGGCGGGTTGCATGATGCCGTCAGAAGTTTGCTGGCAGGGTTTGAGGTACGTAAAAATGACATACCTCTTGACAGTTTGACACATAAAGTGCGTTGTATAGATAGTAGCCCCTGAGACTCGGTATGTTGTCGAAAGCGACAGCGTGCCAAGGATCATAATCTCATGTATTAATTCTCGCCTTTCCTATGCAGGTGGCGGACAGTCCGGTGGCCAGCCGGACTGATGGAGTTGCCGAACTAAAGCGGCAACTCGACGTTGCGGATGCGGACATCGTGCTGGTCAATAAACGACTTGACGAGTCACAAGGTAGGGTGTTTCTCCATGGTCACCTAGTAAGGGAGCTGATGCTCACTCCTTACAACATTTATGCTTAATGCAGATGGTGCTGCTGCTGTGGAGGACCTTCGGGCAGAGCTTGCTCGAGCCAAGGAGCAGGCCAGATGGAGGGATGCGGCTGCCTCGAAGGCGGCCGAAGAGCTAGAAGCTGAAAGGGCTGCTCACTGCTGAAGCAGGGAGGAGATGGCCGAAATGGCCGTGAAGCTGGAAGATGTTACCGACCGCTATGAGGTTCTTGAAAAAGAACGCCGAATGGAGCAGGAAGACCTGAAGAGGGCCACCGCCGAAGCCAAGGATGCCCGTTCTGTAATGAGGGCTATAAAGGAGCTGTGTCAAGCCGGAGACATTGCGGCTGGCAAGCCCTTTCTGCTGCGCAGGAAGTTCACAGATCAGAAGTATGCTCAGCTTGGCCAGTTGTGGGGTCCGGAGGATCCTTATATGGATTTAGCGACGAGTGCGGCAGATGCTGTTGTGCACTTCCGAAGTCAAAAGGATCACGAGACGGAAGAGCTTTTTTGGTCTCAATTCCATAGTCCGGGGCGTTCACTTCTGTTGACCGATCGGTTGGCTGAGTGGGCTGAGCTGAATAGACTGTCCGGTCTTGCCATGACGGGTGTAGTGGCTCATCTGTGGCCGGATAGGCCCAAGCCGAAAAGTTATTTTGGCTTATTGCAGCAATTCCTTGGGGCGGTGCCGCATATCAAGGCGATGAAGCGGTCGGCATGCATAGAGGGTGCACGGATGGCCCTCGCCCGTGTGAAGACACACTGTACGGAGATGGATGCCACCGATGTTGCAACCCGGGGTTCGGATGAGAGCCGGTTACCCGCCGAGCACTATTTTGGGGAAGTTTTGCGGGGTGCTCGTGTGATAGAGTCGCAGTGCTCAAAAAATGTCATGTTCAAATGATCTTTATGATATGTAAAACAATATTCATAATATAAGTGCTTTTTATACTTGTGCGTTCAAGTATTGAAATATCTCCTGTGCGGCCGTTAATGTATACTTGTGTATAACTTTGAAGATGGCAGTCTTGACCCCACGCACATGGTGCGGGGTGTTTGCAAAAGCGCATTTTCACACTTAATCCAACGTATTGGTCCTGTGAAGGATGTGGTAGCGTAGCAAACGAGGCAACCGGACTATGATGCTTTATCAGTTTCACTTAGCCATAGGAGTTTGAAGGTGGGGCTACGATATAGCCCCTAGGGGCACCAGCGCTCTCCGAATTGGGAGCGTATGTGCTGACCGAGCAAATCCTTCGTCAAAGCGGAGAATTCTAGACATTCGGTAGTCGATCGAGTGGTTGACCAGTCTCTCATTTATATCATGAATGATCAGTTTTGGCTTTCTCTCTTGAGGTGCTCGCCCGCCGAACCGGGCACAATCGCGATAGTTCTCTGGTGCTGCGTTAGCCGATGATACGGAACGTAAGGCAGCAAAGCACAGGAGCCGGGCAAACCCAACATTTGACCAAAGATATGATTCGGAGCTGATGCATATAAGGCCTAACTCGAGACGCCGAACACTCCCTAAGGTATTTGGTCTTTATGATAACGGGCAAAACAATGCCCTAAGCCCCTAGTGTCCAGGTACAGGCGAAAATTTCTGACGCGGCCGATGCCAAAACGCCAGCCTCCTCATCGGTTATGGTAAAAAACCGGGGGATGTAAATCAACAAGAGACAGTAAGAAAGGTTTACGCAGGGTCTTAATCTGAAAAGAATCCTTGCCACGGGTCCCTGCTGCACGTCTGCACCTGTGTCTCCGTTGTGCTGTATCCTGGACGGGTGTACACACTGTTCATCTGTAAAAGAGAGGAACTTAGTGCAAAAAATGTATTTAAAATAGAGTATGAATAAATGAATAAAGTTGAGCTTTTATTGGCTCTTATCGTTTATGCGCACAGCCCCTTGTGAAGGGGTATGCGGCTAGGAAGTCCCTGGTTTATTTGTGCCGGACTCGCCTCGCCGTGTCCGGGGTCTTGAGCGACCTTGTAAGGAGATGATGCCGCGTGGACTAGGCATTTTAAGTGTAAGGGACGCGTAGTGCGGTATTGCATTAAAACGGGCGAAAGCTTCACGTCCCAATAGTGCTTGATGGCTACTTTTAAATGGGGCGACATGGAAGATTAGCTTTTCGCAACGGAAGTTGCTGGGTGAACCGAACACAACTTCTAGTAGTAAGGAGCCCGTGCACTTGGCGTAAGGGCCTGGCGTCACTCCTTTGAAGGAAGTGCGGCTATGGCGAATTTTAGTAGGGTCTATCCCCAACTTGCGGATTGTGTCCAGATATAGCAGGTTTAAATCGCTGCCGCCATCCATTAGGACTTGTGTAAATTGTAGTCCGTTGATTGTAGGATCCAATATCAGAGCAGTCCATCCTGCGTTTCGAATACTTTTGGAATAATCCAGGTGGTCGAAATTAATTGGTTTTGACATCCAATCTCGGGATTCCGCTGGGGCTGACCGTGCGACGCGTACTTTAGCGGGTGCTGCACTATTGTTCCGTGTTATCACATGGAGTGAGTTTACTGTTTTGACTTCTTGTGGGAAAGTCTTTTGTTTTCCGGTGCTCTGCTGGTGGGGTTCGTCATCGTCCTCGCTTGGCGTGTTGAGACCCTTGTGTTCGGCGTTGAGTCGGCCAGACTGCTTCAAGACCCAACAATCTCGGTGGGTGTGGTTTGCAGGCTTTCCGGAGGCGCTGTGGATTTGCCATATCCGATCCAAAATTTTGTTGAGGTTGGATAGCTCGTCACTGTTGTCCTTAAGAGGCAGTGTTTTGTTGTTCGGCCGCGAGCTTTTGAATCCGGCGTTGACCGCCATGTTCTTTGGGCCATTTTCTTTATTTCGGTGCTGATCCTTTCTGCGCCGTGATTTTTCATTTCCATCTCTGATCTCGGATGTACTCGGGTCGCTGGTGCTGCATCTTGCCAGCCAGCTATCTTCCCCAGCGCAAAGCGGGTCATGAGGCTCGTTAAGCGGCCATTGTTCTTGGCTTTCCGGGCGAGGTGTGCAGCGGCGATTCGTCTCGGACGTTATGCTTAAAAGCTGCTAAGGCTTGGCGTCCGGACGATCGACTATTTGGTTCTTTTGGTGAGGAACCTGTTCGAATTTCTTATGCTACTGACTCTCCGGGCTGTTGAGTTATGTGACTTAAATCGTCTGCATTCGGAGGGCGGACATAAGTCCCCTGAAAATTTGCTCTAAACGCGTCCTCGAGCTCCTCCCAACTTCCGATGGTATTTTCTGGGAGGCTTTTGAGCCAATGCCGAGCTGGCCCTTTGAGCTTGAGGGGTAGGTATTTTATGGCATGGAGATCGTCTCCTCTTGCCATGTGTATGTGTAGGATGTAGTCCTCAATCCAGACTCCAGGGTATGTTGTTCCGTTGTATGCCTCTATGTTTACGAGCTTGAATCCCGCTGGAAATTCATGATCCAGCACCTCATCGGTGAAACATAGTGGGTGTGCGGCGCCCCTGTATTTAGGTGTGCCGTTATCTTCGAGCACTCGGCGTGTTGTGTTGCTTCCTGGCCATTCTTTTGGCAAGCATCTTTATGTGTTTCATGTGATGGCTTGTGTACGGCGCCGCTTGCCGCTCTTGGCCTGTCGTCTGGTCGTCTATCCGGCCAGGCGGCCTCTTTGCCTTTTGATTGTGGTGACTCTACGGCCTCCTCGTCGAATTCGGGCAGCAGCTTGCGCTTCGGGTAGCTCTTTGCTTGGTGACTATTGCCGTATTTGTCTGCGGTTTTGAGTACTTTGCTCCATCTCATTCTGAGTACGTCTTCCGCTGTTTTGAGCTTCCGCTTCTGCTTCTTCAAACTTCTTGCAGTGGCGACGAGCCTTTTGTGAAGGTTCTTATGCTCCGGTGATGTGTCCGGCGTGAGATCGTTTGGACTGTTGTTTTCGCCGGGGATGGGTTGCTTGTCCAATTCATCCTGTTCGGATGGTTGCTTGGTTGTATGTTCGTCGCCCACTGTTTTGCCCTGCTCTACGGCTGGGTCAATATGGGTGATGTTGTTGTCGAGGCGGGACTTCGGGCGGCGCTTGCGTCGCCTTTTTGGTTGTTTTTCGGGGGAATTATCCTTCGTCGCGTCCCGTTGTTCCTCGTTATCGCTTCCTTTTGGTGTGTCCACCATGTATATGTCATGAGTTGAGGTGGCTTTCCAGTGCCTTGTAGGCGCTGGTTCTTGGTCGTCTCCGGCATCGTCGTCCATACCGTCGATGTCTTCGGAGTCGTAGTCTAGCATGTCAGTTAGGTCGTCGATAGTGGCTACAAAGTGGGTGGTGGGTGGGCTTTGAATTTCTTCGTTGCTCGCATCCCAACCGTCCTGACCGCAGTTCGGCCAGGGCTCTCTTGATAACGAGAGACACTTTAGTGAGTTCAGAATATCGCCGAAAGGCGAGTGCTGAAAGATGTCCGCGGCGGTGAACTCCATGATCGACGCCCAATCGGATTCGATTGGTAGGGGCGCAGGAGGTTCGGAGTCCGACATGGAGTCCGGCACCTCGGAGTCACGAGCTTCATAAGGGACAAGGTCAGTATTCGGCCCCGTCGATGTAGAGGTTGCAGCCCCCGAGGCGGTGTCTAGCCACCCGTCCTCGATCTGCTCGGTCGGCTCCGAACTAAGGGTCGGAGCGGACTCATGTGCGGCCTCCAGGGTACTGTCCGGCAGCAGAGCTAAATCATGCCCATCATGACAGTGCGGCGCGCTCGGCTGTGGCTCGAATCCGTCGAAGATCAAGTCTCCGCGGATGTCGGCCGTGAAGTTTAGGCTTCGAATCGACTGATGGCGGGCGTAGCTTCGATCTGCTCGACGGCTGCGAATTGGCCCATGATGCAAAGCCCGCGAACACGAAGATCTGTCCGGGAGAAAAGTCTCACCACGGACTGCGTTGTTGTTGGTGATCGAAGGAGCCATCAAGCCTGTCGGAGACGACACAAAGGAACTCTCAATGAAAGCACCAATGTCGGTGTCAAAACCGGCGGATCTCGGTAGGGGTCCCGAACTGTGCGTCTAGGCGGATGGTAACAGGAGACAAGGGACACGATGTTTTACCCAGGTTGGGCCCTCTCGATGGAGGTAAAACCCTACTCCTGCTTGATTCATATTGATGATATGGGTAGTACAAGAGTGGATCTACCATGAGATCAAGGAGGCTAAACCCTAGAAGCTTGCCTATGGTATGATTGTTGTAATGGTTGTTCGTCCTACGGACTAAAACCCTCCGGTTTATATAGACACCGGAGAGGGTTAGGGTTACACAGAGTCGGTTACAATGGTAGGAGATCTACATATCCGTATTGCCAAGCTTGCCTTCCACGCCAAGGAAAGATCCATCCGGACACGGGACAAAGTCTTCAATCTTGTATCTTCATAGTCTTGGAGTCCGGCCGATGATGATAGTCCGGCTATCCGGACACCCCCTAGTCCAGGACTCCCTCAATCCCCCCTCCGGCTGGGTGCCTGAACAGGGCCCCGATTGGTTTTTGGTGGCTACAGAGGCTTGCGGCGGTGGAACTTCTGATCTATCTTCTGTTCTGGAAGTTTTAGGGTACGTAGGTATATATGGGTGCAGGGGGTACGTCGGTGGACCTCCAGGGGGCTCACGAGGTAGGGGGGCGCACCCAGGGGAGGGGCGTGCCCCCCCACCCTCATGGGCAGCCCGGGGATCCCCTGACGTGCACTCCATGCCCATCTGGTTGGTTTGCTTCCAAAATTAACTTCTCCAGTTAATTTTGTTCCGTTTTGACTCCGTCTGATATTCCTTTTCCTCGAAACACTGAAATAGGCATAAAACAACAAATCTGGGCTGGGCCTCCGGTTAATAGGTTAGTCCCAAAAAAATATAAAGTGGATAATAAAGGCCAATATTGCCTAAAATAGTAGATAAAGTAGCATGGAGTAATCAAAAATTATAGATACGTTGGAGACGTATCAAGCATCTGAAAGATCGAGGATGTCGCCTAGAGGGGGGGGTGAATAGGCGTTTTAAAATAATTATGGTAGAGGCTTGAACAAATGCGGAATAAACCTAGCGGTTAATTTGTCAAGCACAAAACCTACAACAACTAGGCTCACCTATGTGCACCGACAACTTATGCTAAGCAAGGTAAGCAACTATGTGATAGCAAGATATATGACAAAGAACAATATGGCTATCACAAAGTAAAGTGCATAAGTAAAGGGCTCGGGTAAGAGATAATCGAGGCACGCGGAGACGACGATTCATCCCGAAGTTCACACCCTTGCGGATGCTAATCTCCGTTTGGAGCGGTGTGGAGGCACAATGCTTCCCAAGAAGCCACTAGGGCCACCGTAATCTCCTCACGCCCTCGCACAATGCAATATGCCGTGATTCCACTAAGGGACCCTTGAGGGCGGTCACCGAACCGGTACAAATGGCAACCCTTGGGGGCGGTCACCGAACCCGTACACCTTGGCAACCCTTGGGGGCGGTCACCGAAACCCTTCAAAATGCTCGGGGCGATCTCCACAACCTAATTGGAGACCCCGACGCTTGCCCGGAGCTTTACACCACAATGATTGAGCTCCGAACACCACCAACCGTCTAGGGCGCCCAAGCACCCAAGAGGAACAAGCTCAAGGGCACCAAGCACCCAAGAGTAATAAGCTTCTCAAACTTCACTTCCACGTATCACCGTGGAGAACTCAAACTGTTGGGGATATTACCGCTAGGTGTAAACCGGCCAAGCTTGGGCCGGGTTAGCTACGCTAGTGGTGTAATCATGGAAAGGCCCAAGGCCTATAGTTGGTTTAGAACTTGTAGCCGTAAACCGGCCAGATGTATGACTTGTATTGTACGTTAGGAATAGAGAGATACCAACCGGGGTACGAGTATGAACCGGTTGGGACTCTGCAAACCGACGGGCATCACTCTGAAGGAAATATGCCCTAGAGGCAATAATAAAGTTATTATTTATTTCCTTATTTCATGATAAATGTTTATCATTCATGCTAGAATTGTATTAACCGGAAACATGATACATGTGTGAATGCATAGACAAAACAACATGTCACTAGTATGCCTCTACTAGATTAGCTTGTTAATCAAAGATGGTTGTGTTTCCTGACCATGAACAAGGAGTTGTTATTTGATTAACAAGGTCACATCATTAGTAGAATGATCTGATTGACATGACCCATTCCCTTAGCTTAGCACACGATCGTTTAGTATGTTGCTACTACTTTTATCCATGACATATACATGTTCCTGTAACTATGAGATTATGCAACTCCCGTTTACCGGAGGAACACTTTGGTGCTACCAAGCGTCACAGCGAATCGGGTGATTATAAAGGAGTACTACAGGTGTCTCCAAAGGCAGATGTTGGGTTGGCGTATTTGAGATTAGGTTTTGTCACTCCGATTGTCGGAGAGGTATCTCTGGGCCCTCTCGGTAATGCACATCACTGAAGCCTTGCAAGCACTACAACTAATGAGTTAGTTGTGAGATGATGTATTACGGAGCGAGTAAAGAGACTTGCGTAACGAGATTGAACTAGGTATTGGATACCGACGATCGAATCTCGGGCAAGTAACATACCGATGACAAAGGGAACAACGTATGTTGTTATGCGGTCGACCGATAAAGATCTTCGTAGAATATGTAGGAACCAATATGGGCATCCAGGTCCGCTGTTGGTTATTGACCGTGAATAGTTCTAGGTCATGTCTACATTGTTCTTGAACCGTAGGGTCCATGACGCTTAAGGTTTCGATGGCGGTTATTATGAGTTTATGTATTTTGATGTACGAAGAAGTTCGAGTCCGGATGTGATCACGGACATGACGAGGAGTCTCGAAATGGTCGAGACATAAAGATTGATATATTGGAAGCTTATGTTTGGAGTTGGAATGGTTCGGCGGCGGAATTTCGAGTGCAGGGAGGTTACGGAACCCCGGGGTAAATGGGCCTCGGTGGGCCTCGAGGGAGAAGAGGAGGGCCGGCCAGGAGGTGGCGCGCCCTCTTCCCCCAGTCCGAATAGGACAAGGAGGCGGCGCCCTCTCCTCTCCCTCCCCAATCCTATTCCAACTAGGAAGGGGGAGTCCTACTCGGTGGGAGTATGACTCCTCCGCGCGCCCTAGCTAGGCCGGCCGGCCTCCCCCTCCCTCCTTTATATCACGGGGCAGGGGCACCTTGAACACACAAGTTTGATCTTTAGATCGTTCCTTAGCCGTGTCGGTGCCCCCTCCACCATATTCCACCTCGGTTATACCGTCATGAAGCTTAAGGCGAAGCCTGCGCGGTGAAACATCAAGATCGTCCACCACGTCGTCTTGTGAAACTCTCCCTCAACACTCGGCTGGATCGAGTCTGAGGGGCGTCATCGAGCTGTCGTGTGTCAAGAACTTCGGGCGCCGAATGAGTAACGCGCGGGATCGGTCGGATCGCGAGGAGAGCGTCGACTACTTCCTCTACGTTGTGATCGCTTCCGCCGGGTCTACAAGGGTATGTGGACAACACTCTCCCTCTCGTTGCTGTACATCACCATGATCTTGCGTGTGCGTAGGAAAATTTTTGAAATTACTCGTTCCCCAACAGTGGCATCCGAGCCTAGGTTTTTCTATGGTTTGATGTTTTGCACGAGTAGAACACAAGTGAGTTGTGGGCGATACAAGTCATACTACCTACCAGCATGTCATACTTTGGTTCAGCGGTATTGTGAGATGAAGCGGCCCGGACCGACATTACGCGACGCTTACGCGAGACTGGTTTCACCGCTCTGAGCACTCGTTGCTTAAAGGTGACTGGTGGGTGCTGTCTCTCTCACTTTAGTTGAACGAGTGTGGCTCGCCCGGTCCTTGAGAAGGTTAAAGCGGAGTCTATTTGACAAAGTATCGTTGTGGTTTTGATGCGTGGGTGAGACTGGTTCTTGCTTAAGCCCGTAGCAGCCACGTAAAATTTGCAACAACAAAGTAGAGGGCGTCTAACTTGTTTTTGCAGGGCATGTTGTGATGTGATATGGTCAAGGCGTGATGCTATATTTTATTGTATGAGATGATCATGTTTTGTAACGAAGTTATCGGCAATGGCAGGAGCCATATGGTTGTCGCTTTATTGTATGCAATGCAATCATACTGTAATGCTTTACTTTATCACTAAGCGGTAGCGATAGTCGTAGAAGCATAAGTTTGGCGAGGCGACAACGATGCTACGATGGAGATCAAGGTGTCGCGCCGGTGGCGATGGTGATCATGGTGGTGCTGCAAGATGGGGATCGTGAAGCACAAGATGATGATGACCATATCATATCACTTATATTGATTTGCATGTGATGTTTATCCTTTTATGCATCTTATCTTGCTTTGATTGACGGTAGCATTATAAGATGATCTCTCACTAAATTATCAAGAAGTGTTCTCCCGAGTATGCACCGTTGCCAAAGTTAAATCGTGCCTAGACACCACGTGATGATCGGGTGTGATAAGCTCTCGTCCATCTACAACGGGTGCAAGCCAGTTTTGCACACGCAGAATACTCGGGTTATACTTGACGAGCCTAGCATATGCAGATATGGCCTCGGAACACGGAGACCGAAAGGTCGAGCATGAATCATATAGTAGATATGATCAACATAAGATGTTCACCATTGAAACTACTCCATTTCACGTGATGATCGGTTATGGTTTAGTTGATTTGGATCACGTGATCACTTAGATGACTAGAGATGTTTTTCTAAGTGGGAGTTCTTAAGTAATATGATTAATTGAACTTAAATTTATCATGAACTTAGTACTGATAGTATCTTGCTTGTTTATGTTTGATTGTAGATAGATGGCTCGTCTTTGTTGTTCCGTTGAATTTTAATCGTTCCTTGAGAAAGCAAAGTTGAAAGATGATGGTAGCAATTACGGACTGGGTCCGTAACGAGATCATCCTCATTGCTGCCTGAAGAGTTCGTCTGGATGCACGCTAGGTGCAGAACTCTTTGCTAATGCAACTGCAGATGTTATGAGCGTCTGGCGAGCAAAGCTGATGACTACTCTATAGTTCGATGTGCCATGCTTTACGGCTTAGAACCGGGACTTCAACGGCGTTTTGAGCGTCATGGAGCATATGAGATGTTCCAGGAGTTGAAGTTAATATTCCAACAGAATGCCCGGATTGAGAGATATGAAGTCTCCAATAAGTTCTATAGCTGCAAGATGGAGGAGAATAGTTACATTAGTGAGCATATACTCGGAATGTCAGGTACTACAATCACTTGACACAATTGGGAGTTAATCTTCCGGATGATTGTGTCATTGATGAGAATTCTTCAATCACTTCCACCAAGCTACAAAGGCTTCGTGATGAACTATAATATGCAAGGGTTAGTAAAGACTATACGAGCTCTTCGCAATGCTAAAGGCTGCGGAGGTAGAAATCAAGAAGGAGCATCAAGTGTTGATGGTCAATAAGACCACTAGTTTCAAGAAGAAAGGCAAAGGGAAGAAGAAGGAACTTCAAGAAGAACAGCAAGCAAGTTCTGCTCGGAGAAGAAACCCAAATCTGGCCCTAAACCTGGCCGAGTGCTTCTCTGCAAGCAGACTAGTCCTTCGAAGCGGAACTGCCCCAAGTATTTGGCGGATAAGAAGGATGGCAAGGTGAACAAAGGTATATGTGATATACATGTTATTGATGTGTACCTTACTAGAGCTCGTAGTAGCACTGGGTATTTGATCTGGTTACATTGCTAATATTTGCAACTCGAAGCAGGGACTACTGATTTGCGAACTCGGCAAAGGGCGAGGTGACGATGCGGCGTGGGAAATGGTTCCAAAGTCGATGTGATCGCGGTCGGCACGCTACCTCTACATCTACCTTGGGATTAGTTTTAGACCTAAATAATTGTTATTTGGTGCTGCGTTGAGCATGAACATTATATCTGGATCTTGTTTGATGCGAGGCGGTTATTCATTTAA
The DNA here is from genome assembly GCA_021437245.1 of Aegilops speltoides. Classification (NCBI taxonomy): domain Eukaryota; kingdom Viridiplantae; phylum Streptophyta; class Magnoliopsida; order Poales; family Poaceae; genus Aegilops; species Aegilops speltoides. The sequence goes on from CM038142.1 coordinate 405,999,742, forward strand.
ATCGAGAGAATAATGGTTGTTCTATTTATATGAGTAATATCTTTTATGGTCATGCACCCTTGAGGAATGGTCTATTTTGATGAATCTCGATAGTAGTGATACACATATTCATAATGTTGAAGCCAAAAGATGCAGAGTTGATAATGATAGTGCAACTTATTTGTGGCATTGCCGTTTAGGTCATATCGGTATAAAGCGCATGAAGAAACTCCATCTTGATGGACTTTTGGAGTCACTTGATTATGAATCACTTGGCACTTGCGAACCGTGCCTCATGGGCAAGATGACTAGAACACCGTTCTCGGTACTATGGAGAGAGCAACAGATTTGTTGGAAATCATACATACGATGTATGTGGTCCAATGAATGTTGAGGCTCGTGGCGGATATCGTTATTTTCTCACCTTCACAGATGACTTAAGCAGATATGGGTATATCTACTTAATGAAACATAAGTCTGAAACGTTTGAAAAGTTCAAAGAATTTCAGAGTGAAGTTGAAAATCATCGTAACAAGAAAATTAAGTTTCTACGATCAGATCGTGGAGGTGAATATTTGAGTTCTGAGTTTGGTCTACATTTGAAACAATGCGGAATAGTTTACGCAACTCACGCCACCGGAACACCACAGCGTAATGGTGTGTCGAGCGTCGTGTCGTACTTTACTAGATATGGTGCGATCTATGATGTCTCTTACAGATTTACGCTATCGTTTTGGGGTTATGCTCTAGAGGCGGCCGCATTCACACTGAATAGAACACCGTCGAAATCCGTTGAGGCGACACCTTATGAACTATGGTTTAGCAAGAAACCAAAGTTGTCGTTTCTTAAAGTTTGGGGATGCGATGCTTATGTGAAAAAGCTTCAACTGATAAGCTCGAACCCAAATCGAGAAATGTGTCTTCATAGGATACCCAAAGGAGACAGTTGGGTACACCTTCTATCACAGATCCGATGGCAAGACATTCGTTGCTAAGAATGGATCCTTTCTAGAGAAGGAGTTTCTCTCGAAAGAAGTGAGTGGGAGGAAAGTGGAACTTGATGAGGTAATAGTACCTTCTCCCTTACTTGAAAGTAGTTAAATCGCAGAAAACGGTTTACGAGACACCTACACCAAGTAGTGAGGAAGTTGATGATGTTGATCATGAAACTTGAGATCAAGTTACTGCAGAACCTCGTAGATCAACGAGTAAGATCCGCACTTTGAGTGGTGCGGTAATCCTGTTCGGAAATCATGCTACTAGATCATGATGAACCTACGAACTATGAAGAAGCGATGGTGAGCCCAGATTCATAAAATGGCTTGAGGCCATGAAATCGAGATGGGATCCATGTATGAAAACAAAGTATGGACTTTGGTTGACTTGCCCGAGGGTAGGCAAGCAATAGAAAACAAGTGGATCTTCAAGAAGAAGACCGGCGGCGACGGTAATATTATTGTCTATAAAGCTCAACTTGTGCAAAAGGTTTTCGACAAGTTCAAGGGATTGACTACGATGAGACCTTCTCACCCGTAGCGATGCTTAAGTCCGTCCGAATCATGTTAGCAATTGCGCATTTTATGATTATGAAATTTGGCAAATGGATGTAAAGACTGCATTCTGAATGGATTTACGGAAGAAGAGTTGTATATGATGCAAACGAAGGTTTTATCGATCCAAAGGAGCTAACAAAGTATGCAAGCTCCAGCGATCCATCTATGGACTGGTGCAAGCATCTCGGAGTTGGAATAAGCGCTTTGATAGTGTGATCAAAGCATTTGGGTTTATCTGAGACTTTTGGAGAAGCTTGTATTTACAAGAAAGTGAGTGGGAGCTCTGTAGCATTTACGATATTATATGTAGATGACATATTACTGATCGGAAATGATATAGAATTCTGGATAGCATAAAGGGATACTTGAATAAGAGTTTTCAATGAAAGACCTCGGTGAAGCTGCTTACATATTGGGCATTAAGATCTATAGAGATAGATCAAGGCGCTTAATTGGACTTTCACAAAGCACATACCTTGACAAAATTTTGAAGAAGTTCAAAATGGATCAAGCAAAGAAAGGGTTCTTGCCTGTGTTACAAGGTGTGAAGTTGAGTCGGACTCAATGCCCGACCACTGCAGAAGATAGAGAAAATGAAAGATGTTCCTATGCTTCAGCCATAGGCTCTATCATGTATGCAATCTGTGTACAGACCTGATGTGTGCCTTGCTATAAGCCTAGCAGGAGGTACCAAAGTAATCCAGAGTGGATCATTGGACAGCGGTCAAGAACATCTGAAATACGAAAAGGACTAAGGATATGTTTCTCGTATATGGAGGTGACAAAGAGCTCATCGTGGCAGTTACGTTGATGCAAGCTTTGACACCGATCCGGACGATTCTAAATCGCAGACGGATCGTATTTACACTAAGCGGAGGGCTGTCGGTTGGTGCAGTTCTAAACAAAGCGTCGTGGCGGGATCTACATGTGAAGCGGAATACATAGCAGCCGAAGCAGCTAATGAAGGAGTGCGGATGAAGGAGTTCATATCCGATCTAGGTGTCATACCTAGTGCATCGGGTCAATGAAAATCTTCGTGACAATCTTGGATCAATTGCCTTAGCGAAGGAATCCAGATTTCACAAGAGGACCAAGCACATCAAGAGGCGCTTCAATTCCATCCGGGACTTAGTCGGTGGGAGACATAGAGATTTGCAAGATACACACGGATCTGAATGTTGCGAGACCGTTGACTAAGCCTCTTCCACGAGCAAAACATGATCAGCACCAAGACTCCATGGGTGTTAGAATCATTACTATGTAATCTAGATTATTGACTCTAGTGCAAGTGGGAGGCTGAAGGAAATATGCCCTAGAGGCAATAATAAAGTTATTATTTATTTCCTTATTTCATGATAAATGTTTATCATTCATGCTAGAATTGTATTAACGGAAACATGATACATGTGTGAATGCATAGACAAAACAACATGTCACTAGTATGCCTCTACTAGATTAGCTTGTTAATCAAAGATGGTTGTGTTTCCTGACCATGAACAAGGAGTTGTTATTTGATTAACAAGGTCACATCATTAGTAGAATGATCTGATTGACATGACCCATTCCCTTAGCTTAGCACACGATCGTTTAGTATGTTGCTACTGCTTTTATCCATGACATATACATGTTCCTGTAACTATGAGATTATGCAACTCCGTTTACGGAGGAACACTTTGGGTGCTACCAAGCGTCACAGCGAATCTGGGTGATTATAAAGGAGTACTACGGTGTCTCCAAAGGCAGATGTTGGGTTGGCGTATTTGAGATTAGGTTTTGTCACTCCGATTGTCGGAGAGGTATCTCTGGGCCCTCTCGGTAATGCACATCATTGAAGCCTTGCAAGCACTACAACTAATGAGTTAGTTGTGAGATGATGTATTACGGAGCGAGTAAAGAGACTTGCGTGCGAGATTGAACTAGGTATTGGATACCGACGATCGAATCTCGGGCAAGTAACATACCGATGACAAAGGAACAACGTATGTTGTTATGCGGATCGACCGATAAAGATCTTCGTAGAATATGTAGGAACCAATATGGGCATCCAGGTCCGCTGTTGGTTATTGACCGTGAATAGTTCTAGGTCATGTCTACATTGTTCTCGAACCGTAGGGTCCGCACGCTTAAGGTTTCGATGGCGGTTATTATGAGTTTATGTATTTTGATGTACGAAGAAGTTGAGTCCGGATGTGATCACGGACATGACGAGGAGTCTCGAAATGGTCGAGACATAAAGATTGATATATTGGAAGCCTATGTTTGGAGTTGAATGGTTCGGCAAAAAGCGGAATTTACCGAGTACGGGAGGTTACGGAACCCCGGGGTAAATGGGCCTCGGTGGGCCTCGAGGAGAAGAGGAGGGCCGGCCAGGAGGTGGCGCGCCTCTTCCCCCAGTCCGAATAGGACAAGGAGGGGGCGCCCTCTCCTCTTCCCCTCCCCAATCCTATTCCAACTAGGAAAGGGGAGTCCTACTCCGGTGGGAGTAGGACTCCCGGCGCGCCCTAGCTAGGCGGCCGGCCTCCCCTCCCTCCTTTATATCACGGGGCAGGGGCACCCTTGAACACACAAGTTTGATCTTTAGATCGTTCCTTAGCCGTGTCGGTGCCCCTCCACCATATTCCACCTCGGTTATACCGTCATGAAGCTTAAGCGAAACCTGCGCCGTGAAACATCAAGATCGTCACCACGCCGTCGTCTTGTGAAACTCTCCCTCAACACTCGGCTGGATCGAGTATCGAGGGGCGTCATCGAGCTGTACGTGTGTCAAGAACTCGGGGCGCCGGATGCTTGGCGCGGGATCGGTCGGATCGCGAGGAGAGCGTCGACTACTTCCTCTACGTTGTGATCGCTTCCGCCGGGTCTACAAGGGTATGTGGACAACACTCTCCCCTCTCGTTGCTGTACATCACCATGATCTTGCGTGTGCGTAGGAAATTTTTTGAAATTACTACGTTCCCCAACACACTCGTGTATATAAGGGGACGACCCGGCGGCGGTTCAAGGACAGACAACCACAACTCGAGCCTAGGCGAAGCTTGTTTGCTCCCTAGCCATCGAGACCACATCAATTCCATCACAACTAGACGTAGGCTTTTACCTTCATCGAAGGGGCCGAACTAGTATAAAACTCTTGCGTCTTTGTGTCCGCTTTAACCCCTGCAATTAAACCCGTAGCGATGGCTCCACGACTAAGTCCTTACGCTAGGACATCTGCCGTGACAAATCCACGACAGTTGGCGCCCACCGTGGGGCTATCGCACGATGGTTTGACGATCTTGGAGGGCAAGCTCGAGGACTCGAAGGCTACGTCGTGGGCGGATGACCAAGAGTCGTCGCGGCGGATCTACATCAACGATCTTTGGATGGGGCCCGAGGCGATTCAATCGAGTATGGATACGGGTCCCCTTGGCGGCATACACGTTTTCATCGGCAAGATCGGAGGGCTGGGCTGGCGGACATCTGCACCGACCTCGTCGAGGCGGCTCAGCAGCGCGCCCTGCCCGAGCTAAACCGGCCGTGAAGCATGTCTTCGTTGGAGTCACCCATGGAGGGAGTATGATGCGGTTGAGAGCACGTGGCGAGACCGTCGTTTACTCGGCGATGAATCTTCAGCGGAGAGACCGAATCATTGTACCGATTGCAGGATGATATGATCGGGGCTGTTCCGGCGATGACGATATTCGGACCCCCAAGCCAGCTAAACCGGGTTGGAGTGTTCATGGCGATGCATAAGCAGCAAACCTCTCTTCAACGCAGCAGCAATGCTTTCGGTTCGGCGGCAGCGAGGGCAGGAGGCCCGCACGACCGCCGGTTCAAGTTCTATCAGATCTGTTTGATGCACTAGCGGCGCTCATGGCGGAGGATAATCCAGCGGTCAGGAGGCTCATAACACGAAATTGCGAAGGTGAAAGAGCAGATCACGCAAGCCAAAGCGGATCTAGCGGCGAAGAAAGGCGTATGGCTGCGAGCGGGCGCTTTAGATGCACAAGCTTACAAACTCATGCTTGACGAGCCCGTCGCGGGAGGTGTTAAAGCGGAAATACAGATCGCGCCGCCATCGATTTGACCCTAGGAACCTCTTCGGACCCGGGCGGACCCGATAACCCGCCCGACAGGAGGTAAAGCGGATTGAGGCACGGGAGGCGGGAGCGGCGGTCCAACCGCGCTGATGGAGCCCCGCAGAGAACACGGTGATTCCTCCGCCGTCTGAGCGCCCGGGCCATTATTCTAACCCTATGGACAACCTTGTTGCGGCGGCTGCACGATTGAGGCGATCGGTCGAAGGAGATTCCCCTGGCGGTTGAGACACGCCGGGTTAAGGAGCTTCCGGACTGCACCGATCCAACGAAGCGTATTCATACTGCCGCGATCGGATTCACTCTCGCCCGTCAAGCGGAGCTACAGCAGGCGCATGGATGAACCGGCCCTATCAAGTAACGCGCGGGACCGTGAAGCGGCCCGAGGCAATCACCAGATAGGCGGCGTTCGTGATGCTCAGGAGGTGGTGGATCGGGCCCGGGCACGCAGAGAGGCTGAGTTAGCAGCGCAGGATGATGCGGATCAACACACACCGGTTCGCCCTACCACCTTCGCCGGACCAGGAGTTACATCCGCTTTGGGAGTGCCCTGTTTAATCCCCGCTTTACGCAATGTGCGTCTGCCTAAGGATTTTAAAGGCCCGCGCAAGGTGCCGAATTACACTGCCGATCTATCCCCTGAAGCGTGGGTTGAAAGTTATGAGATGGCCATGGAGATGCTAGATGTTGATGAAGCCGCGTGTGCAAAGTACTTCACCATGATGATGGAGGGCACAGCGCGCACTTGGTTGAAAAGCTTGCCGCCCAATTCTATCAGTTCATGGGGTCAGTTACGGGCCCGGTTTATCCAGAATTTCAAGGATACATGTAAGCAGCCCAAGTCCATAGTAGACCTAGCGGCTTGCGTTCGGGAAGAAGAAGTCAACAACCCGTTGGGTGCGCCGTGTGTCGAGATTTTGCACTCTTTGGACGGATCAATCTTGACTCAGCGATCATAACATTGGAAAGCAACTGCGGTTTGAGCCTCTGAAATTTAAGCTGGGGCGTATGAAGCGGTTACGCAATGATATAGGAACCCTCATGGCGCTTTGGTAAAATATGCCGATTGAGACGGTACCAAGGATCTGAAGCAGATGATGATGAAGCGGGGAAGGAAAGAAGAACGGCAACTCAAGCAGCAGCATTTCAAACCGGCGGGTCATGGAAGCGGGGCAAGCGCCACGGCTGATGGTAATCCGGTTCGTAGCCAACACTAATCGCGGAGATGAGGCGCGCGCGAAGGAAAGGCGAATCGGGGTCCAAACGCTAGTGCAAACCGTTTGAATTACTTGTTGAATCAGCCTTGTCCCAAGCATGGAACGAAGGAATCCCCATCGAATCATCTTTGGAAAGATTGTTATATTATGCAGGAGTTCAAGAATTCCGATGCTTTCCGATATGACCAGGGGTCGGTGGTGGTTCAGGATCCGGTTTCCATGGGCCGGGTCAGGACGGAGCTTCTGGTTCAGGGCATAACCAGGGCAGTCTCAATAATCAGAGTAATCAAGGTGGCCCGCAGCAGCAGCAACAGTCAGGTTATCAGAGCCAACCAAAGCAGTTGAATGGCGGGCAGTATCATGTTTTCACAACCAGTTTGGACAAGCGGGATCAGAAGCTTCACAAGCAGGCGATAAACTCTGTTGAACCGGCTTTGCGCGGTATTTCTTGTTGGTCGAGCAGCCTATCGTATGGAGCAGAGAGGACCATCCCCCCCGGGTTGATAATCCGGGTCAGCTGGCTTTGGTGGTAGATCCCCAGGTTGGGGGCTATAAGTTTACTAAGGTACTTATGGATGGAGGAAGCAGTATCAATATATTGTATTATGACACTTTCCGTCGCATGGGTCTCACAGATAAAGATCTCAGACCGTCCAATACGGTGTTCCATGGTGTAGTACCAGGCAAATCTGCTTATCCTATTGGTAAGATAGCTCTGGATGTGGCCTTTGGAGATGAGCATGATTCCCGGTCTGAAAAGCTAACTTTTGAAGTGGTGAAAATCCGGAGTCCATATCACGCCTTGTTTGGACGGCCAGCTTATGCTAAGTTCATGGCACGGCCTTGTTATATCTACTTGCAGCTCAAAATGCCGGGTTACAAAGGAACAATAACGGTGCATGGAAGCCGCCGAGTCGCTTTGGAATGTGAGGAAGGAGATGCAGCTTATGCAGAGGCGGTCTGTGCCACGGAGGAGTTGAAATTTATAAGGACAATGTCGATCCGCAGATATGACCCTTTGAAGAAACCCACTCTGAGCATGAATCGGATCTGAAGTTTAAATCGGCGGTGAGACTAAGCTTGTTGACTTTGTGCAGGCGATTCGTCCAAACAGTTTCATTGTCGGTACCAACTGGATCCCAAATAGGAAGGCGCTCATAGAGTTCATCCGTGAGAACCGGGACATCTTTGCATGGAAGCCATCTGACATGCCGGGTGTACCGAGGGAACTCGCTGAGCACACACTTAACGTGGATCCTAAGTATAAACCAGTGAAACAGTTTTTCCGCCGGTTTAATGAAGAAAGGCGCAAGGCCATTGGGGAAGAAGTAGCCAGGCTTCTGGCGGCTGGTTTTATCATTGAGGTGTTTCATCCGGAGTGGCTTGCTAATCCGGTGCTGGTCCTTAAGAAAAACGGCACTTGGCGTATGTGTGTGGATTACACAGATCTCAACAAGGCTTGCCAGCAGATCCTTTTGCTCTCCCCGCATCGATCAGATTATTGATGCCACGACGGGATGTGGCGCTTAAGTTTTTGGGCGCATACTCTGGGTATCATCAGATCAAAATGGCGGTTAAGGACCAGGAGAAGACGGCGTTTATAACTCCCTTTGGAGCCTTCTGCTATGTATCTATGCCTTTTGGGCTCAAGAGTGCCCAGGCTACTTATCAGCGGTGTGTGCAGAATTGCTTGCATACGCAGATTGGCCGCAATGTGCATGCTTATGTAGATGACATTGTGGTGAAATCAAGGCAAAAGGAGACACTGGTGGAAGATTTGAAGGAGACCTTCGACAACTTGCGCATTTATAAGATGATGCTTAATCCGGCCAAGTGCGTTTTTGGTGTTCCGGCTGGCAAGTTATTGGGGTTCCTGGTGTCTAACAGAGGAATCGAGGCTAATCCGGAGAAAATTAAAGCCATCACCTCCTTGGCTAAACCGAAGTGTATCAACGACGTTCAACGCCTGGCAGGCCGGATTGCTGCGTTGAGCCGGTTTATCAGTCGCCTCGGAGAGAAGGCCATCCCATTATACCAGATGCTGAGGAAGACGGATAATTTTGTCTGGAGTCCAGCTGCTGATGAAGCCTTTGAGGATTTAAAGCGGCAATTGGCCAACCCGCCTGTTCTTGCGGCTCCGGTTGACAAGGAACCGCTGTTGTTATATGTGGCAGCCAATGCTCGAGCAGTGAGCGTAGCCATTGTGGTAGAACGCAAGGAGGCAGGAAAAGAATATCTGGTTCAACGGCCGGTTTATTATATCAGCGAGGTGCTTATTGAGTCCAAGCAGAGATATCCGCATTGCGCGAAGCTAGTTTATGGTGTTTTATGGCCAGCGGAAGCTGAAACAATATTTCCAAGGGCATCCTATTACGATGGTTAGTTCAGCTCCTTTGGGTGATATCATACAAAACCGGAGGCGATCGGCGGATTGCAAAATGGGCCATTGAGCTTGGGCCGCATGGGCTAAAATATATACGCGCACGGCGGTGAAGTCACAAGCACTTGTTGATTTCATTAATGGTGAGACGAGTTACAAGCACCGGAGGAGAAGCCGGATCACACATCTTGGACTATTCATTTTGACGGATCCGGACAATTGGAAGGCTCGAGGGCTGGAGTCGTTTTAACTTCCCCACGAGGTGATAAGTTTTATTCGTTCTCCGTCTAATGTTCCCTTGTACTAATAATGCAGCTGAGTCTGAAGCCTTGCTCCATGGTCTCCGGATGGCTAAGGAGATGAATTTAAGCGGGTTAAGTGCTTGGTGACTCGGACTGGTGGCTCGGCAAGTATCGGCACTTGGGATTCTAAGGACCCCTCATGGCGCATATTGTCGAGAAGTGGATAATATTGCAGGTTGCTTCAAGGGCTATCAAGTGGATCATGTGGATCGCCGGAAGAACGGCGGCGACGCTTTAAGCCGTTTGGGTTCTCGGCGTAAACGGTTCCGCCTAATGTCTTTTGGACGTCTTGCACAACCCGTCGTTCAGCTCCTGGTGAAGCGGATTTGGCAATTCTGATCCGGAGGCTCGGTTGGTGGCGGCATTACATGCTATTCGGATTGGGCGGTTCCTTACCTTGCGTATATGACTCGAGGAGAGTTGCGACGATGAGGTTACGGCGAACAGATAATCCGGCGCTCCAAATCTATAGCGATTATTAATGGTGAGTTGCATCATTGCGGTGTTTGAGGCGTTTCAACGCTGTGTTTCCCCGAGGAAGGCTGTGAAATTTTAAGAGAAATCCATGAAGGGATTGCGGGCATCACGCCGTTCAAAGTCCACGTGGCGAAGGCATTTCGTCATGGGTTTCTTGGTTAACTGCTCATGCCGATCACGGAGGACTTGGTCAAGCGGTGCGATGGATGTCGAAATTTTCGAGCGTGCTCATGTACCGCAGGAATTGCGGATGGTCCCAATAACATGGCCATTTGCGACACTGGGGCTGGACATGGTTGGGCCTTTAAGCGATCCAAAGATAAGAAGACCCACTGTTGGTGGCGGTGGACAAGTTCACCAAGTGGATTGAAGCGGAACACAGTCGATAAGTGTGATGCGGCAACAGCGGTGCAGTTCATCAAAAGGTGATTTTCGGTTTGGCTTTCCACGGTATCATTAATGACAATGGCACTAATCTGTCCAAGGGAGCTATGAAAGAATTACGTGAGCGTGAGCATATCCGGCAGCGTATCGTCGATGGCGCACCCCATCCAACGGGCAGGCGAGCGTGCTAATCGGGGAAGTCTTGCGAGGCATCAAACCTCGACTTCGGTTCCATTCTGAGAGAACACCGTGGTGCTGGGTTGAAGAGCTCCCATCGGTACTATGGAGTATAAATACTACGCCAAACCGGTCTACTGGCTACACGCCTTTCTTCATGGTTTATGGAGCAGAAGCAGTTCTCCCCAGTGATATCAGGCACGATTCGCCCCGTGTAGCGGCTTATGTTGAAGCGGACAACGAGGTGGCACGGCAGGACGCTTTGGACCTATTGGATGAGGAGCATGATATGGCAGCCGCTCGTTCGGCGATTTACCAGCAAGATCTTCGTCGTTATCACAGCCGCCGGTTAAGACCGAGCCTTTCGGGAAGGAGATTTGGTGCCGTCTCATCAAGACCGAACAGATATGCACAAGTTATCCCGCCTTGGGAAGGACCCTTTGTGGTCGACAGAATCTACACAACGGTTCCTGCTATCTGGTTGATATTCGAGGCGTAAAGACTCACGTACATCGGAGGAGGAGACTAATAGGCCGTGGAATATAGCTCATCTTGACCTTACTACACTTGAGTCATCGGCTCGGTTTATGTACATAGCATGACAATGTATATATTATCTTGATATAATAAAAATCAGGGCCTCAGCTAAAGCGGGGTCTCTGTCTTTCTTTTCATGTGTGGTTACATGGAGTGTTTCATTTTTAAAGCGGCCTCGGTTTACCCTTGTGATTATATTTATCACTTGGGGGCTTGGTAGGTCCGAACCAATGCAACACCTCTTGATAAGCGAAAGCCACCAGATCATTGGGGACACGGTCACGTCTGAACAGTCACGCCTCTTGGTCGGCCAATAGGGCCAGCGTCACTTGGGGGCTTGGTCGAACCCGAACCAATGTCATGCCACTTGGCCGGCGTACTCGCCAAGAGTCTTTTGGGGACCTGGCCGACTAGCACCATCGCTACGCCTTCGGGGGGCTTGGTTGCGTCTGACCATGGTAATGCCATCTGACCAGCTCCATGAAGCTTTACTTTTGCAAAGAGTTATTGCCTTTGTTGCCATCTTTTGACATAGTTGGTATTTGATTTTTGTTGCGTTTTTTAACCCAACGAATATTTTTATCCGGTTTAGCTGTCAGTTACAAACTGGCAGGACACGGTTTGATGTTACACAGCAGTTTTCCTCTGCTCGTTTTATCTTCATCCGGTTCATCCTTATGGAGTAGCACGGGGGCTTGTGCTGTTTCAGCACGCCTATGTGGGAATTATTGTTCCTCCAGACGGTCGTGGTTTTTTAAAAAAGGGCCCGCCGCTTCAAGAATGGCTATGCCAGCTTCATGCCCCGATACGGCAGGTATTTGTATCGCATACTAATTGATTTTTCGATACACAAAATATATTGGATGCCATAAACCGGCTGGCGGTGTCACCGCCGCCGAGGTTCAATTTTTGGTTGCAGGGGGTATGACTCAAACAAAAGTTTCATCTATGCACAAAGGCATATCCAGGCAGCAAGTTTTAACTAAGGCTATTACAAGGCAACACAGTGCCCAAATGAGATCATTGTTCTTTGGATTAAACCGGCTACCGGTTCACGACTGTTCTTCATCCTCCGCCGCTTCAGCATCTTCATCTCTACCCATCGGCTGGAAATCCACAGTGGTCCAGTCGATTCCCATTAGCGCTTGGAAAACAGCCTCTTCATGAATCAGAGACGACGGTTCAATGTCAGGAGCGTAAGTGTGCTTACGGATTGGAGGGATCAAGTTTTCCGGTACAAAGGTTGGAGCGGACACACGCTTATTCTGCTCATTATATTGGGCTTGATAGTGCTCCAAGTCGGCTTCTTCCGCCAGTTGACAAGCCAGCGGGTGTACCGCACGGTTTATCGCCCGCAAGTCCTCTTCACTAAAGTCTGAGCCGTCCTCCTTCACACTGGGATAGCCTTGCGCTGCTTCCACGGGATCAAAATCCGGCACCCAGGCTTTGGCTCGGATCAAGGCGTTGATGGCTCCGGTTCGTGCGGCAGATTTCTTCACCTCTTCAATCCGGGAAGGAAGGATGGATAGCCGGTTCAGGGTATCTTGGATCAGGGACGGCGCTGGATTGTTATGTGACATTGTGGTAATCACGCGCTGGGCTCCGGTATATAACTGCTCCACTAAAGTGTAGACAGCCTTCAGTTTCTTCCGCACGTCATTGCCCAAGTGCCCAACGCGTGTGCCTGCATATGATAACAGGATAGTTTTAAACCGGAATAATGGTGCAGCAGGAAAAGCATATTACACTTATTCACAGGGAACTTACCGAAGATGGCTGCCGTCATAGAATGCACTTGCCGCTTCACGGCTGTCAGATCATCCACCACCGGTTTAAGGGCAGCTTCAGCATTTTCTGCCCGTTTGAGCAAGTTAGCCTTTTCGGTGGCCCAGACCGTCTGTTCCTTCTTCATGTTTTCCTTCGCCTGTTCAGCAGCAGTCAAGGTACTGGTTAGCTCCTTCTTGGCTTTGTCCGTCTCGGCCTGCTGGGTTTTCAAAGCCGCCTGTAAATCGGCAATCCGATCATCCTTGATCTTCACCTCAGCCTGCGCATTGATAGCATGATCAGCCAACAATTCAAGTTAAAGTCTCAACCATACAACACAGTTATATGCTTGACACTTGGGGGCTAATGTACCTTCAATCTTTCTACTGCTAATACATGGCAAAGTCCCAAGTTGAATACGAGTATTCAACTCGGCACTTGGGGGCTAATGACTGTTTGATTCTATTAAAGTGTTGGCAGGAAGTTTTTTGGAGCACCGGTTTAAGTATGCATCGTTAAACCGGTGGCTATGAGGGAAGTTTGCAAAGTCTATCAAAGAAAATTATCAAGTCCCAGTTTGATCCAAGATTACAAACCGGCCCTTGGGGGCTACAAGGACTACTGTACTGATAATAAGGAAAGGAGTGTTACCTCAAACTTGTCTCTCATTAGTTTCACCAAGCCAGCTTCATAATCACGGCTACTATAAAGCCGGTTCAGGTATCCAGAATGAAGATCTTGGGCGCTTAAAGCGGCATATGCTTCCAGCTCGGCAGCCCACTTTCCCTTGTACAAAGTTGAAGAATCTTCCTTCACAGTATGCCGGGTTAAGGTGGCAGCATTCCCCGGTTCAGAGCGGCCCATGCCGGTAATCACAACGTCATCATCTTTCGACTCGACGGATCGCGTCGGCACGGCTGCTTCTGTAGGGCTGCGAGGCTTTTCAAACCGGACAGTGCTAGCAGGAGGATCGGCAGAGATTGAAGGGTTGACAGGTATTTCTTCTGGAATAACCTCCTCTTGAATCGGAGGGTCATTTGGAATATCCTCAGAGGCAACGTTTTCGAGATCTGGCGCCCGCTCATGATCTGAAGCGGCAGCCTCTTCAACTGTTTTGTCCAAACGAGCCTTCTTGCTGGGTTTCGGTTTGGTCCTGAAGAAACAAAGATTCAGGAACAAGGCATATACATTACAGAGAAAATCGAAAAGCGTATGCCTGTATGGACTTACCCAACGGCTATCTTCAACGGAGGTAGCTGAGTGGCTGACGATTCGCCAGAGGATGAATGGGAGGTGACCTGATAATCGGAGTCGGACGGATTAAGAGGTTGACGGAACAAACCCGCTTTGGAATTTAAGGCAATAAAAAGGTTGGAAACCTCGGTGCGGCGCTGTCGAGCCGGGCTGTTTGGTAAACCGGCAGAGGTAACTACCTGTCCGCTGTGCCGGGTGGTGCGACGAGCTTCATGTTGCTGTGTCTTCATAAAGAGTTTGGGATCCAAGTAAGCAAGAGGGTGAGAAAAGTTAACTTTCCGGTTTGCCCGGCGAAATTTTGGTGAAGGCAAATTTGTTGAATCGGAAGAGAGAATGGTTACCTCAGCAAATCCTGCGTTGCTGGCTTCAGCGTCATCCTGACAAGCATCGTCATCAATAAGACGTGTAAAAAACAAGCCAAGAGAATCAAGTTCCGGATTACCCACATCATCGTCAATGGCCGGATCAGACGAAGCAGTAGTCTTCCTCTTGTGGGCGGATTTCTTGACAACTTTTGTTTTGGGCCGAACTGGCCGCCCAGCTTTGTCCGCTTTGTCCTGAGAGAGTTTTTTGCTCCAAAACGGATTATCGCCCTGTATAAGAAATAATTGAGAGTTGGATATATGAAAATAACAACGGGTTTCTATAATGACACAGTCAGAGACTTACCGCAGGTGGTGCGTTGGTGGTACAGTAAGGAGCTAAGCCGGTTTGAGCACAGAGGTGCTCCGGTTCATTCAGCATTCTCCTTACTGAATCCGTAACTTCATCTTCAGACAGTTCCAGTTTGGTGTGTCGGAGTGGGTCATCGACGCTGCCGGTATACTGGCACATCAAACCGGAACGCCGGCTCAAAGGCAATATGCCCCAAGATAACCAGCAGCGTGCCAGATCGATCCCAGTCAAACCGTTGGCCATGAAGGCCCGAAGCTTGGATAGTTGTGGGGCGTATTTGCTTCTTTCTTTGGCAGTCAATCGTTGCGGAAAGGGATGAGTGTTGCTTAGCCGCTCTGGACGAAAGCCAGGTAAAGGATTTTCACCTTCAGGGGAAGTGTCTTTGCAGTAGAACCAAGTCGCGTTCCACTCTTTGGGATGAGTGTGGAGTTTGACGTGGGGATAAGTGATCTCCTTCCTCTTCTGGATAGCCATACCGCCCAATTCTGTATTGGGGCCGTCGGTGAATTCGGTGCGGCGGTTTAGGTGGAAGAGATCCCTGAACAGTTCAACAGAAGGTTCCTCTTGCAGATATGCTTCGGACAGCACTTGAAAGTGGCACAGGTTGGTAACAGAGTTGGGGCCGATATCTTGGGGACGGAGTTGAAAATTGGCCATCACGTCCCGGTAAAATTTTGACCCGGGCGGTTTGAAACCCCGGGCCAGGTGATCCGCGAAAACTACAACTTCTCCTTCCTGAGGTGTGGGAGGACATTCCTCTCCAGGGACCCTCCAATGGATTGTGTTTTGATCATCTAAAGTACCAATCGATACCAGTTCTTTCAACTGTGTCTCGGAGATGCGGGAAGGAACCCAGTTGCATTCGTACACCTGTTTGGCCATCATAAGATCTACAAGGAGAAGGATCCGGTTTAAGAAAGGGCTTATTACAGAGTGATTGATCTAAAGTTATGATAAACCGGAGGCGGTTCCTATAAATCAGTGCGTTATCAGATGATGTCAGATACGATCTGGCGGTTCAACAAGGGGACTAATGGTGTACCGATGCCGGTTTAGCAACTTTTTACTATGGTGAGTTAAACCGCCCAATCTTGGCTTCGAAGGAAATTGAAGTCATGGACAGAAACAGGTTTCACAAAAATTCATGTTTACTACGGATCAAACGCGGATTTTCAGAAAACAGGAAATGCGTCGCGGAAGTAAAGAAGAGACAAGAAGTGCGCTATAAGGTGTATGTATATATGCAGAAGATCTATGAGATTAAGATGAAAAAGTGCAGCGGATACGCAGGAGTCGTCGTTTGGTACAGAACGGGATTCATAGCATGACTCAAGGTTAGAAAGATGAAAATGTACGAAGAACAGGGCATGAAGCTCGAACCCTAGAAACAGATCTAAAATGAAGGAACAGACTGATGAAGGGCAAGAAGCTTACCGGAAACGGAGGAGATGCGGAGAAAGGTCGCAGTGCTCTGGTACGTACAGGTTGATGCAGCGGCCTAGGACGAAGCAGAAGTTGATGACGACGGCGGAGCTCCAAAGGCAGCGGCGCGAGGAAGAAGAAGAGGAAGCGAAGGGAGAAAAAAGAATGACCCTTCGGTCCTATTTATAAGGCAGTAAAACTAGGTCAAGTGCGTAAATCCAGGGACTGTCATTAAGGAAGGCGTTACAAAGGATAAACTTCAAGATGACGTCATGCCGGTTTACAGTGACCAGAAGCAATGATGTCATGCCGGTTTACAGTGATCAGAAGCAATGATGACGTGACGGTTTATTAAACAAAGAAGATGTCCAAGACGCAGGTTCTGTGAAGGATTGACATGAACCAGTTCAAATCAATCTGGGGCCTAATGTTGGGGATATTACCGCTAGGTGTAAACCGGCCAAGCTTGGGCCGGGTTAGCTCCGCTAGTGGTGTAATCATGGAAAGGCCCAAGGCCTATAGTTGGTTTAGAACTTGTAGCCGTAAACCGGCCAGATGTATGACTTGTATTGTACGTTAGGAATAGAGAGATACCAACCGGGGTACGAGTATGAACCGGTTGGGACTCTGCAAACCGACGGGCGTCACTCGTGTATATAAGGGGACGACCCGGCGGCGGTTCAAGACAGACAACCACAACTCGAGCCTAGGCGAAGCTTGTTTGCTCCCTAGCCATCGAGACCACATCAATTCCATCACAACTAGAAGTAGGCTTTTACCTTCATCGAAGGGGCCGAACTAGTATAAAACTCTTGCGTCTTTGTGTCCGCTTTAACCCCTGCAAGTAAACCCGTAGCGATGGCTCCACGACTAAGTCCTTACGCTAGGACATCTGCCGTGACAAATCCACGACACAAACCGATGCACCAAATGCAATGGCAAGGGCACACGGAGTGCCCAAGTCCTTCTCTCCCAAATCCCACCAAAGCAACTAATGCTAGGGAGGAAAATGAGAGAAAGAACGAAGAAGAGAACACAAAGAACAAGATCTAGATCCAAAGGGTTCCGCTCACATAGAGGAGAAAGTGATTGGTGGAAATGTGGATCTAGATCTCCTCTCTCTTTTCCCCCCAAAACTAGCAAGAATCCATGGAGGGATTGGGAGTTAGCAAGCTCGAAGAAGGTCAACAATGGGGGAAGAACACGAGCTTAAAGGATAAGGTTCAATGGGGAAGAAGGCCCCCTTTTATAGGTGGGGGAAAATCCAACTGTTATGCTCACAACCCGCATAAAGCGGTACTACCGCTCGTCCTCATGGTACTACCGCTAGGGATCGCGGTACTACTGCTTGCGGTACAAAAAAAACTTCCGTACCTACCTCCGCAGGACTTGGGACGAGTTTTTTGGTCCGGAGTGGTACTACCGCTGTAGGAGCTGCGGTAGTACCGCTCTGGAGCGGTAGTAAAAAATTACATCCGCTCCGATTCGCGGTAGTACCACTGCAGCCTTTTCAGAACACCAAAACTGCCACAACTTTTGCAAACGGACTCCGAATTTGATGAAACCAAGTTTGTTGGAAAGCTAGCGACAAGGGCTAACACAATCTTGAAAGAAAAATCAATAATAAGCAAATTAGAAAAGGCCCATAAGAAAATGGTGAGAACCCTTCCTCGGAAAAGACCGGTAAAACCTCCAACATCGAAAACATCATAGTAGACGCATGCGAACTCCGTTTTTGATGAACTCAAGCTTGTCATCAAGATGACCATAAGCTCTAAGGCTCATAAAGAGAACCAAACAAGAACCAAGAAACATGATGCAATGGTTTGAGCTCTCTACTAACGATACGATCAAGCTACCGACTTGAGAGCCCCCCTTGATAGTACGACAAACGACCCTATAACCCGGTCTCCCAACTACCACCATGAGACCGGTAAAATAGAAAATCTATCAAGGGAAAACCTTTGCCTTGCACATGGTCCACTTGAGCTAGATGATGACGATCTTGACTCCCTCAAGTTGGACCACCTTTCTTGATTGCGTTGGCTCGATGAAGACTAGATGATTGCTCCCCCATAGTCCACTATGGGTGAGCCACTATTTGGCACATCTTCACAAGTACATTGACACCACAATGGATGGAAAGATTCAAGCACTTGATCTCTTCGTGATGCTCCACTTGAACTTGCACATGGCAATCTTGATGGCGATCACCACTTGATGCCATCCTTTCCATGGGTTGTATGATATCTTCCTCTTGATGCAAGCCCATGGACACGTACCTAACCCCACAAAGAACTCTCACATAGACCATGGGTTAGTACACAAAGTGCAATGGACAATGCTTACCATACCATGGGATCACTTGATCCCGAATCACTTGATCCCTCTCGGTACATCTTCTACGCTTTGTGAGTTGATCAACTTGATTCACTCTTGACTTAGTCTTGATCAACCTTGAATCTTTCCAACTCTCTTCATTTGGATGATGTCTTGAAGGTAAACATGAATGATCACACAATCTTCTTCTTCAAGACATGCTTTCAATAAGCTCAACACTCACATGAGCAATCTTTGGATAATTCCTTAATAGCACCTTGGTCAACTCATAAACTCCTTGAAACCAACACATGGACTTCAAGAAAAGCCTATGGACAAATCCTTAAAATATAACTCAAGACAACCATTAGTCCATAGAGATTGTCATCAATTACCAAAACCAAACATGGGGGCACCGCATGTTCTTTCAATCTCCCCCATTTTGGTAATTGATGACAATCACTTTCAAGAGAGTTTATATAAGGAATTATGCATCACCATGCAATGCAACAACCAATGATGCATGATAAAGGGATGCAAATGCTTAGGAACCAAAACCAAAGCAAGGAGAGAACTCTAAAGACTTCTCCACACAAATGCTTAGGAACCAAAACCAAAGCAAGGAGAAAACTCTGAAGACTTCTCCACAAAACTCTGTGAAACTCCTCCCCCATTGGCATCGATTGCCAAAATGGGTGAAAATCTTAGAAGGCCAATATAAAGAGTGTATCTCTCAAAAATAGAGTGGAATGTGATACACATATCCAATGGTAAATACTTGGAGAAAGACAAACTATATTGAGGCCCAACGATTGCAAAAGAAAGATATGCCACAAAGACATAACAAAGAGAGAAACAAGAAATCAAGCAATCAAAAGATACCAATTGAAGCTAGCAATCAAAGGATATCAATTGAACCAACTAGACCAAAGATCCTATGAGCCACATGAATGAAGGATATTATGATATGAGCAAAGGAGTGTTCTAAAGAAACTAGAGAAGCTCCCCATGATTTGTGCACACATAAGAATATTTGTATTTGGATACAAAGTGCACAAAATAGGATCATAGCTCCCCAAAAATCTATAGAAACTTACAAAAAGTGCAAGTGAGCATATAGGAAATAAAGCCTAGCACTTGCAACAAACAAATGGTTGAGCAATCATGCAAAAGAGGCAAATAAAAATAGGCTCAACCAAAATGATGTGTGTGAGTCATGGCAAAGCACTTGAGAAGACTAAAATAAGGATGAGCATTAAGCATCAACCTAGTCTTGGAAAATGAGATACACGGTGCATGACATGTCCTTTCCACACACACACCCAACTAGCAAATGGGTTCACAAGCTCACTAAAATGATAACAACAAAGCTTGCGACAACCCATGGTGAAGATAGATGATGAGAGGCTCATCAAGACGAGGGATACCAATTAAGATGGCAAAAGCCTCGTAAAGATAAGCAAGAGGAAAATAATCTTCACCACACAAGAGTGCATCAAGATGCAACGATAGAGGACACGCACTCAAGGCAAAAGCTTTCACGGAGCCACCGAAGAAATAACAAGAGAAAGACAAGGTGGATGTGAAAGAAAGGATATCAACTAGAGATGTAATTTCTCTCAAGTGTATAAGGTTCTAGGTAGACGAAGTCATGAGATATATATCTACAAAGAAGGATGTACACCCGAAATAATTACAACACGAAGGAACAAGATATCCACAAGGAAGTCATAAATATACCAATAAGATATTTGTTTGAAAGCATAGCACTTGGCTAGATATGGTCTTATTGTATATAAATGAAGTCCAAACACACAACCATCAAAGACATCACAACTAGCAACAAGAGATCATCATTGGGATGCTTTGAGAAAGGAAACAAGTATCACAAGATATGAAATGAATATCATGCCAAGATGCAACCTACACAAGGTTGAATGCAAGAGAGGAAAGCATGAATAGATACTTGTTTCCGAGATATCATTGAAAGGATGTACTAGATACCAATTGAAGGTAGATAGTAGTTCATTGATCATCCTAGCTTGACTCCAATAAGCACATGGTGACAACACTTTCCTTGTGAGTGAGCCGAGCATCCAATGCATCTACAAATGTTCCTAGAAGAACAACACAAACTAAACGTTACCCAAACTCATCGGGACCAAATAGTTAGAAACACCAATACATAGGACAAACTCCACATAAATATATGCATATAGATATGAAAATGAATTTCATGCACATCTCATCCAAATTGAGACTAGGTGGAGTTTCCCTTATATACTGAGTTAACGAAAGAAATCAAGCCAAATAAAATACATGAAGTAAACATGCATGCTCAAGACTTTCAAAAACCTGAAACCAAAAGGCAAAGAAATGCCAACACACTAAATTAAAGATGTCAAACTCCCAAAGAGAGGATGATTCCAAACAAACCAAGCTCTCAACAAAGTTTCATGATGGCACAAGGTACCAAAGAAAACGGCTTGCCTTCCACCAACACACACTTGATAAGGATCACAAGAAGAGTGTTCTAAAGAAAATAGGATAGCTCCCCCAGGAGTTGTGCACTATAGAGAATTTGCTTTTGAATACAAAATGCACAAGGTGGGATCACCACTTTCACTATATCTAGAAAACACTAGACAAGAACAAGAAATTAACAAGATCCACAAGTGGTATGGAAGACAACGGGAGTTGACACAAACCTTGGCAAGAGAAAAGGCAAATAAAAACAGAAGCCAATGAAAAGATGATCAATAAATTCTACCACACATAAGTGACTACCAATTGTCAAAAGACAAGAAGTATTTGGAAATAATTCCCGGTGGTAGATAACAAGGATATCCAACATCATCTTCACAACAAACACAAGCAAATTGCCACTTGTAGAGCTAACATGTCACCTAGGAACAATATAATTTACAATATCAATTCTAGGAGACAATATCTCAAATGTACACATTTTCTAGGCTTGTAGTATGCACATATCATATTACTCCCCCATAATGTGATACCAATAAGAACTTAACAAGAGGCAATAAGAGGATCCAACACGAGATAATCAATGGGATTTTTTAGAATTTGAATTTCTCATGAGAGATATACCACCTAGCGACTAGATAACCTTGTAATATCAATACTAGATGGTATTCCTCATGTACACACATTTATAGGATTGTGAGGTGCACAAAGCACATCACTCCCCCAAAATGGGATGTTCCATTGATCTCCCACACGAGCCAACTAGGATACAAACAAGAAGCAAAAAGGCTCAACGCACGACGCACACGTACATGAAGTGCAAACCAACACACACATACTTGATTGCTCAAGATAAGCAAGTTGGAAGTGCAACATATACAAACACATGCAAGGAACAAAACCAAAACATGCAAGGGGGCAAGTAACTTTCAAGGTAAACAATTTAAGTACAAGTTACCGCAAGGAGGCACATTGGATATAAGATAGAAACTTGATAATCCAATTGACTTGGCTTGAGACAAAGAGAATGATGAAGTCCCCTTAATTCTTCATAATGTAGCCAAGTCTCCAATGCCCTCCAACAACACCTATTGATCAAGTTTGAGCTAGTTGGTCCCCAACCAAGTTGGGTCCTAAGAGGTTAGTCACAATAGGCTTGGCTACCCAAATGGTTCTTTGCTTCAAACCACTTTGAGTACCAACAAACTTGGCAACCACATTGCCAACCTTATACTTCCCAAGAGAATAGACATCATCAATAATAATTGGGTTGGATAAGTTACCACTAGTGCATGAAGAAGCGAGGTGACCTTTCTCACGACATAGGTAGCAATGTCTACTCTTCTCTTTCTTCTCACTTGATTTCTCAACTTGAGAAGCATTAGCTTGAGTATTCTTGGGAAGTGGCCTTTCTTCAACTTGAGGTTGAGCATGAGATTGAACTTGTGCCCTCTTCCCATGTTTCTTGACACTAATGGCCTTCTTCTTCAATGGGCAAGATCTAACATGATGCCCTTCTACTTTGCACTTGAAGCAAACAATCTTGGCCGAATTCTTGACTTGTTCTTGGCCCTTCTTTTTGTTCATCTTGGACTTCTTCTTCTTATTGGAGTTGAATCCAAGTCCACCTTTGTCATTGGGGGATTTTTGCACACTCAAGATATTGTTGAGTGTGGATTTCCCTTCATGACACTTTTCCAAGTCTTTCTTCAAAGAAGTGACTTGGGCCTTGAGCTCTTTGATTTCCTCTACATGGTTAGTCTCAACACAAGTACTAGAGGAAGTATAAGCTTCATCGTTAGAGCAACAAGGCAAGGAAAGCAATTCATCACAAGATGTACCAACATTGTGAGTAGATGAATTACAAGGACTAGCACATGGGAATATACTATTTTGACTAGAAGTAGTGCTAGTATCCACATGAGGCTCACTAGATGTTACCTTAGCAATCATGGCCACATGAGCTATCTTTAGCACACTATGGGATACTGGAAGATCATCATGAGAGCTTGAGAGCTTTTCATGACTTTCTTCCAATTTCCCATAATTGCAAGATAGCACCTCAAGTTGAGCCCGTAGCTCAACATTCTCCTTCAAAATGGATGCTTCACAAGTAATAGAATTAGTAGCACAAGCATCATCATTAACAACAAGAGGAGAAGGCAACTTGGCAAGCTCTTTTAAATAAGAAGCTTCAAGTTGAACATGAGACTCGGTGAGTTTGATGAGCTCACCCTTGATGACCCTTGAGCCATTTTCGAGGTGCTCAAAATCCTCAAGGAGTCTAGCATGAGCAACTTCAAGCTTAGCATTTTTAGTTTCAAAAACATTGGCCACCTCAAGAGCTCTATCAGTGGATTCCTTCACTCTAGACAATTCTAGAGCAAAAGTCTCCTCAAGAGATTCCTTGGTGGTTTGTTCAAGTTCAAGAGCTTGTGAGAGGTCCGCAATCTCATTAGCGTAATCACGCCCATGACCTTCCATTTTATCAATGGTGACCTCATGCTCCTCAAGACGAGATTCCAACTCATCAATATATTTCTTGCTCTCCATAGCAATGGACATAATTTCCATGAAGTTGGAACGAGCAATTTTATTTTTATGAAGAGATTTAAAAACCATTTCCCCTTTAATTATTAAGGAGGCAACATTATCATTCTCTTCATCATTATCCTCATCATCATTAGCATCAACATCATCATCAAGAGACATATTGGGGTACAAAGTAGGACATGCCTTTGACGCCTTACCATAAGGCAAAAAGCAATAGATGATGATGTACGATCCGTTGAGGCACCATTAAACACCACATCTTGTTCCATGGAGTGTTCGGTTTCCTCTACATTGTTAGCACAACAATTTGAGGAAATAGATGCATTTTTATCATGGCAACAAGACATAGCAAGCATATCATCATGAGATCTAGTCACGCAATTTCTACATGATATGCAAGGACTATCAACACAATCATGTGAAACATTTGGAGTGCTCGAAGTGTTAAAGTCCAAAGAAGGAGCATTGCAATAGTACAGTGATGAAGGATCATCCACAATAAGCATACTATCATCATTGCAATGACCAACACTACTCACCATATCATTACCTTGTGGCAAACCACATGTAGGTGAAGTAGAAGAAGTTGAGAAGACTATACGACCGGAGGTGGAGGGAGAACAATCATCCCCACAAATCTTGGACACACCATATTTATCTTGAAGCTTCGTCCACAACTCATGAGCATCCCGGAACGGCATGAGTTGAAATATAACTACATTGCATAAAGCATCGAAAAGCACATTAGAAGCTTGAGCATTGAGATAAGAGTTTTTCTCATCCTCTAAAGATAAATTTGGGGATCCTTTGGAGGAGAAAAACTCATATCTACAATTCGCTCTAAATTTGGGTCCATGACCCTAAAGAGATTAAGCATGCGAATTACCCAAACATCAAAATTTGTGCCATCGAAACTAAGAGTGTCAGAGAATCCTAATCCCCTAGTCGACATCTTTACTCTCTAGGCGGTTAAGCCCAACAAAGAGAGATGAGGCTCTGATACCAATTGAAAGATCGAGGATGTCGCCTAGAGGGGGGCGAATAGGCATTTTCAAATAATTACGGTAGAGGCTTGAACAAATGCGGAATAAACCTAGCGGTTAATTTGTCAAGCACAAAACCTACAACAACTAGGCTCACCTATGTGCACCAACAACTTATGCTAAGCAAGATAAGCAACTATGTGATAGCAAGATATATGACAAAGAATAATATGGCTATCACAAAGTAAAGTGCATAAGTAAAGGGCTCGGGTAAGAGATAACCGAGGCACGCGGAGACGACGTTGTATCCCGAAGTTCACACCCTTGCGGATGCTAATCTCCGTTTGGAGCGGTGTGGAGGCACAATGCTCCCCAAGAAGCCACTAGGGCCACCGTAATCTCCTCACGCCCTCACACAATGCAAGATGCCGTTATTCCACTAAGGGACCCTTGAGGGAGGTCACCGAACACGTACAAATGGCAACCCTTGGGGGCGGTCACCGAACCCGTACACTTTGGCAACCCTTGGGGGCGGTCACCGGAACCCGTCAAAATGCTCGGGGCGATCTCCACAACCTAATTGGAGACCCCGACGCTTGCTCGGAGCTTTACACCACAATGATTGAGCTTCGAACACCACCAACCATCTAGGACGCCCAAGCACCCAAGAGGAACAAGCTCAAGGGCACCTAGCACCCAAGACTAATAAGCTTCTCAAACTTCACTTCCACGTATCACCATGGAGAACTCAAACCGATGCACCAAATGCAATGGCAAGGGCACGCGGAGTGCCCAAGTCCTTCTCTCCCAAATCCCACCAAAGCAACTAATGCTAGGGAGGAAAATGAGAGGAAGAACGAAGAAGAGAACACAAAGAACTCCAAGATCCAGATCCAAAGGGTTCCGCTCACATAGAGGAGAAAGTGATTGGTGGAAATGTGGATCTAGATCTCCTCTCTCTTTTCCCCCAAAAACTAGCAAGAATCCATGGAGGGATTGAGAGTTAGCAAGCTCGAAGAAGGTCAACAATGGGGGAAGAACACGAGCTTAAAGGATAAGGTTCAATGGGGAAGAAGACCCCCTTTTATAGGTGGGGGAAAATCCAACCATTATGCTCACAACCCGTATAGAAAGGTACTACCGCTCGTCCTCACGGTACTACCGCTAGGGATCGCGGTAGTACTGCTTGCGGTACAAAAAAAATACTTCCGTACCTACCTCCACAGGACTTGGGACGAGTTTTTTGGTCCGGAGCGGTACTATCGCTGTAGGAGCCGCGGTAGTACCGCTCTGGAGCGGTAGTAAAAAATTACATCCGCTCCAATTCGCGGTAGTACCGCTGCAGCCTTTTCAAACTGCCACAACTTTTGCAAACGGACTCCGAATTCGATGAAACCAAGTTTGTTGGAAAGCTAGCGACAAGGGCTAACACAATCTTGAAAGAAAAATCAATAATAAGCAAATTAGAAAAGGCACATAAGAAAATGGTGAGAACCCTTCCTCGGAAAAGACCGGTAAAACCTCCAACATCGAAAACATCATAGTAGACGCATGCGAACTCCGTTTTCGATGAACTCAAGCTTGTCATCAAGATGACCGTAAGCTCTAAGGCTCATAAAGAGAACCAAACAAGAACCAAGAAACATGATGCAATGGTTTGAGCTCTCTACTAACGATACGATCAAGCTACCGACTTGAGAGCCCCCCTTGATAGTACGACAAACGACCCTATAACCCGGTCTCCCAACTACCACCATGAGACCGGTAAAATAGAAAATCTATCAAGGGAAAACCTTTGCCTTGCACATGGTCCACTTGAGCTAGATGATGACGATCTTGACTCCCTCAAGTTGGACCACCTTTCTTGATTGCGTTGGCTCGATGAAGACTAGATGATTGCTACCCCATAGTCCACTATGGGTGAGCCACTATTTGGCACATCTTCACAAGTACATTGACACCACAATGGATGGAAAGATTCAAGCACTTGATCTCTTCGTGATGCTCCACTTGAACTTGCACATGGCAATCTTGATGACGATCACCACTTGATGCCATCCTTTCCATGGGTTGTATGATATCTTCCTCTTGATGCAAGCCCATGGACACGTACCTAACCCCACAAAGAACTCTCACATAGACCATGGGTTAGTACACAAAGTGCAATGGACAATGCTTACCATACCATGGGATCACTTGATCCCGAATCACTTGATCCCTCTCGGTACATCTTCTACGCTTTGTGAGTTGATCAACTTGATTCACTCTTGACTTAGTCTTGATCAACCTTGAATCTTTCCAACTCTCTTCATTTGGATGATGTCTTGAAGGTAAACATGAATGATCACACAATCTTCTTCTTCAAGACATGCTTTCAATAAGCTCAACACTCACATGAGCAATCTTTGGATAATTCCTTAATAGCACCTTGGTCAACTCATAAACTCCTTGAAACCAACACATGGACTTCAAGAAAAGCCTATGGACAAATCCTTAAAATATAACTCAAGACAACCATTAGTCCATAGAGATTGTCATCAATTACCAAAACCAAACATGGGGGCACCGCATGTTCTGTCAGCATCTCCAAGCTTAATTCCTGCTCGTCCTCGAGTAGGTAAATGATAAAAAAGAATTTTTGATGCGGAGTGATACTTTGGCATAATTTCAATGTAAATCTTCTTAATTGTGATATGAATATTCAGATCCGAAAGATTCAAGACAAAAGTTCATATTGACACAAAAATAATAATACTTCAAACATACTAATCAAAGCAATCATGTCTTCTCAAAATAGCATGGCAAAAGAAAGTTCATCCCTACAAAATCATATAGTTAGGCTATGCTTCATTTTCGTCACACAAAGATGTTCCCAACTTCTATACCCCCGATGACAAGCCAAGCAATCGTTTCATACTCAAATAATCTCAAATTTTTTCAAGCTTCACGCAATACATGAGTGCGAGCCATGGATATAGCACTATGGGTGGAATAGAATATGATGATGGGGATTGTGTGGAGAAGACAAAAAAGGAGAAAGTCTCATATTGACGAGGAAAATCAACGGGCTATGGAGATGCCCATCAATTGATGTCAACATGAGGAGTAGGGATTGCCATGCAACGGATGCACTAGAGCTATGAATGCTCAACAAAAGAAAACTAGTGGGTGTGCATCCAACTTGCTTGCTCAGGAAGACCTAGGGCGTTTGAGGAAGCCCATCGTAGGAATGTACAAGCCAACTTCTATAATGAAAAATTCCCACTAGTATGAACAAGACAATATATGAGAGTCACTATATGAAGAACAAGGTGCTACTTTGAAGCACAAGTGTGGTAAAAGGATAGTAACATTGCCCCTTCTCTCTTTTTATCTCATTTTTTTGGGCCTTCTCTTTTTTTTCATTTGGCCTTTCTCCCCCTTTTTTTCGTCCGGAGTCTCATCCCGACTTGTGGGGGAATCATAGTCTCCATCATCCTTTTCCTCACTAGGGCAATGCTCTAATAATGATGATCATCACACTTTTATTACAACAACTTGATATTACAACTCGAAACTAGAACAAGGTATGACTCTATATGAATGCCTCCGGCGGTGTACCGGGATGGTGCAATGAATCAAGAGTGACATCTATGAAAAATAATGCATGGTGGCTTTGCCACAAATACTTTGTCAACTACAAGATCATGCAATGGCAATATGACAAAAGTAAAGTATGTCATGATGAACGGAACGGTGGAAAGTTGCATGGCAATATATCTCGGAATGGCTATGGAAATGCCATAATAGGTAGGTATGGTGGCTGTTTTGAGGAAGATATAAGGAGGTTTATGTGTGAAAGAGCGTATCATATCACGGGGTTTGGATGCACCGGCGAAGTTTGCACCAACTCTCAATGTGAGAAAGGGCAATGCACGGTATCGAAGAGGCTAGGAAATGCGGAAAGGTAAAAGTGCGTATAATCCATGGACTCAACATTAGTCAAAAGAACTCATATACTTATTGCAAAAATTTAGAAGTCATCAAAAATCAAATACTACGTGCATGCTCCTAGGGGGATAGATTGGTAGGAAAAGACCATCGCTCGTCCCCGACCGCCACTCATAAGGATGCACAAGCCAGGTACACTTCATGTTTCAAATTTGTTACACAACTTTAACCATACGTGCATGCTATGGGATTTGCAAACTTCAACACAAGTATTTCTCAAATTCACAATTACCCAACTAGCACGACTTTGATATTATCACCTCCATATCTCAAAACAATTATCAAGCATCAAACTTTTCTTAGTATTCAACACACTCATAAGAAAGTTTCACATATCTTGAATACCAAGTATATTAATATTAAGCAAATTACCATGCTATTAACGACTCTCAAAATAATCTAAGTGAAGCACTAGAGCAAATGACAAACTACTCCGAAAGATATAAGTGAAGGTCAATGAGTAGCTAAATTATTATGCAACTATGCGAAGACTCTCTCTCATTTAATAATTTCAGATCTTGATACTTTATTCAAATAGCAAGCAAAGATAAGGAAAACTACAATGCAAGGATAGATAGCACAACTCATGTGAAGAAGCAAAAACTTAGGCTCAACCGATACTAACCGATAGTTGTTGAAGAAGAAAGGTGGGATGCCTACCGGGGCATCCCCAAGCTTAGATGCTTGAGACTTCTTGAAATATTATCTTTGGGTGCCTTGGGCATCCCCAAGCTTGAGCTTTTGTGTCTCCTTAATTCCTCTCATATCATGGTTTCTCTTTTTATCAAAAGCTTCATTCACAACAAACTCAACAAGAACTTGTGAGATAGGTTAGTATAAACCAATGCAAAACCTTATCATATTATATTGTAGAAAATCACTTAAATTATTATTCAACATTGCATACTAAATGCCTCTGTATATTTAATACTCCTATCCTCAAATAGAATCATTAAACAAGCAAACATACGCAAACAATGCAACCATAACAGCAATCTGCCAAAACAGTACAGTCTGTAAAGAATGCAAGAGTATCAATACTTCCCTGACTCCAAAAATTATGAACTAAAATTCCCACTGTAATAAATTTATCAGATCTCAATATGCAAAAAGATTCAACGTTAGACCATTCTCTGACTTTTCTAGAGAATTTTTGCAACAGCGGTAAACTTTCTGTTTTCAAACAGCAACATGCAAACTAGCAAAATAAGCATGGCAAAGGCTATCCTTGACTTTTTTATTGAAACTAAAGAGAAAAAACACAATTCTGACTAACAGCAAGCAAAAACTAACAAAAGAAATTGACGCTCCAAGCAAAACACATATCATGTGGTGAATAAAAATATAGCTCCAAGTAAAGTTACCGATGAACCGAAGAGAAAAAGAGGGATGCCTTCCGGGGCATCCCCAAGCTTAGTTGCTTGGTTGTCCTTGAATATTACCTTGGGGTGCCTTGGGCATCCCCAAGATTAGGCTCTTGCCACTCCTTATTCCATTGTCCATCGAATCGTTACCCAAAACTTGAAAACTTCAACCACACAAAACTCAAAACAAAACTCGTAAGCTCTGTTAGTATAAGAAAATAAAACCACCACTTAGGTACTGTAATGAACTCATTCTAAATTCATATTGGTGTAATATCTACTGTACTCCAACTTATCTATGGTTCATACCCTCCGATACTACTCATAGATTCATCAAAATAAGCAAACAACACATAGAAAAAACAGAATCTGTCAAAAACAGAACAGTCTGTAGTAATCTGTATAAAACGTATACTTCTGGAACCCCAACAATTATGAAATAAATTGATGGACCTGATAAATTTGTCTATTAATCATCTGCAAAAAGAATCAACCTAAAATCACTCTCCAGTAAAAAATGGAAGCTAAACTCGTGAGCGCTAAAGTTTCTGTTTTTCACAGCAAGATCACATAAACTTCACCCAAGTCTTCCCAAAGGTTCTACTTGGCACTTTATTGAACCAAAAGCTATAAAACATGATTACTACAGTAGCATAATAATGTGGACATACAAAAACAGTAAGGATAAATATTGGTCTGCCTCCCAACAAGCGCTTTTCTTTAATGCCTTTTTAGCTAGGCATGATGATGACAATGATGCTCACATAAAAGATAAGAATTGAAACATAACGGGAGCATCATGAAGCATATGACTAGCACATTTAAGTCTAAACCACTTCCTATGCATAGGGATTTTGTGAGCAAACAACTTATGGGAACAATAATCAACTAGCATAGGATGGCACAACAAGCATAGCTTCAAGAATTTAAGCACATAGAGAGGAAACTTGATATTATTGCAATTCCTACAAGCATATATTCCTCCCTCATAATAATTTTCAGTAGCATCATGAATAATTTCAACAATATAACCAGCACCTAAAGCATTCTTTTCATGATCTACAAGCATAGAAAATTTACTACTTTCCACATAAGCAAACTTCTTTATAGCATACGTATCATCACAATAATCATCATAGATAGGAGGCAAGCTTTCATCATAGTAAATTTGCTCATCAAAGCTTGGGGGACAAAAAATATCATCTTCATCAAACATAGCTTCCCCAAGCTTGTGGCTTTGCATATCATTAGCATCATGGATATTCAAGGAATTCATACTAACAACATTGCAATCATGCTCATCATATAAAAACATTCTATAGATTTCTTCTTCTAGCACTTGAGCACAATTTTCCTTTCCATCATACTCACGAAAGATATTAAAAAGGTGAAGCGTGTGAGACAAACTCAACTCCATTTTTTTGTAGTTTTCTTTTATAGACTAAACTAGTGATAAAACAAGAAACAAAAAGATTTGATTGCAAGATCTAAAGATATACCTTCAAGCGCTAACCTCCCCGGCAACGGCGCCAGAAAAGAGCTTGATGTCTACTACAAAACCTTCTTCTTGTAGACGTTGTTGGGCCTGCAAGTGCACAGGTTTGTAGGACAGTAGCAAATTTCCCTCAAGTGGATGACCTAAGGTTTATCAATCCGTAGGAGGCGTAGGATGAAGATGGTATCTCTCAAGCAACCCTGCAACCAAATAACAAAAAGTCTCTTGTGTCCCCAACACACCCAATACAATGGAAAATTGTATAGGTGCACTAGTTCGGCGAAGAGATGGTGATACAAGTGCAAATAGATAGTAGATATAGGTTTTTGTAATCTGAAATAATAAAAACAGCAAGGTAGCAAGTGGTAAAAGTGAGCATAAACGGTATTGCAATGATAGGAAACAAGGCCTAGGGTTCATACTTTCACTAGTGTAAGTTCTCTCAACAATAATAACATAGATAGAACATATGACAAGCCCTCAACATGCAACAAAGAGTCACTCCAAAGCCACAAATAGCGGAGAACAAACGTAGAGATTATGGTAGGGTACGAAACCACCTCAAAGTTATTCTTTTGGATCAATCTATAAAAGAGTTCGTACTAGAATAACACCTTAAGATACCAATCAACCAAAACCCTAATGTCACCTAGATACTCCATTGTCACCTAAGTATCCGTGGGCATGATTATACGATATGCATCACACAATCTCAGATTCATCCAACCAACATAAAAGTACTTCAAAGAGTGCCCTAAAGTTTCTACCGGAGAGTCAAAAACGTGTACCAACCCCTATGCATAGGTTCCCAAGTGTCACGAAACCCGCAAGTTGATCACCAAAACATACATCAAGTGGATCAATAGAATAACCCATTGTCACCACGGCTATCCCACGCAAGACATACATCAAGTGTTCATAAAACACTCAATCCAATAAGATAACGTCAAAAGGGGAAACTCAATTCATCACAAGAGAGTAGAGGGGGAGAAACATCATAAGATCCAACTACAATAGCAAAGCTCGGGATACATCAAGATCGTGCCATTGTGGGAACACGAGAGAGAGAGAGAGATCAAAGACATAGCTACTGGTACATACCCTCAGCCCCGAGGGTGAACTACTCCCTCCTCGTCATGGATAGCGCCGGGATGATGAAGATGGCCTCCGGTGATGGGATCCCCCTCCGGCAGGGTGCCGGAACAGGGCCCCGATTGGTTTCTGGTGGCTACAGAGGCTTGCGGCGGCGGAACTCCCGATCTATCTTCTTTTCTGGAAGTTTTAGGGTACGTAGGTATATATGGGTGCAGGGGGTACGTCGGTGGACCTCCAGGGGGCTCACGAGGTAGGGGGCGCGCCCAGGGGGGAGGGGCGCGCCCCCACCCTCGTGGGCAGCTCGGGGATCCCCTGACGTGAACTCCAAGCCCATCTGGTTGGTTTCCTTCGAAAATTAACTTCTCCAGTTGATTTCGTTTCATTTTGACTCCGTCTGATATTCCTTTTCCTCGAAACACTGAAATAGGCATAAAACAACAAATCTGGGTTGGGCCTCCGGTTAATAGGTTAGTCCTAAAAATAATATAAAAGTGGATAATAAACCCCAATATTGCCTAAAACAGTAGATAAAGTAGCATGGAGTAATCAAAAATTATAGATACGTTGGAGACGTATCAATACCGTAGGAGTGCTTTGGGTGTACCAAACGTCACAACATAACTGGGTGGCTATAAAGGTATACTACAGGTATCTCCGAAAGCGTCTGTTGGGTTGACACGAATCGAGACTAGGATTTGTCACTCCGTATGAAGGAGAGGTATCTCTGGGCCCACTCGGTAATGCATCATCATAATGAGCTCAAAGTGACCAAGTGTCTGGTCACGGGATCATGCATTACGGTACGAGTAAAGTGACTTGCCGGTAACGAGACTGAACAAGGTATTGGGATACCGACGATCGAGTCTCGGGCAAGTAACATATCGATTGACAAAGGGAATTGTATACGGGGTTGATTGAATCCTCGACATCGTGGTTCATCTGATGAGATCATCGAGGAGCACGTGGGAGCCAACATGGGTATCCAGATCCCGCTATTGGTTATTGACCGGAGAGCCGTCTCGGTCATGTCTACGTGTCTCCCGAACCTGTAGGGTCTACACACTTAAGGTTCGGTGACGCTAGGGTTGTAGAGATATGAGTATGCAGCAAACCGAAAGTTGTTCGGAGTCCCGGATGAGATCCCGGACGTCACGAGGAGTTCCAGAATGGTCCGAAGGTAAAGAATAATATATAGGAAGTGTAGTTTCAGCCATCGGGAGAGTCTCGGGGGTCACTGGTATTGTACCGGGACCACCGGAAGGGTCCCGGGGGTCCACCTATCCCGGAGGGCCCCATGGGCTGAAGTGGGGAGGGGACCAGCCCCTAGTGGGCTGATGCGCCCCCCCCCCCGGGCCCCCCCTCTGCGCCTAGGGTTGGGAACCCTAGGGGAGGCGCCCACTGCCTTGGGGGCACTCCACCCCCTTGTCATGCCCCCTAGAGATCCCATCTCTAGGGCGGCGCCTTGGGGGCCTTTATAAAGGAGGGGAAGGAGGGCAGCCGCACTCAAGTCTTGGCGCCTCCTCTCCCTGCTACACCTCTCCCTCTCAGAAGCTCGTGAAGCTCTGCGGAACTCTGCTGCATGCACCACCAAGCCGTCGTGCTGCTGGATCTTCATCAACCTCTCCTTCCCCCTTGCTGGATCAAGAAGGAGGAGACGTCATCCGCTCCGTACGTGTGTTGAACGTGGAGGTGCTGTCCGTTCGGCACTTGGTCATCGATGATTTGGATCACGACGAGTATGACTCCCTCAACCCCGTTCTCTTGAACGATTCCGCTCGCGATCTACAAGGGTATGTAGATGCACTCCCCTCACTCTTTGCTAGATGAACTCATAGATGGATCTTGGTGAAACCATAGGAAAATTTTTATTTTCTGCAACGTTCCCCAACATTCCACCCTTAAAAGTGTAATTAGCAAGCATGGTGGAAATTTCAGCTTCCGGTATCTTTCTTTTATTTGTAATGATATCCTTCATATACTTAGCATAAGGATTTACTTTAAGCATATCAGTTAAGCGCATACGTAAGAAGATAGGTCTAATCATTTCAGCAAAGCGCTCAAAATCCTCATCATCCTTTGTCTTGGATGGTTTAGTAGGAAAGGGCATGGGTTTCTGAACCCATGCTTCTCTCTCTCTACCGTGCTTCCTAGCAACAAAATCTCTTTTATCATAACGTTGATTCTTTGATTGTGGGTTATCAAGATCAACAACAGGTTCAACCTCTACATCATAATTTTTGCTAGGTTGAGCATCAACATGAACATTATCATTAACATTATCACTAGGTTCATGTTCATCACCTGATTGTGTTTCAGCATCAGAAATAGAAATATCATTGGGATTCTCAGGTGTGTCTACGACAGGTTCACTAGAAGCATGCAAAGTCCTATCGTTTTTCTTTTTCTTCTTTTTTGAAGAACTAGGTGCCTCTAAATTATTTCTCTGAGAATCCTGCTCAATTCTCTTAGGATGGCCTTCATGATACAAAGGTTTCTGAGTCATTCTACCAGTTCTAGTAGCCACTCTAACAACAAAGTCATGTTTATTATTTAATTCATCAAGCAAATCACTTTGAGCTTTAAGTACTTGCTCAGCTTGAGTGGCAACCATAGAAGCATATTTGCTAATGAGTTTAAGTTCACCTTTAACTCTAGCCATATAATCACTCAAGCGTCCTATCTCGAAAGCATTATTCTTTAATTCTCTACCAACATAAGCATTAATACTTTCTTGTCTAGCCATAAAGTCATCAAATTCATCTAAGCATGGGCTATGAAATTTAGTAGACAGAATTTTAACTTTATCATATCTATAGAGAGAATTTACCTTTACTACCTGTGTCGGGTTATCAAGACAATGTGTTTCTTCGACAGGTGATATATTAAGACCATGTATTTCTTCAATAGGAGGTAAAATCTTAACATCTTCAGCTTTAATACCTTTTTCTTTCATTGATTTCTTTGCCTCTTGCATATCTTCAGGATTGAGAAATAGAACGCCCCTCTTCTTCAGAGTGGGTTTAGGAATAGGCTCAGGAGTTTGGCTCAATTGGTTCAGCAATTGCCTCGGGAATTGGCTCAGGGAGAGTCCAATTATTTTCATTAGTCAACATATTATTCAATAGTAATTCAGCTTTGCTGCCCTGAAAACACAACCAGCACAACTATCCAAGTAGTCCTTGGAAGCATCGGTTAGTACATTATAAAAGATATCAAGTATTTCATTTTTCTTAAGAGGATGATCAGGCAAAGCATTAAGTAATCAGAGAAGCCTCCCCCAAGCTTGTGGGAGACTCTCTTCTTTGATTTGCACAAAGTTATAAATTTCCCGCAAGGCAGCTTGTTTCTTATGAGCAGGGAAATATTTAGCAGGGAAGTAATAAATCATATCTTGGGGACTACGCACACAAAAAGGATCAAGAGAATTAAACCAAGTCTTAGCATCACCCTTTAATGAGAACGGAAATATCTTAAGGATATAATAATAGCGAGACTTCTCATCATTCGTAAACAGGGTGGCTATATCATTCAACTTGGTAAGATGTGCCACAACAGTTTCAGATTCAAGGCCATAAAAAGGTTCAGATTCAACCAAAGTAATTATTTCAGGATTAACAGAGAATTCATAATCCTTATCAGTAACACAGATAGGTGAAGTAATAAAGCAGGGTCAAGTTTCATTCTAGCATTAAGAGATTGCTGCTTCCATTTAGCTAACAACATTTTAAGATCATATCTATCTTTGCAAGCAAAGATAGCTCTAGCAGCTTCCTTATCCATAACATAACCCTTAGGAACAAGAGGTAATTCATAATCAGGAGGAGAACTTTGATCATCACTATCATCAATAATAGCATCTTCAATAATTTCATTCTCTCTAACCCTAGCAAGTTCTTCCTCAAAAAATTCACCTAATGGCACAGTAGTATCACGCACAGAAGTAGTTTCATCATAAGTATCATGCATAGCAGAAGTGGCATCATCAATAACAATGCGACATATCAGAATTCATAGCAGTAACAGGTTTAGGTGTCGCAAGCTTACTCAAAACAGAAGGAAAATCTAGTGCAGAGCTAGATGGCAGTTCCTTACCTCCCCTCGTAGTTGTGGGATAAATCATAGTTTTTGCGTCTTTCAAGTTCTTCATAGTGATCAACAGATATAAATCCCAAGTGACTCAAAGAATAGAGCTATGCTCCCCGGCAACGGCGCCAGAAATTAGTATTGATAACCCACAAGTGTAGGGGATTGCAACAGCTTTCGAAGGTAGAGTATTCAACCCAAATTTATTGATTCGACACAAGGGGGGCCAAAGAATATTCTTAAGTATTAGCAGTTGAGTTGTGAATTCAACCACACCTGGATAACTTAGTATTTGCAGCAAAGTATTTAGTAGCAAAGTAGTATGATAGTAATGGTAACAGCGGCAAAAGTAAAGATAATAGTTTTGTAGTGATTGTAACAATAGCAACGGAAAATTAAATAAGCGAAACATGAGATGTGAAAAGCTCGTAGGCATTGGATCAGTGATGGATAATTATGTCGGATGCGATTCCTCATGTAATAGCTATAACATAGGGTGACACAGAACTAGCTCCAGTTCATCAATGTAATGTAGGCATGTATTTCGAATATAGTCATACATGCTTATGGAAAAGAACTTGCATGACATCTTTTGTCCTACCCTCCCGTGGCAGCGGGGTCCTAGTAGAAACTAAGGGATATTAAGGCCTCCTTTTAATAGAGTACCAGACCAGAGCATTAACACATGGTGAATACATGAACTCCTCAAACTACGGTCATCACCGAGAAGTATCCCGATTATTGTCACTTCGGGGTTGTCGGATCATAACACATAATAGGTGACTATAGACTTGCAAGATAGGATCAAGAACACACACATATATTCATGAAAACACAATAGGTTTATATCTCAAATCATGGCACTCGAGCCCTAGTGACAAGCATTAATCATAGCAAAGTCATAGCAACATCAATCTCAGAACATAGTGGATACTAGGGATCAAACCCTAACAAAACTAACTTGATTACATGGTAAATCTCATCCAATCCATCACTGTCCAGCAAGCCTACAATGGAATTACTCACGCACGGCGGTGAGCATCATGAAACTGGTGATGGAGGATGGTAGATGACGACGACGGCGATGAATTCCCCTCTCTGGAGCCCCGAACGGACTCCACATCAGCCCTCCCGAGAGAGATTAGGGCTTGGCGGCGGATCCATATCGTAAAACGCGATGAAACTTTCTCTTTGATTTTTTTTTCTCCGCGAAACGGAATATATGGAGTTGGAGTTGAGGTCGGTGGAGCATCAGGGGGCCACGAGACAGGGGGCGCGCCCCCACCCTCGTGGACAAGGTGTGGGCCCCTGGTCTTGATTCTTTCGCCAGTATTTTTTATGTTTTCCAAAACTTATCTCCGTGGATTTTCAGGTTATTTCGAGAACTTTTGTTTTCTGCACATTAAACAACATCATGGCAGTTCTACTGGAAACAGCGTCAGTCCGGTTTATTTTCATTCAAATCATGCAAGTTAGAGTCTATAACAAGGGCAAAAGTGTTTGAAAAAGTAGATACTTTGGAGACGTATCAATGGTCACGCATGTTCGTCGCCGTGAGGGAGGGGGAGAAGCGGGCAAATTGGATGGATCCGACAAGCGACATCCATGGGGGTCGCAGCGGTGCGCATCGGTAGGTCCTAGACGTGGTTGCTCCTCGCCGCTGCTGACGACATTGGGTTGGTTCACCCAAAGAGGCCCTCCTCCCCGCCTCAGATCGCTGGACCGGTGCCACTCCCCCCTCTCTGCAGTTTTGTCGTCCATGGCCGTGACGCGTCACACTAGTGCCCCTGCTCAGCATGTAAACACCTGTAAATCTTTGTATGTTTGGCATTACTGCTCTACTGAACATGAATATCCCTAATTTCCTGTACAATCTTTGCCTTGTTATCCAGAATACATGCCAATTTTCTTAAACTGTCAATACTAGGCAATGAAAAAAGAAAGAGAAACTGTTCACACAAAACATGGCAATTTTGTAAAGTGACATGAAAAATAAAAAACATATGGAAAAATTCAGATTATTTTGTTTGCTCAAAATGGCACTTGTTAGAAAGAATTTCATTCGCCACATGGTAATTTTTTATTTTTTTAAGAGTAAAATCATGACAAAGTTTTTTCGGACCTGAAACCTACAAATTAGCTCGCTTGAACTTGCTTGATAACTTTTTCAAATACATGTTTGCAAAAGTTACGACAACATGTCATCTTCTTTTACTTTTCTTCTTTACTTAACGACATCCTACGTTTTTTATGGTTAGTTAAGATGTGTTTTTCCATGACTAATGGTTCTACATTGGACCACAATTTTTTTTATTCATGTTTTTTCTTACAATATCATGACATTTCTTCATGTGTATGCACTTTTTTTGGATTTAGGCAAATTTTATTGCACACCATGGCAAATCTATTGAATATACCTCACATTTTTTTTGTACCGCGGCAAATTATTTTCTTGCTCTATCATAGAAAATTTATTTTTGAACCGTGGAAAATTTATTTTGCTCCTAGCACGACAATTTTTTTAATATACCATTGTCAATTATTTTTCGGCAAATTATTTTAGAGCATGACAATTTTATTGCACAAACCATGGAATGTGTATTGAACAAACCATGGTAATTTTTTAATAGCATGCAAAATTATTTGAACATGCCATGGCAAATTTGTTGAACGTATCGTGACAACTTATCTGAACATACGATGCCAAATTAGGTGATTATTTCACAATTTTTCGTCAATATTTTTCAGCCATTATGTTGTGAAAATGTTTTTTTTTTGGTAAATCTGGCTATGTGATGACTACAGTCAATTTTAAAAAATTTACCATGTTCGTGAGAAAATAAGCATCCCTTAATTTACCATGTGTACAATCATTTCAAATGTTGGCAGGATTTTTAGATTTTTTTTTAAATTGCCATGTGATCTTTAGATACATTTCAATTTTTATCATGTTTCTAGGATATATCTTTTCCTTAAATTTTGCCATGCGACTACTTCAACATGTGACATTTTATGCTAGTACCATGGTATTTAATTTGTTTTCCTAGTTTCCTGATATTTTCTGTAATGTTGTTTATTTTTGCCTACAACATGACGAATATTTGTTCACATTTTTTTTGTACAAGCATATGATGATCGGACCAGGAGGCCTAGCAAAAGGCATGTCTGGCCTGGTTCGCGCTGGCGGGTTTCTCGTACCAAACTAAAATGTTCACTCACCGCTCAAAAAAAAAAACTAAAATGTTCACTCTCCCCCCTATCAAGGGGAGCGATACATCCGCTCGACTCTCGAGCCCCAACCGACGTTCCTGCGATATCAGTCGTTACTTTTTACAACCTTGAGATACCAAAGTTACAGTTTCTATTTTTTTGTAAATATCTTGAATTACTATTGGACTCCTTTCCATGTTTGGAATTTTTTATGATTCATTCTTTTACTCCCATAATTACTACCAGTGCATAGTTTTTCACAATTTCAAAGGCTAGAGTTACCATTTGTAATTATTGTACACAACTTGATGTATTATTACAATTATTTGCATATTAGTCTCAATTTTTATATAAAAATCAAATACAAATTGAGTTGTCTTGATTTTATTCTCAGTCGTATGTCTCCCGTCATATTTGTTGGCTGGATTTTTATTATTGAAGGTAAGTACGCTTTCAGTCCAATGTGAAAGACACTTTCGCCAAACTCATGAAACTGAAACTACACTGCAATCGTAGTGGTATTCACAGTCCACCAGGTATTAAACCCGAGGTTTGATGTTGTCTCATAGTGGCGAAATATTATTTCAGTGACATTTGTGGTGACTTCGTCAATTTGAAGACCCGTTGGCCCGGTCTCTCGGAAATGCTCAGAGAGCTAGGACAAACGTAGTGGCGAGTCTATATACTTGTTTGTGAGCGTGTAACGCCCTCGATGCGGCTATATCTCCCACGTGTCGAAGCACGACTTAGAGGCATAACCGCATTGAAAGCAATGTCGCAAGTGAGGTAATCTTCGCACCATCCATGTAATACATAAGGGAAAAGATACATAGTTGGCTTACAATCGCCACTTCACACAATTACATGAATAAAGCATTACATCATCCAGATACAATCAAGGTCCGACTACGGAACCAAAATAAAAGAAGAACCCCAAATGCGACAAAGGACCCTGATCGACCCCAACTGGGCTCCACTACTGATCCACTAAAAAATGAAACAACACAATGAACAAGATCTTCATCAAGCTCCTCCTTGAGCTTGGTTGCGCCACCGCTTTCATTAACATAGGCACCGCAAACTGGTTTTGAAGTATCTCGTGAGCCACGAGGACTCAGCAATCTCGCACCCGCGAGATCAAGACTATTTAAGCTTATGGGTAAGGTAAAGGCATGAGGTGGAGCTGCAGCAAGCGACTAGCATAAACGGAGGCTAACATACGCAAATGAGAGCGAGAAGAGAAGGCAAAGCACGGTCGATAAAAGTATGATCAATAAGTGATCCTATAGCAACCTACGTCAAGCATAACTCCAACACCGTGTTCACTTCCCGGACTCCGCCGGAAAGAGACCATCACGGTAACACACGCGGTTGATGTATTTTAATTAAGGTCAACTTCAGGTTTTCTACAACCGGACATTAACAAATTCCCATCTGCCCATAACCGCGGGCACGGCTTTGAAAGATCAAATCCTGCAGGGTGTCCCAACTTAGCCCATGACAAGCTCTCACGGTCAACGGAGGAATAGACCTCCACCCAAGACACTCCGATCAGACTCGGTATCCGGTACAACAAGACATTTCGACAGGTAAAACTAAACCAGCAACACCACCGAATGTGCCGACAAACCCGATAGGAGCTGCACATATCTCTTTCTCGTGGCACACTCAGATGAGTCTAGCTACGAGTAAAACCAACCCTCAAGTTTCCCGAGGTGGCCCCAGAGGTATCTCGGTTCGGACCAACACTCAGAGGAGCACCGCCCGGGGTTAAAATAAAGATGACCCTAGGGCTCCGAAACCCAAGGGAAAAAAAGGCTAGGTGAGGCAATGGTAAAAGGCAATGTTGGGCATTTTGGAGAAGCTTTACTTAAGGCGAACTGTCAAGGGGTTCCCATTATAGCCCAACCGTAAGGGACGCAAAATCCGGGAACATAACACCGATATGACGGAAACTAGGGCGGCGAGAGTGGAACAAAACACAGGCATAAGGCCGAGCCTTCCACCCATTACCAAATATATAGATGCATTAATTAAACAAGATATATTGTGATATCCCAACAAGTAAACATGTTCCAACCAGGAACAACATCTCCATGTTCCAACAAGGAACAATCTTCAAATCTTCACCTGCAACTAACAACGCTATAAGAGGGGCTGAGCAAAGCGGTAACATAGCCAAACAACGGTTTGCTAGGAATGGTGTCAAAGGTTAGAGGTTTGACATGGCAATTTGGGAGGCTGACAAGCAAAAGGTAGGCATCGCAGCATTGGCATAGCAAAAGAGCGAGCAAACTAGCATAGCAAAGATAGTAGTGATTTCGAGGGTATGATCATCTTGCCTGAAATCCCGCAAGGAAGAAGAACGAGTCCATGAAGAAGACAAACGGACGTAGTCGAACGGATCCTCACAACTCCGGAACGAAACCGAAGCTAACGAGAGAGGCAACCCGGAAAGAAGCAAACAACATAGTAAACAACCATCACATAACCATGGCATGATGCGCAAACAAGTATGATGCATGTCCGGTTTAATGAGGCATGGCATGGCATGGCAAAGTGCAACAAACAACACTACAAATTAAGTGGAGCTCAATATGCAACGAGTTGCATATTGACGGAACACCACATACAATTATTTAGTTCGCTCTCGTTTAGGTACACAACAATGTTAAATGTTGTTAAACATGGCAAGGGGTGAAGCATAACAAAACTACCTAACTAGGCAAGTTTAAATGAGGCCGGAACAACAAACAACAAGTCCGGAAAATCCCCATGTGCATATTTTAAGGTTTGGTACTGTTCTGACCTAAAGCATATTTTAATGTTGTTAAACAGCAAAACAAAGTGCACCATGTTAAACTAGGCAAAATTCTACCCCATTTACATATAAAGAACATTTAAATCCGAG
This sequence comes from Aegilops speltoides, assembly GCA_021437245.1. Lineage (NCBI taxonomy): Eukaryota > Viridiplantae > Streptophyta > Magnoliopsida > Poales > Poaceae > Aegilops > Aegilops speltoides. The sequence goes on from CM038142.1 coordinate 406,042,426, forward strand.
CTACGGTTATTTAGTTATGAAATAAAACATTTTAACATGGCATTTATGCAAATTAACACAAACAGCATTTTAAACATATTTAACATGGATGAAAGTGGCATATTATGAAACTAGATGAAAAACTAAGCATTTTACATATATAAGTTGTTTTAATCCGATGCACCGTTAATGAGTTATTATATGCATGATATTGAAGGACTTATCTGCAAATCTGTAATTTACTGGAAAATGCAAAAATCGTAGCGCAGGAAAAAAAATGACACGGGCTGAAACTAGCAGGCCCAAAGGAGCACAGGGGAGGCTGGGGCGGCTGCTCACCCTGGGCCAAGGCCCGTTTGGTGGAGGAGGCCAGGCAGGGGGCGTGTTGGGGCTCTCATTGGCTGGCGCATTTGGGCTCGGTAGCAGCCTGGCTGGGCCGGGGCCCACGCTGGGACAACGGCGGCGGATCGGGCTCCCCGATCCTCCCGAACGGCGAAGCGGCGGCGCTGACCGCGTAAACGCCGGCGAGGTATGGCGAGGCGGGAAGGGCCCGGCAGATCCGAGCGGATCGGGTCCGGCGGATTCGTTTCGGTGGTGGTGAGGCTGGCGGCGACGAGAGCTCGGCGGCGGAGTAGGCACCGGCGCGCGCGCGCGCCTCGCGGCTGGATCTGGGCGCGAGGAGGAGGCGGGAAGAGCGGCGGCAGGCGCGGCTCCATGGGTGGCGGTGATGTGGCAGCGGGCGGAGGACGACGGCGAGGCGCGCGGGCGGAGCCAGCGATGGGAGAGGCGGCGGCGGGACACTCCGGTCGCCGGAGCTGGAGGCGAGGCGTGCTCGCGGCAGCGGAGGGGCGCGGGCGCCGGACGCACGGCGGGGCCGGGCGCGGCAGGAGCCGGCGAAGGGAGCAGCCGCGACGCAGCGCGGAGGGGCTGGGCGGCGGGGCGGCCGCAGGACAGGTGGCGGACGGGATTGGGTTCGGGCGGCGGCGGCGATGACGTGGCACGATATGATTGGACGGAGGACGTGGCGGCTGGACATGTCCGGCCGTCGGCGAACACGCGTCCGCGGCGGAGAGAGGGAGTTTAGGGTTTCATCCGTGAAAATTTCGTGAGGTGCAAATATATAGGTAGAGGGAGCTAGGAGAGTCCAAATGAGGAGCGGTTTTCGGCCACGCGATCGTGATCGAACGACCGAGAGCATGGAGAGGAGTTTGGTGGGTTTTGGGCCACTTTGGAAGGGGTGTTGGGCTGCAACAAAAAAAAGGCTTTCGCGGTTACCCGGTTAACCGTTGGAGTGTCAAACGACCTCCAAATGGCACGAAACTTGACAAAGCGGTTCACGGTGCTATACCAAGGCCGCTTGGCAAACCTCGGGCCAATCCGAGAAAGTTTAATACCCGCACATGAAAAGAGAGAAGAGGGGACGCCGGATGACATAGGAGTGCCGGATTGCAAAACGGACAACGGGGAAAATGCTCGGATGCATGAGACGAACATGTATGCAAAATGAAATGCACATGATGACATGATAAAATGCAAATGATGACATGGCAAATGCAACACGCAAGCAAATGACATGGCAACGAAGGCGAATAACTGGCAGACACCTGGCGCATCGGATCCGGGGCGTTACAACACTCCACCACTACGAGAGGATCTCGTCCCGAGATCTAGGATGGCACCGGAGGAAAAAAAGAAGAGGAAGATAAGAGGTAAACTAAGTTGCTTCTTTGACGAACGAGTGAAAACATGAACCTTGCGAGGTTGAGCAAAATGAAAGGAAGAACATAACGAAGACGAGCAAAGTTGAAACACTCCGTTTAGAAAAGAGGAACAAGGAATACAACGAGAACCAAGGGGTTTAGTGATAAGATAGGCATTGAAACCACTCCGGTTAAAACTAGATAGAGAAGGAAGAATGATATAATTTGGGCAGCACTCCGACTGAAAGAAGAAGGAAAACTTGAAAAGAACTTGAATGGAGGTCACGACACACCGGTTAAATGGATAAGCATGAAGAACATGATCCTCACAAAGATAAATCATTGGAGTAAAAGAATGGAGAAGAAAATGGCAACTTCTGCCACGAATGAGCTTGGAAAGCACCCTTCCAAAAAGGTTACAACGGGGTTGTTGGGAAACCAACAACGAAAAGAATAAGCTTGTAGTGGGCTTATGAAAACATCTCAAAATTATGAGGTGACAACCGGCCACTAATGCAAACCATAGATTTGATTGAGAGCACCAAAGAGATAAAAGCTGCTTTCACCAAGAGGATAGGAGATAACTTGGGTCATTAATAAGCACCAAAATAGCAACATTCCTTAGGGAAGGCTTTAGGTGAAAACATGACACAAGATAAATCCAACGAAGAGATTGATGGATTTAAAATACCTCATTCTTGACAACATGTGAATCATGAAACATGAATGGAAATTATCAAGAATGATATATCACCATCTCAAGAGATAAGGTAGAAAGAATCGCACTTTGAAATGCAAGATGAAGAATACTTGAACTACTCAAAACAAAACATGTGTTGAGCACCATGTTTAATTTTGAGTATATCTTGGCGGGTCATAACTTCAAGAGAAAACTTGAAGAACAAATCGAGAATGAAAGGAATCCTTGATGAACCGTCATGTAGAGCCTCCATGAAGAACTCCGGTAATAAAAGGATGATGAAAAGAAAGAGAAGTTGAAAACACAAGGTGAAGCCTTGCACAGATTTAGATGGAACTTCGCGATGAGATAAAGCGGAAAAGTTGAAACTCCGGAAAAGAAAAGAATTGAATCACCTCAAGGAAATAAGAATAAGATTTATTGTATGCTTATCCTTCATCAAATTAAATTGACGCCAAGCAATGGATTTGGCATACTACTTATTCCCGTAGAAAGGATTAAAAAAAATATAACGCAAGCTTGGGAAGGTCTTCAACGAACCACCGGTAGGATTGGAAAGAACGAATGAATTAAAAGATAACGAAAGAGGTGAAATCTTGAACGAACCACCGTAAGAATTGAAAATGAACATAGCAAAGGCACAATTCACCGGGAAGAATTGGAAAACGAATGAAGATACTAGAGGGGATTTAGATACCTGAGAACGAAGAGATCATGAACAGATTAGAGTATATTTGAACGATTCACCGGTAAGATTTGGAGAACGATAGCTACACGCTGAGAATGAAGAATTATGACAGGATGGCCTTCGGAGGAAAGAAATGGAAACAACTCAAAATGCTCCGGATGGTAAGAAAAGAGTTGTCACAACCAAAAATTATTATGAGGATGGCATGAAGCTAGAACCATGAATCTTCAAAAGAATGGACCAAGATTTAAGAGAAATCCTTCTTCGGTCTTCAAATGATGAGAATGACAACGAGAAACACCACCAAGAATTATTGAGGCGCCCCGGAAGAATCAAAAAGCGAAGAGGTTGAGCTAACTATGAAAAGAATTTGAAAGATCTTGGAGAAAAACATTTGACTGATGATAACTCATTCTTGCGTCAAACTTGGAGAAGGATTTAGGATAGCTCTGGGAAAAATAGAAGAGTCGGGTAAGATCCTGGAAAAAGACCTGTGGGTTAGGGCCCACTCAAAAGAAAACACCGTTGAAAAGATTTTAAAGAGAGATTGCACCGGTTGAATTAAATGACTTGAATGGGATAATAATCTCCAAATAGCTTGAACGGATTAAGAATGGAAACACAAGTCTTCGAGATATCTTGAGCACTCCGGAATAACAAATAGTGAGAAGTAGAATGATAATGAGGTTCACCGGTATGAGAAGACATTAGAAACGAGGAAAGGAATATGATGAATATCGAAAGCTTGAATAGGATCCACCGGAGAAGAAACAACAATGAAGGATGATGAACTTGAAACTGTTGAGCATCTTCAAGGGAAATCACCGGATAAAACATTGATTGAAAAGAATGAAGAGACTTCACATGAATAAATGGATACTTGATTAAGAAATCTTAGTCCTTGAAGAAAAAGGGTGGGTGGGCGGGAAAAAACAAAGGCCACTTGGGATGAATGCAACAAACACCGTTGAGAAAACTTAGAAATGATCTTGCAGATGGGAAAAATGATGGGGTCCACCTGAAGAGAAAACACACCGGTTGAAAAGGATTGACATGACAACCTCAATGATTAAAAAGGATTAGTATTCACATAGCAATATGAGAACATCGTTTAGGCAAAGGTATGGATTCAACATTTGACATCGAAGCAAACTCGAATACCACAAATAACACAAAACAAAGGATTTGGCTTGCAAAATAAGCCGGAACAAACATATGATAGAGATTTCGTCCGAAGTTTTCGTGGTGGGGCCTACACGGGCTCAATCGTACAGCACCATCATGTACAAGGCAGTGCACATGACATCTGAAGTGTCCCAGTCGGCATAGCCAAGGACTCTTTAAGACACAACGAGACCATGTAAAACCAACCGTGAATAGGCGGACCACTAGACGTCGAACCCCAATTTCATATCATACATCCGTCGGAAAGATATCCTAAGAGCTACTTGAATTCCCACCTATAAAACTCCCGAAACTTTCGGTTATGCAATCTGGTGTTGGGGATACAGGGAGCAATATATCTCACACAAACTAACAATCCCTACATCCATTGTATCCATCCGTCAACACATAACCAAGAAACCTTCGAAATCGTCTACCTCAACCTTGAAAAGCATCCGTTATACGAGTCATGGCAATACTCCGTACTCACCTCAAGATCTTTGGGTTAGCGGGGTTATCTCACCAACCGATCGCATAAAAGAGATTTTCGATGTCGGCGTATTAAACTCGTGTATTCCGAACTACAACGATAAAATTATGACGACAACACCTCGGAGCTCAACTCCCGGGACACCGCCACAACCCCTAAATGTCGAGGCACCAAGACAATGTTGTCATCATAAAACCATCGAACGATTCCAAGATACCAGCGTGATCCTAAAAAAAAATTTAGTGAAATTTGAGAAGAGAAGAGTCAAAACTCTCGTCGGGATACCTCACCGGAAGGTCGAAGGACTGGGGAGTAAAAGAATTCCTAAACTCTCCGATATATAATTCCTAAATGACTCAAAACATTTTTCTAGACACAACTCGGCCGCTAAAAACGATCAAGCAGTGGGGCTCCTAAGGTCGGGGAAGGCTCTGATTACCAACTTGTAACGCCCTCGATGCGGCTATATCTCCCACGTGTCGAAGCACGACTTAGAGGCATAACCGCATTGAAAGCAATGTCGCAAGTGAGGTAATCTTCGCACCATCCATGTAATACATAAGGGAAAAGATACATAGTTGGCTTACAATCGCCACTTCACACAATTACATGAATAAAGCATTACATCATCCAGATACAATCAAGGTCCGACTACGGAACCAAAATAAAAGAAGAACCCCAAATGCGACAAAGGACCCTGATCGACCCCAACTGGGCTCCACTAATGATCCACTAAAAACGAAACAACACAATGAACAAGATCTTCATCAAGCTCCTCCTTGAGCTTGGTTGCGTCACCTGCTCGGTAACATAGGCACCTGCAAACTGGTTTTGGAAGTATCTGGTGAGCCACGAGGACTCAGCAATCTCGCACCCGCGAGATCAAGACTATTTAAGCTTATGGGCAAGGTAAAGGCATGAGGTGGAGCTGCAGCAAGCGACTAGCATAAACGGAGGCTAACATACGCAAATGAGAGCGAGAAGAGAAGGCAAAGCACGGTCGATAAAAGTATGATCAATAAGTGATCCTATAGCAACCTACGTCAAGCATAACTCCAACACCGTGTTCACTTCCCGGACTCCGCCGGAAAGAGACCATCACGGTAACACACGCGGTTGATGTATTTTAATTAAGGTCAACTTCAGGTTTTCTACAACCGGACATTAACAAATTCCCATCTGCCCATAACCGCGGGCACGGCTTTCGAAAGATCAAATCCCTGCAGGGGTGTCCCAACTTAGCCCATGACAAGCTCTCACGGTCAACGGAGGAATAGACCTCCACCCAAGACACTCCGATCAGACTCGGTATCCCGGTACAACAAGACATTTCGACAGGGTAAAACTAAACCAGCAACACCGCCCGAATGTGCCGACAAATCCCGATAGGAGCTGCACATATCTCTTTCTCAGGGCACACTCAGATGAGTCTAGCTACGAGTAAAACCAACCCTCAAGTTTCCCCGAGGTGGCCCCGCAGGTATCTCGGTTCGGACCAACACTCAGAGGAGCACTGGCCCGGGGGGGTTAAAATAAAGATGACCCTAGGGCTCCGGAAACCCAAGGGAAAAAAAGGCTAGGTGAGGCAAATGGTAAAAGGCAATGTTGGGCATTGCTGGAGAAGCTTTACTTAAGGCGAACTGTCAAGGGGTTCCCATTATAGCCCAACCGTGTAAGGGACGCAAAATCCGGGAACATAACACCGATATGACGGAAACTAGGGCGGCGAGAGTGGAACAAAACACCAGGCATAAGGCCGAGCCTTCCACCCTTTACCAAATATATAGATGCATTAATTAAACAAGATATATTGTGATATCCCAACAAGTAAACATGTTCCAACCAGGAACAACATCTCCATGTTCCAACAAGGAACAATCTTCAAATCTTCACCTGCAACTAACAACGCTATAAGAGGGGCTGAGCAAAGCGGTAACATAGCCAAACAACGGTTTGCTAGGAATGGTGTCAAAGGTTAGAGGTTTGACATGGCAATTTGGGAGGCTGACAAGCAAAAGGTAGGCATCGCAGCATTGGCATAGCAAAAGAGCGAGCAAACTAGCATAGCAAAGATAGTAGTGATTTCGAGGGTATGATCATCTTGCCTGAAATCCCGCAAGGAAGAAGAACGAGTCCATGAAGAAGACAAACGGACGTAGTCGAACGGATCCTCACAACTCCGGAACGAAACCGAAGCTAACGAGAGAGGCAACCCGGAAAGAAGCAAACAACATAGTAAACAACCATCACATAACCATGGCATGATGCGCAAACAAGTATGATGCATGTCCGGTTTAATGAGGCATGGCATGGCATGGCAAAGTGCAACAAACAACACTACAAATTAAGTGGAGCTCAATATGCAACGAGTTGCATATTGACGGAACACCACATACAATTATTTAGTTCGCTCTCGTTTAGGTACACAACAATGTTAAATGTTGTTAAACATGGCAAGGGGTGAAGCATAACAAAACTACCTAACTAGGCAAGTTTAAATGAGGCCGGAACAACAAACAACAAGTCCGGAAAATCCCCATGTGCATATTTTAAGGTTTGGTACTGTTCTGACCTAAAGCATATTTTAATGTTGTTAAACAGCAAAACAAAGTGCACCATGTTAAACTAGGCAAAATTCTACCCCATTTACATATAAAGAACATTTAAATCCGAGCTACGGTTATTTAGTTATGAAATAAAACATTTTAACATGGCATTTATGCAAATTAACACAAACAGCATTTTAAACATATTTAACATGGATGAAAGTGGCATATTATGAAACTAGATGAAAAACTAAGCATTTTACATATATAAGTTGTTTTAATCCGATGCACCGTTAATGAGTTATTATATGCATGATATTGAAGGACTTATCTGCAAATCTGTAATTTACTGGAAAATGCAAAAATCGTAGCGCAGGAAAAAAAAAATGACACGGGCTGAAACTAGCAGGCCCAAAGGAGCAGGGAGGCTGGGCGGCTGCTCACCCCGGCCAAGGCCCGTTTGGTGGAGGAGGCAGGCAGGGGCGCGGCTGGGCCTCTCTTTGGCTGGGCCGGGCTGGCTCTGTAGCCGGGTGGCCTGCTGGGCGGGGCCCACGTGGGACAACGGCGGCGGATCGGGCTCCTCCCGATCCTCCCGAACGGCGAAGCGGCGGCGCCTCCCGGCAAACGCCGGCGAGGCATGGCGAGGCGGGAAGGGCCCCGGCCAGATCCGAGCGGATCGGGTCCGGCCGGATTCGTTCCCGGTGGTGGTGAGGCTGGGCGGCGACGAGAGCTCCGGCGGCGGAGTAGGCACCGGCGGCGGCGCGCTCCTGCGGCTGGATCTGGGGCGCGTAGGAGGAGGCGGGGAAGAGCGGCGGCAGGCGCGGCTCCTCCAGCGGCGTGCGCGCGGCAATGGGCGGAGGACGACGGCGAGGCGCAGGCGGAGCCGGCGATGGGAGAGGCGGCGGCGGGACACTCCGGTCGCCGGAGCTGAGGCGGAGGCGTGCTCGCCGGCAGCGAGGGCGCGGGCGCCGGACGACGGCGGGCTGGCGCGGCAGGAGCCGGCGAAGGGAGCAGCCGACGCAGCGCGGATGGGCGCTGTGGCGGGCGGGGCGGCCGCAGACATGTGGCGGACGGGATTGGGTTCGGGCGGCGGCGGCGATGACGGGCACGATATGATTGGACGGAGGACGTGGCGGCTGGACATGTCCGGCCGTCGGCGTGACAACGTCCGCGGCGGAGAGAGGGAGTTTTAGGGTTTCATCCGTGAAAATTTCGTGAGGTGCAAATATATAGGTAGAGGAGCTAGGAGAGTCCAAATGAGGAGGTTTTTGCCACGCGATCGTGATCGAACGACCGAGAGCATGGAGAGGAGTTTGGTGGGTTTTGGGCCACTTTGGAAGGGGTGTTGGGCTGCAACAAAAAAAGGCTTTCGCGGTTACCCGGTTAACCGTTGGAGTATCAAACGACCTCCAAATGGCACGAAACTTGACAGGCGGTCTACCGGTGCTATACCAAGGCCGCTTGGCAAACCTCGGGCCAATCCGAGAAAGTTTAATACCCGCACATGAAAAGAGAGAAGAGGGGACGCCGGATGACATAGGAGTGCCGGATTGCAAAACGGACAACGGGGAAAATGCTCGGATGCATGAGACGAACATGTATGCAAAATGAAATGCACATGATGACATGATAAAATGCAAATGATGACATGGCAAATGCAACACGCAAGCAAATGATATGGCAACGAAGGCGAATAACTGGCAGACACCTGGCGCATCGGATCCGGGACGTTACAGAGCGTCTGCCGTTGTGTTGTGTTAGGTTTTTCTTTTGTGTTGGTTCAACACATTTGAACTTGGTAGTTGTTGGTTTCCTCTTGCTATCCAACCATACTAGGAGTACTTAATTAATTTGGATAGGATAACACATTAGGAACGGGATAGTACATAGTAGTACTCTACATCACGCTGCACCCTAATATGCACATGATCGATTTTACTCAAAGCCGCACGCTTTTATCCGTGTGTGCACTCGCGTGCATGTTCTCGCTTTTTATTCACGGATGCCGCTTTTGCAATTTTGGGGTGTCTGCACATGTTTGGGAAGGTGCATTTTTTAAGCCTCAGCTACTCCATTACGTGTAGTCGTGTATACATGATCAAGTTTGCTTGCACAAAAACGTGACTCTATTGTCATGTGAGGAGATGGAGACTCCACGGCTTTGAATAATCTAGTCGTGCGGACTCACGCCACGTTCCATAAGTGTCAGCTTCTTGCTGCATTTTTAAAACCCGGTGGTGCACTTATGATTTGATTTTGATTGGAGCCGTTGTACCGAACCATGATGCAAACCCTCCTCACTCACCGGGCCCTTTCACACTTGATGAAGCTTAGCAGGAGCCCAATCGGCAACGCTGACAGGGAAGGCAAGGCACTTAACTCCGGCCGGTTGGCGTTGGACAATACGTCCAGTCGGTGAGTCCCTCTATCATCATTTGCTCATCCTCACACCGCACGCACGGAAAATCTTCCAGCTCCAACTTGTCGCCGGAGTGGGAGCGAGCAACGCCACGTGAGGCTAAATTTCGTGTTTTGACTCGTTTTCGAAATTTGATCGGTATTTGACCCTGCTTTACAAAAAATTTGGGATCGCCCAGCGGTCCATGCGCGTGTTTCCGGTCAAGTTCCCTGGCGGTAGGGTTGCACACCGTACCGGAAAGTTTTTCTAAGTATGGAACACGGTGCATGTTCGCACTTACCGCCGTGCATCTTGACGGTAGGATTGTACAGCCTAGCGCCAAACATGCTGGCGGTAGGGGTGTTTCCTACCACCAAGTTCCTTGGCGATAGGCTTTTACACCCTATCGCCATGGAACCTGACGGTAGCAAAAGGATCAGATCCCGAAATTTTTACAAAACTGGGGTTAGATCTCAATTAACTTTTTGGAAAAAAGGTCAAAACATGAAATTTAGTCCCACATGGACATGGTGATACATACATACTGGAGTGGGCAGGTGGTGTTTGTTTTGGGCGCGCGGTCGCTGTCGGGGCTATTGGGTGTTGGCCGCTGAAGCGAGGTGAGGATACGCGCATGACCAACTACAGAAAGAACGTCTGCTTTTCCCTAGCACCACAACCGGCTTTACATCGAGCAGATCAATCGTGGGAAGCAAGGGATTAGAGCATCTACAACCGCACCTTTCAAACCCACCTCATACGCCCGGGCGGGCCACCCGGTCACTGTCCAGTCACAATTTTTTGACCGAGACGGGCCTCTCAAACGGCCCTCAAACGTCCGGGCTGACCGGCACCCCCATATCCAGCCAAATATCGGGCGGATATGGAGGCGCCCAGGCTTGCCCGGGCACGCTGCCACGTCCGACTGACGAAGGGGTCCCAGCCGGAAACACCCTCAAACCCAGCGGTCCGAAGCTCGTCTCTTCCGTCGGATCGGTGGCGCCGCGTGGCGCAGCTCCGGCGGGCCGCGTAGTGCATTGCTCAGCTATTTAAGTCGACTGCCGACACCAAAACCCTACCATCCATCCACATTTCCCTCCTCTTGTCCGTCGCCGCCGCCACTTTCCATTCCACCTGTCCGCCTAGTAGCCATGCCCCATGCCGCCGGGTGAGGAGCGAGCCCTTTCTGACGCCAGAGCGCCGGCTTGAGCTCCTAGAGGAGGAGGAGGAGGATGAGCCGGAGCAGGAGGATGTGGGGGACGCTGGCGACGGGGATCTGCAGGCGGAGCAACAGGCCATCCTCGATTCCCTTCGGTCGGAGTCGGCTGCGGAGGCCACACACCATCGCCGGCAGGAGATGGAGGTGCAAGAGGCCGCGGAGGCGGCGGAGATATTCGCCTACATGAATGAGGTCGAGCAGGAGGATGATGAGCCGGAGTCCTCCTACCCGCCCGTCTAGCCGGCGTCCGGCACTGTCGTTGTGGACATCTTCGACGATGAAGAGTAGCTTGGGTAGTACGTAGGGTTCCTTTTGCATGCTTTGCATGGAATTAGAAGATGTAAGATGAGAAAGGCGGATCCAAAGTGGCTAAGGCTCGTCCGCGGGGGTTTAAGGGGCCGGATATACAAAGTCCGGCTGGATGCTCTTACTAGTTTATTACCTTACATGAGATGTCGTCCTATGTAGGCGCCCTGTCGTCTTATCTGTTGGAGTTGTGTCGAATATAGTGTACAAGATAGGTTACAGTTGGACTTGTAGTAGTATTGTGTTCAGATAGGATATGGAGTCGTGTCCTAGTAGGACACTTGTATCCTAGGCCTCTCTTATATAGCGGGGGTAGACACACGATGTAACCTATGCCAACATAATAGCACAGGCGCGCAAGGGGGAGCCGGCGGCTTGTGCCGGCGCCCGGGTGGCTGGTGTGCGGTATTGTGACGGTGTCACGGGGAGGAGCGCCCGTAGTCAAGCCCCGGGGATGTAGCCACATCGGTGAACCTCGTTAACAAATCTCGGTGTCATGCTCGGGAGATGATTGCTTGGTCCTCGGATGATCGACGGTGGCCTCGGATTTATTCTAACAGGTGGTATCAGAGCAAGGTTCGAAGACGTTGCGGAAGTCGATCTAGAGGAAGTGCTTTGCAAGATGATCGTTGAGTTATATCGCGGTGCAAGACGGCAGCGGTGGAGCGGATCGTTGTCACACGGTTCCGTGTTTCGATCAGGGCGGCCGCAGTGTTAGCAGCGAATAAAGTAACTCTGGATGCGATTGGAATTTTTTTTTGTAAGGCAATGCAATCGATTGAAGTGGCTAGGCTTAAAGCGTGCAAGCTGGTGATGTTCGTCTAGGCGACACACAGCGGGAGGCGAGTCGTGCGGCGGTCGATCAGTGATCGATGGTGCGAGCGTACAAGGCGCATGTTGAGATCGCTGAAGCTGGCGACAGATGGCAGCGGCCCATCGGGCAACAAGCCCAGTTGAGGCTGGCCGGGCGGCTGGTGCGTAGGCAGCAGTCAGCAGATCAGATCGAATCTGGTCGGAAGTAACTCGGCGGCTGGCGCATGAGCGACACGTGGCTGGCGACCCAGCAGCTGCGGCGCCGCTATGAGGGCGTGGCCCATATGGGGGCTGCAAGGCCCATGGCGTGATGGCAGACCAGGCTGAGGTCTGTGCGAGGTGTCTAGGCGCTACGGGCAGCTGGCTGTGTGGAGCCGTAGCATACGTGTTCTAACGATACAAAAGGTACGTGATTTGTTTGGAAAAAAATACGGCACAATGGCTTAGCCAGATCGTGATGCTACAATGAAAAAAGAAAGGAAAGGAAAGCCCAGCTACAGACGTGTGATGAATCCGGTTTCAGGTATGTTCACACGGGAAGGCCACGTGGACTTTGCCTTGGTTTTCTTTGTTGGTACACATCTATGTACGGATGGCGATGATCACGGTGACGGCTTGAGGAGTCTGGAACGTGTCGTGCAGTCGGACAAATTCGGCTGGGCCAGACTTGTCAGTCTGACGGATCGACTTGGATGTCGGTTGGTACAGAAGACGGTGGTGGAATCGGCGACGACGATATAGGAGCGTGATGCTGATGGTGACCGACTTATGGGGCGTGGAAACACGTGGCGCAGGCCCCGAGGGCTTGTGTGGCTTCGACAAGACTATGGCGCGGGGTTGATTCAAGTGGTGTACACACGGAGATTGAAGTCGACGGGGCGTGAGGGTGGACTGATCATCTACCATGAAGTCATGTTGAAGGTGGAGCTGGAGTCTGGAGGACTTCACTAGATGCTGATTGAGGGGCTACTGCGTAAGAGCTCAGTGAGTCGAAGCCTATTTCAGCGGGAAAAAGCGAGTGACACGTAGTTCGGACTGGAGTCCGGTGGTCTGATGGAAGCGTGAAACTCGTCATCGGTCGGTGATGATCGGCGGTACTCTGCAATGGGGGTTGAGTGGTGTGGTTTCGCGACCCTTGAGACTCGACCGGGACAGCGGGGCTCGACGCAATAATAGCGGCGAGGCGTGTGGTATGCACGGGACATGGAGACGGGCCAGGGCTCTGGTAGTCATACATGTGGTGAGACAACTGCGAATTTGACTTGGGATGACTACAAGCAACGGTGAAATTTCTTCAAGTTTCAGACAGGCGGTCAAGAAAGGAGCGGTGATGTTGAGTTCAGGTAACTCTTATGTGTGACACCCAATATGTGAGTTGTTCATTTTCACGCAGGTCCGTGATCAGTGTGTGATGACGTTGGATGGGTACTCTGGAAGTTGGGAGCACAAGCTAGAGTAACAAGGAACTTAATTTTGCTCAAGTGTTGACCCTGGTCAAGAAAAAAAGGGACTACAAGTTGCAGGTGCAGTCATATGGAGTCTTTGGAGTAGCAGCGGTGCTCATGGGATAAGCTCAAGTCCAATGTACTTGGAAGTTTGACGCATTGACGAATTCAAGGTGGTGGAGAATATTCGCCAAAGTGGAGTTTGTTGGAGTTGTGTCGAATATAGTGTCTGAGGTAGAGTTCTGATTGACTTGTAGTAGTATTGTGTTTAGATAGGATATGGAGTCGTGTCCTATTAGGACACTTGTATCCTAGGCCTCTCTTATATAGCGGGGTAGACACACGATGTGACCTATGCCAACATAATAGCACAGGCGCGCAAGGGGGAGCCGGCGGCTTGTGCCGGCGCCCGGATGACCGGTGTGCGGTATTGTGACGGTGTCACGGGGAGGAGCGCCCGTAGTCAAGCCCCGGGGATGTAGCCATATCGATGAACCTCGTTAACAAATCTCGGTGTCGTGCTCGGGAGATGATTGCTTGGTCCTCGGATGATCGACGGTGGCCTCGGATTTATTCTAACATTATCGATTTGGGCTGTTAAATAAAATGCACGGTGGGCAGGCACCGGATCGGGCACTCGACTTTGGCTTCCGTTTTGCAGCGCCGTCGCGATCAGTGGAGCAATTAATACCACGGGTGTGTATGCAGATTTATGACAGTGACGGGGATAAGGTAGCTGGGCAGACGTGAAAGGTACTGTGGAGGTTCACGGACAGGGAAGACGTTAATCAACAGCGAAACGCGTGTAGCAGCCGATAGCCGTGCATGCATGTGATCCACTGGGCGGCAGCCGGCAGCACGAATTACGTGAGCTTGAGCTACGCGAATGCATGCATGCACGTACGACTTTCTCCATTTCTTGCAAAGCCTGGGTCACTTATCACCCTGGAGCGCAGAAAGAGGGATACGTCTGTCCCGTGTTCCATTTCCCCCAAACATCCACCGCTGTATACAGAGATTTCCGTTTTCCGTCTGGGTAACTTTTAGGACGACTCAGGAGTCAGGAACAAAGAACGCACTCGCATTGTGCTCACGGACGGCTCAGGTCATGCACACCAGGATCAGCTGCGAAGTTGATCGAGGGGAGGGGAACGCGCGCACCACAGGAGGAAATAGCTGCAGAATGACACTACCCACTGCACAAGACTCAAGTCTAAAATAAACACGGAGATTGTAGAGGCCGATGTAAATGAACCCTCACCTTCAAATCCCTGAAGTTTGTACCCCGTATTTACATATCCCAGTCAATCCAAACCCTGTATGGGTAAAATCTTGTTTGGTGTGATAGGAAAGGCGCGATCCCAGCCGGGATTGACTTGGGGCCTGTTCGGTACTCCTTCGTGGCCTCAAAATCCTGAACTCCACCACCGGCTTAAGGGATGAATGTGGTTGGTTTCAAGATACTAAGTTTTTTTTTTACAAATTGGAATAGAGAAGTGGAATATTATTGCAAAAAGGCACATCTTAATCACAATCGTTAGATGCAGATCTAGTGGTCAGAAATGACGGATGGCAGACACACTATCATCACCAACCGAGTCCTTTATAGGAGTAGAGAAATTGAAGTAGAGAAGTGAGATATTGTTGCAAAAAGGCCACAACTTACATCACAGTCCTTAGATGCAGATCTAATGGTCAGAAATGACGGATGACATACACACCATCATCACCAACTGAGTCTTTTATAGGAGCAGAGAAGTGGGATATATATGCATGCAACCATTTTATTAATCATTCACAAAGCTCTTACAAGGTAATACATGACTAAGCCTGAAGTCACCATCTTGGCAACACCTGTCGCTACTCATATCCCCATGATGAAGGGATGCCGAATGTACGAGCTTAATACAAAACAGACATCACACCAACACCTAACATTTAATGTCGGATGCCATATCGAAGCCACAATACCTGGACTAGGTTACACACCGGTTCGACGCACTTTCAGTGGGCATCACATGCGCACGCTGCAAGGGCCATCACCTCCCTCATCCATCGATCAATCCACAGATTAGATACTGACGCACCGACCTTTCCAGGCCTCTCTGCCATCGACGCCACCCCGATTAAAAGTGAGGGAGAATTGGGGGAGTATGTATGTAGCAAGCGTACATACATCCACTAATACGAAGCAATCGATTTCTTCTGGTTGCTATCACACACACGACACAAATGCAAGCTGAGGAGGAAGAGGAGCGCCTGAAGCAGTGCAGAGGAGAGTGGCAAGCAGAGGACGACCTTGTTGCTGAAGCACATCGATCACTAGAAAAATTGCACCTGGGTGTGGCAAAAGTATAAACCAGACAAGCAACGAGGCCTGATATTCTTGATGGACTGGTCTATGAAAATCATAAGCAAACGAGGTCACGAATGGGCTTGGACCCTAGACCCCTACTGCTGCAGCAGGGCCAGAGGTTGTCCGCGTGTAGACATGACGGCATCGTGTGCTTGCATGGCCGCATCCAATGGCATGCCCGGGTGGATAGCTAGCACACAAAACTAGTTCTCCATAGCTATGATGTGTTGACGAGTGCAACAGTGAGAGAAGCGAGTTCCCGGTCTGGATTATGCTTTTCCTGGTGTGTCAAACATATCGAGGGTTAGGATAGGCCGGGATCAGATAGGTCGGGATATGGACTTCAGGGATTTGGAGGTTATGCTTCGTTTGCGTCGGCCTCAGAGTTTATTTCAGTCACTCGCTGCAGAATCACTACAGATTACCAGACTCTCTGTTTGCCGATAGGGCGGTCAGGAATGACGGACATGAAGGAGCGCCACACAAGTTGCTCATTTGTTTCGTGTCGTGTCATTTCGTGGGTGGGTTGGTGGGGGATCTTAATTTCTCTTCTCATAAATAATCCACTGTAGCCAGTTTCAAAAAAAAAAAATCCCTGTAGCCTACATGATGAATCGACTGCTGATGCAAGCGGTCCAGACCGATCAGTGTTGCAAAACAACAAGTATCTGCCATCTCTTTTTCTTTTTTCTTTTTCCTCGCTCTTTTGAAACAGCAGGTCTATTCCGATGAATATCTTTTCTCAGACGGCTAACACACTGCTTATAACTAATCTGCTGAGGACTGCATAATGATCCGGCTAATGATGGTCCAAATCAACCACTAATCGAGCGGAGAAAAAAGTCCATATCTCCTCGCTCTTTTTTTCTTTTCTTTTCTCGTCCCTCTCTTTTGAAAGACATGTCCTTCGCGTGCGTGATCAAATGGTCCAAAATCAATTTATAGATGTTTTTCTCTCTGCCAGCAATAGAATGGATATTCGAAGGCGACCGCGGTGCACTCGGCATGTCCCCATAGGAACAAAACAAAACAAAAGAGCATCTTTCTAACGAGATCGAAGACACACAAGATCACAAGGTTGGTGACCCCTAATCTCTGATTCTACATTGTTTAAAGGAAAACTACTATAGACTACTACTGACATGATTGATCCGGACGGCAGTCAGGTGACATGATCCGGACGGATGCTCTTTTCTTCACACCATAAATATATATGGGGTGGGGGATCTCAGCTGCTTTAGCTTCTCCATAGTCAAATTATTCCTTACCCGCGGCACTAATTATATGCCTATACCCATGAGTGCATGCGACTAAACTATAGGTGTAAATAAACTGCAAGTGCAACAAGAACCAACTTTGATCGCTAGATTGGCGAGAAAAGAAGATAATCTATGTTACTACCCTGGATTGTGTGGACTTGCGTAAGTCTCGCTTGACATCATCTTTGCACGCTTCTCTGCCTATTGCAAGCTACTGCGCTTGTCTGGAGAGTGGAGTGGGCATCGTGTGTGAGGTGACTGATAGTTGATGCACCAATTGTTGGTCACAATTTTATCCCTCCACTCACAGGATGCGTTTAGAGATTCCTCGGCCCCGAGAGACAAGTCGTTACAAAGCCTTGCTCAACTTTTCAATGGCGCATAATGTTCCAACGCATTTACAAAGGCGAAAGCGAGACCGAACTATTGGGACACTTTCTCTCAATCGTGTTGCCGCTCTATGTTCCCAGAACTTTTTTTGTCCTGTTCCTATGGGAAATGATGTTGTTCTTAGAGGATTCATAGAAATATATAGCGTGGTACTACCATGTTCCATGCACGCTCCTAGTGGTTTTGTGCTAGCCTCTGCATCTGTATGGCCTCATATTATCAACGAGAAAAGAGGGCTGATAAATTCTCATCTAGTACTACCTAGTAGCTAGCTAGTAGAACATATTTAGTGAGAGAACCTATTAGTACTAGTAAGTAGTACAAAATAACGACATGGTTGCAAGGTCTGTGATCATGGACCAATCATCTACTATCTCATCCTAATATACTCCCTCCGTTCCAAATTACTCGTCCTGCTTTTAGTTCAAATTTGAACTAAAACTACGACGAGTAATTTGGAACGGAGGGAGTAGCAATTAGGCATCGGTCGCTATTAACCTGGCTGTTTTCCGACCAGGCCCATGCGGCCAGGGAGCCCGTGACAACTGATAAGGGCATCTCGGCGCGCCTCAACAGACCCCTCAGCGATTTTGTTGCGCGCAAAAAAAGGCCCGATCGCGCCCAGAACCCGTTTTACGGCGGCTCGTTAAAACTGGTGCCGGCGGACCTAGGCGAACCGGCATCTGGGGCGCTTGAGGGAGCGCATAGCGAAAAGGACGCGTGGCTCCCGACCGAGGCGACCGAGGGCCTTTTGCCGCCGTTTTGTTGACGCTTTTCTCACTTCTCTCCCGCTCACTCGCCTTCCTCCCACCATTCTCCCCCCTTTCTCCCGCCAACCCCCGCTCGCCTTCCGCCGCCATGCCGCCGAAGAAGTACTCCATGCCGCGCGCGGCGGCGACTGGCGCCGTGATCCAACCGAAGCAGAGGAAGCCGAGGGCGCCGCCATCGAAGCCACCGGAACTGTCGAACGCCGAGTGGAGGTGGAAGTTCGGCGGCGAAGCGCATCACCGCCGACAGGTGGAACAGGGCAATAGCCAAGAAGGCCCGCGACAACGCGCGGCAGCGCGCGCGTCTTCCTCATCGGTCGATGCGAGGATGAATCCGCCGTCGTCCACACGCCCGACGCTACAGGGACAAGCAAGGCACCGGATCTCCATGGGGTTCATCGTCGCCGGCCACGCCGACGGCGACGCACACGGCGAGTTCAACCCAAACGTGACCTTCCCCATGGTCACCCCGCCACGCCGCGACGCCGCCGCCCGCCGTCGCGGCGTGCGGTACCACTTCCATACTACTCGCCGCCGCCGCCACGCGACCACACCGACGCCCCATCTCTACCGTGGTCCGCTACCCTTTCGCACCTCGGCGACGCCGACGACACGGAGCCGACATGGGCGACATCATCGCGACAGATCGGCGCGCCGCCTCGTCTCCCGTGTTCGCCACCAGACGAGGTAGTGGACCTCGGCGGCGACATGGAGGCCGAGCTCGGCTACGTCTACGGCGACGACGCGCAGGAACCCGAGGAGGAGGAGGAGGACGAGGAGGAGGAGGAGGAGGAGGACGAGGAGGAGGAGGAGGAGGAGGAGGAGGAGTCGGCTCCTGTTCCGAGGCGCGATGGTCGGCGCTAATGAAGAACAACGCCATCAAGCTCGACCTGCTCCGGACGAACGTCGCCGCGAAGAAGAGGAACACCGACATGGCTTTCCTGATGGGCCGGGCGGACATGCTCTAGAGCAACGACGAGAAGCTCAAGGCGTGGTACCTGGTGCGGCGCGGCCTCATCCTGAACGAGATGCCGACGGCAACGCCGACGACGCCGACGACGCCCACGGACGCCAAGCCCGAGCGAAGCCTCTACATCGCCGCCAAAGATTGTCGGAAGCGCCGACGCAGCCCAACACCGGCAGCTCCGACACCGCCGAGCTCGCCGACTCCGCCAACACCTGGGACCAACCCCGCCGAGTGAACCGACCCGCCGAGGCGGCGGCGCTCTGTTTTTTTGTAACGCCTGATTATGCCCGATTGCCGGATTTGCGGCGTCTTTTGAGAGCGGGAACGACCAAGTTTGAATTTACCGCGTCGCAGGGCGTGGCGTGGAGTGCGTGTTCGGAGCTAGCTTCGCCCCAGAGCCGAACTAGCGCCAGCACGCCCTCAGGATGCTCAATTTAGTCGCCCTGGGGGGCCGAACGGCTGGAGATGCCCTAAGACACAGCAAAAGTAAAGGGGGAGGCAAGAGGCGCTGTCAGCTCTCGCTGCTGCAGCAAGTTGAGCTTGAGTGCGGCGGCCAGGCCAGCCGCCATGCATGAGAAAGGAAAAGAGAAGAGGGAAAGCGACCTGGCTTTGAGGATGCAAGCCGCCATCGCCATGCATGCGAAAAGACCGACCGTTGATAGCTAAACCACAGAGGCCACTCTCCCAACTCGCTTATTATTAGTAAAAGAAACCTTTTTCCTTTCCTCTACCGGGGATCATGGATCATGCATGCAGCAAACCTGCAGGTCTACAGGGAACGGATGGGCACTACACTACTCACAGCTCACAGCTCATGGAAATCTCGTGAATCGGATGGCCGCGCGTTGAAGTCGACCCTTCCATGTGTGAAGGTCTCCGTACCACCTGCAGAATTCCGTGAAGGGAACGGAGCCGGCATCGCTCAAAGCTGGGGCCAACGAACAATGGCTGCTAATTTCCATACTACAACCTCTCGTTTGTCTACTACTCCCTCCGTTCCAAATTACTACGAGTAATTTGGAACGGAGGGAGTAGATAATACACTCGTTTCACGCGACGGTTTATTTTGGACGTAGGTAGTGCTTATCACTTGTGCAGATCTCCCGTGTAGGCGTGTACCGCTCTTCCAAGAGCTTATTACTGCAGGTCACTGCTGCAGCGGCGTAGGCACTAGGCGTTGAGCTGCCCGCGAGCTGGGACAAAGCAACAGAGAGAGAGAGGCAAGCTGAACTGCCGCGTGCAAGAGGCGACGTGCAATGCTGGTCCGGTTCGGGCGAAGCAGTTGGGGTTGCAACTCCCACGTCCAAAGCGTGCCGGTGCCGCCTCCATCGGTCGCTGCCCTGCCTGCCTGCCTGCCTGCCTGCCTGCCTGAGCTACCACGCATAGCATGCACGCCACGCGTTGGCTCGTGCTGGTCCAGCAGATTCGGTGCCTGATTAATCACCGGATTAGCCATGCCCATCAGCCAACGCACGCACGGAGGCCGATGGCCGATTCAGAATCAGGCGGCACTCACTCATTCGTGTCTCGTTGGGTGCCGCTACCCCCCAACTTTGGAGGTGTTAATTTGAGGAGAGCAACAGGCCCCCGCACTGTGCGTGCGGCGCCAAGAATCCAAGATTGTTCCATCCTCTGAATGATTAGCAGCAGCCGGTCGTCCCGTCACCTTTTCTTCCGAATGATGGGCGGTGGTGGCTTGCGTGAAGATTGGATTTGCTAATGCATGCTCGCCTCTGCCCGTATCGTCCTCTTGCACCCCCCCGGCCTTAATTTGCAGGCCCCCCCTCCGGCCACTCTTTGCCCGGCCAGCGGTGCATGCGAGCCGAACCAGTTAAACCTCAGCGACTGACCACACCGTCCGTCCAGTCCTACCTCAAAGCGTATCGCAAGTACGGCTCGTATCCTTAGAAGCCATATGTGCGGATCGCCGAGCATAAAACCAGCACATGGTGGGGGGTGACCGCGCACTGTACTGCACAGGCAGGCAGATGGTTCAATGGTTCAATGCCGAACTAGGGTGGTCATTCCGATGGTTCCCTTGCTGCAGCAACTTGCCCTAGGCCGTGCGTGCGTGCGTGCGCTGTCATTTGGCACGGCGCATTCACGAGGCTGCTGCCGCCGCACGTTCCATGTTCCGTTTCCACCAGGGCAGCGGCGAGACAGGTCATGGCCGGGCCACCCATGTCCCTCAATTCCATTGCTGAACTAACTAACAGACACTGTGACGGTCTGAGTGCTTGGCATCGCGTGGGTCCGTCTTCATTTAAAGAGGCAAGTAGTACGATTGTACAGAGCAACGGCGTGATCAAATCTGCAACTCGCTGTTTGATGTTTAAAGTACATGAGTGAAACAAGGTTAATTAATGGGCACAAGATCAGCGGTAAATACTCACGATACTTCTGATGGCATCCAGGCAACTAAAGGACAACCGACATGCAACATATTCCCTCCGTTCATAAATATTTGTCTTTCTAGAGATTTGAACAAGTGACTATATACGGAGTAAAATGAGTGAATCTACACTCAAATATGTCTATATACATCCATATGTGCTGGTCCATTTGAAATCTCTAAAAAGACAAATATTTAGGAACGGAGGGAGTACTCTCCCTCCGTTTCTTTTTACTCTGCATATAAGATTTGGTCAAAGTCAAACTACACAAAGTTTGACCAAATTTACATAAAAAATTATGAACATCTACAATACTAAAACTATATAGTATGAAAATATGTTTCATGGTGCATCTGAATATATTGATTTCATATTGTGAATGTTTATATTTTCTAATATAAAATTAGTCAAACTCTATAATGCTTGACTTTGACAAAACCTTATATGCGGACTAAAAAGAAACGGAGGGAGTACAAGATTTGTGATCCTTCATCCAAATATAAATATAGGTTGTCTTTTTTCTATTACTGGCAGATAAAGCAAGTATGCAATGGAAGTGCCCTGATTAATGTCTCTGTTACGTACATATATTCGATGGATACTACATATACTCTCTCCGTCATAAAATAAGTGTCGGTGATTTAGTACAACTTTTTACTATGTAAGACTTTTTAGATCACTAAAGTATACAACAGAAGGCTAGCACTAGAAATAACATCTTACTTTCTTTGCCCATGGAACATTACACGTCGACAAGAAATCCGCAACACATCTTCTGGGCAGAGAAAGTAACTGATAAAAAAGCTCGGGAGAGAGAACTATCAAAGTGTTTTATTAACCTCTAGGTTAAAACGACCACATTTTTATTATCACTTGTTAGTCAGTAAATCTAGCTGTCTCTGCTGTGTAAATATGTACATGTTGGCATGAATTAAAAAAATGGATATGAACAAGCAGGCGCTGCTGAACAATAATGAATGAGAACAATCAGGTGCTAGCAGGGCAACATCGGTCAATGCAGGACACTGCCAGGGCAAGTAGATAACTAGAGGATATTGTTGATTGATGTGCTGTATTGCTGTGTATGAAGTCATCAGATTTCCTTTCGGCCACACAGTATATCACCGGTTGGTGCATGCCCATGCCCAGGCAGTCTGGCAGTGTCACTAAGCTCAGCACAATGTTAGAGCGGAACCATCACCACACATACCTCTTGTATGCAGAGAAACAACTGCAGGTTATAAAAAAATGTTTGCAGCATAGGATGACTTGTTCCTCAAATAGTCTTCAAGCATGGATGGTGAATTCTGCCCTGGTCAGACTAAATGTTGTACATGTGAATCAGAATTAGCTAAACGCTGTGACGGTTGGCCTTCCAGAGTTCTCTGCATAGCAAACCGACACCTGGTTTGAAAAGCATGAGATGTTAGCGTAACTTTTAGGCGAATGAATCAGTGCAGATGCATAGCAACTGAGTTTGCAGCCTTTAAATGCAGCTAAAGGAAAAGGGCGAAGTATGGTATAAGCAAAGCTACGCACTTCAATTGTCGACAGCTGTTAAACATGCTGCTTCTAGTCCTAACAAACTCCAAGGCCACCTTTTGCCTCATGGAAAAACAATCCAATGAGATGAGCTTTGAAACACATGTATCTGGGAACGAGATCCAGTGACTTGCTAGTCACAACCCAGACACAGCCTATGCACGCATAGCACCCTTAATCTTTTGCGCTTGCTTCTCATCAGAAAAGGTTAGCCCAGTAGTGCTACAATTTGGGCCAACCAACATCACATGCTAGTGCAATTCAATGTGATACTGGCAAGTTGGTACAATTAAGCCTGGGAATAGTTTGGGGTCAAACTTAAGTTTTAGTTTGGTTTTCCTAGTGGGTTGTTTTGGATTGGTTTAAATGGTCTGGAGCCGTAATGTAATCTGGTCTGGTTTGGATTTTAACACTTACTGGACTGGATTGGATCGGTCTGGACACAGACCAAGCAGTCTTAAAGTCGTTTCGATCTTGTACTCTAAATCAGCGATCTGAGTCTACGAACATACCTGCGTACGAGACCAGCGATCCCTAAAAAAAAAGGGGCGTACAAGACCAGCGCTTCAACGGCGGATCGCCGGGTCGTCGTAGCTACTGGAGTTCCGGCCGTTTCCCTCCCTCGGCCTCATGGTCTAACGGCAGCGCAAACCCCCTTTGACCCACTTGGCGGAGGCGGCGACATTAAGCCCTCGAGACCGTGCATCTGTCCATTAGCTTCATGCTAACAACGGAGCAGCTTGTACATGGTTTCAAACTATGGATTTAATCAAAAAACGTGAAGCGGTTTGGATTGGTTTGGGTGGCAAATACACTTAGCTTGGTTCGGTCTAGATTCTGCACTTCAATATTTGGATTGGATTGGATTGGTTGTTGGAAGCAAAGTCGAGTGGTTTGGGCTGGTTTTAAGTTGGATTTGAAACTATTCACAGGCTTAGGTACAATAGAAGGGCCAAGGTGTCAGTGTTATTTGACCGAGACAAGAGTCTAACAAACATGCATGTCCGATTCAGATGCATATTTGACATAAAAGAGTAATGGGACCTGACTATGGTTTTATGCCCTTTTCTATGAAAGTTATGTTATTTCTATGAATAATGGTCTGTATATGCTATATCCTCCCCGAGAAAGGAGTAACGCTCCAATTACTAGTTACAAAGCATTTGCTACTATATCAGGTATGACTGTAAGAAGTTAATGGCTTTACTAAACTGCCTGCAGTGTAAAGTCTTAGCTGTAGTTGGTTAAAAACAATTTCAGTTTTACCTCCATGGTAAGTGATCCATGAACATAGAAGGAGTAACAGCAATATCCCTGAAGTTCTCTCTTTTCGCAAAAACAGCTTTATATGGTTGTTCAGCTTCCTGAGGGTTCCAGCATTTCCAAAGAGGAAAGAGGCTTCTTCTGTTCCGCACAATATGAATAATTAAGCCTGCAAGAAACATCTCTCGAGACTCAACTAGTATTTCCCCAGAAGATGTCTGAGACTCTTCCAAACCGGAATCATGCCCATCAAGTGGAATCCTCCGGACATCCTGATCAATTTGTAGGCTTCGATAGCTTCTGGGCTCATCTATGGATGAACTGGGTCCATTGTAGGCACCCAAGCCATTTTGCAAATCTTGAAGGTCTGGCTCAGTATTGCATAATGCATCCTGGCGTGGAGACCGCCTTTCATGATACTTGTTTGCATTCAAAATTCTGCGAGCAAGTTTTTGTATCATTGCTGTATCATCTGGAGAGTTATCTGAAAGAGTACTTATTGCAGCAGATCGTAGTCTGAGGATTGAGTTGATTGAAAGGCGAGAAGAAAATTCGTCGTTGTTTACAATGCTGTAAGGAAGAGGAAATAATCAGTGAAAGATGCTAATAAACCTTGTTAAGAGGACATCACATCAAGGATGGAAGTTCCATGGATAAATCAGGCTATAAAACAGCTTCCAGTTTACTCTTACGTGGTAACAAACTGTGAACAGGCTTCAGCTATTATCAAATCCACACAAGGAAGTGGGCCATAAGCATACACATGCACATCTGGGTATCTGCCAAAAAGCTGTTCAAGAACAAGTTAAGCTTTGAAGAGACACTAATCAGCATCTACACGTAGGAAATAAAACAGATCATGAACAGAGGTAGAAAACAGCAAGTGAAATCATATGTGTTGATGAAAGATTTATTATGCATATAAAGTTTCGTCATTAAGTAACCAGGAGCATAATTCGCCTAACAGGATTACAGGAGTACCCTGGTGGGTGGAGTGATACAACTGCATGGTCACTATTGGGCTACAGTTCAGTTCCCAGGAAGTTAAGATAAGAATGACAGTGGAAAAGGAATATAATTAACAAAAAATGTGTACGCAAATAATAGTGACGGTTCAACATGTTTTACCATCATTCCTAGGACTGTAGCAACAGCGCCTCCTAAAGAATGTCCAACGACACGAATTTTATATCCATGACACTCGCTGCCCTCCTGGACTAGCGTAGACAGAAATCCAAGTTTTTTGGAGGACGTGTTTTCTGAGTTGCCATTATCTAAGAGAGAGAGAGAACAGATTAATCACCACAGATATTCTTTCACGTAAAGTGGTCAATAAATACACATATTGCATCTAGTCTTCCAATTCCAGGTGATAGTTTAGTAAAAACAAAATCAAATGTAATGAGCAGTATAGTTATGTTGCAAACCAAATCAAATAATGATACAGAAGAAAATTAAAATTAGTACTATTAGCCAATAACAATTGGATGGCATGGTTCCAAAAATAGTACTCCCTCCGATCAAAAAATAGTACAACTTTAAAGTTGTACTAAATCTGCGACAAGTAAAATGGATCGGAGAGAGTAGCATACTTTTTGTACCAGCACTGTACCCAGTATGTTTAAGTATAGTATAGTTAAAACAGTGAAATATAATGAAACATGCAGTATACAAGATTACAAGGTATTTACAGAAAGCAGACACAAGCATGATTAAGCCATTTCAGATACTGGAACTTGAATTGCTGAACTAAACTAAGTTATAAACATTTTATTTGAAAAATCAAACCTCCTGTGCAGCCGTTGAGTTGCATGAAAAGCTCCCGAGCAGCCTCTACAATTCCACCATGTCCATAGTGCGGGAATGTAGAAATAACTTTCTCCCTCGTAGTTACAGGTATTAGTTCACTACTGAAGATAAAAATTAGCAAAGTGTGTAAAACAAAAGGAGTTGTGGATACGGGATATCACCCACAAAAATAGAATAGTCCACTTAAATGGTCTCAAACCTCTAGGTTGGCTCCTCAACTCAGTACTTATTCAACTTATTTGTTGTATCAGTTTTTCTACTGAAATATAATTCCACACTAAGTCACTAAGTCCAATTATCTGATTTACCTTACCATACCACGAGCTTACAAGCAGCATTATGGACTACGGCAATGATGATGTTCAAAGCGCTACATGAGCCTTTTCACCAAATTTTCACTGCTACAGTAACTATATTTTATCACAAGCCCTAATAATATATTAATCTAAAGCACTACAACATCCATTTGGTTTAACTGTGCAAACAACCAGCTATGCAATAGTTGGGAAGCTGGTAATGATGGAAAAGTATGTGAAATTAAAAAAAAAACAAGAAATTTTGTATAGAATGAAAAGGGAGTTCAACAATCAAAATCAATAAAACTAAAATTCTTGGACCAAATTTTACGTTTATAAAAATTTAGATACTAACCCTATGTGCTATGGCAAGCAATCTCCAAAAGCTGAGGTTACAAACACTAGCCACAGCCTACACATTAAGGGAAAATTGGCTATGGGACACTTATTTTGTGTCAACTGCTCAGTACCATTGCAAAATCCAGGTTATTTACCAGAGCACACAGGAATCCCTCAAACATTATTTCTTGAGCTAATAGGAGAGGGAACGCACGTGAAAAGTCTATGTTGCCCTCTGGTTCAGGATATGGTCCAACTTATTTTCCTTTGCTCTGTACATGGTCTGATCGGGTCCTTCATTCTTTCATTCATTTTGCAATTGTGCACCAAGATTAGCCATTCTTTTAACCCATCTGGTTCATCATTATTTATTCAAATACTCCTCCATTATGTAAGGCTATCAGAGTTCAACCTTACAAATTCAAGGACGCCACAACCTAACAAGTTCAAACATCACATAATGTGGATTTATTCAACATGGCTAAAATTGGTGCACGGTGCAAAATATATTTAAAAAAAACAGGTCTAGCAGCACCATGTATAGAGCAAAGGAGCAATACACAGGAGCATGTCTTTGAACCAAAGGGCAAAATAGACCTTTCACATGTGTTCTCTCAGAGCAGGTGGTCACAATGTAAACAAGCTATTTTGAACAATATAACTAGAAATGGATAAGGTAAGAACAGAATAGGTGACTATTAAGACGAACGTACTTTACTAGTCCATTCAAATCTTCCATAGTGAAAGCACATTCTCTGCATAGTCCATCGGTTATGAGATCCTCTGGTGTCTCTGTCCCACGCACCCCAATAAGAACAGTTTTTTTGTCATGGAGGACCACAACAAAGTAAGCGGCTTCACGCTTGCTCTGCATCGTTGAATAAAGGTGATCATCATCAACAACAACAACAACAAAGCCTTTAGTCCCAAACAAGTTGGGGTAGGCTAGAGGTGAAACCCGTAAGATCTCGTGACCAACTCATGGTTCTGGCACATGGATAGCAAGCTTCCACGCACCCCTGTCCATAGCTAGTTCTTTGGTGATACTCCAACCCTAAAGGTGATCATCAGATACTCTTAAAAGATTTCAACGCGTTATTTTCTCTGCCACATTTTTAACTGTGTCATGACGCCTTGCTTGAAGTGAATCAGTCTTGTGAAAAGTTCAGCACATAATGGCAAACACAATGGATCATTCACACCAATTTCAAGTTCTCAGCTACTCAGGGTAGTTAGATGATGCATATTAGACTATTAGTATGCTCTAAAAGGATGAAAGGATGAATTAATCCCCGAAAATTCACAAAAAACAACCACCAAGTATAAGCAGAATACAGAAACTGGCCACCAAGGGTCAGCTAAATGTAAATGAGCGCAAAATGAGAAGAGGTGTCAGCAGAGAAACATAGATTATGTTACCAGTGCTATTTGTAAATGGTTAAAATAATTATGCGATCCCACTTTTATTCGACATCAATATGGCATTACCTGACGAACACGGCCTCGAACAAGTGCTGTAGGTGCTATATTAACAAATCTAAGGAAAGCTGCAGCATGCCCTCGCCACCAATTATCACCATCAAGTGCAGGACGCCTGAACAGAGATTGGTATGTAGTAACTGTTATGTAAGTAAAGAACAGCATAAACTTTCTGCTTTTAGGGAAATACACAGATCAACAAATCATGAAGATGTGCATACAACATTGATTTAGATTGAGAACGCCAGTGTATAACAAGAACTTTCTACTTCGGACCAATGAGGACAAAGAGAACAGTACGATTTAGCTTAATTCACTAACTATCTGTTTGGATGTCAGAACTGAACTGGGTTTGGAGAAATGGAGGTCCAATGCAATCTCATGAAGATATCAAATGGGTTGACAAATCAAATTTTCTGTTTAGTCAGCTATGGAAACAAGAGTACAGAAATGGAGTACCGTCCAAATCCAAATCATGTTTGACTGCCAAAGAAATGGAATGGAATCACACAGGCGGCTAAGTCTTGGATGCTAGCTGGGTCACACACGTGCTGACGTCCTTGGCCTGCCAAACACGGACAACCACACATCCTGCTCAACGAGATGTGGTGCACCAGGGATATCACGGCGTGGCCGCGCTGTCTAGCATGGAGCACATTCGCCAGAGATTAGGGGAGGCGGCACCTAGTCACTGGCGGCGACGATGGGCAACGACCCCACAGTGGCAGCACAGTCGACAGCAGTGGTGGGCAAAAAAGGACAACGACGGTCATGTGCCAGCGGCGGCGGTGGGCAAGGATGCCCAGTCAGCAGGGAACCCATGGTGGTCGTGGCCTTCGAGGTTTGAGTGCCTCAAACCTGATTCTGCAAGATCCAGAGGAACCTCACCTCACCCAGTTATGTTGCAATTCCAAATTCCAACAGCATTCAAACATCTGATATTTGAAAGACACAATTCCAGTTCACAATTTCATAGCTCAGTTCTATCATCCAATTGGGGTGTCATTTATTTTCCTCTTTCAGGCTTTTCCAGATGAAGTTGCCGAAAGTAAGATCACAAAGTAATAACAGAAAACGAGGGAAGTTTGAGAATCAACAGACAACTGAGAAAAGGCATGGTAAATACCTTAGGCGCGCCCATGGAGTTAAAACGCCTTGTCGATAAACCCATGCGCATGGAAACAAAATGGGGTTTCTTCCGACATCAAGAAGTGGCCCCTGCAATTATACCTTTCCATGTCATACAAAGCAGGCATGCATAGGAAATATGTCCCAGTTAGATAGTGTCCAACCGTGTAACATGCTTCAGCAAAAGGATGGAGAACATCAGCTTCTCGCATAAGCTTATGAGGTGCCTCCACAAGGTCAGTTTGCAAATCAGGCAAATTCCCATGCTTCTGCAATAGAGCAAGCCCTATAATACATACCATAGAAGAGATCTTTATTATGCTGTTAATACGAATGGAGCACATAATATAATACTAGGGGTAAATCCATGTCCTTTTGGACTTACCCATCTACGGATAATAGCAAGGGAGCTGCCTAGCCTAACCAGTGTAAGAAGGCAACTACTTGAATTAGTTGACAGGAGAAAAGGGTGACCATGGAGCTACAGTTTGAGCATCATTTTCTTCTGGTATTCTTTCTGAAATGTTACGGGTTTTACATTTTCTATCAAGTAAATGGCACCAGGCCCACCTGTACTCTGTGTAGAAAACAAATTGCAGCCAACTTCAAATATATGCAATTACAAATACTATCGTTTGTGTATTCTAAATTTGTGCAACAAAGTCACCATCATCTGAAATACAAAGTTATAGTCCTATATATGCCAGAGCAAAGCTCGATTACTTATAAGAACATTTTCTCCTCCAGTTTTCTGGGACAAGGGATAGGAAATAAAAATATTCGAGTTATTGGTTTTATATAGAAGTCGTGTTTTTGAGGTGGAAGTGGACACTGGACAGATTGCACACACTTAAAGTGCATACTGCAAACAGGTGATTACTAAAATGTGGATTATATGTTGGATTATGGTAGTAGAACTTATATATTCTTTATTGGATGAAGTGCTGATATGGCTATGCACATCTTTGGGCAGGTAGATATCAAACTTTCAGTGTATTCATGCAGGTTAGGCAGAAGTGTAAATGATTAGAAAATCCTAATAGGCCACTGAACATATATTTGATATGAAATTACCGAGATGGAGAGCCAACCTGCTAACAGTTCCAAATGTCCAGTCCCAGAAGCACGATATGCAACCAATTCACCCAGAAGTCTTGCCACAGAATATACCTCATCTTCTTCCAATACGGCTCTAAATCAGCACATAAGAGGAACTAGACTAAACAGATGTATTAATATTGAAACCTCACAGTGTAAAATGACTGGATATAGACTTACAGATACTTTGCACGTCCTAGGCAGCACAAAGCCTCACGAATTCCATGATCAAACACTTCCCTGTAATGAGCTTTCCATGCCATATCATGCGTCGCATAGAATGATCGCCATCTCAATACATCAGAACCCATGAAGCACTGAAGGACGACCACAACCCAGGAAAGGATAAGAAACAAAGCAATTAATGCTCGTCTGGAGACCCGCTCAGCTCCATCCTGTGCTAGATTACAAGCAAGGCAAACTAATTATTGGAGCACAAGATAGACATATGGAAGCAAAGAAACATTAGGCAAGTGGACGCTGAATAAAATACAAGTCCTCCTCAAAATGCATAACTTACTAGTATTCAGTATATTCACATTGACACCAAGTGCAACAAAATGTAAGTAGCATGCCCTTTGTACTGTTCAACTAAAAAAATCATCTAAAAATACCAAACAAATATATAACAAATGTTTTATATGAACAAGGTTTTCTTGGTAGTGAGCTTACAGCAATTTAAGTCTTGAAAGGGCTAGATTCAAAGCTAGAATATACAACTGATAAGTGATATCAACCAACTCAAACATACCAAAGAAACAGGACGTGGGTCTTCTTTCGTTGGGAAGATCACTCACAATGACAAACATGAGATAAATTGCCCCAACCAGCTGCAATGCACCAACAGCCATACCAAATCTAGTCCACCACAACCAGCGCTTATACCTCACCTGTTCAGCAAAATGGAAGTAGCAATGTGATAAATAGGTAGAAAATATACTCTTCTCGGATCTAATTCAAGTTAAACAACCACATTTTAATAAATGTTCATATCCCGTCATTAACCTGTTTACTTATTTTCTTAATTCCTTTAGCACTTCTTTTTTGTCCCTTCATATCCGCCCTATTATCCCCGACAGATTGTAAACAGGGAATGCTCAATCCCATTAGAGGGGCTTAGGGAAATCCCAGTTGGCGATCAAATATGGTAGCGTGCAGCAGCAATGAGCTTGAACTAAATTAGCACTACAGCTGCACATGGATGAATTAAAAAAATAAGTTAGCCCTGATTGACAGGACAAATGAATCTACATAATCTTGTGCACTTGTGTTCAACAACAAAGTTGGGTACCACAATCGTCAATGATATCTTATAATCATTCATCAAGAGCATTTCAAAATTACATGTCCTATCAAACTTGTGCATCAAATCAAGTTTTTAACAGACTGTAAGCTCAACTAAAGCCACAAACTGCAACCTCATTATTGTCTACTCCCTCCGTCCCATAATATAAGATGTTTTTTAACACTACACTAGTGCCAAAAAACGTCTTACATTATGGGACAGAGGGAGTAGTTTTTATCACTAGAGGAGTACCAGACTGTAAGCTCATTCAAAGCCACACCATCATAGCAGCATTGCCAGCTGATATCTTCCATCAATTACACCACAATTGCATCAAACCCACCTTACAAATCAAAACTAAGCTAATTCATAACAATGACCGAAGCAACGCAACACCAGCTGAAACTATCCTGAATCTTAACAATGACCGATGCGTAGAAACCCCATGGGTCTGTGTTTTAAGCAATGGAAATCTTATCTAAGTAAAATCACCCGAATAATCCAACCTGGAATGCACCTACCAGAAAGGATCCTACTTTTGCGGGGCCACCCACCAGAAAGGTCAAATCTACCAAACCAGCAACAGGAGCTTGATTGATTGAGCCTCACCCTGATCTCGTGGCGGGCCACGGCGTCCTCGGCAACGGAGGCGGCGGCCTCGTCGAGGTGGCGGCGAGCAATGGCGTCCGCAGTGGCGTGCTGGGCCCGCGCGGCGCCGAGCATGGCGAGCACCCGGACCGCGGCCATGGCGGGCACGGCGGCGAGCGCGAGCCCCCAGCCGCAGCCGGGCGGGAGCGCGGCGTCGATGAGGTAGAGGCCAAGCAGCAGCACCGCGCAGTTGAGGCCGCCGACGAGGAACGAGACGACCCGCACCATGCCGACATGGAAGGAGGTGGACCCGGCGCCGGCCGCCGCGGGGCCGCGGACTGGCCGGCGCCGGCCATGGCGGGCCTCCGTCGGTCGAGCGGCGGCGGCGGCGGGGAGGAGCGGCGGCGGGGGAGGGGGAGGAGGAGGAGGCGGCGGATTGGGAGGAGGAGCTGGGCGGGAGGGGTGGCTGCGGGCCCGCGGCAGGGGAGGAGCGGCTTTCTAGACATCATCCGGCCGCGGCGGCCATGGAAAGCGGGGGTCGCGGGTGGTTGGGGACGGAAATAGAAACCGGGAGACGGGGGGAAAGAGTCGGCCTCCGCCTGCTGAATTGCTACTTCGTTCCGGGGACGTTTCCGAGGTTGAGCTGAGCTGACGATGATTGCTGACTGGCAGTTAGTTGCTTCAGAATTTCTTTTCTGCCGTTTTATAGCTGCACTTTTGGAGTTGGTGGAGATCACAGTCTCATGATCTGTGAGCAGGACCATCACCATGCGTGCAATTGAAGAAACGATTTCTGTTATCTTTTTCTCGAACACACACCCAAATACTACTTTTTTGGGGGTTAATTAGATAAATGCCACTCCAATTATGACGACTCATAAAAATGCCACTGTAATTTTTAAACTTTGAAAAATGCCACTATAATTTTTGCAAACTTTAAAAAATGTCATTCCAGACTTCGAAAAATGCCACTGGAAATGATATGAAATGGCGTTTTTCAAATTTTGGAAATTGCACTGGCATTTCTCGGAATCGTCATATTTGGAGTGGCATTTATCAAAAAATTACCCTTTTTTTAGGCAAACACGCACACCCAAATACATGTCGTTGTGGATTAGGAAAAGGAATGTTAATTACGTGTTTGGTAGGATGCATGCGCCAGAAATTAGTCTTAATAACCCACAAGTGTAGGGGATCGCAACAGCTTTCGAGGGTAAAATATTCAACCCAAATTTATTGATTCGAGCCAAAGAATATTATTGAGTATTAGCAGTTGAGTTGAAATTCAACCACACATGGATAACTTAGTATCTGCAGCACAGTATTTAGTAGCAAAGTAGTATGATAATAAAGGTAATGATAGCAAAAGTAATATTTTTGGGTTTTGTATTGATTGTAACAGTAGCAACGGAAAAGTAAATAAGTGAAACACAAGATGTGAAAAGCTCGTAGGCATTGGATCAGTGATGGATAATTATGTCGGATGCGATTCCTCGTGTAATAGCTATAATATAGGGTAACACAGAACTAGCCCCAGTTCATCAATATAATGTAGGCATGTATTCCGTAAATAGTCACGTGCTTGTTAGCAAACTCATTCCGAATAACACAGAACCGGAGAAATTTCGAATAACACTAAGTTACCTCAACGGGGATATGAACATCCCCAATAATAAGAATATCATACTTTTTCTTGACAGTAGGGAGAGGAAATTCAAAACCTCCAATAATAATAGTTGGAACTTTTCCAATAGAATTGATGCTATGAGCTTGAGATTGTTTCCTCGAAAAGTATACCGTATGCTCATTACCATTAACATGAAAAGTGACATTGCCTTTGTTGCAATCAATAACAGCCCCTGCAGTATTCAAAAGGGTCTACCGAGGATAATCGACATACTATCGTCCTCGGGAATATCAAGAATAACAAAGTCCGTTAAGATAGTGACATTTGCAACCACAACAGGCACATCCTCATAAATACCGACAGGTATAGCAGTTGATTTATCAGCCATTTGCAAAAGATATTTCAGTAGGTGCCAACTTATTCAATTCAAGTCTACGATATAAAGAGAGAGGCATAACACTAACACCGGCTCCAAGATCACATAAAGCAGTTCTAACATAATTTCTTTGAATGGAGCATGGTATAGTTGGTACTCCCGGATCTCCAAGTTTCTTTGGTATTCTACCTTTAAAAGTGTAATTAGCAAGTATGGTGGAAATTTCAGCTTCCGGTATCTTTCTTTTATTTGTAATGATATCCGTCATACACTTAGCATAAGGATTTACTTTAAGCATATCAGTTAAGCGCATATGTAAGAAGATAGGTCTAATCATTTCAACAAACCGCTCAAAATCCTCATCATCCTTTGTCTTGGATGGTTTAGAAGAGAAGGCATAAACCCTTCCTGAAAATAAGTTGAGTATGTGGAGTTTGCTATATGATAGTTGAGTATGTGGAGTTTGCTAAATCAAAGCTCTCACATAAAACCTTCCTGAAAATAAGATGAATTGCAATTGTTTGATGACTGAGAATGAAGTTTGCTCGTTTTCAAGAAAGTTTATGGTCTATGCTTTAACATGTGAATAGCTTGTTACTTGATCGTGAGAAATTTTATGAGATGAACTACTGTTATGACATATAATCATGCTAGGAAAGGTGATTGAAATTATCATTGATCAAACTTGTGCACCTTCTAGCATTCACACTTCAAACTTGTGCACCAAAAGCCTCTCGGGAGCCCGTTCCGGCACCCTGCCGGAGGAGGGATCCCTCACTGGTGGCCATCTTCATCATCCCGGCGCTCTCATGACGAGGAGGGAGTAGTTCACCCTTGGGGCTGAGGGTATGTACCAGTAGCTATGTGTTTGATCTCTCTCTCTCTCTCTCTCTCTCTCTCTCGTGTTCTCTCTATGGCACGATCTTGATGTATCGCGAGCTTTGCTATTATAGTTTGATCTTATGATGTTTCTCCCCCTCTACTCTCTTGTGATGAATTGAGTTTTCCCTTTGAAGTTATCTTATCGGATTGAGTCTTTAAGGATTTGAGAACACTTGATGTATGTCTAGCTGTGCTTATTTGTGGTGACAATGGGATATCACGTGATCCACTTGATGTATGTTTTGGTGATCAACTTGTGGGTTCCGCCCATGAACCTATGCATAGGGGTTGGCACATGTTTTCGTCTTGACTCTCCAGCAGAAACTTTGGGGCACTCCTTGAAGTACCTTGTGTTGGTTGAATAGATGAATCTGAGATTGTGTGATGCATATCGTATAATCATGCCTACGGATACTTGAGGTGTCAATGGAGTATCTAGGTGACATTAGGGTTTTGGTTGATTTGTGTCTTAAGGTGTTATTCTAGTATGAACTCTATGATAGATTGAACGGAAAGAATAGCTTCACGTTATTTTACTACGGACTCTTGAATAGATAGAGCAGAAAGGATAACTTTGAGGTGGTTTCGTACCCTACCATAATCTTTTCGTTTGTTCTCCGCTATTAGTGGCTTTGGAGTGACTCTTTGTTGCATGTTGAGGGATAGTTATATGATCCAATTATGTTATTATTGTTGAGAGAACTTGCACTAGTGAAAGTATGAACCTTAGGCCTTGTTTCCTACCATTGCAATACCATTTATGCTCACTTTTACAACTTGTTACCTTGTTGTTTTCATATTTTCAGATTACAAAAACCTATATCTACTATCCATATTGCACTTGTATCACCATCTCTTCGCCGAACTAGTGCACCTATACAATTTACCATTGTATTGGGTGTGTTGGGGACACAAGAGACTCTTTGTTATTTGGTTGCAGGGTTGCTTGGGAGAGACCATCTTCATCCTACGCCTCCCACAGATTGATAAACCTTAGGTCATCCACTTGAGGGAAATTTGCTACTGTCCTACAAACCTCTGCACTTGGAGGCCCAACAACGTCTACAAGAAGAAGGTTGTGTAGTAGACATCAATTCTCAGGTGTGTCTACAATAGGTTCACTAGAAGCATGCAAAGTTCTATCATTTTTATTTTTCTTCTTTTTGGAAGAACTAGGTGCCTCTAAATTATTTCTCTGAGAATCTTGCTCGATTCTCTTAGGGTGGTCTTCAGGATACAAAGGTTCTTGAGTCATTCTATCAGTTCTAGTAGCCACTCTAACAACAAAGTCATTTTTATTATTTAATTCATCAAGCAAATCATTTTGAGCTTTAAGTACTTGCTCATCTTGAGTAGCAACCATAGAAGCATATTTTCTAATGAGTTTAAGTTCACCTTTAACTCTAGCCATATAATCGCTCACGCGTCCTATCTCGAAAGCATTATTCTTTAACTCTCTACCAACATAAGCATTAAAACTTTCTTGTCTAGCCATAAAGTCATCAAATTCATCTAAGCATGGGCTATGAAATTTAGTAGAGGGAATTACAACTTTATCATATCTATAGAGAGAATTTACCTTTACTACTTGTGTCGGGTTATCAAGACAATGTGGTTCTTCGACAGGCGGTATATTAAGACCATGTATTTCTTCAATAGGAGGTAAATTCTTAACATCTTCAGCTTTTATACCTTTTTTTTCATTGATTTCTTTGCCTCTTGCATATCTTCAGATGAGAAATAAACACCCTCTCTTCTTGGAGTGGGTTTAGGAATAGGCTCAGAGTTGGCTCAATTGGTTAAGGAATTGCCTCAGAATTGACTCGGGAAGAGTCCAATTATTTTCATTAGTCAACATATTATTCAATAGTAGTTCACTTCACCATCGTTCTTTCCTCGAAAACACAACCAAGACAACTATCCAAGTAGTCCTTGGAAGCATCGGTTAGTCCATTATAAAAGATATCAAGCATTTCATTTTTCTTTAGAGGATGATCAGGCAAAGCATTAAGTAATCGGAGGAGCCTCCCCCAAGCTTGTGGGAGACTCTCTTCTTTGACTTGCACAAAATTATATATTTCCCGTAAGGCAACTTGTTTCTTATGAGCAGGGAAATATTTAGCAGAGAAGTAATAAATCATATCCTGGGGACTACGCACACAACCAGGATCAAGAGAATTAAACCAAGTCTTAGCATCACCCTTTAATGAGAACGGAAATATCTTAAGGATATAATAATAGCGAGACTTCTCATCATTAGTAAACAGGGTGGCTATATCATTTAAGTTGGTAAGATGTGCCACAACAGTTTCAGATTCAAGGCCATAAAAAGGATCAGATTCAACCAAAGTAATAATCTCAGGATCAACAGAGAATTCATAATCCTTATTAGTAACACAGATAGGTGAAGTAGCAAAAGCAGGGTCAGGTTTCATTCTAGCATTAAGAGATTGCTGCTTCCATTTAGCTAATAATTTCTTAAGATCATATCTATCTTTACAAGCAAAGATAGCTCTAGCAGATTGCTCTTCCATAACATAACCCTCAGGAACAACAGGCAATTCATAATCATTGGGAGAACTTTCATCATCACTATCATCAATAATAGCATCTTAAATAATTTCATTCTCTCTAGCCCTAGCAAGTTGTTCATCAAGAAATTCACCTAATGGCAAAGTAGTATCACGCACAGAAGTAGTTTCATCATAAGTATCATGCATAGCAGAAGTGGCATCATCAATAACATGCGACATATCAGAATTCATAGCAGTAGCAGGTTTAGGAGTCGCAAGCTTACTAATAATAGAAGGAGATTCTAGTGCAGAGCTAGATGGCAGTTCCTTACCTCCCCTCGTAGTTGAGGGAAAAATCTTGGTTTTTCCGTCTTTCAAGTTCCTCATAGTGATCAACAGATATAAATCCCAAGTGACTCAGAGAATAGAGCTATGCTCCCCGGCAACGGCGCCAGAATTTAGTCTTGATAACCCACAAGTGTAGGGGATCGCAACAGCTTTCGAGGGTAAAGTATTCAACCCAAATTAATTGATTTGACACAAGGGATGCCAAAGAATATTATTGAGTATTAGGAATTGAGTTGTCAATTCAACCACACCTGGATAACCTAGTATCTGCAGCAAAGTATTTAGTAGCAAAGTAGTATGATAATAAAGGTAACACAAAAGTAATATTTTTGGGTTTTGTATTGATTGTAACAGTAGCAACAGAAAAGTAAATAAGCGAAACACAAGATGAGAAAAGCTCGTAGGCATTGGATCAGTGATGGATAATTATGTCGGATGCGATTCCTCATGTAATAGCTATAACATAGGATGACACAGAACTAGCTCCAGTTCATCAATGTATTGTAGGCATGTATTTCGTAAATAGTCATACATGCTTATGGAAAAGAACTTGCATGACATTTTTGTCCTACCCTCCCGTGGCAGCGGGGTCCTAACAGAAACTAAGGTATATTAAGGCCTCCTTTTAATAGAGAACCGGAACAAAGCATTAGCACATAGTGAATACATGAACTCCTCAAACTACGATCATCGCCGAGAAGTATCTCGATTATTGTCACTTCGGGATTGTCGGATCATAACACATAATAGGTGACTATAGACTTGCAAGATAGGATCAAGAACACACATATATTCATGAAAACATAATAGGTTCAGATCTGAAATGATGGTACTCAGGCCCTAGTGACAAGCATTAAGCATAGCAAAGTCATAGCAACATCAATCTCAGAACATAGTGGATACTAGGGATCAAACCCTAACAAAACTAACTTGATTACATGGTAAATCTCATCCAACCCCCTCACCGTCCAGCAAGACTACGATGGAATTACTCACGCACGGCGGTGAGCATCATGAAATTGATGATGGGGGATGGTTGATGATGACGACGGCGACGAATCCCCCTCTCCGAAGCCCCGAACGGACTCCAGACCAGCCCTCCTGAGAGAGATTAGGGCTTGGCGGTGGCTCCGTATCATAAAACGTGATGAAACTTTCTCTTTGATTTTTTTTCTCCGCGAGACGGAATATATGGAGTTGGAGTTGAGGTCGGCGGAGCCTCAGGGGGGCCACGAGACAGGGGGCCGCGCCCAGGGGGATGGGCGCACCCCCCACCCTCGTGGACAGGGTGTGGGCCCCCTGGTCTTGATTCTTTCGCCAGTATTTTTTATATTTTCCAAAAAGTGCCTCCATGGATTTTCAGGACATTCCGAGAACTTTTGTTTTCTACACATAAAACAACATCATGGCACTTCTGCTGAAAACAACGTCAGTTCGGGTTAGTTTCATTCAAATCATGCAAGTTAGAGTCCAAAACAAGGGCAAAAGTGTTTGGAAAAGTAGATATGTTGGAGACGTATCAACTCCCCCAAGCTTAAACCTTTGCTTGTCCTCGAGCAATTCAGTTGATAAACTGAAAGTGATAAATAAAAACTTTTACAAACTCTGTTTGCTCTTGTTGTTGTAAACATGCAAAGCCAGCATTCAGGTTTCAGCAAATATTATGAACTAACCATACTCACAATAACACCTTGGTCTCATAATTACTCATATCAATAGCATAATTAGCTAGCGAGCCATAATAATAAAACTCGGATGACAACACTTTATCAAAACAATCATAACATGATATAACAAAATGGTAGCTCGCTAGCCCTTTCTGAGACCGCAAAACATAAATGCAGAGCACCTTTAAAGATCAAGGACTGACTAAATATTGTAATTCATGGTAAAAGAGATCCAGTCAAGTCATGCCCAATATAAACCAATAATAATGAATGCAAATGACAGTGTGCTCTCCAGCAGATGCTTTTTAATAAGAAGGGTGATGACTCAACATAAAAGTAAATAGATAGGCCCTTCGCAGAGGGAAGCAGTGATTTGTAGAGGTGCCAGAGCTCGATTTTAAAATAGAGATTGAATAACATTTCGAGCGGCATACTTTTGCTGTCAACGCAACAACTATGAGATGGATGTATCTTCCATACTACATGCATTATAGGCAGTTTCCAAATAGAATGGTAAAGGTTTATACTCCCCCAACCACCAAGAAGCATCAATCCATGGCTTGCTCGAAACAACGAGTGCCTCCAACTAACAATAGCCATGGGGGAGTTTTGTTTAATTATTTTGATTTGCTTTGATCTTTTTGGATCATGGGACTGGGCATCCCGGTTATCGGCCCTTTCTCGTGAATGAGGAGCGGAGTCCACTCCTTTTGAGAATAACCCACCTAGCATGGAAGATATAGGCAGTTCTAGTTGAAACATGAGCTGCTCGAGCATACAAAACAGAATTTCATTTGAAGGTTTGGAGTTTGCCACATACAAATTTACTTGTAACGACAGGTAGATACCGCATATAGGTAGGTATGGTGGACTCATATGGAACAGCTTTGGGGTTTAAGGAGTTTGGATGCACAAGCAGTATTCTCGCTTAGTACAGGTGAAGGCTAGCAAAAGACTGGGAAGCTACCAACTGAGAGAGTGACAACAGTCATAAACATGCATTAAAATTAATTCACACTGAGTACGAGCATGAGTAGGATATAATCTACCATGAACATAAATATCATGAAGGCTATGTTGATTTGTTTCAACTACATGCATGAACATGTGCCAAGCCGAGTCACTCAATTCATTCAAAGGAGGATACCATCCCATCATACCACACCATAATCATTCTAATAGCATGTTGGCAAGCAAGGTAAACCATTATAACTCATAGCTAATCAAGCATGGCACAAGCAACTATAATCTCTAAATGTCATTGCAAATATGTTTACTTCATAATAAGCTGAACCAGGAACGATGAACTCATCATATTTACAAAAACAAGAGAGATCGAGTTCATACCAGCTTTTCTCATCTCAATAAGTCCATCATATATCGTCATTATTGCCTTTCACTTGCATGACCAAACGATGTGTACAATAATAATAGTGCACGTGCATTGGACTAAGCTGGAATCTGCAAGCATTCAACTCAAGAGAGAAGACAAGTAATATGGGCTATAAGTTAAATAAACAGTCATGCATATGAGACCCACTAAACATTTTCAATATGGTCTTCTAATCTCGACCCCCAAAGAAAAGAAAAGAAAATAAAACTATTTACACGGGAAAGCTCCCAACAAGTAAGAAGAAGAACGAGAAATCTTTTTGGTTTTTTTCATTTTAATTACTACAAGCATGGAAATTAAACTAACTATTTTTTTTGGTTTTTCTTAAGGTTTATCAAACACATAAGAAGAAAACTAGAAAAAGAAAATTAAACTAACATGGATAATACAATGAAAGAGTATGAGCACCGACGACTAGATAGTGTGTGAACATGAATGTAAAGTCGGTGAGAAATATGTACTCCCCCAAGCTTAGGATTTTGGCCTAAGTTGGTGTAATGCCAAGGGTAGCCTGGCTGATATCCATAGTTGTAACTGGGGTCGTACTAAGATGAAGCGGCAAATGCCTCCTGAGCTGCGGCATGCTGGCGAGCCGCCTCCGCTCTCCCCTCGTGTTCAGCTGCTTCCTCCCTGGTAACAACATATCTTCCTTTTGCCTGGTAATCAAAAAGGAGAGGAGCAGGAAGAGTAACATGGACAGCGTTGCGTCTGTCATAGATTAGTCGATATTGGAGGAATTGTTCATTCCTCTTAAGAAAATGATGTTGGACCATAGCGTCATAATCTAGATAAGCAGGAGGTAACATCATATCCCCCTCATGTGGGGCTATACCAAGATAATTAGCCACACGGGTCGCATAAATCCCTCCAAATAAGTCTCCAGCTCTACCATTATTATGCAACCTACGTGCAACTATTGCCCCCAAGTTATAATCTTTATAACCTAACACAGCACTCTTGAGGACACAAAGATCAGGGACACATATGACATGCTTCATCTTTACCATTAATGCATCTACCAATGAAGAGAGCAAAATAATGTATAGCAGGAAAATGAATGCTCCCTATGGTAGCTTGTGCTATGTCCCTAGATTCTCCCACAGTAATACTAGTAAGGAAATCTCTAAATTCAGATTTGTGGGGATCATTAATACTGCCCCATTGTGGAAGTTTGCAAGCAGTTGTAAAATCCTCTAAGTCCATGGTATAAGATGTATCATAGATATCAAATAGGACACTCGGAGAATTACGTGTACAATTATATTTAAACCTCCGCACAAAGGAATCAGTCAATTGATAGTGCTGAGGACACTTATCTTGTAAGAAGTCCTCTAGATCAGCATTACGCACATACGCGTCAAATTCCTCCTTAAAGCCCGCTTCGACCATAAAATCATCGGATGGCCACTCACAAGCTCGAACATCTGCGTCCCTCGGTAATTCAACATCTTGCTCACGTATAACAATCCTGGGTCCTTTCTTTACCGAGGAACGACCTTGGTACATTCTCCTAGAAATAATTCTTTTTCTAAAAAATTTCTGAAATTTTAGTAACTTCAAAATAAAAGTGAATAACTAAACAAGATTGGTTGCAACTACTCCTACAAATGCCTAGAGCTTATATCATGCATTAGAATTACTTGGGACCTCATAAATTTAACATGCAAGCTCAAGAACATGGTCACCTATGCAGCAAAAATTTGCAATGAATAAAGCACTAGAACAAAAACTAATTGGACCAATGGAGGAGTCACATACCAAGCAACAATCTCCCAAAGCAGTTTTGTGAATGGAGCTTTGAGCAAGGAGATCGAAAATCGCAGCAAAATGAGCTAGAACTCGTGCTTGAGCTGGATGGGGATTTTTTTGAGAAGAAGATGGAGTGTGTGGGTGCTGGCATAAGTGGAGGGGGGGCACTAGGGGCCCACGAAATAGGGGGCGCTCCCAGGGAAGGTGGGTGCACCCTCCACTCTCGTGGCCTAGTGCTTGCCCCTCTGTAGTGATTTCAGTGCCTAAAATCCTCAAATATTCCATAAAAAATCATACTAAATTTGCAGGGCATTTGTAGCACTTTTATTTTTGGGATATTTTTTATTGCACGGATAATTCAGAAAACAGACAGATAATACTATTTTTTCTTTATTTATTCTAAATAACAGAAAGTAAAAAGAGGGTACTGAAGGTTGTGCCTTCTAGTTTCATCCATCTCATGATCATCAAAATGAATCCACTAACAAGGTTGATCAAGTCTTGTTAACAAACTCACTCCGAATAACACGGAACCGGAGAAATTTCGAATAACACTAAGTTACCTCAACGGGGATATGAACATCCCCAATAATAAGAATATCATACTTTTTCTTAACAGTAGGGAGAGGAAATTCAAAACCTCCAATAATAATAGTTGGAACTTTTCCAATAGAATTGATGCTATGAACTTGAGATTGTTTCCTCGGAAAGTGTACCGTACGCTCATTACCATTAACA
Source organism: Aegilops speltoides (assembly GCA_021437245.1). NCBI lineage: Eukaryota > Viridiplantae > Streptophyta > Magnoliopsida > Poales > Poaceae > Aegilops > Aegilops speltoides. The sequence goes on from CM038142.1 coordinate 406,086,126, forward strand.
TGAAAAGTGAAATTGCCTTTGTTGCAATCAATAACAACCCCTGCAGTATTAAAAAGGGTCTACCAAGGATAATCGACATACTATCGTCCTCGGGAATATCAAGAATAACAAAGTTCGTTAAGATAGTGACATTTGCAACCACAACAAGCACATCCTCACAAATACCGACAGGTATAGCAGTTGATTTATCAGCCATTTGCAAAGATATTTCAGTAGGTGTCAACTTATTCAATTCAAGTCTACGATATAAAGAGAGAGGCATAACACTAACACCGGCTCCAAGATCACATAAAGCAGTTCTAGCATAATTTCTTTTAATAGAGCATGGTATAGTTGGTACTCCCGAATCTCCAAGTTTCTTTGGTATTCCACCTTTAAAAGTGTAATTAGCAAGTATGGTGGAAATTTTAGCTTCCGGTATCTTTCTTTTGTTTGTAATGATATCCTTCATATACTTAGCATAAGGATTTACTTTAAGCATATCAGTTAAGCGCATACGTAAGAAGATAGGTCTAATCATTTCAGCAAAGCGCTCAAAATCCACATCATCCTTTGTCTTGGATGGTTTAGGAGGAAAGGGCATGGGTTTCTGAACCCATGGTTCTCTTTCTCTACCGTGCTTCCTAGCAACAAAATCTCTCTTATCATAACGTTGATTCTTTGATTGTGGGTTATCAAGATCAACAGCAGGTTCAGTCTCTACATCATTGTTTTTGCTAGGTTGAGCATCAACATGAGCACTATCATTAACATTATCACTAGGCTCATGTTCATCACCAGATTGTGTTTCAGCATAAGAAACAGAGATATCATTGGGATTCTTGATACGTCTCCAACGTATCTATAATTTATGAAGCATTCATGCTATATTATTATGTGTTTTGGATGATTATGGGCTTTATTATACACTTTTATATTATTTTTGGGACTAACCTACTAACCGGAGGCCCGACCCATATTGCTGTTTTCTTGCCTAGTTCAGTGTTTCGAAGAAAAGGAATATCAAACGGAGTCCAAACGGAATGAAACCTTCAGAGAAGTTATTTTTGGAACAGAAGCAATCCTGGGAACTTGGCGTGCAAGCCAGGGAAGCGTCGAGGAAGCCACGAGATAGGGGGGCGCGCCCACCCCCCTAGGCGTGCCCTCCACCCTCGTGGGCCCCTTGAGGCTCCCCCGACCGACTTCTTTTGCCTATATATTCCCATATACCCTAAAACCATCGAAGAACACAATAGATCCGGAGTTTCGCCGCCGCAAGCCTCTGTAGCCACCAAAAGCCTCTTGGGAGCCCGTTCCGGCACCCTGCGGGAGGGGGGATCCCTCACCGGGGGCCATCTTCATCATCCCGGCGCTCTCCATGACGAGGAGAGAGTAGTTCACCCCGGGGCTGAGGGTATGTACCAGTAGCTATGTGTTTGATCTCTCTCTCTCTCTCTCGTGTTCTCTCTATGGCACGATCTTGATGTATCGCGAGCTTTGCTATTATAGTTGGATCTTATGATGTTTCTTGCCCTCTTCTCTCTTATGATGAATTGAGTTTTCCCTTTGAAGTTATCTTATCGGATTGAGTCTTTAAGGATTTGAGAACACTTGATGTATGGCTTGCCGTGCTTATCTGTGGTGACAATGCGATATCACGTGATCCACTTGATGTATGTTTTGGTGATCAACTTGCGGGTTCCGCCCATGAACCTATGCATAGGGGTTGGCTCACGTTTTTGTCTTGACTCTCCGGTAGAAACTTTGGGGCACTCTTTGAAGTACTTTGTGTTGGTTGAATAGATGAATATGAGATTGTGTGATGCATATCGTATAATCATGCCCATGGATACTTGAGGTGACAATGGAGTATCTAGGTGACATTATGGTTTTGGTTGATTTGTGTCTTAAGGTGTTGTTCTAGTATGAACTCTATGATAGATTGAACGGAAAGAATAGCTTCATGTTATTTTACTACAGACTCTTGAATAGATAGAGCAGAAAGGATAACTTTGAGGTGGTTTCGTACCCTACCATAATCTCTTCGTTTGTTCTCCGCTATTAGTGGCTTTGGAGTGACTCTTTGTTGCATGTTAAGGGATAGTTATATGATCCAATTATGTTATTATTGTTGAGAGAACTTGCACTAGTGAAAGTATGAACCTTAGGCCTTGTTTCCTACCATTGCAATACCGTTTATGCTCATTTTTACCACTTGTTACCTTGCTGTTTTTATATTTTCAGATTACAAAAACCTATATCTACTATCCATATTGCACTTGTATCACCATCTCTTCGCCGAACTAGTGCACCTATACAATTTACCATTGTATTGGGTGTGTTGGGGACACAAGAGACTCTTTGTTATTTGGTTGCAGGGTTGCTTGAGAGAGACCATCTTCATCCTACGCCTCCCACGGATTGATAAACCTTAGGTCATCCACTTGAGGGAAATTTGCTACTGTCCTACAAACCTCTGCACTTGGAGGCCCAACAACGTCTACAAGAAGAAGGTTGTGTAGTAGAAATCAAGCTCTTTTCTGCGCGCCGTTGCCGGGGAGGTGAGTGCTTGAAGGTATATCTTTAGATCTTGCAATCGAATCTTTTTATTTCTTGTTTTATCACTAGTTTAGTTTATAAAATAAAAACTAAAAAAATGGATTTGAGTTTGTCTCATACGCGTCATCTTTTTAATATCTTTCGTGAGTATGATGAAAAGGAAAATTGTGCTCAAGTGCTAGAAGAAGAATGCATTAAAATGTTTGGTACTAGATCTTTGTATGATGAGCATGATTGCAATGTTGTTAGTATGAATTCCTTGAATATCCATGATGCTAATGATATGCAAAGCCACAAGCTTGGGGAAGCTATGTTTGATGAAGATGATATGTTTAGTTCCCCAAGTTTTGATGAAAATATTTATTATGATGAAAGCATGCCTCCTATTTACGATGATTATATTGATGAAAGTGGGTTTGGAAGAGTGTCAACTTTAGGAAGTAATGATCCCACTATTTTGGAGGATGTTGAATATTATTGTGATAATTATGAAAGTGGATTTGGAGAGGTCATGACTTTATTTAGTGATGAATCCACTATTTCGGAAGAGGTTCCAATTGATTATGAGAACAAAGTTGCTATCTATGATGATTATTGTGATGACTTGTATGCTATTAAGAATAAAGATAACCATGAAACTTGTCATCATGATTTTAGTTTTCAATTGGATTATGCCTCACATGATAATTATTTCGTTGAGTTTGCTCCCACTACTATTCATGAGAAGAATTTTGCTTATGTGGAGAGTAGTAAATTTTCTATGCTTGTAGATCATGAAAATAATGCTTTATGTTCTGGTTATATTGTTGAATTCATTCATGATGCTACTGAAAATTATTATGAGGGAGGAACATATGCTTGTAGGAATTGCAATAATATCAAGTTTCCTCTCTATGTGCTTAAAATCTCGAAGTTATGCTTGTTTTGCCTTCCTATGCTTGTTGATTATTGTTCCCATAAGTTGTTTGCTCACAAAATCCCTATGCATAGGAAGTGGGTTAGACTTAAATGTGCTAGTCATATGCTTCATGATGCTCCCGTTATGATTCAATTCTTATCTTTTACGTGAGCATCATTGTCATCATCATGCCTAGCTAGAAAGGCATTAAAGAAAAGTGCTTGTTGGGAGACAACCCAATATTTACCTTTACTGTTTTTGTGTGTCCACATGATTACACTACTGTAGTAATCATGTTTTATAGCTTTTGTTTCAATAGAGTGCCAAGTAAGACCTTTAGGATAGCTTACGGTGATAGTTGTGTTGATCCTGCTGAAAATCAGAAACTTTTGCACCCAGTAAATTAGTTTTGTTAATTCACAAAACGAGCTTCTGATCTTATTCTTTCTTCTCCGGATTCGTACACAAATTTCTTAGGACTTCCTAATTTTTTAGGATTTTTGGAGTTCCAGAAGTATACTTTTGATACAGATTACTACAAACTGTTCTGTTTTTGACAGATTGTGTTTTCTATGTGTTGTTTGCTTATTTTGATGAATCTATGAGTAGTATCGGAGGGTATGAACCATAGATAAGTTGGAATACAATAGATATTGCACCAATATCTATTTATAATGAGTTCATTACAGTACCTAAGTGGTTGTTTTATTTTCTTATACTAACGGAGCTTATGACTTTTCTGTTGAGTTTTGTATTGTGGAGTTTTCAAGTTTTGGGTAAAGATTCGATGGACTATGGAATAAGGAGTGGCAATAGCCTAAGCTTGGTGATGCCCAAGGCACCCCAAGGTAATATTCAAGGACAACCAAGAGCCTAAGCTTGGGGATGCCCCGGAAGGCATCCCCTCTTTCGTCTTCGTTCATCGGTAACTTTACTTGGAGCTATATTTTTATTCACCACACGATATGTGTTTTGCTTGGAGTGTCATTTTATTTTGTTAGTATTAGCTTGATGTTATTTAGAATAATGTTTTTCATCTTTAGTTTCAATAGAAATGTTAAGGATAGCCTTTACCATGCTTATTTTGCTAGTATACATGTTGCTGTTTGAAAACAGAAAGTTTACCGTTGTTGCAAAAATTCCCTAGAAAAGTCAGAATGTGATAACTTGTTGAAACTTTTTGCATAATGAGCTATGATAAATCTTCTACAGCGTAGTAGTTTTCTCATATTTTTTGGATTTAGGGAAGTATTGATACTCTTGCATTCTTTACAGACTGTATTGTTTTGGCAGATTGCTGTTATGTTTGCATTGTTTGCATATGTTTGCTTGTTTAATGATTCTATTTGAGGATAGGAGTATTAAATATGCAGAGGCATTTAGTATGCAATGTTGAATAATAATTTTAGTGATTTTTTATAGTAGAAAATGATAAGGTTTTGCATTGGTTTATACTAACCTATCTCACGAGTTCTTGTTGAGTTTGGTGTGGATGAAGCTTTTGATAAAAAGAGAAACCATGATATGAGAGGAATTAAGGAGACACAAAAGTTCAAGCTTGGGGATGCCCAAGGCACCCCAAGATAATATTTCAAGAAGTCTCAAGTATCTAAGCTTGGGGATGCCCCGTTAGGCATCCCACCTTTCTTCTTCAACAACTATCGGTTAGTATCGGTTGAACCTAAGTTTTTGCTTCTTCACATGAATTGCGCTATCCTTGCAATGTCGTTTTATTTTGTTTTACATACTGTTTGAATACACTACCAAGATCTGAAATTCTTAAATGAAAGAGAGTCTTCACATAGCTACATAATTATTTAGCTACTCATTGATCTTCACTTATATCTTTTTGGAGTAGTTTGTCATTTACTCGTGTGCGTCACTTATATCCTATGAGTAAATGGTTGAGTGAGTTGAATGTCATAAATCTGAAATTATATATTTTTCATTTGCCTATCCCATGGGGAGTAATGACTTTACATCTAAAAAGTAGAGGTTGTAAATTTATTGGAGGTTAGCAAGCATTGTATTGGTCATTTGAACATTTCATGAAAGAATATTGAAGGAAGAGAGATTTCACATATAAATATACTATATTAGACATCTTTTATAATTGTGAGCACTCATTAAGTATGACATGCTAAAGAGTTGATGTTGGACAAGGAAGACAACATAATGGGTTATGTTTTCTCACATTTCAGTTAAAGTATATTGTCATGGATCATTCAAACATGTTGAGCTTGCCTTTCCCCCTCATGCTAGCCAAATTCCTTGCACCAAGTAGAGATACTACTTGTGCTTCCAAATATCCTTAAACCCAGTTTTGCCATGAGAGTCCACCATACCTACCTATGGATTGAGTAAGATCCTTCAAGTAAGTTGTCATCGGTGCAAGCAATAAAATTGCTCTCTAAATATGTATGATCTATTAGTGTGAAGAAAATAAGCTTTATACGATCTAGTTATGGAAGCAATAAAGGTGACGGACTGCATAATAAAGGTCCATATACAAGTGGCAATATAAAGTGACGTTCTTTTGCATTAAGATTTTGTGCATCCAACCATAAAAGCGCATGGCAACCTCTGCTTCCCTCTGCGAAGGGTCTATCTTTTACTTTATGTCTTTTACTTTATGCAAGAGTCAAGGTGATCTTCACCTTTCCCTTTTTCATTTTATCCTTTGGCAAGCACCTCGTGTTGGAAAGATCTTGGCATATATATCCAATTGGATGTAAGTTAGCATGAACTATTATTGTTCACATCACCCAAAGGTGAATACGTTGGGAGGCAACACTATAAGCCCCTATCTTTCTCAGTGTCCGATTAAAACTCCATAACCATAAGTATTGTGAGTGTTAGCAATTGTAGAAGACTATATGATAGTTGAGTATGTGGAGTTTGCTAAATCAAAGCTCTGACATAAACCCTTCCTGAAAATAAGATGAATTGCAATTGTTTGATGACTGAGAATGAAGTTTGCTAGTTTTCAAGAAAGTTTATGGTCTATGCTTTAACATGTGAATAGCTTGTTACTTGATCGTGAGAAGTTTTATGAGATGAACTACTGTTATGACATATAATCATGCTAGGAAAGGTGATTGAAATTATCATTGATCAAACTTGTGCACCTTCTAGCATTCACACTTCATAAATTCTTTCTTTTATCATTTACCTACTCGAGGACGAGCAAGAATTAAGCTTGGGGATGCTGATATGTCTCCAACGTATCTATAATTTATGAAGCATTCATGCTATATTATTATGTGTTTTGGATGATTATGGGCTTTATTATACACTTTTATATTATTTTTGGGACTAACCTACTAACCGGAGGCCCAACCCATATTGCTGTTTTCTTGCCTATTTCAGTGTTTCGAAGAAAAGGAATATCAAACGGAGTCCAAACGGAATGAAACCTTCGGAAAAGTTATTTTTGGAACAGAAGCAATCTCGAGAACTTGGAGTGCAAACCAGGGAAGCGTCAAGGAAGCCACGAGATAGCGTGGCGCGCCCACCCCCCTGGGCGCACCCTCTACCCTCATGGGTCCCTCGAGGCTCCCCCGACCAACTTCTTTCGCCTATATATTCCCATATACCCTAAAACCATCGAAGAAAACAATAGATATGGAGTTCCGCCGCCGCAAGCCTCTGTAGCCACCAAAAGCCTCTCGAGAGCCCGTTCCGGCACCGTACCGGAGGGGGTATCCCTCACCGGTGGCCATCTTCATCATCCTGGCGCTCTCCATGACGAGGAGGGAGTAGTTCACCCTCGGGGCTGAGGGTATGTACCAGTAGCTATGTGTTTGATCTCTCTCTCTCTCTCTCTCTCGTGCTCTCTCTATGGCACGATCTTGATGTATCGTGAGCTTTGCTATTATAGTTGGATCTTATGATGTTTCTACCACTCTACTCTCTTGTGATGGATTGAGTTTTCCCTTTGAAGTTATCTTATCAGATTGAGTCTTTAAGCATTTGAGAACACTTGATGTATGTCTTGTCGTGCTTATCTGTGGTGACAATGGGATATCACGTGATCCACTTGATGTATGTTTTGGTGATCAACTTGTGGGTTCCGCCCATGAACCTATGCATAGGGGTTGGCACACGTTTTTGTCTTGACTCTCCGGTAGAAACTTTGGGGCACTCTTTGAAGTACTTTGTGTTGGTTGAATAGATGAATCTGAGATTGTGTGATGCGTATCATATAATCATGCCCACGGATACTTGAGGTGACAATGGAGTATCTAGGTGACATTAGGGTTTTGGTTGATTTGTGTCTTAAGGTGTTACTCTAGTATGAACTCTATGATAGATTGAACGGAAAGAATAGCTCATGTTATTTTACTACAGACTCTTGAATAGATAGAGCAGAAAGGATAACTTTGAGGTGGTTTCGTACCCTACCATAATCTCTTTGTTTGTTCTCCGCTATTAGTGGCTTTGGAGTGACTCTTTGTTGCATGTTGAGGGATAGTTATATGATCCAATTATGTTATTATTGTTGAGAGAACTTGCACTAGTGAAAGTATGAACCTTAGGCCTTGTTTCCTACCATTGCAATACCATTTATGCTCACTTTTACCACTTGTTACCTTGCTGTTTTTATATTTTCAGATTACAAAAACCTATATCTACTATCCATATTGCACTTGTATCACCATCTCTTCGCCGAACTAGTGCACCTATACAATTTACCATTGTATTGGGTGTGTTGGGGACACAAGAGACTCTTTGTTATTTGGTTGCAGGGTTGCTTGAGAGAGACCATCTTCATCCTATGCCTCCCACAGATTGATAAACCTTAGGTCATCCACTTCAGGGAAATTTGCTACTGTCCTACAAACCTCTACACTTGGAGGCCCAACAACATCTACAAGAAGAAGGTTGTGTAGTAGACATCAATTCCCAGGTGTGTCTACAATAGGTTCACTAGAAGCATGCAAAGTTCTATCATTTTTCTTTTTCTTATTTTTGGAAGAACTAGGTGCCTCTAAATTATTTCCTTGAGAATCTTGCTCGATTCTCTTAGGGTGGCCTTCAGGATACAAAGGTTCCTGAGTCATTCTACCAGTTCTAGTAGCCACTCTAACAGCACAGTCATTTTTTTATTTAATTCATCAAGCAAATCATTTTGAGCTTTAAGTACTTGCTCATCTTGAGTAGCAACCATAGAAGCATATTTGCTAATGAGTTTAAGTTCACCTTTAACTCTAGCCATATAATCGCTCACGCGTCCTATCTCGAAAGCATTATTCTTTAACTCTCTACCAACATGAGCATTAAAACTTTCTTGTCTAGCCATAAAGTCATCAAATTCATCTAAGCATGGGCTATGAAATTTAGTAGAGGGAATTTCAACTTTATCATATCTATAGAGAGAATATACCTTTACTACCTATGTCGGGTGATCAAGACAATGTGGTTCTTCGACAGGCGGTATATTAAGACCATGTATTTCTTCAATAGGAGGTAAATTCTTAACATCTTCAGCTTTTATACCTTTTTCTTTCATTGATTTCTTTGCCTCTTGCATATCTTCAGGACTGAGAAATAAAACACCTCTCTTCTTTGGAGTGGGGTTAGGAATAGGCTCAGGAGTTGGCTCAATTGGTTCAGGAATTGACTCAGGAAGAGTCCAATTATTTTCATTAGTCAACATATTATTCAATAGTAGTTCAGCGTCGTCGACTATTCTTTCCCTGAAAACACAACCAGCAAAACTATCCAAGTAGTCCTTGGAAGCATCGGTTAGTCCATTATAAAAGATATCAAGCATTTCATTTTTCTTTAGAGGATGATCAGGCAAAGCATTAAGTAATCGGAGAAGCCTCCCCCAAGCTTGTGGGAGACTCTCTTCTTTGACTTACACAAAATTATATATTTCCTGTAAGGCAGCTTGTTTCTTATGAGCAGGGAAATATTTAGCAGAGAAGTAATAAATCATATCCTGGGGACTACGCACACAACCAAGATCAAGAGAATTAAACCAAGTCTTAGCATCACCCTTTAATGAGAACGGAAATATCTTAAGGATATAATAATAGCGAGACTTCTCATCATTAGTAAACAGGGTGGCTATATCATTTAACTTGGTAAGATGTGCCACAACAGTTTCAGATTCAAGGCCATAAAAAGGATCAGATTCAGCCAAGGTAATAATCTCAGGATCAACAGAGAATTCATAATCCTTATCAGTAACACAAATAGGTGAAGTAGCAAAAGCAGGGTCAGGTTTCATTCTAGCATTAAGAGATTGCTGTTTCCATTTAGCTAATAATTTCTTAAGATCATATCTATCTTTACAAGCAAAGATAGCTCTAGCAGCTTCCTCTTCCATAACATAACCCTCAGGAACAACATGCAATTCATAATCATTGGGAGAACTTTCATCATCACTATCATCAATAATAGCATCTTCAATAATTTCATTCTCTCTAGCCCTAGCAAGTTGTTCATCAAGAAATTCACCTAATGGCAAAGTAGTATCACGCACAGAAGTAGTTTCATCATAAGTATCATGCATAGCAGAAGTGGCATCATCGATAACATGCACATATTAGAATTCATAGCAGTAGCAGGTTTAGGTGTCGCAAGCTTACTAATAACAGAAGAAGAATCTAGTGCAGAGCTAGATGGCAGTTCCTTACCCCCCCCCCTCGTAGCTGAGGGCAAAATCTTGGTTCTTTCATCTTTCAAGTTCCTCATAGTGATCAACAGATATAAATCCCAAGTGACTCAGAGAATAGAGCTATGCTCCCTGGCAACGGCGCCAGAAATTAGTCTTGATAACCCACAAGTGTATGGGATCGCAATAGCCTTTGAGGGTAAAGTGTTCAACCCAAATTTATTGATTCGACACAAGGGGAGCCAAAGAATATTATTGAGTATTAGCAGTTGAGTTGTCAATGCAACCACACCTGGATAACTTAGTATCTGCAGCAAAGTATTTAGTAGCAAAGTAGTACGATAATAAAGGTAACGATAGCAAAAGTAATATTTTTGGGTTTTGTATTGATTGTACAGTAGCAACGGAAAAGTAAATAAGCGAAACACAAGATGTGAAAAGCTCGTAGGCATTGGATCGGTGATGGATAATTATGTCGGATGCGATTCCTCATGTAATAGCTATAACATAGGGTGACACAGAACTAGCTCCAGTTCATCAATGTAATGTAGGCATGTATTCCGTAAATAGTCATACATGCTTATGGAAAAGAACTTGCCTGACATCCTTTGTCCTACCCTCCTGTGGCAGCGGGGTCCTAACGGAAACTAAGGGATATTAAGGCCTCCTTTTAATAGAGAATCGGAACAAAGCATTAGCACATAGCGAATACATGAACTCCTCAAACTACGGTCATCACCGAGAAGTATCCCAATTATTGTCACTTCGGGGTTGTCGGATCATAACACATAATAGGTGACTATAGACTTGCAAGATAGGATCAAGAACATACATATATTCATGAAAATATAATAGGTTCAGATCTGAAGTCATGGCACTTGGGCCCAAGTGACAAGCATTAAGCATAGCAAAGTCATAGCAACATCAATCTCAAAACATAGTGGATACTAGGGATCAAACCCTAACAAAACTAACTTGATTACATGGTAAATCTCATCCAACCCCTCACCGCCCAGCAAGCCTACGATGGAATTACTCACACACATCGGTGAGCATCATGAAATTGGTGATGGAGGATGGTTGTTGATGACGACGACGATGAATCCCCCTCTCCGGAGCCCCGAACGGACTCCAGATCAGCCCTCCCGAGAGAGATTAGGGCTTGGCGGCGGCTCTGTATCGTAAAACGCAATGAAACTTTCTCTCTGATTTTTTTCTCCGCAAGACGGAATATATGGAGTTGGAGTTGAGGTCGGCAGAGCCTCAGGGGGCCCACGAGACACGGGGGCGTGCCCAGGTGGGGTGGGCGCGCCCCCACCGTCGTGGACAGGGTGTGGGCCCCCTGGTCTTGATTCTTTCGCCAGTATTTTTTATATTTTCCAAAAGGTGCCTCTGTGGATTTTCAGGACATTCTGAGAACTTTTGTTTTCTACACATAAAACAACATCATGGCAGTTCTGCTGAAAACAACGTGAGTCCGGGTTAGTTTCATTCAAATCATGCAAGTTAGAGTCCAAAACAAGGGCAAAAGTGTTTGGAAAAGTAGATACATTAGAGACGTATCACTAGTGCACACACAGAGAAATAGTCCCTGGCGTATCGAGAAGGATGCTACATGCTAACGAGAAGTTTGGAGAACTTCACCAAGAAGTATCTGTGTTGCAGAGAAGAGAGAGATATGTTTCGAGAACAAACTTGATACGTCTCCTATGTATCTATAATTTTTTATTGTTCCATGCTATAATATTGTCTGTTTTGGATGTTATATATGCATTAATATGCTATTTTATATTATTTTTGGGAGTAACTTGTTAACCTAGAGCCCAGTGCCAGTTTCTGTTTTCCCCTTGTTTTTGACTATTATAGAAAAGGAATATCAAACGGAGTCCAAATGGAATAGAACTTTACGGTGATTTTTCTTGGACCAGAAGAAACCACGAGACCTGGAGAAGAGGCCAGAAGACCCACGAGGAGGCCACAAGCCGTAGGGGGCGCCCACAGGGCTTGTGGGCCCCTCGGGGACCTCCTAACCTTAATCTTCGCACTATAAATTCTCAAATATTTCCCCTATACTAGAGGGCACACAAAAAATACTTTTCTGCCCCCGCAAGCCTCTGTTCCCGTGAGATCCCATCTTGGGGCCTTTTTCGACATTTGCGGAGGGGGATTCGATCACAGGGGACCTCTACATCAACCTTGTTGCCCTTCCGATGATGTGTGAGTACTTTACCACAGACTTATGGGTTCATATTTAGTAGCTAGATGGCTTTTTCACTCTCTTTGATCTTCAATACAATGTTTGCCGAGGAACATAGTAATAATTCAAAAAAAAATCCTATGTGTCACCAAGATCAATCTAGGAGATGCTAGAAACAAGAGAGAGGGAGTGCATCTTCATACCCTTGAAGATTGCTAAGCGGAAGCGTTACAAGAACACGGTTGATGGAGTCGTACTCGCGGCGATTCAAATCGCGGAAGATCCGAACCAAGCGCCGAACGGACGACGCCTTCGCATTCAACACACGTACAGCCCGGGGACGTCTCCTCCTTCTTGATCCAGCAAGGGGGAAGGAGAAATTGAGGGAGAACTCCGGTATCATGACGGCGTGGCGGTGGAGCTTGTGGTTCTCCGGCAGAGCTTCGCCAAGCTCAACGGAGGAGGAGGGTGTAGGAGAGGGGAGGGCTGCTCCAGGAGCTGGTGGCTGCCCTCCCGCCCCCCTTTATGAGGGAAATATGCCCTAGAGGCAATAATAAAGTTATTATTTATTTCCTCATATCATGATAAATGTTTATTATTCATGCTAGAATTGTATTACCCGGAAACATAATACATGTGTGAATACATAGACGAACATAGTGTCACTAGTATGCCTCTACTTGACTAGCTCGTGAATCAAAGATTGTTAAGTTTCCTAACCATAGACATGAGTTGTCATTTGATTAACGGGATCACATCATTAGGAGAATGATGTGATTGACTTGACACATTCCGTTAGCTTAGCACTTGATCATTTAGTATGTTGCTATTGCTTTCTTCATGACTTATACATGTTCCTATGACTATGAGATTATGTAACTCCCGCTTACCGGAGGAACACTTTGTGTGCTACCAAACGTCACAATGTAACTAGGTGATTATAAAGGTGCTCTACAGGTGTCTCCAAAGGTACTTTTTGATTTAACGTATTTCGAGATTAGGATTTGTCACTCCGATTGTCGGAGAGGTATCTCTGGGCCCTCTCGGTAATGCACATCACTATAAGCCTTGCAAGCAATGTAGCTAATGAGTTAGTTACGGGATGATGCATTACGTAACGAGTAAAGAGACTTGCCGGCAACGAGATTGAACTAGGTATTGAGATACCGATGATCAAATCTCGGGCAAGTAACATACCGATGACAAAGGCAACAACATATGTTGTTATGCGGTTTGACCGATAAAGATCTTCATAGAATATGTAGGAGCCAATATGAGCATCCAGGTTCCACTATTGGTTATTAACCGGAGACGTGTCTCGGTCATGTCTACATAGTTCTCGAACCCGTAGGGTCCGCACGCTTAAAGTTTCGATGACGGCTATATTATGAGTTTATGAGTTTTGATGTACCAAGGTTGTCCGGAGTCCCGGATGTGATCACGGACATGACGAGGAGTCTCGAAATGGTCGATACATAAAGATTGATATATTGGAAGCCTATATTTGGATATCGGAAGTGTTCCGGGTGAAATCAAGATTTTACCGGAGTACCGAGGGGTTATCGGAACCCCCCGGAGCTTAATGGGCCATAGTGGGCCTTAGCGGAGAAGAGGAGAGGCGGCTAGGGCAGGGCCGCGCGCCCCTCCCCCTAGTCCGAATAGGACAAGGAGAGGGGGGCGGCGCCCCCCCTTCCTTCCTCTCTCCCTCCTCTTTCCCCCTTCTCCTAATCCAACAAGGAAGGGAGGGAGTCCTACTCCCGGTGGGAGTAGGACCCCTCCTGGTGCGCCTCCTCCTAGCCAGCCGCACCTCCCCACCTTGCTCCTTTATATACGAGGAAGGGGGCACCCCGTAGACACAACAATTGATCATTGATCTCTTAGCCGTGTGCGGTGCCCCCCTCCACCATAGTCCTCCTCGATAATATCATAGCGGTGCTTAGGCAAAGCCCTACGACGGTAGAACATCATCATCGTCACCTGCTATGTCTTGAGCTTGCGTTGGTTTTCCTTGAAGAGGAAAGGGTGATGCAGCAATAGTAGCGTAAGTATTTCCCTCCGTTTTTGAGAACCAAGGTATCAATCCAGTAGGAGGCTCCTCAAAAGTCCCACGCACCTACACAAACAAACAAAGAACTCGCAACCAACACAATAAAGGGGTTGTCAATCCCTTCATGACCACTTGCAAAAGTGAGATCTGATCGAGATAGTATGATAAGATAAATATATTTTTGGTATTTTATAATATAGATGCAAAAAGTAAAGATGCAAATAAAAGTAGATTGAAAGCTTATATGATAAAAGATAGACCCGAGGGCCATAGGTTTCACTAGAGGCTTCTCTCAAGATAGCATAAGTATTACGGTGGGTGAACAAATTACTGTCGAGCAATTGATAGAAAAGCGAATAATTATGAGATTGTCTAGGCATGATAATGTATATAGGCATCACGTCCGTGACAAGTAGACCGACTCCTGCCTGCATCTACTACTATTACTCCACACATCGACCGATTCCTGCCTACATCTAGAGTATTAAGTTCATAAAGAATAGAGTAATGCATTAAAAATGATGACATGATGTAGAGGGATAAACTCAAGCAATATGATATAAACCCCATCTTTTTATCCTCGATGGCAACAATACAATACGTGCCTTGCTGCCCCTGCTGTCACTGGGAAAGGACACCGCAAGATTGAACCCAAAGCTAAGCACTTCTCCCATGGCAAGTGAGGGAGTCCTGGACTAGGGGGTGTCCGGATAGCCGGACTATCAATATCCGCCGGACTCCCAAACTACGAAGGTAGAAGATTGAAGACTCCGGCTCGTGTCCGGAAGGTACTTTACTTGGCGTGGAAGGCAAGCTTGGCGATACGGATATGTGGATCTCCTACCATTGTAACCGACTCTGTGTAACCCTAGCCTCTCCGGCGTCTATATAAACCGGAGGGCTTTAGTCCGTAAGACATAACATTACATCTCAACAATCATACCATAGGCTAGCTTCTAGGTTTAGCCTCCTTGATCTCGTGGTAGATCTACTCTTGTACTACCCATATCATCAATATTAATCAAGCGGGACGTAGGGTATTACCTCTATCGAGAGGGCCCGAACACAGGTAAAAACATTGTGTCCCTCGCCTCTGTTACCATCCGCCTAGACGCACAGATTCGGGACCCCTACCCGAGATCCGCCGGTTTTGACACCGACATTGGTGCTTTCATTGAGAGTTCCTCTGTGTCGTCACCGATAGGCTCGATGGCATCTTCAACCTTCAACGCTGTCCAGGGTGAGACTCTTCTCCCCGGACAGATCTTTGTATTCGGCGGCTTTGCACTGCGGGCCAATTCTCTTGGTCATCTAGAGCAAATCGAAAGCTACGCCCCTGGCCGTCAGGTCAGATTTGGAAGCTTGAACTTCACGGCCGATGACCGCGGAGACTTGATCTTCGACGGACTCGAGCCACAGCCAAGCGTGCCGCACTGTGACGATGGGCATGATCTGACTCTGCCGACGGACAGTGCTTTGGTGGCCGCACTTGAATCCGCCCCGGCTACTTGCCTGGAGCCGATTGCCCATGACGAGGGTCGGTGGATAGACGCCGCCCCAGGGGCTTCAACATCTACGGCGATGGAGCCGAATACCGATTGTGTCCCTTGCGAAACTCGTGATCCCCCAACGCCGGACTCCTCGCCGGACTCTGAGCCTCCCGCGCCCCCGCCAATTAAGCCAGATTGGGCGCCGATTATGGGATTCACCGCCGCGGACATCTTCAAACACTCGCCCTTTGGCGATATCCTGAATTCCCTGAAGCATCTCTCGCTATCAGGAGAATCCTGGCCGGACTATGACCGGGACGGTTGGAGTACGGACGATGAAGAAATTCAGAGCCCACCCACCACCCACTTTGTAGCCACTGTCGAAGATTTAACCGACATGCTAGACTACGACTCCGAGGACATCGACGCTATGGACGATGATGCCGGAGACGACCAGGACCCAGCGCCCACGGGGCACTAGAAGGCCACCTCATCGTATGACGTCTACATGGTGGATACCCCAAAAGAAGGGGATGGCGAGAAAGCAGCGGAGGAAGATTCTCTAAAGAAGCAACCTAAACGCCGGCGTCAGCGGCGCCGCTCTAAATCCCGCCACAACAAGAATGGAGAATCCGGCACGGGAGACAATAACACTCCGGAGAGTGCCGAAGATGATCCCCTCCCGCAAGACTCAGAGCAGGAGGACGCAGAAGCAAGCCCTCACGACAGGCGGCGCATTTAAGGGGTTGAGGATGATAACTATATGCCTCCCTCCGAAGACGAAGCGAGCCTCAACGATGATGAATTCGTCATACCCGAGGATCCCGTCGAACAAGAACGCTTTAGGCGCAGGCTCATAGCCACGGCAAATAGCCTAAAGAAAAAGCAGCAACAGCTTCAAGCTGACCAAGATCTGCTAGCCGATCGATGGACCGAGGTCCTCGCGGCCGAAGAATATAAACTCGAACTCCGCTCCAAAAGTTACCCAAGACGCAAGCTGCTCCCCCGATTAGAGGAGGAAGCATACATACCCTTATCACCAGCGCACGACATGGCTGACCGACCGCCCCGTGGTCGCGACAGAGAGGCATTCAAGGCCCCAGCCAAGACCGCACTCGACATCGATCCAGAGTACGGCCAAAAGGAACACGCCGGACTTGCGAGACATCTTGGAGGACAAAGCAAGGCAATCCAGATCCATCTATGGATCACGTGGGCGCCCTACGACCCACGATTTAATACCGTCGCGCCAGACATAACGCCGCCGGGCCGAACACAGCAGATAGCGCTCCCTCGAGCTGCGCCGCGATATTGCTCAATACAGGGCGCCAGACACCCGTTATGCTTCATCGATGAAGTAATGGATCATCGATTCGAAGGGTTTAAACCCAGAACATCGAATCTTACGATGGTACAACAGACCCGCAGTGTGGATCAAGATTACCTTCTCCACATCCATATGGCCCGCGGCGACGATCTCGCACGCCATCAAATATCTCCCACAAGCTTAAAGGACCAGCTCGGCATTGGCTTAACAGCCGCCCGCAGAGTCGATTGGGTGTTGGGAAGACCGAGGCCGCGTTCCTTGATAACTTCCAAGGTACATACGTGCGACCACCAGACGCCGATGACCTAAGCCACATCATTCAGCAGCCAGACGAATCGGCCAGACAGTTTTGGACACGGTTCTTGACGAAGAAAAATCAAATCGTCGACTGTCCGGATGCGGAGGCCCTCGCAGCCTTCAAACACAACATCCGGGACGAATGGCTAGCCCGACACCTAGGGCAGGAGAAGCCGAAATCCATGGCAGCCCTCACATCGTTAATGACCCGCTTTTGCGCGGGAGAGGATAGCTGGCTAGCCCGCAGCAATAATCTCCGCAAAAATTCTGGCAGCCCGGACTCCAAAGACAATCACGGCAGGTCACGTCGAATCAAAAACAAGCGCCGTACTAACGGCGACGACAAAGAGGATACGGCAGTCAATGGCGGATTCCGAGGCTCCAAACCCGGTCAACGGAAGAAGCCATTTAAAAGAACAACTCCGGGCCCGTCCAATCTGGACAGAATACTCGACCGCTCATGCCAGATACATGGCACCCCCGAAAAGCCAGCTAATCACACCAATATAGATTGTTGGGTGTTCAGGCAGGCTGGCAAGTTAATTGCCGAACACAATGACAAGGGGCTAAATAGCGACGACGAGGAAGAGACCCGGCCGCCGAACAACAAAGGACAGAAGGGTTTCCCCCCGCAAGTGCGGACGGTGAATATGATTTACGCGACCCATATACCCAAGAGGAGAGGAAGCGCAGACACGGACGCCCACGCGATGGAGCCGCCGCCCAAGTTTAATCCATGGTCCTCCGTCC
Organism: Aegilops speltoides; assembly: GCA_021437245.1. NCBI lineage: Eukaryota > Viridiplantae > Streptophyta > Magnoliopsida > Poales > Poaceae > Aegilops > Aegilops speltoides. The sequence goes on from CM038142.1 coordinate 406,104,295, forward strand.
GATCACTTTTGATCGACGAGACCATCCGACTAGCATACGCCATGGCGGATTCGCCGCATTGGTCCTAGACCCAATCGTCGATAGATTTCACCTCACAAGAGTCCTAATGGACGGCGGCAGCAACTGAACCGCTTTATCGGGACACAAAGGCGCAAAATGGGCATAGACCCATCCAGATCAAACCTACTAAGACAACCTTTAAAGGTGTCATCCTGTGAGTGGAAGCTAACTATGACAGCTCCGCCACACCGAAGTGGTCTTCGGATCCCGGATAATTTTCGCTTAAGAGTTAATCTTCGATATAGTCCCGCTCAGAAGCGGCTACCATGCCTGCTTTCGGACGAACGCGCTTATGAGTTCAACGCGTGCCGCATTATGCATACCTAAAGCTCAAAATGCCAGGCCCTCGCGAGTCATCACGATCAATGGGAATACGGAACGCCCCTCCGAACGGAGGAACATACAAGCTCTCGGCGAAGTACTGAGCAGCCTTTCACGGCAATTCTCTAGTCCGCAGCTAAAAAGCCGGACACATTAAAACGCGCCGAGCAACAACAACCAAGACCACCAGCACGATCGAGCACGCAGAGCAATGCGGCTCCAACCCCGCCAGCAAGCATGGTCACTAGAGTAACACTCGCGTACATCATTACGCTTTGGAGATACCATGGGCGCAGGGAGGGCTTAACCACAAGGATTAAAGAGTGCGGCTCGACCACACCAGGGGCTCGTGCTAGCGCCCCCCTTGGTTTTATTTTTATCTTTTCTTTTTATATATACAGGACTCTACCAAGCAGAAGCCCTGTCCGACGGCGAACTTGCCGAACTCACGATGCAACAGTCAGGGATTAAAGAAGGCTGCGACAAACACTCAGGTGGTCTCCGTTACGAGCATTAAATTTGATTACATACACCAAGTCTGCAGCTTATCCCTGGAGGGGGACATGTTAATTTAGTCCGAATCCCTTGCTTACCGCACTATTTGTATTAGTCCGCTCTATTAGCAGACCTTCTTTCATCAATAACGCAACATTTCCTTCCTGCAAAGTACATCACTTTTTCATTGCAATTGCGTTATCTTTCACATATGTTCATTATATGACATCTTGCACCCGTATACTTTGGTATGGCCGAATACACCAGGGGCTTCTGTTCCCCCTGTCATGGTGTGATTAAGTCCGAACACTTTCACAAGTGCGGCACCCTGAACTTATAGCATTATATGAATCAGCTCCGAATCATGTCTTGGGTCAATAGTTGGGTTTGCCCGGCTCCTATGTTTTGGTACCTTACGCCCGCCGTCGGCTAAGGTAGCACTAGGAGAACCATCGCGATTGCGCCCGATTGAGCCGGGTTAACGCCTCAAAGGAGAAAGCTAAACCGACCGGCATGATAGGGCGAGAGACTGGTCGCTGCTCGAGAGGTTCTTCGGTCCTTAAAGGCTCATGCCGCTTCGAGCGAAGTTCGGATGATGTCCGACGAAGGCGTGGATAGCGCCCGGATTCGCCTTTCGAATACCGGGGCTTCACCAAATTTAAAATTATAGAATTCTATGGCTAAGTGAGAGTGTTCAAGCATTATAAGTCCGTCGCTGGTTCGTCGTGTTGAGCGCCCCTAGATGGACCCAATAATGGGAACAAGAGTGCTCAAGTTTATCATCGAACACCCCAAAGACTGTGGGTTTGGGGTGAAGCCAACGACTTGCCATCTCTCGATTTTACAAACGGCCGCATGTAAGGTAATATTTTAAATTCAACAAAGCGTTGCTCATGGCGCATATAAACGAAGTTTTCAGCGCCATGTGATAAACATACAATGAAGTTCACTCAAGGATTACATTAAGGGGCACTCATCCGCATATCGCGAGCTCCCTTCAGACAACTTTATAGTATCGCCCGGCGACGGTGCTCCTTGCCCGCGGCGGCGGATCCGTGAGAAGCTTCTCCGCATCCAGCTTGCCCCATTGCACCTTTATGCGGGCAAGGGCCCGACGAGCGCTTCTATGCAAAGCGGATCGCTGATCACATCCACTGGGGCATGCATCCACTAGCCGCCGCACTAGGCCAAAGTAGCTGCCGGGCATGGCCTTCCCAGGCCACAGCCGGACTGTGAGGCCCTTCATGGCCTCCTTAGCCACCTTGAGGAGTTCGACCAGCTGCTTCAGCTGGTCGCTTGGGGGCACCGGATGGCCGGCCTCAACAGATCGGGACCGAAGACCTTCTCCGTCGAGCTCCCTCCTCGCCACGATAGAATGCGGTGGCATCGACGACTACACGGCAGATCCGCAAACGCCTCGAGAGCTCGAATTCGGGTAAGTATCCGTAATTTACATTAACATGCTTGCTCGCATGAAAACGCCTTACCCGCCGCTATCTTCTTCATGTCCTCTATTTCCATATGGGCCTTCGGGCCTCGGCCTTGGCAGACTCGGCCCTATCAAGAGCCGAGGCAAGCTCGGACTCTCGAGTCTTGGAGCCACGCTCCAAACTCTCATGTTTTTCATGAGAGCACGGAGCTCTTGCCGCACTTCCGCCACCAGCGCCGCTTGTTTTTCTCGCTCAGTCCGCTCGTGGGCAGATTATGCTCGCCACGGACACGGCATCTTCGTGGCTGCCACCTCGTTAGTGGCCCTGCATTACATATATTATCCTGGTTAATCTTGTTTGCAACCAAAACCCTTTTCAGAAGGTACCTATTTAAAGTGGTGTTTTTCACCTTCTTTTTCCTTGAGCTGCCTCTTGGCATGGCCGAGCTCTTGCTCCGACCGCCAAGATCTTTCTTGGCGCCTCGACCTCCGCCATTAATGCGGCAGAGGTCAACAGCAGCAACTGCAAACCCATATCGACATATTTTTAAAACAACCTCACAGATATCTTATTAGATCCTTAGTCCGCTTTTCTTTTTGAACACCGGACTAAGCATCGGGCTCTTGTCTATGCGGTATTATATTACTTAATTTTAACCTTCTTACCTCAAAGCCTGTTAGAAGGCTGTTGCAGCTTCAGTCAGCCCGCCTTGGTGAGCTGGACCTTCTTAATCACCACACTCATGAGAGTGCGGTGTTCTTCCTCGATGGAGGCGCTTTGAGCGCCCAAAGAAGTTATCCGTGCCTCCGGTTGGGACGGAGGCCGCCAGCGTCCACGGTCCCGCCCCTCTTCGAGGGTTGCTTGCCGGACTCTGAACCGCCACGGTTCGGAGTAGAGTCCGCACAAAGTCCGGGGCTACCGACGGCGCCCCGAGCCTCCTGGCGCCCCCCTGTGGGATTCCGCCTCGTCGTCTTCGGCGCGTGGGGTAGAGGTGGTCGGGATGGAATTTACATCCGACGATGCCAACGACCCGCTCATCGAGTCGGGAAAGTCGTCGACGGCCGGACTAAAAGAACAATGCAGCGTTAGAAGGACATTACGTGACATACAATATAAGGCATATGAATGATCCGGATACTTACGATCCTGCCCGACGCCGGGCCCTTGGAGGCCCCTCGTCCTCGCCAACGTTGATGTTGGCGAAACTGTCCGGGGAGATAGTTCTCCCACTCTTGGACCCTTCGGCCGCCCCGGTTGGGGAGGCCTTCCTCTTTCTCTCTCCCTCCTCCGGGAGAGAGTACTCCTCCTCCTCCTCGTCTTCGGGGGAGGAGTCCTCGTCGTCGTCTTCAGACACCTGATTGCGGGAACTCTTTCGAGTCCCCGGGGCCACCTTCTTGGCCTTCTTCTCCGGCACCACGTACGGTGCCGGAACCAGCAGCCTTGCTAATTGGGCATTTACTGGTTCTTCTGGCAAGGGAGCCGGACTGATAAGCAGCTCGGCCTTCTCCATCCATTCCTGTCAAAGGAAGAAGCAGATTAAAAACCTCGCTAGAGTCAATCTAATTACCACAAGTGTCCCGTAATGGGGTCGAATCACTTACCCCGTCAGACGAAGACTGCAAACTGAATCCGCGGTCTTCGGTCGCAGATGCGGGCGCATCAGCGCTCTTGAACAAGCACCGCCAGCACCTTCAGACGTTGTGTCAAGAGCCCGCTCAACGTCTGGTGCTGTTCGGATTAAACTCCCACAGATTAAATGCCCTTTCTTGGCATGGGAGAATCCACGGAGGAGCATGACTGACCACGCCGACGAGCCGGAGCCCATTGCTCGTTAGCTTCTTGATGCAGGCTCAAGTCCCGCCACCTCCACGGATCACCCCACCGCAAGCCCTTCTCTTTCGTGAGGTGAGCTGCGTGGGGATTCCAGATCTGGATCGGGGCCGCCGCCCATGTGGGCTGGCGCGGCTCGATGATATAGAACCACCCGATTGCCACCCCTTGACAGAGTCCACGAAGGTCCCTTCTAGTTAAGGGATGTTGGGCAACTTGCCCAACATGGCGCCTCAAGATTCCGCTTGCGCCCCTTCACAATCTTCGCTTGACGTTGAAGGTCTTGAGCCACAGGCGAAGTGGGGCGGATGCGAGAAAGGCCTCGCACACCCACGATAAACGCCGAGATGTTGAGGACGAAGTTCGGCGCCAGATCGTGGAAATCCAGGCCGTAGTAAAACATGAGCCCCCGGACGAATGGATGGAGCGGGAAGCCCAGTCCGCGGAGGAAGTGGGGAAGGAAGACGGCCCTCTCATGAGGCCCTGGGGTGGGGATGAGCTGCCCCGCGTCGGGCAGCCGGTGCTCGATGTTGCTGGAAAGATATCCGGCGTCGCACAGCTTGGTGATGTCCTCCTCCTTCGTGGTGGAGACCATCCATTTGCCTCCCCCTCCGCACATATTCGGAGAAGGGTTGAGGTGGGATGCGCGAGCTTGGGCGTTGGAGCTTGAGTTCGCAGGGATGGATAAGCAAAGGAGGAAGAAGGCGTAGGTGAGAAGGTAAATCCTTATCCCTTATATATAGGCGGACAAAACTATGCGTCCCTCGCCGGCCTGGTAAAACTCGCTTATCTCCCAAGCGCCACCATCAATGGCGCGGTTGAGTTACCCACGCACGTATTGATGAGAATCCCGGAATAAGGGGAAACACGATCTCTGCTTCGACAGGACGTGCCAAGGAAACCGCTTCGCTAAACGTGCTGAGGTGGTACAGTAATTCAAACAAGGGCTTGGTGCTGGTGTGATGTCACGCCGCATAAATACGTCAGCAGATCAGATCAGTATATGTGTTTTATTCTCTCTACGTTTGGAATGTGGAAATTATTTTGCAGAGTCGGACACTATCCTGGTGTTTATTATCTCCTCCAGATTATTCAAGGGAGGAACCCGCCTTGCAATGCCGAACATTATGCACGCCGGACTTATCGTCATTGAAGACTGGTTCAGGGGCTACTGAGGGAGTCCTGGACTAGGGGGTGTCCGGATAGCCGGACTATCAATATCCGCCGGACTCCCAAACTACGAAGATAGAAGATTGAAGACTCCGGCTCGTGTCCGGAAGGTACTTTACTTGGCGTGGAAGGCAAGCTTGGCGATACGGATATGTGGATCTCCTACCATTGTAACCGACTCTGTGTAACCCTAGCCTCTCCGGTGTCTATATAAACCGGAGGGCTTTAGTCCGTAGGACATAACATTACATCTCAACAATCATACCATAGGCTAGCTTCTAGGGTTTAGCCTCCTTGATCTCGTGGTAGATCTACTCTTGTACTACCCATATCATCAATATTAATCAAGCAGGACGTAGGGTATTACCTCCATCGAGAGGGCCCGAACCTGGGTAAAAACATTGTGTCCCTCGTCTCCTGTTACCATCCGCCTAGACGCACAGTTCGGGACCCCCTACCCGAGATCCGCCGGTTTTGACACCGACAGCAAGAAAGATCAATCTAGTAGGCCAAACCAAACTGATAATTCGAAGAGACTTGCAAAGATAACTCAATCATACATAAAAGAATTCAGAGGAGATTCAATATTTCTCATAGATAAACTTGATCATAAACCCACAATTCATCGGATCTCGACAAACACACCGCAAAAAGAGTTTACATCGAATAGATCTCCACAAGAGAGGGGGAGAACATTGTATTGAGATCCAAAAAGAGAGAAGAAACCATCTAGCTAATAACTATGGACCTGAAGGTCTGTGGTAAACTACCCACAACTCATCGGAGGGGCTATGGTGTTGATGTAGAAGCCCTCCGTGGTCGATTCCCCCTCCGGCAGAGCGTCGGCAAAGGCTCCAAGATGGGATCTCGTGGATACAGAAGGTTACGGCGGTGGAAATTGTGTTTCGTTGGCTCCCTGGATGTTTTCGGGGTACGTAGGTATATATAGGAGGAAGAAGTACGTCGGTGGCTGCCTGTGGGGCCCAGGAGATAGGGCGTGACAAGGGGGTGGGTGCGCCCTCCTGTCTCCTGGCCGCCTCGCAAGCTTCTTGACTTGCACTTCAAGTTCTCCGGATCACGTTCGTTCCAAAAATCACGCTCCCGAAGGTTTCATTCCATTTGGACTCCGTTTGATATCCCTTTTCTTTGAAATACTGAAATAGGCAAAAAAACAACAATACGGGCTGGGCCTCCGGTTAGTAGGTTAGTCCCAAAAATGATATAAATGTGTAAAATAAAGCCCACAAACATCCAAAAGGGGTAATATAATAGCATGGAACAATCAAAAATTATAGATACATTGGAGACGTATCAAGCATCCCCAAGCTTAATTCCTGCTCGTCCTCGAGTAGGTAAATGATAAAAACAGAATTTTTGATGTGGAATGTTACCTAGCATAATTCTCAATGTAATTTTATTTATTGTGGCATGAATGTTCAGATCCAAATGATTCAAGATAAAAGCTTATAAAACATAAAAATAATAATGCTTCGAAGCATACTAACAAATAATCATGTCCTATCAAAATAGCATAGACAAAGAAAGCTTATCCCTACAAAATCATATAGTTAGGCCATGCTTCATTTTCATTACACAAAATACTCCCATCATGCACAACCCCGGTTTCAACCAAGCAATTGGTTCATACTTTTTAACGCGCTTCAGCTTTTTCAACTGTTACGCAATACATGAGCGCAAGCCATGGACATAGCACTATGGTGGTAAATGGTGGTGGTTGTGAGGACAAAAAGAGGGAGAAGATAGTCTCACATCAACTAGGCGTATCAATGGGCTATGGAGATGCCCATCAATAGATATCAATGTGAGTGAGTAGGAATTGCCATGCAACGGATGCACTAGAGCTATAAATATATGAAAGCTCAACAAAAGAAACTAACTGGGTGTGCATCCAACTTGCTTGCTCACAAAGACCTAGGGTATTTTGAGGAAGCCCATCATTGGAATATACAAGCCAAGTTCTATAATGAAAAATTCCCACTTAGTATATGAAAGTGACAACATAGGAGACTCTCTATCATGAAGATCATGGTGCTACTTTGAAGCACAAGTGTGGAAAAAGAGATAGTAGCATTGTCCCTTCTCTCCTTTTCTCTCATTTTATTTATTTATTTTATTTTTTTCTTTGGCCTTTCTTTTTTTCTTTCTTTTTGGTCTTTCTCTTTTTTTCTCCTTTTTTTCTTTTTAAAGTCCTTGTGGGGGAATCATAGTCTTCATCATCCTTTCCTCACCGAGACAATGCTCTAATAATGAAGATCATCACACTTCTATTGATTTACAACTCAAGAATTACAACTCAAAGCTAGAACAAGATGACTCTATATGAATGCCTCCGGCGGTGTACCGGGATATGCAATGAATCAAGAGCGACATGTATGAAAATTATGAAGGTGGCCTTGCCACAAATACGATGTCAACTACATGATCATGCAAAGAGCAATATGACAGTGATGAAGTGTGTCATAATAAACGGAACGGTGGAAAGTTGCATGGCAATATATCTTGGAATGGCTATGGAAATGCCATAATAGGTAGGTATGGTGGCTATTTTGAGGAAGGTAAATAATGGGTGCATGATACCAGCGAAAGTTGCGCGGTATAATAGAGGCTAGCAATGTGGAAGGATGAGTGTGCGTATATCCATGGACTCACATTAGTCATAAAGAACTCATATACTTATTGCAAAAGTCTACTTGCCCTCAAAGCAAAGTATTACTACGCATGATCGTAGGGGAAGGGTTGGTAGGAGTTAACCATCGCGCGATCCCGACCTCCACTCATAAGGAAGACAATCAAATGAGAACCTCATGCAACAAATTTGTCACACAACTTTTACCATACGTGCATGCTACGGGACTTGCCAACTTCAACACAAGTATTTCTCAATTTCATAATTACCCACTAGCATGACCCTAACATTACTACCTTTATATCTCAAAACAATTATCAAGCATCAAATTGATCATAGCATCCAATTCACTTCCTATGATAGTTTTTATTATACCCAACTTGGATGCTCATCATTCTAGGACCAAATTTGTAACCATAGCAAATACCATGCTGTTCTAAAAGACTCTCAAAATAATATAAGTGAAGCATGAGAGACTAGCAATTTCTTCAAAATTAGGCCACCGTCGTGCTCTAAAAGATATAAGTGAAGTACTAGAGCAAAAACTATCAAGCTCAAAAGATATAAGTGAAGAACATAGAGTATTCTAATTAATTCTAATAAAGTGGGCTTCTCCCAAAAGGTATATAAAACAAGGATGATTGTGGTAAACTAAAAGTCAAAGACTAATATAATACACGACGCTCCAAGCAAAACACATATCATGTGGCGAATAAAAATATAGCTCCAAGTAAAGTTACCAATGAACAAAGACGAAAGAGGGGATGCCTTCCCTGGGCATCCCCAAGCTTAGGATTTTGGCTATCCTTGAATATCTTGGGGTGCCATGGGCATCCCCAAGCTTAGGCTCTTGCCACTCCTTATTCCATAGTCCATCAAAGCCTTACCCAAAACTTGAAAACTTCACAACACAAAACTCAACAGGAAATCTTATAAGCTCCGTTAGTGAAAGAAAACAAAACCACCACATAAGGTACTGTAATGAACTCATTCTTTATTTATTTTGGTGTTAAACCTACTTTATTCCAACTTATCTATGGTTTATAAACTATTTTACTAGCCATAGATGCATCAAAATAAGCAAACAACACACGAAAAACAGAATCTGTCAAAAACAGAACAGTCTGTAGCAATCTGTAACTAACGCAAACTTCTGGAACTATAAAAATCATACCAAAATAGGAAGTCCTGTACAATTTGTCTGTTGATCAGCATCAAAAAGAATCAACGCAAAATCACGTTTCTGTGATTTAACAAAACTAATTTAGTGCGTGCAAAGTTTCTGTTTTTCAGCAGAATCAAATTAACTATCATCATAGGTTATCCTATAGGTTCTACTTGACACAAACACTAATTAAAACATAAAAACGCATCTAAACAGAAGGTAGATGCAAAATTTATTACTAAACAGGAACAAAAACAAAAAACACAAATAAAATTGGGTTGCCTCCCAACTAGCGCTATCGTTTAACGCCCCTAGCTAGGCATAAAAGCGAAGATAGATCTAAGTAGTGCCATCTTTGGCACTTAATTCATAAGTAGCTCGCATGATAGATTCATAAGGTAATTTGAGTTTCTTTCTTGGAAAGTGCTCCATGCCTTTCCTTAATGGAAATTGGAATCTAATATTCCCTTCCTTCATATCAATAATCGCACCAATCGTTCTAAGGAAAGGTCTACCAAGAATAATAGGGCAAGAAAGATTGCAATCTATATCAAGAACGATAAAATCAACGGGCACCAAATTTCTATTTGCAACAATGAGAACATCATTGATCCTTCGCATTGGCTTTTTAATGGTGGAATCTGCAAGGTGCAAATTTAAAGAGCAATCATCAAGATCATGGAAACCTAGAATATCACATAAAGTTTTCAGAATCGTGGAAACACTAGCACCCAAATCCCACAAGGCAAAATACTCATGTTCTTTAATTCTAATCTTTATAGTAGGTTCCCACTCATCATTAAGTTTTCTAGGTATAGAAACTTCCAAATTAAGTTTTTCATCATAAGATTGCATCAAGGCATCATCGATATGTTTGGTAAAAGCTTTATTTTGACTACAAGCATGAGGAGAATTAACATTGGATTGCAACAAGGAAATACAACTTTTTAAAGAACAATTATCATTATCAAATTCCTTGAAATCCGAGATAGTGGGTTCAATACTATTTAAAGTCATGACCTCTCCAATCCTACTTTTACCAAATTTAGCATCAAGATCTAAAAACTCCGAATTCTTGGGACGCCTTCCAACTAAAGTTGACTCATCTCCAGTCCCATTATTATCAAGATTCATATTGCAAAACAAAGATCTAATAGGAGACACATCAATAACTTTAAGATCTTCATCATTATTTTCATGGAAACTAGAAGAACACGCCTTTACAAAGCAATCTTTCTTAGCACACAATCTAGTGGTTCTTTCCTTGCACTCATCAATGGAAATTCTCATTGCTTTGAGAGACTCATTTATATCATGCTTAGGAGGAGAATATCTAAGTTTAAGAGAATCAACATCAAGCGAAAGTCTATCAACGTTCCTAGCAACTATTCTCAACTTTGAGCAATTTTTCTTCAAGCAAGGCATTAAAATTCTTTTGAGAAATCATAAATTCTTTCACACTATTCTCAAAATCAGAGGGCATCTTATTAAAATTACCATAATAATTATTGTAGGAGTTTCCATAATTATTAGAGGAATTGCTAGGGAACGGTCTAGAATTAAAGTTTCCTCTATAAGCATTGTTACTGAAACTATTCCTACCAACAAAATTCACATCCATAGATTCATTATTATTCTCAATCAAAGTAGACAAAGGCATATCATTGGGATCAAGAGGAGTATTTCTAGTAGCAAATATTTCATAAGTTCATCCATCTTTCCACTCAAAACATTGATTTCTTCTATAGCATGCACTTTTTTAGTAGAAGATCTTTTGGTGTGCCATTGAGAATAATTAGCCATAATATTATCAAGAAGTTTTGTAGCATCTCCTAAAGTAATTTCCATAAACGTGCCTCCCGCGGCCGAATCTAAAAGATTTCTAGAAGAAAAGTTCAAACCTGCATAAAATTTTTGTATGATCATCCATAACTTTAAACCATGAGTAGGGCAATTGCGAATCATCAATTTCATTCTTTCCCAAGATTGGGCAACATGCTCATGATCAAGTTGTTTAAAATTCATAATATCGTTCCTAAGAGTGATAATCTTAGCGGGAGGAAAATACTTAGAGATAAAAGCATCTTTGCACTTGTTCCAAGAATCAATACTATTTTTAGGCAAAGACAAAAACCAAACTTTAGCACGATCTCTAAGTGAAAACGGAAATAACTTCAATTTAACAATATCATTATCCATATCTTTCTTCTTTTGCATATCACACAAATCAACAAAATTGTTTAGATGAGTAGCGGCATCTTCACTAGGAAGGTCGGCGAATTGATCTTTCATAAGAAGATTCAGCAAAGTAGTATTGATTTCACAAGACTCAACATCATTAAGAGGAGCAATCGGATTACTAAGGAAATCATTATTATTGGTATTGGAGAAATCACACAATTTGGTATTATCTTGCGCCATGGGTACAAGTAATCCAACACACAAGCAAACAGAAAAAGGCAAGCGAAAGAGAGAGAGAGATTGGGAAAGAGAGGGCAAATAAAACGGCAAGGGTGAAGTGGGGAAGAGGAAAACGAGAGGCAAATGGCAAATAATGTAAATGCGAGGGAGATGAGTTTGTGATGGGTACTTGGTATGTCTTGACTTGAGCGAAGACCTCCTCGGCAACGGCGCCAGAAATCCTTCTTGCTACGCCTTGAGCTTGCGTTGGTTTTCCTTGAAGAGGAAAGGGTGATGCAGCAATAGTAGCGTAAGTATTTCCCTCAGTTTTTGAGAACCAAGGTATCAATCCAGTAGGAGGCTCCTCAAAATTCCCACACACCTACACAAACAAACAAAGAACTCGCAACCAACACAATAAAGGGTTGTCAATCCCTTCACGCCACTTCATGAAGGTGAGATCCGATAGAGATAGTATGATAAGATAAATATATTTTTGGTATTTTATAATATAGATGCAAAAAGTAAAGATGCAAATAAAAGTAGATTGAAAGCTTATATGATAAAAGATAGACCCGGGGGCCATAGGTTTCACTAGAGGCTTCTCTCAAGATAGAATAAGTATTACGATGGGTGAACAAATTACTGTCGAGCAATTGATAGAAAAGCGAATAATTATGAGATTATCTAGGCATGATCATGTATATAGGCATCACGTCCGTGACAAGTAGACCGACTCCTGCCTGCATCTACTACTATTACTCCACACATCGACCGACTCCTGCCTGCATCTAGAGTATTATGTTCATAAAGAACAGAGTAACACATTAAGAAAGATGACATGATGTAGAGGGATAAACTCAAGCAATATGATATAAACCCCATCTTTTTGTCCTCGATGGCAACAATACAATATGTGCCTTGCTGCCCCTGTTGTCACTGGGAAAGGACACCGCAAGATTGAACCCAAAGCTAAGCACTTCTCCCATGGCAAGTGAGGGAGTCCTGGACTAGGGGGTGTCCGGATAGCCGAACTATCATCATTGGCCGGACTCCAAGACTATGAAGATACAAGATTGAAGACTTCGTCCCGTGTCTGGATGGGACTTTCCTTGGCGTGGAAGGCAAGCTTGGCAATACGGATATGTAGATCTCCTACCGTTGTAACCAACTCTGTGTAACCCTAGCCCTCTCTGGTGTCTATATAAACCGGAGGGTTTTAGTCCGCAGGACGAACAACAATCAGGCCATAGGCTAGCTTCTAGGGTTTAGCCTCCTTGATCTCGTGGTAGATCTACTCTTGTACTACCCATATCATCAATATCAATCAAGCAGGAGTAGGGTTTTACCTCCATCGAGAGGGCCCGAACCTGGGTAAAAACATCGTGTCCCTTGTCTCCTGTTACCATCCGCCTAGACGCATACAGTTTGGGACCCCTACTCGAGATCCGCCGGGTTTGACACCGACAAAGAAGAAAGATCAATCTAGTAGGCCAAACTAAACTGATAATTCGAAGAGACTTGCAAAGATAACTCAATCATACATAAAAGAATTCAGAGGAGATTCAAATATTTCTCATAGATAAACTTGATCATAAACCCACAATTCATCGGATCTCGACAAACACACCGCAAAAAGAGTTTACATCGAATAGATCTCCACAAGAGAGGGGGAGAACATTGTATTGAGATCCAAAAAGAGAGAAGAAGCCATCTAGATAATAACTATGGACCCCGAAGGTCTGTGGTAAACTACTCACAACTCATTGGAGGGGCTATGGTGTTGATGTAGAAGCCCTCCATGGTCGATTCCCCCTCCGGCGGAGCGCCGACGAAGGCTCCAAGATGGGATCTCGCGGATACAGAAGGTTACGGCGGTGGAAATTGTGTTTCGTTGGCTCCCTGGATGTTTTCGGGGTACGTAGGTATATATAGAAGGAAGAAGTACGTCGGTGGCCGCCTATGGGGCCCAGGAGATAGGGGGCGCGCCCAGGGGGGTGGGCGCGCCCTCCTGTCTCCTGGCCGCCTCACAAGCTTCTTAACTTGCACTCCAAGTTCTCCGGATCACGTTCGTTCCAAAAATCACGCTCCCGAAGGTTTCATTCCGTTTGGACTCCGTTTGATATTCCTTTTCTTCGAAATACTGAAATAGGCAAAAAAACAGCAATACGGGCTGGGCCTCCGGTTAGTAGGTTAATCCCAAAAGTGTTATAAATGTGTAAAATAAAGCCCATAAACATCCAAAAGGGGTAATATAATAGCATGGAACAATAAAAAATTATAGATACGTTGGAGACGTATCATCACCACGCCGTCATGCTGACAGAACTCTCCCTCGACACTCGGCTGGATCGGAGTTCGAGGGACGTCATCGAGCTGAATGTGTGCAAGAACTCGGAGGTGCCGTGCTTTCGGAGCTTGATCGGTCGGGCCGTGAAGACATACGACTGCATCAACCGTGTTGTGCTAACGTTTCCTCTTACGGTCTACGAGGGTACGTAGACAACACTCTCCCCTCTCGTTGGTATGCATCACCATGATCTTGCGTGTGCGTAGGAATTTTTTTGAAATTACTACGTTCCCCAACAGTGGCATTCGAGCCTAGGTTTTATGTGTTGATGTTATATGCACGAGTAGAACACAAGTGAGTTGTGGGCGATACAAGTCATACTACTTACCAGCATGTCATACTTTGGTTCGGCGGTATTGTTTAATGAAGCGGCCCGGACCGACATTACGCGTACGCTTACGCGAGATTGGTTCTACCGACGTGCTTTGCACACAGGTGGCTGGCAGGTGTCAGTCTTTCCAACTTTAGTTGAACCGAGTGTGGCTATGCCCGGTCCTTGAGAAGGTTAAAACAACACTAACTTGACGAACTATCGTTGTGGTTTTGATGCGTAGGTAAGAACGGTTCTTGCTCAGGCCGTAGCAGCCACGTAAAACTTGCAACAACAAAGTAGAGGACGTCTAACTTGTTTTTGCAGGGCATGTTGTGATGTGATATGGTCAAGACGTGATGCTATATTTTATTGTATGAGATGAGCATGTTTTGTAACCGAGTTATCGGCAACTGGCAGGAGCCATATGGTTGTCACTTTATTGTAAGCAATGCAATCGCCCTATAATTGCTTTACTTTATCACTAAGCAGTAGTGATAGTCGTAGAAGCAGTAGTTGGCGAGACGACAATGATGCTACGATGGAGATCAAGGTGTCGCGCCGGTGACGATGGTGATCATGACGATACTTCGGAGATGGAGATCACAAGCACAAGATGATGATGGCCATATCATATCACTTATATTGATTGCATGTGATCTTTATCTTTTATGCATCTTATTTTTCTTTGATTGACGGTAGCATTATAAGATGATCTCTCACTAAATTTCAAGATAAAAGTGTTCTCCCTGAGTATGCACCATTGCCAAAGTTTGTCGTGCCCAGACACCATGTGATGATCGGGTGTGATAAGCTCTACGTCCATCTTCAACGGGTGCAAGCCATCTTTGCACACGCAGAATACTCAGGTTAAACTTGACGAGCCTAGCATATACAGATACGGCCTCAGAACACTGAGACCGAAAGGTCGAGCGTGAATCATATAGTAGATATGATCAACATAGTGATGTTCACCATTGAAAACTACTCCATTTCACGTGATGATCGGTTATGGTTTAGTTGATTTGGATCACGTGATCACTTAGATGATTAGACGGATGTCTATCTAAGTGGGAGTTCTTAAGTAATATGATTAATTGAACTTAAATTTGTCATGAACTTAGTACCTGATAGTATTTTGCTTGTCTATGTTTGTTGCAGATAGATGGCTCGTGCTGTTGTTCCGTTGAATTTTAATGCGTTCCTTGAGAAAGCAAAGTTGAAAGATGATGGTAGCAATTACACGGACTTCGTCCGTAACTTGAGGATTATCCTCATTGCTGCACAGAAGAATTACGTCCTGGAAGCACCGCTAGGTGCCAAACCTGCTGCAGGAGCAACACCAGATGTTATGAACGTCTGGCAGAGCAAAGCTGATGACTACTCGATAGTTCAGTGTGCCATGCTTTACGGCTTAGAACCGGGACTTCAACGATGTTGTGAACGTCATGGAGCATACGAGATGTTCCAGGAGTTGAAGTTAACATTTCAAGCAAATGCCCGGATTGAGAGATATGAAGTCTCCAATAAGTTCTATAGCTGCAAGATGGAGGAGAATAGTTCTGTCAGTGAGCATATACTCAGAATGTCTGGGTATAACAATCAGTTGATTCAACTAGGAGTTAATCTTCCGGATGATAGCGTCATTGACCGAATTCTTCAATCACTGCCACCAAGCTACAAGAGCTTCGTGATGAACTATAATATGCAAGGGATGGATAATACTATTCCCGAGCTCTCCGCAATGCTAAAGGCTGCAGAGGTAGAAATCAAGAAGGAGCATCAAGTGTTGATGGTCAATAAGACCACCAGTTTCAAGAAAAAGGGCAAAGGGAAAAAGAAGGGGAACTTCAAGAAGAACAGCAAACAAGTTGCTGCCTAAGAGAAGAAACCCAAGTCTAGACCTAAGCCTGAGACTGAGTGCTTCAACTACAAGTAGACTGGTCACTGGAAGCGGAATTGCACCAAGTATTTGGCGGATAAGAAGGATGTCAAGGTGAACAAAGGTATATGTGATATACATGTTATTGATGTGTACCTTACCAGAGCTCGCAGAGCACTGGTATTTGATCTTGGTTCATTGCTAACATTTGCAACTCGAAACAGGGACTACGGATTAAGCGGACACTGGCTAAGGACAAGGTGACGATGCGCGTGTGAAATGGTTCCAAAGTCGATGTGATCGCCATCGGCACGCTACCACTACATCTACCTTTGGGATTAGTTTTGGACCTAAATAATTGTTATTTGGTGCCAGCGTTGAGCATGAACATTATATCTGGATCTTGTTTGATGCGAGACGGTTATTCATTTAAATTTGAGAATAATGGTTGTTCTATTTATATGAGTAATATCTTTTATGGCCATGCACCCTTAAAGAGTGGTCTATTTTTGATGAATCTCGATAGTAGTGATACACATATTCATAATGTTGAAGCCAAAAGATGCAGAGTTGATAATGATAGTGCAACTTATTTGTGGTAATCGCCGCTTAGGTCATATTGGTGTAAAGCGCATGAAGAAACTCCATACTGATGGACTTTTGGAATCACTTGATTATGAATCACTTGGTACTTGCGAACCATGCCTCATGGGCAAGTTGACTAAAACGCCGTTCTCCGGAACTATGGAGCGAGCAACTGATTTGTTGGAAATCATACATACTGATGTATGTGGTCCAATGAATATTGAAGCTCGCGGCGGGTATCGTTATTTTCTCACCTTTACAGATGATTTGAGCAGATATGGGTATATCTACTTAATGAAACATAAGTCTGAAACATTTGAAAAGTTCAAAGAATTTCAGAGTGAAGTTGAAAATCATCGTAACAAGAAAATAAAGTTTCTACGATCTGATCATGGAGGAGAATATTTGAGTTACGAGTTTGGTTTACATTTGAAGCAATGAGGAATAGTTTTGCAACTCACGCCACCCAGAACACCACAGCGTAATGGTGTATCCGAAAGTCGTAATCGTACTTTACTAGATATGGTGTGATCTATGATGTCTCTTACTGATTTACCGCTACCGTTTTGGGGTTATGCTTTAGAGGCCGCATTCACGTTAAATAGGGCACCATCAAAATCTGTTGAGACGACGCCTTATGAACTATGGTTTGGCAAGAAACCAAAGTTGTCGCTTCTTAAAGTTTGAGGTTGTGATGCTTATGTGAAAAAGCTTCAACCTGATAGGCTCGAACCCAAATTGGATAAATGTGTCTTCATAGGATACCCAAAGGAAACTCTTGGGTACACCTTCTATCACAGATCCGAAGGCAAGACATTTGTTGCCAAGAATGGATCCTTTCTAGAGAAGGAGTTTCTCTCGAAAGAAGTGAGTGGGAGGAAAGTAGAACTTGATGAGGTAACTATACCTGCTCCTCTATTGGAAAATAGTTCATCACAGAAATCGGTTCCTGTGACGACTACACCAATAAGTGAGGAAGCTAATGATATTGATCATGAAACTTCAGATCAAGTTACTACAGAACCTCATAGGTCAACCAGAGCAAGATCCGCACCAGAGTGGTACGGTAATCCTATTCTGGAGGTCATGTTACTTGACCATGGCGAACCTACGAACTATGAGGAAGCGATGATGAGCCTAGATTCCGCAAAATGGCTTGAGGCCATGAAATCTGAGATGGGATCCATGTATGAGAACAAAGTGTGGACTTTGGTTGACTTGCCCGATGATCGGCAAGCCATCGAGAATAAATGGATCTTCAAGAAGAAGACTGACGCTGATGGTAATGTTACTGTCTAGAAAGCTCGACTTGTTGCGAAAGGTTTTCGACAAGTTCAATGGGTTGACTACGATGAGACTTTCCCACCCGTAGCGATGCTTAAGTCTGTCCGAATCATGTTAGTAATTGCCGCATTTTATGATTATGAAATTTGGCAAATGGATGTCAAAACTGCATTCCTGAATGGATTTCTGGAAGAAGAGTTGTATATGATGCAACTAGAAGGTTTTGTCAATCCAAAGGATGCTAACAAAGTGTGCAAGCTCCAGCGGTCCATTTATGGACTGGTGCAAGCCTCTCGGAGTTGGAATAAATGCTTTGATAGTGTGATCAAAGCATATGGTTTTATACAGACTTTTGGAGAAGCCTGTAATTACAAGAAAGTGAGTGGGAGCTCTGTAGCACTTCTAATATTTATGTGGACGACATATTATTCATTGGAAATGATATAGAATTTCTGGATAGCATAAAAAGATACTTGAATAAAAGTTTTTCAATGAAAGACCTCGGTGAAGCTGCTTACATATTGGGCATCAAGATCTATAGAGATAGATCAGGACGCTTAATTGGACTTTCACAAAGTACATACCTTGATAAAGTTTTGAAAAAGTTCAAAATGGATCAAGCAAAGAAAGGGTTCTTGCCTGTAATACAAGGTGTGAAATTGAGCCAGACTCAATGCCCAACCACTGCAGAAGATAGAGAGAAAATGAAAGAAGTTCCCTATGCTTCAGCCATAGGCTCTATCATATATGCAATGTTGTGTACCAGACCTAATGTGTGCCTTGCTATTAGTTTAGTAGGGAGGTACCAAAGTAATCCAGGAGTGGATCACTAGACAGCAGTCAAGAACATCCTGAAATACCTCAAAAGGACTAAGGATATGTTTCTCATTTATGGAGGTGACAAAGAGCTAGTCGTAAATGGTTACGTCGATACAAGCTTTGACACTGATTCAGACGATTCTAAATCGCAAACCGGATACGTGTTTATATTGAACGGTGCAGCTGTCAGTTGGTGCAGTTCTAAACAAAGCGTCGTGGCGGGATCTACATGTGAAGTGGAGTACATAGATGCTTCGGAAGCAGCAAATGAAAGAGTCTGGATGAAGGAGTCTTGATGAAGGAGTTCATATTCGATCTAGGTGTCATACCTAGTGCATCGGGTCCAATGAAAATCTTTTGTGACAATACTGGTGCAATTGCCTTGGCAAAGGAATCCAGATTTCACAAGAGAACCAAGCACATCAAAAGACGCTTCAATTCCATCTGGGACCAAGTCTAGGTGGGAGACAAAGAGATTTGCAAGATACATACGGATCTGAATGTTGCAGACCCATTGACTAAGCCTCTTCCACGAGCAAAACATGATCAGCACCAAGGCTCCATGGGTGTTAGAATCATTACAGTGTAATCTAGATTATTGACTCTAGTGCAAGTGGGAGACTGAAGGAAATATGCCCTAGAGGCAATAATAAAGTTATTATTTATTTCCTCATATCATGATAAATGTTTATTATTCTGGGAGGCTTTTGAGCCAATGCCGAGCTGGCCCTTTAAGCTTGAGGGGTAGATACTTTATGGCGTGGAGATCGTCTCCTCTAGCCATATGTATGTGTAGGATGTAATCCTCGATCCAGACTCCGGGGTCTGTTGTTCCGTCGTATGCCTCTATGTTTACGGGCTTGAATCACGCTGGAAATTCATGATCCAGCACCTCATCGGTGAAACATAGTGGGTGTGCGGCGCCCCTGTATTTTGGTGTGCCGTTATCTTCGAACACTCGGCGTGTTGTGTTGCTTCCTGGGGCCCTCTTCTTTGGCCCATAAATGGACTGACCGGGCCATCTGTTTTACGAGGATCGTTATGTGTGTCATTTGCCGGCTTGTGTCGGCGCCGCTTGCCGCTCTTGGCCTGTCATCTGGTCGTCTATCCGGCCAGGCGGCCTCTTTGCTTTTTGATTGTGGGGGCTCTACGGCCTCCTCGTCGAATTCGGGCAGCAGCTTGTGCTTCGGGTAGCTCTTTGCTTGGTGGCTATTGCCATATTTGTCCGTGGTCTTGAGTACTTTGCTCCACCTCATTCTGAGTATGTCTTCCGCTGTTTTGAGCTTCCGTTTCTGCTTCTTCAAACTTCTTGCAGTGGCGACAAGCCTTTTTTGAAGTTTCTTATGCTCCGGTGGTGTGTCCGGTGTGAGATCGTCTGGACTGTTGTTTTCGCCGAGGATGGGTTGATTGTCCGATTCATCCTGTTCGGATGGTTGCTTGGTTGCATGTTCGACGTCCACTGGTTTGCCCTGCTCTACGGCTGGGTCATTATGGGTGCTGTTGTTATCGAGGTGGGACTTGGGGCAGCGCTTGCGTTGCCGTTTTGGTTGTTTTTCGGGGGAATTATCCTTCACCGCGTCCCGTTGTTCCTCGTTATCGCTCCCTTTTGGGGTGTCCACCATATATATATATCATGAGTTGAGGTGGCTTTCCAGTGCCCGGTAGGTACTGGTTCTTGGTCATCTCCGGCATCGTCGTCCATACCGTCGATGTCTTCGGAGTCGTAATCTAGCATGTCGGTTAAATCGTCGACAGTGGCTACAAAGTGGGTGGTGGGTGGGCTTTGAATTTCTTCGCCATCCGCATCCCAACCGTCCTGGCCGCAGTCCGGCCAGGGCTCTCCTGATAACGAGAGATACTTTAGCGAATTCAGGATGTCGCCAAATGGTGAGTGCCGAAAGATGTCCGCGGCGGTGAACTCCATGATCGGCGCCCAATCGGATTCGATTGGTAAGGGCGCGGGAGGTTCGGAGTCCAGCAGGAGTCCGGCACCTCGGAGCCACGAGCCTTACTAGGGACAAGGTCAGTATTCGGCTCCATTGCGGTAGAGGTTGCAGCCCCCGAGGCGGTGTCTAGCCACCCGTCCTCGATCTGCGCGGTCGGCTCCGAATCAAGGGTCGGAGCGGACTCATGTGCGGCCTCCAGGGCACTGTCTGGCAGCAGAGTGCGGCGCGCTCGGCTGTGGCTCGAATCCATCGAAGATCAAGTCTCCGCGGATGTCAGCCATGAAGTTTAGGCTTCCAGATCTGACCTGATGGCCAGGGGCGTAGCTTTCGATCTGCTCCAGATGGCCAAGCGAGTTGGCCCGTAGTGCAAAGCCGCCGAACACGAAGATTTGTCCGGGGAGAAAAGTCTCACCCTGGACTGCGTTGTTGTTGATGATTGAAGGAGCCATCAAGCCTATCGGTGATGGCACAGAGGAACTCTCAATGAAAGCACCAATGTCGGTGTCAAAACCGGCGGATCTCGGGTAGGGGGTCCCGAACTGTGCGTCTAGGCGGATGGTAACATGAGACAAGGGACACGATGTTTTTACCCAGGTTCAGGCCCTCTCGATGGAGGTAAAACCCTACTCCTGCTTGATTGATATTGATGATATGGGTAGTACAAGAGTGGATCTACCACGAGATCAAGGAGGCTAAACCCTAGAAGCTAGCCTATGGTATGATTTTTGTAATGGTTATTCATCCTACGGACTAAAACCCTCTGGTTTATATAGACACCGGAGAGGGCTAGGGTTACACAGAGTCGGTTACAATGGTAGGAGATCTACATATCCGTATTGCCAAGCTTGCCTTCCATGCCAAGGAAAGTCCCATCCGGACACGGGACAAAGTCTTCAATCTTGTATCTTCATAGTCTTGGAGTCTGGCTGAGGGAGTCCTGGACTAGGGGGTGTCCGGACAGCCGGACTATCATTGTCAGCCGGACTCCAAGACTATGAAGATACAAGATTGAAGACTTCGTCCTGTGTCCGGATGGGACTTTTCCTGGCGTGGAAGGCAAGCTTGGCAATACGGATATGTAGATCTCCTACCATTGTAACCGACTCTATGTAACCCTAGCCCTCCCCGGTGTCTATATAAACCGGAGGCTTTAGTCCGTAGGACGAACAACCATTACAACAATCATACCATAGGCTAGCTTCTAGGGTTTAGCCTCCTTGATCTCGTGGTAGATCCACTCTTGTACTACCTATATCATCAATATCAATCAAGGTGAGTAGGGTTTACCTCCATCGAGAGGGCCCAACTCGGGTAAAAACATCGTGTCCCTTGTCTCTCGTTACCATCCGCCTAGACGCACGCTCGGGACCCCACCCGAGATCCGCCGGTTTTGACATCGACATTGGTGCTTTCATTGAGAGTTCCTCCTGCGTGCTGCCACCGATAGGAAGGATGCCTCCTCCCGCCTTCAAGGACGGTATTTTCGCCGGAAGGAGCCTTGGCCGCCGCCAAACTATCCGCTAGGTGGTTTTCTTATGACCGCCGTCCGCCACCGCTCGACAATGACCTCTCAGTCGTCAAAAGCAATCTTCACGTCACTCAGATTCTACGAGCGGTGGATCCAATAGAGATCTCGTCCAGAACGAGCTCTTGGATCGCATCGCCATACAGGAGTTGCTACTGAGACTACAATCGATTGGGCTTAAAACCGATCCGAGAGAGATTAACTCTCCCTGTGTCACCCACCACGTTGTAGTGGTAGAGGAACAACGGCGACTCTTCTCCCTGTATTGAAAACTAGTCATGTCTAGGCTCCCAACCTCCATGCCGATTCCCGCGGAGGGACGGACTTCGATCAAGCACTGAACCTAAAGTGAGGCATCGGACCGGACTCGTTGGACAATGTCCAGCAATCCAAGCTTCCAAATTTGGAAACTTCTCGGCCCTTGAGCCTCGAGATGGATAGGGTTCCGGACTTAATTCCACCCACCCGCCCGGACATATGCGATCTATCTCTAATCCGCAAGAGCCCTGAAACGAAGACATCACTATGGGCGATTCCTCCTGATTATGAACAGGATAAAGGACTGCCGAGAGGAAAACGCAATCTCAATTTTTTGCAATAATTGCACGGACGAGGGAATCTTGAACGCCGTCAGCCGTCGTGAAATTACACGCTTTGCCGACCTGGCGTCCATAGTACGAAAGTACTGTGCGATGGAGAGTTTCCGGATAACCGAAAATAAGTTTTGGGACAATCCGGCCCCGAATACAACCCTAGTCCGCAACAAAAGGGTGCATTACACTCAGGCACCAGGTACAAAAACCAAAAAGCAAAAACCCCACAAAGGGCACAGAATCCGACAGAGGGATGGCTTAGCGGACCTGTAAAATTCACAAGATCTGAGGGCGCCATCCCAATACATAGTCTTCGAGCATGTTGGATATTACGGCGGTGGCCAAAAGTGGCGAGGAGCTTCTAGCCCCGTAAAACCACTCCAACAATACCGATGCAGTATCAGCGATCTTCGAGACTTTCGCATCAAATAATATGTGGAAACGAACAATCCGCAGCCTCGCCAAGTCTACCAAGTAGCAACAACAAATCCATGGAGCGACACAGCCATCACCTTCAACGCCCGATTTAACCTAAATTCGAACAGCCCGAGCACCACCAAGACTTTGGTACTTAGTCCAATAGTGGACGACTTTCGACTTACCAAGGTCCTCATGGATGGCGGCAGTGATTAAACCTCATCTATGAGGAAACTCTTCAAAAATGGAAATAGACTGGAGCCGCATTGAGCGAAGCAGCACAACCTTCAGAGGAATAATCCCTAGCGGAAGCGCTGACTTTGGAAAAATCACACTCGATGTGGTGTTCGCTCGCGGACAATTACAGATCCAAGAAGTCATGTTCCAAGTGGCCCGCTCAACAGCGGATATCACGTTATATTAGGACGAGAGGCATTCACAATTTTTCAAGTTGTACCCGTTACGGGTACACGAAGCTCAAAATGCCCGGGCCGGCGGAATAATCACTCGTTAGTGATCCGGACATAGCACTCCGCGCGAAAACAAGACAGCCAGATTAGCCACGGAGGCACTATTCAAGCCCTAGCGGCGGAAGAACTGATCAGCGCTGCGCGCTCTCGTGAATAGGGACGATGTGATACTCGATAAGAGATCCAAATCCACCTCCTTTAATCCAATGGACGAAATAGTAAAATTCCGTGTCCATCCAACGGACTTATTAAAGACGGCTTCCATCGGGGCACAGTTGAACCCGATAGACGCCAGATCGCGAGAATTCCCGGGAAAATTGGGACATTTTCTTTGGCACCCTTCAGATATGCCCGAATCCCACGCAGATTGGCGTAACACAGCCTAAACATCCTAAAAGGATTCAAGCCAGTCAAACAGGCTCTTCGACGATTTTCAGAACCCAAAAGACAGGCAATGGGAGAAGAGCTAGCCAAACTATTGGAAGCCGGATTCATTAGAGACATCAAACATCCAGATTGGCTAGCAAACCTGGTAATGGTACCAAAGAAGGACAAATCCTGGCGCCTATGTGTCGACTTTAAAGACCTCAACAAGGCCTACCCAAAGGATCCCTTCCCCCTCCCCCGCATCGACCAGATAATCAACGCCACCGCAGGACACGATTCATTGTGCTTCCTTGACGCATACTCCGACTACCATCAAATCAAGATGGCAGAAGCGGACCAAGCCGCAACGGCATTCATCACTCCATATGGACCATTCTGCTTCAACACGATGCCCTTCAGACTTAAAAACGCCGCAAATATATCAAGCATGATTCAAACATGTCCGTCACCCAGATCGGCAAAACAGTAGAGGCATACATAGACGACATAGTCGTCAAAACCAAACACGTCGAAACTCTAGTAGACGACTTGAGGCTCACATTCGACAACCTCAAAGCATATGACATCAAGCTGAATCCGGAAAAATGCGTTTTCGGCGTACCAGCCGGAAAGCTCCTGGGCTTCATTGTATCTGGCAGAGGAATCGAAGCAAACCCAGCCAAGATCCCAGCTCTGTCACAGCTGGATATCCCAAAGGACCTCAAACAAACACAAAAATTGACTGGATGTGTGGCGGCTCTAAGCCGCTTTATCTCCCGCCTAGGAGAAAAGGCATTGCCCCTCTATCGCCTCCTTAGGTGCACCGAACACTTCGAGTGGACGGATGCTGCCACCGCCGACTCAAGAAATAAAAGCCATATTGGCAACAAATCCGGTCCTGGCTGCGCCCAATCTGGGCGAACCAATGTTGTTATACATCGCGGCAACACATCAAGTTGTAAGCGCGGTACTCGTCGTCGAACGAGAGGCAGAAGGGCATAAATTCCCTCTTCAAAAACCAGTGTACTACGTATCCACTGTGTTAACCCCCTGCAAGTCCTGTTACCCGCACTATCAAAAGATAGCGTATGCGGTGTTCATGGCATCCCGGAAGCTCCGACACTACTTTCAAGAGTGTTCGATAACAGCTCCGACACTACTTTCAAGAGTGTTCGATAACAGTGGCCTCCGAAGTACCCCTCAACGACATTATAAACAACCGCGACGTGACGGGTAGGATTGCAAAATGGGCCATTGAGCTCTTACCATTCGATATAACTTACAAACCTCGGCGAGCTATAAAGTCACAAGTTTTGGCTGACTTTGTCGCTGAATGGACCAAAGCCGAACTCCCTAAAGAGTACAGCGCATACTCCAGTTGGATTATGCACTTCGACGGCTCTAAAGTGTTGGCCGGATTGGGGGCTGGCGTCGTACTGACGTCCCCAACCGGGGACACAGTCCAATATGTACTTCAGATAATGTACACGGACTCCAACAACGCAGCCGAATACGAAGCCCTTTTACACGGCCTCCGGATGGCAATCTCCATGGGCATTCAACGCCTAGAGGTGCGCGGGGATTCAAACCTTGCAATATCCCAAGTAAATGGAGACTTTGATGCCAAGGATCCGAAAATGGCAGCCTATCGTAACGCTGTCCTCAAACTGTCAGCTCGGTTCGAAGGACTCGAATTCCACCACGTATCCTGGGATAATAACCAAGCAGCCGACGATGGCGCCAAGATCGGGCGCAAAACGTGACGCTGTCCCTCCAAACATCTTCCCGAACGGCTCTTTAAGCCATCCGTATTATGGGAAGAGGAGTCCGAAATAACAAACCGAAGCGGCCGCACCAACCGACTACGAGCAATCGACATAACCGGCGATTCAGCCGATGAAATAACACCTTCAGCCCACGACATAATGGCAATAATCGCCCGTGGGCAGTAACCATTCCTAGCCTACTTGCTTAGGCAGGAACTTCCAAGACAAAGGCACTGCTGATAGTCCGTGATCTAAAGCCTACAAGGTCCATGAGGAGAACTCTATAAGAAAAGCACAACCGAGTCCTTCAAAGGTGTATCTCCAAGAGGAAGGGCGAAACCTTCGCTGAAATTCATGCCGGACTAGGCGGACACCACGCCGCAGCTCGGCCCTTGTAGGAAAGGCATTCCAGATAGGATTTTGTTGGCCGACGGCCCGGCAGATGCTCGGGACTTAGTCCAAAGATCGTCGGTTGTCGGCTCTTTGCTAATCGAGCCATATGCCACCCACCGCCTCAAAACTATACCCATTACGGCCGTCATGTGCGGGGCTTGACATGGTTGGACCCCTTAAAGGGGGAACCCACAAGCAAAGGTACCTATTGGTCATGGTGGATAAATTCACCAAATGGATAGAGGCCAAGCCGCTTAAAACGGCGAGTCCGGCCGATGATAGACTTCATATCCGGGGTAGTACACCGTTATGGTGTCCCCACGGCATCATCACCGATAACGGCACGAACTTCACGGCCGACGAGGTTAAATCATGGTGCAAAAATATGGGCATTAAGCTCGATTACGCTCGGTCTATCACCCTCAAACCAACGGTCAAGTGGAACAGTGAACGGTCTAATAATGAGCGCATCAAACCGCACTAGTGCGGTCACTTGCACAATCTGACACGCAATGGGTAGAGGAGCTCGACTCCATACTCTAGGGGCTGCGGACAACGCCCAACCGTACTACGGATTCACACCATTTTTGTGGTATACGGGCAGAGGCGATTACGCCTGCGACATCATTCATGACTCACCTCGAAAGCGCATGTACGAAGAAAGAGAAGCCGAGCTGGATCGGCGGGACAGCTTGGACGCATTGGAGGAAGAACGCGACGCCGCCAAGGCTCGTTCCGCATTCTATTAGCAAAGCAGGCTCAAGATATCAAAAGAGAGAAGCACGGGCCAAGACTTACAACGTTGGCGAACTAGTTCTCGCCTGCCGGACAAGAAAAAGGACAAGCTCAAGCCCAAATGGGAGGGCCCCTTGATCATCGATCAAGTCCTGACCGGCGGAGCGTACCGTCTACGAAATGCGTCGGACAACCGACTCGAGCCGAACCCATGGAATGCAGCCCACCTCCGATGATTCTATGCCTAGCGCCGGACTAAGAGTTCGTCCCCTTCCCCCGTCCAAATTTTTACACTTCAGTTGTCTTTTGTTTCTCTTTCTTCTCTCACCCCTTTTCCTAAAAAGCCCTTAAAGGCCTACTCGCGCATTGTTCGCACACACTTGACGTGCCATCCGCACTCATTATACCTGGGGGCTTCTTTACCAGAAGCTTAATTATAAGGGCTTCATGCCCAACACATGTGTCAAACTTCCACATGTACCTTTTGTTCACCATTATATGCATCGATATGACTTAAGTTTTGGCCAAGCTGGGTTGCCTGGCTCCTGTGCTTACCCCTACGTTCCCGATTGTTTGGCTAGGAGGTAAAGGGAGCACCTCTGCGATTGTTACTGCTGGGTCAGCCGGATGTGTACCTCAGACTGGGTGAAGCCGAAAGCTAGCGTTCTTAAGGGAATATTTGGTTGGTGATTTGAAAGATGATTTTTTACCCACTTATTTATCTGCCCCTAGATGTTTTTCTGCTCTTTTTGCAGACCGGACATGCACTTTAGGGCATGCCTCCCAGGGAAAGGAACCCTTAACGGAACTATTCTCCCTGGAAGATGTTTCTTACTAACCATGTAATATAACATAACTAGTTGGGCACTTGTGCGATAAAGCACTAATGACCCCTTTGGTCTCCATGCATGCCCGGTTGTTTCTTAACCGAGAAGGTATTCGGACACACTCCGGACTCTAGGGTCCCGAGGTTGAAGCGAAAAGGTCGGCAAAGACAAACGATCTACAATCCGGCTAGAAGGCATTTTACATGTCATTTTAAAATACATTGTCAAACAGATCGATCAGATTCCTCCTCAATCCCGTCTAACAGGCTGTCTAATTTCTGATCCCATTGGGAAAATTATCGGCCAACTCTACTTGGCGATACTAAACTCACAGGATCTCCTTCCCATCGGGCCCCACAGTCCGACCTCGCCATGTGGTTGGGATCCGCCTTCTTGTACCGCGTCTTCACCATGGCCCAGCCTCCACAGCACCTTGGCGGCAGCCAAAATCTTCCATAAACGGGCGCTGCCGCATTCCTTGAAGCTTCTCCATAAGCTCCCCAAGGCCCTCGGGCAGGAGAGGGCTGGCCATAAAGCACCGGACGACGCCGCCATCGCGCCGAACTCGTTCGGCAGTATTGCAACAACTCGGGAAGTTGATCACCCGCTGATACGGCATCTCCTCCAGCAGGCGACCTTTGAGTATACCTCTGAGACATATTTTGTCAATTGACTTCCTCGTCGAACTCTTCTTTTCAAAGGAATTCACTCAAGCACTTACTATAGATGCCGCGACGAAGCCGCTTAATTCTCCTTAACGGAGCTGCATCGGCCCGAACACCTTTCAGCTCTTCTCCGAGCTGGGCGTGGGCATCCTGGAGCTTGTTCCTTTCCTGCTGCACCTTATTTAGCACCCTCTCGCCAGCCTTCAGCTGGCGCAGTAGTTCTTGCCTGTCCGGATCTTGTCCGGCAGCACCTGCAATGTCATTATTAGACTTGCGCGCACGCCGCACACCGCTTATCTTTTTAAAATAGTGTGTTACCAAGAGGGGTCTCTGTGTTTCCTCCTGCGGCAGCAAGTGCGGCCTCGAGTTGGGCCTTGCACTCTTGCAGCTCCTGAGACAGTTGGGTATTCTTCTCTGTAAGATCCTGCGTTTCAAATGATCCTTAAATCAGTTAATATAACTACTTTAAGTCTCGGGGGCTACTGGCATATACAACTATTAAATTCTCTTACCCGTATGTCTTTTACATACTGCTCCATGGCTCTGGTCAAACCATCTTGAGCATCACGGAGGTGCGTGTCCCCCGCGTTAAAGGCATTCAACGCCTCAGGGGAGAAGCACGCATCACGAAACTCGTCGTGGCGCTGTGGTTCATGGTGCTCTCCACCTCGAGACTTGGTGGCGCACAGATGCGTCGGCATCCTCCGTTGGAGGAGTATCCGCTCACGCCTTGCGTTCGCCTCCCCTCCGCACCAGTGCCGGAGCACAGGCCGTGAGAGGTTGGATTGGCAACCTCTACGCCCGCTGTCCGGCGGGCGCTTTTTCTCCTACAAAAGTCATGAGCATTCAAACGCTTCCTAGGAATGTTGCTCTAAATAACGACCTGTGAGCCATACCTTTGCGGCGACGTTTCAATCCTTGCGCCTCCTCTTCTCGCCATCTTGGGCGGATCGACCCTGTTGGTTAGCCGCTGGTTCGCTTCCCGCCTTGAAGGCGCCTCCTGCAAAGCGCCATCGTATACGGTGGTTAAAAATGAGCAAGGAGGAAATAATGGTGTCAGGACTTCGGTCGCAATCACCTGGGAAGCCGGATATAATCCGGGGTAGTCAGCCGTGATGGCGACTAAAGCACTATCCATGCTGAGCTGGTGGAACACCCCGTTGATTAGCTCCACTTTATGTCCGGGTCCTCTTCGGAGGCCGGATCCTAGGATCTCTCTGGATCCTCGGGTTGCGGAGCTGGGCTAAGCATGCCCTCCACAACCTGACGCAGCTCCTGCGTCGAAAACATAATATAAGAAACTTAAACTTCGAAAGCATGGGTCGGGCACACAGAGTGTTCGCTTACCCAACGCCGGGGATTATTCATGGAGAACCCATTCAACGGATTCGTCTAGAGGAAGTCCTCCTTCTCCCCCTTGTACAGGCCGGACAGGATCTTCGCCAGGTCCTCGGCTGAACCCGCCCTTTATGCCATGACGGGTGGCATCGTCCTCCCGCTGAAATCCCACATAGGGTGGCCTCAGACAGCGGCTGCACTTCAAGATAATGCATGTTGCCATGACTCAACCATGGTCAACCCGAATGGGCCAATAACCTTATCCGCCCATCAAATAATGGACGCTCTTGTCTTCCTCGGTTGGGGGCTCCGTGGGCGCCAACTAAGGTGTTTCTTTAGAGGAGCGCATCAACTCCGAGAGTCCGATCGAACAGGTCCGACAATGAGCGTCTTCTATGTAAAACCATTCAAGGCCGTCTTCGGACGCCTTCTTAGGGGTTCCGGATGGATATCCGTCCCGCGATGCGCCATATTTCGGCACCGCCCACTTGATATATGGACCCCTCGTGAGAGCGGGGTACAAGGCAGAACAACCTCTTCCACAGCGCAAAATGGGGCTCGACGCCAAAAATAGCTCCCAAAGAGCTACGTAACCCGCGATATGCAGTGATAGAGGCGGAGGAGGTGATGGAGCTGGAGTCCGAGAACTCTGTGAGCTGCGAAGGAACGGATGTATAGGAAATCCGAGCCCCCTTATCAGATAGGGGACGAAGCATACCCGCTCCCCTTTGTTGGGATTTGGGGTAGCCTCCACTTGCCTCCCACCTTGGTAGGTGGCCAGCCCGGCTCGAACCGGGACCATGAAGGCCGGAGGGAGATATCCCTCCGCTTGAGCGCACACCTGGCCAGGCGCGACAGAACATCTCCGCCGATCTCTGGCAGAGGGCTGGGAGCTCGAGAGGAGGAGCCGTCGACGGTCCATGATGGAATGGATTTTTGGTCTAAGCGCCCGATGAGTACTCATGGAAGGAAGATGGTGTGATTTGGATCTGGATTCTTGCCTTTCTTATAGGCAGATTATTTGCACAGCTAGGGGGTAAAACATAAAAGATACCCTGGCTTTTCGCATTCGTGCGACGCGTGGAAGATGGCCATTATTGGGCATGGAAGCCAAGAAGCGCAGCATTGATAAGGAAGCCGGACACTTTTCGGCAGGTACATGGAACTTAAGGGAGAACCCGCCTTGCAACGCTGAAGACTATAAACGCGCTGGACTTATCGTCATTGAAGCCTGGTTTGGGGGCTACTGAGGGAGTCCTGGACTAGGGGGTGTCCGGACAGCCGGACTATCATTGTCAGCCGGACTCCAAGACTATGAAGATACAAGATTGAAGACTTCGTCCCGTGTCCGGATGGGACTTTCCTTGGCGTGGAAGGCAAGCTTGGCAATACGGATATGTAGATCTCCTACCATTGTAACCGACTCTGTGTAACCCTAGCCCTCCCTGGTGTCTATATAAACCGGAGGCTTTAGTCCGTAGGACGAACAACCATTACAACAATCATACCATAGGCTAGCTTCTGGGGTTTAGCCTCCTTGATCTCGTGGTAGATCCACTCTTGTACTACCTATATCATCAATATTAATCAAGCAGGAGTAGGGTTTTACCTCCATCGAGAGGGCCCGAACCTGGGTAAAAACATCGTGTCCCTTGTCTCCTGTTACCATCCGCCTAGACGCACAGTTCGGGACCCCCTACCCGAGATCCGCCGGTTTTGACTCCGACACCGGCCGATGATGATAGTCCGGCTATCCGGACACCCCCTAGTCCAGGACTCCCTCACTTCCCTATGTTTTATATGTGTTCATAGAGAAAACTAAGTTGAAAATGATAGTAGCAATGATGCGGGCTGGGTTCGTGATCTGAGGTTTATCCTCATTGCTGCATAGAAGAATTATGTCCTTGATGCAGCGCTAGGTGGCACACCTATTGCAGGAGCAGATGCAAACGTTATGAACGTTTGGCTAGCTCAATATGATGACTACTTGATAGTTTAGTGCACCATGCTTAACGGCTTAGAATCGGGACTTCAAAGATGTTTTGAATGTCATGGACCATATGAGATGTTCCAGGAGTTGAAGTTAATATTTGCTACGTCTTGAGCTTGCGTTGGTTTTCCTCGAAGAGGAGAGGGTGATGCAGCAAAGTGTAGCGTAAGTATTTCCCTCAGTTTTGAGAACCAAGGTATCAATCCAGTAGGAGACTCCTCAAAAGTCCCACGCACCTACACAAACAAACTGAGAACTCGCAACCAACGCAATAAAGGGGTTGTCAATCCCTTCACGGCCACTTGCGAAAGTGAGATCTAATAAAGATAGTATGATAAGATAAATATATTTTTGGTATTTTTGATATAGATGCAAAAAGTAAAGATGCAAATAAAAGTAGATGGAAAGCAAATATGATAAGAGATAGACCTGGGGGCCATAGGTTTCACTAGAGGCTTCTCTCAAGATAGCATAAGTATTGCGGTGGGTGAACAAATTATTGTCGAGCAATTGATAGAAAAGCGCATAGTTATGAGATTATCTAGGCATGATCATGTATATAGGCATCACGTCCATAACAAGTAGACCGACTCCTACCTGCATCTACTACTATTACTCCACACATCGACCGACTCCTGCCTGCATCTAGAGTATTAAGTTCATAGGAACAGAGTAACGCATAAAGCAGGATGACATGATGTAGAGGGATAAACACATGCAATATGATATAAACCCCATCTTGTTATCCTCGATGTCAACAATACAATACGTGCCTTGCTGCCCCTGCTGTCACTGGGAAAGGACACCGCAAGATTGAACCCAAAGCTAAGCACTTCTCCCATGGCAAGAAAGATCAATCTAGTAGGCCAAACCAAACTGATAATTCGAAGAGACTTGCAAAGATAACTAAATCATACATAAAAGAATTCAGAGAAGATTAAAATATTATTCATAGATAAACTTGATCATAAACCCACAATTCATCGGATCTCGACAAACACACCGCAAAAAGAGATTACATTGAATAGATCTCCACAAGAGAGGGGGAGAACATTGTATTAAGATCCAAAAAGAGAGAAGAAGCCATCTAGCTAATAACTATGGACCCGTAGGTCTGTGGTAAACTACTCACAACTCATCGGAGGGGCAAGCATGTTGATGTAGAGGCCCTCCGTGGTTGCTTCCCCTTTGTCGAAAGTGCAGCAAGGGCTCCAAGATGGGATCTCATGGATGAGTAGGTTACGACGGTGGAAATTGTGTTTCGTGGTGCTCCTGGATGTTTTCGGGGTACGTAGGTATATATAGGAGGAAGAAGTACGTCGGTGGCCGCCTGAGGGGCCCACGACACAGGGGGCGCTCCCTACAGGGGGAGGCGTGCGCTCCTATCTCGTGGGGTCCTCGGAGGCTTCTTGACTTGCACTCCAAGCTCTCCAGATCAGATTTGTTCCAAAAATCACGCTCCCGAAGGTTTCATTCCGTTTGGACTCCGTTTGATATTCCTTTTCTTCGAAATACTGAAATAGGCAAAAAAAACAGCAATATGGGCTGGGCCTCTGGTTAGTAGGTGAAGGAAATATGCCCTAGAGGCAATAATAAAGTTATTATTTATTTCCTCATATCATGACAAATGTTTATCATTCATGCTAGAATTGTATTATCCGGAAACATGATACATGTGTGAATACATAGACAAACATAATGTCACTAGTATGCCTCTACTTGACTAGCTCATTAATCAAAGATGGTTATGTTTCCTAACCATAGACATGTGTTGTCATTTGATTAACGAGATCACATCATTAGGAGAATGATGTGATTGACTTGACCCATTCTATTAGCCTAGCACTTGATCGTTTAGTATGTTGCTATT
Organism: Aegilops speltoides; assembly: GCA_021437245.1. Classification (NCBI taxonomy): domain Eukaryota; kingdom Viridiplantae; phylum Streptophyta; class Magnoliopsida; order Poales; family Poaceae; genus Aegilops; species Aegilops speltoides. The sequence goes on from CM038142.1 coordinate 406,137,944, forward strand.
GCTTTCTTCATGACTTATACAAAGTTCCTACAACTATGAGATTATGCAACTCCCGTTTACCGGAGGAACACTTTGTGTGCTACCAAACGTCAAAACGTAACCGGGTGATTATAAAGGTGCTCTACAGGTGTCTCCAAAGGTACATGTTGAGTTGGCATAATTCGAGATTAGGTTTTGTCACTCCAATTGTCGGAGAGGTATCTCTGGGCCCTCTCGGTAATACACATCACTTAAGCCTTGCAAGCATTGTAACTAATGAGTTAGTTACGGAATGATGTATTACGGAACGAGTAAAGAGACTTGACGGTAACGAGATTGAACTAGGTATTGGATACCGACGATCGAATCTCGGGCAAGTAACATACCGATGACAAAGGGAACAATGTATGTTGTTATGCGGTTTGACCAATAAAGATCTTCGTAGAATATGTAGGAGCCAATATGAACATCCAGGTTCCACTATTGGTTATTGATCGGAAACAGTTCTAGGTCATGTCTACATAGTTCTCGAACCCGTAGGGTCCGCACGCTTAACATTACGATGACAGGTTTATTATGAGTTTATAAGTTTTGATGTATCAAAGTTTGTTCGGAGTCCCGGATGTGATCACGGACATGACGAGGAGTCTCGAAATGGTCGAGACATAAAGATTGATATATTGGAAGCCTATGTTTGGACATCGGAATAGTTCTGGGTGAAATCGGGATTTTACCGGAACACTGGGGGGTTACCGGAACCCTCCCGGGGGTTAATGTGCCTTAATGGGCCATGAGGGAGAAGAGGAGGGCCGGCCAGGGCAGGCCGCGCGCCCCCTCCCCCCTAGTCCGAATAGGACAAGGAAGGCCGCGCGCCACCTACCGACGTGCTTTGCACACAGGTGGCTGGTGGGTGTCAGTTTCTCCAACTTTAGTTGAACCGAGTGTGGCTACGGCCGGTCCTTGCGAAGGTTAAAACAACACTAACTTGACGAACTATCATTGTGGTTTTGATGCGTAGGTAAGAACGGTTCTTGCTAAGCCCGTAGCAGCCACGTAAAACTTGCAACAACAAAGTAGAGGACGTCTAACTTGTTTTTGCAGGGCATGTTGTGATGTGATATGGTCAAGATGTGATGCTATATTTTATTGTATGAGATGATCATGTTTCGTAACCGGTTATCGGTAATGGCAGGAGCCATATGGTTGTCGCTTATTGTATGAAATGCAATGCCCTATAATTGCTTTACTTTATCACTAAGCGGTAGCGATAGTCGTAGAAGCAATAGACGGCGTAAACGACAACGATGCTACGATGGAGATCAAGGTGTCGCGCCGGTGACGATGGTAATCATGACGGTGCTGCGGAGATGGAGATCACAAGCACAAGATGATGATGGCCATATCATATCACTTATATTCATTGCATGTGATGTTTATCTTTTATGCATCTTATCTTGCTTTGATTGACGGTAGCATTTTAAGATGATCTCTCACTAATTATCAAGAAGTGTTCTCCCTGAGTATGCACCGTTGCCAAAGTTCGTCGTGCCCAGACACCACGTGATGATCGGGTTTGATAAGCTCTATGTCCATCTACAACGGGTGCAAGCCAGTTTTGCACACGCGAAATACTCAGGTTAAACTTGACTAGCCTAGCATATGCAGATATGGCCTCGGAACACGGAGACCGAAAGGTCAAGCGTGAATCATATAGTAGATATGATCAACATAGGGATGTTCACCATTGAAAACTACTCCATCTCACATGATGATCGGTTATGGTTTAGTTGATTTGGATCACGTAATCACTTAGATGACTAGAGAGATGTCTGTCTAAGTGGGAGTTCTTAAGTAATATGATTAATTGAACTTAAATTTATCATGAACTTAGTACCTGATAGTATTTTTGCTTATCTATGTTTGTAGATAGATGGCTCGCGCTGTTGTTCCGTTGAATTTTAATGCGTTCCTTGAGAAAGCAAAGTTGAAAGATGATGGTAGCAATTACACGGACTGGGTTTGTAACTTGAGGATTATCCTCATTGTTGCCTGAAGAATTACGCCCCGAAGCACCGCCGGGTGCCGAGCCTCATCGCAGAGCAACGCCAGATGTTGTGAACGTCTGGCAGAGCAAAACTGATGACTACTCTATAGTTGAGTGTGCCATGCTTTACGGCTTAGAACCGGGTCTTCAACGACGTTTTGAACGTCATGGAGCATATGAGATGTTCCAGGAGTTGAAGTTAATATTTCAAGCAAATGCTCGGATTGAGAGATATGAAGTCTCCAATAAGTTCTACAACCGCAAGATGGAGGAGAATAGTTCTCACAAGGAGCATATACTCAAAATGTCCAGGTATAATAATCACTTGATTCAACTGGGAGTTAATCTTCCGAATGATAGCGTCATTGACAGAATTCTCCAATCACTGCCACCAAGCTACAAGAGCTTCGTGATGAACTATAATATGCAAGGGATGAACAAGACAATTCCCGAGCTCTTCGCAATGCTAAAAGTTGCGGAGGTAGAAATCAAGAAGGAGCATCAAGTGTTGATGGTCAACAAGACCGCTAGTTTCAAGAAAAAGGGCAAAGGGAAGAAGAAGGGGAACTTCAAGAAGAACAGCAAGCAAGTTGCTGCTCAAGAGAAGAAACCCAAGTCTGGACCTAAACCTGAAACTGAGTGCTTCTACAACTTTCTTTTCAAAAGAATCTTTTACCTCTCTTCTCTTCTGAGCTTATTCAAATATTCCCTTTTAGTGAGACCATACCCCTTTCCCCTTTTGACCCCTCGAAGATGCAACTGATAAGACCACTCCAAGAAGGACCAGCTATCAGACAACTAAGACCACTTCGGAATGAAGAGGATTTTTACCGAGCATTGTAATGATGGAAACTACGACGGATAAAGACTCCGAAGACTAGGAGATGTAAGTGCATCTAGTGCCCCTTCGTGATTTTGGTGTATTGAAGACTTATAGGTTAAGTGACTGATGCGTTTGTGAGTGTACACAGGTCTATATGTCTATGAGGAGTTTGATATTTACAGAGAAAGTCGACCCTAAAATGAAGTTCTTCGATCAAGACTTTGATATTCGAAGACTTTTCAAGACTTTGAAAGTGAAGAAATTGGTGTGACCTTGAAGACTTGATATTCATTTGAGGAACATGAAGCGTGAAGGCTGTTGTTTTCGTAGTTTCATTTTTTCTTTCTTGAGTCATAGGAAACACCGTACTGTTAAAGGGGGTCGAGGAAATACTAAGGAAAAATTTCCATGTGATGCTCAACTCAAAATCCTACACCTACCAATCCCTTCGAGTGAAGCCATTGAAATCTCATACAGATTCAGATCAATTTCTTCAAAGGATGAGACGCAGTTCTTCTAGTCACCGAGGACTTTGCTCGATCGAGGAGTTAGGAATTCGCCAAAGTCGAATTACCTACACAGTGAGGAACATGATAGCCCTGAGGAATTTGAGAGTCAAACTTCCGACCGTTGTTGTGTTGCGCGCCGGCTGTCCAAAATATCTTATCCACCTAACGGTCATATCATTGAAGGGCATTTATGTCTTATCATGTCGGGCTTCTCCCTAGGCTATAAATAGCCGCCCCCTACAACCACTAGTTGGTCGGCTGCTCCGAGAGAACTTGACACTTGTCATCTAAGAGCAACCCATCCTCCGAGGACTTTGAGCGAAAATCATCAAGTGAGGAAAATCCCAAAACCAAACCCCCATAAACCCAAAGTGATTGAGCATCACTGAAGAAATTGATCCTGCGTGGATCCGACGCTTGTTACCTTTGAAGACTGTGCTTCTTCCAGACGGTTAGGCGTCAAGGTCTAGAGCATCCAAGAGGAATTGTGGATTGCCGAGTGACCAAGTCTGTGAAGGTTGAAGTCACCTGAAGACTTACCACGAGTGATTGGACGAGACCTGCGTGGTCTTAGTTCAAGGAGAATGCGGTGAGGACTGGGTGTCCTGAGTTGCTCGAGATCGGGTGTCCGGATCTGCGTGTCCTCGAAGTTTAAATACTCGGCCGCTCCAACCAGACGTACAACTGAGACAGCAGTTGGAACTGGTTTACCAAATCATTGTATTCACCAACTAACTGGTTCTATTTCCTCAACTCTTTCATTTCCTCATGTCTGTGTTGTATGTTGTTCATATCTGTGCTTGAAGACTTTGACTGAAGACTTTCACAAATTCCTTAGTTCAATTTCTTCAGTTTGTTTGTCTTCATCTTGTTATCCTGTGTTTACGCTTTCTGTACTTTGTGCTAGTCTTCATTTCATCATGATGACTATGTTTGTATCCTGTTATGTTTACTTCTAAGTACTTATTCCGCTGCAAGTAGTTCTTCGCTAAGGAATTTCCTCACCAGCAAATTTCTCAGTGAAGAATTCATAAAAATCGCCTATTCACCCCCCTCTAGTCGATATAACGCACTTTCAATTGGTATCAGAGCAAGGTACTCCTTGTTACGTGTGATTTTGGTTTAACCACCGAGTTTTAGTTATGTCGACCGCAGTATGAAGAAAGTGACATGTCCTATCTTTGACGGTCATGACTATCCCAAGTGGAAGGCCATGATGAGGAAGCGCCTCATGGCAAGGAATGACAAGTCGTGGACCGTCATCGAGATTGGTCTTATCGACCTATGCAAGATGGCGAATCTTGATGATATTCGCAAGTACACTCGACTTGACATCATAGCGAAGGATATCATCCGCTCCGCCTATCCAGAGATCAATTCGAGGCTAATTATGCATCTTGGCAACCAAGCTCATCCGGGACCGAATCTCGATGTCTATGAAGGTCATCGAACTCGTCATGATCCTGGTTTGAGGATTTCAAGGAATCTCTCAAAACGATGACTTCGAGCCGAATCATCATCTTACGCATCTTGCCTCATGGCAAACGGTGCCGAGGTAACGAATGCTCCTCATCCGAGTCTTGTGATGATGAATCGATAATGATGAATCTGATGATGACATTGAATCCTGCTATACCAAACTTATTTGCGTTGCCACTAAACAACAAACGGCTTTAGAACAAACTCAAGATATGCTAGAAAAAAGTGATAATATGTTGCGCAAAGAAATGGATCAGTCAAAAGCATTGGGTGAATGTCTTCAGAGAATTCACTCCAAGTTTGACGCCCTTCAAGATCAACATAATACCCTCTTGACTGATCACGAGAAGCTTTCTCTTGAATCTCTTCAAAGAAAGGAAGATCTTGAAAAGCTAAGAGTGTGTTATGAAGATCTTCAGAAAGAGCGCGATTCATTACTAGCTCAACAAATCAGCGCTTCTCAGGAAGAATTTGTTCCCCCATGCTTAAAGTGCATTGAACGTGAATCTGCTAATTCTTCACCTGAATGTTCAAATGCTTCAACTGTTACAATTTCTTCACCTGCCCCTGCTATCACTAATTCCTCGTCTGAGGACATTGCTAGTATCACTGACAATGCAGGGCTGAAGGAACTGTACATGACAGGCATGTACAAAAGCCTCAAAGGGCATTAGACACTTTGTGATGTGCTCAAAAAGCAGATCCTCAACAGAAACCCTAGGAAAGAGGGTATTGCTTTTGAGAGGAAACACAATGCTGATGGAACATATTGGAAGCCTGAGAAGTAACCCAGAACCTCATGGGTTGCTGCAAAGGGACCTCCAGTTGATCCATCTAACTTGTCTGGCTTTACATGTGAATCTCCTCATTCTTATGATGAGTCTCTTGACTCCAACTATAAACTGTTCAAAAATCAGAATGGTGAAGTATTTGCTAGATATGTTGGCACTAACTGCAGGAACGGTTCCCCTATGAAGAAAATCTGGGTTCCCAAAAGTTGTGTTGAAAGTCTTCAGGTGAATGTCCTCATGACACCATCTGTGAAGAATAGGAACCCCAGATCAAATTCTTCATATGGACCAAATTCTTCATATGGATCCAAGTCCTCTTATGGACCAAATTCTTCATATGGATCCAAGTCCTCTTATGGACCAAATTCTTCACATGGATAAAATTCCTCAACTGGATCAAAGTCCTCATATGATTATCATCGTGCTAACAACTCTGTCTCGCAGGGTAGAGCTAAGGGCTATGAATATGTGCATTACTCTTCAAACCATTATGTTCATAGGTCCTCGAAGAATTACTCTGCTTATTCATATGCTTACCGTAACCTCTCTTATGTGAAACGAAATGGTTTGGCATCATTGCCACCTTTCTCATATGGTGCTCGCAGAATGATGAACTCTTTGCCACCCCTCCAGATGTGGGTGGTGAAGAAAAAGAACTAATCTCTTCTCGAGGTCAGGTCTCCGACATGCTCTAACGTCTCAAGAATTTCTTTGGTGACTGACTAAACTACGAAAGGACGCTTGGGAAAATCATGATGAAATGAACTTTCATTTCACACGCCCTAATCTTGCTATATCTTTCATCGCTTGATGAAATTCATCGATGAACTTGATATCATATTCTTCACCGATGAAGCATATGAGATTGTAAGTTACACTAATTCATCTCAGAGGATGATCAACCCAAAACCACCGAGTGGGTCCTCGATAGTGGATGTACAAATCACATATTGGTGACAAGAATCTATTGATGGATGCTCCTTATCACCGTCACCTCTGAAGCATATCATCTTCTTGACAAAGGCAAAAGTCGTATTGGGTCTTGGTAAGGTTGCTATCTCTAAGGATAAGCACATGGACAAAGTCATGCTTGTTGAGTCCTTAGGATACAATCTCATGTCGATCTCAATGCTTTGTGATCTTGATATGGTTGTTGTCTTGGCAAATATCATTGTGTTGTGATTATGGAAGTCGACAATTCCAAAGTCTTGAAGGCTTTAGGAGAGAGAGATCAGATATTGTTGATTTCTCTCTGGGACCACAACCAGCCGTGTGTCTACTTGCAAAAGCTTCGAAGGCTGGCTATGGCATCGACGACTTGGTCATGCGGGCATGAGGAATTTGAACACGCATGCGAAGAAGAAGCATGTCATTGGCATTGAGAATGTCAAATTCCTCAAGGATCACTTATGCGAACTGTGAAGTGGAAAAATGACCAAGGCCAAGCATCCAAGAAAGACTATCATGACCACTACCCGTCCATTCAATTGCTTCACATGGACCTCTTCGACCTAATCATTACTCAGCGGTCACTAATGATGCATCTCTATATGGTTTTGTCATTGTTGATGATTATTCTCGATATACATGGGTACACATTGTTACTTACAAACATGAAGTGCAGGAAGTCTTCAAACGATTTTCCTCGAGGGCTTCAACCAACTTTGGTGTGAAGATCAAGCATATCAGAAGTGACAATGGAACTGAGTTCAAGAATTCCGGTCTTGATGCTTATCTTGATGAACTTGGTATTACTCATGAGTTATCTGCTCCCTATACTCCTTAGCAGAATGGCGTCGTGGAGCGCAAGAACAGAACTCTTGTTGAGATGGCTTGCACTATGCTTGATGAATACAAAACGCCTCAACGTTTTTGGATTGATGCAATTGATACTGCTTGCCACATCATCAACAGAGTATATCTTCACAAATTCTTCAAGAAGACTGCCTATGAACTTCTCACTGACAAGAAACCCAATGTGAGTTATTTCAAAGTCTTGATTGCTAAATGTTGGATTAGAGATCCTCACCACAACTCTAAATTTGAAAGCACATGAAGGTTTTATGCTTGGTTACGGAAGGACTCGACACCTACTGAGTCTTCAACATTGTTCTTCACAATATTGTTGACTTGTAGATGTGCGGTTCGATGAAACTAATGGCTCGCAAAGAGAGCACCTACCTTACGTGTTAGATGAACCAGCACTGAAGATGCTATCAAGCTCAAGGCAACCGAGGATGTCATTCCGATGAAGAATCTCTTTGAAGAATTCATTCCTGTTCATGAAGAACGCCGGTGATGCACCAAGAACATGATGGTGTGAAGAAAATGCTGATCAAAATCCTCACGACAACCAACTCATCCACGCGTTGCAAAAGAAGTGCAAGTGGAGAAGATCATCAATGACATTAGCGCACAGTCCTCTCACACGCTCAAAAGCTTCACATTTATCTAACTTTTGTGGGCACTATGCTTTTGTCTCTATCACAGAGCCCACTAAGGTAGATGAAGCATTTTCGAGCCGGAGTGGATTCAAAGCTATGCAAGAAGAATTACATCGATTCGAGCTGAACAATGTTTGGGAATTGGTCAATCGCCCAGATCCTCGCAAGCATAATATCATTGGCACAAAGTGGATCTACCACAACAAGCAAGATGAAAATGGCATTGTGGTGAGGAATAAGGCACGACTAGTAGCTCAAGGCTACACGCAGGTTGAAGGAATTGATTTCGATGAAACTTTTGCACCTGTTGCAAGACTTGAGGCTATTCGCATATTACTTGCTTACGCTAACCATCATGGTATCATCTTATATCAAATGGATGTGAAAAGTGCATTCCTCAATGGTAAGCTTGAGGAAGAAGTATATGTTGCTCAACCCCCAGGTTTTGAAGATCCCAAGAATCCTGACAAAGTCTTCAGACTCAATAAGGCTCTCTATGGCCTCAAGCAAGCCCCTCGGGCGTGGTATGATACATTGAAGGAATTCTTCGTGAAGAATGGCTTCACACCCGGTTCACTCGACCCTACTCTTTTTACTAAATCATATGATGGTGAACTGTTTGTGTGCCAAATATATGTTGATGATATTATCTTTGGCTGTACTGACCAACGTTATATTGATGAATTTGCCTATATGATGAGTGAAGAATATCAAATGTCTATGATGGGAGAGTTGAAATTCTTCTTAGGTCTTCAAATTAAATCAGAGCGCAATGGCATATTCATATCTCAGGAGAAATATCTCAAAGATGTCCTGAGGAAATTCGGCATGCAAGATTGCAAAGGCGTCAAAATTCCTATGCCCACAGATGGCCATCTATGCACTGATGAAAATGGTATTGACTTGATCACAAGGTATACCACTCCATGATTGGTTCCTTATTGTACTTATGTGCATCTAGGCGGATATAATGCTTAGTGTTTGCATGTGTGCCCGATTTCAAGCTGCAGAAGGAATCACACCATAAGGCTGTGAAGCATATTCTTGATATCTAGCTCACACACCAACACTAGGATTATGGTACCCCAAGGGCTCTGCTTTTGATCTCATTGGATATTCGACTCGACTATTTGGTGATCGTGTGGACCGCAAGTCAACATCGGCACTTGTCATTTCCTCGGACGATCTTTGGTCCATTGGTCCTCGAAGAAACAGAATGCGTATCACCGCTTCTTTGAAGCTGAATACATTGCTGCTGGCTCATGCTTTGCTCAACTGCTTTGGATGAAGCAAACCCTCAAGGACTATGGCGTCAACGTGAAGAATGTGCCTCTCCTATGCGACAATGAGAGTGCCATCAAGATTGCTCACAACCCAGTTCAGCACTCGAAGACAAAGCACATCCAGATTCGTCATCATTTTCTCCGTGATCATGTGTTGAAGGGCGACATCTCCATCGAGCATGTGAAGACTAAATAACAGCTAGCTGATATCTTCACTAAGCCCTTGGACGAGAAGAGATTTAGCAAGTTGCGGTGTGAGCTAAATATCTTAGAATCTTCGAATGTTCTTTGAAAAGGACACACATCCTAACCCTTATGCAGAATTGATGACTTAGATGTGCAACACATGAAGAAACGTTTTTCTTCAATCAATGAAGAATAACACTCTAAGTGTGAAGAAATTAATGAAGAATTTGATTCTCGTAACCCTCGACAATTATGCGCTGTGTCTGAAATCATCATTCTTATCTGGTGGGTCACGCCACCACAAAAGTTGAAAATCTTCAATTTGAGTTTTTCCTCATTTTTGAAATTCTTGATTTTTCAAATTCTTCAACTTTGCAAAATCTTCCTTGCTTCCGACGTTTGTATTCATTGATATATATATATATATATATATATATATATATGAGTTTATGTCCTCTACAGCATTCACTTATTGCTATTTCTTCAAGTTGTGATTTCTGCTAAGTGAATGTGATCGGACCCTTCCCCCTCTATGCTATACTCAACCCAATCTATTCACAAATTGTCAGGACCCCGACTCAATGCCACATCGATCTAGCATGTAACACCTCATATCACTTTGCGGCCTCACGCACGGTATTCCCACGGTGTCGCCTTACCTTTGCCGGGACCGTTTAGCCTTTTGGCACACGTATATGATAGTGTCGCTAGCATCCATATGATAAGGAGCCCGGTGACATGGCTAGTCGTAAACCCAAAGTGGCACAAACTTACAGGACAGGCATCCATGACCCAAAGATCGAACGTGTCGGTCATCGCGAGTGAATCCAGTAGTAGCACTGGGCTAGCAGACTCGGTGAACCGGGCAGAAGCGGCTAACAGGACTCGGTACTCAACGCGTGACATTTCCCGAAGGACAGAGACAGAACGAAGAAGGACACATGCCGCCAGCCTAAGTGTTAGGAGCGGTAGCAAGCTACCATGGCTCGGTGGAGACACTAGGAGACATTTCCAGTAAGAGAGGCTACTAAGGATAAACAACTAGATAGTCGGATCCCACACATACCAAGCATTTCAATATCATACACACAATATGCTCGATATGTGCAAATACAACATGGCATCACAACATGACTCTCGACTCAAGTATTTATTCATTAGGCTCGAGGAGCGAGATATTACAAACATGGGTCTCATGACCCAACATTGAAGCATACAAGTCAAAGCACAAGCGGAAGCTAACATGTCCGAAAGTAGACATCTACAAATGAAAAAGGCTTAGAAGCCTGACTATCTACCAGATCCTGCCGAGGGCACAAGATCGTAGCTGAGGTATCAAGCTAAACGTCGAAGTCCACGCGGAACTACTAGTGAGACCGAGGTCTCTCTACAAAAACATAAAATAGGCAAACGTGAGTACAAATTACCCAGCAAGACTTACATTAGAACTAACTACATATGCATCATTATCAATAAAAGGGATGGTGGGGTTTAACTGCAGCAAGCCGGCTTTGACTCGGTGGCTAGCCTGAACTACGACTGCAAGTAACTCTTTTGAGGTGGCGCATACGAGTCCACATATTCACCATATCAATACACCACTATGGATCCGCTCCGTCTCCTCACGAGAACGCCATCCATAGCACTCACGCTTATCTTGCGTATTTTAGAGTATCCGCTTTCACTTGTCTATGAACCGCACAGCAACCCGAAGTCCTTTTCGCAGACACGGCTATTCAATAGATGATGTTAACCTGCAGGGTGTACTTCTTCACACGCTCTCACCACTTCTGCCGTTTACACGACATGTACTCGGCAACCTTCAAGCGGAAGCCCAATGTGGGTGTCGGCCACGGCCTACCTAAACACTCAAGTCCCTAGTCCGGGTTTATCGCCTATTGGGTTCCATCCATGAGGAGATCTAGCCGAGTTTCGCTCCTGCCCCAAACGATGTGAACAGGTTCCGTGACACCAAGCAGGCGCCGGTTTACCCTGCCACGTGCCTACCGCATCACAGCCCACCCCTATGGCCAGGCCATGCATGGCCTCCAAAGATACTACAAACACGAAACTACTTGCAACTCCCGGACAGAGAACAAGGGTGATTAAGAAGCCGAGAGGGTCCATTGGTTTGGGCCCAATGCGTGGTAGTAGCTGAATCATGGATCACAAACACGTAACTCAGTTCACGAGGGCGGCTGCAATGAGACAACCCACCATGTACTCCTACATGGCCTCTCACCGCTACCTTTACCAAATCGTGTTCACACACTTAGCTCACACACAGTAGGACATGTTCACGCACCTCTGATTCACCCCCGATGAATTAGACCTGACTCAACTCTAAGTAGTAGCAGGCATGGCAAACAAGCATGAATGAGTAGGCACAACAGGGCTCAAACAACTCCTACTCATGCTAGTGGGTTTCATCTATTTACTATGGAATGACAGGTCATGCAAAGGATAAAGGGGTTCAGCTACCGCAGCAAGTAACAGATGAATCGTTGTTGTCCTAATGCAGTAAAAGAGAGCAGGAGCGAGAGAGTGGGATTGTATCGGAATGAACAAGGGGTTTTTGCTTGCCTGGCACTTCCGAAGATAATATAACTCTTCATCAGTATCATCGATCTCATCGTCGAAACCACGTCTATCGAGAGGGGACAAATACCGGCAACAGAGAGGAAACACAATCAATGCAATGCACAATATGATGCATGATCATGACATGGTAAAATGAGTGTGTTGGGCTAATGCAACTACAACCAGATGGGTTTGGACTATTTTGAACCAAAGATTCAAAGTTCAAACACATTTGTGATCTTAAATAGTGCTTTATCATGTTTTGCACTAAACAGCAAGTTAACTTGTTTAAACATGCATGAAACTGGTACAGATGGATAGATTGCATTTTTCTGATCATTTTTCATATATAATTTGTTTCATTTGGAGTTACGGTTGAATTACTATGAATTTTAGAAGTTTGCACTATTTTTTGGAATTTCCCATATAAAAATAAATTCAGAAAAGATTAATTGCGTCAGCATAACGTCGGGGTGACGTCAGCAGGTCAACTGGGTCGGCCAGGTCAAACCTGACCTGTGGGACCCACTGGTCAGTGACTCAGTTAACTAACTGAGATAATTAGTGCTAAATCAGCCCTAACTAAGCTGTCAGCAGTGCGGGGCCCGCGTGTCAGTGGATCATCTAATTAACTAGTTAACTAGCACTAATTAAACCTAACACTAATTAAACAGGGGCCTGGGCCCGCTCGTCAGTGAGAGAGAGGGGTCAAACCCCTGGGTAGACGGGGTCAAACCCCGCCGGTCAGAGGGGTCAACCCGCCGGCGTTTAGCCGCCGGCGAGGCAGATCTTGTGGCGGGCTTGAGTTTGGTCCTCCGTCGACCAAATCGGCAGCGGAGATGCGCTTACGTCTTGCCGGTGGACTCGCGTCGAGCGGTGCAGCGTGTGTGTCTGGTGGTCGGAGATGACGCCGGCGTCGAGCCAGGCGGCGGCCGGAACTCGGGTTTGCACGGGAACGCGGCTGCAGCGTGCAAACGCACGAACTAATGTGCTCAAGAGCCTCTACACGATGTGACAAGACAACGAATGCACACACGGGGCCGATAGGTCACCGGGGCCACGCCGGCGACGAGCGCGGGCGGCGGCGGGTTCGGCGTAGGTGGTTCGGTGGCTACGGCGGCCTATGGGGAAGAAGAGAGAGATGGACGGGGGCAGAGGCTCACGGTGAGTCGGACGAGGGGGTCGGCGAGCTCGGAGACGGTCCGTAGTAGTCGGGGCGGCAAGGGGGATCTCCGGCGGCCGACGGCGAAGATGATGATGATGGAGTCGCTTCGGGCGTCCCGCGGGCGCGTGCTTCGTCTTGAGGCTTCGTGGCGTCGAGGTGGAGCCTTTGGGCATGGCGGAAGGGTGAGAGGGTGGCCCTGGGCACGGCGGCAGCGTGAACGGCGGCGGCGATCGCTCTCGGATCGTCTTGAGAGATCGAGAGGGGGGAAGGGTCCAGGAGAGTGAGAGAGAGAGGCCAGGGGTGTCGTGGCGTCTCCGTGGCGCTCTCAGAAGAGTCGGGGCGTCGCGGTGGAAGCAGGAGCTAAGCTGCTGCTGCGACCACGCCCCCGCCATCGGGCCGGGAGGAAGACGACGGAGGGTGGCGGTGGTGGGCTGGGCCGCCGGGTGGGCTGCTATTTGGGGCCAGGCTGGACAGTAAGCGCCGTGTAGGTCTCGCCTGCTTTTATTTTTCTGCTCATTTTCTATTATTCGTAAATTTAGGGCTTTATTAAAAATGCAGTATTACTAAAAATCATGAAATCTGCTCCATGTCACTGTTTGGAATATTTCCAACAATAAGCATTTCAGTTTGTGATTATTTGAGCATTTAAAATATTATTAGCAATTAAATGCCCAAATGCAAATACTATATAATTTAATTCAAAAATCCAGGAATAGCCTATGAATATGTTCATCATTTTTGGAAGAGGTATTCACCTTTAACAGAAATCATGAACATTTCCAAAGGGCATTCTGGGTTATTGAAAATATTTTTATAGAACCTAGTTAAATTTCATTTGATGCTAGGGTTTCAACAATCCCCATTTCAAATTTCTTTGGAATTTAAACATGATGGCATGATGAACAAGCAAGGTCAAGCAAGGGCTGAACTGGGGCTGTGACACAAATTCTTCATGTGCGTTCTATTTGAAACTCGTTCAAAGTCTTCACTGTGTCCTTGTCAGCTGAAGAAATTGCGAACGAAACTTTAAAACAAATCTTATCCAGATTTTCGGTTTTACCGCTCAAACCGTTCCGCATCCCACGATGCATTATTATAATCACCTACGATCTTACACGATCTCATCTGCACAGTACGTGGGTGACACATGTCGCGTGAAGAAGAAAGGGCAGGAGCATGTTCGTCCCAAAATCTTCGGGCGAACAGTTTTTACCGTGGCTATAAATACCCCTCCTCCCTTCCTTACTTCATTTACTCCGCTTGGTCGCTGTCTCTCGCCGAGCTCTCCTCAAACCCTAAGCGCCGCCACACTCCATCGCCGCCGGTGAGGAAGAGCTTCCTCGCCTCGACTCGTCGCCGCCGTCGTACTTTCGCGGCCGGCGGAAATCTTCACTCCGCCGCCGCCGTAGCTATCTCCCTCGCCAAGTTAGGGCGTGGGAGATCTAACTTGACGAACTTCACCGCGGTTCATCTCATTCGTCGTGTTCTTGATTCGGGTAATTAAAAGTCATTTTTATTACTCGCTTTGATTCTCAAACTTTTCTCGAAAATCTTCAAAGGTGTTTTATTCTTCAAATCTTCACATATGAACACCTCACACATCTGTATGCTCTTGATCCATCTCTCTAAGCACTCATTTCTTCAAGATTCCTCAATTGTGCGGATTTTCGATCAGACAACTCGAACCTAAGACAAGAATGCTTAGTGAAATTCCTCAAGGCTCAACTGGTCAAATTCCTCAAAACTCATCTTTTGAAAAATCTTACGAGAACGATATGACCTCTCCAAATTCCTCGCACCTACACTCTGCTCACAGTACTCATGTCCGCTTTGAATCACTAGGTTCTCATCAACTTAACTCATTTGCAGCGTTCCTCGAAGAAAAACTGCATACTTCTTGAGTGTTCAATTGTTCAAAATCCTCATCTCAAGAAAATGGTCAAGGCAAGAGACCGCAGGAAGGAGGAAAGAAACCGGAGGTCATGATCGCTTCGAGATCCCTCGATGAAATATACAAGGATTATTGCACACCGATGAAGCCAAGTTTGGCAAAGAAAATAAGAATCAGCAAAGTGCGATTCAGAGGATTGAACGAAGATGGGCACAAGAATGGAGGGAATATCGATATGTTACTCTGAAGTACATGAAGAAATTCGCCTTAAATCCTCCATGCCCAAGAGCTCCATTGGCACCTGGCCAAGTTGCTGATCCCACTAGCATCAAAAGTGGTGAAGACTTTCCTGAAGAATGGGCTAGGCGCCAAGCAAAATTGGCAAGACAAGCCAAGGAGGCAGTGAGGAAATTTAATGAGGATTCTGCTGCTGCTGCCGCCGATGAGACCTCGGTCAAGCCGAGGAAATCAATGCCGAAGAAGCCTGCTCGCAAGCCAAGTGCTTCACCATCAGCGCCCTCATGGCCAAGTTCCTCAGCCACGCCCTCACGGCAAATTCCTCAGACTACTGCTGCTCCACCAAAGTCCTCAGCAGCTCCCTCCAAGTCCTCAACTCCTGTGCATCTGGCTACATGTCAAAGGACTCGTGGTTTCTCAATTGCTTCGTGTTTCGTGAGTTCCTCGGTTGCACCAATGTCCTCATCAGCCCCTCTGCTCAAGACAAAAGCAACATTTGGATGCGGTCCTCGGCCAAGTCCAAGAAAGAAACAGTTGCTTTCAAGTGCCCTCGATGACGAGGCTTCGATGAAGAACTTGCGTAAATCATCGAGACAGACAAGCAAAGGCCGCCAGAGCCAAAGGAACACTCAGGTGCTCGCTTCGGATCCAAGAAGATCCTCGACTATATTAACCTATGGCATAAGGATCCAAACACTCCAATGCGATCGCCTCGACTCTGGTCAAAGTCATATCTTGACCCATTTCATCTCTCAAGAGAAATGGAAGTTTGAGAAGGCTCGTGAGATAAAAAGAGCTCAAGCTAGAAAGGAGAAGCTTCAAGAAGAACGTTGTCGACCGACACCAAGAACTTGTCAAGGCTCAATCGAGATCCAAGCCCTCAAAGAAGGACTTGATGCATACAATGCTGATTGGCAAGGAGCCAAAGTGAGATTCATCAATTTGACGAAGAAATCGACAACCGCTGCAGCCCCATCGCAACAAGAAAATCCTCAGCTGCAGACTCGCTCACCGCTTTGAAGAACATGCCAAGATCGCTGATGACTTTCAACTGCCGATGAGAACACAAGTTCGTGGCTAATGACTCCATCCCACATTGAAGAAATTCCTAGGGCATCCACTAGTGGTGCGCTGAAGAAATCAAGAGATCAGGCAACTGCACTGCATACTGAAGAAAATGAACCACAGTCCTCAGCTCCTCCTGTGCCAACACCGACTCCAATTCTTCCTTCTGCTTATGAAGTGAAGAAGACCAAGGCTGCAGAGAGAGCTGCAGTGAAGAAAAGGAAGGCATCAGCTGCGTGAAATTCTTCGGCCGCGAAGAAAATGAAGCCAATGACCAGCTCTCTTGAAAATCCTATTGATGCCATTCCCATTTCCTCCATGTCATCTAAGGAAATTGTTCCTTATGGAGAAGACTACAAGATCCCAAGCGGATCTGATGAAGAAAATCATTCTGTTGCTACCTCAGAGCAGTTTGATGAAGAAATTGAAGTGGAAACATTCCCTTCACCTCCAGTTGTTTCCTCACCTATGCCTCAGTTCACGGTGAAGAGGCTAGTGTTGAGGAAATTGAAAAGAAGAAGAAGATGTGGATATTGGATGCACTACACGGTGATGAATGATGACTTTTGGGAAAGTCAACATCCCAATACTCCTCTCTTCACTCCTATTCAACAAATTCCTCCCCCGGCTACAACTGCTCAAATGGGCTCTGAAGAAACTCATCCCACATCGATCTGCTCATGAAGAAATTCCAGCCACTAGTCTGTCAAGAACACATTCTTGATCCCCAAACTGCACAAGAAGAGGAACCAGAAATTCCTCACCAAGCACCCGAGATCGTCATTCACGAGGTTGTGCTGCAAATCATCGATACTCCTCTGCCCAAACCAAGAATCCGTTCTCTAGCAAGCAAAATTCAAGGCTAAAGACTTCTTTTACGAGCATGTGTTCTTCATCGATTACAATCCATATGACTCGCCGCATAAGGAAGAGATGTTTCGATCGCTACTCAAGCCAACTTCTATTCCTCGGTGCTCTTTGACAAGGACAAAATCTTCGATCATGAACAATTCCTCATGTGGATATGGAATCTCTGCCGTGCTTGAGCGATCCTCCGAAGTTATTCACGATGCGGGACTCTTGAACTTCTGACCGATATACGTGATTGGAATGAAGAACTCATTCTTCGTTCTATGCCACTTTGCATATCACCGAGATGTCAAGATGTCAATTCATGGGTGCTGGATTGGATGACGAAAACACTCACTATAAGGCACCAGCAACTGAATTGCTTCGTGTCCTTCCTATTGATCCTCCTCATGCCAGCGCACGTTGCATCTACAATGACCGTGAACTGACAGATCATTATATGCAAGTGCTCATGAAGCCTTTGAAGCCAGGGCAGGCCCCACGAACCAAATTCCTCGTCAAGGAATTGCTATATGTGCCTTGGACTGTCTATCGCATCCTGACGAAGACAATGAGTCCTATCAAAGGCCACGACTCAAATGATGAAGATGTCGTTGGCATCATGAAGAACATGCTTTTCAACATTATTCATGGCGTTCCCGTCAACTTCCATGATTTCTTCATGAGGACTCGGCTAATGTTGCTATGTCACCTTTTGAGTGAAGCCCTATCGCCTTGGATTATGAGATTCATAAGGGCAAGATCTTCTTTGAATTACAAAGTCGACACTCGAACCATGGTAGCTACTTGCCGCCCATTGAAGTCCTCAAGCGACCAGTTTCATCATCTGATGATAAGGGCAAGGCAGCTGCTGTGATCGATGAAGGCACTCGTCCATTGGATGGACAATTCCGTCTTGCTACATCTTACTCCTCCAATGACGATTCTGCAACACATGGCACTGCCGCAAATACATCAGCCAAGAAAAAGCCTCAAGCAATAGCACCCAGGGTGATGACTGACCGTGAGTTACTCCTCAGTCTTCATCAGAAGGTTGATCACAATCACAAATGGGTGAAGCGTCAGTTTGCTGCAATTCTTCACAACATGACCTCAACCCATAATGCAGTGTAGAAAAATCAGTATCACCATCATGAAACCCTCAACAAACACTGGCTGTTCTCACTCATGTATATTCCATGGAAGAATCAAGACTATGGGTCTCGGGAAGCATTTGACCGGTCCGCACCACCTCGAAGAAATTCAAGAGAGTCAATGTTCCTGATCTCGTGGCCAGCTCTTATTCTTCATCGCGTGAAACTGATGAGCATGAAGATTTGGACGACACTGCGGCAGGCCCTACTTCAACGAACAACCCCGACAATGCTGGCGCTCCTCCATCGACTTGAAGTTCTTCAGGGGCGTTAGTCCTCAATTTCGATCCGGTCATTTGATGATGAAGGGGGAGAAATCTGAGCTAGTCTTCAAGCGGGTTTATACTATGGGCGTTTTGTTAAGTTACAACTCTCGTTCTTCCGCAACTTTTTATTGGATCGAGTTGTAATCTTAAATCCGATGGTGCCCTGATACTTTTGGACGGTGCATGGTGCTCTGACTTGATGCACTGTGCTCTGATACTTTTGATGTATTATTCTGCATGCTTTTCCTCGATAACATTATTGCACGCATGCTGAATCTCATCAGGCACCATATTTCATCATGCATTTCAAATTCTTCATATTATATATCAAATGCGTGTATGAATTACAAGATATAGGGGGAGATCTTCATGATTCAATTCTTCAAATGTGCATTGCCTCAAAAGCAAATTCCTCACTATGCACATATTCAGGGGGAGTTCTTCTATATCTTGCAATCAAATTCCTCAATATCAGTATGTACACTTCATATGTTTATCCCCATTGAAAATTTAACCTATGTTGTCATCAATCACCAAAAAGGGGGAGATTGTAAGTGCATCTAGTGCCCCTTAGTGATTTTGGTGTATTGAAGACTTATAGGTTAAGTGACTGATGCGTTTGTGAGTGTACACAGGTCTATAAGTCTATGAGGAGTTTGATATTTACAGAGAAAGTCGACCCCTAAAAATGAAGTTCTTCGACTGAAGACTTTGATATTCTGAAGACTTTCTGAAGACTTTGAAAGTGAAGAAATTGGTGTGACCTTGAAGACTTGATATTCATTTGAGGAACATGAAGCGTGAAGGCTGTTGTTTTCGTAGTTTCATTTTTTTGTTTCTTGAGTCATAGGAAACACCGTACTGTTAAAGGGGGTCAAGGAAATACTAAGGAAAAATTTCCATGTGATGCTCAACTCAAAATCCTACACCTACCAATCCTTCGAGTGAAGCCATTGAAATCTCATACAGATTCATCAATTTCTTGATGTGAGACGCAGTTCTTTCCGTCATCGAGGACTTTGCTCGATCGAGGAGTTAGGAATTCGCTTTGCGAATTACCTACACAAATGAGGAACATGATAGCCCTAAGGAATTTGAGAGTCAAACTTCCGATTGTTCTTTGTCTTCTACGGCTGTCCAAAATATCTTATCCACCTAACGGTCATATCATTGAAGGGCATTTATGTCTTATCATGTCGGGCTGCTCCCTAGGCTATAAATAGCCGCCCCCTACAACCACTAGTTGGTCGGCTGCTCCGAGAGAACTTGACACTTGTCATCTGAGAGCAACCCATCCTCCGAGGACTTTGAGCGAAAATCATAAAGCGAGGAAAATCCCAAAACCAAACCCCCATAAACCCAAAGTGATTGAGCATCACTGAAGAAATTGATCCTGCGTGGATCCGACGCTTGTTACCTTTGAAGACCGTGCTTCTTCCAGACGGTTAGGCGTCAAGGTCTAGAGCATCCAAGAGGAATTGTGGATCGCCGAGTGACCAAGTCTGTGAAGGTTTGGAAGTCACCTGAAGACTTACCATGAGTGATTGGACGAGACCTGCGTGGTCTTAGTTCAAGGAGAATACGGTGAGGATGGGTGTCCCTGAGTTGCGCTCGAGGCTCGGTGTCCGGATCTGCGTGTCCGCGAAGTTTAAATACTCACCGCTCCAACCAGACGTAAAAGCGAGACAGCAGATTGGAACTGGTTTACCAAATCATTGTCTTCACCAACTAAGCGGTTCTATTTCCTCAACTCTTTCATTTCCTCATGTACATGTTGTATGTTGTTCATATCGTGCTTAAAGACTTTGATCAAGACTTTCACAAATTCCTCGTTCAATTTCTTCATCTGTTTGTCTTCATCTTGTTATCCTGTGTTTACGCTTTCTGTACTCTGTGCTAGTCTTCATTTCATCATGATGACTATGTTTGTATCCTGTTATGTTTACTTCTGAGTACTTATTCCGCTGCAAGTAGTTCTTCACTAAGGAATTTCCTCACCAGCAAATTCCTCAGTGAAGAATTCATAAAAGTCGCGTATTCACCCCCCTCTAGTCGATATAACACACTTTCAGGAGAATTTGAAGGCTTTGAAGAATTTCCAGATTTGTATGACCAAGGAAGGCTACGCTTATGGAACTTGACAGACTATGGAAGCTGTCAATACCCGAGATCAAGATGTATCAGCGAAAGACTGGAACATGGAGCATTAGAACTCAAAGTTTTGTCAAGAAAACCCTAAGGCAGGAGATATCAACTATGGAATGATAGCTCATGGAAATAATAAGAGCAGAAACATAGATATTCATGATGTTATTGTTCACTTATGCTATTTTTACCGTGCTGAGTTAAGCATGCATTTCCTCGGAAGGATTGGATGGAAGAAGGCTAATGGAGCACCTATCAGCAAAGCCGAAGTTTTAAACTTAGCCTGTGTATCACCAGGATCTGGAGTATTACATCAAGAAGTTTAAGATGGACTTTAGGAAGTCATATTTGACAAGGAGGCAATTCGTGAAGAACTCAGGAACCAGAAGCTGAAGTAGCCAAACTAGAGGAACAAAACCTTGAGATACTGGAGATTTGTGAGGAACTGAAGGACATTAGGACCATGGTTCATGCCAAGGATGTTGAAACCCAGAAGTTGGAATGCAACCCCAGAAATATTAAAGGATGTCAGGAGAGACTTCGCGTCAACAGAGATGATTTGGCAAAAGAACTTGAGAAAGGACAAGCATGATTGGAAGATGCAATCGGAGACATGACCAAGACTTTAAGAGTTTGATGACGTTGAGATCTATCGACCATTAGAAACCCAACACCTGTTATATAGTTACGTTAGATGCGTCGATTGTGAGCTGTCATTTGTTTGTTGTTTTTCCGACAGTCACAATAAAATCTGCCTTTTCAAAACTTTTGTTTGTACTGTGTGCATCCCTCTCGATCTCTCTTATCCCACCCCAAACCCATGGACCCAATAGAGGATGAATGGAGATGAGCTTATATTTTCTGGACCGATGAGTCAATTGGAGAAGGACCAATGGATTCAGAACATGGAGGATCATATGGAGAGTGACACTATAGCCGGAAAGGATATGACCCAGCATACTCTATAGTGCTTTAAAAAGAGGTGATGCTACTTGGTGGAGGATGTACCAAAACATCAATGGATGGCAAAGAGTAACCACTTGGAAGGAATTTAAGTTGACTTTGCTAAAGTCTTAGTTTGTGTCCCAGAAATTGAAGCCTTATGGAAAGGATATGAAGAAATCTTGTGCATACAAGCTTTGTGGAGAAACAGGACACAACCATAAAGAAAACAAGGACGAATACCCTCATAAGCAGAGGATTACCAAAGGAGTTAGTCGAGGATTTTCAGGGAACTTCGGTTGGAGATTGTTCCCAAAGGTTTTGTTGCAGTAATGGAAGTTCAGTCTACATTGTTGGGAAAGATTCGTGAAGCTCAGAAGTATGACAAAGAGATTGCTGAGATAAAAGAGAGGATGAGCAAAGGAAAGGCCAAAGGTTTTCGTAAGGATGAGCACGACACCTTATGGTTCGAGGACCGTGTATATGTTCCCAATAATGCAAAGATCAGGAAGTAAATACTTCAAGAGGCTCATGACTCACCATACTCGATTCACCCTAGAAACACCAAGATGTATTTGGATTTGAAGGAGCGTTTCTGGTGGACTGGTATGAAGAAGGATATTACGGAGTATGTAGTCGTAGGTGATGTATGCCAGAGAGAGTAAAAGCAGAGCATCAGAAGCCAGCAGGATTACTACAACCTATGCCGATACCCGAATGGAAGTGGGATAAGCCTGGCATGGATTTCATTTCCGGATTTCCCAGAACCCGAACGGGATATGACTCTATCTGGGTAGTAGTTGATTCGCTTGACCAAAGTGGCTCACTTTACCCTAGTGAAAACCACCTATACAAGTGAGAAGTTGGCCAAGATATATTTGACCAGAATCATATGTCTGCATGGAGTTCCGAGGACCATCGTATCAGATAGAGGAACACAGTTTACCTCAAAGTTTTGGAATCAGCTGCACCACACTTTGGGTACTAGGCTAGAGTTCAGTATAACCTTTCATCCGCAGACAAATGGATAGACCGAGAGAGTCAATTAGATTCTGGAGGACATGTTGAGAGTGTGCATGGATCTAGTAGTGATGATAATCTACCTTACGCTGAGTTCTCATACAACAACAGTTACCAAGCCAGTGAAGATGACCCCTCTTGAAGCTTTGTATGGGAAAAGGAGCCAGACACCGTTGATGTGGGATGAAGTTGGAGACCGTCAGTTGTTTGGATCAAATGTGATCAAGGATTTAGAAGAGAATGTTAAGTTGATTCGAGATAGACTGAAGGTAGCTCAGTCTTAGCAGAAGAGTTATGCAGACTCAAAAACGCAAGGCGGTAGTGATGGATTCATATACCTAGGGTAGGGTCATAGGCCTGACCTAAACGTCCTACCCAAGGGCACTCGTAGAAGAGATCATCTTCCAGTCGACCAAAGAGGGATCCACTCGACTAGACTGGAAGGACTCGACCATGGAAGACTCACTCGACCATGAAGACTCACTCGACCACCAGAAGGTCAGAAGGCACTCCGCAGCGCAACGGTTTGCTATTGAATAGACTTAATGATAGTTAAAGCACCTTATGAGGGGCGTTACCAGTAACCCCCCTAGCTTAATGTACTTTATTCCCTCCATTACGTGGGCTGGCTGGGGTCCTGGCGCACTCTATATAAGCCACCCCCCTCCACAGATAGAAGGGTTCAGATTCTTGTAAGACTCATACTCATAATCCACTCGACCGCCTCAGGGCTCCGAGACGTAGGGCTGTTACTTCCTCCGAGAAGGGCCTGAACTCATACATCCTTTGTCTCCACAACTGCTCCATAGCTAGGACATCGCCTCTCCTTAACCTACCCCTACTTCTACTGTCAGACTTAGAACCACGACAGTTGGCGCCCACCTTGGGGCAGGTGTTTTAGCGATTTGTGGAGGAGTTGCAGTACTTCCGAGTACCTTCATCATGATGACTTCTGGAGTTTTGGGTGAGGGGCACGAGATCCGTCTCGGTGCTCTCACTTTTGTCGCCGACGACTCCGATGGCTCGTGGAGGCCCTCTTGACGCCGAGGCGCCCCCGTCCGCTGGGCGACGACTTTCACGCATGTGTTCGCGGCGCTTTGCTGCGCAACCGCCGACCAGATCGGTCGACTCCTTATCGGTCGCTCGCCAGCTCTCCCACCAAGCAAGAAGCGCCTGGTCGGTCGAGGCTTCAATGCGGTGGGTGAAGCACGCGGTGGCTCGCCAGACAGCCACCGCCAAGTCGCGCTATCGAGCCCGACGAATCCCTACGGCTGCTCGATCCGGCCGAGCTCCGTCAGAGATCGTGATCCGTGTGATAGCAGTGATCCAAGTGGCGGAGATCCTCATGGTCGACGGCCCTCAGATCCTCCCGGCCGCCACGGCGGTGGAGCCGCCGGAGGAGGAGACCCCTGCAAGAACACGAGGAGTACCAGCCCGAGACACTCGACTCTCGCAGAGAGAAGAGCTTCGCCGCAGAACATGGATGCACTACATACTCCTATCGCCGAGAGAGACCGAGGCTCGTGCCTTGGAGGAAGCACGCCATTAATGTGGCTGAAACGCCGCTTGAGAATCTTCGAAAGCACTCGACGAGAGCAGCGGCAACGACTCCCGATCCAGCCGACGCCGGCTCTTCCCGCCGACTCGTATACCGCACGCCAATTCAGAATTTAGCGGCCGCAACTCGCATAGCAGTAGTCTATCCAGCCGCCCCACGGAAGTCGGAAGAGGCTTGCAGCAGATCGTAGATTTACTCCGAGCGGCAAGCGATCGTAACTCAGCCGTGTCGCGATCGCAAGCACAGATTCACAAATGATCCGTCGCCGCTAACACTGCATATCGGCTCACAGCCCAGATCGCCTCCGCGGCGGGAAGGGCGCGATAACCGCGAGAGCAGCTCGAGACCGATTCGACCGAGATGACAGCGCCGAGTGCCCTTTCCTCCGAGGGAAGGGTCAGCGCCTCGGCGGCAAGATGATGATTTACGATTCAAGATGAGGCTAAGGGTTCCAGCCGACCCTGTGGAACCGTGCTTTGATGCGCGGTCCATTATCGTGCAAGGCTTGGTCGACCGGAACAAAGCCCATCGAGGAGGACCCGAGAGGGATGCACCCACCAGCAGCCGAGTGCATGTCTCCGTCCGGAGTGTTTTAGCAGTGGCTATCAGAGCCGCAGTGATCCCCCAATTTCAGATTGGCAGCAGGAGTCGACAAGTTCACTGGGAATCCAAGCCCAAACTTGGCTCGAGGATTACCGAGTGGCTGTTCAGATTGGTGGTGGGAATGACGAGGTGGCCATGAAACATTGCCCCTCATGTTGGAAGGTTCAGCCGAGCGTGGCTGAGTCAATTACCTCACAAAGAAAGATATATACTTGGGAAGATTTGTCCCAGTGTTCGTCAGACTTTTGAAGGGACTTGCAAACCATCGCTGGTTTGACAGAGCTACAAGTTTGTGTACGTAAGACCAATGAAACTCTCCGAGAATACATTCAGAGATGGATTACCTTGCACAATGTGGAAAATGTGTTCGACCATCGGCGGTTTGCGCCTTTCAAGGACGGTGTCAAAACAGAGAATTGAGTCGAAGTTCGGTCGAACCGGGACATGACCCCGAGTCGAATGATGGAGATTGCTAGCAAATATGCCAATGGCGAGGAAGAAGACCGACTCCGAAGCGGTAAATACAAGCCAAGTCAGTCGGAGAAGGGCAATTCCAGTCGGAAGCAGAAGCGCAAAGCCGAGCCAAGAGCTCTCGGAGAGGCCCCGCCGTGACTCGTGGAAAGTTCAAGGGGAAGCCCAAAGGATCCTGGAATCCGAAGAAAGTGAAAGATAAAGAAGGAAATGACGTGATGGATATGCCATGCCATATTCACACGAAGAAAGATGAAGAGGGCAACATTATTTACCCGAAGCACACCACTGCCGATGTCGACTCTGATCCAAAGAAGCCAGGCAAACAGCGGCCTAAGGACAAGGAGAAGGAGCCGACAAGGCCGAGATAAAGAGGACAAGGAGGAGGAATACCCGCATGTCAACTCCACTCTGATGATCTTCGCGGATGTGGAGAGTAAAAGTCGACTGAAAGTCATCAACCGGGAAGTGAATATGGTTGCCCCAGTTAAGCCAAATTATGTGAAGTGGTCCCAGACACCCATCACATTCGACCAATCTGATCACCCGACTCACATTGCCACCCCTGGGCGGCAAGCATTGGTGGTCGATCCAGTTGTCGAAGGCACTCGACTGACAAAAGTGCTGATGGACGGAGGTAGTGGGCTGAATTTGTTATATGCGGATACTTTGAAAGGGATGGGCATTCCGATGTCCCGATTGAGCGCCAAACAATATGAGTTTCCACGAGTCATACCAGGAAGAAGGCCAACTCACTCGCCAAATAGCCCGGACGTGGTTTTTGGCGATTCCAAGCACTTCCGCAAAGAAAAGTTGACCTTTGAGGTTGTGGATTTTCAGAGTGCGCACCATGCCATTTTGGGAGGCCCGCCACGCACGCATTCATGGCTCGACCATGCTACGGTACCTCAAACTGAAAATGCCAGACCCAAGGGAGTGATCACCGTCACCGCGATCGGAAGAAGGCGTAAGAGTGCTTTTAAGGGCTCAAAGATTGCCGACTCCCAAGTGACAGCGGTCGAATTCGACGAGTACATGCAAAACGCAGATCCGAAAGTGATTTGCTACGATCTAAGAAGCCAGCCACGAGTCCGTGATTCAAGTCGCCCGTGAGACAAAGCCCATCCATATTCATCCGACCGACCCGATGCAGCTCCGACCCACATATCCACAACACTCGACTCAAATAGGAAGAAGCGCCATCCAGTTCCTCCGTGAGAGCGGGACATTTTGCATGGAAGCCCACGACATGCGAGTGTTCCTGGGGACTGGTGAGCATCGCCCCAGTCGACAAATCAGCTAAACCAGTCAAAGAGCATCTTGGCGGTCCGCCCGTAAGAGAAAAGCTATTGGTGAAGAAGTGGCTCAACCGCTGACAGCAGGATTTATCCGAGAGATTTACCACCCGAGTGGCTCGCTAATGTTGTCATGGTCCCCAAGAAGGATAACTCACTCCGCATGTGCATTGATTTTAAGCACATTAATCGGGCCTGCCCGGGATCATTTTCTCTCCCCCGCATCGATCAAATTGTCGATTCGACAGCAGGGTGTGAGAGGTTGTCTTTTCTAGATGCATATTCCGGGTACCATCAGATCCGTCTGTATGGACCCGACGAAATAAAAACAGCTTTCATCACTCCATTCGGGTGCTTCGCTATATCACCATGCCATTCGCCTCAAGAATGCCGGAGCCACATTTATGCGAATGATTCGAAGTGTCTTCTCACTCGATCACCGGAATGTGGAAGCGATATGGATGATATCGCCGTTAAGTCGCGAAAAGGTTCCGACCTGCTCACTGACCTCGCCAAACATTTGCCAACCTCGGTAAGGTACGATATCAAGCTCAATCCGCCAAAGTGCACATTCGAGTTCCCGTGGAAAATTACTCGGTTTTCGCTTCGAACGAGGAATCGACGCTAACCCGAGAAGATCGGCACTATTCTCCGAATGAAACGCCTCGCGGCGAAAGTGCACGACGCCCGTAAGCTTATTGGATGCTTGGCCGCTTTAAGTCGATTCATCTCACGACTCGTGAAAAGCATTACCTCTTTACCGATCGATGAAGAAGGCCGACAAGTTCGAGTGGACTCGGAAGTCGATGCAGCGCTTTGCCGAGCTAAAAGCTCGCTCTCCACCCAGCCGGTGCTTGCTGCTCCAATCAGCAAAGAGCCTCTGTTGTTTTACATTGCAGCCATGGACAAGTTGTCGGGCCTGCGGCTTACGGCCGAGCGGAAGAGGAAGGAAAGGCCTTCAAAGTTCAGCGCCGGTGTATTATTTGTCCAAGTTTTGACTCCATCCAAGCAGAGATACCCTCATTATCGAAGCTTGTGTATGGCATATACATGACCACAAAGAAGGTTGCTCACTATTTCTCCGATCATTCTGTCACGGTTGCCGCCGACTCCTTTATCGAGAGATCTTGCATAACAGAGACGAACCGGTCGAGTGGCTAAGTGGGCGATTGAACTTCTTCCCTTGATATCAAATTCGAGGCAAAGAAAGCCATTAAGTCCCTGTGCTATAGCGGATTTCCTTGCCGAGTGGATTGAACAACAAGAACCGACCGAAGTTCACTCGAGCATTGGACCATGTTCTTTGACGGCTCCAAGATGCTGAATGGTTCGTGTCAGTTGTTCTCGTTTCCCCCAGGAGATAAGCTTAAGTATGTGCTCCAGATTCACTTTGATTCCTCCAACAATGAGGCGAGTATGAGGCCCTTTTATATGGATTGCGCATGGCCATTTCACTCGGCGTCCGTCGCCGATGGTTTATGGCGACTCAGATCTAGTGGTCAATCAAGTGATGAAGGAGTGGGACGTGAGAAGCCCGGCTATGACTAGATATCGCAATGCAAAGGAGGAAGCCGAAAAGAAGTTTGAGGGGTTGAGCTCCATCACATCCCCGATCAAAAAATCAAAAGCAGATGATCCGCCAAGATAGGGTCCAAGAGGGAAGCCATTCCGAGTGGCGTGTTTTGGAACATATACACACTCCGTCACCAAAGAAGATCCTACACAGAGGAAGCTCCACAACCCAAGAGTGCCACTGACTCGACGAAGTTGAGGTCCCAGAAGGGTCGACTTGGTCATGGAGGTTTTAGTGGTCACTCCCGATTGGACAATTCCATACATTGCGATATTACGAGAAAGGAACTCCCAGAGGATGAGGAAGAGGCTCGGCAGATCGTCTGTCGATCCAAAGCCTTTACCGTTATCAATGGGCAAGAGATAGAGAAAGCCCAACGAGTCGGACAAAATGCATAACGCCGTAAGAAGGTCGAGTCATTCTCAATGACATCCACTGGGACCTGTGGTCACCATGCGCCCTCTCGGACCATTGTAGCCAAAGCATACCGAGCTGGATTTTATCGCCAAGAGCAAATGAGATGGCGAAAGAAATAGTGGACAAGTGCGAAGGATGCCGGTTCTACTCCAATATATCACACAAGCTGCGTCCTTTGAAGACCATTCCGCTCGTCCGCCTTTCGCAAGATGGGGTTGGACATGATCGGTCCTTGCGAACGGGTCGGAGCGGCTTCACGCATGTCTTGGTAGCAATCGACAAGTTCACCAAGTGGATTGAGGCTAAGCCAATCAAAAACTTGATGTCGGTACTCGCTGCTTCCTTCGCCGTAAAGTTGACGCTCGGTATGGAGTCCCGCACAAGATTATCACGACAATGGGTCGAATTTTGACTCGAAGAATTCAAGGATTTCGCAACTCCCAAGGCATACGAAGTCGACTACGCTTCATTGCCCATCCACAAATGAATGGACAGCGTAAGCGAGCCAATGGATTGATCCTCAAGGGTCCGAAGCCCCGCTTGATGCGAGATCTCAAGCACGCGGCCGAGCTTGGGTCGATTTAACTTCCTTCAAATGCTTTGGGGTTTATGGACCACGCCCAATCGGTCGATCGGGAGAACTCCTTTTTCCCTGGTCTATGGGGCGAAGCAGTTTTACCGAAAGTGATCTCCTTCACAATGCTCCACGAATTGAACTTTATAATGAAGCGAAGCTGAGCAAGCGCTGTCAGATGATCGACCTCTGGAAGAGGAAAGGGAAATGGCTCGATCCGCCGACCATTTACCAGCAAGACTTGCGCCACCAGACGCTTTTAAATGTGAGAGGTCGAGCCTTCCAGAAGGAGATCTGGTCCTTCGGTGGATCGCCAGAAGCAACATAAGCTTGCTCCCTCATGGGAAGGTCCTTCATCGTCACAAAGGTTCTCCACAATGGGGCATATCGCCTCTACAATGTCGAACACGATATCGATGAGCCCCGAGCTTGAATGCGGATCTGCTCCGCCTGCGTTTTACACTTAAGGATTTTTCACTCGGAAGAGTTGTAATAGTACTCTCGTAGCTCACGAGCTTTGAAGTAATAGTGTCATAATTCCTTCATAATTTTTGTCACTCTTTATTTTTCGTCGAGTAAAATTTTCACTTCCCCGATGGGTGGCTTAGTCGCGAATCCGCTCCGCCTAAGTTTTTATAAATCCTACCGAGTGGTGTCAGACTTCCACTCGGGGCTTAGCCGCACTCCTGCTCGCCTAAGTT
Organism: Aegilops speltoides; assembly: GCA_021437245.1. Classification (NCBI taxonomy): domain Eukaryota; kingdom Viridiplantae; phylum Streptophyta; class Magnoliopsida; order Poales; family Poaceae; genus Aegilops; species Aegilops speltoides. The sequence goes on from CM038142.1 coordinate 406,167,988, forward strand.
ATTAAAATCCCACCGAGTGGTAAGCCGACTTCCACTCTGGGGCTTAGCTGCAGCCTGCTCGCCTAAGTTATTAAAAATCCCACCGAGTGGTAAGCCGACTTCCACTCGGGGGCTTAGCTGCAGCTCGGTGCTCGCCTAAGTTATTAAAATCCCACCGAGTGGTAAGCCGACTTCCACTCGGGGCTTAGCTGCACTCCTGCTCGCCTAAGTTATTAAAAATCCCACCGAGTGGTAAGCCGACTTCCACCGGAGGCTTAGCTGCAGCTCTGCTCGCCTAAGTTATTAAAATCCCACCGAGTGGTAAGCCGACTTCCACTGGGGCTTAGCTGCTGATCCAAGGACTCGCCTAAGTATAAAGTATACTAGCAAGGAAAAGCAGGCGCAGGTCGATGCACCCTCTCCTCCGAGCTACACCATAAGTATGATGTGCGATTGCAAGGAAGATGAAGTGCAGGTCGATTGCGACCTCTTCTCCGAGCTCGACACAAATACAACAGAAATCCTACCGAGTGGAGAGCAAACCTCCCACTGGGGCTTAGCTGCAGCCCAAAGTGCTCGCCTAAGTTATTGAAATCCCACCGAGTGGAGAGCAAACCTCCCACTGGGGCTTAGCTGCAGCCAGTGCTCGCCTAAGATATAAGAAATCCCACCGAGTGGAGAGCAAACCTCCCACTCGGGGCTTAGCTGCAGCCTGTGCTCGCCTAAGTTATTGAAATCCTACCGAGTGGAGAGCAAACCTCCCACTCGGGGGCTTAGCTGCAGCCCAGTGCTCGCCTAAGATATAAGAAATCCTACCGAGTGGAGAGCAAACCTCCCACTCGGGGGCTTAGCTGCAGCCCAGTGCTCGCCTAAGATATAAGAAATCCTACCGAGTGGAGAGCAAACCTCTCACTCGGGGGCTTAGCTGCAGCCCAATGCTCGCCTAAGTTATTAAAATCCTACCGAGTGGTAAGCCAGACTTCCACTCGGAGGCTTAGCTGCAGCTCAGTGCTCGCCTAAGGAATAAGTCGACTGCAGTAAGCATCTCATTTGTCAACCTCGCAAAGAGCAATTCAAGCCGAGAGCAATCATTTCCAAACATCCAATCTAAATTTAGGTCGACACCTAAAATAACCGAGAGTGCTCAGCGCTAAGCCCGTTAAAGTTTTATCGGTTATAACTCCACTCGCATACCGAGGCAAATTTAAGGTCAAGGAAAGTTTTTACCCTCCCGTGGAGGGCTGGATGGAGCAACGAACTCGCCAAGATCAATCCCGCCGGCAATCCGCGTGGCAGCAGCGATGAAAGTCTCCATGAAGGTCTGAAGTCGTGCTTTTTGGTGTTGGCCACTCGGAGAGCCGCCACTTATCTTCTCGAAGCTTCCTTGCAATGGACTCGCGCTGAGACATTGTGGCAACGTCCGCGACCGCACCGAGCAAGATTTCTTCCACTCTTGCACTCGGTCGTGGACGGCGTTCGGCCGAGCCATCAATGACTCAAGGTCATTTTGGAGTGTCTCATTGGGCCAGAGCGCCGAGTCGATGCGGACGAGCCACCTTCGATCTTGCGAGATAATCCACAACAAGCAAAGAACGCTGACTCATCGGAAGATGTTCATGGCAGTTTCATCGCTCACCGGGAATTGACAGGTCAAGGTTCGCTCCGGTGGCTGGTTTCTTCTTCAAGTTATGCGTAACTCGCAAAAACAAAACCCGAATCAGGAAAACAATCGAATGGAAACATAACAGCTTGGGAGAATTGGTCGAGTGGAGAAAGTTACCTTCGAGCTTAAGGAATAATTTCTTAGCAAGACCACCCAAGAAGCTTTCCATTCGTTCTTCTTCCCAGCCATTTGGAGGATCTTCTCGTCGTTCCTCTTGTCACCCTTCATTCGCTCAATATCCTTGTTGGCAGCGGCCAAAGTAGCCTTCAGATCGGGCGTTATCCTGCTCGAGCTTGGCGATCGAGGCCGATTTTTCATCGCAAGCTTGATCTTCTCGAGACAGCTCAAGCTCCTTCTTCCTTTGAGCCTCCTTCACCTTGCCTCAGAATCGCAACAAAGTCAAACTTGAAGCAAGTGGGAGGAGGAAAGAGTCGTCAAATCTCACCAAACATACCTTTGGTCTCCTCCTTCGCCTTCGTCGATTCTCTTGCACCAGTTTCAAGTCCAACTCGAGCTGAATATGCTTCGCCCAGATTCAAGATAGCGTACGCATAAGATCACAAGATTTCTACTGAAGAGTCAGTTGCAAAAATATCGAGATAATCCACTTCGAGTGAATCAAGAAGAATTGTGCGTTTTTAAGACTACGATCGAATGCAAGCATTCAACCGTAGTCTCGGGGATTACACCCTGGGTGCACTCAATGCGTGCCCCACCGGGTCTTATTCAAGACATAGTCGCACCGACCGACCAAAAAAGCGAAGTCGACCAATGACCGGTTCCATTCTTAGTAAGTTTAAGACGCACGACCGATCGACGACCAAAAAAAAAAAATCGACCACCATCGACTGTGTCTTCTTCAGACTGTAATCAATCGCCGCCAGCCGACCACGCCTCGGGATTACACCTGGGTGCACTCAGCGTCTCCCATTTGGTCTCGTAAACACATTCGCTTCATTCGAGTGATGATCAATATTTACTTATGAAGTTTAAGACCGATCGCCAGCAATGACCTTAGCCTTGGGGACTACACCCAGCCGGTGCACTCAGCGATGCCCCGCCAACACGGAGTTTTTACCAACACACCTAGTGGGTGACTGCTATGAATTCCGTAAAGAAAAGTTTTGATAGCATATCCTAATGGAACAAGTGGTGGTCGATCGACCAACATTGCTATGAAGGGCGAGCTGCATCGAAGTCGCTTGGCTCGCATCCCGAGCGATCTTCACCGCTTCCATCATGATCCCTCGCTGACGGATCGCCTCCTTAGCAAAGATCACCGTCCTCCGGACGTGGTGCGTGGTGAAGATCGAAGGTTGTCCAAAGACTCGGCTAAGTGGGCCGAGCACTTGTCGGCGGATTCGCGAAGGACACAAGATGTCGAAAGTGCCGACCTCGCTTCCGCCTCAACGGTCTCGCACCGCCACACCTTGGGCTCCTTGCCAAGAGATGCCTTCCTGCTCCTCCTAGTCCTCAATGGCTCTTCATCTTCATCATCGCCATCGTGAAGAGTGATGACGCCATTGGTTGGAGCTTGTAAAAGGGTTAAAGTTAGAAATCTTGAGTCACCGACTAAGAACAAGAATTAAGGGTATAGTACCAGATTTGAGGTGGCGGCGCCCTCCATCTCATGGTCGCCACCTTAGCTGAGGTTTCGAAGTCGCAAAGATCGAAAATCCAAAGAATCACCGACCGATTCAAGTATCAACCGAGACAAAATTTATATAAAACAAGAAGATTTAAACAAGATGTTTACCCCGAGATGGTGGGGATGGACACTTTCATCTTTGGCAGAGGCTTGGTTGTCCTGACGGAACTACCTTCACCGCTTTGGCACTTTCTCGGTCGGCACCGGAGAAGCAATCCGAGGGCGCTTGGTCGAGTAAGGGGACGACCGCAACTCCCTTACCGCGCCACCAAGGGTCGCGGCACAAGTTTTGACCGCCTTTCCAAGCGCGGTGGTGCGACCTCCTCCTCTTCATCCTCGCCATCATCGTCCTCGTCATCGCCATCATCGCTGCCGCCGTCTCCGCCGATCTGAATCCCACTCTTCCCGGCTCGCCTCCACCGCTTCCCCTCCTCGCCGAACTGGGCGCCATTGGGCATTGAGTATAGCTCGGTGAGGGCCTCGAAGCATCAAAGCGAGTTCATCGACCAAGCTGCGTAAACGCACTCGACAAATATACAACGGAAAACAGAGCAGGTGTACCTTATCCGAACGTTGTCACGATCAGCGGAGAAATCCTCCGGATCCGCGAGATTGTCCTTGTTTCCGATGATCGAAGTCATCCACCTTTCCACTACGGTATCGCCGAACGCCTCCGGGTGGACGCGAAGTCTCGCTGCCGGTGCCGCGATACAACCACATACGATGACTCCGAACCTGAAGGGGCTGGATTCGCCTCCGAAGAAAAACCTCCAGGAGGTCCATGCCAGTCACTCCGTCCCTAACCAGCTGCACCACGCGGTCCATCAACATCTTCACTTCAGCCCTCTCTTCTGGAACAACCTTCAGGGAGGAGGGTCTATTCACTCGACTCATGGTGAATTCAGAAGGCCGGCCGAGTGCCCGGCGCCGCCTCATTCCTGCAATAGAACCAGGTCGATCGCCACCTCCGACCGACTCGGAAAATGCATAGCTGGAAAGGTGCTTTTGTTCCTCAAGCTCGACCCCTAAACCACCACACATCCGACTACTTGGGTCTTCGTCACTGGGGAGCTTGCCTTCTTCACACCGAGAGCGACACGTGAAGATGTACTTGAACAAAACCCAGTCACGGTCGACAACCCAAGAAGTTTTCGCACATAGACACAAATGCGGCAAGGTATGCGATGGAGTTTGGAGTAAAATGGTGGAGCTGGGTTCAAGAAATTCAGAAAACCTCGAAGAAGACACTCGGTGGCAAACGAAAACCCCGGTCGACATGGGTGGCCAAAAGCACGCACTCACCCTCTTCTCGTTGAGGCTGCCACTCGACCGGAAGCCTCGCGTCCGTGGGGAATCAATCCGTCATCGCCATATCAAGGAGATCCTTCTCCTCGATCGCCGATCGATCCATCTCCTCGACCCAGCCTCTTCGCAGCTTTGATTCGACGAAGAACCACCGCGACCGTGGAAAACCCGGGAAGGGCCCAAAAAAGGGCCGGGCCCCAAAAAAATGGGGAAAAATTTATTTATAAGGGTTTTTTAAACCCGGGTTGGGAATCCCCGGGATGGGTTTTGGTTTAATTATTAAAAATTTTTTTAAATTAAAAAAAAAAAAAAATTTTTTTTTTTTAAATTTGGTTCCAAAAAAACAAGAAATTTAAATTTTAAAATTTAAAAAAAAAATTTTTCCTTTTATTGGGTTAAATTTAAAAAATGGGAAAACCCGGGCCCCCCAAAAAAAAAGGGTTTAAAAAAAAAAGGCCCCCAAATTTTTTTTACCCCCCGGGGGGAAAAAAATTTGAAATTTTTGGTTTAATCCTTTTTTCCAATTGGTTTTAAAAAATTTTAAAAAAGGGAAAAGGAAAAAATTGGGAAAAACCCCTTAAAGAAAAAAAAATTTTCCCCCCCTTTTTAAATTTTTTAAAAAAACCCTTCCTTTAAGGGGGAACCCAAAAATTTTTTTAAAAAAAAATTTTTAAATTTTTCAAATTTCCCCAATTGGGTTAATTATTTTAATTTTTAAAAAAAAATTTTTTAAAAATGGAATATTAAAAATTTTTTTTTTTTGGTTTTAAAAAAATTTTAAAACCCAAAAAAAAAAAGGGAATTAAAGGAAAAACCCAACCCCCGGGGGGTTTTTTTTTAAATCCAAAAACCCGGAAAAAAGGGGGTTTTTTTTTTAAAAGGGTTTAAAATTTTTTCCCCCCTTTATAAAATTTTTTAAAACCCCAAAATAAAATTTTTTTTAAAAAAATTTTAAAGTTTCAAAAAAAAAACCCTTTTAAAATTTTAAATTTTGGGTTTTTAATTTTTTAAAAAATTTTTTTTTTTTAAATTTTGGAAAAAGGGAAAAATTTTAAAAAAAGGAGGAAAAAAAAAAATTTTTATTTTTTTAATTTTCCCGGTTTTAAAAAAAAAAAAAAATTTTTTTTTTTTAAAAAAAATTGGTTTTTTTTTTTTAAAAAATTCCTTTAATTTTTTTTTTTAAAAAAATTTTTTTCCCTTTTTAAATTAAAAAGGGGAAATTTGGGGGAAAAAATTTTTTTTAAAAATTTTTGGAGTTTTGGGGTTTTTTTTTTTTTTTAAAAAAAAAAAATTTTTTGATTTTTTTTGGAAAAAAAGGGGAAAAAAGGGGGGGGTTTTTAAAATTTTTAACCCAAAGGAAAATTTTGGGTTTTGGTTTTTTTTTTTTAAATTTGGCCCCAAAAAGGGGTTTTTTTTTTTGGAAAAAAATTTCCCCCCCCTTTTTTTTTTTTCCCTTTTCCTTTTTTTTTTTTCCCCCTTATTTTTTTCCCCCCTTTTTTTTTTCCCCTTTTTTTTTTGGGGCCCCCAAAAAAAAATTTAATTTTTTTTAAAAAATTCAAAAAACCCCCCCCTTTTTCCTTTAAATTGCCTTCCCCCTTTTTTTCCCCCGGGGTTTTTTTTTTTTTTAACCGGGGTTTTTTTTTTTAATTTAAATTTTTTGGAAATTTTACTCATTTGTCCAAATCCAACGAAACCAACGTCCACTTCTTCGTTATGATCCCCTCTATCTAGATAAACAACTTGAACTTGTTTTTAAAAGTTTAAAATTTGAATTAGATCAGATTTGAATTTGAACTTCGTTTGATCATAACTTGAGTTTTATAACTCCGTTTGAGTTGATTCTTTTTGCATCTCGAAGCTCTTGACCTAAACTTTCTGATAAGGCGAAATTCACATAATTTTGGTACTGTTAAAAATTGTTTTATGTTGCAAGAGTTATTCGCTTGGTTTTGATGTTTTCCAAATCGTACTCTTCGTTCTTTCTGATCTTTTGAGTGATTGCTTATGTGTGATTACCATTGCTTGATCGCGATAGTTTGACCGGAGTGTGACGAGTAGAACTATCAAGAGTTTTGAGTGCTAATCATCTTCATCAACATTGCAGGCAAGTTCACACTTTGATCATATCTCTTTACTACCCAGTTTTATTGCATTAGTTCAATCCTCCAAACAATTGCACGATTAGGATCTGAATTAAATTGTGGGTTTTGGGAAGTAGATTGAGGTAGCACCTATTACCTGTTTTATCTTCAAACCCTTGGGAGTTACTTCTACGTTTGCTTATTATGCCATGCTATACTAGTAGACGTGGATTGGGTGAGTGAATTTCCATTACAAATGTGAGATTGTTAAATAATGATTTATTTAAGGTGGCAACTTAAACATACATCTGGGTGGATTGAGGCACCTGGTTACTCCAGGACTTGCCTGTCTAGGCACGTGGGTTTCCAGGACTTGCTTATTTTTCTTCGGACCGCCACCCAGGCTCAAAGGGATCATGAGATTATTCAAACTAGAAACTTACGTGTGCAGCCACAAGCCATTATGGTCTCTGGCATAGTTGACTAAGTTGTGCGAACTCTTACGGGTAGACTAGCAGATGTAGGGGAAAGTAGGTGTACCGGTCTACCCACATGTAAGGTGCTAGTGCTTCCGAAAGACTATGTCTCGGTCATCCGTTTCTCAAACATCATGTAGTGCGAGGAATCAAATGGAGGCGATCGAGTCTTGTGGGAAAAGTGCGCAAACCTCTGCAGAGTGTATAAACTAATCATGGTTAGCCGTGTCCCCGGTTATGGTCATCTTGAGTATCTAGTACTTGATTTTCCTGTGAATCTCATCATGTTACTTTAATATAATATTGTTGGGTTAATGAGTACTTTTAATTGGGATTGAGAATGTTGTCAACCATTCTCAATGTTTAACAACCACCATGATAGTTAAATAAATTTATTCCTTTGCAGTAGGGAAAAATTAGCTTTTCGCAAAAACATTATAACCATAGAGCTTTTCCACCAGCCAAATATGCATGTAGTGATAGTCTTTTTCATCATTGCTCTATGGTGTGAATTTGCCAGTACATTCAATGTACCGACCCTCTGTGGCTGCAACGTCTCATGTTGCAGGATCTTACGACGAGTAAGTGATACGTTAGGGTTACGATTTCTACACTCAACTTTGCCGTTGGTGTTGATGGGAATCCACAACCTTGTTACTTCCGCTATTTTGGATTGAGGTAATAGTATTTACGTTACTTTATACATGTGATTTACCTTTGTTATAAATCCTCGAGTACTGTGTGTGTCAGCATACCGATCCAGGGATGACACGTAAGCACAGAGACTTGACCCATTCGGGTCGGGTCGCTACATACTTGCGAACCGTGCCTCATGGGCAAGATGACTAAAACGCCTGAAAGCACATTTGCTCCCTGGGTGGTTTTGGTAATTAATGACAACATACTTTGTGGTTGGACTAATACTTTTATCAAGTATGTTTCAGGAAGGTCAATCACATTGGCATGGCAAAAGGATCGAGAGGTGGACCCTCAAAATGCTAAGGCAAGCATTGGCAAAAGCTCAAGACTCCATTTTTGGTTTAGTGATCCAAGATCACATTGAGTCTATAGGAAAGCCAATACTATTAAAAGGGGATGAGGTTATGATAATGATCTGGTTGCTCAAAGTGCTTAGTGATACATCTCCTAAACTATCAGCAACTCTCACTTCAAATATACATTCACAAGTAATCTCGGTCCCACCGATTTCCTAAACTTAGTCACACCGAGATGAACCACCTCAGCCACAAAGCCAAACCCTAGATATTTCGGATTTTCCGATTCTGAACTCGGTCTCACCGAAACTTGAGTTGCCAAGCTTCTGTAACCTTCTGTCATCAAATCGGTGTCACCGAGATGATGAAGTTGAAGGAAATATGCCCTAGAGGCAATAATAAAGTTATTATTTATTTCCTTATTTCATGATAAATGTTTATCATTCATGTTAGAATTGTATTAACCGGAAACATGATACATGTGTGAATGCATAGACAAAACAACATGTCACTAGTATGCCTCTACTAGACTAGCTTGTTAATCAAAGATGGTTATGTTTCCTGACCATGAACAAGGAGTTGTTATTTGATTAACAAGGTCACATCATTAGTAGAATGATCTGATTGACATGACCCATTCCATTAGCTTAGCACACGATCGTTTAGTATGTTGCTACTGCTTTCATCCATGACATATACATGTTCCTGTAACTATGAGATTATGCAACTCCGTTTACGGAGGAACACTTTGGTGCTACCAAACGCCACAACGAATCGGGTGATTATAAAGGAGTACTACAGTGTCTCCAAAGGCGATGTTGGGTTGGCGATTTCGAGATTAGGTTTTGTCACTCCGATTGTCGGAGAGGTATCTCTCGGCCCTCTCGGTAACACACATCATCGAAGCCTTGCAAGCACTACAACTAATGAGTTAGTTGTGAGATGATGTATTACGGAACGAGTAAAGAGACTTGCCGTAACGAGATTGAACTAGGTATTGATACCGACGATCGAATCTCGCAAGTAACATACCGATGACAAAGGAACAACGATATTGTTATGCGGTCCGAACGACAAAGATCTTCAGAGAATATGTAGGAACCAATATGGGCATCCAGGTCCCGCTGTTGGTTATTGACCGTGAATAGTTCTAGGTCATGTCTACATTGTTCTCGAACCGTAGGGTCCGCACGCTTAAGGTTTCGATGGCGATGCTTATTATGAGTTTATGTATTTTGATGTACCAAGAAGTTAGGAATCCGGATGTGATCACGGACATGACGAGGAGTCTCAAATGGTCGAGACATAAAGATTGATATATTGAAGCCTATGTTTGGAGTTCGAATGGTTCCGGTAAAACAGAATTTCTCGAGTACCGGAGGTTACGGAACCCCGGGGTAAATGGGCCTCGGTGGGCCTCGAGGGAGAAGAGGAGGGCCGGCCAGGGGGTGGCGCGCCTCTCCCCCAGTCCGAATAGGACAGGAGGGGGGGCCCTCTCCTCTTCCCTCCCCCAAACCTAATCCAACTAGGAAAGGGGGGAGTCCTACTCGGTAGGAGTAGGACTCCTCCGCCGCCTCTCTAGGACGGCCGGCCTCCCCCTCCTCCTTTATATACGGGGCAGGGGGCACCCTAGAACACACAAGTTTGATCTTTAGATCGTTCCTTAGCCGTGTCGGTGCCCCTCCACCATATTCCACCTCGGTCATACCGTCATGAAGCTTAGCGAAGCCTCGCTACCGGTGAAACATCAAGATCGCCACCACGCCGTCAGGTCGACGAAACTCTCCTCGACACTCGGCTGGATCGAGTACGAGGGACGCCATCGAGCTGTACGTGTGTCAAGAACTCGGGCGCCGGAGTAACGGCGCCGGATCGGTCGGATCGCGAGGAGAACGACGACTACTTCCTCTACGTTGTGATCGCTTCGCCGGGTCTACAAGGGTATGTAGACAACACTCTCCCTCTCGTTGCTATACATCACCATGATCTTGCGTGTGCGTAGGAAATTTTTGAAATTACTACGTTCCCCCAACAAAGGGTATCGAGCCGTGTTTTTATATGGTTTGATGTTTTGCACGAGTAGAACACAAGTGAGTTGTGGGCGATACAAGTCATACTACCTACCAAAGATGTCATACTTTGGTTCAGCGGTATTGTGAGATGAAGCGCCTGCACCGACATTACGCAGACGCTTACGCGAGACTGGTTTCACCGCCGCGAGCACTCGCTGCTTAAAGGTGACCGTGGGTGCCTGTCTCTCTCACTTTAGTTGAACTGAGTGCATACGCCCGTCCTTGAGAAGGTTAAAACGAGTCTATTTGACGAAGTATCGCTGTGGTTTTGATGCGAGGTGAGACTGGATCTTGCTTAAGCCCGTAGCAGCCACGTAAAATTTGCAACAACAAAGTAGAGAACGCCTAACTTGTTTTTGCAGGCATGTTGTGATGTGATATGGTCAAGACGTGATGCTATATTTTATTGTATGAGATGATCATGTTTTGTAACCGGTTATCGCAATCGGCAGGAGCCATATGGTTGTCGCTTATTGTATGCAATGCAATCGCTTCAGTAATGCTTTACTTTATCACTAAGTGGTAGCGATAGTCGTACAAGCATAAGTTTGGCGAGACGACAACGATGCTACGATGGAGATCAAGGTGTCGCTACCGGTGACGATGGTGATCATGGTGGTGCCGCAAGATGGAGATCATGAAGCACAAGATGATGATGACCATATCATATCACTTATATTGATTTGCATGTGATGTTTATCCTTTATGCATCTTATCTTGCTTTGATTGACGGTAGCATTATAAGATGATCTCTCACTAAATTATCAAGAAGTGTTCTCCCGAGTATGCACCGCTGCCAAAGTTCGTCGTGCCCAGACACCACGTGATGATCGGGTGTGATAAGCTCTACGTCCATCTACAACGGGTGCAAGCCAGTTTTTGCACACGCAGAATACTCGGGTTATAATTGACGAGCCTAGCATATGCAGATATGGCCTCGAACACGGAGACCGAAAGGTCGAGCGTGAATCATATAGTAGATATGATCAACATAAGATGTTCACCATTGAAAACTACTCCATTTCACGTGATGATCGGTTATGGTTTAGTTGATTTGGATCACGTGATCACTTAGATGACTAGAGAGATGTCTTTCTAAGTGGGAGTTCTTAAGTAATATGATTAATTGAACTTAAATTTATCATGAACTTAGTACCTGATAGTATCTTGCTTGTTTATGTTTGATTGTAGATAGATGGCTCGTGCTATTGTTCCGTTGAATTTTAATGCGTTCCTTGAGAAAGCAAAGTTGAAAGATGATGGTAGCAATTACACGGATTGGGTCCGAACTCGAGGATTATCCTCATTGCTGCACGTAAGAGTTACGCCCCGATGCACCGCTGGGTGCGAACTTCGCTGGCCGATGTAACCGACGACGTTAAGAACGTCTCGCGAGCAAAGCGATGACTACTCTATAGTTCAATGTGCCATGCTTTACGGCTTAGAACCGGGACTTCAACGACGTTTTGAACGTCATGGAGCATATGAGATGTTTCGAGTTGAAGTTGATATTCCAATGTAATGCCCGGATTGAGAGATATGAAGTCTCCAATAAGTTCTATAGCTGCAAGATGGAGGAGAATAGTTTCATTAGTGAGCATATACTCGAATGTCGGGTACTACAATCACTTGACGAATTGGGAGTTAATCTTCCGGATGATTGTGTCATTGATGAATTCTTCAATCACCGCCACCAAGCTACAAAGGCTTCGTGATGAACTATAATATGCAAGGGTTAGTAAAGACTATGCTCGAGCTCTTCGCAATGCTAAAGGCTGGAGGTAGAAATCAAGAAGGAGCATCAAGTGTTGATGGTCAATAAGACCACTAGTTTCAAGAAGAAAGGTAAAGGGAAGAAGAAGGAACTTCAAGAAGAACAAAGCAAGCAAGTTCTTTCAAGAGAAGAAACCCAAGTCCGGACCTAAGCCTCAAATCGAGTGCTTCTACCGCAAGCGATCGGTCACCGGAAGCGAACTGCCCCAAGTATTTGGCGGATAAGAAGGATGGCAAGGTGAACAAAGGTATATGTGATATACATGTTATTGATGTGTACCTTACTAGAGCTCGCAGAGCACTGGTATTTGATCTCGGTTCTATTGCTAATATTTGCAACTCAAACAGGACTACGGATTGCTTAACACCGCAAAGGACGAGGTGACGATGCGCTGTGGAAATGGTTCCAAAGTCGATGTGATCGCGGTCGGCACGCTACCTCTACATCTACCTTCGGGATTAGTTTTAGACCTAAATAATTGTTATTTGGTGCTGCGTTGAGCATGAACATTATATCTGGATCTTGTTTGATGCGAGACGGTTATTCATTTAAATCGAGAATAATGGTTGTTCTATTTATATGAGTAATATCTTTTATGGTCATGCACCCTTGAGGAGTGGTCTATTTTGATGAATCTCGATAGTAGTGATACACATATTCATAATGTTGAAACCAAAAGATGCAGAGTTGATAATGATAGTGCAACTTATTTGTGGTAATCGCCGCTTAGGTCATATCGGTGTAAAGCGCATGAAGAAACTCCATCTCGATGGACTTTTGGAGTCACTTGATTATGAATCACTTGGCACTTATGTAACCGTGCCTCATGGGCAAGATGACTAGAACACCGTTTTCGGTACTATGGAGAGAGCAACAGATTTGTTGGAAATCATACATACGATGTATGTGGTCCGATGAATGTTGAGGCTCGTGGCGGATATCGTTATTTTCTCACCTTCACAGATGACTTAAGCGAGATATGGGTATATCTACTTAATGAAACATAAGTCTGAAACATTTGAAAAGTTCAAAGAATTTCAGAATGAAGTTGAAAATCATCGTAACAAGAAAATTAAGTTTCTACGATCCGATCGTGGAGGTGAATATTTGAGTTACGAGTTTGGTCTACATTTGAAACAATGCGAATAGTTTCAGCAACTCACGCCACCCGAACACCACAACAGTAATGGTGTGTCCGAACGTCGAATCGTGCTTTACTAGATATGGTACGATCTATGATGTCTCTTACTGATTTACCGCTATCGCTTTGGGGTTATGCTCTAGAGACGGCCGATTCACACTGAATAGAACACCGTCAAACCGCTGAGACGACACCTTATGAACTGTGGTTTGGCAAGAAACCAAAGTTGTCGTTTCTTAAAGTTTGGGGATGCGATGCTTATGTGAAAAGCTTCAACCCGATAAGCTCGAACCCAAATCGGAGAAATGTGTCTTCATAGGATACCCAAAGGAGACAGTTGGGTACACCTTCTATCACAGATCCGAAGGCAAGACATTCGTTGTTAAGAATGGATCCTTTCTAGAGAAGGAGTTTCTCTCAAAGAAGTGAGTGGGAGGAAAGTGGAACTTGATGAGGTAATAGTATCTTCTCCCTTACTTGAAAGTAGTTCGTCACGTAAATCGGTTTCGAGACACCTACACCAAGTAGTGAGGAAGTTGATGATGTTGATCATGAAACTTCAGATCAAGTTACTACGTAACCTCGTAGATCAACCAGAGTAAGATCCGCACTGAGTGGTACGGCAATCCTGTTCGGAAATCATGCTACTAGATCATGATGAACCCACGAACTATGAAGAAGCGATGGTGAGCCCAGATTCGCAAAATGGCTTGAGGCCATGAAATCTGAGATGGGATCCATGTATGAAAACAAAGTATGGATTTTGGTTGACTTGCCAAGGTCGGCAAGCAATAGAAAACAAGTGGATCTTCAAGAAGAAGACCGACGACGGTAATGTTATCGTTTATAAAGCTCGACTTGTCGCAAAAGGCTTTCGACAAGTTCAAGGGATTGACTACGATGAGACCTTCTCACCAGAAGCGATGCTTAAGTCCGTCCGAATCATGTTAGCAATTGCCGCATTTTATGATTATAAAATTTGGCAAATGGATGTAAAGACTGCATTCTGAATGGATTTCGGAAGAAGAGTTGTATATGATGCAACCGAAGGTTTTATCGATCCAAAGGAGCTAACAAAGTGTGCAAGCTCCAATGATCCATCTATGGACTGGTGCAAGCATCTCGAGTTGGAATAAACGCTTTGATAGTGTGATCAAAGCATTTGGGTTTGTATGCACTTTTGGAGAAGCCTCATTTACAAGAAAGTGAGTGGGAGCTCAGAGCATTTTCGATATTATATGTAGATGACATATTGCTGATCGGAAATGATATAGAATTTCTGGATAGCATAAAGGGATACTTGAATAAGAGTTTTTCAATGAAAGACCTCGGTGAAGCTGCTTACATATTGGGCATTAAGATCTATAGAGATAGATCAAGACGCTTGATTGACTTTCACAAAGCACATACCTTGACAAAATTTTGAAGAAGTTCAAAATGGATCAAGCAAAGAAAGGGTTCTTGCCTCGTGTTACAAGGTGTGAAGTTGAGTAAGACTCAATGCCCACCACGCAGAAGATAGAGAGAAAATGAAAGATGTTCCTATGCTTCAGCCATAGGCTCTATCATGTATGCAATCTGTGTACTGGACTGATGTGTGCCTTGCTATAAGCCTAGCAGGAGGTACCAAAGTAATCCAGAGTGGATCATCGACAGCGTCAAGAACATCCTGAAATACCGAAAAGGACTAAGGATATGTTTCTCGATATGGAGGTGACAAAGAGCTCATAAAACGGTTACGTTGATGCAAGCTTTGACACCGATCCGGACGATTCTAAATCGCAGACCGGATACGTGTTTACACTAAACGGAGGAGCTGTCGGTTGGTGCGTTCTAAACAAAGCGTCAGGCGGGATCTACATGTGAAGCGGAGTACATAGCAGCTTCGAAGCAGCTAATGAAGGAGTGCGGATGAAGGAGTTCATATCCGATCTAGGTGTTATACCTAGTGCATCGGGTCCAATGAAAATCTTCGTGACAATATTGGAGCAATTGCCTTAGCGAAGGAATCCAGATTTCACAAGAGGACCAAGCACATCAAGAGACGCTTCAATTCCATCCGGACTTAGTCCGTGGGAGACATAGAGATTTGCAAGATACATACGGATCTGAATGTTGCGAACCGCTGACTAAGCCTCTTCCACGAGCAAAACATGATCAGCACCAAGACTCCATGGGTGTTAAAATCATTACTATGTAATCTAGATTATTGACTCTAGTGCAAGTGGGAGATCAAGGAAATATGCCCTAGAGGCAATAATAAAGTTATTATTTATTTCCTTATTTCATGATAAATGTTTATCATTCATGCTAGAATTGTATTAACCGGAAACATGATACATGTGTGAATGCATAGACAAAACAACATGTCACTAGTATGCCTCTACTAGACTAGCTTGTTAATCAAAGATGGTTATGTTTCCGACCATGAACAAGGAGTTGTTATTTGATTAACAAGGTCACATCATTAGTAGAATGATCTGATTGACATGACCCATTCCATTAGCTTAGCACACGATCGCTTAGTATGTTGCTACCGCTTTCATCCATGACATATACATGTTCCTGTAACTATGAGATTATGCAACTCCTGTTTACGGAGGAACACTTTGGTGCTACCAAACGTCACAACGAATCGGGTGATTATAAAGGAGTACTACAGGTGTCTCCAAAGGCGATGTTGGGTTGGCGATTTCGAGATTAGGTTTTGTCACTCCGATTGTCTGGAGAGGTATCTCTGGGCCCTCTCGGTAACACACATCATCGAAGCCTTGCAAGCACTACAACTAATGAGTTAGTTGTGAGATGATGTATTACGGAACGAGTAAAGAGACTTGCCGTAACGAGATTGAACTAGGTATTGATACCGACGATCGAATCTCGGCAAGTAACATACCGATGACAAAGGAACAACGATATTGTTATGCGGTCCGAACGACAAAGATCTTCGAGAATATGTAGGAACCAATATGGGCATCCAGGTCCCGCTGTTGGTTATTGACCGTGAATAGTTCTAGGTCATGTCTACATTGTTCTCGAACCGTAGGGTCCGCACGCTTAAGGTTTCGATGCGCTTATTATGAGTTTATGTATTTTGATGTACCAAGAAGTTCGAATCCCGGATGTGATCACGGACATGACGAGGAGTCTCAAATGGTCGAGACATAAAGATTGATATATTGGAAGCCTATGTTTGGAGTTCGGAATGGTTCCAAGTAAAACAGAATTTACCGGAGTACCGGAGGTTACGGAACCCCGGGGTAAATGGGCCTCGGTGGGCCTCGAGGAGAAGAGGAGGGGCCGACCAGGGGGTGGGCGCCCTCTCCCCCAGTCCGAATAGGACAGGAGGGGGCGGCGCCTCTCCTCTTCCCCTCCCCCAAACCTAATCCAACTAGGAAAGGGGGAGTCCTACTCGGTAGGAGTAGGACTCCTCCCGCCGCCTCTCTAGGCCGGCCGGCCTCCCCCTCCCTCCTTATATACGGGGCAGGGGGCACCCTAGAACACACAAGTTTGATCTTTAGATCGTTCCTCAGCCGCAGCGGTGCCCCCTCCACCATATTCCACCTCGGTCATACCGTCATGAAGCTTAGGCGAAGCCTCGCGCCGGTGAAACATCAAGATCGCCACCACGCCGTCGGTCGACGAAACTCTCCCTCGACACTCGGCTGGATCGGAGTACGAGGGACGCCATCGAGCTGTACGTGTGTCAAGAACTCGGGGTGTCGGAGTAACGGCGCCGGATCGGTCGGATCGCGAGGAGAACGACGACTACTTCCTCTACGCTAGATCGCTTCGCCTGGTCTACAAGGGTATGTAGACAACACTCTCCCTCTCGTTGCTATACATCACCATGATCTTGCGTGTGCGTAGGAAATTTTTTGAAATTACTACGTTCCCGCAACAGAAGTCGGTCCCACCGAGATTGGCAAGCTCTTGTCTTTGGAAGAATCGGACTAACCGAGATTGTATTTTCGGTCCCACCGAAAATCCCAACGTTCACAAGATTTGAACTTTCGGTCTCACCGAGTTGTCAACTTCGGTCTGACCGAGATTGGTCAAATGTGTGTAACGGTTGGATTTTGTGTGGAGGCTATAAATACCCTCCACCCCCCTCTTCATTCGTGGAGAGAGCCATCAGAAAGAACTACCACTCCTACCTTACATTTCTGAGAAGAAAACTACCTACCCTTGTGTCGAGATCAAGTTGCTCCACTCCCACCATATGAAGCTTGATCTCTAGCCTTCCCAAGTTGCTTTCCACTCAATCCTTTCTTCCACCACAGCCAAATCAGTGAGGAGAGTTGAGTGTTGGGGAGATTATCATTTGAAGCACAAGAGCAAGGAGTTCATCATCATCAACACCATCTATTACCTTTTGAAGGGTGGTGCCTCCTAGATTGGTTAGGTGTCGCTTGGGAGCCTCCATCAAGATGTGGAGTTGAACCAAGAAGTTTGTGAGGGCAAGGAGATCGCCTACTTCGTGAAGATCTACCCCGAGTAAGGCTAGTCCTCCGTGGGCGTATGCCATGATGGCATAGACAAGGTTGCTTCTTCGTGGACCCTTCATGGGTGGAGCCCTCCGTGGACTCTCGCAGCCGTTACCCTCCGTGGGTTGAAGTCTCCATCAACGTGGATTGACGATAGCACCACCTATCGGAACCACGAGAAAAATCTCCGTGTCTCCAAATTGCGTTTGATCTTCTCCACTTCTCTTTACTACTTGTGCACTTTACTTTCCGCTGCCCATACTCTAGAATTGCATGTGTAGTATGCTACTTGACTTGTGTGATATGCAAAATCTGCCAAAAACTTGTCTTTGTCAAAAGGCTTAATTTTTATCTTGTCGAGTAGTCTAATCACCCCCCTCTAGACACTCTCACCTTCTTCGATCCTACAACGCCGTTCTCTGGAACTATGGAGCGAGCAACAGATTTGTTGGAAATCATACATACTGATGTTTGTGGTCCAATGAATGTTGAGGCTCGCGGCGGGTATCGTTATTTTCTCACCTTCACAGATGATTTGAGCAGATATGGGTATATCTACTTAATGAAACACAAGTCTGAAACATTTGAAAAGTTCAAAGAATTTCAGAGTGAAGTGGAAAATCATCGTAACAAGAAAATAAAATTTCTACGATCTGATCGTGGAGGAGAATATTTGCGTTACGAGTTTGGTTTACATTTGAAACAATGCGGAATAGTTTTGCAACTCACGCCACCCGGAACACCATAACGAAATGGTGTGTCCGAACGTCGTAATCGTACTTTACTAGATATGGTGCGATCTATGATGTCTCTTACTGATTTACCGCTATCGTTCTGGGGTTATGCTTTAGAGATGGCCGCATTCACGTTGAATAGGGCACCATCAAAATCCGTTGAGACGACGCCTTATGAACTGTGGTTTGGTAAGAAACCAAAGTTGTCGTTTCTTAAAGTTTGGGGTTGCGATGCTTATGTGAAGAAACTTCAACCAGATAAGCTCGAACCTAAATCGGAGAAACGTGTCTTCATAGGATACCCAAAAGGGACTATTGGGTACACCTTCCATCACAGATCCGAAGGCAAAACATTCGTTGCTAAGAATGGATCCTTTCTAGAGAAAGAGTTTCTCTCGAAAGAAGTGAGTGGGAGGAAAGTAGAACTTGATGATGTAATTATACCAACTCCCTTATTGGAAAGTAGTTCATCACAGAAATCGGTTCCTGTGACACCTACACCAATTAGTGAGGAAGTTAATGATGATGATCATGAAACTTCAGATCAAGTTGTTACTGAACTTCATAGATCAACCAGAGTAAGATCCACACCAGAGTGGTACGGTAATCGTATTCTGGAAGTCATGATACTAGATCATGGTGAACCTACGAACTATGAAGAAGCGATGGTGAGCCCAGATTCCGCAAAATGGCTTGAAGCCATGAAATCTGAGATGGGATCCATGTATGAGAACAAAGTGTGGACTTTGGTTGACTTGCCCGATGGTCGACAAGCAATAGAGAATAAATGGATCTTCAAGAAGAAGACTGATGCTGACGGTAATGTTACTGTTTATAAAGCTCGACTTGTTGCAAAAGGTTTTCGACAAGTTCAAGGGGTTGACTACAATGAGACCTTCTCACCCGTAGCGATGCTTAAGTCTGTCCGAATCATGTTAGCGATTGCCGGATTTTATGATTATGAAATATGGCATATGGATGTCAAAACTGCATTCTGAATGGATTTCGGAAGAAGAGTTGTATATGATGCAACCGAAAGGTTTTGTCGATCCTAAGGAGCTAACAAAGTGTGCAAGCTCCAGCGATCAATCTATGGTCCGTGCAAGCCTCTCGGAGTTAGAATAAACGCTTTGATAGTGTGATCAAAGCATATGGTTTTATATGCACTTTTGGAGAAGCCTCAGATTTACAAGAAAGTGAGTGGGAGCTCAGTAGCATTTCTAATATTATATGTGGACGACATATTGTTGATTGGAAATGATATAGAATTTTTGGATAGCATAAAAGGATAATTGAATAAAAGTTTTTTTCAATGAAAGACCTCGGTGAAGCTGCTTACATATTGGGCATCAAGATCTATAGAGATAGATCAAGATGCTTGATTGGACTTTCACAATGCACGTACCTTGATAAAGTGTTGAAAAACTTCAATATGGATCAGGCAAAGAAAGGATTCTTGCCTGTATTACAAGGTATAAAATTGAGTCAAACTCAATGCCCGACCACTGTAGAAGATAGAGAGAAAATGAAAGGAGTTCCCTATGCTTCAGCCATAGGCTCTATCATGTATGCAATGTTGTGTACTGACTGATGTGTGCCTTGCTATTAGTTTAGCAGGAGGTACCAAAGTGATGCAGAGTGGATCATCGGACAGCGGTCAAGAATATCTGAAATACCCGAAAAGGACTAAGGATATGTTTTCGCTTATGGGGTGACAAAGAGCTTGTCGTAAAAGGTTACGTCGATGCAAGCTTTGACACTGATCCGGACGATTCTAAATCACAAACCGGATACGTATTTATATTAAACGGTGGAGCTGTAAGTTGGTGCAGTTCTAAACAAAGTGTCGTAGCGGGATCTACATGTGAAGCAGAGTACATAGCTGCTTTGGAAGCAGCAAATGAAGGAGTCTGGATGAAGGAGTTCATTTCCGATCTAGGTGTCATACCTAGTGCATCGGGACCAATGAAGATCTTCTGTGACAATACTGGCGCAATAGCCTTGGCAAAGGAATCCAGATTTCACAAGAGGACCAAGCACATCAAGAGACGCTTCAATTCCATCTGGGACCAAGTTCAAGTGGGAGACATAGAAATTTGCAAGATACATACGGATCTGGATGTTGCAGACCCGTTGACTAAGCCTCTCTCACGAGCAAAACATGATCAGCACCAAGACTCCATGGGTGTTAGAATCATTACTATGTAATCTAGATTATTGTTCTAGTGCAAGTGGGAGACTGAAGGAAATATGCCCTAAAGGCAATAATAAAGTTATTATTTATTTCCTCATATCATGATAAATGTTTATCATTCATGCTAGAATTGTATTATCCGGAAACATGATACATGTGTGAATACATAGACAAACATAATGTCACTAGTATGCCTCTACTTGACTAGCTCATTAATCAAAGATGGTTATGTTTCCTAACCATAGACATGTGTTGTCATTTGATTAACGAGATCACATCATTAGGAGAATGATGTGATTGACTTGACCCATTCTGTTAGCCTAGCACTTGATCGTTTAGTATGTTGCTATTGCTTTCTTCATGACTTATAGAAAGTTCCTACAACTATGAGATTATGCAACTCCCGTTTACCGGGGGAACACTTTGTGTGCTACCAAACGTCACAACGTAACTGGGTGATTATAAAGGTGCTCTATAGGTGAATCCAAAGGTACATGTTTAGTTGGCATAATTCGAGATTAGGTTTTGTCACTCCGATTGTCGGAGAGGTATCTCTAGGCCCTCTCGGTAATACACATCACTTAAGCCTTGCAAGCATTGTAACTAATGAGTTAGTTACGGAATGATGTATTACGGAACGAGTAAAGAGACTTGCCGGTAACGAGATTGAACTAGGTATTGGATACCGACGATCGAATCTCGGGCAAGTAACATACCGATGACAAAGGGAACAATGTATGTTGTTATGCGGTTTGACCGATAAAGATCTTCGAGAATATGTAGGAGCCAATATGAACATCCGTGTTCCACTATTGGTTATTGATCGGAAACAGTTCTAGGTCATGTCTACATAGTTCTCGAACCCATAGGATCCGCACGCTTAATGTTACGATGATGGTTTTATTATGAGTTTATAAGTTTTGATGTACGAAGTTTGTTCAGAGTCCGGATGTGATCATGACATGACGAGGAGTCTCAAATGGTCGAGACATAAAGATTGATATATTGGAAGCCTATGTTTGGACATCGGAATAGTTCGGTGAAATCGGATTTTTACCGAACACCGAGGGTTACTGGAACCTCCCGGGGTTAATGGGCCTTAATGGGCCATGAGGGAGAAGAGGAGGGTCGGCCAGGCAGGCCGCGCCTCCCCTAGTCCGAATAGGACAAGGAAGGGGCGCCCCTTCCTCTTCCCTCCCCAAGTCCTAATCCAACTAGGGGGGAGTCCTACTCCGGTGGGAGTAGGACTCCTCCGCGCCTCCTCCTAGGGTCGGCCGCACCCCCTTGCTCCTTTATATACGGGGCGGGGGCACCCTAGGACACACAAGTTGATCTACGGATTGTTCCTTAGCCGTGTGCAGTGCCCCCTCCACTATATTCCACCTCGGTCATATCGTCATGAGTTTAGGCGAAGCCTGCGTCGGTAGAACATCATCATCGTCACCACACCGTCGTCAGGCCGTGGAACTCATCCCGACACCCGCTGGATCGGAGTCCGGGAACGCCATCGAGCTGAACGTGTGCTGAACACGGAGGTGCCGTACGTTCGGTGCTTGGATCGGTCGGATCGTGAAGACGTACGACTACATCAACCGCGTTGTCATAACGCTTCCGCTTTCGGTCTACGTGGGTACGTGGACACACTCTCCCCTCTCGTTGCTATGCATCACCAAGATCTTGCGTGTGCGTATGAATTTTTTTTGAAATTACTACGTTCCCCAACAGTAGGTTAGTCCCAAAAATGATATAAATGTGTAAAATAAAGCCCATAAACATCCAAAAGGGGTAATATAATAGAATGGAAGAATAAAAAATTATAGATACGTTGGAGACGTATCAAGCATCCCCAAGCTTAATTCCTGCTAGTCCTCGAGTAGGTAAATGATAAAAAGGGAACTTTTTATGTGGAATGCTACCTAGCATAATTCATAATGTAATTTTCTCTATTGTGGCATGAATGTTCACATCCAAATGAATACAAAATAAAAGTTCATATTGACATAGGAAATAGTAACACTTCAAGCATACTAATCAAAGTAATCATGTCTTCTCAAAATATCATGGCAAAAGAACGTTCATCCCTACAAAATCATATAGTTAGTCTGTGCTTCATTTTCGTCACACAAAGATGTTCCCAACTTCTATACCCCCGATGACAAGCCAAGCAATTATTTGACACTTAAATAATCTCAAACTTTTTCAACCTTCACGCAATACATGAGCGTGAGCCATGGATATAGCACTATGGGTGGAATAGAATATGATGATGGGGATTGTGTGGAGAAGACAAAAAAAGGAGAACGTCTCACATTGACGAGAACAAGGTGCTACTTTGAAGCACAAAATATGAGACTCACCACATGAAGAACAAAGTGCTACTTTGAAGCACAAGTGTGGAAAAAGAGATAGTAACATTGCCCTTTTTATTTATTTTCTTTTTCTTCTTTTTTTCCTTTTCCTTTTTTTGGGCCTTTCTTTTTTTGGCCTTTCTTTTTTTCTTCTTCGGGCAATGCTCTAATAATAATGATCATCACACTTCTATTGATTACAACATAAGAATTACAACTCGAAACTAGAACAAGACATGCCTCTATATGAATGCCTCCAGCGGTGTACCGGGATGGTGCAATGAATCAAGTGTGACATGTATGAAAATAATGCTTGGTGGCTTTGCCACAAATACTATGTCAACTACATGATCATGCAATGGCAATATGACAAAAATAAAGTATGTCATGAAAATGATGAACGGAACGGTGGAAAGTTGCATGGCAATATATCTCGGAATGGCTATGGAAATGCCATAATAGGTAGGTATGGTGGCTGTTTTGAGGAAGATATAAGGAGGTTTATGTGTGATAGAGCGTATCGTATCATGGGGTTTGTATGCACCAGCGAAGTTTGCACCAACTTCTCAAGGTGAGAAAGGGCAATGCACAGTACCAAAGAGGCTAGCAAAGGTGGAAAGGTAGAAGTGCGTATAATCCATGGACTCAACATTAGTCAAAAGAACTCATATACTTATTGCAAAAATTTAGAAGTCATCAAAAATCAAGTACTACGCCCATGCTCCTAGGGGGATAGATTGGTAGGAAAAGACCATCGCTCGTCCCCGACCGCCACTCATAAGGATGCACAAGCCAAGTACACTTCATGCTTCAAATTTGTTACACAACTTTAACCATACGTGCATGCTACAGGATTTGCTAACTTCAACACAAGCATTCTTTGAATTCATAATCACCCAACTAGCATGACTTTAATATCACTACCTCCATATCTCAAAACAATTATCAAGTATCAAGTTGATCGTAGCATCCAATTCACTTTTCTATGATAGTTTTTATTATACCCAACTTGGATGCTCATCATTCTAGGACCAACTTTATGACCATAGCAAATACCATGCTGTTCTAAAAGACTCTCAAAATAATATAAGTGAAGCATGAGAGACTAGTAATTTCTTCAAAATTAAGATACCACCGTGCTCTAAAAGATATAAGTGAAGCACTGGAGCAAAAACTATCAAGCTCAAAAGATATAAGTGAAGCACATAGAGTATTCTAGCAAATTCTAATCAAATAGGCTTCTCCAAAAAGGTGTGTACAACAAGAATGATTGTGGTAAACTAAAAATCAAAGACTAATATAATACACGACGCTCCAAGCAAAACACATATCATGTGGCGAATAAAAATATAGCTCCAAGTAAAGTTACCAATGAACAAAGATTTAAAGAGGGATGCCTTCCCGGGGCATCCCCAAGCTTAGGCTTTTGGCTATTCTTGAATATATTGGGGTGCCATGGGCATCCCCAAGCTTAGGCTCTTGCCACCCTTTATTCCATAGTCCATAAAAGCTTTACCCAAAACTTGAAAACTTCACAACACAAAACTCAACAGGAAATCTTATAAGCTCCGTTAGTGAAAGAAAACAAAACCACCACATAAGGTACTGCCATGAACTCATTCTTTATTTAGTTTGGTGTTAATCCTACTGTATTCCAACTTCTTTATGGTTCATAGACTGAATTACTAGCCATAGATGCATTGAAATAAGCAAGCAACACACGAAAAACAGAATCTGTCAAAAACAGAACAGTCTGTAGCAATCTATAACTAACGAAAACTTCTGAAACTCTAAAACTCCTACAAAATAGGAAGTCCTGGAAAATTTGTCTATTGAACAGCAGCAAAAAGAATCAACGCAAAAGCACGTTCCTGTGATTTAACAAAATTATATTCATGCGCGCAAAGTTTCTGTTTTTCAGCAGAATCAAATCAACTATCATCGTAGGTTATCCAATAGGTTCTACTTGGCACAAACACTAATTAAAAGATAAAAACACATCTAACCATAAGGTAGATACAAGATTTATTACTAAACAGGAGCAAAAAAAAAACATAAAGAAAATTGGGTTGCCTCCCAACTAGTGCTATCGTTTAACGCCCCTAGCTAGGCATAAAAGCAAGGATAGATCTAAGCGGTGCCGTAATAATAAGATAGATCTGGAAAGCTCATCTCATATTCTCTACGTTCGGCAGCAAGTTTCCTTTGAGGCAAGCAAAAGTAATCAAAAGGGCTAAATTTAGTGGGACAGAGATCCCCAAGATCAATCACAGGAGGAACGGGTTCCTCCCTTGGCCCTTCATAATGCACAACTATTTCATCACTAAAAGCATTCTTTTAGCAAAATCTTGTAAGCCTATACTCAAGAGAGTACCCTAGATCATTGTTTTTGAGGGCAAAATGATTATTAAGCTCATTAATGCAATCAACCAAGACATTGGTAGGAACCTTTTTTCTAAGGTTTTCATTAAAAGGGACATAGTCCGAAGATTGAAAACGTCTAATTTCCTCTTGATCATAGAGGATCGCTTCTATGGGTGGACGACCGGCGTCCACCCTATAGTGCGCAAAGATTTCTTTGGCCTGTCTTATGATAAATCTAAACTCATGAGCCAAAAAGATAGTAACAGCGCGCTTAACAGAAGAGTGCTCAGTATTAGAGAATTCTAGAAAAATTCTTTGTATGCAAGGATGCACATGCATAAATTGTCTTTCAAGTTCAACTACAAGCATAGCGACAGCATCCGCAAGACTACTAGTTCTATGAAGAATAGAACAACCCATAGAAGGTAAAGCACTGGCACAAGTAAAGAAATCTTTAATAACACCTTTGCCAATGATGTTACCATACCGATTCGAAACTTTTTAGTATGCAAGATAGGGGGTTCATCGGCCGGAGCCTCGGGATTTTCTGTGTTATCATTGTTGTCCATATCGACGATAATCTCCCCAATTTCAGACATAGCGGCAAACAAAAGCAAGGCAGAAGAAGGCAAGCGAAAAGACAGGAGGAGATTGGGAAAGAGAGGGCGAATAAAACGGCAAGGGTGAAGTGGGGGAGAGGAAAACTAGAGGCAAATGGAAAATAATGTAAATGCAAGGGAGATGGGTTTGTGATGGGTACTTGGTATTTCTTGACTTGAGCAAAGACCTCCCCGGCAACGGCGCCAGAAATCCTTCTTGCTACGTCTTGAGCTTGTGTTGGTTTTCCTCGAAGAGGAGAGGGTGATGCAGCAAAGTGTAGCGTAAGTATTTCCCTCAGTTTTGAGAACCAAGGTATCAATCCAAAGAGGAGGCTCCTCAAAAGTCCCACGCACCTACACAAACAATCGAGAACTCGCAACCAACGCAATAAAGGGGTTGTCAATCCTTCATGGCCACTTCATGTAAAGTGAGATCTAATAAAGATAATATGATAAGATAAATATATTTTTGGTATTTTTGATATAGATGCAAAAAGTAAAGATGCAAATAAAAGTAGATGGAAAGCAAATATGATAAGAGATAGACCCGGGGGCCATAGGTTTCACTAGAGGCTTCTCTCAAGATAGCATAAGTATTACGGTGGGTGAACATATTACTGTCGAGCAATTGATCGAAAAGCGCATAGTTATGAGATTATCTAGGCATGATCATGTATATAGGCATCACGTCCATAACAAGTAGACCGACTCCTACCTGCATCTACTACTATTACTCCACACATCGACCGACTCCTGCCTGCATCTAGAGTATTAAGTTCATAAGAACAGAGTAACGCATTAAGCAAGATGACATGATGTAGAGGGATAAACACATGCAATATGATATAAACCCCATCTTGTTATCCTCGATGGCAACAATACAATATGTGCCTTGCTGCCCCTGTTGTCACTTGGAAAGGACACCGCAAGATTGAACCCAAAGCTAAGCACTTCTCCCATGGCAAGAAAGATCAATCTAGTAGGCCAAACCAAACTGATAATTCGAAGAGACTTGCAAAGATAACTCAATCATACATAAAATAATTCAGAGAAGATTCAAATATTATTCATAGATAAACTTGATCATAAACCCACAATTCATCGGATCTCGACAAACATACCGCAAAAAGAGATTACATCGAATAGATCTCCACAAGAGAGGGGGAGGACATTGTATTGAGATCCAAAAAGAGAGAAGAAGCCATCTAGCTAATAACTATGGGCCCGTAGGTCTGTGGTAAACTACTCACAACTCATCGGACGGGCAAGGATGTTGATGTAGAGGCCCTCCATGGTTGCTTCCCCCTCTGTCAGAGTGCCGGCAAGGGCTCCAAGATGGGATCTCGCGGATACAGAAGGTTACGGCGGTGGAAATTGTGTTTCGTGGTGCTCCTGGATGTTTTTGGGGTACGTAGGTATATATAGGAGGAAGAAGTACGTCGGTGGCTGCCCGAGGGGCCCACGAGACAGGGGGCGCGCCCTACAGGGGAAGGCGCGCCCTCCTATCTCGTGGGGCCCTCGGAGGCTTCTTGACTTGCACTCCAAGCTCTCTGGATCAAATTTGTTCCAAAAATCACACTCCCGAAGGTTTTATTCCGTTTGGACTCCCTTTGATATTCCTTTTCTTCGAAATACTGAAATAGGCAAAAAAAAACAGCAATATGGGCTGGGCCTCCGGTTAGTAGGTTAGTCCCAAAAATGATATAAATGTGCAAAATAAAGCCCATAAACATCCAAAAGGGGTAATATAATAGCATGGACCAATCAAAAATTATAGATACGTTGGAGACGTATCAATATTTCAAGCAAATACCCGAGTTGAGAGATATGAAGTCTCCAACAAGTTCTATTGCTAAAATATGGCGGAGAATCGCTCAACTAGTGAGCATGTGCTCATATTGTCTTGGTACTACAATCACTTGAATCAAGTGGGAGTTAATCTTCCAGATAAGATAGTGATTGACAGAGTTCTCTAGTCACCATCACCAAGTTAGTAGAACTTTGTGATTAACTATAGTATGCAAGGTATGATGAAAACGATTCCCGAGCTCTTCGTGATGATGAAATCGATGAAGGTAGAAATCAAGAAAGAGCATCAAGTGTTGATGGTTGACAAGATCACTAGTTTCAAGAAAAGGGCAAAGGGAAAGAAAGGGAACTTCAAGTAGAATTACAAGCAAGTTGTCACTCCCGCGAAGAAGCCCAAAGCTGAACCAAAGCCCTAAACGCGAGTGCTTAATCGCAAAGGAAATGGTCTTTGGAAACGGAAATACCCTGAATATTTGGTGGATAAGAAGGATGGCAGAGTGAACAAGGGTATATTTGATATACAGGTTATTGATGTGTACCTTACTAGTGTTTGTAGTAGCCCCTGAGTATTTGATACTTGCTCGGTTGCTAAAAATTAGTAACTCGAAACAGGAGTTACAGAATAAACAGAGACTAGTTGAGGGTGAAGTGACGATGTGTGTTGGAAGTGGTTCCAAGATTGATATGATCATCATCACACACTCCCTATACTTTAGGGATTAGTGTTAAACCTAAATAAATGTTATTTGGCGTTTGTGTTGAGCATGAATATGATTTGATCATGTTTATTGCGATACGGTTATTCATTTAAAGTCAGAGAATAATTGTTATTCTGTTTACATGAATAAGACCTTCAATGGTCATACACCCAATGTAAATAGTTTGTTGGATCTCGATCATAGTGATACACATATTCATAATATTGATGCCAAAAGATGCAAAGTTAATAATGATAGTGCAACTTATTTGTGGCACTGCCGTTTGGGTCATATCGGTGTAAAGCGCATGAAGAAACTCCATAAAGATAGATTTTCAGAATCACTTGGTTATGAATCATTTGATGTTTGCGAATCGTGCCTTTTAGGCAAGATGACTAAAACTCCGTTCTCCGAAACAATGGAAACTATATGTAGATGACATATTGTTAATTGGAAATGATATAGAAATTCTGGATAGCATAAAAGGATACTTGAAAAAGAGTTTTTCAAAGAAAGACCTCGGTGAAGCTGCTTACACATTGAGCATCAAGATCTATAGAGATAGATCAAGACGCTTGATAAGATTTTTCAATGAGTACATACCTTGATAAGATTTTGAAGTAGTTCAAAATAGAACAGTCAAAGAAAGAGTTCTTGCCTGTGTTGCAATGTGTGAAGTTGAGTAAGACTCAAAGCCCGACCACGACGGAAAATAGAAAGAGAATGAAAAGTCATTCCCTATGCCTCAGTCATAGGTTCCATAAAGTATGCTATGCTGTGTACTAGACCTATTGTATACCTTGCTCTGAGTTTGGCAAGGGAGTACAATTTTGATCTAGGAGTAGATCACTGGACAGCGGTCAAGAATATCCTTAGTGAGGACTAAGGAAATATTTCTCGATTATGGAGGTGATAAAAGAGCTCGTCGTAAAAGTTACATCAATGCAAGCTTATTACACCAATCCAGATGACTCTAAGTCTCAATCTTGATACATATTGAAAGTGGGAGCAATTAGCTAGAGTAGCTCCATGTAGAGCATTGTAGACATAGAATATTTGCAAAATACATACGGCTCTGAATGTGACAGACCCGTTGACTAAGCTTCTCTCACAAGCAAAGCATGATCACACCTTAGTACTCTTTGGGTGCTAATCACATAGCTATGTGAACTAGATTATTGACTCTAGTAAACCCTTTGGGTGTTGGTCACATGACGATGTGAACTATGGGTGTTAATCATATACAGATATGAATATTGGTGTTAAATCACATAGCGATTTGAACTAGATTATTTACTCTAGTGCAAGTGGGAGACTAAAGGAAATATGCCCTAGAGGCAATAATAAAGTTATTATTTATTTCCTTATTTCATGATAAATGTTTATTATCCATGCTAGAATTGTATTAACCGGAAACATAATACATGTGTGAATACATAGACAAACATAGTGTCACTAGTATGCCTCTACTTGACTAGCTTGTTGATCAAAGATGGTTATGTTTCCTAGCCATAGACATGAGTTGTCATTTGATTAACGGGATCACATCATTAGAAGAATGATGTGATTGACTTGACCCATTCCGTTAGCTTAGCACTTGATCGTTTAGTATGTTGCTATTGCTTTCTTCATGACTTATACATGTTCCTATGACTATGAGATTATGCAACTCCCATTTACTGGAGGAACACTTTGTGCGCTACCAAACGTCACAACGTAACTGGGTGATTATAAAGGAGCTCTACAGGTGTCTCCAAAGGTACATGTTGAGTTGGCGTATTTCGAGATTAGGATTTGTCACTCCGATTGTCGAAGAGGTATCTCTGGGCCCTCTCGGTAATGCACATCACTATAAGCCTTGCAAGCAATGTAGCTAATGAAGGAAATATGCCCTAGAGGCAATAATAAAGTTATTATTTATTTCCTTATTTCATGATAAATGTTTATCATTCATGCTAGAATTGTATTAACCGGAAACATGATACATGTGTGAATGCATAGACAAAACAATATGTCACTAGTATGCCTCTACTAGACTAGCTTGTTAATAAAGATGGTTATGTTTCCTAACCATGAACAAAGAGTTGTTATTTGATTAACAAGGTCACATCATTAGTAGAATGATCTGATTGACATGACCCATTCCATTAGCTTAGCACACGATCGCTTAGTATGTTGCTACCGCTTTTATCCATGACATATACATGTTCCTGTAACTATGAGATTATGCAACTCCGTTTACGGAGGAACACTTTGGTGCTACCAAACGTCACAACATAACGGGTGATTATAAAGGAGTACTACAGTGTCTCCAAAGGCGGATGTTGGGTTGACGATTTCGAGATTAGGTTTTGTCACTCCGATTGTCGGAGAGGTATCTCTGGGCCCTCTCGGTAATGCACATCATGAAGCCTTGCAAGCACTACAACTAATGAGTTAGTTGTGAGATGATGTATTACGGAACGAGTAAAGAGACTTGCGTAACGAGATTGAACTAGGTATTGGATACCGACGATCGAATCTCGGGCAAGTAACATACCGATGACAAAGGAACAACGATGTTGTTATGCGGTCGACCGATAATGATCTTCGAGAATATGTAGGAACCAATATGGGCATCCAGGTCCCGCTATTGGTTATTGACCGAGAATAGTTCTAGGTCATGTCTACATTGTTCTCGAACCGTAGGGTCCGCACGCTTAAGGTTTCGATGATGCTTATTATGAGTTTATGTATTTTGATGTACCAAGAAGTTCGAGTCCCGGATGTGATCACGGACATGACGAGGAGTCTCAAATGGTCGAGACATAAAGATTGATATATTGGAAGCCTATGTTTGGAGTTCGAATGGTTCCGTAAAACAGAATTTACCGGAGTACCGGAGGTTACGGAACCCCGGGGTAAATGGGCCTCGGTGGGCCTCGAGGGAGAAGAGGAAGGGCCGGCCAAGGGTGGCCGCGCCCCCCCCAGTCCGAATAGGACAAGGAGGGGGCGCCCTTTCCTCTTCCCCTCCCCCAATCCTATTCCAACTAGGAAGGGGGAGTCCTACTCGGTGGGAGTAGGACTCCTCCCGCCGCCTCCTCTAGGCCGGCGGCCTCCCCCTCCCTCCTTTATATACGGGGCAGGGGGCACCCTAGAACACACAAGTTTGATCTACGGATCGTTCCTTAGCCGTGTGCGGTGCCCCTCCACTATATTCCACCTCGGTCATACTGTCGCAAGCTTAGGCGAAGCCTCGCGCCGTGAAACATCAAGATCGTCACCACGCCGTCAGGCCGACGGAACTCTCCTCGACACTCGGCTGGATCGAGTACGAGGGACGTCATCGAGCTGTACGTGTGTCAAGAACTCGGGGGCGCCGGAGTGACGGCGCCGGGATCGGTCGGATCGCGAGGAGAACGTACGACTACTTCCTCTACATTGTGATCGCTTCCGCTTCGGGTCTACAAGGGTATGTGGACAACACTCTCCCCTCTCGTTGCTATTCATCACCATGATCTTGCGTGTGCGTAGGAAAATTTTGAAATTACTACGTTCCCCAAAAGTGGCATCCGAGCCTAGGTTTTTATGGTTTGATGTTTTGCACGAGTAGAACACAAGTGAGTTGTGGGCGATACAAGTCATACTACCTACCAAAGATGTCATACTTTGGTTCAGCGGTATTGTGAGATGAAGCGGCCTGGACCGACATTACGCAGACGCTTACGCGAGACTGGTTTCACCGCCACAAGCACTCGTTGCTTAAAGGTGACTGGTGGGTGCCTCTCTCTCACTTTAGTTGAACTGAGTGTGGCTACGCCCGTCCTTGAGAAGGTTAAACGGAGTCTATTTGACGAAGTATCGCTGTGGTTTTGATGCGAGGTGAGACCGGATCTTGCTTAAGCCCGTAGCAGCCACGTAAAATTTGCAACAACAAAGTAGAGGATGTCTAACTTGTTTTTGCAGGCATGTTGTGATGTGATATGGTCAAGACGTGATGCTATATTTTATTGTATGAGATGATCATGTTTTGTAACCGGTTATCGCAATGGCAGGAGCCATATGGTTGTCGCTTATTGTATGCAATGCAATCGCTTCAGTAATGCTTTACTTTATCACTAAGCGGTAGCGATAGTCGAGAAGCATAAGTTTGGCGAGACGACAACGATGCTATGATGAAGATCAAGGTGTCGCGCCGGTGACGATGGTGATCATGGTGGTGCTGCAAGATGGAGATCATGAAGCACAAGATGATGATGACCATATCATATCACTTATATTGATTTGCATGTGATGTTTATCCTTTTATGCATCTTATCTTGCTTTGATTGACGGTAGCATTATAAGATGATCTCTCACTAAATTATCAAGAAGTGTTCTCCCGAGTATGCACCGCTGCCAAAGTTCGTCGTGCCCGGACACCACGTGATGATCGGGTGTGATAAGCTCACGTCCATCTACAACGGGTGCAAGCCAGTTTTGCACATGCAGAATACTCGGGTTATACTTGACGAGCCTAGCATATGCAGATATGGCCTCGAACACGGAGGTCGAAAGGTCGAGCGTGAATCATATAGTAGATATGATCAACATAAGATGTTCACCATTGAAAACTACTCCATTTCACGTGATGATCGGTTATGGTTTAGTTGATTTGGATCACGTGATCACTTGGATGACTAGAGAGATGTCTTTCTCGAGTGGGAGTTCTTAAGTAATATGATTAATTGAACTTAAATTTATCATGAACTTAGTACCGATAGTATCTTGCATGTTTATGTTTGATTGTAGATAGATGGCTCGTCTTTGTTGTTCCGTTGAATTTTAATGCGTTCCTTGAGAAAGCAAAGTTGAAAGATGATGGTAGCAATTACACGGATCGGGTCCGTAAATCGAGGATTATCCTCATTGCTGCATGTAAGAGTTACGCCTGGATGCACCGCTAGGTGCAGTGCTCGCCGATGCAACCGACGACGTTAAGAACGTCTCGCGAGCAAAGTCGATGACTACTCTATAGTTCAATGTGCCATGCTTTACGGCTTAGAACGGGACTTCAACGACGTTTTGAACGTCATGGAGCATATGAGATGTTCCAGAGTTGAAGTTGATATTCCAACAGTAATGCCCGAATTGAGAGATATGAAGTCTCCAATAAGTTCTATAGCTGCAAGATGGAGGAGAACAGTTACATTAGTGAGCACATACTCGTAATGTCCGGGTACTACAATCACTTGACACAATTGGGAGTTAATCTTCCGGATGATTGTGTCATTGATGAATTCTTCAATCACCGCCACCAAGCTACAAAGGCTTCGTGATGAACTATAATATGCAAGGGTTAGTAAAGACTATACCGAGCTCTTCGCAATGCTAAAGGCTGCGGAGGTAGAAATCAAGAAGGAGCATCAAGTGTTGATGGTCAATAAGACCACTAGTTTCAAGAAGAAAGGCAAAGGGAAGAAGAAGGAACTTCAAGAAGAACAGCAAGCAAGTTGTCGTCAGAGAAGAAACCCAAGTCCGGACCTAAGCCTGAAATCGAGTGCTTCTACCGCAAGCGATCGGTCATCGAAGCGGAACTGCCCCAAGTATTTGGCGGATAAGAAGGATGGCAAGGTGAACAAAGGTATATGTGATATACATGTTATTGATGTGTACCTTACTAGAGCTCGCAGAGCACTGGTATTTGATATTGGTTCTGCTAATATTTGCAACTCAAACAGGACTACGGATTGCTTAACACTAGCAAAGGACGAGGTGACGATCGCGCGTGGGAAATGGTTCCAAAGTCGATGTGATCGCGGTCGGCACGCTACCTCTACATCTACCTTGGGATTAGTTTTAGACCTAAATAATTGTTATTTGGTGCTGCGTTGAGCATGAACATTATATCTGGATCTTGTTTGATGCGAGACGGTTATTCATTTAAATCGAGAATAATGGTTGTTCTATTTATATGAGTAATATCTTTTATGGTCATGCACCCTTGAGGAGTGGTCTATTTTGATGAATCTCGATAGTAGTGATACACATATTCATAATGTTGAAACCAAAAGATGCAGAGTTGATAATGATAGTGCAACTTATTTGTGTGGCATCGCCGTTTAGGTCATATCGGTGTAAAGCGCATGAAGAAACTCCATACAGATGGACTTTTGGAGTCACTTGATTATGAATCACTTGGCACTTTGTAACCGTGCCTTATGGGCAAGATGACCGAAACCCGTTCTCGGTACTATGGAGAGAGCAACAGATTTGTTGGAAATCATACATATGTATGTATGTGGTCCGATGAATGTTGAGGCTCGTGGCGGATATCGTTATTTTCTCACCTTCACAGATGACTTAAGCGGATATGGGTATATCTACTTAATGAAACATAAGTCTGAAACATTTGAAAAGTTCAAAGAATTTCAGAGTGAAGTTGAAAATCATCGTAATAAGAAAATTAAATTTCTACGATCCGATCGTGGAGGTGAATATTTGAGTTACGAGTTTGGACTACATTTGAAACAATGCGAATAGTTTCAACTCACGCCACCGGAACACCACAACAGTAATGGTGTGTCCGAACGTCGAATCGTACTTTACTAGATATGGTGCGATCTATGATGTCTCTTACAGATTTACCGCTATCGTTTTGGGGTTATGCTCTAGAGACGGCCGCATTCACACCTGAATAGAACACCGTCGAAACTGCTGAGACGACACCTTATGAACGTGGTTTGGCAAGAAACCAAAGTTGTCGTTTCTTAAAGTTTGGGGATGCGATGCTTATGTGAAAAAGCTTCAACCCGATAAGCTCGAACCCAAATCGGAGAAATGTGTCTTCATAGGATACCCAAAGGAGACAGTTGGGTACACCTTCTATCACAGATCCGAAGGCAAGACATTCGTTGTTAAGAATGGATCCTTTCTAGAGAAGGAGTTTCTCTCGAAAGAAGTGAGTGGGAGGAAAGTGGAACTTGATGAGGTAATAGTACCTTCTCCCTTACTTGAAAGTAGTTCGTCAGAAACCGGTTTCGAGACATCTACACCAAGTAGTGAGGAAGTTGATGATGTTGATCATGAAACTTGAGATCAAGTTACTGCAGAACCTCGTAGATCAACCAGAGTAAGATCCGCACTGAGTGGTACGGTAATCCTGTTCGAAGTCATGCTACTAGATCATGATGAACCTACGAACTATGAAGAAGCGATGGTGAGCCCAGATTCGCAAAATGGCTTGAAGCCATGAAATCGAGATGGGATCCATGTATGAAAACAAAGTATGGACTTTGGTTGACTTGCCCGAGGGTAGGCAAGCAATAGAAAACAAGTGGATCTTCAAGAAGAAGACCGACGCCGACGGTAATGTTATCGTTTATAAAGCTCGACTTGTCGCAAAGGTTTTCGCAAGTTCAAGGGATTGACTACGATGAGACCTTCTCACCAGAAGCGATGCTTAAGTCCGTCCGAATCATGTTAGCAATTGCGCATTTTATGATTATGAAATTTGGCAAATGGATGTAAAGACCGCATTCTGAATGGATTTACGGAAGAAGAGTTGTATATGATGCAACCAGAAGGTTTTATCGATCCAAAGGAGCTAACAAAGTGTGCAAGCTCCAATGATCCATCTATGGACTGGTGCAAGCATCTCGAGTTGGAATAAACGCTTTGATAGTGTGATCAAAGCATTTGGGTTTGTCTGGACTTTTGGAGAAGCTTGTATTTACAAGAAAGTGAGTGGGAGCTCAGAGCATTTCGATATTATATGTAGATGACATATTGCTGATCGGAAATGATATAGAATTCTGGATAGCATAAAGGGATACTTGAATAAGAGTTTTTCAATGAAAGACCTCGGTGAAGCTGCTTACATATTGGGGATTAAGATCTATAGAGATAGATCAAGACGCCTGATTGGACTTTCACAAAGCACATACCTTGATAAAATTTTGAAGAAGTTCAAAATGGATCAAGCAAAGAAAGGGTTCTTGCTCAGATTACAAGGTGTGAAATTGAGTAAGACTCAATGCCCGACCACCGCAGAAGATAGAGAGAAAATGAAAGATGTTCCTATGCTTCAGCCATAGGCTCTATCATGTATGCAATGCTGTGTACTGCACTGATGTGTGCCTTGCTATAAGCCTAGCAGGAAGGTACCAAAGTAATCCAGAGTGGATCATCGACAGCGGTCAAGAACATCCTGAAATACCGAAAAGGACTAAGGATGTGTTTCTCGATATGGAGGTGACAAAGAGCTCATCGTAAACAGTTACGTTGATGCAAGCTTTGACACCGATCCGGACGATTCTAAATCGCAGACCGGATACGATTTACACTAAACGGAGGAGCTATCGGTTGGTGCAGTTCCAAACAAAGCGTCGAGCGGATCTACATGTGAAGCGGAGTACATAGCAGCTTCGAAGCAGCTAATGAAGGAGTGCGGATGAAGGAGTTCATATCCGATCTAGGTGTCATACCTAGTGCATCGGGTCCAATGAAAATCTTTCGTGACAATATCGAGCAATTGCCTTAGCAAAGGAATCCAGATTTCACAAGAGGACCAAGCACATCAAGAGACGCTTCAATTCCATCCGGACTTAGTCCGGTGGGAGACATAGAGATTTGCAAGATACATACGGATCTGAATGTTGCAGACCGTTGACTAAGCCTCTTCCACGAGCAAAACATGATCAGCACCAAGACTCCATGGGTGTTAGAATCATTACTATGTAATCTAGATTATTGACTCTAGTGCAAGTGGGAGATCAAGGAAATATGCCCTAGAGGCAATAATAAAGTTATTATTTATTTCCTTATTCATGATAAATGTTTATCATTCATGCTAGAATTGTATTAACCGGAAACATGATACATGTGTGAATGCATAGACAAAACAATATGTCACTAGTATGCCTCTACTAGACTAGCTTGTTAATCAAAGATGGTTATGTTTCCTAACCATGAACAAAGAGTTGTTATTTGATTAACAAGGTCACATCATTAGTAGAATGATCTGATTGACATGACCCATTCCATTAGCTTAGCACACGATCGCTTAGTATGTTGCTACCGCTTTTATCCATGACATATACATGTTCCTGTAACTATGAGATTATGCAACTCCGTTTACGGAGGAACACTTTGGTGCTACCAAACGTCACAACATAACTGGGTGATTATAAAGGAGTACTACAGGTGTCTCCAAAGGCGGATGTTGGGTTGACGATTCGAGATTAGGTTTTGTCACTCCGATTGTCGGAGAGGTATCTCTGGCCCTCTCGGTAATGCACATCATTGAAGCCTTGCAAGCACTACAACTAATGAGTTAGTTGTGAGATGATGTATTATGGAACGAGTAAAGAGACTTGCCGTAACGAGATTGAACTAGGTATTGATACCGACGATCGAATCTCGGGCAAGTAACATACCGATGACAAAGGAACAACGTATGTTGTTATGCGGTCTCGACCGATAAAGATCTTCAGAGAATATGTAGGAACCAATATGGGCATCCAGGTCCCGCTATTGGTTATTGACCGAGAATAGTTCTAGGTCATGTCTACATTGTTCTCGAACCGTAGGGTCCGCACGCTTAAGGTTTCGATGACGGTTATTATGAGTTTATGTATTTTGATGTACCGAAGAAGTTCGAGTCCGGATGTGATCACGGACATGATGAGGAGTCTCGAAATGGTCGAGACATAAAGATTGATATATTGGAAGCCTATGTTTGGAGTTGGAATGGTTCCGGCGAAAACAGAATTTACCGGAGTACCGGAGGTTACGGAACCCCGGGGTAAATGGGCCTCGGTGGGCCTCGAGGAGAAGAGGAAGGGCCGGCCAAGGGTGGCGCGCCCCCCCCCAGTCCGAATAGGACAGGAGGGGCGCGCCCCTTCCTCTTCCCTCCCCCAATCCTATTCCAACTAGGAAGGGGAGTCCTACTCCGGTGGGAGTAGGACTCCTCCTGCAGCGCCTCCTCTAGGGCCGTCCGGCCCCCCCTCCCTCCTTTATATACGGGGCAGGGGGCACCCTAGAACACACAAGTTTGATCTACGGATCGTTCCTTAGCCGTGTGCGGTGCCCCCTCCACTATATTCCACCTCGGTCATACCATCGCGAAGCTTAGGCGGCCTCGCGCGGTGAAACATCAAGATCGCCACCACGCCGTCAGGTTGATGGAACTCTCCCTCGACACTCGGCTGGATCGGAGTACGAGGGACGTCATCGAGCTGTACGTGTGTCAAGAACTCGGGGGCGCCGGAGTGACGGCGCCGGGATCGGTCGGATCGCGAGAAGAACGTACGACTACTTCCTCTACGTTGTGATCGCTTCCGCTTCGGGTCTACAAGGGTATGTGGACAACACTCTCCCCTCTCGTTGCTATTCATCACCATGATCTTGCGTGTGCGTAGGAAAATTTTGAAATTACTACGTTCCCCAACAGCTAATGAGTTAGTTACAGAATGATGTATTACGTAACGAGTAAAGAGACTTGCCGGTAACGAGATTGAACTAGGTATTGGGATACCGACGATCAAATCTCGGGCAAGTAACATACCGATGATAAAGGGAACAACGTATGTCGTTATGAGGTTTGAC
This sequence comes from Aegilops speltoides, assembly GCA_021437245.1. Classification (NCBI taxonomy): domain Eukaryota; kingdom Viridiplantae; phylum Streptophyta; class Magnoliopsida; order Poales; family Poaceae; genus Aegilops; species Aegilops speltoides. Next base: position 406,206,921 of record CM038142.1, read on the forward strand.
CGATAAAGATATTCGTAGAATATTTAGGAGCCAATATGAGCATCCAGGTTCCGCTATTGGTTATTGACCGGAATTGTGTCTCGGTCATGTCTACATAGTTCTCGAACCCGTAGGGTCCGCATGCTTAATGTTTCGTTGACAGTTTTATTACGAGTTTATGAGATTTGATGTACCAAAGGTTGTTCGGAGTCCCGGATGTGATCACGGACATGACGAGGAGTCTCGAGATGGTCGAGACATAAAGATCGATATATTGGACGACTATATTTGGACACCGGAAAGGTTCCGGGTGAGATTGGGACAATACCGGAGCTCCAGGAGGTTATCGGAACCCCCCGGGAGGTATATGGGCCTTATTGGGCCTTAGTGGAAAGGAGGGGAAAGGAGCAAAGGAGGGGGCGCGCCCCCCCAAGCCCAATCCGAATTGGGAGGGGGGGCGGCCCCCCTTTCCTTCCTCCCACCCTCCTCTTCCTTCCCTCTCCCTCTCCTAATAGGAAAGGGGGAGTCCTACTCCCGGTGGGGGTTGGATTCCCCCCTAGGGCGCGCCACCCCCCTTGGCCGGCCCCCTCCTCCACTCCTTTTTATACGGGGGAGTGGGGCACCCCATAGACACAACAATTGATCTCTTGATCTCTTAGCCGTGTGCGGTGCCCCCCTCCACCATAGTGCTCCTCGATAATATTGTAGCGGTGCTTAGGCGAAGCCCTGCAATGGTAGAACATCATGATCATCACCACGCCGTCGTGCTGACGGAACTCTTCCCCGACATTCTGCTGGATCGGAGTACGGGGATCGTCATCGAGCTGAACATGTGCTAGAACTCGGAGGTGCCGTAGTTTCGGTGCTTGATCGGTCGGGCCGTGAAGAAGTATGACTACATCAACCGTGTTGTTCTAACGCTTCCGCTTTCATCTACGAGGGTACATGGACAACACTCTCCCCTCTCGTTGCTATGCATCACCTTGATCTTGCGTGTGCGTAGGAATTTTTTTGAAATTACTACGTTCCCCAACACTTGGTCCCTGATACGTCTCCAACATATCTATAATTTTTGATTGCTCCATGCTACTTTATCTACTGTTTTGGACTATATTGGGCTTTATTTCCCACTTTTATATTATTTTTGGGACTAACCTATTAACCGGAGGCCCAGCCTGTAATTGCTGTTTTTGCCTATTTGGTGTTTCAAGAAGCAGAATATCAAACGGAGTCCAAACGGAATGAAACCTTCGGGAACGTGTTTTTCTCATAACGTGATCCAGGAGACTTGGACCCTACTCCAAGACGTAACAGAGGCGGTCACGAGGGTGGGGGGCGCCCCCCCTAGGGCGCGCCCCTTGCCTCGTGGCCCCTTGTTGCTCCACCGACGCACTCCTTCCTCCTATATACCCACGTATCCCCAAACGATCGTAGCAGGAGCCAAAACCTAATTCCACCGCTGCAACCTTCTCAGATCAACGAGATCCCATCTTGGGGCCTGTTAGGAGCTCACGAGGGGGCATCCACCATGGAGGGCTTCTACATCAACACCATAGCCCCTCCGATGAAGTGTGAGTAGTTTACTTCAGACCTTGGGTCCATAGCTAGTAGCTAGATGGCTTCTTCTCTCTTTTTGGATCTCAATACAATGTTCTCCCCCTCTCTCATGGAGATCTATTCGATGTAATCTTCTTTTTGCGGTGTGTTTGTTGAGACCGATGAATTATGGGTTTATGATCCAGTTTATCTATGAACAATATTTGAATCTTCTCTGAATTCTTTTATGTATGATTGAGTTATCTTTGCAAGTCTCTTCGAATTATCCGTTTGGTTTGGCCAACTAGATTGGTAGTTCTTGCAATGGGAGAAGTGCTTAGCTTTGGGTTCAATCTTGCGGTGTCCTTTCCAAGTGATAGAAGGGGCAGCAAGGCACGTATTGTATTGTTGCCGTCGAGGATAACAAGATGGTTTTTTTATCATATTGCATGAATTTATCCCTCTACATCATGTCATCTTGCTTAAGGCGTTACTCTGTTTTTAACTTAATACTCTAGATGCATGCTGGATAGCGGTCGATGAGTGGAGTAATAGTAGTAGATGCAGAATCGTTTCGATCTACTTGTCTCGGACGTGATGCCTATATACATGATCATGCCTAGATATACTCATAACTATGCTCAATTCTGTCAATTGCTCAACAGTAATTTGTTCACCCACCGTAGAATATCTATGCTCTTGAGAGAAGCCACTAGTGAAACCTATGGCCCCCGAGTCTATTCTCATCATATCAATCTGCATTACTTTATTACTTGCTTTGTTTTTACTTTGCCTTTTACTTTTCACTTTGCACCTATCTATCAAAAATACCAAAAATATCATTTATCATCTCTATCAGATCTCACTCTCGTAAGTGACCGTGAAGGGATTGACAACCCCTAATCACGTTGGTTGCTAGGAGCTATCGTTTTGTGTAGGTACGAGGGACTTGTGCGTGGTCTCCTACTGGATTGATACCTTGGTTCTCAAAAATTGAGGGAAATACTTACGCTACTTTGCTGCATCATCCTCTCCTCTTCGGGGAAATCCAACGCAGTGCTCAAGAGGTAGCAGTCCCCGGGGGTAGGTGTCCCCACCCGGTGGACTCCCGGACACCTTTCGATGGTCCCGGTACAATACCGATAACCCCCGAGACCTTTTCGGTGACTGAAACTGGACTTCCCATATATAAATCTTCACCTACAGACCATTCCGGAACTTCTCGTGACGTCAGGGATCTCATCTGGGACTCTGAACAACTTTGGTAACCACATACAATTTCCCATTACAACTCAAGCGTCACCGAACCTTAAGTTTGTAGACCCTACGGGTTCAGGAACCATGCAGACGTGACTGAGACATCTCTCCGGCCAATAACCAATAGCGGGATCTGGATACCCATATTGGCTCCCACATGTTCCACGATGATCTCATCGGATGAACCACGATGTCGGGGATTCAATCAATCCCGTATAGAATTCCCTTTGTCTATCGGTATGTTACTTGCCCGAGATTCGATCGTCGGTATCCCCGTACCTCGTTCAATCTCATTATCAACAAGTCTCTTTACTCGTTCCGTAATGCATGATCCCGTGGCTAACTCCTTAGTCACATTGAGCTCATTATGACTATTGCCTCTAGGGCATATTTCCAATATATTGATCTTTGAACTTGGGGCAATCTTTGATGAGCATCCAACAATGGGTGAATGGCTTGTTCGCATGCCGGGCCTTGAAGGCTTCCAAAGTTTGGAATGCCTACACGACCAAAAACAACACCCTTTTTCTCAGTCCCCATCTTGGGATCTTGCCCTATTTCCTTCCAACTCCCGCGAATCAACATGTCATCATCTTTGGTGTATGATCCCGTGGGAATGCTTTGCTTCCTCTTTTGTGCATTAGCTCTTTGGGTGAGCTCATCGATAAACAATGGCTCCTCTCCTTAATGTCTACGCCCTCTTCTTCCTCTTTGCAATAGATGTCTTCATGCCATGAGTTGCCATGGTCGTCGGCCTCTTCTTCTTCGTTGCCATGGCCAATGTTGTTGGCCCCTTCATGTTGGCTGCGACCATCTTGGCTTAGGGTCTTGCCAGGATCAAAGCCTTGGCCTTGGCCCTCGGAGTGGAAGGCTTGGCCACGCCCTTCGTAGATGACGTTCTCCATGAACTCGTTGAAATCGGGGTCGTCATGCGCTGGCGTCGGGTTGGGCATTCCGTCGAACAGGTTGCGGACGTATGGAATGTTAGCCGCAGGAATCGACAGTGGCTGCTTCCTTTGCATCCCAGTGGCCGACATTTCGGCGCCATCGGACCCAGACTTGACGTTGACGTCGATGACGGCCGCGGGGGCGGGGTGGCCGGCGCGATCACGCCGTCGTCCGCTGACGTCTAGAACCGGGTCATAGCACGCTCATGCGCCGGGGGAAAACACATGTATGCGAGATTATGGAGGAGCTCGGCGACTGGCCCTGTTGAGGGCGAAAGGCCGACGAGCATGTGCTCGCCGCGGCCATGGCGGCGGCGGAAAGAATGGCCGACGCGGGTCGGCACAACCCTAGCATGAGGAGTGAGCGTGTCATCGCTGCCTGTGTGGCCTTGGCGATGAGGGCCTCATTGTCCTCAACGGCGGCCTTGTGTTGCGCAGCGGCGGCCTTGAGGACGTACTCGGCACCGACTTTCCTCTCCGCCTGAACGGACCTCTGGGCTCTCCTCTTGGTCGATCCTCGGTAAAGCCGCTCCAGCTCCGCCACGTGAGCTCCGACCTCGGTTCTTTTGCTTCTTCTTCATCGCGGGATGGGCGGAGGTGGCGGCCATGACGGCGGCGGCGGGTTGCTTCGGGCTGCCAGCCATGGAGCAGGAAGGGGCGGGGGAAGGCGGGGTGTTTTTGAAAAGAAGGGCGAAATGAGAGCGATTGTGTCCCCGACAGGCGGGTCAAGGGAGGACAAGGGCACGTCCCGCCCGTCCGTGCTCTGTTTGTTTCGACGCAAACACGGACCAAATTTGAATCGAAAATGGGTCGCAGACGGACAAAAAATGGACGTCTGTCCATTTGCGGCCACGCGTTGGGCTGAAATTTGCGTCCGGTTCGATCCAAACGGACGTGGGCGGATAAAATGGGTCGCGCTTTGAAGTTGGCTTGCCCTAATCGTTTTCCGTGCCCTCCCCCGCACCCTCACCGGGAGCGCCGTGTGCGCTTCCATTGCCTGCAGCGGCCGACGAGTCTTCCGTTCCGGCGGTGGATCCGCCCAGCCCGACATCAAGCGCGAACCAGGTAAGCATGCTCTTTCACTTTCCCGCACATCTGTGCCGGCCGCCGCCAGGTCGTCAGCAACCTATAGGTCTCTGCCGTCAGGTCTGTTGCTTCAAGCACCGCTCTCCGTCGCCGCACCGCATGTGTAAGTATATCGTTGTCCTACGAGTGGCTCCACAAATCACATAGATAGTTTGGGCAATGCCGAAGTAGGATGGTGGATCATTGGCTGCAGTGGATCAAGCTCCACTCATCTCTTCGATTTGACCATGACTTGTTCACCAACAGAGCCCCTGCAGTGTTGGGAGGAAGAGTGTGGCTCCATTGTAGTGCCTGCTCCAAAATCTTTATTAAATCCCGTTGTTGATATTCAAATGTCCAGGCCGTCTCAACCCGATTTATCTTCCATGGCTGAGTCTTAAAAATTAATGCATGTATCATTGCAAGAAAAATCATAACACAATAAATCCTTGTGTGGTTATATTAGCCTGGCGTCGAATGGAAAAGTGATAAGGAGGCTTGAATGTTGGCTGCATTCACATGGGCTGGCTGATGAGGGCATTCGTTGGGTAAAGTTTGGTGATGAACTTTTCAGACAAATGGTGTATCGGAGTCTACAGTGCATACAAGATGCTCCTTCAGTTCATGGATACATTTGCATCCTTCATTACCTTGTTTGGAACTGACAAAAATTTAAATCGCATCACAATCAACAATGAAGGAGATTTTTGCGAGTGTTATTCTTTGTAATGTCACACAATCTGGTGGTTTGATGAAATATATATTGTAAATCTGGTGCTACATAATCCTTCGTTTATTACTTTGTTTCGTATCTTTTGTAGAAATACGTTTTATACTACTATGTGCCAGGCTTAATCTATATTCTATATATAGCCCCGCATTTTTCTATGCTCTGATTTTACAGGCCTGATTCAGTTTGGGTACCCCTTTAAATTTTCCAAGAAAATGGTGACATTTGTGCATCGAATAGATGCTTCAGTGTTATCATATCTGTTATTAGCCTTCCTGACAAAGGAAATTTTTTTTGGAGGGTTAAATTAAGGAGAGTTTAGCCATTTGCCCCCCAAAGATGTGTATTTCTTGTTTGCCCTTCTGCTAGCTCCGCCACTGTATTTGACATACACAATAGTAAATCTGTGCTATTAGCCTTTTCATAAAATGGCACCATGCTCCAAAATGGATTCCGTCCTAGTTCTAGGACCACAGCTCAAAAGATTGGGGCATCAAGAAAAACAAGAACAAGATGAATGGGAGAAACAGTTACGCCACAGTATCCCATCCCAGTGATGGATGAACACAAAGCTACTGTTAGATTTAATTTTACAGAGATATTCGAGGACCCATCACCGTGGCCTTCGCGGTTACAGTAAACTACTACTATGAGAAAAGGAAGAGTGACAGTTCAATAACCAGACTAAAAATAAAGAACACCAACTGCAACAAATGTTAAGTCGCTAACTACTACTACTCCCTAATAACCGTCGTGGTTTTAGTTCAGAGTACTAGATCTTAGGGTTACTGCTGCAGGAGTAAAACGGGTACATAATAACATCACTGGTACATGGAGAACTCCAGGCAGAACCTTTTGTCCTGTAATTCCATCAGAAAACGAGCCTTCCAGGAGGTTCACCGTGCATGAACAAGGTCAGTCAGTCAGGAGAAACTCCTCCGGCACGGAATAAGGATCAAGCTCCAAACAGCCTCGAAGCTTGCCTCCTCCTTCATTTGTCAGATGGAAGCAAGGGATCTGGTGAGAGAACTTCAGGTACTCATCCTTGCCTATGGTCTCCACAGTTGTCTCCCTTGTAAATACTGCCCTGTAACCATCAACCTTCCTCAGCAGCCGAACTCGTATGGACGAATTAGTATGGCAGAATATCTCCACCAATTCATAGTCACAGCTGCTAAAATCGCGTGCAGTCCATCCAGCCTTCCAGTCCTTGTAAACAGCCCAGACCTCACCAAGGCGAGGGGCGATTTCATATTCGTTTCTTCTGCCCGTCGGTCTAGCAAGCACAAGACGAGAAAAGCATTCTGCTATTTCTGTACCAGTGTAAGTCATAAGGCCCTGCGCAGTGCAAACCTTAAAGATTCCGCAGCCAACAGGCCGATCTTCTGTCACCAGTCTTCTCTCCTCCTCTCCCTGGGGGCATGCGTCAAGCCATCTTGCTTGTACTTTGTTGTTCTTGAGGTCAACATTCTCTATGAAGGCATAGTAATTGGGGAACTTATCGATATCGCTGTAGATGGCCCAGATTTGCCCAGGTTCGAACTTGTGAAGCTGTCTTGTTTCTGAAAAATCATAGAACTCTGAATCCGGACATTCATATCCTACCCGGACAGTATCATCAGATTCCTCACCAGCATGTGTACATTCAGCAGCAGATGGAGTGTTATTCTCTCTGGTCTCTTCTTTTGGCATCTTTGCAAACATCGATGTGTTCATGCATGTCGCATGTTGCTTCTCTCCAGCCCTACTGGATCCCTTGCCAGAGTTATTTCCACCTGATGAACCAGGACATTTGGCATCAAACTCCTGGCATTTTGCTGGACTTTTTTCCGGGACAACAGGAGCAAAGGCCTCTTTCAAATGAAGAGGAAGTGCTGCAGGATCGAGTTCAAGACTTCCTTGTGGAACGCCTTCTCTTTCAGTTCCACACATCAGACGATGAGGGAGACAATGTGAAAACCTCAGTGTGCTATCCCGCGGTATCAGGTACGCACTTCCCTCTTTTGACTGCATAAATAAGCTGACGAAACCTTTTACTTTTACAAGTGGCAAGACCATGATGCTAGTTCCTGTTGTGAAATCAGAGACGACTTGAACAACCTCATACTCATAGTTTCTGTGGTTGCCAGCATCTGAACTCCAACTAATGTCCCATCCCTTAAAAAGGGCCCAAACTTCACCTTTCCTAGGATATATATCATAAGAGTTTCTCATCTTGCTTCTCTGACAGGAAATAGTATGAGAGAACATGCAAGTTTCTTGAGCTGTTACTGACCTTCCATGCCTAAATTGTCCACAAGCAACAGGCAGTTCCCCACAAGACCAAGCTAGCTCCTCTTTATTTGTGGGATCAAACTCCAGCCAAATAAAGTGTACCATAAACTTGGGGGCCCTCTTTACCTTTGTAATTCGAGCATAAGATCTTGGCATACAGCTTCGACTATCATAGACAGCCCAGACCTGGTTCACTCTAAACTGATTTACACCTCTAAGTTGGTCAAAGTTAAAAAATTCAGGACATAATACTTTCTCTTGGACAATATGATCAGATAGCTCATCAACATCTGTACCTCCCGCAGAAAATGGAGTGTCATGTTGTCTGTTCTCTACCGTCGGTGTCTTTGTAAAGATCCCTGCATTCGTGCATGTAGCACGTTGCCCCTCCCCAATCCTCACGCATCCCTTGTGAGATTTATTTCCACTGGATGAGCCAGCATATTTGGCATCAAACTTCGGGCCTTTCAGTGAACTGCTTTCTGGAACAACACAGGCAAGAGCCTCTTCCAAGTTAAGGGGAAGCGCTGCGGGATCAAGTTCCAGAGCCCCTTCTGGAATGCCTTCGCTTTCAGCTCCACTCATCAAATGATGCGGGACGCAGTGTGAGAACCATATTGTGTCAGCCTGAGGTATCAGGTATGGAGTAGCCTCTTTAGACTGCATAAATAAGCTAATAAAGACTTTTATCTTCACAAGCGGAATGACAGCGATGCTGGTGCCTGTTGTGAAATCAGAGAGGACCTGAACAACTTGATACTTGTAGTTCTTTTGGTTGCGAGCATCTGAACTCCAACAAATATCCCATCCCTTGATAAGGGCCCAAACTTCACCTTTCCTAGGATATATTTCATAAGAGTTCCTTCTACCAGTGAATATAGCATGTACAGGATGAGAAAAGTGTTTCGTGTCGGTGTAAATCGCAATACCATGGGTGGTGGAAACCCTATAGGTTCCACACCCAACAGTTCGATCTTCTACCAATCTTTTCTCCACCTCCCCATCAGGACAAACTTCCAGCCGTCTTGCATGTACTTTATTGTTCTTGAGATCAACTTTCTGTATCAAGGCATAGCAGTTGGGACACTTATCTTTGTCACTGTAGAGGGCCCAGACCTGCCCAGGTTCGAACTTCTGAAGCGATCTAATTTCTGAGAATGTTCCTGCATTTTCCCACACCCCAGTAAACTGTTGATCTGGACCAGAAGGAGCAGGTTGCTCAGTTGAAACATGTGCTATAAAGGGCTTCGAGCAATTCTGGCAGCGGACAAATTTCATCAAAATTGCATGGTGGTACTGATATTTGGTGCCACAAGTTGGACAGATGGTCCAAAATGTTTGTGGCCTTGCAGAGTTTGAGCCACGCAGCTGTTGTTGTTGACACTCATTATGGAGACTCATAGTAGTATGAAGTGAGATATACTACTTCCAGATAACAAAGGACAAACAGTAGACCAAAAAAGTAACTTGTCAACCTGCAAAGCACAGAATTATGATTAAGAAATTTCATCAGTGCGCTCTAAAACAGAAGGACAGATGCGCTTCTTGCTTTATATAACAAGCAACAAAAGAACAACACTCACTTTCTTGCCACCCTAGAAAGACAAAATTAAATCAAAAGAAAGTAATATTTAGCTATTGTTACCAAGATGAAATACCATTAGCACTCAAAATGTAATGCATATGTTACATTATCTATTTAGGTTTCATAAGACAAGCAAATAGGCAAAACATGTGGAAGATCAGTTTCTATGTGTATGTGCTCAACTGATCAGAAAGCACTCCCTCCCAGCAGGGTTCAATTCACTAGATTCCAGGTAAATTCTGCAGATCACCGGAGGTTAGTCACCACAGTATCTTGCTCTTCTTCTTCTTCTTTTTTTGTATCTTTCTCAGTTTTTTATTATTATCCTTGATACATTCTCTTTTCTCTTTTGAGGAACCCTCTGACAGGTTGCCTAAAGTGTTGGTTTCAAGATAATGTGCCAAAAAACAAATTAAGGACAATTACAACTCCACCATAGGTCCAGTCCACTCATCAGTGGCCGGTTCTTCAAGCTCCACTGGAGAACTCCCTTACAAACTCTAAAGCTACCAATCACCTCCACCGGCATGGCCGCCACCTACACTCACTAGGAATTAAGCTCACCGCCAACCACACCATCTACTACTACTTCTTGCTGGTTGCTTTATGTCATACGGGTTGAGTGAACCGATTTTGATACCAGTGGATGTAAAATAAACAATTCTGGAGTTAAGAGCCAAACATGTTTTACTTTAATACCAGCTGGTGTTATATTGATGTGACTGCAGATGCTTAAAAAGGAAATGGCATGTGGATACAGATGGTATACTACAAGCAAGGGCACTAGCTAGCTGTGGTACATAGACGAATTAAATGCAGAAAAAAGATAGAATTTGCAGAAGCAAATCTTTTGTAGCAAGTTTTACACTTTTTCTTCATATATTTACTACAATGAAGCATAACATTTCACAGATTTTATATCTCATAATAAAGTTTCAATGATACCAAAATTATATAACTTTTCTATTTCTGTGTTGCATACAACCATGAGCTTTGAAGATCCAAAAGTTAACGTGTGTCATGTAAAACGGAAATTAAAACAGAAGGAGTGAAGTAAGGAAATTATATTCATGCCAACGAAAATAGCATATTCAGACTTGCCTCTTAAGAGACAAAAAGGAGCCGTGAGTCCGTAATTAAACATTGACGTCTTTAAGGATTGAGAGATTAAATAAAAAATGACATCAACAGCACATATTTTTGGCACAAAAAAATGTAGCTAACATCAAACTTAAATCATAAGAGACTAGAACGAATTGCGTGTGTAAATGTAACCATTGGTGTCCTTGAAAATTGGCAGAATAATTTAACAAAAGCCTGAATCAAGAGCACATATTTTCTGCACAAAGCAATGTGGTTGATAAAGCATGCCAATCAAGACTCTAGCAAGGTATCTTTAAGTTCACTAGCCATAGAACAGTGAAATGTTTTACTATAATCATTGCCATATTATACATATGAAAAAAGTAAAGTGAACGATCACAGCATAACCAGCTAGAAGTTAAATTATAATAACAAACATAGTGATCAGATTCAAAATATATTTGGAATTTGAGAGGTTTGGTCATTAAGTTGTGGCACTACTAATTGATGCCAAAAGGCCCGAGGCAATATCTTGTCATGCAGATGTAGTGATGACAAACAAGCAGATGCATAGAAATAAAATTATCTAGAACATAGCCAGCATGTAAATTATCGGAGGAAACAAAGTTATGTGTATGTGCTTGTACATGTGTGTTGTACAGAATGGGAAGGTCGTAAACGGCAAAACAAAAGTTCATACTTACTGCAGGGAAGTTTGTCTCATTAATGTTTATTTTCGACTTACCAGTGCGCTGACAATCGTACAAACTCAAAAAAAATAAATGGCACATGCAACCACCAACCAATATCATTCTCATTACTACTTTGCTTCGTCTCATCAACACAGAAAGGATAGGAAGCTAATTGAAAAAACAGAACAGTTTTCAGTTTTCACCCTTGATAACCGAGTTAAGAGCTTCGCCTTGTCTCATTAACTAAGAAGATTGTTGCCCGATTAATCAGAGGAAAACTGGGCAACAACCAGAATCAGCTTATTTGCCTTTCCGTCCAAAAGAACAGAGAAACAAAACTCTAATTTGATAACAAAAATAGGGGGTGTATATAATTTTTATTCAAGATAAAGGCAATACTCTTTTTTGCTAAAAAAAATAATTCTATTTCCCCCCTTTTTTTTTGCTATGAAACACCCCCCTCCCATTTTCCCCAAAACAGAGAAAGGTTCTGCACATCGGAATTCAGAAGCCCACTTTGACAGTGCAGAAGCATGTTTCCCAAACGAAACCAACAGAGGTATGACGCCTTCGGTGCCTAGGAGTCTGAACAAACTGAGCTCATTCATGGCTACGAGCTCAGTGATCGGCGTGGCGGAGCAACCCAAAATCAGCGCGTGAAAGGGAACGGCTCAAGTTCCTCCGAACCCTAGCCGATCAAAAAGGGGATCCTGGATATCCAACCCAGTGGCCATCCAGATTTGCCCCCAAAGCCATCACGTCAAGACCTGCGCTATTCAATCGAACGCGGAGCCTTTTGTTGTCTCAGCGCATGCACGGGACATGACGGGAGGGGAGACAATGCACATACCTAAATCGTCGACGGCCGGCAATGCGCGATGATGAGGGCCTCCGGCGGATGGCAGCGGCAGGGCGATGCTGACCGGACCGACGAGGAAGAGGAGGGGAAGAGGCAGAGCGCAGAGGGAGGGGGTTTAGTAGGAGGGGAAGTGAGGAAGGACGGTATGGGAACGCTGGATGCATGACATGAACCAACCAAGATTAATGTTGGGTTTACTGACCATGTCCATGTTGTTTTTCCTTTCTGAGGTGAATGTCCATGTTGGTGAGTTGGTCGAAAGATCACGCCCTATCATGTCAGGCCCATCTGCCTGCTGTCCGCAGCTCTCTTGGTCTTTTTTTTTTGCCTGCCCCTGCCCAGGCTAGTTATAGTGGGAGTAACTTAGGTAGTAATATAACATATCGCAAGACAAATTTGCTTATGTGGCATGGACTTAGAGCAACTTTAATGGGGCGACCTATTTCGTCTGCCTGCGTCCGTTTGGATCGGCGCGGACGAAAGTGGAGGCCCAACGCGCCGACCCAAACGTAAATCGCATTCGCCTGGCGTCCGCGCCGACCCATTTCCCACCCAAAATTGCGCCTGGAATGCGTCAGCGCGGACGCGAAGCGGACGCGCCGCGCGTCTCTTTGGCGTCCGTCACGTCCCCACCTGTAGGCCACCCAACCGCTACCGGTCGTCTTTTTTGACGACCACTGGCAGCGGGCCCACTAGTCAGCCAGTGGAAGCGTCCTTTTTTAAGCACGCGTGCGGTGGGGGCCGGTCTCATCCACCTCTCCCGTCCACATCTCGCCCCCCACCACTCCCTTTGCTTCCTCGCCGACGACAGCAAACCCTAGCGCGCCATGGGCCTCTTCGGCAGCAGCAATGGCAAGGGCAAGGGCAAGGACATCCCCGGCGCCTCGTGCTCCCCGTCCCCTCCTCCTCCGGCGCCGACGCGTTTCCGCCCTGATTGGCGGCGCCTGCACATCCCGGTGCACCAAGCGCGGTGGCACTGGGAGTACAGGCAATCGCTGCCGTACCCCGATCTCATGCTGCCGCCCCATTGGCACCTGGATCCGTAGCGGATCCCGATGCCGGTGGTTCCGCGGAGCCAGCGGGCGCACGACGAGGAGGTGCGTCGGCGCCGCGCGCAGCTCACGCTGGAGCAGCATCGGCTGCCTGAGTACGCCGCCGACTCTCCCAACTGGGAGGCTTAGTTCGTCTCGAACACGAGGAGCAACGTCGTTCAGGTGTCGACGTCGTCCCGCCGCCGTTCCCACCGCCGCCCTCGCAGGTACGGACGGGGAACATGGAGGTGGAGGCGAAGTACCAACCCGCCCTCGAGGAGGCCCTGCGGCACGCGCTGGAGGCTAGCCGCCTCGAGGAGGACGCGCACTGGGATGGGCTGGAGCAAGCCCTTGCCCTGTCGGCGGCGGGGGACTCCGTCCACACCCCGCTGTTCGTGCCGCCACCGCCACCGTCGCCGCCCATCCAGCCCAAGCCGGAGCCGGAGCTAACGCGGAAGCGCTCCCCGCCTCCACCCACTTGACCGGAGGAGGCCTACTCGTGGACGGGCCAGTACCGCGAGTGGGTGAGCGCGCCTCCCGTCCACTTCGCCGCGACGCCGGCGCAGGAGGCCGCCCACCTCGAGCGCTGGAAGGCGCACTGGCTCCGCAAGGAGCAGGCCGACTGTCGTGGTGGGCGCACGGCAGATGCCAAGGAATAGCTAAAGAGAGGAGGCAGCTCGAGGGCACCGGTGGGCTCCAGGGGCGAGGTCGGCATGAGCGAGCGTGGGACGCAAGACATACCTAGGTTCGGGGCTCTCCGGAGAGATAACACCCCTAGTCCTGCCGAGGTTGGTTTATATGTCACAGTACAGAGTTGCTCCTGGAGTTGTTCGGGGAAGAAGGTGGACAAGCCAAGGCTTAGGCTGCTCCTTCTCCCTTGCTGGTGTGTATGTGTGAGTGTGTTCTACTGATGATCTGATCGCCCCGTGCATGGAGGCCTCCTGGGGGGTTTTATAGGTCAACCCCCCAGGGCTACAGTGGTAAAGTTACAGGGCCGTGGGGCCTGGTTGTCATTGTCCGGGGAGCCGGCGCTGGGACCTGCCAAATGTCATACCTCGCCGGGCGAGGGGCCCATGTGCCAGGGGGCACTATTTGCCGTCTTGTCGAGCGTCGAGTGGCCGGGTCGAGTCGACTACAGTGGCGCTCAGCCCGGTCGCCGTCTGCTGGCGTCAGCAGTGACGATAGGCGTACCGTGGCCACGCTGACCTCGGTCAGTCGGGTAGGTGAGGCACTGTTGCCATGCCTTTGTCGGTTAGAGTAGTTGGTGGGGCACTGTTGCCTTGCTCATCTTTGAACGTAGACTCATCCCATCGTACGACTGGGATGGGACAGGCGCTGAACCGTGGCCGAGTTGAGGAACACGCCACGGGGCAGCTAGCTTGCTGCGGAAGTCTTGACGCGCCGGGTCCCACCGGCTTGCGCCAGCCGGCAGGGCCGGGTTGCTGTCTTGATTGTGTTGAAGAGTTTGGCCGGGTTGGCGGACTAGGCCGGGTTGCGGGACCCGGCCGAGTGTGAGCCGGACTGAGGGGCGATGCTGGCCCTGATGTTTTGAAAAAGATCCGGGTTCCGTTGCCTGCCCGGGGTTCATCCCCCCGACACCGACGGCGAGGAGCAGATGCGATACAAGGCCATGCTCCAACGCGACGCGGAGACGCTCCGACTCGAAGAGGAGGAGGAGGATGATACGTCTCCAACGTATCTATAATTTTTGATTGTTCCATGCTATTATATTACCCCTTTTGGATGTTTATGGGCTTTATTTTACACATTTATATCATTTTTGGGACTAACCTACTAACCGGAGGCCCAACCCATATTGCTGTTTTTTTTGCCTATTTCAGTATTTTGAAGAAAAGGAATATCAAACAGAGTCCAAACGGAATGAAACCTTCGGGAGCGTGATTTTTGGAACGAACGTGATCCAGAGGACTTGGAGTGCAAGTCAAGAAGCAGCCGAGACTCCCACGAGATAGGAGGCCCCCCCTGTAGGGCACGCCCCCTGTCTCGTGGGCCCCTCGGGCGGCCACCGACGTACTTCTTCCTCCTATACATACCTACGTACCCCGAAAACATCCAGGAGGTGGACGAAACACAATTTCCACCATCGTAACCTTCTGTATCCGCGAGATCCCATCTTGGAGCCTTCGACGGCATTCTGTCGGAGGGGGAATCAACCACGGAGGGCCTCTACATCAACATCCTTGCCCTCCGATGAGTTGTGAGTAGTTTACCACAGACCATGGGTCCATAGTTATTAGCTAGATGGCTTCTTCTCTCTTTTGGATCTCAATACAATGTTCTCCCCTCTCTTGTGGAGATCTATTCGATGTAAACTCCTTTTGCGGTGTGTTTGTCGAGATCCGATGAATTGTGGGTTTATGATCAAGTTTATCTATGAATAATATTTGAATCTTCTCTGAATTCTTTTATGTATGATTGAGTTATCTTTGCAAGTCTCTTTGAATTATCAGTTTGGTTTGGCCTACTAGATTGATCTTTCTTGCCATGGGATAAGTGCTTAGCTTTGGGTTCAATCTTGCTGTGTCCTTACCCAGTCACAGAAAGGATTGCAAGGCACGTATTGTATTGTTGCCATCGAGGATAACAAGATGGGGTTTATATCATATTGCTTGAGTTTATCCCTCTACATCATGTCATCTTGCTTAAAGCGTTACTCTAGATGCAGGCAGGAGTCGGTCGATGTATGGAGTAATAGTAGTTATATGCAGGCAGGAGTCGGTCTACTTGTTATGGACGCGATGCCTATATACATGATCATGCCTAGATAATCTCATAATTATGCTCTTTTCTATCAATTGCTCGACAATAATTTGTTCACTCACCGTAATACTTATGCTATCTTGAGAGAAGCCACTAGTGAAACCTATGGCCCCCGAGTCTATCTCTTATCATATTTGCTTTCAATCTACTTTTATTTGCATCTTTACTTTTTGCATCTATATTATAAAATACCAAAAATATATTTATCTTATCTTACTATCTTTATTAGATCTCACTTCCGCAAGTGGCCGTGAAGGGATTGACAACCCCTTTATTGCATTGGTTGCGAGTTCTCAATTTGTTTATGTAGGTGTGTGGGACTTTTGAGGAGCCTCTTACTGGATTGATACCTTGGTTCTCAAAAACTGAGGGAAATACTTACGCTACTATTGTTGCATCACCCTCTCCTCTTCGAGGAAAACCAACGCAAGCTCAAGATGTAGCAAGAAGGATTTCTGGCGCCGTTGCCGGGGAGGTCTTCGCTCAAGTCAAGACATACCAAGTACCCATCACAAACCCATCTCCCTCGCATTTACATTATTTGCCATTTGCCTCTTGTTTTCCTCTCCCCCACTTCACCCTTGCCGTTTTATTCGTCCTCTCTTTCCCAATCTTCTCCTCTCTTTTTTGCTTGCCTCTTTTCTATTTGCTTGTGTGTTGGATTACTTGTTGCCATGGCGCAAGATAATACCAAATTGTGTGATTTCTCGAATACCAATAATAATGATTTCCTTAGTACTCCGATTGCTCCTCTTAATGATGTTGAGTCTTGTGAAATCAATACTGCTTTGTTGAATCTTGTCATGAAAGATCAATTTGCCGGTCTTCCTAATGAAGATGCCGCTACTCATCTAAGCAACTTTGTTGATTTGTGTGATATGCAAAAGAAAAACGATAGGGATAACAATATTGTCAAATTGAAGTTATTTCCGTTTTCACTTAGAGATCGTGCTAAAGTTTGGTTTTCGTCTTTGCCTAAAAATAGTATTGATTCTTGGAACAAGTGCAAAGATGCTTTTATCTCTAAGTATTTTCCTCCCGCTAAGATCATCACTCTTAGGAAAGATATTATGAATTTTAAACAACTTAATCATGAGCATGTTGCCCAATCTTGGGAACGAATGAAATTGATGCTTCGCAATTGCCCCACTCATGGTTTGAATTTATGGATGATCCTACAAAAATTTTATGCTGGTTTGAACTTTGCTTTTAGAAATCTCTTAGATTCGGCCGCGGGAGGCACATTTATGGAAATCACATTAGGAGATGCTACAAAACTTCTTGATAATATTATGGCTAATTATTCTCAATGGCACACCGAAAGATCTTCTAGTAAAAAAGTGCATGCTATAGAAGAAATCAATGTTTTGAGTGGAAATATGGATGAACTTCTGAAGATGTTTGCTACCAAAAATACTCCTCTTGATCCCAATGATATGCCTTTGTCTTTTCTGATTGAGAATAATAATGAATCTATGGATGTGAATTTTGTTGGTAGAAATAGTTTTGGAAACATTGCTTATAGAGGAAACTTTAATGCTAGACTGCTCCCTAGTAATTCCTCTAATAATTATGGAAATTCCTACAATAATTCTTATGGTAATTTTAATAAGATGCCCCCGGATTTTGAGAATAGTGTGAAAGAATTTATGATTTCTCAAAAGAATTTTAATGCCTTGCTTGAAGAAAATTTGCTCAAAGTTGATGATTTGGCTAGGAACGTTGATAGACTTTCGCTTGATGTTGATTCTCTTAAACTTAGATCTTATTCTCCTAAGCATGATATCAATGAGTCTCTCAAAGTAATGAGAATTTCCACTGAAGAGTGCAAGAAAGAACCGCTAGATTGCGTGCTAAAAAAGATAGCTTTATAAAAGCGTGTTCTTCTAGTTTCCATGAAAACAATGATGAGGATCTTAAAGTTATTGATGCTTCTCCTATTAGACCTATGTTTTGCAATATGAATTTTGATTATTATGGGACTGATGATGAATCAACTTTGCCTAGAAGGCGTCCCAAAAATTGGGAGTCTTTAGATCTTGATGCTAAATTTGGTAAAAGTGAGATTGGAGAGTCCTCAACTTCAAATAATATTGAACCTACTATCTCGGATTTCAAGGAATTTGATTATGATAATTGTTCTTTAAAAGGTTGTATTTCCTTGTTGCAATCCGTTGTTAATTCTCCTCATGCTTATAGTCAAAACAAAGCTTTTACCAAACATATTATTGATGCCTTGATGCAATCTTATGATGAAAAACTTAATTTGGAAGTTTCTATACCTAGAAAAATTAATGATGAGTGGGAACCTACTATAAAGATTAGAATTAAAGATTATGAGTGTTTTGCTTTGTGTGATTTGGGTGCTAGTGTTTCCACGATTCCGAAAACTTTATGTGATATTCTAGGTTTCCATGATCTTGATGATTGCTCTTTAAATTTGTACCTTGCAGATTCCACTATTAAAAAACCAATGGGAATGATCAATGATGTTCTCATTGTTGCAAATAGAAATTTGGTGCCTGTAGATTTTATCGTTCTTGATATAGATTGCAATCTTTCTTGCCCTATTATTCTTGGTAGACCTTTCCTTAGAACGATTGGTGCGATTATTGATATGAAGGAAGGGAATATTAGATTCCAATTTCCATTAAAGAAAGACATGGAGCACTTTCCAAGAAAGAAAGTCAAATTACTTTATGAATCTATCATGCGTGCTACTTATGAATTTAGTGCCAAAGATGGCACCCATTAGATCTATCTTTGCTTTTTTTTATGCCTAGCTAGGGGCGTTAAACGATAGCGCTAGTTGGGAGGCAACCCAATTTTCTTTGTGTTTTTTGTTTTTGCTCCTGTTTAGTAATAAATCTTGCATCTACCTTCTGTTTATATGTGTTTTTATCTTTTAATTAGTGTTTGTGCCAAGTAGAACCTATAGGATAACCTATGATGATAGTTGATTTGATTCTGCTGAAAAACAGAAACTTTGCACGCACGAATTTAATTTTGTTAAATCACAGAAACATGCTTTTGCGTTGATTATTATTGCTGCTGATCAATAAACAAATTTTACAGGACTTCCTATTTTGGTAGGAGTTTTAGAGTTCCAGAAGTTTGCGTTAGTTACAGATTTCTACAGACTGTTCTGTTTTTTATAGATTCTGTTTTTGTGTGTTGTTTGCTTATTTCAATGCATCTATGGCCAATAAAATAGTTTATAAACCATAGAGAAGTTGGAATACAGTAGGTTTAACACCAAAATAAATAAAGAATGAGTTCATTACAGTACCTTATGTGGTGGTTTTGTTTTCTTTCACTAACAGAGCTTATAAGATTTCCTATTGAGTTTTGTGTTGTGAAGTTTTTAAGTTTTGGGTAAAGCTTTTATGGACTATGGAATAAAGGGTGGCAAGAGCCTAAGCTTGGGGATGCCCATGGCACCCCAAGATATTCAAGGATAGCCAAAATCCTAAGCTTGGGGTTGCCCCGGGAAGGCATCCCCTCTTTCGTCTTCGTTCATTGGTAACTTTACTTGGAGCTATATTTTTATTCGCCACATGATATGTGTTTTGCTTGGAGCGTTGTGTATTATATTAGTCTTTGCTTTTTAGTTTACCACAATTATCCTTGCTGTACACACCTTTTAGGAGAAGCCTATTTGATTAGAATTTGCTAGAATACTCTATGTGCTTCACTTATATCTTTTGAGCTTGATAGTTTTTGCTCTAGTGCTTCACTTATATCTTTTAGAGCACAGTGGTGTCTTAATTTTGAAGAAATTTCTAGTCTCTCATGCTTCACTTATATTATTTTGAGAGTCTTTTAGAACAGCATGGTATTTGCTATGGTCATAAAGTTGGTCCTAGAATGGTAGGCATCCAAGTTGGGTATAATAAAAATTATCATAGGAAGTGAATTGGATGTTATGATCAATTTGATACTTGATAATTATTTTGTGATATGGAGGTAGTGATATTAAAGTCATGCTAGTTGGGTGATTATGAATTTAAAGAATGCTTGTGTTGAAGTTAGCAAGTCCCATAGCATGCACGTATGGTTAAAGTTGTGTAACAAATTTGAAACATGAAGTGTACCTGGCTTGTGCATCCTTATGAGTGGCGGTTGGGGACGAGCAATGGTCTTTTCCTACCAATCTATCCCCCTAGGAGCATGCGCGTAGTACTTGATTTTTGACGACTTCTAAATTTTTGCAATAAGTATATGAGTTCTTTTGACTAATGTTGATTCCATGGATTATACGCACCTTTACCTTTCCACCATTGCTAGCCTCTTCGGTACCGTGCATTGCACTTTCTCACCTTGAGAGTTGGTGCAAACTTCGCCGCTACATCCAAAACCCGTGATACGATACGCTCTATCACACATAAACCTCCTTATATCTTCCTCAAAACAGCAACCATACCTACCTATTATGGCATTTCCATAGCCATTCCGAGATATATTGCCATGCAACTTTCCACCGTTCCGTTCATCATCATCATGACATACTTTACTTTTGTCATATTGCCATTGCATGATCATGTAGTTGACATTGTATTTGTGGCAAAGCCACCATGCATTATTTTTCATACATGTCACTCTTGATTCATTGCACCATCCCGGTACTCCGCCGGAGGCATTCATATAGAGTCATATCTTGTTCTAGTTTTGAGTTGTAATTCATATGTTGTAATCAATAGAAGTGTGATGATCATCATTATTAGAGCATTGCCCAAATAAAAAAAAAGAAAAAAAAAGAAGAAAGGCCAAAAGAAAAGAAAGAAAGGCCCAAAAGAAAAAAAGAAAAAAAAAACAGAAAATAAATAGAAAGGGCAATGCTACTATCTCTTTTTCCACACTTGTGCTTCAAAGTAGCACCTTGTTCTTCATGTAGTGAGTCTCATATTTTTGTGCTTCAAAGTAGCACCATGT
Organism: Aegilops speltoides; assembly: GCA_021437245.1. Taxonomy (NCBI): domain Eukaryota; kingdom Viridiplantae; phylum Streptophyta; class Magnoliopsida; order Poales; family Poaceae; genus Aegilops; species Aegilops speltoides. Next base: position 406,227,672 of record CM038142.1, read on the forward strand.
TTTTCATATAGTGAGTCTCATAAGTTGTCTTTTTCATACTAGTGGGAATTTTTCATTATAGAACTTGGCTTGTATATTCCTACGATGGGCTTCCTCAAATGCCCTAGGTCTTCGTGAGCAAGCAAGTTGGATGCACACCCACTAGTTTTCTTTTGTTGAGCATTCATTTATAGCTCTAGTGCATCCGTTGCATGGCAATCCCTACTCCTCATGTTGACATCAATTGATGGGCATCTCCATAGCCCGTTGATTATCCTCGTCAATGTGAGACTTTCTCCTTTTTTGTCTTCTCCACACAATCCCCATCATCATATTCTATTCCACCCATAGTGCTATATCCATGGCTCACGCTCATGTATGGCGTGAAGGTTGAAAAAGTTGGAGATTATTTAAGTATGAAACAATTGCTTGGCTTGTCATCGGGGGTATAGAAGTTGGGAACATCTTTGTGTGACGAAAATGAAGCATAGCCTAACTATATGATTTTGTAGGGATGAACTTTCTTTTGCCATGTTATTTTGAGAAGACATGATTACTTTGATTAGTATGCTTAAAGTGTTACTATTTCTTTTATCAATATGAACTTTTATTTTGAATCATCTGGATCTGAACATTCATGCCACAATAAAGAAAATTACATTGAAAATTATGCTAGGTAGCATTCCACATCAAAAATTTCTTTTTTTATCATTTACCTACTCGAGGACGAGCGGGAATTAAGCTTGGGGATGCTTGATACATCTCCAACGTATCTATAATTTTTTATTGTTCCATGCTATTATATTACCCCTTTTGGATGTTTATCGGCTTTATTTTACACATTTATATCATTTTGGGGACTAACCTACTAACCGGAGGCCCAACCCATATTGCTGTTTTTTTGCCTATTTCAGTATTTCGAAGAAAAGGAATATCAAACGGAGTCCAAACAGAATGAAACCTTCGGGAGCGTGATTTTTGGCACGAACGTGATCCAGAGGACTTGGAGTGCAAGTCAAGAAGCAGCCGAGACTCCCACGAGATAGGAGGGCGCGCCCCCTGTCTCGTGGGCCCTCAGGCGGCCACCTTCATACTTTTTCCTCCTATATATACCTACATACCCCGAAAACATCCAGGAGGCGGACAAAACACAATTTCCACCACCGTAACCTTCTGTATCCGCGAGATCCCATCTTGGAGCCTTCGCCGGCGTTCTGCCGGAGGGGGGAATCGACCACGGAGGGCCTCTACATCAACATCCTTGCCCTTCCGATGAGTTGTGAGTAGTTTACCACAAACCTACGGGTCCATAGTTATTAGCTAGATGGCTTCTTCTCTCTTTTTGGATCTCAATACAATGTTCTCCCCCTCTCTTGTGGAGATCTATTCGATGTAAACTCTTTTTGCGGTGTGTTTGTCGAGATCCGATGAATTGTGGGTTTATGATCAAGTTTATCTATGAATAATATTTGAATCTTCTCTGAATTCTTTTATGTATGATTGAGTTATCTTTGCAAGTCTCTTTGAATTATCAGTTTGGTTTGGCCTACTAGATTGATCTTTCTTGCCATGGGATAAGTGCTTAGCTTTGGGTTCAATCTTGCTGTGTCCTTACCCAGTCACAGAAAGGATTGCAAGGCATGTATTGTATTGTTGCCATCGAGGATAACAAGATGGGGTTATATCATATTGCTTGAGTTTATCCCTCTACATCATGTCATCTTGCTTAAAGCGTTACTCTAGATGCAGGCAGGAGTCGGTCGATGTGTGGAGTAATAGTAGTTATATGCAGGCAGGAGTCGGTCTACTTGTTATGGACGCGATGCCTATATACATGATCATGCCTAGATAATCTCATAATTATGCGCTTTTCTATCAATTGCTCGACAGTAATTTGTTCACCCACCGTAATACTTATGCTATCTTGAGAGAAGCCACTAGTGAAACCTATGGCCCCCGAGTCTATCTCTTATCATATTTGCTTTCAATCTACTTTTATTTGCATCTTTACTTTTTGCATCTATATTATAAAATACCAAAAATATATTTATCTTATCTTACTATCTTTATTAGATCTCACTTCCGCAAGTGGCCGTGAAGGGATTGACAACCCCTTTATTGCATTGGTTGCGAGTTCTCAGTTTGTTTATGTAGGTGCGTGGGACTTTTGAGGAGCCTCCTACTGGATTGATACCTTGGTTCTGAAAAACTGAGGGAAATACTTACGCTACTATTGTTGCGTCACCCTCTCCTCTTCGAGGAAAACCAACGCAAGCTCAAGACGTAGCAAGAAGGATTTCTGGCGCCGTTGCCGGGGAGGTCTTCGCTCAAGTCAAGACATACCAAGTACCCATCACAAACCCATCTCCCTCGCATTTACATTATTTGCCATTTGCCTCTCGTTTTCCTCTCCCCCACTTCACCCTTGCCGTTTTATTCGTCCTCTCTTTCCCAATCTTCTCCTCTCTTTTTCGCTTGCCTCTTTTCCGTTTGCTTGTGTGTTGGATTACTTGTTGCCATGGCACAAGATAATACCAAATTGTGTGATTTCTTGAATATCAATAATAATGATTTCCTTAGTACTCCGATTGCTCCTCTTAACGATGTTGAGTCTTGTGAAATCAATACTGCTTTGTTGAATCTTGTCATGAAAGATCAATTTGCCGATCTTCCTAGTGAAGATGCCGCTACTCATCTAAACAACTTTGTTGATTTGTGTGATATGCAAAAGAAGAAAGGTAGGGATAACAATATTGTCAAATTGAAGTTATTTCCGTTTTCACTTAGAGATCGTGCTAAAGTTTGGTTTTCGTCTTTGCCTAAAAATAGTATTGATTCTTGGAACAAGTGCAAAGATGCTTTTATCTCTAAGTATTTTCCTCCCGCTAAGATCATCACTCTTAGGAAAGATATTATGAATTTTAAACAACTTGATCATGAGCATGTTGCCCAATCTTGGGAAAGAATGAAATTGATGCTTCGCAATTGCCCCACTCATGGTTTGAATTTATGGATGATCATACAAAAATTTTATGCTGGTTTGAACTTTGCTTTTAGAAATCTCTTAGATTCGGCCGCGGGAGGCACGTTTATGGAAATCACATTAGGAGATGCTACAAAACTTCTTGATAATATTATGGCTAATTATTCTCAATGGCACACCGAAAGATCTTCTAGTAAAAAAGTGCATGCTATAGAAGAAATCAATGTTTTGAGTGGAAAGATGGATGAACTTCTGAAGATGTTTGCTACCAAAAATACTCCTCTTGATCCCAATGATATGCCTTTGTCTTTTTTGATTGAGAATAATAATGAATCTATGGATGTGAATTTTGTTGGTAGAAATAGTTTTGGAAACAATGCTTATAGAGGAAACTTTAATGCTAGACCGCTCCCTAGTAATTCCTCTAATAATTATGGAAATTCCTACAATAATTCTTATGGTAATTTTAATAAGATGCCCTCGGATTTTGAGAATAGTGTGAAAGAATTTATGATTTCTCAAAAGAATTTTAATGCCTTGCTTTAAGAAAAATTGCTCAAAGTTGATGATTGGCTAGGAACATTGATAGACTTGGCTTGTATATTCCTACGATGGGCTTCCTCAAATGCCCTAGGTCTTCGTGAGAAAGCAAGTTGGATGCACACCCACTAGTTTTCTTTTGTTGAGCATTCATTTATAGCTCTAGTGCATCCGTTGCATGGCAAGCCCTACTCCTCATATTGACATCAATTGATGGGCATCTCCATAGCCCGTTGATTATCCTCGTCAATGTGAGACTTTCTCCTTTTTTGTCTTCTCCACACAATCCCCATCATCATATTCTATTCCACCCATAGTGCTATATCCATGGCTCACGCTCATGTATGGCGTGAAGGTTGAAAAGGTTGGAGATTATTTAAGTATGAAACAATTGCTTGGCTTGTCATCGGGGGTATAGAAGCTGGGAACATCTTTGTGTGACGAAAATGAAGCATAGCCTAACTATATGATTTTGTAGGGATGAACTTTCTTTTGCCATGTTATTTTGAGAACACATGATTACTTTGATTAGTATGCTTAAAGTGTTACTATTTCTTTTATCAATATGAACTTTTATTTTGAATCATTTGGATCTGAACATTCATGCCACAATAAAGAGAATTACATTGAAAATTATGCTAGGTAGCATTCCACATCAAAAATTTCTTTTTTTATCATTTAGCTACTCGAGGACGAGCAGGAATTAAGCTTGGGGATGCTTGATACATCTCCAACGTATCTATAATTTTTGATTGTTCCATGCTATTATATTACCCCTTTTGGATGTTTATGGGGCTTTATTTTACACATTTATATCATTTTGGGGACTAACCTACTAACCGGAGGCCCAACCCATATTGCTGTTTTATTGCATGTTTCAGTATTTCGAAGAAAAGGAATATCAAACGGAGTCCAAACGGAATGAAACCTTCGGGAGTGTGATTTTTGGCACGAACGTGATCCAGAGGACTTGGAGTGCAAGTCACGAAGCAGCCGAGACTCCCACGAGATAGGAGGGCGCGCCCCCTGTCTCGTGGGCCCTCAGGAGGCCACCTTCGTACTTTTTCCTCCTATATATACCTACGTACCCCGAAAACATCCAGGAGGCGGACAAAACACAATTTCCACCACCGTAACCTTCTGTATCCGTGAGATCCCATCTTGGAGCCTTCGCCGGCGTTTTGCCGGAGGGGGGAATCGACCACGGAGGGCCTCTACATCAACATCCTTGCCCCTCCGATGAGTTGTGAGTAGTTTACCACAAACCTACGGGTCCATAGTTATTAGCTAGATGGCTTCTTCTCTCTTTTTGGATCTCAATACAATGTTCTCCCCCTCTCTTGTGGAGATCTATTCGATGTAAACTCTTTTTGCGGTGTGTTTGTCGAGATCCGATGAATTGTGGGTTTATGATCAAGTTTATCTATGAATAATATTTGAATCTTCTCTGAATTCTTTTATGTATGATTGAGTTATCTTTGCAAGTCTCTTGAATTATCAGTTTGGTTTGGCCTACTAGATTGATCTTTCTTGCCATGGGAGAAGTGCTTAGCTTTGGGTTCAATCTTGCGGTGTCCTTACCAAAGGATGTAAAGGGTTGCAAGGCACGTATTGTATTGTTGCCATCGAGGATAACAAGATGGGGTTTATATCATATTGCTTGAGTTTATCCCTCTACATCATGTCATCTTGCTTAAAGCGTTACTCTGTTCTTATGAACTTAATACTCTAGATGCAGGCAGGAGTCGGTCGATGTGTGGAGTAATAGTAGTTAGATGCAGGCAGGAGTCAGTCTACTTGTTATCGATGTGATGCCTATATAAATGATCATGCCTAGATAATCTCATAATTATGCGCTTTTCTATCAGTTGCTCGACAGTAATTTGTTCACCCACCGTAATACTTATGCTATCTTGAGAGAAGCCACTAGTGAAACCTATGGCCCCCGGGTCTATCTCTTATCATATTTGCTTTCAATCTACTTTTATTTGCATCTTTACTTTTTGCATCTATATTATAAAATACCAAAAATATATTTATCTTATCTTACTACCTTTATTAGATCTCACTTTCGCAAGTGGCCTTGAATGGATTGACAACCCCTTTATTGCGTTGGTTGCGAGTTCTCAGTTTGTTTGTGTAGGTGTGTGGGACTTTTGAGGAGCCTCCTACTGGATTGATACCTTGGTTCTCAAAACCTAATGGAAATACTTACGCTACTATTGCTGCATCACCCTCTCCTCTTCGAGGAAAACCAACGCAAGCTCAAGGCGTAGCAGAGGAGCACGCGTGGCTAGCCGCAATGCCGCCACCCCAGCAGACGCCGGAGGAGGCTGCCCTGGCAGTGATAACCCACAAGTGTAGGGGATCGCAACAACTTTTGAGGGTAAAGTATTCAACCCAAATTTACTGATTCGACACAAGGGGAGCCAAAGAATATTCTTGAGTATTAGCAGTTGAGTTGTCAATTCAACCACACCTGGATAACTTAGTATCTGCAGCAAAGTATTTAGTAGCAAAGTAGTATGATAATAATGGTAACGATAGCAAAAGTAATTTTTTTGGGTTTTGTAGTGATTGTAACAATAGCAACGGAAAAGTAAATAAGCGAAACACAAGATGTGAAAAGCTCGTAGGCATTGGATTAGTGATGGATAATTATGTCGGATGCAATTCCTCATGTAATAGCTATAACATAGGGTGACACAGAACTAGCTCCAACTCATCAATGTAATGTAGGCATGTATTCCGTAAATAGTCATATGTGCTTATGGAAAAGAACTTGCATGACATCTTTTGTCCTACCCTCCCGTGGCAGCGGGGTCCTAAAGGAAACTAAGGGATATTAAAGCCTACTTTTAATAAAGAACCGGAACAAAGCATTAGCACATAGTGAATACATGAACTCCTCAAACTACGGTCATCACCGAGAAGTATCCCGATTATTGTTACTTCGGGGTTGTCGGATCATAACACATAATAGGTGACTATAGACTTGCAAGATAAGATCAAGAACACACATATATTCATGAAAACATAATAGGTTCAGATCTGAAATCATGGCACTCGGGCCCTAGTGACAAGTATTAAGCATAGCAAAGCCATAGCAACATGAATCTCATAAGATAGTGGATACTAGGGATCAAACCCTAACAAAACTAACCTGATTACATGGTAAATCTCATCCAACCCATCACCGTCCAGCAAGCCTACGATGGAATTACTCACGCACGGTGGTGAGCATCATGAAATTGGTGATGGAGGATGGTTGATGATGACGACGGCGATGAATCCCCCACTCCAGAGCCCCAAACGGACTCCAGATCAGCCCTCCCGAGAGAGATTAGGGCTTGGCGGCCGCTCCGTATCGTAAAACGCGATGAAACTTTCTCTCTGATTTTTTTTCTCCGCGAGATGGAATATATGGAGTTGGAGTTGAGGTCGGCGGAGCCTCGGGGGACCCACGAGACAGGGGGGCGCCCAGGGGAGGGCGCGCCCCCACCCTCGTGCACAGGGTGTGGGGCCCCTGGTCTTGATTCTTTCGCCAGTATTTTTTATATTTCCCAAAAAGTGCCTCGGTGGATTTTCAGGACATTCCGAGAACTTTTGTTTTCTACACATAAAACAACATCATAGCAGTTCTGCTGAAAACAGCGTTAGTCCAGGTTAGTTTCATTCAAATCATGCAAGTTAGAGTCCAAAACAAGGGCAAAAGTGTTTGGAAAAGTAGATACGTTGGAGATGTATCAACTCCCCCAAGCTTAAACCTTTGCTTGTCCTCAAGCAATTCAGTTGATAACTGAAAGTGATAAAGAAAAACTTTTACAAACTTTGTTTGCTCTTGTTGTTGTAAACATGCAAAGCCAGCATTCAGGTTTCAGCAAATATTATGAACTAACCATACTCACAATAACACCCAGGTCTCACAATTACTCATATCAATAGCATAATCAGCTAGCGAGCCATAATAATCAAACTCGGATGACAACACTTTCTCAAAACAATCATAACATGATATAACAAAATGGTATCTCACTAGCCCTTTCTGAGACCGCAAAACATAAATGCAGAGCACCTTTAAAGATCAAGGACTGACTAAACATTGTAATTCATGGTAAAAGAGATCCAGTCAAGTCATACCCAATATGAACCAATAGTAATGAATGCAAATGACGATTGTGCTCTCAATGGTGCTTTTTAATAAGAAGGGTGATGACTCAACATAAAAGTAAATAGATAGACCCTTCACAGAGGGAAGCAGGGATTTGTAGAGGTGTCAGAGCTCGATTTTAAAATAGAGATTGAATAACATTTTGAGCAGTATACTTTCGATGTCAATGAAACAACTATGAGATGGCTGTATCTTCCATACTACATGCATTATAGGTGGTTCCCAAATAGAATGGTAAAGGTTTATGCTCCCCCAACCACCAACAAGCATCAATCCATGGCTTGCTCAGAATAACGAGTGCCTCCAACTAACAACAGCCCTGGGGGAGTTTTGTTTAATTATTTTGATTTGCTTTGATCTTTTTGGATCATGGGACTGGGCATCCCGGTTACCGACCCTTTCTTGTGAATGAGGAGTGGAGTCCACTCCTCTTGAGAATAACCCACCTAGCATGGAAGATATAGGCAGCCCTAGTTGTAACATGAGCTGCTCGAGCATACAAAACAGAATTTCATTTGAAGGTTCGGAGTTTGGCACATACAAATTTACTTGGAACGGCAGGTAAATACCGCATATAGGAAGGTACGGTGGACTCATATGGAAGAACCTTGGGGTTTATGGAGTTTGGATGCACAAGCAGTATTCCTGCTTAGTACAGGTGAAGGCTAGCAGAAGACTGGGAAGCGACCAACTGAGAGAGCGACAACAGCATAAACATGCATTAAAATTAATTCACACCGAATACAAGCATGAGTACGATATAATCTACCATGAACATAAATATCATGAAGGCTATGTTGATTTGTTTCAACTACATGCGTGAACATGTGCCAAGTCGAGTCACTCAATTCATTCAATGGAGGATACCATCCCATCATACCACATCATAATCATTCTAATAGCATGTTGGCACGCAAGGTAAACCATTATAACTCATAGCTAATCAAGCATGGCACAAGCAACTATAATCTCTAAATGTCATTGCAAATATGTTTACCTCATAATAAGCTGAATCAGAAACGATGAACTCATCATATTTACAAAAACAAGAGAGGTCGAGTTCATACCAGCTTTTCTCCTCTCAATAAGTCCATCATATATCGTCATTATTGCCTTTCACTTGCATGACGGAACGATGTGTATAATAATAAGAGTGCACGCGCATTTAACTAAGCTGGACTCTGCAAGCATTCAACTCAAGAGAGAAGACAAGGTAATATGGGCTCTAAATTAAATAAACAATCATGCATATGAGAGCCACTAAACATTTTCAATATGGTCTTCTCGACCCCCAAGGAAAAGAAAAGAAAAGAAAACTATTTACACGGGAAAGCTCCCAACAAGTACGAAGAAGAACGAGAAATCTTTTTGGGTTTTCATTTTAATTACTACTACAAGCATGGAAATTAAACTAACTAATTTTTTTGGTTTTTCTTAAGGTTTATCAAACACACAAGAAGAAAGCGAGAAAAAGGAAATGAAACTAGCATGGATAATACAATGAAAGAGTATGAGCACCGACGACTAGTGTGTGAACATGAATGTAAAGTCGGTGAGAAATACGTACTCCCCCAAGCTTAGGATTTTGGCCTAAGTTGGTCTAATGCCAAGGATCACTGCTACTCTCCCCGGTGTACTGGGAGGTGTAATCAGGATACCACTGGCTGGCCATCTCCGGGTCCCACTGGTAAGATGATGCACGATAAGGGTCCAGTTCAGGTTCCGGCTCAGGCTCAGGTTTTGGAGTAGTTGCTTGGCCTCGATGAGCGTACACCGATTCCGGCGTGACAAGAAAATTATCTGCAATCAAATCAAACAACAGAGGTGCAGGCAAAATAATAGTCTCATTGTGTTTCTTATTAAATCTCAGGTTATACAAGAGCATCTTATCTTTGTTGTCAACAATAAACGCGTGTGCTACCATGCTCTTGTAATCTAAAATGTAAGGAGGCAATTTTGTCTCCTCTTTCTCACGGTGCCTAATAGGTATCTCAAAAAATATCTAGCAAGCCGTGAAGCATAGATACCTCCAAATATGGGGCCTTTTGTACAATTCAGGCTTAGCCGTTTAGCAATGACAGCACCCATACTAAAACTATTATCTCCAAACAAGGCATGTTGAAGAATGATAACATCAGGAACACTAAAGTTTCTACTATTTCCACGACCAATCAAGCATCTATTAGCAAATATGGCAAAGTAGCGTAAAACAGGAAAGTGTATGCTAGAGATTTTCGCATCGGAACCCTTCTTTGGATCCTCTATAGTGATAGTGTTAACAAATCCATCCACATCTTTACAATGGGGTTCCTCTAATTCTCCCTCAAAGGGTGTCCTACATACCGTGCAAAAATTATGTCAAGACATTTCCATGAATTCATCATATAAATGAAATGATACTGAAGGCGGTGACTTCTTAGGATAATAATAAAATTTTTGCACGAAAGTATTGGTAAGTAAGAGATACTGATCGATCCGGTCGTGGAGGAAATAGGTGAGGTCTGCATTCTTGATCAAAGAATAAAAATCTTCATGAATTCCAGCTTCTTTCAAGAAATTATCGCATGGCCATTCACACGGCCGTACTTCCGCTACGCGAGGAAGATTATACTTGGTTTTTTCCTTCTCTTTAGCTTGCTTTTCCTGAGAGCCTTGGCTAGAAGAGCCCCTCTAAAGTCTCCTTAACATTTTCTGAAAATTTCTAAAATTTTAGTAACTTCAAAATAAAAGTGAATAAAACTAACAAGATTGGTAGCAACTACTCCTACAAGTGCCTAGAGCCTATATCATGCATTGGAATTACTTGGGACCTCAAAATTTTAACATGCAAGCTCAAGAACATGGTCACCTATGCAGCAAAAATTTGCAATGAATAAAGCACTAGAACAAATACTAATTGGACCAATGGAGGAGTCACATACCAAGCAACAATCTCCCAACACAGTTTTGTGAAAGGAGCTTCGAGCAAGGAGATCGAAAATCGCAGCAAAATGAGCTAGAACTCGTGCTTGAGCTGGATGGGGATTTTTTGGGAAGAAGATGAAGTGTGTGGGTGCTGGCATAAGTGGAGGGGAGCCACCAGGGGCCCACGAGACAGGGGGGCACGCCCAGGGAAGGTGGGTGCGCCCTCCACTCTCGTGGCCTGGTGCTTGCCTCTCCTGAAGTGATTTCAGTGCCTAAAATCCTCAAATATTCCATAAAAATCATACTAAATTTGTAGGGCATTTGGAGCACTTTTATTTTCGGGAATTTTTTTATTGCACGGATAATTCAGAAAATAGATAGATAATATTATTTTTTGCTTTATTTATTCTAAATAACAAAAAGTAAAAAGAGGGTACAAAAGGTTGTGCCTTCTAGTTTCATCCATCTCATGATCGTCGAAATGAATCCACTAACAAGGTTGATCAAGTCTTGTTAACAAACTCATCCCGAATAACACGAAACCGGAGAAATTTTGAATAACACTAAGTTACCTCAACGGGGATATGAACATCCCCAACAATAAGAATATCATACCTTTTCTTGACAGTAGGGAGAGGAAATTCAAAACCTCCAACAAAGATAGTTGGAACTTTTCCAATAGAATTGATGCTATGAACTTGAGATTGTTTCCTCGAAAGTGTATCGTATGCTCATTACCATTAACATGAAAAGTGACATTGCCTTTGTTGCAATCAATAACAGCCCCTGCAGTATTCAAAAAGGGTCTACCAAGGATAATCGACATACTATCGGCCTCGGGAATATCAAGAATAACAAAGTCCGTTAAGATAGTGACATTTGCAACCACAATAGGCACATCCTCACAAATACCGACAGGTATGGCAGTTGATTTATTAGCCATTTGCAAAGATATTTCAGTAGGTGTCAACTTATTCAATTCGAGTCTATGATATAAAGAGAGAGGCATAACACTAACACCGGCTCCAAGATCACATAAAGCAGTTCTAACATAATTTCTTTTAATGGAGCACGGTATAGTTGGTACCCCTGGATCTCCAAGTTTCTTTGGTATTCCACCTTTAAAAGTGTAATTAGCAAGCATGGTGGAAATCTCAGCTTCCGGTATCTTTATTTTTTTGTAATGATATCCTTCATATACTTAGCATAAGGATTTACTTTAAGCATATCAGTTAAGCGCATATGTAAGAAGATAGGACCAATCATTTCAGCAAAGCGCTCAAAATCCTCATCACCCTTTGTCTTGGTTGGTTTAGGAGGGAAGGGCATGGGTTTCTGAACCCATGGTTCTCTTTCTTTACCATGCTTCCTAGCAACAAAATCTCTCTTATCATAACGTTGATTCTTTGATTGTGGGTTATCAAGATCAACAGCAGGTTAAATATCTACTTCATTGTTTTTGCTAGGTTGAGCATCAACATGAACATTATCATTAACATTATCACTAGGTTCATGTTCATCACCTGATTGTGTTTCAAACATCGTAAATAGAAATATCATTGGGATTCTCGTGTGTGTCACTGTAGGTTCACTAGAAGCATGCAAAGTTCTATCGTTTTTCTTTTTCTTCTTTTTAGAAGAACTAGGCGCCTCTAAATTATTACTCTGAGAATCTTGCTCGATTCTCTTAGGGTGGCCTTCAGGATACAGAGGTTCCTGAGTCATTCTACCAGTTGTAGTAGCCACTCTAACCGCAAAGTCATTTTTGTTATTTAATTCATCAAGCAAATCATTTTGAGCTTTAAGTACTTGCTCAGCTTGAGTAGCAACCATAGAAGCATATTTGCTAATGAGTTTGAGTTCAGCTTTAACTCTAGCCATATTATCGCTCACACGTCCTATTTTGAAAGCATTATTCTTTAACTCTCTACCAACATAAGCATTAAAACTTTCTTGTCTAGCCATAAAGTCATCAAATTCATCTAAGCATGGGCTATGAAATTTAGTAGAGGGAATTTCAACTTTATCATACTATAGAGAGAATTTACCTTTACTACCTGTGTCGGGTTATCAATACAATTTGTTTCTTCAACAGGCGGTATATTAAGACCATGTATTTCTTCAATAGGCGGTGAATTCTTAACATCTTCAGCTTTTATACCTTTTTCTTTCATTGATTTCTTTGCCTTACATATCTTCAGGACTGAGAAATAAAACACCTCTCTTCTTCGGAGTGGGTTTAGGAATAGGCTCAGGAGTTGGCTCAATAGGTTCATGAATTGCCTCGGGAATTGGCTCAGGAAGAGTCCAATTATTTTCATTAGTCAACATATTATTCAATAATAATTCAGCTTCGTCGACTGTTCTTTCCCTGAAAACACAACCAACACAACTATCCAAGTAGTCCTTGGAAGCATCGGTTAGTCCATTATAAAAGATATCAAGTATTTCATTTTTCTTAAGAGGATGATCAGGCAAAGCATTAAGTAATCGGAGAAGCCTCCCCAAGCTTGTGGGAGACTCTCTTCTTTGATTTGCACAAAATTATATACTTCCATAAGGCAGCTTGTTTCTTATGAGCAGGAAATATTTAGCGAGAAGTAATAAATCATATCACGGGACTACGCACACAACCAGGAGCAAGAGAATTATACCAAGTCTTAGCATCACCCTTTAATGAGAACGAAAATATCTTAAGGATATAATAATAGCGAGATTTATCATCATGAGTAAACAGGGTGGCTATATCATTCAACTTGGTGAGATGTGCCACAACAGTTTCAAGATTCAAGGCCATAAAAAGGATCAAATTCAAATAAAATAATAATCTCAGGCTCAACAGAGAATTCATAATCCTTATAAGTAACACAAATAGGTGAAGTAGCAAAAGAAAGGTCAGGTTTCATTCTAGCATTAAGAGACTGCTGCTTCCATTTAGCTAATAATTTCTTAAGATCATATCTATCTCTACAAGCAAAGATAGCTCTACCAGCTTCCTCTTCCATAACATAACCCTCAGGAACAACAAGCAATTCATAATCATTAGGAGAACCTTCATCATCACTATCATCAGTAATTTCATTCTCAATAATTTCGTTCTCCCTAGCCCTAGCAAGTTGTTTATCAAGAAATTCACCTAATGGCAAAGTAGTATCACGCACAGAAGTAGTTTCATCATAAGTATCATGCATAGCAGAAGTGGCTGATACGTCTCCGTCGTATCTATAATTTTTGATTGTTCCATGCCAATATTATTCAACTTTCATATACTTTTGACAGCTTTTTATACTATTTTTTGGGACTAACATATTGATCTAGTGCCCAGTGCCAGTTCCTATTTGTTGCATATTTTATGTTTCGCAGAAACCCAATATCAAACGGAGTCCAAACGGGATAAAAACGGACGGAGAATTATTTTGGAATATTTGTGATTTTTGGGAGGAAGAATCAACGCGAAACAGTGCCCGAGGTGGCCACGAGAGTGGCCCACGCCACGACTCCAGGGGGCGCGCCCCCTATCTCGTGGGCCACCCGTAAGGCAGTTGATGCCCTTCTTTGGCCGCAAGAAAGCTAATTTTTCGAAAACGATCTGGGCGAAGGTTTCAATCCAATCGGAGTTATGGATTTCCAGATATAAAGGAAACGGTGCGCAGGCAGAATTCGTAACGCGAAGCAGAGAGATAGATCCAATCTCGGAGGGGCTCTCGCCCTCCCAAGCCATGGGAGCCAAGGACCAGAGGGGAAACCCTTCTCCCATCTAGGGAGGAGGTCAAGGAAGAAGAAGAAGAAGGGGGGCTCTCTCCCCCTTGCTTCCGGTGGCGCCAAAACACCGCCGGGGGCCGTCATCATCACCGCGATCTTCACCAACACCTCCGCCATCTTCACCAACATCTCCATCACCTTCCCCCTTCTATATTCAGCAGCCACTCTCCCGCAACCCGTTGTACCCTCTACTTGAACATGGTGCTTTATGCTTCATATTATTTTCCAATGATGTGTTGCCATCCTATGATGTCTGAGTAGATTTTTGTTGTCCTATTGGTGGTTGATGAATTGCTATGATTGATTTAATTTGCTTGTGGTTATGTTGCTGTCCTTTGGTGCCCATCATATGAGCGCGCGTGTGGATCACACCATAGGGTTAGTTGTATGTTGATAGGACTATGTATTGGAGGGCAAGAGTGACAGAAGCTTCAGCCTAGCATACAAACTGATGCATACAAGATTGAAGGGGGACCAATATATCTTAATGCATAAGTGTGGAATGCTTGCTAATAGTTGCGGACTGCTTGCTAATAGTTCCAATCATAAGTGCATAGAATTCCAAGTCATGGATAACATGCTAGCAGTGGCCTCTCCCACATGATACTTGCTATCGGTCTAGTAAAGTAGTCAATTGCCTAGGGACACTTTCACAACTCATACCACCACTTTTCCACAGTCGCTTTATTTACTTTATTGCATCTTTATCTAAACAGCCCCTACTTTTTATTTACGCGTTCTTTATTATCTTGCAAAGTTATCCAACAACACCTACAAAGTACTTCTAGTTTCATACTTGTTCTAGGTAAAAGCGAGCGTCAGCGTCGTGAGAGTCGATATCTGTGGCCGATAGGACTTGAGAGAGTATTTGTTCTACATTTAGCTCCTCGTTGTATTCGACACTCTTACTTATCGAAAGAGGCTACAACTATCCCGTATACTTGCGGGTTATCAAGACCTTTTTCTGGTGCCGTTGCCGGGGAATCATAGCGTGGGGTGAATATTCTCGTGTGTGCTTGTTTGCTTTATCACTAAGTAATTTTTATTTGCTGTTCTAAGTTGATCTCTATCTTTAGTTATGGATATGGAACACGAAATACCAAAAAAATCAGGTGTACTTGCTATTCATGGAGATGGGGTAACTCCTAAAACCCTCGATTCTCATTATGTGAGAGATATTATGTACTACTTTGATAATCTTGAGAAAACCCCATTCAACTTTATAATGGGAGACACGTTGGATCAACGTGAATACTTTAGGGATTATCGCTCGACACAAAAAGGGAAACTATTATGGGATCAATTTATTATGTTGCGTTGGTATGCCTGGGATCTATGCTTGAGATATGATATTACTTGTTGCTCTAGGATGAAGGCTCCACACCTTCCCTTTTCATGCAAATTTAATGATAATGAAACCTTAGCTTCTTATGCTAATGGTATATATGATTACTATGATGTTGAACAAATAGAAGAATTTGTTGCTTTTAAGGCTGCTTATGAAATTGAATCTTTGTTTGAAAAGTATGAAGCTTTTGATGATGATGGTGTTTATAGGCCTGAAAATCTTGCTATACTTAGATATTGCTATGAAAATTATGAATACAATTACTATATTAATGCATTTATTAAGGAAGTCTCCGCTATCCAAGAAGAGATTAATATTTTGCAGGAAGCTATGGAAGAAGAAATTGATGAAACTGTGAGCTCATTGGATGAAAAAGATGATGAGGAGAGCGAAGAACAAAAGGAGGAAGAGCAGATTAGCTACCCGTGCCCACCTTCTAATGAGAGTAACTCTTCAACTCATACATTGTTTAATTCCCCTTCATGCTTACCGAAGGATGATTGCTATGATGATTGTTATGATCCCGTTGATTCTCTTGAAATATCCCTTTTTGATGATGCTTGTTATGCTTGTGGCCAAGATGCCAATATGAATTATGCTTATGGAGATGAACTTGCTATAGTTCCTTATGTTAAACATGAAATTGTTGCTATTGCACCTACGCATGATAGTCCTATTATCTTTTTGAATTCTCCCGACTACACTATATCGGAGAAAATTGCGCTTAGTAAGGATTATATTGATGGGTTGCCTTTTACCATTGCATATGATGATTTTGATGAATGTAATATGCATGTGCTTGCTGCTCCTACTTGCAATTATTATGAGAGAGGAACTATGTCTCCACCTCTCTATGTTTCCAACACGATTGAATTGCAAGAAACTGCTTATACTATGCATTGGCCTTTACTTGGTGTGCATGAATTGTTCTTTTATGACATGCCGATGCATAGGGAGAGAGTTAGACTTCGTTGTTGCTTGATATATGTTACTTTGTGCTCACTACTAAATTACAAATCATTGTTAATTAAAATTGGCTTTGATATACCTTGGGATCCTGGTGGATCCATTACTTGAGCACTAAATGCCTAGCTTAATGGCTTTAAAGAAAGCGCTGCCAGTAAGGATGGCAATTTTATCCATGGACATGGATACCCATGGATATCTGACCCGTATGGATAGGGTTTGGATATGCTTTTGCGCCCATGGGCAGCGCCCAAACCCGACCCGATTACTCATGGATAGGGTATGGACATAATCTTGTACCCATGGATATACCCAAACCCGACCCGATAGTCTGTCTTAATGGGTAATATTCTACTATTCCTACCCCACATTCACATGTCCCACTATAATTTTACCCATTATTATCTAAAACATGCAAAACAAATTGCACAATCTCCACCATAACTTTTATTAGTTGACACTCATTCCCCACCGTAATATAACTCATGTGCCCCTTCTCATCCTTTTATCTCGTCATTAAATGACTCCTCATTAAGTATCAGCCTCATCTCATCTTCTTACTCCTCCTGCATCCCTAGAGATGGCTCGCACTGTCAGCCTCTACCTCCATGTATGGTGGAGCAATGCAACAGCCAGCACCACTGTCCTGCGACAACGCAGCTCTGTATCCCCTCGACCCCTCCGACATTGCTTTTTTACACATGCATTAACACATGGGTGCAACAACTTATGCGCACATTGTGTTATGTCTTACGTATATGTCTTGAAAGGACGCGGTGGATATCCAAGAGGTATGGATATCCATCGGGTTTGGACATGGACACAATTTTTCGCCCATGGGTTTTTTCATGGGTGGGCAAAGACTGTCTTCATGGATGTGGATATGGATTTGATATTGTTCAACCCGATCCAAACCCGACCCATTGCCATACTTAGCTGCCAGGGAGACAACCCGGAAGTTCTAGAGAGTCATTTATTTCTGTTGAGTGCTTTCTTATAGTTTAAAAACAAAAAAATAAAGAGGGGAACCTAAAAACTTTTCAAAAAGGAAAGTGAAAGTGAGAAAGACAAGCATTGTTGAAGTGGGAGCTAGCCTTGAACTTTGTTCATGCTCACAGAAACTTTGTGAATCTTGATTACAGAAACTTTTCAACAAAAATAATTATCCCCTTGTATAATTCCATTGTATTATAAAAATAATGTGCCAAGGTTTGCCTTTAGGATGTTTACAACGCTTGTTGGTTTGTATGGTGCAGGACAGAAACTTTGGCTGTAGTGCGCGATTTTACATTTTTAACTGGAACGTCAAATGCTTCTGATTCCTTTTTCACTGTCTTTATATACAACTTGTTTATTTTTCCTAATTTTTGTAGAATTTTTGGGATACATAAGTAGTGTGGATGTTCAGATTGCTACAGACTGTTCTGTTTTTGACAGATTCTGTTTTTGATGCATAGTTTGCTTGTTTTGATGAATCTATCAATTTGTATCAGTGGATTAAGCCATGGAAAAGCTATATTAAAGTAGAAATATTTCAAAAATAAAACATGAAATGGTTTGCAACAGTACTTAGAGTGGTGATTTGCTTTATTATACTAACGGATCTTACTGAGTTTTCTGTTGAAGTTTTGTGTGGATGTAGTGTCTAATCGAGGATGTCTCAATATGAGGAAAAGGAAGAGAGGCAAGAGAAAATCACCAAGTAAATATTCAAGGAGACTCAAGCTTCTAAGCTTGGGGATGCCCTGGAAGGCATCCCCTCTTTATTCAACAAGTATCGGTATGTTTTCGAATTCGTTTCGTTCATGCATTATGTGCAAGTCTTGGAGCGTCTTTTGCATTTAGTTTTCACTTTTCTTTTATGCACCATGCTTGTATGAGATATTCCTTGGTTGATTTATAGAATTCTCATTGCACCTCACTTAAATCTTTTGAGTATGGCTTTATAGAATGCTTCATGTGCTTCACTTATATCATTTGAAGTTTGGATTGCCTGTTTCTCTTCACATAGAAAACCGTCATTTGTAGAATGCTCTTTTGCTTCACTTATATTTGTTAGAGCGTGGGCATATCTTTTGTAGAAAGAATTAAACTCTCTTGCTTCACTTATATCTTTTTAGAGAGATGACAAGAATTGGTCAATCACATGGTTAGTCATAAAATCCTACATAAACTTGTGAATCACTGAATATGATATGTTTGATTCCTTGCAATAGTTTTGTGATATAAAGGTGGTGATATTAGAGTCGTGCTAGTTGAGTAATTGTGAAATTGAGAAATACTTGTGTTGAGGCTTGCAAGTCCCGTAGCATGCAAGTATGGTGAACCGTTATGTAACGAAGTTGGAGCATGAAGTGTTTTTTGATTGTATTCCTTATGAGTGGCAGTCGGGGACGAGCGATGGTCTTTTCCTACCAATATATCCCCCTAGGGGCATGCGTAGTAGTACTTTGCTTCGAGGGCTAAGTAGACTTTTGCAATAAATATATGAGTTCTTTATGACTAATGTGAGTCCATGGATATACGCACACTCACCCTTCCACTTTGCTAGCCTCTATTGTGCCGCGCAACTTTTGCCGGTATCATGAACCCATTATTTACCCTTCTCAAAACAGCCACCATACCTACCTATCATGCCATTTCCATAGCCATTCCGAGATATATTGCCATGCAACTTCCATCATCATCATCATATACATGACTTGAGCACTACAAAAAAAAGACACATCCGTGACATTTTGGGCCGAACGAAAAAAAATTCTATCATACATATGACACTTCTATGACGATAATTGTGACAAAACCCGGTGTCATCATAGATGTGGTGGGATCCTACTTCTATGACAAAAAATCATGACAGAAAATGGGCTTTTCGTCCTGGGCGGGCCGGAGACGCAGCTGCATGACATTCTTTGGGCCGTCCATGACGGAAAAAAACGTGGTAGAAGCAAGGGGAAGGAAAATTTCGGGGAGTTGCCGGTTACGGTGGGAGGTCGGGGGCGGAGCGATGCACGTTTCTCTCGTACGTACGCGCGTGTGTGCGAGGCGTTGGCTCTAACTGAACCCAAGCGAGGCGTTGGGCTCTAACTGAACCCGAGCAATTGCACTGCAGGCTACGCGTTACTGAACCCGAGCGATCGATCGATGGCTGTTAACTGAACCCGATGGGCGATTCGCCGCTCTGCTGCTAATCAAGCCGATCGATCTGCCTCTGGGATGAGCGATGGCGGTGCGGTGGGGTTTGGATGAGCGATGGCGGCGGCATTGCCTCTGGATGAACAGGAACCCGTGGTGTGGAGGGCTAGATGAGCGATGAGCGATGGAGGGTGGCCGTGGAGGGTGGTTGAACATGACCCGTGGTGTGGAGGGCTGGATGAGCGATGAGCGGTGGAGGGTGCCCGTGGAGGGTGGTTGAGCGATGGCGGTGGAGTAGCGCGGTGGAGGCTGGATGAACAGGAGCTCGTGGAGGCTGGAGGAGGTCGACGGTAGCCCGTGGAGGCTGGAGGAGGTCGATGGTGGAGATGAACAGTATCCCGTGGAGTCCCGTTTTGCAGTACGCCACACCCCACCCCCCCTGTTTCGACCGTAGCGCTCCAACACAAGTCCGTTTCGTCCGTTTTGTGGTACGCCACACCCCTCCCGATCAACAGGACCCCCGTTTCGACCGTAGGAGGTCCGTTTCATCCGTTTTACGGTACGCCACACCCCTCCCGATCAACAAGACCCCCGTTTCGACCGTAGGAGGTCTGTTTCCTCCGTTTTGCGGTACGCCTGGCCCCTCTCGATCAACAGGACCCCGTTTCAAACGTGGACGGTCGAACACAACGCCGTTTCCTCCGTTGTGTGGTACGCCAGGTCTCGTTTCCATCGCCTGTTCCGTCCAAGCCCTCCCGATGAACACGACCACGCATTCCGTTCTGACCCAGCCGGTTGGCTCCCCATGAACACCACGACGACGACGCTGTTTCTCCGTTTCGACCCAACCATGTACGTATGCGGGAGTAGGCATTCAAGACCCTTCCCGTATGTACGTACGTGTCCGTATTTTCTTTCTTGCACCCTCGCCGCTGTACGTACGTGTACATGCTACATGCGCGCCTCTACTACGACACGTGCGCGCCTCTACATCTACGACACATGCGTGCCTCTACATCTACGACACATGCGCGCCTCTACATCGACCAGTATGTACGTACACGTTCGCGACCAGAATGACAACGCTACGTACGCTTCGACCAGGTGGGTCCCGACTATCAGGCACTTCCTTGCGTGCGAAGATGTAGCTGGTGGGTCCCAGCAGTCAGGGGGGCGAATCGTTTTTTTGCTCGGACGCACTTCCTTGCGTGCGAAGGTGTAGCTGGTGGGTCCCAGCAGTTAGGGGGGAAACGTATTTTTTCGCGAAATATGGTGGCCCGTCCGGTGGGTCCCCGCTATCAGGTGGAGGAATAATTATTTTGCGCGTAATAAGGAGGCACTTCCTTACTGCGGCCGTGGACCCAGCTGTCAGCCTCTCCATGTACGATCCACGTCCGATGGAAGCCGTTCCTTGACCATATTGACCACGCGCGCCGAGAGCACGAGGCGGTGGACGGCGGTGAGGCCTAGGAAGGGGACGGCGGAGTCGGGAAGACGCGGCGGTGGATGCCTACGCGTGAGGAGTACGAGGTTCACCGGTTCAACTGCGGTGTGAGGTTGCGTCGCCGAGAATAACATGGGGTGTGGGTGAGTAGAGGATGGTCCGCCGGCGGTGGGAGTAGTAGGGGCGGTGAGGCCTCCGCAGATCGCAGCCAGCCACGGAGGCAGGAGCACGAGGCACGACCGACGCTGGTTTGGGCGGCTGGAGCAAGAAGACCAGAGGTTGAAGAAGCACTACGGCCGTTGGATGGACATCGTACGGTCACCGGAGCTAGAATCGTGCATATTGACTAAGTTGACAAAGCCCTCCGTCGCCATCAACTTAGTAGGCCCACAAGTCAGCCTGCCACTATACTGGGTCCCAGCTAACAAGGGGAGTATTCATTTTTTTTGTGCTTAATAAGGAGGCACTTCCTTGCGTGCGAAGATATAGCTGGTGGGTCCGAGCTGTCAGCGGCGGTAACGTTTTTTTCGCAAAATACTGAGGCCCTTTCGGTGGGTCCCTGATGTCAGGTGGAGGAATCATTATTTTGCGCGTAATAAGGAGGCATTTCCTTGCGCGCGGCCGTGGACCCAGCTGTCGGCCTCTCCACGTACGGTCCACTTCATATGCATGTCGGTCGTTGACCACATTGACCAGGCCGTGCCGAGAGCACCAGGGCGGTGGACGATGGCGAGGCCTAGGAAGGGAACGACACGGAGGCAGGGAAGACTCCGCAGTTGTTTCCCACGCGGAGGGGAGTATGACTGAATGAGGGTTTAATGGTTCGTCTACCGTCGCCGGAGAATAACAGTAGGTGTGGGTGAGTACAGGGATGGCTAGGCCAGCAATGGGAGTATCGTGGGGCGGTGAGGTGTCAGGACCCCGACTCAATGCCACATCGATCTAGCATGTAACACCTCATATCACTTTGCGGCCTCATGCACGGTATTCCCACGGGTGTCGCCTTACCTTTGCCCGGGACTGTTTGTGCCTTTTGGCACACGTATATGATAGTGTCGCTAGCATCCATATGATAAGGAGCCCGGGCTGACATGGCTAGTCGTAAACCCAAAGTGGCACAAACTTACAGGACAGCATCCATGACCCAAAGATCGAGCGTGTCGGTCATCGCCGAGTGAATCCAGTGTAGCACTAGGCTAGCGGGACTCGGTGAACCGGGCTGTAGCGGGCTAATAGGACTCCGGTATTCATCGCGTGACATTTCCCGAAGGGACAGACGGAAGAGCGAAGAAGGACACATGCGGCCAGCCTAAGTGTTCGGAGCGGTAGCAAGCTACCATGGCTCGGTGGAAACACTAGGAGACATTTCCGATAAGAGAGGCTACTAAGGATAAACAACTAGATAGTCGGATCCCACACATACCAAGCATTTCAATAACATACACACAATATGCTCGATATGTGCAAATACAACATGGCATCACAACATGACTCTACGACTCAAGTATGTATTCATTAGGCTCCGAGGAGCGAAATATTACAAACATGGTCTCACGACCCAACAATCAGAGCATACAAGTCAAAGCACATGCGAAAGCTTAACATGTCTAAGTACAGACAACTATAAATGAAAAAGGCTGAGAAGCCTGACTATCTACTAGATCCTGCCGAGGGCACAAGATCGTAGCTGAGGTAACAAGCTAAACGTCGAAATCCAAGCGGAACTACTAGCGAGACTGAAGTCTCTCTGCAAAAACATAAAATAGGCAAACGTGAGTACAAATGTACCCAGCAAGACTTACATCAGAACTAACTACATATGCATCATTATCAACAAAGGGATGGTGGGGTTTAACTGCAGCAAGCCAGCTTTGACTTGGTGGCTATCCTGAACTACGACTGCAAGTAACTCTTTTAAGGTGGCGCACAGGAGTCCACATATTCACCATATCAATACACCACTATGGATCCGCTCCCGTCTCCCTACGAGAACGCCATCCATAGCACTCACGCTTATCTTGCGTATTTTAGAGTATCCACTTTCACTTGTCTATGAACTATGCAAGGGGTCCAAGTTTCCATATCCGAGGAATCCGGCTATTTTAATAGATAATGATAACCTTGCAGGGGTGTAGTTCTTCACACACGCTCTCGCCACTTATCGCCTCAGACACGTCATGTACCTCGGCAACCTTCAAGCGAAGTCGGGCGAGAGTCGGCCACGACGACTAACCACACAAGTCTCTAGTCGGGTTTATCGCCTATTCGGGTTCCATCCGCAAGGAGATCCGCCGGGTGTCGCTCACGGCCCCAAGCGATGTGAGCAGGTTCCCAAGCCCACCATCCGGTGCCACTTGGTACACCGTACATTGTGCCTAATCTGTCCCAAGCCCACCTATACGGGTGCCACTTGGTAGACTACTAACACTACCTACAAACACGAAACTAGTTGCAACTCACGGACAGAGATCGAGTTGATTAATAAGCCGAGAGGGTCGAGTTACGGAACCCAATGTGTGGTAGTAACTGTTCATGGATCACAAACACGAACTCAGTTCACGAGGGCGGCTGCAATGAGACAACCCACCATGTACTCCTACATGGCCTCTCACCGCTACCTTTACCAAATCGTGTTCACACACTTAGCTCACACTCGATGAGGACATGTTCACACACCTCCAATTCATCCCCGATGAATCGGACTGACTCAACTCTAAGCGTAGCAGTGCATGACAAACAAACATGAATGAGTAGGCACATCAGGGCTCAAACAACTCCTACTCATGCTAGTGGGTTTCATCTATTTACTGTCGCAATGACAGGTCATGCAGAGGATAAAGGGGTTCAGTTACCGCAGCAAGTAATAGTTGAATCGTTGTTGTCCTAATGCAGTAAAAGAGAGCAGAAGCGAGAGAGTGGGATTGTATCGGAATGAACAAGGGGGTTTTGCTTGCCTGTCACTTCTGAAGATAGTATAGCTCTTCATCGGTGTCATCGATCGCATCATCGGTATGTCGTCTACTGAGAGGGGACAAACACCGGCAACAGAGAAAGAACACAATCAATGCAATGCACAATATGATGCATGATCGACATGGCAATATGCTGTGTTTTGAGCTAATGCAACTAGCAACAGGTTAAATGAAGTTGGTTTGCATCAAAGATTCAAATTCAAACTCCATATATGATGGTTTAAATGCCATTATTTGATTTGACCTAAACAGTGAACAAAAGTTATTCTAACATCCATGAAAATGGTACAGATGGATAGATTGGATTTTTCTGATCATTTTTCATATATAAATTATTTCATTCTGAGTTACGGTTGAATTTCTATGAATTTTAGAAGTTTATAACATTTTCTGGAATTTCCTGGCTATTTTAGAATTAAACTAATTTCAGAAAAGAGTTTACTGCGTCAGCATGACATCATGATGACGCCATCAGGTCAAAGGCGACCCAGGTCAAACTGACGGTGGGTCCCCATGTCGATGTCTAACCTAACTAACTTGGTTAATTAGCATTTAACTTAAACTAACGAGGCTAGTTAGGCGAAATTTGGGCCCGCATGTTAGAAAACGGGGAGGTCAAACCCCAGTCGGCAAGGTCAAACTCGCCTTGCTCGGCGCTTGGCGACAACAGCTGTGGTTGAGGAGGCAGGAAAACAACCACATGGCTCGGTTTTGAGCGCTGATTGCGGCTACAGAGGCCGGGACTCGCAAGACGTTCGGCAGTGTAAGCGGCTTCACCGGAGGTGGCGGAGTTGACGGCGGTGTCCAGGTTAGTGGTGGCCGGAGCCACGGTTTGAGCGGCACGGGGCTACGGAGCCAGGGGTGCCCATATGAGGGGGTCTACGGCTCCCTGGGGTCACCAGGAGCACGGAGGGCAACAGAGCAGAGTGGGGCGAGCTCGGCAAAGAGCGTGGCGGCGGCCATGGCGGACAGCGGTGCTTTCGGGCACATGGGCGAGTGCAGAACGAGCGAGCGAGGGAGGGAGAAGCGGAAGGAGCTCACAGGGACCAGGAAGAACAGCTCGGCAGCCTCGGGGATGGCATGGCGACGACGAATCCATCGACGGCATTCCGCGGCAGGAGGTTGAAGACGACGCCGATCCCATTGGCTCGGAGCTCTTCTGCTCGCGTTCGTTTGCGGAGAGGTCGAAGAAGACGAGGGCGATGTCTTGTACATCTGGCTCGACGAGGTGACGACGTTGGCCGCGGAAAGCTTGAACAACGGCGACGGTTGCTCTCGGGTGGCTTCGTAATAGAGAGCTAGAGGAAAGGGAGAGAGCAGAGGGCGAGGGGAAAGTGAGAGGGGGGCCTCGGGCGTTTCCAGACGCGGATTAGGACGAAGGGGCGGCCTCCAGCGCGAAGCAGGAGGTGGAGGGCTCCATGTGCTGTGCGTGTGTTCGCTCCCGCCTCTTGGTAGGAGGAAGAGCGACGAGGAGGTAAGTGGGCTGGGCCACTTCTGATCTTTGAGCCGCCAGCTGGACGAGTAAGCGCCAAGTAAGTTACAGGTAAGTTCCCGCTCTTTCCTTTTTTTTTGTTTCTGTTTTCTATTTTTGTAGTTTGTTTTTGACCCAGTTTTAAAAACCAAATCAATTTTATAAATCCTGAAAATATTCATGAGCACTTTATGAATTATTTAAGTGTCCCATAAATAATTCCAACATTATTTGAGCATGTAAATTATTTATAGTGTTTAAATGCCCAAAGTCAAATACAATATGATTTAATTCAAAAATCCAAAAGATCATTTTTGGCAGAGGTTTCCACCTTAACCAGAAATCATGAACTTTTCTTAGGGACTTTTGGGTTTATTGAAAAAGATTTTAATCCACCCTAGTTGAGTTGATTTAATGCTAGGGTTTGAACATCCCCATTTCAAGTTAAATAAAATTTAAACATGATGCACACATGAAGCTACCCTAGTGCAAAGGCAGAAGCTAGGGATGTGACATGAGGCCTCTGTGGCAACCTGACCGGCCTTGAGGAGGAGGAGGAGAGCAGTCCCGCTTGGCGCTTGTTTGAGCGGTTGGAGCAGAAAAGCAGAGATTGAAGAAGACGACGGCCGTTGGATGGCCATCCAACGATCCTTTGCTTGTCGTCAACCTTTTTTAGGAAAGCCTCAAATCTGTGGAAACAGCATACAACCCATCTGCCATTATTTCTAATAATTTACAGCTCATTTGCTAATTCTTAAGGTTTTGTTTGGATCCCATATTCTTTTTGTTAGCATTACAACCCATATTGTGGCCACGGTTAAAAAATTATACGAAATTTTGCATATTTCGGTGCGGTCCGAACTGTTTTTAATCCTGAAATTTCGACTCACATTCAAACTGATTTTAAAAATAAATATATATCAATATAAAATCCAACAAATTCTCCATGCATAAAAATTAATTTAATTTAAAATCTTGAAATGAAAAAAAGATATTTGAAACTAATTGCCGGTTTGATGTGTTTTAAAAATGTACAGCCCATTTCTCATTACTGACAGGCCATTTTCTCGGCCAGCTGAATGAAGCTCTCCTTGTCTTGAAAGATTTGCAGCCCAACAGGCCTGACAAAGCGACTTACTTGGCAAATCACAAAAAAAACTAGGTTGTGGTTTTGGACCCAGCTGTTAGCCTCTCCACGTACAGTACTCTTCCGATGGAAGTCGGTCGTTGACCACATTGACCACGCCGCGCCGAGAGCACCAAGGCAATGGACGACGGCGAGGCCTAGGAAGGGGACGATGAGGAGCCGGAGAAGACGCGGCAGTGGATGCCCACGCGGAGAGGAGTACGAGGGTTCACTGGTTTGGCTGTGGCGTGAGTCTGCTTTCGCCGCAGAATAACAGGGGGTGTGGGTGAGTAGAGGGATACCCTGGGCCAGCGGTGGGAGTAGTAGGGGGCGGTGAGGCCTCCGTGGCATCACAGCTGGCCACGAGAGGTAGGAGCACACGACACGACCGGCGCTGCTTTGGGCGGCTGGAGCAAGAAGACCAGAGGTCGAAGAAGCACTATGGCCGTTGGATGGACATCGTACGGTCACTGGATCTAGAATCGTTCATATTGACTAAGTTGACAAAGCCCTGTGTCCTCGTAAACTTAGTAGGCCCACAAGTCAGCCACCCACTATGGTGGGTCCCAGCTAGCAGGGGGTATTCATTTTTTGGTGCGTAATAAGGAGGCACTTCCTTGCGTGCGAAGATATAGCTGGTGGGTCCGACCTGTCAGCGGGGGGACTTTTTTTGCGAAATACAGAAGCCCTTCCCACGTATAGTGCGTAATAAGGAGGAACTTTCCTTGCGTGCGACCATGGACCTCGTGGGTCCCAGCCGTCAGGCTCTCCACGTACAGTCCTCTTCCGATGACTCTCGTATGTTGACCACACCGTGCCGATAGCACCGAGGCGGTGGACGACGGCAAGGCCCCAGACTGGAACGACTCGGAGATGGGGAAGACGCGGCAGTGGAGTCGCAGATGGAGAGGAGTGGGAAACTTGACTGGTTCGGGTGCGGGATGGGCCTACACTCGGCAGAGAATAACAGGAGGTGCAGAGTGGAGGGATGGCCTGGCCGTCGGCGGGGTAGCATTTCGCTGAGGAGCGCAAAACAACACCGCTGGACGCCGAAGGCTGGAGCAGGCTGTTCTGGCAGCGCTGGGGGAAGAAGACGAGAGATTGAAGAAGAATGCCGACCGTTGGATGTAAATCCAATGCCTTCTTAGGCTTCGACCTACTGGCCCACATGTCATCCAGTCCATTTGTTTTTTAGTCCATTTGGTGGGCTGGGTGAAACAATGATGTAGCATCTATGCAGCCCGTTTAAATCCCATTTGCATTTTTCTCGAAATCCGCGGACTTGCTAGGCTGGGTGAAAATATCATGTTGGGCTAGATGGAGAAATGTTATAAAAACATAAACACATGATTGCACGTCAGTAAAATCTTTGCAAGCTTATGTACACAATCACTAGGAGTTAACTTGGCAAGTTATATATAAACAATTATTATTATTATTTTGTAAGAACTTTCAACTTACGAAATAAAATATCATTTTAGTTTGATGAGTTAATAGTATGTGGGGTATTATTATTTTTTAGGCTAGGCGTGGGGACAGTTGAGTTGGTTCTAGGGAAAGTCTTTGGGAGAAAACTCGGTTTACATCGAAAAAGAAAGTGGGAGAAAATTCAGAGACTCTTTGGGTCCACGAGGAGAGGAATATGTTGGGAGGAAGGAGATTCAAAGCACGGCAGCCGAGTGAACTAGTTTTTTTTACGGACAAGTGAACAAGTTTACATACATTAGCAAATAGCCACTAAAAAAAGCAATCAAGTTAATGGGTTCTTAAAAGAAGTATTTCGAACAAAACAGATAATTACGACACATAGGCTAATGCATTAAACACTCAGATGATAAAGGTGCTTATAAACAGATAAAGTACAACATCTAGACCTTCCTAGCACGCTTGATCATGACGCTGCGGCTATCCGTGTACTCGTCGGTTACGGAAGCGAACCACGCCTCATGTCCAAGATCTGCTGTACATATCATTATCATGCGTATCGTCCTTGGCCGCGTAGGTTATGTAGGCTAGATTCGAGGTACCTCCCACGTGTTCAGGTCGTCTTCTTTCATGTTGGCGTATCAGGGGTCGATGATGGTCTCAGCGAGGTCAACCACGGAGTCCTTCTCCTGCCCGTTGCTGATGATCTTCTATTGCTTCTCGATAACCCACAAGTATAGGGGATCGCAACAGTTTTCGACGGTAGAGTATTCAACCCAAATTTGTTGATTTGACACAAGGGGAGCCAAAGAATATTCTCAAGTATTAGCAGCTAAGTTGTCAATTCAACCAAACCTGAAACTTAGTATCTGCAGCAAAGTGTTCAGTAGCAAAGTAATATGATAGTGGTGGCAATGGTAACAAAAGTAAAGACAGCAAAAGTAATGTTTTTGGTATTTTGTAGTGATTGTAACAGTAGCAACGGAAAAGTAAATAAGCGAAAACCAGTATATGGAAAACTCGTAGGCACCGGATTAGCGATGGAGAATTATGCCGGATGTGGTTCGTCATGTAATAGTCATAACATAGGGTGCCACAGAACTAGCTCCAGTTCATCAATGTAATGTAGGCATGTATTCCGTATATAGTCATACGTGCTTATGGAAAAGAACTTGCATGACATCTTTTGTCCTACCCTCCCGTGGCAGCGGGGTCCTATTGGAAACTAAGGGATATTAAGGCCTCCTTTTAATAGAGAACCGGAACAAAGCATTAGCACTTAGTGAATACATGAACTCCTCAAACTATGGTCATCACCAGGAGTGGTCCCGATTATTGTCACTTCGGGGTTGCCAGATCATAACACATAGTAGGTGACTATAGACTTGCAAGATAGGATCAAGAACACACATATATTCATGAAAACATAATAGGTTCAGATCTGAAATCATGGCACTCGGGCCCTAGTGACAAGCATTAAGCATAGCAAAGTTATAGCAACATCAATCTCAGAACATAATGGATACTAGGGATCAAACCCTAACAAAACTAACTCGATTACATGATAAATCTCATCCAACCCATCACCGTCCAGCAAGCCTATGATGCAATTACTCACGCACGGCGGTGAGCATCATGAAATTGGTGATGGAGGATGGTTGATGATGACGACGGCAACGAATCCCCCTCTTCGGATCCACGAACGGACTCTAGATCATCCCTCCCGAGAGAGATTAGGGCTTGGCGGCGGCTCCGTATTGTAAAACGTGATGATTTCTTCTCTCTGAATTTTTTCTCCCCAAAAGCCAATATATGGAGTTGGCATCGGAGGGCCACCAGGGAGCCCACGAGGTAGGGGGCGCGCCCCCACCCTCGTGGACAGAGTGTGGCCCCCCTGGTCTTCATCTTTTGCGAGGATTTTTTATATTTTTTCTAAGGTGTTCCGTGGAGTTTCAGGTCATTCCGAGAACTTTTATTTTCTGCACATAAAACAACACCATGGCAATTCTGCTGAAAACAGCGTCAGTCCGGGTTAGTTCCATTCAAATCATACAAGTTAGAGTCCAAAACAAGGGAAAAAGTGTTTGGAAAAATAGATATGACGGAGACGTATCAACTCCCCCAAGCTTAAACCTTTGCTTGTCCTCGAGCAATTCAGTTGACAAACTGAAAGGGGAAAAGAAAAACTTTTACAAACTCTGTTTGCTATTCTTGTTGTAAACATGAAAAGCCAGCATTCAAGTTTCAGCAATTATTATGAACTAACCATACTCACAATAACATGTAGGTCTCACAATTACTCATATCAATAGCATAATCAACTAGTGAGCCATAATAATAGAACTCGGATGACAACACTTTCTCAAAATAATCATAACATGATATAACAAAATGGTATCTCGCTATGAAAATGCCGAACGGTGGACGAGCACTCCGCGGACCATATCCTCGCCCTCCGTTATCCTTACCGATCAGATCGCGCCCGGTATTTGCGCTCGCTGTCCCCCGTAGAGCCTTTGCCACCGCTTGTATCCTGGCAGGCTGGCACCCATCGCTAGCTTTTTACCAAATGGCCGTACCGTGCGATGTGACGCGACCATGTGACCAATGACAGTTGATGTGGTTAGACTTTTTCACAGCCTGAAGTGACACGACTGTCTACCAGATTCACTCCCCCACTCACGTGACCGCATTGAATAATAATCCACCATTTAAGACCAGGTTATTAGTCAGCATGGTGTACAGAGAGTATCATCTTAACAGCCTTTAAGTCAAAATGCATTTTGGTGGACTTTTTGAAAAATATATTTCCACAGCGCAAAAAGAATTGTACATACAAAACTGCAGACATAACACATTTATGAAAAGATTCATAACAATATAATTTCATACGTGACGTAGACAAAAAATACGTAAATGAAAATGGATCAAAAGAAACTATTGTTGGGCCGGCATTTGTTTTTGTATAGTTTTGCAAACCATACTATTTTTGAACGAAATTTAACCGATCCGCCATGGATATTATAAGTTTTCACATTTTATAAAAAATACTAAAACAAAAATTGAGGGAAAAAGAGAGTTTTATTCCATATTGATTGAGTTGCAATCCTGAGGTAAAACTTGAAATTTATTTTTTTTAATGAAAAAGGGGATCGAATAAACTCGCCCACCAGAAGGTGATGTTTTTAGATTTTACCAATCTGCTTTTTACCGGCACATTAATTATTATTTTTGAGTGGGACCGGCACATTAAACTAATCAAGTAGATTTGATTAATGACCCTAGACTAATTTTCCTGTTAGATGAAGAGACGCGCAATGTGCATTATGGAACAATGGCAGGGTCTCCTTTTGTCACGTCCCGATGTGCAAAAAGCTCTGCGTTGTGGCCCACCACCCATAAACTACATTGTCAGGTCAAATCACCAACTGCTCCTCTCGTGCGGCATGTCTACTAGCTCCGGTTGCTCGCACACCCGGATCCTCGTGAGGAAAGCGAAACATGTGTGCCATTCCTGTACACCTACTGCCCCTAGTATCTATCGCTAAGAAACGAGCAGGGGGAACAACGAAGTGATGTTTGCACATCCCCAGGAATCGTTCGATGGCCATGATTAAGTCCACACGAGCCGCCGTCCACAGAAAAGTTGCTTCCTATCTCGCTAGCCCTTTCTGAGGCCGCAAAACATAAATGCAGAGCACCTTTAAAGATTAAGGACTGACTAAACATTGTAATTCATGGTAAAAGAGATCCAGTCAAGTCATACCCAATATAAACCAATAATAATGAATGCAAATGACAGTGTGCTCTCTAGCGGGTGCTTTTTAATAAGAAGGATGATGACTCAACATAAAAGTAAATAGAAAGGCCCTTCGCAGAGGGAAGCAGGGATTTGTAGAGGTGCGAGAGCTCGGTTTTGAAATAGAGATAAATTATATTTTGAGCGGCATACTTTCATTGTCAACATAACAACTAAAAGACGATGATATCTCCCATGCTAAACAGATTATAGGCGGTTCCCAAACAGAATGGTAAAGTTTATACTCCCCTTCCTCCACAAGCATCAATCCATGGCTTGCTCGAAACAACGAGTGCCTCCAACATTCAACGGGTCCCAAGGGGAGTTTTGTTTGCAGTTATTTTGATTTAGTTTGCATAAAGCATGGGACCGGGCATCCCGGTTACCAGCCATTTTCTCATGAATGAGGAGCGGAGTCCACTCCTCTCGAGAATAACCTGCCTAACACGGAAGATAAGGGCAGCTCTAGTTGACATATGAGCTATTTGAGCATGCAAAACAGAATGTTTATTTGAAGGTTTAGAGTTTAGCACATACAAATTTACTTGGAACGGCAGGTAAATACCGCATATAGGTAGGTATAGTGGACTCATATGGAACAACTTTGGGGTTTAAGGTGTTTGGATGCACAAGCGATTCCGCCGCTTAGCATGTGAAGGCTAGCAAAAGACCGAAGCGATTAAGCGAGAGAGCGACAACAATCGTAAACATGCATCAAAATTAATTTACACCGAATACAAGCATGAGTAGGATATAATCCACCATGAACATAAATATCATGAAGGCTATGTTGATTTGATTCAACTACATGCGTGAACATGTGCCAAGTCTAGTCACTCAATACATTTAAAGGAGGATACCACCCCATCATACCACATCATAATCATTCTAATAGCATGTTGGCACGCAAGGTAAACCATTATAACTCATAGCTAATCAAGCATGGCGCAAGCAACTATAATCTCTAAATGTCATTGCAAATATGTTTATTTCATAATAGCTGAATGAGGAACGATGAATCATCATATTTACAAAAACAAGAGAGGTCGAGTTCATACCAGCTTTTCTCTTCCCAATAAGTCCATCATAAATCATCATTATTGCGTTTCACTTGCACGACCTAACGGTGTGTATAACAATAAGAGTGCACGTGCATTGGACTAAGCTGGAATCTGCAAGCATTCAAATCAAGACAGAAGACAAGTAATATGGGCTCTAAGTTAAATAAACAATCATGCATATAGGAGCCACTAAGCATTTTCAATATGGTCTTCTCAACCCCCAAAAGAAAGGAAAAGAAAAGAAAAACTATTTACACGGGAAAGCTCCCAACAAGTAAAAAGAAGAACGGGAAATATTTTTGGGTTTTCTTTTTAATTCTACTACAAGCATGGAAAGTAGACTAACTAATTTTTTTGTTTTTGTTTTTTTCTTAAAGTTTATCAAACACACAAGAAGAAAGCTAGAAAAAGAATTTTAAACTAACATGGATATTACAGCGAAAAAGTATGAGCACCGACATCTAGCAATGAGTGTGTGTGTGAACATGAATGTAATGTCGGTGGGAAATACATACTCCCCCAAGCTTAGGATTTTGGCCTAAGTTGGTCTATTGCCAAGGATAGCCTGGCGGATACCCGTAGGTGAAGCTGGGGTCGTACTGTGACGCAGCGGCTACCGCCGCCTGAGCTGCAGCGTGGCATTGAACAGCCTCCGCTCTCCTCTTGTACTCATCTACCTCCTCTCTGGTAATAATATATCTTCCTTTTGCCTGAAAATCAAAGAAGGCAGGAGTAGGAAAGCAATATGGACTACATGACGTTTGTTAAAGATTAGTCGATACTGGAGAGGTGGTTCAGTCCTCTCAACAAACTGGTGGGAAACCATTGAATCAAAATCTAAATAAGAAGGGGGTAACTCCATATCATCCTCATGAATATCTATCTCAAGAAAAATAGCTAAGCGGGTTGCATAAATTCCTCCAAAGAAATCTCCGCTATGTCTATTCTGATGCAACCTGCGAGCTACAATGGCTCCCATATGATAAGATTGGTCTCCTAACACAAAGACTCGACATGCCGAGATCAGGACACACATGTGACATGCTTCATCCTTAGCATTTATGCATCTACCTATGAAGAGAGCAAAATAATGTATAGCGTAAAAGTGAACGCTCCCTATAGTGGCTTGTGTTATATCTCTAGATTCCCCACGTTATTCTAGCAAGAAAGTCTCTATATTCAGATTTAGGGGATCCTGACATTACCCCAAGATGGAAGTTTGCAAGCGTAAGTAAAATCCTCTAAGTCCATGGTATAAGATTTGTCATAAAGGTCAAACATGACTGAAGGAGAATTACGCGAAGATGAAAACTCAAACCTCCTCACAAATGAACTTGTTAGATCATAATACTAGGGGCATTTGTCAGCTTCAAAGTCCTCAAGACCGGCGTTACTCAAATATGTGCTAAATTCTTCTTTGATTCCCACTTGATTCATAAAATTTTCCGAAGGCCATTCACAGGGCCTCACTGTCGGATTTTGGGTTCCGGCAGACCCTTGAGGTTTCGAACACTGGGGTGCGCACGGAGATCAAACCCTCAGTCGACCCATCTTTCACCGCCTCACTAGGATCTAAACTACACGAAGAACAACACAACGGGCACAAGATTTATACTGGTTCAGGCCACCATTGTGGTGTAATACCCTACTCCAGTGTGTGGTGTGTGGGTTGCCTCTGGGGCTGATGAGAAACAGTACAGGGGAAGAACAGCCTCGCGAGGGTCTGTTCTTGGTTGGCGCGATGAACTGCTAAGGGGAGTTCAACCGCTTCTCTCTCTCTCTTCATGTCGTTCTATCCTTGTTCCCTCTGTTTGTACTCCGTGGGTGGCTATTCCTATTTATAGGCAAAGGCCCTGGGCCTCTTCCCAAATATTGAGCGGGAAGGGTGCCCACAATTGGCCAATTTGAAGGAGAACATCTAGTACACTTATCCTGACTAAAGTTGGTCCTCGCCTGCCAAAAGACCCTGACGATGACGCTGGCCTGGGCTCCACGATGACCTCTATTCTGCCGTCCTGCTGGTCTTGGTCTCGTTGCACCGAAATGGTTGCCTTTGCTTGATACCCTTTCCTGCGCTTGCCCCCTTTGCACCAAAGGGGAAACAAGGACTCTGGGCAGGCCGGCGCCTGCCTGGCGCCCACCTGCGCCTTGGTCATCATGGCTTGCGTCATGGACACCTCGTGAGGTACCCCGCCTTGATCTCTCCGCCTCCTCGTGAGCCAGCCTGACGAGGTCGTGCCTGAGGAAGCCTCCTGTCGTCCGCCCCACGAGGCTTGGCCCCTCGCGATGGTCTTGAGCATGTGTTGATGTAGATGGGCCGTACTGGGCCACTCCTTGAGCCACGCCGCAGGCCGCAGGCAGGCAAGTCTAGGTAACCCCATTCCCAGAACGCCAACAGTAGCCCCTGGGCCCAAGGCGCGCTTGGACTTGGCTTAGCAGAGAAGCGAAGAGGCAAGTGCGAAGTGCCGCGGGACCCAATAGCCTACGGCCTTGGGCGCCGCGTGGTGGTTGATTGGACGTGGGCGTCCCTCTTCCCGCACGCCTCCTTATTTTGCGCCTCAGCTAGGCGGACCCGCTGTAGTACACAATCTCCCCTCTCCTCGCCGCTCGCGCGCCTTCTTCTCTTCCTTCTCTCGAGCTCCAGCCTCTGCTTCCAATCCAATCTCGCATCCTCCTCCTTCCTGTCGCCATGGCCCCGACGAAGAAGGGGAAGGGGCCAAAGCCTGTGCCCTCGCCCCGTCCGTCGCCGTCGGTGGCTCCCGCTGTTGACCGGTCGATCATACTCAACCGGGAAGGCTCGGACAAGGTCAATTCCGCCATCGCCACCATCTTCAACGAGTGCGGGAGGACGACAGTCTAGCCCGCGTCTCACTTCTCCATTGACAGAACAGTCACCGAGGTTCGGTACTTCATCGATGCTCTGTGGGCGGGTCTAGTTCCCCCCCTTTTCCGGTTTCTTCAACGTTGTGCTCTCTCATTACCAGATCCACATGATGCATTTGGGTCCTGAATCCATTACTCTCCTTGCCGTCTTCGCTTTTGTCTGCGAAGCGATGATGGGCATCCCTCCTTTAGTTGCCTTGCTGCGCCATTTCTTTTCTCTGCGTCTCAGCGATCCTACCCAATGCTTGGGGTGTGTGAGCTTCCTTGCCGCGCCAAAAACAGCGGCTTCGGGAATTGATTTCCGCCTTCCTATGCTCGCACCCGGGTTCCGTGAGCGATGGTTTTACGTGGACGCTGGGGTGCCCAGCCCCCTGCTTTCAGAGCCAACCGTGCCCGCTATCCCCAACTCGGGCTGGGGCCAGGAGACGCTCACGAGCCCCCAGCTCGTCTTCGTTTGGCACCGCTTCACGTACTTGAGGTCGCTTGGTGTGACGGCACCCATGGTGGTGAAGGAGTTCCTCCTATGCCGTATTGCTCCTCTCTAGTGTCATTCCCGGCAGATGTGGGCCTTCGAGGGACGTGAAGACCGCATGAGGCTCCAAGAGGAAGATCTGACGCCCGAGGTGCTGAGGAAGGTTCTCATGATCCTGACCGAGGACCCTTCTCCTGGCAGCATCCGGCATGGGGGCGCCCTGTTGTACCTTTGCTCAAACAGGGGCGATTTCGTGAAGCGGATGCCCAGCTTCGATGAATGGGGGCTGCGTCCTGCAGGCCGTAGGGGACCCCGCGAGAACCCTGTTGTGGTGGTCGCCCTTCCGGTTGCCCACGGCGGTCCTTCCTCGAGTGGTGGAGCTGGGAGGCAAGGGGCGCTGGGGGCTGAAGGGGCCGCCTTCGAGATGACGGTGCCATGCGGTACTTCTGAGGTGGCAGCTCTTGAGGCCCACCCTGCGGCGGCTGAAGGCACCGAGCCACAGCCTGTGGCTCCCGTGGCAGAGGCCCCCGAGGCCCCGGCCACCCTCCTTGGCGTGGCATCTGGCGACGTGTCTCTGGGCGAGGCCCCCGATGCCGGGCACCCTGACGCTTCTTCCTCATCGCAAGCTGACCCCTGCACCGAGCTTCTGGGTTGCTTCCGTGTGGACTTCGAGGTTCTTAGGAAGAGAAGGGAGGCCTTGGGTGATGATTACCCTTGCCGCTTATTGAAGCGCAGGAAGTACTTTGCCACCGATGAGTAAGCCTTTCCCTTCCTCTGTTCCTTCTCTCCTACTGCTTCAGCTGATTATTACTCTGTAGGGCCCTTCCTGCCGAGTTTGCGGAGGTGATTGAGGAGCCATCTCTCCAGGCCTCGCCCTCTCCACCTTCCCCAAGCGTCCCGGGCTCCAGCACTGCCTTTGTGGTGAGGCCGGTTGGAGAGGCGGGCCATCCTGCGGTGCGTCTTGGTTCTGCACCCCTCTCGACCATCCTTCGTGAGCCCTCCGGGGGCATAGCCAGCCTGCCCTGAGCTCTTCGACTGGTTGTGGACGACGACTGGCTGAGGTTGGCCTTGCGATCTTCCTCGGAGGGCGAATTGGCTCTGGGCCAGACTTCGGGCGAGGCGCGTCCGGCCATCGCGAGGGCGCCAGCCCCCTGCCCGGCGGGGGAGTGCTGATCCGTGGCCCTCCTCGCGCGTCCGAGGCGGAAGGAGATGCGGGAGACGTGCTTGAGCGCGCTCGAGAGCGTTGTGCCCTCCGCCAAGGGTTCCTTCGGAGGGCGGCGGACGCGGTGAGCCAGCTTGGTGTAGAGCTCGCTGACGAGGATGCGCGCCTTGGGGCCGAGGGCCTGCGCCTAGCTGAGGAGAGGCGCAAGCTGAAGGTGGCCGTTGCCCTTGCACGCCACCAGCATGACCTCGACAATGAAAAGGCCGAGGCATCGCTGGCAGCTTCTTGGGAGGCCTGCTCCCGGGCCGTCGAGGAGGCTCAAGAGGCCAACCAGCGGCGCAGGGCCGCGGAAGAGCTGGCGTGGGAGCTCCGGGCCCTGAGCAGCTCCCTGGAGCAACAGGTGGAGCTGCAGGAGGCGTCCCTTGCGTCGATGGAGGGGGGCTTAGTTGATCGGGCAGAGCTTCAGAAGCGTGAAGAGGCATTGAGGCTGGAGGCCACCGAGCGCGCCCTGGAACTTGAGCGATTAGAGACGAGGGAGCGCATGGTGGCACAGACGGAGGATGATGTTGCCGCGAGGGAAGCCCGAGCCTCAGAAGAAGTGGATCGCCGTGTGGCGGCGGCTCGCTCGAACCTCGAGCGCGAGTTCGTGGAAAGGCTTGAGCTGATCCAGGTCAAAGCAGAGGGTATGTCCACCGCCCTGAGGGCCAAGCTGGATGAAGTGACGCGGCATGCGGACGCTACCAAGGCCGCCCTCGGCGCGGCACAGGCGGAACTGGCTTCCTCCCGAGCTGAGGTGCTTCTCCTCCACCAAAGGGTGGATGCTGCCGAGGCCGTTGCGCAGCGAAACGAGGACGAGATACGCCAGCTGTTGGGGATATAACTATTTGTGTAAGCCGCCCAGGAGGGGCCGGGTTATACAAAGAAGACTCATCAGAGAGAAGCCCAAGACCAAGCATGAAGATGGCGATTCAATAAAGGGCTTAAGGCCCACAGGCGACTTAAGGCCCGTTGTAGTAAACCACCATGATAGCATGACTTGTAACATAAGGTAGATTTAACTAGTCTCCGAGCCGGACACTGTTCATGAGCCGACCGGGACTCTGTAGGCCACAGGGCGTCAACCCATGTATATAAGGGGATGACCTGCTGGCGGCTTAGGGCAAGAAAGAACTCATCGAGAGCCGGGCATAGCGTATCTCGCTCCCTAGTCATCGAAACATCAATACCAACCCAACTAGACGTAGGCCTTACCTTCACCGTAAGGGGCCGAACTAGTATAAACTCTCTCGTGTCCCTTGTCCCGATTTAACCCCTTCAAGCTTCCTAGTTGCGATGACTCCACAACTAAGTCCTTTCATGAGGACATCTGACATGACTATTCCACGACAGTTGGCGCCCACCGTGGGGCCAGCGCACGGTGGATTTGAGTTCTTGAAGGGCAACTTCGAAGGGCTCAAGGGATACGTAGTGGGCCGGATGACCAAGAGTCGTCGTGGCAAGATCTACATCGACGACGAAGGCCCGACGCCGGCTCAATTGAGTATGGATACCGGGTCCCCTTCGGTGGAATCCACGTCTTCATCGGCCGGATCGGTGAGCCGGGCCCTGAGCCGGACAACTGCACCAACCTCGTCGAGACGGCTCAGCGTGCGAGGAAGACCCAGACTCAACCGGTCATGAGGCGTGCCTTCGTGGGATGCATCCACGGAGAGGAACTTTCTGAAGGATCTGAAGATAAGGGTGAGACGGCCGTCCTATCAGACGGTGATTCGTCCGCTGGTTTAGCAGATTCGTTGTACCAAGTGCAAGACGGCGTGCTCAGGGGCTGTTCCGATGGCATCAGTATTCCGGACCCCTGTGAGTCGCCAAGATGGGACGGAGTCTTCATGGCTGGGACTCAGCCCGGCTCAAACTCTACAGCTGCTGCAGTGGTAACGTCCGGGTTAGGAGCAGCCGGGGCAGGCGGCCCCGTGCGCCCGCCGGCTTAGGTGCTAATAGATCTCATGGACAAGCTTACGGCCCTGTTAACCGCCATGGTTATTCCTGCAAACAAAGATGAGCATGACGCAGTGGTAGCATAGGTGCACGAGGAGATAGCTCAGGCCAAGGAGGCCTTGGCAGCTGAGGATACTAGACTAGCTACAGAGCGGCCGGCTCTCGACGCCCGGGCACAGCGCTTGCAGTCGGAAGCTTACCAGCTCACGATGTGCCTAAACGCATCCAATGAGGTAATGAGGAGGAGACATCAGAAGACTCAGTCCCGTTTACCTCCGAATTACGACCCTTGGGTTCTTTTTGCTACACCCGGAGCTGGCCCAAGTAACCCGCCAGAGGCCAATCAGCTTATGACAGCCGGAACAGGAGGGCCAACTCAGCCTTGGGAGACGGTACCACCTCACGTGAGCATGCCACCGCTGCGTTATGTGCCAGTTCCCCCGGGTCACTTTTCCAACCCCATGGGGAACTTAATTGCAGCTTCAACATGTTTGGCGGCTCTTCCCATGGACGGTGATGACCCGGCGATAGTGGAAACCCGGAGAGTCAGAGAACTTCTTCAGACGGTCTTAGCTCAGCAGGAGACCTATTCTTACAGCCGGGACAGAATTCACTCAACTCCCCCGCCTTGGTTAGCACCGCCTCGTCAGAACCGGAGCCCGAGTTACAGCAGACACATGGAGTCCGAAGCTTTGTCAAGTAACGCCCAACGCCATAACCAGCCTGGTGGCTACCACCCGGTGCAAGACCGAATACGTCAGGAGAACGAACGGGCGGCTCAGGCAGCGGCTCAACAGGTGGCTTATCAGGACATCCCGGAGTATCCGACGACTTCTGTTGAGGCGGGAGTAGCCACTAGAACCGGTGGTGTTCCTTGTTTGGTACCGGCTCTACGCAATGTGCGTCTGCCCAAGGACTTCAAGGGACCTCGAAAGATACCAAATTACACGGCCGACTTGCAGCCCGGGGCATGGATCGAGAGTTATGAGATGGCCATGGAGCTATTGGAAGTCAGTGACGCGGCGATGGCTAAATATTTCAACATGATGCTAGACGGAACAGCCCGGTCTTGGTTAAAGGGTTTGCCACCCAACTCCATCGGCTCATGGGAGGAGTTAAAGGCTCGGTTCATCCAGAACTTCAATGACACCTGTAAGCAATCTATGTCGATTGTGGACTTAACAAATTGTTAGCAGGGGGAGGGCGAGTCCACCACCCATTGGGTGCGCCGGGTCAAGGAGATAATTCATTCATCTGACAACATGGATGCCGGCTCTGCAGTCCTTATGTTGGAGAAGAATTGTAGCTTTGAGCCGCTGAGGCAGAAGCTGGGGCGCCTTAAACGTGACTGCAAGGATATGGGCACGCTGATGGCGGCTTTAGTTAAATATGCCGATTCTGATAGTACCAAGGATCCCGCGTCTGACGATGAGAAGACAGGGAAGGGAAGAAGGAACGGTAATGCAAAGGGCCAACAACATAATACGGGGAATCAAAGCGGCAATAAGCGTAAGGAGGACGGTAACCCGGAGTTCATGGCCAATGCCAATGCGCAGGGTAACAATCAGAGACGTAAGGGCAAACCGCCTCAATCCGGCGGGTCAGGCCCATCTCTTGAACAACTACTCAATGAGCCCTGCCCAAGACACGACACCAGGGAGCGGCCTGCCACGCACCTGTGGAAGGATTGCGCGATCATGAAGGCGTTTAAGAATTCCAACACTTATGATGGCCATAATGGGTCTGGTGGTGGTTCAGGAGCTGGCGGTTTCCATGGCCCAGGTGGCGGCTCAGTGTCCGGCCTTCAGGGACGTCAAGGAGGAGGCTATAACCAATAGCAGTCTGGTCAAGGAGAGCAGGAGCAACAGCAGTCGGGTTATCAGAGCAACCCGAAGTAATTGAATGGTGGGCAGTATCATGTATTTACCACTAGCTTATGCAAACATGACCAGAAGGTTCATAAGAGGGCCGTCAATTCTGTTGAGCCGGTAATCCCTCATTATTTGAGGTGGTCAGAGCAGCCCATCATATGGAGCAGGGAAGATCATCCTCCGCGGGTCGATAACCCGGGTCAGTTGGCCTTGGTGGTGGTGCCTCAGGTTGGAGGGTATAAGTTCACTAAGGTGCTCATGGACTGGGGTAGTAGCATCAATATCCTCTATTATGAGACCTTTCAATGCATGGGATTAACTAATAAAAATCTGAGAACATCCAACACTGTTTTCCATGGAGTAGTCCCTGGTAAGTCGGCTTACCCAGTTGGCAAAATTGAGCTGGAGGTGGCCTTTGGAGACGAATATGACTCCAGAGCTGAGAAGTTGACGTTTGAGGTGGTCAAAATCAGGAGCCCATACCATGCTCTGTTCGAGCGGTCGGCTTATGCTAAGTTTATGGCCCGGCCATGTTATGTTTATTAGCAGCTCAAGATGCCGGGTCACAAGGGCACCATCACTGTACATGGAAGTCGGAAGGTAGCACTGGAGTGTGAAGAAGGCGACGCGGCTTATGCTGAGTCGGCCTGCGCAGTAGAAGAGCTCAAATTTTATCAAGATAATGTTGACCCGGCGGATATGACATCCCTGAAGAAACCGACTACAGAGCACGACCCGGCGTTGAAGTTTAAATCGGCAGCTGAGACAAAGCTCGTTGACTTTACCCCGGGTGATTCTTCTAAGCAGTTCAACATCAGCAGCAATTTGGATCCCAAATAGGAAAGCGCGCTCATCGAGTTCATCTGTGAGAACCGGGACATCTTTGCATGGAAACCTTCTGACATGCCGGGTGTACCGAGGGAACTCGTTGAGCACACTCTCAATATTGATCCAAAGTATAAGCCGGTCAGGCAGTTTCTTCGGTGTTTTAACAAAGAGAGACGGAAAGCTATTGGAGAGGAAGGCGCCCGGCTCTTGGCGGCCGGGTTTATCATTGAAGTTTTTCACCCGGAGTGGTTGGCTAACCCGGTGCTTGTCCTCAAGAAGAACGGCACCTGGCGGATGTGCGTGGACTACACGGACTTAAACAAGGCTTGTCCGGCTGATCCCTTTGCTCTTCCCCGTATTGATCAAATCATTGATGCTACGGCGGGTTGTGAACGTTTGAGTTTTTTGGATGCTTACTCTGGTTATCATCAGATCAAAATGGCAGTTAAGGACCAAGAGAAGACGGCTTTCATCACTCCGTTTGGAGCCTTCTGCTATGTATCTATGCCATTTGGACTCAAAAGTGCCCAGGCGACTTATCAGCGGTGCGTGCAGAACTGTTTGCACGATCAAATTGGGCGTAACGTTCATGCTTACGTGGATGACATTGTGGTGAAGTCCAGAGAAAAGGAGACCTTGATATCTGACTTGAAGGAGACCTTTGATAATCTCCGGGTTTACAAGATGATGCTTAACCCGGCCAAGTGTGTGTTCGGTGTTCCTGCGGGCAAGCTCTTGGGTTTTCTGGTGTCCAACAGAGGCATCGAAGCTAACCCGGAGAAGATTAAGGTGATTATCTCTCTGGCTAAGCCGGCGTGCATCAATGATGTTCAGCGACTGGCGGGTCGTGTTGCCGCCTTAAGTCAGTTCATAAGTCGGCTAGGTGAGAAGGCCCTTCCATTGTATCAGATGATGAAGAAAACTGACACTTTTGTCTGGAGCGAGGCCGCTGATGCTGCTTTTGAAGACTTGAAGAGACAATTGTCTAAACCTCCGATTCTCGCGGCTCCAATTGATAAAGAGCCTTTGCTGTTATATGTGGCTGCCAATTCACGAGCCGTCAGCGTTGCCATCGTGGTGGAGCGTAAGGAAGCTGGCAAGGAGCATCCGGTTCAATGGCCGGTCTACTACTTAAGTGAGGTACTCATTGAATCTAAGCAAAGGTATCCACATTGGCAGAAGCTTGTTTACGGGGTGTTCATGGCCAACCGAAAGTTGAAGCAGTACTTTCAAAGCCACCCTATAACTGTGGTAAGTTCTGCCCCTTTGGGAGACATCATTCAGAACAGGGAGGCCACAGGACGAGTCGCCAAGTGGGCCATTTAGCTTGGGCCTCACGATCTGAAGTATATGCCACGTACTGCTATTAAGTCTCAGGCCTTGGTGGACTTTATCAATGATTGGACAGAGTTACAGGCCCCTAAGGAGAAGCCGGATAACACATATTGGACGATTCACTTTGATGGGTCCAGGCAGCTAGAAGGCTCGGGGGCTGGAGTGGTGTTAACTTCCCCTCGAGGTGACAAATTTTGTTATGTACTCCGGCTTATGTTCCCATGTACTAACAATGCAGCTGAGTACGAGGCCTTACTCCATGGTCTCCGGATGGCTAAGGAGATGAACTTAAGCCGAGTAAGATGCTTGGGCGACTCATATCTGGTGGCTCAACAAGTGTCAGGCAAGTGGGATTCCAAGGACCCCCTTATGGCGGCTTATCATCGTGAGGTAGATGTTGTGGCTGGTCACTTCACGGGTTATCAAGTGGAGCACATCGATCGAAGGAAGAATGAGGCGGCTGATGCTTTAAGCCGGTTGGGATCCCAACGTAAGCCGGTGCCGCCCAACACCTTTCTCAATGTTTTGCATAACCCTTGTGTCAAGGTGCCTACCGAGGAAGAGCTAGCAGTGCCAGACCCGGAGGCACAGCTGGTAGCGGCTCTTCATATTATCCCGGATTGGACAATGCCCTACTTGGCTTATATGACCCGGGATCAGTTGCCTGAGGATGAGACCTTGGCGAGACAAATCATCAGGCGCTCCAAATCTATGACGATTGTGAACGGCGAGTTACATCACCTAAGTGTCACGGGCGTTTAAATGCCAGTGTCCCCTCTGAAGGCCAAGAAATACTTCGTGAGATCCATGAAGGGGATTGTGGCCATCATGCCGGGTCAAAATCTCTCGTAGCCAAAGCTTTTCGTCATGGTTTCTATTGGCTGGCGGCTCATGCTGATGCGGAGGATCTGGTCAGTAAATGTGATGGTTGTCAAAATTTCTCACGACGAGCTCATGTGCCGGCTCAAGAATTGAGGATGATCCCGATCACTTGGCCGTTTGCAGTCTGCGGGCTTGACATGGTTGGACCTTTCAGAAGGTCTAAAGATAAAAAGACACATCTGCTGGTGGCAGTAGACAAGTTTACAAAGTGGGTTGAGGCAGAGCCGGTCAGTAAGTGTGATGCAGCCACGGCGGTTCAGTTCATGAAAAAGGTGATCTTTCATTTTGGTTTCCCACATAGCATCATAACTGATAATGGCACTAATCTCTCCTAGGGTGCCATGGAAGAGTTCTGTGAAAGAGAACATATCCGGCTCGATGTTTCGGCTATTGCCCATCCTCAATCC
The DNA here is from genome assembly GCA_021437245.1 of Aegilops speltoides. NCBI lineage: Eukaryota > Viridiplantae > Streptophyta > Magnoliopsida > Poales > Poaceae > Aegilops > Aegilops speltoides. The sequence goes on from CM038142.1 coordinate 406,272,593, forward strand.
AATGGTCAAGCAGAAAGAGCTAATCAAGAGATCCTGAAAGGTATCAAGCCCCGGCTCTTAGTCCCCTTACAGCGGACTCCGGGTTGTTGGGTGGAGGAGTTACCCTCCGTGTTATGGAGCATTAACACTACACCTAACAAATCTACGGGATGCACACCTTTCTTCATGGTCTATGGAGCAGAGGCAGTCCTGCCAAGTGACATCCGACACGACTCACCCCGTGTGGCGGCTTACGTTGAGGCGGATAACGAAAAGGCTCGTCAGGATGCACTTGACTTGTTGGATGAGGAGCGAGACTTGGCAATATCCTGCTTGGCGATTTACCAGCAAGACCTGCGCCGCTATCACAGCCGCCGGGTTAAGAGTAGAGCCTTTCAGGAAGGCGACTTGGTGCTCCGGCTCATCCAGGATCAATCTAACATACATAAGCTATCCCCGCCTTGGGAAGGGCCCTTTGTGGTCAGCAAGAATCTGCACAATGGGTCATATTATCTCATCGATATTCGAGAGCACAAGGACTCACTTAAGTCAGAGGAGGAGACCCGTCGGCAGTGGAATATAGCTCATCTCCGGCCTTACTATACTTAAGTCACCAGTTCTTAAGATGTATATACTTTTGACAATGTACATATTATATAAAGCAATAAAGCAGGACCTCTGTCCTTTTTTCCCATAAAGAATGTTTGATGTCTTCTCTATCAGGTGATGGACACTACCAACAGGGGACGGATCATATCTGAATCTGGCTTTCCCTTTGGTCTGGCTTATGATCATATCTGAATCTAGCCATGGTCACTTGGGGGCTTCCTGTTCAAACATAGGTCGTATTCGAACCAAAGAGAACATAGCTGTCGATACCCACTTGATCGGCATACTGCCAAACCCACTTGGGGGCTTCTTGATCATATTTGAATCACACCTTAACCCCTTTGGGTCTGACGTGGATTGTATTCGAATCAGCGTCATTAAACAACTCTTATGTTCACTTGGGGGCTTCCTGTTCAAACATAGGTCATATTCGAACCAAAGAGAACATAGCTGTCGATACCCACTTGATCGGCATCGCCAAAGCCATTGGGGGCTATATGATCGTATCTGAATCTTAGCTTAACCCCTTTGGGCAGTTCTCTGATCGTATTCGAATCAGGAGCCTGTGAACATTGCTTATAAGTATAGTTACTTTAACTATCATTGAAACCTTCTTGAGGAGATGGTTCTTGATTCTTCCGGTTTACTATTGATTACCTCAGGTTCTAAAAATGCCAGGTAAAATATCCAATGGGCCAGAAAGACTATCAAAAGGGTCACAGGTATGCAGTTGTGATTATGTTTTAAATAATCATAAATCGGCCTATATATGAGGTCTTTGGATCATGTTCCGGGTGATCAATACTCTATACACCCCTGGGGCAGTGAACCGCCCAGAAAACTTTGCCTGTTTTTATGTGCAGGATAAAGCAAGGCAAGTTAAACATCAAGGAAATACATGGTTAACATAAGCCAGAGGAATATAGTGATGGCGGCTTACAAAAGTAATCAGCACCATAAAGCATGACAAGCATTAAGAAGTTTTCTCTATCCTATTACAAGACTCCCCGAGTCTAAACAAGTGAAGCATTGTTTTTGCAAAAGTTATAACACGCCTGGCGGCTCATTCCTCTGGCTGGCTTGATGACTCCGGGTTATCCTTCTCCACCTCTCCTTCGGTTGTTTTGTCCTGGAAGGTGGACGAGGCCCAGTCAATGCCGCTCAAGGCTTCAAATTCAGACTCATCATCTATTAAACCGGCCGGGTCCACTTCAGGGGCAAAGGTATGCTTACGCGTTGGAGGGATCAGGCTGACTTGTTCATATGGGACGTTTGGGATTCTCCGGTTCTCGCTATCATAGCCCGGCGAATACTTAGTAAGATCAGTTTCGTTCCCAATGAGAATCGCCAGGGGACGTACGACTTTGACACAGGCAGTGAAGTCTTGGTCGTCAAAGGCAGTGCCGTCCTCCTTCAGGCTTGGATATCCGAGAGAGAGAGATCAGCAAGGTCAAGTTCTGGCACCCATGCTCTTGCCCGACTTAATGCGGCCACGGCTCCGGCTCTCGCAGATGCCCGCCTTAAATCCTGAATTCGTTGAGGTAGCACCGAAAGATGCCTCAACACATCTTGTAGAAGGCGAGGAGTGCTATTTGATAAGGCCACAACGGCCAAAGCACGTTGTGACCCGGAGTACAGCTGCTCCACTAAGGTGTACACCGCCTTAAGCTTGATCAACATATTTTCCCTCAGATTGGTACTCCTGGGGCCTGTATGTTCACAGGTATAACAGTAAGCCGGAGGTGACTATTACAATAATCCTTGGAAGATTACAATATTTAAGGTTTTTTAGAGTGACTTACCGAATATGGCTGAGACCATTTGGGATATCTGCCGTTTTAAGTCGGATAGCTCGGTTGTTGCCTCGGCAAGAGATGCTTCTGCTATTTCGACCCGAGTCACCAGTGAAGCCCTCTCATCAACCCAAGTTTTCTTCTCTGATTCAAAATTTTTCTTCAGCTTCTCTTGTTCAGAGATACTGAATTCAAACTTGGAGTTGGCTTTCTGAGTTTCAAGCTCTTGGGTTTTCAACTGGCTCTTCAGATCAGCAATCTCCGACTCAAATTGACTTATGGTGGCCTGCATTGACATCAGGTTATGGTAAGAATCATGGGAAGATAACATTCAAGTCCCAAACACTTTACAAGTAAAGATACTTGGTACTTGGGGGCTAATGTATGCTTAAAGAATTTTTTTAACCTATCCTATCGAGTCATACATATTAAGTCTCAAACACTTTACAAGTAAAGATACTTGACACTTGGGGGCTAATGTGTAATACAAATTCAAAGTCTCATGCTATCACCGGGTTAAGTGTATTCATTTTAAACCGGACAAACTAACAGTAAGTATATTTCTAAGTCTACAACATATTCATTCATAAGCAATAGACTTGGGGGCTGGTACAGTAAGTAAGGTTCAGGAAAAAAGCATAAATTATACCTCAGATTTGTGCTGTATTTGCTTCACCATGTCAATTTCCAGGTCACGACTATTGTGTACTTGGTTCGGATAGCCCAAGACTATATCACCAATACTTAGGTGAGAATAATCAGTGATGTCCTGTTTGGCCTTCCGACGTTGAGCAAACTCTTCCTTGGCAGTGCATTGGGCAAGAACAGTAGGTCGGCCCGGTTCAACATATTGACTTTTCACAATTTCAGCTTCCGGGTCAGTCGACTTCACCGGACTAGGAACTTCCGGGTTATCAGAATTGTGGATAACATCTTCTGCAGGCGGGTCAGAGGTTGGCACCAGAATGTCAGAAGCCGGTTCAGGTGGTGGCTGATGAGTGGAGCTGTCAAGAATGGATGACTCAAGCGCCGGTTCAGTGACCACCGGGTCTCGGGACGGTTTATTCTTCTTTGACCTCTTGCTGGGTTTCACTTGCAGGTTGTCAATCAAAGTGGAAGGATAAGCATCAAGGTATAAGTATGGAAAAACTTAAAGTAAGAAAGGTCATATTACCCGGGAGCCGTTTTGAAAGACGGCATGTTTGATTGCATCGACTCGTCAGAGGAAGGAGAGTTATCCTGATAATTGGAGTCAGTTGAGTTGAGAAGTTGGCGAATTAAACCCGCCAAAGGTAAAGCAGAATGTAAATCGAAGATAACCTTGGTCCGACGCTTCCTGGTTACATCGGGTAAGCCGGAAGAGAGTTATGCGTCTTGGTTGGCCCAAGTCTGCCTCCGGTTCTCAAGTTGTTGTTGCTTCAAAAGAAATTGAGGATCTTGGTAAGCTAGAGGATGTGAAAATCTTACTTTCCGGGTCACCCTTCGGATTTTTTGCTTTGGCAAAGGCTCTGAGTCGGAGGAGATTATAGTTACCTCTTCGTCAATTGCTTGACTGTTCCCTGTGTCTTCCTGAAAGGATAGAATGTCAGTAAAATAACGACAAAGGAGTTAAGAAAATCAAAAGATTACCTCTTCCTCATCCGAAGAAGAGTCATCCAATTTAAGCATATCGGAGGCGCTGGGTTTCTTCTTCTTTGAGGTGCCCGTCTTGGCGGCTTTCCTTTCGATCTTCTTGGCCATACGCCTGTTTGGCAGCCTCATGGTCATACTTGACCTTCCAGAAATTATCACCGGCCTGTGGAAAAAGATAAAGAATCATAAGTACAAGAAGGTAACATATTAAAGAGTATTTATGAAGATTGGTAACTTACAGCAGGGGCCGAGTTCTTCTTGCAGAAGGGAAGTAAGCTGAAGGCATTACCAGTTACAGTGCCCTCCTTCAACAATGACTGGACTGTAGCATCTACCACATCATCTGGTAAGTCATCAGGACTATGACACATTGGGTCCTCCTTCTCGCCTGTGTAAGTACACATTAAGCCGGAGCGGCGGCGTAATGGTAGTATCCACCAGGTGACCCAGACCCGGACCAAATCGATGCCACTTAACCCGTTGCCTAAAAGGGCTTTGATCTTCTTAATGGTGGGGTTAAGAGGCAGGCGCTCAACAGCAGTCAACTTGTCCGCCAGATGATGGTTGGATTCAAGGCGCAGGGCGCGAAAGCCGGGCAGAGGGCTCTCATCAGCCGGTGACGTGTCTTGACAATAGAACCACGTCTGGTTCCAATCCTTCGGGTGACTTGGCAGCTCGGCATAAGGAAAAAGATAATCTCTCCGCCGCTGGATTGAGATGCCGCCAAGTTCAAGGCTAGGCCCGTTGGCACGTTCATTCTGCCGGTTCAAATAAAAAAGTTCTCTGAACAAAAGTAGACTTGGCTCCTCTCCCAGGTACACCTCGCAGAAGACTTGAAAATTGCAAAGATTTGACACGGAATTGGGTCCAATGTCTTGAGGTCTAAGGTCAAAGAAATTCAGAACTTCCCTGAAGAATTTTGAGCCGAGGGGGGGGGGGCAAATCCCCGGTTCATGTGATCCGTGAACACTATTACCTCCCCATCTTTGGGTTGAGGTATCTCCTCAGACGGGTTAGGGGCACGATAAGACATGACCTCCTTCTTTGGCAGATGGCCAGACTTCGCGAACTCGGCAAGCTTGATTTTGGTCACTATGGATGGAACCCAATTGCAAGTCACAGGGGCTTTAGCCACCTTAGGAGCCATGACAATAGTTGGCCTACGACAAAATAAGAAAGCTCCGGTTCAACTTTAACCTGGGAGAAATATCTAAATTATTTAAAGTGGCGGCTTAAGAAAGGGGCCTAATGATATAAGGGTGATTGTGCAATAATATTTAAGCCGCTACCAGTGTCAAGAGCAATTCAAGAATTCTTAAAGATCATGAGAAGAAGGCAAGGCTTACAGTTCAGTATCACTTATTTAAACCGGACACCTGGACAGTGGTGTTTAAAGGGCATTTTCTAGAAGAAGCTTTCCGGGTGATAGAAACAAGTTTCACAGACGACGGCTATTATTCTGGATCAAATTATTGCTCTGAAAGAAAAAAATTCTAGACCTCAAAACAGGGCAGAGAAGTTCATACACTTGAAGAGGGTTTCTAAACAAGGAAAATGAGATCTATTTCTATGCAAGATCAACACAAACAACTACCGAAGCAGTTCTGCACAGTTTTACGATCTAAACGGGGCATTGGAGGTGAAAACCAGCAAGGGTTTACGTCGGGAGTGATGAACACCAACGAACTCAGCAGTGTCCCAATGCAGATCTAAGAAAGGGGAGGAGAGGAACTCACGGATGAGGACGAGCTGCGGAGGTTCGCCGTCGTTTTCTGGTCAGAGTCAGGTTGATGCAACGGCCTGAGTCGATGAAGATGAGGGGTTCGACAGCGGCGGCGGCGGAGCTCGAGTGGCAGAGAGGAGAGGAAGAAGACAACTAGAGGGAGAAAAATGAAAGACCTAAGTCGCGGTTATTTATAAGGAGAAGATAACTGAGACGGCGTGGGAAACGAGGAGATAAGAATTACTATCCAGCGGCCCCGATGCCTTGATTTTCGGAACAGTCAATAAAGGAAGAGATCCGTTGAAGTATACGATGGAATAAAAATGAATTAAAGGAGGGATGACATCACGCCGGGTTAAGATGGAGCCAGACGATGACACCATGGCGGGTTAACGAAAACCCTCTGCATGGTCAGAAGACCGAAGATTTAATTCTTTAAAAATATTTTTAAGATTAACATGAACAGGTTCAAATCAATCTGGGGCCTAATGTTGGGGATATAACTATTTGTGTAAGCCGCCCAGGAGGGGCCGGGTTATACAAAGAAGACTCATCAGAGAGAAGCCCAAGACCAAGCATGAAGATGGCGATTCAATAAAGGGCTTAAGGCCCACAAGCGACTTAAGGCCCGTTGTAGTAAACCGCTGTAACACCCCAAAAATTTTAACCTTATTTATTTAATTAAAATTTTTGCCAGGAACTTAAACTTTTGTTTTCTGGATTTTCTTTTGATTTCAGAACCAATTCTTCCCTTTATTTTTATGGAGTTTTACCTCAAGTGAAAAAACTTACCAATTTTATTGGACTCTTTTACCCTCTCAAATAAAACAATTCTTTTATCAGTAGGATTATTTATATAATTATTTTTTTCCTGAGCTTTATTTCTCTAATTTGGTTTTTCATAAGTTTAGGGTCCCATTTGCACTGCAACCCTTTTATAAATTCATTCAAAAATCCCACCAAAATTTGGAGATGTCATGTGATGTTTTTAAAACATTTTTATGCAAAAATATATTTCAATCTTTGGATATTTTGAGCTCTACACCATATTTTCAAATCTGGTCCAGTGGGCAGATTTGCACTACAACCTATTTAAATATTTCTTTAAAGCCTTCACCAAAATTTTGAGATGTCAGTGGTAGCATGCAATTCAACTTTATGCAAAAACCTAGTGATGTTCTTTGGAATAATTGAGTGAATCAACCTCTTTTCCACTCTGGTCGAACTTGTTGAGTTGTAGAGCAACTATATTTTAAGTTGTTCCTTTATCCATGATTCCTTTTCCTACTTGTAGTCCTCCCTGATAAACCCCTAAGTACAGGAGCATGCACCCATTGGACCATTTTTGGTTCATGAAGTAACGCCATTTACCTCCTGTCCAGAATTGAAGTTTTGCAAAACTTGCACTAGCAAGTTTGTGCTTTGGACAAACTAACCTCACCACCCTCTCTTTCATCTAAAGAGACCCCACTCTGGAAGATTTGGCCACTCCAACAAATGCCTAGGTGCCTGTGGCATTTTGTCAAACACCTTGAGAGCATGGACAGATTGGGCATGAGTTTTTGTTTACATTGTGAACCTGATCCCCTGACTAGACCAGCATGTCCCATGGTTTTGTCCTAGCCTACAACCCCACCCTGCTAACCCTCTTGTGGTTTAGAGCCCCCTAGCATGCATTAGCATTTTGTCGAGCACGTTCCGTGCGTGCTCTAGGCGCGAGCAGAGCACGAGTTTTGCACGTGCCGCGCCCGAGTCGCCGCGTTGCGCACCTGGTTTTGCCCCCACTGCAGAGCCGCGCCACGCACTCTCCCTCTCACCAGAACACGCCAAGCAGCCCCTCACCACGTCTCCGGCAAGCTAGGAGCTAGCCGCCACGGCCGCCCGACAGCCCCTGCTCTGGTCGGCGCTGCCCGAGCCTCTCCCGCTCGCCACCTGCCCCCTGGAGCAGCGCGAGCTCATCCACAGGCGTGTTCCCTAGCGCTCGTCGCCGCCACGTTCCCCGGATGCTACAGAAAGACGGTCGCGCCGCAAGCTTATCCACGGCCGCGAACCGACTTGATGTGCTATAAAAGAGGCCCCGAGCACGCCTGCCCGAGGTAGCCTCAAATCACCCCCTCGCGTTTCCGTGGCAGCCAACCGACCCGGGAGGTCTTCTTCCCATCTCCGCAACCACCACGCCGCCATCGTCTCCGGACATTCCGGCGCCACTGTGGCCTCCCCTCTCCACTCTCTTCACCAGGAGCCCCCTCTCCCTCTCGTGAGTCCATCCCCCTACTCAATTTTGACCAGGACTCGCCGCGGGCGAAAACTCACTTTTCCCGACGGCCACCGTCCGTCAAGGAGCTTCGCCGCACGGCAGCTCCGGCCCACGCCAGAGACCAAAGCGACCACCGGAGTGACCGCCGACCCCGAGCCCGCGGGTGACCTCTGCTCGAACGGTGCCGCTGTCACGGCTGCAGTGTCGCCAGAGTCCCGCCCCCTCTCGGGCAGAGGAAGAGGAGGGAAGGTGGACTAGTCAAACCTGACCAGTGGGCCAGGCGGGCCCATTGTCAGTGACCACGCACGGTCCTCGCTGGATAAGTGGAGGCGTAAAGTCGGAATACGCCTTGGACGTGTACGTATATTCGAATCGTTTTCTTTTTCTGTTTTATTTTTTTAATAACAGATTTTGACCAAAACTTTGACTGTCTATAACTTTTTAAATATAACTCCAAATGAATTGATTCTTTTTCCTACCTCTCCCAAATATTGTCTAGTTTATTTTAAGATTTATTTCAAAAAAATTCAGACAACTTTTTGGTACTGTTTTTGAAACTATATATTGATTCAAAAATCTTTTAAATAGGATTTTTGGAGAAAGGAGAAAGCCTTCAAAAACTTTTGGAGTGCACCTTGCCTCCCCACAACTTGAAGGCAAGCATCCTGAACCCTGGTATAATATTTTTGATGTGTTGGTTGACACGATTATAACACCTCCTTATTTCGGAAAACTCGTTATTTTATGTGGTGATACGATCCTTTGCATGACTGCATATTAGTGATTTCCTTGCTGTTGGAAATGAATATACCTGTGACGGTGATCATCCTCATGTGCCCTGCATGCATGCCGGAAAGGAATCCGGGAAAGCCTCTGCCTTGGGTAGGTGTGAGCTTGTCGCTGGTCTCCGTCGGGACGGTTATGTCCGGTATGGCATAGTAAGGTGTAATGAGCGGTGATTCTGTTGGTTGAAATATATTTGTTATACATGTCATGCAGGGAAATTATAAACCTCCGAGTCGAATCAGATCGAGTCTTGTTCCAAAGACTTCCACACTTGTTTCATGCTACCACTTGTCCCTCGCCATGTAGGGTACGGTTCAAGAATTTGTCAACCCATTTCTAGCACACATCAGATAGAGGGGCCGGATGACGGTATCATGGCCATGGATTAAAGCCACCATCCGTCGGGGCATGAGTGTTTGGTTGTAGCCGAGGGGTAGCTTCCCAGTTTCTTGCTGCTGTATAAATTTTGTGATCCCATGCTAATCAAGGTTGTAGCCTCCCCACTTAAAGTTTTGCTTAACGAGTGTCGTGGGTGATTCCAGACACCGGTAAGTTAAGCTGGTGTGTGCAAGTCAGGTGCGTTTTCATTTAAAAGACTATAGACGGAATTAGTCTTGATGGACTAAAGGAATCCGTTACTCGTGGGTAAAGAGTACACCCTCTGCAGAGATTAAACCTATTCGAGTAGCCGTGTCCATGGTTAAGGACTACAGTCTGGGTTGGGTCAAGTGTCGGTCTTAGTGCCGTTCTTTGGAGGAGAAACCGTTAAAACAAAACTTGGATCATGACTTGTACTGATTATGATAATTTTGATTATTATTATGGACTAACCCATTATATTATTTGAATTATTGAGTATCCCTAGGATGGTTCTACCCCCTGGATATTCATTGTGATTATTTGTTTTATAAGCCCTTTATGCGGTGTCGCTGAGACGCCCGACTGTGGCATTTCTTGTTATTTATTTACTTTATAAGCCCTTTATGCGGTGTCACTGAGACGCCCGACTGCGGCATTGCTTGTTTTTTACTTACTTTATAAGCCCTTTATGTGGTGTCGGTGAGACGCCCGATTGTGGCATTGCTTGTTATTTATTTACTTTATAAGCCCTTTATGTGGTGTCACCGAGACGCCCGACTGCGGCATTGCTTGTTATTTATTTACTTTATAAGCCCTTTACGTGGTGTCGCACAGACGCCCGACTGCGGCATTTTATTGCCACTCCATTATTGCTCATTCATCTTGCACATAAATAACCTGTTTGCATGCATAAGAGATTTTATTTATGACTGACGATGTGATCATAGAATATTTCAGTGCATGATTATCATTTATATTATCCCGGTATTCATAATTTTTGCGAGTACATTCAAAGTACTCACTGGCTTGTCCCTGGCTATTGTCTTGGCCAGATTTCTTGCACGGAGAGGAGCGACGCGATGACAGCCCCGGAACCTAAACAACGGTGATAGCAGCCTCGTGAAGATAGGAGTTAACCTGGTCAGTTGTTCCTATTGGGAAATGGAGTCCCATAGACACTGATGATCCACAAACCGCTTCCGCCCTCAACCACTAGAAACCATTGGTTGTACTCACATGCCAGAATGGTCTTGTACTTCATATTTTGTATTTTTCTTGGAAATTATGTATCAAGTCGGTGTCTCATCAGCTAACAGTAATCCTGGCGCTGGTGAGCACAACGACCATTTTCTGGAAATTAATACCGGGAAAACCGGTCGTGACAAACTTTGTATCAGAGCCAGGCTGACCATTGGCTAATCCTATCTTAGCCAGGTCGAAAAACTTAGGCAAACCAACCCACCAGACCTTAACCAAACCACAGCCAAGCTTCTCGTGCAAGATAGCCACACAGTGACCCCGACACTTTTGGCAGTCAGTGCCCAACCTATCAACCCAGCCTGTCTATCACGCACCAGTGACCAGCACCCAAGATGTCTCATTCGCAAGCATGCGAAGGAAGGCTCCGTCCCCTTTTCCTATAAAAAGGGCACGCTAGCCCCAACCCAACACAGCACAGCCTCTACCCCAAACCGAGCCATAATGCCTGGCCCCGTCATACACAATGAGACCACAGCAACCAACCTTGGAGGTTTTGTGACCATACTCGCAAACCTCACCCGTCGTGCCTATGCGTTAGAAGAGCCCCCAGAATATGTCGTGTACCAAGGACCCATGAGCGGTGAGGACCACACCTGGGCCATCAGGCACATCTACGGTAGGAGTCTGTCGCCAGAACGCCTTTACTGTGTTCACCGAAGGACAACTTCCTTTGAGCCACAAGCCATCCAGCTAGCTGCTCGAGAAGCTATAGTTCAACTCCGGCACTTGTCACCCAGAGTTAACTGTCGCTCCTTCTACTACTACCCCAGACGTGAAGGGTATGGTAGACCACCCCAAGTTGCCAACGGAGATCACGAGACGGATCCTGCATTGTTGCACCTAGTACACTATGTAGGTGCACTAGAGGCACTGTTCGATCAAATCACCATTGATCTGATCGCAGCTCGTGGAGAGCTGGTTCGCCGAGCCCCGGCAAGCAGGGAAGACAAGCCCAACGCCGACAACCCAGTTGTGCTGTTTGGACACCCGATCGAGACCCTGAGGTCAGCCCCAGCCATCAACCAAAGTGCTTTGATGACCCCAGAAGTGCTTCGTCACCTTTTGGGAGCCCACTCCAACGGGATTGTGGCCAACAATCCCCGCGAAGGTCATCATCGCCACCCCGACCCTGCAGCCCCTCAACCCCCTCCAGCTAATCCCGACCGTGAGGCCCGAGGAGAAGCCTCGACATCCACAAGGCACGCTCGCTTGGATATAAACGAGGTAGACTAAGTCACTCGAGTAGTGTCGAGTCCCAGTGTATCCTCGCTTTGTAATCGTGTGACCTTGTAAATAAATACAGCCTGTCGTCGTGCCTCTGTTATTTAAATAGTAACCTTGCAAGGATATATCAACTGCAGCTTGCATTTTATTCGGGCACAGCTACCAAAACCACCTCGATGACCCCCACAAAGGATACGCCACTTTAGTGAGATGTGTGTATCTGTGGCTTTGACCCCGAACCTTGGAGCTGAGCTGGCAAATTCATTACCTTTCACCATGGTAAAATGACCCAGCTCCGGTGCTATAAAAAGGCCACCTCGTGACCTTGCCAAGCACCCCTCACCTTGTGCACCATTTCCTGCCATGCCGAGCCCTAGTATTTATCTAAGAACCCCAGATGCAACCCCGGGTAGCTTTGTCAAAATATTGTGGGACTTTACCTGCAGTACCACGGGTTCTACCCAGCCACCCCAGAACGAGCTGTTCAAATCGAGAATCACCCAGTCCACCTCGAGATATTGGGCAATAGTACACATCCCTCCCGTAGACTCAAACCAAGACCCAACAGAGGTCTCCTTCGTGGGGAAATCTATGCCGACCCCACATATGGTCATAGAAGCTGCTGCGTACGAAGCGCTTGCTCGCCTTCGATTCGAGGTACCCTATGCCAGCGAACGAGGGTATTATTACTTTTCGAGCCGTGCAGCACCCGGGGAAGTAACATCCTTTCCCGATGGACGAATTGAGAGAGACCCAGTACTGGCCAATCTTGTCCATTACGTCATCGCTCAAGAACGTTTAACCCAACGTGTGATGGCTTATCTCCAGAGCCTCACGGATTTAAATCCTCAGATCGCCATCGGCAGATCATTGAGGCCCGACCAGGAGCGACGCATTCATCGACTAGTCAATCCACTTCCCCCGATAGAAGAGGAGTGTGTCCCAGTACCAGAGACGTTTTCTCGGGACCCCGTCTAGTTACCGTTTGCATTATAGACGTTGCTGCTGTGTTTATTATTGCAACATTTATTTATAAGTTGTAACTTATGTGTGGTACCCCGAGTTTGCGCGGTGAGTAAATCATTTAGTTTCTATTTATGTGAGTAGTTCTGTTGCGGTTTAACTCTAGTATATTACTGTTCTCTCGCGAAAAATCCTGGAGTGAGATTTCTTTTCCCTGAGCTGCTGCATCGTACACCTTCTCACGACATGGATTATTTTATGTCACACAGCACCACGGCAGCAGACTCACAACCGCTCGAACACACACCCTGCTTGCAAAAACACGTAACCGTGGAGTATTTGTTTTTCAAAACAACTCCTAACAAATCTCGAGGACGAGATTTTTTCTTAAGGGGGGTAGTGTTGTAACACCCCAAAAATTTTAACCTTATTTATTTAATTAAAAATTTTGCCAGGAACTTAAACTTTTGTTTTCTAGATTTTCTTTTGATTTCAGAACCAATTCTTCCCTTTATTTTTGTGGAGTTTTACCTCAAGTGAAAAAACTTACCAATTTTATTGGACTCTTTTACCCTCTCAAATAAAACAATTCTTTTATCAGTAGGATTATTTATATAATTTATTATTTTTCCTGAGCATTATTTCTCTAATTTGGTTTTTCATAAGTTTAGGGTCCCATTTGCATTCCAACCCTTTTATAAATTCATTCAAAAATCCCACCAAAATTTGGAGATGTCATGTGATGTTTTTAAAACATTTTTACACAAAAATATATTTCAATCTTTGGATATTTTGAGCTCTACACCATATTTTCAAATCTGGTCCAGTGGGCAGATTTGCACTACAACCTATTTAAATATTTCTTTAAAGCCTTCACCAAAATTTTGAGATGTCAGTGGTAGCATGCAATTCAACTTTATGCAAAAACCTAGTGATGTTCTTTGGAATAATTGAATGAATCAACCTCTTTTCCACTCTGGTCCAACTTGATGAGTTGTACAGTAACTATATCTTAAGTTGCTCCTTTATCCATGATTCCTTTTCCTACTTGTAGTCCTCCCTGATAAACCCCTAAGTCCAGGAGCATGCACCCATTGGACCATTTTTGGTTCATGAAGTAATGCCATTTACCTCCTGTCCAAAATTGAAGTTTTGCAAAACTTGCACTAGCAAGTTTGTGCTTTGGACAAACTAACCCAACCACCCTCTCTTTCATCTAAAGAGACCCCACTCTGGAAGATTTGGCCACTCCAAGAAATGCCTAGGTGCCTGTGGCATTTCGTCAAACACCTTGAGAGCATGGACAGATTGGGCATGAGTTTTTGTTTACATTGTGAACCTGATCCCCTGACCAGACCAGCATGTCCCATGGTTTTGTCCTAGCCTACAACCCCACCCTGCTAACCCTCTTGTGGTTTAGAGCCCCCTAGCATGCATTAGCATTTTGTTGAGCACGTTCCGTGCGTGCTCTAGGCGCGAGCAGAGCACGTGTTTTGCACGTGTCGTGCCCGAGCCGCCGCGTCGTGCCCCTAGTTTTGCCCCCACTGCAGAGCCGCGCCACGCACTCTCCCTCTCACCAGAACACGCCAAGCAGCCCCTCGCCACATCTCTGGCAAGCCAGGAGCTAGCTGCCATGGCCGCCCGACAGCTCCTCGCCTCGTCGGCGCCGCCGAGCCTCTCCCGCCACCACCTGCCTCGAGCAGCGCGAGCTCATCCACAAAGCGTGTTCCTAGCGCCGCCGCTGCCACGCTCCCGGATGTTACAGAAAGACGGCCGCCGGCGAAGCTTATCGACGGCCGCCGCGAACCGACTTGATGTGCTATAAAAAGAGGCCCCCGAGCACGTCCTGTTCCGGAGGTAGCCTCAAATCACCCCCTCGTTTCCCCGTGGCAGCCAACCGACCCGGGGAGGTCTTCTTCCCATCTCCGCAACCACAGCTGCCGCCATCGTCTCCGCCATTCCGGCGCCTGTGGCCTCCCCTCTCCACTCTCTTCACCAGGAGCCCCCTCACCCTCTCGTGAGTCCATCCCCCTACTCAATTTTGATCGACTCGCCATGGCGAAAACTCACTCTTCCCGACGGCCACTGTCTGTCTGGAGCTTCGCCGCCGCAGCTCCTTCCACCCAGAGACCAAAGCGACCACGGAGTGACCGCCGACCGCCTCGAGCCCGCTGGTGACCTCTGCTTTAACGGTGCTGCTGTCACGGGCGAAGGCCGTTTGAGTCCCGCCTCTCGGGAAGAGGAAGAGGAGGAAGGTGGACTAGTAAATCCGACCCGTGGGCAAAGCGGACCCACTTTCAAAGGACCATGCACGGTCCACGCTGGATAAGTGGAGGCGAAGTCGAATACGCCGACGTAACGATATTCAATCGTTTTTTTTCTCGCTTTTATTTTTTAAAATAACTGATTTTGACCAAAACTTTGACTGTCCATAACTATTTAAATATAACTCCAAATGAATTGATTCTTTTTCCTACCTCTCCCAAATATTGTCTAGTTTATTTTAAGATTTATTTCAGAAAAATTCAGACAACTTTTTGGTACTGTTTTTGAAACTATATATTGATTCAAAAATCTTTTAAATAGGATTTTTGGAGAAAGGAGAAAGCCTTCAAAAACTTTTGGAGTGCACCTTGCCTCCCCACAACTTGAAGGCAAGCATCCTGAACCCTGGTATAATATTTTTGATGTGTTGGTTGACACGATTATAACACCTCCTTATTTCGGAAAACTCATTATTTTATGTGGTGATACGATCCTTTGCAAGACTGCATGTTAGTGATTTCCTTGCTGTTGGAAATGAATATACCTGTGATGGTGATCATCCTCATGTGCCTTGCATGCATGCCGGAAAGGAATCCGGGAAAGCCTCTGCCTTGGGTAGGCGTGAGCTTGTCCCCGGTCTCCGTCGGGGCGGTTATGTCCAGTATGGCATAGTAAGGTGTAATGAGCGGTGATTCTGTTGGTTGAAATATATTTGTTGTACATGTCATGCAGGAAATTATAAACCTCCCGAGTCGATCAGAGATCGAGTCTTGTTCCAAGAACCCCACACTTGTTTCAGGTTACCACTTGTCCCTCGCCATGTAGGGCACGGTTCAGAATTTGTCATCCCTTTCTAGCACACATCGATAGAGGGGCCGGATGAGGGTATCATGGCCATGGATTAAAGCCACCATCCGTCAGGGGCATGGGTGTTTCGGTTGTAGCCGAGGGGGTAGCTTCCCCAGTTTTGCGTGCGGTATAAATTTTGTGATCCCATGCTAATCGAGGTTGTGCGTCCCCACTTAGAGTTTTGCTTAACGAGTGTCGTGGGTGATTCCAAACACCGGGAAGTTAAGCTGGTGTGTGCAAGTCAGGTGCGTTTTCATTTAAAAGACCGTAGACGGAATTAGTCTTGATGGACTAAAGGAATCCGTTACTCGTGGGTAAAGAGTACACCCTCTGCAGAGATTAAACCTATTCAAGTAGCCGTGTCCATGGTTAAGGACTACAGTCTGGGTTGGGTCAAGTGTCGGTCTTACTGTCGGTCTTCGGAGGAGAAACCGTAAAACAAAACTTGGAACATGACTTGTGCTGATTATGATAATTTTGATTATTTTTATGGACGAGTATCCCTGGGACGGTTCTACCCCCTGGATATTCATTGTGATTATTTGTTTTATAAGCCCTTTATGCGGTGTCGCTGAGACGCCCGACTGTGGCATTGCTTGTTATTTATTTACTTTATAAGCCCTTTATGCGGTGTCGCTGAGACGCCTGACTGCGGCATTGCTTGTTATTTACTTACTTTATAAGCCCTTTATGTGGTGTCGTTGAGACGCCCGACTGTGGCATTGCTTGTTATTTATTTACTTTATAAGCCCTTTATGTGGTGTCGTTGAGACGCCCGACTGCGGCATTGCTTGTTATTTATTTACTTTATAAGCCCTTTACGTGGTGTCGCACAGACGCCCGACTGCGGCATTTTATTTCCACTCCATTATTGCTCATTCATGTTGCATATAAATAACCTGTTTGCATAAATAAGAGATTTTATTTATGACTGAGGATGTGATCATAGAATATTTCAGTGCATGATTATCATTCATATTATCCCAGTGTTCATAATGTTTGCGAGTACATTCAAAGTACTCACTGGCTTGTCCCTGGCGGTCTTGGCCAGATTTCTTGCACGGAGAGGAGCGACGCGATGACAGCCTCGGAACCTAAGCAACGGTGATAGCAGCCTCATGAAGATAGGAGTTAACCTGGTCAGTTGTTACTGTTGGGAAATGGAGTCCCATAGACACCGATGATCCACAAACCGCTTCCGCCCTCAACCACTAGAAACCATTGGTTGTACTCATAGGCCAGAATGGTCTTGTACTTCATATTTTGTATTTTGCTTGGAAATTCTGTATCAAGTCGGTGTCTCATCAGCTAACAGTAATCCTGGGGCTGGTGAGCACAACGGCCATTTTCTGGAAATGAATACCCGGAAAACCGGTCGTGACAACCGCCATGATAGCATGACTTGTAACATAAGATAGATTTAACTAGTGTCCGAGCCGGACACTGTTTATGAGCCGGCCGGACTCAGAGGCTGCTGTATGCCAACGTGTATATAAGGGGACGACCTGCTTTGGCGGCTTAGGGCAAGAAAGAACTCATCGAGAGCCGTGCATAGCGATCTCGCTCCCCTGGTCATCGAAGGCCAATACCAACCCAACTAGACGTAGGCCTTACCTTCACCGTAAGGGGCCGAACTAGTATAAACTCTCTCGTGTCCCTTGTCCCGATTTAACCCCTTCAAGCTTCCTAGTTGCGATGGCTCCACAACTAAGTCCTTTCACGAGGACATCTGACGTGACTATTCCATGACACTAGCAGCAGACCTTGGAGCACGTGCACAGCCCCATGCTCCGCGAGCTCCGGGAAAGTGCCAACACGGCCTTGGGTATCATCTGTGAGGCATCCATTGGGGAATCCCATGTGGTCAACTATGCTGGTAACCTTCAGTTCTTCACCGACGTGGTGACGCAGCTGGAGGTCCGTTTGGGTAGAGCCGACAGGTTGGTTGAGGAGAGGAGCCGCGCCCTACTTGGGCGTGCTTTCTCTTGCGTCTTCAGTCATCTTCAGCACATGGACCCCCACTTCGACTTTGATGCCGCCATCGCACTGATGCCCTTGGTAGTTCGGGACAATCTGGCGAGCTGGGTGGAAGACAATGTGGACGCCCTGGTTCAGGCCTTCACCACTGACGACGACGGCGTGGTCGTAGCCACCGACGACGGCGGAGTGGTGAATGGCCTGGGCGCTAGTGAGGGCGGTGCGATGAATGACCCAGGTGCTATCGGCGGCGATGCAGGAGGTGATGGCGAAGCCAGCGACGCCAGCGGCGGCTCCGGAGGTGTCCCTGGGGATGCATTGGGGGATTTATCCGATTGACCATGTGTCGTTCCTGTTTTCACCCTGCGCAGAGAGAGTTCGGGCTTGGCCCAAGAGATTGTAAGAGCATTTTGGGAGGGGGAGCCCCTCGTGTAAAAACTTGCAGCTAGCGTATTTGTAGACATGATATCACCCGCGTGCCTGCGCCGGGCGACTGGTTTATGGCGAGCCGGCCGGCTTGTTTACCTTTGACCCATGTGGGCCCTGAGCTAGCCTACGGAGGGTCGTGGTACCCTGAGTGTCTCCCGAATGGGCCTGTTAAACCTGCAAATAGATCCTCCTGAGAGGGTGTGCCGATGGCAGTCTGGGCTGCGTTCATGCTGGGCCTGGCCTGGCTCGTGAGGGGCTCGTGAGGGGAGGCAGCTGAAGCTCGGACGGACGTAAAGCAGCAACCAGAACGCAAGAGATTGCTCGAACGAGACTAAATACCCCTTCCCCGGACACACGCAAGTTTTAAGCTCAAATCCAACTTAAATCCAAACAGGGAAAAGCAACGACCAAGGAGAAAAGTAGGAAAAGCAGAATAAGCCGTGTCCGGCACCTAGTCTAGTCTTCGACATCTTCTCACCAGCGCGGAGCTAAGTGCTGCCACTGGGCGTCGGCGGGAGCCCCTGAGGCCCGAGGGCGGCTCTCCGGAGACTCCGGGGCGTGTACAGCCCCACTCATTATTACGTGAGAGTGTCATGGGGCGGCGAGCTTCACAGGCACTGGGCCTTCTTCATGTGTACCGCCTTGTTTATATCGCCAGACGAGGGCCCCGCCTTGCGCCACACTCTATCGCCACCGACGACGGCCGGAGACCGAGGACGCCGCCGATGGGATAGAGCGGTCGCCAACGGTTTCCCCGACGACCACGGTTCCTCTGCCGGGGGTAGGCCCTGGGGCACCTCCCCGGCAGAGGGCTTACCTCCTGAGGGCGCCTTGCTCCGAGCATCGCGTGGGCGAGGCCGGATGTCGGCCCCTCTCCTGCAGCCCCCGGTGCCCTCCTCCTGAGGGGTGGGGAGCTGCTGGATTGGGGTAGCCACCCGCTGCGACGACCTGTACCTCCTGCGATCCATGGTTAGCGTATGCCTGTTCCTGAGGGATTAGCGGTACCCGATAGTCACTTCCTCCGGCGCGGTCGATGGGGCCTTCCCTTGGCTCCTGGAAGAGCTCAGCCTCAGGTGCTTCTTCTCCCCAGCCTGGGCCAAGGAACTGGCCATGGTCCTCCTCCTGCGAGTGTCCTTGATCCATCATGTGTGGCACGTACGCCTCCGGGGCCGCCGCCCCGAATGCCTCGCCGTAGTGCCCCAAGTGCCACACAGTTCTGCTCGCGATGCCAGCCTAGGAGTGGTAGCGTAGCAGCTCACCGGGACCATGTGCTGTAGTGGATCCCCCTTCGTAGGTCGGAGGTGGAGGCGGCGCCGTTGGTGGCCAGGCGTTGAGGGCCAGGTTGGTGTTGGAGTTGCCCTGGAATCCGCTGGGAGCTATGCGGACGCGTGTGGGGCCTCCATGCGGTCCACCTTGGGCCTGAGGCGGCAGTTGGGTGTAGAAGGGGGAGCCCCCGAGGTGGCGGAGCCCAGGAACTCTGCCACCCGCTCCAGTAGTATGTCGCGGCCGCCCTCTAGCAGCCTGCATTGCAGTAGTTCTCGAGCCACCGTGAGCGCGGCCCTTGAGTTCGCCTGCTCTCACCGTGAGTACGGCGCTGTGGCCGCGGCGTGGCTCGAGGCCCTTGCTGCCGACCGCACCTGCCGTGGTGTGAGGGCACGGGGTTGAGGTCGCCCTGGGCAAGCGGCTCTGTGTGGGCGGGCCAGGCCACCCAGGGATCTGGGTTGCCCGTGGGGTCGGCGGACATGATGACGATGATGATGATGAGGCGATGGGCGGCGAAACACGAGGAGAAGGAGAGCAGACTCCGGCACACCCCTACCTGGCGTGCCAAATGTCAGATTTCGGGTTTCGGCAGACCCTTGAGGTTCGAACACTGGGGTGCGCGCGGAGATCAAACCCTCAGCCGACCCATGTTTCACCGCCTCGCTAGGATCTAAACTACACGAAGAATAACACAAGGGGCACAAGATTTATACTAGTTCAGGCCACCATTGTGGTGTAATACCCTACTCCAGTGTGTGGTGTGTGGATTGCCTCTGGGGCTGATGAGAAACAGTACAGGGGAAGAACAGCCTCGTGAGGGTCTGTTCTTGGTTGGCGTGATGAACTGCTAAGGGGAGTTCAGTCGCTTCTCTCTCTCTTCCTGTCGTTCTATCCTTGTTCCCTCTGTGTGTACTCCGTGGGTGGCTATTACTATTTATAGGCAAAGGCCCCGGGCCTCTTCCCAAATATTGAGCGGAAAGGGCGCCAACAATTGGCCAATTTGAAGGGGAACATCTAGTACACTTATCCTGACTAAAGTTGGTCCTCGCCTGCCAAAAGACCCTAATGATGACGCTGGCCTGGGCTCCACGATGACCTCCGTTCTGTCGTCCTGCAGGTCTTGGTCTTGTTGCACCGAAATGGTTGTCTTTGCTTGATACCCTTTCCTGCGCTTGCCCCCTTTGCACCAAAGGGGAAACAAGGACTCTGGGCAGGCCGGCGCCCGCCTGGCGCCCGCCTGCGCCTTGGTCATCATGGCTTGCGTCATGGGCACCTCGTGAGGTACCCCACCATGATCTCTCCGCCTCGTGAGCCACTCGACGAGGCCAGGCTCGAGGAAGCCTCTGTCCGTCCGCCTCATGAGGCTTGGCCTCGCGAGGGTCTTGAGCATGTGTTGATGTAGATGGGTCGACTTGGGCCACTCCTTGAGCCACGCCGCAGCATGCAGCAGCAAGTCTGGTACCCCATTCCTGCAACACCGACACTCACAGGAGCGTCTCTTGGTGGTTCCTCGTCAGCATCACATATTGCAAGCCTGGGACCTTGCTTCCTTGAAGGACCACCTTGGAACATCCTCCTAATCATATTGTTTCCTCTAAAAAATTTCTGAAATTTTTAGTGACTTCAAATAAAAGTGAACCAACTTCAATAAAATTGATAGTAACAACTCCCACAAGTGCCTAGAGCCTAAATAAAGCATTGGAACTACTTGGAACCATATAAATTTGACATGCAAGCTCAAGAACATGGTCACCTATGCAGCACAAATTTGCAAAGAATAAAGCACTAGAACAAAAACTAATTGGTCCAATGGAGGAGTCACATACCAAGGAACAATCTCCCCAAGCAGTTTTGCGAGAGGTGCTTTGAGCAAGGAGATCAAAAATCACAGCAACGGGGGCTGGAACTTGTGCTTGAGTTGGTTTTTCGTGTTTGTGTGAGGCAGAGGAAGAAGATGGGTGCAGGAACAAGTGGAGGAGGGCCACCATGGGCCCACGAGGCAGGGAGGCGCGCCCAGGGGGGTAGGGCACGCCCTCCACCCTCGTGGCCAGGTGGCAGCTCCCCCCGTGGTAATTTTTGCACAATAAATCCTCAAATATTCCCGAAAAAATCATATTAAATTGGCATGGCATTCTGAGGACTTTTATTTTCGGGATACTTTTATATTGCACGGATAAGTCGAAGCGTATGTAAAAATACTATTTTACTTTATTTCTATTAAATAATGAAAATATAAAAAGCGCATGTAAGGTTGTGCTTCTAGTTTCATCCATCTCGTGATCATCAAAATGAACCCACTAACAAGGTTGATCAAGTCTTGTTAACAAACTCATTCGAATAATCACGGAACCGAGAAATTTCAATAACACTATGTTACCTCAACGGGATATGAAAATCCCCAACAATAAGAATATCATACTTTTTCTTGACAAGAGGGAGAGGAAATTCAAAACCTCCAAATATAATCGATGGAATTTTTCCAATAGAGTTGATACTATAAACTTGAGGTTGTTTCTCGAAAAATGTCTTGTGTGCTCATTGCCATTAACATGAAAAGTGACATTGCCTTTGGTGCAATCAATAACAGCCCCCGCAGATTATGAAAGGGCTTCCAAGAATAATAGACATACTATCATCCTCGAATATCAAGAATAACAAAGTCCGTTAAAATAGTAACGCTTGCAACCACAACAGCACATCCTCACAAATACCAACATGTATAGCGCTTGATTTATCAGCCATTTGCAAAGATATTTTAGTAGGTGTCAACTTATTCAAATCAAGTCTACGATATAAGAGAGAGGCATAACACTAACACCGCTCCAAGATCACATAAAGCAGTTTTAACATGATTTCTCTTAATGGAGCATGGTATAGTAGGCACCGGGATCTCCAAGTTTCTTTGGTATTCCACCCTTAAAAGTATAATTAGCAAGCATGGTGGAAATTTCAGCTTCGTGTATTTTTCTTTTATTAGTAATGATATCCTTCATATACTTAGCATAAGGATTTGTTTTGAGCACATCGCTTAATCGTGACACGCAAAAAGATGGGTCTAATCATTTCAAAGAAAGCGCTCAAATCCTCATCATCCTTTTTCTTGGATAGTTTCGAGGAAAAGGCATGGGTTTCAACCCATGGTTCCCTTTCTTTACCATGTTTCCTAGCAATGAAGTCTCTTTTATCATAACGTTGATTATTTGATTGTGGGTTATCAAGATCAACAGCAGGTTCGACTTCTACATCATTATCATTACTAGGTTGAGCATCAACATGAACATTATCATTAACATTATCACTAGGTTCATATTCATCACCTGATTGTGTTCCAGCATCAGAAACAGAAATATCATTTGGACTCTCAGGTGGTTCAGCAATAGGTTCACTAGAAGTTTGTAAAGTCCTATCATTTTTCTTTTTCTTCCTTTTAGAAGAACTAGGTACATCTATATTATTTCTTTGAGAATATTGCTCGATTCTCTTAGGATGGCCTTCAGGATACAAAGGTTCCTGAGTCATTATACCAGTTCTAGTAGCCACTCTAACAGCATAATCATTTTTCTTACTATTCATTTCATCAAGCACTTCTTTCTGAGCTTTAAGTACTTGTTCTACTTGAGTGGTAACCATAGAAGCATGTTTGCTAACAACTTTAAGTTCACCTCTAATATCAGCCATATAATCACCCAAGCGTTTAATCATAAAGGTATTCTGTTTTAATTGTCTACCAAAATAAGCATTAAAGTCATCTTGCTTAAACATAAAGTCATCAAACTCATCCAAGCACTGACTAGCAATTTTAGTAGGACGGACTTTAGCTTTATCATATCTATAGAGAGAATTTACCTTTACTACTTGTGTCTGGATATCGGGAGGTTCTTCAGTAAATAAGTAATTGAGATCATATACTTCTTCAACAGGCGATAAATTAAGACCATGTATTTCTTCAATAGGAGGTAAATTCTTAACATCTTCAGCTTTAATACCTTTTTCTTTCATAGATTTCTTTGCCTCTTGCATATCTTCGGGACTGAGAAATAGAATACCTCTCTTGTTTGGAGTTGGTTTAGGAATAGGCTCACTAATTGGCTCAGGAACTGGCTCAGGAGGTGGCTCGGGAGGTGCCCAATTATTTTCATTTGCCAACATATTATTCAATAGAATTTCAGCGTTATCCGGTGTTCTTTCCCTGAAAAGAGAACCAACACAACTATCCGTAATCTCTCGAAGCATCAGTTAGTCCATTATAAAAGATATCAAATATTTCGTGTTTCTTAAGAGGATGATCAGCAAAGCATTATAACTTAAGAAGCCTCCCCAAGCTTGTGGGAGACTCTCTTCTTCAATTTGCACAAAGTTGTATATTTCCTCAAAGCAGCTTGTTTCTTATGAGCAGGAAATATTTAGCAGAGAAGTAATAAATCATATCACGGGACTTTGCACACAACCAGGATCAAGAGAATTAAACCATATCTTAGCATCACCCTTTAATGAGAATGGAAATATTTTCAGTAAATAAAGGTAGCGCGATCTCTCATTATTAGTAAATAGGGCAGCTATATCATTTAACTTAGTAAGATGTGCCACAACAGTTTCAGATTCATAGCCATAAAAAGGATCAGATTCAACCAAAGTAATTATATCTGGATCAACATAAAAATCATAATAATCCTGATCAGGAACACAGATAGGTGAAGTAGCAAAAGCAGGGTCGGGTTTCATCCTATCTCTAAAAGATTCTTTACTCCATTTAACTAGCAACCTCTTAAGTTCATGTTTATCCTGGCAAGCAAGAATAGCTGCAAAAGATTTAGCATCAAAAAGATAGCCTTCAGGAATAGCAGGCATATTTTCATCATCACCAACATCATCGTGTTCAGGTTCAATAATTTCCCTTTCTCTAGACTTAGCAATTTGCTCATCAAGAAATTCACCAAGGGGCACAGTAGTATCAAGCATAGAAGTAGTTTCATCATAAGTGCCATGCATAGCAGAAGTGGCATCATCAATAACATGCGACATATCAGAATTCATAGCAATAGTAGGTTTAGGTGTCGCAAACTTACTCATAACAGAAGGAGAATCTAGTGCAAGGCTAGATGGCAGTCCCTTACCTCCCCTCGTAGTTGAGGGCAAAATAGTAGTTCGATCATCTTTCAAGTTCTTCATAGTGTCCAGCAGATATAAATCCCAAGTGACTCAAAGAATAGAGCTATGCTCCCCGACAACGGCGCCAGAAAAAGGTCTTGATAACCCACAAGTATAGGGGATCGCAACAGTTTTCAAGGGTAGAGTATTCAACCCAAATTTGTTGATTCGACACAAGGGAAGACAAAGAATATTCTCAAGTATTAGCACCTAAGTTGTCAATACAACCACACCTGAAACTTAGTATCTACAGCAAAGTGTTCAGTAGCAAAGTAATATGATAGTGGTGGCAATGGTAACAAAAGTAAAGACAGCAAAAGTAATGTTTTTGGTATTTTGTAGTGATTGTAACAGTAGCAACGGAAAAGTAAATAAGCGAAAACCAGTATATGGAAAACTCGTAGGCACCGGATTAGCGATAGATAATTATGTCGGATGTGGTTCATCATGTAACAGTCACAACATAGGGTGACACAGAACTAGCTCCAGTTCATTAATGTAATGTAGACATGTATTCCGTATATAGTCATACGTGCTTATGGAAAAGAACTTGCATGACATCTTTTGTCCTACCCTCCCGTGGCAGCGGGGTCCTATTGGAAACTAAGGGATATTAAGGCCACCTTTTAATAGAGAACCGGAACAAAGCATTAGCACTTAGTGAATACATGAACTCCTCAAACTATGGTCATCACCGGGAGTGGTCCCGATTATTGTCACTTCGGGGTTGCCGGATCATAACACATAGTAGGTGACTATAGACTTGCAAGATAGGATCAAGAACACACATATATTCATGAAAACATAATAGGTTCAGATCTGAAATCATGGCACTCGGGCCCTAGTGACAAGCATTAAGCATAGCAAAGTCATAGCAACATCAATCTCAGAACATAATGGATACTAGGGATCAAACCCTAACAAAACTAACTCGATTACATGATAAATCTCATCCAACCCATCACCGTCCAGCAAGCCTACGATGCAATTACTCACACACGGTGGTGAGCATCATGAAATTGGTGATGGAGGATGGTTGATGATGATGACGGCGACAAATCCCCCTCTCCGGAGCCCCGAACGGACTCCAGATCAGCCCTCCCGAGAGAGATTAGGGCTTGGCGGCGGCTCCGTATCGTAAAACGCGATGATTTCTTCTCTCTGATTTTTTTCTCCCAAAGCCAATATATGGAGTTGGAGTTGGCGCTGAGGGCCACCAGGGGCCCATGATGGGAGCGTGCTGTGGGGCACCCCCACCCTCGTGGACAGGGTGTGGGCCCCCTGGTCTTCATCTTTTGTGAGGATTTTTTTATTGTTTTTTCTAAGGTGTTACATGGAGTTTCAGGTCATTCCGAGAACTTTTATTTTCTTCACACAAAACAACACCATGGCAATTCTGCTAAAAATAGCGTCAGTCCGGGTTAGTTCCATTCAAATCATACAAGTTAGAGTCCAAAACAAGGGCAAAAGTGTTTGGAAAAGTAGATACGACGGAGACGTATCACTTCTGGATGTCGACAAGCTTGTTGCGCCAGATGGCCGAATCGTCGCGTTCTTCCTTCTCTCCACCGTAGCGAAGGTGCAGTCGGTGCTGCCGATAAAACGGGTGAATGCTCCAGAACCTGGTGCAGCCATAGGACTGAGGCGAGGTAGAGCTTCACCGAGTCCGTATCATTAGTGTACATCACATTCAACTTGGTGCAGCCATAGGACTGAACGGCAAACTAACTCCTTGCTGAAGTCCATATCCAGCAGGCTCACCCCTCAGATCGCCATTGGAGTCTCTTCGAGTGAACGAGTGTGTAGGCGGCGGCAGCAGTTCGTTTTTCAGCTCTTGGGGAACTGGATTCAATAGTAAGCTGAGTGTGTACATGCGACAACAGTTACTATCCCTCCCTCGTCCGCTGCATGCCCGGCAGAAGATGCACACTCGACGCATTCAAACGCCTCCATTAAGAAACCTACTCCAGCCACACGTCGGTTCACGAGTGGGTCTGTATTGGTACTGTAATAACAGGAGTTAGTGGTCACTTTACTAAAATTTAATTAGCTTTAATAGAAATTTATACTTAAAACAAGCAATGCATTGGCTCGTTCTATCAGTGCCACGGGATCAACATGCACGACAATTAGAATTATTATTCTCGGGGACTTTACACGATCAAGACATTTGTCGACTTTTACAAAGATAATACTACCAAGTTTGAATTGTTTGTTATGGTTGCTGTCCTCTGCATCATCATGCCGTGTTTCCCGCTTGCAAGATTCGTAACCAACAAATAAGATCCAAATAATAAGTACAACAAAGATGCCTACACATCTCATTGATTCCCAGCTTGCAAGATTCAAAACCAACAAATAAGATCCAAATAATAAGTACAACAAAGATGCCTACACGTCTCATTGATTCCCAGCTTGCAAGATTCAGAACCAACAAATAAGATTCAAAAAATAAGTACAACAAAGATGCCTACACATCTCACTGATTCCTAGCTTGCAAGATTCAAAACCAACCCATTAGAGCCTTTTGATAAAGTGAATATCGGGATTAAATCCATCTTGGCTAGCCATGTCATACAATCGAAGAACTTGGCGAATGCTCTTGACCGTCACAACATCTGTAGTAGAGTATTCCTGTTTGCACATCATGTTTGCATAGCACAAACAAGGAGACACGAGAGCATGATTTCGCTTTAGTTGAACCATTTTGTGCAGTTCCACCAAAATTGAGAGATGTTGCTCTTGACCGTCACAACATCTGTAGTAGAGTATTCCTGTTTGCACAGCATGTTTGCATAGCACAAACAAGGAGACAGGAGAGCATGGTTCACTTTATTTTAACCATTTTGCGCAGTTCCACCAAAATTGAGAGATGTTGTCCACGTGACATTTTAGTTGAACTGCACAAGACACTCATTCCAAAAAAAAGTGTTTTGTGCAGTTCACCAAAAGGTCACAATAGCAACAAGGTGAAATGGATATCCCTATCTCGCACAAAATGATAGAAAGTAAACGATTGTTGGTCAATAAGAATATACTGAAACATATACAAAATGAAAAGAAGCATCTTAATTATGTTCATGGCAATCACGCAAGGACAAGAGAAATTTAAAACGTCAACAATGCTTCATGTTACCGTAAGCATTACGATCAACAATGAGATTCCTCGATATGGGATTACTTTAATGGTGGCATTGCTTGTTTACCGCATACGATAAATCAACAAGCAGCTAAAGAGTTGGTTTAAGGGCATGGGACCGTGGGGACACCAGACACTCAAGAGCGTAAAGGAGCAACTTACTTATCATCTTGGGGAAAACAGCAGAGTGCCATTTGTAACATAGTTTAATTGCATCTTATCTTTGGAGGCATTAGATTAACAATAACACCTGGTTAGACATGTCCCTAAGGTAACAGTGTGATCGCTTCATTTTACATGCGCCCTTAAGAAAAGGTTGGTTTACCCAAAAAAAACAGCAAAAGGTTGGTATAAGGACATGCGATAAAGGACGATCAACACAATGTACCTACAAGGAGGCATAAAGTGGTGATGCCGAGCTTGTTCACGCTATGTGAGGGCACAAACCTAATCACTCGAGACCTTTACTATGTGAGGGTGGCAGATCTAACTCGAGGCCTTTTACTATGTGAGGGCAGCAAATCTAATCTTGGAGACCTTTTACTATGTGAGGGCAGCAAATCTAATCCCGAGACCTTTTACTATGTGAGGGCAGCAAATCTAATCCTGGAGACCTTTTACTATGTGAGGGCAACAAATCTAATCCTCGAGACCTTTTACTATGTGATGGCAGCAAATCTAATCTCGAAATACTGCTGACTTGTCCACCACCGCCACTTTCTATCCTTTTTCAACCAATAATAGATCTGTTCCTTATCCGGTTTGTCTGCGTTTTCCCATTATTTCCCTTTTCAACCAATAGACCGTTGGGTATCCGGTCTCTACTACTTTCACCATATTATTTCCTCTTTGAATCAAGTCCTAGATTCATGCTACAACTTTCCCCCCTTTCTTCGTTGTTTGAACAAAGCCCTAGATTCGAATGCATGAAGTAGCTTTACCTCTAATAATACTAAGAATTTAGGTGGCTTTGGAAGAGCTGATGGGAGTAGAAAAAGATGCACATGCAGACACGTGGGGAGCTGGGGTAGTAGAGCAAGGCTGCTTTCGAAGAAATTATACCTGAGGGTCGCCGGGATGTCGGCGGCGGCAGGTCGGATCTACGGACAATACGGCAGGGAGGAAGAAGGGTCGGAGGACCTCCCGAGCCGGCGCTGTGTCCGAGAGAACAGCACGGGCAGAGGATCAGGCCCCTCCAGCAGCTGTGGGTTTCCTCCCTCGGTGGCGATGACCGCGTGAACGATGCAGCTTTTAGTCCTCTACACACACTGGCCGAAGGGATCCGGCCGGATCTGTGACCAGCAGTGAGCAAAGAGAAAATGTCGCTACCGCTGTCTTGTTTATATCTGGAGAGGATGAGAGAATGAAGAGAGCAACCCTAGTAAAGCAAGCGCTCAGGCCCCTGCGTCCATATATAGTGGAGTGATTATCTTTTTTTCTCTCCACAACAAGCATTTCAATTTGTGTACGTGGCATTAAAGAAAAGAAACTCTCTATTTAAGGTGACTACTCTACGACTCCTACTTACTACTACAGGTGAATAAACATATAGTAAGTACTGTATTTATATAGAACGAACAAGCTCGAACTATTTTTGCGTAGTTAAAAGTTAAGGGCGGGCTTTTCAGGCGAGCGTCGTCGTGGCAGTTTTTGGGTAGGCGGTTTGACAGAGAGGCGAGGAGGGTGAGCGAGTGGGGCTGTGCGATTTGTGGCTACGTTACTCTTGGAAAGACTTGTGATATGACCACTCACTATAGTCATGAATTATTGGCGCCCGACCGGGTGATGCCCCTTCCGCCTCCGTGCTCTAATCTGGTGCATGACACGTCGACCCGGATGCTGGCTCTCCCACATGTCGGAGTAGTAAGAAGGAGCAAAGAATGATGAGGTATATACTAGTACTATACTACTCCCTCTATTCCTAAATATAAGTCTTTGGAGAGATTTCACTATGGACCACATACGGAGAAAAATGAGTGAATCTACACATAAATGCATCTATATACATCCGTATGTGGTCCATAGTGAAATATCTACGAAGACTTATATTTAGGAACGGAGGGAGTACTACTCAGTCTGAGGAGGCGAACCACAAAGCAGCCAGTGAACCAGCCGTGCGAACCACGGTAGTCCAAAGGAACCAGCAGAGAAAACAATAATGTGGTGATATGGCCATAAAAACAATGTTCTACGGTCCATCTCAGTAGCATGTACAAGAACACTCCTCTTTGTTTGGATCCCCGAGTTAGAGCTAGTTTGGGTTGAAATAGCCTCAAATTATCGAAACAAGAGGGGTTAGTTTGAGCTAGTTTGCTCTAACCCAGCTAAAAAACTAGCCCGTGGAGAGGTTCTAATTGGGTTAGTTATCCCGGCCCACTAAAAGAGAACTAAAAATCTCTCCTGCCCGCACCAGATCGCTCCCCTTAAAAAATCTCACCTGCCCGCACCAGATTGCTCCCCCCTCTCGCACGACTCCTCTCTGTTCCCCATAGGGCCGCCCGCCCAAGCGCCGCTCGCCCTCTCTCTCCTACGGC
The DNA here is from genome assembly GCA_021437245.1 of Aegilops speltoides. NCBI lineage: Eukaryota > Viridiplantae > Streptophyta > Magnoliopsida > Poales > Poaceae > Aegilops > Aegilops speltoides. The sequence continues at coordinate 406,302,783 of CM038142.1, forward strand.
CACCCTCTCCTTCCGGCCTCCGCCGCCCTCTCCGCCGCCCTCTCCCTCCGACCTTGAAGGTCGCCCGCTCCCCTTCACGGTCGTTTTCTCCCTCTGTCAGGCGCGACGGTGGCGCATCTACCAGGGAGGTCGCGACAGGGGTGAGTTTGTTCATTCCTTCTCTGTCTCACGGCCATATCATTGATCTTGCTTGCTCTAGCGCTAATTCTGATTTGGAAAAGTAGATCCTGATCAAACTTGCTATAGATTTGTGGTGCACGCATGGAATTGTTTGATGTTGCTTGAGGAGGTAATAAATCTTTCTAGAGGCCCAAAGATTCGGGTCACCTTTCTAGGTATTTCAATTTCAGGCTTGCATTATTTGTAGAGGCCCAAAGATTCAGTTCATCTTTCTTGGTATTTCAATTTTAGGCTTGCATTGTTTCTAGGCCCAAAGATTCAGTTCACCTTTCTAGGTATTTGAGTTTCAGGCTCGCATTATTTCTAGAGGCCCAAAGATTCAGTTCACCTTTCTAGGTATTTCATTTTCAGGCTTGCATTATTTCTAGAGGCCCAAAGATTCAGTTCACCTTTCTAGGTATTTCAGTTTTAGGCTTGTATTATTTCTAGAGGCCCAAAGATTCAGTTCACCTTTCTAGGTATTTAAGTTTCAGGCTTGCATTATTTCTAGAGGCCCAAAGATTCAGTTCACCTTTCTAGGTATTTCAGTTTCAGGCTTGCATTATTTCTAGAGGCCCAAAGATTCAGTTCACCTTTCTAGGTATTTTAGTTACAGACTTGCATTATTTATAGAGGCCCAAAGATTAAGTTCCCAGTCGGCGGCAAGCGGCCCTGCTACCCATGCCGGTGTCGACCTCAACTCGCAAGGGCCGGCGTCGGAGGGGTTCCCGGGGCTTGGGCTCTACAGAGCCTTCCTCCAGAGTGACGATGGCGAGCTCCTCCCTCGGTGCGTGAGGGGCTCCGAGCTCCCTCCCTATCGTGAACAACTTCCGTGATGAGTTAGCTCATTCTTTGTTTCATGAAGTGTTTTTTTATTTTGTGAAGCTTGATTGACGACTTGTATGTTTAAGTGGGATATCTCATTTGTATGGACAAAGTAAAAATTATCATGTTTTGCATGCTTGATTGTATATATGGTTCGTTTATGTCAATTGTGAGCGGGAGGAGGCCACAGAAGAGCCGGCCACACCAAGAGGGTGCTTGAATCCAAGGGACTTATTTTAGTCTAACTAAAAATAGGGTCCAAAGTAGTCAAATGATTGAGATAGAGCATTTATTGTCAATCTAACCCTGCCATCCATACACCTCTTTGGTTTAGAGTTAGTTCAAGGTTAGAATCTAACTCTAACCTCTAACCGAGTTAGAGTTCTCCTCGTCTCGGTTCATCGCCGTCATACTTTCCCCATTCCTGTGTTTTCAGTATCCTGCGAATCAAAGAGGCCCTTTTTTTGGGGAAAAATCAAAGAGGCCCTTAGACTGGTTTAGGTCCGGTCATTTTTTATAAACGTGTTATGTCCAAAATTTAATGACCGTGCTCCGGTTTCATGTAGTAATTCATTGATTATTTATTCTTCTGCGGGGGGTTTGCATGTAATTCGTGAGGTCTGAGATGTAAAGTACCCCAGCATATGCTCCGAGTCGTGCATGCACTATGACCCAGATGCTCTATGTCCCACATGTCGGCGAATGGGAGCACATGGAAATAGCCTAGGAGTACATATAGGAGGATAAATGCATGAAAAATATGTACTGTGAAGCGTAGCCGCGGTTCGAAAAGTAGACCTAAAGTGATGACAGCTATAGGTCGCACGCACCCAACTAGTGGTACTAGACATACGACTAATTTTTCCCTCAAAAAAGAGGCACGAGTGCTCAAGATTCTATTCTATAAACACGAGTCCCATCTGACAACAGCGTCCGTGCTACACCTAGCTCTCCTCCCTCGTTTCTCTCTTCTAATTCTAAACTCGGCCGACGCCCGGTGGGTGGGGTGGGTTTGCTCAGCTCGTGGCCCCACCTCACAAAGGAAAACGTTCTGATCGAATAAAAATGCCATATACTCCTCCGTTCATAAATATAAGCCTTTTTAGATACTACTTCAAATGGAATACAGCATACAGATGTATGAAGACATAGTTTAGAGTGTAGATTCACTCGTTTTGCTCCGTATGTAGTAGTCACTTGCTGGAATCTTTAGAAAGACTTGTATTTGGGAACGGAGGGAGTACTATACTAATAAAACATTAAGGCCACGAGGCGATGCAGTGCTGGTTATAGGATGCAAGAAGAAGAGATGCATCCATCGATGATGTCCACCTCCTCGACTCAGGGCGCCGGCCCACCGAACGGCGCCTAAGTAGCAGCGGCCTTCGTGGCCAGGTTGACGTGCTTCTGAACAATGGCGTCCAAAGATTCCAGCCGCTGGAAGAAGGCCAACGTCTTTCTGTCCTCGTTGCCTTGTAGTGGCCTATGTAGACGATTTCCTCGTAGACGTGGATGTGCAGGTCGACGGTTTCTTGCATGGCGAGGCGCTGTGCGGTGAGCGCGGCCTCGAGGTGCACATTCTTCGTCGCGCCTCCCAAGACTGCAGGCCACCAGGCTTGAAAGAGTTCGTCACCATGTAGGCCGATGAGGGTGGCAGGCAATGAGGAGCCTGGGCGCGCGAGCTGGAGCGGTACGGCAAGGTCGTCCGCGCGCTTCTTGATGGCGGTGAACTTGCGGATGGAGTTTACCATCATGTCGTCCATGCGAGAGGCGAAGCCGGCGTCGGCGAGGGCTATGATGCCTGCGGTCGCCAGCACCGTTTGGAAATGTTGCACGATGCGGGGCCGCAGGCCGGCGCCTTGGATGATTTGGCACAGTCGACTGCCGCTCGCGTCCATCGCCTCCATAGGTGCTTGTGGCTTCTGGTTACTTGGTCTTGGATTGGAGTGAGCAGTGTTGCGCAGAGACTTGGGAGTAGATGGATTGGAGTGGTGGGGCGCCTTTATTATATGAAAGTCCAAACTCTGTTGCATTCACATCGTGCTGGCTCTAGTCTGCTTCTCCAATTAATTCCCTCTGCATGTAATTGAGGATGCATCATTGACCATTCAATGTCTCGGGAACTGCTACCCTCTTCCTCCTTGGCATTCAAGCACCTATGGACCCGTCGACGATGAGGTGCCTATGGTGACTTCATAAATTTCAGGATGATAGTGTCGTGCGTGTGTGCGTTCATAGGGGTGAGTGTATGCGCGTGTATATGAGCGCTATGCGTCATCTTGTGTCAAAAAACGTAAATGCGTGTCAAAAAGAGACTAGTCAGTATACTCAATATTGTGCACCTCGAAGAGGAAAACAATAGAACTAGTACGTATTTATTTACGGTACAGATTCACTCATTTTGCTCCATATGTACTCCGTCTCGGTGTAGTCTAGTCACTTGTTGAAATCTCTAGAAGGGCAAATACTCCTTTCTGGTTTACAGGGCTATACTAGCAAGTAGTTGTACATAGTAGTACAATAGTGGGCTCACATAGCAATTTTGTCTCATGCAAGAGCGGCTATATGCGTGCTCAATGTTCGTGAATCGCAACGCTCGGTTTGCGCTTGGCTCTTCGCCTCTTCGAGAAGACGAACAATGATGTTACTACTACTGCTTCTACAGTGTCGAATCCACTACTGCATGTCCGTCCACCGTAAGCGGGACGGATAGCTTGTTGTGGAAGTACTACTACTAAGCAAAAGCCTGTCCTCATTTGCGAGCAACCGTGCGCATGGGCGAGGGAGAAGGCGTGTAGTAAAATCAAGCTTCTCCTCGTTCTACGAGTTGACGCGACACATCATAGCACTGGCCCCACATGCTTGCCTCTAAACTTGGCTGAAAGACCCGCAGTGTACAATATATTTGCTGCAACCTCTAACATTTACCCACCACAAATTAAAATATATGTGGCCGTATGCATCGTTCTGATGCAGAGGCCGGGGAGTCCCCCCTTTTCGAAAAAAACAAATTAAAATATATATTCCTGTCTTGACCAGATGAGCGTGCAAACTACAATCACCAGGGTGACAGGTAGGGCCAGAAGACTATTTAAATTTAAAAAAAACTTCGAGACGGCCACATAGCATGGAGCCGACCCCAACGATTTTAAGCTTACAGGCACGGTACACGCTATCTAGACTGCTCTACACATGAAACTGCCACACGAGCGTCCAGGCTGCGCTTGGCTCTTCGCCTCTTCGGGAAGTCGAACAATGATGGTGTACTACTACACCGGAGGAGTACTACAGTACGCTTCTGGCCATCTGGCACCGATTGAACTGCTGCATGTCCATCGTGTGCGGGAGGGAGAGCGTGTAGAGAAAGCTTCTCCTAGTCTTGCCAGCCACCACGCTCATGGGCGAGGGAGGGACGCTCCTGTCTTTGCGTGTATGACAGGTGGGCCCGACAGGTGTGTGGCCAACCTGTCATACAGCCAAAGGCAGGTGCAGTTAAGTCCGCGAGGGAGAGGATAATCAAACTTCTCACTGATGTACGAGTTGGCGCGACACATCAAAGCACTGCACTCGATATATTTCAATAATTTGCATTTACCGATGCATTAATTACAACGCATGCATGCATGCCGTGACTCTTCTTTTGATAGTACTTGCATGTGTTGATTTAATGCACCTCGAAGTATGGTTGTGCACGAGGAGGGCGAGATCATGCAGACCGAACAGGAACAGGACCCGATGATGGAGCTCTCTAAGGTCTCGATGGACCTCGCCGTGCTCCACTGCCCCTTGTGCCTCCGCCCCTTGATGCCTCCAATGTATGAGGTTCTAATACACCTCGTCCGTTCGGCTGATTGAGCAAGGTGCAGGTTTCTTGATTGATGTGCTATTGGATTGATTTCTATAGTGCAAGGGAGGGCACCTGTCCTGCGCGGACTGCCGCGTCGAGCGCCCCGGGAACCAGCGGCAGTGCCAGAAGTGCGAGCGCGGCGGTGGCTTCGACGTGCGGAACACGGCGGTGGACTCCGTCCTTTGGTCGGTGAGGGTGGAGTGCCCGCACGAAGGCTGTGGGCTCTACGTCACTTACCACAAGCTCGCCGATCACCAGAGCGTGTGTCCGCTTGCGCCCTGCAAATGCCCCGTGCCCATCTACGGATACGAAGGCCCGCCGCCGGCGCTCTACCACCACATCAGCACCGCGCATCCCATGCCCGTGCACAGGATCCAGTACGGCAAGGTGCTCCAGCTGCAAGTGCCACTATCGGAGCCACGGCTCTTGTTGTTCGCAGAGGAGGACCACCGCGTGTTTTTCTTGGTCGGCGGCGTGCTCGACATCGGCGCGCCTATCGCCGTGTCGGTCGTCTGCATCAGTGCGGGGGCGTCCCCACTACCGCACTACTTGGCCAAGCTGTGGGTGAACGGCCGCTGGGGGAGCCCAAAGGCACGACCGACGCCGTCAAGGTGGAAATGGAGGTGACAAGCAACAAGGATCCCGGCGACGTCAACGTGCAGGAGCTGACCTTCTTGACAGTTCTGCCCAAGCTGCTGGTCGGGGCTAAGCTTGTGTCCCTCCACATTCAGATTGACAAGCTCACGTCCTAAATGTTTCGACAGTGCCTTCTGTTTATCTTAGTAATATGCTAATATAGGGATTACCTTGGTCTACTGAAATGGTGGGTTTTGGTGGCGCTGCAGCAATTACTTCGACATCAGATCATTAATTTCCAACAGTCGAACGAATATTGTGTCTGTTGGATATAAAGTTCCTTTGGGTAAGAGTACTACTTGTCATCAAAATGGATAAATGGAGATGTATGTAGACGTTTTTTAGTTCTAGACACGTCCCTTTTTATCAATTTTGATGACAAGCACTCCCTCCGTTCCACAATACATGCCTTCCATTTGTCAAAATATAGATGTATCTAGACATGTTTTAGTATATAGGTACATCCATGATAGAGCCAATCAGATGGTTGAGAACACTACAACCAGTAGCTACAGAGATCGTGTGTGACTCCCGAGATCAGAGGTCGGGGTCATCATCCTCCTTTTCGAGAAAAAAAAGACGCGTGTGTGAGAGGACGAGTGCGTGCGTGCACCTCTTCTCTTCCTGTACTACTAAACTCAGAGTACAAGTTTTTGAGCTTGCGTCTCGTCACATTCCAAATTACTCCACGCTATATTGAATTGCAAACCTGTTCACACCGATCACAACCTAAACGGTTTCCCACTTAGGAGCGTATTAGTACCACGCTGGTATATTGAATTCCAAACCTGTTCACACCGATCACAACCTAAACGGTTTCCCACATAGGAGCGTATTAGTACTCGGTTATAAATACTAGTATGCCAAGATGACTGCACATTCCTCCTCGACTCCTCATCCACAAAAACAAACAAGTCATTCAGCATCCTTCCCTTGTGTCTGCCATGGCCAGCGTGAGTTCTGGATCGAAAGATTGCTACCAGGGAGAGGCGAGCATGGAAGCAGAAGCACGAGAGGTGTCCCGCCTCACTGCGAGAGCAGCCGACATGTCCCGCCGCACGGAAGTAGCAGCACAGAGGTCCCGCCGCGCCGCTGAAGCAGCACGGAGGTCCCACCGCACCGTTGATGCAGCAGACTGGTCCGGCCGCGCCACGGAAGCAGCAGAGATGTCCCGCCGCGCCACGAATGCAGCAGAGATGTCCCGCCGCGCCACGGCGGCCTGGGAAAATTTCTCGCGGGCAGGCGACGACTTTTACAGGCGCATGCATGCGATCGTCCATAGCCATATGGATCAGATCTCCGGCTTCGCGAGGTTGCAGGACGACGTGAAAGCCTTGTTTGAACAGGCTACCGGCGTCATCCGGCAACTAAGGGAGGGCAATGAGAGGCTCCAGGCCGAGCGCGACCTACTGAGGGATAAGATTGTCCGAAGTGCAGACCAGCAGAAGGAGACCAGTGCCTTGTTGAAGAGGACCGGCATCATCGTCAAGAAACTTATGGACGAGAATGACATGCTCCGCAACGAGCGCCAAAGGCTGGTGGAGGAATCCGTGGATGTTCTCAAGCAGCGTCTTAAGGACACGAAAGAGCTCATCGCCGCTCGCTGCAGAGACTAGTTCCCGCGGCCTGCAACAACGCATCAAGAAAGTAGAAGCGAGCCAGATCCTTGTCTTCCTTCTTCTTTTGCCCTTGTGTATTTCGGGCATAGCCGCATGTGGCTTTTTTAATTATCTTTCTAATTATGTAAGACAATTAATCGTCCTTATCTTTCTGTGGAAGATCAATGTTGCGAGGCTGGAATGAAGAAAACTCTTGCTGTGGCGACCCTGGCGTTGTTGTTCTTCTAGTTGCTGCTAGGCTTCCTTCAGTTTCCTTGTTTCTTTTGATGTAATAATCGGTTTAGGATGTCGATTGTGTCGTCGGTTGTGAAATGTTGGGTTCTAGCGCGGATGTTTGGCCTTTGTTGGCCTCTTGGGATGTTGCGAGTTTCAATTTGGTACTTTTAGTCCTTCGTGTTAGGCTGGAGTTGTGCTGAACTTCTTGTGAACTGTGGTGGTTTTCAGTAATGAAAATAGGAAGGGGCAAGCCCTTCTTTGATAAAAAAAATCGTCCTTATATATTCATCAGTCTTGCTATAAGTCGCAGTAGATGCTATATAGGTCCATCAGATCTTACATCAAGATCCGTGCTGTCAGATTTTCTTTTTTCTCTCTTAAATCTCAGTTGAGTGAGACATAGCCACGCCATTAAACAGAGGCTCGGGCGCCATTAATGGAGACCTTGGGAGAGAGGTGGACGGCAGATGGAGGTCAAAGGGCTCTCCTCCCGATAAGCACGCGCAGGGGTCTGATCGCACGCCTCTCGTACTCAAATAGCTACCCTGCACGGTGCCTCCTAGCTAATAAAAAATGGGGACGCGTGGCGGCACGTAAATGGTACTAGTAAGTAGAACGCCCACGGTTTCAATAATACTTGTGTTTCCAATTGTAACGTGACAGCACTTGTTCCAAAATGACTTTGTTGATTGTTAATGTGTGTGCCTTCACAAATCGGACTGCAAATTTACCACAACATGTTGGTGCCATGTCATGGCACCAAGCCAAGTTTCATTATTTTCGTGCGTGTTTTGGATTTACAGGAATTAAAAAACTAAGTTTCTCAATGTTTCCAACCCAACCACGACGCCCAGAATTTTGAATTTCATTCCCATTTCTTGCATGGAACCTAGAAATTTACCCGAGGACACACATGTGATTTTTCAACCAACTTTGGTACACTGGAACATGTGCTTGTATTTCAAATTTGAATTATGCACACAAAGGTGACACGTTCCCTCCCAGAACCAAGAGCCTTCTTGAGAGAAGCTCCGATTTGCAAGAAGCTTATACCAAAATTTGTTCCTATTTGGCCAATTTTTTTACCAGGGCATGGTACTACCATGACATGACACCATGCCAAGTTTCATGATTTTAAAACCAAGTTTCTCAATGTTCTTGACCGAGCCACGATGCCCAGATGTTTGAATCTTATTCTCATTGCATGGGAGTAGAAATTCACCCGAGGACACAAATGTGATTTTCAACCAACTTTGGTGCACGGGAGCACGTGCTTGTAGTTCAAATTTGAATTATGCACATTAAATGACCAAAAACTCAATTAATGTGTAAATAAGGCCAAACGAAGCCGTAATAATTCCAAAATTTAACAGGGCACTCATGTAGTTCTATGTTGCCTTTGTAAATAAACTCAAGGGGGACAACGTATATCGTTTCACACTCAAAGGTGACACGTTCCCTCTCAGAACCACGAGCCTTCTTGAGAGAAGCTTCGGTTTGCAAGAAGCTTATACCAAAATCTGTTCCTATTCGGCCATTTTTTTACCACAACATGGTAGTACCATGACATGACATCCATACCAAGTTTCATGATTTTCAGACGTGTTTTGGATTTACAAGAATTTTAAAACCAAGTTTCTCAATGTTCTTGGCCAAGCCACGATGCCCAGATGTTTTAATTTCATTCTCATTTCTTGCATGGGACCTAGAAATTCACCCGAGGACACAAATGTGATTTTTCAACCAACTTTGGTGCACGAGAGCATGTGCTTGTAGTTCAAATTTGACTTATGCACATTAAATGACCAGAAACTCAATTAATGTATAAAAAACGACAAACGAATCCGGAATAATTCCAAAATTTAACATGGCACTAATGTAGTTCTATGTTGCCTTTGTTAAGAAACTCAAGGGCGGGGGGTGGCACATTCCCTCTTAGAACCACGAGCTTCCAAATTGGCCCAATTTTTTACCACAACATGTTAGTGCCATGACATGACACCATGCCAAGTTTCATTACATGAATTTCAAATCTAAGTTTCTCGATGTTCTCGACAGAGTCATGACACCCAGATGTTTGAAATTTTATTCTCATTTATTCCATGGGACCTAGAAATTCAACCAAGGACACACATGTGATTTTTTAACCCACTTTGGTGCACCGGAGCATGTGCATGCAATTCATATTTAGATTATGCACATTAAAAGTCCAGAAACTCAATTAATGTATAAAAAGGCCAAATGAACCCGAAATAATTCCAAAATTTAAAAGGGCACTCATATAGTTCTATGTTGCCTCTATAAATAAAATCAGGGGGGAGGCAGCGTATATCGTTTCGCACACAAAGGTGACACGTTCCCTCTCGGAACCACGAGGCTTGTTGAGAGAATCTCCGGTTTTGCAAGAGGCTTATACCAAAACTTGTCCCAATTCAGCCAAAAATTATACGTATGAAAACAGGGTTTAGATTATCCCGAACATCTCGCTACCTAGACCAATAATGTACTATGATTTGAATTCAACATAAAATGGATACAGATATTTGAATTGGAGAGCGTATGGTACATGTAGTTCATAGTGAAATATGATTACTGCTATATGCATGTCTTTTTGTTATCAAGATAATATTTAAATTATTGTATAACTTGACAACAATCGTATTCAAATAAGGAAAATTGATTCAAATTTAGTCCATATGGTAGACGACAATATATATGTTCACATGGTGGAGTAAAATGTTCATATATGATGGAAGATCAAAATGTATGACTACATCAATTATAAACCGCAAGGTCACCTAATGATATATTCAAATTCAACATAACGTGGATTCAAAAATTGAAATTCGAGATCATGGCATCTGTAATCATATAAAAAGGGACATTACTCTTTCTTTGGTGGGAATTGATTTGTTTTTTGTTGTTGTTGAGGGAAGTGCGAATCGATTTGGTCTTGTCTTGCAGGTAATCATGTTCTCCGATTTTTTACATTTTTCTTGTAGTTTTTCAATGGCATCTATAGCAATATAGTAAAAGGGACATGACTCTCTTGTGTCTTGTATGATTGTTTTACACGTTAAGTTTGTTCTGCGAACAAGGAATCCGCACCTTGTTATCCCGAAATTTTCAAGCTCGAGTATCTTTTGTCTCACCCGCTTTGAAACTCCCGCTTCTTCAACCCGCGCGCCTTTGTTATCCGAAATTTGACGCCTTGAGAACTCCCTCCTCATCCGAAATCGCTCCCGCAGCCCAGACACGCGAAATCCCCCTTCTACCCCTCAGCCGAAAATGAAGCTCCATGTCGCGGTGTCAAAATCGGTGGGGGTACGCTGGTAACTTACCCTACATTTCAGACAAGCGCGTCCCTAAGCTTGCCTCCCCCTCCCCCTTCGCCCCCCCCATTCGTACACCGAGGCCGCCAAAACCTGCGAAACCCCACGCTCCTCCGTCGGCCTCCCGACCGCCGCCCAGCCGGAGACTCTTCCCCGACTACGTCGTCCACCGCAACAGCTCGCCGTCCCTCATCCACCGCACCGGATGAGGATCTGTTGTCGATCTCGTCATCCCGCCGGATCAGCCGCCCCATCCTCCACCTCCAAGGAGCTGCCCCGACATTCGCCTCGTCTATCGCGCCACCTCAATCCCCACAGCACCGTCTTGACCTGCCCCACCGGAACCGCAGCACCCTCACCAATTCCTCTGATGAAGCCGAGGCCAAATCGGCGCCACCAAGGAGGTTCTGCACTCATCGCTGCATTTTATCTTTTATTCGATCTCACGGGGCTGCCGGTGCTCGATACCGAGCAGACATGGCGTCTCCATCGACGGCGCCGTCGCCGGCCACATCATCCACGGCATCTCTCCCCCATGTCGTTGCTTCCTCGGCGGTGACTTCCACAACGGCACTAGCTGCAGCTGCTCCAGCTCTCGCTCGCGCTACGGCTCTGTTCTTGCTGTCGGGCACGCTGCTGCACTGCTCCTGCTTTCGTTCGTGTTGCTGCTCTACTCTTGCTCTCACTTGCGCTGCTGCTGCTGCTGCACGACCTCTGGCAGCTACAGGAGTTGCTGCTTTAGCACTCGCTTGCGGTGCTACTACGCAACTTGCTCTCTGCTAGTGCGTTCCCTGCTCGAGCGTCTGCTGATTTAGATCACTGCTTCTCTGCTACTAGTGCTCGAATGCCCTAAACATCTATTGCAATGCTCTATTACTAGTTCAATCAGTTTCGACAAAGTAAAATTCAGTTTATTGTGAAGTTCATTTTTTCGATTAAGTTGAGTGAACAGTATTTACAAAGATCTGTCGGAGCGGCCGTGGCGCGGCTGATGCGTTTTACATCTAGCAATTTTTGGTGATGTATTTTACATCATCTATTGCAGATGATATTAGGGTCCCACTTCAGATTAAAGTTTTCTGTCTTGTCAAGCTTCAGCCTCGTCGCCGTACACCTTAGCGGAGCTGCTCCAACGACGGAACCGTCCATCACAGCAGAGCAGTACCCTCGGCACCGTTTCCAGAGGCCTCGGATCTTCTTCCCCGCCTCCTTCAGTCACCAGCATCATCACCATCCTCCACGTCCAACCCAATGATGCTGAGGTCCACAAGGCTATGCCAAAGAGGTTGTACACTCGCCGCATCACTTTGTTTCTCCATTCCTCTATTCTTCCAATTCATGTGAGCCAAACTCCTAGGTTGACTGAAATCCTATGTTTCCAAATGCTCTGTTCTGCACGTGCATTCCTATCCTATTCCTGTGTTTTTCCTGTCCCTGCGTTTATAGAATCCTCCAATTCTAAGGAGCCCTTACAGATTTACTTCATTTTCAGATTGGCGTCAAAGAAAACTCTGTGTGTTATGTCCTGCTCCTGCTGTGCCGTCATCCACCCCACCTGAGGTGCACCATCGACAGAAGCGTTCACTGCAGCAGAGATCCCCCTGGAGACTTTCTTTCGCTGCCTTAGATCATCTTCCCCGTTGCCGGCAGCCACGCCAACTGCATTACCATCATCGACTGAGCAGATGAACCTGAGGACTAGATAGTTCCGGAAGAGAGGTCACAGTCTTTCGTGTTTGCTTACGTTATACATCGGTTATTATTACCTGCTACTTTATTGTTCAATCTTGAGTTTTGAATTGTCCATGGGTCTCATATCGAGCCAAAGAACGAATAGTATCCGCTACTATCTGGTTCATCTGGGGTCTTCTATGTGGTTCATGTTGGGTGGGCAACAAACAATAGATGATCCATTGTCTATCTTTTAAACTGAAGCTATAATCTACCCGCTATCATTAGTTTTGGATCCATCCACTCGTTTGCTACCATCAGGCTTGATTTTTGCATGCACCCCTTAGGCCTTACAAAATCTAACTATTTTTTTATATTATGCATGTCAGATATTGTAGACAATCGTACTGAACATGTAGAGAAAAAGAGAAGACCATTGCGTGCGAATATAATGTCATGCAGACGCTGCTCCATGGTGGGCGAAGTGCCCCCCCTCTCCTGCATTTCTAGATTGTATTCTAGAGGAAGATAACTGTTCAGATGGAGATTCAGAAGGAGCCGACCATGCCTGTTTACCACCTGAGGTGTTTACTCTAACCTGGCATGCTGATGTTGGTCAAATCATGCATATGGCGCCTTGCATTGCTTACATTATACATCTTATATGTCATCGGCTTAGTTTAGATTTGCTTTGTGTGAATGCCACCTGTTTGGTTTCTATAGCATACTCCCACCATTCCTAAATATTTGTCTTTTTAGAGATTTCAACAAGTGACTACATACGGAACAAAATGAGTGAATCTACACTCTAAAATATGTCTATATACATCCGTATGTGGTAGTCCATTTGAAATCTCTAAAAAGACAAATATTTAGGAACGGAGGGAGTATATGGGAATTATGCAATGCCATCTTCTTTAGCCAGGCATCATATACGTGAATCATGCAATGCCATCCTGTTTAGCCAGTCATCGTATATGTGAATTGTATCTTGCCATATTTTTTCCATAATGTGTTCCATTTGTCAGCAATGTTTATACATTCATCTACTCTTCTGTGCATCAGCCATTTGAGTCGGTCATGGGAAAATCTGAGTGAAAACAAGGTCTTCGGCGGTCGGTGCTACTGTCGATGCTGATTTCTTCTTTGGTTCTGAGATAGCTCCTCGGAGGAGGATTAGAGAGAGATGACCAATCGTATCCCCCGAGGTGCATGCTCTAACTTGGCTGGGTTATATTGCTCATATCATGCATATGGTGTCTTGCATTGCCATGCCATCCGCTTAGATTAGACATGCTTTGTGTGAATGCCTCTGTTTGCTTTCTATATCGATATGTGAATTATGCAATGCCATGTTTTTCAGCCGTTATCATATATGTGAATTATGCACCGCCATGGGGCCAGCATCATATATGTGAATTATCTCATGCCATCTTTTTTTCATTACGTATTCCATTTGTCGACAATCTGTATATTGAACTACTCTTCATGTGTATCAGCCATTTGAGCGGTTATGGAAAAATCTGGAGTGAAAACAAGGTCTTGAGCGAGCAATGGTACTTGTTGAAGCATATATCTCGATGGTTCTGAGGAGCTCCTCAGAGGAGGATTCAGAGACAGATGACCAGTCCTATATCCCACCTGAGGTGTATGCTCTAAGTTGTAATGTTTATATTTCTCATATGATGCATATGGTGTCTTGCATTGCTTAGTTTAGACATCATATGCACAATATTGAATTCTATCTGCTTAGTTTAGAGATCATACATGCAAGTGCCAGCTGCTTAGTATATGAATCAATTATGTCAATTATATCATGTCATCCTGTATACTTAGACAACATGTATGTGAATTATTTCATCCCAACCTATTTTAGAAAGACATCATATAGTTTTGTCATGTCATCCTGTTTAGGTACTCATCATGTGTTGAATTATGCCATTATATCCTATTAAGTTATCCATCATATATCTGAAACTGTGTCATGCTATCGTGTTTAGTTAGGCATCATATATGTGAAATTGTGTCATGCTGTCATGTTTGGTTAGACAACATATATGTGAATTACCACCTCTGTCTATCATACAATGTCTGTACGTTCAATTTCTTTTCTTGTTTATCAGCCATTTGAATTGGAGGGGGTGATGGCAGTATCTAAGAGAGCAAAAACCCCGTTCTTCACAAAAGACAGTGCTACCCGTCGATGCAGATAGAACCATGGTTGTACTGGCCCACAAACTAGCCCCACCACACATAATCGAGACTCTTCCAGATTGCACACTTACACCGTTGGGCAGAGAACCAACTACAACCCATCTAACCGCAACCCCAGCGGATAGTAACCCACTTATAGTTGACAAAGCACCATGTCCACCACAGAGTACCCCCACACGAGTAGTTTGTAAAGCTACTGCAGTTCCCAAAGCACGAAGACCACCACAGCTAACCCAAACTCCACGTTTAAAGCAGAAGAGCAACTGTTCTCAGGTCAGATTCCGTAGCTATGGTCGATACTCCTTTGTTGTTGCATCACTGTATTTACTCATACCAACTACTTTCGAATTTGAAGGATCCAATTGAAACTCCAATGGCACAACATGTATGTTTTAAACCTATTTCTTTAACTGGATTGTTGTTCTAACTTCTTGCTCTATGTTGATTTCAGTTTAAGTTGTATAAACAGTTATGTTCTCATGTGATGCACATTACAAGTGCTGCCAATGTTGTGTAGTTTCTCACACTTATATTCTGGCTATGCTGATGTGTCTTAAAAATATATGAGTTGAACTGTGTCTCTATCTTGATTAGGGAACATAAACTAGAATGATATGGACAATACAGTGACCATAGTACATAGATATATGTTTGTTTCATGCTGTTATCTTGTCCACCTTACTACTGAACCGGTTTACCAAAATGAGTTTGGTATACTACAAGCTAAACCTGTGATGTGTCTGCTTGTTTCTCTTGTAGTATGCAAACAGAATATTGGAGAAGAGCACCCCACTATGCAATGGTAGAGAAAGTAATGCAGATAAGGTTCAAGATAGTGAGACAACCCTGTTGGTCTCCAAGAAAGGTGATAAAAACGATCTTGTAGACAGTGAGAAAACCCCACAGTCCTGCGTTGATGTAGTGTTCGAGTTACTGGCCAGTACCGCTGGCACAAGCTCTTCGAACTCGCTGCCTGAATCACTTCGGCTTCTTTAGTCTCAGCTACAAGCTGAAAGGCATTAGTCATCTGTGCTGCGGCAAGAAGCCGAAGGACTGAGGAAGTCCCTGCAGAATTCAGATGCGTACTTTCTTGTGCAACATCAAGCGCTGGAGGATTTAAGCGCCAAACAAGAGAAAGTTAATAAGCTTGCTAAGCATCTTGCCAGCATTATGGGTACTCGGGATATTGTTTCTTGAACTCTTGAAGTGGTTTGATTCGGACTTGTTTTCTTTGCGGCGTTTATATGCTGTTGTGTTCCCTATATTTGCAGTGGTGGTGAACTTTGATGCCCAGTGGATGTAATATGTGTAATAGCCATGATAGCCTAGCATAAGTTGCTTGCTTATTTATTTCCTTGTTGTCTTGTTTATTTGTTTGCTTGTAGTCAGTGCAATTCTTTTTTCGCGGTTTGCTAGTGGCTGCAATAACCTATTTTTTAAAACTAGGCCACAATAACCATGGGCTAATATTTCTTTGTAGTGACCTTTGGACCTCCCTACGGGCCATAGAAACAGTGGGCCTTCTATGGGCCGTAGAAACAGTAGGCCTTCTACGGGCCGTAGAAACATTGGGCCTTCTACGGGCCATAGAAACAATGGGCCTTCTACGGGCCCTATCATCAATGGGCCTTATACGGGTCGTATGATCGATTGGCCAAACATGGGCCAATAACAGGCCGCATTATGGCCATAAACGGGCTAGAGTTGGAATCGTCCGTTCATGGGCCCACCATAACGGGACATCGTTAATAGGCTGTATTTGATGACGCTATGAAAACGGCCCAATGTATTAACGGACCACAAACGGGCCGACTGTAACCACAGGCTGAATTTGGCCCCAAGCGAAAAAATTACGATGTGGGCCGTAAGTAAGCGAATGCTCGAAATGAGCCCAAGAATAAATGGGCTCGAGAAGGCGAAAGATAACATGGGTTGAAACGCCCAACTGAATAACGGGCCATTAATGGGTATAAAGTGATACACCGTTCATTACGGGCCGCCACCACGGCCGTTAATGGGTCTAAAGTGATACCTTTGTTCATTGCGGGCCGTTTCACCACGGGCGTTAATAGGCCAAGAGTTACATAGGGCCTCATATGGGCGAAAAGGCGTCATGGGCCATACATGGTCCGAAGTGAAAATGGGGAATCATATTGGATGGCCGGATGATGCTCTTGGGCCTAATTCGGTAGGGCGTAATGGGCCTTAGGTTAGCGGGTTGTAAATGGGCTATATGCGAGCAGGCCATTAACGGGCTTTCCATGGGCCGCCGTCACACCTGACCAAGTCAAGCGGGCGGCCTTTTCACAGAATGGGCCTCTGTTGGGTAGGGCCACGTGTCGACGTATCATAGGCGTATACTTCGTCCAATGAGTGGATGACATCTGTCCCAACAATGAGTCGGCATGTGTTTCCTCCACCAATGACGATTTTTACGTGGAAAATCCCCATTGGTCGGGGCTGTTAACGGGTTATCGGATCCAAAACCTGACCCGATAGCTTAACGGCGTTCCGTTACGGTGGATGCCATGTGTCGGTCACCCTTGACGAAAGCACTTCTGTGACGCGCGATTTGTCGTCATGGAAGTGGACACTTCCGTGATGATAATTTTGGTAATGTCATGGAACACTTCTACGACAGCACAGGTGTGACTATCTTGATTCTGTCATAAATTTGTCATGGATGTACATGCATGACAAAAAACGCGATCTACTGTGACAAACACGTATCATCACGGAAGTGTATTTTTTTGTAGTGGAGCATTCATTGTCATATTACTTTGCATGATCGTAAGATAGCTAGCATGATGTTTTCATGGCTTGTCCGTCTTTTTTGATGTCATTGCTATGCTAGATCATTGCACATCCCGGTACACCGCCGGAAGCATTCATATAGAGTCATATCTTTGTTCGAGATCGAGTTGTAATATTGAGTTGTAAGTAAATAAAAGTGTGATGATCATCATTATTAGAGCATTGCCCCAACGAGGAAAGGATGAAGGAGACTATGATTCCCCCACAAGTCAGGATGATACTCCAGACTTTATGAAAAATAAAAGAGGCCAAAGAAGCCTACCAAAAAGAAAAAAATAATAAAAAAAGAGAAAAGAAAAAAGAAAAAAATGAGAGAAAAAAAGAGAAGGGGCAATGTTACTATCCTTTTACCACACTTGTGCTTCAGAGTAGCACCATGTTCTTCATATAGAGAGTCTCTTGAGTCATCACTTTCATATACTAGTGGGAATTTTCATTATAGAACTTGGCTTGTATATTCCAATGATGGGCTCCCTCAAATGCCCGAGGTCTTCATGAGCAAGCAAGTTGGATGCACACCCACTTAGTTTCCAGTTTGAGCTTTCATACACTTATATCTCTTAGTGCATCCGTTGCATGGCAATCCCTACTCACTCACATTGATATCTATTGATGGGCATCTCCATAGCCCGTTGATACGCCTAGTTGATGTGAGACTATCTTCTCCCTTTTTGTCCTCACAACCACCACCTTATACCACCATAGTGCTATGTCCATGGCTTGTGCTCATGTATTGCGTAAGAGTTGAAAAAGCTAAAGCGCATTAAAAAGTATGAACCAATTGCTCGGCTCGTCATCGGGGTTGTGCATGATTTGAATGCTTTGTGTGATGAAGATGGAGCATAGCCAGACTATATGATTTTGTAGGGATGAGCTTTCTTTGGCTATGTTATTTCGATAAGACATAATTGCTTGTGTCGGTGTCAAAACCGGCGGATCTCGGGTAGGGGGTCCCGAACTGTGTGTCTAGGCGGATGGTAACAGAAGACGAGGGACACGATGTTTTACCTGTGTTGGGCCCTCTCGATGGAGGTAAAACCCACGTCCTACTTGATTAATATTGATGATATGGGTAGTACAAGAGTGGATCTACCACGAGATCAAGGAGGCTAAACCCTAGAAGCTAGCCTATGGTATGATTGTTGTAATGTATGTTGTCCTACGGACTAAAGCCCTCCGGTTTATATAGACACCAGAGGAGGCTAGGGTTACACAGAGTCGGTTACAATGGTAGGAGATCTACATATCCGTATTGCCAAGCTTGCCTTCCACGCCAAGGAAAGTCCCATCCGGACATGGGACGGAGTCTTCAATCTTGTATCTTCGTAGTCTTGGAGTCCGGCGGATATTGATAGTCCGGCTGTCCGGACACCCCCTAGTCCAGACTCCTCAAGTAGTCTCTGAACCGGGCTTCAATGACGATTAGTCAAGACGCATATTGTTCGGCATTGCAAAGCGGGTTCCTCCCTTGAATAATCCAGAGAAGATCATGAACACCAGGATAGTGTCCGGCTCTGCAAAATAAATTCCACATTCCACCGTAGAGAGAATAAAATGTACACTTAGTTCAATCTGCTGATGTATTACGCGGTGTGACATCACACCGCTACCAAGCCTTTGTTTGAATCGTTTTTTACTATACCACCTTAGCACGTTTAGCAAAGCGGTTTCCTTGGCACGTCTTGTCGAAGCAGAGATCGTGTTCCCCTTATTCCGGGACTCTCATCAATACGTGCGTGGGTAACCCAACCGTTCCCGTCGCCACGCCTCCTCTATCGAAGGTGAATCCCAAACGGTCACGGAGACGGCCCTTGGTATTTCATCCCCTTTATAAGAGGACCAAGGCTCGTCCTTGTTCTTCAATCTCGCATCGAATCTCTTCTCCGCTCCCAGTTCCAACACCCAGAGCCTCAGATTCGAGCGCTTCAGATCCTCAACCATGTCCGGCTCCGACCTCCAAGGTCGGTGGATGCCCTCCTCCGTCACGGAGGAGGACATATTGAAGTTACGTGAAGCCAAGTACCTGGCCTACGAGGTTTCGCACAGGTTGCCTGCCCAAGGGCAGGCCGTGCCCGCCCCCGAGCCCGGTGAATACGTCATCTTCGTATCCCACCTCCGTCGGGGTTTAGGCTTCCCGACGGACCCCTTTGTGAGAGGGCTCCTGTTCTACTATGGGCTGGACTTTCACGACTTGGCTCCGGAGTCCATCCTCCACATCTATGCATTCATTATCGTCTGCGAAGCCTTCCTCCGCGTCACTCCCCACTTCGGCCTGTGGCTGAAGACCTTCAAGGTGGAGTCGAAGATGATCGGGGGGCGTCAAGCGGAGTGCGGCAGGGCGGCCATAAGCAAAAAGGCCGATGCCCGTGGCTCAAGGTTCCTTCCAAGAGGAACTCGGTTGTGGTAGCAGAGGTGGTTCTATATCACGCTCGAAGGGCAAGTGAGCAAAAGCCACCGCCTTCATTCCATGGGACCTCCACACCAGCTAACGTCGTGGGTCGACCAAGGGCTCAAGCGGGGCCGTCAAAGACGCGCCCTCTGCGAGGCGGATTCGAGATCTCCAAGTGAGGAGATCGACCTGATCAAGGTGATGCAGGTTATGCTAATCGTGCACCTTCGCCTGCAAACACCGCCCTCTCTGTCTATGGGAGTTCAACCGGAGGGACCTCGGATTCTCCAACACTTTATGGGTGCGACACCGTGGAGATGTACAAGTTGTTCTTGGACCGCGGTGGCGTGTCCGGATTTAGCCGAGGACGCAGGCCTAAGCCGCGATCGCCCGGATACTCGGGTAAATAGCTCGAGTCCGGACATTACTGCTTATGTGCCTTTCTAGAGTTAGCCTCGACCCTTTGTTCTTACAGAATGGGTGGCGCGGTCAAGGCTGATAAGGTGTCGGCCCCCCTCCCAGAGACCGTGACTTTGGAGCCGTCTTTGGTCGAATCTTTGGAGGTTGCGCCCATAGAAGGGGGCAAAGGGGAAAATAGAGGAGCTAACATTTTGCCCAAAGGGGCGTTCGAGGAGAGGGGAATCAAGAAACCCTCCCTCCAGGGGGAGAAGAGGACCGCCTCCGAAGACCCGGAGGCCAAAGCCCCTAAGCGCGGGAAGAGATCTTCACCAGGGGGTCCGGCGTCCGGAGAGAGTTCGGACGCACAATCATCGCCAAAAGACCAGCCCTCCAACGAGCCGTGAGTATGAAAAGAGGGAATTAATTAGTAAAGGAAATACCTTCATTTGTGCTTCTGTGACCAAAATATTTATATTGCAGTTCGGACCTGCAGCCTTCTTAGATGAGTTCGTCTTCGGGAGACCTTCTTAGGAGATGATGGAGAGTAATCGCCTCCGTCTGCAGCGCCGCCAGATAAAGCGGGCGAGCTGAAGTATCGTCGCGGAGGGTATCCCGAGTCGGAGGGGGCGAGAGTTCGGCACCCACTAGTATCCGCCGAGAGAACTAAAGAATCCGCTTGAGAGGCGTCCATTTGAGAAGATCACCGTGCGTTGATGCGTATGGTGGTTGGAAGGATTTAAATCCGCCGAGAGCGGATTGCGAATGCCGCCATGAGTTTGTTGGCGGGATTTGAGGTATGCAAGAATGACGCATCCTTTTGTCTTTTAACAGTTTTGCACATAAAAATGCACCCTGTATAGATAGTAGCCCCTGAGACTCGGTAGGTTGTCGGAAACAACAGCGTGCCGAGGATCGAAATCTCAAGTAATGAATCTCGCCGTCCTGTGCGGGTGGCGGATAGTCCGAGGGCTAGCGGACTAATGAGTTTGCGAAATAAGTCGGCAACTTGACATGGCGAATCTTGATATCGCACTTGTCAACCGGCGACTTGACGAGTCGCAAGGTAAATAAATTCTCCATGATCGCTTTATTTAAGGGGTGAAGCCCTCCTTTGATAAATTGTATGATGTTGTCTGACGGTGCTGCTGCTGTGGAGAGCCTTGGGCGAACTTGCTCGAGCTAAGGAGCAAGCCCGGGAGGACGCTGCCTCGAGGGCAGCGAAGAGTTGCAAGCCGAAAAGGCTGCGACCGCTTGCCCTAAGCGGAGGTGGCAATTGGCCATGAAAGTAAAGGATGCTACCGGCGCAATGAGGCTCTTGAAAAGGGCGCTTATCGGAACGGGAAGACTGAAGAAGGCCACCGCTGAAGCCAAGGATGCCGCTACGCAATGCGGGCTATGAAGGAGGAAGCTGCGCCGGTCGGAGAGATCGTGGTGGCAAGCCTTTTACGCTGCGTCGCGGTTTATGGATGGAAAGTATGCTCAATTTGGCGGGTGTGGAGTCCGGAGGATCCGTATATGGACTTAGCTGCAAGTGCGGCCGATGCTTGTTAAGCACTTCCGGGGCCGGAGGATCACGAGACGGAAGAGCTATATTGGTCTCAATTCCACAGTCCGGATCGCTCACTTCCGTTGGCAGACCGGTTGGCGAATGGGCGAGCTAAATAGATTGTCCGGACTTGCCATGGTCGACATTGTGGCCCATATGCGGCGAGAGAGGTCCAAGGCGACGAGCTACTTCGACTTCTGCAGCAATTCCTTGGGCGGTGCCGCATATAAAGGACATGAAGCGGTCGGCTGCGCATCGAGGGCGCGCAGATGGCTCTTGCCGTGTGAAGGCGATTGTCCAAGATGGATGCCACCGCTGTTGCCTCGAGGGGTTGGATGAAAGCCGGCTCCCGCCGAGCACTACGCCGGGGAAGTTATGCGTGGCGCTTCGTGTAATAGAGTCACGATGCTCGAAAAATATCACGTTCAAATGAACGTATTAGCTTGTAAAACGATGATTATGTTATAACTGCTTTTATACTTGTGCGTCCAAGTAGTAAAACTTCTCCTGTGCGGCCGTTTACGTATACATTTGTATAACTTGAAAGATTGCGTTCTTGACTTCAACCCCCACGCACAGTGCGGGGTGTTCGCAAAAATAGCGTTTTCACACTTAATCCGGACGCCTCGGTCTGTTTAAGGAGGTGGTAGCGAGCGAACTAGGCAATCCGGACTATAATGCTTTATCACTTTCACTTAGCTGGAGCTCGAGGTGGGGCTACGATATAGCCTGGTGGCACCGCACATCTCCGTATTCGAGTGCGTATGTGCCCTAACCGAAACAGTCCTTCGTCAGCGAAATTCTAAACATTCCGGTAGTCGATCGAGTGGTTGACGGTCTCTCGCAGTATCATGATGGTCAGTTTGGCTTTCTCTCGAGGTGCTCGCCAACCGAACCGGGGGCAATCGCAGATAGTTCTCCGGTGCAGCGTTAGCGGTGATCTGAGCGTAAAGCAGCAAAAACACAGGGCCGGGCAAACCCAACATTTGACCAAAGACATGATTGAGCTGATGCATATAATGCCTAATTCGAGATGCGAACACTCCCTAAGGTGTTCGGTCTTTATAATAATGGGCAAAGATGCCTAAGCCCTGGTGTCGAGTGCGGGCATGGTCTTCTGACGCGGCCGATGCCAAAACGTCAGGCTCCACTTTGGCTATAGGAAGAAACCAAGGGAGTATAACAACAAAAGACAGTAAAAAAGGTTTACGCAGGGTCTTAATCCGAAAAGAATCCTCACAACGGGTCCCTACTGCACGTCTGCGCCTGTGTCTCCGTTGCGCCGTTATCCTGGACGGGTATGCATGTTGTTCATCTGTAAAAAGAGAGGAACGTTTAGTTTGAAAATAAATCGTGCGAAAAATATGTGTAAAATAAGAAATATAAATAATTAAAGCGGGGTTTGTATGAACCCGCGGTTGTTTGTGCGCGCAGCCCCCTGTGAAGGGGTATGCGGCTAGGGAGCCCTAGCCTCGCTTTGAAGCGGATTCGTCTATCCGAGTCCGGGGTCTTTAAGTGACCCTCGCACTAAAATGGCACCACGCGGACCGGGCATCTTGAGTGTAAGAGACGCGTAATGCGGTATGGCGTTGAAGCGGACAAAAGCCTTTCGTCCCAAGAGTGCTTGATATTCACTTTCCAATGGGGCGATATGAAAATTAATTTTTCGCGTCGAAAATTGTTCGGAGATCGAACCGACTTCTAGTAATATGGAGCCTGTGCACTTGGCGTAAGTGCAGCGTCACTCCTTTGAGGAAGTGCGGTGTGTTGGATTTTAGCGAGGTTTATCCCCATCCTACGGATTGTTTTTGAATACAGCAGGTTTAAGTCGCTGCCTCCGTCCATTAGGACATGAGTAAATTGTAATCCATCTATTATGGGATTCAATATCAGGGGAGTCCGTCCCGCATTTTGAACGCTTCGGAATAGTCCGGTGGTCGAAAGTGATAGGTTTTGATATCCAATCGCTACTGATCTGCTTTGGGTTGACGCTGTGAAGCTCTTTTAGAAAGTGCCGCACTATTTTCCGTATTATCACATGAAGTGAGTTTCTCGCTTTGACCCCTTGTGGGAAGGCCTTTTGTTTTCCGAGGCTCACTGGTGGGGTTTATCTTCTTCGCTTGATGCGTCGAGCCCCTTGTGTTCGGCGTTTAGTCGGCCGGACTGTTTAAAAACCCAGCAATCCCTGTGGGTGTGATTTGCAGGCCTTCCGGGGGTACTGTGGATTTGACATATCCGACCCAAAATCTTGTTTAAGTTAGACAATTCATCATTGTCATCCTTGAGAGGCTGTGTTTTAGTATTGGGCCGCGAGCTTTTGAATCCGGTGTTGACTGCCACGCTCTTTGGGCTTTTCGCTTTATTCCAGCGCTGCTCTTTTCTGCGCCGTGATTTTCCGTTTCCATCTCTTATGTCGGATGTACTTGCGTCGCTGGTGCTGCATCGTGCTAACCAGCTATCCTCTCCCGCACAGAAGCGTGTCATGAGGCTTGTTAGTGCGGACATTGTCCTCGGCTTCTCTTGACCGAGGTGCCTGGCGAGCCATTCGTCTCGGACATTGTGCTTGAAAGCTGCTAAGGCTTCGGCGTCCGGACAGTCAACTATTTGGTTCTTTTTCGTAAGGAACCTGTTCCAGAATTTCCACGCTGACTCTCCGGGCTGTTGCGTTATATGACTTAGATCATCGCATCGGGAGGGCGGACATAAGTCCCTTGAAAATTTGCTCTAAATGCATCCTCGAGCTCTTCCCAACTGTGATGTTTTACGGGAGGCTTTTAAGCCAATGACCGGCTGGCCCTTTGAGCTTGAGGGTAGGTATTTTATGGCGTGGAGATCGTCTCCTCCGGCCATATGTATATGTAGTATATAATCTTCTATCCAGACTCGAGTGCATTGTTCCATCGTAGGCCTCTATGTTGATGGGTTTAAATCTCTTGCCGAATTCATGGTCCATCACCTCATCGGTGAAACATAGTGGGTGTCTGGCGCCCTGATTTGTGTGTGCCGCTATCGCCGGACACTTGACGTGTTGCCTTGCTTCTTGGGGCCTTCTCCTTTGGCCCGTAAATGGACTGGCTGGGCCATCTATCCTTCCAATTCGTTGGTTGGTTTATGTGTGGCGCCATTGTCGAATTTGGCCTATCATCGGCCGTTTATCCAACCAGCAGCCTTTATTTTTGGACGGTGGGGGCTCTATGGCCTCCTCGTCGGTCTCGTAACGACTTGCGCCGGGTAGCTCTTTGATTGGTGGCCATTGCCGCACTTATCTGCTGGTTTTGAGCACTTTGCTCCATCTCATTCTCGAGTGTGTCTTCCGCTGTTTTGAGCCTCCGTTTTCCTTCTTGAGTGCTTTTTGCGATCGACGAGTCTTTTAGAAGGTTCTTGCTCTCCGGCGGTGTGTCCGGCATGAGGTCGTCCGGACCGTTGTTTTCACCGGCCTGACTGATTATCGACTCGTCATGGTCGGACGGTTGCTTATCTGCGTGTTAAATCGTCCGTTTGTGAGCCCTGCCATATTGCGGGCTCCTTGGGAGCGTTGTTGTCGGCGGGACTTAGGCGGCGCTGCGCCGCCGTTTTGGTCGTTATCGGCGGGGTCATCTTCTGCCATGCCCGTTGGTCCTCGTTATCGCTCTCCTTTGGGGTGTCTACCATATATATGTCATGTGACGAGGTAGTCCTCCCGTGCCTTATAGGCTCTGTTTCTTGTTCGTCTCTAGCATTGTCGTCTATTCCGTCAATGTCTTCGGAGTCAAAGTCTAGCATGTCGGTTAGATCGTCGACAGTGGCTACAAAGTGGGTGGTGGTGGGCTCTGAATTTCTTCGTCGTCCGTACCCCAACCATCCTGGCCATAGTCCGGCCAAGACTCTCCTGATAACGAGAGATGCTTTAGTGAATTCAAGATATCACCGAAAGGCGAGCATAGGAAGATGTCCGCGGCGGTGAATTCCATAACCGGCGCCCAATCCGGATCGATGGGTAGGGGCGCGAGAGGTTGAGTCCGGCAGGAGTCGGCGCCTCGGAATCACGAGTTCGCGAGGGACAAGATTAGTGTTCGCTCCATCGCCGTGGATGTTGAAGCCCCTGTGGCGGCGTCTATCCACCGCCCTCGATCCGGGCGATCGGCTCGGGCTAATGGCCAAAGCGGGTCCGCAGCGCCACCAAGGCACTATTCGGTGGCGAGCTAGATCATGCCCGTCGTCCACGGTCTTGGGCGCGCTTGGTCGTGGCTCGAGTCCGTCAAGATCAAGTCTCCGCGACATCGGCCGTGAAGTTTAAGCTTCAAATCTAACCCGACGGCCAGGCTTAGCTTGATCTGCTCGGATGGCCAAGTGAAGCGGCCCGCAGGCGAAGCCGCCGAATCTGAAGATCTGTCCGGGAGAAAAGTCTCACCACAGGCAGCGTTGCTGGTTGAAGATGCCATCAAGCCTATCGGTGGCGACTACGCAGGAACTCTCAATGAAAGCACCAATGTCGGTGTCAAAACCGGCGGATCTCGGGTAGGGGGTCCCGGCGTGCGTCTAGGCGGATGGTAACAGGAGACGAGGGACACTATGTTTTTACCTGGTTTGGGCCCTCTTGATGGAGGTAAAACCCTACGCCCCGCTTGATTAATATTGATGATATGGGTAGTACAAGAGTGGATCTACCACGAGATCAAGGAGGCTAAACCCTAGAAGCTAGCCTATGGTGTGATTGTTGTAATGTATGTTGTCCTCACGGACTAAAGCCCTCCGGTTTATATAGACACCGGAGGAGGCTAGGAGTTACTGTAGTCGGTTACAATGGTAGGAGATCTACATATCCGTATTGCCAAGCTTGCCTTCCACGCCAAGGAAAGTCCCATCCAGACACGGGACAGAGTCTTCAATCTTGTATCTTCGTAGTCTTGGAGTCAAGCGGATATTGATAGTCCGGCTGTCCGGACACCCCCTAGTCCAGGACTCCCTCAGCTTGGTTGGTATGCTTGAAGTATTATTGTTTTTATGTCAAATGATAGAGTATTGCCTTGAATCACTCGTGTCTTTATATTCATGCCATGATAAGACATATGATCAAGATTATGCTATGTAGCATTCCACATCAAAAATTATCTTTTTTTATCATTTACCTACTCGAGGACGAGCATGAATTAAGCTTGGGGATGCTGATACGTCTCCGTCGTATCTATAATTTTTGATTGTTCCATGCCAATATTATTCAACTTTCATATACTTTTGGCAACTTTTATACTATTTTTTGGGACTAACATATTGATCCAGTGCCTAGTGCCAGTTCCTGTTTGTTGCATGTTTTATGTTTCGCAGAAACCCAATATAAAACAGAGTCTAAACGGGATAAAAACGGACGGAGAATTATTTTGGAATATTTGTGATTTTGGGAGGAAGAATCAACGAAAACGGTGCGAGGTGGCCACGAGTGGCCCACGCCACCACTCGGTAGCGCCCCTATCTCGTGGGCCACCGTAAGGCGGTTGATGCCCTTCTTTGGCCGCAAGAAAGCTATTTTTTGGAAAATGATCTGGGCGAAGGTTTCAATCCAATCGGAGTTACGGATCTCGAGATATAAAGGAAAGCGGTGCTGTAAGGAATTCGTAACGCGAAAAAGTAGAGATAGATCCAATCTCGGAGGGCTCTCGCCCTCCCAAGCCATGGGAGCCAAGGACGGAGGAAACTCTTCTCCCATCTAGGGAGGAGGTCAAGGAAGAAGAAGAAGAAGGGCGGCTCTCTCCCCCTTGCTTCCGGTGGCGCCGGAACACCGCCGGGGGCCATCATCATCACCGCGATCTTCACCAACACCTCCGCCATCTTCACCAACATCTCCATCACCTTACCCCTTCTATATTCAGCGGTCCACTCTCCCGCAACCCGCTGTACCCTCTACTTGAACATGGTGCTTTATGCTTCATATTATTTTCCAATGATGTGCTGCCATCCTATGATGTCTGAGTAGATTTTCGTTGTCCTTTTGGTGGTTGATGAATTGCTATGATTGATTTAATTTGCTTGTGGTTATGTTGCTGCCCTTTGGTGCCCATCATATGAGCGTGCGTGTGGATCACACCATAGGGTTAGTTGTATGTTGATAGGACTATGTATTGGAGGGCAAGAGTGATGAAGCTTGACCTAGCATAGAAATTGATGCATCTACGGATTGAAGGGGACCAATATATCTTAATGCTATGGTTGGGTTTTACCTTAATGAACGTTAGTAGTTGCGGACTGCTTGCTAATAGTTCCAATCATAAGTGCATAGAATTCCAAGTCATGGATAACATACTAGCAGTGGCCTCTCCCACATGATACTTGCTATCGGTCTAGTAAAGTAGTCAATTGCCTAGGGACACTTTCACAACTCCTACCACCACTTTTCCACACTCGCTTTATTTACTTTATTGCATCTTTATCTAAACAGCCCCTACTTTTTATTTACGCGTTCTTTATTATCTTGCAAAGTTATCCAACAACACCTACAAAGTACTTCTAGTTTCGTACTTGTTCTAGGTAAAGCGAACGTCAAGCGTGCGTAGAGTCGTATCTGTGGCCGATAGGACTTGAGAGAGTATTTGTTCTACCTTTATCTCCTCGTTGGGTTCGACACTCTTACTTATCGAAAGAGGCTACAACTATCACGTATACTTGCGGGTTATCAGTGGCATCATCAATAACACGCGACATATCAGAATTCATAGCAGTAGCAGGTTTAGGTGGCGCAAGCTTACTCAAAACAGAAGGAGAATCTAGTGCAGAGCTGGATGGCAGTTCCTTACCTCCCCTCGTAGTTGAGGGGAAAATCGTAGTTTTCGTGTCTTTCAAGTTCTTCATAGTGATCAACAGATATAAATCCCAAGTGACTCGAAGTAGAGCTATGCTCCCGCAACGGCGCTTTAAATTAGTCTTGATAACCCACAAGTGTAGGGGATCGCAACAGCTTTCGAGGGTAAAGTATTCAACCCAAATTTATTGATTCGACACAAGGGGAGCCAAAGAATATTCTTGAGTATTAGCAGTTGAGTTGTCAATTCAACTACACCTGGATAACTTAGTATCTGCAGCAAAGTATCTAGTAGCAAAGTAGTATGATAATAAAGGTAACGATAGCAAAAGTAATATTTTTGGGTTTGTAATGATTGTAACAATAGCAACGGAAAAGTAAATAAGCGGAACACAAGATGTAAAAATCTCGTAGGCATTGGATCAGTGATGGATAATTATGTCGGGTGCGATTCCTCATGTACTAGCTATAACATAGGGTGACACAGAACTAGCTCCAATTCATCAATGTAATGTAGGCATGTATTCCGTAAATAGTCATACGTGCTTATGGAAAAGAACTTGCATGACATCTTTTGTCCTACCCTCCTGTGGCAGCGGGGTCTTAACGGAAACTAAGGGATATTAAGGCCTCCTTTTAATAGAGAACCGGAACAAAGCATTAGCACATAGTGAATACATGAACTCCTCAAACTACGGTCATCACCGAGAAGTATCCCGATTATTGTCACTTCGGGATTGTCGGATCATAACACATAATAGGTGACTATAGACTTGCAAGATAGGATCAAGAACACACATATATTCATGAAAACATAATAGGTTCAGATCTGAAATCATGGCACTCGGGCCCTACTGACAAGCATTAAGCATAGCAAAGTCATAGCAACATCAATCTCAGAACATATTGGATACTAGGGATCAAACCCTAACAAAACTAACTTGATTACATGGTAAATCTCATCCAACCCATCACCGTCCAGTAAGCCTACGATGGAATTACTCACGCACGGCTATGAGCATCATGAAATTGGTGATCGAGGATGGTTGATGATGACGACGGCAATGAATCCCCCTCTCCGGAGCCCCGAACGGACTCCAGATCAGCCCTCCCGAGAGAGATTAGGGCTTGGTGGCGGCTCCGTATCATAAAACGCGATGAAACTTTCTCTCTGATTTTTTTTCTCCGCGAGACGGAATATATGGAGTTGGAGTTGATTTCGGCGGAGCCTCAGGGGGCCCACGAGACAGGGAGGCGCGCCCAGGGGGAGGGCGCACCCCCACCCTCGTGGATAGGGTGTGGGCTCCCTGGTCTTGATTTTTTCACTAGTATTTTTTATATTTTCCAAAAAGTGCCTCCGTGGATTTTCAGGACATTCCGAGAACTTTTGTTTTCTACACATAAAACAACATCATGGCAGTTCTGCTGAAAACAGCGTCAGTCCGGGTTATTTTCATTCAAATCATGCAAGTTAGAGTCCAAAAAAAGGGCAAAAGTGTTTGGAAAAGTAGATACGTTGGAGACGTATCAGGCAGCGTACCAGGCGGCGTTCGGGTGGGCTGGCCCTGCTCCCGTCTTCATCGACTTCATCGGCGATGGCGACGGCGGCGTCGACGCCAAGGGCAATGGCAAAGCCGACGACGTCTAGGGCAGCGTGTGGGGCGGCAGCAGGCGGGCGCATATTTTTATAATGTTTTAGTTAATATTTAATTAGGTTTAAGTGGACTTTGGCCGGCGTTTGACCGGCCACTTATGTTTATTTATGTTTATTTCATGCGAGCTATTTTTTTTCCATGCCAGCACATTTGGGTCAGCCTCGCTGTTGGGCGGTCAAGCCGACCCATTTAGAATCTTGGACGTGCACGTCACTTTGGCGACAAGCGGACGAAAGCGGACAAAGCGTGCGTCCGTTTGGGTCGCCCCGTTGGAGTTGAGATGCTTGTGGTAATATAATATGTTACTGTAACATAACACATCCCGGGATAAAATGAAGTCTTGCATGTTACCATCCATATGTTATTATCCATTATGAAGGTAGTAACATAGACTAGTAACATATGCATGTTATTAGTCTAAGTTACTCGCCACTATGACCAGCCTTAGGGCAACTCCATTTCAAAAGAAAAAATAACGTTAGGGCAACTCCATTTCAAAAGTGAAAAAGAAACGTTGGGGCAACTCCATTTCAAAAGTACCCCGCTCATCCTCCATAATCATGATCACACAAGTTTTCATCACCTTCCATAACGTCTCTGTATCTCATATTTTTTTCAGGTCCTCGAACAAATGCAGAATGGGCTTGGAGCACTTCAAGTGCCCTTTTTACATCCTTTCTAGCTCTTTATCATCTTTGGGAAAACTAGGATCTTTTCTCACCCCTTGGATCAAACAAGGTGTTGACCAAGGTCGCCCACGAAGGATGGAGACCATCACAAAGGTAATAGCCCATGTTGTAGTCATGACCATTGATGATATAATTGCACGAATGAGCTTCTCCCGCACACAACCTTGCAAACAATGGAGATTGTTGCAGCACGTATATGTCATTGTGAGCCCTCGGCATCCCAAAGAAAGTGTGCCAAATCCAAAGGTCTTGTGATATGACTACTTCAAGAATTATGGTGGACTTCTTGCAATGGCCCTAATATTGCCCTTGTACAACACATGGGTAATTCTTCCATTGCTAGTGCATGCAATCTATGGATCCAAGCATACATGTTCAACCTCTTGCTTTTGAACGAGCTATGAGCCATGCGGTGCCTTCGACAGTTCGTTCTCTCAAGTATTCTAATCCAAACACCTTGACAAATGTAGTAGCAACCTTGACCATGGCTTTCTTTTTGAATTTTTTACCATGGCTTTGAGACATGTGCTTTCGGACATCTGGAGGTACTCGTCCCACAAATCTGCAGCCTTGTCATAGGCAAGCATCTTCAATGCAGTTGTGCACTTATGGTAATTAGCAAATCTAATGTTCCCAACAGCATCCTTCTTTGAAATGTAGTTATCATAGGCACAAACACCATTGTAAAGTCGATCGAACATAGTTTGCCTCATTCAGAATTGACAGTGGAAAAAAGGAATTGAATAGCATAGGGACAAATTAGTCGTCATCAACATCATATGCCCCCGTGCCCTATTCCGATTCATCACTCGAGGTACCCATCATTGATCCCTTGAAATTGAGAACACATTCATCCGCACTTTCGACATCGTCAGTAACCACAAGTATCATTGTCCTTTCATCCCCATATTCGTCCTCATCTGACGATGCCAAATCCATGACCCGGCGTAAAAGTACTCCACGGCCAGATCTATCGTGTTTGCTTCAAGTAAACAACAAAAAAGCCAATAAGTTTGACTATGGCATTTGGCTGAACACTTGCCGACTGTGGTGTCCGCCATGGACGACAATGTGCTGGGGCTGAGGGTACCTGGGCAGCGGCCAGACCAGTGGTGAAAGGGATGCGTAGGCAGGTCCGGGTTGGTGCCCGGGTGGAGCGGCAAAAAATCCGACAAGGCCTGGGCGGTGGAGCGGGTGGTACAACGGCGGCGGCGATCTCGGGGTACGTGGATAAAAAGCAAGGGTGGAGGGGAAGGGTGAGAAAAGAAGCTTTCGAATGGGGTTTTGTGGGGGCATGAGTGTCAAACCCTACCAGACGGCTGTCCGGGCGTTTATAAATCTTCCCCAGCTTTGGCAGGAATTCAAACGTGGTCCGCGAAAGGTCTGTTCATGCTACTAGAATTTTTAACTTTGCTCCCTTCTATGTGGCCGGTCTTGCTTTAACTTTGCTCCGTAGTCATTTCATAGAACGTGTCTATGTACCTTGTACCACTTGCTTTACATCAGTGGCGATTTTACATGCAATCTTCCCGGGTTAGCAACCTCACAATTTTTTTATTACATGCGCTTAGCTTTACACATACTCCCTCTGTCTATAACAAAATAAATAGTTTAGAGAGTTTATTACAACCCCTACAAGAAAAGAGAGAGTTTATTACAACAGCTTGATATTCTTTTCTAGATCAAACAGCTTGATGTTTGGCGAAGCGTGGCCAATGCTTTGCTTAACACAGCTGACCCCCACTTGAGTCGCGTTGATGACTCTAATCTTTAGAGACAGAAGCAGATGGGAGAAGGTTGGATATGGATATCTATGGATCCAAGCATACATGTTCAACCTCTTGCTTTTGAACGAGCTATGAGCCATGTGGTGCCTTCGACAGTTCGTTCTCTCAAGTATTCTGATCCAAACACCTTGACGTAGTAGCAAGCTTGACCGTGGCTTTCTTTTTGAATTTTTGACCATGGCTTTGAGACATGTGCTTTCGGACATCTGGAGGTACTCGTCCCACAAATCTGCAGCCTTGTCATAGGCAAGCATCTTCAATGCAGTTGTGCACTTATGGTAATTAGCAAATCTAATGTTCCCAACGGCATCCTTCTTTGAAATGTAGTTATCATAGGCACGGACACCATTGTAAAGTCGATCGAACATAGTTTGCCTCATTCAGAATTGACAGTGGAAAAAAGGACTTGAATAGCATAGGGACAAATTAGTCGTCCATCAACATCATATGCCCCCGTGCCCTATTCCGATTCATCACTCGAGGCACCCATGATTGATCCCTTGAAATTGAGAACATATTCATCCGCACTTTCGACATCGTCAGTAACCACAAGTATCATTGTCCTTTCATCCCCATATTCGTCCTCATCTGACGATGCCAAATCCATGACCCGGCGTAAAAGTACTCCACAGCCAGATCTATCGTGTTTGCTTCAAGTAAACAACAAAAAAGCCAATAAGTTTGACTATGGCATTTGGCTAAACACTTGCCGACTGTGGTGTCCGCTATGGACGACAATGTGTTGGGGCTGAGGGTACCTGGGCAGCGGCCAGACCAGTGGTGAAAGGGATGCGTAGGCAGGTCGGGGTTGGTGCCCGGGTGGAGCGGCAAAAATCCGACAAGGCCTGGGCGGTGGAGCGGGTGGTACAACGGCGGCGGCGATCTCGGGGTACATGGATAAAAAGCAAGGGTGGAGGGAAAGGGTGAGAAAAGAAGCTTTTGAATGGGGTTTTGTGGGGGGCATGAGTGTCAAACCCTACCAGACGGTTGTCCGGGCGTTTATAAATCTTCCCCAGCTTTGGCAGGAATTCAAACGTGGTCCGCGAAAGGTCTGTTCATGCTACTAGAATTTTTAACTTTGCTCCCTTCTATGTGGCCGGTCTTGCTTTAACTTTGCTCCGTAGTCATTTCATTGAACGTGTCTCTGTACCTTGTACCACTTGCTTTACATCAGTGGCGATTTTACATGCAATCTTCCCGGGTTAGCAACCTCATAATTTTTTTATTACATGCACCTAGCTTTACACATACTCCCTCTGTCTATAACAAAATAAATAGTTTAGAGAGTTTATTACAACCCCTGCAAAAAAAGAGAGAGATTTTATTACAACAGCTTGCTATTCTTTTCTAGATCAAACAGCTTGATGTTTGGCGAAGCGTGGCCAATGCTTTGCTTAACACAGCTGACCCCCACTTGAATCGCGTCGATGACTCTAATCTTTAGAGACAGAAGCAGATGGGAGAAGGTTGGATATGGATCATGATCAAGTCTACTCCCTCCGTTCGGAATTACTTGTCGTAGAAATGAATGTATCTAGATGTATTTTAGTTCTAGATACATCCATTTCCGAGACAAGTAATTCCGAACGGAGGGAGTACCTCGTAAGCCACTTAAAATCTTTAAGCAGCTCGAGAGAGAAAATCCTGCAAAAAAAAACTCGTAGAAGAAGTAAACAGAAAAATTGCTGGCTGTGGGGTTCGAACCCACGCGCACTTATGTGCAGAAGATCTTAAGTCTTCCCCCTTAACCACTCGGGCAAACCAGCTCATCGTTGCAAATTTCTCGCTCTAGCTTTATTTAAACTTAAAAGAGAAAAAGGTAAAAAAAAATGCTGGCTGTGGGGTTCGAACCCACGCGCACTTATGTGCAGAAGATCTTAAGTCTTCCCCCTTAACCACTCGGGCAAACCAGCTAGATGATGACAATGTCCCGCCCAAAATCTATTTAATGTTGTGTTAAATGCTGTCATGGGCCTACACGGGATCAAAACCGTGAGCAACGATTTTTACTCCGTTTCAGACGCAGCTTCGGACGAGGTAAGAATCCTTCGCACCACGGACGGGGATAACCCATAGGGGCGTCTTTGGTTGCCTGAGGTCCAACCAGGCCTGCGCGGGAAAGTAACGGGTTGATTGATTGTCTAGTTTTACTGCTGGGTCTGCATGGCATGAAACTTAAAATAAATATGGGCCTGGCTTGCTAGCAACGCAAGAATCGGCAATTTCTCTGGAGCCAGCCGAGCGGAAGCGCACCGAGCCGGCCCCTGCACGAGAAGAAACTGAAGGGATGCGAGCTGTTTAAGTGGTGTCTTCTTCAACCTCCGGTAAGTTTCTTCCTAATCTCCTTTCTTCCATGCCCCTCTGATCTACACAATGGTGTTTCGGTTCGAGGTAAGCTTTATACGAAAAAGGTGCATCTCGATGCTACGGTTCCATTCAGGCGATCGGTTCGTAGGTTCGTCGGCCGTAAGTTCTTAATCTCGTGTACCCGTTTGAAGCTATTCTGAACGAATTTTGTCAGATTCGTCGCGCACGATCGATCATTTGAAATTTTCTTTGACCGGTAGCCTAATTTCGCAGTTCCTCACAACATTCGTGTTGTAAGTTTTTGGTTTCGACGATCGTAGCTTCATCTCTCTATGAACAGCAGTCTACTGCACTGACGCTGCTTGTCGAGCTCCTTTGTCCTCTGTCCTCGATGCCGAAGCTCTTCCCCTTAATCTCCTTGCCCACGTCCTACTACACTAGAGTCGTTTCCGGCGTCGCTCATCTCGGCCTATCTCTCTGTCGTCCTCCTGCTGCACTGACGCCGCAATGGCGCGCACACTGCTTTCTTGTGTCATCTGCCTTCGTGCACACTGCAGTTTGCCGCGCCGCCGATGGGGTCGATCATCTTGGCCTCCTCTTTCTCGCCCTACTTCACTAGAGTCGTTCCCGGCGTCGATCATCTCGTCCTCCTCTCTCGTCCACTGCACTGACGATACCATGTCGCGAACACTGCATTCTCCTCCTCTGTCCACTGTCTTTGCGCAAGCACCGGAACTAGTTCGCCGACGGTGTCGCTCATGGTGCCGCCGACGGGGTCGCTCGTCCACGACTCCATGCTCGTCATGTCGGACACGGCGCCGCGACCACTATCCACCATAGTCGCCATGGTCCGACGCACACTGCATTTCTTCCCCCCCCCCCCTTCCTTTGCTAGCTCTTAACCATGTGTGCTAAGTGCAAGTGCTAGCTCTTAATCATACCTCATGCGGGCAACCAAACATCGTGTAGTTGCATGCGCCGAGACAATGCAGGTAAGAAAATAACATGCCAAAGTTGATCCCCTAATGCAGGAAGTTCATATGCAGGCAACCAAACAACTCGCAGATGTCGCATATGAGGCTGTTTTTTCAGAGCCAGGCTGGCTTGAGATGTGTATGCAACGCGGGTACTATTCAAGACTGCAACCAAACACGCCCTAGGATGTTTTTGGACTGCCAGACCGTGTGCGTCCAAGCGTTGTACCAATCTCAGGGGTACACGCCGATGGATTAGATGTTAGGCATCTCAAACGTGACCTGCAAACTGCGCTTATCGCCACGGAAGCCATTCAATGCGGGGCATGTATAAGTCTGCCAAGTGGTTTGTTAGGGTGCAACCGGCCGACCTGAGGATCGTAATCTACTTGAAAGCTATATTACACTTGAATTTTTTTTGCATTGAATTGTTAATGCAGTAGCCCCTGAGACTTTGGTTGGGCAACATGACCGACCCTAGGATCATCTCCTCGAGAACTTGTTCAGTCGGCATTTGTGTGTCGCCATCACTAGGGTGAACTCGACAGAGAAGATGCCAAACTGTGGGTCGAAAAATCTTTCTGAAGCAGAATAACACGCGGTACACCTCGGCCAAGAGGATGTCCTTCCTCCTTAAAAAAGCATACAAAATGGGTTAAAAGTGTCATAAGCTCGAAAACCAAAAAAACTTATCTAGAAAATTTACGTTTGAATCAATTCAAGTTTTTTGGTGCCAATCCGAAATTGTTCTTAAAATTAATTTGTGTTTCCGTCATGCTTTGACATGATACGTCCGATCTCAAGGCTTTAAGTGGGCCAGCCTTCGGCTTCAACCTCCATTTCCCCGAAGGTGGATTGCTTCTCTGGCTAGTTTAGTGAACTAAACTCGACCGACATATGGAGAAGTCAGGTTATCCTGCTATTTGACCATGAACTCGAGCCGAAAAATGTCTAGTAGAAAAAAGACTTTACATCGACTAAGAAGAAAACACTTATTATAAAACCATACATATAAATTTAAGAGCTCTCTGTTGACTTGGGTAAAGGAAGTGTTTAAAAACAACGTTTTTAACAAGCTGTTTTTTCGTTTTACACAAGTATAATGCTTGGCCGAACAAAAAATAAATTTGAAAACAATTTTTTTAAGCATGAAAGCGACTTAGCTGGTCGAAGTTCCATGCGTTGATGACGCGATCTGAGTTTGCGGCGGGACGAGGTCCTAGCCCCCAAGCCGGTCCGAAGTGGTGGAGCGAGGAGCTAAGCCCATCGAAGTGACGATACAACACAATTTGTCGTGGCGAGGCGAAGTCCTCGGCCCAATTTTCATGATGAAACATGTCGGCGGGGTGACGCCGGAGCCCTCAGAGCAGATTGATGAAGCGATGGCGAAGCCCCGTACCATCCGAGGTGGCGGGGTGAGTCGGTGATGTAGTGTCGGAGCTCCCATGTCCGCTGATGTGACAAAGCAGGTCGGCGTGGTGAACGCCGGCTTGATGGAGAGACAACGTGGCGATGCCGGCGCAAGTCGAAATTCGTGAGGCGATCGACGTCGACTTGAAGAAGTAACGACGCGACGATGCTAGTGTGCCCAACACCCGCACTCTATGGAGCCGCGATGTGATCTTGGCGATGCCAAACTCTTGTTCGGCTATTCGAGGTGGCGATGCTACGTGGTTGACGTTGGCTCGACGAAGCGATGGCGTGGCTAGCGTAGGTCGACATCCATGGAGCAACGAGGTCAGCCCGGTTTAACACCGACGTGTTGGTGAAGTGCACCTCAGAAAAAGCTCAAAATTGTAGGCACGTGTTTGAGTTAAAAAATACAATACCCTGCAAAAAAATTTCTCTAAAAAGGACGTTCGATAACTCGTTCATGAAAAAAAATATGAACTCAGGTGGGATTCGTTTTCGCGTAGAAAATAGATTCGAGAATTGATGCACTCATCGGGCGGTTGGCGGAGTTTGAACCGTCAAATTCAGCTGAAACTTTTGAGAGGTTGTCAGCGTGTAAGTTCCGTAGCATATCAACGATTGGATCTTCCAAAGGATGTCCGAGTTGGCAGCCAGACTCCTTGTCCTCCGCCCAGATTCGCCAGAGCCGCACTATATCGACGATTGTCATAGATTCCACTGCCACAACACGATGAAATTTTACGGGGTCGTTATACACTCAATTCTGCACAATTCCACCAAAGGGTTCGTAAAAAACGATGCTCACACAAATCCTTGTCCAAAAAATCTGGATGGTTGCTCGAGGGCAATGTTGACGTTGAGCCCCTGAGCTCCATGGACGATTCTTCCTAATCTCGGTTGAATCGAAGTTGATGTCGATGAAGACGCCTATCAAGGGGTGTAGTTCTCGGTCTGGGCAAGGTGACCAGCCGAGGTGGCGAAGAAGATCCATTCCGGCGCGTAGATCATGCCGGAGCTGGTCTGAATTCACATCGCATCGCGGCGACTATGAGAGGGGCCTGCAGTGGTCACCAATGACGGAGTCGAATAAGACAAATCTCGGGTAGGGGTCCCGAGCTGGTAGTCTTGGCATGATGGTAACGTGACAAAGAGTGGACACGATGTTTACAAAGGTTCAAGCCCTCTCGAAGAGGTAAAATCCCACGTCCTGGTTTGTTTGTATTGATTGTGGATGGGTTACATGATACATGTTGATATACCTCGAGATCGTGTATGAATGAGTTATAGGATGTTTAGTATCTGATCTATTGACTAGACTAGGCTAGATTTATATAAGACTACCAGAGGCCTAGGATAACAAGAGTCTTGTCGGTTACGTCGGTGGAGATGAGTCCTCCATGGATCAGTTACGTCGGTGGAGATGAGTCCTCCATGGATTAGGAGCTCTTGTCTTTAACGACAAGACTTCTTGATTTTCCTTGTATGCGTCATGGGCCTTCTTGACGCGGCCCCTGATGAACCTCCGTGAGGTCCCTGACCCGACCCACCTGACCAAGAGATGACATGGTGAGTACTGCTAGTTCAGTACCCTGTCAACCGGGTAGGATGGCCGACTCCTCTAATGTTATGTGTGGACACATTTGAATGGTCGTTTCCGTAGACATTTGATAAATCCAATTTGACGCATAACAAATTAGAGTTGCCGATAGGTTGCAACCCCTCTGACCTACGTTTGCAGAAAACCTCTCTTTAGACCAGCCCCATCCCTCCTCACCTCATGTAATAAGAAAATAAGAGGAATACATTTCACGTGAAATTTAACATATTTATTTCAAGTTTTCAATTTTGTGAACATGTAGATATCGTCGCAATGTACTGACACTTTTCTAGTTAAATGCCAAAGGGATTGGGGCGCGTACTATTACCACTAGTTCTACAGCATCGGGCGGCTGGCCTTCATGCCGAGTCTTCCTCCACCATCAACTCAACGTCGTCATAACCAATTTCAACTAAACCTTCATGATCGCTGGTACTTTGACGTCGCTATAGGTAGGTCTCCGGCTCTTTGTTTCTCGTCATCATCGCAATAACAATAACAGTGACGTGGTCATCCAAAAGGAAAAAAGAAAACCCCAAAAGTACAGAATGGAATTCCGCTGTGTCTCACAAAAACAAGAGTGATGGAATGGTTTTTCCAGCTCAAAATAAACAATAAAAAATCGCCCCCAAGCTCGGCCCCACGCCTCTCACGAAAAAACAAGAGTAAGGCCAATTCCACTGCGCGACCCTATCCTGTCCGGCTCCGTCCGTTTGGGGTAAAAGGGACAAAAGAGGCGGCCCAACGCACGGCCTCAAACGGACAAATGTCCGGATTCCATCCGTTTTCGACCCATCCCCGACCCAAACTTGCGCTCGGTTTGGGTGAAGCGGACGCTTGACGATCGCGACGCACGCCCTTGCCCCCGTGGCCCGCTGTCGGGACACTAGCATCCCTCCGCCCTAACGCTTCACCCTCTCTCTCCCGCCCCGGCTTGGCTCGCCAGATTCTCCGCCGCCTCCTCACAGAGCCCCCGCCGTCCATACCAAACCACGCTCGACATGGTTCATGACGCCCGATTTAATCGTACACTAATCATGCACGCAAACGTGTACGATCAAGATCGAGGACTCACGGAAGATATCACAACACAACTCTAAAAGTAAAATAAGTCATACAAGCATCATAATACAAGCCGGGGCCTCGAGGGCTCGAATACGGTGCTCGATCATAGACGAGTCAGCGGAAGCAACAATATCTGAGTACGGACATAAGTTATACAAGTTGCCATAAGATGGCTAGCACAAACCGGGATCTGATCGAAGGGCGCAGCCTCTGCCAGGATCCTCCTAAACTACTCTGATGTCGTCGTCGGCAGCTCGCACGTAGTAGTAGGCACCTTCAGTAGTAGTCGCCCTCGACGGTGGCGTCTCGCTCTCGATTTCCAAGATCTGGTTGCGACAACCGTAAAGAAAGGAAAGGGGAAAAAGGGGAGAAAGCAACCGTGAGTACTCATCCAAAGTACTCGCAATAAAGGAGCTACACTACATATGCATGGGTATATGTGTAAAGGGCCATATCGGTGGACCGAATGCAGAATGCCGAATAAGAGGGGATAGCTAATCTCGCCGAAGACTACGCTCGCAGCCTCCGTCTTGCAAACATGTAGAAGAGAGTAGATTGAAGTCCTTCAAGTAGCATCTCCAAGTAGCATCTCCAGAGCATCGCATAGCATAATCCTACCCGCAATCCTCTCCTCGTAGCCTGTTAGAGAGCGATCACCGGGTTGTCGTGGAACTTGGAAGGGTGTGTTTTATTAAGTATCCGGTTCTAGTTGTCATAAGGTCAAGGTACAACTCAAGTCGTCCTGTTATCAAGATCACGGCTATTGAATAGATTAACTTCACTGCAGGGTGCACCACATAACCCAACACGCTTGATCCCATTTGGCCGGACACACTTTTCGGGTCATGCCCGCCTCGGAAGATCAACACGCCGCAGCCCCACCTAGGCACAACAGAGGTCAGCCCACCGGTCTAAACCTAAGCGCGCAGGGTGCGGGCCCATCGCCCGAGCACACCAAGACGCGTTGAGGGCGGCCGGAAAGCAGACCTAGCAACCTCCATTACAAAGGAAGTTGCGTTAACGCAGATCAATCCGCGCAGCGCGCTCGTCGCCGACGCCAAGAAGGCTTCGGCCGATACCACGACGCGGGATACCCATAACTACTCCCGCGTAGATGGTTAGTGCGATAGACCAAATGGCCGACTCGGATCAAATACCAAGATCTCGTTAAGCGTGTTAAGTATCCATGAACGCCGAGCAGGCCAGCCCACTGCCTCCTAGGTGGTCTCAACCTCGCCTGCCGCCTCCGCAACAAAGTAACAATCGGGGCCGCCGGGAACCCTGGCCCACCTCTACCGGATGGAGCCACTGTCCTTTCGGCCCCCTCATCGTAATCACTTGCGGGTACTCCTCGAGTGACCCGACTTTAGTCACCATCTGTATAGTATGTATGTATGTATAGTATATACCGTGATCACCTCCCGAGTGATCACGCCCAATAGTATAGCAAGGCGATCGACACTAATGTAGGGCCAATGATGATAAACTAGCATCCTATACTAAGCATTTAGGATTGCGGGTAAGGTATCAATGATTGTAGCAACAATGACAAAGCTATGCAACAAAGATAGGAGTAATCAAACAAGAATATGCTACACTACTCTAATGCAAGCAGTATAGAGAAGAATAGGCGATATCCGTGATCAAGGGGGCTTGCCTGGTTGCTCACGGCAAGAGAGAGGGGTCGTCAACTCCGTAGTCGATCTGGGGTTCTTGGCGATCTCGGGTCACCGGAAAGAAGTAATGAGGGGGAACATAATAAATAACAAAGCAATCAAAGCATCACAAAGCGTAACAAGACAATACACGGTGTTCGGTGTGCCCTAACGCGGTAGTAGGTGATACCGGTGAAGGGGGGGGGAACATCCGGGAAAGTATCCCCGGTGTTTCGCGTTTTCAGACAGATGAAACGGAGGTGAAAAGTTGCAGGTTCTCTATGCTAGGGACGCGTGACGGATGAACGGGCTGCGTATCCGGATCCGTCTCGTCGTTCTGAGCAACTTTCATGTTGAAAATAATTTAATCCGAGTTACGGATTAAAAGATATGATTTTCTAAAGATTTATTAATTTCTGGAATTTAATTATTTATTTCAACATTATCCAGAATAGTAAATGATGACGTCAGCACGACATCATGCTGACATCAGCAGTCAACTATGCTGTTGACTGGGTCAACTACGTGTGGGCCCTGAATGTCATACACTTTTTAGTTTAATTAGAGTTTAGCTAATTAATTATGGTTTAATTAAATTAACTAATTAATTAGATTAATTTAAACGAGATTAAATAACTTAATTAATTTACTAATTCATTGATTAACTAATTAATAATTTTATTAATTACATTTTCTTTTTTTTTAAATTTTCCTTTTAAGGGTGTGGGGCCCCACGCTGGTGGCCTGTATGCTTATTGGGCACGGGTTAACAGGCGGGCGTGGCGCCTGCGTTCGTGACTATCGAAGCAGGCACACCACGGCTGGCGGGCCGAGCCGCACGGCGAGGTGGTGGTTGGCGGGCGCAATGAGCCGCATGGCGAGTGGCCGGCTAGGCGGTCGCCGCCACGGGAGAGGGCAAGGTGGAGGAGCGGAGCGGGCGGCTGGGCGCAGGGCACCATGGTTCATGGTGCGCTGCGTGGCGCCGTGAGGGCGCCGAGAAGGGCCGCGTTCGCGGGCACTCGCGTCGGGCGTGGCGGTGCTACACGGCGCGCAAGCGTAGGCCATGGCGGGGCGAGGCGCGGTGTGGTGGACGACGGGCGAGGGGAAGAGGAGGATTAACGACGGCTCACCCCCGTTGCAGGGGAACGTCGGCGAGGCTCGGAGGAGCCGCGGTTGAGGAGGAGGTCGAGGACGGCGCAGTGATGAGGACGAGGCAGCGGCGTCGCAGCGAAGAGGACGGCGGCGGCGTGCGTGGATGGCGTCCGGCGAAGAGAGGGGGCGAGGACGAGCGACGGGAGCCGGCAGGGACGGACGAAGGCGCGGGGTTCGGGCGCCCGAAGCGGGCGGCGGCTGAAGGGTCGCCCGATCCAGATCGGATCAGGAGGAGAGCGAGACGTGGGGGGGGGGAATGGGGGATTGCGGCGCTAGGGTTGGTGGTGGGGCGTTAGTAGCCCGAGGGTTCGGCGCGGGTGGGCTGGCCTGATGGCCTAGCTGGGCCAAGGCCCAGCGGGGGGGGGTTCCTTGTGTTGTTTTTTTTTAGTGTGTGTTTCCTGTTTTTTGTATTTTCCTTTCTTTATTTATTTTCTTTTCTGTTTCAATTCGTTTTAAGTATTTGGGTCCTTTATAAAAGCATGGGTCCCACACCATAACTCCTAAGTATTTATTTGCACACCTCGAACATTTTTGTTTTAATTTTTGAAAACTTTTGTTGTTTGCCAAATTTTGAATTTGAATTTTAATCGGTTTCGAATTAACGCGGGATTAGCGACAGTAATCGAAGTGACATGGCATCATTAGCAGAGGTTACTGTAGCTTGATTATCCGGGCGTCACAATTCTCCTCCACTACAAGAAATCTCGTCCCGAGATTTAAGCGGTGGAGTAAGGGGGGAAAGGTGTTGGTAGCGAAAAACCTAACGAGTCTTCTCGGTCTTGGCGCCTTTCAAGAGGTTGACCCCTTTCGCTGATGTCTTCATTTCTCCGCTTCAAGTCACCATGATCAATTTTTTTCATCCTTTCTTGGGATCTATGTCGCCCCTTTAACGCGACCAAGGGAAAAACTCGAAGAACACATCTCCACAAAGTCGGGCATCCGATGGTGAACTCAATGGGAAAATACGCAAGGTACCCCGCGAGTTGTATTTCAGTTGAATTCATTGAGTGCAATATACGATGGTACCAAAGTTTCAAATGGGTAGGCAATCATGCGATGACTAGATAGAAGCTGGAATGGGGTTTGAACAACGAGAATAACATGGTGTTTGATTCCGTAATGATTAATGGTATAGAATTTAGCTCGTGAATCACATACGGCTGTGCAAAGGATACATTAGAATACGGGTTGTAAAGAAGAGTCGTTTCGATCCGGGACCTGTGGGTTATGGGCCCACCATGTGGGTTGAAAATAGGAAGGTGGTGACATCTTGCACGATCATGTAAGCAAGGCATGTAAGAGAATAGTGTGTCGCTTATGTCGGCAACAATGTCGGTACCAAGGATGAGGGACGAAGAGAACCATTTTCCGCTTTCGTTGAACGAGGCGGACCAATAGACAAAGTTCTCGCCCATCGGCGGTTACGGAATGTCATCAAGAATAGTAACACGGTCTTACTAACAACGTGGTATCAAGAAGGTTCTTACCTAAGCAGGGATTATCACCGCTTAGTTAAGTCGGATTAGCAGAAAGGTTAAACAAAACAATAGAAAGGAAAATACGATTATCAGAATAATCTGAACAGTGGAAAGGAAAATGTGTTTAAGCACATGTTTCAGGGGTATATCATTCCCAAGGACAAGCAGAGCATGATATCCATGATAGGATATAATGTAGAAAACTCTTTGGTTAGGGAAGAGAAATTTCATGGCATTACCCATACAACAGTGTTTGGATAATTGACAAGGAAATTTTTGCATTGTGCTTCAAATGTTCTTATTGAAGAT
Organism: Aegilops speltoides; assembly: GCA_021437245.1. Classification (NCBI taxonomy): domain Eukaryota; kingdom Viridiplantae; phylum Streptophyta; class Magnoliopsida; order Poales; family Poaceae; genus Aegilops; species Aegilops speltoides. Next base: position 406,347,303 of record CM038142.1, read on the forward strand.
CGGAGTGCCACAGACATGCTTCGAGATAGCATTGACATGGTCTTCAAGCAAAGGTCGGACTTTGGATTCACAAAGGATCCATCAGGGTAACTTATTAAACAAGGCATTCAAGTTCCTCATGGAAAATTGGTTAACCTTGTTAAAAAGGAGACTATAACAATAGGCCCTTCGGCCAGGTGTGCTAGGCATGACATCACCTTACCGAGTCATATAAAGACTGATGTTATAACTCTTGGAAATATGTTCCAACCATCATATCTGACACGAGGTTCAGATCCGATTGGTGTCAGGATACCTCCGAATTAGTATGCCTGAGAAGAAAAGGTGCAACACAATTGCGAGATGACAATGTAAGATTCTCGGGAAATGAACTATGAAGTGATTTTCGTTAACAAGAGTTCATCATTAATCCAAGGAGAGGACAAGGAGGTGTCTGGTGAACTCAACGGCAATTCATCGAGATTTCCAAAAGATGGATTTCCACAATTAAGTGAACAAGGAGATAACATTTGTCAGACCAAATGATATAAGGAAGTATGATCGAGGTAAACATACACAATTTAAACGTTGGTTGAAAGGTGCGCCCAAAATATGGGTTGGGTTGCACGACCAATGTCAGAATGGTGATTCAATAAGCCATAGTCGTAGAATGAAACTATAGACCAATAACTTCAAAGCAAGAGGGTTGCTCGAAGTTTAGAATTTACACATCACAGACCATCTGTCGGTATTCCGGTTAGAAATATCATGGGGACCAAGAAAAGAATGGTGATGTTAATAAGTATCACTGGTATCAAGAATTCTTAAGGGTGGTGAATTTCTCACGACATCCTTGACATAAAAGATGGTAATACTCCAAGGTGGAACATCATACAAGCTGGATAGCAAGTTGCAATTATAACATGAACAAGTTTGTGTTGTGGGAAGGCAAGAATGTTGTCGATGATAACACAATCATCGAGGGGCAAGGATGGTAATTCTCATCATGAATTTGATTGATATTCTGGAAGACCTCAGAATGTTGATGATGATCATGACACATTTGTCGAGAGGTTTCGAGAAGATGTAACTGATCGGTGATGACATCAAGTCAACGGAAATGATGAAGCCAAAAGTCATTGGGACCATGGGTACGACACAAACTCGAAATCAAGCTTGCTGCTCAAGGACAAACGATAAGACGAGGAAGATCGATTGTAAGATTAGCTCACCGTCGAAATTTGTGCTCCGAGAAGGACCCGGTAGCACAGTTAAAAATTAGCACAATGATATAGCCAATCAGGCTAGGAATGACGTGATGGAGTATTAAACTTCTCATCCACAATGTACTAGGAGTACTGAATCACAGGGGCGATTCGATTCGCTAATCGGTGTTCTCGGTTGACGACAACCCAGAACCCGTGGAGTGACTATGACGGGGAAAGGCACTACTTCATCGGAAATGCATAAGATGTAGTGCAATCGGTTGATATCCTCGAGATACTAGGGGGTTAGTACTCGAAGGTAGATCAAGATAGAGGTTGGATGGGTGTATTGATCTGTAGAGGACGAGTGGTTTAACTTGTCCGAGAAATGGAATCAAGTAGAAAATATGGTCGGATCCATGATTGCAAAGGATCAATTCATAGATTCCAAATGATATTATAACAAGGAAATAGTTATTATTACAAGAAGCTTCCATGATAGGATCTACATCGTGTCCATGGGCATGAACACAAAGTTCAAGGTCGACTCCCACTTCTTCAAGGTATAACCTTCCATTCACCTCTCACTTCCGAAGAAGTTGTAGTGTTGAAATTTTACCTAGCAAAATACCAGAAGAGTATGACTCGTGAAAACTTTCGAGTTCACACATATTAAGGAATGCATAGGTTCAACCCGTTAGGGTATCGTGGAAACATATACCACAAGCTTCCATGGTAAATACCACCAGCTCGAGAACGAGCATGGTTGAGAAAACAGAGGATACAAATTACCAAAGGCTTTATATATCCGTGGAAAGGCTCACAAGGTTATTTGAATATGAAGGACACCGCCGGATAATAATCCAACAAAGGACTTGACGGTCCACAAAGAATCGATGTGAGTATCGCTACTCAACCGTAAAAGGGAAGAATGCAAAGGCATCGAGGTTATAGAATCATCGACTAATTCAAGCATAAATGCAAAGGAATTATGAATCCAAATCAAGGATCAAGTAATGCTCTGATTAAAGATGGATAAGTTGGATAGACCAGAGGCACAATTAACGACAAATAGTTTGGTCGAGAACCAGCTCATGTTCAAAATGACGTCTGAGCCGGAAAGATAATTTAGAAGGGTTGATAGATGATTGTGTGCATTCGACACATATTGAGTCAACAGACTAAAATGATAATGACAAGGGATGTCATTAAGATTACGAGACTTATGGGATTAACCATAATGCAAGTAAGCAAGAATTCCAAGAGCAATAGGCTGCTCAGATTTTCAAGATCGGGTAGTATTTGAATGTATTTTGTGAAACACATGAACAACTTTGTATTAAACGGATACTCTGCAAGCGCGAGTAATCATCCATAGGGGTATTCATGCAGCAAGGAACCGCAGGCGAGAAGCATAAAGAATTCTCGGAATATCGAAGAGTACTTTAGGACATCTTGTAATAACAAGAGCAGCGGGATGACAATAAGAACGATAGGTGTAAGTAGTTATCCGAGGGATTTATCGATGGAAGTGAATTGCAAAAGCGATGGCACATAGTCTCGAGAGCACATCGAGAGTATCTTCGTAATCTTCAGTGCAAAGAAAGGTCATCGGTAACAAGGGCTCTCCGGAGAAAGTACTTGCGAGAACCTAAAGTTAGTTTTGTTTTTAGCAAAATCATTTAACCCGAATAGAAGAGAGCTCGAGTCCCGAGTAAAGATCGAGGAGTAAAAGATCCTAATACCACCCAATGGCGACGTGGGCCCGTAAGGCACACACCAAGTTAGTAAAAGTTTTTGCAATGTCTAGACTCAACTTCGCCAAGGAGTTGGAAAGGGGATTCCTACAGCAATGGCTCGATACCAACTTAGACGCTTCGATTTAATCAGACACTAATCATGCACGCAAACGTGTACGATCAAGATCGTGGACTCACGGAAGATATCAAAACACAACTCTAAAAGTAAAATAAGTCATACAAGCATCATAATACAAGCCGTGGGCCTCGAGGGCTCGAATACAAGTGCTCGATCATAGACGAAGTCGTGGAAGCAACAATATCTCGAGTACGACATAAGTTATACAAGTTGCCATAAGATGGCTAGCACAAACCGGGATACAGATCGAAGAGGCGCAGGCCTCCGCACAGGATCCTCCTAAACTACTCCTCGGTCGCCGCGTGCACCGCACGTAGTAGTAGGCACCTTCAACAGTAGTAGTCGCCCTCGACGGTGGCGTCGCCTCGATTCCAAAGATCTGGTTGCGACAACCGTAAAGAAAGGAAAGGGGAAAAAGGGGAGAAAGCAACCGTGAGTACTCATCCAAAGTACTCGCAAGCAAGGAGCTACACTACATATGCATGGGTATATGTGTAAAGGGCCATATCGGTGGACCGAATCTGCAGAATGCCGTAATAAGAGGGGATAGCTAATCCGTCGAAGACTACGCTCGCAGCCTCCGCCTTGCAAACATGTAGAAGAGAGTAGATTGAAGTCCTTCAAGTAGCATCTCCAAGTAGCATCACCAACTAGCATCTCCAAGAGCATCGCATAGCATAATCCTACCCGCAATCCTCTCCTCGTAGCCTCGTTAGAGAGCGATCACCGGGTTGTTCGTGGAACTTGGAAGGGTGTGTTTTATTAAGTATCCGGTTCTAGTTGTCATAAGGTCAAGGTACAACTTCAAGTCGTCCATTATCAAGATCACGGCTATTCAATAGATTAACTTCACTGCAGGGTGCACCACATAACCCAACACGCTTGATCCCATTTGGTAGGACACACTTTTCGGGTCATGCCCGCCTCGGAAGATCAACACGCCGCAGCCCCACCTAGGCACAACAGAGAGGTCACCCCGCGGTCTAAACCTAAGCGCCAGGGTGCGGGCCCATCGCCCGAGCACACACAAGACGCTCGCAGGGCGGCCGGAATGCACCTAGCAACCTCCATTACAAAGGAAGTTGCGTTAACGCATCCAATCCGGCGCGCCGCCCGTCGCCGACGCCAAGAAGGCTTCACCGATACCACGACGTCGGGATACCCATAACTACTCCCCGAGATGGTTAGTGCGTATAGACCAAATGGCCGACTCGGATCAAATACCAAGATCTCGTTAAGCGTGTTAAGTATCCATGAACGCCGAACAGGCCAGCCCACTGCCTCCTAGGTGGTCTCAACTCGCCTGTCGCTCCGCAACAAAGTAACAATCGGGGCCGTCGGGAACCCAGGCCCACCTCTACCGGGATGGAGCCACTGTCCTTTCGGCCCCTCATCGTAATCACTTGCGGGTACTCCTCGAGTGACCCGACTTTAGTCACCATCTCAGATAGTATGTATGTATGTATAGTATATACCCGTGATCACCTCCCGAGTGATCACGGCCCAATAGTATAGCAAGGCGATCGACACGAATGTAGGGCCAATGATGATAAACTAGCATCCTATACTAAGCATTTAGGATTGCGGGTAAGGTATCAATGATTGTAGCAACAATGACAAAGGCTATGCAACAAAGATAGGAGTAATCAAACAAGACATGCTACACTACTCTAATGCAAGCAGATAGAGAAGAATAGGCGATATCTGGTGATCAAGGGGGCTTGCTCGGTTGCTCGGCAAGAGAGAGGGTCGCCAACTCCGTAGTCGATCTGGGGGTTCTTAGCCCTCGGGTTCACCGGAAAGAAGTAACGGAGGGGAACATAATAAATAACAAAGCAATCAAAGCATCACAAAGCGTAACAAGACAATACACGGTGTTCGTGTGCCCTAACGCGTAGTAGGTGATACCGTGGTGGGGGAACATCCGGAAAGTATCCCGGTGTTTCGCGTTTTGATGATGATGAAACGGAGGTGAAAAGTTGCAGGTTCTCTATGCTAGGGACGCGTGGCGGATGAACAGGCACCGTGATCCGGATCCGCCTCGTCGCTCGAGCAACTTTCATGTTGAAAATAATTTAATCCGAAGTTACGGATTAAAAGATATGATTTTCTAAAGATTTATTAATTTTCGAATTTAATTATTTATTTCAACATTATCCGTATTAGTAAATGATGACGCCAAGACGACATCATGTCGACATCGCAATAACTATGCTGCTGACCGGGTCAACTACGTGGGCCCCGCATGTCATACATCGCTTAGTTTAATTAGAGTTTAGCTAATTAATTACGGTTTAATTAAATTAACTAATTAATTAGATTAATTTAAACGAGATTAAATAACTTAATTAATTTACTAATTAATTAATTAACTAATTAATAATTTTATTAATTACATTTTCTTTTTTTTTTAATTTTCCTTTTAAGGGTGTGGGGCCTCACGCCGGTGGCCTGTATGCTTATTGGGCACGGGTTAATCAGGCGGGCGTGGCGCCCGTGTTCGTGACCACTGTGGGCGACCACCACGGCCGGGGCCGAGCCGCACTGGCGAGGTGGTGGTTGCAGGCGGCGCAATGAGCCGCATGGCGAAAGTGGTAGCTAGGCGAATCGCCGGCGGCGAGAGGGCAAGCAGTGGAGGAGCGAGCGGGCGGCTGGGCGCAGGGCACCATGATTCGCAGGCTTGTGGCGTGGCGCCGGAGGGCGCCGAGAAGGGCCGCGTTCGCGGGCACTCGCGTCGGCGCGTGGCTGTGCTACACGGCGCGCAACAGCGTAGGCCATGGCGGGCGAGGCGCGGTGTGGTGGACGACGGGCAGAGGGAAGAGGAGGATTAACGACGGCCACCCGTGCTGGGGAACGCCGGCGAGGCTCGGAGGAGCCGCGGTTGAGGAGGAGGTCGAGGACGGCGCAGATGATGAGGACGAGGCAACAAGGCCGCAGCGAAGAGGACGGCGGCGGCGGCGTGGATGGCGTCCGCGAAGAGAGGGGCGAGGACGAGCGACGGAGCGGCGAGGGACGGACGGCGCTGGGTTCGGCGCCGAAGCGGCGGCGGGTTGAAGCGGTCGCCCGATCCAGATCGGATCGGGAGGAGAGCGAGACGTGGGGGGGGGGAATGGGGGATTGCGGCGCTAGGGTTGGTGGTGGGGCGTTAGTAGCCCGAGGGTTCGGTGTGGTGGGCTGGCTCGATGGCCTAGTGGGCCAAGGCCCAATGAGGGGTTCCTTGTGTTGTTTTTTTTAGTGTGTGTTTCCTGTTTTTTGTATTTTCCTTTCTTTATTTATTTTCTTTTCTGTTTCAATTCGTTTTAAGTATTTGGGTCCTTTATAAAAGCATGGGTCCCACACCATAACTCCTAAGTATTTATTTGCACACCTCGAACATTTTTGTTTTAATTTTTGAAAACTTTTGTTGTTTGCCAAATTTTGAATTTGAATTTTAATCGGTTTCGAATTAACGCGGGATTAGCGACAGTAATCGAAGTGACATGGCATCATTAGCAGAGGTTACTGTAGCTTGATTATCCGGGCGTCACATGGCCGCCACCACGCCCGCGCTTTCGCCGTAGTTTTGGCCGTCGCCGTCCTTGCCGGTGCCGGAGGGGATACGACTGCCGGCGACGGACCACGGCGGCCGAGGCAGATTCCGACGAGAGCTCCAGAGCGGCTAGTAGCCGGCCGGCAACCACCCTTGCTACGTCGAGGTGATCATCGCGGCCGCTTCCCACCGCGACCGCAAGGTGTTCGACCTTTTGCCAACAAAGGTATGGACAGTGGAGAAGAGTTTTTCTTCCATCACTTTCTTTGTTCATCGGACGATTCGTCGTCGGATGATGAAGAACTTGTGGTGGCTGCACTGGTCGTGAACGACCATATTCAACGGCAGCTTCCTCGATGCATGGGGTCACTCCGGCGTGCTCCCAACCCGAACCGCAACAGGAGATAGGCCCGCCCGCTCTATGTCGATTACTTTGCCAACACCCGCTCTTCAAGCGGATAAATTTTCGCCGTTTTCAGTATGGCAATGCATGTGTTCAATCGTATCCGAGAGGGAGGGGTTGCTCATGACCCATACTTGAGTGCAAGACGGATGCCCTTGGCAAGCTTGGATTCTCCTCTTACCGTAATGCACCGCTGCCATCCGCATGCTTGCATATGGTATTCCAGCGATCCGTGGACGAGTATGTGCGTATGAGTGAGACAACATGTCCGATGTCAATGTACAAGTTTTGCCAGTTGTGATCGAGGTGTTTGGCCCAGTACTTGAGGCACCAACCGCCACCGATCTGAGAGATTGTTGGCGACCAATGCAGCTAGAGGCTTTCCAGCATGCTTGGCAAGATAGATTGTATGCATTGGGAGTGGAAGAACTGTCCATTTGCTTGGCGGGGCGAGACAAGGGCATGTTAACGGGTGCCTTGTCATATTAGAAGCGGTGGCATCGCAAGATCTTTGGATATGGCATTCTTTCTTGGTATGGCAGTTCTCATAATGATATCAACGTCTCGCAACGTTCTCCGATCTTCGCGAGGCTTGCAGAAGGAAACTCCCAATTGCCAACTTTGAGATCAACGGCCACCAAGACAACAAAGGATACTATCTAGCAGATGGTATATATCCTCAGTGGTCAACTTTTGTGAAGACAATCTCAAAACCCCAAGGTGAGAAGAGAAAGAGATTTGCCCAAATGCAAGAGAGTGTTAGAAAGGATGTGGAACGTGCTTTTGGTGTGCTTCAATCCCGGTGGGGTATCTTTCGAAACCCTGCACTGTCATGGGATGAAAGGAAGCTTTGGGAGGTGATGACTGCTTGTGTGATCATGCACAACATGATCGTCGAGGATGAGCGTGATGAGAGTATCTTCGACCAAGGATTTGATTATCAAGGTGAAAATATTGAGCCCCTGCACCAAGACCCGCCCACATTTGAACAGTTTGTCCAATTTCACCGTGAGATGCGTGATTGACACACTCATTTGAATCTTCAAAATGACTTGGTTGAGCACATCTGGGATCACATTAGCAACCAATAGATGTATTGGTCCAATTTATGTTCAGTCAAGACAATTTCGATTTGGTTGTAAAACTATTTTATTTAAGACAATTTCAATTGGGTCGTAAAACTATTTTAATTTTCAGACAAACATTTGGGTTGGAAGTAGTTTTGATGCAAATTTAGGCATTTTTGGCCCTCACGGACAGGATGGGGCAAATGGATCTTGGCATGTACACGGGCAAGACACCACCAGATCTCGCGACAGCCCCGACACCCACCCCAAACCCCTACCCAAACGGACCGAAACCGGACAAAACGGACGTCCGTGGGTCGCGCGCTAGAGTTGGCCTAACGGAATGGCATCGCACCCCCAGTGCCCGGCGCCTCGCACGACGGCACGAACGGCCATTGCAGCAACCCTGTCCCCGCACCACGCATTGCCCCAACCCAGAGCTCCCAAGCTGACCGTCTGGTCTGCTAGCCATCCGCGCTCGCCCTCTGCCCCGGCCGCCGTGGCCGCAACCACGCGCGCTCAGCTGTAGCCCCGCAGGCTGCGGCCGCAACCCGCCGCGCACGCCGCTGGCATGCGCAAATGGCGCAGCCTTTTCCCGCCAACCAAATCCGAACGCCGTCGGTTAGCTCCACGAGCGGGAACGGGGGCCGACGCCCTAAATTTACCCTCCGGAGCACGATGTTTCCGGAGCCCAGCGAGGACGGCAGCCTCCACCGTCCCCGCGGGGGCGCACCCGTGCTATTCGCGGTTCAACGCCACGGCCATTTTTCTCTTCTCCCCGTCCTCCTCCCACCTCTCCGTCTCGCGCCAAATTAAGCGCCTCTGGAACAAGGGTGGGTGGGTCGGGGGGAGAACACCTGAAGGCACAGCAGCTGATGAAGTTGCCCTGCAATGGGGAAATTTAAGGCTCGGCTCCTTCTTCGCCCTGTCTCCGTCAGGTATGGACGGTTTCGTTTCTCCCCTTTCTCCACTTCTCAATTACACGACGATGGGGATTGGATGGAGGAGGACGAACGCTGCTAACTGTGCAGCTTGTGCATGCGTTGCGTTCCTCATGGGTTAGAGCTCCAAGCTTGGTGGTGATACTATGGAGATGTAATTCGTGTAGCTTGAATTCTACTCCTATATTTTACCACCTTATTTCTTCAATGTGGTTGAATATATGCTGACAGTACAGAGCATCCTGCCTGCCATATCAAAAGCAGACATGCCGGCTCATTTGCTAAAACGAAAAGGTGTGATGGCACTTAGTGTTTAGGCTGTCGAAATCAATGGTTGATGCACTTATTCTATTTTGTAGAAATATATGGAGTTTGCATGTTACAATTCAGAATCTAGACTTCTCTGCGTATTTGAACACAAACAACTCGCATCCAAGCTTAGCTCTTCGGTCCATGAAATATGCTGTCATTGCTCCAGTTTTAGTTGGCCGAACTGGCAAAAATCCCTTTTTAGACACAAAAGCACCTTGTCTTAATGGAATCCATACCAACAAGGTTGCTGGAGTTTCCATCTTACAATTTCGGTTGCATAACTGCGGAGGTTAGACATCCTTTTTCTTCTTCTCTTGTTAAATTGGTTTTATTTATTAGTATTTTCTAATTGTGTGCTAATTGTGGGTGAATCAGATGGCCATAGAACTTTTGCCACCTTCTTTTTCTGGTGCTATTTTTCATGTTGTTAGGACTGCATACTTAATTAATGACATGTTTTTCTTTCAGGTTATGTGATCGATGTCATTTATGTAAGATATAGGCATCTTTGTTTTGTACTCCCTCCATCCCGTAATCTAAGACGATTTTTGACTCTACACTAGAGTAAAAAAACGTCTTGCATTATGGGACGGAGGGAGTATTTCTTTAAACAGAACTTGATATTTATTTTGCATTTAAGTTAGTTATACTGACTCATGGTGAGAAATTTGAGCCGTTTCTTATATATATGCCAATGCAATCAATTTGTAAACATTAAAAAATCTTTTGCCAGTTACCTATCACATATTTGTGCTGGGGATTAAGAGCAATATCATGTTCAATACATTGCTCTCTTTGCAGATGAAATTTGACTAAAAGGACGCCATGGAGAGGGTCGAGGTTGACGCGGACTTTGTTGTTGCTGGCAATTGGAAGGTAATCCAGCTGATCCCCTAATTCCACCAAAAGCTATTAATTCAGCAATGGTAATGAGATTGTAATCTTGCTGTTCTCTGTGGACTGTCTTTAGATATAGGAAAGCATTGAACACAGCTTCTGATCATTGGCTCCACTTCCTAGGTGCCTTGTGATGATTATGTAGTTATGTATATAAGCACTCTTGTGCTAGAAAATAAAATTGCATCCAGTAAATACCACCACCAGTTTGTATTGTACTCCCTCTGTTCACAAATATAAGATCTTTTGGATATTTCAATATGGATTACATACAGACTGAAATGGGAAACAAGCACACTACAACGTGTCTATATACATCCGATTCATAAAAATGTTAAAACATCTTATATTTGTGAACGGAGGGAATATATGATAAGACTCTTCTGTGAGAACACTCTGATGTCACCAAACAGTAAGTTAGAAAACTGTGATAAACACTGCTGTTTTTTTCTTACATTTCCTGTCTTTGACTCTGTCGTTGGAAGTACTTTGCTTATGCAATAATATGGCATATTAACATTGTAGATTCATTTGGATTGTTATTTGATTATTTGTGCAGCTACATGGTGAACTATGTAAGAAACTTTACACTATAGTTCGTGAAGTTTCAATTGCCATCCCTGCCCTTGAGAGTACAAAACCTGGAAGTAATTCTGGACTTCTGGCGTTGAGCTCCTTGCGCATAGCTGTTGATAAAGCCAAGAATCTGCTTCAGTATTGCTCAGAGTGTAGCAAGCTTTACTTGGTAAATAATTTTTATTTGTATGAATATGCTTGCTCTCCATGTTTGAGAAGTAAAAACTTATCAGACTATGTATACACGAACTGTTCTTTTACTGCACTGCTACATTATAAAATTGTTAATGCTAGTTGGACAATCTCGCTCATCAAACTTGCTGGCTGTGCTTGATGTTAGAGAACAATTTTTCTCATATTTCTGTTTCCTTTTACAGCAATGCAATGTTTTGTATTTAACATGGTTATTGTATTGCAGGCCCTAACAGCAGAATGTGTTCTTACAAAATTTGAGAAAGCAAGATGCGCTCTTTTAGAAAGTCTTCACCAGTTGGAAGAAACACTTCCAGAAGCAATTGATTCTCAGGTTTTCACTGGTCATGTACAAACGTGTTTCTAGAATTTCTACTACAGAATACAATGTTTCATCATGGACGGATTCACCATGAGCAGGGAGTTATAGTTTTTTATATCATAGCATCGATTCTTCTTCACTACCTTGATGTAGTCGCTAATTGTTTTCTCATGTTTTTTTTTTTTGCATGCGATTCTTCAGATGATATATTTTTGGCGAAACCCTTCGATAATTATTTGTTGTTGGAAAATTTCAGATCCCAGAGATTGCAAATGAGCTGGAGAATTCAGTTTTTGCTTTGGATCAGGCTGAAAAGCAAGTTGGTGATCAAGTGAAACAGATAATTCAGAATGAGAAGAAATCCAATGGATTCCTTGATGACAATGAACTTGAATTCTTTCGGCAAACTATTTTGAGAGCTGGCATTACATCATCTGCTGCCGCTCTTACTGAGAGAAGAGCACTTAGAAGGCTTCTTGAAAGAGCCCAGGCAGAAGAAGACACAAAGAAAGAATCAATAGCATCCTATCTGCTGCATCTTATGAGGAAATATTCAAGTCATTTCAGGAGCGAAACAATGGATTCCATCAGCTCCCAGTGCTCAAGTCCTTCGTGCTCCTTCACTTCAATGTCCAGCTCAACTGATCTCCATGGAAATCTCGAGAAGCTCCTGCCTAGGTCTGGCTCCATCAATTTCAAGCAGATTAAAGGGCTATCAGGGAGCATGCCATTGCCACCTGAGGAACTAAGGTGTCCAATCTCTCTGCAGCTCATGTATGACCCTGTTGTTATCGCATCTGGTCAGACCTACGAGCGAGCTTGCATCGAGAAATGGTTTAACAGTGGGAATACAACCTGCCCCAAAACTCGGAAAGAGTTACCCCAGCTTTCCGTGACACCTAATTACTGCATCAAGGGTCTGATAACATCCTGGTGTGAACAAAATGGGGTTCCAGTTCCTAACGCCCCGCCAGAATCCCCAAAGCTCAAATATTTGAGGATAACATCTCTGAAGAGTAGCAAATGCGTGGTGACGAATGGTGTTAGCACGATTTTGTTCGAAGACGCGGGCGCAAAAGACACAAAAGACGACAAGTTGAACACGGACGTTGCTTTGGAGAAGTGCTCTAGCCATAATTCCAGGGAAGCAACATCTGAGACATGCGAAGAAGAGGAGGAGGTCTCTGCGGAGAAGTGCCCTTTTCAGAATAACCCTGTAGAGGCTGCACCCGAGAGATGTGAACGCTGGCTGCGTGTGCTAAGCAAGGGCAGTGAGTGCATCGATGAGCAGCGTGAGGTGGTCGAGCAGGTCAGGTTCCAGTTGAAGGGTGATGATGAGCTCAGGGACTATGTGGGTGCTAATGGTATTACTGAGCCACTCACCTGCTTCCTGAAGATGGCTCTCAGCAGAGAAGACGTGCAATCTCAGGAGGTCGGAACAATGGCTCTTTTCAATCTTGCCGTCAGCAATAACAGGTAAATATCACATATAGATAATTCATTTATGTTTTTTCTCTCCCTCAAATCAGGGTGCCAGAGAAAAGGCTCTTTGCAACAAGCATGGGTAGATCAGATGATCTTAGCTCAGTTCTTTGGCCTGATCATTTCAGCTCTATGCCTGCCTTGTAGGAACAAGCGGCAGCTGCTCTCAGCTGGAGTTATCCCTCTGATGGAGCAGATGATGCAGAAACCGGAGACCTGCGAGGCTGCGGTGGCGATGTACCTCAACCTCTCCTGTCTGGAGGAGGCGCAGGCCATCATCGGGTCGAGCCAAGTCATCCCTGTCCTGATCAGGTGCCTGCAAGAAGAAGGGTACCGGAGCGACACGTGCCGGCTGGACGCGCTCCTGACGCTGTACAACCTGTCCCTGCACGCGCCCAACATCCCGGCGCTCCTCTCGTCGGGCGTCGTCCACAGCATCCACACCGTGCTGGCGCCGTCGTCGTCGTCGTGGACGGACCAGGCCCTGACCTTGCTGATCAACCTGGCGCTGACGTGGGCCGGGAAGAAGGAGATCGCGGCGAACCAGGCCATCGTGGGCGACATCGTGTTCATCCTGGACAACGGCGAGGCGGCGGAGCAGGAGAAGGCGGTGTCGTGCCTGTGGATGATCTGCAACGGCGACGAGGGGTGCAGCCAGACGGTGCTGCAGGAGGGCGTGATCCCGGCGCTGGTGTCGCTGACGGCGAACGGCACGGGCAAGGCCAAGGACAAGGCGCAGAAGCTGCTCCGGCTGTTCCGGGAGCAGCGGCAGCGCGAGCTGGAGCAGCAGCAGCCGCGGGTGGAGCTGCTCGAGGTGGCCAGCCAGGCCGCCGCGCAGCAGGAACAGGAGGAGGAAGAGCAGCAGCAGCAGCAGCAGCAACAGCAGGAGGAGGCCGCGGCGGCGGGGAAGACGGCGGCGTCGGAGCAGAGCAGCGAGGGCAAGAAGCCGCCGGCGCGGCTGAGCAGGTCCAAGTCCAAGCGGCTGGCCAGGGTCATCACCTGCCTCATCAAGAAGTGGACGACGCCAGGCGGCGGCGGCGACAGGTGTAAACTGTAACCCTGTAGAATGTGTGGTGGTACTGTACCGTCACATTCACCAAAAATGTGTGTGCTCCTGAAGCTCCATGTGTAAAATACAACTAGCGAAATCGTACAGACGTTCTACTAACTGCGAGGGAGAAGGCTTCTTCTCCCGTCCGAGTGAAACAATTTATTAGTGCTGCCGGCACAGCCGATGGCATAGCGATTGCGATGACGCAGACGCAGAGCAGGCGTCGTGGCATAACCAGGGCGCCGCCTCCGGTTTCGACCCACTGACTGGTCTACCCACCCTCCTACCTACCTACTACTCCGCGGCTCCGATCGGCGACAGCGACGGAGAAAGGCGACGAGCGGCCTCCTCTCCCCATCCAAACCCCGAATCAAATGCTCACTTCCGCCACCGCTCCCCCCTCCTCCTCCTCCTGCTCGTCCCACGCTCCCACCCGCTCCGCCTCCGCGCGCGGGCGCCGCCTCCGCCCCGTGCTCGCCATGGCCGCCTCCGACGACCCCCGCGCCAGGTCGGTCGCCGTCGTCGGCGCCGGCGTCAGGTGAGGCCACACGATTTCGCGCCGAATTCTCGGGTGGTTTTGCGCCCGCGCACGTCAAGTGTTTGACGGAATGGTTGGTCCGTGCAGTGGTCTCGTGGCGGCGTACAGGCTGAGGAAGAGCGGCGTGCGGGTCACCGTGTTCGAGGCGGAAGACCGCGCGGGAGGGAAGATACGGACCAACTCCGACAGCGGATTCCTCTGGGACGAAGGAGCCAACACCATGGTGAGCCCATTTCTGTCTGTTAACTAACTTGTGGTGCTGTGCATCGCTGTCTCTGTATGCCACGGATTGTGGCGAATGTTGGAGCGAATTGAGCGACCTGTGTACATTATGATTTAGTGCTCGGTGTCGCAATTGCTTGCTATATAAGAAGCATGTGTTTGTGTGTGTTGCTGGTCTCTCTTGATGGGGCATGCACTCCTCTCCTTATTAGAATTCAAAACTGAAATGGAACCTAGAAGATTAGCTGATGACGTAGCTTGATCCTGTTACCTGCAGACAGAAAGTGCATTGGAGGCTAGTAGACTAATCGACGATCTTGGTCTTGAGGACAGACTGCAGTATGTATGTGCCAATGCTATCTCCGAATAATTAGTTACATTTGCATTCTGTATTGTCGTCTGTAAATTGGTCCCATCAATGAATTACCTTATAAGTTCAATGTCTGTTTCAGCCCAACTCCCAGCACAAACGTTATACTGTTAAGGATGGAGCACCAGCACTGGTAAATAGGTTTTCCGTGTAATCATGCATCTCCTTTTCCATTTTCCTTATTGTACCTCACCCTTGAGTCTTCTCCTTTTTGTTCCATAAGATCCCTTCAGATCCCATTGCGCTAATGAAAAGCACTGTTCTTTCTACGAAATCAAAGGTATATCCTGCTATTTAGTACTAACTACTTCAGCCTACAGTACATGTTACATGGCACACTAACCCTTCTAAATGAGTTATTTATTGCCAGTGCCACTGATAGATTGGAATGCACAACAAATACAAACATTTTATCGATTGCTAGTGTTAATGCCCACTACCATGATGACCTGAATTAGCTGGTTTCAGTAACTAATTGACAATTTGTAGATTCTCCAGATCTTTTTCTTTCAAATTTGATTCTGCTCTGAATTCTTTCTTACCCTTGCAGTTCAAGTTATTTCTGGAACCATTTCTCTATGAAAAATCTAGCACAAGGAACTCCAAAAAAGTGTCTGACGAGCATTTGCGCGAGAGGTGAACCTTCACACTTGGTGTTTTGCATTGGTCTAGATGCCAAATGCTAACAAGATAATAAATGGTTACCTTCCGTATGAAGTTTTTAGGATTCGAGAGGCTGTCTAGTACTCTAGTGTCCCTTAAGCCTCTGCTTGCGGTTTTATGTAGGGAAAGGCATATATAGCGCACCATGACTGTTTGTAGTATGTACTATTTGTTTAAAGGAGATAATTGATGTCCCTGTTTTGACAACTTTACAGCGTTGGGAGTTTTTTTGAACGCCATTTTGGGAAAGAGGTGAGTGTGAGTTCTTTCCTTGCAGATCATCAATAATTCAATCATATACAGTTAAAAGCTCTGCAGCTCATATCATAACCAGCCATGGCTAAGAATTTCCATGTTGATTACAGGTTGTTGACTATCTTATTGATCCATTTGTAGCTGGAACAAGTGCAGGAGATCCCGAGTCATTATCTGTAAGTTACTACTGCATTATGTGCACAAACAGCATATGAGCTTTTCCATGTGATGCTTGCTTAATGTTGATAATCTAATAACTATTATTCCAGACCATATTCACCTTGTTAATTAACTGTCTGGCTTTGAGTAACAACTGTTTTTTGCAGATTCGTCATGCATTTCCAGGGTTATGGAATTTAGAAAAGAAGTAAGTTTTACATTTTTTATTTGCTCGCAGTGATCTATTCTCACTTCTACATTTTCATTTGTTGTCTTGTCCATGTTTTTGCGTTTGCTATCTCCCATGCATTTTTTTATGTTACAGCATGTATTCACATTTATTACATAATGCTGTAGAGCATTGTATCAGTTTAAGCTATGTAAAAATTCTACAAGTGAAGATGTCCTTTTAGTGACATTTTCAGATATCCTTGTTTCTTGCATTGCTTTCTTGGGTCCTGATGTTAGCTTGTTACTGAACTGCTTTTCTTTTTCCCTGTTGGACTTCCTTGAATTGGGCATTGACGGAGTGTTCACCCTTTAATACTGCTTATGTGTGCACTATCTATCACCTTGTGTT
The DNA here is from genome assembly GCA_021437245.1 of Aegilops speltoides. NCBI lineage: Eukaryota > Viridiplantae > Streptophyta > Magnoliopsida > Poales > Poaceae > Aegilops > Aegilops speltoides. The sequence goes on from CM038142.1 coordinate 406,363,924, forward strand.
TTCCTCTTTATTTGATATTCTGCTTTTCTCCAAATATTACTTTATTTTCTACTTTTACTGATGGAGTTGGACTAATTGGCTATGCAACAGAACTGACTTGTTTGAGAGAAATATTTCCTAATTATCCTGATAATATGCATCTTCTAGAACAAAAAATCATATTGTAATTTTCATTTAAGATAATATTTCCTAATTAGCCCAATAATATGCATCTTCCCGAAACCATATTGTAATTTCCATTTCGAGTGAAATATTTTCTAATTAGCCTGATGGTATGCATCTTTTTGAACATCAATCTATGGCTATACAAATTGCCGACATAAATTATTATAAATATAAAGGGCTACAACACCATTATTCAAAAAATGTTTGCTATCATGATAATAAATTTTGTACTAGTTTTTTTTTCAAATGGGACTCACTATTTTTGCGGTTTCAACTTGTCATTTACACTAAAGCATGTTGTTGTAAATTTGGCTAGCAACAATATTTATTCCCAGTTATGGTGATTCATACTCCTTCAATGCTCTCAGGTATGGTTCTCTCATCGTTGGTGCCATCTTGTCAAAACTAACAGCTAAAGGTGATTCAGCAAAGAAAGGAGGCGCTTCGTCAGGAAAAGGAAGGAGCAAGCGGGCCTCATTTTCTTTTCATGGTGGTATGCAGGTATTCCTTCAATGGTGTCATGTCATTTCCTTTGTTAGTGTCAACAACATAAAAAAAACCACGTATGTGCCCTATTAACTCCATCTGTGTTCCCTAAAAAAAAGGAAAAACTCCATCTGTCCCATTTGAAAGAGCTGCATTTACTTGGTCACTGAAGGAATGTTTACTTTTGTGCCATTCAAGGATGCATGTTCACTCGATGAACCAGCATCACTATTTTAAGTTTCACAAGCCAGGAATATTGCCATGTTTATATCCATCGTACAGCTTAGCGATCCATTTACACCCTGTCATGATCGTTGCTGCTTTCTGTATTGACTTGGCACAAGTTTATTAGCTTGTGGATATTAGTTAAAGCTATGTCAAACAAAAGCCCAAATATATGACCAAGTGTATGAATATGTTTAGCTGCGTAGTTGCCGAGAAACAATATTGCAAGATGAGAAATAAGTCAAAGGCAGCTACGATACAAATGGACTAACATCACAAAGTAGTTGCATGGTGGAATCACACAACATTCATGGCCAGTTTAGGCCTTATCGAGCCACACTAGAGGGACGTATATGTGGATTGCCCAACCTTCTCCATCAGTTTGGACATTTGGTTCTTCTCGTTGGTACATGAAACTTAATATGGTATCAAAGCCAAGAGGCCTTGGATTTAAGTCTCAGATTTTGCAATTTAAATGGAAATATTGCTTGCCCTCCCTCTGTCCACGTTTAGGCCTTATCGAACCACGCGTGAGAGGGGGTGTTGTAGTATATGTGGTTTGTCCAACCTTTTCCATCCATCAGTTCAGACTTTTGATTCTACTGTTTGGTGCATAAAACTTAATATTAACATCTGTTTTTTAGAAGTCATATGTTGTTGAATGCTTTGCAGACACTAGTAGATGCACTTCACAAGGAGGTTGGAGATAGTAATGTGAAGCTTGGAACACAAGTGTTGTCATTGGCGTGTAACTGCGATGAACTATCTGCATCAGATGGGTGGTCAATTTTTGTGGATTCAAAAGATGCTACTAGTAAGGAGCTTGCAAAGAACCAGTCCTTTGATGCTGTTATAATGACAGTAAGAATCACTCATCTGCATTATTTTTCGAAGTTCATTTTATACACAATCTGGTAAATTTGCTTTCTGCCAATCTATAAAATATACTTAGTATTTCTGCACTCACGCATGACTGGCTATTATAACTATTGAACGTAGGTCACAAAACCAAATTATGTACCTCTTGCATTTTCCCCTCTGCAGGCTCCACTGTCCAATGTCCAGAGGATGAGGTTCACAAAAGGCAGAGCTCCCTTTGTGCTAGACTTTCTTCCTAAGGTCAGGTTAGGATCACCATTTTAGATTAGCAAATGCGATAATTGGAATGGTTGCTCTTGTAAAGAAATTGGTGCCAGGGGAAAATTGTCTCATTTTTTTCAGGTCTATACAAGAGCCATATTGCTGGGTTTTTTTTTCCATGGACAGGGGTGCGTGGAAGCTAACTATCCACGTGCCAGAACCATGACTTGGTTTCGATATCTTATGGGTTTCAACTCTAGCCTACCTAACTTGTTTGGGACTGAAAGGCTTTGTTGTTGCTGTTTGTTGTTGCTTATACATTTGCATATACACGATTCATTCTCGTACCTTGTCACGAATGGATCTATGAAAATAGTAGTAGTTCAGTGATATGGTCTATTTCAGAAGGCGGCCAGACTAACTGTATTTATTATTAATGCATGAAAAAGTAACTCTACGAAAACAGTAGTAGATCAGTGATATGGTCTATTTCAGTATTCAGCGCTTTTGCTAGCACTTTAAGTAACTCCTGTTTCTGGACAAATGAGTGACACATATTTTGGAAATATATTGGTAATTAAGAATATAAGCTAGACATACCCTACTCTGTTTTACTGACATGAATACATAATTGAAATTAAGATAGTTATATTGCTTCTCCATCATGAAAGGATTCCTTGCTTCCTGAATTTATATGATTTCAAGACAATGACATAATGGAATCACATTTCCACTGTTAAGATGCTCTGTTGTACCAGTACCAGTATCGCTATTATTTTATATTTTTCTTGATACATATGTACTTGGAGATCAAATCACAATACCGTAGTTAGTGTTGTTAGAGCCTACGAGTTATTGTATCGCAACATCACATTTATGACGATTTTTCGTTCTTTCTTTCTTTTTTGTAAAGATGTGTGATTGATGTCGTGTCATAAAATACACGGGCTTCTTATAACTTTACATGTGTAGCAGAATCTCATCTTGATCCATATTTAATTTGTAGGTGGATTATCTGCCATTGTCCCTCATGGTAACAGCATTTAAGAAGAAAGACGTCAAAAGACCCCTGGAAGGATTTGGGGTCTTGATACCCTTTAAGGAACAACAAAAACATGGTTTGAAAACGCTTGGTAGGTTCCTCAGCTTTATACTTGAACTGTTTTCAATGTACAGAAGTACCATTGCACTCAGTTCGGTACACAAAACAATCTTGTTTTACCAGTTTTCGTGTACTCGTGATTTGTCTATTCTGATTTTATATTGCTTCATACTACATCTTTTTTCCTAGAACATAGCCTCATTTATACGTGCGTGACTGTTTCTTGTATAGGAACTCTCTTCTCCTCTATGATGTTCCCAGATCGAGCTCCTAATGACCAGTACTTGTTTACAACATTCATTGGGGGAAGCCATAATAGAGATCTCGCTGCTGCTCCAACGTAAAAACCTTTTGATATTGTATTATGCTTCTTTTCTTAAGCACATTATTCCCTTTTTTTACTTCTGCAGGGCTACCTTGAAACAATTTGTGACATCTGACCTTACAAAGCTACTGGGGGTAGAGGGGCAGCCAACTTTTGTGAAGTAAGTATTCAAGCATATCGGCCTATATGCTTTCCCTTCCTGTGCTTGTGTTGTGGTTTGCCATCTTCTAGGGAATTTCAGAATGTGCACAATTTGTTTCACTGTCTCATGCTCAAGTAATTTATTAGTATTTCTTATGTTACTCAGACATATACATTGGAGAAATGCTTTTCCTTTGTATGGCCATGATTATGATTCGGCACTGGAAGCTATAGGAAAGATGGAAAGTGATCTTCCAGGGTTCTTCTATGCAGGCAAGTCAATAAAGCCACCATACTTTTGTTACTTCTCATGAAAATTTATGGTGCTCCTTGGTCTGCTGGAAATGAAGCTCTAACAAAAGAATGCATGTATAACATCTGAAAACAGTCTTGTCGGAAATTTGTAGAGCAAGCAAACCAGAAATAGTAATCCTACCAAGTGACACTTAGATGTTAACTTATAACTTTAACTTTGATGTCTTGTAGGAAATAACAAGGATGGGTTGGCTGTTGGAAATGTCATAGCTTCAGGAAGTAACACAGCGGACCTTGTGATCTCATACCTTGAGTCAAGGCATCAAGCAAGTTAGTTAATACTGGTGGTGTCTGACCTATCTTCTAGCATTGGCAGACTATATTTCTCACACTATGTTAGATTTAAAATGATAGCAGTGGTTGGCAATCTCTTTATAAGCCTAAGCATTAACCAGGCATCCAGTATTCAAGCTGTATAAAGATGGGCAAGGACAAGGAGTGCAAATAATTCTGATCCCCTGAAGTGTTCTTGGTTGTTTTGAACAGTAACCATTGACATATATGCCTGCTTTGGCAATAAAACTGAATTTCTTGAGATTTTACGCCATGTATAATTTGGCCAGTTGGATTAGCCTCCCAAGCTGCATGATGCTCAAGGGTTTTCTTTGTGCTCACACTTCTGTTAGGTTACAGTGTTCCTTGCACGGCAGGGTGCCTCTGAGGCTCCGAACAATAATGATCTGTGCGTTGCAGTGGCCATCAAGCCGTGGAATTATTTGCCTGCCATTTTGCATTTTGCTGTTTAGTACTCCCTCCATAAAGAAATATAAGAGCGTCTAGATCACTACTAGTGATCTAAACTAAACTCTCTTATATTTCTTTACTGACGGAGTAGTACTGTAGAGCGTACACCACCTCTAGGACATCAACAGCCAGTTCTGACTGACACACTTGGGTGTTGTCTTGTTCAACTATCTTGGGGTAGGCAAGCGAAGTCTTCCTGGTGATTCATCTTTACCACTACTGCTACTTAGTACTACCTTTATGCTGTAAGAGGCACACAGTTCAGCATACCAACTGACCGAAGGTCTGTGGGTTGAATCGAAACTGGAAGTCTTGTGAGAATCCGGGCAAAAGATATCCTTGTACGGGATGCGTGCTCCACTTGCAATGTGCATAATTATGTTCCTCTCTTTCATCTTTGGCCGGTTGGCCATCTTTTGACGTCTAGGGTAGTGCTCCATAATTACCATGATCCACAGGATTACATATGATGCTTCAAGCTTAGGTTTGGATCATACTCCTATATATGTGGTGCACATCATTGTTCTCGTCTGCAAAGGTACGTTCACCTCCGTAGACATGCAATGCAAGTCGAGGTTGTGATGTAGTGCAGCTCCCCAGAATCAAGGAGGCATTACAGTAGATGATAGAGATGAGTTGGAATGGAAGGGTGCATTGGGGCCGAGATTTTGGTTCCCGGAACTGATATTTGATTGTGCCTGGTGCAAGTGAGAGAGAGAGAGAGAAAAAAGGCAGTTGCTTCCTTTGAAACTTTAGGGCACAAGAAAGCATGAGTAGGGCACTCCTTGGAGCCTTTATGTCCTTCACTGCACTTTTCGTCCCGGGCACATCCTCCCGTATTGTATGAGCATGGCGGCCACTGACCATAAAGGAGATAGATAACAAAAGCAAAAGGTTTGGTGTTGCCCTTAAAGAATTCCATGTCTGGAGGACTGGATATATAGCTTGACCACCTTATCCGTGAAGCTTGCTTCCCAGTGTTTCATGTTCCTTGTCTGAAATAGAAGCGGCGCATATCCCCTTTTTTAAGTGGTGCATTTTAGCTTGACATGGATGCATGCACATTTTGCACCGGCAGCGACACGGTTTTCCTACTCATGCTGACACGCAAAGACGCCGATGGATTCAGGCAGCTATACATTTTTCACCTAATGCCGTCCATGGCCTGGATATCGGCCGAGCGCCAAATGGGTTCCTTGGGCCTATCACAAGTTCTGAGACAAAACAGGGAGCGTCATACAAGGACTAAAAGCAATCTTGCCTACCAAGCCTAGGCTTTATTTAACGCCAACCTTTGATTTGTTCAACGCAATGGCATGGACCGGGACTCCCAAGAGCCGATTAAGCCAAAGGCTAGGGCCATTAACCAAAAGGATCTTGACAGGAGCTCAGCTTGCTAGCGCGCCGTCTCGAACATGGCAAGTGGGTGACGACAGACGCTGCATTAGCTATATATATATGTGTAGTTGCAAACTTGTAATGGCAATGTACTACTCCCTCCATTCCAAAATAAGTGTCTTGAGCTTAGACTAGCCACAGTGGGAGTAACTTCGGTAGTAATATCGAGTCCAACTCAGCAAATTTGCTATGTGGCAGTGAATTAATGAGGAGAGATGTAGTACTAGTAACTTAGCTAGTTACTGTAACATCACATGTCCCAATGCAATATGAGTCTATAACCTAATAAATGAAGCTTTGCATGTTACCACACTTATGTTACTACCCACTATTGAGGTAGTAACATAGTCTAGGGATATGTGTATGTTACTAGTGTATGTTTACTCTCCATTGTGGCTAGTCTTAGTACAAACTAGATAGGAAATGCGGCTTGCCGCACCCCGGCAGCAAGCTGCCGGGTATGACTATATACAACCACCAAAGCATCCCAAGTATGAAAATCTCACAGACAGAAAAAATTTCACATAGAATGGTACTTCTTCATGAGAAACTTGTAAATAGATGGTCAATACCAGCATCTAATGCACTCATATAAAAGCCTAAATAAAGGCAATTAAACGCATGATTTTAACAGACATAGTACGAAGTTCCAGTAGTAGATCCAACATAACCGAGAGTGACATGGTTCGATAGGACATATTACATCATTAGGTTCATATATACAGACCATTAAGGCCTAGTAGATAGATTCTGAAGAATCGACAGTGTCATGGTTGGATAGGACACATACTACATAGGGCTATAGATAGCTGGGAGCAACGACTGGCTCTAACAGTGATAGCGGTGATTTGATGGTTCTTGCAGGGCCATTAGAAGTGATCTTCAGGCAGAACACGGTAGTCATCAGAGCAGTATCCTTCACTGTCAAAGATCTGTTCATCATCAAGGAAGGTCCTCATCTCTGGGTCGTATGGTGGATTTTCATCGCTTTGGGTTGGCAGGTCCTCATCTTCATCAGTTGATTGCTCCTGGTCATAGGGATAGACACCAGTCTCTTGAAGGGTGACCATGGCCTCATCAGTGTACTGTTGAAGGTATTCGCAACTGGCATCTACATTGAGAAGAACGTTGTTGAGCTCCAGGTCATCTGGAGTAGATCCTGGAGTCAGCCTGCTGTTAACCAGATGCTTAAGGTTGTTGATGATCCTCTGCTCTGTGTCCAGGGATCCATCCCATCCTTTGCTCAGGAGCTTGTTTGTGGTAATGCTCTCTTTCAGCTTCTGTTTCAGAAATGCAGCTTTCTTTTTCATCACCTTAAGCTGCTGACCCAACAGTACATTTTCCTTTTCCACAGTCTTCAGTTGATCATAATGGTAATCTTTAGGAACCACACCCTCGTAAGCATCCATGTACTTAATCGCTGCAGCAGCCACGTAATCCTGAGCTATCTCTAGATCTTGGTGCTCACGAGGTAGACAGGAAACTTTGGCGGTGAGTTTCCCATCGATCTTGATTGGGTAAAAGCTAACGGTGACTTGCGATGCTTGTCGTCTTTTGGGGATCTTGAGTAGGTGGCATTTGGAAGGCCAACCTTTTCTAACATAGCTTCAAGCGGGACCTTAGATTTAAATGGAGCGATCGCCATTCTTTGGGACCTCTGCGGTGAGAAAAAAATTCAGTACCAAAAATATTTGACCATGAGTGTAGTATAATCTGCAGTGTCTGTATGGATAAGAAGAAGAAGAAAAACGTTGGATGATAAATTGGTTCTACAGTTTGGATTTCGCCACGAGAAGAGTGGTTTTAAGTAGATAAGAATATTTAAGACCAACTTTCTATAATGCATAATCTCAGAGGTGAAGGGACGTTGAAATGAAAGGATAGTATTAGGTAGATCTATCACAGCATTGTCTTCACGAAAACTAATCGGAGCAGAGTGAGTACATGCTAAAGCAAGTTTGTTCAGCTCAGAAAGAGAGCACAACTTCCTAAGGAATATGGGTTAAAATCAAATGCTGTCCTGCTTAACTGGAAAATGAAGTCATACAAACTGAATTATTTTGTAAGGCCCCATGAACTTCATTGTTTATGATTTACTTAGACCACCAACCATTCAAATAGCGTGGAATGAATAAAATATCATGTCCTAGGTATACCCCAAAGCGTTGCTGGGCTTTGAAGGAAATGACAATGATTGCTACACACAAATAATACTTGCTTTTATTTTTATGGCGCTAAAATGAGTAGCGGCGTAAAACGTTAATCATGCTGTCCGGCCAGGCTAAATGTGCAGGTCGGCTGAACTAACTAATCACGGCAATGAATTTCAGGGCAAAGACTTACTTCTCGACCTACTACCGTATCGCAGGCAATGTTTGATCAAGCCAATAGTAATCTGCCTTACAGCAAAAGGATTACAACGTTCCAGAGCAGCTTAAGACGATGTCTGAGGGCGAATGATTTTGTTTTTGACGGGCATGAACTGTTGCTGAGAAAAAAAAGTGCAAGCTAAGGTACAAAATATACTCCTATTTTAAGGCAAGAATCATATTGTGCCACACAGCATAAAAGACAATATCCAGTAGGTAAGTGAATCAAGTAATGAAGGAAAAAAGCACCACCATAAATCATTGCACCTCAAATTCGGAACCATACATTATGGTAATACAGATTATGTAAAGATAAAGCATGCGAAATCGAAAACATAGGCTCGAGTGCCTCAGCGTGTATTCTGAACTGGTAGCTCAAAAGGCGATCTGCGCTTGAAGCAAAGTTGAAAGGAACAGAATTTACGGTGAGGAAGACTATGCTGACCGATGGGAGGAGGGCTGCTGGACAGATCGGTAGAAAAAGCGTGGATCTAAAATAAGGATGAGGAAAATGATATGAGATTGGCTCAAAACGGAATAGAAGAGAATGGTGCGGAAGAAATACCGTGGGGAAGATTCAATCGGCATCGGTCTTCGTGGTTTCCATGGGGAGCTTCTCGTCGGTGCTTTGCCTTGGCTGGATCTGGCGGGCGATGAGAAGGAGTGCGGGGAGAGACGGATAAGGCGAGAAGAAGAGAGGATAAGGAGAGGGTAAGGCGGCTGTGTCTGGTAGGGTACTCAGCGGTGAAAGTTACAGCGTGAGCAGCGTTACCACCTGCTGATGCGATTGGGCCGTAGCTAGGCCGAGTTTGGACCGCACAGGGTCATGTGCTCACCGGGCCTGCAAAAATGTTTATTACGATGTGAAATATTAGTTTGGGAAAATAATTTTTTGTAAGATAGACTTGTTTAGTTTGAATTGAGCAAGCTTGTAGGGAAAATAATACGAGTATTTAAAATCAAATGGAATCTATCAAAATATATTCTATTATATGCATTAAAATATACTAACTGCATATTGAACACATAATAACCCCCCATGTAAAATATAGTTAATTGAGTAAGATCTTTGTTGAGAAAGGAAATTATAGATAATTGAATAAGGCAATCAAGGATATTAGTCTTTGGTAGCCAATAGAGAGATTCAAGGTATAATCTGCCATGAAAACCATTTTTTCTTGACCACTCCAGGTTGAACAGAACAATTTATCAGCTAATAAAGTTATAAATATTTGTAAGTAAACTGCAGTTCTGAAAATTGCTTTGTAGGTGAATGTTGGGAGGATGTGGTTGTCCATTTAAAACCATTTGGTGTGTCAATGCTCTAACAGAATCCGTGAATGACTCACTGGTAATCAAATTGCATTTGTACATACACAATGAAGGTCTACCAAATAAAATATGATCATAGAGAACACATAATATGATCTGTCTAGTAGTTAATATCCCAGGCATAAAGTACATTAGAACGCAAGGTGGCTTACAGGCGACAACCCACAGGTTTGCAAAGGGAACCACAGTCATAGTCTGATACGAAACACACGACCATACATTAGTTCTTCTGACGGAGAAACAGGAATTAAGATCTGAAGTCCACGCACGCCTTGGTTCATTTCCCGTTCAGAAGAACATCAAAAGGATAAAAACGCTGGCTTCGGCGACACAAAACAAAAGGTCGATGCTTCAGTAACTACGTGGACATGCATTGTGCGACGCGCTGACTTTAACTCACCAAATACTATCTGTGGTCTCCAGGCGCTGCTCCGACTTCATGCCAATGTAGCGCAGCCTCTTTGCCAATTTTCCTATGCTTGCAAGTGCTTTTTTCATAACCCCTCTGGTGTTGTCCTGCCCTCTGAAACGGCGAGCAGCTGCTGTATTCTGTATCTGAGCAGAATATGAATCCATGTACCTGACAGCGTAGTACCATCCCCTGCGTATCTTCTTTATTGTTTTGTTTGCTGCAACCAGTAACCTTAGCAGGTGTGTGACTTGATTCTGAAATTTTTTGGCGCGGTTGTAGTTGTAGTCCGTTATCTCTTTGCCATATGCATTCTCCATATATCTAATGGCTTCGGTAGCAACACTGTCTTCTGCATCTTCATAGTTATTTGAAATCATACCAGATATTGAGGTTGGAACAAGCAGACCGTCAAACAACTCTAATGATGAATTGAAAGTAACCGTCACACAATGCATGTTGCCTGGACATGTTTTGTGACGGTAAATCGCAGGGGGCAGTTTCAGAGCCTGCAGCACAAGGGCAAAGATGCTGGCTTGGGGAATCAATATTAGATAATCATCTTCCTGCATAGTAAAGTAAAGGATAAATCAACTGTTTTATAAAGGGATATGTAAACGGGATAATCTCACAAGCCACTACTTGACTTCAAGAACAAGTAACACTAAGTTTAAGTTCTGAATATAAAACTAAAATAAAGGCTAGGTGTATCATTGTACATCTGACCAAGGTTTTTGAGTCGCCGAGTCAAACCAAGTCGCCGAGGCCACGGCTAGTGGCTTGCTGGCTTGAATCAGCGACTTGGCTTGATTAGTCGCCCCAAGTCGCCATGGCACAACAGTACATAGAGCAGCGGAGCACATAGATATACAGCAGCAAAAGAGTATATATACAACAGAGAAAATATATTCCCCAGTCCCCATATTAACACATATACAACAGCAGCAAGCCACGCGAGCCAGTGAGCCAGGAAGTCATGCGACTAATCGCCCAAGTAAATGGCGAGCCACGCGAGTCGCGCGACTTGCTCCCTGAGTCAAGTCATCTACGTGAGCGTGGCGATTAGTCAGCAACTAATCGGTGATTAGTCGGCGATTAAAAAACAGATCATCCGACACATAGTATTACTTTGAGATGACAAACAAATTGGAATTATGAAATAAGTCACTAAGTCAGCAACTTAAAAACTGTTATTACACTTAATGGATTGCTTCTGTGTTAAACCAAATGTACTCGCGAGCCGGTGATTTGGTGCTGGTGTACTATCTGAGTTTCCAACGCATGATACTTTTGTTTTCAATAACTTTTGTAGTAGAAAAAAACAAGGCACAAGAGCAGAGCAAGCACCCCATATATTGGTGATTAAAGTTCTTGACCCTAACATTGTCTGTATTTATCTCAAATCAAATACAGGAGGAAAAGTCATAGGAACAAGCAGGTAATTATGCAGAAAAATAAATAAATCACGCTGTGTGGAAAACATACTAAGACCTGCCTTTTGTATCCTATTATCTACCTACTTGAACCATATAGAGAAATTTCTTGTGGCAAATCAGCTGTAAGAGGGGTTTAGGTTGCTACCCTTGGTTCAAAGGCTCCTGTCCTTGATGATACTAAGCTTGAAGATCCCTTGTCACCAACAGCTTCAACATCCATGGCTTCCATGCTCTGCCTATTAGATCCGGGCTAGAAAAGTGAGATTGGAGTGGGGGGAAAGTAGGGAATGAGAGGCGGTGGAACAAGTAGTTGAATCACCTTTGTTGCGACAAATGCCGAGGATTCGATCGTCGATCTTTGAAAGGCGCAGCCGTTATAGCAGAGAGAGAAGCTAGGTATCGGTTTAGTTGGGGATCTAGGTCAAAAGCCAGCCCCCTTGTGTTTATATACTGTGCAGAGCCAGGGTAGGACGTGTGTGGGCTATAATTTTATGGGCCTCTAATATTACCTATCATGGGCCTGTCTCTTGTTTGGTTCTGCGGATGGAAAAAGCTCACTGATGCCATTGCCTAACATATATGTGGCTGTTCATTTAGATCGATTTGTAATTACTCTAAAAAAGAAGATCGAATTTTTATGTTTGATTAGTAAAATATATTTATGCCAGGTTACTTTCTGGTGGAACTAAGTGCCAACGCAAATAATCAGTCATCATTCATTTTTTTATAAAGAGCTCCATTCGTTCACAGGAACAAGAATGTTGATTTCAGCTCTGGGTCAGTCTCATTATATTAATTCAGACTGACAGTTTTTTAATTACAGGAAGAAACATCGAATTGGAAGTATGAAGTAAATTAAAAAATGGTTAGACTTTGCTTAGACTATTGAATTTTACGGAACTGTAGTTGTTTTCTTTGACTTGTAAAAAAGGTCGTTGCAGATTGTCTCTTTTCTGGTACCTTAAGTTTGCGAGATGGAAGGACATAGTATATCTAATATCAAAATAATCGGCTATTCATGGAGGTGTGGACGGCTGACCATAAGTAGATATATCACATATATTGTCGGAAAGGTGCGAAAATATAAATCGCAGATTTCAGTTTTACATAAGACATGTGCAAAGCACATGCAACATGCCATTTACATGACCAGTGCAGCGGTCCATGTAGATATGATGCAAAATAGCAAACAGTCGTCACACACAGTAACTTCAGAGTGTCTGATACAAACCATACCTAGGAACACTACATAGCCAACTATAGTCTTACACACGGCATCAAGCGGCCACTGCATTGTACTGCTTGATCCATTTGAACTTAGCCCCTATAAGTGGCAAAGACAAGTGTTTGATTAGGTCATAGCAAAATACTAAAGATACACTATGTTTTTTTAAATACCTTTCTATTCTTCGCAACAGCGTTTACGTTTTCCAAATAGATTCTTGCGAACATTGGACATAGCATGTTTCCCAGTATGTTTGCTGTTCAACATTTAAAAGCATGGTTAACTGTCTTGGTTTGCAAGACAATTACATAGTAATCTATGTAGAGTTAGTGTAGTGTACCTTGACCCAGGTAGCTTCTGATTAGGTATCATCTGCTGTTCATATGTACTTGGAGGAGGTGTCGCCTGCTGCTTGGTTGTACCCTATACAATATAAAGAGGATAATAACATGAGCAAGAAAGTATCAACGACCGTTGCTTAGGAAAGCGATAAGACGCAAGTCCATGAGTAATAGTCAGGTCACCAACACACGCTATGATATTGAATCATGTGCAAGGCAGTGACCAGTCAATGTATATGAACTTGTGAGAAGAAGCAAAGATATTACCAAAGACAGCGGGCATGTACTGTTAGTGTCATCACAGTCACTGGGTACATCGATCTTGCTACTGCCATTCCCGGTTCCCTGGGACATCTTGGACATCTTGCTTTGTAGATCAGGTATGTGATCTTCAAATATCATTGCCCATGAGGAAGCCGCTAGCAACTTGTGCTGACAAGCCTTTAATTCATGATAGTTTGCATCGTCAACATATATCATGGACTTATCTTTTAAGAAAGTCAGTGCAACAGAACTGGCTGACTCTATTGCCAGCTCTTCTGTTATAGCATACCCCCCATGGAACACCTCTGGCTCTGCCTTACGCATGTTGCTATGAGCACTCAAATACATAGAAATGGATGCATACAGCTCCCCATCTCCAGCATCGGTCACTTTGGTGCTTTCTATGACAAGCCCAAGTCTCTTTAGAGCCAGACCCAAAATATACCGTCGGCTTATGGTCACACATCGTGGAGAAAGCTATTTAAGAAAGCATATCATAAGAAAGATGCATTAGCCATGTTTCATATGTAGAGAAGGCCCACATGAAAAAATGAACGGATCACCAACAATTGGGCTAACCTGAGGCAGAAACGGAACATGTAGCTCATCGTCCGAGACATAAAATGTGTCGTCCATCACCTCCTTGCTCCGTACTGTTTCAATATATAAAATTTGATTAGCGTCAGACAGTAGAAAATGTAAGGGCAGTTTTAGACAGGGTCTCAAACAATAGCAGATATTGAGGATTATACGGCTGCTAACCAAAGCTTGTGTACATCTGCGTAAGTATCAATATAGTTGACTATGGATATATGGTAAATAAGATAAATAAAGTCGAGGCGTTTATCGAGTGTGAGATGCCCTTATAATGTTCACAGTTTGCCTTATGGTAATAACTTCGACTCAATGCAATTTTCACTAAAAACAAAGATCGTGACTTGTGTAGGTAAACCAGTATAAAACATATGAATGCCGGTGTTGGAGTGTGGTAGTACCGATAACACAAACACCCCATGACTTACGGTCTCACGAAGTCACAGCCGATGAATATTCTTGATTGAATTGATAAAATCAGGCTGCGAGCTTTCCCGAAACTTAGCAGGTCAAGTTACATTTTGGTCAAACCCGTGTTGGTGAATCGAATCATTTTGCGAGTTTTCCCATGGCGATCGGGAAGCGAGAGCTGAAATCGAGCTGCTACATACGGTCATTCGCGCTATCCACGACCTCGACAACCCGGATCGCGCGTATCCGGACACGAGCAGCGTTTATGCGGCACCAATGTAATGCCAAACACACGGCGAAGCAACTAAACATATAGCAGGTTCAAGCACTATTAGAATCTGAACATTACAAAGTTTTACAAATCTCAGTTAACAGAAAATTCAGAGAGAGAGAGGGGGGGTAGGATATGCTCGTGTGCATTGGTCGCTAACAAATTTCCTAGCTGAAACCTAACGCTAGATCAAGCATTAGGTAACACAGATAATATCAGAGCAAGATTAGTATGAACCTCATATGATTTGGACAGAATGGACTACTAATTAGACAGATTATACATCTCGCCATAACTCTCGGACGAGACGAAGACAAGGCAATACACATGGTAACTTTGAAGAATATTGTACTTCTAGGAGACAAGTAGCAAGGAAGGAGAAAGACAGACCTCACGTCGAAGGAGCCGGCGCTGGAATCCAAATCGCGTCGACCGGAGACCGGGAAAAACAGAGAGGTGGTGGCGGCCAATGAGGTGGAATGGAAAGAATCGTTCTTGGCATCGGTAAGATTGGCTTTAGGGTTACTACATATCTTGCGGAACCTAGTTTGGTGGGCCTCGGGCAGTGCCGACATGTCCAATTGAGAAGGCGTGAAGAGAAATTGGCCCATTTGGAGCGTTTGTTACTTGAAAAATATGCGATAGAAGAAAGGAAAGAAAGGCAAATATATATACATATTTACAAACCTGGATTTCCTAAAAAAAATACAAACACGGAGGATACACCCGGATGCAACCACACTTAACGTAATGGGAAAAACAAATAAAACCCACGCCTAAGATTTTGGGAAAATGAAAAAAAGACGATGCATGACAATTTTGTTTTTAATGTTGTGTGGGCGAACAAAGCCAAAGATATATTATTTGATTATAGCGACTAAACAAACATTTCAGAACCTTTGTGTTAGTACCGGGTTTTGGGTTTAGACTTGTATAACAATTTATCTAGCAAATCATGCCTTACAAGTGCACCGAGGAACCAAACATGCGTAGAGTCAAAATAACCTCAAGATATAAGAAAGCATTGGTGATGATACAAGAAACAAATACAATGGCCATGCCCATAGCCATTATCGACCACATGAAAGACATGAAGATCCACAACTTATTGGGTGCGTGCTTAGGTAAAAAGCAAGCTTAAGAGGGCAGACAGAATGATTCAGTCGACATTAATGCATTTGAAAAACAAGGAAAGGACCGTAGTGCATCTTACATAGTTCGTCGTACAGGGATAAGTACATATTTACAGGAATAGCAATGAACATGCTACCGCATCAAAAGGCTTAATCATCCGGCTCTGGACCAAGAGTAAACCCTAGAGAATACACATGTCCCTGTGAATGACCCTTATATCTTTAGAAAGGCAAATGTAAGTCCATCACGGAGAGACGCGGTGTGATGGGGGCGAATGATTCAACGGAAACGACATGAAATGTTGGCCATCTTCCATGGAAACTGCTAGGCGAGACACGGACAGTAAACCTGCATTTCATGGATAGTAGACAATTGAACTCAGCCGGAGTCTTTCTGAGTAGCGATGCGGCCACATAGACATTGGGAATTTCAGCTTCACGTCGTGCGTTCCTTCGAAGGACTTGTATGGCAGATGCGCCAACAATTCGCTCTGCTACTGCACCATACAACGCAAATTCAGCCTCTCCTGAATGATCTCTGCCGATGACAAATAGAGTGTACCTGACCATGACATAGTATGTTAAATAGTAGGGAGACAGAGTGTAATCAAAGAAAAGTGGTCTGTCAATTAATCGTTACCTAAGTGTTGCGTTTGTGCAAAGGCAAAACGGCGTGTACACTTGTAAATATTTGGCTGCCCAGATGCCGAGGTAGCTGGTAAAGACATCGAGTGGCATGCTGTGCAGAAGGTGGTCCACCACATCTTTGCAGGCGATAACCTATGAATCTTAATTGTGCATCGAAAAATACCAGCCTGGGGAGAGAAAACAATGCACAGATTTTACTGAATTGCCTAGGAAATGCAAAAGACAATCAAAAAACACAAGGGTTCTTCAGGATCACCTCTTTTTCATACAAGTTAATGTTCATCAGATGGGCCAATAACTTCCTTGGAGGTAAACCAGCCAGCTGTGTCTGAAGTATAGTCTCAGGTGGGCTGAGAAGATCTTCAATTGCTGGAAAAGGGACTTGTAACCTGACAATCAAGTTGAACACAGGACATAGGGTGAGCCAAGGAGGAAAAGATGGATTTACAAATACTTCAGGGATCTTTACATGCTTCTGAATATGTTTATATCCGGTATGTCAGCATTGATGTACCATTTGCAGGCACAGCCCCCTGCCAGTTCAGTCTCACCTAGTTTATAGAGAGCAACAGGATTAGTAAGCACGCCAAACACGGTGCAAAATAATTGTAGAAGTTTGATCAGTCTACTGGCTAGCTGACCTTCGTAGGTGCGAACCGTGGTGCCAACAAATATGGCAACAGCCGGATCTGTCTGGCCCATAGAATATATACTTTGGCCATTAAACCGAACAGCCCTTTCACCCCATAGTGTAATGAGAACGTCATGGCCACTAACGTGAGACGACAGAAAAGAATCACGAGTAAGAAGTCTATCTAGTGTTTAATTTCTCAGAACATGACACAGGAGAGTAAATATATATGATACTGTATTGCATACTTGTTATCAGATAGAAGCACACATCTCTTCATGACGTGGATAACGGTGTTAGGCACCACAAAGCTACAAACAGGGGAAATTGCCGTGATAACACCGATCACATCTACATTAGCACATGTCAAGTAAGTTTTACCAGCCGGATAAGTATTCAAGCGGTAAAGGATTAGAGGCTGCATCACCTATGTAGTTTTCAGAGTATCGTTAGGCGAGGGCAGCGCATCAATCGGAGTCACTGTCGTCCACACTGGGAGCGTTTCATTCAAGTGGAACGGTGTGTAACAATCGTGGAGGTGTGAACACTACCATGAAAATTGCATCGATGGGATTTAGGATTGGTTGGCGAGGACCACCGAAAAATTGGTGAACTTGTACACCACCCCTTCATGCACCTTGTCAATATAACGATTAAGGATGCGGTGGGCACTGTTGCATAACGAGTCACCCCGCAATGCAGACACAAGAGCATCGAGACCAAGCAACCAACAGTCAAATGAAGCATACCCTACGATCGTATGTACATGACCTTAGCATCTACAAGAACCATGTGCGAAGCTTGGTAGGCCCATCCTCAAGACCACCGCGATAATGCGAGAGGCGAGACACGCGAACACGGATAGGCGCTCGCTAAACCCATGGCCGCAGATCGGAAAGATCGATGTGAGGCATCGAGAAGGAAAAGTCGGAAGATATTACTATGAAGCCTCTTTAAAGGGCGGATGAAGAATCTAAAATCAAATGACAACTTTGAGCAGCGGTACATCAATCTGAAATCGCCCTCACAGAGCTACGAGATGTCGAGCAGACGATGAGAACCTCATAGAATGGAGATAAAGAGGGAGAACCAGGGTCCAAGCCTAGGGACCAGGATCGAAGATTACATTAATCAAAAGAAGCAGAGGAAGCAGAATGTACGCACCTGAAGAGAGAGGACTGCGAGGATGGAGAGCCGACGGACTTTGAGAAGGCTAAATTTGGAAGATCAGCGGAGACCCGGTTGCATAAATCTTGGCGGACACGTAGCCCTAATCTTAAATGGGCTGGCCCATTCGGTGAGCCACGCACCTCGGCTTGATCGCCCAGATAAAATGAACCGTGGGCGCAATGCGATCACGCGGAACAATAACGAGAGAATGAACGAGAATCGGTTATAAAACATGACAACAAACATTCCTTCAAAAACGGCGATAAGTCAATAAAAAAGGATCAAAACAGCAATCTTACAGGAACAATCTGCAAAAACAATTATCCTACTCATCTAGTTATTGTGAGGAAATCAAGCGGAATCTGAGGAACAAATAGATGCCATCCACATGTGCTAACAAAAGGAACACAAGGCGTTTAAATGAATAAGGCGTCAAAATTTCCACACCCAACAAGCAGTATCAACCATACATGTATAAGGATGAATTAAAGCATCAACACCGCCAACTGAACAGAAATTTAACAAAAGCGATACAAAATAATGGACAATAGGCAGACATAGACATATTTAAGTCATTTGCCAACAACAGCCATAAGCACCACAAGTTCGCGTCTGCTCATACTCCACTACATCGTTTGCGACACACATTCAAGCAAACAGGTAATAATAAGGCAGGTTTTGTTGAAATTTAAAAATACATGCGATACATCCTCCCTACAGGGAATAAAGCATCAGATTATATAATAAGTGACAGATCTTCATGCAGACAGGTCCGTACGACGAAGGGGCTTCATCGTTGAGCACGCAATGAAGCACCACGGATAACAGCAAATCCAGGTATCGTCGTACGTCCACAGCCAATTGTCATGGACCTGAGACATGAAAAGCCAAAATCAAAATAAGAATAGCACACGCACAATGCCAATGAAAAGTCACCAAAGATAAGGAGAAGGCATATATACCAAAAGAGTAGATCAATCGGCGTCAGCTGCTCTAGAGCTTAAGCCTTTTCCTGGCGCTGGGATCCTCGCCTCCCTCCTCTGCATCAACACCCCTTCAAAAACAAACAACGGCTGATCACAATAGAATAGAATCGTATCACTAAACATAACAGCCGATTTAAAATATCCGGAAAAGGGCAAGCACCTTGAAGTAGTCCCATCAACATCCCATGTTTTAGGATCAACAACTGGATCGGTGACCTTAAGAAGGACAAACAAGCAGGCGTCAGTGATAAATCAAGAATCATTTTGTCAGACATACGATAAGATAGAGTAAGCACCTGATTAGTAGTAGAAGGAAGCAGAGGCACATGCACAACATTCTTTGACGCCTTGTTCTTTTCCATCTGCTTTACTCTGGTACCGCAATCCGAAATATAACACAGATTATCCTGACAAGTTGAAACGCAGTATTTCCAAGGAAGTAGGAAATGATGATCTTCAGAGCACTTGCATCACTTACACTTTGTTGACAGATGCCGGAGAAGCCCGACCACGGCCAAAGTTGAGCTTTAGGAGTTGTAGCCTCTGTCAAGAGCGTAAGCAGAGGAAAAGCCATTACATCGGATGTAGTGGAAAAAAAGAACAAACAGACAACAATCCATTGCAAGATGAATTTACATTTGACTGGACAAGCGAATGGAGATCCGTAGTGGTTAAGGATGGGATAGACTCAGTGGGAAGCACGGTAGAGTCAGCAACACCAGCAAGGGCCAGTGAACCTGTATCACTTTCAGATTGTTCAGATGAATCAGCCTTGCGATACTCAACCGTGGAACGGGATCCCTTTTCCACTGGAACATCAATACGGTTGACCTGGTATGAGGTCTCTTCTGCCTCTGGTTGGAAACTCTTTGACGAGATAGACACCACAAATCGATACTTTCGGCCAATCAATGCAGAAAGCTCACGGGGAAGGGCATCAGTCCCACGGGCCATTTGAACAACCTCATTAAGAGGCATCCGGTTAGAATGCCCCTCACGCAGCAGGGTGATCAGAGATTTACCAACAGCATCCCTGCCGGCTCTATCAAATAAGACGAACTCAGCCTCACCCGTATCATCAGCCTCCACGAAACAGATTCGATACCTATAACAAAGCACATACATGTGTTAAGGGTAATGGAAATAAGATTATGAAGAATGCAATGGACATCCAGAGGTAACAGCACCTTGGCAGTGCATCGGTGCATGAACATTTGGTATCATTGCACCTGTAGACAGACCCATATGGCTGGGAAGTTTTATGACATTTCTCACAGGACATGAACCACCAGCGCTGCCCAGGACTGAGCCTAGCCAATGTAATCGAGGTGAAGAAACTGGCTTCCTACAAACAGATCGCACGACAAAAGTAGCAAGGTAAACCACCAAAACAATGGAACGTTCGCCCCCTCTTAAAAAAAAAATCTGTCGAGCAACCTACCTTATGCTTGTATATATCTAAAGCCAGCAGACTCTCGCCACCGTCTTAGTTTCCATTTCAACATGTGCAGCCACTTGAGCCATAAATGCATCTGGTAAAAGTATCTTTTCTCTGAGAGAGAACTTGCCCTGTAACCTGTAATTAAGAAGCAAAAGAAAGAAAATCATGAGACCACACATGAAGCCATCTCGAAAGAATGCAGGATGATGCATGTGTAAGCAAAAGTGACGAACCTCTCATGAAAATCTGATATTTCAGTAATGTCATCATTAATGTACCACCGACACGCTGCACTTCCGCTAACCCCCCTTCGACCTACATGTAGGACAGGAACACATGTTACAACTGGCATGGAATGTCAAACACACATGACATCTCTTATCAAAGTTGCTAAAGAACAAACCTTCATAGGTTTTGACCAGAGTGCCAACAAACAGAACAAAGACTGGTCCGGTCTGACCAATTGCGAGGACCTCCTCCGCATCAAACGCCGTTGCACGGTCGCCCCAAAGCACAACATTTATCTGATACCCATTGCATGGAGCATAGTACAGAGTGAGACTTTATCAAACGCCATAGCAAACTAAGCGAGGAGAATACAAAGAAGATGCCTAAAAGAGCACGACAGCAGACCTGAGATCCCGAATGGTGACAATTCGTTTCACAGAAGGTTGGGCCCTGCTTGAACTGTGATACTGCATGGCGTCTGACACAGCAACGATAAGGCCAAGCACATCTACAATCCACAGGAAGAGGCATCAGCCAAAGGTCATACAAAGAACAAATGAACGAAAACAAAAAAAAACAAACCTGTAAAGAAAGGAGGCCTCTCAAGGGGCGCAGGCAGGTGGGCCAGTTCAGTGAGCGAATAAGTGCAGAATGGGAATTCAAGGCCCGTCTCAACGGTTGGTTCAACAGTGGTGAACCTATTAAATCTGATCATGTTTGTTGAATCGACGGGCTTGAAGTAATTTTTATTTGGAAACACCAAGAACTGGCGTATATCATACGCACTGACCTTGACGATTTTATCCATGAACTTTGACACCGCTTCTCGGAGATTTCAGCATATATGTGGCTACCACAGCAAGACCAAGCGGCGGACTATGAGCAAATAATATTAACACACCCAGAAACACAACCACATCCATTGATCATTATCAAACAAAATGAAAGGATGAACAACGAGCAAACAACACGAGTCATAAGAACAGATCAACTACCTCAGCATCCAGTAAGACTAAGTCGGTGTGCTTTATGGGCCCAACGTCTGTGGCCCCACGATGGTGCCACATCCGTGAGACGAAAACACGAACCATGGCGTGTTAATTCCGGGACAAGTTCATCCAAAGCGTTGATCGACATACGCAACAAAGCCGTAGCAAAAGCACAGCAAAACAGAAGGCAAAATGTCCAAAAGGTATAAATCATGGTACGTACGGATAACAGTTAGATTATTGTAATGTAAAAGAAGACAAGAATAAAGTGCAATTCAAGAAAACCCTAGATCTAAGAGACCTTATATCTGTACACAAGTACTGAAGCAAGTCATTATCACAATAGGCCTGTAGAGTACCAAAAGAACAACCATACACAGCACAAAATACAAATCACCGCGCAGTAGCACTACGTCATCCCAGCAGATCGAAAGATCTCCGGGAAGACAACATTTTTAAATCCTTGAGCCACGGTGCCATCATCATTAACTATAAGGATCTTCAAGGAATCTCTCGAAGTAACACGAGACACGGCTACATATAGCTGGCCATGGGTGAAGACGGGTTTTTTAAGATATACACCAACTGAAGATAACGTCTATCCCTGGCTTTTATTGATTGTCATAGCATAGCACACACGCACTGGAAACTGGCGGCGTCGAAGTACAAACGATGCTTTTGACTGTTTTGACAACAATTCAATTCTAGGGATGTAGACGGTATCACCTATGTGGGACCCTGTTATTATAACAGCCTCAATGACACGATCACCCATATCTTTTACAATAAGGCGTGTGCCATTACAAAGACCATTCGTCTGGCTCAGATTTCTTAACAGCATAATCGGAACCCCTTTTTTAAGAGTAAGCTTGTGGCAGGGAAAATTTATGATTTTTATAGTATTTAAATACTCCACAGGATAAAACAGGTTTTCCTCTTGAACACAATCTCCAGAGCTATCTATGGAATCGGCGCTCAAATACTCTCTGCTAGCGGTTGGAACCAAAGTCATAACATGAACATTTATGTCCTCGGCAAAGTCATTGGTTGTTGCTAGAATGGCTCGCTCTCGCAAATAGTCAGGTATTAGATAATTATCCAGAAAGTCAATGTAAATGGAAGAGACGATGGCAGATATTGGATTCCCATCGGCCTGAACCAACAGATCATCTGGTATTTCTATCCAAGAAGCCCCTGACTCATCACCTCGCTTCGTAACAGGCAGTCTCCCTCACCAAGATCTAACACCCACCTCTTGAACAAAGCAGCGACTTCTTGTACCCTAGCATTTGCATTTGGCACGATCGATCGCATGTTAATTGTAAGGGCAGGGTCGAACATCGCGCCATAGCGGAGAATTTGTGATGGCTGCATCAATAATCGAGGCCTGGTACCCCTTCAATAACGGCAATATCATCTAAGATCCTCCTACAACCATGACCAGTCCACCAAATGGTATGTCTGCACGCGATGCATCATGTGCGGAAAGAATATCACGCAACGTCCTATCCACAGCTTCAAAACACTTCCTATGTGTCATAAGCGCCTCATCCCAAATAACCAAAGAAGTTGCTTCAAACAGTTTACAAAGGCGAGAACCTCTCTTAATATCACATAACATATCATCATCGATGTTAATAGGTATTTTGAAGCGAGAATGTGCAGTTCTCCCACCGTGCAACAAGAGGGGCGCAATCCCGGCGTCATAGCAGTAAGTACTATCTTTCTCTCACCTCTAAGTAAAGCACAAATTGAACTCCAAAGATAGGTTTTCCCAGTACCTCCATACCCAGAAACAAAGAAGAAACCAGGTTTGCCCGACCGAACGCAACCAACAATCGTATTATAGGCGGCTACCTGATCAGTATTTAAACTACGGAACATAACAGGTGCCTCTCTAGCCAATGAAACAGACATCATCGACAGCTCCTCATGAATTAACTTTGTTATCAATGAAGGTATGACCATCATCAATTATGCGAGGCGGCAAGTTGAAATTTTGTATATCGAACCATGCTTTAAAAATATACCCGTGAGTTCATCAAGAAGCATGTTTCTAAGCCTATCGACGGGACCTCGTAATTTTGATTATCCAAGGCAGAGCACCTTGTGTGCTGAATATCATCCGCCATACTTAACCAATAGCGTTCAAAGAAATCCCTCTCGTCCCTAACATGACAATTTATAAGCATAGTGACAAACAACTGTCTAAGACGGTTTCCAAACCCCCAGATCACAGCCTCATCAAATGCCATGTACCATTCACTGTCATCTCCTAATAAACCCCTAGCAGCACAAGCATCTTTAAAATTATCGTACACACGCCCATCATATGTCCTAAGATCTACAAAAGATCTAGCCCCCTTAACAATCATCAGGAGCATGCGCAAGTAGTATAATTCACCTTTTGTAGGACAAACATAATATATGCGACCAATTTTGTCACCACCGCCTCTCTCGTGCCATGATCTATTCACAGGGTCCCAGGTCCATTTAATTGGGAAATCACAATATGTTGATGACCGAGCATGTTCATACAATTCATTGGCAACAAACCATTCAGTCAGCATAGTTTTTTTCAATTTCTCAGAATTAGCAACTTTGGTAAGATCAACACCAGGAAAATAACGGATAACATTCATGCCAGGAAGGTGAACGACCAATCTATCTACAGATGGCACCCTCGATGTATCGGAAACCAAATATCGCCATAACGCATCATACTCACAGATGTAACGACATAGCAAATATTCCAGGACCTCATCCACGGGACCATCACCATAGGCACCTGCTTTCTTAAAACGTTCTAACATTACTTTAGCATAATCAGCACCCTTTGTGACATATTTAAACAAGTATTTCATCACCTGAGTCTTATTACACCACTCTACGTTAATGTGGGCCTGAAATTTCTTAAGCAAAGCCATGTTATAAGGAACCACATGCCTATTATCAAGATAGTGGCCATTTTTAAAGATGGTTCGGCCGTCGTTGCGACGTCGATACAAGGCAAACCCTTGTCATCTCGATTGTTTCCTCTCTAAACTCTTTTGGGAAATGCTTAGAACAAGAACCCTTTTCATGCAAACACATTTACCATTCATTTTCCCGCACGGGCCATGCATCATAAACTCAGTAACTAACACATAACCCAGAGGATCTGCTAATGGATCGGGTATTTCAGCAGAAATAAAGGAATCTATATTTTCAACGCCAATCTCACCTGGGCTTCCTATCCGCCAAATCAATATGTGAGCATGTGGCAGACCCCTCTTCTGGAACTCAACAGTATGCAGCACTGAAAAGAGACACACAAAAGACTTGTGAGAAACCAAGCATATCATACAATACAGCAGAGGAAAAAACACATCACTAACGACAACACGCATCAAAATCATACGAGAAAGACAAAACAAGTACCAGCCTTGCGGAACCATAAGCTTTTCCACATTTGATCTCTTCCAAGTACTCAACAAGCTTCATACGATACACCCTAACAATAACATCCGCCCTATCGGAGGGCTGCTGCCTGTCTCCAACGCCGCATGATGATCTCAGGCCACTTGGGGTTACAGGTGAAAGTAGTAAATATATCAGGAGCACCGTGCACCCGACATATAGCAAGGCCGTCTTGGAAATTTTCCTTGTAATAACGGGGACCGGCAGTGTGGCTGGACGGCAGTATGGTTCTTTTTCCAATAAGAGTACTATCAACACATCCATCATTGATGGCATCAGTTATACCTTGCAAATGCTCAGCCCTAAGCATGTCTTGGTTTCTCAGTATGTACCAAAGCCTGTTCTCATCGATACATGCACGTGCATCCACAACAGACTGAGAAGACAGCAGGCCATAACACAAGTATGGATTAGGCTGATCACCCTTATAATGGCACATAAAACGATAGTAATCTTGCATAGTCATCTTATTCTTCCTACTACCGCTAGGAGGCTGATCAACCGAGGCATCAACAGACCCCGCATCCGACACATGAGGCTCACCATCTGGGATCCCAGAAGTAGACCCTATATCGGACTGAACAGGCGGACCACTTGGGACCCAAGAAGTAGATCCTACATCTGATTGAAGAGACGGACCACTCGGGATACCAGAATTAGACCCTAGATCTAATGTATTATCATGGACAGGATCAAGCAAAACATCACCTCCACCATCGTCACCTACAGGGACAATCAAATGAGGAACATCTATCTGGAACCCCCTCTCTCCGTAAGGAAAAAGCAACGGGTATTGCAAAGGCATGAAAGCAGTGTTCAAGGAGGAGATCCTCTGAAGACCTTCCGACCGGCTAGAAATAACTATATCCCTGGATGACCTCTCTCCTGTAAAGTCGCCAACAACTAAAGCAGCAAGCCCAGCAGTAGTAGGGAGACTATATTGTGGACCGTCACCCTCCGAAGGACCAATTATGCGAATCGAAACTTCTTCAACAGGCCCATCACCAGGATTATCTATAATACTGCTGGCCTCTCTAAAGGTCTTAACCAATGGATTGGAATCGTTAAGCATGTCTCTTAGACCAACAACTATACTCCTATCAATACTCCCATCAGGCTTATCCTCCGGATTCAAAGCACGCATTCTATGGTCAATCTCGTTAGATGGGTCATGTATATACATCTCAGCAAATTTAGGGTCATTGTCGCCTTTTGGCAGGAGCGAACCTATACGATGGGTCACCTGACCACTTATCTTGAAGATCTTAGGCCCGCGAGTACCATCAAGCGAACGGTCAATAGTAGCACCCATGGAAGTGAAAGCGAACATACAATTGTACTGACGGATATTTCGTAGGAATTTCTTTGCACGAGCAGTTCCATCAAATCGAAGAAGCTCCCGGAGATAAGCCGGGGGATCCTTGAAAGGAGGAATATAAACCTTAGCACCTTTCTGGCAGAGATAGTAAACCATCTCGCGCTTCGCCCAAGAAGACTTTGATTTCACCCTTTCGTTATACCAGAAAGAGGCACCACAATACCGACACAAGAAATCTGGAGGGCCATAGTATGATTTATCTGCATAGGAAGCTAACAGCCCCATAGAGGCATGAAATGAAAAACAATCCATAGAACAGAGGACAATAGACTATATATGAAAACACGAATCGTGCTAGACCCAAGAATCGACAGCTAATACCTTTAATCGACTCAGCAAACGCAACAGAGTAACCTCGCCAATCTTCTGGCATAGGACCATAAACAGTGTGCTCTATAACAGAATAGCCAAAATAAGATGAGGTAACAAAGAGCACAAACAAGCAACCAATAATAGATCTATAACAATACAAGCACCTTCATAGCCAGAACGAAGCAAGTCAAGGTTCACCCTACGTTTCCTGCGGTTTGAGGTTGTTTCAACCGAACTTAAATAGGGAAGCCAACTATCACCTAGGAGGGGCGACATGAAAGGATGAGCACATGAAAACAATAACACAGGAAACACATAACCTCCACAATAAGGAAGCGGAGCGCACGTTTACGCTTTCGAGGAGAAACCAGGAGGCACGCAGCGGCGTGTACAACAACAACCGCAGAACGTCCTTGCAGGAGCAGCAGAAGCAGCACCCTAGCAACCCGCGGCCTCGGGCGGCGAGGGCACGCCAGAACCAGCGTCCTCGGGCGGCGAGGGCACGCCAGACCAGCGTCCTCGGGCGGCGAGGGCACGCCCAGACCCGCGACCTCGGGCAGCAGCGGCGGCAGGGGCACGCCCAGACCCGCGTCCTTGGGCAGCAGCAGCGGCAGGGGCACGCCCAGACCCACGTCCTCGGGCAGCAACAGCGGCAGGGGCACGCCCAGAACCACGTCCTCGGGCAGCAACAGCGTCAGGGGCACGCCCAGAACCACGGCCTCGGGCAGCAACAGCGGCAGGGGCACGCCCAGAACCACGGCCTCGGGAAGGAACAGCCACAGGGGCACGACCAGCTCGATGGCCTCGGGCAACAGCAGCCACAGGGGCACGACCAGCTCGACGGCCTCGGACAGCGGCAACACCATTTTGTCCACCCTCCCTTGGACAATCAACATCACCTTGACCAATAACTACACCACTTTGTCCGCGTCCACCAACAATGCCTATAACCGGCATCACAAGGCCCGGGGCAGGCATATGTCCACGGACACAACCACGACCAATCACAGGGACCTGTGCAGAGGACCCCTCCCATGCAGAGGCACCCCCCCTTCCCGAGCCATAACCACCACCACCTGGGCTCCCACAGCCCTCGCCTCGTCCATGACCAACCCCCCCTCTATGACCATCCGCAACTTCATCCGCCATACAAACACCTCCTCAGACAATAGCACACCCACGGACAAGAATCCCACCACACGATAACATGGCAAACCAACACTGGACAACACGAGACAGGAAAATCAGGAACATCATCATGCAGATAGACCGCAGGAAAAAAAAATCCCCAGTCAGTAGCGAGATCATCATATACACCAAGACAGAGTACATACATAAGGAAAATGCTGGACCAGAGCTATAAAATATGCAACAACAACTTTATTGAATGCCGGTGAGCACAAATGAACATTATATTTAAATAGTACAACATTCGACTAAAAACAAACCAATCGAAAAACCTAAATAGTACAACATTTCAGCTAAAACAAACCCTTTGAAAAACAAAACCAAATAAGCCCTACACAAGCACTATAAAGCACACGCCATTGCGACCAAGGCGATATCAGACATCAATATGCAATAGCGAGAAGGCAACAACAACTTTATTGAGCGCGGTGAGCACAAATGAGCATTATATTTAAATAGTACAACATTTCAGCTACATGTACAAGACGACTCAAATACACAACACCGGGACAAGGAAAAAACAAACCACGAAAAACAAAACCAAATAAGCCCTACACAAGCACTATAAAGCACACGCCATTGCGACCAAGGCGTTATCAGACATCTGCGCTGCTCTTGCAAACAACATCGGCGTCACCCTGGCGGCAGACACTTGACATGGGCATCGGTGTGTATGGTGGGACCAACGATGCAGCCAAAACCCACTGCGAGCGAGCAAGCTCTCGATAAGTAGACATACTCTTATAGTTGTAATCCATCACAACGAACCCATACACACCCGCAGAAAACAAATCGCACGAAAGCAGCATTTTCATAAATGGACAGTCCCACACTCGAATGGGACCGGAAAAACCTCTGTCCGTCGATTGCACCACTCCCGGGAATAGAAACCTCGATCTCAACTCCACCAAGCAAATCACCATCTTCCATAACCTCTCGCAGTGCAGTGAAATGGCAAGCGGCATCGAGAGGCGACGGCATCCAACAGGTGCACGTATGAACAACTCACAGCAAACATCCTGCCACATATAATACCCATAAAAAAACAAACCACCCACACAAAAAAAGAGAAAAAGGAAACAGAAGCAGATGTTAGATCCTCCAATTTAGAAAACAAACGCAAAGCACCTAGCCATGAATAACGCATACAAAATATGGCAGCACACAAGCGAAAACCACAGTAATCAGGAACCAACACAACAATAAGCGGAACGCATGCGGTTCGATATCTCCAAAGACGCTACACCTTAGAGACGACAAGCAATCATCATATCTAAGCGGCCAGCTCACATGATTTACAAGCCATCAATTGGTGGGTTCGATATACGAAAGCCACAGTAATCGATGTCGGGACTCTAATGAGCAGAACCTTTGGGTTGATATATCCTAGAACAAAACATCCACCCATAACCATCGACTGTGCACAAGCATCAAGCAGCAGCAGCAAGCATCACCACGTAGCGGCAGAAACGGTACATAAGCTAGAACAACTTTGGCAGCAACAACAACTCTGAATTAGGAGCAGCAGCAGCCGCAATGCCAGGGGCGGGCGGCGGGCGGAGGCCAACGGTCCAGACCAAGCCCAAGGCACCTAACCCTAGGGACGGGAGAGAGGGGCGGAGAGTGATTCAGGAAAGATCCAATCTCCTCAGACAATAGCACACCTCGCCTCGTCCATGACCAACCCCCCCTCTATGACCATCCGCAACTTCATCCGCCATACAAACACCTCCTCAGACAATAGCACACCCACGGACAAGAATCCCACCACACGATAACATGGCAAACCAACACTGGACAACACGAGACAGGAAAATCAGGAACATCATCATGCAGATAGACCGCAGGAAAAAAAAATCCCCAGTCAGTAGCGAGATCATCATATACACCAAGACAGAGTACATACATAAGGAAAATGCTGGACGAGCTATAAATATGCAACAACAACTTTATTGAATGCGGTGAGCACAAATGAACATTATATTTAAATAGTACAACATTCCGACTAAAAACAAACCAATGAAAAACTTAAATAGTACAACATTTCAGCTAAAACAAACCATTGAAAAACAAAACCAAATAAGCCCTACACAAGCACTATAAAGCACACGCCATTGCGACCAAGGCGTTATGCAGCATCAATATGCAATAGCGAAGGCAACAACAACTTTATTGAGCGCCGGTGAGCACAAATGAGCATTATATTTAAATAGTACAACATTTCAGCTACATGTACAGACGACTCAAATACACAACACCGGGACAAGGAAAAAACAAACCACCTGAAAAACAAAACCAAATAAGCCCTACACAAGCACTATAAAGCACACGCCATTGCGACCAAGGCGTTATCAGCATCTGCGCTTCTTGCAACAACATCGGCGTCACCCACAGCGGCAGACACTTGACATGGGCATCGGTGTGTATGGTCCGGACCAACGATGCAGCCAAAACCACTGCGAGCGAGCAAGCTCTCGATAAGTAGACATACTCTTATAGTTGTAATCCATCTGCGAACCCATACACACCCGCAGAAAACAAATCGCCTGAAAGCAGCATTTTCATAAATGGACAGTCCCACACTCGAATGGGACGGAAAAACCTCCGTCCGTCGATTGCACCACTCCCGGGAATAGAAACCTCGATCTCAACTCCACCAAGCAAATCACCATCTTCCATAACCTCTCGCAGTACAGTGAAATGGCAAGCGGCATCGAGGCGGCGGCATCCAACAGGTGCACGTCACGAACAACTCAAGCAAACATCCCGCCACATATAATACCCATAAAAAACAAACCACCCACACAAAAAAGAAAAAGGAAGCGAAGCGGATGTTAGATCCTCCAATTTAGAAAACAAGCATAAAGCACCTAGCCATGAATAACGCATACAAAATATGGCAGCACACAAGCGAAAACCCAGTAATCGGGAACCAACACAACAATAAGCGGAGCATACGGTTCGATATCTCAAAGACGCTACACCTTAGAGACACGACAAGCAATCATCATATCTAAGCGGCCAGCTCACATGATTTACAAGCCATCAATTGGTGGGTTCGGTATACCGAAAGCCTCAGAATCGATGTCGGGACTCTAATGAGCAGAACTTTGGGTTCGATATATCCTAGAACAAAACATCCACCCATAACCATCATTGTGCACAAGCATCAAGCGGCGGAGACAAGCATCACCACGTAGCGGCGAAGCGGTACATAAGCTAGAACAACTTTGGCAGCAACAACAACTCTGAATTAGGGAGCAGCGGCAGAATGCAATGTGGGCGCGGGCGGCGGAGGCCAACGGTCGAGACCAAGCCCAAGGCACCTAACCCTAGGGGCGGGAGAGAGGCGGAGAGTGATTCAGGAAAGATCCAATCTCACATCGACATACACCCTAGGCTGAACAAACACTATATCCAAAGCGCAATCGCTACACAAATCCGTCGAAGAAAGATAGCCTAAAAGCGAAAGCGAAAACTGAATCACTCTCGCCTCTGAACCACGACCATCCATATCCGAGTAACCTATGGCCTAAGCAGAGCCCCACCCCTTGCGTCAGCGGCACAAAACATCACGACAAGTAAATAACAGGGCCGCCAAAATACCCATACAAAATCCATCTACTCATACAGATCCAACACAATAAACAGGGTAGCAAATAGGCAACATGAAGGAAAAATTTCAGCAACGAACCTGCTCCAGGACAGTCGACAGGCACCCTCGCACGAATCAACCACAGCAGACCCAATCACTTGTAAACAGAAGACAAGGACGACGCCGCAAGCGAAGACCAAGGGCCAACCCTAACCTAATCCTGCGCGCCGATTGAAACAAATCAAAAAAAGAAACAAGGAGCACGAATCGAACATAAAGCGGAAGCGAGATAGCACGAATCGAACATAAAGCGAAGCGAGCGTCATAGATTACCTCATCCGCCGCAATCAACCAGCGAAGAACCGAGATGCATCGTCCACACCAAAGATCGAACCCTAGAAGCCATTGGATCCACAACAAGGGGATACCGCATCAGATGACAGGCACACAGATCTTAGCCACGAAATAAGAGCCGGAAACGCGGACCAGACCTGAGGTTCGACGGCGGAAGAGGCGGCAAGAAGTCGGCGGCGGGCGAAGGAGAGGAAGACGGGGAGAAAGATGGGGACGGCGAAACAGAGAGAAAGGCTAGGGTTGGTTATGCCCTGACCCGATCGGGTCAGCGGCTTTACCCATCGCCATCCATGGCGAATCGCCACGCAAGGGGACGGCGTGCAATGTCGAATACACCCTCGTGGCGATGCAATTAACGGCGGTGGCACCGCGCCCGCCGAAGCAGGCTCGCAGCGCATCCGGCACCCCGCCACAGACAACGGCGGCCGTGACCCACGAGCCCGGCCCCACTTGTCAACCAGTCACACCAGGAAGCGGAAGCGTAAAGCAGCGTGGTGGAATTCCATCCCCAGAAGCAGCGAGCGAGATCAACGGCGATGGCGAACGCCGGTTTGATCAGACGGTCCAGCAGAGAGATCCGGCAGCCATTCTGGCGCTAGGGAGATCGATCGAACGGTCCACAATCCAAACGAACGTGGGAGCTTCATTTTGTTTCGGTCTCTAACAAGGGGATTTGTGCTAGAGCTAGTACAAAGTTGAGACGGTTATTTTGGGACGGAGGGAGTACTATATATGATTGGTTTTGGGATGCGTGGATTGTGGAGATATATATCCTCCTTGGCCACATGGCCACTGGGTGATCTACTAACCCAGCCCCCAAAAATACACATAATCCTGGCTGAAAGCCTACCAAGCGCCGATGCTATATCACATTACGGTAGCACTTAGCCGGCTAACTCGTGACAAGAGGATAATGCCTTTGAACTGTCCCTAACACATATGTGCTCGACAGCTCGAGGACTAGCAGTTCTTGTTTTGTACAACCTGCATGCGAGCCCTTTTGTTGGTACATGCATGGCTTGGTAGTTGTTGGATCGAAGCGTTGTCGTAGTTGAAGATTTCACTATTTTCTCGTCTAGCCTTTGTCCTGTGCGTCGAACTGTGGATATGCATCAGTTGGCTGCATGTGTGCTGCGCATCGCTCCTGGCCAAGTCCCGATGATACAATAATCTGAAAACACGCCATCATCCATGCGGTGGACGTGAAGAGGAACAGGTCACCGGTAGAAACAGTCGTCTTCAGCTAGCGGCACAAGGTAAAGGTTTCGCCTGGTTCACGTAATCGTGGCGTCTTAGACATCGGTCTAGTAAACAAAAATAACTGTCGCAGTTTTAAACTGGGGTAGTATAAGATTTTGCTAAAATTATGTCGCCTGAGATATTTTGTATGTCTGTAAGTTCATGTACTGAACTGTCCGATGTTTCGTGCTGAGATTTGCGCAGGGTCGAGGAGGAGGCGCGTTCAAGAAAAGCCAATTAACGTCGATCGTGTTGCACTGTGGTTCAGAAATCGTCCGCGGCAACACGGCCGAACAGCGGAACAAAACTGTCAGAGTACCCCGTATAGTTAAGGAAGTATGACGTACGCCACAGTGCAACGTGGCAATGACCAAACGCACACCGTGGAAAGTAACTATACTTGAGCGTGGCAAGCGACAAAGTACGTACGTACGAACGACAATTTCCTTGCATCTTCTTTTGTCAACATTACCATGTCTCTGCATCTTATTAGCGCCACAAGAAACGTACGCGGGGATAAAACAAGCAAACATGTAGTAGCACCGAATCTTGTCAGCATAAATGGTGGATCTCAGCCTCAACCAAACACAGCGGGAGGGTACAGGATTAAGCAATGCCATCCCTATTCCACTGTTCCGAGTAAGCACTGCCGTTTCAATCCGAACATCGGCTTTACTACTGTAGTTTTCATTCTTACTTCTTTCTGTTGCGTGTGATTAGTTTCCATTCTTAATAATAGTCCTACGCGTAATAATAATCGATGCCGCATCCGCCCCCATCCGCCGACACGTACTACTACCTGGGCTGCTGGGCGGGTGTGTCATGCATGCCATGCAACAATACGCATCAGCATCAAGGCAGATCACGTACTTGCACTCTTATATGAGAGATGCTAGACTCACGGGCTAGCTACGGGGGTTTAACGGGGTGGTTATTGTTGATTGGTTGAGATTTGGTCTAATGAGGCGGGCCCACCTTTGAAAATCAGGGGAGGGCCAATTAGTGAAGGACATGCAAGGGGGGTCCGTAATAGTCCGTCGTTTAACTCCGTGCGTGTAGTATTATCGCTCTTATATTATGCATGACCCCCTAGGGTTTCCCTAGGGTCCAACTCTTCCTCCGGCGGCGCCGTCGGAGTCCACCAGAAATCTACGTCCGATACTTCGATCGAGAGCTTGTGATCGCGCGGAGACCGTCTTGGGGGAGCTAGGGGGGTCTCCGTCGACTGCATGGAGGATACGAACGCGATGGAGGTCCGCGGAGGGGCAGAGAGACAAGAAGTAGAGGAGGCTAGGGTTGAAGATCGATGGAGGGAGTCGGGTCGGCCCGGCGAAAGGCCTTGGCGATGCATGGAGTGGAGGAGAGAAGGTTGCGGGAGAGGAGGAGGATGAGCAGAAGGAAGAGGAAGGTGCGGATGGGATCACTCGACCCATCGCATAACCTTGAGGACGAGTTTGGGAATCTCAATCTGCATGGTGAGGAGGAGGAAGACACGGATTTGTCGGAGAGGTGGAAGATTTGATCAAGGATGTCGGTGGGTGTATTTGTTTAGGGTTCACACCTGCGGCCGTTTAGCCATGCGTCGATGTTGAACTTCGATAAGGCAGCTTGGGCATGTGCACAGGGGGTGACTTTCAACATCAAAGGACCCAATCTGTTTTTGGCCCAATGTCATTGTCTAGGGGATTGGAAGCGCGTGATGAAAGGGGGGGCATGGCAGTTCCGTAGGGATCCGGTGGTATTGGTAGAGTATGATGGCTTCTCGAACGTGGAAGAATATGCTTTGAACATGTACCCACTATGGGCTAGGATTAAGGGTTTGCCAGATGGCTTGACAAGGAAGAAGGAATTGGCGGAGAAGGTGGCAAAGAAGGTAGGAGAACCTCCGTTTACGGTGACTGTGAATGAGGGGAAGATCAATCCATCCAACTATCTTCGGGTTCGGGTGTTTGTTAATGTCACAGTGCCACTAGTAAGGTTTGTCCATATAACCTTGAAGGAGAGGAAGAGGTACTCGGTGTTCTATGAAAAGCTCCCGGATTTTTGCTTCTTTTGTGGTCGTATGGGTCATGCTGTGGAAGAATGTGGTGATGGCGTCCACGATAGTACAACATGTGAATGGGGGGACTGGTTGCATTGGATCAGTGAGCCGGTGGGCTCGGGCATGAGAGGAGGTAGAGGAGGCGGGTCTGATGGAGGATGGGAAGGAGCTGGTTTCACTAGGGGTGGGGGGCGAGGAGGAAGAAGTGGAGGGAGAGGTAGAGCTGGAGGAGAGAGAGGTGGTCGAGCGTTTGTTTCGACTGAGCGGGGAGGCGATGATACTCGCAAAGAAGAAGGTGTGGAGCTGTCGGTAGGTATGGATATCATGCAGTACAAGATGGCAAGGGCAGATGAGGCACGAACTGCAAGGAAGAGACTTGTTAGTGAAAATGGCTCGGTCAACGTTGGTGGCTAACCCATGCCATGCTTGGCGGGTAAGGTGGTGATGATCCTTCGTTTGGAGAACGGGAGGATCAGAGAGGCGAGGATTCGACAGAGTCAATACGACGCCAGGCAAGAAACCCATTGTGAAGAGGAGGAAGCAGGGTGAAGGAGTGTTGGATGACAACGCTGGGGTTGATATGGATACATCTACGCAGGCGGCCTCCGAGGAGGGGGACCGCCGAGCCCAATGAATTGCCTCGGTTGAATCTGCGGGGGGGAACACCCGGACAGTTCGCGAGTTAGCGACGATTTGTAAGTCGCGTTCCCCCATGCTTTTTTTTCTGTGTGAAACTAGACAGAAGGAGGAGAAGATGAAGAAGATCTAAGCCAAATTGGGTCTTAAGGGCTTTTGTGGTGTGGACAGTAATGGCATGACTGGTGGGT
The DNA here is from genome assembly GCA_021437245.1 of Aegilops speltoides. Taxonomy (NCBI): domain Eukaryota; kingdom Viridiplantae; phylum Streptophyta; class Magnoliopsida; order Poales; family Poaceae; genus Aegilops; species Aegilops speltoides. Next base: position 406,400,176 of record CM038142.1, read on the forward strand.
TGGCGTTATACTGGAGGGAAGACTGTGTGGTTGATATTTTGGACAAAGAAGAAAGGTTTATTGATGCAGTTATTAGAGTTCGAGAAGGAGAGGCTCAATGGAGGGCAACTTTTGTGTACGGAGAGCCGAGGGTGGAGAACAGGCACCTAATGTGGACCAAGATCCAGAACCTGAAATCTGTCAATAATTTGCCATTGATGGTGATAGGTGATTTTAACGAGGCTATGTGGGAGTTTGAGCACCTCTCGTTAACGCCGTGGGCAGAGCAACATATGTTAGCTTTTCGGGATACCTTGGAGGTGTGTGAGTTAGTCGATCTTGGGTTCACTGGCCTTCCTTTCACTTATGATATGACGCAGATGGGTTGGATAATGTTAAAATACGACTAGGCAGGCGGTGGCTACGAATGAATGGCGCAACTTTGTTTGCTTTTGCTGTAGTGGAACATATACCCTCTCCATGCTCTGATCATGTTGTAGTTTTCCTTAAGGGAGAGCCGGACTCGGGCCCTGTGGGGGGAAGGAGCAGGAGGTATGAGGTTTTCTGGGAGAGGGATACTACGTTGCCTAAGGTGGTGGAAGAAGCATGGGCCGCAGTAGGCAAGATTCAAAATTTGGCTCAGCTAAGAGACGCCTTGTCATGACTGCCCTGGGGTCGTGGAGTAAAAAGTTTGGGAATGTGACAGTGGAACTGGCAAGATCACGTTCCCAACTGGAACAGCTCATGCATATGAATGCTGACAGGGAAGAAATAAGGAAAGTAATGGATAAAATGAACGAACTTTTATATCAAAAGGAGATGTTGTGGATGCAGAGGTCGAGGATCTCTTGGCTAAAGGAAGGAGATCGAAATACAAAAATTTTCCACAGCAAGGCTGTCTGGAGGGCGAGGAAGAATAAGATACGGAAACTGACGGACAGTATTGGGACTGTCCACACAGATTTTGTAGCTATGAGCAGGATTGCAAATGAGTATTTTCATAATATTTTTGAAGCTGATACTTCTCTGGACACATCTACCGTGGCTGGACTGTTTGAACAGGTGGTGTCTCCGGCTGATAATGCAAGGCTTTGTGCGCCCTTCACGGATGAGGAGATATCGGACGCACTGTTTCAGATCGGGCCCTTGAAGGCTCCAGGCCCGGATGGATTTCTCGCGCGCTTTTTTCAGCGTAACTGGAGCGGGGTGAAGGAGAGTGTGATTGCTGCGGTCAGGGATTTTTTTAGCACAGGTAGCATGCTGGAAGGAGTGAATGCAACGTCAATTGTGCTTATTCCAAAGACATCTAACCCAACAAAGATGTCGGACTATAGACCTATTAGTCTATGTAATGTGACTTACAAGGTAATTTCCAAATGCTTAGTAAATGGGTTAAGGCCATTATTGGATGATATAATCTCTGTGGAGCAGAGTGCCTTTATTCCGGGAAGGATGATTACGGATAATGCTTTGGTTGCGTTCGAATGTCTACACTATATTAAGCAAGAGAAAGACCCTACTAAGAGCTTTTGTGCTTATAAGTTGGATTTATCAAAAGCATATGATAGAGTGGATTGGGGTTTCTTGAAGCAAGTGATGCAAAGGTTAGGGTTCTCTCAGCGATGGATTGACTGGATAATGGCGTGTGTCACATCGGTGAGATATTCAGTTAAATTAAATGGAACTCTCCTGGATTCATTTGCACCGTCCCGAGGGCTACGGCAAGGAGACCCACTCTCTCCGTTCTTGTTTTTGTTTGTGGCAGATGGACTCTCGGCTATTTTGAAATCTAGGGTGCAGGATGGAGATATTGTACCAGTCAAAATCTGTAGGAGAGCACCGGGTATATCACATTTGTTGTTTGCAGACGACATGTTGTTGTTTTTCAAGGCGTCGAGGGATCAAGCTGAGCAGGTTAAGGCTTCTTTGGATTTATATAGCTCGGCTACGGGCCAAAGTCTGAATTATGACAAGTGTTCTATGTTTTTCGGTGATTCTTGCCCGACCCTGGTTCAGGAGCAAGTTAGGGATGCTCTACACGTTACAAACTTGGTCTTTGAAGAGAAGTACTTGGGCTTACCGACACGTGAAGGCCGCATGTCGAAAGGGAAGTTTCAAAACCTCCAAACAAGCCTCACTAAAAGGCTAGTTCAATGGGGGGATGGCTATCTAGCTCAGCCGGGGAGGGAGGTGCTCATTAAATCAGTCGCCCAAGCTTTGCCCACATACATAATGGGAGTGTTTAAATTGCCTTTTTCAGTTTGTGATGATCTCACTAGGATAGTGAGAAACTTCTATTGGGGTTCAGAGAAGGGCAAGAGGAAGGTTCATTGGAAGAGCTGGGATCATCTTTTGCAACCAAAAAAAAGGGAGGTGTTGGCTTTCGGGATTTTCGTATGTTTAACCAAGCTCTCCTAGCTCGTCAGGCATGGAGGCTTATTACTAGACCTGATAGCCTTTGTGCCCGTTTTCTCAAATCTAAATATTACCCGGATGGTAAGATCGAAGATACAGTGTTTACAGGGAATGCTTCTTCCTCATGGCAGGCTATTAGCCATGGTTTGGATCTGTTGAAGAAAGGACTAATTTGGAGAGTGGGCAATGGTAGAAGCATAAGGGTGTGGCGAGACAGTTGGATTCCACGACCGTTTTCTTATAAACCCATCTCTAGACAGGGAGTATGCCGCATTCGGTTTGTTTCGGACCTTCTGAATGAAAATGGGTCTTGGAAGATATAGACACTTAATCAGTATTTCGTCCAAGCAGACGTGGTGGAGATTTTAAAGATCAGAGCCTCCCCGAGGCTTGGAGAGGATGTCATTGCTTGGGGTCCGGACAAGGCCGGGGTGTTCTCTGTGAAGAGCGCCTACCACTTGGCATTTGAGGAAGCACACAGGGCATCCGCTTCAGCCTCTAGTTCGTCGCCGATGGGAGAGAGAAGTTGCTGGAAGTTTATTTGGAATTGTGGAGCTCCTCCGACCGTTTCTAACTTTGCATGGAGGGTTTCAACGGATGGTTTGCCAACATGGAAGAATAAGCACAAGATAGGGCTGGAAACCACCAGTATATGCCCAGTGTGCGGCCTTGAGACTGAGGATAATTTTCATCCGTTTTGAAGATGTCATTTCGGTCGGGATTTATTTCTGGAAATGGCAAAAGTTTGGAGGCTCCCTAGTTTACAATCGTTTGCCAACTGTGGGAAGGAGTGGTTATTGCAAGTTTTAGCTCCAAGGAGTGAGCTGGAAAGATGCATGCTGCTTATGATCTTCTGGAGAAGCTGGTTCGTTCGTAATGAAGTGGTCCACCACAAGCCGCCGCCGCCGATGGATGTCTCTTTCAGATTCTTGCAGAGCTACCTGGAGTCTCTTTTGGCGGTCAAACAGGATAGTGGAGCTGATCCTGCTAAAGGCAAATCATACATCAACATGGACGTTGGGGTGCAGCCGGGTAGACAAGTGCCACGGCAGCTTGGTTGGATCAAACCAAGCCAGGGCTGGACTAAACTTAACACCGATGGTGCTTTTGGCTCGATGGAAGATGCAGGAGCGGGGATGATATCGAGGGATGACACAGGGAAAATTATCTTCTCAGCTTGCAGAGCTTTGTATTCATGCAGGGATGCGCTGAAGGCGGAGCTTTATGCGTGTATGGAGGGGTTATCTTCCTCGATTCAACGTACAACACTACCGATCCATATTGAGATGGATTCTTCGGTTGCAGTTTCTATGATCACATGTGGGAGCACGGATCGCTCATTATATTCTTCCCTAGTGAATGAAATTAGATTTCTTTTGAGTCTTCATCAAACTTGTATTACTCAGGTCACTCGGTCGCAAAATAAAGCGAGTGACAGGTTAGCTACTTTTGGTAGGATTAATAATAGGACCATGACTTGGTTAGGGTCGGGTCCTCCAGATGTGTTGGAGATAGTTGCTGAAGAGTGTAACGATACTTTGATTGAGTAATACAAGTGTTGAGTACGCAAAAAAAAAGCATCAAGGCAGATTAACCTAACTTCATGCAACCACATCCAATTAATAGTGCGTACCACATGCATGGACGCAGCTATACGTGCTGGCTCACATGCACACATCGCGGTCCGGTTCCACTTCCACCCGAGATGGGGCTAGCTAGCGGAACATTTCGGCCTGCGCGCGCGTGCCACATCCACATGAGCCTACGTATATACAACCAGCTAGCCACTCCTAGCCTAGGCCGGTCGAAAGGAGCATGTAGTTAAAGCTAAACTAAGCCTGAGTTGACCTCACGTGGTGGTTACCTCCACGGACACCAGGATCAAGGCGGATCTAGTAAAATGATCCGGGTCCTGCGTCTCCCGGCAGCACGAGTTGACCCGTGCCGGTTTTCTGACGACCCACCCGGCAGCCGGCAGGCACCGCACACGGCACGCCACCGCGCGCGCTGCACCGCATGCAGAGATCGCAATCCTTTTGCTGCATCAGGTTCATCTGGTTTCTTTTCTACTGACGCCTCCCGCGTAGTGTGGCTACTCGATTAATCTCGCGTGCGTACGTACGTACGTAGGTTACCAGCCAACCGTAGTGGCGAGCGTTCAGCTTTGTTTATATTCCCCTCTGGCCCTCTTCCGATCTCGCATCAGTTACATCATTCACGAGAGACGGACGTATTGTCAGGTGTGCGCCGAGACAGACAGTAGACAGCCTTTTTCTTTTCTTTTATACTTTCTTCTTTTGTTTTCCTTGCTTTGGTGCGTACGTACATCTGGGCTCCGATCTGCTCCAGTGGACGGGAATATCTGCAAGGAGAAATACAATTAGCACGCACGTTCCTGAGATTGTGAGTATCTACTCCACGTACCTAGCCCAGGTACTCACGTAGTAGTAGTATAAGCACTACTTAAGCAAGTGGTTCACACTTGATTAACGGTAGCTACATAGCATAATTAGTACTCCTACTATATACTCGCGCATGGTGCATGCATGCATAATGCAACTGCATCACAAGGGGGGAGACTGGAGGGGGACCCCATCATGATAGTACTGTACGTTAATTTTGGCTTTGCAGGCATGTGGGCGACGTGTCCAAGGTTTCTTTGGCCGCCTCAGAATCTTGGCGTCGTCCTGGTGTACGTACATGATGCGGAGAGCAAGTGTATGCGTACATACGTGACAGGTTGACAAGTGCATGCCACGGGACGCACGTCGGTGGCGGTTTTCCGTCGAAAGGACGGGGCGAGCGTACGTACGTACGTGCTGCAGACCTCTGCATGCATGATACTACCGTCTAGCTTGGTTAGCGTCTAGCGGGTCGTGGGCTCTGCGTTCTTCTCTACACATCAAGCATGAGTAGTATGCATGCATTGCAAGAGTACAACAGATGCACGTCACGTGATCGACCAACAAGAGCCCACAAAAACAAAATCATTGTGCAAATGCCACCGTGCTGCCAAGGTAAAGAACGGTGGCAAGGATGCAAGTGAACCGAGCACCTCGACGACTCGACGGTGAAAATATCTGAGCAAGCAGCGGAGGAAGGCAAGCGTACGTAGTGGTTGTGGTGTACCGTGCGCTCGATCGACATCACCGTATCTTTGCTTACCCATTCCAGTGCAGGCGATCCATTTCTGTTTTCGGGCATCGGTTGACCGTTCGCCCCGGACCCCGTGGACCACGAGGCCATGCCAGGAGCTAGCTAGCGTGCGGACTGCGGATCGCGATCAATGCAAACATAACGCACCCGCTGCCGCTGCAAACGAGTGGTACTAGGCCACAGCTCAGCGATGCGATGCTGGCCGAATCATACGTACGGACGGGCGTCTACGCGATGCGGATGCAGGCGGCCTATCTGTCTAGTCTACTCTAGTAGCAGTAAAAAAACTCGTAGTACAACTAGCGTGCGATGGTGAATATCTATACTCCCCTGGAAAACACACTTTGTTGCGACGGGAGTGCCAGCTTTTGCCTCCAGAAAATTGTTTATCAGAGCAGCAGCGGCAGCAGCAGCAGCGGGCAGTGCGGAGAAAGAGGGAGGGAGAGACGCTTCCTTCCCCTGCGCCGGCGGCAGCGCCGGCAGCGGCTTTATCGGGGGCAGGGCAACCAAGCCAACCGGACAGCGTCCACGCGGCCACGCCACCACGCCCTCATCCCGTGCCCGTCTCGCCTCCGCAGGCGCGCGCGGCTCGGCTGAGCCGCCGAGCTGAGCCGCATCGAGCCAAGCCCCGCCGTGGAGCAGAATATTGCAGGCCGGGACTCTGCCTGGGCGAGTGCGACCGTGCTTGCTCGACACGCGCGGCGCAGCCGGCCTACCGCCAGCTACTACCTGGTGCGGCTACTCGTACCCATCGATCGAGCTGGTAACGTCGTGGTACTACGTAGGGCCCAAGGATCGACGACCCTCGTTGATCCGCGTGCGCAATGCCACAATCCAGCGGTCCAGATTTACCCGAAGCCGACGCGTTCACTTGCTCGTGCATGGCTCGCTAGCGATGTTTTACAGGTAGCTCGACGACCCATTTCGGACTTCAGAACCCAGCGCACGCTTGCTCGAGGCCCTGCGTGTTTGGTTCTTGTAGCTGTGACCAAAGTGGCCAGCGTAATGCACACAGTTGAGATAGGAATCTCCAAGGCGCGCCGTGGTCGTTTACCTACATGGAGAAACATGCGTGGCCAAAAACCACTTTTTGTTCCACCGGACGGACGGCCACACCAAAAGCTAGGCCCTGCATGGTGCATGCCACATAATATACCCACGCGGCACGCCATATACCTACGTACGTGCACGGTACACCTACACCCTACGGCCGCTAGCACGGCTACGTACGTAATCGCCCTATTTTTGCATGGAGCGATCCAATTCTTACGTAAGAGTTTTACAATTACTTTACGTATTACTAGTTCAATCTACGGACGTTTACTGCCACAATATGCTCCTACTGGGCTGCTGGTTATTTCCCATCTCACAGTACGTAAACTTTTTGTAAAACGCAGGACATGAGAATAGGAACATCCGAACATGCATGCATGCATCTTACGTACCACTCGTCGTATTGCCGCTCGTCGCATTTACAAGCAAGGACAGTACTTTGTACGAAGTACAACTGTATACGGGGAAAAGCTAGATTACAGGACAGCATAGGAGGCCTGCGCCAATGCTGTGGGCTGCGGCAAATGTTCCACTGGTTCAATCGGAAGGAACTCGACCTCACGCCCGTCACTGCTGTAGTAGATGTAGAGCAGACCAGCACTGGCTAACAGTGGTAGAGATGAGACCTAGTCCGACCTGTCTCACGAAAGCAAGTGTGCCTCCGTAACAAGGACATGTCCAAGCAGCCTCTCCTGAAGTTGGGCCTGTAGCGTACACTAAGTACTGTGTATGCACCAGTGTACTCTGCACTATACTACCCTCTTTTTATACTAGGCTAGCACATGCTAATACACCACATGCTATTACATTTTAGAAGAAAAAGGTAGGAAAGGGGACGCGGAGTTTCTAATCTCAAGCTCAAATGCTCCTGGATGAACAGAAAATTAAAAAAAAAAACATAATTTTTTTGTGGCAAACTTTAAGGATTTTTTGGTGTGTATGCAAAAATTCATCGCGAAATCACATAGGTGCAATGCGTGGTAAAGAAACAAAATCGATGCTCTAAAAATGTTACTTTGAAATGCTTTTTGGAGCTTTGTTTTTGGCTTTTTTTGCCATGATTTCCACCAATGTGATTTTGTGATGAAAATTTGCATGCACTTCAAACATTTCTTAAAGTTTACCACAATTTTTTTTTGGAATTTTTTCTATTTTACAGTTCACAGTAGGAGCATTTGCTTGTCTTCCCCTTGCATCTTCCACCAGGGAAAACCCACAAGGCACTCACATGGTTGGCCAATTTTGATTATTAAAGTTAAAGTTGTTTCAATGATCAAATCAAGAAGATCCACGTTGTCCATAACCAGAGACACGACTGTTCAAATAGATTTATCCTCGTAGGAGTGCATCAATATACCCATATGCACGACCCTCTCATATAGGCCAGCTAAGCACGCCGTATGCCCAAAATTTCGAGCAAATCGACTATAACACTACCCTAGCCACACTCAAGTCCAGGAAGCCACCCAACTGAGTCGATGCCCGAATCAAAAGTCCAGCCGAAGCTCCGAATCGGTCCCAGTCAGATACATGAGGTTCCAAGCTGGTTCTTGCCCAAGTCCAAGGTCAACCCCTTGTATCAGTCGGCTCCATTATAAGGTGAGCTAGGGACCCCCCCCCCCCCAATTGCTTGTATAAAAAAAGCAAATGAGAACTAGCTTGTGACCCTGGAAATGTCTGCAGTTTCGGGTACCAGTCAGGTGGGCTCCGTAAACCCCACATGCGGTTAGCACGCTCAATCTCGAATCAACTTCTATGACAAATAATTATGACAGAAAATGGAAGTGACACTTCCGTGACAAAAATACTTACGAAAACATGTATTGTCATGAATGTGTTAGCCACATACTTCTACGATAAATGATTATGACATAAAATAAAACTTTCATCGTGGGTGAGCCGACGATGCACCTGGATGACGCTCTTTGGGCCTTCCATGACGTAAAAAATCATGGTAGAAGTGAGGATGAGATTTTTTTGGACGATTTCTAGGGTGAGTTCCGCCTTGCATAGTATACGGTGGGTGATATGTCCTGAGTAAGATGTAGGATGGTTTGCACTATCGTATGGGACATTCGCATTATTAAACCTGGTTGATCGATTCATGCGTTCTCGCTATAACTGGAGGTCCCCGATCAATTGATCGATATGCTCGTGCATAGAGGCCCTGGATCAATCGATCGATGCACATGCACGTGCACGAGACTAGAAACCTCCATTGCATGCGCGAGACTTTGCATTACAAAGAACATGATCGATCGATCGATGTGAGACTCTCGCTATAGCCTCTGCGTACTTGGCAGTGGTGCGCGACAGTTGGAGAAGTCATATGCACGAGTATAGACCCCAGTTGCGATCGTGCACGGTAGTGTAGGAGGGCCTCGTACGTGTGTAGTGTTGATTGATCGAGTTGGAGATTTTGCATCACAAAACCCGACCGGTCAATCCATGCGAGAGTCTCGCAAGTGATGTTGCATACTTGGCAGATGTGCGTGAAGCCATATGCGTGAGCAGAGACCCCGTTTTGCATCATGTGTGGTAGTTGGCGGTCTCGTTCGTATGCATGAGTATGTGTAGTTGCTGGTTTGCGAGGATGCTCATATGTTGAAGAGCCCTTGCGCGTTGCTATGCCCCTTGCGCATGGTAGGTAGAGTTGAGACCAACGGGTTGCGAGGAGTTGTCTCGATGTGTACACCACCCCATTGCTGCAGCGTGGTACCACCCCCCCAGCCGGTTGCCTCTCGATGTACAATACCCTATTGGTGCCGCGAGCGGTGCCTCTCACTCCATCTGGTTGCCTCGCGATGCACATGACCCCATTGCGGCCATAGCACGTTAACCGGTTGCCTCGCGATGCACATCACCTCATTGTGGCTGTAGCGCAGTACACCCCCCCCCATCTAGTTGTCTCGCGATGCACATGACCCTGTTACGGACGTAGTGCGGTAGCCGGTTGCATATCCATTGTTTGCTCCAAATTACCAGATCTATATTACATTAATGTAGAATAAACCCATTGCTTATGAAGAAATTTAGTTCTGCATTGTTCTTGTAAGTATCTGTTGTCCTTCATCCTTGCACTTATATTGTCAGCTAGTTCTTCATGTACTCTTTGCAGCTTATTTTCCCTTGCCCTCCCTTTTCTACACATCAGATCTATATTTACTTTTGCCAAAATATTGAATAAAACCAATGCTACTGAAGAAGTTTAGCTCTGCATTGCTCTTATCATTGCCTTTTGCATGTATGTTGTATTTACATTTGTACTCTGCATCTTAGGTTAAATAATCGCCATTTGTTCCTATATTTTCACATCTATATTTACTCTTAACAAAAGGTAGAATAAAGGCAATGCTCTTGAAGAAGAGTCTACAGTAAACTTCTTGAATTGCCCCCCCATCTATGGACAAGGGCTTTATAGAGCTGGTCTTCACTACTAATGTAAGTTTGTCCTCCTCGAGCCTTCAAACTTTGTTGTGTATATTTGGATAGATGGCAAATGCTATTTATTTTTGTCGTCTACATCAAATTGCGTGTTCAAAGTATATAACGAAGAAGTACATAAACATAAGTTTGTCCTTCTCAATTTCAGTCTTTAGTTGGACAACCTAGTTCCTTATTCATAGCATGTATATTAAACTAAACATAGCAAGTTATCTTCTTTAGCACCGGGTGTATGCTTGTGTTCTTGATCAGTAATCTAGTGGTGTGGTGAAACTACCAACTCCAGCACAATGTCATATCCTGCTATATCTTAACTATGAACAATGCCATATTATATTATTGTTATTTAAATCATGTCTCTTTAATTAGCAATCTGAAATGGTACAAATTGACAGTACAGTCACCACTCATGCTTATACGTTGTTTCGCACTACATGTATGCTTGTGTTCTTGATCTGTAATCCAGTGGCATGGTGAAGCTGGCTGCTCCTGCACAGTGTCATTTCTTGCCGTCTTAACTATGAACAATGCCTATTATGTAATGCTATTTTAAACCGTGTGTCTTTATTTCTGACAAAGAAATGAGATTAATTGACAGCGCTGCTGCTTATACGTGCAAAACCTGTTATCTACCTACTTGTTTCTCTTTCAGGGTGACAACACTGATGCTAGGAAGAACTGTCACAATGATAGTGATACAAACCCATTGTTTGTCCCTCTAACATATATTCCAGAGAAGAAGGCAACACATCTTTAGGGTAGCGATACAACCCCAAAGTCATGTCCTGATGTAGTGTAGAAGTTACTCAGTGACACAAGGTCGATGAACTCGCCGCCTGAATCTATTCGACATGCTTCCGCTCATATCCGATTGGAACTCCAATATCTATGCAAGATTAACCATAAGTACATGACGTCTAGTGATGCTACGCAACATGAGTTGGTGGATATAAGCATCAAACAAGCGTAAGGATGGCAATGGGTAGGGTATGGGCAGGGTAGAACAATACCATACCCGTACCCGTATAGTCAGTGGGTACAAAATTCTACCCATACCCGTACCCACGGGTATAAAACTTTACCCATACCCATACCCGACGGGTACCCATACCCATTGGGTACCCAACGGATAGAAAAAATAGTACACAAGTTGTTCATAATTTTACACTCATTCATAGCACATTTGAAAAAAAAATCAAATATCTTAGCTCAATAACAAGTAGATGGGTACAAGACTACTATCAAAATTTAGAAATCACGACATACTCATAAGTCAATAGAAGTATACGAGTCACATGACAAAATAATGATTAATTGACAACAACTTAACATTATTTTTATAAGCGGGCAAGGTATGGGTATACCCGCGGGTACAAGGCTATACCCGTACCCTACCCATGACTTAACGGGTAGGGTATGTGTACTACCCATGGGTATAAAAGTGTGCCCATACCCTACCCATGCGGGTACGGTACCCACGGGTACCCGTACCCATGGGTAAAATTGCCATCCTTAAACAAGCGCAGTCTCATCAGGTTGCTAAGCTGCTTGCGCTGCATCTCCTGGGCAGGCCTAACCTTTATTGAACTGTGTTGAAGTGCTGCCAGTTCTGTCTATTATTTTGTTGGCCTATTTACTTCCACTGGTGGCGACCTGCCCAGTGTATGGAATCTGTTGTCTGTTTGCCCTTTATTATCACTGGCGGTGAACTTTGATGCCCACGGGATGTAATATGTTGTAATTTCTTTGTTGTATAGTCTAGGTATATTCTCGTCACGATGTTGTAATTTATTTGTTGTTTATGTCGTCGTCGCTCTGAGAAAATGTCGTAATCTTCGATCGGAGCGCAATGAGCCAATAGGTTAGGTTTATATAAAAATAATTTCGGTACTAAAACTGGCTGGTCATCAATCGCCGGTCTGAAGCGTGGGCCTACAATCATCTTTGGCCATTAGTTAGGTCTAGACTTATTCTGGCTCACTATTAGTTTTGGGCCTTTAAAAGGCCGAGTAAACCGCTTGCCTTAATTGGGCTAGAAAATTAAATAGGCTTTTAACAGCTGAACAAATCATGGCCCGACAGCAGGCTGTAATATACATCGGCCCATTATTGGCCCACTGGTATGACGGGTCATTAACAAGCTGAAATAATTTTGGGCCTTGGCTGACCCAATCACATGACGGGCTGGAAGCAAGCCGGATGTATAACATGCCAAAATTAGGCCCAACACTATCAAGGGCCTTTAATATATTTGGGCCAGAATGTATCCACAAAGACTACATGTTGTTAAGAGGCCGAAAGTAACTATGGGACAGAATTAGGCCCAGGTGCAACTCGGGACTTTAAATGGCTAAGGGAGCCCTGGATTAGGGGGTATCCGGACAGCCGGACTATATACTTTGTCCGGACTGTTGGAGCGTGAAGATACAAGACTCAAGACTCCGTTCCGTGTCCGGATGGGACTCTCCTTTGCGTGGAAGACAAGCTTGGCGATCCGGATATTATATGTCCTTCCTTGTAACCGACTCCGTGTAAACCCTAGCCCTCTCCGGTGTCTATATAAACCGGAGAGGTTGGTCCTTAGAGGGACGATCACAATCATAATCATCATAGGCTAGCTTCTAGGGTTTAGCCTCTACGATCTCGTGGTAGATCAACTCTTTTACTAATCATATCATCAATATCAATCAAGCAGGAAGTAGGGTTTTACCTCCATCGAGAGGGCCCGAACCTGGGTAAACATTGTGTCCCTCGCCTCCTGTTACCATTAGCCTAAGACGCACAGATCGGGACCCCCTACCCGAGATCCACCGGTTTTGACACCAACATTGGTGCTTTCATTGAGAGTTCCTCTGTGTCATCGCTGCAAGGCTTGATGGCTCCTTCAATCGTCAACAACACGGTCCAGGGTGTGACTTTTCTCCTCGGACTGATCTTCGTGTTCGGCGGCCTGCTGCGAATAATTCGCTTAGCATTAACCGGAGCAGATCGACAGCTACTCCCCTGGCCACCAGGTCAAGTTCGGAAACTTAAACTACACGACGGATATCCGAGGAGACTTGATCTTCAACGGATTCGGGCCTATGCCAGGAGCGCCGGACAGTCACGATGAGCACGGCTTAGACCTGTTGTCGGACGATGCTCGGGATATCACCCCCGTAGTAGCCCCAGACCTAAATCTGGAGTAGATTGCATTACCCAAGGACGGGTGGATGGACCCCGTCCCGCAGGCCGCACACTCATCGGCGTTAGAGCCGAACACAGGCCTCACCCCTAAAGAAGCCTGTGACACCGGACCCCCGGACTCGTATCCGGCTGTAGGTTCTAGTCCGCGCGCTCCTGAGCCCGCCGAACCTGGATGGGCTCCTGTAATGGAGTTCACCGCCGCGGATATCTTCCAGCACTCGCCATTTGGCGACGTGCTGAACTCGTTAAAGTCTCTCTCTTTGTCAGGAGACTCTTGGCCGAACTATGTCCGGCTCGAGTGGGAAGCGGACGACGAAGGAATTCGTTGCCCACCCACCACCCACTTCATTGCCACGGTCGATGATCTAACCGACGTGCTTGACTTCGACTCTGAAGACATCGACGGAATGGACAACGATGCAGGAGAAGAATAGGAACCACCGCTCACGGGGCGGTGGACAACCACCTCCTTATACGATATATATATGGTGGACACTCCGAAGGAAAACAATGGCGATGAGGCAACGGAAGATAACCCCTCAGGGAAAAAAACAAAGCATGGGCGTCGTCGGTGCCGCTCCAAGCCCCACCACAGCAATACCAGCCCAGGAGACAAAAACAATCCGGATAGTGCCGAAGAGGAATACAACCCTGATCAGCCTGCCTTCGAGCAGGCCGAGCAGGAAGACGGGCAGGTCAACCCAGACAAACAGGCGACGGATAGATATCCGAAGGAGGACAATTACATGCCCCCCTCCGAAGACGAGATTAGCCTCGGCGGCGACGAGTTCTGCGTACCTGAGGACCCCGTGGAGTAGGAGCGCTTCAAGCGCTGGCTTATGGCCACCGCGAGGAGCCTGAAAAAGAAGCAGCAGCAGCTCCAAGCTGATCAAGACCGCTCACGACGGATGGATGAAGTCCGGCGGTGAGGAATACGGACTCGGCGCCACGGCTGACCGGCCACCTCGTGGCCGGGATAAAACGGCATATCAGCCCGAATACCAGCCCGCACCCCCACGCCAATACACTACGGCCTGGGGCAATAGGCAAGACCTGCAAGATATACTGGAAAACAAAGCAGGACAGCCAAGATCGATCTACAGATCGCGGGGGCGTGCCCCAACACGCGACGTTGACCGTCACGCCGGATGCACTATCAACAAGTCCGGCTGAGCCGAATACAGCCAACCAGACCCATTCGAACTATGTAGCCACATAGCCCGGCACAGAGGCGCCACACACCCCCTTTGCTTCACTGACGAAGTGATGGATCACGAATTCCCAGAAGGGTTTAAACCCGTCAACATCGAATCATACAATGGCACAACAGACCCCGCAGTCTGGATCAAAGATTTCCTTCTCCACATTCACATGGCCCGCGGAGATGATCTACACGCCATCAAGTATCTTCCCCTTAAGCTCAAAGGACCCGCCCGACACTGGCTAAACAGCCTGCCCGCAAATTCCATTGGCAGTTGGGAAAACCTGGAAGACGCGTTTCTCGACAACTTCTAGGGCACATACGTGCGACCACCGGACGCCGATGATTTGAGCCACATTACTCAACAGCCCGGAGAGTCAGCCAGGAAATTTTGGACTCAGTTCCTAACTAAAAAGAACCAAATAGTCGACTGTCCGGACGCTGAAGCCTGGCGGCCTTTAAGCATAATATCCGTGATGAGTGGCTCGCCAGACACCTCGGCCAGGAAAAACCCAAGTCCATGGCAGCACTCACGACACTAATGACCCGCTTTTGCGCAGGCGAGGACAACTGGTTGGCTCGTAGTAGCACCACGCCACATTCCGGAACCTCGGATGTCCGTGAAAATAATGGCAAGCCACGGCGCAACAGACATAAGCGACGGAACAACGGCGACAACGGTGAAGACACGGCAGTCAGCGCCGGATTCAGCGGATCCAAATCCGGTCAGCGGAAAAAGCCGTTCAAAAGAAACAATCGAGGACCGTCGATGCGGACCGCATCTTTCGAACGCTCATGCCAAATTCATGGCACCCGGACAAACCAGCAAACCACACTAATAGAGACTACTGGGTGTTCAAACAGGCCGGCAAAATAAACGCCGAAAACATGGACAAGAGGCTTCACAGTGACGATGACGAGGAGCCCTGGCGTCCGAACACGGGGGGACAGAAGAAATTTACTCCCCAGGTGAAAACGGTCAACATGATCTACGCCACCCACATTCCCAAACGGGAACGGAAGCGAGCACTACGGGACGTCTATGCGATGGAGCCAGTCGCCCCAAAGTTCAACCCATGGTCAGCCTGGCCGATCACCTTTGATCGTAGGGATCACCCTACCAGCATCCTTCACGGCAGTTCAGCCACATTGGTCCTAGACCCAATCATCGATGGATTCCACCTCACGCGAGTCCTTATGGACGGCGGCAACAGCCTGAACATGCTTTATAAGGACACATTGCACAAAATGGGCATCGACCCTTCAAGGATCAAGCCCACCAAAACCACCTTCAAAGGTGTAATTCCAGGAGTAGAGGCCCGTTGCACGGGCTCTATAACATTGGAAGTGGTCTTCGGATCTCCAGATAACTTCCAAAGCGAAGAGCTAATCTTCGATATCGTCCCTTTCCGTAGTGGTTACCACGCACTGCTTGGATGAACCCCATTCGCTAGATTCAATGTGGTACCACACTATGCATACCTCAAGCTCAAGATGCCAGGACCGCGCGGGGTCATAACAGTCAACGGAAACATGGACCGCTCTCTCCGTACAGAAGGACATATTGCAGCCCTCGCGGCGGAAGTACAATGCGGCCTTCTCCGACAAACCACCAATCCGGCGACGACGACCTCGAACATCGTCAAGCGAGTCTGGAGCACCCCGCAACCGGATTGCCAGGCACACCAAGAGCGCAACTAGCAGTCCGACCTCCGCTCAAGCCCTATCAAAGCAGCATTCGTGCCACGCGTACACAGTTACGCACTCAAAATACCATGGGCACAGGCGGAGGCGTAACAGTGACTCAGTCAACAGTGCGGTAATAACCGCAACATACTTTAATAACCCCCCCCTTATCTTTTAGGACACAGCTTTAGGGCAACCTCTTCAGAAGAGCCGGATTGTCGGACTCACACAGAAGAGCAAGGAGGCAACAGGCTTTGCGCACAAAGGAAATACCCAGGTGGAATCTGTTCACGATCGTTATACCTGTTTTATATACCTACATGCACCCCGCCCTTGGATAGGACATGTTAAATAGTCCTATTTACTTCTACTTAACCGCACTCATTGTAAACATACGCTTAAACGTATTATTCATCAATGGGAGATAATATATAGCATCAGCTTATTGTTCCAATTTTGCACATTTTTCTTATAAATGTTCATTTAATACTGCATCCGTACACCTTGGTACGTTCAGTTTGCCAGGGGCTTCTTCTAGCGCCCCATAATATGGCGAGACAAGTCCGAACACTTTCAACAGTGTGGCACCCCGAACTCATAGCACTATATGCATCAGCTCTGAATCATGTCTTGGGTCAATAGTTGGGTTTGCCCAGCTCCCTTGTTTTGGTACCTTATGTTCCGTTATATCGGCTAAGGTAGCGCAGGGAGAACTACTACGATTGTGTCCCGGTTCCTTCGGAGGAGCACCTCAGTACAGAAAGCCGAAAACTGACCGGCATGATGCGGCGAGAGCTGGTCGCTGTTCGAGAGGTATTAAAATCCTTAAAGATTTTTTCCACTTTAGGCGAGGAATCGGCCGTCCGATTTAGGCTTTCAATTCTAGGGCTTCACGAAATTTAAAATTACAGACTTCTATGGCTAAGTGAAAGTTATAAAGCCGCATAGTCCGATTTCCTTGTTCCCTGCGCCGGATACCTCCTTAAGGGGCCAAAAATTTGGATAAAGAGTGTCCGGGTTTTTCCAGGAACACCCCGGTACTAGTTACGTGGGGGCGGAAGCCGACGACTGGCCTACTTTCAGAATTCTATAAACAGCCGCACAGAGGTAATATTTTAAATCAAAAGGTGCTACATAGCACAAGTAACTTCGTCTTTATATTACAACAACGATAGAAGTACATTTACTCAAGGATCGTGTCCTTGGTACATTCATCGGCCACGAGACGAGCGCCCTTCATAACACCATCATAATATTTCTCGGGACAGCGATGCGCCTTGCCCTCCGGCGGCCCGTCCTTCACCAGCTTCTCCGCATCCAGCTTGCCCCAATGCACCTTCGCACGGGCAAAGGCCCGGAGGGCACCCTCAATGCAAATGGACCGCTTGATCACCTCCAGCCGCGGATAGGCATTTACTATCTGCTTTATCAGGCCGAAGTAGTTGGTAGGCAAGGGCTCACCAGGCCACATCCGGACTATGAAATTTTTCATAGCCACTTCGGCCGCCCTGTGGAGTTCCACGAACTGCTTCAGCTGGTCACTCAGAGGCACCGGGTGTTTGGCTCCAGCATACTGGGACCAGAACAGCTTCTCTGTTGAGCTCCCCTCCTCGGCACGATAGAACTCTGCATCATCAAAGATGCTGCATGGTAGATTTTGAATGCCCCTGGAGAGCTCCGAATCCGGGTAAGTAAAAGAAATATCTCCTCCACATGCTTGCTTTGCATAAAGAATGTCTTACCCGCCGCTATCTTCTTGGCCGCATGGATTTCCTGTTGTGCCTTTTCGGCTTTGGCCTTGGCGTCTTTCACACTCGCAAGGGCCTTAGCAAGCTCAGTCTCTTTCATCTTAAGATCATGCTCCAAGGACTCGAACTTCTTGCCGAGCTCCTGGAGCTCTTGCTGTACCTCGCCCACTCTAGCATCTTTCTTCTCGCGCTCCTTGCGCTCCAAGGCCGCCTTGTCTTCGGCCTCGTACATCGCTTTCTTCAGAGACGCCACTTCAGTGATGGCCCCTGTTACAAAGTCACGACGCTTTGTCGTTAGAATAACCAATTTTGTCTATCCTTCATTATATGCGAACGGGGTATCACTCACCTTTGTTCTCTTTGAGCTGCCTCTTCATGAGGACGAGCTCTCCCTGTGCCTGCTCCAGGTCCCGTTTTAGTCCGGCGACCTTGGCTGTGCGGACAGCAGCGACAAGCAACACAACCTGCTTATTCACATGCACACTTACTATTAGACTCCTGCGGATTATAATTGACCCTCTGTTTGGCTTTTCTTTCTAAACACCAAACAGAGTATCAGGGGCTACTACCTATCGGCTGGTAATTTCACACATTTTCATTACTTACCTTAAAGCCTGTCAAGAGGCTAGTGCAGGCTTCGGTTAGTCCTCTCTTGGCAGACTGAACCTTCTGAATCACCGTACTCATAAGAGTACGGTGCTCTTCATCCATGGAAGCGCCGGAAGCGCTTCAGCAGACTATCCGATGCTTACGGGTAGCGGAAGTCATCGGCGCGGACGGCTTGCCCTCCCTAGCGAGGGCCGCCTACCGCATCCGGAACCATCAAAGGTTTCGGCACAGTATCCGGCTAAGAGCCCGGCCTGCTGCGGCTCTCATCGGCACGATCCGCGGGGATTTTGTACCCTGCGTGTCCGGCATCTATAATTCGCCTTGGGGCATCTCGAGAGTCACCTCCCCCTGCTCTGGGAGCCTTTGGGCAACACCTCCGTGTCATCCGCAGGCTGAGGAGTAGTGATTGTCGGGAGTGAGTTCATCGCCGAATCACTCAAGGACCCATCCGAAGATGATACCTCGGGATGGACCCTGACCGGACTGCATATATGGTCGGCGTTATAACAATACTATGAAGCAAAGTCGCACTAAAGTATAACAGAGTACGGATAGTTATGATCTTACTAGGGGCTTCCCCCTGGGCAGCCACTCCTCCACGCTATAGGCGGCAGTGGCGAAGTAATCCCGAAGGGACGCCTTTCCCTTCTTGTGCGTCCTAGCCTCCCCCTCCGGGGAGGCTTTCCTCTTCTTCTCCCCCCCGGTATGGGGAGGTAGAGTTTCTTCGTGTTTGCCCCCCGCCTCCGCGGGAGGAATCTGCCTCATTGTCTTCGGACGACAAGGGTATAACGGCCTTGCGCCGGGGACCCTTCTCGGTCCCCTAGCCCTCCTTCTCAGGCCCCCCATCCTCTCCGGATGGGGCGTCCTTTTCCTCTTCTTCCTCCCCTTCGGGGGAGGAGTGTGCCTCGTCGTCTTCGGACGAGGCTTCCCGTACAACCTTACGCCGGAGACCTTCCCTGGTCCCCGGGGCCTTCTTTTCAGCCTGCTTCTCCGGCGCCTTGTAGGGCACCGGGACTAGCATCTCCGTTAGGAGAGCATTCGTCGGGCCTTCTGGCAGTGGAGCCGGATAGTCAATCCGCTCCGCCGTCTCCACATACTCCTGACCAAATGCACACAATGACTTAAGATTCCCCCATGAGTACATTGGGAAGAACTGAATCTGGTGGAAGTCAGAAAACTCTACTACACAACCTTCTTCTTGTAGGCGTTGTTGGGCTGCAAGTGCAGGTTTGTAGGACAAGAGCAAATTTCCCTCAAGTGGATGACCTAAGGTTTATCAATCCGTAGGAGGCATAGGATGAAGATGGTCTCTCTCAAACAACCCTGCAACCAAATAACAAAGAGTCTCTTGTGTCCCCAACACACCCAATACAATGGTAAGTTGTATAGGTGCACTAGTTAATGAAGAGATGGTGATACAAGTGCAATATGGATAGTAGATATAGGTTTTGTAATCTGAAAATATAAAAACAGCAAGGTAAATAATGATAAAAGTGAGCATAAACGGTATTGCAATGATAGGAAACAAGGCCTAGGGTTCATACTTTCACTAGTGCAAGTTCTCTCAACAATAATAACATAGATAGATCATATAACAATTCCTCAACATGCAACAAAGAGTCACTCCAAAGCCACTAATAGCGGAGAACAAACGAAGAGATTATGGTAGGGTATGAAACCACCTCAAAGTTATTCTTTTGGATCGATCTATAAAAGAGTTCGTACTAGAATAACACCTTAAGACACAAATCAACCAAAACCCTAATGTCACCTAGATACTCCATTGTCACCTCAAGTATCCGTGGGCATGATTATACGATATGCATCACACAATCTCAGATTCATCCAACCAACACAAAGTACTTCAAAGAGTGCCCAAAAGTTTCTACCGGAGAGTGAAGAAAACGTGTGCCAACCTTCATGGGCAGAACCCGCAAGTTGGTCACCAAAACATACATCAAGAGGCACGTGAAATCCCATTGTCACCACAGATAAACACGGCAAGCCATACATCAAGTGTTCTCATATCAAAGACTCAATCCGACAAGATAACTTCAAGAGGGAAACTCAATTCATCACAAGAGAGTAGAGGGGGAGAAACATCATAAGATCCAACTACAATAGCAAAGCTCGGGATACATCAAGATCGTGCCATAGAGGGAACACGAGAGAGAACATGAGAGAGAGAGAGAGAGAGATCAAACACATAGCTCTTTGGTACATACCCTCAGCCCGAGGGTGAACTACTCCTCCTCGTCATGGAGAGCACCGGGATGATGAAGATGGCCATCGGTGATGGGTTCCCCTCGGTGGTCTGCGGAACGGACTCGAGAGGTTTTAGTGGCTCTGAGAGGCTTGCGGCGGAACTCCTGATCTATCTTGATATTCGATGGTTTTAGGGTACGTAGGGTTATAGAGGCGAAAGAAGTCAGTCGGGGGGGGGGGTGCTCGAGGGGTCCACGAGAGAGGGGGCCACGCCCTGTAGGGGGGGCCTATCTCATGGGCTCCTCGAGGATCTTCTGACTTGATCTCCAAGCCTCCAGGATGATAATCTTCCAAAAAAACACGTTGCCGAAGGTTTCATTCCGTTTGGACTCCGTTTGATATTCCTTTTTGTTCGAAATACTGAAATAGGCAATAAAACAACAACATGGGTTGGGCCTCCGGTTAATAGGTTAGTCCCAAAAATGATATAAAAGTGTAAAGTAAAGCCCATAAACATCCAAAAAGGGTAATATAATAGCATGGAACAATCAAAAATTATAGATACGTTGGAGCGTATCAAGCATCTAAGCTTAATTCCTGCTCGTCCTCGAGTAGGTAAATGATAAAAACAGAATTTTTGATGTGGAATGCTACCTAGCATAATTCTCAATGTAATTTTCTTTATTGTGGCATGAATGTTCAGATCCAAATGATTCAAAATAACAGTTCATATTGATAAAAGAAATAGTAACACTTCAAGCATACTAATCAAAGTAATCATGTCTTCTCAAAATAACATCGCAAAAGAAAGTTCATCCCTACAAAATCATATAGTTAGGCTATGCTTCATTTTCGTCACACAAAGATGTTCCCAACTTCTATACCCCCGATGACAAGCCAAGCAATTGTTTCATACTTAAATAATCTCAAACTTTTTCAACCTTCACGCAATACATGAGCGTGAGCCATGGATAGAGCACTATGGGTGGAATAGAATATGATGATGGGGATTGTGTGGAGAAGACAAAAAAGGAGAAAGTCTCACATTGACGAGGATAATCAACGGGCTATGGAGATGCCCATCAATTGATGTCAACATGAGGAGTAGGGATTGCCATGCAACAGATGCACTAGAGCTATAAATGAATGCTCAACAAAAGAAAACTAGTGGGTGTGCATCCAACTTGCTTGCTCACAAAGACCTAGGGCATTTGAGGAAGCCCATCGTAGGAATATACAAGCCAAGTTCTATAATGAAAAATTCACACTAGTATGAAAAAGACAACTTATGAGACTCACTATATGAAAAACATGGTGCTAATTTGAAGCACAATATATGAGACTCACTACATGAAGAACAAGGTGCTACTTTGAAGCACAAGTGTGGAAAAGAGATAGTAACATTGCCCTTTTATTTATTTTCTTTTTTCTTTTCTTTTCTTTTTCTTTTCTTTTTCTTTTTCTTTTTTTGGGCCTTTCTTTTTTTCTTTTTTTCTTTGGGCAATGTTCTAATAATGATGATCATCACACTTCTATTGATTACAACATAAGAATTACAACTCGAAACTAGAACAAGATATGACTCTATATGAATGCCTCCGGCGGTGTACCGAGATGGTGCAATGAATCAAGAGTGACATGTATGAAAAATAATGCATGGTGGTTTTGCCACAAATATGATGTCAACGGAAACATGGACCGCTCTCTCCGTACAGAAGAACATATTGCAGCCCTCGCGGCGGAAGTACAATGCGGCCTTCTCCGACAAACCACCAATCCGGCGACGACGACCTCGAACATCGTCAAGCGAGTCTGGAGCACCCCGCAACCGGATTGCCAGGCACACCAAGAGCGCAACTAGCAGTCCGACCTCCGCTCAAGCCCTATCAAAGCAGCATTTCGTGCCGCAGCGTACGATTACGCACTCAAAATACCATGGGCACAGACGGAGGCGTAACGGTGACTCGGTCACAAAGGCGGTAATAACCGCAACATACTTTAATAACCCCCCCCTTATCTTTTAGGACACAGCTTTAGGGCAACCTCTTCAGAAGAGCCGGATTGTCGGACTCACACAGAAGAGCAAGGAGGCAACAGGCTTTGCGCACAAAGGAAATACCCAGGTGGAATCTGTTCACGATCGTTATACCTGTTTTATATACCTACATGCACCCCGCCCTTGGATAGGACATGTTAAATAGTCCTATTTACTTCTACTTAACCGCACTCATTGTAAACATACGCTTAAACGTATTATTCATCAATGGGAGATAATATATAGCATCAGCTTATTGTTCCAATTTTGCGCATTTTTCTTATAAATGTTCATTTAATACTGCATCCGTACACCTTGGTACGTTCAGTTTGCCAGGGGCTTCTTCTAGCGCCCCATAATATGGCGAGACAAGTCCGAACACTTTCAACAGTGTGGCACCCCGAACTCATAGCACTATATGCATCAGCTCTGAATCATGTCTTGGGTCAATAGTTGGGTTTGCCCAGCTCCCTTGTTTTGGTACCTTATGTTCTGTTATATCGGCTAAGGTAGCGCAGGGAGAACTACTACGATTGTGTCCCGGTTCCTTCGGAGGAGTACCTCAGTACAGAAAGCCAAAAACTGACCGGCATGATGCGGCGAGAGCTGGTCGCTGTTCGAGAGGTATTAAAATCCTTAAAGATTTTTTCCGCTTTAGGCGAGGAATCGGCTTCGTCCGATTTAGGCTTTCCGAATTCTAGGGGCTTCGCCGAAATTTAAAATTACAGACTTCTATGGCTAAGTGAAAGTTATAAAGCCGCATAGTCCGATTTCCTTGTTCCCTGCGCCGGATACCTCCTTAAGGGGCCAAAAATTTGGATAAAGAGTGTCCGGGTTTTTCCAGGAACACCCCGGTACTAGTTACGTGGGGGCGGAAGCCGACGACTGGCCTACTTTCAGAATTCTATAAACAGCCGCACAGAGGTAATATTTTAAATCAAAAGGTGCTACATAGCACAAGTAACTTCGTCTTTATATTACAACAACGATGCAGTACATTTACTCAAGGATCGTGTCCTTGGTACATTCATCGCCACGAGACGAGCGCCCTTCATAACACCATCATAATATTTCTCGGGACAGCGATGCGCCTTGCCCTCCGGCGGCCCGTCCTTCACCAGCTTCTCCGCATCCAGCTTGCCCCAATGCACCTTCGCACGGGCAAAGGCCCGGCGGGCACCCTCAATGCAAATGGACCGCTTGATCACCTCCAGCCGCGGATAGGCATTTACTATCCGCTTTATCAGGCCGAAGTAGTTGGTAGGCAAGGGCTCACCAGGCCACATCCGGACTATGAAATTTTTCATAGCCACTTCGGCCGCCCTGTGGAGTTCCACGAACTGCTTCACTGGTCACTCGAGAGGCACCGGTGTTTGGCTCCAAAGACATCTTGGGACGAACAGCTTCTCTGTTGAGCTCCCCTCCTCGGCACGATAGAACTCTGCATCATCAGAGATGCTGCATGGTAGATTTTTGAATGCCCCTGGAGAGCTCCGAATCCGGGTAAGTAAAAGAAATATCTCCTCCACATGCTTGCTTTGCATAAAGAATGTCTTACCCGCCGCTATCTTCTTGGCCGCATGGATTTCCTGTTGTGCCTTTTCGGCTTTGGCCTTGGCGTCTTTCACACTCGCAAGGGCCTTAGCAAGCTCAGTCTCTTTCATCTTAAGATCATGCTCCAAGGACTCGAACTTCTTGCCGAGCTCCTGGAGCTCTTGCTGTACCTCGCCCACTCTAGCATCTTTCTTCTCGCGCTCCTTGCGCTCCAAGGCCGCCTTGTCTTCGGCCTCGTACATCGCTTTCTTCAGAGACGCCACTTCGGTGATGGCCCCTGTTACAAAGTCACGACGCTTTGTCGTTAGAATAACCAATTTTGTCTATCCTTCATTATATGCGAACGGGGTATCACTCACCTTTGTTCTCTTTGAGCTGCCTCTTCATGAGGACGAGCTCTCCACATGCTGCTCCAGTCCCGTTTTAGTCCGGCGACCTTGGGCATGCGGACAGCAGCGACAAGCAACACAACTGCTTATTCACATGCACACTTACTATTAGACTCCTGCGGATTATAATTGACCCTCTGTTTGGCTTTTCTTTCTAAACACCAAACAGAGTATCAGGGGCTACTACCTATCGGCTGGTAATTTCACACATTTTCATTACTTACCTTAAAGCCTGTCAAGAGGCTAGTGCAGGCTTCGGTTAGTCCTCTCTTGGCAGACTGAACCTTCTGAATCACCGTACTCATAAGAGTACGGTGCTCTTCATCCATGGAAGCGCCGGGAAGCGCTTCCAGCAGACTATCCGATGCTTCTGGGGTAACGGAAGTCATCGGCACGGACGGCTTGCCCTCCCTAGCGAGGGGCCGCCTACCCGCATCCGGAACCATCAAAGGTTTCGGCACAGTATCCGGCTAAGAGCCCGGCCTGCTGCGGCTCTCATCGGCACGATCCGCGGGGATTTTGTACCCTGCGTGTCCGGCATCTATAATTCGCCTTGGGGCATCTCGAGAGTCACCTCCCCCTGCTCTGGGAGCCTTTGGGCAACACCTCCGTGTCATCCGCAGGCTGAGGAGTAGTGATTGTCGGGAGTGAGTTCATCGCCGAATCACTCAAGGACCCATCCGAAGATGATACCTCGGGATGGACCCTGACCGGACTGCATATATGGTCGGCGTTATAACAATACTATGAAGCAAAGTCGCACTAAAGTATAACAGAGTACGGATAGTTATGATCTTACTAGGGGCTTCCCCCTGGGCAGCCACTCCTCCACGCTATAGGCGGCAGTGGCGAAGTAATCCCGAAGGGACGCCTTTCCCTTCTTGTGCGTCCTAGCCTCCCCCTCCGGGGAGGCTTTCCTCTTCTTCTCCCCCCCGGTATGGGGAGGTAGAGTTTCTTCGTGTTTCCCCCCCCCACCTCCAAGGGAGGAATCTGCCTCATTGTCTTCGGACGACAAGGGTATAACGGCCTTGCGCCGGGGACCCTTCTCGGTCCCCTAGCCCTCCTTCTCAGGCCCCCCATCCTCTCCGGATGGGGCGTCCTTTTCCTCTTCTTCCTCCCCTTCGGGGGAGGAGTGTGCCTCGTCGTCTTCGGACGAGGCTTTCCGTACAACCTTACGCCGGAGACCTTCCCTGGTCCCCGGGGCCTTCTTTTCAGCCTGCTTCTCCGGCGCCTTGTAGGGCACCGGGACTAGCATCTCCGTTAGGAGAGCATTCGTCGGGCCTTCTGGCAGTGGAGCCGGATAGTCAATCCGCTCCGCCGTCTCCACATACTCCTGACCAAATGCACACAATGACTTAAGATTCCCCCATGAGTACATTGGGAAGAACTGAATCTGGTGGAAGTCAGAAAACTCTACTACACAACCTTCTTCTTGTAGACGTTGTTGGGCCTGCAAGTGCACAGGTTTGTAGGACAGTAGCAAATTTCCCTCAAGTGGATGACCTAAGGTTTATCAATCCGTAGGAGGCATAGGATGAAGATGGTCTCTCTCAAACAACCCTGCAACCAAATAACAAAGAGTCTCTTGTGTCCCCCAACACACCCAATACAATGGTAAGTTGTATAGGTGCACTAGTTCGGCGAAGAGATGGTGATACAAGTGCAATATGGATAGTAGATATAGGTTTTTGTAATCTGAAAATATAAAAACAGCAAGGTAAATAATGATAAAAGTGAGCATAAACGGTATTGCAATGATAGGAAACAAGGCCTAGGGTTCATACTTTCACTAGTGCAAGTTCTCTCAACAATAATAACATAGATAGATCATATAACAATTCCTCAACATGCAACAAAGAGTCACTCCAAAGCCACTAATAGCGGAGAACAAACGAAGAGATTATGGTAGGGTATGAAACCACCTCAAAGTTATTCTTTTGGATCGATCTATAAAAGAGTTCGTACTAGAATAACACCTTAAGACACAAATCAACCAAAACCCTAATGTCACCTAGATACTCCATTGTCACCTCAAGTATCCGTGGGCATGATTATACGATATGCATCACACAATCTCAGATTCATCCAACCAACACAAAGTACTTCAAAGAGTGCCCAAAAGTTTCTACCGGAGAGTGAAGAAAACGTGTGCCAACCTTCATGGGCAGAACCCGCAAGTTGGTCACCAAAACATACATCAAGAGGCACGTGAAATCCCATTGTCACCACAGATAAACACGGCAAGCCATACATCAAGTGTTCTCATATCAAAGACTCAATCCGACAAGATAACTTCAAGAGGGAAACTCAATTCATCACAAGAGAGTAGAGGGGGAGAAACATCATAAGATCCAACTACAATAGCAAAGCTCGGGATACATCAAGATCGTGCCATAGAGGGAACACGAGAGAGAACATGAGAGAGAGAGAGAGAGAGATCAAACACATAGCTACTGGTACATACCCTCAGCCCCGAGGGTGAACTACTCCCTCCTCGTCATGGAGAGCACCAGGATGATGAAGATGGCCACTGGTGATGGGTTCCCCTCCGGCAGGGTGCCGGAACGGACTCCCGAGAGGTTTTTAGTGGCTACAGAGGCTTGCGGCGGCGGAACTCCTGATCTATCTTGATATTCGATGGTTTTAGGGTACGTAGGGTTATAGAGGCGAAAGAAGTCAGTCGGGGGGTGCTCGAGGGTCCACGAGAGAGGGGCCACGCATACTGGGGGGGCCTATCTCATGGGCTCCTCGAGGATCTTCTGACTTGATCTCCAAGCCTCCAGGATGATAATCTTCCAAAAAAACACGTTGCGAAGGTTTCATTCCGTTTGGACTCCGTTTGATATTCCTTTTGTTGAAATCTGAAATAGGCAATAAAACAACAACATGGGTTGGGCCTCCGGTTAATAGGTTAGTCCCAAAAATGATATAAAAGTGTAAAGTAAAGCCCATAAACATCCAAAAAGGGTAATATAATAGCATGGAACAATCAAAAATTATAGATACGTTGGAGCGTATCAAGCATCTAAGCTTAATTCCTGCTCGTCCTCGAGTAGGTAAATGATAAAAACAGAATTTTTGATGTGGAATGCTACCTAGCATAATTCTCAATGTAATTTTCTTTATTGTGGCATGAATGTTCAGATCCAAATGATTCAAAATAACAGTTCATATTGATAAAAGAAATAGTAACACTTCAAGCATACTAATCAAAGTAATCATGTCTTCTCAAAATAACATCGCAAAAGAAAGTTCATCCCTACAAAATCATATAGTTAGGCCATGCTTCATTTTCGTCACACAAAGATGTTCCCAACTTCTATACCCCCGATGACAAGCCAAGCAATTGTTTCATACTTAAATAATCTCAAACTTTTTCAACCTTCACGCAATACATGAGCGTGAGCCATGGATAGAGCACTATGGGTGGAATAGAATATGATGATGGGGATTGTGTGGAGAAGACAAAAAAGGAGAAAGTCTCACATTGACGAGGATAATCAACGGGCTATGGAGATGCCCATCAATTGATGTCAACATGAGGAGTAGGGATTGCCATGCAACAGATGCACTAGAGCTATAAATGAATGCTCAACAAAAGAAAACTAGTGGGTGTGCATCCAACTTGCTTGCTCACAAAGACCTAGGGCATTTGAGGAAGCCCATCGTAGGAATATACAAGCCAAGTTCTATAATGAAAAATTCCCACTAGTATGAAAAAGACAACTTATGAGACTCACTATATGAAAAACATGGTGCTACTTTGAAGCACAATATATGAGACTCACTACATGAAGAACAAGGTGCTACTTTGAAGCACAAGTGTGGAAAAAGAGATAGTAACATTGCCCTTTTATTTATTTTCTTTTTTCTTTTCTTTTCTTTTTCTTTTCTTTTCTTTTTCTTTTTTTGGGCCTTTCTTTTTTTCTTTTTTTTCTTTGGGCAATGTTCTAATAATGATGATCATCACACTTCTATTGATTACAACATAAGAATTACAACTCGAAACTAGAACAAGATATGACTCTATATGAATGCCTCCGGCGGTGTACCGAGATGGTGCAATGAATCAAGAGTGACATGTATGAAAAATAATGCATGGTGGTTTTGCCACAAATATGATGTCAACTACATGATCATGCAATGGCAATTATGACAAAAGTAAAGTATGTCATGATGATGATGAACGGAATGGTGGAAAGTTGCATGGCAATATATCTCAGAATGGCTATGGAAATACCATAATAGGTAGGTATGGTGGCTGTTTTGAGGAAGATATAGGGAGGTTTATGTGTGATAGAGCGTATCGTATCACGGGGTTTGGATGCACCGGCGAAGTTTGCACCAACTCTCAAGGTGAGAAATGGCAATGCACGGTACCGAAGAGGCTAGCAATGACGGAAAGGTAAAAGTGCGTATAATCCATGGACTCAACATTAGTCAAAAGAACTCATATACTTATTGCAAAAATTTAGAAGTCATCAAAAATCAAGTACTACGCGCATGCTCCTAGGGGGATAGATTGCTAGGAAAAGATCATCGCTCGTCCCCGACCGCCACTCATAAGGATGCACAAGCCAGGTACACTTCATGTTTCAAATTGGTTACACAACTTTAACCATACGTGCATGCTACGGGACTTGCTAACTTCAACACACGCATTCTTTAAATTCATAATCACCCAACTAGCATGACTTTAATATCACTACCTCCATATCTCAAAACAATTATCAAGTATCAAATTGAGCATAGCATCCAATTCACTTCCTATGATAGTTTTTATTATACCCAACTTGGATGCTCATCATTCTAGGACCAACTTTGTAACCATAGCAAATACCATGCTGTCCTAAAAGACTCTCAAAATAATATAAGTGAAGCATGAGAGACTAGCAATTTCTACAAAATATAACCACCGCCGTGCTCTAAAAGATATAAGTGATGCACTAGAGCAAATGACAAACTACTCCGAAAGATATAAGTGAAGATCAATGAGTAGTCGAATAATTGTGCAACTATGTGAAGACTCTCTAACATTAAGGAATTTAAGATCTTGGTATTGTATTCAAACAGCAAGCAAAACAAAATAAAATGACATTGCAAGGATAACACAACTCATGTGAAGAAGCAAAAACTTAGGCTCAACCGATACTAACCGATAGTGGTTGAAGAAGAAAGGTGGGATGCCTACCGGGGCATCCCCAAGCTTAGATGCTTGAGACTTATTGGAATATTATCTTGGGGTGCCTTGGGCATCCCCAAGCTTGAACTTTTGTGTCTCCTTAATTCCTCTCATATCATGGTTTCTCTTTTTATCAAAAGCTTCATCCACACCAAACTCAACAAGAACTCGTGAGATAGGTTAGTATAAACCAATGCAAAACCTTATCATTTTCTCCTGTAACAAATCACTAAAATTATTATTCAACATTTAATACTAAATTCCTCTTCATATTTAATACTCCTACCATCAAATAGAATCATTAAACAAGCAAACATAAGCAAACAATGCAAACATAACCGCAATCTGCCAAAACAGTACAGTCTGTAAAGAATGCAAGAGTATCAATACTTCCCTAACTCCAAAAATTATGAAATAAAATTCTCACTGTAGTAAATTTATAATATCTCATTATTCAAAAGGTTTCAACATTATATCATTCTCTGACTTTTCTAGGGAATTTTTGCAACAGCGGTAAACTTTCTGTTTTCAAACAGCAACATGTATAGTAGCAAAATAAGCATGGTGAAGGCTATCCTTGACTTTTTATTGAAAATAAAGATGAAAAACATTATTCTAAATAACAGCAAGCAAATAATAACAAAAGAAAATGACGCTCCAAGCAAAACACATATCATGTGGTGAATAAAAATATAGCTCCAAATAAAGTTACCGATGAACGAAGACGAAAGAGGGGATGCCTTCCGAGGCATCCCCAAGCTTAGGCTCTTGGTTGTACTTGAATATTACCTTGGGGTGCCTTGGTCATCCCCAAGCTTAGGCTCTTGCCACTCCTTATTCCATAGTTCATCAAATCTTTACCCAAAATTTGAAAACTCCACAACACAAAACTCAACAGAAAACTCGTAAGCTCCATTAATATAAGAAAATAAAACCACCACTTAGGTACTGTAATGAACTCATTCTAAATTCATATTGGTGTAATATATACTGTACTACAACTTATCTATGGTTCATACCCTTCGATACTACTCATAGATTCATCAAAATAAGCAAACAACACATAGAAAATAGAATCTGTCAAAAACAGAACAGTCTGTACTAATCTATATCAAACGTATACTTATGGAAGTCCTAAACTCCTATCAAATTAGGAAGTACTAATAAATTTGTGTACCAATCCAGATCAAAAAGAATAAGATCAAAATCGCGTTTCGTTGATTTAACAAAACTAATTTACGGGGTGCAAAAGTTTCTGATTTTCAGCAGGATCAACACAACTATCACCGTGAGCTATCCTAAAGGTCTTAATTGGCACTTTATTGAAACAAAATCTATACAACATGATTACTACACTAGCATAATCATGTGAACACACAGAAACAGTAAGGATAGATATTGGGTTGCCTCCCAACAAGCGCTTTTCTTTAATGCCTTTCTAGCTAGGCATGATGATGACAATGATGCTCACATAAAAGATAAGAAGTGAAACATATCGGGAGAATCATGAAGCATATGACTAGCACATTTAAGTCTAACCCACTTCCTATGCATATGGATTTTGTGAGCAAACAACTTATGGGAACAATAATCAACAAGCATAGGAAGGCAAAACAAGCATAGCTTCAAGATTTTCAACACATAGAGTGGAAACTTGGCATTATTGCAATTCCTACAAGCATATATTTCTCCCTCATAATAATTTTCAGTAGCATCATGAATGAATTCAACAATATAACCAGCACCTAAAGCATTCTTTTCATGATCTACAAGCATAGAAAATTTACTACTCTCCACATAAGCAAAATTCTTCTCATTCGGGATAGTGGGAGTATCATAAGAGACTTGAACACTAAAAATTGTTTCCACATGAAAAGAGTAATGTTCAGAAAAAGGGTAATCATAATCATGACAAGATTTGTAAATATAATCATCACTACTTTTTATAGCATAATTTTCATCACAATAATCATCATAAGTAGCAACTTCGTTCTCATCATAATCGATTGAAACTTCTCCCAAGATAGTGGAATCATCACTAAATAAAGTTGACAGTCTTCCAAGTCCACTTTCACATTCATCACAATAAGATTCAACATCCTCCAAAATAGTGGGATAACTACTTCCTAAAGTTTATACTCTTCCAAACTCACTTTCATCAATATAATCATCATAAGTGGGAGGCATGCTATCATCATTACAACTTTGCATATCAAAACTTGGGATGCTAAAAATATTATCTTCATTAAACATAGCATCCCCAAGCTTGGGAAAAACATTAATTTCAGCAAATATATTCTCAAATATTTCATCCTCATCAAACATAGCTTCCCCAAGCTTGGGCCCTTTCATATCATAAGCATAATCACTCTCATCATTAAAAATATTGATAGCACCAATAGTATAGCAATTATCGTCATCACTATGAGTAGTAGGAGCAACATCATTTGGGAGCGAGACCTTTCTACCTTTGTTGCTCCTTCTTTTCTTTTTCTTCTTCATATTATGTGTGGGTTCAACCTTCCTCTTTGAACTCCTTATTGATGAGATTGGTTGAATAGAAAGCTCCTCCTCGTTACCTGATTCATCATGAGAAATAATAGGAGGATATTGGGAAGTCTCTTCCCTTTCATTAGTATTCTCATCATCTTCTATTTGCTTTCTTTTCTTTAGGTAATTGGCAATATAAGGATTTTCAATGCAATTCTCCGCACAAAACATATAAATCTTTTCTAGATCAATATCAAGGAAATGCTCAAGATTAAATTATGGAATAGGCTTAGTTAAACGTTTCAACTCTTCATAACCCAAAAGCAAACTAAGTTCATTATAATGTGCAAGGGAAATCAACTCATCGCAATTTTTGGACACGATTTGGTCATAAAACAATTTGCATTGGAGATGTAAATGACCACGTTCATTGCAAAGTTCACAAGTACGGCAAAGGAATTTTAAATTTTCAGCACTCACATCTAGCCTTTCTTGCAACCATTTAGTTTATATGTGCTTATGCCTCTTGCAATATATATCTTCTCTATTTGGTGTGTTCATGCAAACATGCACTCCACAAAAGTTGACATGCTCATAAGAGATATTTTCATCATGACTATAGCAATCATCATTAGTACTATGGATATTCAAGGAGTTTATACTAACAACATTGCAATCATGCTCATCATTCAAAGATTCAGTAGCAAGCATTTTAATGCATTCTTCTTCTAGCACTTGAGCACAATTTTCTTTTCCATCAAACTCACGAAAGATATTAAAAAGACGAAGCGTATGAGACAAACTCAACTCCATTTTTTTGTAGTTTTCTTTTATAAACTAAAATAGTGATAAAACAAGAAACAAAAAGATTCGATTGCAAGATCTAAAGATATACTTTCAAGCACTCACCTCCCCGGCAACGGCGCCAGAAAAGAGCTTGATGTCTACTACACAACCTTCTTCTTGTAGACATTGTTGGGCCTGCAAGTGCACAGGTTTGTGGGACAATAGCAAATTTCCCTCAAGTGGATGACCTAAGGTTTATCAATCCGTAGGAGGCGTAGGATGAAGATGGTCTCTCTCAAACAACCCTGCAACCAAATAACAAAGAGTCTCTTGTGTCCCCAACACACCCAATACAATGGTAAATTGTATAGGTGCACTAGTTCGGCGAAGAGATGGTGATACAAGTGCAATGTGGATAGTAGATATAGGTTTTTGTAATCTGAAAATATAAAAAATGGCAAGGTAAATAATGATAAAAGTGAGCGTAAACGGTATTGCAATGATAGGAAACAAGGCCTAGGGTTCATACTTTCACTAGTGCAAGTTCTCTCAACAATAATAACATGGATAGATCATATAACAATCCTCAACATGCAACAAAGAGTCACTCCAAAGCCACTAATAGCGGAGAACAAACGAAGAGATTATGGTAGGGTACGAAACCACCTCAAAGTTATTCTTTCGGATCGATCTATAAAAGAGTTCGTATTAGAATAACACCTTAAGACACAAATCAACCAAAACCCTAATGTCACCTAGATACTCCATACTCACCTCAAGTATCCGTGGGCATGATTATAAGATATGCATCACACAATATCAGATTCATCCAACCAACACAAAGTACTTCAAAGAGTGCCCAAAAGTTTCTACCGGAGAGTGAAGAAAACGTGTGCCAACCCCTATGCATAGGTTCATGGGCGGAACCCGCAATTTGGTCACCAAAACATACATCAAGAGGCACGTGAAATCCCATTGACACCACAGATAAACACGGCAAGCCATACATCAAGTGTTCTCATATCAAAGACTCAATCCGACAAGATAACTTCAAGAGGGAAACTCAATTCATCACAAGAGAGTAGAGGGGGAGAAACATCATAAGATCCAACTACAATAGCAAAGCTCGGGATACATCAAGATCGTGCCATAGAGGGAACACAAGAGAGAACACGAGAGAGAGAGAGATCAAACACATAGCTACTGGTACATACCCTCAGCCCCGAGGGTGAACTACTCCCTCCTCGTCATGGAGAGCGCCAGGATGATGAAGATGGCCACCGGTGATGGGTTCCCCTCCGGCAGGTTGCCGGAACAGACTCCCGAGAGGTATTTGGTGGCTACAGAGGCTTGCGGCGGCGGAACTCCCGATCTATCTTGATATTCGATGGTTTTGAGTGCACGAGGGTTATATAGGCGAAAGAAGTCGGTCGGGGTGCTCGAGGGGTCCACGAGACAGGGGGCGCATACTGCAGGGGGCGCCCTATCTCCTGCGCTCCTCGAGGATCTTCTGACTTGATCTCCAAGCCTCCAGGATGATAATCTTCCAAAAAAACACGTTGCCGAAGGTTTCATTCCGTTTGGACTCCGTTTGATATTCCTTTTCTTCGAAATACTGAAACAGGCAGTAAAACAACAATATGGGCTGGGCCTCCGGTTAATAGGTTAGTCCCAAAAATGATATAAAAGTGTAAAGTAAAGCC
This sequence comes from Aegilops speltoides, assembly GCA_021437245.1. NCBI lineage: Eukaryota > Viridiplantae > Streptophyta > Magnoliopsida > Poales > Poaceae > Aegilops > Aegilops speltoides. The sequence goes on from CM038142.1 coordinate 406,434,997, forward strand.
CATAAACATCCAAAAAGGGTAATATAATAGCATGGAACAATCAAAAATTATAGATATGTTGGAGACGTACCACCCTCTCCGATGTCTATACAAACCGGAGAGGTTGGTCCTTAGAGGAACGATCACAATCATAATCATCATAGGCTAGCTTCTAGGGTTTAGCCTCTACGATCTCGTGGTAGATCAACTCTTGTAGTACTCATATCATTAATATCAATCAAGCAGGAAGTAGGGTTTTACCTCCATCGAGAGGGCCCGAACCTGGGTAAACATTGTGTCCCTCGCCTCCTGTTACCATTAGCCTAAGATGCACATATTGGGACCCCCTACCCGAGATCCGCCGGTTTTGACACCGACAATGGCCAAAAGTGAACCGGGCCGAAAGAGGCCCATATGTAGTCAGGGCCGCTAACAGGCCGAAACTAATATCAGGTCGAACTGTTAAACGGGCCATTAAGAGGCCGAAGAGCAAGTCAGACCCCCAATGGGCCCAATGGCACAGTAATTGTAAACGGGACGTATCTTTTATGGTCCATAATTTGGCCTAAGATATGAAAGTCAGTTAATGGGCCGGATGAGATATGGGCCGTAATTTGGCCCAAACTACTGCAGGCTATTAACGGGCCAGATCTGATATGGGTCATTAACTGGCCCAGAATATTGCAGTCCTTTAACGGGCTGTATATGATGTGGGCCATAATTTGGTCGAAAAGATGTTAGGTTGTTAACGGGCCGGCCCATTACATCTGACGGAATCTTGTGGGCCTATTCCTGGACCGGTTTTAAACCTATATGGGTCTCTATTGGGCCATCCCACATGTCAACGTTTTATTGGTGACTCCTATCCAATGGACGGTTGAGATATGTCCCAACATTGAGCTGACATGTGGATCGTCGGCGAATGAGAATTTCACACATGGAAAATTGCCATATGTCCGGGCTGTTAACGGGCTATCGAATCCAAAACCGGACCCAATAGCTTAATGGTTACTCATTATGGTTGATGCAATGTGTTGGTTACCCTTGATGAAAGCACTTTCATGACACGTCATTTATCGTCATGGAAGTGGACACTTCCGTGATGATAATTTTGGTATTGTCACGAAACACTTCTACGACAGCACAGGTATGCCTGTCTTGATTTTGTCATAAAATTGTCATGGATGTACATGCATGACAAAAAACGTGACCTACTGTGACAAAGACGTATCATCATGAAAGTGATTTGTTTTGTAGTGGATGCCTCGCCCGATCGCACACGAGCTCATTTTCCCCGTGTGTGTAACCGGAGGGCCTATCCCGATGGTTTCTGGGTCATGTGGGAAGTGTTCGGGAACGTTGCAGAAAATAAAAAATTTCTACGCTTCACCACGATCAATCTATGGAGTCATCTAGCAACGAGAGAGAGGAGTGCATCTACATACCCTTGTAGATCGCGCGCGGAAGCGTTCAAGAGAACGGGGTTGAGGGAGTCGTACTCGTCATGATCCAAATCACCGGAGATCCTAGCGCCGAACGGACGGCACCTCTGCGTTCAACACACGTACGGTTGGGAAGACGTCTCCTCCTTGATCCAGCAAGGGGGAAGGAGACGTTGATGGAGATCCAGCAGCACGATGGCGTGGTGGTGGATGCAGCAGCGATCTCGGCAGGGCTTCGCCAAGCACAGCGAGAGGGAGAGGTGTCACGGGAGGGAGAGGGAGGCGCCAATGGCTAGGGTGCACAGCCCTCCCTCCTCCCTCTTTATATAGGGGTCCAGGGGGCGCCGGCCCCTCTAGATCCCATCTAGATGGGGGGCGGCGGCCAAGGGGGGTGGCTTGCCCCCCAAGCCAAGTGGGGCGCCCCCATCCCTAGGGTTTCCAACACTAGGCACAGGGGGAGGCCCAAGGGGGGGTGCACCAGCCCACCAGGGGCTGGTTCTCCTCCCACTTTAGCCCATGGGGCCCTCCGGGATAGGTGGCCCCACCCGATGGACCCCCGGGACCCTTCCGGTGGTCCCGGTACAATACCGGTGACCTCTAAAACTTTCCCGATGGCCGAAACTGGACTTCCTATATATAAATCTTCACCTCCGGACCATTCCGGAACTCCTCGTGACGTCCGGGATCTCATCCGGGACTCCGAACAACTTTCGGGTTACCGCATACTAATATCTCAACAACCCTAGCGTCACCGAACCTTAAGTGTGTAGACCCTACGGGTTCGGGAGACATGCAAACATGACCGAGACGACTCTCCGGTCAATAACCAACAGCGGGATCTGGATACCCATGTTGGCTCCCACATGCTCCTCGATGATCTCATCGGATGAACCACGATGTCGAGGATTCAATCAATCCCGTATACAATTCCCTCTGTCAATCGGTACGTTACTTGCCCGAGATTCGATCGTCGGTATCCCAATACCTCGTTTAATCTCGTTACCGACAAGTCACTATACTCGTACCGTAATGCATGATCCCGTGACCAGACACTTGGTCACATTGAGCTCATTATGATGATGCATTACCGAGTGGGCCCAGAGATACCTCTCCGTGATACGGAGTGACAAACCCCAGTCTCGATTCGTGCCAACCCAACAGACACTTTCGGAGATACCCGTAGTGCACCTTTATAGTCACCCAGTTATGTTGTGACGTTTGGCATAGCCAAAGCACTCCTACGGTATATGGGAGTTGCACAATCTCATGGTCTAAGGAAATGATACTTGACAATTGGAAAAGCTCTAGCAAAACGAAATACACGATCTTGTGCTATGCTTAGGATTGGGTCTTGTCCATCACATCATTCTCCTAATGATGTGATCCCGTTATCAATGACATCCAATGTCCATAGTCAGGAAACCGTGACTATCTGTTGATCAACGAGCTAGTCAACTAGAGGCTCACTAGGGACGTGTTGTGGTCTATATATTCACACATGTATTACGATTTCCGGATAACACAATTATAGCATGAACAATAGACAATTATCATGAATAAGGAAATATAATAATAACCATTTTATTATTGCCTCTAGGGCATATTTCCAACAGTCTCCCACTTGCACTAGAGTCAATAATCTAGTTACATTGTGATGAATCGAACACCCATAGAGTTCTGGTGTTGATCATGTTTTGCTCTAGGGAGAGGTTTATTCAACGGATCTGCTACATTCAGGTCTGTATGTACTTTACAATTATCTATGTCTCCATATTGAACATTTTCACGAATGGAGTTGAAGCAACGCTTGATGTGCCTAGTCTTCTTGTGAAACCTGGGCTCTTTGGCAAGTGCAATAGCTCCAATGTTGTCACAGAAGAGTGTGATCGGCCCCGACGCATTGGGTATGACTCCTAGGTCGGTGATGAACTCCTTCACCCAGATTGCTTCATGCGCTGCCTCCGAGGCTGCCATGTACTCCGCTTCACATGTGGATCCCGCCACCACGCTTTGCTTGCAATCGCACTACTTCTCGCCCCACCATTCAAAATATACACGTATCTGGTTTGTGACTTAGAGTCATCCAGATCTGTGTCGAAGCTAGCATCAACGTAACCCTTTACGACGAGCTCTTCGTCACCTCCATATAAGAGAAACATATCCTTAGTCCTTTTCAGGTACTTCAGGATGTTCTTGACCACTGTCGAGTGTTCCATGCCGGGATTACTTTGGTACCTTCCTACCAAACTTACGGCAAGGTTTACATCAGGTCTGGTACATGTCATGGCATACATGATAGACCCTATGGCTGAGGCATAGGGGACGACACTCATCTTTTCTCTATCTTGGTCGGACGTTGAGCCGAGCTCAATTTCACACCTTGCAACACAGGGAAGAACCCCTTTCTTGGACTGATCCATATTGAACTTCCTCAATATCTTATAAAGGTATGTGCTTTGTGAAAGACCTATGAGGCGTCTCAATCTATCTTTATAGATCTTGATGCCTAATATGTAAGCAACTTCTCCAAGGTCCTTCATTGAAAAACACTTATTCAAGTAGGCCTTAATGCTGTCCAAAAGTTCTATATCAATTCCCATCAAAAGTATGTCATTCACATATAATATGAGAAAAGCTACAGAGCTCCCACTCACTTTCTTGTAAACGCAGGCTTCTCCATAAGTCTGCATGAACCCAAACGCTTTGATCATTTCATTAAAGCGAATGTTCCAACTCCGAGATGCTTGCACCAGCCCATAGATGGAGCGCTGGAGCTTGCATACCTTATTAGCATTCTTAGGATCGACAAAACCTTCTGGCTGCATCATATACAGTTCTTCCTTAAGATGGCCGTTAAGGAATACCGTTTTGACGTCCATTTGCCATATCCCATAATCATAATATGCGGCAATTGCTAACATGATTCGGATGGACTTCAGCTTCGCTACGGGAGAGAAAGTCTCATCGTAGTCAACCCCTTGAACTTGTCGATAACCCTTAGCGACAAGTTGAGCTTTATAGATGGTAACATTACCATCCGCGTCCGTCTTCTTCTTAAAGATCCATTTGTTTTCTATCGCTCGCCGATCATCGGGCAAGTCTGTCAAAGTCCATACTTTGTTTTCATACATGGATCCTATCTCGGATTGCATGGCTTCAAGCCATTTGTTGGAATCTGGGCCCGCCATTGCTTCTTCATAGTTCGAAGGTTCACCGTTGTCTAACAACATGATTTCCGTGACGGGTTGCCATACCACTGGTGTGGAGCGTGTCCTCGTGGACCTCTGAGTTCAAGAGTAACTTGATCCGAAGTACCTTGATCATCATCATTAGTTTCCTCTCTAGTCAGTGCAGGCACCACAGGAACATCTTCCTGAGCTGCGCTACTTTCAAGAGGTAGTACTTCATCAAGTTCTACTTTCCTCCCACTTACTTCTTTCGAGAGAAACTCTTTCTCCATAAAGGACCCGTTCTTGGCAACAAAGATCTTGCCCTCGGATCTGAGGTAGAAGGTATACCCAATGGTTTCCTTAGGGTATCCTATGAAGACGCATTTTTCCGACTTGGGTTCGAGCTTTTCAGGTTGAAGTTTCTTGACATAAGCATCGCATCCCCAAACTTTTAGAAACAACAGCTTATGTTTCTTCCCAAACCATAATTCATACGGTCAACGGATTTAGACGATGCCCTATTTAAAGTGAATGTAGTTGTCTCGAGAGCGTATCCCCAAAATGATAGCGGTAAATCGGTGAGTGACATCATAGATCGCACCATATCCAATAGAGTGCGATTACGACGTTCGGACACACTGTTACGCTGAGGTGTTCCAGGCGGCGCGAGTTGTGAAATGATTCCACATTTTCTTAAGTGCATACCAAATTCGCGACTTAAATATTCTCCCCGACGATATGATCGTAAGAACTTTATCTTTCAGTCATGTTGATTCTCTACCTCATTCTGAAATTCCTTGAACTTTTCAAAGGCCTCAGACTTGTGTTTCATTAAGTAGACATACCCATATCTACTTAAGTCGTCAGTGAGTGTGAGAACATAACGATATCCCCCGCGAGCCTCAACGCTCATTGGACCGCACACATCAGTATGTATGATTTCCAATAAGTTGGTTGCTCACTCCATTGTTCCGGAGAACGGAGTCTTGGTCATTTTGCCCATAAGACATGGTTCGCACGTGTCAAATGATTCGTAATCAAGAGACTCCAAAAGTCCATCAGCATGGAGCTTCTTTATGCGTTTGACACTGATGTGACCAAGGCAGCAGTGCCACAAGTATGTGGGACTATCGTTATCAACTTTACATCATTTGGTATTCACACTATGAATATGTGTAACATCACGTTCATGATTCATTAAGAATAAACCATTGACCAGCGGGGCATGACCATAAAACATATCTCTCATATAAATAGAACAACCATTATTCTCGGATTTAAATGAGTAGCCATCTTGTATTAAACGAGATCCAGATACAATGTTCATGCTCAAAGCTGGCACTAAATAACAATTATTGAGGTTTAAAACTAATCCGTAGGTAAATGTAGAGGTAGCGTGCTGACGGCGATCACATCGACCTTGGAACCATTCCCGACGCGCATCATCACCTCGTCCTTCGCCAGTCTCCGCTTATTCCGCAGCTCCTGCTTTGAGTTACAAATATGAGCAGCTGCACCGGTATCAAATACCCAGGAGCTACTACGAGTGCTGGTAAGGTACACATCAATAACATGTATATCACATATACCTTTGGTGTTGCCGGCCTTCTTGTCCGCTAAGTACTTGGGGCAGTTCCGCTTCGAGTGACCACTTCCCTTGCAATAAAAGCACTCAGTCTCAGGCTTGGGTCCATTCTTTGACTTATTCCCGGCAATTGGCTTACCGGGCGCGGCAACTCCCTTGCCGTCCTTCTTGAAGTTCTTCTTACCCTTGCCTTTCTTGAACTTAGTGGTTTTATTCACCATCAACACTTGATGTTCCTTTTTGATCTCTACCTCCGCTGATTTCAGCATTGAATATACCAAAGGAATGGTCTTTTCCATCCCCTGCATATTGAAGTTCATCACAAAGCTCTTGTAGCTCGGTGGAAGCGATGAAGGATTCATCAATAATCGTCATCCGGGAGATTAACTCCCAGCTGAGTCAAGTGGTTGTGCAACCCAGACATTTTGAGTATGTGCTCACTGACAGAACTATTTTCCTCCATCCTACAACTAAAGAACTTGTCGGAGACTTCATATCTCTCGTCCCGGGCATGAGCTTGGAAAACCATTTTCAGCTCTTCGAACATCTCATATGCTCCGTGTTGCTCAAAACGCTTTTGGAGCCCCGGTTCTAAGCTGTAAAGCATGCCGCACTGAACGAGGGAGTAATCATCAGCACGAGACTGCCAAGCATTCATAACGTCTTGGTTCTCTGGGATGGGTGCTTCACCTAGCGGTGCTTCTAGGACATAATCTTTCTTTGCAGCTATGAGGATGATCCTCAGGTTCCGGACCCAGTCCGTATAGTTTTTGCCATCATCTTTCAGCTTGGTTTTCTCTAGGAACGCGTTGAAGTTGAGGGCAACATTAGCGTGGGCCATTTGATCTACAAGACATATTGCAAAGATTTTAGACTAAGTTCATGATAATTAAGTTCATCTAATCAAATTATTCAATGAACTCCCACTCAGAAAGACATTCCTCTAGTCATCTAAGTGAAACATGATCCGAGTCAACTAGGCCGTGTCCGATCATCACGTGAGACGGACTAGTCATCATCGGTGAACATCTTCATGTTGATCGTATCTTGTATATGACTCATGCTCAACCTTTCGGTCTTCCGTGTTCCGAGGCCATGTCTGTACATGCTAGGCTCGTCAAGTCAACCTAAGTGCATTGCGTGTGTAAATCTGGCTTACACCCGTTGTATTCGAACGTTAGGATCTATCACACCCGATCATCACGTGGTGCTTCGAAACAACGAACCTTCGCAACGGTGCACAGTTAGGGGGAACACTTTCTTGAAATTATTGCAAGGGATCATCTTATTTAAGCTACCGTCGTTCTAAGCAAATAAGATGTAAAACATGATAAACATCACATGCAATCAAATAGTGACATGATATGGCCAATATCATATTGCTCCATTGATCTCCATCTTCGGGGCGCCATGGTCATCTTCGTCACCGGCATGACACCATGATCTCCATCATCGTGTCTTCATGAAGTTGTCACGCCAACGATTACTTCTACTTCTATGGCTAACGCGTTTAGCAATAAAGTAAAGTAATTTACATGGCGTTATTCAATGACACGCAGGTCATACAAAAAATAAAGACAACTCCTATGGCTCATGCCGGTTGTCATACTCATCGAAATGCAAGTCGTGATTCCTATTACAAGAACATGATCAATCTCATACATCACATATATTTCATTCATCACATCCTTTTGGCCATATCACATCACAAGGCATATGCTGCAAAACAAGTTAGACGTCCTCTAATTGTTGTTGCATGTTTTTACGTGCCTTCTATAGGTTTCTAGCAAGAACGTTTCTTACCTACGTAAAACCAGAACGTGATATGCCAATTTCTATTTACCCTTCATAAGGACCCTTTTCATCGAATATGCTCCAACTAAAGTGGGAGACATAGACACCCGCTAGCCACCTTATGCAACTAGTGCATGTCAGTCGGTGGAACCTGTCTCACGTAAGCGTACGTGTAAGGTCGGTCTGGGCCGCTTCATCCCACGATGCCGCCGAAGCAAGATAAGACTAGTAGTGGCAAGAAAATTGACAACATCTACGCCCACAACAAGTTTGTGTTCTACTCGTGCATAGTAACTACGCATAGACCTAGCTCATGATGCCACTGTTGGGGAACGTTGCAGAAAATAAAAATTTTCTACGCTTCATCAAGATCAATCTATGGAGTCATCTAGCAACCAGAGAGAGGAGTGCAACTACATACCCTTGTAGATCGTGCGCGGAAGCGTTCAAGAGAACGGGGTTGAGGGAGTCATACTCGTCGTGATCCAAATCACCGGAGATCCTAGCGCCGAACGGATGGCACCTCCGCGTTCAACACACGTACGGTTGGGAAGACGTCTCCTCCTTCTTGATCCAGCAAGGGGGAAGGAGAGGTTGATGGAGATCCAGCAGCACGATGGCGTGGTGGTGGATGCAGCAGCGATCTCGGCAGGGCTTTGCCAAGCACAGCGAGAGGGAGAGGTGTCACGAGAGGGAGAGGGAGGCGCCAATGGCTAGGGTGCACAGCCCTCCCTCCCCCCTCTTTATATAGGAGTCCATGGGGGGCGTTGGCCCCTCTAGATCCCATCTAGATGGGGGGCGGCGGCCTAGGGGGTGGCTTGCCCCCCAAGCCAAGTGGGGCGCCCCCATCCCTAGGGTTTCCAGCCCTAGGCGCAGGAGGCCCAAGGGGGGCGCACCAGCCCATCAGGGGCTGGTTCCCCTCCCACTTTAGCCCACGGGGCCCTTCGGGATAGGTGGCCCCACCCGATGGACCCCCGGGACCCTTCCGATGGTCCCGGTACAATACCGGTGACCTCTGAAACTTTCCCGATGGCCGAAACTGGACTTCCTATATATAAATCTTCACCTCCGGACCATTCCGGAACTCCTCGTGACGTCCGGGATCTCATCCGGGACTCCGAACAACTTTCGGGTTACCGCATACTAATGTCTCAACAACCCTAGCGTCACCGAACCTTAAGTGTGTAGACCCTACGGGTTCGGGAAACATGCAGAAATGACCGAGAAGACTCTCCGGTCAATAACCAACAGCGATATCTGGATACCCATGTTGGCTCCCATGTGCTCCTCGATGATCTCATCGGATGAACCACGATGTCGAGGATTCAATCAATCCCGTATACAATTCCCTTTGTCAATCGGTACGTTACTTGCCCGAGATTCGATCGTCGGTATCCCAATACCTCGTTTAATCTCGTTACCAGCAAGTCACTTTACTTGTACCATAATGCATGATCCCGTGATCAGACACTTGGTCACATTGAGCTCATTATGATGATGCATTACCGAGTGGGCCAAAAGATACCTCTTCGTCATACGGAGTGACAAATCCCAGTCTCGATTTGTGCCAACCCAACAGACACTTTCGGAGATACCCGTGGTGCACCTTTATAGTCACCCAGTTACGTTGTGACGTTTGGCACACCCAAAGCACTCCTATGGTATCCGGGAGTTGCACAATCTCATGGTCTAAGGAAATGATACTTGACATTTGGAAAAGCTCTAGCAAAACGAACTACACAATCTTGTGCTATGCTTAGGATTGGGTCTTGTCCATCACATCATTCTCCTAATGATGTGATCCCGTTATCAATGACATCCAATGTCCATAGTCAGGAAACCATGACTATCTGTTGATCAACGAGCTAGTCAACTAGAGGCTCACTAGGGGCGTGTTGTGGTCTATATATTCACACATGTATTACGATTTCCGGATAACACAATTATAGCATGAACAATAGACAATTATCATGAACAAGGAAATATAATAATACCAATTTTATTATTGCTCTAGGGCATATTTCCAATAGGAAGGACCCCCTATCACACACACTGACTAGGCGACAGTTTAAAACTCCATCGTGGAAAGGGGGTTAAAACCGTTTGTATAGGACGTCTTTGTACCAGTGCTGGAACCTTGCGTAGCCTGTGAATTTTAAGCCGCTGGAGGCTAACTTGTTAACCTTGCAGTTTCATTACCTGGGGGATTGGGAGAGAGTTATGCATGAGAATCCTTGGAATTTCAGAGGTAATGCGGTCATTATCATGCCTTATTACGGTGTAACTCAGCCATCCACGGTCAAGTTGGATACTTTGGATATCTGGATACAGATTCATGATGTCCCAAGCCTATTTGCGCATCTTGTTCCTGCTTTGGTGTCAAAGGTCGGAGAAGTCCTGTTTGCACAATAGGCGTCATATGATTTCATGGGCAATTTCTTCAGTGTTCGGGTTAAGATTAATGTTAAGAAACACTGAAGAATGCAGTGCCATTAGTCAGGGATATGAAAAGGCAAATCTACAGGGTAAAATATGAACGCTTGCCTAATTAGTGTGTAGTGTGTGGACACTTGGGCCATGTGTTTAAAGAGCATGGTGATGGGATTCACCCAAAATCAGCCCTAGTTTTCAAAGATCTTCGAGTATCATGGACTATGCGTATTGGTGGTCACAATTCAGGAGGCGGCCATGGGCGCCGTGGAGGCAGAAGAGGGGGCCGAGTCAACGACAACCGAGATGCAAGTTGAGATGATTATGGGGATGATTGCTACAAGGATGATTTAGACACATGTCTTGCTGCTATCAATATGGATGATCCGAGCAGGAAGAGGTCCGAGAGGACAGAGCTAGAACCCAAAAGGAGTAATGGGTATGAAGAACAACGTGCCATACCCGAGGGCAATGAACTGGCAGTCATCCCGATCGGGGGTGGCGTAGTAAGTCCCCCACCAACGAGAGACCTGAAGCGTACAAAGACAGGAGCGGTCGAGAAGGATGGGCAGAGCAACTTGGTGAAAAATTTGGAAGGCTCCTTCGAGGAGCGCCGCCCAGCCCAATGGGTTTATTATGTTGGAAATGTCGTAGGGCGGGCAACGCCGCAACGGTCCAAGAACTTCGCGAATTTGCAAAAAAGTTTGCCCTTCCCTCCTGTGCATTGTTGAGATACACATAGATGGAGCGAGGTTCGAATATCTAGCTGGTACATTAGGCTACAATAATGCTTATGCAATTGATAGTCAAGGTAGAAGTGGTGGAATATGAATTTTTGGAATAATGAAATAAAGTTTGAAATCTTGGGCTACTATTGTTATCATTTGGATGTTTCTGTCGGGGAGAATGGGCAGGAAATATGGAGACTGGCATGTGTTTTATGGTGAGGCCCAAACCCATCTAAGACACCAAACCTGGACTGTTCTGAAGAACATTAGCACTTTGAGCTCTCTCCCTTGGCTGTGTATTGGGGATTTTAACGAACGTTCTACATCCAAATGAACACATGGGAATAGATCAGCGTAGTAACGCATGAATACATGCCTTTCGTGAAGCAACGGATGCCTGCATGCTGATGCACATTGGGTACTAGGAAGGTTCTGGACTTTTGAGAAGAAAGTGAATGGTGGCACTTACACCGAATGCATGCTTGATAGGGCACTAGCTAACCCCCTTATGGATGACACGGTTCCCTCTAGCAAGCCTCGAACACCAGACTGCAGCCACATCTGACCATGGCCCAATTGTCCATGATTTGGGTCGAGCTCAAGATAGACTAGTGCACCAGACGTTTCGGTACAAATCTATGTGGGAGAGGCATGATGGTTTCGGTGAGGTTGTTAACAATGAATGGCTTACTGAAGAGCCATGTGAAAGTGTTCAAGAGCTTCATGAAAAGTTGGTAGGGGTCTCGCGAGGCCTAAATAAGTGGAGTAAATAGTCTTTTGGGAGTGTCTGCCATGAGATCAAAGGGCTCAAACCGAAGCTAGATGAATTAAGAGGTGATCCGCTGCATACTGGTCCAACTCATGTCGAGTTGAAAATAAATGAAAGGTTGGTCGAGCTATATCACCGTGAGGAACTAATGTGGAGACAACGTGCACACACAACACACGGAATGGCTTTCATTTGGAGATAAAAACATGATTTTTTCACCTTCGAGCTAGTTTGCGCAAAAAGAAAAATATGATTCGAGCTCTCAAAAACTCCATGGGCGTACCGGTGGATAACCAGGATGAGCTAAGGGCTATGGAAAATTCTTTCTATCAAGATCTCTACACCTTCGACGGTGTATGATACGTCTCCGTCGTATCTATAATTTTTGATTGTTCCATGCCAATATTATTCAACTTTCATATACTTTTGGCAACTTTTTATACTATTTTTGGGACTAACATATTGATCCAGTGCCCAGTGCCAGTTCATGTCTGTTGCATGTTTTATGTTTCGCAGAAACCCCATATCAAACGGAGTCCAAATCGGGATAAAAACAGACGAAGATTTTTTTTTGGAATATTTATGATTTTTGGGAAGTAAAATCAACCCGAGACGTTGTCCGGGGTGGCCACGAGACAGGGGGCGCACCCTCCCCCCTGGCCGTGCTCTGGACTCTCGTGGGCCACCCGTAAGGCGGTTGACGCTCTTCTTTTGCCGCAAGAAAGCTAATTTTATGAGAAAGATCTAGGCGAAAGATTCACACCAATCGGAGTTACGGATCTCCAGATATAAAGGAAAAGGTGAAGGGGCAGAATCTGAGAACGCATAAACAGAGAGATAGATACAATCTCGGAGGGGCTCTCGCCCCTCCCAAGCCATGGGAGCCAAGGACCAGAGGGGAAACCCTTCTCCCATCTAGGGAGAAGGTCAAGGAAGAAGAATAAGAAGGGGGGCTCTCTCCCCCTTGCTTCCGGTGGCGCCGGAATGCCGCCGGGGGCCATCATCATCACCGCGATCTTCACCAACACCTCCGCCATCTTCACCAACATCTCCATCGCCTTCCCCAATCTATATCCAGCGGTCCACTCTCCCGCAACCCGCTGTACCCTCTACTTGAACATGGTGCTTTATGCTTCATATTATTATCCAATGATGTGTTGCCATCCTATGATGTCTGAGTAGATTTTCATTGTCCTATTGGTGGTTGATGAATTGCTATGATTGATTTAATTTGCTTGTGGTTATGTTGATGTCCTTTGGTGCCCATCATATGAGTGCGCGCGTGGATCACACCATAGGGTTAGTTGTATGTTGATAGGACTATGTATTGGAGGGCAAGAGTGACAGAAGCTTCAACCTAGCATAGAAATTGATGCATACGGGATTGAAGGGGGACCAATATATCTTAATGCTATGGTTGGGTTTTACCTTAATGAACGTTAGTAGTTGCGGATGCTTGCTAATAGTTCCAATCATAAGTGCATAGAATTCCAAGTCAGGGATGACATGCTAGCAGTGGCCTCTCCCACATAATACTTGTTATCGGTCTAGTAAAGTAGTCAATTGCTTAGGGACAATTCCGCTACTCCTACCACCACTTTTCCACACTCGCTCTATTTATTTTATTGCATCTTTATCTGAACAGCCCCTAGTTTATATTTGTGTGCTCTTTATTATCTTGCAAACCTATCCAACAACACCTACAAAGTACTTCTAGTTTCATACTTGTTCTAGGTAAAGCGAACGTCAAGCATGCGTAGAGTCGTATCTTTGGCCGATAGGACTTGAGAGATTATTTGTTCTACCTTTAGCTCCTCGTTGGGTTCGACACTCTTACTTATCGAAAGAGGCTACAACTATCCCGTATACTTGCGGGTCATCAAGAACTTTTTCTGGCGCCATTACCGGGGAGTCATAGCGTGGGGTCAATATTCTCGTGTGTGTGCTTGTTTGCTTTATCACTAAGTAATTTGTATTTGCTATTCTAAGTTGTTCTCTATCTTTAGTTATGGATATGGAACGCAAAATACCAAAAAAATAGGTGTACTTGCTACTCATGGAGATGGGGTAACTCCTAAAACCCTCGATTCGCATTATGCGAAAGATATTATGTACTTCTTTGATAATCCTGAGAAAACCCCATTCAACTTTATAATGGGAGACATGTTGGATCAACGTGAATACTTTAGGGATTATCGCTCGACACAAAAAGGGAAACTATTATGGGATCAATTTATTATGTTGTGTTGGTATTCCTGGAATCTATGCTTGAGATATGATATTACTTGTTGCTCTAGGATGAAGGCTCCACACCTTCCCTTTTCATGCAAATTTAATGATAATGAAACCTTAGCTTCTTATGCTAATGGTATTTATGATTACTATGATGTGGAACAAATAGAAGAATTTGTTGCTTTTAAGGTTGCTTATGAAATTGAATCTTTGGTTGAAAAGTATGAAGCTTTAGATGATGATGCTTATAGGCCTGAAAATCTTGCTATACTTATATATTGCTATGAAAATTATGAATACAATTACTATATTAATGCATTTACTGAGAAAGTCTCCGCTGTCCAAGAAGAGACTAATATTTTGCAGGAAGTTATGGAAGAAGAAATTGATGAAACAGTGAGCTCATTGGATGAAAAAGATGATGAGGAGAGCGAAGAACAAAAGGAGGAAGTGCGGATTAGCTACCCGTGCCCACCTTCTAATGAGAGTAACCCTCCAACTCATACATTATTTAATTCCCCTTCGTGCTTACCAAAGGATGATTGCTATGATGATTGCTATGATCCCTTGAATTTGTTTGAAATATCCCTTTTTGATGATGCTTGCTATGCTTGTGGCCAAGATGCCAATATGAATTATGCTTATGGAGATGAACTTGCTATAGTTCCTTATTTTAAACATGAAATTGTTGCTATTTCACCCACGCATGATAGTCCTATTATATTTTTGAATTCTCCAAACTACACTATATCGGAGAAGTTTGTGCTTATTAAGGATTATATTGATGGGTTGCCTTTTACCATTGCACATGATGATTTTGATGAATGTAATATGCATGTGCTTGCTGCTCCTACTTGCAATTATTATGAGAGAGGAACTATTTCTCCACCTCTCTATGTTTCCCATACTATGAAATTGCAAGAAACTGCTTATACTATGCATTGGCCTTTACTTGGTGTGCATGAATTGTTCTCTTATGACATGCCGATGCATAGGAAGAGAGTTAGACTTCATTGTTGCATGATATATGTTACTTTGTGCTCACTACTAAATTACAAATCATTGTTAATTAAAATTGGCTTTGATATACCTTAGGATCCCGGTGGATTCATTACTTGAGCACTAAATGCCTAGCTTAATGGCTTTAAAGAAAGCGCTACCAGGGAGACAAGCTAGAAGTTTTAGAGAGTCATTTATTTCTATTGGGTGCTTTCATATAGTTAAAAAAATAAAAAATAAAGAGGGGAAACCAAAAACTTTTCAAAAAGGAAAGTGAAAGTGAGAAAGACAAGCATTGTTGAAGTGGGAGCTAGCCTTGAACTTTGTTCATGCTCACGGAAACTTTGTGAATCTTGATTACAGAAACTTTTCATCAAAAATAATAATCCCCTTCTATAATTCGATTGTATTATAAAAATAATGTGCCAAGGTTTTCCTTTATGATGTTTACAATGCTTGTTCGTTTGTACGGTGCAGGACAGAAACTTTGGCTGTAGTGCGCGATTTTACATTTTTGACTGGAACGTCAAGCACTGTCTTACTATACAACTTGTTTATTTTTCCTAATTTTGGTAGAATTTTTGGGGTACCAGAAGTATTGTGATTGTTTAGATTGCTACAGACTGTTTTGTTTTTGACAGATTCTGTTTTTGATGCATAGTTTGCTTGTTTTGATGAATCTATCAATTTATATCAGTGGATTAAGCCATGGAAAAGCTATATTACAGTAGACACAATGCAAAAACAAAATATGAAATGGTTTGCAACAGTACTTAGAGTGGTGATTTGCTTTATTATACTAACGGATCTCACCGAGTTTTCTGTTGAAGTTTTGTGTGGATGTAGTGTCTAATCGAGGATGTCTCGATGTGAGGAAAAGGAAGAGAGGCAAGAGCTCAAGCTTGGGGATGCCCGAGGCACCCCAAGTAAATATTCAAGGAGACTCAAGTGTCTAAGCTTGGTGATGCCCCGGAAGGCATCCCCTCTTTCTTCAACAAGTATCGGTATGTTTTCGTATTCGTTTCGTTCATGCATTATGCGCAAGTCTTGGAGCGTCTCTTGCATTTAGTTTTCATTTTTCTTTTATGCACCATGATGGTATGAGATAGTCCTTGGTTGATTTATAGAATGCTCATTGCACTTCACTTATATCTTTTGAGTATGGCTTTATAGAATACTTCATGTGCTTCACTTATATCTTTTGTAGTTTGGATTGCCTGTTTCTCTTCACATAGAAAACCGCCATTTGTAGAATGCTCTTTTGCTTCACTTATATTTGTTAGACCGTGGGCATATCTTTTGTAGGAAGAATTAAACTCTCTTGCTTCACTTATATCTATTTAGAGAGATGACAGGAATTGGTCATTCACATGGTTAGTCATAAAATCCTACATAAACTTGTAGATCACTGAATATGATATGTTTGATTCCTTGCAATAGTTTTGCGATATAAAGGTGGTGATATTAGAGTCGTGCTAGTTGAGTAATTGTGAAATTGAGAAATACTTGTGTTGAGGTTTGCAAGTCCCGTAGCATGCACGTATGGTGAACCGTTATGTAACGAAGTTGGAGCATGAGGTGCTCTTTAATTGCTTTCCTTATGAGTGGCAGTCGGGGACGAGCGATGGTCTTTTCCTACCAATCTATCCCTCTAGGGGCATGCATAGTAGTACTTTGCTTTGAGGGCTAAGTAGACTTTTGCAATAAGTATATGAGTTCTTTATGACTAATGTGAGTCCATGGATATACGCACACTCACCCTTCCACTTTGCTAGCCTCTATTGTGCCGCGCAACTTTTGCCGGTATCATGAACCCATTATTTACCTTCCTCAAAACAGCCACCATACCTACCTATTATGGCATTTCCATAGCCATTCCAAGATATATTGTCATCCAACTTCCATCATCATCATATACATGACTTGAGCATTCATGGTCATATTGCTTTGCATGATCGTAAGATAGCTAGCATGATGTTTTCATGGCTTGTCCGTTTTTTTTATGTCATTGCTATGCTAGATCATTGCACATCCCGGTGCACCGCCGGAAGCATTCATATAGAGTCATATCTTTGTTCGAGATCGAGTTGTAATATTGAGTTGTAAGTAAATAAAAGTGTGATGATCATCATTATTAGAGCATTGCCCCAGTGAGGAAAGGATGGAGACTATGATTCCCCCACAAGTCGGGATGAGACTCCGGACTTTATGAAAAATAAAGAGGCCAAAGAAGCCCAAATAAAAAATAGGCCAAAGAAGCCCACCAAAAAGAAAAAAAAGAAAAATAAAAAAATTGAATGAAAAAATAAAAAGAAAAAATGAGAGAAAAAGAGTGAAGGGGCAATGTTACTATCCTTTTACCACACTTGTGCTTCAGAGTAGCACCATGTTCTTCATAGAGAGAGAGCCTCCTATGCTTTCACTTTCATATACTAGTGGGAATTTTTCATTATAGAACTTGGCTTGTATATTCCGATGATGGGCTTCCTCAAATGCCGGAGGTCTTCATGAGCAAGCAAGTTGGATGCACACCCACTTAGTTTCCAGTTTGAGCTTTCATAGACTTATAGCTCTTAGTGCATCCGTTGCATGGCAATCCCTACTCACTCACATTGATATCTATTGATGGGCATCTCCATAGCCCGTTGATACGCCTAGTTGATGTGAGACTATCTTCTCCCTTTTTTTCCTCACAACCACCACCATATACCACCATAGTGCTATGTCCATGGCTTGCGCTCATGTATTGAGTAAGAGTTGAAAAAGCTGAAGCGCGTTAAAAAGTATGAACCAATTGCTCGGCTTGTCATCGGGGTTGTGCATGATGGGAGTATTTTGTGTGACAAAGATGGAGCATAGCCAGACTATACGATTTTGTAGGGATGAGCTTTCTTTGGCTATGTTATTTTGAAAAGACATAAATGCTTGGTTGGTATGCTTGAATTATTATTGTTTTTATGTCAAATGATAGACTATTGCTTTGAATCACTCGTGTCTTAATATTCATGCCATGATTAGACATATGATCAAGATTATGCTAGGTAGCATTCCACATCAAAATTATCTTTTTTATCATTTACCTACTCGAGGACGAGCAGGAATTAAGCTTGGGGATGCTGATACGTCTCCATCGTATCTATAATTTTTGATTGTTCCATGCCAATATTATTCAACTTTCATATACTTTTGGCAACTTTTTATACTATTTTTGGGACTAACATATTGATCCAGTGCCCAATGCCAATTCCTGTCTGTTGCATGTTTTATGTTTCGCAGAAACCCCATATCAAACGGAGTCCAAACGGGATAAAAATGGATGGGGATTTTTTTTTGGAATATTTATGATTTTTGGGAAGTAAAATCAACGCGATACAGTGTCCGGGATGGCCACGAGACAGGGGGCGCGCCCTCCCCCCTGGGCGTGCCCTCTCTCGTGGGCCACCTGTAAGGCGGTTGACGCTCTTCTTTTGCCGCAAGAAAGCTAATTTTACGAGAAAGATCTGTGCGAATGATTCACCCCAATCGGAGTTACGGATCTCCAGATATAAAGGAAACGGTGAAGGGGCAGAATCTCAGAAGGCAAAAACAGAGATATAGATCCAATCTCGGAGGGGCTCTCGCCCCACCCAAGCCATGGGAGCCAAGGACCAGAGGGGAAACCCTTCTCCCATCTAGGGAGAAGGTCAAGGAAAAAATATAAGAAGGAGGGCTCTCTCCCCCTTGCTTCCGGTGGCGCCGGAGCGCCGCCGGGGGCCATCATCATCACCGCGATCTTCACCAACACCTCCGCCATCTTCACCAACATCTCCATCGCCTTCCCCCATCTATATCCAGTGGTCTACTCTCCCGAAACCCGCTGTACCCTCTACTTGAACATGGTGCTTTATGCTTCACATTATTATCCAATGATGTGTTGCCATCCTATGATGTCTGAGTAGATTTTCGTTGTCCTATTGGTGGTTGATGAATTGCTATGATTGATTTAATTTGCTTGTGGTTATGTTTCTGTCCTTTGGTGCCCATCATGTGAGCGCGTGCGTGGATCACACCATAGGGTTAGTTGTATGTTGATAGGACTATGTATTGGAGGGCTAGAGTGACAGAAGCTTCAATCTAGCATAGAAATTGATGCATATGGGATTGAAGGGGGACCAATATATCTTAATGCTATGGTTGGGTTTTACCTTAATGAACGTTAGTAGTTGCGGATGCTTGCTAATAGTTCCAATCATAAGTGCATAGAATTCCAAGTCAGGGATGACATGCTAGCAGTGGCCTCTCCCACATAATACTTGCTATCGGTCTAGTAAAGTAGTCAATTGCTTAGGGACAATTCCGCTACTCCTACCACCACTTTTCCACACTCGCTCTATTTACTTTATTGCATCTTTATCTAAACAACCCCTAGTTTATATTTACGTGCTCTTTATTATCTTGCAAACCTATCCAACAACACCTACAAAGTACTTCTAGTTTCATACTTGTTCTAGGTAAAGCGAACGTCAAGCGTGCGTAGAGTCGTATCTGTGGCCGATAGGACTTGAGAGAGTATTTGTTCTACCTTTAGCTCCTCGTTGGGTTCGACACTCTTACTTATCGAAAGAGGCTACAACTATCCCGTATACTTGCGGGTCATCAGTGTACAGGGTCTAGACGAAGTTCTTGCTCACGTACCTTGTAAAGTAACAACAGCCATGAATTATGATCTACGTGCGCCATACACTAGGGATGAAGTTAAGAACGCATTCTTCCAAATGTTTACCACTAAAGCGCCAGGACCACATGGGTTCCCAGCTCAGTTTTATTAGAAGCAGTGGGACGTGTGTGGGGATGATGTGACCAACATTGTGCTCGGGATTGTTAGAGGAGAGGAGAGCCCAGAATGCATAATCGACACTATTCTTGTCCTCATACCTAAGGTGACAAATCCTACTTTGCTCTCACAATTCAGACCCATCAGTTTATAAGATAGCATCGAAGGTAGTAGCGATTAGGTTAAAGCAAATACTACCAGACATTATCTCTAGGGAATAGTCTGCTTTTGTCTGAGGAAGGTTGATTACAGATAATATATGCGCTTATGAATGCTTACACTTCATGAAACGAAACAAGTCAAAGAACAATAGTTTTTGTGCTCTCAAGTTGGATATAGAGAAAGCTTACGACAGGTTGGAGTGGGCTTACCTAAGGGCCATCATGAGCAAGTTGTGATATTCCCAGGTATCGATTGACACAATTATGGCCATGGTTTCGTCGGTTTCTTTTTCAGTGCTCTTTAATGGTGAGAAACTTGAAAATTTTCGTCCATCCAGAGGGATTCGTAAAGGAGATCCAATCTCCCCTTACCTTTTCTTGACTACAGCGGAGGGCCTTTCGTGCCTCCTGAAATCCAGTTCTTGATCATCATTGTTGGAAGGTATTAAGGTGGTGCATGTGGCTCTGCCTGTGAACCACCTTTTATTTGCTGATGACAACATGTTGCTTTTCAAGGCTAGTGTGGATGGTGCAGAACAGGTATCAAACCTACTAGACAAATATTGTAATGTGCCAGGGCAGAAAATGAATAATGGAAAGTCATGTATCTTTTTTTAGCAAAGGTTGCCCACAGATTATCAGAGAAGAGGTGAAAAACAAACTACAAGTGCAGAACAAATCTCTTAGTGATCGTATTTTGGGGATGCCAACTCATGTTGGTCACTCTAAAAATGGGACTTTTAAATATCTGAGGGACAGAGTATGGGAGAAGGTTAAAGGATGGATGGGTAAACTTTTGTCGGCTGCTGGCAAGGAGATTCTCATAAAATCAGTTGCCCAAGCAACCCCTATTTATTCTATGTCTTGTTTCAGGCTCCCGAGAGGTCTATGTGAAACTGTCTCATCAATCAAACGTCAGTTTTGATGGGGAAGTAAACTAGCTTGGGTTGCATGGGATATTACGACTAGACCAAAGCATATGTGTGGTCTTGGCTTTAGAGATCTAGAGCTTTTTAATTTTGCCCTCTTGGCAAGGCAATCGTGGAAGCTAATGACTGACCCAGATTCATTGAGTGCAGGCATTTTGAAAGCGGTTTATTTCCCTAATTGTTCACTTCTTGATGTTGAATTGGGATCTCACACCTCACAAATATGGAGAGCCATTCTCGATGGGAGGGATGTTATGGCGCAAGGAATTATCAGACGGATTGGAGATGGAGAAACTACTCACATTTGGGACCATAACTAGATCCCGCGGGGAAGCCACAAAAGGCCAGTTACTTCATTGGTGCAGAATCCTCCCCAAAGGGTGTCTGAGCTAATTGAACCACTACAAAAAAAATACACTTCCGTGATGATACGTGTTTGTCACAGTAGGTCGCATTTTTTGTCATGCATGTACATCCATGAAAAATTTATGATGAGAATCAAGATAGTCATACTGTCTTTGTCGTAGAAGTGTTCCATGACATTACCAAAATTATCATCACGGAAGTGTCCACTTCCATGACGATAAATCGCGCATCACAGAAGTGCTTTCGTCAAGGGTGACCGACACGTGGCATCCACCATAACGGAACACCGTTAAGCTATTGGGTCGGGTTTTGGATCCGATAACCCATTAACAGCCCCGACCAATGGGGATTTTCCACGTGTAAAATCATCATTGGCTAGAGGAAACACGTGTCGGCTCATCGTTGGGGTAGATGTCATCCACTCATTGGACGGAAGGCGCCTATGATACGTCGACACGTGGCATGGCCAATCAAGTTTAAATGGGCCGGCCCAACTAAAGGCCCACAAGATTTGGCGCCCCATAATGGGCCGGCCCAGTTAAAGGCCCACGAGATTTTGCGGACTATAATGGGCTGGCCCAGCTAAAGGCCCACAAGATTTCGCAGGCCATAATAGGCCGGCCTAGGTAAAGGCCCACAAGATTTTTGTGTGCCATAATGGGCCGGCCCAGGTAAAGGCCCACAAAGTTCTTGCGGATCATAATGGGCCGGCCCAGCTAAAGGCCCACGAGATTTCGCCAACATTAATGGGCTGGCCCAGCTGTAGGCCCACAAGATTTTGAGGACCCTAGTAGGCCGGCCCATTAACTAGCTGCCATGTTTTGGGCCAAATGTCGGCCCATAATTGATCGAGTCCATTAAT
The DNA here is from genome assembly GCA_021437245.1 of Aegilops speltoides. Lineage (NCBI taxonomy): Eukaryota > Viridiplantae > Streptophyta > Magnoliopsida > Poales > Poaceae > Aegilops > Aegilops speltoides. The sequence continues at coordinate 406,457,256 of CM038142.1, forward strand.
GGCCTGCCACGTTCCGGGCCTAGTAATGGCCCATATAAGATCCGGCCCGTTAAAAGCCTCCCACTTTCTGGGCCAAATCACAGCCCAGATCAGGTCCGGCCCTTTAAGAGGCTTTGGGCTCAATTATGGCCCATATCGATTCGCCCGTGATTGGACTCTATGCTTTTGGGCCCACTTGCTAAAGGCCCATTTAGTAATTGACACGATATTAGTTTCGGCCTGTTAAGGGCCCATTTAACATTTCGGCCCTATATTAATTTTGGCCTGTTAAAAGCCCATCACATAGTTGGGCCTAACTATGGCCCGGTTTGCATCCGGCCTGCTCGCAGCTGATATTTGATTGGGCCAAACAAGGACTGAGACAACTTTGGCCTGTTAAAAGCCCGTGAATTGATTCACACAATCATGGGTCGGGGTCCATTTCGGGCTGCCGCCGGCCCGTGAGCTATTCTAAGACGCGTTCGGGCCCAACCTACTTCTCGACCTCCTAAAGCCCATTGAGTTTTCTTGCGAAAAGAGGGTCGGGGGTTACTCGGCCTATTAAAGGCCCGAATCTACTAGTGGGCCAGTTTGACGGGGCCCATGATGCGGATCATACATCATGATTGCATGACGGCCCGATTATGTATCGTAATTTTACGGTTTGGCCGGTTTACTGTGAAGACAGGATATATATACAGTAAAATAACTATAGCATCGTGAATAAGAAAAAACCTAGATTATACAATAAAGAAATTACGGCATATTACATCCACTGGGCATCAAAGTTCGCCACAATGATAATAAAGCACAAGCAGACAGCAGATTACATACACTGGGCACCAAAGATCGCCACCAGTGCAAATAAACACGCCGACAATATAATATATAAAACCAACAGCACTTCAATAGAGTTCAAGAAAGGTTAGCCTATTGGTCTTTGCAGCATAAGCGGTGAGCAAGATGATGAGACTGCGCTTATTCAACACTTATATCTTCCTCACTCTGAAAGATAAACAAGCAGACAAATGACAGGTTTTGCACATAAAAGTATCAGTGCTGACAATTCATCACATTTCTTACTGACGAATAAAGTGACACAGTTTAAAATTGCATTAACACAATATGGTATTGTTCAGGTCAAGACATGGTAGGAATTGACATTGTGAAGGAGTTGGCAGCTTCACGACACCACTGGATTACAGATCAAGAACTCATAAGTATCAATGGTTAGTGTGCTGTCAATTTATCCCATTTCAGATTGGCAAATAAAGAGGCGGTTTAAATAATAGTAGAATGATATGACATTGTTCATAGTTAAGACATTGCGAGAATATGACATTGTCTTTGTAGTGGGTAGGTTCACCACACCTTTGGATTACTAATGAAGAATGAAGCATACATGCGGTGCAAAAGAAGATCACTTGCTCAGTATAGTTTAATTTACATGGTATGATGAAGGAACTTGGTTGTACTGTTGAAAACTTAAATTGAGAAGGACAAACTTTTGTTTATGAACTACATAATAAACTTTAAACATGCAATTTGATGCAAACACCAAAAATAAACAGCTGTTGCAGTCATGCCTAACCAAATATACACAACAAAGTTTGAAGGCTTGAGAAGGACAAACTTACATTACTGGTGAAGACAGGCTCTATAAAGCCCTTGTCCATCCTGATGGGGGGCAATTCAAGAAGTTTAGCACAGAATGTTCTTCATAAGAATTGCCTTTATTCTACATTTTGTTAAGAGTAAATATAGATGTGACAATATCTGAAAAAATGGAGAATATTTAAGATAAGATGAAGAGTGATGCTACATAACCAAGTAGCTATAAATGTATGTGCAGCGATACAGCAAAAGGCACAGCCAAGAGCAATGCACAGCTAAACTTCTTGATACCAACCTTATGGTAAGAGTAAATATAGATCGATGTGTAGAAAATGGAGGCAAAGGAAAATAAGCTGCAGAGTGATGGTACATGAACAACTACTGTCAATATAAGTACATCGATAAAGGTCAACATGTACTTACAAGAACAATGCGAGCTAAAAAATTCATTGGCATTGGATATATTCTACACTAATGTAACCATTCATACAGATCAGATAATTTGGAGCGAACAATTGATAAGCAAGCTATCATGCATACTGCTGTCACATAATGAACCAGGTATGTATGCAAGTATAGTGATACAGGACAACATGTACTAACAAGAGCAAAGCAGCGGGCAGCATATTTGCGATATCCTATCGTTCTTTTCAAACCGGAATTCTTCTTCGAGCTGATTTCCTGCAAAAAAGTTCCGTAAGGCACATGCGGAAAAGTAGAATTTCAAATTGTCATGTGATTTCATAGATAGTACCTCATCCGGGGAACAAGACCAGTGCATAACAAGGTTTTTCCATTCAATGTCTTCTAAATTTAGCACAGGAGACTTCACTGGAAATTCGTTTATAGACTTGCCATCAAAGTGTGATTTCCTCAGGTAACACCGATACTGCTGCAATGCTTCCTTGAAAAGCACAAGCAAGCTTTTCTCGTCATGACTATCCAGATTGACCCTCACCTAGTTACAACAATGTAACGTAAATCATTGATGTGTTCGATCAGCAGAAAACAGGAAAATAATAACCATGAATAATATCACTTACACGTAAGTTGGACAGGAAGATGTGAAAATGGTGTTTGTCTTCACTATAATCTTCCCATGATGGGAATATATGCACGTAGTCCCTAACAACATTGAAAGCATTGTCTTTTAAACTGAGAATAAATGGAATGGGGTTCCAATCTGCAGGAATTGGCCGTCTCTGCAGTTGGGATAGGACTTCGGACGGTGGACTTGTTGTACTTTTTGCTGGAGTGGGATTTTTCTGTGGTACGGCTGGTGCTATGGCAAATAAAATCGGTATACCTTTTCTTTGGAGTGCAGGTCCTGTGGTGGGGCTAGTGGTGTGGCCGATGAAGTATGGGTAGAGTCTCATTGGAGTCGGTCCTATGTTTTGTGTCTTGGTTGTACAACCAATATAAGTGGGCGCTGTCTGATTTCTCCAGCACCACCACATTTTTCAAGGACTTTGCTGGTGCTCCTTCAGGTTCGGCAATCACCCTCTTCCTTTTTGATGTCTGATGCACAAGAACAACATTTGAGTGGAAAAACATGGTATGACGACAGATGGAATATGCATTGATAATGGATGGGCATAGCATCTCGAGTTATATGATGAGTAAACTAAGCAGATGGTGGTGCAACAAAGTAGAAGAAATGCAAGACAACATATGCAAGATACGCACAATCAATAAAACCTTGCCAAATTAGAACAGGCACCTTGATGGGTGAACAGGACATGCCATCTGCCTTTGACTCCTCGAGGTTAGAATAGTCATTAGAATGATATTCTAAACAAGAATCAACAGGTGGGGAGCGTACGAGTTTCATTTCTTTCAAAATGGCACTCAATGCCTTGGTGCCAATTTTATAAGTCATTGCAGTGTTCCACAATATTCTTCTGATGCGCGGATTCTGATATTCACTGTAATTGCGTATAATATCTGAGAACGATGAAAACATAAATGGTTGTGAGATTATCTTTGTAATGCAGATGATATTCTAATATAGGGGCGCCCCTGTAAACACTTATGTGCTATCACTGGATTCTAATGAGAGTGCTCATGTGTGCTGTAATATCGTGCGTGAATTTATATAATCTGGCACAAGTACACGAAAAAATAGGCTCCAGAAGTAAGGATAGCTGGCAGATGATAGGTTCATAATATACTGTATAGATAGTTTATTGCCAAACCATTATAACAAGAGCACACAGCAACTAGGCAGATCATAGTGTACATAACAGGGGTACACCATAACCACGATATATAAATCGGGAAAGTGGAACTGGCTTGAAAATACGGTGTCGTATTGCCGCTAGTAATTGAAAGCCTATCGATCACGTACAGGTCAGCACTATCGAACATGGTAAAGAAGAGCAAGCAGATTTTAGATAATAAAATGTTGGTTGCGCAGTGCCCACACATGATGAACCAGAGCGCATTAAGAATGCAACTCCCAGTTGTCTCTCGACCATTTCAGGCGGTTGGATGAAGATCCTACGTCTCCTAACCCTTCTTCTTCCTCGTCTGTGATTCTTCCCATACAGAACACCGCACGTACCGCCGGCCGGACCACCGCCTGTGTTCCTCCGCCACCCCCACCCCCACCCGCGTCGAGTTTTCTTCATTCGGCGAGGCCCCACAACCACCCGAGCCCCTTGGATCGCACCGGCGAACTCCGGTGAGCTCTAAAAAATCGACTGGCCCAATTTTGAAATTTAGTCTACTGTGATTTAGCTAGTGTGGAATATAAAAGGGGGAAACCATAAACATTGGGAGTATAGTGTTGAGCGTGCCATGGCGGATCTGAAGGTGCAAACCGGACAAAGGCAACTTCGCAACCAAGACAAGAAATCAGAGTAAAGCAGTGGCGATCTATTTTCTTGCTGCGATAAATAAGTTGAGCAGATACGAAAGAGCACCGCCTCTGGTGCGGTGCCGTGTACGCATCTGGTGAGAATTTGACGGTGCTGCGGTAGCAATGGCTGTCGGCGGCGTGGAAGCAGATCTAGAAGGGTAGACGGTGGCGGTGGGGTGCGGTGGACGAGACGGTTGTAGGAGAGGCGCCGGCAAGTGGACGACGGCGGGGATGAAGCGAGAGGACGGGATGCAAGGATCCTGGTCCGAAGGCGTGGATGAGAGAGGTCGATCTCTTGTAATGGACGACGGCGTCGGGGTATCAGCTCCGGCATGGTGGAGGAGGACGGCGGTGGATGGGGTGGCGGACGGCGGCGGACAGAGGAGGGTGGGGTGGAGAGGGTGTTTTGGCGCCCACGGAGTACGAATGGGGAAAAGGGAGGTAGAGAGGAAGGGGAACCATGTAGTCAGGGCGCGCTTGTCTCAAATGCGAGGAAATTTATAAACTTAGCCCCCGTTTCAAATTTCTACTACATCACAACAACATTAGTCGGTTGGGGATAGGACGGTAATCTCGCATACACCAAATATTTGCCGACGAGAGTTTGTTTTTGGCGCCCACCGTGTATGAATATGAATCAGGGAGGGAGTCGATTTCGGCCGAGGGCACACTGTGTTTTGGCGCCCACCGTGTATGAATCGGGGTGAGAGGCGGTTACGTCATGTTTGGGTGAAATTACAAACCTACCCCTATCGAAACCTATAGAAATCCAGCAGATAGGCTTTGCGCGACAGGGATACGCAGTAGTGATTTCCATCTCGCAGATTTTGGTTTCGGGCGGTTACTGCGACTTTCCCCGCTTCGTTCAAATTTTGCACAGTGCATGTTTACCGTGCCAACTCAATTCGAATCCCGTTTGTATTCTACTATTTTTTTCGGGCGGGATCCATTTTCAATTGGAATTACATTCTATATACATCATTTTTTACATATATACTTTCAAAAGCACAACACCATTTATACATAAATATGGTTTACAAATGGCATGATCTCAGATTCATAAGGTTGTATCCATCAATTTGGATTTTCAAATATTTGAAACCACTTTATGTTGAAATCCAATGTATGCATTCCTCGCTAACGGTCTCCAATTAATGTGTGTTTCATGCGGGGTTTTTTAAATTCTCAAACATGTACAATGTGTTTCACACACGCAACATATAGTGTAATCCCGTTTAGACACTAGTTGCATATAAACCATGCATTGTTTGTAATTGAAGAATCTATGGATCACCAATATTGATAAACTATATAACATTACACGTGTGCCCAAATTCAAATGAATATGCATGTTTGATACACCAATTTGCGTTATGATATTATCGATGTCGTGATCTCCAATTTAAATATTTGAATCCCCTTTAATCCAGATATTCGTCTCATATAGCTATCACTCATGCTTATATAGGACTATCTCTCTGGATCTATACGCGTTCATCGTCTCTCAGGCATCTCTCGTGCTACCTGTATGTCGACAATGATCTTTTATCTTTGTAACACACTGACGGTACTCTCTCCATCGACCTTCATCACTCTATCTCTCTCTCTAAGTATATCTCGCTCCCTGCTATGTGTCTCTAGCTATGATTCTCCATGTGGAATCTCTTTCTCTCACACAAACACAAAACTTTGTCTCCCGGGGTCTCATTTCTCTCAACTATTCCCATGTGTGCCACTCGCACACCCCTCATACAGAGATGTCTTTCGCTCCTTAGATATGAGAACCTACGACTCTTCCTCTTCAATATCTTTTTCTCACACACAAACACAAACTCTGTCTCCCAGGGTCTCATATTTCTCCATTGTTCTCTTGTATGTCGCTCAAACACACCCTATCTCCCTAGAGATATCTTGTGTTCCCTCATATGTCTCTCTAGCTATCACTCTCATTGTGAAATATCTTTCTCTCTCACAGACACAAAACTCCGTCTCTCTGGATCTCATTTCTCTCTGATATTTGTTTGTATGTGACTCACATGCACCCTCTCTCTATCTCTCTCACACCCACACACATAACCCAGCCTTCTGATCCACTCGACTCCTATCTCTAGCGCACACTAGCTAGCATCTTTATCTTTCTATTTATCTGTTTCTCCATCAACCTTCTTTCTCGCCTCACTCTTGATTCCTATCACACACTACATATGTTTCTCTCTACATGCATGCAGTCAAGTGCCCTCTCACACACATATATAACTTCACCCTTTGAACCACCAGACGGTCATCTCCGACACCCAAACTAACGGATGTCTCTCTAGCTAGCATCTCCATCTCTGTATCTATCTGTAGTTTCTCCGTCAACATTTCTTTCTCGCACGGAGTCTTGCTTCCTATCACCCACACTATATATGTATATCCATACATATGCATTTATAGGTTGATCTCTTTTGCACAATCGTTGCGCCTCACCCCCTTTGCTCGCCATAGATGGATGCTCCAGCCCACGCCACTATCTCTTAAAGACAAAAACACATGCTCAATTGTCGGGCCTTCTTCCCTGCATTCTCACATGCATGCATATTGTCATACCGATCCGTCTCTCCCATGTCGTTGATCTTAGGACTTATGTCTTCTTTCTTTTATCTCGATCATGCGCGCGCGCACACACACACATCCCACGTATACATGTATACCTCTCACACATGCACGTTCAAGGTCTCTATGTCGACATACGTAGTTAATTACCCTCAATCCTAACGCCACATCGAATCATTCTCCTCTTTTGTGCACATAACTTCCGCCTGGATCGGCAAAACACATACTCACACTTCACAATCTCCTTCGGCTACCCCCCCCCCAGCCTCTCACTCTTCCCCTATATATCCCTGAAACCAATAAGACCATCCCTTTGTTTAATTCCCGCCTACATGCACCATCGATATATAGTAGTCTTTCGTGGTGTCTCCCGAACAAACACGTTCTCTCGATGTCGACTCCTCTCACGCGCACGCACCTTCTCTTCCCTCCTACGGGCATTTTCTGTCTCGCACCCCATCGTTGGTGGCCTCTGCCATACACATCACCTCTCTATGATGAAGCCATGCACACTTAAATTACATCCGCCACAAAGGACCCCGGGACACACACACACACACACGCACGCGCGCACACACACACACACACACGCACGCACGCACTCATGCACGCACCCCGCCCACACACACACACACTAAGACTCCATCTCTCTCACTCTCTCTCTCACACACACACAAACACACACACACACACGCACCCCTCCCCCACACACACACTTAGACTCCATCTGTCTCTCTCTCTCTCACACGCACACACAAACTAAGACTCCATCTCTCTCTCTCTCTCTCTCTCTCTCTCTCTCACACACACACACACACACACACACACACACACACCACACACTAAGACTCCATCTCACACACACATGCTCTAAGCGGAGCATTTGTTCCTACCACCCTTCATCCAACCTTACCCGTATGATAAACAATCACCTTTATTTACTTGCATAACATGGACAGATTCCACTTTACTTTAGTAGTCAGCAAACTTATCATCTGTATACCCTTATAAAAAATGAGTTGGCGATGATGGTGTGCCTGCCATCTTGTAATACAGACCGTATGATCTATATCTGACGGATAGGAAGCAAACTATGATAATTTTACAAAAGACCGCACCTCTCTCCACATCATTATCTCCCGCAACCACATTGCTCAGCAATTAAAAAAGGAATAAGTCTCTGGAACAATCTAGCATGCATGGTGGCCACTGCCGCCTGCCGGCACCATCCATCCCCATGCCTCCGCCCATTCCGACCACCAGTCACCACCACGCTCCACTCCTCCTTGCCTTATCTCTCATCTTTCATTTTTTCGATGACATTCTCGAGATACCAGTTTTTCGATAAAATTCTCGAGATATCATTAGTTTTTACACATGGGATTACTCTTGCATGGGTCAATCACAACAGGTGTTTTGTAAAAAAAATGCATATTGATGCACGAGAATCTTGCTTGTAATTATATAACGCAAATCACGAGAAGGGAAGCAGGCTATGGAGTAATGTTTTTTACCACAATTTCTTAGGAAACTCAGTGCAATAATTGAGTAGTTTTGCAAACTACCATTACTACTACACCTGAAACGGTTCAAAAGCTATACTCCCTTGCCAGCGCGCGCTTCCCGCGTGAAACGGTCAGCGTCGCCTAGAGCGTCAGTGCCGCATTAATGCCCGGCCAGAGCGAAGGCGACCTCTCACTGGCGCCGGCTTTGAAGTGGCGCGACGGCCGAGAGAGCGCTGCTTCCCGGTGCACGCGACTGCTCCGTGTCGAGACTGGCCATAGGCCCTGTTTGGATCCATGGGTTAGAGTTAGTTTGAGCTAGTTGGGGCTCAAATAGCCCTAAAGTTCCAAGCATGAGGGTTTAAATTGGAGCAAGTTGCACCGAACCCACCAAAAAACTATCCCACCCAAGAGGTGCTAGCGGAGATAGTTCTCATTGGGACCACTGAAAAATCACTTTTCTCTCTCCATGAAGTGCATTTATTGTCAATCTAACCTGTCACCCAAACACCTCTTTGGCTACAGTTAGTTCGGGGTTAGTCATGAGTTAGTCTAACCTCTAGCTAAGTTAGAGTATCAAGCAGAGCGATATAGGACATGCAAGTTGCTCAAAGCATACAGCCAAATTAAATGCGTGAAAGGATTTTTTTCTTTTGAAAGCGGAACGTGAAAGGAATTTTTTAGAATGCTCTTGGCATGTCGCTAACATGTGATAGTTAACCGACCTCAATAGACGGCAGAAACGCCAGCCCGCCGCACTTTGATAGAGATGAGGAGGGAGAAGCGATACAGGCTGCTGGCTTACTAGAGATAGGTGTCGCACGGAAGCCAAGAAATATGGTGATAGCGCGGGTTAGCCATGTACTAGTATGATGTAACTACACTGGGCTGCCGTGTTTCATATTCTTCTAGTCCACCGTGGAGATGATTGGTTAATTTTATATCGCTGAATAATATTAAATATCATGAGTGCAGACGCTCCACCACGAGGTTCCTTGCTCCTTCTCGGTCATCCGGAATATATGTTCTTCCACTCTATTTTTTTACGTGAGCTTTGTTCATCCTTTTGCCAACACACGAGACATCTAGCATCAAAGGCACGTGTTATGCAACGATCGTTCCATCTATATGAAGAACACGTGTACTTTGGAACTCTGAGACGGACATGTACCCGGGGTGGGCGTACAAACTGAGTAATGTAGCGAAGAAGTGAAGTAGAAAGGCACAAATGGTATGAACATGCGTGGCATCTGAGGTGTGTTTGGTTGCATTCTCGTCTCAAAGCATAGTTGTTCCCTCTTCATGCATGCTCAACTCAACACCCTCTTCATGCATGCTCTCTTCATGCATGCTTCTAGTGTATTTGTGCTAAACTAGTGTGGACTCATGCACCCTCCATACACTCTACCAAACACCCAAAAGTAGGTCGAGAAGGGAACTCTTGGGCGGCATTTGTCTCTTACTACGTACTACCACTAAATGTTGTACGTGCAATGCACGGTGATGTTATGGAGTACGTGTCTAAGTACTCTACTACTACTATATTAGTTGGAGGCACGTATTAACTTTTATATTTGTTTACGTGTATGCCCCGAGACCTTCCAACTAGATGTGTATTTCTCTCCAGGTCGCACTTTGTATCATTCATACAGCTAAGTACTACTACGTGTGGTCTCCGACCCAGAAGTGGAAGAAGTGGAGACTCTCTACCACGCTGTTTTTTTACGCCGGGCTCTACCACGCTGTTCATGTCCCACTCCTTTCGCTGACGTGTGGGACATCCAGCATGCGTCGTGTTTGGCACCCTTCGTCGTAAGAGTTGAAACACTAGCATTCATCAGAAATAAAAAATAATTATAAATCGGCAGTGATACTATTTTTTTTGTGAACCAATAAGCAGTGATACTATACCACGCGGTTTCCTTGCTCCTCGATATCGAAAAGAATACTTCCATTCGCCAACATGTGGGACGTCGACCATCCTGGTCCACTTGCCATGCACGCAGAACTCCAAGGGAGAGTCACCCAGTCGTCGCGCGCTTGATAACAATGACTAATGAGCCCTCAAATCACAGGCCCACTTCCCACTTAGAAGTTGCTCGGATGAAGGAACCATCATGACTTCGTTGAATTCCGCTTCTTGAAGAAAACTACTGTACCAGCAGTACTGCTAGCTACTGTATTTACTCCAACAGAGGCCTCCTTTCGTTCATAGGATAGGAACATGAAAATCATAGGAAGTGAGATGACATGCATCTCAATTCCTATAGAGAAAGAGATGCCATTTGATGCATAGGATAGGAATTTTTCCACTTAGTCTAGGCTAATGTACTGGTAATTTGCTCTAAAAACTACAGTAGTAACTAGTAGTACTGGTACATGCTCGTACTCAGACAGAGACACACACACTAACTACTAGTACTACTACTTCTCACATGCTGGCCAGACGCCGTCGTTCTCCTTCCCGGCTTTGTCGGCGATACCCCACCGTGCTTGGATCTCCGCCGACCTCTCCGCAGCAGCGCGTGCGTCCTTTTGTTTCTTGCGGCGGCGGGCCTCTCTTTTCTTGAGTGATTTCTGACTTATTCGCTCCCTCTGTGCGGCTTTGGCCGCCTCTTGCTCTACTGCCCATTCGGCCTTGGCATCTTCAAATTCCTCCCACATAGTTGTGAGGTCGCGAGCGGCGATGAACTCGGCATGGCGGGATGCCATCGCTTCCCTACCATTTTGTGTGCGTTCATGGGCGGCGAGGAACTCGGCGCGACGGGATGCCATCGCTGCCTTACCGGTTAGTGTGCGGCGTGGTGGCATGAACGACGCTTGGTGAGAGCTCTGGGGTGGAGTGGCCGGACAACCGTATAGTGCATTGGTTTGTCAAGAGCTCAAGGACAGAAGACGAAGCAAATTAGGATTCCCCTTCAATCCTGGTCATTTATTACCGAGTAAAATACATTGGCGGTCATCGAACTTGTCTTGATAGCTCACTTTGATCATTGTATACGAGATATGGTGATTATACGGTCGCTGGCTCAGCGTATAGCTTCGTATTTGTATGGTTGACCAGTCAAACAGTCCGCATGCGCCTGAAACAGTCACTGAGGGAGTCCTGGACTAGGGGTGTCCGGACAGCCGGACTATCATCGTCCGCCGGACTCCAAGACTACGAAGATACAATATTGAAGACTCCGTCCCCTGTCCGGATGGGACTTTCCTTGGCGTGGAAGGCAAGCTTGGCGATACGGATATGTAGATCTCCTACCATTGTAACCGACTCTGTGTAACCCTAGCCTCCTCCGGTGTCTATATAAACCGGAGGGCTTTAGTCCGTGAGGACACAACATACATTACAACAATCATACCATAGGCTAGCTTCTAGGGTTTAGCCTCCTTGATCTCGTGGTAGATCCACTCTTGTATTACCCATATCATCAATATTAATCAAGCGAGGATGTAGGGTTTTACCTCCATCGAGAGGGCCGAACACAGGTAAAAACATCGTGTCCCTCGTCTCCTGTTACCATCCGCCTAGACGCACAGTTCGGGACCCCTACCGAGATCCGCTGGTTTTGACATCGACATTGGTGCTTTCATTGAGAGTTCCTGCGTGCCGTCACCGATAGGCCCGATGGCATCTTCAACCAACAACGCTGTCGTGGTGAGACTTTTCTCCCGGGCAGATCAGATTCGGCGGCTTCGCACTGCGGGCTAATTCACTTGGCCATCTGGAGCAGATCGAAAGCTACGCCCCTGGCCGTCAGGTCAGATTCGGAAGTCTAAACTTCACGGCCGATGTCTGCGGAGACTTAATCTTCAACGGACTCGAGCCGCAGCCGAGCGTGCCGCACTGTTACGATGGGCATGATCTAGCTCTGCTGCCGAACAGTGCCTTGGTGGCCGCACATGAATCCGCTTTGGCCATTAGTCCGGGGCCGATCGCCCAGATCAAGGATCGGTGGATAGACGCCACCTTGGGGGCTCCAACTTCCATGGCGATGGAGCCGAACATTAATCTTGTCCCCATAAAACTCATGATTACGAGGTGCGGACTCCTGCGGACTCGAACCTCCCACGCCCTACCAATCGATTCGGATTGGGCGCGATTCTGGAATCCACCGCCGGACATCTTCCAACACTTGCCCTCTGGCGACATCCTAAATTCGCTAAAGCATCTCTCGTTATCGGGAGAGTCTGGCGGACTATGGCCAGGATGGTTGGGGTCGAGACGACGAAGAAATTGAGCCCACCCACCACCCACTTTGTAGCCACTGCCGGCGATCTAACCGACATGCTAGACCATGACTCAAGACATCGACGGAATAGACGGCGATGCCGGAGACAAACAAGAAACAGAGCCTATAAGGCACGGAGGACCACCTCATCATATGACATATACACGGTGGATACCCCAAAGGAGAGCGATAGCGAGGACCAGCGGGGGCGGCGTAAGATAACCCGCCGATAAACAACCAAAAGCGGCGACGCAGACGCGCCCTAAGTCCCGCCTCGACGACAACAACACTCCCAAGGAGCCTGCAATACAGCAGGGCTCACAAGTGGACGCACGAACATGCAGATAAGCAACCGTCCGAACATAGCGAAGTCGATAATCAGTCCAGGCCCGCTAAAACGACGGTCCGGACGACCTCATGCGGACACGCCGACGGAGAGCAAAACCCGGAAAAAGATTAAATCAACACCGCAAGAAGCTGAAGAAGGAAAAGCGGAGGCTCAAAACAGCGGAAGACACACTCAGAATGAGATGGAGCAAAGTGCTCAAAACCGCAAATAAATACAGCAATGGGCACCAATCAAAGAGCTACCCGAAGCGCAAGCTGCTACCAGAATTCGACGAGGAGGCCATAGAGCCTCCACCGTCAAAAAATAGAGAGGCCGCTGGTTGGATAGGCGGCGGATGATAGGCCAAATTCGAAAGCGGCGCACACATAAACCAACTAATGAACTGGAAAGACAGATGGCCCAGCCAGTCCATCTACGGGCCAAAGAAGAGGGCCCCAGGAAGCAAGGCAACACGTCAAGTGTCCAAGATAGTGGCACACCCAAATACTGGGGGCCAAGACACCCACTATGTTTCACCAATGAAGTCCTGGAACATGAATTCCCAGCAGGATTTAAACCCATAAACATAGAGGCCTATGATGGAACAACAGACCCTGGAGTCTAGATAGAAGATTATATATTACATATACACATGGCCAGAGGAGATGATCTCCACGCCATAAAATACCTACCCTTCAAGCTCAAAGGGCCAGCCCGTCATTGGCTTAAAAGCCTCCCAGAAAACACCGTGGGAAGTTGGGAAGAGCTCGACGATGCGTTTAGAGCAAATTTTCAAGGGACTTATGTCCGCACTCCGGACGTAGATGATCTAAGTCATATAACTCAACAGCCCAGAGAGTCAGCGCGGAAATTCTGGAACAGGTTTCTTACCAAAAAGAACCAAATAGTCGACTGTCCGGACGCCGAAGCCTTAGCAGCTTTTAAGCACAATGTCCGATCTGAATGGCTTGCTGTGCACCTCGGTCAAGAGAAACCGAGGACAATGTCCGCACTTACAAGCCTCATGACCCGCTTACGTGCGGGAGAGGACAGTAGCTAGCAAGATGCAAAGACACCAGCGACCCAAGTACATCGAAATAAGGGATGGAAGCGGAAAATCACGGCGCAGAAAAGAACAGCGCCGGAATAAAGAGAAAAGCCCAAAGAGCACGGCAGTCAACGCCGGATTCAAACGCTCGCGGCCAAACAACAAAACAACGCCTCTTAAGGATGACGGCGATGAGCTGTCCAACTTAAACAAGATTTTGGGTCGGATATGTCAAATCCACAGTACCCCCGGAAGGCCTACAAACCACACCCACAGGGATTGTTGGGTTTTCAAACAGTCCGGCCGATTAAACGCCAAACACAAGGGGCTCGACGCGTCGAGCGAAGACGATAAACCCCACCAGCAGAGCACCGGAAAACAAAAGACTTTCCCACAAGAGGTCAAAGCAGTAAACTCACTTCATGTGATAATACGGAAAAATAGCGCGGCACTTCCTAAAAAGAGCCTCGCACGGTCCAACCCAGCAGACCATAGAGATTGGATATCAAAGCCAATCACTTTCGACCACCTGGACTATTCCAGAAGCGTTCGAAACGTGGGACGGACACCCCTGATATTGAATCCCATAATAGACGGACTACAATTTACTTCAGTCCTAATGGACAGAGGCAGCGACTTAAACCTGCTGTATTCAAACACAATCGGTAAGATGGGGATAGACCCTACCAAAATTCGACACAGCCGCACTTCCTTCAAAGGAGTGACGCCAGGCCCTTACGCCAAGTGCACAGGCTCCATATTACTAGAAGTCGTGTTTGGATCACCGAACAATTTTCGACGCGAAAAATTAATTTTTCACATCGTCCCATTTAAAAGTGGATATCAAGCACTCTTGGGATGAAAGGCTTTTGTCCGCTTCAACGCCCTACCACATTACGCATCTCTTACACTCAAGATGCCCGGTCCGTGTGGCGTCATTTCAGTGCGAGGGTCACTTAAAGACCCCGGACTCGGATAGACGAATCCGGCTTCAGCAGGCTAGGGGCT
Source organism: Aegilops speltoides (assembly GCA_021437245.1). Taxonomy (NCBI): domain Eukaryota; kingdom Viridiplantae; phylum Streptophyta; class Magnoliopsida; order Poales; family Poaceae; genus Aegilops; species Aegilops speltoides. Next base: position 406,472,419 of record CM038142.1, read on the forward strand.
CCCTAGCCGCATACCTCTTCACAGGGGGCTGCGGGCATAAACAACCGCGGGTTCATACAAACCCCGCCTTACTTATTCATATTCCTTCTTTCACAGATATTTTTCGCACGAATTGTTTTCAAAACTAAGAGTTCCTCTCTTTTTATAGATGAACAACGTGCATACCCGTCCAGGATAACGGCCCAACGGAGACACGGCGCAGCGCAAGAGGGACCCGTTGTGAGGATTCTTTTTGATTAAGACCTGCGTAAACCTTTTTCTTGTCTCTTGTTGTTATTCTCCTTGGTTTCTTCCTATAGCCAAAGCGAGCTGGCGCTTTGGCATCGGCCGCATCGAAGACCATGCCCGTACCTGGACACTAGGGGCTTAGGGCATTGTTCTGCCCATTATTATAAAGACCGAACACTCCATGCGTCTCGAGTTAGGCATTATATGCATCAGCTCCGAATCATCTCTTTGGTCAAATGTTGGGTTTGCCCGGCTCCTGTGTTTTGCTGCCTTACGTTCCGTATCATCGGCTAACGCGGCACCGGAGAACTCTGCGATTGTGCCCCGTTCGGGTGGGCGAGCACCTCGAGAGAAAGCCAAAACTGATCATCATGATCTGAGACTGGTCAACCACTCGATCGACTACCGGAATGTTTAGAATTCCCGCTTGACGAAGGACCGTTTCGGTCAGCACACGCGCCCAATTCGGAGAAGTGCGGTGCCACCAGGCTATATTGTAGCCCCACCCTCGAGCTCCACCGCTAAGTGAAAGTGATAAAGCATTATAGTCCGGATTGCCTCGTTAAGCTCGCTACCACCTCCTTAAACAGGACCGAGGCGCCGGATTAAGTGCGAAAGCGCTATTTTTGCGAACACCCCGCACCTTGTGCGTGGGGCTGAAGTCAAGACTGCAATCTTTCAAATTATACAAATGTATCGTAAACGGCAGACGGAGAAGTTTTACTACTTGGGACGCACAAGTATAAAAAGCAGTTATAAAATAATCATCGTTTTACAAGCTAAAACGTTCATTTGAACGTGACATTTTTCGAGCACTGCGACTCTATTACACGAGCGCCACGCATAACTTCCCCAAAATAGTGCTCGGCGGGAGCGGCTTTCATCCGAACCTCTGGTGGCAACAGCGGTGGCATCCATCTCCGGACAATGCGCCTTCACGGGCAAGAGCCATCCGCGCGCGCCGATGCAGCCGACCGCTTCATTTCCTTTATATGCGGCACCGCCCAAGGAATTGCTGCGATAAGCCAAAGTAGCTCATCGCCTTGGGCCTCTCTGGCCAGACATGGGCCACGATGTCAGTCATGGCAAGTCCGGACAATCTATTTAGCTCGGCCCATTCGGCCAACCGGTCTGTCAACGAAAGTGAGTGATCCGGACTATGGAATTGAGACCAATATAGCTCTTCCGTCTTGTGATCCTTCGGCTCCGGAAGTGCTCAAGCGGCATCACCGCACTTGCGCTAAGTCCATATCACGGATCCTCCGGACTTTCTGACCGCTCAAATTGAGCATACTTTTGATCCATAAACGGCGACGAAGCGTAAAAGGCTTGCCACCACGATATCTCCGGCTGGCGCAGTTCCTCCTTCATGGCCGCATTGCAGAGCGGGCATCCTTAACCGGCGGTGGCCTTCTTCAGTCTTCCGCTCCGATAAGCGCTCCTTTTCAAGAGCCTCATTGCGGTCGGCAGCATCTTTTACTTTCATGGCCAATTCGGCCACCTACGCCTCGCTTAGGCGGGCGCAGACCCTTCGACTTTCAACTCCTTGGCAGCCCTCGAGGCAGCGTCACTCGCCGGGCTTGCTCCTTAGCTCGAGCAAGTTCGCCGAAAGGCTCTCGACAGCAGCAGCACCATCTGTACAACGGCATATAATTTATCAGAGGAGGGCTTCGACCCCCTTAATAAAGAGACTGCGGAGAACTCATTTACCTTGCGACTCGTCAAGTCGCTGGCTGACAAGTGCGATGTCCGCATACACCACGTCAAGTTGCCGATTTAACTCGGCAAACCCACTAGTCCGGCTAGCCCTCGGACTATCCGCCACCTGCATAGGAACGGCGGCATTCATTACTTACGATTTCGATCCTCGGCACGCTGTCGTTTTCGACAACCTACCGAGTCTCGGGGCTACTATCTATCTGAGCACACTTTTATGTGCAAAACTGTCAAAAATAGAAGGTCGCCATTTTCGCGTACCTCAAATCCCGCCGACAAACTCATAGCGGCGTTACGCAATCCGCTCTCGGCGGCGAAATCCTTCAATCACCATGTGCATCAACGCACGATGATCTTTCGAGATGGGCGCCCTCTCAAACAGATTCTTGATTCTCCGGCGGATACTAGCGGGTGCGAACTCTCGGCCCCTCGGACTCGGGATACCCTCTGTGGCGATACTTGAGCTCGCTTTGCCTTATCTCGACGGCGCCAGCGGACGGAGGCGCTCTCCATCATCTCGGAAGAAGGTCCCCAAGATGAACTCATATGAGAAGGCTGCAGATCCGAACTGCAAGATAAATATTTTGGTTACCCATGAAGCACAAATGGAGGTATTTCCTTACTAATTAACTCCCTTTTTATACTCACGGCTCATTGGAGGCTGATCCTTTGGCGATGATTGTGCGTCCGGATTCTCTCCGGACGCGGACCCTAGTGAAGATCTCTTCCACGCTTAGGGGCTTTGGCCTTGGATCTTGGAGGCAGTCCTCTTCTCCCCCGGAAGGAGGGGTTCTTGATTCCCCCCTCTTGAGACGCCTTTCGTGAAATATTAGCTCCTCTATTTTCCCCATCGCTCCCTTACGTGGCGCGACCTCCAACATTCCCGACCAGCCACGGGCTCCGGTCACGGTCTCGGGAGGAGGGCGGACACCTTATCAGCCTTGATCGTGCCACCCACTCTGTGAAGAGTAATGGGTCGAGGCGAACTCTAGAAAGGCAGATAAATGTAATGTTGGGACTCGAGCTATTTACCCGAGTATCCAAGGCGATTGCGGCTTAGGCTGCGTCCTCGGCCAATTCGGACACGCCACTGCGGTCAGAAGAACAACTTGTACATCTCCCGGGTGTCGCACCCATGAAGTGTTGGAGAATCCGAGGTCCCTCGGTTTGAACTCCCATAGGCGGAGAGGGCGGCGTTTGCGGGGATGAAGATGCGATTAGCATAACCTGCATCACCACAATCAGATTGATCTCCCTCGCCTAGAGGTCTCGAATCCGACCCTGCAATAAAGTCACGTCTTCGGACGACCCCCAATTGAGCCCTTGGTTGACCCATGACATCAGTCGGCATGGAGGTCCCGGGCGGAAGGAAGGCGGCGGCTTTTGCTTGCGCCCTTGAGCGGTGATATAGAACCACTCCTGTTGCCCGATCCGAGTTCCTCTTGGAAGGAACCCTCGGGCCATGGGGCATCGGCCTTTTTGCTTATGACCGCCCGCCGCACTCCGGCAGCGACCCCGATCATCTTCGGCTCCACATTGAAGGTCTTCAGCCACAGGCCGAAGTGGGGAGTGACGCGGAGGAAGGCTTCCCAGACGATAATGAATGCGGACATATGGAGGATGGACTCCGGAGCCAAGTCGTGAAAGTCCAGCCCATAGTAGAACATGAGCCCTCTCACGAAGGGATCCGTCGGGAAGCCTAAACCCCGACGGAGGTGGGGTACGAAGACGACGAACTCATCGGGCTCGGGGGCAGGCACGGCCTGCCCTTGGGCGGGCAACCTGTGCGAAACCTCGTAGGCCAGGTACTTGGCCTCGCGTAACTTCAATATGTCCTCCGGTCCTGGAGGTCGGAGCCGGACATGGTTGAGAATCCGAAGCGCTCGAATCTAAGGCTCTGGGTGTTGGAACTGGGAGCGAGGAGGAGATTCGATGCGAGATTGAAGAACAAGGACAAGCCTTGGTCCTCTTATAAAGAGGAAAAAATACCAAGAGCCATCTCCGTGACCGTTTGGGATTCACCTTCGATAGAGGAGGTGTGGCGACGGGAACGGTTGGGCTACCCACGCACGTATTGATGAGAATCCGGAATAAGGGAACACGATCTACGCTTCGACAAGGCGTGCCAAAGAAGCTCGCCATTTGAGCGTCTTTGAGGTGGTATAGTAAAAAGCGATTCAAGTAAAAGCGATAGCGGTGTGATGTCACGCTGCATAATCGTCAACAGATTGAACTAGTGTACATTTTATTCTCTCTACGGTGGAATGTGGAATTTATTTTGCGAGCGGACACTATCTGGTGTTCATGATCTTCTCTGGATTATTCAAGGAGGAACCCGCCTTGCAATGCCGAACATTATGCGCTACGGACTAATCGTCATTGAAGCCTGGTTCGAGGGCTCTTGAGGAGTCTGGACTAGGGGTGTCTGGACAGCGGACTATCATCGTCCACGGACTCCAAGACTACTGAAGATACAAGATTGAAGACTCCGTCCGTGTCCGGATGGGACTTTCCTTGGCGTGGAAGGCAAGCTTGGCGTCTGGATATGTAGATCTCCTACCATTATGGCGACTGTAACCCTAGCCTCCTCCGGTGTCTATATAAACCGGAGGGCTTTAGTCCGTAGGACACAACATACATTACAACAATCATACCATAGGCTAGCTTCTAGGGTTTAGCCTCCTTGATCGCGTGGTAGATCCACTCTTGTATTACCCATATCATCAATATTAATCAAGCAGGATGTAGGGTTTTACCTCCATCGAGAGGGCCCGAACCTGGGTAAAAACATCGTGTCCCTCGTCTCCTGTTACCATCCGCCTAGACGCACAGTTCGGGACCCCCTACCTGAGATCCGCCGGTTTTGACACCGACAGTCACCGTCTCTCCAGAATGTCAATGCCGCATTCACTGGACTTAACTGCAGGTGCAATTGGTGTGTCACTGACATGCGGGCCAGACGCCCGTTGGGCCCACATGTCAGACACCCAAACACATCTGCAGTTAAGTCACTGAAGCAGCGTCCGTATTCACGCCCGATGAACCTACTCTGGTGCCAGTTGTCCATCCGTCTGCCGCGGCTCATTGCCATTCGCCCGCTATATTAACTTGAGCCCCAGCTCCCAGCCATAGCTAAAGACCCACACTTATTCTCCTCCGGTCCCTTCCTTCTGTCGGCACCACTTCAACCATGGCCTCGTGGCGCTCAAAGCTCTCTTGGGCGTCTTGTCGCGAGGAGCGAGCGAGGACATCGGTGACTCCGCTCTGGGCGCGCTCCAAAGCTCTCTTCGACGTACTGTCGCAGGAGCAAATGAAGGAGATCGCCGGCACCCCCCGGGCCGCCCTCCACCGCCATGACCACAAAGTCGGCGTGCATGCGCGGGCACAGCCAGCAGCGAGGAAGAGTAGTACACGGTAGGTCGCCGCCGCTCTGGTCCCGGGAAGGCCACCGCTACTCCACTCAGTTGACGCCAAGCTTGGTGGGGTAAACATCGGCGGCCGATTAGCCGCTTGACGGCGACATGGAGGCGGAAATCTTCATAACCTTGTGCTCCGGCCGGAGGAGGAGGTTATCGAGGCGGATGAGGAGAAGGCAAAGGCAATGGCCGGCTTTCTCGGGTTCATGGCGGACTTGGTGGTCGGCGCGGCGATCATTTAGATTAGGTTTCTGATGGGTTTAATACGGTTTGTGCGAAATATGTAATGAATTTCGTCCAGTTTATAGGAAAAGTTTTCGAAATGTAATGAATTTCATCCGGTTAATTTCATCCAGTTAATTTGAAATTTGCTTTGTTTGCACGAATTTCGTCCGGTTAGTTCATATAGTTGTCGAAAGGTATGCGGGCAGCATCGGATGGCATCCATCAGTGTCCTCGGACAGATGCCGGTGTAAATTTGTGGGCCAGCGCTGGATATGCCCTAACAATCATGCTATAATCGCTAATAATCTTCCATTATTTGGCAGGAAACAGTTATCCCTCGATCAAAATCAGATCCGCGGTGTTTCGCACTCCTCCCGCGTACGAGTCTAAACTCTTGCTTACATAAAATGGAGCAAGTGGACGGCACTGTAGCACGTCATATCACTCGAACTAGCCCGCCTAACGAGCGGGAAAGCACCGCCCTCGTCATTTTGTTCTGGATTTCTATCGATCGATCACACGAAAATGTTACGCTTCGCAAGTTCTAAAGGAAAAGGCGGCACACTTACGACTCGTACGCGTCGCAACCCCGACAGTCCGGCTCGCACGCCGCTCACCAAAGGGGACACGCTTGTCTTGCAATTTCACTGACATGTGGGACCGTAATTGAATAAACCGTTGATAGCCGAAATCTAATCGCTCGGCGGGCGTCGGCTGAGAAGAGAGAAACGGGGGAGGGAGAAGAGATCGCTCGCCCACCGCGCATGGACTCCAAGAAATATATGGTGATAATGTGAGGTGGGCCATCTTTGGAGTCCGGACCGCTTAGGAGCCCGCTCTCACCGCCTGCCCCTCAAGGCGCTTGACTTCCGCTGCATGCATAGCAAGTAGTCCCCTAATGTGGAGGAGAGAGGCATTGACAAAGTCAAGGAGTAACATGGAGACAATAGCTTTCATCAAAATAAACAATGAATACTCGTTGCTCGTCCTCTATATCGGAAAGAATACTTTCATTCGCCGACATGTGGGACGTCGACCATCTGGTCCACCCGCCATGCACAAAATTATCCTGGTCTACCCGGTCGTATCGCATGGCCCAACCTTTCCCACCGTAAGTTGCTCGGACGAAGGAACCATCATGACTTTGTTGAATTCGCATCTTCAAGAAAACTTCTTGCACCCGATCTTGCTACCACACGCCAAGACCGGGCGGCCACTGTACCACGTCATATCTTTGAAACCCACTAGGCCAAACTAGCCCGCCTAGGTCATCTATTTTGGAGCAGAGAGAATGCGTCTCTGCTTGCTATGATTTTGTGTTGCACGTTCTCGTACTTACGCTACGATTTTCCTACCCTATGAACCAAATGAGGCTGAATGTATATCGACTATTATGCGATCGATCGCTAAGCCCACAATTTTAGGAGCTAGGGCTATTGGTCGATCGACGAGGATAAGTATAAGCGTACCACGAGCTCATCGGTCCCAACGTTTCTCTTCGGTGAGTGTTTTGCAAGTACTATAGCTCATACGATAGCTAGCCTACTAACACCAAGAATCATCAAACAAGCCTGCCGATATGATAAATAGTTCAAACTTACATCTAAGCATGCCATATATTACATCAAAAGCTGGTAAGGATACATCTGTGTCCATAACTCGGAGAGGGTTCGCATGATTCACCGCATGATTCACTATCAAACAAAAGTAGCAAGATCCACCCACACAAGACAGTGCACTAGCCCTAAGATGGTTTGATAACACGCATCGTTCTGGTAATTAAACACATGGCAATGCAAACTACCCTGAAGGATTAGCGCGACCAACTATTTCTTGTCATCGATCTCTGGGGCAATGACCACGGCACGGACAGCGGCATGGGAATCGATTTCTGGGGCGATGTCCACAGGACTGACCGCGACATCGGAATCGATCTCTGGGGCGATGTCCATAGGATGGACAGTGGCATCGGAATCGATCTCCGGGGCGATGCCAACAGGACGGGCCACGACATCGGAATCATCAAGGACAACGACCGGCACCTGCACAACACTAACATATTAGCAAGCACATTGCAAATAATCAAAAAGCAAGCACATTTCAAATAATCAAAAGCCACAACTATGGTAATAAGCCATTATTTTTTACCTTGTGCAGCTCACCGGGGGATCTCATCCCTCCGGGGGCCATCTCCTCGTCCTCGATGGGGGCCATCACCTTGCCAGGGGAATACTGCTTCTCAACGGCGACTATCTCCTCAAACTCGGTCTTGAGCCTCACATAGGTGGCAATCAGAGCTCCTGGGGTAGGCACGGTGGGGCCCTTGCTGTTCTTCCAACTTTCTTTGAGGAGTTCGTCCGCCAACGTCCTCAACTCTTTGGCCAGTGCTTGTTTCTTGGAGTTCTTCGTCTCCATGGGTTGGCCCGCCAACATGGTCAACTCGTTGGTCGGTGCTCGCTTCCTGGAGATTGCTATCTCCAGTGGGTTATCCGCCGGCAACTCTTTGCCTCGTGCTCCAGGATCCATCAATGAACTGACAAACAAAAAGCAATCGAAAGGAAACCACAGTCGCAATGAAAACGAGAAAAGAATAGGATGTGAGAATCGGTCGGTGCTTCGCAAAAAGAAGATTATTGGAATGAAAATATCGCAGCATAACTGATTCGCCCACCTTTCCTTCGTCGGTAGAGAAGAAAAATGGCAGAAGTGAGTAGCCTGGAGTGAGGTTTTCTTCAAGAAAGGGAAGAAAGGGCTTGAACGAGCGTTCCAATGAAATGATGGTTGCTTCGTCCAGTCCAACTTGGAGGCCACCTTACCCTTCTTTGGTAAAGGTGTGGGTTTTGTGATATATTGGTCATGATGGCCACACCGGGGTGACAGGTGAGTCTCGACTGTAGCACCTCACTGTGATTTGGTGGATGGCACGCGGGCCCGGATGCTTTGAAATGTCATTAACTTGATTTTAGTCTCTTTAGTATTTGGATCCAAGCATGGATGAGGCTAACAAGTTTTAGTCCCACTACTTTTAGGGTATGTTTGGTTGGAGACTAGTGTGGCCAAGTCAAAGTGTGGCTAGTCATGAGACTAAAACGTATCAAAGCACCCTCTCAATATTGTGCACCGCGACCAAGGCGGAGAGGAAAACAAGAGAACTACGTAATTAATGCATGAGTTTAATTAGGGTAGTTTTGTAAAGTACGAGATACATTCCTCCAATCGCAAAATGCCTTGGTTCATGAGATTTGATATTTGAGCCCTATAAACCGGAGGGAGGGGGTCTTGCATACAGTGTAGTCTAGTCACTTGTTTTTTTGAGCGAAGTCTAGTCACTTGTTGAAATCTCTAGAAAGGCAAATACTCCTTTACGGTTTCTGTGTCTATACTACTCCCTCCATCTAGGTGTGTAAGTCATCTTACGAAAACCAAATAGTCCCAAAACATTTAGGCGCGGTGCATTAACTTCTACCTTGTTTCTTGTTTCTTGACATACGTATCAACCAATAAGAGATGAGAGGTGTGCATGTTTTTAATGACTTGCAATGGCTAGTTCATTGCATTGAATGCTATTAATTAGCAAATAAACATTGGTGACCCCAGGGGGAAACGGTGCTAAGCGCGTGTACCTATGCAGAATGAGTATTAACCAATGGATAATGGAGTTTAATTGTTAAAGAATAGCAATTTTGTCTCATGCAAGAGCCTGGCTAGTACTCCAAGGAACCGCGCCACGCGAGCGCTTAGAATCGCCACGCGTTCGGTTTGCACTTGGCTCTTCGCCTCTTGAGAAGGCGAACAATGATGTTACTCCTACTTCTACGATGTCGAATCTTTGCTACATGTCCGTCCACCTCGTGCGGGAGGGATAGCGTGTGGAAGCTTCTACTTCGCTCCCGCCTTTGCGTCCATGACGGTGGGCCCAACGGTGGTTGGCCCACCTGTCATGCAACAAAGCGAGTGCGATAAGGCACCGAGCTCGGTCCGTGAGGAAGAGGTCGTCGTAGTAATCAAATTTCTCGGGCTTGTACGAGTTGACGCGACACATCAAAGCCTTGCATTCGATAAAACTCTTTTACACATTTCAAATGGGCTACCGTATGTAGGAGTAGACATATTACGCTTCAGTATGTACTCCCTCCGTTCCAAAATATAAGTCTTTTAGAGATTTCACTATGAACAGTACATACTGAAACAAAATGAGTGAATCTACACTCTAAAATATGTCTATATACATCCGTATGTAGTTTGTAGTGGAATCCCTAAAAAGACTTACATTTAGGAACGGAGGGAGTAGTCACTTGTTGCAATCTCTAAAAAGACTTATATTTGGAAACGGAGGGAGTACAATGCATGCATGCATGCCGTGACTTTCCTTTTGATACTTGCATGTGTTGATTTGATTCACCTTGCCACATTTGGACTATAAATTTAACTAACCAATTTTTCATGCATGTCACAAAAAATCAGGGGGCTCTTTGGATTGTGACTATGTTTGTCTTATGTTGCCATATTATTTTTCCCACACTTGCCACACTTGCCTAACCTGAGTTGCTCAAATTGTTAGACACACTTTGGATTGCCTAAGGGAATCTTGCCAAAATTTCTGTGTCTATGACATGTGGGGTTCACTGCTAATAAAAAAATTCTTGTCTTAGGTGTGGCTAATAAAAAAGACTTATATTTAGGAAGGGAGGGAGTAGAAAATATAAATAATAATGCAAGTTGGGGCAACCCACGTTTCCGCTAATTTTAGTCGTGGGCTTGTTTACAATTTTTACGAGGGGTTGGTTGTTCATTTAATGGAGGGACTTGTAGTACTACCAGACTTGAACGATACAAAGTGCGACCTGGCACACTGTAACACCACTTGGAACAAGCGGGTAGCTATCTCAAAAAACAATCAACAACTAAAAAAACCGCGACCTGGCATGTAGTATAGTACACAATTTTAAACGATTTTTTGATGGAGTGAAAAAGGAAAACTACCCTACTACTTATATATAGGCCGGAGCCTCCGCGCTTGCTTGCTAGGGCTGCTCTATTCACACACTCTCATCCTCTCCAGATCTAAACAAGATAGGGTAGTAACCTGTCTTTCTCCCTTCAAAAACACGGCTTTCTATCCTCACCGCTGGTTACAGATCCGGACGTATCCCCCTCCGCCGGTGAAGGGGAGGAGGGGCAGCGTTTAGGCCGTCGTCGACAGCGAGGGAGGAGACCCACTGCCGGCCGCACCATTATCTCTAGCCGAGCGCCGGCGCGAGAGGTCCTCCGATCCCTTCGTCATTGCCTGTGGGCGGATCCGGCCTCCCGCCGCCCACCTATCCACATCCCGACGACCTTCAGGTATATCTTCGTTCGAAACCGCCTTAGCTCTACTTCCCCATTTCGCTCGTCCTTTGCATGTGCATCATTTTCTACCTCTCAGCCCCTCTCGATCGGATGGTCCAACGTCACCTATTTTTTTCTTCTATTGTTAGAGGTAAAGCTACTTCATGGAGTCGAATCTCGTACTCCCTCTGTCAGGACCCCGACTCAATGCCACATCGATCTAGCATGTAACACCTCATATCACTTTACGGCCTCACGCACGGTATTCCCACGGGTCTCGCCTTACCTTTGCCCGGGACCGTTTCGCCTTTTGGCACACGTATATGATAGTGTCGCTAGCATCCATATGATAAGGAGCCCGGGCTGACATGGCTAGTCATAAACCCAAAGTGGCACAAAACTTACAGGGACAGGCATCCATGACCCAGCATCGAATGTGTCGGTCATCAGCGAGTGAATCTAGGCTGTAGCACTGGGCTAGCAGGACTCCGGTGAACCGGGTTGTAGCGGGCTAACAGGACTCCGGTATTCATCGTGTGACATTTCCCAGGGGACGGATACACGAAGCGAAGAAGGACACATCTTGGCCAGCCTAAGTGTTCCGGAGCGGTAGCAAGCTACCATGGCTCGATGGAAGCACTAGGAGACTTTTCGGTAAGAGAGGCTACTAAGGATAAACAACTAGATAGTCGGATCCACACATACCAAGCATTTCAATAACATACACACAATATGCTCGACATGTGCAAATACAACATGGCATCACAACATGACTCTACAACTCAAGTATTTTATTCAATAGGCTCAGGAGCGAGATATTACAAACATGGGTCTCATGACCCAACATTGAAACATACAAATCAAAGCACAAGCGGAAGCTTAACATGTCCGAGTACGAGACAACTACAAATGAAAAAGGGTGAGAAGCGACTATCTACCGAGATCCCGCCGAGGGCACAAGATCGTAGTGAGGTAACAAGCTAAGCGTCGAAGTCCACGCGGAACTACTAGCGAGACTGAAGTCTCTGCAAAAAACATAAAATGGGCAAACGTGAGTACAAATGTACCCAGCAAGACTTACATCAGAACTAACTACATATGCATCATTATCAACAAAGGGGTGGTGGAGTTTAATTGCAGCAAGCCAGCTTTGACTCAGTGGCTATCCTGAACTATGACTGCAAGTAACTATTTTGAGGTGGCGCACACGAGTCCACATATTCACCATATCAATACACCATTATGGATCCGCTCCCGTCTTCCTACGAGAACGCCATCCATAGCACTCACGCTTATCTTGCGCATTTTAGAGTATCCACTTTCACTTGTCTATGAACTATGCAAGGGGTCCAAGTTTCCATATCCGAGGAATCCGGCTATTGAATAGATAATGATAACCCCGCAGGGTGTACTTCTTCACACACGCTCTCGCCACTTATCGCCAGACCGTCATGTACCTCGGCAACCTTCAAGCGAAGCCGGGCGAGGAGTCGCCACGGCCTACCTAAACACTCAAGCCTCTCGTCCGGGTTCGCCGCCTATTCGGGTTCCATCCGCAAGGAGATCCGGCCGGGGTGTCGCTCACGGCCCCAAACGATGTGTGCATGGTTCCCAAGCCCACCATCCGGGTGCTACTTGGTACACCGGACCACTGTGCCTAGTCTGTCCCAAGCCCACCTGTACCGGGTGCCACTTGGTAGACTACTAACACTACCTACAAACACCAGAAACTAGTTGCAACTCCTGGACAGAGATCAAGGGTGATTAAGAAGCCGAGAGGGTCAATTAAGGATCCCAATGAGTGGTAGTAGATGTTCATGGATCACAAACACAGAACTCAGTTCCTGAGGACGGTTTCAATGAGACAACCCACCATGTACTCCTACATGGCCTCTCACCGCTACCTTTACCAAATCGTGTTCACACACTTAGCTCACACACAGTAGGACATGTTCACCACTTTCCAATTCATTCCCGATGAAGCAGACCTGACTCAACTCTAAGCAGTAGCAGGCATGACAAACAAGCATGAATGAGTAGGCACATCAGGGCTCAAACAACTTTTACTGTGGCAATGACAGGTCATGCAGAGGATAAAGGGGTTCAACTACCGCAGCATGTAACAGTTGAAACGTTGTTGTCCTAATGCAGTAAAAGAGAGCAGGAGCGAGAGAGTGGGATTGTATCGGAATGAACATGGGGTTTTTGCTTGCCTGGCACTTCTGAAGACAGTATATTTCTTCATCGGTGTCAACGATCACAGCTTCGGAGTCACGTCTATCGAGAGGGGACAAACACCGACAAACAAGGAAGAACACAATCAATGCAATGCACAATATGATGCATGATCATGACATGGCAATATGCTGTGATTTGAGCTAATGCAACTACCAACAGGTTAAATGAAGTTGGTTTGAACCAAAGATTCAAATTCCAACTCCATATGTGATTATTCAAATGCCATTTAATTGATTTGACCTAAACAGTGAACAAAAGTTGTTCCAACATGCATGAAAATGGTACAGATGGATAGATTGGATTTTTCTGATCATTTTTCATATATAACTTATTCCAATCTGAGTTATAAATTATTTTCTATGAATTTTTGAAGTTTGCTACATTTTCTGGAATTTCCTATATAAAAATAAATCCAGTAAATGCTTTATTGCGTAAACATCTGCGTCACCGTGACGTCGGCCAGGTCAACAGCGCCGCCGCGGTCAAACGACGATGTGGGGCCCATTGGTCGATGACTCGGGGCTGGCTTGAGTGAATGACAGTGGGACCGGTCACCGACCGGGGCGAGTCAAAGGCGACACGTGGGGTCCACAAAGATTAGCACTAATCTAATGTAAAAATTATACTAACCTAATTAAGCTCGAGGGGCCCACATGGCGGTGGCTCATGGGGTGCTCATAGTGGTCATTAGCACTAACTAACCGGCGCCACGTCGGTGGTGACGCCGGCGACACAAGAGCGGCGAAACTTCGCGGAGTTGGTCGGGACGGCGCTTCTGAGCCGCGGCTTTACGCCACCGAGGGCATCTACGCGAGCTGGAACTTCAGCGCATCCAACGGTGCAAGCAGCACTGCTAGGGGGGCAAAACGACGACGGCGTCGAGGTCGGCGGCGGCCGGAGCTTCGGGCGTCGGCGGATTCGATGCCACGGTAGCAGAAGGACAAGCGGTTTGCACCTACGGCTCTGGCGTGCTCACAAACCCAACGGAAACACCCACGGGACCAATAGGTCACCGGAGCTTCGTCGGCGACGAGGTCGTGCGGCGGCGCACTCTCGGCCTCGACGGAAACAGCGGCTACGACGAGAACTAGGCCACGTAATTAGAGGGGCAGTGCGAGGGCTCACGGAGATCACGATGAGGCGGTCGGCGTGCTCGGGAAGGCTGGGGCGACGGATGGCGAAGCGATCTCCAGCGTCGAAGCTTCAAGCGAGGTCGAGGGCGGCGATCACGGGGCTTCTGCGTCGTGTTCGTTGGCGGAGAGCTTTGCGGCGGCTGCGGGGCCGATGGATCGTCGGGAGGCGAGGAGGTGGCTCGAGGCGTGGTGGCAGCGAGCGGCGTGTCGCTCTTGGATGCGTCTTGAGAGAGAACAGAGGAGGGGGAAAGGCCTTTGGAGAGAGTGAGAGGGCACTGGGGGCGTGTGGCGATGCCGAGGAAGGCAGGCGGCGGCAAGCATGAGGTGGCCGTCGCAGCGTCTTGTGGCGTCAGGCACACGCCCTCCGCCCTCTTGGCGGGGAGGTTGAAGACAGTGGGGCTTTCACTGGGCTGGGCCAATAGTCTTGGAGCACGGTGGGCCGCCAGTAGGTTAGGTAGGTGGCCTAGTGGCCTTCTCTCCCTCTCTTTATTATTTGTTTCATTTTTCTAATTTACGCTACTGTTTTGCAATTAAAATACTAACAAAACACTTTGGTTAATTCTGTAAATTTTGTGAGGAATATTTGAATTATTTTAAAACCACACAATAAATTTCAGAATATTTGGAGCAACCAATATTTAATGGTAACTTTTAAACTCCAACTCAAATACCATAATGATTTAATTGGTGACCAAAATGTCCTAGAAAAATATGCATTATCTACGGTAGAGGCTTTCACCTTTTTCCATAAATCATGAACATTTTAAAGGGATATTTTGAGGTCATTGAAAATATTTTGGTTGAACCTATTTGAATTGCATTTGTGCTAGGGTTTAGGACATCCCCATTTCAGGTTTAAGAGAAATTTAAACATGTTGCAACACAAGACTAGCTAACCCAGTACATACCAGAACTAGGGATGTGACACCCTCCGTCCGAAAATACTTGTCATTGAAATAAAGTGGGGGTGGGGGAATTTAGTATGTACATCGAACTTGGTACAAACAGGAAGGAAAGGGGATGAAAGTAGTACAGACTGGTCATCCAACCGGTCTCTTGGTCGAAAAGGGAAATATAGGGGTAACGCTGTACATAGTGGTATGACCAGGACTAGATTTGCTATCCACACATAGGAGTAGGTGGCTAGAGTGAACAAAAATGGGACCAACCCAGATATGTTTCTTGGATGTTTGTTTCTCGGGGCAACAAACTATGAATCACCACTTTATTCCCCTATTTACGTACATGGTGTTGTACTGCTGGTGCACCCACTGTCCCATGCCCTTATACCAAATATTTAGGCTCCGGTCGGAATAAAGGGGTATAAAACATAGGTCTTGATGAAAATAGAGGAATAGGAAAGGAATGTAGGTATAAAACTATGGAACAGCGAACCGGAGGAAACTCTCAAGAGAATGTGTTCGGATGGACTACGAAATGTACAGATTTGTTTTTTAGAGTAGAATGCTTGGCAGTATGAGATGCTATTTGTTTATTCAGCTGCACAGTGACTACTCTTGTCCTCACCTCACGTACCACACATAGGTTGATTTTTTTATTCCGGCAAACACAACACAGTAACCTGTCTAACGCATGGCAGCGAGCGCCCGCCTCGGGCTTCCGCCCAAAAAATGAGCAGCGTGTGGATGTTTCTAATCCGATGGAATTAGTACTACTAGACCAACTTTCCTATGAAACACTATTCACCTTTCCCGTGTTCCGGACGATTGGAAGGGAAAGAATACAGTAGGAATTGTGTTCCTACGAAAATCCTGCACCAAACCTGTGAACCGAACGCAGCCTTAGTTGTTCTTAATATAATGTCCCTGGTAAAAATGAAGCCATGCCACTGTTTTTGCCTGTAATTGTTTGAGACTCTCACAAGTTTAGCCAAATGTTTTTGCCTGTAATTGTTTGAGACTCATTTGTTTCTCTCTGTGCCTTTTGTGCAAACAGGATATCCAATTCACCAGTTCTTTGTTGTGACCTTTGGTGCCTTTGCACAAAACTCTTCTTAAAAGAAGTGACTTTTGTTTGTTTAAGCTGGAATGTCGATGGAACAGTTGGTTCATTTTGGTGGAACTGCACAAAGGGATATCTGTGTTCCAATCCTCATCATCCATATTGGCGCCATAACCTCCCTTTAGGTAAGAATGATATTTAATGCATGTGTTCATCTCTATTTTCTGACTGCCATGAGAAAATAATGCTGTTTTTTACTAGTACACTTGTACTCCCTCACTGACAAAACCAATTCTGAATTAGAAGGCCAATCATGTACTTGGTGTCACCAACTGGTGAGGAGAAAGAGAAACATAGCATGAAGAGGAAGAAGAAGAAGAAGAAAGCAGTGTTAAGGCGATCTTCTTTGAAGCTGAGGCCTCGATCGAGGCTATTCAAGGGCTCCGGCAAGGACTACCTTACATGTGAGACGATCCTCCAGGGAGCCCTTCCACTTCTGCTGTCTCACTTAATTAATTAGGAGCACTTAAGTACCACTAATTTATTACTGCCTAATTTTCCTGTTGGAGTTAAACAAATCTTTAGTAGGACCCTATGTTGAATCATGTACGTGTGAATGTTTGTCTATGGAGGTGAATCATGTGGTGGAGCTGGGAGGGAATATTATTAGTGTCATGACATAATAGTGCTATTGTTTTGCATGTCAATTTATTGCCATTGGTTCAATGAGGCAATGTTTTGCGTATTGTCCATCATGAATTTGATGCTACTATTTGAGTAATATGCTAATGTCTTCCTATCCTTTCTCACTAAGCTAATGAAGGTTTCACTTTGTTCCTACTTGTGCAGAGAGGGATCATGTTGTGCCAATCATACATTTTAGTGGAACTACACAAGACAATACAATGAAGCTGTATCCCAGCCGATTGCTTTAACTCTCGCTGGAAGTTCTTGATAATCTTCGATATAATCTCAACCTTTGGTAAACAAGAGTGATTTCAACCATACATTTTAAGTGCACAAAAATATATACTATTGTGTGATTCCAGTGAGTGCTTTATCATCTCTTATGGGACTACATGAATAAGTTTTTTTCTCAGGTTGGTACGGGCCTAAAGCCTTCATCCATATTAGTTTGTTGTCATCTCTATTTGTGTCTTGATACTGTTATGAGAAACTCCTTTATCTTTGCACTTTTAAGTTTTGAAACCTATGATAAATGGCGATGCTTTGAGTGTTGAGTTGAGCTAATTGGCACTGATTAAATAAACTAATACCTCTCTTTAAGCAAGACTACTATGTTGCTAACTTTACCCATTAAGATAATGAGGGTGATTCTATTTGTTAGTGTATGTTTCATCAACTAGTCCCACTATTACAGTAATCTCACTCTCTCAATATATGTGCCAACATGGATGCTCGATTTTGGTGGAACTGCACAAAAACTTTGGGTGCTTCATTGCCTCGACAGCTTCCGTCCTTTCCTGTCAGTCACTAATCTCCGCTTGCTTTCTTCCTTTGCTGTCAGACGCTTGGCTTATCTCGGCTTCCAGTCAAAGGAAATAGTAATTGATATGCTACCTCACACAGGTTGGTACTGGTCTTTATCCTGATTATTGTGCCAAGACTCCATGGGTGTTAGAATCATTACTATGTAATCTAGATTATTGACTCTAGTGCAAGTGGGAGACTGAAGGAAATATGCCCTAGAGGCAATAATAAAGTTATTATTTATTTCCTTATTTCATGATAAATGTTTATTATTCATGCAAGAATTGTATTAACCAGAAACATAATACATGTGTGAATACATAGACAAGCAGTGTCACTAGTATGCCTCTACTAGACTAGCTTGTTAATCAAAGATGGTTAAGTTTCCTAACCATGAACAAAGAGTTGTTATTTGATTAACAAGGTCACATCATTAGTTGAATGATCGATTGACATGACCCATTCCATTAGCTTAGCACCCGATCGTTTAGTATGTTGCTATTGCTTTTATCCATGACTTATACATGTTCCTATAACTATGAGATTATGCAACTCCGTTTACGGAGGAACACTTTGGGTACTACCAAACGTCTGGCGAAGCGGGTGATTATAAAGGAGTACTACAAGTGTCTCCAAAGGTAGATGTTGGGTTGGCATATTTGAGATTAGGTTTTGTCACTCCGATTGTCGGAGAGGTATCTCTGGGCCCTCTCGGTAATACACATCACTTAAGCCTTGCAAGCATTACAACTAATGAGTTAGCTGTGAGATGATGTATTACGGAGCGAGTAAAGAGACTTGTCGATGCGAGATTGAACTAGGTATTGGATACCGACGATCGAATCTCGCAAGTAACATACCGATGACAAAGGAACAACGTATGTTGTTATGCGGTCGACCGATAAAGATCTTCATAGAATATGTAGGAGCCAATATGGGCATCCAGGTCCGCTATTGGTTATTGACGGAGGCGTGTATCGGTCATGTCTACATTGTTCTCGAACCGTAGGGTCCGCACGCTTAAGGTTTCGATGGCGGTTATATTATGAGTTTGTGTATTTTGATGTACCAAGGAGTTCGAGTCCGGATGTGATCACGGACATTACGAGGAGTCTCTAAATGGTCGAGACATAAAGATTGATATATTGGACGGCTATATTCGGACACGGAAAGGTTCGGAAGTTTCGAGAAAACTGGAGTGCTTGGGAGGTTACTGGAACCCCGGGAAGTAATGGGCCTTAGTGGGCCAAGAGGGAGAGAGAGGGCCGCACCAGGAGGTGGCGCCCTGTGGGGAGTCCGAATAGGACAAGGAGGGGGCGGCCCCTTCCCTCTCCCTCTCCTCTCCTTCCTTCCCCTTCCTCCTTCCTAGTTGGACTAGGAAAGGGAGTCCTACTCCCACTAGGAGGAGGACTCCCCCCGCCCGTGGCGCGCCCCTAGGCCGGCCGGCCCTCCCCCTTGCTCCTTTATATACGGGGGCAGGGGGGCACCCTAGAACACACAAGTTGATCCTTGAGATCGTTCCTTAGCCGTGTGCGGTGCCCCCCTCCACCATAATCCACCTCGGTCATATCGTTGCGGTGCTTAGGCGAAGCCCTGCGTCGGTAGAACATCAAGATCGCCACCACGCCGTCTTGTGGAACTCTCTCCGGAGCTTTGCTGGATCGGAGCCGAGGAGTGTCACCGAGCTGTCGTGTGTCAAGAACTCGGGCGGCGAAATGTAACGCTAGGATCGGTTGGATCGCGAGGAGAACGTCGACTACTTCCTCTACGTTGTGATCGCTTCGCTTGGTCTACAAGGGTATGTAGACAACACTCTCCCCTCTCGTTGCTATGCATCACCATGATCTTGCGTGTGCGTAGGAAATTTTTGAAATTACTCGTTCCCCAACAGTGGCATCCGAGCCTAGGTTTTTATGGTTTGATGTTTTGGAGTAGAACACAAGTGAGTTGTGGGCGATACAAGTCATACCGCCTACCAGCATGTCATACTTTGGTTCAGCGGTATTGTGAGATGAAGCGGCCGGACCGATATTACGCAGACGCTTACGCGAGACTGGTTTCACCGCCTCGAGCACTCGTTGCTTAAAGGTGATTGGCGGGTGTCTGTCTCTCTCACTTTAGTTGAATCGAGTGTGGCTACGCCCGGTCCTTGTGAAGGTTAAAGCGAGTCTATTTGACAAACTATCGTTGTGGTTTTGATGCGTAGGTAAGAACGGTTCTTGCTAAAGCCCGTAGCAGCCACGTAAAATTTGCAACAACAAAGTAGAGGACGTCTAACTTGTTTTTGCAGGGCATGTTGTGATGTGATATGGTCAAGGCGTGATGCTATATTTTATTGTATGAGATGATCATGTTTTGTAACGAAGTTATCGCAATCGGCTGGAGCCATATGGTTGTCGCTTTATTGTATGAAATGCAACGCATACTGTAATTGCTTTACTTTATCACTAAGCGGTAGCGATAGTCGTAGAAGCAATAGATGGCGTAAACGACAACGATGCTACGATGGAGATCAAGGTGTCGCGCCGGTGACGATGGTGATCACGACGGTGCTTCGGAGATGGAGATCACAAGCACAAGATGATCACTTATATTGATTGCATGTGATGTTTATCCTTTATGCATCTTATCTTGCTTTGATTGACGGTAGCATTTTAAGATGATCTCTCACTAAAAATTATCAAGTAGTGTTCTCCCTGAGTATGCACCGTTGCCAAAGTTCGTCGTGCCCGGACACCACGTGATGATCGGGTGTGATAAGCTCACGTCCATCTACAACGGGTGCAAGCCAGTTTTGCACACGCGAATACTCGAGTTATACTTGACGAGCCTAGCATATGCGAGATATGGCCTCGGAACACGGAGACCGAAAGGTCGGCGTGAATCATATAGTAGATATGATCAACATAAGATGTTCACCATTGAAAACTACTCCATCTCACGTGATGATCGGTTATGGTTTAGTTGATTTGGATCACGTGATCACTTAGATGACTAGAGAGATGTACATCTAAGTGGGAGTTCTTAAGTAATATGATTAATTGAACTTACATTTATCATGAACTTAGTACCGATAGTATCTTGCTTATCTATGTTTGTTTGTAGATAGATGGCTCGTCTTTGTTGTTCCGTTGAATTTTAATGCGTTCCTTGAGAAAGCAAAGTTGAAAGATGATGGTAGCAATTACACGGATCGGGTCCGTAATTCGAGGATTATCCTCATTGCTGCATGTAAGAGTTACGTCTGGATGCACCGCTGGGTGCGAACTGCTTCTTGATGCAACCGACGACGTTAAGAACGTCTGGCGAGCAAAGCTGATGACTACTCTATAGTTCGGTATGCCATGCTTTACGGCTTAGAACGGGTCTTCAACGGCGTTTTGAGCGTCATGGAGCATATGAGATGTTCCAGGAGTTGAAGTTGATATTTCAACAGAATGCCCGGATTGAGAGATATGAAGTCTCCAATAAGTTCTATAGCTGCAAGATGGAGGAGAATGGGTCTGTCAGTGAGCACATACTCAGAATGTCTGGGTATTACAATCACTTGACTCAAGCGGGAGTTAATCTTCCGGATGATTGTGTCATTGATGTAATTCTTCAATCACGCCACCAAGCTACAAAGGCTTCGTGATGAACTATAATATGCAAGGGTTAGTAAAGACTATGCCTGAGCTCTTCGCAATGCTAAAGGCTGCGGAGGTAGAAATCAAGAAGGAGCATCAAGTGTTGATGGTCAATAAGACCACTAGTTTCAAGAAGAAAGGCAAAGGGAAGAAGAAGGGGAACTTCAAGAAGAACAACAAACAAGTTGCTGCTCGGAGAAGAAACCCAAGTCGGACCTAAACACTCGGCCCGAGTGCTTCTCGCAAGCGGCATGGACCTTTGAAGCGGAACTGCCCCAAGTATTTGGCGGATAAGAAGGATGGCAAGGTGAACAAAGGTATATGTGATATACATGTTATTGATGTGTACCTTACTAGAGCTCATGATAGCACACTGGTATTTGATCTTGGTTACATTGCTAATATTTGCAACTCAAGCAGGACTACTGGATTGCGAACAACGGCAAAGGACGAGGTGACGATGCGCGTGGGAAATGGTTCCAAAGTCGATGTGATCGCGGTCGGCACGCTACCTCTACATCTACCTTCGGATTAGTTTTAGACCTAAATAATTGTTTTTTGGTGCGGCGTTGACAATGAACATTATATCTGGATCTTGTTTGATGCGAGACGGTTATTCATTTAAATCGAGAGAATAATGGTTGTTCTATTTATATGAGTAATATCTTTTATGGTCATGCACCCTTGAGGAGTGGTCTATTTTAATGAATCTCGATAGTAGTGATACACATATTCATAATGTTGAAACCAAAAGATGCAGAGTTGATAATGATAGTGCAACTTATTTGTGGCCTTGCCGTTTAGGTCATATCGGTATAAAGCGCATGAAGAAACTCCATCTTGATGGACTTTTGGAGTCACTTGATTATGAATCACTTGGCACTTGCGAACCGTGCCTCATGGGCAAGATGACTAGAACCCGTTCTCGGTTCTATGGAGAGAGCAACAGATTTGTTGGAAATCATACATCTGATGTATGTGGTCCGATGAATGTTGAGGCTCGTGGCGGATATCGTTATTTTCTCACCTTCACAGATGATTTAAGCAGATATGGGTATATCTACTTAATGAAGCATAAGTCTGAAACATTTGAAAAGTTCAAAGAATTTCAGAGTGAAGTTGAAAATCATCGTAATAAGAAAATAAAGTTTCTACGATCGATCGTGGAGGCGAATATTTGAGTTACGAGTTTGGTCTACATTTGAAACAATGCGGAATAGTTTAGCAACTCACGCCACCGGAACACCACAGCGTAATGGTGTGTCCGAGCGTCGTGTCGCACTTTACTAGATATGGTGCGATCTATGATGTCTCTTACAGATTTACCGCTATCGTTTTGGGGTTATGCTCTTGAGGCGGCCACATTCACGCTGAATAGAACACCGTCAAAATACGTTGAGGCGACACCTTATGAACTATGGTTTAGCAAGAAACCAAAGTTGTCGTTTCTTAAAGTTTGGGGTTGTGATGCTTATGTGAAAAAGCTTCAACTGATAAGCTCGAACCCAAATCGAGAATGTGTCTTCATAGGATACCCAAAGGAGGCAGTTGGGTACACCTTCTATCACAGATCCGAAGGCAAGACATTTGTTGCTAAGAATGGATCCTTTCTAGAGAAGGAGTTTCTCTCGAAAGAAGTGAGTGGGAGGAAAGTAGAACTTGATGAGGTAACTATACCTTCTCCATTATTGGAAAGTAGTTTATCGCAGAAACCGGTTTCTGAGACATCTACACCAAATAGTGAGGAAGTTGGTGATGTAGATCATGAAACTTCAGATCAAGTTACTCTGTAACCTCGTAGATCAACCAGAGTAAGATCCGCACTGAGTGGTGCGGTAATCCTGTTCGGAAGTCATGCTACTAGATCATGATGAACCTACGAACTATGAACAAGCGATGGTGAGCCCAGATTCCATAAAATGGCTTGAGGCCATGAAATCGAGATGGGATCCATGTATGAAAACAAAGTGTGGACTTTGGTTGACTTGCCCGAGGGTCGGCAAGCAATAGAAAACAAGTGGATCTTCAAGAAGAAGACCGACGCGGCGGTAATATTATCGTCTACAAAGCTCGACTTGTCGCAAAGGGTTTCGACAAGTTCAAGGGATTGACTACGATGAGACCTTCTCACCCGTAGCGATGCTTAAGTCCGTCCGAATCATGTTAGCAATTGCGCATTTTATGATTATGAAATTTGGCAAATGGATGTAAAGCGCATTCTGAATGGATTTACGGAAGAAGAGTTGTATATGATGCAACGGAAGGTTTTATCGATCGAAAGGAGCTAACAAAGTGTGCAAGCTCCAGCGATCCATTTATGGACTGGTGCAAGCATCTCGGAGTTGGAATAAGCGCTTTGATAGTGTGATCAAAGCATTTGGGTTTATCTGAGACTTTTGGAGAAGCTCTGTATTTACAAGAAAGTGAGTGGGAGCTCTGTAGCATTTACGATATTATATGTAGATGACATATTACTAATCGGAAATGATATAGAATTCTGGATAGCATAAAGGGATACTTGAATAAGAGTTTTTCGATGAAGGACCTCGGTGAAGCTGCTTACATATTGGGCATCAAAATCTATAGAGGTAGATCAAGGCGCTTAATTGGACTTTCACAAAGCACATACCTTGACAAAATTTTGAAGAAGTTCAAAATGGATCAAGCAAAGAAAGGGTTCTTGCACTGTGTTACAAGGTGTGAAGTTGAGTAAGACTCAATGCCCGACCACCGCAGAAGATAGAGAAAATGAAAGATGTTCCTATGCTTGACCATAGGCTCTATCATGTATGCAATCTGTGTACTGGACTGATGTGTGCCTTGCTATAAGCTTAGCAGGAGGTACCAAAGTAATCCAGAGTGGATCCTTTGGGCGGTCAAGAACATCTGAAATACCGAAAAGGACTAAGGATATGTTTCTCGTATATGGAGGTGACAAAGAGCTCATCGTAAATGGTTACGTTGATGCAAGCTTTGACACTTGACCGGACGATTCTAAATCGCAGACCGGATCGTATTTACACTAAGCGGAGGAGCTGTCGGTTGGTGCGTTCTAAACAAAGCGTCGTGGCGGGATCTACATGTGAAGCGGAGTACATAGCAGCTTCGAAGCAGCTAATGAAGGAGTGCGGATGAAGGAGTTCATATCCGATCTAGGTGTCATACCTAGTGCATCGGGTCCAATGAAAATCTTCGTGACAATCTTTGGAGCAATTGCCTTAGCGAAGGAATCCAGATTTCACAAGAGGACCAAGCACATCAAGAGACGCTTCAATTCCATCCGGATTTAGTCGGTGGGAGACATAGAGATTTGCAAGATACATACGGATCTGAATGTAGCAGACCCATTGACTAAGCCTCTTCCACGAGCAAAACATGATCAACACCAAGACTCCATGGGTGTTAGAATAATTACTATGTAATCTAGATTATTGACTCTAGTGCAAGTGGGAGACTGAAGGAAATATGCCCTAGAGGCAATAATAAAGTTATTATTTATTTCCTTATTTCATGATAAATGTTTATTATTCATGCTAGAATTGTATTAACAGGAAACATAATACATGTGTGAATACATAGACAAGCAGTGTCACTAGTATGCCTCTACTAGACTAGCTTGTTAATCAAAGATGGTTAAGTTTCCTAACCATGAACAAAGAGTTTTTATTTGATTAACAAGGTCACATCATTAGTTGAATGATCGATTGACATGACCCATTCCATTAGCTTAGCACCCGATCGTTTAGTATGTTGCTATTGCTTTTATCCATGACTTATACATGTTCCTATAACTATGAGATTATGCAACTCCGTTTACGGAGGAACACTTTGGTACTACCAAGCGTCACAACGAATCGGGTGATTATAAAGGAGTACTACAGGTGTCTCCAAAGGTAGATGTTGGGTTGGCATATTTGAGATTAGGTTTTGTCACTCCGATTGTCGGAGAGGTATCTCTGGGCCCTCTCGGTAATACACATCACTTAAGCCTTGCAAGCATTACAACTAATGAGTTAGCTGTGAGATGTTGTATTACGGAGCGAGTAAAGAGACTTGCCGTAGCGAGATTGAACTAGGTATTGGATACCGACGATCGAATCTCGGGCAAGTAACATACCGATGACAAAGGGAACAACGTATGTTGTTATGCGGTCGACCGATAAAGATCTTCGTAGAATATGTAGGAGCCAATATGGGCATCCAGGTCCCGCTATTGGTTATTGACCGGAGGCGTGTCTCGGTCATGTCTACATTGTTCTCGAACCGTAGGGTCCGCACGCTTAAGGTTTCGATGGCGGTTATATTATGAGTTTGTGTATTTTGATGTACGAAGGAGTTCGAGTCCCGTATGTGATCACGGACATGACGAGGAGTCTCGAAATGGTCGAGACATAAAGATTGATATATTGGACGGCTATATTCGGACACGGAAAGGTTCGGAAGTTTCCGGAGAAAACGGAGTGGGAGGGTTACTGGAACCCCGGGAAGTAATGGGCCTTAGTGGGCCAAGAGGGAGAGAGAGGGCCGCACCAGGAGGTGGCGCCCCCTGGGGAGTCCGAATAGGACAAGGAGGGGCGGCCCCCTTTCTCTCTCCTCTCCTCTCCTTCCTTCCCCTTCCTCCTTCCTAGTTGGACTTGGAAAGGGAGTCCTACTCCCACTAGGAGGAGGACTCCCCCCCCCTGGCGCGCCCCTAGGCCGGCCGCCCTCCCCTTGCTCGTTTATATCACGAGGCAGGGGGCACCCTAGAACACACAAGTTGATCCTTGAGATCGTTCCTTAGCCGTGTCGGTGCCCCCTCCACCATAATCCACCTCGGTCATATCGTTGCGGTGCTTAGGCGAAGCCTGCGTCGATAGAACATCAAGATCGTCCACCACGCCGTCGTCTTGTGGAACTCTCTCTCCGGAGCTTTGCTGGATCGGAGCCGAGGAGCGTCACCGAGCTGTCGTGTGTCAAGAACTTCGAGGCGCCGGAATAACGGCGCTGGGATCGGTTGGATCGCGAGGAGAACGTCGACTACTTCCTCTACGTTGTGATCGCTTCCGCTTCGGTCTACAAGGGTATGTAGACAACACTCTCCCCTCTCGTTGCTATGCATCACCATGATCTTGCGTGTGCGTAGGAATTTTTTTGAAATTACTACGTTCCCCAACATCCCACTCCTCTCCATCTGCGACTCCACTTCCTCGTCTTCCCCATCTCCGGGTCGTTCCAGTCTGGGTGCGCTCGGCACGGTGTGGTCAACGTGGTCAACAACCGGGAGTCATCGGAAGATGACTGTACGTGAGAGGCTAACAGTGGGGACGCACCACGCCCATGGACGCATGCATGCAACGGAACGCGGCGAGGTCAACATGGTTAAGGAACGACTTCCATCGGAAGTATACTGTACGTGGAGAGTCTCAGCTGGGTCCACGACCGCAGCAAGTAAGTGCCTCCTTATTACGCGGAAATAATGATTCCTCCAACTGACAGCAGGGACCCACTGGACGGGCCACCGTATTTTGCGGAAAAAAATGTTTGCCCCCTGACTGCTGGGACCCACCTGACGGGCCACCGTATTTCGCGAACCCCCCCCCCCCGTTGTCAGCTCGGACCCACCGGAAGTGCCTCCTTATTACGCACAAAAAATGAATACTCCCCCTGCTAGCTGGGACCCACCTTGGTGGGAGGCTGACTTGTGGGCCTACTAAGTTGATGGGGACGAAGGGCTTTGTCAACTTAGTCAATATGAACGATTCTAGCTCTAGTGGCCGTATGATGTCCATCCAACGGCCGTAGTGCTTCTTCAACCTCTGGTCTTCTTGCTCCAGCCGCCCAAAGCAGCGCCGGTCGTGCCTCATGCTCCTGCCTCCGTGGTCGGCTGTGCTGCCGCGGAGGACTTACCGCCCCTACTATTCCCACCGCTGGCCAGGCCCTGCGGCGACGGCAGCCTCACACCGCTGCCGAACCAGTGAACCCTCGTACTCCTCTCCGCGCGGGCTTCCGCTGCCGCGTCTTCCCCGGCTCCGTGTTGTCCCCTTCCTAGGCCTCGCTGTCGTCCACCGCCGTGGTGCTCTCCGCACGGCGTGGTCAATGTGGTCAAGGAACGACTTTCATCGGAAGAGTACTGTACGTGGAGAGGCTGACAGCTGGGTCCACGGCCATAGCCCAGTTTTTTTTTGATTTGCCAAGTAAGTCGCTTTGTCAGGCATGTTGGGCTGCAAATCTTTCAAGACGAGGAGAGCTTTCGTTCGGCTGGCCGAGAAAATGGCCCATCAGTAATGAGAAATGGGTTGTACATTTTTAAAACACATCAAAGCGGCAATTAGTTTCAAATTTCTTTTTTTCATTTCGAGATTTTAAATTACATTAATTTTTATGTGTGGAGAATTTGTTGGATTTTATATTGATATACATTTAGTTTTAAAATCAGTTTGAATGTGAGTCGAAATTTTGGGATTAAAAACAGTTCAGACCGCACTATAATATGCAAAATTTCATATAATTTTTTAACCGTGGCCACAATATGGGTTGTAATGCTAACAAAAAGAATATGGGCTCCAAAAAAACCTTAAGAATTAGCAAATGGGCTGTAAATTATTAGAAACAATGGCAGATGGGATGTATGCTGTTTTCCACAGATTTGAGGTTTTCCTAAAAGAAGGTTGACGCACAAGCAGTGACTGTTGGATGGCCATCCAACGACCGTCGTGCTTCTTCAATCTCTACTCTTCCTGCTCCAGCCATTCAAACAAGCGCCGTGGGACTGCTGCTCCTCCTCCTTGATCTGGCTATCTTTGCCTTGTGACCTCTTGCCCCACCGTACTCCCATCGCTGGCCTAGTCATCCCTCTACTCACCCACACTGCTGTTATTCTCCGCGACGGCAGATTTAATCGATAAACCCTCGTCGATCGTACTCCCCTCGCGTGGGGAAACAACTGCTGAGTCTTCCCCGCCTCCGTGTCGTTCCTTCCTAGGCCTCGCTGTCGCCCACCATACCGGTGCTCTCGGTAGCGGCTTGGTCAACGTGGTCGGCGACCGACATGCATCTGAAGTGGATTTGATGCGTGGAGAGGCCGACAGTGGATCCACGACCGCACGCAAGGAAATGCCTCCTTATTACAGCGCAAAATTATGACTCGTCCACGACATCCGGGACCCACCGAAAGGGCCTCGATTTCGCGAAAAACGTTACCGCCCGTGACAGCTCGGACCCACCAACTATATCTTCGCACGCAAGGAAGTGCCTCCTTATTACGCACAAAAATGAATACTCCCCCGTTAGCTGGGACCCGGTATAGTGGCGAGCTGACTTGTGGGCCTACTAAGTTGACGGGGACGGAGGGCTTTGTCAACTTAGTCAATATGCACGATTCTAGCTCCAGTGACCGTACGATGTCCATCCAACGGCCGTAGTGCTTCTTCAACCTCTGGTCTTCTTGCTCCAGCCGCCCAAACCAGCGTCGGTCGTGCCTCGTGCTCCTGCCTCCCGTGGCCGGCTACGATGCGGCGGAGGCCTCACCGCCCCCTACTACTCCCACCGCTGGCCAGGCCATCCCTCTACTCACCCACACCCCCTGTTATTCTACGGTGATGGCAGCCTCACACCGCAGCGAACCAGTGAACCCTCCTACTCCTCTACGCGTGGGCATCCACTGCTGCGTCTTCCCCGGCTCCGCGTCGTCCCCTTCCTAGGCCTTGCGGTCGTCCACCGCCCTGGTGCTCTCGGTGCGCCGTGGTCAACATGGTCAAGGAATGGCTTTCATCGAACGTGGACTGTACGTGGAGAGGCTGACAGCTGGGTCCACGGCCGCAGCAAGGAAGTGCCTCCTTATTACGCGCAAAATAATTATTCCTCCACCTGACAACAGGGACCCACCGGACGGGCCACCATATTTTGCGAAAAAAACGTTTCCCCCCTGACTGCTGGGACCCACCAGCTACACCTTCGCACGCAAGGAAGTGCGTCCCGCAAAAAGCGATTCGCTTCTCGATTGCTGGGACCCACCAGCTACATCTTCGCACGCAAGGAAGTGCGTCCGGGCAAAAAAATGATTCGCCCCCCTGACTGCTGGGACCCACCAGCTACATCTTCGCACGCAAAGGAAGTGCGTCCGGCGAAAAAAACGATTCGCCCTGACTGCTGGGACCCACCAGCTACATTTTCGGACGCAAGGAACGCGCGACGATCGGGACCCACCGGTCAAGCGTATGTAGAGTTGTCATTCAGTCGCGAACGGTATGCATACATCTTGGTCGTAGTAGGCGCGCACGCGTACACGCACGTCTGAGGCGAGGTGTAAGAAAGAAAATCTGACGCACATTACATACGGGCAGGGTCTCAAACGCCTACTCGCGAATACGTACATGGCTGGGTCGGAACAAAGAAACAGCGTCGTCGTCGTGTTCATGGGGAGCCAACGGAATGCGTCGTGTTCATGGGGAGCCAACAGAATGCGTCGTGTTCATGGGGAGGCAACGGAATGCGTCGTGTTCATGGGGAGGCAACGGAATGCGTCGTGTTCATCGGGAGGCAACAGAACGTGTGGGAGCCAACTGGCTTGGACGGAACAGCGATGGAAGCGAGGCTGGCGATCGCGAAGCGGAGAAGCGGACCTCCTACGGTTAAAACGGGGTCTGTTGATCGGGATGGTGTGGCGTCCGCCAAAGCGGAGAAGCGGACCTCCTACGGTCGAAACGGAGGTCCTGTTGATCGGGAGGGGTGTGGCATACCGCAAAACGGATGAAACGGACCTCCTACGGTCGAAACGGGGGTCCTGTTGATCGGGAGGGGTGTGGCGTACCACAAAACGGACCTCCTACGGTCGAAATAAGTCTGTTGATCGGGAGGGTGTGGCGTGCCGCAAAAGCGGATTTAAACGAACTTGTGTTGGAGCGCCACGGTTAAAGCGGGGATGGGTGTGGCGTCGCAAAGCAGGACTCCACGAGATCTGTTCATCTCCACCGTCGACCTCCTCCGGCCTCCACAGGCCACCGTCGACCTCCTCCAGCCTCCACGGGCTCCTGTTCATCCAGCCTCCACGGCGCTACTCCACCGGCTACTATTCAACCACCCTCCACGGGCACCCCTCCACCTCTCTGCTCATCCAGCCCTCCACACCACGGGTCTGTTCAACCACCCCTCCACGGCCACCCCTCCACCGTCTACTGTTCATCCAGCCCTCCACACCACGGGGTTCTGTTCAACCATCCCTCCACGGCCACCCATCCACCGTCTAGTGTTCATCTAGCCCTCCACACCATGGGTTCCTATTCATCCAGAGGCAACGCCACCGCCATCGTTCATCAAACACCCCGCAGCGCCATTGTTCATCAATCGATCGGCTCGATTAGCAGCAGTAGCAAAGGAATCGCTCCATCGGGTTCGATTAGCGACCATCGATCGATCGCTCGGGTTCGAAGAACGCGTAACTGCAGTCTGTCAATTTCGGGTTCGATTAGAGCCCAACGCCTCGCTTCGGGTTCGAAGAAAGCTAACGCCCGCACACACGCGTGTATGTACGAGAAAGCGCGATCGCTCCGCCCGACCTCCCACCGTAACCGGCAACTCCCCGAAATTTTCCTCCCGTTCGCTTCTACCACGGTTTTTTCCGTCATGGACGACCCAAAGAATGTCATGCAGCTGCGTCTCCGGCCCGCCCAGGACGAAATGCCCTTTTTCTGTCATGATTTTTTGTCATAGAAGTAGGAGCCCACCACATCTATGATGATACCGGTTTTGTCACAATTATTGTCATAGAAGTGTCATATGTATGACAGAAAAAAAATTCGTTCGGCCCAAAATGTCACGGATGTGTCTTTTTTTTGTAGTGAACCTTCCATGACGACATGGAGAGAGGGCGTTGTTCGTTATGCTTTTATACTTTTTGATGCTGAAGCAATCCTCATAATACCTTTGTGTACAAGAAAGATTGATGACTTTTGGGCCTGGTATGAGGAGTTGTGAGGCATCTTTCCAGTATGCTCGGCATATCGTATGTTAGTCTGGACAAAACACAATAGAGAGAGTTGGAAATAAGGACGTGAGAGTTCCTCACACATTGAGACCGAGAGCAAGGAGTGGAAATTACTTTGGAAAGTGCAAGTCCCATCAAAACTCCGGGTGCTCCTTTGGCAGCCGGCGAGGCATTCCATACCATCTGGTGAAACTCTCCATCGACGGAATATGGCCACGACCTTGTAACGCCCTCGATGCGGCTATATCTCCCACGTGTCGAAGCACGACTTAGAGGCATAACCGCATTGAAAGCAATGTCGCAAGTGAGGTAATCTTCGCACAATCCATGTAATACATAAGGGAAAGAGATACATAGTTGGCTTACAGTCGCCACTTCACACAAAACATAATTAAACATTCATCATACAGATTACACTCAAGGTCCGACTACGGAACCAAAATAAAGAAGAACACCCCACATGCAACACAGATCCCCGATCGCCCCAACTGGGCTCCACTACTAATCGTCCGGAAAGGAAACATAGTATCGACCAAGGGCCTCATCATATTCCCACTTCATTTCGGTTGTGCCATCGTGGCTGCATCACCGGTACTGCATCTGTTTTGGTAGAATCTGTGAGCCACGGGGACTCAAACAATCTCACACCGCGAGATCAAGACTATTTAAGCAAGGGAAGGCTGGTGTCAATAAGGAGGGCTGCGACAGCGACTAGCATATATGGTGGCTACATCGCAAAAGAGAGCGAGAAGAGAAGCAAAGGCGCGGTCGTGAAGCTATTAGCGATCAAGAAGTGATCATGACTACTTACGTCAAGCATAACTCCAACACGTGTTCACTTCCGGACTCCACGAGAAGAGACCATCACGGTTACATACACGGTTGATGTATTTTAATTAAGGTCAACTTCGGGTTTTCTACAACGGACATTAACAAATTCCCATCGCCTCATAACCGCGGGCACGGCTTTGAAAGATAATACCTGCAGGGTGTCCCAACTTAGCCCATAACAAGCTCTCATGGTCAACGAAGGAATAAACCTTCACCCAAGACACTCCGATCGACTCGGTATCCGGTACATCAAGACATTTCGACAATGGTAAAACTAGACCAGCAAAGCCTCCCGAATGTGCCGACAAATCCCGATAGGAGCTGCACATATCTCTTTCTCGTGGCACACCGGATTGTCCAAACTTCCGATAGGCCATCCCGAGTTGCCTGGTACACCGCGGTGACGAGTTGGACCAACACTCACGACGAGCACCGCCGGGGGTAAATAAAGATGACCCTCGGCTCGCGAAAACCCAAGGGAAAAAGGGTATAGGTGGCAAATGGTAAAACCAAGGTTGGGCCTTGCTGGAGGAGTTTTATTCAAAGCGAATGTCAAGGGGTCCCATAAATCACCCGACCGTGAAAGGAAGCATAAAATCAAGGAACATAACACCGGTATGACGGAAACTAGGGTGGCAAGAGTGGAACAAAACACCGGGCATAAGGCCGAGCCTTCCACCCTTTACCAAGTATATAGATGCATTAATTAAAACAATAGATATTGTGATATCCCAAAATATCCGT
Source organism: Aegilops speltoides (assembly GCA_021437245.1). NCBI lineage: Eukaryota > Viridiplantae > Streptophyta > Magnoliopsida > Poales > Poaceae > Aegilops > Aegilops speltoides. The sequence continues at coordinate 406,505,318 of CM038142.1, forward strand.
GTTCCAACAAGGAACAAACTTCATCTTCACTGCAACTAGCAACGCTATAAGAGAAATTTGAGCAAAGCGGTAACATAGCCAATCAACGGTTCGCTAGGACATGGATGGTTAGAGGTTGACATGGCAATATGGGTGGCATGATATAGCAAGTGGTAGGTATCGCAGCATAGGCATAGCAAAAGAGCGAGCATCTAGCAAGCAAAGATAGAAGTGATATCGAAGGTATGGTCATCTTGCCTGTAAGGTTCTCAGAGTTGTCGAAGGCTTGATCTTCGTAGGCGTTCTCAACAGGTTCCTCGTTCACGTACTCGTCTCCCGGCTCTACCCAAAGCAAGAACACAAGCAACGGAACCACAATCAAACAAGGAACAATGCACAAGCAATATGATGCAAAACATGCCATGCGATGCGAGATGTTATATGCAATGCACATGTATGCTCCGGAAGGAAAATGATGAACCGGGCATCAACTTGGCAAACCAAGTATGCCGCTGGAAAGATGGGGTGATTTCGGTTGAAATCGATATAAAGATCACCGGAATCGGATGCACGGTTTGCAAATGACAAGCAAAACAAGAATGACGCAAAACTGCGTTTAACAGCCCGATGCTACTTAGCACGGAACACGAAACTATGCTACAACACCCCAACATAAAAACAAAGCATATGGCAGCGAACTACAGGAGATGCTTAACAAAAGAGGAACACTGAGCTATGGCTAAATCACATCATAACATGTTCAAACAAGCATGGTGAAAGTGCTCAAAATATCAGGTTCACAGACTTAGTGAAAATACTAACATGCCAGGAATTAACATCAGGAAGGCATGTTTAGAGCAAGCAAACAACATGCTACAGGAACTTATAATAGCAAAGCAAGGCATGACATGATTCTACTCAAAGCATATTTCAATAGTCCCTTACTGACCATAAGCCAAAAAGGACTCTAAGAAATGATGGCACCCATGTAAATATTGCAAGTTTTATTACAGATTTCAGACTTAGTGAAATATCAGGACATGGCAAAAACATATTCAACATGGCATGTTCGTGAGCTCGATGCACTCACTACAGAGCATATCATGATAAACTAAGCATACACCCATCAAGAAGACATGGCATAGGAGCTATACATGGCAAGAACAACATCATAGCATACACGGATCAACTACAACGACCTCGTGAAAATTGAATCTCACGCAAACAGTCTGCCAGGAAACATTTTCAAGCAAAAGTAGAGCATGAAAATGACATGGTAGACTACTCCATAAATACCAACAAAGGCATGGATGGATAGAGCACATCCATAGGTTCAAAACACCCTTACTGATCATGCTCAAAAGGGGCATAGATCTCTCTGTATAAACATGAACATATGGCATAAAAATAACAGCAGGACATGACTTAGTGAAAACACTAAAGTTCCTGAGATCAGCAACATCATCATCCCTACTTTGCATGCTTGTACTAGTCAACACATAACTCACAAAAATACATGGCAAACACCCCTGGAAAGATGGCATGGCAATGTTCAACTCACATGTAGGACTCAAGTTCATAGGGTGCACACATAATTCATGGCAAAAATGACAAAAGACCTCGAACTGATAAGATTCTGAAACTAACGATCTGAAGCTATCTTCCAACAGCATTTCTGGCATCAAGATGAGCTCAAATGCAAATTATGCAATGGAATGAAATGATGTACTCTTCGAGACGAACAATTTGACATATTATACGCCCAAAACGGAGCCACGGTTGCGGAGATGTCATGCGTTGAAAAATGCACGAAATAATCACAGATTTAGGACTTGGTGGAAATTTTGGGGGGGAAGAAAGTCAACCGACGGGATTCTCAGATCGGATCGGATCGGGAGCTCGCCGGAGCTGGAGCTCGAGGTCGCCGGCTGGGAGGACGCCGGAGGAGGAGCCGCCGGAGGAGGAGGTCGCCGGCGGGCGGCAGGCGGCAGGCCATGGCCATGGCAGCAATGCATGTGTGTGGCGGCGACGAGCCCAATGGCGGCGGAAGTGCCGATGGCCGGAGCGGGCAGGCGACGGCGCTGGCAATGCATGGGCGGAGCAGCGGTCGGCGGTGCGGCGGCGCGGTGGCGCGGTGTGGCATGGCGGTGTGCGGCTGGCGTGTGAAGAGAGCCCCCCTGGCCAGCGGACGGACCGGGCGGCGGGCGTGGCGGAGGCCACTTGGCAGCGGGCGAGTGGCCGGGCGGCGGCGGGCGGACGCGTCCGGCTCCGTCCGGACTTGTCCGGCGGCGCGGAGAGGGAAAATTTTAGGGTTTGCCCGGGATTTCGGGGGAGGGGTGTATATATAGGCATAGAGGAGCTAGGAGAGTCCAAATGGGGTGTAGTTTTACCACACGATCGTGATCGAACGACCGAGGGCATGGAGGTGACTTAGATGGGTTATTGGGCTGTTTTGGAGGGTTGTTGGGCTGCAACTTAAAAGAGGCCTTTGCGAGGTGCGGTTAACCGTTGGAGTACCAAACGAACTCCAAATGACCCGAAACTTGACAGTGGTCTACGGTGCTATACCAGGCCACTTGAAAGGCTCGGTCCATTCCGAGAATGTTCAACACCCACACACGGAAAAAGGACAAGAGGGGACGCCGGGAACATAGGAGTGTCGGATTGCAAAACGGACAACGGGAATATGTTGGAATCATGAGACGAACACGTATGCAAATGAGATGCACATGATGACATGATATGAGATGCATGACATGGACAAAATGCAAAACGAAAACAAAACCCAACCACGGAGGGAATATCATAGCACATATCCGAAAATGGCAATAGTTGGAGTTACAAATATGGAAAGAAACATCCGGGGTGTTACAACACTCCACCACTACAAGAGGATCTCGTCCCGAGATCTAGGACTGAAAGAACTCCGGATATTCGGAACGGAGGTGATCCTCGCGCTCCCAGGTGGCTTCTCGATCGGAATGGTGTGACCACTTTACTTTCAGAAATTTGATTGACTTGTTGCGAGTCTTGCGCTCGGTTTCTTCAAGAATAGCAACGGGGTGCTCATGATAAGAAAGATCTTCCTGGAGGTCAATTTCTTCAAAGTTGATAGTGCGCTCAGGAATCTTGAAGCACTTGCGGAGCTGTGACACGTGAAACACATCGTGCACGTTTGCAAAGTTGGGTGGAAGCTCAAGTTGATAGGCGAGATCGCCTCTTTTGCCAATGATCTTGAAAGGACCCACATATCTAGGGGCAAGCTTCCTTTGATACCGGGCGACGAGTACCTTTCATTGGAGACGCGGAGGTAGACATGGTCTCCGATTTCAAAAGCCACATCACGGTGCTTGTCATCATAATAGCCCTTCCGCGCGATTATGCGGCTTTAAGATTCTCACGAATGACTTTGCACATTTCTTGACTTCGTGATCAAGTCGTTGCCAAGAAGTTGGCGTTCACTGTCTCGGACCAATTGAGAGGAGTACGGCACTTTCGCCATATATAATTTGAATGGGGCCTTGCCGAACTCGCTGGAAGCTGTTGTTGTAGGAGAACTCGGCATATGGGAGACACTCTTCCCACTTCATGCCAAAAGAAATGACACAAGCCCTGAGCATATCTTCAAGGATTTGATTGACTCGCTCGACTTGGCCACTTGTTTGAGGATGAAAAGCTGTGCTGAAACGAATGTTGGTGCCCATGGCCTTCTGAAAAGAGTCCCAGAACTTAGAAGTGAAGATGCTTCCACGGTCTGAAGAGATCATTTGAGGAATACCGTGCAAGGAGACAATTCTAGAGGTGTATAGCTCTGCCAGCTGAGCTGCTGTGATAGATTCTTTGACAGGAAGAAAATGAGCCACTTTAGTAAGCTTGTCAATGACAACAAAGATAGCATCATTTCCACGCTTGGACTTAGGAAATCCAGTCACGAAGTCCATCTCGATATGATCAAACTTCCACTCCGGAATAGCAAGAGGTTGGAGGAGACCAGCTGGTCTTTGGTGTTCTGCTTTCACCCTTCTGCAGACATCACATTCATTCACGAATTGAGCAATTTCTCGCTTCATTCGAGTCCACCAATACGATTGCTTGAGGTCATGGTACATCTTCGTACTTCCAGGATGAATGGATAGGAGGGAATTGTGTGCCTCATTCATGATGACTTTTCTCAGATCGCCTTTAGGAACCACAATACGATCCTCGAAGAAAAGAGTATCTTTGTCATCCAAGCGATAGCACTTGTATTTGGAAATGCCCTTGTCCATACCACGTTTCACCTTCTTCACCATGGTATCCAGAAGTTGAGCCTCACGAATTTGATCTTCCAAAGTAGGAGAGACTATGAGGTTGGCAAGAAATCCTTGAGGAACAACTTGAAGATTCAGCTTGCGGAAAGCTTCACAAAGATCCGGTTGGGAGGGCTTGAGAATTAAGTGTTGCAATAAGCCTTTCGCTCGAGCATCTGCAATCACATTCGCCTTGCCAGAGTATATTCAATACTTGGATTGTACTCTTGAATCATTTCGACCCATCGAGTTTGCCTGAGGTTGAGGTTTGGTTGAGTGAAGATATACTTGAGACTCTTGTGATCGGTGAAAATGTCCACTTTCCTTCCCAACAAGAGATGTCTCCATGTTATCAATGCATGGACAACTGCTGCCAACTCAAGATCATGAGTGGGGTAGTTCTTTTCGTTGGGCTTCAACTGACGAGAGGTATAGGCCACAACTTTCTTCTCTTGCATTAACACAGCACCGAGACCTTGCAAGGAAGCATCACGAAAACTTTGAATGGCTTGGATTCATCAGAGGAGTCAAGACAGAGCTGTGACTAGCTTCTCTTTGAGGGTATTGAAAGCGACATCACACTCAAAGGCCCGACATACTTGACATGCTTCGGAGGAGGTTGGAAAGGGCTTTGCAATCTTGGAGAAGTTCTCAACGAATCTTCGCAATAGCTTGCAAGACCGAGAAAATCTGCGAGTCGCTTGACATTCGAGGAGGTTCCCAATTCACAATTGAAGACACCTTCTGGATTAACAGCGATGCCCTTGGCTGAGATGATATGACCAAGATAAAGAACTTCATCAAGCCGAACTCACATTTGGAAAACTCAGATAGAATTGATGCTCTCTCGAGCTTGTCGAGCACCAATCGCAAATGTTTGGCATGATCCCGCTTGTTCTTGGAGAAGACCAAAATATCATCGAGGTACACCAAGACGAAATCATTTGTGTAGGGGTTGAAGATAAAGTTCATCATGCGAGAGAAAGTTGGAGGAGCATTGACAAGGCGAAAGACATGACAAGATATTCATAAGAACCATAGCTTGTTCGAATCTTTGTCTTGGAAATATCTTGTTCACGAATGCGAATCTGATGATAACCCATACGAAGGTCAAGCTTGGAGAATACTTTAGCACCTTTGAGTTGCTCGAATAGCTCATTGATGTTGGGAAGTGGATACTTGTTCTTGATTGTCTTCTTGTTCAATGGACGGTAATCGACGCAAAGTCGGTCCGTGCCATCCTTCTTCTGGACAAAAAGAACTCCACATCCCCATGGAGATGAACTCGGTCTGATCAAACCCAGACGCTCTTGTTCATCGAGCTGCTTCTTCAATTCTTTCAGCTCCTTGGGTCCAAGCTTGTAAGGACGCTTGCAAACGGGTTCAGTGCCAGGCTCCACGCTATAAGAATCAACTTGTAATCAACTTGTAACTTATAAGAATCTGTTTTGGTAGAATCTGTAAGCCAACTATGTACCTTTTCCCTTATGTATTACATGGATTGTGCGAAGATTACCTCACTTGCGACATTGCTTTCAATGCGGTTATGCCTCTAAGCCGTGCTTCGACACGTGGGAGATATAGCCGCATCGAGGGCGTTACAGACCTCTTCATGTAAGCTGTGCGGAGTCCACGACACGTGGAGGCATGCCTTGTTGAACTGCTCGGCGTCACGTAGCACTTGGGCATTGTCTTCAGATGTCATTCTTGATCAAATGAGCATCCATCAGGAGGAGAGCGCAAAGGCATTGACTTTTGCTATGGATGATGCTCTGTCATACAAGGAATTTGTCAGGTTGGTGGTTACTCTGTGGGCCATTTGGAGTGTGTGTAGGAAGGCCATTCATGGGGATATCTTCAAAAGTCCACATGCAATACACGGGCATGTCACATCTTACTCTATGGAAATTCAAGCTCTTTCACACAAAGTCAAGATGGGAATCAGGACGCAACAACGACAAACGGGGTGGCTTGCACCCCCTGATCTTCATGCAAAAATGAGTGTCGACGCTTCTGTTATAACTGGACGTGGAGGAGCGGTTGGAGTGATCCGTCAGAACCGGCTTCGGATCTTTCTTGGAGCATCAGCGACAATATTCAACAACATTGATGATCCCGCGTAATTGGAGGCTCTAGTTGTACGAGAACAGGGGCGGAGCCAGGATTTGGACATAGGGGGGCCAAACAATGTCGGTGAACCCAAAAATATTGCATCGCAAAAGTACCCAATAGTTTTGTATCCAAATATCATTCATATTTCACTTTGCCTAGACACACACTTATTTATCAGCCAGAGGCATTGTCTAGCTATAGTTAAAAGTTCAATAATGAAGTTGATAATCGAACTACTGGACAATATGAAATACCATGCTACTAAAAAATTCATATGGAAATTTAAAATATACAAACAAGAACGATCATTGTATATCAAAACGATTGGCTTTTAGCTTGCATTTATATAGGTTTGAATTAAAAATCATCATTGGTTGTATTGTCATATTTTGTGTTTTTGTATTAGGGAAAATACCTAGAGAATAAAATCCAGCCCTTGCTCGTTCCCTCTGCTATATATTAGGTCAAATACTCGAGGTAGATCGGCTGGTCGCCGTTGGCATGCACGTGATTTCTGACAATTGTGGGTGCCCTAGGCCCTAGCATTGTGACGAACAAAAATAATTAAAATATGATGTATAACGAAGATGAGGAATACTAGTAACAGAGATTGGCAGATAGTTTGATGTATTAACTACCCCACGAAAAAGTTTGATGTATTAACCTCGGCTAGTTCGTTGGCTGAACCTAAAGAATTGACCAGTGAATCAGCATGCGTCGCCGTTTGAATCGATCGATGGGGAGAGCAGAGGCGAGCAGGCCGCAAAGCTGTAAGGGCACGGGAGTACAGAACGGCGGCGGCGTACCGCTAATCCGCACACACACGCTAATTACGGAGAGAATACCCAGCCCTTAGCGAGGCCAATCTAGCCTTCCCAAGGACACATCGCTAATCAACAAGCCGTGCTTCGTGTCTCGCCGATCGATAGGGGGGCCAGGCCCCTGCTCGCCCCCCTTGTCTTCGCCACTGTACGAGAAGGGCTGGCTCTGGCAGCAAATTTGAATCTACATCAAATATGTATAGCCTTTGACCGTGAAGGAGTGGTCAGAGATGTCACGCGTGAAAGCGCTGCAGCGTTTGGGGCAATCATCCAAGAAATCCAGCTGAATTTATTGTCCTTTACTTCATGCACATAGTCCACGAGTTTAGGAGCTCAAATATTGAGCCTCACAATTTAATGAAGCATGCCTTGCAGTTAGGGCTTGGGCGCCATGTATGGTTTGGCCAGCCCGATGGTATTCATATCATCCCTGTGAACATTATGGCGGTTTGAATAAAGCTTCGCGACATTGTCTCAAAAAAATACCCTTAACATTTGTGTAAAAGAAAAATACCCTAAACACAAAATCTTACATATTACCAGACCCACTTGTCAGCCCCAAGCGCGCCACGATCGTTCAATCGTTCCCTCTTGTCCGTCAAACACTCTTTCTCATCCAGGCTCCTGAGCCTGAGCCTGAGCCTGAGCCGGAGCCGGAGCCAAGCCGCGCGAGGATCGTGTGATATCCATAGCGCTGTGGCCGCTCACAACTCAGCAGGCTCACGCTCCACCCCACCCGCATCGATCGCGCATCACACTTACTCGTAGACCCCACGCCCAATTCACCGCGCAGTTACTTCACCCCTCATCACCGCCCGTGTCAAGAGCCCACTATATATGACGCCTCGGCGAGCTCCCGTCGCGCCCTCCCCCTTTCAAGTCTCCCCCCTGCCCAGAGACAGACACGGAGAGATCGAAGCAGAGTGGAGGCTTCATCCGCCGTCCGTCAACAGGAGCAAGCTTTCTAGAATGGCGGTGCTGCTGCGCCCGGCGGCGATCGCCGGCGGCCGGCAGGTGTGGCCGGTGGCGGAGGAGCAGGCCGACGCGGCGGCGGCGGCCTCCCAGCGGCTCGTGGAGGCGGTGGCGCGCGGCGACTCGAGGGAGGCGGGCGAGCTGCTCGCGTCCGGGCGCGCGGACGTGAACTACGCCGGCGTGGTGTGGCTCGACGCGCGCCGGGTGGCGGAAGCGGCGCTGCGGGAGGGCGCCGCCGCCGAGCTGCGCGCGTCGCGCGAGGAGATCCGCGCCGACGTCTCCCCGCTCTTCCTCGCCGCCGGCAACGGGGACGTCGCGCTCGTCCGCGCGCTGCTCGTGAGTGCTTCCCTCCTCCCTCCTCTGCTCTGCTCTCGTCGTTTTGGGACTTGCTCTGCTGCCGTTTCGCGTGTCCTGTGTCCCATGCTTCCGTCTGCTGGGCGGTTTGGAGAACATAGCCATGCTGCTTTTCGGCCGGTTCGATGCGTTTAGCCAGGAACACGAGCTCCGATTTGGCTTATTATCACCAGCTCGAGAATTTGTAGTACTATCAAGCACGAACACACATTTTTGTCCTTACAAATAGTCTAGGAAAGGAAACATGGAGAGCTTGCGCCGCTCAAAATTTGAAGTGCCATAGGGGCGTAGGCCGGCCTTAGCCTAGCTAGGTCCATTCCTGATTCCTCCCACAGCATATAGAATCGCTTTACCTTTACCGAGCCGGTGAAGATTTTCAAACACATTTTTTGAACGGTCTCAGCGGGCGCTGGCAATTCACGGATGTACTACAAGTACAACACACTGTCTGCATCTCATATGTGGTACCCGATAGATAGAAGGTTGGCCATCTACTTCCATTCCATTCCAAATGAAAAGTTTTGTGCTCGTCATAGTTCAGTGTACTGTATAAATGCACGCGCCAGGACAAATCCCATTTTCGGTTTCGATTAGACATGCATGCCGGCCCTCCCTCTAATCACTTCCTACCGTCCAAAATGGAGTTATATTAGACATAAAGGACAGTCATCACGAGATATTTTCCGGACCCAATCATGTGTTCCCTCGCCAGTCTTCACTTGAGGAACACCCATTTCTCTGCAATTAGTTTCTGGAAGAGGGGCTACCAAGGAGTGGTACTAGCCCCAGCCCGCATGGCTGCGATGGGGACCATGTTGCTTTGCGTTTGCAGTTCCTCTTTAATGCGTGTACGGACACATTTTGTTGTCTTGCCATGATAGAAATTGTGAAACGGATGGGGGCATGGAGCCGCCCATGGAGGGAGCTCACGCAGGGAAGCTTCCTGGACAAGCCGTCTAGTAGGAGCATGTCCTAAATATACCGTATATGTGCACCGATCGAGTCCTAGACATACCGTACATACATACATACGGTTTGGCATGTCCTGGTACAGCACATTGCGCTACAAAAATATATATTTCCTATTTTTTGTAGTAGTAAAAAGGTGGCGTCTCCTCGCAAAGAAAAATATGGCGTCTTGGTACTCTCCATTGTGCTCCTCAAGGTTGGTCTAGAAGGGAGGCCTTGTGACTATACTCTGCATATGCTGCTGCGCAGGAGAGATGCAATGGAGTATTTTAGAGACGATTTGGGGGACAGGGGTAGATGGGTTTGACTTTAACCCTGACCCATCCACGCTTTGTTTACTGCTGCCGATAATATAATGAATCAGGTAGTAGTAGAAAGCACCGGTGCCCAGCGTTTGATGGTGCTCCAGCAATGCTGCTAATCAAGTTGTGTACTGCTACTGCAGACAGGCAAGAGAAGAGCTCAACCTCAACGCTTTGGTAGAAACCAATATATTCTCCCCTCGTGAGCGCGGTCGGGTGTTGGTATCACGTGACCCCCAGAGTCCCAGCAGAGTCCATCCTACGTCCGTGTCTCTGTCTTGTGTAGTGCACACTCTAGTAATCCTCAGATTTGTTGGATCCCATGCTACTCTGCCTTGGCCTTTGGTTGCCACCTGGGCCTGCCTAATCACTGATCACGGCCTCACGTGCCTGTCACGCGTAATCATGCAAAGATCGTTCTACTCTACTCTACGAGTGTGCCTCGCTGCCGGAGGTGGAGGCGAGGTGAGATCCATGATCCATCTACGTGGCTTGCAGCGTCCCCGCCGGGTGATCCGCCGGTGTCATGGGGCGGCCCGATGCGCCATGCCATTGCCATTGAATGGGACTGGCAGGGGAGTAGGTTGCGACTGACGGGGCCGAGCACGAGCACGAGCACGAGCACGAGCACGCACCCCGGCCGGCCATGCCATGCCATGCCATGTACTAGTAGTAGTTTTTGCACGGCGCATGTGTACCGGCACTCTCCCCTGATCTCTGCCAAGGCCAATAAATGCCATCGCCGGGGACAGGAGTCCCATGGCCGGCGTGTGGCCCTCGCCCCAGAGCGCATGCCTTGCTGCAGCATCTCGTATGTTTGGAGCTCTTCGTTTGGCTGGCTAGCATGGAACGGGGATGCGGCCGCGCGTGCTGCACCATCTCGGTCTGCTGGCTCTTCCGGATCGGACAATTTTGGGCTGAACCTCTTGTGTGTTTTTTAAGCGTGAAGCCGATCCCAAAACCTGCTACTAGCACAGTCGATCGAGCTCATCCGGGCCGGCATGGCTTATGCCGGCAATGGCAACAACAGTAGCCGGTTTCATCCATGATCGGAGAGGATGAGGTAGCATCGGCTCGCTCAGCGGAACCACATGATCCGCATCTGCCATCTGCACGATCAGGCAGGCCGCTGATCCAATACGTCCAAACCGCCCCAGCTGTATTTGATCACGCCATGAAACCTAGCCCCTTGAGAGGCTGAGCCCCAAGCCGGCAAGTAGGCCAAGGACTCCGGAAGTAGGCGATCCTTCTCCGTGGCAGCGCCAAGGGCCTCGCCATTAAAGATACCAACGCAACGCATGTGTGTGACAGAAACCGTCCCAGTGCAATGCATCACAATCACATGCCCGATCGCATCGCATCGCTCCGCCTCTGCATGGCTCGCCTGAGCCGGCACGGGGGAGAGGAGGAGGAGGAGGTATCGGTACGGTACGGAGAGCTCACCCACGTACCCTGTCGTGCTCCTTGTCTTGTAGCCATGGTCTGCCCCCTCTGTCACCGGCCAGCTGTACCCCCTGCTGCTCATCACTCATGGCTAGCCAGCTACGCGCACTTGGCGCCCATGCACAGCCGCGGGCACGTCCTTCCTTGTCCTGCCGCGCCTGCCTCTCCTCGTGTATGTGTATCCGCTTCCTGTGGTGGCCTCCACTGTGCCTGTGCGCCATTCATGGTGACATGGGGAGACCATGCACTGTTAGGAACATCACCTCGGCTCAGTGCACCAGTGCAATGTATTTATGGTGCGATGCGCAATGCTGGAATATGGTGTAGGTTTCCTTGAGGTTGATACAGGGAGGTCTTGTTACACTGTGAGTGGATGGTTAAACTGGACATCTGACGTGACTTTTGATGCTTAACATCGATGGTCATAGCATCTTTTATTGCTGAACGGAGCCGTTGTTCCTGCATTCATTATGTTCGATTTTGTAGTAGAAATGAAATGAAAAACACGATGGGAAGCACTGTTTGTCTGTAATTGAGCAGGACTTGACCAGAGCAAATGCGCAAGCCTGGATATTTTCTCGGTAGGTGTGGCCATCTTGAAAGCTATACTACTGATATAGGAGTATGCAGCAATGTTGAGCTGACACAGAGGTAATGAAGCCAGAAACATAAAGAAGATTTGATATCTCGATAAGGTGGATAGCGATGCCATCACCTGCAGAATTTTGACCAGATTCCCTCTTCCAGTAGGAGGCCCCTTCTGTTCTCTCCTGCATAAATGAATCCTGGCATAGTGCCAATGCAACAGTACCTGCACAGCACAGGCTCGCCGGCCAGCAGTCCACATATTGGTCACCACATCACCGACCTGACCGGACATAGTACTAGCAACAGCGACATTTGCTACTCGGCCAGCTATATGGTTCCGAGTCCCATGGTCATCGCCCTTGCCCCTCTTCTGGTACTAGTACGTCGTTGGACCATCTTTATCTTTACCTTCCGTGCAGTGAAAGCGAAACTAGAAGTAGGCCTTATGAACATTTTTGTTTCAGGAATTCAACTGGCTTTGAGGAAATTATTTACATAGCTCGATCCATGAACTTGATTATTCCGGTGATTTAGCCCCGCGTTTCTGATGGTTCGTTCGTGTGTCGCGTGCAGGCAAAGGGGGCGGACGTGAACGGGAAGGTGTTCCGTGGGTACCCGGCGACGGCAGCAGCGCGGGAGGGGCGCGCGGAGGTGGCGGAGCTGCTGGTGCGCGCCGGTGCGTCGCAGCCGGCCTGCGAGGAGGCCATCGTGGAGGCAGCGCTGCAGGGGCAGGCTGCCCTGGCGGCCATCTTCATGCGCTCCGACCTCGTCCGCCCGCGCGTCGCCGTGCACGCGCTCGTGTCTGCGGCCACTCGCGGCTTCGTCGACGTGGTCGACACGCTCGTCAAGGTATGCCCATGTTACATGGAATTTCCCGTCTTCTACTCGGCTTTTAGCTGCGGCTTCATCTACATGGGCCCAAAGATTACATGGGCTTCGGGCAAAACGGTTTAGCACCAACATATGGGCTTGGGCTTCAACTGCTGGCGAGCCTAACTTCTCATGAGTCCAAGTGTTGTCCTAGGGCTGGGACCGCGTGGGTGCCGCGCGACGAGCCGCGGCATGGAGCGTCGTAGTCTTTAGTCCCACCTCGCTACTTTAGAGAAACTGTGACCAGTTTATAAAGCGAAGGGTACCACACACTTCTGTGTTCGTAAAAAGGAGAGACGGTTGGCATCTCCCCTGACAGGGACGGGAACGGTCTTCGGACTTTCCTCTAGCACACTGCGGTTAAGGCTACCCGCCTCGGCGGATCTAACCCAAATTTTTTTGCCGATTTCTTTTTAAGAAAAAAGCAATTTAAATAAGTTGTTGGACTTTATAGTATGTTAAAATATATATTTAAATAAGTTATTCGAATTCAGAATGTTTTTAAAGTTTCCTACGCATGATTTTTAACTAACTACTAGTTGTACAATGTTATGTCCTACGCAGCATCTAATATCATCTGATTCTCTCGTTGCAGTGTGGGGCTGATCCAAACGCGACCTCCCGGGTGCTGCTGCGTTCTCTCAAGCCATCACTGCACCTCAACGTCGACTGCACAGCGCTCTTCGCCGCGATCGTGAGCCGGCAAGTCGCCGTGGTTCGTCAGCTACTTCAGGTGTGCACCATTACATCCACAACCTCTTTTCGCGATCGCTGCATTTGAGTTTTGACACCATTCTACGCCTCTTCTCCAGGCTGGTGTGAAGAGGGACACCAAGGTGAGGCTTGGAGCGTGGTCCTGGGACGCGGCCACCGGGGAGGAGCTGCGCGTCGGCGCGGGTCTCGCGGAGCCCTACGATGCGGCCTGGTGCGCCGTGGAGTACTACGAGTCCACCGGCTCCATCCTCCGCATGCTCCTGCAGAACGGCTACTCGTCGGGCGCCACGCACCTTGGCCGGACGCTGCTCCACCACGCCATCCTCTGCGGGAGCGTCGGCGCCGTCGAGACGCTGCTGGCTTCTGGCGCCGAATGCGAAGCTGCCGTGAGGACGTCCCGGAGCGGCAGGTTCAGGCCTGTTCACTTGGCCGCGCGCCTCGGCCAGCCGGAGATCCTGCAGACGCTCATGGACAAGGGTTGCGACGTCAACGCGAGGGCGGAGGCTGGCGACGTCGCTGTCATCCTGGCCGCGCGCCACAAGAAAGAGGACTGCCTCAGGGTTCTCGTGTCCGCCGGAGCGGACGTCGCGCTGTTGAACTTGGCAGGCGAGTCCGCGGCATCCGTCGCCTCTTCGGGTGGCTGGAAGGCGGGCTTTGAACGTGCCGTTCTTGGCGCGATTCGGTCCGGGACCATCCCTCTGTCCAGCGATCGGCACGTGTTCTCGCCCATGATGTTCACAGCACGATGCGGTGATGCCGCTGCGCTGGAGGTGCTGCTCGCTCAGCCGGGCGTGGACGTGGACGAGCAGGACGCTGACGGGTGCTCGCCCATAATGGCCGCCGCCAAGGAGGGCAATGTTGAAGCCTTCCGCGCCCTCGTCTTCGCCGGCGCCAACGTGAAGCTGTGCAACAAGCGTGGCGAGACGGCTATTGGGCTCGCGCAGCAGAGCAAGAAGAGGGACCTCTTCGAGCAGGTCATGCTCGACTTCGCGCTGGAGAAGGGCATGCCGGCAGGCGGGTTCTACGCCCTGCACTGCGCGTCCCGGCGCGGCGACAGCGCGGCCGTGCATCACCTGGCGAGCACGGGCTACGACGTCAACATCCCGGACGGCGACGGCTACACCCCGCTCATGCTGGCCGCGAGAGAAGGCCACGCGGCCGTGTGCGAGCTCCTGATCTCCCACGGCGCCCGGTGCGACATCCAGACCGCACGGGGCGAGACGGCGCTCTCCCTCGCGCGGTCGGCGCTGGCCACCGCGGCGTTCAACAAGGCCGAGGACGTGATCATGGACGAGCTGGGCCGGCAGCTGGTGCTGGCGGGCGCGCGCGTGGTGAAGCACACCAAGGGCGGGCGCGGCAGGCCGCACGGCAAGTCGCTGCGGATGGTCGCCGCGGCCGGCGTGCTCCGGTGGGGCGGGTCGAGCCGGCGCAACGTGATGTGCGTGGAGGCCGAGGTCGGGGGCAGCTCGGCGTTCCAGCGGCACCGGCAGAGGAAGGGCCGCCGGGGCGACGACGCGTACGCGCCGGGGCTGTTCCGCGTGGTGACGGTGACGGGGAAGGAGGTGCACTTCGTGTGCCAGGGCGGGGAGGAGGCGGCGGAGCTGTGGGTGCGGGGCATCAGGGCGCTCACCAGGGCGGTGTTCGGCAAGCGGGGGAACTAGATAGCGGCATGGCCTTCGCTCCGTGTAGGCTTGGCTTTGGTAGTTTGCAGCAAGCGTGCCTGACGTGCCTGTAAAGAGTAGGCGACATTAGAGCAGCGAGTTGATGCGTGGAGTTTGGGGTGTGCTGGTCTTCTGCTCGAAGGCTTTGCCGGGTTGCCATGATGTTTTTGGTTCAGGGCCTGTAGTTTGTACAGCTTTGGTGTATGTTTTTGGCCAAGTTGCTTTGGCTATGCTTGTAGTTGACTTTCACTCACTATCTTCGAGAAGTTCGCCCTCTCATGACGCCTATGGCTCTATTCTTGATTCTTCTCTTCCCCAGTTTTTGCACACGCAGAAAATACAGAAATGCAGTTTCTTAGCAAAACTGATCTATTGATCAAGATTATGCGGGTAACATTGACCTCTTTTCCCAACCACAACTAGCATTTTAGTCCACGAAAACATACCAAAAGCGACCTACTGATCAAGATTATGCGTGTTACCACAGCTAACAGATAGACTCAGACAGATGGCTAGGAAAGAATTTAGCCATAATGGACATAGTAGAACAGCTGAACAGGAGAAGCCATACTGGTCACAGACTCACAGTAAACCAGCTTTCATTCTCAAAGTATCAATTCGTGACTACCTACAGCATAATCCAAGTTCCATCACCAAACCTGCCAGCTTGTCCTGGCTATCACATTGTTTTGAATTGCTAACAATGCCACAAGAAAAAAAAAATCGTTGATATGGCTGCAGCACCTCAGTGGCTCGACATCACTGGTATTCAAGTCGTGTAAGGTGAACGAAGGAAAGAACATCAGCTAGATGGACAGGTTCAGCTTCCAGAGATTTCCTTCTCCTTGGCCTTGCACATATCATCTGCCGACTTGATGAACTTCTTGGTCAATTCTTCGACCTGGAGAAAACATAATGTGTAAGATATTTACCACCACACAACATATTCTCTTTGAGAACATTGTTCAGTACTCACTTCTTTCTCAAGTCGCTTTATATCATCCTTTGGCATGCTAGATGAAGATTTCTTTATTGTATCAAGTGCCTGGAAACACAAGGGAAATGCATATATATAATGTAATAATACGAAAGGGCATAAGAGAATCAAAATTGAATCCTAATATTTCAGAGAAACATGAGTAGTCGTGAGGATCAAATGCTAGGACAAGCCGTATATTCAGAAAATACTACAGCATGACAGTGAACATTATACACAAGGAAAACTGTAGAGTAAGAATACAATTATATAGATCAATTTAGTAGTCTTCAGCACCGTTACCTTCATGAGATCATAATACTGTCGCATGGTTTTCTAATTCTAACTCTAATAATAGGCCAGAGGGCAAGTGGAGTAAGTGCACCCTCTTTCAACAGATATCATATGAGAAATGCTACATCATAAAATTCATAGCTCTCTCCTAAATGCAAGTCCCAAAAGAAAACATATACCCGGTGACAATTGCCTGAATGAACCATACAGTGACACTACAAATATCCAAGTGAGCCTTCAAAACATCGATCATCATAAATTGAAGAAACGAAAGTAATGTAAAATTACCTTTTGGCGTGCTCTTCTAATACTTTGCTTGAAATCCTCAGCAGATTTAGTAACAACCTTACACATTGCCTATATTCAAGCACCAGAAAATTCATTAGTAGTTTCAAGAATAAAAGTGAGATTTAAGCTTAGTTAATCTTACCTGCATAGTCTCTTTCGTCAATCTGCACAGGGACAAATTAAATTAGAAGGCGCAAACAAATTTAAGATCAGAAAGTGCATGTAGTAAAAAAGATGATAAATATGAGTGCAACTTATCGCAAGTTTGTGGACAGTAGTGGACCTAGAAAGTACTCCCTCCGTTCACAAATGTAAGATGTTTGGATATTTCAATATGGACTACATACTGACTGAAATGCGCAAACAAATACACTAAACCGTGTCTATA
Source organism: Aegilops speltoides (assembly GCA_021437245.1). Classification (NCBI taxonomy): domain Eukaryota; kingdom Viridiplantae; phylum Streptophyta; class Magnoliopsida; order Poales; family Poaceae; genus Aegilops; species Aegilops speltoides. Next base: position 406,522,338 of record CM038142.1, read on the forward strand.
TACATCCTATTCACAAAATAGTTAGAACATCTTATATTTGTGAATGGAGGGAGTAACTCTTAAATTACTTACAGGTAAGCACAAAGACCTACGATAAAAAATAACAGTAACATTACAATTTACACTTACGGAGGTACAGCTGCAATAATCCTACTGCCGTCAGGTGTTGGATTGATGCCCAATGGAGATGAAGCGATTGCATTCTCAATAGACTTCATTGTCTGTACAACAATTGGTTAGACAATCACAGGAAGTTTAAAAAGTTAAAATCATTGTGCTAAATAACATTTGTAGGGCCTGCAGTAGCATTAGCGAGCACCATTTCTTCGACGTAGCATTCATAGTATATCGCTTGCCAGACCGCTACATCACTAGAGCACATGTCTATTTTTATCCCACGGGTCGCAGTGACTATCTTGTCATGCTAATAACTAATAGGGATAAGTATACTTTTCATCCCTGAACTCTAGCGAAAGTCCACAAATCATGCCTCAACTCCAAAACCACCAAAACTCAGTCCCCCAACTAATTAAACCGGATACTTTTCATCCCTGGTAATGCTTAAGGTGGTTTTAGTATGGCGTGGACCCTGGTTTTGACTAAAATGAGCCATGTAGCCTGGTTTTGACTACTAGCGGGCACCCTGCCGGCTCTCTCTCTCTCTCTCATTTTCTCGATCCCCTTTCTCACTCACAAAACAGAGCGGGCAGCTGCGGCGATTTAGGCAGCGGCGGTCTGGCCCGGTGGCGACCTAGGCGGGGCGGTGGCTGTCTGCTGCATACCTGGGCACGGCAGGCTGTGCTCTAGACCCATGAGACCAAGTGACGGCAACAGCGACGGCGACTTGGGCAGGGGCACATGGCATCCTCGGCAAGTTCAAGCAGATGGCATCCTCGGCAAGTTCAAGTCGCCGTTGTACGAGTTGTTGATGCAGAAGGATGAGCTGCTGCTGGAGAAGACTGTTGACTTACAAGTGGAGAAGAAGAGGAATGTGATGCAGTTTGTTGTATTGATTTGTTTCATCACAGCAGTTGTGTATGCTTTCATGACGTATATGTAGGCAATTGAGTACTAATTTGTAGACAAGTCGGTGAGAACTTGAAGTGGTATGTAATCTGACTATGCTAATTTGTCATGGAAAATTCTGTTTGTTGCCACATTGCATGGCAATTGAATGTCCAGCAATTGAGCAATCTGACTATGTGTTGACAGTAATGGTACGCATTAGAAGTGGCCGTGGCAGGAGTGCTCTGCATAGAGCTTGACCATGTGCGCGCGCGTGAGTTTCTTTCTTGATCCTGGGCAAATCCAACATATGTTCAGCATTTCATTGGTAATATATTTTGTCCCAAAACTGGACAGTCCGACAAGGTCTGAATAAAGAAAGTGTATACCATAGTTTGAATTGAATAAATTGTAGTGAACATAGCTTAACAAAATCTGAATATAACTGAACATAGTCTAGACATTTCAGAGCATTGTACTGAATTTAGTTGGACATAGTCTGGACCGAATATGGCTGAACATAGTCTGAACTGAATATAGCTGAACAAGGTCTATGTCAGACTAAAACCACCTTAAGCGTTACCAGGGACGAAAAGTATCCGGTTTAATTAGTTGAGGGACTGAGTTTTAGTGGTTTTGGAGTTGAGGGACGATTTCTAAACTTTCGCAAGAGTTCGAGGACGAAAAATATACTTATCCTAGCTGATAATATAAGTAAATAACATGATTATACAAAGTTGCTAGTGCTTTTAGTACCTTGTATATATCATCTGCTATCTACTGCAATGATTAAATCCATTACAACCCTACTATCCGCTGTTTAATACCTTGGTTAACAGTATGTTATAAATAACTCATTAAGGTTAGGGCCAATGCACATTTTCCCCCAAACAGGAAAGCATACACATTTACATGAAATTATGGCATTGCGGGCTCCTACACGTGATGCACCGAAGTGGTATCAAAATGTATTAATTTGTCAGATTTACTATCTACTCCCTTTATCCCTCAAAAAAAAAACTATCTACTCCCTCCGTCCGAAAAAACTTGTCCCTCAAATGGATGTATCTAGCACCAAGTTAGTGCTAGATACATTCATTTGAGGGATAAGCTTGGGACAAGCTTTTTCGGACGGAGGGAGTATATAATGAAGAAAGGCTCTTACATTAGGATCATAGGGCATCACTGATAGGGTATGCGAATCTAGGACAGAAACAACAGCAATACGACTCAATCCAACTTTAACATCCCCAGTTTCCACCATGATGTGGTCAAGCATGCCTGCAGAATACATCGGTTACATCATCTGTGCGAGAATCAGCATTGGCCAGCAGAAACAATGACACAATGAAGATGCAAATCATAATTATACCAGGAGAAGCTCTCCCTGTCCGAAGTTTACTCAGCTCTCGCGACAGCGCAACGACGGCAGTGTCCATTTGTGCAGTGGCGGCCGATTTGACAGTCGGCCCGATATCAGGAGCGGCTTCAACGGTATCACTTCGACTATCATTCTCTAGGCAATGACCAAGAAGCAAAAATATCAAGTCTCTGACTACATCCCTATAATGATCCATCCCACAAGGTAATTGCAGTGCACTGATTTAAGAATCACAGAATCGAATAGAGAAGACCTAACAAGGAACAAACAAACAAACAGAGTGGCCTTCTAAAGAACAGCATCTAAACAGCATCTAAGGGGCAAGGTGAGTCGAGGAGGGCGGGTGCGGCAACTTACTCGATTTCTTCCCTTTCGCGAAGCCTCTCCGGATCTCAAGGAGGAAAAGCTGCGTGGTGGGCAGGTTTCTTGCGGCGGCAAGGGATCCGGCGGTCGGTAGGCGGTGGACGGAGGTGGAAGCTGAGGAGGCGGCGGCGGCGCGCAGGGTGCGGGCGGCGACTGCGGCGCCTCGCCGCAGGAGGAGCGCCATGAGGGTTCTCACGAGAAGGGGTCTACAGAGGACTCGGGGTTCTACGGGCTCCGCCGGCAAGCGGCGGCGGCGGCGGCGGAGGCGAGAAGGGTTTTGTACTTTCGATGGGTTTTACTGCTTTGGGGGAGAAATACAGGCTTCGACCAGTGCCCTCTTAGGCCCTTAGTTGGACCAGCCCACTCGTGTGAAGTAACTGGCCTCGTTGATTCCCAGGATTCTCAAAAGAGGGAAAATACATTTCCCTAAAAAAAAGGAAAAATACACGATCACGATGAAATGTTTGAATTCGATAGGATTAGCAGAGAGTATTTCACAGAAAAAACAAATAAGTTCTAAAAAGAGATTGAAGTGGTTGTTGGATTTCCTACGACATATAGTACAAATGACTCGTTAGGAAAAACAATCCTATATAGGATTCAATCCTACGATTAAACGGCCAACATAGCAAAATTCCTAAGGATCTAATCCTCTAAAAATTCTATGAAATTCCTTTGATTCAAAGGAGCCCAAAGTATGTTGGGTCATTAACCATAGCTTGCCATCTATGGAGTTAAAGACAATATATTCCTACACTGAAAACATTGAATTCGAAATTTGTTTGACACTTTTGCAGAAAAACACAGAAAAATCCGAGATTTAAACCCGTTTTTCTGGTCCCTCCCGAAAAAAATTGAAATTGAGAAAAGAAATGTTCAGACCCCATGCAGCGTGTGTTTTGACTTAATTAATTGTTCGGATAGACATATAGTAAAGTATATATCTATAATTTGTACAACCAATAGTAAGTAGTATAATGGTTAGGATCCCACTCGTGCAACGTAATTTATCGAGTTCGATTCGAAACCTGAATAGCTCACTGTTTTTGGTTATGTTCAGTTAGCTGACGTGGAGAGTTAACGGTAAATAACGAAAATGTAGTCAAATGTATAACCTCGAGTACAAGTTTATGTACCAAAAATGTAATTAGCTCATAATAATAATACTCCCTCCGTCCGGAAATACTCGTCGGAGAAATGCACAAAAATGGATGTATCTAGAACTAAAATACGTCTAGATACATCCATTCCTTCGACAAGTATTTTAGGACGGAGGAAGTACTAAGTAGGAGTAGTTCATCGAAGCAGTAAAACGTTGCTCGCCCGCGACGTCAGCAGTCACAACTACCTCAGACGGAATGGTGGTATAGGTAGTGGCTGAGCTTGATGAAGATTGCTGAGGGGGCGAAGAAGACAACTTATGCATAAACTCTAAGAAACCATGGATATTTAAATCAATAATCAAGGGTACACTTAAGAATTTTCCTAGAGTATGAGGGAGGGGGGCTATGCCCCCCTTTGCCATCATGAAGGCGAGTGTTAACAGAACCATCACATACCATCCAGGTCTGGGATCTGCGAGAAGAAGAACTCGACGATGTCGTAGATGGCAATGTATAGTGTCGTGGAAGAACTTCTGCAATGACCCATGTGCCCTTCCTTGTGGAAGCATCCCGCCTCCTTGATCGCTCTGTTCATCGGCAACACATATGAAATCCAGCAAAAAGGGCATGAAGATTGACAAGATACAACAGGTAGCAAGTCATGGTGGAGTTTGACTTAGTCTAGTTTCTAACAACATACTGACGGAGGCGACGATGGTAATGCCGATGACGAAGCCGACTAGGTTGATGAACTGAATGGAGCCGCAGAGCTTCACCATGGATCCGCCAAGGGTGGTGCTTTCATGACCTGGCCCACATCTGGTCGTCGGCACAAGGCTACCAGAAGAAACAGACGTTTGGCCCGGGAGTTGGAGTCCCAAAAGCTGGCACAAAGCAAGGGAACGAAGGAACAAATAGGCACGAAGACATCAGCTCCTAATCGGCGTTGTTGGCGCCAGTTGCTGATCCTAGCACTCACACGCGCATGATTGTGGGCCGGCCCAGATCGCGCAATTGCATCCTCGCCAGTTCCCCCCGGTCCCTCGATCGATCGCCGTTGACTTTGGATAAGGAAAAGAAAAAGGGAAAAAAATCAGGAATTAAAAAATGTCCATGGATGTACAAAAATCACAAACTTAAAAAAAGTTCACGAATTTGAGGAAAAAGTCAATGATTTTGGAAAAAGAAATTGAAAAAATATTGGAAAAAGGTTAATCAAATTTGGAAAAGTTCATCGATCTTGAAAAAAAGTTTATCATTTTTAAAAATTCATCGAATTTGAAAAAATGTTCAACAAATTTGAAAAAAAATCATCGATCTTGAAAAAAATCATCGAATATGAAAAAAAACATCAAATTTGAAAAAAATTCATCAATATTGGAAAAAGTTCATCCAATTTGAAAAAAAATCATTGACTTTGCAAAAATTTCATCTAATTTGGGGAAAATATCATCGTATCTGGAAAAAGTACATCAAATTCATCAATTTTGAAAAAAAGTTCACGCATTTAGCAAAAGGAAAAAGGAAATAAACAAACAAAGAAAAGAAAAGAAAAAAGCCGAACAAAACCGTTCCAAGAAAAAACAAAAAAACTGTAAGGAAACACAAAGATGAGGTGGCTGAGTTGGTTAGCGTCGCGTGCATATAACAAGGAAGTCGCAGTTTGAATCACGCCCACGCACGCAGGTGTTTTGCTCGTTAAAAAATAGGAAAAAAAAGAAAGATTGCCAGCCCAACTAGACTCGGGCATGAGTGCATGCTTGCGAAAACAACAGAAATGGGCGCTTGAAGCGTCAAATAGGGAATGCCCACGAAGACAGCGAGGCATCATCTAGTTTCTTAACTAGACAATTTCTCTCTTTCTCTCTGTATCTCCCCCTCCCCTGATATTCCTAGTCAATCTGGCGCCCAAGAGGAAGGGGCCTACGGTGGTGGACGCGAGAATTGTGGCAGTGATGGAGACCGTAGAACAGCACGCCTCGGAGACCAACGCCAAGCTCGATGACATCGTGCTGCAACTGCAGGGGCTCATAGACTGGATGTAGACGATGGATTCGAAGTCGAAGACACTGGCCGCATCGGCCCCCTCCTACAACTACACGCGGAGGACGTGTCCTCGCGTCTGGGGGCACTCGAATTAGCCTCCCAGCGACCAGCCGATCTAGCGCCATGCCTCCCACCGTCGTCGTGCGCGTCGATAGAGCTGATCGTCCCAACAGCACAAAGAAGCTACATCTTCCGGGGGCAATTGTGGGAATCCTCGATTCCCCGATCTGCCTCCGACTAACAGTATGCCTACGGATATGTCTCCAACGTATCTATAATTTATAAAGTATTCATGCTATATTTACATGAGTTCTGTATGGTTTTGGTGCACTTTTATACTATTTTCGTGGACTAGCATATCCTATATACCTAAAAAGTTCACCCCCACTAAGTAATTTATCTTAACATGCAGGCTATCTGCCTCACCAATCTGCTACATCAGTAATTATTCTTCCTTTTTAACCAATTTCTATCTTCTCTATCTCTATCTCTAACTTACGGGAGGTCGGCGAGGAGGTGTCCATGCAAGACCAGTGTGCGCTGCAAACCCGAGCATGGGCACCCCGCACGCCACCATCTCCTCACCCCATCTGACCGGCGGCCGAGCACGGACCCTGCATGGTGGCGGAGCACCCACGCATCGGCTGCACACCCACAGCGGCGGAGGGGCACAAACGCAGTGGCAGCGGCGCGGCGGAGCATGCAGTGGTAGCCGATGTACTGCTCTCCAACGCGGCTGCTGTTGGCGGCCACGGCTGCTCCCTTGGGCGCGGACTTGGCGTGCAACCCAGCAACGATGCGCCTTGCTTGGTTTCCCGGGCAACTGGGCTCCCCTCCATACCCGCACCGTGCTCTCATCCGTCCATGCACCCCTTGCTGGTGGCTGCCCGTCGGGACGGATGAGAGCACGGGGTGAAGCAACACACATAGCAACACGCATCAACACCCCTTGCTGGTGGCTGCCCGACACCCACGGCGCTCCTACGATGTGTGTTGCTATGCTGTTGCTGCATGCGCGAGTGATGTTGATGCGTGCGGGCGTGCTGTTGATTCACAAGTGTCTGTGCCTTATGCTTGAGGGGGTAAATTAGAACAACATATGTATATATGCCTATGTATATAGGAAGAATCAGCAGGTAATAATTTTCACAAATGTGTTAATTGCCGGGCAAGATCGAACTCTCGGGTAGGAAATTCACTTGGGCTAATTCGTTACCGGTCCCGACCTTTGAGAAACTTGACCGAGTGCTAGCTAGTGTCGAGTGGGAACAGAAGTTTCCCCTGGTAACGGTGCAGGCTTTGACTCGAGGTGTCTCGGATCATACACCGTTATTAGTCGATTCCGGAGTTCAAAATTTCGTGGGCAACAAGAATTTTTTCTCGTTTGAACTTGCCTGGTTTGAACGAGAAGGCTTCCTCGAGTTGTTAGCTAGAGAGTGGGCTACGGACTCGGGAGGTAGGACACCTATCGACAGATGGCAATCCAAGATTCGTCATCTCCGTCGTTTCCTTCGTGGCTGGGCTAAGCACACACATGGGATTTATAAGGTGGAGAAGGACAGACTTCTTCTAATCATTCAAAATTTCGAAGCTAAAGCAGAAACATCTATCTTGGATTCCACTGAGTTGGCAACAAAGATAGACGCAGAGATGCAGCTTAAAAAGCTTCTCCGTGAGGAGGAATTGAAGTGGGCTTTGCGAGCCAAGGTTCGCAAAATCATAGAAGGCGAGGATAACACTCAATTCTTTCACATGATTGCGAATGGGAAGCATCGTAAGAAGAGAATTTTCCAATTAGAACAAGATGAAGGAACGATATTTGGTCAGGATAATCTCAAAGAGTACATTACCAATTATTACAAACAGTTGTTTGGTAACCCGGTAGAGACATTTGTGTCGTTGGATGAGTTAGGGTTGAGGATGTGCCTCAACTTGAGACTGCTGAGAATGAGCTCTTGACTGCTCCTTTCTCGGAGAAAGAGGTGTTTGAGGCTATTACTCAAATGGAGAACAAGGCTCCAGGTCTGGACGGGTTTCCGGCGGAGTTTTACAAGAAGTGTTGGCATTTTATCAAGGGTGACTTGATGCCCATGTTTCACGAGTTTTTTGAGGGCCAGCTTCAATTGTTCAAGCTAAATTTTGGGACGATTACTCTTCTGCCTAAGAAGACTGACGCTGTTCGGATTGAGCAGTTTCGACCCATTTGTTTGCTAAATGTGAGTTTCAAGATCTTCACTAAGGTGGGGACAAATAGGCTTACACAAATAGCACACTCAGTAGTTCAGCCGTCTCAGACAGCTTTCATGCCGGATAGAAACATCCCGGAAGGGTTGTTGTCTTGCATGAACGCTCCACTAAATCCACTCCAAAAACTGGATGGTGTAGTTTTTAAAGTGGATTTTGAAAAGCATATGATAAAGTCAAATGGCCTTTCCTTCAACAAGCGTTACGTATGAAAGGTTTTGATCCGCATGGAGAAACCAAATTGACTCTTTAACGCAAAAAGGAGTGTTGGGATTAAGGTGAATGATGACGTGGGTCATTATTTTCAAACTCACAAGGGCTACGGCAAGGAGACCCTATGTCACCGATCCTGTTTAACATAGTGGTGACATCGACTATTTTAATATGTCGGGCAAAGGATGCGGAGACATGTAGGTGGCCTGGTTCCACATCTAGTAGACGGCGGGTTATCTATTCTCCAAGATCTTGATGATACTATCATATTTATGGAGCATGACATGGCGAAAGCTAGGAACATGAAGCTGCTGCTTTGCTTATTTGAACAATTGTCCGGGCTTAAAATCAACTTCCACAAGAGCGAATTGTTTTGCTTTGGAAGAGCTAATGATGACCGGGAATCATATCAACAATTGTTCGGATGTGAATTGGGTTCTTTATTTTCGTACTTAGGTATACCCATTCATCATCGTAAGCTAACCAATGCTGAGTGGAAATGTTTGGAGGATCGGTTTGAAAAGAAACTGAGCTGTTGGAAAGGAAAGCTCATGTCATATGGAGGTCGATTAATTCTGATTAACTCGGTCCTTACTAGTATGCCTATGTTTCTGTTATCCTTTTTCTTGGTTCCGGTCGGAGTTAGGAAAATGTTAGATTTTTACCGATCTCGATTCTTTTGGCAAATTGATGAGCTTAAACGGAAGTATAGACTTGCGAGGTGGGATATTATTTGCAGATCTAAGGACCAAGGTGGCCTAGGTATTGAAAATCTGAAAATAAAAAATATATGTCTCCTTAGCAAGTGGCTTTTTAAGTTGTCATCTGAGACGGAGGCCACTTGGGCGCAGATTTTACGCAATAAGTATCTTTTTGCTAAAACCTTGGCACAAGTGTCTGTGAGACCTTCAGATTCGCCCTTTTGGAAGGGGCTGATGAGAGTTAAACAAATATTTTTCAACAAGACTAAATTTATTGTTGGGAATGGTACCACGACGAGGTTTTGGGAGGATACGTGGCTTGGGGAGACCCCACTAGCACTTCAATATCCTTCTTTGTATAACATAGTCCAACATAGAGGTGCCTATGTTGCTACTGTTTTACAGTCCGTTCCCCTCAATATCAGCTTTAGGCGGACGCTTGTTGGTAATCGTTGGGAGGCCTGGCTCCATCTGGTTCGACGTTTGATGGATGTCCGGTTGTGTCGCTAACCCCGATCACTGCATTGAAACTTACTAAGAACGGTGTGTTCTCGGTCAAATCAATGTATCAGGCTGTCATTAACTCTTCGGTCATCCCTACCTCCTTACATGTTTGGAAAGTTAAGGTACCTTTACGTATTAAAGTGTTTATGTGGTTTGTACATAAACAGGTCATTCTGACTAAGGATAATCTTGCAAAACGTAATTGGGTAGGTCCGTCTCGGTGTAGCTTCTGTGATCATTCTGAAAACATCAAACACCTCTTTCTCGATTGTCCGTTGGCTAAGATTCTATGGCGGTCGGTTCATATTGCTTTTAATATCAGTCAGCCCACCTCTATTAGTATGTTATTTGGAACATGGCTAGATGGGGTGGATTATGACATTGCAAGACACATTCGGGTTGGCGTTTGTGCACTTTTGTGGGCAATATGGAATTGCAGAAATGACTTAGTCTTTAATCGATCAACAAACTTTCACTTTTTTCAGGTTATCTTCAGGGCCACGGCGTTCATCCGTATGTGGTCGCTACTCACTCCGACGGAGGCCAGGGAGCGTTTGGTTACTGCGTCTACCCGATGGGAGATGGTAGCTCGGGATATTTTCAACCGGTTTGGATGGCGGTCATGTAATAGGATAGGGTGATCCTATAGTTTTGCCAGCCGGTTGTGGCTTTCAGCTTTTCTTATTTGCAGTTTTTGTTATAGTTTGTACTATGACCTTTCGGTACTTTGAGACTGGTTTTTTACTATTAATAATATGAGCCGTATGCATCGTTCCGATGCAGAGGCTGGGGCACGGCCCCTTTTCCAAAAAAAAATTTGGGCCGCCTTCCGGCTGATGTTCGTGCCATGGTCTGAATTGTTCACCCACTGCCTGACGATATTTCTCTCCCTAGTCTTTACTTCCTTTTCCTTTGGTTGTTTTGTGCTTGTTAGGTTGTTGATGAAATTCCCATACTGCTGCTGATTTGAACGAGCTGCAGAATTATAACTGATGATTCTGATGAATGGTCGTGCAGGTTGATCCAAGGAGCAAGAAGACTTTGTCCGAGAGCAGAAAGACTCTCTACAGGAGAGTTTGGAGTCACGTTAATCAGAGGTGTGTTCCAGTTCCAGTTTGAACATGAAGGTACCAATGAATGTTCCGGCATCTTTCTGTACTGCTGCTGATTTTCTATTGTTATATTCGCTGCCAGTTTGACTGCTACTATCTACTGTACATGCTCATTGTTAGGCGCATGGAGTCATCGAACAAATATTTGCTCTCTCTGTGCCAATTAATTTCAAAGCGGATGAAAAACAAATGTGATTTGCTCCTCGATTTGTATAGTATCTGAGATCTCGTATGTGACTAGAATATTAGTTTGTTCATGGCAATTCTAAAGTTACTTGTACTATAGTAAGACAATCAAAATCTGGGCCATATATATGTAGTATATGATGATCTCTTACTAGCTCATCCTTAATTAATAGGCAGCTTCCAATTGGATATAGCTTTGTTGCACAAATTCACTTGTATTTTTCATGTTATTTACAAGGTATCTTCAAGGTTCATGCTCCGAATGTAAATAAGATTGACCAAGATAGCGAATAAGTTGCAAAGAACGCATTAAAATTAGCTTATGTTGCTTATGTTTGACATGATTAAAAGTTTTGGTCCTTTTTTGGGAGACTTGGCCTTGTGCTTATATTTGTGTTTGCTATTGGTGATGTGAATTAATTTGAGCAATACCCCATAGTTTTTTAGTGAGTTTGGGTAAAGTGTATATAAGTATGATATGTACATTTTTTTTGTGATCATAATATGTATTTCCCAAATTTTATTAGGTGTCATGCATGGCTTCTAGATGCTCGATTAATGGGAGATTTTTTTTTCTTTGCGTTTCCTCGTGTGAAGCAACAAACTTGGATAAACATATTTATCTATATAGAAACGTATTTGAGTTTGTTTGTACATATTAATATTAGCTTGAAATTTGAATAAGAAATCGTTTCTCAACACATACGTTTAACTCCTATGCATTTGTACGTACATGACTACTAATGTTGCTCTTGATCATGTCAAACACGAGTACTAATGGAGTAATGGTGCATGCCTTATTCATTCCAATGGAGTACCAGGTTATGTAGGTTAGTCAGAAGCGAGGCCTTCTCATATTCGAAGAAGACGATGTGCAACCAGTGGAAAATAAGGGCATGTACAATGGTTGATAAGATAGTCTTATCTTAAGTCTTGCATGTGATTTAGAGATGACAATTAAATTTGTCTACAATGGGTCATATCTTAGCCTTATCTTCAATAACTAGTAATTCCTAAAAATATGGTGAGACATATTGTGCTAAGAGATCACCTCTTGTCTTCTCTTAAATAAGAGAAGACAAGTCTTTTCTTATGAGTTCTCTCTCCTCCACCTCATCATCTATCCTACGTGGCATTGCTAAGATAGAACCATTGTACATGCCCTAATAGTAGGAAAATTCCAGTTATTCCATGGATTTTTAGTCTCTATATTTTGGCAACCTATAAAGCAAAGGTATCAAGACTTACTATTTTATAATATTAGGTTCCACTATAATGTTGATGATGATAGATTAGTACAACATATTATCATAAGTGTAGTTTCTTCCTAAGATCTATGGCCTTTAATAATAGATGCCATCACCGTTTGACATCTAAAATATACAATCTCCAATTATAGTTTTCGCTATTTATATTTCTGGCGGTTATTTCCAGTTGGAACATGTATGCCCCCGTAGTAACGCACGGGGACTTACCTAGTTAACGTTTAAACATGTGGCGGCGTCGCTCTATTCCAGTACTTGAATGACAGACAAAACCCACCCAATGGTCGATTCATGCTAGAACAAAGAAGGCCGATCGTCTCAGTAAAAAAAACTCAACCATCTTTCCCCACATATCTCTCCCTTTCCATCTCTCTCTCTCTCTCAATAAAGGACCGATCTTTCCCTTGGCAACAATACGGTGCGGCGGCTAGAATAGAAAAGAGGCAATCTCGGCGTGTGATCTGGTCCCCCTGCATGACCGCTGGTCTTGGGCGCATCTGCCAGCTATCTAGGCTCTCTGCGGCTGTGGTTTCGTTCCCGGTGTGAACTGATCTGGTGCCCTGTAGAATTGTCGACATGGCGGTGGTGGTGCCGCTTTTCCTCTCTCTCAGACTGCAGTTCCGTTCCCGTTAGGAATAGGTGTGGCGCCCTGTAGTGTCCTTCGGATGGCAAAGTCCAGTTTTATCGGGGTCTTATCAGTTGTACAGAAGTCCTGTGATGTCTTCCTTTTGGACTGGGAGAGGAAGAGGCGGGTGGAGACGCCGGCCAGGTATTATTGCAACTAATGCCCACGCCTCTGCTACTCAGCATCTCAGCCTTCTACCTTCAGATTTTGCATTTTTTTTCTTAACCCACCGTGTAGTGCAATTTGATAGTGGTTAAGGAAAGCTGATTCACGGTCAACGCAGATCAATCCGTCGGCGGTGCCGAGCAGCAGCCAGGGCTGGTGCAGGTCGATAGCTGAAGCGCGGTTGCGGGCAACCAGAAGGTGCCTCTTTTTCTTACGCCGGTCTGCTTCCGTCAATTATTTTTTGCGTGTCCTCTACACCCAATTATATCTACTTAGAACGTTGATGTGATCTACTTTCAAATCCTTGTACCTATTGTGCTATTGTTATTACGTAAACTAGCGGTGTGACCCGCGCATTTGCGCGGCTAGATGTCTCACAAAGTTTTTCATATTTTGGTGGGTCTTATCTACCAATATAATTTCATTGGATATATTGCTATAATATTTAAAAAATATAGCTAATATTTGTATCTATAGTACACGTATTTCCATTATTTGTACAAAGGTATAGGTACATCTTTCATTGTGTGAAAAACAAAGATCAAACAAACAATGGCATGCCAAACCATAGGCTTTTGTAATAATTAATCGCTAGCTTTCATCGCTCCACCTTTTCTTAACAGTCACCTCGTTCTGTATCACTGTCGAAGTCATTGTTAATCATATTTTTGATGTATTTTTTATTAGTTTGATCTCATATATCCACATATCCACATATCGGCTTCTACATATTCTCATCATAATGTAATTATGTACACCAATTCCTAGTCTGAACAAACATAATCGATGAATGGTGGGTATATTGGCTATAATGTTCTTTCGCTGGACCTAGCCAGAGCTTGTCAGTTCTAATGATGCCTAGTTTCCTCGCATGTAATTGTATTTTTTTTGGAAAAAATGAGGCACTGCATATTTGACATGAATTAGTGCTTCATTTTTTACCAAAGTATTATCTATGATTCACCATGGTCTATTTGTTCTATTGATTTTCTATTCTCCACCAGTATTTCTCTAGCAGTATTTAAATTCTATAAAAAAATATAATATATAAAAGGTGCATCTTAAAAAAAGATAAGACCCCGGGACTCTGCATTAATTGTATTATTCTTGGAAGGCATATTGGGTTGTGATAAAGCTCAGTACCGTACAGTAAAAAGATTTATAATTCCATAATGATCTTCTGATTTCTCTCTTCTACTACTCTTTGTCGATTTGCTATTCCCCTCACACAGCCTAGTGTTAACCAAGCTGCCACGTTACAATTGATATATCATCTTGGGGAAACATGATCATACTCTGGCTGAAATCATTATGGTAAATGTATTATTATTGTTAAAGTCACTCTCGTGTGATAAGTGGTGACTTCCGAGAGGTTCTTCTCCTACCAAGCGAAACCATCTCATCCATAATTAAATGTATAAATTTTATGTCATCTTCTTCTATCTTCATCACTGTCTTGCAACTGAGATGGCACAATACCATGCACGTAGATCTTCCACACATGCTTCTAAATGCCCATGACACTACCCTCTTACTCTATATGTTCATTTAAACTAAACACCTAAGCCTAAGTAACTATTTGTGTATATCATAAAAATTTACTCCCTCCATAAAGAAATATAACAGCGTTTACATTTAATGTTCTTCATAAATTTATATTCTAAACGGGCTAGAATCGCATAAGTTTGCATGAAATTACATGTTCACATTTATGGTTAATTTTGGTATTTTAGCTCTATAGAAAAAAATATAATGAAAAATCTTGTAACACTATTAGTGTGTATTCTAAAAAGTTGGTATTTTTTTTCTATCTTGTTGAATCTTTTCGTAGATTTTTCTTGTTTACTTATTATTCCACGTCAATTTATATCCTAATCTGGATGGAATCACATAATGATTTATTTGAAATTTAAATACATGCACGACCGTATGAGTTAAAATTTATATTTAAGCACTACAAATGAATTATATAATGGATTTTTTAAACTTCACATATAAATCAATGGAAATCCTTATCTATATAAATATGACTATATATTTTAATTTAAATAATCAATACCATAGCTTCTCTATTTATCCAGACTTTCCTTTTAATTACGTACACAGGTACAGTACATGATATTGGTCTAGGTATATATGTGTAGCGTGCCTGTTTTTCTTTTCTGGTCAGAATCCAAATCGGAATTGAGTACATCTTCCTTTTTTCCATGTACAACTCCTTTTTTTGCAGGGTACAACACGTAGTTGGGATTATAAACTTTTTGATGTCCATCTATTCCACGTGACGGTAGTTGCTATTTTTTTCTTGAAATTAATTACCCGTGTTTTTTTTTCTGGAAACCATCCATACGTGCTGGTTACTTGCCGATTCATAAATTATCTATTATTTCCTACTTTTTATTGACGCACCTTATACGTGTCGGTTCAATCCATGCTTTAGACACATAACGTAATATTTTTAAATCTCAGCCGTAATTATAATCGATCAACGGTGCACTATAACACATGTGGAAGAACGTGGTGTCTTATTTTACTTCTGTCTTAAGTATAGATAGATTATGGGGAGGAGAATTAATTTTAATTCCCGATGTTGCCTGGTGCTATTAGTGGCAGCTCTACTTTTTGTCCTTGAAAGAGTTGTGTTTACGTATTTTTGGATCAGCTTCTAGTCGTTCCATGCCTTTCTGTTGACCTTCATATATTTTGTTTGCTAATTTTTGAACCAGGATCTGTTAGTTCATGCTCTTTATTTTTATTTTCTTTGCAGGTCCCCATGCCTTGGTACTACTTGCTACACATCAAACGCTTCTTCATGGAGCGAGTGTGAAAAGAAGCGGATGAAGGCTAACATCAGTGAGCTGCACCTCTTCCTGTTCTCCCCCCATCTTCTTCCTCTCTCTCTCTCTCTCTCTCTCTCTCTCTCTGCAGGGGTTGTAACATGGGGGTCGTCACTGATTTTGCTCCACCAACGGTTGGCATTAACTAGGCGGGGATTACAAATGCTAAATTGTTTGATTACCATGTTCATCAAGGTGCGTAGGTGTATCTTGATTTGGCCTCAAAAGTTCTGCCTCTAGGCTGTGTTACTTCTATGTGGATTTCCTTTTCTCCGGTACAACCTAAATCGACCATTCAAGAAAGAATCCTACATAAAGGATCAAGAAACAATGATTTGTCGCATTTATACTACTATCAAATTTATTTAGGTAGGATCACCAGTCTTTATCTCTACCATGTATTTGTTCTACCCTTTTGTCTTATCTGTTAAATGATAGGCTAGTTGTGTAACGTGACACATGTGTCACGATGATGTAATTGCGTGTGTTGTGCGTGTAATATCTGCAGGTTGTTACTCGAGATAATCCTCATCCTGTATAGCTTGGAGTAGAGGAAAAGTCTCATAACAACCTGCGCCTATTGTACTCTATGATGCCTATATAACGTGTACACGTCCCTGCCATCGAGGCATACGCTTACCGCAAACCATCTCCTCTTACATTATCATGCAGGGGAAAAAAGGAATCAAGCATAAAAGGTGTTATGCTAAGACGATTCTTGCTGAATGTTTAAGAAAGACACACTTCTTGCTGGCATTTGTTTGCATGTAGCACTTTTCTTAGTAAGATAACGTTTGCTCCTATATGTACTTAAGAGACATGGTGATTAAGAGGACTATGAGAATCATATTCCGTCAAGATTTTAATGTGTGAACTCATACGAAAACAAATCGTGATTTTCCCATACATGTTGACTACTGTATTGTTCTAACATTTGAACCCTTCTTTGTGTTACTAAGATGCTAAATTAGTCGTAGTTTGTGTTTTGTGTGGAGACACACTTTGATATATGTATCCACGTATTTTAACACAAAGTGTAACAGATTCTACTATTTATGGCAGTTTACATTTTGTATTGTCATGTAATATCAGTGTTTTACTACTAATCATGATTCTAGAGCATATCGATATTAGTTTTCCATGTTTCAGGTTTTCCCCCTAACATAAGTTTCCTCAAGATGTTTTATTATTTTAACATCTATTTGAAAAAATGTTCAATTATGGTTATTGCTATTTCTATTTTTAGCATGTATACCCGCAGCAACGCGCGGGTTGTCATCTAGTTAATCTAGTGCCCAGTGTCAGTTGTTGTTTTTTGCTTGTTTTTGGTTTCCGAAAAATCCAAACCAAACGAAGTCCAAACACGATGAAATTTTTTGAAGATTTTTTCTAAAAGGCAAGAGACTCAAGAAGCTTCGGGGGAACACTAGAAGACTCGTAGGGGGCCCACGAGGCAGTGATACGTCTCCAACGTATCTATAAATTTTGATTGTTCCATGCTATCATATTATCTGTTTTGGATGTTTAATGGGCTTTACTAAGCACTTTTATATTATTTCTGGGACTAACCTACTAACCCAAGGCCCAGTGCAGATTGCTGTTTTTTTGTCTATTTCAGTGTTTCGCAGAAAAAGAATATGAAACGGAGTCCAAACGGAATGAAACCTTCGGGAGAGTTATTTTTGGAACAAACGTGATCCAGAGGATTTGGAGTGGATGTCAAGAAACAACCAAGGAGGCCACGAGGCAGGGAGGCGCGCCTGCCCCCTGGGCGCGCCCCCACCCTTGTGGGCCCCTCGCAGCTCCACCGACCTACTTCTTCCTCCTATATATACCCATATACCCCGAAACCAACCAAGAGCACCACGAAACCCTATTTCCACCGCCGCAACCTTCTGTACCCGTGAGATCCCATCTTGGGGCCTTTTCGGCCTCATGGGGGGGAATCGATCATGGAGGGCTTCTACATCAACACCATAGCCTCTCCGATGATGTGTGAGTAGTTTACCTCGGACCTTCGGGTCCATAGTTATTAGCTAGATGGCTTCTTCTCTCTCTCTTTGGATCTCAATACGAAGTTCTCCTCGATCTTCTTGGAGATCTATTCGATGTAACTCTTTTTGCGGTGTGTTTGTCGAGATCCGATGAATTGTGGGTTTATGATCAAGATTATCTATGAACAATATTTGAATCTCCTCTGAATTCTTTTATGTATGATTGGTTATCTTTGCAAGTCTCTTCGAATTATCAGTTTGGTTTGGCCTACTAGATTGATCTTTCTTGTAATGGGGGAAGTGCTTAGATTTGGGTTCAATCTTGCGTTGCTCGATCTCAGTGACAGAAGGGGAAACGACACGTATTATATTGTTGCCATCGAGGATAAAAAGATGGGTTTTATATCATATTGCTTGAGTTTATCCCTCTACATCATGTCATCTTGCCTAATGTGTTACTCTGTTCTTATGAACTTAATACTCTAGATGCATGCTGGATAGCGATCGATGTGTGGAGTAATAGTAGTAGATGCAGAATCGTTTCGGTCTACTTGTCGCGGACGCGATGCCTATATACATGATCATGCCTAGATATTCTCATAATTATGCACTTCTCTATCAATTGGTCGACAGTAATTTTTGTTCACCCACCGATACTTATGCTATCTTGAGAGAAGCCACTAGTGAAACCTATGGCCCTCGGGTCTATTCTCCATCATATAAGTTTCCAATCTATTTTTACTTTGCAATCTTTACTTTTAATCTATATCATAAAAATACCAAAAATATTATCTTATCATCTCTATCAGATCTCACTTTTGCAACTGGCCGTGAAGGGATTGACAACCCCTTTATCGCGTTGGTTGCAAGGTTCTTATTTGTTTGTGTAGGTACGAGGGACTTGCGTGTGGCCTCCTACTGGATTGATACCTTGTTCTCAAAAACTGAAGGAAATACTTACGCTACTTTGCTGCATCACCCTTTCCTCTTCAAGCAAAAACCAACGCATGCTCAAGAGGTAGCAAGAAGGATTTCTGGCGCCGTTGCCGGGGAGTCTACGCACAAGTCAATACATACCAAGTACCCATCACAAACTCTTATCCCTCGCATTACATTATTTGCCATTTGCCTCTCGTTTTCCTCACCCCCACTTCACCCTTGCCGTTTTATTCGCCCTCTCTTTTCGTTTGCCTCTTTTTCGCTTGCTTCTTGTGTGTTCGTTCTCTGTGATGCTGTCATGTCTGAAACTGTTGGGGAACGTAGTAATTTCAAAATTTTCCTACGCACACGCAAGATCATGGTGATGTATAGCAACGAGAGGGAAGAGTGTTGTCTACGTACCCTCGAGACCCAAGCGAAGCGATCACAACGTAGAGGAAGTAGTCGACGTTCTCCTCGCGATCCGACCGATCCCGCGCCGTTACTCGGCGCCCCGAGTTCTTGACACACGACAGCTCGATGGCGCCCTCGTACTCGATCCAGCAGAGGCGAGGAGAGTTCCGTCGACGACGGCGTGGTGACGATCTTGATGTTCTACCGGCGCAGGGCTTCGCCTAAGCTTTGCGACGATATGACCGAGGTGGAATATGGTGGAGGGGGGCACCGCACACGGCTAAGGAACGATCCGTAGATCAAACTTGTGTGTTCTAGGGTGCCCCCCTGCCCCCGTATATAAAGGAGGGAGGGGGAGGTGCGGCCGGCCCAGAGGAGGCGCGCCGGAGGAGTCCTACTCCCACCGGGAGTAGGACTCCCCCCCTTTCCTAGTTGGAGTAGGATTGGGGGAGGGGGAAGAGGAAAGGGGGGCGCCTCCTGTCCTATTCGGACTAGGGGGGGGGGGCTGCCTGCCCTGGCGGCCCCTCCTCTTCTCCCTCGAGGCCCACTAAGGCCCATTTAGTTCCCGGGGTTCGGTAACCTCCGGTACTCATAAATTCGATTTCACCGGAACCATTCCGGACTCAAAATATAGGCTTCCAATATATCAATCTTTATGTCTCGACCATTTCGAGACTCCTCGTCATGTCCGTGATCACATCCGGACTCGAACTTCTTCGGTACATCAAAATACATAAACTCATAATAACCATCATCGAAACCTTAAGCGTGCGGACCCTACGGTTCGAGAACAATGTAGACATGACCGAGACACGTCTCCGGTCAATAACCAACAGCGGGACCTGGATGCCCATATTGGTTCCTACATATTCTACGAAGATCTTTATCGGTCTGAGCGCATAACAACATACGTTGTTCCCTTTGTCATCGGTATGTTACTTGCCCGAGATTCGATCGTCGGTATCCAGTACCTAGTTCAATCTCGTTATCGGCAAGTCTCTTTACTCGTTCCGTAATACATCATCTCACAACTAACTCATTAGTTGCAATGCTTGCAAGGCTTAAGTGATGTGCATTACCGAGAGGGCCCAGAGATACCTCTCCGACATTCGGAGTGACAAATCCTAATCTCGAAATACGCCAACCCAACAAGTACCTTTGGAGACACCTGAGAGCACCTTTATAATCACCCGCCACGTTGTGACGTTTGGTAGCACACAAAGTGTTCCTCCGTAAACGGAGTTGCATAATCTCATAGTCATAGGAACATGTATAAGTCATGAAGAAAGCAATAGCAACACACTAAACGATCGGGTGCTAAGCTAACGGAATGGGTCATGTCAATCAGATCATTCAACTAATGATGTGATCCCGTTAATCGAATAACAACTCTTTGTCCATGGTTAGGAAACATAACCATCTTTGATTAACAAGCTAGTCAAGTAGAGGCATACTAGTGACACTCTGTTTGTCTATATATTCACACATGTATTATGTTTCCGGTTAATACAATTCTAGCATGAATAATAAACATTTATCATGATATAAGGAAATAAATAATAACTTTATTATTGCCTCTAGGGCATATTTCCTTGATCTCCCACTTGCACTAGAGTCAATAATCTAGATCACATCACCATGTGATTAACATCGATAGTTCACATCATCATGTGATTAACACCCATAGTTCACATCGCCATGTGACCAACACCCAAAGGGTTTACTAGATTCAGTAATCTAGTTCACATCGCTATGTGATTAACACCCAAAGAGTACTAAGGTGTGATCATGTTTTGCTTGTGGGAGAATCTTAGTCAACGGGTCTTTCACATTCAGATCCGTTATGTATTTTGCAATTTTCTATGTTTACAATGCTCGCACGGAGCTACTCTAGCTAATTGCTCCCACTTTCAATATGTATCTAGATCGAGACTTAGAGTCATCAGATCGGTGTCAAAACTTGCATCGGCGTAACCCTTTACGACGAACCCTTTTGTCACCTCCATAATAGAGAAACATATCCTTATTCCACTAAGGATAATTTTGACCGATGTCCGATGATCTACTCCTAGATCACAATTGTACTTCCTTGCCAAACTCGATGTAGGGTATACAATAGATCTGGTACACAGCATGGCATACTTTATAGAACCTATGGCCAAGGCATAGGGAATGACTTTCATTCTCTTTCCATCTTCTGCCGTGGTCGGGTTTTGAGTCTTACTCAATTTCACACCTTGTAACACAGGCAAGAACTCTTTCTTTGACTGTTCCATTTTGAACTACTTCAAAATCTTGTCAAGGTATGTACTCATTGAAAAACTTATCAAACGTCTTGCTCTATCTCTATAGATCTTGATGCTCAATATGTAAGTAGCTTTACCGAGGTCTTTCTTTGAAAAACTCCTTTCAAACACTCCTTTATGCTTTGCAGAATAATTCTACATTATTTCCGATCTACAATATGTCATTCACATATACTTATCGAAATCTTTGTAGTGCTCCCACTCACTTTTTAGTAAATACAGGCTTCACCGTAAGTGCATATAAAACTATATGCTTTGATCAACTTATCAAAGCGTATATTCCAACTCGAGATGCTTGCACCAGTCCATAGATGGATCATTTGGAGCTTGCACACTTTGTTAGCTCCCTTTGGATCAATAAAACCTCTTGGTTGCATCACATACAACTCTTCTTTAATAACTCCATTAAGGAATGCAGTTTTGTTTATCCATTTGCCAGATTTCATAAAATGCGGCAATTGCTAACATGATTCGGACAGACTTTTAAGCATCGATACGAGTGAGAAAATCTCATTGTATTCAACATCTTGAACTTTGTCAAAACCTTTTTCGACAAGTCTAGCTTTGTAGATAGTAACACTACTATCGCGTCCGTCTTCCTCTTGAAGATCCATTTATTTTCTATGGCTTGCCGATCATCGGCAAATCCATCAAAGTCCATACTTTGTTCTCATACATGGATCATATCTCAGATTTCATGGCCTCAAGCCATTTCGCGAATCTGGGCTCATCATCGCTTCCTCATAGTTCGTAGGTTTGTCATGGTCAAGTAACACGACCTTCGAATAGGATTACCGTACCACTCAGTGCGGATCTCCTCCGTTTTACCTACTAGGTTTGGTAGTAACTTGATCTGAAGTTACATGATCATCATCATTAGTTTCCTCACTAATTGGTATAGTAGTCACAAGAACAGATTTACGTGATGAACTAATTTCAATAAGGGAGCAGTACGATTACCTCATCAAGTTCTACTTTCCTCCCACTCACTTCTTTCGAGAGAAACTCCTTCTCTAGAAAGGATCCATTATTAGCAACGAATGTTTTGCCTTTGGATCTGTGATAGAAGGTGTACCCAACAATTTCCTTTGGGTATTCTATGAAGACGCACTTCTCCGATTTGGGTTTGAGCTTATCAGGATGAAACTTTTTCACATAAGCATCGCAGCCCCAAACTTTAAGAAACGACAACTTTGGTTTCTTGCTAAACCACAGTTCATATAGTGTCGTCTCAACGGATTTAGATGGTGCCCTATTTAACGTGAATGCAGCTATCTCTAATGCATGATCCCAAAACGATATTGGTAAATCGGTAAGAAACATCATAGATTGTACTATATCCAATAAAGTACGGTTATGACGTTCGGACACACCATTATGATGTGGTGTTCCAGGTGGCATGAATTTGTGAAACTATTCCACATTGTTTTAATTGAAGACCAAACTCGTAACTCAAATATTTGTCTCCGTGATCAGATCGTAGAAACCTTATTTTCTTGTCACGATGATTTTTCCACTTCACTCTGAAATTCTTTGAACCTTTCAACTATTTCAGACTTATGTTTCATCAAGTAGATATACCCATATCTGCTCAAATCATCTTGTGAAGGTCAGAAAATAATGATACTTGCCACGAGCCTTCATACTTCATTGGTCTGCATACATCAGTATGTATTATTTCCAATAAGTCGGTAGTTCGTTTCATTGTTCCGAAGAACGGAGTTTTAGTCATCTTGCCCAAAAGGCACGGTTCGCAAGCATCAAATGATTCATAACCAAGTGATTCCAAAATCCCATCAGCATGGAGTTTCTTCATGCGCTTTACACCAATATGACATAAGCGGCGAGTGCCACAAATAAGTTGCACTATCATTATTAACTTTGCATCTTTTGGTTTCAATATTATGAATATGTGTATCACTACGATCGAGATCCAATGAACCATTTTCATTGGGTGTGTAACCATATAAGGTTTTATTCATGTAAACAGAACAACAGTTTATTCTCTTACTTAAATGAATAACCGTATTGCAATAAACATGATCAAATCATATTCATGCTCAACGCAAACATCAAATAACACTTATTTAGGTTTAACACTAATCCCGAAAGTATAGGGAGTGTGCGATGATGATCATATCAATCTTGGAACTACTTCCAACACTCATCGTCACTTCCCTCTACTAGTCTCTCGTTTATTATGTAACTCCTGTTTCGAGTTACTAATCTTAGCAACCGAACATGTATCAAATACTCAGGGGCTACTATAAACACTAGTAAGGCACACATCAATAATCTGTATATCAAATATACCCTTGTTCACTTTGCCATCCTTCTTATCCACCAAATCTTCAGGGCATTTCCGCTTCCAGTGGTCATTTCTTTTGCAGTGTAAGGACTCAGGTTCAGGCTATGGTCCAGCTTTGGGCTTCTTCGCAGGAGTGACAACTTGCTTGTCTTTCACTTGAAGTTCCATTTCTTTCCTTTGCCCTTTTCTTGAAACTAGTGGTTTTGTCAACCATCAACACTTGATGCTCTTTCTTGATTTCTACCTTCGTCGATTTCAACATCACGAAGAGTTCGGGAATCGTTTTCTTCATCCCTTGCATACTATAGTTCATCACGAAGTTCTACTAACTTGGTGATGGTGACTAGAGAATTTCATCAATCACTATCTTATCCGGAAGATTAACTCCCACTTGATTCAAGCGATTGAAGTACCTGACAATCTGAGCACATGCTCACTAGTTGAGCGATTCTCCTCCATCTTTTAGCTATAGAACTTGTTGGAGACTTCATATCTCTCAACTCGGTATTTGCTTGAAATATTAACTTCAATTCTGGAACATCTCATATGGTCCATGACGTTCAAAACGTCTTTGAAGTCCCGATTCTAAGCCGTTAAGCATGGTGCACTAAACTATCAAGTAGTCATCATATTGAGCTAGCCAAGCGTTCATAACGTCGCATCCGCTCCTGCAATAGGTCCATCACCTAGCGGTGCATTAAGGACATAATTCTTACGTGCAGCAATGAGGATAAACCTCAGATCGCGGATCCAATCCACATCATTGCTACTAACATTTTTCAACACAATTTTCTCTAGGAACATATGAAAATAAACATATGAAAGCAACAACGCGAGCTATTGATCTACAACATAATTTGCAAAATACTACGGGACTAAGTTCATGATAAATTTAAGTTCAATTAATCATATTACTTAAGAACTCCCACTTAGACAGACATCTCTCTAGTCATCTAAGTGATCACGTGATCCAAATCAACTAAACCATAACCAATCATCACGTGAGATGGAGTAGTTTTCAATGGTGAACATCTTATGTTTATCATATCTACTATATGATTCACGCTCGACCTTTCGGTCTCCATGTTCCGAGGCCATATCTGCATATGCTAGGCTCGTCAAGTATAACCTGAATATTCTGCGTGTGCAAAACTGGCTTGCACCCGTTGTAGATGGACGAGAGCTTATCACACCCGATCATCACGTGGTGTGCAGGCACGACGAACTTTGGCAACGGTGCATACTCAGGAGAACACTACTTGATAATTTTAGTGAGAGATCATCTTAAAATGCTACCGTCAATCAAAGCAAGATAAGATGCATAAAGGATAAACATCACATGCAATCAATATAAGTGATATGATATGGCCATCATCTTCTTGTGCTTGTGATCTCCATCTCAAGCACCATCATGATCACCATCGTCACCGGTAGCGACACCTTGATCTCCATCGTAGCATCGTTGTCGTTTCGCCATCTATTGCTTCTATGACTATCGCTACCGCTTAGTGATAAAGTAAAGCAATTACGAGGCGTTGCATTTCATACAATAAAGCGACAACCATATGGCTCCTGCCATTGCCGATAACCGGTTACAAAACATGATCATCTCATACAATAAAATATAGCATCATGTCTTGGCCATATCACATCACAACATGCCTGCAAAAACAAGTTAGGCGTCCTCTACTTTGTTGTTGCAAATCTTACGTGGCTGCTACGGGCTGAAGCAAGAACCAATCTCACCCACGCATCAAAACCACAACGATACTTCGTCAAATAGACTCCGTTTAACCTTCTCAAGGACCGGGCGTATACACTCGGTTCAACTAAAGTGAGAGAGCAGACACCCGCCAATCACCTTTAAGCAACGAGTGCTCGTGGCGGTGAAACCAGTCTCGCGTAAGCGTCGCGTAATGTCGGTCGGGCCGCTTCATCTCACAATACCGCTGAACCAAAGTATGACATCTTTGGTAGGTAGTATGACTTGTATCGCCCACAACTCACTTGTGTTCTACTCGTGCAAAACATCAAACCATAAAAACCTGGCTCGATACCTTTGTTGGGGAGCGTAGTAATTTCAAAATTTTCCTACGCACACGCAAGATCATGGTGATGTATAGCAACGAGAGGGAGAGTGTTGTCTCGTACTCTCGTAGACCAAGCGGAAGCGATCTGGCGTAGAGGAAGTAGTCGTATGTTCTCCTCGCGATCCGACCGATCTGGCGCCGTTACTCGGCACCCCGAGTTCTTGACACACGTACAGCTCGATGGCGTCCCTCGTACTCCGATCCAGCAGAGGCGCGAGGAGAGTTCCGTCAAGACGACGGCGTGGTGACGATCTTGATGTTCTATGGCGCGCAGGCTTCGCCTAAGCTTCATGACGATATGACCGAGGTGGAATATGGTGGAGGGGGCACCGCACACGGCTAAGGAACGATCCGTAGATCAAACTTGTGTGTTCTAGGGTGCCCCCTACCCCGTATATAAGGAGGGAGGGAGGTGCGGCGGCCTAGAGGAGGGCTGGGAGGAGTCCTACTCCCACCGGAGTAGGACTCCCCTTCCTAGTTGGAGTAGGATTGGGGAGGGGAAGAGGAAAGGGGGCGCCGCCTCCTGCCCTATTCGGACTAGGGGGGGCGCGGCGCCTGCCTGGCCGGCCCCTCCTCTTCTCCCTCGAGGCCCACTAAGGCCCATTTAGTTCCGGGGTTTCGGTAACCTCCGGTACTCGATAAATTCGATTTCACCGGAACCATTCCGGACTCCAAATATAGGCTTCCAATATATCAATCTTTATGTCTCGACCATTTCGAGACTCCTCGTCATGTCCGTGATCACATCCGGGACTCGAACTTCTTCGGTACATCAAAATACATAAACTCATAATAAGCATCATCGAAACCTTAAGCGTGCGGACCCTACGGTTCGAGAACAATGTAGACATGACCGAGACACGTCTCCGGTCAATAACCAACAGCGGGACCTGGATGCCCATATTGGTTCCTACATATTCTACGAAGATCTTTATCGGTCGACCGCATAACAACATCGTTGTTCCTTTGTCATCGGTATGTTACTTGCCCGAGATTCGATCGTCGGTATCCAGTACCTAGTTCAATCTCGTTATCGGCAAGTCTCTTTACTCGTTCCGTAATACATCATCTCACAACTAACTCATTAATTGCAATGCTTGCAAGGCTTAAGTGATGTGCATTACCGAGAGGGCCCAGAGATACCTCTCCGACATTCGGAGTGACAAATCCTAATCTCGAAATACGCCAACCCAACAAGTACCTTTGGAGACACCTGAGAGCACCTTTATAATCACCCGATTCGTTGTGGACGTTTGGTAGCACACAAAGTGTTCCTCCGTAAACGGAGTTGCATAATCTCATAGTCATAGGAACATGTATAAGTCATGAAGAAAGCAATAGCAACACACTAAGCGATCGGGTGCTAAGCTAACGGAATGGGTCATGTCAATCAGATCATTCAACTAATGATGTGATCCCGTTAATCAAATAACAACTCTTTGTCCATGGTTAGGAAACATAACCATCTTTGATTAACAAGCTAGTCAAGTAGAGGCATACTAGTGACACTCTGTTTGTCTATATATTCACACATGTATTATGTTTCCGGTTAATACAATTCTAGCATGAATAATAAACATTTATCATGATATAAGGAAATAAATAATAACTTTATTATTGCCTCTAGGGCATATTTCCTTCAGTCTCCCACTTGCACTAGAGTCAATAATCTAGATCACATCACCATGTGATTAACATCGATAGTTCACATCATCATGTGATTAACACCCATAGTTCACATCGCCATGTGACCAACACCCAAAGGGTTTACTAGATTCAGTAATCTAGTTCACATCGCTATGTGATTAACACCCAAAGAGTACTAAGGTGTGATCATGTTTTGCTTGTGGGAGAATCTTAGTCAACGGGTCTTTCACATTCAGATCCGTTATGTATTTTGCAATTTTCTATGTTTACAATGCTCTGCACGGAGCTACTCTAGCTAATTGCTCCCACTTTCAATATGTATCTAGATCGAGACTTAGAGTCATCCAGATCGGTGTCAAAACTTGCATCGACGTAACCCTTTACGACGAACCCTTTTTGTCACCTCCATAATAGAGAAACATATCCTTATTCCACTAAGGATAATTTTGACCGATGTCCAGTGATCTACTCCTAGATCACAATTGTACTTCCTTGCCAAACTCAGTGTAGGGTATACAATAGATCTGGTACACAGCATGGCATACTTTATAGAACCTATGGCCAAGGCATAGGGAATGACTTTCATTCTCTTTCCATCTTCTGCCGTGGTCGGGTTTTGAGTCTTACTCAATTTCACACCTTGTAACACAGGCAAGAACTCTTTCTTTGACTGTTCCATTTTGAACTACTTCAAAATCTTGTCAAGGTATGTACTCATTGAAAAACTTATCAAACGTCTTGCTCTATCTCTATAGATCTTGATGCTCAATATGTAAGTAGCTTTACCGAGGTCTTTCTTTGAAAAACTCCTTTCAAACACTCCTTTATGCTTTGCAGAATAATTCTACATTATTTCCGATCTACAATATGTCATTCACATATACTTATCGAAATCTTTGTAGTGCTCCCACTCACTTTTTAGTAAATACAGGCTTCACCGTAAGTCTGTATAAAACTATATGCTTTGATCAACTTATCAAAGCGTATATTCCAACTCCGAGATGCTTGCACCAGTCCATAGATGGATCGCTGGAGCTTGCACACTTTGTTAGCTCCCTTTGGATCAATAAAACCTCTTGGTTGCATCACATACAACTCTTCTTTAATAACTCCATTAAGGAATGCAGTTTTGTTTATCCATTTGCCAGATTTCATAAAATGCGGCAATTGCTAACATGATTCGGACAGACTTTTAAGCATCGATACGAGTGAGAAAATCTCATTGTATTCAACATCTTGAACTTTGTCAAAAACCTTTTTCGACAAGTCTAGCTTTGTAGATAGTAACACTACTATCAGCGTCCGTCTTCCTCTTGAAGATCCATTTATTTTCTATGGCTTGCCGATCATCGGGCAAATCCATCAAAGTCCATACTTTGTTCTCATACATGGATCATATCTCAGATTTCATGGCCTCAAGCCATTTCGCGGAATCTGGGCTCATCATCGCTTCCTCATAGTTCGTAGGTTTGTCATGGTCAAGTAACACGACCTTCAGAATAGGATTACCGTACCACTCTGGTGCGGATCTCACTCCGTTTTACCTACTAGGTTTGGTAGTAACTTGATCTGAAGTTACATGATCATCATCATTAGTTTCCTCACTAATTGGTATAGTAGTCACAAGAACAGATTTCTGTGATGAACTAATTTCCAATAAGGGAACAGGTACAGTTACCTCATCAAGTTCTACTTTCCTCCCACTCACTTCTTTCGAGAGAAACTCCTTCTCTAGAAAGGATCCATTATTAGCAACGAATGTTTTGCCTTTGGATCTGTGATAGAAGGTGTACCCAACAATTTCCTTTGGGTATTCTATGAAGACGCACTTCTCCGATTTAGGTTTGAGCTTATCAGGATGAAACTTTTTCACATAAGCATCGCAGCCCCAAACTTTAAGAAACGACAACTTTGGTTTCTTGCTAAACCACAGTTCATATAGTGTCGTCTCAACGGATTTAGATGGTGCCCTATTTAACGTGAATGCAGCTATCTCTAATGCATGATCCCAAAACGATATTGGTAAATCGGTAAGAAACATCATAGATTGTACTATATCCAATAAAGTACGGTTATGACGTTCGGACACACCATTATGATGTGGTGTTCCAGGTGGCATGAATTTGTGAAACTATTCCACATTGTTTTAATTGAAGACCAAACTCGTAACTCAAATATTTGTCTCCGTGATCAGATCGTAGAAACCTTATTTTATTGTCACGATGATTTTTCCACTTCACTCTGAAATTCTTTGAACCTTTCAACTATTTCAGACTTATGTTTCATCAAGTAGATATACCCATATCTGCTCAAATCATCTTGTGAAGGTCGAAAATAATGATACTTGCCACGAGCCTTCATACTTCATTGGTCTGCATACATCAGTATGTATTATTTCCAATAAGTCGGTAGTTCGTTTCATTGTTCCGAAGAACGGAGTTTTAGTCATCTTGCCCAAAAGGCACGGTTCGCAAGCATCAAATGATTCATAACCAAGTGATTCCAAAATCCCATCAGCATGGAGTTTCTTCATGCGCTTTACACCAATATGACATAAACGGCAGTGCCACAAATAAGTTGCACTATCATTATTAACTTTGCATCTTTTGGTTTCAATATTATGAATATGTGTATCACTACGATCGAGATCCAATGAACCATTTTCATTGGGTGTGTAACCATATAAGGTTTTATTCATGTAAACAGAACAACAGTTTATTCTCTTACTTAAATGAATAACCGTATTGCAATAAACATGATCAAATCATATTCATGCTCAACGCAAACATCAAATAACACTTATTTAGGTTTAACACTAATCCCGAAAGTATAGGGAGTGTGCGATGATGATCATATCAATCTTGGAACTACTTCCAACACTCATCGTCACTTCCCCTCTACTAGTCTCTGTTTATTATGTAACTCCTGTTTCGAGTTACTAATCTTAGCAACCGAACATGTATCAAATACTCAGGGGCTACTATAAACACTAGTAAGGCACACATCAATAATCTGTATATCAAATATACCCTTGTTCACTTTGCCATCCTTCTTATCCACCAAATCTTCAGGGCATTTCCGCTTCCAGTGATCATTTCTTTTGCAGTGTAAGGACTCAGTTTCAGGCTATGGTCCAGCTTTGGGCTTCTTCGCAGGAGTGACAACTTGCTTGTCTTTCACTTGAAGTTCCATTTCTTTCCCTTTGCCCTTTTCTTGAAACTAGTGGTTTTGTCAACCATCAACACTTGATGCTCTTTCTTGATTTCTACCTTCGTCGATTTCAACATCACGAAGAGTTCGGGAATCGTTTTCTTCATCCCTTGCATACTATAGTTCATCACGAAGTTCTACTAACTTGGTGATGGTGACTAGAGAATTTCATCAATCACTATCTTATCGGAAGATTAACTCCCACTTGATTCAAGCGATTGAAGTACCTGGACAATCTGAGCACATGCTCACTATTGAGCGATTCTCCTCCATCTTTTAGCTATAGAACTTGTTGGAGACTTCATATCTCTCAACTCGGGTATTTGCTTGAAATATTAACTTCAATTCTGGAACATCTCATATGGTCCATGACGTTCAAAACGTCTTTGAAGTCCCGATTCTAAGCCGTTAAGCATGGTGCACTAAACTATCAAGTAGTCATCATATTGAGCTAGCCAAAGCGTTCATAACGTCGCATCCGCTCCTGCAATAGGTCGTCACCTAGCGGTGCATTAAGGACATAATTCTTCTGTGCAGCAATGAGGATAAACCTCAGATCGCGGATCCAATCCACATCATTGCTACTAACATTTTTCAACACAATTTTCTCTAGGAACATATGAAAATAAACATATGAAAGCAACAACGCGAGCTATTGATCTACAACATAATTTGCAAAATACTACCAGGACTAAGTTCATGATAAATTTAAGTTCAATTAATCATATTACTTAAGAACTCCCACTTAGACAGACATCTCTCTAGTCATCTAAGTGATCATGTGATCCAAATCAACTAAACCATAACCAATCATCACGTGAGATGGAGTAGTTTTCAATGGTGAACATCTTATGTTGATCATATCTACTATATGATTCACGCTCGACCTTTCGGTCTCCATGTTCCGAGGCCATATCTGCATATGCTAGGCTCGTCAAGTATAACCTGAATATTCTGCGTGTGCAAAACTGGCTTGCACCCGTTGTAGATGGACGTAGAGCTTATCACACCCGATCATCACGTGGTGTGCGGGCACGACGAACTTTGGCAGCGGTGCATACTCAGGAGAACACTACTTGATAATTTTAGTGAGAGATCATCTTAAAATGCTACCGTCAATCAAAGCAAGATAAGATGCATAAAGGATAAACATCACATGCAATCAATATAAGTGATATGATATGGCCATCATCTTCTTGTGCTTGTGATCTCCATCTCAAGCACCATCATGATCACCATCGTCACCGTAGCGACACCTTGATCTCCATCGTAGCATCGTTGTCGTTTCGCCATCTATTGCTTCTATGACTATCGCTACCGCTTAGTGATAAAGTAAAGCAATTACAGGCGTTGCATTTCATACAATAAAGCGACAACCATATGGCTCTCGCCATTGCCGATAACCGGTTACAAAACATGATCATCTCATACAATAAAATATAGCATCATGTCTTGGCCATATCACATCACAACATGCCCTGCAAAAACAAGTTAGGCGTCCTCTACTTTGTTGTTGCAAATCTTACGTGGCTGCTACGGGTGAAGCAAGAACCAATCTCACCTACGCATCAAAACCACAACGATACTTCGTCAAATAGACTCCGTTTAACCTTCTCAAGGACCGGGCGTAGCCACACTCGGTTCAACTAAAGTGAGAGAGACAGACACCCGCCAGTCACCTTTAAGCAACGAGTGCTCGTAGCGGTGAAACCAGTCTCGCGTAAGTGTACGCGTAATGTCGGTCCGGGCCGCTTCATCTCACAATACCGCTGAACCAAAGTATGACATGCTGGTAGGTAGTATGACTTGTATCGCCCACAACTCACTTGTGTTCTACTCGTGCAAAACATCAAACCATAAAAACCTGGCTCTGATACCACTGTTGGGGAACGTAGTAATTTCAAAATTTTCCTACGCACACGCAAGATCATGGTGATGTATAGCAACGAGAGGGGAGAGTGTTGTCTACGTACTCTCGTAGACCCGAAGCGGAAGCGATCACAACGTAGAGGAAGTAGTCGTATGTTCTCCTCGCGATCCGACCGATCCTGGCGCCGTTACTCCGGCACCCCCGAGTTCTTGACACACGTACAGCTCGATGACGTCCCTCGTACTCCGATCCAGCAGAGGCGCGAGGGAGAGTTCCATCAGCACGACGGCGTGGTGACGATCTTGATGTTCTACCGGCGCAGGGCTTCGCCTAAGCTTCGCGACGATATGACCGAGGTGGAATATGGTGGAGGGGGGCACCACACACGGCTAAGGAACGATCCGTAGATCAAACTTGTGCGTTCTAGGGTGCCCCCCTACCCCGTATATAAAGGAGGGAGGGAGGTGCGGCCGCCCAGAGGAGGCGGCCGGAGGAGTCCTACTCCCACCGGAGTAGGACTCCCCTTCCTAGTTGGAGTAGGATTGGGGAGGGGGAAGAGGAAAAAGGGGGGGCGCCGCCTCCTTGTCCTATTCGGACTAGGGGGGGAGGGGGCGCGCGGCCTGCCCTGGCCGGCCCCTCCTCTTCTCCCTCGAGGCCCACTAAGGCCCATTTAGTTCCCGGGGTTCGGTAACCTCCGGTACTCGATAAATTCGATTTCACGGAACCATTCGGACTCAAATATAGGCTTCCAATATATCAATCTTTATGTCTCGACCATTTCGAGACTCCTCGTCATGTCCGTGATCACATCCGGGACTCCGAACTTCTTCGGTACATCAAAATACATAAACGTATCCAGTACCTAGTTCAATCTCGTTATCGGCAAGTCTCTTTACTCGTTCCGTAATACATCATCTCACAACTAACTCATTAGTTGCAATGCTTGCAAGGCTTAAGTGATGTGCATTACCGAGAGGGCCCAGAGATACCTCTCCGACATTCGGAGTGACAAATCCTAATCTCGAAATACGCCAACCCAACAAGTACCTTTGGAGACACCAGAGAGCACCTTTATAATCACCCGATTCGTTGTGACGTTTGGTAGCACACAAAGTGTTCCTCCGTAAACGGAGTTGCATAATCTCATAGTCATAGGAACATGTATAAGTCATGAAGAAAGCAATAGCAACACACTAAGCGATCGGGTGCTAAGCTAACGGAATGGGTCATGTCAATCGATCATTCAACTAATGATGTGATCCCGTTAATCAA
Organism: Aegilops speltoides; assembly: GCA_021437245.1. Lineage (NCBI taxonomy): Eukaryota > Viridiplantae > Streptophyta > Magnoliopsida > Poales > Poaceae > Aegilops > Aegilops speltoides. The sequence goes on from CM038142.1 coordinate 406,556,117, forward strand.
ATAACAACTCTTTGTCCATGGTTAGGAAACATAACCATCTTTGATTAACAAGCTAGTCAAGTAGAGGCATACTAGTGACACTCTGTTTGTCTATATATTCACACATGTACTATGTTTCCGGTTAATACAATTCTAGCATGAATAATAAACATTTATCATGATATAAGGAAATAAATAATAACTTTATTATTGCCTCTAGGGCATATTTCCTTCAGAAACTGGGGAGGTTATCGTTGATAAGGATAATAATATGGAAAACTTTGATGTTTTTGATGATCCTCTTGAAGATCCTACTATTTTACACACTAAAAAGTTTCAGATTGGTAGCGGTAATATTATTGGTAAAGGATTTATTCAAGATTTCTTTACTTGTGCCAGTGCCCTGCCCTCTATGGGTGGGTCTATTCTTCATAGAACTAGTAGTCTTGCGGATGCTATATCCCTGCTCGTAGTTGAACTTGAAAGACAGTATATCCATTTGCATCCTTGCATACAAAGGATTTTTCTAGAGTTTTCCAGTATCGAGCATTCTTCTGTTAAGCGAGCGGCTACTATCTTTTTGGCACATGAGTTCAAATTTATAATGAAAGAGGCCAATGACATTTTTACGCATTATAGGGTGGACGCTGGTCATCCTCCCATAGAATCTATCCTTTTTAATCAAGAAGACTTAATGCGTTTACGATCTTTAGATCATGTTGCTTACAATGAAAACCATAGAAAAAAGGTTCCTACCAATGTTCTAGTTGATAGAATTTCTAAACTCAATGATGACTTTGCTATTCAGAACAACGAGTTAGGTTTTTCTATTGAACAAAGGCTCATGACTTATTGCCAAAAGAATGCTTATAATGATGAATTGGTTGTCCAATATAAGGGGCCAAAGGAGGAACCCATACCTCCCGAGCTTGATCTTGGGGACTTTTGTCCCATTAAATTTAGCCCTTTTGATTACTCTTGCTTGCCACAAAGGAAACTTTATGCTGAACGTAGGGAATATGAGATGAGTTTTCGTGATTTACCTTACCATTATTACGGCAATACCTAGATCTATCCTTGCCTTTATGCCTAGCTAGGGGCGTTAAATGATAGCGCTTGTTGGGAGGCAACCCAATTTTGTTTTTGTTTCTTGATTTTTTGGTTCTGTTTAGTAATAAATAATTAATCCTTGCCTTTATGCCTCTGGTTAGATGTGTTTTCATGTTTTAATTAGTGTTTGTGCCAAGTAGAACCTTCGGGAAGACTTGGGTGAAGTCTTTTTGATCTTGCTGTAAAAAAACAGAAACTTTAGCGCTCACGAGATTAGCTACAACTTTTTGCTGTAGAGCGCTATTTAGTTTATTCTTTTTTAATATGATTAATAGATAAATTCCTCACGTTCGGAGATTTATTTTAGAATTTTTTGAGTTCCAGAAGTATACGTTTGATACAGATTACTACAGATTGTTCTGTTTTTGACAGATTCTGTTTTTCGTGTGTTGTTTGCTTATTTTGATGAATCTATGGCTAGTATCGGAGGTTATGAACCATAGAGAAGTTGGAATACAGTAGGTTTAACACCAATATAAATAAAGAATGAGTTCATTACAGTACCTTGAAGTGGTATTTTGTTTTCTTTCGCTAACGGAGCTCATGAGATTTTCTGTTAAGTTTTGTGTTGTGAAGTTTTCAAGTTTTGGGTAAAGATTTGATGGATTATGGAACAAGGAGTGGCAAGAGCCTAAGCTTGGGGATGCCCAAGGCACCCCAAAGTAAAATCCATGGACAACCAAAAGCCTAAGCTTGGGGATGCCTCGGAAGGCATCCCCTCTTTTGTCTTCGTCCATCGCTAACTTTACTTGGAGCTATATTTTTATTCACCACATGATATGTGTTTTGCTTGGAGTGTCTTGTATGATTTGAGTCTTTGATTTTTAGTTCACCACAATCATACTTGCTGTACACACCTTTTGGGAGAGACACACATTGATCGGAATTTATTAGAATACTCTATATGCTTCACTTATATCTTTTGAGCTAAACAATTTTGCTCTAGCGCTTCACTTATATATTTTAGAGCACGGTGGTGGTTTTATTTTATATAAATTATTGATCTCTCATGATTCACTTATATTATTTTGAGAGTCTTTTAGAACAGCATGGTAGTTTTCTTTGGCTATAAAATTAGTCCTAATATGATAGGCATCCAAGATGGATATAATAAAAACTTTCATATAAGTGCATTGAATACTAAGAGAAGTTTGATTCTTTATGATTGTTTTGAGATATGAAGATGGTGATATTAGAGTCATGCTAGTTGAGTAGTTGTGAAATTGAGAAATACTTGTTCTAAAGTTTGTGATTCCCGTAGCATGCATGTATGGTGAACCGTTATGTGATGAAGTCGGAGCATGATTTATTTATTGATTGTCTTCCTTATGAGTGGTGGTCGGGGACGAGCGATGGTCTTTTCCTACCAATCTATCCCCCTAGGAGCATGCGCGTAGTACTTCGTTTTGATAACTAATAGATTTTTGCCATAAGTATGTGAGTTGTTTATGACTAATGTTGAGTCCATGGATTATACGCACTCTCACCCTTCCACCATTGCTAGCCTCTCTAATACCGCACACCTTTCGCCGGTATCATACACCCACCATATACCTTCCTCAAAATAGCCACCATACCTACCTATTATGGCATTTCCATAGCCATTCCGAGATATATTGCCATGCAACTTACCACCATACCATTTATTATGACACGTTTCATCATTATCATATTGCTTTGCATGATCATGTAGTTGACATCGTATTTGTGGCAAAGCCACCTTTATAATTCTTTCATACATGTCACTCTTGATTCATTGCATATCCCGGTACACCGCCAGAGGCATTCACATAGAGTCATATTTTGTTCTAAGTATTGAGTTGTAATCTTTGAGTTGTAAGTAAATAAAAGTGTGATGATCATCATTATTAGAGCATTGTCCCAAGTGAGGAAAGTATGATGGAGACTATGATTCCCCCACAAGTCGGGATGAGACTCTGGACGAAAAGAAAAAAAGATAAAGAAAAGAGGCCAAAAAAGAAGAAGAAGGCCCAAATAAAAAAATGAGAGAAAAAGAGAGAAGGGACAATGTTACTATCCTTTAGTAGCACCATGATGTTCATGATAGAGAGTCTCCTATGTTATCACTTTCATATAGTAGTGGGAATTTTACATTATAGAACTTGGCTTGTATATTCCAATGATGGGCTTCCTCAAAATGCCCTAGGTCTTCGTGAGCAAGCGAGTTGGATGCACACTCACTTAGTTTCTTTTGTTGAGCTTTCATACACTTATAGCTCTAGTGCATCTGTTGCATGGCAATCCATACTCACTCACATTGATATCTATTGATGGGCATCTCCATTGCCCATTGATACGCCTAGTTGATGTGAGACTATCTTCTCCTTTTTTGTCTTCTCCACAACCACCATTCTATTCCACATATAGTGCTATATCCATGGATCATGCTCATGTATTGCGTGAAGATTGAAAAAGTTTGAGAACATCAAAAGTATGAAACAATTGCTTGGCTTGTCATCGAGTTTGTGCATGATTAACTACTTTATGTGATGAAGATAGAGCATAGCCAGACAATATGATTTTGTAGGGATAACTTTCTTTGGCCATGTTATTTTGAGAAGACATGATTGCTTTGTTAGTATGCTTGAAGTATTATTATTTTATGTCAATATTATACTTTTGTCTTGAATCTTTCGGATCTGAACATTCATGCCACAATAAAGAAAATTACATTGAGAAATGTGCTAGGCAGCATTCCACATCAAAAATTCTGTTTTTATCATTTACCTACTCGAGGACGAGCAGGAATTAAGCTTGGGGATGCTTGATACGTCTCCAACGTATCTTTAATTTTTGATTGTTCCATGCTATTATATTATCTATTTTGGATGTTTAATGGGATTTAATAAGCACTTTTATATTATTGTTGGGACTAACCTACTAACCCAAGGCCTAGTGCAAATTGTTTTTTTTTGCCTATTTGAGTGTTTCGCAGAAAAGGAATATCAAATGGAGTCCAAACAGAATGAAACGTTCAGGAGAGTTATTTTTGGAACAAACGTGATCCAGATGACTTGGAGTGGATGTCAAGAAACAACCAAGGAGGCCATGAGGCAGGGAGGCGCGCCTACCCCCCTGGGCGCGCCCCCACCATCGTGGGTCCCTCGCAGCTCCACCGACCTACTTCTTCCTCCTATATATACCCATATACCCCGAAACCAACCAAGAGCACCACGAAACCCTATTTCCACCACTGCAACCTTCTGTACCTGTGAGATCCCATCTTGGGGCCTTTTCCGGCGCTCCATCGGAGGGGGAATTGATCACGGAGGGCTTCTACATCAACACCACAACCTCTCCGATGATGTGTGAGTAGTTTACCTCAGACCTTCGGGTCCATAGTTATTAGCTAGATGGCTTATTCTCTCTCTTTGGATCTCAATACAAAGTTCTCCTCGATCTTATTGGAGATCTATTCGATGTAGCTCTTTTTTGGTGTGTTTGTCAAGATCCGATGAATTGTGGGTTTATGATCAAGATTATCTATGAACAATATTTTAATCTCCTCTGAATTCTTTTATGTATGATTGGTTATCTTTGCAAGTCTCTTCAAATTATCAGTTTGGTTTGGCCTACTAGATTGATCTTTCTTGCAATGGGAGAAGTGCTTAGCTTTGGGTTCAATTTTGCGTTGCTCGATCCTAGTGACAGAAGGGGAAACAACACGTATTGTATTGTTGCCATCAAGGATAAAAAGATGGGCTTTATATCATATTGCTTGAGTTTATCCCTCTACATCATGTCATCTTGCCTAATGCGTTACTCTGTTCTTATGAACTTAATACTCTAGATGCATGCTGGATAACGGTTGATGTGTGGAGTAATAGTAGTAGATGCAAAATCGTTTCGGTCTACTTGTCGCGGACGTGATGCCTATATACATGATCATGCCTAGATATTCTCATAATTATGCACTTTTTTATCAATTGCTCGACAGTAATTTGTTCACCCACCATAATACTTATGCTATCTTGAGAGAAGCCACTAGTGAAACCTATGGCTCCCGGGTCTATTTTCCATCATATAAGTTTCCATTATATTTTTACTTTGCAATCTTTACTTTTAATCTTTATCATAAAAATACCAAAAATATTATCTTATCATCTCTACCAGATCTCACTTTTGCAAGCGGTCGTGAAGGGATTGACAACCCCTTTATCGCGTTGGTTGCAAGGTTCTTATTTGTTTGTGTAGGTACGAGGGACTTGCGTGTGGCCTCCTACTGGATTGATACCTTGGTTCTCAAAAACCGAGGGAAATACTTACGCTACTTTGCTGCATCACCCTTTCCTCTTCAAGGGAAAACCAATGCATGCTCAAGTGGTAGCAGGCAGCATCGCACCCTAGTGCCTTGTGGGCCTCCTGTGACCCGTCCTGGCATGATTCCAGCATTGAAAATTCTTATATATTGGAAAAAATGGAAAGTTAATCTAGAACTTCTCATCTGTCGCCGCAAACCTCCGTTCCTAAGCGATCTCATATGGAGGCACTTCCTGGTACTCTGTCAGAGGAGGAAGTCATCACCAGAGGCCATCTTCAGCATCCCCGCGGCCTCCATGACAGGGAGGGAGTAGTTCACCCTCGGGGCTGATGCTATGTAGCAGTAGCTATGTGTTTGATCTCCCGCTCTCTCGTGTTGTTGATTTGGCAAGATCATGATGTACCATGAGCTTTGTTAATATGTTTAGATCATATGGTGTTCTTTCCTTTCTATCTTTGCTGTGATAATTGAGTCATACTCTTTGAAGTTCTTTGTGTTGGATTGAATATTATGAATCTGAAATTGTTTGATTCATATCAAATAATTAACTCGCGGGTACTCGTGGTAACATTGGGGTATCAAAGATGACTTAGAGTTGATTGATGTGTATCATATGGTGTTATTGTAGTATGATCTCTAGGGCTATTTGTGACACTTAGGGATGGCTCAATAGATTGATTGGAAAGATAACTTTGGGTGGTTTTGCTACCTACAATAATTTCATATTATGTTCTCCGTTGTTGATAAGAACTTTGGAGTGACTCTTTATCGCACGTTGAGGGATTATTATGCGATTCAATTATGTTAGTACCATTGAGAGATCGCACTAGTGTAAGTATGAACCCCAGGCCTTGTTTCCAAGCATTGTAATATCGTCGTGCTCATTTTTATCACTTGCTACCTTGCTGTTTTTATCATTTAGATTACAAAAACCTATATGTACTATCCATACTATACTTGTATCACTATCTCTTCACCGAACTAGTGCACCTATACAGTTTATCATTGTATTGTGTGTGTTGCGGACGTAAGAGATTTCTTGTACTCCCTCCGTTCACTTTCATAAGACTTTTTAGATAGCTCAAATTGAATTGTTTTGGGTGTTATCTTAAATGTCTAAATGGTCTTATAAAAGTGAACGGAGGGAGTAATTAATTGCATGGTTGTTTGAGAGAGACCATCTTCATCCTACACCTCCTATGGATTGATAAACTTTAGGCCATCCACTCGAGGGAAATTTGTTTTTGTCCAAAACTCTGCGCTTGGAGGCCCAACAGAGTCTACAAGAATATAAAGTTGTGTAGTAGACATCACCTCCTCATGCCCATCATCTGTTCGATACAGAGCCTCCCTCTGACGAGCGCCATAGTCACTACACACATCATCCTCACGTTGGAAGCATACATAAAATTGATTCTCCTAAGTTTGATGGGGATGGTTGTCAAGTGCAGCTAGATAATTGTGAGCTCTATTTTGAGATTTATGGTGTTTCAGAGAAAATAAAGGTGAAATTCGCCGCTCTAAATTAAGTAGGCAATGCTGCGCTCTACCACAAATTAGTCCAGAATGGTATGAAATTTCACTTGTGGGAGGAGTCATGCACTGTAGTTCGCTCTAGGTGAGGCAAATATAGGCATCGATTTCATATGCGCCAGCTATTGGTGTTCACACGAGTAGGATTATTTAAGGAGTTTTTTCAAAAAGGCTTAGTTAAGGAGTACACCGCAAAATTTGACATCATGCGTTATCACATTCTCTTAGTTGATCCCAGTACTCATGAAGTGTTATTTGTTGAGCATTATCTTGCTGGGATGTGTCCCGACATTCATTTTTCTGTTAATTTTCATTGTCCTGAGGATATCGATACTACAAGCTACCTGGTTTTGTTTCAAGAAGTGGAATTGCAGAACAAGAAGCTCATGGGGTCTCTAAAGATCTCTGGGCATTCATCCTACAAACACTCTACTGCTACAACTTCAGAAAAGAACAAGCAAGTCGCGGTTACTGATGAGACCACAAGATGTCGAGAAACTTGAAGCTCTAAGAGCCTGTCGCAAAGCCAAGAATATATGATTCAAGTGTGGAGATATGCAGGCATAGGACCAAAAATGCCTTGATAAAGTCCCAATTCATGTCATGGAGGAATTGCTAGAAATACTACACTTCAATGATCTCCACAATGCCTCACAGATTCAAGTTCTGACGAAGAAGTGATGTTGTTGTTATGCTCTTCCATGGCTGCTACACCGGTCAATAGGCGTACTATGCGCCTACGCGGTATGCAAGCATTATGTGCTCATATTAGTGGACTCAGGGGCAAATTATTCTTTCATTGACTCCAAATTGGTTAATACTCTACAATTTCAGTCCCAAGAGATGCCACCAGCCCGGTATGTTATTGTAGGAGGTGACACTTTGACAGGTTCCCGGATTATTCCTCAATTTTCTTGGTGGACTCAAGGTTATACTTTTAGTCAGGATGCTAAGGTGTTGTCCTTAGGGTGGTATGACCCGATCCTTGGAGGTGACTGGTTGGAAGATCATAGCCCTATGTGGGTTCATTGGCACCAACGTTCGATGCGTTTCACACATGAAGGGAGACGTCTTGCTTTGCAAGGTATATGGGACAAAAAGATACCTTGTAAATCATGACCGCAAAGAAACTTCGCGGGCTGATTCACCGAGGACCTGTACAACATGGGATTCAGATCCAAGAACTGCAGCAGGATCAAGGTGAGGATCTTATGACCATGGACAATAGTGATTCTGCATGTCTGGATACTATGGCTTGCATTTTAGAGTTTCTAGAGGAGTACAGGGATTTTTTTCAGGCTCCCACTGCCTTACCTCCTTGTTGGCCGCAAGATTATAAGATCAATTTGGTTTCATGTGCTCAACCTATCAGTGCACACCCCTACCATTGTACTCCACATAAAAAGATGGAATCAAATGACAGATTCAAGAGATGCCGTGTAATTGTACAATCCGGCTGAGTTCGAGTCCTTTTGCCTCTCCGGTGTTGTTGGTGCCTAAGAAAGATGGCTCATGGAGCTTTTGTGTGGACTATCAGCTGTCAAGCCCATTGTGGATGAGCTTTCAGGTGCTCAATGGTTCACCAAACTATATTTACTACGGTACCATTAGATTCGAATCACTGAAGGGGAGGAGTATAAAACAACCTTTTGCATGCACCAGGGACTATATGAACTAGATAAATGCCCGCGCGTTGCTGCGGGATTTTGTTGTGTAAAACTTTAAAATATCATGATGTGTATTCTGTACAACAAATGAAGAGATAGAAAGGAAATTAGTTTTATCACCAGGGTGGGATGTTTTTGAGCTCACGTAAACCAACGTTGTAAAATATATAAGAAGTTCCTGTCACACTTAATGAAATTACAGGAATCTTACAAACCAATGAAACAACTATAGTAAGATACTTGATCTGCAAAGCTTAATTACAATATTCCAACAATTATTAGATGTACGGTTATGGACAATAATTAACTTTGAGGACCACAACTTCTTTGGCACACAAACCCACTTACAACACAACATGAGGTAATGAGGATATTCTGGCATGCTTTGAATATAAATTTATATTAATAACAAAACAATTTATTAAACTTGATATATTGTAAGAAGATAGATGCATACCTGATAACCCACAAGTATAGGGGATCGCAACAGTTTTTGAGGGTAGAGTATTCAACCCTAATTTATTGATTCGACACAAGGGGAGGCAAAGAATATTCTCAAGTATTAGCAGTTGAGTTGTCAATTCAACCACACCTGGATAACTTAACATCTGCAACAAATTATTTAGTAGCAAAGTAGTATGGAAGTAACGGTAACGGTGGCAAAAGTAACAGTAGCAGTTTTGTAGTAATTGTAACAGTAGCAATGGTAAAGTAACTAAGCGAAGATCTGAAAAACTCGTAGGCATTGGATCAGTGATGGATAATTATGTCGGATGTGATTCTTCATGCAACCGTTATAACATAGGGTGACACAGAACTAGCTTGAATTAATCAATGTAATGTAGGCATGTATTCCGAATATAGTCATACGTGCTTATGGAAAAGAACTTGCATGACATCTTTTCTCCTACCCTCCCGTGGCAGCGGGGTCCTATTGGAAACTAAGGGATATGAAGGCCTCCTTTTAATAGAGTACCAGACCAAAGCATTGACACTTAGTGAATACACGAACTCCTCAAACTACGATCATCACCGGGAGTGGTCCCGATTATTGTCACTTCGGGGTTACCGGATCATAACACATAGTAGGTGACTATTGACTTGCAAGATAGGATCAAGAACTCACATATATTCATGAAAACATAATAGGTCCAGATCTGAAATCATGGCACTCGGGCCCTAGTGACAAGTATTAAGCATAGCAAAGTCATAGCAACATCAATCTCAGAACATAATGGATACTAGGGATCAAACCCTAACAAAACTAACTCGATTACATGATAAATCTCATCCAACCCATCACCGTCCAGCAAGCCTATGATGGAATTACTCACGCACGGCGGTGAGCATTATGAAATTGGTGATAGAGGAAGGTTGATGATGACGACGGTGACAGATTCCCCTCTCCGGAGCCCCGAACGGACTTCAGATCAGCCCTCCCGAGAGAGATTAGGGCTTGGTAGCGGCTCCACATTGTAAACGTGATGAATCCTTCTCTCTGATTTTTTTCTCCTCGAACGTGAATATATAGAGTTGGAGTTGAGGTCGGTGGAGCACCAGGGGGCGCGCCAAGGGGGGCAGGTGCGCCCCCACCCTTGTGGACAGGGTGTGGGCCCCCTGGTCTTGATTCTTTCGCTAGTATTTTTTATAAATTGCAAAAATATTCTCCGTGAAGTTTAAGGTCATCCCGAGAACTTTTATTTCTGCACAAAAATAACACCATGGCAATTCTGCTGAAAACAGCGTCAGTCCGGGTTAGTTCCATTAAATCATGCAAGTTAGATTCCAAAACAAGGGCAAAAGTGTTTGGAAAAGTAGATACGATGGAGACGTATCAACTCCCCCAAGCTTAAACCTTTGCTTGTCCTCAAGCAATTCAGTTGACAAACTGAAAGTGATAAAGAAAAACTTTTACAAACTCTGTTTGCTCTTGTTGTTGTAAATATGTAAAGGCAACATTCAAGTTTTCAGCAAAGATTATGAACTAACCATTTTCACAATAACATTTAGGTCTCATGTTTACTCATATCAATGGCATAATCAACTAGCGAGAAATAATAATAAATCTCGGATGACAACACTTTCTCAAAACAATCATAATATGATATAACAAGATGGTATCTCGCTAGCCCTTTGTGAGACCGCAAAACATAAATGCAGAGCACCTCTGAAGATCAAGGACTGACTAAACATTGTAATTCATGGTAAAAGAGATCCAGTCATAGTCATACTCAATATAAATTAATAGTAATGGATGAAATGACAGCGGTGCTCTCCAACTGGTGCCTTTTAATAAGAGGATGATGACTCAACATAAAAGTAAATAGATAGGCCCTTCGCAGAGGGAAGCAGGGATTTGTAGAGGTGACAGAGTTCGGTTTTGAAATAGAGGTAAATAATATTTTGAGTGGCATACTTTCATTGTCAACATAACAACTGAGAGATCTCGATATCTTCCATGCTACACACATTATAGGCGGTTCCCAAGCAGAATGGTAAAGTTTATACTCCCCCACCACCAACAAGCATCAATCAATGGCTTGCCCGAAACAACGGGTGCCTCCAACTAACAACAGTCCTGGGGGAGTTTTGTTTGCAATTATTTTGATTTGGTTTGAGCATGGGACTGGGCATCCCGGTGACCAGCCATTTTCTCGTGAGTGAGGAGCGGAGTCCACTCCTCTTGAGAATAACCCGCTTAGCATGGAAGATACAGAAAACCCTAGTTGATACATGAGCTATTTGAGCATGCAAAACATAATTTCATTTGAAGGTTTAGAGTTTGTCACATATAAGTTTACTTGGAACGGCAGGTAGATACCACATATAGGAAGGTATGGTGGACTCATATGTAATAACTTTGGGGTTTATGGAAGTGGATGCACAAGCAATATTCCCGCTTAGTATAGGTGAAGGCTAGCAAAAGACTGGGAAGCGACCAACTAGAGAGCGACAACAGTCATGAACATGCGTTAAAATTAATAAACATTGAGTGCAAGCATGAGTAGGATATAATCCACCATGAACATAAATATCGTGGAGGCTATGTTGATTTTGTTTCAACTACATGCGTGAACATGTGCCAAGTCAAGCCACTTGAATCATTCAAAGGAGGATACCACCCTATCATACCACATCACAACCATTTTAATAGCATGTTGCCACGCAAGGCAAACCATTATAAACTCCTAGCTAATTAAGCATGGCATAAGCAACTATAATCTCTAATTGTCATTGCAAACATGTTTCATTCATAATAGGCTGATCAGGAACGATGAACTAATCATATTTACAAAACTAAGAGAGGTCGAGTTCATACCAGCTTTTCTCATCTCAATCAGTCCATCATATATCGTCATTATTGCCTTTCACTCGCACGACCGAACGGTGTGGCTAATAATAATAGTACACATGCATTGGACTAAGCTGGAATCTGCGAGCATTTAATACAAAGGAGAAGACAAGGTAACATGGGCTCTTTGTTAAATCAACAATAATGCATATAAGAGCCACTTCAACATTTTCATCATGGTCTTCTCCTCTCGACCCCCAAAGAAAAGAAAAGAAATAAAACAATTTACACGGGAAAGCTCCCAACAAGCAAAAGAAGAACACGAAATCTTTTTGGGTTTTCTTTTAATTACTACTACTACAAGCATGGAAAGTAAACTAACTAAAAGCTACAACTAATTTTTTGGTTTTTTTTCTTAAGGTTTTTCGAAAACACAAGAAGAAAGCGAGAAAAAGAAAATAAACTAGCATGGATATTACAATGAAAAAGTATGAGCACCGACAACTAGCATGAGTGTGTGAACATGAACGTAATGTCGATGGGAAATACATACTCCCCCAAGCTTAGGCTTTTGGCCTAAGTTGGTCCATGCCCATGGATCAAAGTTGTAGCTGGGGTCGTATTGAGATGCAACAGCTATTGCTTCATGAGCTGCAGCTTGGAGGCGAGCTACCTCTGTCCTCCTCTCATACTCGTTCGCCTCCTCCCTGGTTATAACATATCTGCCTTTTGCCTGAAAGTCAAAGAAAGTAGGAGCAGGGAGAGTAACATGGAGAGTGCGGCGTCTGTCAAAGATTAGTTGGTACTGGAGAGATTGTTCATTCCTCTCAATAAACTAATGGCAAACCATAGCATTAAAATCTAAATAAGCAGGAGGCAATTCCATATCATTTTCATGTATGGGTATCTCAAGATAATTGGCTAAGGTTGCATAAATTCCACCAAACAAGTCCCCACTTAAACTATTAAGATGCAACCTTCGTGCAATAATGGCCCCCAAGTTATATTGTTTATCTCCTAATACAACACTCTTGAGAACACTAAGATCAGGAACACACATGTGACATGCCTCGTCCTTGCCGTTAATGCATCTACCTATGAAGAGAGCAAAATAATGTATAGCAGGAAAGTGAATGCTCCCTATGGTAGCTTGTGTTATTTCTCTAGATTCCCCCACAGTGATACCAGCAAGAAAATCCTTAAACTCAGATTTACGAGGATCACTAGCACTACCCCATTGCGGGAGTTTACAAGCAGTATTAAAATCTTCTAAGTCCGTGGTATAGGATTTACCATAGAGATCAAATAGGACAGTGTGAGAATTACGTGAAGATGTAAATTTGAACCTTCTCACAAAGGAACCAGTTAGGTAATAATACTGAGGGCACTTATCTAGCATGAAGCCCTCGAGTTCAGCATTACGCACATATGCGTCAAATTCCTCCTTAATTCTTGCTTGGACCATGAAATCTTCTGACGGCCATTCACAAGGCCGCACTTGAGCTTCTCTTGGTAGTTCATGGTCCGACTCACGTATTGCGGGCCTGGGTCCTTGCTTCCTTGAAGAACCACATTGGTACATTTTCCTAAACATATTTCTTCCTCTGAAAAATTCCTGAAAATTTTAGTAACTCAAAATAAAAGTGAACCAAACTCAACAAAACTGATAGCTACTACTCCCACAAGTGCCTAGAGACTATATCATGCATTAGAACTACTCGGGACCAAATAAATTTGACATGCAAGCTCAAGAACAAGGTCACCTAGGCAGCAAAAATTTGCAACGAATAAAGCACTAGAACAAAAACTAATTAGACCATTAGAGGAGTCACATACCGAAGAACAATCCCCCAAAGCAGTTTTGTGAGTGGATCTTTGAGCAAGGAGATCGAAAATCGCAGCAAAACGAGCTAGAACATGAGTTTGAGCTAGGTGGTGATTTTTTCTGGAGGAAGACGAAGTGTGTGGGTGCTGTAATAAGTGGAGGGGGCCGCCAGGGGCCCATGAGGCAGGGGGGCACGCCCAGGGGGTGGGCGCGCCCTGGACCCTCGTGGCCAGGTGCTGGCTCCCCCTGATGTGTTCTCAGTGCCAAATGTTCTTAAATATTCTAGAAAAAATCATATTCAATATCAGGGCATTTGGAGAACTTTTATTTTCGGGGTATTTTTTATTGCACGGATAATTTAGAAAACAAACAGAAAATACTATTTTTGCTTTATTTAATCTAAATAACAGAAAGTAAAAGGAGGGTACAGAAGGTTGTGCTTTCTAACTTCATCCATCTCATGCTCATCAAAAGGAATCCACTAACAAGGTTGATCAAGTCTTGTTAACAAACTCATTCTGAATCGCATGAAACCGGAGAACTTTTGAATCACACTAGGTTACCTCAACGGGGATACGCACGTCCCCGATAATAAGAATATCATATTTCTTCTTGACAGTAGGAAGAGGAAATTCAAAACCTCCAATAATAAGCGATGGAATTTTTCCAATATAATTGATCTGTGGACTTGAGGTTGTTTCCTCGGAAAGTGTACTGTATGCTCATTACCATTAACATGAAAAGTGACATTGCCTTTGTTGCAATCAATAATAGCCCCTGCAGTATTCAAAAAGTGTCTCTCAAGGATAATGGACATACTATCGTCCTCGGGAATATCAAGAATAACAAAGCCCGTTAAGATAGTAACGTTTGCAACCACAATAGGCACATCATCACAAATATCGACAGGTATAGTAATTGATTTATCGGCCATTTGCAAGGATATTTCAGTAGGTGTCAACTTATTCAAATCAAGTCTACGATATAAAGAGAGAGGTAACACCGGCTCCAAGATCACATAAAGTAGTTTTAACATAGTTTCTTTTAGTGGAGCATGGTATAGTTGGTACTCCTGGATCTCCTAGTTTCTTAGGTATTCCAACTTTAAAAGTATAATTAGCAAGCATGGTGGAAATTTCAGCTTCCGGTATCTTTATTTTATTTGTAACAATTTCTTTCATATACTTAGCATAAGGATTCATTTTAAGCATATCAGTCAAACACATACACAAAAAGATAGGTCTAATCATTTCAGCAAAGCGCTCAAAATCCTCATCATCCTTTTTCTTGGATGGTTTAGGAGGAAAAGGCATGGGTTTCTGAACCCATGGTTCTCTTTCTTTACCGTGCTTTCTAGAGACGAAGTCTCTCTTATCATAATGTTGATTCTTTGATTGTGGGTTATCAAGATCAACAGCAGGTTCAATCTCTACATCATTGTTATTGCTAGGCTTAGCATCAACATGAACATCATCATTAACATTATCACTAGGTTCATGTTCATCACCAGATTGTGTTTCAGCATCAGAAATATAAATATCATTGGGACTCTCAGGTGTGTCAACAACAGGTTCACTAGAAGCATGCAAAGTCCTATCATATTTCTTTTTCTTCTTCTTAGAAGGACTAGGTGCATCAACATTAGTTCTCTGAGAATCTTGCTCAATTATCTTAGGGTGGCCCTCAGGATACAAAGGTTCCTGAGTCATTTCAACCCCTCTAGTCATAACTCTAACAGCATTATCATTTTTCTTATTATTGAATTCATTGAGCAAATCATTCTGAGCTTTAAGCACTTGTTCTACTTGAGTGGTAACAATAGAAGCATGTTTACTGATGAGTTTAAGTTCACCTTTAACTCTAGACATATAATCACTCAAGTGTTCGATCATATAAGCATTACGTTTCAATTGTCTACCAACATAAGCATTGAAGTTTTCTTGTTTAACAATAAAATTATCAAACTCATCTAAGCATTGGCTAGCAGGCTTATAACGAGGAATATCACCTTCATCAAATCTATAGAGATAATTTACCTTTACTACCTATGTCGGGTTATCAAGACCATGTATTTCTTCAATAGGTGGTAAATTCTTAACATCTTCAGCTTTAATACCTTTTTCTTTCATAGATTTCTTTGCCTCTTGCATATCTTCAGGACTGAGAAATAGAATACCCCCTTTCTTTGGAGTTGGCTTAGGAGTTGGTTCAGGAAGTGTCCAATTATTTTCATTAGTCAACATATTATTCAATAGAAATTCAGCTTGATCAACTGTTCTTTCCCTGAAAACACAACCAACACAACTATCCAGGTGGTCTCTGGAAGCATCAGTTAGTCCATTATAAAAGATATCAAGTATTTCATTTTTCTTGAGTGGATGATCAGGCAAAGCATTAAGTAATCGGAGAAGCCTCCCCCAAGCTTGTGGGAGACTCTCTTCTTCAATTTGCACAAAATTATATATTTCCCTCAAGGAAGCTTGTTTCTTATGAGCGGGGAAATATTTAGCAGAGAAGTAATAGATCATATCCTGGGGACTACGCACACGACCAGGATCCAGAGAATTAAACCATGTTTTAGCATCATACTTTAATGAGGACGGAAATAACTTAAGGATATAGTAGTAACGAGTTTTCTCTTCATTAGTGAATAGGGTGGCTATATCATTTAATTTAGTAAGATGTGCCACAACAGTTTCAGATTCATAGCCATAAAAAGGATCAGATTCAACCAAAGTAATTATCTCAGGATCGACAGAGAAATCATAATCCTTATCGGAAATACAGATAGGTGAAGTAGCAAAAGCAGGGTCATATTTCATTCTAGCATTCAAAGATTTTTATTTTAGCTTAGCTAATAATTTCTTAAGATCATATCTATCATTGCAAGCAAGAAAATCTCTAGCAGTTTCTTCATCCGTAACATAACCCTCAAGCACAACAGGCAATTCATATCTAGGGGGAGAATCTTCATCATCACTTTCATCAATATTATTAGTCTCAATAATTTCATTCTCTCTAGCCCTAGCAAGTTGTTCATCAAGAAATTCACCTAATGGCGCAATAGTATCAAGCATAGAAGTAGTTTCATCATAAGTATCATGCATAGCAGAAGTGGCATCATCAATAACATGCGACATATCAGAATTAATAGCAGAAGCAGGTTTAGGTGTCGCAAGTTTACTCGAAACAGAAGGAGAATCAAGTGCAGAGCTAGATGGCAGTTCCTTACCTCCCCTCGTAGTTGAGGGATAAATTTTGGTTTTCTCGTCTTTCAAGTTCCTCATAGTGATCAGCAGATATAAATCCCAAGTGACTCAAAGAATAGAGCTATGCTCCCCGGAAACGGTGCCAAAAAATAGTCTTGATAACCCACAATTATAGGGGATTGCAATAGTTTTCGAGGGTAGAGTATTCAACCCAAATTTATTGAGTCGACATAAGGGGAGCCAAAGAATATTCTCAAGTATTAGCAGTTGAGTTGTCAATTCAATCACACTTGGATAACTTAATATCTGCAACAAATTATTTAGTAGAAAAGTAGTATGGAAGTAACGGTAACGGTGACAAAAGTAACAGTAGCAGTTTTGTAGTAATTGTAACAGTAGCAACGGTAAAGTAACTAAGAAAAGATCAATGTGTGAAAAGCTAGTAGGCATTGGATCAGTGATGGATAATTATGTCGGATGCGATTCTTCATGCAACAATTATAACATAGGGTGACACAGAACTAGCTCCAATTCATCAATGTAATGTAGGCATGTATTCTAAATATAGTCATACGTGCTTATGGAAAAGAACTTGCATGACATCTTTTGTCCTACCCTCCCATGGTAGGGGGGTCCTATTGGAAACTAAGGGATATTAAGGCCTCCTTTTAATAGAGTACCGGACCAAAGCATTAACACTTAGTGAATACACGAACTCCTCAAACTACGGTCATCACCAGGAGTGGTCCCGATTATTGTCACTTCGGGGTTACCGGATCATAACACATAGTAGGTGACTATTGACTTGCAAGATAGGATCAAGAACTCACATATATTCATGAAAACATAATAGGTCTAGATCTGAAATCATGGCACTCGGGCCCTAGTGACAAGCATTATGCATAACAAAGTCATAGCAACATCAACCTCAGAACATAATGGATACTAGGGATCAAACCCTAACAAAACTAACTCGATTACATGATAAATCTCATCCAACCCATCACCGTCCAGCAAGCCTACGATGGAATTACTCACGCACGGCGGTGAGTATCATGAAATTGGTGATGGAGGAAGGTTGATGATGACGACGGCAATGGATTTCCCTCTCCGGAGCCCCCGAACGGACTCCAGATCAGCCCTCCCGAGAGAGATTAGGGCTTGGCGGCGGCTCCATATCGTAAAATGCGATGAATCCTTCTCTCTGATTTTTTCTCCCCGAACGTGAATATATAGAGTTGGAGTTGAGGTCGGTGGAGCACCAGGGGGCGCGCCAAGGGGGGCAGGCGTGCCCCCACCCTCGTGGACAGGGTGTGGGCCCCTGGTCTTGATTGTTTCGCCAGTATTTTTTATAAATTCCAGAAATATTCTCCGTGAAGTTTCAGGTCATTCGGAGAACTTTTATTTCTACACAAAAATAACATCATGGCAATTCTGCTGAAAACAACATTAGTCCGGGTTAGTTCCATTCAAATCATGCAAGTTAGAGTCCAAAACAAGGGCAAAAGTGTTTGGAAAAGTAGATACGATGGAGACGTATTAATACCCAGAAGAAAATTAGCTTCTCTTCTAGTGATGCGATGTTGAATCTACTACAACACCTGCAAAAAATAGGATGGTGAAATTTAAGTAAAATGAATGGATAACCAGATTCCTTATTTACAAATCAATTTACTATGCATAATTTGTTACACAGAGAGATATAGCTCTAGATCTTTGCATATAGGTATATCTACAACAGATGATTAGAACCATTAAAAAATACTTTCCTAAAAGACAGCTTGTACATAGCAAAAAATACGCCATGGTTGGTGTTGGGGATATTACCACTAGGTGTAAACCGGCCAGCTTGGGCCGGATTAACTCCGTTAGTGGTATAAGCAGAGAAAGGCCCAAGGCCTATAGTCGGTTTAGAGCTTGTAGCCGTAAACCGGCCTGATGTATAACTTGTATTGTAAGTTAGGAATAGAGAGATACCAACCGGGATACGAGTATGAACCGGTTGGGACTCTATGAACCGACGGGCGTCACCCGTGTATATAAGGGGACGACCCGGCGACGGTTCAAAGACAGACAACCACAACTCGAGCCTAGGCAAAGCTTGTTTGCTCCCTAGCCATCGAGACTACATCAATTCCATCACAACTAGACGTAGGCTTTTACCTTCATCGAAGGGGCCGAACTAGTATAAAACCCTTGTGTCTTTGTGTCCGCTTTAACCCCTGCAAGTAAACCCGTAGCGATGGCTCCACGACTAAGTCCTTACGCTAGGACATCTGCCGTGACAAATCAACGACAGTTGGCGCCCACCGTGGGGCTATCGCACGATGGTTTGACGATCTTGGAGGGCAAGCTCAAAGGACTCGAAGGCTACGTCGTGGGCCGGATGACCAAGAGTCGTCGCGGTCGGATCTACATCGACGACGCCGGATGGTCCCGAGGCGATTCAATCGAGTATGGATACGGGTCCCCTCGGCGGCATACACGTTTTCATCGGCAAGATCGGGAGCTCGGGCTGAGCCGGACATCTGCACCGACCTCATCGAGGCGGCTCGGCGTCGCGACCTGCCCGAGTTAAACCGCCGTGAAGCATGTCTTCGTTGGAGTCACCCATGGAGGAGAGTACGACGCCGGTTCGTAACACGGTAGTGAGACCGTCGTTTATTACGGCGATGAATCTTCAACAAGCGAGACCGAGTCATTGTACCGGTGCAAGGCGATATGATCGAGGGCTGTTCCGACGGTGACGAGATTCGGACCCCCAAGCCGCTTAAACCGGTTGGAGTATTCATGGCGGACGCAGCAGCGAACCGCTCTTCAACCGCAGCAGCGATGCTTTCCGGTTCAGCAGCGGCAGCAGGGGCAGGAGGCCCGGTGCACCCGCCGGTTCAAGTTCTGTCAGATCTGTTTGATGCACTAGCAGCACTTATGGCGGAGGACAACCCAGCGGATCAGGAGGCTCATAATGCAGAAATTGCAAAGGTGAAAGAGCAGATCACGCAAGCCAAAGCGGATCTAGCGTCAGAGAAGGAGCGTATGGCCGCAGAGCAGGCCGCTTTAGACGCACAAGCTTACAAACTCATGCTTGACCAGAGTGCATCGCAGGAGGTATTGAAGCGGAAGTATAGATCGCGCCTGCCATCAGGATTTGATCCTAGAAATCTCTTTCAGACCCCGGGAGCCGGACCCAGTAACCTGCCCCAGCACAGGGAGGTAAATCGGATTGAGGCACCAGGAGCAGAGCGACGGTCCAACCGCGCCTGATGGAGCCTCCGCAGCAGAACATGGTGGTTCCTCCGCCGGTACAGACACCCCCAGGTCATTATTCTAATCCTATGGACAACCTTGTTGCAGCATTTGCACGATTGAGGCGATCGATCGAAGGAGATTCCCCAAGCGGTTGAGACACGCCGGTTAAGCTTCTCCGGACTGCACCGATCCGGCAGAAGCGTATTCATACAGCCGTGATCGGATTCACTCGCCCGCCCAAGCGGAGCTACAGCAGCGTATGGATGAACCGCCATATCAAGCAATGCGCGGGACCATGAAGCGCCCGAGGCGATCACCGATGGGCGGCATTCGTGATGCTCGGAGGTAGTGGATCGGGCCCGCACGCAGGAGGCCGAGTTAGCAGCGCAGATGATGCGGGTCAACACACACGGTTCGCCCTACCACCTTCGCGGACCAGAGTCGCATCCGCTTTAGGGGTGCCTGTTTAATCCCGCTTTACGCAATGTGCGTCGCCTAAGGATTTTAAGGGCCCACGCAAGGTGCCGAATTACACCGCAGATCTGTCCCTCAAGCGTGGGTTGAAAGTTATGAGATGGCCATGGAGATGCTAGATGTTGATGAGACCGCATGTGCAAAGTACTTCACCATGATGCTGGAGGGCACAGCCCGTACTTGGTTGAAGAGCTTACCGCCCAATTCTATCAGTTCATGGGCCCAGTTACGGGCCCGGTTCATCCAGAACTTCAAGGATACGTGTAAGCAGCCCAAGTCCATAGTAGACCTGGCGGCTTGCGTCCAGGAAGAAGGGGAGTCAACAACCCGTTGGGCGCCGTGTGTCCGAGAATTTGCACTCTTCTGACCGGATCAACGCTGACTCGGCGATCTTAACGTTAGAAGGCAACTGCCGGTTTGAGCCTTTGAAATTAAAATTAGGACGTATGAAGCGGTTCTGCAATGATATGGGAACCCTCATGGCCGCTTTGGTAAAATATGCCGATTGAGCGGTACCAAGGATCCGAAGTCGATGATGACGAAGCGAGGAAGGGAAAGAAGAACGGCAACTCAAGGGCAGCAGTACAAACCGGCGGGTCATGGAAGCGGGGCAAGCGCAAGGCTGATGGCAACCCGGATTTCGTAGCCAACACTAATGCGCAGATGAGAGGTTCATGGCGCAGAGGCAAGGCGAATCGGGTCAAAATCCTAATACAAGCCGTTTGAATTACTTGTTGAATCAACCTTGCCCCAAGCACGGACGAAGGAGTCCCCATCGAACCATCTCTGGAAAGATGTTATATTATGCAGAGTTCAAAACTCCAATGCTTTCGGTATGACCAGGGTCGGTGGTGGTTCAGATCCGTTTCCATGGGCGGGTCGGGATGGAGCTTCGTTCGAGGGCCTAATCAAGGCAATCACAATAGTCGAATAATCGGTGGTGGCAGCAAACAGCAGCGATCAAAGTTATCGAGCCAACCAAAGCGGTTGAATAATGGGCGATATCATGTTTTCACAACAAGTTTGGACAAGCGAGACCAGAAGCTTCACAAACGGGCAGTAAACTCTGTTGAACCGGCCTTACCGCGGTATTTACGCTGGTCCGAGCAGCCTATCGTGTGGAGCAGAGAGGACCATCCCCCCGGGTTGATAATCCGGGTCAGCTGGCATTGGTGGTAGACCCTCAGGTGGGGGGCTATAAGTTCACTAAGGTGCTTATGGATGGCGGAAGCAGTATTAATATATTGTACTATGAAACTTTCCGTCGCATGGGTCTCACAGACAAGGATCTCAGACCGTCCAATACGGTGTTCCATGGTGTAGTACCAGGCAAATCTGCTTATCTGTTGGTAAGATAGCCACGGATGTGGCTTTTGGAGACGAGCACGATTCGGTCCGAAAAACTAACTTTTGAAGTGGTGAAAACCGAGTCCATATCATGCCTTGTTTGGGCGGCGGCTTATGCTAAGTTCATGGCACGACCTTGTTATATCTACTTGCAGCTCAAAATGCCGGGTTACAAAGGAACGATAACGGTGCATGGAAGCCGCCGAGTTGCTTTGGAATGTGAGGAAGGTGATGCAGCGTATGCAGAGGCGGTCTGTGCCACGGAGGAGTTGAAGTTCTATAAGGACAACGTTGATCCGGCAGATATGACCCCTTTGAAGAAGCCAACTACGGAGCATGAATTGGATCTGAAGTTTAAATCGGCAGCTGAGACCAAGCTTGTTGACTTCGTGCGGTGATTCGTCCAAGCAGTTCCATCGGTGCCAACTGGATCCCAAATAGGAAAGCGCTCATCGAGTTCATCCGTGAGAACCGGACATCTTTGCATGGAAGCCCTCGACATGCCGGTGTACCGAGGAACTCGCCGAGCACACACTTAATGTGGATCCTAAGTATAAACCGTGAAACAGTTCCTCCGCCGGTTTAACGAAGAAAAGCGCAAAGCCATTGGAGAGGAAGTAGCTGAGCTTTTGGCGGCGGGCTTTATAATTGAGGTGTTTCATCGAGTGGCTTGCTAATCCGGTGCTGGTCCTTAAGACAAATGGCTTTGGCGATGTGTGTGGACTACAGATCTTAACAAAGCTTGTCCAAGCAGATCCTTTTGCCCTCCCGCATTGATCAGATTATTGATGCCACGGCAGATGTGGCGTTTAAGTTTTTGGATGCGTACTCTGGATATCATCGATCAAAATGGCGATTAAGGACCAGGAGAAGACAGCATTTATAACTCCTTTGGAGCCTTCGTTATGTATCTATGCCTTTTGGGCTCAAAAGCGCCCGAGCTACTTATCGCGGTGTGTCTGAAATTGCCTACATACAGATCGGCCGCAATGTATATGCTTATGTGGATGATATTGTGGTGAAATCAAGACAAAAGGAGACACTGGTGGAAGATTTGAAGGAAACCGACAACTTGCGCATTTATAAGATGATGCTTAATCCGCCAAGTGTGTTTTTGGTGTTCCGCGAGCAAGTTATTGGGGTTTCGGTGTCTAACAGAGGAATTGAGGCTAATCCGGAGAAAATTACAGCTATTACTTCCTTGGCTAAACCGAAGTGTATCAATGATGTTGGCGTCGCGGGCGGGAGAATCGCTGCGTTGAGCGGTTTATCGGCCGCCTCGGAGAAAAAGCCATCCCTTATACGGATGCTCAGAAGACATATAATTTAAATCGAGTCCGTCCCGACGAAGCATTTGAGGATCTAAAGCGCAATTGGCCAATCCGCTTTGTTCTTGCGGCTCCGGTTGACAAGGAACCGCTGTTGTTATATGTGGCAGCCAATGCTCGGCGATGGCGTGGCCATTGTGGTAGAGCGCAAGGAGGAAGGCAAGGAGTATCCGGTTCAACGGCGGTTTATTATATCGATGAGGTGCTTATCGAGTCCAAACAAAGGTATCCGCATTGGCGAAGCTAGTCTATGGTGTTTTTATGGCGATCGGAGCTGAAGCAATATTTCCAAGGGCACCCTATCACGATGGTTAGTTCGGCTCCTTTGGGTGATATCATCTGAACCGAGGCGATCGGCGGATTGCAAAATGGGCCATCGAGCTTGGGCGCATGGACTAAAGTATATACCACGCACAGCGGTGAAGTCAAGCGCTTGTTGATTTCATTAATGGTGGGACGGAGTTACAAGCGCCAGAGGAGAAGCGGATCACACATCTTGGACTATTCATTTCGACGGATCTGTGCAGTTGGAAGGCTCGGGGGCTGGAGTCGTGTTAACTTCCCCACGAGGTGATAAGTTTTGTTACGTTCTCCGTTTAATGTTCCCTTGTACTAATAATGCAGCTGAGTACGAAGCCTTGCTCCATGGTCTCCGGATGGCTAAGGAGATGAACTTAAGCCGGGTTAAGTGCTTTGGTGACTCGGACCTGGTGGCTCAGCAAGTATCTGGCACTTGGGACTCTAAGGACCCGCTCATGGCCGCATATCGTCGAGAAGTGGATAATATCGCAGGTTGCTTCAAGGGCTATCAAGTGGATCATGTGGATCGCCGGAAGAACGAAGCGGCAGACGCTTTAAGCCGGTTGGGTTCTCAGCGTAAACCGGTCCCGCCTAATGTCTTTTTGGACGTCTTGCACAACCCGTCAGTCCAGCTCCCTGGTGAAGCGGATTTGGCTATTCCTGATCCGGAGGCTCAGTTGGTGGCAGCATTACATGCTATTCCGGATTGGACGATTCCTTTCCTTGCGTATATGACTCGAGGGGAGTTGCCAGAAGATGAGGTTCTGGCCAGACAGATAATCCGGCGCTCCAAATCTATGACGATTCTTAACGGTGAGTTGCATCATTGCAGTGTATCAGGGGCGTTTCAACGCTGTGTTTCCCCTGAGGAAGGCTGTGAAATTTTAAGAGAAATCCATGAAGGGGATTGTGGACATCACGCGGTTCAAAGTCCACAGTGGCGAAGGCATTCCGCCACGGATTTTCTTGGTTGATCGCCCACGCTGATGCGGAGGACTTGGTTAAGCGGTGTGATGGATGTCGAAATTTTCCAGCGTGCTCATGTACCGCACAAGAATTGAGGATGATCCCAATAACGTGGCCGTTTGCGACTTGGGGCTGGATATGGTTGGACCCTTTAAGCGATCCAAGGATAAGAAGACCCACTGTTGGTGGCAGTGGACAAATTCACCAAGTGGGTTGAAGCGGAACACTGTCGCCAAGTGTGATGCGCAACAATGTGCGTTCATCAAAAGGTGATTTTCGGTTTGGCTTTCCACACAAGTATCATTCATCGATAATGGTACTAATTTATCCAAGGGTGCTATGAAAGAATTTTGTGAGCGTGAGCACATCCGCTTGACGTGTCATCGATGGCTCACCCCAATCCAACGGGCAGGCGTAAGCGCTAATCAAGAGATCTTACGAGGCATCAAACCCGACTTTTGGTTCCGTTCTGAGAGAACACCGTGGTGCTGGGTTGAAGAGCTACCATCGGTGTTATGGAGTATCAATACTCGCCAAACGGTCCACCGGTATACACCGTTTTTATGGTCTACGGAGCGAGGCCGTTCTCCCGATGATATCCGCACGATTCGCCCGTGTAGCGGCTTATGTTGAAGCGGACAACGAGGCGGCACGGCGGGGCGCTTTGGACCTATTGGATGAGGGCGTGATATGGCGTCGCTCGTTCGGCGATTTACCAGCAAGATCTTCGTCGTTATCACGATCGCGGGTTAAAACCGAGCCTTTCAAGAAGGAGATTTGGTGCCGTCTCATCAAGACCGCACAGATATGCACAAGTTATCCCCACCTTGGGAAGGACCTTTTGTGGCCAGCAAGAATCTGCACAACGGATCATACTATCTGATTGATATTCGAGAGCGTCAAGACTCACGTACATCAGAGGAGGAGACCAATAGGCCGTGGAATATAGCTCATCTTGACCTTACTACACTTGAGTCATCGGCTCGGTTTATGTACATATCATGACAATGTATATATTATCTTGATATAATAAAACCGAGCCTCGGCTAAAGCGGGGTCTCTGTCTTTCTTATCATGCGTGGTTACATGGAGTGTTTACATTTTAAAGCGGCCTCGGTTTACCCCTTGACATTTATATTTATCACTTGGGGGCTTGGTCGTGTCCGAACCAATGCAACACCTCTTGATAGGCTTAAAGCCACCAGATCATTGGGGACACGGTCACGTCTGAACCAGTCACGCCTCTTGGTCGGCCAATAGGGCGAGTCATTTGGGGGCTTGGTCGAACCCGAACCAATGTCATGCCACTTGGCGGCGTACTCGCCAAGAGTCTTTTGGGGACTGGCCGACTAGCACCATCGCTACGCCGGGGCTTGGTTGCGTCGACCATGGTAATGCCATCGACCAGCTCCATGAAGCTTTTCTTTTGCAAAGAGTTATTGCCTTTGTTGCCATATTTTCACATAATTGGTATTCGATTTTTTTTGTTGCCTTTTTTAACCCGACAAATATTTTTATCCGGTTCAAGCTGTCGATCCTGGCAAACCGACAGACACGGTTTGGTATTACACGGAGTTTTATCTGCCCGGTTTACCTTCTTCTGTTCATCATCATGGAATAACAAGGGGCTTGTGCTGATTGACATGGTTATATGGGAGTTATTATCTCCCTGACGGTCATGGTTTTAAGGCCTCCGCTTCAAGTTTTGCTACGTCGACTTCATGCCCAGATACCGCAGGTATTTGTATCACATACTTATTGATTTTCGATATATATATATATATATATATTGAATACCATAAACCGGCTGGCGGTATCACCGCCACCGAGGTTCAACTTTTCGGTTGCGGGGAGTATGAATCAAACAAAGTTTCACTTATGCGAAGGCATATTCAGCAGGAAGTTTTAACTAAAGTTATTACAAGGCAACACGGTGCCCAAGTGAGATCATTGTTCTTTGGGCAAACCGCCCTAACAGATGTTTGAACCGCCACGGTTCAAGCTCGCTCTTCATCCTCCGCCGCTTCACCTCTTCATCTCTACCCATTGGTGGAAATCCACAAATGGTCGATCGATTCCCATTAGCGCTTGGAAAACAGCCTCTTCGTGGATCAAAGAAGGCGGTTCAATATCGGAGCGTAAGTATGCTTACGGATTGGAGGATCAGGTTTTCCGCTTCAAAGGTTGGGGCGTACACTCGCTTGTTCTGATCATTGTATTGCGCTTGATAATGCTCTAAGTCAGCTTCTTCGGCCAACCGACAAGCCAGCGGGCGTACTGCACGGTTTATTGCCCGTAAGTCCTCTTCACTGAAGTCAGAGCCATCTTCTTTCACTTTGGGATAGCCTTGAGCTGCTTCCACGGGATCAAAGTCGGTACCCGTGCCTTGGCTCGGATCAAAGGCGTTGATGGTTCGGTTCGAGCAAGCAGATTTTTCACCTCTTCAATCCGGGCGGGAGCATGGACAACCGGTTGAGTATCTTGAATCGAGAAGGCGCCGGATTGTTATGTGACATTGTGGTGATAATCGCTGGGCTCCGGTATACACTGTTCTACCAAAGTATAGACAACCTTGATTTCTTCGCACATCATTTCCTAAGTGCCCAACGCGTGTGCCTACAACGAGAAGCGGTTAGTTTCAAACCGAACAATGACACAACAGTGTAACACATCACAACTGTTCAAAGAGACTTACCAAAGATTGCTGCGGTCATAGAATGTACTTGCCGTTTCGGTTGTCCGATCGTCTACCACGGTTTAAGGGCAGCTTGACATTTTACGCCCGTTTGATCAAATTGGCCTTTTCAAATGGCCCAGCATCGCTGCTCTTTCTTCATACTTTCCTTCACTTCTTCAGCAGCGGTCAAAGCCTTTGGTTAACTCTTTCTTGGCCTTCTCTGCTTTGACTCTTTGGGTTTTCAAAGCCGCTTGTAAATCGGCAATCCGATCATCTTTGATTTTCACCTCGGCTGCGATTGACGAAGACGTTCAGCCAGCAATTCAAGTCAAAGTCCCAACCACACAACACAGTTATATGCTTGACACTTGGGGGCTAATGTACCTTCAATTTTTCTACTGCTACTACATGGCAAAGTCCCAAGCTCAATACAAGTATTCAACTTGGCACTTGGGGGCTAATGACTATTTGATTCTACCAATGTTTCGTCAGGCAGTTTTTATTGAAGTACCGGTTTAAGTATGCAGAGTTAAACCGGCCCTTGTGGTTATGCGGGTAGATTTCAAAATGGATCAAGAAAATAATCAAGTCCCGGTTTGATCAAGATTACAAACTGGCCCTTGGGGGCTACACGGACTAATATACTGGTGATAAGGAAAGGAGTGAGTTACCTCAAACTTGTCCCTCATTAATTTGACCAGCCCACTTCATAGTCACGGCTCATTGTATAGCGGTTCAAATATCCGAATGAAGGTCTTGGGCGCTTAAAGCGGCATATGTTTCCAGCTCGACATCCCACTTTCCTTTATTCAAAGTGGAAGAATCCTCTTTCACAAGATATGCGGGTTAAGGTTGCGAGATTCCCGGCTCGAGCGCCCATACCGTAATCACAACGTCATCATCTTCGACTCGACGGATTGTGTGGCACGGCTGTTTTAGTAGGATCTGCGAGGTTTCTCAAACCGGACGGTGCGGCAGTGGATCAGCAGAGGTTGAAGTATTGACAGGCCTCTCTTCAGAATAACCTCCTCTTGAACCGGAGGATCATTGGGAATATCTTGAGAGGCAAAATTTTCAAGATCGGCGCTCTCTCATGATCTCAAGCGGCAGCCTCTTCAACTATTTTGTCCAAGCGGGCCTTCTTGCTGGGTTTGGTTTGGTTACGAAGAGACAAAGAGTCGGGAAAAGGCATATCCATTACGACGATAAAAGCATATGGCCGTTTGACTTACCCGCGGCTATTTTCAACGGTGGTAATCGAGTGGTGAGGATTCGCCAGAGGATGAATGGGAAGTAACCGATAATCGGAGTCGGACGGATTAAGAGGTTGATGAAGAAACCCGCTTTGGAATTTAAAGCAATAAAAGGTCGGAAACCTCGGTGCGGCGCTTTCGAACGGGCTGTTTGGTAAACCGCAGAGGTAACTACACAGCCATGTGTGCCGGGTTGTGCGGCGAGCTTCATGTTCTTTGTGTCTTCATAGGAAATTTGGGATCCAAGTAAGCAAGAGGGTGAGAAAAATTAACTTTTCGGTTTGCCTGGCGAAATTTTGATAAAGGCAAATTTGTTGAATCGGAAGAAAGAATAGTTACCTCAGCAAATCCTGCGTTCTTGGCTTCAAAGATCATCATCGACAAGCATCATCATCAATAAGGCGTGTAAAAAGCAAGCCAAGAGAATCAAGTTCCGGATTACCCACATCATCGTCAATAGCCGGGTCAGATGAAGCAGTGGTCTTTCTCTTGTGGGCTGATTTCTTGACAACTTTTGTTTTGGGCCGGTTTGGCCGTCCAGCTTTATCCGCTTTGTCTTGGGAAAGTTTCTTGCTCCAAAACGGATTATCACCCTGGATCAGAAATAATTAAATGTTGGATACATGAAGCAATAACAGGTTTAATGATGAAGCAGTCAGAGACTTACCGCAGGTGGTTTGTTGGTGGTGCAGTAAGGAGCCAAACCGGTTTGAGCACAGAGATGCTCCGGTTCATTCAGCATTCTTCTTACTGAGTCCGTAACTTCATCATCAGAAAGTTCAAGTTTTGTGTGCCGGAGTGGGTCGTCGACGCTGCCAGTATACTGACACATCAAACCGGAACGCCGGCTCAAAGGCAGTATACCCCAAGATAACCAGCAGCGTGCAAGATCAATTCCAGTCAAACCGTTGGCCATAAAGGCTCGGAGCTTGGGACATTTAAGGGCATATTTGCTTCTTTCTTTGGCGCTTAATCTTTGAGGAAAGGGATGAGTATTGCTTAGCGCCGGACGAAAGCCGGTAAGGATTTTCACCTTCGGAGAAGTATCCTTGCAGTAAAACCAAGTCGCATTCCATTCTTTGGGGTGAGTATGGAGTTTGGCGTGGGGATCGTGATTTCCTTCCTTTTACGAATAGCCATACCGCCCAATTCAGTATTGGGGCCGTCGGTGAATTCAAGTCGACGGTTTAGATGGAAGAGATCTCTAAACAGTTCAATGAAGGTTCCTCTTGCAGATATGCTTGAGATAGCACTTGAAAGTGGCATAAGTTGGTGACGGAGTTGGGGCCAATGTCTTGGGGACGGAGTTGAAAATTGGCCAACACGCCCCGGTAAAATTTTGAACAGGCGGTTTGAAGCCCCGGCGGTGATCCACAAAACCACAACTTCCCTTCACGAGGTGTGGGAGGACATTCCTCTCCAGAACCCTCCAATGGATCAGTATCTTTGTCATCTAAAGCGCCAATCGATACCAGCTCATTCAGGTGTGACTCGAGAGGCAGGGAAGGAACCCAGATTGCATTCATACACTTGTTTGGCCATGATAAGATCTACAAAAGTAACGGATCCGGTTCAAGAGCGTGCTTGTTACAAAGTGATTGATCTAAGTTATGATAAACTGGAGGCAGTATCTATAAATCGGTTCATTGTGATATGATGTCAGATGAGCTCTGGCGGTTCAACAAGGGGACTAATGGTGTGCCTGTGCCGGTTTAGTAGCCTTTTCTTATGGTGAGTTAAACCGCCTAATCTAGGCCTTGGAGATAATTGAAGCTATGGATAGTTTACAGAAACAAGTTTCACAAGATCCCATGATTACTACGGATCAAGCGGGTTTTCGTAAAACAGAAATATTTGCGGAGGTAAAGAAGAAATGTAGTGGACCATGAGGCGGATATATATGCGAGAAGATCCATGGGATTAAAATGAGAAAGTACAGCGGATGCGCAGGAGTCACTATTAGTACGAACAGATTCACGCGTGGTTCAAAGTTAAAAGGATAAACAGAACGCATACGAAGAACACGGTATGAAGTGGAACCCTAAAACAGATCTAAGTACGTAACAGATTTAAGAAGGAGAAGAAGCTTACGGGAATGGAGAAGATGCGGAAAGAGGCGCAGTGTTACGCACGCGTTGGTCGATGCAGCGGCCTAGGATGAAGCAGAGGTTGATGACAATGGCGGAGCTCCAAGAGCAGCGGCGCGAGGAAGACGAAGAAGAGGATGCGAAGGGAGGAAAGAAATGACCCTTCGGTCCTATTTATAAGGCAGCAAAAGCTAGGTCAAGCGCGTGGATCCAGGGATTGCTATTAAAGAAGGCGTTACAAAGGATCAAATTTCAGGATGACGTCATGCTGGTTTACAGTGACTAGAAGCAACGACGTCATGCCGGTTTACAGTGACCAGAAGCCACGACGACATGGCGGTTTACCAAACAAAGGAAGATGTCCAAGATACAAGCTTTGTGAAGGATTGACATGAACCAGTTCAAATCAATCTGGGGCCTAATGTTGGGGATATTACCACTAGGTGTAAACCGGCCAGCTTGGGCCGGATTAACTCCGTTAGTGGTATAAGCAGAGAAAGGCCCAAGGCCTATAGTCGGTTTAGAGCTTGTAGCCGTAAACCGGCCTGATGTATAACTTGTATTGTAAGTTAGGAATAGAGAGATACCAACCGGGATACGAGTATGAACCGGTTGGGACTCTATGAACCGACAGGCGTCACCGTGTATATAAGGGGCGACCGGCGGACGGTTCAAAGACAGACAACCACAACTCGAGCCTAGGCGAAGCTTGTTTGCTCCCTAGCCATCGAGACTATATCAATTCCATCACAACTAGACGTAGGCTTTTACCTTCATCGAAGGGGCCGAACTAGTATAAAACCCTTGTGTCTTTGTGTCCGCTTTAACCCCTGCAAGTAAGCCCGTAGCGATGGCTCCACGACTAAGTCCTTACGCTAGGACATCTGCCGTGACAAATCCACGACAGTTGGCAACTCTGTATGCATCTTCAATCTTTGTTCCGGTAGTTCTATCATCACATGTATATACTACTGTGATGGAGATATAGGTTATAGGGTAGCTAGAACAATATAGAGATGACGATGGTACATGAATGTAAGAAGAATAAGCATATATTATCAGGAATAAGACTGTAGGTATAAGACAGTTGGTAGTGTGCCAATAAATTTAGCGTTGGTAAATAATAATGTCAGGTGAAAACATTATATACACTTATTACTTCAGCAAGAACGCTAACCTGTTTTAATATTCAACAAAAACTTATTGATAGACATTAAAAAAGTATCTGCAGAGAGGACATGTCACATGTAGCAATAATTGAAGTATAGATCAACACTTCTCTCAATACTTATCGTTTGATCCTATTCTAGGATGGATATAATGATCAAAATGATTTGCAGACTGAATAAATAAAAGGGATCAAGAAAATGGAAATTAAGAGAAACCATGAATTTGGGGTCTGTATTTACCTCCCTCACAGGAACATCAAGGTAAAGGATATAGGACCGCCGTACAATATCTAAGTCATATTTTAAGCCTTTACAACGGAAAAGAAGAGTATGAATATAGCATATATCATACCTATCAAGAATGGACACTAGAAATTATTCATATGGTGCTAGGTAGATAACTAATATCCATAAGAAAATCTTATTGAACTCCTTCTGTTCAAAATTGCAAAACATGAGATTTCTACATGGACGAGTGAACTTGTTACCACTGATTGCAGCAAAGATTAAGAGACATACTGAGTAGATGATGGATCATATACCCAGATTTATTTTTGACCGCAGTCTGCTTCCAATTCAGTGAAGGTCTTGGATATAAACAATTGCACAGAGAAACATGAGAACGATTGGGAATTTAAATTGTCAAGCTATTGTAGCCTGAGATGTTATCATATGCAGCTGCTGCAAATATAGTTTTATAGTGTAGCAATACCGTCGAGTTTTGTGAAAGAATTTTGGGACACCTGAATTATGTTCTAACTGATGATGTGCCACACCGTTTCATCCGAGCCTATTTTGTCCACCTGCCGCTCAACCTTCTGTATGTTACTCAAGGGGGCGCTGTTCATCGTTTGGCTTCATGCACTGGTATGTATTTCTCCAGTTTCTTGTAATGTCTGGAGCTGGTGTTTGTTATAACCAAGGGTTCCAGATTTTGAACTGCTGGGTTTTTGTTCTCTCTGAAAGCAAAGGCTCGGGAATGTGATAAAAAATATATCCTGACCTTTGCAAGCAAGTAGTCAAATAAAATAGGAAAGGCGAAAAATACAATAGGGTTACACATATTATGCCCCAAATGTTGAGCTTCATGCGTACCGATTGGAATCTCTTGCCCGTAAACTGTAGCCACATAATGCCCCGTTGATGCAAAATCAAAGAAGGTGAAAAACAGTATGCATAAGATGGCAAATGGCTAAATTGAACAAAATAATAAGGTGAATCCTGGAATGCAAATAAGATCAAAAAATATTTAGGACTGAGATGGAAGACCAATGGGAACGAAATGAGGTGAGCCGAGCAGACTTTAAAGGGCAATCCATTCGTTTCTTGTGGAGCTGGTGGGGAGAGGAAGTGGAGCGTCGTCTAGAACATTATTAGGAGAGGGAGCGTCAGACATCAGTTAGTCCACTTTTTTTTGAGTAAACATCCGTTAGTCTACTGGTTGTTCACTATACATCGTGACCGGGGAAGATACAACGGGTGGGCCGATGGAAGCAATGGGCTGCAGACAGGATGCAACAGAAGCCTGTATAAGGTTGCTATGGCCTTTTTCATAAGAATATATATGGGATTGTGGAAAAAAGAAATACTTTTGTTACAATAATCCTACAGCTATGTAAGCATGCTACGAAGGGCTACGTAAATTACCTTCAAGTCGACAGATAGCGTCGCCGTAGTCGGGAGCAATTGGAAAGGAAGCCTCCATATGACCTTCTTGGACAGATTCAGATGTAATCAACTCAGGTTGCTGCCGATATTGCAACCTATCCACCTGATGGCTGATGCGCCACCGATGACATGGCCTCCGGATCGAGGCCAAACTCCTCCGAGACTGACACCGATCCCCAACCCCGACACCACCAGGCGTTGCTACCTTGGGAAGTAGTCGTGGTAGGTAGCACGAGTATGGAGAAGGAGGGTGAAGGGGAGAGGAGGGAAGGAGGTGGCCGCTGTGGCTTGAGTGCTGTGCGGCGGGAGGAAGGGTGGATGTTCGCGTGGGAGTGAGGCGCGACATGGGCGGGAGCTATATGATTGCACGATGTATTGCTCTTCGTGCATAGGCACATATATATGATGTACAAAGGTGGGCCACAGACCTCAACTATACAAGGAACTAGGAGGCGGGCCGAATACACAATATGCACATAACACATATACTCAACACTCCCCCCCCCCGCAGTCGAAGCGGCACCACAGCTGACGCAAAGACTGGACCGGAACTCCTCAAATGACGCCGTAGGCAAGCCCTTGGTCATGATATTGGCAAATTGTTGGGAAGTAGGGACGTGTAAAACACGAATATGACCAAGGGCCACCGGTTCCCAAACAAAATGAATATCCAACTCAATATGCTTGGTCCGTTGATGATGCACTGGGTCAGCGGAGAGGTTGACCGCCAAGACGTTGTCATAGTAGACCACCGTGGCATGGTCAACAGGGCAAGAGAGCTCCTGAAGTAGATGGCGAAGCCACGAACACTCGGCGATGGCGTTGGCCACCGCACAATACTCAGCCTCAGCACTGAAACGAGAGATTGTAGGCTACCGCTTGGACTACCACAAGATAAGTGAGGGTCCAAGGGAGACACAATAGCCCGAAGTGGAGCGACGAGTGTCAAGGCAGCCCGCCCAGTCTGCATCAGAGTAGGCGGTTAGGGAGGTGTCAGCGGAGGCGTGAAGCGTGATGCCAAGATCCATAGTGCCACAGATATAGCGGAGATTCCGCTTGACGGCAGCCCAGTGAACGTCTCGAGGAGCATGCATATGAAGACACACCTGCTGCACGGCATACTGAATCTTCGGGCGAGTCAGAGTGAGGTACTGGAGAGCACCAATGATAGCCCGATAGAAAGCAGCATCTGAAGCAGGAGAACCATCCGTGGCAGAAAGCTTGGCCTTCGTATGAACAGGCATAGCGGCGGGCTTGCAGTTCCACTGATGAAGGAAGAAGCCATCCGGACGGCGCACCACCTCGACACCGAGGAAGTAGTGCAAAGGACCCAAGTCCTTGATGGCGAACTTAGCACGAAGACGAGCCGTGAGCTGACTGAGAAGACCAGCCGTACATGCCGTCAGGATGATGTCATCTACATAGAGCAGCAAGTAGGCCGTGTCAGAGCCCTGATGATAGACGAAGAGCGAGGCGTCCGAGCGGGTAGAGCGGAACCCAAGCTAGTGGAGAAACGTCATGATGCGCTGGTAACAAGCGCGCGGAGCCTGCTTGAGTCCATACAAGGACCGCGAAAGCAGGCACACGTGGTCGGGAAGCGCCGAGTCAACAAACCCGGTGGGCTGCTGGCAGAAGACCTTCTCCTCGAGGTGATCATGGAGGAAGGCATTGGAGACGTCCATCTGGTGCACTGGCCAAGCACGGGAGGCCGCAAGGTGGAGAACCGTGCGTATCATGCCGGGCTTGATGACCAGAGAAAGGTGTCGGTGAAGTCGATGCCAGCATGCTGTCGGAAGCCACGAACGACCCAACGCGCTTTATAGCAATCAAGGGTACCATCAGGACGGAGCTTGTGTTTGAAGACCCACTTCCCGGTAATCACGTCGGCGTGCCGAGGACGGGGAACAAGCTGTCACGTTCGGTTGCGCAATAGGGCGTCAAACTCCTCTTGCATCACAGCCATCCAGAGCGGGTCACGAAGAGCGGCTCAAACGGAGGACGGCAATGGCGACGGCTCAGAGGTGGACGCCGCATGGACGTAGTCATCCACGGCGAGCTCGGGCGAAAAACGTCCGTGCGGGCGCGGGTGACCGGACCGCCACGAGCACCGGGGCCGCGGTGTCGGAGTCTTTGGGGCGCGGGCGCTGGGACGCCGGGCGCCGAGGGCCGCTGGGCGCCGAGGGGCAGCGGGCATGGCGCCAACATCGGGCGCCAGATGCATGCAGCTGCAGGAGGTGCCGCATGTGGGGGGCGCACCTCAAAGGCAGGGCGGGCCAAGAGAGGCGCGCGGGCGCCCTGGGGGCGGCGTCGAGGAGCCCGCGTCATCGGTGGCGGGAGGAACAACCGGGGGTACCTGCTGAAACAGAAACACATGCTCATCAAAGTAATGTGTCGGGAAGTGAACATACGGTGGGAGATGGGATCGTAGCACCGATATTCCTTGGAGTTGGAGGGGTATCCGATGAAGATGGAAGCAACAGAACGAGGTGCGAGTTTGTGAGGAGCGGAGTCGGCAGTGCTAGGATAGCAAATGCACCCGAAAATATGCAAGCCATCATAAGATGGGGGCGTACCGAAGAGAAGATGGTGAGGTGCATAGTTCCACCATGGGCAGCAAGGGCGAAGGTTAAGGAGAAGTGAAGTAGTAGCGAGTGCGTCCGGCCAGAAACAAGGCGACACATTAGCGTGGAACAGGAGTGTGCGAAGGACGTGTTCGGCTCGACCGTTCTACTGTGAAGTATATGGGCATGTGAGACGAAAAATTGTGCCGTGGTGGGACATAAAAGTGCGGACAGCAAGGTTGTCGAACTCTTTTCCATTGTCAGTCTGAAGAGCAAGGATGGGACGCTCAAACTGCGTGCTGACATAGGAGTAAAAATCCGTCAAAGTGGAGAGTGCATCCGACTTTCGTCGTAAAGGAAACGTCCACACATAGTGAGAATAATCATCAAGGATAACCAGATAATATAAATATCCCGAGTTTCTAGGAACCTGAGAGGTCCACACATCGCTATGAATCAACTGAAAAGGAAAAGAAGCTATGATGGTGGAGTTATTAAACGGGAGGCAAACATGTTTGCCGACACGACAGGAATGACAGGTGTGATCCTCTATCTTATTACTACTGAAACTGAAACTCCTAAGAATATGACGAAGTGTGACAGGGTTGGGATGACCCAAACGAGCGTGCCAGAGATCGACGCCAGCGGAGAGAGCAACTGGTGCAGTGGTGGAGGTGGATGGCGGATGCACCAGATAGAGCTCGTCGAGGCTGTCACATCGGTGAAGTACCATCCTAGTTCGAGCGTCCTTGACAGAAAAACCAAGCTCGTCAAATTCAACATTGACAGGATTTTCACGAGTTAAACAACGAATGAAAACAAGGTTTTTAATAAGATGAGGTGACACAAGTATATTAGACAAAGTAATAGGCATGGAAT
This sequence comes from Aegilops speltoides, assembly GCA_021437245.1. Lineage (NCBI taxonomy): Eukaryota > Viridiplantae > Streptophyta > Magnoliopsida > Poales > Poaceae > Aegilops > Aegilops speltoides. The sequence goes on from CM038142.1 coordinate 406,592,972, forward strand.
TAGAAGGAAAAGAAGTGTGCCCGACATGTGTGATAGGGAGGGTGGAACCGTCGCCGACAATGATGCGGCGGTCGGTGGTGACGGGAGTGAAGGAGGGAAGATTACCAGGATGAGCAAACATGTGAGCTGTAGCCTCGGTGTCCATGTACCAATCACTGCCTCCAGTGTAGTTGTTCGGTGTAGGCGCGGTGTGCAGCGCGGCGAGGAGCGCCTGATCCCAAGGCGTCGGCGCCGCAGGAAGACCGTAGACGTCGCTCAGCCGCGGCAGTGGGTATCCTCCGTACAGCTGCGGAGCCGCGCAGTACGCCTGATGCGCCGGCGGGCGCGACATGGGAAGGGTCGGTGCAGGAGCCCGTGGAACCGGCATGGTGTGGGCATGAACGACACCATTCCACGGGTTGTAGCCGGAGGCCCATGGAGAGGGCACCTAGAACTGCTGTTGCTGCTGATGGGACTGGCCGGCGCCCTGCGGCTGCTGCTGCTGACCGTCGCGGCGACCCCACCACACTGGCCCCCACGGTGCCGTTCGGCGAGAGGGGCGGAGGGGCAGGCGGCCCATAGGGTAACGGGAGCAGCCTCGACTGCTGGGTGGCCGGGTACGGCGTCGGTTGGCACTGTGGTGGGGGGGGGGGCTGGAGGCACCGCGGAGGCGTCGCGGGTGGTGCCGGCGGCGAGAGCGGTGTGGATGGCCCGCGCCTTCACCTGCTTCATCCGCCGCTCCTCCAAGCGGAGGTACGCAATGAACTTGGTGAAGGACGGGTTGGGGATGAGGCTGAGGTTCGCCACGCCGAAGTCCTTGTTGAGCCCGGCGGTGAGCGTGCTGAGGAGGAGGTCATCATTGATCTTCGCGCCAATATCGCGGAGCTCGTCAGCGAGAGTCTTCAGGCAGCGATAATAGTCGTCGACGGAGGCATTGTCCTGGTGACACCCAAAAAATTCTTGCTGCCAAAAAACGCGACGCTAGAGCTGGTTGTCGGTGAAGATCCCGTTCAGCTTGGTCCACACGGCGCAGGCATCATCACCGTCCGCCACGACCGTCTGGAAGAGGTCCGGCGATATGGTGAGGAAGAACCAGCGGATGATCGTGGTGTCAAAGGTGGACCAGTCATGTAACTCGGGGACGAGGATGGAGTCGACGGTGCCGTCCACGTGGTTGATGAGGTGATACTCCCGGAACACGAGGGAAAAATTCATCTTCCACGTGTAGTATGAGGAGTCCGCTTGCGAGAGACGAATCGACACCCGCTCGAAGATATTGAGGTTGCGGATGTCGTTGACGTCGGGAGGGTTGGCATCGGCGAACGGGTTGGAGTTGGTTGACGCGAAGGAGGTGACAGACGACATGGCGAGGCAGGTAGCCGCAAGGTGTGGCAGCAGCTCGCGGGATGGCGGCGGCTAGCGAGCGGATCGGTCAACGCGTGCGGCTTGCGGGGTGCATGCGGGATTGGGCGAAGCAGGCTGGTGGCAGCGAGCGAGTGGACAATGCGGCATTGCGGGTTGGCGGCTAGCGAGCGGATCGGGTAGCAGCGGCTGGCGTGGAGCACCGGGTGTGGGCACGCGCGGCTGCAGCAGATCGGGCGACGCTGCAGCTGGCTGGAGGAGCACGCGTGGGGCTGGCGGGGAGAGGCTAGCAGCGGGCGCTGGCATGCGCAGCTGCAGCGGATCGGGCAGCGCGACAGCTGGATGAGCATGCTTGGGGCTGGCGGGAAGAGCAAGTAGCGGCGGCCGGCGCGGGGGTGCACGGGCGGCAGCTAAGGGGAGGTGGCGGCAGCGGCGCGCGGCGGCGGCGACAGTGGCAACGAAAGACTAGGGGTAAAACTTAAAAACTAATACCATGTATGATTGCACGATGTGTTGCTCTTCGTGCATAGGCACGTATATATGATGTACAAAGATGGGCCATGAACCTTAACTATATAAGGAACTAGGAGGCGGGCCTAATACGCAATATGCAGATAACACATATACTGTACTCAACAGGAGCGGCAAGGGGAGCGACCAACCGATCTAGTTCGGGCGGCGATGTAGGGTGTGTCATGCGTAGGGGGATCCGGCCCGCCGGTCTTGCCTGTTGGACCTTGGACGGGATCCTGCTAGGCGGCACGCCGGAGTGGACAGAGGGGAAAGCTGGGAGGGAGAAAAGCGGTGGTGTATTCGTCGCCAGAAAAAACAAAGGAAAGTGGGAGGATGGGCTTGGTTGGATTATGTTGGGAAGGGAGGAAAGCTGGGGCGATGGGCTAGGCTAGATTACGCCCGTCCACAACTTCTCTGGTTGGTCCTACCAGTAGTAACCGAAGCAGATTTGTGTGTTTTGTATAGTGCTTTGTTCCGCTTGTAAGTCTCTACCGAAACGTTGACGGGGCAGTATTGTTGATGTGGATAGCCTGCATGTCAAGAGAAATAGTTTAATGAGGATGAGCTATTTAAGTATTATAGATTCATGGTTATGCCTTTTAGATTGTCGGAAACCCCTGCTACCTTCCAGAGAGTGATGAACTTTGTCTTCGACAAGCTATGTGCAAAGAAGTGTTGGTGTTTATGGACAACATACTGGTGTACAACATGTCTCTGGAGGAACATGTCCAACAACTTAGAGTTGTTTTCTCCATATTGAGGGAAAACAAATTGGTCATCAAATAATCCAAGTGTGCCTTTGCTCAGCCAAGATTGGAGTATTTGGCTCATGTTCAGTGCACAAGGGGTATCGAAAGATCCCAAGAAAATTCAGGCGGTGCAAGCATGGTTGGTGCCTGCTAATCTCAAGGAACTGCATGGATTTTTTGGTCTCACCGGGTATTATCGTAAATTCATTCAAAATTTGTTTGACACTTTTGAAGAAAAACACACAAAAAACGAGATTTAAACCCATTTTTCTGGTCCCTCACCAAAAATTCAAAATTGAGAAAAAGAATTGTTCGAACCCCATGCAGCGTATATTTTCACTTAATCAATAGTTTAGATAGACAATATAGTAAAGTATCTATCTATAACTTGTACAACAAATAGTAAGTACTAGTATAATGAAATGATGCGAACCCACCTGTGGTTGGACGGTTAGAGGGACAGCGGTATCCCTAGCCCATCAGGGTTCAAGTCCTGGTGCTCGCATTTATTCTTGGATTTATTTCAGGATTTTTGGCGATGCGCATTCAGCGGGAGGAGAGGTAATGTATCGGGTCGAAGTAGGTGCCGACCAGGTGGAAGGCCACAACGTTGGCCAGGTCCACCAGCCAGAAGGGCTCATAGAAGCCAAAGCCATGAGGATGTTGTCCGACGTCGTGTCGCCGAATGCCGTGTACCTCATGCATCCGCACAACAGGTAGATCCTCGTAGTCACCGCCACACTCACCGTCGTCGCCTTCTTCATCACCTTCGCCTCCGACGGCGCCGCCGCCTTCATGGTGTCCTGCAGTAGTAGTTATGTATGTAAGGAACAAATCAGCAAACACAACCCCATCTGAGTACAACAATAAGAAAATTAACAAAGACATGACAAGTCATTAATTAAGAAAATCAAGATATCTGGACTTGCTTGGATCTCGTGCAGGACGATGGAGAAGGCGCAGGCGTATGCCATGTTTCCAAACGCCTAAAGACTGCATCACCGCGATATTGCCGATGACGACGCCGGTGAGGCTGCCCTGCAGTCCCCCCTTCACTGAAAGTTTGTTGCAACGTCGTCAATAAATTCCCTTCATTCAACATTCGACGAGTCTAATTATCGCAATAATTTACCCAGATCACATACCTTTGGTCTGTGCAACGCCGAGGGAGATTCTGATGATGGTATAGGCAGTGCCGGAGCTTGATGAAGATTGTTGATATGGCTAATTAGAATTGGGGGAGCGAAGAAGACAAGTTATGCATAAACTCTGAGAAACCATGGACATTTAACACAATAATTAGGGATACACTTAAAAAATTCCTGGAGTAGGGGGGGCATGGCCCCCTGCCCCTCATGAAGCTCCGCCACTGGGTATAGGTGAAGGACATGACAGTGGCGAGGGTTAACAACCATCACATACCATCCATGCCTGGGATCTGCGAGAAGAAGATCTAAACGATGTCGTAGATGGAAATGTACAGTCTCATGGAAGAACTTCTGCAATGGCCCATGTGCCCTTCTTTGTGGAAGCATCCCGCCTCTTTGATCGCTCTGTTCGTCAACAACACTACAGGTAGATCCCCGTAGTCACCGCCACACTCACCGTCATCGCCTTCTTCATCACCTTCGCCTCCGACGGCACCGCCGCCTTCAAGGTGTCCCGCAGTAGTAGTTATGTATGTAAGGAACAAATCAGCAAACACATCCCCATCCGAGTACAACAATAAGCAAATTAACAAAGACATGACAAGTCATTAATTAAGAAAATCAAGATATCTGGACTTGCTTGGATCTCGTGCAGGACGATGGAGAAGGCGTAGGCGTATGCCATGTTTCCAAACGCTTAAAGACTACATCACCGCGATATTGCCGATGACGCCGCCGGTGTGGCTGCCCCGCAGTCCCCCCTTCACTGGAAGTTTGTTGCAACGTCGTCAATAAATTCCCTTCATTCAACATTCGGCGAGTCTAATTATCGCAATAATTTACCCAGATCACATACCTTTGGTCTGCGCAACGCCAAGGGAGATTTTGATGATGGTATAGGCAGTGGCGGAGCTTGATGAAGATTGTTGATATGGCTAATTAGAGTTGGGGAAGCGAAGAAGACAAGTTATGCATAAACTCTGAGAAACCATGGATATTTAACACAATAATTAGGGATACACTTAAAAAAAATCCTGGAGTAGGGGGGGGGGCATGGCCCCCTGCCCCTCATGAAGCTCCGCCACTGGGTATAGGTGAAGGACATGACAGTGGCGAGGGTTAACAACCATCACATACCATCCATGCCTAGGATCTGCGAGAAGAAGATCTAAACGATGTCGTAGATGGCAATGTACAGTCTCATGAAAGAACTTCTGCAATGGCCCATGTGCCCTTCTTTGTGGAAGCATCCCGCCTCTTTGATCGCTCTGTTCGTCAACAACACTACAGGTAGATCCCCGTAGTCACCGCCACACTCACCGTCGTCACCTTCTTCATCACCTTCGCCTCTGACGGCGCCGCCGCCTTCAAGGTGTCCTGCAGTAGTAGTTATGTATGTAAGGAACAAATCAGCAAACACATCCCCATCCGAGTACAACAATAAGCAAATTAACAAAGACATGACAAGTCATTAATTAAGAAAATCAAGATATCTAGACTTGCTTGGATCTTGTGCAGGACGATGGAGAGGGCGTAGGCGTATGCCATGTTTCCAAACGCCTAAAGACTGCATCACCGCGATATTGCCAATGACGCTGCCGGTGAGGCTGCCCCGCAGTCCCCCCTTCACTGAAAGTTTGTTGCAACGTCGTCAATAAATTCCCTTCATTCAACATTCGACGAGTCTAATTATCGCAATAATTTACCCAGATCACATACCTTTGGTCTGCGCAACGCCGAGGGAGATTTTGATGATGGTATAGGCAGTGGCGGAGCTTGATGAAGATTGTTGATATGGCTAATTAGAGTTGGGGAAGCGAAGAAGACAAGTTATGCATAAACTCTGAGAAACCATGGATATTTAACACAATAATTAGGGATACACTTAAAAAAATCCTGGAGTAGGGGGGGGGCATGGCCCCCTGCCCCTCATGAAGCTCCGCCACTGGGTATAGGTGAAGGACATGACAGTGGCGAGGGTTAACAACCATCACATACCATCCATGCCTGGGATCTGCGAGAAGAAGATCTAAACGATGTCGTAGATGGCAATGTACAGTCTCATGGAAGAGCTTCTGCAATGGCCCATGTGCCCTTCTTTGTGGAAGCATCCCGCCTCTTTGATCGCTCTGTTCGTCAACAACACATACTAAATCCAGCAAAGAGGGCATGGAGATTGACAAGATACAAAAGGTAGCAAGTCGTGGTGGAGTGTGATTTAGTTTAGTTCCTTACATCATACTGACGGAGGCGGCGATCAGGCCCGTTGAGGAGGGTGTGTGAGCTGTGCGATCGCACAGGGCTCCGAAAATCATAGGGGCCCGATGGGAGGGAAAAACATAATATGATCCGATTTATGCGTATAATACAAAAGGTAGCAAGTCGTGGTGGAGTGTGATTTAGTTTAGTTCCTTACGGCTACTTCAGCTGGCGGGAGCTCCTAATGGGCGCTTTAAGTGCCGGTTCTGCATCTTGGCGCCCGCGCAACTCCTGATATGGGCCAGCCCATCACGAGGCAAACAGCTAATCGTTCGCTAGCTCACACCTACCTCCGCAAAAACGTTCCAGAAAAGAAGCTTTACGAGGAATCGAACCCCCGCGCTGTATTCCTCAATATACCTATCGAACCACTACAATATGTACACACAGGTGATTCTCTTTAGCGCGAACAATATAAGAATAACTGCAGCCACGCTATTTGTGTATTTTGGAATTTCTTGATAATATTTTGGATAAACGTGGTTTTCTTTAAAAAAATGAAAGTTCATTGATTTAAAAAAAACATAAACCAACAAGGAAACATTGGTCTATTTAAAAAAGTTCACAAATTAGAAAAACGTTCACATGTTCACAAAGTTCATCAACATGAAAAAAAAGTTCACTAATTTGAGAAAAAAAATCAAGAATTTTAAAAATGACCTTGAGTTTGAAACAAAATCATTGATTTGAAAAAAGTTCATCGAATTTGAGAAAATGTTCACCGAATTTGGAAAAAGTTCATCCATTCTGAGAAAGGTTCATCGAATTTGACAAAAGTTCATCGACTTCTAAAAATAGTTCATTGATTATGAAAAAAGTTCATCGATTTTTGAGAAAACGTTAATTGAATTTGAAAAAAGTTCATCCATTCTGAAAAAAGTTCATTGAATTAGAGAAAACGTTCATCGAAATTGAAAAAAGTTCATCGACTCTAAAAAAAGTTCATCAAATTTGAGAAAAAGTTCGTCGATTCTAAAAAAAGTTCATCAAATTTGAAAAAAGTTCACCATATTTGAAAAAGTTCATCATTTTTTAAAGTCCATTAAATTTGAAGCAAAAGTTTGTTATTTTTTTTAAAAAAGTTCATGAGTTCCAAAAAAGTTCATCAAATTTGAAAAAAGTTCATGGATTTTGAAAGAAAGTTCATCGGATCTACAAAAAGTTCATTGATTTTTTAAAATAGTTCACGAATTCAAAAAAAGTTCATGAATTCCAAAAACAATTCAACGAATTTGAAAAAAATGTTCATTAGATTGCAAAAATTTCGTCAGTTTTGAAAAATGTTCTCAAATTCAAAAAAAAGTTCATCCAATTTGAAAAACGTTCGTCGGATTTGCAAAAAAAATATATCGATTTTCAGAAAAGTTCACGGATTTAAAAATGGTTCAAAACAAATGTTTGATAAATCTAAAAAGATTCACGAAGTAGAAAAAAATAAAAGGAGAAAAATAGAAGAAAAACCAGCCAAAAAGAAAGAAAACACAAAACAGGTTCACGTTCTTTATTTGAGGAATTATAAAAGACCCTCTCAACCACAAAAGGACGTTGTCCCTGTTGGTTACAGCGCTTGTATGGAGACCGTGCAGTGAAGGGTTCGAATCTCCCATACGCACCTTTCTTGAAAGATTTAAGAGAAGAAGGGAAAAAAGAGTAAGACGGGCCGACCCACTGTGGGATGGGGGTGTGCGCCCCATTGCACAAACAGTTGTTACGGGCCCAGAGGGCGCCGTTTAGGAAATGCCGCAGCGGGATGCACGAGAAGCAGACGCTCATTGTGGTGAGGCCCCTAGTCTTCCTTTTTCTAGGACAAGGTGAGGCCGCGAGTCTACCCTGCTAAGGCCTAAGGCCCCAAGCCAGGCTAGTTATGGGCCTACTTACTACTGTCGATCTATCTCTCTCTCAGAAAAAATGACTTCATCGGTGAGAAGCCGAGAATAGGGAGGCGTCGCCTACCTGCTTAGACGAGGGGAAGCCGCCGATAGATAGTGGTCGCCCACCGCGAGTTTGCTGTACGTCCGGTCGTCGCCGCGTATTTCCATACTGCAGCAGCTTAATCTGGTCATCCCCGAATAATTTCTGAGGTAAGTCGTAAGCCAAAAGCCCCGAATCAAAATAGATGAATGAACGAATTAGGGTTACATCTTTTTTGATACAATTGATCTCCCTATTCTGTGATCTCTTTCTGGCCCCTAGTCTTCCTTTTTCTAGGGCAAGGTGAGGCCGCGAGTCTATCCTGCTAAGGCCCAAGGCCCCAAGCCAGGCTAGTTATGGGCCTACTTACTACTGTCGATCTATCTCTCTCTCAGAAAAAATGACTTCATCGGTGAGAAGCCGAGAATAGGGAGGCGCCGCCTACCTGCTTCGACGAGGGGAAGCCGCCGATAGATGGTGGTCGCCTACCGCGAGTTCGCTGTACGTCCGGCCGTCGCCGCGTATTTCCATACTGTAGCAGCTTAATCTGGTCATCCCCGAATAATTTCTGAGGTAAGTCGTAAGCCAAAAGCCTCGAATCAAAATAGATGAATGAACGGATTAGGGTTACATCTTTTTTGATACAATTGATCTCTTTCTGGTTCTGTGATATTGTATCGAATGCAATCCCTACTCGTATAGCAGTGCTACTACGTTAGGCATGCCCTTAATTTTAATCAAAATAATTAGATTAACACACTACCTGTAGTCTAATTTCTAATTCTAGTATTATTTCCTTGTTTTGTGTGCTATTGCTACACTACTAGCATATTTCATTCCAAGGAAGACACAATCAATTTTTTTCTTTTGCGAGAATAGACTCAATGGATTTTAAGATTTTATGAAATACCAGAGAAATGATGCTTTTCGGTAGAACACATGGTTAGTACAATTCGAACAAAAGCAAAATTATTGTTTCAATACTATGTTTACTCTTTAGCATTACTATATGGTATATTTCTAAATATTGTACAAAATAACACATATTCAAAGCTATGTAATTAAGTGAAAATATGGCTAGTTACATCAGTTATAATTTTTTTGGTAAACGTTTGGGCTCCTTGTCCCATTCGCACCGGGGCCCAAATTCCTGGACACGGCCCTGGCGGCGATGGTAATGCTGATGGCGAAGCCGAAGCCGACTAGGTTGACAAACTGAATGGAGCCGCGCAACTTCACCATGGACCCGCCAAGGGTGTTGTTGTCATGACCTGGCCCACATTTGGTCATCGGCCCAAGACTACCAGAAGAAATAAACGTTTGGCCCGGGAGCCGGAGTCCCAAAAGCTGGCACAAAGCAAGCGAGCGAATAAACAAATAGGCACAAAGATGTCAGCTCCTAATCGGCGCTGTTGGCGCCGGTTGCCGATGCTGGCGCTCACGCGTGCACGATTGTGAACTGGCCCAGATTGCTCAGTCGCATCCTCGCCAGTCCCCCCGGCTGCTCGATCGGTTTGGACTAGTGGCTGTTGACTTTGGAAAAAGAAAAGCAAAAATATAAAAAGGAAAAAAAATGGGAATTCAAAAATGTTCATGGATGTAAAAAAGTACAAACTTAAAAAAGTTCACAAATTTGAGAAAAAAAAATCAATGGTTTTGGAAAACGTTCATCGAATTTGAAAACAAGGTTAATCATATCTGAAAAAAGCATAGATCTTGAAAAACAAATTCATCATTTTTTTAAAAAGTTCATCCATTTGAAAAAAAAGTTCAACAAATTTGAAAACAAATCATCGATCTTGAAAGAAGTTCATCAAATTTGAAAAACAATTCATCAAATTTGAAAAAGATCATTGATCTTGGAAAGCGTTCATCGAATATGAAAAAAGGTTAATCAATTTTGAAAAAGTTCATCAAATTTGAAAAAAAGTTCGTCGTATCTGAAAACAGTACATCGAATCTGAAAAAGTTCATCATTTTTTTTTAAAAAAATCATCAAGTTTGATTTTTTTCATTAATTCCAAAAAAAGTTCATCGATTTTGAGAAAAGTTCACGCATTTAGTAAAAATAAAAAACAAAGCCGTTCGAAGAAAAAAGAAAAAAACCGAACAAAACCGTTCCAAAAGAAAGAAGAAAACAAATAAAAAGTTGTAAGTAAACACAAAGACGAGGTGGCTGAATTGGTTAGCACAACGTGCATATAACCAGGAAGTCACGGTCTAAATCATGCCTACACACGCATGTTTTTTGTTCGTTAAAAAAACAGGCAAAAAAGAAAGATGGATGACCCAACTAGATGCGCGTGCGAGTGCCCGCTTGCGAAAACAATAAAACGAGCATCTGAGCGCCAAATAGGGAATGCCCATGAAGGTAGCGTGAGGCGTCGTTGAGTTTCTGATAGAACTAGACCATTTTCACCTTTCTCTTTGTATCTCTCCCTCCACTGATCTGCCTCCTCTACAAATTGGAATTAGCAAGAGAGTACATCACACTTGGTATGAGTAGTCTCGCCGATCAACCTCAGGGGAAGAGTGACCCATTAGTCCATTTGTGGCTGGCGGCGACATAGCGTTGCTGCCGTGATTCCTATCTTCGGCAGGAACCGCAGATCTCAGAGTCAATCTGGCGCCCAAGAGGAAGGGGCCTATAGTGGTAGTGACAAGAATTGTGGTGGCAATGGAGACCATAGATCAACACGCCTCTGAGACCAACGCCAAGTTCTACAACATTGTGTCGCAACTGCAAGGGCTCATAACCTGGATGCAGACGTTGGATTCGACGTCGAAGATGCTCGCCGCATCGGCCTCCCTCCTGCAACTACACGCGGAGGACGCGTCCTCGCATCTGGGAGCGCTCGGATTAGCCTCCTTGCGACCAGCGGATCCAGCCGGTTCTAGCGCCACGCCTCCCACCATCGCCATTTCTGTTTATCAGGTAGTTTTTTTTAATTCAAACATATGATCACTCTTAGGTGGTAGAGGATCTCCAAGAGTCTTAACAGGTAAATTATATTTAAGGATAGGTGCTTGTTTAAAGAATATCTCATCTATTTCATTTCTTTCATTCATATGCATATCATTTTCATGGTCTAGCAAATATTGTACCAAATGGTCGGTAGGAGGAACAACAATAGAAGCAAGACCAATAATTTCATCTTTACTAGATAGTTCTTTCTCATGTGGTTGTCTACAAAAAATAGAGAAATTAAATTCATGAGATATATCACCAAACTTAACTCTAATCTTTTCCTTTAACACAATCAATTTCAGTATTAACAATATTCAAGAAAAGTCTACCAAATATAATGGGACAAAAATTATCTTGTTGTGAACCAAGTAGTAGGAAATCAGTAGGGTATTTGATTTTACCACAAAAGATTTCAACATCTTGAACAATCCAAGTGGTGAAGTAGTATTTTTATTCGCAAGCTTAATAGTAACGTCAATATCTTCAATCTCAGCAGGTGCAATATCATTCATAATTTCTTGATATAAGGTAAATGTAATAGCACTCACACTAGCACCCATATCACATAAATCATGATAGCAATGATCTCCAATTTTAACAGAAACAACATGCATGCCAACTACGGGCTTATTCTTATCTAACATGTCTCGTTCATTTCTAGCTGGTTTTGCGATTCTAGCAGCCTCATCGCAGAAGTAAATAACATGCCCATCAACATTATCAACCAAAATATCTTTAACCATTGCAATATTAGGTTCAATTTTAATTTGTTCAGAAGGTTTAGGTGTTCTAGTATTACTTTTATTAACCACAGTTGTAGCTTTGGCATGTTCCTTAATCTTAACATGGAAAGGAGGTTTCTCAATATAAGCAGTAGGCACAACCGGATCAATATTATAAATGATTGTCTCATCTTTAGCTATAACAGGTTCTTCAATTATTTTTCAATAGGTGGATGATATTTAAACCACTTCTCCTCAGGGAGATCAACATGAGCAGCAAAAGATTCACAAAAATAAGCTACTATCTCAGAGTCAAGTCCATATTTAGTACTAAACTTATGAAAAGCATCGGTTTCCATAAAAGATTTAACACAATCAAACTCAAGATTTATAACTTACTCTTTACCTTTGTCGATTTCCCAATCTTTGGAGTTGCATTTAATTCTTTCCAAAAGATTCCACTTGAATTCAATAGTTTTCTTCATGAAAGAACCAGTAGGAGAAGTATCGAGCATGGATTGATCATTATGGGCAAAGCCGAGCATAAATTTTTTGAATAATTATTTCTCTTGAGAGCTCATGATTGGGGCATATGTGCATCGTGTACTTAAGCATCCGCCAAGCTTGAGCATGAAGACCAAAAATTATATATATAATTCCGGTCATGATGAACCAAATGCATAGGATAAAACTTCTGATGAAATTGCAATTTACGGCGATTCCAATCCCATGTTCCAGTATCATCCAATAGCCTATACCATGTCAATGCCTTTCCCTCCGAAGATAAAGGGAATACCTTCTTCTTAATTCCATCCTCGGATAAACCTGCAAGCTTAAACAATCCACAAGTTTCATATATATATATATATATATATATATATATATATATATATATATATATATATATATATATATATATATACCGTTCCATCTCCTACTTAATGATTAGCTAGTCGTTTCTCTAACATACCCGAAGGGACCTCATAATAAATATTTCCAGTAGATTTTATAGGTTGAGGAGAAACTCTTATTGCTTCTGGTCGAGGTGAGATACCTCGAACAAGCCCCTCAAAGAATTATTTTCCATAGTAACAAGTGACAATAAATTTCAGCACGTAATATAAATGTTTCCTTACCAAATTCCACCTACCAAAGGCGCTTCACTCCCCGGAAATGGTGCCAGAAGAGAGTCTTGATGACCCACAAGTATAGGGGATCAATCGTAGTCCTTTCGATAAATAAGAGCGTCAAACTCAACAAGGAGAAAAAGGAAATGATAAGCGGTTTTCAGCAAGGTATTCTCTGCAAGCACTGAAATTATCGGTAACAGATAGTTTGATAGCAAGGTAATTTGTAACGAGCAGCAAGTAGTAACAGTAACAAAGGTGCAGCCCAATCCTTTTGTAGCAAAGGACAGGCCAGAACGGTCTCTTATATAAACAAAGCATTCTCGAGGACACATGGGAATTTCATCTAGTCACTTTCATTATGTTCATTTGACTCACGCATGCTACTTTGATAATTTGATATGTGGGTGGACTGGTGCTTGGGTGTTGTTCTTACTTGAACAAGCCTCCCACTTATGATTACCCCCTCTCGCAAACATCCACAACTACTAAAGAAGAATTAAGATAAATCTAACCATAGCATGAAACATATGGATCCAAATAAGCCCCTTACGGAATGACGCATAAACTAGGGTTTGAGCTTCTGTCACTCTAGCAACCCAACATCTACTTATTACTCCACAATGCCTTCCCTTAGGCCCAAGTATGTTGAAGTTTCATGTAGTAGACGTTCACACGACACCACTAAAGGAAGCAACAACATACATATCATCAAAATATCGAATGAATACCAAATTTATATGATTACTTATAATGGGACTTCTCCCATGTCCTCAAGAACAGAAACAACTACTCACAAATCATATTCATGTTCAAGATTAGAGTGGTATTGAATGTCATTATGGATCTGAACATATAATCATCCACCAAATAAACCAACCAGCATCAACTACAAGACTGCTACCTATTGAGCACTGCGTTGGATTTCCCTGAAGAGGAGAGGATGATGCAGCAAAGTAGCGTAAGTATTTCCCTCAGTTTTTGAGAACCAAGGTATCAATCCAGTAGGAGACCACGCATAAGTCCCTCGTACCTACACAAAAGGATAGCAACTCGCAACCAATGCTTAGGGGTTGTCAATCCCTTCACGGTCACTTACGAGAGTGAGATCTGATAGAGATAATATTTTTGGTATTTTTGATAGATAGATGCAAAGTAAAAAGTAAAGGGAAATTAAAAACAAAGCAAGTAAATAAAGTGATATAGATTGATATGATGAGAATAGACCCGGGGGCCATAGGTTTCACTAGTGGCTTCTCTCAAGAGCATAAGTATTCTACGGTGGGTGAACAAATTCTTGTTGAGCAATTGATGAATTGAGCATAGTTATGAGTATATCTAGGCAATGATCATGTATATAGGCATCACGTCCAAAACAAGTAGATCGAAATGATTACGCATCTACTACTATTACTCCACTCATCGATCGCTATCCAACATGCATCTAGAGTATTAAGTAAAAACAGAGTAACACTTTACGCAAGATGACATGATGTAGAGGATAAATTCATGCAATATGATAAAACCCCATCTTGTTATCCTCGATGGCAACAATACAATCGTGCCTTGCTGCCCTTACATCACTTGGTAAGGACACGCAAGATTGAACCCAAAGCTAAGCACTTCTCCCATTGCAAGAACTACCAATCTAGTTGGCCAAACCAAAAAGGATAATTCGAAGAGACTTGCAGAGATAACTCAATCATACATAAAAGAATTCAGAGAAGAATCAAATATTTTCCGGAGATAATACTGGATCATAAACCCACAATTCATCGGTCTCAACAAACACACCGCAAAAATAAGATTACATCGAATAGATCTCCACGAGAGAGGGGGAGAACATTGTATTGAGATCCAAAAAGAGAGAAGAAGCTATCTAGCTACTAGCCATGGACCCAAAGGTCTAAAGTAAACTACTCACACTTCATCTGAGGGGCTATGGTGATGATGTAGAAGCCCTCCGTGGTGGATGCCCCCCGTGAGCTCCTAACAGCCCCAAGATGGGATCTCGTGGATCTGAAGGTTGCTGTTGTGGAATTAGGTTTTGGCCCTGTTACGATCGTTCGGGATCGTGAGGTATATATAGGAGGAAGGAGTACATCGGTGGAGCACCGAGGGGTCCACGAGGTAGAGGCGCGCCTGTGGCGCCCTCCACCTCGTGACCTCCTGCACTTGCTGAGTAGGGTCCAAGTCTCTGGATCACGTTCGGTTGGAAAATCACGATCCCGAAGGTTTCATTCCGTTTGGACTCTGTTTGATATTCCGTTTCTTTGAAACACTGAAATAGGCAAAAAACAACAATTCTGGGCTGGGCCTCCGGTTAATAGGTTAGTCCCAAAAGTAATATAAAAGTGGAAAATAAAGCCCAATATAGTCCGAAACAGTAGATAAAGTAGCATGGAGCAATAAAAAATTATAGATACGTTGGAGACGTATCATGCATCCCCAAGCTTAATTCCTGCTCGTCCTCGAGTAGGTAAATGATAAAAAAGAATTTTTGATGCGGAGTGATACTTTGGCATAATTTCAATGTAAATCTTCTTAATTGTGATATGAATATTCAGATCTGAAAGATTCAAGAAAAAAGTTCATATTGACACAAAAATAATAATACTTCAAGCATATTAATCAAAGCAATCATGTCTTCTCAAAATAACATGGCAAAAGAAAGTTCATCCCTACAAAATCATATAGTTAGGCTATGCTTCATTTTCGTCACACAAAGATGTTCCCAACTTCTATACCCCCGATGACAAGCCAAGCAATTGTTTCATACTTAAATAATCTCAAACTTTTTCAACCTTCACGCAATACATGAGCGTGAGCCATGGATATAGCACTATGGGTGGAATAGAATATGATGATGGGGATTGTGTGGAGAAGACAAAAAAGAAGAAAGTCTCACATTGACGAGGCTAATCAACGGGCTATGGAGATGCCCATCAATTGATGTCAACATGAGTAGGGATTGCCATGCAACGGATGCACTAGAGCTATGAATGCCCAACAAAAGAAAACTAGTGGGTGTGCATTGTCCAACTCGCTTGCTCACGAAAACCTAGGGTATTTGAGGAAGCCCATCGTAGGAATATACAAGCCAAGTTCTATAATGAAAAATTCCCACTAGTATAAAAAGACAAATTATGAGACTCACTACATGAGGAACAAGGTGCTACTTTGAAGCACAATATATGAGACTCACTACATGAAGAACAAGGTGCTACTTTGAAGCACAATATATGAGACTTACTACATGAAGAACTAGGTGCTACTTTGAAGCACAAGTGTGGAAAAAGAGATAGTAGCATTGCCCTTTTTATACTTTTTTTGGCCTTTTTTTTGGCCTTTCTCTTTTTTTGGGTAATGCTCTAATAATGATGATCATCACACTTCTATTGATTACAACATAAGGATTACAATTCGAAACTTAGAACAAGATATGACTCTATATGAATGCCTCCGACGGTGTACCAGGATGGTGCAATGAATCAAGAGTGACATGTATGGAAAATAATGTATGGTGGCTTTGCCACAAATACGATGTCAACTACATGATCATGCAATGGCAATATGACAAAAGTAATGTATGTCATGATGATGATGGTGGAAGTTGCATGGCAATATATCTCGGAATGGCTATGGAAATGCCATGATAGGTAGGTATGGTGGCTGTTTTGAGGAAGATATAAGGAGGTTTATGTGTGATAGAGCGTATCGTATCACAGGGTTTGGATGCACCGGCGAAGTTTGCACCGACTCTCAAGGTGAGAAAGGGCAATGCACGATACCGAAGAGGCTAGCAAAGGCGGAAAGGTGAGAGTGCGTATAATCCATGGACTCAACATTAGTCAAAAGAACTCATATACTTATTGCAAAAATTTAGAAGTCATCAAAAATCAAGTACTACGCGCATGCTCCTAGGGGCATAGATTGGTAGGAAAAGACCATCGCTCATCCCCAACCGCCACTCATAAGGATGCACAAGCCAGGTACACTTCATGTTTCAAATTTGTTACACAACTTTAACCATACGTGCATGCTACGGGACTTGCAAACTTCAACACAAGTATTTCTCAAATTCATAATCACCCAACTATCACGACTTTGATATTATCACCTCCATTTCTCAAAACAATTATCAAGCATCAAACTTATCTTGGTATTCAACTCACTCAAAAGAAAGTTTCACATATCTTGAATACCAAGTATATTAACATTAAGCAAATTACCATGCTATTAACGACTCTCAAAATAATCTAAGTGAAGCATGAGAGATCAATAGTTTCTTTAAAACAAATCCACCACCGTGCTCTAAAAGATCTAAGTGAAGCACTAGAGCAAAAATTATCACGCTCAAAAGATATAAGTGAAGTACTATGAGCAAAACTATCGAGCTCAAAAGATATAAGTGAAGCACATAGAGTATTCTAACAAATTCCAATTCATGTATGGCTCTCTCAAAAGATGTGTACAGAAAGGATGATTGTGGTAGACTAACAAGCAAAGACACAAATAATACAAGACGCACCAAGCAAAAC
The DNA here is from genome assembly GCA_021437245.1 of Aegilops speltoides. Lineage (NCBI taxonomy): Eukaryota > Viridiplantae > Streptophyta > Magnoliopsida > Poales > Poaceae > Aegilops > Aegilops speltoides. The sequence goes on from CM038142.1 coordinate 406,610,251, forward strand.
ACATATCATGTTGGTGAATAAAAATATAGCTCCAAGTAAATTACCGATGGAAGTGGACGAAAGAGGGGATGCCTTCCGGGGCATCCCCAAGCTTTGACTTTTTGGTGTACTTGATTATCTTGGGGGTGCCATGGGCATACCCAGGCTTAGGCTCTTGCCACTCCTTGTTCCATAATCCATCAAAAGAATTCACCCAAAACTTGAAAACTTCACAACACAAAACTCAACAGAAATCTCATGAGCTCCGTTAGAGAAAGAAAACAAAAGACTACTTCAAGGTACTGTAATGAACTCATTATTTATTTATATTGGTGTTAAACCTACTGTATTCCAACTTCTCTATGGATTATAAACTAATTTACTAGCCATAGGTTCATCAAAATAAGCAAACAACACACGAAAAACAGAATCTGTCAAAAACAGAACAGTCTGTAGAAATCTATAACTAATGCAAACTTTTGGAACTCTAAAACTTCTACCAGAATAGGAAGTCTTGGACAATTTGTTTATTGATCAGCAGCAAAAAGAATCAACGCAAAAGCACGTTCTTGTGATTTATCATAACTAAATTAAATATGCGAAAGTTTCTGTTTTCAGCAGAATCAAATCAACTATCATCGTAGGTTATCCTATAGGTTCTACTTGGCACAAACACGAATTAAAAGATAAAACCACATCCAAACATAAGGTAGATGGATTATTTATTCCTAAACATAAGCAAAAACAAAAAACACAAAATAAAATTGGGTTGCCTCCCAATAAGCGCTATCGTTTAACGCCCCTAGCTAGGCATAAAAGCAAGGATAGATCTAGGTATTGCCATCTTTGGTAGGCAATCCATAAGTGGCTCTCATGATAGATTCATATGGTAATTTTATATTATTTCTAGGGAAGTGTTCCATACCCTTCTTTAAGGTAAATTGGAATCTAATATTCCCTTCCTTCATATCAATAATTGCACCAATCGTTCTAAGGAAAGGTCTACCAAGAATAATAGGACATGAAGGATTGCAATCTATATCAAGAACGATAAAATCTACGGGCACATAATTCCTATTTGCAACAATAAGAACATCATTAATTCTTCCCATAGGTTTTTAATAGTGGAATCCATAAGATGCAAGTTTAGAGAGCAATCATCAAAATCACGGAAATCTAGCAAATCACATAAAGTTTTGGGAATAGTAGAGACACTAGCACCCAAATCACACAAAGCATGAAACTCAAAATCTTTAATTTTAATTTTAATAGTAGGTTCCCACTCATCATAGAGTTTTCTAGGGATAGAAACTTTCAACTCAAGTTTTTCTTCATGAGATTGCATCAAAGCATCAACAATATGTTCGGTAAAGGCCTTATTTTGACTATAAGCATGAGGAGAATCTAGCACGGATTGCAACAAGGAAATACAACCAATCAAAGAGCAATTCTCATAATTAAATTACTTGAGATCCAAAATAGTGGTTTTAGCAACATCATGGTTTTTATTTATTTCAATCCCACTTTCATCAATTTCATCAAGATCTAGAAACTCTGAATTCTTAGAACGCCTTCTAGGTAAAGGAACATCATATTCAGATTCATCAAGATTCATATTGCAAAACAAAGATTTAATGGGGGACACATCAATAACTTTTAGATCTTCATCTTGATTTTCATAGGGATTGGAAGAACACGCTTTAATAAAGGCATCTTTGGAAGCACGCATCCTAGCGGTTCTTTCTTTGCACTCATCAATGGATATTCTCATGGCTTTGAGAGACTCATTGATATCATTCTTAGGAGGAATATATCTAAGCTTTAAAGAATCAATTTCAAGAGAAATTCTATCAACGTTCCTAGCCAAATCATCAACTTTAAGCAATTTCTCTTCAAGCAAAGCATTAAAATTCTTTGGTGAATCCATAAACTCTTTAACACTACTCTCAAATTCAGAGGGCATCTTATTAAAATTTCCATAAGAGTTGTTGTAGGAATTTCCATAATTATTAGAAGGATTATTAGGATAAGGCCTAGGATTAAAATTCCCTCTATAAGCGTTGTTTCCAAAACTATTCCTGCCAACAAAATTCATATCCATAGATTAATTATTATTCTCAAGCAAAGTAGATAAAGGCATATCATTGGGATCAAGAGGAGTATTTTTAGGAGCAAACATCTTCATAAGTTCATCCATCTTTTCACTCAAAACATTGATTTCTTCTATAGCATGCACTTTTTTACTAGAAGATCTTTCGGTGTGCCATTGAGAATAATTAGCCATAATATTATCAAGCAATTTGGTAGCATCTCCTAACGTAATTTCCATAAATGTGCCTCCCACGGCCGAATCTAAAAGATTTCTAGAAGCAAAATTCAATCCGGCATAAAATTTTTGTATGATCATCCATAAATTCAAACCATGAGTAGGGCAATTGCGAAGCATTAATTTCATTCTTTCCCAAGATTGGGCAACATGCTCATGATCAAGTTGTTTAAAATTCATGACGTCATTCCTAAGAGTGATAATCTTAGCGGGAGGAAAATACTTAGAGATAAAAGCATCTTTGCACTTGTTCCAAGAATCAATACTATTTTTAGGCAAAGATGAAAACCAAACTTTAGCACGATCTCTAAGTGAAAACGGAAATAACTTCAATTTGACAATATTGTTATCCGTATCTTTCTTCTTTTGCATATCACACAAATCAACAAAATTGTTTAGATGAGGAGCGGCATCTTCACTAGGAAGGCCGGCGAATTGATCTTTCATAACAAGATTCAACAAAGCGGTATTGATTTCACAAGACTCATCATTATTAAGAGGAAATCATTATTATTGGTATTTGAGAAATCACACAATTTGGTATTATCTTGCGCCATGGCAACAAGTAATCCAACACACAAGCAAACAGAAAGGCAACGAGAAAAGGCAAACGGGAAAGAGAGGAGGAGATTGGGAAAGAGAGGGCAAATAAAACGGCAAGGGTGAAGTGGGGGAGAGGAAAACGAGAGGAAAATGACAAATAATGTAATGCGAGAGATAGGGATTGCGATGGGTACTTGGTATGGTTGACTTGCTTGCGTGAGCCTCCCTGGCAACGATGCCAGAAATTCTTCTTGCTACCTCTTGAGCACTGTGTTGGATTTCCCCGAAGAGGAGAGGATGATGCAGCAAAGTAGCGTTAGTATTTCCCTCAGTTTTTGAGAACCAAGGTATCAATCCAGTAGGAGACCACGCACAAGTCCCTTGTACCTACACAAAACTATAGCAACTCACAACCAACGCTTAGGGGTTTTCAATCCCTTCACGGTCACTTACGAGAGTGAGATCTGATAGAGATAATATTTTTGGTATTTTTGATAGATAGATGCAAAGTAAAAAGTAAAGGCAAAGTAATATAGATTGATATGATGAGAATAGACCCGGGGGCCATAGGTTTCACTAGTGGCTTCTCTCAAGAGCATAAGTATTCTACGGTGGGTGAACAAATTACTGTTGAGCAATTGACAGAATTGAGCATAGTTATGAGTATATCTAGGCAATGATCATGTATATAGGCATCACGTCCAAAACAAGTAGATCGAAATGATTCTGCATCTACTACTATTACTCCACTCATCGACTGCTATCCAACATGCATCTAGAGTATTAAGTAAAAACAGAGTAACACTTTACGCAAGATGACATGATGTAGAGGGATAAATTCATGCAATATGATAAAAACCCCATCTTGTTATCCTCGATGGCAACAATACAATCGTGCCTTGCTGCCCTTATACATCCTTCGGGTAAGGACACCGCAAGATTGAACCCAAAGCTAAGCATTTCTCCCATTGCAAGAACTACCAATCTAGTTGGCCAAACCAAAAAGGATAATTCGAAGACACTTGCAAAGATAACTCAATCATACATAAAAGAATTCAGAGAAGAATCAAATATTTTCCATAGATAATACTGGATCATAAACCCACAATTCATCGGTCTCAACAAACACACTGCAAAAAGAAGATTACATCAAATAGATCTCCACGAGAGAGGGGGAGAACATTGTATTGAGATGCAAAAAGAGAGAAGAAGACATCTAGATACTAGCTATGGACCCGAAGGTCTGAAGTAAACTACTCAGACTTCATCGGAGGGGCTATGGTGATGATGTAGAAGCCCTCCATGGTGGATGCCCCCTCGTGAACTCTAACAGGCCCCAAGATGGGATCTCGTGGATACAGAAGGTTGCAGTGGTGGAATTAGGTTTTTGGCTCTTGTTCCGATCGTTCGGGGATACGTAGGTATATATAGGAGGAAGGAGTACGCCAGTGGAGCACCGAGGGGCCTACGAGGTAGGGGGCGCGCCCAGGGGGGGGCGCTCTCCACCCTCGTGACCTCCTCGGGCACTACTTGGAGTAAGGTCCAAGTCTCCTGGATCACGTTCGGTTGGAAAATCACGATCCCGAAGGTTTCATTCCGTTTGGACTCCGTTTGGTATTCCGTTTCTTCGAAACACTGAAATAGGCAAAAAACAACAATTCTGGGCTAGGCCTCCGGTTAATATGTTAGTCCCAAAAGTAATATAAAAGTGGAAAATAAAGCCCAATATAGTCCAAAACAGTAGATAAAGTAGCATGGAGCAATCAAAAATTATAGATATGTTGGAGACGTATCAAAGATGTAGTCAACACTACTAGCAACCCACAGGTACCAATATGAGGTTTTGGGACAAAGATTGAATACAAGAGATGAACTAGTTTTTGAGATGAGATGGTGCTGGTGAAGATGTTGAATAATATTGGTCCTCCCACGATGAGAGGGTCGTTGGTGATGTCGATGGCTTTGATCCCCCCCTCCCGAAAGGAAGTTTCCCCGGCGGAATTGCTCCGCCGGAGAGAAAAAGTCCTCCTGCCCAGGTTCCACCTCAAGACGGCGTCGCTTCTCCCGAAAGTCTTATCCTTCTTTTTTTTTCTAGGGAAAATGGCTTCATATAGTAGAAGATGGGTACCAGAGGCCTACCAGGGGGGCCCACAAGCTGATAGGGCGCGCCCCGTGAGCTTGTCGCTCCCTGATGGCCCCCCTCTTGGTATTTTTTCCACCAATATTTTTTATATATTCCAAAATGATTCTGTGTAAATTTTCAATTCATTTGGAGTTGTGCAGAATAACTATCTCTGTTGTAGCCTTTTCTGGTCCAGAATTCCAGTTCTCGGCAATCTCCCTCTTCATGTGAAACTTGCGAAATAAGAGAGAGAAAGCATAATAATTGTATCGTAAAGTGAAATAATGACATAAAACATAATAAATAACAGTTGAAAAAACATGATGCAAAATGGACGTATCAAACTTCTAGTGCCTAGACAATCTCGATGGTACTGAGTTGTTGGTAACGTTTCTATCACACATGATCCATGCAGGATAGCACAATAGTTTTGACAACACTGAAATCATTCTTGCGAGATATAGACACACTGATGACATCTTGAGACGCTCCAGGCGCCGGGTAATCACCAAGTGGTTGATCTAGCACATATTCTTTCTTAGCACTTCTGAGAACACATCTCAGAGTGTGGATCCAATCCTCCTTGTTTCCACCATTTGCAGCTAACTTTTGTTTCTCAAACAGAGGTGCTAAATTCAAAATGAGCCATTGATCTATAAGAATAAAGACAAGATTCATTTAGACATAATTAATAACTAATTTTGCACTAATGGTTAATTTTTTTAATATAAAGTGCACTCCCACTCAAATCAATGTCCCTCATAATTGATAGTGAGTGATTCAAGATCCTGATCTTATTCTCAGTCATTGATGTGGACATCACTGATGACGAGAATTTTGACCGGTAGGCAAACTTTTGCCGATCATATCTCCATATGACTCTTGTTCATCTTTCGATGCTTCGTGCCCCGAGCTCAGAACTATTCTGCAAGACCTTCATGTTGGGAAACGTTGCATGGAAAACAAAAAAAAATCTACGCACACGCAAGATCTATCCATGGAGATGCATAGCAATTAAAGGGGGAGAGTGTGTCTACGTACCCTCGTAGACTGTAAGTGGAAGTGTTTAGTAACGCGGTTGATGTAGTCGAACTTCTTCGCAATCCAATCGATCGAGTACCAAACGTATGACACCTCCACGTTCAGCTCGGTGATGTCCACGCCTTCTTGATCCAGCAAGATGGTGAGGTAGTGGATGAGTTCCGGCAGCACAATGGCATGGTGACGATGATGGTGATGCTATCTCCGCAAGGTTTCGCCTAAGCACTACGAAATTATGATCGAGGGTGTAAACGGTGGAGGGCGGCGCTGCACACGGCTAAACAATTGTCGTGGTTATGTGTGGCGCCCCTCCCACATATATATAGGTGGGGGGAGGGGAGAGGCCAAGGGGCGCCCCAAGTAGGGCCGAATCCTACTTGTGGACTTCCCCAAACTGTGCCCCTTTCCATATATCAGTGCGGGAGGAAGGCAGGGGGAGGAGACGCCCCCCTTTCCTTTCTCTCAAGAGGAGGGATAGGCATGTGGGGCGACCCCTCCCCTTTCCTTCCCAGGGATAGCCTACCAAGGAGACGGGCGCACCAGCCCCCTAGTGGGTTGGTCTGTCCCCTCCTTTGGCCCATGAGTCCCATACACTTATCAGAGGTGTTCGGAACCCCTTCCAGCGACCCGATGACTACCCGGTGCACTCTGAAACTCTTCCGTTGTCCGAATACCATCATCCTATATATATCAATCTTTATCTCTTTGACCATTTCGGGACTTCTCGTCATGTTCGTGATCTCTTACGGGACTCCGAACAACATTTGGTCACCAAATCATATAACTCATATAACACTATATCGTCAACGAACGTTAAGTGTGTGGACCCAGCAGGTTCAAGAAATATGTAAACATGACCGAGACACCTCTCTGGTTAATAACCAATAGCAGAACTTGGATGCCCATATTGGCTCCTACATATTCTACGAATGTGTTTATCGGTCGAACCATAATTACAACATACGATATTCCCTTTGTCCATCGGTATGTTACTTGCCCGAGATTCGATCGTCGATATCTTCATACCTAGTTCAATCTTGTTACTGGCAAGTCTCTTTACTCGTTCCGTAATACATCATCTTACAACTAAATCCTAAGTCACTTTGCTTGCAAGGCTTCTTATGATGTGTAATACCAAGAGGGCCCAGAGATACCTCTCTGATACTCGGAGTGACAAATCCTAATCTCGATCTATGCCAACTCAACAAACACCTTCGGAGATACCTTTAGAGCATCTTTATGATCACTCAGTTACATTGTGACATTTGATAGCACACAAGGTATTCCTCTGGTATCCGAGAGTTGCATAATCTCATAGTCGGAGGAATATGTACTTGACATGAAGAAAGCAATAGAAATAAACTGAACGATCATATGCTAAGCTAACGAATGGGTCTTGTCCATCACATCATTCTCCTAATGATGTGATCCTGTTATCAAATGACAACACATGTCTATGGTTAGGAAACCTTAACCATCTTTGATCAACGAGCTAGTCTAGTAGAGGCTTACTAGGGACACGATATTTGTTTATGTATTCACACATGTATTTAAGTTTCCGATCAATAAAATTCTAGCATGAATAATAAACCTTTATCATGATAAAGGAAATATAATAATAACCATTTTATTATTGCCTCTAAGGCATATTACCATCACTTCAAGGCAATCGAGTGCTATCTGCATACATGGTCTGACCATCCCTGTCTTACACCTCACATCCCATTTATACTCATGTGTACATAATGCACTATGGGACACTATGTGTTATAGACGGTTGCAACACTGGGAAGATCACTTTTTAAAATTGATATTTACTATGAGAGATCACCCTAATAATTGACTACTGCGCAATCAAAGGGTGCAAACAACAAAAGGATAAACATATCATGAAACTCACAATAACATGATATGGTATAGCCCTAGGCGCCGAGAACGTCTCCATGGTCCTTTGAAGTCTTCATGAAGTTTTCTCCGGAAGCGTTGATGTGGCGACAAGTTTGAAAACTATAGTCGTGGCACCGAATTTGTTCTCCTACGCCTGGTGAAGTTCCGAGTCATAACCAATAGGCTATCTCTACATCTATTACATTAAGCTGGCATTCTCGTGGCTCTAGCCATCATGCCATTATGCGCAGGCCACTTAACATTACAACATATAACCATCTCATACATAAACTCATGATCATGACAAAAGCTATACCACATCATATGCAACACTGCAAAACCAAGTTAGAGGTCCTCTAATTGGTTTGGAAAATTTTAATTACTTGGCTCTAGGGGTTTCGGATAACACTGGATACCTATGCACACCATCAAGGCGACAATTCTTGTTGCTAGATTAACTTTCAAGGTGTGTGAAAGAAGAGACTTAATTAAAAATCTCTATCCCCACACTAAACTTCGTCAAATACGTGTGGCCCCCTAGAAGATCGTTCATCTTCATTGCCCTATCACTACAATGTTGGGGAACGTAGTAATTTCAAAATTTTCCTACGCACACGCAAGATCATGGTGATGCATAGCAAAGAGAGGGGAGAGTGTTGTCCACGTACCCTCGTAGACGGTAAGAGGAAGCGTTATGACAACGCGGTTGATGTAGTCGTATGTCTTCACGATCCGACCGATCCAAGTACCGAACGTACGACACCTCCGAGTTCAGCACACGTTCAGCTCGATGACGATCCCCGGACTCCGATCCAGTAGGGTGTCAGGGATGAGTTCCATCAGCACGACGGCGTGGTGACAATGATGATGTTCTACCGACGCAGGGCTTCGCCTAAGCACCGCAACGATATGACCGAGGTAGAATATGGTGGAGGGGGGCACTGCACACGGCTAAGGAATGATCATGAAGATCAACTTGTGTGTGTAGAGGTGCCCCCTGCCCCCATATATAAAGGAGGGAGGGGGGAGGTGCAGCCGGCCCCTAGGGGTGCGCCTGGAGGAGTCCTACTCCCACCGGGAGTAGGACTCCCCTCTCTTGCCTTGGTGGAGAAGGAAAGGGGGGAGGGGAAAGAGGAAAGGGGGGAGCCGCCCCCCTTCCTTGTCCTATTTGGACTAGGGGGGACGGGGCGCGCGGTCTGCCCTGGCCGGCCCTCCTCTTCTCCCTCATGGCCCATGTAGGCCCATTAATCCCCGGGGGGTTCCGGTACCCCGGTACTCGATAAATCGATTTCACGGAGCGATTCCGATATCCAAATATAGGCTTCCAATATATCAATCTTTATTTCTCGACCATTTCGAGACTCCTCGTCATGTCAGTGATCACATCCGGGACTCCGAACAACCTTCAGTACATCAGAACTTATAAACTCATAATAAAACTGTCATCGCAATGTTAAGCGTGCGGAACCTACGGGTTCGAGAACTATGTAGACATCACCTAGAACTATTCTCGGTCAATAACCAATAGCGGAACCTGGATGATCATATTGGCTCCTACATATTCTACGAAGATCTTTATCGGTCAAACCGCATAACAACATACGTTGTTCCCTTTGTCATGGGTATGTTACTTGCCCGAGATTCGATCATCCGTATCCAATACCTAGTTCAATCTCATTACCGGCAAGTCTCTTTACTCGTTACGTAATACATCATTCCGTAACAAACTCATTAGCTACATGGCTTGCAAGGCTTATAGTGATGTGTATTACCGAGAGGGCCCAGGGATACCTCTCCGACAATCGGAGTGACAAAACCTAATCTCGAAATGCGCCAACTCAACATGTACCTTCGGAGACACCTATAGAACTCCTTTATAATCACCCAGTTATGTTGTGATGTTTGGTAGCACACAAAGTGTTCCTCCGGTAAACGGGAGTTGCATAATCTCATAGTTATAGGAACTTTGTATAAGTCATGAAGAAAGCAATAGCAACATACTAAGCGATCAAGTGCTAAGCTAACATAATGGGTCAAGTCAATCACATCATTCTCCTAATGATGTGATCCCGTTAATCAAATGAAAACACATGTCTATGGTTAGGAAACATAACCATCTTTGATTAATGAGCTAGTCAAGTAGAGGCATACTAGTGACATTATGTTTGTCTATGTATTCACACATGTATCATGTTTCCGGTTAATACAATTCTAGCACGAATAATAAACATTTATCATGATATGAGGAAATAAATAATAACTTTATTATCGCCTCTAGGGCATATTTCCTTCAGTCTCCCACTTGCACTAGAGTCAATAATCTAGATTACATAGTAATGATTCTAAAACCCATGGAGTCTTGGTGCTGATCATGTTTTGCTCGTGGAAGAGGCTTAGTCAGCGAATTGACAACATTCAGATCCGTATGTATCTTGCAAATCTCTATGTCTCCCACGGACTTGGTCCGGATGGAATTGAAGCGTCTCTTGATGTGCTTGGTCCTCTTGTGAAACACTGGATTCCTTTGCCAAGGCAATTGCACCGATATTGTCACGAAGATCTTCATTGGTCCCGATGCACTAGGTATGACACCTAGATCGGAAATGAACTCCTTCATCCATACTCCTTCATTTGCTGCTTCTGAAGCAGCTATGTACTCCGCTTCGCATGTAGATCCTGCCACGACGCTTTGTTTAGAACTACACCAACTTACAGCTCCACCGTTTAATAAAAACACGTATCCGATTTGCGATTTAGAATCATCCGGATCAGTGTCAAAGCTTGCATCGACGTAACCATTTACGACTAGCTCTTTGTCACCTCCATATCGAGAAACATATCCTTAGTCCTTTTCGGTATTTCGGGATGTTCTTGACCGCTGTCCGATGATCCACTCTGGATTACTTTGGTACCTCCCTGCTAAGCTTATTGCTAAGCATACGTCAGGTCTGGTACACAACATTGCATACATGATAGAGCCTATGGATGAAGCATAGGGAACATCTCTTTATCTTCTTCTATGGTCGGGCATTGAGTCTGACTCAACTTCACACCTTGTAATATAGGCAAGAACCCTTTCTTTGCCTGGTCCATTTTGAACTTTTTCAAAAGTTTATCAAGGTATGTGCTTTGTGAAAGTCCAATTAAGCGTCTTGATCTATCTCTATAGATCCTGATGCCCAATATGTAAGCAGCTTCACTGAGGTCTTTCATAGAAAAACTTTTATTCAAGTATCCCTTTATGCTCTCCAGAAATTCTATTCCAATTAATAATATGTCCTCTACATATAATATCAGAAATGCAACATAGCTCCCACTCACTTTCTTGTAAATACAGGCTTCTCCAAAAGTCTGTATAAAACCATATGCTTTGATCACACTATCAAAGCGTTTATTCCAACTCCGAGATGCTTGCACCATCCATAAATGGAGCGCTGGAGCTTGCACACTTTGTTAGCACCTTTTGGATCAACAAAACCTTCTGGTTGCATCATATAGAACTCTTCTTCCAGAAATCCATTCAAGAATGCAGTTTTGACATCCATTTGCCAAATTTCATAATCATAAAATGCAGCAATTGCTAACATGATTCGGACAGACTTAAGCATCGCTACGGGTGAGAAAGTCTCATCGTAGTCAACCCCTTGAACTTGTCAAAAACCTTTCGCAACAAGTCAAGCTTTATAGACAGTTACATTACCATCAGCGTCATTCTTCTTCTTAAAAATCCATTTATTCTCAATGGCTTGCCGATCATCGGGCAAGTCAACCAAAGTCCATACTTTGTTCTCATACATGGATCCCATCTCAGATTTCATGGCTTCTAGCCACTTTGCGGAATCTCGGCTCATCATCGCTTCCTCATAGTTTGTAGGTTCGCCATGGTCAAGTAACATGACTTCCAGAATAGGATTACCGTACCACTCTGGTGCGGATCTTACTCTGGTAGACCTACGAGGTTTAGTAGAAACTTGATCTGAAGTTTCATGATCAATATCATTAGCTTCCTCACTAATTGGTGTAGTTGTCTCAGGAACCCGTTCTTGTGATGGACTACTTTCCAATAAGAGAGCAGGTACAGTTACCTCATCAAGTTCTACTTTCCTCCCACTCACTTCTTTCGAGAGAAACTCCTTCTCTAGAAAGGATCTGAATTTAGCAACGAAAATCTTGCCCTCAGATCTGTGATAGAAGGTGTACCCAATAGTCTCTTTTGGGTATCCTATGAAGACACATTTCTCCGATTTGGGTTCGAGCTTATCTGGTTGAAGTTTCTTCACATAAGCATCGCAGCCCCAAACTTTAAGAAACAACAACTTTGGTTTCTTGCCAAACCACAGTTCATAAGGCGTCGTCTCAATGGATTTTGACGGTGCCCTATTTAACGTGAATGCGGCCGTCTCTAAAGCATAACCCCAAAACGATAGCAGTAAATCAGTAAGAGACATCATAGATTGCGCCATATCTAGTAGAGTACGATTACGACGTTCGGACACACCATTTCGTTGTGGTGTTCCGGGTGGCGTGAGTTGCGAAACTATTCTGCATTGTTTCAAATGTAAACCAAACTCGTAACTCAAATATTCTCCTCCACGATCAGATCATAGAAATTTTATTTTCTTGTTACGATGATTTTCCACTTCACTCTGAAATTGTTTGAACTTTTCAAATGTTTCAGACTTGTGTTTCATAAAGTAGATATACCCATATCTGCTCAAATCATCTGTGAAGGTAAGAAAATAACGATACCCGCCGCAAGCCTCAATATTCATTGGACCACATACATCAGTATGTATGATTTCTAACAAATCAGTTGCTCGCTCCATAGTTCCGGAGAACGGCGTTTTAGTCATCTTGCCCATGAGGCACGGTTCGCAATTACCAAGTGATTCATAATCAAGTGATTCCAAAAGTCCATCAGTATGGAGTTTCTTCATGCGCTTTACACCGATATGACCTAAACGGCAGTGCCACAAATAAGTTGCACTATCATTATCAACTCTGCATCTTTTGGCTTCAACACTGAATATGTGTATCACTACTATCAAGATTCAATAAAAATAGACCACTCTTCAAGGGTGCATGACCATAAAAAATATTACTCATATAAATAGAACAACCATTATTCTCTGATTTAAATGAATAACCGTCTCGCATCAAACAAGATCCGGATATAATGTTCATGCTCAACGCGGCACCAAATAACAATTATTCAGGTCTAAAACTAATCCCGATGGTAGATGTAGAGGTAGCGTGCGATTGCGATCACATCGACTTTGGAACCATTTCAGCAGCGCATCGTCACCTCGTCCTTAGACAATCTTAAGCAATCCGTAGTCCTGTTTCGACTTGCAAATATTAGCAAGAACCAGTATCAAATACCGGTACTCTGCGAGCATTAGTAAGGTACACATCAATAACATGTATATCACATATACCTTTGTTCACTTTGCCATCCTTCTTATCCGCCAAATACTTGGGTCAGTTCCGCTTCGGTGACGATCGCTTGCGGAGAAGCACTCGGTCTCAGGCTTAGGTCCAGACTTGGGTTTCTTCTCTTGAGCAACAACTTGTTTGTTGTTCTTCTTGAAGTTCCCCTTCTTCTTCCCTTTGCCCTTTTTCTTGAAACTGGTGGTCTTATTAACCATCAACACTTGATGCTCCTTCTTGATTTCTACCTCCGCAGCTTTTAGCATAGCGAAGAGCTCAGGAATAGTCTTGTCCATCCCTTGCATATTATAGTTCATCACGAAGCTCTTGTAGCTTGGTGGCAGTGATTGAAGAATTTTGTCAATGACACTATCATCAGGAAGATTAACTCCCGTTGAATCAAGTGATTATTATACCCGACATTTTGAGTATGTGTTCTTGACGAACTATTCTCCTCCATCTTACAACTATAGAACTTATTGGAGACTTCATATCTCTCAATTCGGGCATTTTCTTGAAATATTAACTTCAACTCTGGAACATCTCATATGCTCCATGGCGTTCAAAACCTCATTGAAGACCGGTTCCAAGCCGTAAAGCATGGCTGCTTGAACTATCGAGTAGTCATCAGCTTTGCTCCATGAGACGTTCTTAATGTCGCGATTGCATCTGCGGAAGAGGGCTGGCACCTAGCGGTGCTTCGGGGCGTAATTCTTACGTGCAGCAATGAGGATAATCCTCGAGTTACGGACCCGTCCGTGTAATTACTACCATCATCTTTCAACTTTGCTTTCTCAAGGAACGCATTAAAATTCAACGGAACAACAAAGACGAGCCATCTATCTACAACAAACATAGACAAGCAAAATACTATCGGTACTAAGTTCATGATAAATTTAAGTTCGATTAATCATATTACTTAAGAACTCCCACTTAGGCAGACATCTCTCTAGTCATCTAAGTGATCCGTGATCCAAATCAACTAAACCATGTCCGATCATCACGTGAGATGGAGTAGTTTCAATGGTGAACATCACTATGTTGATCATATCTACTATATGATTCACGCTCAACCTTTTGGTCTTTGTGTTTCGAGGCCATATCTGTATATGCGAGGCTCGTCAAGTTTAACCTGAGTATTCCGCGTGTGCAACTGTTTTGCACCCGTTGTATTTGAACGTAGAGCCTATCACATCCGATCATCACGTGGTGTCTCAGCACGAAGAACTTTCGCAACGGTGCATACTCAGGGAGAACACTTCTTTATAATTTAGTGAGAGATCACCTTAAAATGCTACCGTCAATCAAAGCAAGATAAGATGCATAAAGGATAAACATCATATGCAATTAATATAAGTGATATGATATGGCCATCATCATCTTGTGCTTGTGATCTCCATCTCCGAAGCACCGTCGTGATCACCATCATCACCGGTGTGACACCTTGATCTCCATCATAGCATCATTGTCGTTACGCCATCAATTGCTTCTACGACTATCGCTACCGCTTAGTGATAAAGTAAAGCAATTATAGGGCATTTTCATTTCATACAATAAAGCGACAACCATATGGCTCCTGCCAGTTGCCGATAACTTCGGTTACAAAACATGATCATCTCATACAATAAAATATAGCATCACGTCTTTACCATATCACATCACAACATGCCCTGCAAAAACAAGTTAGACGTCCTCTACTTTGTTGTTGCAAATTTTACGTGGCTGCTACGAGCTGAGCAAGGACCGTTCTTACCTACGCATCAAAACCACAACGATAGTTCATCAAGTTAGTGCTGTTTTAACCTTCGCAAGAACCGGACGTAGCCACACTCGGTTCAACTAAAGTGAGAGAGACATACACCCACCAGTCACCTTTAAGCACGAGTGCTCGTAACGGTGAAACCAGTCTCGCGTAAGCGTAAGCGTAATGTCGGTCCGGGCCGCTTCATCTCACAATACTGCTGAACCAAAGTATGACATGCTGGTAAGCAGTATGACTTGTATCGCCCACAACTCACTTGTGTTCTACTCGTGCATATAACATCAACGCATAAAACCTAGCCTCTGATACCACTGTTGGGGAACGTAGTAATTTCTGTTGGGGAACGTAGTAATTTCAAAATTTTCCTACGCACACGCAAGATCATGGTGATGCATAGCAATGAGAGGGGAGAGTGTTGTCCACGTACCCTCATAGACCATAAGCGAAAGCGTTATGACAACGCGGTTGATGTAGTCGTATGTCTTCACGATCCGACCGATCCAAGTACCGAACGTACGGCACCTCTGAGTTCAGCACACATTCAGCTCGATGACGATCCCCGGACTCTGATCCAGCAGGGTGTCGGGGATGAGTTCCGTCAGCACGACGGCTGGTGACGATGATGATGTTCTACCGACGCAGGGCTTCGCCTAAGCACCGCAACGATATGACCGAGGTAGAATATGGTGGAGGGGCACCGACACTGCTGCTAAGGAGCGATCACGAAGATCAACTTGTGTGTGTAGAGGTGCCCCTGCCCCGTATATAAAGGAAGGAGGGGAGGTGCGGCCGGCCCCTAGGGGTGTGCGGGAGGAGTCCTACTCCCACGGGAGTAGGACTCCCCTCTGCCTTGTTGGAGAAGGAAAGGCGTCGCCCCCTTCCTTGTCCTATTAGGACTAGGGGAGGGTGCACGGCCTGCCTGGCGGCCCTCCTCTTCTCCCTCATGGCCCATGTAGGCCCATTAACCCCCAGGGGGTTCAGTAACCCGGTACTCGGTAAAATCCTGATTTCACCGGAGCGATTCCGATATCCGAATATAGGCTTCCAATATATTAATCTTTATTTCTCGACCATTTCAAGACTCCTCGTCATGTCCGTGATCACATCCGGGACTCGAACAACCTTGGTACATCAAAACTTATAAACTCATAATAAAATTGTCATCATAGCGTTAAGCGTGCGGACCCTACGAGTTCGAGAACTATGTAGACATGACCTAGAACTATTCTCGGTCAATAACCAATAGCGGAACACGGATGCTCATATTGGCTCCTACATAGTCTCGAAGATCTTTATCGGTCAAACCGCATAACAACATCGTTGTTCCGTTGTCATGGGTATGTTACTTGCCGAGATTCGATCATCGGTATCAATACCTAGTTCAATCTCATTACCGGCAAGTCTCTTTACTCGTTCGTAATACATCATTACGTAACTAACTCATTAGCTACATTGCTTGCAAGGCTTATAGTGATGTGTATTACCGAGAGGGCCCAGAGATACCTCTCCGACAATCGGAGTGACAAAACCTAATCTCGAAATCGCCAACTCAACATGTACCTTTGGAGACACCTGTAGAACTCCTTTATAATCACCCAGTTATGTTGTGACGTTTGGTAGCACACAAAGTGTTCCTCCGTAAGCGGAGTTGCATAATCTCATAGTTATAGGAACTTTGTATAAGTCATGAAGAAAGCAATAGCAACATACTAAACGATCAAGTGCTAAGCTAACGGAATGGGTCAAGTCAATCACATCATTCTCCTAATGATGTGATCCTGTTATATCAAATGACAACACATGTCTATGGTTAGGAAACATAACCATCTTTGATTAATGAGCTAGTCAAGTAGAGGCATACTAGTGACATTATGTTTGTCTATGTATTCACACATGTATCATGTTTCCAGTTAATACAATTCTAGCATTAATAATAAACATTTATCATGATATGAGGAAATAAATAATAACTTTATTATTGCCTCTAGGGCATATTTCCTTCATACAATAGTTCACTATTCTTGACTATGATGAAGCTCAAGGAACTGTTAGCAGATCATCGACAACTGCAGCCGATCGATTGTCAGAACCTTGTAAAAGCGACATCATGTCGTCAATGAACTGAACCGAAGCAACACTCGAGGGAATCATGGCAAGCACATCAAACCTCCACATCCACATGTGATCTTGATCGAAACTTGCATCTACTCATAGATCTGCTCATGATATCACTATTGGGAAACATGGTAGAAAACAAAAAAATTGCCCTACAATCACCCAGGAACAATATAAAGATGCATATAGGTTTTGGATCAATGATTGTTATCGACTCTGGAGTGCAAGAAAAGTAGATGAGTCGGTGTATATTGTACTTTGAGTCCCTCAAACCGTTGAGGACGATCTCGTGAACCACCCTTGAATGATCCCTCGAAGGAAGACCGAAAGCCTGACCTCTCTACTTGGTTGCAAGTCTACGGTCTCCATGATCCGACAGCGCTTCACCGTCCAGACCTAATCATCTCTGAAGAATTAGAGGGAGGAAATTAGAACCACACTGGGCTTCTAATTATGAGGATTAGAGGAACTAGGTCTAGCTCTAATTAGTCAACTAGGACTAACTAGAACTAGAACTAGCTGAATGAGAGGAGGCTTGCTACTTCTTGAGCTTGCGTTGGTTTTTCCCTTGAAGAGGAAAGGGTGATGCAGCAAAGTAGAGATAAATATTTTCCTTAGTTAGGAACCAAGGTATCAATCCAATAGGAGGAACACACAAGTTTCCAATGGTTGCACCTACGCAAACAAACAAATACTTGCACCCAACGCGATAAAAGGAGTTGTCAATCCCTTCACGGTTAATTGCAAGGATGAGATCTGATAGAGATATGTATAAAAGATAAACAAAAGTGCAAAATAAAGTAAAGGTAAATAAATTGCAGCAATGTATTTTTTTGGTTTTTGGTTTTATAGATCTGAAAATAATATGATGAGAATAGACCTGGGTGTCGGTGTCAAAACCGGCAGATCTCAGGTAGGGGGTCCCAAACTGTGTGTCTAAGGTTCAAGGGTAATAGGAGGCAGGGGACACAATGTTTACCCAGGTTCGGGCCCTCTTAATGGAGGTAATACCCGACTTCCTGCTTGATTGACTTTGATGAGTATAGGGGTTACAAGAGTTGATCTACCTTGAGATTGTAATGGCTAAACCCTAGATGTCTAGCATGAATGATTATGATTGCCTCTACGGACTAAACCCTCCGGTTTATATAGACACCGGAGGGGGCTAGGGTTATATAGAGTCGGTTTACAGAGAAAGGAATCTTCATATTCGAACGCCAAACTTGCCTTCCACGCCAAGGGGAGTCCCATCCGGACACGGGGGAAAACCTTACGTCTTGTAGCTTCACGGCCCACGAGTCCGGCCCACGTCACATAGCCCGGACGCCCGAGGACCACATAATCCGGGACTCCCTCAGTAGCCCCTGAACCAGTCTTCAATGACGATGTGTCCGGCGCGCAGATTGTCTTCGGCATTGCAAGGCGGGTTCCTCCTATGAATACTTCATGGTAGTGGATCACCAGTACTACATCCGGCTCTGTACAACAGTCACAACCCTAATTACAAGGGCAAAATACTTTAAGCGAAAATAAGTTCTGCCCTCTGACGATTTTACTGGGGAGACATTACGTCCAACCACTTTATTATTTTGAATTGTTTTTTGACCTCCCGTTTCGCGTTTCGAGACGCAGCCTCCGGCGACACATCTTGTCAAAGCAGAGATCGTGCCCCTTATTACGGGATTCTCATCAATACGGGTTTGGAAAACCCAACCGTGCTGTTTTGCATGACCCATTGGGAATAGGCGAGCGTTAAGGCTCGTGGGGGACACATGATATTCACTGCCTTTATAAGGAGATAAGGTTCCCCCTTTTCACCCCACGCCTTCCTCCTCCTCAGTCCATCCGCCCTTAAGCTCTAGCGCCCAAACCTCAATCCTCTTTGTTCCCAGAAAGTACTCCAACCATGTCCGGATCCGGAATACAGGGCAAGTGGATGGCTTCCTCCGTCATGGAGAGAAACATCAAGGAACTCCGGGATGCGGGGTACCTGGCCAAGGAGACCGCCCACCATCTTCCGGCCAAAAAGCAGATCATCCCTACACCAAAACTGATGTAGGATGGAACACTATAGCGTCGATCTTTCACGTTTGGAGGGGATCCTACGGAGGAAACACGAAGAACACGCGGAAGCACAAGGGGAAACACGGGGAAAACGAGAGAGAATCACTCAACCAACAAGGAATCGATCACACAAGGGCTAGATCAACATACACACATGAGATCCACAAGATACAAAGTCAACTAGGGTAAGGATACAAAGGAACCATTCATCTCCAAGAGGAGGCCTTGATGTTCTTCCCTAGATAGGGGTCTTGAATCCATGGGGATCTTCTCCGAGGAGGTCCTAATCTCGAGGAGAAGTAACCAGTGGATGAGCAAAGGCTCTCACACAAATATGAGCTAATCCAATGCTAAGTCTCAAAGTGAGGAGATGGGGTACTATATATAGAGTTGGGGGCGAAGGGGTACATGGGCTCAGCCAACACGCTGTGGCGCTGGCGGATGATCCGGACGAGGTCCGGATGATCCGAGCTGGTCCGGATGATCCGGGTGGAGGCGGATGAGCCGGAGGTCGGCTGGTGGTCGTGCGAGGGCGGATGTCCGGTGGAGGTCGGATGTCGGGCGGGTCCGGATGATCGGGGACGGGTCCGGATGATCCGGCCGAGGTGGAGCTTCTGTTGCCTTGGTTGATTTAGCCGGATCGTCCGGGCGGGTCCGGATCGTCGGGCTCTGTCGGATCGTCCAAGCCACCCTGGTCCTTGGTGCTTTTTCCTCTCCGTCTTCTCGCATGTCTTCGCTTCGGTTCTCCTTGCTTCCTAGCCTCTTCATGGTTGACTCCTTGGTACCTGAGTATGCATAGCATTTCCGTTGGAGGTAGTAACCATGTCTCATGTGAATCGAAAGGGAGTTGTGAGAGGAGTGATGTCACCTCGGTTTCAAGAGCTCTTGCACGTGCTCGAGTCATAGGTCCTTGTGGGGTTGGATGTGTTGATGTAGAGTCCATGGGGATGATGGAAGGATGCTCCACATCATATCCCCTCCCTTCAAAAGGATCCAACCTCGGATCTAGATCTTCATCACCATGGAAAGGCGAGAGGTCTTTGACGTTGAAGGTGTCGCTCACGTTGTACTTGTCGCTTGGTAGGTCGAGCTTGTAGGCGTTGTTGTTGTAGCATGCTAACACCTTGAAGGGTCCATCGGCTTGAGGTAGAAGTTTGGACTTGCGTTCGTTGCGGAAGCATTCCTTGCGAAGGTGTAGCCACACGAGATCGCCTATGTTGAAGATCATGGGTTGCTTGTTGATGTTGAGCTTGGTCGCTAGTCATTGTACTTGGCGCTCGATGGTGTTTCTTGTATCTTCATGCATCTTCTTGATGTAGCTTGCATGGGCACTTGCATCGAGGTTGGTGCGCTCTTGTAGAGGTAGAGGTAGAATGTCCAATGGGGACAATGGGTTGAAGCCGGAGACGACCTCGAAGGGGGACTTGCCGGTCGTCGAATGTATTGCACGGTTGTAGGTGTACTCGGCGATGGGTAGACACGCCTCCCACTCCTTGATGTTCTTCTTGATCAACACACAAAGTAGAGTGGAGAGCGTCCGGTTCGTCACCTCCGTTTGGCCGTCGGTTTGAGGATGGTATGCGGAGGAGAACAAGAGCTTGATTCCGAGCTTGGCGCATAGGGTCTTCAAAAGTAACTCAAGAACTTGGCGTCATGATCGGAGACGATTGTCTTTGGTACTCCATGGAGGCGCAAGATTTCCCTACAAAAGAGATTTGCAATATGTGAAGCATCGTCTACCTTGTTGCAAGGAATGAAATGTGCCATCTTAGAAAATCTGTCCACAACAACAAACACGGAATCCTTTCCATTTTGAGTTCTAGGCAAACCAAGTACAAAGTCCATGCTAATGTCTTCCCAAGGTTGATATGGAATTGGAAGAGGCATGTAAAGACCATGAGATTGAGCTTTTGACTTAGCTTTGCGGCATGTAGAGCATCGGGTGGTGAAGCGTGAGACGTCTCGAAACATCTTGGGCCAAAAGTAGTTGGAGAGCATGGCGAAGGTCTTGTCGCGTCCAAAATGTCCCATGAGTCCACCTCCATGAGCCTCTTGCAAAAGGAGCAAACGAAGAGAAGACTCGGGTATGCATAGTTTGTAGCTCTCATAAGATAACCATCCTTGAGGTAATATTGTTCCCAAGATGTATGCGTCAAACATTTAGCATAATGAGGTGCAAAAGATGGATCACTAGCATACAAATCTTTGATGTGCTCAAAGCCAATAACATTCAACTCAAGTTGGGTGACAAGCGTACATATGCGTGAAAGTGCATCGACAACTACATTTTCCTTGCCCTTAATGTACTTGATCACATATGGGAAAGATCCAATAAATTCACTCCATTTGGCATGACGCTTGTTCAATTTAGTTTGACCTTTTAAGTATTTAAGCGTTTCATGATCGGTATGGATGACAAACTCATATGTCTAAGATAATGTTCCCAAACATGTAGGACACGCACTAAAGCATACAATTCTTTGTCATAGATGGGATAGTTAAGTTGAGCACCGGAGAGTTTTTCACTAAAATAAGCAATGACTCGTTTTTCTTGCATTAAAACTCCGCCAATTCCGGTACCACTTGCATCACAATGAACCTCAAAAGTTTTGTCAAAATTGGGCAAAGCAAGAATCGGAGCATGAGTAAGCAAAGACTTGAGCTCATTGAAAGCGTTGGATTTCAAAGGTCCCCAAACAAAAGGAGTATTCTTCTTACTCAAAGCATGCAAAGGAGCTGCAATAGTGCTAAAGTTTTTCACAAAGCGGCGATAAAAACCTGCAAGACCAAGGAAACTTTGCACTTGTTGCAAATTGGTGGGTTGGGGCCAAGTTTTAATTGCTTTGATCTTAGTTTCATCAACATGGACACCCTTGGAAGAGACAACGAAACCCAAGAAAACCACTTTGTCAACGCCAAAAGTGCATTTTTTCAAGTTGGCATAAAGACTTTCATTTCGAAGTGTTTGCAAAACAAGCTTAACATGATGAAGATGCTCTTTCATGGTTTTGCTAAACACAAGAATATCATCGAAGTAAACCACAACAAAGATTCCAATGTATGGTCGAAGTACATGATGCATGAGACGCACAAAAGTTCCGGGTGCTTCCGACAAACCCATAGGCATAGCCAACCATTCATATAAGCCAAATTTTGTTTTGAAAGCAGTTTTCCATTCATCACCCTCATGAATGCGGATTTGATAATAGCCACTTTTAAGATCAATTTTTGAGAAATAGTTGGCTCCACTAAGTTCATCAAGCATATCATCTAAGCGAGGAATTGGATGCCTATAGCGCAAGGTGATAGCATTTATGGGTCTACAATCGGAACACAAGCAGAAAGTTCCATCGGGCTTAGGCACAAGTATAACGGGAACGGCACAAGGGCTTAAGCTTTCACGTACATGACCGTTGTCGATTAGTTGTTGTACTTGCCGTTGAATCTCCTTGGTTTCTTCGGGATTGACACGGTATGGAGCTTTGTTTGGAAGTGGTGCTCCGGGAATGAGGTCAATTCGATGCTCAATGCCTCGTAGAGGAGGTAGACCCGGAGGTAGCTCATCGGGGAAAACAACTTGAAATTCCTGCAAAAGAGATTGAAACACCAAGGGTAGCTCATGAGTGGTGTTAGTTTTTGGTTCTCCATCCTTGAACACAAGGACAAAGTGCATCACACTTGATGGGTTCGCACACACTTCTCTCATCTCATGTTTGGTGGCGAATAGTATGAGGTTTTTCTCTCTAGGCGAAGAGGCGCTCAAATTTGGCTTGTGGCTCTCACTCACTTTTTGGTGGCTCACTTTCTCACTCTTCTCTCTTTGGTTGGTGGCTTGTTTGTCGGCTATCACTTGACTAGGAGACATGGGTCGTAGGACATATTCTTTGCCTTTCACCTTGAAGCTATAGTGGTTTGTACGCCCATTGTGGTAGACACCACGGTCGAATTGCCATGGCCGACCAAGGAGGAGGTGGTAAACGGTCATTGGGACCACATCACATTCCAAAGTGTCCTCATATGCACCTATTTTGAAGGCTACTTGGACCGTATGCTCAACTCGTATAGTGCCGGAGTCACTTAGCCATTGAACCTTGTAGGGTTGCGAATGCTTCTTCTTGACCAATTGGAGCTTGGAGCATAGTTCTTCGCTTGCCAAGTTGTGGCAACTACCTCCATCGATGATGACCTTGACGGATCGTCCATTGATGCCGGCCTTTGTGTGGAAGATGTGGCATCTTTGGTCTTCTTCTTGTTGATGTTGAAGTGTCAAGACCTTGGAGACAACAAGAGCGGGGCTTGTATCTTCATCACAAAAGACTTGATCATCTTCATCCTCATTGATGCGCCGGTGCATGGCCACTTGCTCAATAGCTTCCATTTCATCTTCATTCATTGAGTCGTATGTGCCATCGTCGTTGAGTATCATGGTGCGCTTGTTGGTGCATTCATAGGATTTGTGGCCTCGGCCGCCGCAAGTGAAACACTTGAAGGAGCTTGTCTTGACGGTCTCATCAGTTGGGGTAGATGATGAAGCACACGGCTTGAAGTTTCTTGTAGTAGGAGGAAGACAACTTGAACTTGCGGAAGTTTTCTTGTAACTTGACTTGTCGTCGTTGCTTGTAGAAGGCTTGGTTGATGTCGAAGTTGGAGTAGTTGTTGAAGCTTGGGTGTTGGAGACGCCGTATGTCTTGGATGAGTACTTGGCGTACTTGAAGTCATCTTGCACTTGACGTTCCGCCTTTGTAGCTTGATGCACGAGCTCAATGAGGTTGGAGTAGGGTTGGAAGTCGGTGATCTTCTTGATGGGATGGTTGAGTCCATTCAAGAATCGTGCCATTGTTTGCTCATCATCCTCCATGACATTGGCTCGAATCATGGCAATCTCCATTTCCTTGTAGTATTCTTCAACACTCTTTGTTCCTTGCTTGAGGAGTTGTAGCTTCTTGAAGAGATCACGGTTGTAGTAGGTGGGCACAAAGCGTGCTCTCATGACATCCTTCATTTGAGCCCAAGTGGTGATTGGAGGTTCACCTCGTGCTTGTCGGCGCTCAAGGACTTGTTCCCACCATATGAGCACATAGTCTTGGAACTCAAGGGATGCCATAGCGATCTTCTTCTCTTCCTCATAGTTGTGCAAACGAAAGATTTTGTCGACCTTCAATGCCCATGAGAGGTATTCTTCGGGATCGTTGCTTCCATTGAACTTGGGCATTGTGAACTTTAGCTTGACATAGGGTTGCTCTTCATTGTGTTGTGGTCGATGGTGATGATGATGCCCTTGTCGTGGAGGGTAATCATCCTCATTTTTCTCGTGGCGAGGTGGAAGTCCATGATCAACTTGCTCTTGTTGACCTTGAGGTTGAGGTTGAGCTTGAGGAGCTTGTGGGGCTTGACGTTGCACACGCGGATGGTAGTTCCTCTCTTGTATTTCTTCTCGAAGGGCTTCCTCTTGATTGCGCCTTTCGCGATTGCGGTTGGCGATAGCTCAACTTGATGCTTGAAGGGCACGTTCCGCCTCAAGAGCTTGTGCTTCTCGTTGTTGTTGTTGAAGACGTTGAGCCTCGGCGTCTTGTTGCTCTTGATGTAGGCGCGCTCGTTCTTGTTCTTGTTGGCGACGAAGACGTTGTCGTTCTTGAGCTTGAGAAAACGCCACTTGGTTCGATTGAGGACGAGGAACTTGTTCATCAACTTGCTCTTGGGTATGCTTGTCATGTAGTGGGTTGCGAGATGCATGACGGTCTTGACGCGCGGCTCGTCGAAGAGTGTTCGATGACGGTGTACTTGTGTCGGAGAAGGAGTCGTCGGAGTGGCGACTTGAGTGGCCCCGTCTTGAGTGTGAGGAAGTAGAAGGACGCCGGTTCACCAACAAGGCACGGATCTCGTCCATTCTTGCATCGTTCTCTCTCTTGTGCGCGTCGAGCTTGTTGTCGAAGTAGTCTCTTGTACGTTGCTCGGAGAGTCGCAAGTCGGTGGCGAGGTTGTCGATGCGTTCGCTCATTGCTTGTTCCTCTTGATGGAGAGCTCGTTGTGCGCCAAAGAGGTGGCTCTTGGTGACGTATGATGACATGTTATCGTCTTGCTCGATGAAGAGTGGATTTGTAGAAGAACTTGGCCTATCCATCATTTCAAGCAAATTGTGAGTGGTAGAAGGAGAAGAACGAATACCAATGTACCTTTGACCAAAGTTGAAGATGAATCAAGTTCGCTCAAATGTGGACAATGAAATAGCACTATTGGTACCGATCCTTGTCGATTCTCACACCTACACAAGTAAAAGCTTTTGGTGGAGTTTGGTTGGGATGGTGGCACAAAATTGATTGCAATCGTTAGCTTGACTCAAAAATGTTGAAGAAGATTCGCAAATTCGCATATGCAACAAGTAGACCAAGCAAGTAGTGGTACACGGAAACACACACGCAAATAGATAAATGGGATTGTGCAAACCAAAAGTGAGCCAAAATGTGGAAACCACGAAAATGCTCTTGTTGCACAATACTAGAGAGACGCTAGCACGATTGCACAATAGGCGGATACGGAGCTTGTGCACAACCTAGTAGGCAAAAATGCAACGATCTCTATCCCAAGTATGCTATATGTATGGTATTTTGGTGCAATGATCCAAGATGATCTTATATGACAATCTTAATGTTGTATGATGCTATGCTTGTTGCTTATAAGCTCTTTTCTTATCTTTCCTCTTTGCTTAAAAGCTTGAGTGGCTCTTTCTCTTTTGAGCTCTTTTATTATGCAAACTTGACGAACTAAGATAGCAATTGTGTATGCGATGACAAATTTGTGACACACAAGTTGATTCCGAGATATGCACCACGAAGGTATGTATGATATGGTGTATGCAACTAATGTGCACAAGTCACGTTGCCGGCAATACTCAATGGCTAGTCTCGATGGGTAAGCAACGCAAAAGAATGGTCTATGATGGGTATCAATGCAATTGCAAGGTATGACAAAGATGTCGTCGAAGTTACCGTCCGTAGCGAAGATGAGTTGTCGACGAAAATGAGCGTTTGTTGTCGAAGTCTCACCGCACCTAAATAGCCGAAACACAATAGGACATAGAAATCTCAACTCAAATTCTCGAACTCAAATTCTAATGGTAGTACGGAGGTTGTGTCGTGGGGATTTGGCAAGTGGAAGTGGTGGTGGTTGGGGTGGGGAGGTGGTATGTAAGTGTTGGTGGTGGTGGTGGTGGAGGGGGACTGCAAATCTGCAGTTTCGGCAGAGGAAGCTGGATGATCTGGGCCAGGAGCCGGATGATCCGGGCACGTCCGGATGATCCGGGTCGGAGTCCGGATGATCCAGGCAGGTCAACTTCGCACGGGAACTGCTCGGGAAGAACACGAAAACGGGGAGAAATTTGACGATTTCGGGGATTTTGGATGGATTTCGAGGGGGAGA
The DNA here is from genome assembly GCA_021437245.1 of Aegilops speltoides. Classification (NCBI taxonomy): domain Eukaryota; kingdom Viridiplantae; phylum Streptophyta; class Magnoliopsida; order Poales; family Poaceae; genus Aegilops; species Aegilops speltoides. Next base: position 406,636,936 of record CM038142.1, read on the forward strand.
AGGTGGGGAAAAGCAAGATCCACGAGTTACACACCGAATCCAAGGATCAAAAACAACAAAACATCATCAAAACCAACAAATCACAAAAAAATTTGGGGGGTATTTTTGTGGGGATTTTCGTATTTTAGGACGAAAACAACAAAATCAAGCTAGAAAACACGGGGTAGGGGCTCCAAAAACGTGATCAACGTGGCTCATGATACCATATGATGTAGGGTGGAACCCTATAGCGTCAATCTTTCATGTTTGGAGGGGACCCTACAGAGGAAACACGAAGAACACGCGGAAGCACAAGGGGAAACACGGGGAAAACGAGAGAGAATCACTCAACCAACAAGGAATCAATCAGACAAGTGCTAGATCAACATACACACATGAGATCCACAAGATACAAAGTCAACTAGGGTAAGGATACAAAGGAACCGTTCATCTCCAAGAGGAGGCCTTGATGTTCTTCCCTAGATAGGGGTCTTGAATCCATGAGGGGATCTTCTCGAGGAGGTCCCGATCTCGAGGAGAAGTAACCGAGTGGATGAGCAAAGGCTCTCACACAAATATGAGCTAATCCAATGCTAAGTCTCAAAGTGAGGAGATGGGGTCCTATATATAGAGTTGGGGCGAAGGGTACATGGGCTCAGCCCAACACGCTGCAGCGTCTGGCGCTGGCGGATGATCCGGACGAGGGTCCGGATGATCCGGGCTGGTCCGGATGATCCGGGTGGAGGCCCGGATGAGCCGGAGGGTCGGCTGGTGGTCGTGCAGGGCCGGGTCCGGATGATCCGGGATGGGGTCCGGATGATCCGGCTTCAGGGTGGAGCTTCTGTTGCCTTCGGTTGATTTAGCCGGATCGTCCGGGCCGGGGTCCAGATCGTCCGGGCTCTGTCCGGATCGTCCGGCCACCCTGGTCCTTGGTGCTTTTTCCTCTCCGTCTTCTCGCATGTCTTCCGCTTCCGGTTCTCCTTGCTTCCTAGCCTCTTCATGGTTGACTCCTTGGTACCTGAGTATGCATAGCATTTCCGTTGGAGGTAGTAACCATGTCTCATGTGAATCGAAAGGGAGTTGTGAGAGGAGTGATGTCACCTCGGTTTCAAGAGCTCTTGCACGTGCTCGAGTCATAGGTCCTTGTGGGTTTGGATGTGTTGATGTAGAGTCCATGGGGATGATGGAAGGATGCTCCGCATAAAAAACCCAACGAGAGGGTAGTATTTATCCCTCATTTCCTTCGCGGACTGGGGTTTCCCCTTCATCCTTTTGTCCGCGGCCTCATGTTTTACTACTGACTAGATTTCCATGATCTAGCCCCGAATTCCTTCCTCAACATTTTGGCGTTTATCGTCGTATGTGAGGCATTCCTCCACATTCCCCCCCCCCCACTTCGGCATGTGGCTCAAGGTTTTCAATGTGAAGCCTAAAGTGGTGGAGGGTCAGCACGCGGATTGCGGGGATGCGATGGTGAGCAAGCTTCCCAACATCACCTGGCCCAAGGGCACCTTCATGGAGACCGTGAATGGATGGCAGCAGGAGTGGTTCTACGTCACGGAACCTCGTGACTCCACATGGGCCGCTCCCTCCGAATTCAAGTCCGCGCCTCCAATGCGGCTGACATCCTGGCTCAACAAGGGCCTGGACTGGGCGTCGCCCGACGAGGTGATGCTGCTGCATGGAGCGTCAAGAGCATGGTAGACAAGAACACCAGTCTAGCCAGCGTGATCCAGGTGATGCTCTTCCACCGGATTCTCCCTTGTCAGGCGCGCCAAGAGTTCATGTGGGAGTTCAACCCGGCCGGTCCCCAAACCCCGCAGTGGTTCTTAGGCACGAAGCACGAAGACATGTGGAAGCTGCTTTTTAAGACCCAGAAGTCATGGCCGAAGACAACCGAAGACCTCAGCTACAACTGCACCCATGCTGCGACCCCCGTAAGTTCTTTGATAACCTTACTTTACAAGTCCAAGGAGCATACTAAAACCTTCCCTTCTTCGCAGCACTGGATGAAGAAAGCGGAATAGATTCACTGTCTGGCTTCGCTGCCCGAAGACCCAACTATTCCTCTATTGACGAGGATGCTGGTCCTGGCGCCGTACCAGGCCGAAAAAGAAGGCCAAGAAGAAGGGCAAGGAGGCCAAGAGTGGCCTCCGCCATAAAGGTGTTTCAGACGTAGTGTCCGAAGACACCAACTCTCTCCTTCCCTGATGAAGAGGAAGAGGAGGAGGAAGAGAGCAATCCCCCCCTAAGGGGGGGGAGAAGAAAAGGGCACCTTCCGCTGACCTAGAGGCGGAAGCGTCCAAGAAAGGGAGATCCACCCTTACGAATGACTCTGAGTCGGACGTGGACGAGTGGCAGCCCAAGCCGAAGCCCTTGGCCGGATCGTAAGTACTAAAAGGTATAAATATATCCGGCTTCTTTGCCTTTGTGGTTGTCATACGTTTAAAGTGTGTGCTGCAGTCTGGTTCATGTCCTCCCCCAGCGATCTTCGTCCCTTGGGAATTTGCTGGGTCCGAACATGATGGAGAGCGAGTCACCTCCACCAGCCTCCTCCCCCACTGCTGCGGATAACACCGAGGTGTTGTCCCAAAGGATCTTTCCGGGACAGGAAGAGGTGCAGGAGGATGCTATGTAGGCGCCAAAGGGCGATACCCCTGCAGCCGAGAACATGGGGGAACCGACCCCCATGGAGACTGGAGATGGGGGCCATGTTCAATTTGCCCCCCTAGCAAATGTCATTCCGGAGACTCACACGGCTCTGGAGTCTGATGAGCAGCCTCCTTCGAAAGAAGGGGGCGCGCCCACCGCACCGGCGACCTCTGTCAATGCGGAGGCGCCGGACACTATTGTGAGAGCGCTTCAGAGCGCCACCATTGTGGAAGAACATCGTACCCTTATGGGTACGGTGATTGAAAAGGTTCGGTCCGCGAAAAGCGGATTGAACGAAGCCTACACTAGCCTTTTAAGAGGCTTTGAGGTATGTGCTTTACAATGATTTTTAGGTATATAAGAGGAATGCATGTGTATAGATAGTAGCCCCTGAGACTCTGTTCGGTGTTCAGAAAGAAAGACCGAACAGAGGATCTAATAATTCACACAGGAGGTTAACACACATATTTGTTTGAACAAAAACAGGCTGCGATGCAGGCATCATCTGCCCATGCCGCCGAGGCGTCCGAGCTAAGGCGGAAGTTAGAGGAGAAGCAAGGTATGTGATACCGAAACACGTCTGAAATGATGTCAGCTCTGATGTGTTATCCGAATGAGTTTTATAATTATGCTCATAGCTGGCACGTCTGAGGTCGAGGCCCTCAAGAGCGCACTGGCCGAAGCCAAGAAGGGGGCGGAGGAGGAATGAGCCGCCTGCCTGAAACATGAAGCAAGGGTGGAGGAAATCCGGCAAGAGCTCACAGATGCTATAAAAAATCTGAGTCCTTAGAGCGCAAGATTTTGGATCAAAATTCTGAACTTGCTAAGGCCCTCCAAAGTGCACAGGAGGCCCGGATTGAAGCCCAAAGTGCTGTCCGGGAGATCCAGGAGGCAAAGAAGATTGTGGCGGGTAAGGCCTTTAACATGCAGAGCAAATTTGTGAGGAAAAGGTATATCTTGCTAACCCGGAGTTGGAGTTCTCTAGGAGCATTTGCGTACCTGCCCCAGAGTGTTGCTAATGTTGCGGAGTTCTTCCGGGCCAAAGAGGGGAGCTCAAGGGAGAAGCTGTTCTGGTTGCAGTACCTTGCGCGAGAGCATCCCGTGCCCCTCAGCGATCAGCTGAAGAAGTTGTCCGAACTGCATAGGGTAGCCGAATTGGCCATGAGGGATTTGATAATCCGTCTTTGGCTCGCCGAACCCATGCCCAATAGCTACTTCGGTCTTGTGAAGTGGCTGGTCAATGCCTGCCCTCGGCTTGATGCCGTGAAGCGGTCGGTCTGCATCGAAGGTGCGTGGATGGCCTTCACCTGTGTTAGGTGCAGTGGGTGAAGATGGACGCCGTCAAGCTCGCAATCGAGGGATCGCCCGTAGGCAAAGAGCACCGCATGCCGGAGCGGTATTTTGATGATGTCTTGGAAGGATCCTATATTTTAGAGGGCCAGCGTTCGATGGACATCATTTTTGAATGAATATATCTATGTTGTCCAATCCTGTATTATGAAACAAGGCTTATGTATGATATGCTGCTTGTTTTACTTTAAAATATCTCCTCCTGTGCAGCTGTTTATGATATCTGAGAGGGCCAGTCGTCGGCTTCCGCCCCCACGTAGGTAGTACGGGGGTGTTTGGGATAACACTTAAACACACTTGACCCAACATCTTGGTCCGTGAAGGAGGTGTTAGTGTGGTGAACCAGGCAATCAGACTATGTGTCTTTATCACTCTCAATTAGCCATAGGAGTTTTACAATGAGAGTGTGGACGCAACCCCTAGTATTATTCGATTATCCGAACTTGGGTGTTGTGAATGCCTGGCCGGGTGGAGGCCGGCCTATCGCATAATGCGAAAAATCATAAGAGATTTATACTTAGTCACCGAATAGCTGACTAGATCTCACCGCATCATGACAGTCAGTTTTCGGCTTTCTCTACTAAGGTGTTTGTCCGGATGAACTGGAAACACAATCACAGTAGTTCTCCCTTTACTACCTTAGCCGAACAAGCGGAAGATAAGGTAGTAACCACAAGAGCCGGGCAACCCAACTATTGACCAAAGACATGATTCGGAGCCAATGCATATAATGCTATATTCGGGACTCTGGATTACACTGTGAAAGTGTTCGGACTTTGTTTTAGTATTTAAAAAATGTACGTGGCTTAATGGAACCCCTGGCGATTTAAGTCATACCAAGGTGTACATGACAATCGGACAAAAACAAGGAAACATATATTAAGAGATGAGCCAACACCGCATAGGTTGGGCTAGAAACTTATTCCATTATAGTATGATTGATACGTCAAAACGCATTGGTACGAACAACGCAGTAAGCAGGCTATTTTACATGCCGAACACAAGGGAAAGCTATGTATGTGTCTTGAAAACGGATGAGGTGATCTTTAAAGATCCTTTAGGTACTCTGCCATGCGTTTGTGCTGCTTTTCTCCTTGGTGTATTGTCCTTCAAGAGGATCATCGAACGGTGTTTTCATAATAGGCCTTGAAAAGAGGCCTTGGTACCGTCGAAAAGGTGTTGTGGGTTGTAAGGAACCTTGAAAAACAAGAGAAAAAGGAAATATGAGTGTCCTGATAGGGTCTAGCCGTATTGTGAACCTTATCTTTATTATGCCTCCATCCTTCCCCATGGTATTTTTAGTGCGTAATTATGTATGCATGGTACACATGCCACAATTTAGTAGGGGCTAAGATGGAGGCCGAATTGCTAGTCAAGCTCCTAACGAGCTGGACTGTCGTACTGTGGGGTAGTCTGGACTCGTTTGACGGTGTCCGGGGACTTGGCCGCCGATGTAATATTTGTCTTGATAAGGCCACCCTGTACTTCCGCTACCAGGGCCGCAGTGTGCTCGTCAGTATAGAGGGAGCGTTCCATGTTTCCATTGACTGTTATAACACTGCCTGGTCCGGGCATCTTGAATTTGAGATAGGCATAATGAGGGACCGCGTTGAAGCAAGCGAATGTGGTTTGTCCAAGCAGTGCATGGTAGCCACTGCGGAAGGGGACGATGTCGAAGATCAAGTCTTCAATGCGGAAGTTGTCCGGTGAACCGAAGACGACCTCCAATGTTATTGAGCCTGTGTAGCGGGCCTCTACACCAGGTATTACTCCTTTAAAGGTAGTTTTAGTGGGCTTGATTCTTGATGGATCAATACCCATCTTGCGGACTGTGTCCTAATAGAGCAGGTTAAGGCTATTGCCGCCGTCCATTAGGACTCGCGTAAGGTGGAATCCATCGATGATTGGGTCGAGGACCAATGCGGCCGATCCTCCATGATGGATACTAGTCGGATGGTCCATGCAATTGAAGGTGATCGGACAGGCTGGCCATGGGTTGAATTTTGGGGCAACGGGCTCTATCGCATAGATGTCCCGTAGCACGCGCTTGTGCTCCCTCTTGGGGATATGAGTGACGTATATCATATTCACCGTTTTGACTTCGGGGGAAAATTTCTTCTGACCCTTTCTCCTTATGTTTGACATTTAACTTGCCGGCCTGTTTGAAGACCCAACAACTTCTGTTGGTGTGGTTGATGGGCTTGTCCGGAGAGCCATAGATCTGGCAAGGTCGATCAAGTATTCGGTCCAGGCTTGATGAACCGTCTTTGTTTCGTTTGAATGGCTTCTTCCATTGACCGGGTTTGGAGACACTGAATCCGGTGTTGACCGCCGTATCCTCTATGTTATCATTGTTGCCTTGACGCTTATGTTTGTTGCGTCGGGGCCTTCCATTGTCGTTTCTAGCTTCAAAAGTGCCATGGTTGCTGGCACTGTTGCCGATGCGGGCTAGCCAGCTATCTTTGCCCGTGCAAAAGCAGGTCATTAGTGCTGTAAGGGATGCCATGGACTTCAGGCTTTCTTGGCCGAGGTGTCGGGCGAGCCATTCATCATGGATGCTTTGTTTAAAGGCTGCTAGGGCTTCGGCGTCCGGACAGTCAACAATCTGGTTCTTTTCAATTAGGAACCTGGTCCAGAATTTCCTGGCCGACTCTCCGGGCTATTGGACTATATGACTAAGCTCGTCGGCACCGGAGGCCGGATATAAGTGCCTTGGAAGTTGTCTCTAAAGGCATCCTCCAAGTCTTCCCAGCTTCCAATACAGTTTTCTGGTAGGCTGTTTAACCAGTGCCGAGCTGGCCCTTTAAGTTTTAAGGGAAGGTATTTGATGGCGTGTAGATCATCACCGCGAGCCATGTGAATGTGGAGAAGAAATCTTCAATCCATACTGCGGGATCTGTTGTGCTGTCATATGATTCAATGTTCACGGGTTTAAACCCTTCTGGGAACTGATGCTCCATTACCTCATCGGTGAAGCATAGGGGGTGTGCGGCGCCTCTGTATCAGGCCATGTCGTGACACAGTTCGGATGAAGTTCGTATGCGGTTTTCGGCCCGGGCGTGGTTATGCTTGTCGCGCCAGGCTTGATAGACATCTTCTCGCGTCGGGGCACGCCCCCACGATCCATAGATTGATCTGGTCTGACCTGCTCTATTTTTCAGGTCCTGTCGTAGGTCATATGTGTATCCTCGAGCTGTTGTTTCTCTGCTCTTACGGCGAGGTGGTGCGGGTTGGTTTTTGGCGTAAGTTGCCGTTCTGTCCCGGCCACGTGGAGGTCGGTCGGGTCCGTCAGCCGCATTACGCGCGGGTTGTATAGGCTCCAGCGCCTTATCGTCGAATTGGGGTAGCAGCTTACGCTTCGGGTAACTTTTTGTTGGGCGCTCGAGGCCGTATTCTTAGGCCGCCAGGACATTAGTCCATTTGTCGTTGAGCAGATCTTGGTCAGCTTGAAGTTTCTGCTATTTCTTTGTTAGGCTTCTTGCCGTGGCTATTAGCCGGCGCTTAAAGCGCTCTTGTTCGAGGGGTTCCTCTCGCACGATAAAATCTTTGTTGCCGAGGCTCACGTCGTCCTCGGAGAGTGGTAGATAGTTGCTATCCTCCGAGTCTTCGTTCCCTGCTTGCTTGTCAGGTTCGACCTGCCCGTCCTCCCGATCATCCTGTTCGGATGTTGGTTCGATGGGGTCTTCTTGGTCTTCGGCGTTTTTCGGAGTATCATTGTTTCCGGTGCCGGTATTGTTGTCATTTTCGCGAGTCGCGACGTGATTTAGAGCGGCACCACTGATGTCGACATTTCGATGGTATCTCAGGAGGTTTATCCTCGACTAGGTCCTTCTCCTCATCGCCGTCGCCTTCTTTAGGTGTGTCCACCATGTACACGTTGTATGAGGAAGTGGCCGCCCAGCGTCCGGTGAACGGCGGATTTTGGGCCTGCTCCTCTCCGGCATCGTCGTCCATACCGTCGATGTCTTCGGAGGCGTAGTCAAGCATGTCAGTTAGATCCTCGATAGTGGCTATAAAGTGGGTGGTTGGTGGGAAGTAAAATTCCCTATTTTCAGCCCCTAGTCCGGGTTGGGCATGATTCTGAGGCGGTTCCTCTGTAATGGCGAGGGATCACATTAAGTCCAGATCCTCGTTTAAGGGCGAGGTTTGGATGGGGACAGAAGTTCCCTGGCCAAGCTCGCATGACGCGGACTTCGAGGGTTCGGAGCTAGTGTACGAAGAAGAGCTCGACCTTGTGATGACTGCCGATGGCGCTATTCTCTCCGGTTCTCCAGTGTTGAGCTCTATAGCTGCGGAGAGTCCGGCGGGCCCTAAACTCCCGTCTTCGGACCTGGTGACGCGCCCTGGATCTAAGGACGGAGCGGTGGTCGGAGCCGCGAACCCTTGGAAGATCAAGTCTCCTCGGATATTAGCGACATAGTTCAGATTTCCAAAACGGATCTGGTGACCAGGGGCGTAGCTGTCGATCTGCTCCAGGTGGCCAACCGAGTTGGCACGCAGTGCGAAGCCGCCGAACATGAAAATCTAGCCGGGGAGAAAGATCTCCTCCCCGGCAGCATTGTTGTAGATGATTGATGGAGCCATCGAGCCTTTCAACGACGGCACAGTGGAGCTCTTAATGAAAGCACCAGTGTCGGTGTCAAAACCAGCAGATCTCGGGTAGGGGGTCCCGAACTGTGTGTCTAAGGATCGAGGGTAACAGGACGCAGGGGACACAATGTTTACCCAGGTTCGGGCCCTCTTAATGGAGGTAATACCCTACTTCCTGCTTGATTGACTTTGATGAGTATAGGGGTTACAAGAGTTGATCTACCTCGAGATCGCAATGGCTAAACCCTAGATGTCTAGCCTGAACGATTATGATTGCCTCTACGGAGTAAACCCTCTCGTTTATATAGACACTGGAGGGGGCTAGGGTTGTACAGAGTTGGTTTACAGAGAAATGAATCTTCATATCTGAACACCAAACTGGCCTTCCACGCCAAGGGGAGTCCCATCCGGACACGGGGGAAAACCTTCCGTCTTGTATCTTCATGGCCCATGAGTCTGGCCCACGCCACATAGCCCGGACGCCCGAGGACCCCATAATCCGGGACTCCCTCATCGGGGGTCATAGTTTTCACTAGAGGCTTCTCTCTTGAAAGAACGCATACGGTGGGTAAACAAATTATTGTTGAGTAATTGATAGAAAAGCGCAAAGTTATGATGATATCTAAGGGAATGATCATGAATATAGGTATCACGTCTGTGACAAGTAGACCGACTCCTGCCTGCATCTACTACTATTACTCCACACATCGACCGCTATCCAACATGCATCTAGTGTATTAAGTTAACAAGAACGGAGTAACGCCTTCAGCAAGATGACATGATGTAGAGGGATAGATCCAATCAATATGAAATAAATCCCACCTTTTTATCCTTAATGGCAATACTACAAATACGTTTCATGTCCCCTTTTGTCACTGGGATTGAGCACCGCAAGATTAAACCCATTACAAAGCACCTCTCCCATTGCAAGAAAAATCAATCTAGTTGGCCAAATCAAATCAATAGATCGGAGTGAAATACAAAGCTATCTTAATCATGCATACAAGAGTTTAGAGAAGTCTCAAATAATATTTATAGATTATCTGATCGTAAATCCACAATTCGGATCTCAACAAACGCACCGCAAAAAAAAGATTACATCGAATAGATCTCCAAGAACATCAAGGAGAAAATTGTATCGAAGATCAAAGAGAGATAAGAGGCCATCTAGATACTATCTATGGACCTGTAAGTCTGTGGTAAACTATGCACACATCATTAGAAGGGCAGCAAGGTTGGTGTGGAGGCTCTCCGTGATTGAATCCCCCTCCGGCGGAGTGCCAGAAAAGGCCCCAAGATGGGATCTCACGAGAACAGAAGCTTGCGATGGAGGAAAAGTATTTTTCGTGTGCCCTCTGGTATACGGGGAATATTTGGGTATTTATAGAGCCGAGATTAGGATTAGAAGAGTCACGGGGACCCACAAGCTCATAGGGTGCCCTCCTAGGGCGCACCTGGTGAGCTTGCCGCTCACCCATGGACCTTCTGACCTCCTCCCGAAGCTTCCTAGGTGTCTTCTGGTCCAAGAAAAATAGTCAAAAAGTTTTGTTCCATTTGGACTCCATTTGGTATCACTGGTACGCGTCGGTGCTATACAAATGATTTTTAACCCCTTTCCGTGGCGGCGTTCGGAACCGTCGCCAAGTGAGTGACTGTGATAGGGGGGTCCTTCCCACACGACCCAGAAACCATCGGGATAGGCCCTCCTGGCACACACGCTTGCCAAAATGAGTCGTGTGCGACTGGCGAGCGCTCAAATACGGTTATACGTGCAATAGTGCTAAAAAATACAATTATACATGCGAAATCATTTCCGGTCGTAAGTACATCCCACACAGTCGGTCCCCGCTAAATGTTTCTGTTCATATGTAGATTCCACATAGTCAATCCAAGGGATACATTTCCGTTAGTATGTATCGCACGCGTTCTTCTATGACAAAACGTTTGCGATGCGCACAACATCACAAACAGTCCATAATTTCGAAGATTGTGTGATAAGATGACTATAGCAAACATTTAATAAGAAAGAACCGTGTGTGATGCTGTTGTTAATCACACACGTTTTTTCTTGGCTGATCGTGTGTGTAGTGGAGATTGATCGCACACGTAGTGGATCCTAGAAACGTGTCCGATCTCCACGTCTATCACAGACGTTTCGCTTTTGCAAACCGTGTGCAGTGTAATCCCTAATTTAAAAATCACATGTTTTGAATTTGAAAGTTGGCAATCACTTATTTCATATCCAACCATGTTTATTACAAATATAGGTTCAATTTCGATGCATAGGTACATATACTGAAGAACTACAGAAGCACCAAGTAAAGAATGATGGACCACAGTTGTACTAAAGACTGTAAAGAGAGATGCGAAAGACATTCTGGTTGCTGTAGAAGGTGAAGCAGAATGCCATATTGTGCCCTCCTCCATGCATAATGCACGCACGACTCTAGGCCAACCCCTTGTGATGGCTGCCCGTCCATCCTTCACTGTCTTCATTACGACTTCTCGATGCTCGTTGTAGTCTGGATGAAATACTTTCACCTTCATTGCGTGTCCACCAATCATGAACTTTGCGAGGTAATCTTGAGTGAACTGCTTCGGGAACCACTGCGACCGAAAAAGATTCAAACATTGTTGTCTAACAACTCATTATGGGCAGTAAAAAGAGAAGGCTGCAGAGTTTGTAGTTACCATCCTACAGTTCACTGTTGTGTTGGATAGAGCATAAACAAATAATTTGCTTGCCACCATTCATATCTTTTTGCTAATAATCCTTATCAGTTTCCTCACTTGATGCTTGTTCATGAATATCTCATTGCCCCATACGCAAAAAGGGTCGATGCGTGGATCCTTGCCAAGGGCATATGTACCTACAAGCAACAAGTCAATATTAGAAGCTAGCAAGTGTCCAACCCTGGATCTATATGCACTACATTATGGAACGATGGGGGGAGTACAAGCCGAAGGATGAAGCTAACCTCGGCGGAAAACGGTGGCCACTCCTGTTGTTGTCCTGCATAAGTAGTGGAAAGGCATGATAAGTACATCAACCTTAACATCAAACAAATATAGCAAAGGTAAACAACATCATACCCAAATGATAGCTTGAATGTGTGGTTTCAACATGCTGTTAAAGCAGATATAAAATGGAAGGCAGTATTACCGACAGCAGGCTTAACAGCCATCAAATATTGCAATTCAAACTGGTATTGTTGAAAATGAATAGAACTTAGGTAATGCTTAAACATCACACTGGATAAACGTGTAAAACTGAAATAAAGGGCATGTGTTAACTACACCAGGCATAACTGAAACCAAATATAGCCGTTCAAACTGGTACTGATACAGTCGAGCGGCACAGTTCCGACTTGCACATAATGAACAACACATTGTGAATAACTGAAATAAACAAGGCACAAATGATTAGTATAACAACCAAATATAGCCATTGAAAACCGGACAGAGTCTCATTGCAACCAACCTAACAAGCAAATACAGATAAACATGGCATATGCTTGAAAACTAGACAAATGCTCACTGCAACCAACCTAACAAGCAAATACAGATAAACAAGGCATCTGCTTGAAAACTGGACAAATGCTAAAAAAGCAACCTAATAAGCAAATACAGATAAACAAGTCATCTGCTTGATAACTGGACAAATGCTCACTGCAACCAAACTAAGAACCAAATACATATAAACAAGGCATCTGCTCGATAACTAAAAAAATGCTCACTGGAACCAACCTAACAACCAAATACAGATAAACAAGGTATCCACTCACTATAAACAACCAAATTTATCCATTCATGAAACTTAAGTGGACAATTCATACTCAAACATCACGTACCCCTATTGAACAATACATTTTTGCATAACTGAAATAGTTAAACATGACACAGTTAAAGCACCACACGACAAATGCTACTACAACAAAGGGTACGGGTTGGCAAGCTAGAAAAGGTAAGATTTGCTGATAGGATGTTGCCTCACATTTCATGGACGGGATCCTTCCAGTTGGAAGAGCACAGACCCATGGTGCGCTCTCTGATGTCACAGATGGGCTGTTTCACCATGGAATAATCTTCGTGGGTGCCCTCCTCGTGGTCGTGGTCGTGGTCGATGAGATCTGACTTGGCAATTGAGGATCCCAAGCCGCCGCCGTAGAACATGTCCTTCAAAAAAGACAAAATGGACTCGATGGCATAGGATCGCAAATCCTTGACCGCTTGGCGGAGGAGATCAGCGGCAGGGCAGTCGAAGAGATCGATGACGGTTGAACCAGAGGGGTTGGGGATGGACCACTTGACCTATGACATGGCCCACGTGAAGCATCGCTGTCGACGAGCTTGATGTTGTAGCTAGCATTCCCGAGATACAGTAATACACAAGCCCGCTGAAAGGATCAAGAAGAGGTTTCTAGAGGGGGGTGATTAGACCCTCAACAAGTAAAAGTAGCAGTTTTTGAATTTTTCACGTTGAGGTGGAGTTTTAGCACAAGTTTAAGTAGTCACAATACATTTCAGGCAAGCTTGGCAAGAGTATATGAGCAGCGGAAAGTAAAGCATGCAAGTTGCAAGAAAGTAAAGGGATGGGATTGGAGTGTGCAAACACAATTGGAGACATAGAGATTTTTGGCATGGTTCCGATAGGTGGTGCTATCGTACATCCACGTTGGTGGAGACTTCAACCCACGAAGGGTAACGGTTGCACGAGTCCACGTAGGACTCCACCCACGAAGGGTCCACGAAGAAGCAACCTTGTCTATCCCACCATGGCCATCGCCCACAAAGGACTTGCCTCACTTGGGTAGATCTTCACGAAGTAGGCGATCTCCTAGCCCTTACAAACTCCTTGGTTCAACTCCACAATCTTGACGGAGGCTGCCAAGTGACACCTAACCAATCTAGGAGACACCACTCTCCAAAAGGTAATAGATGGTGTGTTGATGATGAACTCCTTGCTCTTGTGCTTCAAATGATAGTCTCCCCAACACTCAACACTCTCACACAGATTTGGCTATGGTGGAAAGATGATTTGAGTGGAAAGCAACTTGGGGAAGGCTAGAGATCAAGATTATTGTGGTTGGATTGGAATGTCTTGGTCTCAACACATGAGTAGGTGGTTCTCCCTCAGAAAATGAGTAGTGGAAGAGTAGGCACGTTCTGATGGATCTCTCTCTGATGGAGAGGAGGGTGGAGGGGGTATATATAGCCTCCACACAAAATCTAACCGTTACACATAAATGAGCCAACTCGGTCAGACCGAATATATGAGCTCGGTGAGACCGATTCAGTTCAAAATGTGAACGTTAGGCTTTTTGGTGGGACCAACATGATCAACTCAGTGGGACCAATGTGCAAGGGTTAGGGTAAAACCTCATCTCAGTTTAACCGATTACACAAACTCGGTGAGACCGATTTTAGTAATAGGCAAACATAGAGTTGGTCAAGCAAACTCGGTGAAGCCGATTGCCTATTTCGGTGAGACCAAAATAGTTTCAACAGACAACAGAGAGTTTGCAAGCCCATCTCGGTGAGACCGAGATCCCATCAGTGAGACCGAACTGATTAGGGTTTCTGGCAGTGGCTATGTCAAGTGAAATCGGTGGCGCTGGATAAATCAAGTCAGTGGGCCCGAGTTTGACTTTAGGTTTAGGACATATTTGGAATTGAGAAAGTGGTTGAGGGCTTTGGAGCATATCACTAAGCACTTTGATCTAGTAGACCATTAAGCAACACCTCATCCCCTCTTACTAGTATTGGCTTTCCTATGGACTCAATGTGATCTTGGATCACTGAAATAGAAATGAAGAGTCTTGAGTTTTTGCCAATCTTCTGTCCTTAGCATCTTGAAGGGGTTCCACATCCTCTTATCCATGCCACGCCTTTGCTGAACATTCTGAAATATACTAGATGAAAGTATTAGTCCAACAAGAGATATGTTGACATTAATTACCAAAATTACCTAGGGAGCACTTGTGCTTTCAATCTCCCCCTTTTTGGTAATTGATGACAACATACATCAAAGCCTTAGATAAAGATATGAAGAATAATAAGTAAAGCTTTGGAAGGACATGTAACAAGCATAGGCCCCCCCTACATGTATGCAGTCATGTAAAGATTGTATGGAAGAGCATGTGAATGCATAAGCATGTCAGAGCAAGCAATGAGTTACATGTATCTTGGCTACATGCATCAGAGCAAATGATGTAAATACATGGAATGTACCTTCATGTTCATGAGTCCTCCTTGCAAACAGTATGTACATCAGCAAGAGATCATCATGCACATGAGTGTGATGCATATACTTACCTTGTGGTCTTGAGCTGGCTTTGGAAGAGGTAAACTTGAGAAAACAGGGTTAGATAACACAAGAACACTTACTACATAGAGCAAATTAAGAAAGCCACAAGAGTACCAAGATTGGGATGACATGTAGCGAGTGAGCACTTAGTACTCTATTTGGATATAGACATGTCCCCAAGGATTAAAGATATGCAATGAATTTAAAAAAAATTCTTCCCTTAGATATGAACTCTTTCTCCCCTTGAATCTGATATTGGATAATGGGAGAAGATAGGGTAAAAGAAAATCAGAACAAATCAACATATGCTAACATGCCTTTCCCCTCTTAAAGACATGTGACTTCTCTCCTCTATAGTTAATAAGCATCTGAAGAAGCTGAAGCTAAGATGTGCTTTCTCTCCTATGTGATAAGCTTTGATGTGCTCTCTCCCCCTTTGACATCATTTTCCAAGAAGGGATGTTCTGGAGCATGATTCATATAGGTTTGGTCCTTGAGTCACATTACAAAGCAGTGTGTAATTTAAGATGCTAGCAGAGGACAAGAATCATCAAGTGGAGCTGGAGAAGAAAAGGAAATTGTAATGGCAAAATGTTTTCTCAGTAGTGAAATCGGTAACGCCGATTATTTTTCATCGGTGACACCAAGTTAGCAGTGTCATGGATGATGCATATCGGTTAGACCGGGTTTGTCCTTGTCGGTTGTACTGATGAACAATCTACAAGATACATTGTAGTTCGGTCTAGCCAATAGGCAGAAATCGGTGAGTCCGAGTTCAATGCAGAGGAAATTTTTGTCATCTCAGCTCACTTAGCAAATAAGATCGCACAAAGATTTTCAAGGAATTAACTAAAGGATTTGCAATGAATTAGATGCAGGGAATGTAGAAAATAATTGACAAAACAAAAGAAAATAAATCTAGATGAGGTTTTTTCGAAAGAGGAACAAGCAAGCAAGAGACAAATGCACGAACACAAAGAAACACTAGAGAACTTCATCTATAAGGGGTCCTATGTTAGAGTATATTGACTGAGGAGTCGAGTGAGAACACTTGATCGTAGGTCATACTCATCATTTAAGCTCAACATGGGGTTACCATTTTTTGTTTAAGCATTTTGATGTATTCACATCTTGTTGAGATGCTTTGACCCATGTCTTGGGGTAAAGCTTCTCTAAGATGGAATAACATACCTTGGGTGGTGGTGTTGATCTTGATCATGTAGTCGAACTTGTGTTGGATGCTCAAGGTTGACGTAGCTCATCAAGAGTTGGGAGCACCACTTGTAGTTTGAGTTCATCTACCTACATGGATTAGCTTTGCAAGGAACAACACTTGTGTATCCAAAATGACAATCATGAAATTTGATATATAGAAATTGTCAAAGGATGTGTTGAAAGGATTCATGCTTCCTTGTCTTCTACCACCAAATTGTAGAGACTTGGTGATGTAGAGATTGCTCAAGATGTGAGTGGGTTGCAATCTCATTGATTTGGATTCATCCAAGTACCTACAAGGGTTAGATGACATGCAAGGGTACAAGTATAGGTCCAAGACATATGATCATCATCATAAGAGAAATATCAAGGATTAGTCAAGGGCTCATGCCTTGCATGTATCCAAATGGAGTTTCTACTCCAAGTTTGAAGCATCAATGATGTTCTATTCACCTCTCAAACGGCAAAAATACTTTCTCATCAAGCAGCTTGGTGAATATATTCGCCAATTGCTTATCAGTATGAACATGCTTAAGATCGATGTATCCCTTAGCAACATGATCTCAAATTAAATGATGACGAACTTCAATATGCTTAGTTCGAGAATGTTGCACGGGATTGTGAGCGATCTTAATGGCACTCTCATTATCACAAAGCAATGGAACATGTTTCACATATATCCCGTAATCTTTAAGAGTTTGATTCATCCAAAGTAATTGAGCACAACATGAACTGCCGGCAATGTATTCCGCTTCGGCGGTGTGGATACCGAGTTTTGTTTCTTGGAGGACCAAGACACAAGAGATCTATCAAGAAATTGACAAGTACCCGACGTGGACTTTCTATCAACCTTGTCACTGGCATAGTCCGAATCGGAGTAGCCAACAAGATCAAAAGAAGACCTCTTAGGATACCAAATGCCAGAGTTTGGTGTATGGATCAAGTATCTCACTATCCTTTTCATAGCCTTAAGATGACATTCCTTAGGGGCTGCTTGATATCATGCACACATGCACACACTTAACATAATATCGGGACAGGAGGTACATAGATATAACAATGAACCAATCATAGAGCGATAAACCTTTTGGTTAACCGGTTTGCCATCCTTTGTCAAGTCAAGACGTCCACTAGTAGGCATGGGTGCTTTCATACCTTTGCTTTCTTGCATGTTGAACTTCTTGAATAAGTCCTTGGTATAATTTGTTTGGGAAACAAAGGTACCCTCCTTAGTTTGCTTGATTTGCAAACCAAGAAAGAACTTGACTTCACTCATCATACACATCTCAAACTTCTCCGACATTAGCCTTCCAAACTTTTCACTAAAATGAGGGTTAGTCGAGCCAAATATGATATCATCCACATAAATTTGGCACACAAATAATTCACCTTAACCCTTTAGTAAAAAGTTGTCGGATTCTGGGTTTTGGCAAACCCTTGAGGTTCGAACACTGGGGTGCACACGAAGATCTCTCTCTCTCTCTCCCTAGCTCGCTCTCGCAATGATCTCAAGGCCTAGCTCGATGAACCCTAAGAACAAGAGACACAAGGGTTTATACTGGTTCGGGCCACCGTTGTGGTGTAATACCCTACTCCAGTGTGGTGTGGTGGATTGCCTTGCAGGCTGAGGATGAACACGTACAAGGTGAGAATAGCCTCCTGAGGAGAGGTGTTCTTGCGCTCGATGAACTGGTGAGATGGCCTTGGAGGAGTGGATCCGATCCAAGATGAGCCGATCCCCCACTATGGTGGTGGCTAGTCCTATTTATAGAGGCCCTGGTCCTCTTCCCCAATATTAGGCGGGAAGGGAACCCACAACGACCAATTTGAAGGGGGACAATTAGTACAAGTTATCCTGACAAAAGGTGGTCTTCGCCTGCCAAAGGCTCTGGTCGTGATGCCGTCGTGGGTTACGCGATGACCTCCGTCCTGCCGTCCTGCTGGTCTTGGTCTCGTTGCACCAATATGGAAACCTTTGCCTAATGCCTCGGGACTCTTTGCCTGCGCATGCCCCTTTAGCACCAAAGAGGCAATGAGTACTCTGCGCCCGCTGGCGCCCGCCTGGCCTTGGTCGTCATGGCTCACGTCATGGAAACCTCGTGAGGTGCCCCTTGCATAGATATCTCCGCTCCTCGGGAGCCAGCCCAGGGAGGCTGCCCCTGAGGAGGTCTTGCGTCGTCCCCCTCGTGAGGGTCTTGAGTGGTTGTTGACGAAGATGGGCCATACCAGGCCGCTAGATGAGCCACGCCCTGGGCCGCAGGTAGGCAAGTCTGGGTACCCCCATTCCCAAGACGCCGACAGTTGCCCCCGGGCCCAAGGCGCGCTCGGACTTGGCTTCAAGGCAAAGCCATGGGTCAAGTGCGGAGCGCCGCGGGCCCCAATAGCCTGCGACCTTGATTGACGCGTGGCGATTGAAAGGATGTGGGTGTCTCCGCTTCTCCACGCTGCCTCGGCAACCACCCGACTTGACGAGTCCTGCTGTATGCAGAAAAACCATCATTACTTGTGATCATGGAGGCCGGCGGTCAGCCTCCCTCTGGCTATAAATGAGGAGAGGGGTGGAGCCCCCGTCGCTCATCTCTTCCTCCATTCCACCCGCTTCTTCTTATTCCACCTTACCGCGACACTCATGGCGCCAGTGAAGAGGTTCTCGGCCGCCGAGAAGGGGAAAGCTCGCCAGGAGGGGCCTGGCTCGCCACCGCCTAAGAGGGGGCGTGGTCGCCCCTGCAAGCATGCCGCAACCCCCACTGTGGTCCCTCGTGGCGTGGGCGAACTTCCTCGGGGTCCAGCGCCGTCCTTGGTGGCCGTGGCGGCGCCTCTTCGCGCGGCGGGGGCCGCCTAGGTCGTGGCAGCCCCGTCATTGAAGGGAGGCACGCCATGGTCGCTCGGCCACCCCTGCCGTGCTTCCACTCGGTGGAGGTGCTACCGGAGTTCCTCGTGTGGTTGGAGAACCCGGCCGGCACCTGGCTTCAGCTTCCGTTCTCCTTTGCTGACGAGCTGTCGGCCCCCGGTCCTGGCGGCCTCTGGTTGCAGGCCGACGGCTGCTGCAGCAAGGCTTCGTGGGTCGCGGTGGAGGTCTCTGTCACAGGCAATGTAGCCTTGGCCCGTGTCTAGCAGATGTTTGCCCGCGCGCGCGGCCTGAGCAGGCAGTGCAACCTCCACTTCAAGTATGACAGCGCAGCGACCCTCTTCGTGAGGGTGTCCAGGGAAGACGGTCGCCGCGCCGGATGCTCCCCTGAAGACAACGATGGTGACGAAGTGCTCGGCCTTGGCGACGTCCATGACGAGGATGAGGGTAAACTCGCGCTCGACGATGGCCACGTATCGTTCGGCGACGACGGCTCCTCCTCCGGCGGAAGCTCCAGCATCGCCGGCTACGACCAGCCGCCACGTCGTCGGGCTCGCTTCGAGGACGGTAGCGGATCGTCCCGTCGTTGCACCCCAGTGAAGCATGAGGAGGTATCCGTCTAAGTCCGAGGGGATGATCCTTGTGAGAAGCCGAATCGTGGGAGCCGCTTTTTCTTGTCCTCTCCTTCCATTTCCTCCCGCATTATCAGAAACGAGTATGGGGCCCTGCGGGGGCGTGTGATGAACCATGGTGCTTATGTTGCTTTGTGGTGTGTTTATTGTTTCCGGGTTGTGTCATGAAATCTGTGCCATATACGGGTGTAGAAGGTAACTTAGCTGGATGCCTCCGGGGTAGCTTTGACCTCATGAGGGCGCGCGCCTCTGGGCACTTGGTGGGGTTTCCCCGCTGCTGATTCGGGCGATATCGTGAAGCTGCAAAAATTCGTTAAGAAATCCTTAACCCCTCTCGCGCGAGGCCTCAGGCATGGGCTGGTCATGGCCAAACACTCCACGTCGCGGTACCCGTGGGGCACAGACTAGAAAAGGGATGCTCCAATCACAAGCTCAAACGAGGGTGCCTCGCGGAGACTAGGGGAGTGCGCACGCGCGCGTGCCTATCCAGCCCCCTCACGAGGCGTGCGAGGGAGAGCGTCGGGCAACTGCCGCCCTCCCAGGCGAAACAAAGAATCGAGGGAAGAATCAGAGAGAAGAGGGGGTTCAACCAAGCCATCGAGAAACGCCAGAACTTCAAATTTCATTGAAAGAAAAAAGGGGCGAGCCAACTATAGAAAGCAAATGAACAGCCGCGTCCGGCACCTAGTCTAGTCTTCTCAGCTGCGCGGAGCTAAGTGCTGCCACTAGGACGTGGGACGGAGCCCCCAAGGCCCGAGGGCGGCACTCCGGAGACTCCGGGGCGTGTACAACCCCACTCATTATTACGTGAGAGTGTCACGAGCGGAGACCTTCACAGGCACTGGGCCTTGCTTCATGGATAGAACTTCTGGAGGTGCTGGATGTTCCAGGCATTCTGGATGGGGATCCCAACCTGCGTGTCTAGGCGCACAGCGCCAGTCCTGGAGATGCGGGCGATCCTAAATGGGCAGAGCTTATGCAGCCCTTCCCTGGAGACCACCCGCCTCAGGACGAGATCGCCCACCTCGAGCATCCTGGAGTGGACACTGCGACAGTGGTACCGT
This sequence comes from Aegilops speltoides, assembly GCA_021437245.1. Classification (NCBI taxonomy): domain Eukaryota; kingdom Viridiplantae; phylum Streptophyta; class Magnoliopsida; order Poales; family Poaceae; genus Aegilops; species Aegilops speltoides. The sequence goes on from CM038142.1 coordinate 406,657,573, forward strand.
CGTAGCACCTGCTGTTACCTTGCCGCTCGGAGCGAGGCTTCATGGCGGCGTTCCTTCCCCAGCACAAGGTTCATCCCCCGCATGGCGTCTGCTGCGTCTCATCAAACGCCAGGACCCGCGCGGAGCGATGCCTGACCTCGTGAGGGAGAACCGCTTCTACTCCATAGACAAGGAAGAACAGGGTCTCGCCTGTTGGCTTGGTGGCGGTGGTGCGGATGGACCACAACAGGGACTGGAGCTCGTCGTGCCAGCCCCTGCCGCAGGCTTCGAGCTTCTTCTTGAAGGTCCTGGTCTCGAGGCCTCTCAAGAACTCGGCGTTGGCACGCTCGGCTTGGCAATTGCTCCTGGGGTGCGCCACCGAAGCGTAGCAAATCTACGTTCCAAGGTTAGCACAATAGGTCCTGAAGAGATTGCTAGTGAACTGCGAGCCGTTTTCGGTGATGATGCGGTTAGGAACCCCGAACCGGCTCACAACGCCGTTGATGAACTTAATTGCCGACCCGGCTAGGATGGTGCGGACGGCTTCCACCTCTGCCCGTTTGGTGAACTTGTCAATGGCGACGTAGAGGTAGCGGTAGCCCCCAGGCGCTCGCAGGAACGGACCCAGGATATCCAGCCCCCAGACCGCGAATGGCCACGAAAGTGGAATAGTCTGGAGGCCTTGGGCCGGCTGGTGGATTTGCTTGGCATGGAATTGGCCGGCCTCGCAGGACTTCACCAGCTCGGTTGCCTCGTTGAGTGTTGTGGGCCAGTAGAACCCGCTGCAGAATGCCTTGCCGACCAGGGTACGTGATGATGAGTGATGCCCGCAGTCTCCGCCATGTATGTCAGCTAGCAGCTCGTTCCCCTGCTCCCTGGAGATGCATCGCAAGGAAACATCATTTGGTCGCTTTCTGTATAGCTCACCATCCTGTATGCAGTACGCCGTAGTCTGCCGGGCCATGCGCTTCGCATCCGCCTCTTTCTCCAGCAGCATCCCTCGCATCAGGTACGCCTTGAACTCCTCGGTCCAGCACCCCTCCCGAGGCTCGAGCACCAGGAGAAGGCGTACTCCCGTGGTCGGGCCACAGATGGGGGCTCCCAAGGCTGGTGGTTGGGGGAGCTCCTCCTGAGGTGATGCCAGCCCCGCAGATGGGGGTGCTGCTGAAGGCTTGAAAAGCTGCTGCTCGAAGACGCCGGGCTCCTGGGGCAGGCGCTTGGATGCCCTTCTGGCGATGTCGTCAGCTTCCTTGTTCGTGCCACGAGGCACGTGTTGTAACTCCAGGCCCAAGAATTGCTTCTCCATCTTACGCACCTCCATGAGGTATGCCTCCATGTGCTCATCCCTTGGCTCGTACACCTTGTTGGAGAAGTTGACGAGGAGTTGCGAGTCACCCGTGATGGTGAGACGCTTCACCCCCAATGCCGCGGCGGCCTAGAGGCCGGCGATCAACCCCTCGTATTCCGTGATGTTGTTAGAGACCTGCTCGCCCCGCTGGAAGCAGAGCTGCACTGCTTAGTATAGCTTGTCTTGAGTGGGGGAGATGAGCACGGCGCCGGCCCCCGCACCTTGGCGTGCGAAAGCGCCATCGAAGTACATGACCCAGCCATCTGGCGCTTCGCTTCCTGGCAAGAGGGATCGGCTCTCGCCTGCTTCAGCCTCCGGAGCATCGGTCCATTCTGCCACAAAGTTGGCGGGAGCGGCTCCCTTGATGACTCTTGTTATGCTGAACTCCAGTTGAAATGCTTGCAATCCGATGTTCCACTCGGCGACCCTTCCCGCAGCATTGGGGCTCCGGAGCATCCTCTCTAGTGGGTAGGCTGAGACGACCTTAATTGGGTGGCCTTGAAAGTAATGACGCAGCTTGCACGAGGCCACCAGGAGAGTGAGCAGAAGCTTCTGTGGCATGGGGTATCGCACCCTCGCGTCCCGCAACACCGTGCTGACGAAGTACACCGGGTGTTCGACAAGGGCGGGAGTGTCGATGGAGCCAGTGACGTCTGGGGGTTGTTGCGCCTCCCGAGGTGGGGTATCCTCAGGAGCTTGATCATGCATCGGGGCCTCTGCAGGTCCAGGAATGCCGTCTTGTAGGACCTGATCATCTGCGGGTGTCGTTGAGGCTTTAGAAGTGTCGCCTTGGTGCCGCATCGTCTCAGCCGAGGGTGTGGTATTACGCGGCGCGTGTCGGCGTTCTGGGAACGGGGGTCCCCTGCTTGCCCGCCTGCGGCTGATGACCCACAAGTATAGGGGATCTATCATAGTCCTTTCGATAAGTAAGAGTGTCGAACCCAACGAGGAGCAAAAGGAAATGATAAGCAGTTTTCAGTAAGGTATTCTCTACAAGCACTGAAATTGTAGGTAACAAATATTTTTGTGATAAGATAATTTGTAACGGGTAATAAGCAATAAAAGTAAATAAGGTGCAACAAGGTGGCCCAATCCTTTTTGTAGCAAAGGACAATCTTGGACAAGTTCTTATAATGAGAAAAGCGCTCCCGAGGAGACATGGGAATTATTGTCAAGCTAGTTTCATCACGCTCATATGATTCGCGTTCGTTACTTTGATAATTTGATATATGGGTGGACCGTTGCTTGGGTACTGCCCTTTCTTGGACAAGCATCCCACTTATGATTAACCCCTATTGCAAGCATCCGCAACTACAAAAGAAGTATTAGGGTAAACCTAACCATAGCATGAAACTAGTGGATCCAAATCAGCCCCTTACGAAGCAACACATAAACTAGGGTTTAATCTTCTGTCACTCTAGCAACCCATCATCTACTTATTACTTTCAACTGCCTTCGTCTAGGCCCAAATAATGGTGAAGTGTCATGTAGTCGACGTTCACATAACACCACCAGAGGAGAGACAACATACATCTCATCAAAATATCGAACGAATGCCAAATTCACATGACTACTAATAGCAAGACTTCACCCATGTCCTCATGAACAAACGTAACTACTCACAAAGCATATTCATGTTCATAATCAGAGGGGTATTAATATGCATTAAGGATCTGAACATATGATCTTCGACCAGATAAACCAACTAGGATCAACTACTAGGAGTAATCAACACTACTAGCAACCCACAGGTACCAATCTGAGGTAATGGTACAAAGATTGGATACAAGAGATGAACTAGGGTTTGAGAAGAGATGGTGCTGGTGAAGATGTTGATGGAGATTGGCCCCCTCCCGATGAGAGGATCGTTGGTGATGATTTCCCCCTCCCGGAGGGAAGTTTCCCCAGCAGAACAGCTCCACCAGAGCCGTAGATTGGTTCCGCCAAGGTTCCGCCTCGTGGCGGCGGAGTTTCATCTTGTAAGCTTGCTTATGATTTTTTTCCAGGGTAAAAGACTTCATATAGCAGAAGATGGGCACTGGAGGGCCACCAGGGGGCCCACGAGGCAGGGGGCGCGCCCAGTAGGGGTGGGAGCGCTCCCCACCCTCGTGGCCAGGGTGTGGGCCCCCTCTGGTACTTCCTTTGCTCAATAATTCTTATTAGTTCCAAAAATGACTTTCATGGAGTTTCAGGACTTTTGGAGCTGTGCAGAATAGATTTCCAATATTAGCTCCTTTTCCAGCCCAGAATCCCAGCTGCCGACATTCTCCATCTTCATGTTAAACCTTGTAAAATAAGAGAGAATAGCCATAAGTATTGTGACATAACGTGTAATAACAGCCCATAATGCAATAAAGATCGATATAAAAGCATGATGCAAAATGGACGTATCAACTCACCCAAGCTTAGACCTCACTTGTCCTCAAGTGGAACGGATATCGAAAAATATGTCCACATGTTTAGAGATAGAGGTGTCGATAAAAAAATAAAATACGGACATGAGGGCATCATGATCATTCTTGTAACAACAATATATATATATATATATATATATATATTGTCATATGATTTATTAAGCTCAAGTAACAATCTATTCACAATGTGAAGTATGGTTCAGAAACTTCATTGAGAACTAACAAACTATAATCTCAGTCATTCAAGCAATTGCAATTTATCATAACATGGGAAAGAGTCAATATAAGAGCTTTTCAGCAAGTCCACATACTCAACTATCAAATAGTCTTCTACAATTGCTAACACTCATGCAATACTTATGGTTATGGAGTTTTAGTCGGACACAGAGAAAGGTAGGGGCTTATAGTGTTGCCTCCCAACGTTTTACCTCAAGGGTAATGTCAACAATAATAGTTCATGCTAACTTACATCCAATTGGATATATATATCAGGATCTTTCCAACACGAGGTGCTTGCCAAAGGATAAAATAAAAAGGGAAAGGTGAAGATCACCTTGACTCTTGCATAATGTAAAACACATAAAGTAAAAGATAGGCCCTTCGCAGAGGGAAGCAGAGGTTGTCATGTGCTTTTAGGGTTGGATGCACAAAATCTTAATGCAAAAGAATGTCACTTTATATTGCCACTTGTGATATGAACCTTTATTATGTAGTCCGTCGCTTTTATTACTTCCATATCGCACGATCATATAAATCTTATTTTCTCTGCACTAATAAGTCATAAATATTTAGAGAGAAAGTTTTATTGCTTGCAACATGACAACTTACTTGAAGAATCTTACTCAATCCATAGGTAGGTATGGTGGACTCTCATGGAAAAACTGGGTTTAAGGATATTTGGAAGCACAAGCAGTATCTCTACTTGGTGCAAGGAATTTTGGCTAGCATGTGGGGGAAAGGCAAGCTCAACATGTTGGACGATCCATGCCAATATACTTTAACTGATATGTGAGGAAACATAACCCATTACGTCGTGTTCCTTGTCCAGCATCAACTCTTTAGCATGTCATACTTTAATGAGTGCTCACAATCATAAAAGATGTCCAAGATAGTATATTTATATGTGAAAACCTCCCTTTCTTTATTACTTCCTATTAATTGCAATGATGACCAAAACTATGTTTGTCAACTCTCAACAACTTTTATGCCTCATACTCTTTATGTGTGAAGTCATTATTATACATAAGATCAATATGAACTCTTTTATTTCTTTTTATTCTTTCTATTTTCTCAAGATCATAGCAATATAGCAAAGCCCTTGACTCAACACTAATCTTTATTATATATAGCTCACAGACTCGATTACATAGAGGGATCACAAAGACAAACTCAAAACTAAATCATACCAAAACTTTATTCTACTAGATCAAGATATTACCAAAAGGATCAAACTAAGTAAAACGGTAAAGATAGGTGTGTGATGGTGTTACAATACCGGGGCACCTCCCCCAAGCTTGGCAGTTGCCAAGGGGAGTGCCCATACCCATGTGATTATGTCCTCGGAGGTGGTGAAGAAGGAGTTGTTGATGATGTAGGATTCTTCCTTAATTTGCGCTTGAGAATGGAATTTTTCTCCCTTAGATCATCGATCTCCTGCTCAAGGCTTAATATCCTTTTGCATACTTCCTGTTTGTTTTCCTGCAAGAGACAAAAAGGGATAAACTCGATCTTGGGTTTCTTTGCCCTATTAGGGAGGCTTGACTTTTTGAACTCCACATGCATGTACCCAGGTTGAGGTAAGGGGACTTCATCTTCATCTGAGCTCGTCTCCTCCTTTCCCTTAGGCTCGTAGTCTTCTTATTCCTAAGTGGTCCAGCCACAATGCTCCAAGTCCCCGTAGACCTTAGGGTCTGCAAGGTAATCAGCCACATAGCTTTCTCCCTCCGAATCCTGGGATGACATATTGCTCTAATCTGCGGCAAAAACAGCTCAAAACAAAGACAGAAGATGTTTGCGTGATACGGTGGTCAAAACCTTCGGGAGATTATATAATGAATTTTTACCGACCAAAAGAAGTATCGTGCAAGAAAACGTAGTCCGGAGAGCACATGAGGTGCCCACGAGGCAGGGGGCGTGCCCAGTAGGGGTGGGCGCGCCCTCCACCCCCGTGGAGGCCTCATGTCCTTCCCGGACTACTTCTTATTTTCCTGTTTTCTTAAATATTCCAAAACAGAGAAAAATTGCTATTAGAATTATTTTGGAGTCGGTTTACTTACTGTACCACATACCTATTCCTTTTTAGAGTCTGAAACATTCTAGAAAATGTCCCTTATGTATTCCTCCGGGATCACGATTTCAATAATATTAGTTTCAACATTTTATAGGATTACCTGAGATACAATGTTTGATTCTTTGACCATTCACCACCTTCGGATTTGTGCCTTCGAATTTGTTGATTTTTATTGCACCGAAACGATAGACCTCCTCGATAACGTAAGGGCCTTCCAATTTAGAGAGAAATTTTCCTGCAAAAAATCTTAAACGAGAGTTGAGAAGCAAAACATAATCACCTACGTTAAACTCACGCTTTTGTACCCTTTTGTCATGCCATCTTTTAACTTTTTATTTAAATAGTTTGGCATTCTCATAGGCTTGGGTTCTCCATTCATCAAGTGAGCTAATATCAAATAACCTCTTCTCACCGGCAAGTTTGAAATCGTAGTTGAGCTCTTTAATAGCCCAATATGCCTTATGTTCTTGTTCGAGAGGTAAGTGACAAGCTTTTCCATAAACCATTTTATATGGAGACATACCCATAGGATTCTTGTATGCAGTTCTATAGGCCCATAATGCATCATCAAGTTTCTTGGACCATTTCTTTGTAGATCAATTAACAGTCTTTTGCAAAATTAATAAGAGCTCTCTGTTACTCAATTCTACTTGACCACTAGACTATGGGTGATAAGGAGATGCAATTCTATGGTTAACATCATACTTAGCAAGCATTTTACGAAAAGCATCATGAATAAAATGTGAACCACCATCAGTCATTTCAGAGTTGCATTTAATTCTTTCCAATAAGTCCTACTTGAATTCAATAGTCTTCAGCATATAAGAACCAGCACAGGAAGTATAGAGCTTGGTGCGATCATTGAGAGAAAGCCGAGCATAAATTTTTTGAATAATCATTTCTCTTGAGAGATCATGATTGGGGCATGAATATAACATTGACTTAAGCCTCCCTCAAGCTTGAGCGATGCTTTCTCCTTCACGAGGCCAAAAATTATATATATATATATATATATATATACATATATATATATAATTACGATCACGATGAACAAGATGCATAGGATAGAACTTCTGGTGAAATTCCAATTTCAATCGTTTATAGTCCCAAGATCCCGTATCATCACATAGCCTATACCATGTCAATGCGTCTCCCTTCAAAGATAAAGGGAAGACCTTCCTCTTAACAACATCATCGGGCATACCTCCAAGCTTAAATAATCCACAAACTTCATCCACATAGATAAGGTGTAAATCGGGATGCAATGTTCCATCTCTTGCAAAGGGATTATCTAGCAGTTTTTCTATCATACCCAAAGGAATTTCAATGTAAACATTTTCAGTAGGTTCCGTAGGTTGAGGAGCAACTCTTTGCTCTACTGGTCGGGGTGAAGATACCCCGAACAAGCCCCTCAAAGGATTAGTTTGCATAGTAACAAGAGACAGAAAATTTCAGCACACTATATAAATGTTTCCTTACTAAGTTCCACTCACCAAAGGCGCTTCACTCCCCTGCAATGGCGCCAGAAAAGAGTCTTGATGACCCACAAGTATAGGGGATCTATCGTAGTCATCTTGATAAGTAAGAGTGTCGAACCCAACGAGGAGCAGAAGGAAATGATAAGCAGCTTTCAGTAAGGTATTCTTTGCAAGCACTGAAATTGTAGGCAACAGATAGTTTTGTGATAAGATAATTTGTAACGGGTAACAAGAAATAGAAGTAAATAAGGTGCATCAAGGTGGCCCAATCCTTTTTGTATCAAAGGACAAGCCTGGCAAGTTCTTATAATGAGAAAAGCGCTCCCGAGGACACATGGGAATTATCGTCAAGCTAGTTTCATCACGCTCATATGATTCGCGTTCATTACTTTGATAATTTGATATGTGGGTGGACCGGTGCTTGGGTACTGCCCTTTCTTGGACAATCATCCCACTTATGATTAACCGCTATTGCAAGCACACAACTACAAAAGAAGTATTAAGGTAAACCTAACCATAGCATGAAACTAGTGGATCCAAATCAGCCCCTTATGAAGCAACGCATAAACTAGGGTTTAAGCTTCTGTCACTCTAGCAACCCATCATCTACTTATTACTTCCCAATGCCTTCCTCTAGGCCCAAATAATGGTGAAGTGTCATGTAGTCGATGTTCATATAACACCACTAGAGGAGAGACAACATACATCTCATCAAAATATCGAACGAATGCCAAATTCACATGACTACTAATAGCAAGACTTCACCCATGTCCTCAGGAACAAACGTAACTACTCACAAACACTACAAAAAAAAGACACATCCGTGACATTTTGGGCCGAACGAATTTTTTTCTGTCATACATATGACACTTCTATGACGATAATTGTGACAAAACCCGGTATCATCATAGATGTGGTGGGCTCCTACTTCTATGACAAAAAATCATGATGAAAATGGGCTTTTCGTCCAGTATGGCGGAGACACAACTGCATGACATTCTTTGGGCGTCAATGATGAAAAACCGTGGTAGAAGCGAGGGGAGGAAAATTTTGGGGAGTTGCGGTTACGGTGGAGAGCGATGCGCTGCTTTCTCTCTGACATGTACGCGTGTGTGTCGCGAGGCGCTGGCTCTAATCGAACCCGAAGCGAGGCATTGGGCTCTAACTGAACCCGAGTGATTGCACTGAAGGCTACGCCTTTACTGAACCCGAGCGATCGATCGATAGTGTTAATCGAACCCGATGGAGCGATTCTTCGCCATCGCTGCTAATCAAGTCGATCGATTGGATGAACAAAGGAGTGTTGCGGGGGTGGATGAACATTGAGTGGTGGCATTGCCTCTAGATGAACAGGAACCCGTGGTGTGGAGGGCTGGATGAGCAGTAGACGGTGGAGGGGTGGTTGAACAGGATCCCGTGGTGTGGAGGGCAGGATGAACAGTAGACGGTGGAGGGGTGCCCGTGGAGGGGTGGTTGAACAATAGCCGGTAGAGTAGCGCGCGGTGGAGGCAGGATGAACAGGAGCCTGTGGAGGCTGGAGGAGGTCGACGGTAGCCCGTGGAGGCTGGAGGAGGTCGACGGTGGAGATGAACAGTATCCCGTGGAGTCCCGTTTCTTGCACGCCACACCCTCCCCTGTTTAACTAGTAGCACTCCAACACAAGTCCGTTTTGTTCGTTTTGCGGTATGCCACACCCCTCCCGATCAACAGGACCCCCGTTTCGACTGTAGGAGGTCCGTTTCCTCCGTTTTGTGGTACGCCAGACCCCTCCCGATCAACATGACCCCCGTTTCGACCGTAGGAGGTCCATTTCCTCCGTTTTGTGGTGCGCCACACCCCTCCCGATCAATAGGGACCCTGTTCAGAACGTAGGAGGTCTGTTTCCTCTGTTGTGCGGTACGCCAGGCCTTGTTTCCATCGCGCTCCGTCCAAGCCCTCCCGATGAACACGACCACACATTCCGTTCCGACCCAGCCGGTTGGCTCCCACACATTCCGTTGCCTCCCGATGAACACGACGCATTCCGTTGCCTCCCCATGAACACGACCCATTCCGTTGCCTCCCCATGAACACGACGACGACGTTGTTTCTCCGTTCCGACCCAGCCATGTACGTATGCGCGAGTAGGCGTTTGAGACCCCACCCGTATGTACACATACATGGTCGTATTTTCTTTCTTGCACCCTGGCCACTGTACGTACGTGTACATGCTATGTGCGCGCCTCTACTACAACACATGCACGCCTCTACAACGACCAAGATGTACGCATATCGCTTTGCGACGAGAATGGCAACGCCACGTAGGCTTCACCGGTGGGTCCCGATCGTCGAGCACTTCCTTGCCTACGAAGATGTAGCTGGTGGGTCCCAGCAGTCAGGGGGGCGAATCATTTTGGGTTTTTTTTGCCCGGACACACTTCCTTGTGTGCGAAGATGTAGCAGGTGGGTCCCAGCAGTCAGGGGGGCGAATCGGTTTTTTTGCCCGGACGCACTTCCTTGCGTGCGAAGGTGTAGCTGCTGGGTCCCAGCAGTCAGGGGGGGTGAATCGTTTTTTTTGCCTGGACGCACTTCCTTGCGTGCGAATGTGTAGCTGCTGGGTCCCAGCAGTCAGGGGAGCGAATCATTTTTTTTCGGACGCACTTCCTTGTGTGCGAAGGTGTAGCTGGTGGGTCCCAGCAGTCGGGGGGCGAATCATTTTTTTTGACGCACTTCCTTGCGTGCGAAGATGTAGCTGGTGGGTCCCAACAGTCAGGGGGGCGAATCATTTTTCCCGGACGCACTTCATTGCATGCGAAGATGTAGCTCGTGGGTCCCAGCAGTCAGGGGCGAATTATTTTTTTTCACGAAATACGGTGGCCCATCCGGTGGGTCCTCGCTGTCAGGTGGAGGAATAATTATTTTGCGCGTAATAAGGAGGCACTTCCTTGCGGCTGCCGTGGACCCAGCTGTCAGCCTCTCCACGTACAGTCCACGTCCGATGGAAGTCGTTCCTTGACCACATTGACCACGCCGCGCCGAGAGCACCACGGCGGTGGACGACGGCGAGGCCTAGGAAGGGACGACGCGAGCCGGGAAGACGCGCGATGGATGCACACGCAGAGAGGAGTACGAGGGTTCATTGGTTGGCGGCGCGCCGCCACCACGTAATAATAGGGGTGTGGGTGAGTGGAGGGATGGCTCGGCCGCGGTGGGAGTAGTAGGGGCGGTGAGGCCTCTGTGGCAAAGATAGCCCGCCACGGAGGCAGGAGCAAAGGCACGACGGGCGCTGCTTTGGTAATTTGGAGCAAGAAGACTAGAGGTTGAAGAAGCACGACGGCCGTTGGATTGGATCGGCCATCCTTTGTAGCTAGAATCGTTTATATTGACTAAGTTAACAAAGCCCTTGGTACGTCAACTTAGTAGGCCCACATGTCAGCTTCCGAAACGGTGTGCCCCAGATGTCAGGGGGATGAATCATTTTTTGGGTGGGTGAAGTTAGAATATCCGAGATTGGAGAAGAAGCACGACATCCGTTGGATGGACATCCAACGGCCACTACTGCTAGAACCGTGTGTTGACTATAAGTTGACAAAGCCTTGCATACCCGTCAACTCTGTTTTTTAGGGGACGAGTCAACTTAGTAAGGCCAGAAGTGTGTGGCAGAGAACTTATAGCCCATTTGAGATTTGTAAGAATGTGTAGCCCATTTTTGAATTCTAATGGAATTTACTACAGCCCATTTACAGTTTGTTAAAAGTACAGCCCATTTCAACCAACCGTTCAAAACAGAATTCAATAAAATTTCCCACATTTTGATGGGATCCGAATATTTTTATCCTGAAATTTTAGTCAGATTAAATACAATTTCAATATAAATTTATATTGTGTAAAAATCCAACGAAACATTCCACTCGCAACAATTAATGAAATTAAAATTTTCAAGATTCCAAAAATAATATTTTATAAAGTAATCACTGTTTGGTGCATTTTTTATAGTTACTACCCAGTTTTTATAATTACATCACATTTATTATTTCTTAAAGCCCATTTTCTTGTTAAGACTAATGCATCCCTCCTAGGAATGATTTGCAGCCCAGCGGAGCGGAGAATAACAACTTGACCTTGCCTGGGTATTCCTAAAAAAAGTATGGCTGTGCTAGCCATTTTCAGCTTGAAAAAAATTAATATCTGGGCTGGATATCTGGCCTGGGCTAGACGGGCCACAGCCCGATTAATACTGCAAGCGATGTTTTCGTTGTTGTTCGAGAGGAGAAAAATTAATATCTGGGGTAAACATCGAAAAACTCTGCAGTGCTCACACCTCAAAAACACAAATACTGCTCGAGCTTCTTGGTCCCAGCTGTCGGCCGCTTCTTGTGCAATTCTCTCGTTTATTGACTACTCCCTCCTTTCCGGTTTATAATGCTCAATTCAAAGATCTCACCAATCAAGGTAGATGGCGAATGGTGGAATACTTTTTTCTAGTTTTGCAAAAGCACCTAATTAATGCTCTTGTTATCCTCAAAAAATTATGTTTACCAATGCATTAATTGCAATGCATGCATGCATTCATAAAGTACATGCATTGGTCAATTTTCTCTTAATACTTGCATGCAATGATTTAATGCACCTTGGAATAAGAACATGTGATGGAAAACAACCAAATTGAGCCTTATAAAATGGAAAAATTAAAATTTGAGATAAGCCCTATAAACCGGAAAGGAGGGAGTACATAGGTAGACAATGGTGTAGGACCGTGATGTCAGGAAACCAGGAGGAAGCAAAATAAATTATAGTTATATATATATAATAAGGAGGCACTTGCATACGTGAGGCTATGGACATGGTGGGTCCCCATTGTCATCCTATCCAAGTAAAGTGATCTCTCGCCGCTGCTTCCGCCTAAACAAAGCACCGCCAGCCGCCCCGCTTCCCGATGCAGGCGATTGCTCCGCCTTCAAAAGACACAAGTGCCGTCCGTCCATCCATCTTCCGCACACATTAATGATACGCGGTTGCCAAGACAGCTACTCCGGCGCCACACGTCCATCCCTCCGCCCGCCCACCATTGCTATATAAACTGCTGTGCCAGCCATAGCCGCAGTCATCCTCATCTGTTCCCTTTCGCCTGTCCACACTACTACTGCCCACCATGGCTTCCTCTCGCTCCAGCGCTCTTCAGGATGGGCGGACAACGGACCACAAGGAGATAGCAGCCATTGCTGCCGACCGACTGGCCGGCAGGCAGCCGGAGGACGACGACGTCCCAATGGAGAACATGGTAGTCGACGATCCGGCGCCAACCCCCTCCTCCGCGCCATCCTTGCCGGTGCATTGCACCATGACCGTCGGCGAGGCCCGTGCCCAATATATGGACAGGGTGAGGCAGATGTGTGAGGAGCAGTTCCGAGAGGCGCATGCGACACCGCCTACAACCACCATCTCCTCCAGGAGCACCTGTAGGCGGAGGAGCAGATCACCGCGGAGCGGGCGGAGCAGGAGGCGCTGCTCGACTCGTACCGCTCCGCCCGCAAGGGCCGCCGAAGGCCTGGCGGTACCGCATGCGGAGTGGCGGGGCTGCGACCGCCACAAAGAGGCTAGCAAAGAGGGCGCGAAGCGGCGCGCGCTGTTTGGCGAGACCGAGGACGAGGCGAAGGACAATGCCAGCCCGACGAGTCCCGCTTCTTTGGCGCCGACGATGTTCGCTCCGCCGACGCCCGTGGCGCCAACAACGAGGCAGAGGACACCGCTGCTCGGGACGCCTGGGCGCCAACAACGATGAAGACACCGCTGCTCGCCGATGCCCCGCCCCGCCAATAACGAGGCAGAGGACATCGCCGACTCAGCCGAGGCCCCACCGTGCCGGCAATGTGGGGGAGGATTTCCACCGCTCCGCTGAGGCACCGCCCACCGGCAACAAGACAGAGGCATCGCCAGCTCCGCCGAGGCCCCGCCATGCTGCCAACGAGGCCGTGCCACACAGAAAACGAGGAAGAGTAGAACACGGTAGGTCACCGCCGCTTGGGTCCAAGTAAGGTCACCGCTGCTACCCTCCGGTTGAAGCCAAGCTAGGCGGGTTGACCATTGATGGCCAGTTAGCTTCTTGGCGGCGACGTGGAGTCCGAGAGCTACACTGGAGAAGAACGCTGCTTCTACTTAACTGCCGGTGCAGTTGGCTGACTGACATGTGGGCCGAACAGGCCACATGTCAGTTACGCAACTGCACCTACAGCTAAGTCATCAAGCTTCTGTTTGGCTCGTTGGGACATGTGGGTAGCTAACCGGTTAATTAATTATACCTCCAGTAGCACCCTTTTTAGTTTTTTTTTTGAAAAGGAGGATGACCCTCGGCCTCTGTGATCCGGGAGATGCATGCAGCCACAAACACCCCTTTTAATTGAAGAATGTATGAAATGTAATGAAACCGCATGTTTATATGAACCGACCGTATGAATGAATTTATTTGATTAGTTCAATTCTGTATCACCGGTATTGGATGAACATGCAAAACAATACGTAGTAGCATTATTCCTGTGGTGATCACCACGTTTGCAGAATTTCACATGTACTCCCCGGTCCTTTCTAGTCTGCATACAAGTTTTGTCTGCGGTCAAAGTATCTCTACTTTGACCAATCTTATACAAAAAGTATGCACTTTCACAATGTGCTAAGTAAAAGGAATGTATGAGTACAAAGAGTTTGAGCAGCTTTTTAGCGTTTTGTACATTGCAATCAAACACATAGGCCTGGCAATTCATAGAGAACATTCAAAACAATCGATGATTATGCATCTCAGCGACTCACATGTCAGAGGCAATATTTACTTCACAACTAAAGAATAAAGAAAAATTGATCGCCGCCGCCGACAAAGAAAGTCGCCCCATTGAAAATATCAAACGCATATCTTGCTAAAATCAATGAGCAAAATTTGACAAGGTTGTCCCATTCCAAATTATCAATTGCCTACGATTGTGGAATGGGTAGGGTTTGCCATCAGTTCGGACATTGACATGGCACCTCGTGCTAAATAAACCAGTTGTTCTTTTTGTGCAGTTCCACCAAAATCAACCAAATTCGCGCGTAGCTTGTATGATTTCGCCCTTATATGTTGCAACGCCTTGAACTTATGGGCACCTCCTTTCTTGTGGTGGAAATGAATGATTCGATGTATTCATGAACATTTTGTGCAGTTCCCGTTGAAATCAAGCTGAGCACCCATGTTTACACAAATACAAAAAAGAGATTAGTATAAAGCAAACTGTACTATGAATTGACAGTTTCAACAGGCACATACATGGTCCATGTAGAGCACACTTTTAGAAAAATGGAACTCACCAGAAAGAATCATAGAACAACATTGTACTCGCGCATCACAGCAAAAAAAAATGGAGATTTGTCAGTCCTTCTGAGTTGAAGTTAGTTTGGTCTGTGGGGAGTAATGTAACCATCCTTCAACTGCTCCTTCTGATGAGAAGATAGACAGGGCTTCTTCATCCTGGCATAATCGGAACTAGTCACTTCATGTACTCCATATTCTTCTTCAGAGGAAGATGATCCCTGTTTGCTCGAAAAAAGGAAAGGAAATAGTTAAAACAGCACAGATAAAGCACTTCTCAAGGACAATACCACCTTTTTATGGCAGTATCTAAACAGTAGCACAACACCAATAGAGATGACAAAGCTCAATCATATGGATGAAATCAGTGGGTGAGTACCAACATTTGTCAGGAGGCTGATTGTGTAGAGCATACAGATGAAACACTTCTCGGGAACCATTTGTTGCTATCTACGGGGGTGGCCATGCTTACTATATACTCCTCGATTAGTTTAATGTTTCCAACATCTTCTTGTGCAGTTCCACTAAAATATATGGTATCTTCAAAGAAGATCCCTGTTTGCACAAGTAGAGATAATTACGTATGGCATCAAATCAGTGGCAAAACAATTGCTCATTCCAGCCATAGAAATAAATTAAGATGCAAAACTATATCATTACTTGTGTCATCACAGTTCCAAAGGCTTCATTACAGACCGGAGTTGATTTTTGTTTTTCTTCCGCTTGTTCTTCCCCTTCATTACTTGGTTCAATAACAGATAAGCTTCGCCTTCAATGTAAGATTTGGCATGTCAATTAGGGAGCAAAAGTATAGTACTAAACTTAATTTTCTGATGAAAGTGGCAAAATACAGGCCAGCAGTTGTGAAATATCCTTATCTTACCTCAATGGGATATTATGGTTGTCGGTGTACTAAAGTAGGGGGTACCTTAGTACCCCGGACTTGTGCACGGGCAGTCGCAGCGCCCCGCGGCAAGGCTTGCCGGACGCCCGCCAAGACCCTCCGTCACTTCCTATTTACTGCCATTCAAGAACAAAGTATCAACCAAGGAAACAAAGGCCCCGGCAAGAGGAGCTCGCCGGGGAGGCCGATCAAGGCGCTTCCAACAGACTAGCCGCGACGCCCCGCGCGTCCCGGCAAGGCCCGGCGGTCGGCAAGCTTGCCGGCCCGGCAAGAGAAGGGTCGCGGCAAGGCACTTGCCGTGGCAAGGCTGCCACCCTGCGCTCCAGCGCATCCAACGACATGTTGCCCTGGGGCCATCCCAGAGGCACGTGGCGAGGCAATGCGCAGCCATGCGGAGCGAGGTGGCAAGCAGAGCTGACAGAGACGCCATCGTGGCAACCGGTGGCTCACCTAACGATCGTTTTTTACTTTGTTAGGGCGACCGGACAGGCATTAAATGCCCTTGTCTCTCCGCCGCCGAGTTAGGTAGGGGACACTGTTGGTCACTGTTGTACCAACCTGCGTTTTTACCTTTCTACCCCCTCTTCCTACGCTGCCACCTGTTGGCGCCCCCTTCAGACTATAAAAGGGAGGCCCATGCGCACGTAGAAGGGGTTCGGTTCATTCGACACACAACGCCACTATACGCTCGCATCCTCGAGCAAGATCAAATACAAGCACAAAGCAGCAGTAGGAGTTTTATCTCTCCGGAGAGCTCCGAAGCTGGGTAAAAATCGCCCGTCTCCCCCGAGCGCCCGACCTCGATCTGCTCTGCGCACGCCCTCCGCTCCCTTGCCAGACTAGAAGGGGCCTCCTGCCCCATAGGTGCTCGTGGCCGCACAGAGCCAGCCCCGGCATCTTTGGCGCGCCAGGTAGGGGTTGCGTCGAGGTCGTGAGCATCTGATCCGGTCTCCGCACATGCTGCATCAACGCCTTCATCAACATGCCACCGAAGAAGAAGCCTCGAGGTGGCCGCCCGTTTACATCAATTCCACCACCACCGCCGGAGCAAGCAAGCGGTGGAGTGGACACCGGCGAGGAGCGGGCGCCGACGACGGATGCACGTCGTCACCGAGATCCAAGAACAAGGCCCATAGCGCCGGGCGACGGTGCAGACGCCGTACCCTTCCCAGGAAGTGCAAGGTCAACAACGCCCCGGTGCTCCTAGCACCGTGCTTGCATTAGAGCAAGGCCAAGCTGGTGGGTCGCGGGACGTTCGAGGCCAGCATGCACGCCACCATGCTGGCGCAAGTGAGGTACGTTCGCCCGGACGGGGTGTTCCTCCTCCCAATCCAGTTGGGAGTCCGAGCACGTCCCGCTCTTCGCGCCACTCGTCGCCACCACCACCCAAGACAGCAGAGGAAGCACTGGCCCGAGCCCAGCTGCTTCTAGATTACCCTCCGGCGCCGCATAAGATTGACGACTGGAGGATGACCATTTACAGCCTCATTAGCTTCGCTTAACGGCGATAAGCCCCGGCGCATCGCGTGGAAGCCCGGCAAGACGCCCAGGCGCAGGCCTGCGCCGACAAGACTGCTGGGGGTGCCACCTCCGTGTACTCCCAGCCCCGAGGGCCAAGATCGCCAGCTCGCCGGGCCAACCCCAACGCCGACTCCACTACATCGCCGACCCCGAACTCGCCGTGATCAACGCCACGCTTCCAAGAACGGCAACACGAAGACGCCTTCGCACCGACCAGCGCAGAAGGGAAGCGCGACGTCAATCGACCAGCGCAGACCCATTGTCGACATGCATGCGCCCGGGGAACCAGCGACTTCAGACGCGGCAAGTTGCCCTGCGCTCACCGTGGAATGCGGCAAGTCCAAAGGGCCCAAGACCAAGAACTTCAAGCCCGACGTGCGTGAGAAGTATGATGGCAGGATACATCCGCCGAGTTCCTCAAGATCTACACCATCGCGGTGCGAGCCGCCGGAGGGCGGCGAGAATATCCTTGCTAACTCCTTCCGCTGGTGCTCAAGCCTAATGTCGATCTTGGCTCATGCACTTGCGGACGGCTCCATCTCTTCATGGGCGGACTGTGTCATCGGTTTGTCGGCGCCTTCACAAAGTGCCACAAACCCCATGGCCGAAAGCGATCTGCATTTGCTCGCCGGAAGGAAGGAGAGCCCTGCGCGAAGTACATACAGAGATTCATCCAAGTGCAACACAACATCCCGAGACGTCCACCTGCACGCGGTTATCGGCTGCGTTCCATCGAACGTCGAACCGCCGGATGAGGGAGGAGATGGCGATGTGCAAGATTAGAGATGTCGCGAGCTTTATGCTCTAGCCAACAAGTGTGCGAAATTTGAGGAGGGGAGGAAGATCCCGGAGAGATCGCGGGGAGCGAAGGATCTCGACAACGAGGATGCTGCCCGGCAAGGAAGGGCCGGGCGCAACAACAGAAAAGAAAGGCCAAGGATGTGCTAGCTGTTGAGCATTCCGCAACGGAGGCAGCTCCGACAAGGCCAAAGCCGACGACTCGGCGAGGCTGTGGTGGCCGACAAGCGTGATAGCTCCGCAAGCGGTATTGCAAGATCCACCGCACTAAGGGCCATGATCTCCAAACCTGCAAGAAAGTGGAGCAGATGGCTGACTCTGAAAGTCTGTACGAGCGGCGCATGACAAGGAGAGGGCCCAGGAGGCGGCGGAGGATCCGCAAGAAGCCTCCCGCCCGAGGGCACTGCAGCAGCCAAGCCAAGCGGCAAGGAGGAGACAGCTCCCGGGGCGCGACAAGGATGAAGATGAAGATGAGGATGATGAAATGGAGGAAGATGAGACTGATGACCAAGAGTTTGAAGGCAACAGAGGTGTTGTGCATCGACGGCGGCCTCTCTTCGCGCGCCTCGCACCGCCAACTCAAGCGGTGGGGGTGCGAAGTGAACGCGGCAGAGCCGTCCGTCGAGTCGCGCAAGCCTCTGAAGTGGTCCGGCATGCCCATCATCTTCGATGTTGAGGACCACCCTGATCGTATCACTGTGGTCGGGTGCTTGCCGATGTTGGTCTCACCAACGATCCGCAACCTCAAGGTCAATAAGATGTTGGTTGACGGCGGGGCCGGCCTCAATCTGATCTCTTCAGCAGTACTCAAGAAGCTCCAGATCCCCGACAGCGAGCTCGAAGAAACTGGTACCTTTCAAGGGATAAATCCGGAAGGAGCAAGCCAAAGGGAAGATCACACCGCCAAGAACGCTTTGGCGCGAGCTGAATTTCAGGATAGAGAAGGTCACATTTGATGTTGCCGATATCCGTTGCCCTACAATGGGATACTAGGCCGATCTGCGCTTCGCCAAGTTCATGGCAGCCTCTCACCTCGCCTACAGCGTGCTCAAGATGCTGGTCCAATAAGTGTCATT
Organism: Aegilops speltoides; assembly: GCA_021437245.1. NCBI lineage: Eukaryota > Viridiplantae > Streptophyta > Magnoliopsida > Poales > Poaceae > Aegilops > Aegilops speltoides. The sequence continues at coordinate 406,676,696 of CM038142.1, forward strand.
TCTGTCCAAGGTGACAAGAAGGATGCACTTATCTGCACCGACAAGATCTACCGGGAAGCCGCGGCCGCCGCAGAGCGCAAGCCACTTGCCGCTGAAGCTCCCCGGGGGAAGAGGAAGGCCAAGTCCGGCAAGGATAGCTCTGGCGCCCACTCCGACAAGCGCACCTCCCCGGAGCGCTGCGCTGTCGTCGAGGACGCGCCATCGAGCTCCACCGGCAAGTGCAAGAAGGCAAAGATAACTTCACCAAAGACCAAGAAGGTGGCCGCCAAGGAGGACGGCACTGGTGGTACCTTCACCATCAGTGCCACGCTTGGTCCTAAATAGGAAAGCGCGCTCGTTACTTTCCTGCGGGCGAATGTCGATGTGTTTGCATGGCAACCATCTGACATCCCCGGTGTTCCCAGGGAAGTAATTGAGCACCACCTTGCCGCCTGCCTTCATGCGCGGCCCGTCAAGCAAAGAGTCAGAAAGCAAGCAGTAGAGCGTCAAGAGTTCATAGCAGAAGAGATCAGGAAGATGGAAGCAGCAGGCCTGGTCCGAGGAGTCTCGCATCCGGCGTGGCTAGCCAATCCAGAGTCGCGGCGCCAAGGCAAGCGGCAAGTGGAGGCTTTGCATCGACTTCACCGATGTTAATAAAGCACGCCCCAAGGATCCATTCCCTTTGCGGCAAGATTGACCAGATTGTAGACTCCACAGCCGGATGTGACCTGCTTTCTTTCCTTGATGCTTACTCAGGATATCATCAGATTTTCATGGCAGAAGAGGATGAGGAGAAAACCGCGTTCATTACTCCATGTGGCACGTACTGTTTCGTACGGATGCCTTTCGGGTTAAAAAATGCTGGTTCGACATTTGCAAGAGTAGTCAGCCATGCTTTTGAGCCACAGTTGCACAGGAATGTAGAAGCTTACATGGATGGCATAGTGGTCAAGAGCAAAGACAAAGAGACCCTGGTCCAAGATTTGGGTGAGACTTTTGCAAATCTGCGCAAGGTCAATCTCAAGTTGAACCCCGAGAAGTGTGTGTTCGGAGTTCCTTCCGGCAAGCTTCTCGGGTTCTTTGTGTCTCAGAGGGGAATTGAAGCCAATCCCGACAAAATCAAAGCCATTGAGCAGATTGAAGCACCCAAGCGCGTCAAGGATGTGCGAAAGCTTGCCGGCTGCATTGCTGCTCTCAGTAGATTCATTTCCAAGTCCGCTGAACATGCCCTGCCATTCTTCAAAATCTTGAAGAAAGCAGGGCTGATGAAATGGACTCTGGAAGCGAAGGCTGCACTGCAAGACTTGAAGAAATATTTGTCCTCCACCCCAACACTCGTCGCACCTAAGCCACAAGAGAAGTTGCTGCTATACCTGGCGGCAACCAATCAAGTGGTTAGTGCCGCGTTAGTGGCAGAGAGGGAGGCAGACGATGAGCCAGCACCCGCGGCAAGCGACTCTAGCGACAAACAGAAGGCCTCCCCGGCAGGCCCCGGCCCAGCAAGCCCCGCTCCGACGAGTTCTGGCTCCGCTGGGGATGGATTGGTGCAATTGCCGGAAGGAAAACAGAAGAAGAAGGTGCAGCGCCCCGTTTACTTTGTCAGCTCCCTTTTGCAGGGGGCTAGATCAAGGTACTCTGGCGTACAGAAGCTGCTCTTCGTCCTGCTCATGGCCTCAAGGAAGCTGCGCCATTATTTTCAAGCACATGAGATCACGGTCGTCACTCGCTTTCCGCTGAAGAGGATACTGCAGAACCCAGAAGCAACAGGCAGGATTGTCGAGTAGGCACTGGAATTGTCAAGCTTTGGCCTTAAGTTTGAAAGCACTTCAACTATTCAGAGCCGGGCTTTGGCAGAATTTATAGCAGAATGGACGCCAACACCGGACGAAGAAACTCCGGAGAAGAGTATCCCCGTCAAGGAAGCTAGCAAGGAATGGGTCATGTACTTTGATGGTGCCTTTTCACTGCAAGGCGCCGGGGCAGGCGTGCTACTTGTCGCCCCTGTCAGAGAACACCTCAAGTACGTGATCCAGATGCACTTTCCCAAGGAGCAAGCAACAAACAATACTGCAGAGTATGAGGGCTTGCTTGCCGGACTCAGGATCGCGGCAGAACTTGGGATCAAGAAGCTTATTGTTAGGGGTGACTCACAGCTTGTCGTCCGCCAAGTTAACAAAGATTATCAGAGTCCGCTGATGGAAGCATACATTGATGAAGTGAGAAAGCTAGAAGAACATTTTGACGGCTCGCAGATGGAACACGCTCCAAGAGCTCGTAATGACATTGCAGATGGCTTTCACAAAGTGCGCCAGACTCAAGTTGCTGTGGAACCAGGGATTTTGTGCTCAAGCTCGACTCAACCATCTCGTGACACCATCAACTCGGACAGAGCAAGAAAAGAAAGTTGGTTATCGGGCGACTACTTTCCCAAGCAGAGCTCCCTGAGCCGCCGCCAAGAAGGTCCCTGGATCGACATGAGAACGCTGAGGAGCGGTCTGGCCCGACAAGCCCCGAGGCTTGTTTCATCGAAGCGACACCCCGACAAGTTGTCCCGACACGCTTGTCGGGAACATCTCGCCCGCGGGATCCCCGCCTTGCCATGGAGACGGATGTTCCAAGCCGAAGTTTGCGCTTTGGTCCTTGCTGCCGAGCCGCAAGCTCCAGCCTGGGCACAATAGTCCACTTCTTCAGACAGAGAACTTCCCAAGAGCAGGAAGAAGCGTAAAGAGTAGCCCGCAATCGAAAGTATGTACCAGCTTGTCGATGACATACTGCATGTAAGAAGATTCAACGGAGTGAAATTGAAATGCATCTCCGAGAAGAAGGACAAGAGCTGTTGGCAGAGATACATGGAGGCATATGTGGCCACCACATTGGCGCGAAGAGCACTTGCCGCAAAGCTTTCCGCAAGGCTTCTTCCGCCGATCGCACAAGTAACCAAGTGTGAAGCGTGCTGCCCATTCCAAACAGATTCATCAACCAGCCCAAGCTCTCCAAACAATCCCTTTGTCTCGCCATTTTCGGTCTGGGGCTCGACATCTCGCCCCTTCCCCGAAGCTATCGGGGCTTTGAGTACTTGTACGCTGTAATCGACAAGTTCACAAAGTGGCCCAAGTGGAACCAATGAGGAAGGTGACAAAGACAATCAGCAATCAAGTTCTTTAGGTCGATTGTCCGCTGCTTCGATCCCCAGGATCATCACCGACAATGGCACACAATCCACGAGCCACACCTTCATGCAGTACATCCAAGATCTTGGCACCAAGATCTGCTTCGCTTCTGTTGCTCACCCAAGAAGCAACGGTCAAGCGGAGAGGGCGAACGCTGAAGTGTTGCGCGGGCTCAAGACCAGAACTTTCGACAGGCTACATAAGTGCGGAAAGAATTGGATCGAGCAGTTGCCGGTGATTCTCTGGTCGATCAGGACGACACCAAATCGAGCCACTGGCCAGACACCTTTTGCTCTTGTCTATGGAGCAGAGGCAGTTCTCCCCACGGAACTCGTATACGGATCGCCACGAGTGCACGCTTATGATGAGCTTGAGCAAGAGCGGCTGCGGCAAGATGACACGCTGCTCCTCGAGGAGGATCGTCTTCAGGCTGCTGTGCGAGCTGCTCATTACCAGCAAGCCTTGCGCCGCTATCGTAGCCGCAAGGTTAACGCCAGAAGCTACGAGGAAGGCGACCTTGTTCTTCGGCGCGTTCAATCCGCCAAGAATTCAAACAAGTTGACGCCGAAGTGGGAGGGCCCTTATCGGGTAAAACGAGTCACTAGGCCCGGCGCTGTCCGCCTTGAGACCGAAGATGGCATTCCGGTGAGCAATTCCTGGAACATAGAACATCTTCGCAAGTTTTATCCATGAGGCACGGTTGCCGGACCCATTCTGTCGACCACCTTTTGTACAAGCCTTGCCGCTGTCGCATGTAACACTTTGTACAAAGCCGGGCGCAGCTCCCGTGCGTAAATAAAGTTCATGTGCCCTGCACATCCTGTTAAATTCAGTGCGTCTTTATTTTTCTTGCATATATGCCTGACACTTTGTGCAGCACTTACCCCCGGTAAGCAATAAAGGAGCTTAAGGTCCTATATCATTATTTTCTCTTCTTTCTTCTCAAAAAAAAGAGAAAGGGAAGATACCTCCGCCCACAAGTTCACCCGTGGGAGGAGGAAGGAGGAGATAGAAATCTGGACCGGGCGCTATTCAAAGGAATCTAGCCTTGCCGGGGCGAAGAAAACAGAAAAGCTAAGTAGCCAAAGTTTGAGCCTAGTCATTTTTAAATTTTTCAAGTTATATCCCTTGAACATTCGTGCCTTGTATGGAAAACCTGTGCGCGGAGGAATCGACTCGCGGCTAAGTTGCGCCCTTGCGTTGTTTCCGAGCACGCTCAACAATACAAGTGAGCCGCAACTAGTCCCGACAAGATTTCTTGCCGGAAGCAGCACCACCAGCGGGCTGCTGACGTTCCGCACTCGGCAAGTGTGCTTGCGCCGGCAAGGTCCCTCAAAACGTAGGGTAAAAGCATACAAAGGACACAACCAAGTAAAGGGAATAACATAGCAAGCAGTACCCAGAATAAAGTTATATTACAAGAATGACTTATTGTGGCACTGACTAAATTGCTCTCATAACCAAAACAGCAGCAGCGAGGAAAGGGAAGAAGCAGGGCGGCCTAATCCGTGCGCCCGCCGTCGACCCTCCTGACATCATTCACTTTGTCCACGATGGGTGCGACGATGGCCTTGAGATCCTCAAGATCGGCGCCCTCCGGCAGCTTCTTGGTGACGCGGGAGAGGTCGACGCCTGGGTTGCGGAAGAGGACCTTCACCAACACCTTCTCCAGACCCGGCAGCAGATCGCGCGACTCGCGTCGGCCAGCTTGCTTTGGGACCTCTCCGGAGCTGCCGGAGAGCCGCCACCACGCCCTTGAAGAAGAGCGTGAGCTTGGCGCTGGCTGGAGATTCTCCTCGGCAGAGTATCCAAACCCGCTGTTCAGCTCCGCCAGCTCCTCGCCGATGAGCGGGCGATGTTGACGAGGCCCTCCGCCCGAGCTCCACCGTGGTCTTGAAAGTGTTCTGAGCCTCGCAGCCCTCGTCCAAGAACTCCACGCTGTCCTTGAGCTCTTTTCTCAAGTCGCCCTCCCGCTTGGTGGCGCCCAGGCCCCCGCCAAAGTGGACAGCTTTAGCTCCAGATCGGCATTCGAGTCCTTGGCGGCGCTTCAGCTCCTTGGTCTTCTCGGTGAGCTGGCTTGCAGATCGCCATAGGCGCTGCAGTATCTTTTTTCACGCCGCCTCGAGTGCGGCAAATTCATCGTTCTTCCTTGTCATGTCCGCCCAGCCGCTGCCACCTTCTCCTCTAACTCCTTCCCGGCAGCCTCGGCCGCGCAGCGGCGCCCTTCGCCTTCAAAGGTCCCCGCCAAGTGATTGTTCCCGGACGGCGAGCTCCTCGTCATGGCTGTCCAAGCACGCCTTCCTCGATCAGCTCACCATCCCGCTGGACAATTCCTCGGCGCGAGCCTCGCTGCTCCTCGGCTTCGCTTTCTCCAGATGAACGCCTTCTTCGCCTTCATCTGCTGCGCGCCTCTCTCAAGAATGGACCGAGGGCCTCCGTTGGCGGCTCTTGAGCTTTGCGATGTTTCTCTATATCAACTCCCGCTGCGCGACAAGCGCTTCCCGGACTCAAGCTTCTTGCGGGCGCGTAGAGTGACACCAGCTTCCGAGCAGCTGCCTCCTCGGACTCGCCGCCGCTGCTTGGCCTGTCAACCATCGCTTGCCCAACAGCAAGTACTCCCGCCGAACTCCTCCCTTCAACCGGGCGCCTGAACTCATGCCTGTGGGAGCTTGATATACACGCCGCCGGCTTTGTGTAGGCGCTGGTCAGCCTCGAGCCCAGCCGCGTCGCCAGGGAGGGGTCGGCAGCCGGTGCAGCGCCGCGCCTCAAGGCCCTCCCGGTCGCCAAGACGGGTCACCGACCCTCGCCAGCCCCTATGCCAGAGCCTTATGCCTCTTCGCCGGGCGGGCTCCTCCGCCGCCGCCTCTTCCTTGTCAGTGGCAGGCAAGTGCCACTGTTGTTGCTACCGCCCTCCGGCCGCCGGTGGCCTCGGCTTCCATCGGGTCCCCAAGGGGAGGATCTGAAGGCAGGGAGAGGAAAGAAAAGTCAGACAAAACCTAAAAGAAAGAAAAGGGAGATCAACAAAACCCAAAGGAGAGTCCCTGACGAGGAGGGTCACCTGCGCTGGGCTCTGTGGTCGTGGGTCCCGTCACCGGGGGCTCACTAGTTCCACCCCTTGCCGGAGATCCCCTCCTTGCCGGAGAGGGCTCCCACAGCGGGGAATCGGCCCTTGGTGGCGTAGTCGAAGCCGACGACACCTCCGGTCGGCTCCGATCGCTCCCCGTGGGCCTGTTCTACTCCTCTGTACAAACAAGCCAATCACCCGAATGTCAGCAGAAGGAGAAGCACCCGTGCGCGCCCCACAAAGGGAAGCGAACCAGGACACTTACGCTGGGGGCTGCGCTGGGGGCTGTGGTGAGGAGAAGGGATCAGGTCCGCCAAGGTGGTCTCGGACGTGCCTTCCGTCGTCACGGCAGGATGGTCCCCAACGTCGACCACGGGGATCCTGGCCCTCTTCGCCGCCCTCTCGGCCAAAGTCCTGAAAAGAAACAGAAGCCCAGGAAAAAGCAAAGTTGGATACGAGATAAGCAATAACAGGGAAGAACGAAAGTGTAAAGGAGGAAGCCTTACCTCCTCGTCTTCTTCCTCCTCCTCCTCCTCATCGCCGCTGGAGCTCAGCGCGAGAGGTCGAACTCCGTACCTCTCGGCGCGACGCGGGCGGAGGAGTGGGCCTCCGCCGCTTGCAGCGAGCTGCGACAGATCGGGCGAGCAGCCGGAAGACCCCGCCAGCTTGCCGGGCGCGCCTGGGACCTCCGCGCAACAGATTGCTGCGGGCGAACGTGTCCCACGGCGCCGCGGCTGCTGGACGGCCTGCTCCTTCGCCAGCCTCCGACTCGACGGAGGCGCTTCTCGGTCGGAATTGGGGCTGCGCCAGGCTCCGCCGCAAGTTGCTCAAGGCGGCGGGCCGCTTGAGCCCTCGACGGGCTCGCTTCGTCCCGCCTCGCCTCCCTTCGCCATCGCCTTCTCCGCAGTTCTTCCCGAGCGGCAAGGCTTGCCGCCACAGCCGCGCCCGCTTCCACCAACGTGAAGCCAACTTGTTCATGGCTGGCGGGTTGCCGCCGCTTCTTCGCCTCGCTAGCGATATACGCCAGCTCGCGGCGGCAGGTGGCGCAGGAGGAGCTTCGCCGCGGAATTGATCGCCACCTCCGACAAGTCGTCAAAGAATTGCTGCACGACCTCGGCAAAGAAGCTCTATCCAGTTTGCACTTATCCTGCGCGAAGTCGTGACTCGCATCATTGCGCAGACACGATCGCTACCGGGAGTTATTGACAAGGACGACGCTCGCGCCAACCGAACCACTCCGGATGATTGGGGTCATGCTTGAACATCTCCCTCAGCATCGCGTCGAGCTCCATGACCGTGAAGTTGAAGTTGAGGCCTGGACGCAGCGTCATGAAATCCGCCGAGCCGCTGAACTGCCAGGCGGGCCTCCCCCTCGCTTGCAGAGGGGCGATACGGAGACGAACGAAATCCGCGCCCACCGCCCCTGTTGTAAGTCCGGCATGTCTGAGCCGGAGGATTCGGGTGGTGGCGATCGTCAGCTTGGCATCATCCGACGACAGAGCACTCCAGTCGTTGCCACGCACCACCCGGGTCTTGCGCAGCTTAGTGAACGACGGCGGATTGGCATCACAGATCCAGCACCACTCCGCCCTCCACTCGTCCCACTTGCTGCGGAGCTCGCCCGACAAGTACACCTCCTTCATGCCCATCCGGGAGGTCCAGGCGATTCCGCCCGCCAGTGGCTCCCCTTTTTCGGCTCGAGGAGAGAAATAATGACGGAAAAGAGCCACGTTGGGGAGAATGCCAACGGTTCTCAAAGGTAAAGCGAAACCGCCATTGTCGAACGGCGCTGGGGGTGAAATCAAGCAGATGGAACCCATAGGTGTTCATGATGTCGCAAAGAAATCGGAAAAAGGTGGGCAGAGCCCGCAATAGAAAAACACAGGGAAGAAGTAGTACCCTTTGGGGCACTTCTTCGATTTGGAGGCCTCCGCGGAAAGCACCGGTGTGCGCGGGTGCGCCCGCGTCTCCATAGCCCAGAAGAGGTAGAACTCCGCCCGCAGTGCCTCCGGAGTGAGCTCGGGGGGAAAAGCACCGCTTTTGCAGCAATACCGAGCTCCAGCGCCTCGGCAGACTTCACGGCCTTCGCGGCCTTCGCGGCATTCGTAGCCTTCCCGGCCTTCGGAGCCATGACAGAGGCAGTAGGGGGAGGCGAAGGCGACGGCGGCAACGGCGACGACGGGCGGCGGAGCGCTGTCTTCTTCTCGATTTGGGAGAACGGAGGAGAGCAGCGGAGCTTTCGGAGGAAGGAACTGCAAGTGGCAAAAGTGGGGGAACGACCCCGTTTCCTCTGCTTATAAACGGGAGATGCGAACGTTACGCATTTCCTGGAGTTAAGTATTGACCACGTTCTCTCCCACGACGCTGCGATCGACGCGTGCCGTTGCGAGAGGACGCGGTGGACACGTAGCCCAATCGTGCGTGGACCCAGGCCGCGATAACTGGTAGACTGCTTTTTGGCCTGGCCCAACAACGCCGGGCGCCTGTATGGCCCAGGCCCGGGCTCCTGGCCGGTGTATTTAAAGTAGGGGTACCTTAGTACCTCGAACTTGTGCACGGCAACAAGAGCGCCTCATGGTAAGGCTTCTTGGGACGCCCGCCAAGACCCTCCGCACTTCCTATTTACTGCCATTCAAGAACAAAGTATCAACCAAGGAAACAAAGGCCCCGCAAGAGGAGCTCGCCGGGAGGCCGATCAAGGCGCTCAACAGACTAGCCGCGACGCTCCTGGCCCCGGCAAGGCCCGGCGGCGGCAAGCTTGCCGCCCCAAGAAGAGAAGGGTCAGCTGCAAGGCACTTTGCGGCAAGGCTGCCACACCGCGCCCAAACAAGATCCAACGACGTGTCGCCTGGGCCATCCTGCAGGCACGTGGCGCAGGCAATGCGCAGCCATGCGGAGCGAGGTGGCAAGCGTAGCCGACAGAGACGCCATCGCGGGCAACCGGCGGCTCACCTAACGGTCGCTTTTTACCGCTGGGGCGACCGGACGGGCATTAAATGCCCTTGTCTCCCCGTCGTCGAGTTAGGTAGGGACACTGTTGGTCTTTGTTGTACCAACTCGTTTTTTTACCTTTCTACCCCTCTTCCCACGCTTGCCACCGTTGGCGCCCCCTTCAGACTATAAAAGGGAGGCCCATGCGCACGTAGAAGGGGTTCGGTTCATTCGACACACAACGCCACTATACGCTCGCATCCTCGAGCAAGATCAAATACAAGCACAAAGCAGCAATAGGAGTTTTATCTCTCCGGAGAGCTCCGAAGCTGGGTAAAATCGCCTGCCTCTCCCTCTGCGCCCGACCTCGACCGCTTCAAGACGCCCTCCGCTCCCTTGCCGGACTAGAAGGGGCCTCCTGCCCCATAGGTGCTCGTGGCCGCACAGAGCCAGCCCCGGCAATGGTGCACATACAGATTGGAAGTCTTGTCTCCATTTGTGCAGTTCACTAAATCAAGCAACATTATCGTACAAGTAGCACAACATATGAAAGCACACTGCAGAATCATGTGAAAGAAGGCTAGTACTGACCTCTCATGATGCGGAATTCAAACAACTCACAAGAAGAAGATCTGAACCAAATTCGCCTTAACGGATAGGAAGTAAGATCTCCTCTTGTGCAGTTCCACTAAGATCAAGCAATCAAGCAATGTTGTCGGTGTGACATTTTGGTTGAACTGCACAAAACACTCTTAAAACAAAAGTGTTTTGTGCAGTGCAACAAAAGGTCACAATGGAAACGAGGTGAAGTAGATAACCCTGTTTACACAGAGGTGCAAAGGAAACAATTAGTGGTCAATAACGGTGGATGACATGAAGCCAACAAAAGAAGCATCTACCTTATCTAAATGGGAAAGAAAGCAAGACGGTAGCATTTCTCAAACGGTGGCATTGATTAATGTTAACATAGAGATTATATTAACAATAAAATTCGTTAAACATGTAATTTGCTTTTAACTGTGGCATTGCATCAATTTTCCAGCGGCATTATTAGAGGGTGTTTGTTTACAGGGACATTTTGGTGTAGGGACTAAAAAACTCCATGTCAGTCACATCTAAACCAAACAGGAGGGACTTTTCGGGACTAAAAGTGGGCATTTGGGACTAAAGAAAGAAGACCCCGAGGGAGTCTTTTTGGGACTTTTTCCAACAGTTGCCCCTGCCACGCATCGCACCTTGTTTCTATTAGTTCATTACTAGGGGTAACATGGTCTTTTATCATGTCATTTAATAACCTCTAGTCCATGTTTAGTCCCTGGAACCAAGCAGGTAGGGACTCGGGAGTTTTTAACCAAATAGGGCCATAGATTAACAACAGCTAATGAGTTGCACTGGACAGTGGACGCACCAGCACCATGTGCATCTACCGATGTACTGTGGTCATGCGCAATCTATTGCAACAAAGAACAAACAACCAAGGAGCATATTTGTGTTGGTCCCAGTTTTGTTATCTTTAGACACCTTTCCCTATGTGAGCGTAGCAAATCTAGTCCTGCTCAAACTCTACAGCCTTGTCCCTTCCTTTCCTTTTTGAACTAGTACTTTCACCCCTTCCTTTCCTCTTTGAACCACGTCCTAGATTTATGCGATACAACTTTCCCCACTACTTTCCCCCATTCCTTTCCTCTTTGAACCACGTCCTAGATTCATGCTATACAACTTTCCCCCTTCATTTCCTTTTTGAACCACGTCCTAGATTCATGCTATATACAACTTTTCCCACTACTTTCCCCCACTCCTTTCCTCATTGGACCACGTCCTAGATTCATGGTATACATGCAGCTAGAGCAATGCATGTGGAGTAAGTAAAATATACCTTAAGGTTCTTGGGGCGTGGTTTGGTGGGCGACGGGACGGCGGCGAAGAAGAAAAGTGAGGAGCCTCCTGCGCCACTGGGTGGAAAGTGAACAGCAACACCGGTAGTGGATTCCCTCCCTCGCCGATGGCGACAGCGTTAATCCTCCTTTCCTTCCCGGCGGACGGATCTTGCCGGCTCTTTGAGCAGCAGTGAGGGGAGAGAGAGGCCAACGAAGTCTTGTTTAGATCTGGAGAGGGCGAGAGAGTGTGAAAAGAGCAACTACAAGCGCTGAGGCTCCAGCGGGAGAGGGCGAGAGAGTGCGAAGAGAGCAACTACAAGCGCCGAGGCTCCAGCCTGTATATATATCTTTGGAGAGAGAGTGTGAAGCGTGCAAACCCTAGAAAACATTTTGACCAGTCAAAGAATCCTCCTGGCAAAAATTATGCTCAAGTGTAGTTATCGAACCCGAGACCTCAAGTTTGATGAGCGAACAGGCTAACCAGCTACACAACCCTCCCGTTATGTTCAACGAGAGGAAAATAACCTTTTATACATTCCTGCATTCGTGTGACAGGCATGCCGTGTTTTTGTGTGTGTGTGTGTGTGGAGTCATTAGGATTTCAATCATAATCGTGTCATGTGGCTTTGGTGGTAAGACTATCCACAGTGGTGCAGAAATAATGCAGCCCTAGTCACCTTACCTCTCTCCACGTAGTACGTTGGGTCCCACCAGTCAAAGGGTGAAACAAACAAATTAATAAGAGAAATTAAAAGCGCCAGCGGTGTATCTTACTACCTCACACATCTTGCTACTGCTCGGGAACACTGTCCAATTGATCCCTCTGTTCGCTCACGTACTATTTTAAGTGAATCCTTATTATAACATGCACACAAATTTTGGGCACTTGTATTCGACTTAAGTCAGTGTGCCACCCTATCTCGTATACTTACTACTCCCTCCGTCTAGGTGTAATAAGTCACGTTAGAAGGTGCAACGGGACCAAGGTGCGTGCGTGTGCGTGTGTGTGTGTTTAACAGCATGTGTTTGTTAGAGAGTGCGACAGATCGACCTACCCCTACAGAGATATGGTGTGTAGTGTACGTTTTTAGCCGCGAGAGTCGGTGCATCCTCTCGTTTCCGGGCATGTCCGGTAGGGACATGCGGACAGCTGCCACGCCCGCTCCTGACCAGCCTGGCCCACCCAAAGCCCCTCCATCGCCCGCGCGCACTTCCCGCCCGAAACGGTCATCGAGGCTCCAAAGAATCAGTGCCGCATTCATGCCCGGGCAGAGCGGACACGACCTCTCACTGGCGCAAGAGTGATGGTTGCTTCGTCCGTCCAACTTACTGCTGGGTCTATGTGATTTGACGGCTCATTGGTCTTTATTACTGAGGTGGTAGGACTGCTGGATGTCCCACGCTTTCGGCGAAAGGAGGTAATAGATTACAATTTTCTCCATTCTTACAGCGGAGGTGTGCAAGAGCAGTGAAAACACGCATGCTCAGTGATTACATGGCCCACCTCACACTATCACCGTGCGACACCTAACTCTTTACATAATACTCCCTCCGTTCCTAAATATTACTAGATGAGTCCCCGCTCATTGCCGCGGAATAGCGGTATATCTCTCTGCACAAAATTATCGATTTCAACTAAAAAAAATCTATAACCGCATGACAAATGTGGTAGCCAAACTAAATAAACTCCCATCATCATTTAGATCATCCCACGTAAGGAAAAAAGATCAGCCAACTCCTACTACATAATGGGATTATATTTTTCTTTTTGACATGTTAATGGGACTTAAAAGCTCAATTACATGCATGCTCCCGGTGCATGCTTGCATGCAGACATGTTGATGTGATTTAAAATCCACACACATGCATGTGCCACGGTATTTCTGCATGCTTGCATGTGGCTTAGTGCGGAGCCTCTCAACGTCTAGATTAGACGGCTATTATGACTGATTTACTTCATCTAACGGCTACGTCAATTTTGATGATGTGGCTCAAGGAGAGGATAGAGAATTCCTAGTGGTGGGGGCTAGCTATTACTAGTAGATAAGTCTTTGTAGATATTCCACTAGGTGAACTACATATGGAACAAAATTAATGAATCTACACTTAAAATGCATCTATATACATCCACATGTGGTTAATGGTGAAATCTCTACAAAGACTTATATTTAGGAACGGAGGAAGTACTAGTATAGTACTAGTACGTACTGTAATTTATTAGCGAGATAAATTTGTACAATGCTATGAAGCTTCCAGCTCCTGTTACATGTACCTTGCGTCCAAGGTTGCCTGTTGCAACATTTCATCAAATACAAAGGAGACTAACATGCATGCTATTGCATCTCAATGATTGACATATCATAGCAAATATGTACTCCCTCCGTTCCAAAATAAGTGTCTCAACTTTGTGCAAACTTTAGTACAAAGTTGTACTACTACTAAAGTTGACACTTATTTTGGAACAGAGGCAGCTAAAGAAAAAAACGATCCATGCAGTCCCTATTCCTTGAACCGTGAACCCTGACCAGGCTTCAATTTGCTGGCAACGTTCGAGCTTCAAAATAAATGAAGTTTGCAACCTTTTGACCATCGGATCATTTTGTGCAGTTTCACCAAAATCGAGATGAGCATCGCTGTGGCAAAGAAATTGAAGAAGCGTGATTAGAATAAGATTATTAGGACTAGTTGATGAGACATAAACTCATCACAAATACTGAGACGTAGAAGCCAGAGAGGTATCGGTATGTGGGGCAAAGAAGTAGAAATATCCACAGGAGTGATGTGGGCATTTGGAGCGATGGTGCAAGCCGGCTGTAAAGGGAGTTGTACCTGAGGGACGTAGCTCAACCTTGAGGAGGGCGGCGGGAGGCGGCAACTGCCCACGTCGCGGCAGTGAGCAAGGGACGAAGGCAACCTCACCGGCTTTGTGAGAGAGAACGGCGGGGACCCCTGATCGGGACATGCCGACAGTGGGTTTTCACCGTCAGTGATGGCCACCGCATCAACACTAAGCATCCCCAGCAAGCCACAGTCGTTTTGTGCGAGAGTGTGAAGAGAGCAACCCCAGCAAGCAACCGTGTAGGCTGGCCCGTCTTGACTATGTATATAGTGGAACGGTTTCCTTTTCTCTCCATATGAACTTATCATATTGCATACGTGCCACTAAAGAAAAAATATATTTATAAATGACGCGGCACCTACTACTCGTTCTCCTATAACCTTGCGCTTGGCATCTCCAATATATTAACCTTGCGATTGGCTCTTCGCCTCTTCGGGAAGTCGACCAATAATGGTAGTGCAGTATATATCGTTCTGGCTATATGAGACCGAATGAATTGCTGCACGTCCACCACGTGGGCGAGGGTCGAGGGGCGAGGGAGAGTGCTACTACATACGGAGCAAAATGAGTGAATGTACACTCTAAAATATGTCTATATACATCAGTGTTTGGAGTATGTACTAGTAGTTCATATTGAAATCTACTAAAGGACATATATATTCCAAACAATATGATATAATCTCTATAACCAAGGTAGTAGGGACGAGGAGTAAACGGAGGGAGTAGTAAATTTTTCTCCCCGTCCTGCGAGCCACCGCACGCATGGGCGAGGGAGGAGCAAGCTTCACCTCATCCTGCGAGCCACCGCACCCATGGGCGGGGGAGATGGCGCACTAAGCAAGCTTCTCCTCGTTCTGTGAGTTAACGGGACATATCAAAAGTACTCCAGTGTATAGAGCCTTGCCTCTAAGGTAGGCCCCACATGGTTTGCCTCTTTTTTTAATTTAAGATAACGCATCAAGTAGCACTTTGTTTGTTCACCCATGGTAGACGATCCTCCCTCCACCAAGTGGACAACCACTACACGTGCCAAATTACCACATGGGCTGCCTTTTTCGTACAGAAATGAGCTCCACCGTGTACCCGCGCGGGTGTGGTTGGGAAAGAGACGGGAGTATGTGCACCGTGCATGCACCTCTTCTCTTCGTGCACGTCCCCCACCTACGTGGGTGGGTGTGAGAGATACAAACCGCGTTCGAGAGTGTTTTTTGTTTTGTGGTGGGGTGGGGTGGGTGGGGGTTGATTTCGTGAATTATTTGTGGGAATATATTTCGATGACATCTCAAACAAAATTTTGCATGCAATGTGTGTGAAATGGAGGCCTATCCATATCATACATAGAGGGTCGGGCAATCCACGAGAAGAGAGGGAGGGGTCATAGCTATCGATAGAGTCGAAGAGAGGATCAAGTACGGGTGGGTGCGAGATCGATGAAGAGAGCCATCGAAATTGTGTGTGTGGGCAAGTCGAAGATATAGGGCGACTGGCCTACCGGAACGTTAGAGGGCACATGTCAAGTTTGTGTGTGGCGGGGAGACATGACTAGAGCGCTTGATGGATCGGTGTGTGTGGGGGGGGGGAGGGGGTGGGGGGATGGGTAGGTAGAGGCCTAACTATAGAGGTAGAACGACTCGTATATGTGTTGAGAAGGAGAGACCCAGCTATGTCTTGAGGGAGATCAGTCGACATCCATACATAACTGAAGGACGAAAAATATGATGGGACAGAGAGAGAGAGGAGAGAGAGAGGGAGGGAGAGGGAGGGAGAGGGGTAGAGTGCTGGATGGGTGATGGAGTTGCTTCTCGGAGATGTTGGGAGAGGCCTACTAGACAAACTGAGGGTGGAACTGCAATGTTATCAATAAGAGTGGGGATGTGTTTCTGTGTGTGCCTGTGCGTGATAGATCTGTCGGGACGCATCCATGGATGATGAAGGGGAACCATGTGTTTGGTAAGCAAACCTAACTAGATCGGTAGATCAATTGTTGTTTGTCGGAGGAAGGGAGAGACACAACTAATGAGGTAGATCGATCGATGTGTGGGTAAAAACGAGTTATAAGGACCTAGCCAGCTATATGTATAGCGAGAGATCGGTCGGCGTACGTCCATTTGTAAGAGGCAAATAAGGCCCAACGAGACGGATAGACAGAGAGAATGGAGCTAGGAGGTGGTGCGAGAGGCCCAACTACTAGCTAGATAGGGGGAGGAGTGTGCGGTTGTGAGATCGATTAAAAGAGGGGTGAGAGTTTACACGTGTGTCTGACCATATGAGAGACACGAGGCAAGGACACATAAAGGAGGAGATTGAAGCTGTGTGTGTATGCTGTAGGCAGGCATCGCTGGAGAGGTTTATCGATCGGTGTGTGTCGGAAAGGAGTTGTGGAGACTCTGGGAGAATGACCTAAAGAAAAAATGAATGTGCCCGGTGGATAGAATGCCGAGGGAGGGGGAGGGCGAGGAGGGCGTGTGCATGCACGAGAGAAAGTTAGTGGTAGCTACAAAGGTTAGAGGATTGTGTGGGTGTAAGAGACTAACAAAGATCATAATTTGATATGAAAGCGGATTCATATATTTGAATAGGAGATCATAGTGTTTTAAACATTGCACGCATGAATATAGCGGTGATACACGTGTTGTGCACATGTTATACCATAATGTGATAATGCATGGCGTTTGCAACTCACAGCTAAATGACGAACAATCTAAGCATACTATACATCAAACAATCTCACATTTTATATGAATTTGTGATAATGTGCGGCGTTTGCAGCTTACAACTAAATATCGAGCAATCTAAACAATACTATATATCGAACATTCTCACATTTTATTTGAATTTGTGGTAATGTGTGGTGTTTGCAACTCACATCTAAATACTTGTAGGCGTAGGGGGCGGGGCACCATACATAATGTGATAAACACATTATACATATGAGACATGGTTTAGATTATGAAGATCTAGCCAGAGCGAGAAATGTAATGTGATTTGAAATCAAAATAAAGTGGATTCAAAAATCTAGTTCAAGTTCATATAGTACACATAGTTCATATGTAACTCGACATCGATCATGTGGTGTCTTTGTGAAGATAATACACAAACGATGGTTTAACTTGACAATAATGATGATTGTAGATCTTATTAAAACAGAGAAATGAATTCAAATGCTTTGACTTCACAACAATCATTCTTGTAGATCTTATTCAAATTTAGTGTATATTGAAGCGGTAGTATATACGCTTGGAATGCACTAAAACGCTCATTTGAGTAGTAGGTTGCATGCATTATACACGTGGCGAAATATTTTAATTGAACATAACATGAATTCAAAGTTTTGAATGACATTTGTAGTGCACATTGATTTGGTACAAGACACGTTATGCTTGTCCGAAATTTCAACCCGCGCTTTGTTAGCCCGAAATATTTAAGATATATCTTTGTCTCGTTGTTCCAACAACTCCTCCATCTCAACCCGCGCCTTGCTATTCGAAATTACAACGCGCTAAAACTCCCACCTCTGTGAAATCCCGACACGCGAAATGCCCGTGGTACCCTGAACCGAAAGAACCGCCTCAAATCGGTGGGGGTACTTTCGTAACTTACCCCACATTTCGGACAAGCGCGTCTCTAAGCCATGGTTGCCCACTGCCATCCCATCCTCCCACCCATTCGTACACCGAGGCCGCGAAAACCCGCGACGAAACCCCACACACTGCTCCGTCCGCCACCCAGCCGGAGCTTCTTCCCCGACGACGTCGTCCAAAACAACACCTCGACGTCCCTCATCCACCGTACCGGATGAGGATCGGTCGTCGATCTCATCGTCCCGCCGGTTCAGCCACCCCATCCTCCACCTCCAAGGAGCTGCCCCGATGTTCCCCTCGTCTTTCGCGCCACCTCCATTCCCACACCGCCGTCTTCACCTACACCACCGGAAGAGCATCATCATCACCGTTTCCTCGGATGAAGTTGCGGCCTAATCGGCGCCACCAAAGAGGTTGTACACTAATCGCCGCCACCAAAGAGGTTGTACACTAATCGATGCATTTTCTTCTTGATTCAATCTCACGGTGCTGCCGGCGCTCAGTCCCGAGCCGACACAGCGCGGCTCCATCCACGGCGGCGTCGCCGGCCACTTCCTCCACGTTGTCGCTCCCTCGGCGGCGATGTCCACATCAGTAGGAGCTGCTGCTACTTTAGCTCTTGCTCTCGCTCGCGCTGCTGCCCTGCTCTTGCTCTCGGTCCCCTGCCTGGTCTGCTCTTGCTATTGCTCTTGCTCGTGCTGCTGCTCTTGCTTGCGACGCTGCTTCGATTTGGCTACACTTCAGTCGACTGAATCGACTTTTGGGTCAGTCGATTTCCAAGGGGTGGGCTTGCCCGGGTGAAGGAAGAAACAGCCGCAGCGGGGAGGGGGGCTCGCTGGAGAGGTACCCCACTATCTATCTTAGGGTTCAGGATGGGGGTGGTGGTCGCCGGCGGTGGCGGTGCATTGCGGGGCGGTGGAGTGGGGATCGCCAGAGAAAAAGCTCGGCATGGGGGGCCTAGAGGGATGGCTGGGGCGCCGGCGGACCGGCGGTGGGAAGTGTTTTCGGGGCGGGTGGGGTGGCGCACCGCCGGCCGCGGGCGGCGGGGGGCTGCTGTTTGACCGGTGGTGCTTGGCGGCTCAGGGGGGTGGAGGTTGAAGATGAATCGCAGGCCCTTGATTTCGTATCCAACGGCTGCAAAATTGACTGACCAGAGATGAAAAAGTCAGTCGACCGACGTGTAGCCTCACCTTGCTAGTGCGTTCGGTTTGACTGAAGAAAATTCAGTTTTGACAGATTAGGTTCAGTTTGAAACGCTTAAGTTCAGTTTTGACAGTTAAGTTCAGAGATGAGTGGCTGATGTATTTTACATCTAGCACTTTGTGGTTATGTATTTTACGTCATGTATTGGAGATGCTATTAGAATTCCACTCAGGTTAACGTTGTTCGTTGTCTCTCTTGTCCTGCTTCAGCCTCGGCGTTGTTCAACTCACCGGAGCTGCTCCAACGATGAAACCCTCCATCATAGCGGAGCAGTACGTCGGGCTCCATCTCCGGACGCCTAAGATCTTCTTCCCCTCCTCCGACAGCAAAGTCAGCTGGGGCATCCTCACCGGCCAACCCAATCATCTTTGAGATCGACATGGCTTCGCCAAAGAGGTTGTACACTTGTTGCATCTATTTTTACTCTACATGTTATATATATTGTCCATCGAGCATGTGGATTTGTTCCTTTAGTGTCTCCTTGAAAGAAAAAATGTAGGAATTTTAATTTTCACTTGTCCTCCTTTTCAAATTCCTATTCATGAAGCACAAGACTAAGAGATAGTAGCATAATAGCATTATAACCGTACATTTTCTTGTGGTTTGACTTAATCTCACCATGCTTCTTTGCATCCTGTGATCTTCCAATTGTTGTGAATCAAACACCCAGATTGGCAGAAATCCTATGTTTTTAAATTCTCTGTTTTGCACGTGCATTCCTATCCTATTCCTATCTATTTCCTATCCCTGCATTGTTGGAATCCTCCAATTCAAACGAGCCCTTACAGAATTACTTCTCTTACAGATAGTTGTCAAAGAAAACCTTGCGTGGTTTGTCCCGGTCCTACTGCGCCTTCGTCCACCCCAGCTCAGCTACTCCAATGATGAAGGGTCCAAAGACAATGAGGATCCGCCTCCAGATCGTTCTTCGCCATTACCGCAGCCATGAAAACTGCATTACCATCATCAAACGAGCAGATGACCTCGAGGACTACACGGGTCCACAAGAGAGGTCGCACTCTTTCGTGTCTGCTTATGTTATGCATCACTTAATATTACATGCTACTTTATCGTCCTGTTCACCGATTAGACTCTGAGTCAGCTCCAAACTAATGGTCAAACTTGAGTTTTTAAATGGTTGTGGGGTACATATCGGGCCACTATCAATAGTATCTATCTACTATCCGTTAATCTCCGGTGTCTACTATGAGTTTCATGTTGGGTGGGAAACAAAAAAGAAAGAAGCCATTATCTGTATTTATTAGCGAAGCCATTATCTCACTGCTATTATTGGTTTTCGGTCTATCCAAAGGTTGCTACCATCACTCTGGATTTCTGCATGCACTCCTTACATAATCTCACTATGTTTTATTCCTATGCATGACAATTATTGTAAACAATGGAACTGAACATGTAGAGCAAAAGAGATGAGCCTTGCATGGCAATATAATTTCATCTAGACGTCGCTCCATGGTAGGCGCAAAGGCAGCCCCCCTCCACGCATTTCGGATTGTAATCGAGAGGAAGAAATCTGTTCTGAGGGGGATTCAGAAGGATGAGATAACTCCTATTTACACCCTGAGGTCTTCGCTCTAACTTGGCATGCTGATGTTGGTTATATCATGCATATGGTGTCTTGCATTGCTTAGTTTATACATCAAATATGTCATTTGCTTAGTTTAGACATCCTTTGCGCGAATGCCATCTTTTTAGTTTATTCATCGTTTATGTGAATTATGCAACGCCACTTGTTTAGCCAGGCATCATATATGTGAATTTTGCAATGCCATCCTGCTTAGCCAGTCATCTTATATGTAAGTTATATCAGGCCATCCTTTTTTTCGTTACATATTACATTCATCAACAATGTTAGTACATTCAACTGCTCTTCGTGTGCATCATCCATTTGACACGGTGATGGCAAATTCTGGAGTGAAAACAAGGTCTTCTGAGCAAACTATGCTATCTGACGAAGCGCATATCTCGCTGGTTACGGATAGCTCCTCAGAGGAGGATTTAGAGACAGATGACCAGTCCTATCCCCCCCGGAGGTGTATGCTCTAACTTGGCAGGGTTATGTTTCTCATATCGTGCGTATGGTGTCTCGCATTGCTATGCCATTTGATTAGTTTAGACATGCTTTGTGTGAATGCCACCTGTTCAGTGTCTAATTACCATATATGTGAATTATGCATTGCCATCTTGTTGCAAGACATTATATATGTGAATTATACAATGATATCTTGTTGGAAAGGCATTATATATGTGAATTATGCAATGCCATGTTGTTTAGCCAATCATCATGTATGTGAATTATATCATGCTATCATTTTTTGTATTACGTGTTCCGTTTGTTGACAACGTTTGTATATTCAACTACTCTTCCTATGCATCAGCCATTTGAAGCGGTGATGGAAGTATCTGGAGTGAAAACAAGGTATTCAGAGCAGACAATGCTACCTACTGAAGCAGACATCTTGTTGGCTACAGAGAGCTCCTCAAAGGGGGATTCAGAGACTGATGACCAGTCCTATTTCCCCCCTGAGGTCTATGCTCAAACTTGGGAGGGTTATATTACCCATGTCATGCATGTTGTCTTGCATTGCTTAGTTTTTACATCATATATAGATTGTCATCTGCTTACTTGCTTACTATATAAATCATGTATTTGAATTATATCATGCCATCATGTTTACATAGTACATACACATCATCTATCTGAATTATGGCATGGCAACCCATTTAATAAAGACATCATATAGTTATATCATCTCATCCTGTTTAGTGTTTATAGTCATCATATTTAGAATTATGGCATTCTATCCATGAATGTATGTGAATTATGGCATGCCAACCTATTTAATAAACACATTATATAGTTATGTCATGTCATCCTGTTTACATAGTCTCATATTTTGAACTATGTCTTTCCATCTTTTTTAGTTAGCCATCATAATGTGAAATTGTGTCATGCTATCCTGTTTAGTTAGCCATCATATATGTGAAATTGTGTCATGCTATCCTGTTTGGTTAGACAACATAAATATGAATTATTTCATGCCCTCTTTTATTCCCCACTATCCATTGCACCTGTAAATCATACAATGTCTATACTTTCAATTACTTTTCTTGTTTATCAGCCATTTGAATTGGAGAGCATGATGGCGATATCTAAGGGAGTAACAACACGGTCTTGTAAAAGATAGTGCTACAGTTGATGCAGATAGAACCACGGTTGTACTTGCCCAAGGACCAGATCCACCACACATAACCCAGACTCTCAGATTGTACCCCTACCCGCTTGGACGAGAGAACCAGCTACACCCCTTCTAACCCCAACCCCGGCAGATAGTAACCCAGTTCAGATTGACATAGCACCGTCTCCACCACAGAGCACCCAAACACGAGCGGTTAGTAAAGGAACTGCAGTGCCAAAGCACGAGGACCACCACTCGAATCCCAACTCAACGCTTAAAGGAGAAGAAGATTTGTTCTCGTGTCGAGTTCAGTAGCTATGGTTCATACTCCTTTGCTCTTGCATTACTGTATTTACTCATACCAACTATTTTCAAATTTGAAGGATGGAACTGAAACTCCAATGGCGCAACAGGTATGTTTTAAACCTGTTTCTTTAACTGGTTTGCTGTTGTAACCTGCTCTATGTTGATTTCAGTTTCAATTGAATAAACAGTTATGTTCTCATGTCATGCACATTACAAGTGTTGTTATTGCTCTATAGTTACCCACACATATATTCTATCTATTCCGCTTTGTCTTGAACAAATATTATTTGAACTGTGTCTCTATCTTGATTTGGCAACAAAAACTAGAATGATATAGACCATAAAGTGACAATGGCACATAGATATATGTTTGTTTCATGCTGTTATCCTGTCCACTTTACTACTAAACTCATTTACCAAAATGAGTTTCATATACAACATGGTAAACATGTGATGTGTCTGCTTGTTTCTCTTTTAGAATGCAGACAAAATATTGGAGAACAGTACCGCGTTATCCAATGGTAAAGGAAGTAATGCAGATAAGGTTCAAGATAGTGAGACATCCATGTTGGTCTCCAAGAAAGCTGATAAAAACTATCTTGACGATAGTGAGGGAACCAAAAAGTCCTGTCTTGATGTAGTGTTTGAGTTACTGGCCACTACTGTTGGCACAAGCTCTTCGAACTCGCTGCCTGAATCAGTTTGTCTTCTTGAGTCTCAACGTCAAGTTGAAAGACATCGATCGATGTGCTTTCTGATGAGAAGTGAAGGGTGAGGAAGTCCTGCAGAATTCGGATGCATATTTTTCGTGCAAATGAAGTTATTTGGAGGATTTAAGCGCCAAACAAGAGAAAGTTAATAAGCTTGCTAAGCATCTTGCCAACATTATGGGTACCCAGGATATTGTTTCTTGAGATCTTCTGAAGTGGTTTCAGTTCTGGATTTGTTTTGCTGTGGTGTTTATTTGCGCTGGTCGGCAACTTTGACAACTTGTGTATATGATATGCTGCTTTGTTCCCTATATTCGCACTGGTGGCGAACTTTGATGCCCAGTGGATGTAATATGTGTAACAGCCGTGATAGCCTAGCATAAGTTGCTTGCTTATTTATTTCCTTGTTGTCTTGTTTATTTGTTTGCTTGTAGTCAGTGCAGTTCTTTTAAAACTAGGCCATAATAGCCATGGGCTAATATTTACTGTAGTGACACTCGGCCTCCTACGGGCCATAGAAATAGTGGACCTTCTACGAGCCGTAGAAACAGTAGGCCTTCTACGAGCCGTAGAAACAATGGGCCTTCTACAGGCCGTAGAAACAATGGGCCTTCTACGGGCCGTATCATCAATGGGCCTTATACGGGCCGTATGACCATAACGGGCCATCGTTAATAGGTCGTATTTGATGACGCTATGAAAATGGCCCAACGTATTAACGGACCACAAACGGGCCAATGTAACCACGGGCTGAATTTGGCCCATAAGCAGAAAATGACAGTAACGGGCCGTAAGTAAACGAATGCTGGAAATGAGCCAAGAATAAATGGGCTCTGAGAAGGCCGAAAGATAACATTTGCTGGAAACGGCCCAACTAAATAGCGGGCCCTTAATGGGTATAAAGTGATATACTGTTCATTACGGGCCAGTTTCACCACGGGCCATTAGTGGGTGTAAAGTGATACACTGTTCATTGCGGGCCAGTTTCACCATGGGCCGTTAATAGGCCAAGAGTTACATAGGGCCTCATATGGGCCGAAAGACGTCATGGGCCATACATGGGCCAGAAGTGAAAATGGGCTGGAATCATATTGGATGGCCCAGATGATGCTACTGGGCCTAATTCAGATAGGGCGTAACGAGCCTTGGGTTAGCAAGCTGTAAATGGGCTATATGCGAACAGGCCATTAACAAGCTTTCCATGGGCCGACCCGCCACCTTTTGACCAAGTCAAACGGGCCGGCCTTTTCACAGGAATGGACCTCTGTTGGGCTATGCCATGTGTCGATGTATCATAGGCGCCTTCTGTGCAATGAGTGGATGACATCTATCCCAACGGTGAGCCGACACGTGTTTCCTCCAGCCAATGATGATTTTACACGTGGAAAATCCCCATTGGTCGGGGCTGTTAACGGGTTACCGGATCCAAAACCCGACCCGATATCTTAATGGCGTTCCATTACGGTGGATGCCACGTGTCGATCACCCTTGACGAAAGCAGTTCTGTGGCGCGATTTATCGTCATGGAAGTGGACACTTCCGTGTTGATAATTTTGGTAATGTCATGGAACACTTCTACGACATCACAGGTATGACTATCTTGATTCTGTCATAAATTTGTCATGGATGTACATGCATGACAAAAAACGCGACCTACTGTGACAAACACATATCATCACGGAAGTGTATTTTTTTTGTAGTGAAAGCATATTCATGTTCATAATCAGAGGGGTATTAATATGCATTAAGGATCTGAACATATGATCTTCCACCGGATAAACTAACTAGCATCAACTACAAGGAGTAATCAACACTATTAGCAACCCATAGGTACCAATCTGAGGTTTTGGTACAAAGATTGGATACAAGAGAAGAACTAGGGTTTGAGAAGAGATGGTGCTGGTGAAGATGTTGATGGAGATTGGCCCCCTCCTAATGAGAGGATCGTTGGTGATGACGATGGTGATGATTTCCCCCTCCCAGAGGGAAGTCTCCCCGGCAGAATAGCTCCACCGGAGCCCTAGATTGGTTCCACCAAGGTTCCGCCTCGTGGCGGCGGAGTTTCGTCCCGTAAGCTTGCTTATGATTTTTTCCAGGGTAAAAGACTTCATATAGCAGAAGATGGGCATCGGAGGGCCACCAAGGGGCCACAAGGCAGGGGACGCGCCTAGTAGGGGTGGGCGCCCCCCACCCTCGTGGCCAGGGTGTGGGCCCCCTCTGGTACTTCCTTCGCTCAATACATCTTATTAGTTTCAAAAATGACTTTCGTGGAGTTTCATGACTTTTGGAGCTGTGCAGAATAGGTTTCCAATATTTGCTCCTTTTCCAGCCCAGAATCCCAGCTGCCGACATTCTTCCTTTTCATGTTAAACCTTGTAAAATAAGAGAGAATAGCCATAAGTATTGTGACATAACGTGTAATAACAGCCCATAATGCAATAAATATTGATATAAAAGCATCATGCAAAATGGACATATCAACGGCGCACGGCGTGACTCCACTAGCGGCCTGGTACGACCCATCTTCACCAGCAGACACTCAAGACCCTCGCAAGGGGCCAAGCCTCGCAACACGGGCGACACAAGACCGCCTCAGGGGCAGCCTCACTAGGCTGGCTCGCGAGGAGCAGAGAGATCAAGGCGAGGGGCACCTTGTGACGTTCCCGTGACATGAGCTGTGACGACCAAGGCCAGGCGGGCGCCAGCGGGCGTAGAGTACTGGTTTCCTCTTCGGTGCTAAAGGAGCAGGAAAAGGCGAGGAGTCCCGTGGCGTCAGGCAAAGGTTTCCATATCGGTGCAACGAGACCAAGACCAGCAAGACAGCAGGACGGAGGTCATCCCGGAGACCACGATGGCATCACCACCAGAGCCTTCAGCAGGCGAAGACCACCTTTTGTCAGGATAGCTTGTACTAGTTGTCCCCCGTCAAATTAGCCGTTGTGGGATCCCTTCCCGCCTAACATTTGGGAAGAGGACCCGGGCCTCTATAAATAGGACTAGCCACATCATTCGGACCATCCTCACACACAAGCTCACCGAGCTCAAGAACACCTCTCCTCAGGAGGTACTTCTTCCCTTGTACTTGTTCATCCCAGCCTGCAAGGCAATCCACTACACCACACTGGAGTAGGGTATTACACCACATCGATGGCCCGAACTAGTATAAACTCTTGTATCCCTTGTTCTTTGGGTTCGGTGAGCTAAGCTTTGAGATCATGGTGAGAGCGTGAGCTAGGGGAAGGGAGATCTTCATGCGCACCCCAGAGTTCGAACCTCAAGGGTTTTTGCCGGAACCCGTGATCCTACATTTGGCGCGCCAGGTAGGGGTGCGCTGAAGTTCGCCTCTCCGCTGACACCGCCTCCCTGTCTTGTCTCCATGGCCGGCGTTGCTCCTCTGACTGGGTCAACGGATGCCCATGACAGAGCCAGGGGGCTCAGAGCTTTTACCCCCACCTTACGGCGGGTGCAGTGGCTGCCCAAGTTCAAGCTGGAGATGCCGCCGTGCTACAACGGCATGGAGGATCCATCGGCCTTCCTGCTAGTGTATGAGGAGGCCGTCCTAGAAGCTGGAGGCGATGACAAGGTCATGGCCAACTGTTTTCCCATGGCCCTCGCTGGCGCACTGCGTGCCTGGCTGCTCACGCTGCCAGGATCCACTGTGGCCTCTTGGGAGGATCTGCGCGGCCTCTTCGTCATGTGCTTCACGGCACCGGTGCCTATCGCTGTTGTGGCCCTCCTCAGCGGCTCGCAAGCACCACCCTCCGACCGTCACACCAAGCAGTTCTTCTGCTAGATCGGCGCCGCCTCTGTGCAGCAAGGAGCTCCTCCAGGATGGGCGGTGCCCAAGGCCGACCTCACCTTCGAGTCGGGGGATCACCCCGTCACCACTGCCAGCTCGGGCGTGCTCCCAATGCTTTGCACGCCCACCATCGGCAACGTAGCCGTCACCAAGACCCTCATCAACGGCGGGGCCGGCCTTAACATGCTCTCCGTGGAAGCTTTCGGCTTGCTCCACGTGCCGCATGAATGGCTCCGCCCCACCGGGCCCTTCCGTGGTGTTGGCAGCGGCTCCACCAGCCCCCTAGGGTAGATCCGCCTTCCTATGACCTTCATCACTCGCGACAACTACCACACCGAGCTGATCGACTTCAACATCGCCCGCATAGGCCTCCCATACAACGCCATCCTCGGGTACCCGCCCTGGCTCAGTTTATGGCGGCAACTCATCCCGCCTACAACCTTATGAAGATGCCTGGGAGCAACGACGTCCTAACCGTGGTGGGGGACACCAAGGAGGCTTTGACGGTGCTCAAGCTTGCCTTCAAGGCCACCACGGCAGCACGTCCGGTCTACGAGGCCACCCTCGGAGCTAAGGAAGCCGCGCCAGCAAAGAAGAAGCAATTGTTCACTCAAGATTGGGCCGAAACGAAGCAAGTTCCGGTCGAGGAAGGTGGACCCTCAGGAGCCACCTTCACCATAGGCACCAACCTCGACCTAGATCAAGAGGAGGCACTGGTGAAGTTCTTGTGCGCGAACAAGGAGGTATTCGCCTTGGAACCCAAGCAACTGGTAGGGGTCCCGAGGGGGGTGATCGATCTTCACTTGAGGGTGTGCCCCAATGTGCGCCCTGTGAAGCAGAAAGCGTGGCGACAGTCCACGAAGAAGCAGTCCTTCATCATCCAGGAAACCCACAAGCTGGAGGCATCAGGTGTCATTCGCGAGGTTCGATACCCGGACTGGCTGGCGAACCCCATTGTCGTGCCAAAGAAGGGCAGGAAGGAGCGCATGTGTGTCGACTTCACCAACCTTAACAAGGCCTGTCCCCAAGATCCGTTTCCGCTTCTGCGCATCGACCAGATTGTCGACTCCACCATCGAGTGCGACATGCTGTGTTTCCTGGACGCGTTCTCGGGCTACCACCAGATCAAGATGGCGGCGGAGGATGTGGAGAAGATGGCTTTCCTGACCCCGTGCGGGGTGTACTGCTACACTTGCATGTCGTTCGGGCTGCGCAATGCGGGAGCGACCTTCGAACGGCTGATGCACATCGCCCTGGGTCAGCAGCTCGAGAGAAACGCTGAAGCGTATGTCGACGACATCATAGTAAAATCTCAGGAGGCGAGAACTCTGATTCAGGACCTGGAGGATACCTTCGCAAGCCTGCGCCAGGTGGACATGTGCCTTAACCCACAGAAGTGCTTGTTCAGTGTTCCCTCCGGCAAGATGTTGGGCTTCCTTGTGTCCCACAGGGGGGTCGAGGCTAACCCGGAGAAGGTCAAGGTGATAGAAGACATGAGCCCATGACAAACTCTCTAGGAAATGCAGAAGCTTGCGGGCTGCGTGACCTTGTTAGGGCGCTTCATCTCCAAGCTGGGGGAGCGAGCCCTGCCATTCTTCAAGCTGATGAAGAAGAAGGGCCCGTTCGAGTGGACCCCGGAGGCCGACCTG
Organism: Aegilops speltoides; assembly: GCA_021437245.1. Classification (NCBI taxonomy): domain Eukaryota; kingdom Viridiplantae; phylum Streptophyta; class Magnoliopsida; order Poales; family Poaceae; genus Aegilops; species Aegilops speltoides. Next base: position 406,705,001 of record CM038142.1, read on the forward strand.
GCGTTTCAAGACCTCAGGAGATACCTGAGCAGCCCTCCGGTGATGGTGGCGCCTTGTCCCTTCGAGCCCCTGGTGCTTTACCTTGCCGCCACTCCCTACTCCGCCAGCGCGGCGCTAGTGGCGGTTCGGGAAGAGCGCCAGGCCAAGAGTCTGCCGCGTCGTGCCGCACCTCTAGCCGGGGCGATACGGCACCAAGAGGATACCGCAAGGGTTACAACAATGCCAACGAATGATCAGGCCCATCAAGGCGCTGTTCTTGGGCCTGCAGAGGCCCCAATGGATGACCAGGCTCATGAGGACCCATCACCTCAGGAGACGCCCCAACCTCCGGCAGATGCAGGCTCCATCGACGCTCCCGCCCTCGTCGAGCACCGAGTGTACTTTGTCAGCACGGTACTGCGGGATGCGAGGGCACGGTATCCCATGCTATAGAAGCTTCCGCTTGTGCTCTTGGTGGCCTCATGCAAGCTGCACCATTACTTCCAAGGCCACCCGATCAAAGTCGTCTCAGCTTACCTACCGGAGAGGGTGCTCCGAAGCCCTAATGTCGCGGGAAGGGTTGCCGAGTGGAACATCGAACTTCAGGCATTTCAGCTCGAGTTCAGCACAACCAGGGTCATCAAGGGGGCCGCCCTAGCCGACTTCGTGGCCGAATGGACCGACGTCCCGAAACATGAAGATAGCAGGAGCCTATCTCTCTCGCCAGGAAGTGAAGCACCAGATGGTTGGGTCATGTACTTCGACGGCGCCTTCACACGCCAAGGCACGGGGGCTGGAGCCGTGCTCATCTCGCTCGCCCAAGACAGGCTCTACTACACCGTGCAGCTCTGCTGCCAGCGAGGTGAGAAGGTATCCAACAACATTGCGGATTATGAGGGGTTGATCGCCGGCCTCAAGGCCGTCGTGGCCTTGGGGGTAAAACGTCTCACCATCAGGGGCGATCATAGCTCCTCGTCTACTTCTCCAACAAGGTGTACGAGCCGAAGGACGAGCACATGGAGGCGTACCTCGCGGAGGTGCGCAAGATGGAGAAGCAGTTCTTGGGCCTGGAGCTACAACACGTGCCTCGCGACACGAACAAGGAAGCCAACGACATCGCCAGAAGGGCATCCAAGCGCCTGCCCCATGAGCCCGGCGTCTTCAAAAAGCGGCTTTTCAAGCCATCAGCAGCACCCCCATCTGCGGGGCTAGCGTCACCTTGGGAGGAGCTCCCCCAACCACCAGCCTCGGGAGCCCCCGCCTGTGGCCGACCACAGGAGCACCCTGCTCCTGGCGCTCGAGCCTCGGGAGGGGTGCTGGACTGAGGAGTTCAAGGAGTACCTGACACGAGAGACGCTACTGGAGAAAGTGGAGAATGCGGAGCACGTGGCCCGGCAGGCTACGACATACTGCATCTAGGATGGTGAGCTATACAGAAAGTGACCAAATGATGTTTCCTTGTGATGTATCTCCAGGGAGCAAGGGAACGGGTTGCTAGCTGACATACACGGTGGATACTGCGGGCACCACTCGTCGTCACGTACCCTGGTCGGCAAGGCGTTCCGCAGCGGGTTCTACTGGCCCATGGCACTCAACGACGTGACCGAGCTGGTGAGGTCCTGCGAGGCCTGCCAATTCCATGCCAAGCAAATCCACTAGCCGGCCCAGGGCCTCCAGACTATCCCACTACCGTGGCCATTCGCGGTCTGGGGGCTAGACATCCTGGGTCCGTTCCTGCGAGAACCTAGGGGCTACTGCTACCTCTACGCTGCCATCGACAAGTTCACCAAATGGGTAGAGGTGGAAGCCATCTGCACCATCCCAGCCGGGTCGACAATTAAGTTCATCAAGGGCCTCGTGAGCTAGTTCGGGGTCCTTAACCGCATCATCACCAACAACGGCCCGCAGTTCACTAGCAACCTCTTCAAGACATATTGTGCTAACGTTGGAACGCAGATCTGCTACACTTCGGTGGCACACCCCAAGAGCAATGGCCAAGCCGAACGCGCCAATGCGGAGGTCCTGAGGGGCCTCAAGACCAGGACCTTCAAGAAGAAGCTCGAGGCCTGCGGTAGGGGCTGGCACGACGAGCACCAGTCCATGCTGTGGTCCATTCGCACCACCACCACCAAGCCAATAGGCGAGACCCCGTTCTTCCTCGTCTACGGAGCAGAAGCAGTTCTCCCTCATGAGGTTAGGCATCGCTCCGCGCGGGTCCTGGCGTTTGATGAGACGCTGCAGGACGCCATGTGGGGGATGGACCTTGTGCTGGGGGAGGAACGCCGCCATGAAGCCTCGCTCCGAGCGGCAAGATACTCGCAGGCGCTGTGACGGTACCACTGTTGCAGCGTCCGCTCCAGGATGCTCGAGGTGGGTGATCTCGTCCTAAGGCGGGTGCTCTCCAGGGAAGAGCTGCACAAGCTCTCGCCCATGTGGGAGGGCCCGTTTAGGATCGCCCGCGTCTCCAGGCATGGCGCCGCTCGCGTGGAGACGCAGGACGGGATCCCCATCCAGAATGCCTGGAACATCCAGCACCTCCGGAAGTTCTACCCATGAAGCAAGGCCCACTGCCTGTGAAGGTCTCCGCTCGTGACACTCTCACGTAATAATGAGTGGGGATGTACATGCCCCGGAGTCTCCGGAGTGCCGCCCTCGGGCCTTGGGGGCTCCTCCCACGTCCTAGTGGCAGCACTTAGCTCCGCGTTGGTGAGAAGACTAGACTAGGTGCCGGACGCAGCTGTTCATTTGCTTTCCGTAGTTGGCTTGCCTCTCTTTAATGGAAAATTTGAATTCTGGTGTTTCTCGCTGGCTTGGTTCGATTCCCTTTTCTCTCTATTCTTCCCTCGGTTCTCTGTTTTGCCAGACACTCTCCCTCGCACGCCTCGCGAGGGGGCTGGACAGGTGCGCATGTAAGCGCCTTCCCCTGGTCTTCACGAGGCACCCTCATTCGAGCTCGCGATTGGTGCACCCCCTTTTAAGTCCGTGCCCCACGGGTACAGCGACGTGGTGCGCAAGGCCATGACCAGCACGCCTGGGGCCCTAAGCGAGGAAGGATAACGGTTTCTTAATGAATTTTTGAAGCATCTCGACACCTCCCAAGTCCGCAGCAGGGAGGTCTCATCAGGTGCCGGGAGATGCGCACCTCACGAGGTGGAAACTGCAACAGACGCATCGAGCTAAGTTATCCTTACATGCCTACGTAAAGCACTGATGCTACAACACAACTCCGAAGTGATAAACATAGAAAAAGGCAGGAAAAGCATTACGGTTCATCATTCGCCCCCGTGGGGCCCCATACTTGTTTCTTGTGATGCAGGGAGAAAACAAAGGAAAAACAGGCAAAAGCAGCCCCGACGCCCGCGACTACTCCCGAGAACCTGCTCCCAACACTTCCCCAAGCTCAGCCGGAGCCCTCCTCACGCTTCACTGGGGCGCGACGACGGGACGACCCACCACCGTCCTCGAAGCGATCCCGGCGACGGGGCGGTTGGTTGTATCCGCCGCTGTTGGAGCTTTCGCCGGAGGAGGAACCGCCGCTGCTGGACGAGCCGTGGCCATCACTAAGGGCGAGCTCGCCCTCATCCTCATCGTGGCCGTTGCCAAGGCCGAGCACTTCGTCGCCATCGCTATCTTCAGGGGATCAACTAGCGCAGCGACCGTCTTTCCTGAACACCCTTGGGAAGAGGGTCGCGGCACTGTCATACTTGAAGTGGAGGGTGCACCGCCTGTTCAGATCGCGAGCACGGGCAAACGTCTGCTAGTCGCGGGCCAGGGTACGTTGCCCGCGACAGAGATCTCCACCGCGACCCACGAGGCCTTGCTGCAGCAGCCGTCCGCCTGCAGCCAGAGGCAGCTGGGGCCCGTGGTCGCTAGCTCACCGGCAAAGGAGCGCGGGAGCTGGAGCCAGGTGCCGGTCGGGTTATCCAACCACACAACAAACTCCGGCAGCACCTCTGCCAAGTGGAAGCGTGGCCGGGGAGGCCGAGCGACCACGACGCCCCTCCCCCCCTCTCGCCGACGGAACCGCCATGCCTTAGGCGGCTTCCACCAGGCGGAGAAACGCCACCTCGGCTGACTGGAGCGGCACCAGACCTTGAAGAGATCCGTCCTCAACCACGGGGAGCCATAGCGTGGGTCGCAACGTGCTTACAAGGGCGACCACCCCCCTGTTAGCCATGGGTCGGACTGATGGGCTATGAAGATACGAAGACCGAAGACTGCACCCATGTCCGGATGGGACTCTCCTTGGCGTGGAAGGCAAGCTTGGCGACCAAATATGTAGATTCTTTTCCTCTGTAACCGACCTGATGTAACCCTAGATCCTCCCGGTGTCTATATAAACCGGAGGACTTAGTCCGAAATGGATAGATACTCATTACCATAGTCATACATGCTAGACTTCTAGGATTTAGCCATTACGATCTCGTGGTAGATCAACTCTTGTAAAACTCATATCCATCAAGATCAATCAAGCAGGAAGTAGGGTATTACCTCCATAGAGAGGGGCCGAACCTGGGTAAACATTGTGTCCACTGTCTCCTATTACCATCGACCTTAGACGCACAGTTCGGGACCCCCTACGTGAGATCCGCCGGTTTTGACACCGACATTGGTGCTTTCATTGAGAGTTCCACTATGTCATCCCCAAAAGGTTCGATGGCCCCTTCAATCATTAACAATGATGCTGTCCAAGGAGAAACCTTCCTCCCCGGACAGATCTTCGTGTTCGGCGGCTTCGCACTGTGGGCCAACTCATTTGGCCGCACGGAGAAGACCGATAGCTACGCCCCTGGACATCAAGTTAGATTTGGGAGCTCGAATTACGTCGCGGACATCCGTGGAGATTTGATCTTTGCCGGATTCAAGACCGCGGCGGCCGCTCCCGGTCACCTTGACGAACATGACCTAAATCTGTCGTCAGACCGCATCCAGGAGATAGCTCCTGTGACCAATCCGGCCTTAGATCTAGAGCATACTGTAGCGTCCAAGGATTGGAGGTTCAACACCACCACGGAGGCCATAGATTCTCTAGCGTTGGAGCCACACATGGACTTAACCTCATGCACTACTCGTGCCACCAGAACTCCGGACTCTTCTCCGGGTATAAGTTCCGAACCATGTGAGTCCGCGGATACCGAACTTGATCTCTTATAGATCTTCGAGTTCAGCGCCGCAGACATCGTCCAACACTCGCCCTTGGTTAATGTGCTGAACTCATTAAAGAACTTATCCTTGGCGGGGGACTCACAGCCGAATTATGTACAGTTCTAACTAGGGGCTGGTGATGGGGAATTTTGCTTCCCACCCGCCATCCACTCCATAGCCACTGTTGAGAACTCAACCGACATGCTTGATTATGGATCCGAAGACATCGTCAGTACGGATGACGATGCCGACGAGGAGCAGAGCCAACCCTCCATTCATTGGGCGACAGACGGCCACTTCTTCCTACGACGTATACATGGTGTATACGCCTAAAGAAACTAACAACGATGACAAAGAGGATCTAGTTGAAGACAAACTTCCTGAGACAAAGCCCAGTCGCCGGCACACCCTCTTTGCTTCACAGACGAAGTAATGGAGCATGAATTCCTAGACGGGTTCAAACCCATGAATATCGAATCATATGACGGAACAACGGATCCCGCGGTATGGATCGAAGACTTACTCCTCCATATCCACATGGCTCGCGGAGATGACCTTCATGCCATCAAATACCTACCACTCAAACTCAAAGGACCATCTCGATACTGGTTAAACAGTCTGCCAGAAAATTCTATTGGCGGCTGGGAAGATTTGGAAGACGCCATCCATGACAACTTCCAAGGAACGTATGTCCGGCCACCGGATGCCGATGACTTAAGTCACATTGTCCAACAGCCAGGAGAGTCAGCCAGGAAGCTCTGGACTAGGTTCTTAGTTAAAAAGAACCAAATCGTCGACTGTCTGGACGCGGAAGCCCTTGCGGCCTTCAAACACAGCGTCCGGGATGAATGGCTGGCACGCCACCGCGGTCAAGAAGGACCTAAATCCATGACAGCCCTTACCGCTCTAATGACCCGCTTTTGCGTGGTAGAAGACAGCTGGCTCACTCGTAGAAGCAACAATGCCGGCGACTAAGGCACTTTCGAAATCCGAGACGGCAATGGCAAGCCACTGTCGGCGTTCTGGGAACGGGGGTCCCCAGACTTGCCTGCCTGCGGCCTGCGGCGTGGCTCAAAGGAGGCCCAGCACAACCCATCTTCATCAACGAAAGCTCAAGACCCTCGTGAGGGGCCAAGCCTTGCGGGGCGGACGACAAGGAGCTTCCTCAGGCACGGCCTCGTCAGGCTGGCTCATGAGGAGGCGGAGAGTTCAAGGCAGGGTACCTCGCGAGGTGCCCATGTCGCAAGCCATGACGACCAAGGCTGTCAGTCGGGTGCCAGCCCGCGCAGTGTCCTCCTTTCCTCTTTGGTGCAAAGGGAGCAAGTGCAAGCGAGAGCATCAAGCAAAGGCGTCCATTTCGGTGCAACAAGACCAAGACCAGCCCAACGGCCGGAAGGAAGTCATTGTGGAGCCCAAGCCGGCGTCATCACCAGAGCCTTTGATAGGCGAGGACCAACTTTAGTCAGGATAAGTGTACCCGCTGTTCCCCTTCAAAATGGCCAATTGTTGGCGCCCTTCCCGCTCAATATTTGGGAAGAGGCCCAGGGCCTTTGCCTATAAATAGGAATCGCCACCCGCAAGGTAGGGCATCGCGGAAACAAGGATAGGAAGCCACAAAGAGAGAGAGAGAGAGAGAGAGAGAGAGAGAGAGAGAGACGATTGAACTCCCCTAGCGATTCATCGTGCTGCCCAAGAATGCCCTCGTGAGGCTGTTCTCCTTTGTATTGTTCATCATCAAGCCCAAGAGGCAATCCACCACACCGCATAATCGGAGTAGGGTATTACACCACAATGGTGGCCTCAACCAAGATAAATCTTGTGTCTCTTGTGTTGTTCAGTTTGGTAGTTTAGGTCCTAGCGATTCGGGCGAGGAGCGAGCCGTAGAGGGTTGAATCTCCGCGCGCCCAGTTGTTCGAACCTCAAGGGTCTGCGGAACCCAAAATCCGACATTTGGCGCGCTGAGGTAGGGGTGCGCTGAATTTGCCTTCCGCCGCCTTTGTTCTTCCCGACCACCGCAACCATGTTCGACGCTCGCCGGGTTTCGCGCTGAGCGCCGAGCCGCCCTCGCCTCCCATGTCGCCCAGACGGCTCCCGTCGGCGGGCGCCCTCGTCGTTCCCCTTGACCTGCTGTCAACGCCGCCACCGGCCTGGTGGGGAGCGAGCAGCAAGCATCGTCCCAGCATCCGTCCACGAGGCGGGACGGCCGCACCGCCACGCCCTCGCTCACCCCCGCTGGTTCTTCATTACGCGCGCCCCGCGCGGCCATGGAGGCCCGAGCTGCGCTCATCGCGGCAAACGAGCTCCTGCGCTACCGCCCCATCGACGACGTCTATGAAGAATGGCTCGATCGAGTCGCTGAGCTCGTCCGCGCCGCCACGAGGCGCCAACATCGTCCTTCTCGCTACACCGCACCCGCTTTTGCTGGCGATGAAGCTCTGGGCGCCACCGCCTCCTCCTCAAGAAGGCGCTTGCCCCCAAGGCGACGGCCTGGCGGAACCCGCTCCGCGCCAGCGCCGGTAGCGGCAAGAGCAGAGCTGCTAAGAAGTCCTCGCCCACGAGAAGCTGCCCGGCGCTCCCTACTCCAAAGATGTCAAGACCTGCTGCTGCCCCCAGCCAAGGCGCATGGAGACCCAGGGACCAAGCTCTCCGTCTCCTAAGGCCCCCTGTACACGGCTGGCTGGCTGCCGCTACTGCACCTCCGAGCTGCGTGGCGTCTCGTGGTCCGGCAAGTTCAACCCAGACCTGCCCCCTCGCTACGACGGCACGGCTGACCCTGCGGAATTCCTCCAACTCTACGAGTTGGGCATCGAGGCTGCCAACAGAGACGAAAAGGTCATGGCGAACTGGTTTCCCGTGGCGCTCAAGGACGGAGCCCGCACCTGGCTCCTGAATCTAGCCCCAGGCACGATCTCTTCCTAGGACGGGATGCGCACCCACTTCATTGCCAACTTCCAGGGTACTCGCGACCGGCCACCCGCCGTGAGCGACATGCGCTGTATCAAGCAGCAGCCAGGGGAAACCCTGCAGAAGTACATCTAGCGCTTCAACAACACGCGCCTCAAGATCCCCAGGGTAACGGAGGAGGCCATCATCTCTGCCTTCTCCTACGGTGTGCGCGACGTCAAGATGAAGGAGGAGCTGGCGATGCATGAAGACCTGTGAAAGTGCAACTAATCACCAGGTGGTTTTGGTAATTAATAACAACATATATATCATTGAACTAATCATTTCTTGAGAATATTTCAGAAAGTTCAGTGATATGGGTATGGCAATGACTGATGATGTGGACCCCTCAAAATGCTAAGGAAAACATTGGCAAAAGCTCAAGACTCCATTTTTGGTTTAGTGATCCAAGATCACATTGAGTCCATAGGAAAGCCAATACTATTAAAAGGGGATGAGGTTATGATGATGATCTGGTTGCTCTAAGTGCTTAGTGATTTATCTCTCAAACTATCAGCAATCTTTCATTCCAACATAAACTCATAAGTAATCTCGGTCCCACCGATTCCAAACTCACCACACCGAGATGAACCACCTCACCATATACCCAAACCCTAAGAATCTCGGATTTTCCGATTCCAAACTCGGTCATTCGAAATTGGTGTTGCCAAGCTTCAGAACTTCAGACTCAAATCGGTGTCACCGAGATGAGAAAGTCGGTCCCACCGAAATTGGCAAACCCTAGACTTTGGAAGAATCGGACTAACCGAGATTGTATTTTCGGTCCCACTGAAAATCCCAACGCTCACAAGATTTGAACTTTCGGTCTCACCGAGTTGTCAACTTCGGTCCGACCGAGATTGGTCAAATGTGTGTAACGGTTGGATTTTGTGTGGAGGCTATAAATACCCTCCACCTCCTCTTCATTCGTGGAGAGAGCCATCGAAAGAACTACCACTCCTACCTTACATTTCGAGAAGAAAACTACCTACCCTTGTGTTGAGATCAAGTTGCTCCACTCCCACCATATGAAACTTGATTTCTAGCCTTCCCAAGTTGCTTTCCACTCAATCCCTTCCTCCACCACAGCCAAATCAGTGAGGAGAGTTGAGTGTTGGGGAGATTATCATTTGAAGCACAAGAGCAAGGAGTTCATCATCACCAACACCATCTATTACCTTTTGGAGGGTGGTGCCTCCTAGATTGGTTAGGTGTCACTTGGGAGCCTCCGTCATGATGTGGAGTTGAACCAAGGAGTTTGTAAGGGCAAGGAGATCGCCTACTCGTGAAGATCTACCCGAGTAAGGCTAGTCCTCCGTGGACGAGGCCATGATGGCATAGACAAGGTTGCTTCTTCGTGGACCCTTCGTGGGTGGAGCCTCCGTGGACTCAAGCAGCCGTTACCCTCCGTGGGTTGAAGTCTCCATCAACGTGGATTGACGATAGCACCACCTATCGGAACCACGAGAAAAATCTCCGTGTCACCAACTTGCGTTTGCTCTTCTCCACCTCTCATTTACTATCGTGCAATTTACTTTCCGCTGCCACAACTCTAGAATTGCATGTGTAGGGTGATACTTGACTTGGTTATCATTGTGAACTTGCTAAGAATCCACTCCAATCAAAAGGCAAAATTTTTGTTGTCAAGTAGTCTAATCACCCCCTCTAGACATACTTCCGATCCTACAAGTGGTATCGAGCTTTGGTCTCCATTGGATTGGTTTCCATTGCATTGACTCCATAAGCTTGGTTTCACAACCTAGGAGAGTATGGCGCCTAGTGAGGGTAATTTCCGAGAGGTCCTTACTTTGATGGTTCAAACTTTGCTAGTTGGAAGCATAAAATGAAAATGCATATTCTTGGACATAACCCCGCCGCATGGGGCATTATTTGTGTTGGCTTGCAAGGTGAGTTCTTCAAGAAGGAAAAGTTCGGATCGCGAAGCTCTGCGGATGAGTTGCGGATGTTACGAGAACAATGCTCAAGCTTGTGACATTCTCTTCAATGCTTTGTGTCCCGAGGAGTTCAACAAGATCAGCCGCCTTGAGAATGCAAAAGAGATTTGGGATACTTTGGTTGAAATGCACGAAGGTACCGAGTCCGTGAAGGAATCAAAGCTAGATGTTCTTCAAGGTCACTTGACAAGTTCAAGATGAAGGAAGGTGAAGGAGTCGCTGAAATGTACTCTAGGCTTGCTCTCATCACCAATGAGATGGCAGGCTTAGGAAGTGAAGAAATGACCGACCGATTCATCATCAAGAAGATTCTCGAGCTTTGGATGGAAAGTATGACACCGTGTGCACTTTGATCCAAATGATGCCAAACTACAAAGATCTCAAGCCTACCAAGTCATTGGAAGGATTGTTGCTCATGAGATGACACTTAAAGATAAGGAAGAGCTTCACAACAAGTCAAGTGGTGCTTACAAAGCTGCAGTTGAAGCTCCCACATCCTCAAGTGACAAGCTAGTTTCCAATGAAGAGATAAGCCTAATGGTGAAGAACTTCAACAAATTCTACAAGAGTAGAAGCAAGGAAAGAAGCTCAAAGTCTAGATCATATGATGAAAAGAGATCTTCTAGTCGTGATCGAAATCTGCTACAATTGTGGAAGACCCGACACTACTCAAATGAGTGTTCGACTCCCACAAGAGAAGAGAAGAATCTCCAAGAAGAAGAAGCTCAAGAGAAGAGTCGCCTCAAAAGAGAGAAGGAGTAGAGATGATCGTTATGAACGAAGATCCTCTCGGAGAAGCAAGGATTCGGAAAGGAAAGACAAGTCATCAAGGAGCTACACAAGAAGAAAACATCAAGCTCATGTTGGTGAATGGGTTTCCGCTCGACTCCGACAATCACTCCGAAAGAAGCTATCACTCCAACTCCGAATACTGATCAAGATGAAGGTGTTGCGGTCTTGCTCTCGTGTCCTCCAACTCCAACTCCTATGACATATTTGATTCACCAAATGAGGGAATTGGAAGATGCTTCATGGCAAAAGGCCCCAAGGTATCACATCCTGAGTTTATTGACTTTGATAGTGATGAGGATGACTTGCTTGGTGAAGATGAGCTTTTACATGATAAATCTAGTGAGCTTAGTAATGATGAACATGCTAGTAGTCTTTATAGTCGAGAAGAGTCGAATGACAATGCTATGAAGGAGATTGAGCGTCTAACTAAAGAACTAAACACTCTTAAGTTAGCTCATGAAACAACTCAAGAAGATCATAGAGAGCTCCTAAGATCTCATGAGAAGCTACGCTCGAGAAGCTCAATCTAGAGCAAGAACATGAGTTTCTAAAAGCTATCAATGACGATCTTCAAAGAAGAGTTCTTCATATCTTGCCAAACGACTTCTCTTGTCTAATTTCTTGCCACCTATCAAAACTAAGCATGACAAGCATAAGAAAAATTCTTCATCTAGTAGTAACAATAATCATGCTAAATCAAATGTTGTTACTTCTAGTAATTCTCTTGATTCCACTAACAATGTTTCAAGCCAAGTTTCACTTGAGCAAGAAAATAGTCTATTGAAAGGGATTATAGAGAAAGGTGTCTACAAGAGTCTTGCGGAAGCAAAAGCTTTGAGGAAATTGTTCGCAAACAAGGAAGACAGGAAGAATCAAGGAATTGGTTTTGAGCGAAAGTTCAACGCCGAGGGTGTTGAATGGGAAGAAGGTCAATATCCCACTCCAAAGTTCGTCTCTCAAGAGGAGAAGTATGATCCTACTTCTTCCAATGAGGAACAAGCTCAAGATGACCTTCCACCACAAGACCACAAGCTAAAAGGCAAGGACAAGCTTCAAGAGGAGATTGATGCATTCATTAAAGCACCCAAGGCCATGGTCAAGTGGGTTCCCAAGGCAACTTCAAGTTCTACTTCAACAAGCTCAACTACTACCCCAAGGATTCCCATCAAGATGATGTGGATCCCAAAGAAGAAGAACTAGAGAGTTCTTGAGGGTGACTCCGCCAATATACTTCACTCACATTCATTTTGGCAAAGACTTGTGCAATCAACTTCCACATCTTGCACTAGTTCATGGAGTCACAAACCCTCATGTTGGTAAGTCAAGGGACAAGGTAATCATTGCTTTCATGGACATCATCTATTGTGAACTTCAATCTATGTCCATGGATATTCTTGTTTGTTCCTTGTGGGACTAACCCATGTAGGTATTGAAAGTGCCCGAATCCAAAGGATTGCTCCTAACTCTTGATGATCTTCATCAACATTGAGCATCCACATCTTCAACATCTACATGAAGTCTTCAACGACAACCCAAGGTTAGTTTGACCCTTTAAAAGGGTTCTCACATCAAGGGGAGCTTTGCTCTAAAGAAATGAGCTAAAGCATCTTCTAATGATGTGAACACATCAATGCTTTATGGAAAAGTGGTAACCCCACTTGTGCTTAAACGATGAGTATGACCTATGATCAAATGTTCTCATTTGACTCCTAAGTCAATATACTCATATATAGATGACCTAGTCATCGCCAAATTGTGTGCTAGCTGTTAGTGTTTTGTTTGTGCATGTTTGACACATATTTCATTTGCTATCTTATTGTGTGAGCATGTTGGATGCATGATTTTATCCATTCGAGGACATCCATTTGTTGCTTTGGTCTTTTGGCTTTCTTTCTTTTTGACCAAATGGATGGACAAGAATGCCTAAGTTCCTCCCCTAGCTATCTATGCTTTCTTGTCTCAAACTCTATTCATGCTTATATCACAAACTTTGAACAAGACTTTTTGGACAGACCGAGTGAGGAGCACTCGAGCCACCGATCCGTCAAAAGCCTAACTTCCAAAACCTTCTAAGTACTTTCGGTCAAACCGATATACTCAAATCGGACAGATCAAATCACTTGATTGATCTAGGTTTTCACCTCGGTGAAACCGAAGTTTCAAATATCGGCGTGACGAAGTGTGTAATCGCACGCATTAACCATCTCGGTCCCACCGAAGTTTTCAAACTCGGTCCCACCGACAACCGAAGGGTATATATACTCGAGGACAGGCGCGTTGATTACTTCTTCAAACGCTTCGCCTCAAACCCTCATTGCCGTCGCCTTGGTCTCCGGATCGTCTCCGCTGCCGCTCGCAGGCGCCCTCGCCGCTGGTCTCCATCGCCGTCAACGGTCCTTCTCATCGCGCCGTTGCGCCGAGTGAAGCTCCACCGCATTGGGTGAGTTTCATCCTCTCGTGCTCCAACCGCTGATTCAATGCACGTTAGGCGTTGCCAAGTTTCTTGCCAAGATTGAGATCTTCCTATCCAGCCGCTTAGATCATAGAATAAAATTCGAGTGAAAATTTTAGGGTTAGGTTTCCGAACACATCTCGGTGTGACCGATTCGACATTTTCGATCGACCGATTTGGCCTCCGCCATTGACCGCACTTTTCGGTGAAACCGAGTTGTGCAAATCGGTAAGACCAAGTGAAGATTCAGTGAAACCCTAGTAGTCTCGGCTAGATCGAAACCCATTTCGTCCAACCGAAAGTGGTGTATGTGGTCTGTTTAGACACTTCGGTTTCACCGAATTGATAGACTCGGTCAGACCGACATGTATTCTGTGAAAACCTAAAACTAAAGTTTGAACTCATTCTTTTTGCAAAATCCTCTGCAGTTTGTGATAACTCTTCTATTCTGCCTATACCTATTCTATTCACAGGTTGTCAGTCATGTCTGATGGAAGTGACAGTCAGAACAGGTCTGAGATGCCAGTTGAGATTCCAGAGGCAGCTACAAGTCCAGAAGCAAGCAGTTTTTCAGATGATGGAGAGAGAAGCACTCCAAGTGGACTGCCTGCAGCTGCTACCAGGGCCAGGAGGAAGAGGAATTCTGATGAGGAGGATTCAGACTTTGTTGCAGATGAGGAAATAACTTCTAAGCCAAAAGGCAAGTGGTTGCCAAGGGCTATCAAGGAAACATCAAAGAAAGGCACCAGCAAGGTAAAGAAATCCTTTGTTGTAAAGAAGCTCAAGATGGAAGAAACCTCCAGAAGATCAAGAAGACTTCCAAGAGGAAGAGGCTAGTTCATGAAGAAGTCGATGATGATGATGATTCGATGAGGAAGCACCCCAGCCTCCTCGAAGCGAAGTTGATGGGTGATGCCATCGAGCGGAGCACCCACAAAAGCTAAGCAATCAGCTCCAAAGCAAAAGGCAGCCCAAGCCAAACCAGCTGCCAAGCCAAAGAAGACTGTGAGAAACATACCGCTTCAGAGAAGAAGAAGGACAATGTGCCACTGCAGAATCGATGATGAGGCTCATGTTTTGCTCAAGCTCGCATGTAAAGCGCATTCATAATGAAGCTCATCCTCGAGCTGAAAATATGAAAGAGAGGAAGGACAAAGGTCTCGAGCTATGGAGGCAAGTTGATCCATATGCCACCAGGAGAAGAACAACAGATTGACTCAAGATTCCACACAAGAGAGCAACAAGACTTTTATGAGGCAGTGCTCATGGATAAGAAGCCAATTGTTCGACACAGATATGTAGATCGGGATTACATCGACGATGAAGAGCACAGAGACTACTTCCCACATGTGCATGAAAGCTTCACCGCTTGTGGGATTGCAGAGTTCGTTGGTCGAAATTGACCGCTTGGAATGATGAGATGATCATGCAGTTCTATGCCACCGCACACTTCTATCCAGATGGCGAATTGTATGGATGATGAAGGACGTAGATTCCATTCTCTTGTTGAAGAATGGAGAGCATTGCTGAATGCTCCAAAGATCAAGGGAAGATGATGTTGATGTGTATGGCATTCAAGAAAAATCACGAGTCAATGAAGAACATGTACAATGAGGTAAAAGAGAAGGATGTTGAGATATGGAAGCTTGGTTCATCTATTATCTTGAGCAGGTCTCCCAACCACCAACACCATTCGAGGCATACTTTGATGCCTAAGTCAGAGACCACCGCATGATAAGAGGGTACTCTATCAACATGCTGCACATTCTAGATCGAAGACACCTTTTAAGGTGATGGACCCGATAGTTGAGACTATCAAGAGGACAATGAGCAGACTGTAAGAGGTCGTGTGGGTTTGCTCCGCATATTCAGATGCTCATTAATGCCAAGTTTGGCACGGACACCTACCGTTGGATAGACCCCACTTGCCACCGCAGCCCTGAACATGAGGATAACGAGGTTGTGATGACCGAGGATGCTCCCACATCGTAGAAGGACATGCTAAGTCTGAAGCTGCCAAACAAGCTAAAGCTGAGAAGGAAGCAGAAGCAAAGCCCAAGAGCGTTGAGAACAACTTCTTGAAGCCACTCAGAGAATTGAGCTACGCCTGCCAGATAGTGCGTCTCGGGAGAGCCTTGAGAGGATAGTTGAAGATAAGTTCCATGCTCGACGCGTCGATCAAGTGCAGTCACCGTCAACAAGCTTGAGGCGACATCGAGGAAGCTAAGAGGAGAAGGCAGAACTCATGAGGGAGATGGAAGGTGATATGGTCCAGATGACTATGAGCAGCCTGCTCCAGTGCCCACAAAGCCCAGATCATTTGCTATTCCAAAGGTCGGACCCTGTGGCTACTACATCAGCACCTCCTACAGCTCCGCTGGCCCAAAGACCAGCTCCAAGATCCACTCCTCCAGCTCCACAGACTTCAGCAGAAGCTTTGCAGATGCAGCTATCTCCACTCCATCGACGCAGACAGAGCCGCCAGCAGAGTCCCGAGTGACGATTAGCTCTATACCTTCGAACTTTTGGTAACTTGTTGCCAAAGGGGGAGAAATTGTATAGATCATAGGGCTTCGAGAGAGAGAGTGCTCGTTTTTGCTCTTTCGTTTGCGGTTTTCCTTGAGATACTTTTGAGTTCTTTGAGATACTTCGTGTGTTTGATACTACGCTTGTTTCTATCTTGATGAGTGCTTGATCATACTGTGCTTAATGTGTGCTTGATGCCTATCATATTCCATTCATATCTTGTATGATCATTTACTCATGTCTTGGTGATTGGGTGCATGCTATTCATTCTTATCATTTTTGTGCGCTCCACCAAGATGTATGTGACATGGAAGAGTAACCCATGATCCTAATCGATTGTGCATTTGCATTCAAACGCAAATCTTAAATAATGCACAAATTTAGGGGGAGCTCTTGCTTATCACATACTTCTCAAAGCGACGATGTTATTCATTGATTATATCATTTGTCGAAGCTTTGATCTATATGTTGTCATCAATTACCAAAAGGGGAGATTGAAAGTGCAACTAATCCCGGTGGTTTTGGTAATTAATAACAACATATATATCATTGAACTAATCATTTCTTGAGAATATTTGAGAAAGTTCATTGATATGGGTATGGCAATGACCGATGATGTGGACCCCTCAAAATGCTAAGGAAAACATTGGCAAAAGCTCAAGACTCCATTTTTGGTTTAGTGATCCAAGATCACATTGAGTCCATAGGAAAGCCAATACTATTAAAAGGGGATGAGGTTATGATGATGATCTGGTTGCTCTAAGTGCTTAGTGATTTATCTCTCAAACTATCAGCAATCTTTCATTCCAACATAAACTCATAAGTAATCTCGGTCCCACCGATTCCAAACTCACCACACCGAGATGAACCACCTCACCATATACCCAAACCCTAAGAATCTCGGATTTTCCGATTCCAAACTCGGTCATTCGAATTGGTGTTGCCAAGCTTCAGAACCTTCAGACTCAAATCGGTGTCACCGAGATGAGAAAGTCGGTCCCACCGAAATTGGCAAACCCTAGACTTTGGAAGAATCGGACTAACCGAGATTGTATTTTCGGTCCCACGAAAATCCCAACGCTCACAAGATTTGAACTTTCGGTCTCACCGAGTTGTCAACTTCGGTCCGACCGAGATTGGTCAAATGTGTGTAACGGTTGGATTTTGTGTGGAGGCTATAAATACCCTCCACCTCCTCTTCATTCGTGGAGAGAGCCATCGAAAGAACTACCACTCCTACCTTACATTTCGAGAAGAAAACTACCTACCCTTGTGTTGAGATCAAGTTGCTCCACTCCCACCATATGAAACTTGATTTCTAGCCTTCCCAAGTTGCTTTCCACTCAATCCCTTCCTCCACCACAGCCAAATCGGTGAGGAGAGTTGAGTGTTGGGGAGATTATCATTTGAAGCACAAGAGCAAGGAGTTCATCATCACCAACACCATCTATTACCTTTTGGAGGGTGGTGCCTCCTAGATTGGTTAGGTGTCACTTGGGAGCCTCCGTCATGATGTGGAGTTGAACCAAGGAGTTT
Organism: Aegilops speltoides; assembly: GCA_021437245.1. Classification (NCBI taxonomy): domain Eukaryota; kingdom Viridiplantae; phylum Streptophyta; class Magnoliopsida; order Poales; family Poaceae; genus Aegilops; species Aegilops speltoides. The sequence continues at coordinate 406,722,329 of CM038142.1, forward strand.
GTAAGGGCAAGGAGATCGCCTACTTCGTGAAGATCTACCCCGAGTAAGGCTAGTCCTCCGTGGACGTAGGCCATGATGGCATAGACAAGGTTGCTTCTTCGTGGACCCTTCGTGGGTGGAGCCCTCCGTGGACTCGCGCAGCCGTTACCCTCCGTGGGTTAAAGTCTCCATCAACGTGGATTGACGATAGCACCACCTATCGGAACGACGAGAAAAAATCTCCGTGTCACCAACTTGCGTTTGCTCTTCTCCACCTCTCATTTACTATAAATGCAATTTACTTTCCGCTGCCACAACTCTAGAATTGCATGTGTAGGGTGATACTTGACTTGGTTATCATTGTGAACTTGCTAAGAATCCACTCCAATCAAAAGGCAAAATTTTTAAGTTGTCAAGTAGTCTAATCACCCCCCCTCTAGACATACTTCCGATCCTACAACCTGTGCACCTCCTTGGAGTTGTTCAACTTGGCGACCAATTGCGCCATGGCTGAGGAGGGGCGCCTCTCCCTCCTCGAGCTGCCTGCCACGGACCCCGAAGAGAAGAAGCCCAAGGCCAAGGACGTGAAGCGCAAGGGGGCTGTCGTGCTCGCGGCCGAGCCAGACACCAAGCGAGGCAGAGATCAGCCCAAATCCTCCAAGGGCAGTCGGTACTGCGTGTATCATGACCTCCACACTCACAACACAAATGAATGCCAAGAGCTCCGGGCCGTGCGTGAAGGAAGGGTCGGCAGACACCCCGGCCGCAGGGACCGGGGCTACGGTCGAGGAGGAGGAAGGAATGCAGGACGCTAGGAAGACCACGGCCCATGCCAAGGGTGGCGCAACCAACCTCGCGAGGACCGCTGGCAGGACCCGCCTCGCGAGGGAGGCTGGAGGGATCAGCCTCGCGAGGATCGCCCGCAAGGGAACGCAGGCCTCCCTCCGCTGCCGCCGCAGCCAAGGAGAAATGAAGACCGTCATCAGGACGAGGGGCTGGGGGCTTCCAGGAACCGCGTGCAATCGCCTGCATCCTGGGCAGAGCTCAAGCCCCAGCCTCTCAGCGCATCTTCAAGCAGTTCGCCCGCGAAGTGAATGCAGTCCTCCCCAAGCTCGTGGCCACGCGCCCTCTTAGGTGGTTGGCGTGCGCCATCACGTTCAGCTCAGTGGATCAGCTCAAGTGCGCGGCCACAGCCGGAGTCCTCCCGATGCTTTGTTGTCACACCCTGATTTTCATGCCACAACACTTAAGTTAATAAATCATGCTAAAATGTGGTTTGACAAAAACTTTTGAGTGTTTTGTCTTTGCTTTGATTGAATGTTTGTCTGCTGTTTGCAAGTGCTCTAAAAATCAAATAAATTCTCCAACCCTTATACTCCTTCCCCTTGATCCAAAAACCTTTCCCAATGATCATGCCATGTGTATAGGACATAAAAATAATTTCTTGCAAAAATAATTTTGCCAAATAGTATTTTCAAAATTTAGTTTTTCAAAAACCCCTGAATTGAGGTTTGCACTTCAAGTACTTAACTAAGGGCAGTAAAAATCTTTAGAAAAATATATTTGACTCCTATTAGATATAGGATACCCAGAAACCACAAAAATATAATTTTAAAAGTTATTTTCCTATTTTATTTAAAAGCTTTTTCTTAAGGCCATAAATGGTCTTTAATAGGGAAGTTTTTTATTGTTTTAAAAATATTTGTAAAAATTTAGGGAAACTCAGTGGACATATATTATCCATATATAAGAGTTTCAACACATGGTCATGTTCAAAATATTGGTCAAATCCCTCAAAAACCCTTTCTGGATATTTGAAGCTTTTGAAATATTTACAAAGGAAATATTCCCCAAAAATTCCAAGAAAATTCTATCATGTCACATATGACATATTAGATGATCTTGCCAAGTCTCATGACTTGGAGAACAATATAACATCATCAAATCCCCTCAAAACCATTTCTGTCCATTTTGAAATTTGAGCAACTTTACATTGCCAAACATGTCCAAATGTTCTCAAACCTTGTGAACATGCTCCAATGGTCTAATTATTCATCTAGACCAAGTGGCACAAGTTGGAGAACAAGTTATATTGATCAAAGTGCCCCCAAACCTTCTCTGACCAGAATCAAATTTGAACAACTCTACATTGGAAACTTTCTCTTTTTTATATCAACTTTTGTGGACATGTTCATATCCTCAAATGATGACACTACACCAAGTGGTGCATCAAGGAGAACAGATTTGCATGACCAAATCTTGGAGAGTCCATTTCTGCTGATTTCTAGGGTTTACAAAAGTTGCATTGGCAACTTTGCCCAAATGAGCTCAAAATGGGTGGACGGCCCTAATTATATGTGCCATTGCACCCTGTGGAGCCTCATGACAAATGGAAATCATCTTCTTGCCCAAACCAACATCAAACACCTTCTGGCAGAATCTCAAAATTCATGTTTTAACCCCTTCCACTAATCTCCAAGAGTTCTACTTTTTCCCACCACCCCATCTGGTCCTCCTCTAACCCCTGCATCTTTCCCTGCCCGAGAAGCCATGATGAAGGGGGTGAAAAGCCCTTTCCCCCCTGGACAGCAACTTCCCTTTCCTTTCTCACCTCCCTCCTCACTCCAGTGGATCTCTAGGGCATCCAATGCCCCTCCCCACTTATTTACTTCTCCCTAGCGCTACCAGACATGAGTAGGCACGCCCCTGCCCCTTAAACAATGCCATGGCAGCCAAAGGCACGCTCTGAGCGCTACTGATCAAGGCGCCCCCAAGATCAGAAGCCGCTTCTTCCAACCGCCTCCGGCCACCTCGGGCCTCCCCAAGACGACAACAACGCCTCGGCGTCCGCGCCACGACACGGCGCTGTCCCCTTCCTCTCTCCTCCTCCAAGCGCCTCAGCTTAGCAAACACCAACCGCCTCGAAGGCCAATGGCGCGGCTCACACGCGCGCGCCTCTGACCTCTCCCCACTCCCTCTCTCTATCTCTCCCGACAAAGTCGACGTCCAGGAACACCCCAGACACACCCACACGAGCCCTCGTGGCTTGCAGCGATGGCAACAGCCTCGCTGACGCACGGCCCCGCGGTGCACCTCGCCCCCTTATATTTAAGGCCACCCCCGAGCCCCCTCTCTACTCCTTTGGCCCTCTCTCCCTCCCAGCAACCGTCTCGGCCAACTCATTCTTCCTCCCGTGCCCTCCATCCATCACAACGGCCGGAGCGCCGCCGTCGGGCTCCACCTAAATCCGGGCTATCCCGAGCCTCTCCTCTCTCCCTAGCCACTCCAGTACCCTCATAACACCACCTCGAGGCCCTCCATCACCGTCGTTCGTCCCCGAGAAGGCCACGCGCTGCGGGTCAAGATGGTCGTCCACCTCGCCCGCCATGCCGACACCTGCTCGACCCGGTGCCCCTAGGCGACCGTGCCACCCATGGTTGGATGCAGTCGGACCCCCTGAGCACGCAAGTGGCCAGCTCACCGGAAACGGTCGCCTGTGGCACCGGCAAGCCACCGTCGACGCCGCCCCCTGCCCCTTCGAGCGGGAGGTTGGGGATGAACCCGACCGATGGGCCCCGCGTGTCGGCGACCCTGAGGGTCGGGCCCGCGGGTTAAATGGACACGGCTTCTTCGGGAGCCGTCTCCCTGAGGCCAACGCGTATTCCGGGCGGGTGCCTTTGACGTCATCTTTGTCGCCCCGTGCGGCCGTGTAGCTGGGCCGGCCCAGTGCGCTGCCCCGCTATGCCTCGCCCAGTGCGCGCGTCGCCGCCGCCCAGATTTGGCCCATTTACGTAAATCCCTCTCCTTTTTCTTTTTCTGTAGACTTGTAAAATCCATAAACAATTCGAATGGACTCCAAATTTGATGATTCAAATTTCTAGTGACTCTATAAATCATGATATACCTGGTGGTGCAACATGCACATTTTTCCAGAGACCTTTTCTTCACAAATATTTATCAAATCCTATCTTTCCTATTTCTGTGATGAACTTTAGAAAGCCACAGAGAGCTCAAAATTGATCCAAATGCCATGGTTCAAATTCCTAGATGCTTCTAAGTTCATAACTTAGTTTATGAACATTTTTCTTAATACCTTCTGTGCCCCACAAAATAATGAGCCATTTCTTCATGTTTGCCAACTTTGCAAATTCATAGAGAAATCATTTGAACTCCAAATCCAGTGAAACCAATTCCGAGATGCTTCTAAAATCATCATTTGTTAAATGGGTGCCTCTGCTCATTTTTGAAAATAATGTTTCTGTACACTTCTTGCAAATCCATAAACCCCTTGATTCCATCATATCGAAATGTTTAGAAATATCCATTGATCCACTTCCAATAAGATCAATTTGGTCATTCCTCATATGACCAGAGGTATCCAATGAAAGTCAACTTAATATTTTTAGAGCACTTTTATTTTTGCCATGTTGTGTTGCTTATTATGATTGTTTCCGACGTTAGTAGACGAAGTAGACGGAGTACTTGGGGAAGGACCAGAAGACTTGAAGACTCTGATGAACCAGGCAAGCAGCCCTTTGACCATGTCTATGAAACCCTTTTTATACATGTCATATAGCACTCTTATTGCTTGCATCAGAAACATGATACTGTGATGACCACATGGGGTGGTTGGCCACCGTACTTCCTCGTTGATACTTGCATTGTGCATGACCCTACCTTCTTATGGGGGTTATGCCGGTGGGAGTAGATAGGATGCTAAAGTAGATGCTACGCAAAAAGGGATGGGTATATGCATGGTGATGGAGACAAAGTATTTTCAAAAGACTTTTCGAAAACCCCGTCGGGTGCCACTTATGCCCGAGGGAGATGATGAGATGGGTAACCACTTGATGACGAAGTGGTGTACCGAGGCAAGGGTGTGTGTTGTTTTCGAAAACGGATTAGATTTAAGATTTGTCAACTGTCCCAACCTTACATGCACAACCACTCTACCCTTATATGGGAAAGGGCATTATTGATTACCTAGGTCGATACTAGCTTGGAGCCCGCATTACTAGTGACGGGGGAGAGTTGGTGCTCTCTCTCGGGACGGGGTCGTGCCAGGTAGGGCGGCCATGACTGTTTTTATAGGCCACCGGACACACCGTTGGTACCCCGTGCTTGTGGTATGTGATGAATATGGGAGCGAGGCTCCACAACTTTATGATGTGAAATGTTAGGCACGGGGGTTACTACCAATCGAGTGGACTCCATGTTAGTGTCATCTAGGGAAAGGTAGTGATCGGCTTACCCCGGGTACTTGAGGTATCGCGGGTCGTGGATGACATGGAAGTTCCCCGGATCTTGTGGGTACAGTGTGCAACCTCTGCAGAGTGTAAAACTATTCGAATAGCCGTGTCCATAGTCAAGGACGGTTGGGCGGTGCTGCTTAAACTATGTCCAGAGTTTTACAACCGTGCGCGTGTGAGTTGATAAAACTACTTGGGTCAAGTCAAAGGACTTGACATGATTGAGTTGGGTTGGTGCCCACTCTATTTATGTTGATATCTGTAACCTGTCCTCATGGTTACTTGAATTCTCTTGATGCATGTCTTACAAGTTGTTGAACATGTCAATGCACTCAAAACTAGCTTTCTACAAAAATTTACCTATATCATGCATTGTTGTATCTTGAAACAAAACATGGGTTGCTTGCGAGTACATTCAAAGTACTCATTGGCTTGCCACTGGTTATTTTATTGGCCAGGCATGAAAGAACAGGATGTGATGAAGAACACTTCGGTGACGGACATGCAAGCTAGGATGCTTCCCAGTCAGAATGCCTGTAGGGTTAAGGCAGATGGCATGGGTCCAAGTTATCGACGAAGATTTCCGCTGCGATGATATACTCAAGACTTGACCATAATGGTCCTACTTGTGTAAAATAGTATGTATGGATGTAAGACTCTTGTTATTCAGCTTCTGTGTGTTCAGTGAGCATTGATCTCTGGGATCACAGTACACGTGCATTCGGTGATCACGACTTATGAGTCGGGGTCCCCACATTTGTTCCCCAATCATCAGCAATGTGCTAGTCACCAGGACCCTCATCGACGGCGGGGCAGGGCTCAACGTCCTGTCCGTGGAAACATTCAACAATTTTCAAGTGCCCATACTACCTTCACCAACCAAGCCCTTCTCCGAGTCACCGACGGCTCCACGGTCCCGATAGGGCAGGTCCGCCTTCCTATCACCTTCGGGGCTCGCGACAACTACCGCACCAAGCTCATCGACTTCGACGTCGCCCACATTTGCCTGCCGTACAACGCCATCCTCGGGTACCCGGCGCTGGCCAAGTTCATGGCCGTAACCCACCAAGGCTACAACGTCCTCAAGATGCCAGGAAGCGGCGGGGTCATCACGGTGCCCTGCGAAGAGAGAGACGCAGTGTGCTCCCTGGAGCGAGCCTTTCAGGCCGCATCACTGGAAGACTCGAACCGCGGAGGTAGGAGGCTTCCCGAGGCCACCCCCAAGAATAAGAAGACATCAACCGGCCTGGCCCCTCAGGAGGAAGGCCCCTCAGGGCCTGCGCCTGGCCAAGAGGAGCCTCCTTCCATTGCATAGGGAAGTGCGCCCGGTGCCCTCCTCAGGCAGGGCTCGGGGGCTCTCCCCTGGAGGGCCGCCGACCTCGCCAAGGTCAAGAGGGAGGCGCTTGGGCACCTCGTGGAGGCATGCTTTGAAGCACGTTCCCCTCAAGAAGGAGCAAGGCAAGGAGGGCCAAACCCTCAGGAGTTCGTCAGCAAGGCCATTCAGGAGTTACAGGAGTCAAGGGTCATGAGAGGCAGCCGCCGCCTACCCGTTGTGGCCCCCCATCCAGGCGAGGATGGTGGGCTGCACGTCTGCATCGACATACCAGGGCTCAACCGAGCCGCGTCTCAAGAGCGCCTCTGGCCCTCGAGAGTGGGACGTTCCGAGGGTCCGCCCCACAGCTACGTGCGCATGCCTTACGGCCTACCAAACGCGGCTGCTGCGCACCAGCGTCTCATGAGGGCCATCTTGGAGGCTCAAGAGGTCAGGCATGCCGCAGCCCTGGCGGATGGAGATGGCCCGTGAGGAGCCGCCAGCGCCTCCGGAGCCTCCAGAGGCCCCTGGTCCTGGGGGGCTCGTGAGGATCGGCTCCCGCAGCCCACCGAGTCTGCTACACCAACACCCCTTCGTCCCCAACATCATCAGGTGACATCTTTTAAGTTTCGTTTCTGGCTGGGAGCGCCTTCAGGGCCGCATTATTCCCAGGCCGCATGGGTCCGTCCCTGCGGAATGTATCCCTTTTATTTCATGTCCTTAGCTTATATTATTGAGGGCTCCCCTCGGGCTGCATCATCCCCAAGCCACTCGGGCCTGTCCCAGCGGCATGTATCCTTCTTGCATTTATCTTAGGACTATGCTTTCGATCCACCATGCTTGTTATTTGGTGCCTTTTTCTCCTAGGTGTCGGAATCTTGCACGTTAAAGGGGGGTGCCTGAGCATCGCGACTTAGGGCTCCTACCGGCTCTCCGGCCCTCACCCTCTGGTCTTGTCCATGGCATCGCGACCTGGCAAGCCAGCGACGGCTGAGACCAGCCCGAGAGCCGGGACCCGAGGACGTAGAGTTTCGTCATCTAACCCAGCTTGCGCGTTTAAGGGAGGGTGCCTGAGCATCGCGACTCAGGGCTCCTACCGGCTCTCCGGCCCTCACCCTCTGGTCTTGTCCATGGCATCGTGACCTGGCAAGCCAGCGATGGCTGAGACCAGCCCGAGAGCTGGGACCCGAGGACGTAGAGTTTCGTCATCTAACCCAGCTTGCTCGTTAAAGGGGGTGCCTGAGCATTGCGACTCAGGGCTCCTACCGGCTCTCCGGCCCTCACCCTCTGGTCTTGTCCATGGCACGACTTGGCATGCCAGCGATGGCTGAGACCAGCCCGAAAGCCGGGACCTGAAGACGTAGAGCACCGGCATCTGGCCAAATTTGCAGGAACACACCCCAAGATAAGGCCCAGAGCCAGGCACAACCTGCCTTGAGGTAGGGTCCCGCGAGTCCCACGCTGGCTCACGGGTGCCCAGATACACCTCGTCAAGCCCTACCGTGCCGGGCACGTGTTAGGGTGGGGCTGTATACGCCCCGGGGGCTCCTCTCGCGGGGGCCCCTCCCACGCACTGATGGAAGCACCATGCTCCTTGTTGGTGACGACACTGCCGAGGAGCGGCTATGCCCGTACGCATACGGAAGCGCTATGCTCCGCGCTGGTGATAAACAATTGAGGGTGGCCTCCGGGCTGCATCAACCTCAGGGAGCCCGGAGCTCAGTGTCTGGCCTTATCGCAACGCCTCCCCTCGGAAGTGCCGCGCGAAGGGGCTGGGCACGGGGCTGCGCCTGGGTCACGCCCAGACGCACGCCACCTGGCCAGGCCCCCCCCGGGCCTGGTTCGTCGCACGTCCCTCCCCGAGCAGAGCCAAGGTACGAAGGCTGTTTGAGCATCAAGGGGGACTCCTGAACATCGCGACTCAGGAGCCTAACTGGTCACGTAGCCCCTCACTCCTTAGTTCTGAAAGGCTAACGGCGGTTGAGGTATGCGCGGGGCCGGGCCCTGCAGACGTAGAACGGCAGATCCACCCACACCTCGCCTTCCTACTTGCTGTTCGAGCACCAAGGGGGACTCCTGAGCATCGCGACTCAGGGGCCTAACTTGTCATGTAGCCCCTCACTCCTTGGTCCCGTCTTGGTTTCCGGTCGGGGCCAATGGCGGCTGAGGTATGCGTGGGGCCGGGCTCTGCCGGCGTAGAACACAAGCAAGTAGGAAGGAATAATGCAAATTTCAGGGAATTCAAAAGCAAATATTACAGTCCATGCTGCTACCACAGCATCAAACATAAGTTTTAACGCCTCTCCGAGGCATGGTACATGCGCAGGAATTAAAAACAGGTCGGGAGCCATGACAGAGTCACTTGCCGGCGGGGGAGCCGCGTGGAGTAGGTACGCCTTGTGGAGCAGCAGTGCTAGCAACGCTCCGCTTTGGCCTGGTACTGAAGGCCCAGAACTTCCCCAGCAGGGCCTCCGCGCGACCCTTCACGGCCTCGGCGGCAGCTGCACGCCGCTGCCACCGCTCCAGCAGGCTGTCGAGGTCGATGTTGGGGTCACGAAGATAGATGTGGGTGAAGACCCGCGTCAGCGCTGCAAAAGACAAGACGCGTGCCTCGGCCTCAGCTGTAGGGCCAAGTCTAAGGGTGACGTTGTGAAGGGCGCAAACTAGGAAGGGAAGCAGCTTGGCAGGGCCATCCTCCTCGCCAGCCAGCGGGCTCTCAAGGCCGCTGTCATAAAGCGTCTTCAGCGAAGTGCGAGCCTTCTCTTCCATATCCGCGAAGGCCACGCGATCCTCGGCGAGAACCCGAGCCTTGCCGTCCAGCTCAACCTTCCTCGCCTCCAGCTCTTGCTCCAGCACGCCAAGGCGGCCACGGCGCCTCTTGAGCTTGGCCTCCAGGTCCTTGACGGCCGCCTCGCGAACCTTCATGCTTTCCTCCTGCTCTTGGCGGAGGCGGGCCTCCTCGGCAAGCTAGTTCTGCAGGCTATTCAGCTCACTCTCCAGCGTCTCACAGCGACCTTGGATGCTAGCTGCCTCCCCCAGGGCAGCATCGCGGGCAACCTTCGCCTCATGGACGGCCTATTTCTCCTCGTCGCAAGCCGTCGAGGCCTGGACCAGCGCCGCCCGTATCGAAGCGTCGGAGCGAATCCAGCCAGAAGCCAGCACCAAGCACTCGGCCACCAGACGGGGGTCAACGCCCAAAAGATCCTGCCGCAGACGGTCCAGTCCGGCAATGGCGCGATCCAGAACAGTATTCGGAGAAGTAGCAATCGGTGGAGTAGGAGGAGAAGACGGCTGTGTGACCACTGTGCCTTGAGGCGGAACCAGCGGTGCCACGACGGCAGTGGAGGCAGCGTCAAGCAAGGGCACCTCGGGAGTCGCCTGGGTCAAGGAAGCTGAGCTCGCCCCAGCAGGCTCAGCCTGGCCTCGCGAGGACGCCCGGGCAGGAGAGGCCTGCGCGTCACGATCACCTTCTTTCTTGGGCAGAGGCATTGCCACGGATGGGACCTCAGGAGCTCCCTTCGGCTTCTTTGCCGCGGGTGCCAGATTGGCCGAAGGATATGGGCATCAGGTCTCGTCGAGAGAGCAATAATCAAGACGGGAAGCAGGCACTTACATGCCATCGCTGGTGGACTCGAGCAGCCTCCGGCCGTACTTAAAGCCCGAGAGCCGGCTGCAAGGGTCGGCTTCAAGGGGCTCGGGAGGAGGAGGCGCTCAGCAGACGCCCGGGCCGGGGCAGACCCGCGTGGGACCAGCCCAGTCCGGTCCTTCTTCGGGATCGGAGGCAGGCTCCCGCCGCCCTGCTCACCCTCATCCTCGTCGTCGTCACTCTGAGGGAGGCGGAGAGTGCGCGACCTGCGCCGAAGGGGAGGAGCTCTTGACTCCGCCTCCGAGTCAACCCCCTCTTCATGCTCCCCTTCTTCCTTCTCTTTGCTGGAGTCATCGGAGGACACGTCCACGAGGTCCTCTGGAGCCTCCACGAGCATGGGCCCGTCCCCGTTGAAGACAGGCATTGACCCCACTACCTGCTCCCAATCCTCGCGAAGGAATAGGGGCGTAGGAACGCCCTCCAGCCTCTCCACGTCGCCCCCAACCAAGGACTGGAGGAACGCAGCCAGATCCTCATCGGCCAAGACCACGGGGCTCGAGTGAGGCCTCCACATCGGAAGCGAGTACTGACGGAGCGGAGCCAGTTGATGCTCCAGGAACTCCCTCAGCAGCGATGCACCGGTCAGCTTCACTGCCGCCACGTTGGCCGGCCTCAGATCTGCGTCCACCTTCTCCAACACCAGCTTCGCGCAGGGATCCAGAAGCTCCACTCGGGACCAGTCGTCGGAACTTGCGGGGTGCTCCGTGGGCAGGATCAGCCGAGGATGGGTACGCCCAGCATCCACCAAGACCCCGAAGCCCTCAATCCTCTTCCCAGGGTTCGATATGGCGAGGGATCCGCCGTATGCGACGAAGCTCGCGCACGCTGAGGCGGAACCACGGGAGGTCCGGAGGGAGAAGTAGTGGCGTAGAAAGGCCACCGAGGGCTTTTCACCCCTACGTGAGCCTCACAATAGTAGGCGAAGATCGCCAGAAGAAGGACGGAGTTGGGATGGAGGTGCAGAGCTTGAATATTGTAGTGGCGGAGGACAGAGAAGAAGAACTCAGAAAAGGGAGGCACCAGACCGGCTACGATGGCACTCATGAAGAGCGGATAGAAGGTGCTCCCTCGACCTTCAGGGATGGCAGAGCCGGCCTTGAACGCCTTTCGTCTCTGCCGATGCCTGCGCCTCCGCCATCTGGCGCGCATCAGAGGCAAGGCTCGCCTCGACACATTTGGCGGGTCCAAGGCAAAGTAGTACCAAGCTCCGGCCGGGGTTTGGCGAGGCGCCATGACTGGCTAGGGCACGCAGTGAGTAGATCTCAAGATTTTGGAAGGTGGAGGAGAGGCGCAAGAAAGGGATCTGGAGCAAGAATCGGAGGAAATAAAGGAGGCAAGGGAGATGCCGCTCTTTTATCAACTCACGCGTTGCAGAGGCGCCTATGTCCAATCAATCGCCACGGGCGCCTAAGGCAAGAAGCTGTTAGGGCCCATGCACTTTGCACTTGCCCTTTCGCCTCTCTGCTCGGCCTGTTCGGCGCGCCATGGGCCGGGGGGCATATCGGCGTTCGGGAACGGGGTCCCCAGACTTGCTCGCTCGCTGCCCGCGGCATGGCTCAAAGGAGGCCCAAAGACAGCCCATCTTCATCAACGCAGCTCAAGACCCTCGCGAGGGGCCAAGCCTCGTGGGGCGGACGACAAGGAGCTTCCTCAGGCACGGCCTCGTCAGGCTGGCTCATGAGGAGGCGGAGAGTTCAAGGCAGGGTACCTCACGAGGTGCCCATGATGCAAGCCATGACGACCAAGGGTGCCAGTCGGGCTCCAGCCCGCGCAGTGTCCTCCTTTCCTCTTTGGTGCAAAGGGAGCAAGCGCAGGCAAGATCATCAAGCAAAGGCGTCCATTTCAGTGCAACAAGACCAAGACCAGCCCAACGGCCGGAAGGAAGTCATTGTGGAGCCCAAGCCGGCGTCATCACCAGAGCCTTTGATAGGCGAGGACCAACTTTAGTCAGGATAAGTGTACCCGTTGTTCCCCTTCAAAATGGCCAATTGTTGGCGCCCTTCCCGCTCAATATTTGGGAAGAGGCCCAGGGCCTTTGCCTATAAATAGGACTAGCCACCCGCAAGGTAGGGCATCGAGGGAACAAGGATAGGAAGACACACACACACACACACACACACAGAGAGAGAGAGAGAGAGGCGACTGAACTCCCCCTAGCAGTTCATCGTGCCAGCCAAGAACAGACCCTCGCGAGGCTGTTCTCCCTTTGTATTGTTCATCATCAAGCCCAAGAGGCAATCCACCACACCACACACTGGAGTAGGGTATTACACCACAATGGTGGCCTGAACCAGTATAAATCTTGTGTCTCTTGTGCTGTTCAGTTTGGTAGTTTAGGTCCTAGCGATTCGGCGAGGAGCGAGCCGGTAGAGGGTTGAATCTCCGTGCGCACCCCAGTGTTCGAACCTCAAGGGTCTGCCGGAACCCGAAATCCGACAGCCACGATGAAGCAAACACAACAATCGCAATGATAATGAAAGATCACGCGACACAGCGGTCAGCGCCGAATTTAGCAATCCAAAATCCGGTCAGCGGAAAAAGCCATTCAAGGCGAACCGAGACGGACCATGCAACCTAGACAGGATATTGGATAGACCCTGCCAGATTCACGGCCACCCCAATAAACCAGCTAATCATACCAACAGAAGATGTTGGGTTTTCAAGCAGGCTGCAAGCTCAACGCCGAACACAAGGCGAGGGGGCCGTCAGGCGAAAGGGATGACAGAGAGGTTCACCAATCAAATACCGGAGGTTAGGAGCAATTTCCCCCGAGGATCGACCAATCCCAGAGCGGAAATAGTAGTTCAGCTTCCGCCGCCCACCTCATATACCCACAAAATTTGTATCGGGCATACATCACTATGCACTGAAGATACCATGGGCGTTGGTGGAAGCACAATACAGACAAGCCTGCAAGCATTCCAGTAACATTTTTTATTTACTTTCTTTTTACTTCTTTCTTCATTATCTCTTAAAAATAGGTGATGTAAAGGACAAGCATCTAAACCAACTCCATCGAAGTTCGGATCCATACACTCACCTAAGGGGCTACCTCCGTCAAGGATTCCCCTCGCCTAGGACAGGCGATGCAGACGTGCGACATGAGGTCCAAAATAACTTTTTGTAGACCGCACTCTTTATTTCGAGCCTGTAATATGCCTTTTTCCTCTGCCATCAACCCCGAGCATGTCAAATAACCGGGGTTGTAGTCTTTATATATGTAAAGTAATCATTGGCATATCGCTCAGGTCCCAGTAAACATTATCTGAATTAATCATTCATGTCTTTTCGCCAATGAATATGGCTCCTATGGTTGTTTCACAGATATACCTCGGCATAACCTGCCAGGGGCTCGGTATGGGAACAAATGAATTGCCAACAAAGTCCGAACAGCTTTACAGCGTACTTCAGCGTCGTGAGTTTGGCCTTATATGCATCAGCTCCGAATCATGTCTTGGGTCAATGGTTGGGTTGCCCGGCTCCTGTGCTTGCTACCTTACGTTCCGCTCTATCGGCTAGGGTAGTAAAGGGGGAACTACTGCAATTGTGCTTCCGGTTCATCTGGTCAAGTACCTCAGTAGAGAAAGCCGAAAACCGACTGTCATGATGCTATGAGAGCTGGTCAACCACTCGATGACCTATCGGAATCTGTCGCAATTCCCTCCGTGTCACACGAAGGACCTTTTTTTCCAGGTCATATATGTAACACACCATATTGGAATAAGCCGTACGCATGCCAGGGGCTATATCCTAGTCGCCCCCCCTATAAAACTCCTACGGCTAAGTGAAAGTGTTAACGCCCTATAGTCTGATTGCCTGGTTCACCGCATTATCACCTCCTTCACGGACCAAGACGTTGGGTCAAGAGTGATCAAATGCTTTTCCGAACACCCCCGTACTCCCTACGAGGGGGCTGAAGCTGACGACTGGAAAACTTTCAGATTATATTAAAACGGCCGCACAGGAGGAACACAAGCTTTCGAGCAAAATATAAAAAAATTAACTATAAAATTGTCTTTTACAATTCTCATACACCTCACTCGAACATTATGTCTTTCGATCATTGACCCTCTATCAAGCAGGCGCCTCTAGGACTTCTTCAAAATAATGCTCCGGTTCGTAACAGTCCTTGCCCTTGGGTGGACTCTTCGCCGCAACATCGATGGCCTTCATCCTCACCCAGAATGTCTTAACACGGGCAAAGGCCATCCATGCTACCTCAATGCACGCAGATCGCTTCACAACATCAATACGTGGCACCGCATCAACGAGCCGCTGCACCAAGCCGAAGTAGCTATTCAGAACAGGCTCAGTCGGCCACAGCCGGATTATGACGTTCTTCATAGCAGCGCCAGATATCCTATGAAGCTCAGCCCATTGAGACATCTGTTCATTCAGTAGTAGAGGGCACTTCGACGCACCAAATTATGATCAGAAAAGCTTCTCTGTTGCATACCCCTCTCGCGCTTGATAAAACTGCGCCGCATCGGAAGAACTCTTCGGCGAGTCTAAAAACTCGTCCGGAGGACTCCACACTTGGTTAAGCTGAGCATAGTTCGGATCACCGAACTTAGCCTGTAGCAAAAAGGGCTTACCGGCCGCAATCTCCCCAGCTTGCCGGATCTCCTCATGGGCTGCTCTGGATTCAGACCGCGCTTCTCTTGCCTATCGTAAGGCCTTGTCAAGTTCACAGCGGCTAGCAGCATTTTTTAATTCGAGCGCCATCGTGGATATCTTCTCCTCGTCTTGGCGCCGAGCAGCTTGTTCGGCTTTTAACTCAGTCGATGCCTTCTCGGCAGCCGCATTACTAAACCGGGCCTGCTCCTTGGCCCGGGCCAACTCCGCCCGAAGAATTTCAACTACGGCAGCACCATTTGCAGTCATGCATATTCTAGTATATAACCTTTAGTGTCATGCTTATATCACAAAAATGTATGTGAAGGGACTGCCCCAAATACATACCTTGCGACTCGTCCAGGCGCATATTGATTAACGCAATGTCATCCCCGGCCACATCAAGCTTCCGTTGCAGCTCGGCAATATCCACAGTTTGGGAAGTAGCCAGGGGGGAAATAGCCTGTGTTTCAGTTAATCAGATTAGTCCTTGAGTATTTCTTCTTGATCCTCCGTTCGCCTCCCATGGGGAGCCAACCCGAGTCTCGGGGGCTACTACCTATCCACAGGTGCATATTTGCAAATAAAATATAGTTGAAAACATTACATTACAAACCTCGAAGCCTCTTAGTAGGCTCATGAAGGCTTCATTCAATCCTCTCTTCGCGGATAGAATCTTCTCAACCACCGTACCCATCAAGGTACGTTGTTCCCCCGAGACATATGCTTTTTGCAGCATATCCCTCAAGATATCTTGCGCCGCCGGGTCTCCGGAAGCCGTTGTAGGAGCACGACCATCCTTTGAAGGAACCTGTCCACCCGTCTTCAGAATCATCATTGGCTGAAAACCGGACAGTCCGGGGCCTTCATTATTGGCCCCCGAATCCCGAGCGATTGGAGGTCCACCTTCAAATACTGCCTCCTTCATCCCCTGCACTGCTTGTCGATCAAGAATAACTCTCCATGATGACACTTCAGAGTTGTCCGCCTTATTGGGCGAGGAAGTCGGGGGAGGCGTCTTGCTTTCCATCATCTCTGGGAGGAGATCTTCCGAAGAAGAGGAGTGCCCAGAAAAACTCTGTGCCCGACTATAAAAATACACGGGCACGTTACGTATCTCTTCGGTAACAGGAAAGAAGCGGGGCGCTATCAAAGTACCCCCGGATTCACTTATGGTTTGGTTGAGGGCTTGTCCTCATGACGGAGTTGTTCACTGGCATCGCCTTCCAATCCCGAGCCGCTCGATAGTGGCATATTGCCTCTCCTAGGAGATTGCCCCTCCCAACCTTCGGAGGTGGCCCTTTTCCTCCTTAATGGAGAAGGGATATTGGCTTCTCTTTCTCCTTCATCTTCGGGCAAGGAAATGTCGATTTCTCCCCACTTAGTATCTAATTTACCTCTGGAACAAAGGTCACCCAGGGTCTTCTCACTCTCCACCTTGCCCTCCCCTGCCGGTGCCTGGTACGGTGCCGATGCCAGCATCCTTGTTAACACGGGGTCTGCTGAGTCTTCAGGAAGAGGGGCCGGACATCTAATGCGTTCCGCTTTCTTTATCCAGCCCTGGAAGAAGATAGTTTGCTCAGTGTCTTACCACAGAATATCTAATTATGAGGTGTTCGGCGGATGAGTACTTGCCAGGGTGTCCGGATGGTTATAGTCTAGGCCAGTATCTTCGGTGGTGTCCGGCCATTGTTTTCGTCTCCCAAAGAATAATTCCCACATTCCTTCGTGCGTACTGCCAAAGAAGTGCTGAAGTCCCTTCTGGGTTAAACTCCCATAGGCGGAGAGGCCGTTGCTGCCACGACAGGGTCCGGCGGACTAGCATTACCTGAATAACGTTGGCAATATTGATGTCCTTTTCAATGAGGCTTTGGATGCGACTTTGTAGAGTCCGCACCTCGTCAACTGATCCCCAGTCCAACCCCTTATTAATCCACGATGCAAACTGAATTGGAGGGCTGGATCGAAACGCAGGCGCAACTGCCCACTTGGAACCACGGGGCTCGGTGATATAGAACCACTCCTACTGCCATAAGTCAGAAGATTCTTTGAAAGATCCTTTTAGCCAGAAAGCGTTGGTAAGCTTGCTCACTGAGTCACCACCGCATTCCGCCTGCTCCCCTTCTGTCATTTGCGGTTTCACAGTAAAGGTCTTGAGCCACAAGACAAAGTGTGGAGGAGTTCGGAGGAAGGCTTTGCACGTGATGATAAAAGCCGAGATGAGAAGTACAAAGTTCGGAGCGAGATCGTGAAAATCTAACCCGTAATAGAACATGAGCTCCCGGACGAAGGGATTGAGGGCGAACCCTAACCCTTGGAGGAAGTGGGAAACTAACACGACCCTCTCGCCGGATCTGGGGGTAAGGATAACCTTCCCCTCCGCGGGAAGCCGATGGAGGATTTCTGCGGTCAGATATCTTGTCGCCCGAAGCTTTGCGATATCCTCCTCTGTAACAGAAGAAGCCACCCACCAGCCTTGACGGTTGGATCCAGGCATGACTAAGGCTTACGGAGGGTGAAACCTGGGTGTTGGAACTCGAGGTCGTAAGAGTCGAGGAAGGAGCAAGTGTGGAGAGGAAAGGCGGGTCTATGCCCCTTTATAAAGACCGAGAATATCGAACGCCTTCTCCCGGGCCTTAAAATTTGCCTATTCCTAAGTAGTTGTACCCTAAGGACGGTTGGGTTACCCACTTCCGTGTGGATAAAAGAATCCCTTAATAAGGGGACGCGATCTCTTCTTGGATAAGACGTGTCAATGACAACCACGTTTTGGAACATGGGGGCCGCAGGCGAAACAACGGTTCGAAATAATGAACGGACTGACATAATGTCATGTTGTAAAAAAGGGGGTTGCCGGAGGATTGGGCTTATAAATTATGATGCCCTCTGTGAAGTGTATGTTGCTCGTGCTGCCGAGCCGAACTCGATCGCTCATTGTGAAGTGTCCGGAAAAAGGGAACCCGCCTTGCAATGTTGAAGACAAATCTGCGCGCCGGACTCCTTGTCATTGATGCCAGGTTCAGGGGCTACTGAGTGAGTCCTGGACTAAGAGGTCCTCGGGCCTCTGGCCTGTTAGCCATGGGCCGGACTAATGGGCTGTGAAGATACAAAGACCGAAGACTGCACCTGTGTCCGGATGGGACTCTCCTTGGCATGGAAGGCAATCTTGGTGACCAAATATGTAGATCCTTTTCCTTTGTAACCGACCTGATGTAACCCTAGATCCTCCCGGTGTCTATATAAACCGGAGGACTTAGTCCAGAAAGGACAGATACTCATTACCATAGTCATACAGGCTAGACTTCTAGGGTTTAGCCATTACGATCTCGTGGTAGATCAACTCTTGTAATACTCATATCCATCAAGATCAATCAAGCAGGAAGTAGTGTATTACCTCCATAGAGAGGGCCCGAACCTCGGTAAACATCGTGTCCCCTGTCTCCTGTTACCATCGACCTTAGACACACAGTTCAGGACCCCCTACTCAAGATCCGCCGATTTTGACACCGACAAAGGCCCTCTCGGTGGTGTACATGAACGATCCGGTCTCGGTGGAGTCCTCCATCCAAACTATGGAGCAGTTCCTTGCCGAGGACAAGTACCGAGTGGTCGGCTTCGACCTTGAGTACACCATCGGCCGTGCCGGGCACGATCAGAAGGTTGTCGTTGCCCAGTTGTGCGTGCGACATGACGTCCTCGTCTACCACTTCCACCTTGCCACGAGGCCTTGCGAGCTTTTATCCAGGTTTATCAAGAGCTCCAACTATAGTTTTGCTATGGTGGACACCACCAACGATCCAAAAGAGCTCAAGGTTTCGGACTTGAAATGCCCGAATCTTGTCAACATCCAGCACCACTACAAGGTCTGGGGCACCAACAAAAGCGAACTGAACTCCCTGGTTGACCTCGCCTCGGCAATCATCGACCCCTACTACGCGAAGATGAAGCAAGAGAGCAATAAGGACAAGAACGCCTAGCACAGTGTGTGGCATAAGAGACTGGATGAACAACATGTCAAGTACGCGGCCATGGACGCGTACACAACCTCCGAGATGTACAGGCAGATCATTGACATGAGGAACTGTCTTCTTCCTGACCCATACGAGGGATCGAGCCACATAGCAGTGGCGGGAGCGTCACAAGAAGTAGATGACTAGACGATCGTTTCTCCTACTTTAGAATGCATGCAATTGTTTATTGAGGTGTGTCCGAATGATCTGTATAGTCACTTATGTAATTGGATGTTTATTTCAGTTATATATATATATACATACATACATGTTATTCTACTGTAGACAGAGCAATTCACATGGCTTATTAGTAGCAATCATATGTGTTATTATTGGTCTTCGCACACATTTCAGATTACGGAGCTGTTTGCCATGTATCACACACATCTTGTTTAGTTGAACCGTTTCCATTGTTTTGCCTAATCACACACAGTTCATCCCAGTGAACCGTATGTTGTATATCGCACACGCCTTCATCTGGCTGCCTGTTTCTTTTGTGCCTCCTCATCACAAATAGTTCGTTGAGCTGACCCATATGCCCTGCATCGCACATGCAACTAAATTCTGAACCGTGTTTGATGCATCTGTCATTACAAATGTTTTGCACCTTTTTGATGGTTTTTATACAGCACCATTTGCCATTATGGCATCGCACACAATTTGGTCGAAGGGTCTCTGATCATAGTGTCGCGTTTGGACCATCCTGTAGTAGTGACTCTCCTTCACCTCCATTGGGCGAATCTTGCCAATAGACAAGTCTTGGATTGCTTCCGAAGGGTCTTTGTCTCCTACATCAATTGGCAATTGCTCTACTTGTGAGCCTTTAGAGTCATCAAACTTCACATCTACCGTCTCTTCAACCTTTCGGGTGAAATTGTTGTAGGCACAGTAAGTGTGAAAGTTTGAGCCATAACCGAGTAGGAAACCTTCATGAAATTTAGGAAGAAATTTCGAACGACGATGATTATCAAGAATATAGCACTTTGAGTCGAATACTCGAAAGTATCCAACCTGGGGTTTGTTACCGGTGAGAAGTTCATACGCCGTCTTGTCGAGTAGCTTGTGAAGATATAGGGGATTTGTTGCATGACAAGCTGTCTCAACCGCTTCCGCCCAAAAGTGTTTTGGCGTCTTGTACTCATCAAGCATCGTTCTCGCCATCTCAATAAGAGTCCGAATCTTCCTGTCAACAACTCCATTTTGTTGAGGTGTGTACGTAGCTGAGAATTCATGTGTAATCCCTTCTTCATCAAGAAAGGTGTCCACATTGGCGTTCTTGAACTCCGTTCCATTGTCGCTGTGAACCTTCTTTATCTTCACTTCAAATTGATTTTGAGCTTTCCTAGCAAAGTTCTTGAAGATCTTTTGGACCTGCAATTTATCATCAAGAAAGAACACCCACGTAAATCTTGAAAAGTCATCGACAATGAAGTAGCTCGTTCTGAACGAGGTACCACCAAGACTTTTGTAGGCGTTAGGACCAAAAAGATCCATCTGAAGTAGCTCGAGCGGTCTTCTCGTGGTCACAATGTCTTTCACGGGGGCTTCCTCCAACCTGTTTTCCTGCCTGACAAGCACTGCAAAGTCTATCCTTGTCAAATATAACGTCTTTAACTCCAAGGATATGATCACCTTTAATAAGCTTATCAAGATTTCTCATGCCCACGTGTCCTAACCTTCTATGCCACAACCAACCTTTAGAAGATTTAGCAATTAAGCAAGTTCTAGGTTGAGTTTTTTTTGTGAAATCAACAATGTATACATCACCTCTACGCATACCGATAAATACCATATTATGATTATCTCTTTGAAACACTTGGCAATCTACTTCAGTAAGGACATTGAAACCAAAGTCAGCTAGTCTAGATACGGAAATTAAATTGTAGCCAAGAGATTCAACGAGCATAACATTTTGGATGGAGTTGTCATGTGAGATGTCCACCTTACCAAGGCCAACCACCTTACCTTTGAGTTATCACCAAAAGTGACATCTTTTGAGGGGCGTCATTTTCAGCAAGCTCATGAAACATATCCTTGTCTCCGGTCATGTGATCGGTACATCCACTATCAAGAACCCATTCCTTTCCTCCAGCCGTGTAGCCGCGAAGGTTTGCCATAAAACCAAAGTGTCTCATATACTCATCGAGATCAAAGTCACTATCATCATCCTCATCATAGTATCCATGTTCAACATCATCTTGTGATTGATCATCACCTAGAGAGAGTGATTCATTAAATGTATGACCATGGCAATGTGCATCTTTATGAATTCTAATGACTTGAGAGATAATGCTGCAAATGACTCCAACATCTTCTTTGGCACGCACAAGGTCACGAAGCTCAAATAGACAATCATCAAATTTAGGATCACTAGGTTTCATTTTATGAAAAGCTATGGACTTTTGAAGAATCACATCTAGATTTTTCAAGGAATAGTTAGGAAAACGTTCCTCAAGAAATCTCCATGTGGTGTAAGCACATTCAAGAGTAGGCAAGCAAACAATCAAGTTTCTAGGCAATCCTCTAATGATAAGATTGATATTCTAAGATTGCAGATCATGTCAAGAGACTCATCGGGGGTAGGATGCAATGGATCAACAAGGGGCGCACAAGGGCTAGTAATATACTTGTTCAAGTGATATTCATTGAAAAACTGAAGCATCTCATTTTTCCAAGCATTAAAGAACTCTCCATCAAGCATAGGCACTCTATCTCTAAAACTCCCCATCATAGACTCGTCCATCTTCCTCCAATGGTGACTAAACCAAAGCAATGGAGACCAATGCTCTGATACCAATTGAAAGGATCTAGAAGAGGTGTCTAGAGGGGGGTGATTAGACCCTCAACAAGTAAAAGTAGTAGTTTTTGAATTATTCAAGTTGAGGTGGAGTTTTAGCACAAATTTAAGCATTCACAATACATTTCAAGCAAGCATGGCAAGAGTATATGAGCAGGAGAAAGTAAAGCATGCAAGTTGCAAGAAAGTAAAGGGATGGGATTGCAGTGTGCAAACGCAATTGGAGACACGGAGATTTTTGGCGTGGTTCCGATAGGTGGTGCTATCATACATCCACGTTGGTGGAGACTTCAACCCACGAAGGGTAATGGTTGCACGAGTCCACGTAGGGCTCCTCCCACGAAGGGTCCACGAAGAAGCAACCTTGTCTATCCCACCATGGCCATCGCCCACAAAGGACTTGCCTCACTTGGGTAGATCTTCACGAAGTAGGCAATCTCCTAGCCCTTACAAACTCCTTGGTTCAACTCCACAATCTTGACGGAGGCTCCCAAGTGAAACCTAACCAATCTAGGAGACACCACTCCCCAAAAGGTAATAGATGGTGTGTTGATGATGAACTCCTTGCTCTTGTGCTTCAAATGATAGTCTCCCTAACACTCAACTCTCTCACACATATTTGGCTATGGTGGAAAGATTATTTGAGTGGAAAGCAACTTGGGGAAGGCTAGAGATCAAGATTATTGTGGGGTGATTGGAATGTCTTGGTCTCAACACATGAGTAGGTGGTTCTCCCTCGGAAAATGAGTTGTGGAAGAGTAGGCACGTTCTGATGGATCTCTCTCTGATGGAGGGTTGTATATAGCGTCCACACAAAATCTAACCGTTACACATAAATGAGCCAACTCGGTCAGACCGAATATATGAACTCGGTGAGACCGATTCAGTTCAAAATGTGAATGTTAGGCTTTTCGGTGGGACCGACATGATCAACTCGGTGGGACCGATGTGCAAGGGTTAGGGTAAAACCTCATCTCGGTTTGACCAATTACACAAACTCAGTGAGACCGATTTTAGTAATAAGTAAACACGGAGTTGGTCAAGCAAACTCGGTGAGGCCGACTGCCTATTTCGGTGATACCAAAATAGTTGCAAAAGGCAACAAAGAGTTTGCAAGCCCATCTCGGTGAAACCGAGATCCCATCGCTGCGACCAAACTGATTAGGGTTTCTAGCAGTGGCTATGTAATGTGAACTCAGTGGCACCGGATAAATCAAATAGGTGGGACCGAGTTTGACTTTAGGTTTAGGACATATTTGGAATTGAGGAAGTGGTTGAGGGCTTTGTAGCATATCACTAAGCACTTTGAGCAAGTAGACCATCAAGCAACACCTCATCCCCTGTTAATAGGGTATTGGCTTTCCTATGGACTCAATGTGATCTTGGATCACTGAAATAGAAATGAGGAGTCTTGAGTTTTTGCCAATCTTCTGTCATTAGCATCTTGAAGGTTCAACATCCTCTTGTCCATGCTCCGCCTTTGCTGAACTTTCTGAAATATACTAGATGAAAGTATTAGTCCAACAAGAGATATGTTGACATTAATTACCAAAATTACCCAGGGAGCACTTGTGCTTTCACCCGTTGACAAGAAGCCTTCGGCATGGCATCGTAGTCAACATCTTCGCCCGCTTCCACGGTGACGTGTTGCTCCGGGATCGACTGGTCAGGGCGAACAGCGGCCACCTCACCAATGTCCGCCGAAGAGGCCATGATAAACGTCTTCTTGGCCGAACGCTCGTCGGGCTCCCCGGGATATGTGTTCGAGCCTCGGCTGCGACATTCTAGAGCAGGGGATGTGGATTTGCTAGGAAGGGACACCGCAGGCCTCATCTAAAAACTCAGGGGAGTGGGGCGACGGTATGGGGATCGCTTGGTAACCTGAACTTTATTATCTAAGCTAGGAGGAACATGCAGACCGGCAGGGGTTGGCGGCGGTGCCGGCGGCGGCCGCGAGCTAGGGTTTGAGTGGGGAGGGGTCCGGGTGGGGGACTATGGAGGGGGGTGTTTGAGGATACCCCGTGGCTACAAAATTTTTTAGTAATGGTGGTTGGAGATGGTGGTGGACTAGGGAGGGCGATGGTTCAAATGCCTCGGCTACTGCAATTTTAATATAAGGTCGGTGCTAGAGGAGTGTGGCGATGGTTGAAGTACGACGGCTACTAAAATTTGGGTAAAGGAATTGTTGCGGTGCGGGAGTGCCCAAGATCGTCCACAGTCCAATAAGAATATGCGTGTATGATAATAAGGAAAAGTAGCGGACTCGCCGATTTTTCCAACGCTCAAGGCGGGTAGTTTGTTTTTATATTTCTAGCTAGCTGGTCTATCGCACACGGTTCATCCTAATTTCTAAATAAACTTACCCGCCTTTAGCTTGCACATGTAGTGATTTTACAGCGCACTTGCATCGCACACGGTTAAGCAGTACCTGCACCCTTTGTTCACGCTTGCGCAGTCATGGTGATTTTATAGCGCACTTGTATCGCACATGGTTGAGCCAGTACCTCCACCTTTGCTCGCGCTTGCGCAATCATCGTGATTCACAGCGCACTTGCATCACACACGATTTAGACATTATACCAGTGTTCGTTGAGCGTCATCAGAGTATTTCCAGCAAAAAAACGTTAGAGAGGGCCAGAAGACAGCCACACCAGCATGTGGCCCAAATATATATGAGTGAAAAGGTTGGTCCGTGATGTTCAAAATTCCAATGCAAAACTTTGACCGCGCAGGCCCCCGGTTGGGCGCGTCGTCGATGATCGATGAGAGGGGCCAGAAGTCAAGAACCACCTGGAAGTGGCCAAATATATGTAGGAATATTGGGTGTGATGTTTAAACTTTAAATACACAATGCACAACTTTGGTGGCACCTGCCTCGCAAACTCGAAAGCACCCTTGGATATATCTATAATGACATAATGTCGTAGCTAGCTAGGATGCTTGGCCCACCAACTCCCACTTTGTGTCAGCGGGGCGGGTGCACGTAATGATACTTTGGTCATACATGCATGTCGCCATGACCTACCATAAGACGAACCAATGAATCTACGTTTGGTTAAACAACAACTTTTGTTCTCGATAAACCGCTTGGGCCAATAGATTGAACCATCATAAAAATCATATGAGAGGGACCACAAAACCAGCACCTCTTGCATGCAGCCCAAAATGATGTACGTTGGGAAGGGGTGATGTGTGTTTTCAATATAGAATAATGTATAATTTATATGTGGTGCCTACCTCTCGATACAGACAACAACCATGAAGGCAAGGTAGTTAAGGACGAGATACGCAGGGTACGATGTAGGTCGAACCCAGCAATCCGAGCATGTGGGAGCGAATCCTGACAACACATGAGCTCGAGCGTTGGTTAAGTGACATGTGACGGTGACCGGCCCTAACACGAACTAGGAGGAATCCATTCATGGCCAACACATACCCCTCGTTATCGGTCAAAGGGATGATATATATACACTCGGGGAGCCCACAAATATGCATGTCATCACAAAAAACCGCACAAGGGAGACATGGTCGAACAGAAGACCCTGTATACACTGCATGCAGCCCAAAAATATGTATGGATACGGTGGTGTGTGATGTGTTTAAATCCCGAATGCACAACTTCGATGGTCCACCAACTACATTACAAACTAAACACCGTACCCGACTCCAAGCCTGGTTCAATACATACGATGTCGATTTCCCAACGTCGATGCGGCGCGGGGGTGTCAGTGTCAAAACCGGACGATCTCCGGTAGGGGGTGCCAAACTATGCGTATGAGGATCGAAGGTAACAGGAGATGGGGGACACGATGGTTACCCAGGTTCGGGCCCTCTTGATGGAGGTAATACCCTACTTCCTCCTTGATTGAGTTTGACGAGCACTAGATCATGATTGGCGCGTGTTGCTGCGCCCGTCTATTTTTCCAATAGAGTGATAATAATTTTACAAATAGATAGACATGGAAGAACTAGATTCCTATTTTCAGTAAAGAAAATATGAACATACACCAATAATAATTATTTTATATATCTATCATCTTATATTTTCCGGGTCATATTGACCATCTTCTTACTTCTATGTCGACAAAGTTTTTTCTAGCATCTCATAAATTGGATCATAAATTTACAACATAAGCATTTCATGACAATGAATGTGCCAAGAGGTGACCTTGCAAGGAAAGTGGAAACGAATGGCATTCCATGGAACTGATCACTATACTAATCTAGACAAAGCTTCTCGGTAGAACACATGGAAATGATAGTGGTGTGGCATCCTTGCAAAGCCCTATTTTCTCTTAGTTACATGTGTAAGTGACATCGGCAATACAATTAAAGGATGTACTATCTGTTGCAAGTTGCAACTAAAGCAGATAGATTAATGAATGGCATGTGGAAAGTTGCAATGCTCTCACTGGATGGGCGAGCTTCTTCAACCTTTGGTGCTTTTGATACTCCCAATGCTTGACCCGTGTATATTTGTACAGGAAAAAAGATCAGTGGAAGTACTACATATATGAAACCAAAATGCAACGGTGACCTTTCTGTTCAGATCAATACAAATGAAACTTTTCTTTAAATAATAGTCCAAGGCACAAAAAATACTATTTGGTGAGCCATGTGGCCCCACTTGGTCATGTACATTACAAATTTATAACTATATAAAAACTATGCAAAGATGAGCGCACATTATTCTTACCTAGGAATAAGCTACATAATCAATGTTAGCTTTAGTTGGTTCAGTGCATGTACAGAAATCACCGGCACTTATGGTCGCAAATTTGATGAACAAGAAAATGAACATATGTGAGGATTAAACTGGACTAAATTAAATATGCACCATAAAGGGAAATATTATGATAAATTTGTACACAACCAGATAAGATGAAACGATGGCATATGCTCATGACAACCCGTTGTAGATGTTCTGAATAAGACAAGCAAATGTAGTAGGAGGATCCATTTGGCAAAAACCCCATAAACTGTAAGAGCTATTTATTCTAAAATAAATGCAGGGAAGAGATAATTCTAGAAATGGAAGGACCGTACAATTTGAACAACTACTCATCTGAATACCTTAAGAATCAAGGGAATGTTTATTACAAATACTAATGTAGGAAGAAATAAATGGCGCCTAAAATTCTTTATTCCAAATCCGCAATGCTAATAATTTGGCATATCATTATTGTACTGCAAGATGAAGCGACAAAGTAGAGTGATCGTGGTCTTTCCATCATTGTCTATCAATGTCAAACTCTAAATGCACAAAGTCCTTTATAAATCAATTAGCAAACTCTTGTTTTGATTTTATAAGCTACTTTTCAAGTGTATAAAGAAGTCCTCTATTGCAAGGAAGCATGGCACCCAATTCAGACGGGCATGCCTGCCGATCATACGAAGCATTACTCTTCTAGCATTTTGTTAGCATGACCAAGTAGTCCGGACAAAAGATGGCAAAATACAAATAAATCTTTGTCACAAAGGATACACACTTTACCTATATATTGTAACCCATAAGCATAACATGTTCTGTAATTTAAAATGTATGGCAACCATGTTCTCTTGTTAAAATAAAATAAACAACAAACAGGGTTCGTACATACAGAGTACCATAATAACAACAAAGGAACAACACATGAGAAATCGCACTACAGGGCTCTTATTCCTTAGAGAACATAATAGATATTTATTCAAAGCTGAGATGATCCACAGGAAAGAACATCCGCAAGGAGAACACAGGATTAAAAGAGAATTCAACATTCTGTAACAAAAAGAATATAGGGCTGAAGATACATTTGCATGAACAATTGTTTTACCTGACAGAAAATCAGCAACCTAGCATCCCTATCCTATTTTGCTGGGTTCAATGATAGCCTATTGGACATCACTGCTGAAAGTTGTGCCATTTCCTGCCAAAATGTGTATTTCTTGTTGCTTGAGAGAGCCCAACCACATAAAGACATGAGCAATGAAATAACCTTTCTTGCGAAAATGGATAACCTGCATCCCAACTAAAGCAGAGCGACTTAAATCATGACCATAGTAAGATGATATTTTTCTAGAATGAGAAATTGATCTGTGAGCACCTCCTTCAGAAGGCAGCATTTCGCAAACAAATTGTCTCAAAGTCCATACACTTAACAAGAGAGAGGCGCCGCCGCTCCTGCCTAGCGTCGGCCGCCATGCTAGGGTTTGCTCCGCGACTCCACTTGATTCGGCCGCTCCTCACCTCCAGTCAATCAAATCCAGCGCCTCACATCGAGCACAGGATCGACCCCTCCTCTGTGTGCCTCAAACATTTGGAATGGATGGATGCACACACGGTCGCTCCTCTAGATCCCTCGTGGATGGACCCCTTAGTGAATAGCAGCATGGGCTCGAACTTCGATGACGTTTCGGCCCGTCGCCGCCATCACCGCTGGCCTTGGTTAGGGTTAGCGAGCACATGAATCGCCCAGGATAAATCAGTTCATGCTTTTTGGACCGATCTTTTTCCACGACAGGTTTGCTAAGTGGGTTGTGGCCCAATTAACCACGTTAGTCAGAAAAAGTTACAGGAGTAGCTGCCCTCAAGAAACTGCGGGGACGGGAGCATTTAGAAAAAATCTACTATGCATCCAATGGCCAGGGACAGTCACAATGTGAAATTGGACGGCGCCGAAGGCTGATAGCGTGAGGGAGCTCCTAGGGTGCCCAGTTATAATGTATTAATTAATAATTAATAAAATAGGGGTTACAAGAGTTGATCTACCTCGAGATCGTAATGGCTAAACCCTAGGTGTCTAGCCTGTATGAATTCTAATAGCCTTTACGGACTAAACTCTCCGGTTTATATAGACACCGGAGGGGCCTAGGGTTGTACAGAGTCGGTTTACAGAGGAAGGAAACTACACATCCGGACACCAATCTTGCCATCCATGCAAAGGAGAGTACCATCCAGACACGGGGAAAGGTCTTCTGCCTTGTATCTTCATGGCCCATCAGTCTGGCCCATGTAACATAGCCCGGACACCCGAGGACCCCTTAATCCAGGACTCCCTTAGTAGCCCCTGAACCAGTCTTCAATGGCGATGTATTCGGCATGCATATTGTCTTCGACATTGCAAGGCGGGTTCCTCCTCCGAATACTTTAAAGTAGTCTTCTGAATAAGAGAACTGTGTCCGGCTCTATATAACAGTCACAACCCTCAACCACAAGGGCAGAAGATTTAATCAAAATAAGGTCTGTCTACTAACAACTTTTTTGGCGAAATGTTGCGTCTAGCCTCTTTATCATTTCGAACCATTTTTTGGCCTCCTGCTTCGTGTTTCGAGGCACGGCCTCTACTGACACGTCTTGTCAAAATAGATATCGTGTCCGCTCATTGCAGGGTCCACATCAATACGGGCTTGGGTAATCCAACCGTGCCGTTCGCACGACCCCTTGGGAACAGGTGAGTTTTAAGGCTTGAGGGGGGATAATTGATATTCGCTGCCTATATAAGTGGATAAAGATCCATCTTTTTACCCCACGCCTCCTTCCTTCCTCTGCTTTCCCATCCTCAAGCTCCAGCACCCAAGCTTCAATCTTTTCCACCACCACCAACCTCTCCGGCCATGTCCGGATCTAGCTCTCAGGGCAAGTGGGTGGCCTCCTCCGTCACAGAGAAAGACGTCAAGGAGCTCCGGGAGGTGGGGTACCTGACTGCAGACGTCGCGCACAGGCTCCCTGCCAAGAAGCAAATAATCCCCACTCCGGAGCCCGTCGAAAGGGTTGTGTTCATCCCTCACTTCCTCCGTGGGTTAGGGTTTCCCCTCCATCCCTTCGTCTGCGGCCTGATGTTCTACTATGGGCTAGATTTCCATGATCTAGCCCCGAATTTATTCCTCCACATCTCGGCATTCATCGTCGTATGCGAGGCGCTACTCTGCATCCCCCCACACTTTGGCCTCTAGCTAAAAGTCTTCAATGGGAAGCCGAAGGTGGTCGATGGGCAGCATGCGGACTGCAGCAGCGCCATGGTGAGCAAGCTCCCCAACATCACTTGGCCCAAAGGGGCCTTCGTGGAGACCGTAAAGGTGTGGCAGCAGGAGTGATTCTACATCACCGAACCCCACGACACCAAATGGGCGACCGCTCCTGAGTTTAGATCCGGCCCCCCTATGCGGCTCGCGTCATGGACCAACAAGGGTTTGGATTGGGGGTCGACCGACGAAGTGATGATGCTGCAAAAGTGCATCAAGAATATGATAAACAAGAGCATTAGTCTCACTAACGTGATTCAAGTGATGCTCTTCCGCTGGATCCTCCCATGCCAACGTCGTCCTCTTCGTATGTGGGAGTTTAATCCAGAGGGTCCTCGGACCCTTCAGCACCTCTTTGGCAAAACTCACGAAGAGATCTGGAAGTTGCTCCTCAAGACCCAGAAGACGTGGCCGGAGAAGACCGAAGACATCGGTCTCGACAACACTAATCCGGCTACAACAGTAAGTATTTTACTTCCGGACACAATTTTGGTCCACAAGTCAAAGGGTATACTGAGATTTCCATTCCTCATTTAGGGCTGGACAGCGAAGGCGGAGCGGATCAGATGTTCGACGCTGCTACCCGAAAACCCAGCCACTCCTCACCTAACGAGGATGCTGGTCCCGTCGCTGTGTCAGGCGCCGGAGAAGAAGGCCAAGAAGAAGAGCAAGGAGGCCAAAAGTGGCCTCTGCCATAAAGGTACTTCAAACGCGATGTCTGGAGAAACTGAAGCTCCCTCCTCCCCTTAAGGTGAGAAAAAAGAAAAGGGCGGCCCCCATAGACTCGGAGGCGGAGGCATCCAAGAGGGGAAAGGTATCCTTCTCGGACGGTTCGTACATGGATGCCGAACACTCCCACATGGCGCCCTAGGGAAAAGCCCCTGGCCACATTGTAAGTGCAAAAGGATACTCTAACGCTATCCAGTCTTTTATGATTGTAACTACAACACATCATGTTTATGTGTTGCAGTCTGGCCCGTTGCCTCCCCCAACAATTGTCATTTGAGGGGAACTCCCTGGCACCGGAGATCGTGGAGAGCGAGTCGCCTCCGCGAGCCTCTCCACCTACCACCACGGATGACACCGAGGTGTTGTCCCGAAGGGCCTCTCCAAGCCACGCATAGTTGAAGGAGGCCGCCAAGACGGCGCCAGAGGGTAATGCCTCGGTTGCCGAGAACATGGGGGGTGCAACCCCCATGGAGACTGACGACGGGGGCCTGACCAGTTCGGGCCCCAGCCGAACACCATTCCGGAGACCCATGTGGCTCCAGAATCGAGCGAGCAATCCCGTTCAAAGGTGGTGGGAGCGCCAACTCCAAGGCGACCTCCACTCCTCCGGAGGTGCCAAACACTTTGATGGAAGCACTGCAACGTGCTTTCCATAGTGGAGGAGCACCGCACCCTGATGGGTGTGGTGGTTGAGAAGGTTCAGTCCGCCAAGAGCAGGCTGAACAAAGCCTTCACCAGCCTCCTAACAGGCTACGAGGTAGGCGATGTAATATTCTTAGCCGCTTTTCATATGAAAAATATGCCTGTGTATAGATAGTAGCCCCTGAGACTCTGTTCGGTTTTGAAAAACAGCCGAACAGAGGATCAAATAATAATCAGGAGGTAACATACTGTTTTTTGGTAAAGAGGATTCTCTGTTAGCGGTGACAGCCCATGCCGCTGAAGTGTCCGAACTTCAGCGAAGCTGAAGCTGGCCGATGAGGATATCATCCACATTAACAAGCGGTTCGAGGAGGCACAAGGCATGTTTGAAAAATTATTTACACACCTGATGTAATATGCTAATGCGGAGTTTAAGCTCGTGCGTTGCCTTGGTCAAATTGCAGGTAG
The DNA here is from genome assembly GCA_021437245.1 of Aegilops speltoides. Classification (NCBI taxonomy): domain Eukaryota; kingdom Viridiplantae; phylum Streptophyta; class Magnoliopsida; order Poales; family Poaceae; genus Aegilops; species Aegilops speltoides. The sequence continues at coordinate 406,753,776 of CM038142.1, forward strand.
TGCGGCCAAGGTCGAGACCCTAAAGAGCACCCTTGCCTAAGCCAAGAAGAAGGCAAGGGTGAGCAAAGCTGCCGCTGATAAAGCGGCTGCGGATTTAAAGGCCGAGCAGGCCGCCCGCCGCGAGTATGAGGACCGGGTGATCGAAGTGGAGCAGGAGCTCAAGGACGCCACCGGCAAGTGCGAGGCCTTGGAGGAGAAGAATAAGGCCCAAGCGTTCGATCTCGCCAAGGCTCTCCAGGAGGCCAATGAGGCGCGGACTCAGTCCCGGACGGCTCGCGAGGAGATCAAGCAGGCCGAACAGATAGCGGCTGGTAAGCCATTTCTTTTGCAGTGTAAATTTGGCAGTCAGAAATATGCCTTGCTCACTCGACTATGGAGTTCTCCAGACGCCTTTGCAGATCTCCCAAAGAGCGCTGTCGATGCCGCACAGTATTTTTGGGCCAAGAGGGGAACACGACGGAGATGCTCTTCTGGTCACAGTACCTAGAACCGGAGCGTCCAGCGCTGTTAAACAACCAGATGATGCAGCTGGCGGAGTTGCATAGGATGTCCGGGTTGGCCATGAAGGACATCATAGTCCGGCTATGGCCAGCCGAACCCATTGCGAGCAGCTACTTCGGCCTGGTCAAGTGGCTCGCCGATGCCCTGCCCCGAGTTGAAGCTGTGAAGCGCTCGACGTGCATAGAAGGTGCGCGTATGGCCTTTGCCCGTGTCAAGATGCACTGGGCAAAGATGAAGGCCACCGTCGTGGCGGTCGAGGGCCCACCCGAAGGCAAGGACCATCGCAAGCTAGAGCGGTATTTTGAAGACGTCCTATAGGGTGCTCGTTTAATAGAGGGTCAATGCTCGAAGGATATCATGTTTGAGTGAATGTATCCGGGCTGCCCAGACATTCTTTTATGAACCAAGGATTTATAATATATTTGTGCCTTTTATGTGAAATTACTTTCCTCCTGTGCGGACGTGTATTAATTTTGAGAGTTTGCCAATCATCGGCTTCAGCCCCCACATAGAAGCTACGGGGGTGTTCGGAGTAGCGCACGATCACACTTGATCCAACGTCTTGGTCCATAAAGGAGGTGTCCGTGTAGCGAACCAGGCAAATAGACTATACGGCTTTAGCACTTTCCCTTAGCCATAGGAGTTTGACGGTGGGGCTAAGTACTAGCTCCTGGTGCGTATGTGGTCATCCAAACTGGGATGCCATAGGCACATGACCGGACAGAGGCCGGTCCTTCGTATAATATGGAAGAAATTGCAAGAGATTTAATGGTTCGCCAAATCGCTGACCAGCTCTCACCATATCATGACAGTCAATTTTTGGCTTTCTCTACTAAGGTGCTTAACCGGACGAACCAGAAACACAATCGCAGTAGTTCTCCCTTTACTACCTTAGCCGAAAACGAGCGGAACGTAAGGTAGTAACCACAGTAGCCAGGCAACCCAACTATTGACCAAAGACATGATTCGGAGCTGATGCATATAATGCAATATTCGGGACGCCGAAGTATACTCTAAAAGTGTTCGGACTTTTTTTAAATATATGTGGCCGAATAGAACCCCTGGCATTTTAAATCATCCCGAGGTGTATATGCCAATCTGACGTGAAGAGGGAATACAGATTTATGAAATAAACCAATACCCAATAGGGTTGGACAAAAGTGTTTCCATTATAGCCTGATTGATACGTCAAAACATGCTCTTACAGAGAATGCCATAAGCATCAAGGCTATTTTACATGCCAAGAATTTGTAAACAAGGGAAAGATGTATACAGGTCCTAAAGAAGAAAAGGTGGTCTCAAAGATCCTTTGGACACCCTGCCACATGTGTGCGCCGCTTTTTGCCTTGGTGTAGGATCCTTTGAGAGGATCGACGATCGTGTATGTAAAAGGGGCCTGGGAAAGGGCCCTTGCACCACCGAATAGTGATTTAGGTTTTAAAGAACTTAAAATAAAAAGAGGGAAAAAGGAAGAAAAAAAAAGAAGAAGATTAAGGTCCGAATAGGGTCGAGCCATATTATGGACCTCATCCTGCATGTGCCTCCGTCATCGCCCAAGGTACTTTGAGTGTGTAGTTATGCATGCGCGGTACGTATGCCGTGATTAGATGAGGTGATTGATGGAGGCGAAACTGCTAGTCCAGCTCCGGATTGACCGAGCTGTCGTTCTACAGGGTAGACCGGACTCGTTTGACAGTGTCCGGGGCTTGATGGCTAATGAAGTGTTCGGCTTGAAAGGTCCGCTCTGTACCTCGGCTGCGAGGACCGCGGTGTGCTCTTCGGTAAGGATGGAGCGCTCCATGTTTCCATTGACTGTGATAACGCTGCGGGGTCCATGCATCTTGAGCTTTAGGTAAGCATAATGCGGGACCATATTGAAGTGCGCGAAGGCGACTCGTCCGAGCAGTGCGTGATAACCACTGCGGAAGGGACGATGTCAAAGATCAAGTCTTCGCTTTGGAAGTTATCTGGTGAACCGAAGACTACCTCCAATGTTATTGAGCCTGTGAAGCGGGCTTCTACGCCGAGTATCACTCCTTCAAAGGTGGTGTTACTAGGCTTGATTCTTGCTGGGTCAATACCCATTTTGTGGACCGTGTCTTGATAAATCAAGTTAAGACTGCTGCCGCCGTCCATAAGGACTCGAGTGTGATTATATCCGTCAATAATAGGATCGAGGACTAGGGCTTCTGAACCTTCATGACGGATATTGGTCGGGGGGTCCTTGCGATTGAAGGTGATCGGATAAGCCGACCACAGGTTGAATTTAGGGGCAACAGGCTCTACGATGTAGACGTCCCTTAGCGCGCGCATTTGCGCTCCCTCTTGGGGATATGCGTGGCATAGATCATATTCACTTTTTTCTCCTTGGGGGGAAATCTCAATTGACCCCTTGTGTTCGGTGGGCGGGTCTCCTCATCATCCTTGCTTGGCAATGGCAGCCCTTTCCCCTTATGTTCGGCATTTAACTTGCTATATTTTTTTTGCTTCTTCCTGGTTTCCTGACATCACGGTCCCACACCATTGTCAACCTATGTATTCAATATAAACGAGAGAATTGCACAAGGTGCGGCCGATAGCTGGGACCAAGCAGCTCGAGCAGTATTTGTGTTTTCGAGCCGTGAGCACTACAGAGTTTTTCTTGGCGATGATTTCATTGTTGCTCAGAGGAGAGCAGGGTATTAACTGGGCGGGCTGTGGCCCGTCTAGCCCAGGCCAGATATCCAGCCCAGATATTAATTTTTTCAAGATGAAAATGGCTAGCCCAGCTATACATTTTTTTGAGGAATACCCAGGCAAGGTCAACTTATTATTCTCCGCCCCGCTGGGCTGCAAATCTTTCCTAGGAGGGATGCATTAGGCTTAACAGGAAAATGGGCTTTAAAAAATAATAAATGGGATGTAATTATAAAAACTGGCAAGAACTATAAAAAATGCACCAAACACGTAAATTATTTTATAAAATATTATTTATGGATTTTGAAAATCTTAAATTTTCATTGTTTCTTGTATAATGTTTCGTTGGATTTTGACGTAATACAAATTTATATTTAATCTGACTAGAAATTTCGGGATAAAATATTTCGGATCCCATCAAAATGTGGGAAATTTTATTGAATTCTGTCTTCAACGGTTGGTTGAAATTATTAATCGTTGTCCTAGCTAGAAAATGGGCTGTACTTTTAACAAACTGTAAATGGGCTGTAGTAAATTCCATTAGAATTCAAAAATGGGTTGTACATTCTTATAAATTGCAAATGGGCTATAAGTTCTCCGCCACACACTTGTGGGCCTACTAAGTTGACGCGTCCCCAAAAAAATAAGTTGACGTGTATGCAAGGCTTTGTCAACTTATTATAGTCAACACACGGTTCTAGCAGCAATGGCCGTTGGATGTCTATCCAACGGATGTCGTGCTTCTTCTTCAATCTTGGATATTCTTAGCTTCGGCCGCCCAAAAAATGATTCCTCCCCCTGACATCTAGGGTGCACTGTTTTGGAGGCTGACCTGTGGGCCTACTAAGTTGGCGCGTACTAAGGGCTTTGTCAACTTACTCAATATAAACGATTCTAGCTTCAGAGACCGTACGATGTCCATCCAACGGCCGTAGTGCTTCTTCAACCTCTGGTTTTCTTGCTCCAGCCGCCCAAAGCAGCGCCGGTCGTGCTGCATGCTCCTGCCTCCCGTGGCCGGCTGTGCTACCGCGGAGGCCTCACCGCCCCTACTATTCCCACCGCTGGCCAGGCCCTGCGGCGATGGCAGCCTCACACCGCAGTTAACCAAAGAACCTCAGATTCTCTATCGGCGTTCGGGAACGGGGTCCCAAACTTGCTCGCCACGGGCTTCACGGTAACCTTTGCTTGATGCCTCGGTACTCCGCACCTACGCTTGCCCCCTTTGCACCAAAGAGGAAACGAGGACACCGTGGAGCCCAAGACGGCGTCATCGCGAGAGCCTTTGGCAGTCGAAGACCAACTTTAGTAAGGATAACTTGTACTAGTTGTTCCCCTTCGAAATGGCCGTTGTTGGCTCCCTTCCCGCTCAATATTTGGGAAGAGGATCAAGGCCTCTATAAATAGAGATAGCCACCACAGTAGAGGGGAGATCGGATCCAGAGATCATCGAGAGCTCATCTCATCTAGAGGCGACCGAATCCGCCCAAGTAGAACACCGCATCAGCTTAAGAACACCTCTCGCGAGGTTGTTCTTCCTCTGTACTATTCATCATCAGCCCTAGAGGCAATCCACCACACCACACACTGGATTAGGGTATTACACCACAATGGTGGCCCGAACCAGTATAAACCTTGTGTCCCTTGTGTTGTTCACCGTGTAGCTTAGATTCATGGCGAGGCGTTGGGACGTGGATCGGTACGGGCAAGATCTTCGCACGCACCCCAGAGTTCGAACCTTAAGGGTTTTGCCGGAACCCGATATCCAACATTTGGATCGCCAGGTAGGGGTGCGCCGGAAGCTTTCTTCCGCGGTTCCGTGTTCCATCGTTCATCGCGTCCATGGCGCGCCGCCAAGCTCGTCGACGAAGCGCGGCTGCTTCGCCGCCCACGCCGCTTAGACGGCCCCGCCGGTGGGCCTCTCGCCGTTATGCCGCCGCCGCCAACGCCGCCACTGGCCCGGCGGGGAACGAGCAGCAAGCATCGTCGTTGCATCCCTCGGTGCGGAGGGAAGGCTGCACCGCCACTCCGTCGCTGACTCCAGCTGTTTCGTCATCTCACGCTCGTCACGCTCCCACAGACACGCAGGCCGCGTTGCTCCTGGCACGTGAGCTCCTGCACTACCGCCCCGTCGACGACCTCTACGAGGAGTGGCTCGCTCGCATCACCGAGCTCATCAGCGCCGCAGGGGGCTCCCCTGCGCCGTCCCTCTCGCTGCCTCGCCCTCCGTCCTGCGTGGGTGATGCAGCTCAGGAGGTGCCTTCGCCACCTCCTCCCCAAGAAGGTGCCCTGGCTCCAAGGCGCGTGGCTCCTGGACGAGACCCACCGCGTCCAGCGCCCGCGCAACAAGAAAGGAGCTGCCAAGAAATCCCTCTTCCCCAAGAAGGCGCTCGCGTGCTCCCTACTCCAGCACACCAAGACCGCATCCCTGCACCAGCACGTCAAGACCCTATGCTGCCCCTGGCAGCAGCACGCGGGAATCTCCAATAGCAGGCCCCACGTCTGCAAAGGGCTCCGGTGGCCACTGCAGGCTACCGCGCCTTCACCACCGAGCTACGCAGTGTTGCCTGGCCGGGAAAGTTCAAGCCGGATCTGCCTCCACACTACGACGGCACCGCCGACTCTGCGGAGTTCTGCAGCTCTACGAGCTGGGCATCGAGGCGGCCAATGGAGACGAAAAGGTCATGGCGAATGGGTTTACCATGGCGCTCAAGGATGGTGCCCGCACCTGGCTCCTGAACCTGCCTCCCGGCTCAATCTCCTCGTGGGACGAGATGCGCACCCGCTTCATCGCTAGCTTCTAGGGCATTCGCGACCATCCTCCGCCAGGTGACTGCGCCGATCAAGCAAAGAACTCGAGAAACCTGCAGAGTACATCCAGCGCTTCAATAGCGCTCGCCTCAAGATTCCCAAGGTGACCGAGGAGGCCATCATCTCAGTGTTCTCTGACAGCGTCCGTGATGTCAAGATGAAGGAGGAGCTGGCCATTCACGAGGATCCGTGCACATCTCTAGAGTTATTCAACCTGGCGACCAAGTGCGCAATGGCTAAGGAGGGGCGCCTCTCCCTTCTTGAGCTTCCAGCTGTGGACCCAGAAGAGAAGAAAGCCAAGGCCAAGGACGCGAAGCGCAAGGGGGTTGTTGTGCTCGCAGCAGAACAAGACACGAAGCATGGCAGGGACTAGCCGGAGTCGTCCAAGGGCACCCAATTCTGCGCCTACCACAACCTCTACACCCACAACACCAACGAATGCCAAGAGCTCAGGGCCGTTCGAGAAGGCCGCGCGGTCGACGCCCTGAGCGCAACGACCGGGGCTATGGCCAAGGAGGAGGAATAGGTGGAGGACGATGGGACGACCGAGGCCCTTGCCAGGAGTGGCGTGACCAACCTTGCGAGGATCGCTGGCAGGACTAGCCTTGCGAGGGGGCTTGGAGGGATCAGCCTCGCAAGGATCGCCTGCAGGGCAACGCAAGCCTTCCTCCTCTGCCGCCACTGCCGAGAAGCAATGACGACCACCACCAGGACGAGGGGGCTGGGGGCTTCCAGGAGCCACGTGCTATCACTTGCATCTTGGGCGGTGCCCAGGCCCCAGCCTCTCTGCGCATCTTCAAGCAGTTTGCTCATGAGGTGGATGCAGTCCTCCCCAAGCTCGAGACCGTGCGCCCTCTCAGGTGGTCCACGTGCGCTATCACGTTCAGCTCAGCAGATCAGCTCAAGTGTGCGGCTGCAGCTGGTGTCCTCCCAATGCTTTGTTCCCCAGTCATTAGCAATGTGCAAGTTACCAGGACCCTCATCGACGGTGGCGCAGGACTCAACATTCTGTCCGTCGAGACGTTTAACAACCTCCAAGTGCCATATGATCAGCTTCAGCCAACCAAGCCTTTCTCGGGAGTCACTGACGGCTTCAGCCAACCAAGCCTTTCTCGGGAGTCACTGACGGCTCCTCCTTGTCACCTTCAGACAGCGCAAGAACTACCGTACTGAGCTCATCGACTTTGACATTGCCCACATTCGCCTGCCATAAAATGCCATCCTCGGGTATCCAGCCCTGGCCAAGTTCATGGCGGTGACTCACCATGGTTACAACATCCTCAAGATGTCGGGAAGCGGCGGAATCATCACAGTCCCCTGCGAGGAGAAGGATGTAGTGAGCTCCCTCGAGCGTGCCTTTCAAGCTGCATCAATTGAGGACCCAGATGGCAAGAGCGGGAACCCTCCTGAGGCAGTTCCCAAGAAGAAGAAGACATCACCCAGCTCAAGGCCTCAGGAGGTAGGCGTCTTCGGAGGCGTAGCGTCAGGACCTGCGCCCATCCAAGGGGTGCCTCCCTTCATTGCATAGGAAGGCACGCCCGGCACCCTCCTCGAGCAAGGCTCGGGGGCTCTCTCCTGGAGGGCCTCAGACTTTGGCAAGATCACGAGGGAGGCACTCGGGCAACACTTGGAGGCGTGCTTCACGGCACATTTCCCTCAGGAAGGGAGTTCATCACCAAGGCCACTCAGGAGCTGCAGGAATCAAGAGTTATGCGCGGCGATCTCCGCCTACCCGGGGTAGCTCCCCACCCAGGCGAGGATGGCGGGCTGCGCGTCTGCATCGACTACCCAGGGCTCAGCCGAGTCGCCTCTCAGGAGCGCTTATGGTCTTCACGCGTGGGACGCTGTGAGGGTCCGCCACACAGCTACGTTTGCATGCCTTTCGGCCTGCCGAATGCGGCTGCTGCTCACCAGCGTCTTATGCGTAGCATTCTGGCGGCTCACGAGGCTAGGCACCACGCGGTCCTAGCGGAGATGGAGATGGTCTTCGAGGAGCCACCCGGACCCCCAGAGCCTCCCGAGGCTCAGGACTCCGGTGGCTCGTGAGGATTGGCCTCTTCACCGCGCATCGTCAACTACTTCAACACCCGCTCTACAATGATATCAGGTGACATCTTTCGAGTTTCATTTCAGCTGGGAGCGCCCTCAGGGCTGCATTATTCCCAGGTCACGTGGGTCTGTCCCTGCGGCATGTATCCGTTTTGCTTATGTCTTTAGTTCACTTTGCTGGGGACGCCCCTCGGGCTGCATCATCCCGAAGCTCGTGCCTGATCTAGTGGCGTGTATCCTTCCTGCAGTTATCTAAGCTGATTTGCCTTTCATGCTTAACTTGCCCATGATAATCGCCTACTCGATTGACACCTACCTTTGGAGCCGCTCGCGCTGGCACGGCGCTTGTGCATGGGTCCGTCCCTGCAACATCGACAAATCTGAGTGGTCGAGCTCTGGTCCGCGGCAGCCCCGCAAGGGCCACCTACCAGGCCCTCAGTGCCCTCACCACACTCTCGGAGCGACCAATGGCAAGCCGGCAATCATAATGAAAACCCTTGCTTCTCTTGTCTTGGTTTACAGGGACTTCCTAAGGCCTAAGACGGGAGGCATCGTGAGCTCTCTCTTTCTCTTACCCGCGCAATCAGCTTGCGCGTTAAAGGGGGGGGCACCTGAGCATCGTGACTCTGGAGATCTTACTCGCTCTCCAGCTCTCACCCCCAGCCTTTTCCACGGCATCGCGACCTGGCATACCAGCAGCGGCTGAGCTCGCTCGAGGGCCGGGACCTGAGGACGCAGAGCACGAAGGAAAGTGTGGGGAAGAGAAGGGAAGCTCACGAGGTCCTAACCTAGCTACATCTCAGCTGCCGACACGCAAGTCCGACACCTCTAGAAGGAACGGCTCCATGCTCTCGCGCTAAGTCTCGCTCCTGGAATGGCTAACCGATGCGGCACCAAATCCCCCACTTGATGCGGCTCTGTAACAGCGACGTTGCCTTCCTTTCTCACCTTTCTACGGCTGCTTGAGCGCTAAAGGGGACCTCCTGAGCATCGCGCCTCAGTGACTCTTACTGGACCTCGGGTCGCTCACCTCCTGGCCTTGACCATGGCATCGCGACCTGGCATACCAGCGACGGCTGAAGCCTGCCTGGGGACCGGGACCTATCAGCGTAGAGCACCAAGTCGTCGCGAGGTTACAAAGGGGGAACCAACCGGAACAGCACAGGCATTTTGCACCACTTCATAATAAGGATAATATCAACAAAAGCATTCCAGACACTTTACATGCCCCCACGGGGTATTTCCTCGATTCCTCGCAGGGAACAAAAGGTACTAACCCTAAGGAGCCTTAACTACATGTGCCTCCATGGCCGACGCCATCATCAACAGTGGGCCACATGGGGCCGGTGCCAACACCATCCAGATCAGCCGCGCCGGCGGCCTGATGCAGCTGCCTTGCTCCGAGCGCAGCGCGAGCTCGGGGGATCATAGCTGTCGTCGCTCGTCTTCGGAGTCGCGAAGAGCTCGGGAGAGTCGCTGGACTCCCAAGCATCACCGCTGCTGCCAGAGGAGCCGTTGTGGAAGCGGGTGGCAGGCCTAGCCCTTGCCACATCGACGTCCTGGTTGCCTCATCTGGGACAACACTCCAGCCGGCAGCCTTCAGCATAGAAGACCTTGAAGAGCATCAAGGAGGCGCCATCGTATTTTAAATGAATCATGAGGGCACCCCCTGTTTGGCAGACCCGGGCGATCTCGCCCCAGCCCCGGGTCATGTAAACCTTGCCCGAAGCGATGACTTCAACCTCCACTCTAGTCGCAGGTGTCCCGCAGTCAGCATGCTGCAACCAAAGCTCGAGAGGCCCCCTTGGCGGCATCTCGAAGGCGAAGAAGGGAGGAAAGCAGATCTAGGAGCTTGGAGGCATGGCGGCGTGGAGCACGAGCTCGCGAGAGGAGTCCACGACGTGGACTCCAGGAGCGATGACGCGCACCACCGTGACTCGTCGATGTCTCCTTCTCCACGGCCCTTAGCCCGTGCATACAGAGGTAGCGGAAACCCAGGAGGTGGCCGCTCGTACCAAGGCCTTGACATCTCCGGCCGAGCAACCTCGCCACGGCGGCCGGGGACCGGCCGTTTCTTCGGCGGGAGCGGGTCAGGCCCCTCCCAGGGGGCCTTTCCTTTATCCTCGGCTGAGAACCGGAGGATCAGTGCCATTGGCGACAAAGTGGAGGAGGAGAGAGGAAGAAGAAGCGAGCGGAGCGAGAAGAGATGGACTGCGGGGGCTCGCGCCTCTCCGTACTTATAGTCCAGAGGAGGCCAACCATCAGCCTCCACGATCGCAGGTAATCATGACCCCTTTTTGCATGCAGCAGGGAATCATCAAATCAGGCAGTTTCCGAGGCAGCATGGGGAAGCGGAGATGCCCACGTCCAATCAACCGCCACGTGGCGACCAAGGCTCCAGGCTGTTGGGGCCCGCGGCGCTCCACACTTGCCCTTTGGCTTCGTTGCTAAGCCAAGTCCGAGCGCGCCATGGGCCCGGGTGTTGGGGAACGTAGTAATTTCAAAAACATTCCTACGCACACGCAAGATCATGGTGATGGATAGCAACGAGAGGGGAGAGTGTTGTCCACGTACCATCGTAGATCGTAAGCGGAAGCGTTATGACAACGCGGTTGATGTAGTCGTACGTCTTCACGATCCGACCGATCCAAGTACCGAACGTACGGCACCTCCAAGTTCAGCACACGTTCAGCTCGATGACGATCCCCAGACTCCGATCCAGCAAGGTGTCGGGTATGAGTTCCATCAGCATGACGGCATGGTGACGATGATGATGTTCTACCGACACAGGGCTTCGCCTAAGAACCGAAATGATATGACCGAGGTGGAATATGGTGGAGGGGGGCACCGCACACAGCTAAGGAACGATCACGAAGATCAACTTGTGTGTTTAGAGGTGCCCCCCTGCCCCCGTATATAAAGGAGGGAGGGGGGAGGTGCTGCCGGCCCCTAGGGGTGCGCCTGGAGGAGTCCTACTCCCACCGCGGGTAGGACTCCCCCCTCTTGCCTTGGTGGAGAAGGAAAGGGGAGGAAAGAGGAGGGGCGCCCCCCCCTTCCTTGTCCTATTCGGACTAGGGGAGGGGGCGCGCGGCTTGCCCTGGCCGGCCCTCCCCTTCTCCCTCATGGCCCATGTAGGCCCATTAACCCCTCGGGGGTCCAGTAACCCCGGTACTCTAAAAAATCGATTTCACGGAACGATTCCGATATCCAAATATAGGCTTCCAATATATCAATCTTTATGTCTCGAACATTTCGAGACTCCTCGTCATGTCCGTAATCACATCCGGGACTCTGAACAACCTTCGATACATCAAAACTTATAAACTCATAATAAAACTATCATCGTAACGTTAAGCGTGCGGACCCTACGGGTTCGAGAACTATGTAGACATGACCTAGAACTATTATCGGTTAATAACCAATAGCGGAACCTGGATGCTCATATTGGCTCCTACATATTCTACAAAGATCTTTATCGGTCAAACCGCATAACAACATACGTTGTTCCCTTTGTCATCGGTATGTTCCTTGCCCGAGATTCGATTGTCGGTATCCAATAACTAGTTCAATCTCATTACCCGCAAGTCTCTTTACTCGTTACGTAATACATCATTCTGTAACTAACTCATTAGCTACATTGCTTGCAAGGCTTATAGTGATGTGCATTACCGAGAGGGACCAGAGATACCTCTCCGACAATCGGAGTGACAAAACCTAATCTCGAAATACGCCAACTCAACATGTACCTTTGGAGACACCTGTAGAACTCCTTTAGAATCACCCAGTTATGTTGTGACATTTGGTAGCACACAAAGTGTTCCTCCAGTAAACGGGAGTTGCATAATCTCATAGTTATAGAAACTTTCCATAAGTCATGAAGAAAGCAATAGCAACATACTAAACGACCAAGTACTAAGCTAACGGAATGGGTCAAGTCAATCACATCATTATCCTAATGATGTGATCCCGTTAATCAAATGACAACACATGTCTATGGTTAGGAAACATAACCATCTTTGATTAATGAGCTAGTCAAGTAGAGGCATACTAGTGACATTATGTTTGTCTATGTATTCACAGATGTATCATGTTTCCGGTTAATACAATTCTAGCATGAATAATAAACATTTATCATGATATGAGGAAATAAATAATAACTTTATTATTGCCTCTAGGGCATATTTCCTCCAGTCTCCCACTTGCACTAGAGTCAATAATCTAGATTACACAGTAATGATTCTAACACCCATGGAGTCTTGGTGTTGATCATGTTTTGCTCATGGAAGAGGCTTAGTCAACGGGTCTGCAACATTCAGATCCGTATGTATCTTGCAAATCTCTATGTCTCCCACCTGGACTTGGTCCCGGATGGAATTGAAGCGTCTCTTGATGTGCTTGGTCCTCTTGTGAAACCAGGATTCCTTTGCCAAGGCAATTGCACCAGTATTGTCACAGAAGATCTTCATTGGTACCGATGCACTAGGTATGACACCTAGATCGGAAATGAACTCCTTCATCCAGACTCCTTCATTTGCTGCTTCCGAAGCAGCTATGTACTCCGCTTCGCATGTAGATCCTGCCATGACGCTTTGTTTAGAACTGCACCAACTTACAGCTCCACCGTTTAATAAAAACACGTATCCGGTTTGCGATTTAGAATCGTCCGGATCAGTGTCAAAGCTTGCATCGATGTAACAATTTACGACTAGCTCTTTGTCACCTCCATATACGAGAAACATATCCTTAGTCCTTTTTAGGTATTTCAGGATGTTCTTGACCGCTGTCGATGATCCACTCTGGATTACTTTGGTACCTCCTGCTAAGCTTATTGCTAAGCATACGTCAGTCAGGTACACAAGATTGCATACATGATAGAGCCTATGGCTGAAGCATAGGAACATCTTTCATTTTCTCTATCTTCTGCTGTGGTCGGGCATTGAGTCGACTCAACTTCACACCTTTGTAATACAGCAAGAACCCTTTCTTTGCTCGATCCATTTTGAACTTTTTCAAAACTTTATCAAGGTATGTGCTTTGTGAAAGTCCAATTAAGCGTCTTGATCTATCTCTATGGATCTTGATGCCCAATATGTAAGCAGCTTCACCGAGGTCTTTCATAGAAAAACTTTTATTCAAGTATCCCTTTATGCTCTCCAGAAATTCTATATCATTTCCAATTAATAATATGTCATCTACATATAATATCGAAATGCTCTGAGCTCCCACTCACTTTCTTGTAAATACAAAGCTTCTCCAAAAGTCTCAGTATAAAACCATATGCTTTGATCACACTATCAAAGCATTTATTCCAACTCCGAGATGCTTGCACCAGTCCATAAATGGATCGCTGGAGCTTGCACACTTTGTTAGCACCTTTTGGATCAACAAAACCTTCTGGTTGCATCATATACAACTCTTCTTCCAAAAATCCATTCAAGAATGCAGTTTTGACATCCATTGGCCAAATTTCATAATCATAAAATGCAGCAATTGCTAACATGATTCGGACAGACTTAAGCATCGCTACGGATGAGAAAGTCTCATTGTAGTCAACCCCTTGAACTTGTCGAAAACCTTTCGCAACAAGTCGAGCTTTATAGACAGTTACATTACCATCAGCGTTAGTCTTCTTCTTAAAAATCCATTTATTCTCAATGGCTTGCCGATCATTGGGCAAGTCAACCAAATTCCATACTTTGTTCTCATACATGGATCCCTTCTCAGATTTCATGGCTTCTAGCCACTTTGCGGAATCTGGGCTCATCATCGCTTCCTCATAGTTCGTAGGTTCGCCATGGTCAAGTAACATGACTTCCAGAATAGGATTACCGTACCACTCTGGTGTGGATCTTACTCTGGTAGACCTACGAGGTTCAGTAGAAACTTGATCTGAAGTTTCATGATCAATATCATTAGCTTCCTCACTAATTTGTGTAGTTGTCACAGGAACCAGTTCTTGTGATGTACTACTTTCCAATAAGGGAGCAGGTACAGTTACCTCTGCAAGTTCTACTTTCCTCCCACTCACTTCTTCTGAGAGAAACTCCTTCTCTAGAAAGGATCCGAATTTAGCAATGAAAATCTTGCCCTCAGATCGGTGATAGAAGGTGTACCCAATAGTCTCTTTTGGGTATCCTATGAAGACACATTTCTCTGATTAGGGTTCGAGCTTATCTGGTTGAAGTTTCTTCACATAAGCATCGCAGCCCCAAACTTAAAGAAACGACAACTTTGGTTTCTTGCCAAACCACAGTTCATAAGGCGTCGTCTCAACGGATTTTGATGGTGCCCTATTTAACGTGAATGCGGCCGTCTCTAAAGCATAACCCCAAAACGATAGCGGTAAATCAGTAAGAGACATCATAGATCGCACCATATCTAGCAAAGTACGATTACGACGGTCGGACATGCCATTTCGTTGTGGTGTTCCGGGTGGCGTGAGTTGCGAAACTATTCTGCATTGTTTCAAGTGTAAACCAAACTCGTAACTCAAATATTCTCCTCCACGATCAGATCGTAGAAATTTTATTTTCTTGTTACGATAATTTTCCACTTCACTCTGAAATTCTTTGAACTTTTCAAATGTTTCAGACTTGTGTTTCATTAAGTAGATATACCCATATCTGCTCAAATCATCTGTGAAGTGAGAAAATAACGATACCCGCTGCGAGCCTCAATATTTATTGGACCACAAACATCAGTATGTATGATTTCTAACAAATCAGTTGCTCGCTCCATAGTTCCGGAAAACGGTGTTTTAGTCATCTTGCCCATGAGGCACGGTTCGCAAGTACCAAGTGATTCATAATCAAGTGATTCCAAAAGTCCATCAGTATGGAGTTTCTTCATGCGCTTTACACCGATATGACCTAAATGACAGTGCCACAAATAAGTTGCACTATCATTATCAACTCTGCATCTTTTGGCTTCAACACTATGAATATGTGTATCACTACTATCGAGATTCAATAAAAATAGACCACTCTTCAAGGGTGCATGACCATAAAAGATATTACTCATACAAATAGAACAACCATTATTCTTTGATTTAAATGAATAACCGTCTCGCATCAAACAAGATCCGGATATAATGTTCATGCTCAACGCTGGCACCAAATAACAATTATTCAGGTCTAAAACTAATCCCGATGGTAGATGTAGAGGTAGCGTGCCGACCGCGATCACATCGACTTTGGAACCATTTCCCACGCGCATCGTCACCTCGTCCTTAGCCAATCTTCGCTAATCCGTAGTCCTGTTTGAGTTGCAAATATTAGCAATGAACCAGTATCAAATACCAGTACTCTGCGAGCATTAGTAAGGTACACATCAATAACATGTATATCACATATACCTTTGTTCACTTTGCCATCCTTCTTATTTGCCAAATACTTGGGGCAGTTCGCTTCCAAATGACGACCGCTTGCGGAGAAGCACTCGATCTCGTGCTTAGGTCCAGACTTGGGTTTCTTCTGTTGAGCAGCAACTTGTTTGATGTTCTTCTTGAAGTTCCCCTTCTTCTTCCCTTTGCCCTTTTTCTTGAAACTGGTGGTCTTATTAACCATCAACACTTAATGCTCCTTCTTGATTTCTACCTCCGCAACTTTTAGCATAGCGAAGAGCTCAGGAATAGTCTTGTCCATCCCTTGCATATTATAGTTTATCGCGAAGCTCTTGTAGCTTGGTGGTAGTGATTGAAGGATTCTGTCAATGACACTATCATCAGGAAGATTAACTCTCAGTTGAATCAAGTGATTATTATAGCCAGACATTTTGAGTATGTGTTCACTGACAGAACTATTCTCCTCCATCTTATAGCTATAGAACTTATTGGAGACTTCATATCTCTCAATCCGGGCATTTGCTTGAAATATTAACTTCAACTCCTAGAACATCTCATATGCTCCATGACATTCAAAACGTCGTTGAAGACCCGGTTCCAAGCCGTAAAGCATGGCACACTGAACTATTGAGTAGTCATCAGCTTTGCTCTGCCAGACGTTCTTAACATCGTCAATTGCATCAGAAGCAGGCCTGGCACCCAGCGGTGCTTCCAGGACGTAATTCTTCTGTGTAGCAATGAGGATAATCCTCAGGTTACGGACCCAGTCTGTGTAATTGCTACCATCATCTTTCAACTTTGCTTTCTCAAGGAACGCATTAAAATTCAACGGAACAACAAAGACGAGCCATCTATCTACAACAAACATAGACAAGCAAAATACTATCAGGTACTAAGTTCATGATAAATTTAAGTTCAATTAATCATATTACTTAAGAACTCCCACTTAGATAGACATCTCTCTAGTCATCTAAGTGATCACGTGATCCAAATTAACTAAACCATGTCCGATCATCACGTGAGATGGAGTAGTTTCAATGGTGAACATCACTATGTTGATCATATCTAATATATGATTCACGCTCGACCTTTCGATCTCCGTGTTCCGTGGCCATATCTGTATATGCTAGGCTCGTCAAGTTTAACCTGAGTATTCCGAGTGTGCAACTGTTTTGCACCCGTTGTATTTGAACGTAGAGCCTATCACACCCGATCATCACGTGGTGTCTCAGCACGAAGAACTTTCGCATTGGTGCATACTCAGGGAGAACACTCCTTGATAATTTAGTGAGAGATCATCTTAAAATGCTACCGTCAATCAAACCAAGATAAGATGCATAAAGGATAAACATCACATGCAATCAATATAAGTGATATGATATGGCCATCATCATCTTGTGCTTGTGATCTCCATCTCTGAAGCACCGTCGTGATCACCATCGTCACCGGCGTGACACCTTGATCTCCATCGTAGCATCGTTGTCGTTACGCCATCTACTGCTTCTACGACTATCGCTACCGCTTAGTGATAAACTAAAGCAATAATAGGGTGTTTGCATTTCATACAATAAAGCGACAACCATATGGCTCCTGCCAGTTGCCGATAACTTCGGTTACAAAACATGATCATCTCATACAATAAAATATAGCATCACGTCTTGACCATATCACATCACAACATGCCCTGCAAAAACAAGTTAGACGTCCTCTACTTTGTTGTTGCAAATTTTACATGGCTGCTACGGGCTAAGCAAGAACCGTTCTTACCTACGCATCAAAACCACAACGATAGTTCGTCAAGTTAGTGTTGTTTTAACCTTCGCAAGGACCGGGCGTAGCCACACTCGGTTCAACTAAAGTGAGAGAGACAGACACCCGCCAGTCACCTTTAAGCACGAGTGCTCGTAACGGTGAAACCAGTCTCGCGTAAGCATACGCGTAATGTCGGTCCAGGCCGCTTCATCTCACAATACCGCTGAACCAAAGTATGACATGCTGGTAAGCAGTATGACTTGTATCGCCCACAACTCACTTGTGTTCTACTCGTTCATATAAAATCAACGCATAAAACCTAGGCTCTAATACCACTGTTGGGGAACGTAGCAATTTCAAAAAAAATCCTACGCACACGCAAGATCATGGTGATGCATAGCAACAAGAGGGGAGAGTGTTGTCCACATACCCTCGTAGACCGTAAGCGGAAGCATTATGACAACGCGGTTGATGTAGTCGTACGTCTTCACGATCCGACCGATCCAAGTACCGAACGTACGGCACCTCCGAGTTCAGCACACATTTAGCTCGATGACGATCCCTGGACTCCGATCCAGCAGGGTGTCAGGGATGAGTTCCGTCAGCACGACGGCATGGTGACGATGATGGTGTTCTACCGACGCAGGGCTTCGTCTAAGCACCGTAACGATATGACCGAGGTGGAATATGGTGGAGGGGGGCACCGCACACGGCTAAGGAACGATCACGAAGATCAACTTGTGTGTTTAGAGGTGCCCCCTGCCCCCGTATATAAAGGAGGGAGGGGGCAGGTGCGGCCGGCCCCTAGTGGTGCGCCTGGAGGAGTCCTACTCCCACCGGGAGTAGGACTCCCCCCTCTTGCCTTGGTGGAGAAGGAAAGGGGGGAGGGGAAAGAGGAAAGGGGGGCGCGCGGCCTGCCCTGGCCGGCCCTCCTCTTCTCCCTCATGGCCCATGTAGGCCCATTAACCCCCGGGGGGGTTCCGGTAACCCCTCGGTACTCCGGTAAAATCCCGATTTCACCCGGAACGATTCCGATATCCAAATATAGGCTTCCAATATATCAATCTTTATGTCTTGACCATTTCGAGACTCCTCGTCATGTACGTGATCACATCCGGGACTCCGAACAACCTTCGGTACATCAAAACTTATAAACTCATAATAAAACTATCATCGTAACGTTAAGCGTGCGGACCCTACGGGTTCGAGAACTATGTAGACATGACCTAGAACTATTCTCGGTCAATAACCAATAGCGGAACCTGGATGCTCATATTGGCTCCTACATATTCTACGAAGATCTTTATCGGTCAAACCGCATAACAACATATGTTGTTCCCTTTGTCTTTGGTATGTTACTTGCCCGAGATTCGTTCATCGGTATCCAATACCTAGTTCAATCTCGTTAACGGCAAGTCTCTTTACTCGTTACGTAATACATCATTCCGTAACTAACTCATTAGCTACATTGCTTGCAAGGCTTATAGTGATGTGCATTACCGAGAGGGCCCAGAACCTCTCCGACAATCGGAGTGACAAAACCTAATCTCGAAATACGCCAACTCAACATGTACCTTCAGAGACACCTGTAGAACTCCTTTATAATCACCCAGTTACGTTGTGACGTTTGGTAGCGCACAAAGTGTTCCTCCGGTAAACGGGAGTTGCATAATCTCATAGTTATAGGAACTTTGTATAAGTCATGAAGAAAGCAATAGCAACATACTAAATGATCAAGTACTAAGCTAACGGAATGGGTCAAGTCTATCACATCATTCTCCTAATGATGTGATCCCGTTAATCAAATGACAACACATGTCTATGGTTAGGAAACATAACCATCTTTGATTAATGAGCTAGTCAAGTAGAGGCACACTAGTGACATTATGTTTGTCTATGTATTCACAGATGTATCATGTTTCCGGTTAATACAATTCTAGCATGAATAATAAACATTTATCATGATATGAGGAAATAAATAATAACTTTATTATTGCCTCTAGGGCATGTTTCCTTCACCGGGGGCTACTGTTGATGTTTCGGGAACGGGGGTCCCCAAACTAGCCTGCCTGCGGCCTGCGGCGTGGCTCGAGCAGTGTAACGACCAAATCTCGAAGGATTTGAGTCTCTGTGCTTACCGTGCTAGTCCCTGGATCGAACTCGCTAGCACACACAGTATAGATGAATACCAGAATAGCAAGTGCATCATTTATTACATCGTATGATCCGAATATATAAAATAAAACAATCTGCAATGGCACTTGGTAGCTTTATTCAATCAAACAGCAGAAATGTAGCCAGAAAATAACGATGAGTCCCATCATAGCCCTTGGCGATCTTTGAGTGCAGACTCGCGACCCTAACAATACCTTACTCTTCGTATGAATATCCTGCAACATGAGACGTTGCAGCCATATAGGTCAATACTTTGAATGTATTGGCAAGTTACACAGGAGTAATAATATAGCAGACCTACATGTATATGCATAGTACAACAAAGGAAGGCTTGGGGGTTTATTTTTGCATAAAGCTGATTTTATCCTAATAACTACCTAATAGTCAAATTTTTATTTAGTTCTTTTATTACTACAATTAAATACACAAGGTTGAGTTGGCAAAATCAACTCCAACCTACCCTTTATTAAGTTGCCCACAAATATTATTAAGTGTCACATCTGTCAAGATCATCCAACAACTGTAATGGCATAGTGGCTCAAATTTACCCATAACCGGGGGCACGGCTAATCATGATTAGTTTTAATACTCTGCAGAGTTTAGTACGCTTTACCCACTGGACCCAATCCGAAGATTGAGGCGAAGTCTTTCAGAAGCAGTCCCCTAGTCCCAACAGGAGGCCCATCCCAACTATTATATCTACATCTCTTGGCACATCGGGTAAGGGTTCCTGGCGATCAACTAAGCGAGCCCATATAGCCGGTGGCCGCACATGGAAGCTACTAGTCACTAAGTCTGCATCGATCTTTTTTGAACACAGGCGGCCGTCCACTTACATTCAGAGGGTAAAAACCATGATGTTCTTGAAACCACCCTTCAATACCAATTCCGCCCAGAGGTGAATTAAGTCCTCAATTACTACTCAATTTGATTATATTTATAATCCTCACATAATCTCAATGTATACACGAACCACCCCCGTCTACAAAGCATAGCAAACTACAACTACCACGATTTGCAAAAGACGGGAAGATAGCTCAACATTATATAGCAAAATAATATAGTATTCCTATACATGCATAAATTCATAGTGTGATATAACTACATGCATAGAAAACAATAGGTAAAGGATGATCAACATGTAACTTGCCTTGGTTCTGGTTCAGAAAGTCACACTCCTGACAATAGTTCGCGTCGCACTCCGGACAATCTACACGTTTCACACAATTCAACAAATCAATCACCAGAACACGAAAAGAACCAAAACGAAACCAACAGCAAGAAAATCATTTCAAAAACACAACAACAGAAGCTTAACAGCACCTTAATTGCACTACGGTCATAATGCAAAAAGAATCACTCGAATCCGATAAACGGTTTGAGAGTTATGGCCTCCGGAAGATTTAATTTGAATTTGAACGAATTCAAATTTGAACAGAGCAAACATGTGCAAAGTTGGTACTGTGATATTGTGCTGATTTTTGTGAGTGCACAGGAAAAAGAATCAACAAATTTGGATTTACGGATTAGGAGTTATAGCTAATTGAAGTTTAGGTGAAAAACTAAAAATAAAACAAAAGGGAAAACAGAAAACTCCTGCACAGCCGTGCGTGTACTGTAGCTGCTTGCCACGTGTCAGTTCGTGATTTGCCGAAGAAGTTCCCTGTGCGTTCGTGCTCACCAGAAACAGAGCAAGACGGCGGCGGCGTCGGGCGTAAGCGGCGGCGCGTCTCCGGCGGGTCTCCGGCGAAGGCAAGGCTACGGGCGGGTGCGGCGTTGAGTGGCGGAGGCGGTGGTGGTGTTCGACGACGGCGAGGACCTCCTCTGCGGCTGCGGCTGCGATAAGGTGAACCATGGTGGTGCTCCGGCGAAGTTGGGCGTCGGCGGCGGCGTCGTTCTGGTGATCTGCAGGTCACCCCGATTGGTAAAACAAGTGCGGCGTTGAGAGGGGGTTCGAACGGTGACAAGTGGAGCGGCTGGGCGTCCTTACGGCGGTGGATTCGGACGGTCAACGACGGCGGCCTCGGAGCTCCTCCGGCGAGATCCAGACGGCGCAGCGGCTTCGAGCAGACGAGAAAAGAAAGGGGAGGGCGTGCGCTAGGGTTCCCGATGGCTTTTGCTCGAGTGGGGAGTCCCAGGGGTGCACGGGGTCGGACCAGGCGTCGGATCGATCCGGATCGGCCTCGGCGTGCGCGCGGCGCGGCTGCGTCCGGCTCGGGGTGGAAGATGGGTGCAGGGCCCGCTGGTCAGTGGCTGGGGCGAGGGGTGGATCGGGCGCGGGTCGGGTGCGAGCGAGCGCGCGCTGCGGCTTAAGTGGGTCTGCTTGGTGGCGGTGATTCTTTGAAATTTGGCGTTGGGGGATCAGCCAAGATCTTGGGGTTAGGTGGGCCGCGGCATCGGCTGGCTGGCTGGGTAGCTGGCTGGCCGGCTGGCTGTATTTTTTTAAACAAAAACTACAGCAGCAGAAAACAAAAGAAATAAAATAACATACACAAAATAAAATCTAAATAAAAATACCTAGACACACAGTAAAAATAGCCGTATAGCTATAAACTACAGGAACACTAGTTCCAATACTAATGCAATTTTGTAAAATAATTTTGATGCAAAAGGCCACACAAACAGTAAAATAACACACAATTAAAATATTTTGAAGATCACAAAAATTACCAGAACATATCAAATGGACTAGAAATAATATTCTGCACATTATGAACATTTTTTAAAATAGGGGAGAAGTCATGTTATCTCCACTCCAAATAAATTGCCTTTTGTTGCATAATGATTTGAATATTCTGAAAAAGCAAATAATGCAATAAAAATATGATATGCATATGAATGATTTATTAACATCCTAATTTAGGAAAATTGGGATGTTACAAACCTACCCCCTTTAAGATGAATCTCGCCCTCGAGATTCGGGCTGGCTAGCGAATAGGTGTGGGTGATCCTGCTTGAGATCTTCCTCTCGTTCCCAGGTAGCTTCCTCCTCTGTATGATGATCCCATTGAACCTTACATAACTTGATTGTCTTGGTGCGAGTAACTCTCTCTGCTGTCTCCAGAATCTTAACAGGCTTCTCCTCATATGTCAAATCACTCTCCAACTGAATTGCCTCAAGTGGCACTGTGTCCCTCAATGGAACATCCATCATCTCTGCATGACACTTCTTCAACTGAGATACATGAAACACATCGTGAACTCCTGACAAGGATTCTGGCAACTCCAGCTGATAAGCTACCTCTCCTCTACGCTCCAAGATCGTGTAAGGCCCCACAAAACGTGGTGCTAACTTACCCTTGATTCCAAACCTCTTAATTCCACGAAGTGGTGAAACTCTAAGATATGCACGGTCTCCTACCTCATATGTCACCTCCTTACGTTTCGCATCTGCATAACTCTTCTGTCTGGACTGTGCTATCTTCAGTCTATCACGAATCAACTTGACCTTCTCCTCAGCATCTCTGATCAAGTCTGGTCCGAAGAACTCACGCTCTCCAACCTCATCCCACATTAACGGTGTCCTGCACTTTCTGCCATACAATACCTCAAATGGTGCCATCTTCAGACTAGCCTGATAACTGTTATTATATGAGAACTCTGCATAAGGTAAATTATCATCCCAACTGGACCCATAGTCCAAAGCACAAGCTCTCAACATATCCTCCAAAATCTGATTTACCCTCTCATGCGCCCATCATGCGTGGATGGAAAGCATCTTGAACTCCGACTGGTGCCCAAGGATTCATGCAAGCGACGCCAAAATTTAGATGTGGTGAGTACCTCTATCGAGACACTACCTTCCTTGGAACTCCATGCGGACAAACAATTTTAGACATATAAATCTTTGCTAGCTGAGCCTTTGGTATAAGTAGTCTTTACGGGATGAAGTGAGCAACTTTAGTCAAACGATCAACAACTACCCAAATAGAATCATAACTGACCGAGTCTGGGTAGACTGTAATGAAATCCATACCAATCTCATCCCACTTCCAATCAGGTATAGGCAATGGCTGTAGCAAACCTGCGGTCTCGATGTTACCTTTAACTCTCGCACACATCACATGTTGCAATATATCCACAATTTCCCTCTTGAGGGTAGGCCACCAAAACCTTTCCTCAAATCCAAATACATCTTAGTATTACAGGTGAATAGAATAAGGTGAATCATCGCCTCTGAAGAATCAACTTCCGATGTACGCATCTGAGGTACACAAATCGCTTCTCAAACCATATGGCGCCATGTTCATCCTCATGGAAACCTACGCTTTACCTTTAACCATGTTCTCTTTTATCTCAGCAATCTCTTTATCACCCTTTTGAGATTCTCTCGATCTGTCAAGCAAAGTAGGCTTTACCTCAAGTGTTGCTAAATATCCCTTAGGAACCATCTCCAACCTGAGATTCTGAATTGTTCACATAACTCGGGTGGCATATTATCAATATTAATTGCATTAGCATGGCTCCTACGACTCAATGCATCAAGAACAACATTAGCCTTACCCGGGATGATACTACACATTCAAATCATAATCCTTAATAAGCTCCAACCATCTCCTCACTTTGAGGTTCAAATCCTTACGAGTAAAAATATACTTCAAGCTCTTATGATCGGTAAATATATCACAATGATTACCAATAAGGTATGGCCTCCAAGTTTTCAATGCATGCTGGCGAGGCTAACTCCAAATCATGTGTAGGATAATTATGCTCATGATTCTTAAGCTGACGTGAAGCATATGAAACAACTTTACCTTCCTGCATCAAAACACTCCCAAGTCCTTGATGAGAAGCATCACAATATACCTGGAAGTCCTTATCTATATCCGGCAGAGTTAAGACTGGTGCTGTAACCAAACGCTGCTTCAACTCCTGAAAGCTGGCTTCACATTCATCAGTCCAAACAAACTTCTTCTCCTTCTTCAACAATTCAGTCATAGGCTTTGCAATCTTGGAAAAATTCTCAATAAACCTCCTGTAATAACCTGCAAGGCCCAAAAAGCTGCGAATCTCCCCAACTGTCGTGGGTGTCTCCCACTCTATAACTGCAGCAACCTTAGATGGATCAACTGCAACTCCATTACCTGACACAACATGTCCAAGGAATGCTACCTCATCTAGCCAAAACTCACATTTGCTGAACTTGGCATACAACTGATGTTCCCTCAATTTCTCCAATACCAAGCAGATGCACCTCATGCTCTTGCTTATTCTTGGAGAACACCAATATATCATCAATGAAAACAACCACAAATTTATCCAAGAACTCCATAAACACCTTGTTCATCATATTCATGAAGTATGCAGGAGCGTTAGTCAATCCAAATGACATAACAGTATATTCATACAACCCATACCTCGTGGTGAAAGCAGTCTTTGGAATATCTTGCTCACGAATCTTCAATTGATGATAACCAGAACGAAGATCAATCTTAGAGAACACAGTAGCTCCCTCCAACTGGTCAAATAGATCATTTATCATAGGCAAAGGATACTTATTCTTAATGGTAACCTCATTCAGAGAACGATAATCAACACACATCCTCAAGGTTCCACCCTTCTTCTCCACAAACAAAACTGGAGCTCCCCAAGGTGATGAACTTGGGCGAATAAATCCCTGTGCCTACAATTCCCTTATCTGCTTCTTCAATTCCTCCAACTCTTGAGGAGGCATTCTATCTGATCTCTTTGCAATAGGTCCGATTGCACGGTATTAAATCAATAAGAAACTCAATATCTCTATCTGGTGGCATACCTAGCAACTCCTCTAGAAACACATCTGGATAATCCCTCATAACTGGCACCTCTTCCAGGCTACCCCCCTTAAGAGAGTTCACCTGCACTGATTACGCTTATACTTACACACATATTTGATCCTCTTCCCTCTGGTGCCTTGAGAGTAATAGATCGACTGGCACAATCAATACGACATTTATATAACTGCAACCAATCCATACCCAAAATAATATCCAGACCTTGTGACTTCAATATAATCAAATCTGTAGGAAACTCATGCTTCCCAATAGACAAAGTCAACTGATGACAACCAACACATGCTATCATCTCAGCTCCTGGGGAACTCACTCTAATAGGCATACTAAGGGTTTTGGTTGGCAAGAATAGATGAGTCATAGATATAATAGGGCCAAAAGCTATGTATATATAAATATATTCTACCCATATGCATAATATGATCAAGGCAACAAAACACAACAACGAATAACACCAACAACAAATAACAAACAACAAACAACAAACAATATTATATATATACATATATAGTCGAATAATTTCGACAAGATATAAATTAATAAACAAACTACCAATCAAGCAAACAATCTAGTATCTTTATACCACAAAAGTGGGCATAATCAGATACGCTAACACGATAGCGTTGCAATATAAAACAAGCATGAATGGTGGTCTCAGCACTAGTTCCTACTTAATTGGTCAAGATACTTGAGGGGGTTAACTAATAAACAGTAAGAAGTATAGCTAGTTTATAAAACAATTTTCACTCCTATGGCTTTCTAATCCATTTTCTAGGGTCACGTCCTACAGTCAACACACTGCTCGGATACCATCTGTAACGACCAAATCTCGAAGGATTTGAGTCTCTGTGCTTACCGTGCTAGTCCCTGGATCGAACTCGCTAGCACACACAGTATAGATGAATACCGAATAGCAAGTGCATCATTTATTACATCGTATGATCCGAATATATAAAATAAAACAATCGCATAGCACTTGGCTAGCTTTATTCAATCAAACAGCGAAATGTAGCGAGAAAATAACGATGAGTCCCATCATAGCCCATTGGCGATCTTTGAGTGCAGACTCGCGACCCTAACGATACCTTACTCTAAATGCGAATATCCTGCAACATGAGGCGTTGCAGCCATATAGGTCAATACTTTGAATGTATTGGCAAGTTACACAGAGTAATAATATAGCGAGACCTACATGTATATGCATAGTACAACAAAGGAAGGCTTGGGGGTTTATTTTTGCATAAAGCTGATTTTATCCTAATAACTACCTAATAGTCAAATTTTTATTTAGTTCTTTTATTACTACAATTAAATACACAAGGTTGAGTTGGCAAAATCAACTCCAACCTACCCTTTATTAAGTTGCCCACAAATATTATTAAGTGTCACATCTGTCAAGATCATCCAACAACTGTAATGGCATAGTGGCTCAAATTTACCCATAACCAGGGGCACGGCTAATCATGATTAGTTTTAATACTCTGCAGAGTTTAGTACGCTTTACCCACTGGACCCAATCCGAAGATTGAGATGAAGTCTTTCAGAAGCAGTCCCCTAGTCCCAACAGGAGGCTCATCCCAACTATTATATCTACATCTGCCGCACATCCGGGTAAGGGTTCCCTGGCTGATCAACTAAGCGAGCCCATATAGCGGTGGCCGCACATGGAAGCTACTAGTCACTAAGTGCATCGATCTTTTTGAACACAGGCGGCCGTCCACTTACATTCGAGAGGTAAAAACCATGATGTTCTTGAAACCACCCTTCAATACCAATTCCCAGAGGTGAATTAAGTCCTCAATTACTACTCAATTTGATTATATTTATAATCCTCACATAATCTCAATGTATACACGAACCACCCCGTCTACAAAGCATAGCAAACTACAACTACCACGATTTGCAAAAGGCGGAAGATAGCTCAACATTATATAGCAAAATAATATAGTATTCCTATACATGCATAAATTCATAGTGTGATATAACTACATGCATAGAAAACAGTAGGTAAAGGATGATCAACATGTAACTTGCCTTGGTTACGGTTGAGAAAGTCACACTCGACAATAGTTCGCGTCGCACTCCGGACAATCTACGTTTCACACAATTCAACAAATCAATCACCAGAACACGAAAAGAACCAAAACGAAACCAACAGCAAGAAAATCATTTCAAAACACAACAACAGAAGCTTAACAGCACCTTAATTGCACTACGGTCATAATGCAAAAAGAATCACTCGAATCCGATAAACGGTTTGAGAGTTATGGCCTCCGGAAGATTTAATTTGAATTTGAACGAATTCAAATTTGAACAGAGCAAACATGTGCAAAGTTGGTACTGTGATATGGTGCTGATTTTTGTGAGTGCACAGGAAAAAGAATCAACAAATTTGGATTTACGGATTAGGAGTTATAGCTAATTGAAGTTTAGGTGAAAAACTAAAAATAAAACAAAAGGGAAAACAGAAAACTCCTGCACAGCCGTGCGTGTACTGTAGCTGCTTGCCACGTGTTAGTTCGTGATTTGCCGAAGAAGTTCCCTGTGCGTTCGTGCTCACCAGAAACAGAGCAAGACGGCGGCGGCGGCGGGCGTAAGCGGCGGCGCGTCTCCGGCGGGTCTCCGGCGAAGGCAAGGCTACGGGCGGGTGCGGCGTTGAGTGGCGGAGGCGGTGGTGGTGTTCAACGACGGCGAGGACCTCCTATGCGGCTGCGGCAGCGACGAGGTGAACCACGGTGGTGCTCCGGCGAAGTTGGGCGTCGGCGGCGGCGTCGTTCTGGTGATCTGCAGGTCACCCCGATTGGTAGAACGAGTGCGGCGTCGAGAGGGGTTGAACGGTGACAAGTGGAAGCGGCAGGCGTCCTTACGGCGGTGAATTCGGACGGTCAGCAGCGGTGGCCTCGGAGCTCCTCGGCGAGATCGACGCGCGCAGCGGCTTCGAGCAGACGAGAAAAGAAAGGGGAGGGCGTGCGCTAAGGTTCCCGATGGCTTTTGCTCGAGTGGGGAGTCCCAGGGGTGCACGGGGTCGGACCAGGCGTCGGATCGATCCGGATCGGCCTCGGCGTGCGCGCGGCGCGGCTGCGTCCTGCTCGGGGTGGAAGATGGGTGCGGGGCCCGCTGGTCAGTGGCTGGGGCGAGGGGTGGATCGGGCGCGGGTCGGGTCGAAGCGGCGGCGCGCCGCTTCAGCTGCGGCTTAAGTGGGCTCTTGGCTTGGTGGTGATTCTTTGAAATTTGGCGCTGGGGGGGGGGCCAGGCAGGTGCGGGTTAGGTGGGCCGCGGCATCGGCTGGCTGGCTGGGTAGCTGGCTGGCCGGCTGGCTGTTTTTTTAAACAAAAACTACAGCAGCAGAAAACAAAAGAAATAAAATAACATACACAAAATAAAATCTAAATAAAAATACCTAGACACACAGTAAAAATAGCCCTATAGCTATAAACTACAGGAACACTAGTTCCAATACTAATGCAATTTTGTAAAATAATTTTGATGCAAAAGGCCACACAAACAGTAAAATAACACACAATTAAAATATTTTGAAGATCACAAAAATTACCAGAACATATCAAATGAACTGGAAATAATATTCTGCACATTATGAACATTTTTTAAAATAGGGGAGAAGTCATGTTATCTCCACTCCAAATAAATTGCCTTTTGTTGCATAATGATTTGAATATTCTGAAAAAGCAAATAATGCAATAAAAATATGATATGCATATGAATGATCTATTAACATCCTAATTTAGGAAAATTGGGATGTTACAAGCAGTGGACCAGTACGGCCCATCTACATCAACCCAAGCTCAAGACCCTTGTGAGGGGCCAAGCCTCGCGGGGCAGACGGCGCAAGGCTTCCTCAGGGGCGGCCTCACCAGGCAGGCTCGCGAGGAGGCGGAGAGATCAAGGCAGGGGTACCTCGCGAGGTGCTCATGACACAAGCCAAGACGATCGAGACCAGGTGGGCGCCACGCGGGCGCTAGCCTGCGCAGTGTCCTCGTTTCCTCTTTGGTGCAAAGGGGGAAAGCGTAGGCGCAGAGTACCGAGGCATCAAGCAAAGGTTACCATATCGATGCAACGAGACCAAGACCAACAGAGCGGCAGGACGGAGGTCACCGTGGAGCCCAAGACGGCATTATTGCCAGAGCCTTTGGCAGTCGAAAACCAACTTTAGTCAGGATAACTTGTACTAGCTGTTTCCCTTCAAAATGGCCGTTGTTGGCTCCCTTCCCGCTCAATATTTGGGAAGAGGACTAGGGCCTCAATAAATAGAGATAGCCACCACAGTAGAGGGGAGATCGGATCCAGAGATCATCGAGAGCTCATCTCATCTAGAGGCGACCGAATCCGCCCAAGTAGAACACCGCATCAGCTTAAGAACACCTCTTGCGAGGCTGTTCTTCCTCTATACTGTTCATCATCAGCCCTAGAGGCAATCCACCACACCACACACTAGATTAGGGTATTACACCACAACGGTGGCCCGAACCAGTGTAAACCTTGTGTCCCTTGTGTTGTTCATCGTGTAGCTTAGATTCGTGGCGAGGCGTTGGGACGTAGATCGGTAGGGGAAGATCTTCGCGCGCACCCCAGAGTTCGAACCTTAAGGGTTTTGCCAGAACCTGATATCTGACATCCTCTCCGCGTAGGCTTCCAATGTCGCGTCTTCCCCGGCTCCGCTCGTCCCCTTCCTTGGCCTCGCCGTCGTCCACCGCCCTGGTGCTCTCGGCGCGGCATGGTCAACGTGGTCAAGGAACGACTTCCATCGGACGTGGACTGTACGTGGAGAGTGTAAGTGCATCTAGTGCCACCCCTAGTTGGTTTTGGAGTATTGACGACAAAGTTAGTTGAGGGACTAATGCGTTTGTGAGAATTGCAGGATAATGCAGGTAGTGTCCCTCATTGATTCGGTTTACCTACCGGAGATGACCCCTTAAAATGTATGAAGACATTGAAGACAATGGTGGTATGTGAAGGTATTCATATTGAAGACTATGACATGAGAAGACATTGAGTGAAGACTATGGGCGCCTAGGCGTGTTGTTTATTGTTTCCTTTTCTTCTTTGTTGAGTCATAGGAACCACCGTCTTTGTTAAGTGGGGTCCAAGTGAACTAAGTCGGAATGGTCAAGTGATCTTGAACCCAAATCCTATGTCTTGAGTGAAGACAATGAGAGCAAATCTTATCCAGAGTGGATGAGTCGGCTTTGCTTGTAGCCCAAGTAAAGTTGTCGTGTGTGTTTCAAATCGACCGTTGGAACACGTGTCAGTTCCTTAGTGACCCAGGGTCATTTCGGACATATCAGGTCGGGTTGCCCTGTGGCTATAAATAGCCCACCCCCTACACCATAAATTGGTGGCTGCTCAGAGTTAGTGCACGGCTTTTGTCGTTTGAGAGCAACCCACCTCGAAGCCTTTGAGAGAGATAAATCCTTGCAAGGACCAAGCCCAAACACCCAGAGCCAAAGAGTGTTAAGCATCACTGAAGTCTTAATGTCTGTGTGACCAGAAGACTTATTACACTTGAGGACTGTGAACCCTCCAGCCGGTTAGGCGTCGCGTTCTGAGCATCCAAGAGTCATTGTGGATTGCCGGTGAACGAAGTCTGTGAAGGTTCGGAAGTATACCTTGAAGACTTACCAGAGTGATTGGGCGAGGACTGTGTGTCCTTAGCTCAAGGGAATAAGGTGAAGACACGGTCTTGAGTTAAATCTCAGCCTCCCTAACAGACGTCAGTTGTCACACAAGCTGGAACTGGTCCAACAAATCTGTGTCTTCAACAAGTGGTGGTTCTATCCTCTCCTTCCTTTACTTAAGTTTGTCTTCGTGAAGTCATTGCCTATCTGTCGTATCTGTTTGACTTCATTGCTTGACTATTACTGTTGGTTGGCTTCGAATTATCTTCCATCCTGATCCTTACTACTTAGCTGCTATCAGTCCTGTACTTTCACATCATTGCATACTTGACTATGGTATGCTTATTGTAGTTTATCTTCCGCTGCATATCAATTAGGTCATTTCTACTGTTTGTCTTCGAAACTATCATGTTTTGAAGGCTTTCCTAAAAATTGCCTATTCACCCCCCCCCCCCCCTCTAGTCGATACTAGCACTTGCAATTGGTATCAGAGCAAGGTACTCCCTTGTTCTGTGTGATTCGGTTTAACCACCTGGAGTTTTAGCTATGTCGACTGCAGGATTGAGGAACATATCTTGTCCCACCTTTGACGGTCATGAGTATCCCCAATGGAAGGCCATGATGAAGAAGCGACTCATGGCAATGGATAGCGAACTGTGGACCGTCACTAAGATTGGCCTCACTGATCTATGCAAGATGGCTGAGGCCAATGACATTCGCAAGTACACTCTACTGAACCTTACGGCGAAGGATGTCATCTGCTCCCATCTATCCTGAAATCAGTTCAGGAATGTTATGCACCTCAATCATGCGAAGCTAATCTGGGACCGGCTTTCTGAGGTCTATGAAGGTCATCGCACTCGTCATGATCCTTGGTTTGAGGACTACAAGGAGTCTCTTAAGGAGATGAACTTTGCACCTGAATCGCCATCATCTTCATCATGCCTCATGGCAAGGGGTGATAAGGTAACTGAATGCTACCTCTCTGAAACTAGTGATGATGAGTCAGGTGATGAATTTGGCCCCAGTTATGTCAAACTTGCTTCCCTTGCCACTAAACAACAAAGAGTCTTGGAAAGGGTTCAAGACATGCTTAGTAAGAAGCGATGATATGTTGGGTGAAGAAATGGATCGATCAAAAGCATTGGTGAGAGTCTTGAGACTTCATTCCAAGTTTGGCGCCCTTCAAGATCAACATAATGCTCTCTTGTGCGATCACGAAACTTTCTTGAATGTCTTCAAAAAAGCAAGATCTTGAAAAGATAAGAGTGGATTATGAAGATCTTCAGAAGGAGCGCGATTCATTACTTGCTCAACAGATCAGTCCCGCTCAGGATGGATTTGAACCACCATGTCTAAAATGCATTGAGCGTGATAACGCTACATCTGTTGCTGAATGTACCACTGCTGTTGCTGTTTCATTGTCTTCACCTACTGATGTGGTTACTAACCCCTCTGCGGAGGATACCACTACTATTGCTGATGAAAATGCTAGGTTGAAGACATTGCTTGAAACGGGAATGTACAAAAGTCTGAAGGGACATCAGACACTCTGCGATGTCCTCAAAAAGCAGATTCTGAACCAAAACCCTAGGAAAGAGGGTGTTGGGTTCGAGAGGAAAATGAATGTTGATGGATCGTACTAGAAGCCTGAGCAGTACCCCAAAACCACATGGGTTGCTGCAAAGTAACCTTCAGCGGATTCATCCACCTTATCTGGCTTTACCTGCGCTAACCCTATCATCATTGATGAATCCTTTGATGCAAACTATAAACTGTTTAAGAATCAGAATGGTGAAGTGTTTGCCAGGTATATTGGTACTAACTACAGGAATGGACCACCTATGAAGAAGATCTGGGTACCTAAGCAGTACATTGAGAATCTTCCTGTGAATGTCATCATGACACCACCTAGGAAGAAGATAAACCCCAGACCTGTGGCTTCATATGGCCCAAAGGCTTCATACAGATACAAGACTCACCTGAGTCACCCTAACGCCAATGTTTTGCAGGGAAATCATACTCAGACCTATGAATATGAGTGTGTGTCTTCAAACTGCTATGTTCATAGAACTAAGAACTTTTCTGCTTATTCATATGAGTACATTCATCTCCTGCAAGGCTATTTGCTAGGGCTCCAAAGCCAAAATTCTCAGATGCTGCACCTAGACTCATTGCTTCTAAGCCACCCCTGAAAATGTGGGTGGCGAAGAAGAATTAACTTTCTTTTGCAGAGAAAGGTCTCCAGCCTGAAATCAATGGCGTCCGATGCTATTGCTGGGGACCTAAAACACATTAAGGACGCATGATAAAATGTCTTTCTATATACTTCACATCTGAATCGCTTACCAGTCATACTATGTGTCCTAACTTTGATCTAAGCTGTGACAATCCTTGTATGTGTCAAATGCCTATGCGTCACAACACTTGTGAAGCCTATCCTCCTAACTGCACTGCAGGGCATGTCACCAAAAGCTTTAGAATAGATTATGGACAGTGGATGCACAAATCATATGACTGGTGATCGAAGTCTTCTCATGGACTCAACCTTACGTCCATCCGACAAAAGTCACATCACATTTGCTGACACTGGTAAAACAAGGTATTGGGTATAGGTAGAGTTGCAATCTCAAAGGATCAACACATGGATAAAGTGATACTTGTTGAATCCCTTGGTTTCAACTTAATGTCTGTCTCAATGCTTTGTGACTTGAACATGATTGTGTTATTCAGAAAATATTGCTGCCTTGTACTAATGGAATCTGACAAGTCTCTAGTCTTTGAAGGGTATCAAAAACATGATCTATACATGGTAGATTTCTCAGCAGGTCCACAGCTTGCCGTATGTCTTCTCACAAAAGCTTCAGAATGCTGGCTCTGGCATCGAAGGCTGGGGCATGCTGGCATGAGGAACTTACACTCACTCATCAAGAAGAAGCATGTCATAGGCATCAAGGATGTCAAGTTCAAGAAGGATCATTTGTGTGGTGCCTGCGAAGCCGGAAAGATGACTAGGGCAAAGCACCCCTCGAAGACAATCATGACAACATCTCAACCCTTCGAGCTGCTACACATGGACTTATTTGGACCTACTCACTACTCCACCCTCACAATAACTGCTTGTCTCTATGGCTTTGTCATTGTTGATGACTACTCAAGATACACATGGGTGCATATAATTCTCTACAAGACTGAAGTGCAAGATGTCTTCAGATGCTTCGCCAATCGAGCAATGAACAATTACAGCGTGAAGATCAAGCATATCAGAAGTGACACTGGCACTAAATTCAAGAACACCGGACTTGATCTTTATCAGGATACAATGGGAATCACTCATGAGTTCTCTGCTCCATACACACCTCAGCAAAATGGCATCGTTGAGCGCAAGAACAGAACTCTCATTGAGATGGCTCGAACAATGCTCGATGAGTACAAGACACCAAGAAAGTTCTGGCCTGAAGCTATTGATACAGCATGTCACATCATCAACCGTGTTTACATCCATAAGCTTCTGAACAAAACATCCTATGAGCTCCTCACTGGCAATAAGCCAAATGTAGCTACTTCAGAGTATTTGGAGCTAGATGCTGGATCAAGGATCCCCATCACAAGTCAAAATTTGCACCTAAAGCTCACGAAGGCTTCATGCTTGGCTATGGAAAGGACTCGCACTCCTACAGAGTCTTTAATCTCTATCTCTACAAAATCGTCGAAACTGTGGATGTGAGATTTGATGAAACAAATGGTTCACAAAGAGAACTCCTACCAAGTACACTAGATGAAGCTCCTCCTAGCGAATCTATCAAGCTGATGGGAACTGGTGAAATCATGCCTTCTGAGGCACAGCCTGAAGAGGAACTCATCATTTCTGCACCTAACCAACATGAAGACTATGCTCAGACAGAAGACAATTCTCCCAATGATGACAATGATCAGCAAGAGCAAAGTCTTTGTCCTGTTCATCCTCGTGTTGCAAATGAAGTACAAATTGAGAAGATAATTGACAGCATCAATGCACCTGGTCCACTTACTGCTCAAGAGAAACACAGTTAGCAAACTTTTGTGGGCACTTTTCATTTGTGTCAATATCAGAACCCAAGAAAGTTGCTGAAGCCTTTATGGAACCTGAATGGATTCAAGCTATGCAAGAAGAACTTCAACAGTTCAAGCTGAACAATGTTTGGGAACTTGTCAAGCGACCTGACCCTCGCAAGCATAACATTATTGGCACAAAATGGATATATCAAAACAAGCAAAATGAGCATGGTCAAGTCGTTAGAAACAAGGCACGTCTTGTGGCTCAAGGATATACTCAAGTAGAAGGAATTGACTTCGATGAAACATTTGCTCTTGTGGCTAGGCTTGAAGCTATTCGCATACTGCTAGCCTACGCTAACCATCACAACATCTTGCTATATTAAATGGATGTGAAGAGTGCATTTCTCAACGGCAAGATTGAAGAAGAAGTGTATGTCGCTCAACCACCTGGCTTTGAAGATCCAAAACATCCTGATATGGTGTACAAGCTAAACAAAGCACTGTATGGCCTTAAACAAGCTCCTCGCGCATGGTATGATCGATCAAAGACTTCACGAAGAGCAAAGGCTTCAAACACGGATCCTCGATCCCACACTCTTCACGAAGACATATGATGGTGAAGCTGTTTGTGTGCCAAATATATGTGGATGACATTATCTTGGTGCACCAACCGAAGTATAGTGATGAGTTTGGATACATGATGCAAGAGCAATATCGGATGTCCATGATGGGTGAGCTGAAGTTCTTCCTTGGTCTTCAAATTCGTCGACAAAGAAATGGCATCTTCATATCTCAAGAGAAATACCTCAAAGATTATGCGAAGAAGTTTGGAATGGAAGGCGCAAAGGTTACACGACGCCAATGCCAGCCAAACACCATCTTGGTCCCGCGACAATGGTAAAGAGTTCGATCAAAAGGTATACCGCTCCATGATTGGTTCTTTGCTTTAGCTATGTGCATCTAGGCGGATATTATGCTTAGTGTTTGCATGTGTGCTCGATTCCAAGCGGCACCAAAGGAATCGCATCACTTAGGCGTGAAGCGAATTCTTAGATATTTGGCTTACACCCCAACACTCGGATTATGGTATCCAAAGGGCTCAAAATTTGATTTGGTT
This sequence comes from Aegilops speltoides, assembly GCA_021437245.1. Classification (NCBI taxonomy): domain Eukaryota; kingdom Viridiplantae; phylum Streptophyta; class Magnoliopsida; order Poales; family Poaceae; genus Aegilops; species Aegilops speltoides. The sequence continues at coordinate 406,789,638 of CM038142.1, forward strand.
GGATTCTCGGATCTTGATTATCTTTGGTGACAAGGTGGATCGCAAGTCTACATTAGGCACATGTCATTTTCTTGGTCGATCACTTGTCTGTTGGTCTTCAAAGAAGCAGAACTGTGTATCACTCTCAACTGCTGAATCTGAATACATTGATGTTGGATCCTGTTGTGCTCAGCTTCTATGGACGAAGCAAACTCTCAAGGACTATGGCATGAACCTAAAACAAGTACCTCTCTTCTGCGACAACGAAAGTGCCATCAAGATATCCAACAATCCAGTCCAGCACTCGAAGACAAAGCACATTGAAATTCATCATCACTTTCTCAGAGATCATGTCATGAAGAAAGATATCGACATCATTCATGTCAACACTGAAGAGCAATTGGCAGATACCTTTACAAAGCCCTTGGATGAGAAAAGGTTTTGCAAGTTACGGTGTGAGCTAAATATCTTGGAATCCTCTAATGTCCTGTGATCAGGCACACATCCTAACACTTATGCATGTTGATGACTTAGATGTGCAACACACGAAGTAATGTATATCTTCAATCAATGAAGACTTACACTCTGAGTGTGAATACATTAACATGGAATTTGACTTTGGAGCGCCACGATAATTGTGCGCTGTGTCTAGGTCTAATACTTCCTATACAGTGGGTAACGCCACCACCAAAATTTCTCTGTTTGAAGTGTTTCACTCATGGCGTTATTTTAGCGATGACTTCGCATTTGGTTTGTCTTCAGTTTCAATTTATCTTCATGATTTTCTTCACTATGATGATTTGATTGTCTTCTGATAAATATATATACTAGTGTTCTGTCCTCTACAGCATTCACTTATAGCTATGTCTTCTAGTTGAATCTTTTGATCTAAGTGAACGTGATCGGACCCTAACCTCTCTATGCTTTCAATCTCAAACTCTATCTGTCCAAATGATATGCATTCTATTGAAACTGTCGAATGTCTTCTCTGCGTCCTAGTCAGCAGAAGGCACAGAGACAAACATTAAGTCTGTTTTAAATAACTCATCTTTATTGTTGAAATCCGGAGAAGCCGGAACAACCATCCGACATGCCTGGCGGGCGTGGGAATGTGGGACAACTCTGAGTATGTTGCATGCTTTCCACATGCCCCTCAGATATGAACCGCCAGGGGCACCAGCGTAATTGCGCTGTGCTGCACAACTACTTATAAATACTTGTCCCCTGCGGCAAAGAAATCCTTCTTCCACCTCTCCACCTCGTCAAAACCCTAGCGCCACCACTAGCTCTCGACGACGCCGTCGACGAAGCACTTAGCTGCCGCGACTTCTCCGACGCCGTCCTCACGCCGGCCGCAGACATCGTCCTCTCCGCCGTCACCGTAGGTGTCCTCCGTCGCCAAGTTAGGGCACGGTGGGCTGAACTGCTCGGTCTCCTATTCATCTCATCTAGCAGTTCTTCGTGCGGTAATTATAACTCTATTTTTATCACCTTTTTGATCTTCAAGATTCATCCTATTTACCAAAAGTGGTTTCTGCCTACACAGTGTTAGATCTATTCTGTCTGCATCTCATATTGCCTAGTCTATTCACTTAAATTTCATATCTAGTTTGATTCCTCACTTGTACTTATTCACGGATTCGTACAAATCTGGAACCAACTCACAACATATAAGTGAATGTCTCCGCATCATGAGGTCAATGTCTTCAAACTGATTTATCTTCAAAATCTTCTAAGAATGCATATGACCTCTTCCCCTTCCCTCGCATCTCTAATGCTGTCACAGGTACATGTCCATGGGAGAATCCCTTGGTTCTCATAATCTGCATTCGTTTGCAGAATACTTACAGCATCACATTAATTCTCCCGAAGCTAGTTCCTGCTTGACCAGCAAGCGTAAGTCTCTGAAGCCTTTGAACGTATTGAAGCCATTTAGTTTGAACTTCATGGCTGCAGAGAAATCAGTAAGGAAGGGTGGCAGACAGCATAGAGGGTGAACATCAAAAGATCTTCCTGATGACCTTGCAGAACTTTACAAGACTGATCCTGAAGAGAATTATCATCAGCGCAAGACACGAATCCAATGGATTCGACGCTATTGGGATGGTTCAAGTACAAGTTCGTGACCAAGGAATATGCAGATAAGAATGCTATCAAAAGTCCTTGGGGTGATATTCTCTATCGAGGCCTTCAACCCAAGAACAGAGTTGAAGCTATTGCACAGGGTTTCTATCCCTGCATGGTCTGAGGACCTCAGCCTGAGAATGCCAATCCCTCATCATTACTCTGATGTCGTGATGATACTCTCTTCAAGCGCAACTTCCAGCACGCCAAGGCTTCGGCCAAGGAAAACAAGAAGTCATTGGGATTAGACTTCAACCCTGGTCCCTCTGCTCTCCGTGCTGACAGCTCACGTGATGCAGAACCCAATGTCATCGGCCCCTTCTCCAACCTTGACGGCCTCATCACCTACATCTTGGTCCAAGGTGCCAGGGTAGATCATTCTGATCATGATGCTGACACTGATGAAGCCCCAGCTCCTCCTCCAAAGCCGCAGAAGCTAAAGAAACCTAAGGCTTCAAGATCAGCTGCTCCAAAAGCTTCACGTGCGAAGCCTCTGGCCACTGCACCTCCTGAAGACAGTGTGTAGTCTGAAGATCAATCACGTATCTCCAAGAGGACGGAGAAGAAAAAGCAACTCGTCAAGCATACTGATCAAACCTTGACTCCTGCTGCCATTCTGCGTGAAGAACCCATTGATCTGTCCAGCGATGAAGATCTTGCAGATGATGCCCTTGAACAACTGATCAAGAGCAAGGAAGAAGCAGAGATCTTCAACAACTTGCCTCTCTTCAATGTGGCAATCATCCATAACTTCATTGATGAGTGGTTTGACACACCAAATCTCAGCTTTGAAGATCTGCAGCTTCCCATTGGCCTCAACGTCTCCTTCAATGGCGCCATTGCTTCAGAGTTAGCTCTCGCTCAGCGCATCGTTGAGCTGAAGAACAAGATTGATTATGAGAAAGCTCAGTTCAAGAAGCATGTGGCGAAGCTCAGTGTGCAGGATGTCAGAAACTTCAAGGTCATGTTGCATGAGCTTAAAGAAGCCTTTCTCAAGAAGCGCCAAGAAGCCCAAGGCTCTCGCGAGGGCATGAAGAGTTTGGCTGACAAATGTGTGCTTGCCTACAATGAGGCTGAGAAGTGCAAGTCTCTTGGCCGTCTTGGCATTGACCCCAGGATGGCTGCAAAGAAGAAGAAGCTCTCTACTGCCCAACCTGCACCTTCAAGTCAAGAAGCACCTCGCATTATCTTTCCAAGCAGGATGACTGGCTCGAAGCCAAAGGTCCTGTCAACCGCTTCAGAACAGAAGAAGACGAGGGCTGCCGAGGCTGAAGCCAGAAAGAGGAAAAATACTGAAGCCTCTGATGCTGCTCCCTCCAAGAAGAAGCGCAAAACCAAGAAGAATAGGGCTGCTCCCACAGAGCCCTTGGTTGTTGAACCTATCTCAATGGTTCGCCCTGCGTCTGAACATCAAGAAAGGCGGATGATAGTTCATGAGCACCTTCCCACGAGGCTCATGAAGTGAAGATATTCAACAGTGAACCCACCGCTGTTGAAGACATTAGTCAAGATGACAATGTTGAAGATGATGAAGTTCTTCCTCGGATCGAACACAACATGGTATCATCGCTGTTCTCACGAACAGCGAACTCATCGACATTAATTAGATCCTCGGCGCCAATTGCTCGAGAGATGCATCGTGGGCTGATCACCCACAGCAACAAGACTCCCCAAGTACTCCCCAATAACAACAACAAGTTACACCACCCGTGCAAGAAGAAGAAGAAGACTTTGAGGCCCAACCAACTCCATCTCCAAAGGTGTTGCCAGCATTTCGCAGGCTTCGCAAAGGACAAAGGCCTCAAGTCCCTCTTTCGAGCGTTCCAGAAGGAGAAGTGCATCACCAACCTGTTGCACGTCAAGTGTTTCCTGAAGCCACTCCAACTGTGAATGTCTCCGCGTTTGAAGCCCAAGCTGCTGAAGACAATCCGGCTGCATCAGCCAATGAAAGACAAGAAGACGTACGTGTCCCTACTTCCCCAGTTATTGAAGAAGCTGTTCCTGACGTGAACGTGCCAGTGCCTGACCCTCCAGCTCGTCAAGTAGAGGTTGAAAATCCTGAAGCTGCCACCACCAATGCAAGTGAAGCCAATGACATAGTCATGGCTGAAGCTAACGTGGAGCTTGCACCAACCAGTGTGCCTGAAGCAAATGAGGCAACTGCTCCCGAAGCACCTGTTGTGCAGCCTGAAGCCTTAGTTGCTGCCACCGCTCCTGTTCCGCCACCAAGGCTTTATACAATTGAGCAAGCATACAATCATGGTCAGCTAACCACTGTCCGATGGCCCATTCTGGTCCCTCCGTCTACTGCCTTTGGACCACAGTTTGATTATCATGTTGAGCATAGGCCTCAAGTCCAGAAACCAAAGCCAAGATTGCCAAGGTTCCCAGGCACTGCTAATTCTACAGGGTCCTTCAATGCAAATGGCTTCAAAAGCCACAATACCTTCTTTGACAGCGCCAAGAACCCCTACTCAAAGCCAAGGATTTCATCTGATCATTTCTAGAGCTATCAACAGCGAAGCTATTACTCCTACATTATGTATGATCAAGGGCGCATTTTCCCTCATATGCACCTCGACACTGCAGCCATTGTTGGACTGCCGTGCTTAGAAGAAGCACTCGAGTGCTTTCGTGATGCAGGTCTGCTCAACTTTGTGACAGACAAAGAACACTGGAATGAGGAACTTTTGCTTCAATTCTATGCTACCCTCCACATTCGTGGTTACAACAGAGACATCAAGACATGGGTTCTTGAATGGATCACCGGCAATGTTCATCATGAAGCAAAAGCTCTTGATGTCATCGAGCTTACTAGCCTATCCACTCCCAGAGAGCTCTATGAACCTGATTGTCAACTTCACCGCAATGCACTGGAGAGCATCTTCCATAAGCCTGAACCCAACATGAGCCAAATGTTGAGCATGATGAAGCCTTTGCCATCTGACGCTGAATATCCGACAGAGTTCTTTGTTGACGACCTTGAGTATCTGCCGCGCACAATATATCATATCATCAGGCGAACTCTATGGCCTATCAAAGGACATTCATCAGCGGCCAAGCTTGAAGGAGCCATGAAGACTTTGGTCTTTTACATCCTCAATGGCATCAACTTCAATTCCCAAGAATTCTTCATCAGACAACTTGCTGCATTTGGATCTGATCTTTTTGGTCTGAAGTTCTATGCTCCATGGGTCATGCGCCTCATCAAGCGACACTCCTCTGTCAATTATCAGCCCTATGCTCGCAATCATCTGATCTTTTTACCAGAGGTTGATATGTCAGTTGAAGCCATATACTCTGACCCTGCCAAGAAGCCTCTTTGTCTTCAGAATATCGAGCACCAAAGCTTCACTCAACTCATCGAAAGCGTCCAAGCAGTAACACGTATCTATCCAATGGCTGGAAATACTCGTCTTCCTCATCGTGCACAAACTGAAGCCACTGAAAGCACCATTGCTCAAAGGCCTAAGAAGCGCTCTCGTGTTCTAAATGACCGAGAACTTCTTGTGGCACTTCATCAGAAACAAGATAAGCATCACTATTGGCTCAAGAGACAGATGCAAAGCCTCTTGGTGGACATCAATCGCATTAGAAATCTTGCCACCAAGAATGCATTTGTTGCTCATGAGACTTGCCGGCGATCATGGAAGAGTTTGACGCTGCTTAGTGCTGAAGCAGATCTTCAAGACGATGGCTTCACTGAAACATTCAAGTTTGACTCCACTCCTCCACGGATTTGCTGTCCCTCGTCGAACTCCATCCCTTGAAGACTCGACTATTCTTCCTCCACGGCAACTGTGAATGCCAGAGTGATCGATGATGAAGATGATGCTACTTCACCGCCTCCTACTTACGCGCGCATCGATCTTGCACCAAATGCGTCTCGCACCGCCAAGCAACAACAACAACCTGCTGCTTCACCTACTCATGAGGACGAGTAGCTGCTCTATGTCTTCAAACCTTTTTGGTCCTTGCTGACAAAAGGGGGAGAAGCATATGAGTTTGATAGTCTTCAAGCGGGTTCATATGGGTGGTTGCTTTATATTTTGCCTCGTGTTTTACAACTCTCGCTTTTGAAACATTTGGTTCTTTGAGTTGTAACACTTAAACTTCGATGGTTAAATGCGCTACTTATTTGCTTTCTTGTGATGCGATGATAAATTCCGCATGTGCGATGATAACTTCCGCACTTAGATCATTCTGCAGAAGTCCATTTTTCATTATGCATGTCATTCTATTTGCTATATCATTTCATGCATGATGAATTATCTTCATAAGTTGAAGTGGATCCCCACAAGTACAACCTGCCTTGTGCATTTGCATTCCAAAAGCAAATTACTTATATGCACATCTTCAGGGGGAGCCCTTGCTACTTATGAAGACAATACGCTATCCTTTACAATTACACATACTTTATCCCCGTTGAAAACTTCAACCAGTTTGTCATCATCACCAAAAAGGGGGAGATTGTAAGTGCATCTAGTGCCACCCCTAGTTGGTTTTGGAGTATTGACGACAAAGTTGGTTGAGGGACTAATGCGTTTGTGAGAATTGCGGGATACGCAGTAGTGTCCCTCATTGATTCGGTTTACCTACGGAGATGACCCTAAAATGTATGAAGACATTGAAGACAATGGTGGTATGTGAAGATATTCATATTGAAGACTATGACATGAGAAGACATTGAGTGAAGACTATGGGCGTGAAATCGTGTGTTGTTTCTTTGTTTCCTTTTCTTCTTTGTTGAGTCATAGGAACCACCGTCTTTGTTAAGTGGGGTCCAAGTGAACTAAGTCGGAATGGTCAAGTGATGCTCAACCCAAATCCTATGTCTTGGCGAAGACAATGAGAGCAAATCTTATCGAGTTGGATGAGTCAGCTTTGCTTGTAGCCCAAGTAAAGTTGTCGTGTGTGTTTGAAATCTGACCGTTGGAACACGTGTCAGTTCCTTAGTGACCCAGGGTCATTTCGGACATATCAGGTCGGGTTGCCCTGTGGCTATAAATAGCCCACCCCCTACACCATAAATTGGTGGCTGCTCAGAGTTAGTGCACGGCTTTTGTCGTTTGAGAGCAACCCACCTCGAAGCGTTTGAGAGAGAGAAATCCTTGCGAGGACCAAGCCCAAACACCCAGAGCCAAAGAGTGTTAGGCATCACTAAAGTCTTAATGTCTGTGTGCCCAGAAGACTTATTACACTTGAGGACTGTGAATCCTCCAGCCGGTTAGGTGTCGCATTCTGAGCATCCAAGAGTCATTGTGGATTGCCGGTGAACGAAGTCTGTGAAGGTTCGCAAGTCTACCTTGAAGACTTACGAGTGATTCTTGCGAGGTGTGTGTCCTTAGCTCAAGGGGAATAAGGTGAAGAAACGGTCTTCTGAGTTAAATCTCAGCCTCCCTAACCAGACGTACAGTTGTCACAGCAACTGGAACTGGTCTAACAAATCATGTGTCTTCAACAAGTGACTGGTTCTATGCTCTCCCTTCCTTTACTTAAGTTTGTCTTCGTGAAGTCATTGCCTATCTGTCGTATCTGTTTGACTTCATTTCTTGACTACTACTGTTGATTGGCTTCGTATTATCTTCCATCCTGATCCTTACTACTTAGCTGCTATCAGTCCTTTACTTTCACATCATTGCATACTTGACTATGGTTTACTTATTGTAGTTTATCTTCCGCTGCATATCAATTATGTCATTTCTACTGTTTGTCTTCGAAACTATCATGTTTTGAAGACTTTCCTAAAAATCGCCTATTCACCCCCCCCCCTCTAGTCGATACTAGCACTTTCAGAGAGGCTGACAGCTGGGTCCACGGCCGCAGCAAGGAAGTGCCTCCTTATTACGCGAAAAATAATGATACCTCCACCTGATAGCAGGGACCCACCGGACGGGCCATTGTATTTCGCGAAAAAAACATTTCCCCCCTGACTATTGGGACCCACCAGCTACATCTTGGCACGCAAGGAAGTGCATCCGAGAAAAAAATGATTCGCCCCCCTGACTGCTGGGACCCAGCAGCTACATCTTCGCACGCAAGAAAGTGCGTACGGAAAAAATGATTCGCCCCCTGACTGCTGGGACCCACCAGCTACATCTTCGCACGCAAGGAAGTGCCTGACAGTCGGGACCCACCTGGTCGAAGCGTACGTAGCGTTGTCATTCTGGTCGTGAACGTGTACGTACATACTGGTGGATGTAGAGGCGTGCACGTGTTGTAGTAGAGGCGCGCACGTAGCATGTACACGTACGTACAGTAGCTAGTGTGCAAGAAAGAAAATACGACCATGTATGTGTACATATGGGTGGGGTCTCGAACGCCTACTTGCGCATACGTACGGCCAGGTGAAAAATCGAGGATGTCGCCTAGAGGGGGTGAATAAGCGCTTTAAAATAATTACGGTTTAGGCTTGAACAAATGCGGAATAAACCTAGCAGTTAATTTGTCAAGAACAAAACCTAAAACAACTAGGCTCACCTATGTGCACCAACAACTTATGCTAAGCAAGATAAGCAACTATGTGATAGCAAGATATATGACAAAGAACAATATGGCTATCACAAAGTAAAGTGCATAATTAAAGGGCTCGGGTAAGAGATAACCAAGGCACGCGGAGACGATGATGTATCCCGAAGTTCACACCCTTGCGGATGCTAATCTCCGTTTGGAGCGGTGTGGAGGCACAATGCTCCCCAAGAAGCCACTAGGGCCACCGTAATCTCCTCACGCCCTAGCACAATGCAAGATGCCATGATTCCACTAAGGGACCCTTGAGGGCGGTCACTGAACCCATACAAATGGCGACCCTTGGGGGCGGTCACCGAACCCGTACACTTTGGCAACCCTTGGGGGTGGTCACCGGTACCCGTCAAATTGCTCGGGGTGATCTCCACAACCTAATTGGAGACCCCGACGCTTGCCCGGAGCTTTACACCACAATGATTGAGCTCTGAACAACACCAATCATCTAGGGCGCCAAGGCACCCAAGAGGAACAAGCTCTAGGGTGTCCAAACACCCAAGAGTAACAAGCCCAAGGGTACCAAGCACCCAAGAGTAATAAGGTTCTCAACTTGTAACTTCCACGTATCACGTGGAGAACTCAAACCGATGCACCAAATGCAATGGCAAGGGCACACGGAGTGCCCAACTCCTTCTCTCTCAAATCCCACCGAAGCAACTAATGCTAGGGAGGAAGATGAGAGGAAGAACAAGAAGGAGAACACCAAGAACTCCAAGATCTAGATCCAAGGGGTTCCCCTCACATAGAGGAGAAAGTGATTGGTGGAAATGTGGATCTAGATCTCCTCTCTCTTTCCCATCAAAAACTAGCAAGAATCCATGGAGGGATTGAGAGTTTGCAAGCTTGAAGAAGGTCAACAATGGGGGAAGAACATGAGCTCAAAGGATAAGGTTGGGGAAGAAGACCCCCTTTTATAGGAGGGGGAAAATCCAACCCTTATGTGCTCAGCCTGCACACGAGAGGTACTACCGCTCCACGAGCAGTACTACCACTCGGGTGGAAGAAGCAGGGAAAAGGAGCAACAAAACATGAACCTTGGGGCGGTAGTACCGCTTATAAGCGGTACTACCGCTCACCCCAGCGGTACTACCGCTAGAGGAGCAGAACACGGGAGCAAAGAAAGAAGGGAAGAGCAGAGAACAGCGGCAGTAATGCAGTAGCGGTACTACGCTCGACCGGAGCGGTACTACTGCTTATAGGTGGTACTACCGCCCAATCGGGGCGGTACTACCGCTTATAGGTGGAACTGTCGTGCCTTAGTGCCGTGCAACTACTGCTAAACCCGACACAAAAAGAGCAAGACCCAAAATCGAGGCGGTACTAGTAGAGCGGTACTGGAGCGGTACTACCGCATGACGAGCGGTACTACTGCTACCGACCACGGTACTACCGCAGGGAGAAAACCCAAAACTGCCATAACTTCTTCACGAGAGCTCCGAATTGAGCAAATTCAAGCTTGTTGGATATAGTAAGAAGAGGCAGGGGAGGTATGCCTAACAAAAAGAGGAGAGAAACCTCCAACAGAGAAGAACCGGTAGAACCTACAACATCGAAAACATCATAGAAGATGCATGTGAACTCCGTTTTTGATGAACTCGAGCTTGTCATCAAGATGACCATAAGCTCCAAAACCCACAAAAAGAAATAAAAAAGAACTAAGAAAGAAGATGCAAGGATGCAATGGTTTGAGCTCTCTACTCATGATACGATAAAGGTACTCATCGAGAGCGCCCCTTGATACTACGGCAATTGATCCTATAACCTGGTTTCCCAACTACCACCATGAGACCGGTAAAATAGAAAACCTATCAAGGGCAAACCTTTGCCTTGCACAAAGTCCACTTGAGCTGGATGATGACGATCTTGACTCCCTCAAGTTGGACCACCTTTCTTGATTGCGTTGGCTTGGTGAAGACAAGTAGGTTGCTCCCCCATACTCAACTATGGGTGAGCCATTCTTCGGCACATCACCACAAGTCCATTGCCACCACAATGGACGGCAAGCTTCAAGCATATGATCTCTTCATGATGATCCTACTTGAACTTGCACACCGCAACCATGGAATCGCTTGATCCCTCTCGGTACATCTTCTATGCTTTATGTGTTGATCAACTTGATTCACTCTTGACTTAGTCTTGATCAACCTTGAATCTTTCCAACTCTCTTCATTTGGATGATGTCTTGAAGGTAAACATGAATGATCACACAATCTTCTTCTTCAAGACATGCTTGCAATAATCATAACCAATCTTTGGATAATTCCTTAATAGCACCTTGGTCAACTCATAAACTCCTTGAAACCAACACATGGACTTCAAGAAGAGCCTATGGACAAATACTTCAAATATAACTCAATGCAACCATTAGTCCATAGAGAGTGTCATCAACTACCAAAACCACACATGGGGACACCGCATGTTCTTTCACCAGGGCTCCTGTACATGGCTGGGTCGAAACGGAGAAACAGCGTCGTCGTCATGTTCACGGGGAGCCAACCGGCTGGGTCGGAATGGAATGCGTCATCGTGTTCATCGGGAGGGCTTGGACGGAACAGGCGATGGAAACGAGGCCTAGCGTCGCATGAAGCGGAGAAGCGGCCTTGTGTTCAACCGCCACATTCAAGCAGGATCTGTTCATCGGGAGGGTGCAGCGTCTTGCAAAAGCAGAGAAGCGGACCTCCTATGGTCAAAACGGGGGTCCTGTTGATCGGGAGGGTTGTGGTGTACCGCAAAATGGACGAAACAGACTTGTGTTGGAGCGCTAGGTCAAAACGGGGGTCCTGTTCATCGGGAGGGGTGTAGTGTATCGCAAAACGGGACTCCACGGGATACTGTTCATCTCCACCGTCGACCTCCTCCAGCCTACACGAGCTACCATCGACCTCCTCCAGCCTCCACGGGCTCCTGTCCATCCAGCCTCCACCGCGCGCTACTCCACCGGCTACTGTTCAACCACCCCTCCACGGGCACCCCTCCACCGTATACTATTCATCCAGCCCTCCACGGGGGCGTCCTGTTCATCCAGCCCTCCATGGGGTCCTGTTCATCCAGCCCCAACCGGCTCGATCGATTGGGGTCCTGTTGATCCAAAGGCAACACAACAGGGTCCTGTTCATCCACCCCCACCACTCACTGTTCATCCAACCCCCCCCCCCCCGGCAACGCTCACTATTCATCCAGAGGCAGCATCGATCGGCTTGATTAGCGGCGATGGCGAAGAACCGTTTGATCGGGTTGATTAATAACCATCGATCGATCGCTCGGGTTCGATAACGCATAACTGCGGTGCAATCGCCGGGTTGATTAGAGCCCAATGCCTTGCTCGGGTTGATTAGAGCCAACGCCTACACACACGCAGCAGCGTCGTGACGAGAAAGCAGCGCATCGCTCGGCCCCCGACCTCCCACCGTAATCGGGAACTCCCCAAAATTTTCCTCGCCCTCGCTTCTACCACAGTTTTTTCCGTCATGGACGGCCCAAAGAATGTCATGCAGCTGCGTCTCCGGCCCGCCCAGGACGAAAAGCCCATTTTCTGTCATGATTTTTTGTCATAGAAGTTGGAGCCCACCACATCTGTGATGATACCGGGTTTTGTCACAATTATCGTCATAGAAGTGTCATAAGTATGACAGAAAAAAATTTCGTTCGGCCCAAAATGTCACGGATGTATCTTTTTTTGTAGTGTACGGGGCCCCCGACGTGATCGTGCGCACGCCCAACCATTGGCAGAGCGCGCGTGAAGGGACGCGAGCAGAGCACTTCGCGGTCGCCTCAACGGCAAGCAACCATATATATATGCATATAGCTGTTGAACACGCAAGGAAAAGCTGTCCATAAGTCGAGCACGCCGACGGACGCGAGCAGAGCGTGCCAACGGACGCAAGCAGAGCGCATCGCGGCGCCTAACGGCGAGCACAGCGTGTTGTGGCACCTAACTGGGGGATAGACCTTCATTCAAGCCAATCAAAATCAGACTGGAACGGACAAGTTTGTATTGAGCAAAGGGGTCGCACAGTCTGTATTAACTGGAAAAAGAATGCAATAGCAAAATAAGAATTAAGGCCACGATGATGCGATCACAGTGGTGATTACAGGAGGCAATAAGAAAGATGCATCCATCAACGTATGACCTCCTCCTCCTCCTCAACTCAGTGCGCCGGCCGGATCACCGACCGGCGGCTAAGGAGCGGTGGCTTGTGTGGCGAGGTCAAGGTGCTTCTCAACTAAGGCATCCAAGGCTTCCAGCCGGCTGAAGAAGGCCAACATCATAGCATCCTCACTGGCCTTGTAGATACCCATGTACATGATTCGTTTGTACACATGGATGTGTAGGTCGACGGTTTCTTGCAGGGCGAGGCGCCTCGCGGTGAACGCAACCTCCAGGTGGACATTCTTCGTGGCGTCGGGGGGCAGTCGCAGGGCCACTAGTGCTTCAAAGAGGTTCCAACCATGGAGGCCGATTAGGATGGCAGGCAATGAGGAGCCCGGACGCGCGGGCTGGAGGAGTATGGCGATGTCATCCGCGAGCTTCTTGACGACGGTGAACCTGTTGGTGCTGTGAACGATCATCTGGTCCAATTGAGAGTCGTAGCTGGCGTCGACGGCGGCCATCCACCAGCCGGTCGCCAACACCGTATGGAGACGATCCACGGTGCCATGCCACGCGCCGGCGTCATGGACCATCTGGCACAACCGCTGGCTGCTCGCGTGCATCGCCGCCATGGGTCTGGAGCGGGCACCTTTGCGCTTATTAGTGTAGGTGCTTAGGCAAATGCTTAGGTGCGTACGATGTGGTAGATGCATTGGAATGGAGGGGTGCCTTTATATGAGTGCAAACTACATTGCATTCACATCGTGCTGCCTCTTTTCCCGGTCCTCCCATTACTTCCCTCATGCATTCACACGATGCTAATTGAAGGAGGATGCATCATTGGCCGTTTAACATTTCGGGAACCGCTACCCTCTCCCTCGTCTGCATTAAAGCCGTATCGGGAACTGCGCCGCTCGCTGTCAAATCGAATTGTACTGCACCGCCCCGCTAGTGATTCACACGAGTCATCCAAAAGAATCGTTTGTGTTCAAGAGATGCACAAATCCTGCTCTCACTTTGCATATGGATGTTCTATCTGAAACCATCATGCTTGTTGTGAGAAGCTCTGGTTTGTGAGAAGCATATACCCAAACCTACCCCAAATGGGACAAAAACTTTACCATAGCATGTTGATGCCCCTCCATGATAGCATGCCAAGTTTCATGAATTTCAGACGAGTTTTGGATTTACTAGAATTTAAAAACCAGGTATCTCAATGTTTGCGGCCGAGTGACGGTGGCAGGGTGTTTGACATTCATTCCCATTTCTTGCATGGGACCTAAGCATGCACCCAAGGACAAAGATTTGATTTTTCTACCAATTTATATGCATTGGAGCATGTGCATGTAGTTCAAATTTGAATTATGCCCATAAATGCATTGAAACCTCACTTAATGCATAAAAATGTCCAAACGAACCCCGAAAAATCACAAAAAATAACACAACACACATGTTGTTCTATGTTGACACGAGAAAAAATTTGAAAGCAATTAGAGGCAATGGATATCGTTTCGTCCCCAAACTTGGGGCGTTCCCTACCGAAACCATCATGCTTGTTGTGAGAAGCTCTCGTTTGTGAGAAGCATGTACCCAAACCTGCCCCAAATGGGACAGAAACTTTACCATGGCATGTTGATACCGCTCCATGATAGCATGCCAAGTTTCATGAATTTCGGACGAGTTTTGGATTTACTAGAATTTAAAAACCAGGTATCTCAATGTTTGCGGCCGAGTGACGATGGCATGGTGCTTGGCATTCATTCCCATTTCTGGCATGAGACCTAAGCATGCACCCAAGGACTAAATATTTGTTTTTTCAACAAATTTATATGCATCGGAGCATGTGCATGTAGTTCAAATTTGAATTATGCACATAAATGCATTGAAAACTCACTTAATGCATAAAAATGTCCAAACGAACCCCGAACAATCACAAAATATAACACAATACTCCTATTGTTCTATGTTGACACGAGAAAAAATTTGAAAGCAATTATAGGCAATGGATATCGTTTTGTCCCCAAAGTTGGGGCGTTCCCTACCGAAACCATCATGCTTGTTGTGAGAAGCTCTGGTTTGTGAGAAGCATATACCCAAACCTGCCCCAAAATGGGACAAAAACTTTACCACGCCATGTTGATGCCGCTCCATGATAGCATGCCAAGTTTCATGAATTTCAGACGAGTTTTGGAGTTACTAGAATTTAAAAACTAGGTATCTCAATGTTTGAGGCGGAGTGACGGTGGCAGGGTGTTTGACATTCATTCCCATTTATTGCATGGGACCTAAGCATGCACCCAAGGACAAAGATTTGATTTTTAAACCAATTTATATGCACCGTAGCATGTGCATGTAGTTCAAATTTGAATTATGCACATAAATGCATTGAAAACTCACTTAATGCATAAAAATGTCCAAACAAACCCTGAATAATTCCAATTCTTTTATGATCACTACAGATAAAAGGCTAGCAATTCAAACACCGTCCATGGTCGCTATGACCCCATTATGTAATTCAAATCAAGACGAAAAATCAAGTAGATCCCACACAGTTTATTATAACCAACCGTGTGACATGTAGCACAAAATATCTTTGGACCATATCTAAATAAGGGACCGTGTTTGATGACACTTTGCGCGCCAGTTTTTTGGCTGAACCGATTCCAAATTTTTGGCTTCCACGGAAATATCGACCTCCCTGCCCCCTCCCCCTTACCAAAAGCCACATTTCCCCCCTTTCCGCCTTCCTTTCCAAGTTGAAACCTTCACTCCTTGCTTGCAGCGCCGGCGACCCTCCTTCACGCTGCTCAGCCTTGCCTATCTAGGTACGTAATCCACACCCGACCCCCATACTCCTCCTCCTTCCACATCCCACATGCCCCAACCGCCAGCTCGAGCGCGACACCTTCCACCCAAATCACCACCCCCTCCATGAAATAAGCGCCGGCCTAAGCCATGGTGCACGCAGTATACCCAGGACCTCAAGGAGCATTTGGCAGCGGAGACGCAAATCGCGGCCGCACGCACGGATGAGGTCGCGATGGCTGCCATTCGTGCCGACCCCCAGATCTTGGAGGAGCACCTCGCCGTCGAGGCCACCATTGATGCCTCGCGTTTCGACGCCGCGACGTGTTTGGCTGCTTTAAACGACAGTCTGTGGCGTTTTCTCAAGGCCACCGTCGGTGCCTTCAACGAAGACTACGAGGTGTTTTCTTAGCGCGCACGTGCTTACCTCATCTCAAGAGCCAACAGGTTGGTGCCCGGAGCGGCTCTGGCAACTCACCACTACAACATGGGCACCCACGATGCGAAGGCCTCGCCCTGATCCATGTATAAGGAGCCAATCGTCATCGATATCTCCGACAATGAGGAGTAGCTTGTCTTATTAGCTCACTATAAGGACCCATGTTCAGTTTGCTAGCTACTGCCTTTCCTTAACAAATTCTAGTCAATTGTGCTATCTACTTTCACCATGCAATCTTTTGCTATAGTGTATATGTTCTATATGTCTTGCAATGTGGTGTTCAATTAACTGCTTGGTTCAATTCTGCAAATGTGATGTTCAATTCTTCAGGGTGCAATATTTCCAAGTTGTTAAGCATGCTTGGTTTGGTTAACTATCTGATCTTCTATTAGGAGTATGTTATATTGTTGTAGGACCTTGAAGTATGTCTAGAGGGGGGTGATTAGACTACTTGACCAATAAAACTTAACCTCTTCCCAATTTTAGAGTTTGGCAGATTTTAGCTACTTTAGGACAAGTCAAGCAATCATCACACAATTCAAGCAAGCATGCAAAGAGTATATAGGCAGCGGAAATTAAAGCATGCAACTTGCAAGAAAGTAAAGGGAAGGGTTTCGAGGATTCAAACGCAACTGGTGACATGGATGTTTTTGGCGTGGTTCCGATAGGTGGTGCTATCGTACATCCACATTGATGGAGACTTCAACCCACAAAGGGTAACGGCTGCGCGAGTCCACGGAGGGCTCCACCCACGAAGGGTCCACGAAGAAGCAACCTTGTCTATCCCACCATGGCCATCGCCCATGAAGGACTTGCCTCACTAGCGGTAGATCTTCACGAAGTAGGCGATCTCCTTGCCCTTACAAACTCCTTGGTTCAACTCCACAATCTTGTCGGAGGCTCCCAAGTGACACCTAGCCAATCTAGGAGACACCACTCTCCAAGAAGTAACAAATGGTGCGTTGATGATGAACTCCTTGCTCTTGTGCTTCAAATGATAGTCTCCCCAACACTCAACTCTCTCTCATAGGTTTTGGATCTGGTGGAAAGAAGATTTGAGTGGAAAGCAACTTGGGGAAGGCTAGAGATCAAGATTCATATGGTAGGAATGGAATATCTTGGCCTCAACACATGAGTAGGTGGTTCTCTCTCAGAAATGGTAAGTTGGAAGTGTAGGTTCGTTCTGATGGCTCTCTCCACGGATGAAGAGGAGGTGGAGGGGTATATATAGCCTCCACACAAAATCTAACTGTTACACACAATTTACCAAACTCGGTGGGACTGAATTGTTAAACTCGGTCCGACCGATTTAGTAAACCTAGTGGCCGTTAGTGATTTTCGGTGGGACTGACTTTCATCTCGGTGAGACCAATTCGGTTAGGGTTAGGGCATAACGTAATCTCGGTAAGACCGATTACACAAACTCGGTGAGACCGATTTGGTAATAAACTTTCCAGAGAGTTGGTCAGGTAAACTCGGTGGGACCGATTTGCTCTTTTCGGTGAGACCGAAATGTTACAAAAAGGAAACAGAGAGTTTACATTCTAATCTCGGTGGGACCTATCGCTCACTTTGGTTAGACCGAAATGTTACGAAGGGAAACAGAGAGATTGCAACCCCATCTCGGTGAGACCGAGAACCCTATCGGTAAGACCGATTTGCTTAGGGTTTGTGGCAGTGGCTATGACTTTTGGAATCGGTGGCGCCGGATAGGAAAAATCGGTGTGACCGATTTTGGCTTTGGGTTTAGGTCATTTGTGGATGTGGGAAAGTAGTTGAGGGTTTTGGAGCATATCACAAAGCACATGAAGCAAGAGGCTCATTAAGCAACACCTCATCCCTCCTTGATAGTATTGGCTTTTCCTATAAACTCAATGCGATCTTGGATCACTAAAATGTAAAATGAAGAGTCTTGAGCTTTTGAGCTTGAGCCAATCCTTTGTCCTTAGTATTTTGAGGGATCCGCTTTCATCATCCATGCCATGCCATTCATTGAGCTTTCCTGAAATAATAGTCTTGGAATAGTATTAGCTCAATGAGCTATATGTTGTTATGAATTACCAAAACCACCTAGGGATAGTTGCACTTTCAATCTCCCCCTTTTTGGTAATTGATGACAACATATAGATCAAAGCTTCGACAAATGATAATAAGATTGGATAACATCGTCGCTTTGAGAAGTATGTCATAAGCAAGAGCTCCCCCTAAATTTGTGCATAGTTTTAGATTTGCTTTGGACTGCAAATGCACAATGAATTAGGCTCATGGGTTACTCTTCCATGTCACATACATCTTGGTGGAGCACTCAAAATAATAAACAATGAATACATGCACTCATCACCAAGCATAGTGAGTGATCACATAATATAGATAGGATAATATCAAGCATGCATAAGTGTGGCTTGTGATCATCAATGTCTCACAAGCATAGTATCTCAACCAAAAGCAAACAAAGTTTGAAAAGCCACCAAATAAAGCAAGAGACATCAAAAGCAACACTCTCTCTCTC
Source organism: Aegilops speltoides (assembly GCA_021437245.1). Lineage (NCBI taxonomy): Eukaryota > Viridiplantae > Streptophyta > Magnoliopsida > Poales > Poaceae > Aegilops > Aegilops speltoides. The sequence goes on from CM038142.1 coordinate 406,808,109, forward strand.
TCTCGAAGCCTATGATCTATACATTTTTCTCCCCCTTTGGCAACAAGTTACCAAAAAGTTCATAGAAAATGCATAGTGCTAGATCGACTCTCAAGCTTGATCTTCTAGTGGTGGTGTAGAGATGGCTCCTTGGACGAAGGCTTCAGTTGAAGTGGACGGAGCGGGAGGAGTTGGTGTTGGAGCTGGTTGCACTGGAACTGAAGGTGCTGTGGCTGGTGCTGAAGTTGTTGCTCTAGTGTCTGTCACTGGCACTGCAACTGACCTCTGGGCTCTAGGCACTCTGGCAAACACATTGGTGGTTGTCTTGTCGTTCCTCTCTTGCATGTCATCCTGCAGCTGCTCCACAACAGACTGAATCTCAGTTACCTTGACATCTAGATCATAGAATTTTTGTTCCATGATTCTTTCCAGGCTCTCCTGGTTTTGAGTTAGGGTGGCCAACCCCTTCTCAATCCTCAGAGTTGATGCTATCAAGTAACCAAGCTGCTCTTGTTTGGTTTTCAAGAAATACTCAGATGCCTCCTCTTGAGTTGGCATCTTGGCAGCCTTCTCCTTCTTTGCCTTCTCCTTCTTCTCCTGAGCTTGAACTGATTGTGGATCATCTTCATTCATGACAACCTCATTGTCCTCAAAGTCTAGATAAAGTGGAAAGTGTTCCTTATCCAACTGATATTTTCCTGTGCCCATCTTTGAGTTAATCAATTCTTGAATCTGAGGTGCATATCCACAGCTCCTCTTCTGATCTGCTGCAGTCCTCTTAATTGTTTCAATGATCAGGCTCATGACTTTGAACTTCTGTGGCACATCAAACACATGCAACATGTTGATGGCATGCCCTCTGATCATGTTATGGTCACTAGATTTGGGCAACAAGGTGTGCCTCAGAATCCAATTTATGGTTGGCAACCCTGGCAGCAGAAAGTGAACTGATCCAAACTTGTGAGTCTCTACTGCTTTGTCTGGGATCTCCTTGTACATGTGAGCCATTGAATTGTTACCCAACTTCTTCTTTGCATAAATGTCTAGGTCATCCTCATTCTCCTTGGCGGCATTTATCAGACTTGCCCATTCTTCAACAGTGGACTGGTACCTTGTACCTTCAGACATCCAAACAATTCTACCATCTGGGTAAAATGTGCTCTGGAGTAGAACTGCATGATTAGCTCATCATTCCAGTTGGTAAACTCCTGTCCAACAAAATCTGCAACTCCACAAGCAAGAAAGTTGTCTTGCACTCGAGGATAGTGCTGCTCATTCTCCTTGATGAATTTCCAGTCAACCCACCTCATGTCACAGACTATGGGCTTCTTGTCCAACAGAATTGTTTCATAGAAGTCCTGTTGTTCCTTTGTATGGAACCTGTAGTCAACAGCAGTTCTTCTTCTTGAAGCAAATGGATCTTCCATCCTCCACAGTCTCAATACAATCCTTCACGATTCTCATGTCCTCACCACAGGATGGGCATCATTGTGGTCAGTATCTTGGGCTTGAGCTTTCTAAGGACTGACCTTCTTCATCTGAATCTTGACAACATTGGGCCTTTGGGGCCTTGTTCTTCTCAGCAGCTGGAATACTCCTTGTATTCCTCTTTGGAACTTGCTTGGCCTTGGGGGCAGCTTTGGGTGCTTCCTTGGGCTTGGATGTTGCAGCCCCTGATCTGATTGCATCACCCATGAGCTTACCTGCCTTAGGAGCTGGTGCAGCATCCTCTTTCTCTTCATCAGAATCCCTTCTCATTGAGGGCTTTCCAAGGACCTTGGCAGTTGTGGTTCTAGCTCTCTTCTTTTTCTTGTCTTGACCACCATCATCCTCTGATTCAATTGTGAACTTCATAGTTTCACCAGTGGGGACTTTCTGAGGTTTGGATGATGTTTCTTTCCTTGCAGGTGCCTCTTTGGGTTGAGCTTGAGCTGGCACTTGAGTGGACTTTCTGGCCTTTGGCATTGGAGTTCTCTGGCAGGAACTTTCCTCTTTAGACCTGGCTTTGTGCTCTGTGCAGAGCCATACTCTTTCTTGAGCACCACTTTCTTGGAAGTGGCCTCATCTTCCTCAGCTTTGTAATCTTGATCCTCAGAATCTGATGTTCTTTTCCTCCTTTGCCTAGTTGCAGCCTTAGGCAAATTGCTAGGACTACTTCTGCTCCCATCATCTGAAGTTAAGGGACTAGTGCCCTCACTCAAGTCCATCTGCTCTTGAGACACTGTTACGCTGTCACTCGATCGGACATCTTGCAAAAGCGATTCTTGACCCTGTGAAGAGTTATAAATGAGATAGAAAAGATGAGCATCACAAAATGCAGAGATTTTTGCAAAAGAATGATTCAAAAGTTCAGTTTTTAGTTTTCCATAGAAAGCATTTCGGATCAACCGATTTTCAAACTCGGTGATACGAAGCAGTTTTGGAACCTAAATCGATGATCTCGGTTGGACCGAGTTTCGATTGGTGGCACCGAGACTGCTAGGGTTTCACAGAATCCTCAAATCAGTCCTGCGATTAGTAATTCTCGGTCAGACCGAGAGTCACTAGTGCAATGGCATAAGCCAAATCGGTGAGACCGAGTTTTTCAACTCGGTGGGTCTGAGATGGTTTCGGCGGAAACCTAACCCTAAAAATTTGAATCGCATCTAATCAATGGACTATTTTGGCTGGATAGAAGAGTTTCAATCGTGGCAAGAATCAATAAGAGTACAATGTGCTAGGAATCATACGTGGATAGCACAAAGATCAAGTCCATACCCTAACTTGGCGGTGGACTTGCTACGGCGGCAATGGTGGGGACGAAATCCGTTGACGGCGGCGGAGACCAGCGATAGGAGGCTGCTGGCGACGAGGAGACGATCCGAAGACCACGATGGCAGAGCGAGCTATTGCGCGGGCGAAGGGTTTCGGAGAAATTTCCAAACTTTTGCCCATGGCTATATATAGCCCGACCCTGTCGGTGTGACCGAGTGGAACAACTCGGTGGCACCGAGATGCATAATTGTGTTCAGTAATAGCAAATCGGTGAGACCGAAAAGTTCAAATCGGTTGCACCGAGATTGAAAACTCAGATCAACTTGATGATCTCGGTAGGACCGAAATGGTGGAATCGGTCAGACTGAGAATCACAAAGAGGTTTTGGAAGTTTAAGTCTATGACGAATCGGGGACTCCGAGTTCTCCTCACACATAGTGGTTCGAATCTGACTTGATCAAATTTTGTGATGTAGCATGAATAGAGTTTGAGATGAGAAAAGCACAGATAGCTAAAGAAGGTTCTTAGGCATTCCTGTCCATCCACTTGGCAAAAAGAAAAGAAACCATACAATCAAAACAACAAGTGGATGTCCTTGAATGAGTAAAATATGCACCAACATGCTCACATAATAAGATGGCAAATGAAATATGTGGTAAAGCATGCACAACCAATTCTAGCATCTATCAAACAATTGGCGATGACTAGGTCATCTATATATGAGTATATTGACTTAGGAGTCAAATGAGAACATTTGATCATAGGTCATACTTATCGTTTAAGCTCAAGTGGGGTTACCACTTTTACATAATGCATTGATGTGTTCACACCATTAGAGTTGCTTTGACTCAATTCTTAGAGTAAAGCTCCCCCTAGATGTGAGATCCCCCTTAGAGGGATGAACTAACCTTGGGTTTTGTTGATGATGACTTCATGTAGGTGTTGAAGATGTGGATGCTCAATGTTGGTGTAGATCATTTGGAGCAATCCTTTGAAGTGAGTTGCACTTTCAACTTACCTACATGGGTTAGTCCCACAAGGAACAAACAAGAGTATCCATAGACATAGAGTGATGCACACACAAGATGATGTCCATGAAATCATTAGGTTACCTTGTCCCTTGCCTTACCAACATGAGGGTTTGTGACTCCTTGAACTAGTGCAAGATGTGGAAGTTGATTGCACTTGTTCTTGCCAAAATGATATGAGTGAAGAATGTTGGCGGAGTCACCCTCAAGAACTCTCTAGTTCTTCTTCTTCGGGATCCACATCATCTTGATGGGAATCCTTAGAGTTGTAGTTGTACTTGATGAAGTAGAATGTAGTCTTGGGGACCCACTTGAACGAGGCTTTAGGTGCTTCTTCAAATGCATCAATCTCTTCTTAAAGCTTGTCCTTGCCTTTGTTCTTGTGGTCTTGTGGTGGAAGATCATCTTGAGCTTGTGTTCCCTTGAAGGAATTAGGATCATACTTCTCTTGTTGAGGAACAAACTTTTTCTTGGGGTATTGATCTTCTTCCCACTCAACTCCATTGGCATTGAACTTTCGTTCAAAACCAACACCTTGATTCTTAGGTGCCTTCCTTGCTTATGTACAATTTCCTCGAATTGCTTACTCCCGGCAAGGCTGTTGTAAACACCCTTCTCTATAATTCCCTTCAATAAGCTATTTTCTTGCTCAAGTGTAACTTGGCTAAGAGAATCATTAGTGGAATCAAGAGAACTACTAGAAGTAACAATATTGGATTTGACATTATTATTGTTACTACTAGAGGAAGTATCTTTCTTGTACTTGTTACTAGACTTGACTTGAGGCATGTAAGTAGATAAGAGTAAACGCTTGGCAATGTAAGAAGAACTTTTCTTGCAGAGATCATCATTGATTGCTTTTAAGAACTCATGCTCTTGCTCAAGGTTGAGCTTTTCAAAGCATAACTTCTCATGAGCCCTTAAAAGTTCTCGATGATCTTCGTAGATAGTTTCATGAGCTAACTTAAGAGAGTTTAGTTCTTTAGTTAGAAGCTCAATCTTCTCCTTTTCATTTACATTCGTTTTATCTTGATTATCATGATTAATTGACGTTTCATCATACTATTCATCACTAGAGTTGTCAACAAGTAAATCATCATCCACAAGCAAGTCATCTTCATCACTATTGAAATCAACATACTCGGGATGTGTTACCTTTGGACCTTTGGCCATGAAGCATCTTCCAACACCATCATTTGGTGAGTCAACTATGTCGTATGAGTTGGTTGACACAAGTGCTAGACCGGCAACACCTTCATCTTGAGTATATTTGGAGTCGGAGTGATAGCTTCTCTCGGAGTCATTGTCGGAGTCGAAGCCGGAAACCCATTCACCAACATGAGCTTGATGTCTTCGTTTTGTGTAGCTCCTTGACGACTTGTCCTTCCTTTCCGAATCCTTGCTTCTCCGTGAGGGTCTTCGTTCATAACGATCATCTCTACTCCTCCTCTCTCTTGGTGGTGATTCTTCTCTTCTGCTCCTTCTTCTTGGAGAATCTTCTCTTCTTTTGTAGGGTGCCGTACACTCATTGGAATAGTGTCCGGGTCTCCCACAATTGTAGCAATTGCGCTCACGACTAGAAGATCTCTTGTCATTGTAAGACCTTGACTTGGAGCTTCTTTCTTTGCTTCTACTCTTGTAGAATTTGTTGAAGTTCTTCACCATTAAGCTCAATTCTTCATTGAAGGTTGGTTTCTCACTTGATGATGTGGGGGATTCACTTGAGGCTTTGTAATCACCACTTGACTTGTTGTGAAGTTCCTCCTTATCCTTGAGTGACATCTCATGAGCAACAATTCTTCCAGTGACTTCCGTTGGCTTGAGATCTTTGTAGCTTGGCATCATTTGGATCAATGTGCACACGGTATCATACTTTCCATCAAATGCTCTTAGGATTTTCTTAATGATGAATTTGTCGGTCATCTCTTCACTCCCTAAGCTGGCAATCTCATTTGTGATAAGAGCAAGCCTAGAGTACATTTCAGCGACACCTTCACCATCCTTCATTTTGAACTTGTCAAGCTGACTTTGGAGCACATCCAACTTGGATTCCTTGACGGACTCGATACCTTCATGCATATCAATCAAAGTATCCCAAATTTCCTTTGCATTCTCAAGACGGCTGATTTTGTTGAATTCTTCGGGGCACAATCCGTTGAAGATGATGTCACATGCTTGAGCGTTGTATTGCAGCATCTTCAATTCTTCCGGATTAGCTTCACGGTTCGGTTCTCTCCCATCAAAGAATTCACCTTGCAAGCCAATACAAATAATTACCCAAACGGCGGGGTTATGTCCAAGAATATGCATTTTCATCTTATGCTTCCAACTAGCAAAATTAGTACCATGAAAGTAAGACCTCTACGGTGATAATTTCCCTCGCTAGACGCCATACTCTCATAGGTTGTGAAACCAAGGATATGACCACCAAAAGCTATGGAAATCAATGCAAATGGAGACCAAAGCTCTGATACCACTTGTAGGACCTTGAAGTATGTCTAGAGGGGGGTGATTAGACTACTTGACCAATAAAACTTAACCTTTTCCCAATTTTAGAGTTTCGCAGATTTTAGCTACTTTAGAACAAGTCAAGCAATCATCACACAATTCAAGCAAGCATGCAAAGAGTATATAGGCAGCGGAAATTAAAGCATGCAACTTGCAAGAAAGTAAAGGGAAGGGTTTGGAGGATTCAAACGCAATTGGAGACACGGATGTTTTTGGCGTGGTTCCGATACGTGGTGCTATCGTACATCCACGTTGATGGAGACTTCAACCCACGAAGGGTAACGGCTGCGCGGGTCCACGGAAGGCTCGACCCACGAAGGGTCCACGAAGAAGCAACCTTGTTTATCCCACCATGGCCGTCGCCCACGAAGGACTTGCCTCACTAGCGGTAGATCTTCACGAAGTAGGGATCTCCTTGCCCTTACAAACTCCTTGGTTCAACTCCACAATCTTGTCGGAGGCTCCCAAGTGACACCTAGCCAATCTAGGAGACACCACTCTCCAAGAAGTAACAAATGGTGCGTTGATGATGAACTCCTTGCTCTTGTGCCTCAAATGATAGTCTCCCCAACACTCAACTCTCTCTCATAGGTTTTGGATCTGGTGGAAAGAAGATTTGAGTGGAAAGCAACTTGGGGAAGGCTAGAGATCAAGATTCATATGGTAGGAATGGAATATCTTGGCCTCAACACATGAGTAGGTGGTTATCTCTCAGAAATGGTAAGTTGGAAGTGTAGGTTCGTTCTGATGGCTCTCTCCACGAATGAAGAGGAGGTGGAGGGGTATATATAGCCTCCACACAAAATCTAACCGTTACACACAATTTACCAAACTCGGTGGGACTGAATTGTTAAACTCGGTCGGACCGATTTAGTAAACCTAGTGACCGTTAGTGATTTTCGGTGGGACTGAATTGCATCTCGGTGAGACCGATTCGGTTAGGGTTAGGGCATAACGTAATCTCGGTAAGACTGATTACACAAACTCGGTGAGACTGATTTGGTAATAAACTTTCCAGAGAGTTGGTCAGGTAAACTCGGTGGGACCGATTTGCTCTTTTCGGTGAGACCGAAATGTTACAAAAAGGAAACAGAGAGTTTAAATTGCAATCTCGGTGGGACCGATCGCTCACTTCGATTAGACTGAAATGTTACGAAGGAAAACAAAGAGATTGCAACCCCATCTCGGTGAGACCGAGATCCCTATCGGTAAGACCAATTTGCTTAGGGTTTGTGGCAGTGGCTATGACTTTTGGAATCGGTGGCGCCGGATAGGAAGAATCGGTGTGACCGATTTTGGCTTTGGGTTTAGGTCATTTGTGGATGTGGGAAAGTAGTTGAGGGTTTTGGAGCATATCACAAAGCACATGAAGCAAGAGGCTCATTAAGCAACACCTCATCCCTCCTTGATAGTATTGGCTTTTCCTATAGACTCAATGCGATCTTTGATCACTAAAATGTAAAATGAAGAGTCTTGAGCTTTTGAGCTTGAGCCATTCCTTTGTCCTTAGTATTTTGAGGGATCCACTTTCATCATCCATGCCATGCCATTCATTGAGCTTTCCTGAAATAATAGTCTTGGAATAGTATTAGCTCAATGAGCTATATGTTGTTATGAATTACCAAAACCACCTAGCGATAGTTGCACTTTCAATTGTTCAGTTGGTGTTTAGTTAACTGCTTGGTTCATTTGTTGTGGCTTGCTTCACTTGTTGTGGTGTTTAGTTAACTGCTTGGTTCAATTCTGCAATGCGATGTTCAATTTCTATGGCTGCATTCTCTTATTGTATACCATGTGAGGAATAAATCGAATTTGGTTGTACTAAATACATGAGAAACAAATACAATTGCTATATTTCCAAGTTGTTAAGCATACTTGGTTTGGTTAACTGCCCGATCTTCTATTAGGAGTATGTTATATTGTGCAATGTGGTGCTCAGTTAACGTTTGGTTCATTTGTTGTGGTGTTTAGTTAACTGCTTGGTTCAATTCTGCAATGCGATGTTCAATTGTTGTGGCTGCATTCTCTTATTGTATACCATGTGAGGAATAAATCGAATTTGGTTGCACTTAATACATGAGAAACATATACAAGTGCTATATTTCCTAGTTCATAATCATGCTTGGTTTGGATAAATGGGTTTTCCATGTGGCTTGAATTAATCTGATGAATCTGCAATGTGCTTATTTTTCATCAACATATTTTACTGATAGCATGCGAACCCTTACTTAACCTGATGACTAACTACCTTATATGTGTTGCAAGGAAACAATGGGAAGAACTGAGGTTTACAGGATGGTACTAACTATTATACCTTGCCTTTTTTTATCCCTTTGCCTCGTTTCCAATATAGACAAGATATTTATGCACATCCTTGTTTTCAGGGTTCACTGATGATTACCTCTCGGTCCACCTCTGTGGTCAGGAGGCGAGGAAAGTTTTTATACAACACCCATGGTTCAATATTGAAGTGTTCCTGGAGAGGTCAAAGGATGGACGGTCAATCATCCACAGGCACTAGCCTAAAGTTGCAAATACCTTCAACATGAATGAAGGCTCAATATTCGCCTTCCGCTTCAGCAGTTTTCCAGATGAGATGCATCTCTCTATGTACCGTCTATGATGCTAATTTCGAAAGGTTCTAGATGTTGCATGTGAAACTTGCTGCTGGTGCAGTTGTGTAATGGGGTAGCTGAGTGCTGAAGCTATATCATGTACTCCGATGTATTTCAATTATGAAATCCTGCTTCCTTAATATGGAAATGGAATATATTATGTGCTTAATATGAATCTCAATTAGATTAGTAAATGGGTTATTAATAATAGGCCAATTAGCCCGCTAATTGGCTAATTAGCTTGCTAATTGGGTTTTTTTATTGCAAACGGTTAATGAGAAAACACCATGGGCGATGACCTAAGGCAACGCACACAGTTTCTAGGAATAAACCGTGTTGGATCAATGAACAATCACACACGACATTCTCTTCAAAAATGTTTGCGTTACGCCACCTTGCGCAAACGTTTTCCTTGTAGTGACTGTGTGGGATGTATATACGAACGGAAACGTTTAGTGGTGACTGACTGTGTGGGATGTACTTACGACCAGAAATGATTTTGCCTATATAATTGTATTTTTTAGCACTACTGTACGTATTTCTATATTTGAGTGCTCGCCGGTCGCACACGACCTCATTTTGTCGAGCGTGTGTGCCAGGAGGGCATATCCCCAATGGTATCTGGGTCGTGTGGGAAGGGCCCCCCTATCGCCCACACTCACTTGGCGACGGTTCCAAATGCCATCGCGGAAAGGGGTAAAAACCGTTTATTTAGGACCGAAGTGCACCAGTGTGTAATGACTTTTTGCGGTGTGTTTGTTGGGATCCAATGAAGTTCGAGTTTATTATCAGATCTATCCATGAATATTAGTTGAGTTTCTTTGACCTCTTATATGCATGATTTTTATAGCCTCGTACGAATCTTTGGTTTAGTTAGGCCAACTAGATTGATTTTTCTTGCAATGGTAAGAGGTGCTTTGTGATGGGTTCGATCTTGCAGTGTCCTCACCCAATGACAGAAGGGGTAGCGAGGCATGCATGTATCGTTGCTTTTAAGGATAACAAAATGGGGTCTATTCCTTCATGAATAGATGTTGTCTACATCATGCCATCATTCTTATTGCATTACTCTGTTTCTCCATGAACTTAATACACTAGATGCATGCTGGATAGCGGTCGATGTGTGGAGTAATAGTACGAGATGCAGAATCATTTCGGTCTACTAATCTTGGACGTGATGCCTATATATACGATCATTGCCTTGGATATCGTCATAATTATTTGATCTTCTATCAATTGCCCAATAGTAATTTGTTTATCCACCATATGCTATTTTCTCAAGAGAAGCCACTAGTGAAATCTACGGCCCCCGGGTCTATCTTTTATCATACTGTTTACAGATCTATTATTCCAAAAACCCAAAAATACCTTGCTGCACTTTTTCTTTACTTATTTTATTTCTTGTTTTATTTAGATCTATTTATCCAAACTCATACGATTTAATCTATCTTTTTACCGAGGAGGGATTGACAACCCCTCTTAAGCGTTGGGTTGCAAGGATTTGTTCTTTGTGTGTAGGTACCATTTACATACTGTGGCTTGGTTCTCCTACTGGATTGATAACCTTGGTTCCGTAACTGAGGGAAATACTTGTCGTAGCTATGCTGCATCATCCCTTCCTCTTTGGGAAAATACCAACGCAAATTCAAGCCACGTCAGCTAGCAAATTGTGGAAAGATGAGAGTGCGTATAATCCATGGACTCACATTAGTCATAAAGAACTCACATACTTATTGCGGAAGTTTATTAGCCCTCGAAGCAAAGTACTACTACGCATGCCCCTAGGGGTATAGGTTGGTAGGAAAAGACCATCGCCCGTCCCCGACCGCCACTCATAAGGAAGACAATCAATAATAAATCATGCCCCAACTTTTTAGCATATCGAGAGACCATACATGCATGCTTCGGGAATCACAAATGATAACACCAATATTCTTACTAAACCACAATCATTCACTAGTACCTCCCACATATTACCATCTTTATATCGCAAAACTTATCATATTCAATGATCTACATGAAAGTTTTTATTATATCCCTCTTGAATATCTATCATATTAGGACCAAATTCATAACCCATGCAAATTGCCATTACTATTTATCAAACTCTCAAAATAATATAAGTGAAACATGAGAGTGCAACTATTGCTTTAAAATATAACCACCGTCGTGCTCTAAAAAATATAAGTGAAGCACTAGAGCAACTGCCTAGCTCAAAAGATATAAGTGAAGCACATAAACTATTCTAACAAATCACGAATAATGTGTGTCCCTCTCAAAAAGGTGTGTCCAACAAAGATTATTATGGCAAACTAAAAAGAAAATAATCAAAAGAATCATATAATACACGACGCTCCAAGCAAAACTCATATCATGTGATGAATAAAAATATAGCTCCAAGTAATTTTACCAATGGTTGGTAGACAAAAGAGGGGATACAATTGGGGGCATCCCCAAGCTTAGATGCTTGGGTGTCCTTGGATATTACCTTGGGGTTCCATGAGCATCCCCAAGCTTAGCATCTTTCCACTCATTATTCCTTCATCCCTCATGATCTCACTCAAAACTTGAAAACTTCAGCACACAAAACTCAACAAAAACCTTCGTGAGATCTATTAGTATAACAACCAAATCACAAACTTTAGTTACTATGTAAACCCATTCATATATTTTATTGAGTAATACCTAGTATATTCTAACTTCACCATGGCTTATACCCCCCTGATACAATCCATAGATTCATCAAAACAATCAAACAATGCAACGAAAATAGAATTTGTCAAAAACAGAACAGTCTGTAGTAATCTGAATAATGACTATACTTATGTAACTCCAAAAACTAAAAAATAATATCAAAATCATGCTCCTGTGAATTTAAACAATTCTGCTACTAGGTGCAAAAGTTTCTAATTTTCACAAAATCAATCAACTATCATCCAAATCACCCCAAAGGCTTTACTTGGCACAAACACTAATTAAAACACACAAAAACAACCATAACAGTAGAATAATTGTGTGCACATGAAAATCAGAAGAAGAGAAAACAAGAAAAACAAAGATAACAATTGGGTTGCCTCCCAACTAGCGTTATTGTTTTACGCCCCTAGCTAGGCGTAATGCATAGTCTCAAGTGTTGTCATCTTTAAAATTAATTCCATAGGTTGCCCCCATAATAGATTCATATGGTTGCTTGATTTTATTTCTAGGGAAGTGTTCCATACACTTCTTTGTGGAAATTGAAATCTTATATTCCTTTCTTTCATATCAATAATAGCACCTATGGTACGTAAGAACGGTCTACCAAGTATTATGAGACAAGACGGATTACAATCAATATCAAGTACAATGAAATCAAGGGGCACATAATTTCTATTTGCAAGAATAAGAACATCATTTATTCTACCCCAAATGTTTCTTAATAGTGGAATCCGCTAAGTGCAGATTAAGAGAACATTTATTCATATTGGTAAAACCTATCACATCACATAAAGATTTTGGTATGGTGGAAACGCTAGTGCCCAAATAACATAAAGAATGGCACTCATAATTTTTAAAATTAACTTTAATAGTAGGTTCCCACTCATCATATAATTTCCAAGGTATTGAAACGTCTAATTTTAGCTTTTCTTCTAAAGCTTTCATCATAGCTTCTACATTATGTTTAGTAAAAGCCTTATTTTGTTTGTAAGTATTGGGTGAATGTAATATCCCAAAATTCTAAATTTTGGAATGTTATATTAAATAGATAGTTTTGATTGTTTGTTTGATTGTTGTGTGATTGATTGGCCGAAAGTGAGTGAAATTTGAAACTTTTGAAAGTTAAATGGGAGGGAATAAAATGACTTTCCCAAAACTTTCACCTTGCTTTTATGATCTCCTTGAATTCAAATTCTTTTCATCACAAAACCCTGGAGAGAAGATAACATGACTTCTTCCATTTAAATAAATGAAAAGGGTTTTGAAAAGGTTTGAATTTTATTTGGAAATATTTCAAATTCAGAAACTCTAAGCAACTCAATGATTTTCATGAGAGAAGACAAAATGACTTCTTCAAAACCTACGAAATATGAGTTGGCAGTTTCAAAGAATCAAATTTAAAGTCCTTTTGGAATTATTTTCAATTTGGAGTTATTTGAGTTTTATTTAGATTATTTTTCTCCAAAAATACAATATATGGAAATTAGGGCAAAATGATTCCCTACATTAGAAAATTGCAGAGAAATAAATTTGAAATTATTTTGGTATTTTTAAAATGATTTTTATGAGGTTTTATTGCAGCAGTAGCACTTTTTGCTTTATTTGAATTTTTGTTGATTTTATTTGGCGCTAGAAAAATGTGCATCTTGTAGAAAATATTTTTCTGAAAATTTTGATATACAATATGCCTATGTTATATTTTGTTTTTATCTCTTTTGTTTTATTTCTTTATTTGTCTGTTTTTTTTAAAAAAAAATCTCCTTCCCCGAACTGGGCCTGCCCAGCATCTCGCCAGGCCGCGGCCCAGCCCGCCACCGCCGTCCCTGCCGTCTCTGACGGGGACTCCTCCCTAGAGTCCGCCTCGCCGCCGCCTCCTCTGGCCCTCGCCCACGCCACCACCTCGCCTCCGCCGCCCTTAAATAGCGAGCCTCGGTCATGACTGACGCTGAAACCCGCATTGCCTGCGCCCCACCGCCGCCCACGCTGCCGCTGCTTCGCCGCCCACGACACCTCCCACTGCTGCTGCTTCGCCACCCGCTCACGCGCCACCGCCGTCTCCGCCCATCGCCGCCGACCACAGAGCCGCTGTTGCCGCGTTCTTTGCCCGCGCCGCGACACCTTCCGCCGTTATGCTTGCTCACGCTCAAGGCGCTTCGCCGTCGTCTCCGCCGACCCCGGAGCCGTTGCCCGATCCAAATCGCCGCCGCGCCATCACCTCGCCAGTTTATTTTTCCAGAACCGGTATAACCGCTAAAACCCGCCCGGTTTTATTTTATTAGTTCGGTTTTATTCTATTAGATCGGTTTAGTTATTTAGGTTAAGTTATTTAGCGGACGTTCGTCCGTTAGGTTCGGTAGTGAATGATGTTCGTTCGTTAGGTTCTGTTAGCGAGCGTTCGCTCGATAGATTTTTCTTTTTCTTTTTAGTTTCGGCCAGGGACCTATCCGTGAATATTTTATTTACAGATTAGTCCCTAATCTTCAAACTTTCGCTACTTTTCGCCCATTTATCCAAATCCAACGAAACCAATGCCCACTTCTTTGTTATGATCTCCTCTATCCAGTAAAACAACTTAAACATATTCTTGGAAGTTTTAAAATTTGAATTTAAATAGATTTGTAGTTGAACTTCGTTTGATCGTAAAACGAGTTTTATAACTCTGTTTGAGTTGATTCTTTTTGCAAATCGAAGCTCTTGACCTAAACTTTCTGATAAGGCCAAATTCACATAATTTTGGTACTGTTAGAAAGTGCTTTATGTTGCAAGAGTTATTTTCTTGGTTTTGATGTTTTTCGAATTGTCTTCTTCGTTCTTTCCGATATTTTGAGTTATTGCTTATGTGTGGTTACTATTGCTTGCTCACGATAGATTGACCGGAGTGTGATGAGTAGAACTATCAGGAGTTATGAGTGTGAATCATCTTCATCAACAGTACAGGCAAGTTCACATCATATCCCTTTCATACCCAGTTTTTATGCATTAGTTTCACCCTCAAACATTGCATCAGTAGGCTTGATAACATGTGGGTTTTCGGAAGTAGTTGATGAGGTAGGAACCTATTATCCTGCATTCAAACCTTGGGAGTTACTTCTACGTTATGCTCATACTGCTCCGTTAAGCTCGTAGACGTGGATTGGTTGAGTGGTTTCATCACAGATGTGAGAGTTATTATTTAATGGTTAACTTAAGGTGGCTACTTTAATACACATCTGGGTGGGATGGTAGGGGCACCCTGGAGCACCCAGTGGTTTGCCCGGGCACCTAGAGAACCCAGTGCTTGCCCAAGGGGATCCCGGAGGACCCGTGTGATCACCCTATTGAATGCCACCCAGGCTCAAAGGGATCATAAGATTATTCATGCTAGAAACTTCTGTGTGCAGCCACAAGCTATTATGGGCTCTAGCATAGTTGAGTATGTTACATGACCTCTTCCAGTGGTAGGCTAGCAGATGTAGGGGATGTAGGTTGGTACTGTCTACCCAGGGTTAGAGTTAATGCTTCTGAAAGACTGTGTCTTGGTCATCCGTTTCTCAAACACCATGTAGTGCGAGAAATCCAATGGAGGAGATCGAGTCTTGTGGGGGAAAGTGCGCAAACCTCTACAGAGTATACAAACTAATCATGGTTAGCCGTGTCCCCGGCTATGGACATCTTGAGTATCTGGTTCTTAGATTATCATGTTGATCTCATCACTCTAATTAATTAATTTGTTGGGTTGATGATTATTAAATTGGGATTGAGTTGGAGGAACCTTCTCAATGTTTTTAACATACTTTGTAGTTAAATAAAATATATTCCTTTGATGTAGGAAAAAATGGCTTTTCGCAAAACATTATAACCATAGAGCCTCCACCAGCCATATATGCATGTAGTGATAGTTATTATTCATCATTGTCCTATGGTGTGAATTTGCCAGTACATTCAATGTACTGACCCTTTGTGGCTGCAGCGTATGATGTTGCAGGATATCTTACGACGAGTAAGTGACACGTTAGGGTTATGATTTCTACACTCAACTTTGTCGTTGGTGTTGATGGGAATCCACAACCTTGTTGTTACTTCCGCTATTTGGATTGAGGCAATAGTGTTTATGTTACTTTATACATGTGATTTACCTCTGCTATAAATCCTCGAGTACTATGTGTGTCAGCATACTGATCCAGGGATGACACTTAAGCACAGTGACTTGACCGTCTGAGGTCGGGTTGCTACAAGATGGTATCAGAGCACATGTTGACTGTAGGACATGACCCTACAAATTGGCAAGCCCATAGGAAAGATTTTTCTCTACAACATTCTTTTCAAAAATATCTTTTACCTCTCTTCTCTTCTGAGCTTATTCAAAAATTTCCTTTTAAGTGAGACTATACCCCTTTCCCCATTTGACCACACGAGGATTCGACAGATGAGACCACTCCAAAAAGTACAAGATATCGGACAACTAAAGACCACTTCGGAATGAAGAGGATTTTAGTGGGCATTAGAATAATGGAAACTACAATGGTTGAAGACTCAGAAGACTAGGAGAATTGGAGGGTATGAAGAATTTCCAGATTTGTATGGCCTAGTAAGGCTTCCCTGATGGAACTTGACAGACTATGGAAGTATCAATACCCGAGATCAAGGTGTATCGAAGAAAGACCAGAACATGGAGCATTAGAACTCAAAGTTTTGTCAAGAAAACCCTAAGCAGGAGATATCAACTATGGAATAATAGTTCATGTCAATGACCAGGGCAGAAATATGGATATCCAAGATGTTATCGCCCGCTTATGCTATTGTTACCATGCTGAGTTAAGCATGCATTCTTCGGAAGGATTGGATGGTAGAAGGCCGATGGAGCATCTATCAGCAAAGGATGAAGTTTTAACCTTAGCTGGTGTATCGCCAGGATCTGGAGTATTACATCAAGAATTTTAAGATGGACCTTCAGGCAGTCGTATTTGACAAAGAAGCATTTCGGAAAGAACTCGGGACCCAGAAGCTGAAAGTAGCCAAGCAGGAGGAGCAAAACCTCGAGATACCGGAGATTCGTCAGGAACTGAAGGATAGTAGGACCATGGTTCATGCCAAGGATATAGAAAACCCAGAAGTTTGGAACGCAACTCCAGAATATTAAAGGATGTCCCGAGAGACTTCGCGACAACAGAGATGAACTAGCAAAAGAACTTGAGAAGGACAAGCACGATCGGAAGAAGCCATCGGAGTCAGGAACAAGACATGAAGCGTTTGGCGACATTGAAGATTTATTAGAAGACCAAACCCCTGTTATATACCCACATTAGATGCGATGATTGTGAGTTGTCATTTGTTTTTTGTTTTCCGACAGCCACAAATAAAATCTGTCTTTTCAAAACTATTGTTTGCATTGTGTGTATCCCTCTCTATCTCTCTTATCTCACCCCAAAACCCTTGGAGCCAATAGAGGATTAATGGAGATGAGTTCACATTTCCGGGACCGATAAGTCAATTGGAGATGGACCATGGATTCATAAGATGGAAGATCATATGGAGAATAAAACTATAGTCGGACAGGATATGACCTAGCATGCTCTTCAGTGCTTTGAAAGAGGTGCTGCTACTTGGTGGAGGATGTACCAAACCAACAATGGATGGCAGAGAATAGCCACTCGGGAAGAATTTAAGTTGACTCTGCTAAAGTCTCGGTTTGTGTCCCAGAAGTTGGAGCCTTATGGAAATGATGTGAAGAAACCTTGTGCACGCAAGCTTTATGGAGAAATAGGACACAACTATAAAGAACACAAGGATGAATTCCCAAATTGTGAAGGAAGTCACCCAGATGAAGAATGCCCAACTAGGTAGATCACTTGTTTCTTGTGTGAAGGAACTACCCACTACCCTGCACAGTGTCACATGTACCCCGTGGTACAAAGAATCATCCAGCAGAAGAAAGAAGCAATGAAAGGGGCCCTCATGGAAATTTTACAAGAACTTGTCATGGAGGAAGAGGTGGAGGACACACCTAAAGAAGAACCAATTATACCTTGCACCAAGTCTTTCTATTCATGTGGGGAAGAAGGACACATCTCCCAAAATTGTCTGAATGGGGATCTAGTAGAATTCCCGACAGAGGAAGTAGAGTATGACCCACAGGAAATAGAAGCCCTGATTGGAATGGAAAAGTCCAGGAAGAGAAGTAGATTCGATTCTAGGAAGGACCTGAGTCATATCACCTGTTACAGGTGCAAGGAGTCAGGGCACTACCTCAGTAGTTGCCCAAAAAGGAAGCCGAGGACCCAAGGAGGCTATGTAAACCTGAGGAAACCACGAAATTTGTCAGAAGTAGTATGTTTCTGCTGTAATGAAGCAGGGCAGTTTGCCAGAGATTGTCCCAAGGAGAAGGAGACTTGTGATAATTAGTTGTGTCTGTGAGAAGTATAGTAGTAGTAGTGAGAACTTTTTCCTTTATATTGAGGAGATGAGTTGAGGCATGCAATGGAAAAGCAAGAGATTGTGATCATTGGAGAATCAATAAAGTAGCATCGTTGGTATTGATTTGGATTTTATAAGTTGTTACTCTATGAATAAAGATTTCGACCAATTTCGAGGATATGAGAAATATGGTCCATGGATGAATTTGTGCATTTCAAGGGTGGTAGTACCCTGTGAGGAGATTTTACCATGAAAAGGATAATGATATTCCACGGAGTGGACTTTGGACAAAATAAGTAGGAGTTTTAACTCGATATGTGGGATACCCCAAGAATAAGAAGGGATGAAGTACTATTGGATATAAAGGAGGTAGAATGTTGGTAATATGGATCAAATTGTAACTCCATGAGGAGTCGGAGTAATCATGTCATAGTTTGGTACCAATAGAAGTAAGAGAGATAGTACAATTGGATGGAATTAAGAATGCTAGGAAGCTGAATGTTGGAATAATGATCAGTTTTCCCCGATGATGAGTTCAATGTTTACAAGTGATGAGATGGGCCATAACCCACAGGCCCCAGGACCTGCCAATAGGGATGAAAATGGACTGGAAACTTTCCGTTTTTCTGGAGAAAAAATTGAAACGGAGAGGAAATATGAAAACGGAAACAGAAATTTGCAAAACGGAAGTGGAAATGGAATTTTTAATGTGAAAACGGAAACAAAAATGGAACGGTGTTTTTCGGTGGAACATGCATGGAAAGGGAACTTTCCGTTTCCGTGAATATGGAATTTCTGTTTTTACTATAGATCTATGGCTGCTTTGTAGCCAACCACGAAAGAAACACAATAACACAATTAGTAGAATGGATCTGAGGCCCAACTTCTACTACCACACATGTACTCAGCTTGACCCTGTACGCAATTGTCCAGTACTACTACAATACTGCACTAAGTTACTAACATAATGATATTATTTTATAGTCATGTTAACAACTCATTAAATTTGTTTGTTTTTGTGTGTATTTCTTTATGATTCAAAGGGTTTTTTTAGTTCTGATCAATGCCCACTTTTGTTTCCGTATCCTCTTTGTATTCGCTCTGTGTCTGTTTCCGGTAGTATCTGTTTCCGTATTCATTTCCGGGGTTTCTGTATTCATTTCTGCTTCTGCAAAAAAAATATGAAAACAAATATGATAGCACTCAGTTCCGTCCGTTTCTGCTCCGTTTTCATCCCTACCTGCCAAGAAGCAAGCACACTCTTGGTGAAGGAAAAACCCTGGAAGAAGTTACATTTATCGATAGATGATCTTATAGGAGTAACGCAAAACTTGAGAGTTGTGAAGGAATGATAGATGTTTGTTTGGCTTGCTGAATCAATGGATTTATCTGAACCTGGTTTGTCGATAAGACAAATTTCGCAATGTTGGTGAGGATGACCGAGTGTTAGCATGCGAGATTCGCTATATAGAGGGTAATGATTTCGGTGCGGGATGGATTGATCACCATACAGACTTACTCTTATCATTCACTTTGCTATATTGGATGGTAAATCTGAGTGACTTACCCATAGTAGAGCGACGACGGTTAAAACCTTGTTTAAACCTTAGAATGGTATGACAATTTCCCCCTTGTACTAGGCAGCTGTTGCCACACGTAGGATATACAGTGAGAATGAAGCCCAGACCCATTTCCTGGAGGAGAAACCATAAATGGTTGACCACCATGAGATATCGATAGTTGTTTAGTATTGGCGCCAGACCTATCAGCTAAGAAGACCTAGTCACAGGAGAACCATACCAGGATGAAAGGACATGGGAATTGAGGAAAAAGTTTATGCCACTACCGGAAGAGCCCAGAGAAGGAATTTTCCCGAGAATCTCAGAAGACTGATCCCGTCAACAAAGAGGATGGAGTATATAAGTTTTGATGGAACCATAACCATGCTTCTAAGGGTGGTAGCACCCCAGACCCCCTGTGACGAACGATGGATTTTGAGAAGACCCCCAAACCTAACCTATTTCTTGCTAGCCTCTCCGAATTTCGAGGACAAGATTCATTTTAAGGGTGGTAGGTTTGTAACATCCCAAAATCTAAATTTTGGAATGTTATATTAAATAGATAGTTTTGATTGTTTGTTTGATTGTTGTGTGATTGGCTGAAAGTGAGTGAAATTTGAAACTTCTGAAAGTTAAATGAGAGGAAATAAAATGACTTTCCCAAAACTTTCACCTTGCTTTTATGATCTCCTTGAATTCAAATTCTTTTCATCACAAAACCCTGGAGAGAAGATAACATGACTTCTTCCATTTAAATAAATGAAAAGGGTTTTCAAAAGATTTGAATTTTATTTGGAAATATTTCAAATTCAGAAACTCTAAGCAACTCAATGATTTTCATGAGAGAAGATAAAATGACTTCTTCAAAACCTACGAAATATGAGTTGGAAGTTTCAAAGAATCAAATTTAAAGTCCTTTTGGAATTATTTTTAATTTGGAGTTATTTGAGTTTTATTCAAATTATTTTTCTCCAAAAATAAAATATATGGAAATTAGGGCAAAATGATTCCCTACATTAGAAAATTGGAGAGAAATAAATTTGAAATTATTTTGGTATTTTTAAAACGATTTTTATGAGGTTTTATTGCAACAGTAGCACTCTTTGCTTTATTTGAATTTTTGTGGATTTTATTTGGCGCTAGAAAAATGTGCATCTTGTAGAATATATTTTTCTGAAAATTTTGATATATAATATGCCTATATTATATTTTGTTTTTATCTCTTTTTTTATTTCTTTATCTGTCTATTTTTTTTAAATCTCCTTCCCCGAACTGGGCCGGCCCAGCATCTCGCCAGGCCACGGCCCAGCCCGCCACGGCCATCCCTGCCGTCTCCGACGGGGACTCCTCCCCAAAGTCCGCCGCACCGGCGCCTCCTCTGCCCCTCGCCCACGCCACCACCTCGCCTCAGCCGCCCTTAAATAGCGAGCCCCGGTGGCACAAGACGCTGCTGAAGCCGCCGCCGCCGCGCCTCGCCGCCGCCGCCTTTGCCGCTTGTTGCTGCTTCGCACTTCCTTGGCGACACCTCCTTGTTGTCATTGCTTGCCGCCGCGCCGCTCGCGCCGCCGTCTCCGCCCCATCGCCACGACCTCGAGCTGCTGCCGCCGCCTGTCTTCCACGCCGCCCATGACACCTCCTTGCCCATTGCTGCCATTGCTTGCGCCCTGGCTGTCGCCGTCTCCCCCCATCGCCGTCGACCCCAGAGCCGCCGCCCGATCCAAATCGTCGCCGCACCGTCACCTCGCCGGAGTAGCCTCCGCCGCCGATTTATATTTCCTGAACCGGTATAACCGCTAAAACCCGCCCGGTTTTATTGTATTAGTTTGGTTTTATTCTATTAGATCGGTTTAGTTATTTAGGTTAAGTTATTTAGCGGACGTTCGTCCGTTAGGTTCGGTAGCGAACGATTTTCGTTCGTTAGGTTCTGTTAGCGAGCGTTCGCTCGATAGATTTTTCTTTTTCTTTTTAGTTTCAGCCAGGGACCTATCTGTGAATATTTTATTTATAGATTAGTCCCTAATCTTCAAACCTTCGCTACTTTTCGCCCATTTATCCAAATCCAATGAAAACAATGCCCACTTCTTCGTTATGATCTCCTCTATCCAGTGAAACAACTTAAACATATTCTTGAAAGCTTTAAAATTTGAATTTAAACAGATTTTTAGTTGAACTTCGTTTGATCGTAACACGAGTCTTATAACTCTGTTTGAGTTGATTATTTTTGCAAATCGAAGCTCTTGACCTAAACTTTCTGATAAGGCCAAATTCACATAATTTTGGTACTGTTAGAAAGTGTTTTATGTTGCAAGAGTTATTTGCTTGGTTTTGATGTTTTTCGAATTGTCTTCTTCGTTCTTTCCGATCTTTTGAATGATTGCTTATGTGTGGTTATTATTGCTTGCTCACGATAGATTGACCAGAGTGTGACAAGTAGAAATATCAGGAGTTATGAGTGTGAATCATCTTCATCAACAGTACAGGCAAGTTCTCACTTTGATCATATCCCTTTCATACCCAGTTTTTATGCATTAGTTTCACCCTCAAACATTGCATGAGTAGGCTTGATAACTTGTTGGTTTTGGGAAGTAGTTGATGAGGTAGGAACCTATTGTCCTGCATTCAAACCTTGGGAGTTATTTCTACGTTATGCTCATACTGCTCCGCTAAGCTCATAGACGTGGATTGGTTGAGTGATTTCATGACAGATGTGAGAGTTATTATTTAATGGTTAACTTAAGGTGGCTACTTTAATACACATCTGGGTGGAATGGTAGGGGCACCCTGGAGCACCTAGTGGTTTGCCCGGGCACCTGGAGAACCCAGTGCTTGCCCAAGGGGATCCCGGAGGACCCGTGTGATCACCCTATGGAATGCCACCCAGGCTCAAAGGGATCATAAGATTATTCATGCTAGAAACTTCCGTGTGCAGCCACAAGCTATTATGGGCTCTAGCATAGTTGAGTATGTTGCATGACCTCTTCCAGTGGTAGGCTAGCAGATGTAGGGGATGTAGGTTGGTACTGTCTACCCAGGGTTAGAGTTAATGCTTCTGAAAGACTGTGTCTCAGTCATACGTTTCTCAAACACCATGTAGTGCGAGAAATCCAACGGAGGAGATCGAGTCTTGTGGGGAAAAGTGCGCAAACCTCTGGAGAGTGTACAAACTAATCATGGTTAGTCGTGTCCCCGGTTATGGACATCTTGAGTATCTGGTTCTTGGATTATCATATTGATCTCATCACTCTAATTAATTAATTTCTTGGGTTGATGATTATTAAATTGGGATTGAGTTGGAGGAACCTTCTCAATGTTTTTAACATACTTTGTAGTTAAATAAAATATATTCCTTTGATGTAGGAAAAATTTGGCTTTTCGCAAAACATTATAACCATAGAGCCTCCACCGGCCATATATGCATGTAGTGATAGTTATTATTCATCATTTTCCTATGGTGTGAATTTGCTAGTACATTCAATGTACTGACCCTTTGTGGCTGCAACGTCTGATGTTGCAGGATATCTTACGACGAGTAAGTGATACGTTAGGGTTACAATTTCTACACTCAACTTTGTTGTTGGTGTTGATGGGAATCGACAACCTTGCTGTTACTTCCGCTATTTGGATTGAGGTAATAGTGCTTACGTTACTCTATACATGTGATTTACCTCTGCTATAAATCCTCGAGTACTGTGTGTGTCAGCATACCGATCCAGGGATGACACTTAAGCACAGAGACTTGACCATCTGAGGACGGGTCGCTACAGTGAATTAAGCATGGATTGAAACAAGGAAATACACTCAATTAAAGAACAATTATCATAATTAAAGTCCTTGAAATCCAAAGTAGTGGGCAATCTCTATTTAAAGTTTTGACCTCTCCAAACCCAGTTTTCCAAAAAAAATCATTAATATCATCACCCTCCGTACAATGGGGATGGCTTCTAGCTAAAGTTGACTCATCTTCGGTCCACTTTTCATCAAGTTTTATATTGCTAAACAAAGATTCAATCTATGAAACACTAACCATTTTAATATTTGCATCATGATTACGATAAAAACCATGCGGAAACGCTTTTTCTAGGAATGATCGCTTCGCCCTCAACCTAGCGGTTCTTTCTTTACTTTCATCAATGGAAACATAGAGAGCTTTAATAGACTCATTAATATCAAGCTTGGGAGGCAAGATTTTAGTTTTGAGATTGTCCACATCATGCACAATTCTATCCATGTTCCTAGCCATATCATCAACTTTACTCAATATCATAGTATTGAAAACTTTTTGAGAATTAATAAGTTATTTAATATTACTTTCGAGATCACATGTCATCATCATCATATTATTATTATTACCATAGGAATTTCCATAATGGTTAGAGGAATTTCCAGGGAATGGCCTAGGATTAAAATTACCTCTATAAGCATTACTATTGAGATTGTTTCGTGAGACAAAATTCACATCTACGTGATAATTATTTTGCTCAATTAAAGTATACAATTTCATATCAATAGGATCAATATGAGCACCCTAACTAGCAACCATTTTCATAAGCGCATCTACTGTATCACTCAAAGCACTAATTTCTTCAACGGTATTCACTTTTTTACTAGTAGGAGTTTTTTCAGTGTGCCATTGTGAATAATTTTCCATAATATTATCAAGCAATTTGTAGCTTATCCTGGTGTGATTTACATAAAGGTACCTCCCGCGGCAGAATCTAAAAGATTTCTAGAAACAAAGTTCAATCCCGCATAATTTTTTTGTTTGATCATCCATAAACTTAAACCTCGAGTAGGGCAATTTCTTATCATTAATTTCATGCTCTCCCAAGATTGGGCAACATGTTCATTCTCAAGTTGCTTAAAATTCCTTATTTCATTTCCAAGATAAATAATTTTCCGGGGAGGAAAATACTTGGCAATAAAAGCATCTTTACACTTATCCCAAGAATCAATATTATTTCGGGGCCAAGAAGCCAAGTTTGGATAGACTCCGCATATTCAGATGCTCATCAATGCCAAGTTTGGCACGGACACCTACCTGTTGGATAGACCCCACTTGCCACTGCAGCCTGAACATGAGGACAACGAGGTTGTGATGGTGAGAATGCTCCCACATCTGTTGAAGGACATGCTAAGTCCAAGTCGCTAAACAAGCTAAAGCCGAGAAGGAAGCAAGAAAAGCCCAAGAGCGTTGCAGAACAACTTCTTGAAGCCACTCAGAGAATTGAGCTACGCTTTGGCCAGCATAGTGCAATCTCGGAGAGCCTTGAGAGGATCGTTGAGGATAAGTTCCATGCTCGACGCTGTCGATGAAGTGCAGTCACCGTCAACAAGCTTGATGAGATATCGAGGAAGCTAAGAGGAGAAGGCAGAACTCATGAAGGAGATGGAAGGTGACATGGTCCAGATGACTATGAGCAGCCTGCTGCAGTGCCCACAAAGCCCAGATCAGCTGCTATTCCGAGGTCGATCCTGTGGCTACTACATCAACACCTCCTACTGACTCCGTCGGTTGGCCCAAAGACCAGCCCAAGATCCACTCCTCCAGCTCCACAGACTTGCAGAAGCTTTGCAGATGCAGCCATCTCCACTCCATCGACGCAGACAGAGCCGCCAGCAGAGTCCCGAGTGACGATTAGCTCTATACCTTCGAACTTTTGGTAACTTGTTGCCAAAGGGGAGAAATTGTATAGATCATAGGACTTCGAGAGAGAGTGCTCGTTTTGCTCTTTCGTTTGCGGTTTTCCTTGAGATACTTTTGAGTTCTTTGAGATACTTCGTGTGCTTGATACTACGCTTGCTCTATCTTGATGAGTGCTTGATCATCTTGTGCTTAATGTGTGCTTGATGCTTATCATATTCCATTCATATCTTGTATGATCATTTACTCATGTCTTGGTGATTGGGTGCATGCTATTCATTCTTATCATTTTGTGCGCTCCACCAAGATGTATGTGACATGGAAGAGTAACCCATGATCCTAATCGATTGTGCATTTGCATTCAAACGCAAATCTTAAATAATGCACAAATTTAGGGGGAGCTCTTGCTTATCACATACTTCTCAAAGCGACGATGTTATTCATTGATTATATCATTTGTCGAAGCTTTGATCTATATGTTGTCATCAATTACCAAAAGGGGAGATTGAAAGTGCAACTAATCCCGGTGGTTTTGGTAATTAATAACAACGTATATATCATTGAACTAATCATTTCTTGAGAATATTTCGAAAGTTCGGTGATATGGGAATGGCAATGACTGATGATGTGGACCCTCAAAATGCTAAGGAAAACATTGGCAAAAGCTCAAGACTCCATTTTTGGTTTAGTGATCCAAGATCACATTGAGTCCATAGGAAAGCCAATACTATTAAAAGGGGTGAGGTTATGATGATGATCTGGTTGCTCTAAAGTGCTTAGTGATTTATCTCTCAAACAATCAGCAATCTTTCATTCCAACATAAACCCATAAGTAATCTCGGTCCCACCGATTCCAAACTCACCACACCGAGATGAACCACCTCACCATATAGCCAAACCCTAAGAATCTCGGATTTTCCGATTCCAAACTCGGTCATTCGAAATTGGTGTTGCCAAGCTTCAGAACCTTCAGACTCAAATCGGTGTCACCGAGATGAGAAAGTCGGTCCCACCGAGATTGGCAAACCCTAGACTTTGGAAGAATCGGTCTAACCGAGATTGTATTTTCGGTCCCACTGAAAATCCCAACGCTCACAAGATTTGAACTTTCGGTCCGACCGAGTTGTCAACTTCGGTCCGACCGAGATTGCTCAAATGTGTGTAACGGTTGGATTTTTGTGGAGGCTATAAATACCCTCCACCTCCTCTTCATTCGTGGAGAGAGCCATCGAAAGAACTACCACTCCTACCTTACATTTCCGAGAAGAAAACTACCTACCCTTGTGTTGAGATCAAGTTGCTCCACTCCCACCATATGACACTTGATTTCTAGTCTTTCCAAGTTGCTTTCCACTCAATCCTTCCTCCACCACAGCCAAATCAGTGAGGAGAGTTGAGTGTTGGGGAGATTATCATTTGAAGCACAAGAGCAAGGAGTTCATCATCACCAACCCCATCTATTACCTTTTGGAGGGTGGTGCCTCCTAGATTGGTTAGGTGTCGCTTGGGAGCCTCCGTCATGATGTGGAGTTGAACCAAGGAGTTTGTAAGGGCAAGGAGATCGCCTACTGTGAAGATCTACCCCGAGTAAGGCTAGTCCTCCGTGGGCGTAAGCCATGATGGCATAGACAAGGTTGCTTCTTCGTGGACCCTTCGTGGGTGGAGCCCTCCGTGGACTCGCGCAGCCGTTACCCTCCGTGGGTTGAAGTCTCCATCAACGTGGATTGACGATAGCACCACCTATCGGAACCACGAGAAAAAATCTCCGTGTCTCCATTGCGTTTGCTCTTCTCCACCTCTCATTTACTATACATGCAATTTACTTTCCGCTGCCATAACTCTAGAATTGCATGTGTAGGGTGATACTTGACTTGGTTATCATTGTGAACTTGCTAAGAAACTACTCCAATCAAAAGGCTAAATTTTTAAGTTGTCAAGTAGTCTAATCACCCCCTCTAGACATACTTCCGATCCTACAAGTGGTATCGAGCTTTGGTCTCCATTGGATTGGTTTCCATTGCATTGACTCCATAAGCTTGGTTTCACAACCTAGGAGAGTATGGCGTCTAGTGAGGGTAATTTTCGAGAGGTCCTTACTTTGATGGTTCAAACTTTGCTAGTTGGAAGCATAAAATGAAAATGCATATTCTTGGACATAACCCCGCCGCATGGGGCATTATTTGTGTTGGCTTGCAAGGTGAGTTCTTCGAGGAAGGAAAAGTTCCGGATCGCGAAGCTCTGCGGATGAGTTGCGGATGTTACGAACAATGCTCAAGCTTGTGACATTCTCTTCAATGCTTTGTGTCCCGAGGAGTTCAACAAGATCAGCCGCCTTGAGAATGCAAAAGAGATTTGGGATACTTTGGTGAAATGCACGAAGGTACCGAGTCCGTGAAGGAATCAAAGCTAGATGTTCTTCAAGGTCACTTGACAAATTCAAGATGAAGGAAGGTGAAGGAGTCGCTGAAATGTACTCTAGGCTTGCTCTCATCACCAATGAGATGGCAGGCTTAGGAAGCGAAGAAATGACCGATCGATTCATCATCAAGAAGATTCTCGAGCTTTGGATGGAAAGTATGACACCGTGTGCACTTTGATCCAAATGATGCCAAACTACAAAGATCTCAAGCCTACGAAGTCATTGGAAGGATTGTTGCTCATGAGATGACACTTAAAGATAAGGAAGAGCTTCACAACAAGTCAAGTGGTGCTTACAAAGCTGCAGTTGAAGCTCCCACATCCTCAAGTGACAAGCTAGTTTCCAATGAAGAGATAAGCCTAATGGTGAAGAACTTCAACAAATTCTACAAGAGTAGAAGCAAGGAAAGAAGCTCAAAGTCTAGATCATATGATGAAAGGAGATCTTCTAGTCGTGATCGAAATCTGCTACAATTGTGGAAGACCGGACACTACTCAAATGAGTGTTCGACTCCCCACAAGAGAAGAGAAGAATCTCCAAGAAGAAGAAGCTCAAGAGAAGAGTCGCCTCGAAAGGAGAGAAGGAGTAGAGATGATCGTTATGAACGAAGATCCTCTCGGAGAAGCAAGGATTCGGAAAGGAAAGACAAGTCATCAAAGAGCTACACAAGAAGAAAACATCAAGCTCATGTTGGTGAATGGGTTTCGGCCCGACTCGACAATCACTCCGAAAGAAGCTATCACTCCAACTCGAATCTGATCAAGATGAAGGTGTTGCGGTCTTGCTCTCGTATCCTCCAACTCCAACTCCTATGACATATTTGATTCACCAAATGAGGGAATTGGAAGATGCTTCATGGCAAAAGGCCCCAAGGTATCACATCCTGAGTTTATTGACTTTGATA
The DNA here is from genome assembly GCA_021437245.1 of Aegilops speltoides. Classification (NCBI taxonomy): domain Eukaryota; kingdom Viridiplantae; phylum Streptophyta; class Magnoliopsida; order Poales; family Poaceae; genus Aegilops; species Aegilops speltoides. Next base: position 406,836,606 of record CM038142.1, read on the forward strand.
GTGATGAGGATGACTTGCTTGGTGAAGATGAGCTCTTACATGATAAATCTAGTGAGCTTAGTAATGATGAACATGCTAGTAGTCTTTATAGTCGAGATGAGTCGAATGACAATGCTATGAAGGAGATTGAGCGTCTAACTAAAGAACTAAACACTCTTAAGTTAGCTCATGAAACAACTCAAGAAGATCATAGAGAGCTCCTAAGATCTCATGAGAAGCTACGCTCGAGAAGCTCAATCTAGAGCAAGAACATGAGTTTCTAAAAGCTATCAATGACGATCTTCAAAGAAGAGTTCTTCATATCTTGCCAAACAACTTCTCTTGTCTAATTTCTTGCCACCTATCAAAACTAAGCATGACAAGCATAAGAAAAATTCTTCATCTAGTAGTAACAATAATCATGCTAAATCAAATGTTGTTACTTCTAGTAATTCTCTTGATTCCACTAACAATGTTTCAAGCCAAGTTTCACTTGAGCAAGAAAATAGTCTATTGAAAGGGATTATAGAGAAAGGTGTCTACAAGAGTCTTGCGGAAGCAAGAGCTTTGAGGAAATTGTTCGCAAACAAGGAAGACACGGAAGAATCAAGGAATTGGTTTTGAGCGAAAGTTCAACGCCGAGGGTGTTGAATGGGAAGAAGGTCAATATCCCACTCCAAAGTTTGTTTCTCAAGAAGAGAAGTATGATCCTACTTCTTCAAACGAGGAACAAGCTCAAGATGACCTTCCACCACAAGACCACAAGCTAAAAGGCAAGGACAAGCTTCAAGAGGAGATTGATGCATTCATTGAAGCACCCAAGGCCATGGTCAAGTGGGTTCCCAAGGCAACTTCAAGTTCTACTTCAACAAGCTCAACTACTACCCCAAGGATTCCCATCAAGATGATGTGGATCCCAAGAAGAAGAACTAGAGAGTTCTTGAGGGTGACTCCAATATACTTCACTCATATTCATTTTGGCAAGGACTTGTGCAATCAACTTTCACATCTTGCACTAGTTCATGGAGTCACAAACCCTCATGTTGGTATGTCAAGGGACAAGGTAATCATTGCTTTCATGGACATCATCTATTGTGAACTTCAATCTATGTCCATGGATATTCTTGTTTGTTCCTTGTGGGACTAACCCATGTAGGTATTGAAAGTGCCGAATCCAAAGGATTGCTCCCAACTCTTGATGATCTTCATCAACATTGAGCATCCACATCTTCAACATCTACATGAAGTCTTCAACGACAACCCAAGGTTAGTTTGACCCTTTAAAAGGGTTCTCACATCAAGGGGAGCTTTGCTCTAAAGAAATGAGCTAAAGCATCTTCTAATGATGTGAACACATCAATGCTTTATGGAAAAGTGGTAACCCCACTTGTGCTTAAACGATGAGTATGACCTATGATCAAATGTTCTCATTTGACTCCTAAGTCAATATACTCATATATAGATGACCTAGTCATCGCCAAATTGTGTGCTAGCTGTTAGTGTTTTGTTTGTGCATGTTTGACACATATTTCATTTGCTATCTTATTGTGTGAGCATGTTGGATGCATGATTTTATCCATTCAAGGACATCCATTTGTTGCTTTGGTCTTTTTGGATATTTTCTTTTTGACCAAATGGATGGACAAGAATGCCTAAGTTCCTCCCTAGCTATCTATGCTTTCTTGTCTCAAACTCTATTCATGCTTATATCACAAACTTTGAACAAGACTTTTTCGGACAGACCGAGTGAGGAGCACTCGGAGCCACCGATCCGTCAAAAGCCTAACTTCCAAAACCTTCTAAGTACTTTCGGTCAAACCGATATACTCAAATCGGATGCATCAAATCACTTGGATTGATCTAGGTTTTCACCTCGGTGAAACCGAAGTTTCAAATTTCGGCGTGACGAAGTGTGTAATCGCACGCAGCTAACCATCTCGGTCCCACCGAAGTTTTCAAACTCGGTCCCACCGACACCGAAGGTATATATACTCGAGGACGAGCGCGTTGATTACTTCTTCAAACGCTTCGCCTCAAACCCTTAGCTGCCGTCGCCTTGGTCTCCGGATCGTCTCCGCCGTCGCTGTTGCGCCCCGCTGGTCTCCATCGCCGTCAACGGTCCTTCGCACCGCACCGTTGCCGCCGTAGTGAAGCTCCACCGCATTGGGTGAGTTTCATCCCTCTCGTGTTCCAATCGCTGATTCAATGCACGATAGGCGTTGCCATGTTTCTTGCCAAGATTGAGATCTCCCTATCCAGCCGTTTAGGTCATAGAACAAATTTCGAGTGAAAATTTTAGGGTTAGGTTTCACGAACACATCTCGGTGTGACCGATTCTGCATTTTCGGACTGACCGATTTGGCCTCTGGCCATTGCACTGCACTTTTCGGTGAAACCAAGTTGTGCAAATCGGTAAGACCGAAAAGAAGATTTAGTGAAACCCTAAGCTGTCTCGGCTAGACGAAACCCATTTCGTCCAACCGAAAGTGGTGTATGTGGTCTGTTTAGACATTTCGGTTTCACGAATTAATAGACTTCGGTCGACCGACATGTATTCTGTGAAAACCTAAAACTAAAGTTTGAACTCATTCTTTTGCAAAATCCTCTGCAGTTTGTGATAACTCTTCTATTCTCGCCTATACCCACTCTATTCACGGGTTGTCGACATGTATGCGAAGGAAGTGACAATGAACAGTCCGAGATGCCGTTGAGATTCCAGAGGCAGCTACAAGTCCGAAGCAAGCAGTTTTTCAGATGATGGAGAGAGAAGCACTCCAAGTGGATCGCTGCTGCCGCCACAGGCAGGAGGAAGAGAAACTCAGATGAGGAAGATTCAGACTTCATTGTCGATGAGGAAATAACTTCTAAGCCAAAGAGGAAGGTGGTTGCCAAAGAGCATCAAGGGCAACAAACCAAGAAAGGCACCAAGAAGGTCAAGAAATCCTCTGTTGCACGAAGCTCAAGATGGAAGAAACCTCCAAAGAAGATCAAGAAGACTTCCAAGAGGAAGAGGAAAGTTCATGAAGAGACGGTGATGATGATGATGATTACGATGAGGAAGCACCTCAGCCTCCTCGAAGCGAAGTTGATGGGTGATGCCATCGAGCAGGAGCACCTCCAAAAGCTAAACCTTCAGCTCCAAAGAAAGGCAGCCCAAGCCAAACCAGCCGCCAAGCCCAAGAAGACTGTGAGGAACATACCGCTTCAGAGAAGAAGAAGGACAATGTGCCACTGCAGAATCGATGATGAGGCTCATGTTTTGCTCAAGCTCGCATGAAACCGCCAGTTCATAATGAAGCTCATCCTCGAGCTGAAAATATGAAGGAGAGAAAGGACAAAGGACTCGAGCTATGGAGGCAAACAGATCCATATGCCAGCAGGAGAAGAACAAAGATTGACTCAAGATTCCACACAAGAGAGCAACAAGACTTTTATGAGGCAGTGCTCATGGACAAGAAGCCAATTATTGCCGACACGAGATACGTTGATTGGGAATACATCGATAGTGAAGAGCATGAGACTTTTTCCCACATGTGCATGAAAGCTTCACCGCTTGTCGGATTGCGATTTCGTTGGTCGAAATTGACCGCTCGAACGATGAGATGATCATGCAATTCTATGCCACCGCACACTTCTATCCGGATGGCAGGATCGTATGGATGATGAAGGCGAGATTCCATTCTACCGTTGAGGAATGGAGAGCATTGCTGAACGCACAGTTTCAAGGGAAGATGATATTGATGTGTATGGCATTCAAGAAAAATCACGAGTCAATGAAGAACATGTATAATGAGGTTGATGAGAAGGATGTAGAGATCTGGAAGCTTGGTTGATCTACTACCTTGTGCAGTCTCCCAACCACCAACACCATTACGAGGCATACATTGATGCCTAAGTCAGAGACCACCGCATGATAAGAGGGTACTCTATCAACATGCTGCACATTCTAGATCGAAGACACCTTTTAAGGTGATGGACACGATAGTTGAGACTATCAAGAGGACAAAGTGACGACCGTAAGAGGTCGTGTGGGTTTGCTCGCATATTCAGATGCTCATCAATGCCAAGTTTGGCACGGACACCTACCGTTGGATAGACCCCACTTGCCACTGCAGCTGAACATGAGGACAACGAGGTTGTGATGGTGAGAATGCTCCCACATCTGTTGAAGGACATGCTAAGTCCTGAAGCGCTAAACAAGCTAAAGCCGAGAAGGAAGCAAAGAAGCAAAGCCCAAGCGTTGCAGAACAACTTCTTGAAGCCACTCGGAGAATTGAGCTACGCCGCCAAAGATAGTGCAATCTCGGGAGAGCCTTGAGAGGATCGTTGAGGATAAGTTCCATGCTCGACGCTGTCGATGAAGTGCAGTCACCGTCAACAAGCTTGATGCAGATATCGAGGAAGCTAAGAGGAGAAGGCGAGAACTCATGAAGGAGATGGAAGGTGACATGGTCCAGATGACTATGAGCAGCCTGCTGAAGTGCCCACAAAGCCCAGATCATTGCTATTCGAAAGGTCGATCCTGTGGCTACTACATCGGCACCTCCTACAGCTCCGTCGGCCCAAAGACCAGCTCCAAGATCCACTCCTCCAGCTCCACAGACTTCAGCAAGCTTTGCAGATGCAGCCATCTCCACTCCATCGACGCAGACAGAGCCGCCAGCAGAGTCCCGAGTGACGATTAGCTCTATACCTTTCGAACTTTTTGGTAACTTGTTGCCAAAGGGGGAGAAATTGTATAGATCATAGGACTTCGAGAGAGAGAGTGCTCGTTTTTTGCTCTTTCGTTTGCGGTTTTTCTTGAGATACTTTTGAGTTCTTTGAGATACTTCGTGTGCTTGATACTACGTTTGCTCTATCTTGATGAGTGCTTGATCATACTGTGCTTAGTGTGTGCTTGATGCTTATCATATTCCATTCATATCTTGTATGATCATTTACTCATGTCTTGGTGATTGGGTGCATGCTATTCATTCTTATCATTTTGTGCGCTCCACCAAGATGTATGTGACATGGAAGAGTAACCCATGATCCTAATCGATTGTGCATTTGCATTCAAACGCAAATCTTAAATAATGCACAAATTTAGGGGGAGCTCTTGCTTATCACATACTTCTCAAAGCGACGATGTTATTCATTGATTATATCATTTGTCGAAGCTTTGATCTATATGTTGTCATCAATTACCAAAAGGGGAGATTGAAAGTGCAACTAATCCCGGTGGTTTTGGTAATTAATAACAACGTATATATCATTGAACTAATCATTTCTTGAGAATATTTCGAAAGTTCGGTGATATGGGAATGGCAATGACTGATGATGTGGACCCTCAAAATGCTAAGGAAAACATTGGCAAAAGCTCAAGACTCCATTTTTGGTTTAGTGATCCAAGATCACATTGAGTCCATAGGAAAGCCAATACTATTAAAAGGGGTGAGGTTATGATGATGATCTGGTTGCTCTAAAGTGCTTAGTGATTTATCTCTCAAACAATCAGCAATCTTTCATTCCAACATAAACCCATAAGTAATCTCGGTCCCACCGATTCCAAACTCACCACACCGAGATGAACCACCTCACCATATAGCCAAACCCTAAGAATCTCGGATTTTCCGATTCCAAACTCGGTCATTCGAAATTGGTGTTGCCAAGCTTCAGAACCTTCAGACTCAAATCGGTGTCACCGAGATGAGAAAGTCGGTCCCACCGAGATTGGCAAACCCTAGACTTTGGAAGAATCGGTCTAACCGAGATTGTATTTTCGGTCCCACCGAAAATCCCAACGCTCACAAGATTTGAACTTTCGGTCCGACCGAGTTGTCAACTTCGGTCCGACCGAGATTGCTCAAATGTGTGTAACGGTTGGATTTTGTGTGGAGGCTATAAATACCCTCCACCTCCTCTTCATTCGTGGAGAGAGCCATCGAAAGAACTACCACTCCTACCTTACATTTCGAGAAGAAAACTACCTACCCTTGTGTTGAGATCAAGTTGCTCCACTCCCACCATATGACACTTGATTTCTAGTCTTTCCAAGTTGCTTTCCACTCAATCCCTTCCTCCACCACAGCCAAATCGGTGAGGAGAGTTGAGTGTTGGGGAGATTATCATTTGAAGCACAAGAGCAAGGAGTTCATCATCACCAACCCCATCTATTACCTTTTGGAGGGTGGTGCCTCCTAGATTGGTTAGGTGTCGCTTGGGAGCCTCCGTCATGATGTGGAGTTGAACCAAGGAGTTTGTAAGGGCAAGGAGATCGCCTACTGTGAAGATCTACCCCGAGTAAGGCTAGTCCTCCGTGGGCGTAAGCCATGATGGCATAGACAAGGTTGCTTCTTCGTGGACCCTTCGTGGGTGGAGCCCTCCGTGGACTCGCGCAGCCGTTACCCTCCGTGGGTTGAAGTCTCCATCAACGTGGATTGACGATAGCACCACCTATCGGAACCACGAGAAAAAATCTCCGTGTCTCCATTGCGTTTGCTCTTCTCCACCTCTCATTTACTATACATGCAATTTACTTTCTGCTGCCATAACTCTAGAATTGCATTTGTAGGGTGATACTTGACTTGGTTATCATTGTGAACTTGCTAAGAAACTACTCCAATCAAAAGGCTAAATTTTTAAGTTGTCAAGTAGTCTAATCACCCCCCCTCTAGACATACTTCCGATCCTACACCTATCGGAACCACACCAAAAACATCCGTCTCTCCAATTGCGTTTGAATCCTCCAAACCCTTCCCTTTACTTTCTTGCAAGTTGCATGCTTTAATTTCCGCTGCCTATATACTCTTTGCATGCTTGCTTGAATTGTGTGATGATTGCTTGACTTGTCCTAAAGTAGCTAAAATCTGCGAAACTCTAAAATTGGGAAAAGGTTAAGTTTTTATTGGTCAAGTAGTCTAATCACCCCCCCCCCTCTAGACATACTTCAAGGTCCTACAAGTGGTATCAGAGCTTTGGTCTCCATTTGGTTTGATTTCCATAGCTGTTGGTGGTCATAGCCTTGGTTTCACAACCTAGGAGAGTATGGCGTCTAGCGAGGGAAATTATCACCGTAGAGGTCCTTACTTTGATGGTAATAATTTTGGTAGTTGGAAGCATAAGATGAAATGCATATTCTTGGACATAACCCCGCCGTTTGGGCAATTATTTGTATTGGCTTGCAAAGTGAATTTTTTGATGGGAGAGAACCGAACCGTGAAGCTAATGCGGAAGAATTGAAGATGCTGCAATACAACGCTCAAGCATGTGACATCATCTTCAACGGATTGTGCCCCGAAGAATTCAAAAAAATCAGCCATCTTGAGAATGCAAAGGAAATTTGGGATACTTTGATTGATATGCATGAAGGTACCGAGTCCGTCAAGGAATCCAAGTTGGATGTGCTCCAAAGTCAGCTTGACAAGTTCAAAATGAAGGATGGTGAAGGTGTCGCTGAAATGTACTCTAGGCTTGCTCTTATCACAAATGAGATTGCCAGCTTAGGGAGTGAAGAGATGACCGACAAATTCATCATTAAGAAAATCCTAAGAGCATTGGATGGAAAGTATGATACCGTGTGCACATTGATCCAAATGATGCCAAACTACAAAGATCTCAAGCCAACGGAAGTCATTGGAAGAATTGTTGCTCATGAGATGTCACTCAAGGATAAGGAGGAACTTCACAACAAGTCAAGTGGTGCTTACAAAGCCTCAAGTGAAGCCCCCACATCATCAAGTGAGAAACCAACCTTTAATGAAGAATTGAGCTTAATGGTGAAGAACTTCAACAAATTCTACAAGAGTAGAAGCAAAGAAAGAAGCTCCAAGTCAAGGTCTTACAATGACAAGAGATCTTCTAGTCGTGAGCTAATTGCTACAATTGTGGGAGACCGGACACTATTCCAATGAGTGTACGGCACCCTACAAAAGAAGAGAAGATTCTCCAAGAAGAAGGAGCAAAAGAGAAGAATCACCACCAAGAGAGAGGAGGAGTAGAGATGATCGTTATGAACGAAGACCCTCACAGAGAAGCAAGGATTTGGAAAGGAAGGACAAGTCATCAAGGAGCTACACAAAACGAAGACTTCAAGCTCATGTTGGTGAATGGGTTTCCGGCTCCGACTCCGACAATCACTCCGAGAGAAGCTATCACTCCGACTTCAAATATACTCAAGATGAAGGTGTTGCCGGTCTAGCACTTGTGTCAACCAACTCCTACGACATATTTGATTCACCAAATGAAGGTGTTGGAAGATGCTTCATGGCCAAAGGTCCAAAGGTAACACATCCTGAGTATATTGATTTCAATAGTGATGAAGATGACTTGCTTGTGGATGATGATTTACTTGTTGACAACTCTAGTGATGAATACTATGATGAAACGTCAATTAATCATGCTAATCAAGATAAAACGAATGACAATGATAAGGAGAAGATTGAGCTTCTAACTAAAGAACTAAACACTCTTAAGTTAGCTCATGAAACTATCTACAAAGATCATCGAGAACTTTTAAGGGCTCATGAGAAGTTACGCTTTGAAAAGCTAAATCTTGAGCAAGAGCATGAGTTCTTAAAAGCAATCAATGATGATCTCCGCAAGAAAAGTTCTTCTTATATTTCCAAGCGTTTACACTTATCTACTTACATGCCTCAAGTCAAGTCTAGTAACAAGTACAAGAAAGATACTTCCTCTAGTAGTAACAATAACAATAATGTCAAATCTAATATTGTTGCTTCTAGTAGTTCTCTTGATTCCACTAATGATTCTCTTAGCCAAGTTACACTTGAGCAAGAAAATAGCTTATTGAAGGGAATTATAGAGAAGGGTGTTTACAACAGCCTTGCCGGGAGTAAGCAATTCGAGGAAATTGTACGCAAGCAAGGAAGGCACCGGAAGAATCAAGGTGTTGGTTTTGAACGAAAGTTCAATGCCGAGTTGAGTGGGAAGAAGATCAATACCCCAAGACAAAGTTTGTTCCTCAACAAGAGAAGTATGATCCTGCTTCCTTCAAGGGAACACAAGCTCAAGATGATCTTCCACCACAAGACCACAAGAACAAAGGCAAGGACAAGCTTCAAGAAGAGATTGATGCATTTGAAGAAGCACCTAAAGCCTCGTTCAAGTGGGTTCACAAGACTACATCAAGTTCTACTTCATCAAGTACAACTACAACTCCAAGGATTCCCATCAAGATGATGTGGATCCCGAAGAAGAAGAACTAGAGAGTTCTTGAGGGTGACTCCGCCAACATTCTTCACTCATATCACTTTGGTAAGAACAAGTGCAATCAACTTCCACATCTTGCACTAGTTCAAGGAGTCACAAACCCTCATGTTGGTAAGACAAGGGACAAGGTAACCTAATAATTTCATGGACATCATCTTGTGTGTGCATCACTCTATGTCTATGGATGTTCTTGTTTGTTCCTTGTGGGACTAACCCATGTAGGTAAGTTGAAAGTGCAACTCACTCCAAAGGATTGCTCCAAATGATCTACATCAACATTGAGCATCTACATCTTCAACACCTACATGAAGTCATCATCGACAAAACCCAAGGTTAGTTCATCCCTCTAAGGGGGGATCTCACATCTAGCGGGAGCTTAACTCTAAGAATTGAGTCAAAGCAACTCTAATGGTGTGAACACATCAATGCATTATGTAAAAGTGGTAACCCCACTTAAGCTTAAACGATGAGTATGACCTATGATCAAATGTTCTCATTTGACTCCTAAGTCAATATACTCATATATAGATGACCTAGTCATCGCCAATTGCTTGATAGATGCTAGTATTGGTTGTGCATGCTTTGCCACATATTTCATTTGCCATCTTATTGTGTGAGCATGTTGGTGCATATTTTACTCATTCAAGGACATCCACTTGTTGTTTTGATTGTTTGGGTTCTTTTCTTTTAGCCAAGTGGATGGACAAGAATGCCTAAGAACCTTCTTTAGCTATCTATGCTTTTCTCATCTCAAACTCTATTCATGCTACATCACAAAATTTGATCAAATCATATTCGAACCACTCTGTGTGAGGAGCACTCGGAGTCCCCGATTCGTCATAGACTTAAACTTCCCAAACCTCTTTGTGACTCTCGGTCTGGCCGATTCCTCCATTTCGGTCCTACCGAGATCATTAAGTTGATCTGAGTTTTCAATCTCGGTGCAACCGATTTGAACTTTTCGGTCTCACCGATTTCTCAGAATCTTGTACACAGTTATGCATCTCGGTGCCACCGAGTTGTTCCACTCGGTCACACCGACAGGGTCGGGCTATATATAGCCAAGGGCAAAAGTTTGGAAATTTCTCCGAAACCTTCGCCCACGCAACAGCTTGCTCTGCCATCGTGGTCTCCGGATCGTCTCCTCGTTGCCAGCAGCCTCCTGTCGCTAGTCTCCGCCGCCGTCAACGGATTTCGTCCCTGCCGTTGCCGCCGTAGCAAGTCCACCGCCAAGTTAGGGTATGGACTTGATCTTTGTGCTATCCACGTCTGATTCCTAGCACATTGTATTCATATTGATTCTTGCCACGTTTGAGACTCTTCTATCCAGCCAAAGTAATCCATAGATTAGATGAGATTCAAATTTTTAGGGTTAGGTTTCCGCCGAAACCATCTCGGACCCACCGAGTTGAAAAACTCGGTCTCGCCGATTTGGCTTATGCCATTGCACTAGTGACTCTTGGTCTGACCGAGAATTACTAATCGGTGCGACCAATTTGAGGATTCTGTGAAACCCTAGCAGTCTCGGTGCCACCGAACTGTGACTCGGTCCAACCGAGATCATCAGTTTAGGTTCCAAAATTGCTTCGGTATCACCGAGTTTGAAAATTGGTTGATCCGAAATGCTTTCTATGGAAAACTAAAACTGAACTTTTGAATCATTTTTTGCAAAAAATCTCTGCATTTTGTGATGCTCATCTATCCTATCTCATCTATAACTCTTCATAGGGTCGTGATCGGCTTTTGCAATATGTCGATCGAGTGACAGCGAACAGGTCAGAGGAGCAGTTGAACTTGAGTGAGGGCACTAGTCCCTCAACTACAGATGAAGGGAGCAGAAGTACTCCTAGCAATTTGCCTAAGGCTGCAACTAGGCAAAGGAGGAAAAGAACTTCAGATTCTGAGGATGAAGATTACAAAGCTGAGGAAGATGAGGCTACTTCCAAGAAGGTAGTTCTCAAGAAAGAATATGGCTCTGCTCAGAGCACTAAACCAGGTCTGAAGAGGAAAGTTCCTGCCAAGAGGACACCAATGCCAAAGGCCAGAAAGTCCACTCAAATGCTAGCTCAGGCTCAACCCAAAGAGGCACCTGCAAGGAAAGATACATCATCCAAACCTCAGAAAGTTCCTACTGGAGAGACTATGAAATTCACAATTGGGTCAGAGGATGATGGGGCTCAAGACAAGAAAAAGAAGAGATCTAGAACCACAACTGCCAAGGTCCTTGGAAAGCCCTCTATGAGAAGAGATTCTGAAGAAGAGGAAGAGGATGTTGCACCAGCACCTAAGGCACCTAAGCTTATGGGTCATGCAATCAGATCAGGGGCTACAACATCCAAGCCCAAGGATGCACCCAATGCTGCCTCCAAAGCCAAGCATGTTCCAAAGAGGAATACTAGGAGTATTCCAGCTGCTGAGAAGAACAAGGCCCCAGTGCCCAATGTTGCTGAAGAAGATGAAGAAGGACAGGTCCTAAGAAAGCTCAAGCCCAAGATACCAGACCACAATGATGCCCATCCTGTGGCTGAGGACATGAGAATCAGGAAGGATTCTGGGCTGAGACTGTGGAGGATGGAAGATCCATATGCTTCAAGAAGAAGAACTGTTGTTGACTACATGTTCCATACAAAGGAACAGCAGGACTTTTATGAAACAATTTTCTTGGACAAGAAGCCTATAGTCTGTGACATGAGGTGGGTCGACTGGACCTACATCAAGGACAATGAGCAGCACTATCCTGGAGTGCAAGAAAGCTTTGTTGCTTGTGGAGTTGCTGATTATGTTGGACAGAAGTTCACCCACTTGAATGATGAGCTTATCATGCAGTTCTACTCCACAACACATTTTTACCCAGATGGTAGAATTGTTTGGATGTCTGAAGGTACAAGGTACCAATCCACTGTTGAAGAATGGGCAAGTCTGATAAATGCCCCCAAGGAAAATGAGGATGACCTGGACATTTATGCAAAGAAGAAGTTGGGTAACAATTCAATGGCTCACATGTACAAGGAAATCACAGACAAGGCAGTAGAGACTCACAAGTTTGGATCAGTTCACTTTCTGCTGTCAGGGTTGCCAACCATCAATTGGATCCTGAGGCACACCTTGTTGCCCAAGTCTGGTGACCATAACATGATCAGAGGGCATGCCATCAACATGCTGCATGTGTTTGATGTGCCCCAGAAGTTCAAAGTCATGAGCCTGATGATTGAAACAATCAAGAGGACTGCAGCAGACCATAAGAGGAGCTGTGGATATGCACCTCAGATTCAGGAATTGATCAACTCAAAGATGGGCACAGGGAGATATCAGTTGGATAAGGAACATTTTCCACTTTATCCAGACTTTGAGGACAATGAGGTTGTCATGAATGAAGATGATCCACAATCTGTTCAAGCTCAGGAGAAGAAGGAGAAGGCAAGGAAGGAGAAGGCTGCCAAGATGCCAACTCAAGAGGAGGCATCTGAATATTTCTTGAAGACCAAACAAGAGCAGCTTGGTTACTTGATAGCATCTACACTGAGGATTGAGAAAGGACTGGCCACCCTCACTCAGAATCAGGAGAGCCTTGACAGAATCATGGAACAAAAATTCTATGATCTAGATGTCAAAGTGGCGAGATTGATCGGTTGTAGAGCATTGCGCAGGATGACATGCAGGAAAGGAAGGGCAAGACTACCACTAATGTGTTTGCCAGAGTGCCCAGAGGTCAATTGCAGTGCCAGTGACGGACACTAGAGCAACAACTTCAAGACCAGCCACGCCCTACGGCCCAAAGTGCAACCAGCTCCAAAGATCCACTTCAAGCACCCTCTACTTCAGCTGAAGCCTTCGTCCAAGGAGCTATCGAGGACACCACCACCGGAAGATCAAGCCCGAGAGACGATCTAGCACTATGCATTTTCTATGAACTTTTGGTAACTTGTTGCCAAAGGGGAGAAAATGTATAGATCATAAGCGTCGAGAGAGTGTGTTGCTTTTATTCTCTCTTGCTTTATTTGGTGGTTTTTCAAACTTTGTTTGCTTTTGGTTGAGATACTATGCTTGTGAGACATTGATGATCATGTGTTTGATCATAAGCTACACTTATGCATGTTTGATGATATTATCCTATCTATCTTATCTGATCATTCACTATGCTCGGTGATGAGTGCTTGTATTCATTATTTATTATTTTGAGCGCTCCACCAAGATGTATGTGACATGGAAGAGTAACCCACGAGCCTAATTCATTGTGCATTTGCAGTCCAAAACAAATCTAAAACTATGCACAAATTTAGGGGGAGCTCTTGCTTATCACATACTTCTCAAAGCGACGATGTTATTCAATCTTATTATCATTTGTCGAAGCTTTGATCTATATGTTGTCATCAATTACCAAAAAGGGGGAGATTGAAAGTGCAACTATCCCTAGGTGGTTTTGTTAATTCATAACAACATATAGCTCATTGAGCTAATGCAATTCCAAGACTATTATTTCAAGAAAGCTCAATGAATGGCATGGCATGGATGATGAACGTGGATCCCTCAAAATACTAAGGACAAAGGATTGGCTCAAGCTCAAAAGCTCAAGACTCTTCATTTTATATTTTAGTGATCCAAGATCACATTGAGTCTATAGGAAAAGCCAATACTATCAAGGAGGGATGAGGTGTTGCTTAATGAGCCTCTTGCTTCATGTGCTTTGTGATATGCTCCAAAACCCTCAACTACTTTCCCACATCCACATATGACCTAAATCCAAAGCCAAAATCGGTCACACCGATTCTTCCTATCCGCGCCACCGATTCCAAAAGTCATAGCCACTCGCCACAAACCCTAAGCAAATCGGTCTTACCGATAGGGATCTCGGTCTCACCGAGATGGGGTTATAATCTCTGTTTCCCTTCATAACATTTCGGTCTAACCAAGTGAGCGATCAGTCCCACCGAGATTGCAATGTAAACTCTCTGTTTCCTTTTTGTAACATTTCGGTCTCACCGAAAAGAGCAAATCGGTCCCACCGAGTTTACCTGACCAACTCTCTGGAAAGCTTATTACCAAATCGGTCTCACCGAGTTTGTGTAATCGGTCTTACCGAGATTACGTTATGCCCTAACCCTAACCGAATCGGTCTCACCGAGATGCATGTCAGTCCCACCGAAAATCACTAACGGTCACTAGGTTTACTAAATTGGTCCGACCGAGTTTAACGATTCGGTCCCACCGAGTTTGGTAAATTGTGTGTGACGGTTAGATTTTGTGTGGAGGCTATATATACTCCTCCACCTCCTCTTCATTCATGGAGAGAGCCATCAAAACGAACCTACACTTCCAACTTACCATTTCTGAGAGAGAACCACCTACTCATGTGTTGAGGCCAAGATATTCCATTCCTACCATATGAATCTTGATCTCTAGCCTTCCCCAAGTTGCTTTCCACTCAAATCTTCTTTCCACCAGATCCAAAACCTATGAGAGAGAGTTGAGTGTTGGGGAGACTATCATTTGAAGCACAAGAGCAAGGAGTTCATCATCAACGCACCATTTGTTACTTCTTGGAGAGTGGTGTCTCCTAGATTGGCTAGGTGTCACTTGGGAGCCTCCGTCAAGATTGTGGAGTTGAACCAAGGAGTTTGTAAGGGCAAGGAGATCGCCTACTTCGTGAAGATCTACCGCTAGTGAGGCAAGTCCTTTGTGGGCGATGGCCATGGTGGGATACACAAGGTTGCTACTTCGTGGACCCTTCGTGGGTGGAGCCCTCCGTGGACTCGCGCAGCCGTTACCCTTCGTGGGTTGAAGTCTCCATCAACGTGGATGTACGATAGCACCACCTATTGGAACCACGCCAAAAAAATCCGTGTCTCCAATTGCGTTTGAATCCTCCAAACCCTTCCCTTTACTTTCTTGCAAGTTGCATGCTTTAATTTCCGCTGCCTATATACTCTTTGCATGCTTGCTTGAATTGTGTGATGATTGCTTGACTTGTCCTGAAGTAGCTAAAATCTGCCAAACTCTAAAATTGGGAAAAGGTTAAGTTTTTATTGGTCAAGTAGTCTAATCACCCCCCCCCCCTCTAGACATACTTCAAGGTCCTACAGTCTTCAAAAGTATTGATCTTGCTAAAATTAAGGAAGATTTTTAGAAGGGGGGTAGGGCACTGCCATTTCCTGGGTCTTCTAGACGCCATTGAAATCTTCTTTTATCGTATGTTTTAGGTTGTTTTTCTGTTGAAACATGTCTACATTTTTAGTGTATTTGGTTCATTTGTGTTGTGCATTGTTAGTGTGTATTGACTATTTCAATTTGCATCAAAAAGTTATGTGCTTAAGGTTTCGCCTCTCATCTTAAAAAAACTCTATCCTCCACCTCTCAGTGTGTGTATATTCTTTTGAAAAGTCAAACTTCATAAACTTTGACCAAATTTATTTATTTTTACTTTTTTGAAAATGGGACATATTTATATCGTGAAGATATCAATTACATCCGGCCTCTGCACCTACAAGATGTTGCCAAGACATCAAGGATGCACACAAACAAAGAAGAAAATAAAAGGAAAGGGAAAAATAAAGGACCCGCCACGGCGATCAACTCCTCTCAGCAGCAGCACTCATACCACCACCAAAATACAACACTCAAAAAACATAAAAAAATTTCTAAAAGCAACGCCTCCAAGAAGGGAACAGTGCACAAGCACCGTCGTTGCCCGATCCAAGATCTTAAGTTTTCACCCTTGAGAAAGTCCGCACCCTCAAAACAATTCCTTCAACACGGCAATTGCCAGGCACAACCAATGAAAGCCAGACCTTAGGTTTTCACCCTGAAAGTCACGACACGGCATCCGATCTAGATATCCTGGCAAAATCTCCGGCGACCATTCCGAAACACATCGATGGCCGGATCTAGGAGGACCGATCTTGCATCCATTGTCGTGATGCGAGAAGAGCACGAGGACCGCCACCTTTATCATCACAGCAGTAGGCCCTCACGCTGCCCCGATCCAGCCTGCTGCCGCCAGGCCGGGCGCCGGCACCACCACGGTGCCTAGAAGTCGGCGCTGTCAGGCACCAGCGCACCAGCCTGGAGTCACGACTGAGACCCGTCACCCACCCAAGCCCATCTGGGCTGCGCCAGATCGATGCTCATGTACGCACCCGTCGTGGAGCAGCCGCTCCTCCTCTATCAACGTCAGCTCGCGCTCGTCACCGGGATCTCGCCGTTCCACGCAACCGAATCATCGCCAGATGATGGCTCTCCACCGTCAGAGGAGTACGGGGCCGCCATGCGCGGGAGAAGGCCGCTGACTCACCACACCTGGACCGCGGTCGCTGCGTGCCAGATCCAATCCGGCGGCACTAAGATCGGTCGAGGCCCAGAATGGTGGTCTTCCTCCTACCACCACACAAGGGGACGGGAGGTAGCAGATCCCCGCCGCCCCCTTCACCGGCGACGCCAAGCTTTGCCGGCGGAAGCCTCGGGTGCGACGAGGGGCGGGAGGAGGGGGGAAGTGACGGCGGCTGGGTGTAAGGTTTCGCCCCCTGGTCGCCTGGAGGGGCGGCATGTTTGGTTCTAGATGTATATGAGTATAATTGGTTTGCTGCCAAAAATTGGTTCGCCTGGAGGGGCAACTACTTGGTTGTCTACGAGTTGTTTTGCCTATCTCACATAAAGTTACCAATAGTTGGCAAGTCTTAGTATTGCCAATATTTGCCAATGCCAACATTTGGCAAGCCAAATATTGGTAGCAAACCAATTATGCTCTATATTTTTATCCATAAATTTAGTCAAAGTTTGTGAGGTTTAACTTTTCAAAAAAGGGACATTTACATCTGTGCCCCTAACTCGAACCCACTACTCAGATTTGCCCCTAATTTTGAAGCATGCTCAAATTTGCCCCTCCGCCGTTAAGTCACTACTCAGAAATGCCCTTCCGTACAGTACTGTAGCACTTTCCGTCAAATACTGTAGCACTTTCCGTCTGCTGCAGTACACATGGGCCTCTGACGGTCAAAGGTCTTTGACCGGACGGAAGGGCGTTTCTGAGTAGTGACTTAACAGCAGATGGGCAAATTTGAGCATGCTTTAAAATTAGGGGCAAATCTGAGTAGGTGGTTTGAGTTAGGGGCAGAAATGCAAATGGCCCTTCAAAAAAATCTATATGCACTGTATTATTATGAAACGGAGGGATTACTACTTCAAACATGGGTTTTGGTCAAAACACAGACACGAGCAGGCGACGGTTGGAAGCGACCGCCGGGCGCCGGATCACGCTTAAGCAACTACCGTCGGCGCGGGAGGCGATGACACCGCCGCGGCAGAGACAGATAGAGGGGACTGGTTCAACCTGCACTGCGGCTGTGCCTGAGGTGCGGCCGGGTCCGACGGTACGGCAAGCCGAGCCATGTCGTGTGGCCGGAGCGTCTCTGGCCGGTCGCCCACCGCGCCCGGGCGTCCCTCGTGCGCACACTGGAACTCAGCGTGCAACGCCGCGAAGTCACGCAATAGGGACACCTCACTCACTATATATTACTATTTCAAACGCGTCCAGATATATCCTCATAAAAGTCGGATAACAAAAGGACTGACCGGCAACAGTGACACCGGCGACCGTGCGCCACCTTCAGGGGCGTGCGAACGGCGTGACCGAGCTTGCCACGGTGACGTGAACGAGCTAGCCATCGTGATCGGCCGCTTTTTCGCGTGTGCGATCCTTTCCGCGCGCCTGAAGTTCCTGCGCCTGTTGGAGCGCGCGAAACCGCCCCGCACCGCGCGCGTCTTTTACGGCCACTGTTGAAGACGCTCTTAGACAACCAAGAGTTGTCTTCATACACATTCAAGCATTCCCAAGTAAACAAGGTAAAGTCATATATCTGTGAGCACCCTGCATTTTGAGTGAAAAGAAATTTTTCTTCATTGCTAATGGGTGATTTGGATGCTTGGTTGAACAAAAATAGAATGCGGCAAAGGGGAATCTTCGATTTGATTTAACCATCATTTTATTTTAGGCATAATTTGCATCTGCAGATTTGAACCTTAATATCCAGTGTGTAAATACATGTCAGTAATCACAAATGATAACACTTCAACTTCGGCAGGTGCGGGATAAATGGCTAACAACACAAGCACATTCATGTAAGGAACCTAAGATCACTACTAGATAGCATATGTATTTGAATGTTCTCAATTGAGGTTTATCTAAACAATAATAAAACACTTGCTCCACAGTTGGTCACATGTGACTGAAGCAAACCTGTAACTCCCAAAAAAATTGAATTTTAGAACGTTAATTATTTAAATATAATTAAATAAAAGCTTGCTTGTTTGATCTTAGTTAAATTTGACTAGCATTTGAAACTTTTAGATTTATATAATATTCAAATGAGAGGAAATAAAAGGAATTTTCCAGATATGCATTTTGGATCTTTGTAGGATATCAAGTAGGTCTAGAAGGGAGGTGATTAGACTACTTGACAAAGTAAAAACTTAGCATTTTCCCAATTTTACCTTTGGGCAAGTTTTAGCAATTCTCACAAGTCTTGTTACACCCTACACATGCAAGTCTAGATAGTAGGCAGCAGAAAGTAAAAACTTTGCACCTGAACGTAAAGGAGGGATCGGAGAAAATCAAAAGCAATGAATACAAGGTGATTTTTGACGTGGTTCCGATAGGAGTTGATATTATACGTCCACGTTGATGGAGACTTCAACCCACGATGATACTTTCCTAACGGCGTGGATCCCGAGGGCGACGCCAGTGAGGCTGCCCTGGATTCACCAGTTTGCGGAATTTCCTTGCTTGTAAATAATAATTTAATTCTACATGTTTACGCGTCTAATTAAGACTTTGTGTGTACACTTGTAATCTACATGATATCGAGGGAGATGCCAATGGTGGGGTAGGTGAAGGACATGACGATGGTGAGGATGGATAGCCACCACATACTATCCAAGCCCGGCATCCGCGAGAAGATCTCCATGATGTCGTAGATGGCAATGTACGGGCTCGTAACCTTGGATGGACAGCCTCCACATACTATCTTAGCAAACTGGATGGCGCCCACAACCACATGTCCAACAACCAATGAAAAAGGAAGCTATGTGTGCTTCCGGGGGGGACGCCCCCCCCCCCCTCCAACAATGATGTTTTCTGTTTTGTCATCCCCACTATTATAGTTGTGTAACTCTGCCACTGTGAATAGCTGACCAAACCATCGACAATAGCTCATGGCAGATATGGTACACAATGCACACTAGTAACATCATCAAAGCAGTGAAAGGTTTGCTCGTAAACTTGGTTCAACGTAGTGGCGGATGGTGAAAAAATTAAGGTGGGGCGAACTCTTAAGTAATTTTTTGATGCAAAACCATGACAGTCAATACACACTGATGATGCACGTTAATATTTTCATGTTATCCTCATCAGAACAACCAAATACAATAAAAATATGAACACATTTAAATAGAAAAACAATCTAAAACATACTGATAATGAATCTTTCAATGGTGTGTAGAAGGCCCATGCAATGGTAGTACCGAAATATTGCCACTTTCACGGGTGCTTAGATTAGAGCTACTGCCACTACCAAGTACTTCCAAATATATTGTGAAATCTGCATTTCACAACACTATATTGTCACTAAAGTGTATAATGTCCACTTGGGTAGTTATTTTTGGTCTGCCCAAGACCTAGTAACTGTGGAGGAGAATTTTAACCTCCAAAAACCTTTTTCTGAGGATGAGATTAAAAACGTCATTATGAGCTCTTATTCTCATGGAGCCCCTGGCCCTCATGGGCTTTTATTTTTTGTTTTATCAGACATTTTAGGATGTTACTAAACATGACTAGTTGAATGCCCGTTTGTTGCCACTGGACAATAAACTTCAATGTAGATACATTAATATTAAATATTATTGTAATTGACTGTGTGTCGTATGGGGCTTATGACTATGTTGAGATACATATCTTACTGGAGCTCATCCTCACTTCCTCCTCTACCATGTCATCCGCTGCCAACGATGGGCGTCGCGTCTCCATCTTCTCATGTCGTTGTTGACCAAGTGAGCATGATAATAGTGACCTCATGCTTACTTTTTTCTCTTTAGCCCTCTCCCTCATGCCCTTCTGCGCCATTAGATGTTCTCCTTTGCTTCAATTCCACCATGTGTGTGTGTTGTTCCACCATTGTTCCTCCCAATTTGCTGACTCGGGATTCACAATCACGGGGACAAGGTTTTTTAGGGGGACAAGCTTCACCTCTTATTGGTCATGTTTTACCTCCGCCTTCTAATTATTTCCTCCCTAGTTTTTTCTACACTTTTTTATCTCCTAATTTGTTCACGTCCTATTTTCCATGGTTCATGTATGAGTGATCTCTCCTTAAACCCATTTTATACATTTCAATTAATGTGACAAAAAAATAAACTTCACAACATGTTGGAAACTGGGCAAGGTGCGTTCTATGTTACTTGGCGACCACAGCCTTTATAGTTGTTTTCAGGACACCACAACCATTAAATACAAAATCGACCAATTCCTCTCTAACTTAAAAGGTATTATCTTCTGTGTGGTGTTCTCAAATCCGAAACAAAAAATTAGAAAGAACACTTGGGCATACCCCGTTTTGCATTTGTCTTTAGAAAATAAAGATTGTCTGATCATACACATATACAGTACATCCTTTCTGTCCATTTGAGGTAGAAAATGGGGCAATACCAGCAAACATAAAACATCTCCTTCTCTTATTAATTGAGTGTCTTTGTAAGGGACTCAAGTCGTTACTCCTCACTGCAAGTCAGAACGATCAATGTATAGGAGTACTTCTCAACAGGGTAAAAAAGATGGGCGGGGAACCCAGGCAACCCAAACAAATGAGCAAACACCTAGCGTGCATGCCATGTCACAGCCAGAGAAACTCGAACAAGCAGTCCAGAACGGCGCAACAGTCAATGAGTAAGTTGGCATATCGCCATAGAAAAGGACGAAAGAAGAAGACTGGAGTTACAGAAGAGATTTATGAGTGCATGCCTCCATCTTGCGCATCTGCGCCAGCATCGCCGCAGGTGCGCGGGGAACGGCGGCGCCACAGCCTACGCTGGTCCCGCCTTTATCTCGGTTGATGTGCACGACGGTTGTGAGCTCGGCGACGGTCAGTGCCAGCCCATCCTTCCGCTCCCGTGCATGACCCCTGGGACGGTTTGCTATCGGCGCCGATCTCGCTAATGGCCGGGGCAACGTCCCATGCCCGGCCAGCTCGCACGCGACTCCTGCGTCCGAGTCGGTGTCGCTGCGCTCGGCGAGCTCACCATCGCGTTCGGCTTCCAGAGTGACGCATACGAATATCGGGGTGGACTGTGGAGGAGAGAAGACTCCGTAGCAGGCTTCTCGTAGATCGGCGACAACAACCGCAGCACCAAGGCGGGGCCAATGGAGAATACCCCGGACATCATCTCTTGGTCGTGGGAGGCAAGCGGAAAGTTCACAGTCAAAGTCGGCATATGCCGCCAGGTTTTGGGGCAGAGAGATCATTCCCACCGCGAACATCACTTGGAAATCGAGAGACATCGGATAGGCTGGCCAGAAAGGGACTACCACACCAAGACAAGTGTCCACTCTGTGATCAGGAGGAAGAAACAATTGACCACGTGCTCTTAACATGCGTCTTTGCTACGATGGTTTGGGCGGGCCTATGCCAGGCATTGGGGAAGTTAGATTGGACACCTACTTCGGCTGAGTGCCTCCGGACTTGGCTATGCAGTAAACAAGGACTCCCCACCATTTTCAACAAGGATTTACACACACTACTATTGCTGACGTTGTGGGAAATCTGAAAACATAGGAATGCGGTTGTGTTCGATGGGGCAAGGCCATCGGTCGTTGAGCTTCTACGCAAAATCTCCGCGGAAGGTAGAACATGGTTGATGGCTGGGCTCATTAAAGGAAATGTGGATCATGTGTATGCGGGTCTAATACGGTGGAGCATTGGGGAGGAGTAGTCTATGTTAGGGTGGAGTGGAGATGGGTGTGTTCCTCCTCTTCTTGTGAGTTGTAACGCAATATGATGTTGTAAATAACTGGTGGAGGTGCTCTTCGCCTTTCTTCTATCAATATATTATATGCACACTCGTGCATATTCGAGAAAAAAAAAGCACCAAGACGGGGCACCAGCCGGCGACGAAGAACGGTAGGCCTTCGTGGTAGAGTGGTGCACGGGGCGGCAATTTTTCTCAGTAGAAGAGATGGAAGTGCGGGCGAGGGTGGGGTTGATGGGGCGTGCGTGAAAGTTAATCGCACGAAGGAGGAGGTCGATGGATCTCCACATCTCGTACGTGGGCTGAGGTGACTTTTTTTCCTGTATATGGTGAGATTGTGGCCCTCGCGCGACGCTGAGTTTTTTGGTCGATGGCTGCCCTAAGTGGGGCGGAGGTCGAACCATCACAACTACTATAGATCCTCCTTTAATAGTAGAGAATTTATGGCTTTGATCAAGGATTTTTTAGAATGGATCGCGTGCTATATTCCGTCTTAATTTCTCTCTCAATAGTCTAATTCCTAAAGAGAGCAACGCTAAAGAGATGAAAAACGTTACACCTAGCCTATTAGCCTAAGCAACTGTGGTATTTTTTTTACCAAAGCAATGACTAACAGGATTTCTCATGTGAGTGATAGATTTAATTCACCTAATCAAACTGGCTTTATCTGAGGTCATTTTGTTATAAAAAGTGTTGTTATGGCTCATAAGGTCATTCATGAGAGCCATACTTATGATTCTTCTGCATTGGTTCTTAAACTTTGACTACGAGAAAGTTTAAGGCTGAGTTTGTTGGGACTTTTTTTTAAAATGCTACACTCTAGAGGCTTCAGAGAAAAATGGATCAAATGGATTGAAATGGTTTTATTCCAAAGTTTATTTTGTGTCAGAATCAATTATACTAATTGCCCATATTTTGTGAGTGGCAAAGGTCTGAAACAAGGGGACCTTATGTCCCCCATTCTTATTAACTTAGTTGTTGATATTTTTCTAAAATGGTGAGAAGCCTGCTTCTCATGGCCTGATTCGAGGGCTTCTTCCTTATGTTATCCTTGGAGGTGTTATTAGTCTTCAATATGTTGATGACACTATCGTTTTCCTGGAGAACAAAATTAAATTGTGCTAGAAATTTGAAGTGGGTTCTTTCTTGCTTTGAGGCCCTTTTGGGTTTAATATTAATTTTCATAAAATTGTTCTTCTATTTATCAATACAAGTGATGCTAAGATTAAAGAGTTCGCTCAGGTGTTCTGCTGTACGATTGGTTCTAGCCAAGGATTGGCATCTTTTGTAATCCTTATACGCGAGAAGTAAACCACCCAACACAAGTAGGATGTTATTCCTTACAGCATCTATAGTCAAGCGCCTTAAACCCGTTTCAAATACCTGGGCGGACTGCCTGATCATTGACCGTTCATGAAAATGTGACCCCGACGGGTGCCCTAAACGGGTCACAAAATCCCGGGATGACCGGCGCCCCCCGTATCCAGCCCGGATATGGGCGGATATGGGGGTGCCCGAGCACATCTGCGATGTCGGTCTCGGCCCATGTTGGCCCACTCGGGCCCACATATTCCTCTTCATTCGCTCACCGGACCAAACCCTAGCCATTTTACTTCACTCCACTCTCCTCCGGCACTCAAGCTCCCGTCCGGCGATCTCTGGCATGGTGGGCAGTGGATCTAACTCCGACCAGTCCGGATCTATCGGTTGGGGTGTCATCCCATGTGGGTTGGAGGAGGCAATAGCCGTCCCGATTGCACCCCGCCACTCCGGGGGACAACGCTCGGCCAATAGCAGGATCTGTCCGACGACTCCATTGCCTTGGCGCATCGGGCACTCGGATCCTCCGAAGAATGAGGATAACGACGGCGACAAGCATATCCAGCTCGATCCCCACCGTGTCTTTGACTGGTATTTCCCCGAGAAGGACGGCAATGGTGCCAGGAAGGGCAACGGCAATCGTGGATGATCATCTCCACTATAGTCAAACATGCCAAATTTTGGTACTCCGATGACATGTTGTGATGTAGTAGTCGGATGATATGTGTAATGCCTCATTTGCGTAGTTGCATGAGTTTGTATGAATTTGAGGTATGCTAATTGAGGTGTCCGATTATGAAAAGGAAAATTTCAGGCTTGGCTGGTTAGTGTCCGCAGACGTGCCGCCCTCATACTTATGTCAGTGAAACACCCAGGACATGTACTTCTACCGCAAGACACAAAGACACACCTATTAAGTTTTAAAAAGAAAGCTTCATATACATGGAGGGGTATTATGGATGGAGTTGATACGCTCAGACATGGGTATATTTGAAGAGTTGGTGACGGTGAGAAAATTAGGATGTGGGATGATCCCTGCATACCACAGAGCCAAGCAAGAAAGGTGATTTCACCGAGGGGTAACAATCTTCTTTCTAGAGTTTCTGACCTCATTGATTCGGTGACAGGGAGTTGGGATGAGCAGCTGGTTAACCAAACGTTCTGGCAAGTGGATGCTCGAAGGATTTTGGCCATTCCACTACCATTACATGAGATGACAGATTTCCTGGCATGGAACATGACAAAGTCAGAGACTTTCACAGTGCCATCTGCATACCATACAAAATGGGAATTTCAATTTGGGCACAAGTTGGAATCAACGACTGGAGCTTCAAATCCATATTATACATAGGACTTGGTATGGAACTCAGTCTGCCCAGCAAAGATAAAAATATTTATGTGGTGCGCGCTCCAGAGTGCTATTCCATGTCGATCTGTCCTAGCTAATAAGTACTTGAAAATCAATCCGAGTTGCCGAGCCTGTAACCAGAGCCTGATGACATAATACATATGTTGTTCAAATGCAAATTGACAATGGACATGTGGAAGATGCTCGGTCTTGAGCTTGTTATCAAATAGGCACTAAAAGTTGACATGGCAGGTGAGCTTGTGTTGGCACATCTCTTGTGCCTTCCAGAACAACAGATACAAGTGTCAGGCTTGCCGAAGTTTAGAGAAATGTGTTGGGGAACGTAGTAATTTCAAAAAAATTCCTACGCACACGCAAGATCATGGTGATGCATAGCAACGAGAGGGGAGAGTGTTGCCTACGTACCCTCGTAGACCGAAGCGGAAGCATTGACACAATGTAGAGGAAGTAGTCGTACGTCCTCCCGGTCCGACCGATCCAAGTACCGTTACTCCGGCACCTCCGAGTTCTTGACACGCGTACAGCTCGATGGCGCACCCTCGATATCCAATCCGATAGAGGCTCGAGGGGAGTTCCGTCAAGACGACGGCGTGGTGGCGATCTTGATGTTCTCTGTCGCAGGGCTTCGCCTAAGCACCGCAACAATATGATCGAGGTGGAATATCGTGGAGGGGGGCACCGCACACGGCTAAGGAACGATCAATGATCAACTTGTGTGTCTAGGGTGCCCCCCTACCCCCGTATATAAAGGAGGGAGGGGGAGGCGGCCGCCCCCTTGGGCGCGCCAAGGAGGAGGAATCCTCCTCCTAGTAGGAGTAGGATTCCCCCTTTCCTACTCCTACTAGGAGGGGGAAGGAAGGGGGAGAGGGGGGAAAGGAAAGGGCCCCCCCCTCCTAGTCCAATTCGGACTGGAGGGAGAGGGGGCGCGCGGCCCACCCTGGCCGCCCCTCTCTCTTCCCCTCTTGGCCCATGTGGCCCATTAACTCTCCCGGGGGGTTCCGGTAACCCCCCCGGCACTCCGGTTTTCTCCGGAAACTTCCGAAACCTTTCCGGTGTCCGAATATAGTCGTCCAATATATCAATCTTTATGTCTCGACCATTTCGAGACTCCTCGTCATGTCCGTGATCACATCCGGGACTCCGAACAAACTTCGGTACATCAAAATGCATAAACTCATAATATAAGCATCCATCGAAACCTTAAGCGTGCGGACCCTACGGTTCGAGAATAATGCAGACATGACCGAGACACGTCTCTGGTCAATAACCAATAGCGGGACCTGGATGCCCATATTGGTTCCTACATATTCTACGAAGATCTTTATCGGTCATACCGCACAACAACATACGTTGTTCCCTTTGTCATCGGTATGTTACTTGCCGAGATTCGATCGTCGGTATCAATACCTAGTTCAATCTCGTTACGGCAAGTCTCTTTACTCGTTCCGTAATACATCATCTCACAACTAACTCATTAGTTGAAATGCTTGCAAGGCTTAAGTGATGTGCATTACCGAGAGGGCCCAGAGATACCTCTCCGACATTCGGAGTGACAAATCCTAATCTCGAAATATGCCAACCCAACAAGTACCTTCGGAGACACCTGAGAGCACCTTTATAATCACCCGATTCGTTGTGACGTTTGGTAGCACACAAAGTGTTCCTCGTAAGCGGAGTTGCATAATCTCATAGTCATAGGAACATGTATAAGTCATGAAGGAAGCAATAGCAACATACTAAACGATCGTGTGCTACGCTAACGGAATGGGTCATGTCAATCAGATCATTCAACTAATTGTGTGACCTTGTTAATCAAACAACAACTCCTTGTTCATGGTTAGGAAACATAACCATCTTTGATTAACAAGCTAGTCAAGTAGAGGCATACTAGTGACACTCTGTTTGTCTATATATTCACACATGTATTATGTTTCCGGTTAATACAATTCTAGCATGAATAATAAACATTTATCATGATATAAGGAAATAAATAATAATTTTATTATTGCCTCTAGGGCATATTTCCTTCAGTCTCCCACTTGCACTAGAGTCAATAATCTAGATCACATCACCATGTGATTCACATCGATACTTCACATCATCATGTGATTAACACCCATAGTTCACATCGCCATGTGACCAACATCCAAAGGGTTTACTAGATTCAGTAATCTAGTTCACATCTCTATGTGATTAACACCCAAAGAGTACTTAGGTGTGATCATGTTTTACTTGTGAGAGAATCTTAGTCAACGGGTCTTTCACATTCAGATCCGTTATGTATTTTGCAATTTTTTTGTGTCTACAATGCTCTGCACGGAGCTACTCTAGCTAATTGCTCCCACTTTCAATATGTATCTAGATCGAGACTTAGAGTCATCCAGATCGGTGTCAAAACTTGCATCGACGTAACCCTTTACGGCGAACCTTTTGTCACTTCCATAATCGAGAAACATATCCTTATTCTACTAAGGATAATTTTGACCGTTGTCCAGTGATCTACTCCTAGATCACTATTGTACTCCCTTGCCAAACTCAGTGTAGGGTATACAATAGATCTGTTACACAGCATGGCATACATTATAGAACCTATGGCCAAGGCATAGGGAATGACTTTCATTCTCTTTCTATCTTTTGCCGTGGTCGGGTTTTGAGTCTTACTCAATTTCACACCTTGTAACACAGGCAAGAACTCTTTCTTTGACTGTTCCATTTTGAATTACTTCAAAATCTTGTCAAGGTATGTACTCATTTAAAAAACTTATCAAGCGTCTTGATCTATCTCTATAGATCTTGATGCTCAATATGTAAGCAGCCTTACCGAGGTCTTTCTTTGAAAAACTCCTTTCAAACACTCCTTTATGCTTTGCAGAATAATTCTACATTATTTCCAATCTACAATATGTCATTCACATATACTTATCGAAATCTTTGTAGTGCTCCCACTCACTTTCTAGTAAATCTGAGGCTTCACCGCAAGTCTGTATAAAACTACATGCTTTGATCAACTTATCAAAGCGTATATTCCAACTCCGAGATGCTTGCACCAGTCCATAGATGGATCGCTGGAGCTTGCACATTTTGTTAACACCTTTAGGATCGACAAAACCTCTTGGTTGCATAACATACAACTCTTCTTTAATAACTCCATTAAGGAATGCAGTTTTGTTTATCCATTTGCCAGATTTCATAAAAATGCGGCAATTGCTAACATGATTCGGACAGACTTAAGCATAAATACGAGTGAGAAACTCTCATCGTAGTCAACACTTTGAACTTGTCGAAAACCTTTTGCAACAAGTCGAGCTTTGTAGACAGTAATATTACCGTCAGCGTCAGTCTTCTTCTTGAAGATCCATTTATTCTCAATTGCTTGCCGACCATCGGGCAAATCAACCAAAGTCCATACTTTGTTCTCATACATGGATCCCATCTCAGATTTCATGGCTTCAAGCCATTTCGCGGAATCTGGGCTCATCATCGCTTCCTCATAGTCTGTAGGTTCATCATGGTCTAGTAACATGACTTCCAGAATAGGATTACCGTACCACTCTGGTGCGGATCTTACTCGGGTTGATCTACAAAGTTTAGTAACAACTTGATCTGAAGTTTCATGATCATTATCATTAACTTCCTCACTAATTGGTGTAGGTGTCACAGGAACCGATTTACGTGATGAACTACTTTCCAATAAGGGAGCTGGTATCATTACCTCATCAAGTTCTACTTTCCTCCCACTCACTTCTTTCGAGAGAAACTCCTTCTCTAGAAAGGATCCATTTTAACAACGAATGTCTTGCCTTCGGATCTGTGATAGAAGGTGTACCCAACAGATCTCCTTTGGGTATTCTATGAAGACGCACTTCTCCGATTTGGGTTTGAGCTTATCAGGATGAAACTTTTTCACATAAGCATCGCAGCCCCAAACTTTAAGAAACGACAACTTTGGTTTCTTGCTAAACCACACTTCATATAGTGTCGTGTCAACGGATTTAGATGGTGCCCTATTTAACGTGAATGCAGTTGTCTCTAATGCATGATCCCAAAACGATATTGGTAAATCGGTAAGAAACATCATAGATTGTACTATATCCAATAAAGTACGGTTATGACGTTCGGACACACCATTATGATGTGGTGTTCCAGGTGGCACGAATTTGTGAAACTATTTCACGTTGTTTTAACTGAAGACCAAACTCGTAACTCAAATATTTGTCTCCGCGATCAGATCGTAGAAACCTTATTTTCTTTTCACGATGATTTTCCACTTTACTCTGAAATTCTTTGAACTTTTCAAATGTTTCAGACTTATGTTTCATCAAGTAGATATCCCCATATCTGCTCAAATCATCTATGAAGGTCAGAAAATAATGATACCCGCCACGAGCCTTAACACTCATCAGATCGCATACATCAGTATGTATTATTTCCAATAAGTCAGTTGCTCGCTCCACTATTCCGGAGAACGGAGTCTTAGTCATCTTGCCCATGAGGCATGGTTCGTAAGCATCAAGTGATTCATAATCAAGTGATTTCAAAATCCCATCAACATGGAGTTTCTTCATGCGCTTTACACCAATATGACCTAAACGGCAGTGCCACAAATAAGTTGCACTATCATTATTAACTTTGCATCTTTTGGCATCAATATTATGAATATGTGTATCACTACGATCGAGATCCAACAAACTATGTTCATTGGGTGTATGACCATCGAAGGTCTTATTCATGTAAACAGAATAACAATTATTCTCTAACTTTAAATGAATAATCGTATCGCAATAAACATGATCAAATCATATTCATGCTCAACGCAAACGCCAAATAACATTTATTTAGGTTTAACACTAATCCCGAAAGTATAGGGAGTGTGCGATGATGATCATATCAATCTTGGAACTATTTCCAACTTTTATCGTCACTTCCCCTTTAACTAGTCTCTGTTTATTCTGTAACTCCTGTTTCGAGTTACTAATCTTAGCAACCGAACAAGTATCAAATACTCAGGGGCTACTATAAACACTAGTAAGGCACACATCAATAACCTGTATATCAAATATACACTTGTTCACTTTGCCATCCTTCTTACCCACCAAATATTCAATACATTTCCGCTTCTAGTGACCATTTCCTTTGCAGTGTAAGCACTCAGTTCCAGGCTTTGGTCCAGCTTTGGTCTTCTTCACGGGAGTGACAACTTGCTTGTCTTTCCACTTGAAGTTCCCTTTCTTTCCCTTTGCCCTTTTCTTGAAACTAGTGATCTTGTTAACCATCAACACTTGATGCTCTTTCTTGATTTCTACCTTCATTGATTTCAGCATCATGAAGAGCTTGGGAATCGTTTTCGTCATCCCTTGCATACTATAGTTCATCACGAAGTTCTACTAACTTGGTGATGGTGACTAGAGAATTCATCAATCACTATCTTATCGGAAGATTAACTCCCACTTGATTCAAGCGATTGTAGTACCCAGACAATCTGAGCACATGCTCACTAGTTGAGCGATTCTCCTCCATCTTTTAGCTATAGAACTTGTTGGAGACTTCATATCTCTCAACTCGGGTATTTGCTTGAAATATTAACTTCAACTCTTGGAACATCTCATATGGTCCATGATGTTCAAAACATCTTTGAAGTCCCGATTCTAAGCCATAAAGCATGGTGCACAAAACTATCAAGTAGTCATCATATTGAGCTAGCCATAGCGTT
Organism: Aegilops speltoides; assembly: GCA_021437245.1. Lineage (NCBI taxonomy): Eukaryota > Viridiplantae > Streptophyta > Magnoliopsida > Poales > Poaceae > Aegilops > Aegilops speltoides. The sequence goes on from CM038142.1 coordinate 406,867,202, forward strand.
CATAACGTCGCATACGCTCTCGCAATAGGTCTGTCACCTAGCGGTGCATCAAGGACATAATTCTTCTGCAGCAATGAGGATAAACCTCGGATCACGGATCCAATCCGCATCATTGCTACTAACATTTTTCAACACAATTTTCTCTAGGAACATATCAAAATAAACATATGAAAGCAACAACGCAAGCCATTGATCTTACAACATAATTTGCAAAATACTACGGGACTAAGTTCATGATAAATTTAAGTTCAATTAATCATATTACTTAAGAACTCCCACTTAGACAGACATCTCTCTAGTCATCTAAGTGATCACGTGACCCAAATCAACTAAACCATAATCGATCATCACGTGAGATGGAGTAGTTTTCAATGGTGAACATCTTATGTTGATCATATCTACTATATGATTCACGCTCGACCTTTCGGTCTCCGTGTTCGAGGCCATATCTGCATATGCTAGGCTCGTCAAGTTTAACTGAGTATTCTGCGTGTGCAAAACTGGCTTGCACCGTTGTAGATGGACGTAGAGCTTATCACACCCGATCATCACGTTGTGTATGCATGCACGACGAACTTTGGCAAGTGCATACTCGGAGAACACTTCTTGATAATTTTAGTGAGAGATCATCTTAAAATGCTACCGTCAATAAAAGCAAGATAAGATGCATAAAGGATAAACATCACATGCAATCAATATAAGTGATATGATATGGCCATCATCATCTTGTGCTTGTGATCTCCATCTCGAAGCACCATCATGATCACCATCGTCACCGGGCGCGACACCTTGATCTCCATCGTAGCATCGTTGTCGTTTCACGCCATATATTGCTTCTCGACTATCGCTACCGCTTAGTGATAAAGTAAAGCATTTCTGAGCGTTGCATTTCATACAATAAGCGACAATCATATGGCTCCTGCCGATTGCCGATAACCGGTTAAAACATGATCATCTCATACAATAAAATATAGCATCATGTCTTGGCCATATCACATCACAACATGCCCCTGCAAAAACAAGTTAGGCGTCCTCTACTTTGTTGTTGCAAGTTTTACGTGGCTGCTACGAGGCTTCAGCAAGAACCAATCTCACCTACGCATCAAAACCACAGCGATAGTTTGTCAAGTTGATGATGTTTTAACCTTCGCAAGGACGGGCGTAGCTACACTCGGTTCAACTAAAGTTGGAGAAACCGACACCGCTAGTCACTGTGTGCAAAGCACGGCGGTAAAACCAGTCTCGCGTAAGCGTCTGGCGTAATGTCGGTCCGGCCGCTTCATCCAACAATACCGCCGAACCAAAGTATGACATCTTTGGTAAGCGGTATGACTTATATCGCCCACAACTCACTTGTGTTCTACTCGTGCATATAACACCAAACCATAAAACCTAGGCTCGGATGCCTTTGTTGGGGAGCGTAGTAATTTCAAAAAATTCCTCGCACACGCAAGATCATGGTGATGCATAGCAACGAGAGGGGAGAGTGTTGCCTACGTACCCTCGTAGACCGAAGCGGAAGCGTTGACACAATGTAGAGGAAGTAGTCGTACGTCCTCCCGGTCCGACCGATCCAAGTACCGTTACTCCGGCACCTCCGAGTTCTTGACACGCGTACAGCTCGATGACGCACCCTCGATCTCCAATCTAGTAGAGGCTCCGAGGGGGAGTTCCGTTAGCACGACGGCGTGGTGACGATCTTGATGTTCTCCTGTCGCAGGGCTTCGCCTAAGCACCGCAACAATATGATCGAGGTGGAATATCATGGAGGGGCACGCTGCACGGCTAAGGCGATCAATGATCAACTTGTGTGTCTAGGGTGCCCCCTACCCCGTATATAAAGGAGGGAGGGAGGCGGCCGGCCCCTTGGGCGCGCCAAGGAGGAGGAATCCTCCTCCTAGTAGGAGTAGGATTCCCCTTTCCTACTCCTACTAGGAGGGGGAAGGAAGGGGGAGGGAAGGGGGCGCGCCCCCCCCTCCTAGTCTAATTGGACTGGAGGGGAGAGGGCGGCCCACCTGGCCGCCCTCTCTCTTCCCTCTTGGCCCATGTGGCCCATTAACTCTCCCGGGGTTCCGGTAACCCCGGCACTCAGTTTTCTCCGAAACTTCCGAAACCTTTCCGGTGTCCGAATATAGTCGTCCAATATATCAATCTTTATGTCTCGACCATTTCGAGACTCCTCGTCATGTCCGTGATCACATCCGGGACTCCGAACAAACTTAGGTACATCAAAATGCATAAACTCATAATATAACTGTCATCGAAACCTTAAGCATGCGGACCCTACGGTTCGAGAATAATGCAGAACATGACCGAGACACGTCTCGGTCAATAACCAATAAGCGGGACCTGGATGCCCATATTGGTTCCTACATATTCTCGAAGATCTTTATCGGTCATATCGCACAACAACATCGTTGTTCCCTTTGTCATCGGTATGTTACTTGCCCGAGATTCGATCGTCGGTATCAATACCTAGTTCAATCTCGTTACGGCAAGTCTCTTTACTCGTTCGTAATACATCATCTCACAACTAACTCATTAGTTGAAATGCTTGCAAGGCTTAAGTGATGTGCATTACCGAGAGGGCCCAGAGATACCTCTCCGACATTCGGAGTGACAAATCCTAATCTCGAAATCGCCAACCCAACAAGTACCTTCGGAGACACTGTAGAGCACCTTTATAATCACCCGATTACGTTGTGACGTTTGGTAGCACACAAAGTGTTCCTCCGTAAGCGGAGTTGCATAATCTCATAGTCATAGGAACATGTATAAGTCATGTAGGAAGCAATAGCAACATACTAAACGATCGTGTGCTACGCTAACGGAATGGGTCATGTCAATCAGATCATTCAACTAATGATGTGACCTTGTTAATCAAACAACAACTCCTTGTTCATGGTTAGGAAACATAACCATCTTTGATTAACAAGCTAGTCAAGTAGAGGCATACTAGTGACACTCTGTTTGTCTATATATTCACACATGTATTATGTTTCCGGTTAATACAATTCTAGCATGAATAATAAACATTTATCATGATATAAGGAAATAAATAATAATTTTATTATTGCCTCTAGGGCATATTTCCTTCAAAATGATGGGAACGACGGCTTGGTATTTGTGGTATGAAAGGCGAAAATTGACACATGACGAAGAAACTCAAGGCGCGTGTCAAATCAATATTTAAGTGAGAGGCTTAGTAGAAAATTATACCATCTCTTATAACCCAAAGGCTCACATCCGATCAGATGCTTGGTTGAAACCAAAGTATGGTTACGTGAAATTAAACATTGATGCGGGATTTGATGGTGACACACTCACAACAACATTTGGAGCAGTTATCCGGGACCATATGGGGGAATTTATAGCGACTGCTAATGAAAATATGGACCTTTTCTTCGACTCATTCACAGCAGAACCAATTGCAGCAAGGTTTGGGTTGAATCTTGCTAATACTGTCGGATGTAGTAAGATTGAAGTGAATTCGGATAGCGTGGAGGTGGTGAATGCGTTGAGCCAATGCTACTCTTATTCAGTCGCTTCATCCATTATAGAAGATTGTTATTTCACGTCATTAGATTTTTCTCATGTCACTTATGATCGTTGTAATAGAGTGTAACCGAGTAACTCGTGAACTAGCAAGGTTAGTTAGGTTTTCTCCTCCGAATGTTTGGATGGATAACGCCCCTGATGAGGTTGTCCCTTTACTTGTAACATACTACTTTACTTATAAATGAAGGAAAAAGTTCATTTTAAACCCTGAACTCGTAGAGGTTCAGCAAAACAAACCCTCAAGTCGAAATCTCGGTCGATTGCACCCTGAACTATGCAATCCCGGTCTAAATTGAACCCTGCCGTCGTTTGGCAAACGAGGATTGTCGACATGTCAAAGGATGGCCGGGGTGCCATTTTGCGTTGTTCCCTGTTGGGCCAGCCCGCTTTAATATTTCCCTTATTTAAAACGCGCAATTTTTTTGCCATTTCGCGTTGTTCCCTGTTGGGCCGGCCCACTTTATTTCTTTTCCATCTTTAAACCGCTCAGTTTTTTTCTTGTTTAATAAAAGAACAAAAATAAGAACGCACGGTGTGACTTGAACCCGAGATGTCATGTTGTTGGCTGACGCATGCAACCACCAGGATCTATTGTGTTCAGTTGCTCCCTTTTTCTTCTTTCTTTTCTTTTTTATATTTTGTTTTTCATTTTCCCTTAAATTCGTGGTCATCTTAGTAGGAAAAATAGCAAACGAAAAAAAATGTCGTGAACCAGATTTTCAAAAGGAAAAGGAGGTCAAGAATTTTTAAAAATATTCACCGATTTAGAAAAAGTTCAATAATTTTGAAAATAAGTTTATAGAATTTCAAAATAAAAGTTCATGGATTTTGGAAAAAAACTGTAAAACTAAAAAGAAGAGTTTGTGGATTGAAAAAAATTCACATATTCGAAAAAGTACATGAGTTTTGTAAAAAGGTTCATGAATTAAAGAAACAATTGAAAAAAGTTTCACGCATTAGATAAAAAGAATAAAAACTATATACTGAGCTTCCATGAACAAAATAAAGAAGAAAATAAGAAATTGGAATAAAATTTTCACAAGAGGTGAGGCGACGTGGTTGGTAAGGACAGTTTGCGCCGGAAGGGGAGGTTGTGAGTTAGAATCACCTTGTGCGCACATCTTTTTTTAGCAGTGTAACAGAAAAAAGACATTTTTATCAAAAAAAAAAGAAACAATGGACTGGTCTAGCGTGGAGGACGGGTGCGCGTACACACCTTTTTTTAGCAATGTAAAAGGAAAAAGATATTTAACAGACAAAAAATAGAAATGAGGTGGCCCGGCACGGAGGACGGGTGTGCGCCGTGTACCTTTTTTAGCAGTGTAACAAAACAGAAAAACATTTTTGACAGACTAAAAAATACAAATGGGCTAGCCCAGCGCGAAGGACGGGTGCGCGCCGTAGTCAAAGCTGCCGCCCTTTGGCCTACTAGCTGGACGAATCCCTGCCATGTCAATGTTTTTATGCTTAAACAGTGCCAGGGTTCGATTCAGACCGGGATTGCATAGTTTAGGGTGCAATCGATCGGGATTCTGACTTGAGGATTTATTTCGCCGAACCACAACGAGTTCAGGGTTTAAAATAGACTTTAAGGAGGTGAATCCAAAAAAAACGCGCCTATTAAGTTAAGCGAGACGGTGCATGATTTTCAAAGCATTTGTTAGCGATTATCTCACTGGTCTCGGCCTTGGCCGTTCGAAGTCTTTCCAGCTAGAAATGCAGCGGCCGCGTTGAGTCGGGTCGGCAGGCGTGTCATATACGTACTTCAAATCATGGGTTTTGTTCAAAACACAGACGCGAGCAGACTTCGCACTTCGGTTGGAAGCCGGGCGCCTGGTCACGCTTACGCAACTAGCGTCGGCGCGGGAGGCGATGACACCGCCGTGCGGCCCGCGGCAGAGGCAGATAGAGGGGACTGGTTCAACCTGCAGTGCGGCTGTGCCTGAGGTGCGGCCAGGTCTGACGGTACGGCAAGCCGAGCCGTGCCGTGCGGCCGGAGCATCTCTGGCCGGTCGCCCACCGCGCCCGGACGTCCCTCCTGCGCACACCGGAACTCGACGTGCAACGCCGCCGCAACCTCACGCAACAGCGACGCCTCACTCGCTATATTATTTCAAACGCGTCCAGATATATCTCCTCATAAAAGTCGCATAACAAAAAGACCGACCGGCAACAGCGACACCGGCGACCATGCGCCACCTTCCGATCCGGTCAGGAGCGTGACCGAGCTAGCCAGCCACCGTGGCGTTGGCCGTTGGGGGTGCATGAAGCTAGCTAGCTGCAGCGGAGACTCGGTCCAACTGCCAATGTACTACTCGTACGTCCACCGGGCGGGGCCCCCGCACGCGAGGAAGTCCGCGGCGAGATGTCACGACTATTCCCAGCGACTGGACTACAAATCACCTGCCGTCTCGTTTCCCAGTCTCGGAACTTCGTCCACTACTTCCCACCCATGTCGCCGTAAGCTTCCTTGCAGCGATGTCGTCCACAGGCCGGTAGGCAGGAAAATTTCAGCAGCTCGGTGTCGATAGATTCCCTGCGATACAAGAGCGGACAACAACAACAACAACTAGTCAGTCAGTCAGTCAGTCGCCTCAAGCTTTCTTCAAAGTTGCACCGGCGCTAGCACTTTCTTCTTCTGCGGTGTGCCGCCGGCCGGCGATGAGGTGGTGGGAGAGCGTCAAGAGCCAGTTCGGCGACGGCGGCAACCTCGGTTGCCTGTCCTGCGTCGGGAGGAAGGCGCCCGAGGATCTCTACTCCTACCCCATGGAGCCCGGTAATTAAGTGATCCAGAGTTCTTCACTCTTAAGCTGCTCCACTGTCTCCCAAGTATATAATTTTGTTTCCCGTCGTGTCCAGCGAAATGGAAACGATCGCGCGGCGCCGCTCCGGCGGCGGAGGAGGAGCCGGGCGCCATCGAGGTGCCGGCGGTGGCGCTCCGGGAGTTGAACGAGCTAACTGGCTGCTTCGACAGGGAGAAGCTGATCGGGGAGGGGTCGTACGCCAAGGTGTACAAGGTGACGCTGCGGAGCGCGAGGCTCGCCGTGGTGAAGAAGCTGGAGAAGGCGTCCAAGCACGCCTCCAACGACGTCTTCCGCCGGCAGCTGTCCGTGGCGTCCAGGCTGCGGCACGAGAGCTTCGTCCGCCTGCTCGGCTACACCATAAGCGGCGACCTCCGCGTGCTCGTCTACGAGTTCGCCACCATGGGCACCCTCCACGACGCCCTGCACGGTACGCACGCACGACCTACTCGCCATTCTAGACCTTGAGTTATACACTGACTGACTGACTGACACTGACACGCGACGCCATCGGTGGCAGGGCCGAGGGAGGGCGTGGGGGCGCGGGAGGACGTGGAGGAGAGGCCGGTGCTGAGCTGGGCGCACCGGGTGCAGATCGCGCTGGACGCGGCGAGGGGGCTGGAGTACCTGCACGAGAAGGCGTCGCCGCCGGTGGTCCACAAGGACGTGCGCTCCACCAACGTGCTGCTCTTCGACGGCATGAGGGCCAAGATCGCCGACTACAACATGTTCAGCCAGGCCGCCGACATGGCGCGACTCAACCGCTCCACGCACACGCTCGGCTCCTTCGGCTACCAGGCGCCGGAGTACGTGCCCCGCCCTCCGCCGTCTCATCTCATCTCATCTCATCTCGCCGCCGGCGTCCTTGTTGATGATTGTTACTTACTACTCCACGTATTCGAATTTGACGAAGTGTCCATTGCTTAATTTGCTTGGTTTCTGAAAACTGAATGCTGATTTGACTGGGCATTCAGGTACGCGATGAGCGGTCAGATGACGGACAAGAGCGACGTGTACAGCTTCGGCATCGTTCTCCTGGAGCTCTTGACGGGCAGGAAGCCACTGGACCGGACGTTGCCACAGGGGCAGCGCAGCCTAGTCAACTGGGTGAGCAATGCTTCTCAGTCCCATAATCATCCTGCTGTTTACCAAGCTAAGAAACTGACAATAATCAATTGGTGAAAAGGTTTAACAGACACTTGATGGTTGATGCAGACTAATCATTTCTTCTTCTTTCTGATCTAACAAACAAACTATAACATCAGTCCAAGTTAATCTCTTGTTCTTTTTCCTTTGCGTAACTTCTAACTAGAATTGATAAGTTTTACTAGTACTAAAAAAAAGAACCATGCAATTACCACCCATGCAGAACATTCTCAAAGGATCCAACTAGCTTGTAAACAAGACAGGATTAAGTTACCGTAGCAAACACATTTGCGTTTTCCATTCCGTTCTCAAACAAAGTTTGATGGGCCTCCTGCTCCTACTGATGCACCTGCAGGCATCTCCGCTGCTGACTGAAGACAGAGCTCAGGAATGCATCGACCCAAGGCTCGGCGACAAGTACCCTGCCACCGGAGCGCTCAAGGTCTCTCCACACGGTTTCATCTCGCATTTGTTTACCTGAATCCCTCTCATTATACCCCAAAATGTAACAAACCCTGCAAAATTTGGTTGGTATCCCTTGCAGCTAGGGAGGATCGCAGTGCAGTGCCTCCAGTATGACCCGACCTACCGGCCGTCCATGGGCACCATCGCCCGCGTGATCAACTACGCCGTCGTGCGGGACCAGCAGGGCGTGGTCTGATGCGATGATGTGCGCGTACCGGCGTACGTGTGGGATGAAGTTGCTGTCGTTGCCCGGTGGTTCTTCCTGCGAATCACCGTGCACGTCTAGTTTGCCTGTGCTATTGTAACTTTTTTGGAAGCTGTGTTATCTGAACTTCGTAAGCTTGCAAGCCATGTTTGAGTAGTAGCTCTTGCCACGCAAGAAAAAACTGTAGCCCGCCGACAGACGCATTCTATTTATTCATGCTCATTTCTGAAACACACGCACAAGCATAGATGATAGGAGTACTATTTTTTCCTTCTGTTTTTGCGTCAAGAAACGTTTGTGGACAGATAATAAACAGAGCGCTGAGCTCATCAGGGAAATCTGATATTCAGCATTTAATAATGGTGAGTACATATGGATATACATTTGGTACAACATTGAGCACACCAGTTTAGCCAAAAGGCGCATGAGAAAAACTATCGTATATCATCAGTGAATTTGTGTGGAATAAGTGTACCACCCCCTCATTTGTCGCCCCCAAAAAAGTTGGGGTCAAAAAAGAAAGAAAGAAAGAATAGGGTGGCCTCTTACATATAAATATTTCCTTTCCTTTTACAGTTTACATGAGCATTTGGTTTAATCTACCATGCTACAAATATTTGTGGTTCACGGCAAAAAGAATTTTCTTCTATACCTACCTGCATAACAAAAGGGAAACAGGTTCATCAAAATTCTTGAGAATGAGGTGCCTCATATGTTAAGGATTTGTAGTTACGTGTGCTAAATATAACACCAATTAATAAAACAAAAGTAAGTTATTTCTGTTGCCAAACAAAACAAATTATTACGTTGCTGTAAGCCAGTGGGATCACTTTAGGTTACGTTTGGCCCATTGATAACAGATGTTCAGGTAATACTTGTTACAGCCCTGAACTCTTTTCCTATACTGGCTGCCGTGACAGATGCCAACCACAATAGCTACATGTTGAAGATGTAAGCAAAGCTGTAAAAGACTGATTGCAATATGGCTAAACTCTAGATGCAGCAAATTGGTTGTGTCGTCTGACAAACAATCGAAGTGGTGTGCCAACATAAATGAACAGTTCCAAACTATCGTATTCAAGGTTCAGAACTTTGCAACAGCATGATTTACAAAGTAAAACAGTAACTTATCTCGAGATGAAAAACAAAAGTATGAGACTCACCTCAAATAGTGTTAGATTGGCAACAATGGTTTTCTATCATCGCTAATGTGGCTTGTCTGAGATAATGGCCAGCATAGGAAACAAGTCAATATAACAGAGGAATGTTATCCCAGATTTTATTTAGTCAAACGATGTAGCACTTACATCATCAGCAGCACCAGCAGTCATATTTACAAAAGAAGAATCGGATGACCTGCCAAGAAGATTTTTTTGATCAGATTAGATGTTCGGAAATATTTCTGAACACAAATGCATGCCATCACCAGTTAATATGCTCATCAATATAACAGAGAGAATCAATAAAACAGTATTAATGTATGACAATAGCACCATGTCGAAGAAACCAGACAAGAACTTCAACTGCAACTCTCAGAAATTCGAAGGTTGCTACTTGACACTTTCACTTCATATTACATTAATATAGAATAGAAAAACAAGGCAAGAGAAATATTCACCTATGTTTCTGTGCATCTCCCAACTCTAAAGTTCCAGCTGGTTTGTCATCTTTGACTTTGGCTAGTGGCGAGAAAAACTGAAAGAAATAGCTCTTATATAAGTTCAGTTGAGAGTCAGGACCAACTTGGCACAACAAGCTAAAGAATAAGAAACAACAATCACCTGGTGCATTGAGATAAACACTATTGAGATGCCTAATAGAAAGTTAATAGTCAGGGTATGTCCCAAAAATGCAGCAGATGCTAGCCCAGTAAAAATTGTGGCCACTGTTGATGAGTACTTCTTCAAAATTGTGTCTGCAGTATGATCTCAGTTAATCAGATGGAAATATGAGATTATGAAAGAAGATTTCAGAACGAAGGGCCAAGGACAGGTAAAAATAATATGGTAAGAGAATGAAATGGCGATCATCCTTTACCTGCATACTTAAAGAAGAATGAAGAGAGAATTCCTTGCGCAGCATTGTTACAAATGAGGAAAAAAGTGGCCCTTGAATGCCCTCGAAGGATATCAAAACTCTCTGGCCCTGCAACACATGGGCCAAGTTTAAATTATACATAGCTAATGCTGCAATAGCCAATAGTCAGAAGAAAACCCAAGACGCCATGGGGCATTCATGAAATGACTCCTTGGTGTCCAAATATGTAGTAAGTTGACAACAATGTGTAATAGCACATGGCTTAAGTTCCTGACTTTCTAAATTAGGATATTTCTGCAAGATCCTAATGATGCTCAAACCACATAGACCATAGTTCACAGCACAACATTTTGATCAACATATCAAGCACTAAACAGCCATTCTATTTGCCTGCTTTGTAACCTCGCAGGTAAAACAGAAACCCCAGCTTGTGTACCACACCTCTGTGGTTTGTAAAACCTAAAAACTACTCCCTCCGTCTCATAATGTAAGACGTTTTTTGACACTAGTGTAGTGTCAAAAAACGTCTTACATTATGGGATGGAGGGAGTACTCAGCAAGTGTTGTATGGAATCCTATTCTCCTAGCCACACACATATAGACCTTCATAGTACAACAGTCTTAATGAATAACACCCTTATTTGTTGTCAATGAAAGCAAGTTTTCACTTTTCACATAAGATGGTTACCTTGAAATATGACGGTCCCTAGGATTCCAAGGAGATTGAAAATTGCACCATAACCATACAGAAACACATTCTGCATATTATGTTAAACAGTTAGGGTGAATGGAAGGAATAAAAAACAGAGGAAAGTGGGAATTGGGCAAGTGCATATTATGTTAAACAGTTGAATGCAAGCGCACCAAACTGGTAAGCATAAAAATGACATGATAAGGATGTTCACTTATTGTTTTCAGGCAGAGAACATAGTACGGCATTATGCACATGGACTATTACTATTTGAAAGAGCTGGAAGACAATCCTTAGTCGGAATTACCTGAAGATAGATGTTTGTGTCGAACTGACTTTTTAATGCATACTCGTTGTAGACAGAGGCAAACGATGGGACAGTAACCTACAATTTCACATACATGCATGAACTCTGGATCCAATAATGGTTTAGTCATCTGAAGCAACACAAAAAAGATAAATATAAAGATCAAACAGTTCAGTAGAAACTTACAAATATTAGTGTGTATATGTATGCAATTGCGGTGACTGGAAGACCAAAAGTTTTGGTGCCCTCAGGCATTGAGCGTAGTTGATTCACGCTGATTCCAATAAGCAGCAGGCCAAGGGCTTCCCACTAATAGTTATCAGAAAAGAATGGGGTTATTTATCAATATTGCTGAAAGCATTTGAATTACAGCGTTTGCAGAACACATACTTGTGTGCATTAGTTCTTCCTATATTTGATTTAATTGAAGTTGCAGTATTAACCCTGGTTCATTTTTAGCCAATTCAGGATTGCAGCTGAAAATGGCAACCATCACTGGTAGCAATTGATTTATATTAGTACTACAGAGGTCATCAGAAATATAGTAAGCAAAGGGGAGAACAAAACTTTGACAAAAGAAGTGCAACTTTCCTAATGACTAGAAAAATTCAAACAGATTATTAAATGGAAATAAATCAAATATATTCACCCTAAGCCATTAATGCCTTTTCTATTTAAGAAACACCTAAACAAGAGAAATTATCAGGTGCACACAACAGCATGAATCGGTATACAACTGTAATTTAGTAAAGATATATAGATAGTTGCAATGCCAGCCTCACCTGAATTATAGAGAATTTCCTTCGCATTATAAACTTTAGGAGTACAGCTATGACGAGCACCTGGATTGTGTAGAAATGAGTATGATGTTAACACTTTTGCATTTTCCAAACATATGTAAGCACGTATTCGCAGACACTGCATGGCTAAGCTCGAGAATATGGTAATACATGGAAAATGAGTACCTTCAGGTTGCTTAGCATCTTCACAGTCGAGGGGTTGAAGTATAACTGCATCCGAAGTATAATAAGATACTTTACATGACAGAAGAATCACTTCCGGCCTCTGCATCTAGGATGCACCCAGCCATTTAAAAAAAATATAATAGTTGTAACTAAAACCAATGTCATATGGAAATACCAAAAGGTACAGCAGAAAATATTGCATGGTGTGCATTGATTTAATATATAATAATATAAATGCAGCAAAGGCTCCATGTCCGAACTCAAGAAAAAAAATCCAAAAACATGGGTAGATGAAAAAATTAGGATTCGTTCATCATCTGTACTCCTACTATGATGGCTTTGATTTCTGCCTTTAGCGTATTCCTTTGTCTGACAAGGAAAGAAAAAGAGAAGGCAGAACTAAAAGAACTATCAGAAAATCCTCGAAGGACAAGAGTACAAGTTGGTACCAAAAAAAAATCCTGCTGTTTGGTTGATACAAGTTACTAACAGAACTGATATGAATCCAGCTGACTGAATATTAAATTTGAAGTGAATTTTTGAATTCATTAATTAAAATGTATGGTCTGATCCTTCCAAATGAAGGTGATAATGAATTTCCTTCTCGAGACGTGACAGACTTAATTACACTGTAACATAATTATCAAAGATGCACCGTCTCGTACATGTAAATTGATAAACTACATCAAAATAACTGTAGGTTTTGTAAATATCAGGAGTACCAAAATATTTACTGGAGAAAATACGAGTACATTGCACAGAAGAATGGGAGTTCAGCCAATTCAATGAACATTTACCTGCATGACAAACTTTAAGTAGTTGTTGATGGCATATAGTAGAGCGGGAATAGCTAAGAGTACATTGTTACGGGCTGCCTATACAAGAAAGGAATTGACAGATGAAACAGTTAGTTGCCATACTAGGTACAGAGCTATAATAAATAAATAAGATACATGAAAACTGAAAGCAAGTCGGTTGGGCATAAAAACAACAAAAGAGATGAGCACCAATTGTTCCAAGGAATTGAAAACAAATAGAAACATTCTACATGTAGTTTAACATTAGAAGCAGAAGCAACATCAATTATTTTGTGCATGTTGAGCACAGTAACAAAAGAGTGCAAGGTGTTCTATGTTCTAAAAGATAAATCACCTGTACAAAGGTCGAAACTGAGAGAAGTGACTTCTCCCCAACCTTCTGTTTTCTAGACTGTCAAATAGAAAAGCAACAACATTAGGGGGGTAACACCTTCAACAGAATAGAACACACACATGCATAAATTCATTACTGCCGATCTTAAAAAATAAAATTATAGTTTCTACAACACTTTGATTACCATTGCCAGTATTGCCAATGATGCACTAAAAAAGTTGATAGTTCATAGCAGGATAGTATACAGATACAGATACAAGGACTGAAACACAAATAGCAAGTAAGGAAAGGATATAGGCCGACAAGAACTAACCTCAATTATTAGCATTATCATAGCAAAGAAAACCTTTGTAACTTCCGTCAAAAAGTTAACACTGATGGGACTGAACTGAAATTTCCCATCAACCTTGCACATAAAGACTAGGATAGGCTGCAGAGCAAAGTAAATTATTAGCACACACAATTGCAAATTGTCTGCAATCAGATACAGGCTACAGATTGACTACATGTTTGTACGAACTCCACATTAAAAATGTACAGGTAGCCATTAGCCGATTTAGTATTTACTCTAGGTGGAACGCTACCGGATCTGCCAATATATCTTTTTGGCAAATTGATGATAATGCATTTTTAAGGGAAACAACAATTGAATCTTATGACAACACTATAGCATGAAGTCCACAGATGGTACCCGTGTTTGGGAAATTCAGAAAAGAAATCTCCGGCAAACTGAGAGCACAAGCAAACCTAAATTACTAGAAGAAAGACATAACCATGCTCTATCAGAAAGAAGCACATAACATGGATTTGGATTCCCATTATCATGTTGCATTTTCCAGTGAAAATATGACGCATTCAATCCCATCCAAACAGGTGTTGATTGGATATAAAGTTAACTATCATATTGAAAATGAAATACCTGAAGGCCGACCAAGACGCAGTCCCCGGACACAAGAAGGAAGGTGAGCACGCGCTGTTTGGACGATATCTTGCTCTTGTGCTTGTCGTATGCCCTTGATATGCTCCTGGGGGTCCCCGCCACCACCTTGGAGTGGCAGACGCTGCATTCCATCACCCCATTCCTCTGCATCTTCTCAGACCAACCAGGACCAGCAGCGCCACAAACAGCACAGTCAAGAGATGTATATATCACTCTATAACCGTGACATGTAAGGATTCCCTGGGCACACCTGTCTCCAAGACATAAAATTCAAAATGAGCAAGCTAATCACTGCAAACCGAGCAACTAGTACTCCCTCTGTTCCAAATTATATGTTCTAACGTATTATTATTTTTTGATCGGATGCATGTAGACATGTTTTAGTGTGTTTGTTCACTCATTTCAGTCCTTATATAGTCCATATTGGAATATTCAAAACGTCTTATAAGTAGAAACAGTGGTGATATTAGTTAGTATTTCCCTCAAAAATCACACCATTCCGCAGATTCACGCATATCAGAGCCGAAATGAAATTTAACAGAAATAGCATTGTCGTGAACATAAAAACACATACCAACTTCCAAAGCCCCCCATGAGCAGCTAGCTAATCCATGACAGATCACAAAACTCCTAAAAACACGCTACATAGCTACTAAGTCGCTATCAAGTGCAGAGCAACCGCGTGCTGCTAACTACACCGCTGGATCACAAGTTCAGAGTCAGACTACCCGAAACAACTTCCAACGTCTCAGAAATGAGGCGAACGACGAAGGTGTCAGAGGAACTCGTTCCCTTGACTGTACCTTGGGGGAGGTGGGATCGGCGGGCGGGATCTCACAGATCTAGCACCGCCGGAGCACCGGGAAACTGGCCCAGCCGGCTCGGCGCGGCCGGGTTGCTTCGGCTACGCTCCCGGCAGGCGCGCGAGTGCTTGCGTGGGCGGGACGGCGGGTGGCGCTGCGAGATCTCGGGTTTGGGCGGGCGGGAGGGAACAGGGAAGGGAGGTGTGAGCGCGGAGGTGGAGCCGTGGACGGGGAGGTGGCGGTGATGACGGACGGGAGGAAGGCGGGTGCGCCTCCGGTTTATTTATTCGTTTCGGGATTTGTTTTGGTCTTCTTCCTCTTTGTTGGAGGAAATGTTAGAAAGTCCCCGAGTTTTGCATCTTTCTTGTAATCAGCCTACATTGGCAATGCATTTTTTTTGTTAAATAATTCCTTTCTTTCAAACAAATCATGGATATGCATAAAGGTATGGCCTCCATCCAAACATATACTCCCTCCGTACGGAAATACTTGTCCAAGGAATGAATATATCTAGATGTATTTTAGTTCTAGACACACTCATTTGTATTCATTTCTATGACAAGTATTTCCGGACGGAGGGAGTATGGCCTAATACGTATGTCGAGTATATGAGATGTGTGCTATAAAAATTGTAGCATTAGAAACTCCTTTCAAATATGAATTCAACGTCTCATGCATAATTAATATTACCGACGGTCAAATGTAAATCCCAAAATATGGACTAAAATGGAGATACACCTGCAAAGTTTGATGCAAATGCATATTACTACATGCCTATGTAAAAGGACTAAAATAGTACTCCCTCCGTTTACTTTTATAAGACCTTTTAGACATTTAAGACAACACCTAAAACAGTTCAATTTCAGCTGTCCTAAATGACTTACAAAAGTGAACAGAGGAAGTAGTGCAATTTGCATAATGAATCAATAAACTTAGGCTAGCACCGATGTTGGAGCGGTTCGCAAATGCACAACATCTGCTCGTTCAAATGGGAGAAAACTGTTGCCAAGGACAGTGTATTTTCTTCTTTAGACAATGTTTTGGACCCGCTCACAATTTGGCCTCATTCAGCCCCTGCACACTAAAAGTTGATACCGTTAATTCTACAACAACAACAACAAAAAAAAGATGCATCCAGCTAGATCATTTGGGGGTTGCTCTTTTGTTCACGAGCGACAGAATCACAATTTTGAAACTCTCAACATTGCTAAGTATATACTCCTATGCTATATCTTTAGAAATGGGGCGTCATGTATAGCTTGCTTATGACAGCATTTCCATTGCTGTAGAAATTCTAGTTGATTAATAAAGCTTAGCCTTCCTCGCAGAAGAAAACTTAGCCTTGTTTCCTTGAAAAAATCAGTTGACATCGAACGTGTATGGTCATGTTTTAGGCAAATACAAACTGAGTGAGGGAGGCCGGTGCAAAACGGAAACACACGCATTAGTAGTGTGAGTTGTGCGAGCTCTACCGGGGTCTTGGCCCCAAGCGAGTTGGCTACCCTGTCGCTTTGCGCTCCAGGTTCACAGAGAAGTGTAGCTGCAGCCTACTTCTCAGACCCTTTTCTCCGCGTCTTTTAGCAGCACGTTGCCAGCATGCCGTTTAGAAGATTTCCACGAATGTTAGGTCTGAGACCAAATACATAGTACTACACACTGGCAATGGCGGTGACCGGCCTACACGCTGGCAAGGAGTATATTGTCATTTTTACATGCGCCTTTGCACTCAAAAGATCACGCTAGAGCATCTCCCGCCGTGCATCAAGATGGACACACTAAACGTCGACGAACACGTTTAGACGTATTTGTGGACACAACGATAGAGGAGCCGGTCATCCAACCTGATGCATCCCCTCAGGTCCGGTCTCCTTTATTTGGCATGCATATGTTGATCAATAGCAATTTAAGCATGACGCAGCAACTAGCGCGACCAGGTCGTGAAGGAGGAGCTATCGCCCGTGATCATGAAGGCACGTGGGCGCATCCTCCACTACCACGGTGGCGGCGACTCCTCTTCATCGCGGGCCATGGTGTCCGCCGCTCCATGTTCATCAAGTCAGACAAGGCGTCGGTCTGGGTCTACAACATCCCTGACCTCGCGGTGGCCTAGGCTCTCAACCGGTCCGTCACCACCACGAAGACGGCCGCGTGGCGCCACCATCGCCTCGACGGGGAGCTCGCCAAGATTGGCGAGGAATGTTCGCTAAGCGACACCTCCGTCAATGTTGGCAGAGCCAAGGCCTCCGCCAGGGCACCGTGGTCGGGGTCGGCATTGACCGCGAAGGCCTTCCACACGGCACAAGAGGAAGCGGAATGACTTCCCCGCAAGCATCAGGCTGTGGCTAGGCAAGGTTGTCGCGGCCCCGCGTCCTCCCACTGTTGGAAGGACGGCGACGACGTGACGGATGGTGACAGAGGTGCGGCCGGCTAGGGCGTACGAGGTCGTCGTCCGCTACAAGTTAGCCTCCTAGTTTTTTTAGTTTTTAGTAAAACGGTCAAAATATCATCTGTTTTATGTAAATTATGTCTGAACTATGCTTAAATCCATCTTGTTCGATAACATTCGTCAAGTGTGTTCAAATTTGTTTTGAAATGTATGCTGTCATGGTTGGATGGCCGGATCCTACCTCGCCATCCATGTACTAGTCCCCATAGGTATCAGACGAATATAGTGTCCGATTTTGGGATGCCCTTAGGCCAACTCCAACGCAGAGACCTAAACAGGCGTGGATTTTGTCCATTTGGTTGTGCATGCTCCCTCCAGCGAGAAGGTACACGAGGGCGGAGGCGTTGCCTTGGCGGATCCACATTAGACAAATCGGAGACGAAGAGGGGGGATGTGTGGGACTACAACAGTGAGTCAGCGTCGCCGATATTGTTTTGGCGCCAAAGGTGTTGGGGAACGTAGTAATTTCAAAAAAATTCCTACGCACACGCAAGATCATGGTGATGCATAGCAACGAGAGGGGAGAGTGTTGTCTACGTACCCTTGTAGACCGGGCGAAGCGATCACAACGTAGAGGAAGTAGTCGACGTTCTCCTCGCGATCCGACCGATCCGGCGCCGTTACTCGGCGCCCCAGTTCTTGACACACGACAGCTCGATGGCGCTCCTCGGGCTCCAATCCAAGAGAGCCGGGGAGGAGAGTTCCGTCAAGACGACGGCGTGGTGGCGATCTTGATGTTCTATCGTAGCAGGCTTCGCCTAAGCTTTATGACGATATGACCGAGGTGGAATATGGTGGAGGGGCACCGACACGGCTAAGGAACGATCCGTAGATCAACTTGTGTGTTCTAGGGTGCCCCCCCCCGTATATAAAGGAGCAAGGGGTGCGGCCGGCCCTTGGAGGAGGCGCGGAGGAGTCCTACTCCCACCGAGTAGGACTCCCCCTTCCTAGTTGGAGTAGGATTGTGGGAGGGAAGAGGGAAGGGGCGCCCCTCTCCTGTCCTATTCGGACTAGGGGAGGCGCAGCCTGCCTGGCCGGCCCTTCCTCTACTCCCTCATGGCCCACTAAGGCCCAATAACCCCGGGAGGTTCCAGTAACCCGGTGTTCCAGTAAAATCCCGATTTCACGGAACCATTCGAACTCAAATATAGGCTTCAATATATCAATTTTTATGTCTCGACCATTTGAGACTCCTCGTCATGTCCGTGATCACATCCGGGACTCGAACTTCTTGGTACATCAAAATACATAAACTCATAATATAACCGCCATCGAAACCTTAAGCGTGCGGACCCTACGGTTCGAGAACAATGTAGACATGACCGAGACACGTCTCGGTCAATAACCAATAGCGGGACCTGGATGCCCATATTGGCTCCTACATATTCTACGAAGATCTTTATCGGTCGGACCGCATAACAACATACGTTGTTCCTTTGTCATCGGTATGTTACTTGTCCGAGATTCGATCGTCGGTATCCAATACCTAGTTTAATCTCGTTACGGCAAGTCTCTTTACTCGTTCCGTAATACATCATCTCACAACTAACTCATTAGTTGTAATGCTTGCAAGGCTTAAGTGATGTGCATTACCGAGAGGGCCCAGAGATACCTCTCCGACATTCGGAGTGACAAATCCTAATCTTGAAATCGCCAACCCAACATCGCCTTTGGAGACACTGTAGTACTCCTTTATAATCACCCGATTACGTTGTGATGTTTGGTAGTACCCAAAGTGTTCCTCCCAAAGCGGAGTTGCATAATCTCATAGTTATAGGAACATGTATAAGTCATGAAGGAAGCAATAGCAACATACTAAACGATCGTGTGCTAAGCTAACGGAATGGGTCATGTCAATCAGATCATTCAACTAATGATATGACCTTGTTAATCAAATAACAACTCCTTGTTCATGGTTAGGAAACATAACCATCTTTGATTAACAAGCTAGTCAAGTAGAGGCATACTAGTGACACTCTGTTTGTCTATATATTCACACATGTATTATGTTTCGGTTAATACAATTCTAGCATGAATAATAAACATTTATCATGATATGAGGAAATATATAATAACTTTATTATTGCCTCTAGGGCATATTTCCTTCAGATCTCCCACTTGCACTAGAGTCAATAATCTAGATCACATCACCATGTGATTAACATCGATAGTTCACATCATCATGTGATTAACACCCATAGTTCACATCGCCATGTGACCAACACCCAAAGGGTTTACTAGATTCAGTAATCTAGTTCACATCGCTATGTGATTAACACCCAAAGAGTACTATGGTGTGATCATGTTTTGCTTGTGAGAGAGTCTTAGTCAGCGGGTCTTTCACATTCGGATCGTTATGTATTTTGCAATTTTCTATGTCTACAATGCTCTCGCACGAAGCTACTCTAGCTAATTGCTCCCACTTTCAATATGTATCTAGATCGAGACTTAGAGTCATCGGATCGGTGTCAAAACTTGCATCGGCGTAACCCTTTACGACGAACCTTTTGTCACTTCCATAATCGAGAAACATATCCTTATTCCACTAAGGATAATTTTGACCATTGTCGATGATCTACTCCTAGATCACTATTGTACTCCTTGCCAAACTCGGTGCAGGGTATACAATAGATCTGGTACACAACATGGCATACTTTATAGAACCTATGGCCAAGGCATAGGGAATTACTTTCATTCTCTTTCTATCTTCTGCCGTGGTCGGGTTTTGAGTCTTACTCAATTTCACACCTTGTAACATAGGCAAGAACTCTTTCTTTGACTGTTCCATTTTGAACTACTTCAAAATCTTGTCAAGGTATGTACTCATTGAAAAACTTATCAAGCATCTTGATCTATCTCTATAGATCTTGATGCTCAATATGTAAGACTTCACCGAGGTCTTTCTTTGAAAAACTTCTTTCAAACACTCCTTTATGCTTTGCAGAATAATTCTACATTATTTCCGATCTACAATATGTCATTCACATATACTTATCGAAATCTCTGTAGTGCTCCCACTCACTTTCTAGTAAATCTGAGGCTTCACCATAAGTGCATGCAAAACTATATGCTTTGATCAACTCATCAAAGCGTATATTCCAACTCGAGATGCTTGCACCAGTCCATAGATGGATCGCTGGAGCTTGCACACTTTGTTAGCTCCTTTGGATCGATAAAACCTTTCGGTTGCATCATATACAACTCTTCTTCGTAAATCCATTCAGAATGCGTCTTTACATCCATTTGCCAAATTTCATAATCATAAAATGCGGCAATTGCTAACATGATTCGGACAGACTTAAGCATCGCTACTGGTGAGAAGGTCTCATCGTAGTCAATCCCTTGAACTTGTCGAAAACCTTTTGCAACAAGTCGAGCTTTGTAGATAGTGTGATACTATCAACGTCCGTCTTCCTCTTGAAGATCCATTTATTTTCTATGGTTTGCCGATCATCGGGCAAATCCATCAAAGTCCATACTTTGTTCTCATACATGGATCATATCTCAGATTTCATGGCCTCAAACCATTTTGCGGAATCTGGGCTCATCATCGCTTCCTCATAGTTCGTAGGTTTGTCATGGTCAAGTAACATGACCTCCAGAACAGGATTACCGTACCACTCTGGTGCGGATCTCACTCTGTTTTATCTACGAGGTTCGGTAGTAACTTGATTTGAAGTTTTATGATCAACATCATCAATTTCCTCACTACTTGGTGTAGATGTCTCAGAAACCGGTTTCTGCGACAAACTACTTTCAAGTAAGGGAGACGGTACAATTACCTCATCAAGTTCTACTTTCCTCCCACTCACTTCTTTCGAGAGAAACTCCTTCTCTAGAAAGGATCCATTCTTAGCAACAAATGTCTTGCCTTCGGATCTGTGATAGAAGGTGTACCCAACTGTCTCCTTTGGGTATCCTATGAAGACACATTTCTCGATTTGGGTTCGAGCTTATCGGGTTGAAGCTTTTTCACATAAGCATCGCATCCCCAAACTTTAAGAAACGACAACTTTGGTTTCTTGCTAAACCACAGTTCATATAGTGTCGTCTCAGCGGTTTAGATGGTGCCCTATTTAACGTGAATGCAGTTGTCTCTAATGCATGATCCCAAAACGACATTGGTAAATCGGTAAGAAACATCATAGATTGTACTATATCCAATAAAATACGGTTATGACGTTCGGACACACCATTATGATCTGGTGTTCCAGGTGGCATGAATTTGTGAAACTATTCCACATTGTTTTAATTGAAGACCAAACTCGTAACTTAAATATTTGTCCCCGCGATCAAATCGTAGAAACCTTATTTTCTTGTCATGATGATTTTTCCACTTCACTCTGAAATCCTTTGAATCCTTTCAACTATTTCAGACTTATGTTTCATCAAGTAGATATACCCATATCTGCTCAAATCATCTGTGAAGGTCAGAAAATAACGATACCCGCCATGAGCCTTAACACTCATTGGATCGCATACATCGGTATGTATTATTTCTAATAAGTCGGTTGCTCGCTCCATTGTTCGGAGAACGGAGTCTTAGTCATCTTGCCCATGAGGCATGGTTACATAAGCATCAAGTGATTCATAATCAAGTGATTCCAAAATCCCATCAAGCATGGAGTTTCTTCATGCGCTTTACACCAATATGACATAAGCGGCGAGTGCCACAAATAAGTTGCACTATCATTATTAACTTTGCATCTTTTGGTTTCAATATTATGAATATGTGTATCACTACGATCGAGATCCAATGAACCATTTTCATTGGGTGTGTAACCATATAAAGTTTTATTCATGTAAGCAGAACAACAGTTTATTCTCTTACTTAAATGAATAACCGTATTGCAATAAACATGATCAAATCATATTCATGCTCAACGCAAACACCAAATAACATTTATTTAGGTTCAACACTAATCCCGAAAGTATAGGGAGTGTGCGATGATGATCATATCAATCTTGAAACTACTTTCAACACACATCGTCACTTCACCCTTAACTAGTTTCATTTTATTACGCAACTCCGTTTGAGTTACTACTCTTAGCAACCGAACCAGTACCAAATACCAAGGGGTTGCTATAAACACTAGTAAAGTACACATCAATAACATGTATATCAAATATACCTTTGTTTACTTTGCCATCCTTCTTATCCGCCAAATACTTGGGGTAGTTCGCTTCGATGACCAGTCCCTTTGCAGTAGAAGCACTTAGTCTCAGGCTTAGGTCCAGACTTGGGCTTCTTCACTTGAGCAGCAACTTGCTTGCCGTTCTTCTTGAAGTTCCCTTCCATCCCTTTGCCCTTTTCTTGAAACTAGTGGTCTTGTTAACCATCAACACTTGATGTTCTTTCTTGATTTCTACCTTCATCGATTTCATCATCATGAAAAACTCGGGAATCATTTTTATCATCCCTTGTATACTATAGTTCATCACGAAGTTCTACTAACTTGGTGATGGTGACTAGAGAATTCTGTCAATCACTATCTTATCTGGAAGATTAACTCCCACTTGATTCAAGCGGTTGTAGTACCCAGACAATCTGAGCACATGCTCACTAGTTGAGCGATTCTCCTCCATCTTTTAGCTATAGAACTTGTTGAAGACTTCATATCTCTCAACTCGGGTATTTGCTTGAAATATTAACTTCAACTCCTGGAACATCTCATATGGTCCATGACGTTCAAAACGTCTTTGAAGTCCCGATTCTAAGCTGTTAAGCATGGTGCACTTAAACTATCAAGTAGTCATCATATTGAGCTAAAGCGTTCATAACGTTTGCATCCGCTCTGCAATAGGTCTCTCACCTAGCGGTGCATTAAGGACATAATTCTTACGTGC
The DNA here is from genome assembly GCA_021437245.1 of Aegilops speltoides. Taxonomy (NCBI): domain Eukaryota; kingdom Viridiplantae; phylum Streptophyta; class Magnoliopsida; order Poales; family Poaceae; genus Aegilops; species Aegilops speltoides. The sequence goes on from CM038142.1 coordinate 406,890,565, forward strand.
AGCAATGAGGATAAACCTCCGATCACGGATCGAATCCGCATCATTGCTACTAACATTTTTCAACACAATTTTCTCTAGGAACATATCAAAACAAACTTATGAAAGCAACAACGCGAGCTATTGATCTACAACATAATTTGCAAAATACTACCGGGACTAAGTTCATGATAAATTTAAGTTCAATTAATCATATTACTTAAGAACTCCCACTTAGGCAGACATCTCTCTAGTCATCTAAGTGATCACGCGATCCAAATCAACTAAACCATAATCGATCATCACGTGAGATGGAGTAGTTTTCAATGGTGAACATCTTATGTTGATCATATCTATTATATGATTCACGCTTTCGACCTTTCGGTCTCCGTGTTCGAGGCCATATCTGCATATGCTAGGCTCGTCAAGTATAACTCGAGTATTCTGCGTGTGCAAAACGGCTTGCACCCGTTGTAGATGGACGAGAGCTTATCACACCCGATCATCACGTGGTGTGCGGGCACGACGAACTTTGGCAGCGGTGCATACTCGGGAGAACACTTCTTGATAATTTTAGTGAGAGATCATCTTAAAATGCTACCGTCAATCAAAGCAAGATAAGATGCATAAAAGATAAACATCACATGCAATCAATATAAGTGATATGATATGGCCATCATCTTCTTGTGCTTGTGATCTCCATCTCGAAGCACCATCATGATCACCATCGTCACCGCGCGACACCTTGATCTCCATCGTAGCATCGTTGTCGTTACGCCATCTATTGCTTCTCGACTATCGCTACCGCTTAGTGATAAAGTAAAGCAATTACGAGCGTTGCATTTCATACAATAAGCGACAACCATATGGCTCCAGCCGATTGCCGATAATTTCGGTTACAAAACATGATCATCTCATACAATAAAATATAGCATCACGTCTTGACCATATCACATCACAACATGCCTGTAAAAACAAGTTAGGCGTCCTCTACTTTGTTGTTGCAAATTTTACGTGGCTGCTACGGGCTTAAGCAAGAACCAATCTCACCTCGCATCAAAACCACAGCGATACTTCGTCAAATAGACTCGTTTAACCTTCTCAAGGACGGGCGTAGCCACTTTCAGTTCAACTAAAGTGAGAGAGACAGACACCCGCCAATCACCTTTAAGCAACGAGTGCTCGTGGCGGTGAAACCAGTCTCGCGTAAGCGTCACGCGTAATGTCGGTCGGCCGCTTCATCTCACAATACCGCTGAACCAAAGTATGACATCTTTGGTAGGTAGTATGACTTGTATCGCCCACAACTCACTTGTGTTCTACTCGTGCTAAACATCAAACCATAAAAACCTAGGCTCGGATGCCTTTGTTGGGGAGCGTAGTAATTTCAAAAATTTCCTCACGCACACGCAAGATCATGGTGATGCATAGCAACGAGAGGGGAGAGTGTTGTCTACGTACCCTTGTAGACCCGGCGAAGCGATCACAACATAGAGGAAGTAGTCGACGTTCTCCTCGCGATCCGACCGATCCGGCGCCGTTACTCGGCGCCCGAGTTCTTGACACACGTACAGCTCGATGGCGCTCCTCGGGCTCCAATCCAAAGAGAGGGGAGGAGAGTTCCGTCGGCCGACGGCATGGTGGCGATCTTGATGTTCTCGGCGTAGAGGCTTCGCCTAAGCTTTGCGACGATATGACCGAGGTGGAATATGGTGGAGGGGCACCGACACTGCGGCTAAGGAACGATCCGTAGATCAACTTGTGTGTTCTAGGGTGCCCCTGCCCCGTATATAAAGGAGCAAGGGGGTGCGGCCGGCCCTTGGAGGAGGGCCTTGGGAGAGTCCTACTCCCAGGAGTAGGACTCCCCCTTCCTAGTTGGAGTAGGATTGGGGGAGGGAAGAGGGAAGGGCGCCGCCTCTCCTTGTCCTATTCGGACTAGGGGGGGGGGCGCAGCCTGGACGGCCCTTCCTCTTCTCCCTCATGGCCCACTAAGGCCCAATAACCCCGGGAGGTTCCAGTAACCCCGGTGTTCCGGTAAAATCCGATTTCACCGGAACCATTCGAACTCAAATATAGGCTTCAATATATCAATTTTATGTCTCGACCATTTGAGACTCCTCCTCATGTCCGTGATCACATCCGGACTCGAACTTCTTGGTACATCAAAATACATAAACTCATAATATAACCGTCATCGAAACCTTAAGCGTGCGGACCCTACGGTTCGAGAACAATGTAGACATGACCGAGACCGTCTCCGGTCAATAACCAATAGCGGGACCTGGATGCCCATATTGGCTCCTACATATTCTCGAAGATCTTTATCGGTCGGACCGCATAACAACATCGTTGTTCCCTTTGTCATCGGTATGTTACTTGTCCGAGATTCGATCGTCGGTATCAATACCTAGTTCAATCTCATTACCGGCAAGTCTCTTTACTCGTTCCGTAATACATCATCTCACAGCTAACTCATTAGTTGTAATGCTTGCAAGGCTTAAGTGATGTGCATTACCGAGAGGGCCAGAGATACCTCTCCGACATTCGGAGTGACAAATCCTAATCTTGAAATCGCCAACCCAACATCCGCCTTTGGAGACACTGTAGTACTCCTTTATAATCACCCGATTACGTTGTGATGTTTGGTAGTACCCAAAGTGTTCCTCCGCAAGCGGGAGTTGCATAATCTCATAGTTATAGGAACATGTATAAGTCATGAAGGAAGCAATAGCAACATACTAAACGATCGTGTGCTAAGCTAACGGAATGGGTCATGTCAATCAGATCATTCAACTAATGATATGACCTTGTTAATCAAATAACAACTCCTTGTTCATGGTTAGGAAACATAACCATCTTTGATTAACAAGCTAGTCAAGTAGAGGCATACTAGTGACACTCTGTTTGTCTATATATTCACACATGTATTATGTTTCCGGTTAATACAATTCTAGCATGAATAATAAACATTTATCATGATATGAGGAAATATATAATAACTTTATTATTGCCTCTAGGGCATATTTCCTTCAAAAGGAAGCGCCGCCGAAGGCCGCCAGAGAGAGGGAAAAGGAGGTCGCGCCATCGGAGGCCAACGAGGAAGCGCTCCGTGATTGCCTCGTGGGCATGGCGGGTGGGTGGATGGGCGAGGAGATAAAAGGAGGACATGGAGAGGTGGAATGGGTGTTGGTAGATGAGACATGGGTTACAACAACTCTAGCATATCCCTTAAAATGCGCCGACCCGCAAAATAACCGCACGTTTACAGTTTCAAGCGAAAAAAATGACCCGACCAAACACTGTATCAGCCTCCGACCTGTAAAATTTTTGCGGGGCATGGAAATACTTTGCCCTCAACCTTTAGATTCACGTGGTGGGAGGCCACCCGAGCTTGGCCCCTATCAGCTGCGAGATTTGGCGAGAGGGACATTTCCGCGCGGCAGTTACCGCCTTCCCTCCCCTCCGCCGCCAACCATCTCCCTTCGCCCGCTCCGGAGCACCTTCCTCGGCTCCCCCCACCATGGAAGCCTCCCAGCCATTGGTCGTCACCATGGATACCATCCACGAGCTATTCCCGTCGGCATATCTCGTGTCGGGGGGAAAGACCCCGGGTAGCTTCACCCACACTTAAAGATATTTCAAGACATCAGTGAAGGAATATGTCCTAGAGGCAATAATAAAGTTATTATTTATTTCCTTATTTCATGATAAATGTTTATTATTCATGCTAGAATTGTATTAACCGGAAACTTAGTACATGTGTGAATACATAGACAAACAAAGTGTCACTAGTATGCCTCTACTTGACTAGCTCGTTGAATCAAAGATGGTTAAGTTTCCTAGCCATAGACATGAGTTGTCATTTGATTAACGGGACCACATCATTAGTAGAATAATGTGATTGACTTGACCCATTTCGTTAGCTTAGCACGTGATCGTTTAGTATGTTGATATTGCTTTCTTCATGACTTATACATGTTCCTATGACTATGAGATTATGCAACTCCCGTTTACCGGAGGAACACTTTGTGTGCTACCAAATGTCACAATGTAACTGGGTGATTATAAAGGTGCTCTACAGGTGTCTCCGAAGGTACTTGTTGAGTTGGCGTATTTCGAGATTAGGATTTGTCACTCCGATTGTCGGAGAGGTATCTCCGGGCCCTCTCGGTAATGCACATCACTATAAGCCTTGCAAGCAATGTGACTAGTGAGTTAGTTGCGAGATGATGCAATACATAACGAGTAAAGAGACTTGCCGGTAACGAGATTGAACTAGGTATTGAGATACCGACGATCGAATCTCGGACAAGTAACATACCGATGACAAAGGGAACAACGTATGTTGTTATGCGGTTTGACCGATAAAGATCTTCGTAGAATATGTAGGAGCCAATATGAGCATTCAGGTTCCGCTATTTTTTGTCGGCCGGAGATGTGTCTCGGTCATGTCTACATAGTTCTCGAACCCGTAGGGTCCGCACGCTTAAAGTTCGGTGATGATTTATATTATGAGTTATGTGTATTGATGTACCAAAGGTAGTTCGGAGTCCTGGATGAGATCAGGGACATGACGAGGAGTCTCGAATTGGTTGAGACATAAAGATTGATATATTGGACAACTATATTCGGACACCGGAAAGGTTCCGAGTGATTCGGGTATTTTTCGGAGTACCAGAGAGTTACGGGAATTCGCCGGGAGGGTCAATGGGCCTTCATGGGCCTTAGTGGAAATAGAGGGCAGCAAGGAAGTGTGGGGTGCGCCCCCCTAGGCCCAAACCGAATTGGTTTAGGGCTTTGGGGGCCGGCCCCCTCTTTCCTTCTCCTCCTCCTCTTTCCTTCCCTCCTAGTTGGACTAGGAAAGGGAACCTACTCCTAGTAGGAGTAGGATTCCCCCTTGGGCGCACCCTATGAGGCCATGGCCCCTCCCTTGCTCCTTTATATACGGGGGCAGGAGGGCACTTCTAAACACAACAATTGATCCCTTGGATCTCTTAGCCGTGTGCGGTGCCTCCCTCCACCATAATCCACCTCGATAATATCATAGCGGTGCTTAGGCGAAGCCCTGCGTCGGTAGAACATTATCATCGTCACCACGCCGTCGTGCTGATGGAACTCTCCCTCAAAGCTCGGCTGGATCGGAGTTCGAGGGACGTCATCAAGCTGAACGTGTGCTGAACTCGGAGGTGCCGTACGTTCGGTACTTGATTGGTCGGATCGTGAAGACGTACGACTACATCAACCGCGTTGTGCTAACGCTTCCGCTTTCGGTCTACGAGGGTACGTGGACACACTCTCCCCTCTCGTTGCTATGCATCACCATGATCTTGCGTCTGCGTAGGAAATTTTTGCAATTACTACGTTCCTCGGAAGTGGCATCCGAGCCAGGTTTATGCGTAGATGTTATATGCACGAGTAGAACACAAGTGAGTTGTGGGCGATACAAGTCATACTGCTTACCAGCATGTCATACTTTGGTTCGGGGTATTGTTGGATGAAGCGGCCCGGACCGACATTACATGTACGCTTACGCGAGACTGTTTCTACCGACGTGCTTTGCACACAGGTGGGTAGCGGGTGTCAGTTTCTCCAACTTCAGTTGAACCAAGTGTGGCTACGCCCGGTCCTTGCGAAGGTTAAAACATCACTAACTTGACGAAATATCGTTGTGGTTTTGATGCGTAGGTAAGAACGGTTCTTGCTCAGCCCGTAGCAGCCACGTAAAACTTGCAACAACAAAGTAGAAGACGTCTAACTTGTTTTTGCAGGGCATGTTGCGATGTGATATGGTCAAGACGTGATGAGATATAAGTTGTTGTATGAGATGATCGTGTTTTGTTGAAGTTATCGGCAACTGGCACAAGCCTTATGGTTGTCTCTTTATTGCATAAGATGCAAGCACCAAATAATTGCTTTACTTTATCGCTATGCGATAGCAATAGTTGCAAGAGCAATAGTTGGCGAGACGACCATGTGACGACACATTGATATAGATCAAGATGATGGAGATATGGTGTCGTGCCGGTGACGATAGAGATCATGACAGTACTTTGGAGATGGAGATCAAAGGCGCAAGATGATCATGGCCATATCATGTCACATATTTTGATTTCATGTGACGTTTATCTTTTATACATCATATTTTGCTTAGTTCGGCGGTAGCATTATAAGATAATCTCTCACTAAATATCAAGGTATAAGTGTTCTCCCTGAGTATGCACCGTTGTGAAAGTTCTTCGTGCTGAGATACCACGTGATGATCGGGTGTGATAGGCTCTATGTTCAAATACAACGGGTGCAAAACAGTTGCACATGCGGAATACTCAGGTTAAACTTGACGAGCCTAGCATATACAGATATGGCCTCGGAACACTGAGACCGAAAGGTCGAGCGTGAATCATATAGTAGATATGATCAACATAGTGATGTTCACCATTGAAAACTACTCCATCTCACGTGATGATCGGACATGGTTTAGTTGATTTGGATCACCTGATCACTAAGATGATTAGAGGGATGTCTATCTAAGTGGGAGTTCTTAAGTAATATGATTAATTGAACTTTTAATTTATCATGAACTTAGTCCTCATAGTATTTTGCAAATTATGTTGTAGATCAACATCTCGTGTTGTTGCTTCCCTATGTTTTTATATGTGTTCCTAGAGAAAACTAAGTTGAAAGATGATAGTAGCAATGATGCGGACTGGGTTCGTGATCAGAGGTTTATCCTCATTGCTGCACAGAAGAATTATGTCCTTGATGCACCGCTAGGTGACAGACCTATTGCAGCAGCAGATGCAGACATTACGAACGTTTGGCTAGCTCAATATGATGACTACTTGATAGTTTAGTGCACCATGCTTAACGGCTTAGAATCGGGACTTCAAAGACGTTTTGAATGTCATGGACCATATGAGATGTTCCAAGAGTTGAAGTTAATATTTCAAGCAAATACCCGAGTTGAGAGAAATGAAGTCTCCAACAAGTTCTATAGCTAAAAGATGGAGGAGAATTGCTCAACTAGTGAGCATGTGCTCAGATTGTCTGGGTACTACAATCGCTTGAATCAAGTGGGAGTTAATCTTCCAGATAAGATAGTGATTGACGGAGTTCTCTAGTCACCATCACCAAGTTTCTAGAACTTCGTGATGAACTATAGTATGCAAGGGATGACGAAAATGATTCCCGAGCTCTTCGTGATGTTGAAATCGACGAAGGTAGAAATCAAGAAAGAGCATCAAGTGTTGATGATTGACAAGACCACTAGTTTCAAGAAAAGGGCAAAAGGGAAAGAAAGGGAACTTCAAGTAGAATGACAAGCAAGTTGTCACTCCCGTGAAGAAGCCCAAAGCTGGACCTAAGCCTGAAACTGAGTGCTTCTATTGCAAAGGAAATGGTCACTGGAAGTGGATCTACTCCAAATATTTGGTGGATAAGAAGGATGGCAAAGTGAACAAGGGTATATTTGATATATAGGTTATTGATGTGTACCTTACTAGTGTTTATAGTAGCCCCTGAGTATTTGATACTTGTTCGGTTGCTAAGATTAGTGACTGGAAACAGGAGTTACAGAATAAACAAAGACTAGTTGAGGGTGAAGTGACGGTGTGTGTTGGAAGTGGTTCCAAGATTGATATGATCATCATCGCACACTCCCTATACTTACGGGATTAGTGTTAAACCTAAATACATGTTATTTGGCGTTTGCGTTGAGCATGAATATGATTTGATCATGTTTATTGCAATACAGTTATTCATTTAAAATCAGAGAATAATTGTTGTTCTGTTTACATGAATAAAACCTTCGATGGTCATACACCCAATAAAAATAGTTTGTTGGATCTCGATCGTAGTGATACACATATTCATAATATTGATGCCAAAAGATGCAAAGTTGATAATGATAGTGCAACTTATTTGTGGCAACCGCCGCTTGGGTCATATCGTGTAAAGCGATGAAGAAACTCCATAAAGATGGTTTTTGGAATCACTTGGTTATGAATAATTTGATGCTTGCGAACCGTGCCTTTTGGGCAAGATGACTAAAACTCCGTTCTCCGGAACAATGGAACGAGCTATTGACTTGTTGGAAATTATACATACCGATGTATATGGTCCAATGAGTGTTGATGCTCGTGGCGGGTATCGTTATTTTCAGACCTTCACAGATGATTTGAGCAAGATATGAGTATATCTACTTAATGAAACATAACTCTGAAACATTTGAAAAGTTCAAAGAAATTCAGAGTGAAGTGGAAAATCATCGTAACAAGAAAATAAAGTTTTTACGATTTGCTCGTGGAGGAGAATATTTGAGTTACGAGTTTGGTCTACATTTGAAACAATACGGAATAGTTTCGCAACTCACGCCACCCGGAACACCACAGCATAATGGTGTGTCCGAACATCGTAATCGCACTTTATTGGATATGGTGCGATCTATGATGTCTCTTATCGGTTTACCACTATCGTTTTGGGTTTATGCATTAGAGACAGCTGCATTCACGTTAAATAAGGCACCATCTAAATCCATTGAGATGACACCATATGAATATGGTTTAGCAATAAACCTAAGCTGTCGTTTCTTAAAGTTTGGGGTTGTGATGCTTATGTGAAAAAGTTTCAACCTGATAAGCTCGAACCCAAATCGGAGAAGTGCGTCTTCATAGAATACCCAAAGGAGACTGTTGGGTACACCTTCTATCACAGATCCGAGGGCAAAATATTCATTGCTAAAATGGATCCTTTCTAGAGAAGGAGTTTCTCTCGAAAGAAGTGAGTGGGAGGAAAGTAGACCTTGATAAGGTAATTGTACCTTCTCCCGAATTGGAAAGTAGTTCATCACAGAAATCAGTTCCAGTGATTCCTACGCCAATTAGTGAGGAAGTTAATGATGATGATTCAGATCAAGTTACTACCGAACCTCGTAGGTTAACCAGAGTAAGATCCACACCAGGGTGGTACGGTAATCCTGTTCTGGAGGTCATGTTACTTGACCATGACAAACCTACGAACTACAAGGAAGCGATGATGAGCCCAGATTCCGCGAAATGGCTTGAGGCCATGAAATCTGAGATGGCATCCATGTATGAGAACAAAGTGTAGACTTTGACTGACTTGCCCGATGATCGGCAAGCCATAGAAAATAAATGGATCTTAAAGAGGAAGACGAACGCTGATAGTAGTGTTACTATCTACAAAGCTAGACTTGTCGAAAAAGGTTTTTGACAAAGTTCAAGGTGTTGAATACGATGAGATTTTCTCACTCATATCGATACTTAAGTCTGTCCGAATCATGTTAGCAATTGCCACATTTTATGAAATTTGGCAAATGGATGTGAAAACTGCATTCCTTGATGGATTTATTAAAGAAGAGTTGTATATGATGCAACCAGAAGGTTTTGTCAATCCTAAAGGTGCTAACAAAATGTGCAAGCTCCAGTGATCCATCTATGGACTGGTGCAAGCATCTCAGAGTTGGAATATACGCTTTGATGAGTTGATCAAAGCATACGGTTTTATACAGACTTTTGGAGAAGCCTGTATTTACAAGAAAGTGAGTGAGAGCTCCGTAGCATTTCTAAAACTATATGTAGATGACATATTGTTGATTGGAAATGATGTAGAAATTTTGGATAGCATAAAAGGATACTTGAATAAGAGTTTTTCAAAGAAAGACCTCGGTGAAGCTGCTGACACATTGAGCATCAAGATCTATAGAGATAGATCAAGACGCTTGATAAGATTTTTCAATGAGCACATACCTTGATAAGATTTTGATGTAGTTCAAAATGGAACAGTCAAAAAAGGAGTTCTTGCCTATGTTGCAAGGTGTGAAGTTGAGTAAGACTCAAAACCCGACCATGGCAGAAAATAGAAAAAGAATGAAAAGTCATTCCCTATGCCTCAGTCATAGGTTCTATAAAGTATGCTATGCTTTGTACTAGACCTATTGTATACCTTGCTCTGAGTTTGGTAAGGGAGTACAATTTTTTATCTAGAAGTAGATCACAAGACAGCGGTCAAGAATATCCTTAGTAAGGACTAAGGAAATATTTCTCGATTATGGAGGTGATAAAAGAGCCCGTCGTAAAGAGTTACATTGGTGCAAGCTTTTACACCGATCCAGATGACTCTAAGTCTCAATCTAGATACATATTGAAAGTGGGAGCAATTATCTAGAGTAGCTCCGTGCAGAGCATAGTAGACATAGAATATTTGCAAAATACATACGTCTCTGAATGTGACAGACCCATTGACTAAACTTCTCTCACGAGCAAAACATGATCATACCTTAGTACTCTTTGGGTGTTAATCACATAGCAACGTGAACTAGATTATTGACTCTAGTAAACCCTTTGGGTGTTGATCACATAACGATGTGAACTATGGGTATTAAGTACATACAGATGTGAATATTGGTGTTAAATCACATGGTGATGTGAACTAGATTATTGACTCTAGTGCAAGTGGGAGACTGAAGAAAATATGCCCTAGAGACAATAATAAAGTTATTATTTATTCCCTTATTTCATGATAAATGTTTATTATTCATGCTAGAATTGTATTAACCGGAAACTTAGTACATGTGTGAATACATAGACAAACAAAGTGTCACTAGTATGCCTCTACTTGACTAGCTCGTTGAATCAAAGATGGTTAAGTTTCCTAGCCATAGACATGAGTTGTCATTTGATTAATGGGATCACATCATTAGGAGAATGATGTGATTGACTTGACCCATTCCGTTAGCTTAGCACTTGGTCGTTTAGTATGTTGCTATTGCTTTCTTCATGACTTATACATGTTCCTATGACTATGAGATTATGCAACTCCCGTTTATCGGAGGGACACTTTATGTGCTACCAAACGTCACAACATAACTGGGTGATTATAAAGGTGCTCTACAGGTGTCTCTGAAGGTACTTGTTGAGTTGGCGTATTTCGAGATTAGGATTTGTCACTCCGATTGTTGGAGAGGTATCTCTGGGCCCTCTCGATAATGACATCACTATAAGCCTTGCAAGCAATGTGACTAATGAGTTAGTTGCGGGATGATGCATTACATAACGAGTAAAGAGACTTGCTGGTAATGAGATTGAACTAGGTATTGAGATACCGACGATCGAATCTCGGACAAGTAACATACCGATGACAAAGGGAACAACGTATGTTGTTATGCGGTTTGACCGATAAAGATCTTCGTAGAATATGTAGGAGCCAATATGAGCACCCAGGTTCCGCTATTGGTTATTGGCCGGAGATGTGTCTCAGTCATGTCTACATAGTTCTCGAACCCGTAGGGTCGGCATGCTTAAAGTTCGGTGATGATTTATATTATGAGTTATGTGTTTTGATGTACCGAAGGTAGTTTGGAGTCCCGGATGAGATCAGGGACATGACGAGGAGTCTCGAATTGGTCGAGATGTAAAGATCAATATATTGGATGACTATATTCGGACACCGGAAAGGTTCCGAGTGATTCGGGTATTTTTCGGAGTGCCGGAGAGTTACGGGAATTCGCCGGGAGGGTCAATGGGCCTTCATGGGCCTTAGTGGAAATAGAGGGCAGCAAGGAAGTGTGGGGTGCGCCCCCCTAGGCCCAAACTGAATTGGTTTAGGGCTTTGGGGGCCGACCCCCTCTTTCCTTCTCCTCTCCTCCTCTTTCCTTCCCCTCCTAGTTGGACTAGGAAAAGGGGAACCTACTCCTAGTAGGAGTAGGATTCCCCCTTGGGGCGCACCCTATGAGGCCGCCGCCGCCCTCCCCTTGCTCCTTTATATACGGGGGCAGGGGGCACCTCTAGACACAACAATTGATCCCTTGGATCTCTTAGCCATGTGCGGTGCCCCCCTCCACCATAATCCACCTTGATAATATTGTAGCAGTGCTTAGGCGAAGCCCTGCTTCGGTAGAACATCATCATCGTCACCACGCCGTCGTGCTGACAGAACTCTCCCTCAAAGCTTGTCTGGATCGGAGTTCGAGGGACGTCATTGAGCTGAACTTGTGCTGAACTCGGAGGTGCCGTACGTTCAATACTTGATCGGTCGGATCGTGGAGACGTACGACTATATCAACCGCGTTGTGCTAACGCTTCCGCTTTCGGTCTACGAGGGTACGTGGACACACTCTCCCCTCTCGTTGCTATGCATCACCATGATCTTGCATGTGAGTAGGAATATTTTTGCAATTACTACGTTCCTCAACAATGAGGGCAAGTCGAGCCCCTCAGGCCGATTGGTGCGAGGTAGCCGGCCTCAAGAAGACGGCGCACTCCTAGAAGGCGGCGTGGCTATGGGCCGGCCTCTAGCAGGTGGCCTGCCCCTTCCTCGGAGTCTGAGCCCGACCAAGCGACAAGCTGGGCAGGCAGGCAACAGGCTCCCACGCCCCCAAAATTCAGCACGCATGGCTGAGCGCGCCGCCAGCGCCGCCCGACCGCCCGGCGTGGCATCAGAGCCATGTAGCGCCGACACAGCCTCCGTCAGCACGGGCGGCGCTATAGTGAAGAGTCGTCGACGGGGCCTGCAGGTGGGCCCCACCTGTCGGCCGGATTCTCGGCAGCCGGCGGGGCCCTCCAGAGGCGGGCCCCAGCAGCCGGTGAAGAACCCGGCCACCATAGACACTGACAGCCGGGGCCTACCACCCGACCATATTACCATTGTACCCCTGGGGGGTTGGCCTATAAACCCCCTCCCCAGGCCTCACCCATGCAAAAGGTTCCAACCTCATTCCATACACGCCTCAGCTAGGGAGAAACAAGAGCTAGCCTTGCCCTTCTTCCTCGTCTAGCAATACAGCTCTAGGAGCACCCTTGTACTCTTTGTGATCATAGTCACCATGCGGAGACCCCACAGAGCAGGAGTAGAGGTTTCATCTCTCCGGAGAGCCCTGAACCTGGGTAAGTCTCGTGTCCGCCCGTGCTCGTGCTCACTCCCACCTCCAGGACCCGACAACGTTCTTCTGGCCCCATCCATGATAAGCCACCCCCTGGCATCTGATGTGAGATTACCACGATAGTTGGCGCCCACTGTGGGGCCATCCGCGGCGTCGGCCGAAGACACATTCTGGACGGGAACCCTTTTCCTCCCCGGCGAGCACATCGCGACTGGTGCAATCAGCCAACCCGATGCGCCCGCCTTGGCGCATCGCCTGCTGAGGAGGCCGCCTCCCCCGCGAGTGGCCTCGACAACCTCTTTGGCAAGCTCCCCCTTGCGGATGCGGCCACCACCGATGACTTCCCCAGCGACGTGGTGGTCGTCGACGATCCACTTCCTCCTGCCGCCAGCGACGTCCTTGCCGGCACGCTTGACGTTGGCACCTTTGTGGAGGTGATGGTCATTGGCGGCATCCAGGATGCTGGCGGGTCCAACCAGGATCCACTGGAAGTGGCCATACACGCCCTAGCGACTCCTGTCTGTGCTGATGCCGGCCAGGAGGAGCTGGAGGAGTTCCACGTCATGCTCTTCGACAACGCCACTGATGACCCACAAGTATAGGGGATCTATCGTAGTCCTTTCGATAAGTAAGAGTGTCAAACCCAACGAGGAGCAAAAGGAAATGATAAGCGGTTTTCAGTAAGGTTTTCTCTACAAGCACTGAAATAGTAGGTGATAGATAGTTTTGTGATAAGATAAATAGTAACGAGCAAAAAGTAAATAGAGTAAATAAAGTACAGCAAGGTGGCCCAATCCTTTATATAGCAAAGGATAAGCCTGGACAAATTCTAATAATGAAGAAGGAGCTCCCGAGGACACATTGGGAATTATCGTCAAGCTAGTTTTCATCACGTTCATAAGATTCGTGTTCGGTACTTTGATAATTTGATATGTGGGTGGACCGGCACTTGGGTATTGCCCTAACATGGACAAGCATCCCACTTATGATTAACCCCTATTGCAAGCATCCGCAACTACAAAAAGGAGTATTAAGGTAAACCTAACCACAGCATTAAACATATGGGTCCATATCAACCCCTAACAAAGCAACGCATAAACTAGGGTTTAAGCTTCTGTCACTCTAGCAACCCATCATCTACTTATTACTTCACTATGCCTTCCTCTTGGCCCAAATAATGGTGAAGTGTCATGTAGTCGATGTTCACATAACACCACTAGAGGAAAGACAACATACATCTCATCAAAATATCGAATGAATACCAAATTCACATGACTACTAATAGCAAGACTTTACCCATGTCCTCAGGAACAAACGTAACTACTCACAAAGCATATTCATGTTCATAATCAGAGGGGTAATAATATGCATAAAGGATCTGAACATATGATCTTCCACCAAGTAAACCAAATAGCATCAACTACAAGGAGTAATCAACACTACTAGCAACCCACAGGTACCAATTTGTGGTTTTGATACAAGATTGGATACAAGAGATGAACTAGGGTTTTGAGAGGAGATGGTGCTGGTGAAGATGTTGATGGATATTGACCCCTCTCGATGAGAGGATCGTTGGTGATAGCGTTGGTGATGATTTCCCCCGAGGGAAGTGTCCCGGCAGAACATCTCGCCAGAGCCCTAGATTGATTCCGCAAGGTTCCGCCTCGTGGCGGCGGAGTTTCATCCCGTAAGCTTGCTCACGATTTTTTCCAGAGGGAAAGTGATGATATAGCAGAAGATGGACGCCGGAGGCCACTAGGGGGCCCAGGAGATAGGGGGGCGCCCCCTGTCTCCTAGACAGGGTGTGGGCCCCCTGGCCTATTTCTTTTGCCCATAAATTCTTATTAAATCCAAAAGGTTGTTTCGTGGAGTCTCGTGTCTTTTGGAGTTGTGCGAATAGGTTTCAACGTTTGCTCCTTTTCCACCAGAATTCCATTGCCAAGCATCCCCCTCTTCATGGTAAACCTTGTAAAATAAGAGAGAATAGCCATAAGTATTGAGATATAATGTGTAATAACAGCTCATAATGCAATAAATATTGATATAAAAGCATGATGCAAAATGGATGTATCAACTCCCCCAAGCTTAGACCTTGCTTGTCCTCAAGCGGAAGCCGAAATCGAAAATATGCCCACATGTTTAGAGATAGAGGTGTCGATAAAAATAAAATACGGACATGAGGGCATCATGATCATTCTAATAACAGCAACATATATGGATTTTGTCATATGATTTCCTATGTTCAAGTAACAAGCAGTTCACAATGTCAAGTATGGTTCAAAAACTTCATTGGGAACTAACAAACTATAATCTCAGTCATTGAAGCAATTGCAATTTATCGTAACATCAGAAAGAGTCAATAATAGAGCTTTTCAGCAAGCTCACATACTCAACTATCTCGTAGTCCCCTATAATTGTTAACACTCACGCAATATTTGTGGTTATAGAGTTTCAGCCGGACACTGAGAAAGATGGGGGCTTATTGTGTTGCCTCCCAACATTTTCACCTTTAGGTGATGTCAACAATAATAGCCTATGCCAACTTACATCCAATTGGATATATGTATCATGATCTTTCAAACACGAGGAGCTTGCCAAAGGATAAAAATAAAAAGGGAAAGGTGAGTATCACCTTGACTCAAGCATAAAGTAAAAACATAAAGTAAAAGATAGGCCCTTCGCAGAGGGAAGCAGAGGTTGTCATGCGCGTTTAGGGTTGATGCATGAAATCTTAATGCAAAAGAACGTCACTTTATATTGCCCCTTGTATGTGGACCTTTATTATGCAATCTGTCGCTTTTATTACTTCCACAACAAGTTCGTACAAAGCTTATTTTCTCTGCACTAATAAGTCATACATATTTAGAGAGCAATTTTTATTGCTTGCACCGATGACAACTTACTTGAAGGATCTTACTCAATCCATAGGTAGGTATGGTGGACTCTCATGGCAAAACTGGGTTTAAGGATATTTGGAAGCACAAGTAGTATCTCTACTTGGTGCAAGAAATTTGGCTAGCATGAGGGGGAAAGGCAAGCTCAACATGTTTGGAAGGTCAATGACAATATACTTTAACTGAGATGTCAGAAAACATAAACCATTACGTTGCCTTCCTTGTCCAACGTCAACTCTTTTAGCATGTCATACTTAATGAGTGCTTCACAATCATAAAAAGATGTCCAAGATAATATATTTATATGTGAACCCCTCTTTCCTTATCACTTCCTGTTAATTGCAACGATGACCAATGCTATGTTCATCAACTCTCAACAATTTTTATGCCTCATACTTTCTATGTGTGAAGTTATCACTATCCATAAGATCAATATGAACTCTTTTGTTCTCTCTACTTTCTCAAGATCATAGCAATCATAGCAAAGCCCTTCGCTCAACACTAATCTTTATTATAGATAGCACACGGACTCGATTACAAAAAGAGATCACAAAGCAAAACTCAAAACTACTTGAAATCAAAACTTCAATCTACTAGATCAAGATACTACTAAAAGGATCGAACTAAATAAAGCAGTAAAGATAGGAGTGTGATGGTGATACGATACCGGGGCACCTCCCCCAAGCTTGGCAGTTGCCAAGGGGAGTGCCCATACCCATGTGATTATTTCTTCGGAGGTGGTGAAGTAGGAGTTGTCGATGATGTAGGCTTGTCGTCCGTCTTCCAAGGCATAGGCTCTCCATCATAAAAGGATGATCGAGTCTCCGGGATCCTTAAATCTGCAGCCAAACTTATTCGCTTGAATCTATATTCATACTCATAGTTCTGGTTTTGCAGGTCATAAATCTGGGCTTGGAGGTGCTCGATTTTCTCTTGAAGCTTGAAGATGGTCTCCCCAATGACTTTGGCATCCAGCTTGTGGTTGTTGGCGAACTCCGTGATCATCATCTGGTTGGCGTTGAGTCCATGCTCCACCATCCCTTGACACTTGAAAACTTCTTGCTCCATGGCTTCGAGCTTTGTCTCTATGCTCCCGGTACGCCTTGGTCCCTCCACACCGCGGATGTGCAACACCCCCTCACGCATCTCAATGGTTTGAGGGTGATGCAGCACCTCTGCAAGATAGGGGTTGATAACCCTCTCAAAAAACTTGTCCTTGGGAGCGCTTGGACACGACATGATGCTCTAGATCTGAAACAGAAACAGCTCAAAACGAAAATAGAGGATATTTGCGTGATACGGTGGTCAAAACCTTCGGGAGTATATATAATGAATTTTTACCGACCAAAATACATAACATACAAGAAAATAGAGTCCAGGAGGCACACGAGGTGCCCACGAGACAGGGGGCGCGCCCTACAGGGGGGGGCCTCCTCTCTCGTGGGAGCCTCGTGCCCCTTTCGGACTACTTCTTTCTTCCTAAAATCTTTAAATAATCCAAAACTGATAAAAATTGCCATTAGAGTTGTTTTGGAGTCGGTTTACTTACCGTACCACGTACCTATGCCTTTTCGGAGTCTGGAACATTCTGGAAAGTGTCCCTTATGTATTCCTTGGGGGTTATGGTTTCAATAATATTAGTTTCAACATTGATAGGATTACCTGAAATATAATGTTTAATTCTTTGACCGTTTACCACCCTTGGATTCGTGCCTTCAAAGTTGTTGATTTTTATAGCACCAGAACGATAGACCTCCTCGATAACGTAGGGACCTTCCCATTTTGAGAGAAGTTTTCCTGCAAAAAATCTTAAATGAGAGTTGAACAATAACACATAATCTCCTACGTTAAACTCACGCTTCTGTATCCTCTTATCATGCCAGTGTTTGACTTTTTCTTTGAAAAGCTTGGCATTCTCATATGCTTGGGTTCTCCATTCATCAAGTGAGCTAATATCAAACAACCTCTTCTCACCGGCAAGTTTGAAGTCATAATTGAGCTCTTTAATAGCCCAATATGCTTTATGTTCAAGTTCAAGAGGTAAATGACATGCTTTTCCATAAACCATCTTATATGGAGACATACCCATAGGATTTTTGTATGCAGTTCTATAGGCCCATAATGCATCATCAAGTTTTTTGGACCAATTCTTTCTAGATCTATTCACAGTCTTTTGCAAAATTAATTTCAGCTCTCTATTGCTCAACTCTACTTGACCACTAGACTGCGGGTGATAAGGATATGCGATTCTATGATTGACATCTGTAGGATCGTTGAAGGTAAGAGTGTCTAGAGGGGGGGTGATTAGACAACTCGACAAGATAGAAGTTTATGCCTTTTGATTAACACAAGTTTTAGCAAGTTCACAATGAAGATCAAGTCAAGCATCATGCATACAAGTCGAGCAACATACTACACATGCAATTCTAGATTATGGGGCAGCGGAAAGTAAATTGCATAAGTAGTAAGTGAGAGATTGTGAAGAGCAAACGCAATTTGGAGACACGGAGATTTTTCTCGTGGTTCCGATAGGTGGTGCTATCGTCAATCCACGTTGATGGAGACTTCAACCCACGGAGGGTAACGGCTGCGAGAGTCCACGGAGGGCTCCACCCACGAAGGGTCCACGAAGAAGCAACCTTGTCTATGCCATCATGGCCTCACGCCCACGGAGGACTAGCCTTACTCGGGGTAGATCTTCACGAAGTAGGCGATCTCCTTGCCCTCACAAACTTCTTGGTTCAACTCCACATCTTGACGGAGGCTCCCAAGCGACACCTAACCAATCTAGGAGGCACCACCTCCAAAAGGTAATAGATGGTGTTGGTGATGATGAACTCCTTGCTCTTGTGCTTCAAATGATAATCTCCCCAACACTCAACTCTCCTCACTGATTGGCTGTGGTGGAAGAAATGATTGAGTGGAAAGCAACTTGGGAAGGCTAGAAATCAAGTTTCATATGGTGGGAGTGGAGCAACTTGATCTCAACACAAGGGTAGGTAGTTTTCTTCTCGAAATGTAAGGTAGGAGTGGTAGTTCTTTCGATGGCTCTCTCCACGAATGAAGAGGAGGTGGAGGGTATTTATAGCCTCCACACAAAATCCAACTGTTACACACATTTGACCAATCTCGGTCGGACCGAAGTTGACAACTCGGTGAGACCGAAAGTTCAAATCTTGTGAACGTTGGGATTTTCGATGGGACCGAAAATACAATCTCGGTTAGTCCGATTCTTCCAAAGTCTAGGGTTTGCCAATCTCGGTGGGACCGACTTTCTCATCTCGGTGACACCGATTTGAGTCTGAAGGTTCTGAAGCTTGGCAACACCAATTTCGTATGACCGAGTTTGGAATCGGAAAATCCGAAATTCTTAGGGTTTGGGTATATGGCTGAGGTGGTTCATCTCGGTGTGACTGAGTTTATGGAATCGGTGGGACCGAGATTACTTATGGGTTTATGTTGGAATGAAAGATTGCTGATAGTTTGAGAGATAAATCACTAAGCACTTTGAGCAACCAGATCATCATCATAACCTCATCCCCTTTTAATAGTATTGGCTTTCCTATGGACTCAATGTGATCTTGGATCACTAAACCAAAAATAGAGTCTTGAGCTTTTGCCAATGCTTTCCTTAGCATCCTAGGGGTCCACCTTTCCAGTCCTTTTGTCATGCCAGAGTGATTGACTTTCCTGAAACATACTTGATGAAAGCGTTAGTCCAACCACAAAGTATGTTGTCATTAATTACCAAAACCACCTAGGGAGCAAATGTGCTTTCAATCTCCCCCTTTTTGGTAATTGATGGCAACACACAAAATAAGATATCAAAGCTTACTAAAAGAAAGACAGGATTATCATTAAAGCTTTGATGGACATGTAGTACAGGCTCCCCTACAAGTGTGCAAGATTTTAGATTTTGGTTTTGGACTACCACAAGCACACATGAGAGAAAAGCAAGATGTGCTACATGCAGCTTGGCTATATGCATCAGAGCAGATGAGGATAAAAGAGTGATGATGCATATGTGCATGGTGATTTCTTGCAAACAAGTATTCACAAGCAAGTCACCATCATGCACATTCTGCAAGATGCATATACTTACCTTGAAGTTCCTTGACATTGTACCTGAAGAAATAAGCTTGAGAAAACAAGGTTAGATAACACAAGAGTATTCCTTCAACCAACAGCAAGAACATCAAGAGTACCAAGCCAGGGATGACATGTATAAAGAGTGTCTCATGTTGAGCACTAGCTTGAATCAGCTAACATGTCTCCCAAGACTAAAAGATTTTCAATGAGCTCTGAGAGATTTTGCTTTTCATAAGATACCAATTGTGCTTTTCATAAGATACCAATTGTGAGAGTAAGAGAAGCAAAAATCAAAAGAATAATGCCAAATGTAATATCCAATATGGGACATGGCAAAGCTTTGATGTGATCCTCTCCCCCTTAAGTTAAGATTGTTTTTCTTCCTTTAAATTTTCTTTTCTCCCCTTATTCTCCAATCTCCTCTTAAGCTCCCCCTAAATCTTCTCCCCCTTTGACATCAAGTGCCGAAAAGGACAGTAAACCAGGAAGGGCAGGAAAGATGGAAGGAAAGAAGTGGGATCCTTAAGAATCACAACTGAGCAAATTAAGAAACATGCAGAATAAATTATTTAGTGGAACTGCAGAAGATGATATCCTGGTGAATGTAAATCGGTGACACCGAATTGATATGGATCGGTGAGGCCGAAAGTCAGAGACTTAGGGCAGATCCTTTTTCGGTCAAACCGAAGTGATTGAATCGGTGACGCCGAGTTTAATTCCAAGGAAATTCAGAAATAATTTAGCTCACTTTGCAAGGAATGTGTCAAAAGATTTGCAATGAATTTGAAAATGATTTTCGTGGAATTGATCGAGCCAAAAGGATATACACAAGAACAGAAGAAATAGAAATGAAAAAGATTGCTAGATGAAGTTTTTTAATAAGCAAGAAAACTCAATGAGAAAAGCAGAGAAACTCCAAAGATATATGTACTTCATCTAGACAGGGGTCGGTGACTAGGTCACCTATGTTTGAGTATATTGACTTAGGAGTCAAATGAGAACATTTGATCATAGGTCATACTCATCGTTTAAGCTCAAAATGGGGTTGCCATTTTTCGATTAAGCATTTGATGTGATCACATCTTTTGAAGCTGCTTGTACTCATGACTTTGAGCAAAGCTCCTTCAAGATGTGAAAAACATACCTTGGGCTTGTTGTTGCTTGTATTCATGTAGGTGAACTTGATGTTGATGCTCATAGAATGTGAAGTTGAAGCACCACTTCCAATTGTATAGTTCATCTTCCTACATGGGTTAGGCAAGCAAGGAAATACTCAAGAATATCCAAGATGACATAAGTGAAGTACTAGAAGTATATGGTGTCAAAAAGGATATGTGGAATTTTGTTCCTTGAACTCAACATCCCAAAGAGCTAGATACTTGGTCAATGACAAGATTACTCATGATTTGAGTGTGTGTGATAATCTCGTGGAATGTAGACCATCCAAGTACCTGCAAGGAGTTAGATGCAATACAAGGGGGCAAATGTGTCCAAGACATATGATCATCATCATAAGAGAAATATCAAGGATTAATCATTTAGGCTCATGCCTTGCATGCATCAATGGAGTTTTCACTCCAAGTTTGAAGCATCAATGATGTTCAACTCACTCCTTAAGCGACAAAACACTTTCTCATCAAGTGGTTTTGTGAAGATATCTCGCAAGCTGTTTGTCAAGTCTGAACATGCTTAAGATCAATGTCACCCTTAGCAATGTGATCACGAATAAAATGGTGACGAACTTCAATGTGTTTCGTCTTGAGAGTGTTGCACGGATTGTGTCCAATCTTAATCGCACTCTCATTGTCACAAAGCAAAGGAACATGTCTCGCATGTATCCCATAATCCTTAAGCGTTTGTGTCATCCATAGTAACTGAGCACAACACGAACCAGCAGCAATATATTCTGCTTCGGCTGTAGATAATGATACCGAGTTTTGTTTCTTGGATGACCAAGATACAAGGGATCGACCGAGAAATTGACACGTACCCGAAGTTGACTTTCTATCAACCTTGTCTCCGGCATAGTCCGAGTCGGAATAGCCAACAAGATCGAAAGAGGCCCTCTTAGGATACCAAATGCCAAAGTTAGGTGTGTGTATCAAATATCTCACAATTCTTTTAACAGCTTTAAGATGACATTCTTTAGGGGCTGCTTGATATCGAGCACACATGCATACACTCAACATTATGTCAGGACGAGAAGCACAGAGATATAGTAGAGAACCAATCATGGATCGATAAACCTTTTGATCAACAGGTTCTCCGTCTTTAGTCAAGTCATTATGTCCACTAGTAGCCATGGGGGTTTTCATACCTTTGCTCTCCTGCATGTTGAACTTCTTGAAGAGATCCTTAGTGTACTTTGTTTGTGAGACAAAAGTACCCTCCTTAGATTGCTTGATTTGCAACCCAAGGAAGAACTTGAGTTCACTCATCATGGACATCTCATACTTCTCCGACATAAGCTTTCCAAACTTCTCGCTAAAATCAGGGTTAGTTGAACCAAAGATAATATCATCAACATATATTTGGCACACAAATAGTTCACCATCAACCCTTTTTGTGAATAGCGTTGAGTCTATTTTTCCAATCTCAAATCCTTTCTCAAGAAGAAAGCTAGTCAAGATTTGTACCAAGCTCTAGGAGCTTGTTTAAGACCATAAAGAGCTTTGTGCAATTTATAAACATGATTAGGCTTTTAGGATTCACAAATCCGGAGGTTGTTTCACAAATACTTCCTCCTCAATTTCACCATTTAGGAAAGCACTTTTAATGTCCATTTGATAGAGAGTAATGTCATGGTGGTTGGCATAAGCAAGAAGAATGCGAATGGACTCAAGTCTAGCAACGGGGGCATAGGTCTCACCATAGTCCATACCTTCGACTTGTGTGTAACCTTGTGCTACGAGACGAGCCTTGTTGCGGATGACTTGTCCATCTTCATCTTGCTTGTTCCGAAACACCCATTTGGTTCCAATGACGTTTTGGTCATCATTGGGCTTCTCTACCAAAGTCCAAACGTTGTTCCTCTCGAAGTTGTGTAACTCTTCGTGCATAGCGTTCACCCAATCCGGGTCTTCAAGCGCTTCTTCTACCTTCATCGGTTCAAGACTAGAGATAAATGAGTAGTGTTCACAAAAGTTAGCTAAACGAGTTTTAGAGCGAGTGATTCTCCCGGAGTCGATGTCATTCATCATTTGTTCCACGGGATGGTCCTTCTTGACTCTTGCTCGAACTCGGGATAGCTTTTGTCGTGGTCGTGGCTGAGCTTCCTCATCATCCTCATCTTCTTCTTCATCATTGTTTTTGGTGTTGTCTTGAGGTGGTGGAGAAGGAGGTTGTGGTGGATCTTCTTGTCGCACTTCCTCATCTTGGTGAGTTCCACTTGTGGAAGCCTCCATGTTGCCTTGAGGTTCATCTCTCCGTGAGTTAGGGGGCTCCACATATGTAGATGAGGTACTCTCCTTCACTTCCATGGGACGAATCTTTCCAATGGATAAATCTTGAATGGCTTCCGATGGGTCCTTGTCTCCTACATCAATAGGCATTTGCTCTACTTGCGAGCCATTAGATTCATCAAACTTCACGTCTACCGTCTCTTCAACCTTACGGGTGAAATTGTTGTAGACACGGTAGGTGTGAGAGTTTGATCCATAACCGAGGAAAAAGCCTTCATGAGTTTTAGGAGCAAATTTAGACCGACGATGCTTATCAAGGATATAGCATTTTGAACCAAAGACACGAAAATATCCCACTTGGGGTTTGTTACCGGTAAGGAGCTCGTATGAGGTCTTGCCGAGGAGCTTGTGAAGATAAAGCTTGTTGATAGCATGACAAGCTGTCTCGACGGCTTCTCCCCAGAAGTGTTTCGGTGTCTTGTATTCATCAAGCATCGTTCTCGCCATCTCAATGAGCGTTCGGTTCTTCCTCTCAACAACTCCATTTTGTTGAGGTGTGTATGTAGCCGAGAACTCATGTAGAATCCCTTCCTCATCGAGAAAGGAGTCCACATGGGCGTTCTTGAACTCCGTTCCATTGTCGCTCCGAACTTTTTTATCTTCACCTCAAATTGATTTTGAGCTTTTTACGCAAAGGTTTTGAAGATTCTCTCAACCTGCGATTTGTCATCAAGGAAAAATACCCACGAATCTGGAAAAATCATCAACAATAACTAGACCAAAGGAGTTACCACCAAGGCTTTTGTAAGCATTGGGACCAAGAGATCCATATGAAGAAGCTCAAGCGGTCTCCTTGTGGTCATGATATTCTTCACGGATGACTTCCACCTACTTGTTTTCCGCTTGACATGCACTACTGAGTCTATCTTTGTCAAAGAAAACATCTTTAACACCAAGAATGTGATCACCTTTGATTAGCTTATCTAGATTACGCATACCAACATGTCCAAGCCTTCTATGCCAAAGCCAACCTTTAGCAGATTTAGCAATAAAGCAAGTTCTAGGTTGAGCTTTCTTAGTGAAATCGACAATGTATAAATCACCTCTACGAATACCGGTAAAGACCATGTTATGATTGTCATGTCGAAAAACTTGGCAATCTACTTTGGTGAATAGCACATTGAATCCAAAGTCAGCTAATCTAGACACGGAAAGTAAATTGTATCCAAGTGATTCAACAAGCATGACATTTTGAGTGGAGCTATCATGAGATATGGCCACCTTACCAAGGCCAAGTACCTTACCCTTGGAGTTGTCTCCAAAAGTCACATACTTGCGTGGACCATGGTTCTTTGCAAGCTCTCGAAACATGTCTTCATCTCCGGTCATGTGATCGGTGCATCCACTATCAAGAATCCACTCTTTTCCACCGGATATGTAGTCTCTCAGATTTGCCATAAGACTGAGACTCTTCATGATTTTGTCTAGCTCGATTGTCCGAATCGAGTAATCGTCATCATGCTCATGCTCATCATCATATTGACCCATAGATAATTCATCATCAATACCTAGGTCAATTTGACAATGACTTGCATTAGTTTTGTCGTAATGACAATAATCATCGAATGCAATACAAGAGCATTTCTTATTGAACATTGATAAAACGGGATCACCCTTCTTTTCATAAGATCACGAAGCTCAAAGAAGCATTTATCAAAGTTGAGATCTTTGGGGCATAACATATCAAATTCAACAGTCTTGTATAGAATTTCATCAAGACCTCTCAAAGAGTAGTCCGGATAAAGTTCTTCCAAGAACTTCCACATAGCATGGGCGCACTCAAAGTTTGTGACAAGCTCAAGTAAGTTATCGGGCAAACCTCTAATGATAAGATTGACAGTTCTAAGGTTACGAAGCAAATCAAGCTCTTCATTCATAGTAGGGTGCAAGGGGTCAAATGGTGGTACATATGGGGTTTCAACATATTTGCGCAAGTTGTACATCTTAAAGATAGCAAGCATTTCAATCCTCCACGAGTTATAGGACACTCCATCAAGAATAGGCACTCTATGACTAACACTCCCAAACGTAGACACGTCCATCTTCCTCCAATGGTGTGCAAACCAAAGCAATGGAGACCAATGCTCTGATACCAATTGTAGGATCGTTGAAGGTAAGAGTGTCTAGAGGGGGGGTGATTAGACAACTCGACAAGATAGAAGTTTATGCCTTTTGATTAACACAAGTTTTAGCAAGTTCACAATGAAGATCAAGTCAAGCATCATGCATACAAGTCGAGCAACATACTACACATGCAATTCTAGATTATGGGGCAGCGGAAAGTAAATTGCATAAGTAGTAAGTGAGAGATTGTGAAGAGCAAACGCAATTTGGAGACACGGAGATTTTCTCGTGGTTCCGATAGGTGGTGCTATCGTCAATCCACGTTGATGGAGACTTCAACCCACGGAGGGTAACGGCTGCGAGAGTCCACGGAGGGCTCCACCCACGAAGGGTCCACGAAGAAGCAACCTTGTCTATGCCATCATGGCCTACGCCCACGGAGGACTAGCCTTACTCGGGTAGATCTTCACGAAGTAGGCGATCTCCTTGCCCTCACAAACTTCTTGGTTCAACTCCACATCTTGACGGAGGCTCCCAAGCGACACCTAACCAATCTAGGAGGCACCACCCTCCAAAAGGTAATAGATGGTGTTGGTGATGATGAACTCCTTGCTCTTGTGCTTCAAATGATAATCTCCCAAGACTCAACTCTCCTCACCGATTTGGCTGTGGTGGAAGAAAGGATTGAGTGGAAAGCAACTTGGGAAGGCTAGAAATCAAGTTTCATATGGTGGGAGTGGAGCAACTTGATCTCAACACAAGGGTAGGTAGTTTTCTTCTCGTAAATGTAAGGTAGGAGTGGTAGTTCTTTCGATGGCTCTCTCCACGAATGAAGAGGAGGTGGAGGGTATTTATAGCCTCCACACAAAATCCAACTGCGTTACACATTTGACCAATCTCGGTCGGACCGAAGTTGACAACTCGGTGAGACCGAAAGTTCAAATCTTGTGAACGTTGGGATTTTCGTGGGACCGAAAATACAATCTCGGTTAGTCCGATTCTTCCAAAGTCTAGGGTTTGCCAATCTCGGTGGGACCGACTTTCTCATCTCGGTGACACCGATTTGAGTCTGAAGGTTCTGAAGCTTGGCAACACCAATTTCGTATGACCGAGTTTGGAATCGGAAAATCCGAAATTCTTAGGGTTTGGGTATATGGTGAGGTGGTTCATCTCGGTGTGGTGAGTTTATGGAATCGGTGGGACCGAGATTACTTATGGGTTTATGTTGGAATGAAAGATTGCGATAGTTTGAGAGATAAATCACTAAGCACTTTGAGCAACCAGATCATCATCATAACCTCATCCCTTTTAATAGTATTGGCTTTCCTATGGACTCAATGTGATCTTGGATCACTAAACCAAAAATAGAGTCTTGAGCTTTTGCCAATGCTTTCCTTAGCATCCTAGGGGTCCACCTTTCCAGTCCTTTTGTCATGCCAGAGTGATTGACTTTCCTGAAACATACTTGATGAAAGCGTTAGTCCAACCACAAAGTATGTTGTCATTAATTACCAAAACCACCTAGGGAGCAAATGTGCTTTCAACATCATACTTAGCGAGCATCTTACGGAAAGCACCATGAATAAAGTGTGAACCACCATCAGTCATAAGATATCTAGGGACTCCAAACCTCGGAAAAATAACTTCTTTAAGCATTTTAATAGAAGTGTTATGATCAGCACTACTAGTTGGAATAACTTCTACCCACTTAGTAACGTAATCAACAGCAACTAAAATATGTGTATAACCATTGGAGGCAGGAAAAGGTCCCATATAATCAAAGCCCCAAACATCAAACGGTTCAATAACAAGAGAATAATTCATAGGCATTTCTTGATGTTTACTGATGTTACCTATTCTTTGACATTCATCACAAGATAAGACAAACTTACGAGCATCTTTGAAAAGAGTAGGCCAATAAAAACCAGATTGTAGTACCTTGTGTGCAGTTCTATCTCCAGCGTGGTGTCCTCCGTAGGATTCAGAGTGACACTTGCGTAGGATTTGTTCCTGTTCATGCTCAGGCACACAACGTCTAATAATACCATCTACTCCTTCTTTATAAAGGTGTGGATCATCCCAGAAGTAATGTCTTAAATCATAAAAGAACTTTTTCTTTTGCTGGTATGTGAAACTAGGCGGTATATATTTAGCAACAATGTAATTAGCATAATCCGCATACCAAGGAGCAGTACGAGAAGCATTGACGACCGCTAATTGTTCATTAGGAAAACTATCATTAATAGGCAGTGGGTCATCAATAACATTCTCTAACCTAGACAAGTTGTCTGCAACGGGGTTCTCAGCTCCCTTTCTATCAATAATATGCAAATCAAATTCTTGGAGCAAGAGAACCCATCTAATGAGTCTAGGCTTAGCATCTTTCTTTTCCATAAGATATTTAATAGCAGCATGATCAGTGTGAATAGTAACTTTGGAAAACAATATAAGGTCTAAACTTATCACATGCAAACACAACTGCTAAGAATTCTTTTTCAGTGGTAGCATAATTTCTCTGGGCACTATCAAGAGTCTTACTAGCATACTGGATAACATTCAATTTCTTATCGACTCTTTGCCCTAAAATAGCACCTACAGCATAATCGCTAGCATCGCACATAATTTCAAAAGGTAAATTCCAACCAGGTGGCTGAACAATAGGTGCAGTGATCAAAGCTTTCCTAAGTGTTTCGAATGCTTCTATACAATCATCATCAAAGACGAAAGGAATATCTTTTTGCAATAAATTAGTCAGAGGCCTAGAGATTTTAGAAAAGTCCTTAATGAACCTCCTATAAAAGCCGGCATGACCAAGGGAACTTCTTATACCTTTTATGTCCTTGGGACATGGCATCTTTTCAATAGCATCAACTTTGGCTTTATCAACTTCAATACCTCTCTCGAAGATCTTGTGCCCCAAGACAATGCCTTCATTAACCATAAAGTGACACTTTTCCCAATTCAGACGAGACTAGTGTCTTCAGCATCTCTCGCAAAACTTCGATCAAGGTTGCTCAAACAATCATCAAAGGAGGATCCATAGACGGAGAAATCATCCATGAATACCTCACAAATCTTTTCACAAAAATCAGAAAATATAGCCATCATGCATCTTTGAAAGGTAGCAGGTGCATTACATAAACCAAAAGGCATACGTCTATAAGCAAAAGTACCAAAAGGGCAAGTAAAAGTAGTTTTAGATTGATCCCCCGCTGACACAGGTATTTGAGAGAAGCCAGAATAACAATCTAGAAAGCAAAAATGGGTGTGTTTGGATAGCCTCTCTAGCATTTGATCAATAAAAGGTAAAGGGTAATGATCTTTCTTAGTAGATTTATTTAACTTACGAAAATCAATTACCATCCTATAGCCTGTAATAATTCTTTGCGAGATAAATTCATCTTTATCATTAGGAACAACAGTAATACCTCCCTTTTTAGGGACACAATGGACAGGGCTTACCCATTCACTATCAGCAACGGGATAAATAATACATGCCTCAAGGAGCTTTAGTATCTCCTTTCTTACCACTTCCTTCATCTTGGGATTTAATCGTCTTTGAGGATCCCTAACTGGTTTGGCATCTTTCTCCACTGAAATTTTGTGTTGACATAATGTGGGACTAATGCCCTTAAGATCATGCAGAGTATATCCAATAGCAGCTTTGTGCTTCTTCAGAGTTTTCAATAATCTTTCTTCTTCTTTCTCTGAAAGGTTAGCGCTAATAATAACAGGATATATTTCTTTTTCATCAAGATAAGAATACTTAAGATTATCAGGCAAGGGTTTGAGTTCAAACACGGGATCACCCTTGGGTGGAGGGGGATCCCCAAGAATTTCAACGGGAAGGTTATGTTTCAGCATAGGTTCTT
Organism: Aegilops speltoides; assembly: GCA_021437245.1. NCBI lineage: Eukaryota > Viridiplantae > Streptophyta > Magnoliopsida > Poales > Poaceae > Aegilops > Aegilops speltoides. The sequence continues at coordinate 406,919,816 of CM038142.1, forward strand.
GTTCAAGGAACACTTCATCTATTTCTTCCCTTTCCTTCATAAACATATCGTTTTCATGGTCTAGCAAATATTATTCTAACGGATCAGTTGGTGGAACAGCAATGGAAGCAAGACCAATAATTTCATCCTTACTAGGTGGTTCCCTTTCACAAGGTTGTCTACTAAACTTGGCAAAATTAAACTCATGAGACATACCATCTATGCCAATAGTGACAATATTCTTTTCACAATTAATCTTAGCACTAGCAGTATTCAAGAAGGGTCTACCAAAAATAATGGGACAAAAATCATCTTGTGGGGAACCAAGAACAAGAAAATCAACAGGGTATTTAATCTTTCCACACAAGACTTCAACATCTCTAACAATCCCATTAGGTTTAATGGTGTCCCTATTAGCAAGCTTAATAGTAACATCAATGTCTTCTAATTCAACAGGTGCAATATCTTGCATAATTTCTTTATAAAGAACATAAGGTATCGCATTAGCACTAGCACCCATATCACGTAAACCATGGTAACAATGATCTCCTATTTTAACAGAAATAACAGGCGTGCCTACAACAGGTCTACGTGTCTTAGTATCGGGTCTAGCAATATTAGCAGTTTCACCCAAGAAAGAGATAACATGCCCATCTAAGTCCTCATACATGAGATATTTAATCATAGCAATACTGGGTTCAACATTAATTTGTTCAAGAGGTGTATAGATCCTAGTATTACTCTTACAGACAACAGTCGAAGCTTTAACATGATCTTTTATCCTAACAGGAAAAGGAGGTTTTTCAACATAAGCAGTAGGAATAATGGGATCACTATATGTAATAGTCTTTTCTTCGACTGTAATGGGTGCAACTACTTTAACTTCAACAGGAGGATTATATTTAAACCACTTCTCTTTACGGAGATCAACGTGAGTAGCAAAAGTTTCACAAAAAGTAGCTACTATGTCAGAGTCAAGTCCATACTTAGAGCTAAATCCACGGAAAGCATCGGTATCCATAAAAGATTTAACACAATCAAATTTAGGTGTCATACCTGACTCCTTACCATCGTCAGAACCCCAATCTTCAGAGTTGCGTTTAATTCTTTCCAATAAGTCCCATTTGAAATCAATAGTCTTCAGCATATAGGAACTAGCACAGGAAGTATCGAGCAAGTTGCGATTATCAAAAGAAAGCCGAGCATAAAAATTATGAATAATCATTCCCGAGAGAGCTCATGATTGGGGCATGAATACAACATTGATTTAAGCCTCCCCCAAGCTTGAGCGATGCTTTCTCCTTCGCGAGGCCAGAAGTTATATATGTAATTACGATCATGATGAACAAGATGCATAGGATAGAACTTCTGGTGAAATGCCAACTTCAATCGCTTATAATTCCAAGATCTCGTATCATCACATAGCCTATACCATGTCATTGCATCTCCCTTCAAAGATAAAGGGAAGACCTTCCTTTTGACAACATCATCAGGAATACATGCAAGCTTAAATAATCCACAAACTTCATCCACAAAGATAAGGTGTAAATCGGGATGCAATGTTTCGTCTCCTGCAAAAGGATTAGCTAGCAGTTTTTCTATCATACCCGAAGGAATCTCAAAGTGAATATTTTCATAAGGTTCAGTAGGTTGAGGAGCATCTATTTGCTCTTCTGGTTGGGGTGAAGATACCCCAAACAAGCCCCTCAAAGGATTAGTTTCCATAGTGACAAGTAACAGAAAATTTCAGCACACTAAATAAATGGTTCCTTACCAAGTTCCACTCACCAAGAGCTCTACGCTCCCCGACAACGGCGCCAGAAAAGAGTCTTGATGACCCAAAAGTATAGGGGATCTATCGTAGTCCTTTCGATAAGTAAGAGTGTCGAACCCAACGAGGAGCAGAAGGAAATGATAAGCGGTTTTCAGTAAGGTTTTCTCTGCAAGCACTGAAATAGTAGGTGATAGATAGTTTTGTGATAAGATAAATAGTAACAAGCAAAAAGTAAATAAAGTAAATAAAGTGCAGAAAGGTGGCCCAATCCTTTATATAGCAAAGGATAAGCTTGGACAAATTCTAATAATGAAGAAGGAGCTCCCGAGGACACATTGGGAATTATCGTCAAGCTAGTTTTCATCACGTTCATAAGATTCGCGTTCGGTACTTTGATAATTTGATATGTGGGTGGACCGGCACTTGGGTACTTCCCTAACATGGACAAGCATCCCACTTATGATTAACCCCTATTGCAAGCATCCGCAACTACAAAAAGGAGTATTAAGGTAAACCTAACCACATCATTAAACATATGGGTCCATATCAACCCCTAACGAAGCAACGCATAAACTAGGGTTTAAGCTTCTGTCACTCTAGCAACCCATCATCTACTTATTACTTCCCTATGCCTTCCTCTAGGCCCAAATAATGGTGAAGTGTCATGTAGTCGACGTTCACATAACACCACTAGAGGAAAGACAACATACATCTCATCAAAATATCGAAAGAATACCAAATTCACATGGCTACTAATAGCAAGACTTCACCCATGTCCTCAGGAACAAACGTAACTACTCACAAAGCATATTCATGTTCATAATCAGAGGGGTAATAATATGCATAAAGGATCTGAACATATGATCTTCCACCAAGTAAACCAAATAGCATCAACTACAAGGAGTAATCAACACTACTAGCAACTCACAAGTACCAATTTGTGGTTTTGATACAAGATTGGATACAATAGATGAACTAGGGTTTTGAGAGGAGATGGTGCTGGTGAAGATGTTGATGGAGATTGACCCCCTCTCGATGAGAGGATCGTTGGTGATGACGTTGGTGATGATTTCCCCCTCCCGGAGGGAAGTGTCCCCAGAGAACAAAGCACCGCCAGAGCCCTAGATTGATTCCGCCAAGGTTCCGCCTCGTGGCGGCGGAGTTTCGTCCCGTAAGCTTGCCCACAATTTTTTCCAGAGGGAAAGTGATGATATAGCAGAAGATGGACGCCGGAGGCCCACCAGGGGGCCCAGGAGATAGGGGGCCGCGCCCTGGGGGGGCGCCCCCTGTCTCCTAGTCAGGGTGTGGGCCCCCAGTCCTATTTCTTTTGCCCATAAATTCTTATTAAATCCAAAAAGTTGTTTCGTGGAGTCTCAGGTCTTTTGGAGTTGTGCAGAATAGGTTTCCAACTTTTGCTCGTTTTCCATCCAGAATTCCAGCTGCCGGCATCCTCCCTCTTCATGGTAAACCTTGTAAAATAAGAGAGAATAGCCATAAGTATTGAGATATAATGTGTAATAACAGCCCATAATGCAATAAATATTGATATAAAAACATGATGCAAAATGGATGTATCAGCCACCAAATGGCGACGCTGAAGCACCGCGCTGAAGCCACTCAGCGCGAGGTCGACCGCGTGGTTGGTGGCATGCCGGCTACGGCCGAGCCCAGTCGGTCGGTGCCATCCGGCAATGCGGCACTACGATCACCAGCATGCTGGGAATCGGACGCCCTGTCTACGAGACCCCGGTGTAAAACATGTGCGCTGCCTAGGCGGCCGCGGATGAACTCGAGCACCTGGAGGGTGATGAGCGGCGCGTCCAGATGGAGCGCCTCTAGGAGCTCATCAATGCTGCGAATGCACAGCAAGACGTGGGCAACCTCGTCATGGGAGCCGGCCGACAGGCCGAAACCCACCTGCGCCATCGCGAGAATGGAGCGACCTCCCGGTCCCCTAGCGGCGGCGGCTGCAATCAGCGGGACCCGAAGCCGGCTGCTAGCCACAGCCGGCACTTGCGTGGCATGATTGTAGCCAGCCAGCAAGACCTCCAGAACCAGGAGGCTCGGTGCCGGCCGAAGGAGCGCCCGCCTCCTCGAAGGGAGAGGGCGGCAACTCCGCCGCCGCCGCCTATCACCCGACACTCGGCGGTCGGCTAGGCCCCCGTGAAGCAGTCGGTGAGAATGACGCCCGACGCCAGGTCTAGCAGTTGTCTCGGTCCTTGGCAGTAGAGGAGGAGGACACGATCGGTCTGGCCTGCTTCGGCCCCCGCATCCGTGATGAGCCCTTTCCCAGAGGGTTCACGCTCCCTCGAGACACTCCCAAGTACACAGGCTCCATGAAAACGGAAGATTGGCCGGTCGACTACTCCACACCTATTATCATAGCAAATGGCAACAAGCGCATTGCCGTAAAGTATGTTCCGCTCATGCTCCAGGGCATCGCTCGGACATGGCTGAATAGCCTCAAGCCCAACAACAGCAACAACTGGTTGGATTTCAGCGACGACTTCATCCACAACTTCACCAGCACGTACAAGCGCCCCCCAAGCCTCGCCTACTCTCTATGTGCGTCCAGGGACCAACTAAGTCCACGCACGACTACCTAACGCGCTGGGCCGAGTTGCGCAACTCCTGCGAGGGGGTCCATGAGGTGCAGGCCATCGAGTACTTCATCACCGGGTGCAGAGAGGGCACCTTGATCAAGCACAAGCTCCTGTGTGATGAGTCGGCTACATTGGACAAGCTTCTGGTCGTGGCCGACAAGTACGCCACGGTCGACTCCTCTATGAAGTCGGAGATCCGGGTTGACACGTCCGGCAAGGTGATCCCATCGGGCTCTCAAACGCTGACTGGTGACACCAACCGGCGCCAACAGCCGAACGACAACAAGCGCAAGGCCCAGCATCCGGCTTCCAACAGCTGGCAAGCGGCAGCTGTCGAGGTTGAGCAGTCGACCGGCCAGCCCGGCCCAAAGCATCAGCGGGTGAAAGTGCAACTATCCCTAGGTGGTTTTGGTAATTCATAACAACATATAGCTCACTGAGCTAATGCTATTCCAAGACTACTATTTCAGGAAAGCTCAATGAATGGCATGGCATGGATGATGAAAGTGGATCCCTCAAAATACTAAGGACAAAGGATTGGCTCAAGCTCAAAAGCTCAAGACTCTTCATTTTATATTTTAGTGATCCAAGATCACATTGAGTCTATAGGAAAAGCCAATACTATCAAGGAGGGATGAGGTGTTGCTTATGAGCCTCTTGCTTCATGTGATTACCGATATGCTCCAAAATCCTCGGCTACTTTCCCACATCCACAAATGACCTAAACCCAAAGCCAAAATCGGTCACACCGATTCTTCCTATCCGGCGCCACCGATTCCAAAGGTCATAGCCACTGCCACAAACCCTAAGCAAATCGGTCTTACTGATAGGGATCTTGGTCTCACCGAGATGGGATTGTAATCTCTCTGTTTCCCTTTGTAATGTTTCGGTCTAACCAAAGTGAGCGATCGGTCCCACCGAGATTGCAATGTAAACTCTCTGTTTCCTTTTTGTAACATTTCGGTCTCACCGAAAAGAGTAAATCGGTCCCACCGAGTTTACCTGACCAACTCTCTGGAAAGCTTATTACCAAATCGGTCTCACCGAGTTTGTGTAATCGGTCTTACCGAGATTACGTTATGCCCTAACCCTAACCGAATCAGTCTCACCGAGATGCATGTCAGTCCCACCGAAAATCCTAACGGTCACTAGGTTTGCTAAATCGGTTCGACCGAGTCTGTTGAATCGGTCCCACCGAGTTTGGTAAATTGTGTGTAACGGTTAGATTTTGTGTGGAGGCTATATATACCCCTCCACCTCCTCTTCATTCATGGAGAGAGCCATCAGAATGAACCTACACTTCCAACTTACCATTTCTGAGAGAGAACCACCTACTCATGTGTTGAGACCAAGATATTCCATTCCTACCATATGAATCTTGATCTCTAGCCTTCCCCAAGTTGCTTTCCACTCAAATCTTCTTTCCACCAGATCCAAAACCTATGAGAGAGAGTTGAGTGTTGGGGAGACTATCACTTGAAGCACAAGAGCAAGGAGTTCATCATCAACGCACCATTTGTTACTTCTTGGAGAGTGGTGTCTCCTAGATTGGCTAGGTGTCACTTGGGAGCCTCCGACAAGATTGTGGAGTTGAACCAAGGAGTTTGTAAGGGCAAGGAGATCGCCTACTTCGTGAAGATCTACCGCTAGTGAGGCAAGTCCTTCGTGGGCGACGGCCATGGTGGGATATACAAGGTTGCTTCTTCGTGGACCCTTCGTGGGTGGAGCCCTCCGTGGCCTCGCGCAACCATTACCCTTCGTGGGTTGAAGTCTCCATCAACGTGGATGTACGATAGCACCACCTATCGGAACCACGCCAAAAACATCCGTGTCTCCAATTGCATTTGAATCCTCCAAACCCTTCCCTTTACTTTCTTGCAAGTTGCATGCTTTAATTTCCGCTGCCTATATACTCTTTGCATGCTTGCTTGAATAGTGTGATGATTGCTTGACTTGTCCTAAATAGCTAAAATCTGCCAAACTCTAAAATTGGGAAAAGGTTAAGTTTTTAATTGGTCAAATAGCCAAATCACCCCCCTCTAGACATACTTTAAGGTCCTACAAGTGGTATCAAAGCTTTGGTCTCCATTTGCTTTGATTTCCATAGCTTTTGGTGGTCATAGCCTTGGTTTCACAACCTAGGAGAGTATGGCGTCTAGCGAGGGAAATTATCACCGTAGAGGTCCTTACTTTGATGGTACTAATTTTGCTAGTTGGAAGCATAAAATGAAAATGCATATTCTTGGACATAACCCCGCCGTTTGGGCAATTATTTGTATTGGCTTGCAAGGTGAATTCCTTGATGGGAGAGAACCGAACCGTGAAGCTAATGCGGAAGAATTGAAGATGCTGCAATACAACGCTCAAGCTTGTGATATCATCTTCAACAGATTGTGCCCTGAAGAATTCAACAAAATCAGCCGTCTTGAGAATGCAAAGGAAATTTGGGATACTTTGATTGATATGCATGAAGGTACCGAATCCGTTAAGGAATCCAAGTTGGATGTGCTCCAAAGTCAGCTTGACAAGTTCAAAATGAAGGATGGTGAAGGTGTCGCTGAAATGTACTCTAGGCTTGCTCTTATCACAAATGAGATTGCGGCTTAGGGAGTGAAGAGATGGTGACAAATTCATCATCAAGAAGATCCTAAGAGCATTGGATGGAAAGTATGATACCGTGTGCACATTGATTCAAATGATGCCAAACTACAAAGATCTCAAGCCAACGGAAGTCATTGGAAGAATTGTTGCTCATGAGATATCACTCAAGGATAAGGAGGAACTTCACAACAAGTCAAGTGGTGCTTACAAAGCCTCAAGTGAAGCCCCCACATCATCAAGTGAGAAACAAACCTTCAATGAAGAATTGACCTTAATGGTGAAGAACTTCAACAAATTCTACAAGAGTAGAAGCAAGGAAAGAAGCTCCAAGTCAAGGTCTTACAATGACAAAAGATCTTCTAGTCGAGAGCGCAATTGCTACAATTGTGGGAGACCCGGACACTATTCCAATGAGTGTACGGCACCCTACAAAAGAAGAGAAGATTCTCCAAGAAGAAGAAGCAAAAGAGAAGAATCACCACCAAGAGAGAGGAGGAGTAGAGATGATCGTTACGAACGAAGACCCTCACGGAGAAGCAAGGATTCGGAAAGGAAGGACAAGTCATCAAGGAGCTACACAAAACGAAGACATCAAGCTCATGTTGGTGAATGGGTATTCGGCTCCGACTCCGACAATCACTCCGAGAGAAGCACTTATGTCAACCAACTCCTACGACATATTTGATTCACCAAATGAAGGAATTGGAAGATGCTTCATGGCCAAAGGTCCAAAGGTAACACATACTGAGTATGTTGATTTCAATAGTGATGAAGATGACTTGCTTGTGGATGATGATTTACTTGTTGACAACTCTAGTGATGAATACTATGATGAAACGTCAATTAATCATGCTAATCAAGATAAAACGCATGACAATGATAAGGAGAAGATTGAGCTTCTAACTAAAGAACTAAACACTCTTAAGTTGGCTCATGAAACTATCTTTGAAGATCATTGGGAACTTTTAAGGGATCATCGGTAACTCTAGTGATGAAGGGCATGCTTTAATTTCCGCTGCCTATATACTCTTTGCATGCTTGCTTGAATAGTGTGATGATTGCTTGACTTGTCCTAAATAGCTAAAATCTGCCAAACTCTAAAATTGGGAAAAGGTTAAGTTTTTAATTGGTCAAGTAGTCTAATCACCCCCCTCTAGACATACTTCAAGGTCCTAAAGCGGGGCGGCAAGGGTGCCTGACAGCCTGCCTTCTCCTGCGAGCAAGCCCTCGATGCCCCGTGCAAGTTCCACAGCGGTGCGAAGCCGTCCAACCACACCGCTCGGAAGTGCAATTGGCTCGCCCATATCACCAAGGGTGAGGCCTTGCCACCTCCTGTAGGGGAACGCAGCAGAAAACAAAAAATTTCTGACCTACGCACCAGCCCAGGACCACTATGGAGACTGCATACATGGTTTGATCTTTTTCGTTACCGACTCGTAGCATAGCGGGAAGTAGAGTCGATGACGAACGACGGTGCAGATCCCTGCAGCTAGGATTTACAACCTCCCAACCGTGAGGATGTATACCCTCATCTGCTCCTCAGACAGCCCTCCGGTAGGCGGTCGAACAGCCCCCCGGACAGTGTCGCAGACAGCCCTTCGGGAGGACCTTCAAAACTCGAACGGTCACTCGGACAGCTCTTCGGGAGGACCTTCAAAACTCGGACGGTCATACGGACAGCCCTTCGGGAGGCACTCACGAACTAAGACCAAAACTACGATCTCTCTACAGAGTTGCACACATACGGTGTCATCTATCCGGCAGGGCTTCACCGTCCAGAACTAGTTCTTGCCGGAACCTAGACAGCCTTATGGCTCTACGAAACTCTTTTCGTGGGAGGGAGAGAAGAAGCCAGATCATTGCATGGAACTTGTATGTGATAAGGGATGAGGTTTGGGCTGCCCACTCCTCCTCTATTTATAGGAAAGCCAAGGGGTAGGGATGGCTCACAAAAACCCAAAATGCCCATGCAAATGTCACACATGAAGGGCATAATGGGGAGGGAAGTGGAGCTCCATGGAGCCCCACACATGTGGCCGGCCAGCCCCCTTGGGGGGCCCCCACGAGGAGCATTCTTGGCCCCCAAGCCCTTCTAGAAGCCTTTTGGAAATATCCCAAAAGGTGACTCACCATAAAATATCCCAAAAAACACTTTTCAGCGTCTGTTCGAACTGAAAATATTTATGTGGGCTTAGAACATTTCCAATACCCACCATAATAATTTTCAACGTGTTCTGGAACAATTCCATTTTAGTGATTTTCATCTGCGAAACGCATTTGAAGTGGCTCCGGCAGCTCCGGAACATTTCTGGTTTTTATCTCAGAAAATTCCAAAAAGCCTCCAGAATGATTCTGGCACCCTCCAAGAATTATCAGGCATGTGCCAAAAACAATTTGACTTAATGGTATATCCCTAAACAACTTTTTGGTATCATCGAAACTTTTCCGATGACCTCTCTCTGCAGTACGATTCCGCTGTCCAAAACCATTCCGGTGATTTTCTCTCAGACTCCCTGTCTAGTATTCAGCAGATAGATGACCCTTAAGCGTGTGACCCTATAGGTTCGGTGAAGTATAAACATGACCCGGAACCCCTTCCGATCAATGATCAACATCGGAGCCGTGGACACCCATATTGACCCCTATACCCACACGAATGAATATTCGAGTGAACCTCCAGTTGCCGTGTGCTATTCCTGTTGCTTCGCGATATGTTACAAAGACCCGAGGTGAGATTTACTTGCATCCCCGTGGATCAACAACTTGTCCACTATGCTAGTTACCTCGTTACTGGTTTTGATCTCTTTTCTCGTTTCATGTTCCGGCATCCCTGTGATCAAATCACACTGTGTCTGGCCAGACGATGATGGATACCGTAACACCGAGAGGGCCCGAGAATATCTCTCCATCGTCGGAGGAGCAAATCCCAATCTTGAGCTATCAAGTTACTTGACATACTTTTCCATGAACCTGTAAGCCGTCGTAATAGCCACCCATTTACGGATGACGTTTAACAAACCCCAAAGTTTATGAAGCAAGCATGAAGAAACTAGATACTCTCATGGTCTAAGGTATCATGCAAACATTAACCATCTCTGTGTTATTTACCATTAACTCCTGATGAATGAATCTCATAGCATAACATCAATTCAGGTTGATTCAACACAAATGTTATCTTAACATTGTGCCCTCAAAGTTGCTGGCATAGACATGCCCATGATTGGGAAAACATAATCATCATGCAACACTTGAGCTAGTCTTAGAGGCACGACTAGGAATACATTTTACCGTTTATTATTCCACAGGTGCACATGGGTTTTCCCTAGAGCCTTTATGGATATACGGGCTCGGGAACCACAGCAGTTATAGCATGGAACATAAACATAATTATGAACTTGGAGATAAATAATAGCATTTATTATTGCCTCTAGGGCATATCTCCTACAGACTCCCACTTGCACTAGAGTCAATAATCTAGTTTAATGCTAATGCACTTCACACCTATGGCACATCGGTGTAAATATGCTTCGCTTGTGGTATAGCCTGATGTCCAACGGAACTAACGACTTCAGCTCCGTGTGTATCTCTGTATATCCTCGCGTTTTCACACTTTCACAAAATTCATATTTTGTGTGGACTTGGCTTTGTATATATGTGAATCATCGGTCGAAACCTGATTCCTCAGACTGAGTTATGGAGAAACTACCTACAGTAGTGTCCCATTAACAAAAGCCATCTTGGAACCATACTAAGTTCATGAATGAACTAAATGATTCAACTTCTTGTTTGTCGCTTCTGAAGCGTCAACATACTTAGTCATTTGTTATAGAATTCGCCACAGTATCCTGTTGGGAACAATTTCCAACTACAGTGCCACCATATTGTGTATTACACAAAACCCTTAACTTAAATAAAAAATCACATGGAGAAAACATGAAGACTGTATTGATGTAACATTTTACAACGAACTCTTCATGATCTCCGCTATAGAAAATATATCATCGATGCTTACTCTAGTACTCAATGACATCTTTCACTGTTGTCCCACGATCAGTACTTTGATCACTTTAGTATCCATACTCGCAACACCTTGGGAGTATCGGACATATCTGGTTGTTTTACATACCATGGAATACATGATTAATCCAAACACAAAAGTGTGTGGAATCTGCATCATGTATTTTGCTCATCAGTGTTTTGGGACACTGATTCTTGCAAAAACTCTTTCCATGTGACTTCGGCAAGAATCACTCCTTGTCGTTCTTAGTGCTAAACGGTTTTAGCATCTTGTCAATATGTATTTATTGCTTAGCCCTATTAGGTAAATCTATCTCCATAGATCATTATGCCTAATATTGAGGCTATTTAGCCTAAGCACTTCATCAAAAAACCATTTTCAAATGAAGTCCTAATTCGTGTCAAGAAATTAATTTCCAATTAACAATGTGTCAAGCACACAAGGTTTTTAGAAATATTATTACGCTCCCACTTACTTTCTTGAATTACAAGCATCTTCGTTACCCATTGGTGAAGTCAAATCCCTTTGACCATTTCATCAAAGCACGAAGATTCCAACTCCATTTTGCTCTCTTCTGTCCATCGCTGGAACTCTGAAGTTTGCACCCTTTCTAGCATCCTCTGGAAAAACAAAATGCCTTGGACTGTAACACATGCAAGTCCTTTGGTTTCATTTCCATCAGATGGAAATCCTATTGTCATCCATGTTTCATATCTCATGATTGAAATATGTATTAATTGCTAGTTCAACCCGAACCGACTTTAAGCATCGCTACGATGAAAACAACCTCACCGTAGTCAACTCTTGAACTTGTTATTTCAACAAGTCGAGCTTTATGGATAAAACATTTTTATCTGTATAGGTTAGGTTCCATAAATATTCGTTAGACTCTAAGTCTTCCGAAAGGTGTATCAAGGTTTTAATCTTGAATCACTTATATGGAAACTAACTCGGGTTGTATTGGCATTTAGCCAATTCCGGAGTCAGGGCCCATCAACGCTTCCTTGTGTATCGTAGGTATAATGTTGTCTAACAACAATATCTCGTTTACGCACCCGAGAGGTTTGCACGAGCCTTGCCTACATGGTTCAGCTGCAAGTTCGACCGAAGTTCATACATTTTATTGTAGAGACTTTCGTATCAGTCGCAGTAGGAAACTCTGGAATTACTTCCAAGGTCTCTTTTCTTTGATCTGATGACGAAGATAGTGTTTATATCATCGAGTTGCACTATTCTCCCACTCACCTTTTTGAAAAGAACCATTCTCTTTAAAAGCACACCATTTCGCGGCAAAACTATTTGCCTCGGTATAGTGAGGGAGGAATACCCAACATTTTGGTATAACCTACAAAGTAGCACTTGTCTGATTTGGAATACGTTTGTAACCTTTTACACAAGCCCCATATTCCAAATGTTAAGAAAATATATAACATGGTTGGGCGTACCATACCATGGCTTCATTTCAACAGACCTGATGTAGCTCTTTTCAGTGTAAAAGCCACAGTCTCTAAAGCATCACTTTAAAAGGGATAATGGCAAATTTATTTATGTCATATTTGACCTTACCATGTCATAAATGGTTAGATTACATCTCCACAAACTTTTCACTTGCAGTGGTGTTCCGGGAGGTGCAAGTTATGAAACCCCTTTCACAACTCATCAGACATTCGCTAAACATGAATATTCCTTTGTGCAATCAAATTGCAGAAACATAATTTTCTTGTTACAATAACTTCTACTTCATTTTTGAAAACCTTTCGAATGATTTCAAAAGATCCAGACTTACATCTCATCAAGTAAATATCCACATATCTACTTGAGTCATTTCTGAAGATAAATAAATCCACCACTAACAACACTTATCGGACTACACACATCAAATGTATGATCACTAATAAGTTTGTTGTTCGTTCCTTATGGCCTGTGAACGGTATTTTAGTCACTTCACTTTTTGGAGGAAAGTTGCAAGTGTCAGATGATTCAAAATCAAAAAGCCTTCAAAATCCATCATAATGGAATTTTCCATGTGGGTTTTTCCAATGTGACCAAATGTAGTGCCACACTTGTGTGGTATTCTTTTAGTCTTGCGACATTTAGCGTCAGTGTTATGGATGTATCATATTACCATCAATATTCATAACATACATCCCATCTTGGATGGAAGCATGGCCCTTCATGTTATTCATAATACTTAACAACAATTGTTGTTTTTATGAACAATTCTTTTGCAACAAACATTGTGCAATGGGCTAGAGTGTATGAAACTCTAAAATGAATTATGAAAGTAACCCCAGAGGTATTGTATTATTATCAATATTCATAACATACATCTCATTCATAATGAAAATATGGCCCTTGTGTTATTCATAACATCGAACATAAAAAGTTTCTTATGAACAACCTTCTTGCAAGATACCTTATGCAATGGGCTAGAGTTTGTAAAACTCTAAATGAATTATGAAAATAAATACAGATGGCAACACACCGATGTAAGGTATAGTAACTTTTACTATGTTCCCAGCACGTATTAAAACCTCATTCCTGGCTCGTCTTTTTAGGCCATAGTAGCTCTTACATTGATTCGCAACAGAGTGCAATCGAGCAGGTATCTTTGTGATTAACTCACAATACCCAGGAATTAGTGATTAACATGTTTAACCATAATTCCCAAGAACTATATCTTTGACCATCCTACTATACATCAAAAACTTGTATGACATTCATACATGAGCTGGATATTCCAGTCATCTTTCTTTCCGCCTTTATACTTCTAATAGTTTAACTTTTAGTATTTCTCCTACTCGCAAAAGAAGCACCCAACTTAAGAGTGGTGTTAGCCCCGGACTTCCTAGGCGTGTAAGTCATACAAACACCCTTTGGACACTTCCTTTCTCTTTAAGTTGTTGTTTTATTCACCTTTCATCATATGACAGGCGTTCTTTTGGATCCCTCTCTTATCAGTCAAATGCCGAGTAAACACTTTACTAATCCTTTGAAAACAAACATTGCTTTGTTTGTATCTGAAAACAATTTTCAGTTCCATGAATATCATATAACTATCCCAACTTTCGAAGTTTGGGTTTCATGGAAGCAATCATATTCCACTTGACCGTAATAGAATTCTAGCTTTTGGATCGAAGGAAGAGAGTCACATGATCCATAGCATTAGCGGGAGGATATGGAAAGCATGCGATAGGACAAAGTCCTTCTCGGCACTCTTGAGGACAATCCTCACATTAGTTACCAATCATAAAGTTTTAACCAGATATTTAATAGCTATTCAATTTTAACAGGGAAGGTGGAAATGCGAGCCATTATTCTACAACTATTTTGCAAGAAACACTTAGACAGTGTTCATAATTAATTTCACTGAGAATTAAACATGTTAATTCACCAGTGCGCTCCCAGTCAAATCAATATCTCTCAAAATTGATTGTGAGTGATACAAGACCCACATTTCGATTGTTCGCCATTGGTGTAACACCACTGATGACGAAAAATCTCAACCGGTAGGCCAACTTGCCAATCACATATCTATGTGACTCTTGTTCATCTTTCGATGCGTGTGTTCCAAGCTCATGACGGTCATGCCTGAACGTCAAGACAACCAAGTGATCTTGCTGCAAGGTCTCAACTCACCCGCCTCACACATCCCTAATCGTTCGTACCCGTGTGACACGGCGCACCCCGAAAAGTTAGGTGCCGTGACGGTGCTACACTTGGGAGAACACTAACTACTTGATATTTTAGTGAGAGATCACCCTAATAAAAAGCGACTACCGCGCAATCAAGAAGGGTGCATCATAAGGGATAAACATCTCAGGCAATTCATAATAGCATGATATGGTATAGCCCTTTCTGAGGAGAAGTCTTTCATTTCTTCATCTTCGGCATTCGCATCGGTGTTCACCTTCGTGAAGATTGCCACCACCTTGTCGGTGCACCAGATAATATCGCTATCTCCATAGCAGATAAAATAAATGCATTACTTAAGGTTGACACGCAGGTCATTAAAGTGACAATCATATGGCTCCAGCCATCATGCCGAATCATGACACGCAGGTCATGTTAATCAGTTTACATCATATAGTCATCTCATACATAATCAATTGAATATGAGCATTGCTATACCACATCACATGCACATGCAAACCCTCCTGCAAAACCAAGTTAGACGTTTCTAATCGGTTCATGCAAACTTGTTTTTCGTGGCTTCTAAGGTTTCGACTTAAACCGCAGCTACCAACGTTTTATCATCAAGTATGATTATTCAAGTTGCTAGATTAACATCTCGGGGTGTATGAAACACGAGATAATTAAATCTCGAGCCCCACACTAAACTTCGTCATACGCATGACCCCCGTGCAGATCATATCTGCAATGCCCTTTCATCTGCGAATTTCATCTTTCTTTTGACTACGATAGAACTCAAAGAACTGATAGCACTTCAATGATCAATCAGGATCACAGATTGCCGGAACTTTGTCAAATTCCACCATGCTATCTCGAGATTGAGCAAACGCAAATTCTAGGGAAGCAACAAGAACATCGGGTAACAGATTTCATCTGTCACCCGCATAAATAATTTTCAGCAATAGATCTCATCTACTCCAAAATTATATTATGCAATACACATACATCTCCATGTATTCTAGATCGTAACCTGCATCTACGCATAGCACGGCTCTTGATGCCACTGTAGGGGAACATAGCAGAACACAAAAAATTTCCGACCTACGCACCAGCCCAGGACCACTATGGAGACTGCATACATGGTTTGATCTTTTTTGTTACCGACTCGTAGCGCAGCGGGAAGTAGAGTCGATGACGAACGGCGGTGCAGATCCCCGCAGCTAGGATTTACAACCTCCCAGCCGCGAGGATGTATACCCTCATCTGCTCCTCAGACAGCCCTCCAGGAGGCGATCGAACAGCCCCCCGGACAGTGTCGCGGACAGCCCTTCGGGAGGACCTTCAAAACTCGAACGGTCACTCGGACAGCCCTTCGGGAGGACCTTCAAAACTCGGATGGTCATACGGACAGCCCTTCGGGAGGCACTCATGAACTAAGACCAAAACTAAGATCTCTCTACAGAGTTGCACACATACGGTGTCATCTATCCGGCAGGGTGTCATCTATCCGGCAGGGCTTCGCCGTCCAGAACAAGTTCCTGCCGGAACCCAGACAGCCTTACGGCTCTACGAAACTCTTTTCGTGGGAGGGAGAGAAGAAGCCAGATCATTGCATGGCACTTGTATGTGAGAAGGGATGAGGTTTGGGCTGCCCACTCCTCCTCTATTTATAGGAAAGCCAAGGGGTAGGGATGGCTCACAAAAACCCAAAATGCCCATGCAAATGTCACACATGAAGGGCATAATGGGGAGGGAAGTGGAGCTCCATGGAGCCCCACACATGTGGCCGGCCAACCCCCTTGGGGGGCCCCCATGAGGAGCATGCTTGGCCCCCAAGCCCTTCTAGAAGCCTTTTGGAAATATCCCAAAAGGTGACTCACCATAAAATATCCCAAAAAGCACTTTCACTATTCACAACGACATTTTTCAGCGTCTGTTCGAACTGAAAATATTTATGTGGGCTTATAACATTTCCAATACCCACCATAATAATTTTCAATGTGTTCTGGAACAATTCCATTTTAGTGATTTTCATCTGCGAAACACATCTGAAGTGGCTCCGGCAGCTCCGGAACATTTCCGGTTTTTATCTCAGAAAATTCCAAAAAGCTTCCAGAATGATTCTGGCACCCTCCAAGAATTATCAGGCATGTGCCGAAAACAATTTGACTTAATGGTATATCCCGAAACAACTTTTCGGTATCATCGAAACTTTTCCGATGACCTCTCTGCGGTACGATTCCGCTGTCCTAAACCATTCCGGTGATTTTCTCTCAGACTCTCTGTCTAGTATTCAGCAGATAGATGACCCTTAAGCGTGTGACCCTATAGGCTCGGTGAAGTATAGACATGACCCAGAACCCCTTTCGATCAATGATCAACATCGGAGCCGTGGACACCCATATTGACCCCTATACCCACACCAATGAATATTCGAGTGAACCTCTAGTTGCCGTGTGCTATTCCTGTTGCTTCGCGATATGTTACAAAGACCCGAGGTGAGATTTACTTGCATCCCCGTGGATCAACAACTTGTCCACTATGCTAGTTACCTCGTTACTGGTTTTGTTCTCTTTTCTCGTTTCCATGTTCCGGCATCCACGTGATCGATCACCGCGTATGCGGCGGATGATGATGGATACCGTAATAACCGAGAGGGCCCGAGAATATCTCTCCATCGTCGGAGGAGCAAATCCCAATCTTGAGCTATCAAGTTACTTGACATACTTTTCCATGAACCTGTAAGCCATCGTAATAGCCACCCATTTACGGATGACGTTTAACAAACCCCAAAGTTTATGAAGCAAGCATGAAGAAACTCGATACTCTCATGGTCTAAGGAATCATGCAAACATTAACCATCTCTGTGTTATTTACCATTAACTCCTGACGAATGAATCTCATAGCATAACATCAATTCAGGTTGATTCAACACAAATGTTATCTTAACATTGTGCCCTCAAAGTTGCTGGCATAGACATGCCCATGATTGGGAAAACATAATCATCATGCAACACTTGAGCTAGTCTTAGAAGCACGACTAGGAATACATTTTACTGTTTATTATTCCACACGTGCACATGGGTTTTCCCCAGAGCCTTTATGTATATACGGGCTCGGGAACCACAACAGTTATAGCATGGAACATAAACATATTTATGAACTTGGAGATAAATAATAGCATTTATTATTGCCTCTAGGGCATATCTCCTACACCTCCTACGTCGGCCGACCAGGTGATAACCCACAAGTATAGGGGATCGCAACAACTTTCGAGGGTAGAGTATTCAACCCAAATTTATTGATTCGACACAAGGGGAGCCAAAGAATATTCTTGAGTATTAGCAGTTGAGTTGTCAATTCAACCACACCTGGATAACTTAGTATCTGCAGCAAAGTGTTTAGTAGCAAAAGTGGTATGATAATAAAGGTAACGGTAGCAAAAGTAAAGATAAATGTTTTGGGTTTTTGTAGTAGTTGTAACAGTAGCGACGGAAAAATAAATAGGCAAAGAACAATATGTGAAAAGCTCGTAGGCAATGGATCAGTGGTGGATAATTATGCCGGATGCGATTCCCATGCAATAGTTATAACATAGGGTGATATAGAACTAGCTCCAATTCATCAACGTAATGTAGGCATGTATTCCGTAAATAGTCATACGTGCTTATGGAAAAGAACTTGTTTGACATCTTTTGTCCTACCCTCCTGTTGCAGCGGGGTCCTTACGGAAACTAAGGGATATTAAGGTCTCCTTTTAATAGAGAACCGGACCAAAGCATTAACACATAGTGAATACATGAACTCCTCAAACTACGGTCATCACCGAGAAGTATCCTGATTATTGTCACTTTGGGGTTGTCGGATCATAACACATAATAGGTGACTATAGACTTGCAAGATAGGATCAATAACACACATATATTCATGAAAACATAATAGGTTTAGATCTGAAATCATGGCACTCGGGCCCTAGTGACAAGCATTAAGGATAGGAAAATCATAGCAACATAAATCTCAGAACATAATGGATACTAGGGATCAAACCCTAACAAAACTAACTTGGTTACATGGTAAATCTCATCCAACCCACCACCGTCCAGGAAGCCTACGATGGAATTACTCATGCATGGCGGTGAGAATCACGAAATTGGTGATGGAGGATGGTTGATGATGACGACGGCGACGAATCCCCCTCTCCGGAGCCCCGAACGGACTCCAGATCAGCCCTCCTGAGAGAGATTAGGGCTTGGCGGCGGCTCCATGTCGTAAAACGTGATGAAACTTTCTCCTTGATTTTTTTCTCCCCGAGACGGAATATATGGAGTTGGAGTTGAGGTCGGAGGAGGTCCAGGGGGCCCATGAGATAGGGGGCCGCGCCCTAGGGGGGCGCGCCCCCCTGTCTCATGATAGGCCGTGGGCCCCCTGGCATTAATTCTTTCGCCAAAAATTCTTATTAAATCTAAAAAGTGCCTCCATGGATTTCCAGGACATTCCGAGAACTTTTCTTTTCTACACATAAAACAACATCATGGCAGTTCTGCTGAAAACAGCGTCAGTCCGGGTTAGTTTCATTCAAATCATGCAAGTTAGAGTCCAAAACTAGGGCAAAAGTGTTTGGAAAAGTAGATACGTTGGAGACGTATCAACTCCCCCAAGCTTAAACCTTTGCTTGTCCTCAAGCAATTCAGTTGACAAACTAAAAGTGATAAAGAAAAAACTTTTACAAACTCTGTTTGCTCTTGTTGTTGTAACATGAAAAGCCAGCATTCAAGTTTCAACAAATATTATGAACTAACCATACTCACAATAACACGTAGGTCTCACAATTACTCATATCTATAACATGATCAGCTAGCGAGCCATAATAATAAAACTCGGATGACAACACTTTCTCAAAATAATCATAACATGATATAACAAAATGGTATCTCGCTAGCCCTTTCTGAGACCGCAAAACGTAAATGCAGAGCACCTTTAAAGATCAAGGACTAACTAAACATTGTAATTCATGGTAAAAGGGATCCAGTCAAGTCATACCCAATATAAACCAGTAATAATGAATGCAAATGACAGTGTGCTCTCCAACGGGTGCTTTTTAATAAGAAGGGTGATGACTCAACATAAAAGTAAATAGATAGGCCCTTCGCAGAGGGAAGCAGGGATTTGTAGAGGCGCCAGAGCTCGATTTTAAAATAGAGATTGAATAACATTTTGAGCGGCATACTTTTGCTGTCAACGCAACAACTATGAGATGGTTGTATCTTCCATACTACATGCATTATAGGCAGTTTCCAAACAGAATGGTAAAGGTTTATACTCCCCCAACCACCAACAAGCATCAATCCACGGCTTGCTCGAAACAACGAGTGCCTCCAACATACAACATCCCTGGGGGAGTTTTGTTTAATTATTTTGATTTGCTTTGATCTTTTTGGATCATGGGACTGGGCATCCCGGTTACCGGCCCTTTCTCGTGAATGAGGAGCAGAGTCCACTCCTCTTGAGAATAACCCACCTAGCATGAAAGATATAGGCAGCCCTAGTTGAAACATGAGCTGCTCGAGCATACAAAATAGAATTTCATTTGAAGGTTTGGAGTTTGGCACATACAAATTAACTTGGAACGGCAGGTAAATACCGCATATAGGAAGGTATAGTGGACTCATATGGAACAACTTTGGGGTTTAAGGAGTTTGGATGCACAAGCAGTATTCCCGCTTAGTACAGGTGAAGGCTAGCAAAAGACTGGGAAGCGACCAACTGAGAGAGCGACAATAGTTGTAAACATGCATTAAAATTAATTTACACCGAGTACAAGCATGAGTAGGATATAATCTATCATGAAGGCTATGTTGATTTAATTCAACTACATGCGTGAACATGTGCCAAGTCGAGTCACTCAATTCATTCAAAGGAGGGTACCATCCCATCATCCCACATCATAATCATTCTAGTAGTATGTTGGCACGCAAGGTAAACCATTATAACTCATAGCTAATCAAGCATGGCACAAGTAACTATAATCTCTAAATGTCATTGCAAATATGTTTACTTCATAATAGCTGACTCAGGAATGATGAACTCATCATATTTACAAAAACAAGAGAGGTCGAGTTCATACCAGCTTTTCTCATCCCAATAAGTCCATCATATATCATCATTATTGCCTTTCACTTGCACAACCGAGCGATGTGTATAATAATAAGAGTGCACGTGCATTGGACTAAGCTGGAATCTGCAAGCATTCAACTCAAGAGAGAAGACAAGTAATATGGGCTCTAAGTTAAATAAACAATCATGCATATAAGAGCCACTAAGCATTTTCAATATAGTCTTCTCGACCCCCAAATGAAAAAAATGAAAAAAAAACTATTTACACGGGAAAGCTCCTAACAAGTAAAAGAAGAACAAGAAATCTTTTTGGATTTTCATTTTAATTCTACTACAAGCATGGAAATTAAACTAACTAATTTTTTTGGTTTTTCTCAAGGTTTATCAAACACACAAGAAGAAAACTAGAAAAAGAAATTTAACTAGCATGGATAATACAATGAAAGAGTATGAGCACCGACGACTAGTGTGTGAACATGAATGTAAAGTCGGTGAGAAATACGTACTCCCCCAAGCTTAGGCTTTTGGCCTAAGTTGGTTTAATACCAAGGACCACCGCTACTCTCCCCGGTGTAGTGGGAGGTATAATCAGGATACCACTGGCTGGTCATCTTCGGATCCCACTGGACAGATGATGCACGATAAGGGTCCAGCTCAGGTTCCGGCTTAGGTTCAGGTTCTAGAGTAAAAGCTTGAGCTAGGTGATCGTTCACCGCTTCCAGCGTGACAAGACGACTTTCTGCAAGCAAATCAAATAACAGAGACGCAGGCAAAATAATAAACTCAAAGTGTTTCTTATTGAATCTAAGTCTATACAAGAGCATCTTCTCTTCGTTGTCAACAATAAACTTTTGTGCTACCATGCTCTTGTAATCTAAAATGTGAGGAGGTAATTTTGTCTCCTCCTCCTCATGGTGCCTAATGGGTATCTGAAAATGAACAGCAAGACGTGCAGCATAGATACCTCCAAATATGGGGCCTTTTGTACGATTCAGGGCTAGCCGTTGAGCAACGACGACACCCATACTAAAAGTGTTGTCTCCCAGCAAAGCATGTTGAAGAATAATAATGTCTGGAATGCTCAAATTTCCACTATTTCCATGACCAATCAAGCATCTACTAGCAAATATGGCAAAGTAGCGTAAAACAGGAAAGTGTATGCTAGAGACTTTTACCTCAGAGCCCTTCTTTGGCTCTTCTACAGCAATAGTTTTAACGAAGCCATCCATATCTTCACGATGGGGTTCCTCTAATTCTCCCTCATAAGGTATCCTACATACCGCGCAAAATGACGTAAAGACATTTCTTTGAATTCATCATATAAATGAAATGATACTGCAGGCGGTGACTTCTTAGAATAATAATAAAAGTTTTGCACAAAAGTATTGGTAAGTAAGAGATACTGATCGATTCGGTCGTTCATGAAACCGGTGAGGCCTGCAGTCCCGATTAAAGCATAAAAGTCTTCATGAATTCCGGCTTCTTTCAAGAAATCCTCACACGGCCATTCACATGACCGTACTTCCGCTAAGCGAGGAAGATTATACTTGGATTTTTTCCTTCTCTTTGTCTTGTTTTTCCTTAGAGCTTTGGCTAGAAGAGCCTTTAAAAAGCCTCCTTAATATTTTCTGAAAATTTCTGAAATTTTAGTAACTTCAAAATAAAAGTGAATAAAACTAAACAAGATTGATAGCAACTACTCCTACAAGTGCCTAGAGCCTATATCATGCATTGGAATTGCTTGGGACCTCAAAAATTTAACATGCAAGCTCAAGAACATGGTCACCTATGCAGCACAAATTTGCAATGAATAAAGCACTAGAACAAAAACTAATTGGACCAATGGAGGAGTTACATACCAAGCAACAATCTCCCAAAGCAGTTTTGTGAATGGAGCTTTGAGCTAAGAGATCGAAAATCGCAGCAAAACGAGCTAGAACTCGGGCTTGAGCAGGATGGGGATTTTTTGGGGTAGAAAATGAAGTGCGTGGGTGCTGGCATAAGTGGAAGGGAGCCACCAGGGGCCCACGAGACAGGGGGCGCGCCCTACAGGGGGGCGCGCCCTCCTCTCTTGTGGCCTGGTGCTTGGCCCTCCTGTAGTGTTTTCAGTGCCTAAAATCCTCAAATATTCCAGAAAAAATCATACTAAATTTGCAGGGCATTTGGAGCACTTTTATTTTCGGACTATTTTTTTAATGCACGGATAAATCAGAAAACAGACAGATAATACTATTTTTGCTATATTTATTCTAAATAACAGAAAGTAAAAACAGGGTACAGAAGGTTGTGCCTTCTAGTTTCATCCATCTCGTGATCATCAAAATGAACCCACTAACAAGGTTGATCAAGTCTTGTTAACAAACTCATTCCGAATAACACGGAACCGGAGGAATTACGAATAACACTAAATTACCTCAACGGGGATATGAAAATCCCCATCAATAAGAATATCATACTTTTTCTTGACAGTAGGGAGAGGAAATTCAAAACCTCCAAAAATGATAGTTGAACTTTTTCAATAGAATTGATGCTATGAACTTGAGATTGTTTCCTCGAAAAGTGTACCGTATGCTCATTACCATTAACATGAAAAGTGGCATTGCCTTTGTTGCAATCAATAACAACCCCTGCAGTATTAAGAAAAGCTCTACCAAGGATAATAGACATACTATCGTCCTCGAGAATATCAAGAATAACAAAGTCCGGTAAGATAGAGACATTTGCAACCACAACAGGCACATCCTCACAAATACCGACAGGTATAGCAGTTGATTTGTCAGCCATTTGCAAAGATATTTCAGTAGGTGTCAACTTATTCAATTCAAGTCTACGATATAAAGAGAGAGGCATAACACTAACACCGGCTCCAAGATCACATAAAGCAGTTCTAACATAATTTCTTTTAATAGAGCATGGTATAGTTGGTACACCCGGATCTCCAAGTTTCTTTGGTATTCACCCTTAAAAGTGTAATTAGCAAGCATGGTGGAAATTTCAGCTTCCGATATCTTTGTTTTATTTGTAATGATATCCTTCATATACTTAGCATAAGGATTTACTTTAAGCATATCAGTTAAGCGCATACGTAAGAAAATAGGTCTAATCATTTCAGCAAAGCGCTCAAAATCCTCATCATCCTTTGACTTCGATGGTTTAGGAGGAAAGGGCATGGGTTTCTGAACCCATGGTTCTCTTTCTTTACCGTGCTTCCTAGCAACAAAATCTCTCTTATCATAATGTTGATTCTTTGATTGTGGGTTATCAAGATCAACAGCAGGTTCAATCTCTACATCATCGTTTTTGCTAGGTTGAGCATCAACATGAACATTATCATTAACATTATCACTAGGTTCATGTTCATCACTTGATTGTGTTTCAGCATCAGAAATAGAAATATCATTGGGATTCTTAGATGTGTCTACAGTAGGTTCATTAGAAGCATGCAAAGTCCTATCGTATTTCTTTTTCTTCTTTTTAGAAGAACTAGGTGCTTCTGAATTATTTCTCTGAGAATCTTGCTTGATTCTCTTAGGGTGGCCTTCAGGATACAAAGGTTCCTGAGTCATTCTACTAGTTCTAGTTGCCACTCTAACAACAAAGTCATTTTTATTATTTAATTCATCAAGCAAATCATTTTGAGCTTTAAGTACTTGCTCAGCTTGAGTAGCAACCATAGAAGCATATTTGTTAACGCGGTGAAGTTCATCTTTAACTCTAGCAAGATTATCACCTACGCGTCCTATCTCGAAAGCATTATTCTTTAACTCTCTACCAACATAAGCATTAAAACTTTCTTGTCTAGCCATAAAGTCATCAAATTCATCTAAGCATGGGCTACGAAATTTAGTAGAGGGTATTTCAACTTTATCATATCTATAGAGAGAATTTACCTTTACTACCTGTGTCGGGTTATCAAGACAATGTGGTTCTTCAGGCGGTAAATTAAGACCATGTATTTCTTCAATAGGAGGTAAATTCTTAACATCCTCAGCTTTAATGCCTTTTTCTTTCATTGATTTCTTTGCCTCTTGCCTATCTTAAGGACTGAGAAATAAAACACCTCTCTTCTTCGGAGTGGGTTTAGGAATAGGCTCAGGAGTTGGCTCAATTGGTTCAGGAATTGCTTCGGGAATTGGCTCGGGAAGAGTGCAATTATTTTCATTAGTCAACATATTATTCAATAGTATTTCAGCTTCGTCGATTGTCCTTTCCCTGAAAACACAACCAGCACAACTATCCAAGTAGTCCTTGGAAGCATCGGTTAGTCTATTATAAAAGATATCAAGTATTTCATTTTTCATAAGAGGATGATCAGACAAAGCATTAAGTAACCGGAGAAGCCTCCCCCAAGCTTGTGGGAGACTCTCTTCTTTAA
The DNA here is from genome assembly GCA_021437245.1 of Aegilops speltoides. Classification (NCBI taxonomy): domain Eukaryota; kingdom Viridiplantae; phylum Streptophyta; class Magnoliopsida; order Poales; family Poaceae; genus Aegilops; species Aegilops speltoides. The sequence goes on from CM038142.1 coordinate 406,944,913, forward strand.
TTTGCACAAAATTATATATTTCCCGCAAGGCAGCTTGTTCTTATGAGCAGGGAAATATTTAGCAGAGAAGTAATAAATCATATCCTGGGGATTACGCACACAACCAGGAGCAAGAGAATTATACCAAGTCTTAGCATCACCCTCTAATGAGAACGGAAATATCTTAAGGATATATAAATAGCGAGACTTCTCATCATTAGTAAATAGGGTAGCTATATCATTCAACTTGGTGAGATGTGCCACAACAGTTTCAGATTCAAGGCCGTAAAAAGGATCAGATTCAACTAAAGTAATAATATCAGGATCAACAGAGAATTCATAATCCTTATCAGTAACACAGATAGGTGAAGTAGCAAAAGCAGGATCAGGTTTTAATCTAGCATTAAGAGACTGCTGCTTCCATTTAGCTAGTAATTTCTTAAGATCATTTCTATCATTGCAAGCAAGGATTTCCATAGCAGCTTTTTCATTCATAACATAACCCTTAGGAACAACAAGTAATACATAATCATTGGGGGGACCTTCATCATCACTATCATCAATAATAGGATCTTCTGTAATACCATTCCCCCTAACTCTAGCAAGTTGTTCATCTAGAAATTCACCTAATGGCACAGTAGTATCACGCATAGAAGTAGTTTCATCATGCATAGCAGAAGTGGCATCATCAATAACATGCGACATATCAAAATTCATAGCAGTAGCAGGTTTAGGTGTCGCAAGCCTACTAATAACGGAAGGAGAATCTAGTGCAGAGCTAGATGGCAGTTCCTTACCTCCGCTCGTAGTTGATGGCAAAATAGTAGTTCGATCATCTTTCAAGTTCTTCATAGTGATCAACAGATATAAATCCCAAGTGACTCAGAGAATAGAGCTATACTCCCCGGCAACGGCGCCAGAAATTAGTCTTGATAACCCACAAGTATAGGGGATCGCAACAGCTTTCGAGGGTAGAGTATTCAACCCAAATTTATTGATTCGACACAAGGGGAGCCAAAGAATATTCTTGAGTATTAGTAGTTGAGTTGTCAATTCAACCACACCTGGATAACTTAGTATCTGCAGCAAAGTGTTTAGTAGCAAAAGTGGTATGATAATAAAGGTAACGGTAGCAAAAGTAAAGATAAATGTTTTGGGGTTTTTGTAGTAGTTGTAATAGTAGCAACGGAAAAGTAAATAAGCGAAGAACAATATGTGAAAAGCTCGTAGGCAATGGATCAGTGATGGATAATTATGCCGGATGCGATTCCTCATGCAATAGTTATAACATAGGGTGATATAGAACTAGCTCCAATTCATCAATGTAATGTAGGCATGTATTCCGTAAATAGTCATACGTGCTTATGGAAAAGAACGTGTATGACATGTTTTGTCCTACCCTCCCGTTGCAGCAGGGTCCTTACGGAAACTAAGGGATATTAAGGCCTCCTTTTAATAGAGAACCGGAACAAAGCATTAAAACATAGTGAATACATGAACTCAAACTACGGTCATCACCGAGAAGTATCCCGATTATTGTCACTTCGGGGTTGTCGGATCATAACACATAATAGGTGACTATAGATGTCACGCCCTCGATGCGGCTATATCTCCCACGTGTCGAAGCACGACTTAGAGGCATAACCGCATTGAAAGCAATGTCGCAAGTGAGGTAATCTTCACACAACCCATGTAATACATAAGGGAAAGAGATACATAGTTGGCTTACAATCGCCACTTCACACAAATACATGAATAAAGCATTACATCATACAGATACAATCAAGGTCCGACTACGGAACCAAAATAAAAGAAGAACCCCAAATGCGACAAAAGGTCCCCGATCGACCCCAAGCGGGCTCCACTCTTGATCAACTAGAGCGAAACAACACAAAAGGCAAGATCTTCATCGAGCTCCTCCTTGAGCTTGGTTGCGTCACCTGCAAACTGGTTTTGGAAGTATCTGGTGAGCCACGAGGACTCAGCAATCCCATTACCATGGGTATCAAGACTAGCAAAGCTTAATGGGAAAGGAAGGGGTAAAGTGGTGAGGTTGCAGCAGCGGCTAAGCATAATATGGTGGCTAACATACGCAAATGAGGCGAGAAGAGAACAAGCGGAGCGATCGTGAAGCTAGCAATGATCAAGAGGTGATCACGAACACCTACTTCGTCAAACATAACACGAAACCGTGTTCACTTCCCGGACTCCGCCGAGAAGAGACCATCACGGCTACACACTCGGTTGATGCGTTTTAATTCGGATCAAGTGTCAAGTTGTCTACAACCGGACATTAACAAATTCCCATATGCCACATAACCGCGGGCACGGCTCTCGAAAGTTTATACCCTGCAGGGGTGTCCCAACTTAGCCCATGACAAGCTCTCGCGATCATCGAAGGAATAGACCTTCACCGAGACACTCCGATCGGGCTCGGTATCCGGTACATCAAGACATTTCGACAATGGTAAAACAAGACCAGCAAAGCCGCCCGAATGTGCCGACAAATCGATAGGAGCTGCACATATCTCGTTCTCGTGGCACACCGGATTGTCCAAGCGTCCGTAGGCCAGCCCAGAGTTGCCCTGGTAGCCACCGTGGGTGACGGTTTGGACCAACACTCACGACGAGCACGCCCGGGGGTTAAAAATAAGATGACCCTCGAGCGCGACTCCCAAGGGAAAAAGGGCTAGGTGAGGCAAATGGTAAAAGGCAATGTTGGGCCTTCTGGACAAGTTTTATTCAAAGTGAACTGTCGGGGGTCCCATAAATCACCCGACCGCGTTAGGGGCGCCAAATCCGGGAACATAACACCGGTATGGCGGAAACTAGGGCGGCAAAGTGGAACAAAACACCGGGCATAAGGCGAGCCTTCCACCCTTTACCAAGTATATAGATGCATTAATAATATAAGAGATATTGTGATATCCCAACCAAAATCCTGTCCACCATGGAGAAATCTTCAACTTCACCGCAACTAGCAACGCTATAAGAGGGGCTGAGCAAAGCGGTAACATAGCCAAACAACGGTTTGCTAGGAATGGTGTCAAAGGTTAGAGGTTCATGGCAATATGGGATGGCTTGACAAACAGGTAATAGGTAGCGCAACATAGCGATAGAACGAGGCAACTAGCATAGCAATGATAGTAGTGAGATCCAGGGTAGCGGTCATCTTGCCTGAAATCCTGCAAGGAAGAAGAACGAGTCCATGAAGAAGACAAACGAGAGTAGTCGAACGAATCCTCACAACTCCGGAACGAAACCGAAGCTAACGAGAGAAGCAAACCAAAAAGAAGCAAACAACATAGTAAACAACCATCGCATAATCATGGCATGATGCACAACCAAGTATGATGCATGTCCGGTTTAATGAGGCATGGCATGGCATGGCAAAGTGCACAAGCAATCCTACAAATTAAGTGGAGCTCAATATGCAACGGTGCATATTGATGAAACACCACGACAAGTTATTTAGTTCGATCTCGTTTATGTACCCAACAATATTAAATGTTGATTAACATGGCAAGAGGTGAAGCATAAGAAAACTACCTAACTAGGCAAGTTTAAATGAGGCCGGAAACAACGAACAACAAGTCCGGAAAATCCTCATGAGCATATTATGAATTTGGTACTGTTCTGCCCTAAAACATATTTTAAAGTTGTTAAACAGGAAAATAAAGTGGACCATGTTAATCTAGGCATTTTTCCACCCCATTTACATATAAAGAACATTAAATTCGGAGTTACGGTTAAATAGTTATGAAATAAATCATTTAACATGGCATTTAAGCAAATTTAATCAAACAACATTTTTAACATTTTTAAACGTGGGTGAAGTGGCAAATTATTAATCTGCACCAAATTCTAAGCAGTTTACATGTTTAAATCATTTTAATCCGATGCACGGTTGTGGAGTTATTAAATGTATGATCATGAGGGTCTTTTCTGTAAATCTGAAAATCACTGGATAATGTCAAAATCGCAGAGCAGGAAAAAAAATAACACGGGCTGCAACCGCTTAGCCCAACAGGAGAAAAAAAATAAAGGAAGCGCTGGGGGAGGTTCTCACCATGGGCCTCGGCCCGGGAAGGAGGAGGCAGGCCGGCGGTGGGAAGGCCGGCCGGCTGGGCTGGGGTTGCTGGGCCGGGGACGGGCCCATGAGGGAGGCGCCAGGCGCGCCGTCTCCTCCGATCGGAGCGGGAGCGAGGTAGGCGCGAGGCGGCGGCGCTTGCAACTCCGGCGAGGGAACAAGGACGCCGGGGAGGCCGTGGGGCCGGAGCTGCCGGATCTGTCGCCGGGGCCCCTTTCGGCGGATCTGAGACCGGCGGATCGGGAGGACGCCGACGAAGCGGCGCGCAGCATGGAGCGGCGGCACGGCTGGACAAGGCGGCGGCGCTGGGCGGAGGTTCGCGGGACCGGCGGGAGGCAAGCGCGAGCGGGCGGGCGGAGGAGAGCACCGCCGGGCGGAGGCGGAGGCGAAGCGCCGCCGGCGGCGGGCGGGCAGCGGGCGAAGGCGGCGCCGCGGGCGCTGGCTACCCGGCGGCGGCGGCGGCGGATCCGCCCCGCGGCCCGAATGGGCTCCGGCGGCCGCGACACGGCATGAGACGGCGACAGGCCACGTGGCCTGTGGTGGTTAGCTCTTGGCGCGGCGGCGATGGCGTGTCACGCTGTGGTTGGCCCGGCGGCGTGGCGGCGGACGTGTCCGGCTCGGGATGGACATGTCCGTGGCGCGAGGAGCGGGCTAGGGTTAGGGTGGAATTCATCCGCGAATTTCGGGAGGGGTGGTGTATATATAGGCATAGAGGGAGCTAGGAGAGTCCAAATGAGGTGCGGTTTTCGGCCATGCGATCGTGATCGAACGACCGAGAGCATGGAGAGGAGTTTGCTGGGCTTTGGCCACTTTGGAAGGGGTGTTGGGCTGCAACTCAAAGAGGGCTTTACGGTTACCCGGTTAACCGTTGTAGTACCAAACGACCTCCAAATGGCACGAAACTTGACAGGCGGTCTACCGGTGCTATACCAAGGCCGCTTGGCAAACCTCGGGCCATTCCGAGAAAGTTTAATACCCGCACACGACAAGAGAGAAGAAGGGAACGCCGGGTGACATAGGAGTGCCGGATTGCAAAACGGATAACGGGGAAAAGGCTCGGATGCATGAGACGAACACGTATGCAAAATGAAATGCACATGATGACATGATATGAAATGCAGATGATGACATGGCAAATGCAACACGCAAGCAAATGACATGGCAACAACGACGAAAAACTGGCGGACACCTGGCGCATCGGATCCGGACAGCCCCTACCACGCGCCCTTGGGTCGACTCGCGCTGGTCAAGTTCATGATGGTCCCGCACTACGCATATCTAAAGGTGAAGATGCCGGGTTCCAAGGGCATCATCACCATTGTCGGCGACTACGAGAAGTTGCTAGAGTGCGCCAGCACCAGCAGTTGGTTGGGCGAGTCCCTCATCATCGCTCAAGAGAAACGCCTCCTTGCCCGGATGGTGGCACATGCCGACTGATCCCAAGGACATTGAAGGCAAGGCCTCCTTCCAGCCGGCCAAAGAGACCAAGCGGATCCCCTTGGATTCGGCGCACCCGGAGAAGTTCGTTGTCATAGGGTCAAACCTTGGCAGCAAATAGGAAGGTGATACGTACATTTTGCATCATGTTTTCCTACTGTCATTTATGTTGTTTTATTATATAATAATGCTTTTTGGAGTAATTCTAATGCCTTTTCTCTCATAATATGCAATGTATGCACCAAGCGGGAGAATTCTGGCAGCTAAAAATCTGGACCTGAAAAAGCTACGTCAAGCTACCTATTCTGCACAACTCTAGATGAGCTGAAACTCCCCGAGGATTTTTTATGGAATATTTAATGAATATTGGAGCAAATAACTACCAAAGGAGGGCCACCAGGTGGGCAAAACCCACCTTGGGCATGCCAGGAGGCTTAGGCGCGCCCTGGTGGGTGTTGCCCTCCTCGGCCCACCTCTGGTGACAACTTCTGGTATATAAGTCATTTGACCTAGAAAAAATAAGGAGAGGACATTCGGGACGAAGCGCCACCGCCTCGAGGCGGAACTTGGGCAGGAGCACTTTTGCCCTTCGGTGGAGCGATTCCACCGGGGGAACTTCCCTCCCGGAGGGGGAATCTTGTCATCATCACCAACAACTCTCCCATCTTGGGGAGAGCTATCTTCGTCAACATCTTCACAGCACCAACTCCTCTCAAACCCTAGTTCATCTCTTGTGTTCAATCTTTGTATCAACACTATAGATTGGTGCTTGTGGGTTGGGGTGCAGAGAAGCGTCCCGCATAAACCCGCCAAAGTGCTTAATTAGTACAACTTTGCCTAACAGCAGCACAGCCTGATTAGAACTAGCCTTTTCCAATTTGTATACAGAGCGGGTCGAGTTCGGGCGTCGCCTTGCATCCCTACTTGTGGGTGACTAGTAGTGTTGATTACATCTTGTAGTTGATTACTATATGGTTTATTTGGTGGAAGATTATATGTTCAGGTCCATTATGCTATTTAATACCCCTCTGATCTTGAGCATGTTTATCATTTGTGAGTAGTCACTTTCGTTCTTGAGGTCACGGGAGAAATCATGTTGCAAATAATCATGTGAACTTGATATGTGTTTGATATTTTGATGATATGTTGTTACGTCTCCAATGTATCGATATTTTTTGATTGTTCCATGCTATTATATTATCTGTTTTGGATGTTTAATGGGCTTTAATATGCTCTTTTAAATTATTTTTGGGACTAACCTATTAACCGAGGGACCAGTGCCAGTTTCTGTTTTTTGCCTATTTTAGAGTTTTCCAGAAAAGGAATACCAAACGGAGTCCAAACAGAATGAAACCTTCACGATGATCTTTCTTGGACCGAAAGCAAACCAGAAGACTTGGAGATTAAGTCGGAGATGCAACGAGGCGTCCATGAGGCAGAAGGGCGCGCCCAGGGGGGTAGGCGTGCCCCCACCCTCGTGGGCCCCTTGTAGCTCCACCAACCTAGTTCTTTCACCTATATATAGTCTTATACCCTGAAAACATCAGGGGGAGCCACGAAACAACTTTTCCACAGCCGCAACCTTCTGTACCCGTGAGATCCTGACTTGGGGCCTTTTCTGGTGATCTGCCGAAGGGTGATTCGATCACGGAGGGCTTCTACATCAACACCATTACCTCTCCGATGAAGCGTGAGTAGTTTACCACAGACCTTCAGGTCCATAGTTATTAGCTAGATGGCTTCTTCTCTCTCTCTCTCTTTGATTCTCAATATAAAGTTCTCCTTGATGTTCTTGGAGATCTATTCGATGTAATACTCTTTTGTGGTGTGTTTGCCGAGATCCGATGAATTGTGGATTTATGATCAAGATTATCTATGAATATTATTCTTATCTAAATTCTTATATGCATGATTTGATATCTTTGCAAGTCTCTTCGAATTATCGGTTTAGTTTGGCCTACTAGATTGATCTTTCTTGCCATGGGAGAAGTGCTTAGCTTTGAGTTTAATCTTGTGGTGTCCTTTCCTAGTGACAGTATGGGCAGCAAGGCACGTATTGTATTGTTGCCATCGAGGATAACAAGATGGGGTTTTCATCATATTGCTTGAGTTAATTCCTCTACATCAGGTCATCTTGCTTAATGTGTTACTCCGTTCTTTATGAACGTAATACTCTAGATGCATGCTGGATAGCGGTCGATGTGTGGAATAATAGTAGTAGATGTAGGCAGGAGTCGGTCTACTTGACTCGGACGTGATGCCTATGTTCATGATCATTGCCTTAGATGTCATCATAATTATGCGCTTTTCTATCAATTGATTGGCAGTAATCTGTTCACCCACCGTAATATATGCTATCTCAAGAGAAGGCACTAGTGAAACCTATGGCCACCGGGTCTCTTTTCCATATTATTACACCTCGTTTACATCTTGCTAGTTTCCGATCTACTATTTTGCAATCTTTACTTTCCAATCTATACATCAAAAATACCAAAAATATTTACTTCATTATCTCTATCAGATCTCACTTCTGCAAGTGACCGTGAAGGGATTGACAACCCCTTTATCGCGTTGGTTGCAAGTTCTTGATTGTTTGTGCAGGTATTCGGTGACTTGTGCGTCGTCTCCTACTGGATTGATACCTTGGTTCTCAAAGCTGAGGGAAGTACTTACGCTACTTTGCTGCATCACCCTTTCCTCTTCAAGGGAAAACCAACACAAGCTCAAGAGGTAGCAAGAATGATTTCTGGCGCCATTGTCGGGGAGATCTACGCCAAGTCAAGCCATACCAAATACCCATCATAAACTCTTCTCCCTTGCATTACATTATTCTCCATTCGCCTCTCGTTTTCCTCTCCCCCACTTCTAAAACAATTTTGAAGAACCTTTGCCTTTTCTTCGCCCCTCTTCCGTTCGTCTCTTTTTGCTTGCCTCTTGTGTGCTCGTTTGTTAGTGCGGTTTGTTGCCATCATGTCTGAAACTGGGGAGATTATCATTGAGAAAGATAGTAGTGATGATGGGGGAAACTTTGATGCTTTGATAATCCTCATGAAGAACCTACTATTTTGCACACTAAATGGTTTCACATTGGTAGTGGTAATGCTGTTGGAAAAGGGGTGATTCAAGATTTGTTTACTTGTGCTAGCGCTTTACCCACTATGGGTGGGTCTATTGTCAATAAAACTCTTAGTCTTGCGGACGCTATATCTTTGCTCATAGTTGAACTTGAAGACAATTTATTCATATGCATCCTTGTATACAAAGGATTTTTCTAGAGTTTTCCAATATTGAGCATTCTTCTGTTAAGCGAGCAACTACCATCTTTCTAGCACATGAATTTAGATTTATAATAAAAGAGGCCAATGAAATTTTTGCGCATTATAGGGTGGACGCCGGTCGTCCTCCCATAGAGGCAATTCTCTTAAACCAAGAAGACATAATGTGTTTATGATCCTTAGATCATGTTGCTTATAATGAAAATCTTAGAAAGAGGGTCCCTACTGATGTTCTTGTTGATAGGATTTCTGAACTTAATAATGATTTTGCTATTCAGAACAACGGGTTGGGTTTTTCTCTGGAACAAAGGCTCATGACTTTTTTTTCCAAAAGAACGCTTATAATGATGAATTGGTCGTACAATATAAAGGGCCAAAGGAGGAACCAATTCCTCCCGAGCTTGATCTTGGGGACTTTTGGCCTATTAAATTTAGCCCTTTTGATTACTTTTGCTTGCCACAAAGAAAACTTGCTGCTGAACATAGGGAGTACGAGATGAGTTTTCGAGATTTGCCTTACCATTATTATGGTAATACCTAGATCTATTCGGGTTTTTAGGCCTAGCTAGGGGCGTTAAACGATAGCGCTTGTTGGGAGGCAACCCAATCTTATTTTTTGTTCTTTGCTTTTTGCTCCTGTTTAGTAATAAATAGTTCATCTAGCCTCTAGATAGATGTGGTTTTATGTTTTAATTAGTTTTTGTGCCAAGTAGAACCTTTGGGAAGACTTGGGTGAAGTCATTGCGATCTTGCTGTAAAAAACAGAAACTTTTGCGCTCACGAGATTAGCTGTCATTTTTTATAGAAGAGTGCTTTTAGGTTGATTATTTTTGCAGAAGATTATCCACCAGTTTATTTCAGAATTTTTGGAGTTACAGAAGTATTTGAAAGTTACAGATTACTACACACTGTTCTGTTTTTGACAGATTCTGTTTTCGCGTGTTGTTTGCTTATTTTGATCAATCTATGAGTAGCATCGAGGGGTATGAACCATAAAGTTGGAATACAGTAGGTTTAACACCAATATAAATAAAGAATGAGTTCATTATATTACCTTAAAGTGGTGATTTATTTTCTTATACTAATGGAGCTCATGAGATTTTCTGTTGAAGTTTTGTGTTGTGAAGTTTTCAAGTTTTGGGTAAAGATTTGATGGATTTTGGAATAATGAGTGGCAGGATCCTAAGCTTGGGGATGCCCAAGGCACCCCAAGTTAAAATTCAAGGACAACCAAAAGCCTAAGCATGGGGATGCCCCGGAAGGCATCCCCTCTTTCGTCTTCGTCTATCGGTAACTTTACTTGAGGCTATATTTTTATTCACCACATGATATGTGTTTTGCTTGGAGCGTCTTGTATGATTTGAGTCTTTGATTTTTAGGTGACCACAATCATCCTTGATGTACACACCTTTTGGGAGATACATGCATGAATTGTGATTTATTAGAATACTCTATGTGCTTCACTTATATCTTTTGAGCTAGACAATTTTGCTCTAGTGCTTCACTTATATCTTTTTAGAGCACGGCAGTAGCTTTATTTTATAGAAATTTTTGAACTCTCATGATTCACTTATATTATTTTGATAGTCCTTTCGAACATCATGGTAATTTGCTTTGGTTATAAAACTAGTCCTAATATGATAGGCATCCAAGATGGATATAATAAAAACTTTCATAAAAAGTGCGTTGAATACTATGAGAAGTTTGATTCTTGATGATTGTTTTGAGATATGGGGATGGTGATATTAGATTCATGCTAGTAGAGTAATTGTGAATTTGATAAATACGTGTGTTGAGGTTTGTGAGTCTCGTAGCATGCACGTATGGTAACCGTTATGTAACAAATTTGAAGCATGAGGTATCTCTTTGATTGTCTTCCTTATGTGTGGAGGTCGGGATCGCACGATGGTTAACTCCTACCAACCCTTCCCCTCGGAGCATGCGCGTAGTGCTTGGTTTTGATGACTTGTAGACTTTTGCAATAAGTATGTGAGTTTTTATGACTAATGTTGAGTCCATGGATTATACGCACTCTCACCCTTCCACCATTGCTAGCCTCTCTAGTACCGCGCAACTTTTGCCGGTACCATAAACCCACCATTTACTTTCGTCAAAACAGCCACCATACCTACCTATTATGGCATTTCCATAGCCATTCTGAGATATATTGCCATGCAACTTTCCACCATTCCGTTTACTATGACACACTTCATCATTGCCATATTGCTTTGCATGATCATGTAGTTGACATCGTATTTGTGGCAAAGTCACCGTTCATAATTCTTTCATACATGTCACTCTTGATTCATTGCACATCCCGGTACACTGACGGAGGCATTCATATAGAGTCATATTTTGTTCTAAGTATCGAGTTGTAGTCCTTGAGTTGTAAATAAATAGAAGTGTCATGATCATCATTATTAGAGCATTGTCCCGTGTGAGGAAATAAAAAACGACGCCAAAGAGGCCAATGAAAAAAGAGGCCCAAGAAGCCAAACAAAAAATGAGAGAAAAAGAGAGAAGTGGCAATGCTACTATCCTTTTTCCACACTTGTGCCTCAAAGTAGCACCATGATCTTCATGATAGAGAGTCTCTTATTTTGTACTTCCATATACTAGTGGGAATTTTCATTATAAAACTTGGCTTGTATATTCCAATGATGGGCTTCCTCAAAATGCCCTAGGTCTTCATGAGCTATCAAGTTGGATGCACACCCACTTAATTCCTTTTTGAGCTTTCATACATTTATAGCTCTAGTGCATCCGTTGCATGGCAATCCCTACTCACTCACATTGATATCTATTGATGGGCATATCCATAGCCCATTAATACGACTAGTTGATGTGAGACCATCTTCCTCTTTTTTGTCTTCTCCACAATCACCACTCTATTCCACCTATAGTGCTATGTCCATGGCTCACACTCATGTATTGCGTGAAAGTTGAAAAGGTTTGAGAATACTAAAGTAATAACCAATTGCTTGGCTGAAACCGGGGTTCTGCATGATTTGAATATTTTGTGTGACGAAGATGGAGCATAGCCAAACTATATGATTTCCTCGGGATGAACTTTCTTTGGCCATGTTATTTTCAGAAGACATGATTGCTTTGTTAGTATGCTTGAAGAATTATCATTTTTATGTCAATATTAAACTTTTGTCTTGAATCTTTCGGATCTAAACATTCGTGCCACAATAAATAAAATTACATTGATAAATATGTTAGGTAGAATTCGACATCAAAAATTCTGTTTTTATCATATTACCTACTCGAGGATGAGCATGAATTAAGCTTGGGGATGCTTGATACGTCTCCAACGTATCTATAATTTTTTTATTGTTCCATGCCATTATATTATCTGTTTTGGATGTTTAATGGGCTTTAATATGCTCTTTTATATTATTTTTGGGACTAACCTATTAACCGAGGGCCTAGTGCCAGTTTCTATTTTTTTGCCTGTTTTAGAGTTTGGCAGAAAAGGAATACCAAACAGGCTCCAAACGGAATGAAACCTTCACGGTGATCTTTCTTGGACTGAAAGCAAACCAGAAGACTTGGAGATGAAATCGGAGACGCAACGAGGCGTCCACGAGGCAGGAGGGCACGCCCAGGAGGGTAGGCGCGCCCCAACCTTTCGGGCCCTCGTAGCTCCACCGACCTAGTTCTTTCGCCTATATATACTCTTATACCCTAAAAACATCAGAGGGAGCTACGAAACCACTTTTCCACCGCCGCAACCTTTTGTACCCGTGAGATCCCATCTTGGGGCCTTTTCCAGCGATCTGCCGGAGGGGGATTCGATCATGGAGGGCTTCTACATCAACACCATTACCTCCCCGATGAAGCGTTAGTAGTTTACCATAGACCTTCGGGTCCATAGTTATTAGCTAGATGGCTTCTTCTCTCTCTTTGATTGTCGATACAAAGTTCTTCATGATGTTCTTGGAGATCTATTCGATGTAATACTCTTTTGCGGTGTGTTTGTCGAGATCCGATGAATTGTGGATTTATGATCAAGATTATCTATGAATATTATTTTGTTCTTTTCTGAATTCTTATGTGCATGATTTGATATCTTTGCAAGTCTCTTCGAATTATTGGTTTAGTTTGGCCTACTAGATTGATCTTTCTTGCCATGGGAGAAGTGCTTAGCTTTGGGTTCAATCTTGTGGTGTCCCTTCCCAGTGATAGTAGGGGCAGCAAGGCACGTATTGTATTGTTGCCATCGAGGATAACAAGATGGGTTTTTCATCATATTGCTTGAGTTAATTCCTCTACATCATGTCATCTTGCTTAATGCGTTACTTCGTTCTTTACGAACTTGATACTCTAGATGCATGCTGGATAGCGATCGATGTATGGATTAATAGTAGTAGATGCAGGCAGAAGTTGGTCTACTTGACACAGACGTGATGCCTATGTTCATGATCATTGCCTTAGATGTCATCATAAGTATGCGCTTTTCTATCAATTGCTTGGCAGTAGTTTGTTCACCCACCGTAATATATGTTATCTTGAGAGAAGCCACTAGTGAAACCTATGGCCCCCGGGTCTCTTTTCCATATTATTAAATCTCATTTACATCTTGCTAGTTTCTGATCTACTATTTTGCAATCTTTACTTTCCAATCTATACATAAAAGGTACCAAAAATATTTACTTTATTATCTCTATCAGATCTCACTTTTGCGAGTGACCGTGAAGGGATTGACAACCCTTTATCGCGTTGGTTGCAAGTTCTTGATTGTTTGTGCAGGTATCAGGTGACTTTTGTGTTGTCTCCTACTGGATTGATACCTTGGTTCTCAAAACTGAGGGAAATACTTACGCTACTTTGCTGCATCACCCTATCCTCTTCAAGGGAAAACTAACGCAAGCTCAAGAGGTAGCATATGTATGTTGCCATTCTCTTAGTGGTGTCATGTGAACGTCGACTAAATGACACTTCACCATATTGGGCCTAAGGGAATGCATTGTGGAGTAGTTATTAGATGGTGGGTTGCGAGAGTGGCGGAAGCTTAAATCCCAGTTTATGCGCGATTCCGTAAGGGACCGATTGGATCCAAAAGTTTAATGCTATGGTTATAATTTATTCTTAATACTTTTCTCGTAGTTGCGGATGCTTGCGAGAGGGTTAATCATAAGTAGGAGATTTGTTCAAGTAAGAAGAACACCTAAGGACCAGTCCACCCACATATCAAATTATCAAAGTACCAAACACGAATTAAGCCAACATGATGAAAGTGACTAGATGAAATTCCCGTGTATCCTCAAGAACACTTTGCTTATCATAAGAAACTGTTTTGGCCTGTCCTTTGCCTCAAAAGGATTGGGCTACATTGCTGCACTTTTGTTACTACTATTGTTACTTGCTCGTTACAAATTATCCTGCTATCAAACTACTCCGCTACTCACAATTTTAGAATTGCAGACAGTACCTTGCTGAAAACCACTTGGCATTTCCTTCTGCTCCTCATTGGGTTCGACACTCTTACTTATCGGAAAGGGCTACAATTGACCCCATACACTTGTGGGTCATCAAGGCAATTTTCTGGCGCCGTTGCCGGGGAGTGAAGCGCTCTTGGTAAGTGGAAATTGGTAAGGAAATATTATTACTATGTGCTGACATTTATTGTCACTTGCTACTATACAAAACAATCCTTTGAGGGGTTTGTTCGGGGTATCTTCACCTCGACAGGAACCACAATTAGTTACCCCTCAACCTACTGCACCTACTGAAAATATGGAATATGAAATCCCTTCGGGTATGTTAGAGCAACTGCTAGCTAATCCTTATGCAGGAGATGGAACCGAACATCCTAATATGCACTTGATATATGTGGATGAAATTTGTGGATTGTTTAAGCTTGCAAGTTTGCCCGGAGATGAAGCTAAGAAGAAGGTTTTCCCTTTATCTTTGAAGGGAAAAGCATTGACATGGTATAGGCTATGCGATGATATTGGATCTTGGAACTGGAACCGTTTGAAGTTGGAATTTCATAAAAAAAAATCCTATGCATCTAGTTCATTGTGATCAGAATTATATATATAATTTTTGGCCTCGTGAAGGAGAAAGCATCGCTGTAGCTTGGGGGAGGCTTAAGTCAATGTTATATTCATGACCCAGTCATGAGCTCTCAAGAGAAATTATTATTCAGAATTTTTGTGCTCAGCTTTCTCGTAATGATCAATCCATGCTCGGTACTTCTTGTACTGGTTCTTTTATGAAGAAGACTATTGAATTCCGGTGGGATCTTTTGGTAAGAATTAAACGCAACTCTGAAGATTGGGAACTTGATGAAGGTAAAGAGCCAGGTATTGAACCTAAGTTTGATTGTGTTAAATCTTTTATGAATGCCGATGCTTTTCAAAAGTTTAGCACTAAATATGGACTTGACTCTGAGATAGTAGCTTCCTTTTGTGAGTCTTTTGCTACTCATGTTGATGTCCCTAAGGAGAAGTGGTTTAAATATCACGCACCAATTAAAGAAGAAACTAAAGAACCGGTGAAAGCTAAAGAAGAAACTATCATATACAATGTTGATCCAGTTGTTCCCACTGCTTATATTGAAAAACCACCTTTTCCTATTAGGATGAAGGAACATGCTAGAGCTTCAACTGTGGATAACAAAAGTTATGTTAGAACACCCAAACCATCTGAACAAATCAAAGTTGAACCTAGTGCTGCTATGGTTAAAGATCTCTTAGTTGATAATATTGATGGGCATGCTATTTACTTCTATAGTGAAGCTTCTAGAATTGCCAAACCTAAAGGAAAAGATAAACATAGACGAGTAGTGGGCATGCCTGTTGTCTCAGTTAAGGTAGGAGATCACTGTTATCATGGGTTATGTGACCTAGGTGCTAGTGTGAGTGCTATTCCTTTCTCCTTATATCAAGAAATTAAAGATGAAATAACACCTGCTGAAATAGAAGACATAGATGTTACTATTAAACTTGCTAATAGAGATATTATATCACCAATTGGGATTCTTAGAGATGTTGAAGTCTTGTGTGGGAAAATAAAATACCCTACTGATTTTCTTGTTCTTAGCACCCCACAAGATGACTTTTGCCCCATTATTTTTGGTAGACCTTTCTTGAACACCGTCAATGCCAAAATAGATTGTGAGAAACAAACTGTCGGTGTTAGCTTTGGTGATGAATCTCATGAATTTAATTTTTCCAAGTTTAGTAAACAACCTCATAAGAAAGATTTGCCTAGTAAGGATGAAATTATTGGTCTTGCTTCTATTGAGGTTCCTCTTGCTGATCCTTTGGAACAATATTTGCTAGACCATGAAAATGATTTGCATATGCGTGAAAGAAATGAAATAGATATAATCTTTTTCGAACAACAACCTCTTCTTAAACACAATTTGCCTATTGAAACTCTAGGAGGACCTCCTCCACCTAAAGGTGATCCTGTGTTTGAATTAAAACAATTACCAGACACTTTGAAATATGGTTATCTTGATGAAAATAAGATATATCCTGTTATTATTAGTGCTAACCTTTCAGAACATGAAGAAGAAAGATTGTTGAAAAGTTCGAAGGAAGCACAGGGCTGCTATTGGATATACTCTTGATGATCGTAAGGGCATTAGTCCCACTCTATGTCAGCACAAGATTAATATGGAACCTGATGCTAAACCCATTGTTGATCACCAATGCCGGTTAAATCCAAAAATGAAAGAAGTGGTAAGAACGGAAATATTGAAACTTTTGGAAGCAGGTATAATCTATCCTATAGCTGATAGTAGATGGGTAAGTCTTGTTCATTGTGTCGCTAAGAAAGGAGGCATTACTGTTGTTCCTAATGATAAGAATGAGCTTATTCCATAAAGAATTGTCACGGGCTATAGAATGGTTGGTTGATGAAGATCGAGCTGAAGAGAGAAGACCCCATTGGAGCAGCTAAGGAGGACAAGAGCAAGGAGGCCACTGGAGATCAAATGCCGATGGGCGAGCAAGCCTTGCCCATCGATGAGGAAGAGGAAGATATCGTTGAACCCTACTATGCTCATCTTACCCCTGTTGAGATCGCAGCCTTCAGGATCATTAATACGGTTCGTATACAAAGTAAGTATCTCAATCATGAAAATATTTTGCATATGGAGCACATTGCTTCCCTGCGGAGAGTCATCCAAAGATTGGAGAGCCTCTAGATCCTCAAAGACCGGATTGCTTCTACTTCATCACCATGAAAAGAAAACTGAGTATTGGGTATATGCGCACCCCTTGGCTTTCGCAAAGCTTGGGGGAGGTGCCCCGGTATCGTATCATCCCCACTATCTTTTGCCTTTACTTTCTTAGTTCGATCAATGGTTATCTTTTCCTATTAGATGAATAAAAGTTTAGTTCGATCATTTCCTTGTGCGAGTTTGCTTAGTGACCAATCCTTGTAATCGTGTGCGAGATATATAATAAAGTTTAGTTTGAGTGTTGACTTCTTTACTTGCTTGTTGCAATAAAAAGAAAGGAACTAAAAAGAAAAGATCATATGCTAATATTATGGTAAGTGATGACATTACACAAGGAAAAGTATAAGTAGAAAAGTATATTGACAAACATAGCATTAGTCAATGATGCAACACATGAAGGAATTAATAAGGGAAGAGAAGATTCACATACAAATATACTATCATGGAAATCTTTTATGATTGTGAGCACCCATCAAAATATTATATGCCACAATTGTTGACATTGGACAAGGAAGACAACTTAATGATTTATGTTTGTTTATATTCGCATAGAACTTATATTGTCATAGATCCTTCAACATGTGGTGCTCGCCCCTATCTTTGCTAGCCAAAAATTCCGCACTAAGTAGAGATATTACTTGTGCATCTAAAACCCTTAAACCCTATCTTGTTCGAGAGTCCACCATACCTACCTATGGATTGAGTAAGATCCTTCAAGTAAGTTGTCATCGGTGCGAAAAGGGCAGTAAAAATTGCTTATAAAAATGTGAGATCATTTAGTGTAAGGGAAAATTGAGCATTGTACGAACTTGTGATGGTGAAGAATAAAAGTGACAGACTGCATAATAAAGGTTACCATCACAAGGGGCAATATAACATGACGTTCTCTTACACTAAGGGGTTGAGCATACAAACAAAAAGCGCATGTCAACCTCTGCTTCCCTCTGCGAGGGGCCTATCCTTTACTTTCATGTATTTACTTTTATGCAAGAGTCAAAGTTTTTCTCTCTCTTCCTTTTATTTTTCTCCTTTGGCAAGCATCATGTGGTGAGGAAAGATCTAGGCAGATATGTCCAGTTGAATATGGGTAGCATGAGTTATAATTGTTGACATCCTCCTTGAGGTGAGTGTGTTGGGAGGCGAAATTATAAGCCCCCATCCTTCTTTGTGTCCGGTTGAAATGTTTTGCTCATGTGTACGAGGTGAGTGTTAGCAATCATAGAAGACTAAATGATGGTTGAGTATGTGGACTTATATGTCTCCAATGTATTTATAATTTTTTATTGTTCCATGCTATTATATTATCTGTTTTGGATGTTTAATGGGCTTTAATATGCTCTTTTATATTATTTTTGGGACTAACCTATTAGCGAGGGACCGATGCGGTTTACATTTTTTGCCTATTTTAGAGTTTTACAGAAAAGGAATACCAAACGGAGTCCAAACGGAATGAAACCTTTGCGATGATCTTTCTTGGACCGAAAGCAAACCAGAAGACTTGGAGATGAAGTCGGAGACGCAATGAGGCGTCCACGAGACAGGAGGGCATGTGCAAGGGGGGTAGGCGTGCCCCCCACCCTCGTGAGCCCCTCGTAGCTCCACCGACCTAGTTTTTCGCCTATATATACTCTTATACCCTAAAAACATCAGGGGGGCCACAAAACCACTTTTCCACCGCCGCAACCTTCTGTACCCGTGAGATCCCATCTTGGGGCCTTTTCCGATGATCTACGGGAGGGGGACTCGATCACGGAGGGCTTCTACATCAACACTGATACGTCTCCAACGTATCTATAATTTTTGATTGTTCCATGCTATTATATTACCCGTTTTGGATGTTTATGGGCTTTACTATACACTTTTATATCATTTTTGGGACTAACCTATTAACCGGAGGCCGGCCCGATTCTGTTTTTTGCCTATTTGGTGTTTGAAGGAAAGGAATATCAAGCGGAGTCCAAATGGAATGAAACCTTCGGGAGAGATCTTTTTGGAACAAACGCAATCCAGGAGACTTGGAGTGGACGTCAAGAAGCAACCGAGGCGGCCATGAGGCAGGAGGGCGCGCCCTGGGGGGTGGGCGCTCTCCCCACCCTCGTGGCTCCCCCGGCCGGCCTCCTTCGCCTATATATGCTTACGCACCCCTAAAACATCCAGGAGCACCACAAATACCTATTTCCACCACCGCAACCTTCTGCACCCGTGAGATCCCATCTTGGAGCCTTTTTCGGTGCTCCACCGGAGGGGGAATAGATCACGGAGAGCTTCTACATGATCGCTAAGGCCTCTCTGATGAGTTGTGAGTAGTTTACCACATACCCTCGGGTCCATAGTTATTAGCTAGATGGCTTCGTCTCTCTCTTTGGATCTCAATACGAAGTTCTGCTTGATCTTCTTGGATATCTATTCGATATAACTCTTTTTGCGGTGTGTTTGTCGAGATCCGATGAATTGTGGGTTTATGATCAAGTTTATCTATGAGAAATATTTGAATCTCCTCTAAATTATTTTATGTATGATTGGTTATCTTGCAAGTCTCTTCGAATTATCAGTTTGGTTTGGCCTACTAGATTGATCTTTCTTGCAATGGGAGAAGTGCTTAGCTTTGGGTTCAATCTTGTGGTGTCCTTTCGATGTGATGAGGGGCGCAGCAAGGCACGTATTGTATTGTTGCCATCGAGGATAAAAAATGGGGTTTATATCATATTGCTTGAGTTTATCCCTCTACATCATGTCATCTTGCCTAATGCGTTACTCTGTTCTTGTGAACTTAATACTCTAGATGCATGCTAGATAGCGGTCGATGTGTGGAGTAATAGTAGTAGATGCAGGCAGGAGTCGGTCTACTTGTTGCGGACGTGATGCCTATATACATGGTCATGCCTAGATATTCTCATAACTATGCACTTTGCTGTCAATTGCTCGACAGTAATTTGTTCACCCATCGTAATACTTATGCTATCTTGAGAGAATCCACTAGTGAAACCTATGGCCTCCGGGTCTATCTTCCATCATATAAGTTTCCAATCTACTTTATTTTGCAATCTTTACTTTCCAATCTATATCATAAAAATACCAAAAATATTTATCTTATCTTATTATCTCTATCAGATCTCACTTTTTGCAACTGGCCGTGAAGGGATTGACAACCCCTTTATCGCGTTGGTTGCGAGGTTCTTGTTTTGTTTGTCTAGGTACGAGGGACTTGCATGGAGCCTCCTACTGGATTGATACCTTGGTTCTCAAAACTGAGGGAAATACTTACGCTACTTTGCTGCATCACCCTTTCCTCTTCAAGGGAAAACCAATGCAGTGCTCAACAGGTAGCAAGAAGGATTTCTGGCGCCGTTGCCGGGGAGGTCTTCGCACAAGTCAAGATATAGCAAGTACCCATCACCAACTCTTCTCCCTCACATTACATTATTTGCCATTTGCCTCTCGTTTTCCTCTCCCCCACTTCACCCTTGCTGTTTTATTTGCCCTCTCTTTCTCGTCCGCCTCTCTTTTTCACTTGCCTCTTGTGTGCTTGTCTGTTGGATTGCTTGTCACATGACTCAAGATAATACTAAATTGTGTGACTTTTCCAATACCAACAATAATGATTTCCTTAGCACTCCGATTGCTCCTCTTAACGATGCCGAATCTTGTGAAATCAATGTTGCTTTGTTGAATCTTGTTATGAAAGATCAATTCTCTGGCCTTCCTAGTGAAGATGCCGCTACTCATCTAAACAACTTTGTTGATTTGTGTGATATGCAAAAGAAGAAAGACATGGATAAAGATATTGTTAAATTGAAGTTATATCCGTTTTCACTTAGATATCGTGTTAAAACTTGGTTTTCGTCTTTGCCTAAAAATAGTATTGATTCATGGAATAAGTGCAAAGATGCTTTTATATCTAAGTATTTTCCTCCCACTAAGATCATCTCTCTTAGAAACGATATTATGAATTTTAAGCAACTTGATCATGAACATGTTGCACTATCTTGGGAGAGAATGAAATTAATGATTCGCAATTGCCCTACTCATGGATTAAATTTATGGATGATCATACAAAAATTTTATGCCGGATTGAATTTTGCTTCTAGAAATCTTTTAGATTCGACCGCGGGAGGCACTTTTATGGAAATCACTTTAGGATAAGCTACTAAACTCCTAGATAATATTATGGTTAATTATTCTCAATGGCACACCGAAAGATCTACTAGTAAAAAAGTTCATGCGATAGAAGAGATTAATGTTTTGAGTGGAAAGATGGATGAACTTATGAAATTGTTTGCTAATAAGAGTGTTCCTATTGATCCTAATGACATGCCTTTATCTACTTTGATTGAGAATAACAATGAATCTATGGATGTGAATTTTGTTGGTAGGAATAATTTTGGTAACAACGCGTATAGAGGAAACTTTAATCCTAGGCTGTTTCCTAGTAATTCCTCTAATAATTATGGTAATTCCTACAACAACTCTTATGGAAATTTTAATAAGATTCCCTCTGATTTTGAGAATGGTGTTAAAGAATTTATGATCTCTCAAAAGAATTTCAATGCTTTGCTTGAAGAAAAATTGATTGAAGTTGATGAATTTGCTAGGAACGTGGATAGAATTTCTCTTGATGTTGATTCTTTGAAACTTAGATCTATTCCACCTAAGCATGATATCAATGAGTCTCTTAAAGCCATGAGAATTTCCATTGATGAGTGCAAAGAAAGAACCGCTAGGATGCGTGCTAAGAAAGATTGCTTTGTAAAAGTGTGTTCTTCTAGTTTCCATGATAATAATGATGAAGATCTAAAAGTGATTGATGTGTCCCCTATTAAATCCTTGTTCTGCAATATGAATCTTGATAATAATGGGACTGGAGATGAGTCAACTTTAGTTAAAAGGCGTCCCAATGATTCGGAGTTTTTAGATCTTGATGCTAAAATTGGTAAAAGTGGGATTGGAGAGGTCAAAATTTTAAATAGCAATGAACACACTATTTTGGATCTCAAGAAATTTAATTGTGATAACTGTTCTTTAGTAGATTGTATTTCCTTGTTGCAATCCGTGTTGAATTCTCCTCATGGTTATAGTCAAAATAAAGCTTTTACCAAACATATCATTGATGCTTTGATGCAATCTTATGAAGAAAAACTTGAATTGGAAGTTTCTATCCCTAGAAAACTTTATGATGAGTGGGAACCTATTATTAAAATTAAGATTAAATATCATGAATGCTATGCTTTGTGTGATTTGGGTGCTAGTGTTTCCACGATTCCAAAAACTTTATGTGATGTGCTAGGTTTCCATGATTTTGATGATTGCTCTTTAAACTTGCACCTTGCGGATTCCACTATTAAGAAACATATGGGAAGGATTAATGTTGTTTTTATTGTTGCAAATAGGAATTATGTGCCTGTATATTTTATCGTTCTTGACATAGATTGCAATCTTTCATGTCCTATTATTCTTGGTAGACCTTTCCTTAGAACGATTGGTGCAATTATTGATATGAAGGAAGGAAATATTAGATTCCAATTTCCATTAAGGAAAGGCATGGAACACTTTCCTAGAAAGAAAATCAAATTACCTTATGAATCTATTATGAGAGCCACTTATGGGTTGAATAACAACGATGGCAATACCTAGATCTATTCTTGCTTTTATGCCTAGCTAGGGGCATTAAACGATAGCGCTTGTTGGGAGGCAACCCAATTTTATTTTTGTTCCTTGCTTTTTGCTTTTGTTTAGTAATAAATAATTCATATAGCTTCTGTTTAGATGTGGTTTTATATTTTAACTAGCAAAAGAGCCCGTGCGTTGCAACGGGAAAAAAATACCACACCTCCCTAAATCCGAATAGGTTCACGTCCTTTATTCAACCTGGCATCCCATATGTGTTGCCATTTTTTCTCCTTTCCAGCATCGCTCATGGTGGCCTCGGTGCTTTACGTCCACTATGTGCTTGAATTTGTTCAATCCAAAGGTCATGTCTCTCATCATAATATGAGAAATATGTTTTTCTTGCGAGATTTGCCGATGCGTGCATGTGTGGTTATCATTGGTTTCTTTCGTGTTTAATCTGGTTGGTTGAGGTGTCCGTTTCCAATTAGGATCAGCCCAAACGAAGGAAAAACGGATCATCGCTATTTACTAAGGTTGCACCTACATAGCATTTCAAGAATGGTTAACAGGTAAAATAACATCATGTTTAGATTCTACACATTTTCTAATCAAATTTCATATATAGCATATTAAAATTGGAGTTAGAGTTTAAAATAAGGATTTATTTTAGAAGATGGACTGTGGGTTGATTAACGAGAATATCATGGTGTTTCTCTTTAATTCCGTCCTTGTGTATTGTGGGTTAATTATTGAAAGGTCGGGGATATTCCATAGAAATGAAAAAGGCCAATCAAAAGAAAACTTGATTGTCCAGCTATCATCAAAAGTTTTATAATGGTGTAGTGGCATACCGAACCATCTGTGTATGCATAGTCGGATAAGTTTTACTTCTCCAACTTAGAAATACTCATACATACTCATACCTAAGCAAATTGTATACCAAGTAAACTTGGTACACTCAGAGAAATACTATGTAAATTATTGGCTTTTACCAATGTGTATGCGACAAAGAGCTCAATGCAAGAGGTCGCATGGGGCCCGATCAGAAACACATAAGCAGAAAAGGAACAATTAATGATTCGGTATGGATCAACTGATTAGAGAAGTTGCACATGGATACTAAGTTTACCGTGGTAAACGGCCAAATACTAAGTCTGTTATTTCAGGATTTCCGGCAATGTGCATTCGATTGGGAGGAGACGTTCCCGTCGACGATGAGGTGCCTACGGTGACTTTGTAAATTTCAAGATGATATGCCGCCTCGGTCTTTCAGAGGTGCTCATAGGGGTAGGGTGTGCGTGTGTACATTCATAGGGATGAGCGTATCTGCTGGTATATAGCGTTTGCATATGTCTTGTGTTCAAAAAAAGGCATTGTATTTCTAGTTTATTCTTTTCTAAAGTAACCTTTTTATTGACCGACTCTTGATCAAGTTCTAGTTGGCGCAAGCTACCTAGTAGACATAAGAAGTTCGGAAATAATAAATTGTATGAATAGATCAAAATACACATGTCAAACGTAGCTCTCTGCATGTTCCATGAGAGTAAGAATATTGCATTTGTTTCTTTTAGTAAATAGCAAGAAGTTCCGCCTATATGTAACCCACATCTATATCCCGGTGAAGCTGCTTATACCTAATCACTAAAAAGAAAATACAATAAGAAAAGGAGAAGCAAAAAAAGAAAAGAAAAGAAAGATTGAGCGTGCAGATTTTGATTACTTAATACCCTTGGAGTCTTTGGTTGCATCGACGGCGACTGGACCCGTTCTCATCTGGAGATTGCCCAACACTGCATGGTGTGTGCATGAAATCCTTGCGCGGTAAGTGCCATGTTGTGCAACCCTTCACGGCGACAACGGCGGGGATCGGACGGTAGGTTTTCTGGCCGTTATGCAGGGCTCCGGGCGATCACCTCCATACCAAGACGGACCTCTTCTTTGGCCCGTGATCTGAATCCCATTGAGAGCGAGCAATACGCGCGCCACCGTCCTTTAACACGGTGTTTAACCTCCTCAGCCCGCCAATCTGAGTCCGTCGAGGCGATGACCAACACGCGCCGCTGCCGTCGCTCAATATGGCGCCGGCGCCTCGGCGGCGGGCCCGCCCGGTTTGAGTGCTGTCGCTCTGAGAACCGCCCCTGCGCGGTCGTCGGCGAAGGAGGAAATTGAACAGGTTGGTGGGCGCCGTAGCAATTGAAGGGATCTGCGTAGTCGCGCCCGAGCCTCCATGCTGCTCCGTGAAGTTGATGGTGTTTTGGCGATCTAGGTGGAACTTGCGATCGATCGAAGGTTTCGTTTAATGGGCGTGTTGTAGCGATGTCCGCTCAGCCGTCCATGACGCTCGATTGGAACTTCGCGATCGATCGAGGGGTCCTTGGATGCGAGGGATGCGTCCAGCACGGGCCGAGCTGGCATGATGCGAGAGATTGGATTAAAAAGAAGAAGGAGATCAGCAAAGCGGCTAGCGAACGATTATGCACACGACGTGGTTCCCCGAATTAGTACCACCTCGCCTATATGTTTTAAATTCAAAGTGAAAGCGTAAACTTGCGAGAAGAACACGACGTGGTTCCCCGAATTAGTACCACCTCGCCTATATGTTTTAAATTCAAAGTGAAAGCGTAAACTTGCGAGAAGAAGCGTATTGTGACGGTGAACCCGGAGACCCAATCCGTGCTTTATTATTAGGGAGAGATTAGTGTTTGTGCCAAGTAGAACCTATAGGATAACCTACGGTGATAGTTAATTTGATCTTGCTGAAGAACAGAAACTTCTACACGCACGAGAATAATTTTAATAAATCACCGGAATGTGATTTTGAGTTGATTCTTTTTTCAGTAGGTTAATATACAAATTTCCTAGGACTTCCTACTTTGGTAGAATTTTTAGAGTTCCAGAAGTATTCTAAAGTTACAGATTTCTATAGATTGTTTTGTTTTTGACAGATTCTGTTTTTCGTGTGTTGTTTGCTTATTTTGATGCATCTATGGCTAGTATCGGGGGGTATGAACCATAGAGAAGTTGGAATACAGTAGGTTTAACACCAATATAAATAAAGAATGAGTTCATTAAAGTACCTTAAAGAAGTGGTTTGCTTTCCTGCACTACCGGAGCTTATGAGATTTCCTGTTGAGTTTTGTGTTGTGAAGTTTTCAAGTTTTTGGTAAAGATTTGATGGACTATGGAATAAGGAGTGGCAAGAGCCTAAGCTTGGGGATGCCCATGGCACCCCAAGATAATTCAAGGACAACCAATAGCCTAAGTTTGGGGATGCCCCGGAAGGCGTCCCTCTTTCGTCTTCGTCTATCGGTAACTTTACTTGGAGCTACATTTTTATTCACCACATGATATGTGTTTTGCTTGCAGCGTCTTGTATGATGAGTCTTTGATTTTTATTTTACCACAATCATCCTTGCTGTACACAACTTTTGGGAGAGACACACATGATTCGGAATTTATTAGAATACTCCAGTGCTTCACTTATATCTTTTTAGAGCACGGCGGTGGTTTTATTTTGTAGAAATTATTGATCTCGCATGCTTCACTTATATTATTTTGAGAGTCTTTTAGAACATCATGGTATTTGATATGGTTATAAAATTGGTCCTAATATGATGGGCATCCAAGTTGGGTATAATAAAAACTATCATAGAAAGTGCATTGAATACTATGAGAAGTTTGATGCTTGATGATTGTTTTGAGATATGGTGATGGTAATATTAGAGTCATGCTAGTGGAGTAATTGTGAATTTAAAGAATACTTGTGTTGAAGTTTGTGATTCCCGTAGCATGCACATATGGTGAACCGTTATGTGATGAAGTCGGAGCAGGATTTATTTATTGATTGTCTTCCTTATGAGTGGCGGTCGGGGACGAGCGATGGTCTTTTCCTACCAATCTATACCCTTAGGAGCATGCGTGTAGTACTTTGTTTCAATAACTTGTAGATTTTTGCAATAAATATATGAGTTCTTTATGACTAATGTTGAGTCCATGGATTATACGCACTCTCACCCTTCCACCATTGCTAGCCTCTCTTGTGCCGCGCTTTCCCACCATATAACTTCCTCAAAACAGCCGCCATACCCACCTATTATGGCATTTCCATAGCCATTCCGAGATATATTGCCATGCAACTTCCCACCATTCCGTTTATTATGACACGCTCCATCATTGTCATATTGCTTTTTGCATGATCATGTAGTTGACATCGTATTTGTGGCAAAGCCACCTTGATAATTCTTTCATACACGTCACTCTTGATTCATTGCATATCCCGGTACACCGCTGGAGGCATCCACATAGAGTCATATTTTGTTCTAAGTATTGAGTTGTAATTCTTGAGTTGTAAGTAAATAAAAGTGTGATGATCTTCATTATTAGAGCATTGTCCCAAGTGAGGAAAGGATGATGGAGAGTATGATTCCCCCACAAGTCGGGATGAGACTTCGGACTTCATGAAAAATAAAAGAGGCCAAAGAAGCCCAAATAAAAAAAGAGGCCAAAGAAGCCCACCAAAATTAAAAAATATAAAAAAAATGAGAGAAGGGACAATGTTACTATCCTTTTTCCACACTTGTGCTTCAAAGTAGCACCACGATCTTCATGATAGAGAGTCTCCTATGTTGTCACGTTCATATACTAGTGGGAATTTTACATTATAGAACTTGGCTTGTATATTCCAACGATGGGCTTCCTCAAAATGCCCTAGGTCTTCATGAGCAAGCAAGTTGGATGCACACCCACGTAGTTTCTTTTGTTGAGCTTTCATACACTTATAGCTCTAGTACATCCGTTGCATGGCAATGCCTACTCACTCACATTGATATCTATTAATGGGCATCTCCATAGCCCGTTGATACGCCTAGTTGATGTGAGACTATCTTCTCCTTTTTGTCTTCTCCACAACCACCATTCTATTCCACATATAGTGCTATGTCCATGGCTCACGCTCATGTATTGCGTGAAAGTTGAAAAAGTTTGAGAACATCAAAGTATGAAACAATTGTTTGGCTTGTCATTGGGGTTGTGCAAGATTTAAATATTTTGTGTGATGAAGATAGAGCATTGCGAGACTATATGATTTTGTAGGGATAGCTTTCTTTAGCCATGTTATTTTGAGAAGACATGATTGCTTTGTTAGTATGCTTGAAGTATTATTGTTTTCATGTTGATATGAACTTTTATCTTGAATCATTTGGATCTGAACATTCATGCCACAATAAAGAAAATTACATTGAGAAATATGCTAGGTAGCATTCCACATCAAAAATTCTGTTTTTATCATTTACCTACTCGAGGACGAGCAGGAATTAAGCTTGGGGATGCTTGATACGTCTCCAATGTATCTATAATTTTTTATTGTTCCATGCTATCATATTACCCGTTTTGGATGTTTATGGGCTTTACTATACACTTTTATGTCATTTTTGGGACCAACCTATTAACCGGAGGCCCAGCCCAAATTGCTGTTTTTTTTGCCTATTTCAGTGTTTCGAAGAAAAGGAATATTAAACAGAGTCCAAACAGAACGAAACCTTCAGGACAGATCTTTTTGGAACAAACACAATCCAGGAGACTTGGAGTGGACATCAAGAAGCAGCCGAGGCAGCCATGAGGCAGGAGGGCGTGCCCTAGGGGGGTGGGCGCGCCCCCCACCCTCGTGGGCCCCT
Organism: Aegilops speltoides; assembly: GCA_021437245.1. Taxonomy (NCBI): domain Eukaryota; kingdom Viridiplantae; phylum Streptophyta; class Magnoliopsida; order Poales; family Poaceae; genus Aegilops; species Aegilops speltoides. The sequence continues at coordinate 406,973,176 of CM038142.1, forward strand.
CGTGGCTCCCCTGACCGACCTCCTTCGCCTATATATTCTTACGCACCCCGAAAACATCCAAGAGCACCATGAAAACCTATTTCCACCGCCGCAACCTTCTGTACCCGTGAGATCCCATCTTGGAGCCTTTTCTGGTGCTCCGCCGGAGGGGGAATCGATCACGGAGGGCTTCTACATCATCACCAAGGCCTCTCCGATGAGTTGTGAGTAGTTTCCCACAGACCTTCGGGTCCATAGTTATTGGCTAGATGGCTTCTTCTCTCTCTTTGAATCTCAATACAATGTTCTCCTCGATCTTCTTGGAGATCTATTCGATGTACTATTTTTGCGGTGTGTTTGTCGAGATCCGATGAATTGTGGGTTTATGATCAAGTTTATCTATGAGAAATATTTGAATCTCCTCTTAATTCTTTTATGTATGATTGGTTATCTTTGCAAGTCTCTTTGAATTATCAGTTTGCTTTGGCCTACTAGATTGATCTTTCTTGCAATGGGAGAAGTGCTTAGCTTTGGGTTCAATCTTACGGTGTCCTTTCCCAGTGATAGCAGGGGCAGCAAGGCACGTATTGTATTGTTGCCATCGAGGATAAAAAGATGGGGTTTATATCATATTGCTTGAGCTTATCCCTCTACATCGTGTCATCTTGCCTAATGCGTTACTCTGTTCTTATGAACTTAATACTCTAGATGCATGCTGGATAGCGGTCGATATGTGGAGTAATAGTAGTAGATGCAGGCAGGAGTCAGTCTACTTGTTGCAGATGTGATGCCTATATACATGATCATGCCTAGATATTCTCATAACTATGCACTTTTCTATCAATTGCTCGATAGTAATTTGTTCACCCACTGTAATACTTATGCTATCTTGAGAGAAGCCACTAGTGAAACCTATGGCCCCTGGGTCTATCTTCCATCATATAAGTTTCCGATCTACTTTATTTTGCAATCTTTACTTTCCAATCTATATCATAAAAATACCAAAAATATTTATCTTATCTTATTATCTCTATCAAATCTCACTTTTTGCAAGTGGCCGTGAAGGGATTGACAACCCCTTTAGTGTGTTGGTTGTGAGGTTCTTGTTTTGTTTGTGTAGGTACGAGGTACTTGCATGGAGCCTCCTACTGGATTGACACCTTAGTTCTCAAAGCTGAGGGAAATACTTACGCTACTTTGTTGCATCACCCTTTCCTGTTCAAGGGAAAACTAATGCAGTGCTCAAGAGGAAGCAAACACCATTAACTCTCCGATGAAGCGTGAGTAGTTTACCACAGACCTTCAGGTCCATAGTTATTAGCTAGATGGCTTCTTCTCTCTCTTTGATTCTCAATACAAAGTTCTCCTTGATGTTCTTGGAGATCTATTCGACGTAATACTCTTCTGAGGTGTGTTTGCCAAGATGCGATGAATTGTGGATTTACGATCAAGATTATCTATGAATATTATTTGGTTCTTCTCTGAATTCTTATGTGCACGATTTGATATCTTTGCAAGTCTCTTCGAATTATCGGTTTAGTTTGTCCTACTAGATTGATCTTTCTTGCCATGGGAGAAGTGCTTACCTTTGGTTTTAATCTTGCGGTGTCCTTTCCCAGTGGCAGTAGGGGCAGCAAGGCACGTATTGTATTGTTGCCATCGAGGATAACAAGATGGGTTTTTCATCATATTGCTTGAGTTAATTCCTCTATATCATGTCATCTTACTTAATGCGTTACTTCGTTCTTTATGAACTTAATACTCTAGATGCATGTTGGATAGTGGTCGATGTGTGGAGTAATAGTAGTAGATGCAGGCAGGAGTCGGTCTACTTGACACGGACGTGATGCCTATGTTCATGATCATTGCCTTAGATGTCATCATAATTATACGCTTTTCTATCAATTGCTCGGTAGTAATTGTTTCACCCACCGTAATATATGCTATCTCGAGAGAAGCCACTAGTGAAACCTATGGCCCCTGAGTCTCTTTTCCATATTATTAAATCTCGTTTACATCTTGCTAGTTTCCTATCTACTATTTTGTAATCTTTAATTTCCAATCTATACATCAAAAATACCAAAAATATTTACTTTATTATCTCTATCAGGTCTCACTTTTGCGAGTGACCGTGAAGGGATTGGCAACCCCTTTATCGCGTTGGTTGCAAGTTCTTGATTGTTTGTGTAGGTATTCGGTGACTTGTGTGTCGTCTCCTACTGGATTGATACCTTGGTTCTCAAAACTGAGGGAAATACTTACGCTACTTTGCTGCATCACCCTTTTCTCTTCAAGGGAAAACCAACGCAAGCTTAAGAGGTAGCAAGAAGGATTTCTAGCGCCGTTGCCAGGGAGATCTTCGTCAAGTCAAGCCATACCAAGTACCCATCATAAACTTATCTCCCTTGCATTACATTATTCGCCATTCGCCTCTCGTTTTCCTCTCCCCCACTTCTAAAACAAATTTTCGAAAATCTTTGCCTTTTCTTCGCCCCTCTTGGATCCGGCTGCCAGGGACTCAGACGGCACGAAGATGGACTCAGATTCTGGCGACAACTGGATAGACGGTTTGCGCAGGCGCTCGAGGGAGACGCTGGCTAGAATGGCCTGCCGGGTGGAACCGATGCGCGCCAGGGCGCCGGCTGCTTCGTTGTCAGCTCTTGGCACATGGATGAACTCGCATCAGTCAAAGTGCCCGCTCATCTGCTGGACGAGGAAGTGGTAGCTCGCCATGTTGGTGTCCTTGGCATCCCAGTCACCAAACAACTGCTGGACCACCAAGTCTGAATCGCTGTAGCACAGGATGTGGCGGATGCTGATCTCCTTGGCCAGCCGGAGCCCAAAGACGAGCGCCTCGTACTCGGCTACGTTGTGGGAGGTGGCAAAATGGATTTGCAGCGTGTACTTCAGCTTGTCGCCTTTGGGATAGGTGAGGACGATGTCGGCTCCCAAGCCGATGCGCATCTTCGAGCCATCGAACTGCATACGCCAATGTGTGGAGTCTGGTGCTGGAGGCAGGTACTGGGTCTCGGCCCAGTCGACTAGGAAGTCGGCAAGTGCTTGAGACTTGATGGCGGTGCGGGGCTGGTAGAGGATGGTGTGGGGAGCCAGCTCGATGGCCCACTTCGCCACCTGACCTGAAGCATCTCTGTTGCCCATGATATTGGCAAGGGGAATGGTGCAGACGACCGTGATCGAGTGCTCCTGGAAGTACTGTTTCAGCTTCTTGGCGGCAAAGTACACGCCATAGCACATCTTCTAGTAGTGGGGGTAGTTCTGCTTGGAGGCGGACAACACCTTGCTCAGGTAATTGATCGGCCTCTGGACCGGCTGCGCCTTACCGGCTTCTACACTCTCGACGAGGATCACCATGCTGATAACCCGGTTAGTGGTGGCGATGTAGAGGAGCATAGGTTCCTTGGCAGCCGGAGCTGTCAGGACATGCAGCATGGACTTCATGTGCTTGAGCTGGAGAAAAGCCTCGTCCGCCTGGTCGGTCCACTTGAAGCAAGTGGTTTTCTTCATGAGCTGGTATAGAGGGAGCGCCTTCTCGCCCAGCTGGCTGATGAAGCGCCTGAGGGATGCCAAGCACCCGGTGAACTTTTGGACATCATGCAGCCTGGTTGGTTTATGCATCTGCTCGATGGCCTTGATCTTCATGGGGTTGCACTCGATCCCTCGCTCAGAGACAAGGAAACCAAGGAGCTGGCTGGTGGGTACCCTAAAGACGCACTTCTCCGGGTTGAGCTTGATTTGAAAACGACACAGATTATTGAAGGTCTCCTTGAGATCCTCCATGAGGGTGCCACGCTTCTCCTTCTTCACCACAATATCATTCACATAGACGTGGGCATTGCAACCAAGTTGCTTCAGGAGGCACTTCTGCATGCAGCGCTTGAAGGTGGCGTCGGCATTCCTCAAGCCGAACATCATGGTGATGTAGTAGAATGCGCCGAATGGTGTGATGAAGGCGGTCTTCAGGCGGTCGGTCGGGTCTAGCTTGATCTGGTGGTAGCCGCAGTAGGTGTCCAAAAAGGACACCAGCTCGCAGCCGGCCGTGGAGCCGATCACTTGGTCGATCTGAGGCAAGTCAAATGGATCCTTGGGGCATGCTTTCTTGAGGCTCGCGTAGTCGATACACATGCGCCACTTTTTGTTCTTCTTCAAAACGAGGACTGGGTTGGCAAGCCAGTCCGGGTAGAACACTTCCATGATGAAGTCGGCTGCCAGAAGTCGGGCGACCTCTTCACCAACGATCCTTCTCTTCTCTTCTCTTATGATAGGAGGCAGAGAGGTTGTTTGGCCAGCTTAGCATCCGGCCTCACATGGAGCTTGTGCTTGGCGAAATCCTTCAGAACACCCAGCATGTCTTTGGGAGACCATGCGAAGATGTCTCGATTCTAATGGAGGAAATCGACGAGCTCGCCTTCTGATGACCCACAAGTGTATGGGGTCAATTCTTTGATAATTTGATATGTGGGTGGACCAGTGCTTAGGTCTTGTTCTTACTTGAACAAACCTCCTACTTATGATTAACCCTCTCGCAAGCATCTGCAACTACAAGAAAGTATTAAGAATAAATTCCAACCATAGCATTAAACTTTTGGATCCAATCGACCGCGCATAAACTGGGGTTTAAGCTTCTGTCACTCTCGCAACCCACCATCTAATAACTACTCCAAAATGCATTCCCTTAGGCCCATATATGGTGAAGTGTCATGTAGTCGACGTTCACATGACACCATTAAGAGAATGGCAACATACATACCATCAAAATATCGAACACATATCAAGTGCACATGATTACTTGCAACATGATTTCTCCCGTGGCCTCAAGAATGAAAGTGACAACTCACAAATGATAAACATTCTCAAGATCAGAGGGGTATTAAATAGCATAATGTATCTGAACATATAATCTTCCACCAAATAAACCATATAGTAATCAACTACAAGATGTAATCAACACTACTAATCACCCACAAGCACCAATCTATAGTTTTGATACAAAGATTGAACACAAGAGATGAACTAGGGATTGAGAGGAGTTGGTGATGTGAAGATGTTGATGAAGAAAGCTCTCCCCAAGATGGGAGAGCTGTTGGTGATGATGATGATGATGATTTCCTCCTCCGTGAGGGAAGTTCCCCCGGCGGAATCGCTCCGCTGAAGGGCAAAAGTGCTCCTGCCCAAGTTCCGCCTCGAGGCGGCGGCGCTTCGTCCTGAATGTCCTCTCCTTATTTTTTTTCTAGGTCAAAATGACTTATATACCAGAAGATGGGCAGCGGAGGTGGGCCGAGGAGGGAAGCACCCGCCAGGGCGCGCCTGGGCCTCCTAGCGCGCCCAGGTGGGTTGTGCCCACCTGGTGGCCCTCCTTTGGTACGTATTTGCTCCAATATTCATTAAATATTCCATAAAAATTCCTCGGGAGTTTCAGATCATTTGGAGTTGTGCAGAATAGGTAGCTTGACGTAGCTTTTTCAGGTCCAGATTTGCAACTGTCAGAATTCTCCCCCTTGGTGCATACCTTGCATATTATGAGAGAAAAGGCATTAGAATTACTCCAAAAAGCATTATTATACAATAAAATCACATAAATAACAGTAGGAAAACATGATGCAAAATGGACGTATCAACTCCCCCAAGCTTAGACCTCGCTTGTCCTCAAGTGAAAACCGAAATTGGAAAACATGTCCACATGCTTAGAGAGAGAGGTGTCGATAAAAACAAAAATACGAACATATCAGCATCATGTGACTTATTATAACAACAATAAACTTTAGTATAAAACTTTTATCATAGCACTTTTATCATAGACTTCTCATGAACAAGTGACAATTCATCACAACATCGAACTATAAAGCATAAACTCTATTGGAAATCAACAAACTATGTTCTCAGTCATTGCAACTACAATTCATCATCTTTTCAGGAAGGGTCATGTATCGGAGCCTTGAGGCAAGTCCGTGTTACCTCTTGAGCTTGCGCTGGTTTTCCCTTGAAGAGGAAAGGGTGATGCAGCAAAGTAGCATAAGTATTTCCCTCAGTTTTGAGAACCAAGGTATCAATCTAGTAGGAGACGACGCACAAGTCACCGAACACCTGCACAAACAATCAAGAACTTGCAACCAATGTGATAAAGGGGTTGTCAATCCCTTCACGGTCACTCGCAAAAGTGAGATCTAATAGAGATAATAAAGTAAATATTTTTTGGTATTTTTGATGTTTATATTGGAAAGTAAAGATTGCAAAATAGTAGATCGAGAACTAGCAAGATGTAAGCGAGATTTAATAATATGGAAAAGAGACCCAAGGGCCATAGGTATCACTAGTGGCTTCTCTCGAGATATCATATATTACGGTGGGCCAACAAATTACTGCCGAGCAATTGATAGAAAAGCGCATAATTATGATGACATCTAAGGCAATGATCATGAACATAGGCATCGCGTCCGTGTCAAGTAGACCGACTCCTGCCTACATCTACTACTATTACTCCACACATCGACCGCTATCCAACATGCATCTAGAGTATTAAGTTCATAAAAAACGGAGTGATGCATTAAGCAAGATGACATGATGTAGAGGAATTAACTCAAGCAATATGATGAAAACCCCATCTTGTTATCCTCGATGGCAACAATACAATACGTGCCTTGCTGCCCTTACTGTCACTGGGAAAGGACACCGCAAGATTGAACCCAAAGCTAAGCACTTATCCCATGGAAAGAAAGATCATTCTAGTAGACCAAACTAAATCGATAATTCTAAGAGACTTGCAAAGATATCAAAAAAAATAAATCATGCACATAAGAATTCAAAGAAGAACCAAATAATATTCATAGATAATCTTGATCATAAATCCACAGTTCATCGGATCTCGGCAGACATACCGTAAAAGAGTATTACATCGAATAGATCTCCAAGAACATCGAGGAGAACTTTGTATTGAGAATCAAAGAGATAGAAGAAGCCATCTAGATAATAACTATGGACCCGAAGGTCTGTGGTAAACTACTCATGCTTCATCGGAGAGGTAATGGTGTTGATGTAGAAGCCCTCCATGATCGAATCCCCCTCCGGCAGATCACCGAAAAAGGCCCCAAGATGGGATCTCACGGGTACAGAAGGTTGCGGCAGTGGAAAAGTGGTTTCGTGTCTCCCCCTGATGTTTTTAGGGTATAAGAGTATATATAGGCGAAAGAACTAGGTCGGTGGATCTACGAGGGGCCCACGAGGATGGGGGGCACGCCTACCCCCCTGGGCGGGCCCTCCTGCCTCGTGGATGCCTCGTTCCGTCTCCGACTTCATCTCCAAGTCTTTAGGTTTGCTTTCGGTCCAAGAAAGATCACTTCGAAGGTTTCATTCCGTTTGGACTCCGTTTGGTATTCCTTTTCTGCAAAACTCTGAAATAGGCAAAAAAATAGAAACTGGCACTGGGCCCATGGTTAATAGGTTAGTCCCAAAAATAATATAAAAAAGCATATTAAAGCCCATTAAACATCCAAAACAGATAATGTAATAGCATGGAACAATCAAAAATTATAGATACGTTGGAGACATATCAAGCATCCCCAAGCCTAATTCCTGCTCGTCCTCAAGTAGGTAAATGATAAAAACAGAATTTTTGATGTGGAGTGCTACCTAACATATTTATCAATGTAATTTTCTTTATTGTGGCATGAATGTTCAGATCCGAAAGCTTCAAGACAAAAGTTTAATATTGACATAAAAATAATACTTCAAGCATACTAACAAAGGAATCATGTCTTCTCAAAATAACATGGGCAAAGAAATTTCATCCCTACAAAATCATATAGTTTGGCTATGCTCCATCTTCATCACACAAAATATTCAAATCATGCACAACCCCGGTTTCAGCCAAGCAATTGTTTCATACTTTAGTATTCTCAAACTCAACTTTCCCGCAATACATGAGCGTGAGCCATGGACATAGCACTATAGGTGGAATAGAGTGGTGGTTGTGGAGAAGACAAAAAAGAGGAAGATGGTCTCACATCAACTAGGCGTATTAAAGGGCTATGGATATGCCCATCAATAGATATCAATGTGAGTGAGTAGGGATTGCCATGCAACAGATGCACTAGAGCTATAAATGTATGAAAGCTCAAAAAGAAACTAAGTGGGTGTGCATCCAATTTGCTTGCTCACGAAGACCTAGGGCATTTTGAGGAAGCCCATCGTTGGAATATACAAGCCAAGTTCTATAACGAAAATTCTCACTAGTATATGAAAGTGACAAAATAAGAGACTCTCTATCATGAAGATCATGGTGCTACTTTGAAGCACAAGTGTGGAAAAAGGATAGTAGAATTGCCCCTTCTCTCTTTTTCTATTTTTTTGTTTGGCTTCTTTGGCCTCTTTTTTTTCATTGGCTTCTTGGGCCTCTTTTTTTATTTCCTCACATGGGACAATGCTCTAATAATGATGATCATCACACTTCTATTTATTTACAATTAAAGTATTACAACTCGATACTTAGAACAAAATATAACTCTATATGAATGCCTCCGGTGGTGTACCGGGATGTGCAATGAATCAAGAGTGACATGTATGAAGAATTATGAACGATGGCTTTGCCACAAATATGATGTCAACTACATGATCATGCAAAGCAATATGACAATGATGAAGCATGTCATAGTAAACGGAACGGTGGAAAGTTGCATGGAAATATATCTCGGAATGGCTATGGAAATGCCATAATAGGTAGGTATGGTGGCTGTTTTGACGAAAGTAAATGGTGGGTTTATGGTACCGGCGAAAGTTGCGCGATACTAGAGAGGCTAGCAATGGTGGAAGGGTGAGAGTGCGTATAATCCATGGACTTAACATTAGTCATAAAGGACTCACATACTTATTGCAAAAATATACAAGTCATCAAAACCAAGCACTACACGCATGCTCCTAGGGGAAGGTTTGGTAGGAGTTAACCATCGCGCGATCCCGACCTCCACACATAATGAAGACAATCAAAGAGATACCTCATGCTTCAAATTTGTTACACAATGGTTACCATACGTGCATGCTACGGGACTCACAAACCTCAACATAAGTATTCCTCAAATTCAAAATTACTCTACTAGCATGACTCTAATATCACCATCCCCATATCTCAAAACAATCATCAAGAATCAAACTTTTCATAGTATTCAACGCACTTTTTATGAAAGTTTTTATCATATCCATCTTGGATGCCTATCATATTAGGACTAGTTTTATAACCAAAGCAAATTATCATCATGTTCTAAAAGACTCTCAAAATAATATAAGTGAAGCATGAGAGTTCAACAGTCTCTATAAAATAAAGCCACCACCATGCTCTAAAAAGGTATAAGTGAAGTACTGGAGCAATATTGTCTAGCTCAAAAGATATAAGTGAAGCACATAGAGTATTCAAATAAATCATGATTCATGCATGTCTCTCCCAAAAGGTGTGTACATCAAGGATGATTATGTTAAACTAAAAAGCAAAGACTCAAATCATACAAGACGCTCAAAGCAAAACACATATCATGTGGTGAATAAAAATATAGCCTCAAGTAAAGTTACCGATAGAGCGAAGATTTAAAGAGGGATGCCTTCAGGGCATCCCCAAGCTTAGGCTTTTGGTTGTCCTTGAATTTTACCTTGGGGTGCCTTTGGCATCCCCAATCTTAGGCTCTTGCCACTCCTTATTCCAAAGTCCATCAAATCCTTACTCAAAACTTGACAACTAATTCACAACACAAAACTTCAAGAGAAAATATCATGAGCTCCGTTAGTATAAGAAAATAAATCACCACTTGAAGGTACTCTAATGAACTCATTATTTATTTATATTGGTACTATACCTACTGTATTCCAACTTCTCTATGGTTCATACCCCCCGATACTACTCATAGATTCATCAAAATAAGCAAACAACACACGAAAAACAGAATCTGTCAAAAACAGAATAGTCTGCAGGAATCTGTAACTTTCGAATACTTCTGTAACTCCAAAAATTCTGAAATAAATTGTTGGACGTGAGGAATTTGTCTATTAATCTTCTGGAAAAATAATTAACCTAAAATCACTCTTCTGTAAAAAAAATGGCAGCTAATCTCGTGAGCGCAAAAGTTTCTGTTTTTTACGGCAAGATCGCAATGACTTCACACAAGTCTTCCTAAAGGTTCTACTTGGCACAAGCACCAATTAAAACATAAAACCACATCTATAAAGAGGCTAGATGAATTATTTATTACTAAATCGGAGCAAAAATCAAAGAACAAAAAAGATTGTGTTGCCTCCCAACAAGCGCTATCGTTTAACGCCCCTAGCTAGGCGTAAAAACACGAATAGATCTAGGTATTGCCATCTTCGGCATGCACGTATAGCCTTTACAAGGTTATTTGGTTTTGTCAATGATCAAACTCCTAGGCAAGAAATCGAGAAATTCATTCGTGGCAAAAGGTTCCTTAATAATATCAAAAAAATTGGGGTGGAACACTTATTGATTTGAGATCTGCATTTTCCTTACTAGAGGATTCACCCTTATTCTTAGGAACGTAAATAAACTTGGCAACTTTGGCAGGAGAAAAATTCAAGGTATTTTTATTGGCAGAAAAAGTGGAACCCAAGTTGGTAATAATGTCTTTGAGTTTATCAACTCTAGTAGAATCTTGATCTATCTTTTCATTAACTATTGGTTCTTTTTCTCTAAGATTATTAAGTGTAACTCCTACCTTAGATCCATATTGGGTAATTTGATTATGAATCTTTTTATCTATATTTTCAATTAACTCTACAGTAGCAATTTTATTTTCAATAATATCAAGTCTTTGCATCACATGTTCCAAGGTTAAAACAGTTCCATTGACCAAAAGAGGTGATGGGCCTAATAAATCTATCATGGCATTATAAGAATCGAAAGTATGGCTTCCCAAGAAATTTCCTCCAGTAATGGTGTCAAGAACATATCTATTCCAAGGAGTAATGCCTACATAAAAATTGCGGAGAAGACCCGAAGTGGATTGCTTTTTAGTAGATCTATTTTGAGCATTGCAAATTCTATACAAAGCATCTTTTAGATTTAATCCCTCCCTTTGTTTAAAATTGAGAGCTTCATTATAGGGAGTATTAACAATGATAGGAGGACTAGCCATGGAGGCTAAATGAACGATCTAACACATGAGCACACAAGAAGCGAGCGAAAAGAGACGAACAGTGCTCGGGGACTCCAGCAACCACCCCGAAGACTCCAGCAGGCAGCCAGGGGGCTACAACACCAGCACCCGCCTCGGGGACTTCAGCGGGCAGCTTGGGGGCTGCAGCACCAACACCCGGCCCAGGGACTTCATCGACGCTACCAGGAGCGGCCGATTCCAGCCCACCGCCTCCCAACCCGGCCACCCTTGTACCAGTTGTCGTCTTCACGGTGGTGGAAGCACCGTCTTGGGCGCAGCCCATCCATGACTTGTTGGTAAGCCGTGTGCTACCAGCTAACAAAGTGTTGGCCCGGCAGATCCAATGCCGGGCAGGAGCCTACACCATCATCAATGGCAAGCTCGCCAGGCGCAGCGTGACTGGCGTCTTACAGCGCTCCGTGGAGCTAGAGAAGGGCATGTAGATCCTTAGATACATTCATCAAGGCGAATGTGGCCACCATGCTGCCTCTAGGGTTGTTGTGGCCAAGGCCTTCTGCCATGGTTTCTTCTGCCTGACTACTTTGGACGATGCCAAAGAGTTGGTACGGAAGTGCAAGGGGTGCTAGAAGTTCAGCACCAGCCAGCCTTTGCCCTCAAGACCATCCCCATCACTTGGTCGTTTGCCGTGTGGGGTTTGGACATGGTGGGCCCATTCAAGACAGCACGCGGAGGCATGACTCACCTACTGGTCGCCCTGGACAAGTTTACAAAGTGGATTGAAGCCAAGGCAATCGAGAAGCTAAACGGCCCGACATCATTCACATTCATCGCGGACATCACCGTTCGATATGACGTCCCCCATAGCATCATCACCGACAACGTCACAAAATTGGCCAAAGGCACCTTGGACCGTTTCTGCGCAAATCAGGGCATCCGGCTGGACCTCGTGTCTATTGCCCACCCACAGTCAAACGACTAGGTGGAGTGAGAAAACGGCCTCATCTTGTCCGGCATCAAGCCCCGACTGGTCGAGCTGCCGGAGCGCTTGGCCGGCTGCTTGATCGAGGAGCTGCCGATCGTCCTTTAGAGTATTCGGACCACGCCCAACAGATCAACTGGCTTTCACGCCTTTCTTCCTCGTGTACGGGGCCGAGGCTATCGTCCCAACGGATATTGAGTTTGACTCGCCTCGTGTCACCATGTACATGGAGGCGGAAGCGAAGGAAGCATGAGAAGATGGCGTCGACCTGCTGGAAGAGGCCCGACTGCTAGCACTCAGCCGGTCCGCCATCTACCAGCAGAGCCTATGTTGCTACCACAACAAGAAGGTAAAGCCGTGTGTATTCCGCGAAGGAGACCTTGTGCTCCGCCTGATCCAGTGATCAGCCGGCCAGCACAAGCTCGCAGCTCCTTCGGAAGGCCCCTTCATCATCAGCAAGGCCCTGGGAAACGACTCATACTACCTCATCGACGCACAAAAGCCCAGGGCACGCAAGTGAAGCACAGGCGGCGAAGAGACGGAGCATCCATGGAACGCGAACCTCCTCCATCTATTTTACAGTTACTGCGAGTGTATGTACCATGCTACCTTTTGTATTAAGTAAAGACCTCAGGTACCCCGAGATGCACTCGGGGGCTACCCTTTTATCTATGAGATAAGCTTCTGCTATGACTTAATTTTTTCATATTCTTGCCTCGTCCGGGTCCGGTCAGCTGGCCCGGGGGCTCGCCGCCTTAGCTTAAGTTGGCACCACCCGAAGCTGACTAGTAGTGTGCCGACGCCAAATCCCTCTCTTCACCCGGTCACAGCTTGCAGCACGACTTTGTGGCTGGCAAGAGCTAAAGGCCAGAAACACTGTCCACACGAAAAACGACTAAGGAAAATGTTGACTTTGGCCAAGCCGGCCCTTCGCCTCCCTCATCCAGCTGCTCAGCAGCAGGTAGGTCGGCTTCTCGCTCGACTAGTTATGCTCTAAGCGGCTGAAGTAACTGGCCCGTTCTAAATGGCCAAGTCCCTGACCCAGCCACAGACCACAGAGCAGCTGTCCGGCTGGTAGGAAGGCGTCCAAAGGAAGTCGGCAAACAAAAAAGGCAAGGAGAGCAAACGCAAAATCAAGCCAAAACCCGGCAACACATACAAGCATGGGGGATTTAAATTTATATACATTGCAAAAGGGCCCAAGGCCAGCATTCATCAAGTTGGAAATACACCCCCAGTGGGTGGAACTGTGCATAACTAATAGTGTTTTTGAGCACGAGACAGAAAAACTTAAAAAGATAAAGGCCGCTCAGGCCAAGGGCTCCTCGGGCTGCCTGGACAGGTCGGCGGCGGGCGTAGCTCCGACTGGCGGGGCTTCCGGCTGCTGGGTCTCCGCCTAGCTGTCGGCGGCGGCTGACGTGGTCTCTGGCTACTCACCAGTCGGTGCCGGGTCGGGCCGAGTCCGGCTGGTCGCTCCGCCGTTTGGTGCGATGTAGTTGCCTTCCTCGTCCTCGTCGTCATTGTAGCCTTCGTCACTAGAGGTGATCTCCTCCGCCGAGTCCTCCCCATCCGACGGGTTTAGCCCGAACTAGGACGGGGGCACTACGGCGCCGTTCTCCGCCCGCTCCGTGATGAAGACGCTGATGTCGGCATATTCAACAAGAGCTGACGCGTGGATGGCAATGTCCTTGCGCTCCGCCGCCAACTCTGGTAGCACCTCCTGGCGGAAGGTGGCCAGCTGCACCAGACGCATGCCGGGGTACCACGCCTTGATGAACTCCAGCACCTTTGTAGCACCAGACCACGCCGTGGATCCTTTCCAAGCCTCGAGTCGGTCAGCCGCCGCCTCTAGCCAGTCGGCCGTCCAACTAGGAGTCCATGGGATCCGTGCACCTGGCCACAACCCCTCCAAGACCTCCAACCCGACGCGTTGAAGACGGCAAAGCAGACGACGCGTGGGCTCGAGACGCATCCGGACGACCGTGAGCTGTTTGCTCAAGGTATTGGGCCGGTCATACGCGATCTCTTTGCCCTTGCTCCTTCGCTCTTAGCGATGGGCCTCGATGGCCATGCAGACGGCAACGGAGTGGCCCGGGAGGAATTCTGTTCAAATAGAAGACGAAAGCGTTAGAAGTTGGCTTCCAGCGACAGCCGGCAGCTAATAGTCAACAAAAAAGGGGACGTACTGTCGAGCAGATCCTCGATCATGGTGTAGCCGCCCTAGAGGATTTTCTCCTTTTCAACCCAGTCCGAGCGCTGGGACTCGAACTCAGCCGTGAGGCGCTCCTCGTCCACCTTCAACGCCCAGACCTGCTCTGTGTGCCGCTCGGCCTGGTCCGCCAGCTCCTTCTCCAGCCGGTCACGTGCCACGGCTGCCTGGTCGCGCTCTTGCTCCGCAACCCGCAGTTGGCCCTCAAGCTCGCCCACGCGTTCCCTCAGCTTGGCGGCAGCCACTGCAAAAATCAAACAAGAGCATCACCATCTACTTGAACGAAATCAAGAAGCTACTAGAAAAGATCCGGCCTGACTGCTCAACTGTCAGCCCGAATCTCGGGGGCTACACCCAGTGGGTGCACTTGCGTGCCCCCACTGAAAGCCGGCTTACTTACCTTGGCTCTGGGTCAGCTTAGCGGTCCGGATGGTGAGCGTCCGGTTCTGCGTGTTGTAGGCAGCCGCCCGCATGTTGTGGTAGTCCTACAACAAAAGCGACATTTCAGCAAATAGAAGAACGCCTTTGAGTTCCAACCCGCCTGCTCAGCAGCCGGCTCGGAACTCGGGGGCTACACACAGTGGGTGCGCTTGCGCGCCCCCACAGAATATTACAAGAGAAAAAAGCAAAAGCAAAAGCAAAAGCAAGTTAAACGTACCCGGACGGACGCCCGCATCGCCAGCAACTCCTCCCTCGCCTTTAGAAGAGTGGCGTTATGGGTGAGGAACTTGTCCTCCATGTCCCGCACCGCAAGGTTTAGGGCGGCTGGGCCGTTTCCTTCCGCCCAACCCGGAGGAGCAATGCTCGTTGCCCCTGCGTTGGCCCCCTGCGAGCTCGAGGCCACGGTCTCCACCGGCTTCGGCTCCGAAGTCGCCTGCGCCGAACACAGGCGCGTGGAAGCGTGCACCACCAAGGCCTGGCTCGCCGCCTACCCAGCGCCGGCCTGTGGTGCCTCCGGCTGGCCGGGCTCGCCGCCTCCTCGCCCTCCAGCTTCAGGCGCGTGCTGGACCTCTTCCACCCTTGGGATGGCGGTGGTGACGACCACCTGCTGCGGCACTAACTGATCAGCTCCGGCTGCTACAGGCGATGTCCGGCTCTCCCTCATCTGCACCTCCAGATGTTCGAGGTTGGTGGTCTCCGGGACCCCACCACCAGGCGGATCCACCGTGGCCCTAGCGTCGGCCTCCGCCTGCACCTTGGTCGCAGCCTCCGCCTCCGCCCTCGCTGCGCCTTGGGACTCCGCCTGCGCTGCTTCTTTCGCCCGGGCATCGACCTACGCATTCTTCGCGGCCTCCCGCTCCTCGCGCACCTCCCGCGTGTTCCTTGTCGTCGCCTCCCGAAGGGCGGCGGTTGGATCCATGCACCGGGCCTCCTTAGAGCCGTCCGCTGGATCGATCAGTGAGGCGGACGGAGCCCGTGTGGTGATGCAGGCCGTCTTGCTCAACAAGAGAGCAAAAATGAGAAAACCTCCAAAAGAGAGAAGAAAAAACGGGAAGCCAGTGCAACAAGTGCGCTTACCCGGACATGTACGGCATCGGCTTGGGACCCTTCCGGGCGGCGGCCACCTTCGTGGCCATCTGCCGCCTGGTCGATCTGCCTGCTTAGCCTTCTTCGCCGGGTGGCTACCAAACCTCCCCGCCAGGCGGCGCTTGTGCGCGCCAGGTGCAGCAGCCGACCGCGGCGTAGAAGAGCCGGCTCCTGTCCCTGCGGCTCCGCCAAGCCGGTGCCGCACCTCGTCATCTTCGTCGTCGTCCAGCCAAGACCGGACATCGCCGACTCCTCCTCCTCCGCCTCTCGAAGAGCTGCCTCCTCCGGCGCCGTCTCCTCCAATGGTGTCGCCCTTGCTGCCTTCGTCCAAGGCGACCGCCCTCAACTCGGGGTCGCCCATGTCGCGCTCTTCATGGTCCGGCATCCATTGCCGCCCCGGGGTCGGTGTCCTTTGGCCCAGGAAGCGCTGCCATGAGGCCGGCTGGTCAGTTCGGATAAAAAAGAGCAACATGAGCAAAGAAGCCATACCAGGTACTTACCGCGGGGGGCGGGTTGGCATGGATGTATGGCTCCTTGCTGATGTGCCACTCCTCCTCGCTGAGCTTGCTGTTGGAGAAGTACTTCACGTGTCGGGCCACATTCACAGTCGGCATCTCCTTGGTGGACATCAGGCTCGGATCCCGGCGGTCGCTCATCTCGCTGATCAGATGCGGCCGTAGCTAGAGAGGCAAGACTCGGCGCTGGACGAAGGCGGCCAACAAGTCAACCGCCTTGAGCCCCTTCCGATCTGTCATCTCCTGGAGCCGGGCGAGGACGTTGACAATATGAGCCGGCAGGAGCTTGGGTGGTTGCTGGCTCCAGTTGTCCCGCGACCCTGGAGGCGGCCCGATATCGAAGGCCGGCACGTTGATGTAATCATTGGTCAGGTGGAGGTTCTGGACGTAAAAGTAGGACTTCTGCCAGAGTTTGGCCGACTCCAGCAGAGCGATGGCTGGAAAGCAGGTCCCGCCTCCTGAGCGCCTCACGGCGATGCAAGCCCCGCACTGAGCCGGCTCCTCCTTCACCGACGTGCCCAGCTTGAGGTAGAAGATTCTATCCCACAGCTTCAGTGAGGGTAGGATGTCGAGGTAGCCCTTGCAGAACGTCACGAAGGCGGACATCAGCACCACCGTGTTGGGAGTGAGGTGGTGGGGCTGCAGGCGATAGAAATCGAGGAAGGATCAGAAGAAGTTACTTGCCGGCAGCCCGAACCCGTAGAGGAAGTGCGTGCGGAAGACGACGTACTCACCGGCCTGCGGTGCCGGCAAGATCTCCCACTTAGCGGGGAGGCACACATCTATGATGTCGGCGTGGGTAAGCCTCTGCGTCGCACGGAGGAACTCGATGTGCTCCCCGTGCACACTCGAGCCGTCCCAACCACTTTTTGCCATGGCTCGACGGCGGCTTGGAGTAGCTCGGAGAAGATGGTTGTCGGGCGGTGCTGCGGTGTGGATCGAGGCAGCAAAGGTGGCGCAGCGACCACGGTGGAGCAGTAGCTGCGACGGAGCGGCAAGAACGTTGGAATAGCAGTTGCGACAGAGTGGCAACAGCAGTAGCAGCAGCGAAGGAGAGGAACAAGAAGGAGGTGGATGAGGCGCGCGTGCGCTCTGATGCCCCTCCTCCTCCCCTATTTATAGGCGGGACGACGAAGCCGAGGCGACGTGGGAGCGTGGGATTAACTACGCCTCACTCCCCGCACAACCCCGTGTATTCCGCGCGTTAAGGGCTCATTAAAGCGCAACAGAAGGGCAACCGTCCCCCTCGGCCGCAGTGGATCCGCGCGCATGCCGATTTCATGTAGTGGTGGGCCCTGGCCTGCAGTGACGTCCCGTGTCACGCGTGGGCTGGTAGGCCGGCCTGGCCTGCTGGCACCGCGTCCCGTGTTAGCGCCTTCCCAGCACTCGCCACGCTGATTCGAATTCTACCAGGCGGTCGCAGCCGCAACCGACTTGTGGCACCCGACTTCTCCCAGCCGGACGGAGCAGAAGGTGGAGGATCCCCCAAAGGGGAAACTGCCGAGGCGCTCCGGCCGTCAGCCGTAGAGCCTCACCAGCTTCGGGGACTACTGTCGGGGGGATAGACCCCGGGTAGCTTCACCCACACTTAAAGATATTTCAAGACATCGGGGAGCCCCTCAGGCCGACTGGTGCCATGTAGCCGGCCTCCAGAAGACGACGCGCTCCAGAAGGCGGTGTGGGTATGGGTCGGCCTCTAGCAGGCGGCTCGCCCCCTTCCTCGGAGTCTAAGCCCGACCAAGCGACAAGCTGGGGCAGGGCAACAATGCCCCACGCTACCCCCAAATCCCGACACGCATGGCTACAGTAAGCGCAGCCAGGCGGCCGCCGACCTGCCCGAAGCGACACTGTAGCCATGTAGCGCCCGACACGGCCTACGTCAGCACTGGGGGGGCTACAGTGAAGATCCGTCAACGGGGCCCGCAGGCGGCGGGCCCCACCTATCGGCCGGATTCTCGACTGCCGGCGGGGCCCTCTAGAGGAGGGCCCCAGCAGTCGGTGGAGAACCCGGCTACCATAGACACTGACAGTCAGGTCCTACCACCCGACCATATTACCATTGTACCCCTGGGGGTTGGCCTATAAACCCCCCCCCCCCAGGGCTCACCCATGCAAAGGGTTACAACCTCATTCCATACACACCTCAGCTAGGGACAAGCAAGAGCTTGCCTTGCCCTTCTTCCTCCTCTAGCAATACAGCTCTAGGGGCATCTTGTACTCTTTGTGATCATAGTCACCATGCGGAGACCCCGCAGAGCAGGAGTAGGAGTTTCATCTCTCCGGAGAGCCCTGAACCTAGGTATGTCTCGTGTCCGCCCGAGCTCGTGCTCACTCCCGCCTCCAGGACCCGACAACGTCCTTCTGGTCCCATCCATGATAAGCCACCCCCTGACATCTGACATGGGATTACCACGACATCTTGTCACCAGTGATGTTGCGCCCGTCGCCATTCAAGGCTCCGTCGCGCCACCCTGCAAGCGGCAGGGCAACGTCGTCATTCAGAGCGGCCCTCCCACAGGCCCCGCTAGGAAGGAACGCGCACCCATTGCCCCGTCGCCACAGCTGATGAAAATGCGGTGCGTCCCGCGCCGGTGAAGAAAGGGAAGGTTGTCAGTGTGAAGCGCAAGAAGACCACCACAAGAGCGACCCCGCCAACACCTCCCCCAATAGCTCTGACAAGAACTTGAAGGAAATATGCCCTAGAGGCAATAATAAAGTTATTATTTATTTCCTCATATCATGATAAATGTTTATTATTCATGCTAGAATTGTATTAACCGGAAACATGATACATGTGTGAATACATAGACAAACATTACGTCACTGGTATGCCTCTACTAGACTAGCTCATTAATCAAAGATGGTTATGTTTCCTAACCATAGACATGTGTTGTCATTTGATTAATGGGATCACATCATTAGGAGAATGATGTGATTGACATGACCCATTCCGTTAGCCTAGCACTTGATCGTTTAGTATATTGCTATTGCTTTCTTCATGACTTATACATGTTCCTGTAACTATGAGATTATGCAACTCCCGTTTACCGGAGGAACACTTTGGGTACTACCAAACGTCACAACATAACTGGGTGATTATAAAGGAGCACCACAGGTGTCTCCGAAGGTACATGTTGAGTTGGCGTATTTTAAGATTAGGTTTTGTCACTCCGATTGTCGGAGAGGTATCTCTGGGCCCTCTCGGTAATGCACATCACTATAAAGCCTTGCAAGCAATGTGACCAATGAGTTGGTTATGGGATGATGCATTACATAATGAGTAAAGAGACTTGCCGGTAACGAGATTGAACTAGGTATTGGATATCGACGATCGAATCTCGGGCAAGTAACATACCGATGACAAAGGGAACAACGTATGTTGTTATGCGGTTTGACCGATAAAGATCTTCGTAGAATATGTAGGAACCAATATGGGCATCCAGGTTCCGCTATTGGTTATTGACCGAGAATAGTTCTAGGTCATGTCTACATAGTTCTCGAACCCGTAGGGTCCGCATGCTTAACGTTACGATGCGGTTTCATTATGAGTTTATAAGTTTTGATGTACGAAGTTTGTTCGAGTCCGGATGTGATCACAGACATGACGAGGATTCTCGAAATGGTCGAGACATAAAGATTGATATATTGGGCGACTATATTCGGACACGGAAGTGTTCGGGTGATTTCGAGAAAACCGGAGTCTTGGGAGGGTTCTGGAACCCCCAGGAGAGTAATGGGCCTTATGGGCCTTAGTGGAGTAGAGAGAGGCGGCCAGGGTGGGTGCGCGCCTCTCCCTCTGGTCCGAATTGGACTAGGAGGGGGCGCCCCCTCTTTCCTTCCCCTCTCCCCCTTCCTTCCCCCTCCTAGTAGGAGTAGGAAAGGAGGAGTCCTACTCCTACTAGGAGGAGGATTCCTCCTCCTGGCGTGCCCCCCTTGGGCCGGCCGGCCTCCCCCCTTGCTCCTTTATATACGGGGGCGGGGGGGCACCCCATACACACACAAGTTGATCTACGGATCGTTCCTTAGCTGTGTGCGGTGCCCCCTCCACCATATTCCACCTCGGTCATATCGTCGCGGAGTTTAGGCGAAGCCCTGCACCGGTAGAACATCATCATCATCACCACGCCGTCATGCTGACGGAACTCATCCCCGAAGCTTTGCTGGATCGGAGCCCGGGGATCGTCATCGAGCTGAACGTGTGCTGAACTCGGAGGTGTCGTACATTCCGTACTTGGATCGGTCGGATCATGAAGACGTACGACTACATCAACCGTGTTGTCAACGCTTCCGCTTACGGTCTACGAGGGTACGTGGACG
Organism: Aegilops speltoides; assembly: GCA_021437245.1. Lineage (NCBI taxonomy): Eukaryota > Viridiplantae > Streptophyta > Magnoliopsida > Poales > Poaceae > Aegilops > Aegilops speltoides. The sequence goes on from CM038142.1 coordinate 406,993,831, forward strand.
AACACTCTCCCCTCTCGTTGCTATGCCATCACCATGATCTTGCGTGTGGGTAGGATTTTTTTTGAAATTACTACGTTCTCCAACAGTGGCATCCGAGCCTAGGTTTTATGCATTGATGTTATATGCACGAGTAGAACACAAGTGAGTTGTGGGCGATACAAGTCATACTGCTTACCAGCATGTCACACTTTGGTTCGGCGGTATTGTGAGATGAAGCGGCCCGGACCGACATTACGCGTACGCTTACGCGAGACTGGTTTCACTGTTATGAGCACTCGTGCTTAAAGGTGGTGGCGGTGTCTGTCTCTCTCACTTTAGCTGAATCGAGTGTGGCTACGCCAGTCCTTGCGAAGGTTAAAACAACACCAACTTGACGAACTATCGTTGTGGTTTTGATGCGTAGGTAAGAACGGTTCTTGCTAAGCCCGTAGCAGCCACGTAAAATATGCAACAACAAAGTAGAGGACGTCGACTTGTTTTTGCGGGGCATGTTGTGATGTGATATGGTCAAGGCGTGATGCTATATTTTATTGTATGAGATGATCATGTTTTGTAACGAAGTTCTCGGCAATGGCAGGAGCCATATGGTTGTCGCTTTATTGTATGAAGTGCAAGCATACGTAATTGCTTTACTTTATCACTAAGCGGTAGCGATAGTCGTAGAAGCAATAGATGGCGAAGCGACAACGATGCTACGATGGAGATCAAGGTGTCGCGCCGGTGGCGATGGTGATCACGACGGTGCTTGAAGATGGAATCACAAGCACAAGATGATGATGGCCATATCATATCACTTATATTGATTGCATGTGATGTTTATCCTTTATGCATCTTATCTTGCTTTGATTGACGGTAGCATTTTAAGATGATCTCTCACTAATAATCAAGAAGTGTTCTCCCGAGTATGCACCATTGCGAAAGTTCTTCGTCTTTGAGACACCACGTGATGATCGGGTGTGATAGGCTCTACGTTCAAATACAGCGGGTGCAACAGTTGCACACGGAATACTCAGTCATACTTGACGAGCCTAGCATATCTGAGATATGGCCTCGGAACACAAAGACCGAAAGGTCGAACGTGAATCATATAGTAGATATGATCAACATAGTGATGTTCACCATTGAAACTACTCCATCTCACGTGATGATCGGACATGGTTTAGTTGATTTGGATCACGTGATCACTTAGATGACTAGAGAGATGTCTGTCTAAGTGGGAGTTCTTAAGTAATATGATTAATTGAACTTAAATTTATCATGAACTTAGTACCTGATAGTATTTTGCTTGTCTATGTTTGTTTGTAGATAGATGGCTCGTGTTGTTGTTCCGTTGAATGTTAATGCGTTCCTAGAGAAAATTGTGTTGAAAGATGTTAGTAGCAATGATGCGGATTGGATCCGTGATCTGAGGTTTATCCTCATTCTTTGCCTGAAGAATTATGTCCTTAATGCCTTCGCTAGGTGCGCAGACCTATTGCAGGAGCGGATCGAGCGTTATGAGCGTTTGGCTAGCTCAATATGATGACTACTTGATAGTTCAATGTGCCATGCTTTACGGCTTAGAACCGGGTCTTCAATGACGTTTTGAACGTCATGGAGCATATGAGATGTTCCAGGAGTTGAAGTTAATATTTCAAGCAAATGCCCGGATTGAGAGATATGAAGTCTCCAATAAGTTCTCTGCTGCAAGATGGAGGAGAATAGTTCATCGGTGAGCATATACTCAAAATGTGCGGGTATAATAATCACTTGATTCAACTAGGAGTTAATCTTCCGGATGATAGCGTCATTGATGAATTCTCCAATCACTACCACCAAGCTACAAGAGCTTCGTGATGAACTATAATATGCAAGGGATGAACAAGACAATTCGAGCTCTTCGCAATGCTAAAAGCTGCGGAGGTAGAAATCAGAAGGAGCATCAAGTGTTGATGGTCAACAAGACCACCATTTCAAGAAAAGGGCAAAGGAAAGAAGAAGGGAACTTCAAAAGAACGACAAGCAAGTTGCTGCTCAAGAGAAGAAACCCAAGTCCGGACCTAAGCACGAAATCGAGTGCTTCTACCGCAAGCGGATGGACCTGGAAGCGGAACTACCCCAAGTATTTGGCGGATAAGAAGGATGGCAAAGTGAACAAAGGTATATGTGATATACATGTTATTGATGTGTACCTTACTAATGCTCGCAGATAGCACTGGTATTTGATCTTGGTTACATTGCTAATATTTGCAACTCAAAGCAGGACTATGGATTAGCGAAGATTGGCTAAGGGCGAGGTGACGATGCGTGTGGGAAATGGTTCCAAAGTCGATGTGGTCGCGGTCGGCACGCTACCTCTACATCTACCATCGGGATTAGTTTTAGACCTAAATAATTGTTATTTGGTGCGGCGTTAAGCATGAACATTATATCTGGATCTTGTTTGATGCGAGGCGGTTATTCATTTAAATCGAGAGAATAATGGTTGTTCTATTTATATGAGTAATATCGTTTATGGTCATGCACCCTTGAAAAGTGGTCTATTTTATTGAATCTCGATAGTAGTGATACACATATTCATAGTGTTGAAACCAAAAGATGCAGAGTTGATAACGATAGTGCAACTTATTTGTGGTAACTTGCCGTTTAGGTCATATCGATGTAAAGCGCATGAAGAAACTCCATCTTGATGGGCTTTTGGAATCACTTGATTATGAATCACTTGGTACTTGCGAACCGTGCCTCATGGGCAAGATGACTAAAACGCCGTTCTCGGAACTATAGAGCGAGCAAGCGATTTGTTGGAAATCATACATCCGATGTTTGTGGTCCAATGAATGTTGAGGCTCGCGGCGGATATCGTTATTTTCTCACCTTCACAGATGACTTGAGCAGATATGGGTATATCTACTTAATGAAACACAAGTCTGAAACATTTGAAAAGTTCAAAGAATTTCAGAGTGAAGTGGAAAATCATCATAACAAGAAAATAAAGTTTCTACGGTCTGATCGTGGAGGAGAATATTTGAGTTACGAGTTTGGTCTACACTTGAAACAATGTGGAATAGTTTCGCAACTCACGCCACCCGGAACACCACAACGAAATGGTGTGTCCGAACGTCGTAGTCATACTTTACTAGATATGGTGCGATCTATGATGTATGTTACTGATTTACCGCTATCGTTTTGGGGTTATGCTTTAGAGACGGCCGCATTCACGTTAAATAGGGCACCATCAAGATCCGTTGAGACGACGCCTTATGAACTGTGGTTTGGCAAGAAACCAAAGTTGCCGTTTCTTAAAGTTTGGGGCTGCGATGCTTATGTAAAGAAACTTCAACCAGATAAGCTCGAACCCAAATCGGAGAAATGTGTCTTCATAGGATACCCAAAAGAGACTATTGGGTACACCTTCTATCACAGATCTGAGGGCAAGATTTTCGTTGTTAAAATTGGATCCTTTCTAGAGAAGGAGTTTCTCTCGAAAGAAGTGAGTGGGAGGAAAGTAGAACTTGATGAGATAACTGTATCTGCTCCCTTATTGGAAAGTAGGTGATCACAAGAACCGGTTCCTGTGACAACTACACCAATTAGTGAGGAAGCTAATGATATTGATCATGAAACTTGAGATCAAGTTTCTCTTGAACCTCATAGGTCTACGAGTAAGATCCGCACTGAGTGGTACGGTAATCCTATTCGGAAGTCATGTTACTTGACCATGATGAACCTATGAACTATGAGGAAGCGATGATGAGCCCAGATTCGCAAAATGGCTAGAGGCCATGAAATCGAGATGGGATCCATGTATGAAAACAAAGTATGGACTTTGGTTGACTTGCCCGATGATCGGCAAGCCATTGAGAATAAATGGATCTTTAAGAAGAAGACTGACGCTGATGGTAATGTAACTATCTATAAAGCTCGACTTGTTGCAAAAGGTTTTCGACAAGTTCAAGGGGTTGACTACGATGAGACTTTCTCACCCGTAGCGATGCTTAAGTCTATCCGAATCATGTTAGCTATTGTTGCATTTCATGATTATGAAATTTGGCAAATGGATTTTAAAACTGCATTCTTGAATGGATTTCTAGAAGAAGAGTTGTATATGATGCAACCAGAAGGTTTTTTAGATCCAAAAGGTGCTAACAAAGTGTGCAAGCTCCAGCGATCCATTTATGGACTAGTGCAAGCATCTCGGAGTTGGAATAAACATTTTGATAGTGTGATCAAAGCATATGGTTTTATACAGACTTTTGGAGAAGCCTGTATTTACAAGAAAGTGAGTGGGAGCTCTGTAGCATTTCTGATATTATATGTAGATGACATATTATTAATTGGAAATGATATAGAATTTCTGGATAGCATAAAGGGATACTTGAATAAAAGTTTTTCAATGAGAGACCTCGGTGAAGCTGCTTACATATTGGGCATCAAGATCTATAGAGATAGATCAAGACACTTAATAGGACTTTCACAAAGCACATACCTTGATAAAATTTTGAAAAAGTTCAAAATGGATCAGGCAAAGAAAGGGTTCTTGCCGTGCTTCAAGGTGTGAAGTTGAGTCAAACTCAATGTCCGACCCTTTGTAGAAGATAGAGAGAAAATGAAAGATGTTCCTATGCTTCAGCCATAGGCTCTATCATGTATGCAATCTTGTGTACCGGACCGACGTATGCTTAGCAATAAGCTTGGCAGGAAGGTACCAAAGTAATCGAGAGTGGATCATTGGACAGCGGTCAAGAACATCTGAAATACGAAAAGGACTAAGGATATGTTTCTCGTATATGGAGGTGACAAAGAGCTACTCGTAAATGGTTACGTTGATGCAAGCTTTGATACTGATCTGGACGATTCTAAATCGCAAACCGGATACGTATTTTTATTAAACGGTGGAGCTGTAAGTTGGTGCAGTTCTAAACAAAGCGTCGTGGCGGGATCTACATGTGAAGCGGAGTACATTGCTGCTTCGGAAGCAGCAAATGAAGGAGTATGGATGAAGGAGTTCATTTCCGATCTAGGTGTCATACCTAGTGCATCGGGACCAATGAAGATCTTCTGTGACAATACTGGTGCAATTGCCTTGGCAAAGGAATCCAGATTTCACAAGAGGACCAAGCACATCAAGAGGCGCTTCAATTCCATTCATGACCAAGTCCAAGTGGGAGACATAGAGATTTGCAAGATACATACGGATCTAAATGTTGCAGACCCATTGACTAAGCCTCTCTCACGAGCAAAACATGATCAGCACCAAGACTCCATGGGTGTTAGAATCATTACTATGTAATCTAGATTATTGACTCTAGTGCAAGTGGGAGACTGAAGGAAATATGCCCTAGAGGCAATAACAAAGTTATTATTTATTTCCTCATATCATGATAAATGTTTATTATTCATGCTAGAATTGTATTAACCGGAAACATGATACATGTGTGAATACATAGACAAACATTACGTCACTAGTATGCCTCTACTAGACTAGCTCATTAATCAAAGATGGTTATGTTTCCTAACCATAGACATGTATTGTCATTGGATTAATGGGATCACATCATTAGGAGAATGATATGATTGACATGACCCATTCCGTTAGCCTAGCACTTGATCGTTTAGTATATTGCTATTGCTTTCTTCATGACTTATACATGTTCCTGTAACTATGAGATTATGCAACTCCGTTTACGGAGGAACACTTTGGTACTACCAAGCGTCACAACGTAATCGGGTGATTATAAAGGAGTACTACGGTGTCTCCGAAGGTACATGTTGAGTTGGCGTATTCGAGATTAGGTTTTGTCACTCCGATTGTCGGAGAGGTATCTCTGGGCCCTCTCGGTAATGCACATCACTATAAAGCCTTGCAAGCAATGTGACCAATGAGTTGGTTACGGTATGATGCATTACGTAACGAGTAAAGAGACTTGCCGGTAACGAGATTGAACTAGGTATTGGATATCGACGATCGAATCTCGGGCAAGTAACATACCGATGACAAAGGGAACAACGTATGTTGTTATGCGGTTTGACCGATAAAGATCTTCGTAGAATATGTAGGAACCAATATGGGCATCCAGGTTCCGCTATTGGTTATTGACCGAGAATAGTTCTAGGTCATGTCTACATAGTTCTCGAACCCGTAGGGTCCGCATGCTTAACGTTACGATGGCGGTTTTATTATGAGTTTATAAGTTTTGATGTACGAAGTTTGTTCGAGTCCGGATGTGATCACGGACATGACGAGGAGTCTTGAAATGGTCGAGACATAAAGATTGATATATTGGACGATTATATTCGGACACGGAAGTGTTCGGGTGATTTGGAGAAAACGAGTCTTGGGAGGTTCTGGAACCCCGGGAGAGTAATGGGCCTTATGGGCCTTAGTGGAAGAGAGAGGCGGCGGGGTGGGGCGCGCGCCTCTCCCTCTGGTCGAATTGAACTAGGAGGGAGGGGCGCCTCTCTCCTTCCCCTCTCCTTCCTTCCCCTCCTAGTAGGAGTAGGAAAGGAGGAGTCCTACTCCTACCGGAGGAGGACTCCTCCTCTGGCGCGCTTCTTGGGCTGTCGGCCTCCCCTTGCTCCTTTATATCTGAGGCGGGGGCACCCCTACACACACAAGTTGATCTACGGATCGTTCCTTAGCTGTGTGCGGTGCCCCCTCCACCATATTCCACCTCGGTCATGTCGTCGCATGAGTTTAGGCGAAGCCTGTGCGAGTAGAACATCATCATCGTCACCTGCGCCGTCGTCTTGTGGAACTCATCCCCAAGCTTTCTTTGGATCGGAGCCCGAGGATCGTCATCGAGTGAGCGTGTCTTGAACTTCGGAGGTGCCATACGTTCGGTACTTGGATCGGTCGGATCGTGAAGGCGTCGACTACATCAACCGCGTTGTCATAGCGCTTCGCTTACGGTCTACGAGGGTACGTGGACGAACACTCTCCCCTCTCGTTGCTATGCCATCACCATGATCTTGCGTGTGCGTAGGAAATTTTTTAAAATTACTACGTTCCCCAACAGAACTGCCCCAAGGGTGCCCGCCGATGGCATTGCCGCCGCCGCCCCCGAGGTGTTCGACGGAATGGCCTCGATGTATGGCGCTTCGATTGCTTGCAATTCTTTCACTTTTGTCCATTGCGCGTGTTCGTGACTTGTCAAGCGAAATTGCAGTGCCGGTTTGCACAATGCGACGGCCAACTTCGTGCAAATGTTGGACGACGACACCATCGACATCGATCAAGCCCTGACCAGTGATTACGGTTACAGTGAGATGGATGATGGCGTGCACTGTCACAGTGAGGAAGAAGATGATGTGGAGGAGGTTGATGAGGGGGTGTTCGATGAAGCGCAAGCAAAGTCACGCGCAAGATCGAAGAACTACGCGCCATTGGAAGATAATGTCTTGATCAAGGCTTGGGAATTGGTGTCTCTTGATGCGTGCAGCAGCACCGACCAAACCGCCAAGTGGTATTGGCAAAGGATAGATGATCAATACCTCCGCATGATGACAAAGTATCCCAACAAGACGCCACACACCTTTCGGCCTCTTCATGGGACGTGATCAAGCCGATGTGTAGCCGTTGGGCTTCATGCTTGCAACAAGTCCACAATGCACCTCCAAGTGGTACCGTTGAAGCCGACTATGTGAGTTTGTTTTCATGTCCCAAGTTGTGCAAATCTTTTGTAGCCATCGGAGAGGTTGCATAATTTGACATTGTTTTCATTTTGTAGGAAAAAATTGCGCAAGAAAGGTACAAGGACATGGAAGCTTCCGGTAAAAAGGTATTTCAACTTGAGCATTGTTGGGAACTTATCAAAGAAAGCAAGAAGTGGAAGTTGATTGATAAGGAATCCCCACCGAAGAGAGGTGCAGTCACCAAGATTGATGGTGATGATGATGAAGATGACGATGCGCAAGAAACAAGAACAAGACCGATGGAAACAAGAAGGCCAAGGACAAGATCAAGAAGGAAGTGGAGGCTTCAAGCTTGCGGGACAAGCTAGAGCACATGGTCAGGTCCAATGAGCTATTGGTGATCAAGACATTGGAGGCAAAAAAAGGAGTTGGCCGAGAAGGGCGCAAGAGAAGCAATAAAAGTGGCAACTACTCAAGGAGGAAACCATGCGCAAGGCCGCCATTGAGGAGAGAAGAGCCATGGCCAATGAGAACAAAGCCATGGCCAAGCTCCTTCAAGAAGAGAACAAGATCATAATGTTGAACCGAAATAAGATGGATGAGGTCACCAAAGAATGGCATGACAGTGCAAGGTTGGAGATCTTGGAGAGGAGGGGGCTAGCCGCAAGAGGCCATGCAGTGCCAAGGTTCGGTCCCAATGGTGGCGATGAAGATTTCATCTTGTGATGATGATGATGATGGATGCGATGTCTTGGGTTGTGGCGCGAAAACTATGTTCAAATGTCACCAAAATTGTGTTTGAAGTCTCGGAGTTTTTGCTTTATTTGTTAAAATCGCGGTCAATTGCATCGTGTGGTTTTACGGTTTGAGAGGCGAAATCTGCAGCGCCCGTAACAGAGCCCGCAAACCCGAGCGGTAAAAGAGAATATCCGTTCGGCCGCAGCCGATTTTGGCCCTTAAAACACACTTTTCTCTGCCCTTGTCATGGTTATAAGGGTCACGGGTTTAAGGGGTCTGCTAGAGATGCTCTTAGGCTGGCCACAACCGAATGATTAGAACACATAGAACGTCCGATCTATGTCCGCTTCGACCCAAATCCGGCTCAAATTTGAGGAGAAGATGAATCCAAAAGGACACAAAACGGACAAAAAAAAGTATCTGCACTGGACCATCATTTCCTTCCGTTTGGGTCCAAACAGCGTAGACCAAATGAGTCATCGTTATGAGTATGAATAAAGTTACAGGCGTGTCTAAAAAAAATCTTGGTCAGAGATAGTCTGGATTCATCAACTCGTGTTTTTATATAAGGAAGTCGTAGATAGATGTGCCAAATAATTGTTGTACGAATATCTGTTTCTGTTAATCTCCCCCCATTAAAAAAAATGAATGTCTGCTCGGCCTGCCTGGTATTCACAGTGGGGGAAGATGCGACGCTAGTCCTACCCTCAACCCATGTCGACCGACCGATAACGACCGAGGCAGAAGCGCGTCTGGAAAGGACCCGGCGCGCCCAGAGCAAAGGTCGACAACTCGTAGCAGAAAACGGAAGAAAAGAAAAAGAAAAAGAAGTTCCAGAAAGAAATCTAGGGCAAGCCGCACGCACGCCACCCAAATCCCCGTAGCCCTACGCCACCATCCGCCGCCACCGCCGGCGGCGATTCTCGGCGGGGGGCAGAAGCGGCCGAGGAGCACCCCTTGGCCCCCCCGAATCAGGCCCCGGGGGGAAGAATAAGAGGGAGAAGGGCCAAGTCAGCCCTCCCCGTTCGATCGGAAGCAGCATCTCTCCCCCGGAGGGTCGCCGGCGGAGCAATCGCTGATGCGGCGGCCATGGCGTCGGCGGTGCTCTCGTACATTCAAAGCCTGTGGCCGCTCTCGGCTCTCTTGAAGGAGGACGACCTGGGCGCCTCCGCGCGTCAGGTGCGGACCCTCTCCGTGCCCGAGGAGACGAAGCAGTTCGTGTTCGCGATCCGGGAGCCCGAGACGCAGGGCTTGCTCTACATCCTCGCGGCGCAGAACCTCTCCGAGCAGTCCGCCTTGGACGCCGGCCATCTGATCAGGGCGGTGCGGCCCCGGGCCGTGATCACCCAGGTCGCGCACACAGAGGTCGAGGACGTTTTGATCGAGGAGCAGTGCCTGGCTGAAGGCGGGGCGGGCGGCGTGCCGGCGTCGCCGTTACAGGTGATTAAGCGTTGCATCACCGAGAAGAAGAGCAAAGATCACTATGTGAAATCCGCCGCTTGCCAGGTCCTGCGGGAGATTTTTGGGGTCGGGTTCTACGGCCATCTATTGGCTGCCAAGAGAGCTGCGGAGGAGACAGAGTCGCATTTTCTCTTGCTCGGTTCTCCGTATGAGAAGAATTGCAATGCGGGTGGATCGAGCAACGGAAATAGTACGGATGATAACTCAGCTCAGCAATCGCAGACTAGCTGCTCCCTCCCTCATAGTGCCATGGATGATAAATCTGGTCTCCAGTTACAGAGTAACTGCTTGCTCCCTAAGAATGCCACTTCAGCAGTAAGCTCCCATGTCAGGAAGATATGCCTTGTGGATGATTATGGAGGACAGCTCATGAAGTCGCTAGCTCCAACTGCTAACTTGTTGTTGTCCCAAGCTATCTCTTCCTATGCTGTTGCGGAGTGCAGACTGTCAGAATGTAAGCCGGCCGACAGATACGAGCCTCCACTTTTTGCGCAGACCGTCTACCCCTTGCTCTCTGACCTTTATGAGATATTTGTTGAAATTCCGTCAATTGGCAAGGCTATGGCTTCTGCACAGATGTTGCTCACTCAAGTTCACAAGGGGAAGCCAGTTTGCAGTGAAATGTTATCTGATGTCTATGTATTTGGAATTGCAATAGAGGCTCTCAGAATATGTTTAAACAATGCAGGAAGACGCCGCATTAATACCAGGGATAATCATAGTTTGGAGAAATTGGAGTTTGCAGAGCTCCCTTCTGAGGAGAAGTGCCACATTCTTCTTGTTCAAGCTCTCAGAAGTCAACTAAGGGAGTTCGGTTCTGTGGTGGCTGTAGTTGATGCCAGCTGCTTAGCTGGAATAAGGAGACACTGGAACACTCCTGTTCCTTTGGAGATCACACAATTAGCTGGCAGTTGCTTTAATCATTATGGCAACAAAAATGAGAGCGAAAATGAGAGTGATAACAATGAGGTGCCATTGGACAGTACTGATAAAAAGAGCTGGATAACTGAGAAACCTGTGGTCGCAGTTGGTGCGGGAGGAACAGCAATTCTTGGTTTTTCATCTTTGTCGAAAACTATCCAGGCATCTGCCATTCTTAAGTTGGCTCCATATAAAACTCCAGTGATTTTAAAGTATGGCTTAATGCAGCTGCAAAGGCATGCCGGCGTTGTATTAAGCAAGCTCCTCTCTCATGGGGTTGTTAGTGCTGGTTCGAAGTCATCTGTTTTACAGTTCACAGCTTCAGCAGAGAAGATTCGGGCCGTGACACACACCGTAATATCATCTGTAGAGAGAACTAGCTTGTTGGCGATGCGGACATCGTTCTACGAAATAATGCAAAAGAGGCAGAAGCACAACCGACCTTTCCGAATAGCTCCTTGGGCAACATTTGGTTTTAGCTTGGTTGCATGTGCCGGCCTCCTGAAGCATGGAGATGGGATTGAGTGTGCTGCTGAGGCCGCACCTTCTGTTCCCATGATTGCCTCCCTGGGCCGTGGTCTTGAGAGCTTGCGTGTCACTTCAGAGGAAACGAGGCAAACAAGGAGCCAAAATGTGAAGGAAGCTTTGCTAACATTGTTGCGCAGCTTAAAGAAATCAGAAAAGTAAAGCCACAATAATGTACAACTGAAACTGTATAGACTTCATCATGCAATTTTGTCATTAGAGCGAAGCTTTCATACCATCTGTACAGTACATTATTCTTGTTCTTACTGATATAATGAAATTCTCATGGTATGCTATTGTGTGCACTTCTTGCTTGAGCTTAGAGAGCATGGGAACCAGATTGGATCATTTGTGTTTGATCTTCTGCACATAAAAGTACAGAGCATACACATAATTCGATGTTCATGCTTTAGTAATTTATTGATTCCCAGTAAGATTGCTTGGTACAAGATCTGAGTGAAACACTTTGTTGATAGTATTGTTAGAGGTAATATATAAACAGTAATGCTTCTCTTTTGGAATATTTTCTCATAAGCAACATAAGAATTGGTGATGCAACTTATTTTTTCTTCTGGGATCATATTTGCCTTATATAGGCTTACATTTCGAGATTAACCAGGCATATTGTGGCTGCCATAGATCGTCTGGTTATTCATTGTTAATCTTGAGCCAAGGAAAAGTAGGCAGCAGCATCAAGTTGATATTCATTTAATGATATACATACTTGCATCTGTCTCACGATTACAAATCAATGTGAAAAAGAAAACCATCCATGTGATCTCTTCGTTGCTATACAAAAGTGATGGGCCTCCCCAGGTAAAACAGTCCGTTCACATTTCTGTTCATACTGCTGCTGTTTTAAGGGTGAGAAAATCAGAAATTTGGTTTGTGTAGAAATCTGGCTGTATTTTGTTGTCGGGGCTTTGAAGCATCTGCTCAGAAGTGACACCTGCAGAAGGCAGCCGGCCAAGGTTAGTGCCGATGCAAATTCAGCAGAGGATGCACTAGAGTTCAGGGTGAATGGTATGATCAAGATACCTGAAAGAACCAGAAGAGTTTTGCAGCCTCCATTTTGCCCAAATAGAACGTCAGTATCCAAACGGTCGCCTACCATGCATATCTGAGATGTTGTGATTCCAAACCTGCCACCAAAGAAGAACAAAGGTAAAACACCTCAAAACTATTCTTAGACATCAGCTTTTGCTTCACTCATTCTTCCTTGCAGAGTTCTGGAAATGGATTCATGGAGCTGGACCACTGCTGGGACAGTTAGCCTCTTACTTCTTTGCCAGGTAGTCCATCATGAATGTCGATGGCTTCCCGACGACGAGCGGTTCTTGTTTGGTTGAACCAAGAACAGCGCCGACCATCGACCCGCCACCTGGGCCAAGGCAAATGTTCATGATTTCAGCAAGGGACTGTGGTATGTATCCTTCCGCAGTATGTATAAAGAGTTCTTTTTAGCTGGTATATCTGAAGAGTTGGAATGCCTGACTAACCTGCCCACTCCTGGGCATCAGTGAGATGGGTGACAGCGTCCCTGTTTGTTGCAATGAAAAGGCACCCAGGATTCTCACGTATGCAGAGTGTCCCATACCTTAGAAGTAAATTAGTGATAAGTTTACATATGTGGAATTGGTAATACCAAATTTTGTAACAGATTATAAAGAGCTAGCATGTGGTCTTGCTTCTGCACTTGTTTAATCAAATGAGTGTATTTTCAATGTGCAATCAAATGCACATCTAAATTTAATCATTTATATCCATCCTTATTTTCATTGTCTTTTTTGTTGTCTAAGTTCATTACTTCGAAGGCGAGAGGAGTGAACGGCGATGTACTTACTGAACTTTGTAGTAGTTAAAATAGCGATCAAATCCCACTACCACTGCTCCAACCTGTGAAAATCCAAATTTTATTTCTGTAGTGGTGGCACTTCGTAACTCAAGATCAGAAGATGAACAATGATCATACTGACATCTTTGTCATGCTCCATGTAGAAGCCAGGCTTCAGCTCAATCTTCTTGTCACCGTCTGTCTGCACGAGCACGGCAATATAATGCAAGTCGGGTAAGCTTTTCGGAAGTCTCACTCTCATCCACTCAAATCAGTTGATGCTGATTAGCATGCAACATTGGCTAAACCACAAGCTAGCATGCTAAAATGCAGTTATGTTAACTAATCATGAATATCAAAGAGAAAGGAGTCACTCTTTGTTACATACAGGTCCACCCAGGTACTGAAAGCCAGCCAGCTCCAGCTCCTTGAGAATCCCTTCCTCTCCAATCACGTAAACCTGGACCATAGAAATACTTAACTCTGTGCTTGATTTTTTTGTGCTAAATCATGTGTACCAATGCAATGCAGTCACATTTTCTGAAGATGGTGACTCATGTATGCTACCTTCTTGTCTTTAGGGAAATCGATAGACTGCAGGTACGCAGCAGCTGCGAAGGACGAAGCAAATATCTCTTCCTGCGCATCGATCATCCATGCCTCGTCAAGTTGATTTTGCACTAGAGGAAATTGATCGACGGACAGAGACAGCAGTTCATGGCAGGAATAGGTACTACCTCATTGACACTGAGCCCGAGCGTCTCGAACTTCTTCCCGTACTGCTTCCTCGACTTGGTCGAATTGTTGGTCACGAACACGAGCCTCTTGCCCTGCAGCACAGCAACAGCTTGACGAAATCAGCAAGAAGCCATAGGAAGTTTGAGAAGATGATCCATCTGCGAATCTACCAGAGCCATTACAGTGCACACAGCAGACCTTTGATCTGAGCAGGTCGAGCGTCTCCGGCACGCCGTCGATCAGCTTGTCGCCCTTCCAGATCACCCCTACGCGCCGCCACCACCACAACAAGAAGAAGAAGAGAGCAGCCAATTCATTCAGGAAAAGCTCCCAGCAAACTGGTAACTAGACCTTGATCGATGGATCAATCTCTCACCATCGCAGTCGAATATGAACGTCTCGACGGAGTCGATGAGCGCCTCAGCGTCCTCCAGCTTCGCCGCGGGGACTGTCGCTGCCGCCGCCGACATCACGGGCCGTCTGGCGGCGCAGTTCGGTGATGCTGCGGTTAGGCTGCCACCGGTGCGCTGGCTCCTCCCGAAGGAAGCGGACGGCGATAGCGTCTGCGACGATGGGGTAGGGGAGGAGGAGGTGGAGGGCAGGAAGGCCGGGGAGGCACGAGCCAGGAGCATCTCTGCTTCGATGCTAGTACGTTTTTTTCTTTGAAGATCGGGTGGCGTTTGGTTGGTGTGGTCTCCGTCTGGGCGATTTAACGGTATATGCCTATGTGGCTGTGCCATGGATGAACATTTCTCGTGTTCCGTCTGGTTGGTGTGGCGCGTCCATGGCTTGTGGATTTGTGGCTGGCAAGGCAAAGGGGAGGGATTGGGGTGTGGTGTTGCTGTGGTTGTGGTTCGAGATAGTGTTTGCACTCGTACGAAGGTCGGGAGGATGACCCGTTCATTATAGAGCAAAGCGAAACCGCCGAATTAATAACTACTAGAAAATCGAATGAAATTAGACTACAATATGCCATTTGGATCGAGTGTGCATATTGCTATCTATCCATCATAGCAGATAGTTGTAGAACACTCCCTCTGCCGGGGTTTATTAGTGTCGTTCGTATTTTAGGTCAAAATTTAAACATAAATTTACTTATGAAATGTAAGTTATATTTAACCATAATAGTATAAGTGGAAAGTACTTCCATATATGAATCTAACAATATAATTTTAGTGACATATCACTTGTATTTTACTAGTCAAATATACGGTCAGTGTATAACTCAAAATACAATGGGGTCAAAGTATGAGATGTTCTAACTTTTTTTTCTATATCGGATGTATATAGACATGTCTTATTGAAGTATTCAAAACCGGTAATTGCCTTTGGCTCCTAGGTCCATATGCACCCATTGTCGAAATACACATTTCGAAAAGTTGAAAAATTCGGAACAAAAATCCCGCGTGTATATCCGGACATTTTATGTGCGTGCACAAGGTTTCAGTGAAAAACGACATTTTTTGTGGCTTGTGTAAAAAAGAAAATTTTGATGCTTCATTCTAACTATTCACGAGGCATTTCTTTATCTTTTTTACACAAGCCACAAAAAACGTAGTTTTTCACCGAAACCTTGTGAACGCACATAAAATGTCCGGATATACACGTCGGATTTTTGTTCTGAATTTTTCAACTTTTTAAAATGTGTATTTCGACAATGGGTGCATATGCATCTAGGAGCCAAAACGCCTCTCATAAAAAACCGGTAATATTTGTGAAAGGAGAGTATAATATACTAGCAAATGTTGTGATTGATGTTTTCTGGACGTGTGAGCTTCTCTGAGCATAAGATTTGCTTTGAGAGGTACAGAGTTGCCAGCAAGCGGCCACAGGAACACTTTAATTTTGTAATCTTCCATATGTTAAGCCAAACTTGCTCTCCAACTCCAATAACCGAGCTAGTAGGGTATGCACTATACACCACGTTAAGGAAAGGATACAAATCCGCAAAAAAGAATAGAAAAGGAAAGGATACAAATTCGTATGAAATGAAGGTCTGCTAATTAGAAATTGCTTCTCAAGTATAGCGAGTAATCACCCCATCTCTTTACTCGCACCTTAACAAAGATCAAATCGCAGAAAATATAAGGATATATCTTGAGCGGGTACGGATCGATGATCCGAAATGTTCTTCTGTCACGGGAAATTGAGGATAGCAAACATTTGTTACTGTCTCCATTCCCTATTATAAGATGTTTTAACTTTTTTCTGAATCGGATGCATATATACGCATTTTAATGTGTTTGTTCACTTATTTTAGTTCGTATGTACTATTGAAATATTCAAAACATTTTATAATAGTGAATGGAGGAAGTAATTACGTGTGTTAATATCAAACAATGACCGTATGGGCTCAGTATCAGAATTTCAGATAATCCAAACGAATTTCCAAGGTTCTGCCTCTGCAATTGATGTGATACATGCAATATGTAATCTGGAAGAGAGTAGCCAGCTGATGACAATTGTGCTTTTATGGCTCTGGTGGGGAATAGGAACAGAACCCGGGAAGGTGACCATCTTTCTCTCTTGAATATATCTGCAATCAAAGACTGTCCTACTAGTACAATGAAGTTTTCCCCTCCAAAAAGGCAGTACAATGAAGTTCTTAACTCGACGAGCCAGCAAAGTAGCTCAAGATGGCTGAGTATGACGAGGCTTTGTCAGAGAAAATAATCACGGTGGCTTGGGTGGCATAGTCCCTGACTAAACACGAGGAGTGATCGCCGCAAAGGCTGAAAGAAAGGAACACATCAACCAGGCCTTTGCTGAAGAAATACATGCAGCGCCGAATGCAATTTATCTTGCTGTGAACCTGATCATAGAAATCGTATGCTCTTGTCCAAAACATTAGATAACGAGAGTTCACTCGCCAAAAAAAAAACATTAGAGCAAGGTTCCAGATGGGTCACCATATGTTACCCTGCTTCAAGAGATGAAGATACTAAATGATACTACCTCTGAACCTTAATAAAAGACGTTTTTGCAGTTCAAACTGCAAAAACATCTTATATTAAGGTACCTACGGACATGGAGTATGTGAGCTCGAGCTCACATGAGCTCGGATGAATAGTAAATTTCAAAAAAGAAAGTAAAAAAAATCTGAACTTTTTTCTTAAGAAACATTGATGTTTCTTTCCACATGCATGTAAATTTTCACAACGAAATCACATTTGTGTAGGTGTGTGAAAAAAACAATGCTCCAAAAAGAGTGTTCGGAAGCATTTTGAAACAACGATTTTGTCTTTTTTGCCCACGCCTCGATGAATGTGATTCCATGCCGAAAATTTGCACGTGAGTGGAGAAAACATCAATGTTTCTTGCCAAAAATAATCAGAATATTTTGATTTTCTCTCTATATTTTCAGAATTTACTGTTCATTCAAGCTCATGTGAGCTCAAGATCACAATATCACTTTTGGGTACAGAGGTAGAACTTATTTTAGCAACTGTATCATTCAACATTGTGTAAGATCCTGTATTATTAAGGTCATGCGTGTTGTGCCTCAACAAAGAAGAGATAAACCTAGCGGCGGGAGAAGCAAATCAGAGCAGAGAAATGGCGAGAGCTTGAGGAGGAAGATGAGAATTAGCTTTTCATTTCTCAATGCCCAAAAAGAAAGTGACAGGCTTATCACGACACCTCACAGCGGGGTCCACTTGTAGTACAACACGCACACAATCCGGCATGCAAACTCCTCGGTTCTGATTTGCTATGCTCTTCTATATATGTGTTCTTCTTCACCAGCCACAGTGTCATCAGGCGTAGCCGTGACACTGCCACCGCCTCGAACGCCAGCTTTTCCTCAAACTGGAGCTTCTAGAAATCATTTGCGGATCATTTTATAATCTTCCCATGTTGCCATCGTCTCCAACAGCGAACTCTACTGGATGAGCACTTGAAGGTATGCGGCATTACCTTTCTTCACCAAGCGACGGTCTAAGATTGCTGCAGGCTCCACTTCAGTGCTATCTAGATCCAAGGGATTTGGAAGAGAGGTGTAGACCCAAATGTAATTAGGAACATGTGGTTTGAGTTGCGAGACATAAAATACGGGGTGTACTTGACTCCCTTCAGGCAACTATAAACAATATGCTACTGACCCAATTCTTTTCAGTATGCCATATGGCCCAAAGAACATGTAAGAATGCTTGGTGTACTTGCTATTGACCAAAGAATTTTAGACATATAGTGGATTTTTTTTAGTATACCTTATCATTGAGCGAGAACTCCTTGTTACGATCGATGAAATGAATCAGGCAGCGGCAGAAGAAGATTTTTTTTTGAGGGGGCGGCAGAAGAAGATTGAGATCTATTAAAAATCCCCCCCCTTCCCCTCGCGTCGCCCTCCCGAGGGCGACTCGAGGGTTCCCTTCCCCGGCCGCCGCCACCCCCCCTTCTCGGTCCTCCCCTCCTCGCCGTCGCCGGTGGCGTCGCTGAACTCCCAGCGGCCGTGATGGCGGCGGCGGGGTTCTGCCGCTCTCTGCCCATTGCTGAGGGCTAGGGCTCGAGGCGGCTCTCAGTGGCGGGCGGCGCTCCCGGCGGCGGCGGCGTCCTTGGCGCGATGGGCCGCCTCTGCTGGCCGTGTGGGCGGCGAGCAGCGGTGGATCTGGCGGTGGTGGTGGTCCCGTGTCCGGCCTCTCCAGATCTGAAGACGCCTCCTTTGGCTCCTGCTGCGGCCTCTCCTACGCCATGTCTTGCCGGATCCGGTGGATGACGTCGTGGTGGTGGGGTGGGGAGCCCTGGATCGGGGTAACCTCTTGGCCGGCGGCGGCGGCCACATCGTCGGCGGCGCTCCGGGCGCCGCTCCCTTCCCGGCGGCGTTGAGGTCCATCTCCTCCTCCCCCTCCCTCTCCGGATGAAAATCCACAACCTTGGTTGGGCGGCGACGGTGCTCCTGCACCTCCTTCTTGAAGGCGTCGTTTTGGGTTGTGGAATGGAGGGCGGCCCGCGGCAAGCCTTTGGTGTCCTAGGTAGCGGCGGATTCTTTGTCCAGCGGTGACTCCCCGCCATGGAGGATCGATGTCCTCCTCAAGCTGCTTCATTTCCTCCTCTGCGTGGTCCGGTTCTCTGGTGGATCGACGTCCTCGGCCTGGGCGAGAGGGGATAGTGGTTCCCTCTACGGCGATCTGGTCGCGTTTTGGAGAAGTGTTCTTGGTCTTGGTGTGGCTCGGCCCTCTGGTGGCGTCGTTGCCCATTGCTTGTCGTGTCTTCTTGCGATTGCTCTGTTCCTATAGCTCTTGTCTGCGGCTGCTCCTCATGTGCGAGTTGCAATTTGTGGCCGGGTGTGCTCGAGTGGTTGCCTGTTTCCTTCTCTGGCTCTGGCGAGAGCAGCTCCGCTTTGCCTTCGGCGTGTTGATGGCGAGCTCCTTCCTTGGCGCAATCCCGTCTAGCTCCGGCTAGGTCCAAGTTGTACTCTTTTTATCCTCTGGTCGTAGATTTTAGCCTCATCGGTGCCTTGTATCTGCTGCCTGGGGTTGCATCCCCATTTTCCTTTTTATCTTCGGTTGTAATGGTGTGCTCTTGTAATCCTGGCTGGTTGATGACTTTGTTAATTCAAAGCCGGGTGAAGATCGAGCCCTACTTGCGCTCGGTTCGATCCCTTCATCTAAAAGAACTCCTTGTTACTATGTTTAGTATCAACCATATGTTTCTTGCCAAGTTGAGCCTTGGCTAACTAAACTTTGAGCATATCAGTATTAAGTTGTCTATCTTCCAGTGTCTGAACCGCATCAGTACATGCAACCAGAGGACAAATCAGGAAGCGTACCATAAATGGGCTCAGTTTTGTAGAGGAGAACACCCAATAGAGCTGCAGAAGGTGGAGTTATATCAGAACTCTGCAAGTGGGAGTCATGTCACCCAGTTTGTAGGGTTTTCCTGTGTTCTCATGTACTTCTCAAGGTATTGGTTTACACTTTACAGTGGCCATCAATTTGTGGATGGTAAATTGAACTTAGTTACAATTTAATCCATAGTGTTTGAAACAAACCTTTCCAAAATGACCTTGTAAAGATTCTGTCTCTATCTAGCACAATGGTCAAGGGAATGCCATGCAACTTAACTACATTGTCCACAAAAACCTTAGCCATTTGAGAAGCAATGAATGGATGTTTCAAAGGCATGAAATGAGCATATTTACTAGGGACATTTACATTTGTGCCCCTAACTTGAACCCACCACTCAGATTTGCCCCTAATTTCAAAGCATGCTCAAATTTGCCCCTCTGCCATTAGTTGCACTTATAGAAATACCCTTCCATGCTGTTTCCGTCCAGTCAAAGCTGTTTGACCGCTGTCTAACCGTTTCTTTGACATTTTTGCCCCTGTCTTCATGTGCCACTTACTGGTGGAGCCCACTCTAAAATATATATATCCATGTGTTACTTACGGGTGGGCTCCCTCATCCATAAAAAAAAGCAAAACTCTCTCTCCCTTTCTTTCAATTACAAGTAGGGCCAAGAAAAAGGGGAAAGAAAAAAGAAAAAAGGAAAACTGTTTCTCTCTTTCTTACCTCTCTCTCCTCACCGAAGGATAGACCGAAGGCTACTCTCTCTCTCAACTCCGGTGAGAGTGCCGAACGGGCACCCCCTCCGCTGTTGGTCTTCCCTGATGACACAACCCTCTTGCCCTCATTCTCTCTCCATCGCTGGTCTCCTGTGATGCTGCAACCCTCTCTAGCCTGTCAGAGGGAGCCCTGTCCCCGTCGTCTGTCCAACATGTCGCTAGTGACAACCTCAAGTGCCGCCACCTCGCCATGAAGCTCTTACGACATGACATCGTATTCCCATCCTAAGAATTTGACCAGCAACATCTAGGACTGAGCGCCACGATGCAACTTCCCCGCCTCCGGCCTCGGATTACGACCTTAGGTTCGATGCCATTGAAGCACGCTAGCCGATCCCAGCCGCTCTTCGGGCGTCATCGTGTATACCAGAAGATGTGGGCGTCCTCCATAGCAATCCCCATAACCTTGGGTTTCCCCGCGAGCTCCGAGCTCTGCCATGGCTGCCATGGTCGAAGTCCTCGCTCCGGTCTTCCCCGATACCCAGCAGCGTCGCCATCGTGCTCCTAGTAAGCTCCTTAATGTCACACAGCCTCCCCCCTCGCATGGTAGCTTCCCCACTTGCGCCGCCCAGAGCCGTCGCGGGACTGGTCGCCGCCGTTTGCTCTGGTGACCATATGATCTAGGGCTATCGCCTGCTTCCCACGTCCGGCCTCCTCGCGACCTTGATACATCTCCAACTTATCTATAATTTTTTGACTTTTTTCATGCTATTATATTATCAATCTTGTATGCTTCATATGCAACTTTATACCATTTTTGGGAACTAACCTAGTGCCCAATGTCAGTTTCTGATTTTGCCTATTTTGTTGTTTTGCAGAAAAACAATACCAAACTAAGTCTAAACACGATGAAACTTTACAATTATATCTTATGAGTTATGTAGTTGCTTATGCGCTTCACTTATATCTTTAGAGCACTATGGTGGTTACATTTTATAGAAATCATTTGCACTCTCATGCTTCACTTATACCTTTTTGAGAGTCTTTTAAATAGGAAGTGGTAATTTGCACGGGTTTTATGATTGGTCTAAAAATGATAGGTATACAAGAGTGGTATAATAAAAACTTTCATCCAGATCAATGAATATGATAAGTTTGATTCTTTGCAATAGTTTTTGCGATACAAAGATGGCAATATGTGGATGTGCTAGTTGATTATCATGGTCTAGTAGAAATATCGATATTAAAGTTTGTGATTCCCGAAGCATGCACATATAGTCTTTAGCTTTGCGATGAAATTGGAGCATGATTTATTATTGATAGTCTACCTTATGAGTGGTGGTCGAGGACGAGTGATGGTCTTTTCCTCCCAATCTACCCCCTAGGGGTATGAAAGGTCATGCTTTGCTTCGAGGGCTAATAAAATTTTGCAATAAGTACTTGAGTTCTTTATGAATAATGTGATGTTCTTGGACTTGAGCACTTTCAGCTATCCATATTTTGCTAGCCTCTTCGGTACCATGCATTGCCCTTTCTCACCTTGAGAGTCGGTGCAAACTTCACCGGTGCATCCAAAACCCATGATATGACACGCTCTATCAAACATAAGCCTCATATATCATTCCTCAAAACAGGCACCACACCTACCTGTCATGGCATTTACATAGCCATTCTGAGATGTATTGCCATGCAACTTCCATGGTTACTAGTCACATGACTTGTGCGTTCATCATCATGTTGCTTTGCATGATCATAGAACTGACATGATATTTGTGGCAAAGCCATCGCTCATCATCTTTATACATGTTATGCTAGATCATTGCACATCCTGGTACACTGCCAGAGGCATTCATATAGTCATATTCTTCTTCAGTTTTATCAAGTTGTAAGTAAATAAATGTGTGATGATCATCATTATTAGAGCATTGTCCACTGAGGTAAAGAATGATGGAGACTGATGAGTCCTCCAAAAAGTGGGGATGAGGTTCATGATATTGTTCTAAAAAATGAGAAGAAAAAAATGAGAGAAAAGGAGAGAAGGGCCAATGCTACTATCCTCTTACCACACTTGTGCTTCAAAGTAGCACCACGTTCTTCATATAGAGAGTATCCATGATGTGTCACTTTCATATACTAGTGGAAAATTTTACATTATAGAACTTGGCTTGTATATTCTGATGGCGGGCTTTCTCAAATGTCTGAGGTCTTCATGAGCAAGCAAGTTAGATGCACACCTAATTAGTTTTCATAGCGAGCTTCCATACACTTATAACTCTAGTGCATCCGTTAAATGGCAATCCCTACTCCTCACATTGACATTGATTGTAAGGCCTCTCCATTGCCTAATGATCAGCCGTGTCGGTGTGAGACTTCCTCTATTTTTTATTCCCATATAAACCCCATCATCATTCTCTTTCCCATACAAAGTGCCAAGTCCTTGACTCACGCTCAAGTATTGCGTGAAAGTTGAAAAAGCTGAAGCGAGAAAAAGTATGATTTGATTACTTGGCTTGTCATCGGGGTAGTTCATGATTATTATTTTGTGTTAGGGAGACTAAACATTCTAAGCTATATGATTTTGTAGGGATATTGTTCTTTTAACATTCTTTATTTTGAAAGGGCATGATTGTTTGCTAGTATGTCTGAGTATTGATGTCTTTATTTCAACTGATAGACTATTGCCCTGAATCATTCGCATCCTAATATTCGTACCATGAGAATATTACATGATAAACATGCTAGGTAGAATTCAACATCAAAAATTCTGTTTTTATCATTTACCTACTTGAGGACGAGCATGAATTAAGCTTGGGGATGCTAATACATCTCCAACGTATCTATAATTTTTCATTGTTTCATGCTATTATATTATTAACCTTATATGATTTATATATAATTTTATATCATTTTAGGGAACTAACCTATTAACCTAGTGCCCAATGTCAGTATCTGTTTTTGCCTATTTTATTGTTTTGCAGAAAAACAATACCAAACGAAGTCCAAACACGATTAAACTTTACGGTGATTTTTTCTG
This sequence comes from Aegilops speltoides, assembly GCA_021437245.1. NCBI lineage: Eukaryota > Viridiplantae > Streptophyta > Magnoliopsida > Poales > Poaceae > Aegilops > Aegilops speltoides. The sequence continues at coordinate 407,017,196 of CM038142.1, forward strand.
GACCAGAGGAGACCCTGGGAACTTTGGGAGGTGGCTAAAAGATTTACGAGAGGGCCACAAGCTCACATGGCGTGCCCCCAAGGGGGCGTGCTAGCTGAGCTTGTGGGCCCTTTGTAACTCCGATTGACCTAATTCCAACTCCATAAATTCCTTAAATTCCATAAACCACCAGAGCGAGGCCCGAAACAATTATTCCGCCGCTGCAAGCTTCTGCTCTTCCGCGATCTCATCTGGAAGCCTCCGCCGGTACTCTGCCTGAGGGGGAATCGATCATGGAGGACCTCTACATCAACCTTGTTGCACCTTCGATGATGTGTGAGTAGTTCCCTGCAGGACCTATGGGTCCATAGTGATTAGCTAGGTGTCTCTCTCTCTTTCCCTCACTCCCTCTCTCTCTCCCTCTCTTGTTATGATCTTCAATATAATGTTCTCTTCGGAGATCGATATGATGTAACCCTTTTGTGCGGGTGTTTGTTGGGACCCGATGAATTGTGGGTTTATAATCAAATTACTCATTCAAACTAATTGAGTTATATTCTGAACTTTATTATGTGTGATTGTTATAGCTATGTAATGCTTTTCGATTTATGAGTTATCTTTGGCCAAGTTAATGATTAGATCTTCAGTGGATGTGGTGCATAGTAGTAGGTTCAATCTTGCGGTGTCCTCACTTCGTGATAGAAGGGATAGTGAGGCACGTATTTGTATTGTTGCTACTAAGGGTAAAACAGCGAGGTTCGATCATATTAGTTAATCTCATTTTGTCTACATTATGCCATCATGCTCCAAGCATAACTCTGTTTGTTATGAACTTAATACCACACTGCATGCAGGATAGCGGTCGTAGGGTGGAGTAATAGTAGTAGATGCAGATGGATGTCGGTCTACTTGTCACGGACGTAATGCCTATGTACTAGTCATGCCATGAATAACATCATAACTATGCGCTTTCTACAATTTCCCAACAGTAATTTGTTTACCCACTGTATCGTTCTGCTTATGAGAGAGATGCCTCTAGTGAAACTATGGCTCACTGGTCTATTTAAACCATATTACTAAAACCCTAAATACCTTGCTGCAATTTATTAACTTTATTTTACTTTGCAATTTATATAAATCCTACTATCATAGTTGATCCTTGCAATTAACGAGTACAAGGGGATTGACAACCCTCTTGCCTGTGTTGGGTGCAAGTACTTGCTCTTGTGTGTGTAGGTACTGTTAAAGGTGGTTTGGATAATTCTACTATTGATTTGATAAACCTTGGTTCTTTACTGAGGAAAATACTTTTTGCTACTATATTACTTCACCTTCCTCTTCAGGGAAATCCCAACGCATTCCACAAGTAGCAGGCCTCCCGACATGCTTCTGCCGCCGGAATTGATCGCCGCCGGGAAACTGTCGGCCTAATCAGTAGTTAGTTAAAACAAAAATATTTCAAAAACTAATGATAAAGCCAATCACATGTGGGCCCAATTAGTTTGAATAGTCGTTCTCTTTTCTCTTTTTTTCCTTTTTCTACATTGGTCCCACCTATAAGTGTGTAAGAGAGAGGGGGTCAGAGAAAGAGTTTCTTCCATTAATTTTTTAGTGTGGGTCCCACCAGTAAGTGACACATGGAGACAGGGGCAAAATATCCAGCAAACATGCAGATAGTGGTCAAAGACCTTTGAGTGGATGGTAACAGGATGGAAGGGCATTTCTATAAGTGTACCTAACGATAGAGGGGCAAATTTGAGCATGCTTCGAAATTAGGGGCAAATCTGAGTAGTGGGTTCGAGTTAGGGGCACAAATTTGAGCATGCTTCGAAATGTAGTGGGTTCTCGAATGAGAGGAATACTTGCCTCGTGGTGCAAACCCTTGCTCTTGAGGGCCCAATTGTTTCCTACATTTGAAGTAGGAAGCATTATGTCATTCACTAGGGCAAAGCTATCGAAATAAGGGCTGAAAGTAGCCAGTTGAGCTACCAGATGGTGGGTCTGGATCAACTTGGTAGGAATTTAAAATTTCTTGTATCCATACTGGTTGACATCCAGGAATAGTTGTAGTTTCGAAATAATTCCCAACCCTGGACAGTGCATCAACCAATTTATTATCCGCTCTCTTTCTATATTGAAACTTGTATCGAAGTCCAATGAGTTTAGTCATAGATCTCTTTTGTAATTCAAATATAAGTTGTTGATCTTCCAAATTGCGTAGGCTCTTGTGATAAGTTTTAATTGCGAATGGTCCTATCTGTAAATATGACCTCCATTTAGTAACAACCATGACAATTGCCAAAACTTCTTTCTCGTAAATGGATTGAATATAGTCGATAGGCCCAAGTTTATCCACATTGTGATCAATGTCAAATGCATCAAAATGTTTTCACCTCCCCAACAATGTCTGGAGAAACCTAGTTGCGACCACTCTTATGGCGTAAATTCACAATCTATAAGAAGGGGAGCCCACACACGCGAAACTAGACCGATCCAATATCCGCCGCTTCCCTCAACATGAGTTCCTCGGGTTTGTCTTCACCACAAAAAAATACCCCCTTTCTACTTCGAGCAAATCCATCTCCTCTTCTCGACTCAGCATGTTCTCTCCTAAATATGTATCCATCTCGTACTCATGCCAAGGTATTGGTCGGCGCAAGGCCTCATGCGGAGCCAAGACACCTTGTCGAAAGGAGGCATTTTGTGTTGTAGCGCGAGCTCAATGATGGATCCGAGGTGCGATGTGGAGCAGAGTGAGAGCACGATGTCAAGTGGAGTTGGGGCTGAGCTTCTGGAATTGAAGGTTATCATTTGCTATTAGTCGAGATAGGAAGATTCTTAGTCTTGTAGTTGAATGATACCATGAGAGCGTAAGGTTCTATACCTAGCAATGCCACTTTTTTTTCCAAAATAAGGTTAGTTCAATAAAATTGAAGCCACGAGTCAGCAAGCCTAAGGGAATCTTGTCATACTTTTTGAGTGAATATGATGTAGGGTCCTAATGCGGAAAAAGGCATCTTTCCTATGGCATGGTTTGAATGAAACACTCACCTAAGGTGGTCAAACTCGCATTACCTTAGGTGGCACAACCTTAGAAAAACTTATTCTCCATCCAAACAACCGCTATATTTTATTGCATGGAGGAAGTGCACATCAGAGCAACTAGCTACTCCAATTCCCTAGGAAAAAAATGTGGCACCAATTGGGAAGTGGATTTGACATCGATGCTAAATGGCTTAAATTGTATTGTTGTTTGAAAATTGCACTACTATTTATTTGTTCTGCAATTTGTGTGAGTTTTGATCATCGCTTGTTTTAAGTTTCTTTCTTTATTTTGTTTTTAAGTTAATACCAATGCCTTTAACTCATTGTTAAAAAATAAATGTTTATGGTTTTATTTCTTTTTTTGTTAGTTGAGAAGAAGAACAAAAGTGAGTGATGGACACAAAAAATCAGTCTCCTAACAAATAGATTGTCCCATCTTTCATTGCTGGAGGAAATGGGTATCAGAGTAATTAGCTGCTATGATTCTCTAGAAAAAATTATAGCATCAATTAGAAAGTGGATGTCATCATGTCAAATGCCTCAAAAGTGGATTTGGCACCGGTCTGGGCATATGCTATGGACGCCTTACTGAGAAGATAGAAGTTATATTCTATAAACTATTTATTTACATCTTTACATATTAAGTTAGTCTTGTTCACCCTTTACTTCTTCCATCCACCAAGAGTATTGATGGTCATTCATAGTCAATAGGTTGTTAAAAAAGCATCAGATGAACCACTCGTAACTCATCCCTCATATGACAAAGGGCTCCCACTTCTCCTAGGTGTGGCCTAACCTTATTTGAGGTGATCTCTCTCATCTAAGACTTCCCCTACCCAAGGTTATATAGGAATTGTCCTCGAGAAAGTTTATGGTCTTGTCAACGACTCCATACAAAGCCAAGTTCCGGCCTAGGTCGAGACTACACCCTTTAACGAGACTATGCCCTTCTCCTCCGTAGCCGAATCTGACTAACAAACAATGTTGTCCGACACTTGCAGGTATACGATGACCCATCACACAACTCCATTATTCCCTTTTTATTTTTGCAAAATGACGCTAGCTGGCACCAAAGCAGGTTGACCTAACCGACGATCAATATTCACCCCTTTCTTTTCTTCTTTTTTGGAGCGAATCTTATGCTCCTTTTTACTTAAAAAAACATGATTCCAACCCGCCTCTAGGAAATATGAGGTGCTCCCACACCTTAAATGCTCCCATGCTCCAGACTTCTGAAAAATAAATTTGAGTGTTTCAAAATTTGTGAATGTTCACATGACATGTGTCTACGAAATATACATGGAGAAACAAAAAGATAAATCTGCATGAATAGTAAAAAAGACAAAGCAAAAAATGACAGTATTCACATCCAGATTTCTCTTTTTTGTTTCTCCATGTGTAATTCAAATTTAGATTTGAAATATGTAGGGAATGTGACACATGTCTTATGAACTTGCACATTTTTTTCCGAATTTTTTTGAAACATTAAAATGTGTTTTTTAAAAGATGGTAGCATGGGAGCATTTTAGGAATCGGAGCGCAGCCGCTAAAAAAAGAGGAATGGGAGCACAGGAATACAAGATATGTACTCAAATCACGTAGGTGGGACATGACAGACGTGTATTCCAGCACGTTCGTTCTGGTCTTGGGTCTAGCAAAATGCTTGAACGGGAGGACAAACTCATACAATCCCGTGTAATTTCTCTACATAGTACAATCCCAGTTTCTGTCTAGAAGAAATGTTCTTTCTCTTCATCATTTCCTGCATGTATTTAACAGCTACACACAAAAAACAGGTACATCAGGACCATATTAGGATCATTTTAGTTTAAAAATAATCTTTACTAAATTTAGTAAAAAGTTGAGACATTTATTTGAAACGGAGTAGTAGCATGTGATCTGTTGCGTGGCAGGCGCCGCACAACAGATGTTGGACGGGGGACAGATCAGGCCCTACTCCAGGGTCGTGGCCTCGTGGGCTGCGGCATCCACCGCTCTATCCGCTGCGCGATCATCCGCGGAGACCATTTCGGATCGGATAGTAGGTCGTTTGGCTGCATTGTGGCGAAGGAGATATCAGATTATGGACGTGCGTAGGCAAGCTTTGAGCCTTGACCCCCGAGCAGAAGCGGCCGGCTCGTTGATGACAGCGGCCAGAGCGGAAAGACACGATCATCGTCCACCACACCGCTATCATCTTGAAGAGATATGGTGCGCACCAGGAAACGTATGATGCCGTTGTCAAACTTCAATGGCGCGTGGCGCCAAGGGCAAGCTCCGTGCTGCCAGCAATTCATGCCGAGGATCAACTCCGGGACAAGAAGGGCTGCTAAAGCCAACGTCTAGTACTTTACAAGGGCAGATCAATCCCCGCAAAGAAAAAAGGCTGCTAAAGCCAACGTTTTTTGGCCGTTTAGACATTGTCATCGGCTTGGTTGTTGGCCTCCAGAGAACACTAGTACTTCCTCGGTCCCAAAACAAGTGTCGCTGATTGAGTACAACATCATGTAACCCTTTGGGCTGTTTGCCGCGTCCTCGCGACGGTGTTGTAGACGTCTTTTTTCTTTCTTTCTTTAGGGATGGCTCCTTTACAAAAGCAGATATTTGTGCAGGACATATCACCATTTCAGTATTGCGTTCCGTTACAGAAAGTACTGCAGACTACTCTAGCATGTGCCTTAAACTAAAAATAATAATTGCCCTAATCTATTCCCCTTTAAGCGATGTCCACTCGCTAATTATGCCCAAGCTAGCTCCGCCGCTGCTTCGTCAGATGCTTCAACATCAAAAGCGAACCGATATGATTCGCGGAATTTATACCAGCTTGGCTCCTCAGTGCTCCCCGCACAGGGGGTCAAAAATAGGTGTGAGAGCGAAACAAGAGAATGATACATTATATCCCATGGACCATTGAAGAAGAATAGGGTCAAACGAGCAACCACCCACCCACCCAGAGACACGGAATCGCTGGAGTGTTTTGTTCACGTAGAATCACATCAGATTGTGAGTGCCTAACTCCCAGGTGCAGTGGTCGCCGGCGGCCGGAAAGGCGTGGGACATGGCCGGAGAAGCCTGTCAATTGTGACTGGGAGACTGGAGGGGAGTCATTAGGCACAGTAACTTTTCTGGTGGGATGACAGTTTCTCTTCTTCGTACAGGATTAAGATGTACATTGCCACCTCAATCGACAATCGATCGTGCTTTCCTTTCCAAGGTCACAGGTGCACTGTGCGGCTGTACGAGAATGACAGGTGGAGTCAAGGCTCAGAACCGACGACCTGAAGACCTGAAGACTTCTGGTGGTTGTGGTGATCATTTATGAAGCGACGAAAGACCATGCCATCCGGCCAGACAAAGGTTAATGCCGACGATGAAATGGGTTTCAATGCTCAAGTTACTTAAGCATTTTTCTTCTTCTTTACCTGCCTATTTCTTGGTACACATGACAGGGAAGGAACACGGCACGGCAGTTCTCTATCCTCACCCACTCTTTCCACATCACGAATATCTGCTGTGACTCACAAATGTTCTATACTTAGTCACAAGTGCCATGGGCTGTTGAGGTGCTCCGTGTTGCGTCCAAACATGCACACACGTCACCACATTTGACCGAAAAATCCACACGCAATGCACGTGTGAGTGATTTTGTTTTAACACAGGGCTTACCAACGCCCAATTACCAGATATGCGTTGAACAATATCCGAAAGCATGAAAGACGGCTCTTTTCAAGAATGTTTCCATACGTGAAAAGAATCAGAAATAAACGTGCTATTTGCAACTATACTAGCGAAGTTTGCCAAGACCGTTATTACAGCTAAACCAATTAACGTAGTTGTGAATGCTTTCCCTGGTTTGGCCAAACCATGAAAACCAGCAATCCCCCTTTCCATAGTGCAAATCTTCTTTTGTTTATACGTGGTTAGGGAATGCCCAATGCCGAGTCCACAGATAGTGATATTGGAGTCGGCCATTCAACCATGTCCACATACATTTTAAAGCAAATTTAATCAAACCGAACATTTTTTATGCAAACCAGACGATTTTCATTTAGACTGGACCGCATTCATCACATTTTCGACATATTTCATTAAACAAAAGTGTCCGAACCCTGACATAGTCTAAATCTTCGCCGACACCCGTCCTCCAAGACCTTGTTGTTCCCTCCCGTGTCCATGTCCGACATCCGTGAGACTCGCAAAGTGAAGGTGCGGTCGTCGGCGAGGAAGAGTAGGATATGTGACACAGACCGGCCCACATGGGACTCAAGGCACCGTCGTCTCCCATGCATGCTCTACTCCTCGTCAGAGTTTGCAACCTATCCGTCGTGGGTGGGCGTGAGATCGATGGTGGTCATGGGTGGACTGGCCTCGTTGCCGTAACAGTGTGAACGAAGCACAATTGGCGACAAGAAAGACGCACAGCTGCGAATGTTCTCATCTGTGGTCGCCTGCGCCGCCTCCACATCCAACTGCACCACGACCGCGTTGCAGTTGGCGTGAGCGCGCACGACCTCATACACCGTGTGTTGCTCGGTAACAAAGTTGGTGTTCTCTGCGGCCATGGCCATCACGGCCTCCTCGCTCGCGAACTCGCCGGAGATTTGGCCCTCCAACAGTCGGCGTTGTGTGAGGAGGGATAGGTTGTACCACTACTCCTCCCATGCCTGCCGGAACATCGACACTAGCATTGGCGCTAGCTGCACCTCCTCCATGCCAACGTCTAAGTGTGCCTTCTCCATGGTCAAGTTGGCATGGAATGACACGGGCATGAGCGACGACACATCGTCGAAGGCTGTCTCCATTGTCGGGTGGTCATCGAAAACCTTCGAGGAGTTGGCCAGTAGGCCAGCCTCTATCTGCCTGGCACGGCGGCCCTGCCTGCCGGCCGCAAGGGCGACCGGCTCATACTTCTACTCCATCGAGAGGCTCACTCACAACACGCTAGAGCTAGTGGTCATGGCGGAGGTGGTGCACAGAGTAGGATGTGAAGCGGGGCGCGGTGTGGTGCGGTTTGTGTTGGGCGTGGCGCCATTTAAATAGTGGATGTTAGCTAGCGACGTGTGTCAATGTGGGTACCTGAGTTGGTTCCATGGTTGGTGTGGTTTTCCCCGGTTGAATGCAGTAGATATTCGTCCCATCCTATCCAGTCACGTCGCTCCGGCAATGAACAGGCGTTAAGACCAGGACACGGTGCGGAGGCGCACTCGGCCGACGCGCCACTTCAAGGCCGATAACAGAGAGAGATCGTGTTTGCTCTGGCTAGCATGAATGCGTTGTTGGCGCTCTAGAGCGGCTCTAAGCGGCATGAATGCGCAGAAATTGCTTCGCACGGGGGAGAGCGTGGGCGCGAGAGAGCTTTTTGAGTCGTTCCAGGATGTTGGGCAGGTATGTGGCAGCGTTCCGGACGCCCGCAAAGCCCCCTTGCCTCCGATTTGCGGGGAAATGAACATCTGGACCGGTCCATGGACCAATGGGTACCATGTTGGATAGCAAATCGCGTTCGGACCACTCGGTCCTCACGTTTACGTGCGGTTTAGGGGTCTGTGTTGGATGTGCTCTTACTACTATTAGCGTCTGACCGCGGCTACCCGAATAAGGTTCCCAGGTTTGGCCACGTCAGGAAGGTGGTAGCTTAACAACTCAAACAAATAATTATTTCCCTCGTGAGGGTGGAAGACTTAGATTTTTTTCCGAAAAAGGGTTGATTGTATTGACTCAAAATGAAGTATCAAGGATACAAACACAATAAGCACACAACCGACCTCGACATAGGTAGGATGCACACAACCAATACCAACACACACACAAAGTGAAGTATGGTAAGACAACTATGGTAAAAACTCCATAGAAGTTCATATTGTTGATCATGCAAATCATGTGGCTTTAGTGAGGATCAGATATGGAGAGTTGAAAGAAACTAAACTTCTACATGCCTTTGGTGAAAGGAACTACTATATGATGAGATTTCCTAAAGAGTTGCTATATGTTGGACACTAGTGTTGTGGTTAATGTGACTAGTTGGACTCTGGATCCTTTAGTTCTTGGGAAATTACATATAGTGTGGGCTAGATATGGAGTGTTTTAGACATTTTTCGGAATGCCTGAAAATGCTACCTCTTTGGGGTATGTCCTAGAAATGGACATGGACACTATTACTCATGAAAAGAAACCATGGATAAATTGGGACTCAAAGACATTGATAAAATTCCACCTACTACTGAAGTGACATCCAAAGAGCTTCTAACCTTCAATGTTATTATTGAATTAGTTGCTTGCCACATGTACCATGTGGTAATGTTACTATTGAATTAGAGAGTGTGGTTGATATGGGGTGGTATTTTGGAGATAAGAGAACTGGAACTGACACCTTTGTTCTGGAGGGTTTTGATCTTGGTGGAGACCCTGTAAGAAACAGAAAGGAAGCGGATCTAGCAATGTGGTTATTTCTTTAAAGAGTATGTCTCTGGCTCGAAGAAATGAAGGAGAAAGATTGGACAGTTCCTCTAAGAAGAGAATTGAACAAGTGGATCTAGCTTTGGGTGCTAGTAAATTGAATGTTGATCTAGAGGTTCTCAATGTAAAATGAAAATTATAGAGGAAGAGAGAGCTAGGAAAAATGCAGTGGGAGCTATGAAAGAGAGGAGAGTTCAGTAAGTGGAGGTGAAAAAAAAGGTTAGAAATGGAGGTGCATAGACACCATAATTTGTTGCAACAAATCCTCCGGCAATCTATGCAAAGAGGTGTCGAGGAGAATTTGGAAAGGATGAACAAGATGACTCAAATGAAACCATAAAAGATACGGGAGGAGAGGAGAGGAAGATGTTGACATTACTGGTGGTAATGGTAATTGTAAGTGCATCTAGTGTCACCCGTAGTTGGTTTTGGAGTATTGACGGCAAACGTGGTTGAGGGACTAATGTGTTTGTGAGATTCACAGGAGAATACAGGTAGAAGTCCCTCATTGATTCGATTTACCCATCAGAGATGACCCCTAAAAATGTATGAAGACAATGGTGGTTCATGAGGACATTCTCGTCGAAGATAATGATGTATGAAGACATTCACTTGAAGACAATGGAGTGCGAGGACATAGTTTGTTTCGTAGTTTCATTTTCTTCTTTCTTGAGTCATAGGAACCACCAAACTATCAAGTGGGGTCCAGGTGAACAAAGTCAGAAAACTGACGTGATGCTCAACCCAAATCCTATGTCTTCGAGCGAAGACAATGAGAGAAAATCTTATCCAAAGTTGGATGAGTCAACTTTACTTGTAGCCCAAGCAAATCTGTCGCGCGCGTTTGAAATCCGATTGTTGGACACGTGACGGTGATACGTCTCCAACGTATCTATAATTTTTAATTGTTCCATGCTATTATATTATCTGTTTTGGATGTTTAATGGGTTTTATTATTCACTTTTATATTATTTTTGGGAGTAATCTATTAACCCAAGGCCCAGTGAAAATTGCTATTTTTTTTTGCCTATTTTAGTGTTTCGCAGAAAAGGAATATCAAACGGTGTCCAAACGGAATGAAACCTTTGGGAGAGTTATTTTTGGAACAAATGCAATCCAGGAGACTTGGAGTGGACATCAAGAAAGAAACGAGGAGGCCACGAGGCAGGAGGGCGCGCCCCACCCTCTTGGGCCCCTCGTAGCTCCACCGACCTACTTCCTTCGCCTATATTACTCATATACCCTGAAAATATCCGAGAGCACCACGAAACCCTATTTCCACCGCCGCAACCTTCTGTACCCGTGAGATCCCATCTTGGAGCCTTTTCCGGCGCTCCACCGGAGGGGGAATCAATCACAGAGGGCTTCTACATCAACACCATAGCCTCTCCGATGATGTGTGAGTAGTTTGCCACGGACCCTCGGGTCCATAGTTATTAGCTAGATGGCTTCTTCTCTCTCCTTGGATCTCAATACAAAGTTCTCCACGATTCTCTTGGAGATCTATTCGATGTAATTCTTTTTGCGGTGTGTTTGTTGAGATCCAATGAATTGTGGGTTCATGATCAAGATTATCTATGAAAAATATTTGGTTCTTCTCTGAATTCTTATATGTATGATTTGTTATCTTTGCAAGTCTCTCTGAATTATCAGTTTAGTTTGGCCTACTAGATTGATCTTTCTTGCAATGGGAGAAGTGCTTAGCTTTGGGTTCAATCTTGCGGTCCTTTCGTGTGGCATGGGCGACAAGGCACGTATTGTATTGTTGCCATCGAGGATAAAAAGATGGGGTTTATATCATATTGCTTGAGTTTATCCCTCTACATCATGTCATCTTGCCTAATGCGTTACTCTGTTCTTGTGAACTTAATACTCTAGATGCATTCTGGATAGCGGTCGATGTGAGGAGTAATCGTAGTAGATGCAGAATCGTTTTGGTCTACTTGTCGCGGACGTGATGCCTATATACATGATCATGCCTACAATTCTCATAATTATTCGCTTTTCTATCAATTGCTCGACAGTAATTTGTGCACCCACCGTAAATTATGCTATCTTGAGAGAAGCCACTAGTGAAACCTATGGCCCCCGAGTCTATCTTCCATCATATTACTTTCCTATCAATTTACTATATTTGCTTCCGTTTATTTTGCAATCTTTACTTTCCAATCTATATCATAAAAATACCAAAAATATTTATCTTATTATCTCTATCAGATCTCACTTTTGCAAGTGGCCGTGAAGGGATTGACAACCCCTTTATCGCGTTGGTTGCAAGGTTCTTATTTGTTTGTGTAGGTACGAGGCGATTTGCGTGTGACCTCCAACTGGATTGATACCTTGGTTCTCAAAAACTGAGGGAAATACTTACGCTACTTTGCTGCATCACCCTTTCCTCTTCAAGGGAAACCAACGCATGCTCAAGAGGTAGCAAGAAGGATTTGTGGCGCCGTTTCCGGGGAGGCTTACGCACAAGTCAAGACATACCAAGTACCCATCACAAACTCTTATCCCTCGCATTACATTATTTGCCATTTGCCTCTCGTTTTCCTCTCCCCCACTTCACCTTTGCCGTTTTATTCGCCCTCCTTCCGTTCGATCTTGTGTTACCATGTTCCTTCTTTTTGCTTGCATCTTCGCTTGCTAAAAGTTTATGGATCCTCATCCCCTTGCTAATCTTTTTAAGAGATCCAATTATGATGAACCAATTTCTAGTGATTTGAGTGCACTATATTTTCTTTATGAGGTTTTGCTTGAAATTCGTGAATCTGGAAATTGTGATGAAGAAATTTATGAAGAGATTCATGATAACTCCTTGAATAAAAATCATGATTTCAATGATTTTACTATAAATTCTTTTGATGTCAAATTTTTCATGTCATGCATCTCATCTCATAGCATGATGCGCATTGCATCTGCATGTTTTCAAAAGCTTGCACCCATTCTTAGTTGTCGCGTCCCCCCTTGCTTTCGCTGACCGTCCCGAGACCAACCTTGTTCTTCGTTTTTCCCTCTTGCCCAAACTGGAGTCTCTCTATAAAGTGCTCAAACCCCTCTTGCGCGTGTCTGAAAAGTGCTCTGAACCCGAACCGGGCTGTCGTGACCAATGAGCGTGGATCATCCCCATACATCTATAAAACATCTCCGTTTTCTTATTTGGACTTCCCAAGCCTATTTTATCTCGACCGTCTAATTTCGATCGGATGATCCGAACTCCTCTTTTCCTTATATATATAGACCCCTTATCCATTTTTAGACTAAACCCTAAATCCTAGGACATTTGTCCCCCCTAGCCGTCGCCACCTACAGCCTTCCCCCTCCTCGGATCAGCCGCCATCACCCACTCAGCATCTTCCTCGGGATCCATCCCGATCCACCCACCTCCTCTCCCTGGAATTCCCCGTCGGGCCAACCCCGGCCTCTCTTCGATCCACTCATCTACCCATGATTCCAACCCTGGCTTTCTTTGATAGACCTTGTCCCTTCCAATCAGTGCCCAAAGGAATTTCAATACACCCTCGTGGGCAGCCCGTATCAAATTGAGTCTGGTTTGATGGTATTGACCGAGACTATAAACGTGAGTCAGAAAAAGCTCCGTTTGAGTATATTTCATAGGTGTTGGAAAGGTATCGGAGAATTGAGATGGTAGGACTTCTAACTTTCCGATCTGGAAGAATTTACACATCCACATACACACGTGCATGCGCACTGAAAATATCTATCCCAAGAAAGGCGGTTCGTGCCATCAAAAACAGATCCCTACTGCCTTACGGGAAAGCCGTCTTCTCCTGGTCCTTGTCTCTGAATTCTTATATGTATGATTTGTTATCTTTGCAAGTCTCTCTGAATTATCGGTTTAGTTTGGCCTACTAGATTGATCTTTCTTGCAATGGGAGAAGTGCTTAGCTTTGGGTTCAATCTTGCGGTCCTTTCGATGTGATGAGAGGCGACAAAAGGCACGTATTGTATTGTTGCCATCGAGGATAAAAAGATGGGGTTTATATCATATTGCTTGAGTTTATCCCTCTACATCATGTCATCTTGCCTAATGCGTTACTCTGTTCTTGTGAACTTAATACTCTAGATGCATGCTGGATAGCGGTCGATGTGTGGAGTAATCGTAGTAGATGCAGAATCGTTTTGGTCTACTTGTCGCGGACATGATGCCTATATACATGATCATGCCTACAATTCTCATAATTATTCGCTTTTCTATCAATTGCTCGACAGTAATTTGTGCACCCACCGTAAATTATGCTATGTTGAGAGAAGCCACTAGTGAAACCTATGGCCCCCGGGTCTATCTTCCATCATATTACTTTCCTATCAATTTACTATATTTGCTTTCGTTTATTTTGCAATCTTTACTTTCCAATCTATATCATAAAAATACCAAAAATATTTATCTTATTATCTCTATCAGATCTCACTTTTGCAAGTGGCCGTGAAGGGATTGACAACCCATTTATCGCGTTGGTTGCAAGGTTCTTATTTGTTTGTGTAGGTACGAGGCGATTTGCATGTGACCTCCGACTGGATTGATACCTTGGTTCTCAAAAACTGAGGGAAATACTTATGCTACTTTGCTGCATCACCCTTTCCTCTTCAAGGGAAACCAACGCATGCTCAAGAGGTAGCAAGAAGGATTTCTGGCGCCGTTGCCGGGGAGGCTTACGCACAAGTCAATACATACCAAGTACCCATCACAAACTCTTATCCCTCGCATTACATTATTTGCCATTTGCCTCACGTTTTCCTCTCCCCCACTTCACCTTTGTTGTTTTATTCACCCTCCTTCCGTTCGATCTTGTGTTACCATGTGCCTTCTTTTTGCTTGCATCTTCGCTTGCTAAAAGTTTATGGATCCTCATCCCCTTGCTAATCTTTTTAATAGATCCAATTATGATGAACCAATTTGTAGTGATTTGAGTGCACTATATTATCTTTTTGAGGTTTTGCTTGAAATTCGTGAATCTGAAAATTGTGATGAAGAAATTTATGAAGAGATTCACGATAACTCCTTGAATAAAAATCATGATTTCAATGATTTTACTATAAATTCTCTTGATGTCAATTGTGCTAATAATATGCAAAACCCTAAGCTTGGGGATGCTAGTTTTGCTATGTCTACTCTTGTTGCAATGATCATGATTGGGGTGATTCTTCTTATGATCTTGAAAATTTATTTAAGCCCCATGATGAATATGAGATTGATAATAGTGTTTGCAATAATATTTAAAGTGGGTTTGGAAGAGTGTCAACTTTAGATCCCACATATTTGGAGAATGTTCAATCTTATGAAATTTTTGATAAAAGTGAGTTTGGAGAGGTCATGACTTTAGTTAATGTTAATCCCACTATTTTGGAAGAGTGTCAACTTTGCATGCATGTGGATCGTGTTGAATTTTTTTTATGTGATAGCTATTTTGTTGAATTTTCTTATGATACCACATGTAATTATTATGAGAGAGGAAAATATGGTTGTAGAAATTTTTATCTTACTAAATTACCTCTCGTCATGTTGAGATTGCTATCATCTCTTTCTTCTTCCTTGCATATGCTAATTTTGCTTGCTATGATAATTTGTTTGATTATAAAATGCCCATGCATAGGAAGTATGTTAGACCTAGATGTGTTTATCACGTGTTTTATGATGCTCTCTTTGTGCTTCAATTCTTGTCTTTCATGTGAGCATCATTCGAAATTGTTAATGCCTAGCTAGGGGCGTTAAACGATAGCGCTTGTTGGGAGGCAACCCAATTTTATTTTTGTTTCTTGCTTTCTGTTTCTGTTTAGTGATAAATAATTCATCTAGCTTTTGGTTAGATGTGGTTTTATGTTTTAACTAGTATTTGTGCCAAGTAGAACCTTTGGGAAGACTTGGGTGAAGTCATTATGATCTTGCTGTAAAAAAACAGAAACTTTAGCGCTCACGAGATTAGCTTCCATAGTGCTTTTAGGTTGATTCTTTTTGAAGATCATTAATAGACAAATTTCTCACGTCCACCAATTTATTTCAGAATTTTTGGAGTTACAGAAGTATACGTATGATACAGATTACTACATACTGTTCTGTTTTTGACAGATTCTGTTTTTCGTGTGTTGTTTGCTTATTTTGATGAATCTATGGCTAGTATCGGGGGGTATGAACCATAGAGAAGTTGGAATACAGTAGGTTTAACACAAATATAAATAAATAATTAGTTCATTACAGTACCTTAAAGTGGTGATTTGTTTTCTTATACTAACGGAGCTCATGAGATTTTCTGTTGAGTTTTGTGTTGTGAAGTTTTCAAGTTTTGGGTAAAGATTTGATGGATTATGGAATAAAGAGTGACAAGAGCCTAAGCTTGGGGATGCCCAAGGCACCCCAAGGTAAAATTCAAGGACAACCAAAATCCTAAGCTTGGGGATGCCCCAGAAAGCATCCCCTCTTTCATCTTCGTCTATCGGTAATTTTACTTGAGGCTATATTTTTATTCACCACATGATATGTGTTTTGCTTGGAGTGTCTTGTATGATTTGAGATTTTGCGTTTTAGTTTACCATAATCATACTTGCTGTACAAACCTTTTGAGAGAGACACACATGAATCTGAATTTATTAGAATACTCTATGTGCTTCACTTATATCTTTTGAGCTAGATAATTTTGCTCTAGTGCTTCACTTATATCTTTTTAGAGCACGGTGGTGGTTTTATTTTATAGAAATTATTGATCTCTCATGCTTCACTTATATTATTTTGATATTCTTATAGATCAGCATGGTAATTTTCCTTGGCTATAAAATTAGTCCTAATATGATAGGCATCCAAGATGGATATAATAAAAACTTTCATAAGAAGTGCATTGAATACTTTGAGAAGTTTGATACTTGATGATTGTTTTGAGATATGAAGGTGGTGATATTAGAGTCATGCTAGTTGAGTAGTTTTGAATTTGAGAAATACTTGTTCTAAAGTTTGTGATTCCCGTAGCATGCACGTATGGTGAACCGTTATGTGATGAAGTCGGAGCATGATTTATTTATTGATTGTCTTCCTTATGAGTGGCGGTCGGGGACGAGCGATGGTCTTTTTCTACAAATATATCCCCCTAGGAGCATGCACGTAGTACTTTGTTTCGATAACTAATAGATTTTTGCAATAAGTATGTGAGTTCTTTATGACTAATGTTGAGTCCATGGATTATACGCACTCTCACCCTTCCACCATTGCTAGCCTCTCTAATACCGCGCACCTTTCACCGGTATCATACACCCACCATAAACCTTCCTCAAAACAGCCACCATACCTACCTATTATGGCATTTCCATAGCCATTCCGAGATATATTGCCATGCAACTTACCACCATTCCGTTTGTTATGACACGTTTCATCATTGTCATATTGCTTTGCATGATCATGTAGTTGACATCGTATTTGTGGCAAAGCCACTGTTATAATTCTTTCATACATGTCTGTCTTGATTCATTGCATATCCCGGTACACTGCCGGGGGCATTCACATAGAGTCATACTTGTTCTACATTGAGTTATAATTTGAATTGTAAGTAAATAAAGTGTGATGATCGTCATTATTAGAGCATTGTCCCAAGTGAGGAAAGGATGATGGAGACAATGATTCCCCCACAAGTCGGGATGAGACTCCGGACGAAAAAAAAGAGGCCATAAAAAAGGGAGAAAAAGGCCCAAATAAAAAGTAAAAAAAGGAAAAAGAAAAAAAAATGAGAGAAAAATAGAGAAGGGACAATGTTATTATCCTTTTACCATACTTGTGCTTCAAAGTAGCACCATGATCTTCATGATGGAGAGTCTCCTATGTTGTCACTTTCATATACTAGTGGGAAGTTTACATTATAGAACTTGGCTTGTATATTCCAATGATGGGCTTCCTCAAAATGCCCTAGGTCTTCGTGAGCAAGTGAGTTGGATGCACACCCATTTAGTTTCTTTTGTTGAGCTTTCATACACTTATAGCTCTAGTGCATCCGTTGCATGGCAATTCCTACTCACTCACATTGATATCTATTGATGGGCATCTCCATAGCCCATTGATACGCCTAGTTGATGTGAGACTATCTTCTTCTTTTTTGTCTTCTCCACAACAACCCTTCTATTCCACATATAGTGCTATATCCATGGCTCACGCTCATGTATTGCGTGAAGATTGAAAAAGTTTGAGAACATCATAAGTACGAAACAATTGCTTGGCCTGTCATTGAGGTTGTGCATGATTTAAATATTTTGTGTGATGAAGATAGAGCATAGCCAGACTATATGATTTTGTAGGGATAACTTTCTTTGGCCATGTTATTTTGAGAAGACATGATTGATTTGTTAGTATGCTTGAAGTATTATAATTTTTATGTCAATACTAAACTTTTATCTTGAATCTTTTGGATCTGAACATTCATGCCACAATAAAGGAAATTACATTGAGAATTATGTTAGGTAGCATTCCACATCAAAAAATTATGTTTTTATCATTTACCTACTCGAGGACGAGCAGGAATTAAGCTTGGGGATGCTTGATACGTCTCCAACGTATCTATAATTTTTGATTGTTCCATGCTATTATATTATCTGTTTTGGATGTTTAATGGGCTTTATTATACACTTTTATATTCTTTTTGGGACTAACCTATTAACCCAAGGCCCAGTGCAAATTTTTGTTTTTTTGCCTATTTCAGTGTTTCGCAGAAAAGGAATATCAAACGGAGTCCAAACGGAACGAAACCTTCGGGAGAGTTACTTTTGGACCAAACACAATCCAGGAGACTTGGAGTGGACGTCAAGAAAGAAACGAGGAGGCCACGAGGTAGGAGGTGTTGGGGAACGTAGTAATTTCAAAAAATTTCCTACGCACACGCAAGATCATGGTGATGTATAGCAACGAGAGGGGAGAGTGTTGTCTACGTACCCTCGTAGACCCGAGCGAAGCGATCTGGCGTAGAGGAAGTAGTCGACGTTCTCCTCGCGATCCGACCGATCCGGCGCCGTTACTCCGGCGCCCCGAGTTCTTGACACACGTACAGCTCGATGGCGTCCCTCGTACTCGATCCAGCCGAGTGTCGAGGAGAGTTCCGTCGGCCGACGGCGTGGTGGCGATCTTGATGTTCTACGGTATGAGCTTCGCCTAAGCAGCGACGATATGACCGAGGTGGAATATGGTGGAGGGGCACGCGCACGGCTAAGGAAGCGATCCGTAGATCAAACTTGTGTGTTCTAGGGTGCCCCCTGCCCCGTATATAAAGGAGCAAGGGGAGGGCGGCCGGCCAAGAGGAGGGCGCCAGGAGTCCTACTCCCTCCGAGTAGGATTCCCCTCAATCCTAGTTGGAATAGGATTCACGGAGGGGAAAGAGAGAGAGGGCGGCCCACCTTTCCTAGTCCTAGTAGGACTAGGGGAAGGGGGGGCCTTGACCACCTAGGGCTGGCCCTTTCTCCTTTCCACCAAGGCCCACTATGCCCATATAGTTCCGGGGGTTCGGTAACCTCCGGTACTCCGATAAATTCGATTTCACGGAACCATTCGAACTCAAATATAGGCTTCCAATATATCAATCTTTATGTCTCGACCATTTCGAGACTCCTCGTCATGTCCGTGATCACATCCGGGACTCGAACTTCTTTGGTACATCAAAATACATAAACTCATAATAAGCATCATCGAAACCTTAAGCGTCACGGACCCTACGGTTCGAGAACAATGTAGACATGACCGAGACCGTCTCGGTCAATAACCAACAGCGGGACCTGGATGCCCATATTGGTTCCTACATATTCTCGAAGATCTTTATCGGTCGGACCGCATAACAACATACGTTGTTCCTTTGTCATCGATATGTTACTTGCGAGATTCGATCGTCGGTATCAATACCTAGTTCAATCTCGTTCTTGGCAAGTCTCTTTACTCGTTCGTAATACATCATCTCACAGCTAACTCATTAGTTGTAATGCTTGCAAGGCTTAAGTGATGTGTATTACCGAGAGGGCCCGAGATACCTCTCCGAGCAATCGGAGTGACAAAACCTAATCTCGAAATCGCCAACCCAACATCGCCTTTGGAGACACTGTAGTACTCCTTTATAATCACCCGATTACGTTGTGACGTTTGGTAGCACCAAAGTGTTCCTCCGGTGGCAGGAGTTGCATAATCTCATAGTTACGAGGAACATGTATATGTCATGGATAGAAGCGGTAGCAACATACTAAGCGATCGTGTGCTAAGCTAAGGGAATGGGTCATGTCAATCAGATCATTCTACTAATGATGTGACCTTGTTAATCAAATAACAACTCCTTGTTCATGGTTAGGAAACATAACCATCTTTGATTAACAAGCTAGTCTAATAGAGGCATACTAGTGACATCTTGTTTGTCTATGCATTCACACATGTATCATGTTTCGGTTTAATACAATTCTAGCATGAATGATAAACATTTATCATGAAATAAGGAAATAAATAATAACTTTATTATTGCCTCTAGGGCATATTTCCTTGATCTCCCACTTGCACTAGAGTCAATAATCTAGATTACATAGTAATGATTCTAACACCCATGGAGTCTTGGTGCTGATCATGTTTTGCTCGTGGAAGAGGCTTAGTCAGCGGGTGCGCAACATTCAGATCCGTATGTATCTTGCAAATCTCTATGTCTCCCACGGACTAAGTCCGGATGGAATTGAAGCGTCTTTTGATGTGCTTGGTCCTCTTGTGAAATCTGGATTCCTTTGCTAAGGCAATTGCTCGATATTGTCACGAAGATTTTCATTGGACCCGATGCACTAGGTATGACACCTAGATCGGATATGAACTCCTTCATCCAGACTCCTTCATTAGCTGCTTCGAAGCTGCTATGTACTCCGCTTCACATGTAGATCCCTTCTGACGCTTTGTTTAGAACTGCACCAACCGACGGCTCCTCCGTTTAGTGTAAATCGTATCCGGTCTGCGATTTAGAATCGTCGGATCGGTGTCAAAGCTTGCATCAACGTAACCGTTTACGATGAGCTCTTTGTCACCTCCATATCTGAAAACATATCCTTAGTCCTTTTCGGTATTTGGGATGTTCTTGACCGCTGTCGATGATCCACTCTGGATTACTTTGGTACCTCCTGCTAGGCTTATAGCAAGGCACACATCAAGTGCGGTACACAGCATTGCATACATGATAGAGCCTATGGCTGAAGCATAGGAACATCTTTCATTTTCTCTCTATCTTCTGCGGTGGTGGGGCATTGAGTCTTACTCAATTTTACACCTTGTAACACAGGCAAGAACCCTTTCTTTGCTTGATTCATTTTGAACTTCTTCAAAATTTTGTCAAGGTATGTGCTTTGTGAAAGTCAATTAAGCGTCTTGATCTATCTCTATAGATCTTAATGCCTAATATGTAAGCAGCTTCACGAGTTCTTTCATTGAAAAACTCTTATTCAAGTATCCTTTATGCTATCCGAAATTCTATATCATTTCCGATCAGCAATATGTCATCTACATATAATATCGAAATGCTCTGAGCTCCCACTCACTTTCTTGTAAATCTGAGGCTTCTCCAAAAGTCTGTATGAACCCAAATGCTTTGATCACACTATCAAAGCGTTTATTCTAACTCGAGATGCTTGCACCAGTCCATATATGGATCATTGGAGCTTGCACACTTTGTTAGCTCCTTTGGATCGATAAAACCTTCGGTTGCATCATATACAACTCTTCTTCGAAATCCATTCAGGAATGCGTCTTTACATCCATTTGCCAAATTTCATAATAATAAAATGCAGCAATCACTAACATGATTCGGACAGACTTAAGCATCGCTTCTGGTGAGAAGGTCTCATCGTAGTCAATCCCTTGAACTTGTCGAAAACCTTTTGCGACAAGTCGAGCTTTATAAACGATAATATTACCGTCGTCGTCGGTCTTCTTCTTGAAGATCCACTTGTTTTCTATTGCTTGCCTACCCTCGGGCAAGTCAACCAAAGTCCATACTTTGTTTTCATACATGGATCCCATCTCGATTTCATGGCCTCAAGCCATTTTGCGGAATCTGGGCTCACCATCGCTTCTTCATAGTTCGTAGGTTCATCATGATCTAGTAGCATGATTTCGAACAGGATTACCGTACCACTCAGTGCGGATCTTACTCTGGTTGATCTACGAGGTTACGTAGCAACTTGATCTGAAGTTTCATGATCAACATCATCAACTTCCTCACTACGGTGTAGGTGTCTCGAAACCGGTTTCTGCGACAAACTACTTTCAAGTAAGGGAGAAGGTACAATTACCTCATCAAGTTCTACTTTCCTCCCACTCACTTCTTTGAGAGAAACTCCTTCTCTAGAAAGGATCCATTCTTAACAACGAATGTCTTGCCTTGGATCTGTGATAGAAGGTGTACCCAAGCTGTCTCCTTTGGGTATCCTATGAAGACACATTTCTCGATTTGGGTTCGAGCTTATCAGGTTGAAGCTTTTCACATAAGCATCGCATCCCCAAACTTTAAGAAACGACAACTTTGGTTTCTTGCTAAACCATAGTTCATAAGGTGTCGTCTCAGCGGAGTTCGACGGTGTTCTATTCAGTGTGAATGCGGCCGTCTCTAGAGCATAACCCCAAAAGCGATAGCGGTAAATCTGTAAGAGACATCATAGATCGCACCATATCTAGTAAAGTGCGATTCTGACGTTCGGACACACCATTACTGTTGTGGTGTTCGGGTGGCGTGAGTTCTGAAACTATTCGCATTGTTTCAAATGTAGACCAAACTCGTAACTCAAATATTCACCTCCACGATCGGATCGTAGAAATTTGATTTTCTTGTTACGATGATTTTCAACTTCACTCTGAAATTCTTTGAACTTTTCAAATGTTTGGACTTATGTTTCATTAAGTAGATATACCCATATCTGCTTAAGTCATCTGTGAAGGTGAGAAAATAACGATATCCATACGAGCCTCAACATTCATCGGACCACATACATTTGTATGTATGATTTCCAACAAATCTGTTGCTCTCTCCATAGTACCGGAGAAGCGGGTTCTAGTCATCTTGCCCATGAGGCACGGTTACATAAGTGCCAAGTGATTCATAATCAAGTGACTCCAAAAGTCCATCGATATGGAGTTTCTTCATCGCTTTACACCGATATGACCTAAGCGGCAGTGCCACAAATAAGTTGCACTATCATTATCAACTCTGCATCTTTTGGTTTCAACATTATGAATATGTGTATCACTACTATCGAGATTCATCAAAAATAGACCACTCTTCAAGGGTGCATGACCATAAAGATATTACTCATATAAATAGAACAACCATTATTCTCTGATTTAAATGAATAACCGTCTCGCATCAAACAAGATCCAGATATAATGTTCATGCTCAACGCAGGCACCAAATAACAATTATTTAGGTCTAAAACTAATCCCGAAGGTAGATGTAGAGGTAGCGTGCCGACCGCGATCACATCGACTTTGGAACCATTTCCCAGCGCATCGTCACCTCGTCCTTTGCTAGTGTTAAGCAATCCGTAGTCCTGTTTGAGTTGCAAATATTAGCAGCAGAACCGATATCAAATACCAGTGCTCTGCGAGCTCTAGTAAGGTACACATCAATAACATGTATATCACATATACCTTTGTTCACCTTGCCATCCTTCTTATCCGCCAAATACTTGGGGCAGTTCCGCTTCGGTGACGATCGCTTGCGGTAGAAGCACTCAATTTCAGGCTTAGGTCCAGACTTGGGTTTCTTCTCTGAGCGACAACTTGCTTGCTGTTCTTCTTAAAGTTCCTTCTTCTTCCCTTTGCCTTTCTTCTTGTAACTAGTGGTCTTATTGACCATCAACACTTGATGCTCCTTCTTGATTTCTACCTCCGCAGCCTTTAGCATTGCGAAGAGCTCGGTATAGTCTTTACTAACCCTTGCATATTATAGTTCATCACGAAGCTCTTGTAGCTTGGTGGCGATGATTGAAGAATTACATCAATGACACAATCATCTGGAAGATTAACCCCCAATTGTGTCAAGTGATTGTAATACCGAGACAATGAGTATGTGCTCACTAACGAACTATTCTCCTCCATCTTGCAGCTATAGAACTTATTGGAGACTTCATATCTCTCAATCCGGGCATTACTTTGAAATATTAACTTCAACTCTGGAACATCTCATATGCTCCATGGCGTTCAAAACGTCGTTGAAGTCCGGTTCTAAGCCGTAAAGCATGGCACACTAAACTATAGAGTAGTCATCAGCTTTGCTTTGCGAGACGTTCACAACATCGGTGTTGCTCGGCAGCGGCACGGCACCCGATGGTGCATCGGGGCGTAACTCTTACGTGCAGCAATGAGGATAATCCTCGAGATTCACGGACCCGATCGTGTAATTGCTACCATCATCTTTCAACTTTGCTTTCTCAAGGAGCGCATTAAAATTCAACGGAACAACAAAGACGAGCCATCTATCTACAATCAAACATAAACAAGCAAGATACCATCAGTACTAAGTTCATGATAAATTTAAGTTCAATTAATCATATTACTTAAGAACTCCCACTTAGGCAGACATCTCTCTAGTCATCTAAGTGATCACGTGATCCAAATCAACTAAACCATAACCGATCATCACGTGAAATGGAGTAGTTTTCAATGGTGAACATCTTATGTTGATCATATCTACTATATGATTCACGCTCGACCTTCGGTCTCCGTGTTCGAGGCCATATCTGCATATGCTAGGCTCGTCAAGTATAACCCGAGTATTCTGCGTGTGCAAAACTGGCTTGCACCCGTTGTAGATGGACGTAGAGCTTATCACACCCGATCATCACGTGGTGTGCAGGCACGACGAACTTTGCAGCGGTGCATACTCGGGAGAACACTTCTTGATAATTTAGTGAGAGATCATCTTATAATGCTACCGTCGATCAAAGCAAGATAAGATGTATAAAGGATAAACATCACATGCAAATCAATAGAAGTGATATGATATGGTCATCATCATCTTGTGCTTCGTGATCTTCATCTCGCAGCACCACCATGATCACCATTGTTTGCTTGCCTACCCTCGGGCAAGTCAACCAAAGTCCATACTTTGTTTTCATACATGGATCCCATCTCAGATTTCATGGCCTCAAGCCATTTTGCGAATCTGGGCTCACCATCGCTTCTTCATAGTTCGTAGGTTCATCATGATCTAGTAGCATGATTTCGAACAGGATTACCGTACCACTCAGTGCGGATCTTACTCTGGTTGATCTACGAGGTTACTGTAGCAACTTGATCGAAGTTTCATGATCAACATCATCAACTTCCTCACTACTGGTGTAGGTGTCTCGAAACCGGTTTTGCGACAAACTACTTTCAAGTAAGGGAGAAGGTACAATTACCTCATCAAGTTCTACTTTCCTCCCACTCACTTCTTTCGAGAGAAACTCCTTCTCTAGAAAGGATCCATTCTTAACAACGAATGTCTTGCCTTGGATCTGTGATAGAAGGTGTACCCAACTGTCTCCTTTGGGTATCCTATGAAGACACATTTCTCGATTTGGGTTCGAGCTTATCGGGTTGAAGCTTTTTCACATAAGCATCGCATCCCCAAACTTTAAGAAAGCGACAACTTTGGTTTCTTGCTAAACCATAGTTCATAAGGTGTCGTCTCAGCGGATTTCGACGGTGTTCTATTCATTGTGAATGCGGCCGTCTCTAGAGCATAACCCCAAAGCGATAGCGGTAAATCTGAAGAGACATCATAGATCGCACCATATCTAGTAAAGTGCGATTCGACGTTCGGACACACCATTCTGTTGTGGTGTTCGGGTGGCGTGAGTTCGAAACTATTCGCATTGTTTCAAATGTAGACCAAACTCGTAACTCAAATATTCACCTCCACGATCGGATCGTAGAAATTTGATTTTCTTGTTACGATGATTTTCAACTTCACTCTGAAATTCTTTGAACTTTTCAAATGTTTCAGACTTATGTTTCATTAAGTAGATATACCCATATCTCGCTTAAGTCATCTGTGAAGGTGAGAAAATAACGATATCCGCCACGAGCCTCAACATTCATCGGACCACATACATTTGTATGTATGATTTCCAACAAATCTGTTGCTCTCTCCATAGTACCGGAGAAGCGGGTTCTAGTCATCTTGCCCATGAGGCACGGTTCATAAGTGCCAAGTGATTCATAATCAAGTGACTCCAAAAGTCCATCGATATGGAGTTTCTTCATGCGCTTTACATCGATATGACCTAAGCGGCGGTGCCACAAATAAGTTGCACTATCATTATCAACTCTGCATCTTTTGGTTTCAACATTATGAATATGTGTATCACTACTATCGAGATTCATCAAAATAGACCACTCTTCAAGGGTGCATGACCATAAAGATATTACTCATATAAATAGAACAACCATTATCTCTCGATTTAAATGAATAACCGTCTCGCATCAAACAAGATCCAGATATAATGTTCATGCTCAACGCAGCACCAAATAACAATTATTTAGGTCTAAAACTAATCCCGAAGGTAGATGTAGAGGTAGCGTGCCGACCGCGATCACATCGACTTTGGAACCATTTCCCAGCGCATCGTCACCTCGTCCTTTGCTAGTGTTAAGCAATCCGTAGTCCTGTTTGAGTTGCAAATATTAGCAACAGAACCGATATCAAATACCAGTGCTCTGCGAGCTCTAGTAAGGTACACATCAATAACATGTATATCACATATACCTTTGTTCACCTTGCCATCCTTCTTATCCGCCAAATACTTGGGGCAGTTCCGCTTCGGTGACGATCGCTTGCGGTAGAAGCACTCAATTTCAGGCTTAGGTCCAGACTTGGGTTTCTTCTCTCCCGCAACAACTTGCTTTGTTCTTCTTAAAGTTCCTTCTTCTTCCCTTTGCCTTTCTTCTTGTAACTAGTGGTCTTATTGACCATCAACACTTGATGCTCCTTCTTGATTTCTACCTCCGCAGCCTTTAGCATTGCGAAGAGCTCGAGTATAGTCTTTACTAACCCTTGCATATTATAGTTCATCACGAAGCTCTTGTAGCTTGGTGGCGATGATTGAAGAATTCATCAATGACACAATCATCTGGAAGATTAACCCCAATTGTGTCAAGTGATTGTAATACCCGGACAACCGAGTATGTGCTCACTAACGAACTATTCTCCTCCATCTTGCAGCTATAGAACTTATTGGAGACTTCATATCTCTCAATCCGGGCATTACTTTGAAATATTAACTTCAACTCTGGAACATCTCATATGCTCCATGACGTTCAAAAGCGTCGTTGAAGTCCCGGTTCTAAGCCGTAAAGCATGGCACACTAAACTATAGAGTAGTCATCGGCTTTGCTTTGCGAGACGTTCACAACATCCGGTGTTGCTCCAAAGAAGCAGCTCGGCACCCAGTGGTGCATCCGGGCGTAACTCTTACGTGCAGCAATGAGGATAATCCTCGATTACGGACCCGATCGTGTAATTGCTACCATCATCTTTCAACTTTGCTTTCTCAAGGAACGCATTAAAATTCAACGGAACAACAAAGACGAGCCATCTATCTACAATCAAACATAAACAAGCAAGATACCATCGGTACTAAGTTCATGATAAATTTAAGTTCAATTAATCATATTACTTAAGAACTCCCACTTAGGCAGACATCTCTCTAGTCATCTAAGTGATCACGTGATCCAAATCAACTAAACCATAACCGATCATCACGTGAAATGGAGTAGTTTTCAATGGTGAACATCTTATGTTGATCATATCTACTATATGATTCACGCTCGACCTTTCGGTCTCCGTGTTCCGAGGCCATATCTGCATATGCTAGGCTCGTCAAGTATAACCCGAGTATTCTGCGTGTGCAAAACTGGCTTGCACCCGTTGTAGATGGACGAGAGCTTATCACACCCGATCATCACGTGGTGTGCAGGCACGACGAACTTTGGCAGCGGTGCATACTCGGGAGAACACTTCTTGATAATTTAGTGAGAGATCATCTTATAATGCTACCGTCAATCAAAGCAAGATAAGATGTATAAAGGATAAACATCACATGCAAATCAATAGAAGTGATATGATATGGTCATCATCATCTTGTGCTTCGTGATCTTCATCTCCGCAGCACCACCATGATCACCATTGTCACCGCGCGACACCTTGATCTCCATCGTAGCATCGTTGTCGTCTCGCCAAACTTATGCTTCTCGACTATCGCTACCGCTTAGTGATAAAGTAAAGCATTACGAGCGATTGCATTGCATACAATAAGCGACAACCATATGGCTCCTGCCGATTGCCGATAACCGGTTACAAAACATGATCATCTCATACAATAAAATATAGCATCACGTCTTGACCATATCACATCACAACATGCCTGCAAAAACAAGTTAGGCGTCCTCTACTTTGTTGTTGCAAATTTTACGTGGCTGCTACGGGCTTAAGCAAGAACCAATCTCACCCACGCATCAAAACCACAACGATACTTCGTCAAATAGACTCCGTTTAACCTTCTCAAGGACGGGCGTAGCCACACTCAGTTCAACTAAAGTGAGAGAGCAGACACCCACCGGTCACCTTTAAGCAGCGAGTGCTCGTGGCGGTGAAACCAGTCTCGCGTAAGCGTCTGGCGTAATGTCGGTGCGGGGCGCTTCATCTCACAATACCGCTGAACCAAAGTATGACATCTTTGGTAGGTAGTATGACTTGTATCGCCCACAACTCACTTGTGTTCTACTCGTGCAAAACATCAAACCATAAAACCTAGGCTCGGATGCCATTGTTGGGGAACGTAGTAATTTCAAAAATTTCCACGCACACGCAAGATCATGGTGATGTATAGCACGAGAGGGGAGAGTGTTGTCTCGTACCCTCGTGAGACCAAGCGAAGCGATCTGGCGTAGAGGAAGTAGTCGACGTTCTCCTCGCGATCCGACCGATCCGGCGCCGTTACTCGGCGCCCCGAGTTCTTGACACACGTACAGCTCGATGGCGTCCCTCGTACTCGATCCAGCCGAGTGTCGAGGAGAGTTCGTCAAGACGACGGCGTGGTGACGATCTTGATGTTCTACCGGTAGCAGAGCCGCCTAAGCAGCGACGATATGACCGAGGTGGAATATGGTGGAGGGGGCACCGACACGGCTAAGGAACGATCCGTAGATCAAACTTGTGTGTTCTAGGGTGCCCCTGCCCCGTATATAAAGGAGCAAGGGGAGGGGCCGGCCGGCCAAGAGGAGGCGCGCCAGGAGTCCTACTCCTCGGGAGTAGGATTCCCCCAATCCTAGTTGGAATAGGATTCCGGAGGGAAAGAGAGAGGGGCGGCCCACCTTTCCTAGTCCTAGTAGGACTAGGGAAGGGGGAGGGCTTGACCACCTAGGGCTGGCCCTTTCTCCTTTCCACCAAGGCCCACTATGGCCCATATAGTTCCGGGGGTTCGGTAACCTCCGGTACTCCATAAATTCGATTTCACGGAACCATTCCGAACTCCAAATATAGGCTTCAATATATCAATCTTTATGTCTCGACCATTTCGAGACTCCTCGTCATGTCCGTGATCACATCCGGGACTCGAACTTCTTGGTACATCAAAATACATAAACTCATAATAAGCATCATCGAAACCTTAAGCGTGCGGACCCTACGGTTCGAGAACAATGTAGACATGACCGAGACACGTCTCGGTCAATAACCAACAGCGGGACCTGGATGCCCATATTGGTTCCTACATATTCTATGAAGATTTTTATCGGTCGGACCGCATAACAACATCGTTGTTCCTTTGTCATCGGTATGTTACTTGCCGAGATTCGATCGTCGGTATCCAATACCTAGTTCAATCTCGTTACCGGCAAGTCTCTTTACTCGCTCGTAATACATCATCTCACAGCTAACTCATTAGTTGTAATGCTTGCAAGGCTTAAGTGATGTGTATTACCGAGAGGGCCGAGAGATACCTCTCCGACAATCGGAGTGACAAAACCTAATCTCGAAATCGCCAACCCAACATCGCCTTTGGAGACACCTGTAGTACTCCTTTATAATCACCCGATTCGTTGTGACGTTTGGTAGCACCAAAGTGTTCCTCCGTAAACGGAGTTGCATAATCTCATAGTTACAGGAACATGTATATGTCATGGATAGAAGCGGTAGCAACATACTAAGCGATCGTGTGCTAAGCTAAGGAATGGGTCATGTCAATCAGATCATTCTACTAATGATGTGACCTTGTTAATCAAATAACAACTCCTTGTTCATGGTTAGGAAACATAACCATCTTTGATTAACAAGCTAGTCTAGTAGAGGCATACTAGTGACATCTTGTTTGTCTATGCATTCACACATGTATCATGTTTCCGGTTTAATACAATTCTAGCATGAATGATAAACATTTATCATGAAATAAGGAAATAAATAATAACTTTATTATTGCCTCTAGGGCATATTTCCTTCAGGAGGGTCCGCCTAGGGGGGGTAGGCGCGCCCCCACCCTCGTGGGACATTCGTAGCTCCATCGACCTACTTCCTTTGCCTATATATACTCATATACCCAGAAAACATCCGAGAGCGCCACGAAACCCTATTTCCACCATGGCTACCTTCTGTACCCGTGAGATTCCATCTTGGAGCCTTTTCCGGTGCTCCGTCAGAGGTGGAATCGATCACGTAGGGCTTCTACATCAACACCATGGCCTCTCCGATGATGTGTGAGTAGTTTACCATAGACCTTCGGGCCCATAGTTATTAGCTAGATGGCTTCATCTCTCTCTTTGGATCTCAATACGAAGTTCTCGTTGATTCTCTTGGAGATCAATTCGATGTAATTCTTTTTGCGGTGTGTTTTTCGAGATCCGATGAATTATGGGTTTATGATCAAGATTATCTATGAACAATATTTGGTTCTTCTCTGAATTCTTATATGTATGATTTGTTATCTTTGCAAGTCTCTCCAAATTATCGGTTTAGTTTGGCCTACTAGATTGATCTTTCTTGCAATGGGAGAAGTGCTTAGCTTTGGGTTCAATCTTGAGGTGTCCTTTCCCAGTGACAGTAGGGGCAACAAGGCACGTATTGTATTGTTGCCATCGAGGATAAAAAGATGGGGTTTATATCATATTGCTTGAGTTTATCCCTCTACATCATGTCATCTTGGCTAATGCGCTACTCTGTTCTTATGAACTTAATACTCTAGATGCATGCTGGATAGCGGTCGATGTGTAGAGTAATAGTAGTAGATGCAGAATCTTTTCGGTCTACTTGTCGCGGACGTGATGCCTATATACATGATCATGCCTAGATATTCTCATAATTATTCGCTTTTCTATCAATTGCTCGATAGTAATTTGTGCACCCACCGTAAATTATGCTATCTTGAGGGAAACCACTAGTGAAACCTATGGCCCCCAAATCTATCTTCCACCATATTACTTTCCTATCAATTTACTATATTTGCTTCCATTTATTTTGCAATATTTACTTTCCAATCTATATCATAAAAATATCAAAAATATTTATCTTATTATCTCTATCAGATCTCACTTTTGCAAGTGGTTGTGAATGGATTGACAACTCCTTTATCGCGTTGGTTGCAAGGTTCTTATTTCTTTGTGTAGGTATGAGGCGATTTGCATGTGACCTCCTACTGGATTGATACCTTGGTTCTCAAAAACTGAGGGAAATACTTACGCTACTTTGCTGCATCACCCTTTCCTCTTCAAGGGAAAACCAACGCATCCTCAAGAGGTAGCAGTCGGTTCCTTAGTGACCTAGGGTCATTTCGGACATATCATATCAGGTTGCCTCCTGGCTATAAATATCCCACCCCCTACACCATAAATTGGTGGCTACTCAAAGTTAGTGCACGACTTTTGTCGTTTGAGAGCAACCCACCTCCGAAGCCTTTGAGAGAGAATCCTTGCAAGGACAAAACCAAAAGCACCCAAAGACCAAAGAGTGTTGGCATCACTGAAGTCTTTTTGTTTGCACGATCTGAAGACTTATTACACTTGAAGATTGTGATCTTTCAGTCAGTTAGGGGTCGCGTTCTGAGGATCCAACAGTCATTATGGATCGCCAGTGAACGAAGTCTGTGAAGGTTTGGAAGTCTACCTTGAAGACTTACCAGAGTGATTGAGCGAGGACTAAGTGTCCTTAGCTCAAGGGAAAGAAGGTGAAGACACGGTCTTCTGAGTTTAATCTCAGCCTCCCTAACCATATGTACAGTTGTCAAAGCAACTGGAACTGGTCTACCAAATCCTTGTCTTCATCAAGCAACTAGTTCTATCACTTCACTCATTACTTATTGTTTAGCTTCATGAAGTCATTGCTTACCTGCTCTGTTTGACTTCACTGTGTGAAGATATTCTCTCTGTTTGCATATTTGGCTTCACACTGACTTCCTATTCTGATCCTTTCTACCTAGCTGCTATTTGTCTTCGAGTTTACTTTGTACTATTTCCGAGACTATGGCATGACTAGAGTAGTTTATCTTCCGCTGCATATTGCGTAGGTGCTATTTACTTGCTTGTCTTTGAAGCCTTTTAATGTTTTGAAGACTTCCATAAGCCAATTCACGCCCCCCCTCTAGTCGATAACTACAACTTTCAGTAATGAGGAAAGAGTACAGAATGATTTGGATCTTGTTGACTACAATGGTAGTCATGGATCTGTTGAGAACTTTGGAAACAACATAAAGAAAAATCAGGGGTAATTGTGCTTCACATGAATAATATGTGAATTGTGAAGATTGTCCTAGGAAATGCAACATGCTTAAATCAGAGAAGGGCATGAGGGTAGAATACTTAGCTAAGGAAAAATTTACAACCAAAGACAACTAAGGTAACAATAATGATAATCGCTCTGATAATAATTCTTTGATGTATTTGACTTCTCTAGTTGGTATTGATCTATGACATTCTATTAATATGGTAGAACAACATATATATTACAAATAGAATGGACAAGATGGTAATACTTACTTTATTGGGATATTTCTAATCAGAATAAAGATGACCTCAGGTTAGCAGGTCCTATTTACATTGATGATGCTACTCTGAATGAGTTATGCTCTGCTAATGGACATCCGGATGCTGAGATGGAGTAACAGTATTTTGAACAATGAAAAAATTATCTTCTCAAATGTTAAAAAAGAATGGTTCACTAGCAATTAACTGTGTGAAGCAAGCCTCAAGAAGATCCAGAGAAAATCTTACTCAAAATGAAAGGGGTTTTCCGGAATGTTAGGGGACTAGGGCAATATTGCAAGAGGAGATATGTTAGAGAATTATTTAATCGTTGATAAGAAACTAGATTTCATTAGTATACAATAAACTATTAAAACTTATTATACTAAAATGAAGAATCCAAAAATGAACTACACAATTTGTGTGGGGGCAAAAAATTTGAATGGCATTTGTCTCCTTGAGGGAGGTCTTGTCGGTCTTAATAATAATATGGTTGAGGTCAATAATACGAGACTCGGGAGTATTTTGTCAGGATTTTAGTTTTTGATAAGATAGCCACTTTTAATTGGAATTTGATTATTGTGTTTGGGGGATTATAAAGTTGTTGTGAAGACAACTTTTCTAGCTAAGCTTTCCAGAGTTTACCAGGATAATGGGTTACCTTGTCTAGTTGTAGGTGATTTCAATATTATTAGGCTTAGTGGAGAGAAGAACAAACTTAATGAAACTAATCAATGGAGTTTTGTGTTTAATGCTAAAATAGAAGATGATGGTTTGATAGAACTTCCTTTGAATGGGTGGAATTATACATGGGGCAATAACTTAGCGGATACTACATTATGATTGGGAAGACATTATGATTTGTCTGTTTTATATGCTTGAGGGGGGGAGAGAGAGAGAGAGAGAGAGAGAGAGAGAGGTATCTGATCACACACACACACACACACACCTCTTTTCTTAGAAACTGGGTCTTAGATATATACAAAACCTATTATCAGGTTTAAAAATTCTTGGATTCCAAGAGTAGATCTTGATGACTTGATTAGCAAAATCTAGTTGGAGCCCCAATCTGGGTATAATCTACATAAATGGTGGAAAATATTGAGAATGAAGAGGAACAAAGTAAGGGTTGGAATAAAAATAGCAAACTTTATATAGAAAATTGAAACTAGAGGTCCTAGCTAAGTTAGATATCATCGATAAAAATGTTGAGATCCATGGTCTTTCTGCCTATGATAGGAAAGAGCAGAAAGAGCTTAGGGAGTAGTTTGGTAGATTTCTTAAATAGGTAGAGATGAAATGGCTACAAAGATGCAAGGAGAAAGAAACAAAAGGGGGTGATAGTAACACTAAGTACTACCATGCTAAAGCTAATGGAAGGAGAAGGAAAAACAAAAATTATTCTCTCATTCAAGGGGAGGGCTGATTGAATGGGGTGCCTAGCTAATGGAGTATATTACCAATTTTTATATTGTTTTGGGAAAGCATAGGATTCTAATGTTTCTCTGCTGGATCAGGAAATTGAAGGAAATATGCCCTAGAGGCAATAATAAAGTTATTATTTATTTCCTTATTTCATGATAAATGTTTATCATTCATGCTAGAATTGTATTAACCGGAAACATGATACATGTGTGAATGCATAGACAAAACAAGATGTCACTAGTATGCCTCTACTAGACTAGCTTGTTAATCAAAGATGGTTATGTTTCCTAACCATGAACAAAGGGGTTGTTATTTGATTAATGAGGTCACATCATTAGTAGAATGATCTGATTGACATGACCCATTCCCTTAGCTTAGCACACGATCGTTTAGTATGTTGCTACTGCTTTTATCCATGACTTATACATGTTCTGTAACTATGAGATTATGCAACTCCGTTTACGGAGGAACACTTTGGTGCTACCAAAGCGTCACAACGAATCGGGTGATTATAAAGGAGTACTACAGTGTCTCCAAAGGCGATGTTGGGTTGGCGTATTTCGAGATTAGGTTTTGTCACTCCGAT
The DNA here is from genome assembly GCA_021437245.1 of Aegilops speltoides. Classification (NCBI taxonomy): domain Eukaryota; kingdom Viridiplantae; phylum Streptophyta; class Magnoliopsida; order Poales; family Poaceae; genus Aegilops; species Aegilops speltoides. The sequence continues at coordinate 407,051,659 of CM038142.1, forward strand.
AGTCGGAGAGGTATCTCTGGGCCCTCTCGGTAATGCACATCATGAAGCCTTGCAAGCACTACAACTAATAAGTTAGTTGTGAGATGATGTATTACGGAACGAGTAAAGAGACTTGCGTAGCGAGATTGAACTAGGTATTGGATACCGACGATCGAATCTCGGGCAAGTAACATACCGATGACAAAGGAACAACGTATGTTGTTATGCGGTCTCGACCGATAAAGATCTTCGTAGAATATGTAGGAACCAATATGGGCATCCAGGTCCGCTGTTGGTTATTGACCGTGAATGGTTCCAGGTCATGTCTACATTGTTCTCGAACCGTAGGGTCCGCACGCTTAAGGTTTCGATGATGGTTATTATGAGTTTATGTATTTTGATGTACGAAGGAGTTCGAGTCCCGGATGTGATCACGGACATGACGAGGAGTCTCGGAATGGTCGAGACATAAAGATTGATATATTGGAAGCCTATGTTTGGAGTTGGAATGGTTCCGTAAAACGGAATTTCTGAGTACCGGAGGTTACGGAACCCCGGGAGGTAAATGGGCCTCGATGGGCCTTGGTGGAAAGGAGAAGGGCAGCCCAAGAGGGCTGCGCCTCCCCTTCCCTAGTCCTACTAGGACTAGGAGAAGGGCCGCCCCTCTCTCTTTCCCCCTCCGAATCCTAGTCCAACTAGGATTGGGGAATCCTACTCCAGAGGAGTAGGACTCCTGTAGCGCCTCCTTGGCATGGCCCCCCCCCCCTGGCTCCTTTATATACGGGGGCAGGGGGGCACCTTGGAACACACAAGTTGATCGTGAGACCGTTCCTTAGCCGTGTGCGGTGCCCCCCTCCACCATATTCCACCTCGGTTATACTGTCGCGTAGCTTAGGCGAAGCCCTGCGCCGGTGAAACATCAAGATCGTCACCACGCCGTCGTGCTGACGGAACTCTCCCTCGACACTCGGCTGGATCGGAGTACGAGGGACGTCATCGAGCTGTACGTGTGTCAAGAACTCGGGGGCGTCGGAGTAACGGCGCCGGGATCGGTCGGATCGCGAGGAGAACGACGACTACTTCCTCTACGTTGTGATCGCTTCCGCCGGGTCTACAAGGGTATGTAGACAACACTCTCCCTCTCGTTGCTATGCATCACCATGATCTTGCGTGTGCGTAGGAAAATTTTGAAATTACTACGTTCCCCAACGGTGGCATCCGAGCCTAGGTTTTTCTATGGTTTGATGTTTTGCACGAGTAGAACACAAGTGAGTTGTGGGCGATACAAGTCATACTACCTACCAGCATGTCATACTTTGGTTCAGCGGTATTGTGAGATGAAGCGCCCGCACCGACATTACGCCAGACGCTACGCGAGACTGGTTTCACCGCTGCGAGCACTCGTTGCTTAAAGGTGACCGGTGGGTGCTGTCTCTCTCACTTTAGTTGAACTGAGTGTGGCTACGCCCGGTCCTTGAGAAGGTTAAACGAGTCTATTTGACGAAGTATCGTTGTGGTTTTGATGCGTAGGTGAGACTGGTTCTTGCTTAAGCCCGTAGCAGCCACGTAAAATTTGCAACAACAAAGTAGAGGACGTCTAACTTGTTTTTGCAGGGCATGTTGTGATGTGATATGGTCAAGACGTGATGCTATATTTTATTGTATGAGATGATCATGTTTTGTAACCGGTTATCGGCAATGGCGCAGGAGCCATATGGTTGTCGCTTATTGTATGCAATGCAATCGCCTGTAATGCTTTACTTTATCACTAAGCGGTAGCGATAGTCGTAGTAGCATAAGTTTGGCGAGACGACAACGATGCTGCGATGGAGATCAAGGTGTCGCGCGGTGGCGATGGTGATCATGGTGGTGCAACAAGATGGAGATCGTGAAGCACAAGATGATGATGACCATATCATATCACTTATATTGATTTGCATGTGATGTTTATCCTTTTATGCATCTTATCTTGCTTTGATTGACGGTAGCATTATAAGATGATCTCTCACTAAATTATCAAGAAGTGTTCTCCCGAGTATGCCGTTGCCAAAGTTCGTCGTGCCTGCACACACCACGTGATGATCGGGTGTGATAAGCTCTACGTCCATCTACAACGGGTGCAAGCCAGTTTTGCACACGAGAATACTTGGGTTATACTTGACGAGCCTAGCATATGCAGATATGGCCTCGGAACACGGAGACCGAAAGGTCAAGCGTGAATCATATAGTAGATATGATCAACATAAGATGTTCACCATTGAAAACTACTCCATTTCACGTGATGATCGGTTATGGTTTAGTTGATTTGGATCACGTGATCACTTAGATGACTAGAGAGATGTTTTTCTAAGTGGGAGTTCTTTAGTAATATGATTAATCGAACTTAAATTTATCATGAACTTAGTACCGATAGTATCTTGCTTGTTTATGTTTGATTGTAGATAGATGGCTCGTCTTTGTTGTTCCGTTGAATTTTAATGCGTTCCTTGAGAAAGCAAAGTTGAAAGATGATGGTAGCAATTACACGGATTGGGTCCGTAATTTGAGGATCATCCTCATTGCTGCACGTAAGAGCTACGCCCTGGATGCACCGCTAGGTGACACTTCTCTTCTTTGGAGCAACGCCAGATGTTATGAACGTCTGCGCGAGCAAAGTCGATGACTACTCTATAGTTCGATGTGCCATGCTTTACGGCTTAGAACCGGGACTTCAACGACGTTTTGAACGTCATGGAGCATATGAGATGTTCCAGGAGTTGAAGTTAATATTCCAACAGAATGCCCGGATTGAGAGATATGAAGTCTCCAATAAGTTCTATAGCTGCAAGATGGAGGAGAACAGTTCGTTAGTGAGCACATACTCGTAATGTCCGGGTACTATAATCACTTGACACAATTGGGAGTTAATCTTCCGGATGATTGTGTCATTGATGTAATTCTCCAATCAACGCCACCAAGCTACAAAGGCTTCGTGATGAACTATAATATGCAAGGGTTAGTAAAGACTATGCCTGAGCTCTTCGCAATGCTAAAGGCTGCGGAGGTAGAAATCAAGAAGGAGCATCAAGTGTTGATGGTCAATAAGACCACTAGTTTCAAGAAGAAAGGCAAAGGGAAGAAGAAGGAACTTCAAGAAGAACACAAGCAAGTTGTTGCTCAGAGAAGAAACCCAAGTCGGCCCTAAACCTGAAACCGAGTGCTTCTACCGCAAGCGCATCGTCTTTGGAAGCGGAACTGCCCCAAGTATTTGGCGGATAAGAAGGATGGCAAGGTGAACAAAGGTATATGTGATATACATGTTATTGATGTGTACCTTACTAGAGCTCGTAGTAGCACTGGTATTTGATCTGGTTCATTGCTAATATTTGCAACTCAAGCAGGACTACGGATTGCGAACTCGGCAAAGGACGAGGTGACGATGGCGTGGAAATGGTTCCAAAGTCGATGTGATCGCGGTCGGCACGCTACCTCTACATCTACCTTCGGGATTAGTTTTAGACCTAAATAATTGTTATTTGGTGCTGCGTTGAGCATGAACATTATATCTGGATCTTGTTTGATGCGAGACGGTTATTCATTTAAATCAGAGAATAATGGTTGTTCTATTTATATGAGTAATATCTTTTATGGTCATGCACCCTTGAGGAGTGGTCTATTTCTTATGAATCTCGATAGTAGTGATACACATATTCATAATGTTGAAACCAAAAGATGCAGAGTTGATAACGAAAGTGCAACTTATTTGTGGCACTGCCGTTTAGGTCATATCGGTGTAAAGCGCATGAAGAAACTCCATCTTGATGGACTTTTGGAGTCACTTGATTATGAATCACTTGGCACTTATGAACCGTGCCTCTTGGGCAAGATGACTAGAACACCGTTCTCGGTACTATGGAGAGAGCAACAGATTTGTTGGAAATCATACATGAGATGTATGTGGTCCGATGAATGTTGAGGCTCGTGGCGGATATCGTTATTTTCTCACCTTCACAGATGACTTAAGCAGATATGGGTATATCTACTTAATGAAACATAAGTCCGAAACGTTTGAAAAGTTCAAAGAATTTCAGAGTGAAGTTGAAAATCATCGTAACAAGAAAATTAAGTTTCTACGATCCGATCGTGGAGGTGAATATTTGAGTTACGAGTTTGGTCTACATTTGAAACAATGCGAATAGTTTAGCAACTCACGCCACCGGAACACCACAACGTAATGGTGTGTCCGAACGTCAGAATCGTACTTTACTAGATATGGTACGATCTATGATGTCTCTTACAGATTTACCGCTATCGCTTTGGGGTTATGCTCTAGAGACGGCCGCATTCACACCTGAATAGAACACCGTCAAAATCCGTTGAGACGACACCTTATGAACTGTGGTTTAGCAAGAAACCAAAGTTGTCGTTTCTTAAAGTTTGGGGATGCGATGCTTATGTGAAAAAGCTTCAACCCGATAAGCTCGAACCCAAATCGAGAAATGTGTCTTCATAGGATACCCAAAGGAAACAGTTGGGTACACCTTCTATCACAGATCCGAAGGCAAGACATTCGTTGTTAAGAATGGATCCTTTCTAGAGAAGGAGTTTCTCTCGAAAGAAGTGAGTGGGAGGAAAGTGGAACTTGATGAGGTAATAGTACCTTCTTCCTTACTTGAAAGTAGTTCGTCGCAGAAACCAGTTTCGAGACACCTACGCCAAGTAGTGAGGAAGTTGATGATGTTGATCATGAAACTTCAGATCAAGTTCTTGCAGAACCTCGTAGATCAACCGAGTAAGATCCGCACTGTGAGTGGTACGGTAATCCTGTTCTGGAAGTCATGCTACTAGATCATGATGAACCTACAAACTATGAAGAAGCGATGGTGAGCCCAGATTCCGCAAAATGGCTTGAGGCCATGAAATCTGAGATGGGATCCATGTATGAAAACAAAGTGTGGACTTTGGTTGACTTGCCTGAGGGTAGGCAAGCAATAGAAAACAAGTGGATCTTCAAGAAGAAGACTGACGCTGACGGTAATGTTACTGTCTATAAAGCTCGACTTGTCGCAAAAGGTTTTCGACAAGTTCAAGGGGTTGACTACGATGAGACCTTCTCACCAGAAGCGATGCTTAAGTCCGTCCGAATCATGTTAGCGATTGCGATTTTATGATTATGAAATTTGGCAAATGGATGTAAAGACGCATTCTGAATGGATTTCGGAAAAGAGTTGTATATGATGCAACCGAAGGTTTTATCGATCCAAAAGGAGCTAACAAAGTATGCAAACTCCAGCGATCCATCTATGGACTGGTGCAAGCATCTCGAGTTGGAATAAACGCTTTGATAGTGTGATCAAAGCATTTGGGTTTGTATCAGACTTTTGGAGAAGCTTTGATTTACAAGAAAGTGAGTGGGAGCTCAGTAGCATTTACGATATTATATGTGGATGACATATTGCTGATCGGAAATGATATAGAATTTCTGGATAGCATAAAGGATACTTGAATAAGAGTTTTCAATGAAAGACCTCGGTGAAGCTGCTTACATATTGGGCATTAAGATCTATAGAGATAGATCAAGACGCTTAATTGGACTTTCACAAAGCACATACCTTGACAAAGTTTTGAAGAAGTTCAAAATGGATCAAGCAAAGAAAGGGTTCTTGCTGTGTTACAAGGTGTGAAGTTGAGTCGACTCAATGCCCGACCACCGCAGAAGATAGAGAAAATGAAAGATGTTCCTATGCTTCAGCCATAGGCTCTATCATGTATGCAATGCTGTGTACTGACTGATGTGTGCCTTGCTATAAGCCTAGCAGGAGGTACCAAAGTAATCCAGAGTGGATCATCGACAGCGGTCAAGAACATCCTGAAATACGAAAAGGACTAAGGATATGTTTTCGATATGGAGGTGACAAAGAGCTCATAAAAACGGTTACGTTGATGCAAGCTTTGACACCGATCCGGACGATTCTAAATCGCAGACCGGATACGATTTACACTAAACGGAGGAGCTGTCGGTTGGTGCAGTTCTAAACAAAGCGTCGTGGCGGGATCTACATGTGAAGCGGAATACATAGCAGCTTCGAAGCAGCTAATGAAGGAGTCGGATGAAGGAGTTCATATCCGATCTAGGTGTCATACCTAGTGCATCGGGTCCAATGAAAATCTTCGTGACAATATCGAGCAATTGCCTTAGCAAAGGAATCCAGATTTCACAAGAGGACCAAGCACATCAAGAGACGCTTCAATTCCATCCGGACTTAGTCCAGATGGAGACATAGAGATTTGCAAGATACATACGGATCTGAATGTTGCGACCGTTGACTAAGCCTCTTCCACGAGCAAAACATGATCAGCACCAAGACTCCATGGGAGTTAGAATCATTACTGTGTAATCTAGATTATTGACTCTAGTGCAAGTGGGAGACTTAAGGAAATATGCCCTAGAGGCAATAATAAAGTTATTATTTATTTCCTTATTTCATGATAAATGTTTATCATTCATGCTAGAATTGTATTAACCGGAAACATGATACATGTGTGAATGCATAGACAAAACAAGATGTCACTAGTATGCCTCTACTAGACTAGCTTGTTAATCAAAGATGGTTATGTTTCCTAACCATGAACAAAGGGGTTGTTATTTGATTAATGAGGTCACATCATTAGTAGAATGATCTGATTGACATGACCCATTCCCTTAGCTTAGCACACGATCGTTTAGTATGTTGCTACTGCTTTTATCCATGACTTATACATGTTCCTGTAACTATGAGATTATGCAACTCCGTTTACGGAGGAACACTTTGGTGCTACCAAACGTCACAACGAATCGGGTGATTATAAAGGAGTACTACAGGTGTCTCCAAAGGCGATGTTGGGTTGGCGATTTCGAGATTAGGTTTTGTCACTCCGATAGTCGGAGAGGTATCTCTGGGCCCTCTCGGTAATGCACATCATTGAAGCCTTGCAAGCACTACAACTAATAAGTTAGTTGTGAGATGATGTATTACAGAACGAGTAAAGAGACTTGCCGGTAACGAGATTGAACTAGGTATTGGATACCGACGATCGAATCTCGGGCAAGTAACATACCGATGACAAAGGAACAACGTATGTTGTTATGCGGTCCGACCGATAAAGATCTTCGTAGAATATGTAGGAACCAATATGGGCATCCAGGTCCCGCTGTTGGTTATTGACCGTGAATGGTTCCAGGTCATGTCTACATTGTTCTCGAACCGTAGGGTCCGCACGCTTAAGGTTTCGATGGCGGTTATTATGAGTTTATGTATTTTGATGTACGAAGGAGTTCGAGTCCCGGATGTGATCACGGACATGACGAGGAGTCTCGGAATGGTCGAGACATAAAGATTGATATATTGGAAGCCTATGTTTGGAGTTCGAATGGTTCCGCTAAAACGGAATTTATCGGAGTACCGGAGGTTACGGAACCCCGGAGGTAAATGGGCCTCGATGGGCCTTGGTGGAAAGGAGAAGGGCAGCCCAAGAGGGCTGCGCGCCCCCCTTCCCTAGTCCTACTAGGACTAGGAGAAGGGGCCCCTCTCTCTCTTTCCCCTCCAGGAATCCTAGTCCAACTAGGATTGGGGAATCCTACTCCCGAGGGAGTAGGACTCCTGCATGCGCGCCTCCTTGGCCGCCGCCCCTCCCCCGGCTCCTTTATATACGGGGCAGGGGGCACCTTGAACACACAAGTTGATCGTGAGACCGTTCCTTAGCCGTGTGCGGTGCCCCCTCCACCATATTCCACCTCGGTTATACCGTCACAGTAGCTTAGGCGAAGCCTGCGCCGGTGAAACATCAAGATCGTCTACCACGCCGTCAGGTCGACGGAACTCTCCTCGACACTCGGCTGGATCGAGTACGAGGGACGCCATCGAGCTGTACGTGTGTCAAGAACTCGGGGCGCCGGAGTAACGGCGCGGGATCGGTCGGATCGCGAGGAGAACGTCGACTACTTCCTCTACGCCAGATCGCTTCCGCTTCGGGTCTACAAGGGTATGTAGACAACACTCTCCCCTCTCGTTGCTATGCATCACCATGATCTTGCGTGTGCGTAGGAAAATTTTTGAAATTACTACGTTCCCCAACAGAAATACCCCACATAAACAGAGAGAATGTCTTAACAAGGCCTTTAACTATGGAAGGATCAAAAGTTGTAGTATTTAACAAGAAAAAAACAAGAGTACTCGTCCTGATGGTCTTCTTGTTGAATTCTATCAGCATTACTGGGAGCTAGCTAGTTAAGCGGGATCTTAAGGTATTACTTGATGATTTCCATGAGGGGAAGTTAGGTATTGCTGATTGAATTATGAGATCATTACTCTTGTCCCAAAAACTAATGATGCAAAGAAAATTTAGAAATCTAGGCTAATTTACTGCTAAATGTGGGCTTTAAGATAGTAACTAAGGTGTTGATGAAAAGAATCGGTGTGGTGGAAGACCACGCGATCTTCTTTAGTCAAACTGCTTTTATTAGAGGGAGGTACAACATAGAAGGGGTAATGATTTTTCTTGAAGCTTTGTTTTCAATTCATCATAAAAAAAAGAGTGCTTCATTATCTAAAGTTGATTTTGAGAAGGCGTATGACAAGATCAAATAGCCCTCTATTTACCAGATGTTGCCATTGAAAGGGTTCCCTCATAATTGGTGTGATTGAGTTATGTAAACTATTATAGGAGGGCATCTTGGTGTTAAGGTCAATTATGACATAAGACCATATTTTAAAACTCACAAAGGGCTCAGACAGGGGGATGATATTTTCCCTCTACTATTTGTTTTGGTATTGATGCTCTTGCTATAATTATGGAGAAATCTAAAATAAATAATCTATACCAATATAAAAAGACCCAAAGTTGCTGATCCAATTAATCACGGCCATCAGACCATGCTAATCTAACAGCCCACATCGTTTCAATGGTGAGCACCTCAACATGTTTAGGGCTCTAATCAGAACCCTTAATCTCTAGTTACCAACGAACAAGATTATTCCAATGACGTAGAAACGACCAACGCACAACCACCGCTCGGCCCATGATCCCGCAACATCCCCCTATTCCACCCGTGAGACATCACGATCGCAGAATCGTCCTCAAACCACTACAGACACCAGCGCTACCTCACCTCATCTCCGACATGGGCCGCGATGCACCTCGTCGGGAGCATCCTGGCCAGCGCCCTTCACGGCGTCTACCACTCCTCTTACTCTGACGCCGCGAGCCGCCTCACCGGCCGGATCCACCGCCTAGACAGGGCCACTGTCCACTAACGGTCCACAACCTTAACGCCATCGCCGTCCTGGCTGATCCACTCCTCGCGTGGACGCCACAATCTCGACATCGTCGTACCTCTCGATGCTCACCGTGGTCAGCACAAGGGGCGGCCGCCCCGGGATCCCCTACCAGGTATATGAATGAGCACTCCTTCCCTAAATCCAAGCTATGACAGCTCCAAAGGTTGTTCTATGTCTCAAGGAAGAAGGTAGGTGATGCGTTAAAAAAATTTAGGGGCACACAGTGCGTTATTTGCGTTTAGGTTTTAGCGGAATGGGCTTGGGCCGATATTTTTCTAGGATCAATCAATGCGAATGGTCAAGTGGTGGTGGACCGACTGGGTAAGGAAGTGCACCTTGTCAGCAGTAACTAGCGTATTTCCCTTAAAAATCTAATTAGTGACATCTTTTTGGAACAAATTGATGCAGTACTGCACTAGCCTCTCACACCCTACTAAAAGAATGCGACATGGTTGGTAGATTTTGTTTTCACTGCTTTGTATCAGGTACTAATCCATCTTTTTTCAAATACAAGTAATAATAACCGACTGTTTTATGACCATCACATATTTGGCATCCTATTTTAGTCTCAGTATTTTCATATAAGCTTATTATAGTTGTTATCTGGCTTATTATAACATAAATATATGACTGCTAACTAGAATAATAAAAACAAACCCAAGATTACATGTGCATTGCACGTGCGTATTTACTAGTGTAGTTAAAGGTGTTTCGGAAGATGTTGTAGATCATGGGGAAAATATTCTACAGTACGCTGATGACACCATTTTTTACTTAGAGATTATGTTGATAGTGCTAGGAATTTGAAATTTACCTTATGTGCTTTTGAACAAATGTATGGCTTTAGTATTAATTTTCATACAAGTGAATTTTATTTTGTTTGGAGATGCTGACAGTAAAATTGATGCTTGTAAGGAAATATTGATTTGTAAATGGGGGAGATTCCTCTTAAATAACCGGGAATGTGTGTCTCAAATATTAGGATTAGAAATAAACATTGCGTGTGGGTAGAGAACCAACTGAAAAAGATGTGTGGTTGTTGGCAAGGAAAATATAATGGCTAAATATTACTAATAGGATAACTTCAGTTTGGTTAATATCCCTCTCTACATGATGTACTTTTATCCTATCCCTATGGGAGTATAAAATATAGGTGATTCCTTATGGCTAGATTTGTGTAGCATGGTGATCAGGATAAGAAGAAATGTCACCTGGTCAACTGGAAAAACTTGTTATAGACCCAAAGACAAAGGAGTTTTAGGGATTCTTAATACCGACCTTAGGAACAAACATGTACGCCGAATGACTATGGAAATTGGAAATGATGGATGGATTATGGCAACCTGTGTTGCTCAAAAATTATGTTAAAAGGATATGTCTTTCCAGGATCAAGCCAAGTGGGAGATTTACACATTTGGTCTATTTTACTGAAACTTCAAGGGATATTTTATAAGCCTTGTAAAAAGAAAGTGGGGGTGGGGCCAATGGTAGATTTTAGGAACACTAGTAAGTTGGTGACAAACCCCTTGAAAGATTCCTATGTGGGATTATATATTTGAGCTTTGATCATGACACAACAGAGGTTGAAGCCTTTATCAAAGGTTAGGAAGGATTCAGATTTAGAAGGACCTTGTGGGGAGGGGGGACACTTGTTGATGGTGTGAAATACCATGAGATCCCTCGGTAGGGGTCCAAATGCGACTAGAAGTCTGGGATCGAAGATCACACGAGGGGTTTAACCAGGTTCGGGCCTCCGTAGAGTAATACCCCTATATCCTGCTCTTTCTTTATTCATGGTGGAGGGATACCTCGTGCGAGGGGTTACAAGGTGTATGATGTTGCTACCGAGAGTTTCTATCTAAGATCATATGATCATGTGGGCTCCCTAGCCACCCCTTATAGAAACGATGGACTCCTAGGGTTTATAGAGAAGGCATATGTGCTCTCTGGCACCACTTCCCTTGTCTTGTCAGACAAGAAGGTCCTCAACATCATCCTTAGAGTTTCGCCCTTGCCTTAGGCCTTATGGGCCCTTGTGAGGCCTGAGGCCAGGCTCCCTCAGGTGAGCCACTGTGTTCTCCAGGGGGTTGCGTGCCCAGATGGCGCATATAATTTCGGGCCATGCCAAAGCCCGGTTGGGAAATGGGCCATGGTCGTGGGCATGTGCGGGAATCATGGCTTCATCATCATTGTAGCCAAGATTATTGGATACACCTTAAACCATTTCCCAACCGGGCTCCGTCATGTCCTGGAGTTAAAGGTGCCATCCCGTCTTGCAACCCCTAGAGAACATGGCGGTTGCAGGATATCAGTATCCAACCTCCCATAGAAGAAATACAAGGGAACAACATCAAGAAGGGAAAGAGCCCGCCGAAGAACTCGAAGACTGCTTCTGCGACCTCCCTCGTGCTCGGGGGCTACTGACAGTTCCATGCACCGGGGGTGGCTCACCCAAGGGAGCCCGGCCTCAGGCCTCACTAGGGCCTACAAGGGCCAATGCAATGGCAAAAACCTAAGGATGATGCCGAGGACCCTCTTTCCTAACAAGACAACGGCGCCAGAGATCACATCTTCCTTCTGTGTAAAAAGTAGGCATCTACCATCTACATAAGGGGAGGCCACAGAGCCCTCATGATCATCTAATCTCAGATAGAAACTCTTAGTAGAAAAATCATACACCAGTGTAACCCCTCGCATGAGGTATCCCTTCACCATGAATAAACAAACCAACAAGGATGTAGTGTATTACTCTACGGAGGCCTGAACCTGGGAAAATCCCTCGTGTGATCTCTGATCCCAGACTTCCAGACGTGCTTGGGACCCTACCAAGGGATCTGACGGTATTTCGCACCATCACTTGTGCTTTGGGATAATCTGAAATTAACTTGTGAAGAGATAGAATTGAGTGACATGAAGGATACCATCAGATAAACGATGTTGTTTTTACTGTTCAGTCTTTCTATACACATATGGTTGTTGTGGATAGTGGTTTTCCATAAAAAATGACTTTGGAATATTATAATTCCTCAAGAAACTAAAGATTTTTCTTTTGCTTATAGCTAGGAAAAGTATTTTAGGAAAAATACGATTTGTTGAGAAGAAGTTGGCCTAGCAATAAAAAGGTTGTGTTTTTTGTAGTTTAGATGAAAGTATTGATCACCTTCTTTCAAATGCTCTCTTGCTAGAGTGGTTTGGAATTTGCTTAGATGTTCCTCTAATTAAGTAAATGTTCCTTATAACCTGGGTACCTACTTTATTGCTTAGCTTCAGAGTTTCCCTAAAGAAACTGAAAGTGTGGTTATGGTAACGATTTCTGCCATTTTCTGGACGATTTGGTGATGTAGAAATGATGTAGTGTTTGATATAATGAAATTTAATGGTCCAAGAAATTTCATCAATAAGATTTTTCATTGGATATGTTCTTAGGGTGTTGGTGCTAGGGATAAAATTCATCAAGTAGGTGGCATGTGATATCTAAAAGGGAACCCATGGACGGGGATGGGGAGTCTTGCAAATTAGTGGCTGATTTTGGAATTTTGTCCACTTTATTCAAGTTGTTGCCTGGGATGATCTGCGCTACATGTCTTATGTTCTCAAATGTTGATGATTGTTTTGTCCTTTCTTCTAGTATTTTTCCTCTAGCATTAATTTGGGTCTTTATAATTCATGGCTTGGTTGGTTCGTGGTTTGTATATCTTCCAGAGTATGTCCCTATTGTGGCTTGGGTGCTTAGGTTAAGTGCCTATTGAGCTTTGCTATGCTCTCGAGTGCTCTAGTTTGACGTTGTTTGAGTTCGGATGATGGTACTATCGTTCAGTAGTTTAGCTAGTAAGTTTGGTAGTCTATAAGAAAATACTAGATGGTTTCTTTAACAGAAATAAGAGGGGGAGACCTCTCTTTTGCTCAATTTTTTTTCTAAATCAACACCAGGAACCATTAAATTTGATCACTGAGATTCGTCCAAGTAGAAGAGAGTAGAAGTTCTCCATCCCATGACTATAAATATTGATATGAAGTACCTCGCTCTTGTGCCGCTTGTGGGTGGCACCAGGGGTAAACTATATCAAGCACACACACCATCCAATCTATAATTTCTAGCTCCTATGCAGGCCCCTACCATAAAGGTGGTGGGGAGATCCTGGATGGCGGGTCAACTTCTTGAGGTGGGCGGGAGGGGGTCTTGATGATGCATCTTGTAGTAGCTCCGATGATGAGGCTCAACATGTGGTGTCATTTTGTCAATTGCTATTGCCCTTGGTGTGGCTCCTCGAGACACTCTTCGACGATGTTGCGATCCTTGGTTGTTCTTCCAGTCGTATGACTCTGGTGGAACTCCGGTTATCCCCCTAGCTCATCTTCCCGACTATTTGGTATCTCCCCTCTTAGAGCTACGACCCTTAGGTGGTTAGGAGGTGAGATTCATCTAGGCGAATCTAGTAGTCGCTCGAATATGTCCAAAATGTATCTACTTTATGCACTCAATTACTCTCTCATTCTTGCTCTAGTGAATAAAATTCCCGCTGCTAATGTCTTTTTTGGCAAAACAAACTTGTCTCTTGTTTCATGTAGGAATAAGTTTACTAGATTATAAAACAAGGAAGAAATGATATGTGTTTAGAGCATACTTACTAAAAAGAGGCTTCGGAGGGGGGAGTTGACACGCCCAATTTCTGCCCCCACGGTGCACGAGCCATAGAGACTTTTGCCTCAATGGTCCTTCAAGCTATATATTTGTCACACCAACATAAGCACCCAAGATTTATTTCCCGCCAATTTATGAAACCTATGAGGGAGTCATAACATGCCATCAACATTCTTCATTTTGGGGAAAATTTAATGACAGTATATGCCGTCAACGGGACCTCCACTCCATCCTCCATCGTATGGTCATGTTTCCCTGATTCATGTGTGAGTAATTCAATACAACCACATGGATGAACAAGAATGTGATGATTGCAACTATGTAATACTAACTTGGTCAAAAATTATTGGTCATAATTTGATTGTTATTATATAACTATTAGCGTTGCAACTTTGTTATGCATAAAACTTGTTACTAGGGCCCAATATTATTGAAGATAAATTTACCATTGATTTTATGATTGTGTTGTGAATCATGAGTGGCAACAGAGATGGGGTTACGAGACCTTCTGATGTGGGAAATATCCCTACTCTTACTTGTATGGAATTATATCAAGGCAATGCACAAGGAGGGATTACAATTATGGTCTTGGTGAGTTGATGGGTAACTCGTCGAAGATATGGTGGGTGATCTAGATGGAAAATCTGGATCAGTATGTCTATGATGTATAAACTATGTCTTTAGTAGATACCCTATGGTTATCGGTTATGTCGAATTTGGCCCTCCTTGCAGGGTCTTGACCTACTTCATGGATGCATCTCTCATTTTGTTCTTCTCCAAGTCGGATTGACTTGAATTGTCAAATACGACTCCTCTTCAAGGAGGTAGGGTGTGGCACGTCTAGGGAAGTCAGCCGCCCAGGAGTGATCCCTTCCCCGGGCACCACTTGTACACAAGAAAAATACGACCTACAATATAGTATGCGCAATGCGTGAATACGGTGAAATCACTTACCACTTTCCCTTGGAAGCGCCAAAGCCACAAAAAATTTATGCATAAAATTAAGGTTTCCTCTTTGGGATGAAGGGGGGCATACTCAAATGGGAAGCCAAGAAGGAGGCCACGTGAGCCCATTGGGGTTTCCCTAGGGTGGCCTCTCTGGTTCTTGATTTCTTTTTTCTTCAAACCACCCAATCTATTTTGGTTCGTTTTAGTCTTATCTAGAACTGTTCTTTTCCACTTGCCATCCTACAAAGTCCAGCTTCAACATGTTTCTGGTCTCCTACAAGTGCAAATCCATAATAAAAGATAAAAACGTAGGCACTCCCTCCGCCCGGGTTTATTCGGACCGAGAGCCAAAACGCTAAGACTAAGGAGGTGCACGCTAGTATGGGAGAAATAATTGATTAATTTGCTCCCTAACTACCCAATCAAACTGCCTTATTAACTGACCAGCATATACAGCGTGCATGCACATCGAATGAGCGAGGTCCATGTGTTGGCTTCAATGTAGTAACACAGAAACTGGGCGATTTTTAGGGGATAACCAATGTAATCGATGGAGCGGCCTAATAAACATGTACAACTACCGACGGCTCTCGGTCCCAATAAACCCAGACGGATGTAGTACAATACAGTAAAGATGATTTATTATGCATGGTAATTGCGCAATTTATTCTTTAAATTTGTACTGCAAAACACATGTATCAGTCCCCACATGAATTCTACATATCACCTCAGACATACAGACACACTGGGTGTCTACATAGTGTCTTAAAACATTACTATGATGTGCGCACTCCTGCTAAGATATATGGTTTGAGCAATTTTCTTGGAAAAATATTTGTGCAATATGTCACATCATTCAACTATGGTATATGCACCCTTTGAATCCCTATTTGGCCATCCTACCTAGCACTTTGGCATCTATAATATGATGGATTGCACACTCCCTGGTCTTGATTCCCGCCTGAAAGATCATGCAACAACCACAACTTGGTTTCGTCGCCAACTACTTCAAGCGCAACAACGAATGAAACATGAGGTAGACAAGTCTTGGTACGACCACACATTTACCACAAATGAACTAATGTACCTAAAAGTTACCACCCAACACACAACAACTGGTGGTGGCTCGCGGCAATGTAAATATTTCATTTTGCTTATATGCCCCCTACATGATCATGTATCATGTGGGTGTGGTGGCGTACCAACTGAATTTTTTAGCCTCCAATCAGGTGCTCCCCGTGGTGTACATGTCCTAACTCAAGAAGCATGTGGCCTATCAGATCAAAGACAACCTTCTATGATGCTTATGACTGATGATGTCTCCCATGTTTCAGATGTCATCCTTGAGCGCGCCATGGTGTGTCATGGAAAGACCATGACTCCTCATGCACATCTCATGGACGGACTCCTCGAAGGATCCTGCCAGCTCAGAAGATAAGGTAACATGCATCATGAGGGCCCAACAACACAACCTTAGGGATAATGCGGTCTTGAATGGGAGGGGTGAAGGAAATATGCCCTAGAGGCAATAATAAAGTTATTATTTATTTCCTTATATCATGATAAATGTTTATTATTCATGCTAGAATTGTATTAACCGGAAACATAATACATGTGTGAATATATAGACAAACAGAGTGTCACTAGTATGCCTCTACTTGACTAGCTTGTTAATCAAAGATGGTTATGTTTCCTAACCATGGACAAAGAGTTGTTATTTGATTAATGGGATCACATCATTAGTTGAATGATCTGATTGACATGACCCATTCCGTTAGCTTAGCACCCGATCGTTTAGTATGTTGCTATTGCTTTCTCCATGACTTATACATGTTCCTATGTCTATGAGATTATGCAACTCCCGTTTACCGGAGGAACACTTTGCGTGCTACCAAACGTCACAACATAACTGGGTGATTATAAAGGTGCTCTATAGGTGTCTCCAAAGGTACTTGTTGAGTTGGTGTATTTCGAGATTAGGATTTGACACTCCGAATGTCGGAGAGGTATCTCTGGGCCCTCTCGGTAATACACATCACTTAAGCCTTGCAAGCATTTCAACTAATGAGTTAGTTGTGAGATGATGTATTACTTAACGAGTAAAGAGACTTGCGGTAACGAGATTGAACTAGGTATTGGATACCGACGATCGAATCTCGGGCAAGTAACATACCAATGACAAAGGAACAACGTATGTTGTTGTGCGGTTTGACCGATAAAGATCTTCGTAGAATATGTAGAAACCAATATGGGCATCCAGGTCCCGCTATTGGTTATTGACCGGAGACATGTCTCGGTCATGTCTACATTGTTCTCGAACCGTAGGGTCCGCACGCTTAAGGTTTCGATGCGGTTTCATTATGAGTTTATGTATTTTGATGTACCGAAGGTTGTTGAGTCCGGATGTGATCACGGACATGACGAGGAGTCTCTAAATGGTCGAGACATAAAGATTGATATATTGGACGGATATATTTGGACACCGGAAAGGTTCGGGTGAGATTGAAATATACGGAGCTTCGGAGGTTACCGAACCCCGGTAAGTATATGGGCCTTATTGGGCCTTAGTGGAAGGAGAGAAAGGAGCAAGGGAGGGACGCGCCCCCAAGCCCAATCCAAATTGGGAAGGGGCCGCCCCCTATCCTTCTCTCCTCCCCTCTTCCTTCCTTCTCCTACTCCTAATAGGAAAGGGGGGGGCCAACCCTACTTGGAGTAGGTTTGCCCCCCTAGGGCGCGCCTCCCCCTTGGTCCGGCCTCCTCCTCCCTCCCTTCTTTATATACGGGGGTAGGGGGCACCCTAGACACACAAGTTGATCATTGAGATCGTTCCTTAGCCGTGTCGGTGCCCCCTCCACGATATTACACCTCGGTCATATTGTAGCGGTGCTTAGGCGAAGCCTGCGACAGATAACATCAAGATCGTCACCATGCCGTCGTCCGACGGAACTCCTCCCAGCGCCTCTGCTGGATCGGAGATCAGGGTGCGTCATCGAGCTGACGCGTGTCAAGAACTCGGAGGTGCCGGAGTAACGGTGCTTGGATCGGTCGGACCGGGAGGACGACGACTACTTCCTCTACGTTGCGTCAACGCTTCGCTTGGTCTCACGAGGGTGCGAGACAACACTCTCCCCTCTCGTTGCTATGCATCACCATGATCTTGCGTGTGCGTAGGAATTTTTGAAATTACTACGTTCCCCAACAAATGGCATCCGAGCCTAGGTTTTATGGTTTGATGTTATATGCATGAGTAGAACACAAGTGAGTTGTGGGCGATATAAGTCATACTGCTTACCAGCATGTCATACTTTGGTTCGGCGGTATTGTTGGATGAAGCGGCCCGGACCGACATTACGCGTACGCTTACGCGAGACTGGTTCTACCGCCGTGCTTTGCACACAGGTGTCTAGCGGGTGTCAGTTTCTCCAACTTTAGTTGAACCAAGTGTGGCTACGCCCGGTCCTTGCGAAGGTTAAAACAGCACCAACTTGACAAACTATCGTTGTGGTTTTGATGCGTAGGTGAGATTGGTTCTTGCTTAAGCCCGTAGCAGCCACGTAAAACTTGCAACAACAAAGTAGAGGACGTCTAACTTGTTTTTGCAGGGCATGTTGTGATGTGATATGGCCAAGACATGATGCTATATTTTATTGTATGAGATGATCATGTTTTGTAACGAAGTTATCGGCAATCGGCAGTAGCCATATGGTTGTCGCTTTATTGTATGAAATGCAAACGCATACTGTAATTGCTTTACTTTATCACTAAGCGGTAGCGATAGTCGAGAAGTAATAGATGGCGAGCGACAACGATGCTACGATGGAGATCAAGGTGTCGCTACCGGTGACGATGGTGATCATGATGGTGCTTGGAGATGGAGATCACAAGCACAAGAAGATGATGGCCATATCATATCACTTATATTGATTGCATGTGATGTTTATCCTTTATGCATCATATCTTGCTCGATTGACGGTAGCATTTTAAGATGATCTCTCACTAAAATTATCAAGTAGTGTTCTCCCGAGTATGCACCGTTGCCAAAGTTCGTCGTGCCTGGACACCACGTGATGATCGGTGTGATAAGCTCACGTCCATCTACAATGGGTGCAAGCCAGCTTTGCACACGCCGAATACTCAAGTTAAACTTGACGAGCCTAGCATATGCAGATATGGCCTCGAACACGGAGACCGAAAGGTCGAGCGTGAATCATATAGTAGATATGATCAACATAAGATGTTCACCATTGAAAACTACTCCATCTCACGTGATGATCGGTTATGGTTTAGTTGATTTGGGTCACATGATCACTTAGATGACTAGAGAGATGTCTGTCTAAGTAGGAGTTCTTAAGTAATATGATTAATTGAACTTAAATTTATCATGAACTTAGTCCTGGTAGTATTTTGCAAATTATGTTGTAGATCAATAACTCGCGTTGTTGCTTTCATATGTTTATTTTGATATGTTCCTAGAGAAAATTGTGTTGAAAAATGTTAGTAGCAATGATGCGGATTGGATCCGTGATCTGAGGTTTATCCTCATTGTTGCACAGAAGAATTATGTCCTTAATGCACCGCTAGGTGGCAGACCAATTGCAGGAGCAGATGCAGACGTTATGAACGTTTGTCTAGCTCAATATGATGACTACTTGATAGTTTAAGTGCACCATGCTTAACGGCTTAGAATCGGGACTTCAAAGACGTTTTGAACGTCATGGACCATATGAGATGTTCCAGGAGTTGAAGTTAATATTTCAAGCAAATACCCGAGTTGAGAGATATGAAGTCTCCAACAAGTTCTATGGCTAAAAGATGGAGGAGAATCGCTCAACTAGTGAGCATGTGCTCAGATGGTCTGGGTACTAAAATCGCTTGAATCAAGTGGGAGTTAATCTTCCAGATAAGATAGTGATTGACAGAATTCTCTAGTCACCATCACCAAGTTAGTAGAACTTCGTGATGAACTATAGTATGCAAGGGATGACGAAAATGATTCCCGAGCTCTTCATGATGTTGAAATCGACGAAGGTAGAAAGCAAGAAAGAGCATCAAGTGTTGATGGTTGACAAGATCACTAGTTTCAAGAAAAGGGCAAAGGGAAAGAAAGGGGAACTTCAAGTGGAAAGACAAGCAAGTTGTCACTCCCGTGAAGAAGACCAAAGCTGGACCAAAGCCTGAAACTGAGTGTTTACACTGCAAAGGGAATGATCACTGGAAGCGGAAATGCCCCAAGTATTTGGCGGATAAGAAGGATGGCAAAGTGAACAAAGGTATATTTGATATACATGTTATTGATGTGTACTTTACTAGTGTTTATAGCAACCCCTCGGTATTTGGTACTGGTTCAGTTGCTAAGAGTAGTAACTCAAACGGAGTTGCGAATAAGCGAAACTAGTTAAGGGTGAAGTGACGATGTGTGTTGAAAGTAGTTCCAATATTGATATGATCATCAACGCACACTCCCTATACTTTCGGGATTAGTGTTAAACCTAAATAAATGTTATTTGGCGTTTGCGTTGAGCATGAATATGATTTGATCATGTTTATTGCAATACGGTTATTCATTTAAAATCAGAGAATAATTGTTGTTCTATTTAAATGAATAAAACCTTCAATGGTCATACACCCAACGAAAATAGTTTGTTGGCTCTCGATCGTAGTGATGCACATATTCATAATATTGATGCCAAAAGATGCAAAGTTAATAATGATAGTGCAACTTATTTGTGGTAATCGCTGTTTAGGTCATATCGTGTAAAGCGATGAAGAAGCTCCATACCGATGGACTTTTGGAACCACTTGATTATGAATCACTTGGTACTTGCGAACCGTGCCTCATGGGCAAGATGACTAAAACGCCGTTCTCGGTACTATGGAGAGAGCAACAGATTTGTTGGAAATCATACATATGAGATGTATGTGGTCCGATGAATGTTGAGGCTCGTGGCGGATATCGTTATTTTCTGACCTTCACAAGATGATTTGAGCAGATATGGGTATATCTACTTGATGAAACATAAGGCTGAAATAGTTGAAAGGTTCAAAGAATTTCAGAGTGAAGTGGAAAAATCATCGTAAACAAGAAAAATAAAGTTTCTACGATCTGATCGCGGAGACAAATATTTGAGTTACGAGTTTGGTCTTCAATTAAAACAATGTGGAATAGTTTCACAAATTCATGCCACCTGGAACACCACATCATAATGGTGTGTCCGAATGTCATAACCGTACTTTATTGGATATAGTACAATCTATGATGTTTCTTACCGATTTACCAATATCGTTTTGGGATCATGCATTAGAGACAACTGCATTCACGTTAAATAGGGCACCATCTAAATCCGTTGAGACGACACTGTATGAACTGTGGTTTAGCAAGAAACCAAAGTTGTCGTTTCTTAAAGTTTGGGGCTGCGATGCTTATGTGAAAAAGTTTCATCCTGATAAGCTCAAACCCAAATCGGAGAAATGTGTCTTCATAGGATACCCAAAGGAGACAGTTGGGTACACCTTCTATCACAGATCCGAAGGCAAGACATTTGTTGCTAAGAATGGATCCTTTCTAGAGAAGGAGTTTCTCTTGAAAGAAGTGAGTGGGAGGAAAGTAGAACTTGATGAGGTAACTATACCTGTTCCCTTATTGGAAAGTAGTTCATCACAGAAATCTGTTCTTGTGACTACTATACCAATTAGTGAGGAAGCTAATGATGATGATCATGTAACTTCAGATCAAGTTACTACCGAACCTCGTAGGTAAAACAGAGTGAGATCCGCACCAGAGTGGTACGGTAATCCTGTTCTGGAGGTCGTGTTACTTGACCATGATAAACCTACGAACTATGAGGAAGCGATGATGAGCCCAGATTCCGCAAAATGGTTTAAGGCCATGAAATCTGAGATATGATCCATGTATGAGAACAAAGTATGGACTTTGATGGATTTGCCCGATGATCGGCAAACCATAGAAAATAAATGGATCTTCAAGAGGAAGACGGACGTTGATAGTAGTGTTACTATCTACAAAGCTAGAATTGTCGCAAAAGGTTTTCGACAAGTTCAAAGTGTTGACCACGATGAGAGTTTCTCACTCGTATCTATGCTTAAGTCTGTCCGAATCATGTTAGCAATTGCTGCATTTTATGAAATCTGGCAAATGGATAAACAAAACTGCATTCCTTAATGGAGTTATTGAAGAAGAGTTGTATGTGATGCAACCAAGAGGTTTTGTCGATCCTAAAGGTGTTAACAAATTGTGCAAGCTCCTGCGATCCATCTATGGACTGGTGCAAGCATCTCAGAGTTGGAATGTATGCTTTGATAAGTTGATCAAAGCATATAGTTTTATACAGACTTGCAGTGAAGCCTGTATTTACTAGAAAGTGAGTGGGAGCACTACAACATTTCTGATAAGTATATGTGAATGACATATTGTAGATCGGAAGTAATGTAGAATTATTCTGCAAAGCATAAAGGAGTGTTTGAAAGGAGTTTTTCAAAGAAAGACCTCGGTGAAGCTGCTTACATATTGAGCATCAAGATCTATAGAGATAGATCAAGACGCTTGATAAGTTTTTTCATTGAGTACATACCTTGACAAGATTTTGAAGTAGTTCAAAATGGAACAGTCAAAGAAAGAGTTATTGCCTGTGTTACAAGGTGTGAAATTGAGTAAGACTCAAAACCCGACCACGGCAAAAGATAGAAAGAGAATGAAAGTCATTCCCTATGCCTTGGCCATAGGTTCTATAAAGTATGCCATGCTATGTACCAGATCTATTGTATACCCTACATCTGAGTTTGGCAAGGAGTACAATAGTGATCTAGGAGTAGATCATCGACAGCGGTCAAAATTATCCTTAGTGGAATAAGGATATGTTTCTCGATTATGGAAGTGACAAAAGGTTCGTCGTAAAGGGTTACGCCGATGCAAGTTTTGACACCGATCCGATGACTCTAAGTCTCGATCTAGATACATATTGAAAGTGGGAGCAATTAGCTAGAGTAGCTCCGTGCAGAGCATTGTAGACATAGAAAATTGCAAAATACATAACGGATCTGAATGTGAAAGACCCGTTGACTAAGATTCTCTCACAAGCAAAACATGATCACACCTTAGTACTCTTTGGGTGTTAATCACATAGCGATGTGAACTAGATTACTGAATCTAGTAAACCCTTTGGGTGTTGGTCACATGGCGATGTGAACTATGGGTGTTAATCACATTATGATGTGAATTATCGATGTTAATCACATAGTGATGTGATCTAGATTATTGACTCTAGTGCAAGTGGGAGACTGAAGGAAATATGCCCTAGAGGCAATAATAAAGTTATTATTTATTTCCTTATATCGTGATAAATGTTTATTATTCATGCTAGAATTGTATTAACCGGAAACATAATACATGTGTGAATATATAGACAAACAGAGTGTCACTAGTATGCCTCTACTTGACTAGCTTGTTAATCAAAGATGGTTATGTTTCCTAACCATGGACAAAGAGTTGTTATTTGATTAACGGATCACATCATTAGTTGAATGATCTGATTGACATGACCCATTCCGTTAGCTTAGCACCCGATCGCTTAGTATGTTGCTATTGCTTTCTCCATGACTTATACATGTTCCTATGACTATGAGATTATGCAACTCCGTTTACGGAGGAACACTTTGTGTGCTACCAAACGTCACAACGAATCGGGTGATTATAAAGGTGCTCTATAGGTGTCTCCAAAGGTACTTGTTGAGTTGGCGATTTCGAGATTAGGATTTGTCACTCCAATGTCGGAGAGGTATCTCTGGCCCTCTCGGTAATACACATCACTTAAGCCTTGCAAGCATTTCAACTAATGAGTTAGTTGTGAGATGATGTATTACGGAACGAGTAAAGAGACTTGCCGGTAACGAGACTGAACTAGGTATTGGATACCGACGATCGAATCTCGGGCAAGTAACATACCGATGACAAAGGGAACAACGTATGTTGTTGTGCGGTTTGACCGATAAAGATCTTCGTAGAATATGTAGGAACCAATATGGGCATCCAGGTCCCGCTATTGGTTATTGACCGGAGACATGTCTCGGTCATGTCTACATTGTTCTCGAACCGTAGGGTCCGCACGCTTAAGGTTTCGATGACAGTTTCATTATGAGTTTATGTATTTTGATGTACCGAAGGTTGTTCGGAGTCCCGGATGTGATCACGGACATGACGAGGAGTCTCGAAATGGTCGAGACATAAAGATTGATATATTGGACGGATATATTTGGACACCGGAAAGGTTCCGGGTGAGATTGGAAATATACCGGAGCTCCGGGAGGTTACCGGAACCCCCCGGTAAGTATATGGGCCTTATTGGGCCTTAGTGGAAGGGAGGGAAAAGGAGCAAGGGAGGGGGCGCGCCCCACCAAGCCCAATCCGAATTGGGAAGGCCCCCCCCCCCTTTCCTTCTCTCCTCCCCCCTCTCCCTTCCTTCTCCTACTCCGAATAGGAAAGGGGGGGCCAAACCTATTTGGAGTAGGTTTGCCCCCCTAGGGCGCGCCTCCCCCTTGGGCCGGCCTCCTCCTCCCTCCCTCCTTTATATACGGGGGTAGGGGGGCACCCTAGACACACAATTTGATCATTGAGATCGTTCCTTAGCCGTGTGTGGTGCCCCCCTCCACGATATTACACCTCGGTCATATTGTAGCGGTGCTTAGGCGAAGCCTCGCGACAGAGAATATCAAGATCGTCACCACGCCGTCATCTTGTGGAACTCCTCCCAGCGCCTCCGCTGGATCGGAGATCGAGGTGCGCCATCGAGCTGACGCGTGTCAAGAACTCGGAGGTGCCGGAGTAACGGTGCTTGGATCGATCAGACCGGAGGACGACGACTACTTCCTATACGTTGCCAACGCTTCCGCTTTGGTCTCACGAGGGTATGCGAGACAACACTCTCCCTCTCGTTGCTATGCATCACCATGATCTTGCGTGTGCGTAGGAATTTTTTTGAAATTACTACGTTCCCCAACAAGGGGAATGTCATGATGGGCAAGGCACTTGAAGTAGAGTTGACCTGGGTTATAACTTAGTATGGGCTTTGGGTACGTGTGTGTGTGTGTCCGGGGTCGCCAAACCCATCACGTGGCATGTGACTCCACTTCCTATTTAGGGTGATGTTTGAATGTGAAGTGTATCGATGGCTGCAATGCATGAGCTTGAAACCAAACCACTAAATCAGGGTATCTATCCTCCTCCCGAGTTCCCGATTACCTCTTGAATCACCCTCATCCTTTTGAACAAAGTTAGGAACATGACACTGTTGAACCAACTATTAGAACTAAACTGACTACAAATTAACACTCATCAGAAATGCTTTCCTTGTTAAACCAAGCCATGAAAACCAACTAATAATGAACACCCATGTTCCCTACAAATAGAACAATTATTTTATCTAGTTTACACAAGGAGATTTCCAATGGTATTGTAACTAAGCTGGCAACATCGAGAGGATTCTAGCTTAGAAACTTTTGCATCCCTCATTCCCAATTTCACAATGTCTGTTCACACGTATACACAGAGACATAAATCTAAATAGTATTTTATATAATCACATTACACTTGCTATAACGGGTAGATTAATAGTATGGCCATGTAGAACCAATGATTGTATGACTCTATCAAGCATTCCTAATGTTTTCCCCTCATAGGTATAAAGACATAACATACATTGTGAAACACAAGGTATATATGACATTTTCTATACTAAGTTCCTAGGAAATCAATCCAAAATGCAACTCCTTTTAGACTTTCAAATTCGGTCCAGAATTTAGCCAGATCTAAATTTAGTGCACTTTTTCTCATGTGGTCCGTGCTTCCTCTTTTTTAGTTTATTGGGCTCATTTTCAAAATGCTTATAACCAAGGAGAACCTAATTAGTTCATATACCATTAATTAATACATAATGCATATCCCCTTCATGCCTTAGTTAGTTTTACAATGAGAACCAAATTGGACATAATTTAATGCAAATACAGTAAATGTTTGCCTATTTTTTAAAGCAAGAGGGCTTACAAACAAGAAACTTTAGATTTTTTAGATGGACATAATAAACTACAATGGAGATAATAATAATATTTAGCTCCTCATCAATTCCATCAAGAATTGGGAATATAAGTTTAGTGTCTATAGAAAATTGTGGGAATAAATGAATGGTAGCAGCGACATTTTAACTTTTGATAAATGGATGTCCTCATTGGTTTCTTTGAACATATTAAGTTGATACAAGCACAAATACTTTAGGCCCCTTGCTTCTGCATCCTCGATGCACACAACGAATAAGGGCATACAAGAGCCATCCACGAGCGGGGGGAAAGTCACCTGAAGAATGGCGTCACGTCAAGGACGAACGGCGACGAGAGAAGGAGATCCAAAATGAAGGGGGCGAATGGGAGCACGATGAGGCAAGCCAGCCGCACCCCCCAGCCTCGTCGAACCATAACTAGCGGCCACCTCGCGGAGGGGCAGAACATGAAAAGTCAAAAACACCCTCGGTGGGGCACAGAAATATCGGCAGTGGCACGAGATCTTTTCATCTCGAGGGTGCTGACGAACCGCACAGGCCACGCTCACAGGCACAGCCGCTGACCGGCGCGGCCCACCAGCGAGGTCCAGCGAGGGACCCCACACGTCATCGACAGCAAAGTAATTCTGGAGTAAGCAAAACCAGTAAGAAAAACCGAATGGAAGCTACTATTCATCACTATTCATTGATTGGCTTGATCCAACGGCCGAGGTCTTCCAGAAGTGAGATCGTACGGCCGAGAACGCATCAAAAATCAAATCTGGCTGCCAGGAATCCCGAGAGGCGAGGAGGCTGGGTGGCTCCCGTCGTGCTTGTTTCTTGATTCATTCGTATAATTCCAAAATATAGGAATAGGAAAAACATATGATTTGAGATGGAGTGCTATATTTTATCCTACATGAAGTGAAAACACAAGAATTTTCAATAACACAAAGTTTTGTTTATGCAAGAGGAAGTGAAAACTCAAGAAACATAACACTCAAGATGATGTAATATGAATGATATGTTGTCATGTAGGGAGGGTAAAAAAGATGTGATGACCGCCTCTAACTACGCCACCTTCAACAGCTTGTGATCCTCCGACCGTTGAAGCATACACCAGGCATGCATTTCTTTGTAGATAAGTATATAACCTATAGGAATTTATATCCCTCTTATCAGAAGCAACATCATTTCTACAAAGTCAGAGTGATCAACAATGGCAGTTGTACCAACCAGGTTAGAGCCCTCAAACTATGTCAGAGACCTATTAATGAATTAGCAAACATATGGTAACACATTGAGGGGTATAAGTTAGACACGGCCATCAGTTTGCACCACATGGTTTTGTTTCCATGATAATGTAAAAAGTTCTTCATCATGGTTACAAAGAACAACAATTTTGTCTGCGCAACCAAGATCTTGAAATGAATTATCCCTTGCTCTTCAGATGAAGTACCCCTCAGTCCATATGACTCACCTATGCATATAACAGAAGGAAAATCCCTGCTTTAAAAATGAATTTTCAGTTTCCATAATTGCATTTTGGATTGGTACATCGAATTTCGTTACGGTCTCATACATCGATTCGACGAATAAATGGCTGGTCTGGTGTAAGTTTCACCTAAACGGGTAATTTTCGTCCACTAACTGAACTGGTACGACAAGTACACTGTTGATTCTATACCATTTTGTAGTGACATTTTAAGTTCCATAGTCATTTTCGTTCACTAACTGAATACTGGTTCAATGAGCTCATAGTGGATTTCATGCCATTCTGTAGTGAAATTTTATGTTCCATAGTCATTTAAATGCGAATATTGGTTAGATGAGCGCCATTGATTATGTGCCAATTTTGTAGCGACATTTTAGCTACAATGTCACTTGTGCCCAACTCTTAAAATGCCTACTGGAGGTAGTATTATTCAAGTTTATTAGTATAAATTTGAAGGTCTACATCTACATTTTAACTTTTGATAAATGGATGTCCTCATTGGTTTCTTTGAACATATTAAGTTGATACAAGCACAAATACTTTAGGCCCCTTGCTTCTGCATCCTCGATGCACACAACGAATAAGGGCATACAAGAGCCATCCACGAGCGGGGGGAAAGTCACCTGAAGAATGGCGTCACGTCAAGGACGAACGGCGACGAGAGAAGGAGATCCAAAATGAAGGGGGCGAATGGGAGCACGATGAGGCAAGCCAGCCGCACCCCCCAGCCTCGTCGAACCATAACTAGCGGCCACCTCGCGGAGGGGCAGAACATGAAAAGTCAAAAACACCCTCGGTGGGGCACAGAAATATCGGCAGTGGCACGA
Source organism: Aegilops speltoides (assembly GCA_021437245.1). NCBI lineage: Eukaryota > Viridiplantae > Streptophyta > Magnoliopsida > Poales > Poaceae > Aegilops > Aegilops speltoides. The sequence goes on from CM038142.1 coordinate 407,079,888, forward strand.
TATCTTTTCATCTCGAGGGTGCTGACGAACCGCACAGGCCACGCTCACAGGCACAGCCGCTGACCGGCGCGGCCCACCAGCGAGGTCCAGCGAGGGACCCCACACGTCATCGACAGCAAAGTAATTCTGGAGTAAGCAAAACCAGTAAGAAAAACCGAATGGAAGCTACTATTCATCACTATTCATTGATTGGCTTGATCCAACGGCCGAGGTCTTCCAGAAGTGAGATCGTACGGCCGAGAATGCATCAAAAATCAAATCTGGCTGCCAGGAATCCCGAGAGGCGAGGAGGCTGGGTGGCTCCCGTCGTGCTTGTTTCTTGATTCATTCGTATAATTCCAAAATATAGGAATAGGAAAAACATATGATTTGAGATGGAGTGCTATATTTTATCCTACATGAAGTGAAAACACAAGAATTTTCAATAACACAAAGTTTTGTTTATGCAAGAGGAAGTGAAAACTCAAGAAACATAACACTCAAGATGATGTAATACGAATGATATGTTGTCATGTAGGGAGGGTAAAAAAGATGTGATGACCGCCTCTAACTACGCCACCTTCAACAACTTGTGATCCTCCGACCGTTGAAGCATACACCAGGCATGCATTTCTTTGTAGATAAGTATATAACCTATAGGAATTTATATCCCTCTTATCAGAAGCAACATCATTTCTACAAAGTCAGAGTGATCAACAATGGCAGTTGTACCAACCAGGTTTAGAGCCCTCAAACTATGTCAGAGACCTATTAATGAATTAGCAAACATATGGTAACACATTGAGGGGTATAAGTTAGACACGGCCATCAGTTTGCACCACATGGTTTTGTTTTCATGATAATGTAAAAAGTTCTTCATCATGGTTACAAAGAACAACAATTTTGTCTGCGCAACCAAGATCTTGAAATGAATTATCCCTTGCTCTTCAGATGAAGTACCCCTCAGTCCATATGACTCACCTATGCATATAACAGAAGGAAAATCCCTGCTTTAAAAATGAATTTTCAGTTTCCATAATTGCATTTTGGATTGGTACATCGAATTTCATTATGGTCTCATACATCGATTCGACGAATAAATGGCTGGTCTGGTGTAAGTTTCACCTAAACGGGTAATTTTCGTCCACTAACTGAACTGGTTCGACAAGTACACTGTTGATTCTATACCATTTTGTAGTGACATTTTAAGTTTCATAGTCATTTTCGTTCACTAACTGAATACTGGTTCAATGAGCTCATAGTGGATTTCATGCCATTCTGTAGTGAAATTTTATGTTCCATAGTCATTTTCGTCTGAATATTGGTTAGATGAGCGCCCAGTTGATTATGTGCCAATTTTGTAGCGACATTTTAGCTACAATGTCACTTGTGCCCAACTCTTAAAATGCCTACTGGAGGTAGTATTATTCAAGTTTATTAGTATAAATTTGATGGTCTACATCTACATTTTGGATCATAGATAGCCCCCCCCCCCCATCAATTATAAGTGTCGTGGTGTGGCTTAGTTTAAAACCGCGACACTTAGTTTAAAACCGCGACACTTATTATCGATTGGAGGGAGCAGTATTCTTGAGGATAAATCCAAAATTTAATCTAACTCGAAGAAATCCAAATTTTGAGGCCCGGTGTATGTTTTCTAGTGAAGAGATTGTCCTACTTGCATTGACCGTAGATGATGTGTCAATGAGATAGAGCCGACAAGTGGTTCTATAATTATACATACTCTAATGCTTGTTAGTTCTTGAGAATTGTGTTGACAACCAGGAGTGCTTATAAGTAAATTATTGCCATAGCATTGGTTCTCTATGCGACAGCGGTTCGTTCATTATTCTTCATAAATCACTACCCGCGTCTTTCCAAAAACAAAAGACTTTTTTCCCTAAAAAAAAAAGACTTTTCCAAAAAAAATAAGAAGACCCCAGCACCAAATCTGTACACAAATCCTGAACCCTGCGGCTTAAATACACCGCATTCCGTAGCGATCCTCCTCCACTTTCCAATCTCCCATCCCCTCCCTCACAAAGTCTGCAACATCTCGGCCCCGTCCCACGCCATGGCAACCGTGGACATGCGGCGGTTGGAGACAGGCGCCGGCGGCGGTTACGACGGCATGGGGTTGTCCAAGCGGGTGGACGACGACCTCGACGACGACGGCCGGCCGCGGCGCACGGGCACGGCGTGGACGGCCAGCGCGCACATCATCACCACTGTGCTGGGGTCCGGCGTGCTGTCCCTGGCGTGGGGGGTGGCACAGCTGGGCTGGGTGGCCGGCCCCGGCGTGATGACGCTGTTCGCCGCCGTCATCTACTACACCTCGGCGCTCCTGGCCGACTGCTACCGCACCGGCGACCCCGTGTCCGGCCCGCGCAACCGCACCTACATGGCCGCCGTCCGCGCCACCCTGGACGAGTCCAAGGTGAAGCTCTGCGGCGCCATCCAGTTCGTCAACCTCTTCGGCATCGGCATCGGCATCACCATCGCCGCGTCCGTCAGCATGCTGTACGGAACGAGACTAAATCGCACTCCACCACAACTTCCTACCTTTTTTCATCTTGTCAAACAATCTTCATTCCTTTTTTGCTGGATTTGGTATGACGAACAGGGCGATCAAGAAGGCGGGATGCTTCCACAAGGAAGGGCACAAGGGCGACTGCAACAGTTATTCCATGAGCCCGTACATTGCCATCTACGGCATCATGGAGATCTTCTTCTCGCAGATCCCGGGGTTGGACAGTATGTGGTGGCTGTCCATCCTCGCCACCGTCATGTCCTTCACCTACTCCACCATCGGCATCTCCCTCGGCGTCGCGCAGGTTGTAGGTACGTGGTCTCTGGTCGGTGTGGGGTAGTATATACCAAGTCTTAATTCATGTTGAATCAAGGGAATCTAATCTATTGACGACGACATTGCTACAAAATTTCAGCCAACGGGGGGATCCAGGGCGGCCTCACCGGCGTGGCCGTCGGCATCAACGCCACCGGCAAGAGTATCACCGTGATGGAGAAAGTCTGGCGTAGTCTTCAGGCGTTTGGGAACATGGCTTTCGCCTACGGCTTCTCCATCGTCCTGCTCGAGATCCAAGCAAGTCGCTGTCCAGATACTATCTCGATTTTCCTTAATTAATGACCTGTCCTGTCTTTGTTAATTCGGTGATTGTCGTACCCAGGTGGGGTTGTGTTTGCTGATTTGTTCTTTGTGCATGCTGATTATTATCGCAGGACACGCTGAAGGCGGCGGCGCCGTCGGAGGCGAAGGTGATGAAGAAGGCGACGGCGGTGAGCGTGGCGGTGACGACGGTGATCTACCTGCTGTGCGGGTGCGTGGGGTACGCGGCGTTCGGCGACGGGGCGCCGGACAACCTCCTCACGGGCTTCGGCTTCTACGAGCCCTTCTGGCTGCTGGACGTGGCCAACGCCGCGGTCGTCGTCCACCTCGTGGGCACGTACCAGGTCATCACCCAGCCCATCTTCGCCTACGTCGAGCTGCGGGCCGCCGCGGCCTGGCCGGACAGCGCGTTCGTGGGCACGAGGGAGGTCCGGCTGTGGCCCACGGCCGTCCGCGTGTCCGTGTGCCCGCTCCGGCTGACCTGGCGCACGGCGTACGTGTGCGTGACGACGGCCGTGGCCATGGCGATGCCCTTCTTCGGGTCCGTGGTGGGGCTCATCGGCGCCATCTCCTTCTGGCCGCTCACCGTCTACTTCCCCGTGTCGATGTACATCGCGCAGCGCCGGGTGCCGCGGGGCAGCACGCGGTGGCTGTTCCTCCAGGCGCTCAGCGCCGTGTGCCTCCTCGTGTCCGTCGTGGCGGCGGCCGGCTCCGTCGCCGACGTCGCGGCCGAGTTCAAGGCCCACAACCCGTTCCGCCGGGGGTGACCGGGTCTCTTCGGCCGGCGATGCTCCGCTCACTCAACCAAGTTGGCGAGCAACGTTTTACTGCCTCGATGTACTACTACTAGTACTAATTATCGTGTACTCTGCGTCGTCAGAAGCTTGTCCTCGTCCGGTGGTCAGGTGCTGAACCGGACTGTAGCACCCGTGGAATAGTCGTGTGGCTAGCCTACTGGCATGGTGGTCGTGGTTGTGGTTGTGGGTGACACCCGCTCCGCTTGGCATGTGTAAACGTGTGTTTTCTTCCCGGTGTCCTTGTGTCTAGACGTGCTGGGTTTGTCGTGCGAGTGTTTTTCCACAGACCGGGAAGTTAAGTCAATGGAGTGGCGAATTATACAAGGCCACCAGATGCATGGGCAATCTTTTCTCGTCAGACACACTCGAGTCCATTGAAAAGAGCATGGCCCGGTCGTTCCGGTGCGTGCTCGGCGCGTGCATGTGGGGCCTCCTCTAGCGTTTCGTTTGTTGTCTGCGTGTTTCGATCGGGCTATGGCGCCGTCGCTCGCATCACCGGCGGTCACGCCATCGCTAGGACTGCTGTACGTTGAGAGAGACCGATGGATTTTGGCTGCACCAAGAGAATGTCCCTTTTTGGCGAAAGTGCTCTTTTATCCTGAGCTCTTATGCTCTCGCATGAACAGTAAAATCGAAAATAATAATAATAAAATTCAAAAAAATCTGATTTTTCTTTATGAAGGACATTGATGAATGTTCTAATAGCGTGCAAAATTCCAGATCGAAATGACATTTGTGGAGGTCTGGGCAAAAATAACAAAATCGATGCTCCAAAATGCTTCCAACAATAGTCTTTTTGGAGCATCGATTTTATTGTTTTTGCCCAGACCTCCACGAATGTCATTTCAGCCTGAAATTTTGCTCAATTAGAAATTTGTCAATGTTCATCACAAAAAAAATCAGTTTTTTTATTATCATTTTTACTTTTTTTTTTTATTTTACAGTTCATGCGGGAGCATAGCTCGAGACCAAATACTCCATGTCCCCTTTTTGGCGGAATCAGAGAGAATGTCCCTAACATGTGAGGATTCTGGCTCTATTTTTTTTTTGTCTTAAAAAAACATTTTCCCTCCTTGGCCCTGTTTCGGACAAAGCAAAAATAGAGCCCCTAAAATGTCACTATTACCAGTATTACCAAAACTTTATTACAAACAGTCCCTTGAGGGATATCCGATAAAACTTTATTACAAACAAACAGACGAAATCTCCAACTTAACACACAATATTTGAGACGAAACACCCCATTCACACAAAATATAACTAAGATAAAGCATGTTGCAATGTTTCTCATAACATTTATCAACGAAGCATCGATGGCGCATACTAACAACTTTAAGGCTAACTCCAGCGCGCGACCCCATGCTGTCTGGGTGCGTCCGTTTGGATCAAAACAGACATACCAGACGGCCCAGCGCGCGGGCGCAAACGGACTTTTGTCCGTTTTATGTTCGCTTTCGACCCATCCCCGGCCCAAGTTTGGGCCGCTTTTGAGGTGAAACAGACAGCGCGCGGACGAGCAGTACACGCGTGCTTGTCCTCCCCTGGCCCGCATGTCGATGGCACAAAGCACCCGCCTGACACCCCATTTCGCGCCATTTTTCCCCAAACCCTCCCACGTCACGACCTCCCCTCCGCCCACCACCCTCCCTCCATGGTCGATGCCCCACCGAATTATGGCAGCCAGGCTGTCGATCCGCCCGAAAAGGTGAAGAAGAAGGCGGCCAAGGGTCCGAAGAAGCCGCGGTCGGAACTCAAGCGGGCGGAGCTCGCAAAGCTGGACGCGAAATCGGCCAAGAGGAGGAACCAGAGGCGGCGGCCAAGGGGCAAGAACGCTACGACCATGTTCTCCGCTGGGCGCGCTGCGTTGGAGGCCACGCGGCACAAGGCCAATGTCGACGAGAAAGAGGACATCATCAACAAAGCGCACACCCTCCTCATGCTTGGGATTTGTCGTCCGACGAGTTTCTCGGCAGCGCCCGTCGGCCCCGTGAGCACAGGCTCATTGGTTGCCCGGCCTCCGCACTGCCCCTCGCCGATGTCGCGGACCACGCCTTTGTCGCCTGGTTTTCCTCCGCCAAGGTACGAAGGCCAGACCCGTTTCTCAGGGTCGCCGGACATGGGCGTGATCGCGCCGTCCACCCAGCGCCCCTCGGCCGTCATCGACCTCAACGTCACGCCGGGGTCCAGCATTGGCGGCTGCCCGTCCGTCGAGATGCAAAGAAAGCAAGCACTACCGACGTCTACGACCACCATGTCGTCGCCCCACGTCCTGTTCGACGAAATGCCAACACCAAGGCCAACGGTCGACGACCCCTTCTATGACTAGTTCGTCGAGAATGTCATCTATGAGGGCCGTGGCGAGGCCTCCCAGATGGGTGGGCATGGCAATGCCTATGATCCCGAGGAGACCCAGAGTCAGGATGGCCGTGGCAGTACGTTGCCGATGAAGAAATTTGAGGCCCAGGACCATGGTGACTCGTGGCATGAAGATGATGACATCTATTGCGAAGGTGAAGGTGATGAAGAAGAGGAAGGCATCGATATTGGGGGTGAGCCATTGTTCATCGACGAGCTCACCCAAAGAGCGGAAGCACAAAAGTGGAAGAAGAGCATTCGTATGGGATCATACTCACAAGAGGAGGACAAGTTGATTTGCCAAAGTTGGATGGAGGTTGGCCAAGATCCGAGGATCGTTGTGCAACAAAAGGGACTTGTTTTTTGGACAAGAGTTCACAAAACATTCCATGAAAGAAAGTTGTTTCTGCCCTACCAATTTATGAGTGACCGTGGCATCACCTTGATTCAAAAGAAGTTGTTGTTCATCCAACAAGAATGCAACAAGTATTGTGCCGCCCTTGAGAGCGTTGAAGCACGTCCCGTGAGTGGTCTCCGCATTGGGGACATGGTATGGCTCTTATCTTTCGTTGCTATGGCCATGACTTTGGCCTTCTATATGTTTGCATGTCCAATTGTTGTTGATCGTGTAGGCATTCAATCTTTGGAAGCATTCAAGGCCTGGCACAATGACAAGAAACCATTCACTCTTACGCATTGTTGGACGCTCATCAACAATTGTCCTAAGTTCAAAGATCAATACTGCGAACTTCAAAGGAAGAGAGGCAAGAAGACGACCGCGTTGGCCGGAGGTGGAGATGATGAGGCGTTGAAGAGGCCGAGGGGCAAGACCAACTCCAAGATGGACGACAAGCGTGATGCGTCATCCTTTGCCTTGCATGAGACTTTGCACGGCATGATGTCTCAAAAGGAAGCGAGGGATGAGAAGAAGCTATTGGAAATATGCCCTAGAGGCAATAATAAAAGGATTATTATTATATTTCCTTGTTCATGATAATTGTCTTTATTCATGCTATAATTGTATTATCCGGAAACCGTAATACACGTGTGAATACATAGACCATAATATGTCCCTAGTAAGCCTATAGTTGACTAGCTCGTTAATCAACAGATAGTCATGGTTTCCTGACTATGGACATTAGAGGCCGTTGATAACGGGATCACATCATTAGGAGAATGATGTGATGGACAAGACCCAATTCTAAGCATAGCACAAGATCGTGTAGTTCGTTTTGCTAGAGCTTTTCCAATGTCAAGTATCTTTTCCTTAGACCATGAGATCGTCGTAACTCCGGATACCGTAGGAGTGCTTTGGGTGTACCAAACGCCACAACGAATCGGGTGACTATAAAGGTGCACTACTGGTATCTCCGAAAGTGCTGTTGGGTTGACACGGATCGAGATCTGGTTTTTCACTCCGTATGACGGAGAGGTATCTCTGGGCCCACTCGGTAATGCATCATCATAATGAGCTCAAAGTGACCAAGTGTCCGTCACGGATCATGCATTACGGTACGAGTAAAGTGACTTCTCGGTAACGAGACTGAATGAGGTATTGGGATACCGACGATCAAGTCTCGGGCAAGTAACGTACCGATTGACAAAGGGAATTGTATACGGGGTTGATTGAATCCTCGACATCGTGGTTCATCCGATGAGATCATCGAGGAGCATGTGGGAGCCAACATGGGTATCCAGATCCCGCTGTTGGTTATTGACCGGAGAGCCGTCTCGGTCATGTCTACGTGTCTCCCGAACCCGTAGGGTCTACACACTTAAGGTTCGGTGATGCTAGGATTGTAGAGATATGAGTATGCAGCAAACCGAAAGTTGTTCGAAGTCCCGGATGAGATCCCGGACGTCACGAGGAGTTCCGGAATGGTCCGGATGTAAAGAATAATATATAGGAAGTGCAGTTTCGGCCATCAGGAGAGTTTCGGGGGTCACCGGTATTGTACCGGGACCACCGGGAGGGTCCCGCGGGTCCATCGGGTGGGGCCACCTATCCCGGAGGGCCCCGTGGGCTGAAGTGGGAGGGGACCAGCCCCTGGTGGGCTGGTGCGCCCCCCCTGGGCCCCCCTCTGCGCCTAGGGTTGGGAACCCTAGGGGGGCGCCCACTGCCTTGGGGGCACCCACCCCTTGGCCGCCGCCCCTAGAGATCCCATCTCTAGGGCCGGCGCCTGGGGCCTATATAAAGGAGGGGGAGGAGGCGGCCGCACTCAAGTCTTAGCGCCTCCTCTCCCTCGCTACACCTCTCCTCTCGCAGGCTCGGCGAAGCTCTGCCGGAACTCTGTTGCATCCACCACCACGCCGTCGTGCTGCTGGATCTTCATCAACCTCTCCTTCCCCCTTGCTGGATCAAGAAGGAGGAGACGTCATCCGCTCCGTATGTGTGTTGAACGCGGAGTTGTTGTCCGTTCGGCACTTGGTCATCGGTGATTTGGATCACAACGAGTACGACTCCCTCAACCCCGTTCTCTTGAACGCTTCCGCTCGCGACCTACAAGGGTATGTAGATGCACTCCTATCACTCGTTGCTAGATGAACTCATAGATGGATCTTGGTGAAACCGTAGGAATTTTTTTTTTATTTTCTGCAACGTTCCCCAACAGTGGCATCATGAGCTAGGTCTATGCGTAGTTCTCTATTGCGCGAGTAGAACACAAATTTGTTGTGGGCGTAGATGTTGTCAACTTTCTTGCCGCTACTAGTCTTATTTTGCTTCAACGCTATTGTGGGATGAAGCGGCCCGGACCGACCTTACACGTACGCTTACGTGAGACAGGTTCCACCGACTGACATGCACTAGTTGCATAAGGTGGCTAGTGGGTGTCTGTCTCTCCCACTTTAGTTGGAGCGGATTCGATGAAAAGAGTCCTTATGAAGGGTAAATAGAAGTTGACAAATCACGTTGTGGCTTTTTTGTAGGTAAGAAAACGTTCTTTCTAGAACCCTTTTGCAGCCACGTACAAGATGCAACAACATTTAGAGGACGTCTAACTTGTTTTTGTAGCAATTGCCTTGTGATGTGATATGGCCAAAAGTTGTGATGAATGATGAATGATATATTGTGATGTATGAGATCATGTTCTTGTAATAGGAATCACGACTTGCATGTCGATGAGTATGACAACCGGCAGGAGCCATAGGAGTTGTCTTAATTATTGTATGACATGCGTGTCAATGATTTAACGCCATGTAATTACTTTACTTTATTGCTAAAACGTTAGCCATAGTAGTAGAAGTAATAGTTGGCGAGCAACTTCATGGAGACACGATGATGGAGATCACGGTGTCATGCCGGTGACGAGGATGATCATGGAGCCCCGAAGATGGAGATCAAAGGAGCTATATGATATTGGCCATATCATGTCACTACTATATAATTGCATGTGATGTTTAATATGTTTATGCATCTTGTTTACTTAGAATGACGGTAGTAAATAAGATGATCCCTTATAATAATTTCAAGAAAGTGTTTTCCTCGATCAGGCGTTGCTAAAGTTAAATCGCTTCAAGCACCACGTGATGATCGGGTGTGATAGATTCTTACGATCACATACAACGGGTGTAAGATAGTTTTACACATGCAAAAACACTTAGGGTTAACTTGACGAGCCTAGCATGTACAGACATGGCCTCGGAACACAGAGACCGAAAGGTCGAACATGAGTCGTATGGAAGATACGATCAACATGGAGATGTTCACCGATGATGACTAGTCCATCTCACGTGATGATAGGACACGGCCTAGTCGACTCGGATCGTGTAACACGTAGCTGACTAGAGGGATGTCTAATCTGAGTGGGAGTTCATTAAATAATTTGATTAGATGAACTTAATTATCATGAACTTAGTCTAAAACCTTTTGAAAATATGTCTTGTAGATCAAATGGCCAACGCTCATGTCAACATGAACTTCAACGCGTTCCTAGAGAAAACCAAGCTGAAAGATGATGGCAGCAACTATACGGACTGGGTCCAAAACCGGAGGATCATCCTCATAGCTGCCAAGAAAGCATATGTCCTAGAAGGACCGCTAGGTGAAGCACCCATCCTAGAGAACCAAGACGTTATGAACGCTTGGCAGTCACACGTCTTGATGATTACTCCCTCGCTCAAGGCGGCATGCTTTACAGCCTAGAACCGGGCTCCAAAAGCATTTTGAGCAACACGGAGCATATGAGATGTTCGAGGAGCTGAAAATGGTTTTCCAAGCTCATGCCCGGGTCGAGAGATATGAAGTCTCCGACAAGTTCTATAGTTGTAAGATGGAGGAAAATAGTTTCGTCAGTGAGCACATACTCAAAATGTCCGGGTTGCACAACCGCCCTGTCCCAGCTAGACATTAACCTCCCGGACGAGGCGGTCATTGACAGAATCCTTCAGTCGCTCCCACCGAGCTACAAGAGCTTTGTGATGAACTACAATATGCAGGGGATGGTGAAAACTATTCCTGAAGTATTTTCAATGCTGAAGTCGGTAGAGGTAGAAATCAAGAAAGAACATCAAGTGTTGATGGTCAATAAAACCACCAAGTTCGAGAAGGGCAAGGGTAAGAAGAACTTCAAGAAGAACGGCAAGGATGTTGCCGCGCCCGGTAAGCTAGTTGCCGGGAAGAAGTCAAAGAATGGACCCAAGCCTGAGACTGAGTGCTTTTATTGCGAGGGGAAGGGTCACTGGAAGCGGAACTGCCCCAAATACTTAGCAGACAAGAAGGCCGGCAACACTAAAGGTATATGTGATATACATGTAATTGATGTGTACCTTATCAGTACTCGTAGTAACTCCTCGGTATTTGATACCGGTGCCGTTGCTCATATTTGTAACTCACAGCAGGAGCTGCGGAATAAGCGGAGACTGGTGAAGGACGAGGTGACGATGCGCGTCGGGAATGGTTCCAAGGTCGATGTGACCGCCGTCGGCACGCTACCTCTACATTTACCTACGGGATTAGTTTTAAACCTCAATAATTGTTATTTAGTGCCAAGTTTGAGCATGAACATTGTAGCTGGATCTTGTTTGATACGAGATGGCTACTCATTTAAATCCGAGAATAATGGTTGTTCTATTTATATAAGAGATATGTTTTATGGTCATGCCCCGATGGTCAATGGTTTATTCTTAATGAATCTCGAACGTAATGTTACACATATTCATAGTGTGAATACCAAAAGATGTAAAGTTGATAACGATAGTCCCACATACTTGTGGCATCGCCGCCTTTGGTCACATTGGTGTCAAGCGCATGAAGAAGCTCCATGCCGATGGACTTTAGAGTCTCTCGATTATGAATCATTTGACACATGCGAACCATGCCTCATGGGCAAATGACCAAGACTCCGTTCTCGGAACAATGGAGCGAGCAACCAACTTATTGGAAATCATACATACCGATGTGTGCGGTCCAATGAGCGTTGAGGCTCGTGGAGGATATCGTTATGTTCTCACTCTCACTGACGACTTGAGTAGATATGGGTATGTCTACTTAATGAAACACAAGTCTGAGACCTTTGAAAAGTTCAAGGAATTTCAGAATGAGGTAGAGAATCAACGTGACCGAAAGATAAAGTTCCTACGATCAGATCGTGGAGGAGAATACTTAAGTCACGAATTTGGTACGCACTTAAGGAAATGTGGAATCGTTTCACAACTCATGCCGCCTGGAACACCTCAGCGTAACGGTGTGTTCGAACGTCGTAATCGCACTCTATTGGATATGGTGCGGTCTATGATGTCTCTTACTACCGCTATCATTTTGGGGATACGCTCTAGAGACAGCTACATTCACTTTAAATAGGGCTCCGTCTAAATCCGTTGAGAGGACACCGTATGAATTATGGTTTGGGAAGAAACCTAAGCTGTCGTTTCTAAAAGTTTGGGGATGCGATGCTTATGTCAAGAAACTTCAACCTGAAAAGCTCGAACCCAAGTGGGAAAAATGCGTCTTCATAGGATACCCTAAGGAAACCATTGGGTATACTTTCTACTTAAGATCCGAGGGCGAGATCTTTGTTGCCAAGAACGGATCCTTTCTGGAAAAAGTGGGAGGAAAGTAGAACTCGATGAAGTACTACCTCTTGAACCGGAAAGTAGTGCAGCTCAGGAAAGTGTTCCCGTGGTGCCTACACCAACTGGAGAGGAAATTAATGATGATGATCAAGGTACTTCAGATCAAGTTGCTAATGAACTTCGTAGGTCCACTAGGACACGTTCCACACCAGAGTGGTATGGCAACCCTGTCCTGGAAATAATGTTGTTAGACAATGGTGAACCTTCAAACTATGAAGAAGCGATGGCGGGCCCAGATTCCAACAAATGGCTTGAAGCCATGCAATCCGAGATAGAATCCATGTATGAAAACAAAGTATGGACTTTGACAGACTTGCCCGATGATCGGCGAGCGATAGAAAACAAATGGATCTTTAAGAAGAAGACGGACGCGGATGGTAATGTTACCATCTATAAAGCTTGACTTGTCGCTAAGGGTTATCGGCAAGTTCAAGGGGTTGACTACGATGAGACTTTCTCTCCCGTAGCGAAGTTGAAGTCCGTCCGAATCATGTTAGCAATTGCCGCATACTATGATTATGAGATATGGCAGATGGACGTCAAAACGGCATTCCTTAACGGCTATCTTAAGGAAGAACTGTATATGATGCAGCCGGAAGGTTTTGTCGATCCTAAGAATGCTAACAAAGTATGCAAGCTCCAGCGATCCATTTATGGGCTGGTGCAAGCATCTCGGACTTGGAACATTCGCTTTGATGAGATGATCAAAGCGTTTGGGTTTATGCAGACTTATGGAGAAGCCTACGTTTACAAGAAAGTGAGTGGGAGCTCTGTAGCATTTCTCATATTATATGTAGATGACATACTCTTGATTGGAAATGATATAGAACTTTTGGACAGCATTAAGGCCTACTTGAATAAGTGTTTTTCAATGAAGGACCTTGGAGAAGCTGCTTACATATTAGGCATCAAGATCTATAGGGATAGATTGAGACGCCTCATAGGTCTTTCACAAAGCACATACCTTGATAAGATTTTAAAGAAGTTCAAAATGGATCAGTCCAAGAAAGGGTTCTTGCTCAGATTGCAAGGTGTGAGATTGAGCTCGGCTCAATGCCCGACCACGGCAAAAGATAAAGAAGAGATGAGTGTCATCCCTATGCTACAGCCATAGGATCTATTATGTATGCCATGTGTGTACCGGACTGATGTAAACCTTGCCGTAAGTTTGGTAGGTAGGTACCAAAGTAATCCCGACAAGGAACACCGGACAGCGGTCAAGAATATCTGAAGTACCGAAAAGGACAAAGGACATGTTTCTTGTTTATGGAGGTGACGAAGAGCTCGTCAGAAGGGTTACGCCGACGCTTAGCTTCGACGCAGATCCGATGACTCTAAGTCACAAACCGGATACGTGTATATGTTGAATGGTGCAGAAGAAGCTGGTGCAACCGCAAGCGAGCGCCGTGGCGGGATCTACATGTGAAGCGGAGTACATGGCAGCCTCAAGGCAGCGCGATGAAGCAATTTGGGTGAAGGAGTTCATCACCGACCTAGGAGTCATACCCAATGCGTCGGGCCGATCAAACTCTTCAGGACAACACCGAGCTATTGCCCTTGCCAAGGAGCCGGGTTTCACAAGAAGGCCGAGCACATCAAGCGTCGCTTCAACTCCATCCGTGAAAATGTTCAAGATGGAGACATAGATATTTGCAAAGTACATACGGATCTGAATGTCACAGATCCGCTGACTAAACCTCTTTCATGAAAGCAAAACATGATCAACACCGTAACTCTATGGGTGTTCGATTCATCACAATGTAACTAGATTATTGACTCTAGTGCAAGTGGGAGACTGTTGGAAATATGCCCTAGAGGCAATAATAAAAGGATTATTATTATATTTCCTTGTTCATGATAATTGTCTTTATTCATGCTATAATTGTATTATCCGAAAACCGTAATACACGTGTGAATACATAGACCATAATATGTCCCTAGTAAGCCTCTAGTTGACTAGCTCGTTAATCAACAGATAGTCATGGTTTCCTGACTATGGACATTAGATGTCGTTGATAACGGGATCACATCATTAGGAGAATGATGTGATGGACAAGACCCAATTCTAAGCATAGCACAAGATCGTGTAGTTCGTTTTGCTAGAGCTTTTCCAATGTCAAGTATCTTTTCCTTAGACCATGAGATCATGTAACTCCCGGATACCGTAGGAGTGCTTTGGGTGTACCAAACGTCACAACGTAACTAGGTGACTATAAAGGTGCACTACAGGTATCTCCGAAACTGTCTGTTGGGTTGACACGGATCGAGACTGGGATTTGTCACTCCGTATGACGACGAGGTATCTCTGGGCCCACTCGGTAATGCATCATCATAATGAGCTCAAAGTGACCAAGTGTCGGTCACGGATCATGCATTACTGATGCGTGTAAAGTGACATGCCGTAACGAGACTGAACGAGGTATTGGGATATCGACGATCGAAGTCTCGCAAGTAACGCATCGATTGACAAAGGGAATTGTATACGAGGTTGATTGAATCCTCGACATCATGGTTCATCCGATGAGATCATCGAGGAGCATGTGGGAGCCAACATGGGTATCCAGATCCCGCTGTTGGTTATTGACCGGAGAGCCGTCTCGGTCATGTCTACGTGTCTCCCGAACCCGTAGGGTCTACACACTTAAGGTTCGGTGACGCTAGGGTTGTAGAGATATGAGTATGCAGCAAACCGAAAGTTGTTCGGAGTCCTGGATGAGATCCCGGATGTCACGAGGAGTTCCGGAATGGTCCTAAGGTAAAGAGTAATATATAGGAAGTGCAGTTTCGGCCATCGGGAGAGTTTCGGGGTCACCGATATTGTACCGGGACCATCGAGAGGGTCCCGGGGGTCCATCGGGTGGGGCCACCTATCCTGGAGGGCCCCGTGGGCTGAAGTGGGGAGGGGACCAGCCCCTGGTAGGCTGGTGCACCCCCTGGGCCCCCCTCTGCACCTAGGGTTGGGAACCCTAGGGGAGGGGGCGCCTCCACTTGCCTTGGGGGGCACCCCACCTGAAGGAAATATGCCCTAGAGGCAATAATAAAGTTATTATTTATTTCCTCATATCATGATAAATGTTTATTATTCATGCTAGAATTGTATTAACCGGAAACATGATACATGTGTGAATACATAGACAAACACATAGTCACTAGTATGCCTCTACTTGACTAGCTCATTAATCAAAGATGGTTATGTTTCCTGACCATAGACATGTGTTGTCATTTGATTAATGGGATCACATCATTAGGAGAATGATGTGATTGACATGACCCATTCTGTTAGCCTAGCACTTGATCGCTTAGTATCTTGCTATTGCTTTCTTCATGACTTATACAAAGTTCCTACAACTATGAGATTGTGCAACTCCTGTTTACCGGAAGAACACTTTGTGTGCTACCAAACGTCACAACATAACTGGGTTATTATAAAGGTGCTCTCTGTGTGTTTCAAGGTACATGTTGGGTTGGCATAATTCAAGATTAGGATTTGTCACTCCGATTGTCGGAGAGGTATCTCTGGGCCCTCTCGGTAATACTCATCACCTAAGCCTTGCAAGCATGTGACTAATGAGTTAGTTATGAGATGACGTATTACGGAACGAGTAAAGAGACTTGCCGGTAACTAGATTGAACTAGGTATTGGATACCGACGATCAAATCTCGGGCAAGTAACATACCGATGACAAAGGGAACAAAGTATGTTGTTATGCGGTTTGACCGATAAAGATCTTCGTAGAATATGTAGGAGCCAATATGGGCATCCAGGTCCCGCTATTGGTTATTGACCGAGAATGGTTTTAGGTCATGTCTACATAGTTCTCGAACCCGTAGGGTCCGTGACGCTTAACGCTTCGATGACAGTTTTATTATGAGTTTATAAGTTTTGATGTACGAAGTTTGTTTGGAGTCCCGGATGTGATCACGGACATGACGAGGAGTCCGGAATGGTCGAGACATAAAGATTCATATATTGGACGACTATATTCGGACACCGAAAGGTTCCGGAGTTTTCGGAGAAAACCGAGTACCGGAGGGTTACCGAACCCCCCGGGAAGTAATGGGCCTTGATGGGCCCTATTGGAGAAAGAGAGGGGCGGCCAGGCAAGTGGCGCGCCTCCCTTGAGTCCGAATAGGACAGGAAGGGGGGCGGCCCTTGCCTTCCCCTCTCCTACTCCTTCCTTCCCTCCCTCTTGGATTAGGAAAGGAAGGGGAAACCTACTTGGAGTAGGTTTCCCCCTCCTAGGGCGCGCCTCCCCTTAGGCCGGCCCCCTCCTCCCTTCCTCCTTTATATACAGGGGCGGGGGCACCCCATAGACACATAAGTTGATCTACGGATCGTTCCTTAGCCGTGTGCGGTGCCCCTTTCCACCATATTCCACCTCGGTCATATCGTCACGGAGTTTAGGCGAAGCCCTGCGCTGGTAGAACATCATCATCGTCACCACGCCGTCGTGCTGACGGAACTCATCTCCGAAGTCTTTGCTGGATCGGAGGGCCGGAGATCATCATCGAGCTGAACGTGTGCTGAACTCGGAGGCTCCGTACGTTCGGTGCTTGGATCGGTCAGATCGTGAAGACGTACGACTACATCAACCGCGTTGTGATAACGCTTCCGCTTATGGTCTACGAGGGTACGTGGATGAACACTCTCCCCTCTCGTTGCTATGCCATCACCATGATCTTGCGTGTGCGTAGGAATTTTTTTTGAAATTACTACGTTCCCCAACAGTGGCATCCGAGCCTAGGTTTTATGCGTTGATGTTATATGCACGAGTAGAACACAAGTGAGTTGTGGACGATATAAGTCATACTGCCTACCAGCAAGTCATACTTTGGTTCAGCGGTATTATGAGATGAAGCGGCCCGGACCGACATTACGCGTACGCTTACGCGAGACTGGTTTCACCGTTACGAGCACTCATGCTTAAAGGTGGCTGGCGGGTGTCTGTCTCTCTCACTTTAGTTGAACCGAGTGTTGCTATGCCCGGTCCTTGCGAAGGTTAAAACGGAGTCTATTTGACAAACTATCGTTGTGGTTTTGATGCGTAGGTGAGAACGGTTCTTGCTAAGCCTGTAGCAGCCACGTAAAATTTGCAACAACAAAGTAGAGGACGTCTAACTTGTTTTTGCAGGGCATGTTGTGATGTGATATGGTCAAGACGTGATGTTATATTTTATTGTATGAGATGATCATGTTTTGTAACCGGTTATCGGCAATCGGCAGGAGCCATATGGTTGTCGCTTATTGTATGAAATGCAAACACCTCGTAATTGCTTTACTTTATCACTAAGCAGTAGCGATAGTCGTAGAAGCAATAGATGGCGTAACGACAACGATGCTACGATGGAGATCAAGGTGTCGCGCCGGTGACGATGGTGATCATGACGGTGCTTCGAAGATGGAGATGATGGCCATATCATATCACTTATATTGATTGCATGTGATGTTTATCCTTTATGCATCTTATCTTGCTTTGATTGACGGTAGCATTTTAAGATGATCTCTCACTAAAATTATCAAGTAGTGCTCTCCCTGAGTATGCACCGTTGCCAAAGTTCGTCGTGCCGAGACACCACGTGATGATCGGGTGTGATAAGCTCTACGTCCATCTACAACGGGTTCAAGCCAGTTTTGCACACGCAGAATACTCAGGTTAAACTTGATGAGCCTAGCATATGCAGATATGGCCTCGGAACACAGAGACCGAAAGGTCGAGCATGAATCATATAGTAGATATGATCAACATAGTGATGTTCACCATTGAAAACTACTCCATCTCACATGATGATCGGTTATGGTTTAGTTGATTTGGATCACGTGATCACTTAGATGACTAGAGAGATGTCTGTCTAAGTGGGAGTTCTTAAGTAATATGATTAATTGAACTTAAATTTATCATGAACTTAGTACCTAATAGTATCTTGCTTGTCTATGTTTGTATGTAGATAGATGGCTCGTCTTTGTTGTTCCGTTGAATTTTAATGCGTTCCTTGAGAAAGCAAAGTTGAAAGATGATGGTAGCAATTACACGGATCGGGTCCGTGAACTCGAGGATTATCCTCATTGCTGCATCAAGAGTTACGCCCCGAAGCACCGCTGGGTGCCGTGCCTCGTCCGCTGATGCAACCGACGACGTTAAGAACGTTTGGCGAGCAAAGTCGATGACTACTCTATAGTTCAGATGTGCCATGCTTTACGGCTTGGAACCGGTCTTCAACGACGTTTTGAACGTCATGGAGCATATGAGATGTTCCAGAGTTGAAGTTAATATTTCAAGCAAATGCCCGGATTGAGAGATATGAAGTCTCCAATAAGTTCTATAGCTGCAAGATGGAGGAGAATAGTTACGTTAGTGAACACATACTCGAGAATGTCGGGTATAATAATCACTTGATTCAACCGGGAGTTAATCTTCCCGATGATAGTGTCATTGATGTAATTCTCCAATCACGCCACCAAGCTACAAGAGCTTCGTGATGAACTATAATATGCAAGGGATGAACAAGACTATTCTCGAGCTCTTCGCGATGCTTTGAAGCCATGGAGGTAGAAATCAAGAAGGAGCATCAAGTGTTGATGGTCAACAAGACCACTAGTTTCAAGAAGAAGGGCAAAGGGAAGAAGAAGGGAACTTCAAGAAGAACGGCAAGCAAGGTGCTGCTCAAGAGAAGAAACCCAAGTCTGGACCTAAGCCTGAAATCGAGTGCTTCTATCGCAAGCGATCGACATTGAAGCGGAACTGCCCCAAGTATTTGGCGGATAAGAAGGATGGCAAAGTGAGCAAAGGTATATGTGATATACATGTTATTGATGTGTACCTAACTAGAGCTCGTAGTAGCACTGGTATTTGATCTTGGTTCATTGCTAATATTTGCAACTCAAACAGGACTACGGAATAAGCAAGCATCGCCAAGGACGAGGTGACGGCGCGCGTGGAACGGTTCCAAAGTCGATGTGATCGCGGTCGGCACGCTACCTCTACATCTACCTTTGGGATTAGTTTTAGACCTGAATAATTGTTATTTGGTGCCAGGGTTGAGCATGAACATTATATCTGGATCTTGTTTGATGCGAGACGGTTATTCATTTAAATCAGAGAATAATGGTTGTTCTATTTATATGAGTAATATCTTTTATGGTCATGCACCCTTGAAGAGTTGTCTATTTTTATTGAATCTCGATAGTAGTGATACACATATTCATAATGTTGAAGCCAAAAGATGCAGAGTTGATAATGATAGTGCAACTTATTTGTGGCACTGCCGTTTAGGTCATACCGGTGTAAAACGCATGAAGAAACTCCATACTGATGGACTTCTGGAATCACTTGATTATGAATCACTTGGTACTTGCGAACCGTGCCTCATGGGCAAGATGACTAAAACACCGTTCTCCGGAACTATGGAGAGAGCAACAGATTTGTTGGAAATCATACATACAGATGTATGTGGTCCGATGAATGTTGAGGCTAGTGGCGGATATCGTTATTTTCTCACCTTCACAGATGATTTGAGCAGATATGGGTATATCTACTTAATGAAGCACAAGTCTGAAACATTTGAAAAGTTCAAAGAATTTCAGAGTGAAGTGGAAAATCATCGTAACAAGAAAATAAAGTTTCTATGATTTGATCGTGGAGGAGAATATTTGAGTTACGAGTTTGGTTTACATTTGAAACAATGCGGAATAGTTTAAGAACTCACACCACCCGAACACCACAACGAAATGGTGTGTCCGAACGTCGTGAATCGTACTTTACTTGATATGGTGCGATCTATGATGTCTCTTACCGATTTACCGCTATCGTTTTGGGGTTATGCTTTAGAGACGATCGCATTCACGTTAAATAGGGCACCATCTAAATCCGCTGAGACGACGCCTTATGAACTGTGGTTTGGCAAGAAACCAAAGTTGTCGTTTCTTAAAGTTTGGGGCTGCGATGCTTATGTGAAGAAACTTCAACCAGATAAGCTCGAACCCAAATCGGAGAAATGTGTCTTCATAGGATACCCAAAAGAGACTGTTGGGTACACCTTCTATCACATATCCGAAGGCAAGACATTTGTTGCTAAGAATGGATCCTTTCTAGAGAAAGAGTTTCTCTCGAAAGAAGTGAGTGGGAGGAAAGTAGAACTTGATGAGATAACTGTATCTACTCCCTTATTGGAAGGTAGTTCATCACGAGAACCGGTTCCTGTGACGACTACACCAATTAGTGAGGAAGCTAATGATATTGATCATGAAACTTCAGATCAAGTTTCTGTTGAACCTCGTAGGTCTACCAGAGTAAGATCCGCACCAGAGTGGTATGGTAATCCTGTTTTGGAAGTCATGTTACTTGACCATGATGAACCTATGAACTATGAGGAAGCGATGATGAGCCCAGATTCCGCAAAATGGCTAGAGGCCATGAAATCTGAGATGGGATCCATGTATGAAAACAAAGTGTGGACTTTGGTTGACTTGCCGATGATCGGCAAGCCATTGAGAATAAATGGATCTTTAAGAAGAAGACCGACGCTGATGGTAATGTTATCGTCTATAAAGCTCGACTTGTTGCAAAAGGTTTTAGACAAGTTCAAGGGTTGACTACGATGAGACTTTCTCACCCGTAGCGATGCTTAAGTCTGTCGAATCATGTTGGCTATTGCTGCATTTCATGATTATGAAATTTGGCAAATGGATGTCAAGACTGCATTCTTGAATGGATTTCTAGAAGGAGAGTTGTATATGATGCAGCGGAAGGTTTTGTTGATCCAAAAGGTGTCGATAAAGTGTGCAAGCTCCAGCGCTCCATTTATGGACTGGTGCAAGCATCTCGAGTTGGAATAAACGCTTTGATAGTGTAATCAAAGCATATGGTTTTATCTGACTTTTGGAGAAGCCTCAGATTTACAAGAAAGTGAGTGGGAGCTCAGAGCATTTCTAGTTTTATATGTTGATGACATATTATTAATTGGAAATGATATAGAATTTCTGGATAGCATAAAGGGATACTTGAATAAAAGTTTTTCAATGAAAGACCTCGTGAAGCTGCTTACATATTGGGCATCAAGATCTATAGAGATAGATCAAGACGCTTAATAGGACTTTCACAAAGCACATACCTTGACAAAATTTTGAAAAAGTTCAAAATGGATCGAGCAAAGAAAGGATTCTTGCCTGTGCTACAAGGTGTGAAGTTGAGTCAAACTCAATGCCCGACCACAGCAGAAGATAGAGAGAAAATGAAAATGTTCCTATGCTTCAGCCATAGGCTCTATCATGTATGCAATGTTGTGTACGGACCGACGATGCTTAGCAATAAGTTTGGCAGAAGGTACCAAAGTAATCCAGAGTGGATCATCGACAGCAGATCAAGAACATCTGAAATACCGAAAAGGACTAAGGATATGTTTCTCGTATATGGAGGTGACAAAGAGCTAGTCGTAAATGGTTACGCCGATGCAAGCTTTGACACCGATCCGGACGATTCTAAATCGCAAACCGGGTACGTGTTTTTATTAAACGGTGGAGCTGTAAGTTGGTGCAGTTCTAAACAAAGCATCGTGGCGGGATCTACATGTGAAGCGGAGTACATAGTTGCTTCAAGCAGCAAATGAAGGAGTGCGGATGAAGGAGTTCATTTCCGATCTAGGTGTCATACCTAGTGCATCGGGACCAATGAAGATCTTCGTGACAATATGGTGCAATTGCCTTGGCAAAGGAATCCAGATTTCACAAGAGGACCAAGCACATCAAGAGACGCTTCAATTCCATTCGGGACCAAGTCCAAGTGGGAGACATAGAGATTTGCAAGATACATACGGATCTGAATGTTGCAGACCCATTGACTAAGCCTCTCTCACGAGCAAAACATGATTAGCACCAAGACTCCATGGGTGTTAGAATCATTACTATGTAATCTAGATTATTGACTCTAGTGCAAGTGGGAGACTGAAGGAAATATGCCCTAGAGGCAATAATAAAGTTATTATTTATTTCCTCATATCATGATAAATGTTTATTATTCATGCTAGAATTGTATTAACCGGAAACATGATACATGTGTGAATACATAGACAAACACATAGTCACTAGTATGCCTCTACTTGACTAGCTCATTAATCAAAGATGGTTATGTTTCCTGACCATAGACATGTGTTGTCATTTGATTAATGGGATCACATCATTAGGAGAATTATGTGATTGACATGAACCATTCTGTTAGCCTAGCACTTGATCGTTTAGTATACTGCTATTGCTTTCTTCATGACTTATACAAAGTTCCTACAACTATGAGATTGTGCAACTCCCGTTTATCGGAAGAACACTTTGTGTGCTACCAAACGTCACAACGTAACTGGGTTATTATAAAGGTGCTCTACAGGTGTTTCCGAAGGTACATGTTGGGTTGGCATAATTCGAGATTAGGATTTGTCACTCCGATTGTCGGAGAGGTATCTCTGGGCCCTCTCGGTAATACTCATCACCTAAGCCTTGCAAGCATGTGACTAATGAGTTAGTTATGAGATGACGTATTACGGAACGAGTAAAGAGACTTGCCGGTAACGAGATTGAACTAGGTATTGGATACCGACGATCAAATCTCGGGCAAGTAACATACCGATGACAAAGGAACAAAGTATGTTGTTATGCGGTTTGACCGATAAAGATCTTCGTAGAATATGTAGGAACCAATATGGGCATCCAGGTCCCGCTATTGGTTATTGACCGAGAATGGTTTTAGGTCATGTCTACATAGTTCTCGAGCCCGTAGGGTCCGTGACGCTTAACGCTTCGATGCAGTTTTATTATGAGTTTATAAGTTTTGATGTACGAAGTTTGTTCGAGTCCGGATGTGATCACAGACATGACGAGGAGTCTCGGAATGGTCGAGACATAAAGATTCATATATTGGACGACTATATTCGGACACCGGAAAGGTTCCGGGAGTTTTCGGAGAAAACCGGAGTACCGGAGGGTTACCGGAACCCCCCCGGGAAGTAATGGGCCTTGATGGGCCCTATTGGAGAAAGAGAGGGGCCGGCCAGGCAAGTGGTGCGCCTCCCTTGAGTCCGAATAGGACAAGGAAGGGAGGCGCCCCCTGCCTTCCGCCTCCTACTCCTTACTTCCCCTCCTCTTGGATTAGGAAAGGAAGGAAACCTACTTGGAGTAGGTTTCCCCCTCCTAGCGCCTCCCTTAGGTCGGCCCCTCCTCCCTCCCTCCTTTATATCGGGGGGGCACCCATAGACACACAAGTTGATCTACGGATCGTTCCTTAGCCGTGTGCGGTGCCCCTTCCACCATATTCCACCTCGGTCATATCGTCGCGGAGTTTAGGCGAAGCTCGCGCCGTAGAACATCATCATCGTCACCACGCCGTCGTCGTGGAACTCATCTCCGAGTCTTTGCTGGATCGGAGGGCCGGAGATCGCCATCGAGCTGAACGTGTCTGAACTCGGAGGCTCCGTGACGTTCGGTGCTTGGATCGGTCGGATCGTGAAGACGCACGACTACATCAACCGTGTTGTGATAACGCTCGCTTACGGTCTACGAGGGTACGTGGACGAACACTCTCCCCTCTCGTTGCTATGCCATCACCATGATCTTGCGTGTGCGTAGGAATTTTTTTGAAATTACTACGTTCCCCAACACCACCCCCTTGGCCGCCGCCCCCCTAGAGATCCCATCTCTAGGGCCGCCCCCCCATGGGGGCCTATATAAAGGAGGGGGAAGGGAGGGCAGCCGCACCCTGAAGTCTTGGCGCCTCCCTCTCCCCTGCTACACCTCTCCCTCTCGCAGAAGCTCGGCGAAGCTCTGCCGGAACTCTGCTGCAACCACCACCACGCCGTCGTGCTGCTGGATCTTCATCAACCTCTCCTTCCCCCTTGCTGGATCAAGAAGGAGGAGACGTCATCCGCTCCATACGTGTGTTGAACGGAGGTGCTGTCCGTTCAGCACTTGGTCATCTGTGATTTGGATCACGACGAGTACGACTCCCTCAACCCTGTTCTCTTGAACGCTTCCGCTCGCGATCTACAAGGGTATGTAGATGAAGTCCTATCACTCGTTGCTAGATGAACTCATAGATGGATCTTGGTGAAACCGTAGGAAATTTTTTTATTTTCTGCAACGTTCCCCAACAGAAGCGACAAGGCAAGGAGAAGCAAATGAAGCAATACCTGGAGCTTGAAACGAAGAAGCTTGAGATGGAGGAGGCGGCCAAGAAGAGGAAGATCGACATGGAGGAGGCGTCCCGGCAGAGGCAATTCTACATCGAGGTCGCCAATGCTGCAGCCAGGCAGAGGCAGCTCGACATCGAGGCCGCCAATGCCGCAACCAAAGCAAAGGAGGTGACGCTAGCGATCATGAGCGTGGACTTGAGCAAAATGAGTGAGAAGACAAGGAGCTTTGAGGCCCGGAAGAGCGAGATGTTGGACGCCGACGACCTGAACTAGGTGGTCTGTTCGACCGTGGCCATTATTTTTGGAGGTTGGCATGGGTGCCAGCCGCCGGATGTGTGCCGGCGACAAACCTGTTCATTTTGGAGGCTAGTTGTGTTGCCGACCGCTGGCTATGTTGCCGGCGACAAAACTATTCATTTTAGAGGCTGACTGTGTTGCCGGCCGCTGGCTGTGTTGCTGGCGAGGTCGTGTAGGCTGGTTGTGTTGCTGGCGTGAACGAGGGCCATTGGCATGAACTACGGGCCGTGGTTATATTCGAATATTTGCGTTTGAAAAAGGAGGCGGACAGGATGCGGCCAAAGGAAGCGTCCATGCGTTGGGCGCACGGCGACCGCATTCCAAAAAAGACCCGGACACGACCTCATTGCCCGCCTCAAACGGACAGAATCCGAGCAAAACGGACGTCTGTTTGGTGTCGTGCGCTGGAGTTGGCCTAACCAATAGTTAGACTATTTTTTTAGTTATGACTAAAAGAAAGTGGTCTCTGTTGTATTAGAAGTATTGTCACCTTATTTCTCCATATCAACACAATAAGATAAATAGTGAGACATATGAAACACCACACACTCACTAGAATTATGTGGACGTTGGTTATTAAAGCATGCCACATTTGTAGTTTTCCAAGCGACCAAACCCATCACACGGGTGCTTAGTTTCTGATTAAATTAAATAGAGTAATCCAACTATAGATAACAAAGAACTTCCTAAGCAATTCCCAAATGTTAAAAGTACATTCAACATCCCCAACATATAGTTTAACGTAGCATATTAAAAAACAATCGATTATCTTTACTTTGCTACAAAACATATAATATATATTCCACACCATCCTAATTTGAGGATAAAAATTTGTACAAAGAACCACCTGAGCAATTCCCAACGTTGAAAGTACATTAACTATCCTAAAACATAATATGTCGTAGCATATTAAAAGAACGCTTCATCAACTTTACTTTCTTGCAAAGCATAAACGGAGCATTTCATATTCCGCACCTAGCTGGATTGCACCAAGCTATCCTTAGTGAGGATATTGTTTTTAAAAGTCGCACACAAAAGAAAATCCTTATGTGGTCGATTAACCTAAGCTTTAGAGCCAAATACACTAACATGGCAAAAAAGCCCCACTTTTGGTGAATAACCACCTATAGGTTTGTTTTGAGAAGTAACATTTTAAAAAAAGATTAATTACACATAGTCACCACATGAGACATACATAGGTGCCTTGCAATTCTGCGCCAAAGACCCCATAGAAAGTAAAACTACATTTTCATGTATGTTCCAATCACGTCAATTATTTAATGTGGTTTTCACTCATATACTTGTGTTTTCTCCTTTAACATCCAGGTTTCCTCCGCGGCTCAAGATCCTAGTGAAATTGAACAAAAGGGTGCACGGATGCGGTAAAATTCTAGCAAAACTTACGACTACGGCATAAAACTAAAAATAAAGATGGTGCAATTTTGGATTCATCATATTCCCTGGCAACGACACCACAGACTTGGTTGATGGCAAGTTGATGGAAAGTAAAATTTTCTTGCAGAACATGTACTCCCCGGCAACGACGCCATAAACTTACTTGCTTGCCTGGGGGCAAGGTGTTGGGCTTCCAAGTGGAGGAGTTTGTAGTAAGTAACAAGATACCCTTAGATGAGAAACTAAGGTATCAATCCATGGAGTACTAGCTTCCTGCAACAATTGGCTTTGCAACACAGTCAAAACTTTGCTTGTGTTCCCAACAGGCCTACGAGGGTTGTCAATCCTTGCTTGTCATGCTAGTTGCACAAGGCTACTAAAAGATAATGTGTGGCAAATATTTTTCTATTTTCAAAATAAAACAAAACTGAAAAATAAAAAACGTGTAAAAGTTGTTGCAAGGTGATTCCAGGGCCAGCACTGGGGGTGGGGGGGGGGGGGCAAGGGGCGGTCGCCCTGGGCTCCCAAATCGTCTCCTTTGTTTCCAAAGTGGATGTCCACCACTCACCGCCCACACGAAACTTCAATACCAACTCACGACAAGGCCATCGCCGTCGTTGATGCTACGGCGGCGGCGAGGGAGGAGGACCGCACAGGTAGGCTCGTCTTCAGGCCGTATGAAGGATCGCTTCGCTCTTTTTCCGATCGAATCTTGTGGGATTGTATGGATTTTCAAATTTCTCCCCTTCCTTGCTCTCGATGGAAAGAAATAGCCACAATGAGCAGGATTTCAGTTTGCCATTTAAAAATTAGGGTCGTGATGTTACTGTTCGAGTAGAGATATTTTGAGTAGGGGATGATGTCTATTGAAGCAGGATTGGCCCCTAAGTTACATCAAATTATGTATGAACTTGTCTGTTCAATTAACTTGATTATCGATTTTACGGTTTCGTAGTGATTCTGCAAAATCACTTTCTCAAATACATTCAGATGGTTCTTTAAAGTTTCAACATATATCTCTAGGATCAAAGCTGATATAGAAAATAATGCCTTTTGGATATGGAGACATCCAGATGGTTCCTTCTTTGTAGAAAGTTTCAACATATATCTCTAGGATCAAAGCTGATATAGAAAATGATGCCTTTTGGATCTGGAGACATTCACATGGTTCCTTCTTTTTAGAAAGTTTCAACATATATCTCTAGGATCAAAGCTGATATAGAAAATAAAGCAAAACCGTGTCTCCCACGGAAGGAAAAAGAAAAAGAAAACATGTTTTTTTGTTTTCGAGGCACGGTCCTCTCGCGAAGGAAAAAGAAGAAGAGAAAATAGTTTTTTCCGAGAGGCACGGCTGTGACTCTCTCGGAAGCAAAATTGTGCCTCTTGCGAAAGTAAAACCGTGCTTCTCACAAAAGAAGAAGAAAAATGCATTTTTCCACACATTTTTTTGGAAAAATTATTATTTTTTGTCGAAAAGGTAAGAAAGACCGCTGAAAAGCCAAAAGAAACAGACAAAAACCATCTAAAAAGCCGAAACCGCGAGCGAAAAAAACGGAGGGAGCGCCCAGAGCGTGACACGTGAAGGCGGCTGACGGCGCCCCAGGTGACACGCTGTGAGCCCACCCCAAATAACTATTAGGGACGCTTCCAAAAGAGCGGCCCTCAATTAGTTGCAGTGTTTTTTCTGTTGATGCACTATAGCAACCTGGTGTACACTATACAAAAAATATTCCAGTATAGTGCAGAAAAAACGGATATTATCTGCTTCGTGCAAGGCAGTAGCTCGGCTCGCCTACAGGGTGTATGTTACCGGGCCGGCCCAGTACCCATTCGTCTGGTTGACGCCACGCATTCTATATTCTTTTGTTTGTAATGAAAAAAATTAAATAGATATATTTATCGACAAATAGTTTAGTGAATTTTATAATGTTCATGTAGTGTAAGAAAAATGTTCATGTGTTTCAAAAACATGTAAGCGCCATTTAAAAAATGGTATATGATGTAAAAACATGTTTGGTATTTTTTTTGTTTTACACCCTGCAAAAGAATGAAAACTACATTTAAAAAATGTTCACTAGTTTCAGAAATATTTATGTTACATAAAAAATTACAAGCAGAAATATGTTTACATAGTTTTAAACAATTTTTTATCATTCAAAAGAATGATTCAACATGTATTTGAAAAAAATGCTTAATAGGTAATCACAAAAATATTAAAAAAACTGTAACTGTTTTTTAATGCAAAAATATATCAAATTTATACAAAAATGTACAATGTGTATTAGAAAAGTAGACATCAAAACATATATTTGAAAAAAAAATCATGTATTTATGAAAGTCAGACGTGAGTAAAAAATGTCCTGGTGTATACGAAAATTTGTAATGCGTATTGTAAATGTAATCATGTCTTAAAACAAAGAAAAAAGAAGGAATAAAAACGCATGGAAAACCAAATAAACTTGTGAAAACCAAAGAAAGAAACAAAGAAAACCAAAGAAGAAAAGAAAAAGAAAAAAGAAAAGAAAAAACGGAAGAAAACCGCTGCAAGCAGTAAAAAAAACTGGTAAAGAAACCACAGAGTAGAAAGAGGCGTCCCGTGCTACAGTATTAGGCCGACAAGTAGCTCCAGCGCCAGTGCAAGAGGCGTGCCGGACGTATCTCCTCCTCTTGTTTTCTTCCATGTGATCAACAGTCTCACTTCTGTATTTATCATGATTTAGCGAATGCACCTTGTAGCTCAAATTAGACTATATTATGTAACACTGCTTTCCTACATTTGGTGGATCATTTATGCGGGATGCCCGGTTGCACCCCTATATGCTATACTAATTGTTGCCTGAAATCAAGATAGTTGCACTGCATTTTGTTCGGTCCAATATATACCTGAGAGCAGAGTACCTACTTTATTTTGGTCACCCATATTCGGGGCGCAAGAAGGTTTTCATTATACATAGCTGAATTCCAAATATTGTGCTCACGATCTGAAACTACCGGCCTGCCCGCATCGCTTCCGTCAGTGCCGACTCCCCCATCCTTTATCCATGGGGAGCTTCTAGTCAGCGCCTTTGGCGCCAACTAGGGGTCCTGGCGCTCACGCACGCACGCTCTTGGGCCCGGCCCAAAAATGCGCGTTCGCTGATTAATCTTTGACTGGTCGCCTACATTCGCTGCTGACTGGCCGTGGTTGACTGGTCAACTGTTGACACTAAAAATAACAAAAAAAAATCTGTGAATTCAAAAATGTATATAAATTTCAAAAACATTCACAGGTTTGAAAAAAAACTACATCCATTTTAAAAAAAGTTCATCGAATTTGAAAAAAGTCTAGCGATTTGGAAAAAAAGTTCATTGATTTAGAAACAAAGCTCATTAAATATGTTAAAAGTTCATTATATTTGAATAAAGTTTGTCAATTTTCAAAAAACATTCAGCAAAAAATGAAAGGAAGTTCATTGAATTGAAAAAAAATCTTTGATTCTGAAAAAAGTTCATCAACTTTGAAAAAAGTTCATCGAATTTGAAGAAAGGACAAAAGGGGAACTAAAAAGAACAAGAAATCAGAAAGGAAAAGGAAATAAAAACAAAAATAAAAAAGGGAAAAAGGGAAAAAGATAAAAACACACAAAACCATCCCAAAAAACCGGAACGGAAAAAACCAACCGGATGTTTCCGAAAACCGGCTGGGAAAGCTTCTGGAAGCTTCCCAAAACCGGGAACAACTCTCTCCGTTAAACCTTATATGGGCTGGCCCGTTAGTAGAGAGTGTTTTTGGCGGTCATGTTGTTTTCTCGCGGCTAAGGATATGTTTAGTCTACTGATTTTCTAGATATACTATGATGGATAGTTCCTAATTTCTTTTTTTTTAAAGAAGGATGACCCCCGGTCTCTGCATCTGGACAATGCAGACAGTCACTTTATTAATTATTCTCACAAGACCTTTCAAAATAATACCACAGTAAGACTAAAGCCGCCATCTAAGCAACAAACTTGTCGCTACACCTATCCAGTTGATTAAGGGGCGCAGATAGCCTAGGCCTAATACCAAACAGACATCGCAGCCGGGCATGGATCTCGCCGGTCCGGCGTGCTCTCAGAGGCCGCCACCGCCAACCGCCACCGCTCCATCTTCAGAAACTGTACTGATGCATCAACCTTGGTCGGTCTAGCTATCGTCGACGCCACCACGGTGCCCAACGGCACCTCCTTCCTGCGTGCAAACAGATGTGCACGTCGCGGTCGCCACTGATACACCTCAGAACCATGCTGCCAAGTACCACCAGCCGACACAGCTTGAAGTCTTTGGAAGATCTGCCGTGCGTCGCACCTGTCGACCATGCATGACAAAGCGTAGCACCTGCCGGCCAGGCATGACTTGACATCTCCACCGAAGCTCCGTGCAAGACGAAGCCGCTCCACCTCCTGCCTCTGACTTCCAACGCTGCTCCATAAACGATGCTCCCAAGAGAAAACGACACCGCAGCGATCGCCACCGTCCGATCTGAAACACGGATCCTAGGGTTTCCCAGAGCGACGAGTGGGTCGACGATGAGTTACACGACAATGCCTCCATCAAGGTAAAGGCGTGAACGCCGCCATCGCCGCCAACGGCTTGGTTTTCACCGCAACCATGTCTACAACTCGTGGCAGGGACTACATGATGGATCTCGAGATCCGATCCCAAGCCTCGCCGCCATCTTTAACAGCGAAGATGACCGCCACCATCGCCAACGAGACGACGCGAGATGAAGTAGGCGCGTGTCGGCGGCGTCTGGCGGCACCACGTGCTAGGCCCGTCCGGACCACGCCTCATGGCGAGGGCAATGGCGGCGCCGCCACGACGAGGACGCAGACCGGAAGCCAGATCCGCCCACCCGCGCCGCCACGGGCCACCACCAAGCGCCGTTCGAGGCAGCCCGCCGCCGTGAGGGACGCCTCACGGCAAAGGCGGCGCCAGCCCCCGGCGGAACACCGCCGCGCGCCACCGGCCGCCGCGAGATCTGCGCGAGAACAGCGCCGCCACCTTCCTTGGGGACCACGCGGGCTTCGCCGATGTTCATTTTTTTTCCTAATTTCTTTCTAAAGTTGATTTCAGTTAAACTGTTATCATTTGGCGTAAAACATGTGCTGATGGTTTTGTATCCCAACCAGGCGAGGTATTTTACTGGCTAAACTATGTACGGGAATCATGTGATAATGTTGTACACATTTAACCAATAGTGTGTTGGTTCTCCGATTCTCCTTGGTACTGATTCACATACCTGCAGTGTTGGATCCTTTATTCAATTCGAAACTGGAACATGAAACACTAATGCAGGTTTTGTGATGGGCCGCACCAGCTACTCAACGAGGATGAGCACGATAGGGAGCAGAAAAGATGATCACAACCACGAGAGGAGGACGAGCATGACCACGGTAGAAGGCGACGACAACAATACTGGGTGATGTGCACAAAGATCTTAGAATTATATGTTAGAGATGATTAGTGTTGAACCACTAAAACCTTATTTGCCTCTGTTGCAACACACGGGCAATTAACTAGTGCCTCGTACATCTGGCGAAAGGGGGCGAATCATATTTGCCACCCGTGTGCGGCAAATAAACGAGTATTCGCCGAAGGCTACACTCAGCGGGCCAGCCCACTGTTTCTGTTTTCTTTTTTACTTTTATTTTACTATCAGAAATTTCCCGAAAAAAGTTATAAACATGTTCTTTTTTTGGGGCGTTTCCTTCGAATATGGTTTATGTTTCAAAATATGTTCATCATACATTATAAAAATGTTCATCATATATTATAAAAATGCCCAATATCTTTTTTTTAAAATGTTTTGTGTGTTATTATAAAATGTTCATCCTATATTACAAAAATGTTCATCAAGTATCATAATAAAAATCAATATATTCTAAAAAATTCATTGTAAATTATAAACGTGTTCATCTTATATCACAAAAATATTCAGCATGTATTTTTAAAAATTCATCGCGTATTATAGAAAATGTTCAATATGGTTAACTGTATTATAAAAATGTTCATGCCATATAATATTATGGTTCAATATGTATTTTAAGCATGTTCCTTATGTATTTTAAAAATGTTCATCGTGTATTATAATTTTGTTGGTAAATTTGAAAAAGTTCATAAATTTGAAGAAAATATAGAATTTGAAACAAGATCACAAATTTGAAAAAGGCTTCCAAATTTGGGAAATAGTTCACAAATTCTGAACGATTTTTGAAAAGAATGTGATCAGGTTTTTGCAAATTGGGAACATTTTCAAAATTCTAAACATTGTTGGAAAATTAGTGACACAGAAGGATCAAACTGTGAACCCCATGCTTTCGTAGAACCAACATAACCAACTTGGACAGCTCGCCTTCCGTGCTTATTTACTTTTTTTCTTCTTCTTTTTGTGGTGCGTCAAATTGTAGCACTAAAAAGAGGACTCCGGTTTATTCCTTTTTTTGTTTTCTATATCATTTTTAGTCGGTTTTCCTTTTTTTTCTTTATTTTTGCCTTTCTTTTTCATTTTTATTAAATTGATATTTTTTAAAAAGAATTGGTGAACTTTTTTTTTCAATTTGATGAACTTTTTTTTAAATGAATAAATTTTGTTGAACATTATTTTCAAATTCAATGAACTTTTAAAAATTATTGATATTTTTCTTAAATTTTTGAGCTTTTTTCAAACCCATGAACATATTTGAATTCATTATTATCTTTGTTTTTTTGTGATTTTTTTGTTTAAATTTTTTGGTATATTTTTCAAAAGTCAACGGTTGATCGGTGAAACTGGTTAACCGCTACCAGTCAAGTGCGATCGAGCAACAAGGGGAAAACCGGTCAAATGCGATCAATAGATCGTCTTCTACCTGGGGCGACCCATGAGGATGTGCGTGTGAGCACAAGCAGCGCCGATTAGGAGCTTGCCTAACATCTAGCGTAAAATAGGAGTTTTTTCTTTTTTCGTAGATTCGTTTATTCAAAATGTTTTATCTCTTAAACAATGTGCCCAAATCGCGAACCATTTTCATTGTTGCATTTCTCGTGTAGAGATCTTCAAAACTAAATCCCATATTAATAGGTTCTGGCTAACCTTTTCACGAAAAAAAGATGAGTCAGAAGCACGACCCCCTCCCCACCGGCTTTTTTCCTTTCGGAGGGGCACAATTCTGCCTCTCGTGGAAGAAACATATATTTTTTCCTTTTCATGAAGCAAAGTTATGCTTTTTGCGGTAGCAAATTCATGCCTTCATGAAAAGCAAATTTGTGTCTCTCAAGAAAGAAAAAATACGCGATGTTTCCTTTTCCGAGAGGCACAATTGTGCCTCTAAACATGTGCATCTGCGAGAAAAAAATCTATGCCTCTCGCGAAAGAAAAAAAACATATTTTCCCTCTCTTTTTCGAGAGGGTCTCTCACGGAAGCAAGCTCGTGCCTCCACAAGAAGCAAATTTGTGCCTCTCGTGAAAGAGTAAAGCACATTCTTTTGTCCAAAACCTAAGGAAAACGAGGCAAAAACTGAAAAGCCACCCCCCAAAAAATCCAGCTAAAAGACGAAAACGCGTACAAAAATAAATAGAAAAACAAAATCATGAGGGAGCATCCAACATGTGACGCATATGGTGGCTGGTGCGCTCTAAGGCCACCAAAAAAGACCACTGAGGAACTTCCGCAAGGGGTACCTTTCATTTAGTTTCTCCCATCTGTTGAGTTTAGGGGAGATAAGGTCCCATGCTGCTATTGTACATGAAATATTAGAACTTAAAGCTAGTTTTCAATTTTGTAGTTTCATTCATAAACACAGAAACAACAATTTCAAGGCCGATAATCTCGCCAAATTTGTTTGTAATCTTGTTATAGGCAGACATGTGTGGTTGGGCAGTCCTCATGACCCAACGGTTGTAATTGTGGACATTACTTTGAATAAACAAAGGTTGGTGAGGTTTCTCAAAAAAAAATCTTCTGACTTTAAAACAAACTTTTAAATTCCGTCGTTTTTAAAAGTCTTTTTTGGCCGTTCTTTTTTAAGTTTAAAACAAACTTTCAAGAAGCACCATGGTATATTTTGGTCTGTTGGCGTGAAGTAGGCCCAGAACTAACCAACCAGCCCAAACGGGCTACATTGTACTCCACTGTACAGTACGGTTGTACGAAAAGGGTCCCCTTCTGTAGCGAAAAAAAAACCGACGGCGCAATCCAATCCTTCTTCTCCCCAGTCCGCCTCCCTCCGCAGTCCCCGCTCTCCGCCCACCGGAGAGCTCGTTGCGGCGCGGCGCGGCGGAGCCGAGCTCTGCTCCTCTTCCCGTGCCTTTCTTTCCTCTCCCTCCCGAGTCCTCCCGACCTACCGACGCGGCTCTGAATCTCTTCTGTAGCATATCCCACAGGCTACAGCTGACGCCTCGATCCCGCCTCCGCCCCCACACGACCCGCCGTCACCGTTCTTCCTCGCTGGGACCTCGTGTTCCTGCTGTATCCACCCCGTCCGCAGTCTTTGGCCATTGGGTTTTGAGGTATGAGGTTTTACCCACCCTCCACTCCAGCGATTAGATTAATCCTACCGACCTTCACAATTTCCGGGTGTCCCGGTGCACACCATCTAGATCTTCCCCTGGCTATCAACCTATGAGTTGCTTTTCCCGTGACATGATTTTCTGCTTGTTGGGTAGTACTACTACATTTTAGTTTTACCAGGATTCATGTGAAAGAGCATCGGGAATACAAGGGTAGAATGTTGTACTTCAGATGTGATCTCATAACGTTTGGCTGTTGTATTTCCTTTACCTAGCTTTTGGGGTAGTTTTGTGGCAGGCTTGGAATTCCTATAATGTTGGTTCATGTGGGGCTCATAGGTTTCACCTGATCTCCATCATAATCCTTTCTGAACATCAGGAATTTCGCTCTACCTGAAAATTCATTTTTCTTCTGCCCCAAATCCTTTCACACGGATTCAGTTCAATGTATGGGAAATTGTTGACAACATACATGCTTAGTTTAGTTCATACTTCGTAGCATTAGGGGATTGCGCTGGCCTATTTGTTTCTATAGCAAGACCGTGACTTCTGGTGAATCATCTTGAGCACTGACTACATTTTATGCAAAACGGAGAAATTTATTCTTTTGAATTAGATTAGTTCAATTGATACTGTTCTAGTGTTGTAGGGTTGTGGATATTTGACATTCTTCTTCCTAATTCAGTATGTAATCATTCCTATTTTTAACCTCCAGATTTGGCTCTGGTTAATTCTAGAATTCAAGAAGTTGGAAACATGAGCTACTGCCAAGCTACAACGTACAAGCCTCTTGGTGGGCTCACTTTGGACAGACCATTAGGTCTTGGGAAAACTTGCAGAATACTTCCTCAACATCATTCTGTATGGCAACATCATTCTGTATGGCAACATTTTTCTAGATCTTGCAAGCTGCAAGAGAAAGTATATCCAAGGCTTGTTGTTGCTGCTTGCCATAAGAGGCTTGGTCCTGTATATGCCTCAAGCGGGAAGGGAAACCTTGATGTAAGTAGCATTCACAGCTTTCTTACTTTGTGATTGGTTTTCTATTGGAAACTTGCAACCTCCTTGCAGCTTAGCAAATTTGTCAAGTTTGACTTGGTTTGGGACAATGGAATTTTCTTATTGATGTTGTAGGAATGCTTTAGTTTCAGGAATTCCTCTTTGGGAAATAGTGATATGGTGTAAAATGGGGTGTGCTAGGCAGTTGATATGCTACACACCAAGCATATTTAACACATCAAGGTTGTTAGGAACAATTGCTCATGTGGAATCATCTGCTACATTTACTGTTGCTTCTTTTCAGCCGTTCTCTATGGAATCTTTGAACAAAGCAATGGATGGAGCAAAAAAGCAACAGTCGATACAAGGCTTCCTGATGGAGCAAATGGCTAAGATTACAGGACAGGGGTCTGGTGGAAATGGAGGAAATAATAACCGTTATGGAGGCAGCGGTGGTGGTTCTGATGGCCCAGATGACGAATCTTTCACGGATTCATTGTATGAAGTGGTCCAAGTTGTGTTAGCAACTGTTGCTTTTGTACTCACGGTAATTTCATTGCTCCTTCTTCCTTATCATTGTCCTTCATTCTGAAATGCTATATTTATAACGATAGCTCTGTGCAGATTTTTCAATCTCTTATAATGCCTGAACATACTAGTTAAGCTAGCATTTTGTTTATCTTCAGTGCAAACTTTCTGTTGTTTATTCACAACCGTAGTTAATGGTACAAATACATTATGGCTATTATATGTTTATTGTTTTGAACACCCCTTTCTTCTTGTGGACTTAGCCAGCTCAGAAGGGATAATGTGGATACTTGAAGTACAGAATAGTGATATTTCCATTCTCCATTAGTGAGAAAACATCTGTGTAGTTCCCGCTTTTGCCAAAGAAGATTTTATTATTTCTTTGTGGCAGCTGTTTTGTATTTCTCGTAAATATTAATCTATGTGGAGTTGTGGACTAACTTACAAGTAAGAATATAAATTTTACCTTCGTACCAGCGAAGTTTACCAGTAGGAATGTTAGTTGATTGGTGTACCATCAGTAACAAGTGCTCTGTTTTCTGGTGATCATCTTCATTGCTAGTGCTGTTCTAAATATATATGGGAAACTAAACTTGCATCTGCCAAAGACAAGACTTCCGCCCAAATCCTTTTTATTCTTGTTGGTTGTGAAAAGGACCCCCACGTCATCTTTCTAAACAAGGTTTGCTTTGTTATGCAGTATATCCACATCATCAGAGGAGAGGAGTTGTACCGCCTTGCAAGGGACTACACCAGATATCTCGTCACTGGCAAGAGAACGTCCCGGCTGAAGCGTGCCATGCTTAACTGGCGTGATTTCTCAGATAGCATCACAAAGAATTTCAGCACACAAGACGACGTGTATCGAAGCCCGGTCGCTTCTGAAGCCATGTGGTGGCAACAGCCCCAGAAGCTGGTTCATCATCTCGGTGACCTTTTCAGAGTCAACCTGCGTCCACATGCCCAGGAATCCTAAACCCTAGCATTCCACGGCTGCCTTCGAATTTCCACCTCAGAAACTTCTGTTTCTGATCATCTAGTTTATGCCAGTGCTAAGTAAATGGACGCAGCTAGACGATCAGCTGTTGTTTCTGGCGGATGGCGATTATTGCCTAGCAGTACTGAGATTCATTCATATGATGTCATGATGTCTCTGTCTGTATTGACTACAGAACAGGGGGGGGGGGGGGGCACGAGTTAATTCTTGTCAGCTTTGAAGGTCATGTAAGGTAACATCATTGCTATGATTCGTCTGCTCGTCAATGGGGCGCAGCAGCAGCTGGCAGCTTGAATGCCGAATCTGATGGATCACAACTGCAAAGGTCCAAGTACTGTCAGTTAGTCAATGCGGCAAAGAAGTGTACTGCCTTCTATAAAGAATGTCGTGGTGTTGTCAGTGTGATTTGCTCTCGCATGGGCCATGGTAGTTCAGTTTGTCTAGCCTATTTGAGTTTAACTGCAGTGGACTTGCAAGATAACCTTTCCATTTGTTGCTGTCTTTATGTACTGTACTACTGTATATCAGAATGCGGTTTGGCTCTGCAGGCGCCATGAACAAGTCAAATGAATCATGGAGTTCTCCATAAACTGAATAAGATTATTATACATTCTTGATGGGCCATTTAGGCGGGTCTGAAGGGTGCTATTGTTTTTGGGAAGGAGGATAACCCTGGGTGGCCTCAGCATCGATCGACACACAGCCATTTGTCTGAACGGTGGTCTGGATAGGAGAAAAGTTGACCAACCCGGTTGTTCAACGTCATTCAACTAGTACTGAAGCTAATAAACTGGAGGCAGAAACGAACAAACTTCACTTTGGCTTGTGTCAATCAAACTGCCCACGAATGTACGTAGCAGACAAAGGCTCTTAACACCGAGATTTCCGGAGCAATGATGCGGCCGAAAGCCAAGACGACGACCAGACGGATTAGCTGATAGAGCTAAGCACATGGCTGCGAGTTCCAAACGAGTCAAACAAATCGCCCCATTCGCGTACTAGCCTTTGGGACACATGATTGCCTAAACTGCCATCTGAGAAATGCTTCGTTCAGTTTGTTTGTATGGCCGTTGATCGGTCTTTGATCAGTACTCCCTCTGTAAAGAAATATAAGAAAACGTTTAGATCACTAAAGTAATGATATGAATGATCTTATATTTCTTTATGAAGGGACTATCTTGTAGTACCATTTCCTTCATTTCAGGCAGCTGATCTGGAACTAGTTTATCAGGGTTCTGGAAACACTTGTTCAGTTTAGAGGACCGTTTCAGGTAAGACCGCGAGCGCCGATTCAGCGAGTAAACAATTCACCAGATTGTGTCATGGCTGGTCGAACACATTTAGCTGATTGATTCATGCACGCGTAACAATAAACAAACAAGCTAACAGAAGTAACGTAGTCACAGAGGCTTTGTTATGATGCACGTAATAACCCGGTCAATGAAAGGACGCCTAAATGAAGGATGAAAAGAGCCCCAAAACAAGGAGGGGATCAGAAGGAGCGGCAACGGAGCAGATGAAAACCCATTCTTTCGCCGTCGCTCACGTAAAAGAAGCCCCATCGGCGGTGGAAGCGCGTGGACCCCGTCCCTCCGCGGCTCCGCCCGGTCCCGCGCGCGAAACCGTCGCCTCGTGTGGACTTGTGCATGGGGAGAAACGAAACGATTCCCGTCGCCGTCGCCGTCGCCGTCGCCGTGGAGGCGCCGGACCGAGACAGCCACGACAGCGGCCGCCGACCACGACCCTTAGAATTCCCACGCCATGGCTCGCCCGGCAAGCAGCTGAGCGGTACGTTACTGGTGAAAGCACTATTATCTGTAGCAGTAGATGATGACGGGGAAGCAAGCTAGCTGTAAGTTGGCATGAGATCGAAAGCTGAGCATTGTGGATGTCGCGGTTGCGGGCGCTGTTCGATCATGTGCGGTGAACCGCACCCACCGCGCAAGATCATGAGAGACGTGACTCGTGAGGCGTTTGGTCCAAAAATTGCAGCCTAGACGGCTAGACGTCATGCTGTCAGAGGCAAGCAGTCTAACAGATACTACTAGCACTGTGGCCAAACGAGCCCAGAAATCAGCCCGACCAAACACGTTGTATCGGACTAGATCTGCCTGTCTAGTGACCCGAATCAAGAATTTACCTGCGGATGTGATGGTAGTTGATGTCTTTCACCGTGGGTGTTTTGAGATTGGTCGAGCCTATATATGAATATGATGTATGCGTGGAGTGGATGGATTAGGACCTGCTCGAAACGAAAGAAAAGGTCGCGCGTGACGGTGAATCAAGATCCCATCAGTCTCGTCAAAACAAGAGTGCTGCAGGCCAGTTTAGAGACGGCTTCTACAGTAGATGTTTGAATTGAAGCGGGAAAAGCTGACCCAATAATTAAGGACCGCCTATAAATGTCGAAAGTCATCTTGTGCTAGAGCTCCAATAAACTCACGATGAATAGTAAAATCCAGAAAAATCAAAGAAATCATAATCTTTTTTGGGGTGAACTTTGACAAATGTTTTCAGTGCTTGTAAATTTTCATCATTTAATAACACTCGCCGAAATCATGACAAAAAAATAACACTGGCACTCCAAAATAGTTTAAAAAATAGCATTTTTGGAGCATTTTTTTTTCGCCATGACTTCTAGAATACCATTTGAAGATAAAATTTTGTGAGCACTCAAAACATTAGACAATATTTGCCACAAAAATAATAAATAGTTTACGATTTCTTTGGGATTTTACTGTTCACCCGAGCTCATTTGAGCACGAGCTCAGAAACACCACATCCCTGTATATGTTAGGTACCCGAAGAGAAATTGGGGCAAGTCAAAAATCTGAGTAGTTGGATGATGAATGGATAGTTGGATGATTATCTTATATCATGATTCCTTCTCCCCATGTACAGATCAGTGCCCAATCCTCCAAGCACCTACCTGCACCGTCCCAACCGCCTGCCTCCACCCCACGGCCGGTGGGGACTGTCGTGCACTGCCTCGTCGCCCCTCCCTCCTCTCAGCTCCCTCCCCACCCCCCACCCCTGCGCGCGCTGTTGCTTGTTGTGGCCAATGCTCGATGCTTTCACTATTCCTCCTTTTGGAAGTGACCTTGCATGCGAGAGATGCTTCGGCTACGTCAACTTCTGTGGCCACGCATGCGACGAACGCATGTGCGTCCTGGATGCGGGACAAGGACACAAGCTTAATTCAGATTTATAAATTTCAAGAGGGCCCTGATTAAATTTGAATTGGTTCTGCTTGAATTTGAAATTTAAATATTCATTTTTTGTTTTTATAGTTGTGAACAGAAGGTTATTCTAGAAGGATCGTTTTGCAAAAGGTTTATCTATTTTGGACTTACACACAAAAAAGTTATGATGTTTTGAAGTTTTTGGGGCTTTTCTGCAAATCTACCAATTTCTGGATTAAAAAAATTTGAATTTTAAACCAGGACGCATGGCGCTCTCTGATTGGCTGATAGCATTTCGACACTGGAACGTAACGTGGCCGTTGGATGTAAAGTGATCAAGGCAGCTGAGATCTAAATGTACCGGTTCGTTTAAGTCATCTAATCTAACACGTAGGATCTAGATCTAATGGACAAGATTAGATCCGAGGCTCAACGGGTGGTTAGGTCGTCAGAGAGGTCAGTGGAAATGTTGGGGAAGGTGGGTGTATACAGGCGAGGACGAACTCGACGTTCCCCGGGTCCTTGGCGACGGCGAGGTGGTCGATGAGGTTGAGGGGGTGATGGTGAAGCTTCTGCTGGTCACGGCTGGCCATGGGGTCGACGGAGATGATGGTGGTGGCTCGTCAGAGTTGAGCACAGCGACATTTTCTCTTGGGTGGTGATGACGTGCTCGTTCTTAGGCCGTTTTGGCAAATCAACTGGTCAGTGAGATGCATGTGAGCACGGGAAACCAAATGGACAAGGCGTGCGTGCCAAAAGGTCATGGAGCTCACCTAAGAAACATCGTCGGTGGTGACGTGGCTCATGTGGCAACCAAGTCGACACTCCAGTGGCAGTGGAGCATGCTGGGGAGTCTAGGAGGTGCATTGGGTGGTGTGGAAGGTGATGGTGGCGGCGATTGGGAGAACTAGGGTCCGGGCTCACCAGAATCATGTCGGAGATCCGTTGAGATAAGGAGGCGATGGTGGTGGTGGTGCGAGCAGCCCGGCGGCGCTCCGATGAAATAGGTTGAGGGGTTTTGAAGAGAGGGGGCTGGCGTATTTATAACGCAGGGCCACGAGGTTGCTCTTGTTTTGGACTCTAATTTGCATGATTTGAATGAAACTAACCCAGACTGACATTGTTTTCAGTAAAACTACCATGGTGTTGTTTTTTCGGCAGAAATAGAAGTTCTCGGATTGGGCTAAAAATTTATGGAAAACTTTTCTGGAATAGATAAAAATCACCTCAGCAGAACTACCCAATTTCTGGAAATTTACGGAAAATACTGATGAAAAGATCTACTGGAGGGGGACCACCACACAGCCACAAGCTCAGGTGGCACCCCCAGGGCGCGCCACCTGGGCTAGTTGCCCCCTCGAGCCTCCGTTCTCCCTACCTTCAGTCCTATAAGTTTCGTCTCATGGAGGGCTGACCTAGAGCCCGTTTGGGGCTCCGGAGAGGGGGATTTGTCGCCTTCGTCATCATCAATCCTTCTTCTTCAAGAATTCCATGATGCTCACCACCAGGAGTGAGTAATTCCTTTGTAGGCTTGCTAGACGGTGATGGAGTTGGATGAGATTTGTCATGTAATCGAGTCGACTTGTTAGGGCTTGATCTCTAGCATCCACTACGTTCTGAGGCTGATGTTGCTATGACTTTGATATGCTTAATGCTTGTCACTAGGGCCCTGAAAAGGATCGAGAAGAGGTGTCTAGAGGGGGGGGGGGTGATTAGACACTAAGTACCAAAAGTTGCAGTTTTTAACTTCTTTAAGTTTACGTGGAGTTTAGGCACAAGTTTAACACTCACAATACATAACAAGCAAGCATGCAAAGAGTATATGGGCGGCGGAAAGTAAAGCATGCAACTTGCAAGAATGTAAAGGGATGGGATTGGAGGATTCAAACGCAATTGGAGATACATATATTTTTGTCGTGGTTCCGATAGGTGGTGCTATCGTATATCCACGTTGATGGAGACTTCAACCCACGAAGGGTAACGACGGCGCGAGTCCACGGAGGACTCCACCCACGAAGGCTCCACGAAGAAGCAACCTTGTCTATCCCACCATGGCCGTCGCCCACGAAGAACTTGCCTCACTAGCGGTAGATCTTCACGAAGTAGGCGATCTCCTTGCCCTTACAAACTCCTTGGTTCAACTCCACAATCTTGTCTGAGGCTCCCAAGTGACACCTAGCCAATCTAGGAGACACCACTCTCCAAGAAGTAACAAATGGTGTGTTGATGATGAACTCCTTGCTCTTGTGCTTCAAATGATAGTCTCCCCAACACTCAACTCTCTCTCACAGGATTTGGATTTGCTGGAAAGAAGATTTGAGTGGAAAGCAGCTTGGGGAAGGCTAGAGATCAAGATTCATATGGTAGGAATGGAATATCTTGGCCTCAACACAAGTGTAGATGGTTCTCTCTCAGAAAATGTATGCTGGAAGTGTAGGCACGTTCTGATGGCTCTCTCCACGAATGAAGAGTGGGTGGAGGGGTATATATAGCCTCCATACAAAATCTAACCGTTACACACAACTTGCCAAACTTGGTGGGACCGAATTGAAGAACTCGGTCGGACCGATTTAGCAAATCTAGTGACCGTTAGGATTTTCGGTGGGACCGATATGGTTAGGGTTAGTGCATAACGTAATCTCGGTGAGACCGATTACACAAACTCGGTGGGACCGATTTTGGTAATAAGCTAACCAGAGAGTTGGTCAGACAAACTCGGTAGGGCCGATTACACAAACTCGGTGGGACCGATTTTGGTAATAAGCTAACCAGAGAGTTTGCATTGTAATCTCGGTAGTACCGATTGCTCAAACTCGGTGAGACCAATTTTGGTAATGGACATACACAAAGAGATTACAATCCCATC
Organism: Aegilops speltoides; assembly: GCA_021437245.1. Classification (NCBI taxonomy): domain Eukaryota; kingdom Viridiplantae; phylum Streptophyta; class Magnoliopsida; order Poales; family Poaceae; genus Aegilops; species Aegilops speltoides. Next base: position 407,123,157 of record CM038142.1, read on the forward strand.
TCGTTGAGGCCGAGATCCCTATCGGTGAGACCGATTTGCCTAGGGTTTGTGGCAGTGGCTAAGACATCTGAACTCGGTGGCGCCGGATAGAAAGAATCGGTAGGGCCGAGTTAGACTTTTGGTTTAGGACATATGTGGATGTGAGAAAGTAGTTGAGGGCTTTGGAGCATATCACTAAGCACTTTGAGCAAGCAAGCCATTAAGCAACACCTCATCCCCTCTTGATAGTATTGGCTTTTCCTATAGACTCAATGTGATCTTGGATCACTAAAATAGAAAATGTAGAGTCTTGTTCTTGAAGCTTGAGCCGATCCTTTGTCCTTAGCATCTAGAAGGGGTTTCACATCCTTTAGTCCATGCCACTCCATTGTTGAACTTGTCTGAAACATACTAGGTAAAAGTGTTAGTCCAACAAGAGATATGTTGACATTAATTACCAAAATCACCCAGGGAGCACTTGTGCTTTCAATCTCCCCCTCTTTGGTAATTGATGACAACATACATCAAAGCTTTAGATGAAGATATAAAGAATATCAAGTAAAGCTTTGGAAAGACATGTAACAAGCATAGGCTCCCCCTACATGTATGCAATCATGTGAATATGGAAATTAGAAACATGTGAGAGCATAACCATGACAGAGTAGGCAATGTATTACATGTATCTTGGCTATATGCATCAGAGCAACAGATGTGAATATGGGAAATGTACCCTCATGCTCATGAGTCCTTCTTGCAAACAATATGTACATCAGCAAGAATTCCTCATACGCATGATTGTGATGCATATACTTACCTTGTGGTCTTGAGTTGGCTTAGGATGGAATGAACCTGTGAAAATAAGGTTAGATAACACAGATGCACCTACTAGCCAGAGCAAACAAAAGAAACCACAAGAGTACTAAGACTGGGATGACATGTAGAGTGAGTACTAAGTACCACATTGGATATAGACATGTCCCTAAAGGTAAAGATGTGCAATGAATTTAAAGAGTTTCTTTCCTTTAGATGTCTTGCTCCCCCTGAATCTAGCATGGGATACTGGGAGAAGATAGGGAACAGAAAATCAGAGCTTAAAGAAACAAATGAACAGAGCTAATGCAAATAAGCACATATGAACATGTCTTTCCCCTCAAGAAGACATGTGGCATCTCTCCTGTTGAACACCAAGCATCTGGTATTCTTGAAGATTACTCTCTCCTTGAGTATTCTCTCCCCCTAGAGATGTGAGTATTCTCTCCCCCTAGAGATATGATTAAGCTTTGATGTGATCTCTCTCTCTCCCCCTTTGACATCAATTTCCAAGAAGGGTATTCTGGAATTTGTTGTGAATGGGTTTGGTCCTTGAGTCACAGCACAAAGCACGAAGCTAAATGTGATGCTTGTAGAGGACAAGATTCATTGAGCGGAGCTGGATCAAAAGTAATGCAGGAACAAGTGGCAAAATGTCTTTCCTGTAGTGAAATCGGTGGCACCGAGTGGTATGCTTCGGTTGCACAGAACGAATTCGGTGAGACCGAAAACAAGAGACCGGTGTGACCGAGTTCATCACAGAGAAAACACTTGTCACCTCAGCTCACTAGACAAGTAAGATCTCATAAGGATTTGCAAGGAATTAACTAAAAGATTTGCAATGAATTGGATGCATGGAATGCAGAACAGAATAGAAGAGAAGAGAAATCTAGATGAAGTTTTTTTTTGAAACGGGAAACAAATATGCATGACACAAATGCAAGAGCACAGAAAAGAACACAAGAAAACTTCATCTAGAGATGGTCGGCAATAAAGTCACCTATGTTATAGTATATTGACTTAGGAGTCAAGTGAGAACACTTGATCATAGGTCATACTCATCGTTTAAGCTCAAAATGGGGTTACCATTTTTCGTTTAAGCATCTTGATGTATTCACATCTTGTAGAGTTGCTTTGACTCATGACTTGGAGTAAAGCTTCTCTAAGATGGAATAACATACCTTGGGTGGTGATGTTGATCATGTAGTTGAACTTGTGTGGGTTGCTCAAGGTTGATGTAGCTCATAAAGAGTTGGGAGCACCACTTGGAATTTGAGTTCATCTATCTACATGGGTTAGTTTTTGCAAGGAAGAGCACTTGTGTATCCAAAATGACAATCATGAAACTCAACATAGAATTTGTCAAAGGATATGTTTGAATGGTTTTGTGCTTCCACTACAGGAATCAGCTACTTTGCCATCTGCCACAGTGGACGGCAAAGGCATGGACGGCAGACGGCAAAGGTCTTTGCTGTCCGCCGCGGACGGCAAAAGGGGACGGCAAAGTACGGGACGGCTAAGAGCTACGTTGCCGTCTGCTTCGGGCGGCTGACGGCAAAGGGGCCTTTGCCATCAGCAGCGGACGACAAAGAATGCAGATGGCAATAATTGCATTGTTACTCCGTTAGGTGGCTAACGGCAGGCCTTTGCCGTCCGCCGCTGACGGCAAACTTTGGAAGGCCTTTGCCGTCCGCCGCTGTAGGCAATTTTTTTTTTCTCTTTGCTGTCAGCCATTGTAGGCAAACTGACCAAAATGGTGAGCCTCCTAGGAAGCACAGTTGCCTGCCACGTGGCCTGTTTGCCGTCCGCTGCTGATGGCAAAGGCCCCTTTGCCGTCGGTGGCAGACGGCAAAGAGCCTGCATATTGGCTCTTTTTTTCTGTTTTTTTTAAATCCAACAATTTTCACAGCAAATATATATGACATATATAGATATATTTCACAGGGCTATTTAACAGCACATAAGTTTCATTGTACATACATATATAGTTCCATCCACTCATACATAGCAAGTTGCACATACACATAAGTTGCAACCATTAGGAAGTTGCACATACATATTACAATGCAAAGTTTCATCAAGATAGCAAGTTCCATCGTAGCAAGCTAGAAGAATACTAGAAGAGAATGAAATAAACAACAAGCACTCTATCATAGCAAGCTAGCTTCCGAGAAGTGAATGAAATCTGCAAAATGGCAAATAAGAAAGTTAGGAAAAGGTGACTAGAAGAAGATGACTAGAAGAAGAAGCACGCCATTGTTTGTGAGGTAACTTAGGTGAAATGGATCGTTTATGAGCTAACTTAGGTAAAATGCATCATTTTAGAGCTAACGTAGGTAAAATGGATCGTTAATGAGCTAACCAAGCTAATTATGCCGTTTTTTACATAAGTAAGGTAAGTACATGTCATTATTGAGCAAACCTAGTTAACTAAGCATATTATAACTAACTTAGGTCATTTTGGAGGAAACAAAGCTAAGTATAGATCGTTTTAGAGCTAGCTTAGGTAAAATGGCTGGTTTTGGAGGTCAGTAAGCTTATTAAGTCATTTTGGAGGAAAAGAAGCTAACTCTAGGTCATTAAGGTAAGCATATTGGAGGAAATTAAGCTAAGTCTAGGTCTTTATGCATTTGTTAAGCAAAAAACTAGAGAAACTTACCTTGATCATGGAGGTGTGGGAGCGGGCTGGCTCGTGCCGATGGTGGAGAAGGACCGTGTGATGCTTGTGTGGAGTTCTGCTGCACCAAAGATCATTTCAATGTTTCGTTAGCATGATGACACTCAAATGTTAAGACTAGCAAGTAACGTCCATTCAAATTAAACTCACCGTGGTCTCGGGAGCAATCTCGGATCAATGGCTATGGAGCCACGGGACCTCCGCCACTAGATATCATCACCTTTCTGGATTGTAGGGAATCTGCTCGGGTTAAACTCCTCCCTTTCCTCGCCTTCCCTTGACTTGCTTGTAAGAGGCGGTGTGGGCCATGGCATCAGTGTCGTACCCCTCTGGCACCTTATCCGTCTTATTGTAGCATGCCTGAAAGAGAGAAACAAAGTAAATTAGTAATTAAAGGGCTCAAGCTAGCATGATGAATGAATTGCATTAATCTTGAAGCAAACCACATACCCAATTCCACCCGAACTGATATACTACCTTGATGGTGTGGCACACCTTCAATTTGGGCACGTTTGTCCTTGGCCTCAGTCGGCTCCCCTTCCATCTTTCAACACCTGCCATGACAAAGAGTAAACGAAATTTGTACAACATAAAAAAATACCGACATGAATAATAATATGTATATCACTTAAGTGTATCATCATCAAGTACAACATAAAAAATTGAATACCTGAAACTACTAATAATCTCGACCAGTAACATCAATAAATGCATAATCATCATCATCACTATAATCAATGACGGGCTCATAGGGTTCAGTGGCATCAACATGTGGAAGGCCACCTTTACGTAGTCGGTCAAGCATTGAGAGGTCATCTGCAACAGTAACCTCTTCTTGTTCCGGCTCTTCTTGTTCCTCCTCAGGGGTGATGTGGGATTCACTGTCGATGTCTACTTCAATGTTTTGGGGTGAAGTATACCGGTTCTTGAAACGCTTTTTGGAAAGACGTGTCTCTTGAAAGAATTCTCTTTCATATGTGTCTGGGTTAATGTAAGGTTCATAATCCTCTTCCTTTGGGGGAGATAGTCTAGAACGTGGCGGCACTTCATAAACGACATTCCAACCTTTCAGATTTGGATTAGTTTGGCAGGCCCACGGTAGATAGAATACTTGGGTCTCCTGTTGAGCCGTAATATAGACATCAGGAACATCTAAATGGGTGCTTTGGTTGATTTCAACTAGCCCTATATGTTCATGAGTCCTTCTAGTCTCCTTCGGCTGAAACCAATAACATTTGAAGACTATGACATTCGGTGGGTTTTCACCATAGAATAGAAGTTCATAAATTGCTTCAACTCTCCCATAATACTCGGTACCTCCTTCGCCGATAGCAGATACACAACAATTTGTAGACTTTCGGTTGGCCATAGATAGCTCTTTGCCATAGGTACGAAAGCGATACCCGTTGATGTCGGATTTGTCAAATGAACGGACCTTATAGTCAAAACCATTAGCGACTTGTCTCAATTCAAGCGTCCATAGACTCTGAATTAGCCTAGAAGTTTAATATGAAAGGATTGTTGCATTACGCACAAATTAGCGAATGAAATGGAATTGTCTAATAGAATTTACCGTTTGTTTGAACCAAGAGATGAAACCGGGATAGCCGACTCCTTGCTTTGCGAGAAGCTCATACTCTTCGACGGAATCCTTTTGGATCATCGCTCCATACGAGAATAGGGCGGCGTATCGACTGTATGAAATATCCAGGAATAAGAGCAGCTCAAAGGAAATAGAAGTTGCGAAACAATGTACCGAGAACTTACTCGATGTACGACCGCACTTCTATCAGGTTGTTGAAGATATACAACGAAATGGTCTGCCATTCTTCGTTATCCAAAGATACTGGATTTGAAACACTGGCTGGTGCGAGATTCCCTTTGAATAGGCTGAGGTTGGATCCACCCTTTTTAGGCTCGTCAGCATTGTACCGAGGCTTTGGATTATGCAAATGACGATTTTTGGTTTCGTAGTGTGCTGCCATGAAGTTTGCCACCTCCTCAGTGATGAATGCCTCAGCCATCGACGCTTCAATTCTACGTTTATTTTTTCATTTTTCTCGAAGCGTCTTCTGCATCTTCTCAGTTGGGTAGCACCAACGATTTTGCACACCCCCCCCAATCCTGCCTCTGTCGGGAGATGCAAAATCAAATGCTGCATCGGATTAAAGAAGCCCGGTGGAAAGATCTTCTCTAACTTGCAGATCAACTCCAGTGCCAACTCTTCCCTTTCTTCTAGCACGCCAGGCGATAGTTCTTTCGCACAAAGAACACGGAAGAAATAGCTGAGTTCTGCCAGTACTAGCCAATTCATCCTCAGGGATGAAGCCACGCAACATCACCGTCATTACCCGCTCAATCCATATGTGCCAATCATGACTCTTGAGACCAAATATCTTCAATTTATCAAGACTCGCTCCCTCTTTAGATTCGCTGCATACCCATCGGGGAACATCAACTGCATTTTCACCAACAAGATAATTTCCCTCATAGCTGGCCTTCCAAGATTGAACCATGCCTTTGGCTTCGTCCAGTTCTGCTTTCCTTTCGGTTCTTTCATGTTTTGTAATGGCCTATCACATAGCGCCTCCAGATCGACTCTAGCCTTAGTATTATCCTTTGACTTCCCATCTATGCCGAACAATGTACCAAAAAGTGCCTCGGCGATATTCTTCTCAGTGTGCATCACGTCGATGTTGTGTGGGAAAAGGAGGTCTTTGAAGTAAGGCAGATCCCATAAGAATGTTTTGTGAGTCCAGGCGTGCTCAGAATTATACCCCTTGAAGTACCCTGGACACTCTGGATCTGGCTCGAGAGTGTTTAACTAATCCAGGGTCTGTTGACCTGTCAACATAGGTGGTGCAGAGTTTTTTACAACTCTACCTCTGATGAAGTTCTTCTTGTCTTTCCTGAACTTATGGCGAGGATCTAGGAACTGTCTATGCATGTCGAAGCAAGAAAACTTGCGACCGGCCTAAAGCCAACGAAACTCAAGAGCTCCCTTGCATGTGGGGCACGGAAACCTTCCATGCACACACCAGCCAATGAATAGCGCATACGCCGGCAAGTCATGCATCGAGTACATGTACCAGACACGCATTATGAAGTTTCATTTGCTATAGGCGTCGTATGTCTTGAACCCATTATCCCAGGCTTCTTGCAATTCTTCCTTAAGCGGCTGCATGTACACATTCATATTTTTTCCCGGATAGTTGGGCCCTGGAATTATCAACGTCGGAGAATGTTCTTTCTTTGCATAATCTGTCCGGGGAGATTGAGTGGAAAGACAACACGGGCCAACAAGCGTATTGGGCTGCCGTCATACCAAACACACTGAACCCATCGGTCTTGATGCCGACTCGAGATGCCTCGGATCTGCCGCTTTGTCAGCATGTAATTCATCAAACTTTTTCCATGCAACACCATCCGATGTGTGTACCATCATCAGATTCCCATCTGCATCTAGTTCGGTTCTTTTGCCTGTTTTGTGCCATGTCATCTGTCTGGCTGTCTCTTCGACCATGAAAAGACGTTGAAGTCTTGGTACGATTGGCATATACCGAAGAACACTAACGGGGATTTTGGTCTATGTGTTCTCACCCATACCGTTGTCTACCACAATATACCTGGAAGACTTGCAAATGGGACAATAGTTCAAGTCCGCATAGTCAAGCCTAAATAAGGCACATCCTTTCTCACAGGCATGTATCTTCTCATAGGGCATCTTCAGTGCACGGAGGATTTTGTCTGACTGGTACAGGTTTGCAGGCATTACATGGCCTTTGGGTAGAAAGCGTCCAAATATTGTCATAATTGCGTCGTAGCATTCTCTACCCAAGTTGAATTGAGCCTTCAGAGCCATTACTTGTGAGATGGCATCCAACTGACAAAGCTCAGTGTGCTCGTGGAGCGGACGTTTTGAAGACTCCAACATTTCATTGAAGGCCTTTACAGATTCCTCCATCTCCTTGTCTGAATCCCGAGCATCATCATAGTCTTGCACCATGTTTTCCATCCCAGTACCATGCTCGTCGGTGCGACAACGATCCACCTCAGCTCGGTCACGTTGGGCAGACTCACCATGAAATGTCCACACCATATAATCGGGCGAAACCATTCTTCCGCAGTGTTTACCCATTTCAGCCTCATCCTCTTTTCCCAATTGCGCGATCGAAACAGGGCACCAAGTTTTCCTCGGCCATTTGCAAATGTGGCTTGCACAAATCCCTTGGTTTTGTGAACCATTCAGCGCTCCATTTGTTTCGACCGGTGTGACGGTATACATCCACGCACGATCACTCATCTTGACTTTCGAGCTCTTGGACACACAACAATTATATATATAATTCACCATGTATATATTCATCAGTTGATCTACTTTGTCAATTTTATTACGTCCATGCAACCTACACTCTAATAGGTAATGATAGGTCCTAATCCCACCTGAGTATGTGTAGATTGGGTTCATTTTCCCATGCTATGCTCCGGATCCGACACAAAATTTCGGCAGCACCTCCCCGCTATTCTCCTGATACACGTCTCTGCAATAAACAGAGAGGATGTGTACCCGGAGAACAACATGGGAGGCACTGACGAAATTTATGCGTCGGATCCGGTGCAAAGCATATGGGAAAACGAACCCAATCTACACATACTCGGGCTGTCCATGGATAGCATTGGACAATTCGAAAGAATCAAGGTTTTAAATATGCAAATGCATGCATATTTATAACTATGACGCTTTCGAACGGGAGACACATATTGGTTACGCATACTGATGATTCAAGACACATATATAGCTAGCTATCAAGTTTCATCGGCACGAACACCGGAACAGAGCAAATAATTAACGGGGGAGGAGGACATGTCATTTGTGCTCACCCACGAACGAAGGGGCAGAGCTCGTCAAACGCACGACGATGTCGTCGAACACCAAACCTCGCAGCGGCAAAACAACTGCACATTTAAATCAACCCGATCAACACAATTATATATGACGTTTTTCATAACAAAATCGAAAAATATATGACCTAACTAATAATTCACAAATATAAGACCCTGTCGGCCTCGGGGTCGGGTGTCGGGTGTGTCGGGTGTCGGTCGGGTTAGGGTGTGGTGTCGGGTCGGGTCGGGGTCAGGGGTCGGGGTGTCGGGGTCGGGGTGTCGGGGTCAGGAGGGTCAGGGGGTCGGGGTGTGGTGTCGGGGTCAGGGGGTCGGGGTGTTTCCTTCTATCCTTCTTCTTCTTTCTTTCTCTTCTTCTTCTTTCCTTTCTTCTTCTTCTTCTTTCATCTTTTTTCTACTTTTCAACCTCTTTTCGTTTCTTCTTTTCTTCTTCTTCTACTTCTTTTCTTCTTCTTCTTTTTTTCATCTTTCTACTACTTCTACTTTTCTTCTACTTCTTCTAATTCTTTTCTAACACTAACACTAACACAATCTAGCACCAGCAATTAAACAGCAAAAATATATATGAAAAAACAGAAAAAAGTAGTAGTCCCTCACCGGAGCAATGGGACGGTCGGCGGTGGGGGGCACCGGCGGTGGTCTTGACACCGGCGGCGGGTGGCGAGGCGATGGGGCGTCGGCGGGTGGGGTGGGGCGGAGGGTGGTGGGGCGACGGGCCAAGGTGCGAGGCGGGGTGGCGCCGCCAAGGCGGCCGGGCATGGGTGGCGGAGGGGTGGGGCGAAGGGGTGTCGGCGGGTGGGGTGGGGGCGGAGGGTGGTGGTGCGACGGGCAAGGGTGTGGGCGGGGCGGGCCGGGCGGGGGGCAGGCAGCTGCGCCAGTAAGGTGGGCGGCGGCGGATCTAGCTAGGGCGGGCGTCGGGAGGAGAGAGGAAGAGAAGGAGAGTAAGGGGGGGGTGGCGTCTGTTAGTTACTCGGCTCTTTGCCGTCCGCCGCTCTTTGCCGTCCGCCGTTATCTCTTTTTGCCGTCCGCTAGCGGATGGCAAAGAAGTGGGGCGTCAAGTTTTTTTTAAACGGGCGGGTGGGTGGGGGCCACCTCCGTCTTTGCCGTCAGCTGGCGGACGGTAAAGAAATGGCGCATGGCAAAGAGCTTATTTGTCGTCTGCCGTTTCTTTGCCGTCAGCTTTTGGGTAGCTGATGGCAAAGAGCTTCTTTGCCGTCCGCTAGCGGACGACAAAGATCTGTCAGATGGCAAAGTAGCTGATTCCAGTAGTGTTCCTTGACTTCAACCACCATTGTGTAGAGGCTTGGTGATGTAGAGATTGCTCAAGATGTGAGTGAGTTGTGATCTCATAGATTTAGATTCATCCAAGTACCTACATGGGTTAGATAACATGCAAGGTGCAAATATATCCAAGACATAAGATTATCATCATAAGAGAAATATCAAGGATTAGTCATAAGCTCATGTCTTGCATGTATCCAATGGAGTTTCTACTCCAAGTTTGAAGCATCAATGATGTTCAATTCACCTCTTAACCTGCAAAACACTTTCTCATCAAGTGGTTTAGTGAATATATCCACTAATTGCTTTTCGGTGCGAACATGCTTAAGATTAATGTCACCCTTAGCAACGTGATCTCGAATGAAATGATGACGAACTTCAATATGCTTAGTTCGAGAGTGTTGCACAGGATTATGAGCAATCTTGATAGCACTTTCATTGTCACAAAGTAATGGAACATGTTTCACATATATCACATAATCTTTAAGAGTTTGGTTCATCCAAAGTAAATGAGCACAACATGAACCAGCGGCAATGTATTCCGCTTCGGTGGTGGATAAGGATACCGAGTTTTGTTTCTTGGAAGACCAAGATACAAGAGATCTACCAAGAAATTGACAAGTACCCGAAGTGGACTTTCTATCAACCTTGTCACCGGCATAGTCCGAGTCGGAGTAGCCAACAAGATTGAAAGAGGCCCTCTTAGGTACCAAATGCCAAAATTTGGTGTATGGATTAAGTTTCTCACTATCCTTTTCACGGCCTTAAGATGACATTCTTTAGGAGCAGCTTGATATCGTGCACACATGCACACACTTAGCATGATATTGGGACGTGAAGCACATAGATATAACAATGAACCAATCATAGAGCGATGAACCTTTTGATCAACCGGTTCACCATCTTTGGTCAAATCAAGATGTCCACTAGTAGGCATGGGTGTAGTCATACCTTTGCATTCTTGCATATTGAACTTCTTGAATAAGTCCTTGGTGTACTTTGTTTGAGAGACAAAGGTACCTTCCTTAGTTTGCTTGATTTGCAAACCAAGAAAGAATTTGAGTTCACTCATCATAGACATCTCAAACTTCTACGACATTAGCTTTCCAAACTTTTCACTAAAATGAGGGTTAGTAGAACCAAATATAATATCATCAACATAGATTTGGCATACAAATAGTTCTCCATTGACCCTCTTAGTAAAAAGATTAGAATCTATCTTTCCAATTTCAGAGCCTTTTCAATAAGGAACTTGGTCAAGCATTTATACCACGCTCTAGGAGCTTGTTTAAGACCATAAAGAGCTTTGTGAAGTTTGTAAACATGATCAAATTTATTGGGATTAACAAAGCCGGGAGGTTGTTTAACATAAACTTCCTCCTCTATTTCACCATTTAGAAAAGCACTTTTAATGTCCATTTGGTACAAGGTGATATCATGGTGATTAGCATAGGCAAGTAAGATGTGAATGGACTCAAGTCTAGCAACGAGGGCATATGTCTCACCATAGTCCATACCTTCGACTTGTGTGTAGCCTTGGGCGACGAGACGTGCTTTGTTGCGAACTACTTGTCCATCTTCATCTTGCTTGTTGCGAAACACCCATTTGGTACCGATGATGTTGTGGTTGTTGTCGGGCTTCTCAACCAATGTCCAAACTTGATTTCTCTCAAAGTTGTGTAGCTCTTCATGCATAGCGTTTATCCAATCTGGATCTTCCAATGCTTCTTCAACCTTCATAGGTTCAATGCTAGAGATGAATGAATAGTGTTCACAAAAGTTAGCTAAACAAGTTTTAGAGCGAGTGATTCTCCCGGTTTGGATATCTTTGTAGATTTGCTCAATGGGATGATCTTTAGCAATTCTTGCTCGAACTCGCGAAAGCTTTTGCTTGGGTCTTGGTTGAACATCTTCTTCATCTTGTTCTTCTTCTTGGCCTTCTTCATTGTTGGCGTTGTCGTTCTCTTGTCGTGGTGGAGAAGGAAGTTGTTGACGTTCCTCTTGGTGCACTTCCTCGTTTTCTTCATCCTGGTGTGTCCCACTCGTGGATGCTTCCATATCAACTCTTGGTTCACCTTGTCATGAGGTAGAAGCTTCCACTTGGATGGACGAGGTACTCTCCTTCACCTCCGTTGGACGAATTTTGCCAATAGACAAGTCTTGGATTGCTTCCGAGGGGTCTTTGTCTCCTACATCAATTGGCAATTGCTCTACTTGCGAGCCGTTAGATTCATCAAACTTCACATCTACCGTTTCTTCAACCTTTCGGGTGAAATTATTGTAGACACGATATGTGTGAGAGTTTGAGCCATAACCAAGTAGGAAACCTTCATGAGACTTAGGAGCAAATTTAGAACGACGATGCTTATCAAGAATGTAGCACTTTGAGCCGAATACTCGAAAGTATCCAACTTGGGGTTTGTTACCATTGATAAGCTCGTATGCCGTCTTGCCGAGTAGCTTGTGAAGATACAAGCGATTTGTTGCATGACAAGCTGTCTCAACCGCTTCCGCCCAAAAGTGCTTCAGCGTCTTGTACTCATCAAGCATCGTTCTCGCCATTTCTACGAGCGTCCGGTTCTTCCTCTCAACAACTCCATTTTGTTGAGGTGTGTACGTAGCCGAGAACTCATGTGAAATCCCTTTTTCGTCAAGAAAGGTGTCCACATTTGCATTCTTGAACTTCGTTCCATTGTCGCTGCGAACCTTCTTGATCTTCACTTCAAATTGATTTTGGGCCTTCCTAGCGAAGTTTTTGAAGATCTTTTGAACCTGCGATTTATCATCGAGAAAGAACACCCACATAAATCTTGAAAAATCATCAACTATAACTAGACCAAAAGAATTTCCACCGAGACTTTTGTAGGCGTTGGGACCAAAAAGATCCATGTGAAGTAGCTCGAGTGGACTCCTTGTGGTCATGATGTTCTTCACGGGATGCCTCCCTCCAACCTGTTTACCTGCCTGACAAGTGCTGCAAAGTCTATCCTTATCAAATATGACATCCTTAACGCCAAGGATATGATTTCCTTTAATAAGCTTGTCAAGGTTTCGCATTCCAACATGACCTAATCGTCTATGCCATAACCAACCTTTAGAAGATTTAGCAATAAAGCAAGTTCTAGGTTGAGCCTTTTTTAGTGAAATCAACAATGTATAGATCACCTCTACGTACACCGGTAAAGATCATCTTATGATTATCTCTACGAAACACTTGGCAATCTACTTTAGTAAATAGGACATTGAAACCGAAATCAGCAAGTCTAGATACTGAAAGTAAGTTGTATCCAAGAGATTCAACGAGCATGACATTTTGTATGGAGCTATGATGTGATATGGCCACCTTACCGAGGCCAACCACCTTACCCTTTGAGTTGTCATCGAAAGTGACATACTTTCGAGGACCATCGTTTTCAGCAAGCTCACTAAACATGTCTTTATCTCTGGTCATGTGATCGCTACATCCACTATCAAGAACCCATTCCTTTCCTCCTGCCATATATCCCCGAAGATTTTCCATAAGACCAAAGTGTCTCATTGCATCATCAAGATCAAAGTCACTATCATCATCCTCATCATAGTATCCATGTTCAATATCGTCAAGTGGTGGATCATATCCTAGAGAGGGTGATTCATTAGAGTGAGTTTGACAATGATCTTGTTTATGAATTTTTATAGCTTCGGAAATAATATCACTAATAATTCCAACATCCCCTTTGGCACGCATAAGGTTTGTAAGCTCAAATAGACAATCACCAAACATAGGATCATTGGGATTCATCTTACTGAAGGCAATAGACTTATGGAGAATTTCATCTAGATTTTTCAAGGAATAATTTGGAAAAGGCTCCTCAAAAAATTTCCATATGGTGTAGGCACACTTAAGAGTAGGCAAGCATCCAATCAAGTTCTAGGCAAGCCTCTAGTGATAAGTTCAACAGTTCTAAGATTATGAATCATGTCAATTGACTCATCAAGGGTAGGATGCATAGGGTCAACATGAGGTGCACAAGGACTAGCAATGTACTTGTTTAAATGATATTGATTGAAAATCACAAGCATCTCATTTTTCCACTCATGAAAATACTCTCCATCAAATATAGACACTCTATGTCTAAGACTCCCAATAGTAGACTCATCCATCTTCCTCCAATGGTGTTTAAACCAAAGCAATGGAGACCACAGCTCTGATACCAATTGAAAGAATCGAGAAGAGGTGTCTAGAGGGGGGGGGGGGGGTGATTAGACACTAAGTACCAAAAGTTGCAGTTTTTAACTTCTTTAAGTTTACGTGGAGTTTAAGCACAAGTTTAACACTCACAATACATAACAAGCAAGCATGCAAAGAGTATATGGGCAGCGGAAAGTAAAGCATGCAACTTACAAGAATGTAAAGGGATGGGATTGGAGGATTCAAACGCAATTGAGACACAGATGTTTTTGTCGTGGTTCCGATAGGTGGTGCTATCGTACATCCATGTTGATGGAGACTTCAACCCACAAAGGGTAACGACTGCGAGAGTCCACGGAGGGCTCCACCCATGAAGGGTCCACGAAGAAGCAACCTTGTCTATCCCACCATGGCCGTCGCCCACGAAGGACTTGCCTCACTAGCGGTATATCTTCACGAAGTAGGCGATCTCCTTGCCCTTACAAACTCCTTGGTTCAACTAAACAGTCTTGTCGGAGGCTCCCAAGTGACACCTAGCCAATCTAGGAGACACCACTCTCCAAGAAGTAACAAATGGTGTGCTGATGATGAACTCCTTGCTCTTGTGCTTCAAATGATAGTCTCCCCAACACTCAACTCTCTCTCACGGGATTTGGATTTGGTGGAAAGAAGATTTGAGTGGAAAGCAGCTTGGGGAAGGCTAGAGATCAAGATTTATATGGTAGGAATGGAATATCTTGGCCTCAACACAAGTGTAGGTGGTTCTCTCTCAGAAAATGTATGCTAGAAGTGTAGGCACGTTCTGATAGCTCTCTCCACGAATGAAGAGTGGGTGGAGGGGTATATATAGCCTCCACACAAAATCTAACCATTGCACACAACTTGCCAAACTCGGTGGGACCGAATTGAAGAACTCGGTCGGACCGATTTAGCAAATCTAGTGACCGTTAGGATTTTCGGTGGGACCGACATGCAACTCGGTAGGACCGATATGGTTAGGGTAAGGGAATAACGTAATCTCGGTGAGACCGATTACACAAACTCGGTGGGACCAATTTTAGTAATAAGCTAACCAGAGAGTTGGTCTGGCAAAATCGGTAGGGCCGATTACACAAACTCGGTGGGACCGATTTTGGTAATAAGCTAACCAGAGAGTTTGCATTGTAATCTCGGTAGTACCGATTGCTCAAACTCGGTGAGACCGATTTTGATAATGGACATACACAAAGAGATTACAATCCCATCTCGGTGAGACCGAGATCCCTATCGGTGAGACCGATTTGCCTAGGTTTGTGGCAGTGGCTAAGACATCTGAACTCGGTGGCCCCGGATAGAAAGAATCGGTAGGGCCGAGTTATACTTTTGGTTTAGGACATATGTGGATGTGAGAAAGTAGTTGAGGGCTTTGGAGCATATCACTAAGCACTTTGAGCAAGCAAGCCATTAAGCAACACCTCATCCCCTCTTGATAGTATTGGCTTTTCCTATAGACTCAATGTGATCTTGGATCACTAAAATAGAAAATGTAGGGTCTTGTTCTTGATGCTTGAGCCAATCCTTTGTCCTTAGCATCTAGAAGGGGTTTCACATCCTTTAGTCCATGCCACTCCATTGTTGAACTTGTCTGAAACATACTAGGTAAAAATGTTAGTCCAACAAGAGATATGTTGACATTAATTACCAAAATCACCCAGGGAGCACTTGTGCTTTCAGGCCCGAGTGCCATGATCTTAGCTCTGAACCCTCTATGTTTTCATGATTATATTTGAGTTCTTGATCCTATCTGCTAGTTATATGGAATTGTTGTTATTCTAAACCGTAGACTCCAAGGTAACAATAATTTGGATACTCTCTGGGGATTACTGTAATTCAAGCAGTTCATATATTCACTATGTGTTAATGCTTTGTTTCGGTTCTCTATTAAAAGGAGGCCTTAATATCTTTTAGATTTCCTTATGGACCCCACTGCCACGGGAGGGTAGGACAAAAGGTGGCATGCAAGTTCTTATTATAAGCACGTACGAATCTATACGGAATACATGCCTACATTGAATTGATGAATTGGAGCTATTGTGTATTGCTTTAGGTTGTGACTATTACATGATGAATGCCATCCACACAAATATCCATCGCTGATCCAATGCCTACGCTTTGCTCATAGCTAAGTTACTATTGGTGTTGATGCTGTTACAATCCCCACAAATTTGCTTCACTACTGCTACTGTTACTATTGGGAAACATAGCATATAATTTCAAAAAAAATCCTATGCTCACACAAGATCTATCTAGGAGATGCATAGCAACGAGAGGGGAGAGTGTGTCCACGTACCCTCATAGACCGAAAGCGGAAGCGTTAACTTAACGTGGTTGATGTAGTCGAATGTCTTCTCGAATCAACTGATCAAGTACCGAACGTACGACACCTCCGAGTTCTGCACACATTCAGCTCGATGACGTCCGTCGAACTCTTGATCCAGTAGAGGTACGAAGGAGATGATTTCCGTCAACACGACGACGTGGTGACGGTGATGGTGATGTGATCCGCGCAGGGCTTCGCCTAAGCACTACGACAATATGACCGGAGGAGTAAACGGTGGAGGGGGGCACCGCACACGGCTAAGAACAATTGATGTGCCTAGAGGTGCCCCCTACCCCCGTATATAAAGGAAGGAGAGGGGAGGAGGCCGGCCAAGGCGTGCCCCCAAGTGGGAGGAGTCCTACTAGGACTCCAAGTCCAATTCGGACCCCCTTCCTTTTATCGGAGAGGGAAAGGAGAAAGGAGAGTGAGAAGGAGAAGGAAAGGGGGGTGCTGATGGATTCATGTACCTAGGGTAGGGTCATAGGCCTGACCTAAACGTCCTACCCAAGGATACCCTTAGAAGAAATCACCTTCCAGTCGACCAACGAGGAACCCACTCGACTAACTAGAAGGACTCGACCATGGAGACTCACTCGACCATGAAGATACACTCGACCACCAGAAGGTTAGAAGGCACTCTGCAACGCAACGGCCTGTAATTGAATAGACTTAATGATAGTTAAGGCACTTTATGAGGGGTGTTACCAGTAACGCCCCAGGCTTAATGTACTTTAACCTCTCCATTATGTGGGCTGGTGGGGTCTGGCAAGACTCTATATAAGCCACCCCTCCACAGCGAGAGGGGTTCGCACTCTTGTAATACTTACACACATAAACCACTCGACCGCCCCAGGGCTCCGAGATGTAGGGCTTTTACTTCCTCCGAGAAGGGCCTGAACTCGTACATTGCTTGTGTTCACAACCTCTCCATAGCTAGGACCTTGCCTCTCCATACCTAGCCCCCACTCTACTGTCAGACTTAGAACCACGACAGTTGGCGCCCACCATGGGGCAGGTGTTTTAGCGATTTGTGGAGAAGTTGCAGTACTTCCGAGTACTTTCATCATGATGACTGCTGGAGTTTTGGTTGAGGGGTGCGAGATCCGTCTCGGTGCTCTCACCTTTGTCGCCGACGACTCTGCATGACTCCAGGAGGCTCCACTCGACATCGAGGCGCTCCCCGTCCGCGGTGCGACACACTTTCGCGCATGTGTCCACGGCGTTCTGCTGCGGCAACCGTCGACCCCGTATCGGTCGACTCCTTTATCGGTCGCCCGCCCGGTCTCCGGCCAGCGCAAGCGCTCTGGTCGGTCGAGACTCCAGCGGTGGGTGAAGCACGCGGTGGCTCGCCAGACAGCCATCGCCTGTGTCGCGCAATTGAGCCCGACGAGTCCCTCTACGGCCTGCTCGACTGCCGACGGCTCAGAGATCGTGATCCGAATGCGATAGCGATGATCCAGCAGCGGAAATCCTCATGGTCGACGGTCCCCGCAGTCCTCCCGGCTTCGCTCATGGGGGCGGAGCAGGTGGTGGAGGCGATCCCGTACAAGACCACGAAGAGTATCAGCCCGAGACACTCGACTCTCTGCAGAGAGAGGAGCTTCACCGCAGGAACATGGATGCCCTGCATACTCCCATTGCCGGAGAAACCCCGAGGCGCGCGCTTGGAGGAGGCACGCCATTAATGTCGCGAACGCGCCGCTTGGAGAACCTTCAGCGAGCACTCGACGAGCGCTGCAACGAAGTTCTCGGTTACCGACGCCGACTCTTCCCGCCGACTCGTATACCGACGCCAATTCAGAATTTAGCAACTGCAACCAGATAGCAGAGTCCATCCAGCCATCCGGTCGGAAGCGGGAGAGGCTTGATGCAGATCGAGATTTACTCCGAGCAGCAGGAGATCGAACTCAGCCGTGTCGCATCGCAAGCACAGAATTCACATCGATCCGTCGCTGCGAATATCGTTGCTCGACCACACAGCCCCAGATCGCCTCCGCGGCGGGAAGGGCGCGACAACCGGCGAGAGCAGTACGGAGACCGATTCGACCGGGATGATAGGCGTCGAGTACCCATTTCCCCTCCGAGGGAAGGGTCTTACACTCCTCGGCGGCAAGACGACAGACGTCAGTTCAGTACAGGGCGAAGAGTTCCAGTCGACCCCAGAGAACCAGGCTTCGACGCGCGGTCCATTATCGTGCAAGGCTTGGTCGACCGGAACAGAGCCCATCGAGGCGGACCCGAGAGGGATGCACCCACAAGCAGTCGAATGCATGTTTCTGGTCCAGAGTGTTTTAGCAGGGCTATCAGAGCCGTAGTGATCCCCCCAATTTCAGGTTGGCAACAGGAGTCAGCAAATTCACTGGGGAGTCCAAGCCCGAAACTTGGCTTGAAGATTACCGAGTGGCTGTTCATATTGGTGGTGGGAACGATGAGGTGGCCATGAAGCATTTGCCCCTCATGTTGGAAGGTTACGCGGGGCATGGCTGAATCGCCACCTCCTAGCAAGATATACACTTGGGAAGATTTGTCCCAGTGTTCGCCGTAACTTTTGAAGGAACCTGCAAGCGACCGCTGGCTTGACAGAGCTGCAAGTCTGTGTGCGAAGACCAATGAGACTCTCCGAGAGTACATTCAGAGGTGGATCACTCGCACCATCTTGTGGAGAATGTGTCGGACCATCAGCGGTTTGCGCCTTCAAAGATGGCATCAAGAACAGAGAATTGAGTCTCAAGTTTGGTCGAACCGGCGACATGACCTTGAGTCGAATGATGGAGATTGTTACAAAGCACGCCAACGGCGAGGAAGAAGACCGACTCGAGCGGCAAGTACAAGCCAAGTCATCGGAGAAGGGAAATTCCAATCGGAAATGAAGCGGAAAGCCGAGCCAGCAGCTCACGGAGAGGCCCCGCCGTCACTCGGGGAAGTTCAAGGGAAGCCAAAAGGATCCCGAATCCTAAGAAAGTAAAGGATAAAGAAGGAAACGACGGATGGATATGCCATGCCATATTCACACGAAGAAAGATGAAGAGGGCAACATCATTTACCCAAAGCACACCACTCGCCAGTGTCGACTCCTGATCCAGCAGTTTGAAGGAAAACAGTCTAAGGACAAGGAGAAGGGGCCAGACAAGGCCGGAGACAAAGAAGACAGTGAGGAAGAATATCCGCATGTCAACTCCACTCTGATGATCTTTGCAGATGTGGAAAGCAAAAGTCGACTGAAAGTCATTAAACGTGAGGTGAACATGGTTGCCCTAGTAAAACCAAGTTATGTGAAGTGGTCCCAAACGCCCATCACATTCGACCAATCTGATCATCCGACTCATATTGCCACCCCTGGGCGGCAAGCTTTGGTGGTCGATCCAATTGTCGAAGGCACTCGACTGACGAAAGTGCTGATGGATGGTGGTAGTGGGCTGAACTTGTTATATGCAGACACATTAAAAGGGATGGGCATTCCGATGTCCCGACTGAGCACCAGCAACATGAGTTTCCACAGAGTCATACCAGGGAAGAAGGCCAACTCACTCGGCCAAATAGCTCTGGACGTGGTTTTTGGTGATTCCAAGCATTTTCGCAAGGAAAAAATGACCTTTAAGGTTGTGGATTTTCAGAGTGCATACCACGCCATTTTGGGGAGGCCAGCCTACGCACGATTCATGGCTCGACCATGTTACGTGTACCTAAAACTGAAAATGCCAGCCCCAAGGGGTGATCACCATCACCGCGATCGAAAAAGGCGGAAGAGTGCTTTGAAGGGCTCAAAGATTGCCGACTCCCAAGTGACAATGGTCGAATTCAAGAATACAAGCAAAACGCAGATCCGAAAGTGATTTGTTGCGATCCAAGAAGCCGCCACAGACCAGATTTGACCGTTCGTGAGACGGCAGTTCATATTCACCCGACTGACCCCAATGTGGCCCCGACCCACATCTCCACGACACTTACCCGAAATAGGAAGAAGCGCTCATCCAGTTCCTCCATGAGAATCGACATTTTGCATGGAAGCCACCGACATGCCGTGTGTTCTGGGGATGGCCGAGCATCGCCTCCGAGTCAACAAGTCAAGCAAAACCAGTTAAAGAGCATCTTCGCAGTCCGCCCGTAAGAGAAAAGCTATTGGTGAAGAAGTGGCTCGATTGTTGGCGGCAGGATTTATCCGAGAGATATACCACTCGAGTGGCTCGCTAATGTCGCCATGGTTTCCAAGAAGGACAACTCGCCCGCATGTGGATTGACTTTAAGCACATCAATCAGCCTGCCGAAGGATCATTTTCCTCTCCCCGCATAGATCAAATTGTTGACTCGACCACGGGATGTGAGATTGTCTTTTCTAGATGCATATTCCGGTATCATCGATCCGGCTCAGATGGACCCGACGAAATAAAAACAGCTTTCATCACTCCATTCGGTGCTTCGCTATATCACCATGCCATTCGCCTCAAGAATGCCGGAGCCACATTTATGCTAATGATTGAAGTGTCTTCACCAAATCGGTCGGAATGTGGAAGCGATATGGATGATATCGTCGTTAAGTTGTGAAAAGGTTCCGACCTGCTTGCGACCTCGCCAAACATTTGCCAACCTCGAAGGTACGATATCAAGCTCAATCCCACAAAGTGCACATTCGAGTTCCCGTGGAAAATTACTCGGTTTTCTCGTTTCGAACGAGGGATCGACGCTAATCCGAGAAGATCGGCACTATTCTCCTAATGAAACGCCTGCGGCGAAAGTGCACGATGTCCGAAGTTTCTTGGATGCTTGGCCGCTTAAGTCGATTCATTTCAAGACTCGGTGAAAAGGCATTGCCTCTTTACCGATCGATGAAGAAGGCGAACAAGTTCGAGTGGACTCGTAAGTCGATGCGCGCTTGCCGAGCTAAAAGCTCGCTATCCACCCAGCCGGTGCTTGTCTGCTCCAATCAGCAAAGAGCCTCTGTTGCTTTATATTGCAGCCATCGGACAAATCGTCAAGACAAAGGCTTACGGTCGAGCGGAAGAGGAAGGAAAGGCCCTCAAAGTTCAGCGCCGGTGTATTATTTGTCCAAGTCTTGACTCCATCCAAGCAGAGATATCCTCATTATCGAAGCTTGTGTATGGCATATACATGACCACGAAGAAGGTTGCTCATTATTTTCTCGATCATTCTATCACGATCGCCGCCGACGCTCCTTTATCGTAGATTCTACACAACAGAGACGCAACCGTCGAGTGGCGAAATGGGCGATTGAACTTCTTCCCTTGATATCAAATTTGAGGCAAAGAAAGCCATTAAGTCCCGTGCAATAGCAGATTTCTCGCCGAGTGGATTGAATAACAGACCGATCAAGTTCACTCGGAGCATTGGACCATGTTCTTCGATGGCTCTAAGATGTTTGAATGGTTCGGTGTGTGGGGTGGTTCTGGTTCCCCAGAGGAGACAAGCTTAAATATGTGCTCCAGATTCACTTTGATTCCTCCAACAATGAGGCGAGTATGAGGCCCTTCTATATGGATTACGCATGGCCATCTCACTCGGCGTCCGTCGCCGATGGTTTATGGCGATTCAGATTTAGTGGTCAACCAGTGATGAAGGAGTGGGACGGAGAAGCCCAGCCATGATCGGATATCGCAATGCAAAGGAGGAAGCTGGAAAAGAAGTTCGAGGGGTTGAGCTCCATCACATCCCCGATCGAAAAATCAAGCAGCAGATGACCCGCAAAGATAGGTTCCAAAAGAGAAGCCATTCCGAGTGGTGTATTTTTGGAACATATACACACTCCGCCGATTAAAGAAGACCCTTCACAGAGGAAGCTCCACAGCCCAAGAGTGCCACAGATCCGATCGAGGTTGAGGTCCCGGCAAGGGTCGACTTGGTCATGGAGGTTTTAGTGGTCACTCCCGATTGACAATTCCCTATATCGCATATATCCCGAGAAAAGAACTCCCAGAGGATGAGGAAGAGGCCCGGCAGATCGTCTGGTCGATCCAAAGCCTTTATCATATCAAAGGACAGCAGATAGAGAAAGCCCGATCGAGTTGGTCAAAATGCATAACGCCAGAAGAAGGTCGAGTCATTCTCCATGATATCCACTGGGACCTGTGGTCACCATGCGCCCTTCGGACCATTGTAGCCAAAGCATACCGAGCTGGATTTTATCGCCGAGGGCGTAATGAGATGGCAAAGGAAATAGTGGACAAGTGCGAAGGGTGTCAATTCTACCCAATATGTCACACAAGCTCGCGACTCTCAAGACCATTCCGCCGTCTCGCCGCTCGCAGATGGGGGTTGGACATGGTCGGTCCCTTGAGAACGGGTCGTAGTGGTTTCACGCATGTACCGTAGCAATGACAAGTTCACCAAGTGGATTGAAGCTAAACCCATCAAGAATCTTGACGCTTGCATCGCTGTTTTCTTCATCAGAGAGCTGACGTTCCGATATGGAGTCCCGCACAGCATTATCACAGATAATGGGTCGAATTTTGACTAAGAAGAATTCAAGGATTTCTGCAACGCTCAAGGCACGCGAGTCGACTATGCTTCAGTCGCCCATCCGCAGTCGAATGGATAGGCAGAACGAGCCAATGGCTTAATCCTCAAGGGTCTGAAACCCCGACTGATGCGAGATCTCAAGCATGCGGTGGAGCATGGGTCATTTAACTCCCTTGATGCTTTGGGGATTGCGGACCACACCTAATCGGTCGAATCGCGAACTCCATTCTTCTTGGTCTATGGAGTCAAGCAGTCCCGCCGAAAGTGATCTTCTTCACAACGCCCCGAATTGAACTCTACAACGGCGAAGTTGAGCAGCGCGCACAGACGCAATGACCTTCTAGAGGAGGAAAGGGAGATGGCTCGATCCGCCGACCATCTACCAAAGAAGACTTGCGCCGACATTACGCCGTAAATGTGAGAGGTCGAGCCTTCCAGAAGGGGATCTAGTTCTCCGAGTGGATCAGCAGAAACAACATAAGCTTGCTCCTCCCGGAAGGGCCTTTCATCGTCACCAAGGTTCTCCACAACGGGCATATCGCCTCTACAATGTCGAACACAATATCAAGAGCCCCGAGCTTGAATGCGGATCTGCTCCGCCTGCTTTTACACTTAAAGTTTTTCACCTGATGAGTTGTATTAAAATATCAGTAGTTCATGGATTTCAAATAATAGTGTCATAATTCCTTCATAATTTTTGTCACTTTTTATTTTTGTCCAAGAAAATTTTCCCCAGTGGGTGGCTTAGTCGCGAATCCGCTTTCGCGTAAGTTTATATTAAATCCCACCGAGTGGTAAGCCGACTTCCACTCGGAGGCTTAGCCGAATCCGCCTCGCCTAAGTAACCAAAATCCTACCGAGTGGTAAGCCGACTTCCACTCTGGAGGCTTAGCTGCAGCCCAGTGCTCGCCTAAGTTATTAAAATCCCACCGAGTGGTAAGCCGACTTCCACTCGGAGGCTTAGCTGCAGCCCAGTGCTCGCTTAAGTTATTAAAAATCCTACCGAGTGGTAAGCCAGGCTTCCACTCGGAGGCTTAGCTGCAGCCCAGTGCTCGCCTAAGTAACTAAAAATCCTACCGAGTGGTAAGCCAGACTTCCACTCGGAGGCTTAGCTGCAGTCCAAGTACTCGCCTAAGTACAACGTACGCTCGCAAGGAGGATGAGGCGCAGGTCGACTGCGACCCTCTCCTCCGAGCTACACCACAAGTATAACATGTGGGCTTGCAAGGAGGATGAGGTGCAGGTCGACTGCGACCCTCTCCTCCGAGTTACTCCATAAGTATGATGTGCGCTCACAAGGAAGACGAGGTGCAGGTCGACTGCAGCCTTCTCCTCCGAGCTTCGCCACAAATACAACGGAAATCCTACCGAGTGAAGAGCAAATCTCTCACTCGGAGGCTTAGCTGCAGCCCAGTGCTCGCCTAAGATATAAGAAATCCTACCGAGTGAAGAGCAAACCTCTCACTGGGGCTTAGCCGCAGCCTGCTCGCCTAAGGTATAAGAAATCCTACCGAGTGAGGAGCAAACCTCTCACTGGGGCTTAGCTGCAGCCCAGTGCTCGCCTAAGGTATTAGAAATCCTACCGGTGAAGAGCAAACCTCTCACTGGGGCTTAGCTGCAGCCCAGTGCTCGCCTAAGGTATAAGAATCCCACCGAGTGAAGAGCAAACCTCTCACTGGGGCTTAGCTGCAGCCAGTGCTCACCTAAGGTATAAGAATCCTACCGAGTGAAGAGCAAACCTCTCACTGGGGCTTAGCTGCAGCCCAGTGCTCACCTAAGGAATAAGTCGATTGCAGAGGCATCTTGTCGTGAACCCGCAAAGGGCAATTCGAGCCAAAAGCAATCATATCCAAACATCCAATCCAAGTTTAGGTCGATACCTAAAGGAACCGAGAGTGCTCAGCACTAAGCCTGTTAAGGTTTTATCGGTTACAATTCCACTCGCATACCGAGGCAAATTTAAAGTGTCGACTTAAAGGAAGTTTTTACCCTCATGTGGAGGGTGGAAGGAGCAACGAACTCATCGAGGTCGATCCCATCTGCGATCCGTAGCAGCAGCGATGAAAGTTTCCATGAAGGACCAAGTCGTGTTTTTGGTGTTGGCCACTCGGAGAGCCGCCACTTATCTTCTCGTGCATCCTTGCAATGGACTCGCGCCAGCACGAGCGACGTCTCGCGCCACACCGAGCCGAGGACTTCTTCCACTCCCGCACTCGGTCGGGGACGGCGCTCATCGAGCCATCACGACTCGAGGTCATTTTGGAGTGTCGCCCGGCCGGGCGCCGAGTCGATGCG
The DNA here is from genome assembly GCA_021437245.1 of Aegilops speltoides. NCBI lineage: Eukaryota > Viridiplantae > Streptophyta > Magnoliopsida > Poales > Poaceae > Aegilops > Aegilops speltoides. Next base: position 407,148,102 of record CM038142.1, read on the forward strand.
GACGAGCAACCTTCAACCTTGCGAGGTAGTCCACGACAGCTGCAACACGGACTCAAATGGAAGACATTCATGGTAACTTCATCATTCACGGGAATTGACAGGTCAAGGTTCAGCCCAACTGGCTGGTTTCTTCTTCAAAGTTGCGGCGAATTCTCGCAAAGACAAAACCCCGAGTCAAGACAATGGTCGAATGGGAACATCACAGTTGGAAGAATTGGTCGAGTGTAAAAGACTACCTTCGAGCATAAGGAACAATTTCTTAGCAAGACCACCCAGGAAGCCTTCCAGGTCATTCTTCTTCCCACCAACCTGGTTGATCTTCTCAACCGAGTGGTCTTGTCGACTTTCATCGGTCAACATCCTTGGTGGCAATGGCCAGAGCAGCCTTCAGATTGGTGTTGTCCTGTTCGAGCTTGGTAATTGAGGCTACCTTCTCATCAGCAAGCTTGATCTTCTCAGACAGCTCAAGATCCTTCTTCCTCTGGGCCTCCTTCACCTTGCCTATAAATTACAGCAAAGTCAGATTTGAAACAAATGAGGGAGAAAGGAGTCGTCAAGTCTCACCGAACATACCTTTGGTCTCCTCCTTCGCCTTCGTCGATTCTCCCGCACTAGCTTCAAGTCCAACTCGAGCTGAATATGCTTCGCTCCGATTCAAAGATAGCGCAAGAAGATCACAAGATTTCTACGAAGAATCAATCGACAAAATGTCAAAGATGATTCACTTCGAGTGAATAGAGAAAAATCATACGTTTTAAGACCACAATCGAATGCAAGCATTCGACCGTAGTCTCGGGACTACACCCAATAGGTGCACTCAGCGTGCCCCCACCGGGTCCTATTCACATGAAAGTCGACCAACGACCAAAAAAAGAGAAAGCTTCTCAGATCTGTAATCAATCGCCGCAATCGACCACGCCTCGGGATTACACCACCTGGGTGCACTCGGCGTCCCCACCGGTTTCGTAAACCCATTCGCTCTAGTCGAATGATGATCAATCTTTACTTGTAAAGTTTAAAGCCGATCGCCAGCAGTCAACCTTAGCCTTGGGGACTACACCCAGCGGGTGCACTCAGCGTGCCCCCGCTAACACAGAGTTTTTATCAACACACCTAGTGGGTGACCGCTATGGATTTCAGAAAGAAAAGAAGTTTTGATAGCATATCCTAACAGAATAAAGCGGTGGTCGATCGACCAACATTGCTTTGAAGAGCGGAGCTGGCATCATAAGCTGCTTGGCTTGCATCCCGGACGATCTTCACCTGCTCCATCATGATCCTTGCTTGGCGTATCGCCTCCTTAGCTGCACTAGCTTGGTCCTCCGGGACGTGGTGCGTAGTGCAGAGCGAAGGCTGCCCAGCACTCGACGAAGTGGGTCGAGCACTCGTCAACGGCACCGCGAAGGACACGGTATGTCGAGTGCTGGCCTCCCCCTCCGTTGCGACAGTCTCGGGCGCCGTCACATCTTGGGCTGCTTTGCCAGTGGACGCCTTCCTGCTCCTCCTATACCTCAATGGTTCTTCATCCTCATCATCGTCATCAGGAAGGGTGATAATGTCATTGGTTGGAGCTTCATAAAAGAATCAAAGTTAGAAACTATGAGTCACCGACTAAGAATGTAATTAAGGATACAAGATTAAGATTTGAGGTTGCGCGCCCTCCATCTCATGGTCCTCGGCCTTGCCCGAGGTTTCGTAAGTCGCAAAGATCAAGTTCTAAAGAATCATCGATTAATTCAAGTATCAACCAGAGATAAAGCTTGTACAAAACAGGAGGCTTAAATAAAATGTTTACCCCGATATGGTGGGGATGGACACCTTCATTTTTGGCAGAGGCTTGGTTGGCCTCGACGGAGCTACCTTCGATCGCTTGGCGCCTTTTCGGGCCGGCACGGAGATGCGGTCCGAGGCGTTTGGTCGATCGCAAGGCGTCACAACCCCCTACAGCGTGCTCATCGAAGGGTCATGAATAAGTTTCGACCGCTTTCCCGAGCGGTGGCGCAACCTCCTCCTCCTCCTCCTCTACTTCATCCTCATCATCATCGCTGCCGCCATCGTCATCCTCGGCAGCTCTGAATCCCACTCTTCCTAGCTCTCACCACCGCTGGCTTCTCCCTCCTCGCTTGAGCCTGAGCTCCGTTGGGCATTGAGTACAGCTCGGTAAGGGCCTGGAAAACGTCAAGACAAGAGCTCAATCGACCAAATTGCAGGACATACAGAAACACATTCAACTGACATACAATGGGAAGCAGAGCAAGTATACCTTTTCTGGAATGCTATTATGGTCGAGTGGAGAAATCCTCCTGGATCCGCGAGGGTTGTCCTTGTTCCCAGTGATCGCGGCCATCCATCTTTCCACTATGGCGTCGTCGACTGCCTCCGGGTGGACTCGAGTCTCGTCTTCGATTTCAGAGACAGCCACATGCACGGGGCTCGAATCAAGAGGCTGGATTCGCCTCGAAGGAAAACCTCCAAGAGGTCCATGCCACCACACCGCCCCGAACCAGCTGTACCACGCGATCCATCAACATCTTCACATCAGCTCTCCTCCGAACCACCTTCAGAGAGGAGGGTTTGTTCACTCGACTCATGGTGAATGGAGGAAGTCCACACGACTGTCCCGGCGTCAGCTCATTCTGGCAGTAGAACCAGGTCGACTGCCAGCCCCTGACCGAATCGGGAAAAGACATAGCTGGGAAGGTGCTCTTATTCCTCACTTGGATTCCTAGGCCCCCGCACATCTGAACCACTTGGGTTTTCTCATCACCTGGACTCGCTTTCTTCACGTTCTGAGAACGACATGTGAAGATGTGCTTGAACAAACCACAGTGCGGTCGACAGCCCAGGAAGTTTTCACACATGGATACAAATGCAGCAAGATACGCGATGGAGTTTGGAGTAAAATGGTGGAGCTGGTCTCCAAAGAAGTTCAAAAAGCCACGAAAGAAAACACTCGGCGGCAGGGAAAATCCTCGATCAACATGGGTGGCCAGGAGCACACACTCACCCTCCTCCTACCGAGGCTGCCACTCTTTGCGTGAAGCCTTGCGGCGCCATGGGGATCAGCCCGTCGTCGGCCATGTCGAGGAGATCCTTCTCCTCGATGGTCGATCGATCCATCTCCTCGACCCAGCCCTTCGCAAGCGGGATCTCGGCGAAGACCCACTGCGGCTGGTGGATCTCCCCTTCGCCTTCTCGGCCGCCGACGCCTTCTCCCGCGCCGACGCTTCTTCACGCGCTCGGCGCGCCGTCTTCTCCTTGCCCATGGTCGCCGAAGGCGCAAGAGAGAGTTGCGGGGCGGCAGCGATTGTGTTAGGCGGAGACGAAGAGAGCAGAGGAGGAAGAACAGGTATCGCGCAGAAGCCCTCACAAATCGCATTTATAACATCCCTTCGAGTGGATGACAGTGGACCTTGACGATCCAATCATATCCCAAACAGTTGCATTGACACGATACGTGGCGGAAAAAGCGCGCAGATCGAGGCGCCCATGTCCTGTCCCGTCCGAAGCGCCATGGTCCGTTTCTGGCCAAGCGCTTCCCCAAATTTCAGATCCCGCGAAATCATGAGCGGCAGATCGGTCCGCTGGTGCGAGATTTCTGCGATCCGTCGCCGAGCCGCAAAGTATAAAAGATCACTCGACGAAAGAACAAGAATGGATCGAGTCGACTGAAGAAAATTTGCTCGTTATCAACAAAGATAATCTTGATCGAAGAAGACGATAACCAAAGATGCCAAAGTTCAATCGAACAGCATCAACTCCTTCCTCATTCAAGCCTCGACCCATTCGGGGGCTAATGATGGATTCATGTACCTAGGGTAGGGTCATAGGCCTGACCTAAACGTCCTACCCAAGGATACCCTTAGAAGAAATCACCTTCTAGTCGACCAACGAGGAACCCACTCGACTGACTAGAAGGACTCGACCATGGAGACTCACTCGACCATGAAGATACACTCGACCACCAGAAGGTCAGAAGGCACTCCGCAACGCAACGGCCTGTAATTGAATAGACTTAATGATAGTTAAGGCACTTTATGAGGGCGTTAAGAACGCCTGTGCTTAATGTACTTTAACCTCTCCATTATGTGGGCTGGCTGGGGTCTGGCAAGACTCTATATAAGCCACCCCCTCCCACAAGAGGGGTTCGCACTCTTGTAATACTTACACACATAAACCACTCGACCGCCCGGGGCTCCGAGACGTAGGGCTTTTACTTCCTCAGAAGGGCTCGAACTCGTACATCGCTTGTGTTCACAACCTCTCCATAGCTAGGACCTTGCCTCTCCATACCTACCCCCACTCTACTGTCAGACTTAGAACCATGACAGGTGCCGCCCCCTTCCGCACTCCATTTCGGCCTCCCTTGTGGGGGGCGCACGAGCCCCTTGTGGGCTGGTTAGCCTCCCTCCTATGGCCCATATGGCCATATCTTTCCCTGGGGGGTTCCAGTAACCCTCCGGTACTCCGGTATGTACTCGATACACTCCGGAACCCTTCCGGTGTCCGAATACTACCTTCCAATATATCAATATTTACCTCTCGACCATTTCGAGACTCCTCGTCATGTCCGTGATCTCATCCGGGACTCCGAACTACCTTCGGTCACCAAAACACATAACTCATATAATACATATTGTCATTGAACGTTAAGCGTGCGACCCTATGGGTTCAAAAACTATGTAGACATGACCAAGACACCTCTCCGGTCAATAACCAATAGTGGAACCTAGATGCTCATATTGGTTCCCACATATTCTACGAAGATCTTTATCAGTCGAACCGCTATGTCAACATACGTTATTACCTTTGTCATCGGTATGTTACTTGCCCGAGATTCGATCGTCGGTATCTTCATACCTAGTTCAATCTCATTACCGGCAAGTCTCTTTATTTGTTCCGTAATGCAACATCCCACACCTAACTCATTAGTCATATTGCTTGCAAGGCTTCATATGATGTGCATTACCGAGAGGGCCCAGAGATACCTCTCCAATACTCGGAGTGACAAATCCTAATCTCGATCTATGCCAACCCAACAAACACCTTCAGAGATACCTGTAGAGCATCTTTATAATCACCTAGTTACGTTGTGACGCTTGATAGCACACAAGGCATTCCTTCGGTGTCTGGGAGTTGCATAATCTCATAGTCGGAGGAATATATTTGACATGAAGAAGGTAGTAGCAATAAAGCTGAACGATCATTATGCTATGCTAACGGATGGGTCTTGTCCATCACATCATTCTCCTAATGATGTGATCCCGTTCATCAAATGACAACACATGTCCATGGCTAGGAAACTTAACCATCTTTGATCAACGAGCTAGTCAAGTAGAGGCATACTAGGGACAGGGTGTTTTGTCTATGTATCCACACATGTATAAGGTTTCCGGTTAATACAATTCTAGCATGAATAATAGACATTTATCATGATATAAGTAAATATAAAACAACAACTTTATTATTGCCTCTAGGGCATATTCCTTCAGTCTCCCACTTGCACTAGAGTCAACAATCTAGTTCACATCTCCATGTGAATTAACACCAATAGTTTTAGTCATCTTGCCCATAAGGCATGGTTCACAAGTATCAAATGATTCATAATGGAGTTACTTCATTAGGATGGAGTTTCTTCATGCGCTTTACCCTTCCTGAAAAATAAGATGAATTGTAATTGTTTGATGACTAAGAATGAAGTTTGCTAGTTTTCAAGAAAGTTTATGGTCTATGCTTCAACATGTGAATTGCTTGTCACTTGTTCGTGAGAAGTTTTATGATATGACCCACTGTTATGGCATATAATCATGCTAGAAAAGGTGATTGAAATTATCATTGATCAAACTTGTGCACCTGCTAGCATTCACACTTCATAAATTCTTTCTTTTATCATTTACCTACTCGAGGACGAGCACGAATTAAGCTTGGGGATGCTGATACGTCTCCAACATATCTATAATTTATGAAGCGTTCATGCTATATTATTATCTGTTTTGAATGTTTATGGGCTTTATTATACACTTTTATATTACTTTTGGGACTAACCTATTAACCGGAGGCCCATCCCATATTGTTGTTTTCTTGCCTATTTCAGTGTTTCGAAGAAAAGGAATATCAAACGGAGTCCAAACGGAATGAAACCTTCGGGAGCGTGATTTTTGGAACAAACATGGTCCGAGAGACTTGGAGTACAAGCCAGGGAAGCTTCGAGGAGGCCAGGAGATAGGAGGGCGCGCCCACCCCCCTGTGCACGCCCCTTGTCTCTTGGGCCCCTCGAGGCTCCCGCGACCGACTTCTTTCGCCTATATAAGTCCACGTACCCTAAAAACATCAAAGACGAAGATAGATCGGGAGTTCCGCCGCCGCAAGCCTCTGTAGCCACCAAAAACCTCTCGGGAGCCCATTCCGGCAGCCTGCCAGAGGGGGGATCCCTCACCAGTGGCCATCTTCATCATCCCGATGCTATCCATGACGAGGAGGGAGTAGTTCACCCTCGGGGCTGAGGGTATGTACCAGTAGCTATGTGTTTGATCTCTCTCTCTCTCTCTCTCTCTCTCTCGTGTTCTTTCTATGGCACGATCTTGATGTATCGCGAGCTTTGCTATTATAGTTGGATCTTATGATGTTTCTCCCCCTCTACTCTCTTGTGATGAAATTGAGTTTTCCTCTTGAAGTTATCTTATCGGATTGAGTATTTAATGATTTGAGAACACTTGATGTATGTCTTGCCATGTTTATCTGTGGTGACAATGGGATATCACGTGCCACTTGATGTATGTTTTGGTGATCAACTTGCGGGTTCCGCCCATGAACCTATGCATAGGGGTTGGCACACGTTTTCATCTTGACTCTCCGGTAGAAACTTTGGGGCACTCTTTGAAGTACTTTGTGTTGGTTGAATAGATGAATCTGAGATTGTGTGATGCATATCGTATAATCATGCCCACGGATACTTGAGGTGACAATGGAGTATCTAGGTGACATTAGGATTTTGGTTGTTTTGTGTCTTAAGGTGTTATTCTAGTACGAACTCTTGAATAGATTGATCCGAAAGAATAACTTTGAGGTGGTTTCGTACCCTACCATAATATCTTTGTTTGTTCTTCGCTATTAGTGGCTTTGGAGTGACTCTTTGTTGCATGTTGAGGGATTGTTATATGATCTATCTATGTTATTATTATTGAGAGAACTTGCACTAGTGAAAGTATGAACCCTATGCCTTGTTTCCTATCATTGCAATACCATTTACGCTCACTTTTATCATTAATTACCTTGCTGTTTTTATATTTTCAGATTACAAAAACCTATATCTACTATCCATATTGCACTTGTATCACCATCTCTTCGCCGAACTAGTGCACCTATACAATTTACCATTGTATTGGGTGTGTTGGGGACACAAGAGACTCTTTGTTATTTGGTTGCAGGGTTGCTTGAGAGAGATCATCTTCATCCTACGCCTCCCACGGATTGATAAACCTTAGGTCATCCACTTGAGGGAAATTTGCTACTGTCCTACAAACCTGTGCACTTGCAGGCCCAACAACGTCTACAAGAAGAAGGTTGTGTAGTAGACATCAGAGTGTAGCAGTGGCACATATATCCCACGTGGCCTTCCACTATTGAAACGCTCCAAAAGGACGTCAAAACGATCAATAAAGTGTAGGAACTTGTGGATGTCGTCCCAGTCAACTTTAGTGCCATCAGTAACAACCGAGTTCTTACAGAATAACAAACGAGCAGCCTTCTTAACTCTGAAAAAACCTACACGTGCCACCAATTATAAGAAAATATTAGTGACAAGTAGCATCTTCGTGAGAGATTCGTTGCTACTTCTAAAGTTAAATTGTGATTAGTTAGACATAATAGGTGGATTAAGAAGTAATCGAGGCAACAAGCAAGAACCAGATACAAAACTAACATGGATGAACAATTGGAACGACGTCGAGATGGAAGAGCGCAATGAAGATGAGACCAGGTTCTGCTATTTCCATCAACATTCGTGTGCTAACTTTCAGTCCGTAACACTTGAGAAAGTTTATCCAAGTTGGCCATAAAAAAGCAGCGATATTCTTGGTTCATGAACCCAACTTAGAACTTATATCCATGGCTTGTCTTCACTGTGACCATTAAGCTGGTGTATTCAGTTATGGCAAGGCAGAGCATCTTCAGTACATGTGTTCTGGCAGAGCAAATAATGCACTGCAGGAAAAAATATATGAGAACACAATGTATTCCCTATCCAAATCTAGAAATAATTTCCTCCTTCATGTCAGTCTTGACCATCGTACTAGTACCTTTTATCCAAATATAGCAATCCAAATTTCCAAATTAGTCGACAACATGTTCAAAAAACCCCACCCTCCCGGATAGAAAAGAGGATTCTAGGAACATACTCTGCGCGTTTTAAAATCCTGTGTTAGGATGAGAAGGAACAAGTGTGGCATTTCGCCGTGGGCGCAGAAACCTGTAGGGTCCTCAAACTTTGGGCACTGCAAATTAAACGCACTAGATTCAGTAGGAATAAAAATGCATCAACGGCGGTGGCTGCCATCCTAGGATTACCCACGACCAAGGGACTTGGATTTATCGGGGATGGATGAAGAATTCGTACCTGGTTCTCCATGAGAAAACCCTATGCAATCGCTGAGAGGGGGTTTTCTCTGAACAATAAGACAAGGGAGAAGGGGATTCAGGCCCAGTGAAATATTGCCGCTTCGTCCGTCCAGCTTACTGCTAAAGCTGGAAAGGTGGTTTTTTTTTGTGATTTGACGGCTCATTGGGCATTACTCTGGCATTACGACCAGGGTGTGTCTACCATGCAGTTGTGCCCTCTAATTTGGTGCATATGGCACGTGGACCCCGTTGATGGATGCCCCACATATCAGCGAAAGGAAGTAGAAAGACATGAGTAACTAGTTACACATAAATATATTTTTGACAGAGAGATACTCCCTCTGTAAAGAAATATAAAAATCTTTTATATCACAACTTTATACATAAGAAAAATCAAGGGGAATATATATAACATATATAATTATAAAAAATAGAGTTTTTAACATAGTATAGACGAGTTGGTGATGATGGTGTGCCTGCCATCCTGCAATATAGGCCGTCCAATTTATATCTGACGGATAGGAAGGAAACTATGGAAATTTTGCAAAAAGGTACCCACATACCTCTCCACATTTGCAAAAAAGCCTTCCCTCGTTCATCCTTTTCTCTCAAAAGCTAAAATACTCATACAAATGCATCTTGGTATTACGTGCAACACACGGGCATTATCGGGGTTCAGCTAAGAATATAATACTCAGACAGGCTCGCGGTCTGGACTTTGGGCCACAGTCCGGTGGGCCTGCATGTTTGGGGGGCCATGTGTTCTACCTCGGCGCTTTTCATATTGCAAGCGATCGATACAGCGCTGGTTTTAGATGCTGCCGCAAGGCGAATACACAAAATTGAATAAAGCACGACAGCTATTGGAATGAAATCGAACGACAGTTCCTAACCAGCAATCAGAGTTGCAGTTCTATCAAAGATATACCATGTGATAAATAATATTGTCGTACTACTTATACACACAGGACACTTGTTTCACCATGCCAGATTATTACATCAAAATCTCTCGGAGGATGGATCACTTCGGCAGTTGTGTGCTGCTACTTAAGAATTTCAAAGTTGATTTGGATCAGCTCGCCTTGCCGAGAAAGTTCGATTTTGACATCATCGCCTACCACAAGATATGATTTAGATTTGAACCTTGACCATCCTTTAGCATAAATCATAATGCGACCATCCTTTGTACTTACGGTATATTGATCAGGTTCATTCACACCAAGGCTGCGCATGGTAAGAGAAACTTGGCCACGGTCGCCCCGATTGTTGAACGACTCCCTCGTTGCGCTAGGAATTCTCTGTTTGGAAACAAGACATACACAAACAGTTAGATCAACATAGTGAATCATGTGAAACCACATGGAAAGAAAAAAGAACGAAGCAACTTGGGCGACCAATGCTTACCAAGAAGGTGGACATGTCGGTTTTTGTAAGGACTTTGGTATATGAAGTTCAAACTACAGCCCAGTCTATTGCCGGTGCAACTGCTGGTTCCGTTTTCGCTGCACGGGCCGGAGCAAATGCAAGTGCAAGTGTTCGTGCAGGTGCCGAAGTTGTTGCTAGTGCCCGTGTCGGTGCGACTAGTAGTGTCATTGTTGTTTCCGGAGATGGTGCTCCTTGTAGAGCTGGTGCCGGTGTCGGAGCAGGTGTCGGTGTCGATGCCCGATCCTTCGGTAGATCAGTCTGATCCGCTGACGTGGTCGGTGCCCAATCCTCAGCTGGATCAGACTGAGCTGCTGCCGCTGTCAGTGCTAGAGCAACTGCCGGTGCTCGATCCGTTGTTGAAGGTGGTACCGATGTGCGAGACAGCGGCGATCGTGTCTGGTCTGCTATGATCAGCTTTCTAACTTGACTAGGCTCCATGACCGTGATCCAGTTTTTTTTCTTCATTTCTTTTAAATGAGAGAAGGACTAATTGTGGCGTTTTTGTTAAACCAAACTGTAGTTCATCATAGGGATTCAGCTTGTACTCAGACAACAGACTGATCCATTTTTTCCAGTAATATAAGTGATGGACAGTGCCTTCATTACTGACACGACATAAGAAGTGAAACCTGCAAAAATAGCCATCGTAGAGCAAACCAAACGGTTTATTCTATGATGAATGTCACATGGCAAAGCCTGCATCATAAAGTTACAAGAAAATAAAGGAAACATGATATCAAATCAATAAGATTTAGATAGTAAATCAATACGATTTACTTGATGTGACACCAGTGAATCCTTACCAGGAAATCACTATGTTGAAGTACTAAACAGAAGATTGATCATCCAACTACGGGTGGCATGCAGGGCCCCCGCCTACTTCCACAAGCAGGACAGTCCAAAGGTCGTGACAAATCATATGGACCGAACATCCATGGGACTGGAAATCCTGGTGGGTGCGATAAACCCTGCAATGCATACAGATATTGGAGTGTAACCATAATTGATAAACAGTCCTCACAAAAAAGATGATCTGGATACTTCAAAATATACAGACTGAATTGAGTGGACAAACATTAACATAGACTATTCTCAGGACTCACCACACACCAAAAGCGGCAGTATTAAACAATACAGGGTTCACAAACACAAATCAAGTACTAAACAATACAAGCAAAGTTGCACTAATTAAACTCTGCAGACTATTTCTTGCCACCGACCTACGGGATGAAACCAGCATAACTGACTAGGCCATGGACTTCGTGATAGATGTCGACCTGCACCATCACCATCTCGTCAACCTTGGAGAACCTAACAGAGTGGTCTTTCCACTCATAAACATGATGATGAAGACAGGCCGCATCAGATTTGTCGGGAAGCTTTACAAGAACCACACCCTTCATAATCGAAGGCACAACCAAAAAATTGTTGTGGTCAAGTACAGCCTCGAGAACACATCTGACAACAATGCTATAGGAAAACACTAGTTCAGGACACATGGCGACAAGGACACAACAACTGGATAGTTTAGCAGTAGAATTCATCCTCGGGTCTTCCAGTTCACACAACATAACTTTGAGAACTTCATCTCCACTGCGGACCTGGTTCTAATTCAAACAGAAACCATATTTTATTACTACCTCCATTCAGAAATATAAGATGATTTTGGATATTATACTCCATATATGACTACATATACACACAGAAATGAGTGAACAATGACACTAGAACATGTCTTCAAAGGCATGAGAGCAGATGGATTACTTGCAATATCCATAACACAAGTTACTAAAAATATACCCTCTTCAAAGGTAACATTGATGTTCATAAAGTACTCCCTCCGTCCCAAAATTCTTGTCTTAGATCTGTCTAGATACGGATGTATCTAATACTAAAATGTGAGTTGATACATCCGTATCTAGACTTGGGACGCCCTACCGCGCCTGCTCCCGTCAATCAAAAAATTTAAAATCCTGCCGCGCCTGCTCCCGTCATTCAAAAAATTAAAAATCTTGCCGCACCCAAACACCAGAGCAACACCGTGGTGGATATTTAAATTTACCTGCCGGCAAGGAGATAAAAAAGGGGTGAAAAAACAAATGTGGCGGTGGCCTAGCTAATCGGTCACACTAGCCCAACTAGCTAGCCACCGTGCTTCACTGATGTACTCGGCGGAAAGGTGGTCTTTCGTGATTTGATGACTCATTTACTTGCTTCGGTGCTATGACCGAGGAGGACCCAGAAAACGTGCGGTAGGGCGTCCCACATCTCGACAAGGAAGAATATATGCGTGCACCACCCGGGAGGACCCTGAAACTGCACAGTAGGGTGTGCCACGTCTCGGCACGGAGGAAAAATGTGCATGTAAAAATATACTGTATCAGACATAGTACCTTTGGTTTGACATCCGGACCCAGCCAGTCGGTCGAAAACACCCCACTAGCCACACAGCTTCATCATGCCAACTTGTTACGGAGGATAGGTGCCACAACGTCTCTTGTTCTAGGCGATTCTTCTACTTTTCAAGCTTTTTTAGTTATAATAACACCACAGCAAGCTAGCGCCGCTCTTCGTATGTGCCCGTGCAAAGGTTAGGCAATGGAGAGGAGAGAGAGAGATCACAGACTTGGGACGCACCAGTAAGTGATTCAACGGTCATGCACGTGTTGACGAGGCACTCCCTCTAGTCTACTCAACGTAATACTGTATAAAATCAAGTTATGGGACAAAGCCAACAACCGTTGTTGTTTCAGGCTATCGACTTATGCTTTGTAGTCCAGGTTGCTAGTTCGAATCTCGTCTTTCAGATTTGTTAGTTTTAGGTCCAAATTTGATTAATGACAAGTGGGACCCCCATGTGTTGTTCCGATATTTCAGTGTAGGATGGTTTTTTTTTGAACAAACACTTTGCGCGGTTAGACAAGTAACGGCACGAGTTACACATATTTTGCAAGTTTACGAACAAAATTGACAGTGGCATAGAATATCACATCCACCCCGCAGCTTAGATGCTATGGTGATACGAGTTTTTACATCATTGGAAGTGAGATCCAATGGCTTGGGAGTAGTCTTTGTAGTTATGCGCAATTTCCAAATTCTCCAAAGTTTTTTTGCAAATAAAACATTCAGGCCTCGTGTGTGTTGCTGCATCTTGGATCCAACGGCTCCCCGTTGCTCATATTAGGTGCTCCCCGTAGCTTAATTAGTCGCTACAGTGATACGAGCATCTAGGTCCTATGATCAGTGATCAGATGGCACATGCGTAGTACTTATACTTTCTGCGCAATTCCCAAACTCTTTCAGCCGTATATTGCAAAAACATTCAAACCTCCTATGGTGGGCCGTTAGATCTCCGTGAACTCGTATCACCAATCTATGGTGCGGGAGCACCTCATATTCTCCCGTGCGAGAAAACATAAGGTGATATCGCAGCTTGGATGCTACGGTGACATGAGCTTCAAGGTCGTTTGATCTGAGATCCAATGGCATCTGAGCAGTCTTTATGCTTGTAAACAGTGGCCAAACTCTTTGGGGGATTTTCTGCAAAAAACCATTCGAACCACCGAGGAGTTGTTGGGTCACAAATCCAACGGCTCCGAAGAGCTTGCATCACCAAAGCATCTAAGGTGTGGTAGAACATGATATTCTTACATACAGGAGAATACGATGTCCTCCTTCATCTTAGATGCTACGGTGATACGAGCTTCGAGGTCATTGGATATGGGATCTGATGTCTACTACACAACCTTCTTCTTGTAGACGTTGTTGGGCCTCCAAGTGCAGAGGTTTGTAGGACAGTAGCAAATTTCCCTCAAGTGGATGACCTAAGGTTTATCAATCCGTGGGAGGCGTAGGATGAAGATGGTCTCTCTCAAGCAACCCTGCAACCAAATAACAAAGAGTCCCTTGTGTCCCCAACACACCAAATACAATGGTAAATTGTATGAGTGCACTAGTTCAGCGAAGAGCTGGTGATACAAGTGCAATACAGATGGTAGATATAGGTTTTTGTAATCTGAAATTATAAAAAGAGCAAGGTAATTAATGATAAAAGTGAGCGTAAACAGTATTGCAATGGTAGGAAACAAGGCCTAGGTTTCATACTTTCACTGGTGCAAGTTCTCTCAACAATAATAACATAACTGGATCATATAACTATCCCTCAACATGCAACAAAGAGTCACCCCAAAGCAACTAATAGCAGAGAACAAACGAAGAGATCATGCTAGGGTACGAAACCACCTCAAAGTTATCCTTTCTGTTCTATCTATTCAAGAGTCCGTAGTAAAATAACACAAAGCTATTCTTTCCATTCAATCTATCATAGAGTTCGTACTAGAATAACACCTTAAGACACAAATCAACCAAAACCCTAATGTCATCTAGATACTCCATTGTCACCTCAAGTATCCGTGGGCATGATTATACGATATGCATCACACAATCTCAGATTCATCTATTCAACAGACACAAAGTACTTCAAAGAGTGCCCCAAAGTTTCTACCGGAGAGTCAAGACGAAAACGTGTGCCAACCACTAGCTATGCATAAGTTCATTGAACCCGCAAGTTGATCACCAAAACATACATCAAGTAGATCACGTGAATATCCCATTGTCACCACAGATAAGCACGGCAAGACATACATCAAGTGTTCTCAAATCCTTAAAGACACAATCCGATAAGATAACTTCAAAGGGAAAAATCAATCCATTACAAGAGAGTAGGGGGGAAAACATCATAAGATCCAACTATAATAGCAAAGCTCGCGATACATCAAGATCGTATCACCTCAAGAACACGAGAGAGAGATATAGATCAAACACATAGCTACTGATACATACCCTCAGCCCCGAGGGTGAACTACTCCCTCCTTGTCATGGAGAGCGCCGGGATGATGAAGATGGCCACCGGTGAGGGATCCCCCCTCCGGCAGGGTGCCGAGACGGGCTCTCGAGAGGTTTTTGGTGGCTACAGAGGCTTGCGGCGGCGGAACTCCCTATCAATTCTGTTCTCTGAAGGTTTTAGGGTATATGGACTTATATAGGCTAAAGAAGTCAGTTGGGGGAGCCACAAGGGGCCCACGAGGGTGGGGGCGCGCCCAGGGGGAGAGGGCGCAGCTCCCTGCCTCGTGGCCACCTCGAAGCTTCCCTTACATGCACTCCAAGTCCCCTGGATTGCTTCTGTTCCAAAAATAACTTTCCCGAAGGTTTCATTCCGTTTTGACTCCGTTTGATATTCCTTTTCTTCGAAACACTGAAATAGGCAAGAAAACAACAATATGGGCTGGGCCTCCGGTTTATAGGTTAGTCCCAGAAATAATATAAAAGTGTAAAGTAAAGCCCATAAACATCCAAAACAGGTAATATAATAGCATGGAACAATCAAAAAATTATAGATACGTTGGAGACGTATCAAGCATCCCCAAGCTTAATTCCTGCTCGTCCTCGAGTAGGTAAATGATAAAAACAGAATTTTTGATGTGGAATGCTACCTAGCATAATTCTCAATGTAATTTTCTTTATTGTGGCATGAATGTTCAGATCCAAATGATTCAAAATAAAAGTTCATATTGACATAAGAAATAGTAATACTTCAAGCATACTAATCAAAGCAATCATGTCTTCTCAAAATAACATGGCTAAAGAAAGTTATCCCTACAAAATCATATAGTCTGGCTGTTGCTCTATCTTCATCACACAAAGTATTTAATCATGCACAACCCCGATGACAGGCCAAGAAATTGTTTCATACTTTTGTAATCTCAAACTTTTTCAGCTTTCACTCAATACATGAGCGTGAGCCATGGACATAGCACTATATGTGGAATAGAATGGTGGTTGTGGAGAAGACAAAAAAGGAGAAGATAGTCTCACATCAACTAGGCGTATCAACAGGCTATGGAGATGCCCATTAATAGATATCAATGTGAGTGAGTATGGATTTCCTTGCAACGGATGCACTAGAGCTATAAATGTATGAAAGCTCAACAAAAGAAACTAAGTGGGTGTGCATCCAACTTGCATACTCACGAAGACCTAGGGCATTTGAGGAAGCCCATCATTAGAATATATAAGCCAAGTTTTTATAATGAAAAATTCCCACTAGTATATGAAAGTGACAACATAGGAGACTCTCTATCATGAAGATCATAGTGTTACTTTGAAGCACAAGTGTGGTAAAAAGGATAGTAGCATTGTCCCTTCTATCTTTTTCTCACATTTTTTTATTTGGCCCTTCTTCTTTTTTTGGCCTTTCTCTTTTTTTGGTGGGCTCTTTAGCCTCTTTTTTTATAAAGTCCGAAGTATCATCCCGACTTGTGGGGGAATCATAGTCTCCATCATCCTTTCCTCACTGGGACAATGCTCTAATAATGAAGATCATCACACTTTTATTTACTTACAACTCAAGATTACAACTCAATACTTCGAACAAGATATGACTCTATATGAATGCCTCCGGCGGTGTACCGGGATATGCTATGAATCAAGAGTGACATGTATGAAAATTATGAAGGTGGCCTTGCCACAAATACGATGTCAACTACATGATCATGCAAAGAGCAATATGACAATGATGATGCGTGTCATATAAACGGAACAGTGGAAAGTTGCATGGCAATATATCTTGGAATGGTTATGGAAATGCCATAATAGGTAGGTATGGTGGCTGTTTTGAGGAAGGTATATGGTGG
The DNA here is from genome assembly GCA_021437245.1 of Aegilops speltoides. NCBI lineage: Eukaryota > Viridiplantae > Streptophyta > Magnoliopsida > Poales > Poaceae > Aegilops > Aegilops speltoides. The sequence goes on from CM038142.1 coordinate 407,164,835, forward strand.
GTGTATGGTACCGGCGAAAGTTGCGCGGTACAAGAGAGGCTAGCAATGGTGGAAGGTGAGAGTGCGTATAATCCATGGACTCAACATTAGTAATAAAGAACTCATATACTTATTGCAAAAATCTACAAGCCATTGAAAACAAAGTACTACGCGCATGCTCCTAGGGGGATAGATTGGTAGGAAAAGACCATCGCTCGTCCCCGACCGCCACTCATAAGGAAGACAATCAATAAATAAATTATGCTCCAACTTCATCACAAAGCGGTTCACCATACGTGCATGCTACGGGAATCACAAACTTCAACACAAGTATTCTTTAAATTCACAATTACCCAACTAGCATGACTCTAATATTACCACCTCTATATCTCAAAACAATTATCAAGCATCAAATTGATCATAGCATCCAATTCACTTTCTATGATAGTTTTTTTTATACCCAACTTGGATGCCCATCATTCTAGGACCAATTTTATAACCATAGCAAATACCATGCTGTTCTAAAAGACTCTCAAAATAATATAAGTGAAGCATGAGAGATCAGTACTTTCTACAAAATAGAACCACCGCCGTGCTCTAAAAATATATAAGTGAAGTACTAGAGCAAATGACAAACTACTCCGAAAGATATAAGTGAAGATCAAAGAGTAGTCAAATAATTATGCAACTATGTGAAGACTCTCTAACATTTAAGAATTTAAGATCTTGATATTTTATCCAAACAGCAAGCAAAACAAAATAAAATGACATGACACTCCAAGCAAAACACATATCATGTGGTGAATAAAAATATAGCTCCAAGTAAAGTTACCGATGGACGAAGACGAAAGAGGGGATGCCTTCCGGGGCATCCCCAAGCTTAGGCTCTTGGTTGTCCTTGAATATTACCTTGGGGTGCCTTGGTCATCCCCAAGCTTAGGCTCTTACCACTCCTTATTCCATAGTCCATTGAATCTTTACCCAAAACTTGAAAACTTCACAACACAAAACTCAACAGAAAACTCGTAAGCTCCATTAGTATAAGAAAATAAAACCACCACTGTTGTGAACTCATTCTAAATTCATATTGGTGTAATATCTATTGTATTCCAACTTCTCTATGGTTCATACCGTCCAATACTACTCATAGATTCATCAAAATAAGCAAACAACACAATGAAAACAGAATCTGTCAAAAACAGAACAGTCTGTAGTAATCTGTATCATTCAAATACTTATGTAACTCCAAAATTTTTACCAAATTAGGAAGTCCTAAGAAATTTGTGTACCAATCCATATAAGAAAGAATAAGATCAAAATCATGTCTCTGTGAATTATGAAAACTAATTTACTGGGTGCAAAAGTTTCTTATTTTCAGCAGGATCAACACAACTATCACCGTAAGCTATCCTAAAGGTCTTACTTGGCACTTTATTGAAACAAAATCTATAAAATATGATTACTACAGTAGCATAATCATGTAAACACACAAAAAAAGTAAGGGTAAATATTGGGTTGTCTCCCAACAAGCGCTTTTCTTTAATGCCTTTTAGCTAGGCATGATGATGACAATGATGCTCACATAAAAGATAAGAATTGAAACATAACGGGAGCATCATGAAGTATATGACTAGAACATTTAAGCCTAACCTACTTCCTATGCATATGGATTTTGTGACAAACAACTTATGGGAACAATAATCAACTAGCATAGGAAGGCAAAACAAGCATAGCTTCAAGATTTTCAACACATAGAGAGGAAACTTGATATTATTGCAATTCCTACAAGCATATGTTCCTCCCTCATAATAATTTTCAGTAGCAGCATGAATGAATTCAACAATATAACCATCACATAAAGCATTCTTTTCATGATCTACAAGCATAGAAAATTTACTACTCTCCACATAAGCAAATTTCTTCTCATGAATAATAGTGGGAGCAAACTCAACAAAATAATTATCATGTGAGGCATAATCCAATTGAAAACTAAAATCATGACAACAAGTTTCATGGTTATCATTATTCTTAATAGCATACAAGTCATCACAATAATCATCATAGATAGCAACTTTGTTCTCATAATCAATTGAAACCTCTTCCAAAATAGTGGATTCATCATTAAATAAAGTCATGACTTCTCCAAATCCACTTTCATAATTATCACAATAATATTCAACATCCTCCAAAATAGTGGGATCATTACTTCCTAAAGTTGACACTCTTCCAATCCCACTTTTATCAATATAATCATCATAAATAGGAGGCATGCTTTCATCATAATAAATATTCTCATCAAAACTTGGGGGACTAAACATATCATCTTCATCAAACATAGCATCCCCAAGCTTGTGGCTTTGCATATCATTAGCATCGTGGGTATTCAAAGAATTCATACTAACAACATTGCAATCATGCTCATCATTCGAAGATTTAGTGCCAAACATTTTATAGACTTCTTCTTCTAGCATTTGAGCACAATTTTCCTTCCCATCATTCTCACGAAAGATATTAAAAAGATGAAGCGTATGAGGCAAACTCGATTCCATTTTTAAGTTTTCTTTTATAGACTAAACTAGTGATAAAACAAGAAACTAAAAGATTCGGTTGCAAGTCTAAAGATATACCTTCAAGCACTCACCCCCCCGGGAATGGCGCCAGAAAAGAGCTTGATGTCTACTACACAACCTTCTTCTTGTAGACGTTGTTGGGCCTCCAAGTGCAGAGGTTTGTAGGACAGTAGCAAATTTCCCTCAAGTGGATGACCTAAGGTTTATCAATCCGTGGGAGGCGTAGGATGAAGATGGTCTCTCTCAAGCAACCCTGCAACCAAATAACAAAGAGTCTCTTGTGTCCCCAACACACCCAATACAATGGCAAATTGTATAGATGCACTAGTTCGGCGAAGAGCTAGTGATACAAGTGCAATACAAATGGTAGATATAGGTTTTTGTAATCTGATATTATAAAAACAGCAAGGTAACTAATGATAAAAGTGAGTGTAAACAGTATTGCAATTGTAGGAAACAAGGCCTATGTTTCATACTTTCACTAGTGCAAGTTCTCTCAATAATAATAGCATAACTGGATCATATAACTATCCCTCAACATGCAACAAAGAGTCACTCCAAAGCAACTAATAGCGGAGAACAAACGAAGAGATTATGGTAGGGTATGAAACCACCTCAAAGTTATCCTTTCTGTTCTATCTATTCAAGAGTCAGTAGTAAAATAACACGAAGCTATTCTTTCCGTTCAATCTATCATAGAGTTCGTACTAGAATAACACCTTAAGACACAAATCAACCAAAACCCTAATGTCACCTAGATACTCCATTGTCACCTTAAGTATCCGTGGGCATGATTATACGATATGCATCACACAATCTCAGATTCATCTATTCAACAGACACAAAGTACTTCAAAGAGTGTCCCAAAGTTTCTACCGAAGAGTCAAGACGAAAACGTGTGCCAACCCCTATGCATAAGTTCATTGAACCCGCAAGTTGATCAGCAAAACATACATCAAGTAGATCATGTGAATATCCCATTGTCACCATAGATAAGCACGGCAAGACATATATCAAGTGTTCTCAAATCCTTAAAGACTCAATCCGATAAGATAACTTCAAAGGGAAAACTCAATCCATTACAAGAGAGTAGGAGGGAGAAACATCATAAGATCCAACTATAATAGCAAAGCTCGCGATACATCAAGATTGTATCACCTCAAGAACACGAGAGAGAGAGAGAGAGAGAGAGAGAGAGAGAGATCAAACACATAGCTACTGATACATACCCTCAGCCCTGAGGGTGAACTACTCCCTCCTCGTCATGGAGAGCGTCGGGATGATGAAGATGGCCACCAGTGAGGATCCCTCCGCAGGTGCCGAACAGGCTCCGGGAGGTTTTTGGTGGCTACAGAGGCTTGCGGCGGCGGAACTCCCGATCTATTCTGTTCTCCGAAGGTTTTAGGGTATATGGACTTATATAGGTGAAAGAAGTTGGTCTGGGGAGCCACGAGGGGCCCACGAGGGTGGGGGCGCACACAGGGGGAGAGGGCGCGCCTCCCTGCCTGATGGCCACCTCGAAGCTTCCCTTATGTGCACTCCAAGTCCCCTGGATTGCTTCCGTTCCAAAAATAACTTTCCCAAAGGTTTCATTCCATTTGGCCTCCGTTTGATATTCCTTTTCTTAGAAACACTGAAATAGGCAAGAAAAGAGCAATATGGGCTGGGCCTCCGGTTAATAGGTTAGTCCCAAAAATAATATAAAAGTGTAAAGTAAAGCCCATAAAATCCAAAACAGGTAATATAATAGCATGGAACAATCAAAAATTATAGATACGTTGGAGACGTATCAGGATCCAAGGGCATCTGAGTAATTTTTGTACAAATTGTGTGCAATTCTCAAATTCATCAAGGTTTCCTGAAAAATATTAATACATCCTGTGAGCTACTATATCTCAGATCTACAAGCTCCAAGCAACTCGTATCGACATATAGCATCTAAGGTATGGGGGCACATGATATTCTCCCGGGGAGGAGGGGGTGCACAACCAATTGGTGTTTGGGAGGGTGGGGACAAATATAATCTAAACAATCCTAAACAGAGCTTCACAATTTTATCTAAGGTCGAGGGGTTAACCCCCGACAATCTACATAGCTCCGCCTAAACTCAACAGTTGCATGTACTGTAGTACTAGACTTAATATTCATGTTTCAGTTTCCTGTTCATTTTAAATATTGAATTGAGGACCATGCATGTCTTACAGTTTACTCCCTTCGTTCCTAAATATTACTCTTTTTAGAGATTTCAAATGGACTGGCACATACGGATGTATATAGACATATTTTAGAGTGTAGATTCACTCATTTTTCTCCGTATTTAGCCACTTGTTGAAATCCCTAAAAGACTAATATTTAGGAACAGAAGGAGTATTTTTGAATTCATGTCATACATGCATGGTTTGGAAAAATAGATGCACTATACTTATTGGATTGTTGTTGTGTTCGCGGGTGTGTGTGTGTGTGTGTGTGCGCGCGCGCGCGCGCGTGTGTGGTCATATGCTTGATACATACAAAGTTTTCTCACCACCATATTGTTCATCTTATAAATTTGAATTTGCAATGAAAAACTTACTAGGGATACCATGAAATGTGAAATCCACGTTGAGATCACTATATCACAAATTCACTCTAATTCAAGAACTCGTCAGAAATCAACTACCACGTTGAGATTACTATTTGCAAGGAAAATACGGGCATTGTAATACACATAGATTCGTTCGGCAATTAAAAAGATTCCTTTCGTACCACGTTGAGATTACTATTTGCAAGGAAACTTACACATAGGTTGTACAGATCTATTTTCTCCTTTTCTTTTGTTCTGTTCCTTTTCTTAAGGAACTTTTTCTGTACTTGCTGTTTAAAGTTTTAATAAAATGCTGTGGGGTGTAAGCCCTGCAGTCTTCGGTCAAAAAAATTAAAAAGATTCCTTTCGTATTCTCGAATGGTAGGACCCAACGGCGTACTAGCCATACCTTGGCTCGTGTTGATCCTAAAAAAGGGCTCGTGTCCTTCTAGTGGCATGGGTGGTACGCACATTAGGCAACCCCAACCAGCCGAGCCTCCGCGTTTCGAGTCGAAATATCTGGCGGCCAGAATTCCAGCCCTAGGAAATTCCCCTCATGTCCCCGGTCCATAATGACCACCGATGAACAATGGAGGGATGCTTTAGTAACTAGACAACGTTACCTACCATGTCGAGCACGGTTCAATTCCCTCGGTCGCCGCTCCCCAAGGTCACCCGTCAACTGCATTGCCTAGTACTACTACTACTACACCAGGATGAGCACTGAATTCAACCCGTTTGTTCGTTCCTAGTACTTGAGTTAATATATCACGCAATGCACTGGTATGGAGGGATTATCCTTTTACTCTGCATATATAACTTGTCTGAAGTCTAACTAAGCAAAATGTTTGACCAAATCCTTTCTTAAGAAATACAACAGGACAGATGTATGGCTTGAAAATTTATTGCATGATGTAGGTATTGTTTCGAATCCTGGATTTTAAATTTCAGAAAATCCAAAAGTGACCAGAAATTCATGAAGCTGAGCATGGTCATGTATATGGCACAAATATTCCGTCGTAATTTTTTCTTCAATTTGAGACAAGCTGCTTATGACAAGTTGCAGAAATGAAGAGCCAAGGTATTTTGGAACAAAGACCTGTCATGTTAAGGCGAACGCTTTCACTATTGAAACCGTGGGTGTTTACGTGCCGCCACGAGTCCCGCTTCTCATCGGCAGGTGCCGTCTGAGCAAGCGTGTGAGTCAACGGGAGGCGTGCGAGAAGACCGCTACGCTGGCTGAGAGGGAGGCGTGCGAACGGACCGCTGTGCAGGCTCACAGGGAGGCAAGCCCTTTGACCAAGCTTCGCGGACCACCTTCGTCCCAACTACTCCCACTTTTAATGTCGTCGGCGCCGCAGTTTAAAATCAACCCCGCACTACCCAGTATTGCTACAATATTCTCTCTTCCTCTCCGATTCTCATATAGTCTACCTCCAACAAGCCTGACATAAACGTATGCCATGTCACATCACGATGGTCAGCCCTTAGTCTTCCAGTTTCCTGAGGAATACACCCAACCGGAGTCTCAAGAACATAAGGCGCTCTGGGACGAGCTTGAACCGGCCTTGCGGGAAGACGTCGGGCCTGTCCCCGCTCCCGTTCTGGCTCCCGTCGCCCCGACTGCGCCAGCGCCCATCCCCATGGCATTGATGGGCTCGGAGCCGCACATTGTCGCCGAGCTTGATGCCACAGGGTTCCATGAGGTCCCCGCTGACTTTCACGCGCCCGTGGACCTGCCAGCGCATGCGCCCCACGTGCACTGACGCGCACGCCCGTGCCGGTGCCGGTGCACCTGCCATTGCATGTGCCTGCGTGTGCACTGACGTGCGCACCCGTGCTGGTGCCCGTGCACACGAATGTCTCCGTCGCGCCATTGCCAGTGCCTGTCCCCGCGCGGGTGCCAGTGCCCCCCTCAGCAGTATGGATGGCCGCCGTCGACCGCTTCCTTGCACCAAAGCCAGTCGCCTCCTCCCGCTAGTTGACTCGCTCCTAGAGACCGAAGTCCAGAATATTGTGGCCTTCCTTGAAGCTAGGGCAACGTCCAGGAGTGCGCCAACAACAGCGCAAGACGCCGCCATCTCCATCGGCCAGTGGCCCGACGATACACAGAGCACGGCATAGGAGCCGCTTCCCACCGCAAGATGCCGCCACCGTGTAATCTAAATTTGCCAGGAAAAACGTTCGAATTGCCATGCTTAAAATCCAAACGTTTATCATTTCTGTTTATTTTAGATCGATCGTCGTATGAATGTAAAGTCGGACTCAGACTTAATGAAATCTATGGTTTGATCGATTGAATGTTCTGCTAGAGCCGTAACAAATTAAATATAAAACGTTATCAAGCCACATGTATTCCTTCTCATCCAATGACCTAGGTTGCTTCAATGTCAAGCGCTCAACACGTTTAGCGTGCAGTTAATTTCCTGCCAAAAATAGTGCTAATCACATAATAACACGCAAGTAATATCCTATTTAATATCCACATGCACTTAATATACTTCCAAATTAACGTGCATTGCACGTACACATTGACTAGTGCTACTAGTACGTAAACTGGTGCCGTAATGTGTGAACGCGTCCAGATATGGTCAACGGAAACATCGCCCGTGATTTCTTCGTGTTTGCCCGTGCGTCTAAACGCAGAAGGGGAGGAGAGAGAGAGAGAGCACCCATCGAACCCACCAGTAAGTGAAAGTGAATAGTACGTGCTAACGAGCCAGTCCCACTAATGTACTAAAAATAATATTACATGTTATCCATTAAATAGGTTGTGGTAATATAAAAATATTATATGAACAAAGGGGGTACAACAAACATTGTTGTTCTACGTATGTTGCCTATTGACGTGCGGCTTGAAGGCCTTGGCCGCATGTTCGATCCCCGCCCTTTATTTTTTAATTTGTATATGGGTCCAAATTTGCTTCATGACAGGTGTCCCCTCGGTGTGTAGTTTGTAGCACTTTAATTTGTGGGTCGAAATTTGTTCCATTCCAAGTGGACTATCGATGTGTAGTTTTGTAGCTTATTTGTAATAATTAAAGAGAACAACAGAGTTTTTTGCAATAATACCATGGTGCGACATTGAAGGCGAGAAAGGATGTGCAAGAGAGCGATGACCGAGTCAGAGGGAAATCAACTGGGGGAGGTGTGGGGGTTGCAATGGTGTTTGGAGTAGTTGTGGGCCGAATGCTACGAAAGTATAATCTAAACCCACCGGAATAAATGCCTACACAAATTAATCCAAGGTTGGAGTCCCCCTCGCAATGTAAATAGCTCCGTCTTTGCGAGGGATGGAGAGGTAGCTTCAATGTGTGGAAGATACAGCGTGAGAAAGCAAGGTCAATCGAGAGACATATAGATAGAGAGACAAAGTCAGTGTGGTCCGACATTCATTCTAAAGATATATATGCTCTAGAGAGATATTGTCCGATTGAGCTTTTGGGAAGGGTGGGGGCTGTAAGATAGAGCTTGAGAGATGATCCATTCACAGACATGTAGATATATTTTGTGCGTGGGAGGAAGCAAGGTCAATCGATTACATATATAAAGGGAGAGAGATTGAGCGAGTGTGGGTCATCGTGCGATCGAAAGAGTAAGACGGGTTGGAGAGAGTGACCTAGATAGACAATGTGCGTGAGAGAGTATACAATATGAATATGTCGAATTGGGCTCACACATGGAGATATATCGTTTGTGTTCGAGAAAGAGCGAGGTCAATCGAGACATACACACACACACACACACACACACACAGAGAGAGAGAGAGAGAGAGAGAGAGAGATTGAGCGAGCGTGGCCTGCCATGAGGTCGAAAGAGTAGGGCGGCTTGGATGGGCTGACCTAGATAGTCAATCTACGTGAGAGAGTATAGAGTGTGTCAATCGAGGCCCGAATAGGGAGATATATCATTTGTGTGTGAAAGAAAACAAGGTTAATCGAGACTCAGATAAAGAGAGCGAGATTGAGCGAGTGTGGCCAGCCATGCGGAAGAAAGAGTAAGACAGTCTCAAAGGAGTGACCTAGATAGACAACGTGTGTGCGTCCGCATGAGAGGTTGGGGGCTAGATAGGCAATGCATGTATCTAGCACGAGATGGTGGGAGGGAGGGAGGGAGGGAGAGAGAGAGAGAGAGAGAGAGAGAGAGAGAGAGAGCTCGGCATGGGGTGCAATGGCGGGTGTGTAAGGTAAATACATTTGGTAACAGAGTGGGAAAAGGAGGTTGTGTAGTTGAGAGAGTTAGAGATCGAAACATGGAGAGAAAGAATGAACATGTGTCGGAAACCGATAGCTTCCTAAGGTAGTTAGGAGAGGAAGATTGACCGATACAGTAAGTACGTAGTGTGTGTGTGCCGAGGGAGGGGGTGGGGCTAAAAACAACATTTGAATGTAGATAGTACGAGACTTAACATCGATGTTTCAATTCGGTGTACATTGTAAGATTTGAGCTGAGGACCATCCATATGGGTAATTATTTCGAATTCGTGCCATGCTAGGTTTGGAAAAGTTGACATTGACTCGATTGTTGTGCTATTTTGTAGGTCATATGTTTGAATCCATCCAAAAGTTTTCTCACTACCATGGTGTTCATCATATACATATGAATTTGTATTAAAAAAGTAGCATGGATACAGTGAAATGCGAAATCCACGTTAGAATTGGAGATCGCTATGTGACACACACTAATTCAAATAACTACTTATGTGACACACACTCTAATCCACGTTAGCGTGGATACTGTTTTGATTTTTTTTCAAATAACTCCTCATTAGTTAATTTATAGTATCTCGTTTCGAATGACTAATTATTTGCAAGGAAAACATGGGCATGATAATACATACATATTCGTTTGCAAATGAAAGAAGATTCGTTTGCATTCTCAAATGTAGGCGCACCAGGCAGACTAGGGTCGTGTTGTGGTGGTCGCGTGTGTTGGACAGACGCCTAGCACCCACCCACCCACCCCCTCCCTCCTCCCCCCCAACAAAAAGAAGGATGACGACAAAATAAGTTCGCGCTTCCATGTTTCAGATTGAAATATCTGGCGGTCCCAATTCCAGCCCTGCAAAATCTCCCTTCTCCACCGCCCCCTTCCGCGCCCAGATTGCTCAAATCACTAATTCATCGCCAACCCAAGCAAAGTTCGAATCACCCCTTGTCTCGTCTCTTTCCCCACCTCTGTGCCGGATGGCAACGACGAAGACGACGGTCGTGCTTCACCACCGCATCGGAGCTACCTCATCTACGCCCTCGTCCACCGCACCGGGTGGTCCACCGACAACGTCGGCCGCCGCAACCGACGTGCCTCACAGATAGCGACTTCCACCGTATCAGGTGCGCTTTACCGACGCCGTTTCCCACCTCACCAGGGCTACTTCACCGAGCACATCGTCGCACCTCCACCCCCTGAGGCCGTTGGGGCTTCACCAACGGTCTCGTCCACCGCATCGTAGCGCTCCGCTGCCACTCAAGATCTACATTCGTGCGTGGCCAGCCAATGCCAGTTCATCACCCTCAATGGCTCTGAAGCGACCCGCACTCTAGCTAGGCGAGCATGCCCAAACACCGGCCCGAACTAGGTATCCACATATCACTCCCTTGTGCACTGTTCCAATGATGTTTGGATATCCTTTCACTGCTCTCTTAGCTTACACGCCTATGCAACTCTGACTTTAACTCTTATTTCTTCTAGAGATATCATCTGAAACAAGCAAAACCATTTTTTAGCGAAGCATGACGGCGCTACGGGATCTGGTACACATCCTGCACACCCGTATAACCTTGTAAGAATCTATCCTCCGGTACGACTGAAGGAAATATGCCCTAGAGGCAATAATAAAGTTATTATTTATTTCCTCATATCATGATAAATGTTTATTATTCATGCTAGAATTGTATTACCCGGAAACATGATACATGTGTGAATAGATAGACAAACATAATGTCACTAGTATGCCTCTACTTGACTAGCTCATTAATCAAAGATGGTTATGTCTCCTAACCATAGACATGTTTTATCATTTGATTAACGGGATCACATCATTAGGAGAATGATTTGATTGACTTGACCCATTCCGTTAGCCTAGCACTTGATTGTTTAGTATGTTGCTATTGCTTTCTTCATAACTTATACAAACTTCCTACAACTATGAGATTATGCAACTCCCGTTTACCGGAGGAACACTTTGTGTGCTACCAAACGTCACAACGTAACTGGGTGATTATAAAGGTGCTCTCCAGGCGTCTCCGAAGGTACATGTTGGGTTGGCGTAATTCGAGATTAGGTTTTGTCACTCCGATTGTCGGAGAGGTATCTCTGGGCCCTCTCGGTAATACACATCACTTAAGCCTTGCAAGCATTGTAACTAATGAGTTAGTTACGGGATGATGTATTACGGAACGAGTAAAGAGACTTGCTGGTAATGAGATTGAACTAGGTATTGGATACCAACGATCAAATCTCGGGCAAGGTACATACCGATGACAAAGGGAACAACGTATGTTGTTATGCGGTTTGACTGATAAAGATCTTCGTAGAATATGTAGGAGCCAATATGAACATCCAGGTTCCACTATTGGTTATTGACCGGAAACAGTTCTAAGTCATGTCTACATAGTTCTCGAACCCGTAGGGTCCGCACGCTTAACGTTACGATGACAGTTTTATTATGAGTTTATAAGTTTTGATGTACCAAAGGTTGTTCGGAGTCCTGGATGTGATCACGGACATGACGAGGAGTCTCGGAATGATCGAGACATAAAGATCGATATATTGGACGACTATATTCGGACACCGGAAGTGTTCCGGGTGATTTCGGAGAAAACCGGAGTTGGGAGGGTTACGAACCCCCGGGAGAAGTAATGGGCCTTATGGGCTTTAGTGGAGAGAGAGGGGCAGCCAGCATGGGCCGCGTGCCCCTTCCCCCTCTTGTCCGAATTGGACTAGGAGAGGGGGGCGGCGCCCCCCTCTTTCCCTCTCCCTCTCCCCCTTCCTTTTCCCCTCCTAGTAGGAAGGAAAGAGGAGTCCCACTCCTACTAGGAGGACTCCTCCTCCCTGGCGCGCCCACAAGGGCCGGCGGGCCTCCCCCCTTGCTCCTTTTTATACGGGGGCAGGGGGCACCCTAGGACACACAAGTTGATCATCGTGATCGTTCCTTAGCCGTGTGCGGTGCCCCCCTCCACCATATTCCACCTCGATCATATCGTCGCGGAGTTTAGGCGAAGCCCTGCGTCAGTACAACATCATCATCATCACCATGCCGTTGTGCTGACGGAACTCATCCCCGACACCCTGCTGGATCGGAGTCCGGGGATCGTCATCGAGCTGAACATGTGCAGAACACGGAGGTGCCATACGTTCGGTGCTTGGATCAGTTGGATCGTGAAGACGTACGACTACATCAACCGCGTTGTCATAACGCTTCCGCTTACGGTCTACGAGGGTACGTGGACAACACTCTCCCCTCTTGTTGCTATGCATCACCAGATCTTGCGTGTGCGTTGGATTTTTTTTTTGAAATTACTACGTTCCCCAACAGTGGCATCCGAGCCAGGTTTAATGCGTTGATGTTATATGCACGAGTAGAACACAAGTGAGTTGTGGGCGATACAAGTCATACCGCTTACCAAAGATGTCATACTTTGGTTGGCGGTATTGTTGGATGAAGCGCCCGGATCGACATTACGCCAGACGCTTACGCGAGACTGGTTCTACCGACGTGCTTTGCACACGTGTGGCTGGTGGGTGTCGGTTTCCCAACTTTAGTTGAACTGAAAAGTGCTACGCCCGGTCCTTGCGAAGGTTAAAACAACACTAACTTGACAAACTATCGTTGTGGTTTTGATGCGAGGTAAGAACGGTTCTTGCTCAGCCCATAGCAGCCACGTAAAACTTGCAACAACAAAGTAGAGGACGTCTAACTTGTTTTTGCAGGGCATGTTGTGATGTGATATGGTCAAGACGTGATGCTATATTTTATTGTATGAGATGATCATGTTTTGTAACCGAGTTATCGGCAACTGGCAGGAGCCATATGCTTGTCGCTTTATTGTATGAAATGCAAACGCCCTGTAATTGCTTTACTTTATCACTAAGCGGTAGCGATAGTCGCAGAAGCAATAGTTGGCGAGACGACAACGATGCTACGATGGAGATCAAGGTGTCGCGCCGGTGACGATGGTGATCATAACGGTGCTTCGGAGATGGAGATCACAAGCACAAGATGATGATGGCCATATCATATCACTTATATTGATTGCATGTGATGTTTATCCTTTATGCATCTTATCTTGCTTTGATTGACATTAGCATTTTAAGATGATCTCTCACTAAATTATCAAGAAGTGTTCTCCCTGAGTATGCACCGTTGCCAAAGTTCGCCGTGCCCAGACACCACGTGATGATCGGGTGTGATAAGCTCAACGTCCATCTACAATGGGTGCAAGCCAGTTTTGCACACGTAGAATACTCAGGTTAAACTTGACGAGCCTAGCATATGCAGATATGGCCTCGGAACACGGAGACCGAAAGGTCGAGCGTGAATCATATAGTAGATATGATCAACATAGTGATGTTCACCATTGAAAACTACTCCATCTCACGTGATGATCGGTTATGGTTTAGTTGATTTGGATCACGTGATCACTTAGATGACTAGAGAGATGTCTGTCTAAGTGGGAGTTCTTAAGTAATATGATTAATTGAACTTAAATTTATCATGAACTTAGTACCTGATAGTATTTTGCTTATCTATGTTTGTTGTAGATAGATGGCTCGTCGTTGTTCCGTTGAATTTTAATGCGTTCCTTGAGAAAGCAAAGTTGAAAGATGATGGTAGCAATTACACGGGCTGGGTCCGAATTTGAGGATTACCCTCATTCTGCACGGAAGAATTACGTCCCGAAGCACCGCTAGGTGCCGTGCTCTTCTTGAGAGCAATGCCGATGTTACGAACGTCTGGCATAGCAAAGATGATGACTACTCAATAGTTCAGTGTGCCATGCTTTACGGCTTAGAACCGGGTCTTCAACAACGTTTTGAACGTCATGGAGCATATGAGATGTTCCAGGAGTTGAAGTTAATATTTCAAGCAAATGCCCGGATTGAGAGGATATGAAGTCTCCAATAAGTTCTATAGCTGCAAGATGGAGGAGAATAGTTCATCAAGGAGCATATACTCAAAATGTCCGGGTATAATAATCACTTGATTCAATCGGGAGTTAATCTTCCGGATGATAGCGCCATTGATGAATTCTCCAATCATCGCCACCAAGCTACAAGAGCTTTGTGATGAACTATAATATGCAAGGGATGAACAAGACAATTCTCGAGCTCTTCGCAATGCTAAAAGCTGCGGAGGTAGAAATCAAGAAGGAGCATCAAGTGTTGATGGTCAATAAGACCACTAGTTTCAAGAAAAGGGCAAAGGAAGAAGAAGGGAACTTCAAGAAGAACAACAAACAAGTTGCTGCTCAAGAGAAGAAACCCAAGTCCGGACCTAAGCTCTGAAACCGAAAGTGCTTCTACCGCAAGCAAGCTGGTCACCGAAGCGGAACTGCCCCAAGTATTTGGCGGATAAGAAGGATGGCAAGGTGAACAAAGGTATATGTGATATACATGTTATTGATGTGTACCTTACTAGAGCTCGGAGTAGCACCTGGGTATTTGATACTGGTTCTGTTGCTAATATTTGCAACTCGAAACAGGGACTATGGAATAAGCAAACACTGGCCAAGGACGAGGTGACGATGCGCGTGGGAAACGGTTCAAAAGTCGATGTGATCGCGATCGGCACGCTACCTCTACATCTACCTTCGGGATTAGTTTTAGACCTGATTAATTGTTATTTGGTGCCAGCGTTGAGCATGAACATTATATCTGGATCTTGTTTGATGCGAGACGGTTATTCATTTAAATCAGAGAATAATGGTTGTTCTATTTATATGGGTAATATATTTTATGGTCATGCACCCTTAAAGAGTGGTCTATTTTTGATGAATCTCGATAGTAGTAATGCACATATTCATAATGTTGAAGCCAAAAGATGTAGAGTTGATAATGATAGTGCAACTTATTTGTGGCACTGCCGTTTAGGTCATATCGGTGTAAAACGCATGAAGAAACTCCATACTGATGGACTTTTGGAACCACTTGATTATGAATCACTTGGTACTTGCGAACCGTGCCTCATGGGCAAGATGACTAAAACGCCGTTCTCCGGTACTATGGACAAAGCAACAGATTTGTTGGAAATCATACATACAGATGTATGTGGTCCGATGAATGTTGAGGCTTGTGTTGGATATTGTTATTTTCTCACCTTCACAGATGATTTAAGCAGATACGGGTATATCTACTTAATGAAGCATAAATCTGAAACATTTGAAAAGTTCAAAGAATTTTAGAGTGAAGTTGAAAATCATCGTAACAAGAAAATAAAGTTTCTACGATCTGATCGTGGAGGAGAATATTTGAGTTACGAGTTTGGTCTACATTTGAAACAATGCGAATAGTTTCAAGAACTTACGCCACCGAACACCACAACGTAATGGTGTGTCCGAACGTCGTAATCGTACTTTACTAGATATGGTGCGATCTATGATGTCTCTTACCGATTTACCGCTATCGTGTTGGGGTTATGCTTTAGAGACGACCGCATTCACGTTAAATAGGGCACCATCAAAATCCATTGAGACGACTCCTTATGAACTATGGTTTGGCAAGAAACCAAAGTTGTCGTTTCTGAAAGTTTCTGGCTGCGATGCTTATGTGAAAAAGCTTCAACCTGATAAGCTCGAACCCAAATCAGAAAAATGTGTCTTCATAGGATACCCAAAGGAGACAGTTGGGTACACCTTCTATCACAGATCCGAAGGCAAGACATTCATTGCTAAGAATGGATCTTTTCTAGAGATGGAGTTTCTCTCGAAAGAAGTGAGTGGGAGGAAAGTAGAACTTGATGAGGTAACAGTACCAGCTCCCTTATTGGAAAGTAGTTCATCACAGAAATC
Source organism: Aegilops speltoides (assembly GCA_021437245.1). Classification (NCBI taxonomy): domain Eukaryota; kingdom Viridiplantae; phylum Streptophyta; class Magnoliopsida; order Poales; family Poaceae; genus Aegilops; species Aegilops speltoides. The sequence continues at coordinate 407,180,956 of CM038142.1, forward strand.
GGTTCCTGTGACACCTACACCAATTAGTGAGGAAGTTAATGATGATGATCATGAAACTTCAGATCAAGTTGTTCTTGAACTCGAGATCAACCAGAGTAAAATCCGCACCAGAGTGGTACGGTAATCCTATTCTGGAAGTCATGCTACTAGATCATGGTAAACCTACGAACTATGAAGAAGCAATGGTGAGCCCAGATTCTGCAAAATGGCTTGAAGCCATGAAATCTGAGATGGGATCCATGTATGAGAACAAAGTGTGGACTTTGGTTGACTTGCCCAATGGTCGGCAAGCAATAGAGAATAAATGAATCTTCAAGAAGAAGACTGAAGCTGATGGTAATGTTACTGTTTACAAAGCTCGACTTGTTGCAAAAGGTTTTCGACAAGTTCACGGGGTTGACTACGATGAGACCTTCTCACCCGTAGCGATGCTTAAGTCTGTCCGAATCATGTTAGCGATTGCCGCATTTTATGATTATGAAATATGGCGATGGATGTCAAAACTGCATTCTGAATGGATTTCGGAAGAAGAGTTGTATATGATGCAACCGAAGGTTTTGTCGATCCTAAGGAGCTAACAAAGTGTGCAAGTTCAGCGATCAATTTATGGTTTGGTGCAAGCCTCTCGGAGTTGGAATAAACGCTTTGATAGTGTGATCAAAGCATATGGTTTTATATAGACTTTTGGAGAAGCCTGTATTTACAAGAAAGTGAGTGGGAGCTCTGTAGCATTTCTGATATTATATGTGGACGACATATTGTTGATTGGAAATGATATAGAATTTCTGGATAGCATAAAAGGATATTTGAATAAAAGTTTTTCAATGAAAGACCTCCGTGAAGCTGCTTACATATTGGGCATCAAGATCTATAGAGATAGATCAAGACGCTTGATTGGACTTTCACAATGCACATACCTTGATAAAGTTTTGAAAAAGTTCATTATGGATCGTGCAAAGAAAGGGTTCTTGCTCAGACATAAGGTGTGAAATTGAGTCGACTCAATGCCCACCACTTGAAGATAGAGAGAAAATGAAAGGAGTTCCTATGCTTCGACATAGGCTCTATCATGTATGCAATCTGTGTACTGCACTGATGTGTGCCTTGCTATTAGTTTAGCAGGAGGTACCAAAGTAATCCAGAGTGGATCATGGACAGCGTCAAGAACATCCTGAAATACCTGAAAAGGACTAAGGATATGTTTCTCATTTATGGAGGTGACAAAGAGCTTGTCGTAAAGGGTTACGTCGATGCAAGCTTTGACACTGATCCGGACAATTCTAAATCGCAAACCGGACACGTATTTATATTAAACGGTGGAGCTGTCAGTTGGTGCAGTTCTAAACAAAGCGTCGTAGCGGGATCTACATGCGAAGCGGAGTACATAGCTGCTTCGGAAGCAGCAAATGAAGGAGTCTTGATGAAGGAGTTCATTTCCGATCTAGGTGTCATACCTAGTGCATCGGGACCAATGAAGATCTTCTATGACAGTACTGGTGCAATTGCCTTGGCAAAGGAATCCAGATTTCACAAGAGGACCAAGCACATCAAGAGACGCTTCAATTCCATCTGGGACCAGGTCCAGGTGGGAGACATAGAGATTTGCAAGATACATACGGATCTGAATATTGCACACCCGTTGACTAAGCCTCTTCCATGAGCAAAACATGATCAGCACCAAGACTCCATGGGTGTTAGAATCATTACTATGTAATCTAGATTATTGACTCTAGTGCAAGAGGGAGACTGAAGGAAATATGCCCTAGAGGCAATAATAAAGTTATTATTTATTTCCTCATATCATGATAAATGTTTATTATTCATGCTAGAATTGTATTACCCGAAAACATGGTACATGTGTGAATACATAGACAAACATAATGTCACTAGTATGCCTCTACTTGACTGGCTCATTAATCAAAGATGGTTATGTTTCCTAACCATAGACATGTGTTGTCATTTGATTAACGGGATCACATCATTAGGAGAATGATGTGATTGACTTGACCCATTCCGTTAGCCTAGCACTTGATCGTTTAGTATGTTGCTATTGCTTTCTTCATGACTTATACAAAGTTCCTACAACTATGAGATTATGCAACTCCGTTTACGGAGGAACACTTTGTGTGCTACCAAACGTCACAACGAATCGGGTGATTATAAAGGTGCTCTCAGGTGTCTCCAAAGGTACATGTTGGGTTGGCGTAATTCAAGATTAGGTTTTGTCACTCCGATTGTCGGAGAGGTATCTCTGGGCCCTCTCGGTAATACACATCACTTAAGCCTTGCAAGCATTGTAACTAATGAGTTAGTTACGGGATGATGTATTATGGAACGAGTAAAGAGACTTGTCGGTAACGAGATTGAACTAGGTATTGGATACCGACGATCAAATCTTGGGCAAGTAACATACCGATGACAAAGGGAACAACGTATGTTGTTATGCGGTTTGACCGATAAAGATCTTAGTAGAATATGTAGGAGCCAATATGAACATCCAGGTTCCACTATTGGTTATTGACCAGAAACAGTTCTAAGTCATGTCTACATAGTTCTCGAACCCGTAGGGTCCGCACGCTTAACGTTACGATGACAGTTTTATTATGAGTTTATAAGTTTTGATGTACCGAAGGTTGTTTGGAGTCCCGGATGTGATCACGGACATGACGAGGAGTCTCTAAATGATCAAGACATAAAGATCGATATATTGGACGACTATATTCGGATACTGGAAGTGTTCCGGGTGATTTCGGAGAAAACCGGAGTGCCGGAGGGTTACCGGAACCCCCCCGGGAGAAGTAATGGGCCTTATGGGCTTTAGTGGAAAGAGAGAGAGGGGCAGCCAGCATGGGCCGCGTGCCCCCTCCCCCTCTGGTCCGAATTGGACTAGGAGAGGGCGGCGCCCCTCTTCCCTCTCCCTCTCCCCCTTCCTTTCCCCCTCCTAGTAGGAGTAGGAAAGAGGGAGTCCTACTCCTACTAGGAGGAGGACTCCTCCTCCCTGGCGCGCCCACAAGGGCCGGCCGGCCTCCCCCCTTGCTCCTTTATATATGGGGGCAGGGGGCACCCTAGGACACACAAGTTGATCATCATGATCGTTCCTTAGCCGTGTGCGGTGCCCCCCTCCACCATATTCCACCTCGGTCTTATCGTCGCGGAGTTTAGGCGAAGCCCTGCGTCGGTAGAACATCATCATCGTCACCACGCCGTTGTGCTGACGGAACTCATCCCCTACACCCTGCTTGATCGGAGTCCGGGGATCGTCATCGAGCTGAACGTGTGCAGAACACGGTGGTGCCGTACGTTCGGTGCTTGGATCGGTCGGATCGTGAAGACGTACGACTACATCAACTGTGTTGTCATAACACTTCCGCTTACGGTCTACAAGAGTACGTGGACAACACTGTCCCCTGTCGTTGCTATGCATCACCATGATCTTGCGTGTGCGTAGGAGTTTTTTTTGAAATTACTATGTTCCCCAACAACGACAACAAGGTCGATTCCTCTTATTTCATCAACCATTCGTCGTGTCAAAATGCAGAGGGGGATGCAAGGAGCACAAGGCCTTCACATCCAAGCAAGTGGTAACATGGACTTGTACATGGAACATCCCAAGCGCAAGCAGAGCTGCAGTGAGCCTGTACAACGAGCTAGCGTAAGTCACTGCATTTCATTTAATTCGTATTGGCATGCATGTATGATTTGTGTGCAGTGGCGGATCCACGAATTCAAGTTACCAGGGACGAACATTTAACTTGAAAAATACGGAGGCACTTGCACTTCGGAAATCAACATAACTTGAGAAATGTGAAGCTACATGCACTTTGAAAACCAGCTAATGATCCAAAGTCAGTCAGATTATAAAACACTAAATGATGCAAGCACCAAAAAACACAAAATGTAACATGGTGTACAAGGACTACAAACATGGTCTGTACCTACTTGAATTATTCGTTCTCTGTCTGAAAATATTGAAGTGTAATTGCACCTATAACCAGTGTGCAAACTGCATATCAATATATCTATTCTGCACAAGTATGCCAATAGTTTCAAACAACAGATTAGAAAAGTATTTATGCTACGTTGTCATGATACAGGGACTTTCTGGTAGATGGCCTCGACGTTTCCTCAAGCCATGAAAATGTACTATAATTTGCTTGTCATCAATGCCTGCAAATCTCCATGTCTCTCTCAACATAGCAGATCATCATTAGACACTAAATCCTTCAATGGGAGCTTGCAAAATGCTTGCATTAGATCCCTCATTAGACACTATATGTTCATCACCAGGAGCATATAAAATGTTTGCATCAAATCCTTCATTAGCGAATTGTTCATTAGACACTTGAGCTCAAGAACAACATGAGCTTGTATGTTTGCACCGAAACTTGATTAGATACATCGATTGATCGATTCAAGATTGATTGGGGAGTTATAAAATAACCAAAAATTGGTTTCATTTTCTCATAGATTCCCTACATACAAGCAGTTTTACAACACCGTCAGGTTTAACTATTGGCTAGAAATTGAACAGTTGAATTAGATATAATCAGGGATGTGATGTACTTGCTCGTTGCGCATGCTACTCTTGCAAGCTGCGATTATTCGTTTGCGCAAGCTCGATGCCATGCACGTGCTGCCGCCGCTGCCTCCCACGCAGGCTATAGCCAGGGTTGGATCTTCATCTTCTTGTCCTTCCGTTCGCTTGAAGCCCGGTGACCGCCCTCCAATGAGGGCACGAGGAAGTGTTGTGTCGGTCTGTCCAGCGGCGCTAGGTTAGGAGCGAACCAGACTAGAGGATGGATCGAACGAATTGGGATTTTCCTGCTGTCGATCGATATGGGAGGTGCTCGTTTGGGCCGTGAGCCTGCTATAGGGCCTGCCTTGCACTTATGTTATTGGCCCATCCAAATTGAAACATTTTTCTTCATTTTTTACATTGCCTGCTCGTTCGTTGGGACGAACAAAACTAGACTGGGCCAACCTGGACGACTCAAACTAGGCGCGCACTTTCCAGCCACCCGAGGCGGCCGCCCATACCAGCCCCTATGGTGGTGTCGCCCCTTTTTGCGTGTATGATTGGGGTAGTGAAAAATATTCCTGTGGCGCTTTTGATTTACCCACAGAATGGTTGAATTGCTTGTTTTTATGAACTGAGTTCACCAATAATGTGAAGGATGCCAGTCTTTTCATCCTATTGTAGATTGCTTAGATCTCGATATGCCAAATGTAATCGCATGAAATATACAGTAAAAGCCAGTGTGATGTGTGTGGCTACAACTAGTCTGACTACACGTCCTCATATAACATATCAAGGACGCACCATCTTACCAGATTAACCATTCGACTTACCAATGCAGTGTGGGAAGAAAGAAGTATTGGGACTGCGTATCCAAGCAATTGATGCCATGGACTCCTTCGTAGAACCTTGTAAGCGAAAAAGAAGTTGAAGTGTGCCTGTACAAAGAGCTAACGTAAGTTCAGTTACCTACTTCTCGGAATTTTAGTTAGCCACTTATTGCAAAAATTGTTCAATTATGTTGCTTGGCTTAATTTAGTTTGCTAGTGATTACATAATGCCATAGCCTGTTAATCCTATTATAGACTGCGCCTATCTATGTGTTTGATACTTACTGTTAAGAATTACCTGTTTGCCTGAACTTAAATAGCTACTTATTTGTTTAACTTCTTTGCTGCTGCAACAACCGGTTACAATGATGTTAATAACTACTTTTCAACATCCAATTGTAACTCTTTAATTTCTCGTTTGTTTAACTGGTTTGCTGTTATAACTCCCAATTGAGATGTTCTGCTAACTTCAACTTTTCTGAATCCAATCGAAACTTCAATGGCAAAACAGGTTAGCCCAAGATCAAAGAGCGAGGTCCCCATGGACGTTTTATCATCCCACAGCAGTGGCACCGGCCCAATTGTGCATTATGAATTGCCAACTGCTGATGCTCTAGAGGCTAAACTAGTGGTAGAAAGAGATTCTGCTTCTGCACTTAGAGATGAGGTTGACATGTTGAGTAAGCAAACAGCACAATCACAAGCAGTACTCAAGACAACCATTAAATATTTGGTGGATTTCAAAATGAGGCAAGCTGAGACTGACCGCATTGTTAAAGTCCTGAAGGAAAAAAGGAAATTAAATTCCCACTTGGTAAATCATAGGTGAAATGTTCTTTCCATCGTTGAATAACCTTTGTGTTGTTTGTTCATGTAATCAATCAAACCATTTGTTTTAGAGATCATGTAATAATTGTTTTTTGTTTTTTGGTTTGTAATTTTATTTGAGCACAAGTCTGTATTAGTTGATAAGACTCGGAGACATTTCATTTTGATTGTTGTGCCAGACCTACAAATATGCCAATCGGGCTGAATGTGCATTCAAGAATAATAGTAGTATAGATGGACCACAAGTGGCACGCATCGGAAAGGGCCAAGATGTTGTAGTAGCTTGGCTAAAAAAGGATGTTATTCTAGCAAAAAAAAAGTACAGCAGCCTCGCTTATGTATGTTAGTTGATATTATTGATCCATATACTCTATAAGTGTTTATATGTTTGTTAGTTATGTACATTCTTGGTTGATTGACTCGGTATTTGAATATTGATACATCGCTTGTGTACATATCTAAATGGGAGTACACATTATGCTGTGTGTGACATTTGAGTTGGACATAAAGGGCTCCATATATTCGAATTCACCTTAAACTGGATTCTAGCTTCTGAATTTGAGTATCGGCATTTGTAAATCATATTCATATATGACCGTGGAATACATCTTTGTTGTGCTTTTGAAGATATATAAAAACACATAGAATGATTTATAAAGATTCGTATAGGAATACAAAATGGATTCGAATTTAGTTGCCAGGGTAAAAGTGGATGCTTATTGTCCCAAAATTCAAAATAAGTGGGAAAATGTCCACTCCCACGTCGACTGCCCGAAGCCAAGTGTTTGGGAGATGGAAATTACTATCTACCCATTACACGGACAACCCATCGGCCCGATTTCCACTGCTCTCAATAGGGGTAGGTTAGTAACTTCAATTAGACATGACACGACCGCCTTTGAGCCCATTCCGACACGGTGGGCGCCAAACATGGGCGGCAAAACACATTTGATTCATGCTCGTCCGAAAGACCTTTCTTTCTCCCTCCATTTCCCCATTCATACACGGTGGGCGGCAAAACAAACTCGACTCAGCCGAAATTGATGTAGGCAAATATTTTCAACAGGGGCAGGTTTGTAACTTCACTCAGACGTGACACAACCGCCCTACCTGTTAGCCCCGTTCATACACCATGGGTGCCAACCATGGATCCCCAACCGACGAGACGTCCAAATTTTAAACGGGGGCTAAGTTCGTAAGTATCCCATATTTCAGACAGGCGCGTCCCAAAAACATGGTTCCCCGTACCTCTCCCTCCATTTTCCCATTCATACACCGTCCGCCCTAGAACACCATCCCCACACCAGCCTCCTCCGTTTGCCACCCCATCCATCGCCTCCGTCCTCCACCACATTCATCGCCACCGTCCTCCACCATGACGGAGCGCCTACCAAGACCGCGTCGTCCACTGCTAGAGATGGATGTTTTTCATCCACGGCGACGGACCAAGAGCCTTGCATCGCGTCCTCTCACTTCATCGGTACCGTCGTCCTCTTTGTTGGGGCCGCTCACACGACCTTCTCTTCCACCGCAATGGCACTTATCCCCCAATGCACCCATCTACCGTCGTAGATTTGCTTCAACGCCACCGACAACCATCGCACCCCTGATGACCCACAAGTGTAGGGGATCTATAATAGTCCTTTCGATAAGTAAGAGTGTCGAACCCAACGAGGAGCAGAAGGAAATGATAAGTGGTTTTCGGCAAGGTTTTCTGTGCAAGCACTGAAATTATAGTAATAGATAGTTTTGTGATAAGATAAATTGTAACGAGTAACAAGTAAATAAAGTAAATAAAGTGCAGCAAGGTGGCCCAATCCTTTATGTAGCAAAGGATAAGCCTGGACAATTTCTAATAATGAGAAAGGAGCTCCCGAGGACACATGGGAATTATCATCAAGCTAGTTTTCATCACGTTCATATGATTCGCGTTCGGTACTTTGATAGTTTGATATGTGGGTGGACCGGTGCTTGGGTACTGCCCTTACTTGGACAAGCATCCCACTTATGATTAACCCCTATTGCAAGCGTCCGCAACTACAAAAGAAGTATTAAGGTAAACCTAACCACAACATTAAACGTATGGATCCAAATCAGCCCCTAACGAAGCAACGCATAAACTAGGGTTTAAGCTTCTGTCACTCTAGGAACCCATCATCTACTTATTACTTCCCAATGCATTCCTCTAGGTCCAAATAATGGTGAAATGTCATGTATTCGACATTCACATAACACCACTAGAGGAAAAGACAACATACATCTCATCAAAATATCGAACGAATACCAAATTCACATGACTACTAATAGCAAGACTTCACCCATGTCCTCAGGAACAAACGTAACTACTCACAAAGCATATTCATGTTCATAATCGGAGGAGTAATAATATGCATTAAGGATCTGAACATATGATCTTCCACCAAGTAAACCAATTAGCATCAACTACAAGGAGTAATCAACACTACTAGCAACCCACAGGTACCAATTTGTGGTTTTGATACAAGATTGGATACAAGAGATGAAATAGGGTTTTGAGAGGAGATGGTGCTAGTGAAGATGTTGATGGAGATTGACCCCCTCCCGATGAGAGGATCGTTGGTGATGATGTTGGTGACGATTTCCCCCTCCCAGAGGGAAGTGTCCCCGGCAGAACAGCTCCGCTGGAGCCCTAGATTGGTTCCGCCAAGGTTCCGCCTCGTGGCGGTTGAGTTTCGTCCTGTAAGCTTTCCCACGATTTTTTCCAGGGTAAAAGCCCTCATATAGCAGAAGATGGACACCGGGGGGCCACCAGGGGGCCCAGGAGACAGGGGCGCGCCCAGTAGGGGGGGCACCCTCCTGGACAGGGTGTGGGCCCCCTGGTGTATTTCTTACGCTCAATAATTCTTATTAATTACAAAAATAGGTTTCGTGGAGTTTCAAGATTTTTGGAGCAGTGCAGAATAGGTTTCCAATGTTTGCTCCTTTTCCAGCCAGAATTCCAGCTACCGGTATTCCCCCTCTTCATGGTAAACCTTGTAAAATAAGAGAGAATAGCCATAAGTATTGAGATATAATGTGTAATAACAGCCCATAATGCAATAAATATTGATAAAAGCATGATGCAAAATGGACGTATCAACTCCCCCAAGCTTAGACCTTGCTTGTCCTCAAGCGGAAGCCGATATCGAAAAATATGTCCACATGTTTAGAGATAGTGGTGTCGATAAAAACAAATATATGGACATGAGGGCATCATGATAATTCTTATAATAGCAACATATATAGATTTTATCATATGATTTCTTATGCTCGAGTAACAATCAATTCACAATGTCAAGTATGGTTCAAAAACTTCATTGAGAACTAACAAACTATAATCTCAGTCATTGAAGCAATTGCAATTTATCATAACATCAGAAAGAGTCAACAATAGAGCTTTTCAGCAAGTTCACATACTCAACTATCTTGTAGTCTTCTATAATTGCTAACACTCACGCAATACTTGTGGTTATGGAGTTTCAGCCGGACACTGAGAAAGATAGGGGCTTATTGTGTTGCCTCCCAACGTATTCACCTTTAGGTGATGTCAACAATAATAGCCCATGCTAACTTACATCCAATTGGATATATATATATATATCATGATCTTTCAAACACGAGGAGCTTGCCAAAGGATAAAATGAAAAAGAGAAAGGTGAGGATCACCTTGACTCAAGCATAAAGTAAAAACATAAAGTAAAAGATAGGCCCGAGGTTGTCATGTGCGTTTAGGGTTGGATGCACAAAATCTTAATGCAAAAGAACGTCCTTTATTATCCAGTTTGTCGCTTTTATTACTTCCACAACAAGATCGTACAAAGCTTATTTTCTCTGCACTAATAAGTCATACATATTTAGATAGCAATTTTTATTGCCTGCAACATGACAACTTACTTGAAGGATCTTACTCAATCCATAGGTAGGTATGGTGGAGTCTCATGGCAAAACTGGGTTTAAGGATATTTGGAAGCACAAGTAGTATCTCTACTTGGTGCAAGGAATTTGGCTAGCATGAGGGGGAAATGCAAGCTCAACATGTTTGGAAGGTCAATGACAATATACTTTAACAGAGATGTGAGAAAACACAAACAATTACGTTGTCTTCCTTGTCCAACGTCAACTCTTTTAGCATGTCATACTTAATGAGTGCTTCCAATCATAAAAGATGTCCAAGATAATATATTTATATGTGAACCTGTCTTTCCTTATCACTTCCTATTTATTGCAACGATGACCAAAACTACGTTTATCAACTCTCAACAATTTTTATGCCTCATACTTTCTATGTGTAAAGTCATCACTAACCATAAGATCAATATGAACTCTTATTCTTTCTACTTCCTCAAGATCACAACAACATAGCAAAGCCCTTGACTCAACACTAATCTTTATTTTAGATAGCTCACGAACTCGATTACATAAAGAGATCACAAAGCAAAACTCAAAACTACTTGATATCAAAACTTCAATCTACTAGATCAAGATACTAAAAAGGATCGAACTAAATAAAACGGTAAAGATAGGAGTGTGATGGTGATACGATACCGGGGCACCTCCCCCAAGCTTGGCAGTTGCCAAGGGGAGTGTCCATACCCATGTGATTATGTCCTCAGAGGTGATGGAGGTGGTGATGATGACGGTGGATAATCGCACATTGAGCATAAAAGCTCCTCCAACTTGCGGATAATGCCCTTGAGTCCGGCGATATGATCCTTCAACAGAATATTCTCCGGTGTGAGATACGTGTTCTGTATGCGAGCTAACTCAATCATATTGAAAGCTTCAATCTCTGTTGGAGTAAATAGGTTAGGTAAAGGTTGAGGGTTGTCTTCTTCTTTCACCGCCGGAGCTTGAACCACCATGGCCTTCTTGATCCCTTCATCCTTGTTGATCTCTTCCGGTTCTTCTCTTTTCATCTCTATCTTCAATAGCCAAGCGTCCTTGTCTTCGTTGTTGGAGGAGGGTGACGTCATGGTGCTCTTGATCTGCAACAGAAATAGCTCGAAAAAAACAGAGGATATTTGCATGGTACGGTGGTCAAAACCTTCGGGAGTATATATAATGAATTTTTACCGACCAAAATACATAGCGTGCAAGAAAACAGAGTCCGGGAGGCACACGAGGTGTCCACGAGGCAGGGGCGCGCCAAGAGGTGGGCGCGCCTCCACTCGTGGGGGCCTCTTGTCCCTTCGAACTACTTCTTTCTTTCTAAAATTCTTAAATATTCCAAAACTGATAAAATTGCCATTGAGTTGTTTTGGAGTCGGTTTACTTACCGCACCACATACCTATTCCTTTCGTAGCAGGCGAACGCTCGAAAGTGTCCCTTATGTATTCCTCCGGGGTTATGGTTTCAATAATATTAGTTTCAACATTGATAGGATTACCTGAAATATAATGTTTAATTCTTTGACCGTTCACCACCCTCGGACTTGTGCCTTCGAAGTTGTTGATTTTTATGGCACCAGAATGATAGACCTCCTCGATAACGTAACGACCTTCCCATTTAGAGAGAAGTTTTCCTACAAAAAATATTAAATGAGAGTTGAATAATAACATATAATCTCCTACGTTAAACTCACGCTTTTGTATCCTTTTATCATGCCAGCATTTGACTTTTTCTTTGAATAGCTTGGCATTCTCATAGGCTTGGGTTCTCCATTCATCAAGTGAGCTAATATCAAACAACCTCTTCTCACCGGCATGTTTGAAGTCATAGTTGAGCTCTTTAACAGCCCAATATGCTTTATGTTCAAGTTCAAGAGGTAAATGACACGCTTTTCCATAAACCATCTTATATGGAGACATACCCATATGATTTTTGTATGCAGTTCTATAGGCCCATAATGCATCATCAAGTTTCTTGGACCAATTCTTTCTAGATCTATTGACAGTCTTTTGCAAAATTAATTTGAGCTCTATATTGCTCCACTCTACTTGAACACTAGACTGCGGATGATAAGGAGATGCGGTTCTATGATTGACATCATACTTAGCAAGCATCTTACGGAAAGCACCATGAATAAAATGTGAACCACCGTTAGTCATAAGATATCTAGGGACTCCAACCTCGGAAAACTAACTTCTTTAAGCATTTTAATAGAAGTGTTATGATCAGCACTACTAGTTGGAATAGCTTCTACCCACTTAGTAACATAATCAACATCAACTAAAATATGTGTATAACCATTAGAGGCAGGAAAAGGTCCCATATAATCAAAGCCCCAAACATCAAACGGTTCAATAACAAGAGAATAATTCATAGGAATTTCTTGACGTCTACTAATGTTACCTATTCTTTGACATCCATCACAATATAAGACAAACTTACGAGCATCTTTGAAGAGAGTAGGCCAATAAAAACTAGATTGCAGTACCTTGTGTGCAGTTCTATCTCCAGCGTGGTGTCTTCCATAGGATTCAGAGTGACACTTGCATAGGATCTGTTCCTGTTCATGCTCAAGCACACAACTTCTAATAACACCATCTACTCCTTTATAAAGGTGTGGTTCATCCCAAAAGTAATGTCTTAAATCATAAAAGAACTTTTTCTTTTGCTGGTATGTGAAACTAGGCAGTATAAATTTAGCAACAATGTAATTAGCATAATCAGCATACCAAGGAGTAGTACGAGAAGCATTAATGACCGCTAATTGTTCATCACGAAAGCTATCATCAATAGGCAGTGGGTCATCAAGAACATTCTCTAACCTAGACAAGTTGTCTGCAACGGGGTTCTCAGCTCCTTTTTTATCAACAATATGTAAATCAAATTCTTGGAGCAGGAGAACCCATCTAATGAGCCTAGGCTTAGCATCTTTATTTTCCATAAGATATTTAATAGCAGCATGATCAGTGTGAATAGTAACTTTGGAATCAACAATATAAGGTCTAAACTTATCACATGCAAACACAACTGCTAAGAACTCTTTTTCAGTAGTAGCATAATTTCTCCGGCAAGATCAAGAGTCTTACTAGCATACTGGATAACATTCAATTTCTTATCAACTCTTTGCCCTAGAACAGCACCTACAGCATAATCACTAGCATCACACATAATTTCAAAAGGTAAATCCCAATTAGGTGGCTGAACAATAGGTGCAGTGATCAAAGCTTTCTTAAGTATTTCAAATGCTTCTACACAATCATCATCAAAGACAAAAGGAATATCTTTTTGCAATAAATTAATCAGAGGCCTAGAGATTTTAGAAAAGTCCTTAATGAACCTCCTATAAAAACCGGCATGACCAAGGAAACTTCTTATACCTTTTATGTCCTTGGGACATGGCGTCTTTTCAATAGCATCAACTTTAGCTTTGTCAACTTCAATACCTCTCTCGGAAATCTTATGCCCCAAGACAATGCCTTCATTAACCATAAAGTGACACTTTTCCCAATTCAGGACGAGACTAGTGTCTTCGCATCTCTGCAAAACTCGATCAGGTTGATCAAACAATCATCAAAAGAGGATCCATAAACGGAGAAGTCATCCATCAATACCTCACAAATCTTTTCACAAAAATCAGAGAATATAGCCATCATGCATCTTTGAAAGGTAGCAGGTGCATTACATAAACCAAAAGGCATACGTCTATAAGCAAAAGTACTGAAAGGGCAAGTAAAAGTAGTTTTTGATTGATCCCCCGCTGACACAGGTATTTGAGAGAAACCAGAGTAACCATCTAGAAAGCAGAAATGAGTGTGTTTGGATAGTATTTCTAGCATTTGATCAATAAAAGGTAAAGGGTAATGATCTTTCTTAGTAGCTTTATTTAATTTACGGAAATCAATTACCATCCTATAACCTGTAATAATTCTTTGTGGGATCAATTCATCTTTATCTTTAGGACAACGGTAATACCTCCCTTTTTAGGAACACAATGGACAGAGATTACCCAATCACTATCAGCAACGAGATAAATTATACCTGCCTCAAGGAGCTTTAGTATCTCCTTTCTTACCACTTCTTTCATCTTGGGATTCAGTCGTCGTTGAGGATCTCTAACTGGTTTGGCATCTTTATCCACTGTAATTTTGTGTTGGCATAATGTGGGAACAATGCCCTTAAGATCATCCAAAGTATACCCAATAGCTGCTCGGTGCTTCTTCAGAGTTTTCAATAATCTTTCTTCTTCTTGCTCTGAAAGGTTAGCACTAATAATAACAGGATATATTTTCTTTTCATCAAGATAAGCATACTTAAGATTAGCATGTAATGGTTTGAGTTCAAACACGGGATCACCTTTGGGTGGAGGGGGATCCCCAAGAATTTCAACAGGAAGATTATGTTTCATCACAAGTTCCTGTTTAAGGAACACTTCATCTATTTCCCTTCTTTCCTTCATAAACATATCATTTTCATGGTCTAGCAAATATTGTTTTAACGGATCAGTAGGAGGCACAACAATGGAAGCAAGACCAATAATTTCATCTTTACTAGGTGGTTTCCTATCACGAGGTTGTCTATGAAACTTAGCAAAATTAAACTCATGAGACATACCATCTAAGCCAACGGTGACAGTATCTTTTTCACAATCAATCTTAGCACTAGCTGTATTCAAGAAGGGTCTACCAAAAATAATGGGACAAAAATCATCTTGTGGGGAGCCAAGAACAAGAAAATCAGCAGGGTACCTTCCCACACAATACTTCAACATCTCTAACAATCCCAACTGGTTTAATGGTATCCCTATTAGCAAGCTTAATGGTAACATCAATGTCTTCTAATTCAACGGGTGCAATGTCATGCATAATTTCTTGATATAAGGTATAAGGTATAGCACTAGCACTAGCACCCATATCACATAATCCGTGATAACAATGATCTCCTATTTTAACAGAAATAACAGGCGTGCCTACGACAGGTCTATGTATCTTAGTATCTGGTCTAGCAATATTAGCATATTCATCACAGAAATAAATAACATGCCCATCTAAATCATCATCCAAGAGATCTTTAACCATAGCAATACTAGGTTCAACATTGATTTGCTCAGGAGGTGTATAAGTCCTAGTATTACTCTCGCAAACAACAGTCGAAGTTTTAGCATGATCCTTTATCCTAACATGAAATGGGGGTTTCTCAACATAAGTAGTAGGAACAATAGGATCACTATAGGTGATAGTCTTTTCTTCAACTGTAATAGGTGCAACTACTTTCACTTCAATAGGAGGATTATATTTAAACCACTTCTCTTTAGGGAGATCAACGTGAGTAGCAAAAGATTCACAGAAAGAAGCTACTATCTCAGAGTCAAGTCCATACTTAGCGCTAAATCCACGAAAAGCATCGGTATCCATAAAAGGTTTAACACAATCGAACTTAGGTGTCATACCTGACTCCTTACCATTGTCGGAACCCCAATCTTCAGAGTTGCATTTAATTCTTTCCAATAAGTCCCATTTGAAATCAATAGTCTTCAAAGATATAAGAACCAAAGACAGAAGTATTGAGCAGTTGCGATCATTCAGAGAAAGCCGAGCATAAAAGTTTTGAATAATCATTTCCCGGGAGAGCTCATGATTGGGGCATGAATATAACATTGACTTAAGCCTCCCCAAAGCTTGAGCGATGCTTTCTCCTTCATGAGGCCGAAATTATATATGTAATTACGATCACGATGAACAAGATGCATAGGGTAGAACTTCCGTGAAATTCCAACTTCAATCGCTTATAATTCCAAGATCTCGTATCATCACATAGCCTATACCATGTCAATGCATCTCCCTTCAAAGATAAAGGAAGACCTTCCTTTTGACAATATCATCGGAATACCGCAAGCTTAAATAATCCACAAAGATAAGGTGTAAATCGGGATGCAATGTTCCATCTCCTGCAAATGGATTAGCTAGTAGTTTCTCTATCATACCCGAAGGAATCTCAAAGTAAATATTTTCATAAAGTTCAGTAGGTTGAGGAGCAACTCTTTGCTCTTCTGGTCGGGGTGAAGATACCCTGAACAAGCCCCTCAAAGGATTAGTTTCCATAGTGACAAGTAACAGAAAATTTCAGCACACTATATAAATGTTTCCTACCAAGTTCCACTCACCAAAAGCGCTACACTCCCCGGCAACGGCGCCAGAAAAGAGTCTTGATGACCCACAAGTGTAGGGGATCTATTGTAGTCCTTTAGATAAGTAAGAGGGTCGAACCCAATGAGGAGCAGAAGGAAATGATAAGCGGTTTTCAGTAAGGTTTTCTCTGCGAGCACTGAAATTATAGGTAATAGATAATTTTGTGATAAGATAAATTGTAACAAGTAACAAGTAAATAAAGTAAATAAAGTGCAGCAAGGTGGCCCAATCCTTTATGTAGCAAAGTATAAGCCTGGAAAATTTCTAATAATTAGAAAGGAGCTCCCGAGGACACGTGGGAATTATCGTCAAGCTAGTTTTCATCACGTTCATATGATTCGCGTTCGGTACTTTGATAATTTGATATGTGGGTGGACCGGTGCTTGGGTACTGCCCTTACTTGAACAAGCATCCCACTTATGATCAACCCCTATTGCAAGCGTCCACAACTACAAAAGAAGTATTAAGGTAAACCTAACTACAGCATTAAACGTATGGATCCAAATCAGCCCCTAACGAAGCAACGCATAAACTAGGGTTTAAGCTTCTGTCACTATAGCAACCCATCATCTACTTACTACTTACCAATGCCTTCCTCTAGGTCCAAATAATGGTGAAGTGTCATGTAGTCGACGTTCACATAACACCACTAGAGGAAAAGACAACATACATCTCATCAAAATATCAAACGAATACCAAATTCACATGACTACTAATAGCAAGACTTCACCCATGTCCTCAGGAACAAACGTAACTACTCACAAAGCATATTCATGTTCATAATCAAAGGTTAATAATATGCATTAAGGATCTGAACATATGATCTTCCACCAAGTAAACCAATTAGCATCAACTACTAGGAGTAAACAACACTACTAGCAACCCACAGGTACCAATTTGTGGTTTTGATACAAGATTGGATACAAGAAATGAACTAGGATTTGGAGAGGAGATGGTGCTGGTGAAGATGTTGATGGAGATTGACCCCCTCCCGATTAGAGGATCGTTGGTGATGATTTCCCCCTCCCGGAGGGAAGTGTCCCCGGCAGAACAGCTCCGCCGGAGCCCTAGATTGGTTCCGCCAAGGTTCCGCCTCTTGGCGGCGGAGTTTCGTCCCGTAAGCTTGCCCACGATTTTTTCCAGGGTAAAAGCCCTCATATAGCAGAAGATGGACACCGGGGGGCCACCAGGGGGCCCAGGAGACAGGGGGTGCGCCCAGTAGGGGGCGTGCCCCCACCCTCCTGGACAGGGTGTGGGCCCCCTGGTGTATTTCTTCCGCTCAATAATTCTTATTAATTCCAAAAATAGGTTTCATGGAGTTTCGGATTTTTGAGCAAAGAGAATAGGTTTCAATGTTTGCTCCTTTCGGCCTGAATTCCACCGCCAGCATTCCCCTCTTCATGGTAAACCTTGTAAAATAAGAGAGAATAGCCATAAGTATTGAGATATAATGTGTGATAACAGCCCATAATGCAATAAATATTGATATAAAAGCATGATGCAAAATGGACGTATCAACCCCCGATGCCTACACGGCGCCGCAAGAGAGGTGGTACTTCATATCTCCTTAACTTTTTGATCTCAACAAGAAAATAGATCGTAACTTGGTTACTCTACTTTCTTTTCAGCTCTTAGAATTTAGTTCTTAGTTCGAAGCAAACAATGGATGCTAAATATCATTTCTCTGGTTTGCAGCTTCAAATCTGCCATGGCATAGTCATAATACGGTTTAATTGATCATGCTTAGGGTTTAATTGATCATGTTGGTTCCGTGGTGGTTTCTTTAATAGAAATCAGAGCGGAAACCCTCTTTTTCTAAAAAATATGCTTAGGGTTTTTCCCCCTTTTATGATCACTATACAATCAGAATACGTGCTTCGTGTCATAATAGCACTGCTCCACCCATCAAGCTAAACAAGCTTAGTTGTTCAAATACGAATATGATATTATTAAAACATAGTTGTTTAATTGGTCAGCTAAATGTTCCTAATTTAGTTTCGAAAATGCATGTCCATCGCTCAGGTGTGTATCTCTACAGGGTGCCCATGGTGGGCCACAACCCAACCTGGGATTTTGGGTCATCCCAGGCCTCGATTCCCCTTTGTTGTGTTGTGCGCTTCCGATCTCTACTCACCCCAGCCGCCTGCCTCGTCGTCGACTTGCCGTCCCCGGATGGCATGACTATAGGAGGAGACGCTGGACTAACAGGAGGTCAGGAGCCGCTCGCCCAACAGCGTCACCGCTGCCCGGGCGCGCCGCCGTGCCTACCTTCCCAGTCTGTTCAGGGCTCAGGCGTGCAGCAACCACTAAGCCAACCCGATTTATCCTGAGATACGTCCTCAACACTCAGCAGCCACTCCTCATCACCCATTCTCTAATTGATTCATTACTCATTAGGTAGGACTATCATTAGGGTTTATTGTGTGCTGAGTGCTACCTACACTTAATGGTTTAGATGTATTTCAGTAATCTTTAGTACCTATAAAGTTCATAGGGTTTCAGAATTCCGGCCCTAGGAACAGACACTGGTCATTTTGGATTGTTGGTCGTAGTGACATTGACCCAGATTACTACTGCAAGCCAGGTTTGTTGACAGTTTTACTTGTCTTTCTTACTCATTCAATATAATATCCAATTATTCATGTCGATTAGTTACAAACAATAAGTGCTAGACAAACTTCTTGATTCAGATTTTGGACGGTCTCTTACTGCAGTTATAATTCTGCATACTTGTCCTAGTAAGCTCATAATGAAATGATTGATTCACTACATCTATGCTTGCGTTGTCATATTTGTTGTCAATATTCTTTTAGGGTGGACCACCCTGTTTCAAAATACTGGAACCGTAGACATGAGTGAATAGTATTTCTCTGTGTGATCTGTTCCATCATGTGTGGGCAACGAACACTGCATTATATAGAAAGAAAGTGTCATTTCCAACTTTTACATAGGCTTCAGTCTTTTACATGGAATACAATCTGCCTACTTGCTTTGTGTCTCACTACCAACACTCCATCCTTGAAGCTAAACATTATGCCACTCATATTCCTTAGTTATTTGTTCAAATATGAATTTGATATGATTCTAATGTTCCAAATTCAGTTTTGAAATGTGTGTCTCTCTGTTATAGAGACATAAGGGGTTTGTATTTCTATGTGTGGTCTGGTCAGCACGGTTGGGGGTGAACTTTGCATATGCAGGGGTTTATAGGGAGACACTCTTCGAGTTGAATCCGCAATGCATTCCATAGATAATCTGACTACTTTTTATGTTTTCATGAATCTCTGATTCTGGGAAACATCATAATGATTATGAGCTTGCGCGTATGAAAAGAATAAAGCAGAACAATGCCATGGCTGTCAAAGTTGGCATTAAGGGATTGAAATCAAGTCTGGATGCAATGCAATACAAACGCTCTCCACCTACAGATTCATGCTCATAATATGATCCTAACAGTGATTCTGGGCTAGAGAGAGACCTAAGTAAATGTAGCTCCCTAGTGGAGGAGTCAGAGGCAGATTCCCTATCTTATTCACCCATCAAGGTGCTTGCTCTAACCTTCCAAGGTTATATTGGTCGCACATATCTTGCAACTGATGCTTTGCATTACTTCTACTTTGTTGCACTGCCATTAGTTTAGTTTACACATCTTGTATGTGAATATGCCCTGCATATCCATTTTCAGTACATATTCCATCTATCATCATACCATATTTATCCATTCAAATGTTGTTCTTGTGTATTAGACGTTCAAAAGGAAGAGGGCGATTGCTGATCGCGGAGGAGCACAAGCAAAGTATTTGGAAAAGGTAGTGGCACCTGATAAATCAAATAGCCCATTAGGTGTAGTTGCAATATCACCTGTCCCACAGAACACCCCCAACTCTAGCAGACTCTAGCCCTACTACACTGGTCATTTCTGATGCCCCAACTCAACAGACCCCAACTGCAACAAACAGTATAATGATGCCAGTTGACATAGCACCAGCTCTACGATGCAAAACCCCCATTCCAGCAAAGAGTACACCAAATCCAGTTGCCAAATCTCTTTTCGAACCAGAGAGATCCCCAATTGCAGCAAATAGGACCCCTGTTCCATTTCTTCCCAGTTTAGAAGATGAAGCTTATATTGTTGTCAGGAACTTTGTGTGCATCTTTCTTCATGGAAAGATTATACCGCAGACACAGAACAATTTCCTGTCTTCCTCCGCAACTTACGCATAATTAATGTACTAATATTATTCATGGTAATTACTGCATATGTTTTTGCTGACAGAAGATACAAGATTTCATTATTTTAAATAGGCGAGGACCAAACTAGATTGTGAAGACGAGCAAGGGTTGGTTGCGCTTTTAAAGCACTCATTGATGAAGTACCGTTCCTACCTGAGGCAAGCGCACTTCGATGGCAAGCCTCTAAACGAAATTTCTATAAAGTCTCCGGTGCTACATTTATCCGACGGTGACTGGAATAATCTTGTTACACATTGGTCTCGTCTGCAGCGTAAGGTACTGTCTATGATATCACATCACAATTTGAACTACATTTCTGCATTTGCCTTAATGTCTCACTTGTACAAAAACTGTTAGCAGAAGAACATTCATTTTCAAGGGACCACATAATCTTGCAAGTATACTGCACACTGCATTGCTCTTGTGAATACCTCTTGACCTGTATGACCATACTTACTTTCATAGATGTTTGATTATGTAGCATCACTGCACATGTTACCCTCGTTATCGTCCATTTGGTGGACATTATAAGATCCGTATGGACTCTTACATAAATTTAGAATCAACCCAATGCTTTTGAAGAGGTTTAGCTCTACAGTCCTCTTGTAAGGACTGAACGTCGTCTATCACTGTACTTACATTAACAGCTACTCCCTCGGTCCCATAATATAAGAATGTTTTGTACAGTACACCAGTGTTCAAAACACTCTTGTATTATGGGAAGAGGGGTCGATTCATTGTGTAGCATTCTGCATCTTATCTCCCTCGCCTATCATTTACTAAAAAAAGATCATATCTATATTTAATCTTACCAAAAAGTAGAATACACAGACAATGCCAGTGCAGAAGTGTAGCCCATTGCTCTTGTCGGTACATTTTGTCCTGTAATGCTTGTAATTCTAGGGATTGGTAGTTGATTATGTAGCATCAATCTGCATCTTATCTTCATTATCCTCTATCCCTTCCAGTATTATCATATCTATAGTTACTCTCTACAAAATGTAGAGTACAGGCAATGCTTATGAAGAAGATTCTGTGCTGAAATTCTTGAGTTATCCTTACCTTAACATGGAGAAGGGCATTATAAAGCCGGTGTTAACTGTTAATGTAAGTCAGTCCTTCTAAAGCCTGTATCCTCAATTGCTGTTTAATTTGCTCATACTCCCTATCGTTTACTGCCGTTTAGTTTGCAGTTTCTATCAAAATGCATGTTCGCAAGAACCGTAAGTTCTAAGTTTTACTTGTAAAACCAAATCCTTATTCATACCATGCACATTACTCAATATTCCCTATATGTATGCTTGTTTTTGTGGATCTATAATCAAGTGTGTGGTGAAGCAGCCCATGTTTGCACCTTGTCATCTCCTATTTTATCTTACTGATGTGGCTGATGATATGAACAACATGCCATGCACATTAACCAAAATAGATACAATGATTGTCTTTGCCCTTCATCTATGCTTGTTATGTTGACATGGTAATCCAGTAGTGTGGTGAAGCTCCCCGCATTATGAACAATGCCAAATTATGCTATTGATATTTTGAACTTACTCTTTATTTTCTAATTTGAAATTGGATGGAATTGACATCACAGTTATCATCTTTGTTTATACACGTGCAAAACCTGTCATCTCTCTGCTTGTTCAGGGTGATATGCCTGATGGCATGCACAAGTCTGCTGAAGGCTGTGAGACAAACCTAGCATATTTTGCAGCAAAGAAGGCAAAACATCTTGAAGATAGCGAGACAACCCCAAAGCCCTGTCTTGATGAAGTGTTCAAGTTACTTGAGACTAGCAGTCATACAAGCTCACAGAATTTGCTGTCCGAATCAGTTAGACTTCTTCAGTCCCAAGTTCTAGCAGAAAGGCATTCTGCAACTCAACTTTGACTTGAAGTCCTATCTCTAAGAAAGATTGTGGAGAACACCAATGAGAACCTCATTGCTAAACAGCTACACCTGGAAGCTATGACCGACATGCTAGGCCGGTCTGACAGCCTTGCTCAGTAGCTTGCGCAGCAGTTCCCGCACAAGGCTAACCTTTCTTGAATAGTCTTGGAAGTGGTCTCGGTTCAGTATTATTTTGTTACGCTACAATGGTGCCCAGATTTTGTAATCTGCTTCTTCATTGCACTTTATGATCACTGGTGGCGAACTTCGATGCCCAGTGGATGTAATATACTATAAATCCTTTATTGTATAGTGTAGGTTTATTCTTAGTTACTATGTTGTAATTTCTTTATTGTATAGAGTAAGTTTGTTCTTAATTCTGACTAGTTACTGCCATCATTCGCTATTTGAAAAAAGATCTGATGTAGTCGACCGGGCCCAAACATTTGCCTCTAACTGGCCTGGTTTCTAGCGGGCCACAATTGGTCCGGCCTGTATCTTTCTTGGGCCCGAATGATTGTGGCCTTCACACTTTGCGCCAGGCTCACAACTTACTCCGGCCTATATTTGGCCCAAATTTTAGTTGGGCCTTTTGTGGACCCAACACTTAGTTTGGCCCAGGTAGCATTGGGCCATTAATAGTGAAAGTGCAACTAATCCCCGGGTGGTTTTGGTAATTAATAACAACATATATATCATTGAACTAATAGTTTCTTGAGAATCATTTCGTAAAAGTTCGATGATATGGGTATGGCAAGGACTCAAGATGTGGACCCTCAAAATGCTAAGGCAAGCATTGGCAAAAGCTCAAGACTCCATTTTTGGTTTAGTGATCCAAGATCACATTGAGTCTATAGGAAAGCCAATACTATTAAAAGGGATGAGGTTATGATAATGATCTGGTTGCTCAAAGTGCTTAGTGATACATCTCCTAAACTATCGCAACTCTCACTTCCATAATACACTCATAAGTAATCTCGGTCCCACCGATTTCCTAAACTCACCACACCGAGATGAACCACCTCACCATATAGCCAAACCCTAGAAAACTCGGATTTTCCGATTCTGAACTCGGTCTCACCGAAACTTGGGTTGCCAAGCTTCTGTAACCTTCTGTCATCAAATCGGTGTCACCGAGATGATGAAGTCGGTCCCACCGAGATTGGCAAGCCCTAGTCTTTACTCGAATCGGACTCACCGAGATTGTATTTTCGGTCCCACCGAAAATCCCAACGTTCACATGTTTTGAACTTTCGGTCTCACCGAGTTGTCAACTTCGGTCTGACCGAGATTGGTCAAATGTGTGTAACGGTTGGATTTTGTGTGGAGGCTATAAATACCCCTCCACCCCTCTTCATTCGTGGAGAGAGCCATCAGAAAGAACTACCACTCCTACCTTACATTTCTGAGAAGAAAACTACCTACCCTTGTGTTGAGATCAAGTTGCTCCACTCCCACCATATGAAGCTTGATCTCTAGCCTTCCCAAGTTGCTTTCCACTCAATCCTTTCTTCCACCACAGCCAAATCGGTGAGGAGAGTTGAGTGTTGGGGAGATTATCATTTGAAGCACAAGAGCAAGGAGTTCATCATCACCAACACCATCTATTACCTTTTGGAGGTGGTGCCTCCTAGATTGGTTAGGTGTCGCTTGGGAGCCTCCGTCGAGATGTGGAGTTGAACCAAGAAGTTTGTAAGGGCAAGGAGATCGCCTACTTCGTGAAGATCTACCCCGAGTAAGGCTAGCCCTCCGTGGGCATAGGCCATGATGGCATAGACAAGGTTGCTTCTTCGTGGACCCTTCGTGGGTGGAGCCCTCCGTGGACTCTCGCAGCCGTTACCCTCCGTGGGTTGAAGTCTCCATCAACGTGGATTGACGATAGCACCACCTATCGGAACCACGAGAAAAAATCTCCGTGTCTCCAAATTGCGTTTGCTCTTCTCCACCTCTCTTTACTACATGTGCAATTTACTTTCCGCTGCCTATACTCTAGAATTGCATGTGTAGGGTGATACTTGACTTGATCATCATTGTGAACTTGCCAAAAACTTGTCTTTATCAAAAGGCTGAATTTTTATATTGTCAAGTAGTCTAATCACCCCCCCCCCTCTAGACATACTTTCGATCCTACAAATAGGTTGAATATTCTACTGGCCTGTTACGGCCCAGATGAAACCATGGGCCTTTAGCAGGCCAAAATGCATGTTGGGCCTCAATTTTCACCAGTTGTCGATGGGCCTTCAGCATGCTGAAATGTAGACCGGGCCTTTTTGGGCCCAGTTATATGACGGGCCGTTACCAGGCCGAAACATATCTCGGGCCTTAGTTGTCCCACTGATATCATGGGCCTTTAAGAGGCCGAAAGCTTAGTACAGACATCAATGGGCTGAACAGGCCCAAAGTCACGTTGGACTGAACTGTTGCCACCTTTATCACGGGTCGTTAGTGGGCTGGATGTCGCGTCGGACAATATATGGCCCATGGGTAGCACGGACCATTCCCAGGCCGAAAGACACACCAGGCTGAAATGGGCCCATGTCTACATCGGGCCTCTAACAGGTCGAAAGTCACTGGGCTGTAATTGGGCCCAAATATTGGGCGAACAATTAACGGGCCAGATCTGGCTTCGGACCGTAAATGGGCCTTTATTAAACATGTCGTTATTGGGCTGGCCCACTAGTACCTGAGTAAGTACTACGGGCCTTTGACTGGGCCGGCCTTTTTAACCTATATGGGCCTCTGTTGGGCCCTGCCACGTGTCGACGTATCATAGGCATGTCTCCTTCAATGGACGGGCGACATCTGGCCCACTGACGAGCTGACACGTGTTTCCTCCGGCCAATCAGAATTTTACACGTGGAAATTTCCCATTGGTCCGGGCTGTTAACGCGTTATCGGATCCAAAACCGGACCCAATAGCTTAACGTCGTTCCGTTACGGTGGATGCCACGCGTCGGTCACCCTTGACGAAAGCACTTATGTGACGAGTGATTTATCGTCATGGAAGTGGACACTTCCTCGATGATAATTTTGGTAATGTCATGGAACACTTCTACGACAGCATAGGTATGACTGTCTTGATTCTGTCATAAAATCGTCATGGATGTACATGCATGATAGAAAACGCGACCTACTGTGACAAACACGTATCATCGCGGAAGTGTATTTTTTTGTAGTGTAACGACCATCGGTATTTTACTTGAAACTGTATTTTTATTCGTCACATGATATGAGTTTTGCTTGGAGTGTCTTGTATGATATGAGTCTTTGCTTGTTTTGCTTTGTGTTATAAGTGTTGAATCCTTGCTGGACACACCCTTTTTAGAGAGCCAAAAATTATGCTATGCTTGCTCCTATGCTTCACTTAAATTTTTAGAGCCATGGGCTTGCTCTAGTACTTCACTTATATCTTTTTGAGCACGGTGTGCTTTGTTAATTTTGAAGAAATGCTCTCATGCTTCACTTAGATTTATTTGGGAGTTAGTAAAATTTTAAAAAATTCTCTCTTGCTTCACTTAGATTATTTTGAGAGAAAGAAAAAAAATTATGCTCATGATCTCCACTTATATTTGTTTGAGCTTATCAAAAGCAACATATGAAGATAGTCCCAAAGTGATAGATATCCAAGGAGGATATAATAAGAACTTTCATGAAGATCACTGGACAAAATAAACTTGATTCTTAGTTATGGTTTTTAGATATGACGATATGATATGTGAGTCATGTTGATGAGTAATTATGCTTTAGTAAGAATATTGATGTTAAGGTTTGTGATTCCCTATGCAAGCACGAAAGTCAATAGTTATGCAATGAAATTTATATCCTACTTATGGTGCATTATTCGGTGTTACTTATGCTTAATGCTTGGGTATGAGATTTTTTGCTTTTTGGTTGATCGCTTCTCAATCTTTTTGCTAGCCGTCATTTTTGCACTAAGTATGATCACTACTTGTGCATCCAAAACCCTTTAAACCAGTTTTGCCATATGAGTCCACTATACCTACCTATATGCGGTAGTTCCATGCCATTCTAAGCAAATTTGCATGTGCCATCTCTAATGTTCAAAATAAATTTCTCTTTTGTGTGCTCTACTACTCGCGAGGCGGTAAAGGGTAACCAAAATTTTCCATGCTAGATGTGTTATTCTCACGATGAGTGTTTATTCATTTGTCATTGCACGAGAGTATGGCAAAGGTCCTAGGGATGCCCAGTCCCGAAATGAATAAATGAATTTACTTTATTTTGTCAAATAATAAATTCCTTGGAAAGTGTTGGTATGGAGGTCACCCGTGGATACGGCTAGCCATGGAAAGTGAAAGTTATGGTGGAAAAAGGAATAAACTTTATTTTCTGTTTGGGAACCGCCTATGATGTATCTAGCATGGAAAGTTTTGGGATGCTCCAAGTCATTTTCGTTGGTAGGAAAAGTATGCCTCTCAAAAATAATTTTATCTCTCAATTTAAGCTTTGAGCTCTAGCACCTCTACAAATCCCTACTTCCCTCCATGAAGGGCCTTTCTTTTACTTATGCAATTTTTTATTTTGAATTTAAGTCTCCATCTTCTCTTATAAAGCACCAACTAAGGGGCACTATGATCATATTTGAGCATTGGATGTAGCTAATATTCAAGTGAGCATGATGGGCTAGGGATAACTTGCTTTAGTGTTGATATTTTTAAAGACATGGTTGCTTGTTGGTATGCTTGAGTATTAAAGTCTTCATGTCAAAACTAGACTATTGCTTTGAATCATATAATAGTCCATATATCCATGCTATAAAGAAAAGAATGTGATGAACATGCTAGGCAGCATTCCACATCAAAAATTCTGTTTTTATCATTTACCTACTCAAGGACGAGCAGGAATTAAGCTTGGGGATGCTGATACATCTCCAACGTATCTATAATTTTTTACTGTTCCATGCTGTTATATTATCATTCTTGGATGTTTTACAATCATTTTATAGTCATTTTATATCATTTTTTGGTACTGACCTATTGACATAGTGCCTAGTGTCAGTTGATGTTTTCTGCATGTTTTTTACATCGCAGGAAATCAATATCAAACAGAGTCCAAACGCAAAGCAACTCCTGGAGGATTTTTTTGAGCCAGAAGAAAGCCAATGGGCCAAGGAAGCACCTGAGGGGTTGCTCTAGGTGAGCAGCACCCACCAGGGCACACCAGGAGGCCCAGGCGCGCCCTGGGGGGTTGTGCCCACCTCGGTGCCCCCGAACCGCCTCTTTGCTCTATAAATACCCAAATATTCTAGAAACCCTAGGGGAATCGACGAAATATTGATCTAGCCGCCGCAGAGTCCAGAACCACCAGAGACAATCTAGATACCATCATGGAGGGGTTCACCACTTCCATTGGTGCCTCTCCTATGATGCGTGAGTAGTTCTTTGTAGACCTACGGGTCCGTAGCTAGTAGCTAGATGGCTTCCCCTCTCTCTCTTGATTATCAATATAATGATCTCTTGGAGATCCATATGATGTAAGTCTTTTGGTAGTGTGTTTGTTGGGATCCGATGAACTTTGAGTTTATGATCAGATCTATGTTTTTATCCATGAAAGTTATTTGAGTCTTCTTTGGTCTCTTATATGCGTGATTGCTTATAGCCTCGTATTTCTTCTCCGATATTTCGGTTTTGTTTAGCCAATTTGATCTATTTATCTTGCAATGGGAAGAGGTGCTTTGTAGTGGGTTCGATCTTACGGTGCTTGATCCCAGTGACAAAAGGGGAACCGACATGTATGTATCGTTGCTACTAAGGATAACAAGATGAGATCTGTATCTGCCGCAATAGATAAATGGATCTCGTTTACATCATGTCATCGTTCTTAGTGCATTACTCTATTTTCTCATGAACTTAATACACTAGATGCATGCTGGATAGCGGTCGATGTGTGGAGTAATAGTAGTAGATGCAGGCAGGAGTCGGTCTACTAATCTTGGATGTGATGCCTATATAATGATCATTGCCTGGATATCGTCATGATTATTTGAAGTTGTATCAATTGCCCAACAGTAATTGTTTTCCCATAGTTTGCTATTTTTCTCAAGAGAAGCCACTAGTGAAACCTATGGCCCCCGGTCTCTTTTCATCACATTTGCCTTTGTGATCTATTTTCCCTTGCATTTATTTTCAGATCTGTTAAACCAAAAAATACAAAAATACATTGCTGTAATTTATTTGTTCCGCGATCTATTTATCCTATCTACCACTTTTACCTCACGTTTTTGCCTATCTTGAGGCGCCGTACCTGAAAGGGATTGACAACCCCTTTAACACGTTGGGTTGCGAGTATTTGTTATTTGTGTGCAGGTGTTGTTTACGTGGTGTGAGGAGGTTCTCCTACTGGTTCGATAACCTTGGTCTCATCACTGAGGGAAATACCTATTGTCGCTATACTGCATCACCCTTCCTCTTTGGGGAAATATCGATGTAGTTCTAGCCAACATCACATACCTAGTTCAATCTCATTACCGGCAAGTCTCTTTACTCATTTCGTAATGCAACATCCTGCAACTAACTCATTGATAACATTGCTTGCAAGGCTCCATATGATGTGAATTACCGAGAGGTCCAAGAGATACCTCTCCGACACTCGGAGTGACAAATCCTAATCTCGTCTATGCCAACCCAACAAACACCTTCGGAGATACCTGTAGAGCATCTTTATAATCACCCAGTTACGTTGTGACGTTTGATAGCACACAAGGCATTCCTCTGGTGTCTGGGAGTTGCATAATCTCATAGTCGGAGGAATATGTATTTGACATGAAGACAGCTAGCAATAAAACTGAACGATCATTATGCTATGCTAACGGATCTCCTAATGTTGTGATCCTGTTCATCAAATGACAACACATGTCCATGGCTAGGAAACTTAACCATCTTTGATCAACGAGCTAGTCAAGTAGAGGCATACTAGGGACAGGGTGTTTTGTCTATGTATCCACACATGTATCAAGTTTCTGGCTAATACAATTCTAGCATGAATAATAAATATTTATCATGATATAAGGAAATATAAAATAACAACTTTATTATTGCCTCTAGGGCATATTTCCTTTAGTTACCGTTACTATCAAAACTATCAAACTACTGTGCTACTAAACACTTTGCTGCACAGAAAAAAACTTTCTAGGTGTGGTTGAATTGACAACTCAACTTCTAAGGCTTATAAATATTCTTTGGCTCCCCCTGTGTCGAATTAATAAACTAGGTGAAATACTACCCTCGAAGACTGTCGTGATCCCTTATACTTGTGGGTTATCAAGACCTTTTTCTGGTGTCGTTGCCAGGGAGTATAGCTCTATTTATTAAGTTCACTTGGGAGTTGAATATCTGTTTATCACTTTGAAGAATCTGAAGGACTCTAAGACCAAGATCGTACCCTCTAAGACGAGGGGAGGTAAGGAACTGCCATCTAGATCTCCACTTGATCCACCTTCTATTTTAAGTAGGCTTGTGACACCAACACCTGCTATTCAATCTGATATGTCGTGAGTAATTGATGATACTACTTCTGTTATAAATGATACTTGTGATGATGCTAGTACTTAGCTTGATGAAACTGTGCCACTAGGTTAATTTCCTGATGAACAAATTGCTAAAGCTAAAGAACTTGAGAATGTTGAAACTACTGAAAATACTGATTCACCTTTTATGCCTAGCTCTCCTACTAGTTTTGAAATGCCTAATGTACCTGAGTGTTATGTTATGGATGGGGAGATTGCTAGAGAATTTCTTGCTTGTAATGATAGGGAAGATCTTAAGAAATTACTGAGTAAGCTGAAAGAAATGGCTACGATAGAAAGAATGAAATAAGATCCTAAGTTTGCTACTTCTCCTTTCTTTGTTACTGATAAGGATTATGAATTCTTTGTTGATACTAAACTTATTACCTTGGTAGAATCCGATCCTTTTCATGGCCGTGAATCTGAAACTGTTGTGGAACATCTTACTAAATTAAATGACATTGCCACCCTATTTGCTCAAGAGGAAAAGATTCACTATTACTATTTTCTTAAGTTGTTTCCTTTCTCATTAAAGGGTGATGCTAAAGAATGGTTCAATACTCTTAATCCTGGTTGTGTGCGTAGTCCCTAGGATATGATATATTACTTCACTGGAAAAAAATGCTGCTCATAAAAGACAAGCTGCCTTACAGGCAATGTACAACTTTGTGCAACCTGAGGAAGAGCATCTCCCACAAGATTGGGGGAGGCCATGGATCCTCCAATTACTTAATGCTTTGCCTAATCATCCTCTTAAGAAAAATGAAGTACTTGATACCTTTTATAATGGACTAACCGATGCTTCTAGGGACTACCTAGATAGTTGTGCTGGCTGTGTTTTCGGGGAACAAACTGTTGAACATGCTTAGGAATTATTGGATAATATACTAAGGAATGTCAATGATTGGACATTTCCAGAACCCCCACCTAAGCCAACTCCAAAGAAGAGAGATATTCTATTCCTCAGTCCATAAGATATGCAAGAAATAAAGAAATCTATGAAAGAGAAGGGTGTTAAATTTGAATATGTTAAGAATCTACCACATATTAAAGAAATACATGGGCTTGACACCCTGATACAGGCTATAGAGGTAAATTATATTTATAGACTTGATGAAGGTGATATTCCCTATAATAAGTCTCCTAGTCAGTGCTTGGATGAATTTGATAACTTTATTATAACACAAGAAAACTTTAATAAATATGTAATTGATCAACTAAAACGTAATGTTATCATGATTGAACGCTTGAGTGATTTGATGTTTAGAATTGCTAATGATGTTAAAGGCTTATGTAAACATTCATTTATGGCCAAAAAATACGGCCACATATGTACATGCGAGCGGGGTCTCGAACGCGTGCAGCGACGGCGTCCTGTTCATCAGCAGCCAACCGGCTGGGTCGGAAGGGAGTAAACAACGTCGTGTTCATCGATCGGGAGGCAACCGACTGGGTCGGAATAAATCCTGTTCATCGGGAGCCAACCGACTTGAACGGAACAGCCGAAACAAGGTATGGCATACCGCGGAACGGAGGAAACAACCTTCTGTTCGACTGCGTATGATCGAAACAGGTCCTTTCATCGGGAGGGGTCTGGCGTACCGCAAAATGAAGTAAATGGACTTCTATTCGAGTGCCTACTGTCGAAACGGGGTCCTATTGATCGGGAGGGGTGTGGCATACCGCAAAACGGAGGAAATGGACTTGTGTTGGAGCGCCTACGGTCGGAACGGGGTCCTGTTCATCGGGAGGGGTGTGGCGTACCGCAAAACGGAGGAAATGGACTTGTGTTGGAGTGCCTACGGTCGGAACGGGGTCCTGTTCATCGGAGGGGTGTGGCGTACCGCAAAACGGGACTCCACAGGCTACTGTTCATCCATCGTCTACTGCGTCGCTCCAGCCTCCATGGGCTACTATCCATCCATCGTTGACTTCCTCCAGCCTCCACCTGCTATTGTTCATCCACCACGTCTTCCTCCTGCCTCCACCACCTACTATTCATCCAGCCTCCACCTACTATTCATCCAGCCTCCACCGACTACTTTTCAGCCAGCCCTCCACAGGGTCCTGTTCATCCACCCCAAACGGCTTGACGGCCTCTACTACCACGTGGTCTTGTTCATCCAAGCCCCACTGGGAACTGTTCATCCAACCCCCAACAACGGTCACTGTTCATCAAGAGGCAGGTTCGGACGGCTTAAATTAGCAGCAGTAGCAAAGGAATCGCTCGGGTTCAGTAACGTAGCTAGTGTAATTGCTCGGGTTCAGTAAGCGAACGCCTCGCTCGGGTTCAGTTTCCAACGCCTCGCACACACCCGCGTACGTGTACAAGAGAAACGCGCAAACCTCCGTGCATCACTCGGCCCTGACCACCCAACGTAACCGGGAACTCCCCGAAATTTTCCTTGCCCTCACTTCTACCACGATTTTTCCGTCATGGACGGCCCAAAGAATGTCATGCAGGTGCGTCCCCAACCCAAGACAAAAAGCCCATTTTCTGTCATGATTTTTTGTTTCTTTCTAAATTCAAATCTGTTCAGAATTTGAATTTTATTTCAAAAGTAGAAGTGCTCTAAAATCTATCTAGAATATTCCTAAGTTGGTGGACCTTTTTGTTTGGGCATTTTGGACAAATAATTTATGCACCTTTATTTCCCTTTTGAATTTGAATTTGGTTTCAAAACCAAATGTGTTTCAAATCCAATTTGTAAAATTGGCAGAAAGTTAAACTCATTAGTTGGACTTATGAAATCCATTTTCCTGCCAAATAATTGCAAAGACCTTCTTAAATAATTTCCCTTGACATTTGAATTGATTTCAAGATAAATTTAATTCAATTGTTAGGAAATCATTTTGGCTTGAATATTACTTGGGACTTACTAAGGATAGACTTATGCCTAAATAATATTTCAAAATAATTTGGTTTCAACCAAAGGCTAGCTAGGTTTCAACTAGTTGAATTGGCTTTTAACCCTTCCTAAGCAGACAATCAAACAGCAATCATGCAAATCAAGGTCAATCACAAGCAATCCTAGGCATTCTTGGGTTTTTCCTAGAAAAACATTAGTTCCCTATGAAATTTTGAACATAGCAGATTTTGACATTATACTCCTTCCCTCCCAGGAACATAAACTTTTCTTTGAAGTCAAACAATTTGATCAAGTTTATAGGAAAAATCATCAACAATTACAAATACTACATATAACTAAGATATTATGAAAATATATTTACCCAACATTTTTTTTGCGAATACATTACCCAACAATATTAATCTAATATGTGTAGTTCTTGATAGTCTTTATTAGAAGGGAAAAGATTAGCTTCAACCGGCTGATAACCACGTCGCGCCCGCCTCCTTCAGCGATTGACACACGTCACATGGGCCCACACTCCACCGATATCCTTATCACGAGCGAAACACGTCCACTTTTAGCCAAAACTCACTGTGAGTTAACAGCCTGGCCAGCGTCGTCCGCCCACGCGCGCTTCGCCGGCGAGCCGCACTCCTTGTCGCTGCTCGGCGTTCCTCCGCGTCCGGCTAACCCATGTGTCTTCGTTGCCGCTAGAGGAGCACATCAAGAAAAGCAACAGCTCGTCTAGGCTTGTCTACGACGACGGCTGTTCGGCGGCGGCGTTGAGGAAGATGGCCAAGGAGCAGTCCCTGGTGACGCAGTTGCTCGTTGTCTTGCTTCCGGCGATCCAGCTAGCCGGCGGCGAGCTCGCCGAGGTCGTCGCCAAGATGTTTGAGAGCATACTGGACTACTCGTCCAAGGCCAAACCGTGCTGAAGCTTTTCGGCTCGATCTGCTGACACAAAGCTTATACCACAACATCACCTTGGTTGCAATTTTTTTTTGCAACAAAGGTCTTGTTGCAGGAATACGGAGAAGAGGCCAGAGATGTTGTTGAAATTTTTGCAACAAGGGTCTTGTTGCAGGAATACAGAGAAGAGGTCGGAGATGATCTTGCAACAAAGGCTATCTTCAAATACAGGTTTTGCAACATGGGTCTTGTTGCAGGAACACGGGTCTTGCTGCAGGAACATGGGCGGGTTGGAGGCGGCGCCGCGCTGGGCGCAGCTCTGTCAGGGCCGGGGGCAAGGTTGTTTGCTTTCGCAACAGTAGCGCTTTGTCATGGGAATTAATGAGGGGCAATGCGGGTGCGAAAGCGAAGACATCGGACGGCTAACAGTGCGGGGATCCAACGGCCATCAATGCGGTGGATATTTTAGAATCATCGGCCGGCAGACGCGTAGCAGCGCCCTAGAATTCTTATAACCTTTGTTAAACTCTGGGTCGTTTGACTCGAGACAATTTTTTTTGCATGGTAATACGTGTCTCATTTATATCATAAGGATCATAGTACAAGCCACGTACATACCGACGACAATCACCGAAAAGACAAGAGAACACTAGCCTTTGCACATAGGATCACCACCAAGAAGTAAAATTACAAACAAGATGAAGAATCCTCCGAGCTTGGCACCAACGTCCGTCACCGCCTCGCACCACCATAACACCACCAAAGGAGAAAATGACGGATCACCTTCACACCCGAAGCTCGACGCGGCTCCATCGCCGATATACTGACTTTGCGGACCTCAAGGTGGTTTCGCCAATAAAGGCGGCCATTGCCGTTGAACGAATCGATCGGGCAACACCGGACACGCCATCGAACTCCGGATCGCACCCTACCCAACTAAGACGTTGGAGGAGAAAACCATACCGCCTACCACAAACCATTTAACCCGGATCCACCATCTTCCAGATGCCGCCGATGCGGACAGAATCGCATCCGCTCCTAGACTACCTCCCAAACTCGCGTCGGCGCTAGAGCAACGCCGTCATAGCCAAGTGAGCCCGAGGACAAGGTCCACCACAAGGATGCCGCCCCGCGCCATCCTTGCTTGAACGATCGGTTTCCAAATCCACCCCAAAAGCGGATCGCCTCATTGAGGAAGGATCTCAAGATTTATTAGTCGGCGCCGTCATCACCATCGCCGAAGCCATGACGATGAACAACCCAAAACCCTAAGAAACTAATGCCTAAAACAAACCACACGCGTGGATCCGGCGACTCCCCTCACCACCGACGACCGAGGGCGTTGGCGGAGGGGAGCCGCCGGAGGACGGCGGCGGAGTAAGGCGCCCTGGCGGCGGAGGCGAGATCGCCTTTCTTTCTTCTCCTGGTGGATGGATGACTCGAGACAAAATTGACATGCCTTCTTTCTAGGGGAGTGAGTATAAAAGTTGAAATAAACCCGGGAAACCAGGCAAATATTGGTAGATAGAAGAGAAAAAAGTAACAATACACGTGACCCTCTTTTCTTTCCGGAACCATTCCAAATTGCTAAATGCGGCAATACGCGTAGGCGCCATAGCTTTTGTCAAGAGCGGCACGCAACGCCTGCTAGCTACCGCACGTCTACACACCTATCCCATACGTATTTTTCTTGTCGACGGAAGGCACCACCGTATACACATCGCTGTACTGCGTGGCATACCCCAGCCCGGCGGTATTCTACCGCACACCGGACGTGGACAAGTCGCCGGTCGACGATCCCGCCCGCGGTGCATGCAGAAAGAAAAGCACACCTGGTGGCTGGCGATCGCCGTCCCTTTCGGCGCATGCAGCCCCGCACAAATGTCACCCGCACGGCGCCCCCACGCCCGCACGTCCTCCGCTGCGGCCTGCGCGGCGCGGCACGGCACCGCACCGCAAAGCGAGAGCGAGCAGACGGGCCCGTTTGTCCCCGTCCCTCTCCGTGGGCCGGGCATATGGCGTCACCCCCTGAGCCCTGTCCTCTCCTGCTGCACCCCTCTCCCCCGGTCACGCCTTTGGCCCCATATCCTCTCCCTCTCTCCTCTGGATATTAGCTGTCATGGAAAGTGAGGCGAACGGACAAACCGCTACACGCACGCAGGCACGCCATCCTCGGGCGACCCAGCGATTCCACGTCACCTTTTCTGCGGCCTTTTCGCTTTGCTTGGTGCAGTCTGGGACGTGCGCCGGAGGATTTCGTGAGAGAATCCATTTCCGCAACGTCCGTCCGTCCGTCGTCACGCTCGGACAGGTAGCGCGCCGCTGTTCTAATAAAGCGTCCGTTTCCTTCCTTGTCTTAGAAAAAGAGAAAAATCTATCTACTCCTATCTCTCAAAGAAAAAAGAAAAGAGAAATCTATCTATCTATCTATCTATCTGCAGCGTACGCGGCCGCTGCCGCTGGCCACCACCCGCTCCCTGCCCGCGTCTCTCTTCTTCTGTATATATAAATGCTCAGGGCCTCCCTGATCCCCAAATGTCCCAGGCCGGCCCCTCCCTCCCCACTCCTTCCTTAAACCCCCCATAAGCCTTGTTCCTTTCCCTTCCCTCTAGCTACTCTTGCAGTCTCGCTCCTCTTCTCCAGGCCTCCCCGGCTCCAAACACAGACAGCGAGGAGGCGCCGGAGCTTGCTGCCGTTGCGGCGCGCCAGTGCCAGTGGAGTCGAGTCTTGAAGCTGGAGAAGTGGAGATAGAGCTTCCGCCCCCTCTCGCCGGCGTTGATCAAACTGCCTCTGCAGGTAAGACCCCGGCTGCCCTTTTAATCCAAAGAATCTCACCAAGCATGATGCAGTGATTAGTTACTCCAGTTAACTTGCTATGTTCGTTTCGATCTCTTAGTTACTTCTCTTACGGTACGAGTAAACTAGCGAACGCTAGTTAGCTGATGAAGCTAAGCATACGGAGACCTCTTTTTCTTGCTTGCTTGACTTGACCATGGCGCCGGCTTGAGACTTTAAGAGCATAGCTGCCACACCAGCCATGGTGGTCTCCGTTCTTTGAGAGAGAGAGGGAGAGAGAGGAGACGGAGGAGCAGGCGGTGGCGTGTGTATGGCGCGAGCCACAGACGCGTACACGTACATACGTGTCAGCAGGCGCAGCGGGAGCGGGCGAGGGTCTCTCTACAGCTGGCTCCCGGGTGGACATCTAGCTACGTCGGCGACCGGATTAATTAGACGTGACCCGACCCCGACCAGACCTGCGCTTAATTAAGCGCCAGGGTGGTTGATTAGGCGCCGGATATATGCACACGAACATAAACAAACGCCCCGGCCCGTGATTGCGTCGCGACGAGGCAAGTACTACGCAGCAGCATTCATTACGGCTGGTAGACCAGTGACAAAACGTACTCTCATTACAAAAGAAAGAAAAAAAGGTACAGTAACAGTGAGTGCAATACTACTACGGTACTAGCATGGCATGGGGACACGAGGGAAAGCCCTACCGCTCGAGCGCATGCACTGCTAGTTGACAAATTCGTCAATCATCTTTTCTGTTACCAGCATCGCATCATCGACGGGACAAAGCGTCTTGTCCTTTCTTCTTTCCCAGCTTCCTTCCTTCCACACTTCACCCACCTGCCCGACCCTTTTTCTCCTCTCGTCTCATCTCATCTCATCTCTCTCAGGTAAACCAAAGAAAAGTGTACCAAGCCATGCATGCATCCATACAAAGCCCATAATACCTTTACAGCAAAAAAAGTGAAACCAAAGCTAGCTGATGAAACGACAGAAATCAAAGTAATTTCCCTAGTGTAAACAGCAGGAGCACACTATACTACTACTAGGGTTGCCTTACTGCTTTCCAAATGGAATGGAATGGAATGATCAAGGCAGGTGAGCTAACTTTGACAGGGTCCAAATAAAGCCCATTGCTCCTGTACCTAGTCAATGGGCCTGTAGCCCGATGGAATCCCCGGAATGGTGCACAAATGGAAGAGAGCCGCGGGTACAGCAATGCCCCTGCATGCTGGCCGCCCTGAACAAAATGTATTAGCTGGCGCCTTGTTGTCTTCCTTCCCTTCCTTCCCAACCGACGGATGGGGCCCCCTAACTGGCCGGGACGTGATGACCAAGTGTACTC
This sequence comes from Aegilops speltoides, assembly GCA_021437245.1. Classification (NCBI taxonomy): domain Eukaryota; kingdom Viridiplantae; phylum Streptophyta; class Magnoliopsida; order Poales; family Poaceae; genus Aegilops; species Aegilops speltoides. Next base: position 407,218,769 of record CM038142.1, read on the forward strand.
CTATGCTATGCTACCCACCTATGTGGTACTTGATCATCACAAGCCAGAGCCTACACGCGCAAGGACATCGATCACGTTTGTTTCTACTGTCGGATTGATCATTAAGTTCGTTGCCCACCGCGTTTGTACACATATTGTGCTGTAAAGTGTATACCCTCCTAGTATTATCGTACACACGTTTTACTTTGTTATTTTTACTGCCTGTGCTAGTGCTACCCCCTCTGTCGGGGTTTGTAATTAAGGCATGCATTTATTTCTTTTCTGAAAAATGATCATTAATCTGGCAATCAATGTCACTCAAATTATAATTTTGAATATAAATTTGATGATATGATTTTTGTGGCGTACATACAACTAATATTGTATTGATCAAATTAATGTTCTATTTTTTAATAATATGTGTAGTTACAACGTAATAAATCAAGAAACTATAGGTAAACTGCAGCGATTTGGTGCCCAAGTGCAAACAGCAATCATTTAAAATAGTAACCCAAGATACTCGAATACATGATGTGCGTGCAAAATTATTCGAGGTGGTCGTGGCAAAAAAACAATGTCTATGAAAGAAACTTTGAAAATATACACTATTTGGGCCAGATATTTTCTCTATAGCTCCTCGAATGTTCAAACACCACGAAATTTTGACGCTCCTTACGCATCAATGCATCTCTGCTGCCAAAATGCCAAAAAATAATCAGTTTTGTTTTTACCTTTTTAAAAATTTACTGTGCATCGGGTGTAGATGAGCCCGGGCTCAGAGCTGAATTATCGTTAGATTACCATTATTACATGGCCTTTCATTCATTTTTAACACATGGTGGACCAACTGTTCCTAGGTCTATTTCTAACAAGATGAACATCATATTGAGTGCCCCTCAAAAAACAAAAACATCATATTGAGTTTCATGCATGAGACATAATTGTAACCGTGTACTGTGCACAATATTCTTCGTATCACAGTACACATGCATCTGTAACCAAGTGCTCATGATATCCCTGCAAGTGTCCTTGCAAGCGTTTTGGACTCGCACGTTATCTAGCGCTGATAGATAAGGATCAAACTAGATTATTAATTACTCCCTCCGTAAAGAAATATAAGAGCGTTTGGATTACTAAAGTAGTGATCTAAACACTCTTATATTTGTTTACAGAGGAAGTAGCTTTGACCCGGTCTGCTTCCTGATGACAAGAGCCTCATAACCTCGTGATAAGGTAAGAAGTATAGACTACGAATAGTGGAATAGTACCATTTTTCTTTGCCCTACCCCTCTGCAACTCAATGCAGTGGTCTCTAACCTTCAGATAAGGGCCAAGTACCCAACTGGCAGCATAAGAAACGGACAAAGTTGTCAATTGATAAAAGATTGCACGCGGCCGCTTGAGAAATGCGAATCGGCAGCCAAGGAATACTAGGCCAGCACTCCAGACCAAAATTTGGATGGAACTTGAGTACCAATCTAGAGATTCCATTTTCCTTGGCACTGTTTGGGTTATAATTTCCAGAAGGGAAACAAAAAGTTTCTGGCTTTCGGCCGGAGAATAGAAGAAGGATTCTTGACGCTCATGATAACCTTTGACCGTCCCTTGTCATGCCGTTTCCATTATTGTTACTTGCGCAGCAGTTGAGTAGGAGCTCATATAAAACTAAAACTAGGTTTTGTTTGTCTGAGACTGAAACCAGACGCCCTTCTGAATAGATAATGGGGGAGTGATTTCCATGAAACCGACCTCTGAACCAACGACTACAGTTGTAAAAGTCAGCTTTTACTTGAGACGGAGGGCTAGCTCGTATAGTCATACCGAAACGCTCCTGGTTTTCAGCAGGAAAAAAGGGGCGAACGTACGTGTAGCCGGCAGCTGTAGCGGGAGAGGAAGATGATGATGACTCAAGTGGCCAACCACAGCAAGAGGAACCACACCGACAGCTACTTCAGCGGGAAGCAGCAGCAGCAGCAGCAGCAGCAGGCCGTCGCCACCAGCAGCGGCTCGGAGGAGTTCGGGGGCATGGGGTCCAAGAAGCCGAGGAACGCCAGTCCCAGGGGCAGCGGCGGCCCCATTTCTCCCAGGGTACGTACGGCTAAGTTTGCACATCGACCTCATACCTGTAAATTAGCTGCTGAAGTGATTTTGTTGTGATCAAGCAGGAGAAGAAGGACAAGGTCGGCGAGAGAGTGGCGGCGCTGCAGCAGCTCGTGTCGCCATTTGGGAAGGTATTTGCTTGCTTCTGCAGTGTCTTGCTCACTTCTCGTCTCTGCAAAGCAGCTCGCGTGCAATGAATGATTGTTGATTGAGCATATTTGGTTGTGAAAATGCAGACAGACACAGCTTCTGTTCTTCAGGAGGCCTCGGGCTACATCAAGTTCTTGCACCAGCAGCTCGAGGTTCTTAGCTCCCCGTACATGCGCCCTCCTCCGGCGCCCGGTGCCGAGCCTGAGGTGAGAAAGACCCCACGCTGTTATTTTAACCGATCGTCGCACACTATTCTGAAATCCCCTGAACATTCTGAACATGATAAACTCTGACAGAAGTATAAACCGCGGTGTATGCTTTTTTATTTGTACTATACTGAAGAAATGCATCTTATAATGGTCGATGCAGGATCCGGACCACTACAGCCTGCGGAACCGCGGCCTGTGCCTGGTGCCGGTGGAGCAGACGGTGCAGCTGACCCAGAGCAACGGGGCCGACCTCTGGGCGCCGGCGAACACCACCAGGCGCTGCTGAAGCGAAGCCCGAGGCTGGCCTCGACGGCGGCGATGGCCGCACTGCGTGGCAGGGGGTAGAATTCCGGTGCAAGCGCGCGCATGGCTGACCCAATTCGGTCAATCTCTAACACAATCGTTTCGTTTCGTTTGGTTTCGTTTCTGTGAACATCCTCAGCAGACCCTGTGCTGGCGCCGGTAGTATGTAATGTGTAATCGTCGTGTATAGCGAGACGACGCACCGCCGACCGATCGGTCGATCGGTCCCCGTGGTCGTTGCGTGGGTGACTATGTGGTTTAACATGGTAGCGTCCTGTTGCTGTCACCGGCTAATCATCAAAATCAGCAGTTCCATTCATGCCCGTCCGTGCTCATCAACCCTTGTTGTACTAGAGAGTATCAACATGCGGGTGCATGCATTTGTGCGGGGTGCGATTCTCCGGGTCCCTGTCGCCTGTCGGCGCCATGTTCAGGTGTGCTGAAAACCTGCATTTAGGCGCCCTGCGTGTCTTGTGTCGGCGGATAGTTCCTTAAATCAGCGAACAGGGCCATTAGGGCACATGTGGGTGATTGGGGATTAATGCTAAAACCTGCATTTAGGTGGTTGGTCTTGTGTCGGTGGACACTGTGAAATCAGTGAACATAGCCAAATATTCCACCACGTGTTTCTAGGGTATATATAGACACATGAAAGAACGAAGACTGGACCCAAGTAGACCCATCGAAGGCCAGTACCGATCGAATCTCGCAATATCCGTCGAAGACACATCTCCACATGTCCACCGACAACGCTAGACGCATCGTCGGATGGGGCTCGGGATAACCTTATTTCATCTTCTTGAAGCTGTCGCTGCCTCGCCTTCTTGAGCAAGATACAAACCCTAAACAAACTAAAACACCTAAATATGGAGCAGAATCCCTCTTGCTAACAAGGGCCGAGTTTCACCATGCCTTCATGGCACTAGGACCATTGTAAACAAGGCGGACCGCGTCAACGCAACGAAAGGTAGAGAAACCAGAAGTTTTTTCCTTGAGAGAGGAGAAAGTGCGTCAAGCATACATATCTGCTTATATATCACTGAACGCACAATTTATAAAATAGTTAATCGAACTATTGCTTTGCAAGTGTACAGTTGGTATGGAAACAAAAATTAGAACGAAAAAAGGCCGAAACATGAGCATAATAACCGAAACAAACTTGGAAAAAACAGCACCACCGCCACCATGTGAGGCCGAAGCACCGGATGCAAATCCACAGGTTCAGGAGCAAAAGGTCCGTCAGTAGCGGTGCCAGGACTCCATCGTTATGCTTAATGGTGATTCAAAAATGTAGAAATTTGTATCTGAAATTGCAAAAATTCAACAATCTATTTCTAAAGTTGTGATGTCTCATGACATCACAGCTTTGTGTGCATGGGCGGATCCAGTGTGGGGGTTATGGGGCCATGGCCCCCACAAACATTTTGCATAACATTTTTTTTACTAGTGAGTGCTTATAATATATTTTCTCCATTCCACAATGGTCGTAGGCCATTTTAAAGTCAAACTATATAAACTTTGACCAAGTTTTCAGAAAAGATGTAAAAATTTAGAATACTAAATCTTTATCATTTGATTCATCACGAAATATATTTCCATACAATGTATACTTGGTACTACCTCCGTCCATAATTACTCTCTCCGTCTTTTTATACAACAACGCTTCATATTTTTATGTCTAACTTCGATCATTAATTTACCAACAAAATATGAGTTATATGCCACAAAAAGTATATCATCGGATGCACATTTCAAGCAACTTTGCGATGATATATTTCTAATGACATAGAACCCATATTTTGTTGACTAAAGTACAAGTCAAAGTTTGACACAAAAACAAAGTGACATTGTATACAAAAACAGAGAGAGTATAACATGTTTGAGATATTTCAATATGGACTACTTACAAACTAAAATGAGTGAACAATCACACTAAAACATGTTTATGTAATCAGATTATGAAAAAAGTTAGAACATCTTATATTTGTGAATGGATTGAGTATTATAGAAATTGATAAATTTCTCCATAGACTTGGTTAAACATTGCAACGTTTGACTTCCTAAATTATTGTGCATTGTATTATATGGGACAAAGGGAGTATTAAATTAATTTGGTGCGGCCTAAATACTTCAATACTGAAGCCCATAGAAATAGATTACTAGGTTTCATCCAAACAACTATAATTCAGACTTCAGCTAAAAGCCTAATACAACCCATCTCTCCTCCCCATAAATACTATATTCCACATGTAAACAAATGGCGACACTTCCATAAAAAAAAACTATAAAGTTATTTCTCCGCTTCATCAGAACTATGTGTTAGACTTGGGGGGGCGGGGGGGCATTGCCCCAGCTATAAACAAATTTCCTAGATGTGGAATTTTTAGCTTTTGACCCTTAAACAGTCATATTTTGTCTTACCCCCATGGCTGCTTTTGTCTAGCTCCGCCATTGTTTGTGTGTAGCACGACCACTGCGGTCTGTGTAGTGAAAGCTTCACAAACTCACAGAGCACAAGGTCGCTTGGTGAGTTTTTCGTGTTTCAGATCATTACATAACTTATAGAAAAGAAACACGAACTTCGAAAAGACTGTATTGTCACACACACACACTACATATGAGATGCACTTCCTGCATGACTAAATTTTAAACTGCCGCTTTGATGTTGAGCGGCTTGACCAAACACAACCATCCGGTGGTAGTTACCCCACATGTCTCATATACTAGTATGTGGTACTATATATACTATTTTATTATTTTAAATATGTTCATATACTATATCTAAGATATTTCAAAACGAGTTACATGAAAAAATTGCATATGAGCCCATAGTTTTGGTTATATTTGTGAAATACGTACATATTTGTACGTAAAAAACAAAGCATACTCAAAAAATGGTACATAGTACCAAAAATTTGTATATACTAGAAGAATACCCGTGCGTTGCAACGGGGCCACATTAACTTTAAGAGTTCAATGTCAATTATGTTAATATTACATTTAATATTCTCATACATATCAAGTGACATTGGCGACCTTTTTACCATCAAATTCTCACACACTCTCTCTCCCTACCTCCTCCTCACTCTCTCTCCCCCTCTCCCTCTCTCTCTCTCTCTCTCTAACACACACACATATCCATCTTATTGGGTACGGGACCATAATCCATCTATTTCACACGCACACGCGCTAGTGCATAACAATATGGATTCTAAAACAGGTTCAAGGTAGTAACAAGGATTCTTCTCATGCATTAATAAACAAAAGTTCTGATCAAGACAAGATAAACAATTCCCAAAGTGCATCGAGCATCACGTAACATTCTTGGCAAGATAAATGCACGACGATACACCGACTCATTTAATTAATATAATTAAATTATCAGTAAATTAGTCACCAAACTGCTCGGATGAACCAAAGCAGAGCCAACATATATCATCCTAGACAAATGCAACATCAACCATTTACGTTGGTACTTTAGGGACCGACAGGAGGATGCATGTAGAAGCGCTTCTTGCTGCGAATCCACAATGAGAGAGAAATTGGAACCCATTCCCATCACCAATCGATAAAGAAAGCATGTAAGAAAATTGATATCGGGCCAACTTGGATCTTCGGTGATTGTCGCGGTATGGAGAATTTAGGAGGGTGGGTGCAGGAGTGGCCTTGTGGATGATGGATGGAGGGCGGAGGATGTGATCACCGGAAGGTCGAAGCGGAGAGGGTCCAAGACGTTAGGTGGAGCCGGTGGTGCGCGACAACCGAGGCGGCCCAATCGTGGGCGGCGAACCGACGATAGCCTCGCCCATCTCTCAAGGCGGTGAAGATAGAGAGGCGGCACCGCCGGTGCTCGAGGCCGCCGCCGCACCATCTACATCGAGGGAAAGAGAGGCGAGAAAGCGATAGGGTGATGCGGGGCTAGGGATTGCGGAGGAGGTGGGGTGTGCAATTTAAATGGATGGTTCGCCCACCGTTTTCTCAGACGTGGCGGTGGAGACGGCGGCGCCCAGCCATGCAAAGCGAGGCATGGGTCGAGCCGGGCACACTGCGAGGCGAGAGCGAGGCGGGGCGATTTTTGCTACCGAGATGCAGGTGTGGGATTGATCGCTCATGTTCTCTTTTCCTTTTAACGGAGATGGATGCGATTTTTTCACGAGGGAGAGATGCGACCACGCATGATTCCATAATAAATTAATTAGGTCCATAACGGGATTTCTTTACAATGCGTTAAGATTTACGTGTTAGTTTTCTTAATAAAGAAATGCACTGATGTAGGGATCGATTGATTCGGGTAAGGAAAGATAGATTCGTGATCTTTTGTATGTTAGGAAATTAGTGGTTTGCAAGGAAATAGTGGAGAGAAAAACAACCAATGCGACCACATATAGATTCCATAATAAATTAATTAGGTCCATAACGGGATTTGTTTGCAATGCGTTAAGATTTACGTGTTAGTTTTCTTAATAAAGAAATGCATTGATGTAGGGCGCGATTGGTTCGGGTAAGGAAAGATAGATTCGTGATCTTTTGTATGTTAGGAAGTTGTTGGTTTGCAAGGAAAGAGTGGAGATAAAAAGAACCAGTACGAGGGGGTGGTGGGAGGTGGGACGAATAAAAACCGGACGAAATTGGGAGGTGGGAGGGGGCGAGTAAAAACCGACGAAAAAAACCAACGAAATTGGGAGGTGGGAGGGAGGATGAAAAAAAACCAGGGGAGGTGGGAGGAGGACAAAAATAAACCGTACGAGGCTACCAACTGCTCCATTAGGAGTAGAGATTGTTTGTGAAAATAACGTGCGACGATGACTTAGCGAGCGGATCCCCTTAAAAAAGACATAGCGAGCAGATTCCCTTAAAACTGGTAGAAATGGATACGATTGATGACGTTGATAAATAGTGGTGAATGTTGGCATAATTTACTATCATCATGCATGGAAATGAATCATCAAGAAAAAGAATGCTTCCTATTACTACACTCATAGGAAGCTTCCTAATCTCTGCTACCAAACAGTTTCTGCCCAAACAAGGAAGGAAGTTATGGGCGTGATTCGAAAGGAAACAAACGTTATGAAGATTAATTAATTTAGATTTGATCTTTAGAGATTGATTGTGATTGATTCTTTTACATAAAGACATTACTAAATAATTTGCGTGAGTATGGAAAGTTCTGATCCGTTCAGTTTTTTTCGTTGTGTGAGAGGGTGAAGTGAAAATAAACCGATGAAGTGGGGGAGGCGACAAAAAAAATCTACGACGGTTAACCTACGAAAAAACCCGGACGAAAGTGGTGGGACGAAAATTGACCGGCGGAGACTACCAACTGCTCCATTAGGAGTAGAGATTGGTTGGTTCGATTTTTTTTGCATGGAGGGAACTACCTGGGAGGTGGGAGGGAGTACGAAAATAAACCGTCTCGGCTGAGCGGGAGGTGGGAGCAAGTACCAAAGAAGTACCAAAAAAGACCGGGTGAGGTGGGACGAAAATAAAACCCGGAACGCGACCTACCAACTGAGACATTAGGAGTAGAGATCATAGGAAGCTTCCTAATCTCTGCTACCAAACAGTTTCTGCCCAAACAAGGAAGGAAGTTATGGACGTGATTCGAAAGGAAACAAACGTTATGAAGATTAATTAATTTAGATTTGATCTTTAGAGATTGATTGTGATTGATTCTTTTACATAAAGACATTACTAAATAATTTGCGCCAAGATGGAAAGTTCGATCCGTTCAGTTTTTTTCGTTGTGTGAGAGGGTGAAGTGAAAATAAACCGATGAAGTGGGGGAAGCGACGAAAAAAATCTACGACGGTTAACCTACGAAAAAAACCGGACGAAAGTGGTGGGACGAAAATTGACCAGCGGAGACTACCAACTGCTCCATTAGGAGTAGAGATTGGTTGGTTCGATTTTTTTGCGTGGAGGGAACTACCTGGGAGGTGGGAGGGAGTACGAAAATAAACCGTCTCGGCTGAGCGGGAGGTGGGAGCAAGTACCAAAGAAGTACCAAAAAAGACCGGGTGAGGTGGGACGAAAATAAAACCCGGAACGCGACCTACCAACTGAGACATTAGGAGTAGAGATATTAACAAAAGTGCAGATCCCGTCCCACTCTTCACTTTTTGACAAAAAACTTCCGAATAGCAATCTTGGTGAGTGATCTCGACCGGGTTCGATCGGCATGGCGTTTCGTTCCTCCAGGAGTGGGTGCTAAGAGGAAGGATGGCAAACCTCCATTGTCAATCGGCCGGAGCTGCATCGTCATTTGGATCAGAGCATGGATGAAATCGAGATGGTAGAGGTTGAGGAATTTGTAGGACGTGAGGGTTTAGGGTGGGCATCACGAGAACTCACCCATATCTTGGGAGACGGCAGAACCGAGGTGCAGTCGTGTTCGTGCTTCAGGGGCTGCCACGTGCTGTCCTCGCCGCCATCGCCTGTCGATGCCACTTTAGCGTCACGAGCATGGGACTGAGGGACGAAGGGAAGAGAAGGGAAGGAAGCGAGCTAATGACGTACCTATGTTTGGTATGTAATACCCTCCTAATTAATGTGATTGAGCAATTTAAGGTACGGTTAATTAATTTAGATTTGATATTTAGAGATTGATCGTGATTGATTCTTTCACATAAAGACATTACTAAAAATAACTTGCACCAGCATGGAAAGTTATGATCCGTTAAGATTTTTTTCGTTGTGTGAGAGGGTGACGCGAAACTAAACCGGTGGGGTGGGGGAGGGACGAAAAAAACCCAGCGAAACTAGCAGAATGCCCGTGCGTTGCTACGGGCTATCCGTCATGTTATCTTCAACACCCGGGTCCAACACAAAAAACCCATCCAACGACGCATCTTTCCCTTGTTTGTCGGAACCTCCCTTTCCCGCTTGGTTTCCCGTCGTAGCGGTACATTCCTCACTGGAGCCACTCCCTTTAAAACCAGATGACATCCATCTCATCTTCATCGTGCATTGCATTAGGGATGAAATTTGTCATGTTTATAATATAATAGAGTGGGTTAATCTAACACATACTATTGTCACAAACAACAACTATAGAAATCATTCCCAAAGATCCATTCAACTTTGCAAATTCCACTTATGTCAGAGGTTGTTACCTTGATGAAGGCATCGTCGTGTAACTATTGTCGACCCACTCGTGCTACTCCGGGGGAAACCCTAGGATCTGGTGTTCCAGATCAAACGATGGTGGCACTGCGGTGTCGTTTCTCTCTTGTGAGCATCGTTTGTGGAGCAGCGCCGGAAGTCAGAGGCAGGAGGTGGAGCGGCTTCGTCTTGCACGGAGCTTTGGTGGAGATGTCAAGTCATGCTTGACCGACAGGTGCTACGCTTTGTCATGCCTAGTCGGCGGGTGCTACGCAAAGAGATCTTCCAAGGACTTCAAGTCGTGTAATTTGGTGGTACTTGGCAAACATATGGCGCCGAGGTGTATCGATGGCGACGCGACGTGCTCAGCTGTTTTGCTTGAGGAGGAGGTGTCGTTGGGTGCCGTGGTGGCGTTGACGATAGCTAGACCGAGGAAGGTTGATGCATCAGTACAATTCTGAAGATGGAGCGGTGGCAGTTGGCGGCGGCGGCCTCTAAGAGCACGCCAGACCAGTGAGTGCCTCAGACCCGACAAATGGCTAGATTGGGGTCTCAGGTCTTAGATGTTAGGCTTAGCTGCGATGTCTGTTTGGTATTAGGCCCAGGCTATCTGCGCCCCTTCATCAACTGGATAGGTGTAGCGACATTTGTTGCTTAGACGGCGATTTTAGTCTTACTGTTGTATGACTTTGTAAGGTCTTGTGAGAATAATTAATAAAGTGGCCATATGCATCGCCCAGATGCAGAGGCCGGGGGTCATCCTCCTTTTCTAAAAAACATCCTGTAGAGCATAGTCATCATCCATCATGGTGAACGCTCGGTTACCCATGTCACGAGCTCATCATGGTCGTTGTCCATGTTGGCAATCGGTGCTCGGCCATGTCGCTAAGAGCTTGTTGATCGTGGTTGCCCACGAGCGCTTACAAAATGATTTGGAGCGATTAACTGCTTGCTTAATTAATTAAGTACACAAATAATTAATGGCCTACCTAATACCATGTATGTCTAATTAATTGCTAACCAAATCAATTAATTATCTACATAATTGAAAAAATCTCTATTTTTAATTATCTCTAGGCATAATAAAATTGTCTATCTAATTAACCACATTACATTAATGACTCGGTTTCCAAATTGATTCAGTGCGAAAAAAATTCCTATTTAAATGGACCTAATTAATTTCATGCGTAATTAACTCTCTAGCTAATTAATATCATTAATGGTTTGATTTCCATATTGATTATGTGCTCAATTTCTATAATATTTTTGCATGAATGACTGCTACGAATGACAACGACAACTACTGAGTATTGTTGGACGAATTTCCCTACTGAGTATAGCAGAACAAAATTACATTACTACTAACCAGAATGCCTGTAGAGAAAATAGATCAGAAAATGCAAATTATGTATTGGTCATTACCATAGCTGCAAGTGGATGAATTGTAAATATTGTACAAGTCAAAGTCAAAAGAATGCACCTCCACATTATCTACCCTGAATGATGAATAATTTCACACAAGGGGTCTCGTGCTATACCAGCATAAAGCAATATGCTATGAAAAATTAGATGTCAACGGATTATGTATGAATTACCTTAGAACTGGAAGAAGAAAATTGCAGGAGGTACTTGGTGTCCCCGTGGTCACTGTCCTCCAAGTTGAATTATTCATTCTCTCATCCAAATCCTAGCCGCAGTATCTACAAAAAAGGAAGAATGTAAGTCTTGTTTTTCTGAATAGTGTTTATATAAATAGAACAAGTATCTTTTCCGATGTCATGATCAAAGCTACTGCATATTACAACTACCCATGATCAAAGCCATTACAAGAAAATACCAAAATGCAAAGATGATCTAAATACCAATGTAAAGTATGCACATAAACTAATGAATAGCATGTGCAATTTCTTGCCTACAAATCGAATGAACTGATGGTAATCTCAACGCAATTATATCAAAGCTACTGCATATTATTGTTTCATGAAGATCCGGTACCCAACAACGGAGACAGAGACAACAAATTGAAAGGCCCCTGGATGAGAGATGACAAAAGCAACGAAGTGTTATCTTCCCGGCCCAGAACGACGGAGATGCCACATGATAGTATGGCACCAACCCATCGTCTGTGCACTGACGAGTGATGACAGAGACGACTGAGCCTGAAACTTAATCTGAGTACGAATAATCAATAGTGACGGCAACTGTTGCGGGCTTGCGGCGAGGTACCCTCACCTGGACAATGATATCGGAGCGCAGAGGTAAGTGGTGTCGTTGGCGACATGCAGGTCATCCACTTGAGAGGCGGCGCTGGATATTAATGGAGATCGTGCAGGCAGACAATGAGGTGGGGTGGTTCATCTGTGCGGCCTGCTTCTGATCCAATCTGCAATATTCCCCCATGTGGATGCGACCCCATCACGTAGCCATACAAAACGATATAGGAACCATGATTAGATAAATATACAACGATCAATTGGACTGTATTAGAATTGGAGAGAGAATGAATATACAGGAAACATGCAGGTCGAGCAAGCCAACCTTTCCTATGGTCGTCTTGTTCCTACAGATGTTAAGCTAATACCGAATCCAATGTTTAAAACCAATCAATCCCTAGTCTCTTTCTCTGCCAGCGAAAGTTAATCTCTGGCGTCCTTCGTCCAAATTGAATTATATCAAACTAAGACCGACATAATTATGGGAAAGCCATATAAGAGAGATTAGTGGGAAGGAGAGGATTACGTCCCGGATTTTCAGAAGAAATGTGTGTTAGTGTTAATAGGAAGGAGGGGATAGTGTCCTGATTTTTTTACTGGGGAGATGTGCATTAAAGGAAAGATAGATTGTGTCCTGATTTCCTGCATGAAAAAAGAAAACCGGAAACTTGGAGGAGATCAAGGGGTGGGGCTGGCTAGGGGGTGGAGGTGGGACGAAAAAAACCGGACAAAAATAAACTGTACCAGGCTACCAAGTGCTCCATTAGGTAAACTGCAGTGCAAATAACTTGACTGCAATTTTCATTCAAGTATTCATTTGTAATTCTCCCTTTTTATTGCTATATGATATATGATGCCTGATGCTTTTACCATATTAAAAGAACACATGCATTAGAAAAGAAATACGGTACCTTAGTACTTTTGTTCTTCTCTAGTGAGCAGGAGTCCTAGCATCTTCCTCCTGCGCATTTGTTGAAACAATCCTTTCATCATTGAAACTTCGGCAAAGCTAATAATACACGAGAACATGGCATGCGTGCCATCAGCACAAGCAGGATGTTGTCTTAGTAAGCATACATTTGCACATATAGTGTGCTGAAAATTGAAACCAGATTTTCACGCAAAATAAGTTTCCAAGGCATTCCTTTAATACTTTTAGTTCCTTATTTTGTTGCCCCTTGTTTCCATCTCTTCCAAATACAAAGATAGCAAGGAAGCCAATGCAAAACTGGGCCAGAGCATGAAAAGTGATGCCACATCTTGCATCGCAGTCTAGTGAGCCTCTGTTAGCACTTGATAAAATCAATTAGCAATAGAAACAATAACAGTGCACATGTATTAGCACTTAATATATAATCCCAACAAGAGGATCTGTTGTTGTAGAAGATGCAATGCACATTTGTCCAGCTTAAAATATTTCTAAAATCAAATCACCAAAGAAGTACCTGTTTGTCTCACTTTATATTCTCAGAAGCTAAGACGGATGGCTAGGATCAAGAAGCAGCAATGCAAGTGTCCCTCGCAGGTCATGTTTAACACTGAAGCAAAACAAATTTGCATTGGTGTAAAACTACAACTATTAGCTCTTTCACCTTGTCAGACAGTCCCTTCAATCCAAGAATATACAACATCTAGAAGAAATAAAACCAATGACATAATTAGTAAACAATTTCAGCGACAAAAGGATAAACAAATTGGATTTTCAAAACAAAACCTGCACCTGCACAAGTATATGTTATATTAACAAAAGTGCATATCCCGTCCCACTCTTCACTTTTTGACAAAAAACTTCCGAATAGCAATCTTGGTGAGTGATCTCGACCAGGTTCGATCGGCATGGCGTGTCGTTCCTCCAGGAGTGGGTGATGAGAGGAAGGATGGCGAACCTCCATTGTCAATCGGCCGGAGTTGCATCGTCATTTGGATGAGAGTATGGACGAAATCGAGATGGTAGAGGTTGAGGAATTTGTAGGACGTGAGGGTTTAGGGTGGGCATCACGAGAACTCACCCATATCTTGGGAGACGGCAGACCCGAGGTGCAGTCGTGTTCGTGCTTCAGGGGCTGCCATGTGTTGTCCTCGCCGCCATCGCCTGTCGATGCCACTTCAGCGCCACGAGCATGGGACCGAGGGACGAAGGAAGAGAAGGAAGGAAGCGAGCTAATGACGTACCTATGTTTGGTATGTAATACCCTCCATTAAGAGTAGATATTTTCTTAAAATCGGTTATTTTGTTTCCTAATTAATGTGATTGAGCAATTTAAGGTACGGTTAATTAATTTAGATTTGATATTTAGAGATTGATCGTGATTGATTCTTTCACATAAAGACATTACTAAAAATAACTTGCACCAGCATGGAAAGTTATGATCCGTTAAGATTTTTTTCGTTGTGTGAGAGGGTGACGCGAAACTAAACCGGTGGGGTGGGGGAGGGATGAAAAAAACCAGCGAAATAAAACGGTTGAAAGTGATGGGACGAAAATAAACCGTACGAGGCTACCAACTGCTCCATTAGGAGTAGAGATAACGACGGGAGTTTGGGCGTGTGCGGGACTCGATCGCGGGGTTTTTCTTGGTTTTTCACGGCTGAGGGGGAGCTGAGAGGAAGTACCAAAGAAGTACCAACAAAGACCGGGTGAGGTGGGACGAAAATAAAACCCGGAACGCGACCTACCAACTGCGACATCTCTACTCCTAATGGAGCAGTTGGTAGTCTCGCTTCCAGGGTTTTTTTCGTCCCACCACTTTCGTCCGGTTTTTTTTGTAGGTTAACCGTCGTAGATTTTTTTCATCGCCTCCCCCACTTCATCGGTTTATTTTCACTTCACCCTCTCACACAACGAAAAAAACTGAACGGATCAGAACTTTCCATACTGACGCAAATTATTTAGTAATGTCTTTGTGTAAAAGAATCAATCTAAAGATCAAATCTAAATTAATTAATCTTTATAACGTTTGTTTCCTTTCGAATCACGTCCATAACTTTCCTTCCTTGTTTGGGCAGAAACTGTTTGGTAGCAGAGATTAGGAAGCTTCCTATGAGTGTAGTAATAGGAAATATTCTTTTTCTTGATGATTGGTTTCCATGCATGATGATAGTAAATTAGGCCAACATTCACCACTATTTATCAACGTCATCAATCGTATCCATTCCTACCAGTTTTAAAGGAATCTGCTTGCTATGTCTTTTTTAAGGGGATCCGCTCGCTAAGTCGTCGTCGCACGTTATTTTCACAAACAATCTCTACTCCTAATGGAGGAGTTGGTAGCCTCGTACGGTTTATTTTTGTCCTCCTCTCACCTTCACTGGTTCTTTTTCTCTCCACTCTTTCCTTGCAAACCAATAATTTCCTAACATACAAAAGATCACGAATCTATCTTTCCTTACCCGAACCAATCGCGCCCTACATCAGTGCATTTCTTTATTAAGAAAACCAACACGTAAATCTTAACGCATTGTAAACAAATCCCGTTATGGACCTAATTAATTTATTATGGAATCTATACGTGGTCGCATTGGTTCTTTTTCTCTCCACTCTTTCCTTGCAAACCACTAATTTCCTAACATACAAAAGATCACGAATCTATCTTTCCTTACCCGAATCAATCGATCCCTACATCAGTGCATTTCTTTATTAAGAAAACTAACACGTAAATCTTAACGCATTGTAAAGAATTCCCGCTATGTACCTAATTAATTTATGATGGAATCTGTATGTGGTCGCATCTCTCCCCTCGTGAAAAAATTGCATCCATCTCCCGTTAAAAAGGAAAAGAGAACATGAACGATCAATCACACACCATGCATCTCAAGAGCAAAAATCGCCTCGCCTCGCCATCTCTGCGCCTCGCCGTGTGCCGGCTCGACCCATGCCTCTTTGCATGGCTGGACGCCGCCGTCTCCACCGCCACGCATAAGAAAACGGTGGGCGAGAACCATCCATTAAAATCGCACACCCCCCCTCCTCCGCAATCCCTAGCCCCGCATCACCCTATCGCTTTCGCCTCTCTTTCCTCGATGTAGATGGTGCCGAAGCGGTGGCCTCGAGCACCGCAAAGTGCCGCCTCTCTATCTTCGATGCGTCGAGAGATGGGCCGAGGCTATCGTCGGTTCGCCGCCCACGATTGGGCCGCCTCGGTTGTCGCGCACCACCGCTCCACCTAACGTGCCCGACCCTCTCCGCTTTCGACCTTCCGGCGACCACATCCTCCGCGCCTCCATCAATCATCCACAAGGCCACTCCCTCGCACCCACCCTCCTAAATTCTCCATACCGCGACAATCACCGAAGATCCAAGTTGGCCCGATATCAATTTTCTTACATGCTTTCTTTATCAGTTGGTGATGGGAATGGGTTCCAATTTCTCTCTCGATTGTGGATTCGCAGCAATAAGCGCTTCTACATGCATCCTCTGTCGGTCCCTAAAGTACCAAGGTAAATGGTTGATGTTGCGTTTGTTTAGGATGATATATGTTGGCTCATTACGGTTCATCCGAGCAGTTCCAGTACATCGTGCATTTATCTTGCCAAGAATGTTCGTGATGCTCGATGCACTTTGGGAATTGTTTATCTTGTCTTGATGCAGAACATTTGTTTATTAATGCATGAGAAGAATCCTTGTTACTACCTTGAACCTGTTTTATAATCCATATTGTTATGCACTAGCGCGTGTGCGTGTGAAATAGATGAATTATGGTCCCATACCCAATAAGATGGATATGTGTGTGTGTTAGAGAGAGAGAGAGAGAGTGGGAGAGGGGGCGAGAGAGTGAGGAGGAGGGAGGGAGAGAGTGTGTGTGAGAATTTGATGGTAAAAAGGTCGCCAATGTTTCTTGATATGTATGAGAATATTAAATGTAATATTAACATAATTGATATTGAACTCTTAAATTTAATGTGGCCCCGTTGCAACGCACGGGTGTTCTTCTAGTTAGGAGTAGAGATAAAACGGATGGGATGTGGGAGGAAGTACCAAAGAAGTACCAAAAAAGACCGGGTGAGGTGGGACGAAAATAAAACCCGGAACGCAACCAACCAACTGAGACATTAGGAGTAGAGATACTACCTAATCATTGTTATATACTACATACTACACGTACATACTCTCGGTTTCGACAAATACTACAACAACATACAAAACGCAAGTGGTGGTAACTACCACTGCTTGTAGAAAACATTTGTCTATATATATAGGGAAAATGCATCCTACTACCGGGTGTTTTTCTCTTTCTTTCTGTTTTTGTTTTTTCTACTTTCAATAATTTGGGACTTCAAAAAAGTTACAAAAATTTAAAAATGAGAATTTTTAAATAAAATGTTTATGGATATAAAAAATCATCATTTTATAAAAAAAATTGCTTAGTCAAAAAATATATGAAATTTGTAAAGAAATGTTCATGATTTTTCAAAAAATTGTGAATTAAAAAATGTTAATGAAATTGAACAAAATTTCGCCAATTCAAAAATGTTCTCGAATGAAAAAATATCCTAAAAATTCAAAAACTCTTCGTGACTTACAAAATAGTTTATTCATTCACAAAATGTTCGCTGATTCAAAAAATTGTATTGCCTTTCACTTATTTGGTGCATCCCATTCAGAGGCATCAATTACAAAATTATAAGCTTTGAGGTCCAGTAGAAATCTATTTGACATTTAAATCTTACTTATTTCCCTACAACTTTAAGTTTAACTAAAATTTTCATATCTTCTATATTTCTGCAATTCGGGAGGACATATTTTATCCACATTGGTTTTTGCAATGATGTCTGAATAGGGTTGCTCCTATTCTTCACTCATCACGGAGAATATCCCAAAACATGCGGTGGGCCAACGACCCATGTAGCGCTTGTGCGCTTGGGAGGAACATTTTCAGTAAGGATTTTAACATTTTATTTCAGCCGGTTTATGCCATTTTTATTTCTACCAGTCTTGTCGTAAAATCCCGATTTAAAAAAGTATTTGTACATTGTAAAAATATTCATAATTAAAAATATCCATCTATTGCTTTTTTGGAATCTTCACATTTTGAAAAATGTACATGAAATCAACTAAAGTATAGGAAACACTGCAAAAATAAATACCACCATTAATAAAAGCAAAACAAGAGTCACACCTTGTAAAAAACAATGGACGAACAAAAAAATAAAAGAAAATCACTCTTAGGTTGCCACTTGTAAGGTGAGCTAAATGGGCTAAGGCCCATGTGAGGCCGTGGTTTGGGAAGAATAGGAAATTGATGCATTGTATAAAGGTTGCGTCAACTAATTTGGATTGGACGGAATTCTAATTTATACAATGAGCTAAATAGAAATTCTGCCCTCAATACAAACAGTGTCATCTTTTTACTCGCTGTCTAGAATTAAGTCCATGAAACTAGAGAGCAAGTAATGGAGGGGCTTGCAGGATTCCCTCAAGTGTCACTTCCAGTGTGCTGAGATTGTGCCACTTTACACGTTCTCAGCTGCCCCCATGTGTCATGTGCTATGCGCATTCTTGAGATTTTATTTATTTTGTTTTTCTATACACGTTTATGGGCTTTAGATGATTTTTTTTTTGCCTTTTTGATTTCTTGTACGGTTTTTCCTAGGTTTTGGACCAAAATATTCAAAACAATTGCGCGAAAAATGCATTTTTCTTTCTTCCGCGAGCGACATAGATTTAGTTCTCATGGAGGAACACGTTTGCGTCCGCGAGATGCACAGTTGTGCCCCCAGAAAAGAGAAAAAAAGTGTTTTTTATCTTTCGCTACTGGCACAGAATGCTTCTCATGGAGGCGCGAGTTTGCTTCCGCGAGAAACACAATTGCGCCATTTGAAAAGGTAAAAGGCTTTTTTTCTTCTTCTTCCACGAGAGACACATATTTGCTTCTCATGGAGTCACGGATTTGCTTTCGCGAGAGACATAGTTGTGCCTCACGAAAAGAAAAACAAACACGTTATTTTGCTTTCTTTCACGTGGAGGCATAGATTTGCTTTGACGAGAGGCATAGTTGTGCCTCTCGAAAAGGGAAAACTGGGGGGAAATCGTGCTTCCGGCTCGGGCTTTTGTTTTTCTATTTTTTTCATAAAAAAGTTCGTTGAAACCTATTAACGGGAGCACAGCCCCTACTTCATGCTGGGCCGGCCCATCTACTTTTGTTTTCAAATTTCATAACACAAAAAAGAGTGAGCACTATGCTATTAGAACTGGCGACCTGCTACTTCTTTGTACACTGCAGTAACCACACAGACACCTCATCTAATCTTGCTATTTTTTTTCTATCTTTTCTTCTTTCTTCTTCTCTTTTTTCTTTTTTCTTTTTCTGGTTCCTCTTTTTTGGAGCGGGTTTTTGGATTTTTTCTTATTTTTCTAAATGCACGATTTTTTTTGAATTATTGGTTTTGTTTTCCAAAATCGATGAACTTTTCAAGTTCGTCATTTTTTTCTTCAAAATTGGTGAACTTCTTCCAAATTTTGTTATTTTTTAAAAATTCTTGATTCCATTTTTTAGGTTTTTTTTAGACAAGTGATCGAGTGGGCGGCTAGCGAGCGAAGGTTGCTGAGCCAGGCCCATTCAAGCGACGCAGTGGGCGCTGGGCTCGCAACCTGGGCTAACATTCTGATACTAAAAGGAAAATGGGCTTTACCTGGAGTGTTATTTTTTTTTGCGGGCCAGGTCCAAATCAACTGGAGGACACGTTTGATTTTCGTGCCGGCACTCTGTGTTAATTGCATGCCACCGCAGCGAACTGAAGCCACGGACTGTGCCGACATGACCCCAACAACGACAGTTTGTTACGAATCCGAGTCTAGGAAATTCTGGACGAGGCGAGGCTCGTCGAATTTCACTGATACTCCCTCCGTAAACTAATATAAGAGCGTTTAGAATACTAAAGTAGTGATCTAAACGCTCTTATATTAGTTTACAGAGGGAGTACTTTGAAACGAGAGGCTCAAAGCATTCAGGCGCCTTCACATCGACAATTCTGGATATATGTTTTTTTTTTGCGGGACTGGATATATGTATTTCAGTGTGAAGCTCACGAGCCTCGACCTATGGTTCTCGACTTCTTCGCTCGTCGCCGGGGTTCAAATTACAGCCTGTCCGTGCGGACATCTGCGAGGCTGTGGCCGAAGCTAGTACCCAGCGTCAACCTCTGTTCATCAATGCGGCGAGACGGGTGACATGTTGAGCGGACCCATCAAATCCACTGCAAAATCCCAATTGGCCTTAATTCGAGAATTCAGCTGATCGGTCTGTAACTCAATGGTCCAAACGTCTCGAAAATTTTGATCCAAAAAGTGCTCCTGCATGTACAAATGAGCACCAGGAGCTATGGATGGCGCAGAGGGACTCACCGGTCGGTCGACCGGGCCTTCAGTGTGAACGTGAATCTGTCATTCTGTTCGCTTGCACCCATAAATTCCTCGAGTGCTCCAAAATATATTTATACTCTGTCTTTATTTATTTTATTACGAAAAAAGCATGTAAAAGCATGAGAAGTTTGGGAAGGACGTTTGCCTGCTTTCATGGCTCGGATGCGTTGTGCCACTCCGGCAGAGCGCTCCGTGCAAGTCTGTTTGGTGGCCTCATCTCCGCTCCATGGACGAAGATGTCCTTCGGTTACGTCCATGACACCCTTTGAAAACGAACTCGACGTGAAACTTAGGCGCGTGTTTGGTGCTGGGTGCACGTTCGGCGCAGACATGACACATCACGCCTAACCTTTCTTGGCCCCAAAATATCGTCCCGAAATGTGGCTGGGGATGCAGCCTCGGACGCCGTTAGGCTCTAGAGCTAGAGACAGGTGTCGCCAACTCAAACGGTGTCCGTCGAGGAATATCGGCGTTCCGTCCGCCGGATGCAAGCAGCGACCGTCAGTCAGACTCCCGTGAGTTCTGGGCGCCGTTCGCATCCGTGACTAGCGGCGATCGCCCCTGATGAACGGAACGCATTAGTCCATGGTAAACCTCTGCTAAACCTGGATAGGTGAGATTTCCCTAAGCAAACTCTGCTCTGCACCGAGTTAAATGACCAGATCCAGTGAGGAGGCCTTTTTTTTCATAGAACTTCCTAGCTTTATTCAAACAAAAGTGTTCGCTAGACAGTCAGCCATGAGGCTACTAACCAGAAAACTTGAAGTCTCAGAGAGCCAGCTCTCGGTTACAGACACATTACATGCACGCTGGACACACAAGTGCGCTGTACCGTTTGCGGATCTATTTACATGCTGAATTACAAAAGTATGAAAACCTGCCTCTTCTGGACCGACCACTGGCTCGAGGGCCAGGCCATATCGGAGATTGCCCCTGGCCTCTTCTCCCTCGTTCCGACCCGGCGCAAGCGACGCACCGTGGTCCGCGAGGGCCTGGAGCAGCACGCCTGGATTCGCGACATCCACGACACGCTCGGGCTCCCGGAGGCCCTTGAGTACATCCGCCTCTGGTGCAAACTCCAAGGCATGACCCTCACTACCACACCCGACAAGATATCCTGGCGTTGGACGTCAAATGGCATTTACTCGGCCAAATCCTGCTACCACGCTCTCTTCCACGGATCCACTACGTCGCCCTCTTGGAAGCTTCTTTGGAGGAGCTGGGCCCCCCTGAACACCAAGTTCTTCCTATGGCTCGCCTCCACGACAGTCTTTGGACGGCCGGCGCCAAGGCCGCCACGGCCTCACGCCCGACACCGCCTGCGTCCTATGTCACCAGGAGACAGAATCCATCGACCACCTCCTTGTGGGATGCGTCTTTGCCGGATTACAGCACGAGATCTGTCCCCGTGCCGCTCACTACCCCCCACCATGGACGGCGCGACGGCCTTCTTCGCTTGGTGGGCGCTTGCGTCCGCCACCTCGCCAAGTGGACTCCGCAAGGGGCTTAACTCCATCGTCGCTCTAACCGCTTGGGCCATCTGGAAGCATCGCAACGCCGTCATCTTCGACGGCCTACAACCCTCCACTGACGATTTGGTGGTCTCCATCCAGATGGCGCCGCTTATGGGCTAAGGCCGCGCCAAGGACTAGCCTCTATTATTCTGTGACACGATCATTGTATCGAGGTGGGCATCCTCCTCCTTCGCTCGATGCATCCCTCCGCACGCCTCTAGTGTACGCCCCGAACGGATGCTACCTGTACTTTTTATGTTCCACCCCTCCCACCTATCAATGAAATGATACGCTACTAAGCGTATTCACCAAAAAAAAGTATGAAAACTATCCGCTAGCTCGTCAATTTCGAAGAAAACTGGTGCCACAACAGAGCGGCTGTTGCGGCGAGTGTTCCAGAGATTCACAATCTCCAGACTGTCAGTCTCCATTATCACATTGGCATAGCCTCTCTGATTTGCGAAGATGACTCCATCCCGTAGAGCTAATGCCTCGGCGATCATGGGATCAGTGACCCCAAGATGGGGCTTGCACCAGGCGCCCATCAATGTTGTCTGGGAGCGGGTGACACCTCCAGCTCCGCTCTTCTCCTCTGCGTACCGCACAACTGCATCGGTGTAGATCTTCACTTGGTCCGGTTCAGGTGGTCGCCAGCCATGTCCCGGAAGCAATGCAGCTTGTTGCTTAGGTACCTCAAGCAAGGCCAAAGCCTCTATAGTGAGTTTCATGGAATTCACCGGATCGAACTTCTCACCGTCATGTGTCCACGAGTATTTAGCAAAAAACCACCACAATTCGTGAAATCGTGTCTACAAACCACCATTTTACAAATTTTTGCCGAAAACTATCATTTTCTCACTAATCCTTGACTAAAAACTACCAAATCTGAAAAGAGTCCAATTTGGCTCTTTTAAACGCGTTTCTGACAGAGTTGGCCCACACATAAATGGGCTAAAAAAGCAATCGGGTCCCTAGTTTTTTTTAAAGCAATCCAGTCCTCCAGCGACTGGAGGGGGCGGGTGGCTGCGCACGCAGCGGCGTGAGGAGGCTGGGATGCGCGACGCTTGGCCGGCCACGATCGTGGGTCGCGGCAGCCAGTGCGGCGGCGGCTGGTCCGCCATGAGGGCCTGGCGGCGTGGCGAAGCTCGCATGGCGGACCTGCGAGTTCTGCGTGCCATGGGGCCCGGCTGCGTCGAGCAAGGAAGGATCTCAGACGCTGCTGGCGCTGCGAAGCCGGGCGAGGCGGTTGCCGAAGGCTGCGCAAGAGGCTGTGCGCCGCGGCTGCGTGTCAGGCGCTTGGCGATGGGGCTGCTGCGACGAGGTGTTGCTGCGGCAAAGGCGGAGGGCTGCGCGAGAGGAGGAGCTCGTGCTGCGTGCTCTGCTGCAAGAGAAGGAGAGGAGGCGAGGAGGAGATGGAGAGGAGACAGTGGAGAAGGAGAAGAGGGGCTGGGCTGCTGCTGTTCAGTGAGCTGCTGCAGCGAGGAGAAGTAGAGGAGCACGAGCACCGCCGCCACGACGCTCGCCGCTTGTTGGCTGGCTAGCTTGCGTGCATGCGCCGCCGCCGCCGCCGTCGCCGCGAGCGTGCTGAGCCTCGCCAAGGACTGGATTGCTTTAAAAAAAACTAGAGACCCGATTGCTTTTTTAGCCTGCTTATGTGTGGGTCAACTCTGTCAGAAACGCGCTTAAAAGAGCCAAATCGGGCTCTTTCCAGACTTGGGAGTTCTTAGTCAAGGATTAGTGAGAAAATGGTAGTTTTCGGCATAAATTTGTAAAGTGGCAGTTTGTAGGCACGGTTCCACGAATAGTGGTAATTTTTTGCTAAATACTTTGTGTCCACCTATTGCGAGAGCTCTAGATGGACCACATTATAGTGATTATTGTTGCTCGTTCCTTGCGAGTGAACATAGACCCACATAAAATATCGCCCACCCAGGAAGATGGATGTAATCTTGACAGCTTGATGTTCCGGACAAGGCATGCTTCATCCTAGAACTGTCGCGCATGCGAGCGGTGTATTAACGCATGTTCAAGATGATCTTCCTCATGTGCTTGGCATAGTTTGCATAAACTGACATCTCAAATGTGTCGATAGTGTAGCGTCTTCTCATCAGGCAGAATGCCGTGCAGGACACGCCACCAGAAGACCCGCACCTTGGGGATAACTTTGAGAGACCAAAGTGCCTTCCACACATGTGATTGATCCAATGAAGTTCCGGCGCCGGGCCCTTCACCTAGAGCTAGTTGCTCGTTGCGGTTCATCAAAGTTCGGTACGCTGATTTCACACTGTAGTTGCCTGATTTCTCATGTGCCCATGTAAGAAAGTCCTCTCCTCCACCTTGCCAGTGCACCTATGAGCCTATGACCTACCTTCCTGTTTGTGCTGGTGCCTCGCGTCCGTCCTCTGAGCGTACGCAGCACGGCTTTTCCTGCAAGCCGCTCGATCGATCGTACGAGAGCACACCTAACAGGAATTTCCCACCTAACAGTCGATTATCACGAACGTAGCACAACAAGCAATTACACCGGTTTAAAAAAAATCAATTACACAGGTGCATGATGCGCGACGTGACGTTTAGCGTCTCCCCGTTCGTACATGCACGAGAGCCCGCCCAAAACGCAACAAACGAAAGAAAGATCTCCCCCACACATCACAGTCCCAGTCCTACTGTACTTCGCTTGCCGCGAGTCCGCAACGTGACAACTGGGAGGGGAGCTCAGCTCAGTGCCACCGCACAATTTCCCCGCCTTCAGTTCCCGCGAGATTTCGCCGTCTCCGCGGGCCCCCCGCCCCGCCGTCCCCGTCCACCCGAAATCGAAGCCAAATCAAATTCCCGGTCGCGACGAGAGGCACTGCTCATCAGTGACCAGCCGTCGCCTCTCCAACCGCAGAGCCTCTCTCGTCCACACGAAGCTCCAGCGTGCGCGCCCGTGCACGTCGCACCAATTTATACGCCGCTCGTTTCTCGCCGTCGCCTCTCCACTCCCGTCTCTCATCATTTCTCGACCAGCAGCTAATCGGCGCACGCACGTGAAGCCTGAGCTGAGCTGAGCTGTAGAGCGAGCGGCCATAGCCAGCAAGCAAGCTCGGAGAAGAAGCCATGAGGATCCAGTGCGACGCGTGCGAGGGCGCGGCGGCGACGGTGGTGTGCTGCGCGGACGAGGCGGCGCTGTGCGCGCGCTGCGACGTGCAGATCCACGCCGCCAACAAGCTGGCCAGCAAGCACCAGCGCCTGCCGCTCGAGGACGCCGCCGCCGCCGGCCTCCCGCGCTGCGACGTCTGCCAGGACAAGCCGGCCTTCGTCTTCTGCGTGGACGACAGGGCGCTCTTCTGCCGCGACTGCGACGACTCCATCCACGTCCAGGGCACGCTCTCCGCCAACCACCAGCGCTACATCGCCACCGGCATCCGCGTCGGCTTCAGCTCCGTCTGCAGCGCCCACGCCGACACCCACCCGCCGCCACCGCCCTCCAAGCCCAAGGCGCCGCCGACCGCCGCCGTCCCCAGGGCGGCGCCGGTCTCGGCCGCGGCGCAGGAGGTGCCGTCGTCGCCGTTCCTGCCGTCGCCCGGCTGGGCCGTCGAGGACCTCCTGCAGTTCTCCGACTACGAGTATAGCGACAAGGCAAGGAGCTAGGCAAATCACGTACCACTGTCTCCCTGCGATCTCCATGGATACATCTCACCGTGTCTCCATGTGTTTGCTGTAGCAGAAGGGTTCTCCGTCTCCTCTTGGGTTCAAAGAGCTGGAGTGGTTCGCCGACATCGACCTGTTCCATGACGACCAGGCGCCGGCACCAAAGTGGGGCAGAACCACGGCGGAGGTCCCCGAGCTCTTCGCCTCGCCGCAGCCGGCCAGCAACGCCGGCTTCTACAAGACAGCCGGTGCGCGCCAGAGCAAGAAGGCGAGGGTGGAGCTGCCCGAGGACGACGACGAGGACTACCTCATCGTTCCAGATCTTGGATGAGATATCTGAACTGAATTTATATAGTTTGTACTATGTGTGACGCACTATGTAGTAAACTAATACGCGCGCGTGTGTATGCAAACGGATTCTGCCATCTTTTTGTGCCGATCGCTTAGTTGCCGTGGAAAATATGAAATTGCAAGGCGATTCGGGGAAATACTTTCAGAAACGAGATGGGTTTATAAGTGTAATATACTGTGGAAAACATGTACTGCTTTTAAGGTTTATACTGTGGAAAATTCAACCACCTGCAAACAAGAGGCGATCATAGTTCATAGGGAAGATCACCGTGCACGGCATGCTTGAACCACAGCCATACAGTACTGTAATCATGCACTTACAACAGCCAGTGATAATGACTCTTCTACAACAATGAATGAACAAAAAGGAAATCAACAAGTACATAAGATGGCTACTGCTTAACACCAACTGACGAACCACATGTCGCCAAGCAAACAAAATCATGTAAACACGCACCATAATCTGATTGCGATATTTCAGGTTACTAATTATGCAACATCACATGAGCTTGCTAGATTGCAGTAAGAAAATGAAGCCACGAAAATGGTGGATGCTCTTCAGTAAGATTTATGAATCAGCTCAGTGTCTGAGAGTCTGCGACCACTCACCAGTATTTCTCAATTCTTTTTGGAAGATCCCAGTAAACTGCACATAAATGTTTAGGTAGAAAAACTCAAGCAAATCGTATACAAATTAATTTGACTGTCACCTTTTCTTCAGCAATGAACTAGCTCTTAGGAATATTTTGTCAATCTCATCAAGCTCGGAGATTTTCAGTTCTTTTGCGGGTGAATCTGCCTTATCAGAAAGTGAAGCAATCTTCCGCAGATGCTCCTCAAAATCGTCTGCTTCGTTATCATTTTTTTCTGGGAGAAACTTATCCAGCCTATCCAGATACAAAGGACGCTCCTTGCTATCTTCTGCTTGCTCCTCGGAATCTGTCTCAAACATGTCAGAGAGATCCTCGGATTCTGAATATGCAATAGACTCCGAAGTTGAATCATCATCAACCTCAGAATTTTCATCCTCCAACTTCTCAGACCTTTCTATATTTTCTGACAGGAGTTCGGATACAGTTCTCTTGTGAACTGAGCTAGAAGAATCTTTATTCACGGACACACTGTTTGTAGAGTCTGAAATAAAAGCAATGTCTTTGGCCGCACTTTGTCCTATAACTTCAACTAACTTCATCCGGGCGTGCTGATCTTCAAGCTCCTGCTCAAGCCTGGGAATGTACCGCCTAAGAGCTCGGAGGCGATCTCTATATTTTGATTTGTCCAGTGCCTGATTAGAAATGCTAGATTTAGAGAAAGCAAGGCACTAACACTAAAAGGTATAACAGGACAGTGTTATTAGTCATCCTTTATTCATTCTCATCCTGCATGCCTGTTTATATTGGAGTATATTCTATTTGATCCTGACTTCCTGACTAGAATACAGAACACCATTCCTACCAAATGAAAATAATTGGCTGACTATGCCTTTTGTTGTTATGTTCTAAACCTAGGTGATGAATGATAAATTGGTATCTTATTAAGGCTTCTGCATAAATCAGGAGGATCTTACTGAGCTTGTCTTGCTTGGAAATCTTGAAGCTGGTCTGTTACTAGTTTTTGTGCGTGTTTTTATAACCTCGCTTCACAATTCATACATTGATATCTTGACCATGATAGCAGAGATAGAACATACCTTCTTTCTAGGAAGTGCAACCTTTGGTGACATTATCTCGGGTGGTGGCTGTGCATAGTTTTTCCCTCTGTACATAATAATTGTATTTCCTTCTTCAATGCTGAGCACAATACCACCACTTAGAATTGCTAACTCTGAGGCAATTTCCTTAACCTCCTCTGGTGTGAATGTCTTCACAATTACCTGTAGGGTTTGGTGTTTTTTCCAGTGCAAATGCATGTTCAAGATCACTCCCTGGTAAATTCCACGTCTTCCAACAGGCACATAATTTTTACTTTTTTGGCCCATCTTGAGGAAGTAGAAGTGTTCTTCAGGTGTAAGAACCTCAGGATCATGTGTGGGTTCTGAAGGATCATTTGGCTCAATTTTCTTCAAAGCTGCAAGAAGTCGTTCTTCCTTCCTTCGAGCCTGTAAGTGAAAAATATATAAGAAAAAAACCAACCGTATAACAATATATTTACAAGTAAATTTTCACAACAGAGTGCATAGAAAAGAAACATGTAGATTCATCGTAATGTGAGAGCAACATCAAAAACATAGATTTGAATAGCTAATAAGATAGCCAACCTCAAGGGTGGAAATTCAGCTTGCAGTAATATACCTCACATGACAATACTGACCAGCAGTATTAGAAAATCATGTTATGTCAAGTGAAAGTCAAGCAAACTTCATTCTTTTATGCTTTTTTTTTCTGACACAGATCATTCTTTTATGCTTGAAAAAAAATCTTCATGAAGATACAAGTCTATAACAACTTACTAGCTTCAATTTTTTCAAAATCTTCTCCTCAGCGGTCATTCTCTGAAATTCCCTTTCCTTTTTCCATCTCAAGGATTTCAAAAACCTTGTTACGGCCCTCTTTCCTTTAAGTTTTTTCCTCTTCGCTTTTGGTTTGTCAGAATCATCAACAGATACCATGGCCCCAGTATTTTGTGGACCCGTTGCCATATCTTGATTTTGACTATCAACAGGTCGACTAGTATGGACAGAACGGCATGTTTGAAGGTTATAA
Organism: Aegilops speltoides; assembly: GCA_021437245.1. Taxonomy (NCBI): domain Eukaryota; kingdom Viridiplantae; phylum Streptophyta; class Magnoliopsida; order Poales; family Poaceae; genus Aegilops; species Aegilops speltoides. The sequence continues at coordinate 407,247,383 of CM038142.1, forward strand.
CTTTGTGGCCAACTGAAGAACCTGTCGTCTTGGTCAAAAACCTTGTGAAAAGTATAACTACAACAGCATCAGAACTCTGAAATAACAGAACTGTTACATTATTGTACTCTCTCTGTTTTTATTTACTCTGCATATTAGGTTTGTCTAAAGTCAAACTTTATAAAGTTTCAACAAATTTGTAGAATAATATATTAACATACACACCACCGAATCAATACCATTGGATTCATAATTGAATATATTTTCACATCATATAGATTTGTTATTGTAAATTCTCTAAAGTTTGAGTTCGGTCAAACCTAATATGCGGAGTAAATAAAAATGGAGGGAGTATTTGCCTAGCGAGAACCACACTCAAGAGCTCGACGTGTTCGTCAGTTTGCGTGCACACACAAATACACTAAACCACAAAGGCAAAAGCATAGCATAGATGAAAGCAGTGAATTACGCTGACAGTTCACCTCTTTGGCATTTCATCGAACACTTCATACTCGCTATTGTTTCGGAGCAAACCTTACTGCATCAATCAATATTTCAAAGCACAAGCCCGAGGCCCTGGTCACCAAAACCTCCCGAAAACCACTCACTAAGCCTCATTGACAACTTAGAATAAGAATCAGCGGGCAAGAAAGGGATCGACAGATTTTGTGTCTTACGGCGGAGGTGGTGCGCTGAGCCTCGTTGTTCCGTGGGAAAGCGCCGTCGCATCTACGCTACCGGACGAGGGGCAAGGGGGCGGAGGTGGTGAAGGCTGGAGGCGCCACCTCCTTGTGGCCTGCCGGAGCGAGAGGAGTCGGCTGGCCATGCGCGCCCGTAGCACCGTACGGCGAGAGTTCGAGAGAGCCTGTGCGAGCGCGCGCGCGTGCTTGGGTGGATGGTTCGGGGCCTATGGGGTAGCGCACGGGCCGACTCAGGTGGAGAGCCGGCGTGGCGCGCGCGGTAGCTGAGGCGCTGTTCCGGTACGCATGCGGGCGTGGTGAATGGCGACTCGGCGAGTGGGCACTGATCCTGCGGGGAAGAAGAACGGGGACGACGCCTCGCTAGGGTGGGCCGCCGAAAGCTCCGCTTTGCCGCATGGGCGAGATGAAGTGGAGAAACGAGGTGGACGGGCCACTGGACTAGGAAAAATAATAATTCACGCATGGTTGTACGTACCTCTCAAAAAAAAAAAAACGCATGGTCCGTTGTACATACCTCTAAAAGAAACGCATGGTTGTACGTGGGCTAGGCTTGGAGCACTTCTTTTTTACAGTGAAAAAGCAATCTATATTAATTAAAGATAAAGAGGAAAATCACTAGTTAGGGAACCCTGCAAAGGGGGTCTCGCAAAGGGGAGCAACTAAGCAGCAAGGGTACCCCAGGAGCCCTGCAAGATCACTTTGATGGGCTAAGAGCACGTCACTTGGCCCGCTCTCAGTCGTCGCTGCCACATGTCACATGTTGCTCCCCCAAGATTTTTCCATATGTATTTTCGGTTTTTAGATGGGTTTTTTGGCTTTCCGGTTGTCCCCCGGTTTTTCTTAGATTTTGGAGAGAAAAAAATCATGGTTTTATGCTTCGCATATTTGCTTCCGCGAGAGGCACAATTGTGCCTCACGGAAAGGATAACACCTCTTTTTTCTCGTGGAGGCACATCTATGCCTCTTAGAAAAAAATTACATTTTTTTTGCTTCCACGAAAGGCACAGATTTGCTTTCGCTAGAGGCACGGTTGTGCCTGACAAAAAAAGCTTTTTTTCTTCCATGAAAGGAACATATTTGCTTTCTCATGAGGCCCAATTGTGCCTCTCAAAAAAATAAAAATAAATATTTTTCCCTTCCATGAGAAGTAAAGATTTGCTTCTCATGGATGCATATATTTACTTCTACTAGAAGCACAACCGTATCTTTCGGAAAGAGAAAAAAATAAAAAATAAACATGCTTCTGGCTTCAAGTTTCTCGTGAAAAAAAGTTTGTCGAATCCTATCAACATGGGATCTAGTTTTGAAGATCTCAACATGAGAAATTCAACGGTGATGGTTCAAGGTTCGGACACATAGTTCAAGAAATAAATCGTTTTGAAAAAAAAATCTATGAAAAAAGGAAAAATTTCAGGTTGTGACAAGGGTTGCACATGCACTGCATCGCTTGTCAGCTCCTCGGGAGGTAGGAGTGACATTTGCAAAGGGTACCACTTAATTAGTGATTTCGCTGCAAAGCTCGAAGCCCCTATGTGTCGCTCAATGAGACAGATTGGCGAGAAAACACGCGCGCATAGGTTTGCCTAAGCCGGCCTACGAGCCACATAGAGTGTTCCCTTGTACGCTACTCGAGTTTCATACTGTCATGATCAGTTTTTCTTGTAGTGACCAGGTTTTTTTTAGCAACACTGTAGCACAAACATTTTGAAAATGCAAATATTTTTTGAAATTTTTGAACAAAATTTGAGTAGGAAAATAGTTTTTGAAATTTCAAATATTTTTTTATTTTTTTGAAGAAGTGATCTAAAAAAATATGAAAATTTTTCAAACACACACACATTCAAACATTTTCGAAAATATGAACATTTGTTGAATTTGTGAATAAATTTTGAAAATGAGAATTTTTAAATTTGTGATCAACATTTGAAAACTAGTACATTTTTTTGGAAAAAATAGAAAATTATAGTTGGAAAAACAAAAAAGAAAAAAACCAAGGAACAACGGAAAAAATAAACAACAAGAAAGCAAAAAATACCAAAAACCTTCTAGAGGGTTCTCAATGGGCCAACCCAAAACATGTACATTTTCTCTAGCCCTATTCGAAACATCAACACTCTCGAGCAGAATGTGGCGAATAGGGATTTCCCACAAAGGTTACCCTCAAATCCTTCTAGCGGCAACAAGTGACCTAAGTTGGGTCGATGACCCGAGTTTATCTTGCATTTTTTGTCGATGATATAATATTTTTTTTGTTTAATAAAGCTAGCCACAATGACATGCTCTCTAGAAAAGTGTTGTAGGTCATCAGAGTTTTGCTTTTTTTTTCATCGGGTCGTGAGGTTGGGAAGTTGCGTGCATGTTTTTTTACAAGATTCAATTTTTGAATCAAAACATCACTTGAACAAGCGACCGAAGTAGGAACAATTGTAACTATTGTGTTCTTCACATCGAGATCCTTCTAAACTAGATCAATATTGATAGATCTTAAAGATTGTTTTTCAAACATAACTTGTGATTCCTTGAGAATTTATGATTACTTGCGAAGGGTCCATATGGGTTATGAAATTGGTGCTGGTATAATAGGTATTCAAGAGTGATATAATAAAGACTTTTATATAGATCACTGAATATGATAAGTTTGATTCCTTGCAATAGTTTTGCGATATAGGGATGGGAGTATTAGTGAATAATTGTAGTTTAATAAGAATATTGGTGTTAAGGTTTGTGATTCCCGAAGCATGCACGTATATAGTCTTTAGTTATGCTAAGAAGTTGTAGCATGATTTACTATTGAGTGTCTTCCCTGAGGCCGCTTCCACTGCTTGTTATCTCATTAACCGTTCACCATCTATTGCTCTTAATAAGAAAACTCCAATTGAGGTATGGTCTGGTTCACCAGCTGATTATTCACAGTTGAGAGTTTTTGGTTGCACTGCTTATGCTCATGTTGATAATGGAAAGTTGGAGCCTAGGTGAAAGTGCAACTAATCCCCGGGTGGTTTTGGTAATTAATAACAACATATATATCATTGAACTAATAGTTACTTGAGAATCATTTCAGAGAGTTCAATTGATATGGGTATGGCAAGGATGAAGAAGTGGACCCCCAAAATGCTAAGACAAGCATTGGCAAAAGCTCAAGACTCCATTTTGGTTTAGTGATCCAAGATCACATTGAGTCCATAGGAAAAGCCAATACTATTAAAAGGGATGAGGTTATGATGATGATCTGGTTACTCAAGTGCTTAGTGATACATCTCCTAAACTATCAAGAACTTTCACCGCCATATACACTCATAAGTAGTCTCGGTCCCACCGATATTCCAAACTCACCACACCGAGATGAACCACCTCACCATAAGCCAAACCCTAGTAAACTCGGATTTTCCGATTCGAACTCGGTCTCACCAAAACATGAGTTGCCAAGCTTCAGAACCTACATCATCAAATCGGTGTCACCGAGATGATGAAGTCGGTCCCACCAAACTGGCATGCTCTTGTCATTGCATGAATCGGACTAACCGAGATTGTATATTCGGTCCCACCGAAAATCCCAACGTTCACATTATTTGAACTATCGGTGTCACCGAGTTGTCCACCGGTCCCACCGAGATTGCTCAAATGTGTGTAACAGTTGGATTTTGTGTGGAGGCTATTTATACCCCTCCACCCCTCTTCATTCGTGGAGAGAGCCATCGAAAGAACTACCACTCCTACCTTACATTTCGAGAAGAGAACTACCTACCCTTGTGTTGAGATCAAGTTGCTCCACTCCCACCATATGAAGCTTGATCTCTAGCCTTCCCAAGTTGCTTTCCACTCAATCCTTTCTTCCACCATAGCCAAATCGGTGAGGAGAGTTGAGTGTTGGGGAGATTATCATTTGAAGCACAAGAGCAAGGAGTTCATCATCATCTACAACATCTATTACCTTTTGGAGGTGGTGCCTCCTAGATTGGTTAGGTGTCGCTTGGGAGCCTCCGTCGTCGAGATGTGGAGTTGAACCAAGAAGTTTGTAAGGGCAAGGAGATCGCCTACTTCGTGAAGATCTACCCGAGTAAGGCTAGCCCTCTGTGGGCGTGAGCCATGATGGAATAGACAAGGTTGCTTCTTCGTGGACCCTTCGTGGGTGGAGCCCTCCGTGGACTCATGCAGCCGTTACCCTCCGTGGGTTGAAGTCTCCATCAACGTGGAAGTACGATAGCACCACCTATCGGAACCACGAGAAAAATCACCGCATCTCCAAAATTGCGTTTGCTCTTCTCCACCTCTCTTTACTACATGTGCAATTTACTTTCCGCTGCCTATACTCTAGAATTGCATGTGTAGGGTGATGCTTGACTTGATCATAATTGTGAATCTGCCAAAAACTGTTCTTTGTCAAAAGGCAGAATTTTTATATTGACAAGTAGTCTAATCACCCCCCCTCTAGACATACTTTCGATCCTACAAGTGGTATCAGAGCTTTGGTCTCCATTGTATTGGTTTCCATTGCATTGGACTCCATAAGCTTGGTTTCACAACCTAGGAGAGTATGGCGTCTAGTGAGGGTAATTTTCGTAGAGGTCCTTACTTTGATGGTACAAATTTTGCTAGTGGGAAGCATAAAATGAAAATGCATATTCTTGGTCATAACCCAGCCGCATAGGGCATTATTTGTGTTGGTATGCAAGGTGAATTCTTGAGGAAGGAAAAGTTCGGATCATGGCTACACGGAAGAATTGCGGATGTTGCAAAACAATGCTCAAGCTTGTGACATTCTCTTCAATGCCTTGTGTCCCGAGGAGTTCAACAAAATCAGCCGTCTTGAGAATGCAAAAGAGATTTGGGATACTTTGGTTGAAATGCACGAAGGTACCGAGTCCGTTAAGGAATCAAAGCTAGATATTCTTCAAGGTCAACTTGACAAGTTCAAGATGAAGGATGGTGAAGGAGTCATTTGAAATGTACTCTAGGCTTGCTCTCATCACAAATGAGATTGCCGGCTTAGGAAGCGAAGAAATGACCGACCGATTCATCATCAAGAAGATTCTCAGAGCTTTGGATGGAAAGTATGACACCGTGTGCACTTTGATCCAAATGATGCCAAACTACAAGACTCTCAAGCCAACCGAAGTCATTGGAAGAATTGTTGCTCATGAGATGACATTTAAGGATAAGGAAGAGCTTCACAACAAGTCAAGTGGTGCTTACAAAGCTACAAGTGATGCTCCCACAACCTCAAGTGACAAGTTAGTTTCCAATGAAGAGATAAGCCTAATGGTCAAGAACTTCAACAAATTCTACAAGAATAGAGGCAAAGAGAGAAGCTCAAAGTCTAGATCATATGATGAAAAGAGATCTTCTAGTCGTGATCGAAACTGCTACAATTGTGGAAGACCGGACACTACTCAAATGAGTGTACGGCTCCCCACAAGAGAAGAGAAGAATCTCCAAGAAGAAGAAGCTCAAGAGATGAGTCACCTCGGAAAGAGAGAAGGAGCAGAGATGATCGTTATGAGCGAAGACCCTCTCGGAGAAGCAAGGATTCGGAGAGGAAAGACAAGTCATCAAGGAGCTACACAAGAAGAAAACATCAAGCTCATGTAGGTGAATGGGTCTCCGGCCCGACTCGACAATCAATCCGAAGGAAGCTATCACTCCGACCGACTACGGTCAAGATGAAGGTGTTGCGGTCTTGCTCTCGTATCCTCCAACTCCAACTCCTACGACTTATTTGATTCACCAAATGAGGGAATTGGAAGATGCTTCATGGCTAAAGGCCCCAAGGTATCACACCACAATTCATTGACTTGATAGTGATGAGGATGACTTGCTTGGTGAAGATGAACTCTTGCATGATAAATCCAGTGAGCCTAGTAACGATGAACATGCTAGTAGTCTTTATAGTCGAGAAGAGTCGAATGACAATGCTATGAAGGAGATTGAGCGTCTAACTAAAGAACTAAACACTCTTAAGTTAGCTCATGAAACAACTCAAGAAGATCATAGAGAGCTCCTAAGATCTCATGAGAAGCTACGCTTCAAGAAGCTCACTCTAGAGCAAGAACATGAGTTTCTAAAAGCAATCAATGACGATCTTCGAAAGAAGAGTTCTTCATATCTTGCCAAACGACTTCTCTTGTCTAATTTCTTGCCACCCATTAAGACTAAGCATGACAAGCATAAGAAAAATTCTTCCTCTAGCAGTAACAATAACCATGCTAAATCCAATGTTGTTGCTTCTAGTAGTTCTCTTGATTCCACTAACAATGTTTCAAGCCAAGTTACACTTGAGCAAGAGAATAGTTTATTGAAAGGGATCATAGAGAAAGGTGTCTACAAGAGCCTTGCCGGAAGCAAGAACTTTGAGAAATTGTTCGCAAGCAAGGAAGGCCTTGGAAGAATCAAGGAATTGGTTTTGAGAGAAAGTTCAACGCCGAAGGCGTTGAGTGGGAAGAAGGTCAATATCCTACTCCACAGTTTGTTCCTCAAAAGGAGAAGTATGATCCTACTTCTTCCAATGTGGAACAAGCTCAAGATGACCTTCCACCACAAGACCACAAGCTAAAAGGCAAGGACAAGCTTCAAGAGGAGATTGATGCATTTGTTGAAGCACCTCAAGCCATGGTCAAGTGGGTTCCCAAGGAAACGTCAAGTTCTACTTCGTCAAGCTCAACTACAACCCCAAGGATTCCCATCAAGATGATGTGGATCCGAAGAAGAAGAACTAGAAAGTTCTTGAGGGTGACTCCGCCAACATACTTCACTCACATTCATTTTGGCAAAAACTTGTGCAATCAACTTCCACATCGTGCACTAGTTCATGGAGTCACAAACCCTCTTGTTGGTAAGTCAAGGGACAAGTTAATCATTGCTTTCATGGACATCATCCATTGTGAACTTCAATCTATGTCCATGGATATCCTTGTTTGTTCCTTGTGGGACTAACCCATGTAGGTATTGAAAGTGCCTGAATCCAAAGGATAGCTCCCAACTCTTGATGATCTCCATCAACATTGAGCATCCACATCTTCAACATCTACATGAAGTCTTCTCGACAACCCAAGGTTAGTTTGACCCTTTAAAGGGGTTCTCACATCTAGGGGAGCTTTGCTCTAAAAATTGAGCTAAAGCATCTTCAAATGATGTGAACACATCAATGCTTTATGTAAAAGTGGTAACCCCACTTGTGCTTAAGCGATGAGTATGACCTATGATCAAATGTTCTCATTTGGCTCCTAAGTCAATATACTCATATAAAGATGACCTAGTCATCGACAAATTGTGTGTTAGTTGCTAGAGTTTTGGTTGTGCATGTTTGACACATATTTCATTTGCTATCTTATTGTGTGAGCATGTTGGATGCATGATTTTATCCATTCGAGGACATCCATTTGTTGTTTTGGTCGTTTTGAGTTTTCGACCAAATGGATGGACAAGAATGCCTAAATACCTCCCTAGCTATCTATGCTTTCTTGTCTCAAATTCTATTCATGCTTACATCACAAATTTTGAACAAGTCATTTTGGACCCTCCGGGTGAGGAGCACTCTGAGCCACCGATCCGTCAAGGGCTAATTTCCAAAACCTTCTAATTGATTTGGTCGGACCAACTCACTCAAACTCGGTCGAACCGAAAGCATTTAGACTAATCTAGGTTTTCATCTCGGTGAAACCGAGTTGTGATTTTCGGCGTGATCGAAGTGCATAATCGCCTAGCGAGTTATCCATCTCAGTGCCACCGAAGTTTTACAACTCTGTCCCACCGACAATGAAGGGGTATATATTCCGAGGGCCACGCGTTGATTCCTCCTTCAAACGTTTCTCCCCACACCCTTGCTTGCGTTGCCGCCTTGGTCTCCGGATCGTCGCCGTCGCCACTGTGCGCCCGCGCCGCAGTCTCCGTCGCCGTCAACGGCCATCTCCTCCGAGCCGTTGCCGCCGTGAAAAACTCCACCAAGTTAGGGTGAGTTTGATCCCACTCATGCTCCCATCTCCGATTCAATGCACGTTTGGATTGCCTAGTATCTTGCCACGATTGAAATCCTCCTGTACACCAGATTGGTTCATTTGAACTAGATTCGAGTACAAGTTTTAGGGTTAGGTTTCCGTGGAACACATCTCGGTGAGACCGATTTTATATTTTCGGTATGACCGATTTGGCCTATAGGCTATCATTACCTGCACCCTTCGGTCCAACCGAGTTGTGCAAAATCGGTGTGACCGAAATGAAAATTCTGTGAAACCCTAGTGTTTTCGGCAGGACCGAAACCCACTTCGGTCAAACCGAAAGTGGTGTGCCAAGCTCCTGTCTAACACTTCGGATTCACCGAACCTTAAACTTCGGTCGACCGAAATGTCTTATGTGAAAACTTAATACTAGAATTTGAACTCATTTTTTTGCAAAACTTCGCATTTTGTGATGACTCTTCTTCTCTGCCTACACCTTATCTATTCACAGGTTGTCGGCCATGTCGATGATGCGATGTGGCGGTGAGAACAGTCGAGACACCCATTGCGACATTCCAGAGAGCAGCAGGACTTCTATGAGACCGTGTTGATGGACAAGAAGCCCATAGTCGTAGACACCCGATATGTTGACTGGAAGTACATTGACAGCAAAGAGCACAGAGATTTCTTCCCACATGTGCATGAAAGTTTCTTTGCATGTGGAGTTGCAGATTTTGTAGGTCGAAATTGACCGGTTGGAACGATGAGATGATAATGCAATTTTTATGCCACACTCACTTCTACCCCGATGGAAAGATTATGTGGATGGTGAAGGTCAAAGGTTTTCTTCTTCTGTTGAAGAATGGGCAGAAATTCGAATGCTCCAAAGGCAACGAGAAGATGATATTGATGTATATGGGATTCCAAAGAAGAATCATGAATCCATGAAAAACATGTACAAAGAGATTCCAAGAGAGGATTTGGGAATCTGGAAGCTCGGCTCGATCTACCATCTCGAGCAAGCTTACCTACCACTAATACCATATTGAGGCATACCTTGATGCCCAAATCTGGAGATGATCTCATGATCGAGGATACTCTATCAACATGCTGCACATACTTGATGAGAGAGCACCTTTCAAGGTGATGGACTTGATGGTAGAGACCATTAAGAGGACTGCGGTGACGAGAAAAGGTCATGTGGATTTGCCCGCAGATTGGATGCTTATCAATACCAAGTTTGGCACGGGCACATTCTTGTTGGATAGAGAACATTTACCGTTGCAGCCAGGGCATGAAGACAATGTTGTTGTGATGGATGAGGAGGATCCGACATCTGTTGAAGGTCAAGCCAAGATCGCAGTTGCTAAGAAAGCCAAAGCCGACAAGGAAGCAAAGAAGAACAAAGCAGCTAAACCAAAGAGTTTGGAGAGCAAATTCTTGAAGCTACTCAAAGGATTGAACAACGCTCGCCAGCATTGAACAGTCTCGGAGAGCTTAGAGAGGATTGTTGACGAGAAGATCTACGCTCGGACGTGAAGTCGATCAAGTACAAGTGACCGTCAACAAGCTCGAGGCAGATATTGAGGAAGCAAAGCGGGAGAAGGCGAGCTTATGCGTGAGTTGCAGGATGACTTAGTCCAGATTCTCATCGACAGATCGCTCCGGTTCCCAAAGGATCCCGATCATTTGCTATTCCGATGGTGACACGGGACTACAGCTTCAAAGACCTCCCATAGTTCCAGTAGTTGCTCCTACTCCAGCTCCAGCTCCGGTGTCCACTCCTCCAACACAGACATCGGTGAAGTCTTGCCGATCTTTGTCATATCCACTCCGACATCAACCAGACGGGAGCCGCAAGCAGAGTCCACAAAGTGACGCTTAGCTCTATGCTTTTTGAACTTTTGGTAACTTGTTGCCAAAGGGGAGAAATTGTATAGATCATAGGGCTTCGAGAGAGAGAGACTGCTGTTGTCTTTGCGCTTTTGCTCTTTCGTTCTTTTGCGGTTTCTTTGAGATACTTTTGGTTTTCGAGACATTCAGTGTGTTTGATACTCCGTTTGATTCTACCTTAATGAGTGCTTGGTCGTACTATGCTTTAATGTGTGCTTATAATGCTTATCATATGCCATTCCTATCTCGTATGACCATTTACTCATGTCTTGGTGATTGGGTGCATGCTGTTCATTCTTATCATTTTGTGCGCTCCACCAAGATGTATGTGACATGGAAGAGTGACCCATGATCCTAATCGATTGTGCATTTGCATTCAAACGCAAATCTTAAATAATGCACAAATTTAGGGGGAGCTCTTGCTTATCACATACTTCTCAAAGCGACGATATTATTCATTGATTATATCCTTTGTCGAAGCTTTGATCTATATGTTGTCATCAATTACCAAAAAGGGGGAGATTGAAAGTGCAACTAATCCCCGGGTGGTTTTGGTAATTAATAACAACATATATATCATTGAACTAATAGTTACTTGAGAATCATTTCAGAGAGTTCATGATATGGGTATGGCAAGGACTGAAGAAGTGGACCCCCAAAATGCTAAGACAAGCATTGGCAAAAGCTCAAGACTCCATTTTGGTTTAGTGATCCAAGATCACATTGAGTCCATAGGAAAAGCCAATACTATTAAAAGGGATGAGGTTATGATGATGATCTGGTTGCTCAAGTGCTTAGTGATACATCTCCTAAACTATCAGCAACTTTCACCGCCATATACACTCATAAGTAGTCTCGGTCCCACCGATATTCCAAACTCACCACACCGAGATGAACCACCTCAGCCATAAGCCAAACCCTAGTAAACTCGGATTTTCCGATTCGAACTCGGTCTCACGAAACATGAGTTGCCAAGCTTCAGAACCTACATCATCAAATCGGTGTCACCGAGATGATGAAGTCGGTCCCACCAAAGCGGCATGCTCTTGTCATTGCATGAATCGGACTAACCGAGATTGTATATTCGGTCCCACGAAAATCCCAACGTTCACATTATTTGAACTATCGGTGTCACCGAGTTGTCCACCGGTCCCACCGAGATTGCTCAAATGTGTGTAACGGTTGGATTTTGTGTGGAGGCTATTTATACCCCTCCACCCCTCTTCATTCGTGGAGAGAGCCATCGAAAGAACTACCACTCCTACCTTACATTTTCGAGAAGAGAACTACCTACCCTTGTGTTGAGATCAAGTTGCTCCACTCCCACCATATGAAGCTTGATCTCTAGCCTTCCCAAGTTGCTTTCCACTCAATCCTTTCTTCCACCACAGCCAAATCGGTGAGGAGAGTTGAGTATTGGGGAGATTATCATTTGAAGCACAAGAGCAAGGAGTTCATCATCATCTACAACATCTATTACCTTTTGGAGGGTGGTGCCTCCTAGATTGGTTAGGTGTCGCTTGGGAGCCTCCGTCGTCGAGATGTGGAGTTGAACCAAGATGTTTGTAAGGGCAAGGAGATCGCCTACTTCGTGAAGATCTACCCGAGTAAGGCTAGCCCTCCGTGGGCGTGAGCCATGATGGAATAGACAAGGTTGCTTCTTCGTGGACCCTTCGTGGGTGGAGCCCTCCATGGACTCGCGCAGCCGTTACCCTTCGTGGGTTGAAGTCTCCATCAACGTGGAAGTACGATAGCACCACCTATCGGAACCACGAGAAAAATCACCGCGTCTCCAAAATTGCGTTTGCTCTTCTCCACCTCTCTTTACTACATGTGCAATTTACTTTCCGCTGCCTATACTCTAGAATTGCATGTGTAGGGTGATGCTTGACTTGATCATAATTGTGAATCTGCCAAAAACTGTTCTTTGTCAAAAGGCAGAATTTTTATATTGACAAGTAGTCTAATCACCCCCCTCTAGACATACTTTCGATCCTACACTAGGGCTGTTAAGTGCATCTTTCTTGGTTATAAGTCTGGTGTTAAAGGTTTTAAATTGTGGAATCCTGAAACCCAGAAGGTTGTTATTAGCAGAAATGTTATCTTTAATGAAACTGCTATGTTAATGATGTTTCATCTACTAATGTTCCTATTGAGAGTGAACAGAGCCTACTATTCAGAAATTCTCACTGCTGGTGGAGCATGTTATTGATTCAGGTGATACATCTGGTAATGAAATTGTTGATGCACATGATGAACCCGTCGTTAATGATGATCATGTCACTCCCACTCCAAATCAGCCTATTATTCCACGCAGTTGGAATCTTGCACGTGATGAGTCAAAGGGTATTAATAAACTGACGAGTTAATTGAAGAGTGCAATATTGTTTCTTTTGCTTTATCTTTTGCGAAGAAATTGAAGGTAATCTTGAGCCTTCTTCATATTCCGAGGATATTATTTCGGTGATAGTAATAAGTGGATGACCGCTATGCATGATGAGATGGAATCACTTGAAAAGAATGGCACTTGGGATTTAGTAAAATTGCCTAGAGAGAAGAAACCTATTCGTTGCAAGTGGGTTTTCAAGAGGAAAGAAGGTGTTTCTCTGAATGATGAGACAAGATATAAAGCAAGGTTAGTTGCTAAAGGTTATAGCCGATTCGGTATTGACTATAACGAAGTCTTTTCTCTGTTGTGAAGCATAGCTCTATTAGCACTTTACTCAAGATTGTTGCCATGCATGATCTTGAGCTTGAACAATTGGATGTTAAAACTGCATTCTTACATGGAGAATTAGAAGAAGATATTTATATGGAACAACCTGAAGGTTTTGTTATTCCTGGAAAAGAAAAGCTTGTTTGTAAGTTAAAGAAATCTCTTTATGGATTGAAGCAATCCCCTAGACAGTGGTACAAGAGATTTGACACCTTTATGCTCTCTCAAGGTTTCAAAAGGTCTAATTATGATAGTTGTGTTTATTTGAAAACTGTCAAAGGATCAACTATTTATTTGCTCCATTATGTTGATGATATGCTTATTGCTGCAAAAAGTATGTCAGAGATTAATGAACTAAAGAAGCAATTGAGTAATGAATTTGAGATGAAGGATTTGGGTGCAGCAAAGAAAATTCTTGGCATGGAAATATCGAGAGATAGACCGTCGGAAAAGTATATCTAAGTCGGAAGGATATATTGATAAAGTTCTTCGTCGTTTTAATATGCATAATGCCAAGCGGTGAGTACACCATTAGCTGCACACTTTAAATTGTCATCGACTTTATGTCCTAAGTCGGATGCGATATTGAGTACATGTCTAGAGTTCCCTATTCGAGTGCGGTTGGCTCACTTATGTATGCCATGGTTTGTTCTCGTCAGGAATTATCTTATGCATTGAGTGTTGTCGATAGATATATGGCTAATCTGGAAAAGAGCATTGGAGAGCGATTCGGTGGATTTTCGGATACTGCGTGGAACTTCTAATGCTTATTTACGATTTGGGAAAACTAGAGATGGACTTGTTGGTTTTGTTGATTATGATTTTCTTTGGTGATTTGGATAAGAGAAGATCACTCACAGGTTATGTTTTCACCATTGGTGGTTGTGCTGTGAGTTGGAGAGCAACTTTGCAGTCTATTGTGGCTTGTTCCACTACTGATGCCGATTATATGGCTATTTCTGAGGCATGCAAAGAAGCTATTTGGTTGAGAGGTTTATACACTGAGCTTTGTGGAGGTTCATCTTGCCCTACCATATTTTCTGATAGTCAAAGTGCCATATATCTTACAAAGAATCCAATGTATCATGAGAGGACAAAGCACATTGATGTCGATTTCATTATATTCGAGATGTTGTTCTTTGAAGGCAATTTGAAGGTATGCAAGATAAGTACTCATGATAATCCTGCGATATGATGACAAAGCCGGTTCCTACCAATAAGTTTGAGCTTTGCTCGAGCTTAGTTGGTATTCTCACTAGTCCTATGGACTTTGATGCACAAGGTGTTTATGCTGATTTGGATGGAGTTATTCACTTTCTTCGACTCATTGGAGGAATTTGGATCAAGGTGGAGTTGTTAAATTATGATCTAAATTCTAGTACCGTATTGGACTAGTCGTAGTATATACGGTATGGGCCTTTTGCGTTGGTACCGACGCGTACGAGTACAACTCGTTTACTTGTCCTACAAGGACTCCTATGTGTTGCCCTCTTATATACCCCATGTAGTCGCACCTCAGACGGCCTGTCGTCTCGTGCTTGTAATACTCCTCCATCATAGTGATTGCGCCTTCGTGCGTCCATGGTTTTCTCCCGCAAGGGTTTCCACGTAAAAATCCGTGTCTCTCTGTCTCGTTTATTTCTCGTTATTATCTAACAAGTTCTTTATGACTAATGTGAGTCCATGGATTATACGCACTCTTACATTTCTGCAATTTACTAGCCTCTTCGGTACCGTGTATTGCCCTTTCTCACCTCAAGAGTCGGTGCAAACTTCGCCAGTGCATCCAAACCCCGTGATATGAGCCGCTCTATCACACATAAGCCTCCTTATATCTTCCTCAAAACAGCCACCATACCTACCTATCATGGCATTTCTATAGCCATTCTGATTTATATTGCTATGCAACTTCCACCGTTACGTTATTATGACATACATAGTCATTGTCATATTGCTTTGCATGATCATATAGTTGATATAGTATTTGTGGCTCAACCATCGTTCACACTATAATACATGTTAAGCTAGTGTCATTGCACATCCTGATACACTGCGAGTGGCATTCATATAGAGTCATATGTTTCAGTTTTATCGAGTTGTAAGTAAATAGAAGTGTGATGATCATCATTATTACAACGTTGTCCTAGTGAGGAAATAAAATAAAAAAAATAAAAAAGCCCAGCAAAAAATGAGAGAAAAAGAGAGAAGCACTACAAAAAAAGACACATTCGTGACATTATGGCCCGAAAGAAAACTTTTTCTCTCATGGTTATGACACTTCTATGACGATAATTGTGACAAAACACGTATTATCGTAGATGTGATGGGCTCTTACTTCTATGACAAAATGTCATTATAGAAAATTGGTTTTCCGTCCTGGGCGGGCCGGAGACGCACCTTCATGACATTCTTTGGACCGTCCATGACATAAAAATCATGGTAGAAGTGAGGACGAGCAAATTTTTGGGGAGTTCCCGTTACGGTTGGTGGTCGGGGCAGAGAGATGTATTGTGGTTTACACGTTTCTCTCTCGTATGCGCGTGTGGTGCAAGCCGTGATCGCTATAACTGAACCCGAGCGAGGTGTTCGCGTACTGAACCGAGCGATCGCACTGCTACGTACTGAAGCTGGTCGAGCAATTCCTTCGCTGCTAACTGAACCCGAGTGGATCCTTCGTTGCTTACTGAACCCGACCGACTCCTTCGCTGCTAACTGAACCCAATCGATCATTGTTGTTGCTCTTACTGAAGCCGATCGAACCCCCGTGCGAGACGTAGCTAGCCGGTTGGGTTGCCTTTGGACGAACAGTTCCCGTTGTTGCCGCGCGCACGATACGTACAACGAGTCGAGACGTGGTGAGTCTAGCCGGTTGGTTGGTTGTGGATGAACAGTTCCTGGTGGAGGTTGTATGAACAAGACCCCGGCCGTATGTAGGCGGTTTTCGCTGGATGAACAAGACCCCGTGGTAGTAGGCGATTTTCACTGGATAAACAAGACCCCGTGGTAATAGGCGGTTACCGCTGGATGAGCAGGACCCCGAGGAGGCAATGCCGCGGTACGCCACACCCAGTCGATTGGGGGTGGATGAACAGGACCCCGTGGAGGCTGGATGAACAGTAGCCCGTGGATGAATAGTGGCTGGAGGAAGCCGCAGTGGATGAACAGTACCAGGCGGAGGCTGGAGGAAGTCGACAATGGATGAACAGTAGCCCATGGAGCCCCGTTTTGCGGTACGCCACACCCCTCCCGATGAACAGGACCGTATTTCGACCGTAGGCGCTCAAAGAGAAGTCTGTTTCCTCCGTTTTGCGGTACACTAGACCCCGCTCGATCAACATGACCCCATTTCGACCTAGGCGCTTGGCGAGAAGTCCGTTTCCTCCGTTTTGTGGTACGCCAGACCCCTCCGGATGAACATGGCCCCATTTCGATTGTAGGCGGTCGAAGAGAACTCTTTTCCTCTGTTTATGGTACATGAGACCCAAGTCAATGAACAGGACCCCGTTTCGGCCATGCATTATTTTGCCTTGTTAATTGCAAAGTGCTTGCTAGCGAGAGAGAAGGTGGGTTCACTTAGCGCCCCAGACTTTGCCGTTTTGCGTCGCGCACTGCTACCTCTTGAGCTTGCATTGGTTTTCCCTTGAAGAGGAAAGGGTGATGCAACAAAGTAGCGTAAGTATTTCCCTGAGTTTTGAGAACTAAGGTATCAATCCAGTAGGAGACGGCACACAAGTCACTGCATACCTGCACAAACAATCAAGAACTTGCAACCAACGCGATAAAGGGGTTGTCAATCCCTTCACGGTCACTCGCAAAAGTGAGATCTAATGAAGATAATAAAGTAAATATTTTTGGTATGTTTGATGTATAGATTGAAAAGTAAAGATTGCAAAATAGCAAACAAGATTCACTAATATGAAAAAGAGAATTAATATAATAGGAAAGAGACCCGGGGGCCATAGGTTTCAATAGTGGCTTCTCTCGAGATAGCATGTATTACGGTGGGTGAACAAATTACTACCGAGCAATTGATAGAAAAGCGCATAATTATGATGACATCTAAGGCAATGATCATGAACATAGGCATCAGATCCGTGTCAAGTAGACCGACTCCTGCCTGCATCTACTACTATTTCTCCACACATCGACCGCTATCCAGCATGCATCTAGAGTATTAAGTTCATAAGAATGGAGTAGCGTATTAAGCAAGATGACATGATGTAGATGGATAAACTCAAGCAATATGATATAAACCCCATCTTTTTATCCTCGATGGCAACAATACAATACGTGCCTTGCTGCCCCTACTGTCACTGGGAAAGGACACCGCAAGATTGAACCCAAAGCTAAGCACTTCTCCCATGGCAAGAAAGATCAATCTAGTAGGCCAAACTAAACCGATAATTCAAAGAGACTTGCAAAGATATCAAATCATGCATATAAGAATTCAGAGAAGGACCGCATAATATTCATAGATAATCTTGATCATAAATCCACAATTCATCGGATCTCGGCAAACACACCGCAAAAGAATATTACATCGAATAGATCTCCAAGAACATCGAGGAGAACTTTGTATTGAGAATAAAAGAGTGGGAAGAAGCCATCTAGCTAATAAATATGGACCCGAAGGTCTGTGGTAAACTACTCACGCTTCATCAGAGAGGTAATGGTGTTGATGTAGAAGCCCTCTGTGATCGAATCCCCTTCGGCAGATAGCCGGAAAAGGCCCCAAGATGGGATCTCACGGGTACAGAAGGTTGCGGCGGTGGAAAAGTGGTTTCATCGCTCCCCCTGATGTTTTTAGGGTATAAGAGTATATATAGGCGAAAGAACAAGGTCGGTGGAGCTACGAGGGGCCTACGAGGGTGGGGGCGTGCCCTCCTGCCTCGTGGCCTCCTCGTTACGTCTCCGACTTCATCTCAAAGTCTTCTGGTTTGCTTTCAGTCTAAGAAAGATCATCGCGAATGTTTCATTCCGTTTGGACTCCGTTTGGTATTCCTTTTCTGCAAAACTCTAAAATAGGCACACAAAAAAAAGAAACTGGCACTAGGCCTTCGGTTAATAGGTTAGTCCCAAAAATAATATAGAAGAGCATATTAAAGCCCATTAAACATCCAAAACAGATAATATAATAGCATGGAACAATCAAAAATTATAGATACATTGGAGACGTATCAAGCATCCCCAAGCTTAATTCCTGCTCGTCCTCGAGTAGGTAAATGATAAAAACAGAATTTTTGATGTGGAATGCTACCTAACATATTTATCAATGTAATTTTCTTTATTGTGGCATGAATGTTCAGATTCGAAAGATTCAAAACAAAACTTTAGTATTGACATAAAAACAATAATACTTCAAGCATACTAACAAAGAAATCATGTCTTCTCAAAATAAGGCCAAAGAAAGCTATCCCTACAAAATCATATAGTCTGGTTATGCTTTATTTTCATCACACAAAGTATTTAATCATGCACAACCCCCATGACAAGCCAAGCAATTGTTTCATACTTTTGATGTTCTCAAACTTTTTCAATCTTCACACAATACATGAGCGTGAGCCATGGACATAGCACTATAGGTGGAATAGAATGGTGGTTGTGGAGAAGACAAAAAGGAGAAGATAGTCTCACATCAACTAGGCGTATCAACGGGTTATGGAGATGTCACAGCCCTAGCTTAGTCCTTGCCTGACTCTGCCTAAGCATCCATGCATCATATTTAAATTTAAAGAAACTTGAAATGGGGATGACAGAACCCCCAGCACCCCCTGGAAACAACTAGGGTTTATTAAAATTATTTTCAATGAACCTGAAATGCCCTTCTAAAAAGTCTACCCTTTTTGTTTTGGGTTAGTACCTCTGACAAAATGGGTTCAACTTTTCCTAGGACACATAAGGTCATTGGATTAAATCATTACTATTTGCATTTGGGCATATAAATGCTATAAAATATTCTAAATGCCCAAATAATTCTGAAAATAAGTGTGGGCTGTTGGAAATAATCTAAACAGAGCCCCTGATAATTTTCAGGATTTTTAAAGATGCCTAAGTATTTTTAATAAAGCCCTATAGTTACAGAAAATTAGAAACACAATTAAAATGACAAGAGGGAGAGAGAGAGAGAAAGGCTAGTGGCCACTTACCTGCACTGGGCCGGCCCACCTGGCCCGTGCCAGTCACCACCCACCTCTGCCAGTAGGCAGAGGAGGGACACCGCGACGTTGTCGAGCTCGCCACGCCACCTCCCTGCCTGCATGCGTTGCCCGCGCCAGTGCGACGCCTCGAAGGGCCTCCTCGGTGCTGCGCCCGCGCCCCTGGACATCTCATTCTCTCCCCCTGTCCTCTCTCTCGCCCTTTCCCGCCATGGCCGAAGCAGCTGCCGCCGCACCGCCGCCGTAGCCGCGGCCACCGTTGTCCTCGCGCCGCTCCACCGTGTCCGCGAGCCCCGCCGTCATCCGCTCCGTCAAGCTAGCCGAGCCCCGAGCGCTCGCACGCTCTGCACCGCCTCCACCGACCCCGTCTTCACCGGCCATCGCCGAAGATCCCTTTTGCCGTCACCGCTGCAGCAGCTCGTCCCCGACCTCGCCATCTGCCCCGCCGTGACCACCGTGAGCCTAGCTACCTCCCCATCCTCTCCATCCCCTCTCTCGAGCACCGTAGCGACCGCACGAAGCTCAACCGCACGCGCCGCCGCCGAGCTCGTCGCCGACGAGACTCCGGCCATGCAACGGCCTAGCCACCCTGCCCGTTAGCCTCACCGCACCCCCAGGAGGCCGCAGCACCACACCACGCATTTCTCCGTGCCTCCTAGCGACGAGCCCGAGCTCGCCGAGCTCCGGCCGCCGCCAAACACATTGCCGGCGCCATTTCCGGTGACCCCGAGCCCAACCACCTGCACCCAGCTACCCGTAGAGCCCAACGGCGCCCCGAACGGTGCCCTGTACGTGAAACCCGCACCTACACCGCCGCGTTTGGCCCTAAACGCCGGCGAGTTGACCCCGCTAACCCTGTTTGACCACGGGTGGGACCAGTTTGACCCCCTGGGTCACTGACGTGTGGGCCCCAGGCCACTAACTAAACTAGGTTAGTGTTAGTTTAACGCTAATTAAATTTAATTAGTTTAACTAACTACTGACAGAAGGGACCCACTGGTCAGGTTTGACCTGGACCGGGTCAGTTGAACTGCTGAGGTCAGCATGACGCAATGCTGACATAGTAATAGGTTTTTTTGGATTTATTCTTTTTCAGGTAATTTCAGAAAATAGTGCTAACTTCTAAAAATCATAGAAATTCAACCGTAACTCCAAATCAAACAAATTATATATGAAAAATGATCAGAAAAATCCAATCTATCCATCTGTACCATTTTCATGCATGTTTGAACAACTTAAATCTGCTGTATATAACAATTTGAATAAATGGCATTTGAAATGCCTTATGTGGAGTTCGAATTTGAACCTAGGGTTCAAACCAACTTCATTTAACCTTCTGCTAGTTGCATTAGCTCAAACCACATCATATTGCCATGTCATGATCATGCATCATATTGTGCATTGCATTGATTATGTTCTTCCTTGTTTGTCGGTGTTTGTCCCCTCTCGATAGACGTGACTCCGACGATGAGATCGATGACACCGATGAAGAACTATACTATCTTCAGAAGTGCCAGGCAAGCAAAACCCCCTTGTTCATTCCGATACAAACCCACTCTCTCGCTCCTGCTCTCTTTTACTGCATTAGGACAACATCGATTTAACTGTTACTTGCTGCGGTAGTTGAACCTCTTTATCCTCTGCATGACCTGTCATTGCCATAGTAAATAGATGAAACCCACTAGCATGAGTAGGAGTTGTTTGAGCCCTGATGTGCCTACTCATTCATGCTTGTTTGTCATGCCTGCTATTGCTTAGAGTTGAGTCAGGTCTGATTCATCGGGGATGAATCAGAGGTGTGTGAACATGTCCTATTGTGTGCGAGCTAAGTGTGTGAACACGATTTGTTAAAGGTAGCGGTGAGAGGCCATGTAGGAGTACATGGTGGGTTGTCTCATTGAAGCCGTCCTTAGGAACTGAGTTCTATGTTTGTGATCCATGATTCAGCTACTACCATGCATTGGGCCCTGAAATATGACCCCGCTCGACTTCTTAATCACCCTTGTCCTCTGTCCAGGAGTTGCAAGTAGTTTCTGGTGTTTGTAGTATCTTTGGAGGCCGTCTTGTGTGACCGGAGGGGTGGGCTGTGATGCGGTAGGCACGCGGCACGGTGTACGGGCACCCGTTTGGTGTCTCGGGAACCCCGCACACATCGTTTGGGGCTGTGAGCGAAACTCGGCGGATCTCCTCGCGGATGGAACCCGAATAGGTGATAAACTGGACTAGAGACTTGAGTGTTTAGGTAGGTCGTGGTCTACACCCACGTCGGCCGCTGAAGTCCGCCGAGCACATGTCGTGTCTGCACGCTAAGTGGTGGAAACATGTATGAAGAAGTACACCCTGCAGGTTAATATGATCTATTGAATAGTCGCGTCCACGGTAAAGGACTTCTGGGTTGCCTATAACAGTTCATAGACAAGTGAAAGTGGATACTCTAAAATACGCAAGATAAGCGTGAGTGCTATGGATGGCGTTCTCGTAGGGAGACGGAGCGGATCCATAGTGGTGTATTGATATGGTGAATATGTCGACTGCAGCGCCACCTCAAAAGAGTTACTTGCGATCGTAGCTCGGGATAGCCATCGAGTCAAAGCTGGCTTCTGTAGCTTAAACCCCACCATCCCCTTTGTGGATAATGATGCATATGTAGTTAGTTCTGATGTAAGTCTTGCTGGGTATGTTGTACTCACGTTTGCCTATTTTATGTTTTTGCAGAGAGACTTCGGTCTCGCTAGTAGTTCCGCATGGACTTCGACGTTTAGCTTGTTACCTCAGCTACGATCTTGTGCCCTCGGCAGGATCTGGTAGATAGTCAGGCTTCTCAGCCTTTTTCTTTTGTAGATGTCTGTACTCAAACATGTTTGAGCTTCCGCTTGTGCCTTGACTTGTATGTTCTGAATGTTGGGTCGTGAGACCTATGTTTGTAATGTCTCGCTCCTCGGAGCCTATTGAATAACTACTTGAGTCGTAGAGTCATGTTGTGATGCCATGTTGTATTTGCACATATCGAGCATATTGTGTGTATGTTATTGAAATGCTTGGTATGTGTGGGATCTGAGTATCTAGTTGTTTATCCTTAGTAGCCTTTCTTACCGGGAAATGTCTCCTAGTGCTTCCACTGAGCCATGGTAGCTTGCTACTGCTCCGAACACTTAGGCTGGCCGGCATGTGTCCTTCTTCGTTCGTGTCATCCCTTCGGGAAATGTCACGCGATGAATACCAGAGTCCTGTTAGCCGCTTCTGCCCGGTTCACGGAGTCTTGCTAGCCAGTGCTACAGCCTGGATTCACTCGCGATGACCGACACGTTCGATCTTTGGGTCATGGATGCTGTCCTCGTAAGTTTGTGCCACTTTGGGTTTACGACTAGCCATGTCAGCCCGGGCTCCTTATCATATGGATGCTAACGACACTATCATATACTTGAGCCAAAAGGCGCAAACGGTCCCGGGCAAAGGTAAGGCGACACCCGTGGGAATACCGTGCGTGAGGCCGCAAAGTGATATGAGGTGTTACATGCTAGATCGATGTGGCATTGAGTCGGGGTCCTGACAGGAGATTCCCATCAATAGATATCAATGTGAGTGAGTAGGGATTGCCATGCAACGGATGCACTAGAGCTATAAGTGTATGAAAGCTAAAAAAGAAACTAAGTGGGTGTGCATCCAACTTGCTTGCTCACGAAGAACTAGGGAATTTTGATGAAGCCCATCATTGGAATATACAAGCCAAGTTCTATAATAAAAAATTCCCACTAGTATAAGAAAGTGTCAACATAGGAGACTCTCTATCATGAAGATCATGGTGCTACTTTGAAGCACAAGTGTGGAAAAAGGATAGTAGCATTTCCCCTTCTCTCTTTTTCTCTCAATTTTTTTATTTGGGCCTTTTCTCTTTTTTATGGCCTCTTTTTTCTTTTTATTTTTTTATTTTTCGTCCGGAGTCTCATCCCGACTTGTGGGGGAACCATAGTCTCCACCATCCTTTCCTCACTGGGACAATGCTCTAATAATGAAAATAATCACACTTTTATTTACTTACAACTCAAGAATTACAACTCGATACTTTGAACAAAATATGACTATGTGAATGCCTTCGGCGGTGTACCGGGATGTGCAATGATTCAAGAGTGACATGTATGAAAAATTATGAACGGTGGCTTTGCCACAAATACGATGTCAACTACATGATCATGCAAAGCAATATGACAATGATGGAGCGTGTCATAATAAACGGAACCGTGGAAAGTTGCATGGCAATATATCTCGTAATGGTTATGGAAATGCCATAATAGGTAGGTATGGTGGCTGTTTTGAGGAAGGTATATGGTGGGTGTATGGTACCGGCGAAAGTTGCGCGGTACTAGAGAGGCTAGCAATGGTGGAAGGGTGACAGTGCGTATAATACATGGACTCAACATTAGTCATAAAGAACTCACATACTTATTGCAAAAATTTATTAGTTATCGAAATGAAGTACTACGCGCATGCTCCTAGGGGTATAGATTGGCAGGAAAAGACCAACGCTCATCCCCGACCGCCACTCATAAGGAAGATAATCAATAAATAAATCATGCTCCAACTTCATCACATAATGGTTCACCATACGTGCATGCTACGGGAATCACAAACTTTAACACAAGTATCTCTCAAATCCACAACTACTCTACTAGCATGACTCTAATATCACCATCTTCATATCTCAAAAAAATCATAAAGAATCAAACTTCTCATAGTATTCAATGCACTTCATATGAAAGTTTTTATTATATCCATCTTGGATGCCCATCATATTAGGGCTAGTTTTATAACCAAAGCAAATTACCATGCTGTTCTAAAAGACTCTCAAAATAATATAAGTAAAGCATGAGAGATTGACAATTTCTATAAAATAAAACCACCGCCGTGCTCTAAAAGATAAAAGTGAAGCACCAAAGTAGTATTGTCTAGCTCAAAAAATATAAGTGAAGCACATAGAGTATTCTAATGAATTCTGATTCATGCATGTCTCTCCCAAAAGATGTGTACAGCAAGGATGATTGTGGTAAACTAAAAAGCAAAGACTCAAGTCATACAAGACGCTCCAAGCAAAACGAATATCATGTGGTGAATAAAAATATAGCCTCAAGTAAAGTTACGGATAGACGAAGACGAAAGAGGGGATGCCTTCCGGGGCATACCCAAGATTAGGCTTTTGGTTGTCCTTGAATTTCACCTTGGGGTGCCTTGGGCATCCCCAAGCTTAGGCTCTTGCCACTCCTTATTCCAAAATCCATCAAATCTTTACCCAAAACTTGAAAACTTCACAACACAAAACTTCAACAGAAAATCTCATGATCTCCGTTAGTATAAGAAAATAAACCACCACTTTAAGGTACTGTATTGAACTTGTTGGGGATATAACTATTAGGTATGACCCGCCATGGAGGGGCCGGGTTATACCTATGGCGATTCATGATATGAAGCCCACGAGGATATTGAAGATGGCGATTCACAGGCAAGGGCTCAAGGCCCAAGGGCGACTTAAGGCCCGTAGGAGTAAACCGCCATATGTGTAAGACTTGTATTGTAAGGCATATATAGTTAGTCACTGAGCCGGACACATTGTCTATGAGCCGTTCGGGACTCCGTGAGCCGCTGGGCGTCAACCTGTGTATATAAAGGGACGACCCGGCGGCGGTTCAGGGGAGGGACAAGAGATCAAAAGCTAGGTCAAGCGTATTCACTCCCTAGTAATCGAGACATAAGCAATACCACCTCAAACTGGATTAGGCCTTTACCTTCACCGCAAGGGGCCGAGCCAGTATAAACTCATGTGTCCTTTGTCCCGTTTAACCCCTTTAAGCTAACCTAGTTGCGATGGCTCCACGACTAAGCCCTTACACTAGGACATCTGCCATGACTATTCCACGACAGTTGGCGCCCACCGTGGGGCCAGCGCATGGTGGTTTAAAGTTCTTAAAGGGCAGCTTTGAAGGGATCAAGGGATACGTTGTGGGCTGGATGACCAAGAGTCGTCGCAGCTAGCTCTACATCGACGATGCAGGCTGGGGCCTCAAGGCCGGCTCAATTGAGTACGGGTATCGGGCCCCCTTCAATGGAATCCACGTCTTCATCAGCAAGATCGGCGAGCCGGGCCGACATCATCAAGACAGCTCAGCGTGCGAGACCTACCCGAGCTCAGCCCACCGTAAAACGTGCCTTCATGGGATTCATCCATGGAGCGGAACTTGATGAAGGATATATGTCTGGCGGTGAGACGACCATCTATTCTGATGGTGAGTCGTCCACAGGCGAGACTGCTTCATTGTATCAATTGCAAGACGACAGGCTTGGGGGCTGTTCCGATGGCGACAGTATTTCGGACACCTATGAGCCACCGAACAGGGTCGCAATCTTCATGACCGGTACACAGCCTGGGCAGAATTCTTCAACTGCAGAAGCGATGATCTCCGGGTCAGTGGTGGTGACAGCAGCCGTGGCAGGAGGCCCTGTGTGCCCGCCGGATCAGGTGTTGATGGATTTGCTGGATAAGTTTACAGCCTTGTTAACAACAGAGGTTAACCCGGCGAATCAAGCTCAGCATAGCGCGGAAATTGCAAAACTGCGTGATGAGGTAGCACAAGCCAATGAAGACCTGTCGGTAGAGGATGTTAGGATGGCAGCGACGCGGGCTGCTTTGGATGCTCAAGCACAACAGATCCAGGCTAGTTCCTTCCAGCTCGCGTTGGATCAGAACGCTTCAAATGAAATCATGAGAAGAAGGCGCCGGTGTCGTCTGCCGTCGGTTTACGAGGCAAGGAATATCTTTGGTACGCCTGGAGTAGGGGCTAGTAACCAGCCAGAGGTAAACCGGGTTGAAGCGCCTGGGGCTGGAACGCCGGCTCAGCCGCTCATGACGGAGCCACCTCGTTTGAATAATACTCCACCTCAGCATGTGCCAACACCACCGGGTCATTATTCCAACCCTTTGGATAATATGATCGCTACGGCGACACGATTGGCGGCTCTCCCAGTGGATGGCGATTCTCCGGCGGCGGTTGAAACACGGAGGGCTAGGGAACTTCTTCAAACAACATTGGTGCAGCAGGAGGTGTATTCTTATAGTCGAGAGAGGATTCATTCGACCCCTCGCCCAAGCCGAAGTTATAGTAGACACATGGACTCACCGGCCGTTTCGAGCAATGACCAATGCCGTAACCAGCCGCGTGGGCATGACCCGCCGTGTGATGGTGTGCAGGGCTTGGCTAATCAGGACAGGGCATGTCGCGAGGCTGAGCACGCGGCTTAGCATGCGACTCATTAACATCTTCCAGTTTATCCGACGGCTTCGGTGGAGACAGGTGTGACTTCTAGAACTACAGGTGTACCTTGTTTGGTGCCTGATCTGTGTAATGAGCGTTTGCCCAAGGATTTCAAAGGATCTCGTAAGGTGCCTAACTACATAGCCGACTTACCCCCTGAGGCGTGGATTGAAAGTTATGAGATGGCCATGGAACTGTTGGAGGTCAACGATGCTGCGTGTGCAAAATACTTCACCATGATGCTGGATGGGACGGCTCATACCTGGTTGAAAGGGCTGCCTGCCAACTCTATCGAGTCATGGGGTGAGCTAAAGGCTTGGTTTATCTAGAACTTTAAAGATACATGCAAACAGCCCATGTCGATTGTGGATTTATCTGCTTGCGCCCAAGAGGAGGGTGAATCAATGACCCATTGGGTGCGCTGGGTCAAGGCTATCATACACTCATCTGATAACATCAATGCCGGCTCTGCAGTTCTAATGTTAGAGAAAAATTGCCGTTTTTTGCCTCTTAAGCAGAAGCTGGGGCGGCTCAAGCGCGATTGCAATGATATGGGGCAGCTGATGGCGGCTCTAATTAAATATGCCGACTCTGATAGTACCAAGGACCCCGAGTCTGATGATGATAAGCCGGGAAAGGGAAAGAAGAGTGGCAACACCAAGGACCAGCAGCATAACCCGGCGGGTCAGGGGGGCAACGGTAAGCGCAAGGCTGATAGTAATTCAGATTTTGTGGCCAGTACCAATACACATGATAATGGTCAGCGTCATAAGGGGAAGCCACCTCCTTAGACTGGTGGATCAAGTATCAATCTTGAGCATTTGATGAATCAGCCCTGCCCAAAGCATGGCACGAAGGAAAGGCCGACCACCCACCTTTGGAAAGATTGTCAAATTATGAGGGAGCTCAAAAATTCTGATTTTTTTAAGAACAATCATGGGCCGGGCGACGACTCAGGTTCTGGTGGCGGCGGTTCTCATGGCCCGGGTTACAGAGGTGGTGGTTCTAATTCAGGCTTCCATGGTCACCAACACCATCAAGGTAATCAGGGTGGTTACAATCAAGGTACTCAGGGTGGTTACAATCAATAATCTAGTCAAGGGGGTCAGCAGCAGCAGCAGTCTGGATATCAAAGTCATTCGAAGTAGCTGAATAGCGGGCAGTACCATGTCTTCACCACAAGTCTATGCAAGCGAGACCAGAATCTCCACAAGAGGGCTGTGAATGCCGTTGAGCCGGCAGTTCCCCATTACTTGCGATGGTCTGAGCAACCCATTATGTGGAGCCGAGAGGATCACCCGCCCCGGGTTGATAATCCGGGTCACTTGGCTTTGGTGGTGGCGCCTCAAGTTGGTGGATACAAATTCACTAAGGTACTCATGGATGGAGGTAGCAACATTAGTATCCTTTATTATGATATTTTCCGTCGCATGGGGTTAACCGATAAAAATCTTAAGCCTCCAATACTATTTTCCATGGAGTGGTGCCTGGTAAGTCGGCATACCCTATAGGCAAGATTGAGCTAGAAGTGGTCTTCGGAGATGAGCATGATTCCAAGTCCGAGAAGTTAACCTTTGAAGTGGTCAAGATCAGAAGCCCGTACCATGCTCTGTTTGGACGGCCGGCTTATGCTAAGTTCATGGCACGGCCTTGTTATGTTTATTTGCAGCTCAAGATGTCAGATTACAAAGGGACCATTACAATGCATGGGAGTCAAAAGATAGCTTTGGAATGTGAAGAAGGTGATGCTGCTTATGCTGAGTCTGTCTGTGCAACAAAAGAGTTGAAGTTTTACAAGCACAATGTTGATCCGGCGGATATAACGTCTTTGAAAAAGCCAACTACAGAGCATGATCCAGTACTGAAGTTTAAGTCGGCTGATGACACTAAGCTAGTCGACTTTGTTCCCGACGATTCATCCAAACAGTTCAGTATCAGTGCTAACCTAGACCCAAAATAGGAAAGCACGCTCATCGAGTTCATCCGTGAGAACCGGGACATCTTTGCATGGAAACCTTCTGACATGCCGGGTGTACTGAGGGAACTCCCTGAGCACACTCTTAATATTGATCCGAAGTTTAAGCCGGTCAAGCAATTCCTTCGTCGCTTCAAAGAGGAGAGGCGTAAGGCTACTGGTGAAGAAGTGGCCCGGAACTTGGCGGCTGGGTTCATTGTTGAAGTCTTTCATCCTGAGTGGTTGGCTAATCCGGTGCTGGTGCTTAAGAAAAATGGCACTTGGCGTATGTGCGTGGACTTCACGGACTTAAACAAGGCTTGTCCGGCTGATCCTTTTGCTCTCCCTCGTATTGATCAAATCATTGATGCTACAGCAGGTTGTGAGCATTTGAGTTTTTCGGATGCTTATTCTGGTTATCATCAGATCAAGATGGCAGTTAAGGACCAGGAGAAGACAACTTTTATTACTCCCTTTGGAGCCTTCTTCTATGTGTCTATGCCTTTTGGGCTCAAGAGTGCCCAGGCGACTTACCAACGATGTGTGCAGAATTTTCTTCATAGTCAGATTGGGCGCAATGTTCATGCTTATGTGGATGATATTGTGGTGAAATCTAGAGAGAAGGATACTTTAATAGATGATTTGAAGGAGACCTTCAACAATCTTCGGGTCTACAAGATGATGCTTAACCCCGTCAAGTGCGTTTTTGGTGTGCCAGCAGACAAGCTTTTGGGTTTTCTGGTTTCTAACAGAGGCATTGAGGCTAACCCGGAGAAGATCAAGGACATTACCTCCCTGGCAAAACCAGCGTGTATCAATGATGTTCAGCGTCTGGCGGGTCGTATTGCTGCCTTAAGCCGGTTCATAAGCCGGTTGGGTGAGAAGGCCATACCACTGTACCAGATGATTAAGAAAACAGATAACTTCATCTGGAGTGATGCTGCTAATGACCCGTTCAAAGCTTTGAAGAAACAACTAGCTGAGCCGCCAGTCCTTGCTGCTCCTATTGATAAGGAGCCGTTGTTATGATACGTGGCTGCTAACGCCCGGGCTGTCAGTGTAGCTGTAGTGGTGGAACAGAAGGAAGCAGGCAAGGAATATCCGGTTCAACGGCCAGTTTACTATATCAGTGAAGTACTCATTGATTCAAAGCAGAGGTACCAGCATTGGCAGAAGCTTTATATATGGGGTGTTCATGGCCAGTCCGAAGCTTAAGCAATATTTTTTGGGTCATCCTATCACTGTGGCCAGTTCTGCTCTCTTAGGGGATATCATCCAGAACAGAGAAGCTACAGGTCGGGTAGCCAAGTGGGCCATCGAGCTTGGACCTCATGGTTTAAAGTATATGCCTCGCACGACCATCAAATCTCAAGCACTTGTGGATTTCATCAATGACTGGACAGAGCTGCAAATGCCTAAGGAGAAGGCAGATAACACATATTGGACTATTCACTTTGATGGGTCCAGGAAATTGGAGGGCTCGGGGGCTGGAGTTGTCTTAGCTTCCCCTCGAGGTGACAAGTTTTGTTATGTTTTAAGGTTGATGTTTCCCTGTACTAACAATGCGGCTGAGTATGAAGCCTTGCTCCATGGTCTTCGGATAGCTAAGGAGATGAACTTAAGCCGGGTGACATGTTTTGGCGACTCAGACTTGGTGGCTCAGCAAGTTTCGGGCACATGGGATTCTAAGGATCCACTCATGGTTGCTTATTGCCGCGAAGTTGACGCTATTGGTGGGCACTTCAAGGGTTATCAAGTGGAACACATTGATCGCAGGAAAAATGAGGCGGCTGATGCCTTAAGCCGATTGGGGTCTCAACATCAGCTGGTGCCACCTAACACTTTCTTGGATATTCTGCATTACCCTTCTGTCTGTTGGGGAACGTGGTAATTTCAAAAAAATTCTTACGATCACGCCAGATCTATCTATGTGATGCATAGCAACGAGAGGGGAGAGCGTGTCCATGTACCCTCGTAGACCGAAAGCGGAAGCGTTTAGTTAACTGATAACCCACAAGTATAGGGGACCGCAACAGTTTTCGAGGGTCGAGTATTCAACCCAAATTTATTAATTCGACACAAGGGGAGCCAAAGAATTTTCTCAAGTATTAGCAGTTGAGTTGTCAATTCAACCACACCTGGATAACTTAATATCTGCAGTAAAGTATTTAGTAGCAAAGTAATATGGAAGTAATGGTAACAGTAGCAAAAGTAACTGTAGCAGTTTTGTAGTAATTGTAACAGTGGCAACGGTAAAGTAACTAAGCAAAGATCAATATGTGAAAAGCTCGTAGGCATTGGATCAGTGATGGATAATTATGTCGGATGCGATTCCTCATGCAACAGTTATAACATAGGGTGACACATAACTAGCTCCAGTTCATCAATGTATGTAGGCATGTATTCTGAATATAGTCATACGTGCTTATGGAAAAGAACTTGCATGACATCTTTTGTCCTACCCTCCCGTGGCAGCGGGGTCCTATTGGAAACTAAGGGATATTAAGGCCTCCTTTTAATAGAGTACCAGACCAAAGCATTAACACTTAGTGAATACATGAACTCCTCAAACTACGGTCATCATCGGGAGTGGTCCCGGTTATTGTCACTTCGGGGTTGCCGGATCATAACACATAGTAGGTGACTATTGACTTGCAAGATAGAATCAAGAACACACATATATTCATGAAAACATAATAGGTTTATATCTGAAATCATGGCACTCGGGCCCTAGTGACAAGCATTAAGCATAGCAAAGTCATAGCAACATCAATCTTAGAACATAATGGATACTAGGGATCAAACCCTAACAAAACTAACTCGATTACATGGTAAATCTCATCCAACCCATCACCGTCCAGCAAGCCTACGATGGAATTACTCAAGCACGGCAGTGAGCATCATGAAATTGGTGATGGAGGATGGTTGATGATGACGACGACGACGGATTCCCCTCTCCGGAGGGATGTTTCCCCGGCAGAACAGCTCCGCCGGAGCCCTAGATTGGTTCCGCCAAGGTTCCGCCTCGTGGTGGCGGTGTTTCTTCCCAAGAGCTTGCTTATGATTTTTTCCAGGGTAAAAGACTTCATATAGCACAAGATGGCCACCAGAGGACTGCCAGGGGCCCACGAGGCAGGGGGCACGCACAGGGGGTAGGGCACGCCCCCACCCTCATGGCGAGGGTGTGGGCCCCCTCTGGTACTTTCTTCGCTCAATATTTTTTATTAATTCCAAAAATAACTTTCGTGCAGTTTCAGGACTTTTGGAGTTGTGCAGAATAGGCATCTAATATTTGCTCCTTTTCCAGCTGTCGGCATTCCCCCTCTTCATGTAAACCTTGTAAAATAAGAGAGAATAAGCATAAGTATTGTGACATAACGTGTAATAACAGCCCATAATGCAATAAATATCGATATAAAAGCATTATGCAAAATGGACGTATCAACTCCCCCAAGCTTAGACCTCGCTTGTCCTCAAGTGGAAGCCGAAATTGAAAATATGTCCACATGTTTAGAGATAGAGGTGTCGATAAAATAAAATACGGACATGAGGGCATCATGATCATTCTTATAACAGCAACACACACACACACACACACACACATATATATATATAATACTGTCATATGATTTCTTATGCTAAAGTAATAATCTATTCACAATATCAAGTATGAATCAGAAACTTCATTGAGAACCAACAAACTATGATCTCGGTCACTGAGGCAATTGCAATTTATCATAACATCGAAAAGAGTCAATATAAGAGCTTTTCAGCAAGTCCACATACTCAACTATCATTTAGTCTTTCACAATTGCTAACACTCACGCAATACTTATGGGTATGGAGTTTTAATCGGACACAAAGAAAGATAGGGGCTTATAGTGTTGCCTCCCAACCTCTTACCTCAAGGGTAACGTCAACAATAATAGTTCATGCTAACTTACATCCAATTGTGTGTGTATATATATATATATATATATCCAACACAAGGTGCTTGCCAAAGGATAAAATATAAAAAGGAAAGGTGAAGATCACCATGAATCTTGCATAATGTATAAGACAATAATAAAAGATAGGCCCTTCATAGAGGGAAGCAGAGGTTGTCATGTGCTTTTATGGTTGGATGCACGAAATCTTAATGCAAAAGAACGTCATTTTATATTGCCACTTATGATATGGACCTTTATTATGCAGTCTATCGCTTTTATTGCTTCCATATCACAAGATCGTATAAAGCTTATTTTCTCCAAACTAATAAGTCGTACATATTTAGAGAGCAATTTTTATTGCATACAACATGAAAACTTACTTGAAGGATCTTACTCAATCCATAGGTAGATATGGTGGACTCTCATGGCAAAACTGAGTTTAAGTATATTCGGAAGCACAAGTAGTATCTCTACTTGGTGCAGAGAATTTGGCTAGCATGAGGGGAAAAGGCAAGCTCAACATGTTGGATGATCCATGACAATATACTTTATTTCGGATATAAGAAAACATGACCCATTACATTGTCTTCCTTGTCCAACATCAACTCTTTAGCATGTCATATTTTAATGAGTGCTAACAATCATAAAAGATGTCCAAGATAGTATATTTATATGTGAAAACCTCTCTTTCTTTATTACTTACTATTAATTGCAACGATGACCAAAACTATGTTTGCCAACTCTCAACAACTTTTATTCATCATACTCTTTATGTGAAGTCATTACTCTCCATAAGATCAATATGATCTCTTTATTTCTTTTTATTCTTTCTTTTTCTTTTATTTCCTCAAGATCATAGCAAGATAGCAAAGCCCTTGACTCAACACTAATCTTTATTATATATAGCTCACAGACTCAATTACATGGAAGGGTCTATCATGCCCAATATGCGACCCTATCCAAAAGGAACTCGAAGGTCCCACTAAGGATAGACCCGCATATTGAAACGCTTTTGCAAGGTGGATATCATTACATCAACATTACATAATAGATGGGGATACATACAAGAGGCATACAATGCCACATGAATACAACAAAATCTCATACAAGAACAACATCCGACTACGGATGAATCATAAACAGAAACTCAAACAATATCCACCTCGCTAGCCCAGTGCCGACCGAACCTATCCCCGATCAAGGAGCGAAGAAGAACTCAACGAAACAAGCATCGCTCTCGCGTCATGATCATCGCACAACCTGTACACGCAACTGTTGTTGTAGTAATCAGTGAGCCACGAGGACTCAAGCAATCCCATTACCATGGGTATCAAGACTAGCAAAGCTTAATGGGAAAGGAAGGGGTAAAGTGGTGAGGTTGCAGCAGCGACTAAGCATGATATGGTGGCTAACATACGCAAATGAGAGCGAGAAGAGAAACAAAGGAACGGTCGTCAACTAGCAATGATCAAGAGGTGATCCTGAACACCTACTTACGTCAATCATAACACAGAAACCGTGTTCACTTCCCGGACTCCGCCGAGAAGAGACCATCACGGCTACACACGCGGTTGATGCATTTTAATTTGGATCTGGTGTCAAGTTATCTACAACCGGACATTAACAAATTCCCATCGCCACATAACCATGGCACGGCTCTCGAAAGTTTATACCTGCAGGGTGTCCCAACTTAGCCCATGACAAGCTCTCACGATCAACGAAGGAATAGACCTTCTCCCAGGAAGACCCGATCAGTCTCGGAATCCCGGTACATCAAGACATTTCGACAATGGTAAAACAAGACCAGCAAAGCCGCCCGATGCGCCGACAATCCCGATAGGAGCTGCACATATCTCGTTCTTAGGGCAACACCGGATGAGACATCCTACGAGTAAAACCAGACCTCGAGTTGCCCGAGGGGCCCGCAGATCTACTCGGTTCGGACCAAGACTTAGACAAGCACCGCCCGGGGCTAAAATAAAGATGACCCTTGGGTTAATTACTCCCAAGGAAAAATATAGGTGGTGGTGAGGCAAATGGTAAAACCAAGGTTGGGCCTTCTTTGGACAAGTTTTATTCAAAGCGAACCGTCGGGGGTCCCATAAATCACCCGACCGCATTAGGAACATAAAATCCGGGAACATAACACCAAGATGACGGAAACTAGGGCGGCAAGAGTGGAACAAAACACGTGCATAAGACCGAGCCTTCCACCCTTTACCAAATATATAGATGCATTAATAATATAAGAGATATTGTGATATCCCAACATAAACCCTGTCCACCATGGAGCAATCTTCAACTTCACCTGCAGCTAGCAACGCTATAAGACGGGCTGAGCAAAGCGGTAACATAGCCAATCAACGGTTTGCTAGGAAGGTGTCAAAGGTTAGAGGTTCATGGCAATATGGGATGGCTTGAAGAACAATTTATAGGAAGCGCAGCATAGCGAAAGAACGAGGCAACTAGCATAGCAATGATAGTAGTGAGATCCAGGGTAGCGGTCATCTTGCCTGAAATCCCGCAAGGAAGAAGAACGAGTCCATGAAGAAGATGAAGCCACGAAGACGAATCACACGTAGACGAACGAATCCTCACGATCGCAACGAAACGGGAACTATCGAGAAGAAGCACACAACATGGTAAACACACCACACATGAACAAGGCATGATGCACAAACAAGTATGATGCATGAGAAAGCTAGATGAGGCTACTCATGGCAAGAGATGATGCAAACAAGAACAACACATCAAGGCAAGTTTAAATGAGGCCGGGAACAACATATAACAATTCCGGTAAGTCCTCATATGCAAATTTCGAAATTGGTCCAGAACTGAATAAACCTTATGTTCAAGTTGTTAAACAGCAAGTTAAGATGCACCAATATGATCTACACGAAATTCTAGTCAAGTTACACATAAAGTTCATTAGATTCGGAGCTACGGCCTAGAAGATATGAGCAAAACAAGTTAAGCATGACATTGATGCAAAATGCACCCAAACGTCAAGCAAACACCTCAAAACATGGATGCAACATGATAATATGAAGCTACATACAAAATCACGCAAGTTTCACATATAGCACACTCAAAACGGAGCAACGGTGCAACACATACACTCTATACAAGTCATAGCAACAATCTGTCCATAACATCAACTAGGCATCTTGCAAGCATCAAAACAATATGCTACAACACTCCAACATAATAACAAAAGGCATGGGCATGAAGTACAGGTAAAGCATAACAAAACATGAACACTGAGCTATCTCCAGAAACAACTAGAACATGCTCAAAAACACATGGAGATATTGCAAATAATAACAGTTTAAGACTTTAGCAGAAATAACATCAGGTTGCAATGTTTAGAGCTATCAAACAACATGTTACATGAACTTATCATGGCAAACAAAGGCATGGCATGATACTACTAATTGCATAGATCAAAAGTCCCTTACTGACCATGAGCCAAAAAGGCACAGAAAATATGATGGCACCCATGTAAACATGGCAAGTTATATTACAGATTCATACATGGCAGGAACAACAATAAGTAGGCATGTTCGTGAGCTTGAACCACTCACCACAGAGCAATACATGGCATGGCAAGGCAACCAACAGTAAGAAGACATGTTTATGAAGCTAAGCGTGGCAAGAGCAAGTTCATAGGAGGCATGGATCACTAGGAAAACACATGGGAACAAGTGAACTTAATGTTAACAGGTTGACAGCAACATTTTCAAGCAACTTTGGAGCAAGATAACAACATGTACCAGCCGTCTATAATTGCAACCAAGGGCATGAATGGATAGGGCATGACATGTAGATCAAAACATGTTTATAGAGCATCTCCAGATTATGCATAGAATGATTAGTAGAAGCATGTTAACATAGCAACAAAATATAACAGAATCTGCCTAGCAAAACAGTAACAGCAAGTGCCCTACTTAGCAAGCTTGATACACTCAGCACACAACTCACAAAAATACATGGTTAACACCCCTGGAAAGATGGCATGGCATAGATCAACATTCATGTAGACATCAACCTCAAAGGATGCACACATCAATCATGGCAAAATGATAAATCGCAAGTTATAACAGCCAAGCAGATTAACATCAACATGCACTCTTCCAACAAAGATTTCGTGCATCAAGATGACCTCAAATGAATATGATGCAATGGAATGAAATGATCTACTCGTCGAGACGAACAATTTGACATATTATACGCACGAAACGGAGCTACGGATGCAGAGATGTGATGCTATGAACATGGCATGTTTATGTATGAAATATGGGACTTTAGTGGATTACGGGGTCGACCTCGGTTCTGCACGGTTTTCGATGCGGCGGCGGATCTCGCCGAAGTTCTCGCCGGAGTTGACGGGGACGACGCCGGAGCTGCGGGAGAGGGCGGAGTTGGGGAAGCGGATCCAGCGAGGGTCGCGGATCCGTCGGATCTGTGGCGAGGCGTGGGGAGGCCGGGCGGCGCTTCGCCAATGAGGCAACGGCGGCGGGTCGCGGCGGCGGCCGGGACGGGGGAGGCGGGCGCCGCGAACACGGCCGGGCGCGGAGCGGGCGGCGCTGGCGAAGCTCGGGCCGGGGCATGGAGCGAAGCGGCTGGCGGGAGCGGCGCTGGCGCAGGGCGCGGCAGGCGCGGCGGCGGCGAAGCGGCGGCGGGCGGCGGCGCAGACGCCCAAGAAGCGGAGCGGATCGGGCTCGCTGGCCCCGGATGGGCTCTGGCGGGCGGCGCGCGGGACGGCGGCGGCGGGACAGGTGGCGCGATTCGATTGGTCCGGCGGATGGCGGACACGTCCGGCGGCGGGTGGACGTGTCCGTCACGGAGGAGGAAGAAGCTAGGGTTTGGATCCGAAAATTCGGAGGGGGAGGTGTTTATATAGGTAGAGGGAGCTAGGAGTGTCCAAATGAGGAGCGGTTTTCGGCCACACGATCGTGATCGAATGACCGAGAGCATGGAGGGGAGTTAGATGGGTTTTGGGCCACTTTGGAAGGGGTGTTGGGCTGCAACTCAAAGAGGGCTTTATGGTTACCCGGTTAACCGTTGGAGTATCAAACGACC
Source organism: Aegilops speltoides (assembly GCA_021437245.1). Taxonomy (NCBI): domain Eukaryota; kingdom Viridiplantae; phylum Streptophyta; class Magnoliopsida; order Poales; family Poaceae; genus Aegilops; species Aegilops speltoides. The sequence goes on from CM038142.1 coordinate 407,285,024, forward strand.
TCCGAATGGCACGAAACTTGACAGGCGGTCTACCGGTGCTATACCAAGGCCGCTTGGCAAACCTCGGGCCATTCCGAGAAAGTTTAACACCCGCACACGAAAAGAGAGAAGAGGGGGACGCCGGATGACATAGGAGCGCCGGATTGCAAAATGGACAACGGGGAAAATGCTCGGATGCATGAAATGAACACGTATGCAAAATGAAATGCACATGATGACATGATATGAAAAACAGATGATGACATGGCAAAGTGCAACACGCAAGCAAATGACATGGCAACGACGGCAAATAACTGGCGGACACCTGGCGCATCGGAACCGGGGCGTTACAACACTCCTCCACTAACAAGAGATCTCGTCCCGAGATCTTAGGACCAAGACGGAAGGGAAAAGGGATGAGGTGAAACAAGAACTCAAGAGAAGAAGCAAAGAGTCGAGAGCACTCGAGAAAAGAGAGGAACAACGAGAATGACGAGGATCGAAAGCTCACGGATTCAGATAGACTATGAAATCACTCGTTCTAACCGGAGTGGTTAGAATGAGAAAAGAAACGGATAAGACTGAAAGGATTTAGGCAGCACTCCGGCTGAAAAGGAAGGATTAGAACAAGAACTTGAGAGGATGGAATGATACTTGATGAACTCTTGAACAATGAATTAAATCATGAAGAATGTCATGAAGAACTTCGGTAAACAAAAAAAGGATGATGAGATAGAATAAAGGATGAACGAATAAGATGAGCCTTGCGGTGATTTAGATGGAGGTTCCGACGAGATGGCCGAGGAAATGAACTCCGAAAAAAGAAAAGATGAAAAACACTTGGAACTAGAATTTATTCAACAAGAACAAACTCTGAAGGAAAGGATTGAGAAGTGACATATCGCAAACTTGAGAAGGTCTTCATGAACCACCGGTAGGATAGAAAGAATAAATGGATTAATATGATAGACAAAGAAAAAGGAACTGAAAGAACCACCGTGAGAATTCGAAAATGACTGATGAAAGAGAATGAATCACTGGGAAGAATTAGAAGAACAAATATGCTAGAGGGGATTTAGATGCAAAAGAACGAAGAGATCGCGAACTGATAAAGAACACTTGAGCGAAGCACCGGAATAATATTGAGACGAACGAAAAGGGCACGGATATAGAATAATTGGAGAATGTATCTGAAAAACTTAGAACGAAGAAATCTTTCGAAAAGATGGCCTCCGGATGATCAAGAGAGAAAGCAACTCCTGAAATGTTCCGGATGGATGAAAAGAATTTGCATGACTTGAAACAATTTGATAGGATAACCTCGAGCTAGCACCATGAATCTCCGGGAGAACGGGCAGATTTAGAGGGAAAACTCTTCTTCAATCTTCAAAAGATGACGGGAAACACCACCAAAATTACTGAGATACTCCGGGAGAATGAAAAGCGAAGGGGGTTGAGCCAACAATGAAAATGATTTGAAATCAATCTTGGAGAAGGCATGTGACTGATGGACTCCATTCTTACGTCACACTTGAAAAGAATTTGAGAATAACTCCGGGGGAATTAGAAGAGTCAGGTAAGATCCTGGGAAAAGACCTGTGGGTTAGGGCCCACTGAAGAGAAAACACCGTTGGAAAGGATTGTAGAACAGATAGATGATGCATCGGGATGATTGAAATATTTTGAATGAGGTGACAACCTCGAATTAATTCGAACACAGGCGAATCTCTTGAGATGTCATGAGCACTCCGGAAGGATAAACTGGCAAGAGGCGAACGAGCAAAAGGGAAATACTTGAGCCGAGAGAAAGAATATAATCAACACCGAAAAACTTGAATTGAGTCCACCGAAGAAGAAAGGGATGAAGAATGACGAGTCGAGACGAGAATTCACCGGTTGAAATAATTGAGGGAAGACTGAAGAGGCTCCGAGCGAATGAAATTGATGGTCGAAAGAGATTCAGACTCCGGGAAGAAAAAAAGGGGGGAGGGCGGGAAAACACAGGCAACTGGAAGGGGAAACTGACGAATAATTTGAAGAGAAAACACCAATTGAAATCATTGAGCAAAGACTTCGCACGAGTAGGAAGGGTACTCGATTACGGACTCCGGTTCCGAGAACAAGAAGGGAGGGCGGGTGGGAAAAAAACAACTGAGGGTTGAACTCAAGGATGAAGAGGCTCGAGTCAACTCGACGAGAAATGCACCGGATCAAAAGAGCTGAGAACCAACGATCGGAAAGCCAACTGCGTGAACCTAAAGAAAAATTTGAAGGGGAAGATGAGTAGTTCAAAACACCTACGTCAAGAATCCTCACCAGAGCGACGAAGGGGCAGAGGAGTAAAAATAATCCCTACTCTCCGATATAACTAGACTCCGAAAATAGTTTTCTTCTAGACTCAACAACGGCCAAACTACACGATCAATCAAGGGGGGCTCCTAGGGTCGGTCGATGCTCTGATACCAACTTGTCACGCCCAATATGCGACCCTATCCAAAAGGAACTCGAAGGTCCCACTAAGGATAGACCCGCATATTGAAACGCTTTTGCAAGGTGGATATCATTACATCAACATTACATAATAGATGGGGATACATACAAGAGGCATACAATGCCACATGAATACAACAACATCTCATACAAGAACAACATCCGACTACGGATGAATCATAAACAGAAACTCAAACAATATCCACCCTGCTAGCCCAGGCTGCCGACCTGGAACCTATCCCCTGATCGAAGGAGCAGAAGAAGAACTCAACGCAAACAAGCATCGCTCTCGCGTCATGATCATCGCACAACCTGTACCTGCAACTGTTGTTGTAGTAATCTGTGAGCCACGAGGACTCAGCAATCCCATTACCATGGGTATCAAGACTAGCAAAGCTTAATGGGAAAGGAAGGGGTAAAGTGGTGAGGTTGCAGCAGTGACTAAGCATGATATGGTGGCTAACATACGCAAATGAGAGCGAGAAGAGAAACAAAGGAACGGTCGTCAACTAGCAATGATCAAGAGGTGATCCTGAACACCTACTTACGTCAATCATAACACGAAACCGTGTTCACTTCCGGACCACGAGAAGAGACCATCACGGCTACACACGCGGTTGATGCATTTTAATTCGGATCTGGTGTCAAGTTATCTACAACCGACATTAACAAATTCCCATCTGCCACATAACCGCGGGCACGGCTCTCGAAAGTTTATACCTGCAGGGTGTCCCAACTTAGCCCATGACAAGCTCTCGCGATCAACGAAGAATAGACCTTCTCCCAGAAGACCCGATCGGTCTCGGAATCCGGTACATCAAGACATTTCGACAATGGTAAAACAAGACCAGCAAAGCCGCCCGATGTGCCGACATTCCCGATAGGAGCTGCACATATCTCGTTCTCAGGGCAACACCGGATGAGACATCCTACGAGTAAAACCAGACCTCGAGTTGCCCCGAGGGGGCCCCGCAGTCTACTCGGTTCGGACCAGCACTTAGACAAGCACGGCCTGGGGGCTAAATAAAGATGACCCTTGGGTTAATTACTCCCAAGGAAAAATATAGGTGGTGGTGAGGCAAATGGTAAAACCAAGGTTGGGCCTTCTTTGGACAAGTTTTATTCAAAGCGAACCGTCGGGGGTCCCATAAATCACCCGACCGCGTTAGGAACGCATAAAATCGGGAACATAACACAAGTATGACGGAAACTAGGGCGGCAAGAGTGGAACAAAACACCAGGCATAAGGCCGAGCCTTCCACCCTTTACCAAATATATAGATGCATTAATAATATAAGAGATATTGTGATATCCCAACATAAACCCTGTCCACCATGGAGCAATCTTCAACTTCACCTGCAGCTAGCAACGCTATAAGCGGGGCTGAGCAAAGTGGTAACATAGCCAATCAACGGTTTGCTAGGAAGGTGTCAAAGGTTAGAGGTTCATGGAAATATGGGATGGCTTGAAGAACAATTTATAGGAAGCGCAGCATAGCGAAAGAACGAGGCAACTAGCATAGCAATGATAGTAGTGAGATCCAGGGTAGCGGTCATCTTGCCTGAAATCCCGCAAGGAAGAAGAACGAGTCCATGAAGAAGATGAAGCCACGAAGACGAATCACACGTAGACGAACGAATCCTCACGATCGCTACGAAACGGGAACTATCGAGAAGAAGCACACAACATGGTAAACACACCACACATGAACAAGGCATGATGCACAAACAAGTATGATGCATGAGAAATCTAGATGAGGCTACTCATGGCAAGAGATGATGCAAACAAGAACAACACATCAAGGCAAGTTTAAATGAGACCGGGAACAACATATAACAATTCCGGTAAGTCCTCATATGCAAATTTCGAAATTGGTCCAGAACTGAATAAACCTTATGTTCAAGTTGTTAAATAGCAAGTTAAGATGCACCAAGATGATCTACACGAAATTCTAGTCAAGTTACATATAAAGTTCATTAGATTCGGAGCTACGGCCTAGAAGATATGAGCAAAACAAGTTAAGCATGACATTGATGCAAAATGCACCCAAACATCAAGCAAATACCTCAAAACATGGATGCAACATGATAATATGAAGCTACATACAAAATCACGCAAGTTTCACATATAGTACACTCAAAACGGAGCAACGGTGCAACACATACACTCTATACAAGTCATAGCAACAATCTGTCCATAACATCAACTAGGCATCTTGCAAGCATCAAAACAATATGCTACAGCACTCCAACATAATAACAAAAGGCATGGGCATGAAGTACAGGTAAAGCATAACAAAACATGAACACTGAGCTATCTCCAGAAACAACTAGAACATGCTCAAAAACACATGGAGATATTGCAAATAATAACAGTTTCAGACTTTAGCAGAAATAACATCAGATTGCAATGTTTAGAGCTATCAAAAAACATGTTACAAGAACTTATCTTGGCAAACAAAGGCATGGCATGATACTACTAATTGCATAGATCAAAAGTCCCTTACTGACCATGAGCCAAAAAGGCACAGAAAATATGATGGCACCCATGTAAACATGGCAAGTTATATTACAGATTCATACATGGCAGGAACAACAATAAGTAGGCATGTTCGTGAGCTTGAACCACTCGCCACAGAGCAATATATGGCATGGCAAGGCAACCAACAGTAATAAGACATGTTTATGAAGCTAAGCATGGCAAGAGCAAGTTCATAGGAGGCATGGATCACTAGGAAAACACATGGGAACAAGTGAACTTAATGTTAACAGGTTGACAGCAACATTTTCAAGCAACTTTGGAGCAAGATAACAACATGTACCAGCCGTCTATAATTGCAACCAAGGGCATGAATGGATAGGGCATGACATGTAGATCAAAACATGTTTATAGAGCATCTCCAGATTATGCATAGAATGATTAGTAGAAGCATGTTAACATAGCAACAAAATATAATGAGAATCGCCTAGCAAAACAAAGAATAAAGAAGTGCCCTACTTAGCAAGCTTGATACACTCAGCACACAACTCACAAAAATACATGGTTAACACCCCTGGAAAGATGGCATGGCATAGATCAACATTCATGTAGACATCAACCTCAAAGGATGCACACATCAATCATGGCAAAAATGATAAATCAGCAAGTTATAACAGTTTCAGCAGATTAACATCAACATGCACTCTTCCAACAGCATTTCGAGCATCAAGATGAGCTCAAATGAATACGATGCAATGGAATGAAATGATCTACTCGTCGAGACGAACAATTTGACATATTATATGCACGAAACGGAGCTACGGATGCAGAGATGTGATGCTATGAACATGGCATGTTTATGTATGAAATATGGGACTTTAGTGAATTACGGGGTCGACCTCGGTTCTGCACGGTTTTCGATGCGGCGGCGGATCTCGCCGAAGTTCTCGCCGGAGTTGACGGGGACGACGCCGGAGCTGCGGGGAGAGGGGCCGGAGCTGGGGGAAGCCGGATCCAGGCGAGGGTCGCCGGATCCCGTCGGATCTGTGGCCGGAGGCGTGGGGGGCCGGCGGCGCTTCGCCACGGAGGAGGCAACGCGGCGGGTCGCGCGCGGGGCCGGGACGGTGGAGGCGGGCGCCGCGAAGTTTTGGCCGAGGGCGCTGAGCGGGCGGCGCTGGCGAAGCGGGCCGAGGGCGCGGAGCGGCGGCGCTGGCGCGGCAGCTGAAGGCGGTAGGGCGCGAAGTCTGGCGGCAGTCGCGGGCGGCGAAGGCGTCGGCGGGCGGCGGGCGCAGACGTCCGGCGAAGCGGAGCGGATCGGGCCTGCGGGCCCGGATGGGCTCCAGCGGCCGGGCGGCGCGTGGGACGGCGGCGGCGGGACAGGTGGCGCGATCTGATTGGTCCGGTGGAGCGGGCGGACACGTCCGGGCGGCGGGTGGACATGTCCGTCGGCGGGAGGAGGAAGAAGCTAGGGTTTGGATCCGAAAATTCGGAGGGGGAGGTGTTTATATAGGTAGAGGGAGCTAGGAGTGTCCAAATGAGGAGCGGTTTTCGGCCACACGATCGTGATCGAACGACCGAGAGCATGGAGGGGAGTTAGATGGGTTTTGGGCCACTTTGGAAGGGGTGTTGGGCTGCAACTCAAAGAGGGCTTTACGGTTACCTGGTTAATCGTTGGAGTATCAAACGACCTCCGAATGGCACGAAACTTGACAGGCGGTCTACCGGTGCTATACCAAGGCCGCTTGGCAAACCTCGGGCCATTCCGAGAAAGTTTAACACCCGCACACGAAAAGAGAGAAGAGGGGGACGCCGGATGACATAGGAGCACCGGATTGCAAAACGGACAACGGGGAAAATGCTCGGATGCATGAAATGAACACGTATGCAAAATGAAATGCACATGATGACATGATATGAAAAACAGATGATGACATGGCAAAGTGCAACATGCAAGCAAATGACATGGCAACGACGACGAATAACTGGCGGACACCTGGCGCATCGGAACCGGGGCGTTACAGGGTCATAAGGCAAAACTCAAAACTAAATCATACCGAAACTTTATTCTACTAGATCAAGATATTACTAAAAGGATCGAACTAAGTAGAACGGTAAAGATAGGAGTGTGATGGTGATACGATACCGGAGCACCTCCCCCAAGCTTGGCAGTTGTCAAGGGGAGTGCCCATACCCATGTGATTATGTCTCTTTCTTCGGAGATGGTGATGATGGAGTTGTTGACGATGTAGGCTTGTCGTCCATCTTCCAAGGCATAGGCTCACCATCATAGAAGGATGATCAAGTCTCCGGGATCCGCAAATATGCAACCAAACTCATCCTCTTGAATCCATATTCATACTCATAGTTTTGGTTTTGCAGGTTATAGATATGGGCTTGGAGGTGCTCGATTTTCTCATGAAGCTTGAAGATGTTTTCCCCAATGTTCTTGGCATCCAGCTTTTGGTTGTTGGTGTACTCCGCGATCATCATCTGGTTGGCGTTGAGTCCACGTTCCACCATCCCTTGGCACTTGAAAACCTGTTGTTCCGTTGCTTCGAGTCTTGTCTCCACGCTTCCGGTCCTCCTTGGTCCCTCAACATCGCGGATGTGCAGCACCCCCTCACACATCTCAATGGTTTGAGGGTGTTGCAGCACCTCTGCGAGGTAGGGGTTGATGACCTTCTCTGTAAACTTGTCCTTGGGGGCGCTTGAACACGTCATGGTGATTTAGATCTGTCAGAAAAATAGCTCGAAACAAAGATAAAGGATATTTGCGTAATACGGTGGTCAAAACCTTTGGGAGATTATATAATAAAATTTTGCCGAACAAAAGAAGTACCGTGCAAGAAAACGGAGTCCGGAGAGCACACGAGGTGCCCACGAGGCAGGGGGCGTGCCCAGGGGATAGGGCGCGCCCTCCACCCTCGTTGATGCCTCGTGTCCTTCCCGGACTACTTCTTATTTTCCTATTTTCTTAAATATTCTAAAACAGAGAAAAACTGCTATTAGAACTGTTTTGGAGTCGGTTTATGAAGGAAATATGCCCTAGAGGCAATAATAAAGTTATTATTTATTTCCTTATTTCATGATAAATGTCTATTATTCATGCTAGAATTGTATTAACCGGAAACATAATACATGTGTGAATATATAGACAAACAGAGTGTCACTAGTATGCCTCTACTTGACTAGCTTGTTAATCAAAGATGGTTATGTTTCCTAACCATGAACAAAGAGTTGTTATTTGATTAACAGGATCACATCATTAGTTGAATGATCTGATTGACATGACCCATTCCGTTAGCTTAGCACCCGATCGTTTAGTATGTTGCTATTGCTTTCTTCATGACTTATACATGTTCCTATGACTATGAGATTATGCAACTCCGTTTGCGGAGGAACACTTTGGTACTACCAAACGTCACAACGAATCGGGTGATTATAAAGGAGTACTACAGGTGTCTCTAAAGGCAGATGTTGGGTTGGCGATTTCGAGATTAGGATTTGTCACTCCGATTGTCGGAGAGGTATCTCTGGGCCCTCTCGGTAATGCACATCACTTAAGCCTTGCAAGCATTACAACTAATGAGTTAGTTGCGAGATGATGTATTATGGAACGAGTAAAGAGACTTGCGATAACGAGATTGAACTAGGTATTGGATACCGACGATCGAATCTCGGGCAAGTAACATACCGATGACAAAGGAACAACGTATGTTGTTATGCGGTTTGACCGATAAAGATCTTCGTAGAATATGTAGGAGCCAATATAGGCATGCAGGTCCCGCTATTGGTTATTGACCAAGAATAGTTCTAGGTCATGTCTACATAGTTCTCGAACCCGTAGGGTCCGCACGCTTAAGGTTTCGATGACAGTTATATTATGAGTTTATGAGTTTTGATGTACCGAAGGAGTTCGGAGTCCCGGATGAGATCAGATACATGACGAGGAGTCTCGAAATGGTCGAGACGTAAAGATCGATATATTGGACGACTATATTCGAGTTCGGAATGGTTCCGAGTGATTCGGTATTTTTCGAGTACCGGGAGTTACGGGAATACGGGGAAGAGTATTGGGCCTTAATGGGCTTTAGTGGGAAGGAGCCGAGGAGGCGCGCGCCCTCCCAAGGCCAGTCCAATTGGACAAAGGGTTTGGGGCGCGCCCCCTCTTCCTTCCTTCTCCACTTCCCTCTTTCCCCTTGACCTAGTTGGACTAGGAAAGAAGGAATCCTACTCGGTGGGAGTAGGACTCCTGGCGCGCCTCCTCCTAGGGCCGGCCTCCTCCTCCCTCCCTCCTTTATATGGGGCAGGGGCACCCCATAGACACACAAGTTGATCTACGGATCGTTCCTTAGCCGTGTGCGGTGCCCCTTCCACCATATTCCACCTCGGTCATATCGTCGCAAAGCTTAGGCGAAGCCTGCGCCGATAGAACATCAAGATCGTACCACGCCGTCGTCGACGGAATTCTCCTCGACACTCGGCTGGATCGGAGTTCGAGGACGCCATCGAGCTGAGCGCGGCGCTGAACTCGGAGGTGCCGTGACGTTCGGTACTTGGATCGGTCGGATCGTGAAGACGCACGACTACATCAACGCGCGCAGTAAACGCTTCGCTTACGGTCTCACGAGGGTGCGTGGACAACACTCTCCCTCTCGTTGCTATGCCATCACCATGATCTTGCGTGTGCGAGGAATTTTTTGAAATTACTACGTTTCCCAACATGATGGCATCCGAGCCTAGGTTTTATGGTTTGATGTTTTGCACGAGTAGAACACAAGTGAGTTGTGGCGATATAAGTCATACTGCCTACCAAGCATGTCATATTTTGGTTCAGCGGTATTGTGAGATGAAGCGGCCCGGACCGACATTACGCGTACGCTTACGCGAGACTGGTTTCACCGTTACGAGCACTCGTGCTTAAAGGTGGCTGGCGGGTGTCTGTCTCTCTCACTTTAGTTGAACCGAGTGTGGCTACGCCCGGTCCTTGTGAAGGTTAAAACAGAGTCTATTTGACAAACTATCGTTGTGGTTTTGATGCGTAGGTAAGAACGGTTCTTGCTAAGCCCGTAGCAGCCACGTAAAATTTGCAACAACAAAGTAGAGACGTCTAACTTGTTTTTGCAGGGCATGTTGTGATGTGATATGGTCAAGACGTGATGCTATATTTTATTGTATGAGATGATCATGTTTTGTAACCGATGTTATCGGCAATCTGGCGAGAGCCATATGGTTGTCGCTTATTGTATGATATGCAACGCATCGTAATTGCTTTACTTTATCACTAAGCGGTAGCGATAGTCGAGAAGCAATAGATGGCGAACGACAACGATGCTACGATGGAGATCAAGGTGTCGCGCGGTGACGATGGTGATCATGGCGGTGCTTCAAGATGGAGATCACAAGCACAAGATGATGATGGCCATATCATATCACTTATATTGATTGCATGTGATGTTTATCCTTTATGCATCTTATCTTGCTTTGATTGACGGTAGCATTTTAAGATGATCTCTCACTAAAATTATCAAGTAGTGTTCTCCCGAGTATGCACCGTTGCCAAAGTTCGTCGTGCCGAGACACCACGTGATGATCGGGTGTGATAAGCTTCACGTCCATCTACAACGGGTGCAAGCCAGTTTTGCACACGCAGAATACTCGAGTTATACTTGACGAGCCTAGCATATGCAGATATGGCCTCGAACACGGAGACCAAAAGGTCGAGCGTGAATCATATAGTAGATATGATCAACATAAGATGTTCACCATTGAAAACTACTCCATCTCACGTGATGATCGGTTATGGTTTAGTTGATTTGGATCACGTGATCACTTAGATGACTAGAGAGATGTCTGTCTAAGTGGGAGTTCTTAAGTAATATGATTAATTGAACTTAAATTTATCATGAACTTAGTCCCGTAGTATTTTGCAAATTATGTTGTAAGATCAATAGCTCATGAAGTTGCTTTCATATGTTTGTTTTGATATGTACCTAGAGAAAGCGTGTTGAAAGATGTTAGTAGCAATGATGCGGATAGGATCCGTGATCCGAGGTTTATCCTCATTGCTGCGCAGAAGAATTATGTCCTTGATGCACCGCTAGGTGACAAACCTATTGCAGGAGCGGATCGACGTTATGAACGTTTGGCTAGCTCAATATGATGACTACTTGATAGTTTTGTGCACCATGCTTTATGGCTTAGAATCGGGACTTCAAAGATGTTTTGAACATCATGGACCATATGAGATGTTCCAGAATTGAAGTTAATATTTCAAGCAAATACCCGAGTTGAGAGATATGAAGTCTCCAACAAGTTCTATAGCTAAAAGATGGAGGAGAATCGCTCAACTAGTGAGCATGTACTCAGATTGTCCAGGTACTACAATCGCTGAATCAAGTGGGAGTTAATCTTCCGAGATAAGATAGTGATTGACAAAATTCTCTAGTCACCATCACCAAGTTAGTAGAACTTTGTGATGAACTATAGTATGCAAGGGATGATGAAAATGATTCCCGAGTTTTTCATGATGATGAAATCGATGAAGGTAGAAATCAAGAAAGAGCATCAAGTGTTGATGGTTGACAAGATCACTAGTTTCAAGAAAGGGCAAAGGAAAGAAAGGGAACTTCAAGTAGATTGACAAGCAAGTTGTCACTCCCACGAAGAAACCCAAAGCTGAACCAAAGCCTGAAACCGAGTGCTTACATCGCAAAGGAAATGGTCCTCGAAGCGGAACTGCCCTAAATATTTGGTGGATAAGAAGGATGGCAAAGTGAAAAGGGTATATTTGATATCTGGTGTTTTATGTGTGCTTTACTAGTGTTTATAGCAACCCCTCGGTATTTGGTACTGGTTCGGTTGCTAAGAGTAGTAACTCAAACGGAGTTGCGAGAATAAATGTAAACTAGTTAAGGGTGAAGTGACGATGTGTGTTGAAAGTAGTTTCAAGATTGATATGATCATCATCGCACACTCCCTATACTTTCGGGATTAGTGTTGAACCTAAATAAATGTTATTTGGTGTTTACGTTGAGCATGAATATGATTTGATCATGTTTATTGCAATACGGTTATTCATTTAAGTAAGAGAATAAACTGTTGTTCTGTTTACATGAATAAAACCTTATATGGTTACACACCCAATGAAAATGGTTCATTGGATCTCGATCGTAGTGATACACATATTCATAATATTGAAACCAAAAAATACAAAGTTAATAATGATAGTGCAACTTATTTGTGGTAATCGCCGTTTAGGTCATATTGGTGTAAAGCGATGAAGAAACTCCATCTTGATGGGATTTTGGAATCACTTGATTATGAATCACTTGATGCTTGCGAACCGTGCCTTTTGGGCAAGATGACTAAAACTCCGTTCTCGGAACAATGGAACAAGCTCTTGACTTATTGGAAATAATACATACCGATGTATGCGATCCAATGAGTGTTGATGCTCGTGGCAAGTATCGTTATTTTCTGACCTTCACAAGATGATTTGAGCAGATATGGGTATATCTACTTGATGAAACATAAGTTTGAAATAGTTGAAAGGATCAAAGAATTTCAGAGTGAAGTGGAAAAATCATCGTAACAAGAAAATAAAGTTTCTGTGATATGATCACGGAGACGAATATTTGAGTTGCGAGTTTGGTCTTCAATTAAAACAATGTGGAATAGTTTCACAGCTCACGCCACCTGGAACACCACAATGTTATGGTGTGTCCAAACATCGTAACCGCACTTTATTGGATATAGTGCAATCTATGATGTTTCTTACCGATTTACCAATATCATTTTGGGATCATGCATTAGAGACAGCTGAATTCACGTTAAATAGGGCACCATCTAAATCCATTGAGACGACACTATATGAACTGTGGTTTAGCAAGAAACCAAAGTTGTCGTTTCTTAATGTTTGGGGCTGCGATGCTTATGTGAAAAAGTTTCATCCTGATAAGCTCGAACCCAAATCGGAGAAGTACGTCTTCATAGAATACCCAAAGGAAATTGTTGGGTACACCTTCTATCACAGATCCGAAGGCAAGATATTCGTTGCTTAAGATGGATCCTTTCTAGAGAAGGAGTTTCTCTCGAAAGAAGTGAGTGGGAGGAAAGTAGAACTTGATAAGGTAATTGTACCTTCTCCCTTATTGGAAAGCAGTTCATCACAGAAATCTGTTCCTGTGACTACTACACCAATTAGTGAGGAAGCTAATGATGATGATCATGTAACTTCAGATCAGTTACTACCGAATCTCGTAGGTAAACCAGAGTGAGATCCGCATAGTGGTACGGTAATCCTGTTCTGGAAGTCATGTAACTAGACCATGATGAACCTACGAACTATGAGGAAGCGATGATCAGCCCAGATTCCGCGAAATGGCTTGAGGCCATGAACTCTGAGATGAGATCCATGTATGAGAACAAAGTATGGACTTTGGTGGAGTTGCCCGATGATCGGCAAGCCATATTGTATAAATGGATCTTCAAGAGGAAGACGGACGTTGATAGTAGTGTTACTATCTACAAAGCTCGACTTGTCGCAAAAAGGTTTTTGACAAGTTCAAGGTGTTGACTACAATGAGATTTTCTCAACTGTAGCGATGCTTAAGTCTGTCCAAATCATGTTAGCAATTGCCACAATTTATGAAATTTGGCAAATGGATGTAAAACTGCATTCTGAATGGGTTTCGGAGGAAGAGTTGTATGTGATGCAACCGAAGGTTTTATCGATCCAAAGGAGCTAACAAAGTGTGCAAGCTCCAGCGATCCATCTATGGACTGGTGCAAGCATCTCGAGTTGGAATATACGCTTTGATAAGTTGATCAAAGCATATAGTTTATCAGACTTGCGGTGAAGCCTGTATTTACAAGAAAGTGAGTGGGAGCACTACTGACATTTCGATAAGTATATGTGAATGACATATTGTTGATCGGAAATATTGTAGAATTATTCGCAAAGCATAAAGGAGTGTTTAAAAGGAGTTTTTCAAAGAAAGACCTCGGTGAAGCTGCTTGCATATTGAGCATTAAGATCTATAGAGATAGATCAAGACGCTTGATAAGTTTTTTCAATGAGTACATACCTTGACAAGATTTTGAAGTAGTTCAAAATGGAGCGATCAAAGAAAGAGTTCTTGCCGTGTTACAAGGTGTGAAATTGAGTAAGACTCAAAACCCGACCATGGCGTAAGATAGAAAGAGAATGAAAGTCATTCCTATGCCTTGGCCATAGGTTCTATAAAGTATGCCATGCTGTGTACCGATCTATTGTATACCCTACATCTGAGTTTGGCAAGGAGTACAATAGTGATCTAGGAGTAGATCACTGGACAGCGGTCAAAATTATCCTTAGTGGAATAAGGATATGTTTCTCGATTATGGAAGTGACAAAAGGTTCGTCGTAAAGGGTTACGCCGATGCAAGTTTTGACACCGATCTGGATGACTCTAAGTCTCGATCTAGATACATATTGAAAGTGGGAGCAATTAGCTAGAGTAGGTCCGCAAGAGCATTGTAGACATAGAATATTTGCAAAATACATACGGCTCAATGTGACAGATCCGTTGATTAAACTTCTCTCACGAGCAAAACATGATCATACCTTTGTACTCTTTGGGTGTTAATCACATAGAGATGTGAACTAGATTATTGACTCTAGTAAACCCTTTGGGTGTTGGTCACATGACGATGTGAACTATGGGTGTTAATCATATGAGATATGATTATTGGTGTTCAATCACATGGCGATGTGAACTAGATTATTGACTCTAGTGCAAGTGGGAGACTGAAGGAAATATGCCCTAGAGGCAATAATAAAGTTATTATTTATTTCCTTATTTCATGATAAATGTCTATTATTCATGCTAGAATTGTATTAACCGGAAACATAATACATGTGTGAATATATAGACAAACAGAGTGTCACTAGTATGCCTCTACTTGACTAGCTTGTTAATCAAAGATGGTTATGTTTCCTAACCATGAACAAAGAGTTGTTATTTGATTAACAGGATCACATCATTAGTTGAATGATCTCGATTGACATGACCCATTCCGTTAGCTTAGCACCCGATCGCTTAGTATGTTGCTATTGCTTTCTTCATGACTTATACATGTTCCTATGACTATGAGATTATGCAACTCCGCTTGCGGAGGAACACTTTGGGTACTACCAAACGTCACAACGAATCGGGTGATTATAAAGGAGTACTACAGGTGTCTCTAAAGGCGATGTTGGGTTGGCGATTTCGAGATTAGGATTTGTCACTCCGATTGTCGGAGAGGTATCTCTGGGCCCTCTCGGTAATGCACATCACTTAAGCCTTGCAAGCATTACAACTAATGAGTTAGTTGCGAGATGATGTATTACGGAACGAGTAAAGAGACTTGCCGTAACGAGATTGAACTAGGTATTGGATACCGACGATCGAATCTCGGGCAAGTAACATACCGATGACAAAGGAACAACGTATGTTGTTATGCGGTTTGACCGATAAAGATCTTCGAGAATATGTAGGAGCCAATATGGGCATGCAGGTCCGCTATTGGTTATTGACCAAGAATAGTTCTAGGTCATGTCTACATAGTTCTCGAACCCGTAGGGTCCGCACGCTTAAGGTTTCGATGACAGTTATATTATGAGTTTATGAGTTTTGATGTACCGAAGGAGTTCGGAGTTCCGGATGAGATCGGATACATGACGAGGAGTCTCGAAATGGTCGAGACGTAAAGATCGATATATTGGACGACTATATTCGGAGTTCGGAATGGTTCCGAGTGATTCGGGTATTTTTCGGAGTACCGGGGAGTTACGGGAATACGGGGAAGAGTATTGGGCCTTAATGGGCTTTAGTGGGAAGGAGCCAGGAGGAGGCGCGCGCCCCTCCCAAGCCCAGTCCGAATTGGACAAAGGGTTTGGGCGCGGCCCCCCTCTTCCTTCCTTCTCCACTTCCCCTCTTTCCCCCCTTGACCTAGTTGGACTAGGAAAGAAGGAATCCTACTCCCGGTGGGAGTAGGACTCCCTTGGCGCGCCCTCCTCCTAGGGCCGGCCTCCTCCTCCCTCCCTCCTTTATATACGGGGGCAGGGGGCACCCCATAGACACACAAGTTGATCTACGGATCGTTCCTTAGCCGTGTGCGGTGCCCCCTTCCACCATATTCCACCTCGGTCATATCGTCGCAAAGCTTAGGCGAAGCCCTGCGCCGGTAGAACATCAAGATCGTCACCACGCCGTCGTGCTGACGGAATTCTCCCTCGACACTCGGCTGGATCGGAGTTCGAGGGACGTCATCGAGCTGAACGTGCGCTGAACTCGGAGGTGCCGTACGTTCGGTACTTGGATCGGTCGGATCGTGAAGACGTACGACTACATCAACCGCGTTGTGCTAACGCTTCCGCTTACGGTCTACGAGGGTACGTGGACAACACTCTCCCCTCTCGTTGCTATGCCATCACCATGATCTTGCATGTGCGTAGGAATTTTTTTTGAAATTACTACGTTTCCCAACAGTTTACTTACCGTACCACATACCTATTCCTTTTCGGAGTCTGAAACGTTCTGGAAAGTGTCCCTTATGTATTCCTCCGGGGTCATAGTTTCAATAACATTAGTTTCAACATTTATTGGATTACCTGGGATATAATGTTTGATTCTTTGACCGTTCACCACCTTCGGATTTGTGCCTTCGAAGTTGTTGATTTTTATGGCACCGGAACTTTAGACCTCCTTGATAACGTAAGGACCTTCCCATTTAGAGAGGAGTTTTCTTGCAAAAAAACTTAAACGAGAGTTGAAAAGCAACACATAATCACCTACATTAAACTCACGCTTTTGTGTCCTTTTGTCATGCCATCTTTTAACTTTTTCTTTAAACAGTTTGGCATTCTCATAGGCTTGGGTTCTCCATTCATCAAGTGAGCTAATGTCAAATAACCTCTTCTCACCGGCAAGTTTGAAATCATAATTGAGCTCTTTAATGGCCCAATATGCCTTATGTTCTAGTTCGAGAGGTAAGTGACATGCTTTTCCATAAACCATTTTATATGGAGACATACCCATAGGATTTTTATATGCAGTTCTGTAAGCCCATAGTGCATCATCAAGTTTCTTGGACCAATTCTTTATAGATCTATTAATAGGCTTTTGAAAAATCAATTTAAGCTCTCTGTTACTCAGTTCTACTTGGCCACTAGACTGTGGGTGATAAGGAGGTAAAATTCTATGATTAACATCATACTTAGCAAGCATTTTACAAAAAGCACCATGAATAAAATGTGAACCACCATCAGTCATTAGGAATCTAGGGACTCCAAACCTCGGAAAAATAACTTCTTTAAGCATCTTAATAGAGGTGTTATGATCAGCACTACTAGCTGGAATAGCTTCTACCCACTTAGTAACGTAATCAACAGCAACTAAAATATGTGTATACCCATTAGAGGAAGGAAACGGCCCCATATAATCAAAGCCCCAAACATCAAATGGTTCTATAACAAGTGAATAATTCATAGGCATTTCTTGACGTCTACTAATATTACCAATTCTTTGGCATTCATCGCAAGACAAGACAAACTTACGGGCATCCTTGAAGAGAGTAGGCCAATAAAAACTGGATTCAATACCTTATGCGCAGTTCTATCTCCAGTGTGGTGTCCTCCATAAGCCTCGGAGTGACACTTGCGTAGGATCTGTTCATGTTCATGCTCAGGTATACAACATCTAATAACACCATCTACTCCTTCTTTATAAAGGTGTGGGTCATCCCAGAAGTAATGTCTTAAATCCTAGAAACACCTTTTCTTTTGCTGGTATGTGAAACTAGGTGGTATAAATTTAGCAACAATGTAATTAGCATAATCAGCATACCATGGAGCAGTACAAGAAGAATTTATGACAGCTAATTGTTCGTCAGGAAAGCTATCATCAATAGGTAGTGGGTCATCAAGAACATTCTCTAACCTAGACAAGTTGTCTGCAACGGGGTTCTCAGCTCCCTTTCTATCAATAATATGCAAATCAAATTCTTGTAGCAAGAGAACCCATCTAATAAGTCTAGGTTTAGCATCTTTCGTTTCCAGAAGATATTTAATAGCAGCATGATCAGTGTGAATAGTTACTTTAGAATCAACAATATAAGGTCTGAACTTATCACAAGCAAATACAACTGCTAAAAATTCTTTTTCAGTAGTAGCATAATTTCTCTGGGCACTGTCTAGAGTTTTACCAGCATATTGTATAACATTTAATTTCTTATCAACTCTTTGTCCTAAAACAGCACCTACGGCATAATCACTAGCATCGCACATAATTTCAAAAGGTAAATTCTAATCAGGTGGCTGGACAATAGGTGCAGAAATCAGAGCTTTCTTAAGTATTTCAAATGCTTCCACACAATCATCATCGAAGAGAAAAGGAATATCTTTTTGTAAGAGATTAGTTAGAGGCCTAGAAATTTTAGAGAAGTCTTTAATGAACCTCCTATAAAAACCGGCATGACCAAGGAAACTTCTTATACCTTTAATGTCCCTAGGACACGACATCTTTTCAATAGCATCAACTTTGGCTTTATCAACTTCAATACCTCTTTCAGAAATTTTATGCCCCAAGACAATGCCCTCATGAACCATAAAGTGGCACTTCTACCAATTCAAGACAAGATCAGTATCTTCACATCTCTGCAAAACTTGATCAAGGTTGCTCAAGCAATCATCAAAAGAAGATCCATAAATGGAGAAATCATCCATGAAAACCTCAACAATCTTTTCACAAAAGTCAGAGAATATAGCCATCATGCATCTTGGAAAGGTAGCAGTCGCAGGTGCATTACATAAACCAAAAGGCATACATCTATAAGCAAAAGTACCGAAAGGGCAAGTAAAAGTGGTCTTTTCTTGATCCTCTTTTGACACAGGTATTTGAGAGAAACCAGAGTAACCATCTAGAAAGCAAAAATGTGTATGTTTGGATAATATTGAAAGCATTTGACAAATAAAAGGCAAAGGGTAATGATCCATTTTAGTAGCTTTATTTAATTTGCGGAAATCAATTACCATCCTATAACCTGTAACAATTCTTTGCGGGATCAATTCATCTTTATCATTAGGAACAACAGTAATACCTCCCTTCTTAGGGACACAATGGACAGGACTTACCCACTGACTATCAGCAACGGGATAAATTATACCTACCTCGAGGAGCTTTAGTATTTCTTTTCTTAACACTTTTTTCATCTTAGGATTTAATCGTCGTTGGTGATCAACAACTGGTTTGGCGTCTTTCTCCAATTTTATTTTGTGTTGGCATAGAGTGGGACTAATGCCCCTAAGATCATCAAGAGTATATCCAATAGCAGCACGGTGCTTCTTCAGAGTTTTCAATAATTTCTCATCTTCCTGTTCTGAAAGGTTAGCACTAATAATAACAGGATATATCTCTTTTTCATCAAGATAAGAATATTTAAGAGTATTAGGTAGTGGTTTAAGCTCGAACACGGTATCACCCTTGGGTGGAGGAGGATCCCCTAGGATTTCAACAGGCAAGTTGTGTTTCAAAATAGGTCCCTGTTTAAAGAATACTTCATCTATCTCCCTTCTTTCATTCATAAACATATCATTTTCATGGTCTAGCAAATATTGTTCTAAAGGGTCATTAGGAGGCACGCAATAGAAGCAAGACCAATAATTTCATCCTTACTAGGCAATTCTTTATCATGGGGTTGTCTATGAAATTTAGCAAACTTAAACTCATGAGACATATCCCCTAAACCAATCGTAACAATATCCTTTTCGCAATCTATCTTAGCATTAACAGTATTCAAGAAGGGTCTACCAAATATAATGGGACAAAAGCTATCTTGTGGGGAACCAAGAACACGAAAATCAGCAGGATATTTAACTTTCCCACACAAGACTTCAACATCTCTAACAATCCCAACTGGTGAAATAGTATCTCTATTGGCAAGCTTAGTTGTAACATCAATTTCTTCTATCTCAGCAGGTGCAATATCATGCATAATTTCTTTGTATAAGGAATGAGGTATTGCACTTGCACTAGCACCCATATCACATAAGCCATGATAACAATGATGTCCTATTTAACAGAAATAACAGGCATGCCTACAACAGGTCTATGTTTATTTTTAGTATCGGGTCTAGCAATTCTAGCAGTTTCATCACAGAAGTAAATAACATGCCCATCTATATTATCAGCCAAGAGATCTTTAACCATAGCAATACTAGGTTCAACTTTAATTTGCTCAGGTGGTGTAGGTGTTCTAGTATTACTCTTACGAACCACAGTTGAAGCTTTAGCATGATCCTTTATCCTAACAGGGAAAGGTGGTTTCTCAATATAGGTAGTAGGAACAATAGGATCATTATGAGTGATAGTATTTTCTTCAACTTTAATAGGTGCAACTACTTTTACTTCAGTGGGAGGATTATATTTAAACCACTTCTCCTTAGGGAGGTCAACATGAGTAGCAAATGGTTCACAGAAATAAGCTACTATCTCAGAGTGAAGTCCATATTTAGTGCTAAATTCACGAAAAGCATTGGTATCCATAAAAGATTTCACACAATCTAACTTAGGTGTCATACCTGACCCCTTACCTTCGTCGAGATCCCAATCTTCAGAGTTGCATTTAATTCTTTCCAATAAATCCCATCTGAATTCAATGGTCTTCATCATAAAAGAACCAGTACAAGAAGTATCGAGCATGGAGCGATTGTTGAGAGAAAGCCGAGCATAAATTTTTTGAATAATCATTTCTCTTGAGAGCTCATGATCGGGGCATGAATATAACATTGACTTAAGCCTCCCCCAAGCTTGAGCGATGCTTTCTCCTTCGCGAGGCCAAAAATTATATATATAATTACGATCACGATGAACAAGATGCATAGGATAAAACTTCTGATGAAATTCCAATTTCAATCGGTTGTAGTTCCATGATCCCATATCATCACATAGCCTAAACCATGTCAATGCCTCTCCCTTCAAAGATAAAGGGAAGACCTTCTTCTTGATAACATCATCGGGCATACCCGCAAGCTTAAATAATCCACAAACTTCATCCACATAGATTAAGTGCAAATTGGGATGCAATGTTCCATCTTCGGTAAAAGGATTAGCTAGCAGTTTCTCTATCATACCCAAAGGAATTTCAAGGCAAACACTTTCAGTAGGTTCAGTAGGTTGAGGAGCAACTCTTTGCTCTACTAGTCGGGGTGAAGATACCCCGAACAAGCCCCTCAAAGGATTATGTTCCATAGTAACAAGTGACAGTACATTTCAGCACACTATATAAAATTTTCCTTACCATGTTCCACTCACCAAAGGCGCTTCACTCCCCGGCAACGGCGCCAGAAAATAGTCTTGATAACCCACAAGTATAAGGGATCGCAACAGTTTTCGATGGTAGAGTATTCAACCCAAATTTATTGATTCGACACAAGGGGAGCCAAAAAACTTTCTCAAGTATTAGCAGTTGAGTTGTCAATTCAACCACACCTGGATAACTTAATATCTGCAGCAAAGTATTTAGTAGCAAAGTAATATGGAAGTAATGGTAACAGTAGCAAAAGTAATAGTAGCAGTGTTGTAGTAATTGTAACAGTGGCAACGGTAAAGTAACTAAGGAAAGATCAATATTTGAAAAGCTTGTAGGCATTGGATCAGTGATGGATAATTATGTCGGATGCGATTCCTCATGCAACAGTTATAACATAGGGTGACACAGAACTAGCTCCAGTTCATCAATGTATGTAGGCATGTATTCCGAATATAGTCATACGTGCTTATGGAAAAGAACTTGCATGACATCTTTTGTCCTACCCTCCCATGGCAGCGGGGTCCTATTGGAAACTAAGGGATATTAAGGCCTCCTTTTAATAGGGTACCAGACCAAAGCATTAACACTTAGTGAATACATGAACTCCTCAAACTACAGTCATCACCGGGAGTGGTCCCGATTATTGTCACTTCGGGGTTGCCGGATCATAACACATAGTAGGTGACTATTGACTTGCAAGATAGGATCAAGAACTCACATATATTCATGAAAACATAATAGGTTTATATCTGAAATCATGGCACTCGGGCCCTAGTGACAAGCATTAAGCATAGCAAAGTCATAGCAACATCAATCTTAGAACATAATGGATACTAGGGATCAAACCCTAACAAAACTAACTCGATTACATGGTAAATCTCATCCAACCCATCACCGTCCAACAAGCCTATGATGGAATTACTCACGCACGACGGTGAGCATCATGAAATTGGTGATGGAGGATGGTTGATGATAATGACGATGATGGATTCCCCTCTCCGGAGGGATGTTTCCCCGGCAGAACAGCTCCGCTAGAGCCCTAGATTGGTTCCGCCAAGGTTCCGCCTCGTGGCGGTGGTGTTTCTTCCTGAAAGCTTGCTTATGATTTTTTCCAGGGTAAACGACTTCATATAGCAGAAGATAGCCACAGGAGGACTGCCAGGGGGGCCCACGAGGCAGGGGGGCGCGCACAGGGGGGTAGGGCGCGCCCCCACCCTCGTGGCCAGGGTGTGGGCCCCCTCTGGTACTTTCTTTGCTTGGTATTTTTTATTAATTCCAAAATTAACTTTTGTGGAGTTTCAGGACTTTTGGAGTTGTGCAGAATAGGTCTCTAATATTTGCTCCTTTTCCAGCCCAGAATTCTAGCTGCCGGCATTCCCCCTCTTCATGTAAACCATGTAAAATAAGAGAGAATAGGCATAAGTATTGTGACATAACGTGTAATAACAGCCCATAATGCAATAAATATCGATATAAAAGCATGATGCAAAATGGACATATCATTAACGCGGTTGATGCAGTCGAACGTCTTCGCGATCCAACCGATCCAAGCACCGAACGTACGACACCTCTGCGTTCAGCACACATTCAACTCGAAGACGTCCCTCGTACTCTTGATCTAGTTGAGGCCGAGGGAGAGTTTCGTCAGCACGACGGCGTGGTGACAGTGATGATGAAGTTACCGCCGCAGGGCTTCGCCTAAGCGCTACGACGATATGGCCGAGGTGTGTAACTGTGGAGGGAGGCACCGCACACGGCTAAAACAATTGTCAACTTGTGTATCTAAGGGGTTCCCCCTCCCCCATATATAAAGGAGTGGAGGAGGGGGAGGGTCGGCCCTCTATGGCTGACACGTCTCCGTCGTATCTATAATTTTTGATTGTTCCATGCCAATAGTATTCAACTTTCATATACTTTTGGCAACTTTTTATACTATTTTTGGGACTAACATATTGATCCAATTGCCCAGTGCCGTTCTCGTCTGCATTGCATGTTTTTGTTTTGCAGAAACCCAATATCAAACGGAGTCCAAATGGGATAAAAACGGACGAAGATTTTTTTTGGAATATTTATGATTTTTGGGAAGTAAAATCAATGCGAAACAGTGTACGGGGTGGCCACGAGATAGGGGGGCGCGCCCTCCCCCCTGGGCGTGCCCTAGACTCTCGTGGGCCACCCATAAGGCGGTTGACGCTCTTCTTTTG
This sequence comes from Aegilops speltoides, assembly GCA_021437245.1. Taxonomy (NCBI): domain Eukaryota; kingdom Viridiplantae; phylum Streptophyta; class Magnoliopsida; order Poales; family Poaceae; genus Aegilops; species Aegilops speltoides. The sequence continues at coordinate 407,308,510 of CM038142.1, forward strand.
GTGCAAGAAAGATAATTTTATGTGAAAGATCTGGGCGAAAGATTCACCCCAATAGGAGTTACGGATCTCCGGATATTTAAGAAACGGTGAAGGGGTAGAATCTGGGAACGCAGAAATAGAGAGATAGATCCAATCTCGGAGGGGCTCTCGCCCTCCCAAGCCATGGGAGCCAAGGACCAGAGGGGAAACCCTTCTCCCATCTAGGGAGTAGGTCAAGGAAGAAGAAGAAGAAGGGGCTCTCCCCTTGCTTCGATGGCGCCGGAACATGGCCGGGGCCATCATCATCACTGCGATCTTCACCAACAACTTCACCGCCTTCATCACCAACTCTTCCTCCCTCTATGCAGCGGTGTAACCTCTCTCTTACCCGCTGTAATCTCTACTTAAACATGGTGCTCAACGCTATATATTATTCCCCAATGATGTATGGCTATCTTATGATGTTTGAGTAGATCCGTTTTGTCCTATGGGTTAATTGATGATCGTGATTGGTTTGAGTTGCATGTTTTACTATTGGTGCTGTCCTATTGTGCCCTCCGTGTCGCGCAAGCGTGATGGATTCCCGTTGTAGGTTTTGCAATACATTTATGATTTGCTTATGGTGGGTTGCATGAGTGACTGAAACACAAACCCGAGTAAGTAGGTTGTTTGCGTATGGGATAAAAGGGGACTTGATACTTTAATGCTATGGTTGGGTTTTACCTTAATGAATCTTTAGTAGTTGCGGACGCTTGCTAGAGTTCCAATCATAAGTGCATATGATCCTAGTAGAGAAAGTTGTTAGCTTATGCCTCTCCCTCAAATAGAATTGCAACAATGATTACCGGTCTAGGTATCGATTGCCTTGGACAAATAACTTTCTCATAACAAAAAGCTCTCTAGTAATACTTACTTTATTGCATCTTTATCTAAACAGCCCCTACCTTTTATTTACGTGTTCTTTATTATCTTGCAAACCTATCCTATCACACCTACAAAGTACTTCTAGTTTCATACTTGTTCTAGGTAAAGCAAACGTCAAGTGTGCGTAGAGTTGTATCGGTGGTCGATAGAACTTGAGGGAATATTCATTCTACCTTTAGCTCCTTGTTGGGTTCGACACTCTTACTTATCGAAAACTATTGCGATCCCCTACACTTGTAGGTTATCAAGTCCTATTTCTGGCGCCATTGCCGGGGAGTCATAGCGTGGGGTGAATGTTCTCGTGTGTGCTTGTTTGCTTTATCACTAAGTAATTTTTATTTGCTGTTCTAAGTTGTTCTCTATCTTCAGTTATGGATATGGAATGCAAAATACCAAAAAAATTAGGTGTACTTGCTACTCATGGAGATGGGGTAACTCCTAAAACCCTCGATTCTCATTATGTGAAAGATATTGTGTACTACTTTGGTAATCCTGAGAAAACCCCATTCAACTTTATAATGGGAGACACGTTGGATCAACGTGAATACTTTAGGGATTATCACTCGACACAAAAAGGGAAACTATTATGGGACCAATTTATTATGTTGCGATGGTATGCCCGGGATCTATGCTTGAGATATGATATTACTTGTTGCTCTAGGATGAAGGCTCCACACCTTCCCTTTTCATGCAAATTTAATGATAATGAAACCTTAGCTTCTTATGCTAATGGTATATATGATTACTATGATGTGGAACAAATAGAAGAATTTGTTGCTTTTAAGGCTGCTTATGAAATTGAATCTTTGTTTGAAAAGTATGAAGCTTTTGATGACGATGGTGTTTATAGGACTGAAAATCTTGCTATACTTAGATATTGCTATGAAAATTATGAATACAATTACTATATTAATGCATTTATTGAGAAAGTCTCCGCTGTCCAAGAAGAGACTAATATTTTGCAGGAAGCTATGGAAGAAGAAATTGATGAAACTGTGAGCTCATTGGATGAAAAAGATGATGAGGAGAGTGAAGAACAAAAGGAGGAAGAGCGGATTAGCTACCCGTGCCCACCTTCTAATCAGAGTAACTCTTCAACTCATACATTGTTTAATTCCCCTTCGTGCTTACCGAAGGATGATTGCTATGATCCCGTTGATTCTCTTGAAATATCCCTTTTTGATGATCCTTGCTATGCTTGTGGCCAAGATGCCAATATGAGTTATGCTTATGGAGATGAACTTGCTATAGTTCCTTATGTTAAACATTAAATTGTTGCTATTGCACCCACGCATGATAGTCCTATTATCTTTTTGAATTCTCCCGACTACACTATATCGGAGAAGTTTGTGCTTATTAAGGATTATATTGATGGGTTGCCTTTTACAATTGCACATGATGATTTTGATGAATGTAATATGCATGTGCTTGCTGCTCCTACTTGCAATTATTATGAGATAGGAACTGTATCTCTGCCTCTCTATGTTTCCAATATGATAAAATTGCAAGAAACTGCTTATACTATGTGTTGGCCTTTACTATGTGTGCATGATTGTTATTTTATGACATGCCGATGCATAGGAAGAGGGTTATACTTCGATGTTGCATGATATATGTTACTTTGTGCTCACTACTAAATTACAAATCATTGTTAATTGAAATTGGCTTTGATATACCTTGGGATCCGGGTGGATTCATTACTTGAGCGCTAAATGCCTAGCTTAATGGCTTTAAAGAAAGCGCTGCCAAGGAGACAACCCGGAAGTTTTAGAGAGTCATTTATTTCTATTGAGTGCTTTCATATAGTTTAAAAACACAAAAATAAAGAGGGGAACCTAAAAACTTTTCAAAAAGGAAAGTGAAAGTGAGAAAGACAAGCATTGTTGAAGTGGGAGCTAGCCTTGAACTTTGTTCATGCTCACGGAAACTTTGTGAATCTTGATTAAAGAAACTTTTCAACAAAAATAATTATCCCCTTGTACAATTACATTGTATTATAAAAATAATGTGCTAAGGTTTGCCTTTAGGATGTTTACAATGCTTGTTGGTTTGTACGGTGCAGGACAGAAACTTTGGCTGTAGTGTGCGATTTTACATTTTTAACTGGAACGTCAATTAGTTCTGATTCCTTCTGCACTGTATTTCTATACAACTTTTTTATTTTCACTAATTTTGGTAGAATTTTTGGGGTACCATAAGTATGGTGGATGTTCAGATTGCTACAAACTGTTCTGTTTTTGACAGATTCTGTTTTTGATGCATAGTTTGCTTGTTTTGATGAATCTATCAATTTATATCAGTGGATTAAGCCATGAAAAAGTTATATTACAGTAGAAATAATGCAAAAACAAAATTTGAATTGGTTTTCTACAGTACTTAGAGTGGTGATTTGCTTTATTATACTAACGGATCTTACCGAGTTTTCTGTTGAAGTTTTGTGTGGATGAAGTGTCTAAACGATGAGGTCTCGATATGAGGAAAAGGAATAGAGGCAAGAGCTCAAGCTTGGGGATGCCCGAGGCACCCCAAGTAAATATTCAAGGAGACTCAAGCATCTAAGCTTGGGGATGCCCCAGAAGGCATCCCCTCTTTCTTCAACAAGTATCGGTATGTTTTCGTATTCGTTTCGTTTATGCATTATGTGCAAGTCTTGGAGCGTCTTTTGCATTTAGTTTTCACTTTTCTTTTATGCACCATGCTGGTATGAGATAGTCCTTCGTTGATTTATAGAATTCTCATTGCACTTCACATAAATCTTTTGAGTATGGCTTTATAGAATGCTTCATGTGCTTCACTTATATCATTTGAAGTTTGGATTGCCTGTTTCTCTTTACATAGAAAACCGCCATTTGTAGAATGCTCTTTTACTTCAATTATGTTTGTTAGAGCGTGGGCATATCTTTTGTAGAAAGAATTAAACTCTCTTTCTTCACTTATATCTATTTAGAGAGATGACAATAATTGGTCATTCACATGGTTAGTCATAAAATCCTACATAAACTTGTAGATCGCTGAATATGATATGTTTGATTCCTTGCAATAGTTTTGCGATATAAAGGTGGTGATATTAGAGTCATGCTAGTGGGTGGTTGTGGATTGTAGAGACACTTGTGTTGAGGTTTGCAAGTCCCGTAGCATGCACGTATGGTAACCGTTGTGTGACAAATTTGAAGCATGGGGTGTTTCTTTGATTGTCTTCCTTATGAGTGGCGGTCGGGGACAAGCGATGGTCTTTTCCTACCAATCTATCCCCCTAGGGGCATGCGTAGTAGTACTTTGCTTCGAGGGCTAATAATTTTTTGCAATAAGTATATGAGCTCTTTATGACTAATGTGAGTCCATGGATTATACACACTTTTACCTTTCCATCATTGCTAGCCTCTTCGGTACCGTGCATTGCCCTTTCTCACCCCGAGAGTTGGTGCAAACTTCGCCGGTGCATCCAAACCCCGTGATATGATACACTCTATCACACATAAGCCTCCTTATATCTTCCTCAAAACAGCCACCATACCTACCTATCATGGCATTTCCATAGCCATTCCAAGATATATTGCCATGCAACTTCCATTATCATCATATACATGACTTGAGCATTCATTGTCATATTGCTTTGCATGATAGTAAGATAGCTAGCATGATGTTTTCATGGCTTGTCCGTTTTTTGATGTCATTGCTATGCTAGATCACTACACATCCCGGTACATCACCGGAAGCATTAATATAGAGTCATGTCTTTGTTCCAGTATCGAGTTGTAATATTGAGTTGTAAGTAAATAAAAGTGTGATGATCATCATTATAGAACATTGCCCCATGAAAAAAAGAAAAAGAAAAAAAAAGGAAAGGCCAAAGAAGCCTAAATAAAAAAGGGGGCCAAAGAAGCCCACCCAAAAAGAAAAAAAGAGAAAAAAGAAAAAAAGAAAGAAAGAGAGAAGGGGCAATGTTACTATCCTTTTACCACACTTGTACTTCAGAGTAGCACCATGTTCTTCATAGAGAGAGCCTCCTATGCTTTCACTTTCATATACTAGTGGGAATTTTCATTATAGAACTTGGCTTGTATATTCCGATGATGGGCTTCCTCAAATGCCCGAGATCTTCATGAGCAAGCAAGTTGGATGCACACCCACTTAGTTTCAGTTTGAGCTTTCATACACTTATAGCTCTAGTGCATCCGTTGCATGGCAATCCCTACTCACTCACATTGATATCTATTGATGGGCATCTCCATAGCCCGTTGATACGCCTAGTTGATGTGAGACTTTCTCCTTTTTTGTCTTCTCCACATAACCCCCACCATCATATTCTATTCCACCTATAGTGCTATATCCATGGCTCATGCTCATGTATTGCGTGAAAGTTGAAAAAGTTTGAGATTATTAAAGTATGAAACAATTGCTTGGCTTGTCATCGGGGTTGTGCATGATTAAATACTTTGTGTGATGAAGATAGGGCAACAACCAGACTATATGATTTTGTAGGGATAACTTTCTTTGGCTATGTTGTTTTGAAAAGACATGATTGCTTTATTGGTACGCTCGAAGTATTATTGTTTTTATGTCAAATGATAGACTATTGCTTTGAATCACTCGTGTCTTAATATTCATGCCATGATTAGATATATGATCAAGATTATGCTAGCTAGCATTCCACATCAAAAATTATCTTTTTTATCATTTACCTACTCGAGGACGAGCAGGAATTAAGTTTGGGGATGCTGATATGTCTCCGTCGTATCTATAATTTTTGATTGTTCCATGCCAATATTATTCAACTTTCATATACTTTTGGCAACTTTTTATACTATTTTTGGGACTAACATATTGATCCAGTGCCTAGTGCCGTTCTCGTCATTGCATGTTTTTGTTTCGCAGAAACCCAATATCAAACGGAGTCCAAACGGGATAAAAACGGACGGAGATTCTTTTGGAATATTTATGATTTTTGGGAAGTAAAATCAACGCGAAACAGTGTCCGGGGTGGCCACGAGATAGGGGGGCGTGCCCTCCCCCCGGGCACGCCCTGGACTCTCGTGGGCCACCCGTAAGGCGGTTGACGCTCTTCTTTTGGCGCAAGAAAGCTAATTTTATGAGAAAGATCTAGGCGAAAGATTCACCCCAATCGGAGTTACGGATCTCCGGATATTTAAGAAACAGTGAAGGGGTAGAATCTGGGAACGCAGAAACAGAGAGATAGATCCAATCTCGGAGGGGCTCTCGCCCCTCCCAAGCATGGGAGCCAAGGACCAGAGGGGAAACCCTTCTTCGATCTAGGGAGGAGGTCAAGGAAGAAGAAGAAGAAGAAGGGGGGCTCTCTCCCCCTTGCTTCTGGTGGCGCCGGAACGCCGCCGGGGGCCATCATCATCACCGCGATCTTCACCAACAACTTCACCGCCTTCATCACCAACTGTCCCTCCCTCTATGGAGCGGTGTAACCTCTCTCTTACCCGCTGTAATCTCTACTTAAACATGGTGCTCAATGCTATATATTATTCCCCAATGATGTATGGCTATCTTATGATGTTTGAGTAGATCCGTTTTGTCCTATGGGTTAATTGATGATCATGATTGGTTTGAGTTGCATGTTTTATTATTGGTGTTGTCCTATTGTGCCCTCTGATACGTCTCCGTCGTATCTACTCTTCCAAACACTTTTGCCCTTGTTTTGGACTCTAACTTGTATGATTTGAATGGAACTAACCCGGACTGACGTTGTTTTCAGTAGAATTGCCATGGTGTTGTTTTATGTGCAGAAAATAAAAGTTCTCAGAATGACCTGAAACTCCACGGAACACCTTAGAAAAAACAATAAAAAATCCTCGCGAAAGATGAAGACTAGGGGGCCCACACCCTGTCCACGAGGGTGGGAGGCGCCCCTTGGGCGCGCCCCCTACCTCGTGGGCCCCCTGGTGGCCCTCCGACGCCAACTCCAACTCCATATATTGGCTTCCGGGGAGAATCAAATCAAAGAGAAGAAATAATCGTGTTTTACGATACGGAGGCGCCGCCAAGCCCTAATCTCTCTCGGGAGGGATGATCTGGAGTCCGTTCGGGGCTCCGGAGAGGGGGATTCGTCGCCGTCATCATCATCAACCATCCTCCATCACCAATTTCATGATGCTCACCGCCGTGAGTGAGTAATTGCATCTAGGCTTGCTGGACAGTGATGGGTTGGATGAGATTTATCATGTAATCGAGTTAGTTTTGTTAGGGTTGGATCCCTAGTATCCACTATGTTCTGAGATTGATGTTGCTATGACTTTGCTCTGCTTAATGCTTGTCACTAGGGCCCGAGTGCCATTATTTCAGATCTGAACCTATTATGTTTTCATGAATATATGTGTGTTCTTGATCCTATCTTGCAAGTCTATAGTCACCTACTATGTGTTATGATCCGGCAACCCCAAAGTGACAATAATCGGGACCACTCCCGGTGATGACCATAGTTTGAGGAGTTCATGTATTCAATATGTGCTAATGCTTTCTTCCGGTTCTCTATTAAAAGGAGGCCTTAAGATCCCTTAGTTTCCAATAGGACCCCGCTGCCACGGGAGGGTAGGACAAAAGATGTCATGCAAGTTCTTTTCCATAAGCACGTATGACTATATACGGAATACATGCCTACATTACATTGATGAACTGGAGCTAGTTCTGTGTCACCCTATGTTATGACTGTTACATGACGAACCGCATCCGGCATAATTATCCATCGCTAATCCGGTGCCTACAAGTTTTCCATATACTGGTTCTCGCTTATTTACTTTTCCGTTGCTACTGTTACAATCACTACAAAATACCAAAAACATTACTTTTGCTGTCTTTACTTTTGTTACCGTTACCACTACTATCATATTACTTTGCTACTAAACACTTTGCTGCCGATACTAAGTTTCCAGGTGTGGTTGAATTGACAACTCAGCTGCTAATACTTGAGAATATTCTTTGGCTCCCCTTGTGTCGAATCAACAAATTTGGGTTGAATAATCTACCCTCGAAAACTGTTGCGATCCCCTATACTTGTGGGTTATCAAGACCTTTTTCTAGCGCCGTTGCCGGGGAGCATAGCTCTAATTCTTTGAGTCACTTGGGATTTATATCTGCTGGACACTATGAAGAACTTGAAAGACGATCGAACTACTATTTTGCCCTCAACTACGAGGGAAGGTAAGGGACTGCCATCTAGCCTTGCACTAGATTCTCCTTATGTTATGAGTAAGTTTGCGACGCCTAAACCTACTACTGATGATGCCACTTCTGCTATGCATGATACTTATGATGAAAGTACTTCTATGCTTGATACTATTGTGCCCCTTGGTGAATTTCTTGATGAGCAAATTGCTAGGTCTAGAGAAAGAGAAATTATTGAACCTGAACACTATGATGTTAGTGATGATGAAAATATGCCTGCTATTCCTGAAGGTTATCTTTTTGATGCTGAATCGTCTGCAGCTATTCTTGCTTGCCAGGATAGATATGAACTTAAGAGGTTGCTAGCTAAATGGAGTAAAGAATCTTTTAGAGATAGGATGAGACCCGACCCTGCTTTTAATACTTCACCCATTTGTGTTCCTGATTAGGATTATTATGATTTTTCTATTGATCCAGATATAATTACTTTGGTTGAATCTGATCCTTTTTATGGCTATGAATCTGAAACTGTTGTGGCACATCTTACTAAGTTAAATGATATAGCTGCCCTGTTTACTAATAATGAGAGACCGCGCTACCTTTAGTTACTCAAAATATTCCCATTCTCATTAAAGGGTGATGCTAAGATTTGGTATAATTCTCTTGATCCTAGTTGTGTGCAAAGTCCCTAGATATGATTTATTACTTCTCTGCTAAATATTTCCCTGCTCATAAGAAACAAGCTGCTTTGAGGGAAATATACAACTTTGTGCAAATTGAAGAAGAGAGTCTCCCACAAGCTTGGGGGAGGCTTCTCAAGTTACTTAATGCTTTGCCTGATCATCCTCTTAAGAAACCTGAAATATTTGATATCTTTTATAATGGACTAACTGATGCTTCCAGAGATTTCCTGGATAGTTGTGCTGGTTCTCTTTTCAGGGAAAGAACACCGGATGACGCTGAAATTCTATTGAATAATATGTTGGCAAATGAAAATAATTGGGCACCTCTGAGCCAGCTCTGAGCCAGTTCAGAGCCAACCATCGAGCCTATTCCTAAACCAACTCCGAAGAAGAGAGGTGTTCTATTTCTCAGTCCCGAAGATATGCAAGAGGCAAAGAAATCTATGAAAGAAAAAGTTATTAAAGCTGAAGATGTTAAGAATTTACCTCCTATTGAAGAAATACATGGTCTTAATTTACCGCCTATTGAAGAAGTATATGATCTCAATTACTTATTTAATGAAGAACCTCCCAATATCCCGACACAGGTAGTAAAGGTAAATTCTCTCTATAGATATGATAAAGTTGAAGTCCCTCCTACTAAAATTGCTAGTCAGTGCTTGGATGAGTTTGATGACTTTATGTTTAAGCAAGATGACTTTAATGCTTATTTTGGTAGACAATTAAAACAAAATACCTTTTTGATTAAATGCTTGGGTGATTATATGGCTGATATTAGAGGTGAACTTAAACTTGTTAGCAAACATGCTTCTATGGTTACCACTCAAGTAGAACAAGTACTTAAAGCTCAGAAAGAAGTGCTTGCTGAAATGAATAGTAAGAAAAATGATTATGTTGTTAGAGTAGCTACTAGAACTGGTAGAATGACTCAGGAACCTTTGTATCCTGAAGGCCACCCTAAGAGAATCGAGCAAGATTCTCAGAGAAATAATATAGATGTACCTAGTTCTTCTAAGAGGAAGAAAAAGAAAAATGATAGGACTTTGCAAACTTCTAGTGAACCTATTTCTAATGCTGAAACACAATCAGGTGATGAACATAAACCTAGTGATAATGTTAATGATAATGTTCATGTTGATGCTCAACCTAGTAATGATAATGATGTAGAAGTTGAACCTGCTGTTGATCTTGATAACCCACAATCAAAGAATCAACGTTATGATAAAAGAGACTTCGTTGCTAGGAAACATGGTAAAGAAAGGGAACCATGGGTTCAGAAACCCATGCCTTTTCCTCCGAAACCATCCAAGAAAAAGGATGATGAGGATTTTGAGCACTTTGCTGAAATGATTAGACCCATCTTTTTGCGTATGCGATTGACTGATGTGCTCAAAACAAATCCTTATGCTAAGTATATGAAGGATATTATTACTAATAAAAGAAAGATACCTGAAGCTGAAATTTCCACTATGCTTGCTAATTATACTTTTAAGGGTGGAATAACAAAGAAACTTGGAGGTCCAGGAGTACCTACTATACCATGCTCCATTAAGAGAAATTATGTTAAAACTGCTTTATGTGATCTTGGAGCCGGTGTTAGTGTTATGCCTGTCTCTTTATATCGTAGACTTGATTTGAATAAGTTGACACCTACTAAAATATCTTTGCAAATGGCTGATAAATCAACTGCTATACCTGTCGGTATTTGTGAGGATGTGCCTGTTGTGGTTGCAAATGTTACTATTTTAACGGACTTTGTTATTCTTGATATTCCCGAGGATGATAGTATGTCTATTATTCTTGGAAGACCTTTCCTTAATACTGAGGGGCTGTTATTGATTGCAACAAAGGCAATGTCACTTTCCATGTTAATGGCAATGAGCACACGGTACACTTTCCTAGGAAACAACCTCAAGTTTATAGTATCAACTCTATTGGAAAAATTCCATCGATTATATTTTGAGGTCTTGAATTTCCTCTCCCTGCTGTCAAGAAAAAGTATGATATTCTTATTGTTGGGGATTTTCATATCCCCATTGAGGTAACTTAGCATATTCGAAATTTCTCCGGTTCCGTGATTATTCGGAATGAGTTTGTTAACAAGACTTGATCAACCTTGTTAGTGGGTTCATTTTGATGATCACGAGATGGATGAAACTAGAAGCACAACCTTATGTACCCTCTTTATATTTTCTGTTACTTAGTAGAAATAAAGTGAAATAGTATTTTTCTACCTGCTTCCTGACTTATCCGTGCAATATAAAAATATCCCAAAAATAAAAGTCCTCAGAATGCCATGCAAATTTAATATGATTTTTTTGGGAATATTTGAGAATTTACTGTGCAAAAATTACCACGGGGGGAGCTGCCACCTCGCCACGAGGGCGGAGGGTGCGCCCCCTGCCACGTGGGCCCACGGTGGCCCTCCTCCACTTATTCCTGCACCCATCTTCTTCCTCTGTCTCACACAAACACGAAAAACCAACTCAAGCACGAGTTCGGCCCCGTTCTTTGTGATTTTGATCTCCTTGCTCAAAGCACCTCTTGCAAAACTGCTTGGGGAGATTGTTCCTTGGTATGTGACTCCTCCATTGGTCCAATTAGTTTTTGTTCTAGTGCTTTATTCATTGCAAATTTGTGCTGCATAGGTGACCATGTTCTTGAGCTTGCATGTCAAATTTATATGGTTCTAAGTAGTCCCAATGCTTTATATAGGCTCTAGGCACTTGTGGGAGTTGTTACTATCAACTTTATTGAAGTTGGTTCACTTTTATTTGAAGTTACTAAAAATTTCAGATTGTTTTAGAAATAATGAAGAAATTATTGAGGGGCTTGTCGAGCCGAAGCTCGAAGGAAAAACAAAAGGAAGAGGAGCAGAAGCACAAATTTAATTTACCTCGCACCGCGGAGGTCCGGCCGTGTGAATGGCCTTCCGATGACTTCTTGAGGAGAGCCGGGATTTATGAGGATTTCTATTTATTGATTGAGAATGCTGGCATCACCAACTTCCTCGACGACCAATGTCATCAGTATCTCTTACTCACAAATACTTTTGTGCAAAACCTCTACTTTTTCCCTAAGAAATCACCTCCAACAGTAGAGTTTCATTTATATGATGTTGTTAAAGAGATGACATTAGCTGAATTCTGCGAGGTTTGAAGAATACCCTTTGAGGGCACCTTAGATGAATCCCACCGTAATGAAGTAGAAGCTTTTATTAACACCATCACGATGGGAGAAACCAGGAAGGTTTCTGATGCAAGGATCACTAGCATACATTTTCCCGTTTTACGCTACTTTGCCTGCTCCTTCTTTGTTTAACTTGTCTGCAGAACCTCACATCGTTCCGTGGTCGGCTGTTCAAGCCTATCGGAACCCTGCACCAGCCCCGAAGCCGGAGCCACAAGATGAGCCTCCACGACTATCTGTTTATTCTTGGGATCCAGAGGAGGCTGCCAGCCAGTGACAGTCAGAGTCTTCTTCGTCACACTATGACCCCAGCTACACCTACGAGTATCCGCCAGGCTATCCCTGGCAATAGACCAACTTAGGCCAAAAGCCTAAGCTTGGGGGAGTACGTATTTCCTACCGACATTACATTCATGTTCACACACACACACACTCATTGCTAGATGTCGATGCTCATACTTTTTCACTGCATTATCCATGTTAGTTTAAATTTCTTTTTCCTGCTTTCTTCTTGTGTGTTTGATAAACTTTAAGAAAAACAGAAAAAGTTAGTTAGTCTACTTTCTTTGCTTGTAGTAGAATTAAAAAGAAAAAACCCAAAAATATTTCCCATTCTTCTTTTACTTGTTGGGAGCTTTCCCGTGTAAATAGTTTTTCTTTTCTTTTCTTTTCTTTGGGGGTCGAGAAGACCATATTGAAAATGCTTAGTGGCTCTTATATGCATGATTGTTTATTTAATTTAGAGCCCATATTACTTGTCTTCTCTCTTGAGTTGAATGCTTGCGATTCAGCTTAGTCCAATGCGTGCACTCTTATTATTATACACACCGTTCGGTCGTGCAAGTGAAAGGCAATAATGACGATATATGATGGACTTATTGGGAAGAGAAAAGCTGGTATGAACTCGACCTCTCTTGTTTTTGTAAATATGATGATTCATCGTGCCTGATTCAGCTATTATGAAGTAAACATATTTGCAATGACATTTGGAGATTATAGTTGCTTGTGCCATGCTTGATTAGCTATGAGTTATAATGGTTTACCTTGCGTGCCAACATGCTATTAGAATGATTATGATGTGGTATGATGGGATGGTATCCTCCTTTAAATGAATTGAGTGACTCGACTTGGCACATGTTCACGCATGTAGTTCAATCAAATCAACATAGCCTTCACGATATTTATGTTCATGGTAGCTTATATCCTACTCATGCTTGTATTCGGTGTAAATTAGTTTTAATGCATGTTTACGACTATTGTCGCTCTCTCAGTTGGCCGCTTCCCAGTATTTTGCTAGCCTTCACCTGTACTAAGCGGGAATACTGCTTGTGCATCCAAACTCCCTAAACCCCAAAGTTGTTCCATATGAGTCCACTATACCTACCTATATGCGGTATTTACCTGCCGTTCCAAGTAAATTTGTATGTGCCAAACTCTAAACCTTCAAATAAACATTCTGTTTTGCATGCTCGAATAGCTCATATGTCAACTAGAGTTGCCCTTATCTTCCGTGTTAGGCGGGTTATTCTCAAGAGGAGTGGACTCTGCTTCTCATTCACGAGAAAATGGCTGGTATCCGGGATGCCCAGTCCCATGCTTTATGCAAACTAAATCAAAATAACTGCAAACAAAACTCCCCTTGGGACCCGTTGAATATTGGAGGCACTCGTTGTTTCGAGCAAGCCAGGGATTGATGCTTGTGGAGGAAGGGGAGTATAAACTTTACCATTTTGTTTGGGAACCGCCTATAATCTGTTTAGCATGGGAGATATCGTCGTCTTTTAGTTGTTATGTTGACAATGAAAGTATGCCGCTCAAAATATAATTCATCTCTATTTCAAAACCGAGCTCTGGCACCTCTACAAATCCCTGCTTCCCTCTGCGAAGGGCCTATCTATTTACTTTTTATGTTGAGTCATCACCCTTCTTATTAAAAAGGACCCGCTGGAGAGCACACTGTCGTTTGCATTCATTATTGTTGGTTTATATTGGGTATGACTTGACTGGATCTCTTTTACCATGGATTACAATGTTTAGTCAGTCCTTGATCTTTAAAGGTGCTCTGCATTTATGTTTTGCGGTCTCAGAAAGTGCTAGCGAGATACTATTTTGTTATATCATGTTATGATTATTTTGAGCAAGTGTCGTCATCCGAGTTTTATTATTATGGCTCGCTAGCTGATTATGCTATTGATATGAGTAATTGTGAGACCTACGTGTTATTATGAGTATGGTTAGTTCATAATAATTGCTGAAACTTGAATGCTGGCTTTTCATGTTTACAACAACAAGAGCAAACAGAGTTTGTAAAAGCTTTTCTTTTTCTCTTTCAGTTTGTCAACTGAATTGCTTGAGGACAAGCAAGGGTTTAAGCTTGGGGGAGTTGATACGTCTCCGTCGTATCTACTTTTCCAAACACTTTTGCCCTTGTTTGGGACTCTCACTTGTATGATTTGAATGGAACTAACCCGGACTGACGCTGTTTTCAGTAGAATTGCCATGGTGTTGTTTTATGTGCAGAAAATAAAAGTTCTCGGAATGACCTGAAACGGACGGAGATTTTTTTTGGAATATTTATGATTTTTGGGAAGTAAAATCAACGCGAAACAGTGTCCGGGGTGGCCACGAGATTGGGGGCGTGCCCTCCCCCCGGGCGGGCCCTGGACTCTCGTGGGCCACCCGTAAGGCGGTTGACGCTCTTCTTTTGGCGCAAGAAAGCTAATTTTATGAGAAAGATCTGGGCGAAAGATTCACCCCAATCGGAGTTACGGATCTCCGTATATTTAAGAAACATTGAAGGGGTAGACTCTGGGAACGCAGAAACAGAGAGATAGATCCAATCTCGGAGGGGCTCTTGCCCCTCCCAAGCCATGGGAGCCAAGGACCAGAGGGGAAACCCTTGTCCGATCTAGGGAGGAGGTCAAGGAAGAAGAAGAAGAATGGGGGCTCTCTCCCCCTTGCTTCCGGTGGCGCCGGAACGCCGCCGGGGGCCATCATCATCACCGCGATCTTCACCGACAACTTCACCGCCTTCATCACCAACTCTTCCTCCCTCTATGCAGCGGTGTAACCTCTCTCTTACCCGCTGTAATCTCTACTTAAACATGGTGCTCAATGCTATATATTATTCCCCAATGATGTATGGCTACCTTATGATGTTTGAGTAGATCCGTTTTGTCCTATGGGTTAATTGATGATCATGATTGGTTTGAGTTGCATGTTTTATTATTGGTGTTGTCCTACTGTGCCCTCTGATACGTCTCCGTCGTATCTACTTTCCCAAACACTTTTGCCCTTGTTTTGGACTCTAACTTGTATGATTTGAATGGAACTAACCCGGACTGACGTTGTTTTCAGTAGAATTGCCATGGTGTTGTTTTATGTGCAGAAAATAAAAGTTCTCGGAATGACCTGAAACTCCACGGAACACCTTAGAAAAAACAATAAAAAATCCTCGCAAAAGATGAAGACCAGGGGGCCCACACCCTGTCCACGAGGGTGGGGGGCACCCCCTGGGTGCGCCCCCTACCTCGTGGGCCCCCTGGTGGCCCTCTGACGCCAACTCCAACTCCATATATTGGCTTCCGGAGAGAAAAAAATTAGAGAGAAGAAATAATCGCGTTTTACGATACGGAGCCGCTGCCAAGCCCTAATCTCTCTCGGGAGGGCTGATCTGGAGTCCGTTCGGGGCTCCGGAGAGGGGGATTCGTCGCGGTCGTCATCATCAACCATCCTCCATCACCAATTTCATGATGCTTACCGCCGTGAGTGAGTAATTGCATCGTAGGCTTGCTGGACAGTGATGGGTTGGATGAGATTTATCATGTAATCGAGTTAGTTTTGTTAGGGTTTGATCCCTAGTATCCACTATGTTCTGAGATTGATGTTGCTATGACTTTGCTATGCTTAATGCTTGTCACTAGGGCCCGAGTGCCATGATTTCAGATCTGAACCTATTATGTTTTCATGAATATATGTGTGTTCTTGATCCTATCTTGCAAGTCTATAGTCACCTACTATGTGTTATGATCCGGCAACCCCGAAGTGACAATAATCGGGACCACTCCCGGTGATGACCATAGTTTGAGGAGTTCATGTATTCACTATGTGCTAATGCTTTCTTCCGGTTCTCTATTAAAAGGAGGCCTTAATATCCCTTAGTTTCCAATAGGACCCCGCTGCCACGGGAGGGTAGGACAAAAGATGTCATGCAAGTTCTTTTCCATAAGCACGTATGACTATATACGGAATACATGCCTACATTACATGATGAACTAGAGCTAGTTCTGTGTCACCCTATGTTATGACTGTTACATGACGAACCGCATCCGGCATAATTATCCATCGCTAATCCGGTGCCTACGAGTTTTCCATATATTGGTTCTCGCTTATTTACTTTTCCGTTGCTACTGTTACAATCACTACAAAATACCAAAAACATTACTTTTGCTGTCTTTACTTTTGTTACCGTTACCACTACTATCATATTACTTTGCTACAAAATACTTTGCTGCAGATACTAATTTTCCAGGTGTGGTTGAATTGACAACTCAGCTGCTAATACTTGAGAATATTCTTTGGCTCCCCTTGTGTCGAATCAACAAATTTGGGCTGAATACTCTACCCTCAAAGACTGTTGCGATCCCCTATACTTGTGGGTTATCACCCTCCATGTCGCGCAAGGGTGAGGGATTCATGCTGTAGGGTTTGCAATACGTTTATGATTTGCTTATGGTGGGTTGCATGAGTGACTGAAACACAAACCCGAGTAAGTAGGTTGTTTGCGTATGGGATAAAAGGGGACTTGATACTTCAATGCTATGGTTCGGTTTTACCTTAATGAATCTTTAGTAGTTGCGGATGCTTTCTAGAGTTCCAATCATAAGTGCATATGATCCTAGTAGAGAAAGTATGTTAGCTTATGCCTCTCCCTCAAATAGAATTGCAACAATGATTACCGGTCTAGTTATCGATTGCCTTGGACAAATAACTTTCTCGTAACAAAAAGCTCTCTACTAATACTTACTTTATTGCATCTTTATCTAAACAGCCCCTACTTTTTATTTATGTGTTCTTTATTATCTTGCAAACCTATCCTATCACACCTACAAAGTACTTCTAGTTTCATACTTGTTCTAGGTAAAGCAAACGTCAAGTGTGCGTAGAGTTGTATTGGTGGTTGATAGAACTTGAGGGAATATTTATTCTACCTCTAGCTCCTCGTTGGGTTCGACACTCTTACTTATCAAAAACTATTGCGATCCC
Source organism: Aegilops speltoides (assembly GCA_021437245.1). Classification (NCBI taxonomy): domain Eukaryota; kingdom Viridiplantae; phylum Streptophyta; class Magnoliopsida; order Poales; family Poaceae; genus Aegilops; species Aegilops speltoides. Next base: position 407,325,678 of record CM038142.1, read on the forward strand.
CTACACTTGTGGGTTATCAATGGCGCGCCCAAGGGGGGAGTCCTACTCCCACCCCTTCCAAAGTTGGAGTAGGAGAGGAAGGAAGGGGGATAGAGAGGGAAGGAAAGGGTTGGCCTACCCCCACCCAAATCGGATTGGGCTTGGGGGGTGCGACCTCCACCTTGCTGCCTCCTCCTCTCTCCCACTAAGGCCCAATAAGGCCCATACACTCCCCCGGGGGTTCCGGTAACCCCCGGTACTCCAGTAAATGTCCGAACTCATCCGGAACCATTTCGATGTCCAAACATAGTCGTCCAATATATCAATATTCATGTCTCGACCATTTTGAGACTCCTCGTCTTGTCCATGATCACATCCGGAACTCTGAACTACCTTCGATACATCAAAACACATAAACTCATAATACCAATCGTCATCGAACGTTAAGCGTGCGGACCCTACGGGTTCGAGAACTATGTAGACATGACCGAGACACATCTCTGATCAATAACCAATAGCAGAACCTGGATGCTCATATTGGTTCCTACATATTCTACGAATATCTTTATCAGTCAAACCGCATAACAACATACATTGTTCCCTTTGTCATCGGTATGTTACTTGCCCGAGATTCGATCGTCGGCATCTCAATACCTAGTTCAATCTCGTTACCAGCAAGTCTCTTTACTCATTCTGTAATACTTCATCCCACAACTAAGTCACTAGTCACAATGCTTGCAAGGCTTATAGTGATGAGTATTACCGAGAGGGCCCAGAGATACCTCTCTAAAACACGGAGTGACAAATCCTAATCTCGATCTATGCCAACCTAACAAACACCTTCGAAGACACCTGTAGAGCACCTTTACAATCACCCTTTTACGTTGTGATGTTTGGTAGCACACAAAGTGTTCCTCCGGTATTCGGGAGTTGCATAATCTCATAGTCTGAGGAACTTGTATAAGTCATGAAGAAAGCAGTAGCAATGAAACTAACACGATCATAATGCTAAGCTAACGGATGGGTTATGTCCATCACATCATTTTCCTAATGATGTGATCCCGTTCATCAAATGACAACACATGTCTATGGTTAGGAAACATAACCATCTTTGATTAACGAGCTAGTCAAGTAGAGGCATACTAGGGACTATAGGTTTTGTCTATGTATTCACACATGTACTAAGTTTCTGGTTAATACAATTCTAGCATGAATAATAAAAATTTATCATGAATTAAAGAAATAAATAATAATTTTATTATTGCCTCTAGGGCATATTTCCTTCAGTCTCCCACTTGCACTAGTCAATAATCTAGATTACAAAGTAATGATTCTAACACCCATGGAGCTTTGGTGTTGATCATGTTTTGCTCGTGGAAGAGGCTTAGTCAACGGGTCTGCAACATTCAGATCCGTGTGTATCTTGCAAATCTCTATGTCCCCTTCCGACACTTGATGACGGATGGAATTGAAGCATCTCTTGATGTGCTTGGTTCTCTTGTGAAATCTGGATTCCTTTGCCAAGGCAATTGCACCAGTATTGTCAGAAAAGATTTTCATTGGACCCGATGCACTAGGTATGACACCTAGATCGGATATGAACTCCTTCATCCAAACTCCTTCATTTGCTGCTTCCGAAGCAGCAATGTACTCCGCTTCACACGTAGATCCCGCCATGATGCTCTGCTTGGAACTGCACCATCTGACAGCTCCTCCATTCAATAAAAATACGTATCCAGTTTGCGACTTAGAGTCATCCGGATCAGTGTCAAAGTTTGCATCGACATAACCGTTTACGACGAGCTCTTTTTCACCTCCATAAACGAGAAACATATCCTTAGTCCTTTTCAGGTACATCAGGATGTTCTTGACCGCTGTCTAGTGCTCCACTCCGGGATTACTTTGGTACCTCCCTTCTATGATTATAGCAAGACAAACATCAGGTCTGGTACACAGCATTGTATACATGATATAACCTATGGCTGAAGCATAGGGAATTGAAGGAAATATGCCCTAGAGGCAATAATAAAGTTATTATTTATTTCCTCATATCATGATAAATGTTTACTATTCATGCTAGAATTGTATTAACCGGAAACATAATACATGTGTGAATACATAGACAAACATAATGTCACTAGTATGCCTCTACTTGACTAGCTCATTAATCAAAGATGGTTATGTTTCCTAACCATAGACATGTGTTGTCATTTGATTAACGAGATAACATCATTAGGAGAATGATGTGATTGACTTGACCCATTCTGTTAGCCTAGCACTTGATCATTTAGTATGATGCTATTGCTTTCTTCATGACTTATACAAAGGTTACTACAACTATGAGATTATGCAACTCCCGTTTACCAGAGGAACACTTTATGTGCTACCAAACGTCACAACGTAACTGGGTGATTATAAAGGTGCTCTACAGGTGTCTCCAAAGGTACATGTTGGGTTGGTGTAATTCGAGATTAGGTTTTGTCACTCCGATTGTCGGAGAGGTATCTCTGGGCCCTCTCGGTAATACACATCACTTAAGCCTTGCAAGCATTGTAACTAATGAGTTAGTTACGGAATGATGTATTACGGAACGAGTAAAGAGACTTGCCGGTAACGAGATTGAACTAGGTATTGGATACCGACGATCGAATCTCGGGCAAGTAACATACCGATGACAAAGGGAACAATGTATGTTGTTATGCGGTTTGACCGATAAAGATCTTTGTAGAATATGTAGGAGCCAATATGAACATCTAGGTTCCACTATTGGTTATTGACCAGAAACAGTTCTAGGTCATGTCTACATAGTTCTCAAACCCGTAGGGTCGGCGCGCTTAACGTTACAATGACAGTTTTATTATGAGTTCATAAGTTTTGATGTACCTAAGTTTGTTCGGAGTCCTGGATGTGATCACGGACATGACGAGGAGTCTCGAAATGGTCGAGACATAAAGATTGATATATTGGACGACTATATTCGGACACGGAAGTGTTCCGGTGATTTGGAGAAAACCGGAGTGCCGGAGGGTTACCGAACCCCCGAGAAGTAATGGGCCTTAGTGGGCCTGAGGGGAGAGAGAGGGCAGCAGCCCAGGAGGTGGCGCGCCCCCCTTGAGGAGTCCGACTGACTAGGGAGGCGCGGCCCCGCTCCCTCTCTCTCTCTCTCTCTTCCTTCCCCTTCCTCCTTCCTAGTGGGACTCACGAAGGGAGTCCTACTCCCACTAGGAGGAGGACTCCTCCTGGCGCGCCCCTAGGGACGGCCGGCCTCCCCCTTGCTCCTTTATATACGGGGCAGGGGCACCCTAGAGAAACACAAGTTGATCTACGATCGTTCCTTAGCTGTGTGCGGTGCCCCTCCACCATATTCCACCTTGGTCATATCGTCGCGGAGTTTAGGCGAAGCCTCGCCGATAGAGCATCATCATCGCCACCACACCGTTAGGCCGTGGAACTCATCCCCGACACCCTGCTGGATCGGAGTCCGGGGAACGTCATCGAGCTGAACGTGTGCAGAACACGGAGGTGCCATACGTTCGGTACTTGGATCGGTCGGATCGTGAAGACGTACGACTACATCAACCGCGTTGTCATAACGCTTCCGCTTACGGTCTACGAGGGTACGTGGACAACACTCTCCCCTCTCATTGCTATGTCATCACCATGATCTTGCGTGTGCGTAGGAAATTTTTTGAAATTACTACGTTCCCCAACAGTGGCATCCAAGCCAGGTTTTATGCGTTGATGTTAAATGCACAAGTAGAACACAAGTGAGTTGTGGGCGATACAAGTCATACTGCTTACCAGCATGTCATACTTTGGTTCGGCGGTATTGTTGGATGAAGCGGCCCGGACCGACATTACGCTTACGCTTACGCGAGACTGGTTCTACCGACGTGCTTTGCACACAGGTGGCTGGCGGGTGTCAGTTTCTCCAACTTTAGTTGAACCGAGTGTGGCTAAGCTCGGTCCTTGCGAAGGTTAAAACAACACTAACTTGATGAACTATCGTTGTGGTTTTGATGCGTAGGTAAGAACGGTTCTTGCTAAGCCCGTAGCAGCCACGTAAAACTTGCAACAACAAAGTAGAGGACGTCTAACTTGTTTTTGCAGGGCATGTTGTGATGTGATATGGTCAAGACGTGATGCTACATTTTTTGCATGAGATGATCATGTTTTGTAACCGAAGTTATCGGCAACTGGCAGGAGCCATATGGTTGTCGCTTTATTGTATGAAATGCAAACACCCTGTAATTGCTTTACTTTATCCCTAAGCGGTAGCGATAGTCATAGAAGCAATAGACAGCGTAAACGACAACGATGCTACAATGGAGATCAAGGTGTCACGCCGGTGACGATGGTGATCATGACGGTGCTGCAGAGATGGAGATCACAAGCACAAGATGATGATGGCCATATCATATCACTTATATTGATTGCATGTGATGTTTATCTTTTGTGCATCTTATCTTGCTTTGATTGACGGTAGCATTTTAAGATGATCTCTCACTAATTATCAAGAAGTGTTCTCCCTGAGTATGCACCGTTGCCAAAGTTCGTCATGCCCAGACACCACGTGATGATCGGGTGTGATAAGCTCTACGTCCATCTACACGCGGAATACTCAGGTTAAACTTGATGAGCCTAGCATATGCAGATATGGCCTCGGAACACGGAGACCGAAAGGTCGAGCGTGAATCATATAGTAGATATGATCAACATAGTGATGTTCACCATTGAAAACTACTCCATCTCACGTGATGATCGGTTATGGTTTAGTTGATTTGGATCACGTGATCACTTAGATGACTAGAGAGATGTCTGTCTAAGTGGGAGTTCTTAAGTAATATGATTAATTGAACTTAAATTTATCATGAACTTAGTCCTGGTAGTATTTTGCAAATTATATTGTAGATCAATAGCTCGCGTTGTTGCTTTCATATGTTTATTTTGATATGTTCCTAGAGAAAACTGTGTTGAAAAATATTATTAGCAATGATGCGGATTGGATCCGTGATCTGAGGATTGTCCTCATTGCTGCACAGAAGAATTATGTCCTTAATGCACCGCTAGGTGACGGACCTATTGCAGGAGCAGATGCATACGTTATGAACGTTTGGCTAGCTCAAAATGATGACTACTTGATAGTTTAGTGCACCGTGCTTAACAGCTTAGAATCGGGACTTCAAAGACGTTTTGAACGTCATGGACCATATGAGATGTTCCAGGAATTGAAGTTAATATTTTAAGCAAATACTCGAGTTGAGAGATAGGAAGTCTCCAACAAGTTCTATAGCTAAAAGATGGAGGAGAATCGCTCAACTAGTGAGCATGTGCTCAGATTGTCTGGGTACTACAATCGCTTGAATCGAGTGGGAGTTAATCTTCCAGATAAGATAGTGATTGACAGAGTTCTCTAGTCACCATCACCAAGTTACTAGAACTTCGTGATGAACTATAGTATGCAAGGGATGACGAAAACGATTCCCGAGCTCTTCGTGATGTTGAAATCAACGAAGGTAGAAATCAAGAAAGAGCATCAAGTGTTGATGATTGACAAGACCACTAGTTTCAAGAAAAGGGCAAAGGAAAGAAAAGGAAACTTCAAGTAGAATGACAAGCAAGTTGTCACTCCCATGAAGAAGCTCCAAGCTGGACCAAAGCTCATGAATCGAGTGCTTACATCGCAAAGGAAATGGTCTTTGGAAGCGGAAATGCCCTGAATATTTGGTGGATAAGAAGGATGGAAAAGTGAACAAGGGTATATTTGATATATAGGTTATTGATGTGTACCTTACTAGTGTTTATAGTAGCCCCTGAGTATTTGATACTTGTTCGGTTGCTAAGATTAGTAACTACAAACGGGAGTTGCAGAATAAACAGAGACTAGTTAAGGGTGAAGTGACGATGTGTGTTGGAAGTGGTTCCAAGATTGATATGATCATCATCGCACACTCCCTATACTTTCGGGATTTGTGTTGAACCTAAATAAGTGTTATTTGGTGTTTGCATTGAGCATGAATATGATTTGATCATGTCTATTGCAATACGGTTATTCATTTAAGTTAGAGAACAATTGTTGTTCTGTTTACATGAATAAAACCTTCAATGGTCATACACCCAATGAAAATAGTTTGTTGGATCTCGATCGTGGTGATACACATATTCATAATATTGATGCCAAAAGATGCAAAGTTAATAATGATAGTGCAACTTATTTGTGGCGCTGCCGTTTGGGTCATATCGGTGTAAAGCACATGAAGAAACTCCATAAAGATGGATTTTCGGAATCACTTGGTTATGAATCATTTGATGCTTGCAAACCATGCCTTTTGGGCAAGATGACTAAAACTCCGTTCTCTGGAACAATGGAACAAGCTACTCACTTATTGAAAATAATACATACCGATATATGCGATCCAATGAATGTTGATGCTCGTGGCAAGTATCGTTATTTTCTGACCTTCACAAGATGATTTGAGCAGATATGGGTATATCTACTTGATGAAACATAAGTCTGAAATAGTTGAAAGGTTCAAAGAATTTCAAAGTGAAGTGGAGAATCATCGTAACAAGAAAATAAAGTTTCTATGATCTGATCGTGGAGACGAATATTTGAGTTACGAGTTTGGTCTTCAATTAAAAACAACGTGGAATAATTTCACAAGCTCACGCCACCTGGAACACCACAGAGTTATGGTGTGTCCGAACGTAGTAACCGCACTTTATTTGATATGGTGCGATCTATGATGTATCTTACCGATTTACCACTATCGTTTTGGGGTTATGCATTAGAGATAGCTGCATTCACTTTAATAGGGCACCATCTAAATCCGTTGAGACGACACCGTATGAACTATGGTTTAGCAGTAAACCTAAGCTATTGTTTCTTAAAGTTTGGAGTTGTGATGCTTATGTGAAAAAGGTTTTCAACCTGATAAGCTCAAACCCAAATCGAAGAAGTGCATCTTCATAGACTACCCAAAGGAAACTGTTGGGTACACCTTCTATCACATATCCAAAGGCAAAACATTCGTTGCTAATAATGGATCCTTTCTAGAGAAGGAGTTCCTCTCGAAAGAAGTGAGTGGGAGGAAAGTAGAACTTGATGAGGTAACTGTACCTGCTCCCTTATTGGAAAGTAGTTCATCACAGAAATCTGTTCCTGTGACTACTACACCTATTAGTGAGGAAGCTAGTGATGATGATCATGTAACTTCAGATCAAGTTACTACCGAACCTCGTAGGTAAAACAGAGTGAGATCCGCACCAGAGTGGTACGGTAATCCTGTTCTGGAGATCATGTTACTTGACCATGACAAACCTACGAACTATGAGGAAGCAATGATGAGCCCAGATTCCGGGAAATGGCTTGAGGCCATGAAATCTGAGATAGGATCCATGTATAAGAACAAAGTGTGGACTTTGATTGACTTGCCCGATGATTGGTGAGTCATTAAGAATAAATGGATCTTCAAGAGGAAGACAGATGCTGATAGTAGTGTTACTATCTACAAAGCTAGACTTGTCGAAAAAGGTTTTTGACAAAGTTCAAGATGTTGAATACAATGAGATTTTCTCACTCGTATGGATGCTTAAAAGGCTGTCCGAATCATGTTAGCAATTGCCACATTTTATGAAATCTGGCAAATGGATGTCAAAACTGCATTCCTTAATGGTTTTCTTAAAGAAGAGTTGTATATGATGCAACCAGAAGGTTTTGTCAATCCTAAATTGCTAACAAAATGTGCAAGCTCCAGCGATCCATCTGTGGACTGGTGCAAGCATCTCGGAATTGGAATATACGCTTTGATAAGTTGATCAAAGCATATAGTTTTATACGGACTTGCAGTGAAGCCTGTATTTACAATAAAGTGAGTGGGAGCAAGACAGCCTTTTTGATAAGTATATGTGAGTGACATATTGTTGATCAGAAAGGTTGTAGAATTTTTCTGGAAAGCATAAAGGAGTATTTGAAAGGAGTTCTTTAAAAGAAAGACCTCAGTAAAGCTACTTACATATTAAGCATCAAGATCTATAGAGATAGATCAAGAGGCTTGATAAGTTTTTTTCAATGAGTACATACCTTGACAAAATTTTGAAGTAGTTCAAAATGGAACAGTCAAAGAAAGAGTTTCTTGCTTGTGTTACAAGGTGTGAAATTGAGTAAGACTCAAATCCCGACCACGGCAGAAAATAGAAAGAGAATGAAAGTCATTCCCTATGCATCAATCATACGTTCTATAAAAGTATGCATGCTATAGACCAGACCTATTGTATACTCTGCCATGGTTTGGCAAGAGAGTACAATAGTGATCTAGGAGTAGATCACTGGACATTGGTCAAAATTATCCTTAGTGGAATAAGGATATGTTTCTCGATTATGGAGGTGACAAAAAGGTTCATCGTAAAGGGTTATGTCGATACAAGTTTTGGCACTGATCCAGATGACTTTAAGTCTTAATCTGGATACATATTGAAAGTGGGAGCAATTATCTAGTGTAGCTCAGTGCAGAGCATTGTAGACATAGAATATTTGCACATACGGCTCTGAATGTGACAGACCCGTTGACTAAACTTCTCTCACAAGAAAACATGATCATACCTTAGTACTCTTTGGGTGTTAATCACATAGTGATGTGAACTAGATTATTGACTCTAGTAAACCCTTTGGGTGTTGATCACATGACGATGTGAACTATGGGTGTTAATCACATGGTGATGTGAACTATTGGTGTTAAATCACATGGTGATGTGAACTAGATTGTTGACTCTAGTGCAAGTGGGAGACTGAAGGAAATATGCCCTAGAGGCAATAATAAAGTTATTATTTATTTCCTCATATCATGATAAATGTTTATTATTCATGCTAGAATTGTATTAACCGGAAACATAATACATGTGTGAATACATAGACAAACATAATGTCACTAGTATGCCTCTACTTGACTAGCTCATTAATCAAAGATGGTTATGTTTCCTAACCATAGACATGTGTTGTCATTTGATTAACGAGATCACATCATTAGGAGAATGATGTGATTGACTTGACCCATTCTGTTAGTCTAGCACTTGATCGTTTAGTATGATGCTATTGCTTTCTTCATGCTTATACAAAAGTTCCTACAACTATGAGATTATGCAACTCCCATTTACCGGAGGAACACTTTGTGTGCTACCAAACGTCACAATGTAACTGGGTGATTATAAAGGTGCTCTACAGGTTTCTCCAAAGGTACATGTTGGGTTGGCGTAATTCGAGATTAGGTTTTGTCACTCCGATGGTTGGAGAGGTATCTCTGGGCCCTCTCGGTAATACATATCACTTAAGCCTTGCAAGCATTGTAACTAATGAGTTAGTTACGGAATGATGTATTACGGAATGAGTAAAGAGACTTGCCGGTAACGAGATTGAACTAGGTATTGGATACCGACGATCGAATCTCGGGCAAGTAACATACCGATGACAAAGGGAACAACGTATGTTGTTATGCGGTTTGACCGATAAAGATCTTCGTAGAATATGTAGGAGCCAATATGAACATCCAGGTTCCACTATTGGTTATTGACCAGAAACAGTTCTAGGTCATGTCTAGATAGTTCTCGAACCCGTAGGGTCCGCACGCTTAACGTTACGATAACAGTTTTATTATGAGTTTATAAGTTTTGATGTACCGAAGTTTGTTCGGAGTCCCGGATGTGATCACGGACATGACGAGGAGTCTCGAAATGGTCGAGACATAAAGATTGATATATTGACGACTATATTCGACACCGGAAGTGTTCGGTGATTTGGAGAAAACCGGAGTCTTGAGGGTTACTGGACCCCCCGGAGAAGTAATGGGCCTTAGTGGGCTGAGGGAGAGAGAGGTAGCAGCCGGAGGTGGCGCCCCCTTGAGGAGTCCGACTGGACTAGGGAGGCGCGGACCCCTTTCCTCTCCTCTCCTCTCTTTCCTTCCCCTTCCTCCTTCCTAGTGGGACTACGAAAGGGGAGTCCTACTCCCACTAGGAGGAGGACTCCCCCCTCCTTGGCGCGCCTCCTAGGGCCGGCCGGCCTCCCCCCTTGCTCCTTTATATACGGGGGCAGGGGGCACCCTAGAGAAACACAAGTTGATCTACGGATCGTTCCTTAGCCGTGTGCGGTGCCCCCTCCACCATATTCCACCTTGGTCATATCGTCGCGGAGTTTAGGCGAAGCCCTGCGCCGGTAGAGCATCATCATCGTCACCACACCGTCGTGCTGACGGAACTCATCCCCGACACCCTGCTGGATCGGAGTCCAGGGAACGTCATCGAGCTGAACGTGTGCAGAACAAGGAGGTGCCGTACGTTCGGTACTTGGATCGGTCGGATCATGAAGACGTACGACTACATCAACCACGTTGTCATAACGCTTCCGCTTATGGTCTACGAGGGTACGTGGACAACACTCTCCCCTCTCGTTGGTATGTCATCACCATGATCTTGCGTGTGCGTAGGAATTTTTTTGAAATTACTACGTTCCCCAACAGGAATGACTTTCATTTTCTCTCTATCTTCTGCGGTGGTCAGGCTTTGAGTCAGACTCAACTTCACACCTTGTAACATAGGCAAGAACCCTTTATTTGACTAATCCATTTTGAACTTCTTCAAAATTTTATCAAGGTATGTGCTTTGTGAAAGTCCACTTAAGCGTCTTGATCTATCTGTATAGATTTTGATGCCCAATATGTAAGCAGCTTCTCTGAGGTCTTTCATAGAAAAACTCTTATTCTGGTATCCCTTTATGCTATCCAGAAATTCTATATCATTTCCAATCAACAATATGTCATCTACATATAAGATCGAAATGCTACTGAGCTCCCACTCACTTTCTTGTAAATCTGAGGCTTCTCCAAAAGTCTCAGATAAAACCATATGCTTTGATCACACTATCAAAGCGTTTATTCCAACTCCGAGAGGCTTGCACCAGTCCATAAATGGATTCTTTGGAGCTTGCACACTTTGTTAGCACCCTTTGGATCGACAAAACCTTCGGTTGCATCATATACAACTCTTCTCCCGTAAATCCATTCAGAATGCAGTTTTGACATCCATTTGCCAAATTTCATAATCATAAAATGCAGCAATTGCTAACATGATTCGGACAGACTTAAGCATCACTATGGGTGATAAAATCTCATCGTAGTCAACTCCTTGAACTTGTCGAAAACCTTTCGCAACAAGTCGAGCTTTGTAAACGGTAACATTACCGTCTGCATCGGTCTACTTCTTAAAGATCCATTTATTTTCTATGGCTTGCCGATCAACGGGCAAGTCCACCAAAGTCTACACTTTGTTCTCATACATGGATCCCATCTCAGATTTCATGCCCTCAAGCCATTTCACGGAATCTGGGCTCATCATTGTTTCCTCATAGTTCGTAGGTTCATCATGGTCTAGTAACATGACTTCCAGAACAGGATTACCGTACCACTCTGGTGCGGATCTTACTCTGGAATACCTACGAGGTTCGATAGTAACTTGATCTGAAGCTTCATGATCATCATCATTAGTTTCCTCACTAATTGGTGTAGGAATCACTAGAACTGATTTCTGTGGTGAACTACTTTCCAATAAGGGAGAAGGTACAGTTACCTCATCAGGTTCTACTTTCCTCCCACTCACTTCTTTCGAGAGAAACTCCTTCTCTAGAAAGGATCTATTCTTAGCAACAAAGACTTTGCCTTCGGATCTGTGATAGAAGGTGTACCCAACAGCTTCCTTTGGGTATCCTATGAAGATGCATTTCTCCGATTTGGGTTCAAGCTTATCAGGTTTAAGCTTTTTCACATAAGCATTGCAGCCCCGAACTTTAAGAAACGACAACTTTGGTTTCTTGCCAAACCATAGTTCATAAGGCGTCATCTCAACGGATTTTGATGGTGCCCTATTTAAAGTGAATGCAGCCGTCTCTAGAGCATATCCCCAAAATGATAGCGGTAAATCAGTAAGAGACATCATAATTCGCACCATATCTAATAAAGTACGGTTACGACGTTCAGACACACCATTTCGCTGTGGTGTTCTAGGTGGCGTTAATTGTGAAACTATCCCATGTTGTTTCAAATGAAGACCAAACTCATAACTCAAATATTCTCCTCCATGATCAGATCGTAGAAACTTTATTTTCTTGTTACGATGATTTTCCACTTCACTCTGAAATTCTTTGAACGTTTCAAATGTTTCAAACTTATGCTTCATTAAGAAGATATAACCATATCTGCTCAAATCATCTATGAAGGTAAGAAAATAACGATACCCACCACGAGCATCAATACTCATTGGACCGCATACATCGGAATGTATTATTTCCAACAAGTTAGTAGCTCGTTCCATTGTTCCGGAGAATGGAGTTTTAGTCATCTTGCCCATAAGGCATGGTTCGCAAGCGCCAAGTGATTCATAATCAAGTGATTCCAAAAGTCCATCAGTATGGAGTTTCTTCATGCGCTTTACACCGATATGACCCAAACGGCAGTGCCACCAATAAGTTGCACTATCATTATTAAACTTCAATCTTTTGGCTTCAACACTATGAATATGTGTATCACTACTATTGAGATTCAACAAAAATAGACCATTTAGCAGGGGTGCATGACCATAAAATATATTACTCATATAAATAGAACAACCATTATTCTCTGATTTAAATGAATAACCGTCTCTCATCAAACAAGATCCAGATATAATGTTCATGCTCAACGCTAGCACCAAATAACAATTATTCAGGTCTAAAACTAATCCCGACGGTGGATGTAGAAGTAGCGTGCCGACAGCGATCACATCGACTTTGGAACCATTTCCCACGCGCATCGTCACCTCGTCCTTAGCCAATCTTCGCTTAATCCATAGCCCCTGCTTTGAGTTGCAAATATGAGCAATGTAACCAAGATCAAATACCCAAAGCGCCATCTGCGAGCATTAGTTAAGTACACATCAATAACATGTATATCACATATACCTTTCACTTTGCCATCCTTCTTGTCTGCCAAATACTTGGGGCAGTTCCGCTTCCAGTGACCAGTCCCTTTGCAGTAGAAGCACTCAGTTTCATGCTTAGGTCCAGACTTGGGTTTCTTAACTTGAGCAGCAACCTTTTTGCCATTCTTCTTGAAGTTCCCCTTCTTCCCTTTGCCCTTTTTCTTTAAACTAGTGGTCTTGTTGACCATCAACACTTGATGCTCCTTTTTGATTTCTACCACCGTGGCCTTTAGCATCACGAAGAGCTCGGGAATAGTCTTGTTCATCCCTTGCATATTATAGTTCATCACGAAGCCTTTATAGCTTGGTGGTAGTGATTGAAGAACACTGTCAATGACACAATCAACTGGAAGATCAACTCCCAGCCGAGTCAAGTGATTATGATACCCAGACATTTTGAGTATGTGTTCACTGACAGAACTATTCTCCTTCATTTTGCAGCTATAGAACTTGTTCGATAGTTCATAACTCTCAACTCGGGCATTTGCTTGAAATATTAACTTCAACTCTTGGAACATCTCATATGCTCCATGACATTCAAAATGTCTTTGAAGTCCTGATTCTAAGACGTAAAGCATGGCACACTGAACTATCGAGTAGTCATTAGCTTTGCTCTGCCAGACGTTCTTAACGTCATCAGTAGCATCTGCAGCAGGCCTGGCACCTAGCGGTGCTTCCAGGGCGTAATTCTTCTGTGCAGCAATGAGGATAATCCTCAAGTTACGGACCCAGTCCGTGTAGTTGCTGCCATCATCTTTGAACTTAGCTTTTTCTAGGATCGCATTAAAATTCAAAGGAACGGTAGCACGTGCCATTGATCTACAACAATATAGACATGCAAAATACTATCAGGTACTAAGTTCATGATAAATTAAAGTTCAATTAATCATATTACTTAAGAACTCTCAGTTAGATAGACATCCCTATAATCATCTAAGTGATCACGTGATCCAAATCTACTAAACCATGTCCGATCATCACGTGAGATGGAGTAGTTTTCAATGGTGAACATCACTATGTTGATCATATCTACTATATGATTCACGCTCGACCTTCCGGTCTCAGTGTTTCGAGTCCATATCTGCATATGCTAGGCTCGTCAAGTTTAACCCGAGTATTCTGCGTGTGCAAAACTGGCTTGCACCCGTTGTATGTGAACGTAGAGCTTATCACACCCGATCATCACGTGGTGTCTCGGCACGACGAATTGTAGCAACGGTGCATACTCAGGGAGAACACTTGTACCTTGAATTTTAGTAAGGGATCATCTTATAATGCTACCGACGTTCTAAGCAAAATAAGATACATAAAGGATAAACATCACATGCAATCAAAATATGTGACATGATATGGCCATCATCATCTTGTGCTCATGATCTCCATCACCGAAGCGCCGTCATGATCTCCAACGTCACCGGCACGACACCTTGATCTCCATCGTAGCATCATTGTCATTTCGCCACCTATTGTTACTACGACTATCGCTACCGCTTAGTGATAAAGTAAAACAATTACATGGCGATTGCATTGCATACAATAAAGCAACAACCATATGCTTCCTGCCAGTTGCCGATAACTTTGTTACAAAACATGATCATCTCATACAACAATTTATATCACATCATGCTTGACCATATCACATCACAGCAAGCCCTGCAAAAACAAGTTAGACGTCCTCTACTTTGTTGTTGCAAGTTTTACGTGGCTGCTACGGGCTTCTAGCAAGAACCGTCCTTACCTACACATCAAAACCACAACGATTTTTTTCGTCAAGTGTGTGTTGTTTTAACCTTCAACAAGGACCGGGCATAGCCACACTCGATTTAAATAAAGTTGGAGAAACAGACACTCACCAGCCACCTATGTGCAAAGCACGTCGGTAGAACCAGTCTCGCGTAAGCGTACACGTAATGTTGGTCTGAGCCGCTTCATCCAACAATAACGCCGAATCAAAGTATGAGATGTTGGTAAGCAGTATGACTATTATCGCCCACAACTCTTTGTGTTCTACTCGTGCATATAACATCTACGCATAAACCTGGCTCGGATGCTATTGTTGGGGAATGTGGTAATTTCAAAAAAATTCCTACGATCACGCAAGATCTATCTATATGATGCATAGCAACGAGAGGGGAGAGTGTATCCACGTACCCTTGTAGACCAAAAGCGGAAGTGTTTAGTTAACGCAGTTGATGTAGTCGAACGTCTTCGCGATCCAACCAATGCAAGCACCGAACGTACGTCACCTCCTCGTACTCTTGATCCATTTGAGGCCGAGGGAGAGTTTCGTCAGCACGACAGCATGGTGACGATGATCATGAAGTTACCGGCCCAGGGCTTCACCTAAGCGCTACGATGATATGGCCGAGGTGTGTAACTGTGGAGGGGGGCATCGCACATGGCTAAAACAATTGTCAACTTCTGTATCTAAGGGATGCCCCTTCCCCAATATATAAAGGAGTGGAGGAGGGGGAGGGCCGGCCCTCTATGGCGCACCCAAGGGGGACTCCCCCTTCCCAAGTTGGAGTAGGAGAGGAAGGAAGTGGGAGAGAGAGGGAAGATAAGGGGGGCGGCCCCCCACCCAATTTGGATTAGGCTTGGGGGGGCGCCTGAAAGTGCGTTATATCGACTAGAGGGGGGTGAATAGGTGATATTTATGAATTCTTCACTAAGGAATTTGTTGGTGAGGAAATTCCTAACTGAAGAACTACTAGCAGCGGAATAAGTACTCAGAAGTAAACATAACAGAATACAAGCATAGTCATCATGGCGAGATGAAGACAAACACAGAGTACAGAAAGCGTAAACACAGGTGTCGGTGTCAAAACCGGCGGATCTCGGGTAGGGGGTCCCGAACTGTGCGTCTAGGCGGATGGTAACAGGAGACAAGGGACACGATGTTTTTACCTGTGTTGGGCCCTCTCGATGGAGGTAAAACCCTACTCCTCGCTTGATTGATATTGATGATATGGGTAGTACAAGAGTGGATCTACCACGAGATCAAGGAGGCTAAACCCTAGAAGCTAGCCTATGGTATGATTGTTGTAATGGTTATGTTGTCCTATGGACTAAAACCCTCCGGTTTATATAGACACCGGAGAGGGCTAGGGTTACAGAGTCGGTTACAATGGTAGGAGATCTACATATCCAGATCGCCAAGCTTGCCTTCCACGCCAAGGAAAGTCCCATCCGGACACGGGACGAAGTCTTCAATCTTGTATCTTCATAGTCTTGGAGTCCGACTGACGATGATAGTCCGGCTGTCCGGACACCCCCTAGTCCAGGACTCCCTCAACAGGATAACACAAGAAAGAAGACGGACAGACTAAAGAAATTGAACTGAGGAAATTGAGAAAGTCTTCAGTCAAATCTTCAAGAAGATATGAACAGGCACACAACAACAGACATGAGGAAATGAAAGAGTTGAGGAAATAGAACCAGGAGGCTTGGTGAAGACAATGATTTGGTAGACCAGTTCCAACTGTTGTCTCAGTTGTACATCTGGTTGGAGCATCTGAGTATTTAAACTCGAGGACACCCAGTCTCGGACACACAGTCCTCACCATATTCTCCTTGAGCTAAGGTCACACAGACCTCGCCCAATCACTCATGGTAAGTCTTCAGGTGACTTCCGAACCTTCACAAACTCGGTCACTCGGCGATCCACAATTCCTCTTGGATGCTCTAGACCTTGATGCCTAACCGTCTAGAAGAAGCATAGTCTTCAAAGGAAACAAGCGTCGGATCCATGCAGGATCAATCTCTTCAGTGATGCTCAATCACTTTGGGTTTGTAGGTGTTGGGTTTGGGTTTTCCTCACTTGATGATTTTCGCTCAAAGTCCTCGGAGGACGGGATGCTCTCAATTGACAAGTGTCAGTTCTCTCGGAGCAGCCAACCAGCTAGTGGTTGTAGGGGGCGGCTATTTATAGCCTTGGGAGCAGCCTGACATGATAAGACATAAATGCCCTTGTCTTATATGACCGTTAGATGGGTAGATATTTTGGAACCACTAGCGCATAGCACAACAACGGTCGGAATTTTGACTATCAAAATCCTTAGGGCTATCATGTTCCTCACTATGTAGGCAATTCACACTGGTAAATTCCTAACTCCTCAGTCAGAACAAATTCCTCAGAGACCAGAAGAACTTCGTCTCACTGAAGAATATGACTGAACTGTATGAGATTTCCAATGGCTTCACTCGAAGGGATTGGTAGGTGTAGGATTTTGAGTTGAGCATCACATGGAAATTTTTCCCTAGTATTTCCTCGACCCCCTTTAACAGTACGGTGTTTCCTATGACTCAAGAAATAGAAAATGAAACTACGAAAACAAAAATCTTCACGCTTCATATTCCTCGAATGAATACCAAGTCTTCAAGGTCACACCAATTACTTCACTTTCAAAGTCTTCACATATCCAAAGTCTTCAGACGAAGAGCTTCATTTTAGGGGTCGACTTTCTCTGTAAATATCAAACTCCTCATAGACTTATAGACCTGTGTACACTCACAAACGCATCAGTCCCTTAACCTATAAGTCTTCAATACACCAAAATCACTAAGGGGCACTAGATGCACTTACAATCTCCCCCTTTTTGGTGATTGATGAGAATATAGGCTAAGTTTTGAACGGGGATAAACATATGAAGTGTAAATACTGATATTGAGGAATTTGATTGCAAGATATAGAAGAACTCCCCCTGAAGATGTGCATAGTGAGGAATCTGCTTTTAGGCGATGCACACTTGAAGAGTATAATCATGGAGATCTCCCCCTATATCTTGTAATTCATACACGCATTTGATATGAACAATTTGAAATGCATGATGAAATATGGTGACTGATGTAATTCAGCATGTGTGCATTAACATTAATGAGGAATAAGCATGCAGAAGAACACAGCAAAAGTATCAGGTCACTATAGAGTTTAAGATTACAACTCGATCCGGCAAAGTCATCAGAAGAACGAGAGTTGTAACTTAGCAAAAACTCCCATATAAGATAGACCCGCTTGAAGATTAACTCAAATTTCTCCCCCTTTGTCATCGAATGACCAAAAGGGTTGAAACTGAGGACTAATGCCCCTGAAGAATATCATGAAGATGGAGGATCGCCAGCGTTGTCAGGGTCTTGAGTCGATGTAGGGCCTGCTACGGTGTTGTCCAAGTCTTCATGCTCATCCGTGGCGCGTGATGAAGAATATGAGCTGGCCACCAAGGGAGGAACCTTGACCCTCTTGAATTTCTTCGGAGGAGGAGCAGACCAGTCAAAGTCTTCCTTGAAGCCCATTTGCTTCAGATCTTCTTCACCATATAGATGTGACAGAATAGCCCAGGTGCGATCAAACACTTCATGGAGGTAGTAGTGGTTTTTCTTCACTGCATTATGTGTGGAAGTCATGTTGTGAAGAATAGAACCAAACTGACGCTTAACCCATTTGTGGTTGCGATCCACCTTCGGTGAAGACTTATCGCGAGCTCACGATCAACAAGACACGAGGAGCAGTAGCTTGAGGACTTGTCTTGGTAGCATTGGCAGCAGTATCATGAGTGGCAAAGTCATCATTGGTGGAGTAAGATGCAGCTTTGTGGAACTGACCATCCAATGGATGAATGCCTTCATCGATCACGGCTGGGGACTTGCCCTTCTCATCAGATGAGGAAATTTGCGGCTTGAGGACTTCGATAGGGGGCAAGTAGCTAAGGTGATTCTGAAAATCAGCCTTGTAGTTGAGTGAAGACCTTGTTTTGAGGAATCTCATGATCCATGGTGCGTAAGGCTTCAGCTCAAATGGAGAAAGTGCAATATTTGCCAGAGTCCTCATGAAGAAATCATGATAGTTGATGGGGATGCCATGCATGATGTTGAAAAGCATGTTCTTCATCATTCCGATAATTTCTTCATCGAAAGAGTCATGGCCTTTGATGGGACTCATGGTCTTCGTCAGAATGCGATAGATTGTGCTCGGCACATAGAGCAATTCCTTCACGAGGAATTTGGTTCTTGGAGCTTGTCCCGGCTTCAGCGGCTTCATGAGAACTTGCATGTAGTGATCAGTGAGTTCAGGCTCATCATACAGACAACAAGCACCGTCAAGTGGAGGACTGATTGGCAGGACACGAAGCAATTCAGTGGCTGGTGCCTTATAATGCGTGTTTTTAGTCATCCAGTCCAACACCCATGAGTTGGCGTCGGTGACATCGCTTTGTGATATGCAAAGTTGCGTAGAACTGAAGAATAAGCTCTTCGTTCCAATCAACGATGTCAGAGCAGAAATTTAGCAAGCCAGCGTCATGAATCATGCTGAGGACTTGAGAGAAGCACGGAATGGATTCCATGTCCACATGAGGAATATGCTCATGATCGAAGACTTTGTCCTTGTTGAAGAGCACTGAGGAATAGAAGTTGGCCTGGCTGGTAGTCCAGAAACGCTTCCTTCTAAGACGAGCAATGTCATAGGGGTTGAAGTCAGTGAAGAACACGTGCTCGCCGAAGAAATCATCAGCCCTGAATTGTTGCTTCTTAGAGAAGGGATCCTTTGGCTTGGGCCGAGGAGTGTCAGTCAATTGCAGCACCACCTCAGGAATCGCAATCTCAGGTTCCTTAGGCTGAGGAATTTCAGGCTCTTCAACAACTTCAGCCTGGGTTGCCAATTCTTCATTGACAATTTCTTCAGCACCAGTGGCTGGAATTTCTTCATGAACACTTGGGGTTGCATGAGGTTCTTTAGATCCCATTTGTACTTCAGTGGTAGCAGGGGACTGAGGAATAGCTTGGAGGGGAGTGAACATTGGGGAGTTGGGATGCTGACTGTCCCAAAATTCATCATTGAGGACCGGAGTGGTACAGCCAATGCACATCCTCCTCTTAAATTTCTTCAACACCTGCCTCTTCAGTAGTAAACTAAGGCAAAGGTGAGGAAATGATTGGGGTTGAAGGGATCTCATCCACTTCAATTTCTTCATCCAACTGCTCTGAAGAAGCAGCAGAAGGAGTTTCTTCGTCAGATTCATCAGGAATCACATAGTCTTCATCAAAAGGAACAAGGTCCTTTGATGGCATTGATGAAACTGGAACGGCATCAATTGGATTGTCAATTGAACTGATTAGAGTCTTCATCTTCTTCGGAGGTGAAGAATTTGATGAAGCTGATGCCTTCCTTTTCTTCACAGCTGCACGTTCTGCAGCCTTGGTCTTCTTCGCATCTGATGCAGATGGAAGGATTGGAGTTGGTGTAGGCGCAGGAGGTGCAGGGACATTGGTTCATTTTCCTCAGCGAATGGCGATGCAGATTGCTCGACTTGGTCACTTTCTTCAGCGCACCACTAGTGGATGCCCCGGCAATATCTTCGCCGCTGGAATGGAGTCATCAATACGGCACTCTCATTTTCTTTAGCAGCCTGATTGTCATCGATTGGTCTTGGCATTTTCTTGATGAGGGTGAGCGGATGCCTCAAAGATGAGTAACTTCAACGTGCACAGGTGGAGCAGCACTTGAAGTGAATTTCTTCGTCAGATTGACGAAATGCACCTTGGTGCCCTTCCAGTCAGCATAATAGCGATCTAATTCATCGCTCAGTTGTTTGATTTCCACTTGCAAGGCAAGGAGCTAATCAGGAGTGAGAGTGAGGACATTGTCCTTCAGGTAGCGCTGTTTCTTGTACTGCGCTTTCTTCAGACTTCTGCCTTGTTCAAATTTCCATTTCTCTTCTTCAATGAAGGCAGTGAGGACATGGCTTTGACCAGGCGTGAGGTTCATCTCTGGCAAAGGCATGTTGGGGTCCTTGTGCCATAAGTCAATGTAATCAAGGATCAGCTTGGGATCCAACATCAGTGGCACATTGCTGCCTTTGGCTCTATTGGCCCTGGCTTGCCTGTTTCTATTGATTTCGGCAAGTTCTTCATCATCAGCCTCATCATCATCAGAAGGTACATGGAAGGCTACCTGCTTCTTGTGAGGACTTGGGCGAATGCCTCGTCCAGCAGTGGCCTTTTTCTTCAGCAGAGAGGGACCAGCTGAGGAATTTTGAGCGGCAGAGGAGTTTGCAGATGCTCCTGAGGCAATAGAGAAGCCTTGAGTCCTTTGGCACGTGGCGAGATGCACATGTGCCAAGGATTTTGTGGGAGCAGCTGAAGACTTTGTCGGAGGAGCTGAGGACTTTGATGGAGCACTCTGAGGAATTTGCCGTGAGGGTCTTGAGGAATCTGGCTTTGATGGCATAGCAGAGGAGCTAGGCCATGAGGGCATTGAAGGTGAAGCACTGGACTTGTGTGCAGGCTTCTTGGGCATAGCCTTCTTGGGCTGACTGGCAGAGGCCTCAGCAGAGGCAGCAGCAGCAGAGTCAGCGTTGAATTTCCTCACTGCTTCCTTTGCTTGCCTGGCCAGTTTGGCTTGATGTTTTGCCCATTCATCGGGATAATCCTCACCGCGCTTGAGGCTAGTGGGATCTGCCAACTGGCCTGGTGCCAATGGAGGTCTTGGGCATGGAGGGTTGAGTGCGAATTTCTTCATGTACTTGGGAGTTACATACCTGTACTTCCTCCATTCCCGTGCCCATCTCCTTTCAATCCTCTGTATGCGCACCTTGCGCAGATTTTTGTTCTCCTTGCCAAACTTGGCTTCATCAGGTGTGCAATAGCCTGCGTAAATGTCCTCAGGGATCTCAAAAGCAGTCATGACCTCAGGCTTCTTTCCTCCCTTCTCTGGCTTCTTACCATCTGCCATTTTCTTCAGTTGAGGAATTTGAACAATCGAATTCTCTAAAGAAGTATACATCTTTTCTTCGAGGAACGCTGCAAATGAGTTAAGTTGATGAGAACCTAGTGATTCAGCAACGAACATTTGTACCTGTGAACAGAGTGTAGTTGCGAGGAATTTGGAGAGGTCATATGCGTTCTCAGAGGGTTTTTCAAAAAGAACAAGTTTGAGGAATTTGACCAGATGAGTCTTGAGGAATTTCACTAAGCCTTCTTTGTCTTAGGTTCTAGAGTTGTATAGATTGAAAATCCACACAATTGAGGAATCTGGAAGAAAATCATAGCTTAGAGAAACGAATCAAGAACAGATGACATGTGAGGTGTTTATGTGTGTGAAGAATTTGAAGAATAAACACCTTTGAAGATTTTCAGAAAAACTTGAGAATCAAAGCGAGCAGTTAAAATTAAATTTTAATTACCCGAAGTGAAGAACACGACAAACTGAGAAGAACAGATGTGAAGTTCGTCAGTTCAGATCTTCCACACCCTAACTTGGCGGAGGAAGACGGCTACGGCGGTGGCGGAGGGAAGATTTCCACGGCCGGCGTGAGTATGACGGCGACGAGGTCGAGGCAGTGAAGCTCTTCCTCACCGGTGACGATGGAGTAGCGGCGGTGCTAGGGCTTGAGAAGCTCGAGCGGGAGAGAGAGGTCAAGCAGAGTAAAGGAAGTGAGGAAGGGGTGAGGGGGTATTTATAGTCGTAGTGAAAAACTGTTCGCCCGAAGATTTAGGATGAACGTGCCCCTGAACCTTCTCATTCGCATGACATGTGTCACCCACGTACTGTGAGGTGGCGATCGTGTAAGATCGTGGGTGAATAGATAAATATATCGTGGGATGCGGAACGGTTTGAGCGGCAAAGCCGAAAATTCAGATAAGATAAATTTTAAGTTCTGTTCGCAATTTCTTCAGCTGTCAGGACACAGTGAAGAATTTGAACGAGTTTCAAATAGAGCGCATATGAGGAATTTGTGAATAGACTAGGTTGAGTTTAGCATAGAGGGGGAAAGGGTCCGATCACATTCACTTAGCATAAGAAATCAACTTTGAAGAAATAGCAATAAGTGAATGCTGTAAAGGACTTAAAACTCATATATATATTCGAATGAATAACAACACCGGGAAGAGTGTAGACAATGCAAAGTTGAAGAATTTGAAAAACTGAGGAATTTCAAAAACGAAGAAAAACTCAAATTGAAGATTTTCAACTTTGGTTGGTGGCGTAACCCACCGTATAAGAAAGCTGATTTCAGACACCGCGTACAATTGTCGTAGGGCTCTGAGAATCAATTTCTTCATTAATTTCTTCACACTTAGAGGGTTAGTCTTCATTGAGTGAAGAAAAGCGTTACTTTATGTATTTAGCATCTAAGTCATCAAGTCAGCATAAGTGTTGGGATGTGTGTCCATTTCAGAGAACATTCGAAGATTCTAGGATATTTAGCTCACACTGCAACTTGCTAAATCTCTTCTCATCCAAGGGTTTGTGAAGATATCGGCCAATTGATCTTCAGTGCTGACGTGGTCAATGGAGATGTCGCCCTTCAACACACGATCATGAAGAAAATGATGACGAATTTGGATGTGCTTGGTCTTCGAGTGCTAAACTGGGTTATGAGCAATCTTGATGGCACTCTCATTGTCACAGTAGAGAGGCACCTTCTTCACATTGACGCCATAGCCCTCGAGTGTTTGCTTCATCCATAGTAGTTGAGCACAACACGATCCAGCAGCAATGTACTCAGCTTCTGCAGTGGAGAGGGATACACAGTTCTGTTTCTTCGAGGACCAACAGACCAAAGATCATCCATGAAATGACATGTACTGGATGTTAACTTGCGGTCCACGCGATCGCCAGCATAGTCAGAGTCTGAATATACAATGAGATCAAAAGTGGAGCCCATGGGATACCATAATCCAAGTGTTGGTGTGTGAGCTAAGTATCGAAGAATGTGCTTCACAGCCTTATGGTGTGATTCCTTCGGTGTAGCTTGAAATCGGGCACACATGCAAACACTAAGCATAATATCTGGCCTAGATGAACATAGGTACAATAAAGAGCCAATCATGGAGCGGTATACCTTTTGATCGAAGTCTTTACCATTTTCATCAGAGCATAGATGTCCATTTGTGGGCATTGGAATTTTGACCCCTTTGCAATCTTGCATGCCGAATTTCCTCAATACGTCCTTGAGGTATTTCTCCTGAGATATGAATATTCCATTGTGTTGTTGACGAATTTGAAGACCTAAGAAGAATTTCAACTCTTGTAAGTGCATCTAGTGCCCCTTAGTGATTTTGGTGTATTGAAGACTTATAGGTTAAGGGACTAATGTGTTTATGAGTGTACACAGGTCTATAAGTCTATGAGGAGTTTGATATTTACACAGAAAGTCGACCCCTAAAAATGAATATCTTCGACTGAAGATTTTGGTATTCCTGAAGACTTTCATGAAGACTTTGAAAGTGAAGAAATTGGTGTGTCCATGAAGACTTGATATTCACGCGAGGAATATGAAGCTCAAAGACTTTCGTTTTCATAGTTTTGTTTTTCTCCTTCTTGAGTCATAGGAAACACCGTCTTTGTTAAAGGGGTCGAGGAAATACTAAGGAAAAATTTCCATGTGATGTTCAACTCAAAATCCTACACCTACCAATCCCTTGAGTGAAGCCATTGGAAATCTCATACTGATTCGATCAATTTCTTGATGTGAGAGGCGAAGTTCTTACAGTATTGTGGAATTTGTTCGACCGAGGAGTTAGGAATTCGCCAGTCTTGGATTGCCTACGATGAGGAACATGATAGCCACGAGGAATTTGAGAGTCAAATTTCCGGCGATTCTTTGTGCTACGCATGACTGTCCCAAAATATCTTATCCACATAACGGTCATATCATTGAAGGGCATTTATGTCTTATCATGTCGGGCTGCTCCCTAGGCTATAAATAGCCGCCCCCTACAACCACTAGCTGGTTGGCTGCTCCGAGAGAAACTGACACTTGTCATTTGAGAGGAACCCATCCTCCAAGGACTTTGAGCGAAAACATCAAGTGAGGAAAATACAAACCCAAACACCCACAAACCCAAAGTGATTGAGCATCACTGAAGAGATTGATCCTGCGTGCATCCAACGCTTGTTACCTTTGAAGACTGTGCTTCTTCTAGACGGTTAGGCGTCATGGTCTAGAGCATCCAAGAGGAATTGTGGATCGCCGAGTGACCGAAGTCTGTGAAGGTGTGGAAGTCGCCTGAAGACTTACCACAAGTGATTGGACGAGGTCTGGGTGACCTTAGTTCAAGGAAAATATGTGTGAGGACTTGGTGTCCTGAGCTGCGTGCTCAGCGACTGGGTGTCCGGGACTGTGTGTCCTCGAGTTTAAATACTCAGCTGCTCCAACCAGACGTACAACTGAGACAGCAGTTGGAACTGGTCTACCAAATCATTGTCTTCACCAACCTTACTGGTTCTATTTCCTCAACTCATTCATTTCCTCATTATTGTGTTGAGTGATTGTTCATATCTGTGTTTGAAGACTTTGGTGAAGACTTTCTCAATTTCCTCGTTCAATTTCTTGATCTGTTTGTCTTCATCTTGTGTTATCTGTGTTTACGCTTTACGTACTCTGTGTTTGTCTTGAGTTCATCATGATGACCATGTGTGTATTCTGTCATGCTTACTTCGAGTACTTATTCATTGCAAGTAGTTCTTATTGAGGAATTTCCTCACCGCAAATTCCTCGATGAAGAATTCATAAAATCGCCTATTCACACCCCTCTAGTCGATATAACGCACTTTCAATTGGTATCGAGCAAGGTACTCCTTGTTACGTGTGATTTTAGTTTAACCACGGAGTTCTAGTTATGTCGACCGCAGTATGATCAAGGTCTCTGCTGGGTGTCCTACCTTCGATGGCACGGACTACCCCTCTTTGGAAGAATAAGATGCGAATGCATCTTGAAGCAATTGACAACGATCTCTGGTACGTTGTGGAAAATGGTGTTCCCTCAGTCACACCTTCCCTAAATGCTGCTGATGTGAAGAGATTCAAGCAACTCGATTCTCAAGCGAAGAATATCATATGTGGTCATCTGAGTAAAGGGCAGTATGGTAGAGTGAGTGCTTTGGAAACTGCTAAGCTTATCTGGTATAGGCTCTCCAAAGTAAATGAAGGAGTCTCAACTCAACGTGACTCTCGTGTTGACGTTCTTTGCAACATCTTCAACCGCTTCAAAAGACTCGACAATTAAAATGTTCAGCAAACCTTCGATCGCCTCACTGATATCTCAAATGAGCTTCAAGCGCTCGGTGCCACTGACATAACCGATCATGAGGTGGTGAAGAAATTGCTGAGATCACTTGATTTGTCATTTGAGACTTTGGCACTGATGATTCAAGAGCGTGCTGATTACAAGTCACTAGATCCCGCTGATATCCTCGAGAGGCTAAATACTCATGAGTTCCAGCTTGCTGAAAAGAGAGATCTCTATGGTTCAAGCTATGGAAGAACACGTTCCCTGAAGGCCAAGGCAGTGTCTGAATCTGAATGTGAAGATTCTGGTAATAGCCTTGGTGATCCTGAAGAATTGAGCCAGGAGCTAGCACTTATCGTGAAGAAATTCCAGAAATTCTCAAGACGTGGTCTCTTTGGAAAATCTTCAAGGAGCAGTGATTCCTCATCAAGTGACTATAAGAGAAGGCTATACCACAAATGCAAGAAGCCTGGTCACTACATTCAAGATTGTCCTCAGTGGGACAAGGAACTAAAGAAGAAGAAATACAAGGATTACAGTTCTGATGATGCCAAGAAGAAGAAGAAATCTTCAAAGTCTTCATCATCTAAATCCTCTAAGTCTTCATCCCACAAGAAGAGCAGCTCCAAGAAGGCTCGGGCATTCATTGGCAAGGAAATGGATTCTGAGGCTGATTCTGAGGATAATGAGGAAGAGGAGGCATCCGAGGAGTCTGAGTCAGGTGTGGCAAGTCTAGCTCTTGCTACCGCATTTGTCGGCAAGTCTATCTTCAACTCTGAAGAAAATGGCAACACCAACAACGCTGATGAAGGCAATGACGACTACGCTCCCACCTATTGCTTCATGGCAAAGGCTGCTAAGGTAACTAAATACCCCTCCTCTGAGTCAAGTGAGGATGAATCTGATGAAAATCTTAAGCCTAGCTACTCTAAACTTGCTAAGATTGCTGTGAAACAACAAAAAGCTATTGAAAAACTTCAAAACATGCTAGACAAAAGCGATGATATGTTGGGTGACGAAATGGACCGCACTAAAGACTTAACTAAAAATCTTCATAGACTTCAGTCTAAGTTTGACAACCTTCAAAGTCGTCATAAAACTCTCTTATCTGATCACGAGAAGCTTTCTTATGAATTTCTTCAAAGAAAGCAAGATCTTGAGAAGCTAAGAGTGAGTTATGAAGATCTTCAGAAGGAGCGCGATTCATTACTTGCTCAACAAATATCGCTACTCAGGAAGAATTTGATCCTCCATGCTTTAAGTGCATTGAACGTGAATCTGCTAATTCTTCACCTGAATGTTCAAATGCTTCAAATGTTACAAATTCTTCACCTGCCTCTGCTATCACTAATTCCTCATCTGAGGACATTGCTAGTATCACTGACAATGCAAGGCTGAAGGAATTGTATATGACAGGCATGTACAAAAGCCTCAAAGGGCATCAGACTCTTTGTGATGTGCTTAAAAAGCAGATCCTCAACAGAAACCCTAGGAAAGAGGGTATTGCCTTTGAGAGGAAACTCAATCTTGATGGAACATATTGGAAGCCCGAGAAGTACCCCCAAACCTCATGGGTTCTTTGCAAAGGGACCTCCAGTTGATCCATCTAACTTATCTGGCTTTACATGTGAATCTCCTCATTCTTATGATGAGTCATTTGACTCCAACTATAAACTGTTCAAAAATCA
Source organism: Aegilops speltoides (assembly GCA_021437245.1). NCBI lineage: Eukaryota > Viridiplantae > Streptophyta > Magnoliopsida > Poales > Poaceae > Aegilops > Aegilops speltoides. The sequence continues at coordinate 407,353,355 of CM038142.1, forward strand.
GAATGGTGAAGTATTTGCTAGATATGTTGGCACTAACTGCAGGAACGGTTCCCCTATGAAGAAAATCTGGGTTCCCAAAAGTTATGTTGAAAGTCTTCAGGTGAATGTCCTCATGACACCACCAGTGAAGAATAGGAACCCCAGATCAAACTCTTCATATGGACCAAATTCTTCATATGGATCCAAGTCCTCATACGGACCAAATTCCTCACATGGATCAAATTCCTCAAAAGGATCAAAGTCCTCATATGAACATCATCGTGCTAACAACTCTGTTTCGCAGGGTAGAGCTAAGGACTATGAATATGTGCATTATTCTTCAAATCATTATGTTCATAAGTCCTCGAAGAATTTCTCTGCTTATTCATATGCTTACCCTAACCCCTCTTATGTGAAACAAAGTGGACTAGCGTCCATGCCACCTTTCTCATATGGTGCTCGCAGAGTGATGAATTCTTTGCCACCCCTCCAGATGTGGGTGGTGAAGAAATAGAACTAATCTCTTATGCAGGTTCAGGTCTCCAGACGTGCTTTAACATCTGAAGAATTTGCTGGGGGCCTGACAAAATTCCTGAAAGGACGCAGGCGAATCATGATGAAATGAACTTTCATTTCACACATCCTCACACTGATTATCTGTGCTATTGCTTGATGAAATTGAACTGATGATACTGATGTCATATTCTTCACTGATGAAGTATATGAGTTTGTAAGCTGCACTAATTCATCTGCAGGATGATCAACCCAAAGCAAACGAGTGGGTCCTCGATAGTGGATGTACAAATCACATGACTGGTGACAAGAACCTATTGATGGATGCTCCCTTAACACCGTCACATCTGAAGCATATCATCTTCGCTGACAAAGGCAAAAGTCAGGTATTGGGTCTAGGTAAGGTTGCAATCTCAAAGGATCGACACATGGACAAAGTCATGCTTGTCGAGTCCTTAGGATACAACCTCATGTCTGTCTCAATGCTTTGTGATCTTGATATGGTTGTTGTCTTTCGCAAGTATCGTTGTGTTGTGATCATGGAAGCTGACAATTCCAAAGTCTTCAAAGGCTTTAGTAGAGGAGACTTGTACATTTTTGATTTCTCTACAGGACCAGAACCTGCCGTGTGCTTACTTGCAAAAGCTTCAGAAGGCTGGCTATATCGACGACTTGGTCATGCTGGCATGAGGAATTTGCACACGCTTGCGAAGAAGAAGCATGTCATTGGCATTGAGAATGTCAAATTCCTCAAGGATCACTTGTGTGGTGCCTGTGAAGCTGGGAAGATGACTAAGGCCAAGCATCCAGCGAAGACTATCATGACCACCACTCGACCATTTGAATTGCTTCACATGGATCTCTTCGGTCCTAATCATTATTCTGTTGTGACTAATGATGCATTTCTATATGGCTTTGTTATTGTTGATGATTATTCTCATTACACATGGGTACACATTGTTACTTACAAACATGAAGTGCAGGAAGTCTTCAAACGATTTTCCTCGAGGGATTCAACCAACTTTGGTGTGAAGATCAAGCACATCAGGATTGACAATGGAACTGAGTTCAAGAATTCCGGTCTTAATGACTATCTTGATGGACTTGGTATTACTCATGAGTTATCTGCTCCTTATACTCCTCAGCAAAATGGCATCGTGGAGCGCAAGAACAGAACTCTTGTTGAGATGGCTCGCACTATGCTTGATGAATACAAAACGCCTCATCGTTTTTGGATTGATGCAATTGATACCGCATGCCACATCATCAACAGAGTATATCTTCACAAATTCTTCAAGAAGACTGCCTATGAACTCCTCACTGACAAGAAACCCAATGTGAGTTATTTCAAAGTCTTCGGTGCTAAATTTTGGATTAGAGATCCTCATCACAATGCTAAATTCGCACCGAAAGCACATGAAGGTTTTATGCTTGGTTACGGAAAGGACTCGCACACCTACAGGGTCTTCAACATCGCTCTTCACAAGATTGTTAAAACTGTAGATGTGCGGTTTGATGAAACTAATGGCTCGCAACGAGAGCACCTACCTCCTGTGATAGATGAACCAGCACCTGAAGATTCTATCAAGTTCAAGGCTACTGAGGATGTCATTCCTATCGAAGAATCTACTGAAGAATTCATTCCAGAACGCGAAGATCGTTGAGCTGATGTACCTGAGGAAAATGCTGAAGAAAATGGTGCTAAAGAAAATGCTGATCAAATTCCTCGACGTCAACCAGCTCATCCTCGCGTTGCAAAAGAAGTGCAAGTTGAAAAGATCATCGATGACATTGAAGCACCAGGTCCTCTCACACGCTCAAAAGCTTCACATTTACCTAACTTTTGTGGGCACTATGCTTTTGTCTCTATCACAGAGCCCACTAAGGTAGATGAAGCATTTCTAGAGCCTGAGTGGATTCAGGCCATGCAAGAAGAATTACATCAGTTCGAGCTCAACAATGTCTGGGAACTGGTTAAACATCCAGATCCTCGCAAGCATAATATCATTGGCACAAAGTGGATCTACCGCAACAAGCAAGATGAAAATGGCCTTGTGGTGAGGAATAAGGCATGACTTGTAGCTCAAGGCTACACACAGGTTGAAGGAATTGATTTCGATGAAACTTTTGCACCTGTTGCTAGACTTGAGGCTATTCGCATATTACTTGCTTACGCTAACCATCATAATATCACTTTATATAAAATGGATGTGAAAAGTGCATTCCTCAATGGTAAGCTTGAGGAAGAAGTATATGTTGCTCAACCCCCATGTTTTGAAGATCCAAAGAATCCTGACAAAGTCTTCAGACTCAACAAGGCCCTCTATGGCCTCAAGCAGGCCCCTCGGGCGTGGTATGATACTTTGAAGGAATTCTTCATGAAGAATGGCTTCACACCCGGTTCACTCGACCCTACTCTCTTTACTAAATCTTATGATGGTGAACTGTTTGTGTGTCAAATATACGTTGATGATATTATCTTTGGCTGTACTGACCAACGTTATAGTGATGAATTTGCCTATATGATGAGTGAAGAATATCAAATGTCTATGATGGGAGAGTTGAAATTCTTCTTAGGTCTTCAAATTAAATCAACAGACAATGGCATATTCATATCTCGGAGAAATACCTCAAGGATGTTACGAGGAAATTCGGCATGCAAGATTGCAAAGGAGTCAAAATTCTTATGCCCAAAAATGGCCATCTATGCACTGTTGAAAATGGTATTGACTTTGATCACAAGGTATACCGCTCCATGATTGGTTCTTTATTGTACTTATGTGCATCTAGGCCAGATATAATGCTTAGTGTTTGCATGTGTGCCCGATTTCAAGCTACACCGAAGGAATCACACCATAAGGCTGTGAAGCATATTCTTCGATATCTAGCTCACACACCAACACTAGGATTATGATACCCCAAGGGCTCTACCTTTGATCTCATTGGATATTCTGACTCTGACTATGCTGGTAATCGTGTGGACCGCAAGTCAACATCTGGTACTTGTCATTTCCTCGGACGATCTCTGGTCTGTTGGTCCACGAAGAAACAGAACTGTGTATCACTGTCTACTGCGGAAGCTGAGTACATTGCTGCTGGTTCTTGCTGTGCCCAATTGCTGTGGATGAAGCAAACTCTCAAGGACTACGACATCAACATGAAGAATGTGCCTCTCTACTATGACAATGAGAGTGCCATCAAGATTGCTCACAACCCAGTTCAGCACTCGAAGACAAAGCACATTCAGATTCGTCATCATTTTCTTCGTGGTCATGTGTTGAAGGGCGACATTTCTATTGAGCATGTGAAGACTGAAGAACAGCTAGCCAATATCTTCACAAAGCCCTTGGACGAGAAGAGATTTAGCAAGTTGCGGTGTGAGCTAAATATCTTAGAGTCTTTGAATGTTCTTTGAAAAGGACACTCATCCTAACACTTATGCAAAATTGATGACTTAGATGTGCAACACATGAAGAAACATTTTTCTTCAATCAATGAAGAATAACACTCTAAGTGTGAAGAAATTAATGAAAAATTTGATTCTCAGAACCCTACGACAATTGTACGCGGTGTCTGAAATCATCATTCTTATACGGTGGGTCACGCCACCACCAAAGTTGAAAAATCTTCAATTTGAGTTTTTCCTCAGTTTTGAAATTCTTCAGTTTTTCAAATTCTTCAACTTTTCAAAATCTTCACTGTTTCCGTCATTTATCTTCATTGGCTATATATATGGGTTTATGTCCTCTACAGCATTCACTTATGGCTATTTCTTCAAGTTGCATTTTCTGCTAAGTGCATGTGATCGGACCCTTCCCCCTCTATGCTATACTCAACCCAATCTATTCACAAATTCTTCATGTGCGTTCTATTTGAAACTCGTTCAAAATCTTCACTGTGTCCTTGTCAGCTGAAGAAATTGCGAACGGAACTTTAAAACTAATCTTATCCGAATTTTCGGTTTTCCCGCTCAAACCGTCCCGTATCCCACGATGGACTTATCTATTCACCCACGATCTAACACGATCTCCACTTTTCAGTACGTGGGCGACACATGTCAAGCGAATGAGAAGGGCCAGGGGCACGTTCGTCCTAAATCTTCGGGCTAACAGTTTTTCACTACGACTATAAATACCCCCTCACCCTTCCTCACTTCCTTTACTCCGCTCGACCGCTCTCTCTCTCTCGCTCGAGCTTCTCAAACCCTAGTGCCGCCGCTACTCCATCGTTGCCAGTGAGGAAGAGCTTCAATGCCTCGACCTCGTCGCCGTCGTACTCACGCCGGCCGTCGAAATCTTCACTCCGCCGCCGCCGTAGCTGTCTTCCTCCGCCAAGTTAGGGCGTGGAGGATCTGAACTGACGAGCTTCAAATCTACACTTCTCAGTTTGTCGTGTTCTTCATCCAGGGTAATTAAATGTTACTTTTACTGCCCTCTTTGATTCAAATTTTCTCTACAAAATCTTCAAAGGTGTTTTATTCTTCAAATCCTCACACACAAAACACCTCACAAGTCATCTGTTCTTGATTCGTTTCCCTAAGCATCATTTTTCTTCAAGATTCCTCAATTGTGTGGATCGTCGATCTATACAACTCTGGAACCTAAGACAAAGTACGCTTAGTGAAATTCTTCAAGACTCATCTGGTCAAATTCCTCAAACTTGTTCATTTTGAAAACCTTCTGAGAACGCATATGACCTCTTCAAATTCCTCGCAACTATACTCTGTTCAAAGGTACTCATGTCCGCTACTGAATCACTAGGTTCTCATCAACTTAACTCATTTGCGCGTTCCTCGAAGAAAAGTTGCATACTTCTTCAGAGAATTCGATTGTTCAAATTCCTCAACTGAAGAATATGGCAGAAGGTAAGAAACCACAAAAAGGAGGAAAGAAGCCTGAGGTCATGAGTACTTTTGAAATACCAGAGGATATCTATGCTAACTATTGCACACCTGATGAGGCCAACTTCGGAAAGGAGAACAAAAATCAGCGCAAGGTGCGCATACAGAGGATTGAAAGGAGATGGGCAAGAGAATGGAGGGAGTAAAGATATGTAACTCCAAAGTATATGAAGAAATTCGCTCTAAATCCTCCATGCCCAAGAGCTCCATTGGCACCTGGCCAAGAAGCTGACCCCACCAGCCTCAAGCGCGGTGAGGATTTTCCTGAAGAATGGGCCAAACGCCAAGCCAAATTGGCAAGACAAGCCAAAGAAGCAGTGAGGAAATTTAATGAAGACTCTGCTGCTGCTGCTGCCACAAAGGCCTCTGACAAGCCTAGAAAATCAATGGCAAAGAAGCCCGCTCACAAGCCAAGTGCTTCATCAACTATGCCCTCACGGCCAAGTTCCTCAGCAATGCCCTCACGGCCAGAATCTTCAAAGCCCTCACGGCCAATTTCTTCAAAGCCCTCACGGCCAATTCCTCACGCTGCTCCCGCTCCTCCAACGTCCTCAGTTGCTCCGGCAAAGTCCTCAACACCTGTACATCTGGCCACATGCCAAAGGACTACATGCATCTCCATTGCCTCTGGTTTTTCAGCGAGTTCCTCAGCTGCACCAAATTCTTCATCAGGCCCCACTCTGCTGAAGACCAAGGCCACTGCTGGACGAGGTCCTCGGCCTAGTCCGAAGAAGAAACAAGTTGCCTTCCAAGTGCCATCTGACGATGAAGCTGATGATGATGAACTTGCAGAAATCATCAGAGACACGCAAGAAAGGGCCGCTAGAGCCAAAGGCACAAATGTGCCACTACTTTTGGATCCAAAGGTGGTCCTCGACTACATTGATCTCTGGCACAAGGACCCAAACACTCCTATGCCTGATTTTCATTTGACTCCTGGCTAGAATCACGTGCTGACCCATTTCATCATTGAAGAGAAATGGAAATTTGAGAAGGCCAGGCAAATCAAGAAGGCTTAGTTCAGGAAAGACAAGTTCCTGGGGAACAACATTGTCAAAATGACAACTGATGAACTCCTTACGATCCAGTCTGAAATCAAAGCCCTCAGCGATGATTTCAATGCTTATTATGCTGATTGGAAAGGAGCCAAAGTCAGGTTCGTTAAACTGACTGAGAAGTTCACAAATGTTGCAGCCCCATCGCAACAAGAAATTCCTCAAGCTGAAGCCTCTACTCAGCAAACTGAAGAACATGCCAGCACCGCTGATGATTTTTAGCCTGCTGAAGAAAATGCTACTTCTAGGGCTGATGACTCCATTCCAGCTGCTGAAGAAACTGCCAGGGCATCCACTAGTGGTGCGCCTGAAGAAAATGAAGAAGTCAGGGCAACTGCATCAGTTGCACCTGAGGAAATACAAACAGATTCCTCAGCTCCTCCTGCGCCTACCCCAACTCCTACCCTTGCATCTGCATCAGATGTGAGGAAGACCCAGGCTGCAGAGAAAGCTGCAAAGTGAAGAAAAGGAAAGCATCATCGCTTGATTCTTGACTCAAGAAAATGAAGACTATGACCAGCTCTCTTGAGAATCCAATTGACGTTGTTCCGATTTCCACCATGCCATCAAAGGACCTTGTTCCTTATGGTGAAGAATATGTGATCCCTAGCGGATCTGATGAAGAAAATCATTCTGCTGCTTCGTCAGAGCAGATTGATGAAGAAATTGAAGTGGATGCGATCCCTTCAACACCTATTGCTTCCTTGCCCATGCCTCAGTTCACAGCTGAAGAGGCTGGCGTTGAAGAAATTGAAGATGAAGACGTGGATATTGGATGCACCACGCCTCAGTGGCGGAGCTAGCATATGACATCAGGGTGGTCCGCTCCAATTTTTTTTCGATAACTAATATGACATGTGAAAATTCTAACTAATTACCAATAGCACATAGAAATAGATCAATATGGTCTTACGAAAACACTAAAATTCTCAATTAAATCTCAGTTTTGCATAAAGAAGCCTACATAGTAAATAATACATGGACCATAGCACATACCTTGAGAAGTTCAGAAAGACTATCTTTTTGGCCTACGTTTTTGCATTGCCATGAAGGTATCAATTATGTCATCTTCATTCACCTCGGAGAAAGCATCCCTCTCAATGTATGTGACTAGGCAATCATTCAAAAGACTATCACCCATCTTATTTCTCAACTTGTTCTTGACAAAACTCATGGTAGAAAATGCTCTCTCAACATTTGCCGTTGCCACCGAGAGAATCAATACCAATTTTAAAAGCAAGTACACCAAATGATAAACTATATGTCTCCCCGTTTGAACAAGCTTAACCGAGAGATCAACAAGATTTCTAAGGCCTTGGAAGTTCTCATCATTTCTCATGTCATCAATATAGTTATCAAGTTGTAGTTCAAGGTGTATCAACTCGGCACTTGAAAAGTCTTTGGGATAAAAGTCAGCAAGTCTTCGTACCTTGTGTGCATCAAAATAAACAAATGAGTTAAATAGATTTTGTACCAATTTTGAAAGCAATATAAATTATAGAAGCAAGTTTGCATACCTTTTGTGCATCAAAAGCAGCAAATGAGTTGGCGGGATTCAAAGCAGACATACAAGATAGCAGCTCCATATTGATCTCATCAAACCGATTTTCAAGCTCTTGACTAATTTGATCAGTGCTCCAAGAAAAACCCTAGATCACCGGAATGAGTGCAGAGTTATATACATAGTGCAAAAAAAGCAAACCCTAGATCACAAATTTGGGGGAAATCATGAATTTTGATTTGGGGTACCTCACTGGGTCCAGTACTACAGCCGGATTTGGAGGGGCGAGGCGGGGCCGCCCGTGGCAGGGCGCAGCAACCGGCGCTCTCGAGAGGCGCAGCTGCTTGGGAACTGAGACAGCCAGACAGGGGCTCGCCAGGCGCAGGAGACGACTGGAGAGGGCAGACGGGCGGGAGCTTCTCGGCTGGGGGCGGGCAGGGGCGCCGGGCGCGAACCGGCGAACGGCGGCGACGGCGAGGAACGGCGAAGAGACGACGAGGGCACGAGGCGGCTATCAGGTTCGACCGGTCTCAGTGCGAGGGAGGCAGGGAGGACTGGACTGGACTGGACTCAGAATCCCTTGTTAGTTTATTGGGCTATTTTTTTTTTGGCCCATTTCGAATCCATATGTATATAGGCTGTCTCAGAATCCCAGGGTGGGCCGCGGCCCACCCTGGCCACCCTGTAGATCCGCCAATGCCACGCCTGTGATGAATGATGACTTTTGGGAAAGTCAGCATCCCAATTCTCCACACTTCACCCCACTACAGCAAATACCTCAATCCCCTGCACCAACCGTTCAAATGGGCTCTGAAGAAACTCATCCCACCTCGTCTGTGCATGAAGAAATTCCAGCCACTAGTGCTGAAGAAACTGCTGCTGCTGATACCTTGAACATGCAGACTGCCACTGAAGATGAACCAGAAATTCCTCAGCCTGAAGAACCTGAGATTGTGATTCCTGAGGTTGTGATGCAACTCACTGACACCCCTGTGCCCAAGCCAAAGGATCCATTCTCAAAGAAGCAAAAGTTCAAGGCTGCTGATTTCTTCAACGAGCATGTGTTCTTCACTGACTATAATCCCTATGATTCTGCTCGCATAAGGAAGAGGTGTTTCTGGACTGCTAGTCAAGCAAATTTCTATTCCTCTGTGCTATTCGACAAAGACAAAGTCTTCGACCATGCACACATTCCACACGTGGACATGGAATCTCTGCCGTGCTTCAAGCCAGTCCTCAGTGTTCTTCACGATACTGGATTGCTGAATTTTTGCACTGACATCTGTGATTGGAATGAAGAACTCATTCTTCAATTCTTTGCGACGCTGCACATCACAGGAAATTCTGAAGATGTGAACTCATGGGTGCTGGACTGGATGTCAGAAAATACTCACTACAAGGCACCAACAACTTAATTGCTTCATGCCCTCCCACTCTATCCTCCCCTTGATGGTGCTCGTTGCATCTACAACGAACCTGAGCTTACGAATCATTACATGCAAGTGCTGATGAAGCCTTTGAAGCCGGGGCAAGCCCCACGAACCAAATTCCTCGTTAAGGAATTACGGTATGTGCCACGGACTGTCTATCGCATTCTGACGAAGACAATGACTCCTATCAAAGGCCACGACACAAATGATGAAGAAGTCGTTGGCATCATGAAGAATATGCTTTTCAATATCATTCATGGCGTTCCCGTCAACTTCCATGATTTCTTCATGAGGACTGGCAAATATTTCTATGTCACCATTTGAGCTGAAGCCTTATGCACCATGGATTATGAAATTCGTCAGGACAAGGTCTTCACTCAACTACAAGGCTGATACTCTGAACCATGGCAGTTTATTGCCTCCAATTGAAGTCCTCAAATGGACATTTTCCTCAGCTGATGACAAAGGCAAGGCAACTGCTGTGATAGATGAAGGCATTCGTCCATTGGATGGTCAATTTCGCAAGGCTGCATCCTACTCCACCAATGATGACTCTGCCACACATGATTCTGCCGCCAACACCTCTACCAAGCAAATTCCTCAAGCCACAGCACCCGGGGTGATGACTGATCATGAGTTACTCCTCAGTCTTCATCAAAAAGTTGATCGCAATCATAAATGGGTCAAGCGTCAGTTTGGTTTCATCCTTTACAACATGACCTCAACCCACAATGCTGTGAAGAAAAACCAATACTACCTCCATGAAACCTTCAACCATACCTGGGCTGTTCTATCTCATATCTATAGCGCCGAAGATCTGAAGAGCATGGGTCTCAAGGAAGAATTTAACTGGACTACACCTCCACCGAAGAAATTCAAAAAGGTCAAGGTTCCTTCCTTGGTGGCCAGCTCCTATTCTTCATCACGCGACACTGATGAAAATGAAGACTTGGACGACACTGTGGCAGGCCCTACTATGACAACCGACCCCGACAACGTTGGCGCTCCTCCATCAACTTGATATTCTTCAGGGGCGTTCGTCCTCAGTTTCGATCCTTTTGGTCATTCAATGACAAAGGGGGAGAAATCTGAGTTAGTCTTCAAGAGGGTCTTTTATATGGGCGTTTTTTGCTAATTTACAACTCTCGCTCTTCTGAAACTTTTATTGGATCGAGTTGTAATCTTAAACCCGATGGTGCTCTGATACTTTTGATGCAGTGTGCTCTGATGCTTTTGATGCGTTATTCTGCATGCTTGTTCCTCGTTAATATTATTGCACGCATGCTGAATTTCTTCAGGCACCATATTTCATCATGCATTTCAAATTCTTCATATTATATGTCAAATGCATGTATGAATTACAAGATATAGGGGGAGATCTCCATGATTCAACTCTTCAAGTGTGCATTGCTTCAAAAGCAAATTCCTCACTATGCACATCTTCAGGGGGAGTTCTTCTATATCTTGCAATCAAATTCCTCAATATCAGTACTTACACTTCATATGTTTATCCCGTTGAAAACTTAACCTATATTGTCATCAATCACCAAAAAGGGGGAGATTGTAAGTGCATCTAGTGCCCCTTAGTGATTTTGGTGTATTGAAGACTTATAGGTTAAGGGACTAATGTGTTTATGAGTGTACACAGGTCTATAAGTCTATGAGGAGTTTGATATTTACAGAGAAAGTCGACCCCTAAAAATGAATATCTAAACTGAAGATTTTGGTATTCCTGAAGACTTTCATGAAGACTTTGAAAGTGAAGAAATTGGTGTGTTCGTGAAGACTTGATATTCATGCGAGGAATATGAAGCTTGAAGACTTTCGTTTTCATAGTTTTGTTTTTCCCCTTCTTGATTCATAGGAAACGCCGTACTGTTAAAGGGGGTCGAGGAAATACTAAGGAAAAATTTCCATGTGATGCTCAACTCAAAATCCTACACCTACCAATCCCTTCGAGTGAAGCCCTTTGGAAATCTCATACTGATTCATCAATTTCTTCAAAGGATGTGACGAAGTTCTTCAGTTCTTGAGAATTTGTTCGACCGAGGATTAGAATTCGCCAGTCTTGGATTGCCTACGATGAGGAACATGGTAGCCCTGAGGAATTTGAGAGTCAAATTTCCGACCGTCGCTGTGCTATGCGCCAGCTGTCCCAAAATATCTAATCCACATAACGGTCATATCATTGAAGGGCATTTATGTCTTATCATGTCGGGCTGCTCCCTAGGCTATAAATAGCCGCCCCCTACAACCACTAGCTGGTTGGCTGCTCCGAGAGAAACTGACACTTGTCATTTGAGAGCAACCCATCCTTCGAGGACTTTGAGCAAAAATCATCAAGTGAGGAAAATCCAAACCCAAACGCCCACAAACCCAAAGTGATTGAGCATTACTGAAGAGATTGATCCTGCATGGATCCAATGCTTGTTACCTTTGAAGACTGTGCTTCTTCCAGACGGTTAGGCGTCATGGTCTAGAGCATCCAAGAGGAATTGTGGATCGCCGAGTGACCGAAGCCTGTGAAGGTTTGGAAGTCGCCTGAAGACTTACCACAAGTGATTGGAGGAGGTCTGTGTTACCTTAGTTCAAGGAGAATACGGTCAGGACTTGGTGTCCTGAGCTGCGTGCTCAGCGACTGGGTGTCCGGGACTGTGTGTCCTCGAGTTTAAATACTCAGCCGCTCCAACCAGATGTACAACTGAGACAGCAGTTGGAACTGGTCTACCAAATCATTGTCTTCACCAACCTTACTGGTTCTATTTCCTCAACTCATTCACTTCCTCATTATTGTGTTGAGTGATTGTTCATATCTGTGTTTGAAGACTTTGACTGAAGACTTTCTCAATTTCCTCACTTCAATTTCTTCAGTCTGTTTGTCTTCATCTTGTGTTATCCTGTGTTTACGCTTTCTGTACTCTGTGTTTGTCTTCAGTTCATCATGATGACCGTACTTATTCCGCTGCAAGTAGTTCTTCACTAAGGAATTTCCTCACTGGCAAATTCCTCAGTGAAGAATTCGTAAAAATCGCCTATTCACCCCCCCTCTAGTCGATATAACGCACTTTCAACTCTCCCATCATGGACATTTGATATTCTTCACTCATCATATAGGCAAATTCATCACTATATCGTTGGTCAGTACAGCCGAAAATGATATCATCAACATATATTTAGCACACAAACAATTCACCATCATAAGACTTAGTGAAAAGAGTAGCGTCGAGTGAACCGGGTTTGAAGCCATTCTTCACGAAGAATTCCTTCAAGGTATCATACCACACCCGAGGGGCTTGCTTGAGGCCATACAGGGCCTTGTTGAGCTAGAAGACTTTATCAGGATTCTTTTGATCTTCAAAACCTCGGGGTTGAGCAACATATACTTCTTCCTCAATCTTACCATTGAGGAATGCACTTTTCACATCCATTTGTTGTAAGAAAATATCATGATGGTTAGCGTAAGCAAGTAATATGCGAATAGCCTCAAGTCTAGCAACAGGTGAAAAAGTTTCATCGAAGTCAATTCCTTGAACCTGTGTGTAGCCTTGAGATACAAGTCGTGCCTTATTCCTCACCACAAGGCCATTTTCATCTTGCTTGTTGCGGTAGATCCACTTTGTGCCAATAATGTTGTGGTTGCGAGGATCTGGATGTTTGACCAGTTCCCAGACGTTATTGAGCTCGAACTGATGTAATTCTTCTTGCATAGCTTGAATCCACTCAGGCTCCAGAAATGCTTCATCTACCTTAGTGGGCTATGTGATAGAGACAAAATCAAAGTGCCCACAAAAGTTAGATAAATGTGAAGCTTTTGAGCGTGTGAGAGGACCTGGTGCTTCAATGTCATCGATGATCTTCTCGATTTGCACTTCATTTGCAATACGAGGATGAGCGGGTTGTCTTCGAGGAATTTGATCCGCATTTTCTTCAGGAGCATTTTCCTCAGCACCATTTTCCCTAGGTGCGCCAGCTCGACGTTGATCACGTTCTGGAATGAATTCTTCAACAGTTTCTTCAGTAGGAATGACATCCTCAGTGGCTTTGAACTTGATAGAATCCTCAGGTGATGGTTTATCTATCACAGAAGGTAGGTGCTCTCTTTGTGAGCCATCAGTTTCATCGAACCGTACATCTACAGTTTCAACAAGCTTGTGAAGAACGTTGTTGAAGACTCTATAGGTGTGCGAGTCCTTTCCGTAACCAAGCATGAAACCCTCATGTGCTTTCGGTGCAAACTTAGAATTATGATGAGGATCTCTAATCCAGCACTTAGCACCAAAGACTTCGAAGTAACTTACATTGGGTTTCTTGTCAGTGAGGAGTTCATAGGCAGTCTTCTTGAAGAATTTGTGAAGATATACTCTGTTGATGATGTGGCAAGCTGTATCAATTGCATCAATCCAGAACTGACGAGGTGTCTTGTATTCATCAAGCATAGTGTGTGCCATTTCAGTGAGGGTTCTGTTTTTGCGCTCCACGACGCCATTCTGTTGAGGAGTACAGGAGCAGATAACTCATGAGTAATACCAAGTTCATCAAGATAGTCATCAAGACCGGAATTCTTGAACTCAGTTCCATTGTCACTTCTGATGTGCTTGATCTTCACACCAAAGTTGGTTGAAGCCCTCGAGGAAAATCGTTTGAAGACTTCCTACACTTCATGTTTGTAAGTAACAATGTGTACCCATGTGTAACGAGAATAATCATCAACAATAACAAAGCCTTATAGAGATGCATCATTTGTCATAGCAGAATAATGATTAGGACCGAAAAGATCCATGTGAAGCAATTCAGATGGTCGAGTGGTAGTCATTATAGTCTTCGCTGGATGCTTGGCCTTTGTCATCTTCGCAGCTTCACAAGCTCCACATAAATGATCCTTGAGGAATTTGACATTCTCAACGCCAATGACATGCTTCTTCTTCGCGAGCGTGTGCAGAGTCCTCATGCCAGCATGACCAAGTCGTCGATGCCATAGCCAGACTTCTGAAGCTTTTGCAAGTAAGCACATTGACAGGTTGTGGTCCTATAGAGAAATCAACAATGTACAAGTCTCCTCTCCAAAAGCCTTCGAAGACTTTGGAATTGTCAGCTTCCATGATCACAACACAACGATACTTGCCAAATACAACAACCATATCAAGACCACAAAGCATTGAGACAGACATGAGGTTGTATCATAAGGACTCAACAAGCATGACTTTGTCCATGTGTATGTCCTTAGAGATCGCAAACTTACCTAGACCCAATACCTGACTTTTGCCTTTGTCAGCGAGATGATATGCTTTAGATGTGACGGTGATAAGGGAGCATCCATCAAGAGATTCTTGTCACCAGTCATGTGATTTGTACATCCACTATCGAGGACCCACTCATTTGCTTTGGGTTGATCATCCTACAAATGAATTAGCGTAGCTTACAAACTCATATACTTCATCAGTGAATATGACATCAGTATCATCAGGTCAATTTCATCAAGCGATTTGAACAGATAATCAGTATGAGGACGTGTGAAATGAAGGTTCATTTCATCACGATTAGCCTGCGTCCTATCAGGCTTTGTTCAGGTCTCCAGTAAATTCTTTAGTCGTTTTGAGCACAACTGGAGACCTGACCCTGCATAAGAGATTAGTTCTTTTTCTTCACCACCCACATCTTGAGGGGTGGCAAAGAATTCATCACTCTACGAGCACCATATGAGAAAGGTGGCATGGATGCTAGTCCACTTTGTTTCACATAAGATGCGTTAGGGTAAGCATATGAATAAGCAGAGAAATTCTTCGAGGACTTATGAACATAATGATTTGAAGAATAATGCACATATTCATAGCCCTTAGCTCTACCCTGCGAAATAGAAGGGTTAGCACGATAATGATCATATGAGGACTTTGATCCTTTTGAGGAATTTGATCCACGTGAGGAATTTGGTCCGTATGAGGACTTGGATCCATATGAAGAATTTGGTCCATATGAAGAATTTGATCTGGAGTTCCTATTCTTCACAGGTGGTGTCATGAGGACATTCACCTGAAGACTTTCAAGGAAACTTTTGGGAACCCAGATTTTCTTCATAGGGGAACCGTTCCTGCAGTTAGTCCCAACATATCTAGCAAACACTTCACCACTCTGATTTTTGAACAGTTTATAGTTAGAGTCAAATGACTCATCAGAAGAATGAGGAGATTCACATGTAAAGCCAGATAAGTTGGATGGATCAACTGGAGGTTCCTTTGCAGCAACCCATGAGGTTTTGGTACTGCTCAGGCTTCCAATATGTTCCATCAGCATTGAGTTTCCTCTCAAAGTCAATACCCTCTTTCCTAGGGTTTCTGTTGAGGATTTGCTTTTTGAGCACATCAGAAAGAGTCTGATGTCCTTTGAGGCTTTTGTACATGCCTGTCATGTACAATTCCTTCAACCCTGCATCATTAGTGATACTTGCATTGTCCTCAGATGAGGAATTAGTGATAGCAGAGACATATGAAGAATTTGTAGCATTAGAAGCATTTGAAAATTCAGGTGAGGAATTAGCAGTTTAACGTTCAATGCACTTCAGACATGGAGGAACAAATTCTTCCTGGGTAGCGCTGATTTGTTGAGCAAGTAATGAATCGCGCTCCTTCTGAAGATCTTCATAATCCACTCTTAGCTTTTCAAGATCTTGCTTTCTTTGAAGAAATTCATAAGAAAGCTTCTCGTGATCAGATAAGAGAGTGTTATGATGACCTTGAAAATTGTCAAACCTGGACTGAAGTCTCTGAAGATTTTCAGTCAAGGTTTTAGTGCATTCTTGGAGCTGCTCTTCTTGTGAGATGAAGACCTCGAGGATTTTGATGATGAAAACTTTGAGGATTTCTTCTTCTTCTTTGCGTCATCAGAACTGTAATCCTTGTATTTCTTCATCTTTGATTCCTTATCCCACTAAGGACAATCTTGGATGTAGTGACCAGGTTTCTTGCATTTGTGGCATAGCCTCTTCTTTTAGTCACTGGATGAGGAATCATAGCTCCTTGAGGGTTTTCCAAAACGACCACGTCTTGAGAACTTCTGAAATTTCTTCACGAGCAGTGCAAGTTCCCGGCTCAATTCTTCAGGGTCACCAAGGCTGCTAGCAGAGTCTTCATCTTTAGACTCAAAGACTGCCTTGGCCTTCAAAGCACGTGATCTGCCATAGCTCGAACCATAGAGATCTCTCTTCTCAGCAAGCTGGAATTCAGGAGTGTTTAGCCTCTCGAGGATATCAGCTGGTTCAAGTGACTTGTAGTCAGCACCCTCTTGAATCATTAGTGCCAGAGTGTCAAATGAGGAATCTAGCAATCTCAGCAATTTCTTCACCACCTCATGATCGGTGATGTCAGTGGCACCAAGCGCTTGAAGCTCATTTGAGATGTCAGTGAGGCGATCGAAGGTTTGCTGAACATTTTCATTGTCGAGTCTTTTGAAGCGGTTGAAGAGATTGCGAAGAACGTCAACATGAGAGTCACGTTGAGTTGAGACTCCTTCATTTACTTTGGACAGCCTATCCCAGATAAGCTTAGCAGTTTCCAAAGCACTCACTCTTCCATACTGTCCTTTGCTCAGGTGACCACATATGATATTCTTCGCTTGAGAATCGAGTTCCTTGAATCTCTTCACATCAGTAGCGTTCAGAGAGGGTGAGACTATGGGAACACCATTTTCCACAACATACCAGAGATCATTGTCAATTGCCTCAAGACGCATTCGCATCTTGTTCTTCCAGTAGGGGTAGTCCGTTCCATCGAAGGTAGGACACCCAGCAGAGATCTTGATCATACCTCCGGTCGACATAACTAAAACTCCAGGCGGTTAAACCAAAATCACACAGAACAAGGGATTACCTTGCTCTGATACCAATTGAAAGTGTGTTATATCGACTAGAGGGGGGTGAATAGGCATTTTTTATGAATTCTTCACTAAGGAATCTGCTGGTGAGGAAATTCCTAACTGAAGAACTACTAGCAGCGGAATAAGTACTCAGAAGTAAACATAACAGAATACAAGCATAGTCATCATGGCGAGATGAAGACAAACACAGATTACAGAAAGCGTAAACACAGGATAACACAAGAAAGAAGACGGACAGACTGAAGAAATTGAACTGTGGAAATTGAGAAAGTCTTCAGTCAAAGTCTTCAAGCAGATATGAACAGGCACACAACAATAGACATGAGGAAATGAAAGAGTTGAGGAAATAGAACCAGGAGGCTTGGTGAAGACAATGATTTGGTAGACCAGTTCCAACTGCTGTCTCGGTTGTACATCTGGTTGGAGCGGATGAGTATTTAAACTCGAGGACACGCAGTCTCGGACACACAGTCCTCACTGTATTCTCCTTGAGCTAAGGTCACACAAACCTCGCCCAATCACTCGTGTTAAGTCTTTAGGTGACTTCCGAACCTTCACAAACTCGGTCACTTGGTGATCCACAATTCCTCTTGGATGCTCTAGACCTTGACGCCTAACCGTCTGGAAGAAGCACAGTCTTCAAAGGAAACATGCATCGGATCCACGCAGGATCAATCTCTTCAGTGATGCTCAATCACTTTGGGTTTGTAGGTGTTGGGTTTGGGTTTTCCTCACTTGATGATTTTCGCTCAAAGTCCTCGGAGGATGGGATGCTCTCAATTGACAAGTGTCAGTTTCTCTTGGAGCAGCCAACCAGCTAGTGGTTGTAGGGGGCGGCTATTTATAGCCTTGGGAGCAGCCCGACATGATAAGACATAAATGCCCTTGTCTGATATGACCGTTAGGTGGGTAGATATTTTGGAACCACTGGTGCATAGCACAGCAACGGTCGGAATTTTGACTATCAAAATCCTTAGGGCTATCATGTTCCTCACTATGTAGGCAATTCACACTGGTGAATTCCTAACTCCTCAGTTAGAACAAATTCCTCAGAGACCTGAAGAACTTCGTCTTTGTCACTGAAGAATATGACTGAACTGTATGAGATTTCCAATGGCTTCACTCAAAGGGATTGGTACTTGTAGGATTTTGAGTTGAGCATCACATGGAAATTTTTCCTTAGTATTTCCTCGACCCCCTTTAACAGTACGGTGTTTCCTATGACTCAAGAAATAGAAAATGAAACTACGAAAACAAAAGTCTTCACGCTTCATATTCCTCGTATGAATACCAAGTCTTCAAGGTCACACCAATTTCTTCACTTTCAAAGTCTTCAGAAAGTCTTCAGATATCCAAAGTCTTCAGATGAAGAACTTCATTTTTAGGGGTCGACTTTCTCTGTAAATATCAAACTCCTCATAGACTTATAGACCTGTGTACACTCACAAACGCATCAGTCCCTTAACCTATAAGTCTTCAATACACCAAATCACTAAGGGGCACTAGATGCACTTACAGCGCCCTCCACCTGGCCACCTCCTCCTCTCTCCCACTAAGGCCCAATAAGGCCCATACACTCCCTGGGGGTTCCGGTAACCCCCGGTACTCCAGTAAATGCCCGAACTCATCCGGAACCATTCCGATGTCCAAACATAGTCGTCCAATATATCAATCTTCATGTCTCGACCATTTCGAGACTCCTCGTCATGTCCGTGATCACATCCGGAACTCCGAACTACCTTTGGTACATCAAAACACATAAACTCATAATACCAATCGTCATTGAACGTTAAGCGCGCGGACCCTACGGGTTCGAGAACTGTGTAGACATGACCAAGACACATCTCCAATCAATAACCATTAGCGGAACTTGGATGCTCATATTGGTTCCTACATATTCTATGAATATCTTTATCGGTCAAACCGCATAACAACATACGTTGTTCCCTTTGTCATCGGTATGTTACTTGCCCGAGATTCGATCATCGGTATCTCAATACCTAGTTCAATCTCGTTACCGGCAAGTCTCTTTACTCGTTATGTAATACTTCATCCCACAACTAAATCATTATTCACAATGCTTGCAAGGCTTATAGTGATGAGTATTACCGAGAGGGCCCATAGATACCTCTCCGAAACGTCGAGTGACAAATCCTAATCTCAATCTATGCCAACCCAACAAACACCTTCGGAGACACCTGTAGAGCACCTTTATAATCACCCTTTTACGTTGTGATGTTTGGTAGCACACAAAGTGTTCCTCCGGTATTCAGGAGTTGCATATTCTCATAGTCTGAGGAACTTGTATAAGTCATGAAGAAAGCAGTAGCAATGAAACTAACACGATCATAATGCTAAGCTAACGGATCGGTCATGTACATCACATCATTCTCCTAATGATGTGATCCCATTCATCAAATGACATCACATGTCTATGGTTAGGAAACATAACCATCTTTGATTAACGAGCTAGTCAAGTAGAGGCATACGAGGAACTATAGGTTTTGTCTATGTATTCACACATGTACTAAGTTTCAGGTTAATACAATTCTAGCATGAATAATAAAAATTTATCATGAATTAAGGAAATAAATAATAACTTTATTATTGCCTCTAGGGCATTTTTCCTTCACTATCAAATTGCCTACAGAGGAAGATCTGGCTATTCCTGACCCGGAGGCACAATTGGTGGCCGCTCTTCACGCTATTCCTGATTGGACAGTTCCATATTTTGCTTATATGACCCGGGGCGAGTTACCTAAGGATGAAAATCTGGCCAGGCAGATAACCCGACGGTCTAAGTCAATGACGATTGCTAACGGAGAGTTACACCATCACAGTGTCATTGGGGCGTTTCAACATTGTGTTTTTCCTGAAGAGGGTCGTGAGATCCTTCGTGAGATTCATGAAGGAGATTGTGGTCATCATGCCGGATCTAAATCTCTTGTGTCTAAAGTTTTTTGTCATGGATTTTATTGGCTCACAGCTCATGCTGATGCAGAGGATTTGGTTGGTAAATGTGATGGTTGTCAGAAATTTTCACGGCGAGCTCATGTGCCGGCTCAAGAATTGAGGATGATTCCAATTACTTGGTCGTTTGCAGTCTGGGGACTTGATATGGTTGGGCCTTTTAAAAGGTCCAAGGATAAAAAGACCCACCTTTTGGTGGCAGTTGAAAAATTCACAAAGTGGGTCGAAGCAGAGCCGGTCAGGAAGTGTGACGCGGCAACGGCGGTTCAATTCATCAAAAAGGTGATTTTTCACTTTGGCTTTCCCCACAGCATCATAACTGATAATGGCACTAATCTTTCCAAGGGTGCTATGAAAGGGTTTTGTCAACGTGAGCATATTCAACTTGATGTATCATCAGTGGCTCATCCTCAATCCAATGGTCAAGCCGAAAGAGCCAACCAAGAAATTTTGATAGGCATCAAGACCCGGCTTATGGTTCCTTTGCAGAGAATGCCGGGTTTTTGGGTGGAGGAGTTACCTTTGGTACTATGGAGTATCAATACTACCCCCAACAAATCTAATGGTTACACGCCTTTCTTCATGGTTTACGGAGCAGAGGCAGTTCTCCCTAGTGACATCCGTCATGACTCGCCCCACGTGGCGGCTTACGTTGAGGCTGATAATGAAAGAGCACGTCAGGATGCACTTGACCTGTTAGGTGAGGAGCGTGACCTTGCGGCGGGTCGTTCGGAGATTTACCAACAAGACCTACGACGCTATCACAGCTGGCGGGTTAAGACCAGAACCTTTCAAGAAGGTGACTTGGTGCTCCGGCTCATCCAGGATCAAACTGACTTGCACAAGCTATCCCCACCTTGGGAAGGACCCTTTGTGGTCAGCAAGAATTTGAACAATGGGTCATACTATCTCATCGGTGTTCGAGATCACAAGGACTCACATCAGTCGGAGGAGGAGACCCACCGACCGTGGAATATTGCTCATCTTCGGCCTTACTACGCTTGAGCCACCGACTCTTATGATGTACATATTTTGATAATGTATATATTATGATGATCCTAATAAAGCCGGCATCCCTGATAAAGCAGGGCCTATGTCGTTTCATTTCCACGATTAATGAGTCTTTTTAATCATAATTTATGGTCACTTGGGGGCTTCCTGTTCAAACAAGGTGTATTCACCAAAGAGAACATAACTATCATTACCCTCTTGATCGGTGCAATGCCGAAACCTCATGGTCACTTGGGGGCTTCTTGTTCAAACATAGGTGTATTCACCAAAGAGAACATAGATGTCGTTACCCTCTTGATCGGTGCAATGCCAAACCTTATATATGGTCACTTGGAGGCTTCCTATTCAAACATAGGTGTATTCACCAAAGAGAACATAGCTGTCGTTACCCTCTTGATCGGCGCAATGCCAAACCTTATGGTCACTAGGGGGCTTCCTGATCATATTCAAATCATAGCTATCGTTGCCCTCTTGATCAGCCCAAGGCCACAAACCACTTGGGGGCTTCCTGCTCATATTCGAAGCATAGCCATAAAATAACCCTTTTGGTCCGGCTTCCTGCTTGTATTCAAAGCATAACCTTGTTTTCTCATTTGGCTTGATTTTTTGAACATTTTTTTGGTTCTTCTTGATACTATCTTGCCTTATGGTTTAAAGTGATTCAGGCCATGTAGCCTTAATTCTCACGGCTCATATTTGAAGCATACCCGTGGTTTCTCTTAACCCGGCCTGGTGTGAGACGATAAGTTGCCCGTACATGATGATATTAAGTACTTGGAAATATTGGCTTCTAAGTTTTGGGTTATCACCCTTACTGCACAGGTATCATAAGCCGACAGTACGATTCAATATCACAGGTATGATATTATTATTATGATTATGTCTAAATTCTGACTAAACCACCCTGTCTATAAACTGTTTTAAACATCAGTGGTTGTATATAAGGTATTATGACCCGCCCTGCGGTAAACCGCCAAGGGCTCTTGTGGTCTATTTCTGTGCAGGATAATTCTAAGTTTCATCTGCACAAATCAACGTCATCATAAAAGGATAATTGTCAAGTGGCGGCTCAAACAGAATTGGGCACAACATAAAAGTGCACGATGGTACGACCGAGCTAAGTTATTGCTAGCCTATTACATGACTCAAGGAGCCAAAATGATTAACTGGTTTTCAGAACACCACATATATGACCCGCCCAGCGGATCAATCTTCTTGGCTCTGATGACTTGAAGCTTCTGGATCATCCTTCTCCGCTTCTTTGTCCTCCTCTGCTGCCTGGAAGGTTGGTGATGACCAGTCAAAGCCATTCAAGGCGTGGAATTCAGATTCACCATCAATAAGCTCGGAAGGGTCAACTTCAGGAGCAAAAGCGTGCTTACGGATTGGGGGAACGAGATCCACCACTTTGTAAGCCGGCGTTGGCAGCTTCTGGTTTTCTCTGTCATAAGCCAGTTGATATCTTGAAAGATCTGTTTCATTGGCAATCAAGCTGGCAAGGGGACGTATCTCCTTCACAGGCGGCAAAGTCTTTCTTATCAAAAGGAGTGCCATCTTCTTTTAGGCTTGGATATCCGGTCGATATATCGGCCGGGTCTAGTTCTGGTAGCCATGCTTTGGCCCGACTCAAGGCCGTCACAGCACCGGCTCTTGCGGATGATCACTTCATCTCATTAAACCTCTCAGGCAGAATAGAAAGCTTCCTCAAGACCTCAACCAAGAGAGTCGGTGCTTGATTAGCCGGAGCAATTGTGGCCAGTGCGCGTTGAGTCCTAGTATAGAGCTGCTCAACAAGCGTGTAAACCACCTTCAGCTTCACAAGCATCTCTTGGCTAAGGTTGGTGCTCCTGGGACCTGAATAATAATCATGAATGGATTAGAGGCGGTTTATATCATCAAGGAAGATATTCAAATTTGATACTCGCAAGGTGACTTACCAAATATAGCAGAAACCATCTGAGACACATGGCGTTTTAAGCCGGTAAGTTCAGTGGTCACCTCCTCAAGCTGCCTCCGCCTTCTCAGCCCACTGTATCAAGGCAGTATTCTTGAGCCCAGGAGCTTTTTTCAACTTCAAAGTTGGTCTTCAGTTTTTCCGTTTCAATCACGCTGAATTGGAATTTTGAGTCCGCCTTCCGGGTCTCAGATTCTTGCAGCTCCAGACGAGTCTTCACGTTAGACAGCTCCGATTGAAGTTGAGCAGTGATGGCCTGTACACACACTGCTTCAAAATCATGGTCAGATTTGGATTACAGAAATGAAATCCCAAGCACTTTACAAGCAAGAGTACTTGGCACTTGGGGGCTAATGCTTGCCGAAAAAATTACTCATGCCATGGTTCATATGAATAAGTCCCAAGCACTTTGCAAGCAAGACCACTTGGCACTTGGGGGCTAATGCATATTGCTTGTCTTGTTATTACTTTATGATGACCCGGTTGTGCCGCGAACGGCCATAGCCGGTTCATGAGGGCTACACAAGTAAGTTCTGCTTTCTACACAAGGATATAAAGGACCGACTCATTCATGCTGATTAAACCGGCCGTTGGGGGCTACAGATTCAGTGTTAATCATTACAGATCTGCTTTAACCCAGATGCTTTAAGCCGGATTTTGAAGGATTCTATTGTCAGGACCCCGACTCAATGCCACATCGATCTAGCATGTAACACCTCATATCACTTTGCGGCCTCACGCACGGTATCCCCACGGGTGTTGCCTTACCTTTGCCCGGGACCGTTTGCGCCTTTTGGCACACGTATATGATAGTGTCGCTAGCATCCATATGATAAGGAGCCCGGCTGACATGGCTAGTCATAAACCCAAAGTGGCACAAACTTACGAGGACAGCATCCATGACCCAAAGATCGAACGTGTCGGTCATCACGAAAGTGAATCCAGTCTGTAGCACTTGGCTAGCAGACTCGGTGAACTGGCAGAAGGGCTAACAGACTCGGTATTCATCGTGTGACATTTCGAAGGGATGGAACAGAACGAAGAAGGACACATGCCGGCCAGCCTAAGTGTTCCGGAGTAGTAGCAAGCTACCATGGCTCAGTGGAAGCACTAGGAGACATTTCCCGGTAAGAGAGGCTACCAAGGATAAACAACTAGGTTGTCAGATCCCACACATACCAAGCATTTCAATAACATACACACAATATGCTCGATATGTGCAAATACAACATGGCATCACAAAGTGACTCTACGACTCAAGTATTTTATTGAATAGGCTCCGAGGAGCGAGATATTACAAACATGGGTATCATGACCCAAAATTCAGAGCATACAAGTCAAAGCACAAGCGGAAGCTCAACATGTCTGAGTACAGACATCTACAAATGAAAAAGTCTGAGAGGCCTGACTATCTACTAGATCCTGCCGAGGGCACAAGATCGTAGCTGACGTAACAAGCTAAATGTCGAAGTCCACGTGGAACTACTAGTGAGACCGAAGTCTCTCTGCAAAACATAAAATAGGCAAACGTGAGTACAAATGTACCCAACAAGACTTACATCAGAACTAACTACATATGCATCATTATCAACAAAGGGGATGGTGGGGTTTAACTGCAGCAAGCCAGCTTTGACTCAGTGGCTATCCTGAACTACGACTGCAATGTAACTCTTTGAGGTGGCGCACACGAGTCCTCATATTCACCATATCAATACACCACTATGGATCCGCTCTGGTCTCCCTACGAGAACGCCATCCATAGCACTCACGCTTATCTTGCGCATTTTAGAGTATCCACTTTCACTTGTCTATGAACTGTACAGGCAACCCAGAAGTCCTTTTCCGCGGACACGGCTATTCGAATAGATGATGTTAAACCTGCAGGGGTGTACTTCTTCACACACGCTCTCGCCACTTACCGCCATGTACACCTCGTGTATCTCGGCAACCTTCAAGCGGAAGCCTGGCGAGGGAGTTGGCCACGACCTGACTAACCACACAAGTCTCTCGTCTAGGTTTATCGCCTATTCGGGTTCCATCCGCAAGGAGATCCGGCCGGGGTGTCGCTCATGGCCCCAAACGATGTGTGCAGGGTTCCCAACCCACCATATGGGTGCCACTTGGTACACCGGGCCACTGTGCCTAGTCTGTCCCAAGCCCACCTGTACCGGGTGCCACTTGGTAGACTGCTAACACTACCTACAAACACCAGAAACTAGTTGCAATTCCTGGACAGAGATCAGGTTGATTAATAAGTCGAGAGAGTCAATTAAGGATCCCAATGTGTGGTAGTAGCTGTTCATGGATCACAAACATAGAACTCAGTTCCTAAGGACGGCTTCAATGAGACAACCCACCATGTACTCCTACATGGCCTCTCACCGCTACCTTTACCAAATCGTGTTCACACACTTAGCTCTCAACAGTAGGACATGTTCACACACCTCCGATTCATCCGCGATGAATCAAACCTGACTCAACTCTAAGCAGTAGCAGGCATGACAAACAAGCATGAATGAGTAGGCACATCAGGGCTCAAACAACTCCTACTCATGCTAGTGGGTTTCATCTATTTACTGTGGCAATGACAGGTCATGCAAAGGAAAGGGATTCAACTACCGCAGCATGTAACACATGTATCGTGGTTGTCCTAATGCAGTAAAAGAGAGCAAAAGCGAGAGAGTGGGATTGTATCGGAATGAACAAGAGGGTTTTGCTTTCCTGGCACTTCTGAAGACAATATAGTTCTTCATCAGTGTCATCGAACTCATCGTCGGAACCAAGTCTATCGAGAGGGGACAAATACCGGCAACACAGAGAAAACACAATCAATGCAATGAAACAATATGATGCATGAATATGACATGGCAAAATGAGTGTGTTTTGGCTAATGCAACTTAGAAAAGATTAAATGAAGTTGGTTTGAACCAAGGGTTCAAATTCAAACTCCATATGTGCTTATTAAAATGCCAATTATGCAAATTGTCATATACAGCAACCTTAGGTTGTTCAAACATGCATGAAAATGGTACATATGGATAGATTGGATTTTTCTGATCATTTTTCATATATAATTTATTTCATTTGGAGTTACGGTTGATTTTCAATGAATTTTAGAAGTTTTGAACACTTTCTAGAATTACCTGAATAAGAATAAATCCAGTAAATGATTTATTGCGTCATCCTGACGTCAACGTGACGTCAGCAAGTCAACTGACACGGTCCTGGTCAAACCTGGCCAGTGGGGTCCACTGGTCAGTGACTGAGGCTGATTAGTGTCGCTGACATGTGGGTCCGGTCAACGGCCACGTCAGCTGGGTCAATTCTGACGTGTGGGGCCAGTCAGCGTTTGACGTGGCCAGGTCAAACTGACCTGTGGGGCCTACGGGGTTAGTTTAATCTAAACAAAACTAAATCAGGGTTAGTTAGGCAGTGGGGACCATATGTCAGTTGGTGTGGGTTCAATTGGTGGCGGGTTTGGCGCTACGGCTTGCGTTTGAGAAAAGTAGCAGGCTAGAGAGGCACTAGGCGTTGCTACGAGCGCAACGGCACACGCGCATGACCAATTGGTCACCGGAGCCACGTCGGCGACGAGGCCAGGCGGCAGCGTGATTCAGTCGGCAAGGGGGCGACGGCTACGGGGCATAATCGAGCTCGGGAAGAGGGGGTTTAGACGCAGGAGCTCACAGTGCTTCGGACGGGAGGCTCGAGGG
The DNA here is from genome assembly GCA_021437245.1 of Aegilops speltoides. Taxonomy (NCBI): domain Eukaryota; kingdom Viridiplantae; phylum Streptophyta; class Magnoliopsida; order Poales; family Poaceae; genus Aegilops; species Aegilops speltoides. The sequence continues at coordinate 407,380,247 of CM038142.1, forward strand.
GCTCGAGGAAGGCCTGCAGACGGCAGAGCGGCGATGGTGTTCATCGGAGCCCGAGGAAGAAGATGAAGCCGATGCCGGTGATGCAGCGCGTACGGGCTCGAGCGCGTCAGCTTGGAGAATTCGGGCGTTGCAGCGAAGCTTCTGGATGCGTCGAGGGGGCGAGAGGATGGCAGTGGGCGCAGCAATGGCGAGCGGCGGCGGCGGCTGCGTTCGGTGCATGCGAGGGAGAGAGCAGAGGTGGGCAAGAGCGTTCGGGAGAGAGTGAGAGGGGGCCAGGGGGTTGCGTGGCGCTCGGGGACGACTCCAGGGCACTAGGGAGGCCAACAGGGAGGCAGGAGGAGGCCACGGGTGGCTGTGCGCGCCACACGCAGCTGCTTCTCCTATTGGCAGAGGAGGAAGACGACAGAAGTTGCGGTGGCGGGCTGGGTTGCCAGCTGGGCCGGTACAGGAGCTGGGCCGGCTACAGGTAGGTGGCCAGGTAATCCTTCTCTCTCTCTCTCTCTCTCTCTTTTATTTTAGTTTTTCTATTTCTGTTATTTTGTTTTGGTTTAGTTTGGAAACTAAACCATTTTAAAACTTTCTGTAAATTTTTATGTGAGCTCAGAGAGCTAGTCCAAGGTCACATGCAAACTTACAAAATATTTGAACATTATTTCTTATATAGCAGAAATAATTCCAACCCAAATATATTATTGATTTCAATCAAAGACCCAAAATAAATTATTTCTGTGACTCTGAAAATATTGGTTTGAATTTTACCTCACGCCAATATTTTCACAGAATAACAGGAACATTTTCTTGGACTCATTTGATGAGATTTAAATGTTGGTTATTTTTAGAGGTTTTCTGAGGCTTTTGAAAATTCCTCAATACAAGTTTCATTTGAATTTAAACATGATGCTCACATGGAAGGGCTAGCCTAGTGCATACCAGAATTAGGGATGTGACAGCTCACCCCTACTAAACAAGAATCTCGTCCCGAGATTCAAGCGTAGGGTAAGATGAAGGGGGATCACAAACTAACATAATCTTCACGATCCAGGTGGCACTTCAAAGAACGTTGACTCGATCACCATCATTGTCTCGATGTCGCCCCGAGAACTCCAACTAACATGACAAAGATAGGATAGGGAAAAAATCTAAAAGGATCGATCTTATTGAAGGTCGAACAACTTAGGATCAACTCAGGGAATGAGACATAGCAACATCTCTCAAGCCGAGACACGAAGCACACATCTAGAGGGATGGAGTGGAACAGATGACGAGGATTCACTAGGTAGACAACAATTCTACACTTAAGAAGGTGGTGAACGGTTGTCAACGTAGCGAGGAGTTGAGTTGCCATGATACCATAACAGGGCACCTTAGGGAAGGTGACTCATAGGACTATCCCCTTAAGTGGCAAAAAGAATTACCTTTGATTCAGAGATCATTAAAACTCTTTATACCAACTTAAGGCAAATCACAATCGATCATTTAGAGAAGTTCAGTAGAATGACATGCTCGGACTAGTATGGATGATGTCGATTACCTTGTTGAAGACAACACAAGGGATGATTTTAGTAACTGGGGAGAAGCTCAACAGTAGAGAGCGAGTCCACTGTTTGAAAAGTTATAGCATAACCGAGCAAACTAAGAGCAACCCCAGTTAGTGCCGATGATAACACCTAGCACTTGTGTGTGCTCTCAAGAACTTGTGCATCTCCATATTCATCAAGGTTTTACCAATATCCGTGTCAAGGATCCTGGCAACACAACATACTACCATGATGAATAGTGATGGATAATGCAGATGCAAAGGAAGATAACACCTTCTCAGACTTCACCTTAGCGGGGCCAAGGAAACAAAATCTGGATGATCGACCGAGAGACATTTAGCACTCCGCTTCTAATGTTCTCCTTGATGTGCCAGCGTAAACCATTCATAGAAATGGTTTGATATCTAGAACATCAAGTAAAAGGTCGGACTTCGGGAACACAAAAATCATAAGGCACAACTAGGGAGTAAACCCTACGAAGTCCTTATGGGGAGGTGGCCAACTTCTTCAATCAAGATATTACAATAACAGGTCTTCCGGCTGGGTGTGTTGGCCACGACATTCTCTTTACCGGGTTACAGAGAGAATAATATTATAGTTCTTGGAAAACATTCCGACCATCGTATCAGCCTGAGATTCAGATTTGGTTGGTGTCAGGATATTCCATACTCGACATGTTTGCAAAAGAAAGTTTGCAACACAATTCGATGAGATGACGTTGCGAGAATCTCGGGAAGTGAAATACGATAGCAAGCTCCAAAACATGAGTTGGTTCCGCTACATACATGTGAACACGTTGTCCAAGACAAGCATGACCACGTAGAAGTCTTACGACAAACACTACCGAGTTCTGGTTGGGAACCATCATCGAGGATATCAGAGTCCTCACATAAGTCCGGATTAGCTCTTATGAAGGAACTCCTTCTCCTTGAAAAAATCAGTCAGTGGCTTGGTGTGCTAAGGATACATATAGAATGGAGGTTGCAAGTCACCAAACCACAGAATGCTTCGCACGTATGCATGACCGATTTGGGATGATTCCAGGGTAAACAAAACAAACTTTCTCAAATTCACGGCGGCAACTTACATCGAATGCACATGAATTAGAGGATGTCACTTCTCTCATCCAAGCATAAGCTTCATGAACGGAACACGAAGGCATTGCTTACAAAGTTTCCAACACTAGCTTAATGTCCAACAAAGTCATGGATAAGATAGGGATGTTGTCGATGGGCTCAACAAAAATCCATCCAGGCTTCCATGTGGGTGGAATTCCACAACTATGTGAACAAGGTGATAGCATTGGTCAGACCCAAAAGATATAATGGTGTATGCTCGAGGAATCAACCACGAGTAAGACAACATTATGGGTATCGTTGGTTCTGATTTGATTTGATGATAGCCCACACTCAAATCAAAGTTTTGGTTAGGACGATAGGTCCAGCAATTGATCGCGAGGATCAATCAATGAAGATATCACCTTTCTTCAACACACAGACAAGATATCCCTTAGAATGAACTAAGTCGGACAAGCTTTCATCTTCCAACTCTCCAAGTTGTTGTTTAGCTTAACCAACTAGCTCAAGGGTATCTAACACGGATTCTTGGAGAAAGGGTGGTTTCAAAAACCAACTTGATCACGAGCTCAACATAGCGGTCAGGTGACATCCTGGTGATACCTCCGAGAAGACATTCGGAGAATCACGAACCACCGGTATGTTACTAAGCTCGAGAACAATCTTGCTTTTCAGGGCAAGACGATATGACCAGAAGAGCGAGGGATTGCCAAAATCCTAACTCATTGGTCGAAGAGCGCACCAGGAAATAAGGACTAGGTAGCACAATCATACTTAGGGTGATGATTCAATAATCAACATGCTAAGAATGAGGTTATTGTCCTTTAACTACCAAGCAATAGGGTTGCTAGGAGTATCGATTTCACACATCACGATTCACTTGTCGGCATTCTGGTTGCAACGACACGGGAGCCGAGAAATGGATAATGAGGGCGAGAAGTATCACTATATCAAGAGTTCATAAGAGGTGGTGCAATTCTCATGACAATCCTGACATAAAGAAGGTAATACTTCAAGGTAGAACAGGATCAAAAGCTGGATTAGCATTTTGATCTGCAGAATACAACTGCTTTGACCAAATCCTAGAAATGGATAAGGTACTGGAGTTTGTTTCTTCTAGACATTCCGGAGTAGAATAGCTTTACGGACCATAGAGTAATAGGCATCGATGAACACGACTGCACAACTACTCCTTACTATCAATTGATAGACGAAGGTCAGAATACAACTAAAGAGGGACAACTCAAAAGAACATATGATTTTCTAAGTTGTGGAGGCATAGGTTAGCATGTCGAACGAGTTCAACATATTTCCTCCGGATAACCCATGCAGAAAAGGTGGAACTGGCAGAGTAACAACATAGAATCGAGAACTCGTCAAGAGCACTCTGGTTGTGATCTTTTGGTTCAAAGAACTTCTGCCATAAACGGTTCATAGTATTTGGAAGAAGGAAATACCACGGACCTCGAGGACTAACGCAAAGGTTACTAATAACCTAAGGGAGCTAGCAATTACTATCAACACGAAGTAAGTAGGGTGAATCTCAGGTTCAAAACCCAGAAGTGGAATACCTACATACTAAGTGGCATCACGGGATGCTTTCGAGAATGATGGCCAGAGTCATCACACTGGAAACACATATCATGGCTAGATCACTAGATGATCCCCTAAAACACCTAGGGTCATAATAATAACTGCAACATACACGTCGAGGCAATAAAGTACCTCAACTCACCGATTTGTGTGATTAATCTGACCAAAGGGACATCGGGAACGGGAAGAAGGGATTTGCAAATGCATCGGACTGTTTAGAGACCTGGGATGACTCGGACAGCATAACGGCTGTAAATGCTCGAAATAGTTTGAGACATCTTGTAAAGTGGTGGCATAACCACTCAGAAGCACAATATCAAAGTTCTGGGATCAACTATGAATACACAGAAGTAGTAGGAACTGAACTAAGGATTAAAAACCACCAATCCTACAAGTCTACGGATTAGAAACACGTGATCCTAATAGAAAGAAGAGATAGCCTAGTTCCTTAACCCCGTAGGAAAGATAGGATGACTCAGATCAGAAGGCCATAAGGTATAAGGAGTAAAAAGAGCCTTACGTTCCATCCCACAATCAATTCCCTTATATAACTAAAGAATTCCTAGACTCAACTTCGACTAGTTTGGCTTGGTAATCCTACACGCAGTCAAGCTCTGATACCAAAGCTGTCAGGACCCCGAATCAATGCCACATCAATCTAGAATGTAACACCTCATATCACTTTGCGGCCTCACGCACGGTATCCCCACGGGTGTCGCCTTACCTTTGCCCGAGACCGTTTGCGCCTTTTGGCACACGTATATGATAGTGTCGCCAAGATCCATATGATAAGGAGCCCGGCTGACATGGCTAGTCGTAAACCTGTGGTGTCACAAACTTACAGGACAGCATCCATGACCCAAAGATCGAACGTGTCACCATCGCGAGTGAATCCAGTCAGTAAGCACTGGGCTAGCAGGACTCCGGTGAACCGGGCTGTAGCGGCTAACAGACTCCAAGATTCATCGCGTGACATTTCCCGAAGGGACATACAGAACGAAGAAGGACACATGCCGCCAGCCTAAGTGTTCCGGAGCAATAGCAAGCTACCATGGCTCAGTGGAAGCACTAGGAGACATTTCCTGGTAAGAGAGGCTACCAAGGATAAACAACTAGGTTGTCAGATCCCACACATACCAAGCATTTCAATAACATACACACAATATGCTCGATATGTGCAAATACAACATGGCATCACAACATGACTCTACGACTCAAGTATTTTATTCAATAGGCTCCAAGGAGCGAGATATTACAAACATGGGTCTCATGACCCAAAATTCAGAGCATACAAGTCAAAGCACAAGCGGAAGCTCAACATGTCTGAGTACAGACATCTACAAATGAAAAAGGCTGAGAAGCCTGACTATCTAGTAGATCCTGCCGAGGGCACAAGATCATAGCTGACGTAACAAGCTAAAAGTCGAAGTCCACGTGGAACTACTAGTGAGACCGAAGTCTCTCTGCAAAACATAAAATAGGCAAACGTGAGTACAAATGTACCCAGCAAGACTTACATCAGAACTAACTACATATGCATCATTATCAACAAAGGGGATGGTGGGGTTTAACTGCAGCAAGCCAGCTTTGACTCAGTGGCTATCCTGAACTATGACTGCAATGTAACTCTTTGAGATGGCGCACACGAGTCCACATATTCACCATATCAATACACCACTATGGATCTGCTCCAGTCTCCCTATGAGAACGCCATCCATAGCACTCACGCTTATCTTGCGCATTTTAGAGTATCCACTTTCACTTGTCTATGAACTGTATAGGCAACCCAGAAGTCCTTTTCCGCGGACATGGCTATTCGAATAGATGATGTTAACCCTGCAGGGGTGTACTTCTTCACACACGCTCTCGCCACTTACCGCCATGTACACCTCGTGTATCTCGGCAACCTTCAAGCGGAAGCCTGGCGAGGGAGTCGACCACGACCTGACTAACCACACAAGTCTCTCGTCCAGGTTTATCGCCTATTCGGGTTCCATCCGCAACGAGATCCGGCTGGGGTGTCGCTCACGGCCCCAAACGATGTGTGCAGGGTTCCCAACCCACCATATGGGTGCCACTTGGTACATCGGGCCACTGTGCCTAGTCTGTCCCAAGCCCACCTGTACCGGGTGCCACTTGGTTGACTACTAACACTACCTACAAACACCAGAAACTAGTTGCAATTCCTGGACAGAGATCAGGTTGATTAATAAGTCGAGAGAGTCAATTAAGGATCCCAATGTGTGGTAGTAGCTGTTCATGGATCACAAACACAGAACTCAGTTCCTAAGGACGGCTTCAATGAGACAACCCACCATGTACTCCTACATGGCCTCTCACCGCTACCTTTACCAAATCGTGTTCACACACTTAGCTCTCAATAGTAGGACATGTTCACACATCTCCGATTCATCCGTGATGAATCGAACCTGACTCAACTCTAAGCAGTAGCAGGCATGACAAACAAGCATGAATGACTAGGCACATCAGGGCTCAAACAACTCCTACTCATGCTAGTGGGTTTCATCTATTTACTGTGGCAATGACAGGTCATGCAAAGGAAAGGGGTTCACCTACCGCAGCATGTAACACATGAATCGTGGTTGTCCTAATGCAGTAAAAGGGAGCAGAAGCGAGAGAGTGGGATTGTATCGGAATGAACAAGAGGGTTTTGCTTGCCTGGCACTTCTGAAGACAATATAGTTCTTCATCGGTGTCATCGAACTCATCGTCGGAACCAAGTCTATCGAGAGGGGAAAAATACCGACAACACAGAGAAAACATCAATGCAATGCAAAAATATGATGCATGAATATGACATGGCAAAATGAGTGTGTTTTGGCTGATGCAACTTAGAACAGATTAAATGAAGTTGGTTTGAACCAAGGGTTCAAATTCAAACTCCATATGTGCTTATTAAAATGCCAATTATGCAAATTGTCATATACAGCAACCTTAGGTTGTTCAAACATGCATTAAAATGGTACAGATGGATAGATTGGATTTTTCTGATCATTTTTCATATATAATTTATTTCATTTGGAGTTACGGTTGATTTTCTATGAATTTTAGAAGTTTTGAACATTTTCCGGAATTACCTGAATAAGAATAAATCTAGTAAATGATTTATTGCGTCAGCCTGACGTCAGTGTGACGTCATCAGGTCAACTGACACGGTCCTGGTCAAACCTGACCAGTGGGGTCCACTAGTCAGTGACTGAGGCTGATTAGTGTCGCTGACATGTGGGTCCGGTCAACGCCACGCCACCGGGTCAATTTCGACGTGGGGCCACCAACGGTGACGTGGCTAGGTCAAACTGACCTGTGGGGCCTACGGGGTTAGTTTAATCTAAACAAAACTAAATCAGGGTTAGTTAGGCAGTGGGGCCCATATGTCAGTGGGTGTGGGTTCAATTGGTGGCGGGTTTGGCGCTACGGCTTGCGTTTGAGAAAAGTAGCAGGCTAGAGAGGCACTAGGCGTTGCTATGAGCGCAACGGCACACGCACATGACCAATTGGTCACCAGAGCCACGTCGGCGACGAGGCCAGGCGGCAGCGCGATTCGGTCGGCAAGGGGGCGACGGCTACGGGGCATAATCGAGCTCGGGAACAGGGGGTTTAGACGCAGGAGCTCACAGTGCTTCGGACGGGAGGCTCGAGGGGCTCGGGGAAGGCCTGCAGATGGCGGAGCGGCGACGGTGTTCGTCGGAGCCCGAGGAAGAAGATGACGCTGATGCCGGCAATGTAGCGCGTACGGGCTCGAGTGCGTCAGCTTGGAGACTTCGAGCGTTGCAGCGAAGCTTCTGGATGCGTCGAGGGGGCGAGGGGATGGCAGTGGGGGCAGCAATGGCGAGCGGCGACGGCGGCTGCGTTCGGTGCGTGTGAGGGAGAGAGCAGAGGAGGGGGAGAGCATTCGGGAGAGAGTGAGAGGGGGCCAGGGGTGCTGCGTGGCGCTCGGGGACGACTCGAGGGCGCCAGGGAGGCCAACATGGAGGCAGGAGGTGGCCACGGGTGGCTGTGCACGCTGCACGCAGCTGCTTCTCCTACTGGTAGAGGAGGAAGTCGACAGAAGCTGCAGTGGCGGACTGGGTTGCCAGCTGGGCCGGTACAGGAGCTGGGTCGGCTACATGTAGGTGGCTAAGTAATCCTTCTCTCTCTCTCTTTTATTTTAGTTTTTCTATTTCTGTTATTTTGTTTTGGTTTAGTTTGGAAACTAAACCATTTTAAAACTTTCTGTAAATTTTTATGTGAGCTCAGAGAGCTAGTCCAAGGTCACATGCAAACTTACAAAATATTTGAACATTATTTCTTATATAGCAGAAATAATTCCAACCCAAATATATTATTGATTTAAATCAAAGACCCAAAATAAATTATTTCTGTGACTCTGAAAATATTGGTTTGAATTTTACCTCACGCCAATATTTTCACAGAATAACAGGAACATTTTCTTGGACTCATTTGATGAGATTTAAATGTTGGTTATTTTTAGAGGTTTTCTGAGGCTTTTGAAAATTCCTCAATACTAGTTTCATTTGAATTTAAACATGATGCTCACATGGAAGGGCTAGCCTAGTGCATACCAGAATTAGGGATGTGACATCTATCAAAGGGTATTATTTATGCTCATGATTAATTTAAGTCTACATCATATTCAAATTCCATCATAAACAGTAGACTTGGGGGCTGACAGGATGTGAATAACGGAGTTCATACCTCAAATTTTTGGTACATCTGCTTCACCATGTCAACTTCAAGATCACGGCTGGTGTGCACTTGATTAAGATATCCAGAATATACTTCACCAATGCTCAATTGGGAGTAGTCGGCAACATCAAATCTCACTTTTCGCCCTTCAATGTATTCTTCCTTGGCAGAGTGCTTGGCCAAGACAGTAGGCCTTCCCGGCTCTCTAAAGCCGGTGTTGGTAATCACCACATCATCATCATGTGTCTCAGCTATTTTAACTGGACTTGATGCTTTAGTGTTCAAAGGATCATCATTTGCTTGATCGATAGAAGGGTCAGGAGTCACTGGTGGAACGTCAAGAACAGGTTCTGATGGTTGAGGAGTGGAGGTCTCAGGCGATGAGATTTGTTGTTCCGGCTCATTGACTTTCGGGTCTTCGGCCGGCTTAGTCACCTTTGCTTTCTTGCTAGGCTTGGCTTTTCCACTGCATGAGTCATGAGAGGTCAGTATAAGTATAAAGGAACATAATGAGCAAATAATAAGTAATTGTTATTACCCGGGAGCAGTCTTGAAAGCCGGCAGATGAGACTGAGATGAACCGCTGGAAGAGGAATGAGACGTCTCTTGATAATTTGAGTCGAAAGAATTAAGTGGTTGGCGGATGAGACCCGCCAGAGGATAAAAATAGTTTAAATTAGGGATGACCTCGTTTCGACGCTTCCTTGGAGTGTTCGGTAAGCCGGAAGATAATTCTTTGCCTCTGCTAGTCCGAGTCTGTCGCCGGCTCTCGTGCTGCTATTGCTTCAAAAGAAAGTGAGGATCCAGATGAGCTAAGGGGTGTGAAAAGCTTACTTTTCGGGTTACTCTTCGAATTTTCTTTCTTGTCAAGGGATCAGAGTCGGAGGAAATGATAGTTACCTCTTCCTTGATTGCTTGACTGGTCCCCTGTCATCCTGATGATAATCAATGTCAATAAGATGGCTGAAATAGGAGCCAAGGGAATCAAGGGCTACCTCCGACTGAGAGCTGTCATTCAGTTCAAACAACTCGGAAGTACTGGATTTCTTTCCCTTCTTCTTGGCGGTTCTTTTGGCGGCTTTCTTAGCTTTCCTGGCCCTTTTGGCAGCTTCATGGTCATACTTCTTTTTCCAAAAATCATCATCATCCTGTGAAAGTCATCAAAGCCGAGTTAAAACAGAATAATTAAGGATGAAGGCAGAAGTAAGTAATTTAAAAAGACTCACTTTTGGTGTCCGGTTAGATGTGCAGAAAGGGCTTCGGCCCACTTTGCTGTAGTCGGCCAGGTCTTCATTCAGAAGAGACTTCATCATTTCATTGATGGCATCGTCAGTTAAACGCACGGAGCTGTGGCGCAATGGATCCCTTTTGCCACCCGTGTAGGTACACATTAAGCCGGTGCGGCGACTCAAGGGGATGACCCGACATGCAACCCAGCATCGAACCAAGTCAATGCCAGTTAAGCTATTTCCCAACAGAGCCTTGACCTTGGCAATGGTGGGGGTGAGTTTTTTGCGTTCAGCAGTTGTCAGCTTGTCAGGGAGAGGATGTTTTGAGTCAAGACGCAGGGCGCGAAAGCTGGGCAGTCGGTTCTCGTCAGCCGGAGAGGTGTCCTGGCAATAGAACCATGTTTGGTTCCAATCCTTGGGATGAATCGGCACGCGAGCATAGGGGAAGATAGCATCTCTCCTTTGCTGAATTGAGATTCCACCAAGTTCCAAGTTGGGTCCATTTGAGTACTCATTTTGGCGGTTCAAATAAAAGTATTCTCTGAACAGCTCCACGCTGGGCTCCTCTTGAAGGTACACCTCGTAGAAAACTAGAAAATTGCATATGTTGGACACGGAATTGGGTTTGATGTCTTGAGGATGAAGATCAAAAAAGAGCAGAACGTCTCGGAAGAATTTAGAGTCGGGCGGTGAGAAGCCCCGGTTCATGTGGTCAGTAAACACAATGACTTCATCATCTTTTGGCTGCGGTTTTTCTTCTTCCAGCTTGGGGGCGTGATAATGCATGACAGTCTTTTCTGGCAAATAGCCGGTTTTCACAAAGTCCTTGAGAGTGTCCTCAGTGACAATGGAGGGAATCTAGTTACAGGAAGTGGCTGTCTTCAGGGCCATTGTGAAGAAAGAAGCCTAAAAAGAAAAGGAACACGTTTGCCGGTTTAAGTTAAGCCGGAGGACAAGCATTGCAATACATATTCAGGATGGCGGCTCAAAAGGGGCCTAATGGTGTATGTGTTGGGAAACATAGCAATTTCAAAAAAATTCCAACACACACGCAAGATCATGGTGATGCATAGCAACGAGAGGGGAGAGTGTCATCCACGTACCCTCGTAGACCGTAAGCGGAAGCATTATGACAACGCGGTTGATATAGTCGTACGTCTTCACGACCGACTGATCCTAGTACTGAACGTACGAAACCTCCCCGATCTGCACACGTTCAGCTCGGTGACGTCCCACAAACTCATGATCCAGTAGAGCTTCGAGGGAGAGTTCCGTCAGCACGACGGCGTGATGACGGTGTTGATGAAGCTACCGACGCAGGGCTTCGCCTAAGCACCGCAATGATATGGCCGAGGTGGATTATGGTGGAGGGGGGAACCGCACACAGCTAAAGATCAATGATCAACTTGTGTGTCTTGGGGTGCCCCTGCCTCCGTATATAAAGGATCAAGGGGGAGGCAGCCAGCCTAGGAGGAGGGCGCGCCAAGGGGGAGTCCTACTCCCACCGGAAGTAGGACTCCCCTTTCCTAGTAGGAGTAGGAGAAGGGGGAAGGGAAGGAGAGGAAGAGAAGGAAGGAGGGGGCGCCGCCCCTCCCCCTAGTCCAATTCGGACTAGGCTTGGGGGGGGCGCGGCCCAGCCCTAGCCAGCCCCTCTCTCTCCCCCTAAAGCCCATTAAGGCCCATATACTCCTCGGGGGGTTCTGGTAACCTCCCGGTACTCCGGTATTTATCCGTTGACCCCCGAAACCCTTCCGGTGTCCTAATATAACCTTCGAATATATCAATCTTTATGTCTCGACCATTTCGAGACTCCTCGTCACGTCCGCGATTTTATCCGGGACTCCGAACAACCTTTGGTACATCAAAACACATAAACTCATAATACCGATCGTCACCGAACGTTAAGCGTGCGGACCCTACGAGTTCGAGAACTATGTAGACATAACCGAGACATGTCTCCGGTCAATAACCAATAGTGGAACATGGATGCTCATATTGGCTCCTACATATTCTATGAAGATCTTCATCGGTCAAACCGCATAACAACATATGTTGTTCCCTTTGTCATTGGTATGTTACTTGCCCGAGATTCGATCGTCGGTATCTCAATACCTAGTTCAATCTCGTTACCGGCAAGTCTCTTTCCTCGTTATGTAATGCATCATCCCGCAACTAACTCATTAGTCACATTGCTTGCAAGGCTTATAGTGATGTGCATTATGCTACCTCTTGAGCACTGCGTTGGATTTCCCCGAAGAGGAGAGGATGATGCAGCAAAGTAGCATAAATATTTCCCTCAGTTTTTTAGAACCAAGGTATCAATCCAGTAGGAGACCACGCACAAGTCCCTCATACCTACACAAAACGATAGCAACTCGCAACCAACGCTTAGGGGTTGTCAATCCCTTCACGGTCACTTACGAGAGTGAGATCTGATAGAGATAATATTTTTGGTATTTTTTATAGATAGATGCAAAGAAAAGGAAAAAAGGCAAAGTAAAAATAAAGCAAGTAAATAAAGTGATATAGATTGATATGATGAGAATAGACCCGGGGGCCATAGGTTTCACTAGTGGCTTCTCTCAAGAGCTTAGATTTTCTACGGTGGGTGAACAAATTACTATTGAGCAATTGACAGAATTGAGCATAGTTATGAGTATATCTAGGCAATGATCATGTATATAGACATCACGTCCAAAACAAGTAGATCGAAACGATTCTGCATCTACTACTATTACTCCACTCATCGACCGCTATCCAGCATGCATCTAGAGTATTAAGTTAAAAATAGAGTAACGCCTTAAGCAAGATGACATGATGTAGAGGGATAAATTCATGCAATATGATAAAAAAAACATCTTGTTATCCTCGATGGCAACAATACAATACATGCCTTGCTGCCCCTTCTGTCACTGGGTAAGGACACGGCAAGATTGAACCCAAAGCTAAGCACTTCTCCCATTGCAAGAACTACCAATCTAGTTGTCCAAACTAAAAAGGATAATTCGAAGATACTTTCAAAGATAACTCAATCATACATAAAAGAATTCAGAGAAGAATCAAATATTTTCCATAGATAATACTGGATCATAAACCCACAATTCATCGGTCTCAACAAACACACCACAAAAAGAAGATTACATCGAATAGATCTCCACGAGAGAGGGGGAGAACATTGTATTGAGATCCAAAAAGAGAGAAGAAGCCATCTAGGTACTAGCTATGGACCCGAAGGTCTGAAGTAAACTACTCACACTTCATCGGAGGGGCTATGGTGATGATGTAGAAGCCCTCCATGGTGGATGCCCCCCGTGGAGCTCGAACAGGCCCCAAGATGGGATCTCGTGGATACAGAAGGTTGCGGCGGTGGAATTAGGTTTTTGGCTCCTGTTCTGATCGTTCGGGGATACGTAGGTATATATAGGAGGAAGGAGTACATCGGTGGAGCGTCAGGGGGCCCACGAGGTAGGGGTGCGCCTAGGGGGGGCGCGCCCTCCACCCTCGTGACCGCCTCTGACACTTCTTGGAGTAGGGTCCAAGTCTCATGGATCTCGTTCGTTTGGAAAATCACGATCCCGAAGGTTTCATTCCGTTTGGACTCCGTTTGATATTCCGTTTCTTTGAAACACTGAAATAGGCAAAAAACAGCAATTCTGGGCTGGGCCTCTAGTTAATAGGTTAGTCCCAAAAGTAATATAAAGTGGAAAATAAAGCCCAATATAGTCCAAAACAGTAGATAAAGTAGCATGGAGCAATCAAAAATTATAGATACATTGGAGACGTATCAGACATCCCCAAGCTTAATTCCTGCTCGTCCTTGAGTAGGTAAATGATAAAAAAGAATTTTTGATGCGGAGTGATACTTTGGCATAATTTCAATATATATCTTCTTAATTGTGATATGAATATTCAGATCCGAAAGATTTAAGACAAAAGTTCATATTGACACAAAAATGATAATACTTCAAGCATACTAATCAAGCAATCATGTCTTCTCAAAATAACATGGCAAAAGAAAGTTCATCCCTACAAAATCATATAGGGCTATGCTTCATTTTCATCACACAAAGATGTTCCCAACTTCTATACCCCCGATCACAAGCCAAGCAATTGTTTCATACTCAAATAATCTCAAACTTTTTCAACCTTCATGCAATACATGAGCGCGAGCCATGGATATAGCACTATGGGTGGAATAAAATATGATGATGGGGATTGTGTGGAGAAGACAAAAAAGGAGAAAGTCTCACATTGACGAGGCTAATCAATGGGCTATGGAGATGCCCATCGATTGATGTCAACATGAGGAGTAGGGATTGCCATGCAACGGATGCACTAGAGCTATAAGTATGAAAGCTCTACAAAAGAAACTAAGTGGGTGTGCATCCAACTTGCTTGCTCACGAAGACCTAGAGCATTTTGAGGAAGCCCGTCATTGGAATATACAAGCCAAGTTCTATAATGAAAAATTCCCACTAGTATATGAAAGTGACAAAATGAGAGACTCTCTATCATGAAGATCTTGGTGCTACTTTGAAGCACAAGTGTGGTAAAAGGATAGTAGCATTGTCCCTTCTCTCTTTTTCTCTCATTTTTTTTTCTTTTTTTGGGCCTTTCTCTTTTTTTTCTTTGGCCTTGCTTTTTTTTATCTTCTTTTTTTCCTTTCGTCCGGAGTCTCATCCCAACTTATGGGGGAATCATAGTCTCCATCATCCTTTCCTCACTTGGGACAATGCTCTAATAATGATGATCATCACACTTTTATTTTTCTTACAACTCGAAACTTAGAACAAAATATGACTCTATATGAATGCCTCCAGTGGTGTACCGGGATGGTGCAATGAATCAAGAGTGACATGTATGGAAAATAATGCATGGTGGCCTTGCCACAAATACGATGTCAACTACATGATCATGCAATGGCAATATGACAAAAGTAATGTGTGTCATAATAATGATGATGGAAGTTGCATGGCAATATATCTCGGAATGGCTATGGAAATGCCATGATAGGTAGGTATGGTGGCTGTTTTGAGGAAGATATAAGGAGGTTTATGTGTGATAGAGCGTATCGTATCACGGGGTTTGGATGCACCGGCGAAGTTTGCACCAACTCTCAAGGTGAGAAAGGGCAATGCACGGCACCAAAGAGGCTAGCAAAGGTGGAAAGGTGAGAGTGCGTATAATCCATGGACTCAACATTAGTCAAAAGAACTCATATACTTATTGCAAAAATTTAGAAGCCATCAAAAATCAAGTACTACGCGCATGATCCTAGGAGGATAGATTGGTAGGAAAAGATCATCGCTCGTCCTCGACCGCCACTCATAAGGATGCACAAGCCAGGTACACTTCATGTTTCAAATTTGTTACACAACTTTAACCATACGTGCATGCTACGGGACTTGCAAACTTCAACACAAGTATTTCTCAAATTCACAATTAGCAACTAGCACGACTTTGATATTATCACCTCCATATCTCAAAACAATTATCAAGCATCAAACGTATCTTAGTATTCAATTCACTGAAAAGAAAGTTTCACATATCTTGAACACTAAGTATAATAACATTAAGCGAATTACCATGCTATTAACGACTCTCAAAATAATCTAAGTGAAGCATGAGAGATCAATAGTTTCTTTAAAACAAATCCACCACCATGCTCTAAAAGATATAAGTGAAGCACTAGAGCAAAAATTATCAAGCTCAAAAGATATAAGTGAAGCACTATGAGCAAAACTATCAAGCTCAAAAGATATAAGTGAAGCACATAGAGTATTCTAGCAAATTCCAATTCATGTATGGCTCTCTCAAAAGATGTGTACAACAAGGATGATTGTGGTAGACTAACAAGCAAAGACACAAATAATACAAGACGCTCCAAGCAAAACACATATCATGTGGTGAATAAAAATATAGCTCCAAGTAAATTACCGATGGAAGTGAACGAAAGAGGGGATGCCTTCCGGGGCATCCCCAAGCTTTGACTTTTTGGTGTCCTTGGATTATCTTGGGGGTGCCATGGGCATCCCCAATCTTAGGCTCTTGCCACCCCTTGTTCCATAATCCATCAAAAGAATTCACCCAAAACTTGAAAACTTCACAACACAAAACTCAACAGAAATCTCGTGAGCTCTGTTAGAGAAAGAAAACAAAGAACTACTTAAGGTACTGTAATTAACTCATTCTTTATTTATATTGGTGTTAAACCTACTGTATTCCAACTTCTCTATGGATTATAAACTATTTTACTAGCCATAGATTCATCAAAATAAGCAAACAACACACGAAAAACAGAATCTGTCAAAAACAGAACAGTCTGTAGAAATCTGTAACTAACGCAAACTTATGGAACTCTAAAAATTCTACCAAAATAGGAAGTCCTGGAAAATTTGTTTATTGAACAGCAGCAAAAAGAATCAACTAAAAATCACGTTCCTGTGATTTAACAAAATTATATTCGTTCGTGCAAAGTTTCTGCTTTTCAGCAGAATCAAATCAACTATCATCGTAGGTTATCCTATAGGTTCTACTTGGCACAAACACTAATTAAAACATAAAACCACATCCAAACAGAAGGTAGATCGATTATTTATTCCTAAATAGAAGCAAAAACAAAAAACACAAAATAAAATTGGGTTGCCTCCCAACAAGCGCTATCGTTTAACGCCCCTAGCTAGGCATAAAAGCAACGATAGATCTAGGTATTGCCATCTTTGGTAGGCAATCCATCAATGAGGCATCTACCTCCTTTAGAATTTTCTTTCTTTCTAGTAAGTGTCAAATTTCCAGGCAAAAGATCAAAAAATTCATTCATAGCAAAAGGTTCCTAAATGATGGAAAAAAGATTGGGATGAACGCTTATAGATTTAAGATCCGCAGTTTCCTTACTAGATGATTCACCCTTATTCTTAGGAACATAAATGAGCTTAGTATTTTTAGTAGACGAACTTGGAGTATTTTGCACGGAAGAAAAAGCGGTTCCCAAGTTAGTAATGATACCCTCAAGTTTATCGATTCTTGTAGAGTCTAGATTTATTTTTTTCATTAACTATGGGATCTTTTTCTTTAATATTTTTCAAAGTCATTCCTACCTTAGATCCGTATTGGGTAATTTGATTGTGGATCTTTTTATCAAGATTTTCAATTTATTCAATGGTAGAAACTTTATTCTCAATAATTTCAAGTCTTTGCATAACATGCTCCAAAGTTAACGTAGTTCCATTAATCAAAAGAGGTGGTGAGCCAAATAAATCTATTAAAGCATTATAAGAATCAAAAGTATGTCTACCCAAGAAATTTCCTCCGATAATGGTATCGAGGATATATCTATACCAAGGACTAGCACCTATGTAAAAATTACGAAGAAGAATTGAAGTAGATTGCTTCCTGGTAGATCTATTTTGAGCATTGCAAATTCTATACCAAGCGTCTTTCAGATTTTCTCCCTCCCTTTGCTTAAAATTTAGAACTTCATTCTCGGGAGATAATGGAGAAGATAAGAGACTAGTCATGATGAAAAACAAGCAAACTAACACACGAGCAAGCAAAAAAGGCAACGAGAAAAAGAGGAGGAGATTGGGAAAGAGAGGGCAAATAAAACGGCAAGGGTGAAGTGGGGGAGAGGAAAATGAGAGGCAAATGGCAAATAATGTAATGCGAGAGATAGGGATTGCGATGGGTACTTGGTATGGTTGGCTTGCTTGCGTGAGCCTCCCGGGCAACGGCGCCAGAAATTCTTCTTGCTACCTCTTGAGCACTGCGTTGGATTTCCCCGAAGAGGAGAGGATGATGCAGCAAAGTAGCGTAAGTATTTCCCTCAGTTGAGAACCAAGGTATCAATCCAGTAGGAGACCACGCACAAGTCTCTCGTACCTACACAAAACGATAGCAACTCGCAACCAACTCTTAGGGGTTGTCAATCCCTTCACGGTCACTTACGAGAGTGAGATCTGATAGAGATAATATTTTTGGTATTTTTGATAGATAGATGCAAAGTACAGGAAAAAGGCAAAGTAAAAACAAAGAAAGTAAATAAAGGGATATAGATTGATATGATGAGAATAGACCCGGGGGCCATAGGTTTCACTAGTGGCCTCTCTCAATAGCATAGATTTTCTATGGTGGGTGAACAAATTACTGTTGAGCAATTGACAGAATTGAGCATAGTTATGAGTATATCTAGGCAATGATCATGTATATAGGCATCACGTCCAAAACAAGTAGATGGAAATGATTCTGCATCTACTACTATTACTCCACTCATCGACCGCTATCCAGCATGCATCTAGAGTATTAAGTTAAAAATAGAGTAACGCCTTAAGCAAGATGACATGATGTAGAGGGATAAATTCATGCAATATGATAAAAAAACATCTTGTTATCCTCGATGGCAACAATACAATACGTGCCTTGCTGCCCCTTCTGTCACTGGGTAAGGACACCGCAAAATTGAACCCAAAGCTAAGCAATTCTCCCATTGCAAGAACTACCAATCTAGTTGGCCAAACCAAAAAGGATAATTCGAAGAGACTTGCAAAGATAACTCAATCAAACATAAAAGAATTCGGAGAAGAATCAAATATTTTCCATAGATAATACTGGATCATAAACCCACAATTCATCGGTCTCAACAAACACACCGCAAAAAGAAGATTACATCGAATAGATCTCCACGAGAGAGGGGGAGAACATTGTATTGAGATCCAAAAAGAGAGAAGAAGCCATCTAGCTACTAGCTATGGACCCGAAGGTCTGAAGTAAACTACTCACACTTCATAGGAGGGGCTATGGTGATGATGTAGAAGCCCTCCGTGGTGGATGCCCCCTCCGGCGGAGCTCCGGAACAGGCCCCAAGATGGGATCTCGTGGATACAGAAGGTTGTGGTGCTGGAATTAGGCTTTTGGCTACTTTTCTGATCGTTCGGGGATACGTAGGTATATATAGGAGGAAGGAGTACGTCGGTGGAGCGTCAGGGGGCCCACGAGGTAGGGGGCGCGCCCAATGGGGCGCGCCCTCCACCCTCGTGACCGCCTCTGGCACTTCTTGGAGTAGGGTCCAAGTCTCCTGGATCACGTTTGGTTGGAAATCACGATCCCGAAGGTTTCATTCCGTTTGGACTCCGTTTGATATTCCGTTTCTTCGAAACACTGAAATAGGCAAAAAAAACAGCAATTCTGGGCTGGGCCTCCGGATAATAGGTTAGTCCCAAAAGTAATATAAAAGTGGAAAATAAAGCCCAATATAGTCCAAAACAGTAGATAAAAGTAGCATGGAGCAATCAAAAATTATAGATATGTTGGAGACGTATCACATTACCGAGAGGGCCCAGAGATACCTCTCCGACAATCGGAGTGACAAGTCCTAATCTTGATCTATGCCAACTCAACAAGTACCATCGAACACACCTGTAGAGCACCTTTATAATCACCCATTTACGTTGTGACGTTTGGTAGCACACAAAGTGTTCCTCCGGTATTCAGGAGTTGCATAATCTCATAGTCATAGGAACATGTATAAGTCATGAAGAAAGCAATAGCAACAAACTAAATGATCAAGTGCTAAGCTAACGGAATGGGTCAAGTCAATCACATCATTCTCTAATGATGTGATCCCGTTAATCAAATGATAACCCATGTCTATGCCTAGGAAACACAATCATCTTTGATTCAACGAGCTAGTCAAGTAGAGGCATACTAGTGACACTTTGTTTGTCTATGTATTCACACATGTACTAAGTTTCCGGTTAATACAATTCTAGCACGAATAATAAACATTTATCATGGTATAAGGAAATATAAATAACAACTTTATTATTGCCTCTAGGGCATATTTCCTTCAGTCTCCCACTTGCACTAGAGTCAATAATCTAGATTACATAGTAATGATTCTAACACCCATGGAGTCTTGGTGCTGATCATGTTTTGCTCGTGGAAGAGGCTTAGTCAACGGGTCTGCAGCATTCAGATATGTGTGTATCTTGCAAATCTCTATGTCCCCTTCCGACACTTGATGATGGATGGAATTGAAGCATCTCTTAATGTGCTTGGTTCTCTTGTGAAATCTGGATTCTTTTGCCAAGGCAATTGCACCAGTTTTGTCACAAAAGATTTTCATTGGACCCGATGCACTAGGTATGACACCTAGATCGGATATGAACTCCTTCATCCAGACTCCTTCATTTACTGCTTCCGAAGCAGCTATGTACTCCGCTTCACACATAGATCCTGCCACGACGCTTTGTTTAGAACTGCACCAACTGACAGCTCCACCATTCAATATAAACACGTATCCGGTTTGTGACTTAGAGTCATCCGGATCAGTGTCAAAGCTTGCATCGACGTAACCATTTACGACGAGCTCTTTGTCACCTCCATAAACGAGAAACATATCCTTAGTCCTTTTAAGGTATTTCAGGATGTTCTTGACCGCTGTCCAGTGATCCACTCCTTGATTACTTTGGTACCTCCCTGCTAAACTAATAACAAGGCACACATCAGGTCTGGTACACAGCATTGCATACATGATAGAGCCTATGGCTGAAGCATAGGGAACACCTTTCATTTTCTCTCTATCTTCTGTAGTGGTCGGGCATTGAGTCTGACTCAACTTCACACCTTGTAACACAGGCAAGAACCCTTTCTTTGCTTGATCCATTTTGAACTTCTTCAAAACGTTATCAAGGTATGTGCTTTGTGAAAGTCCAATTAAGCGTCTTGATCTATCCCTATAGATCTTGATGCCCAATATATAAGCAGCTTCACCGAGGTCTTTCATTGAAAAACTCTTATTCAAGTATCCTTTTATGCTATCCAGAAATTCTGTATTATTTCCAATCAATAATATGTCATCCACATATAATATTAGAAATGCTACAGTGCTCCCACTCACTTTCTTGTGAATACAGTCTTCTCCAAAAGTCTGTATAAAACCATATGCTTTGATCACACTATCAAAAGTTTATTCCAACTCCGAGATGCTTGCACCAGTCCATAGATAGATCACTGGAGCTTACACACTTTGTTAGCATCCTTTGGATCGATAAAACCTTCAGGTTGCATCATATACAAATCTTCTTCCAGAAATCCATTCAGGAATGCAGTCTTTACATCCATTTTCCAAATTTCATAATCATAAATGCGGCAATTGCTAACATGATTTGGACGCACTTAAGCATCGCTATGGGTGAGAAGGTCCCATCGTAGTCAACCCCTTGAACTTGTCAAAAACCTTTCACAACAAGTCGAGCTTTGTAGCACTACTAGGAAAAGTGCTATAGATGAAATGGCCACTAATGGCGCACCAGACATGTGGTGCGCCACTACTATATAGAAGTGGCGCACCATGTGTTGGTGCGCCATTAGTGTGAAAGACACTAATGGCGCACCAGACACATGGTGCGCCACTAGTAACATTTTTTTCCAAACATACTAATGGCGCACCAGGGCACAGTGCGCCATTACTAGTTCTAACTAGTAATGGCGCACCAGCCACACAGTGCGCCACTACTATATTTTTTTTTGCAAAGCTACTAATGGCGCACCAGGGAATAGTGCGCCATTACTAGTTTAAACTAGTAATGGCGCACTGTGCCCTGGTGCGCCATTAGTATATTTTTTATTTTTTTATTTTTTTGCAAAACTACTAATGGCGCACCACCAGCAGGTCGCCATTAGTAACCAGGATTACTAATGTCGCATTTGTAGGTGGTGCGCCATTAGTAACCTGGGACCAGCTAGATATTTTGGACAGCCACACCTACCCACTCACTTTCCCCACTTCATTCTCTCCACCTCCTCCTCCAAGCTTTTCTCGGCTGCCTCCTCCTCCTCACCTCATTTGCACCATAGATTCATCCAAATTAAGTGGTTAAATTACCTTTTTGATAGGTAAGTAAGGGGGAAGCTATCTTTATGTTGTTCTCCCTCCAACAACGTGCACATGCACTTTTTATGGCCTAGCTAGATCTATGTATGTTTATGGTGTTGCATATGTTTGTGGTGTTCATATATGTTTGTGTTTGCAGGCACCGGTATTTGAAATGCGAAAGTTGCCAATATTTTGCCGGAATGTTGATTCATTTCTGTTTCGGCAAGAATTTTGGCACTATGCATTCTTTTTGGTCCTATTTTTAGGGAAAGTCATGCCAAATTTTTTCTTGGTTCTAAAATATCGTTTTGCTCTACCCCGCAGGCGACCATGGTCCGCACGATGATTGAAGGCATCATGAATAGGTTTTTGAGCTTCGCGAAGGCCGAGATGCTTCAAAAGAACGAGACGGAGATAAGATGTCCGTGTCGAAGATGCAAGCTGAAGAGCCTTATTGCGGAC
This sequence comes from Aegilops speltoides, assembly GCA_021437245.1. Taxonomy (NCBI): domain Eukaryota; kingdom Viridiplantae; phylum Streptophyta; class Magnoliopsida; order Poales; family Poaceae; genus Aegilops; species Aegilops speltoides. The sequence continues at coordinate 407,402,724 of CM038142.1, forward strand.
CCGGATTCCGGGCAAAAGGGACCACTGCTCTTGTGTGGTTTCATGGATGGCTATCGGTGACAAGGTGATGAAGATGACTATGAAGTCGTCCATGGGGGCCGGGCAAGAAATGAGGAAGGGCAGCAAGACAACCACCGCGGCTCGGGCAGGCGAGAAGACGAAGAATCTCCAAGACATGATCACGACGGTGATGCTGTACACAGTCATCATGTAGAAGATGTCGGACATGATGATGAGGAAGATGTCAGAGCAGACGAAGGGCATGATCATGAAGATGAAGATGTCGGCGGAGCAGACGACGATGGACCATCGATGGGCTGGGTGCAGGACCCTCATATTCAAGAGCTGCTTCTCAAGCAGACGGATAACACAAGAGCTGCCGTGCGAGAGAAAGCCAAGCTGGATCAACTGGAGATAGACGCGGTTACTCCATTGTATGAAGGATGCAGGCCCGAGGATACCCGCCTGAAAGTAACGCTCATGGCTCTGAAGATGAAGGTAAAACACAAAATGACCGACGCATGATTCGACGAGAACATGTCATTCTGGCACGAACGTCTTCCCAAGGGGAACAAGTGCCCGACCAGTTTCGAGGAGGCGAAGAAAATCGTGTGTCCTCTGGATTTACCGCACGTGAAATACCATGTGTGCATGAACAATTGCATCATTTATCAGGACGAGCACGCGAAGTCTACCATATGTCCGGTGTGCGGCGTCACTCGATACAAGAAGAGGAAGAAAGCTCCTCGAAAAGTGGTGTGGTACTTTCCAATCACTCCTCGTCTGCAACAGTATTTCGCGGATCCTAAGGTAGCAAAGCTCCTGCGTTGGCACGCGGATAGGGGGAGAAGAAGCGAGAAGATGACGCAAATGATCCGGAGATAAATAAAAAAGACAAGATGCTGAGTCACCCTAAGGATGGGAGCCAGTGGCAAGCGTTGAACTTTGAACACCCAGAATTTGGGAAGGATCCAAGGAACATCGTGCTGGGCACGAGCACCGATGGAGTCAATCCGTTTGGCAGCCAGAGAAGCACACGTGGTACCTGGCCTATGTTTGTGTGGATGTACAACCTTCCCCCCTAGTTGTGCATGAAGAGGAAGTACATTCACATGAGTATGCTAACTGAAGGGCCGAAACAACCAGGGAACGACATCAATCTATATCTGGGGCTGCTGAAAGAGGAGCTAGACACGCTGTGGAAAACGCCAACCAATACGTGGGATGCCGCAGAGAAAGAATATTTCCCTATGAGAGTCGCACTACTCACGACGGTGCACGACTATCTCGGTTACGGATATCTCGCGGGGCAGGTGGTCCACGGATATTCTGGATGCGTCAGGTGCATGGGTGACACAACGTAACGCCAGCTAGATAGTGATCCCGGGTCTTCAAAAACCGTGTTCATGGGACATCGAAGGTGGCTTCGCGACGATGACCTGTGGAGGAAACGCAAGGTTCTATTCGATGGTGAAACCGAACCCCGAAGACGCCCGCGTACGAGGAGCGGCGAGGAAATAGACGAGCTGTTGAAAAATTGGAAAGATTGCCTTGCCGCCAGAAAGAAGCAAAAGGCGCCAGAGCCGGGAAAGAAGCGAAAGGCGCCAGAGCCGCTGCTGAAGGTATGGAAAACAAGGTCTGTTTTCTAGGATTTGCCATACTGGAAGATCCACCGTGTGACTCACAGCCTTGATGTCATGCATATCATGAAGAACGTGTGCGAGAGTCTGCTTGGTACCCTGCTCAACATGCCAGAGAGGACCAAAGATGGGCCAAAAGCAAGGGCAGACTTGAAATCAATGGGCATCAGGGAGGAGCTTCACGCTAATGATGATGATGATGAGGCGAAGCAGGACACGGAAAGTCGTCGCAAAGGCAAAAAGGCCAAGAAGACCGGAAATGACTTCCCTCCCGCGTGCTTCACTCTAAGTCAGGAGGAGATCGATCAGTTTTTCACCTGCCTCTTCGGAGTAAAACTTCCTTACGGTTACGCAGGGAAGATAAACAGATACCTAGACCCAGCGAAGCAGAAGTTCAGCGGGATGAAGTCTCAAGACTGTCACGTGCTAATGACGCAGATACTTCCAGTTGCAATCCGTGGGATCATGGAAGCGCACGTCCGTGAAATGCTATTTGGCCTATGCAACTTTTTTGACGTCATCTCTCGGAAGTCGGTTGGCGTGAGGCAACTCAGAAGGCTACAGGAAGAGATTGTGGTGATACTATGCGAGCTTGGGATGTACTTCCCGCCTGCATTCTTCGGCGTTATGGTGCATCTGCTGGTCCATATCATGGAGGATATCATCCAACTCGGGCCGACATTCCTGCATAGCATGATGCCGTTCAAAAGGATGAATGGTGTCATCAAAGGATACGTTTGCAACATGTCACGTCCAAAGGGAAGCATAGCCAGGGGCTTTCTGACCGAAGAGTGCATCTCCTACTGCATGAATAATCTAGGCATCGAGAACCCCGTTGTTTTGCCCGTCAACAGGCACCTCGGCAGGCTCGTTGGATGGGGTCACCGTGAGGGTCGCCGCGAAATGCATGTCGACTTCGAGGGTCGACTCGCCGACTTTGAAAGAGCAAACCTAGTCGCGCTACAACACATAGACGTGGTCGATCCTTGGGTGGTAGAGCACAAAATCTTTATTGAGAAGACGTACAATGACCGAGGCCAACAGAGGACAGACGGAGATATAATCAAAGAGCACAACTCATGTTTCACGCGTTGGTTCAAGCAGAAGCTTCTATCGTACCCTTTGCATCAGGATTCTTCCACGGAAGAACAACTCATATTCGCCTTGTCACAGGGCGCCGAGCACAACCTGATGACGTATGAGGCGTACGATATCAACGGCTACACATTCTACACCGAGGGAAAGGACATGAAGAGCGATGGTTATCAGAACTCCGGGGTAACGATGGAATCCTACACTGGTAACGACAAGGACAGATACTACAGAAGGATCGAGGAGATCTGGGAGCTGAGCTACGCTGGAGAGAAGGTCCGATGTTCCGTGTCGATGGGCCAAGAGCGTCATAAAATAAGACCGTATTTCACCACCACGGTTATACGAAGCCAAATCAAGATCAAGGGCATAAACGTCACCGCGAAAAATGAGCCATGGGTACTGGCTTCCCAAGTGGACCAATGCTTCTTCATTACCGACCCGTCAAAGCCCAGTCGTGTTTTTGTGAGGAGAGGCAAAAGGAAGATCATCGGAATGGATGGAGTCGCCAATGAGCAAGACTTCGACAAGTATGGCGACCTGAAGATGGAACATGACGACGACGGTGAAGTATCAGCATACACCACAAGAAGAAGCAGGACCACCCTACCTAAAGGACGTCTGTTCGAGAGAAGAACTCCATTTACGAAAAATAAGGGCAAGAAGATTGTGAACAGATAGCTAGCTAAGGTCGATTGTATTTAAATTGTAGCCTTCATTTCTCGATTGTATTTCATGGGCACTTTTTGAACTCATGAATATTTTTAAATTTCATGGGCACTTTTTGAATTCATGAATATTTTTTCAAATTTGATGATATTTTTTCATATTCAATATGAAAAAATATTGAATATTCATGAGGACACTCGATCTCGATCCTCCATCTCGATCTCGATCCCCTCCATCACGATCGCTATCCCCTCCATCTCGATCTCGATCCCCGCACCTCCCCGCTAGGTCCACCACGACGACGACCCACCGCACCTCCCCACTCGCCGCCACGACCCCCGACCCTCTCGGCCCGCTCCACCGCTGAGCACCCAAGACCTCCCCGCTCCATCGCCGCCGCCGACCCCCGACCTCCCGGCCCGCTCCACCGCCGAGCACCCCCGCACCTCCCGCTCCACCCGATGATGACCCTGCACCTCCCGCTCCCACCGCCACCGCCGACCCCCGCACCTCCCGGCCCGCTCCACCGCCGAGCACCCCCATTTGATGATATTTTCAAATAACAAATTTGATGATATTTTCTCATATTCATAAAAGAATTATTACTATTTTTATAAAAAATTATTACTTTTTTTATAAAAATATATTAAAAAATAGCAACAAAAAAAATAAAAAAACATACTAATGGCGCACGCTCGGGTGGTGCGCCATTGCTATCTAAAAAAAGATTTTTAATGGCGCACCACCAGGGGGTGCGCCATTGCTATCTAAAAAAAGATTTCTAATGGCGCACCGCTCGGGGGTGCGCCATTAGTAATCTCCCCCCTAGCTCTAACTGGTCCGACCCCTTCGTCCCTCCCTCTCGCCAGATCCACTTCCCCCCACGCGCTGCCCCGACCTACGACGCCGCCGCCCCTACGTCCGCTACCGCCCCCGCGCCATCGCTAACGCCTCCGCGACCTCGCCGTCGCCGACAGCCTCCCCGCGTCGGCCCCTGCCCTGTGTCACCTCTACCTCAATCCAGGCACGGGGTGCAGGATGACGACCGCCGCCGACCCCGACCCCAACCCCTTCGACGCCGCCGCCGCCGACCCCGACCCCAACCCCTTTGACCTTGAGCCATACCTTCGACGCCGCCGTCGCCGACGACCCCGACCCCAACCCCGACCCCGACCCCTTCGGCGACCGGCTGCGCCCACCCAGGTACCTCTCCTCCTTCCTCCTTCCTCCCTCTCCACCCTTCCTCCCCATTCCCTCCCTCCCTCCCCTCGACCGTGGCCCTTCCTCCCCATTCCCTCCCTTCCTCTCCTCGACCGTGGTACACAATCTGTGCGTGCAAGTGCAATCTCTGGAGCCCTTTTTTTAATTCAGTTTCGTCAGAGTATGGTTCATCACAAAACATGGCCTTGATCAATTGCAGCTAGCTACCTAGGGTTAATTAACTAAATAAAGGGGTTAGTCTGGAAAGGTAGGAGAAGAGAAAAGCCTTTGTTTGCAGCTACCTAGGGTTAATTATTGATGCTTAATTACAGTTAAGTAGCTGCACTGTGTTTGTGTTTGCTACAGTACTAGTACTAGTTTTGTTGGTCAGTTGGCTCAAGTGATTCTTGCATTGATAGACCTACGTTCAGTTAGTCAAGTGAATGAATTTGTTTCAGATTCAGGTGTGGTGAATTTGTCATCCATCCACACAAGACTAACAAAAATTAATTCTTCATTCGTGATGCAATGACATATATATAGAGAGGTCCCTCCCTGCATGTGCAATTCCTCCGCAATCTAAAAGGAGGAAGATCAAATCTGGAGGGTGGATGAGTCCATGTGACTGACATGCTCAAGGATTGGCATGCTTCTTCTCTCACTTATTAGCCAATCATATCACTTGAGTTGAGTTGAGCTGCTAGCCAGCATTCTCAAGCCCAAAAAATTCTAGTTTGGCATCCATACTAACTAATCATGTATTAATTGTCGGCAAATTCAGCTCCTCCCTCTCTCACACACACACTCACACTCAGCTCACCAGAGATTTATTTTTGCACTAGGCACAAGTTTCTGATTTCATTTGATCTCCCTTTATTTAATCTGATTCTAATATGTACAAGGGAAAGTGGCCTTGATCAATTGCAGGCTAAAATGATTTTTTTCCAGTCTGTTGAACCATAAGCCCTACTATCATGTAGACTAGGAACAACCAACACATCACTGACATATCCTAGAAGGTGAAAGTAACAATGATCAACCACAGAATTAGGAGGAACTTTGGAGAATTGGAATGTGCATAGCAGTTTGCGTCATCTCCCCTACTCTGCTCTGCTTCTTCTCTGAATTTCATTCCTAACAGCAGCTGCTGCCCAAACACCTGTCATGCATAGACAGCATACAAGACTCGCTCACCTCTCACCATGTTTGCAACATACTAACTCTCTCACTCACCTCTCACCAGGTTTTTGACTACAGAATCTGTGGTGACCCACACTCTGTTGGTTCACACTCATTGAGTTCGCTCGTGAAGGTATAATATGTTCACATGGTACATTTATGTTTTTCAGCAGTTAATTCATGGTTTGATACATGATACATTTCATGCACAGGGTGCTAGAGCTGCACTTAACTTGCTAAAATCATCCCCTTGTTCTTACTGGTTATTATTTGGGGTTGAACAATAGGTATGTGATACAGTGATACAAAAATCATGGAATAAATTTAGTAGTTCCCTAATATAGCGGAAGGCAATATCCAGGGTTTCAAAAGATTCCATCAAGTGGATCCCTCAATTAAAATAGACCAATATCTATTCATTTTTACTAAAGAATCAACCTCATTTCAAGATTAATGTAAAGTAGACATGATGTGCAAAAAATAATTATGCTAATTAAAAAAACACCATCAATTTTGGGTTGTTACAACTGCTGCGAAGCTCAGGTTCAGCTACTATCTTGGGGTGATGCTGGATGTGATGCTCATGATGGCATCACAATGTTTGGAGTTCCTGATGAAGCACCTGAGATGAATGGTAGCATCCATGTCATCATGATCTAGCCACTTTCTGTTCATGTGGTCTGTTGTTATGTGTTTTGCGTCTGTGGGGTTGGTTGAGGTCATCTTGGGCTATTGTTGTTTATGCTTTGCTACCTGAACTAGATGGTAGGATGAGGGGAGAGAGTTAGAGAGATGTCCTTTTTAGCTTCTTATAACTGCTGAACTACTGTATTTCTGGGTTTCGTTTCCATGAGAGAGTTAGAGAGATGTCGTTCTTAGCTTCTTATAACTGCTGAACTACTGTATTTGATAATAAGCAGTTAATTGATGGCATGGATTAAGCTGTTTCTTTGCTGTAACATACTGTATATCACTCCACAATGAAATACAGTACATAATGATGTGCTTTGTAAAACTTGTTCATGTACTGAACTACAAATGCCTTGTGATGCTCTGAATTACTTGTGATCACATTGAGAAAGACTTGTAAAGATGATGATCATCTTTTTACAGAAAACAATTTATGTAAACATGTCAGTAACTTTGCTAGTTTGCTGGGTTTTGTCTCCGACCATCGTGTCGTGATGATTTTGCAGGTACCCCGAGAGGCCCTTGAGTTTGCTGGAATGTCAATTAACTTCTGTTCCGGCAAATTCGGGTACTCCATATGTCCTATTTTCAGCAAAGGTCATGCTGAAATTTTTCGTGAATTTTAGCATGACATTGCTAAAAATAGGACATATGGGGTACTTGTGACTAATGCATGGGCCGGGGTCTTAGTACTTAATTAAGTAGGATCAACTGCCCCTTTATTCTTGCTGCATTAAACCATAGGTGGGAATAGAGCCAAGTGATTAGGCCCAACTTAGAATTCTCCTTCCCAGCTTAGCTTTTAGGGTGCCTCGGCGTCGATAAACCCTAAATTATAAAACCTTGGCTTTTAGGGTGCCTCGGTGTCGATAAGAACCTAAATGATGAAAGCTTAGGCTTTTAGGGTGCCTCGGCGTCGACAAACCCTAAATGATAAAAGCTTAGCTTTTAGGATGCCTCGGTGTCGACAAACCCTAAATGATGAGACCATGATCTTGTTCCTTGACAATAACCAACTTTTTGACCAAATTTTTTCCTATTTAGAGCGAAACATGGCCCACAACGATGAGGTCAGCGGTTCGGGCGGCAAGCAATTCTAGGAGCTGTCCCAGGAGATGGAGGAAGAACCTCACCACTATGAGGACGCCGCGGAAGACACCGATCCTGACTACACAACCCCTAGTGGTGTCGGGGATGACACCACTGATGGTGCCGCCGAGGATACCACCACTGATGATGGCGGCGCACGCACAGATGACAGCCAACCGAAGAGGCAACGGAAGGACCGGTGCCTAAATGTGCTCGGCACCGCCAAGGAGGAATTTACTGAAGTGAACTCCGACGGGCATCCAATGGCGCCCAAAGAATTAGTCAAGGGGTACTCGGTTAAGCTCGGGTGCATTCTCCGGAGCACCGTCTCGATCAACACCGAGAACCTAAGGCATAAGGACCGAGGGAATTTGCGCAGCCTCCTCTTCACAAAGCTGCACGAACGATACAAGTTCCCCGCTGACTTTGCAAACACACGCCTCTCAGGGAATAAAGTGAACAGTGCGACCCTCACGAGGTGAGCACGGCCCTGTCTACTTGGAGAAGCACGGTGAAGGCAATGATTGAAAAAGGTGATAGTTATGAGAAGATCAAGGCGAAATACCCTTTGATCAGCAACGATGACTACAAGGAGTTCAAGATCAAGTGCGAGAGCAGCGCAACCTCCAAGTCAAGTCAGCGGGGGAAAGAAATGCGCCAGTTGAACTTAGGGGTCCACCAACTCGGTCCCGGCGGTTACAGAGTGGCGGAGCCTATATGGACAAGGAGGACGCGGAGCGTGCCGAGAAAGGCCTACCGCCCCACTTCGAGAAATACCGTGACAAGCAGACCAGGAACTTTGTTAGGGCCCGGTACAAGGAGGACCCGGTAACAAAGGAGCTTACCACGGATCCGAAGACCAGGGTGCTTGAGCTTGTTCTGGTAAGGAATACACCCCCGCATAATTAGCTCCATATAGTTGCATTCTAATTAATCCCCAATATTTCTAAATGGTTCACGTTCCTTCCGTAGGACACTAAAAGCAGTAGCGCGGGGTCATTTCAGAGCTCCCCTTTCGACACCCCTTTAAATAGGGCGTTGAACGTAATGAAAAACAAGGATAAGCTTAGTAAGTTGTCGTCAGCTGGTCGTGTGGCCGACAAAGGCTTGTCCACAAAATGGTCATCATACTATACCGCTGGTGGGCGAAAGGACAAAAAGACCAGGTCAGAAAGCCAGTCACGTGAGGTTGAAGCACTCAAGGCACAAGTGGCGCGGATTCCGGAGATTGTCCAAGAGCAAGTGCAACAACAACTGGGAACAACGCTCACCGCCATGGTGCCTATGTTGATTCAGGGGCAGACGACGTGGATTGCGGGCGGCCAACAAGGGCCTCCCCCGGTTCCCAGCTTCACGGCCAGCAACTCGCACAACGCGCAGGCGGCGCCATTGGTGTCTCCAGCGGAGGCGGTATTCGTGTCTCCCGCGCCGGCACGGGCATTGGAGCTTAATGCACCTGGGTGTACGCTGGCCGGCACCTTGCCAGCAAGCGGCCCCTCCGTCAGTTGCATGTCCGCCGTTGGTGGTGCCTCGACATTAGCCGAGCTCGACGGGATCATGGTAACTAAGCCTCTCGGTCGATGACTTCATCTCCTTGCCTTTGAATGGGCATCCCTGACGCCCTACATGTTTTCGCAGGGCGCCGCCGATGTTCCTTGCACTCTCCTGCACTTCGTGGGCGGCAAATTGGTCGATGTCGCCAAGGGAAGAATCGTTCAACTGGGCAACCGCGTGTTCCACGGTAATCCGATGCCACCCACCTTGTATAGGGTTGAACTGGTTCAGGTGCTGCCAGGTTGCGATGAGTTGTTACCTCCGATTCGACCTGCTGGGGCCGATGAAAATGATGTGATGACCCTCAGCGCCTACGTAAGCTGGCCCCTGCTTTAGCCGAAGAGCCAGATTCGTTTGGGGGCGGGGGACACCACCCCACAGACAAGACCACCAGTCGTGCCGGCGCCAAGCCATGGCAAGAACGCCGCAACGCTACTGGACATGCCGGACATCCCTATGGCACAGGATCCGGATATGCATATGGCACAGGATCCAGACGATGACGACAACGATGACGGTACATTTACCAACGTCAATAAGTACTTTGCCGAACATGGGTACGGTGACGAGTTCTGCGGGCCTCCTTCTCAAGAACCCAACCAAGACGACCGCGATCTAGCTGGTACGGCGGAGAAACCCAATTGCAATAGGCGTTGTCTGGCGTTCAGTTCTCAGGAGACGCCTCCAGCTACCGCCTTCACCGAGCCTCAGATAGCTGAGGTGCAAAATATTATCAGCCCCAACACGCTCAAGAAGGCGGTCTGTGAGCAGAACTCGATCCCATTATAGCAGATCAAGAAGAAGGGACGGAAACGAAAGACTAACAAGGGCACCGGTGCGAGCCAGCCGGCACCGAGTACGATCCATGCTCAGGACGGGCCACCTTCACCTAAGGATATCTCGAGGAGGGTGCATGTGGCGGGTAGGGCGATGCTACCGAAAAGTATGCTCAATGCTGCAACCGGTACTATGCGGAGTTTGCATGACAGTGTTCTTTCTTTGGAGAAGCGGCGTCTCTCCCAGAATGATGTGGCATACCCGGTTTTCGTGGCCAAGGTGCCAGAGGGCAAGGGCTTTGTGGATAGCGCCATCAGGGGTACGATCGTCCTGCGGTTTGATGATATCTTTGCTATGTTTAACCTTCATCCGCTGCACTACACCTTCGTTCGGCTGTTTTCACTGAGTATGGAGATGCGGATCATTAGAGACAAGACCCCGGACATCGGGATAGTTGACCCCTTCTACATGTGTGCCAAGATCTTGGGCAGCGCTGGGGACCGGCAAGTCGCGAGTTCACACCTCGAAGGCGTCATTCTGGCAAACCCAGATAAGGATAACTTCCTCGTGCCTTACTTTCCCGAGTAAGTTATCCCCTAACTGCCCCGTAACATATGATTTCTTAGATTTCGATCGTTCTTCTTTTTTCTAACATTCTGTGTTTTGTGCAGTGACACACATTGCACACTCATCTTCTTAAGCCCGAAATATTCCATGGCCACGTATTTCGACCCGGACCATGACTCCAAGATAGACTACACAAATATCAAGAAAGTTCTTGATGATGCTCTCCCCGGCTACACCACATCAGGAGGCACCTTTAAGAGGCCAGTTCGTAGGTACGGCAGGCACGTGTTCACCCACAATACGACATTCCCCTGCATCAAGCAGCCGCCTGGCGGTCAGAAAGATGCCTACTACGCCCTCCATCACATGCGGGCGATCGTACGGGACCATAATCACCTTCTGCTACCAAATAATCTCAAAGATTGGGCCGCAAGCTTGGCGGCAATCCAGGACGCGGACATCCGACAAGAATTCTTTTGCATCCAGTCGGAGTTTGCAGAAATCATCCATCAAGATGTCCTTTGTACCTCGGGGCAGTTCTACCTCAGATATCAACCGTCCAACAGTGAGATAGACACAACGCTACAAATGCAGGCTGGCAACACCCGCGACTTCCTGACCATCACGAAAGATGGCGGCTTCATCCATGCTCTGGTCCCATGAGTCGAGTCGAAAGTAGTGATGCTATGTGTAGTTCTGAAACATTGATTAGCTCATGTTGTAATTAAACTTTAATGAACTTGTATGTCTCTTTGGTTTGGACAGTCGTTCAACTTAGATGTAATCGATGCTATTTATTAGTAGGACCATGAATCGTGCTATTAATGTCTTGCTTTTCTCTTCCGATCCTTTTGTTGCATACTTATATATTGCTTATGTATTGTCTGTTGTTTGGCTAGTGCATGGAGATGTCGTCGTATGTCGTGTACAAGGGTAAGGTTCCCGGAGTCTACGACAACTGGGAGGAGTGTCGGAGACAGGTTCACCATTTCAGCGGTAACAGTTACAAAGGGTACACCACTAGGGCGGAGGCGGAATCTAGATACGCGCGCTATCTAGCGGGAGAGAGGAGGGAGCATTGGAGGAACCGGATGAAGACCAATTTCATCGCGATGATGCTCATCGTGATGACCGAAGCTCTCTTCTATGTGATGGTAGTTTAGATGATCGATATCAACTTGTAATGTGAAGACAAACTCGCTACTCGCGGTCTCGAGACTTGTAATGTTCTATCTTTGTTCGGTCTTTTGAATTCGGAGACTAATATGATGAATTGTATTCGGAGACTAATCTTCTATTGTATTCGATGAATCTGCTGTTGTTGTGTGGTGCTGTCTATATTCTGTCCAATAATATATTCTGTAACCTATGTAAGAAAAATATCCCTAATATTCATACTAATGGCGCACCACTCAGCACTCTAATGGCGCACTGTAGAAAGGATACTAGTGGCGCATCACCCCAAAGCGTGCCATTAGTATGCCAAAGCACATGGGTAAATATGGCCCCCTGGGAGGCATACTAATGGCGCATGTTGGTCTATACTAATGGTGCACTGCATGGTGCGCCATTAGTATACCAGATACTAATGGCGCACTAGTGGTGCGCCATTGGTATTTAATACTAGTGGCGAGGTGCTAGTGGCGCACCAGTAGTGCGTCATTAGTAGGCAAAACTGGTGTGGCACTAGCAGGCCTTTTCCTAGTAGTGTAGACAGTGACATTACCGTCAGCGGCAGTCTTCTTCTTGAAAATCCATTTATTCTCGATGGTTTGCCGATCATCGGGCAAGTCAACCAGAATCCACACTTTGTTCTCATACATGGATCCATCTCAGATTTCATGGACTCAAGCCATTTCACGGAATCTGGGCTCATCATCGCTTCCTCATAGTTCGTAGGTTCGCCATGGTCAAGTAACATGACCTCCAGAACAGGATTAACATACCACTCTGGTGCGGATCTTATTCTGGTTGACCTACGAGGTTCGGCAGTAACTTGATCTGAAGTGCTCCAGAACAGGATTAACGTACCACTCTGGTGCGGATCTTATTCTGGTTGACCTATGAGGTTTGGTAGTAGCTTGATCTGAAGTGTCATGATCATTATCATCAGCTTCCTCACTAATTGGTGTAGGGATCACAGGAACTGATTTCTGTGATGAACTACTTTCCAATAAGGGAGCAGGTACAGTTACCTCATCAAGTTCTACTTTCCTCCTACTCACTTCTTTCGAGAGAAACTCCTTCTCTAGAAAGGATCCATTCTTAGCAACAAATGTCTTGCCTTCGGATCTGTGATAGAAGGTGTACCCAACAGTTTCCTTTGGGTATCCTACGAAGACACATTTCTCCGCTTTGGGTTTGAGCTTATCAGGTTGAAGCTTTTTCACATAAGCTTCGCAGCCCCAAACTTTCAGAAACGACAACTTCGGTTTCTTGCCAAACCACAGTTCATAAGGCGTCGTCTCAAAGGATTTAGATGGTGCCCTATTTAACGTGAATGCAGCCGTCTCTAAAGCATAACCCCAAAACGATAGCGGCAAATCAGTAAGAGACATCATAGATCGCACCATATCTAATAAAGTGCGGTTACAATGTTCGGACACACCATTACGTTGTGGTGTTCCGGGTGGCGTGAGTTGCGAAACTATTCTGCATTGTTTCAAATAAAGACCAAACTCGTAACTCAAATATTATCCTCCATGATCAGATCATAGAAACTTTATTTTCTTGTTATGATGATTTTCCACTTTGCTCTAAAATTCTTTGAACTTTTCAAATGTTTCAGACTTATGTTTCATTAAGTAGATATACCCATATCTGCCCAAATCATCTGTGAAGGTGAGAAAATAACGATACCCGCCGTGAGCCTCAATATTCATAGGACCACAGACATCAGTATGTATGATTTCCAACAAATCTGTTGCTCGCTCCGTTGTTCCGGAGAACGGAGTTTTAGTCATCTTGCCCATGAGGCATGGTTTGCAAGTACCAAGTGATTCATAATTAAGTGATTCCAAAAGCCCATCAGTATGGAGTTCCTTCATGCGCTTTACACCAATATGACCCAAATGGTAGTGCCACAAATAAGTTGCACTATCATTATCAACTCTAGATCTTTTGGCTTCAATATTATGAATATGTGTATCACTACTATCGAGATTCAATAAAAATAGACCACTCTTCAAGGGTGCATGACCACAAAAGATATTACTCATATAAATAGAACAACCATTATTCTCAGATTTAAATGAATAACCGTCTCGCATCAAACAAGATCCAGATATAATGTTCATGCTCAACGCTGGCACCAAATAATAATTATTCAGGTCTAAAACTAACCCCGAAGGTAGATGTAGAGGTAGTGTGCTGACCGCGATCACATCGACTTTGGAACCATTTCCCACGCGCATCGACACCTCATCCTTAGCTAATCTTTGCTTAATCCGTAGTCCCTGTTTCGAGTTGCAAATATTAGCAACAGAACCAGTATCAAATACTCAGGCACTACTACGAGCATTAGTAAGGTACACATCAATAACATGTATATCACATATACCTTTGTTCACCTTGCCATCCTTCTTATCCGCCAAATACTTGTGGCAGTTCCGCTTCCAGTGACCAATCCCTTTGTAGTAGAAGCACTCAGTCTCAGGCTTAGGTCCAGACTTGGGCTTCTTCACTTGAGCAGCAACTTGCTTGCCGTTCTTCTTGAAGTTCCTTTCTTCCCTTAACCCTTTTTCTTGAAAACTGGTGGTCTTGTTGACCATCAACACTTGATGCTCCTTCTTGATTTCTACCTCCGCAGCCTTTAGCATCGCGAAGAGCTCGGGAATTGTCTTATCCATCCCTTGCATATCATAGTTCATCACGAAGCTCTTGTAGCTTGGTGGTAGTGATTGAAGAATTCTATCAATGACACTATCATCCGGAAGATTAACTCCTAGTTGAATCAAGTGATTATTATACCCAGACATTTTGAGTATGTGTTCACTGACAGAACTATTCTCCTCCATCTTGTAGTTGTAGAACTTATTGGAGACTTCATATCTCTCAATACGGGCATTTGCTTGAAATATTAACTTCAACTCGTGGAACATCTCCTATGCCCCATGACGTTCAAAACGTCATTGAAGTCCCGGTTCTAAGCTGTAAAGGATGGCACACTGAACTATCGAGTAGTCATCAGCTTTGCTCTGCCAAACGTTCACAACGTCTGGCGTCGCTCCTGCAGTGGGTCTTGCACCTAGCGGTGCTTCCAGGATGTAATTCTTCTGTGCAGTAATGAGGATAATCCTCAAGTTACGGACCCAGTCCGTGTAATTGCTACCATCATCTTTCAACTTAGCTTTCTCAAGGAACGCCTTAAAATTCAATGGAACAACAACACGGGCCATCTATCTACAACAACATAGACATGCAAAATACTATCAGTTACTAAGTTCATGATAAATTAAAGTTCAATTAATCAAATTACTTAAGAACTCCCACTTAGATAAACATCCCTCTAATTATCTAAGTGATCATGTGATCCATATCAACTAAACCATGTCCGATCATCACATGAGATGGAGTAGTTTTCAATGGTGAACATCACTATGTTGACCATATCTACTATATAATTCACGCTCGACATTTCGGTCTCAGTGTTCCGAGGCCATATCTGCATATGCTAGGCTCGTCAAGTTTAACCCGAGTATTCTACGTGTGCAAAACTGGCTTGCACCCGTTGTATGTGAACGTAGAGCTTATCACACCCGATCATCACGTGGTGTCTCGGCACGACGAACTTTCGCAACGGTGCATACTCAGGGAGAACACTTATACCTTGAAATTTAGTGAGAGATCATCTTATAATGCTACCGTCAATCTAAGCAAAATAAGATGCATAAAAGATAAACATCACATGCAATCAATATAAGTGATATGATATGGCCATCATCATATTGTGTTTTTGATCTCCATCTCCAAAGCACTGTCATGATCACCATTGTCACCAGTGCGACACCTTGATCTCCATCGTAGCATCATTGTCGTCTCGCCAACTATTGCTTCTACGACTATCGCTACCGCTTAGTGATAAAGTAAAGCAATTACATGGTGATTGCATTTCATACAATAAAGCGACAACCATATGGCTCATGCCAGTTGCCGATAACTCCGTTACAAAAAATGGTCATCTCATACAATAAAGTTTAGCATCATGTCTTGACCATATCACATCACAACATGCCCTACAAAAACAAGTTAGACGTCCTCTACTTTGTTGTTGCAAGTTTTACGTGGCTGCTACGGGATAAGCAAGAACCGTTCTTACCTACGCATCAAAACCACAACGATATTTCGTCAAGTATGTGTTGTTTTAACCCACAAGGACCGGGCATAGCCACACTCGATTCAACTAAAGTTGGAGAAACTGACACCCGCCAGCCACCTTTCTGCGAAGCACGTCGGTAGAACCAGTCTCGCGTAAGCGTACGCATAATGTCGATCCGGGCCGCTTCATCCAACAATACCGCCGAATCAAAGTATGACATGCTAGTAAGCAGTATGACTAGTATCGCCCACAACTCACTTGTGTTCTACTCGTGAATATAACATCTACGCATAAATCTCGCTCGGATGCCACTGTTTGGGAAACGTAGTAATTTCAAAAAAAAAATCTATGCACACGCAAGATCATGGTGATGCATAGCAACTAGAGGGGAGAGTGTTGTCCATGTACCTCATAGACCGTAAGTGGAAGCGTTATGACAACGCGGTTGATGTAGTCATACGTCTTCACGATCGACCGATCCTAGTACCGAACATACGGCACCTCCGTGATCTGCACATATTCAGCTTGATGACGTCCCATGAACTCATGATCCAGTAGAGCTTCGAGAGAGAGTTTCGTTAGCACGACGGCGTGATGACGGTGTTGATGAAGCTACCGACACAGGACTTCGCCTAAGCACCGCAACGATATGACCGAGGTGGATTATGGTGGAGGGGGGCACTGCACACGGCTAATGATCAATGATCAACTTGTGTGTCTTGGGGTGCCCCCCTGCCCCCGTATATAAAGGAGCAAGGGGGGAGGTGGCCAGCCTAAGAGGAGGGCGCGCTAAGGGGGGGAGTCCTACTCCCACCGGGAGTAGGACTCCCCTTTCCTAGTAGGAGTAGGAGAAGGGGGAAGGGAAGGAGAGGAGGAGAAGGAAGGAGGGGGCGCCGCCCCTCCCCCTAGTCCAATTCAGACTAGGCTTGGGGGGTGGGGGCGGCCCAGTGCTAGCCAGCCCCTCTCTCTCTCTCCCTAAATCCCATTAAGGCCCATATACTCCCCGGGGGGGTCCGGTAATCTCCCGGTTCTCCGGTATTTATCCGGTGACCCCCGGAACCCTTCTGGTGTCTGAATATAACCTTCCAATATATCAATCTTTATGTCTCGACCATTTCGACACTCCTCGTCATGTCTGTGATCTTATCCGGGACTCCGAACAACCTTCGGTACATCAAAACACATAAACTCATAATACCGATCATCACCAAATGTTAAGCGTGCGGACCCTACGGGTTCGAGAACAGTAGACATGACCGAGACATGTCTCCGGTCAATAACCAATATAGGAACCTGGATGCTCTATTGGCTCCTACATATTCTACGAAGATCTTTATCGGTCAAACCGCATAACAACATACGTTGTTCCCTTTGTCATCGGTACGTTACTTGCCCGAGATTCGATCGTCGGTATCTCAATACCTAGTTCAATCTCGTTACCGGCAAGTCTCTTTACTCGTTCCGTAATGCATCATCCCGCAACTAACTCATTATGCACATTGCTTGCAAGGCTTATAGTGATGTGCACTACCGAGAGGGCCCAGAGATACCTCTCCAATAAACGGAGTGAAAAATCCTAATCTTGATCTATGCCAACTCAACAAGTACCATCGGAGACACCTGTAGAGCACCTTTATAATCACCCAGTTACGTTGTGACGTTTGGTAGCACACAAAGTGTTCCTCCGGTATTTGGGAGTTGCATAATCTCATAGTCATAGGAACATGTATAAGTCATGAAGAAAGCAATAGCAACAAACTAAACGATCAAGTGCTAAGCTAACGGAATGGGTCAAGTCAATCACATCATTCTCTAATGATGTGATCCCATTAATCAAACGATAACTCATGTCTATGGCTAGGAAACACAACCATCTCTGATTCAACGAGCTAGTCAAGTAGAGGCATACTAGTGACACTTTGTTTGTCTATGTATTCACACATGTACTAAGTTTCCGGTTAATACAATTCTAGAATGAATAATAAACATTTATCATGATATAAGGAAATATAAATAACAACTTTATTATTGCCTCTAGAGCATATTTCCTTCAGTATGATTAACTACAAACTGGTGATGTAAGCCACCATGACCAGATTGATGTCTATCAAGAGTGAGATCTGTTAAGTATTGAATCTAACTACGACTGGTGATGTAAGACGCCATGGCCAGATTGATCTATCAGGAAGAAAAATTTTGCGAAGTACTGGACAAACAGGTTTGACAGATTGCAATTATAATTTTGGATCAGTGGCAGTTCAGAAAATGCAGTAAAATCTTAAACCTAAAAGTAGTAGCAGAGGAGTTTATGGGCTCTGGTGAGATCTTCTATGAAGGAAAAAGTCTGGTGGCATTAAAAGCAAAGGTTAAACTGCTACCGCATGAGTGATATGCTATATTCAGACCAAAAACTACTAGGGTTGAAGAAGAAGGTGAAGAACAGTGAAGAACAGACTAACCCTAATGCGGATCGGGAACATAGGAAGGTGAGCACTTATAGAGGCAGATGAGACTGCGGAGGAGCGTCGGCGTTCTCTGGTTCCGTTCAAGTCGATGCAGCGGCCAAGGGCGAGGAGGACGATGAGCTTCGCAGTGGCAGCGGAGCTCGATGTGGCAGATGAGTCGTGAGAGGAGGAAGACGAAAAGGAAAAGGGGGAGAATGACATAAGGGAAGTTCGACCCTATTTATAAGGAGAAGGTTAATAAGTGGGCGTGAAAAATGAGGAGACCAAAGAATGGTTATCCAGCTGCTTGGGTGCCTTGATTCTCGGGACAGCTATTAAAGATAAGGATCCATTAAGATATGTTTAATATTGTGTAAATTAATGACAGGTGACGTCATGTCGGGTTACCACAAGCCCAGGAGATGATGTCATGGCGGGTTATGAGTTCTCTCATAAATGAAGAAAGGAAGATTTTTTCTAAGTGTTGAAGATTGACATGAACCTGTTCAAATCAACCTGGGGCCTAATGTTGGGGATATGACTATTAGGTATGACCAGCCCAGGAGGGGCCGGGTTATACCTATGGTGATTCATGATATGAAGCCCACGAATATATTGAATATGGTGGTTCACAGGCAAGGGCCCAAGGCCCAAGGGCGACTTAAGGCCCGTGGGAGTAAACCGCCATATGTGTAAGACTTGTATTGTAAGGCATATATAGTTATTCACCGAGCCGGACACGTTGTCTATGAGCCGGCTGGGATTCCATGAGCCATTGGGCGTCAACCTGTGTATATAAAGGGACGACTCGGCGGTGGTTCAGGGGAGGGACAAGAGATCGAAAGCTAGATCAAGCGTATTCGCTCCCTGGTAATCGAGACATAAGCAATACCACCTCCAACTGGATTAGGCCTTTACCTTCACCGCAAGGGGCCGAACCAGTATAAACTCATGTGCCCTTTGTCCCGTTTAACCCCTTTAAGCTAACCTAGTTGCGATGGCTCCATGACTAAGTCCTTACGCTAGGACATTTGTCGTGACTATTCCACGACAGAACTCATTCTTTTATTAATTGGTGTTAAACCTATTGTATTCCAACTTCTCTATGGTTCATACCCCCCGATACTACTCATAGATTCATCAAAATAAGCAAACAACACACGAAAAACAGAATCTGTCAAAAAGCAGAGCATCATCAGAGTAATCAGAACTTTCGAATACTTCTGGAACTCTAAAAATCCTACCAAAATAGAAAATCCTACAAAAAATTCTGAGATAAATTGTTGTACGTGAGGAGTTTATCTATTAATCTTCTACAAAAAGAATCAACCTAAAAGTACTCTTCTGTAAAAAGTGACAGCTATTCTCGTGAGCAAAAAAGTTTCTTTTTTTACAGCTAGATTGCAAAGGCTTCACCCAAGTCTTCCCAAAGGTTCTAATTGGCACAAACACTAATTAAAACATAAAACCACATCTAAATAGAAGCTATATGAATTATTTATTACTAAACATGAGCAAAAAGCAAAGAACAAAAACAAAATTGGGCTGCCTCCCAACAAGCGCTATGGTTTAACGCCCCTAGCTAGGCATAAAAACAAGAAGAGATCTAGGTATTGCTATAATAATAACAGGGTAAATCGCGAAAAATCATCTCGTACTCCCTACGTTCAGTAGCAAGTTTTCTTTGTGGCAAGCAAAAGTAATCAAAAGGGCTCAATTTAATGGGACAAAAGTCCCCAAGATCAAGCTCGGGAGGAATTGTTTCCTCCTTTGGCCCTTCATATTGCACAACCAATTCATCATTATAAGCATTCTTTTGGCAAAAAGTCATGAGCCTTTGTTCAAGAGGAAAACCTAACCCGTTGTTCTGAATAGAAAAATTATCATTAAGTTCAGAAATCCTATCAACTAGAACATCGGTAGGAATCCTCTTTCTAAGATTTTCATTATAAGCAATATGATCTAAAGATCGTAAACGCATTATGTCTTCTTGATTAAAAAGAATCGCTTCTATGGGAGGACAGCCGGCGTCCACCCTATAATGCGCAAAAATTTCATTGGCCTCTTTCATTATAAATCTAAACTCATATGATAGAAAGATGGTAGCCGCTCAAAACAATGCTCAATATTAGAAAACTCTAGAAAAATCATTTGTATGCAAGGATGCATGTGGATAAATTGTCTTTCAAGTTCAACTACGAGCAAAGATATAGCATCTGCAAGACTACTAGTTTTATGAAGAATAGACCCTCACATAGTGGGCAAAGCACCAGCGCAAGTAAAGAAATCTTGAATAACCCCATTTCCAATAATATTACCACTACCAATCCAGAACTTTTTAGTGTGTAAAATAGTAGGTTCTTCATGAGGATTATCAAAAGCATCAAAGTTTCCCCCATCGTTACTACTATCTTTTTCAATGATAACCTCCCCAGTTTCAGACATGATGGTAACAAACCACGCTAACAAACGAGCACACAAGAAGCAAGCAAGAAGAGACGAACGGAAGAGGGGCTAAGAAAAGGCAAAGGTTTTCGAAAATCGTTTTAGAAGAGGGGGGAGGAAAACGAGAGGCGAATGGCAAATAATGTAATGCAAGGGAGAAGAGTTTATGATGGGTACTTGGTATGGCTTGACTTGGCATAGATCACCCCGGCAACGGCACCAGAAATCCTTCTTGCTACCTCTTGAGCTTGCGTTGGCTTTCCCTTGAAGAGGAAAGGGTGATGCAGCAAAGTAGCGTAAGTATTTCACTCGGTTTTGAGAACCAAGGTATCAATCCAATAGGAGACGACGCACAAGTCATCGAATACCTGCACAAACAATCAAGAACTTGCAACCAACGCGATAAAGGGGTTGTCAATCCCTTCACGGTCACTCACAAAAGTGAGATCTAATAAAGATAATGAAGGAAATATTTTTGGTATTTTTGATGTATAGATTGAAAAGTAAAGATTTCAAAATAGTAAACAAGATTCACTAATATAGAAAAGAGACTTAATATAATAGGAAAGAGACCTGGGGCCATAGGTTTCATTAGTGGCTTCTCTCGAGATAGCATGTATTATGGTGGGTGAACAAATTACTGCCGAGCAATTGATAGAAAAGCGCATAATTATGATGACATCTAAGGTAACAATCATGAACATAGGCATCACATCCGTGTCAAGTAGACCGACTCCTGCCTGCATCTACTACTATTACTCCACACATCGACCGCTATCCAGCATGCATCTAGAGTATTAAGTTCATAAGAGCGGAGTAACGCATTAAACAAGATGACATGGTGTGGAGGGATAAACTCAAGAAATATGATATAAACCCCATCTTTTTATCCTCGATGGCAACAATACAATACGTGCCTTGCTGCCCTTACTGTCACTGGGAAAGGACACCGCAAGATTGAACCCAAAGCTAAGCACTTCTCCCATGGCAAGAAAGATCAATCTAGTAGGCCAAACTAACCCGACAATTCGAAGAGACTTGCAAAGATATCGAATCATGCATATAAGAATTCAGAGAAGAACCACATAATATTCATAGATAATCTTGATCATAAATCCACAATTCATCGGATCTCGGCAAACACGCCGCAAAAGAATATTACATCGAATAGATCTCAAAGAACATCGAGGAGAACTTTGTATTGAGAATCAAAGAGAGAGAAGAAGCCATCTAGCTAATAACTATGGACCCGAAGGTCTGTGGTAAACTACTCATGCTTCATCGGAGAGGTAATGGTGTTGATGTAGAAGCCCTGTGTGATTGAATCCCCCTCCGTCAGATCGCCGGGAAAGGCCCCAAGATGGGATCTCACGGGTACAGAAGGTTGCGGTGGTGGAAAAGTGGTTTCGTGGCTCCCCCTGATGTTTTTAGGGTATAAGAGTATATATAGGCGAAAGAACTAGGTCGGTGGAGCTACGAGGGGCCCACGAGGGCGGGGGTCGCACCTACCCCCCTGGGTGCGCCCTCCTGCCTCGTGACCTACTCGTTAAATCTCCGACTTCATCTCCAAGTCTTCTGGTTTGCTTTCGGTCCAAGAAAGATCATCGCGAAGGTTTCATTCCGTTTGGACTCCGTTTGGTATTCCTTTTCTGCAAAACTCTAAATAGGCAAAAAAAACAAAAACTGGCACTGGGCCTTCGGTTAATAGGTTAGTCCCAAAAATAATATAAAAGAGCATATTAAAGCCCATTAAACATCCAAAATAGATAATATAATAGCATGGAACAATCAAAAATTATAGATACGTTGGAGACGTATCACGCACTTTATGGCGACAACACTTATAGCTTGGGAGCTATTGTGGCACGTCACCTTCACCTTAACAAAGCTTTGACTCCCCTAGGCGACTCCCCTAGGGAACTCCCCTAGGCGACTCCCTCGGCGACCACCGCCGGTGGCCACTCCGGCCCCGGCGGCCACCCCCCTTCCACGGACCACTCCGGCCGTGGCAGCCACCAACTACTCATGGAGAGTCTCCTCCATTGGGACTTCTCTCCGGGTTTGGCGATTGAATCTCAGGTACGTGCCAAGTTTGAGTCCACGGTGCACTTCTCTCGGGCCAACCCTGGATCCTCCAAGGAATTCTTCCTTGTTGTTTCTTTCTCGTCAGCTTCATTCAAGTTGACAGAGGAATCTGTGGCCCTAGCGCTCCAATCTTGCATTGGCGGTCTCGCCTCGAGGTTTAGGGTTTTGCAACTAAGTGATCACTATTTTTGGTTCTCAGTAGCCTCAAATCGTGTGGGGCATTTTATTTATGGACTTAAGGATCGGATTTGGCCGGACTTTATCTGTCATTTTCATCTGTTTCGTGGAGTCCCTGATCCCGGTGATGTTCGTAATGAATTTGGTTGGCATGCGGATAGTTTTCTTCCTGAGGTGGGTTCCCGTCCTATAGTTGTCAAATCCAAATGGCTTCAAGATCAACAGAGTAAATTTGATCAGCTGAATTTGGATGTTCAACATTCGGCGCCTTTGCAAGATGATACACAAATTTCCTTGGCGGAGTTGAGACGGCCGCCGGACAACAAAGGAATCTATTTTGGGAAGTTCAAATTTCCGGTGATTGCGGATCATGAGCTGAGTATCTGGTTGGGAGAGTTTGTTTGTTCTGGAAAGGATAATGTGCATGTTATGCCTTCTTTCAAGGGATCTCATTTTCGAGAATCATATTGGCAATCCATTTCTAATGAAAAGTTATACCATATTATGGATGGCTGGCAAACGGGTTATTCTAATGCTGAAGTCTCCTCTATGGTCCAGATTTTAGATGTGCCAACACAAGAATATATTGATTCTCGCTTGCTCAAATGCTCCAGTTGCTCTCGTCATGGCCATCTTGCACCGGAATGCCCAGGTACTTTTTGCCAACGTTGTATCCGCCTTATCGATCAATGTTTGTGTACGGAATATCTTCCTGAGCGGGTACGTTCATGCATGTTGGGCCGTAAGTTACAAACCTATCTAGCATGTAATAGCATGGATCATTTAAGCCCTAGTTGTCCTGGCCTCCAGAGGTGCAATTCATGTAACTTATTGGGCCATTATGCTTGCCGGGGGGGTTGGAATGGGCCAGTTTACTATTGGCGGCCCAAGAGCTTCAAACTGTCTATGCCTGATCTAGTGGAATGGAAAGATATCAGCTGCCCGACTCGGCGGGATATACACGGTAAAAACCAGGTTGGTTATGGAAAGTGAAACAGAAAATCCCGGGTAGGCTCTTCCTCATTGCTTGTCGCTCCGACTCCCCCCCCCCCATTGCAGCTGTCAACTCCACCACCCAGGGGGGCCAATCAGACGCAGTCTTCCCAGATTCATCCACCTCCTCCCCCTCCTCTGCCCCTGCCTTGCCTTCCCCTATTCCAAGACCGAAGTCCGCGAAAAACCCCACTGGTGCCGCCATGGCGAACTTTCTGGTCAGACCGTTTGCCTTCACCCCCGTTGGCTCACACATTGAGCGAGGGCCAGATCATCGTCTGCAGAGGAGCACCATGGTGGTGGATGAGGCGCCGCTGAACCATGAAAGGTACGCTCTGATTGAGATCACTCCCCCTGTTCCAGATCACCAGAAGAGGTTCTGGTTAGAGGAAGTTTGCCGGATTATTAGAGAGGATCTGGAATATCAGATTGAGGATGAGTTTGTCTATCCGATCGCAGTAGGCTGTGTGGATTTTCTTGATGTTCAGAGTAGGGATGACGCCATTAGAGAGGGGTCGCATGCATTAACTGATGATTCTTACTTCACTTTAATCCCTCATGACGAAGGGATTAACATGAGAATGCCTGCTTTTTAATATGAAGTCTGGGTCTTGATGCTTGCTTTTCCTATGGATTACATGACTGAACACTATGTTCATAAGGCGGTTTCTCGTTTTGGCAAACTGCTGTCTTGGCCAAGACCGAACGAGAATAAAGCTAGGGTTCTTGTCAAATGCCACATTAAGGATATTGCAGAAGTTCCTCATAGTCTGCTTGTCACCAAAGTTGGCTTGCTGCCGGGATTGGGTCGCTCTTGGTCTGTCCCAGTTTATGTTCTGAACGGCAGAGATACTGTACCTGGCCTGCAAGGAATAGAGGATACTCCGCCTCTCCTGAATGCATCTCCGCATTCGTACACTCTGCCTTACTATACGATCATGCAGCAAGCTCGAATCAATGAGATGGAGGCCCAGCAAGCAACTAATGAGGCGGCGTGGAATGGCAATGAGCAGGGTCAGGAACAAGGACAAGTCAATGGCTGGAGTCCGTGGCCAGTGGTGCCACCGCAGTACACAGGGTTCAGTTTCAGAACTTATTTCGAGTATGATGGTCCGTCTCTGATGGATGGTGTGCCACAAGAACACAATCTGGTTGACAATCTGTCTGATGTGTGGTCTGAGTTTTCTTATGTTGATGAGTTGGCTGATAACTTCATCAATGGTGTACCCTCTGCAGCTCGTGCCTTTGTCAGAGCTGGAGGCTCCGTTTCTGCTTTGTTCTTTGTTGCTGACAGTGATTTGCTCTCGTGGATGGGGGGCATGTTAAAGAGGATATATACCAGAGCTATACTACCTGCTGAGCTCCCTAGAATAGCATGCTTCCCTCTCAACCCCTTCAATGGTATTCAGCTTCAACTGGATCGTGTGTGCTTGGCTATGCTCGCCCATTTGCGGCCAGAAATTGATGTTTTTGGGCGCATCTTTGGTTCAGTTTTTCAGGTGGGTAATGTGACTGTTCTGTCTGGTTTGTTCGAAGATTCTACATCTGAACTGCCTGTTCTCGAAACCTCAAGGCTGGCCCCCACTGTAAGTTTGGACGCTCCTGTTTCTGTGGATCATGTTGCAGGCCCAATCGGGCGTATGATGCTCAAGGAACCAGCTAATGTGGACACTGTTCTCCTTCGTCGTAGTGCACGCACAAACAAATACGATGGGTTCAGGGTGCCCCCACTCTCTGATAAGAGAATGCCAACTTCCAAGGTCAAGCCAAAGAAAGATCCTTCTCTTATCGGCCCTTACACTGCTGGCACTTCTAATGCTAGGAGGAATGACAAGGTATCTGATACTGTCCCACCTCCTACTTCTATCCATGCTATTCAGTCCATTGGGACTAATATGTGTGGTGTTCATCCGAGCCAGTTAAGTGAAGACAAGCTGCTTGCTACGCAAGGTGTGCAGATGAGCGGTGCCGGTGGTCCTGATGCAGCTTAAGGCATGGAAAGTTCTCTGCTAGAATGTCCGGGGGATTAACTCCGACAAGAAACTTTTGGCGTTGCGTAATGCTATCAGTAGTAGTGGATGTTCAGTTATTTGTCTGCAAGAAACTAAGTGTGCTACTTTTGATCTAGCTTTTGTTAAACTATTCTGTCCCAAAAATTTTGATAAGTTTGAGGTTGTGCCCTCCCAAGGGGCTTCAGGTGGTCTTATTGTGCTATGGGATAGCTCTGTTTTCTCTGGATGTGTGTTTTGCTCTGAATTTTTTGCGTTGGGCATTCAGTTAACTTCTGTGCACACTGGCAAGTCCTGGAAACTTGTTAATATTTATGGACCTTGTGTTGGGCCAGGTAGATCCACTTTCACGCCATGGCTGTTTGATCTGGATATACCTGACGATGAAGACTGGTTAATCTGTGGGGATTTCAATTATATTAGAGCGCCAGATAATCGCAATAAGCCTGGAGGGGATGTTAATGACATGCTCACGTTTAATGATTTCATTCACTCTCAGGCTCTGGTTGAGTTACCAATTAAGGGCAGGCAATTCACGTGGAGCAATATGCAGTCTGATCCACTGCTCGAACAAATTGACTGGTTCTTCACCTCGTCCAACTGGACTTCCAATTATCCCAACACCATAGTGGGTCCCCTTCCCAAACTAGTATCTGATCATACCCCTTGTTTGATTTCGATTGAATCCTCGGTCCCTAAGAGTAAGATATTTAGGTTTGAAAACTTCTGGATTTCTCATCCGGGCTTTTTTGAGCTGGTACGATCCACCTGGGAGAAACATTGCTTTGCACCGAATTCAGCTCAACTTTTGTGCAAGAAATTTAAAAACTTAAGGTACGCCCTTAAGCATTGGAGCAAACAGATCTCTCGGCTGAATCTGTGTATTGATAATTCCAACTGGGCTCTTCTAGAACTTGACAATATCGAAGACAAAAGATCCCTCACTGTACCGGAAGCAAACTTCAGAGAAATTCTCAAAAATCATCTAGTTACCCTCCTTGACTATAAACGAGAATATTGGAAAAAGAGGTACACAATATGATGGTTTTCTTGTGGAGGTGACAACACCAAATTTTTTCATTCTGCGGCCTCAGAGCGTTATCGCAAGAACATATCATCGCTGAAACTTCAGGATGGCACCATAGTAACGGATCACTTGGGAAAAGCCAATGAGTTGTTCAGTACATACAGGGGGAGATTGGGCACGAAAGGAGAGTTTGAAATGAAGTTTGATCTGTCTAGAATCATTAAAAAGGTGGAGGGGTTGGAGGAACTCACCACGCCTTTCACACATGAGGAGATTGACAGAGTTGTTAGAGAGATGCCATCGGATAGAGCGCCTGGCCCGGATGGCTTCAACGGGTGTTTTCTGAAATCGTGCTGGCACATTATCAAACATGACTTCTATAGACTATGCAACGATTTTTATGATGGTGCCATTGATCTCAGGAGTCTAAACTCGGGTTTCATAACTCTCATCCCTAAAAACCAGTCGCCAGAGACCGCTAATGATTTCAGACCCATCACGTTGCTCAATTGTTGTCTGAAATTGATAACTAAACTGCTGGCTAACCGTTTGCAGAAACTGGTTCTCAAGATCATTCATCAGAACCAATACGGTTTTTTGAAAGGAAGATCGATCCAGGACTGCCTGGCCTGGGCGTTTGAATACATACACCAATGCCAGTCGTCGGGAAGAGCTTGTTGTATCCTGAAACTCGACTTTGCGAAGGCCTTCTATACCATCCAGCATGAACCAATGATTGATACCATGAAACATATGGGTTTCAATGAGAGGTGGTTGGGGTGGATCAAATGCATCTTTTCTTCTGGTAGCTCTTCGGTGTTGCTTAATGGAACCCCAGGGAAACAGTTTGATTGCCTTTGTGGGATCTGACAGGGAGATCCTTTGTCTCCACTGATCTTTGTTCTTGCAGCAGACCTTCTACAGTCAGCGATCAATGATGCCACACGGAATGGATTGCTTCAGCTACCTCTCCCCACTTCCGACAGCAATTACCCTGTAATTCAGTATGCGTACAACATGATCGTTGTGCTCCCGGCCTCTGTCGCGCAAGCGCAAGTTCTGAAATCCATCCTAGTCGACTACGCGAAGTCGGTGGGACTAAAAATAAACTTCCACAAGTCGACTTTAGTACCCATCAACTCTGATCCGGCGTTGGCAGGGGAAATTTCTGCAATCTTTGGGTGCTCTATTGGCAACATGTCGTTCACATATTTAGGCCTGCACATGGGCACCACGCACCCGAGTGTGAATGACTTGATGCCAATGGTCTCCTCCGTTCAGCGAAAAATGCCTGCTGCAGCCTCACTTCTGGACTATGGATCCAAGCTTACGCTGCTCAACTCTATGGTCACTTCCCTGGCTGTTTATGCTATGTGTTCCATCAAGATAAACCCTAAAATCATTGAGCACCTTGATAAGCTGCGCAGATCGTGTCTTTGGGTGAGAAAGTCCGACGATGGGATTAAGGGCGGCTCATTGGCAGCCTGGGATATGGTGTGCAAACCCAAAAATAAAGGAGGTCTGGGGATCATTGACCTTAAGACCCAAAACCAGGGACTCTTGTTGAAACAACTTCACAAGTTCTATAACAAACATGATGTTCCATGGGTCAATTTGATTTGGGATACCTACTATGTGGGTAGAATACCGCATGCCTCTGACCCATGTGGATCCTTCTGGTGGAGAGATCTCATGTCAATATCTGATATATACAGAGGGGTCACTACATCAGAAGTGTTTGCTGGTGACACGGTCTTATTCTGGAAGGACAATTGGAACACGGATGTTCTTCAAGACAGATACCCGAGAGCATTCTCCTTTGCTAGAGATCCAGATATCTCTGTGAGACATCTCCTGTCTTCGGAGAGACTGGGAGAGGTGTTCCACCTGCCTTTATCTTTGGAGGCTAAGAATGAAGTACTTCAAATACAGTCAGAAACCCTTGAAATCTCAGTGACTGAGGACAGGGATGTGTGGTCTTGTGTTTGGGGGGGCACAGACTTTCGTTCTTCCAAATATTATTCCCACTGCTTTAATCAGGTACAAGCGGATGAGATCTTTGGATGGATATGGAAAACCAAGTGCACAATGCAATGGAAGGTGTTCCTGTGGTTGTTGTTGGCTGACAGATTGAATACCAGAAACATGCTTCGGAGAAGGCATTTCAGAGTCCATAATGACAATTATGCCTGTCTTCTCTGTAACCGTCCGCCAGAGGAAGACATTGTTCATCTCTTTTTCACTTGCCCTTTCAGTCAGAGGTGCTGGGCTGCACTGGGGATACATTGGCCAAATGACACTGACTGGATTAAAATGGTGCATGATGGCAAGAACAGGTGGGCAAGACCAATGTTCTTGGAAGTTTTTACTGTTGCTGCTTTGGGGATCTGGAAGGAGAGGAATGACAAGCACTTCAGAGGGATTCAGCCTTCTTTTGATTCCTGGAGGAACAGATTCAAGAAGGACATGGCTATGCTGGTCCATAGATCAAAACAAGAGCAAGGCCCCTACATTCTTTCAATAGTCAACTTGCTTTGATTTTCTGTTTTGTTGGGTTGATTAGCTAATCCCCCCACCCCCCCCCCCTCTCACACCACCATGTAATTTGTACAGTGCTGGACACTCTAACCCCCCTAACCTTATATTTTAATATAAAGACAGTGAGAATTACTCACTGTCATCAGTTCCAAAAAAACAGATTCAAGGGTAAAATACATGGGGGCATTTACGCTACTCGCTTGGCGACTCACTTCAATGTGCAGATACGCCAACATGATCATCCTTTGCCCAGAGCTTACCTAGATATAGTAGCTATGAAATACCACCAGTTTATTGTTACTGATTATCCTAATATTGATATGCCTTACAACTTAGTTTTCAGTGAGAAAACTCGTGATATTATTCCCTTGCCTGCACCTGCTTTGTTTGATCATGTTGCCAGGGGCGGATACAGGATTATGCCTGAGGACATTGTCACTTACCGGAATAACCAGGCTGCAGCACAGGAGGAACCTCAGCAGTGGGACCCTATGGTGCCTGCTCCTCGGCACTTTAACATCGGACCTCATGGCTTCTACGACTGATGATTACCAAGTTAGGCCAAAAGCCTAAGCTTGGGGAGTACGTATTCCCACCAACATTACATTCATGTTCACACATTTCATTCCAGTTGTAGGTGTCCACACTTTTTCATTGAATCATCCATGTTTAATTTATGTTCTCGCCTTCTTCTTGTGTGTTTGAAAAACTTTGAGAAAATGCAAAAATATGTTTCTTGCTTCTTTTCAATTTTTCTTCCTAGTTTAAATTGTTGTAGCACTAAAAAGATAACCCAAAAAGGTTTCCATGTTCTTCTTTTACTTATTGGGAGCTTTCCCGTGTAAATGATTTTTCTCGTTTTTGTTTTTCCCTTTTCAATTGCTTGCTTTAAAAGACAAAAACTCCAAAAAACCAGTGTGTTCCTCTGAATTTCTCTTCCTTTTTATTGAGTCATACCGAGGAGAAGACCACGATGAAAATGTTGAGTGGCTCTCATTTGCATTATTGATCTAATAAAAGAGTCCATATTACCTTGTCTTCTCCTCTTCAATAAAATGTTTGCAGATTCCAGCTTAGTCCATGGCACCCTTGCACTATTATTACTTTCAAATCATTCGATCATGCAAGTGAAAGGCAATAATGATGATATTAGATGAACTGGCCGTGTGGAATATCGTGGATGTCGCCTAGAGGGGGGTGAATAGGCGCTTTAAAATAATTACGGTTTAGGCTTGAACAAATGCGGAATAAACCTAGCGGTTAATTTGTCAAGCACAAAACCTACAACAACTAGGCTCACCTATGTGCACCTGCTAAGCAAGATAAACAACTAAGTGATAGCACGATATAAGACAAGAAGCAATATGGCTATCACAAAGTAAAGTGCATAAGTAAAGGGTTCGGGTAAGAGATAACCGAGGCACACAGAGACAACGATGTATCCCGAAGTTCACACCCTTGCGGATGCTAATCTCCATTTGGAGCGGCGTGGAGGCACAATGCTCCCCAATAAGCCACTAGGGCCACCGTAATCTCCTCACGCCCTCGCACAATGCAAGATGTCGTGATTCCACTAAGGGACCCTTGAGGGCGGGCACCGAACCCGTACAAATGGCAACCTTTGGGGGCGGTCACTGAACACGTACACTTTGGCAACCCTTGGGAGTGGTCACCGGTACCCTTCAAATTGCTCGGGGCGATCTTGACAACCTAATTGGAGACCCCAACGCTTGCCCGGAGCTTTCCACCACAATGATTGAGCTCCGAACAACACCAACCGTCTAGGGCCCCAAGGCACCCAAGAGGAACAATCTCTAGGGTGCCCAAACACCCAAGAGTAATAAGCTTCTCAAACTTCACTTCCATGTATCACCGTGGCGAACTCAAACCGATGCACCAAATGCAATGGCAAGGGCACACGGAGTGCCCAAGTCCTTCTCTCCCAAATCCCACCAAAGCAACTAATGCTAGGGAGGAAAATGAGAGGAAGAACGAAAGAAGAACACGAAGAACTCCAAGATCTAGATCCAAGGGGATCCCCTAACTTAGAGGAGAAAGTGATTGGTGGAAACATGGATCTAGATCTCCTCTCTCTTTTCCCTCAAGAACTAGCAAGAATCATTGGAGGGATTGAGAGTTAGCAAGCTCGAAGAAGGTCAACAATGAGGGAAGAACACGAGCTAAAGAGATAATGTTCATTGGGGAAGAAGACCCCCTTTTATAGGAGGGGGGAAATCCAACCGTTATGCTCATAGCCCGCACAGAGCGGTACTACCGCTGCTGGAGCGGTATTACCGCTGCCACAGCGGTACTACCGTTGTGGCAAGCAGGCATAGGGCAACCAGGGCTGAGGGAGAAGAAGTACACGCACTAGGGCGATACTACTGCCCTGTGGGCGGTACTACCGCGCCCTATAGCCGTCCCTACTACCGCTCCCCTGCGTGGTCCTTTATGGAAACCCGACACGAAAAATCGAGACCACAACGGGGACGGTAGTACCAGTGGCACTAACAAGTGGTACTACCGCCCTGACCGCGGTACTACCGCTTAGCACCCAGCATCTGCGCCTACTTCTGTGCACGCCAGCGTTCTGGGCTAGAGGCAGCGGTACTACCGCTCACCAGGAGCGGTACTACCGCTAGCCCCTGCGGTACTACCACTCCCTTGAGCAGTACTACCGCATGCCACAAAGGCTTTAGCACTTGGATGCCTACAAAACGGAGCTAAAGACAACAGACGGATCCAATAAAACCAGAACTGCCATAACTACTGCAAATGAGCTCCGAATTGAGCAAACTCAAGCTTGTTGGATACAAGACAACGAGTAGCATCAAAACAACGACAGAGAAGAGAAACCTCCAATAGGGAAGAACCGGCAGAACCTCCAGCATCAAAAACATCATAGAAGATGCATGTGAACTCCGTTTTCGATGAACTCGAGCTTGTCATCAAGATGACCATAAGCTCCAAATCTCACAAAGAGAACCAAACAAGAACCAAGATAGATGATGCAAGGATGCAATGGTTTGAGCTCTCTATGAACAATATGATCAAGCTACTCATCAAGAGCCCCCCTTGATAGTATGGCAATCGATCCTATAACCCGGTCTCCCAACTACCACCATGAGACCGGTAAAATAGAAAACCTATCAAGGGCAAACCTTTGCCTCGCACATGGTCCACTTGAACTAGATGATGACGATCTTGACTCCCTCAAGTTGGACCACCTTTCTTGATTGCGTTTGCTCGATGAAGACTACTTGATTGCTCCCCCATACTCCACAATGGGTGAGCCACTCTTCCGCACATCTTCACAAATCCATTGTTACCACAATGGACGGTAGGCTTCGAGCATTTGATGTCTTTGTGATGCTCCACTTGAACTTGCACACCCAACCTAACCCCATAAAGAACTCTCACGAATACCATGGGTTAGCATACAAAGTGTAATGGACAATGCTTACCATACCATGGGATCACTTGATCCCTTGGTACATCTTGTGCGCTTTGTGAGTTGATCACTTTGATTTACTCTTTGACTTAGTCTTGATCAACCTCTCAAATGACCAATCCTTAGGTAATTTCTTGACTAGCACCTTGGTCATCACAAACTCTCCTTGAAACCAACACATGGACTCCAAGAAAAGCCTATGGACAAATCCTTCAAATATAACTCAAGGCAACCATTAGTCCATAGAGATTGTCATCAATTACCAAAACCAAACATGGGGGCACCGCATGTTCTTTCACTGTGGCAGAGAGAAACGGGTATGAACTCGACTTGTTCTGTTTTGTAAATATGTTTAACCTAGTATCCATGATTCAGCCTATTATGATCAAACATGTTTGCAATGACAATTAGAGATTATAGTTTCTCATGCCATGCATAAGTAGCTAGGAGTGAATAATGACTTATCTTGGATATCAACATTGCGTTAAAATGATTGTGATGTAGTATGATGATATGGTATCCTCCTTTCAATGTTCGAGTGGCTTGACTTGGCACAAGTCATGCATGTAGTTGAATCAAAACCAACATAGCCTCTATGATATTTATGTTCATGGCGTTCATATCCTACTCATGCTAGTATCCAATGTTACTTATGCGTAATGCATGTTCATGACCGTTGTTGCTCTCTAGCTGGCTGATATGTCTCCATCGTATCTACTTTTCCAAACACTTTTGACCTTGTTTTGGACTTTAACTTGCATGATTTGAATGGAACTAACCCGGACTGACGCTGTTTTTAGCAAAATTGCCATGGTGTTATTTTGTGCAGAAATAAAAGTTCTTGGAATGACCTAAAACTTCACAGAGAATATTTTTGGAATTATTAAAAAATATTGGCAAAAGAATCAAGACCAGGGGGCCCACACCCTGTCCATGAGGGTGGGGGCGCACCTGCCCCCCGGGCGCGCCCCTCTGTCTCATGGGCCCCCTGAGGCTCCACCGACCTCAACTCCAACTCCATATATTCATGTTCGGGGAGAAAAAAATCAAAGAGAAGGATTTATCATGTTTTACTATACAGAGCCGCCGCCAAGCCCTAATCTCTCTTGGGAGGGCTGATCTGGAGTCCGTTTGGGGCTCCGGAGAGGGGAATCCATTGCCGTCGTTATCATCAACCATCCTCCATCACCAATTTCATGATGCTCACCGCCGTGCGTGAGTAATTCCATCGTAGGCTTGCTGGACGGTGATGGGTTGGATGAGATTTACCATGTAATCGAGTTAGTTTTGTTAGGGTTTGATCCCTTGTATCCATTATGTTCTAAGATTGATGTTGCTATGACTTTGCTATGCTTAATGCGTGTCACTAGGGCCCGAGTGCCATGATTTCAGATATAAACCTATTATGTTTTCATGAATATATGTGAGTTCTTGATCCTATCTTGCAAGTCAATATTCACCTACTATGTGTTATGATCCGGCAACCCCGAAGTGACAATAATCGGGACCACTCCCGGTGATGACCGTAGTTTGAGGAGTTCATGTATTCAAAGTGTTAATGCTTTGGTCTGGTACTCTATTAAAAGGAGGCTTTAATATCCCTTAGTTTCCAATAGGACCCCGCTGCCACGGGAGGGTAGGACAAAAGATGTCATGCAAGTTCTTTTCCATAAGCACGTATGACTATATTCGGAATACATGCCTACATACATTGATGAACTAGAGCTAGTTCTGTGTCACCCTATGTTTTAACTGTTGCATGAGGAATCGCATCTGACATAATTATCCATCACTGATCCAATGCCTACGAGCTTTTCACATATTGATCTTTGCTTAGTTACTTTACCGTTGCCACTGTTACAATTACTACAAAACTGCTACTGTTACTTTTGCTACTATTACCATTACTTCCATATTACTTTGCTACTAAATACTTTGCTGCAGATATTAAGTTATCCAGTGGTGGTTGAATTGACAACTCAACTGCTAATACTTGAGAAAATTCTTTGGCTCCCCTTGTGTTGAATCAATAAATTTGCGTTGAATACTCTACCCTCGAAAACTGTTGCGATCCCCTATACTTGTGGGTTATCAAGACTATTTTCTGGCGCCGTTGCCGGGGAGCATAGCTCTATTCTTTGAGTCACTTGGGATTTATATCTGCTGATCACTATGAGGAACTTGAAAGACGAGGAAATCAAGATTTATCCCTCAACTACGAGGGGAGGTAAGGAACTGCCATCTAGCTCGCACTTGATTCTCCTACATTTTGAGTAAACATCGACACCTAAACCTATACGCTATTAATTCGATATGTCGCATGTTATTGATGATGCCACTTACGCTATGCGTGATGCTTATGATGAAACTACTTCTATGCTTGATAATCTTGTGCCATTAGGTGAATTTCTTGATGAACAACTTGCTAGGGCTAGAGAGAATGAAATTATTGAAACTGGTAATACTGATGAAAGTGATGATGAAGATTCTCCCCCTAGATATGAATTGCCTGTTGTGCCTGAGGGTTATGTTATGGATGAAGAAACTGCTAGAGATTTTCTTGCTTGCAATGATAGATATGATCTTAAGAAATTATTAGCTAAGCTGAAAGAAAGAACTCTGAATGCTAGAATGAAATATGACCCTGCTTTTGCTACTTCACCTATCTGTATTTCTGATAAGGATTATGATTTCTCTGTCGATCCTGAGATAATTACTTTGGTTGAATCTGATCCTTTTTATGGCTATAAATCTGAATTTGTTGTGGCACATCTTACTAAATTGAATGATATAGCCACCCTATTCACTCACGAGGAAAAAATTCGTTACTACTATATCCTTAAGTTATTTCCATTCTCATTAAAGGGTGATGCTAAAATATGGTTTAATACTCTTGATCCTGGTTGTGTGCATAGTCCCCAGGATATGATTTATTACTTTTCTGCTAAATATTTCCCCGCTCATAAGAAACAAGCTGCTTTAAGGGAAATATATAATTTTGTGCAAATTGAAGAAGAGAGTCTCCCACAAGCTTGGGGGGGCTTCTCCAATTACTTAATGCCTTGCCTGATCATCCTCTCAAGAAAAATGAAATACTTGCTATCTTTTATAATGGACTAACTGAGCTTCCAGAGACCACCTGGATAGTTGTGTTGGTTGTGTTTTCAGGGAAAGAACTGTTGATCAAGCTGAATTGTTATTGAATAATATGTTGACTAATGAAAAAAATTGGACACTTCCTGAACCAACTCCTAAGCCAACTCCGAAGAAAAGGGGTATTCTATTTCTCAGTCCTGAAGATATGCAAGAGGCAAAGAAATCTATGAAAGAAAAGGGTATTAAAGCTGAAGATGTTAAGAATTTGCCGCTAAGAAATTCATGGTCTTGATAACCCGACACGGGTAGTAAAGGTAAATTCTCTCTATAGATTTGATGAAGGTGATATTCCTCGTTATAAGATGCTAGTCAATGCTTGGATGAGTTTGATAATTTATTGTTAAACAAGAAAACTTCATTGCTTATGTTGGTAGACAATTGAAACGCGATGCTTATATGATTGAACACTTGAGTGATTATACATCTAGAGTTAAAGGTGAACTTAAACTTTTTAGTAAACATGCTTCCATGGTTACCACTCAAGCAGAACAAGTGCTTAAAGCACAAAATGATTTGCTCAATGAATTAAATAATAAGAAAAATGATAATGCTGTTAGAGTTGTGACTAGAGGTGGTAGAATGACTCAGGAACCTTTGTATCCTGAGGGCCACCCTAAGAGAATTGAGCAAGATTCTCAGAGAAATAATGTTGATGCACCTAGTCCTTCTAAACAGAAGAAGAAGAAAAATGATAGGACTTTGCATGCTTCTAGTGAACATGTTGTTGACACACCTGAGAATCCCAATGATATTTCTATTTCTGATGTTGAAACACAATCTGGTAATGAACATGAACCCAGTGATGATGTTAATGATGATGTTCATGTTGATGCTCAACCTAGCAATAATAATGATGTAGAGGTTGAACCTGCTGTTGATCTTGATAACCCACAATCAAAGAATCAACATTATGATAAGAGAGACTTCGTTGCTAGGAAGCACGGTAAAGAAAGAGAACCATGGGTTCAGAAACCCATGCCTTTTCCTCCTAAACCACCCAAGAAAAAATATGATGAGGATTTTGAGCACTTTGCTGAAATGATTAGACCTATCTTTTTGCGTATGCGTTTGACTGATATGCTTAAAATGAATCCTTATGCTAAGTACATGAAAGATATTGTTACAAATAAAAGAAAGATACCGGAAGCTGAAATTTCCACCATGCTTGCTAATTGTACTTTTAAGGGTGGAATACCAAAGAAACTAGGAGATCCAGGAGTACTAACTATACCATGCTCCATTAAAAGAAACTATGTTAAAACTGCTTTATGTGATCTTGGAGCCGATGTTAATGTTATGCCTCTCTCTTTACATTGTAGACTTGATTTGAATAAGTTGACACCTACTGAAATATCTTTGCAAATGGAGGATAAATCAACTGCTATACCTGTAGGTATTTGTGAGGATGTGCCTGTTGTGGTTGCAAATGTTACTATTTTAACGGACTTTGTTATTCTTGATATTCCCGAGGACGATAGTATGTCAATTATCCTTGGCAGACCCTTTTTGAATACTGCAAGGGCTGTTATTGATTGCAACAAAGGCAATGTCACTTTTCATGTTAATGGTAATGAGCATACGGTACACTTTCCGAGGAAACAACCTCAAGTCCATAGTATCAATTGTATTGGAAAAATTTCAATGATTACTATTGAAGGTTTTGAATTTCCTCTTCCTACTGTCAAGAAGAAATATGATATTCTTATTGTTGGGGACATGCATATTCCCGTTGAGGTAACTTAGCGCTATTTGAAGATTCTCCGGTTTCAT
Organism: Aegilops speltoides; assembly: GCA_021437245.1. NCBI lineage: Eukaryota > Viridiplantae > Streptophyta > Magnoliopsida > Poales > Poaceae > Aegilops > Aegilops speltoides. Next base: position 407,440,593 of record CM038142.1, read on the forward strand.
GCGATTCGGAATGAGTTTGCTAACAAGACTTGATCAACCTTGTTAGTGGATTCCTTTTGATGAGCATGAGATGGATGAAGTTAGAAGGCACAACTCTCTGTACTCTCCTTTTACTTTCTGTTATTTAGATTAAATAAAGCAAAAATAGTATTTTTCTGTCTGTTTTCTGATTTATCCTTGCAAATAAAAATACCCCGAAAATAAAAGTTCTCCAGATGTCGCAAAAATGAAATATGATTTTTTGTAGAATATTTAAGAATATTTGGCACTAAGAACACATCAGGGGGCCACACCACCTGGCCACGAGGGTTCAGGGCGCGCCCTCCCCCCTAGACGCGCCCCCTACCTCATGGGCCCCACGTGCCCCCCCCCCCTCCACTTATTCCTGCACCCACACACTTCGTCTTCCTCCAGAAAAAATCACCACACAGCTCAAACTTGTGTTCTAGCTCATTTTGCTGCGATTTTGATCTCCTTGCTCAAAGCTTCATTCACGAAACTATTTTGGGGGATTGTTCTTCGGTATGTAACTCCTCCAATGGTCTAATTAGTTTTTGTTCTACTGCTTTATTTATTGCAAATTTCTGCTGCTAAGGTGACCCTGTTCTTGAGCTTGCATGTCAAATTTATATGGTCAAAAGTAGTTCTAATGCATGATATAGCCTCTAGGCACTTGTGGGAGTAGTTGCTATCAATTTTGTTGAGTTTGGTTCCCTTTTATTTTGAGTCATTATAAATTTTCAGGAATTTTCAGAGAAAGAAAATGATGAAGAGATTGTTGAGGGGCTCTTCGAGCCAAAGCTCGAAGGATAAGGAAAGTGAGGAAAATAAGAAGCCCAAATATAATCTCCCTCACACTGCGGAGGTTCGGCCGTGTGAATGGCCTTGTGATGAGTTCGTCAAGGCAGACGGGATTCATGATGTTTTTTATCAGTTGGCGGAGAATGCAGGCTTCACCGACTTCCTCCATGACTAGCGCGAACAGTATCTCCTACTCACTAATATTTTCGTGCAAATTTTTTACTTTCATGCTAGGAAATCACCACCTTCAGTGGAGTGGAGTTTCATTTAAATGATGAGGTTAAGGAGATGTCATTATATGATTTTTGTCGGGTCTGCAAGATACCCTTTGAGGGCAGCATAGAGGAACCACATTGTAATGATGTGGAGGGGTTTATTGATATGATTGTTGTAGGGGAAACGAGGAAAGTTTCAGGTGCAAGAATTACTAGCATACATTTTCCTGTTTTACGTTACTTTGCAATATTTGCTAGTAGATGTTTAATTTGTCGCGGGAACAGTGGAAATCTTAGTGCACCTGATATTGTTATTTTGCGCCATGCTTTGTTTTGTGATACAACTTTCAGTTTAGGTGCTGTCATTGCTAAGCAATTAAGTCTGAACCGTACAAAGGACCCCATCTTCGGTGGTATCTTTGCTTCGCGCCTTGCTGCACACTTTAATATACCTATTAGGCATTATGAGAAAGAAGAAAAGTTGCTACCCTCTATTTTTCTAGATTATAAGAGTATGGTAGCACATGATTTTATTGTTAAAAATAAGAAGAAACTGCTTAAGTATAATTTGATATTTGATAAAAATTGTTTGTGAGATTATTACCTTGCCTGCGCCCTCTTTGTTTAACATATTTTCAGGCAAGTACCTCATTTTGCCGTAGGACATTCATGCATACTTGAGCGCGACACCTGCTCTAGAGGATGAGCCGGAGCCACAACTTGACCCTTATCGACAGTCTGATTATTAGTGGGATCCGGAGGAGATTGCTAACCAGTGGCACCCTGAGGACCCTCCTCAGTACACCAGAGAGAGTAGCTTTGATCCATGGGCATAGACCAACTTAGGCCAAAAGCCTAAGCTTGGGGGAGTACGTATTTCTCACCGACATTACATTCATGTTCACACACTCATTCTAATTGTCGGTGCTCATACTTTTTCATTGTACTAACAATGTTAGTTTATTTTCTTTTCTTGATTTCTTCTTGTGTGTTTGAAAAACTTTGAGAGAAAAAACCCCAAAAAAAATAGTTGTAGCTTTTAGCTAGTTTACTTTCCATGCTTGTAGTAGTAGTAACTAAATAAGAAAACCCAAAAAGATTTCTCGTTCTTCTTTTGCTTGTTGGGAGCTTTTCCGTGTAAATAGTTTTATTTGAATTTCTTTTCTTTTCTTTTTGGGGGTCGAGAGGAGAAGACCACGATGAAAATGATGAGTGGCTCTCATATGCATTATTGTTGATCTAACCAAGAGCCCATATTACCTTGTCTTCTCCTTCGAATTAAATGTTTGCAGATTCCAGCTTAGTCCAATGCATGTGCACTATTATTATTATCCACACCGTTCAGTCGTGCAAGTGAAAGGCAATAATGACGATATATGATGAAATGATTGAGATGAGAGAAGCTGGTACAAAATCGACCTATCTTGTTTTTGTAAATATGATTAGTTCATCGTTCCTGATTCAGCCTATTATGAATGAAACATGTTTGCAATAACAGTTAGAGATTATAGTTATTCATGCCATGCTTAATTGGCTAGGAGTTTATAATGGTTTACCTTGCGTGGCAACATGCTATTAAAATGGTTGTGATGTGGTATGATAGGGTGGTATCCTCCTTTGAATGATTCGAGTGGCTTGACTTGGCACATGTCCACGCATGTAGTTGAAACAAAATCAACATAGCCTCCACGATATTTATGTTCATGGTGATTTATATCCTACTCATGCTTGCACTCATTGTTGGTTAATCTTAATGCATGTTCATGACTGTTGTCACTCTCTAGTTGGTTGCTTCCCAGTCTTTTTCTAGCCTTCACTTGTACTAAGCGGGAATACTGGTTGTGCATCCACTTCCATAAACCCCAAAGTTATTCCATATGAGTCCACCATACCTTCCTATATGCGGTATTTACCTGTCGTTCCAAGTAAATTTGTATGTGTCAAACTCTAAACCTTCAAATGAAATTATGTTTTGTATGCTCGAACAACTCATGTATCAACTAGGGTTGTCTATATCTTCCATGCTAGGTGGGTTATTCTCACGAGGAGTGGACTCCGCTCCTCACTCACGAGAAAATGGCCGGTAACCGGGATGCCCAGTCCCATGCTCAAATCAAAATAATTGCAAACAAAACTCCCCCAGGATTGTTATTAGTCGTTGTTTCAGGCAAGCCATGGATTGATGCTTGTTGGTGGTGGGGGAGTATAAACTTTACCATTCTGTTCAGCAACCGCCTATAATGTGTGTAGCATGGAAGATATCGAGCTCTCTTGGTTGTTATGTTGACAATGAAAGTATACCACCCAAAATATTATTTATCTCTATTTCAAAACTCGAGCTCTGGCACCTCTACAAATCCTTGCTTCCCTTTGTGAAGGGCCTATCTATTTACTTTCATGTTGAGTCATCATTGTCATTTGCATCCATTACTATTAATTTATATTGAGTATAACTATGACTAGATCTCTTTTACCATGAATTACAATGTCCATTCAGTCCTTGATCTTCAGAGGTAGAGGTGCTCTGCATTTATGTTTTGCGATCTCAGAAAGGGCTAGCAAGATACCATCTTGTTATATCATATTATGATTATTTTGAGAAAGTGTTGTCATCCGAGATTTATTATTATTGCTTGCTAGTTGATTATGCCATTGATATGAGTAAACATGAGACCTAAATGTTATTGTGAATGTGGTTAGTTCATAATCTTTGCTGAAAACTTGAATGATGGCTTTAAATATTTGCAACAACAGGAGCAAACAGACTGAATTCCTTGAGGACAAGCAAAGGTTTAAGCTTGGGGGAGTTGATATGTCTCCATCGTATCTACTTTTCCAAACACTTTTGCCCTTGTTTTAGACTTTAACTTGCATGATTTGAATGGAACTAACCCGGACTGACGCTGTTTTTAGCAGAATTGCCATGGTGTTATTTTTGGGCAGAAATAAAAGTTATTGGAATGACCTGAAACTTCACGGAGAATATTTTTGGAATTAATAAAAAACACTGGCAAAAAAATCAAGACCAGGGGGCCCACACCCTGTCCACGAGGGTGGGGGCGCGCCTACCCCCTGGGCGCACCCCCCTGTCTTGTGGGCCCCCTGAGGCTCCACCGACCTCAACTCCAACTCCATATATTCACGTTCGGGGAGAAAAAAACCGGAGAGAAGGATTCATCTCCTTTTACGATACGGAGCCGCCCCCAAGCCCTAATCTCTCTCGGGAGGGCTGATCTGGAGTCCTTTTGGGGCTCCGGAGAGGGGAATCCGTCGTCGTCATCATCATCAACCATCCTCCATCACCAATTTCATGATGCTCACCATTGTGCATGAGTAATTCCATCATAGGCTTGTTGGACGGTGATGGGTTGGATGAGATTTACCATGTAATCGAGTTAGTTTTGTTAGGGTTTGATCCCTAGTATCCATTATGTTCTAAGATTGATGTTGCTATGACTTTGCTATGCTTAATGCTTGTCACTAGGGCCCGAGTGTCATTATTTCAAATCTGAACCTATTATGTTTTCATGAATATATGTGAGTTATTGATCCTATCTTGCAATTCAATAGTCACCTACTATGTGTTATGATCCGGCAACCCCAAAGTGTCAATAATCGGGACCACTCCCAATGATGACCGTAGTTTGAGGAGTTCATGTATTTACTAAGTGTTAATGCTTTGGTCCGGTACTCTATTAAAAGGAGGCCTTAATATCCCTTAGTTTTCAGTAGGACCCCGCTGCCATGGGAGGGTATGACAAAAGTTGTCATGCTAGTTTCTTTTCCATAAGCACGTATGACTATATTCGGAATACATGCCTACATTACATTGATGAACTAGAGCTAGTTCTGTGTCACCTTATGTTATAACTATTGCATGAGGAATCGCATCCGACATAATTATCCATCACTGATCCAATGCCTACGAGCTTTTCACGTATTGATCTTTGCTTAGTTACTTCACCGTTGCCGCTTTTACAATTACTACAAAACTGCTACTATTACTTTTTCCACCGTTACCGTTGCTTCCATATTACTTTGCTACTAAATACTTTGCTGCAGATATTAAGTTTTCCAGGTGTGGTTGAATTGACAGCTCAACTGGTAATACTTGAGAATATTCTTTGGATCCCCTTGTGTCGAATTAATAAATTTGGGTTGAATACTCTACCCTAGAAAACTGTTGCGATCCCCTATATTTGTGGGTTATCACTGGCCTCTTCTCAACCTATTTGCTAGCCTTTGCCTGTACTAAGTGGAAACTCTACTTGTACATGAAAAACCTGAAACCCAAGTTATTCCAGATGAGTCCACCATACCTACCTATATGCGGTATTACCCTGCCGTCCTAAGTAAATTTGCATGTGCCGTCTCTAAAAACTTCAAATAAATATCCTTTTTGTGTGCCTGGATCGTTCATGGAACGGCATGAGGTAGTCGGTATCTTCCATGATAAGCGGGTTATTCTCAGATCGAGTGTTTATTCACTTGCCATCGCACAAGAAAAGGGCGGTAATAGGGATGACCAGTCCCAAACTGCAAAAAGAAAAGAGCTTACAAATAATCAAACAAAAACTTCCAATGGAGTCATAACCTTTACATTTCTGCTTGGGAACCGCCACTAGCGTGTTTAGCATGGAAGATATTGATAACTGATGGTCGTGAAGTAAATGAGAAGGGTGCATGTCTCAAAATATCATTTACCTCTGTTTTAAAAACTTGAGCTCTGGCACCTCTGCAAATCACTGCTTCCCTCTACGAAGCGACTATCTATTTACTTTTATGTTGTGTCATCACCTTCTCAAATAAGTGCCACAACCTGATAGCACTGTTATCATGCTGATGCATTGTGTGTAGCTAATGTTGGGCGCATCATGACTAGATCTTTTCTACCATGAATTACAATGTTTATTCGCTGCTTGAACTTTGAGGGTGCTCTGCATTTATGTTTTGCAATCCCAGGAAGGGCTAGCGAGATACCACTATTGTCATATTGTATAATGGTTGTTTTGACAATGTGTTGTTGTTTGAGATATCTTATTATTGCTCTTTAGTTGATTATGTCATTGATATGAGTTAATATAATTTTTAAGAGCTATTGTCGACATGGTTAGTTATAATCTTTGCTGAAAACCTGGGTATTGTTTAAGCTTACTTATGAAACAAGAGCAAAAGAGTTCGTAAAAGTTTTTCTTTATCACTTTCAGTTTATCAACTGAATTGTTTGAGGACAAGCAAAGGTTTAAGCTTGTGGGAGTTGATATGTCCCCAACGCATCTACTTTTTCTAACGCTTTTCCTCTTGTTGTACTCTAATTTGCATGATTTGAATGAAACTAACCCCAGACTAATGATGTTTTCAGCAGAACTACCATGGTGTTGTTTTTGTGCAGAAATAAAAGTTCTCGGAATGGAACGAAACTTTGCGAGGATTTTTTATATCAATAAAGAGAATTTCTGGAGCCAAGAGATACCTGAGGGGGCACCTGGGTGGGCATCACCCACCAGGGCGCGCCTGCCCCCAGCGCCCGATGGGTGCTCCCCACCTGGTGGCCCCGCTTACCCTAAAACCGATGCTATAAAAGCACATTATTCTAGAAAAAAGCCATGGAGAAAGAATTATCGTGTTTTACGAGACAGACCCGTTGTCTCCTGTTCTTCATTGGGAGGCCAGATCTGGAGTCCATTTAGGGCTCCGGAGAGGGGGGTCTTCGTTCTTTGTCATCACCAACACATCTCAATCGCCAATTACATGATGCTCCCCACCGGGAGTGAGTAAGTTCTTCGTAGGCTCGCTGGTCGGTGAGGAGTTGGATGAGATTCATCATGTAATCGAGTTAGTTTTGTTAGGGCCTCATCCCTAGTATCCACTATGTTCTGAGATTGATGTTGCTATGACTTTGACATGCTTAATGCTTGTCACTTTGGGCCGAGTGCATGATTTCAGATCTGAACCATTTATGTTATCACCATTATATCCATGTTCTAGATCCGACCTTGCAAGTTATAGTCACCTACTACGTGTTATGATCCGGCAATCCCGGAGTGACAACAATCGGGGCCACTCCCAGTGATGACCGTAGTTTGAGGAGTTCATGTATTCACCGTGTGCTAATGCTTTGTTCCGGTTCTCTATTAAAAGGAGGCCTTAATATTCCTTAGTTTCCAATAGGACCCGCTTCCACGGGAGGGTAGGACAAAAGATGTCATGCAAGTTCTTTGTATGACCATTTACGGAATACATGCCTACATTATATTTATGAATTGGAGCTATTGATGTATCGCCCTAGGTTATAACTGTCTCATGATGAATATCATCCAACGAATCACCAATCTAATGCCTACGAATTTATCTTATATTGTTCTTGCTAAGTTGTTACTATTGCTACTGCTATCGTTACTGCTATCAAATCACTGCTATCACTGTTACCGTTACTGTTGCTGCTACCATCATAAAAACTATCATATTACTGTGCTACTAATCACTTTTCTGCAGATAATTAATCTCCAGGTGTGGTTGAATTGACAACTCAGCTGTTAGTACCTTCAAATATTCTTTGGCTCCCATTGTGTCGAATCTTTAAATTTGGGTTGAATACTCTACCCTCGAAAACTTTTGCAATCCCCTATACTTGTAGGTTATCAGCCGGCCCATGGACCTCTACCGTGACAAGAAAAAGAAGGCAAAAAATTAATAGTGTGGCAGTGATTACAGGATTCGAACTGGCGACATAATGCTTGCACACGAGTGCTCATAGCCACTTCACAAGACTTGTAATGTTGTCATTACCGCGACCCATAGCTTTAAGAACTACTCCCTCTGTCCCATAATATAAGAGCATTTTTGACACTAGTGTAGTGTCAAAAACGCTCTTACATTGTGGGACGGAGGGAGAAAATCCGACTGGGCTCGAAAATTTTCTGATTGTTTTATTAAGCTCGACCATTTTCTGACACAGGAACATTTTCGGGAATCTCAAACATTTTTTTAAAGGAACAATGTCAAAAATGATAACACTTTTTGAAATGACAAAGAATTGTTTGAAAAAACTGATGTTTCTCAAATACGCCATCATTTTTTGAAGTTATGAACATATTTGAAAATTCGCCTGAACATTTATGAGTTTGTGAACAAATTTTGAGAACATAATATTTTTACATCTGCGAACAAATTTTGCAAACAAGAACATTTTCTAAATATGCGAACAAATTTTGAAAACATAATCATTGTTTAAATTTGTGAACAAATTTTGAAAGCCTGAACATTTTTTGAATTTGTGGCAATTTTGGAAAGTGGGAGCATTTTTTTGAAATGACCGAACTTTTTTTGACTTTGTGAAAACAAATAGCCAAGAATTTTTAGAATGGTGAATTAATTTTGAATACATGAAAATTCTTCGAATTTGTAAATAAATTTTGAAAGTGGGAACAATATTTAAAATACGCGAACATATTCTGAATTTGTGAACAAATATTTAAAATGGAAACTTTTTTGAATATGAAATTCTTTAATTTTTGTTTTCAAACTTTTTGTAAACGAAGCGAGCAATATTTGAAAGTACAAACTTTTTTGGAAAAACAGGAATAAAAAAAGAAACAGGAAAAAGAAAAACGAAAAAGGAAAGGAAAAGAAAAAAAAGGAGAGAAAAGGAAAAGGAAACAAGACAAAAGAAAAATGAAAAACGAAAAAACAGAAAGGAAAAAGAAACCGGTTCAGGAACGTCCTAGAAGGTTCCTAAAACCAGAAAAAAAAACAGCTGGAAAACTGGTACAAGGTTCGTTTTTTTTTTTTGAGACAACCTGCAAAGCTTTATTTATTCAGACGTCACAATGTTTACAGGGACGAAGGAAAAATCTCCCGGATGGCCCAACCAAACATGTCGACCAATACCGAGAGAGAGAGAGCGTGCTTTGCTAGGTTGTGAACTTCATAATTCGAGCTCCTAAATTCATGACTTATATTACAAGAATGAAAAATTAAGGATCGTTCAGAATGGTACAAGGTTCGTAATGCCGGGTACTGTTGCGCGCATTGGTTACTGGTAATTGGGCCGGCCCATTTTGTTCGCAGGTCGCTGCCTCTCTGTGCGAATGATCGACAATCTGCCGCAGAATGCGGCAGATAGGATTTCGCATTTATGAGGACCCTGGACGTAACTATTGGCATGCACTGTCAGGGATAACTGCTGTTGTTGACGCGCCATAAAGCAGGGGATTTTGACATGCCGTGACCAATCCTGGAACCGAACGAGTCAAAGCGGCGGGATTAACTTGCTGGTCACCCTGGCTGCACCATTACCTGCCGTGTACTCTTACCAGGCCGTGTGCGACGTTGAATCAGGCAACCGGCCGCCGGCACGACGACCAAGCACATCACGTCACGTCGCTCTGCATCTGCATCTCTGTCATCGTAGTAATTCGTAAATTCGTCATGCAGCTGCGTTGACGGCTCAATGAGGCCAGGACCGGGTGCAACATACTCCTTTGAAGTTTGAAGGCTTGACCTTGAACACGTAAAACCATCCGATTGTCAAAAAGGAAAAACAGAGGTTGAAACCCTTCCAAGGTCATCCCCTGAACTGACGTTACGTTCGCCGGATTCCGTTCACAGGCGTTTTCTCCCAATCGCAACGCACACGGACGTCAGCCATTCTTAGGCCAGGTTGAAGGTTGTGTGTGACTGACTATGGCCGACCAAGCCACGTCCGCCGGTTTGGCCGCCGAACGGCCCATGCACCGCCACGCGCCCACGCCCGCGGCGCCTTCAACGGCCGTATCGGCCCCGTGCACGCACGCACGCAGCGTGGGCCGATCGTGTGGGGGATGGCTGACCTGTCGCGATATGGCGCGCGTCCCCGTCACTCCGCCAGGCGCCAGGGAGGTGTGCGCGGCCGTGGGCGCACGATCGATCGGCGACGTGGCCTACGCGTCGCTCTGTTACATGGGGTGGGCCCCGCAGGAAGCGCGTCGATCGGCCGACTCGCAGATCGCTGTGCCGCTAGCTCTTTGCTGCAATGCTCCTACTCTAGTCTAGGGGAGAGAGGACACAATTTATTTATCTTTTGGCGGGAAGACACAAATATCTAATTCGTCTGGGGTAGCCACTGAGTTCATCATCACATGCATCGTGAAGTGCAATTAATGGCAAAATAGCGGGAAAAGCGACGGGTCAACTCAACTCTTGCCTCTTGGGGTGCACAATTGCACATTTCAGATCCAGTGGCATGAAGCACGCAGGCCAGCAGCGAGACTCTGCCCGAATGTTCGCAAATAACCAAGTAGAGACGCCGGATTCAACTCAACTCGAAGAGTTGACAGAATCTGACGCCAAGAGATGCGCTACAGTGTTTACATGCACACGTCGAACAAAAGTACAAAACCTTGTAGTTCTTCCAAGTAATTCTTGCGAGCAGCAAGCAGTACAACCATTAATCGGCAAGCCCATCAACATCTTAGCATAAGCGTACGAAGGAACAAACAAACCAGAAAAAACGAGAAGAATTTCGGGAGCGGTTACACGGATTCCCCCCGGCCCGAGCCAAATATCTACATACACCTGCTACCAACCAAGCATACAAAGCGCACATTCATCAGCGTTCCATCAGTCGATCAGGCGAGCGCGGCGAGCCCGCCGCCGCGCATCATCTGGCGGAACTCGTGGAAGTCGACGCGGCCGTCGCCGTCGCGGTCCACCTGCCCGATCATGCGGCGGCACTCCTCGGCCGACCGCCCCTGCTTCAGCCCCAGCGACGCCAGCACGGCGCTCAGCTCGTCCACCGTGATGAACCCGTCGCCGTTGGCGTCGAACACACGGAACGCCTCGCGCATGTCCTCGTCCTCCTCCTCCGCCTCCGCGTCCTCGCCCGACGAGCCCTTCGCCCCGCCGCTGCCCGTGGACATGATGGTGCGGTACAGCTCCCCGAACTCCTCCACGTCCACGCACCCGTCGCCGTCGGCGTCGATGCGCGCGATCATGGCGGCCAGCTCGTCGCCCGGCACGGGGATGCCCAGCTTGCCCAGCGAGTCCTCCAGCTCCTCCCGCGTGATGCGACCGTCGCCGTTCCGGTCGAACAGCTCGAACACGCGCGCCAGCTCCGCGCGGTCCGCCGCCTTCACCGAGGGCGACATCTTGCTCGGGGCCGGGGACGCCGGTGGAGTTGGAGGCGACGGCGAGGGGGCCGCGGCGCAGCCGCGCACCGGGAGGATGGAGGAGAGGCTGGTCGGGATGTAGGAGAGGAGGCCGGAGGGTGGCATGGAGGGTGGTGTTGCTTTGCTCGGTGTGGAGGCTTTGAAGATCGCTCGAGTCGAGTTGGGTGGGGGAGAGGTTGGTGGTGTTGGCGCAAAGCTTTTGCCGTGGACCAGGGTTCTATTTATACCACTTTCTCGCGTCTTTCTTTCTTTTTTCTTGTAAAAGGGATAAAGTGCTTCCGTGTCCTTGCATGTCAAGAGTTCAGTCGATGAACTCTATTGCTTTAAGAAAAAAAGAGTTCAGTCGATGAAGAATTTGGGACGGGCTCTATTTTCCCGGGTCTTGGTTTGACTTCCAAATAAAGTGTCATTTTGTCTTACTTAATTTGTTACTCGGGTTTCCCTAGCCTAGATGTAAAAACGGTATGACTCGCAAAAATAAAGAACGAACAACGGTATGAATACGTTTTTTTTTTGCGGGTGAAAAAACTTGTATTACTCAATCTCCACACTTGTACAGTCCATCGCAGCCAACAACTCTATGGATGCGTGAGGTCCAGAGCCCAACCAAGTTATGGTTCTACCCTCAATACGAGCAAAATAAGCTAGGCTATCACTAACCTTATTCTGGCTACGTTGTTCTGAAAGTACTTGTTCCTATACACATGCTACTCTGGACATGTGTACGTATGAACCCATTTCACGAAATTGGCAAAAAATCGCATTTACATATTTCGGGAAAAATACGTAAAAACGGTATGACTCGCAAAAATAAAGAACGAACAACGGTATGAATACGTTTTTTTTTGCGGGTGAAAAAACTTGTATTACTCAATCTCCACACTTGTACAGTCCATCGCAGCCAACAACTCTATGGATGCGTGAGGTCCAGAGCCCAACCAAGTCATTGTTCTACCCTCAATACGAGCAAAATAAGCTAGGCTATCACTAACCTTATTCTGGCTACGTTGTTCTGAAAGTACTTGTTCCTATACACATGCTACTCTGGACATGTGTACGTATGAACCCATTTCACGAAATTGGCAAAAAATCGCATTTACATATTTCGGGAAAAATACATGTGTGTTTTTTTTTGCGTGTCAAAAGTTAAATAAAAAAATGCTGGCTGTGGGGTTCGAACCCACGCGCACTTATGTGCAGAAGATCTTAAGTCTTCCCCCTTAACCACTCGGGCAAACCAGCTCGACGATGGCAATGTTCCGCTCAAGCCCTATTTAACCGCAAAAAAGGTAAACAAAAAAATATCGGGCAAACCAGCTCATCGATGCCAATTTCCGGCTCAAGTTCTATTTAAACGTAAAAACAAAAAAAAATGCTGGCTGTGGGGTTCGAACCCACGCGCACTTATGTGCAGAAGATCTTAAGTCTTCCCCCTTAACCACTCGGGCAAACCAGCTCTTGCTGTGAAAAACATACATGTTTAGTGAGATATACTATTATTGCACAACTCACATATGATAGTAGAGGCAAAATGACACTTTATTTAATGTCCGCGTAGAAATATGTATATATACATGGAATATAAGAAAAGAGTAGAGCTACTCCCCTTTAAGTTGGCGCTACTGAAAAAGTCTGAAATATGGCGTATATATATGGAAAATAAGAGAAGAGCAATACGGGGTGGTGAGGGAAATTCTTTGGTATTTTTGAAATATTAAATTTAACTTTTGAATTATTATGAGGCATATGATTTCCGCATAACTTAAAAATGCAGCATTTTATTCTTTATTTCGGTGTGCTATGCTTTGTCCCACACTTGTTGCCACGATGGAACTAGAAGCTGAAAACTAATACATGAATCAATATAAAATACATTTGACTTCTGTTTTGAGAATAAAATCTGGCAGGTCACGGCATCTCCAAAAGCGGACCCTCGAATCGCCGGCAAACGTCCGAAACGGCGCTGTCCGGATGCGTTGACATCCAACATTGTCCCGTATGCACACCAGTTCGCGTGTCCATTTTCCCGTAAACCGGAAGCAAACTAGGGAGGCTTTGCGGGGGTCCGGACCGCCGCTATGTCAGGCTCCGACACCCCCGGCCCACCCAAAACCACACCCAGACCCGGTCTTCTCTCTTTCCCCTTTCTCTGCATCTGCTTCCTCCCTGGTCGTCGCCGTTGTACCACCTTGGCCGTCCGTCAAGCCCTTGTAGGACCTCCGCTGCCTCCATCGCTCCACCCAGTCGCCATGCGCTTTGCCTATGCTGTTGTTCGTCACCACTCGTCCGTCCACCATGCAGGTACCATCCGCCCATGCGGATGTTGTCCGTGGGGTCACCACGTCTGGTAATTGTTTGATGAAATGGCCGTGTTAAATTTTTTACCTTTTCCCCCTTCTTTGAAGCAATGGATTTAAACATGGAGTCCATGTACGAGCACTACATTGAGTCGTCCAACGACTCATCCGATGAGGAGGGTTATGCGGACACAACAACGATGATGCAAGTGTTTCTTCCAGACGTGGAGTGCGGATCATGTGCTCAATTTCAAAGGATAGATCAATGGTCATCGAGTGTTAGATTGGAACAGTGCACGTGGGCATTTGACGCTGATGGACGACTACTTCACCCCCCGATGCCCTATTTGCTGACATTTTTCGTCGATGCTTTCGAGTGCGAAAAAATATGTTTGGTTGCATCTACAATGGCATCCAGTCCAACGATGACTACTTCATCTTGAACAAGGATGTTGTAGGAAGAATTAGATTCCTCTAGTTAGCACAAGTGCATGGCTGCATAGTGAATGCTTGCATAAGGCACGACTGCATATTCGTGCGACGAGTACCTTTGAATATCTAAGAGCACATACGAAGACGCCATGGTTAGATTTGCTACTGCGGTGGTCAGGGTGTTTGGACCTCATTACTTGAGAAACTAACAGTCATAGCCACCGAAATGCTCATGGCACTCTTGGAAGCAAGAGGATGCCCATGGATGTTCTGATCTCTTGATTGCATGCACCGGAGATGAAAAAACTGCCCAAAAGCTCTACAAGGACAATATCAACGCCATGATAAGAAGCCTACCATCATTCTTGAAATAATTACATCACAGGACCTCTAAACTTTGCATGCTTTCTTTGGCATGTTTTGGTGTCACATTAACATCAATGTGCTACAACGGTCTCCATTGTTTGCTAGGTGGACTGAAGAACAAGCTCCCCCGTGCAACTAAGCTGTCAATGGGCATGAGAAAAACATAGGCTACTATTTGGCTGGTGGTATTTATCCTCCGTGGGTTACCTTCGTCAAGACCATCTCTGAGCCAGTTGATGAGAAAAAGACTCACTTTGCCCAAAGACAAGGAGGAGCTAGAAAGGATATGGAGACGATATTTGGAGTGCTCCAAACCCGTTTTGCAGTTGTTCGTGGATTTGCTAAACAATGGGATGTGGAGACCTTGTGGAAGGTGATGATATGTTATGTGACCATGCAGTACCGTGGAGGATGAGGATGAAGATGTTGTCGGGGGTATGAACTTTGAGAACATAGGTGATCCTTTCTAACTTCCACGTCAGAATCTGACCATGTTTGATGAGTTTGTCCAAATGCGTCAACGAATTCTAAATCGAGCAACTCAAGAAAGATTTGATTGAGCATCCACGTGCGGTAAAGAGGGGAGCAACTATATTCGTAAATATTTTAAGTGTTGCGGACTTATTTAAGAAAAAAACAGAGACAGACGTTTAGGGGACAAAGTTGGATGATCCGCTATTGTATCACTTCCTGCGGACGAGTCCGGACCGGTCCACGGACAAATACTAGTATGTCCGTTTTGGGACGGCGGCCAGCATTGGAGATGCCCTTGTATATCTCCCTGTTTTCATACTAAAAGACTTGCTGGCACGTACTGCCCACTCACGATATACATATATACTCAAATAAACGAAGGGAAGGAAATGCTGCAAACACATGGACAAGCTACTTTCCATTTTTCTCCTCGAATGCAGCGGCATACAGCACCATTTGCTTTGTTAATTAAGCGAACATCTTGTCACGTCCGATTGTCTGGATATGCTGCCGCCGATAGTACTTTCTACGTTTGGAGGGTGGAGACACCTGTTGCCATGCCAGGTGAGAGGCGAGAGCTCCCGAAAGGATACCGACGAAAACGGTGGCCGGCCCTTGTCATCAAGTCGCATGCAAACGCGTTTTGGCAGGTAGTTGGTCTGCACTCTTCTTCATATTCAAGTTATTGAGCCGCAGAGGCACAGGAGAGAAAAGAAAGGCCAAGAAAACTACAGGTCAACCGAAACCGCGTGAGGCATCGGCAAAATTAAGCAGGTCCCCACTGTACCGTCGGATGTGGATCTCGGTCGTCGACCGTCGACCGAGATCTCACCGTCCGATCGGACATCGACGGCGCGCGCCGTGGCAGATGTGCGCGCTGCCGCACGTGGGGGGGCGCACGTGCCGAACCGTCGACAGGCCGGTGCTCTCTCATTCCTCGGGTAGATGCACGAATTGCAGCTGGCTAGCCCGGCTTCACTGGATTGCAGCTCATCCCTGAATTGAAAAGGGTGGCAGTCGACCGGAACTGACCTGTGGTTCGCGATGCGCGTGCATGGATGTGGTAGATTAATCCCCGTGCTAAGAATCGTTTGGACATGCCGGGTTAGCTTAATAGTATGGGAGGAGACTTACGAGTTGGGAGGGCGATAGATTCCTTCTCGAATGGTGGCATTCCATGTGCACCGCACAGTACATGGCGTGAATTTCCAACGGGCAGGCGAGCAGTGCTCGTCTAGTGCGAATAAAGAACAAGAACTGCTAGAATGGTCCTGGCAGTGAAGGAATGATCCTGTCAGTGAC
This sequence comes from Aegilops speltoides, assembly GCA_021437245.1. Classification (NCBI taxonomy): domain Eukaryota; kingdom Viridiplantae; phylum Streptophyta; class Magnoliopsida; order Poales; family Poaceae; genus Aegilops; species Aegilops speltoides. The sequence goes on from CM038142.1 coordinate 407,456,628, forward strand.
GGGCACAGACGGACAGTAGCTAGCTTTACCTAATCATGTGGTGTTCAGTTGGACGAAGGGCTCAAACAGGAGGTGACAACTGCAAAGATCGTCATGACACGCCTCTCATGCCGGGTTGGTACTTGGCACAGTGACGAAAACACTTGAGTTGAATCTAGTGATGCTCTCTAGCACCGTGCAGAGATTACATACATTCTACTTTGACTGATATGTACTCCCTCCATTCCAAATTACGTTCAAATTTGAACTAAAACCACAACGAGTAATTTGGAACGGAGGGAGTAGCAAAACTGCACTGGCTTGTCAAGCGAAGCTAGTTGCAAAACTGGGCATTTCCTATGAGCATCAAAGAAGGAAAATTGGTCTGTACATGATTGTAAACAATTTGAACTATTCACAAGACTGCCTTCTGTAAAAAATTGAAGCCAAAAAATTTGCAAAGGGCGTAAGTAGGTGAGCCTGTTGCACAGCCGTTCCACTATCAACAAGAACGTTGTGCAGGATTGCAGCTCCATGATCACATCGCAGAAGCAACAATCCCCATCTAGCTATCCACAGAATGGTGGCAGCCAATATTGCCGTACAACAGCTACCCGTCAGCTTGCATTGACCGCGATACTGCTCCAGGACAATCAGGCTTACAACAAGCCATCAAATCAAATCACTTTTCTTGAACTGAGGACACACCGCATAATCTTGGCCCATGCAGGGACAACCAAGATTGCACAAAGCCACCAGTCACCTTGCAATCTTGTACTGTAGCATCATGAATGCGTTTGGTGTAGGTGAAAATGTTTGTAAAGGCAACACTGCTTTCACCTGGAAGTTCAAAGAGAAAAATATCAGTAACCACAAACTGGCTCAGCCGCAGAAAAAGATGGAACTCGAGAAAATAATGGAAACTAACCCGACCATAGGAAAGATTATATCCACGACAGGTAGATAAAAAGTCTGATATCGATCGATCCTTTGGAATAGCAAACCTGAACAAAATTCACTAAGGAGCAGATTGCCAATCAGCTCCAGATTGTAGGATTTTTGAACTGTAAAGATATTGCTTCAGACAGGAACTTCACAATTTCTTCCTTTTCAACATCTTTCTCCTTTCTTGCATCAAGATGTCTAACCTGAACCAAAGATAATAAAAGCTTAGAAACATTAGTAATTTCCTGTGAACCGAGTGCAGGTAGAACGATCCGCGGTTTTCCTTGACGTTAATTTTCCTCGTCGAAATAGACATATCAAGTTTGCATCTATCCTAAATTCTTCACTATTTTGCATGATGTTTTTAGCATGCCTCCGTACTAGTACATTAGAATAAAAGGACAGCAGAAAACATATCACGTAATAGATTTTTCAGATGGAACCCAGCAAACTCAAGGATTATCCAAAATAAAGAAAAAAATCCAATGTTTTTGAAAAGATGTTGAATTCGTACAAGACACTCAAGAAGTCTTCCTAGCAAGAAGGTACAGTCAAGAAAAACAGGCACAACTGTAAAACCAGATTTGAGCTTTTCTTAAGATTTGTACTCACAATAGAAGTAGATGGTCCAAATGCAAATCAGTGCACATCATTCTGGTATTCATGTCACAGCCTCTTTTTATTTTGTGACGATGATAAAGCACCAGTTCTTAACAGTGTAAAAACACAATAAGGTAATATAACCTCACATTTACCTTCACAAGATCTGTTTGCGAAAGACCTGCTTCAGTGATAAATACAAGGCATTTGATGTCATGATCACTGGCGTACTCATATTGTTCTTGAAGACTTGGGTCTTCCTGAGGAACAAACTGGGCCTAATAATAGTAAATCTATCAGCACTGGCTGAAAAAATATATATAATCTGCAAGGCTTGTGTAGAATTCACCTTTATGTTAGCTTCCCAAAGTTCTGCAACAAGTTCCATGCGCTCGTTTAAGAGTCCACCGCCACCCTTTGAACAGACAAGTACACTGATGCTATTTTCAATCCTGATTTTCAAAAATTATTAGTGCGTCTAAAGGAATTTCAGTGACCCATTAAAGGGGGATGTAGAGTGCAGTACAGATAGATGATCAGTTGTGTAACCTTGGCAACCCAACGTCAGACGAAGGATTATTAGGAAGGAATTTCTCAAGTGCAATGCTCACACCAACAGCACCCGGGGGTTTGGTTTTCTGTGCAGGTTATCAAATACAAGTTAATCAGTTGACAATCTTTCATTTTGATCGCATGATAGGCATTCACAGGGGAAAATATTGTGGTAACAAAAATTATATAACTCCTTTGTTTTCTCGTTCCGAGGAATCACCCGCATTTGAATGTCTAAAGGTCATGATCGGAGACTGCAGAGTAAGTTTCTAAGCAGATGAGATCAAACTGTTATTAATCATATGGCGTGAGCGGCTTCCTATCAAAAGCTGCAGAGTGAGTTTCTAAGCAGATGAGATCAAACTGCTATTTTAATCATATGGCGTGAGCAGCTTCCTATCAAAACAAACAATGTATTCTAGGGGATGGCTACGGTACAGATAACTTGAGAAAAGTTTCTGGACCTACTTTTCCTTCCACATTTTGCACTTCTCACAATTTCCCATCTGTAGCTGGTCAGTGAAAAGTTATGAAGTACATTAATATATGAAATGTACCCCCCTAGTCACTCCTTAGTTCTAATGCCACAAAAGTTCCATCTCGTGACTCATCTCCTTTGCATCTTCCTGAAGCACAGGTTAGAAGCCTCCCTGTCAAGGTATATTATCTATTTCTCCTTATCAGGACATCAATGCTGAAGGAAGAATTAGAGTTATGTACACCTCGCATTACATTGCTGGTGAAAGAGCTGCACAATAGAACAGCTGGTGCAGTGGTAAAGCACTCTTCTGTTATGTACATCCATTCCCTAGCAAATCTACTTCTATGGGTATAAGATGTCCTTAAAGTTGCCAGGTAAGGATTCCGTGCCATCTATATGTAGTTACTTGTTACTGCAAACAGTTTTGTTAATTCTTTTAAGTTCCCCTCAAGCATACAGTAGCATTAAGTACAACTTACATGTGTCTTATCCCAAGCATTTTCCATCAACATATCATATCGCCCTCCAACAGCAAGCAACTTTTCATGGGAACTCAACACAGGATTACCTTCTTTTGAGTATATCTGTGATGAAACATGGTTAATCGTATATGCCATAGTGATGACTAATGAGAAATTATATCATCAAACAGTAAGGTATGCTTTGCACATATTAACATATCATCTTCTAAACCATGTGACTGAACTTAACAAATGTTGAGATTAATAAGAAGAATACAGTACGTTTTATTGCCATACTGATGACTAACAAGGTAGTATGTCATCAAGCAGTAAGGTATGCTTTGTGCATATTACTCCCTCTGTCCCAAAATATAAGAACATTTTTAACACTACACTAGTGTCAAAAACGTTCTTATATTATGGGACGGAGGGAGTATGTTATTAACACATCAAACCATGCGACTGAACTTAACAAGTGTTGAGATGGAGAAGAAAATTACAGTACTATTTATTCCAATTACCATATTCTCAACACGTTACGAAAAAGTAAATATAAGACGAGAATGTACAGCCTATACTGCATATCATGAGAACTGAAAAAGAATTCTCTCCAAAGATACAACCGGACTATTCACCAATGCTTTAGAATTCCAGATAAGAAAAGATATAAAGTTACAGTTCATCACCTGAAAAAACATATCTGTGTAGTAATAGTCTGAAGGAGGCATAAGTACGTCAATAGCAATATGTTCTTCAACTGACCATATCCTCAAATATTTGAGGAAAGTGGAGAGATCATCAAGAGCCTTGCAAGCAGATTTATCTACAACAGGAAACACACAATGATGACATCATAGAAATTCCTAGTGTAAGGAGCTAATTAAGAAACATAAGAGCCACTACCATAGAAAAGGGTCCCTCTTAATCTAGCAAGTACTAGATCTGCAGATCCACAAAAACGTTGATCTGCTTTATGTAGCTTCTCAACAACTTCTTCAGAAAGACGAAGATCCTGGTGCATTCAATAAATTAGCTTAAACTGAAAATTATTTGCCACAGAATGTCTCTTTTATGATGTTCAGGTGTGTAACTACAAGACTCACAGAAATAACTAGTATGTTCAATTCACAAAACACAACGCAACAAACAAGATAACCTGTGACACATTAATGAAGAGTGTGAAGAATGAATAAACTTTACACTTCCTACTCGTGGAGCGGGTTCTACCTGTAATAGTTGCCCTCGAATCAAACTCCACTGTGACTTACGATCCGCCTTATTTGGGCAATACTGAACAAGCGTAGAAGATAGAAACTGAACGACATGAAAGGATAAGTATCAGCTAAAATGATTCCGCAAATTATAGAAACTGTCAAGGCAAAACAGCATACCTCAGCAACATTCTGTCTACGTTCCTGAGGAACTCCTGCCCAGGAACAAACTGCTTCAGCGAGTTTGCTGTGATTCAGCCGAATAACTATTGCCTTCGAATTGTAAAAACGTCTCACAAGGTCCAAAGCTACCTATGGTTGCATGGAGTAATTGTTTATGCCACGACACACTTCAATGTTAAAAAAAAAAAAGAACTTCCAAGATAGTTGTGCATGCCTACTTCGAAATGCATTATTGCCAGCCCTATTTGCAAACGAAAGATAATCTAAAGAATATACGATCGACGCAAAATGCAGTCACAGAAACAAGGTAAATGGCGCCACACGAAAATGTATTACCTTGATAACTTCGGCCTGTGTTACTGGTGAAGAACCTCCAATGATGTCAAAATCACCCTAAAAAGACATGAACATAATCTTAGAGAACGAATCTAGAAATGATTTCATGACAGTGAAACAGTAGACAAAGAAAGATATGACGATAATCCGGCTAGACAGTGAATAATAATTATATAAATAGAACATTACCTGAAGAAAACGATAAGGGGTTGAATGGCCAACTGCTCTTCTGTGAACCCATGATATTTCATAACGCTTACATGATGATAACTGTAAGTGAATTGCGTACAGAAGTATTCTCTGTTAGCTATACATCATCATACTCACTGGTAATATCTTACAAATGAATGAGTGAAATCATTACACAAGACGTACATTCAAATTTATTACACTAGTCTGGAACAAATGGTTTACTACCATTCATTAGAAACATCTCCAATCTAAAAGCTGCTAAGAGTTGTATATGCTTTCCATGCATTAGTTGTCTAATATCACCATTGTATAAGGGGTTTTCTGCCTATGACCTTATGGAAATACCAGTTGCTATCGGCCTATGGCCTTATGGAAATACAAGTTGTTATCGCCCTATGGCCTTATGAAATACAAGTTGCACATCTGCATACTTCCTTACATGGTATCAGAGGCCTAGGTTTTTTTTCCCACAGCACACACAACTCCTGCTCAACACAGGCAGATTGGTTTTTATCTTTTCTTGGTATCATCTCGATTTCTATTTCCAATCGACTCTCACGACATCAATTACCCTGATCAAGTTTGTGCCCAAGTTGCCCCATCCGCTCCATCCCAACCCCGATGATTTCCAGATCAATTCCCCTACACGGAACTCGCGCTATTTCTAAAGGACATAGGAAATAGAACAAATAGATCTAAAAGTTGGGAGCAAATATGATGTAAAAACAAAATCAAGGCATACACACTCACACAATTAGGTAAGGGCTATTGCACTAAAAAAACAACTATATCACTTGTTAGACCTGGTTAGCAGCAACGTTCATAACAAATGGCGTTCGCTGCTCATAGCAAAGTTCTAGCATCTCTCCTCCTTGCGTTAGGATCTTCACTGTCTTTCCACTACAATTTTGCAAATAATAATATAAAATGTTAGTGCAGAGTAGTTGTGATGGAACAATCACCAGTTTCTCTTCTTCATACATTAAATATTCATAAGGTAAGTGGACTAGAATTCAAACACACCTATTTTCAGTAAATTTCCCATCCAATGTATGCAAGGGTGATATCTGGAACCTTTTAGCACAATGTCGCTTAAAAACCTCTTTGCTAACCTCAATAATGGAATCCAAGAGTTCACTGTTATCATTTTTACAAGTGGATTTCTTACTGCTTTCATGCTGACATTGCATTTTGGCGACCAGTCGATCTTCATTAAATATTGTAGATATAACTCGATCATAAACGTAAGTGTCTTCTGGTGTCTGTATCATTCTAAGTACATCTGCATCAAGTGGACAAAGGCAGAAATAATAAGTAAAAAAGATTGAACTGCCACTTCAAATATATTCAATATCCATATACAAGAAAAAGGCTGAAACAAGTTGCCTTAAAGGCCCGTGATGACAATGATAACGGCCACGAATTTATTAAATTACAGAGCACACAAAGCGAGCACCATAGAGAAGACAAACAGTATATTTGAGCAGCACAATTGCAGTCAAGAAATCAACAAAGAACAAAGCAGTCTATATTTGTGCAGCATAACTACCCTTTGGTGCTCATCTTATAATACAGAAAGACACGCAGTCCAGTGCATGTTCGAGAAAACGAAGTATAAAGCACAAACATGAGCAGATAAAGGCATAAAACAAAGAAATGTCCACCCCCGCCCCCTCTCCCCCACCTGTATTGTGCAGAGGGACCACACAAAATAGAAAAAACTTCAAAATCATCAATTAAAAGAATTAGCAGTCATCACATTCAATTAAACATCGCCTCAATGATCTGTTCTTCAAATGGTACGACCTAATGTTAATGCAGAAAAGTCAAAAGCTTACCATTTAACCACTCGTCCTCCATCCGAGGAGGCAAGTCATTTTGCAAAAGTTCAATCGCAGATGGACGTTCGGACGGGCTTGGACACAGTAAGCGTTTTAATAGATTTGACTGACCAGGAAATTGTGTTGACCATGACATTGGAGACTCGCCTTTCTGTTTAAGATCAGTGAGAACAAGATGTCTTTCCATTGCTGTTGAAAATGGATGCCAAAGCTCAAAGAATATCACACCCGCACTGTACATGTCAACCTGAAAATGACCAAGATAAAACCCAAATAAGTTTAGAAAATACTACAACTGATATGAAGTCGTTATTATCATAAGAAAGAAATAACTAATTCTCAACAAAGATATATCAATTTGTTGAATTTTTTTAATGAAGAAATTAGAACTCCATTCTGACCTTTTCGTTTATCTGTGGCCACTTCTGTTCTACCTCTGGTGCAGTATAAAAATAGGTGCCTACTTGACCTGTTCCATCCATTGAAACGCCCATTCCTTCAGTAGGAATATATTGGTCATGATCCAGCTGCTCCAGCTTTAGAAATTTGGCTGCAAAAATGATTAAAATGGTGTCAGAACAAACTTTCCTCAAATCACCTAGAGTTACACTTCACATAAAAGAGGGTAATTAACTAAGTAGAAAATATCTGCAATTCAGGATGTCAAACCCCAAGAATTCTGCCAAGATAATCATGACAATCTAACATGCGCTGTTTTGTGGGTTCATTCAATATTCAATGTCAATATACTGGAGAGAAAAGACTGAAGTTGTAACTTTGTACTCCCTCCGTCCCAAAATTCTTGTCTTAGATTTGTCTAAATGGGGATGTATCAAGTCAAGTTTTAGTATTAGATACATCCGTATCTAGACAAATCTAAGACAAGAATTTTGGGACGGAGGGAGTTTGTCATTTTAACACTTCATGTTGAGATGACAGATTCCAACCTATCAACCTCACAACTCCAGGAAGAAATAAAATATTGCCAATAACTATAACTATGAATCCACATGATTTGTTGCTTAACCAGCACATGCCGTTGAAAATAAAATTAGAAATCCAACCGACAGTAAAGAAATGTCCAGTTCTGGATATAACTACAAAGTTCACCTACCAAGACCAAAATCACCAATTTTGATATCGTTGCGCACATCAAAAAATATGTTGCTAGGTGTCAAGTCCCGGTGTATGATGCCTTGACTATGAACATGTGCTAGGCCTTCCACGATTTGTCGAAATAGGTGCCATGCATGGTCGACATTGAAAGATGAACTATATGTCTCAAAGTCCTGTCGCAGGGTTCTGAAAACAACACACAAAACAAAGTTAGGTAAAGAGAAACCATCATTAATATCATAGTTAGCATTATGGTGTGACTAAATGACCAAAATATAGAAACAGAATGGGTAGTCCACAGTCCCGCTGATCTGAATTCTCAGGCCGAAGATCATGCTCATCACCCAGCATAGGAGTTTACAATTGACACTTTTCTAATTGTATGTCTAGTCTGTTTATTCTGAAAATATTAACTTCTATTATTCCTAAAGTGAATATGTAAAGTACAACAACTACACTAAAAGCTGTCTGGTCAGGAATCAAGCTTACAGGTGAACCCTAGCAATGCCCGACCATGAAAAGACAGCCTGCCTGAGCTCCTGAAACAAAATTCAATCTACGACTAGGTCTGTGTATAGGACATGACTCCTCATATAAATGTCACCCGTTTCTTTAGAGATAACAATAGCATAGCTTTCTTTAGTGAAGGTTATTTGAAGTTCCGGTACTAAGAGTCGTGAGATGCAGCATTGTTACTCTGCTCCGATGTTTCTCCGGTTTCTTTCAATTGTTGTACACTAACGAAGCAAGACCAGCTTTCGACCCTGTGTTCCAATAAAACTTCCCTAGTGCACTGTGTAATGAACGTACCTAGGACAATACTCCATTTGGATGTACAAGTACGTGGATTCCTGCTTATTTCCAGCACCAGCGTCTGATAAGCTGATCTCATCGAAACTATACATAGAGCTCTCAGCAGTGCGGGACCCCCCGGTGTTCACAACATGACGTTGACCATATTCAGTTTCAACCCATGCCTGGTATCAGAAAGACAGAGGTGAGATATAATTGTATGATCTCCTAAACTTGAACATAAAAACTAACTTCAAAGGAAAAAACTAGATTTATAAATATATTCACCTGGTAGTACCGAACAACATGCTGATGCTGCAGTCGTGCAAGTGTGGCAACTTCTCTGAATACCTCATCAAAATAGCAATTACATACATCAAACAAGAGAGAGCAGAAATGCTTCAAAAATTGTTGATAAATTAAGCAAAAAGACTTATTGAACTCCTACAAGTATATGAAGTATACGTCCCTCTGAAAATCGAAACATAGGTCATTCTAATCTGTGCCGACATTTTTTACTTTGGCCGTGAATATATAAAAAATACAAACATTACCAAGACGAAATTACCAGATTCATCATCAAACATATTCTCATAATGCACAGTTATTTATTATATGAAGCAACAAATTTCACAGATACTGATGGTTAAAGTGTCACCTTTGAGACCATGTTCATGTCCAGAAACAACTTACATTTGGGATCAAAGGGTGTAACAAGTGAATTAGGGTATTTGTTAAATTCACACAGTTATAACAACTCATTGAATATGATAGGGAATGACAAAACTGGAGTTGGTTTAGTACATTAAACATAACGGTTACTCTGCTACTGACCAATTATCAACATCAAGGAAATGAAATGAAAACACATAGAACTGCATGGACTTGGAGTACAGGGCTATACAGTATATACTATTACCAAAAAAGTTTTAGAGTATGTTGGTACTCAGTGTAGTCATTCCAATAGTTTATCTCAAGGAAACAGTAAAAAATTTGGCATAACTCAACAACATTGGTTAACAACCGGTAATTGCTCTCAGGCAAGAAAAGAAATGCATTTCGAAGTAATCCACAAAAAATCACATATGTGCATGTGGGAATATTATGCACACTTGCAAACTTTTGCAGAGAAAAAACGACAATGTATGTTTGCTCTGCACAAAAATAGTCAAATTGGATACACATATAATTGATAAATAAACCCGTCCCTTCACCCCTTGTCTTTTTTTGTGCAAGAATACAGACCAACATTTTGTCGACAAAAAGTGTAAAATGATGCCTCTTAGTGCAAACGGCCACTATTCTTTTAAGGAGCAGGTGTGCTTGGATGCACTGAAGATGCACCAGTTAGCAAGTAAAATTGCAAATATGTACATGAAAAGGATAGGGAGACAAGCACATCTCAACTAACCTTAGAATCTTTTCGTTCACTTGAGGACTTTTATCCTTGAGGCGTATCTTCTTTACAGCATATTGGCGTCCATCGAGCTTGTTTTTACACAATGCCACACGGCCAAAGCCCCCCTGACCTGTCACAAATGATTTCTTAGGAGTTATACTAATCCATGTAAATACATTCATTTAGTTAGTGCACATATATTTAAACATACTAATCCACTATAATGAGTTTTTTGGGCATATAGAATGACATCAATCCATAACTTGTACAACTATCAATCATCTTAGCATAACTCTCTTACTTACCATATCAAATGAAAAAGTGAATACAGAACAATCCAGAAACCACTTGTGTCAGTCACTTAATGTGAAATATTGAGCAGGTTAAGCACCTGAAGGATCCAAGGCCTATCAAGCTCGGTAAGTGTCAGACCTTCTCATGAATTCCTTACCTTTTGGTCTAAATCATGTTTAAAACATTTTAAAAGTATCTTCATGGAGTAGAACCTCATTTGCATAGTACAGAACACAGTAATTGGTGCATATCCAACATCTAAATTATCCAGGACTGTGGTAAATGATTGGTCCATTCTGACATAGTACGCAGAACAGTATCAAGCGGAAGCAAGACACTCACCAAGTGAACGGAGCTCTTCAAAATCATTTAAATAACGGGAGTTTGGCCTAGATGAGGAATTGTCAGCCCTCCAAAATAGAGAGCACTCTGAAGATATCTGTTTGATGTCATCAGAAAGCCAAATAACAATTAGAAACGACCAAAACCACATCAGTATTGGTAGAAGTAAATCATGAGTTTGCAGAACAGTATCAGGTGTGGCATACCATTTGCTGCCCAAAAACATGATCAAAAGTTTCCCCAAAAACAGCAGGAGATTCAGAAATTAATTGCTTAGCCCATTCAGAAAGAACCTGCTTAACAGAAAATAACATATAAATCATCTAACTGGGAAATGTGATAAAGAGAAATCGGCAAGGAAACATAAATAATTATACTAGATTGACACACCCCTATGTTGCATAACTCCGATGATATTACTGGCAAAGCAGCCGAAAGAGAATCTTTTGACGCACAGGCTAACCGAAGCAAGTGTACCTAATGAGGGTACCAAACATGGTCACTACTCAAGGAGAAAATCCTGCTCAAAAAGAGATGAGAAAATCTCATTGGAAGAAATATGTATGCAAAACTAATACCAGAATTAAGTCCCTTTTCTTATTTTGCGAAGCATCATCAAACATGTCTGAAACATGAGATGGCGCATTTGAAGAGCCAGAGTCTGGAGCAGAATCTGCATCATTCCAACCTTCATCTGCAAGGTCAGAGTCCTACGAGGATTAACAAATATGCCGTCAGATTCAGCATTTTGGATGACTCATTTCAGTATATCAGTGTAGATGTGATCATTCAAAAGTAAGCAGAAATGTAGTACAGATAATAAAGTAGGAGCAGCACTGCAGAAGTGTCTAGCAAACCATCTAATTTCACCCAAAAAAAGGCAAGCCATCAAGTAAACATTTTTTTAGGAATAAAAATTGACACCTGATAGAAAATGTAAGCTAGTGCTATCAATTAACCAAACAGAAAAGCATAAAAAATACCAATAAAAGAACAAAGATCGAAAGTAGAACAAAACAATATAGCACAGAATTCAAAGCCATGAAAAGTAATAGGATGAAAGAAAATTTGAATGTTCATGTAAAACTTAGACTATATCAGCATTATTATACTGTTCTCTCTTTCTCCATATCAGCATTTCTCAAATCAGACTGTCCTTCAAATAAACAACTCCTTTTTTTTTGGGGGATATGTGAATCATATGTCAGTGTATTAAAAAGGAAAACTGTATAGCACCGAGGACCTATAGAAGTTCTGTTTTATCACCTCGGATTCATGTACACTGCTGAAACTCCTCTCTGGAGTATCTGCCATACCTCCTCCGTTGCTTGTGGACAAAGTTTTGCTGTCATTATCAGTTTCCTCTGCAACAGCAGGTAAACTTGGAACTACCTCTCGTACAACACCATGCTTTATGGCATGCTGCTGTTCAGCATTATCCTGAGATGAACTTTTTGCAGCATTGACCTTATCAGCTGAAAAACGGGATTTCTCGTCAACTGTTTTCCTCTTGCTTCTAACATTTGAATTGACTTGAGATCCAATATTTTTCCTGGCATTATCAGTTGTTGGATCGAAACCTTGCCTTTGCCAACTATTATCTTCATATAGTTGACCATACAAATCGAATGAGTTATAGATGTAAAAGATTCCAGGATAAGGACCACTGTCAAGGCTAGCATTCACATCTGCGTCAGTTATTTCCTGTATTGTACTTGAACCTAAGTGAGGAGCCTGCAACATAGGATAATAAGCTTCCTAAGATATGTTTCTTATGCTAAAGCTCGATAAATAAACAAAATTAAGTTATCCAGTGATGAAGGAGAAAAACAAGTAATCCCATACATACATTAAATCCTAGGATAAGTTATTACAAATTGCAGTGTGTAGCAGAGGCAATAGATTATATATTTAAACTGTACTGATCAAGTACCTTAATAATAGAGTTATTGCATGAGTACTTCTGGTGGTCCTTTTTCTGCTATGGCTTGTACAGTCTCTAAGACCTCATTTCTTCCTATCTACTATATACACATGCGGTGGTTTGCATATTCTAAAAAAAGTGCTATTGCACGAGTTCAAGATCACACAAAATGTGAAATAGAGCATTACCACAGGTTCTCATAATATATATCATAAAACACGGTGCGCTAATTACCAAGTAACATGTGAAATAAACATGATGAAATTAGCTGATCAAATGAGTCAAAAGTGGAAGTGTAGAATATCAAAAAATTGTAGTATAGCATCAACCAGTGAAGGTGATAGATAACCTATAATCCCAAGTTAAATGCAACTTCAGCAAACCTCGCCGAACTAAACAAGAAAAGCCAACTGGTCTACTTTCTCAAGCACACAAGGAGCATGCGAAGAGATATCATTGGATCTTAGGTCAACAGAAAGTGGTCAGGAAAAGGATGAATTTTGCTTATCTTCTTTTTATGGGGCCTTGATTATTCTTTTATGACAGAAAATTACTGTCATAATGACAAATAGGCAATGCATCACATACAAGAACAATGAGGAGGGCGACAAAAACCATGTTATGTATTTTAATGAATGCCATGACATCAACTTACAGTACTCGTTGAATCAGTAGGTGGTGCAATTTCTGACAGGAATTCTTGGGCAGCCTCTACCAAATCGAAAATCATAACACGCCCTTCTCGGGAATAAATGTTTGCCTGAAAACAAACACCAACAGACGAGTCTAAGGTGCTTAGTATATGCACGTACCAAGGGAAAGATCGTTGACTGATACGCAAAACTTTTACTTAATAAGATAATAGCGAAACATAAATTTTATCTTTGCAATCTAGATAATCGAATTTTGAACAAAATACCTTAAACTGGTTTTCTTGACTGGCATACTACTAACTTACTAAGGTACTCAGCTTTCGGATGCTACTCTAGTACTGAAGTTCCAGGACTAACAACAGTTCAATGAAAATGACATTTAGAGGCAAACCAAATAACAATACGAGCTTAAGCCCATAAAGCCACAAAACTTGAATGAGGTCATGTCGCTGGTACAGTCTCTATTTTTTACTGTCAAGGCTCATAGCGTTAGTAAGTGTGTGATCGGTTAGTTGTGTTGTTTAGTTGCCGTTAGTCATGTGTCAATTGTACCGCATCAAGTTAAGTTGTCGCCCTCAGAAGTTAAAGGGACAATTGGTGATGAGTGGTATGTTTGTCCACCTTCAGCTAAGAAACCACACAGGGAATGAGCACACCGCATAAATCACCTCCACCAAAAATCCTAAGCAAACTATAAGCATACCCTATCCATCTTTCTTTTAACGAGACCTTATCTCCTGAGCTGCTCCTTGCTGTAAAACTAATTCCGACTTTTAAATTGGTCATGATATATTTTGATCCGTTGCAACACGTGGGCACTCAACTGTCCTGTGTCAAAGGATTCAACCAAAAGTGATAGGTAATAAAGTCAGATGAAGTCAAAATACCTGGTCAGAAAGAAGGGAAAGTAGCCGATCAGCATCTTCTTTACACAAGTTTTTCTCAGGTATGATTCGCAACTTTGGGCACTTGTGGGGGTAACCAGCAAAGCAACTGCATTATAATCACAAGACAGATGTCATCAAATGCAAAACACACGAAACATCTCTTAAACAAAAAGACTTACATTACATCAAGAATAGCCGAAACATTTAAATCTCCAAAGCCCATGCCGTCAGAGTAAGGCCTGTATGTTATTCATTAATGTAAAAACTTTAGATGGTCAAATACATAGTGATACATTTAGAAGTATGATTGGGGTCACATAAGACAATACCTGATACATATGCTAAATCGGGTGTGAGGTGATTGTGAAGTTATTTTGAAGTCCTCGAGAAAAATTGCAGCCCTGATTGATATACCCAAAGGTGGCATTAAGATGAGATAACCAAAACATATAAGAATCAGGGAGGCAAAATTATGTTAGTGCCATGGTTGACAGTTTGCACAGTAGGTCAATTATAACTTGTCAGTACTCAGTCCACCCTGAAATTCTGTATCGAACAGTTGGATAATACTCCACATCCCATAATTCTAATTTGACGATCACAAACCAGATAACAGAAGGGCTAGACCAAGTACCAAAAGTACGCAATAACAAACAGAGCTGGCGATAGACAAAATGTTAGGCACCTACATACTCAGGACCGCCCACCATGGAGTCATCAGGAACAGAGCAATAGAAGCATACTTGACAATCGACTTGGCACATAAACATATACAATGAGCAAATACTCTACACTCTACAGGAACCCAAGCTTTGTAGTCTCCAAAACACTGGCATATTAGGCAGTGTAAGACCATCAGAGAGTGTAAACCATCTGTGACTGTCAGCGTAGCAATCCAATTCCAAAAACAAAAGGTGATGCTACCTCCAGCGTCTCTTATAGGGGATACAACCGGGGGTTAACTCGATATGTGCAACAAATGCTACCAAACTACTCCCTCCGTTCCAAAATAGATGACCCAACTTTGTACTAACCTAGTACAAAGTTGGGTCATCTATTTTGGAACGGAGGGAGTAGTATTCAAGCAGAGACAGCTGAACAACACCGGGTTCGCAGATTGCCGAGAACTTGGAAAACCGAACAGGGGCGCAGCACGAAATCGGTGCGACTGGGGCTGGTGCAATGGGGGCTTACAGCGCCGTGAGCTCGTCCGTGAGCGCTGTCTGGTCGCCCTCGAGCTGCGCGGCGTGGTCCTTGGCCGCCTTGCGCCCGGCGCCGCCCTTCTTCTTCTTCTTCCTCGCGCTGTGCCCCATCGGAGCGGAGCGCGCGCGGCCGCGTCGGAGGCAGCGCCGGACCAGAGGGGGTGGCGGCGGCGGCGATTTGGTCCCGCGGGGAGACGGGGTTGATCGGATTGGATGTTCCGGGTGAGGGAGGGGATCTGTGTGCTGGGGTTTCTCTGACTCGAGTCCGGGGAGGAGGTTTTGACGTGGAATGGAGTGGAAGGGGCTGCGTGCGTCGTGACCGGGGTCCAGACTGTTATCTCGATCCAGTCAGCGCAGAGGCGGCGAGACTTTGCGACCAACTTCGGTTCGGATGAGCGTTTCCTTCCTCTGCTCTAGCCGGCTAGCCGCCACCCAGTGTCTTCTCCACCCCGCCGCCTCCTTCTCTATCTCTCTCCGTCAGCAGATGGACGAGTGGGATCCATCCTTTTCGTTAAGAACAACGTTATTCAGCGAACATTCGCTAGGGGCATAGCAAAACGAACGTTTTTCGCCGCAATTTATGTGTCGAAAGTTTGGCGATTCCTTCAGGCGACATGGCAATTTTCACAACAAACCGTTGTTTGCCAGAATTCCTATGTGTTTCCAAAGTAATTGCCATGTGTGCTTGAAGAATTTGCCATAAAAAACTTTTGCAAATGCCGCCCCCAGCACTAAAGGGATCCTTTGTTAATAATCATTTTCGTTAATTTCAGTCTTAATAGGTCTCTTTTTTAGGTTTTATTTTCTTGTAGCGACAACAATGACATGTTGAAATAGTCTCTTCGGTTGCAGTGAAAAGTTTGTGAAGGTAAATATTACCAAATTTGTTTTGTTGACATATAGCAAGAATTCAAGGCAAACACAGGCAACACTCACTATCATACATTACACTGATACACAAACTCAAATCACTCATAAGAGGATCGGTTTTGTTGACATGAACTCAAATCATAGTACCGATTTAAGGTGTAGCCAACAAATTTCCTTAGAAAAAAAACAGATCTAACAAATCCCTCGCTTAATTATGCATGCGCATGACAAGTCCTTTGTTGAGGCTGTGCTTCCTTAAATCTGAACTACTAGTATAATAAAACATTTCTTCCTTGAAGAAAGAACAAGCTCTCAAAACAAAGACACGGCCAGCTCTACCAGATATCATATCAGTAGACACGATTCAAGTAAGACCGACAAGCAAGTACAGTAACCATTTCCATTTGTACATATTGCTGATAGCGTGGTGTGATATGCCAGCACCATAGATTCGGTATGCAAAAGCTCTCAATACAGTCACCTAGGAGATAGGAGATCTACAAAAGGGTTAAAATGCCAACACATTTGCAGGTTTAACAACTGAGACACATACTTGAACCTATCACCAAAGAATTAATCGAACTAAGCTTCGCGGTATGTACAGCGCTGCGAGTAGACAAATGAATTTTTTTTGTATACGAGGCCATGGCCAGGATCATCTTTTTCAGCTCCAACATTAGCCGGTTTACTTGAAAAAGAACTTCCATATCTCCCGGTCAGATATCTCAGTCAAGAAATGACCACCAAGGACACCTTCCTCCTCCATCAAACTCTTAAGCTGCCTTGCGCCGCCGTTTGAACCAACCAAGTTCTTCTTTGAAGCCACATACAAGACTCCATAAGGAGGGCGTAGGCACTGCAAGCGTAACATGCACAGTTAAATACTTAGAATAAGTAAATCGTATTGTGCTCAATCGGCTACATGCACCAGGAAACATATGACACATGAGAAGGTGATGATGGGAGGAACTGACCTTAGTGATAAGGGCATAGAGCTTCCTTAGAGAGTTCACCGCATTAGGGATCTCAGAAATCAAAATTACATCGTACCCTCCATCTGCTGGGTCAGTCTCGCTGGCCCTCTCCCATGCACGGCTGCCAGAAAGCTTCCTCGATCGCCTGGGGTCCTGACCAACTATACTGCTTCCATCATGGCTACTGCAGCCATCCATAAAATCATCCTCAGAGAAGCTAAGGTTTGTTGGTTGTGCAGGTGGATGCACAACTGAGAGAATTGTGGGGAGCTCATCCCACTCCCCGGCATAGAAATGGACAACAGGAGCTAACAACTGTCTGGATGGTGTAACCGGGCTCTCTGATGGTCTGTTCTGTCTGTCCCGAGCCTGCTCAAGATTCGCAAGCACATTGGGCATTGTTCTGCATCTTATGGTTTCTGCATTTGTGTCCTGGAAGTGAACTATAGATGCACCCTGTAGTCGCATTTAAGCAAGAAATCAATACATATGAGAAGAGAAGGTACAAACATGCATTTCCCAAAATTGAAGGGATAAGTTAATAATTTAGATAAACACCATAAACCATGGAGAGATGACACACCTTCAAGCAGGCAAAAATCCCAGCAAGGCCAGATCCACATCCAAGCTGCACCAATTGCCAAAATAAGTTAATGATTTATGAAACCTTTAAGAAATAAAAAAGGTACAGGCTGAGAGTCCTGTATGAAAATATATGACTGCTATTAGGGTAGTAGGCATAGTTGACAGTGAATTTAACAGCTCCTCTGAGTACATAAATATCAAGCCCAAAATAACTTTCCCTAAAAAAATGAAATAACCTAAGCACCTAACACTAGTCTTATGCAGAATACCAGACCGTGTGGCACAGATTCTGCTTCTATGGAAGCAAAATCAGGACCTGACACCTAGTAAGAAAGCATAGCACCATTTAGATGAAATCTGTAGAATGGGAAATTACCTCTAGAACTCGCTTGCCCCTGAAGCTCAGCTGCCCATCACGGATCTCATTCTTAATAATATTCACAATAGTGATGGAACTCTCCCAATATTTGAGACTACCTAAGAAAAGAAACACAATGACGAATAAGCTTTCCATTTTAAAATATACACTCATAAAGGAGGAAATATTGCATATGTAGTGGCCAACTTACCATCATGCTTTGATGATGCTACTTCAGAAGGGGAAAAGGCTATCATATCTGCTACACTCACCTTCCCCTGAACCAAAAAGGAAAAAAAAGACATGCATTAAAATTTAGAATCAATAATTTAAATGTTTGAGCAATTACTAGCAGAACGACACGAAATTTAAAGCTAGACAGAATACTAGGGAATTTGCATGAGCTATTCACCTTGAAAACATCAAGACCTTGGACATCGACCTTCTCTCCAGCATATTTGTAAGGATGAGCACTCTGAAAAAGATTCAAGGCATACTTTATTTTACCATCAATTGTTCAGAAGACCCTCTTTGGACACAAATAGCACAGCCATTTGGGGTTTCATGTATGAACGATCAAACAAGTATTACCTTTGAAGGGATTAGTTCAACAGCTGGTGATGGTAGATGCAGATCCCTCTCTGATATAATCGGCACACAACTAGTGGCCTTGCTTGGAAGCAAGCCAGGGAAACACTGAACAAGCAGCGATGGTGCCTTCATTACGCTAGGCCGCTACCAGTTATCTTCAGTAGTTAATAAAGTCCTGTAGAAAAAAATATTGAAATGAAGTTATGCCTTGACAGAAGAATAGACAATTGGCTACATTAAAACGAAAATCATGTGAAAAAACACAACTCTTTGTTTTCAACAAAAAAGAAGCCCCATCCATCTACTAACTAATGGATCGAGATCTTTGGGGCTCCAAACTATTAAGGACCATTGATCCCTACTCTCAAATGAGAATAGGTAAACCAACAATATGGAACTTTCTCTATTCTGCAGACAAGTTTCCACACCTTCCTTCAGATATAAAAATCCTAAAGGTTTGAAGTGTGCCACTTCCAAATCCATAAAAGTGCCCCCCAAAAGTCCAGTGTGGACAGAACACTACATGCTCGTAGCAAAAATCTGGAAATCGACTTCCCGTGCAAATCTGTCACTTCACGAAAACTCTAGTGTGGACCATGGCGGGACAAAACAAGCCGCCCGCAAGGGTGGACTGCAAGTACGAAATCAATAACAGCGACCCACGCTAGCTCCCTCTGCGCCACTTCTTTGGTCCAGAATTGAGATTTTGTACTACAACACCAGAACCAATCTATCCAGATTCAGATTCGGGTACAGCAAGATTACCAGTACAGCCCAAGCACAGAGCCCTAGCAGATCGCTAGACCCCTGAACCGCAGACGCGACCTGCAGAAATGCTTTGGCTAGCAAAACCAAAACTACAATTTGTTTATGGCTAAAACGCACATCAGAGTCAGAGGCACAGAGCTCTTCAGCATCCAAATCCCCGGAACTGAAACCCACTAAAACGCACCGACATCTCACCGAATTTCCGTCGGATCACACCGCAGGACGAACAGCAGAAGAACAGCAACGGAATCCCCACGGGTCCTCTACCAAATTGAACTAGGAGGAGCGACCGAAGGGAGCAGCGGGGATTACCTCCTCGATCGGAGCGAGGGCGGGGGGCGAAAATCCTAGTAACGGCGAGGCGCGCTCTCCTCTGCCGCCCCTGAATCCGCGGCTTCTTCTCCAGGAATCGCCCCGGGATTTTTCCCACGGGAGGCGCCTTCGATCGGTTCCGAGGTCAGAAAGTCAAACCGCCACGTCTGGACTGGAGGAGGAAGAGCAGCTCGGTCTGGCCAGGGAAGGAGGCGCGTGCGGGCGGGGTATATATAGGCGGAGACCGGCGGCCAACTGGGGGAGAAACTTCGGCCCTGCTTCTGCCATGGCCGCTCGTGTACAGTCGTGGCGAGAGTAAAAGAAATAGTCGTCAGTCCCCTCCCTTTCTCTCTCCGCGGCGGTGGCGTAATTACTAGGCTGCCCCTGGGAGTATGGTGGACTGGTAGTGTAGAGTACACCGCGGACCGCGCCGTGCGGGTTGGGGGTGTGAAGCCCGAGGTTCGCTTTTAAGAAAAGCGGTCGCCCTTTTTTCCTCTGCTGCGGCGTCTGGCAAAGCCGGCCGGCCACCGGCGCCTCGGGTCAACTGCCGTGGCTCGCCTGCGATCGTAGAGCACCTCAACGAATTTCATGACCTTGCGGATGGCAGAGGGTAGGAGCATCTCCACTCGCGCCCCCATCACGTCTCTCAGGGCGAGTTTTTCGCGTCGGCGCCCAAAAAAACCTCCAATCGCATCCCAGGACGCCGGAATCCGCCGGCTGGACCCGTTTTTTGGTCCGGCAATCCCAGGCCGGACCCAACGCACTGGAGGGGCGCTTGGGGGCTTCGGCGTAAGGAAAACCGCGTCTGGTCCACCACTGTCATGCGAAAACGCATCTTGCACCTCCAGATTCGCCTCCCCTCCCCCCGCGCGCACGCCCTCCCTCCGCCTTGCCGATCGCGGCGCCGCTCACCCCCCCGCCGCCGCTAAATAGGCCATTCCCCGCCTGGGAAAAAGAGAGAGTTCCGTCGCGACATTCTCCACCCTGTTCCTGGGTGACCTTTCCGGCGCTTCGGCCACACAGGGCTTGAATAACGGCGGTTGCGCGCCTACCACGCCCGCCAGGTGTTCGGCGATTTGCCTGCTCGGCGATAGACTCGGACGACGAGGAGGCGCTCGCGGCGCTGCTGGAGGAGGAAGCCAATGACGACACCCAGGACGAAGAGCATCTCATGGTCCTCGCCGCCCTGGCCAGCCTACTCGCGAGCAATGCAAAGCCGCGGCGAGGTGGCTCCGCGTCGGGCCGGCTGAAGGCAAGGCAGAGGCATCGGCTGGAAGGCTATTGCTTGCTCTACTCCGGCTACTTCGCCGACGCTCCACTGCACGGCGACACATATTTCGGCGCCTTTATCGGATGAGACGAAAACTCTTCCTTAGGATGTGAATTCCATCCGTGAGTTCGACAGCTGCTTCAAGTGCAAGAAGGATTGCACCGACACACTTGAATTCACCTCACTCCAGAAGTGCACGACAACTATGAGGATGCTTGCATACAGAGCTCCCGGTGATTCACCGAAGACTATAGACGCATGGCCGAGTCCACGACCATTGAGTGCTTCTACAAGTTCTGCAGGGCAGTGGTGGCAGTGTTTGGACCTTAATACTTGCGATCACCCAATGCAGAAGACTCTGCTCGGATCCTAGCACATAATACAGTAAGAGGATTTCCTGGAATGCTTGGAAGCATCGACTGCATGCATTGAAAATGAAAAAATTGCCCATTTGCTTGGCAGGGGATGTATAAAGGCGGTTGCGGTGTGGTACTCAAGATAGTGGCCACACACGACCTCTGAATTTGGCACTTCTTCTTTGATATGTCAGGAACTCACAATGACATCAACGTACTGCATGTTGGGGAACGTAGTAACTTCAAAAAATTTCCTACGCACACGCAAGATCATGATGATGTATAGCAACGAGAGGGGAGAGTGTTGTCTACGCCCTCGTGAGACCAAGCGAAGCGATCACAACGTAGAGGAAGTAGTCGACGATCTCCTCGCGATCCGACCGATCCGGCGCCGTTACTCGGCGCCCGAGTTCTTGACACACGTACAGCTCGATGACGCTCCTCGGGCTCCAATCCAGAGAGCCGGGAGGAGAGTTTCATCAAGACGACGGCGTGGTGACGATCTTGATGTTCTATCGCGCAGGCTTCGCCTAAGCTTTTATGACGATATGACCGAGGTGGAATATGGTGGAGGGGCACCGCACACGGCTAAGGAACGATCCGTAGATCAAACTTGTGTCTTGTGCCTAGAGGTGCCCCCCGCCTCAGATATAAAGGAGCCGGGGGGGGTTGGCCGGCCAGAGGGCGCGCCAGAGGAGTCCTCCTCCCACCGGAGTAGGACTCCCCTTCCTTGTTGGAGTAGGAGAGAAGGAAAGAGGGGAGAGGAGGAAGGAAAGGGGCTGCACCCCTGTCCAATTCGGACTAGAGGGGCTGCGCCCTTCTTCCTTTGGCCTCTCTCCTCTATTCCCGTATGGCCCAATAAGGCCCATATACTCCCGGCGAATTCCGTAACTCTCCCAGACTCGAAAAATACCCGAATGACTCGGAACCTTTCCGAACTCCGAATATAGTCGTCCAATATATCGATCTTTACGTCTCGACCATTTCGAGACTCCTCGTCATGTCCCCGATCTCATCCGGGACTCCGAACTCTTTCGGTACATCAAAACTCATAAACTCATAATATAAACGTCATCGAAACCTTAAGCGTGCGGACCCTACGGTTCGAGAACAATGTAGACATGGCCGAGACACGTCTCCGGTCAATAACCAATAGCGGGACCTGGATGCCCATATTGGTTCCTACATATTCTACGAAGATCTTTATCGGTCAGACCGCATAACAACATCGTTGTTCCTTTGTCATCGGTATGTTACTTGCCCGAGATTCGATCGTCGGTATCCAATACCTAGTTCAATCTCGTTATCGGCAAGTCTCTTTACTCGTTCCGTAATACATCATCTCACAGCTAACTCATTAGTTGTAATGCTTGCAAGGCTTCAGTGATGTGTATTACCGAGAGGGCCCAGAGATACCTCTCCGACAATCGGAGTGACAAAACCTAATCTCAAATACGCCAACCCAACATCCGCCTTTGGAGACACCTGTAGTACTCCTTTATAATCACCCGATTACGTTGTGACGTTTGGTAGCACCAAAGTGTTCCTCCGTAAACGGAGTTGCATAATCTCATAGTTAGAGGAACATGTATATGTCATGGATAAAAGCAAGAGCAACATACTAAACGATCGAAAGTGCTAAGCTAATGGAATGGGTCATGTCAATCAGATCATTCTACTAATGATGTGACCTTGTTAATCAAATAACAACTCTTTGTTCATGGTTAGGAAACATAACCATCTTTGATTAACAAGCTAGTCTAGTAGAGGCACACTAGTGACATATTGTTTTGTCTATGCATTCACACATGTATCATGTTTCCGGTTAATACAATTCTAGCATGAATGATAAACATTTATCATGAAATAAGGAAATAAATAATAACTTTATTATTGCCTCTAGGGCATATTTCCTTCAGTCTCCCACTTGCACTAGAGTCAATAATCTAGATCACATCACCATGTGATTAACATCGATAGTTATCATCATGTGATTAACACCCATAGTTCACATCGTCATGTGACCAACACCCAAAGGGTTTACTAGATTCAGTAACCTAGTTCACATCGCTATGTGATTAACACCCAAAGAGTACTAAGGTGTGATCATGTTTTGCTTGTGAGAGAGTCTTAGTCAACGGGTCTTTCACATTCAGATCCGTTATGTATTTTGCAATTTTTCTATGTCTACAATGCTCTGCACGAAGCTACCCTAGCTAGTTGCTCCCACTTTCAATATGTATCTAGATCGAGACTTAGAGTCATCGGATCGGTGTCAAAACTTGCATCGACGTAACCCTTTACGACTAACCTTTTGTCACTTCCATAATCGAGAAACATATCCTTATTCCACTAAGGATAATTTTGACCGCTGTCGATGATCTACTCCTAGATCACTATTGTACTCCTTGTCAAACTCGGTGCAGGGTATACAATATGATCTCGGTACACAACATGGCATACTTTATAGAACCTATGGCCAAGGCATAGGGAATGACTTTCATTCTCTTTCTATCTTCTGCCGTGGTCGGGTTTTGAGTCTTACTCAATTTCACACCTTGTAACACAGGCAAGAACTCTTTCTTTGACTGTTCCATTTTGAACTACTTCAAAATCTTGTCAAGGTATGTACTCATTGAAAAACTTATCAAGCGTCTTGATCTATCTGTATAGATCTTGATGCTCAATATGTAAGTAGCTTTACCGAGTTCTTTCTTTGAAAAACTCCTTTCAAACACTTCTTTATGCTTTGCAGAATAATTCTACATTATTTCCGATCTACAATATGTCATTCACATATACTTATCGAAATCTTGTAGTGCTCCCACTCACTTTTTAGTAAATACAGGCTTCACCGTAAGTGCAGATAAAACTATATGCTTTGATCAACTCATCAAAGCGTATATTCCAACTCCGAGATGCTTGCACCAGTCCATAGATGGATCATTGGAGCTTGCACACTTTGTTAGCTCCTTTGGATCGATAAAACCTTCGGTTGCATCATATACAACTCTTCCTCCTGAAACCCATTCAGAATGCAGTTTTACATCCATTTGCCAAATTTCATAAATTGTGGCAATTGCTAACATGATTCGGACAGACTTAAGCATCGCTACTGATTGAGAAAATCTCATTGTAGTCAACACCTTGAACTTGTCAAAACCTTTTTATGACAAGTCGAGCTTTGTAGATAGTAACACTACTATCGGCGTCCATCTTCCTCTTGAAGATCCATTTATTTTCTATGGCTTGCCGATCATCGGGCAACGCCACCAAAGTCCACACTTTGTTCTCATACATGGATCTCATCTCAGATTTCATGGCCTCAAGCCATTTCGCGAATCTGGGCTCATCATCGCTTCCTCATAGTTCGTAGGTTCATCATGATCTAGTTACATGACTTCGAGCAGGATTACCGTACCACTCACAGTGCGGGTCTTACTCTGGTTGATCTACGAGGTTCAGAGTAACTTGATCTGAAGTTTCATGATCAACATCATCAACTTCCTCACTACTTGGTGTAGATGTCTCGAAACCAGTTTCTGCGACAAACTACTTTCAAGTAAGGGAGAAGGTCTGATTACCTCATCAAGTTCTACTTTCCTCCCACTCACTTCTTTCGAGAGAAACTCCTTCTCTAGAAAGGATCCATTTATTAGCAACGAATGTTTTGCCTTCGGATCTGTGATAGAAGGTGTACCCAACAATTTCCTTTGGGTATTCTATGAAGACGCACTTCTCGATTTGGGTTTGAGCTTATCGGGATGAAACTTTTTCACATAAGCATCGCAGCCCCAAACTTTAAGAAATGACAACTTTGGTTTCTTGCTAAACCACAGTTCATATAGTGTCGTCTCAACGGATTTAGATGGTGCCCTTATTTAACGTGAATGCAATTGTCTCTAATGCATGATCCCAAAACGATATTGGTAAATCGGTAAGAAACATCATATTGTACTATATCCAATAAAGTACGGTTACGACGTTCGGACACACCATTATGATGTGGTGTTCCAGGTGGCATGAATTTTTAAAAAAATTCCACATTGTTTTAATTGAAGACCAAACTCGTAACTCAAATATTTGTCTCCGTGATCGATCGTAGAAACCTTATTTTCTTGTCACGATGATTTTCCACTTCACTCTGAAATTCTTTGAACCTTTCAACTATTTCAGACTTATGTTTCATCAAGTAGATATACCCATATCTGCTCAAATCATCTGTGAAGGTCGAAAATAACGATACCCGCCATGAGCCTTAACACTCATTGGATCGCATACATCGGTATGTATTATTTCCAATAAGTCAGTTGCTCGCTCCACTGTTCCGGAGAACGGAGTCTTAGTCATCTTGCCCATGAGGCATGGTTCGCAAGCATCAAGTGATTCATAATCAAGTGATTCCAAAATCCCATCAGCATGGAGTTTCTTCATACGCTTTACACCATTATGACTTAAACGGCAGTGCCACAAATAAGTTGCACTATCATTATTAACTTTGCATCTTTTGGTTTTAATATTATGAATATGTGTATCACTACGATCGAGATCCAACAAACCATTTTGTTGGTGTGTATGACCATAGAAGGTTTTATTCATGTAAATGAACAACAATTGTTCTTTAACTTAAATGAATAATCGTATTGCAATAAACATGATCAAATCATATTTATGCTCAACGCAGACACCAAATAACACTTATTTAGTTTCAACACAAATCCCGAAAGTATAGGGAGTGTGCGATGATGATCATATCAATCTTGAAACTACTTTCAACACACATCGTCACTTCACCCTTAACTAGTTTCATTTATACGCAACTCCTGCTTTGAGTTACTACTCTTAGCAACCGAACCAGTACCAAATACCGAAGGGTTGCTATAAACACTAGTAAAGTACACATCAATAACATGTATATCAAATATACCTTTGTTCACTTTGCCATCCCGCTTATCCACCAAATATTG
Organism: Aegilops speltoides; assembly: GCA_021437245.1. Taxonomy (NCBI): domain Eukaryota; kingdom Viridiplantae; phylum Streptophyta; class Magnoliopsida; order Poales; family Poaceae; genus Aegilops; species Aegilops speltoides. Next base: position 407,483,069 of record CM038142.1, read on the forward strand.
GGGCATTTCCGCTTCAAATGACCATTTCCTTTGCAAAGTAAGCACTCGGCCAGGCTTTGGAGCTTCTTCGTGGGAGTGACAACTTGCTTGTCTTTCCACTTGAAGTTCCCTTTCTTTCCTTTGCCCTTTTCTTGAAACTAGTGGTCTTGTCAATCATCAACACTTGATGCTCTTTCTTGATTTCTACATTCGTTGATTTCAACATCACGAAGAACTCGGGAATCATTTTCATCATCCCTTGCATACTATAGTTCATCACGAAGTTCTACTAACTTGGTGATGGTGACTAGAGAATTTCATCAATCGATATCTTATCCGGAAGATTAACTCCCACTTGATTCAAGCGATTGAAGTACCTGCACAATCGAGCACATGCTCACTAGTTGAGCGATTCTCCTCCATCTTTTAGCTATAGAACTTGTTGAAGATTTCATATCTCTCAACTCGGGTATTTGCTTGAAATATTAACTTCAATTCCTGGAACATCTCATATGGTCCATGATGTTCAAAACATCTTTGAAGTCCCGATTCTAAGCTGTTAAGCATGGTGCACTTAAACTATCAAGTAGTCATCATAGTGAGCTAGCCAAACATTCATAACGTTTGCATCTGCTCCTGCAATAGGTCTGTCACCTAGCGGTGCATTAAGGACATAATTCTTCTGTGCAGCAATGAGGACAAACCTCCGATCACGGATCGAATCCGCATCATTGCTACTAACATTTTTCAACACAATTTTCTCTAGGAACATATCAAAAAAACAAACATATGAAAGCAACAACGCGAGCTATTGATCTACAACATAATTTGCAAAATACTACCAGGACTAAGTTCATGATAAATTTAAGTTCAATTAATCATATTACTTAAGAACTCCCACTTAGATAGACATCCCTCTAGTCATCTTAAGTGATCACGTGATCCAAATCAAGTAAACCATAACCGATCATCACGTGAAATGGAGTAGTTTTCAATGGTGAACATCTTATGTTGATCATATCTACTATATGATTCACGCTCGACCTTTCGGTCTCCGTGTTCGAGGCCATATCTGCATATGCTAGGCTCGTCAAGTATAACCCGAGTATTCTCGTGTGCAAAACTGGCTTGCACCGTTGTAGATGGACGTAGAGCTTATCACACCCGATCATCACGTGGTGTCTGGGCACGACGAACTTTGGCAACGGTGCATACTCGGGGAGAACACTTCTTGATAATTTAGTGAGAGATCATCTTATAATGCTACCGTCAATCAAAGCAAGATAAGATGCATAAAGGATAAACATCACATGCAAATCAATATAAGTGATATGATATGGCCATCATCATCTTGTGCTTCGTGATCTTCATCTCCGCAGCACCACCATGATCACCATCGTCACCGGCGCGACACCTTGATCTCCATCGTAGCATCGTTGTCGTCTCGCCAAACTTATGCTTCTACGACTATCGCTACCGCTTAGTGATAAAGTAAAGCATTACAGGGCGATTGGATTGCATACAATAAAGCGACAACCATATGGCTCTCGCCATTGCCGATAACCGGTTACAAAACATGATCAGCTCATACAATAAAATATAGCATCACGTCTTGACCATATCACATCACAACATGCCTGCAAAAACAAGTTAGACGTCCTCTACTTTGTTGTTGCAAATTTTACGTGGCTGCTACGGGCTTAGCAAGAACCGTTCTTACCTACGCATCAAAACCACAACGATAGTTTGTCAAATAGACTCCGTTTTAACCTTCACAAGGACCGGGCATAGCCACACTCGGTTCAACTAAAGTGAGAGAGACAGACACCCGCCAGTCACCTTTAAGCAACGAGTGCTCGTAGCGGTGAAACCAGTCTCGCGTAAGCGTACGCGTAATGTCGGTCCGGGCCGCTTCATCTCACAATACCGCTGAACCAAAGTATGACATGCTGGTAGGTAGTATGACTTGTATCGCCCACAACTCACTTGTGTTCTACTCGTGCAAAACATCAAACCATAAAAACCTAGGCTCGGATGCCATTGTTGGGGAACGTAGTAATTTCAAAAAAATTCCTACGCACACGCAAGATCATGGTGATGTATAGCAACGAGAGGGGAGAGTGTTGTCTACGTACCCTCGTAGACCGAAGCGGAAGCGATCACAACGTAGAGGAAGTAGTCGTACGATCTCCTCGCGATCCGACCGATCCCGCGCCGTTACATTCGGCGCCCCGAGTTCTTGACACACGACAGCTCGATGACGCTCCTCGGGCTCCAATCCAGAGAGCCGGGAGGGAGAGTTTCGTCAGCACGACGGCGTGGTGACGATCTTGATGTTCTACCGGTGTAGGGCTTCGCCTAAACTTTGCGACGATATGACCGAGGTGGAATATGGTGGAGGGGGGCACCGCACACGGCTAAGGAACGATCCGTAGATCAAACTTGTGTCTTGTGCCTAGAGGTGCCCCCCTGCCCCCGTATATAAAGGAGCCAGGGGGAGGGGTTCGGCCGGCCAGAGGGCGCGCCAGAGGAGTCCTCCTCCCACCGGGAGTAGGACTCCCCCCCTTCCTTGTTGGAGTAGGAGAGAAGGAAAGAGGGGGAGAGGAGGAAGGAAAAGGGGGCTGCAACCCCTGTCCAATTCGGACTAGAGGGGGGCTGCGCCCCTTCTTCCTTTTGGCCTCTCTCCTCTATTCCCGTATGGCCCAATAAGGCCCATATACTCCCCGGTGAATTCCCGTAACTCTCCGGTACTCCGAAAAATACCCGAATGACTCGGAACCTTTCCGAACTCCGAATATAGTCGTCCAATATATCGATCTTTACGTCTCGACCATTTCGAGACTCCTCGTCATGTCCCCGATCTCATCCGGGACTCCGAACTCTTTCGGTACATCAAAACTCATAAACTCATAATATAACCGTCATCGAAACCTTAAGCGTGCGGACCCTACGGTTCGAGAACAATGTAGACATGGCCGAGACACGTCTCCGGTCAATAGCCAATAGTGGGACCTAGATGCCCATATTGGTTCCTACATATTCTACGAAGATCTTTATCGGTCAGACCGCATAACAACATACGTTGTTCCCTTTGTCATCGGTATGTTACTTGCCCGAGATTCGATCGTCGGTATCCAATACCTAGTTCAATCTCGTTACCGGCAAGTCTCTTTACTCGTTCCGTAATACATCATCTCACAGCTAACTCATTAGTTGTAATGCTTGCAAGGCTTCAGCGATGTGTATTACCGAGAGGGCCCAGATACCTCTCCGACAATCGAGTGACAAAACCTAATATCGAATACGCCAACCCAACATCGCCTTTGGAGACACTGTAGTACTCCTTTATAATCACCCGATTCGTTGTGACGTTTGGTAGCACCAAAGTGTTCCTCCGTAAACGGAGTTGCATAATCTCATAGTTACAGGAACATGCATATGTCATGGATAAAAGCAGTAGCAACATACTAAACGATCGAGTGCTAAGCTAATGGAATGGGTCATGTCAATCAGATCATTCTACTAATGATGTGACCTTGTTAATCAAATAACAACTCTTTGTTCATGGTTAGGAAACATAACCATCTTTGATTAACAAGCTAGTCTAGTAGAGGTACACTAGTGACATATTGTTTTGTCTATGCATTCACACATGTATCATGTTTCCGGTTAATACAATTCTAGCATGAATGATAAACATTTATCATGAAATAAGGAAATAAATAATAACTTTATTATTGCCTCTAGGGCATATTTCCTTCACTGCAGTGCTCCCATGTCTTTGCCAAGTTTGTTAAAGGTCATTCTCCTCCGGTGAACTTCGAGGTCAATGGACGACACTACAACAAGGGATACTACCTAGCAGATGGCATCTATCCGAGATGGTCCACATTTGTGAAGACTATCTCGAGCCCTGTGCCAGAAGGCAAGAACTCCCACTTTGCCAAGTGTCAGGATACTTGCAGGAAGGATGTCGAGTGGGCATTTGGTGTGCTCCAATCTAGATTTGCTGTTGTCTTATACCCCGCTCAGACCTGGTCGAAAGATCAAATGTGGGAGATCATGACTTGCTGTGTCATCTTGCACAACATGATCATTGAGAGCGAGCAGGAAGAGCCAGTGTTTGACACTAACCATATTACAGGCAGGGTCCTCTTGCCCAAGTTGATCACCAGCTACCGGTAACCTGGGCTGCCTTCCTCAATATACGTCAGGAGATTTGAGACTCACAAGTGCATCAACAACTGCAGCAGGATCTGGTGGAGCACCTATGGAGGCTCAAGTGCAACGCCTAGCTCGACGTGTGATGAAATATGAGTTTTTATTTGTTGAACTATATAATTTGTATTGAACTATTTGATTTCTACTGATTTTCTGTGATGAGCTATGTGATAAAAAATAGCTTCTGTTGAATTTGCGCCGAAGCACGCAAACTATGGGCCGAAATTGGTCATTTTGCGCTGATAGTGGGCCAACTTCTGCCGAAAGCGGGCTAAAAAGTGGGCCAATTTACGTTGAAAGTGGGCCAATATCGGCGCCTGGGGGCGGTGGATGTGAACCCGATCGCCCCCACATTGATTTTTCAACCGGCGCGCCCCCAAGGCGGCACTATTACAAGCCCCTGGGGGCCGAACGGCTGGAGATGCCATGTGTTTCCAGGGCGAAACCAAGGGATGGGACCGGATATACGTGAGCGTATGAATTTTTTTTAGTTAGATTATTTGGGTCATTGGATTTTAAAACGAGTTTCTTTTTCCTCCAGCTCTACAGACAGTGGTGTTTTTGGGTTAAAAAAAACTCGACCCAAGGGGAAAGAAATCCTGAAGGCATTACATTGTACGGTTGAGAAAATGCCCCGAACGCCGGCTTGCGTAGCGCAAGTATATGCAGCAAGGGGCTTTTTTTGTGAAAACCAGGAACGCACGTTCTCGTGTTTTGGGGTTACCCAACGCACCCAATTTCATTCCAAAGAAATCGAGCCAACAAGCAAGTAAAAAGTAAATGATCAATATTCATCTATAAGAAAAGAATCAGATTTTTCTGTTTCTTTTACTTCTTTCTTGTAATCTACTGTTCATGCAGGTGCATCTGTGCTGGAGATGAGAGTAAGACCTTCGACCTTTCCACCCCTTATTGCTCAAATTATCTTTGGTTAGGATCATCAACCAAATTCTCTTCTCTCGCTGGAAAAAAAAAGAAACAATTTCTCTTCTCTATACCTTTGTAGTACCTCCGTAAATAGCACGCATGACCCGCAAAAGATTATTGGCAATATGTTATTCAAAGTCAAACAGCCGTTGGAGAGACTATCCTTGGTCAAGATCAGCAAACCAAGGGATAATGTCATGGTTGTGCCACAAGCTTAGCTAGTTCGCCTTTGTACCCGGATCTGGTCGTCTCCGTGCAAGTGTGCAACATGCGCTCATTTTCTAGTGTTGCACGATCAACCGACGAGTCCGGCCAATAGAGTAACCCAAATTAATCTTTGGTTGACATGCACAACTTTGCCTGTGGTTTAAATACTCCATCGGCTGCTGAAAATACGTAAAAGGTAGCAGCCCACACGAACGAGGGCATTAAAGTAGTTACGTGTGTGGTGCTTGCACCAGCTGTGCACACATGGTTTCCCCGGCTTCTCCGGGGCCGGGGAGGATCATTGCCGTTGAGTCGATGGCATGGCAGTACAATGATATGACCTGCGAATGACTGTTTATTGCAGAGAAAGGAACCCTGGATCATTAGAGCATGAAGAATGCCATTGATTCTAAGAAAGATGTTAAAAATTGGTTCTGGAAAAAACTAAATTTGCTCTAATGTTAAAGTTTTTTGTAGCAACTATTTTTGGGCTCACATGTCATAATGTTATACCTTCCGTTGAGAGAGATTACTTTGGCAATGCAACTGGATGTATTGATCGGTGCATAATGCACGTGTATATGGGTGTACAAAGTGGGCCTTGACCTCAACTATTCAAGGACTAGGAGGTGGGCCAAGATATACAATGTACATGCACAATCATATATTCAACCCCCCGGCAGTCGAAGCGTCGCCGGAGACGCAGAGACTGGACCTGAATTCCTCAAAGACGGAAGTAGGCAGTCCCTTCGTCATCACATCGGTGGACTGTTGCGCCGTCGGGACGTGAAGGACCCGGATGCGCCCAAGAGCCACCTGCTCACGAACAAAGTGAATGTCGAGTTCAATATGCTTCGTTCGACGATGGTGGACTGGGTTGGTGGAGACGTTGTCGCAGTAGACGAGTGTGACCTTGTGAACTTCACAAAGCAACTCCTGTAGCAGCTGACAAAGCCAAGAGCATTCGGCAAAGGCATTAGCCACTGCCCGATACTCTGCCTCGGCACTCGAGCAGGAGACCGTGGGTTGTCGCTTGGACGACACAAGATCAACGACGGCCCAAGGTAGACACAGTAGCCCGAGGTGAAGCGCCGTGTGTCCGGGCAACCAGCCCAGTCCGCATTAGAGTAGGCAACGAGGTCGGTGGAGGCGGAGGCCGTCAGCGTGAGTCCCAAGGACGGGGTGCCACGTATGTACCGGAGGATACGCTTCACCAAGATCCAATGAGAGTCACGTGGAGCGTGCATGTGAAGACAAACCTGTTGAACAACATACTGCAAGTCGGGGCGCGTCAGGGTCAGGTACTATAGAGCGCCCACGATAGAGCAATAGAAGGCCGCATCGGATGCGGGAGCACCCTCCAGAGCTGAAGCCTTGGCCTTCGGTGTCGACAAGCATGGCGGCGGGCTTGCAGTTAAGCATGCCAGCACACTCAATAAGCTCATGGGCATACCACTGCTGGTGCAGGAAAAACCCATCTGGTCGTCGAACCACCTCGATGCCGAGGAAGTAGTGCAGGGGCCCCAAAACTTTCAGGGCAGACTCATCGCGAAGACGAGTAGTGAGCCGCTGAAGAAGCTTGGGAATGGATGTTGTCAGGATGATGTCGTTGACATAGAGAAATAGGTAGTCTGTGGCAGCTCCATGATGATAAATGAAGAGGGACGCATCAGAGCGAGTGGATGTGAATCCAAGCATCTGCAGGAACGCAACGATGCGCTGGTACCAGGCCCGGGGCGCCTGCTTGAACCCGTAGAGGGAACGGGAGAGCAAGCTGTTGGAGAACGTAGTAATTTCAAAAAAATTCCTACGCACACGCAAGATCATGGTGATGCATAGCAACGAGAGAGGAGAGTGTTGTCCACGTACCCTCGTAGACCGTAAGTGGAAGCGTTAGCACAACGCGGTGGATGTAGTCGTACGTCTTGACGGCCCGACCGATCAAGCACCGAAAGCACGACACCTCCAAGTTCTTGCACACGTTCAGCTCGATGACGTCCCTCGAACTCCGATCCAGCCGAGTGTCGAGGTAGAGTTCCGTTAGCACGACGGCGTGGTGGCGATGATGATGTTCTACCGTCGCAGGGCTTCGCCTAAGCACCGCTACGATATTATCGAGGAGGACTATGGTGGAGGGGGGCACCGCACACGGCTAAGAGATCAATGATCAATTGTTGTATCTTGGGGTGCCCCCTTGCCCCCGTATATAAAGGAGCAAGGGGGGAGGCGTCTGGCCAAGGAGGAGGTGAAGGACATATGCCTTAGAGGCAATAATAAAGTTATTATTTATTTCCTTATATCATGATAAATGTTTATTATTCATGCTAGAATTGTATTAACCGGAAACATAATACATGTGTGAATATATAGACAAACAGAGTGTCACTAGTATGCCTCTACTTGACTAGCTTGTTAATCAAAGATGGTTATGTTTCCTAACCATGGACAAAGAGTTGTTATTTGATTAACGGGATCACATCATTAGTTGAATGATCTGATTGACATGACCCATTCCGTTAGCTTAGCACCCGATCGTTTAGTATGTTGCTATTGCTTTCTTCATGACTTATACATGTTCCTATGACTATGAGATTTTGCAACTCCGTTTACGGAGGAACACTTTGTGTGCTACCAAGCGTCTAGCATAGCTGGGTGATTATAAAGGTGCTCTATAGGTGTCTCCAAAGGTACTTGTTGGGTTGGCGTATTTGAGATTAGGATTTGTCACTCGAATGTCGGAGAGGTATCTCTGGGCCCTCTCGGTAATGCACATCACTTAAGCCTTGCAAGCATTGCAACTAATGAGTTAGTTGCGAGATGATGTATTCGGAGCGAGTAAAGAGACTTGCGATAGCGAGATTGAACTAGGTATTGGATACGAAGCGATCGAATCTCGGGCAAGTAACATACCGATGACAAATGGAACAACGTATGTTGTTATCGCGGTCTGACCGATAAAGATCTTCGTAGAATATGTAGGAACCAATATGGGCATCCAGGTCCGCTATTGGTTATTGAGCGAGGCGTGTCTCGGTCATGTCTACATTGTTCTCGAACCGTAGGGTCCGCATGCTTAAGGTTTCGATGGCGAGTTATATTATGAGTTTATGAGTTTTGATGTATCGAAGGAGTTGAGTCCGGATGAGATCGGGGATATGACGAGAGTCTCGAAATGGTCGAGACATAAAGATCGATATATTGGACGACTATATTCGGAGTTCGGAAAGGTTCCAGTGATTGGGTATTTTTGAGATCTGGGAGAGTTACAGGAATTTGTATTGGGCCTCATTGGGCCATACGGGAAAGGAGAGAAAGGGCCAAAGGGTGGCCGCACCTCTCCTTGGACTAGTCCGAATTGGACTAGGGAGGCGCCTGTTCCTTCCTTCTCCTTCTCTCTTCCCTTTCCTTCTCTCCTACTCCTACTACATGGAAGGGTTCCTAGTTGGACTAGGAAGGGGAATCCTACTCGGTGGGAGTAGGACTCCCCTAGGCGCGCCATAGAGAGGGCCGGCCCTCCCCTCCTCCACTCCTTTATATATGGGGGCAGGGGGCACCCCATAGACACACAAGTTGATCATCGTGATTGTTCCTTAGCCGTGTGCGGTGCCCCCCTCCATAATATTACACCTCGGTCATATTGTAGCGGTGCTTAGGCGAAGCCTTGCGACAGTTGAACATCAAGATCGTCACCACGCCGTCGTGCTGACAAAACTCCTCCCCGTACCTCTGCTGGATCGGAGTTCGGGGTGCGTCATCGAGTTGTACGTGTGTCAAGAACTCGGAGGTGCCGGAGTAACGGTGCTTGGATCGGTTGGACCGGAAGGCGTCGACTACTTCCTCTACGTTGCGTCAACGCTTCGCTTCGGTCCACGAGGGTACGTAGACAACACTCTCCCTCTCGTTGCTATGCATCACCATGATCTTGCGTGTGCGTAGGAAATTTTTGAAATTACTACGTTCCCCAACAGGAGGGCGCGCCATGGGGGGGTCCTACTCCCACCGGAGTAGGACTCTTCCTTTCCTTGTTGGAGTAGGAGAGAAGGAAAGAGAGAGAGAGGGAGAAGGAAAGGGGCTGCACCCTTGTCCAATTCGGACCGAGGGGGGCGCAGGCCTCCTTCCTTTGGCCTCTCTCCTCTATTCCCGTATGGCCCAATAAGGCCCATATACTCCCGGCGAATTCCGTAACTCTCCCAGTACTCGAAAAATACCGAATCACTCGGAACCTTTCCAAGTCCGAATATTATCGTCCAGTATATCGATCTTTACGTCTCGACCATTTCGAGACTCCTCATCATGTCCCCGATCTCACCCGGGACTCCGAACTACATTCGGTACATCAAAAACCATAAACTCATAATATAACCATCATCGAACTTTAAGCGTGCGGACTCTACGGGTTCGAGAACTATGTAGACATGACCGAGACACGTCTCCGGTCAATAACCAATAGCGGAACCTGGATGCTCATATTGGCTCCCACATATTCTAGGAAGATCTTTATCGGTCAAACTGCATAACAACATACGTTGTTCCCTTTGTCATCGGTATGTTACTTGCCCGAGATTCGATCGTTGGTATCTCAATACCTAGTTCAATCTCGTTACTGGCAAGTCTCTTTACTCGTTATGTAATGCATCATCCCGTAACTAACTCATTAGCTATATTGCTTGCAAGGCTTATGGTGATGTGCATTACCGAGAGGGCCCAGAGATACCTCTCCGATAATTGGAGTGACAAATCCTAATCTCGAAATACGCCAACTCAACATGTACCTTCGGAGACACCTGTAGAGCTCCTTTATAATCACCCAGTTACGTTGTGACATTTGGTAGCACACAAAGTGTTCCTCCGGTAAACGGGAGTTGCACAATCTCATAGTTATAGGAACATGTATAAGTCATGAAGAAAGCAATAACAACATACTAAACGATCATGTGCTAAGCTAACGGAATGGGTCAAGTCAATCACATCATTCTCTAATGATGTGATCCCGTTAATCAAATGACAACTCATGTCTATGGCTAGGAAACTTAACCATCTTTGATTCAACGAGCTAGTCAGGTAGAGGCATATTGGTGACACTATGTTTGTCTATGTATTCACACATGTATTATGTTCCCGGTTAATACAATTCTAGCATGAATAATAAACATTTATCATGAAATAAGGAAATAAATAATAACTTTATTATTGCCTCTAGGGCATATTTCCTTCAGTCTCCCACTTGCACTAGAGTCAATAATCTAGTTCACATCGGCATGTGATTTAACACTTATATTCACATCTGTATGTGATTAATACCCATAGTTCACATCGTCATGTGATCAACACCCAAAGGGTTTACTAGAGTCAATAATATAGTTCACATCGCTATGTGATTTACACCCAAAGAGTACTAAGGTATGATCATGTTTTGCTCGTGAGAGAAGTTTAGTCAACGGGTCCGTCACATTTAGAGCCGTATGTATTTTGCAAATATTACATGTCTACAATGCTCTGTACAGAGCTACTCTAGCTAATTGCTCCCACTTTCAATATGTATCCAGATTGAGACTTAGAGTCATCTGGATCAGTGTCAAATCTTGCATCAACGTAACCCTTTACGACGAACCTATTGTCACCTCCATAATCGAGAAACATATCCTTATTCCACTAAAGATAATTTTGACCAATGTGCAGTGATCTACTCCTAGATCACCATTGTACTCCCTTGCCAAACCAGGGCATAGTATACAATAAGTCTGGTCCATAGCATGGCATACTTTTATAGAACCTATGACTGAGGCATAGGGAATGACTTTCATTCTCTTTCTATTTTTTGTCGTGGTCGGGATTTGAGTCTTACTCAATTTCATACCTTTGCAACACAGGCAAGAACTCCTTCTTTGACTGTTCCATTTTGAACCACTTCAAAATCTTATGAAGGTATGTTACTCATTTGAAAAATCTTATCAAGTGTCTTGATCTATCTCAATAGATCTTGATGCTTAATATGTAAGTATCTTTACTGAGGTCTTTCTTTTACAGAACTCCTTTGAAACACTTCTTTATGCTTTCCAAAAAAATTCTACATCATTTCTGATCAACATATGTCACTTACATATACTTATCAGAACGGTTGTAGTGCTCCCACTCACTTTATTATAAATACAGGCTTCACTGCAAGTCCGTATAAAACTATATGCTTTGATCAACTTATCAAAGCGTATATTCCAATTCCGAGATGCTTGCACCAGTCCATAGATGGATCGCTAGAGCTTGCACATTTTGTTAGCACCTTTAGGATTGACAAAACCTTCTGGTTGCATCATATACAACTCTTCTTTAATAAATCCATTAAGGAATACAGTTTTGACATCCATTTGCCAGATTTCATAAAATGTGGCAATTGCTAACATGATTCGGACAGACTTAAGCATCGATACGAGTGAAAAAATCTCATCGTATTCAACACCTTGAACTTGTCGAAAAACTTTTTGCGACAAGTCGAGCTTTGTAGATAGTAACTCAAATATTCATCTCCACGATCAGATCGCAAAAACTTTCTTTTCTTGTTATGATGATTTTCCACTTCACTCTGAAATTCTTTGAACCTTTCAACTATTTCAGACTTATGTTTCATCAAGTAGATATACCCATATCTTCTCAAATCATCTGTGAAGGTCAGAAAATAATAATACCCACCACGAGCCTTAATACTCATTGGTCTGCATACATCAGTATGTATTATTTCCAACAAGTCAGTAGCTCGTTCCATTGTTCTGGAGAATGGAGTTTTAGTCATCTTGCCCAAAAGGCACGGTTCGCAAGCATCAAATGATTCATAACCAAGTGATTCCAAAAATCCATCTTTATGGAGTTTCTTCATGCTCTTTACACCGATATGACCCAAACCGCAGTGCCACAAATAAGTTGCACTATCATTATTAACTTTGCATCTTTTGGCATCAATATTATGAATATGTGTATCACTACGATCGATATCCAACAAACTTTTTTCATTGGGTGTATGACCATCGAAGGTTTTATTCATGTAAACAGAACAACAATTATTCTTTGACTTTAAATGAATAACCGTATTGCAATAAACATGATCAAGTCATATTCATGCTCAACGCAAATGCTAAATAACATTTATTTAGGTTTAACACAAATCCCGAAAGTATAGGGAGTGTGTGATGATGATCATATCAATCTTGGAACTAGTTCCAACACTCATCGTCACTTCCCCTCAACTAGTCTCTGTTTATTATGTGACTCATGTTTCGAGTTACTAATCTTAGCAACCGAACAAGTATCAAATACTCAGGGGCTACTATAAACACTAGTAAGGCACACATCAATAACCTGTATATCAAATATACCCTTGTTCACTTTGCCATCCTTCTTATCCACCAAATATTCAGGGAATTTCCGCTTCTAGTAAATCATTTCCTTTGCAGTAGAAGCACTCAGTTTCAGACTTTGGTCCAGCTTTGGGCTTCTTCACGGGAGTGACAACTTGCTTGTCATTCTACTTGAAGTTCCCTTTCTTTCCCTTTGCCCTTTTCTTGAAACTAGTGTTCTTGTCAAGCATCAACACTTGATGCTCTTTCTTGATTTCTACCTTCGTCGATTTCAACATCACGAAGAGCTCGGGAATCGTTTTCGTCATCCCTTGCATACTATAGTTCATCACGAAGTTCGAGCAACTTGGTGATGGTGACTAGAGAACTCTGTCAATCACTATCTTATCTGGAAGATTAACTCCCACTTGATTCAAGCGATTGTAGTACCCAGACAATCCGAGCACATGCTCACTACTTGAGCTATTCTCCTCCATCTTTTAGCTATAGAACTTGTTGGAGACTTCATATCTCTCAACTCGGGTATTTGCTTGAAATATTAACTTCAACTCCTGGAACATCTCATATGGCCCATGTGTAAGGGCATATTTATCCCGAAGGTGTTTTGGTGATTGATGACAATGCTTTTGCGGACTAATCGTGTACCTTGAGTTTCTCAGACGCTTCATCACTAGGCACGAGACGATTCGGTGCCCCTCGAAGACTATTGAAGACGGCGTTGTTCTACGTTTCTTTTTGGTGGATTTGATTCGTAGGAGAGCCGTACTATTAAGAGGGGGTTCGCGTAGGAAAGGTTCGGGTGGAATCATCACGTACACGTTCCCCTCCTTGTCTCCACCTTTCCCTTGAACTTTGGAGCTTCCCTAGGTTATCCTCTTTGTGCTTATCCTGGCGGCTATTGCTGATCTTGCGGTAGTACTGCTCTCTGGAGCGGTAGTACTGCAAGCACCTGCGGTAGTACAGCTGGAGTCCACGGTAGTACCGCTCCTCTGGAGTCTTAGTACCGTGGTTCCCAGGCCTAGTGCCGCTCCGGTACGGTAGTAGGGGCGGATGTAATTTTTTACATCCGCGCCCCACTGATAGTATCAAGACGCCGCAGCATGTAGTACGCTGGTGCCAACGGTAGTACTGCTCCTCTGGAGTCGTAGTACCGTGGCCCTCATGCCTAGTACCGCTGCGTCGCGGTAGTAGGAGCGGATGTAATTTTTTACATCCGCGCCTCCATGGTAGTACCGCGCTTCGTGCGTGGTAGTACCGCGCGTGGCCTGGTTCAACTGCCATACGGTAGTACCGCTCCCTAGCGGTAGTACCGCGTTGGATTTTTGCACTGTTTCTTTTCCAGCGGAAGTAGGCACGGATGTATTTTTATTCATCCGCGCCCTTCGTAGGCTAGGACTTTCCTGCCTTGCGGTAGTACCGCAAGGGGGAGCGGTAGTACCGCGCTCGCGGAAGTACTGCTTTCAGTCAGGCATGTCCTAGTATCTGCTGCTGCTGCGGAAGTACCGGGGTCCCCGACGGTAGTACCGCGTGGCCTTGCGGTAGTACCGCGCTCCTGGAGCGGTAGTACCGCATGTCACGGGCTGGACATGTGGATAACGGTTGGATCTTCTCCATAGCTATAAAAGGGGTGTCTCCTACCTCTAGTTGACTACCTCTTCCACCTCTAAGCTCCATTGTTGCTCCAAGCTCCATTTTCGCCCGATCTCTCTCCCTAGCCAATCAAACTTGTTGATTTGCTCGGGATTAGTTGAGAAGGCCTCGATCTACACTTCCACCAAGAGAGATTTGATTCCCCCCCCCACTTATCCCTAGCGGGTCTTGTTACTCTTGGGTGTTTGAGCACCCTAGACGGTTGAGGTCACCTTGGAGTCATAGTCCATTGTGGTGAAGCTTCGTGGTATCGTTCGGAACCTCCAATTGAGTTGTGGAGATTGCCCCAACCTTGTTTGTAAAGGTTTGGTCGCCGCCTTCAAGGGCACCATTAGTGGAATCACGGCATCTCGCATTGTGTGAGGGCGTGAGGAGAATACGATGGCCCTAGTGGCTTCTTGGGGAGCACTGCGCCTCCACACCGCTCTAACGGAGACGTACTTCCCCTCAAAAGGAAGGAACTTCGGTAACACATCATCGTCTTCACCGGCTCCACTCTTGGTTATCTCGCGCCTTTACTTTTGCAAGCTTACTTGTGTTGTATCCCTTGCTTGCTCGTGTGCTTGTTATTGTTGCATCATATAGGTTGTTTACCTAGTTGCATATCTAGACAACCTACTTTGATGCAAAGTTTAATTTGGTAAAGAAAACCTAAAAATTGTTAGTTGCCTATTAACCCCCCTCTAGTCAACTATATCGATCCTTTCAATTGGTATCAGACTCTCGTCTCTTTATTAAGGACTTTGTCGTCCGAAGAGTATGGTTGACACCGTAGACCATGGGGAGGAGGAACACTCCGGTGTGAATCCGATCTCGTCTACGGGTGATGGGGATACCATGGTGTCCTGTGAGGAATTCAATGTGGCCTTGGACTGTTGGACACATTGAAAACCTCCATGACAACCACGGTAGAAAGCATGTTTAATAAATTCTTAGAAGGACTTAAACTACCTACCTCGCCGTTGAAAGTGGGTGATCCCACTAACAAGGTGACGGATGCTAACTCCGACAAGGGGGAGGCTAATAGTGAGAAGGGTCCTTATACTAGTGGTAGAAATGGCACCGACATCTTTGCCCATGTGGAACCTCCAACTTATGGAGGACCGATTCCCTCTACTCATTTAAATCATGCCGGTCCTCCTCCTAAGATTGTGAAAAATGAGGATTTTGATTCTTGGGTGTATCGCTTCAAGCGTCATTTAAATCATGTGAATACTAATCTTTGGAGAATCATTGAAGAAGGTTCTATCCACATGACCGAAGCAACTTCACCCCAAGAGAAGTGGTGGATAATCAATTCAATGAGAGTGCTCTCTTCATCATCCAAGATGCAATCCTTCCCAAAGATCTCCCTCATCTTCGACCCCTTGCCATGGCCAAAGACGCATGGCAATGCGTTGTGTCTCTCTATCGAGGAAGTGCTAGCATTCAACGCTCCAACTATGAAGTGGTGCAAGATGAAGCCGATGAGTTTGTAATGAAAGAAGATGAAGAACCTCGTGAGCTCTTTCGAAGAGTGACCAAACTTGCGGTCTCACTCCTGTTGGAAATATGCCCTAGAGGCAATAATAAAAGTATTATTATATTTCATTGTTCATGATAATTGTCTTTTATTCATGCTATAACTGTATTATCCAGAAATCGTAATACACGTGTGAATACATAGACCACAATATGTCCCTAGTGAGCCTCTAGTTGACTAGCTCGTTGTGATCAACAGATAGTCATGGTTTCCTAGCTATGGACATTGGATGTCGTTGATAACGGGATCACATCATTAGGAGAATGATGTGATGGACAAGACCCAATCCTAAGCATAGCACAAAGATCGTGTAGTTCGTTTGCTAGAGCTTTTCCAATGTCAAGTATCTCTTCCTTCGACCATGAGATCGTAACTCCCGGATACCGTAGGAGTGCTTTGGGTGTATCAAACGTCACAACGAATCGGGTGACTATAAAGGTGCACTACAGGTATCTCCGAAAGTGTCTGTTGGGTTGACACGGATCGAGACTGGGATTTGTCACTCCGTATGACGGAGAGGTATCTCTGGGCCCACTCGGTAATGCATCATCATAATGAGATCAAAGTGACCAAGTGGTTGATCACGGGATCATGCATTACGGTACGAGTAAAGTGACTTGCCGGTAACGAGACTGAACAAGGTATTGGGATACCGACGATCGAGTCTCGGGCAAGTAACGTATCGATTGACAAAGGGAATTGTATACGGGGTTTGATTGAATCCTCGACATCATGGTTCAACCGATGAAATCATCGAGGAGAATGTGGGAGCCAACATGGGTATCCAGATCCCGCTGTTGGTTATTGCCCGAGAGTTGTCTCGGTCATGTCTGCGTGTCTCCCGAACCCGTAGGGTCTACACACTTAAGGTACGGTGACACTAGGGTTGTATGAATATGAGTATGCAGCATACCGAATGTTGTTCGGAGTCCCGGATGAGATCCCAGACGTCACGAGGAGTTTCGGAATGGTCCGGAGGTAAAGAATAATATATAGGAAGTGGTATTTTGGCCATCGGGAAAGTTTCGGGGTCTCCCGGTAATATACCGGGACCACCGGAAGGGTCCCGGGGGTCCACCCGGGTGGGGCCACCCATCCCGGAGGGCCCCACGGGCTGAAGTGGGAGGGCAGCCAGCCCATAGTGGGCTGGTGCGCCCCCCTAGGCCCACCCCCTGCGCTTAGGGTTGAAACCCTAGGATGGGGGGGGGGGCGCACCACATGCCTTGGGGGGCACTCCTCCCCCCTTGGCTGCCGCCCCCTTGGGAGATTCAATCTCCTGTGGCCGCACCCCCTTGGGGGCCTATATAAGGAGGGCAGGGGAGGCAGCCGCACCTTGTGCTTGGCGCCCCTCCCCGCAACACCTCGCCCTCCTCCGTAGTCGCATGGCCTCGCTGGAGTTCTCACTGATCCACCACCACGCCGTCGTCTGCTGGATCATCATCAACCTCTCCTTCCCCTTGCTGGATCAAGAAGGAGGGACGTCTCCCGTCCCGCACGTGTGTTGAACGCGGAGGTGCTGTCCGCTCAAAGACTTGGACATCGGTGATCTGAATCACGCCGAGTACGACTCCATCATCACCATCCCCTTGAAAGCTTCCGCACGCGATCTACAAGTGGTATGTAGATGCAAACTCACTCCCTTGACTCGTTGCTTAGATGAACTCATAGATGGATCCTGGTGAAACCGTAGGAAAAATTTTAATTTTCTGCAACGTTCCCCAACAACTCCGAGATCATGGGAGCAAGGACACGGACGACAATTGGATCAAGCGCAAGTTCCTCAAGGCCATGATACCCTACAACAAGGCTATGTCCTCCGTTATTCGTCAAAGACCGGACTTCCACTCCATGACCTCAAGTGAAGTGTTGGATGAGTTCGTTGCAATGAGCATCTTGGACAAGACCGCCGACAATGCGGTGCTCCGTTCTCAAAGGGCAAAGAAACCCAACCTTGTCTTGAAGGCCAAGGTTATTGTGGAAGAAGAAGAAGAAGAGGAAGAAGAGGAGAGCAACCCCGAAGACACGAAATATGATTATCATGAGCACATGGCTCTTGCTTCAAGACAATTTTGGAGCAAGAAGAATTCAAGACCCAACTTCAACAAGAACAACTCAAGTGGCTTCAAGGGCAAGCAATGAGTTAGAACTTGTTTCAACTGTGGCAATGTGAGCCATTTCATTGCGGATTGTCCTTATGAGAAGCGGGAAGACAATGGTGGCAAGTTCATCCGAAAAGACAAAGCCAAGTCCTTCCCCAACAAGAACAACTTCACCAAGAAGACTCCTACTCGTGGGTTGGTGGTTCAAGAAGAATACCATGAGGATGACGATGATGATGAAAATGGAGAAGCAATGGCCATGGCCTCCATTGCCATTGCTACCACTCACCGGGTGTCGCTCTTTGATTCACCCAACGAGAACATCACCGCCAAGTGCCTCATGGCTAAGGCCTCCAACAAGGTAACCCCCAACATCAAAACCACCATCATTACTAATCCCTCTTTAGAGGTTGCATTGATGATCATGAGGGGTCTAATGAGGATGTGAATGAATTTGAGTCATTTATGAGTAAGCTCAAGGACAAATCCAAGAAGCACTTTGTTGCTCTCTTGGAACAACTTGGTGAAGCCAATGACATGATCGAGGCTCACGAAGAAACCATCTCTAAGATGGAAGGTCATAGTCGTGACTATACCGATGAGATACCGGATCTCTCTAATGCTCTTGAGGAAGAGCGTGGGCATCATTTGACACTTGAGGAGTCATACAACGATGACCATGCTAAGTTAAAGAAAGATCTTGATCATGCTCTTGTTGTGTCTCGTGTGCTAACTTCCGAAAAGGCTAAACTTGGGGTTGATCATGCTAGACTCAAGGAGGAGTTTGATGTACTTGACAAGGCCCACAAGGTCTTGAAGGGTTCTCACGCTAACCTCAAGGAGTCTCATGCTCAACTCTAAGTTAAGCTTGTTGGGGAACATTGCAGAAAATAAAAAATTTCTACACTTTCACCAAGATCAATCTATGGAGTCATCTAGCAACGAGATAGAGGAGTGCATCTACATACCCTTGTAGATCACGCGGAAGCGTTCAAGAGAACGGGGTTGAGGGAGTCGTACTCGACGTGATCCAAATCACCGATGATCCTAGTGCCGAACGGACGGCACCTCCGCGTTCAACACACGTACGGTTGGGGAGGACGTCTCCCCTTCTTGATCCAGCAAGGGGAGGAAGATGTTGATGGAGATCCAGCAGCACGACGGCGTGGTGGTGGAAGTAGCAGCTATCTCGGCAGGGCTTCGCCAAGCTCTACGAGAGGGAGAGGTGTTGCAGAGGGAGAGGGAGGCGCCAGGGACTTGGGTGCGGCTGCCCTCCCTCCCCTTCTTTATATAGGGGCCAGGGGGGCGCCGGCCCCCTTGGAGATCCCATCTCAAGGGGGGCGGCGGCCAAGGGGGGTGGCTTGCCCCCCAAGCCAAGTGGGTGCACCCACCACCCCTAGGGTTTCCAACCCTAGGCGCAGGGGGGCCAAGGGGGGGCGCACCAGCCCACCAGGGGCTCGTTCCCCTCCCACTTCAGCCCATGGGGCCCTCCGGGATAGGTGGCCCCACCCGGTGGACCCCGGGACCCTTCCGGTGGTCCCAGACAATACCGTGACCCCAAACATTCCCGATGGTCAAACCGACTTCCCACATATAACTCTTCACCTCCGGACCATTCCGAACTCCACGTGATGTCCGGATCTCATCCGGACTCAACAACTTTTGGGTTATCGATACTATTATCTCTACAACCCTAGCGCCACCGAACCTTATGTGTAGACCCTACGGGTTCAGAGACATGCGCACATGACCGAGACGATTCTCCGCCAATAACCAACAACGGATCTCGATACCCATGTTGGCTCCCACATGTTCCATGATGATCTCATCGAATGAACCACGATGTCGAGGATTCAAGTAATCCCGTATTCAATTCCCTTTGTCAATCGGTACGTTACTTGCCCGAGATTCGATCATCGGTATCCCAATACCTCGTTCAATCTCATTACCGGCAAGTCACTTTACTCGTACCGTAATGCATGATCCCGTGACTAACCACTTAGTCACTTTGAGCTCATTATGATAATGCATTACCGAGTGGGCCCAGAGATACCTCTCCGTCATATGGAGTGACAAATCCCAGTCTCGATCCGTGTCAACCCAACAGACACTTTCGGAGATACCTATAATACACCTTTATAGTCACCCAGTTATGTTGTGATGTTTGGTATACCCAAAGCACTCCTACGGTATCCAGGAGTTACACGATCTCATGGTCTAAGGAATAATACTTGACATTGGAAAAGCTCTAGCAAACGAACTACACGATCTTGTACTATGCTTAGGATTGGGTCTTGTCCATCACATCATTCTCCCAATGATGTGATCCTGTTAACAATGACATCCAATGTCCATGGTCAGGAAACCGTGACCATCTATTGATAAACGAGCTAGTCAACTAGAGGCTCACTAGGGACATGTTGTGGTCTTATATATTCACACATGTATTACGATTTCCGGATAACACAATTATAGCATGAATAAAAGACAATTATCATGAACGAGGAAATATAATAATAACCATTTTATTATTGCCTCTAGGGCATATTTCCAACAAAGCTAACCAAGGAAAAGGCCACCTTTCCTCATATGGTATTAATTGATAATGCATATGCCACTAACCCGTGTTGTGAGCATGTGCATCTTGTGGAGGAGAATGCCAAGTTGAAGGATCAACTTGAGAAGGCCTTGTGACATGCATTCAAGGTGAAAAGAACCTCAATGACCTTTTGAGCAATCGAAACGAAGTTGTGGCCAAGAAGGGAATTGGGTTTGCTCCCAAATCCAAGAATAAGAAGAAGAACGACAAGACCAAATGACCTCCTCCTCTCAAGCAAACTTTTGTGAAAGAGGGAGAGGGTGCTCCTAAGGAGAAGAAGGAAAATGTGAAGGGTGTTGATGCCAGAAAGGGCAAAACCATCTCCTCCAACAAAGCCGGCGACTTTAACCCATCATATGTGTTGTGCCGTGCTAGTGATGGGCATGTTTATGCTAAATTTGTTGGTTCTCCTTATGAGTACATTGAATGGTCTATTTGGGTTCCTAAGACCCTTGTTACTAACATCAAAGGACCCATTACTAAATGGGTACCTAAAACTAAGCATTGATCTCTTGTAGGTGTTTGCTTCCGATGGAGGATCATGGTTGCTCGATAGTGGAGCAACAAATCATATGACCAGGAGCAAGGACTTGGTGGTGGACGTGCAGAAGATTCCATCTATGCCCACCAATGTAGAGTGGGGTGATGCCTCACATTCTAAGGCAATGGGTCTTGGCAAGGTTGTCGTTTCTCATGATCTAATGATCGAGAAAGTCATGCTTGTTGAGTCCCTTGCATACAATTTACTTTCCGTTTGTCAACTTGCACTTATGGGCTTTGCCACTTTCTTTGATATTGATACCGTGGCCCTCTTGTGGAGCAAGACTCTTAAAGTAGCCTTTGTTGGGCATGTCAAGAACGGTCTCTATGTGATTAACTTTTCGGATCGACCCACTAAGACCGTGACATGCCTAGTGGCTAAAGTTGACGTGGGATGGCATTAGCATCGCCGTTTAGCCCACATCAATATGAGATCTTTGCAAAGTCTTCTCAAGTGGGACCATGTCCATGGACTAACAAATGTTAGTTTTGCCAAAGATCGTGCTTGTAGTGCTTGTATTGAAGGAAAGCTTCATGAGAAGGCTCACCCTCCCACGACCATCATCTACTCGAAGAGACCCTTGGAGCTCCTTCACATGGATCTCTTTGGGCCACCATCATTTGATAGTCTTGGAGGTAGAAAGTATTGCTTGGTGATTTTGGATGATTATTCAAGATACACTTGGGTATACTTTTTCAAGAGTAAGAGTGAGACTCAACAAACCATCATCGACTTTGCAAATGAAGCTCAACGTCAACATGATGCAAAGATCTTGACAATAAGAAGTGACAACGGCACCGAGTTCAAGAAGTACACCTTGGATGAGTTTCTTAGTGATGAGGGGATCAAGCATCAATATGCTGCACCATATACCCCTCAACAAAATGGTGTCGCGGAGAGGAAGAACCGGACATTGATGGATGCGGCAAGGACCATGATGGCAGAGTTCAAGTCTCCATACAACTTTTGGGCCGAAGCCATCAACACCGCATGTCATGCATCCAATTGGCTCTATCTCCGCAAGGGCTTGATCAAGACTCCTTATGAAATACTCACCGGTAACAAGCCCAATCTCAAGTACTTCCAGGTGTTCGGGTGTAAGTGTTTCATTCTCAAGAAAGGTGTTCGTTTGTCTAAATTTGAGGCTAGAGCTTATGAGGGCATATTTGTTGGTTATGCTACAAACTCTCATGCTTACCGTGTCCTCAACAAGTCCACCGGACTCATTGAGGAGATGTGTAACGTAGAGTTTGATGAAAATAACGGCTCCCAAGTGGAGCAAAGTGGTACTTGTGATGTAGGTGATGAAATTCCTCCCCAAGCCATAAGAAGAATGGGTATTGGTCATATTCTACCCATTGAGGAACCCCTTGTGGCTGAAGGAGAAGGACAATGCTCCACTCAAGTGGAGCCATCACCTTCCCAAGACCCACACGCTTCTGAAGAACAAAGTGAAGGCCCTCAACCACGTGAACAATACCAAGGACAAGATCAACCTCAAGATGGTGGTGAACCACCAAATGACGTCCAAGGTCAAGTTCTTTCCCTCGAGCAAGTTCAAGATCAAGAGAAAACTCAAGATTTTGAACAAGCTCAAGACGGCGCTCAAGATAATCAAGTTAATCCTCCTCCTTCCACATCCGAGGAGGAATTAGAGCGTCGTGCCGCGAAGATTGCTTCCAAACTCACCACCAAAGGTCATCTCATGGAGAATATGGTTGGAAGCCTAAGAAAGGGGGTAAGCACTCGTAGACAATTAGCAAACTATTTTGAACATCATGCGTTTGTCTCTTGTGTTGAACCCCAAAAGGTCTATGAGGCGCTCGAAGATCCGGATTGGCTCAATGCCATGCATGAAAACTCAACAACTTCGAGTACAACAAGGTGTGGAGATTGGTGCCAAGGCTGTCGGGGAACCACAACGTCATTGGAACCAAGTGGATATTCAAGAACAAGCAAGATGCTCATGGGAACATCATTCACAACAAGGCAAGATTGGTTGCACAAGGCTACTCCCAAGTCGAGGGTATCGACTACGGTGAAACCTTTGCTCCCATTGCTCGCCTTGAATCCATACGTTTGTTGATTGCTTATGCTTCCCATCACAACTTTAAGTTGCAAAAAATGGATGTGAAAAGTGCTTTTATTAATGGTCCTATTAATGAGTTGGTCTATGTTAAGCAACCCCCCGGGTTCGAGGATCCCTACTTCCCGGATCATGTGTATCAACTCGATAAGGCACTCTATGGCCTTAAACAAGCCCCACATGCGTGGTATGACCACCTTACCGAGTTGCTACAAGATCGTGGATTTGAGGTGGGGCAAATCGATCTCACTCTTTTTACTAAGAAGGTCAAAGGGGAGTTGTTTGTATGCCAACTATATGTTGATGATATTATCTTTGGTTCCCCTAACAAAACTTTCAATGAGGAATTTGCCGCTCTCATGACCCCCAAGTTCAAGATGTCTTCAATGGGAGAGTTGAAGTTCTTCCTTGGTTTTGACATCAAATAAAGAAGAGAAGGTACCTTCATCAACCAAGCCAAATACACTCAAGACATGCTAAAAAGATTCAAGCTAAGTGATGTCAAGCTGGCTTCTACTCCAATGCCTACCAAGTGCCAACTTGACCTTGATCCCAATGGTAAAGCGGTGGATCAAAAGCTATATCGCTCCATGATTGGCTCCTTGCTTTACCTTTGTGCATCTAGACCGGATATCATGTTGAGTGTGGGAATATGTGCACGGTTTCAAGCCGCACCAAAGGAAAGCCACTATGTGGCGGTCAAGCGAATCTTTCGATATTTGGCTCATACCCCAAACTTTGGCTTATGGTACCCAAGAGGAGCAAACTTCAAGCTTGAAGGATATACGGATTCCGATTGTGCGGGAGACAAAGTGGATAGGAAGTCCACTTTCGGAGGGTGCCAATTTCTTGGTTGCTCTTTGGTGAGTTGGTCTTCCAAGAAGCAAAGTTGTGTGTCTCTCTCGTCCACCGAAGCGGAGTATGTGGCGGCCGGTAGTTGTTGTGCACAACTCTTATGGATGAGGCAAACTTTAAAGGAGTACGGTGTCATTTGTGACAAAGTGCCTCTTTGGTGTGATAATGAAAGTGCCATCAAGTTTTCTCTCAATCCGGTGCAACACTTCAAGACAAAGCATATTGAGATTCGATATCACTTCATTCGGGATCACATTAGGCGAGGGAAGATCGAGCTCAAGTATGTCAACACTCATGATAACCTTGTAGATATTTTCACGAAGCCCTTGGATGAAGCAAAATTTCGCGAGTTAAGGCATGATCTAAATATCATTGATTCGAGCAATGTGACTTGAACCCTTGCACCTCCCACCACACTCAACTTGTTGTCTAGTTTAGGTGTAGGCATGGACATAGGGGGAGTGTAGTTCTCTCAATGAACTCTCCCTCCCCCCATTATGCATAAATCTATCAACTATTTCACATTAGCCATTTTTTATGGTACTTGTGCTTCAAAGACGAGTTTTGGTCATGGGCCCAAGGATAATTCTTCGCGGTGCCATACCAACTGACTCAAACATAG
Source organism: Aegilops speltoides (assembly GCA_021437245.1). Taxonomy (NCBI): domain Eukaryota; kingdom Viridiplantae; phylum Streptophyta; class Magnoliopsida; order Poales; family Poaceae; genus Aegilops; species Aegilops speltoides. The sequence continues at coordinate 407,507,723 of CM038142.1, forward strand.
GTGGCTCCGGCCACCGCCCTCTCCTTTTGAGAAGTAGTGTCGTGTGGTTGCTTCTTGTTGTCTTTCTGCCTTTGGGTTGTGCGTGTTCTTCTGGTGTCTCTTGTGCTAAAAGTTTCCTTGAGAAGACCTCTTTTGTGTGTTGAAACTTGCTTTTTCTTGAGCTCATGGTAATACCGCAGCCTGCTACGGTACAACCGCGTGTGGAGAGCACGGTACTACCGCCCCCACGCGGCAGTAATTTTTTACTGCCGCCTGGGAGAGCGGTACTACCGCTTTGGTGCGGTACTTCCGCCCAAGCGGTACTACCGCGATGATGTGCGGAACTACTGCACTGTCGTAGACGCGTGGGGATAAGGATAGGCAGGGGGAGTTCTAACTCCCCCATATGTTGGGGAACGTAGTAATTTCAAAAAATTTCCTACGCACACGCAAGATCATGGTGATGTATAGCAACGAGAGGGGAGAGTGTTGTCCACATACCCTTGTAGACCCAAGCGAAGCGATCACAACGTAGAGGAAGTAGTCGACGCTCTCCTCGCGATCCGACCGATCCCGCACGTTACTCGGCGCCCGAAGTTCTTGACACACGACAGCTTGATGACGCCCCTCGACTCGATCCAGCCGAGTGTCGAGGGAGAGTTTCATCAGCACGACGGCGTGGTGACGATCTTGATGTTTCACCGGCGCAGGGCTTCGCCTAAGCTTCGCGACGGTATGACTGAGGTGGAATATCGTGGAGGGGGGCACCGCACACGGCTAAGGAACGATCCGTAGATCAACTTGTGTCTCTTGTGTGTTCTATGGTGCCTCTACCTCAGTATATAAAGGAGCCAAGGGGGGAGGGGGCGCCGGCCAGGAGAGAGAGGCGCAGGAGGAGTCCTACTCCTTCCGGAGTAGGACTCCCTCCAATCCTATTCCAATTAGGATTCCTGAGGGGAAAAGAGGAGGAGGGGTCCACCTCTCCTAGTCCTAATAGGACTAGGGGAAGGGGAGGCGCAGCCCATCTAGGGCAGCCCTTCTCTTTTTCCACTAAGGCCCACTATGGCCCATATAGCTCCCGGGGTTCGGTAACCCTCCAGAACCCGAAAAAATCGATTTCACCCTAACACTTCCGATATCCAAATATAGGCTTCCAATATATCAATCTTTACGCCTCGACCATTTCGAGACTCCTCGTCATGTCCGTGATCACATCCGGGACTCAACTTCTTCGGTACATCAAAATACATAAACTCATAATAACCGCCATCGAAACCTTAAGCGTGCGGACCCTACGGTTCGAGAACAATGTAGACATGACCTAGAACTATTCTCGGTCAATAACCAATAGCGGGACCTGGATGCCCATATTGGTTCCTACACATTCTACGAAGATCTTTATCGGTCGACAAGATAACAACATACGTTGTTCCCTTTGTCATCGGTATGTTACTTGTCCGAGATTCGATCGTCGGTATCCAATACCTAGTTCAATCTCGTTACCGCAAGTCTCTTTACTCGTTCCGTAATACATCATCTCACAACTAACTCATTAGTTGTTATGCTTGCAAGGCTTCAGTGATGTGCATTACCGAGAGGGCCAGAGATACCTCTCCGACAATCGGAGTGACAAAACCTAATCTCAAATACGCCAACCCAACATCTACCTTTGGAGACACCTGTAGTACTCCTTTATAATCACCCGATTACGCCAGGACGCTTGGTAGCACCCAAAGTGTTCCTCCGTAAACGGAGTTGCATAATCTCATAGTTACAGGAACATGTATATGTCATGGATAAAAGCAAGAGCAACATACTAAACGATCGTGGTGCTAAGCTAATGGAATGGGTCATGTCAATCGATCATTCTACTAATGATGTGACCTTATTAATCAAATAACAACTCCTTGTTCATGGTCGGAAACATAACCATCTTTGATTAACAAGCTAGTCTAGTAGAGGCATACTAGTGACATGTTGTTTTGTCTATGCATTCACACATGTATCATGTTTCCGGTTAATACAATTCTAGCATGAATGATAAACATTTATCATGAAATAAGGAAATAAATAATAACTTTATTATTGCCTCTAGGGCATATTTCCTTCACCATACCCATTCGTCAGTTTCCCCACTTCGTCTCTCTCTCTCTCTCCCTCGCTCAAGAACGGGGCCGGCATCTTTCGCCGGATCTCCGCCTCCGGCTGCTCTCCTGCAATTCCGTCCGGTGGGATCGTTCCCCACCACGTGCTCTTGCCATGGACCAAGGTCTTTCCCCAACTCCCTCTCGTTTTTGTTATTTTCTTTGCCTCTAGGTTTTTGGGGGAGACTTGTGTGTTCTTGAGATTTTTAGGCTAAATCTATGCAAGAGTAGGATATAGGAGAGTAGTATTGCGTAGGGATTATACTTGTCTTTTTGTCCTATGCTAGATTTGATCAACCGTAGTACCGCCGTGGTTTCGCGGTTCTTCTCAGATTCAAACTTTGGTTCGGATCTGACACGGTGCGGTACTACCGCGTCACATTGCGGTACTACCGCTTGTCTGGTACTACCGCCCGTCGGGCGTGGTACTACCGCGCTCGCTGCGGCACTAAACTTTTACTACCACTCCCACCCCGGTACTACCGTGACCTCACACGGTACTACCGCGACTTGGAGCGGTACTAAAATTTTTAGTATCGCGGCATCCGGCAGTACTACCGTGGATCCAATCTATCTCATGGCAACTTTCACGTATACTTTCTATGTGTTTCTTGTGCTTTGCCGTGGTCTTTGCATTGATCCTTTTTGCTTGTCGTGGGTGTTTTGCGTTTTGTGTCTCAGGTGGTGGCTCTCGCCGTTCCAATCCCAGTCGTGACACTGGCTCCAAGCGTCTGCACAATCCAGGTGAAGCACCAGAGGGCTCCACTACCCCCAAGCGCCATGTCAAGACATCCGCTAGTAAGCACAAGGAACCACTAAGGGCATGGACGAGATATCCCAATCTGAGTTCGTCCGTCTCAGGCAGCTCAACCCGTATATGAATCCTCGTGTTACTGTCAGAGGTTGTGAACGGTTTTGGAACAAGCAGCAGACTCTCACCTATCTGGATGTCATCAAGAACAAGCAAAATACCTACGTGGATGTCAAATGGATAGAAAAGCATCACCTGAGGAAGGACAAGTTTCGTGAGTACTTTGGGGAAGCTCTGTATTTGGTGGAGCAGTTTGGTATTGAACATGTGATCTCTTTTCACCTTGACTATGACCCTGAACTTATCTGTCAGTTCTTTGCCTCAGTATACTTTCACCCTGATGAGGAGCGGAGGATGGCCTGGATGACCAATGGCTGTAAGTTGACTGCTACATGGAAGGAGTTCATGGATCTGCTCCATGTTCCTGATGACGGGCTCGACAGTCCCGTGGGTGTTCGCCCCCATGTTAATTCTGAGTCTGCTAACAAGGACAAGCTTCAGCCATTCTATGTTGAGAAGGCGCTTGCCAATGGCAAGTCGGCGTGGGTGCTCAACTCTTTTCTGGATATCATGTATCACATCTTCCGCAACTCTTTGTTCCCTCGCATTGGTGACAAGGACAAGGTTCATGCCTATATGGTGGATATGATGCTCCTTTGTGAGGAGGCTCGTGTGTCTCATACTCAGCCGCTTGATGTCTCACACATCATGTGGTGTGAGCTTCGGTTTGCGGTGTTCAACCACAAGGTGCCTATCTATGGGCCATATCTGTTTCTGCTGATTTCAAAGACTTGGGAGAAGATGTTCCCTGGTGATGAGTTCCTTGCTCCTGACTGGATTTGACATGATCCCATCTGTCTTCGTGTCAAGTCCAACTGGGCCAACACTACTACTCATGCTGAGGCGTTTGCTGCTAGGAGGGCTGTTGATGAGGAGGAGGCTGGCGTAGAGGATGTTGCTGAGGACCGTGCTGCTAGGTCTTCCCATAGTTCCTCTATGCCCTCGTGGGCCAAGAAGCTGAAGGACAAGATGAAGACTCTTTTCTGCATGCAAGCTAAGGGGCAGTACAGGACTCACATGGCATTCAAGGAGAGTCGCTGCCAGGACAAGAAGATCTTGCAGCTGTATGGCGAGGACGTGTCTGGCGGTTCTGAGGATCGCATCACTCCAGAGGCCGAGTGGATGGAGAAGCAAGGCTACAGGTGGACTGATTCTGAGGAGGACGTCGAGGAGACCATCCCTGCCGCCGAGTCTGACGAGGACCGTTGGGATGAGTTCCCTGCTTGAGCCACCCCTTGTGTGTAGGTGTCCTCTCTGCCTTTTTGGCGTCCCGATGCCAAAGGGGGAGAGAGTGTAGGGATTTGCGAGTCGTGTCGTGTGTCGTCGTTCGTGTTCGGTGTGTTTGCTTTCTCGTTTGAACCTCGTTTCGGTTGCTTTGGGTTGCTTTCCTTCATATGGTGTAAGACATATGCACTCTATCTATCTTAGCGAGCTTGTGATATATTGTGCTACCTTTGTGCTATGCTCTTGCTTAGATGTTAGTAATCATGCCTTTGTCTCTAAATATAGGGGGGTGTTGATCCTAGTTTGTGTGCTATGCAGTCCAAAGCATTCATCTAGATTGCGCACATCTAGGGGGAGCCCGTCTATATTGTAGAGAGGAGGGGTTTGCCTTTGCTCAATATTATCTCCTTTTATGCAAATCCCGTATTGTCATCAATCCACCAAAAAGGGGGAGATTGTAAGGGCATATTTATCCCGAAGGTGTTTTGGTGATTGATGACAATGCTTTTGCGGACTAATCGTGTACCTTGAGTTTCTCAGACGCTTCATCACTAGGCACGAGACGATTCGGTGCCCCTCGAAGACTATTGAAGACGACGTTGTTCTACGTTTCTTTTTGGTGGATTTGATTCGTAGGAGAGCCGTACTATTAACAGGGGGTCCGCGTCGGAAAGGTTCGGGTGGAATCATCACGTACACGTTCCCCTCCTTGTCTCCACCTTTCCCTTGCGCTTTGGAGCTTTCCTCGGTTATCCTCTTTGTGCTTATCCTGGAGGCTATTGCTGATCTTGTGGTAGTACTGCTCTCTGGAGCGGTAGTAACGCAAGCACCTGCGGTAGTACCGCTGGAGTCCACGGTAGTAACACTCCTTTGGAGTCTTAGTACCGTGGCTCCCAGGCCTAGTGCCGCTCCGGTGCGGTAGTAGGGGCGGATGTAATTTTTTACATCCGCGCCCCCACGGTAGTACCGCACGTCGCTCGCGGTAGTACCGCGGGTGCCAACGGTAGTACTGCTCCTCTGGAGTCGTAGTATCGTGGCCCTCATGCCTAGTATCGCTGCGTCGCGGTAGTAAGAGCGGATGTAATTTTTGTTGGAAATAAGCCCTAGAGGCAATAATAAATAAGTTATTATTATATTTCCTTGTTCATGATAATCGTTTATTATCCATGCTATAATTGTATTGATAGGAAACTCAGATACATGTGTGGATATATAGACAACACCATGTCCCTAGAAAAGCCTCTAGTTGACTAGCTCGTTGATCAATAGATGGTTACGGTTTCCTGACCATGGACATTGGATGTCATTGATAACGGGATCACATCATTGGGAGAATGATGTGATGGACAAGACCCAATCCTAAGCCTAGCACAAAGATCGTGTAGTTCGTATGCTAAAGCTTTTCTAATGTCAAGTATCCTTTCCTTAGACCATGAGATTGTGCAACTCCCGGATACCGTAGGAATGCTTTGGTGTACCAAACGCCACAACGAATCGGGTGGCTATAAAGGTGCACTACATGTATCTCCGAAAGTGTCATTGGGTTGGTACGAATCAAGATGGGATTTGTCACCCATGTAAATGGAGAGGTATCTCTGGCCCACTCGGTAGGACATCATCATAATGTGCACAATGTGACCAAGGGGTTGATCACGGATGATGTGTTATGGAACGAGTAAAGAGACTTGCCGTAACGAGATTGAACAAGGTATCGGTATACCGACGATCGAATCTCGGGCAAGTACAATACCGCTAGACAAAGGGAATTGTATACGGATCGATTGAGTCCTTGACATCGTGGTTCATCCGATGAGATCATCGTGGAACATGTGGGAGCCAACATGGGTATCCAGATCCCGCTGTTGGTTATTGACCGGAGAACGCCTCGGTCATGTCTCAAGATGGTTCCCGAACCCGTAGGGTCTACACACTTAAGGTTCGATGACGCTAGGGTTATAAAGGAAGTTTGTATGTGGTTACCGAATGTTGTTCGGAGTCCTGGATGAGATCCCAGACATCACGAGGACTTCCCGAATGGTCCAGAGGTAAAGATTTATATATGGGAAGTCCTATTTTGGCCACCGGAAAATGTTCGGGATTTTTCGGTATTGTACCAGGAATGTTCTAGAAGGTTCCGGAGTGGGGCCCACCTGCATGGGGGGGCCACATGAACGTGGGTAGTGGGGGCAAGGCCCCACACCCCTGGTCAAGGTGCACCAAGATCCCCCTTTAGAAGGAATAAGATCATATCCCGAAGGGATAAGATCAAGATCCCTAAAAAGGGGGAATAACCATTGGTGGGGAAGGAAATGATGGGATTTCTTTCCTCCCACCTTTGCCAACGCCCTAATGGACTTGGAGGGCAAGAAACCATCCCCCTCCACCCCTATATATAGTGGGAGGCGATGGGAGCTTTACCCAAGTTCCGGCGCAGCCCTCCCCTCTCACAAGTTCTCCTCCTCTCCCGGTGCTTGGCGAAGCCTCGCAGATTGCCACGCCTCCACCACCACCATGCCATCGTGCTGCTGCTGGACGGAGTCTTCCCTAACCTCTCCTCTCTCCTTGCTGGATGAAGGCATGGGAGACGCCACCGGCTGTACGTGTGTTGAACGCGGAGGTGCCGTCCGCTCGCACTAGGATCTTCGGTGATTTGGATCACGACGAGTCACGACTCCTTCAACCCCGTTCTCTTGAACGCTTCCGCTTAGCGATCTACAAGGGTATGTAGATGCACTCTCCTTCCCCACGTTGCTGGTTTCTCCATAGATAGATCTTGGTGACACGAGGAAAATTTTGAATTTCTGCCACGCTCCCCAACAAAGGGCATCATGAGCTAGGTCTATTGTGTAGATTCTTTGCATGAGTAGAACACAAAGTAGTTGTGGGCGTTGATGTTGTTCAATATGCTTACCGTTACTAGTCCAATCTTGTTTCGACGGTATTGTGGGATGAAGCGGCCCGGACCGACCTTACACATACTCTTACGTGAGACAGGTTCCACCGACTGACATGCACTTGGTGCATAAGGTGGCTAGCGGGTGCCAGTCTCTCCCACTTTAGTCGGATCGGATTCGATGAAAAGGGTCCTTATGAAGGGTAAATAGCAATTGACATATCATGTTGTGGTTTTTATGTAGGTAAGAAACGTTTGTTAGAAACCCATAGCAGCCACGTAAAACATGCAAACACCAATTAGAGGACGCCTAACTTGTTTTTGCAGGCATGCTATGTGATGTGATATGGCCAAGAAGAATGTGATGAATGATATGTGATGTATGAGATTGATCATGTTCTTGTAATAGGAATCACGACTTGCATGTCGATGAGTATGACAACCGGCAGGAGCCATAGGAGTTGTCTTAATTTATTGTATGACCTGCGTGTCATTAAACAACGCCATGTAATTACTTTACTTTATTGCTAACCGTAGCCATAGTAGTAGAAGTAATAAGTTGGCGAGACAACTTCATGGAGACACGATGATGGAGATCATGATGATGGAGATCATGGTGTCATGCGGTGACGATGATGATCATGGAGCCTCAAGATGGAGATCAAAGGAGCAAAATGATATTGGCCATATCATGTCACTATTTGATTGCATGTGATGTTTATCATGTTTATGCATCTTGTTTACTTAGAACGACGGTAGTAAATAAGATGATCCTTACAAAAATTTCAAGAAGTGTTCTCCCTAAGCGTGCACCGCTGCTAAAGTTCGTCGCTTCTAAGCACCACGTGATGATCGGGTGTGATGGATTCTTACGCTCACATACAACGGTGTAAGACAGATTTACACACGCGAAACACTTAGGGTTAACTTGACGAGCCTAGCATGTACAGACATGGCCTCGGAACACAGAGACCGAAAGGTTGAGCATGAGTCGTATAGTAGATACAATCAACATGAAGATGTTCACCGATGATGACTAGTCCGTCTCACGTGATGATCGGACACGGCCTAGTTGACTCGGATCATGTAATCACTTAGATGACTAGAGGGATGTCTATCTGAGTGGGAGTTCATAAGATGAACTTAATTATCCTGAACATAGTTAAAAGACCCTTTGCAAATTATGTCATAGCTCGCGCTTTAGTTCTACTCTTTTAGATATGTTCCTAGAGAAAATATAGTTGAAAGTTGATAGTAGCGATTATGCGGACAGTAGAAAGCTTATGTCCTTAATGCACCGCTCAGTGTGCTGAACCCCAAACGTCGTTTGTGGATGTTGCGAACATCGGACATACATGTTTTGATAACTACGTGATAGTTCAGTTAAACGGTTTAGAGTTGAGGCACCAAAGACGTTTTTGAAACATCGCGAACATATGAGATGTTTCGAGGGCTGAAATTGGGATTTCGTGCTCGTGCTCACGCCAAGAGGTATAAGACCTCGACAATTTTCTTAGCCTGCAAACTAAGGGAGAAAAGCTTAATCGTTGAGCTTGTGCTCGATTGTCCGAGTGCAACAATCACTTGAATCGAGTGGGAGTTGATCTTCCGGATGAGATAGTGATGTTTCTCCAAAGTCATTGCCACCAAGCTGCTAGAGCTTCATGATGAACTATAACATATCGTGGATAGATATGATGATCCTTGAGGTATTCACGATGTTTGACACCGCGAAAGTAGAAATCTAGAAGGAGCATCAACTGTTGATGGTTGGTGAAACCACTAGTTTCAAGAAGGGCAAGGGCAAGAAGGGATACTTCATGAAACGGCAAATCAGCTCATTGCTCCAAGTGAAGAAACCCAAGGTTGAACCCAAACCCGAGACTAAGTGCTTCGTGATAAGGGAATAGTCACTAGAGCGGAATTACCCTAGATACTTGGTAGATGAGAAGGTGGTAAGGTCGATAGAAGTATATTGATATACATTATGTTAATGTGTACTTTACTAGTACTCCTAGTAGCACCAGTGGTATTAGATACCGGTTCGGTTGCTAAGTGTTAGTAACTCAAATAAAAGCTACGGAATAAACGGAGACTAGCTAAAGGTGAGTCGACGATATGTGTTGGAAGTGTTTCCAAGGTTGATGTGATCAAGCATCGCACACTCCCTCTACCATCGAGATTTGGTGTTTATGCTGAGCATAGACATGATTGATTATGTCTATCGCAATGCGGTTATTCTTTAAGGAGAATAATGGTTACTCTATTTATTTGAGTAATACCATCAATGGTCTTGCACCTAAAAGAATGGTTTATTGAATCTCGATCGTAGTGATACACATTTTCATGCCAAAAGATATAAGATAGTACCACTTACTTGTGGCACTGCCATGTAAGTCATATTGGTGTAAAACGCATGAAGAAGCTCCATGATGATGGATCTTTGGACTCACTCGTTTTTGAAAAAGTTTGAGATATGCGAACCATGTCTATTGGTGTATACGCATGAAGAAACTCCATTCAAGATGGATCGTTTGGACTCACTTGATTTTGAATCACTTGAGATATGCAAATCATACCACATGGGCAAGATGACTGAAAAGCCTCGGTTTCAGTAAGATGGAACAAGATAGCAACTTGTTGTAAGTAACACATTTTGATGTGTGCAGTCCAATGAGGTGCTGAGGCATGCAGTGAATATCGTTATGTTCTTACTTCACAGATTATTCAAGTAGATGTAGAGTATATTCACTTGATGAAACAAAAGTCTGAATTATTGAATGGTTCAAGTAATTTCAGAGTGAAGTTGAAGATCATCGTGACAAAAGGATGAAATGTCTATGATATGATCATAGAGATGAGTATCTGAGTTACGAGCTTTGGCACGCAATTAAGACATTGTGGAAATTGTTTCACAATTAATACCGCCTGGAACACCATAGTTTGATGGTGTGTCCGAACATCATAGTTGCACCCTATTGGATATGGTGCGTACCATGATGTCTCTTATCGAATTACCATTGTCGTTTATGGGTTAGGTATTAGCGACAACCGCACTCACTTTAATAGGGCACCACATAATTCTGTTGAGATGACACCATATGAACTGTGGTTTAGAGAAACCTAAGCTGTCATTTCTTAAAAGTTTGGGGCTGCGACGCTTATGTGAAAAAGTTTCAGGTTGATAAGCTCGAACCCAAAGCGGATAAAATGCATCTTCATAGGACACCCAAAACAGTTGGGTATACCTCCTAATTCAGATCCGAAAGCAATAGTGATTGTTTCTTGAATCGGGTCCTTTCTCGAGGAAAAGTTTGTCTCGAAAAGTTGAGTGGGAGGATGGTGGAGACTTGATGAGGTTATTGAACCGTCACTTCAACTAGTGTGTAGCAGGCACGTGAAGTTGTTCTCTGTAGCACCTACACCAATTGAAGTGGAAGCTATGATAGTGATCATGAAGCTTCGATCAAGTCACTACCAAACCTCAGAGGGACGACAAGGACGCGTCATCGCCGGAGTGGTACGGTGATCCTGTCTTGAAGGTCATGTTGCTAGACAACAATGAACCTATGAGCTATGGAGAAGCAATGGTGGGCCCATATTCCGACAAATGGTTAGAAGCCATGAAATCCGAGATAGGATCCATATATCAGAACAAAGCATGGACTTTGGTGGACTTGCCCGATAATCGGCAAGCCATTGAGATAAATGGATCTTTAAGAAGAAGACGGACGTGGATGGTAATGTCACCGTCTATGAAGCTTGACTTGTGGCGAAGAGTTTTTCACAAGTTCAAGGAGTTGACTACGATGAGATTTTCTCATCCATAGCGATGTTTAAGTCCGTCGGAATCATGTTAGCATTAGCTGCATTTATGAAATCTGGCAGATGGATGTCGAAACGAGTTTCCTTACCAGTTTTGTAAGGAAAGGTTGTATGTGATACAATCAGAAAGGTTTTGTCAATCCTAAGGATGCTAAAAGGTATGCTAGCTCCAGCAATCCTTCTAAGGACTGGAGTAAGCATCTCGGAGTTGGAATATGTACTTTGATAAGATGATCAAAGATTTTGGGTTTATACAAATTTATGAGAAACTTGTATTTCCAAAGAAGTGAGTGGGAGCACTATAGAATTTCTGATGAGTATATGTTGTTGACATATTGTTGATCAGAAATGATGTAGAATTTTTGGAAAGCATATAGGGTTATTTGAAAAGTGTCTTTCAATAGAAAACCTGGATTAAGCTGCTTGAACAATAAGCATCAAGATCTATAAGATAGATCAAAATGCTTAATAGTACTTTCAAATGAGCACATACCTTGACATGATCTTGAAGGTGTTCAAGATGGATCAGTCAAAGAAGGAGTTCTTGCCTGAGTAGTAAAGTATAAAGTTAAGACTTAAAGCTCGACCACAGCAGAAAAGAGAGAAAGGACGAAGGTCGTCCCCTATGTTTCAGACGTAGGCTCTATAGTATGCTATGCTATGTACCGCACCGGAAGTGTGCCTTGCCATGAGTCACTAGGGTACAAGAATGATCCAGAATGGATCATTGGACATGGTCAAAATTGTCCTTGGAGTAAATAAGGACATGTTTCTCGATTATGGAGGTGATAAAGAGTTAGGCGTAAAGGGTTACGTCGATGCAAGCTTTAACACCTATTCGAGTGACTCTGAGTAGCAAACCGGATACGTATAGTGGAGCAACCATTTGGAATAGCTCCAAGTGGAGCGTGGAAGCAGCATTTAGAATATGACCTAGAGATTTGCAGAGTACATACGGATCTGAATGTTGCAGACCCGTTGACTAAGACCTCTCTCACTAGCAAAACATGATCAAACCCCAGAACTCATTGAGTCCTAATCACATGATGATGTGAACTAGTTTAATGACACTAGTAAACTCTTTGGATGTTGGTCACATGGCGATGTGACCTATCAGCGTTAATCACATGGCGATGTGAACTAGATTATTGACTCTAGTGCAAGTGGGAGACTGTTGGAAATATGCCCTAGAGGCAATAATAAATAAGTTATTATTATATTTCCTTGTTCATGATAATCGTTTATTATCCATGCTATAATTGTATTGATAGGAAACTCAGATACATGTGTGGATATATAGACAACACCATGTCCCTAGTAAAGCCTCTAGTTGACTAGCTCGTTGGTCAATAGATGGTTACGATTTCCTGACCATGGACATTGGATGTCATTGATAACGGGATCACATCATTGGGAGAATGATGTGATGGACAAGACCCAATCCTAAGCCTAGCACAAAGATCGTAGTTCAGATGCTAAAGCTTTTCTAATGTCAAGTATCCTTTCCTTAGACCATGAGATTGTGCAACTCCCGGATATCGAGGAATGCTTTGGTGTACCAAACGTCACAACGAATCGGGTGGCTATAAATGTGCACTACAGGTATCTCCGAAAGTGTCATTGGGTTGGCACGAATCGAGATGGATTTGTCACTCCGTAAACGGAGAGGTATCTCTGGGCCCACTCGGTAGGACATCATCATAATGTGCACAATGTGACCAAGGGGTTGATCACGGATGATGTGTTACGAACCAGTAAAGAGACTTGCCGTAACGAGATTGAACAAGGTATCGGTATACCGACGATCGAATCTCGGGCAAGTACAATACCGTTAGACAAAGGGAATTGTATACGGGATCGATTGAGTCCTTGACATCGTGGTTCATCCGATGAGATCATCGTGGAACATGTGGGAGCCAACATGGGTATCCAGATCCCACTGTTGGTTATTGACCGGAGAACGTCTCGGTCATGTGTGCATGGTTCCCGAACTCGTAGGGTCTACACACTTAAGGTTCGATGACGCTAGGGTTATAAAGGAAGTTTGTATGTGGTTACCAAATGTTGTTTGGAGTCCCGGATGAGATCCCGGACATCACGAGCAGTTCCGGAATGGTCCAGAGGTAAAGATTTATATATGGGAAGTCCTATTTTGGCCACCAGAAAATGTTCGGGATTTTTCGGTATTGTACCAGGAAGGTTCTAGAAGGTTCCGGAGTGGGGCCCACCTGCATGGGGGGACCCACATGAACGTGGGTAGTGGGGGCAAGGCCCCACACCCCTGTTCAAGGCGCACCAAGATCCCCCCTTAGAAGGAATAAGATCATATCCCGAAGGTATAAGATCAAGATCCCTAAAAAGGTGGGATAACAATCGGTGGGGAAGGAAATGATAGGATTGTTGGGGAACGTAGTAATTTCAAAAATTTTCCTACGCACACGCAAGATCATGGTGATGAACAGCAACGAGAGGGGAGAGTGTTGTCCACATACCCTTGTAGACCCGAAGCGGAAGCGATCACAACGTAGAGGAAGTAGTCGACGCTCTCCTCGCGATCCGACCGATCCGGCGCCGTTACATCCGACGCCCGAAGTTCTTGACACACGACAGCTCGATGACGCCCTCGACTCGATCCAGCCGAGTGTCGAGGGAGAGTTCCACAAGACGACGGCGTGGCAGGACGATCTTGATGTTTCACGGCGCAGGGCTTCGCCTAAGCTTCATGACAGATAACCGAGGTGGAATATGGTGGAGGGGGGCACCGCACACGGCTAAGGAACGATCTAAAGATCAACTTGTGTGTTCCAAGGTGCCCCCCTGCCCCCGTATATAAAGGAGCAAGGGGGGAGGGGGCCGACGGCCAAGGGTGGCGCGCCAAGGGAGTCCTACTCCCTCTGGGAGTAGGATCCCCCCCCCAATCCTAGTTGGACTAGGATTCCCGGAGGGGGGGAAAGAGAGAGAGGGGGGCCGGCCCCTTCTCCTAGTCCTAGTAGGACTAGGGAAGGGGGGAGGCGCGCGCCCACCTAGGGCTGGCCCCTTCTCCTTTCCACTAAGGCCCATCGAGGCCCATTTACCTCCCGGGGTTCCGGTAACCTCCCTGCACTCGGTAGAATTCGTTTTGCCCGGAACCATTCTGAACTCCAAACATAGGCTTCCAATATATTAATATTTATGTCTCGACCATTTCGAGACTCCTCGTCATGTCCGTGATCACATCCGGACTCAACTTCTTCGTACATCAAAATACATAAACTCATAATAACCGCCATCGAAACCTTAAGCGTGCGGACCCTACGGTTCGAGAACAATGTAGACATGACCTAGAACTATTCACGGTCAATAACCAACAGCGGACCTGGATGCCCATATTGGTTCCTACATATTCTACGAAGATCTTTATCGGTCGATCAAGATAACAACATACGTTGTTCCCTTTGTCATCGGTATGTTACTTGCCCGAGATTCGATCGTCGGTATCCAATACCTAGTTCAATCTCGTTACGCAAGTCTCTTTACTCGTTCCGTAATACATCATCTCACAACTAACTCATTAGTTGTAGTGCTTGCAAGGCTTAAGTGATGTGCATTACCGAGAGGGCCCAGAGATACCTCTCCGACAATCGGAGTGACAAAACCTAATCTCGAAATACGCTAACCCAACATTTGCCTTTGGAGACACCTGTAGTACTCCTTTATAATCACCCAGTTACGTTGTGACGTTTGGTAGCACCCAAAGTGTTCCTCCGGTAAACGGGAGTTGCATAATCTCATAGTTACAGGAACATGTATATGTTATGGATAAAAGCAGTAGCAACATACTAAACGATCGTGTGCTAAGCTAAGGGAATGGGTCATGTCAATCAGATCATTCTACTAATGATGTGACCTTGTTAATCAAATAACAACTCCTTGTTCATGGTCAGGAAACATAACCATCTTTGATTAACAAGCTAGTCTAGTAGAGGCATACTAGTGACATGTTGTTTTGTTTTATGCATTCACACATGTATCATGTTTCCGGTTAATACAATTCTAGCATGAATGATAAACATTTATCATGAAATAAGGAAATAAATAATAACTTTATTATTGCCTCTAGGGCATATTTCCTTCAGTCTCCCACTTGCACTAGAGTCAATAATCTAGATTACATAGTAATGATTCTAACACCCATGGAGTCTTGGTGCTGATCATGTTTTGCTCGTGGAAGAGGCTTAGTCAACGGGTCTGCAACATTCAGATCCGTATGTATCTTGCAAATTTCTATGTCTCCCATCTGGACTAAGTCCCGGATGGAATTGAATGCTTGGTCCTCTTGTGAAATCTGGATTCCTTCGCTAAGGCAATTGCTCCAGTATTGTCACAGAAGATTTTCATTGGACCCGATGCACTAGGTATGACACCTAGATCGGATATGAACTCCTTCATCCAGACTCCTTCATTAGCTGCTTCCGAAGCTGCTATGTATTCCGCTTCACATGTAGATCCCGCTACGACGCTTTGTTTAGAACTGCACCAACCGACAGCTCCTCCGCTTAGTGTAAATACGATCCGGTCTGCGATTTAGAATCGTCCGGATCAGTGTCAAAGCTTGCATCAACGTAACTGCCCACGATGAGCTCTTTGTCACCTCCATATACGAGAAACATATCCTTAGTCCTTTTCGTATTTCAGATGTTCTTGACCGCTGTCCAAATGATCCACTCGATTACTTTGGTACCTCCTGCTAGGCTTATAGCAAGGCACACATCAGTCTGGTACACAAGATTGCATACATGATAGAGCCTATGGCTGAAGCATAGGAACATCTTTCATTTTCTCTATCTTCCGCAGTGGTCGGGCATTGAGTCCGACTCAACTTCACACCTTGTAACACAGTGCAAGAACCCTTTCTTTGCTTGATCCATTTTGAACTTCTTCAAAACTTTGTCAAGGTATGTGCTTTGTGAAAGTCCAATTAAGCGCCTTGATCTATCTCTATAGATCTTGATGCCCAATATGTAAGCAGCTTCACCGAGGTCTTTCATTGAAAAACTCTTATTCAAGTATCCCTTTATGCTATCCAGAATTCTATATCATTTCCGATCAGCAATATGTCATCCACATATAATATCGTAAATGCTACAGAGCTCCCACTCACTTTCTTGTAAATACAAGCTTCTCCAAAAGTCTCAGATAAACCCAAATGCTTTGATCACACTATCAAAGCGCTTATTCCAACTCCGAGATGCTTGCACCAGTCCATATATGGATCATTGGAGCTTGCATACTTTGTTAGCTCCTTTGGATCGATAAAACCTTCGGTTGCATCATATACAACTCTTCTTCCGTAAATCCATTCAGAATGCGTCTTTACATCCATTTGCCAAATTTCATAATCATAAAATGCGGCAATTGCTAACATGATTCGGACGGACTTAAGCATCGCCACGGGTGAGAAGGTCTCATCGTAGTCAATCCCTTGAACTTGCGAAAACCTTTTGCATAAGTCGAGCTTTATAGACAAGAATATTACCGTCGGCGCCGGTCTTCTTCTTGAAGATCCACTTGTTTTCTATTGCTTGCCTACCTCGGCAAGTCAACCAAAGTCCACACTTTGTTTTCATACATGGATCCCATCTCGATTTCATGGCCTCAAGCCATTTTGCGGAATCTGGGCTCACCATCGCTTCTTCATAGTTCGAGGTTCATCATGATCTAGTAGCATGACTTCCGTAACAGGATTACCGTACCACTCACTGTGCGGATCTTACTCGTTGATCTACGAGGTTCTGCAGTAACTTGATCTCAAGTTTCATGATCAACATCATCAACTTCCTCGCTACTTGGTGTAGATGTCTCGTAAACTGGTTTCTGCGATTTAACTACTTTCAAGTAAGGGAGAAGGTACTATTACCTCATCAAGTTCCACTTTCCTCCCACTCACTTCTTTCGAGAGAAACTCCTTCTCTAGAAAGGATCCATTCTTAGCAACGAATGTTTTGCCTTCGGATCTGTGATAGAAGTTGTACCCAACTGTCTCCTTTGGGTATCCTATGAAGACACATTCGATTTGGGTTCGAGCTTATCAGTTGAAGCTTTTTCACATAAGCATCGCATCCCCAAACTTTAAGAAACGACAACTTTGGTTTCTTGCCAAACCATAGTTCATAAGGTGTCGCCTCAACGGATTTCGACGGTGTTCTATTCAGTGTGAATGCGGCCGCCTCTAGAGCATAACCCCAAAACGATAGCGGTAAATCAGAAGAGACATCATAGATCGCACCATATCTAGTAAAGTACGACATAACGCTCGACACACCATTACGTTGTGGTGTTCCGGTGGCGTGAGTTGCTAAACTATTCCGCATTGTTTCAAATGTAGACCAAACTCGTAACTCAAATATTCACCTCCACGATCGATCGTAGAAACTTAATTTTCTTGTTACGATGATTTTCAACTTCACTCAAATTCTTTGAACTTTTCAAACGTTTCAGACTTATGTTTCATTAAGTAGATATACCCATATCCGCTTAAGTCATCTGTGAAGGTGAGAAAATAACGATATCCGCCACGAGCCTCAATATTCATCGGACCACATACATCTCAGATGTATGATTTCCAACAAATCTGTTGCTCTCTCCATAGTACCGAGAACGGTGTTCTAGTCATCTTGCCCATGAGGCACGGTTCATAAGTGCCAAGTGATTCATAATCAAGTGACTCCAAAAGTCCATCAAGATGGAGTTTCTTCATGCGCTTTACATCGATATGACCTAAACGGCAAGTGCCACAAATAAGTTGCACTATCATTATCAACTCTGCATCTTTTGGTTTCAACATTATGAATATGTGTATCACTACTATCGAGATTCATAAGAAATAGACCACTCCTCAAGGGTGCATGACCATAAAAGATATTACTCATATAAATAGAACAACCATTATTCTCTCGATTTAAATGAATAACCGCCTCGCATCAAACAAGATCCAGATATAATGTTCATGCTCAACGCAGCACCAAATAACAATTATTTAGGTCTAAAACTAATCCCAAGGTAGATGTAGAGGTAGCGTCGACCGCGATCACATCGACTTTGGAACCATTTCCCACGCGATCGTCACCTCGCCCTTTGCCGAGTTAATAATCAGTAGTCCCTGCTTCGAGTTGCAAATATTAGCAATGTAACCAAGATCAAATACCAGGCTACTACGAGCTCTAGTAAGGTACACATCAATAACATGTATATCACATATACCTTTGTTCACCTTGCCATCCTTCTTATCCGCCAAATACTTGGGGCAGTTCCGCTTCAAAGGACTACCGCTTGCAAGAGAAGCACTCGGTTTGTGTTTAGGGCCGACTTGGGTTTTTCTCTGAGCAAAGAACTTGCTTGCTGTTCTTCTTGAGATTCCCTTCTTCTTCCCTTTGCCTTTCTTCTTGAAACTAGTGGTCTTATTGACCATCAACACTTGATGCTCCTTCTGATTTCTACCTCCGCAGCTTTTAGCATTGCGAAGAGCTCTGTATAGTCTTTACTAACCCTTGCATATTATAGTTCATCACGAAGCCTTTGTAGCTTGGTGGCGTGATTGAGAATTCATCAATGACACAATCATCCGGAAGATTAACTCCCAATTGTGTCAAGTGATTGTAGTACCCGCACATTACGAGTATATGCTCACTAATGTAACTATTCTCCTCCATCTTGCAGCTATAGAACTTATTGGAGACTTCATATCTCTCAATCCGCATTCTGTTGAATATTAACTTCAACTCTGGAACATCTCATATGCTCCATGACGCTCAAAACGCCGTTGAAGTCCCGGTTCTAAGCCGTAAAGCATGGCACATCGAACTATAGAGTAGTCATCGCTTTGCTCGCCAGACGCTCATAACATCTCGCAGTTGCATTAGCAAAGAGTCTGCACCTAGCGGTGCATCCAGACGAAACTCTTCAGGCAGCAATGAGGATGATCCTCGTTACGGACCCAAATCCGTAATTGCTACCATCATCTTTCAACTTTGCTTTCTCAAGGAACGCATTAAAATTCAACGGAACAACAAAGACGAGCCATCTATCTACAATCAAACATAAACAAGCAAGATACTATCAGTACTAAGTTCATGATAAATTTAAGTTCAATTAATCATATTACTTAAGAACTCCCACTTAGAAAAACATCTCTAGTCATCTAGGTGATCACGTGATCCAAATCAACTAAACCATAACCGATCATCACGTGAAATGGAGTAGTTTTCAATGGTGAACATCTTATGTTGATCATATCTACTATATGATTCACGCCGACCTTTCGGTCTCCGTGTTCCGAGGCCATATCTGCATATGCTAGGCTCGCCAAGTATAACCCGAGTATTCTGCGTGTGCAAAACTGGCTTGCACCCATTGTAGATGGACGAGAGCTTATCACACCCGATCATCACGTGGTGTCCGGGCACGATTTAACTTTGGCAACGGTGCATACCGGGAGAACACTTCTTGATAATTTAGTGAGAGATCATCTTATAATGCTACCGCCAATCAAAGCAAGATAAGATGCATAAAAGGATAAACATCACATGCAAATCAATATAAGTGATATGATATGGTCATCATCATCTTGTGCTTCACGATCTCCATCTTGCGGCACCACCATGATCACCATCGCCACCGGCGCGACACCTTGATCTCCATCATAGCATCGTTGTCGCCTCGCCAAACTTATGCTTCTACGACTATCGCTACCGCTTAGTGATAAAGTAAAGCATTACGTAGGCGATTGCATTGCATACAATAAAGCGACAACCATATGGCTCCGCCATTGCCGATAACTTCGTTACAAAACATGATCATCTCATACAATAAAGTATAGCATCACGCCTTGACCATATCACATCACAACATGCCCTGCAAAAACAAGTTAGACGTCCTCTACTTTGTTGTTGCAAATTTTACGTGGCTGCTACGGGCTTAAGCAAGAACCAGTCTCACCCACGATCAAAACCACAACGATACTTCGTCAAATAGACTCGCTTTAACCTTCTCAAGGACCGGGCGAGCCACACTCGGTTCAACTAAAGTGAGAGAGACAGCACCCACCAGTCACCTTTAAGCAACGAGTGCTCGAGCGGTGAAACCAGTCTCGCGTAAGCGCACGCGTAATGTCGGTCCAGGCCGCTTCATCTCACAATACCGCTGAACCAAAGTATGACATGCTGGTAGGTAGTATGACTTGTATCGCCCACAACTCACTTGTGTTCTACTCGTGCAAAACATCAAACCATAGAAAAACCTAGGCTCGGATGCCTTTGTTGGGGAACGAGTAATTTCAAAATTTTCCCACGCACACGCAAGATCATGGTGATGAACAGCAACGAGAGGGGAGAGTGTTGTCCACATACCCTTGTAGACCCAAGCGAAGCGATCACAACGTAGAGGAAGTAGTCGACGTTCTCCTCGCGATCCGACCGATCCCGCGCCGTTACATTCGACGCCCCGAGTTCTTGACACACGACAGCTCGATGACGCCCTCGACTCGATCCAGCCGAGTGTCGAGGGAGAGTTCCACAAGACGACGGCGGCAGGACGATCTTGATGTTTCACGGCGCAGGCTTCGCTTAAGCTTCATGACAGTATAACCGAGGTGGAATATGGTGGAGGGGGCACCGACACGGCTAAGGAACGATCTAAAGATCAACTTGTGTGTTCAAGGTGCCCCCCGCCCCGTGATATAAAGGAGCAAGGGGAGGGGCGGCGGCCAAGGGTGGCGCGCCAGGAGTCCTACTCCTCTGGGAGTAGGATTCCCCAATCCTAGTTGGACTAGGATTCCTGAGGGGGGAAAGAGAGAGAGGGGGCGGCCCTTCTCCTAGTCCTAGTAGGACTAGGGAAGGGGGAGGCGCGCACCACCTAGGGCTGGCCCCTTCTCCTTTCCACTAAGGCCCATCGAGGCCCATTTACCTCCCGGGTTTCCGTAACCTCCGGTACTCGCAGAATTCCGTCGCCGCCGAACCATTCCAACTCCAAACATAGGCTTCCAATATATCAATCTTTATGTCTCGACCATTTCGAGACTCCTCGTCATGTCCGTGATCACATCCGGACTCCAAACTTCTTCGTACATCAAAATACATAAACTCATAATAACCGCCATCGAAACCTTGCGTGCAAGACCCTACGGTTCGAGAACAATGTAGACATGACCTAGAACTATTCACGGTCAATAACCAACAGCGGACCTGGATGCCCATATTGGTTCCTACATATTCTACGAAGATCTTTATCGGTCGATCGCATAACAACATACGTTGTTCCCTTTGTCATCGGTATGTTACTTGCCCGAGATTCGATCGTCGGTATCCAATACCTAGTTCAATCTCGCTATCGCAAGTCTCTTTACTCGTTCCGTAATACATCATCTCACAACTAACTCATTAGTTGTAGTGCTTGCAAGGCTTAAGTGATGTGCATTACCGAGAGGGCCCAGAGATACCTCTCCGACAATCGGAGTGACAAAACCTAATCTCAAATACGCTAACCCAACATTTGCCTTTGGAGACACCTGTAGTACTCCTTTATAATCACCCGATTACGTTGTGACGCTTGGTAGCACCCAAAGTGTTCCTCCGTAAACGGAGTTGCATAATCTCATAGTTACAGGAACATGTATATGTTATGGATAAAAGCAGTAGCAACATACTAAACGATCGTGTGCTAAGCTAAGGGAATGGGTCATGTCAATCAGATCATTCTACTAATGATGTGACCTTGTTAATCAAATAACAACTCCTTGTTCATGGTCAGGAAACATAACCATCTTTGATTAACAAGCTAGTCTAGTAGAGGCATACTAGTGACATGTTGTTTTGTTTTATGCATTCACACATGTATCATGTTTCCGGTTAATACAATTCTAGCATGAATGATAAACATTTATCATGAAATAAGGAAATAAATAATAACTTTATTATTGCCTCTAGGGCATATTTCCTTCAAGGATTTCTTTCCTCCCACCTTTGCCAACGCCCCAATGGACTTGGCGGGCAAGAAACCATCGCCCTCCACCCTAAT
This sequence comes from Aegilops speltoides, assembly GCA_021437245.1. Taxonomy (NCBI): domain Eukaryota; kingdom Viridiplantae; phylum Streptophyta; class Magnoliopsida; order Poales; family Poaceae; genus Aegilops; species Aegilops speltoides. Next base: position 407,529,708 of record CM038142.1, read on the forward strand.
ATAGTGGGGAGGCGCATGGGAGCTTTACCCAAGTTCTGGCGCAGCCCTCCCCCTCTCACAAGTTCTCCTCCTCTCCCGCGGTGCTTGGCGAAGCCCTGCAGGATTACCACGCTCCTCCACCACCACCACGCCGTCGTGCTGCTGCTGGATGGAGTCTTCCCCAACCTCTCCCTCTCTCCTTGCTGGATCAAGGCATGGGAGACGTCACCGGGCTGTACATGTGTTGAACGCGGAGGTGGCGTCCGCTCGCACTAGGATCTCCGGTGATTTGGATCACAACGAGTAACGACTCCTTCAACCCCGTTTCTTGAACGCTTCCGCTTAGCGATCTACAAGGGTATGTAGATGCACTCTCCTTCCCCTCGTTGCTGGTTTCTCCATAGATAGATCTTGGTGACACGTAGGAAAATTTTGAATTTCTGCTACGTTCCCCAACAATTTTTTACATTCGCGCATCCACGGTAGTACCGCGCTTCATGCGCAGTAGTACCGCGCGCGGCCTGGTTTAGCTGCCATACGGTAGTACTGCTCCCTAGAGGTAGTACCGCGTCGGATTTTTGCAGTGTTTCTTTTCTAGCGGAAGTAGGCACGGATGTATTTTTATTAATCCGCGCCCTTCGTAGGCTAGGACTTTCCTGCCTTACGGTAGTACCGCAAGGGGGAGCGGTAGTACCGCGCTCGCGGAAGTACTGCTCTCAGTCAAGCATGTCCTAGTCTCTGCTGCTGCTGCGGAAGTACCGGGGTCCCCCACGGTAGTGCCGCGTGGCCTTGCGGTAGTACCGCACTCCTAGAGTGGTAGTACCGCATGTCGCGGGCCGGACATGTGGATAACACTTGGATCTTCTCCATAGCTATAAAAGGGGTGTCTCCTACCTCTAGTTGATTACCTCTTCCACCTCTAAGCCCCATTGTTGCTCCAAGATCCATTTTCGCCCGAACTCTCTCCCTAGCCAATCAAACTTGTTGATTTTCTCGGGATTAGTTGAGAAGGCCTCGATCTACACTTCCACCAAGAGAGATTTGATTCCCCCCCCCACTTATCCCTAGCGGATCTTGTTACTCTTGGGTGTTTGAGCACCCTAGGCGGTTGAGGTCACCTCGGAGCCATAGTCCATTGTGGTGAAGCTTCATGGTGTCGTTGGGAGCCTCCAATTGAGTTGTGGAGATTGCCCCAACCTTGTTTGTAAAGGTTCGGTCGCCGCCTTCAAGGGCACCAATAGTGGAATCACGGCATCTCGCATTGTGTGAGGGCGCGAGGAGAATACGGTGGCCCTAGTGGCTTCTTGGGGAGCATTATGCCTCCACACCGCTCTAACGGAGACGTACTTCCCCTCAGAAGGAAGGAACTTCGGTAACACATCCTCGTCTTCACCGGCTCCACTCTTGGTTATCTCGCGCCTTTACTTTTGCAAGCTTACTTGTGTTGTATCCCTTGCTTGCTCGTGTGCTTGTTGTTGTTGCATCATATAGGTTGTTCACCTAGTTGCATATCTAGACAACCTACTTTGATGCAAAGTTTAATATGGTAAAGAAAAGCTAAAAATTGTTAGTTGCCTATTCACCCCCCCTCTAGTCAACTATATCGATCCTTTCACCATGACGTTCAAAATGTCTTTGAAGTCCCGATTCTAAGCCGTTAAGCATGGCGCACTAAACTATCAAGTAGTCATCATATTGAGCTAGCCAAACATTCATAACGTCTGCATCTGCTCCTGCAATAGGTCCATCACCTAGCGGTGCATCAAGGACATAATTCATCTGTGCAGCAATGAGGACAATCCTCAGATCATGGATCCAATCCGCATCATTGATACTAAGATCTTCCTACACAGTTTTCTCTAGGAACATATCAAAATTAAACATATGAAAGCAACAACGCGAGCTATTGATCTACAACATAATTTGCAAAATACTACCATGACTAAGTTCATGATAAATTTAAGTTCAATTATTCATATTACTTAAGAACTCCCACTTAGATAGACATCTCTCTAATCATCTAAGTGATCATGTGATCCAACTCAACTAAACCATGTCCGATCATCACGTGGGATGTAGTTTTCAATGGTGAACATCACTATGTTGATCATATCTACTATATGATTCACGCTCGACCTTTCGGTCTTAGTGTTCCGAGGCCATATCTGTATATGCTAGGCTCGTCAAGTTTAACCTGAGTATTCCGCGTGTGCAACTGTTTTGCACCCATTATATTTGAACGTAGAGCCTATCACACCCGATCATCACGTGGTGTCTCAGCATGAAGAACTTTCGCAATGGTGCATACTCAGGGAGAACAATTATACCTTGAAATTTAGTGACAGATCATCTTATAAAGCTACCGTCGAACTAAGCAAAATAAGATGTATAAAAGATAAACATCATATGCAATCAAAATGTGTGACATGATATGGCCATGATCATCTTGCGCCTTTGATCTCCATCTCCAAAGTACTGTCATGATCTCTATCGTCACAGGCACGCCACCATGATCTCTATCATCTTGATCTATATCAATGTGTCGTCACATGGTCGCCTCGCCAACTATTGCTCTTGCAACTATTGCTATCGCATAGCGATAAATTAAAGCAATTATTTGGCGCTTACATCTTATGCAATAAAGAGATAACCATAAGGCTTCTGCCAGTTGCTGATAACTTCAACAAAACATGATCATCTCATACAACAACTTATATCTCATCACGTCTTGACCATATCACATCACAACATGCCCTGCAAAAACAAGTTAGACGTCCTCTACATTGTTGTTGCAAGTTTTACGTGGCTGCTACGGGCTGAGCAAGAACCGTTCTTACCAACGCATCAAAACCACAACGATATTTCGTCAAGTTAGTGTTGTTTTAAACTTCGCAAGGACCGGGCGTAGCCACACTCGATTCAACTAAAGTTGGAGAAACTGACACCTGCCAGCCACCTGTGTGCAAAGCACGTCGGTAGAACCAGCCTCGCGAAGCGACGCGTAATGTCGGTCCGGCCGCTTCATCCAACAATACCGCCGAACCAAAGTATGACATGCTGGTAAGCAGTATGACTTGTATCGCCCACAACTCACTTGTGTTCTACTCGTGCATATAACATCTACGCATAAACCCAGGCTCGGATGCCACTGTTGGGGGTACATAGTAATTTCAAAAAAAATCCTACACACACGCAAGATCATGGTGATGCATAGCAACGAGAGAGGAGAGTGTTGTCTATGTACCCTCGTAGACTGTAAGCGGAAGCGTTAGCACAACGCGGTTGATGTAGTCCTACGTCTTCACGGCCCGACCGATCAAGCACCGAAAGCATGGCACCTCCGAGTTCTTGCACACGTTCAGCTCGATGACGTCCCTCAAACTCCGATCCAGCCGAGTGTCGAGGGAGAGTTCCACAAGATGACGTGCAGGACGATGATGATGTTCTAGCGTCGTAGGGCTTCGCCTAAGCACTGCTACGATATTATCGAGGAGGACTATGGTGGAGGGGGGCACCGCACACGGCTAAGAGATCAATGATCAATTGTTGTATCTTGGGGTGCCCCCTTGCCCCCGTATATAAAGGAGCAAGGGGGGAGGCGGCCGGCCAAGGAGGTGGGCGTGCCAAGGGGGGAGTCCTACTCCCACCGGGAGTAGGACTCCTCCTTTCCTTGTTGGAGTAGGAGAGAAGGACAGAGGAGGAGAGGGAGAAGGAAAAGGGGGCTGCACCCCTTGTCCAATTCGGACCAGAGGGGGGGGCATGCCTCCTTCCTTTTGGCCTCTCTCCTCTATTACCGTATGGCCCAATAAGGCCCATATACTCCCCGGCGAATTCCCGTAACTCTTCGGTACTCCGAAAAATAGCCGAATCACTCGGAACCTTTCCAAAGTCCGAATATAGTCGTCCAATATATTGATCTTTACATCTTGACCATTTTGAGACTCCTCGTCATGTCCCCGATCTCATCCGGGACTCCGAACTACCTTCGGTACATCAAAAACCATAAACTCATAATATAACCATCATCGAACTTTAAGCGTGCGGACCCTACGGGTTCGAGAACTATGTAGACATGACCGAGACACGTCTCCGGTCAATAACCAATAGCGGAACCTGGATGCTCATATTGGCTCCCACATATTCTTCGAAGATCTTTATCGGTCAAACCGCATAACAACATACGTTGTTCCCTTTGTCATCGGTATGTTACTTGCCCGAGATTCGATCGTCGGTATCCAATACCTAGTTCAATCTCGCCACCGCAAGTCTCTTTACTCGCTCAGTAATGCATCATCCCGTAACCAACTCATTGGTCACATTGCTTGCAAGGCTTATAATGATGTGCATTACCGAGAGGGCCCAGAGATACCTCTCCGACGGTCGGAGTGACAAAACCTAATCTCAAATACGCCAACTCAACATGTACCTTCGGAGACACTGTAGATCTCCTTTATAATCACCCGATTCACGCTAGACGTTTGGTAGCACACAAAGTGTTCCTCCGGTAAATGGGATTTGCATAATCTCATAGTTATAGGAACATGTATAAGTCATGAAGAAAGCAATAGCAACATACTAAACGATCAAGTGCTAAGCTAACGGAATGGGTCAAGTCAACCACATCATTCTCTAATGATGTGATCCCGTTAATCAAATGACAACTCATGTCTATGGCTAGGAAACTTAACCATCTTTGATTCAACGAGCTAGTCAAGTAGAGGCATACTAGTGACACTATGTTTGTCTATGTATTCACACATGTATTATGTTTCCGGTTAATACAATTCTAGCATGAATAATAAACATTTATCATGAAATAAGGAAATAAATAATAACTTTATTATTGCCTCTAGGGCATATTTCCTTCACAAGCACACATGGTCGGGATGCGCGGCGTCGACGAAGCCAGTGGGCTGCTCACAGAACACCTGCTCAGCGAGGTGGTCGTGCAAGAAGGCATTGGAAACGTTCAACTGATGCACGGGCCAGGCACGGGAGACGGCTAGTTGGAGCACGGTGCGGGTCGTGCCTAGTTTTACAACCGGGGCAAAAGTGTCGGTGAAGTCCATGCCAGCGCGTTGCCAAAAGCCCCAAACCACCCAGCGAGCTTTGTAGCGCTCGAGAATGCCGTACGGACGAGTCTTTAGCCTGAAGACCCACTTGCCCGTGATGATGTTGGCAAGAGGCGGCGGAGGAATGAGCTGCCAGGTGCGGTTCCACTAGAGAGCGTCGAACTCTTCCTGCATCGCGACAAGCCAATGAGGATCCCGGAGGGCGGCTCGAGCTGACAATGGGAGAGGGAACGGCTCAGAGGCGGTAGCAGTGAGAAGGTACTCATCACTGGTATACCGCGTGCTCGGGCGAAGAGTGCCGGCCCGAGAGCGAGTCATCTGGCGGGGCAGCGGGTCGACGGTGGGTGAGGATGATAAAGAACCCGCCGCCTCCGAGGCCGCGGGGTTTGTCGAGGATGGTGTAGACGCCGAGGGCACTAGGGGCGCTGAGGACTCCGGGGACGCCGGGGGCGTCGAGGGCGCCGGTGACGCCGGGGGCGTCGAGGATGCCGAAGGTGTCGGGGTCGAGGATGCCGACGCGAGGAGGGGCGCGGCCTCGGAGGCAGCCGAACAGGGAGGGACTCGACCCATGGCGCAAGGGGCGCCCTCAAAGCCGGGAGGCGGCCCATCCCTTTCGGGGAAATACTAACGCAGATACAAGCAATCCACCCATGCGGGGTGTTCCGGCATGGTCGAAACTCAGTGCACCACCTGTAGCTAGCAGTCGTCTCACTTTATGACCGACAACGGGGAGCTGACGAGCTGTTGGGCCAGTGTCGTGCCCGGTCGACGGCCGGTCGTGTCTTTGTCGGTGAACTGCCGATGAGTGAGATCCGAGTGGCTAGAGGAGGAGGCCATACCTACATGCGTGAAATTTGGCAACGGTGGCAATCGCAGATCTACTGATTCTGCACCAGGTACGACGCGGGAAAGGCACAAATCCGAGCGGTCAAGGACCGCGACGGATCCTACAGAGCATCTCCGATGGCGGGTGGTGCCCGGCGAGGGGCATGAAGGATGGCGCCTACGTAGATGCAGGACCGGAGTTGGGTGGACGAGGCCGCGGAGGGGGAGGGTTCCTTAAAGTGGTAGCGGCGAGCAAATATAGGGCCAGGATAAGCGACAGAGGATAAATTATCCTCCTCTATTCGGTTTAGGGGATCAGCTAGGTGCTAGTTAGAGGAGTAACATTGAATTTATCCTCATCTAATGCCGGATAGGGGATCAGTCAGAGTTGGCCTTAGCACCAAGTTTTGATCGACATTGGCCATGTTCTTAGGTTGCATCTGGGAACCATCTCAATGTATGATTGTAAACTACTTAGGGCATCTCCAAAGGTGTTTATCTAATCCCCCACGGACACGCACTACTTGTTTGGTGATAATTTTTCCAGTTCAACATAGATTTATCGTTGAAATAATTTGAAGGTAAAATTACTGCACAACAAAAACTCAAAGATAAATATCACAATTCAAATAGACTTCTCAAATTACACAGTTCACAACATCACAATCCAGAGATAGTTTTGTATTTGGTTTCCATGGTGCACATGCATGCTCTACTGGATCATTGTGAGGTTGTGTATATATTTTTCAATCATGAATTTTCTGAGGTGTCTTGAGAAAAAAAATTAAACTTAGCCACGTATTTTTGTGGGAGGTTGAAATTCTCTCCCATGAAGTCAAAATCAACATTACGTACACCCTCACCCTCATCTCCACAATCATGTTGTGCATGATCATACAACAACTCATCACTTTCCACTACTAGGAAAAACCCTATAGGTAGACCAATAACAATGGTGCGGGGTATGTGGCCCGTGCTACTGTTAAGTAGTAGTAGCCCGGGTCAGAATCCCATGATACATGTATAGTGTAGTAGTACCGCGGGTGGATATACCCCGTGCGGGCTGGTGCTGAAGGATATATGCCCTAGAGGCAATAATAAAGTTATTATTTATTTCCTTATTTCATGATAAATGTTTATTATTCATGCTAGAATTGTATTAACCGGAAACATAATACATGTGTGAATACATAGACAAACATAGTGTCACTAGTATGCCTCTACTTAACTAGCTCATTTATCAGAGATGGTTATGTTTCCTAGCCATGGACAAAAGAGTTGTCATTTGATTAACGGGATCACATCATTAGGAGAATGATGTGATTGACTTGACCCATTCCGTTAGCTTAGCACTTGATCGTTTAGTATGTTGCTATTGCTTTCTTCATGACTTATACATGTTCCTGTAACTATGAGATTATGCAACTCCGTTTACGGAGGAACACTTTGGTACTACCAAACGCCACAACGAATCGGGTGATTATAAAGGAGTACTACAGGTGTCTCCGAAGGTACATGTTGAGTTGGCGATTTCGAGATTAGGTTTTGTCACTCCGATTGCTCTCGGAGAGGTATCTCTGGCCCTCTCGGTAATGCACATCATTAAAAGCCTTGCAAGCAATGTGACCAATGAGTTGGTTACGGATGATGCATTACGTAATCGAGTAAAGAGACTTGCAAAGTGACGAGATTGAACTAGGTATTGATACCGACGATCGAATCTCGCAAGTAACATACCGATGACAAAGGGAACAACGATGTTGTTATGCGGTTTGACCGATAAAGATCTTCGAAGAATATGTAGGAGCCAATATGGGCATCCAGGTCCCGCTATTGGTTAGAATAGTTCTAGGTCATATCTACATAGTTCTCGAACCCGTAGGGTCCGCACGCTTAAGGTTTCGATGATGCTTATATTATGAGTTTATGAGTTTTGATGTACCGAAGGAGTTCGGAGTCCCGGATGAGATCGGGACATGACGAGGAGTCTCGAAATGGTTGAGACGTAAAGATCGATATATTGGACGACTATATTCGAGTTCGGAAAGGTTCCAATGATTCGGTATTTTCGAGTATCGAGAGTTACGGGAATTCGCCGGGAGAAGTATTGGGCCTTATTGGGCCCTCTGAAAGAGAGAGGGCTGCCTAGGGCAGGCCGCGGCTTCATGGCCTAGTCCGAATTGACTAGGGAGGGCCGCACCCTCCTTCCTTCCCTTCTCTCTTTCCTTCCTTGTCTCCTGCTCCTAATACATGGAAGGACTCCTAGTTGACTAGGAAGGGGAATCCTACTCCGGTGGGAGTAGGACTCCCCATGGCGCGCCCTCCTAGGGCCGGCCTCCTCCTCCCTCCCTCCTTTATATACGGGGCGGGGGCACCCCATGGACACACAAGTTGATCTACGGATCGTTCCTTAGCCGTGCGGTGCCCCTTCCACCATATTCCACCTCGGTCATATCGTCGCTGAAGCTTAGCGAAGCCCCGCCGTAGAACATCAAGATTGTCACCACGCCGTCGTGTTAACGGAACTCTCCTCGACACTCGGCTGGATCGGAGTTCGAGGGACGCCATCGAGCTGAACGTGTGTGAACTCGGAGGCTCCGACGCTCGGTGCTTGGATCGGTCGGATCGTGAAGACGTACGACTACATCAACCGTGTTGTGCTAACGCTTCCGCTTACGGTCTACGAGGGTACGTGGACGAACACTCTCCCCTCTCGTTGCTATATCATCACCATGATCTTGCGTGTGCGTAGGAATTTTTTTGAAATTACTACGTTCCCCAACAGGTGCGCCTGGCCCAATAAGGCCAGGGCGCCCCCTACTGCCCATGCTAGCCTATGGAACATGGTGGAACCCCTGGTGGACTTTCAGAACCCTTCCGAACCTTCCTGGTACACTACTGGAAAAAACCGAACTTCTTCCAGAACCCCGATAACAACTTTTCATATATAAATCTTTACTTCCAGACCATCTAGGACTCTGAACTACTTTTGGACTTCACCATATTAATATCTCAATACTACCCTAGCGCTAGGAACGTTAAGTGTGTGACCCTACGGGTTCGAGAACATGCAGACATGATAGAGACTCCTCTCTGATCACTAATCAATAGCGGGACCTGGATGCCCATATTGATTCCCACATGTTCAACAAAGATCTTTATCGGTTGAACCACGATGTCAAGGATTTAGTTAATCCCGTACGCAATTCCCTTTGTCCGACGATATGTTACTTGCCCGAGATTCGATCGTCGGTATCTCCACACCTAGTTCAATCTCGTTACCGGCAAGTCTCTTTACCCATTTAGTAATACAAGGTCCACGTGACCAAACTCATTGGACACATGCTTGCAAGCTATTCATGATGTTGTATTACCGAGAGGGCCCAGAGATATCTCTCTGTCACACGGAATGACAAATCCCAGTCTCAATCCGTGCAACCCAACAAAGACTTTCCGAGATACCTGTAGAGCACCTTTATGGTCATCCAGTTATGAAGTGATGTTTGATAACCCATAAAGCATTCTTCCAGTATATGGGAGTATCATGATCTCATGGTCTAAGGAATAAATACTTGACATGAAGAAAGTTGTAGTAAATAAACTAAGTTATACGATCAGATGGTAAGCTTATGGTTGGGTCTGTCCATCACATCATTCTCCTAATGATGTGACCCCGTTATCAAATGACAACTCATGTCTATGGTTAGGAAACCTTAACCATCTTTGATCAACATGCTAGTCTAGTAGAGGCTTACTAGGGACATGATGTTGTTTATGTATCCACGCGTGTATTTTAAGTTTCCGGTCAATATAGTTCTAGCATGGATAATAAACATTTATCATGAATGGGAAATATGATAAGAACATCTTTATTATTGCCTCTAGGGCATATTTCCAGCAGCTTTTTCATTCACCTCTGAGTGCACAATTACCATAGGAGCACCTGACCCCCTTCACTCGGGTTTTGCATAGACGTAGCAGCTACAGTGCTACCCCCTTTATTTCTGAGATACATCACCCACAAACACCAAGGCCTTCTTAGGCGGCATCCCACCATCACCATTGTTTTCTGTTGCCGCCTCTTGCAATTTCTTCAACGGGCTGGTGACCTCTTCATCACAAGAACCTTTATCTTACGTTGGTTCGGGTCACTATGACTTTGCCTCCTCCAACTCTCACTGTCACTCACTGATCTGCTTTTATTAGCGCCCAAGTTGTATGAACTGAAGGTTGAACTATTTCTACCACCCCCCATACTCCTACCATCCCCCAGCTTCCTCTACTACCTGAGTCTTCCCCCCCTCCTCGGGGTATATGCTCTGATTCATGAGACAAACGGTTGCCTCTCTCCCTTAACCAACTTGATACTGCAGTCTTTGCCAATGTGATCCAGGAGCCACATGTGTAACAAAAGTTCGGCAAGAACTCATACTCAAAGCGGCACCACAACTCATCATCTTCCTCCTCCTATTTTTCAGTTTATCCCTAGCTTCTTTTTCCTCTTCCTCCTCAGCACACATAAACCCTCGCATCAGTGGCTCCCTTACATCAATCCTTGTCTTCACTTGGAGATATATGTCCACCGCCGTTCCATCAGAACCAACATCCACCTCCATTGCCTTGCGAATAAAATTCCCTATACCCTCTCCTACCTCTCTGCACATCATACCAAGAGGGAGATCAAAGACTCGCACCCATATAGGGATCCACCTGAACTCGTGCTCCTTGACAGTGTTTTGTGGGAATGCAGTCTTCCACGACCAACAGTGACTTGCCAAACTCCCAAGGTCCCTCCTCCAGCGCCTTCCGCTTCCTGGATTGCTGATGAAAAGTTAATAAAAAGATGTTTCGCCGAGATCCTTGCAGTCCAGACCCTTAGGGCACCAAACCCTAGCCAGAGATACAACCATTGCCTTCGCCACATCAGGCTTGTCCGACAAAAGTTTTACGATTGCCTGTGGCTCGACCGCCCCCCTCCACTCTAGATGATCTTCCTCCCTTCCTCTCTGACTCCGACAACTTCATACTCCTCATCAGGCCCTCGACTCGTTCCATCCCCCCAACCGTATGCAGCAGTCTAGAATAGGGTTCTAAGGTGCTTATACGACCGTGTGCCCTAGCACATATGGAAGGCCTATGGTGGATTAGGACGGGCTCGCGGATGAGAAGCGAGGACGACAGGTGATCGGAGAACCATGATGTGGATTGGCGGCGGTGCAACAAGAAAACCTAGGCCAGATGCGATCACCATGCGATCGCCAAGCCAGTCAGGAGAGGAAACCTAACCGTCACATGCTGGACGGATCAAAAGGTTCTGTCAGGAAGGAGCTTCTGGTCTCAAAGAGTTTCCTCAGTGCTACTTTTTCTTGGTTGAAGCTTCGTTCCAACAGAAAATGTCCCTTTCCCTTGCTCGCAAAAAGAAAAGAAAATGCCCCTTTCTCTCACTCGAATTCCTCTTTTAGAACTCTTGTTTTCTAAAATACCCTCGACTTGGGCATGAAGATGCGGGGTTGTTTTAGCCCTCTTTGGTTTCGTGCCGGGCCGTCAAGATTCGTCTTCCCAGGCGCTGTCGGTGGACAGAAACGGATGGAGAGACGCGCATCTCCCGTTTCGATGTGAAAACGGATGGAGAGCCGGAGTACGTGTGTTTGCGCTTTGTGGCCCTGCAGTTTCATCGTGAGTCCACCACCCCAGTCTCCACGCTCCCTTGTCTGCCAAGAAAGGCAGGAGCGACCATTCTCAATCAATCAAATCAAATCGAAAAAAGAAAAGAAAGGAGCGACCAAGTCGTGCGTGCAGTGCAAGACCTTGACGGCAGGAGAGGGGATTGGATTAGGTGAGCCTGAGAGCCTGAGATGGTGGAGTGAGTCTAACAAAAGCAGCTAGTTCCCCTTCTAGAAGCAGATGCACCGCCCAATCCGGCCCCTTTTGTTGCACGAGGGCAGCAGGGTTTTGTGGCTGACACAAGCAAAAGGCTATTATTTCATTTCACTATATAAAGTGCAAAAGCCAACAACTCCCTTGTTAACTAGACTAGGTGTTCCATAGTCAACTTCCATAGCCCGATGGCAGCTGTACCTGCACGTAGATTTATAGTGTGTGTCACTCCGTGGTATGCCCCCCTGTAGCCGATTAGTGACACTTTCAGTACCGCAAGGTAAGGTCAGAGACGCCAGCGCCTCCGGGATCACTCGGTGGAGCCGGTGGGAGGAGATGTCCGGTGACTAGTGATTCCAGCTGCGTCAGGCGACCAAAGCTGCAGAAAAATCGTCCCCAGTGAAGGCGTCGACGTCGAGATGCGAGCCCTCCAGTCCATTCCGCAGTGAGCGTGTTGACGGACAAGTCGATGACTGGGAAGGCGACCAAGATCCTGATGAACGTCATCGCCGCGACCACGACCATGTAAATTCGCCTGTGCCAAATGGACCTATATATCGGCGCGCCTTACCAAATATAGGTGTGTACATACATTCCCTCTTCAGCAAATAACATGAGCAAAGCTGGATGCCCCGAAACATTTTCATTCAGATGATATCCCCATTGCATACATCATGACGGTGAGTCAGCGACCAATGCTAACTTCAAAGTATCACGTAAATGCATAGCTACTACTGAACTGATTTCACAATTACAACCTACTAGGTACTTTCAAAGGCAACAAGCATGTTGGACATATATACATAGATATTGCTAGCTCTTTCAAAGCACACCAATCTCTGTATGAACTGCAACGGACATGCTCAGAGTGGTACACAAACATGCTCATGAGAAGTCCCGGTCAGGAAAGAGCAGCGGAGCCACAAGGGTCCAGATGTACAACGCTGCGGTGGACCACTCCGTGCAGATGCGCACCCAGACGGTCGTCCATCCGACATCCATCAGCTCCGACCTCTCTGAAGTGGCGCTCGTCCAGCCCGTCAGAAGCATGGCCGAGTACATGCTCGCGAGGGCGAATATAAGGTGGAAGAAGGTGTAAGAATAGCTCACGGGACGTGGCTCACTTCCCTCGCTGTTGCCCTTCCCTTCCTCCACATTAGAGTCAGCAAGCAAAGGGTTCCTCGCACCTATTGCACCGTCGATCAGTATGAGTGAAAAATGTAAGACAAGCACGAGGGCAGTATGTATTTCATGTACTGTAACTGGTATTACATTCTTACCAGATCTAGGAGACGACGGTGGCGAAAGGAAAGTAGTGGAAGATCCAGCGCGAACGGCAGAGTAGACTACAGAGAGCACGGTGGTGAGCATCCCAAGGACAAGGGCGCTCATTGAGACCTGCTTAGAGTGCATGTGAAGCCCGTTGCACGCATAGTCATATGGTTCACTCGACAGACTAGTGTAACACAGGTATGCACAGTAAACAGAAATGACCGAAGCAGGCATAACGCTCCCATTGACCTGGACAAAGAAAATTACATTATTTCTTCAAGTACAGACACTAAACTGAATATGTGACACTAGCTCTGGATCAAATGTGGAGAGCAAACATACGGTAGGAAGCACATTTTGTGTTCAATGGGAGAATTACAAGACATTTTCAGAGGTGTTACCATTCCCCCCTTTTTTAGTCTGCCTTGCTAACATACACAAAAGAATGATGTCTACATGCAGATGGCATAAACATCAAACAACATAATCCAGTTTCATTTTCTTGTACTACACAATGAAGATTTCCAAACCATGAGAAAATATCAAGCAACAATGATTTCTAAACTACTTGTGCAACTTCATTGACTAGTATTTATATGTTACTCCCTCCGTCCCATAATGTAAGATGTTTTTTGACACTACACTAGAGTCAAAAAACGTCTTACATTATCGGACGGAGGGAGTAGTTATTAAGCTTCAAACTGGCCACACCTAAATGGACCAATTTATGCATCAACAACCCTCCCCTAATTTTCATCCTGAACTCCACCAGCCGGTTATGTTATGTCCAGAGGGAAAGGTACATATACTGGAGTGGGTGAAAGTGGTATGTCACCTGGGGGTGCAAAGCAATTATTGCAAATGCAAAAGCAAGAATCATTGTCAAGACAATAAAGAACACATTGAGACCACAATCATGATCAGAGGGATTGAACCACATGAAGAGCACACCGGAGAAGGCAAACGTGGCGAGATAGCAAATCACAGTCACCACCAGCAAAGCTATTTCCCTGAACATTGCATAAGATGACAGAATAAGTGATAGGAACAACATAAACTTGGGTTCAGGCAATACTAGCTGGTACTCACCACTTCTGCTCATCCTTCTCAACCCAAGAGTCATTCCAATTATTTGTGAAGTCTAAAAGCATCACGACTTGTACCAGAAGAAACAAGCCAGATCCAAACTTTGACAATATCTCTGCAATGCCAAATACCAGAACCTCAAGAAACATGGTATATGTAACCAATTCATCAGGGATTTCGCAACCCCCCCCCCACACACACACACACACTGACACACACAGACAAAAAGAGGTGGCAGTCCTCAACGTGGTCTTGTCTATGTGAAGTCTATCAAATTCAGTCAGTGGTCAAATTATCAAACCGAAAAGGAGAATTTTAGAGATCTGCATGTGGTATGATATGCCCCTAGATCCTCCAAACCTGTGTCATAAGGAAGTTCTCCAAGAATTACAGGATGCAGGGCATGTTAACATAAGTGCACATTAGCTTGTCCCACACCCATGGACTTTTAGGAAAACTCTTTGATTGTATGGTTGAAGTCACATGGTTAGAGGACTAAAGAACCGAATAACTTTGGTTACAATCTTGCTATCTGAGGTGAAGTTATCCCAATAGCATATGTGAGCTGGTTTCTGAAATGAAAATTTAACCTATTTCACCCAGAGTCACCTGTAAGGCTATTAAGAGGCAGTTACAGCCGATAGAGTTTTCAGTGGTCCACAGCCTATGAAGATCCCCAGTCTATAGTAACAACTACATAGTAAACAAAATCTCTAATTCCAATATGTTTATACCCTCAGATTTGCAATTCATGGATGAAACTTGCAGTTGCTAAAGCTTGATAAGATTACTGAATCATCATCCATGATAGAATCTTCATCATGTGTAGACTCTAAAGTTCAAAGTATATTGTTGCCAAGTCGAAATTAGTTATTGGTCTCTAGAGCATGCCCCAACCGACCAAGGGTAAACACGCATCAACAGAAAAAAGGGGCGAAAGCATAAATATGATCAAGATTGCTATGCAAATGAACTTAACAGTATATGATATGAACAGCAAAAAAACAGCTTACCATAAACACTAATTACAATGTTCGGGACAAAGAACATAAGAACAACAAGAACGACCCAGATAGCAAACTTTGCAATCCAGCCACCATGGTGCCACGCGTCTCGCCGATCGTTCTGGTCTTTGACACCAATCATCGTGAGAGCAAATATTGCAAAAAACAAGAAATTGCCCAAGCTCAGACGAAGAACAGCATTCATTTGAAACCATTCTTCTGGTGGTGTATCATCAAACGTATTTATCCCTGCAAATACCAAATTCACAAGACAATAAAATTTTACTCAATAAACAGGTATAAAACAGGTTGATGAGTGTTGAGCATTCAAATAGCAAAAAAACTCTGCAGAAGGAAACGGCAGTTATGAGGATTGATTTGGCCAACTAATGGGTTTAAGCGCAATTAGGGCCTAAGTTCCCCTCCAATTAGATGATAGGCAAGATGCTCTAGATCCACAAAATCCGTGTCTTCCGTATTAGTATAGACTAGGGCGCTTATACGATCTTGAAACTAATGTCTCAATGGTCCTTTCTGTTATACTTCTTGTAGGACCACACCAGAGTTTGCTTCATTATACATATCCAATGTAACCCTTTACACGTTTGTGACTGCATATCTTTCCTATGCACCTACTGAACTACTCCATGTACCAAGTGTACAGATCCCTTGCCAAATAGAGATGTTCCACATTGTGCGCACAGAGGGGCTATTCCCAGCCATTGTACAATGCTCCAAACAACCTGTGATTTGGGAATTAATCTGTTCTTGTTTTACAGGGGGCTAATCTGTTTATTTCTTGATGATTTCCTAGTACACGCTGCCCTTCCTTTTTAGTAAACAGCCATCCTAGAATACAACTTGAAGTAGAAAAACCTGACGACTAGAGAAACATTGCACGATTTATACATAGTATCAGGGCCTCTCCTGAATTGTTTCCTAAGTAGGACGGTTATTAGAACTAGGCACTGACTAGTTGGTCTAGCCAACTGCCACATGGGGTGCGAACGCTGCTGCTAGGCCTGCACCAGTAGGTTTAGCCCCAAAACACCTACGTAACAAGGGCATCATAACAACAAAGGGTACCCAGCAAATGAATAAACAACAAACATCAAGTACTTAGGTTGCTGATGGTATAATAGTTTGGAACATGATCAAGGGATTACACTCTGTAACAGAACGGAGAACTTTGAACAGATCTAAGATGGTTTCGACCTTGGATATTTTAATGGACGGGCATATCACACATTGGATACTACAACAGGCATGACTTACCTACTGATCACATAAACTTATAATTTACATGAACATAAATCTGTAAACTGGTTGGTTGCATGGTTTGCTTGTCTTAGATGGTACCCCCTCCAACTCCAAAAGGAGGATGTAGTTTGACTGTCCAAATTCATGCTTTGACCAAAATCTCTCTTACAATATTTAGTCAATGGTTACAAGATCGTAATCATGCGGAAGTGCTTTTGAGTACGGATCTAATGGTGTCTATTCTGTGTAATGTAAGTGGCATATTATTTGACTAATTGATGGTCAAAGCACGAATTTAGACAGCAGAACTATGCCTAATTTTTGGAGTCGGAGGGAGTACATAACTGTATAACGGGAGGATTACCATATGCACGTAGAAACATGAATACTGGGCAGCTGGATACAAGACTGCAAGATGGTGTTTACCAGTATTACATGCACAGGATACAAATCCTAGGCAATCTGAAGTTCCCTAAATCATCTGGAAACGCTCTAAAAAATTGTAAATCAACTATAATCTTCACATTGTAGTGAAGAGGACCATTACTACATGATCCTACTACCATCATTTTTCAACCCGTTGCTACATGGCTTGTTTATGGCTATCCACATAAGCCTAAGTGTCTGCCGCACAAACATAAGCATAAAACAGGAATAGTGAATAATGAACTAGAAACATGACAGTTTCCGGCTTTCTCCTGTCCATTTACACACCGAATATTCCTTCAATGCTAAGTATAAAAACATGATTCTTACAAATTATCATGATGAATCTTAGTCACACTACGTCTAATCCTCCATTGCACACACATTAGCACAATACAAGAGTACCAATAAAGAAGTAGAGACGTGTACGATTATTTCTGCAAATGCTCGGGACTGAGTGAAAAATCATTGTATACAATTTAACAACTTCTATAAGTGGACCTCCTTCTTTATCTGGCATAGACGGAAGCCATTCACTGGCCTTACATTTAGGATTGGAGGGAGTAGTTATTAACTTTATAGAAGTGAATAGAGTACCAAAATCTAACAAATACAACTTTCACGTTTCAACTTCATCCTTCTTCATTACAATAATAATTAAAAAAGCAATATCGTCACCATATTGTACCACAGTTCGCACAAGGACTAACTTTACTTTCTAACTTTATTTATGCAATTCTGCAAGCATGGACAGTATCACTGTTAACTTTATAGACGCCGATGTCCCAAATTTCCTCTAATTTGATATACCATTCACACATGTGCGTGCTGAGGAACGCAAAATGGATAAACCAGAGCACTAATTAGTAGGTATCCCAAAATCCCACAGACCACATCCACTAAGCAACCAAACCCTCAAAAATTTCGGCACGATCTCGCAACCGGTGCTGCAACTACCGGGTGCCACAGATACACCAGGGTACCAATCGCAACAAGGGTGGCCTCATCAGCGATTAAAAGAACGAAAAGTAAGGAATCAATACATGGGATGTGCTGGAGGAGAGGCGCGGCGAACTGGCGGAGCAGGAAGGAGAGGATGAGGGAGGCCGCGAAAAGGCCGCAGTAGGCGAGGCGGGCTGAGCGGCGGGTGACGGACGCCGCCGCCGACGAGCAGAGGTTGCAGGCGCAGCCCGCGCAGGCGGACGCCAGGCACGACGCGCACCACATCCCCTTTCTCCTTTGTTCGTTCTTTCTGTGGAATAGTTCGCCTCTTGCCAGGTACTAGTTCTGGCAGTGGCCCGGCTGACCGCTCTCCCCCTGTGAAGTGTGGGTTAGCTCACACGTTTTGGTTAGGCTTATAAGCAAAGTATATTCTGTCAAAGGTGCTTATCAGAAAATTCCACCTCACGCGCAGCAGAGACGTGTGCTTCTTTGGCTTTTCCTGCCGCCTCTTACGAAATCTGCCCCTACAGTTGCAAGGTAAATTACCTGCATCATGCAATTTTTATACAGTACTTTGCTCTCTTCAGCCTGTTAGATTAATTTTATGGGGCTCGGTCTAGTTATTAAAATTTTAAAATCTCATATGCCCATTCGATGGCATGTGTGTATTTATTGTATCGTGCTGTTATTTGAGCAGAAGAATCATCGACGTACTATAAGGTGAGTTGTTCAACTATTTCTTGTAGCACGAGAAAAGCGAGAAACAATGTATGTGCGCACTCACTCACTTATTCAAAGAAGGCTTTCGCCCCGTTATATATATAAAACAATGATCAACGACATTCCAGTACAAACACCACAACACATGATACATAGTCGTTTAGCGCGGCAACAACACATAAAACACTACAAGAGCAGTTGGGGTCCTCGACCATGAACACACCACCGCGAAGAGATGAAGCCGCATACGACGAACCGTGGGTTCCAAGGCGGGGCCCTAAAGAAGGATACGACACCGGATCACCGCCACTGCCCGACCCGAGGGTCAGAGTTTCCCCTGAGCAACACGGTGGCAATGAGAGCCGCAACGATACATTCAAGAAGGGAACGAGCTTCGTCGTCGCCGGTCCTTCCAAAGATACAACATGTTTTCGCCCCGGTCAACACTCACCTCCACCGAACGCCACACCCCCGCAACCATGCCGCCCACACGGCCATGGTCACCGGGCAGCATCGAGCCACGAGCTATGCCCCTGAGCACCGTGCTACCATCCCCAGGGCCGCCGCCCCAACATCCAAGACCTTGACACGCCTCACCCGAGACCCGCCGCTAAGCCAACCAATACTGGGCGCCCCCCAACACCGAGACCCAATAGGCCGGCCAAAATGGCCTTCATCGACCCGTCCTGTGGCACCGAACGTGAGATGAACTCGGTCCTGGTGTTGGGTACGAGACGAGCTCGGTCCTACTGTCGGGCGCGAGACGAGTGTCGTCCTACTACCGGGCGCGAAACGACCTCGGTCCTGCAGCACCGGGCGCGAGACGAGCGATGGACCGCAGCAGGGAGAGAGCCAACCCTTCAATGAAGGTAGCGCCCGGGCGACGAGGAGAGGGCTCGAAGACCGACCCAGGCCGCTCACCGAGGGGCCGCTACCGGAGATGACCAGCCACCGTCATGAAACAAACCAGGCCACCGCCATGAGCCACCACCACGCTGTGGCAGCTCGCATCCACGCCGGGACCCTAAGGGACAGCCCCGAGCCGCCCGCTGACGGCCATGGGCTAGATCCGAGCTGATTTGGTCGGCAACCACCGTCGCCCCCTCTTGGAGAACCACCACCACCACCCACATCGACCGCTCGGCCGTCGTCGCAGCCACCACCATATCTGCAGCCTCCGCACCCGTACAGCTACGCCCCGCCACCAGCGGACCAGCCGACACGCCTCACCATGCTGGAGGCCGACCCAGCCTAGTCGTACACCTCCCCAGCCCGCCTTGCTGCGGCCCGCGACCCCTGTCGCCGGGATCTGACGAGACAGCCCCGAAGTAGCCAGCCACCTCGCGCTCCCCACGCACAAGCCGCGCCTCCAGAACCACGCAACTGTCATCGCTCCGCCGCATGGACGCACCACCGACACGCCGCCCAGGTCGCCGTCGTGTTGTCCTACATGAAAGACACGCTCCTCACTGAGGTCCCGCGCTGCCGGAAGCCATGGAAGGAGGGAAGGAGGCCTTGCCGCCACCTACGCCAACAGGGCTTCGCCCGACGGCTCCCACCAGTGGCGGCAGGGAGAAGAAAGGGTTGGGGGGAGGGCCGCTGGCCGGCGGCAGTTAGAGTTTGCCCTGCGGCCTGCGAGATCGGCACAGGCAAGTGAGGGGAAAAACTCTCCTCTCAAATGACCATTTATTTCCTCACTCACTTCACACAACACAACGGGTGCTCGTGACGTAGCGTTCCGTGTATCGAGTTCAGTCTAATGTCATGCACCTCCTGGAAGAACTAAATTCTTGCATCAGTGCACTGCCTTGCTTTGGGTGTACGTGCAATATTCGAGCTCATAGTGGACACGTTTGTTGCTTCCAAAGAGTTCTTCCACCACATTTAGTTGCATCTCTTCACTCTCCCACGCGGTCCCTCTATGTAGAGGAAATACAAAGGAGAGAGAGGCTACACAAAACATATAATAGTAAACAGAAACACACATACACACACACACAGAGAGAGAAAGAGATCGAGTTTCTAGTGTTGAGTTGCTTCTCCATTAACCCCAACCCAATGACTATGTGCACAATCGTCTAGGAGAGCATGTCTTTGAAAGTGCGTCCTTTGATAATCTGCACGAGTAAGGAGCAATAAGGTTTTGGGGGAGTGTTTCAGTGCGAATACTCGCTCAAGTTCGACTACTTCCTTGACTTCTGTCTATCTGCTTCCACTACTTCCTTTATGGCGTACGATCACCACGTCTTCACCATCATAATTGAAGATGTTGTTGAAGGAAATATGCCCTAGAGGCAATAATAAAGTTATTATTTATTTCCTTATATCATGATAAATGTTTATTATTCATGCTAGAATTGTATTAACCGGAAACATAATACATGTGTGAATATATAGACAAACAGAGTGTCACTAGTATGCCTCTACTTGACTAGCTTGTTAATCAAAGATGGTTATGTTTCCTAACCATAGACAAAGAGTTGTTATTTGATTAACGGGATCACATCATTAGTTGAATGATCGATTGACATGACCCATTCCGTTAGCTTAGCACCCGATCGCTTAGTATGTTGCTATTGCTTTCTTCATGACTTATACATGTTCCTATGACTATAAGATTATGCAACTCCGTTTACGGAGGAACACTTTGTGTGCTACCAAACGTCACAACGAATCGGGTGATTATAAAGGTGCTCTCTGGTGTCTTCAAAGGTACTTGTTGGGTTGGCGATTTGAGATTAGGATTTGTCACTCCGAATGTCGGAGAGGTATCTCTGGGCCCTCTCGGTAATGCACATCACTTAAGCCTTGCAAGCATTGCAACTAATGAGTTAGTTGCGAGATGATGTATTACGGAACGAGTAAAGAGACTTGCCGTAACGAGATTGAACTAGGTATTGGATACCGATGATCGAATCTCGGCAAGTAACATACCGATGACAAAGGAACAACGATGTTGTTGTTCGGTTTGACCGATAAAGATCTTCAGAGAATATGTAGGAACCAATATGGGCATCCAGGTCCCGCTATTGGTTATTGACCGAGACATGTCTCGGTCATGTCTACATTGTTCTCGAACCGTAGGGTCCGCACGCTTAAGGTTTCGATGATGCTTATATTATGAGTTTATGTATTTTGATGTACCAAGGTTGTTCGAGTCCGGATATGATCACGGACATGACGAGGAGTCTCGAAATGGTCGAGACATAAAGATTGATATATTGGACGGATATATTTGGACACCGGAAAGGTTCCGGAGAAGTTTGGAGCTCCGGAGGTTACCGAAACCCCCGGAGGTATATGGGCCTTATTGGGCCCATGTAGGAGGAAGAGAGAAGGAGCAAGGAGGGGCGCGCCCCAAGCCCAATCCGATTGGGGGGGGGCGGCCCCCTTCCTTTCTCCTTCCCTCTCTTCCTTCCTACTACTAGTACTACTTCCTAATACTAGTACTCCTTCCTTCCCTCCAAATAAGATAAGGAAGAGAGGAAACCTACTTGGAGTAGGTTTCCCCCTCCCTATGGCGCCCCTTGAGGCCGGCCACCTCCTCCCTCCCTCCTTTATATACGGGGTAGGGGGCACCAAGCACACACAAGTTGATCATTGATCGTTCTTTAGCCGTGTGCGGTGCCCCTCCACGATATTACACCTCGATCATATTGTAGCGGTGCTTAGGCGAAGCCTCGTGTGAGAGAACATCAAGATCGCCACCACGCCGTCGTCTTGTGGAACTCCCCTGAGCCTCTCATGGATTGGAGATCGAGGGTGCGCCATCGAGTCTGACGCGTGTCAAGAACTCGGAGGTGCCGGAGTAACGGTGCTTGGATCGGTCGGATCGGGAGGACGTACGACTACTTCCTCTACGTTGCGTCAACGCTTCCACTTCGGTCTACGAGGGTACGTAGACAACACTCTCCCCTCGTTGCTATATCATCACCATGATCTTGAGTGTGCGTAGGAAATTTTTTGAAATTACTACGTTCCCCAACAGTTGTTGCACCGGAGTTTCTGGTGAACTCATATGCTGTGAACCTCTCTTCGTTGACATGTGCCTTGACATGTGCCTTTGGTCCACATGCGTATGTGTTGGATGTTTCTAGTCTGTCGTATGTGATTTGCCATGCCAGTAATCTTGTGAGTAGATTAAGTTTAACAAAAACTGCCTAATCTCCCAACAATCCAGAAACCTTAGGAATTTTTTTGCTGATTGGCTCTATTGCTCCGAAACTGATCCCGTTTACGAGTACTCACTTCAAGAGATGGCAGACAAGAATCATCATATGGCTCATCGCTATGAACATGTACTGGGTTTTGGCTGGCACTCTGAGTGGATCGCTTACTCCTGAGCAGGACAAAGCATTCTCGTAGGCCACTGGAATCTTTATGGGTGCCATCATAAGTGGTTGGGTGACAGATTTGGTTGATGCATATCTACATATGCAAAATGCTAAAGAACTATGGAATGAACCTGAATCCAAGTTCGGCTCCGCTGATGTCGATGGTGAACTGTATGTTATAGAGCAGTTAAATGACTGTAGAACGGTTGAGAACCATTTCATGGATGAACATGTTCATGAGCTACGGTAGATGGTGAAGTAACTCGAGAAAGGTGGGAAACGTCAAGCTACAGATTTCCATCACCATTGTTGAGGAAATCGTTAATTGGTAGCCGCTCGGTTGGCTGGCGAGTAGTGGATTAATAGGCCAATCGGCAAGGCAATTGGAAGGTTAGTCCATTAATCAGATGATTTATCAGTTTATTGGCTACATGTTGACCTTATCAGTAGGGATTAATAGGCAAGTTAACTAATTAATCAGACAAATTCTTGAACGGGGGCCATCACAAATATGATGATTTTCAGCTTTGATATTGGGCAGGAGACGTGAATCCTTTCAGATTTGGAGTTGTGGTTGTGACAAACTCTCAAGCACACTATCTTGGAGCTTTCCTCCGTCGAGTACGTGATTGCCAGACATCGTTCGTGAATCCTATGGTTACAAGCTGGAGATGCTAACACAAAGCTATTTAACGTTGTGGCCAACGGTCCTCATGCGAAGATTTTCATTCCTTCAATCACTGTCCATGACGAGGTAATTACTGATCATGAGGGTAAAGCTGAAGCGTTAATTGAGGCATTTGGTGGCCTACTAGATAGATTGATAATGGGATTACCATCTCAATATGGAGGCGCTTCGTATGCTTCTGTTGAACTTTCAAAATTGACGCAATTTTCAACGAGGGGGGAGTGATTAAGTATATGCCATAGATGGGTAATTATTTAGAGTGAGTCAGTGGTTTGGAACACATTATATTAGGCTCTATTCCTATAACACCGATTAAGCAACAATAATCAATGCAAGTCATGTATGGAGTTAACAACTATGCGATTATCGCGCTGCCCTCAAGAATGTTTTATCATCATAGTGTAACGCCCTCGATGCGGCTATATCTCCCACGTGTCGAAGCACGACTTAGAGGCATAACCGCATTGAAAGCAATGTCGCAAGTGAGGTAATCTTCACACAACCCAAGTAATACATGAGGGAAAGAGATACATAGTTGGCTTACAATCGCCACTTCACACAATTACATGAATAAAGCATTACATCATCCAGATACAATCAAGGTCCGACTACGGAACCAAAATAAAAGAAGAACCCCAAATGCGACAAAGGTCCCCGATCGACCCCAACTGGGCTTCACTACTGACCAACTAGAACGAAAACAACACAAAGGACAAGATCTTCATCGAGCTCCTCCTTGAGCTTGATTGCGTCACCTGCTCGATAACATAGGCACCTGCAAACTGGTTTTGAAGTATCCGTGAGCCACGAGGACTCAAAGAATCCCATTACCATGGGTATCAAGACTAGCAAAGCTTAATGGGAAAGGAAGGGGTAAAGTGGTGAGGTTGCAGCAGCGACTAATCATGATATGGTGGCTAACATACGCAAATGAGAGCGAGAAGAGAAACAAGCGGAACGGTCGTGAAGCTAGCAATGATCAAGAGGTGATCACGAACACCTACTTACGCCAAACATAACACGTAAACCGTGTTCACTTCCGGACTCCGAGAAGAGACCATCACGGCTACACACACGGTTGATGCGTTTTAAATCGGATCAAGTGTCAAGTTATCTACAACCGGACATTAACAAATTCCCATCTGCCACATAACCGTGGGCACGACTCTCGAAAGTTTAAACCCTGCAGGGGTGTCCCAACTTAGCCCATGACAAGCTCTCGCAATCATCGAAGGAATAGACCTTCACCCAGGAAGACCCGATCAGTCTCGGAATCCCGGTACATCAAGACATTTCGACAATGGTAAAACAAGACCAGCAAAGCCGCCCAATGCGCCGACAATCCCGATAGGAGCTGCACATATCTCGTTCTCAGGGCAACACCGGATAAGTCAAGCTACGAGTAAAACCAGCCCTCGAGTTGCCAAGAGGTGGCCCCAAGAAGTTGCTCGTTTGGACCAACACTTAGACAAGCACCGCCCGGGGGCTAAAATAAAGATGACTCTTGGGTTGGCCGACCCAAGGGAAAAGGATAGGTGGTGGTGAGGCAAATGGTAAAACCAAGGTTGGGCCTTCTTTGGACAAGTTTTATTCAAAGCGAACCGTCAGGGGGTCCCATAAATCACCCGACAGCGTTAGGAACGCAAAATCCGGGAACATAACACCGGTATGACGGAAACTAGGGCGGCAAGTGGAACAAAACACCGGGCATAAGGCCGAGCCTTCCACCCTTTACCAAGTATATAGATGCATTAATAATATAAGAGATATTGTGATATCCCAACAAAACCACATCCACCATGGAGAAATCTTCACTTCACCGCAACTAGCAACGCTATAAGAGGGCTGAGCAAAAGCGGTAACATAGCCAAACAACGGTTTGCATAGGAAAGGTGTCAAAGGTTAGGGGTTCATGGCAATATGGGATGGCTGGACAAGCAGTAATAGGTAGCGCGACATAGCGAAGAACGAGGCAACTAGCATAGCAATGATAGTAGTGAGATCCAGGGTAGCGGTCATCTTGCCTGAAATCCCGCAAGGAAGAAGAACGAGTCCATGAAGAAGACAAACGGACGCAGTCGAACGAATCCTCACAACTCCGGAACGAAACCGAAGGCAACCCGGAAAGAAGCAAACAACATAGTAAACCAACAAGCATAAGCATGGCATGATGCACAAACAAGTATGATGCATGTCCGGTTTAATGAGGCATGGCATGGCAAAGTGCAACAAATAACACTACAAATTAAGTGGAGCTCAATATGCAACGAGTTGCATATTGACGAAACACCACATCAATTATTTAGTTATCTCTCGGTATGTACCCAACAATATTACATGTTGATTAACATGGCAAGGGGTGAAGCATAACAAAACTACCTAACTAGGCAAGTTTAAATGAGGCCGGAAGAACAAACAACAATTCCGGAAAAACCTCATATGCAATTTATGAATTTGCTACTGTTCTGCCCTAAAACATATTTTAAAGTTGTTAAACAGGAAAATAAAGTGTACCATGTTAATCTAGGCATTCTTCCACCCCATTTACATATAAAGTTTATTAAAATCGGAGTTACGGTTATTTAGTTATGAATTAAATCATTTTAGCATGGCATTTGAGCAAATTTAAACAAACAGCAATTTAAACATTTTAAACATGGATGAAAGTGGCAAATTATTAATCTACACAAAATTCTAAGCATTTTACATATATAAATTATTTTAATCCGATGCACGGTTTGTGAATTATTAATGCATGAACATGGAGGGTTTTTTCAAAATCAAATCTGGATAATTGCTAAAATCGCAGCACGGGAAAAAAACATGCATGGGCCGAAACTTGGCTCGCTGTAGGCTGAACAGAGAGGGGGGCTGCTGTGCTCACCATGGGCCAAGCCCAGTCGGTGGAGAGGGAGGCCGGCATTGGGGCTGCTGGGCCTTGGGAGGGCCTGCCCACGCAATGGGCGACGGTCAACGAGCTTGGGGCTCGAGCGAGCTGCTCTGTTCGTCCCAGAGCAGGGCATGGCGGCGGCGGTGGAGGGCCACTCCGGCGAGGGTGAAGAGCGCGGAGGGGCCGGGACGGGGCCGCAGGTGGCCGGATCCGGTGGAGAACGGGCCGGGGTCTCCGTTCCCGGCATCGGTGAGGGCCACCGGCGTCGAGCGGAGCTTCACGAGGCGGCGGCGGCAGATCCTGCGGGGAGAAGAGAGAGAGCGAGGTGAGGGAGAGCTCAGGCCAGAGAAGGAAGGAGAAGGAGGCGGGGGTCCAGCCTGACCCTGGCGCGGCGGTGAGGGCGCAGGGAGTGGCGGAGGCGCGCCGGGTCGACGGGGAGCTCGGGATCGAGGTACTCCTCCCCTCGATCCAGATCGGAAGCGAGAGGCGCGGGGCGCTCGGCCCGGATCCAGCCCGGGGCGGGCCTCGGATGGGCCTGCGGCGGCGGGAGGCTGCTGGGGGGGAGCGTAGGGACGCGTGGCGCCCTGCGGTTGGGCTGTGCATGACAATTGAGGCGGCGCGGCCTATGGGATGGTGCCAAGTGGCAGGGAGGAGGTGGCTGGCGCCGGATTACGAGGAGAAGGTGGGAGGAGGCGGCGGCTGATGATTGGGGGCGCGGGATTCGAGGAGGGAGTCTAGGGGTGACAAAATGGCAAGGAGGGCTGCTATTTATAGCAAGAGGGGGTTAGGGTTGGGGGTTTTGAGGCTGTTTCGGAGCCGTTCGATCTTGATCGGATGGTCCGGAACGGAGGGGGGGTTAGGCTAAACTAGTGGGCCGAGAAGAGGGGAGAAAGAGAGGTGCGGCCCGGTGGCAGTTTCGGAGACCGAAACGTGCGACGATTAAACCGACTATATCGCGGTTATATATTTAACGGTTGGGCAGTCAAACGGACTCTGAATGCGATGAAACTTGGCAGGCGGCCTGTCTACACTATAATAAGACTGCACGACAAGTTGCCACCCATACCGAGAACATTTTATGCCACTTATAAAATAATATTTCGGAGGTGCCGCGGGCGCGTGCCAGTGTGAAAGGGCTCGGAACGGACAACGGAGAGAAGCGACGGAACCCGAATGGATGCAAGTTTTGAAAAAGTTGCAGATGAAATGCAAATGATGACGTGGCAAAATGCAACACACAAGCAATGACATGGCAACAACGGAAAATAACTGGCGGACACCTGGCGCATCGGATCCGGGGCGTTACAACACTCCACCACTATGAGAGGATCTCGTCCCGAGATCTAGGATGGCACCGGAGGGAAAACGGAAGCGGAGAGGTAAAACAAAGTTGCTTCTTTGATGAACGAGTGAAACCATGAACCATGAGAGTTTGAGCAATTTAGAAGAAAGAGTACAATAGAGATGAACGAGATTGCAAACAATCCGGTAGAAAAGAGGAACAAGGAGTATTACGAGAACTTGAAGGTTGCAAAGACATGAATCAAGAGTTTAATGGACAAGATGGAATTCAAAACCACTCCGGTTAAAACAAGATGAGAGAGGAAGAATTCGGGCAGCACTCCGGTTGAGCATGGAAGGAATAGAACATGAACTTGACAAGATGAGAGGATACTTGATGAAATCAACAACACACTGCCTCCGGAATTGAAGGAATGGCACAAGGGGTAAGAAACATTTCAGACAGCACTCCGGTTGAGAAGGAGCCAAACTTGATAAGATGAAAGAACTTGAAAAGAGGACATGACACTCCGGTTAAATGGATAAGCACGAAAATAACACGATCCTCACAATACGAGATGATGAGTGAAAAGAGCAACATCACAATGCCTTTGGAAGAAAGAATAGAAGATAAATCATTGGAATAACAGAATGGAGAAGAAAATGACAACTTCTGCCACAAATGAACTTGGAAAGCATCCTTGCAAAGAAGAATCGAACGGAGTTGTTGGAAAATCAACAACGAGAAGCACAAGCTTGTTGTGGGCTTATGGCAAACATCTCAAAATGATGAGGTGACAACCGGCCACTAATGGACACAATTGATTTGATTGAGAGCACCAAAGAGATGAACAACTTCTTCCACCAAGAGGATAAAGAGCAAGCTTGGGTCAAGCATAATCACCACAAATAGCAACATTCCTTAAGGAAAGGCTTTAGGTGAAATCTGACACAAGATAACTCCAACGAAGAAGTTGATTGGTCGAAAAGATCTCTTGAACGAAGAGAAAATGATGGATTTAAAATACCCCATTCTTGACAACATATGCATCATGAAACATGAAGAGAAATTGTCAAGAATGACATAACACCACCTCAAAAGATAAGGTAGAAAGAATTGCACTTTGGAATGCAATAAGAAGAATACTTGAACTCCTCAAAACAAAACAAGTGTTGGGCACCCTGTTTAATTTTGAGTGTAGCTTGGCGGATCATAACTTCGAGCGAAATCTTGAAGAACAATTGAAGAATGAAAAGAATCCTTGATGAACCACCATGTTGAGCCTCCATGAAGAACTCCGGTAAACAAAAGGAATGAAAAGAAAGAGAAGTTGAAAACACAAGGTGAAGCCTTGCAATAATATAGATGGAGCTTCGTGACGAGACATCCAAGAAAACTTGGAACTCCGGAAAGAAAAGATGAAACAACTGAAACCGAGAATTTATTCCTCCTGAACAAACTCTGAAGGAAAGGATTAATCACTTGGATGAAACAAGAATAAGAATTATGTTATGCGTATCCTTCGCCAATTTAGATTGATGGCAAGTAATAGATTTGGCATACTACTTATTCTCGCAGAAAGGATTTAGATAGATACGGCGCAAGCTTGGGAAGGTCTTGAACGAACCACCGGTAGGATTGAAAGAACGAATATACTAAATGATAACGAAAGAGGTGAAACCTTGAACGAACCACCGTAAGAATAGAAAATAAAAGTAGCAAAGGCACAATTCACCGGGAAGAATTGGAAAATGAATGAAGATATTTGAGGGGATTTAGATACAAGTGGACGAAGAGATCATGAACCGATTAGAGGATATTTGAACGATGCACCGGTAAGATTTGGAGAATGATAATTGACAGCTGAGAATGAATAAACCTGAATTGATGGACTCCGGATGACAAACTGAGAAGACTCTTGAATATCTCCTGATGGGTGAAAAAGATTCTCACAATCGAAAACAATTATGAGGGGATGGCATCAGGCTAGAACCATGAATATTCAA
This sequence comes from Aegilops speltoides, assembly GCA_021437245.1. Lineage (NCBI taxonomy): Eukaryota > Viridiplantae > Streptophyta > Magnoliopsida > Poales > Poaceae > Aegilops > Aegilops speltoides. The sequence goes on from CM038142.1 coordinate 407,559,371, forward strand.
GAGAATGGACCAAGATTTAAGAGAAATCCTTCTTCGGTCTTCAAATGATGAGAATGACAGCGAGAAACACCACCAAGAATTATTCAGGCACACCGGAAGAATCAAAAGCGAAGAGGTTGAGCCAACTATGAAAAGAATTTGAAAGATCTTGGAGAAAAGCATTTGACTGATGAAAATTCATTCTTACGTCAAACTTGGAAATGAATTTAGGATAGCTCTGGGAAAATAGAAGAGTCAGGTAAGATCCTGGGAAAAGACCTGTGGGTTAGGGCCCACTCAAAAGGAAACACCGTTGAAAAGATTTTAAAGAGAAATTGCACCGGTTGAATTAAATGGCTTGAATGAGATAACAACCTCGAGATATCTTGAAGGGATTGAGAATGGAAACGCAAGTCTTGTGAGATATCTTCAGCACTCCAGAACAAATGAATAACGAGAAGTGAAAGATTAAGAGGTGCATCGGTATGAGAAAGCATTAGAAATGAGGAAAGGAATATGATGAATATCGAAAGCTAGAATAGAATCCACCGGATAAGAAACATCAATGAAGGATGATGAACTTGAAACTGTTGAGCATCTTCATGGGAAATCACCGGATAAGAACATTGATGGAAAAGAATGAAGGGACTTCACATGAATAATTGGATACTTGGTAAAGAAATCTTAGTCCTTGAGGAAAAAGGGTGGGAGGGTGGGGAGAAACAAAGACAACTTGGGATGAACGAAACAAACACCGTTGATAAAACTTAGAATTGATCTTGCAGATGGGGAGAATGATGGGATCATCTCGAAGAGAAGCACACCGGTTGGAAAGGAGTTGACATGACAAAATCAATGATCAAAAGGATTAGTATTCACATAGCAATATGAGAACACCGTTTAGGAAAGGTATGGATTCAACATTTGACATTGAAGCAACTCGAATACCACAAATAAAACAAAACAAAGGATTTGGCTTGCAGAATAAGCCGGAACAAATACATATGATAGAGATTTACCCAATCCCATATCATGCATCTGTCGAAAAGATATACTAGGAGCTACTTGAATTCCCACCTATAAACTCCCAAACTTTCGGTTATGCAATCGGTGTTGGGGATACAGGGAAGCAATATATCTCACCCAAACTAACAATACCTACATCCAAGCAGTATCCATCCGTCAACACATAACCAAGAAACCTTCGAAATCGTGGTACCTCAACCTTGAAAAGCATCCGTTATACGAAGTCATGGCAATACTCCCGTACTCACCTCAAGATCTTTGGGTTAGCGGGTTATCTCACCAACAAGCGCATAAAAGAGATTTTCGATGTCGGCGTACTAAACTCGTATTCCGAACTGCAACGATAAAATTATGACGACAACACCTCGGAGCTCAACTCCCCGGGACACCTCCACTAAAAAAAACCCCTGCTGACGGGAGGCACCAAGACAATGTTGTCATCATAAAACCATCGGAACGATTCTAAGATACCTGCGTGATCCTAAATTTTTTTTTTGTGAAATTTGAGAAGAGAAGAGTCAAAACTCTATGTCAGGATACCTCACCAGAGCGACGAAGGGACTGAGGAGTAAAAGAATTTGTAGGATCGAAGAAGGTGAGAGTGTCTAGAGGGGGGGTGATTAGACTACTCGACAAGATAAAAATTATGCCTTTTGACAAAGACAAGTTTTTGGCAGATTTTGCATAACACACAAGTCAAGTAGCATACTACACATGCAATTCTAGAGTATGGGCAGCGGAAAGTAAATTGCACAAGTAGTAAAGAGAAGTGGAGAAGATCAAACGCAATTTGGAGACACGGAGATTTTTCTCGTGGTTCCGATAGGTGGTGCTATCGTCATTCCACGTTGATGGAGACTTCAACCCACGGAGGGTAACGGCTGCGAGAGTCCACGGAGGGCTCCACCCACGAAGGGTCCACGAAGAAGCAACCTTGTCTATGCCATCATGGCCTACGCCCACGGAGGGCTAGCCTTACTCGGGGTAGATCTTCACGAAGTAGGCGATCTCCTTGCCCTTACAAACTTCTTGGTTCAACTCCACATCTCGACGGAGGCTCCCAAGCAACACCTAACCAATCTAGGAGGCACCACCTCCAAAAGGTAATAGATGGTGTTGATGATGATGAACTCCTTGCTCTTGTGCTTCAAATGATAATCTCCCCAACACTCAACTCTCCTCACCGATTTGGCTATGGTGGAAGAAAGGATTGAGTGGAAAGCAACTTGGGAAGGCTAGAGATCAAGCTTCATATGGTGGGAGTGGAGCAACTTGATCTCAACACAAGGGTAGGTAGTTCTCTTCTCGGAAATGTAAGGTAGGAGTGGTAGTTCTTTTCGATGGCTCTCACCACGAATGAAGAGGGGGTGGAGGGTATTTATAGCCTCCACACAAAATCCAACCGTTACACACATTTGACCAATCTCGGTGGGACCGAAGTTGACAACTCGGTGAGACCGAAAGTTCAAATCATGTGAACGTTGGGATTTTCGATGGGACCGAAAATACAATCTCTGTTAGTCCGATTCGTGCAAAGACAGAGCTTGCCAATCTCGGTGAGACCGATTTCATCATCTCGGTGACACCGATTTGATGATGAAGGTTATAGAAGCTTATAACTCAAGTTTCGTGAGACCGAGTTCGAATCGGAAAATCCGAGATTTCTAGGGTTTGGCTTTATGGTGAGGTGGTTCATCTCGGTGTGGACTGGGTTTGGAATATCGGTGGGACCGAGATTACTTATGAGTGTATATGGCAGAGAGAGTTGCTAATAGTTCAGGAGATGTATCACTAAGCACTTTGAGCAACAAGATCATTATCATAACCTCATCCCCTTTTAATAGTATTGGCTTTCCTATGGACTCAATGTGATCTTGGATCACTAAACCAAAAATAGAGTCTTGAGCTTTTGCCAATGCTTGCCTTAGCATCTTAAGGGGTCCACCTCTCCAGTCCTTTTGCCATGCCAATGTGATTGAGCTTCCTGAAACATACTTGATAAAAGCATTAGTCTAACCACAAAGTATGTTGTCATTAATTACCAAAACCACCCAGGGAGCAAATGTGCTTTCAATCTCCCCCTTTTTGGTAATTGATGGCAACACACAAATTAAGACATCAAAGCTTACTGAAAGAAAGACAGAATTATCACGAAAGCTTTGACAAACATGTAGTGCACAGGCTCCCCCTACAAGTGTGCAAGATTTTCATAAATTATGGTTTTGGACTACCACAAGCACACAAGAGAGAAGGGCAAGATGTGCTACATGCAGCTTGGCTATATGCATCAGAGCAGATGAAAAGAAGTGAGTGATAATGCATATGTGCATGGTGATTTCTTGCAAACAAGTATTCACAAGCAAGTCACCATCATGCACATTCTGCAAAGTGCATATACTTACCTTGAGGATCCTTGGCATTGTACCTGAAGAGATAAACTTGGGAAAACAAGGTTAGATAACACAAGAGTATTTCTTCAACCAACAGCAAGAACATGAAGAGTACCAAGCCAGGGATGACATGTGTAAAGAGTGTCTCATATTGAGCACAAGCTTGAATCAGCAAACATGTCTCCGAAACTAAAAGGATTTTCAATGAACTCTGAGAGATTTTGCTTTCCATAAGATATCAATTGTGAAGGTTCCTCTCCCTTTGAGTTGTCTCAGATCAAGGGGTTTGATGGAAAGAGCAAAATCAAAAGAATGATGCCAAATGAAATATCCACTGTGGAACACGGCAAAGCTTTGATGTGATGATTCTCTCCCCCTTAAGGTAAGATTGCTCTTCTTCTCCCCCTAAATCTTCTCTTCTCCCCCTAAATCTTCTCCCCCTTTGACATCAAGTGCTGAAAAGGACAGGAACCTAGGAGGGTCAGGAAGGATGGAGAGAAGTGGGATCCTTAAGAACCTCAACAGTGCAATAAAATCAGTGAAGCTGCAGAAGATGATATCCTGAAAGAAGTAAATCGGTGACACCGAATTAAGATGGATCGGTGGGTCCGAAAGTCAGGGACTTAGGGCAGATCCTTTTCGGTCAGACCGAAATATTTAAGTCGGTGACGCCGAGTTTAATTCCAAGGAAATACAGAAATAATTCAGCTCACTTTGCAAGGAATGTTTTAAAGGATTTGCAATGAATTGGTAAATGATTTTCAAGGAATTGTTCAGAGCCAAAAGGATATTCACAAAGATAGAAGAACAGAAATGAAAAAGATTCCTAGATGAAGTTTTTTTAATGAGAAAACATAAGAGAAAACAAAAAATCAGAACACTTCAAAACATATGTACTTCATCTAGATAGGGGTCGGCGACTAGGTCACCTATGTTTGAGTATTTTGACTTAGGAGTCAAATGAGAACATTTGATCATAGGTCATACTCATCGTTTAAGCACAAAATGGGGTTGCCATTTTTCGATTAAGCATTTGATGTGATCACATCTTATGAAGCTGCTTGTACTCATGTCTTTGAGCAAAGCTCCTTAAAGATGTGAAGAACATACCTTGGGCTTGTTGTTGCTTTGCTCATGTAGGTGAACTTGATGTAGGTGCTCATAGAATGTGAAGTTAGAGCACCATTTCCACTTGTGTAGTTCATCTTCCTACATGGGTTAGGCAAGCAAGGAAATACTCAAGAATATCCAAGATGACAAGAGTGAAATACTAGATGTATAAGGTGTCAAAAGGATATGTGGAATTTTGTTCCTTGAACTCAACATCCCAAAGGGGTAGATACTTGGTCAATGACAAGATTACTCAAGATTTGAGTGTGTGGTAATCTTGTGGAATGTAGATCATCCAAGTACCTGCAAGGAGTTAGATGCAATACAAGGGGGCAAATGTGTCCAAGACATATGATCGTCATCATAAGAGAAATATCAAGGATTAGTCAAGTAGGCTCATGCCTTGCATGCATCAATGGAGTTTTCACTCCAAGTTTGAAGCATCAATGATGTTCAACTCACTCCTTAAGCGACAAAACACCTTCTCATGAAGCGGTTTTGTAAAGATATCAGCGAGTTGTTTGTCAGTACGAACATGCTTAAGATTGATGTCGCCCTTGGCAATGTGATCACGAATAAAATGGTGACGAACTTCAATGTGTTTCGTTCAAGAGTGTTGCACAGGATTGTGTCCAATCTTAATCGCACTCTCATTGTCACAAAGCAAAGGGACATGTCTCACATGTATCCCATAATCCTTAAGCGTTTGTGTCATCCATAGCAATTGAGCACAACATGAACCAGCAGCTATATATTCTGCTTCGGCAGTGGATAATGATACCGAATTTTGTTTCTTGGAGGACCAAGATACAAGGGATCGACCAAGAAATTGACACGTACCCGAAGTTGACTTTCTATCAACCCTGTCACCGGCATAGTCCGAGTCGGAATAGCCAACAAGGTCGAAAGAGGCCCTCTTAGGATACCAAATGCCAAAGTTGGGTGTGTGTATCAAATATCTCACAATTCTTTTAACAGCTTTAAGATGACATTCTTTAGGGGCTGCTTGATATCGAGCACACATGCATACACTCAACATTATGTCAGGACGAGAAGCACAGAGATATAGTAGAGAACCAATCATAGATCGGTAAACCTTTTGATCAACGGGTTCTCCATCTTTGTCAAGTCATTATGTCCACTTGTAGGCATGGGGTTCTCATACCTTTGCTTTCTTGCATGTTGAACTTCTTGAAGAGATCCTTGGTGTACTTTGTTTGTGAGACAAAGGTACCCTCCTTAGATTGCTTGATTTGCAACCCAAGGAAGAATTTGAGTTCACTCATCATGGACATCTCATACTTCTCCACACGAGCTTTCCAAACTTCTCGCTAAAATGAGGGTTAGTTGAACCAAAGATAATATCATCAACATATATTTGGCACACAAATAGTTCACCATCAACCCTTTTCGTGAATAGCGTTGAGTCTATTTTTCCAATCTCAAAGCCTTTTTCAAGAAGAAAGCTAGTCAAGATTTGTACCAAGCTCTAGGAGCTTGTTTAAGACCATAAAGAGCTTTGTGCAACTTGTAAATATGATTAGGCTTTTGGGATTCACAACCGGAGGTTGTTTCACAAATACTTCCTCCTCAATTTCACCATTTAGGAAAGCACTTTTAATATCCATTTGATAGAGAGTAATATCGTGATGATTGGCATAAGCAAGAAGAATGCGAATGGACTCAAGTCTAGCAACGGGGGCATAGGTCTCACCATAGTCCATACCTTCGACTTGTGTGTAACCTTGAGCTACGAGACGAGCCTTGTTGCGGATGACTTGTCCATCTTCATCTTGCTTGTTCCGAAACACCCATTTGGTTCCAATGATGTTTTGATCATCCTTGGGCTTCTCTACCAAAGTCCATACATTGTTCCTCTCGAAGTTGTGTAGCTCTTCGTGCATAGCGTTCACCCAATCCGGGTCTTCAAGTGCTTCTTCTACCTTCATAGGTTCAATACTAGAGATAAATGAGTAATGCTCACAAAAGTTAGCTAAGCGAGTTTTAGAGCGAGTAATTCTCCCGGAGTCGATGTCGTTCATCATTTGTTCCACGGGATGATTTTTCTTGACTTTTGCTCGGACTCGGGATAGCTTTTGTTGAGGTTGTGGCTGAGCTTCCTCATCATCCTCTTCTTCTTCATTGTTGTTGGTGTTGTCTTGAGGCGGTGGAGAAGGAGGTTGTGGTGGATCTTCTTGTTGCACTTCCTCATCTTGGTGAGTTCCACTTGTGGAGGCCTCCATGTTGCCTTGAGGTTCATCTTGCCGTGAGGTAGGGGGCTCCACATATGTAGATGAGGTACTCTCCTTCACTTCCATGGGACGAATCTTTCCAATAGATAAATCTTGAATGGCTTCCGATGGGTCCTTGTCTCCTACATCAATAGGCATTTGCTCTACTTGCGAGCCATTAGATTCATCAAACTTCACGTCTACCGTCTCTTCAACCTTTCGGGTGAAATTATTGTAGACACGGTAGGTGTGGGAGTTTGATCCATAACCAAGGAAAAAGCCTTCATGAGCTTTAGGAGCAAATTTAGACCGACGATGCTTATCAAGGATATAACATTTCGAACCAAAGACACGAAAGTATCCCACTTGGGGTTTGTTACCGGTGAGGAGCTCGTATGAAGTCTTGCCGAGAAGCTTATGAAGATAAAGCCTATTGATAGCATGACAAGCTGTCTCGACGGCTTCACCCCAAAAGTGCTTCGGTGTCTTGTATTCATCAAGCATCGTTCTCGCCATCTCTATGAGCGTTCGGTTCTTCCTCTCAACAACTCCATTTTGTTGAGGAGTGTACGAGTCGAGAACTCATGTAGAATCCTTCCTCATCGAGAAAAGAGTCTACATGGGCGTTCTTGAACTCCGTTCCATTGTCACTCCAAACTTTCTTGATCTTCACCTCAAATTGATTTTGGGCCTTTCTGGCAAAGGTTTTGAAGATTCTCTGAACTAGCGATTTGTCATCAAGGAAAAATATCCACGTAAATCTGGAATAATCATCAACTATAACTAGACCAAAGGAGTTACCACCAAGGCTTTTGTAAGCATTGGGACCGAAGAGATCCATATGAAGAAGCTCAAGCGGTCTCCTTGTGGTCATGATGTTCTTCACGGATGACTTCCACCTACTTGTTTTCCTGCTCGACAAGCACTACAAAGTCTATCTTTGTCAAAGAGAACATCTTTAACGCCAAGAATATGATCACCTTTGATTAGCTTGTCTAGATTACGATACCAACATGTCCAAGCCTTCTATGCCATAACCAACCTTTAGCGGATTTAGCAATGAAGCAAGTTCTAGGTTGGGCTTTCTTAGTGAAATCAACAATATATAGATCACCTCTACGGATACCGGTAAAAACCATGTTATGATTGTCACGACGAAAGACTTGGCAATCTACTTCGGTGAATAGCACATTGAATCCAAAGTCAGCTAATCTAGACACGGAAAGTAAATTGTATCCAAGTGACTCAACAAGCATGACATTTTGAATAGAGCTATCATGAGATATGGCCACCTTACCAAGGCCAAGTACCTTACCCTTGGAGTTGTCTCCAAAAGTCACATACTTGCGTGGACCATCGTTCTTTGCAAGCTCTCGAAACATGTCATCGTCTCCGGTCATGTGATCGGTGCATCCACTATCAAGAATCCACTCTTTTCCGCCGGATATGTAGTCTCTCATATTTGCCATAAGATTGAGACTCTTCATGATCTTGTCTAGCTCGGTGTCCGAGTCGGAGTAATCATCATCATGCTCATGCTCATCATCATATTGACCCATAGATTGTTCATCATCAATACCTAGGTCAATTTGACAACAACTTGCATTAGTTTTGTCAATGTGACAATAATCATCGGAATGCAATACAAGAGCATTTCTAATTAGATCATTGATAAGACAAGGATCACCCTTCTTTTTCATGAGATCACGAAGCTCAAAGAAGCATTTATCAAAGTTGGGATCATTAAGCATCATATCAAATTCAATAGTCTTGTATAGAATTTCATCAAGACCTCTCAAAGAGTAGTCCGGATAAAGTTCTTCCAAGAACTTCCACATAGCATAGGCGCACTCAAAGTTTGTAACGAGCTTAAGCAAGTTATCGGGCAAACCTCTAATGATAAGATTTACAGTTCTAAGGTTACTGAAGCAAATCAAGCTCTTCATCCATGGTAGGGTGCAAGGGGTCAAATGGAGGCACATATGGGGTTTCAACATATTTGCGCAAGTTATACATCTTAAAGATAATAAGCATTTCAATCCTCCACGAGTTATAGGACACTCCATCAAGAATAGGCACTCTATGGCTAACACTCCCAAACGTAGACACGTCCATCTTCCTCCAATGGTGTGTAAACCAAAGAAATGGAGACCAATGCTCTGATACCAATTGTAGGATCGAAGAAGGTGAGAGTGTCTAGAGGGGGGTGATTAGACTACTCGACAAGATAAAAATTATGCCTTTTGACAAAGACAAGTTTTTGGCAGATTTTGCATAACACACAAGTCAAGTAGCATACTACACATGCAATTCTAGAGTATGGGCAGCGGAAAGTAAATTGCACAAGTAGTAAAGAGAAGTGGAGAAGATCAAACGCAATTTGGAGACACGGAGATTTTTCTCGTGGTTCCGATAGGTGGTGCTATCGTCATTCCACGTTGATGGAGACTTCAACCCACGGAGGGTAACGGCTGCGAGAGTCCACGGAGGGCTCCACCCACGAAGGGTCCACGAAGAAGCAACCTTGTCTATGCCATCATGGCCTACACCCACGGAGGGCTAGCCTTACTCGGGGTAGATCTTCACGAAGTAGGCGATCTCCTTGCCCTTACAAACTTCTTGGTTCAACTCCACATCTCGACGGAGGCTCCCAAGCGACACCTAACCAATCTAGGAGGCACCACCTCCAAAAGGTAATAGATGGTGTTGATGATGATGAACTCCTTGCTCTTGTGCTTCAAATGATAATCTCCCCAACACTCAACTCTCCTCACTAATTTGGCTGTGGTGGAAGAAAGGATTGAGTGGAAAGCAACTTGGGAAGGCTAGAGATCAAGCTTCATATGGTGGGAGTGGAGCAACTTGATCTCAACACAAGGGTAGGTAGTTCTCTTCTCGAAATGTAAGGTAGGAGTGGTAGTTCTTTCGATGGCTCTCACCATGAATGAAGAGGGGTGGAGGGTATTTATAGCCTCCACACAAAATCCAACCGCTTACACATTTGACCAATCTCGGTGGGACCGAAGTTGACAACTCGGTGAGACCGAAAGTTCAAATCATGTGAACGTTGGGATTTTCGTGGGACCGAAAATACAATCTCGGTTAGTCCGATTCGTGCAAAGACAGAGCTTGCCAATCTCGGTGAGACCGACTTCATCATCTCGGTGACACCGATTTGATGATGTATGTTCTGAAGCTTGGCAACTCAAGTTTCGGTGAGACCGAGTTCAGAATCGAAAAATCCGAGATTTCTAGGGTTTGGCTTTATGGCTGAGGTGGTTCATCTCGGTGTGACTGGGTTTGGAATATCGGTGGGACCGAGATTACTTATGAGTGTATATGGCAGAGAGAGTTGCTGATAGTTTAGGAGATGTATCACTAAGCACTTTGAGCAACAAGATCATTATCATAACCTCATCCCCTTTTAATAGTATTGGCTTTCCTATGGACTCAATGTGATCTTGGATCACTAAACCAAAAATAGAGTCTTGAGCTTTTGCCAATGCTTGCCTTAGCATCTTGAGGGGTCCACCTCTCCAGCCCTTTTGCCATGCCAATGTGATTGATCTTCCTGAAACATACTTGATAAAAGCATTAGCCCAACCACAAAGTATGTTGTCATTAATTACCAAAACCACCCAGGGAGCAAATGTGCTTTCAGAATTCCTAACTCTCCGATATATATAATCCTAAATGACTCAAAACATTTTTCTAGACACAACTCGGCCGCTAAAAATGATCAAGCAGTAGGGCTCCTAAGGTCGGGGAAGGCTCTGATTACCAACTTGTAACGCCCTCGATGCGGCTATATCTCCTACGTGTCAAAGCATGACTTAGAGGCATAACCGCATTGAAAGCAATGTCGCAAGTGAGGTAATCTTCACACAACCCAAGTAATACATGAGGGAAAGAGATACATAGTTGGCTTACAATCGCCACTTCACACAATTACATGAATAAAGCATTACATCATCCAGATACAATCAAGGTCCGACTACGGAACCAAAATAAAAGAAGAACCCCAAATGCGACAAAGGTCCCCGATCGACCCCAACTGGGCTCCACTACTGACCAACTAGAACGAAAACAACACAAAGGACAAGATCTTCATCGAGCTCCTCCTTGAGCTTGATTGCGCCACCGCTTTCGGTAACATAGGCACTGCAAACTGGTTTTGAAGTATCCGGTGAGCCACGAGGACTCAAACAATCCCATTACCATGGGTATCAAGACTAGCAAAGCTTAATGGGAAAGGAAGGGGTAAAGTGGTGAGGTTGCAGCGACTAAGCATGATATGGTGGCTAACATACGCAAATGAGAGCGAGAAGAGAAACAAGCGGAACAGTCGTGAAGCTAGCAATGATCAAGAGGTGATCACGAACACCTACTTATGTCAAACATAATCTGAAACCGTGTTCACTTCCGGACTCCACGAGAAGAGACCATCACGGCTACACACACGGTTGATGCGTTTTAAATCGGATCAAGTGTCAAGTTATCTACAACCGGACATTAACAAATTCCCATCTGCCACATAACCGCGGGCACGGCTCTCGAAAGTTTAAACCTGCAGGGTGTCCCAACTTAGCCCATGACAAGCTCTCGCAATCATCGAAGGAATAGACCTTCACCCAGAAGACCCGATCGGTCTCGGAATCCGGTACATCAAGACATTTCGACAATGGTAAAACAAGACCAGCAAAGCCGCCCGATGCGCCGACAATCCCGATAGGAGCTGCACATATCTCGTTCTCAGGGCAACACCGGATAAGTCAAGCTACGAGTAAAACCAGCCCTCGAGTTGCCAAGAGGTGGCCCCGCAGGTTGCTCATTTTGGACCAACACTTAGACAAGCACTAGCCCGGGGGGGGGGCTAAAATAAAGATGACCCTTGGGTTGGCCGACCCAAGGGAAAAGGATAGGTGGTGGTGAGGCAAATGGTAAAACCAAGGTTGGGCCTTCTTTGGACAAGTTTTATTCAAAGCGAACCGTCGGGGGTCCCATAAATCACCCGACCGCGTTAGGAGCATAAAATCCGGGAACATAACGCCGGTATGACGGAAACTAGGGCGGCAAGAGTGGAACAAAACACCGGGCATAAGGCCGAGCCTTCCACCCTTTACCAAGTATATAGATGCATTAATAATATAAGAGATATTGTGATATCCCAACAAAACCACATCCACCATGGAGAAATCTTCACTTCACCGCAACTAGCAACGCTATAAGAGGGCTGAGCAAAAGCGGTAACATAGCCAAACAACGGTTTGCATAGGAAAGGTGTCAAAGGTTAGGGGTTCATGGCAATATGGGATGGCTGGACAAACAGTAATAGGTAGCGCAGCATAGCGAAAGAACGAGGCAACTAGCATAGCAATGATAGTAGTGAGATCCGGGGTAGCGGTCATCTTGCACGAAATCCCGCAAGGAAGAAGAACGAGTCCATGAAGAAGACAAACGGACGCAATGATCGACGAATCCTCACAACTCCGGAACGAAACCGAAGGCAACCCGGAAAGAAGCAAACAACATAGTAAACCAACAAGCATAAGCATGGCATGATGCACAAACAAGTATGATGCATGTCCGGTTTAATGAGGCATGGCATGGCAAAGTGCAACAAACAACACTACAAATTAAGTGGAGCTCAATATGCAACGAGTTGCATATTGACGAAACACCACATCAATTATTTAGTTATCTCTCGGTATGTACCCAACAATATTACATGTTGATTAACATGGCAAGGGTGAAGCATAACAAAACTACCTAACTAGGCAAGTTTAAATGAGTAGGAAGAACAAACAACAATTAGGAAAAACCTCATATGCAATTTATGAATTTGCTACTGTTCTGCCCTAAAACATATTTTAAAGTTGTTAAACAGGAAAATAAAGTGTACCATGTTAATCTAGGCATTTTTCCACCCCATTTACATATAAAGTTTATTAAAATCGGAGTTACGGTTATTTAGTTATGAATTAAATCATTTTAGCATGGCATTTGAGCAAATTTAAAGAAACAGCAATTTAAACATTTTAAACATGGATGAAAGTGGCAAATTATTAATCTACACAAAATTCTAAGCATTTTACATATATAAATTATTTTAATCCGATGCACGGTTTGTGAATTATTAATGCATGAACATGGAGGGGTTTTCTGCAAAACTGTAAATCCTGGATAATTGCTAAAATCGCAGCACGGAAAAAAAACATGCATGGGCCGAAACTTGGCTCGCTGTAGGCTGAACAGAGAGGGGGGCTGCTGTGCTCACCATGGGCCAAGCCCAGTCGGTGGAGAGGGAGGCCGGCATGGGGCTGCTGGGCCTTGGGGAGGCGCTGCCCACGTGGGCGACGGTCAACCCAGCCTTGAGGGCTCGAGCGAGCTGCTCTGTTCGTCCCGGAGCAGGGCATGGCGGCAGCGGTGGAGGGCCACTCCGGTGAGGGTGAAGAGCGCGGAGGGGCCGGGACGGGGCCGCAGGTGGCCGGATCCGGTGGAGAACGGGCCGGGGTCTCCGTTCCCGGCATCGGTGAGGGCCACCGGCGTCGAGCGGAGCTTCACGAGGCAGCGGCGGCAGATCCTGCGGGGAGAAGAGAGAGAGCGAGGTGAGGGAGAGCTCGGGCCAGAGAAGGAAGGAGAAGGAGGCGGGGGTCCAGCCTGACCCTGGCGCGGCGGTGAGGGCGCAGGGAGTGGCGGAGGCGCGCCGGCGGCGGGTTGACGGGGAGCTCGGGATCGAGGGACTCCTCCCCTCGATCCAGATCGAAAGCGGGAGGCGCGGGGCGCTCGGCCCGGATCCAGCCCGGGGCGGGCCTCGGATGGGCTGCTTGGCGGGGGCTCTGCTGGGGGGAGCGCAGGGACGCGTGGCGCCTGCGGTTGGTCTGTGTGACAATGGAGGCGGCGCGGCCTATGGGATGGTGCCAAGTGGCAGGGAGGAGGTGGCCGGCACCGGATTACGAGGAGAAGGTGGGAGGCAGCGGCGGCTGATGATTGGGGTTGCGGGATTCGAGGAGGGAGTCTAGGGGTGACAAAATGGCAAGGAGGGCTGCTATTTATAGCAAGAGGGGGTTAGGGTTGGGGGTTTTGAGGCTGTTTCGGAGCCGTTCGATCTTGATCGGACGGTCCGGAACGGAGGGGGGGTTAGGCTAAACTAGTGGGCTGAGAAGAGCGGAGAAAGAGAGGTGCGGCCCGGTGGCAGTTTCGGAGACCGAAACGTCCGACGATTAGACCGACTATATCGCGGTTATATTTTTAACGGTTGGGCAGTCAAACGGACTCCGAATGCGATGAAACTTGGCAGGCGGCCTGTCTACACTATAATAAGACCGCACGACAAGTTGCCACCCATACCGAGAACATTTTATGCCACTTATAAAATAATATTTCGGAGGTGCCGCGGGCGCGTGCCAGTGTGAAAGGGCTCGAAACGGACAACGGAGAGAAGCGACGGAACCCGAACGGATGCAAGTTTTGAAAAAGTTGCAGATGAAATGCAAATGATGACGTGGCAAAATGCAACACGCAAGCAATGACATGGCAACAACGGCAAATAACTGGCGGACACCTGGCGCATCGGATCCGGGGCGTTACACATAGGTAACTCAACCAGTTTGTCCTTTAGAATTACTAAGGATTGGGCAACTTGTTGCATCCTTTTATTATTTTTCTTAATCATGTTTCGTTGCTCCATTACCACCACAAAGCACAACATTGTTACACATTTTAGTACTTGAAGTGAATCCTTGCTTTTTTGCACTTACCATTTTCTTCTGGTCCTCATGGGATTGATACTCTTATTGATTGAAAAGATCTATAATTGACCATCTACGCATGTGGGACATCAATGAGCTAACTACTATGAGTTGAATTATCATTGTTGGTGCTGGCATGATGCCGCAAGGTCTGCCTCAGTTTTCAGCCTTTATGGAGGGCAGTCTATCTCGTTTCCCTCAACAGCGACATCGCAGATGCTTTTTCTTGGAGATGGACAACATTGGGTTAGTACTCGGCGTGTTCCACCTACAGAATGTTATGCCAAGGCATGCCTAGGTTCCCTACTGCTCCTTGCATTTGGAAGAGTTGGGCACCTCTGAAACGCAAAATCTTCATGTGGCTAGTCGTCCAATACCATGTATGGACCTCCAGTCATCGTCATTGCCATGACCTACAATAGACTACCTCTCCATGCTTTATTTGCTGTCAGGAGGACACAATTGATCACATCCTCATGCACTGTGTTTATGCGAGAAGTCTTGGCACATACGCTTCATGGAGCTGAGGGCTACAGTCTTACTAGGAAAATTTGGCCCCTCAAATGTCTGCGGACACATCATCCGGGTGTGTCCATTTTGAGTCTCCATTTGTCCATGCACGCATCCGTGTCCCTAATTTTTTTCCTATACATTAGGTCACATGCATGAGATTGGTGGAGATGGAGAGATAGGAAGAAAAGGAAGAATAAAGATGGTCCATGGTGGGCCAAATCCTATGTGGCGGACGCAGGACCACTGACTGGAGTATGAGGAGTGCCGGACAACAGGAATGTTTAGGGAGGTTTTGAGGAGTCCGGTTGGGTCAAAAAAAATCTTCTCCTGTCTGGTCAGTGGTCATGCGTTCGCCCGGTCAATTTGGGGAGTCCAGCTATTGATGCTCTAAGGATCCAAGTTATCACTGAGGGAGTCCTGGATTTGGGGGTCCTCAGGTGTCCAGTCTATTCGATATGGGCCAGACTGATGGGCCGTGAAGATAAAGCAGAAGACTATCCCCCGTGTCCGGGTAGAACTCCTATATGCGTGGACAGCAAGTTTGGTGTCCGGATGTACTATTTCCTTATTCTGTAAACCGACTCTGTACAACCCTAGGCCCCTCCGGTGTGTATATAAACCGGAGGGTTTAGTCCATAGAGGCTATCAGAACAATCATATGCTAGACAGCTAGGGTTTACCCATTACGATCTTGAGGTATATCAACTCTTGTAACCCCTATACTCATCGAATACAATCAAGCAGAACATAGGGTTTTACCTCCTTTAAGAGGGCCTGAACCTGGGTAAACGTCGTGTCCCCATTGTCCCTTGTTACCATTGATCCTTAGACTAACAGCTTGGGCCCCCCTACCCTAGATCTGCCGGTTTTGACACCGACATTGGTGCTTTCATTGAGAGCTCTGCTGTGTAGTAATGAAAAGCGATCTATGGATCGCCTCGTCATCAACAACTACATCACTTCTGGAAGGAGCCTAACTTCAGGACAGATCCTCCAGCTCGGCGATTTCATCGTGGGTGCCCGCATGACCATTAAGCCGACAGCGTCCCCCACGATCGCTAAACACCACCCCCGCATCGATCTCAAATACTCCAAAAAGATGGATCCGGCAGACATCTCGTCCTTAAACGAGCTGCTAGATTGCATCGCCGCCCTGGGGCTTTCAACGGACTATGATCGGATCGGGCTTAAACCTGACCAGAGGGAAATCAATCTCCCGCCGATCACCCACCGGGTAGCAGTTGATACGTCTCGAACGCATCTACTTTTCCAAACACTTTTGCCCTGGTTTTGGACTCTAACTTGCCTGATTTGAATGGAACTAACCCGGACTGACGTTGTTTTCAGCAGAACTGCCATGGTGTTATTTTTGTGCAGAAATAAAAGTTCTTGGAATGACCTGAAAATCCACGGAGACACGTTTTAGAATTAATAAAAAATATTGGCTAAAGAATCAGCGTAAGGGGGCCCACACCATGTCCACGAGGGTGCAGGGCGCGCCCCCTGCCTCGTGGGCCCCCTGGACCTCCACCGACCTCAACTCCAACTCCATATATTCACTTTCGGGGAGAAAAAACCAGGGATAAGGATTCATCGCGTTTTATGATACGGAGCCGCCGCCAAGCCCTAATCTTCCTCGGGAGGGCTGATCTGGAGTCCGTTCGAGGCTCCGGAGAGGGGAATCTGTCGCCATCGTCATCACCAACCATCCTCCATCACCAATTTCATGATGCTCACCGCCGTGCGTGAGTAATCCCATCATAGGCTTGCTGGACGGTGATGGTTTGGATGAGATTTACCATGTAATCGAGTTAGTTTTGTTAGGGTTTGATCCCTAGTATCCATTATGTTCTAAGATTGATGTTGCTATGACTTTGCCATGCTTAATGCTTGTAACTAGGGCCTGCGTGCCATGATTTTAGATCTAAACCTATTATGTTTTCATGAATATATATGAGTTCTTGATCCTATCTTGCAAGTCAATAGTCACCTACTATGTGTTATGATCCGGCAACTCCGAAGTGACAATAATAGGGACTACTCCCGGTGATGACCGTAGTTTGAGGAGTTCATGTATTCACTAAGTGTTAATGCTTTGGTCCATACTCTATTAAAAGGAGGCTTTAATATCCCTTAATTTCCATTAGGACCCCGCTGCCACGGGAGGGTAGGACAAAAGATGTCATGCAAGTTCTTTTCCATAAGCATGTATGACTATATTCGGAATACATGCCTACATTACATTGATGACCTGGAGCTAGTTCTGTGTCACCCTATGTTATAACTGTTGCATGAGGAATCGCATCCGACATAATTATCCATCATTGATCCATTGCCTACGAGCTTTTCACATATTGATCTTTGCTTAGTTACTTTTCCGTTACCACTGTTACGATTGTTACAAAACTGCTATTGTTACTTTTGCCACCGTTACCGTTACTTCCATACTACTTTGCTACTAAATACTTTGCTGCAGATATTAAGTCTTTCAGGTGTGGTTGAATTGACAACTCAAATGCTAATACTTGAGAATATTCTTTGGCTCCCCTTGCGTCGAATCAATAAATTTGGGTCGAATACTCTACCATCAAAAACTGTTGCGATCCCCTATACTTGTGGGATATCAAGACTATTTTTTGGCGACGTTGTCAGGGAGCATAGCTCTATTCTTTGAGTCACTTGGGATTTTTATCTGCTGATCACTATGACGAACTTGAAAGATGAAAAAACCAAGATTTTTCCCTCAACTACGAGGGGAGGTAAGGAACTGTCATCTAGCTCTGCACTTGATTCACCTTCTGTTATGAGTAAATTTGTGACACCTACACCTGCACCTGCTATTGATTCTGATATGTCGCATGTTGTTGGTGATGCCACTTCTGCTATGCATGATGCTTATGATGATACTACTTCTATGCTTGATAATACTGTGCCATTAGGTGAATTTCTTGATGAACAACTTGCTAAGGTTAGAGAGAATGAAATTATTGAAACTGATAATATTGATGAAAGTGATGATGAAGATTCTCCCCCTAGATATGAATTGCCAGATGTACCTGTGGGTTATGTTATGGATGAAGAAACTGCTAGAGACCTTTTTGCTTGCAAAGATAGATATGATCTTAAGAAACTGTTAGCTAAGCTAAAAGAAAAGTCTCTGGATGCTAGAATGAAATATGACCCCGCTTTTGCCACTTCACCTATCTGTATTTCTGATAAGGATTATGATTTGTCTGTCAGTCCTAAGTTAATTACTTTGGTTGAATCTGATCCTTTTTATGGCTATGAATCTGAAACTGTTGTGGTGCATCTTACTAAATTGGATGATATAGCCACCCTATTTACTCATGAGGAAAAAATTCATTATTACTATATCCTTAAATTGTTTCCGTTCTCATTGAAGGGTGATGCTAAAATATGGTTTAATTCTCTTGCTCCTGGTTGTGTGCGTAGTCCCTAGGATATGATTTATTACTTCTCTACTAAATATTTCCCCTCTCATAAGAAACAAGCTGCCTTAAGGGAAATATACAATTTTGTGCAAATTGAAGAAGAGAGTCTCCCACAATCTTGGGGGAGGCTTCTCCAATTACTTAATGCTTTGCCTGATCATCCTCTCAAGAAAAATGAAATACTTGATATCTTTTATAATGGACTAACCGATGCTTCTAGAGACCACCTGGATAGTTGTGCTGGTTGTGTTTTCAGGGAAAGAACTGTTGAGCAAGCTGAATTGCTATTGAATAATATATTGAGCAATGATAATGATTGGACACTTCTTGAACCAACTCCGAAGCCAACTCTGAAGAAAAGGGGTATTCTATTCTAAGTCCTGAAGATATGCAAAAGGCAAAGAAATCTATGAAAGAAAAAGGTATTAAAGCTGAAGATGTTAAGAATTTACCACCTATTGAAGAAATACATGGTCTTAATAACCCGACATAGGTAGTAAAGGTAAATTCTCTCTATAGTTTTGATGAAGGTGATATCCCTCATTATAAGTCTGCTAGTCAATGCTTGGATGAGTTTGATAATTTTATTGTTAAACAAGAAAACTTCAGTGCTTATGTTGGTAGACAATTGAAACGTAATGCTTATATGGTTGTGCACTTGAGTGATTATATGTCTATAGTTAAAGGTGACCTTAAGCTTATTAGTAAACATGCATCCATGGTTACCACTCAAGTAGAACAAGTACTTAAAGCACAAGATGAATTGCTCCATGAGTTAAATAATAAGAATAATGATAATGTTGTTATAGTTATTACTAGAGGTGGTAGAATGACTCGGGATCCTTTGTATCCTGAGGGCCATCCTAAGAGAGCTGAGCAAGATTCTCAGAGAACTAATGTTGATGCACCTAGTCCTTCTAAGAAGAAGAAAAAGAAAAATGATAGGACTTTGCATGCTTCTAGTGAACTTGTTATAGACACAGCTGAGAATCCCAATGATATTTCTATTTCTGATGCTGAAACACAATCTGGTAATGAACCTGAACCTAGTGATAATGTTAATGATGATGTTCATATTGATGCTCAACCTAGTAACAATGATGATGTAGAGATTGAACCTGCTATTGATCTTAATAACCCACAATCAAAGAATCAACGTTATGATAAGAGAGACTTCGTTGCTAGGAAGCACAATAAAGAAAGAGAACCATGGGTTCAGAAACCCATGTCTTTTCCTCCTAAGCCATCCAAGAAAAAAGATGATGAGGATTTTGAACGCTTTGCTGAAATGACTAGACCTATCTTCTTGCATATGCGTTTGACTGATATACTTAAAATGAATCCTTATGCTAAATATATGAAAGACATTGTTACAAATAAAAGAAAGATATCGGAAGCTGAAATTTCCACCATGCTTGCTAATTACACTTTTAAGGGCGGAATACCAAAGAAACTAGGAGATCCAGGAGTACCAACTATACCATGCTCCACTAAAGAAACTATGTTAAAACTGCTATATGTGATCTTGGAGCCGGTGTTAGTGTTATGCCTCTCTCTTTATATCGTAGACTTGATTTGAATAAGTTGACACCTACTGAAATCTCTTTGCAAATGGCTGATAAATCAACTACTATACCTGTCGGTATTTGTGAGGGTGTGCCTATTGTGGTTGCAAATGTTGCTATTTTAATGGACTTTGTTATTCTTGATATTCCCGAGGACGACAGTATGTCGATCATCCTTGGTAGACCTTTTCTAAATACTGCAGGGGCTGTTATTGATTGCAACAAAGGCATTGTCAGTTTTCATGTTAATGACAATGAGCATACGGAACACTTTCCGAGGAAACAACCTCAAGTTCATAGTATCAATTCTATTAGAAAAAAAATTCAACGATTACTATTGGAGGTTTTGAATTCCCTCTTCCTACTGCCAAAACGAAATATGATATTCTTATTGTTGGGGACATGCATATCCCTATTGAGGTAACCTAGTGTTATTCAAAAATTCTCCGGTTTCATGTTATTCGAAGGAAGTTTGTTAACAAGACTTGATCAACCTTGTTAGTGGATTCCTTTTGATGAGCACGAGATGGATGAAGTTAGAAAGCACAACTCTCTGTACCCTCCTTTTACTTTCTATTATCTAGTTTAAATAAAGCAAAAATAGTATTTTCTGTCTGTTTTCTGAAGTATCCATGCAATAAAAAAATACCCCGAAAATAAAAGTTCTCCAAATGCCCTGAAAATGAAGTATGATTTTTTGTAGAATATTTAAGAATTTCTGGCACTGAGAACACACCAGGGGCACCCACCATTTGGCCACGAGGGCACAAGGCGCGCCCACCCCCCTGGGGCGCGTCCCCTGCCTCATGGGCCCCACGTGGCCCCCCTCCACTTATTCTAGCACCCACTCACTTCGTCTTCCTCCAGAAAAAAAATCCTCCCACAGCTCAAACCCGTGTTCTAGCTCATCTTGCTGCCATTTTCGATCTCCTTGCTCAAAGCTCCATTCACAAAACTGTTTTGGGGGATTGTTCTTTGGTATGTGACTCCTCCAATGGTCCAATTAGTTTTTGTTCTAGTGCTTTATTTATTGCAAAATTTTGCTGCTAAGGTGACCCTGTTCTTGAGCTTGCATGTCAAATTTATATGGTCCAAAGTAGTTTTAATGCATGATATAGCCTCTAGGCACTTGTGGGAGTAGTTGATATCAATCTTGTTGAGTTTGGTTCACTTTTATTTTGAGTCGCTAAAAATTTCAGAAATTTTTCAGAGAAAGAAAATGATGAAGAGATTGTTGAGGGGCTCCTCGAGCCGAAGCTCGAAGGATAAACATAATGAGGAGAATAAAAAGCCCAAATACAATCTTCCTCGCACCGGGGAGGTCCGGCCGTGTGAATGGCCTTGTGATGCATTCTTGAGGGCTGCCGAAATTTACGACGACTTTAATTACTTGGCTGAGAATGCAGGCCTCACCGACTTCCTCCACGACCAGCGCGAACAGTATCTCTTACTCACTAATATTTTCGTGCAAAACTTTTACTTTCCATACTAAGAAATCACCACCTTCAGTGGAGTTTCACTTATATGATGAACTTAAGAGATGTCACTCCATGATTTTTGTTTGGTGTGCAAGCTGCCCTTTGTGGGAAGCATCAAGGAACCACATCCTAGTGATGTGGATGGATTTATTGATAGGATTGCTGTAGGGGAAACGAGAAAAGTTTCGGATGCAAGAACTACTAGTATACATTTTCCTGTTCTACGTTACTTTGCGATATTTGCTAGCAGATGCTTGATTGGTCGCGGGAACATTGGAAACCTTAGTGCTCCTGACCTTGTTATTTTGTGCCATGCTTTGTTTCGTGATACAACCTTCAGTTTAGGCGCTATTGTTGCTAAACAGTTAAGTCTGAACCATACAAAGGGCCCCATCTTCGGAGGTATCTTTGCTTCATGCCTTGCTAAACACTTTGAGATACCTATTAGGCATCATGAGAAAGAGGAAAAGTTGCTGCTCACTATTTTTCTAGATTATAAGAGTATGGTAGTACATGGCTTTATTGTTAAAAATAAGAAGATGCTTAAGTATGACTTGATGTTTGATAAAACTCACTATGAGACTATTACCTTGCCTGCACCCTCTTTGTTTAACATACTTTCAGGCACGTACCTCATCTTGTCCGAGGCCATTTATGCATACTAGAATCTGGCACAAGTTCCAAAGCCTGAGCCTGAGCCTGAGCCACCACTTGACCCCTATCGACAGTCTGTTTATCAGTGGGAACCGGAGGAGATCGCTAACCAGTGGCACCCTGAGGACCCTCCTCAGTACACCGGAGAGAGTAGCTTCGATCCATGGGCATAGACCAACTTAGGCCAAAAGCCTAAGCTTGGGGGAGTACGTATTTCTCACCGACATTACATTCATGTTCACACACTCATTCTATTTGTTGGTGCTCATACTTTTTCATTGTACTATCCATGCTAGTTTATTTCTTTTCTTGCCTTCTTCTTGTGTGTTTGAAAAACCTTGAGAAATACCAAAAAAAAAATTAGTTGTAGCTCTTAGCTAGTTTACTTTCCATGCTCGTAGTAGTAATACTAAAAGAAAACCCAAAAAGATTTCTCGTTCTTTTTTTGCTTGTTGGGAGCTTTCCCGTGTAAATAGTTTTATTTATTTTCTTTTCTTTGGGGGTCGAGAGGAGAAGACCACGATGAAAATGTTGAGTCGCTCTCATATGCATTATTGTTGATCTAACCGAGAGCCCATATTACCTTGTCTTCTCCTTTGTATTAAATGCTTGCAGATTCCAGCTTAGTCCAATGCACGTGCACTATTATTATTGTTCACACCGTTTGGTCGTGCGAGTGAAAAGCAATAATGACGATATATGATAGACTGATTGAGATGAGAGAAGCTGGTATGAACTCGACCTATCTTGTTTTTGTAAATATGATTAGTTCATCGTTCCTGATTCAGCCTATTATGAATGAAACATGCTTGTAATGACAATTAGAGATTATAGTTGCTCATGCCATACTTAATTAGCTAGGAGTTTATAATGGTTTACTTTGCGTGCCAACATGCTATTAAAATGGTTGTGATGTGGTATGATAGGGTGGTATCCTCCTTTGAATGATCCGAGTGGCTTGACTTGGCACATGTTCATGCATGTAGTTGAAACAAAATCAACATAGCCTCCACGATATTTATGTTCATGGTGATTTATATCCTACTCATGCTTGCACTCATTGTTGATTAATCTTAATGCATGTTCATGACTGTTGTCGCTCTCTAGTTGGTCGCTTCCTAGTCTCTTTCTAGCCTTCACTTGTACTAAGCGGGAATACTGCTTGTGCATCCACTTCCATAAACCCCAAAGTTATTCCATATGAGTCCACCATACCTTCCTATATGCGGTATTTACCTGCCATTCAAGTAAATTTGTATGTGCCAAACTCTAAACCTTCAAATGAAATTCTGTTTTGTATGCTCGAATAGCTCATGTATCAACTAGGGTTGTCTATCTCTTCCATGCTAGGTGGGTTATTCTCACGATGAGTGGACTCCGCTCATCATTCACGAGAAAATGGCCGGTAACCAGGATGCCCAGTCCATGCTCAAATCAAATCAAAATAAATGCAAACAAAACTCCCCCAGGATTGTTGTTAGTTGGACGACACCCGTTGTTTCGGGCCGGCCATGGATTGATGTTCGTTGGTGGTGGGGGGTATAAACTTTACCATTCTGCTTGGGAACCGCCTATAATGTATGTAGCGTGGAAGATATCGAGATCTCTTGGTTGTTATGTTGACAATGAAAGTATGCCACTCAAAATATTATTATCTCTATTTCAAAACTCGATCTCTAGCACCTCTGCAAATCCCTGCTTCCCTCTGTGAAGGGCCTATCTATTTACTTTTATGTTGAGTCATCATCCTCTTATTAAAAAGCACCAGTTGCAGAGCACCGCTGTCATTTGCATGCATTGCTATTAATTTACATTGAGTATGACTGTGACTGGATCTCTTTTACCATGAATTACAATGTCTAGTCAGTCCTTGATCTTCAGGGGTGCTCTGCATTTATGTTTTGCGGTCTCAGAAAGGGCTAGCGAGATACCATCTTGTTATATCATATTATGATTGTTTTAAGGAAGTGTTGTCATCCAAGATTTATTATTATTGCTCGCTAGTTTATTATGCCATTGATATGATTAAACATAAGACCTAAATGTTATTGTGAATTTGGTTAGTTCATAATCTTTGCTGAAAACTTGAATGCTGGCTTTACATATTTGCAACAACAAGATCAAACAGAGTTTGTAAAAGTTTTTCTTTATCACTTTCAGTTTTTCAGCTGAATTGCTTGAGGACAAGCAAAGTTTTAAGCTTGGGGGAGCTGATACATCTCCAATGTATCTACTTTTCCAAACACTTTTGCCCTTGTTTTGGACTCTAACTTGCATGATTTGAATGGAACTAACCCGGACTGACAATGTTTTCAGCAGAACTGCCATGGTGTTATTTTTGTGCAGAAATAAAAGTTCTCGGAATGACATGAAAATAAAGGGAGACATGTTTTGGAATTAATAAAAAATATTGGCGAAAGAATCAGCGTAAGGGGGCCCACACCCTGTCCACGAGGGTGCAGGGCGCGCCCCCTGCCTCATGGGCCCCCTAGACCTCCACCGACCTCAACTCCAACTCCATATATTCACTTTCGGGGAGAAAAAAAATCAGGGAGAAGGATTCATCGTGTTTTACGATACGGAGCCGCCGCCAAGCCCTAATCTTCCTTGGGAGGGCTGCTCTAGAGTCTGTTCGGGGCTTCAGAGAGGGGAATCCATCGCCATCGTCATCACCAACCATCCTCCATCACCAATTTCTTGATGCTCACCACCGTACGCGAGTAATCCCATCGTAGGCTTGCTGGACGGTGATGGGTTGGATGAGATTTACCATGTAATCGAGTTAGTTTTGTTAGGTTTGATCTCTAGTATCCATTATGTTCTAAGATTGATGTTGCTATGACTTTGCCATGCTTAATACTTGTCACTAGGGCCTGAGTGCCATGATTTCAGATATGAACCTATAAAGTGTTCATGAATATATGTGAGTTCTTGATCCTATCTTGCATGTCAATAGTCACCTACTATGTGTTATGATCCGGCAGCCCCGAAGTGACAATAAGAGGGACCACTCCCGGTGATGACCATAGTTTGAGGAGTTCATGTATTCACTAAGTGTTAATGCTTTGGTCTGGTACTCTATTAAAAGGAGGCCTTAATATCCCTTAGTTTCCATTAGGACCCCGCTGCCACGGGAGGGTAGGATAAAAGATGTCATGCAAGTTCTTTTCCATAAGCACGTATGACTATATCCGGAATACATGCCTACATTACATTGATGAACTAGAGCTAGTTCTGTGCCACCCTATGTTATAACTGTTGCATGAGGAATCGCATCCGACATAATTATCCATCATTGATCCATTGCCCACGAGCTTTTCACATATTGATCTTTGCTTAGTTACTTTTCCGTTACCACTGTTACGATTGCTACAAAATTGCTACTGTTACTTTTGCCACCGTTACCGTTACTTCCATACTACTTTGCTACTAAATACTTTGCTGTAGATATTAAGTCTTTCAGGTGTGGTTGAATTGACAAGTCAACTGCTAATACTTGAGAATATTCTTTGGCTCCCCTTGCGTCGAATCAATAAATTTGGGTCGAATACTCTACCTCAAAAAATGTTGTGATCCCCTATACTTGTGGGTTATCAGCGGTCGTCGAGGAACAAGCCGAAAACACTTCTTCCCCTAAATTAAAAACCAGATATGTTCGGGTCTCCGAACCCCTTGAGCCGGATACCCTTCCTTTGGATGGGACTCCGCATCCCCCGAACTCCGGGTCGGACATAGGGTCCGGGGAGCACTTGGATATTCCCAGACCCGAACTGGTGACCTCGGAAATTTTACAAGCTCCAGACACAATTTCGGGATCGGGATTCAAGTTTTACCCCACCCACCCAGCACAATTATTACTCTCCAAGTAATTTAGGCCCTCTAGACATATATGATCTGATGTATGTACGGCAGCAACCTCAGGAAACGGCCCATCACTTTTGGGCCAGGTTCCTACTTGTCAAAAACAAGATCAAAGATTGTTACGACGATGATATAGTCTCGGTCTTTAATCGCAATTGTACCGATGAGGGAATATGGAATGCCCTCAACCATCGTTGCATATAGAGTTTCACGGAACTATCGTAGTACAGAAGTACTGCGTGATGGAAAGCACATAAAAGGCCCAGAAAACACAATTGGAACCGGCTGCCTTTAAGCAGTGCACTGCCCGGGCAAAACGGATAAAACCTTACGAGGCATTCGATCATATGCCTGTTGGCAAGAAAAACAAACCCATTATGCTATAAAGGTCATTCTTGACGAACTCCTTGACAAACCCTGTCCGATACATGCGACGCCGAGCACTGACTCAACTCATAGCCTTCGGGCATGTTGGGTACTCCTGCAGGTAGCTAAAAGTGGGGAGGCCATCCTCACCACCGCCACACCAGAGAAGCATTCCCCGGAGGATTACGATTTTAACGTCCTCATGGTCTTTGAGACTTTCAAATAATCGATGAAGAGGGCACTCCGCGACCTCGCCGAAGTCCACCAAGTAACCGCAATGAGCCCATGGAACGACACGGCAATAACCTTCACCGCCGCGACGAACTAAGGGCTTGACCAGTCCGAGCACCCGCCGCATTAGTTCTAAAAGCGCCCCGCCAATTGCTTCTAAATGCCACGGCTTTCGACTAAGGGCTTGATCGTAAGTTCTAAACCCAATTACGGCTTTCAACTTTCTAAACCCAACTTATAGGGTGGGGCGCTTTTTCATGCTTCCAAGCCTTACCCCATTATGGGTACATGAAGCTTAAAATGCCACGGCCCAATGGAATAATCACAGTTACAAGTGATCCGGTTAAAGCACTCCTCGCCGAAAACAAAACCGCATCCTTGGCCCTTGAGGCACTATCTGAAGCCCTTGCGGCCGAATAACTAACCACCGTACAATCCACGGCGGACAAGGACGAGATCTAAATCCACCTCTTTCAAGCTAGCAAATGAAATAGTTAAATTTCAAGTGCACCCGACGGATCCTAATAGAACAGCGTCCATCAGAGCACAGCTGGATTCGATAGTGGATGCTGCCTTACGCGCGTTCCTACGAGAAAATTGGGATATCTTTGCCTGGCACCCTTCGGACATGCCCGAAATCCCACGTAGACTGGCCGAACACAGCCTCAACATAATCAAAGGATTCAAACCAGTCAAGCAAATGCTGCGGCGATTTTCCGAACCCAAACGACAAGCTATGGGGGAGGATCTAGCCAAACTACTCGAGGCCAGATTCATCAGAGAAATCAAACACCCGGATTGGCTAGCCAACTTGGTCATGGTGCCGAAGAAGGATAAATCTTGGTGCCTTCGCGTCGATTTCAAAGACCTCAATAAGGCTTGCCCTAAAGACCCTTTCCCGTTGCCCCACATTGACCAGATTATTGATGCGACCGCGGGACACGACTCATTGTGTTTCCTCGACGCTTACTCCAGACACCATCAGATTAAAATGAAGGAGTCCGACCAGGCCGCAACGGCGTTCATCACCCCACATGGGCCTTTCTGTTTCAATACTATGCCCTTTGGGCTTAAAAATGCTGGTGCCACTTACCAACACATGATTCAAACATGCTTGGAAAAACAAATCGGAAAGACAGTTGAAGCATGTGTGGACGACGTGGCCATCAAGACTAAACACATCGAATCATTGGTGGACGATCTCCGCCTCACGTTTGACAACCTCAGAGCATAAGACATATGGCTCAATCCGGAAAAATGCGTCTTCGACGTTCTAGCCGGAAAGCTACTAGGGTTCATTGTCTCCAATAGAGGAATTGAAGCAAACCCAGCCAAAATCCGAGCCTTGTCGCAATTGGCTACACCAACAGACTTAAAGCAGGTCCAAAAGCTAGCAGGGTGTGGCGGCTTTGAGCTGCTTTATCTCCAGATTAGGAGAAAAAGCATTACCACTTTACAGACTGTTTAGACACACCGACAACTCTGAATGGACAGATGCAGCCACAACCAGATTGGAAGAAATAAAAATCTTATTAGCAGGCTACCCAATCCTAGCCGCCCCAAGTGTTGGCGAGCCTATGTTGCTTTATATATCCGCAACTCACCAGGTCGTGAGCGCTGTACTCGTCGTCGAGCGAGGGGAAGAGGGACATAAATTCCCCATCCAAAAGCCAGTGTATTACGTATCGGAGGCCCTTACACCATGTAAATCCCGACACCCTTACTACCAAAAGATAGCTTACGCGGTCTTTATGGCATCACGAAAACTCCGACACTATTTTCAAGAGTGTTCGATCACGGTGGCATTTGAAGTACCACTTAACGACATCATAAACAATAGGGACGCCACTGGACACATGGCTAAATGGGCCATTGAGCTCTTACCCTTTGAAATAACATACAAGCCACACCGAGCTATCAAATCTTAGGTGCTGGCCGACTTCATCGCCGAATGGACGGAAGCCAAGCTCCCTAAAGAGTACAATTCATACACCAACTAGATCATGTACTTCGACGGCTCTAAAATGCTAGCCCAACTAGGGGCTGGCGTCATCTCAACATCCCCTACGGGGGACACAGTCCGCTACGTGTTGCAAATCATGTATACGGACTCCAATAATGCAGCCGAATACGAGGCACTTCTACATGGTCTCCTCATGGCTGTCTCCATGGGCATACAACGCCTAGAGGTGTGTGGCGACTCAAACCTCGCAATATCTCAGGTGAATGGAGAGTTCGATGCAAAAGATCCAAAAATGGCGGCATATCAAAACATCGTATTAAAAATATCGGCTCGATTCGAGGGGCTCGAATTTCACCACATCACTCGAGACAGTAACCAGGCAGCGGACATCCTTGCTCGCATGGGCGCCAAGTATGAACCCGTCCCACCCAATACCTTTGTGGAAAGGCTCTTCAAGCCATCCGTAGTAAGGCAGGCGAGAGCGGAGATGCCAGTATGGACTTGATCACGCCCCAACAGCCGAACACAGTACATATATCATCAGGGGTTCGGATACTGAAATAACACCCTCCGCTCATGAGATCATGGCCGTTATCGCTCCATGGACCGAACCTTTCCCGGCCTACCTTAATAGGCAGAAGCTTCCTAATGATCAAAATGAGGCCCGTCGCATAGTTTGGTGCTCTCAAGCCTACAAAGTTCACAAAGGTGAACTATACAAGAAAAGCACTACCGGAGTTCTCCAAAGGTGCATCTCCGAAGAGGAGGAGCGGAAAATCTTGGCGGAAATACATGCTAGTCTAGGCAGCCATCACGCCACAGCTCGGGCCCTCATAACAAAGCCTTCCGAACAGGTTTCTTCTGGCCAACGGCCCGAGCAGACGCACAAGACCTTGTCCAACATTGTGTGGGATGTCATCTTTTTCGCCAATCAAAGCCATATGCCTCCCACTTCCTTAAGAACAATCCCCATCACCTGGCCCTTCACGGTCTGGGGGCTCGATATGGTCGGACCCCTTACAGGGGGAAGCCACAAAAGGAAATATTTACTTATTATGGTGGGTAAATTCACTAAGTGGATAGAGGCCAAACCAGTAAAAAGAGCTAAAGCAGGGCCAGTGATTGACTTTATATCCAGTGTGGTACACTGCTATGGTGTCCCGCACAGCATCATCACTGATAATGGCTCCAATTTTACAGCTAATGAGGTGAAAAACTGGTGTGCTAACTTGGGCATTAAACTCGACTATGCACCCATCTACCACCCTCAAACAAACGGGTCAGGTTGAATGGGCCAATGGCCTTATAATGAGCGGCATTAAACCCAGACTGGTGCGCTCCTTATGAGAGTCAGCTAAACACTGGGTCGAGGAACTCGATTTTGTGCTCTGGGGGCTACGGACTACGCCTAATCGAACGACCGGGTACACACCTTTCTTCATGGTGTACGACGCAGAAGTTGTCCTGCCCTGCAACATTATTCATGACTCACCTCCAGTGCGCATGTACGAAGAGCGAGAAGCCGAGCTCGATCGGCAGGATGACCTAGACGGCCTTGAATAGGAGCGCAATATTGCACAAGCCTGTTCCGCATTTTATCAACAACAGGCCAGGCAATACCAAAGCAGAGAAGTGCGGGCCAAGATATATAACGTCGCGACCTCGTCTTGCGTCTCCCGGAGAAGAAGAAGGATAAGCTCAAACCAAAATGGGAGGGCCCCTTCATCATAGATGAAGTTCTCACGGGAGGAGCCTATCGCCTTCGTAATGCATCGGATATTCGCCTTGAGCCGAATCCATGGAACGCTGCTCAGCTCCGACGATTCTATGAATAGTTTGGTTGCACTCTTTCTATTTTTACTTTGACTAGGTTCCTCTTTCTCCTCTCCTTCTTATTTTTTCCTTTTTATATCCCAGGGTATGTTTGAATCTACCGAACTATTAGGGGTACACATCTTTAAATGTATACACCCCGCTATAACTGGGGGCTTCTTTGACGAAGCTTATTATTAAAGGCTTCTTGCCTCCATTGTTTCCGTCATTTGTTCTATACATCTTTTGCTGTTATATCCACCTCTATGACTTCAGTTTTTGCCAAGCTGGGTTGCCTTGCTCCTGTGTTTATACCCTATGTTCTCGATTGTTCGACTAGGGTGTAAAGGGAGTACCTCTGTGATTATTACAATCGGGTAATCTAGATCTGTACCTCAAACGGGTGAAGCCGAAAGCTAGCATTCTTAAGGGAATAATTGGCCGGCAAGCGACGACAGATTGTTTATGTTTATGTAATTCTTCTAACAAATACGGGATAGGCTGCCCGTAATTCGAACCAAAGCCTAGGCATGCATAATTAAGCATGCCGGTGCAAGGAAAGGAACCCTTAACAGAACTATTTTCCCTAGAAGGTGTTTCTTATGTTAAATAGTAATATAACAAACCTCCCCGAACAAATTTTGTATGTTTTGAGTAATATGACCGGATTGCCTGGTTTCTGGACATATTGAATGTTTATTACATTCCAACATGGTATCCGAAAACACTCCAACTTCTTGGTTCGGAGGTTGAAGCTGAAGGCCTGCGATGACAAATTTTGACAAGTTTGGTTGGAGATAAGTTTGATGATAAAGTACATTGATACATGGAATCAAACGCCTACTCGTTATCTATGTCATCTATAAGACTGTTTAAGCTACAATCTTCTTGCGAATATTTCGCAGCTATCATCACTTGGTCATATACCAAGTTCACGGGAATCTTCTTTCCGTCTGGTCCCTGAGGTCCAACTCGGGCCATATGATTCGGATCAAGCCCAGTGTAGCGCATTTTCACCATCGCCCATGCCTCTCGTGCACCTTCCCGGCATGCTGACGCCTTCCATAGCTCAAAACGGCACCAGACACCTTTGAATAGGTTCGCCAACCCCTCCATTCTTTTGGAGGGGCATCGAATGGCCATAAGGCTCTGACCATACTCTTCATGGCTTTTCGGCCCCGCTCATGCACTATAGGCAGCTCTTTTAGAACGTCGCCTTGGAATCTGGATACTTCTTCTTCAGGACGTCCGGTTAACAGACCTGTAAGAACAGCATTACAGCACTCTGTATTATGGGATTATATGAGTCCCCTGGATGGTTCAAAGGTCATACCAATTACCGAATATGTCACCTTTCAACTTTTTATTCTCTTTTTGTGCGTCCGATAATTGAGCCTTTAAGCTCTTTATCTCTTCGGCTTGCTTATCCTTTTCTTCCTCTAGTTTGTTCTTTTGGTCACTGGTCATCGTGACTTTCTTCATTTCCTCTAGATCTGAGGTGGTGGCATGTAGCTTTGTCTGGCTCGTTTCAAGCTCCTGGGACAGCATGTTGTTCTTCTCTTTGAGAACCTGCGGTGATAACGATCCTTAAATTGGTTGGTCTAAACCGCTTCAATTATCTGGGGCTACTGGCACATATCTATTAATTTTACACAAACCATTACATGCATATCTTTTGAAAACAGGTGAGAAACTCCAGCAAGTCCATCCCGGGCAGCTCCGATATATGCATCCGTGGTGCTGAGGGTAGTAAACTCCTGCTCAGTAAAAACTGGAGCACACATGGTCTCTTTTAGTTGTCGATGATTCATCACGCTCTCCACTTCGGAATTTGTGATGAATACGTCATCCGAATCCTCATGAGGTGGATGAGTTGGCGCCACATCCGTATTGGCTCTCGTCTTGGTTGATGAGCCCGGTGCCGGATTAGCTGATGATCGCCTAGCTAGGACTTTGGACATAGTTTGCCATGTGCTCCTCTTGAAATAAGATGGGAGGAGAAATATGACAATTCGGTCTTATGCCTAGGCACATGATAAAAGTTATACCTCTTCGATGAAGGAGCTCGACGGTGCTCCCAGCTTCCTTTTGTTTTGAAGGCTCACCCTGCGTGGATTCTACTATCCTAGAGGCCACCCTCGATGGAGTGCGGCTTGCTGAGCGTCGATCCTATAGGCACAATTCAGTGTGATGGGTGAGATGCAAGTAGGGGGCTCCTTTTTTTAGGATGATTTCCAAGTACTTACAATGGAGAAAGGGAGAAGGCTGGGGTAGTCAGCCATAATAGCCACTTCTGAGCCATCAAGGCTCGCTTGATAAAAGACTCCATCATCGAACTCTATAAATATATTCGGATCCTCGTGGAAGCCGGCGTCCTCGTTGCGAGCATAGTCTTCTGGCTATGGGGAGGGGCAATGAACATTTTCGACCACCTTCCTCCAATTCTGTTTTAAGACGACCAGAACAATTCGATTAGCATACCATGATAATGAGGTGGCACAATGCTGATAATCAAAAACTTACCCGTTCAATGGCGTTATACATGGAGAAACCTTCCTGATAGTTTAAACAGGCGAATTCTTCTTTCTCCCCCTTATAAAGATCTGCCAGGATGGCGGCCAGAGCGGCTGGGGTATCTGATAATCCCCAAGTGCAGGGAATCATCATAGCAATTCCCAAAGGTGGAAGTGATAAGTATGGAGTGTCGAACCCACAAGGAGCTAAAGGCAAGATCAATATTATCTCAAGTCCTATCTGCCACTGATACGACTCTATGTACACCGAACATTTGCTTCCAACTAGAAATGAGAAATAAAACTACGTTGTGGGTATGAAGAGGATAACTTTGCATTATATCGGAGAGCTAAGATATAGAAGTAGGTGCTGTTATCATAAAGTTAGAATATATTACTAAATATTTAAATAGCGAGTGTGGAATAATGATGGGTCGGTGTGCGGAATTATCCTAGGCAATTGTTAACAAGACCGGTAATCACTATTGCAATTCCATATGAGGGAGAGGCATAAGCTAACACACTTTCTCTTCTTGGATCATATGCACTTATGATTGGAACTCTAGCAAGCATCCGCAACTACTAAAGATCATTAAGGTAAAACCCAACCATAGCATTAACATATCAAGTCCCCTTTATCCCATAGGCAACAACCCCCTTACTCGGGTTTATGCTTCTGTTACTCAAGCAACCCACTATAAGCGAATCATGAACGTATCGCAACACCCTACAACAGGAATCCCTCATGCTTGCGCAACACGGAGGGCACAATAGGACAACACCAAAATAAAACATACAACTCATACCAATCTAGATCATCAATCAACCCAAAGACAAAGGATATCTACTCAAAACATCATAGGATGGCAACACATCATTGGATCATAATATGTGGCATAAAGCACCATGTTCAAGTAGGGATTACAGCGGGGTGCGGGAGAGTGAACCGCGTAAAAGAGATGAGGATGGTGATGATGATGAAGACGATCACCGCGGCGATGATTCCCCTCCCGATGGCACTCCGGTGCCACCAAGAGAGAGGAGAAGAGGTTCTCCCCCTTGTGCTTCCTCCTCCATGGCCTCCCCCTGGATGGGGAGAGGTTCTCCCTCTGGACCTTGGCCTCCATGACGACGATGGCTGAGGGAGTCCTGGACTAGGGGGTGTCCGGATAGCCGAACTATCATCATTGGCCAGACTCCAAAACTATGAAGATACAAGATTGAAGACTTCGTCCCGTGTCCGGATGGGACTTTACTTGGCGTGGAAGGCAAGCTTGGCAATACGGATATGTAGATCTCCTACCATTGTAACCGACTCTATGTAACCCTAGCCCTCTCCGGTGTCTATATAAACCAGAGGGTTTTAGTCCGTAGGACACACAACAATCATACCATAGGCTAGATTCTAGGGTTTAGCCTCCTTGATCTCATGGTAGATCTACTCTTGTACTACCCATATCATCAATATTAATCAAGCAGGAGTAGGGTTTTACCTCCATCGAGAGGGCCCGAACCTGGGTAAAAACATCGTGTCCCCTGACTCCTGTTACCATCCGCCTAGACGCACAGTTCGGGACCCCCTACCCGAGATCCAGCGGTTTTGACACCGACATTGGTGCTTTCATTGAGAGTTCCTCTGTGTCGTCGCCTATAGGCCCGATGGCTCCTTCGATCATCAACAACAACGCGGTCCAGGGTGTGACTTTTCTCCCCGGACAGATCTTCGTATTCGGCGGCTTCGCACTGCTGGCCAATTCACTTGGCCATCTGGAGCAGATCGAAAGCTACACCCCTGGCCATCAGGTTAGATTCAGAAGTTTGAACTACACGGCCAACATCCGCGGAGACTTGATCTTCGACGGATTTGAGACACAGCCAGGCGTGCCGCACTGTCACGATGGGTATGATTTAGCTCTGCTGCCGGACAGTGCCCTGGAGGCCGCACAAGAGTCCGCTCCGACCCTTAGTTCGGAGCCGACGGCGCCAACCGAGGATGGGTGGTTGGACACCGCCTCGGGGGCTGCTACCTCTACGGCGATAGAGCCGAATACCGACCCTGTCCCTCATGAAGCTCGTGACTCCAAGGTGCCGGACTCCTCTCCGGACCCCGAACCTTCCGCGCCCCTGCCAATCGAATCCGATTGGGCGCCGATCATGGAGTTCACCGCTATGGACATCTTTCAGCACTCGCCTTTCGACGACATCCTGAATTCTCTAAAGTGTCTCTCTTTATCAGGAGAGCCTTGGCCGGATTATGGCCAGGACGGTTGGGATGTAGACGACGAAGAAATTCAAAGCCCACCCACCACCCACTTTGTAGCCAGTGTCGATGACTTAACCGACATGCTAGACTTCGACTCTGAAGACATCGACGGTATGGACGACGATGCCGGAGACGACCAAGAACCAGCGCCTACTGGGCACTGGAAAGCCACCTCGTCATACGACATATACATGGTGGACATCCCAAAGGATGGGAATGGCAATGGAACAGCAGAGGATGACCCCTCCAAAAAGTAGCCTAAGCGCCGGCGTCAGCGGCGCCACTCCAAATCCCGCCACAGCAAGAATGGAAATTCCGGCACCGGAGATAATAACACCCCGGATAGTGCCAAAGACAACCCCCTCCAGCAAGATTCAGCACAGGAGGACGGAGAAGCCAGCCCTCACAAGAGAGCGGCAGACGAAGAGGTAGAGGACGATAATTACATGCCTCCCTCCGGAGACGAGGCAAGCCTCGATGACGATGAATTTGTCGTGCCTGAGGATCCCGTCGAACAAGAGCGTTTCAAACGCAGGCTTATGGCCACTGCAAGCAGCCTCAAGAAAAAGCAGCAACAGCTTAGAGCTGACCAATACTTGCTAGTCGACAGATGGACTGAAGTCCTTGCGGCCGAAGAGTATGAACTCGAACGCCCCTCCAAAAGTTACCCCAAACGCAAGCTGCTGCCCCGATTAGAGGAGGAAGCACATAAACCTACATCGCCAGTGCATAATACGGCCGACCGGCCACCTCGTGGCCGCGACAGAGAGGCCTCTAGGCCCCCCATTAAAGCCGCACCCCGGCGTCGCTCGAAAATTACAAATCCACGGGGGAATGCGCCGGACTTGCGAGACATATTGGAGGATAAGGCAAGGCAAACAAGATCGATCTATGGATCGCGTGGGCACCCTACAATACGCGACGACAACCGTCACGCCAGATACAGCAACCCCGGCCGGGCCGAACACAGTAGACAAAGCTCATTCGAGCTACGTCGTGATATAGCCCAATACAGAGGCGCCGCACACCCACTATGCTTCACAGATGAAGTAATGGATCATCAAATCCCTGAAGGGTTCAAACCTGTGAACATTGAATCCTACGATGGCACAACAGATCCTGCGGTTTGGATCAAAGACTATCTCCTTCATATCCACATGGCCCGCGGTGATGATCTTCATGCCATCAAATACCTCCCACTCAAGCTTCAAGGACCAGCTCGGCATTGGCTCAACAGCCTGCCAGCAGAATCAATTGGGTGTTGGGAGGACCTGGAAGCCGCATTCCTCGATAACTTCGAGGGCACATATGTGCGGCCACCAGACGCCGATGACCTAAGCCACATAATCCAGCAGCCAGACGAATCGGCCAGACAATTCTAGACTCGGTTCTTAACCAAGAAAAATCAAATCGTCGACTGTCCGAATGTAGAGGCCCTTGCAGCCTTCAAACACAACATCCGCGACGAATGGCTGACCCGGCACCTAGGACAGGAAAAGCCGAAATCAATGGCAGCCCTCACATCACTCATGACCCGCTTCTGTGCGGGAGAAGACAGCTGGCTAGCTCACAGTAACAACCTAACCAAAAACTCTGGTAGTTCGGATACCAAAGACAACAATGGCAGGTCGCGTCGCAATAAGCACAAACGCCGCATTAACGGAGATAATACTGAAGATACGGCAGTCAACGTTGGATTCAGAGGCTCTAAACCCGGTCAGCGGAAAAAGGCATTCAAAAGAACTACTCCAGGCCCGTCCAACTTGGACTGGATACTCGATCGCTCGTGCCAGATACACGGCACCCCCGAAAAGCTAGCTAATCACACCAACAGAGATTGTTGGGTGTTCAAACAGGCAGGCAAGTTAATTGCCGAAGGCAACGACAAGGGGCTGCATAGCGATGACGAGGAGGAGACACGGCCGCCGAACAATAGAGGACAGAAGGGATTCCCCCCACAAGTGCGGACGGTGAACATGATATACGCAACCCACATACCCAGAAGAGAGCGGAAGCGTGCGCTCAGGGACGTATACGCGATGGAGCCAATCGCCCCAAAGTTCAATCCTGGTCCTCCTGCCCGATCACTTTTGATCGAAGGGACCACCCCACCAGTATCCGCCACGGCGGATTTGCCGCATTGGTTTTAGACCCAATCGTCGATGGATTTCACCTCACTAGAGTCCTAATGGACGGCGGCAGCAGCCTGAACCTACTTTACCAGGATACAGTGCGCAAGATGGGCATAGATCCCTCAAGGATCAAACCCACAAAGACGACCTTCAAAGGCGTCATACCAGGTGTAGAGGCCAATTATGCGTGCTCGTTACACTTGAAGTGGTCTTGGATCCCGGATAACTTCCGAGCGTGGAGTTAATCTTCGACATAGTCCCGTTCATGGCGGCTATCATGCCTTTGCTCGGACGAACCGCATTTGCAAAGTTCAACGCGGTGCCGCACTACGCATACCTCAAGCTCAAGATGCCAGGCCCTCGAGGAGTCATCACGGTCAACGGAAACATCGAACGCTCTCTCCGAACGGAGGAGCATACAGCGGCTCTCGCAGCGGAAGTGCAGAGTAGCCTCTTAAGGCAATTCTCGAGTCCGGTCGTTAATCGACCGAACACCGTCAAGCGCGCCCGGAGTAACCTACAACATGACCACTTGGCATGTTCCGAGCACGCGTAGAAATGCGGCCCCAACCCCAGCCCTCGCGACATTGCGAGACCAGTGCCACGCGTACATCACTACGCTCTGGAGATACCATGGGCATAGGGGGAGGGGCACGACCACGGCACGCCCAGAGTGCGGGTCAACCACACGAGGGGCTCCCGAATTTATCATTCTACCTTTTTATTTCTTTTTTTACTTCTTCTTATCCTCAGGACTCCGTTTTCCAGAAGCCCTGTACGGCAGTAGACCTGTCGAACTCACGACGCCACAGCCAGGGAAGCAGAAAGGCTACGACGAGTATCCAGGTGGTCTCCATTACGAGCATTATACCTGTTTTACATACCATTCCGCAGCCTACCCCTGGAGGGGGACATGTTAATAGTCCCACCCCTTGCTTATCGCACTATTTGTATCATTCTGCCTTTATTGCAGTATCTTTTGAATAAACAATGCATCGCTTTTTGCCTATAATTGACTTCCTTTCTATATATGTTCACTTATGACATGTTGCATCCGTACACCTTGGTACGGCCAAATACACCAGGGGCTTAAGTTCCCCAAAGTATGGTGTGATAAGTCCGAACACTTTCACAAGTGCGGCACCCCGAACTTATAGCATTATATGCATCGGCTCTGAATCATTTCTTGGGTCAATAGTTGGGTTTGCCCGGCTCCCATGTTTTGGTACCTTACGTTCCGTTATATCGGCTAAGGTAGCGTTGGGAGAACCACTGCGATTGTGCCCCAGTTGAGCTGGGTTGAGCACCTCAGTGGAGAAAGCTAAAACTGACCGTCATGATAAGGCGAGAGCTGGTCGCTGTTTGAGAGGTCTTTTCGAGTCCCTAAAGACTTATGCCGCTTAGAGCGAGGAGCCGGCTTAGTCCGCCCCAGCGTGATAGCGCCCAATTGACCTTCCGAATACCGGGGCTTCACCAAATTTAAAATTATAGAATTCTATGGCTAAGTGAGAGTGTTCAAGCATTATAAGTCCGGTTGCCTCGTTCGTTGTGTTGAGCGCCTCCCTAGAAGGACCCAACAATGGGAACAAGAGCGCTCAAGTTTATCCCGAACACCCCAGCACTCGTGGCATGGGGGCCGAAGCCAACGACTTGCCATCTCTCAGATTTGATAAACGGCCGCACAGAAGGTAATATTTTAAATTAACAAGCGTTTCTTAGCGCATATGAACAAAGTTTTCAGCGCACAGGATAACAAAATACGAGTCTACTCAAAAATTACATCTTTGGAGCACTCGCCCGCAATAATGCGGGCACCCTTCAGGACACCCTTATAATACATCTCGGGCATGCGATACTCCTTGCCCGGCGGTGGCGCGTCCGTCACAAGCTTCTCGGCGTCCATCTTGCCCCAGTGCACCTTAGCGCAGGCAAGGGCCCGACGGGCACCTTCAATACAGGCGGAGTGCTTGATGACGTCAACTCATGGACAGGCGTCCACCAGCCGCCGTACCAGACCGAAGTAGCTCCCAGGCATGGCTTCTTTGGGCCACAGCCGAACTATAAGGCCCTTCATGGCCTGTTCGGACACCTTGTGGAGCTCGACCATCTGCTTCAGCTGGTCGCTGAGGGGCACCGGATGTCCGGCCTCAGCATACTGAGATCAGAACACCTTCTCCGTCGAGCTCCCCTCCTCGGCTCTGTAGAATGCGGCAGCATCGGACCGCCTTCTGGGCAGATCTGCGAGCAGCTCTGGAGAGCTCCGAATTCGGGTAAGTAACAGGTAATTCACTTTTACATGCTTGCTTTGCATGAAGAATGCCTTACCCGCCGCTATCTTCTTCACTGCCTCGATCTCCTGGAGGGCCTTTTGGGCCTCGGCCTTAGCGGCTTTGGCACTCTCAAGAGCGGACGCAAGCTCGGAATCTCGAGTCTTCGAGTCACGCTCCAAATTCTTGTGTTTTTTCACGAGAGCCTGGAGCTCTTGCCGCACCTCCGCCACCCACGCTTCCTGCTTCTCTCGCTCGGTGCATTCCGCAGCCGCATTGCGTTCGGCCGCGGATACCGCCTCCTTCAGGGTCGCCACCTCGTTCGTGGCCCCTGCAATACCCACGTTATTCCTGTCATTTTTTGCAACCAAATCCTTTTTTTATAAGGTACAACTTTATTAAGGTGCTACTTACCTTCCTTGTCCTCGAGCTGCTTCTTGGCACGGCCGAGCTCGCTCTCGGACCGCTCGAGGCTCTTCTTCAAGGCATTGACCTCCGCAGTCAGTGCGGCAGAGGTTAGCAGCGCAGCCTGCATTCCCATATTGACATATTTGTGTTAGACTCCTGCGTATATCTTTTTAGATCCTCGGTTACGCTTTTCTTTCGAACACGAACCGAGCATCGAAACTCTTGTCTATGCGGTACTATTTTTGCATATCTTGAAACCCTTACCTCAAAGCCTGTTAGAAGGCTGGTGCAGGCTTCGGTCAGCCCGCTCTTGGCGGACTGAACTTTCTGAATCACCGCACTCATAACAATGCGGTGTTCCTCTTTGATGGAAGCGCCGTTGAGCACCTCCAGCAGTTATCCGGCGCCTCCGGTTGGACGGGGCTCACCGGCGTCGCCGTCTCGCCCTTCTTATGAAGGGGCCGCCCGCCGGACTCCGGAACCACCAAAGGTTCCGGCGCGGAGTCTGGCCCGAAATCCGGGAGGTTGCCCTGCAGCACCTCCGGGGGCTCCTCCTCCTGGCCGGTCCCCTTCTGAGACCCCACCTCGGCGTCGTCTGCATCACGAGGGGAGGAGGCAGTCGGAAGTGAAGCACTATTCACATCCGACGAACCTAGGGACCCACTCGACGAAGCGGGGAGATCGTCCTTGGGCGGGCTGTATGGTCGTGTTCGGCATTAGTAGACACTATGCGGCGAAAGGAAAAACATAAGTTATTCTGGGATCCGGACACTTACGATCTCGCCAGGGGCTTGGCCCTCGAAGGCCACTCTTACTCGCCGTCGCCGGCATTGGTGGAACAGTCCGGAGGAAGGGTCCTTCCCTTCTTGGACCCTTCGGCCTCCCCCACTGGGGAAGCCTTCCTTTTCTTCTCTCCCCCCGCTGGGGGAGAGGTCTCTTTCTTCTCCTCCTCGTCCTCGTGGGAGGAGTCTGCCTCGGAGTCATCGGACGATGAGTGCGATAAACACACGCACGGGAACTCCTCCGAGTTCCGTGGCCTTCTTCTTAACCTTCTTCTCCGGCACCACGTAAGGCGCCGGGACCAGCAGCCCTGTCAAACGGGCATCCGCTGGGTCTTCTGGAAGGGGCGCCGGACAGTTAACCTGTCCGGACGTCTTCTGCCAAGCCTGTCAAAGGTAATGGGAGTTTTAGATCCCACATAGAGTCAAACTATGGAAAGCAAGTGTCCCATAAAGGACAATATAGCTTACCTCGCCAGCCGGACGCTGCGAGCTGAATCCATGGTCTTGATGGCGGATCACGGGAGCCTCGGCGCCCTTGAACAGCACCCTCCGGGCCTCTTCGTGCGTAGTGTCGAAGAGCACGCTTTCGAGGTCTGGTGTCTGTGTGCGGATCGAACTCCACAAGTTGAAGTCCGCTGTTGGCACGGGAGAATCCGGCGGATGAGCATGACACGGACTACGTTGGCAAGCTTCAACTTCTTGTTCACCGAGGTTTGGAGACAAGATTGGAGTCGGTCGGCTCCTCCGAATCGCCCCACAACAGGCCCTTCTCTTTCCGGAGGTGAGCCGTGTGGGGATGCAGATCTGAATTCGAGGGGCGCTGCCCATTCAGGAGTCCGCTGGATCGGTGACATAGAACCACCCGATTGTCACCCTTTGATGGTTTCCTGAAGGCGCCCTCAAGCCGGTGGCGTTGGGCATCTTGCCCACCATGGCGCCTCCGACTCCGGCAGCTGCCGCCCACTACCTTGACTTGACATTAAAGTCTTTAGCCATAAGCCGAAGTGGGGCTGGATGCAGAGGAAGGCCTCACACACGACGATAAACGCCGAGATGTTGAGGATGAAATTCGGGGCCAGATCATGGAAATCCAGGCCGTAGTAGAACATGAGCCCCCGGACAAATGGGTGGAGTGGGAAGCCCAGTCCGCGGAGGAATGGTGAATTAACACCACCCTCTCATGGGGCCTGGGGGTGGGAATGACCTGCCCCTCGTCGGGGAGCCGGTGCGCGATATCGCTGGATAGATATCCGACCTTGCGCAACTTCTTGATGTGCCCCTCCGTGACGGAGGAGGCCACCCACTTGCCTCCCGCTCCGGACATGGTTGGAGAAGGTTGAGGTGAGATGTGCGAACTTAGGTATTTGGAGCTCGAGTCTTGCGGAGATGGATAAGCAAAGGAGGAAGAAGGCGTAGGTAAAAAGGTGGATCGTTATCCCTTTATATATGGGCGGACGAAACTATGCGTCCCCACCAGCCCAGTGAAACTCGCTTATCTCCCAAGCGCCGTAATCAATGGCGCGGTTGGGTTACCCACGTCCGTATTGATGAGAATTCCGGAATAATGGGACACGATCTCTGCTTTGACAAGACGTGCCAAGGAAACCGCTTCGCTAAATGCGCTGAGGTGGAACAATAAAAATAATTCGAATAAAGGCTTGGCCGTGGCGTGATGTCATGCCACGAAATACGTCAGCAGATTGAACTTGTGTATTCTCTCTATGGTGGTATGTGGAATTTATTTTGCAGAGCCGGACACTATCCTGGTGTTCAAAATCTTCTATGAATTATTCGGAGGAGGAACCCGCCTTGCAATGCCGAAGACAATATGCGTGCGGACTAAATGCGTCATTGAAGCCTGGTTCGAGGAGACTCTTGAGGAGTCTGGACTAGGGGTGTCCGGATAGCGAACTATCATCATTGGCGGACTCCAAAACTATGAAGATACAAGATTGAGGACTTCATCCCGTGTCCGGATGGGACTTTCCTTGGCGTGGAAGGCAAGCTTGGCGTCTGGATATGTAGATCTCCTACCATTGTGCCGACTCTGTGTAACCCTAGCCCTCTCGGTGTCTATATAAACCGGAGGGTTTTAGTCCGTAGGACACACAACAATCATACCATAGGCTAGCTTCTAGGGTTTAGCCTCCTTGATCTCGTGGTAGATCTACTCTTGTACTACCCATATCATCAATATTAATCAAGCAGGAGTAGGGTTTTACCTCCATCGAGAGGGCCCGAACCTGGGTAAAAACATCGTGTTCCCCTGTCTCCTGTTACCATGCGCCTAGATGCACAGTTCGGGACCCCCTACCCGAGATTCGCCGGTTTTGACACCGACAATGGCCCCTCCGGGATCCTCCTCCATGGCCTTTTGTGATGATGGCCCCCTCCTGCAGGGTGCCAGAGAGGGCCTAGATTGATTTCTCGTGGCTATAGAGGCTTGTGGCGGTGGAACTCCGATCTAGGTTATTTTCTGGAGGTCTGGGCATTTATAGGAGAGGTTGGTGTCGAGAACAAGTGAAGGGGCCCCACGGAGAGTCCACGAGGCAGGGGCCGCGCCCATGGGGGTGGGGGCGCCCTCCACCCTCATGGGGCCCATGGGACTCCCCTCCGATAACTTTTCGTGCCAGTATTTTTTATATTTTTCAAAAAAAATCTCCGTTGATTTTCAACGCATTCCGAGAACTTTTATTTCTGCACAAAAACAACACCATGGTAGTTCTGCTGAAAACAATGTCAGTCCGGGTTAGTTCTAATAAAATCATACCAAAATCATATAAAACATTTGTAAACATGGCATGAATACTTCATAAATTATAGATATGTTGGAGATGTATCAGCATCCCCAAGCTTAATTCCTGCTCATCCTTGAGTAGGTAAATGATGAAAGAAATAATTTTTGAAGTGTGAATGCTAGCAAGTGCTTAAGTTTGATCAATGATAGTTTCAATCACTTTTTCTAGCATAATTATATATCATAACAGTAGCTCAACTTTTAAAACTTCTCATGATCAAGTAACAAGCTATTTAGATGTTAAAGTATAGATCATAAACTTTCTTGAAAACTAACAAACCATGCTCTTAGTCATCAAACAATTGCAATTCATCTTATTTTCGGAAGGGTCTATGTAAGAGCTATGATTCAACAAACTCCACATACTCAACTATCATTTAATCTTTCACAATTGCTAAC
Organism: Aegilops speltoides; assembly: GCA_021437245.1. NCBI lineage: Eukaryota > Viridiplantae > Streptophyta > Magnoliopsida > Poales > Poaceae > Aegilops > Aegilops speltoides. The sequence continues at coordinate 407,603,314 of CM038142.1, forward strand.
ACTCATGTGATATTTATGGGTCCAAAGTTCCAATCGGACACAGAGAAAGATAGGCGGTTATAGTTTCGCCTCCCAACCTTTTACCTCAAGGGTAATGTCAACAACAATAATTTATGAAAACCTACATCCAAGTGGACTGGATCGCTCCAACACAAAGTGCTTGCCAAAGAAAAAAGTGTAAAAAGGAAAGGTGAAAATCACCATGACTCTTGTATAAGGGTAGAAGGTAAAAGTAAAAGATAGGCCCTTCGCAGAGGGAAGCAGAGGTTGCCATGCGCTTTTATGGTTGGATGCACAAAATCTTAATGCAAAAGAACGTCACTTTATATTGCTGCTTGTGATAAAGACCTTTATTACGCAGTCTGTCGCTTTTATTTCTTCCCTATCACAAGTTTGTATAAAGATTTTTTTTTCACACTAATACATCATACATATTTAGAGAGCAATGTTTATTGCATGCACCAATGACAACTTACTTGAAGGATCTTACTCAATCCACAAGTAGGTTTAAGGGATGTTTGGAAGCACAAGTAGTATTTCTACTTGGTGCAAAGAATTTGGCTAGCATGAGAGGGAAAGGCAAGCTCAACATGTTGGATGATCCAAGACAATATAATGTTTCGGATATAGGAAAACATAACCCATTCAGTTGTCTTCCTTGAAAAACATCAACTTTTTAGCATGTCATATTTTAATGAGTGCTCAGAACTACAAAAAATGTCCAAGATAGTATATTTATATGTGAAATCTCTCTTCCTTTAATATTCTTTCATGAATTGTTCAAGTGACCAATTCTGTGTTTGCTAACTTGAAAACTTCAATCACACAAAACTTAACAGAACTTCGTGAGATGGGTTAGTATGATAAAGAGTAAATCATTCACCTTGGTACTGTCAAAGAGAAGATTCGTAACTGTTCTCATGCAGTTCCTGCTGTACTATATCATTTTTACAACTTATATTGAGCAATATAAGCCACAGGAACTAGAAAACAAGCAAACTATGCATTTGAAAACAGAATCTGCAAGAAACAGAACAGTCTGTAATGATATGAACAACAACCATACTTCTGCTACTCCAAAAATTCTGAAATAAAATGGTGGACGGGAGGAATTTGTCTATTAATCTTCTTCAGAAAGAATCAACTCAAAATCACTCTTCTGTAAAAAAAATGACAGCTAATCTCGTGAGCGCAAAGTTTCTGTTTTTTACAGCAAGATCACATTAACTTTCACCCAAGTCTTACCAAAGGTCTTACTTGGCACTTTATTGAAACAAAAGCTATAAAACATGATTACTACAGTATCTTAAACATGTGAACACACAAAAATAGTAAGGGTAAATATTGGGTTGTCTCCCAACAAGCGCTTTTCTTTAATGCCTTTTAGCTAGGCATGATGATTTCAACGATGCTCACACAAAAGATAAGAATATAAACATAAAGAGAACATCATGAAGAATATGACTAGCACATTTAAATCTAACCCACTTCCTATGCCTAGGGATTTTGTGAGCACACAATTTATACGAACAAGAATCAACTAGCATAGGAAGGCAAAACAAGTATAACTTCAAAACTTTAGGCACATAGAGAGGAAACTTGATATTATTGTAACTCCTACAAGAATATATTCCTCCCTCACAATAATTTTCAGTAGAATCATGAATGAATTCAACACTATAATAATCACATAAAGCACTCTTTTCATGATCTACAAGCATAGAAATTTTACTACTCTCCACATAAGCAAAATTCTTCTCATTCGGAATAGTGGGAGCAAACTCAACAAAATAACTGTCATGTGAGGCATAATCCAATTGAAAATTAAAATCATGATGACAAGTTTCATGGTTAACATTTTTATTTATAGCATAAATGTCATCACAATAATCATCATAGATAGAAACTTTGTTCTCATAATCAATTGGAACCTCTTCCGAAATAGTGGAATCATTACTAACTAAAGTTGACACTCTTCCAAATCCACTTTTATAAATATCACACTAAGATTCAACACCCTCCAAAATAGTGGGATCACTAATTACTAAAGTTGACAATCTTCCAAACCCACTTTATATGATAGTATTATTCATACTCCAAAAGATATAAGTGAATTTCATGGAGCATCCTATTATTAATATAGACTAACCAATATCCAAGCTCAAAATATATAAGTGAAGCACACGAAGCATTCTATAAAACCATACTCAAAATATTTAAGTGAAGCACAAATAGCATTCTATAAATCTATGAAGGGATATCTCATACTAGAATGGTTCTTAAAGAAAAAGAAAAACACAAAGGACACAAATCATGTGAACAAAACAAAAACCAAGGTATACCGATAATTGTTGAAGAAGAAAGATGGGATGCCAACCGGGGCATCCCCAAGCTTAGATGCTTGAGTATCCTTGGAATATTTACTTGGGGTGCCTTGGGCATCCCCAAGCTTTAACTCTTGCCTCTCTTTATTCTTCTCACATCGGTAACTCCTCGTTCTTCGAACACTTCATCCACAAAAACTTAACAAAAACTTTGTGAGATCCGTTAGTATACTAAAGCAAATCACTACCTTTAGGTACTGTTGTAAACTCATTCCAATTTCATATTAGCACTTTACCTACTGTATTACAACTTAACAATGGTTCATACCCCCCAATACTACCCATGGATTCATCAAAATAAGCGAACAACACATAGAAAACAGAAACTGTCAAAAACAGGACAGTCCGTAGTAATATGGAAATTTAGAAACTTCTGTAACTCCAAAAAATATTAAAATTTAAAAACTTTGTACATAAGTAATGTGCAAAAAGTTTCATACCCATTTGACTTTCCAGTTAAAAATGTAAATTCACGAGCTACAGATAAAGTTTCTGTTTTTGTACTGCACAAAGTAAACAAGCAATCTAATCATCCTAAAACCAAAGCTTGGCACATTATTTTTATAATACAATGGATATATACAAGGGGATAATTATTTTCAGAGAAACTTCCATGAAATTTTTTACATTGTTTTCATGAGCATGAACACAAGTGTTCAAGGTTGACCCTCACTTCTCCAATGCATAAATTTCCAATCACTTCTCTTTTTGGAAAACTTTTTAGGCATATGAGGCAAGTGAATATTTTTGTATTTTCATTTTTTTATTTTTTTATGTTTCACCCACAACTAAGCAAAACAAAAAAGGGAAAACAAAAATCTACTTAGTAAAGAAAGCAAACAAGCACACGCGAGAATATCAACGCCACGCTATTGCTCCCCGGCAACGGTGCCGAAAAGAGCTTGATAATCCTCAAGTGCAGGGAATCATCATAGCAATTACCAAAGGTGGAAGTGATAAGTTTGGAGTGTCGAACCCACAAGGAGCTAAAGGCAAGATCAATATTATCTCAAGTCCTATCTGCCACTGATACGACTCTACGTACACCAAACGTTTGCTTCCAACTAGAAATGAGAAATAAAACTATGTTGTGGGTATGAAGAGGATAACTTTGCATTATATCGGAGAGCTAAGATAAAAGTAGGTGCTGTTATCATAAAGTTAGAATATATTACTAAATATTTAAATAGCGAGTGTGGAATAATGTTGGATCGGTGTGCGGAATTATTCTAGGCGATTGTTAACAAGACCGGTAATCACTATTGCAATTTCATATGAGGGAGAGGCATAAGCTAACATACTTTCTCTTCTTGGATCATATGCACTTATGATTGGAACTCTAGCAAGCATCCGCAACTACTAAAGATCATTAAGGTAAAACTCAACCATAGCATTAACATATCAAGTCCCCTTTATCCCATACGCAACTCCCCCTTACTCGGGTTTATGCTTTTGTTACTCAAGCAATCAACTAGAAGCGAATCATGAACGTATCACGACACCCTACAGGGGGAATCCCTCACGCTTGCACAACACGGAGGGCACAATAGGACAGCACCAAAATAAAACATACAACTCATACCAATCTAGATCATCAATTAACCCAAAGACAAAGGATATCTACTCAAAACATCATAGGATGGCAACACATCATTGGATCATAATATGTGGCATAAAGCACCATGTTCAAGTAGGGATTACAGCGGGGTGCGGGAGAGTGAACCGCGTAAAAGAGATGAGGATGGTGATGTTGAAAAAGACAATCACCGCGGCTATGATTCCCCTCCCAATGGCACTCCGGTGCCACCAAGAGAGAGGAGGAGAGGTTCTCCCCCTTGTGCTTGCTCCTCCATGGCCTCCCCCCTAGATGGGGAGAGGTTCTCCCTCTGGACCTTGGCCTCCATGGCGATGATGGCCCCTCTGGGATCCTCCTCCATGGCCTGCGGTGATGATGGCCCCCTTTGGCAGGGTGCCAGAGAGGGCCTAGATTGATTTCTCGTGGCTACAGAGGCTTGCGGCGGCGGAACTTCCGATCCAGGTTATTTTCTGGAGGTTTGGGCATTTATAGGAGAGGTTGGCGTTGAGAGCAAGTCAGGGGCCCCCATGGAGAGTCCATGAGGCAGGGGCGTGCCCCAGGGGGTGGGGGCGCCCTCCATCCTTGTGGGGCCCACGGGATTCCCCTTCGATAACTTTTCGTTCCAGTATTTTTTATATCTTCTACAAAAATTCTCCGTTGATTTTCAGCGCATTCCGAGAACTTCTATTTCTGCACAAAAACAACACCATGGAAGTTCTGCTGAAAGCAGCGTCAGTCCGGGTTAGTTCTAATCAAATCATACCAAAATCATATAAAACATTTGTAAACATGGCATGGACACTTCATAAATTATAGATACGTTGGAGACGTATCAGTATCCGGGCCCTCATGCTTATAATGAGATGCGTCGTCCTCTTTGTTGTAACACCATAAAGGGGTTACTCTAGACTGAAGGGGCTGGATGCATCGCTTTATCGCGATGGCCATGACTTCGACTATCAAGAGTTTAGAATGAGCGAGTAACCTGACCTTGCTGACCAACCTATTACTTCCGCACTGTCTTCTTGCTTGGGGCTCCGGGGGTGCCAGTTGAGGCGTTTCTTCAAAGGAGCGCTGGAGAATTCGGGAAGACCATGTCAAGCTGGGTCCGGAAGGGGAACATCATCAATATAAAACCATTCTGAAGTCCATTCTTCGGCTTCCTTTTTGGGAGTTCCGATGAGGTAACCCGATCCGGCTATGCGACATACTTCAGCGCTGCCCACTTCAAATATAGAACCCCCTTTGATGACAAGGGACGAGGCAAAAGAACTTTCTCCATAGTTCAAATGAGCTCTGCAGCCTAAAAACAGTTCGCAGAGAGTGACAAAACTTGATATGTGTATGATAGAACCTGGTGTAAGGTTTTGCAGCTGGATCCCGTAGAACTCTAGTAGACCCCTGAGGAAGGGGTGGATCAGGAATCCTAAGACCCTCGGAAGAAACAAGATGAAGCACACCCTCTCCTCCTTGTTTGGGTTGGGGAAATTCTCTGCTAGCACGGCATTGCCAATCGAGGCCAATCCCGCCTGCACGGAGACTAGATCTATGGGAGGGAGATATCCCTGCGTCTGAAGTCGATTCAGATAGAGGTGGGACACTGAGCAGCTTCGCCAATCACCCTCTTGAGGGCCATGAGGGTGTGAGGAGGAGCTAGGAGCGCTTGCCATGTTTTGAAGTTTTTCGTGGTTTGCTCTAATGCTCTTTGTGCGATGTGGGATGGCATTTGGGGATCTAACCTTTTTATACAGATGCCGCCCGTGCATGGTAAGGGGCTTATTTGTAAAAAATTATGGAATGTTCGCATTCGCCCAACGTGTGGAAATCGAGGCGATGACAGGAAGGAATCGTAAAGGAATACATGGAGGTTAAAACTGGACTGTCGTCAATCCGGAGTATGATGAAGAACCCGCCTTGCAAAGCCAAAGACATAAGTCAGATACTACATCGCCATTGAAGGAAAGTTCAGGGGCTACCGAGGGAGTCCTGGATTCGGGGGTCCTCAGGTGTCCGGTCTATTCGATATGGGCCGGACTAATGGGTCGTGAAGATAAAGCAGAAGACTATCCCCCGTGTCCGAGTAGGACTCCTATATGCGTGGATGGCAAGTTTGGTGTCTGGATATAATGTTTCCTTCTTCTGTAAACCGACTCTGTACAACCCTAGGCCCCTCCGATGTGTATATAAACAGGAGGGTTTAGTCCGTAAGGCTATCAGAACAATCATAGGCTAGACTGCTAGGGTTTAGCCATTACAATCTCAAGGTAGATCAACTCTTGTAACCCCTATACTCATCGAATACAATCAAGCAGGACATAGGGTTTTACCTCCTTTAAGAGGGCCCGAACCTAGGTAAACATCGTGTCCCCATTGTCCCTTGTTACCATTGATCCTTAGACTCACAACTTGGGCCCCCCTACCAGAGATTTGCAAGTTTTGACACCGACAATCACCCCGATTACCAATGACTGCATTGAGGAGTGGTGGTTGAGATCTAGAAAAGCCCCTACTGAAGATCGTCAAGAAGGGATTCAACTATGTGGTCATACTCACTGCTTGGACCATTCAGAACATGAATGCGATGGTTTTCGGGAATATGGACAACAACAATTCATTCCGGCTCTTGTGAATAACATTCATGAACTCCAGACCTGGAGGGCTGCTGGAGCAGTGTGTTTACAACATTTTGTGAGAGAGTAACTTTTTAGGCTTGTTGTGGTGTTGGCTTGTGGCATGAGTTGCATTGCTATTAGTCTATTCTTGTAACATACCTTGTTTCTTTCCATGGAGCATACAAATACAGACTCGCTAAATCTCAGTCGACTGAGATTTAGTGAAGTCTTAGTCGACTGAGATTTAGTGAAGTCTCAGTCGACGAGCCACATGTCGGATCCTTGTTTGCTTCAAGATTCATGCTGGAAGTGGGTTGTCTTGTTTCAGCCTATGTAACACGTGTGTCGAGCCCGTTTTTTTTTGTCGGGCTTCTTTGTGTCGGGGGAAAGGGAGAGTCTTCTTGGTAGGCTATTCAGATTTCTTTTTTTTTTCAGCTGTCATACTATAGATCTGAGGGTAGGTGTTCCTCCGATTTCTTCCGTTTGTTGGTCCAGAAGGTTGTTTTAAGTAGAGATTAGTAGTTATCTTCATTTTTCCCATTCGAGGGGGATTTGTTTGTTCTCGTAGTTTGGACAAAGTACAGATTAATAGTTTATTTTTTACCAGTAGTCAAAATATATTTTGGATCAACACAAATTAGTAAGTTTTATTTTCAGTAGTATGGATCGAGTACAAATTTTATTTCAAGCGGAGTTTCTAGTAGTTTCAAGCAGAGACCCCCCCTCGCCCTCCCCCAATTTTTTTGGTTGGGTGGTCTAGTATTTTCAAGCAGAGTTTCTAGTAGTTTCAAGTAGAAATGTTTCTTTGTTTTAAATGCAATAGAATTTGTTGTTAGTCAATATAGAGTTTCTGTTAGTTTTCAAGTAGAGATTCAAGAAGTATGCATGTATTTATGTTTTTCTGTCTAGTTTTTGAAATGTTTCTTTTTTTAACAGCAACAGAATTTGCTTGTTAGTCAACAGAATATGTGCATTTTCAATTTTTGTGACTACATCCTCTTAATATATCCACTTATACGTAAAAATATCTACTTATACATATGTTTGTTTGTAATTGTTTCTTTTTTATATCATCTATGCATATATGTTTGCTTTTATCATATCCTAGTTAAGAAATCGCTGTTTGCTTGTATGGTCATAAAATATGTCCTTTTCATATCCTTGTTAACATCTTCGTGTTTTTTGTTTTTTATGCGTTCAAGAGATGGTTTGTGAAGTTTGCTTGAGTCGTTGCAAGCACAAGAACATGGGTAGCGGTTGTCATCTATGTATGAGGAATTTAAAATCACGTCTATGTATGGGAGGAATTTAAAATCACGTCTATGTATGGGAGGAATTTAAAATCACGTCTATGTATGGGAGGAATTTAAAGTCACAACGGTAACTCAACAACTTTCAGCGGTAACTACAAGTGCTTGTCTACCCACCCGGTCGTAACTGACCTTTTTTTTTATGTTGGAGGACGACGGGAAAGGAGGGGTAGTTGCATGTCTGACACTAGGCACACAACTGCAAGCATCGCCCCAACTGCAATTGCATGTCTACCGATCTAGCTGCAACTAAGTTTTGTTTCATCGAAGAGAGGCGGGAGAGGTGGTAGTTGCATGGCACTAGGCATGCAACTAAAGTGTCACCTTGATTGTAACTGCATGTCTACCCAAACGACTGCAACTGAACCTTTTGTTTTGTCGATAGGCCACGGGAGAGGGGGCAGTTGCATGTTTGACGCTAGGCATGCAACTGCAAGTGTCGCCCTCGACTGCAACTGCATGTGTACCCACCCGACTGTAACTATCCTTTTGTTTTCTCGGTGAGCAGTGGGAGAGGGAGGAGTTGCATGTCCGACACTAGGCATGCAACTGCAAGTGTCGCCCTCGACTGCAACTAACTCTTTTATTATGTCAGACGATGACGAGAAAGGGGGCAGTTGCATGTTTAACACTACGCTCACAACTGCAAGCGTTGTACCCGACTACAATTGCATGTCTACCGATCCAACTCCAACCGAGCTTTGTTGTCAGCTGGCGGTGGGAGAGGGGGCGGTTGCATGTTGGCCACTAGGCATGCAATTGCAAGTGTCGCCCTGACTGCAACTGAACTTTTATTTTGTCGGAGGGCATCGAGAGAAGTGGGGGAAGTTGCATGTTTAACACTTGGCATACAACAGCAAGTGTTGCCCTCGGCTGCAATTGCATGTCTACCCATCAGACTGCAATTGACCTTTTTGTTGTTGTAGGATGGTGAGAGGGGGCAGTTGCATATCTGACACTAGTAGGCAACTTCAAGCGTCGCCCCCAACTGCAACTGCATGTCTAACCATCCGACTGAAATTGACCTTCATTTCGTCAGAGCACAACAGGAGAGGGGGCACAGTTCAATGTCTGACACTACACATGCAACTGCAAGTGTCACCCGTGTTCTTTTTTCTTCGTTGGGCCTTTTTGTTGTGTACGAGTGTTGCTTTTGTGGGATGGGCACGTGTTCATACATGCCTTTTTGTTTATTTTATTCTTTTTGTCCTTGTTTTCTGTTGCATTCGTGCTGGATTGTTCCCCTGCTTCGCTCCCATTTTCTTTTTTCTCTTTACCATTTTTCTGTTTTCTATTAGTTCTTATTTTTTTCAAAAATATACCACTTGTTTGTACATACATCGATCACACACAATTGCATGTACATACAACTGCGCGTAATTACATGTCTACTATCGGTGTGGAACTTTTTTTCTTTTCATGTCTGCCACTAAACACATCACTGCAAGTGTCGCTCCCGACTGCAATTGCATGTCTTCAACGTGACTGCGACTCAGTGATGTTTTTGTCAGGAGGGGGATAGTTGCATATCTTCCATTAGACACATTGTCGCCACGACTACAACTACATGTCTTTCGAAGTGCAACTTTTGTGGTGTTATTATTATCACTACTACTATTGTTATCATATTATGTATTTTTTCTTCTCATTTTATTTTGTTGTTGTATTTTTAGTTATTTTCTATTTTTGTAAACACATTGTGAACCTTTTTTTTAATACACATGATGTATTTTAAGAATATTTGTTTCAACACATGATGAATAATTTTGAAAATAAACAAGCACTTTTTCCAAAATATTACGATAAATGTAAACAAAGCTTCCATTTCTTTTTTACAGTGAACCAATAACTAATTTTTCGAAGGAGATAAACATTTAACAAACAAAAGGAAAAACAAAAAAAACAAACAAAAAACCGGATGGTAGGAGAACCATGCAAACGGCTAAGGTTACTACTTTTTTGAGACATCTAAGGTTACTACTGGTCCTCCCCATAAAACAAAAAAGTTTTACTGCTGGCCCGGCCAGTGTGCTAGAACGAGCATCTCCAAAAACTCTCGATAGAGTCAAAAAATCGCTGGCCCAAAAGCACACAACAACCAAGAAAATGAAGGCATTAGGATGCAATAACAGGGTGGGCGAGCATCAGTAGAAAAGTAGCAGACTTAATAAGAAACTAAAATGGGTTGGGCTACTGTTGAGCGATGTTACCTGACTTAGACTTCGCGAAGTTTCAGTCAACTGAGACCTAAACCGACCCGAGTCTGCCTAGATCTCAGTCGACTTGCACTTCGTGAAGTCTCAGCTGGGTGATATCGTCCATTTTTTTACTTTTTTATAGAACACACCATCCCTTTGTTGTTTATTATTGTCCAGTCCATTTCTCCATTGCTTGTTGCTTTCTGGGTTGGTCATGTCTTTGTGCGCATCGAATCAAAGTTGGGCTAGCGATTTCGTGCAGTATTTTTCTTCGGCGCTACTGCTCATCGACTAGCCATGGTGCACCAGTCGGCTATATTAGCTGAAAAAGCTGCTGTAGGTATGCCCCAAAATAAGAAATAAAAAAAACTGTTGTCTTTGCAAATTTTTAACGTGTTGTTTCTATCAGTTTTGTCTGGTTTTTCTTTTTCATTTTTACTTACATTTTTATTATTCTATTTTTACAGAAATGTAACAATTGTCATCATATTTAGAAATAAATGCGTTCGTATATTTTTCTAATATTAATTGTGTATTTCAAAAAATATCATGCAACTAGAAAAAATCCAAAAAAACTATATAAAAATATTGCTTGTGCAATTAAAAAATGTTGTTTTAGCTAGTATTTTCTTTCTTGGGTTGGGTGTCGCCAAGCATTTTTTTAGTTATCTATTTGTAATTTTGCTATCATCCAAATAATTGAAATGGTACACTAAGAAGATAAGGTGCGGACATGGAACTAGGTTGTTGTCGCATGTTTTTTTCAAAAACATCTTTTTAGAGAAAAAATGTCAAAAAATTAAATAAATAAAAATAAAAAGTAGTAAATAGAAAAGAAAATGAAACAAAATTAATAATAGATTGGGGATATGACACAATCGATTGAGAGTTTATTAAGTCTTAGTGAGCTGACATTTGAACCAATGCAATTGTTGTTGGGGCAACACTTCGAGTTGCGGGCCTAGTGGTAGACATGCAACTACCCATTTTTCACAATAAAAAATCACAGAGCCACGAGAGACACTTGCAGTTGCATGACTAGTGGCAAACATTCAATTGACCCTCCACAAAACACCACCAAGTTTGTAGTTGTGTTAAAGACATGCAGTTGCAGTCGGGGTGACACTTGCAACTGCATCCCTAGTGGCGGCTGTCGGTGTCAAAACCGGCGGATCTCGGGTAGGGGGTCCCAAACTGTGCGTCTAGGCGGATGGTAACAGGAGACAAGGGACACGATGTTTTTACCCAGGTTCGGGCCCTCTCGATGGAGGTAAAACCCTACTCCTGCTTGATTGATATTGATGATATGGGTAGTACAAGAGTGGATCTACCACGAGATCAAGGAGGCTAAACCCTAGAAGCTAGCCTATGGTATGATTGTTGTAATGGTTGTTCGTCCTACGGACTAAAGCCCTCCGGTTTATATAGACACCGGGGAGGGCTAGGGTTACACAGAGTAGGTTACAATGGTAGGAGATCTACATATCTGTATCGCCAAGCTTGCCTTCCACGCCAAGGAAAGTCCCATCCGGACACGGGACGAAGTCTTCAATCTTGTATCTTCATAGTCTTGGAGTCCGGCTGACGATGATAGTCCGGCTATCCGGACACCCCCTAGTTTAGGACTCCCTCGGTAGCCCCGAACCGGGCTTCAATGACGATAAGTCCGGTAGCGTTTATAGTCTTGGCGTTGCAAGGTGGGTTCTCCTTGTTCCATGTACCGCCGAGCGATGTCCGGCTTCCTTATCAATGTTGCGCTTCTTGGCTTCCACGCCCAATAATGGCCTTCTTCCACGCATCGCACGAATGCGAAAAGCCAGGGTATCTTTTATGTTCTACCCCCTAGCTGTGCAAATAATCTGCCTATAAGAGAGGCAAGAATCCAGATCCAAATCACACCATCTTCCTTCCGCGAGTTCTCATCGGAGCGCTTCCGACCAAAAATCCATTCCATCATGGACCGTCGACGCGGCTCCTCCTCTCGCGCTCCCAGCCCTCTGCCAGGAGACTGGCGGAGATGTTACATCCCGACAATGAGCTGGTGACACTCAAGCGGAGGGATATCTCCTCCGCCTTCATGGTCCCGATTCGAGCGGGCTGGCCACCTACCAAGGTGGGAAGCAAGCGGAGGCTACCCCAAATCCCAACAAAGGGGAGCGGGTATGCCGTCCCCTATCGATAAGGGGCTCGGATTTCCTATACATCCGTTCCTCCGCCGACTCGGAGTTCTACGGACTCAGCTCCATCACCTCACGCCTGCCTCTATCACGCATATCGCGGGTTACGTAGCTCTTTTGAGCTATTTCGGCGCCGAGCCCCATTTTGCGTTGTGGAAGAGGTTGTTCGCCTTGTACCCGCTCTCACGAGGGGTCCATATATCAAGTGGGCGGCGCCAAATATGGCGCATCGCTGGGACCGGATATCCATCCGGAACCCCTAAGAGGGCGTCCAAGACCGGCCTTGAATGGTTTTACATAGAAGACGCCCGCAGCGGACCTGTTCGGATCGGCCTCCGGAGTTCGAGAATGCTCCTCTCAAGAAACGCCTTAGTTGGCGCCCACGGAGCCCCTAACCGGAGGAAGACATGAGCGTCCATTATTTGATGGGCGGATAAGGTTCTTCGCCCATTCGGGTTGACCATGATTGGAGTCATGGCAACATGCATTATCTTGGGTGCAGCCGCTGCAATCTGAGGCCACCCTATGTGGGATTTCAACGGGAGGACGATGCCACCCGTCATGGCATAAAGGGCGGGTTCGCCGAGGACTCGCGAAGATCCTGTCCGGCGTGTACAAGGGGAGAAGGAGGATTTCCTCCGCACGAACCCGCTGAATGGGTTCTCCATGAATAATCCCGGCGTTGGGTAAGCGAACACTCTGTGTGCCCGACCCATGCTTTCAAGTTTAAGTTTCTTATATTATGTTTTCGATCACGGGAGCTGCGTCGGGTTGTGGAGGGCATGCTTAGTCCAGCTCCGCAACCCGAGGATCGAGAGAGATCCCAGGATCCGCCTCCGAAGAGGACCCGGACATAAAGGTGGAGCTAATCGACAGGGTGTCCCACCAGCTCAGCATGGATAATGCTTTAGTCGCCATTACGGCTGACTATCCCGGACTATATCTGGCTCCCCAGGTGATTGTGACCGAAGTCCCGACACCATTATTTCTTCCTCGCTCATTTCTGACCCCCATGTATAATGGTGTTTTGCAGGAAGCGCCTTCAAGGCGGGAAGCCGAGCCCGCGGCGGCTGACCAACAAGGGCCAGTCCGGCCCAGTAGGCGGAAGAGGAGCACGACGCGGATTGAAACGTGGCCGCAAAGGTATAGCTCATAGTTCGTTATTTAGAGCAACGTTCCTAGGAAGCGTTTGAATGCTCATGACTTTTGTAGGAGAAAAAGCGCCCGCCGGACTGCGAGCATAGAGGTTTCCAATCCAACCTCTACCAGCCAGGCTCCAGCACCTGGTCTGGAGGGGGAGGCGAGCGCAAGGCGCGAGTCGGATACTCCTCCAACGGAGGATGCCGACAGATTGTCCGCCACCAAGTCTGAGGTGGAGAGTGCCATGAACCACAGCGCCACGGACGGTGTTTCGTGACGTGCTTCTCCCCGAGGCGTTGAATGCCTTTAACGCGGACGCGTGCACCTCCGTGCTGCTCAAGATGGTTTGACCAGAGCCACGGAGCAGTATGTAAAAGACATATGGGTAAGAGAATTTAATAGTTGTATATGCCAGTAGCCCCCGAGACTTAAAGTAGTTATATTAACTCGATTTAAGGATCATTTGAAACGCAGGATCTTCAGAGAAGAATACCCAACTGTCTCAGAACTGCAAGAGTGCAAGGCCCAACTCGAGGTCGCACTTGCCGCCGCAGGAGGAAACACAGAGACCCTCCCGGTAACACATTATTTTAAAAAGATAAGTGGTGTGCGGCATGTGCGCAAGTCTAATAATGACATTGCGGTCTTTGCGGACAAGATTGAGACAGTAAGAACTCTGCGCCGGTGAAGGCGGCGAGAGGGTCTTGAATAAGGTGCAGCAGAAAGGAACAAGCTCTAGGATGCCCACGCCCAGCTTGGAGAAGAGATGAAAGGCGTTAAGGCCGAGCTGTGCAGCTCCGTTAAGGAGAATCAGCGGCCGTCGCGGCATCTATAGTAAGTGCTTGAGCGAACTGCTTTGAAAAGAAGAGTTTGGCGAGGAAGTCAATTGACAAAATATGTGCGTAGGTATACTCACGTGTCGCTGCTGGAGGAGATGCCCGTATCCACGGGTGATCAACTTCCGAATTGTTGTACTGCTCGAACGAGTTCGACAGCAATGAGCGACATCGTCCGGGCTTTATGGCCAGCCCTCCCCGCCCGAGGGCCTTGGGGAGCTTATGGAGAAGCTTCAGGGAATGCGGCAGCGCTTCCGTTTATGGAAGATTTCGGCCTGCCGCCAAGGTGCCAGGGAGGCCTGGGCCATGGTGAAGACGCGGTACAAGAAGGCGGATCCCAACCACATGGCCGAGGTCGGACCTATGGGGCCCGATGGGAAGGATATCCCTGTGAGTTTAGTATACGGCCAAGTAGAGTTGGCCGCTAAATTTTCCCAACGGGACTGTAAATTAGACAGCCTGTTAGACGGGATTGAGGAGGAATACAGTCAGTCTATTTGACAATGTATTGTAAAATGACATGTAAAATGCCTTCTAGCCGGATTGTAGATCATTTGTCTTTGCCGACCTTTTCGCTTCAACCTCGGGACCCTAGAGTCCGAGTGTGTCCGAATACCTTCTCGTTAAGAAACAACGGGGCATGCATGGAGACCAGCGAGGGTCATTAGTGCTTTATCGGACAAGTTCCCAACTAGTTATGTTATATTACATGGTTAGTAAGAAACATCTTCCGTGGAGAATAGTTCGTTAAGGGTTCCTTTCTCGGGAGGCATGCCCTAAAGTGCATGTCCGGTCTGCGAAAAGAGCGAAAAACATCCGGGGCAGATAAATAAGTAGGTAAAAATCATCTTTCAAGTCACCGATCGAATATTCCCTTAAGAACGCTAGCTTCGGCTTCACCTACCGAGGTACACATCCGGTGACCCGACAAGAATAATCGCAGAGGTGCTCCTTTACCTCCTAGCCGAACAATCGGGAACGAGGGTAAGCACAGAGCCAGCAACCCAGCTTGGCCAAAACTTAAGTCATATCGATGCATATAATGGTGAATAAAAGGTACATGTGGAAGCTTGACACATGTGCCGGGCATGAAGCCCTTATAATTAAGCTTCGCAAAGAAGCCCCTGTATAATGAGTGCGGATGGAACATCAAGTGTGTGCGAACAATGCGCAAGTAGGCCTTTAAGGGATTTTTAGGAAAAGGGTTGAGAGAAGAAAGAGAAACAAAAGACAACTGAAGTGTAAAAATTTGGACGGGGGAAGGGGACGAACTCTTAGTCCGGCGTTAGGCATAGAATCTTCGGAGGCGGGCTGCGTTCCATGGGTTCGGCTCGAGTCGGTTGTCCGACGCATTTCGTAGACGGTACGCTCCGCCGGTCAGGACTTGATCGATAATGAAGGGGCCCTCCCATTTGGGCTTGAGCTTGTCCTTTTTCTTGTCTGGCAGGCGTAGAACTAGTTCGCCAACGTTGTAAGTCTTGGCCCGTACTTCTCTGCTTTGGTATCTTCGAGCCTGCTGCTGATAAAATGCGGAACGAGCCTTGGCAACGTCACGTTCTTCCTCCAATGCATCCAAGCTGTCCTGCCGATCCAACTCGGCTTCTCTTTCTTCGTACATGCGCTTTTCGAGGTGAGTCATGAATAATGTCGCAGGCGAAGCGCCTCTGCGCCGTATACCATAAAGAATGGTGTGAATCGTAGTACGGTTGGGCGCCGTCCGCAGCCCTCGAGTACGGAGTCGAGCTCCTCTACCCGGGCGTGTCCGATTTCATCGTGGACCGCACTAGTCCGGGTTTGATGCCGCCATTATTAGACCATTCGCCGCTCCACTTGACCGTTGGTTTGAGGGTGATAGACTGAAGCATAATCGAGCTTAATGCCCATATTTTTGCACCATAATTTAACCTCGTCGGCGGTGAAGTTCGTGCCATTATCGGTAATGATGCTATGGGGGACACCATATCGGTGTACTACCCCTGATATGAAGTCTATCACTGGTCCGGACTCTGCCGTTTTAACTGGCTTGGCCTCTATCCATTTGGTGAATTTGTCCACCATGACCAATAGGTACCTTTGCTTGTGGGTTCCCCCTTTAAGGGGTCCAACCATGTCAAGCCCCTGCACCATGAACGACCGGTAATGGGTATAGTTTTGAGGGCGGTGGGTGGCATATGGCTCGATTAGCAAAGAGCCGACAACCGACGATCTTTGGACTAAGTCCGGCGTTTGCTCGGGCCGTCGGCCAATAAAATCCTGTTCGAATGCCTTTCCTACAAGGGCCGGGTTGCGGCGTGGTGTCCGCCTAGTCCGCATGAATTTCAGCCGGAGGTTTCGCCCTTCCTCTTCGGAGATACACCTTTGAAGGACTCCGGTTGTGCTTTTCTTATAAAGTTCTCCCTCATGGACCTTGTAGGCTTTAGATCGCCGAACTATGCAGCGGGCCTCATTTTGGTCTTCGGGGAGTTCCTGCCGAAGCAAGTAGGCTAGGAATGGATTTGTCCACGGGGCGATTACTGCCATTATTTCGTGGGCTGAAGGTGTTATTTCATCGGCTGAGTCGCCGATTATGTCAGATTGTTTTGTCTCGGTTGGTGCTGCTGCTTCTGGTTTGTTATTTCCGGACTCCTCTTCCCATAGTACGGATGGCTTAAAGAGCCGTTCCAGGAAGATATTTGGAGGGACAGCGTCACGTTTTGCGCCGATGCGTGCCAATATGTCGGCTGCTTGGTTATTATCCCGGGCTACATGGTGGAACTCAAGTCCTTCAAACCGAGCTGACATTTTTAGGACAGCATTACGATAGGCTGCCATTTTCGGATCCTTGGCATCAAAGTCTCCATTTACTTGGGATATTGCAAGGTTTGGATCCCCGCGCACCTCTAGGCGTTGAATGCCCATGGAGATTGCCATCCGGAGGCCATGTAAAAGGGCCTCGTATTCGGCTGCGTTGTTGGAGTACGTGTACATTATCTGAAATACGATTGGATCGTGTCCCGGTTGGGGACGCATACGACGCTTGACCCCAATCCGGCCAACATTTTAGAGCCGTCGAAGTGCATAATCCAATTGGAGTATGCGTCGTACTCTTTAGGGAGTTCGGCTTCGGTCCATTCAGCGACAAAGTTAGCCAAAACTTGCGACTTTATAGCTCGCCGAGGTTTGTAAGTTATATCGAATGGTAAGATCTCAATGGCCCATTTTGCAATCCTGCCCGTCGCGTCGCGGTTGTTCATAATGTCGTTGAGGGGTACTTCGGAGGCCACTGTTATCGAACACTCTTGAAAGTAGTGTCGAGCTTCGGGATGCCATGAACACCGTGATACGCTATCTTTTGATAGTGCGGTAACGGACTTGCGGGGGTTAACACGGTGGATCGTAGTACACTGGTTTTGAAGAGGAATTTATGCCCTTCATCTCTCGCTCGACGACGTGTACCGCGCTTACAACTTGATGTGTTGCCGCGATGTATAACAACATTGGTTCGCCCAGGTTGGGCGCAGCCAGGACCGGATTTGTTGCCAATATGGCTTTTACTTCTTCGAGTCCGGCAGTGGCAGCATCCGTCCACTCGAAGTGTTCGGTGCGCCTAAGGAGGCGATAGAGGGGCAATGCCTTTTCTCCTAGATGGGAGATAAAGCGGCTTAGAGCCGCCACGCATCCCGTCAATTTTTTTATTTGTTTGAGGTCCTTTGGGATATCCAGCTGTGATAGAGCTCGGATCTTGGCTGGGTTCGCTTTGATTCCTCTGCCGGATACAATGAAGCCCAGGAGCTTTCCGGATGGTACGCCGAAAACGCATTTTTCCGGATTCAGCTTGATGTCGTATGCTCTGAGGTTGTCGAATGTGAGCCTCAAGTTGTCTACTAGAGTTTCGACGTGTTTGGTTTTGACGACTACATCGTCTACGTATGCCTCTCTTGTTTTGCCGATCTGGGTGGCGGACATGTTTGAATCATCTTGCCGATATGTTGCGCCGACGCTTTTAAGTCCGAAGGGCATCGTGTTGAAGCAGAATGGTCCATATGGAGTAATGAATGCCGTTGCGGCCTGGTCTGCTTCCGCCATCTTGATTTGATGGTAGCCGGAGTATGCGTCAAGGAAGCACAATGAATTGTGTCCTGCGGTAGCGTCGATTATCTGGTCGATGCGGGGGAGGGGGAAGGGATCCTTTGGGCAGGCCTTGTTGAGGTCTTTAAAATCGACACATAGGTGCCAGGATTTGTCCTTCTTTGGTACCATTACCAGGTTTGCTAGCCAATCCAGATGTTTCATGTCTCTGATGAATCCGGCTTCCAATAGTTTGGCTAGCTCTTCTCCCATTGCCTGTCTTTTGGGTTCGGAAAATCGTCGAAGAGCCTGTTTGACTGGCTTGAATCCTTTTAGGATGTTTAGGCTGTGTTCTGCCAAGCTGCGTGGGATTCCGGGCATATCCGAAGGGTGCTAGGCGAAAATGTCCCAATTTTCCCGAAGGAATTCACGCAGTGCGGCGTCTACATCAGGGTTCAACTGTGCCCCGATGGAAGCCGTCTTTGTTGGGTCCGTTGGATGGACCTAGAATTTTACTATTTCGTCCGCTGGTTTAAAGGAGGTGGACTTGGATCTCTTATCGAGTATCACATCGTCCCTATTCACAGCAGAGCGCAGCGCGGTGAGTTCTTCTGCCGCTAGGGCTTCGGATAGTGCCTCCAGGGCTAATGCGGCTGTCTTGTTTTCGGCGCGGAGTGCTATGTCCGGATCACTGACGAGAGTGATTATTCCGCCGGGCCCAGGCATTTTGAGCTTCATGTACCCGTAATGGGGTACGACTTGAAAGATTGTGAATGCCTCTCGTCCTAATATAGCGTGATATCCGCTGTTGAAACTTGGAATGTGACTTCTTCGGATATGTAATTGTTCGGCGAGCCGAACACCACATCGAGTGTGATTTTTCCGGTGCAGCGCGCTTCCCGGCTAGGGATTATTCCTCTGAAGGTTGTGCTGCTTCGCTCAATGCGGCTCCAGTCTATTTCCATTTTTTGAAAAGTTTCCTCGTAGATGAGGTTTAATCCGCTGCCGCCATCCATGCAAGTGTGTTATATCGACTAGAGGGGGGGTGAATAGGCGATTTTTATGAATTCTTCACTAAGGAATTTTCTGGTGAGGAAATTCCTTAGCGAAGAACTACTTGCAGCGGAATAAGTTCTCAGAAGTAAGTATAACAGAGTACAAGCATGGTCATCATGATGAAATGAAGACAAGCACTGAGTACAGAAAGCGTAATCACAGGATAACACAAGATGAAGACAAACAGACTGAAGAAATTGAACTAAGGAATTTGAGAAAGTCTTCAGTCAAAGTCTTCAAGCACAGATGTGAACAAACACTCAACACAGTAATGAGGAAATGAAAGGGTTGAGGAAATAGAACCAGTTAGTTGGTGAAGATAATGATTTGGTAAACCAGTTCCAACTCTTTGTCTCGGTTATACGTCTGGTTGGAGCGGCCGAGTATTTAAACTCGAGGACACGCAGTCCGGACACCCGATCATCGAGCCGCAACTCAGACACCCATCCTCATCAGATTCTCCTTGAACTAAGACCACGCAGGCCTCATCCAATCACTCGTGGTAAGTCTTCAGTGACTTCCAAACCTGCATGACTTGGTCACTCGGCGATCCACAATTCCTCTTGGATGCTCTAGACCTTGACACCTAACCGTCTGGAAGAAGCACGGTCTTCAAAGGTAACAAGCGTCGGATCCACGCAGATCAATTTCTTGATGATGCTCAATCACTTTGGGTTTGTGGGGTTTGGTTTTGGGATTTTCCTCACTTGATGATTTTCGCTCAAAGTCCTCGGAGGATGGGTTGCTCTCAAATGACAAGTGTCAAGTTCTCTCGAGCAGCCAACCAGCTAGTGGTTGTAGGGGGGCAGCTATTTATAGCCTAGGGAGCAGCCCGACATGATAAGACATAAATGCCCTTCAATGATATGACCGTTAGGTGGATAAGATATTTTGGGACAGCCGGCGCGCACCACAGCAACGGTCGGAATTTTGACTCTCAAATTCCTCAGGGCTATCATGTTCCTCACTGTGTAGGCAATTCGCACTGGCGAATTCCTAACTCCTCAGTCAGAGTAAAGTCCTTAGTGACCAGAAGAACTGCGTCTCTATTACTGAAGAAATTGACTGAACTGTATGAGATTTCCAATGGCTTCACTCAAAGGGATTGGTAGGTGTAGCATTTTGAGTTGAGCATCACATGGAAATTTTTCCTTAGTACTCCCTCCGTCCGGAAATACTCGTCATACAAATGAATAAAACTGAATGTATCTAAAACTAAAATATGTCTAGATACATCCATTTCTCCGACAAGTATTTCCGGACAGAGGGAGTATTTCCTCGACCCCCTTTAACAGTATGGTGTTTCCTATGACTCAAGAAAGAGAACATGAAACTACGAAAACAAAAGTATTCACGCTTCATGTTCCTCAAATGAATACCAAGTCTTCAAGGTCACACCAATTTCTTCACTTTCAAAGTCTTCAGAAAGTCTTCAGAATATCAAAGTCTTCAATCGAAGAACTTCATTTTTAGGGGTTGACTTTCTCTGTAAATATCAAACTCCTCATAGACTTATAGACCCGTGTACACTCACAAACGCATTAGTCCCTTAACCTATAAGTCTTCAATACACCAAAATCACGGGTACTAGATGCACTTACAATCCATGAGTACCTTGGTAAGTCGAAAGCCGTCCACTATTGGACTGAGGACCAATGCGGCTGGTGCTCGGGCTGTTCGGAATTTAGGTTCGTCGCCGGCGTTGAAGGTGATGGCTGTGTCGCTCCATGGATTTGTTGTTGCTACTTGGTAGACTTGGCGAGGTCATGGATTGTTCATTTCCGCATATTATTTGATGCGAAAGTCTCGAGGATCGTTGATACCGCATCGGTATTGTTGGAGTGGTTTTCCGGGCTAGAAGCTCCTCGCCACTTTTGGCCACTGCCGTAATATCCAACATGCTCGAAGGCTATGTGTTGGGATGGCGCCTCAGATCTTGGAATTTTACAGGTCCGCTAAGCCATCCCTCCGATTCGGTTCCGTGCCCTTTGTGGGGTTTTTGCTTTTGGTTTTTGTACCGTGCACGAGTGTAATGCACCCTTTTGTTGCGGACTAGGGTTGTATTCGGGCCGGATTGTCCCAAAACTTATTTTCGGTTTTCCGAAACTCTCCATCGCACAAGACTTTTGTACTATGGACGCCTTGGTCGTGGCGTGTAATTTCACGACGGCTGACGGCGTTCAAGATTCCCTCGTCCGTGCAATTACTGCAAAAGATTGAGATTGTGTTTTCCTCTCGGCACTCCTTTATCCTGTCCATAACCAGGAGGAATCTGGCCTAGTAATGATGTACTGTTTCAGCAGGCTCTTGCCGGATTAGAGATAGGTCGCATATGTCTGGGCGGGTGGGTGGAATTGAGTCCGGAACCCTACCCATCTTGAGGCTCAAGGGACGAGAAGCTTCCGAATTTGGAAGCTTGGAGAGTGGAACGTTGTCCAACGAGTCCGGTCCGATGCCTGACTTTAGGTTCAGTGCTTGATCAAAGTCCGTCCCTCCGCGGGAATCCGGCATGGAGGGTTCGGGAGCCCGGACATGACTAGTTTTCAATACAGGAGAAGAGTCACCGCGTTGTTCCTCTACCACTTCAACGTGGTGGGTGACCTGGGGAGAGTTAATCTCTCTCAGATCGGTTTTAAGCCCAATCTGATTGTAGTCAGAAGCGACTCCCGGGCGGCCATGCGATCCAAGAGCTCGCTTACTGGACGAGAGCTCTATTGATCCACCGCTCGGTGAATTCGAGTCGACGTGAAGATTGCTTTGACGACCGAGAGGTCTTTGTCGAGCGGTGGCGGACAGCGGTCATAAGAAACCACCTAGCCGGATAGTTTGGCCGCGGCCAAGGCTCCTTTGGCAAAAATACCGCCCTTGAAGACGGAGGAGGCATCCTTCCTATCGGTGACAAAGACGGAGGAACTCTCAATGAAAGCACCAATGTCGGTGTCAAAACCGCGGATCTCGGGTAGGGGTCCCGAACTGTGTGTCTAGGCGGATGGTAACAGGAGACAAGGGACACGATGTTTTACCTGTGTTGGGCCCTCTCGATGGAGGAAAAACCCTACTCCTGCTTGATTGATATTGATGATATGGGTAGTACAAGAGTGGATCTACCACGAGATCAAGGAGTCCAAACCCTAGAAGCTAGCCTATGGTATGATTGTTGTAATGGTTGTTCGTCCTACGGACTAAAGCCCTCCGGTTTATATAGACACCGGGGAGGGCTAGGGTTACACAGAGTCAGTTACAATGGTAGGAGATCTACATATCCGTATCGCCAAGCTTGCCTTCCACGCCAAGGAAAGTCCCATCCGGACACGGGACGAAGTCTTCAATCTTGTATCTTCATAGTCTTGGAGTCCGGCTGACGATGATAATCCGGCTATCCGGACACCCCCTAGTCCAGGACTCCCTCAACGGTCATGCAACTACCCTCTCCCCACAAATACACCATAGAGTTAAAGGCCCATTGAAGATTTACATTTGCAGCTAGGGCGACACCTGCAGTTGCATGTCAAGTGGCAGACATGCTACTGCCCCCTTTCCTAAGAAAACCCAGCGACTTGCAGTCACATTGAAGACATGCTGCTACAATCAGTACGACACTTATAGTTACATGCCTAGTGGCAGATATGCAATTGCCCTAGTCCCTAAGAAAACATCACAAAGTTGCAATCGACTTGAAGACGTGCAATTGTAGTCAAGGCGATAAATGTAGTTGCAAGCCTAGTGACAGACTTGCAATTGTCTCTCCCAACAAAAATACCATAGAGTTGCAGTTGCGTTGAAGACATGTAGTTGCAGTCGGGGCCAACACTTGCAGTTAAATGCCTAGTAGCAGACATGCAACTACCCCTTACCTAAAAAAATCATCACAGAGTTACAATCGACTTGAAGACATGTAGTTGCAATCTAGAATGACACTTGCAGTTGCACCCCTAGTGACAGACATGCAACTATTCCTCCCGACAAAACAACAAAGAGTTGCAGTGCCATTGAAGACATGCAAGTGCAGTCGGGGCAGTACTTGCAGTTGATTATTGGTGGTAGACATGCAACTGCCTCTCCATCGACAAAACACCACCAGATTGCAGTCGTGTTGAAGACATGCAATTGAAGTCGGGGGCGACACTTGTAGTTGCATGTTGGTGACAAACATACAACTGTCACTCTCACCCGTCAAAACATCACTAAGTTGTAGCTGCGTTGAAGACATGCAATTGCAGCCGGGGTGAGGGGACACTTGCAATTGCTTGTTGGTGGAATACATGCAACTACCACTCCCCTGACAAAGACAACCAAGTTATAGTCGTGTTGAAGACATGCAATTGCAGTTGGAGCTAACACTTGCAGTTCCGTGTTGGCGTCAAACATGAAACTACATCATCCTCTGTCAGAAACACCACCAAGTTGCAGTCACGTTGAAGACATGGAGTTGTAGTAGTTGGCGACATTTGCAGTTGCATGACTAGTGGCAGACATGCAACTACCCACACTTGCAGACATTTTTTTGCAGACAAGCGCAAGTTGAATACCTCGTCACAGACATGCAACTGCCCCCTTCCCCAACAAAAAACTACTGACTTGCAGTCACATCGAAGAGATGCAATTGTTGTCGAGGCTGACACTTGCAATTATGTGCCTAGTGGCAGACATGCAACTTCCCTCCTCCCGGTGAAAGACCACAAAGTTGTGGTCGAGGCGATACTTGCAGCTACATGCCTAATGGAAGCTATGCAACTGACCCCCCCCCCCACACACACAAAACACCACATATTTGTAGTCGCGTTGAAGACATGCAGTTAAAGTTAGGGGTGACGCTTGCAGTTGCATGCCTAGTCGCCGATATGCAGTCCCCTGGATAAAACAAAATAGTTCTGCATTCAGGATCGACACTTGCAGTTGCATGCGTAGTGGTAGACATGCAACTGTCCCTCTTCCAACAAAACACCACTAAGTTGCAATCAGTTTGAATACATGCAGCTGTAGTTCAAGGTGATTGTGTAGATTAGACAACAAATATTCTCAAATAAAAAAATAAAAAGTTCTTTAATAAGGAAATTTAAAAAATGGTAGCAAACAAATGTGTCGTTAGCAAGAAATAGGTTTAAAAGACCAATATAAAACAATTAAAGAGTGAAAAATACAAATTCAAGAAAATCAACATCACCAAAGGAACACAAATGAAAAAAGCATTAAAAAGCACTTAAAATAAAGAATAGTAAAATGCATACGAAACACTAGTGAGTTACAGTCATATAGAAGACATGCAGTTGTAGTCGACGATGACTCTTGGAGTTGTGTGTCTAGTGAGAGACATGCAACTGCCTCCCCCCGTATACCATAGATTTACAGTCGAGAGTGACACTTATAGTTGCGTGACTAGTGACAAACATAAAACTGCCCCTTCCTTCCCCGAATACCACTTAGTTGCAGTCGCATTGAAGGCGGGCAATTGCAGCCAAAGGGTACACTTGCAATTGTGTGCCTACTGGAAATATGCAACTGACCTCACAGACACACCACCGAATTACACTCGCATCAAAGAAATGCAGTTGTCGTCGGGGGGAACACTTGCAGTTACTTGCCTATTGGCAAACATGCAACTACCTTTTCCCGATGAAAAAAGAATAAAAAGGGAAAATATACGCAAAGATAAGTCATTCACCAATTGCATGCAAGGTGAGCCGCGTGTAGTTGTGCCTGTATAGATGGGCATGCAAGATACAACAAAAAAATTATTCAAGCCTGGAAAATAAATAATAAAATAAAGCCAAATAATAAAATGATAAAAATGAATGGAAAAATTAAGAATGAATGAAAGCCAAATAATAAAAACACACAAAGATAGTTCAAAGAAAGATTTATGAGAGAAAAACATAACAAGAAAAAAAGAAGGGAAGTAAGTAAGAATTTAAAAAGAAACAAAAACAAACAAATAATGATAAAATTCAAAAGGTAAAAATAACCTAGATATCTAAAATGAATGAGTGCAAGCCATTTAAAAAAGTAGACAACATTTCGACTGAAAAAAGAAATGGAACAAAAATTTGCACGAATCTTGGCACATAGATTAAATGGTTTATCGCATTAGCAAATCTTATATGATAAAATCTTGACCCACAACTATACATGCACGAAAAAAGAAACCATGGAGGAAAATAGAAGTGTGCATTGATTATCACGTGCTAAAATATGTAGGAAAAAAAATAGGACACGCATGTTGATCCAGTAGAAAAAACAAGGCAACCGATCCTAAAGAAAAATCAGACAACCACCCGGCATGTTTCCAACTACAGCCCAGCAGACAAAAAAAGAAACAGGCCGGCCGCGTCCCTGACAGGCTGATTTAAACGTGGCAAGCAGCGTAGGGGAAACTTAAAGCATCAATTTAGATCCAATGGACTGGACGTTCGACTGAGACTTCGATAAAAATTAGGGCAAACCCTATTTGACGCTCGTTAGCGTCAGAATGTTGTGCTTTCGCTGTGGGAGCCATCGGTTGGGCCGGCCCATGTACGGGATTAGCGTTTACCGTTCGATGCGTTCGCTGCCGCTTCCTTCTCTATTCCTTGCGGTTTCTTTCTTTTTCTTCTATGATTTTTTCTTCCAGTGTTTTCACTGTCTTGCCCGGGTTTCAGTTGTTTTCTTCCTGTTTTTTATTTTTCTTTTTTGGTTCCTTTTTTCTTTTATGTTTCCTTTTTATTTTCTCTTTCTGTTTTTATTTTCTTTATTGCGCATTATATAAAAAGTTCACCACGTATTACAAAAATCTTCATTATATTAAGAAAATGTTCATCGTATATTATGAAATAGTGCACCTTGCATTCTAAAATTGTTCATCGTGTATTACAAAAATGTTCATAGTATATTATGAAATTGTTCAACGTATATTAAAAAAAGTTCATTGTGTATTTAAAATTTGTTCAACGTATATTAAAAGAAGTTCATTGTGTATTTAAAATTTGTTCAACATATATTAAAAATTTGTTCAACGTATACTACAAAATGTTCAGTTGTGTATTTTAAAATTTTCCAGTGTTTGTTTCAAAAAAAAGTTCTGTGTATTTTAAAGTTTGTTCAACACATATTATAAAAATATTAATTTTAAAAAATAACATGATTTGACGCTGTCTTTTATACTTTAAGACAGGCGCTGCAATTTTACCCTTGTAGGTAGCTAGCTCGGCTGGTTGGCTCGCTTAGATCCAGAATGGGGTCGGTTGTTCGATCCCAACTTGTGCGCTTCGTTTTCAAATTTTTGCTCGACGCGTGCTTATTGGGCCGGCCTGTTTGCGCTTCGCTTCAGTGATGCCGCGTCGCTCGGAAACAATTAGTCGAGCAGAGGAATCGAACTCGCGTCGCTGCACTGCTGTAGGCACTTCGCTAACCAGTAGAGCCACATCACTACACTGATGAATAATACCATGAAGTATTTAAGGACAGCTGCAGCCTTCCAAAATTTACAAGTTCACAGATTAAAAAAAGGGTCACGAATTTGTTTCAAAAAGAAAAAGGTTCACATATTCAAAAAAGCTAACGAAAATTGAAAAAAGTTCACAAAATCGAGAAAAAAGTTCATAAATTTGCAAAAGTCTACAAAGTTTGAAACAGTTCGCTAATTCCAGAAAAGTTAACGAATTAAAAAAATTCACGAGTTTGAAAAATGTTCATGAAAATTTCGAAAAAGTTCATGAAACACAAAATAGTTCAAGAAAATTGGAAAAAGTTCATCGATTTTCAAAAAGAGTTCATACATTTGAAAAAGTTCATTGATTTTCATGAAAGTTCACGAGTTTTGAAAAAAATTTCATGAGTTTTTAAAAAAAGTACGGTTATTTTGATAATAGTTCATTGATCTTAATAATAGTTCCTAAACGTAGAAAAAAGTTTGTTGAATTCAAAAAATAGTTCATTGATTTGAATAGAAGTTCATCAAATTCAAAAAAGGTTCATGAATTGTAAAAGAGTTCATAGATTTTAGCAAAAGAATAGCAAAAATGACAAAAGTTCGCGTATTTTGTCAAAAAAAAAGTAAGAATAAAGAAAGAAAAAAAGAAAAACCAAACAAAATCGTTCAAAAAATATAGAAGTAAATTATCTTAAAAGAAGGTAATTAGTCACGTCTGAAGAAGGTGGCTTGGTGGTTATGGCGGCGTTCTTGCAACCATTAGCTCGCCAGTTTGAATCCTGCCTAGTTCACTGTTTTTTTGCGATTTATCAAAATGAGAACACAATTAAATGGGCTGGCCTAGGTCGCGGTAGGTGGTGTGCGCTGCAGGCGCCCGTCAACGGAAATGCACGTTAACCGGCGCCTGCAGCGGCACATAGGATTTGCCAATAATTAGTCGACTGAGTTTTAGCCCTTCCGATACAAATATGATACACAATTACCATACTGTCGAAGAAAAAACCGAAACGGGCCAAGCAAAGTTTCCCACTAATCATTTGGTGACAACGATAATGATAGTATTAGTAGTAGAGGAATCACTTGCGTTGGCAGATGATCTATATCAACAGAGGAGTGCTGCCATATACCCAGGTCGCGGTAGGTGGTGTGCGCTGCAGGTGCCCGTTAACAAAAATGCACGTTAACCGGCGCCTGTAGCGCCAAATAGGATTTGCCAAAAATTAGTCGACTGAGTTTTAGCCCTTCCGATACAAATATGATACACAATCACCATACCGTCGAAGAAAAAACCGAAACGGGCCAAGCAAAGTTTCCCACTAATCATTTGGTGGCAACGATAATGATAGTATTAGTAGTAGAGGAATCACTTGCGTTGGCAGATGATCTATATCAAGTAGAGGAGTGCTGCCATATACCCAAGCCTCTATATCCGGAAGTGTTTTTGCTTCAATATTTACCCACTTGGTTGAAAGTGACTCTTGGGTAGGTTTGAAACTGGCACGTGTATTGTTTCGGTACGTGGATGTGTAAAATGAGTGGTGTGTCTAGATTTTCATTTGAAATTTTTTGAATGTATGTGCAGCTTGGTTTGGTTCATTTAGTATTTTCTGTTTTGTGTGGGTCAAGTTCATCTCCCGGCAGATTTTTTGCTTCGATGCTTCTTTCAGTTTTTGATTGGTTAACCGATGTTGGTCCGGTCGTCATGTTGCTGTCGATCTCCTGATTGGTTATTGGATTGTGTTCTGGCTGCTGTTGGTTCGGTTGTCACGTCGCTATCGATCCTGCCGCTGTTGGGCCAGGTCCGTTTCTGGGTTCCTATTCGTCATCGGTTTGTGCGTTGGTTGCTGTTGGGCCAATCGTTGTGTCGCAATATGGTCCGGTCACTGTTGTTGCGTGCGTGCCGCTGTTGCCTCGGTCGGTCTTTCTTTCGTTACGTGGTGTTTTGTTTCTTTCCGATGGAGCGGTGCCGCTTTGCAGCGTTGGTTCGGGAGTCCGCTAGATCGATGCCGCTTTTCTGTGTTCCTTCATCTCTGGAGGATTCTGTAGCTTTTCATGAATAGACTTCCACCGTCGTCCACGCCCACCGCTCATCGATCCATCGTCGCTGCTCTACAAGCTATAAAAGGATCTCCTCGGTGTCCCTCCATTAGCATGTCTCCACGGCCCTTGCTCGATCTCCATAGAAGTTGTGTTCTTCTGTTTCTTTTCACTCACCACAATCAAGCCATACGGGGAGCGCAACCGTTGAAAAAGGAAAGCAGGCGAGGTTGATCTTGATGGCGTCCAACTCCTCGCCGGCAAGGCCGTCCCATGGGGAGCGCCGCCTGTCTCTCCCCAGGCACGCGGCCTATCCTCTCCAGCGTTGGTTCTCCATGCCTTTGCCGTCGTTGGGGGCGTGAGCCCCCTCTCCCTCTGCCTCGCGGTATGTGGGACACGCTGTGTCCCTCGCCTCGCACCCTTCTTCTTAATTAGTCATGTGCAAGGGAGGGCCGGCGGTACGGTTTGGCTTTGGAAGCCGGCCATCATATCCTGCTGTACAACGCTGGTGAGATGCAACACCAAATATTTGAGTGACGGCCATGGTGGCTGCAGGGCCTCGACCCGCTCTTCGATCCTTTTCTCTTCTTTTTCTTCTGAGATGGAATGGTGCTCCGTACGCCGCATCCCCGAGCATGCCCCACCATGGTCGGATCCTAGCGGTCTGCGGCCTTCCTTGACGAGCGGCGTCACGGTCCATAGCGTTGGTGGAGGCGGCGATCAAGATGGCGGGCAGCGACAACACGGAACCCTGGATGTTGTGCGCCTGGCCATGAGGATCACAACCGACGAGCGGATGGACGACAATACCGCGGAGCTGTTACCAGTTGCTATTAGCGCCACCGGGTAGTTAATGTCGGCCACGCGCTGCGCGCCTCGAGCTGCGTAGTTTTGGTAACCTCGAGCCCCTGTAGCTCATAATCTAAGAGATAATAGATCGGTCTAGTACTTTATTAGTTTGCTCTTTTAGCCATGAGTTTAGTGCTCAAATACCGAGGCTCAAAATTCAGCGAAGCATGCTCTATCACTTGGGTTGGCCGCCCGTGTGTCATTATGCAATTCGGGTGATCTTTCTTTCGTCCCTGTAAACATTGTGATGAGTTAAATAAAAGCTTCGTGAGATTGTCTTAAAAATAAGTAGTAGACACATCCTCCGTTCAGATTTTGTTACTTGGATGCGTGCCAATTGTTTTGGCTTTTATTGCACGTTTATGGATGTTCGACCTTCTTTCTTTTGCTTCCATATATGATATGGAAACATCTTGCATGTCAAACATATTCCGAGAACGCATGCCTATTTCACCATTTCCATTGATAATTTAACAGAGCAGACATTGGCCTATTGCAACCTACTACAGCGCATGCACACCTTATTACAAATCTGACAGGACTATCACCTAAAGAAGGAACAAAACAGCGGACACGGCGACCGCACCGAGCAGACCAACTCCGCCGGTGACGGCGTGACGGGAAGAGGAGCTTGCCGGACCAGGCGCTGGGGCGGGCGCGTGATGATGTGGTGACGGCGCAGGGGAATGCTGAGTGGGCGCGTGAGCCGCCGCTGTAACTTGTTGGCTGCCAAGCCGCTCGGTATGGTTGGGGACGGATGTTGACGAGGACGGAGAGTGCGCCGGAGCATGGTGATGATGATGATGGCGATGGCGATGGTGGTGGTGGTGAGCCGGCGCCGGTGCTGTAGCGTGGTGGCCGTGGTGGTGCGGGCTTGGTGCCTTGTGTAGCTCGTCGGCGTCGAGGTGGTACGGCGATGGCGCCTCAGATTGATGGCCGTACCACTCCGTGTCTGTAGCAGTGTCCAGCTCATCCGCGTCGATGTGGTGGCTCGG
Source organism: Aegilops speltoides (assembly GCA_021437245.1). NCBI lineage: Eukaryota > Viridiplantae > Streptophyta > Magnoliopsida > Poales > Poaceae > Aegilops > Aegilops speltoides. The sequence continues at coordinate 407,633,936 of CM038142.1, forward strand.
CGACGGGGCCGGAGCGTGGTGATGGTGGTGGTGGCTCGGCGACGGGGCCGGAGCGTGGTGATGGTGGTGGTGGCTCGGCGAGGGGGCCGGAGGATGGTGATGATGGTGGTGGCTCGGCGACGGGGCCGGAGCGTGGTGATGGTGGTGGCTCGGCGACGGGGCCGGAGCGTGGTGATGATGGTGGTGGCTCGGCGACGGGGCAGGAGAGTGGTGATGATGAGCGCTCGGCGCGGGGGCAAGATGGCCAGGATGGTGAGCGGGGCTGGGCGCTTGAGCCGGCGCGTGGTGGTGGTCCTCGTGCGCCGAGGAGAGCGCGACCAGCGAGGCCAGCAGCAGTGCCATCACCACGGCGGTTGGCGAGAGAGGAGTCGCCATGGCAACAAGCTTTGGGAGTGGTGGTGGTGGAATTGTTGCTGTGGTTGTGACAGTCGGGGAGCGGGTCTTTATATAGCGACGAGCACGCGTATCTGGAAGAGGGGAGGGGGCCGTCCTCTCTACTATGGAAAGTATTCAATCTTGCGCATTAATGCTTACTATACAAATGCGATTTCCATTGATTCGTTTCCGATCGTCCAATTCGCTACACTGGCAGGAAATAAATGGGTGTCATTTATTCGTGTATGCTCTCTCCGTCCAGAAATATTTGGGCTAGAAATGGATGTATCTAGATTTATTTTAGTTATAAATACATCCATTTTATTCATTTCTAGGACAAGTATTTTTGGACGGAGGGAGTAGCTGGCAGCATTACAGTGGGAACATACGGACATTTGACTGTGATCTGTTAAATATCGTGTGAACCGTTGAGTATATATACGATATTTAAATTGTTGCCCACAGAAAAAATCTCGACCATTTATTAGAAAAATTATAATTGCATCACGATTAATATTATAAAAATCTTCCTAAAAAAGAGAGGGAAAAACCTACGACGCTTGCAACAGACTGTAAGCATCACAGGAGGCGGCCAAGGCCCAAGGGGCCGTCTGATCTGGCAAGGTGCTGGCTGGAGCTGGCCCAAATGTGCGGCTCGCTGGATCAAACGACGGTTTTGGGCATATGCCGTGCAACGAGCCCAGAAAAAATTACTCCTTTAGGGTGACCGGTGGTTGTTGGACTAATTAAGTTTTAATAAAGCTAGCCATGATGGCCTTCCCTCAAATAAATAAATAAATGATGTACAAACTTTACAAGAAATAACTCGTAGCATGGGGGTGCACATTTGCAAAAATTATAGAGAGACCAACATTTATTCTAACAAAGTTTGCAGGAAAGCAAGAACCTAATCCGGTTGAGAGTGTACAAATGACGGGTGTGAGTCGTTGCACATCGATCCATTCGCGCCGCCCGCAACCTCCAGTTCTCCCATGCTCCTCGCCTCGCCGCCGTATGAGGTCCTACCGGCGAAGTCTGGCCGGGGCTGGGGACGACACCGACTGGGCGTTTCCCTGCGGTGCCATCACTCTCTCCTGGTTTGGTTTTTGTTGATGGCTGCGACCCGTGGGCGGTACCGGCTAGATCTGCGATGGATTGTGGCCATGGGATCCATCTTTCCACTGAAAGTATTAATTTCTTCAATAGCATGCACTTTTTTAGTAGAAGGTTTTTCGGTATGCCATTAAAAATAATTTGACATAATATTATTTAGGAGTTTAGTAGCTTCTCCTAATGTGATTTCCATAAAAGTACCACCCGCGACGGAATCTAAAAGATTTCTAGATGCAAAATTCAATCCAGCATAAAAAAAATGTATGATCATCCATAAACTTAAACCATGAGTAGGGCAATTTCTTATCATTAACTTCATCCTCTTCCAAGATTGTGCAACATGTTCATGATCAAGTTGTTTAAAATTTATTATATCGTTCTTAAGAGAGATGATCTTAACGGTAGAAAAATACTTGGAAATAAAATTATCCTTACACTTATCACATGAATCAATACTATTTTTAGGCAAGGATGAAAATCAAGTTTTAGCACGATCTCGTAGTGAGAACGAAAACAACTTCAATTTAACAATATCATTATCCACATCTTTTTTCTTTTGTATATCATGCAATTTAGCGAAAGTATTAAGATAGGATGCAACATCTTCATGAGGACTACCAGAAATTGTTCTTCCATCACAAGATTCAACAAAGCGGCATTAATTCATAAGATTCCGCACTAGTGACGGGAGCAATTGGAGTACTAATAAAATCGTCATTATTAGTGTTGGAAAAATCACACAACTTAGTATTTCTTGAGACATCGTGACAAAGCAAGCAATCTAGCACACAAGCAAACAAAAAGCAAACGAAAAGACAAATGGAAAGAATGCAAATAAAAAGGCAAATATTTTTGCTTTTCTGAAAATGTTTTAGAAGTGGGGGAGAGAAAAATGAGAGGCAAATGGAGAATAATGTAAGTGCAGGATATGATAGTTTATGATAGGTACTTGGTAGGCTTGATGTAGATCCTCCCCGATAACGGCGTCGGAAATTCTTTTTTCTACTTCTTGATCTTGCATTGGTTTTTTCCCTTGAAGAGGAAAGGGTGATGCAGCAAAGTAGAGATAAGTATTTCCCTCACTTAAGAACTAAGGTATCAATCCAGTAGGAGAAACACACAAGTACCCAATGATTGCACTTACACAAACAAACAAATACTTGCACCAACGCGAAAAAGGGGTTGTCAATCCCTTCACGGTTACTTGGAAGGATGAGATCTGATAGAGATATGTATAAAAGATAAGTAAAAGTGCAAAATAAAGTAAAGATAAATAAATTGCAGCAAGGTATTTTTTTGTGTTTTTTGATTTTATAGATCTAAAAATAATATGATAAAATAGACCCGGGGCCATAGTTTTCACTAGAGGCTTCTCTCTTGAAAGGAAGCATACGGCGGGTAAACAAATTACTGTTGAGCAATTGATAGAAAAGACCAAAATTATGATGATATCTAAGGCAATGATCATGAATATAGGCATCACGTCTGTGAAAAGTAGACTGACTCCTGCCTTCATCTACTACTATTACTCCACACATCGACCGCTATCTAGCATGCATCTAGTGTATTAAGTTAACAAAAACGATGTAACGCCTTAAGCAAGATGACATGATGTAGAGGGATAGATCCAATCAATATGAATAAACCCCACCTTTTTATCCTTAGTGGCAATAATACAAATACGTGTCATGTCCCTTCTGTCACTAGGTATTGTCGGATTTCGGGTTCCGCAAACCCTTGAGAGGTTGTGCATGCGAAGAACTCAACCTCCCCAGTCTGCCTACTCGCCAATCTCACAGCCTAGCTCGACGAACTCGAAGGAAAGGGGACACGACAGTTTACCCAGGTTCGGGCCACCTTGCGGTGTAAAACCCTACTTTTGCTTTGTGGTGGATTTGCCTCGAAGGGCCGAGGATGAACTAGTACAGAGGAGAACAACCTCAGGAGGCGTGTTCTTGAGCTCGAGCGAGCTGGTGAGGGTGGAATTGATTCGATCCTCTCCTATGGTGGTGGCTAGGTCCTATTTATAGTGGCCTTGGTCCTCTTCCCAAACGAAGGCGGGAAGGGATCCCACAACAACCAAATTTGAAGGGAGACAACTAGTACATCTTATCCTGACAAAAGTGGTCTTCGCCTGTAAAAGCTTCTGGTTATGATGCCGCGGTGGGCTTGGCGATGACCTCCATCCTGCCGTCCTGGCGATCTTGGCCTTGTTGCACGGGAATGGAAACCTTTGGCTGATTCCTCGGGACTCCGTGCATGCGCTTGTCTTGCACCAAAGAGGAAACTGGTACACTGCGCCCGCTGGCGCTCACCTGGCCTTGGTCATTATGGCTCACGTCACCCGAACCTCGCGAGGTGAGCCTTGCATAGAAATCTCCGCTCCTCAGGAGCCATCCTGAGGAGGCTGCTCCCTTGGAGGTCTTGGTGTTGTTTGCCTCGCGAGGCTTGGCCCCTCGCGAGGGTCTTGAGTCGTCGAAGTCGAGGCTGGGCCTGTCAGGACCCCGATCCTAAGTCACACTGATCTAGCATGTAACACATCATATCACTTTGTGGACTCATGCACGGTATTCCCACAGGTGCCACCTTACCTGGCCCGGGACAGTTTGCGCCTTTTGGCTCACGTATATGACAGTGCCGCTAGCATCCATATGACAAAGAACCCGGTCGACATGACTAGTCGTAAACCCAAGGTGGCGCTAACTCACAGGGACATGCATACATGACCCAACAACGAACGTGTCGATAAACAACGTATGAATCCAAGTCGTAGCAAGCTACAGGGACTTAAAGGAACAACGCGTGACATTTCCCCAAAGAGATAGACACAGGAACGAAGAAGGACACACGCCGGCCAGCCTAAGTGTTCCATAGTAGTAGCAAGCTACCATGGCTCAGTGGAAGCACTAGGAGACATTTCCCGGCAAGAGAGGCTACCAAGAATAAACAACTAGGTTGTCGGATCCCACACATACCAAGCATTTTAATTGCATACACACAATATGCTCGATATGTGCAAATACAACATGGCATCACAACAAAACTCTACGACTCAAAGTATTTATTCAATAGGCTCCAAGGAGCCAAGTATTACAATCATGGGTATCATGACCCAACATTCAGAGCATACAAACCAAAAGCACATGCAGAAGCTTAACATGTCTGAGTACAGACAACTACAAATGAAAAGGACTGAGAAGCCTGACTATCTACAAGACCCTCCAGAGGGCACAAGATCATAGCTGAGGTAACAAGCTGAATGTCGAAGTCCACACGAAACTACTCGTGAGACTGGAGTCTCTGTGCAAAAACATAAATTAAGCAAACATGAGTACAAATGTACCCAATAAGACTTACATCAGAACTATCTACACATGCATCAGTATCAACAAAAGGGATGGTGGGGTTTAACTGCAGCAAGCCAGCTTTGACTCGGTGGCTATTTTGAACTACGACTACAAGTAACTCTTTTGAGGTGGCGCACATGAGTCCACATATTCACCATAACAATACACCACTATGGATCCGCTCCCGTGTCCCTACGAGAACGCCATCCATAGCACTCATGCTTCTCTTGCGCATTTTAGAGTATCCATTTTCACTTGTCTATGAACTATATAGGCACCCCAGAGGTCCTTTACCGCGGAGGCGGCTATTTGAATAGATCATTTATAACCCTGCAGGGGTGTACTTCTTCACACATGCTCTCGCCACTTACCGCCATGTACACGTCATGTATCTCGGCAATCTTCAAGCAAAAGCCTGGCGAGGGTGTTGACCACGATCTGACTAACCACACAAGTCCCTAGTCCAGGTTTATCGCATATTCAGGTTCCATCCGTAGGGAGTCCGGCCGAGGTTTCCACATACGGCCCCGAACGATGTGTGCAGGGTTCCCAAGTCACCAAACGGGCGACTCGGTACACCGGGCCATGTGCCTACCGCATCACAGCCCACCCCTCGGGTTAGCGATGCGCACGGACTCCAGCATACTACAAACACCAGAAACTACTCGCAACTCCCGGACAGAGGACATGGGCGGTTAATAAGTCGAGAGGGTCCATTGGTTTCAGGCCCATCGCGTGGTAGTAGCTGTTCATGGATCACAAACACAGAACTCAGTTCCTGAGGACGGTTTCAATGAGACAACCCACCACGTACTCCTACATGGCCTCTCACCACTACTTTTACCAAATTGTGTTCACACACTTAGCTCACACACAATAGGACATGTTCATCACCATTCCAATTCATCCCCGATGAATCAGACCTGACTCAACTCTAAGCAGTAGCACGCATGACAAACAAGCATGAATGAGTAGGCACATCAGGGCTCAAACAACTCTACTCATGCTAGTGGGTTTCATCTATTTACTATGGCAATGACAGGTCATGCAGAGGAAAGGGGTTAAACTACCACATCAAGTAACAGATGAATCATTGTTGTCCTAATTCAGTAAAAGAGAGCAGGAGTGAGAGAGTGGGTTTGTATTGGAATGAACAAGGGAGTTTTTGCTTGCCTGACACTTCTGAAGATAGTATAGTTCTTCATGGGTGTCATCGATCACATCGTTGGAACGTCGTCTACAGAGAGGGGACAAATACCTGCAAACAAGGAAGAACACAATGAATGCAATGCACAATATGATGCATGATCATGACATGGCAATATGTTGTGATTGAGCCAATGCAACTAAAACCAGAAGGGTTTGAGCTATTTTGAACACAAGGTTCAAGTTCAAAGTCAAACTAAGAATTTATAAAGTGCATTATCATGTTTTGACTAACAGCAAGGTTAAGTTGTTTAAACATGCATGAAACCAGTACATATGGATAGATTGGATTTTTTGATCATTTTTCATATATAAAACTTTTCATTCCGAGTTACGGTTAAATTTATATGATTTTTAGAAGTTTAAAGAATTTTCTAGAATTTATAAATCTTTTTTGATTTATTTTAATTCCATAAAGGCTTTACCGCATCAGCACTGCGTCATCATGACATCAGCGAGTCAACAGGGTGCGGTCCTAGTCAAACCTGACATGTGAGTCCACACGTCAGTGACTAACTAACTAACCAAAGTTAATTAGTGTTAAACTAATACTAACTGAAAGTGTCAATGGAGTTAATTAAACTTAATTAAAAACTAAACTAGGATTAGCAGGGGCCAGGTCCCACTCGACCCAGGGGAGGTCAAACCCCTGGTCAGTGGGGTCAAACCCGCCGGTGAGGCCGAACGCGGCGGAGGCTTCGGGTTCACTGCTCCGGCGACCAAACGGCCGGCGGAGAGCATCTACACGGAGTTGGCGGGGTGGCGCATCCAGTGGTGGCGGTGGCTGAAGCTAGGGTGGTCGAAGCCGACGACGGCGAGTTCTAAGGCGGCGACCAAAGTTCGAGCAAGCTCAGGTTCGGGGCTACGGTGTGCAAAAGGACGAACCGAAGCGACCGCGAGGCTCTACGTGCTGCTACGAAGCGTTTGGACGCACTGGCGTGACCAAATGGTCGCCGGAGCTACGCCGGCGACGAGCTCCTATGGCGGAGCATCTCGGCTCTGAAGGAGGAGGCGGCTAGAGGACAAAATGAGCTCTGGGAGGAGGGGGAGAGATGGCGGAGCTCAGAGAGAGTGCAACGGTGGCCTCGGCGAGCTTGGGGAGGGGCTGGAGCGAGCGGGGCGGCGAGGGGGATCTCCGGCGGTCGACGATGAAGATGAAGATGATGGTGTCGCTTTAGGCGTACCGCGGGCGCGTGCTTCGTCTTGGTGCTCTGTGGCATCGAGGTGGAGCCTCTGGACAGCATGGAGAGGCGGGGTGTGTGGCACCCCGGCTCAGAGCGACCGGTTTACCTTGCATTGCCGGCCCAGAGATCTTGTCTTCTGGCAACACACAACAACATGGTACAAAAAACAACCGCTTTATTCATGCTAGCGGAACATAGTTCATATTACAACAGTTAGCGAGGCCAAGCGGCACACACGGTGCGGCTGAACAATATGTACATTATTTAGTGAGCATAAAGGGGCCTCGATCATGACAACTACTCGGCAGCGGAACAACGTCGTAGTGGGACTCCATAGCACAAGGACACACACGTGGACACGGTCTAGACTCGGACAACACTCCTTTCCAATGGGACTTTCCTAAAATCTGGCATGACACGCTAGGTCAGTACATTGAATGTACTTGCAAGCTCACAATAAGCATAAACAAGATGACAGACAATATCATGATATTTATCCAATTAATCAACAATGCAACCATATATCCAACATGTTGTGACTATGCTCAACAGGTACTCATTCTCCTGACTTGCTTACCAGATGTGACCAATAAACATGACATTACCACAAACACACTCGTGATCCTTACGACGACCACAATCCGACCATCTCATGGCCCGTGATCCTTACGGCAATCACAACCCGACCAACTCGTGGCCCGTGATCCTTACGGCGATCACAACCCGACCAACTCGTGGCCCATGATCTTTACGGCGATCACAACCCGACCAACTCATGGCCCGTGATCCTTATGAAGGAAATATGCCCTAGAGGCAATAATAAAGTTATTATTTATTTCCTTATTTCATGATAAATGTTTATCATTCATGCTAGAATTGTATTAACCGGAAACATGATACATGTGAGAATGCATAGACAAAACAATATGTCACTAGTATGCCTCTACTAGACTAGCTTGTTAATCAAAGATGGTTATGTTTCCTGACCATGAACAAGGAGTTGTTATTTGATTAACAAGGTCACATCATTAGTAGAATGATCTGATTGACATGACCCATTCCCTTAGCTTAGCACACGATCGTTTAGTATGTTGCTACTGCTTTTATCCATGACTTATACATGTTCCTCGTAACTATGAGATTATGCAACTCCCTTTACGGAGGAACACTTTGGTGCTACCAAACGTCACAACGTAATCGGGTGATTATAAAGGAGTACTACAGTGTCTCCAAAGGCGATGTTGGGTTGGCGATTTGAGATTAGGTTTTGTCACTCCGATTGTCGGAGAGGTATCTCTGGGCCCTCTCGGTAATGCACATCATGAAGCCTTGCAAGCACTACAACTAATGAGTTAGTTGTGAGATGATGTATTACGGAACGAGTAAAGAGACTTGCCGTAACGAGATTGAACTAGGTATTGGATACCGACGATCGAATCTCGGGCAAGTAACATACCGATGACAAAGGAACAACGATGTTGTTATGCGGTCCGACCGATAAAGATCTTCGAGAATATGTAGGAACCAATATGGGCATCCAGGTCCCGCTGTTGGTTATTGACCGTGAATAGTTCTAGGTCATGTCTACATTGTTCTCGAACCGTAGGGTCCGCACGCTTAAGGTTTCGATGGATGTTATTATGAGTTTATGAGTTTTGATGTACCAAGGAGTTCGAGTCCCGGATGTGATCACGGACATGACGAGGAGTCTCGGAATGGTCGAGACATAAAGATTGATATATTGAAGCCTATGTTTGGAGTTCGAATGGTTCCGGCGAAAACGGAATTTACCGAGTACCGGAGGTTACGGAACCCCGGGGTAAATGGGCCTCGGTGGGCCTCGAGGGAGAAGAGGAGGGCCGGCCAGAGGTGGCAGCGCCTCTCTCCCCCAGTCCGAATAGGACAGGAGGGGGGGCGCCTTTCCTCTTTCCCTCCCCCAATCCTATTCCAACTAGGAAGAGGGGGAGTCCTACTCCGGTAGGAGTAGGACTCCTCCAGCGCCTCCTCTAGGGCCGGACGGCCTCCCCTCCCTCCTTTATATACGGGGCAGGGGGCACCTTGGAACACACAAGTTGATCTTTAGATCGTTCCTTAGCCGTGCAGCGGTGCCCCCTCCACCATATTCCACCTCGGTTATACCGTCGCGAAGCTTAAGCGAAGCCTGCGCCGTGAAACATCAAGATCGTCACCACGCCGTCGGCCGACGAAACTCTCCTCGACACTCGGCTGGATCGAGTACGAGGGACGCCATCGAGCTGTACGTGTGTCAAGAACTCGGGGCGCCGGAGTAACGGCGCCGGATCGGTCGGATCGCGAGGAGAACGACGACTACTTCCTCTACGCCAGATCGCTTCCGCTTCGGGTCTACGAGGGTACGAGACAACACTCTCCCCTCTCGTTGCTGTACATCACCATGATCTTGCGTGTGCGAGGAAATTTTTGAAATTACTACGTTCCCCAACAAAGGGCATCCGAGCCTAGGTTTTTCTATGGTTTGATGTTTTGCACGAGTAGAACACAAGTGAGTTGTGGGCGATACAAGTCATACTACCTACCAGCATGTCATACTTTGGTTCAGCGGTATTGTGAGATGAAGCGGCCTGACCGACATTACGCCAGACGCTTACGCGAGACTGGTTTCACCGCCACGAGCACTCGTTGCTTAAAGGTGATTGGTGGGTGCTGTCTCTCTCACTTTAGTTGAACCGAGTGTGGCTACGCCCGGTCCTTGAGAAGGTTAAACGAGTCTATTTGACGAAGTATCGTTGTGGTTTTGATGCGAGGTGAGACTGGTTCTTGCTTAAGCCCGTAGCAGCCACGTAAAACTTGCAACAACAAAGTAGAGGACGCCTAACTTGTTTTTGCAGGCATGTTGTGATGTGATATGGTCAAGACGTGATGCTATATTTTATTGTATGAGATGATCATGTTTTGTAACCGGTTATCGGCAATCGGCAGGAGCCATATGGTTGTCGCTTATTGTATGCAATGCAATCGCTTCGTAATGCTTTACTTTATCACTAAGCGGTAGCGATAGTCGAGAAGCATAAGTTTGGCGAGACGACAACGATGCTACGATGGAGATCAAGGTGTCGCTACCGGTGACGATGGTGATCATGGTGGTGCCGCAAGATGGAGATCGTGAAGCACAAGATGATGATGACCATATCATATCACTTATATTGATTTGCATGTGATGTTTATCCTTTTATGCATCTTATCTTGCTTTGATTGACGGTAGCATTATAAGATGATCTCTCACTAAATTATCAAGAAGTGTTCTCCCGAGTATGCACCGCTGCCAAAGTTCGTCGTGCCCGGACACCACGTGATGATCGGTGTGATAAGCTCTCGTCCATCTACAACGGTGCAAGCCAGTTTTGCACACGCAGAATACTGGTTAAACTTGACGAGCCTAGCATATGCAGATATGGCCTCGAACACGGAGACCGAAAGGTCGAGCGTGAATCATATAGTAGATATGATCAACATAAGATGTTCACCATTGAAAACTACTCCATTTCACGTGATGATCGGTTATGGTTTAGTTGATTTGGATCACGTTATCACTTAGATGACTAGAGAGATGTTTTTCTAAGTGGGAGTTCTTAAGTAATATGATTAATTGAACTTAAATTTATCATGAACTTAGTACCTGATAGTATCTTGCTTGTTTATGTTTGATTGTAGATAGATGGCTCGTCTTTGTTGTTCCGTTGAATTTTAATGCGCTCCTTGAGAAAGCAAAGTTGAAAGATGATGGTAGCAATTACACGGATCGGGTCCGTAATTTGAGGATCATCCTCATTGCTGCACGTAAGAGCTACGCCTGGATGCACCGCTAGGTGACGCCCTTCTTCTTTGCCGAGCAACGCCAGATGTTGTGAACGTCTCGCGAGCAAAGCTGATGACTACTCTATAGTTCAATGTGCCATGCTTTACGGCTTAGAACCGGGACTTCAACGACGTTTTGAACGTCATGGAGCATATGAGATGTTCCAGAGTTGAAGTTGATATTCCAATGTAATGCCCGGATTGAGAGATATGAAGTCTCCAATAAGTTCTATAGCTGCAAGATGGAGGAGAACAGTTCATTAGTGAGCATATACTCAAGATGTCCGGGTACTACAATCACTTGACACAATTGGGAGTTAATCTTCCGGATGATTGTGTCATTGATGAATTCTCCAATCACGCCACCAAGCTACAAAGGCTTCGTGATGAACTATAATATGCAAGGGTTAGTAAAGACTATACCGAGCTCTTCGCAATGCTAAAGGCTGCGGAGGTAGAAATCAAGAAGGAGCATCAAGTGTTGATGGTCAATAAGACCACTAGTTTCAAGAAGAAAGGCAAAGGGAAGAAGAAGGGAATCTCAAGAAGAACAGCAAGCAAGTTGTTGCTCAGAGAAGAAACCCAAGTCTGGCCCTAAACCTGAAATCGAGTGCTTCTACCGCAAGCGATCGTCACCGGAAGCGGAACTGCCCCAAGTATTTGGCGGATAAGAAGGATGGCAAGGTGAACAAAGGTATATGTGATATACATGTTATTGATGTGTACCTTACTAGAGCTCGTAGTAGCACTGGTATTTGATCTTGGTTCATTGCTAATATTTGCAACTCAAACAGGACTACGGATTGCTTAACTCGCAAAGGACGAGGTGACGGCGCGTGGGAAATGGTTCCAAAGTCGATGTGATCGCGGTCGACACGCTACCTCTACATCTACCTTTCGGATTAGTTTTAGACCTAAATAATTGTTATTTGGTGCTGCGTTGAGCATGAACATTATATCTGGATCTTGTTTGATGCGAGACGGTTATTCATTTAAATCGAGAATAATGGTTGTTCTATTTATATGAGTAATATCTTTTATGGTCATGCACCCTTGAGGAATGGTCTATTCTTGATGAATCTCGATAGTAGTGATACACATATTCATAATGTTGAAACCAAAAGATGCAGAGTTGATAATGAAAGTGCAACTTATTTGTGGCATCGCCGCTTAGGTCATATCGTGTAAAGCGCATGAAGAAACTCCATCTCGATGGACTTTTGGAGTCACTTGATTATGAATCACTTGGCACTTGCGAACCGTGCCTCATGGGCAAGATGACTAGAACACCGTTCTCGGTACTATGGAGAGAGCAACAGATTTGTTGGAAATCATACATACTGATGTATGTGGTCCAATGAATGTTGAGGCTCGTGGCGGATATCGTTATTTTCTCACCTTCACAGATGACTTAAGCAGATATGGGTATATCTACTTAATGAAACATAAGTCCAAACGTTTGAAAAGTTCAAAGAATTTCAGAGTGAAGTTGAAAATCATCGTAACAAGAAAATTAAGTTTCTACGATCCGATCGTGGAGGTGAATATTTGAGTTACGAGTTTGGACTACATTTGAAACAATGCGAATAGTTTCAAGCAACTCACGCCACCCGGAACACCACAACAGAATGGTGTGTCCGAACGTCGAATCGTGCTTTACTAGACATGGTACGATCTATGATGTCTCTTACAGATTTACCGCTATCGTTTTGGGGTTATGCTCTAGAGACGGCCGCATTCACACTGAATAGAACACCGTCGAAACCGCTGAGACGACACCTTATGAACTATGGTTTAGCAAGAAACCAAAGTTGTCGTTTCTTAAAGTTTGGGGATGCGATGCTTATGTGAAAAAGCTTCAACCTGATAAGCTCGAACCCAAATCGGAGAAATGTGTCTTCATAGGATACCCAAAGGAAACAGTTGGGTACACCTTCTATCACAGATCCGAAGGCAAGACATTCGTTGCTAAGAATGGATCCTTTCTAGAGAAGGAGTTTCTCTCGAAAGAAGTGAGTGGGAGGAAAGTAGAACTTGATGAGGTAATAGTACCTTCTCCCTTACTTGAAAGTAGTTCGTCGCAGAAACCGGTTTCTGAGACACCTACACCAAGTAATGAGGAAGTTGATGATGTTGATCATGAAACTTCGATCAAGTTGCTGCAGAACCTCGTAGATCAACCAGAGTAAGATCCGCACTGAGTGGTACGGTAATCCTGTTCGGAAATCATGCTACTAGATCATGATGAACCTACGAACTATGAAGAAGCGATGGTGAGCCCAGATTCGCAAAATGGCTTGAGGCCATGAAATCTGAGATGGGATCCATGTATGAAAACAAAGTATGGACTTTGGTTGACTTGCCCGAGGGTAGGCAAGCAATAGAAAACAAGTGGATCTTCAAGAAGAAGACCGACGCCGACGGTAATGTTATCGTTTATAAAGCTCGACTTGTCGCAAAGGGTTTTCGGCAAGTTCAAGGGATTGACTACGATGAGACCTTCTCACCCGTAGTGATGCTTAAGTCCGTCCGAATCATGTTAGCAATTGCCGCATTTTATGATTATGAAATTTGGCAAATGGATGTAAAACCGCATTCTGAATGGGTTTCGGAAGAAGAGTTGTATATGATGCAACCGAAGGTTTTATCGATCCAAAGGAGCTAACAAAGTGTGCAAGCTCCAGCGATCCATCTATGGACTGGTGCAAGCATCTCGAGTTGGAATAAACGCTTTGATAGTGTGATCAAAGCATTTGGGTTTGTCTGAGACTTTTGGAGAAGCCTCAGATTTACAAGAAAGTGAGTGGGAGCTCAGAGCATTTCGATATTATATGTAGATGACATATTGCTGATCGAAATGATATAGAATTTCTGGATAGCATAAAGGATACTTGAATAAGAGTTTTTCAATGAAAGACCTCGGTGAAGCTGCTTACATATTGGGCATTAAGATCTATAGAGATAGATCAAGACGCTTAATTGACTTTCACAAAGCACATACCTTGACAAAATTTTGAAGAAGTTCAAAATGGATCAAGCAAAGAAAGGGTTCTTGCTCGTGTTGCAAGGTGTGAAGTTGAGTAAGACTCAATGCCCGACCACCGCAGAAGATAGAGAGAAAATGAAAGATGTTCCTATGCTTCAGCCATAGGCTCTATCATGTATGCAATGCTGTGTACCAGACTGATGTGTGCCTTGCTATAAGTCTAGCAGGAGGTACCAAAGTAATCCAGAGTGGATCATGGACAGCGGTCAAGAACATCCTGAAATACCCGAAAAGGACTAAGGATATGTTTTCAGATATGGAGGTGACAAAGAGCTCATCGTGAACGGTTACGTTGATGCAAGCTTTGACACCGATCCGACGATTCTAAATCGCAAACCGGATACGATTTACACTAAACGGAGGAGCTGTCGGTTGGTGCAGTTCTAAACAAAGCGTCAGAGCGGGATCTACATGTGAAGCGGAATACATAGCAGCTTCGGAAGCAGCTAATGAAGGAGTCGGATGAAGGAGTTCATATCCGATCTAGGTGTCATACCTAGTGCATCGGGTCCAATGAAAATCTTCGTGACAATATCGAGCAATTGCCTTAGCGAAGGAATCCAGATTTCACAAGAGGACCAAGCACATCAAGAGACGCTTCAATTCCATCCGGACTTAGTCCGTGGGAGACATAGAGATTTGCAAGATACACACGGATCTGAATGTTGCGCACCGTTGACTAAGCCTCTTCCACGAGCAAAGCATGATCAGCACCAAGACTCCATGGGTGTGAGAATCATTACTATGTAATCTAGATTATTGACTCTAGTGCAAGTGGGAGATCAAGGAAATATGCCCTAGAGGCAATAATAAAGTTATTATTTATTTCCTTATTTCATGATAAATGTTTATCATTCATGCTAGAATTGTATTAACCGGAAACATGATACATGTGAGAATGCATAGACAAAACAATATGTCACTAGTATGCCTCTACTAGACTAGCTTGTTAATCAAAGATGGTTATGTTTCTAACCATGAACAAGGAGTTGTTATTTGATTAACAAGGTCACATCATTAGTAGAATGATCGATTGACATGACCCATTCCCTTAGCTTAGCACACGATCGCTTAGTATGTTGCTACTGCTTTTATCCATGACTTATACATGTTCCCGTAACTATGAGATTATGCAACTCCGTTTACGGAGGAACACTTTGGTGCTACCAAACGTCACAACGTAATCGGGTGATTATAAAGGAGTACTACAGTGTCTCCAAAGGCGATGTTGGGTTGGCGATTTCGAGATTAGGTTTTGTCACTCCGATTGTCGGAGAGGTATCTCTGGGCCCTCTCGGTAATGCACATCATGAAGCCTTGCAAGCACTACAACTAATGAGTTAGTTGTGAGATGATGTATTACGAACGAGTAAAGAGACTTGCCGTAACGAGATTGAACTAGGTATTGGATACCGACGATCGAATCTCGGGCAAGTAACATACCGATGACAAAGGGAACAACGTATGTTGTTATGCGGTCTGACCGATAAAGATCTTCGTAGAATATGTGGGAACCAATATGGGCATCCAGGTCCCGCTGTTGGTTATTGACCGTGAATAGTTCTAGGTCATGTCTACATTGTTCTCGAACCGTAGGGTCCGCACGCTTAAGGTTTCGATGACAGTTATTATGAGTTTATGAGTTTTGATGTACCGAAGGAGTTCGGAGTCCCGGATGTGATCACGGACATGACGAGGAGTCTCGGAATGGTCGAGACATAAAGATTGATATATTGGAAGCCTATGTTTGGAGTTCGAATGGTTCCGCTAAAACGGAATTTACCGAGTAACGGAGGTTACTGGAACCCCTGGGGTAAATGGGCCTCGGTGGGCCTCGAGGGAGAAGAGGAGGGCCGGCCAGGAGGTGGGCGCGCCTCTCCCCCCAGTCCGAATAGGACAAGGAGGGGGCGCCCCTTCCTCTTTCCCTCCCCCAATCCTATTCCAACTAGGAAGAGGGGAGTCCTACTCGGTGAGGAGTAGGACTCCTCCCAGCGCCTCCTCTAGGGCCGGCCTCCCCCCCTCCCTCCTTTATATACGGGGCAGGGGGCACCTTGGAACACACAAGTTGATCTTTAGATCGTTCCTTAGCCGTGTGCGGTGCCCCTCCACCATATTCCACCTCGGTTATACTGTCAAGCTTAGGCGAAGCCTTGCGCCGTGAAACATCAAGATCGCCACCACGCCGTCGTGCTAACGAAACTCTCCTCGACACTCGGCTGGATCGGAGTACGAGGGACGCCATCGAGCTGTACGTGTGTCAAGAACTCGGGCGCCGGAGTAACGGCGCCGGATCGGTCGGATCGCGAGGAGAACGTCGACTACTTCCTCTACGTTGTGATCGCTTCGCTTCGGGTCTCCACGAGGTGCGTGAGACAACACTCTCCCCTCTCGTTGCTGTACATCACCATGATCTTGCGTGTGCGTAGGAAATTTTTTGAAATTACTACGTTCCCCAACAGCTTACGGTGATCACAACCCGACCATCTCATGGCCAACTCAACACAATGGCCTCACTGCCATTCTTAGTGCAATTTAGTGTGCATATTTATTAAGTGTTGACCCATGGTGTACCCTACTTTCGAGCGTGTCCGTAACCGTGGACTCGGCTATCGATAGATTAAAACACTCTGCAGAGGTTAGTACACTGTACCCACACTACGGAACCCATGGCCTCGCACTCCCATTTGGGCGGACCAACAGTGTTCCGACGAAACCATTTCATTGTCATGACACTCTCCCGGCCCTTCCGACTCAGACCCCACCGGGCTAGTCCTGGGTGGCCCCGTGTCTACCTCCAGACACCTCGACCACCGTCGTGGCCACGATCCACTCTGGGACTCGGTACCAAAATTAACTTAACAACGGGCTCACAAGGTTATGCTTTCCTACCGGGCCAGGGTACAGCACGCCCATAACCTTCCCTAAATGGAGGCACCGACCAGAGGCACGACAATGAAACACATTAAGGCCGTCCCATACCGGCAAATGTGGTTGCACTGGGAAAGACTCGTTTCAGCGGCACCACGACCCGGTCAACAACATGTTCCAGTTGAATTATTAATCAGGTTCAACTTAATGTAAAAAGAAATAACCGGTGTCATACTGCCATACCATGCATCACTGAACATATGCATCACATAACCATGCAAATACTGCACCAACCATGCTCCTACGGAGCCATCATCAACTCATGCTACTATTCTGGTTAACATCTCACTTTACTTATACCAGAACCATTTCTAGCATTATCATCATTATTCACCATGCAAAATAATATTTAAACTATTCATCAAACTCCATGACCATATTATTTTTTTTACCACTTGCAACTAAGTTCTCCTTATCTTGCCAACATTATTTACTTCAAACATTCTGAACTTCAAGTATTTTAATATAACAAGCATATAACAGAATATATTTATTATATAACTAATTTAAATGCATCAATATTCATAAGTTCAAGTAAGAAAATCATAAATATTGAAGTGGCACCATGAAAATGTTACTGTGGCTTGCCTTAGTACTGATGAGGTTCACAAAGCTCCTGGTGATCCTCAAGACAAGCTGGCTCTGCAGAAAATATTCAAAACCACAAAAAGAAAATATCAAGAAACCTTCTGAAAATTGCTAGAAAATCTAGACAGCAAGGAAAAATCCCATCTTTTGGGTGCTGTTAGATTTTTGGACGCAGAACACAATGCAAAAAGAATCACTGCATTTGGACTTGTAGATAAAAATTTATGGCCATTTGAAGTCTCCTGGAATTTAAATGAATTTGAAATATTAAACAGAGGGGTGACGTCGAAGGCGTAATCTTCCGGGGCGCCACCACTCATACCGCTTCGCGCGCGTAATGAGTGGCTGACTAGCGGGCCCCGCTAGTCAGGCCGGAGGGAGGGAGAAGGAAACAAAGAAGCGCGGCGCTTCGCCGGAGCTCACGCCGGCGATGAGACTTCTTGGAGGCAAACTAGAGGGAGGGATTGACGGAGAAGGCAATTGCGCACCTGCTCGTACCCGTAGCGTGGCTAACGGTGGCCGGACGGCGTCAGATTTGACCTCTCCAGCGGTGACAGAAGGCGGAGGTTGCCGGAGTTGAAGAAGACGGCGGCTTGGGGCGGCTCCAGGGGCTCTAGCTAGGTGCGTTGGCTTCACGGAGGAGAGGCGGAGGCCCTGGCGGGGTCGCCTTGGCTTGGGAGAGGCCGGAGCTACGGGATAGATCCAGAGGGGATCGCCGGTGAGCTCGGCTCTGGGACGGCAGCCCGCGGCCTGCCCAGCCGGGCTGCGGCTTCTAGTGGCTCTAGGAGGGAGTGGGAGTGGGTTGCGATGCTCCAGGAGGCTGCGGAGGGGGGCTTTTATAGGCGGGGCGGCGAGGAGGGCTCGGGCTCCACTGGAGGACACCTGTCCCCGGCGCCCGGCAACGAACGGTGCCAGAGAGCGATGGAGAAGACGACAGAGGTCACGCAGCAACTGTACATGGGCGCGGACGAGCACAGGAATGAGGGGGAAAGAGACGAACATAGTGCGCGGGCACTGTGCCGTTGGCCGGACAGTGCCCGTGCTCGCTGCGGCGAGCTCCGGCGTCGGCGAGCGGTAGGGTGGAGTTATGGAGGTGGAGACGAGGATGGTGCCGAGGGGTGGCACGCTCTGGCCGGCCGAGCAGCGATCATGCGCTCAACAGAGTCGCTGGCGACGCACAGAGTGCGCGTCTGGCATGCCAGCACGCTCGGACAAATGCGGTCACCGCATGGACCGTGACATCAGGCCACCTACGCACTAACAAGGATGTCTGGCATGTAGTCCTTAGTATACTGAGGTGTTACCATGGCTTGGTTTGGTTCCAGGTGCAGCAGAAGTAAAATGGTGATGAGGTTAAGTTACTAGACAGAAACTTTGGAGAGTTACTGTGGTCAAACCACAGGGATTCAAGGGCTGAGCTTTAGGGTTTTACTGTCTCTTACTAAGGTAAATAAGCTCAGGGAAAACCAGCTACATTGGAGCTAGTAAAAAGGTAGTTGCTGTAGAAACTACCATTTCAGCCCAGA
Source organism: Aegilops speltoides (assembly GCA_021437245.1). Taxonomy (NCBI): domain Eukaryota; kingdom Viridiplantae; phylum Streptophyta; class Magnoliopsida; order Poales; family Poaceae; genus Aegilops; species Aegilops speltoides. The sequence goes on from CM038142.1 coordinate 407,653,083, forward strand.
AGTGATTTTATTTTCTGTAGCCAAAATATTCCAAAGAGTGGTGACATATTTTTTCTCAGAAATGTGCCCTAGGGTCAAAGAATAATTGGGATTGTTCTCAGGATTTTTGGGGCAAGAGAAATTAGGGTTGCTTTGGAGCTCAAGGAGTTAGCTAGGGTTTTGGAGGCAAGAATGAATATTTTTCATTTAAGAAAAATATTCCAAGCAATATTGTTGGGTTGGCTAGGGGTGAAATGATGGCTTTGAGGTGGAGAGGGAACACTTGGGTGAAGATCAAGGGATACCCAAGTGGTTAAGTCCAAATGAAATGATTCAAAACTCCAAATCCAAAATCAACTCAGCTGAAAATCAAGCAAAGAAAAGAGGGCAAAAACCAGGCTGTGACAGGGTGGTGGCTATGGCCACGACAACGACGCTCAGACGACAGCGACGCTCAGACGATGCAGGGGACAAAACAAGAGGAGGGGAGAGAGATCCAGGAGGAGTGAGAGGCGGTCGGGGAGGTGCGTGGCGAAGCGAGGGAGTTCCAGGGGGTCGAGGGGGCAGCCAGGCAGGGAGGAGGTGGCTGCGAGGCGGTAAGCGGGCGCGGCACGCCGCCGCCGCCCTCCTCGACAGGAGGAAGACGACAGAGGGGGTGGCAAGGGCTGGGGCCACTGGACTGCCGCTGTAAGGCCAGTGGGTTTCCCTCTCTCTCTCTCTCCTTTTTCTTCCGTTTTCTATTTTCTGTAATTGTTTTGGCTTTATTAAAAATGCCAGAGCATTTCCAAAAATCATGAGACTGCTTGTGGCCATTGTTTGGATTATTTCCAACAGTAAACATTTCAGTTCATGAATATTTGGACGTTTAAAATAATATATAAAAATTAAATGCCCAAATGCAAATAAGGTATGATTTAATTCAGTGACCCAATGTTGTCCTAGAAAAATGTGAACCATTTTTGTCAGAGGTTCTAGACCAAGGCAAAGATGATGAACATTTTTTAAGGGCATTTCAGGTTCATTGAAAAACTAGTTTAGCAACCCTAGTTGGATTAAGTAGTGCTGGGGGTTTCTGTCATCCCCATTTCCAAGTTTCTGAGGAATCTAAACATGATGCAATACTCTAATGCATGCACTGACTAGGGTTGTGACAACTCACCCCCACTAAACAAGGATCTCATCCCAAGATTCAAGCGTAGGGTAAGATGAAGGGGGGACACAAACTAACACAATCTTCACGATCCAGGTTGCACTTCATAAGAACATTGATTCGATCACCATCTTTGTCTCGATGTCTTGCTCTGATAACTCCAACCAACATGACAACGAGAGGAAAGGGAAAACTCTAGAAGGATCGATCTTCTAGAAGATCGAACAACTCAGGATCAACTCACGGAATGAGACATTGAAACATCTCTCGAGCTGAGACACGAAGCATACATCCAAAGGGATGGAGTGAAACAGATGATGAAGGTTCACTAGGTAGGTAACAATTCCACACCTAAGACGATGGTGGACGAAGTCAGAGTAGCGAGGAGTTAATTGCTATGATTCCATAACAGGGCACCTCAAGGAAGGTGACTCGTAGAATCATCCCTTAAGTGGCAAAAAAAATTACTTTTGATTCAGAGAACATTGAAACTCTCTATACCAGCCTAAGGTAAATCAGAATCAATCATTTGAAGGAGTCCGAAAGAATGACATACTCGGACTAGGATGGGTGAGGTGGACTACCTTGTTGATGACAACGTAATGGATGATTTTGCTTATCATCAAAAATGGATGGAACCCATGGTAGGACCACTTTTGAAGATGATTCTGAATAACAACCACTGGAAGGGTAGACCATAGTGAGATGACACACTGGCGGTGCAAGATGGGAACAAGATGAAAATGCTGGGAATGATTCTAGTAACTGGGGAGAAACCCAACAGTAGAGAGTGAGTCCACTGTTTGAAAGGTTATAGGATAACCGAGGAAATTGAGAGCACTATGCAATTAATGCCGACAAAAAACCTAGTGCTTGCGCGTGCTCTCAAGAACTTGAGCATTTCCATATTCATCAAGGTTTTACCAACATCTGCCAGATCTTGGTGACACCTTGTACTACCATGATGAATAGTGATGGAGGGTGCAGATGCAAGGGAAGATAACATCTTCTCAGATTTCACCTTAGCGAGGCCAAGGACACAAAATCTTGATGATTGACCAAGAGACATTTAGCATTCCACTTCTAATGTTCTCCTTGATGTACTAGAGTAACCTATTTATAGATATGGTTTGGTATCTTGAACATCAAGTAAAAGGTCGGACTTTGGGAGCTCAAGAATCCATAAGGAATAACTATGGAAGTAAATCCTACGAAATCCTTATGGGGAGGTGGCCAACTGCCTCAATCAAAATACTACAATAACAGCTCTTCCGGCTGGGTGTGTTGGCCACGACATCCACTTTACCAGTTACAAAGAGACCAATATTATAGTTCTTGGAAAACGTTCCAACCATCATATCTGCCTGAGATTCAGATCTGGTTGGTGTTAGGATATTCTAGACTCATCAAGTCTAGAGAGAAAAATGAAAGTTTGCAACACAAATCAACGAGACGGCGTTGCGAGATTCTCGGGGAATGAACTGCGATAGCAAGCTCCAAAACATGAGCTGGTTCTGCTACACATATGTGAACACGTTGTCCCAGACAAGCATGGCCACATAGTAGTCTTATAATAAAACACTACCGAGTTCAGGTGGGGAACCATCATTGCGGATAACGAAGTCCTTGATTAAGCCCGGTTAGCTCTTAAAAGGAACTCCTTCTCCTGGAACAAATCAGTCAGTGGCTTGGTGTGCTAGGGATACATATGGAGTGAAGGTTGCAAGTCTCCAAACCACAGAATACTTCGCACATATGCATGACCGATTTGGGATGGTTCCAGAGGAAGCAACGTTGACTTTCTCGAATTCACGGTGGCAACTTGCATGAAATGCACATGAATGGGAGAAAATCACTTCTTACATCCGAACATATGCTTCATGAGCGGGACATGAAGATAATGCTTATAAAAGTTTCCAACACTAGCTGGATGTTCAACACAAATCATGGAGAGGATAAAATGCTACTGATGAGCTCAACAACAAGTCATCGAGATTCCCATGGAGATGGAATTCTAGAATTATGTGAACAAGGTGATAGCATTGGTCAGACCCAAAAGATATAATGGTGTATGCTCGAGGAAACAATCACGAGTAAGACAACATTATGAATACCGTTGGTACTGATTTGATTTGACGATAGCCCATACTTAAATCAAAGATTCAGGTAAGATAATAGGTCCAACAATTGATCACGAAGAACAATCAATGGAGATATCATCTTTCTTCAACACACATACACAAAAATATCCCTTTATAACAAACTAAGTTAGGCAAGCTTTTATCTTCCAACTCTCCAAGTTGTTGTCTAGCTTAACCAACTAGCTCAGGGGTGTGCAACACAGGTTCTTGGAGAAGGGGTAGTTACAAGAAACCAACTTGATCACGAGCTCAACATAACAGTCAGGGGACAACTTGGTGATAATTCCAAGAAGATATTTGAAAAGTCACAAACCACCGATATGCTGTTAATCTCGAGAACAATCTTGCTTTTCAGGGCAAGACGAGATGATCAAATAAGCAAGGGATTGACATAATCCTAACTCATTGATCGAAGAGTGCACCGAAAATAACGACTAGGTAGCACAATCTACCTTAGAATGATGATTCAAGAACAACACACTAGGAATGAAGTTATTGTCCTTTAACTACCAAGCAACAAGGTTGCTAGGGGTATTGATTTCACACATCATAGTTCACCTGTCGGTATTCCGGTTGCAACAACATAGGAACCGGTAAATGAATAATGAGGACGAGAAGTATCACTGTATCAAGAGTTCATTGGATGGTGTGCAATTCCCATGATATTCTTGATATAAAGATGGTAATACTCCAAGGTAGAACAGAACAAAAGCTGGATTGGCATTTTGATCTACGGAATACAACTGCTTTGACCCAATCCTGGATATGGATGAGGTACTGGAGTTTGTTTCTCCTAGTCATTCCGAATAGAATGGCTTGACGGACCACAAGAATAATAGGCATCGATAACACGAATGCATAACTACTCCTGACTATCAATTGATAGACGAGGGTCATAAGACAACTAAAGAGGGACAACTCAAAGGAACATACAATATTCTGAGTTGTGGATGCATAGATTAGTATGTCGAACGAGTTCAACATATTTCTTCCGGATAACCCATGCAGAAAAGTAGAACTGACAGAGTCATAATATGGATGGGAAACTCATCGAGAGCACTCTTATTGTGATCTTTTGGTTCAAAGAACTTCTGCCATAAGCAGTTCATGGTATTTGGAAGAACGATATACCACGAACCTCGAAGACTATTGCAAAGGTTACTAATATCCTAAAGTAACTAGAAAACACTATCAACATGAAGTAAGTAGGTGAATCTTGGGTTCAAGAACCCAGGAATAGAATGCATACTAACTAAATGGCATCACGGGATGCTTTCGAGAGTAATGGCCAGAATCATCACACTGGGAACACAAAACATGGCTAGATTACTAGGTCATACTCTAGACACCTAGGGTCATAATAATAGCTTCAACATGTATGCCGAGGCAATAGAGTACCTCAACACACTAGTTAGTGTGGTTGATCTGGCACGAAGGAACTTCGGAACGGTAAGAAGGGAGTTACAAATGCATCATACTATTTTAGAAACCTTGGATGACTCGGACAACATAACGGCTGTAAATGCTCAAAATGATTTGAGACTTCCTGCAAAATGGTGGCATAACCACTCAACATCACAATACCAAGGTTCTGAGGCCAGCTATGAACACACGGAAATAGTAGAGACTGAACTGAGGCTTAAATCCATCAATCCTATAAGTCTACGGATTAGTAACACATGATCTTGATAGAAAGAAGAGGAAGCCTAGTTTGTCGGCGTTCTGGATACGGGGTACCAGACTTGCTCGCCTGCAGCCCATCTGCGGCTCCATCGGCTGGCTTTGTGCACGCCCAACTTCAAAGATCGACAACTCAAGACCCTCGCGAGGGGCCAAGCCTCGCGAGGCGGATAATGCCAAGACCCTTGAGGGAATCAGCCTCCTCAGGTTGGCTCCCGAGGTGCGGGGAGTTCTATGCAAGGTACACCTCACGAGACTCAGCTGCCATGAGCCATGACGACCAAGGCCAGGTGGGCGCCAGCGGGCGCAGAGCGCCAGTTTCCCCTTTGGTGCAAAGGGGGCAAGCGGCAGGTGAGGAGTCCCGAGGAACCAACCAAAGGTTTCCATTCTGGTGCAACAAGACCAAGACCGCCAGATGGCAGGACGGAGGTCATGACCGAGCACACCGCAGCGTCACCACCAGAGGCTTTTCATAGGCGAAGACCACTTTAGTCAGGATAGGATGTAGTACTTGTCCCCCTTCAAATCTGGCCGTTGTGGGATCCCTTCCTGCCAACATTTGGGAAGAAGACCAAGGCCACTATAAATAGGACTTAGCCTCCACCAAAGGGGAGGACGGACAGATCAGATCCCTTCTCATCCAGCCACCTCACCAGCTCTCTTGAGCTCAAGAACACCTTGCCTCCTGAGGCCAGTTCATCCACTATACTAGTTCATCCTCAGCCCTTCGAGGCAATCCACCAAAATGCTGGAGTAGGGTATTACACCGCAAGGTGGCCCGAACCAGGATAAACTGTTGCATCTCCTTGTCCCTTTGAGCTCGACGCGCTAGGCTTAGGAGGATCGCGAGTAGGCAAGCTGGGTAGGTTGAGATCTCCGCACGCACCCCAAAGTTCAAACCTACCAAGGGTTTGCCGAACCCGTAATCCGACATTTGGCACGCCAGGTAGGGGTGCATCGGAGATCCGCTGCTCTGTCCGTCACATTGCGCCTCTGGCTTTGACCGTCGCGCGCCTTTGAGGGGGGCGAGGGGCTCCGCGCTTTCAGCCCCTCCTTGTGACGGGTGGATTGGCCTCGCTACGACGGCCCGACGGACCCGGCTGGCTTCCTCCAGGCATACGAGGAGGCGATCTGGGCGGCCAGCGGAAACGACAAGGTGAAGGCCAACTGGCTCCCCATGGCCCTCGTGGGTGCATCGTGCGCCTAGCTGCTCAACCTGCCGGCATCCTTCGTGGCCTCCTGGGAGGAGCTGCGCGGCCTCTTCGTCGCGCGCTTCGCGGCGCCGGCGCCTCCCGTCGTTGTAGCTCTCCTAGGTGGCTCGTAGGCACCACCCTCTGACCGGCACATCAAGCAGTTCTACCGCCAAGTGAGCACTGCCCAAGTGAGCCCCGGGGCCCCTCCGGGCTGGGCAGCGCCTATGGCTGACCTCGCCTTCGGACCAGAATATCATCCAGCAACTACGGCAGGAGCAGGCGCGCTCTCGATGCTCTGCACCCCCACCATCTGCAACGTGGCAGTCACCAAGACCCTCATCAATGGCGGAGCCGGCCTCAACGTGCTCTCCGCAGAGGCATTCGTCCTGCTGCACGTGTCCCCCAACCGGATCCGCCCCACCAAGCCTTTCTCCGGAGTCGGCAGTGGCTTCACCAACCCCTTGGGGCAGATCCGCCTCCCCGTCACCTTCGGGGCCCGGGACAACTACCGCACCGAGCTCATCGACTTCGACGTCGCCAGGATTGACCTGCCATACAACGCCATCCTAGGGTACCCCGCTCTGGCCAAGTTCATGGCGGCAACCCATCCAGCCTACAACCTCATGAAGATGCCAAGAAGCAACAGTGTCCTCACGGTGGTAGGGGACACCAAGGACGCACTGCAGGCCCTCAAGCTCACTTTTAGGTCTGTGGCGTCTGCGTTGCCTGGCGAGAAAGGGGGCCCTGAGGCCCCAGGGGCAGCGCCAGCCAAGAAGAAGCAGCTGTTCTCCCAAGACCGAGCCGAGATGAAGCAAGTGGTCGTCAATGAAGACGGGGCGTCAAGCGCCACCTTTACCATAGGAGCTGGCCTCCCTCGGGGCCAAGAGAAAGTGTTGGTCGACTTCTTGCACGCCAACAAGGACGTGTTCGCATGGGAGCCCAAAGACCTGGATGGGGTTCCAAGGGGAATAATCGAGCACCACCTGAAGGTATGCCCAAACGTGCATCCAGTGAAGCAGAAGGCCCGCCGCCAGTCCACCGAGAAGCAGGCATTCATTGTCCAAGAAACATGCAAGCTGCAGAATGCTGGGGTCATCAAGGAGGTACGGTACCCGGAATGGCTGGCAAACCTAGTTGTCGTCCCCAAGAAAGGAGGGAAGAAACGCATGTGCGTCGACTTCACCAACCTCAACAAGGCTTGCCCTTAGGATCCCTTCCCGCTTCCTCGCATCGACCAGATCGTTGACTCCACCGCTGAGTGTGACCTATTGTGCTTTTTGGACGCCTTCTCAGGCTTCCACCAGATCAAGATGACCATGCAAGATGTGGAGAAGAGGCGTTCCTGACACACTGCGGATTGTACTGCTACACCTGCATGCCCTTCGGGCTGCGCAATGCCGGGGCTACCTTCCAGCGGCTGATGCACATCGCCCTGGGCAGGCAACTTGGGAGAAATGCTGAGGCATATGTTGACGACATAGTGGTGAAGTCTCAGGAGGCAAGGACCTTGATTGAGGATCTGGAGGAGAGTTTGCCAGTCTGCGCAAGGTGGACCTGTGGCTCAATCCCGAGAAGTGCGTATTCGGAGTTCCCTCTGGCAAGCTGCCGGGCTTCCTAGTATCACACAGAGGGATCGAGGCAAATCCGGAGAAGGTCAAGGAAATAGAAGAGATGAGCCCTCCTGAGGGAGTCCTGGATTAAGGGGTCCTCGGACAGCCGGACTATATACTTTGGGCGGACTGTTGGACTCTGAAGATATAAGATTGAAGACTTCATCCCGTGTCCGGGTGGGACTATCCTTTGCATGGAAGGCAAGCTTGGAAATCCGGATATGTAGATCTCCTTCTCTATAACCGACTCTGTGTAACCCTAAGCCCCCCCCGGTGTCTATATAAACTGGAGGATTTAGTCTGTAGGACAACAACGATCATAATCATAGGCTACCTTCTAGGGTTTAACCTCTATGGTCTCGTGGTAGATCAACTCTTGTAATACTCATATCATCAAGATCAATCAAGCAGGAAGTAGGGTATAACCTCCATCGAGAAGGCCCGAACCTGGGTAAACATTATGTCCCCTGCCTCCTGTTACCATCAGCCTTAGACGCACAGTTCAGGACCCCCTACCTGAGATCCGCCGGTTTTGACACCGACATTGGTTCCACTATGTCGTCACGATAAGGCTTGATGGCTCCTTCAATCATCTGCAATGATGCAGTCCAGGGTGAGGTTTTCCTCCCCGAACAGATCTTCATATTCGGCGGCTTCGTATTGTGGGCCAATTCGCTTGGCCATCTGGAGCAGATCGACAGCTACGCCCCTGGCCATCAGGTCAGGTTTGGAAACTTGAAATACACTGCCGACATCGGTGGAAACTTGATCTTCGACGGATTTGAGCCCATGTCAGGAGCGCCGAACAATCACAACGGGCATGACTTAGATCTGCCATCTGATGGTGTTCGAGAGATCGCACCTGCAGCTGCCCCGGCCCTTAATCTGGAGCAGATCACGCCATTCGAGGACGGGTGGATGGACCCCGCCATGGAGGCCGCACATTCATTAGCGCTGGAGCCGTACACAGACTTCACCTCCAAACAGATCTGTGTCATCGGACCCTCGGACTCGTCTCCAGCCATAGGTTCTGAACCGCGTGCGTCCGTGCCTATCGAATCTGATTGGGCACCGATCATGGAGTTTACCTCCGCGGATATCTTTTAGCACTCACCCTTGGGCGACGTGCTAAATTCATTGAGGTCTCTCTCTCTCTACCAGGAGACTCTTGGCCGAACTATGTCCGGCTTGAGTGGGAACCGGACGACGAAGGAATCATATGACAAAACCTATATATGTTGCTGTTATTAGAATGATCATGATGCCCTCATGTCCGTATTTTATTTTTATCGACATCTCATTCTCTAAACATGTGGACATATTTTTTGATTTCGGCTTCCGCTTGAGGACAAGCGAGGTCTAAGCTTGGGGGAGTTGATACGTCCATTTTGCATCAGGCTTTTATATCAATATTTATTGCATTATGGGCTGTTATTACACATTATATCTCAATACTTATGGCTATTCTCTCTTATTTCACAAGGTTCACCATGAAGAGGGGGAATGCCGGCAGCTGGAATTCTGGCTGGAAAAGCAGCAAACATTGGAAACCTATTCTGCATAACTCCAAAAGTCCTAAAACTCCATGAAACAACTTTTTGGTTTTAATAAGAATTTATGAGCGAAAGAAATAGGCCAGGGGGCCCACACCTGCGAGGAGGCAGGCGCGCCCAGAGGGCGCGACCTCCTATCTCCGGGCCCCTGGTGGCCTTGGCGTCCATCTTACGCTATATCATCACTTTTACCTGGAAAAATCGGGCAAGCTTACGGGATGAAACTCCGCCGCCACGAGGCGGAACCTTGGCGGAATCAATCTAGGGCTCTGGCGGAGCTGTTCTGCCGGGGACACTTCCCTCCGAGAGGGGGAAATCATCACCAACGTCATCACCAACGATCCTCTCACCGAGAGGGGGTCAATCTCCATCAACATCTTCACCAGCACCATCTCCTCTCAAAACCCTAGTTCATCTCTTGTATCCAATCTTGTATCAAAACCACAAATTGGTACCTGTGGGTTGCTAGTAGTGTTGATTACTCCTTGTAGTTGATGCTAATTGGTTTACTTGGTGGAGGATCATATGTTCAGATCCTTTATGCATATTATTACTCCTTTGATTATGAACATGAATATGCTTTGTGAGTAGTTACGTTTGTTCCTGAGGACATGGGTGAAGTCTTGCTATTAGTAGTCTTGTGAATTTGGTATTCGTTCGATATTTTGATGTGATGTATGTTGTCTTTCCTCTAGTGGTGTTATGTGAACATCGACTACATGACACTTCACCATTATTTGGGCCCAGAGGAAGGCATAGGGAAGTAATAAGTAGATGATGGTTTGCTAGAGTGACAGAAGCTTAAACCCAAGTTTATGCGTTGCTTCGTTAGGGGTTGATATGGACCCATATGTTTAATGCTGTGGTTAGATTTACCTTAATACTCCTTTTTGTAGTTGCGGATGCTTGCAATAGGGGTTAATCATAAGTGGGATGCTTGTCCAAGATAGGGCAGTACCCAAGTGCCGGTCCACCCACATATCAAATTATCAAAGTACTGAACGCGAATCTTACGAACGTGATGAAAACTAGCTTGACGATAATTCCCAATGTGTCCTCGGGACCTCCTTCTTCATTATTAGAATTTGTCCAGGCTTATCCTTTGCTACATAAAGGATTGGGCCATCTTGCTTCACTTTATTTACTTTATTTACTTTTTGCTTGTTACTATTTATCTTATCACAAAACTATCTATCGCCTACTATTTCAGTGCTTGCAGAGAAAACCTTACTGAAAACCGCTTATCATTTCCTTCTGCTCCTCATTGGGTTCGACACTCTTACTTATCGAAAGGACTACGATAGATCCCCTATACTTGTGGGTCATCAGGTGGCGTGACCGGCCTCGCGAGGACCGCTGGCAGGACCAGCCTCGCGATGGGGCTTGGAGGGTTCAGCCTCGTGAGGATCGCCCGCAAGGCAACGCAGGACTCCCTCCTCTGCCACCACCACCAAGAAGGAATGACGACCATCATCAGGACGAGGGGGCTGGGGGCTTCCAGGAGCCGCGTGCAATCGATTGCATCTTGGGCGGTGCCTAGGCCCCAGCCTCTCAGTGCATCTTCAAGCAGTTTGCTCGCAAGGTGAATGCAGTCCTTCCCAAGCTTGAGGCCACGCGCCCCCTCAGGTGGTCTGCGTGCGCCATCACATTGAGCTCAGCGGATCAGCTCAAATGTGCGGCAACAGCCAGTTTCCTCCCGATGCTCTGTTCCCCAGTCATCAGCAATGTGCAAGTTACCAGGACCCTCATCGATGGCGGGGCAGGGCTCAACGTCCTGTTCGTTGAGACGTTCAACGACCTCCAAGTGCCATATGATCAGCTCCAACCAACCAAGCCTTTCTCAGGAGTCACTGATGGTTCCACTGTCCCGATAGGGCAGGTCCGCCTCCCTGGCACCTTTGGACAGCGCAAGAACTACTGTACCGAGCTCATTGACTTTGACGTCGCCCACATTCGCCTACCATACAATGCCATCCTCGGGTATCTCGCCCTGGCCAAGTTTATGGCAGTAACTCACCATGGCTACAACGTCCTCAAGATGCCAGGAAGTGGCGGGGTCATCACGGTCCCCTGTGAAGAGAAGGATGCGGTGTGCTCTCTTGAGCGCGCCTTCCAAGCCGCGTTAATTGAGGACCCAGACAGCAAGAATGGAAACCTTCCTGAAGCAGCCCCCAAGAAGAAGAAGACATCACCTGACTCAAGGCCTCATGAGGCAGGCACCTCCGGAGGCGCCACATCAGGACCTGCGCCCATCCAAGGGGCGCAACCCTCCGTCGCATAGGAAGGCGCGCCCGATGCCCTTCTCAGGCAAGGCTCGGGGGCTCTATCCTGGGGAGCCACTGACTTTGCCAAGATCACGAGGGAGGCGCTCGGGCACCACTTGGAGGTGTGCTTCGCTGCATGTTTACCTCAGGAAAGCATAAGACAAGGAGGGCCCAACCCTCAGGAGTTCATCACCAAGGTCGCCCAGGAGTTGCAGGAATAAAGAGTCATGCGCGGCAACCGCCGCCTGCCCAGCGTAGCTCCCCATCCAGGCGAGGATGGCGGGCTGCACGTCTGCGTCGACTACCCAGGGCTCAATCGAGTCACATCGCAAGAGCGCTTCTGGACTTCGCGCGTGGGGCGTTGCGAGGGTCCACCGCACAGCTACGTTCGCATGCCCTTCGGCCTGCCGAACACGGCTGCTGCTCACCAGCGTCTGATGAGGAGCATTCTGGAAGCTCAGGTGGCCAAGCACCACGCACTCCTGGAGGAAATGGAGATGGACCTCGCTGAGCCGCCCGGGCCTCCTGAGCCTCCGAGGCTCGGAGCTCCGAGGGCTCGTGAGGATCGGCTTCCTCACCACGCACCATCAGCTACTCCGACACTCACTCTGCAATGGTATCAGGTGACTTCTCTCAAGTTTCGTTTCAGCTGGGAGCACCCTCAGGGCTGCATCATTCCCAGGTCGCGTGGGTCTGTCCCTGCGGCATGTATCTATTTTGCTTATGTCTTCAGCTTACCTTGTTGGGGGAGCCCCTTGAGCTGCATCATCCCCAAGCCGCTCGGGCCTGGCCCAGTGGCGTGTACCTTTCTTTGCATCTATCTAAGTTGGTTTGCTTTTCCATGCTTAACTTGCCTATGATCATCGTCCGCCACCTACCATGGGCCTATCTTTCCTCATGCAAATCGCTTGCACGTTAAAAGGGGGGCGCCTGAGCATCGCGACTCAGGAGCTCTTACTGGCTCTCCAGCCCTCACCCCTGGCCTTGTCCACGGCATCAGGACCTAGCATACCAGCGGTGGCTGAGCTTGCTCGAGGGCCGGGACCGGAGGACGTAGAGCATTTGCATTTTAACCATCTTGCAGGAATGTACCCCCGACAAAGGCCCAGAGCAAGGCGCAACCCGCCTCGAGGTAGGGCCTCGTGAGCCCCGCGCTGGCTCATGGGTGCCCAGATACACCTCTCCTAGCCCTACCGTGCCGGCCACGTGTCAGGGCGGGGATGTACACGCCTCGGGGGCTCCTCCCGGAGGGGAGCCCCCCTCCCACGTACCAGTGGAAGCACCATGCTCAGCGCTGGCAGGCGACACTGCCGAGGAGCGGCTATGCCCGTACACATACGGAAGCGCTATGCTCCGCGCTGGTGATAAACAACTGAGGGCAGCCCATGGCTATATCAACCTCAGGGATCCCAGAGCTCAGTGTCTGGCCTCATCGCAATGCCTTCCCTCCAGAGCGCCGCGCGAGAGGGCTGGGCACGGGGGCTGCGCCTAGGCCATGCCGAGCACACGCTACCCAGCCAGGTCCCTCAGACCTGGTCGTTGCACGCCCCTCCCCGAGCGGAGCCAAGGTATGAAGACCCGTTTGAGCGTCAAGGGGGACTCCTGAGCATCGCGACTTAGGAGCCGAACTAGTCACGTAGCCCCTCACTCCTTAGTTCCGAAAGGCTAACGGCAGTCGAGGTATGTGAGGGGCCAGGCCTTGCCGACGTAGAACGACAGATCCTCTCTTCCACCACTTCCTATTTGCTGTTTGCGTGTCAAGGGGGACTCCTGAGCATCGCGACTTAGGAGCCTAACTTGCCATGTAGCCCCTCACTCCTTAGTCTCGTCCTGGTGATCCGGTCGGGGCTAATGGCGGCTGAGGTATGCGCGGGGCCGGGCCCTGCCGACGTAGAACACAAGCAAATATGAAGGAAATCGCAAAATCTAGCAAATCCAGAAGCAAATATTACAGACCATAGATTGTTCTCACAATACCAAACACAAATTTAAACGCCTCCACGAGGCACGGTGCATGTTGCAGGAATCGAAGCAGGAAAGAGGCCGCGAGAAGATAACCCTTGGGCCGCGCCATCGCTCGTGGTGGAGTCACGCTTGTCAGCTCCACCCCCCGGGGCCGCGGAGCCGGCAGCGCCTCGCTTGGGCATGGTGTTGAAGGATGTTGGGTTCCCTCAGAGAGTCAGGCCCTTCCCAATGAGCCTTTCCCTTTTCCGCGGTCGAGAACCTCTTCGGCGGCGCCATAGAACACAGCCAGAAGCTGGGATGGGGAGGAACAAGAAGCAAGGAGGACGCTGTGCAGCGGGGGCCTGCGCCCTCCCACATTTATAATCAGAGGAGGCCAACCGTCGGCCTCCACGATCGCAGGTAATCATGACTCATTTCTGCATGCAGGGACATGTCAAGTTGAGCAGTTGTCAAGGCAGTCTGGGGAAGCGGAGGCGCCCACGTCCAATCAACCGCCACGCGGCGCCCAAGGCCGCAGGCTGATGGGGCCCACGATGGTCCGCACTTGCCCCTTCGCTTCTCTGCTAAGCCAAGTCCGAGTGCACCTTGGGCCCGGGGGCTACTGTTGGCGTTCTGGGAACGGGGGTCCCCAAACTTGCCTGCGTGCGGCCTGTGGCGTGGCTCGAGTGGTGGCCTAGTATGGCCCATCTTCATCAGCGCAAATCTCAAGACCCTCGCGAGGGGCCAAGCCTCGCGGGGCGGACGACACAAGACTTCCTCAGGGGCGGCTGTCGGTGTCAAAACCGGCGGATCTCGGGTAGGGGGTCCCAAACTGTGCGTCTAGGTAGATGGTAACAGGAGACAAGGGACACGATGTTTTTACCCAGGTTCGGGCCCTCTCGATGGAGGTAAAACCCTACTCCTGCTTGATTGATATTGATGATATGGGTAGTACAAGAGTGGATCTACCACGAGATCAAGGAGGCTAAACCCTAGAAGCTAGCCTATGGTATGATTGTTGTAATGGTTGTTCTGTCCTACGGACTAAACCCTCCGGTTTATATAGACACCGGAGGGGGCTAGGGTTACACAGAATCGGTTACAATGGTAGGAGATCTACATATCCTTATTGCCAAGCTTGCCTTCCACGCCAAGGAAAGTCCCATCCGGACACGGGACGAAGTCTTCAATCTTGTATCTTCATAGTCTTGGAGTCCGGCTGACGATGATAGTCTGGCTGTCCGGACACCCCCTAGTCCAGGACTCCCTCAGTAGCCCCTGAACCAGGCTTCAATGACGATGAGTCCGGCGCGCATATTGTTCGGCATTGCAAGGCGGGTTCCTCCTTCGAATAATTCATAGAAGATTGTGAACACTAGGATAGTGTCCGGCTCTGCAAAATAATTTCCACATTCCACCGTAGAGAGAATATTATGTGCACAAGTTCAATCTGCTGACGTATTTTGTGGCATGACATCACGCCACTACCAAGCCTTTACTTGAATCGTTTTTTATTATACCACCTCGGTAGCGTTTAGCGGCGGTTTCCTTGGCACGTCTTGTCGAAGCGAGATCGTGTTCCCCTTATTCGAGATTCTCATCAATACGGACGTGGGTAACCCAACGCGCCCGTCGCCACGCCCTCTATCGGCGAGTCCCGAGCAGTCACAGAGGCGGCTCTTGGTATTCTCCTCTTTATAATAGGACCAAGGCTCGTTTCTTTTCTTCAATCCTCCATCGAATCTTCTCTTTGCTCCAAGTTCCAACACCCAGAGCCCCAGATTCGAGCGCTTCGGACCTTCAACAATGTCCGGTTCCGACCTTCAGGGCCGGTGGATGCCCTCCTCCATCACGGAGGAGGACGTGCTAAAGCTGCGAGAGGCCAAGTACCTGTCCTACGAGATTTTGCACAGGTTGCCTGCCGAAGGGCAGGCCATCCCTACCCCCGAGCCCGGCGAGTACGTCGTCTTTGTATCCCACCTCCATCGGGGTTTAGGCTTCCCGATGGATCCTTTTGTGAGAGGGCTCATGTTCTACTATGGGTTGGAATTCCACGACTTGGCTCCGGAGTCCATCCTCCATATTTCCGCATTTATTGTAATCTACGAAGCCTTCCTCGCGTTACCCCCCACTTCGCCTGTGGTGAAGACCTTCAATGTGGAGCGAAGATGATCGGGGCGTCAGCGAGTCTTGGGAGGCGGCAGAAGCAGGAGGGCCGATGCCCGTGGCCCGAGGGCTCCTTCAAGAGGAGCTCGGCTTGTAGCAGTAGGAGTGGTTCTATATCACCGCTCCGAAGGGCAGCAAGCAGAAGTCGCCGCCCGTATTCCGCTCGGGACCTCCTCGACGGTTGATGTCGTGGGTCAACCAAGGGCTCAAGCGGGGCCGTCAAAAGACGTGCCCCTATTGCGAGGCGGATTCGAGACCTCCAGCGAGGGAGATTGATCTGGTCGTGGTGATGCGAGTTATCTTGATTAGGCGTCTCCTGCCCTACAAACGCCGTCCTCTTGGCTATGGGAGTTCAATCCGAGGGACCACGGATTCTCCAACACTTTATGGGTACGACACCCGTGGAGATGTCTGAGTTGTTCTTCGGATCACAGGCGGTGTGTCCGGAATTGACCGAGGACGCCGCCTAAGCTGCAATTGCCGGATACTCAAGTAAGTAGCTCGGTGTTGGACGCACTGTTTGTTTGCCTTTCTACAATTCGCCTTTTAACCCGTTATCCTTCAACAGGTGGATAGTGCAAGCAAAGCTGATACGGTGTCCGGCCTCCTCCAGAGACATGGCGGATCCGTCTGGTCAAGATGTTGGAGGTTGCGCCTTGGAAGAAGGAGAGGGAAAATAAAGGAGCTACCGCCGCCCAAGGAGGCTTTTGAAAAGGGGGATCGAGAATCCCTCCTCCAAGGGAGAAGAGGACCGCCTCGAGACCCGGAGGCCAAAGCCCCTAAGCGGGGGAAGAAGTCTTCACCAGAGGGTCCTGTGTCCGGGGAGGCCCCGGCCGCATAGTCTCCCCTAAAGCATCAACCCTCCAGCGAGCCGTAAGTAGAAAAAAGAGAGCTCGGTAATAAGAGACATCCCTATTTGTGCTTCTGAGGATAACCAAATTTTTACCTTGTAGTTCGGATCTCTGACCTTCTCAGATGAGCTCATCTTCGGGGGATCTTCGCCCGAAGATGGTGGAGAGCGATACGCCTCCGTCCGCTGCGCCGTCAGATAGGGCGGACGATTCTGAAGTGTCATCACGGAGGGTATCCCCGAGCCCGGCAGAGCCGAAGAGTTCGGCGCCGACTAGTGTTCGGCCGGGGGAGCTAAAGGATCTGCTTGAGAGGGCGTCCATCTTAGAAGATCACCGTGCATTGATGAGTACGGTGATTGGAAGGATTTCGTCCACCGAAAGCGGATTGCATAATGCCGCCAGGAGTTTGCTGGCAGGGTTTGAGGTATGTAAAAATGACACCCCTTTTTGACAGTTTTGCACATAAAGTGCGCCCTGTATAGATAGTAGCCCCTGAGACTCGGTAGGTTGTCGAAAGCGACAGCGTGCCGAGGATCAAAATCGCAGGTATTGAGTTTCGCCTTTCCTATGCAGGTGGCGGATAGTCCGGGGGCTAGCCAGACTGATGGAGTTGCTGAATTAAAGCAGCAACTCGATGTTGCGGACGCGGACATCACGCTAGTCCACAGGCGACTTGACGAGTCGCAAGGTAAGCTGTTTCTCCGTAGTCACCTATTAAGGGAGCCAAAGCCCACCTCTTACAATATTTGTGCTTGACGCAGATGGTGCCGCTGCTGTGGAGAGCCTTCGGGCAGAACTTGCTCAAGCCAAGGAGCAAGCCAGAAGGAGTGATACGGCTGCCTCGAGGGCGGCCGAGGAGTTAGAAGCCGAAAGGGCTGCACATTGCCGAAGCAGGGAAGAGATGGCCAAAATGGCCGTTAAGTTGAAGGATGCTACCGACCGCAATGAGGCTCTTGAAAAGGAGCGCCTATCGGAGCGAGAAGACCTAGGGAAGGCCACCACCGAAGCCAAGGATGCCCGTTCTGCAATGCGGGCTATAGAGGAGGAGCTGCGCCAGGCCGGAGACATTATGGCTGGCAAGCCTTTTCTGCTGCGCCACCGATTTATGGTTCCAAAGTATGCCCAGCTTGGCCAGCTGTGGGGTCCAGAGGATCCTTATATGGACTTAGCGGCGGGTGCGGCGGATGCCGTTGTGCACTTCTGAAGTCAGAAGGATCACAAGACGGAAGAGCTGTTTTGGTCTCAATTCCATAGTCCAGATCGTTCACTTCCGTTGACCGACCGGTTGGCCGAATGGGCTGAGATAAATAGGTTGTCCGGACTTGCCATGACGGATATCGTGACTCATGTCTAGCCGGATAGCCGAAGAGTTATTTTGGCTTATTGCAGCAGTTTCTTGGGGCGGTGCCTCATATCAAGGCGATGAAGCGGTCGGCCTGCATAGAGGGTGCACGGATGGCACTTGCCCGTGTGAAGACACATTGGACGGAGATGGATGCCACCGCTATTGCGACCCAGGGTTTGGATGAGAGCCGGTTACCCGCCGAGCACTATTTTGGGGAAGTTATGCGTGGTGCTCGTGTAATAGAGTCGCAGTGCTAAAAAAATGTCACGTTCAAATGAACGTTTAATTTTATAAAACAACGTTTATGATGTAGGCGCTTTTTGTACTTGTGCGTTCAAGTATTGAAATATCTCCTGTGCGGCCGTTTATGTATACGTATGTATAACCTGAAAGATGGTAGTCGTCGGCTTCAGCCCCCACGCACAAGGTGCAGGGGTGTTCGCAAAAATAGCGCATTTTCACACTTAATCCAACGTCTCGGTCCTGTTAAGGAGGTGGTAGCGTAGCAAATGAGGTAACCGGACTATAATGCTTTATCACTTTCACTTAGCCATTGGAGTTCGAGGGTGGGACTACGATATAGCCCCTGGGGGCACCGCGCTCTCTGAATTCGGGGCGCGTATGTGCCTGACCGGGAAACGGTCCTTCGTCAAAGCGGAGGAATTCTAAACATTCCGGTGGTCGATCGAGTGGTTGACCAGTCTCTCATTGTATCATGATGATCGGTTTCGGCTTTCTCTCTTGAGGTGCTCGCCCAGCCCGGCGGGGCACAATCGCATGATAGTTCTCCTGGTGCGCGTTAGCCGATGATACGGAGCGTAAGGCAGCAAAATACTGAGCTGGGCAAACCCAACATTTGACCAAAGACATGATTCGAGCTGATACATATAAGGCCCTAACTTGAGACGCCGAACACTCCCTAAGGTGTTCGGTCTTTATAATAATGGGCGAACAATGCCTGAGCCCCTAGTGTCAGTGCAGGCGAGGTCCTCTCGACGCGACCGATGCCAAAACGTCGATCTCCACTCTGGTTATAATGAGAAACAAGGGAATTATAGCAACAAGAGACAGTAAAAAAGGTTTACGCAGGGTCTTAATCTGAAAAGAATCCTTGCAACGCGTCCCTACTGCACGTCTGCGCCTGTGTCTCCGTTGTGCCGTTATCCTGGATGGGTGTGCACGTTGTTCATATGTAAAAAGAGAGGAACTTAGTTTGAAAGGAAATCGTGCGAAAAAGTGCATAAAAAATAATAATAAATGAATAAAGCTGAGTCTATATTAGCTCATTATTGCTTATATGCACAGCCCCTTGTGAAAGGGTGTGCGGCTAGGGAGCCCCTAGCTTATTTATACCAGACTCGTCTAACCGTGTTCGGGGTCTTTGAATGACCCTCTTAATGAAATGATGCCACGTGGACCGGGCATTTTAAGTGTAAGAGACGCGTAATGTGGTATTGTGTTAAAGCGGACAAAAGCTTCACGCCCCAATAGTGCTTGATAGCTACTTTTGAATGGGGCGACATGAAAGATTAGCTTTTCGCGTCGGAAGTTGTCCGGTGACCCGAACACAACTTCTAGTAATAAGGAGCCTGTGCATTTGGCGTAAGGGCCTAGCGTCACTCCTTTAAAGGAAGTGCGGCTATGTCGAATTTTAGTAAGGTCTATCCCCAACTTGCGGATTGTGTTTGGATATAGCAGGTTTAAATCGCTGCCGCCGTCCATCAGGACTTGTGTAAATTGTAGTCCGTCGATTATAGGATCCAATATCAAAGCAGTCCATCCTGCGTTTCGAATGCTTCTGGAATAATCCGGTGGTGAAAGTGATTGGTTTTGACATCCAACCGAGGTTCATTGGGGTGGACCGTGCGGCACTTATTTTAGCGGTGTGCATTGCTTTTCCGTAATATCACATGAAGTGAGTTCTTGTTTTGACTTCTTGTGGGAAAGTCTTTTGTTTTCCAGTGCTCTGCTGGTGGGGTTCATCATCATCTTCGCTTGGTGCGTCGAGCCCCTTGTGTTCAGCGTTGAGTCGGCCGGACTGTTTGAAAACCCAACAATCTCGGTGGGTGTGGTTTTGTGCCTTCCGAGGTCTTGTGGATTTGACATATCCGATCCAAAATTTTGTTTAAGTTGGATAGCTCATCACTGTTGTCCTTAAGGGGTAGTGTTTTGTTGTTTGGCCGTGAGCTTTTGAATCCGGCGTTGACCGCCGTGTTCTTTGGGCTTTTCTCTTTATTCCGGCGCTGATCTTTTTCTACCGTGATTTCTGTTTCCATCTCGATCTCGGATGTACTTGGGCGCTGGTGCTGCATCTTGCTAGCCAGCTGTCTTCCCCGCATAAAGCGGGTCATGAGGCTTGTTAGCGGCCATTGTCCTCGGCTTCTCTTGGCGAGGTGTCTGGCGAACCATTCGTCTCGGACGTTGTGTTTAAAAGCTACTAAGGCTTGACATTGGACAATCGACTATTTGGTTCTTTTAGTAAGGAACCTATTCGAGTTCTTGCTACCGACTCTCCGAGCTGTTGAGTTATATGACTTAGATCATCTGCATCCGGAGGGCGGACATTAGTCCCTTGAAAATTTGCTCTAAACGCGTCCTCAAGCTCTTCCCAACTTCCAACAGTGTTTTCTGGGAGGCTTTTGAGCCAATGCCGAGCTGGCCCTTTGAGCTTGAGGGGTAGATATTTTATGGCGTGGAGATCATCTCCTCTAGCCATGTGTATGTGTAGTATATAATCCTCTATCCAGACTCCAGGGTCTGTTGTTCCGTCGTAAGCCTCTATGTTTATGGGTTTAAACCCTGCTGGAAATTCATGATCCAGCACCTCACCGGTGAAACATAGTGGGTGTGCGGCGCCCCTGTATTTGGGTGTACCGCTATCTTCGAACACTTGGCGTGTTGTGTTGCTTCCTGGAGCCCTCGTTTTTGGCCCGTAAATGGACCTGGCTGGGCCATCTGTTTTCCCAGGATCATGAGTGGGCTTGTGTGCAGCGCCGCTTGTCGCTTTTGGCCTGTCATCTGGCCGTCTATCTGACCAGGCGGCCTCTTTGTTCTTTGACGGCGGGGGCTCTATGGCTTCCTCGTCAAATTCTGGCAGCAGCTTGCGCTTCAGATAGCTCTTTGTTTGGTGGCCATTGCCGTATTTGTCTGCGGTTTTGAGCACTTTGCTCCACCTCATTCTGAGTATGTCTTCCGCTGTTTTGAGCTTCCGTTTTAGACTTCTTGCAGTGGCGACGAGTCTTTTGTGAAGGTTCTTATGCTCTGGTGGTGTGTCCGGCGTGAGGTCGTCTGGACTGTTGGTTTCGCCGGGCATGGATTGATTATCCGATTCGTCCTGTTCGGACGGTTGCTTGGTTGCATGTTAAGTGATCCCTTTGGTTTGCCTGCTCTATTGCTGGGTCATTAGGAGTGCTGTTTTTGTCGAGGCGGGACTTAGGGCGGCATCTGTGTCGCCGTTTTGGTTGTTTGTCGGCGGGATTATCTTTTGCCGTGCCCCATTGGTCCTCGTTATCGCTTCCTTTTGGGGTGTCCACCATATATACATCATGGGTTGGGGTGGCCTTCCAGTGCTCGGTGAGCGCTGGTTCATGACCGTCTCCGGCATCGTCGTCCATACCGTCGATGTCTTCGGAGTCGTAGTCTAGCATGTTGGTTAGATCGTCGACAGTGGCTACAAAGTGGGTGGTGGGTGGGCTTTGAATTTATTCGTCGTCCGCATCCCAACCATCCTGGCCATAGTCCGGCCAGGGCTCTCCGGATAGCGAGAGATGCTTTATCGATTTTAGGATATCGCCAAAGGGTGAGTGCCGAAAGATGTCCGCAGCGGTGAACTCCATGATCGGCGCCCAATCAGATTCGATTGGCAGGGGTGCAGGAGGTTCGGAGTCCGGCAGGGAGTCCGGCACCTCGGAGTCACGAGATTTATAAGGGAAGAGGTCAGTGTTCGGCTTCATCGCCGTGGAAGTTGCAGCTCCCGAGGCGGTGTCCAGCCACCCGTCCTCGATCTGCGCGATCGGCTCCGAATTATGGATCGGTGCGGATTCGTGTGCGGCCTCCAAACTACTGTCCGGCGGCAGAGCTAGACCATACCCGTCGTGACAGTGCGGCACGCTCGGCTGCGGATCGGATCCATCGAAGATCAAGTCTCCGTGGATAACCGCCGTGAAGTTTAGGCTTCCAAATCTGACCTGACGGCCAGGGGCGTAGCTTTCGATCTGCTCCAGATGGCCAAGTGAATTGCCCGCGATCGGCCGCCGAATACGAAGATCTGTCCGGGGAGAAAGGTCTCACCCTGGACGGCGTTGTTGTTGATTGAAGAAGCCATCAAGCCTATCAGTGACGACACAGAGGAACTCTCAATGAAAGCACCAATGTCGGTGTCAAAACCGACGGATCTCGGGTAGGGGGTCCCGAACTTTGTGTCTAGGCGGATGGTAACAGGAGACAAGGGACACGATGTTTTTACCCAGGTTCGGGCCCTCTCGATGAAGGTAAAACCCTACTCCTGCTTGATTGATATTGATGATATGGGTAGTACAAGAGTGGATCTACCATGAGATCAAGGAGGCTAAACCCTAGAAGCTAGCCTATGGTATGATTGTTGTAATGGTTGTTCTGTCCTACGGACTAAACCCTCCAGTTTATATAGACACCGGAGGGGGCTAGGGTTACACAGAGTCGGTTACAATGGTAGGAGATCTACATATCCTTATTGCCATGCTTGCCTTCCACGCCAAGGAAAGTCCCATCTGGACACGGGACGAAGTCTTCAATCTTGTATCTTCATAGTCTTGGAGTCCGGCTGACGATGATAGTCCGGCTGTCCGGACACCCCCTAGTCCAGGACTCCCTCAGCAGCCTCGCCAGGCAGGCTCGCGAGGAGGCGGAGAGATCAAGGCAGGGGTACCTCGCGAGGTGCTCGTGAGGCAAGCCGTGACGATCGAGACCAGGCGGGCGCCGGCCTGTGCACTGTCCTTGTTTCCTCTTTGGTGCAAAGGGGGCAAGCACAGGCGTGGAGTACCGAGGCATCAGGCAAAGGTTACCATTTTAGTGCAATGAGACCAAGACCAGCAGAGCGGCAGGATGGAGGTCACCGTGGAGCCCAAGACGGCGTCATCACCAGTGCCTTTGGCAGCCGAAGACCAACTTTAGTCAGGATAACTTGTACTAGATGTTCCCCTTCAAAATGGCCGTTGTTGGCGCCCTTCCCGCTCAATATTTGGGAAGAGGACTAGGGCCTCTATAAATAGGACTAGCCACCACACGCACAGAGACAGAGAGAGTTCTCATCAGATCGATAGGCGATTGAACTCACCCAAGTAGTTCATCGCACCAGCTCAAGAACACCTCTCACGAGGCTGTTCATCCTTTGTACTGTTCATCATCAGCCCCTGAGGCCTCCACCACACCACACACTGCAGTAGGGTATTACACCACAACGATGGCCCGAACTAGTATAAACCTTGTGTCCCTCGTGTCGTTCATCATTTAGTTAGATTCCCACAAGGCGATCAGACGTGGATTGGTAGGGGGAAGATCTTCGCGCGCACCCCAGAGTTCGAACCTTAAGGGTCTGCCGGAACCTAACATCCGACAGAAAGCGCGTGGAAAACCCAAAAAACATTCTAGGATCGTCCGGCTCTCACTAAACCCCTCGTCCGAACTAAAAGGGTGCACTCTCGCAAGTCACCCGGTCCAATTACAAAGAAACCAAAGCCCACTACAGGGCGTGGAACCATATTGGAGGGATGGCTTAATGGGCCATGCAAAATTCACAGTACACCGGATAGCATACCAACACACAGCCTTAGAGCATGTTGGATACTCCGACAGGTGGCCAAGAGCAGCAAGGATCTCCTCATCAACAATACCGCAGAACACCATCCCGCGGAAAATAACAGTACAGTACTGTCAGTCTTCGAGACTTTTGCCTCAAATAATAGGCGCAAGCGAGCACTCCACAGCCTCGCCGTAGTCTGCCACGTCGCAGCAATAAATCCATGGAACAACACGGCCATAACCTTCAATGCTAGTGTCGAACCTCAATTCCGAACAGTCCGAGCACCAGCATCGTTCGTCCTTAGTCCAATTGTGGACGGCTTCCGTCTTACTAAAGTGCTCATGGACGGCGGCAGCGGATTAAACCTCATCTACGAGGAGACTCTTAACAAAATGGAAATAGACAAGAGCCGCATTGAGCAAAGTAGCACGAACTTCAGGGGAATCATCCCTAGTCGGGAGGCACAATGTGCGGGAAAAATCACACTAGATGTGGTACTCGGCACGACAGAGAATTATAGGTCCGAAGAAATCACATTCCAAGTGGCCCCGTTCAGTAGCAGATACCACGCCCTTTTAGGGCGGGATGCATTCACGAGCTTTCAAGCAATACCCCATTAGGGGTACATGAAGCTCAAGATGCCCGGGCCCAATGAAATCATCACTCTAGCTAGTGATCCGGACGTAGCACTCCACGCCAAAAAATAAAACCGCCGCACTGGCCCTTGAGGCATTATCCGAAGCCCTCGCGGCCGAAGAGCTAACTGCGTTGCGCTCCATGGTGGACAGGGACGACGTGATACTCCACAAACGACCCAAATCCACCTCTTTCAAACCAGCGGACGAAATAGTAAAATTCCAGGTCCACCCAACGGACCCTACAAAAACAGCATCCGTCTGGGCACAGCTGAACCCCACAATAGACGCCGCACTGCGAGAGTTCTTGCGTGAGAATTGGGACATCTTCTCCTGGCATCGTTCAGACATGCCAGGTATCCCACGTAGGCTGGCCGAACATAGCCTAAACATACTGAAGGGATACAAGCCGGTCAAGCAGACTCTTCAGCGCTTCTTAGAACCAAAGCGACAAGCCATGTGAGAAGAGCTAGCCAAGTTACTCGAGGCCGGATTCATCAGAGAAATAAAACATCCAGACTGGCTAGCAAACTTGGTGATGGTACCAAAGAAGGACAAATCCTGGCGCCTATGTGTCGATTTCAAGGACCTCAATAAGGCTTGCCCCAAGGATCCCTTACCCCTCCCCCGCATTGATCAAATCATCGACACTACCGCAGGGCACGACTCATTGTGCTTCCTCGACGCATACTCCAGATACCATCAAATCAAGATGGCGGAGTCCGATCAAGCCGCAACGGCGTTCATCACACCATACGGCCCATTTTGTTTTAATACCATGCCTTCGGGCTCAAAAATGCTGGTGCAACCTATCAACGCATGATTCAGACATGCCTGGAAAAACAAATCGGCAAAATAGTGGAGGCATATGTAGACGACGAGGTCATCAAAACCAGAGACGTCAAATCTTTAATAGACAACTTAAGGCTTACGTTCGACAAGCTCCAAACATATGACATCAAGCTCAATCCAAAAAATGCGTTTTCGGCGTGCCGGCCAGAAAGCTGCTGGGCTTCATTGTTTCCAATAGAGGAATTGAAGAAAATCAGGCTAAAATCTGAGCTCTGTCATAGTTGGCTACCCCAACAGGCCTCAAGCAAATCCAGAAATTAACTGGATGCGTGGCTGCCCTAAGCCACTTTATCTCCCGATTGGGAGAAAAAGCACTACCTCTTCATCGCCTTCTTCGACGCACCGAACACTTCGAGTGGACGGATGCGGCCACGGCCAGATTGGAAGAAGTAAAGGCCCTCTTGGCCAGCAATCCAATCCTGGCCGCACCAAATATCCGCGAACCCATGCTGTTATATATAGCTGCAACACACCAGGTTGTAAGCGCAGTGCTTGTCGTCGAACGAGAAACAGACGGACATAAGTTCCTGCTTCAAAAGCTGGTATACTACATATCCACTGTCCTCACTCCATGCAAGTCACGGTACCCACATTATCAAAAGATAGCATACGCGGTCTTCATGCCATCCTGGAAACTACAACACTACTTTCAAGAGTGTTCAATCATGGTGGCCTCTGAAGTACCACTCAACGATATAATAAATAACCGCGATGCCACGGGACGGATTGCTAAATGGGCTATCGAGCTCCTCCCGGTCGACATAGTATACAAACCACGGCGAGCCATTAAGACGCAAGTACTGGCTGACTTCGTTGCTGAATAGACAGAAGCCGAACTCCCTAAAGAGTACGGCGTGTACTCCAATTGGATCATGCACTTTGACGGCTCTAAGATGCTGGCTGGTCTGGGGGCAGGCGTTGTCCTGACATCCCCTACCGGAGATACAGTCCAATACATACTCCAAATATTATACACAGACTCCAACAATGCAGTCGAATATGAGGCTCGGTTGCATGGTCTTCGGATGGCAGTCTCCATGGGCATTCAACGCCCGGAAGTGCGTGGGGATTCGAACCTCACAATATCTCAAATAAATGGAGACTTTGACGCCAAGGACCCAAAAATGGCGGCTTACCGTAATGCCGTCCTTAAAATGTCAGCTCGGTTCGAGGGGCTTGAATTCCACCATGTGATCCGAGAAAACAATCAAGCGGCGGATATCCTCGCCCGCATCAGCGCTAAGCGCGACCCCGTCCCACCTAATATCTTCTTGGAAAGGTTGTTCAAGCCATCCATGGTGTGGGAAGGGGAGACAAGCAATACCAGTCCGGAGCCAAACACAACCCCAGATACCGAACAATCTGACGTAATCGGAGGCTCCGCCACCGAAAGAACACCTTCGGCCCATGTGATTATGGCTATCAATGCTCCATGGACAGAACCCTTCTTAGCCTACCTAAATAGGCAAGAACTCCCTGAGGACCAAAATGAGGCACGTTGCATCGTGCGGCGCTCTAAAGCCTACAAGGTCCACGAGGGAGAGCTTTATAAGAAAAGCGCGACTAGAGTGCTCCAAAGGTTCATCTCCGAAGAGGAAGGACGACATCTACTAGCCGAAATTCATGCTGGACTCGGCGGCCATCACGCCGCAGCTTGGGCCCTTGTAAGCAAGGCCTTCCGTAAAGGTTTCTACTGGCCGACAGCCCAAGCAGACGCGCAGGACCTCGTCCAACATTGCGTCGGTTGCCAGCTTTTTGCAAATCAAAGCCATATGCCACCTACCGCTCTCCAAACAATCCCCATAACTTGGCCCTTTGCGGTCTGGGGGCTCAATATTGTTGGACCCCTTAAAGGAGGAAGCCATAAGAAAAAAAATACTTGTTGGTCATGGTAGATAAATTCACCAAATGGATAGAGGTCAAACCAGTTAAAACGGCCGAATCCGGACCAGTGATAGACTTCATATCCGGGGTCATACGCCATTACGGTGTCCCTCACAGCATCGTCACTGATAACGGCTCCAACTTCATAGCCGACAAGGTGAAAACTTGGTGCGGCAACATGGGCATTAAGCTCGATTATGCCTCTGTCTATCATCCCCAAACAAGCGGTCAAGTCAAACGAGCAAATGGTCTTATTATGAGCGGCATCAAACCCAGACTAGAGCGATCCTTGAAGGAATCAGATACGCACAGGGTCGAGGAGCTCGACTCCGTACTATGGGGGCTGCGGGCCATGCCAAATCGCACCATCGGATACACACCATTTTTTATGGTTTTCGGCGCAGAGGCGGTGCTACCCTGCGATATCATTCATTACTCACCTCGATTGCGCATGTACGAAGAGAGAGAAGCCGAGCTGGATCGGCAGGATAGTTTAGATGCCCTGGTGGAGGAGCGTGACGTCGCAAAGGCCCGTTCCACATTCTATCAGTAGCAGGCTCGAAGGTATCAAAGCAGAGAAGTATGGGCCAAAACTTATAACGTTGGCGAACTCATTCTACGCATACCAGAGAAGAAAAAGGACAAGCTCAAGCCCAAGTGGGAGGGTCCCTTCATCATTGATAAAGTTCTCATCAGAGGAGCGTACCGTCCGCGTGATGCATGAGATAATCGACTCGAGCCAAACCTATGGAACGTGGCCAGACTCCAAAGATTCTACACCTAGTGCCGAACTCTGTGTTAGTCTCCTTACCTCCGCCTTTCTTTTTTAAGTTATATCCTCTTTCTCTCTTTCTTTTTTATAGCCTTAAAAGCTTCAAGTGTGCTTCGACCGCACACTCATGTCGCGCTATGCGCGCTCAATATACCTGGGGGCTTCTTATACAGAAGCTTAATATAATTATCTTCCGGGCTTTATGCCCACCACATATGTGTCACTTCTTCATATGTACCTTTTTTTGCCATTATATACATCGATATGACTTAAGTTTTGGCCAAGCTGGGTTGCCTGGCCCTTGTGTTTATGCCCTATGTTCCCGTTAATTCGGCTAGGGCATAAGGGGAGCACCTCTGTGATTGTTACTGCCAGGTGAGCCGGATGTGTACCTCAGACTGGGTGAAGCCTAAAGCTAGCGTTCTTAAGGGAATATTTGATTGGTGAACAAAAGATGTTTCTTACCTACTTACAATATAAACCCCCAGATGTTTTATATCCTGCATCCCCATGCGTAGCTCGAACATGCACATTAATGCATGCGTACCCAGGGAAAGGAACCCTTAACGGAACTATTCTCCCTGGAAGATGTTTCTTACTATCCATGTAATATAACATAGCTAGTTGGGTACTTGTCTGTTAAAGCACTTATAACCCCTACTCCTGGTTTCCACGCGTACCCCGGTTTACATAACTGAGCGGGTATTCGGATACACTCCGGACTACCGGGTCCAGAGGCTGAAGTGAAAAGGTCCGCCATGATAAATGATTTACAATCCGGCTAGGGACAAAATATGTCATCTGAAGTACACAGTCACTTAGACTGACTAAACTCTTCTTCTATAGCATCCAACAGGCTGTCTAGCCTACAATCCTGTTGGGAATACTTTGCGGCTAATGCTACCTGGTCATATACCAGACTAACGGGGATCTCTTTCCCATCTGACCCTATGGGCCTGACCTCGACCATGTGGTTCGGGTCAGCCTTGGTGTATCGCGTCTTCACCATGGCCCAGGCTTCCCTTGCACCTTGTCGGCAGGCTGATATCTTCCATAATCGGAAGCACCGCTGCGCTCCCTTGAGCATCTCTACAAGCTCCCCCATGCCTCCTGGCAGGGAGGCGGATGGCCACAAGGCCTGGGCGATACCCTGCATGACCTGCCGAACTTGTCGTGCAGCTATGAGCTCTTATAGAAGATCGCCTGCAGATCCGAGCATCTCCTCTTTGGGACGACCTGACAGCATACCTACAGACATAACTCTGTTAGCCTATTTCTTCGCCGAACTGTATAAAGGTTCGTTTGAGCACTTACTAAAAATGCCGTGTCGAAGCCTCTTATTCTCCTTCACAGAGTCAGCAAGCTGGGCCCAAACATCTTTTAATCTAGTCCAACCGGGTATTAGCGTCCTTGAGATCATTTTTCTGTCGAATAACCCATGTAAGCATGTGCTCGCCATCCTCTAGCTGTCGTTAAGCATGTTGCTCATCCCCCGATACGATCTCCGGATTGCCTCTGGGATTGTCTGTAAAATCTATTGTTTGATTTGCATGCATGCTGAATACTAGCTGGTACATGTCATTACATTCCTTTCTGATCATGACAAGTATTACCAGATGAGGCCTTCTTGGACTCCTCCATTCCGGCAACTGCGGCCCGAAGTTGGGCTTTGCACTCCTCCAGCTCTTGAGACAACTGGTATTCTTCTTCGTAAGAATCTATGCATACAATGATCCTTAAATCAGTTGTGCCAACTGTTTCAAGTCTCAGGGGCTACTGATATACATAATTATCAGATTTTCTTGCCCGTATATCCTTTACATACTGGTCCGTGGCTCTGGCAAGTCCATTTTGAGCGGCTCGGATGTACGCGTCTCCTGAGTTGAAGGCATTGAACGCCTCTTCGGAGAAACTAGGATTGCGGAGTACGGCCCGACGACGCCTGTGATTCATGGCACTCTCCACTTAGGAATTCGTAGCGGACAGTCTATCCGCATCCTCTGTAGGAGGACCATCTGGCGTTGTCCCCATGTTAGCCTCTGCCCCTAAGTCTGGCTCTGGAGTCCGGTGGGTAGAGGCGTGGCCGGCAGGCTCTCTAGACACAATCCGGTGAGCGTTTTTTTGCCAGGAACCACAAACATTATTATATTTTAAAGACGATAATCACGGAGCAAGTTTTTTATCATACCTTTGCGACGGCGTCTTAGTCCTGACCGCCATCCTTTTGAGCCTACCCGGCTTCGGTGCCCCTTGTTGACGAGTCACCGCGGGTTGGGCACGGTGCCCCGATGGCCTTCCCTGTGAGACGCAATATGTGTGCTGTGGGTTAGATGCAAAGAAGGGATCCTTCTCGGAAGTTGGGACTCCGGTTTTACTTACATGTGATGCAGGGAGTAGGCCAGGGTAGTCAGCTATGATGGCCACCAAGGCACCATCACAGCTTAGCTGATAGAATGTCCTGTCAACAAGCTCCACAAATACGTCCGGGTCCTCTTCAAGTCCGGGGTCGAGGGCCCGGTCAAGGTCCTCTGGCAGTGGAGACGGGCTGTGGACCTCCCTCATAGCTTTTCGCAATTCCTGCTATGAATTAGCAAGGTGAGTATTTATGATGATAAGTGCGGGAACGACTGGAGTAAAGGATAGCAGCTCACCCAGCTTGGGGGTTATACATGGAGAATCCATCCCTTGGCTTAATACAGATGAACTCCTCTTCTTCTCCTTTGTACAACTCAGACAAAATTTCCGCCAGAGCAGTGGTGGAGTCCGGGCCTTTACGACCGCAGTGGGTGGCATCGTCTTCTCCATTGAAGTGCCACATGATTTTCCCCCGATACTAAAGTGGCTGCACCCCGCATTATACAAATTGACATAACCTCGATTATTGTCAGTCCTGATTTGGCCAGCATTTTTATCCTGCCCATCAGGTAAAGGACCTCTCTGTTATCTTCCTCCTGGGGGCTCTGAGGGTGCCAGCTGTGGCGTTCCTTTAACGGGGAATTAGCAAACTTAGGAAGGCCCATCCAAATAAGGTCCGGAAGGGGGACGTCCTTGCTACGTCTTGAGCTTGTGTTGGTTTTCCTCGAAGAGGAGAGGGTGATGCATCAATAGTAGCGTAAGTATTTCCCTCAGTTTTTGAGAACCAAGGTATCAATCCAGTAGGAGGCTCCTCAAAAGTCCCACGCACCTACACAAACAAACTGATAACGCGCAACCAACGCAATAAAGGGGTTGTCAATCCTTCACGGCCACTTCATGAAAGTGAGATCTAATAAAGATAGTAAGATAAGATAAATATATTTTTGGTATTTTATAAGATAGATGCAAAAAGTAAAGATGCAAAATAAAAGTAGATTGGAAGCAAATATGATAAGAGATAGACCCGGGGGACATAGGTTTCACTAGTGGCTTCTCTCAAGATAGCATAAGTATTACGGTGGGTGAACAAATTACTATCGAGCAATTGATAGAAAAGCAAATAATTATGAGATTATCTAGGCATGATCATGTATATAGGCATCACGTCCATAACAAGTAGACCCACTCCTGCCTGCATCTACTACTATTACTCCACACATCGACCGACTCCTTCCTGCATCTAGAGTATTAAGTTCATAAGAACAGAGTAACACATTAAGCAAGATGACATGATGTAGAGGGATAAACTCAAGCAATATGATATAAACCCCATCTTGTTATCCTTGATGGCAACAATACAAATCGTGCCTTGCAACCCTTTCTATCACAGGGTAAGGACACTGCAAGATTGAACCCAAAGCTAAGCACTTCTCCCATGGCAAGAAAGATCAATCTAGTAGGCCAAACCAAACTGATAATTCGAAGAGACTTGCAAAGATAACTCAATCATACATAAAAGAATTCAGAGAAGATTCAAATATTATTTATAGATACACTTGATCATAAACCCACAATTCATCGGATCTCGACAAACACACCGCAAAAAGAGTTTACATCGAATAGATCTCCACAAGAGAGGGGGAGAACATTGTATTGAGATCCAAAAAAGAGAGAAGAAGCCATCTAGCTAATAACTATGGACCCGTAGGTCTGTGGTAAACTACTCACAACTCATCGGAGGGGCAAGGATGTTGATGTAGAGGCCCTCCATGGTCGATTCCCCCTCCGGCAGAACACCGATGAAGGCTCCAAGATAGGATCTCGTGGATACAGAAGGTTACGATGGTGGAAATTGTGTTTCGTCTGCTCCCTGGATGTTTTCGGGGTACATAGGTATATATAGGAGGAAGAAGTACGTCGGTGGACGCCCGAGGGGCCCACGAGACAGGGGGCGCGCCCTACAGGGGGCGCCCTTCTATCTCGTGGGAGCCTCGGCTGCTTCTTGACTTGCACTCCAAGTCCTCTGGATCACGATCGTTCCAAAAATCACGCTCCCAAAGGTTTCATTCCGTTTGGACTCCGTTTGATATTCCTTTTCTTTGAAATACTGAAATAGGCAAAAAAACATCAATACGGGCTGGGCCTCCGGTTAGTAGGTTAGTCCCAAAAATGATATAAATGTGTAAAATAAAGCCCATAAACATCCAAAAGGGGTAATATAATAGCATGGAACAATCGGAAATTAAAGATACGTTGGAGACGTATCAAGCATCCCCAAGCTTAATTCCTGCTCGTCCTCGAGTAGGTAAATGATAAAAAAGAAATTTTTGATGTGGAATGCTACCTAGCATAATTCTCAATGTAATTTTCTTTATTTTCGCATGAATGTTCAGATCCAAATGATTCAAAATAAAAGCTTATAAAACATAAAAATAATAATGCTTCAAAGCATACTAAGAAATAACCATGTCCTATCAAAATAGCATAGCCAAGGAAAGCTTATCCCTACAAAATCATATAGTTAGGCCATGCTTCATTTTCATTACACAAAATACTCCCGTCATGCACAACCCCGATGACGAGCCGAGCAATTGTTTCATACTTTTTAACGCGCTTCAGCTTTTTCAACTCTTACGCAATACATGAGCGCAAGCCATGGACATAGCACTATGGTGGTATATGGTGGTGGTTGTGAGGACAAAAAGGGAGAAGATAGTCTCACATCAACTAGGCATATTAACGGGATATATGGAGATGCCCATTAATAGATATCAATGTGAGTGAGTTGGGATTGCCATGCAACAGATGCACTAGAGCTATAAATATATGAAAGCTCAACAAAAGAAACTAAGTGGGTGTGCATCCAACTTGCTTGCTCACGAAGACCTAGGGCATTTTGAGGAAGCCCATCATTGGAATATACAAGCCAAGTTCTATAAAGAAAAATTCCCACAGTATATGAAAGTGACAACATAGGAGACTCTCTATGATGAAGATCATGGTGCTACTTTGAAGCACAAGTGTGGAAAAAGAGAGAGTAGCATTGTCCCTTCTCTCTTTTTCTCTCATTTTATTTTTTTCCTTTTCTTTTTTTTCTTTTTTTTTTCTTTGGCCTTTCTTTTTTTTGGCCTTTCTCATTTTTTTCTTTTCTCATTTTTTCTTTTTGTAAAGTCCGAAGTCTCATCCCGACTTGTGGGGGAATCATAGCCTTCATCATCCTTTCCGCACTAGGACAATGCTCTAATAATGAATATCATCACACTTTTATGGATTTACAACTCAAGAATTACAACTCAAAGCTAGAACAAGATATGACTCTACATGAATGCCTCCGACGGTGTACCGGGATATGCAATGAATCAAGAGCGACATGTATGAAAATTATGAAGGTGGCCTTGCCACAAATACAATGTCAACTACATGATCATGCAAAAGAGCAATGTGACAATGATGGAATGTGTCATAATAAACGGAACGGTGGAAAGTTGCATGGCAATATATCTCGGAATGGATATGGAAATGCCATGATAGGTAGGTATGGTGGCTATTTTGGGGAAGGTAAATAAAGGGTTTATGATACCGGCGAAAGTTGCGCGGTAATAATAAAGGCTAGCAAAGTGGAAGGATGAGTGTGCATATATCCATGGATCTACATTAGTAAAAAAGAACTCATACACTTATTGCAAAAGTCTACTTAGCCCTCGAAGCAAAGTACTACTATGCATGCCCCAAGAGGGATAGATTGGTAGGAAAAGACCATCGCTCGTCCCTGACTGCCACTCATAAGGAAGACAGTCAAAAGAGCACCTCATGCAACAAATTTGTCACACAACTTTTACCATACGTGCATGCTACGGGACTTCCCAACTTCAACAAAAGTATTTCTCAATTTCATAATCACCCACTAGCATGTCCCCGACATTACTACCATTATATCTCAAAACAATTATCAAGCATCAAGTTGATCATAGCATCCAATTCTTTTTGTATGATAGTTTTTATTATACCCAACTTGGATGCTCATCATTCTAAGACCAACTTTGTAACCATAGAAAATACCATGCTGTTCTAAAAGACTCGATATAATTGAAGCATGAGAGACTAGAAATTTCTTCAAAATTAAGACACCACCGTGCTCTAAAAGATATAAGTGAAGCACTAGAGCAAAAACTATCAAGCTCAAAAGATATAAGTGAAGCACATAGAGTATTCTAGCAAATTCTAATCAAATAGGCTTCTCCCAAAAGGTGTGTACAACAAGGATGATTGTGGTAAACTAAAAAGCAAAGACTAATATAATACACGATGCTCCAAGCAAAACACATATCATGTGGCGAATAAAAATATAGCTCCAAGTAAAGTTACCAATGAACGAAGACGAAAGAGGGGATGCCTTCCCGGGGCATCCCCAAGATTAGGATTTTGGCTATTATTGAATATCTTGGGGTGCCTTGGGCATCCCCAAGCTTAGGCTCTTGCCACTCCTTATTCCATAGTCCATAAAAGCTTTACCCAAAACTTGAAAACTTCACAACACAAAACTCAACAGGAAATCTTACAAGCTCCATTAGTGAAAGAAAACAAAACCACCACATAAGGTACTGTAATGAACTCATTCATTATTTATTTTGGTGTTAAACCTACTGTATTCCAACTTCCTTATGGTTTATAAACTAATTTACTAGCCATAGATGCATTGAAATAAGCAAACAACACACGAAAAACAGAATCTGTCAAAAACAGAACAGTCTGTAGCAATATGTAACTAACGCAAAGTTCTGGAACTCTAAAAATCCTACAAAAATTGGAAGTCCTGGAATTTTTTTTATTGAACAGCAGAAAAAAGAATCAACGCAAAAGCACGTTCCTGTGATTTAACAAAATTATATTTGTGCGCGCAAAGTTTCTGTTTTTCACCAGAATCAAATCAACTATCATCATAGGTTATCCTATAGGTTCTACTTGGCACAAACACTAATTAAAAGATAAAAACACATCTAAACAGAAGGTAGATGCAAGATTTATTACTAAACAGGAGCAAAAACAAAAAAACATAAAGAAAAATTGGGTTGCCTCCCAACTAGCGCTATCGTTTAACGCCCCTAGCTAGGCATAAAAGCAAAGATAGATCTAAAGAGTGCCCTCTTTGGCACTAAATTCATAAGTAGAAAGCTTGTGGTCTCTAGGGATTTCTCCCTTTTTAGCAAAGGCTAAACCTTTAGGCAAAAATTCAAGAAATTCATTGGTAGAAAAAGGTTCCTTAACTTTAGAGAGACAATTGGGGGGAACACTTATGGATTTGAGATCCGCGTCTCCCTTACTAGAAGATTCACCCTTATTTTTAGGGACATAAATAAACTTGGCATTTTTAGTAGGGGGTTTTGGAGTATTTTTCATGGGGGAAAACGCGGAACCTAAGTTTGTAATGATATCCTCAAGTTTACCAATTCTTTCAGAATCAAGATCTATTTTTTATTGACTATAGGTTCTTTTTCTTTAAGATTTTTCAAAGTAACTCCAACCCTAGATCCAAATTGGGTAATGTGATTATGAATCTTTTTATCCAAATTTTCAATTAACTCAATAGTGGCAATTTTATTTTCAATAATATCAAGCCGTTGCATCATATGTTCCAAAGTTAAAACCGTTCCATTAACCAAAAGAGGTGGTGGGCCAAACAAACCTAACATAGCATTATAAGCATCAAACTTATGGCTACTCATGAATTCACCTCCGGTAGCAATATCAAGAACACATCTATTCCAAGGAGTAATGCCTACATAAAAATTGCGGAGAAGAACGGAAGTAGCAAGCTTCCTAGTAGCTTTATATTGAGCATTGAAAATTCTATGCCAAGCATCTTTTAAATTTTCTCTCTCCCTTTGCTTAAAATTGAGAATTTCTTGTTCTGGAGTGCGAATAAGGATAGGAGGACTAGCCATGACCACAAGGTAAACGAACTAACACATGGGCAAACGGAAAAAGGCAAGCGAAAGAGAGGAGGAGATTGGGAAAGAGAGGGCGAATAAAACAGGAGGGGTGAGGTGGGGGAGAGGAAAACGAGAGGCAAATGGCAAATAATGTAAATGCGAGGGAGATGGGTTTGTGATGGGTACTTGGTATGCCTTGACTTGAGTGAAGACCTCCCCGACAACGGCACCAGAAATCCTTCTTGCTACGTCTTGAGCTTGCGTTGGTTTTCCTCGAAGAGGACAGGGTGATGCAGCAATAGTAGCGTAAGTATTTCCCTCAGTTTTTGAGAACCAAGGTATCAATCCAGTAGGAGGCTCCTCAAAAGTCCCACGCACCGACACAAACAAACTGAGAACTCACAACCAACACGATAAAGGGGTTGTCAATCCCTTCACGACCACTTGCGAAAGTGAGATCTAATAAAGATAGTAAGATAAGATAAATATATTTTTGGTATTTTATAAGATAGATGCAAAAAGTAAAGATGCAAAATAAAAGTAGATTGGAAGAAAATATGATAAGAGATAGACCCGGGGGCCGTAGGTTTCACTAGTGGCTTCTCTCAAGATAGCATAAGTATTACGGTGGGTGAACAAATTACTATCGAGCAATTGATAGAAAAGCGAATAATTATGAGATTATCTAGGCATGATCATGTATATAGGCATCACGTCCATAACAAGTAGACCTACTCCTGCCTGCATATACTACTATTACTCCACACATCGACCAACTCCTTCCTTGATCTAGAGTATTAAGTTCATAAGAACAGAGTAACGCATTAAGCAAGATGACATGATGTGGAGGGATAAACTCAAGCAATATGATATAAACCCCATCTTGTTATCCTCGATGGCAACAATACAATATGTGCCTTGCAACCCTTTCTATCATTGGGTAAGGACACCGCAAGGTTGAACCCAAAGCTAAGCACTTCTCCCATGGCAAGAAAGATCAATCTAGTAGGCCAAACCAAACTGATAATTCGAAGAGACTTGCAAAGATAACTCAATCATACATAAAAGAATTCAGAGAAGATTCAAATATTATTCATAGATAAACTTGATCATAAACCCACAATTCATCGGATCTCGACAAACACACCGCAAAAAGAGTTTACATCGAATAGATCTCCACAAGAGAGGGGGAGAACATTGTATTGAGATCCAAAAAAGAGAGAAGAAGCCATCTAGCTAATAACTATGGACCCGTAGGTCTGTGGTAAACTACTCACAACTCATCGAAGGGGCAAGGATGTTGATGTAGAGGCCCTCCATGGTCGATTCCCCCTCTGGCAGAACGTCGGCGAATGCTCCAAGATGGGATCTCGCGGATACAGAAGGTTACGGTGGTGGAAATTGTCTTTCGTCTGCTCCCTGGATGTTTTCGGGGTACGTAGGTATATATAGGAGGAAGAAGTACGTCGGTGGACGCCAGAGGGGCCCACGAGACAGGGGGTGTGCCCTACAGGGGGGGGGGCGCCCTCCTATCTCGTGGGAGCGTCGGCTACTTCTTGACTTGCACTCCAAGTCCTCTGGATCACGTTCGTTCCAAAAATCACGCTCCCGAAGGTTTCATTCCGTTTGGACTCCATTTTATATTCCTTTTCTTCGAAATACTGAAATAGGCAAAAAAAACAGCAATACAGGCTGGGCCTCCGGTTAGTAGGTTAGTCCCAAAAATGATACAAATGTGTAAAATAAAGCCCATAAACATCCAAATGGGGTAATATAATAGCATGGAACAATAAAAAATTATAGATACGTTGGAGACGTAGCAGTCCTCCATATAAAACCACTCCGAAGGCCAGTCTTCGGATGTCTTCTTCGGAGTACTGGACAGGTATCCGGTCCCGGTGATGCGCCATATTTCGGCTCCGCCCACTTGATATATCGACCCCTCCTAAGTGCGGGGTACGAGGCAGAATAGCCTCTTCCATAGCTCAAAATGAGCTTCGCAGCCCAGAAATAGCTCGCAGAAGGCGACGTAGCCTGCGATGTGTACTATGGAGGCAGGAGTGAAGTTATGCAGCTGGAGGCCGTAGAACTCCAGGAGCCTGCGGAGGAACGGATGGATTGGAAATCTGAGTCCCCTCAGCAAGTAAGGGACAAGGCATACCCACTCCCCCTTGGACGGGTTGGGAAAACTCTCCGCTTTGTCCCCGCCATTGTAAGTGGCTAGTCCGACTCGGACGAGGACCATGTAAGCAGGCGGGAGAAACCCCTGGGTTTGCAACTCTACCAATCGGCTATGGGGGACGTAACACTTCTCCCAATTGCCTGGCTTAGTGCTACGGGAGCGAGAGGAGGAGCTGCAACGGCCGGCCATGATGGGATGGTTTCTTCCGGGCGCGCTCTAATGGATACTCGCTGGGGGAGGATGGTGTGATTTGGATCTGAGGATCCCCGTCTCTTTAAATAAACGACTTACTTACATGGTCAGGGTGGCAAATGTAAAAATGCCCCGACTTCTCGCATTCGCTCGACATGTGGAGATTGCCATCATTAAAGCACAGAAGCCGAGGAGTGCAACATTAATGGGAAGTCGGACACTACTCGTTACAACAGGTACTCTAGATTTGGAGGAGAACCCGCCTTGCAATGCCGAAGACAATCTGCGCGCTGGACTCATCGTCATTGAATCCTCGTTCAGGGGCTACTGAGGGAGTCCTGGATTAGGGGGTCCTCGGACAGCCAGACTATATACTTCGGCCAGACTATTGGACTATGAAGATACAAGATTGAAGACTTTGTCCCGTGTCCGAGTGGGACTCTCCTTTGCGTGGCAGCAAGCTTGGCAATTCGGATATGTAGATCTCCTTCTCTGTAACCGACTTTGTGTAACCCTAGCCCCCTCCGGTGTCTATATAAACCGGAGGGTTTAGTCCGTAGGACAACAACAATCATAATCATAGGCTAGCTTCTAGGGTTTAGCCTCTACAATCTCGTGGTAGATCAACTCTTGTAATACTCATATCATCAAGATCAATCAAGCAGGAAGTAGGGTATTACCTCCATCGAGAGGGCACGAACCTGGGTAAATATTGTGTCCCCTGCCTCCTATTACCATTAGCCTTAGACGCACAGTTCGGGACCCCTTACCCGAGATCCGCCGGTTTTAACACCGACACTTATCTTCTGGCAAAACACAACATCTTGGTACAGAAACAACCGCTTTATTGATGCTAGTGGATCAAAGTTTATATTACAACAGGTGGCGAGGCCAAGAGGCACACGGTGTGGCTGAACAATATGTACATTATTTAGTGAACATAAAGGGGCCTTGATCATAACAACTACGTGGCAGCGGAACTCCATAGCACAGGGACACCGATGTGGACACGATCTAGACTCGGACAACACTCCTTTCCAACGAGACTTTCCTGAAATCTGGCATGACACGCCAGGTTAGTACATTGAATGTACTTGCAAGCTCACAACAAGCATAAACATAATGACAAACAATATCATGATAATTAACCAATTAATAACAATGCAACAACATATACAACATGATGTGATCATACTCTTGTGATAAAAGTCCCTCGGACTGGCTTACCAACGGGGATTGCTCTTGGATCACAAAAGTACCAACCTCAAGGTATTAACTAGGGATATCTCGTGATCTTTCCGGTGATCACAACCACGACCAATATTTGGTCTTAAACGGTGATCCTTCCGGCGATCACAACCACGACCAACACTTGGTCTAAAACAACAAGATGACCTTTCCGCCATCATCCACAGTGCAAAGTTCATAACTTTGTGTGCAAAATTTATTAAACGTTAACCCATGGTGTGACCTACTTTTGAGCGTGTCTGTAACCGTGGACTCGGCTATCGAT
The DNA here is from genome assembly GCA_021437245.1 of Aegilops speltoides. Lineage (NCBI taxonomy): Eukaryota > Viridiplantae > Streptophyta > Magnoliopsida > Poales > Poaceae > Aegilops > Aegilops speltoides. Next base: position 407,693,053 of record CM038142.1, read on the forward strand.
AGATTAATACACTCTGCAGAGGTAGCGCACTGTACCCACACCACGGAACCCATGGCCTCGCACTCCCATTCGGGTGGACCAACGACATTCCGACGAAACCCCTCCATTGCCATGACACTCTCTCGGCCACTCCGACTCACTCCCCACCGGGCTAGTCCTGGGTGGCCCCGTGTCTACCAAAGACACAACGACCACTCTCGTGGCCAAAACATAAACGATCCCTCTCGGGGACCCTGTACCATAAACTCAACAACGGGCACACAAGGTTATGTCTGCTTACCGGGCCAGGGTACCGCATGCCCATAACCTTCCCTCGTTGGAGGCACCGACCAGAGGTATGACAACAAACCGAATAAAGGCCTTCCCATAAAGGCAAATGTGGTTGCACTGGGAAAAACTCGATTCAATGGCACCATGACCCGGTCAACAATATATTCAAGTTGAGTTATTATCAGGTTCAACTTAACGTGAAAATAACCGGTGTCATAGCATGCCATGAAATGCAACACTAACATATGCATCACATATTAACGGAAATGACTGAGTCAACTATATCCACACTAAGCATCAACAACTCATGACACTTCTCTGGTTAAGATCAAACTTCACTTTAAACAGAATCTTTCCTAGCAAATTTTACCATTTTTACTCATGCAAGAAAATAACTCCACTAATTATCTATATCCATAACCATATTATTCTTTCATCACCCAAAAATATATCCTAGTTTCTTTACCAACTAAACTAACTTCAAACTTTCCGTGAATCAAGCATATTAACTAAAACAAGCAATTAACAGAATATAAATAACATGATAATGATTTAAATGCATGGATTAAATCATTTTTTCTAGTAAGAAAATCACAAATATTGTAATGGCACCATGAAAATGTTGTTGTGGCTTGCCTTAGTGCAGATGAGGTTCACAAGCCTCCTGGTGATCCTCAAGACAAGCCTCACCCTCTGAAAATAATTAAAAACACAAAAAGAAAACATCAAGAACCCTTCTGAAATTCACCAGAAAATCTAGACAGCATGGAAAACTCTCATCTTTGGCAAGATGCTAGATTTCTGTACAAAGAACGCAATGCAAAAAGAAGTCAATTCATTTGGACTTATGGTTAAAAAGTTTTGGCTGTTTGAAGCTCTCTGGATAAATTGAAATTTGAAGTTAAATAATAACAGGCTGGGGTGGGTGACGTCGAAGGCGTAAAGTCTCAGGGCGCCACCACTCGTACTGCTTCACGCTTATACTAAGTGGATGACTAGAGGGCCCGCTAGTCAGGTGAGGGGGGAGAGAGAGGGAAATAGAGGACGGCGCGGCATCACCGGAGCACACGTCGACAGCGAGGGCTTCTTGGCCAAAATGAGAGGAAGGGATCGGGAAAGGAGACGGAGGCGCACCTGCCCGTGCCCGTAGAGTAGTCGGACGGTGTCGGAATCGGCCTATCGCGGAGGCAGAGAGCGGAGGTCACCGGAGACGAAGACGACGGCGAACGAAGGCGACTCCAGGGGGTCCAACCAGGCGGAACAGCACCACCGGAGAGTGGCGGAGGCCCTAGAAGGGTTGCCCAGGCCTGGGAGGGGCTGGAGCTGCGGAGATGACCCGAGGGGATCGCCAGCGAGCTTGAGCTCGGGGACGGCAGCCTGCGGCCTGCCCGGCCGGGCTACGGCTATCTACGCGATTGTGGAGTCTGTGGGAGTGGTGAATGGTGCTCGAGGAGGCTGGGGAGGGCTCTATTTATAGCCCAGCATCATGGAGGGTTCGGGCTCCGCCAGTGGACACCTGGACACGACGCCCGACGACGAACGGCGTCAGTGAGAGGGGGAGAAGGCGACGCAGCTCACGCAGGGACTGTGGGCAAACGGGGACGAGCACAGGAGCGAGGGGAAGGCGACGAGCACAGTGTGCCGTGCACTGTTGCATTCGCCGGAGCATGCCCGTGCTCGCTGCGGCGAGCTCCGGCGTTGGAGAGTGCCAAGGGGGAGTTAAGAAGGTCGAGACGATGATTGTGGCACAGTTTGGCATGCTCAGGCAGGCGGGGAAGCGAGCATGCGCGCAATAGAGCGCTCGGTGGCACTCAGAGCGCGTCGGCTGCATGCGAGCATGCCTGGACGAACGTGGTCACCACGTGAACTTTGCCCTCAGGCCGACCTAAGTCCAAAGTTCATGTCTGGCTTGTTGTTCGTGGTAGTTTTGAAGGTTACCACACTTGGGATTGGTCTCAGGTGCAGTAGAAAAGATTTCACACACCATGTAAGTTTCTGGACAGTAACTTTGAGAGCTTACTGTGGTCAAACTACTGGGAGTTGGGGGCTGGGCTTTGGAGGTGAGCAATCATCTACTGTGGTGATGAAGCACAAGAAAAATCATCCACAATGGAGCAAGTAAAATGGTAGTTGCTGTAGAAACTACCATTTCTGTCCAGAACAGAAATGATTTTCTGTAGCAAAAATATTCCAAAAAGTGATGAAATATTTTTGCTCAAAAAGGTGCCCTAGGGTTCAAAGAATAATTGTGAATTGTCTCTGATTTTTATGGGCAAGAAAAATTGGGGTTGCTTTGGAGCACATTGAGCTATCTAGGGTTTAAGAGAGGGAAATGAATATTTTTCAGTAAAGAAAAATATTACAAATATTGTTTTGGGGTGAACCAGAGAGGGAATGATAGTTAGAGAGGGAAATTAGGCACTTGGGTGAAAGCCAAGGGGTACCCAAGTGGTTAAGTCCATATGAAAAGATTCAAAACTCCAAATTTCAAATTCAAACCAACTGAGAACCAGGCAAAGAAAAGAGGGCAAAAACCAGGCTGTCACAAACCTCCCCCACTTAGAATGAATCTCGTCCTCGAGATTCGGTTGCTTGGGAAAACCATTCTGGATAATGGGCCCTTACAAATTCTTCTCGTTCCCAAGTTGATTCTGACTCTGTGTGATGCTCCCACTGGATTTTGTAGAACTTCCTTGCTTTACTACGAGTGACCCTTTCCATCTGATCCAAAATTCTAATCGGCCTATCTTCATATGTTAAATCCTTTGCCAACTCTATTTCAGTCATAGCAGTCTTTTTCTCAGGCGGAGATATGCATCGCCTCAACTTGAAACATGAAACACGTTGTGCATGTCTAGCAATTCAGGGGGTAGTTCCAACTGATATGCAACAGTGCCTACTCACGACATAACTGGAAATGGACCAATAAATGTGGGTACCAACTTCCCACGAGTCTGAAATCTCTTGACTCCTTTCATAGGAGTGACTCAGAGGTATACGTGTTCTCCGGGTTCAAAACTGATCTATCGGTGCTTTGCATCATAATAACTCTCTGTCGAGATTTGGCCAATTGCAATCTGTCTCAGAGTTCCTTAACTTGTTTCTCAGCTTCCATCATGAGATCCGTTCCCAAAATATGGATATCTCCAGTTTGGGACCAATTTATAGGAGTGTGGCACTTACGGCCATACAAAGCCTCATACGGTGACAGCTTTAAACTGGTCTGGAAGTTGTTGATATAAGAGAACTCGGCATACGACAAACAGTCTTCCCATTTAGGTCCTTGGGCCAAAGCACAGGCTCGCAACATATCTTCAAGTATTTGGTTTACCTGCTCTGTCTTTCCATCAGTCTGTGGATGATAAGTGATACTGTATTTTAGCGCTGTCCCCAAGGCTTGATGGAGACATGACCAAAAAGCGGAGGTAAAACGGTCAGAAGTGATGGTTCGGGGTACTCCATGCAGACTGACTATTCTGGATACATACAACTATGCAAGTTGATTTGCTCGATATGTGGTTCTGATCGGGATAAAGTGAGCAACCTTGGTTAAGGTGTCCACTATGACCCAGATTGCATCATTGCCTCGCTGAGTCTTAGGCAGCCATGCGATGAAATCCATGAAGACATCATCCCATTTCCATTGCAAAACTGGCAACGGTTGGAGAAGTCCGGCTGGCTTCTGATGCTCTGCCTTCACCTTGTTGCATATGACGCAACAGGCCACAAAATAAGCAATGTCTTTCTTCATTCCATCCCACCAGAATATTTGTCGAAGGTCTTCATACAATTTTGTACCTCCAGGGTGAATAAAATACGAGGATTCATGTGCTTTTGACAGGATTTTCTGCTTTAAATCCGCTTGATTGGGTACACAAATACTTCCACGGAAGCGGAGGGTACCAAATTGATCCTTCGAGAAATCTGAAGTCTGTCCTGCTACCATATTCTTGGCACGTTTCTGTAGGACGGTGTCATCTGGCTGAGCTTTGCGGATCTCTTCCTCAAGTGTGGGGGTAACTTCCAAAATATTAGCAAGGCCAACATCAACTATGACCAGGTTGAGCTAAGCAATCTCCTCTTGAAGTTCAGGAGGCAAGGATTCCAATATGACATTTAGGCTGACAGGCTTTCGACTGAGTGCATCGGCAACCACGTTGGCCTTACCCGGGTGGTAATTTATTACAAGGTCATAATCCTTGACTAACTCAAGCCATCTTCATTGATGGAGATTTAAAGCTGGCTGAGTAAATATATACTTGAGACTTTTGTGATCGGTAAAAATTTGGCACCTCTTCCCGATGAGATAGTGTCTCCAAATTTTTAGAGCATGATCCACCGCGGCCAATTCCAAATCATGAGTAGGATAATTTCCCTCATGGAGTCGTAGCTGTCGTGATGCATATGCTACTACCTTTCTGTCTTGCATAAGTATGCATCCAAGTCCTTGTCTGGAGGCATCACAGTACACATCAAAACTGCGGTAGATATCAGGAAGAGTCAACACAGGTGTGGTCGTCAGCCGTATCTTTAGCTCATTGAAACTCTTCTCACAGTCCTCAGTCCATCCAAACTTCTTATCCTTTTTGAGTAGCTCCGTCATGGGTTTAGCAATCTTGGAAAATCGTTCAATGAAACGACGGTAATATCCGGCTAATCCAAGAAAACTCCGGATCTAAGATACGGTTGTGGGCGGCAACCAATCGAGCACATCCTTTACTTTGCTCGGGTCCACGGCTATACCTTCGGCAGATAGCACATGTCCAAGAAATCCAACTTGCTTGAGCCAAAACTCACATTTACTAAATTTCGCGTATAGTTGATGTTCACGGAGTCATTGTAACACTGCTCGGAGGTGTTCCTTGTGCTCTTCTTCACTTTTTGAGTAAATAAGTATGTCATCGATGAAGACTACCACAAACTTATTGAGGAAGTCCATGAATACTTTGTTCATCATATGCATGAAGAAAGCAGGGGCGTTGGTGAGACCAAAGGACATAACTATATATTCATAAATACCGTATCGAGTGGTGAATGCGGTCTTAGGAATATCTTCCTTTTTAATCTTGAGCTGACGATATCCAGTCCGTAAATCAATCTTGGAGAGTACCTTGGCCCCACTGAACTGATCAAACAAGTCATCAATCCTCGGCAGCGGATATTTGTTTTTGATTGTGACATCATTAAGCTGATGGTAATCCACACACATGCGGAGGCTGTCATCCTTTTTGTCCACGAAGATAGCAGGTCATCCCCATGGTGAAGAGCTGGGACGGATATATCCTTTCTGGAGCATTTCATCAAGTTGTTTATTTAGCTCCACTAATTCTGATGAGGGCATCCGGTAATACTTCTTGTATAACGGTGCGGTTCCGGGCACAAGATCTATTGCAAACTCAAGCTCTCGATCTGGTGGCATGCCTGGCAGCTCTTCTGGAAATACATCAGGAAACTCACTGACCACAGGAATTAATTCCAAGTCAGCCACAACGGCGAAGACCATTTCTTTCTTGGGTATACTTCTACGAGCATAGAATTTTGTAGTCTGCCCTTTCTGACCGGTCAAAGTGACTTCTCTGGTCACGCAATTTATGCATACTTGATATTGAGTCAGCCAATTCATTCCCAAGATAACATCCAACTTAGCAGACTCAATAATTATCAAACAAGTTGGAAAACAGACTCCGTTGATATTGACTTCCAGATTACGGTAGACCAGATTGCTCCTGATTAAGGATCCTGGGGTTTGTACCAGCATATTCTTGCCCAAAAGCGAACAAGGAAATTTGTTTTGGGCAACAAAACTCCGACAAATAAAAGAGTGGGAAGCCCCAGAGTCAAATAAAATCACTGCATGTATGTTATTAACAGAAAACATACCAATGACGACTTCGGGGTTCTCTTGGGCTTCATCAGCGGATAGGTGATGAACGTGTCCAGTGATGTTTTGCTGGTTCGGGCATGACTCCATAAAATTGACTTGTGGCCTAAATAGAGCATTCGCCTTGCTGTTCTTGGGACACTGTATGGCATAATGTCCGGTTTTCCCACAACTGAAGCAAGAATTGTTGCGCTGGCGCTCCTCGTGCAGTGGGTTGGTCACGACATTCTTGACTTGAGTGGTGGTCTTGTTAACATTATGTTACCAATTGGGCTTGTATTCCACCTGAGTCTGCTGCCCGGTACGAGCCTTTTGCACAGCTTTCCCTTCCTTCCTTGGCTCAAACTTGCGCTTGTGATCGTTATTAGCAGGCTTATTATCCGATACAAGCTTGTGCTCCCTTTCAGCAATGAAAGCCTTGTTCACTAGAGTTTGGAAATCTGGGAAATCAAACATACTGAGAGTACACCGGAGTTGCCAGTTTAATCCACTAAGGAATCTGTCAATCTTTCTTTCTTCAGTGGCCATGTCATAAAGGGAGTAATGTGACAGATGATTGAATTTTTTCAAATATTCACCCATAGACTGATTTCCTTGGAGGAGCGCGAGAAATTCACGCTGCTTAGTCTTCATAATTCCAGTAGGGATATGATATTTCTGGAATTGTTCCTTGAATTCTGACCATGTGATTTCTTCATCAGCAGGCCACATGGCTTTTACATTTTCCCACCATATGGCAGCAGCGCCTTCAAGATAATGAGTTGCAAATGGAACCTTATCTCCTTCTTCAGTACGAGCAATCTCAAGTTTCCTCTCAATAGTTCACAACCAATCGTCTGCATCCAAGGGGTCAATAACCTGACTGAAACTGGGAGGCTTGGTCCTTTGAAAATCTGATAGCTTGGAGTGATGACCATTCTGATTTCCATTCTGTCCAACCATAGCTTGCACACTTCTTAATATTTCAATCAGATCATTATTCTGTCTTTCCTCAAACATACGCAGAATTTGCTTGGTGGAGGGTGGATTTGGCGGTGGAGGCGGTGGTGAAATTTACGGCTCAGGGGAGTGTCCTGCCTGTCGTGCGGAACGACGAACAGGAGTACCCTCGCGAATGTTGCTACTGCTGCCTCCCCGCGTCATCCTATTGTGAATTTTCCCAAGACAACACAACCGGGATGAGAAAGATTCAAAATAAATTGGGGAAAGCCAGCAACAGAAGCCCGAGAAAAACCCAAATGACGAAGAAAATACAACGAATAAAATAGAGCTCCAACATAATTATACATAGACTCATACATAAAAGATAAACAACATGCCAGGTTCAACTACTCTCATACATGAAACGAAACATCATGACTAAATGCGACTACACTCAGACAGATCATCGACGACATTGCAAATACTCGAAGCTCTCATCTCTCTTTGGTGCTGCAGGGTCCTCTCCTGAAGCGGACTCGGATCCTGAACTAACGAGGTTAACGGAGACCTCCGGGTTAAAGGTAACACGATGACGCTACCTCGAGGGCTCTCTCTTAGGGGCAGGTGTAGGGTGAAGCATCGGGGCTACAGGAGTAGTGAGAAGTGAAGCCCACTCAGCAGGAGCACAGAGAGGATTCACTTTCAAGGCGCCCGAGCTACTCGAGGGAGTAACCGGCGAAATAGGGGAACTAGAACTGGCTGGAATATAAGGAGTAAATCCCAGAGAGGATGGAGCAGTGACGGACCTAGTAGAGGCTAAAGCAGTACGAGCACGAGTCAGCTCTCGAGCCATCTCGTGGATCATAAGATAGCTAGCAGTGATATAACGAGAAAGGTGGCTAGCAACACTATCGGACTACGGATCAATGATAGGGAAACGGATACCACCATTGTCGTGTAGAGAAGGATAGTAGTAGAAACCTGGGTGGTTCTGCATCCGGACCTCGTTGTAACGAAGCTCGACAAGGACCTCGAATGCAGCAAACTGGACGGCTTGAGAAGCGGTAGAAGCGTAACCGCTCCAAGAGGTACGAGTGTAAGTGCTGGAATCGGAACTGGTGCACAGAGTAACCACCGCGTGATACTCATACACTGAGTCAGCTAGACGCTCCCGGTACATACGATAGGCTGGGTCATCACCGAGGGGGTACAGCCGACGCCACACGTTACGAAGGAGATGCGGCGACGTGTACGGCATCAGCTGCAACTGACACGGATACGGCACCGGAGCCATCTACACTCACAACCATTAGTAGGTTAGCATAAAAAAAATAAGACAAGTGCATGCAATGCACCAACCAGCTACAAATGCTACCGACACTCAACTAAAACTTGTATCTAACGTCCAGTTAACACGTTATAGTCTAGCGTGGCCTACAGTCAGCGCGGCTCTGATACCAAGCATTGTGGCACCCCGGCTCAGAGCAACCGGTTTGCCATGCATTGCCAGCCCAGAGACCTTGTCTTCTGGCAACACACAACATCTTGGTACAGAAAACAACCGCTTTATTGATGCTAGCGGATCAAAGTTTATATTACAATAGGTGGCGAGGCCAAGCAGCACACACGGTGCGGCTGAACAATATGTACATTATTTAGTGAACATAAAGGGGCCTCGATCATAGAACTACGCGGTAGCGGAACAACGTCGTAACGGAACTCCATAGCACAGGGACACCGATGTGGACATGATCTAGACTCGGACAACACTCCTTTCCAACGAGACTTTCCTGAAATCTGGCATGACACGCCAGGTCAGTACATTGAATGTACTTGCAAGCTCACAACAAGCATAAACATAATGACAAACAATTCATGATAATTAACCAATTAATAACAATGTAACAACATATCCAACATGCTGTGATCATACTCTTGTGATAAAAGTCCCTCGGACTGGCTTACCAACAGCGATCGCTCTTGGATCACAAAAGTACCAACCTCAAGGTATTAACTAGGGATATCTTGTGATCTTTCCGGCGATCACAACCATGACCACTATTTGGTCTTAAACGGTGATCCTTCCGGCGATCACAACCACGACCAACACTTGGTCTAAAACAACAAGATGGCCTTTCCGCCATCATCCACAGTGCAAAGTTCATAACTTAGTGTGCATAATTTATTAAACGTTAACCCATGGTGTGACCTACTTTTGAGCGTGTCTGTAACCGTGGACTCGGCTATCGATAGACTAATACACTCTGCAGAGGTAGCGCACTGTACCCACACCACGGAACCCATGGCCTCGCACTCCCATTCGGGTGGACCAGCGGCATTCCGACGAAACCCCTCCATTGCCATGACACTCTCTCGGCCACTCCGACTCACTCCCCACCGGGCTAGTCCTGGGTGGCCCCGTGTCTACCAAATACACGACGACCACTGTCATGGCCAAAACATAAACGATCCCTCTCGGGGACCCGGTACCATAAACTCAACAACGGGCACACAAGGTTATGTCTGCTTACTAGGCCAGGGTACCGCACGCCCATAACCTTCCCTCGTTGGAGGCACCGACCAGAGGCATGACAACGGACCGAATAAAGGCCTTCCCATAAAGGCAAATGCGGTTGCACTGGGAAAAACTCGATCCAATGGCACCATGACCCGGTGAACAATATATTCAAGTTGAGTTATTATCAGGTTCAACTTAACGTGAAAATAACCGATGTCATAGCATGCCATGAAATGCAACACTAACATATGCATCACATATTAACGTGACTGAGTCAACTATATCCACACTAAGCATCAACAACTCATGACACTTCTCTGGTTAAGATCAAACTTCACTTTAAACAGAATCTTTCCTAGCAAATTTTACCATTTTTACTCATGCAAGAAAATAACTCCACTAATTATCTATATCCATAACCATATTATTCTTTCATCACCCAAAAATATATCCTAGTTTCTTTACCAACTAAACTAACTTCAAACTTTCTGTGAATCAAGCATATTAACTAAAACAAGCAATTAACAGAATATAATTACCATGATAATGATTTAAATGCATGGATTAAATCATTTGTTCAAGTAAGAAAATCACAAATATTGTAATGGCACCATGGAAATGTTGATGTGGCTTGCCTTAGTTCAGATGAGGTTCACAAGCCTCCTGGTGATCCTCAAGACAAGCCTCACCCTCTGAAAATAATAAAAAACACAAAAAGAAAACATCAAGAACCCTTCTGAAATTCACCAGAAAATCTAGATAGCATGGAAAAATCTCATCTTTGGTGAGCTGATGCATTTCTGTACAAAGAACACAATGCAAAAAGAACCAATTCATTTGGACTTATGGTTAAAAAGTTTTGGCTGTTTGAAGCTCTCTGGATAAATTGAAATTTGAATTTGAATAAAAACAAACTGCGGGGTGACGTCGAAGGCGTAAAGCCTCGGGGCGCCACCACTCGTACCGCTTCATGCTGTACCGAGTGGCTGACTAGCAGGCCCTGCTAGTCAGGTGAGGAGGGTAGAGAGAGGGAAACAGAGGACGGCGTGGCGTCGCCGGAGCACACGCCGGCGGCGAGGGCTTCTTGGCCAAAACGATAGGGAGGGATCGAGAGAGGAGATGGAGGCGCACCTGTCCATACCCATAGAGTAGCTAGGGGTGGTCGGACGGCATCAGAATCAGCCTCTCTAGCGGAGGCAGAGAGAAGAGGTCATCGGAGACGAAGACGACGGTGAATGGAGGCGACTCGAGGGGCTCCAACCAGGCGGAACAGCACCACCGGAGAGTGTCGGAGGCCTGGAAGGGTTGCCCAGGCCTGGGAGGGGCTGGAGCTGCGGAGACGACCCTAGGGGATCGCCGGCGAGCTTGAGCTCAGGGACGGCGTCCCACGGCCTGCCCGACCGGGCTACGGCTATCTACGCGATTGTGGAGTGTGTGGGAGTGGTGGATGGTGCTCAAGGAGGCTGGGGAGGGCTCTATTTATAGCCGAGCGTCGAGGAGGGTTCGGGCTCCGCCGGTGGACACCTAGACACGGCACCCAGTGACGAACTGCGTCAGTGAGAGGGGGAGAAAGCTATGCAGCTCACGCGGGGACTGTGGGCAAACTGGGACGAGCACAGGAGCGAAGGGAAGGCGACGAGCACAGTGCGCCGCACACTGTTGCGTTGGCCAGACCGTGCCCGTGCTCGCTGCGGCGAGCTCCGGCGTTGTCGAGTGCTAGGGGGAGTTAAGAAGGTCGAGACGATGGTTGTGGCGCAGTTTGGCATGCTCAGGCAGGCGGGGAAGCGAGCACGCGCGCAACAGAGCGCTCGGCGGCACTCAGAGCGCGTCGGCTGCATGCCAGCACACCTGGACGAACGCGATCACCACATGAACTTTGCCCTTAGGCCGACCTAAGTCCAAAGTTCATGTCTGGCATGTTGTTCATGGTAGTTTTGAAGGTTACCACACTTGGGTTTGGTCTCAGGTGCAGTAAAAAAGATTTCACATGCGAGGTAAGTTTTTTGGACAATAACTTTGAGAGCTTGCTGTGGTCAAACTACTGGGAGTTGGGGGCTGGGCTTTGGAGGTTAGAAATCATCTACTAAGGTGATGAAGCACAAGAAAAATCAGCCACAATGGAGCAAGTAAAATGGTAGTTGTTGTAGAAACTACCATTTCTATCCAGAACAGAAATGATTTTCTGTAGCAAAAATATTCCAAAAAGTGATGAAATATTTTTGTGCAGAAACGTGCCCTAGGGTTCAAAGAATAATTGTGAATTTTCTCAGATTTTTATGGGCAAGAAAAATTGGGGTTGCTTTGGAGCACACTGAGCTAGCTAGGGTTTAAGAGAGGGAAATTAATATATTTCATTAAAGAAAAATATTCCAAATATTATTTTGGGTGAACCAGAGAGGGAATTATAGTTAGAGAGGGAAATGAGGCTCTTGGGTGAAAGCCAAGGGGTACCCAAGTGGTTAAGTCCATATGAAAAGATCCAAAACTCCAAATTTCAAATTCAAACCAACTAAGAATCAGGCAAAGAAAAGAGGGCAATAACCAAGCTGTCACACAATCCAGTAGGAGGCTCCTCAAAAGTCCCTTGTACCTACACAAACAAACAAGAACCTTGCAACCAACGCGATAAAGGGGTTGTCAATCCCTTCACGGTAACTTGCAAAAGTGAGATCTGATAGAGATAAATAAGATAAGATAAATATTTTTGGTATTTTTATGATATAGATTGGAAAGTAAAGATTGCAAAATAAAGTAGATTGGAAAATTATATGATAAAAGATAGACCCGGGAGCCATAGGTTTCACTAGTGGCTTCTCTCGAGATAGCAAAAGTATTACGGTGGGTGAACAAATTATTGTCGAGCAATTGATAGAAAAGTGCATAGTTATATCTAGGCATGATCATGTATATAGGCATCACGTCCGCAACAAGTAGATCGAAACAATTCTGCATCTACTACTATTACTCCACACATCGACTGACTCCTGCCTGCATCTAGAGTATTAAGTTCATAAGAACAGAGTAACGCATTAAGAAAGATGACATGATGTAGAGGGATAAAATGAAGCAATATGATATAAACCCCATATTTTTATCCTCGATGGCAACAATACAATACGTGCCTTGCTGCCCCTGCTGTCACTGGGAAAGGACACCGCAAGATTGAACCCAAAGCTAAGCACATCTCCTATTGCAAGAAAGATCAATCTAGTAGGCCAAACCAAACTGATAATTCAAAGAGACTTGCAAAGATAACTAATCACACATAAAAGAATTCAAAGGAGATTCAAATATTTCTCATAGATAAACTTGATCATAAACCCACAATTCATCGGATCTCGACAAACACACCGCAAAAAGAGTTACATCAAATAGATCTCCAAGAAGATCGAGGAGAACTTTGTATTGAGATTCAAAGAGAGAAAAGAAGCCATCTAGCTAATAACTATGGACCCGAAGGTCTGTGGTAAACTACTCACAACTCTTCGTTGAGGCCTTAGAGATGATGTAGAGGCTCTCCGTGGTCGATTCCCCCTCCGCGGAGCACTGGTGAAGGCACCAAGATGGGATCTCGCGGATATAGAAGGTTGCGGCGGTGGAATCAGGTTTTCGTGGTGCTCCTGGATGTTCTCGGGGTACGTGGATATATATAGGAGAGAGAAGTAGATCGGTGGATCCACGAGGGTGGGGGCGCGCCCACCGCCCTAGGGCGCACTGGGCACCCTCGTGGCCGCCTCGTTTGCTGCTTGACGTCCACTCCAAGTCTCCTAGATTGCGTTTGTTCCAAAAACATTGCTCTCGAAGGTTTCATTCCATTTGGACTCCATTTGATATTCCTTTTCTTCGAAACACTAAAATAGGCAAAAAACAGCTATTCAGGCTGGGCCTCCGGTTAGTAGGTTAGTCCCAAAAATGATTTAAAAGTGTAAAGTAATGCCCATAAACATCCGAAACAGGTAATATAATAGCATGGAACAATAAAAAATTATAGATACGTTGGAGACGTATCAAGCATCCCCAAGCTTAATTCTTGCTCGTCCTCGAGTAGGTAAATGATAAAAACAGAATTTTTGATGTGGAATGCTACCTAGCATAATTCTGAATGTAATTTTCTTTATTGTGGCATGAATGTTTAGATCCAAATGATTCAAAATAAAAGTTCATATTGACATAAGAGTAATAATACTTCAAGCATACTAACAAAGCAATCGTGTCTTTTCAAAATAACATGGTTAAAGAAAGCTATCCCTACAAAATCATATAGTCTGGCTATGCTCTATCTTCATCACACAAAGTATTTAATCATGTACAACCCCGATGACAAGCCAAGCAATTGTTTCATCCTTTAGTATTCTCAATCTTCTTCAACTTTCACGCAATACATGAGAGTGAGCCATGGATATAGCACTATATGTGGAATAGAATGGTGGTTATGGAGAAGACAAAAAGGGAGAAGATAGTCTCACATCAACTAGGCGTATCAACGGGCTATGGAGATGCCCATTAATAGATATCAATGTGAGTAGGGATTGCCATGCAACGGATGCACTAGAGCTATAAATGTATGAAAGTTCAACAAAAGAAACTAAGTGGGTGTGCATCCAACTTGCTTGCTCACGAAGACCTAGGGCGTTTTGAGGAAGCCCATCATTGGAATATACAAGCCAAGTTCTATAATGAAAAATTCCCACTAGTATATGAAAGTGACAACATAGGAGACTCTCTATCACTAGTAGAAAAACACCTATTAGTCCCGGTTCGTAAGGGCCTTTAGTCCCGGTTCATGAACCGGGACTAATGGGTCGTTACTAATACCTCCCCCCTTTAGTCCCGGTTCTAACACGAACCGGGACAGATGGTCCTCCACGTGGCCGATGCACCGAGCCCGGGCAGGGGGGCCTTTGGTCTGGGTTGGTGGCACCAACCGGGACCAAAAGGCATCCACGCGTCAGCATTCCAGTGGCTGGGGTTTTGTTTTTTTTGAAAGGAGGGGGGGTTGGGGGTTTTGGGGGTTAATTTAGGTGTTTCATATATTGTGTTAGCTAGCTAATTAATAGAGAGAAGTGTCCTCTCTTATGTCTGTGCTTGGTCGACGCTACGTACTATATATATACATATAGCCCTCGACACGCTAGCTAGTAAGAAAATGAAGGGAACCATCGAGTACATAAGTTCGTCATGCATACCGAGAGAAATGATCGATCGACCTCTCCTTCTCCGAGAGATTGGTCGAACAACAAGTTTTCGTATCATGTACGTCCGACGCTACTGGCTACATACATGTACAATATATAAGATCTCTCAATTACAGTCCCCTAGCATTTGAAATCAAGTTCCACATGGTATTCTCCGGCTTTATTGATGACGTAGTCAAGAAAGAATCACGCCAATTCCTCTTGAATTGTTTTCATGCGGTCTGGTTCTAGGAGTTCATTCCACATCTGTCACGTCAAATTTGAAGAAGGGGGTAAATTAATACATATATATGAATGAAACTCAACAGAAATAATGGTGTAATAAAATGAAATTGTGAATATTATTAATTGCTTACGCACTTCATATTGTCTTTGAGAGTAGCCCCGCTTGTTTTTCAAAGTCGCGTTGTGGATGAACTCGCACACGTAGTATCCACATAAATCATTCCCTTGTTCCTGCCACAAGCACTTTACGAGAAATAGAGGTCAATCAAACTGATAATGAAGCATTATAAATGGCATTGATGAAAGTATAGCTATAGAATCAACAGGAGATGCGCACAACTAGCTAGCCAGTAGTACTTACTTTCGGGTATGTATATCGCAGCTCCTTCGGCAGTCCCGGAGCTTGTGCAGTGAACTGTTTCCAAACCCTGCAAGACAAAGAAAATAATTATTATTACTTGAGATATCAGGAAATGAACAAAAAGTTGTCGATATGGAGCGATAATGATCGATTGAACTTACTTGCTGAGCATTTCAGTTATGTCCGCATAGGTGCTGGGATCTTTCCGTCTCGAGTCTAAGACGATTACTAGTCCACGCTCAAGCTTAATCTCCAGAAGAATATAGTGGAAACTGTGCACGCATGCATAACTCATCAATTACATTACTATAACCTCGCTCGAGTAATAAGGGAAACCTATGCAAACGATCAGTAACACTCACTTGCCGTTGTAAGGAAAGAGTATGGTATCTTTGTTTTGATTTTTGATCAACGATTGTAGCAAGTTGTCCTCGGCCTCTTTGACGTGCTTTTCAACCAGAAATACATCTATGATATTTGTGTTAATGAACCCAATATCATAGATTTCATTTTTTTTCACTCGACGATCTTCAATCTGCATAATATATTGAGGATAATTAATTATAAATACATGCAATGAAAGAGCTGAGCTATATATAGAGACTTAATGACAGAAATAGTACTTACAGGCAGTAGCAAAAGACCGTTAATTTATCGAGGGCCTTTTGATTGAAGAACGCGAAGAACTCCTCAAATGGAACACACAACAGATCAGTTCCAACAAGGTCATGCTCCTCTTTAATGTGCAGATACAAACTATTCGCCCCCTCAGACTCTCTGCAGGTTTTCATGTACCAAGTATGGAACCTTTGCATCATCGTTGTTAGAGATTTTTCATCTTTGACGAGAGGCTTCCCGTACTCGTATCTGTGTTCTTCCACCATCATGTAATCAAGAAGTGCATCGTCAGGCAGGTAATCTTGTAGATTGCCATAACTGGCCACCATCCCCGAAACATTAGCGACGATGTTGCCGCTAGACGCATTGAGCGGGGGGCACGATTGGTTTGCTTGTTCGCCGAGCTGGTCAATTTTTTTTGCAGCTGCTCGTTCTTTTGCTCTTTGATGTCTGATAGTACTTCCTGACCGCTCCGCTTGGAGATATGTCTGTTCAGTAATGCGCTCATAGTTAGTTCTCAGCGGAGACTTTGCCGGTTTCCTCAGGGCATCGAGAGTGCACTTTGCTTTCACCGGATCTACCTTCTCCTCCGGAGGTGTATGTCTCTTTGCTTTCACCCCTTCAAAGAACTCCTTCACGTGGGCCTGCACGATCGTATTGTTTTCCTCCTTGGTCCTCTCGTACAGTAACTTCTCTAGAGGCTTTAGAGGTGGACCATATCTGTATTGCCTCTCTCCTCTTCTTGTGCTGCTAGACGCCGGAGCAGACGGAGCAGCTGCGGCATCTGTCTTCTTTCGTGCTTGCTTACGAGGCGGAGGAGAAGGACTACGACGCGCCGGAGCAGCCGGGGCGGCGAAGGGTCTCTTCCGCCCTTGCTGGCGAGGCGAAGAAGGAGGAGGCGGAGTGCCGCCACGCACCGGAGAAGGAGGCGGAGTGCCGCCACGCGTGCCCTGATCGTCAGTCGCCGGAGGAGGAGGCGGTGGAGGAGGCGGAGTGCCGCCACGCGTGCCCTAATCGTCACTCGTCAGAGGAGGAGGCGGTGGAGGAGGCGGAGTGCCCTGACTTGCCGGAGGAGGAGGAGGAGGCGGAGGCGTCCAGTTCAGAAGGTTGATGAGCTCCTTCCGCCATAGGCATGGAGTCTTCAGAGTAGAACCCAGCCTAGTCTCCCCTTCACCGGTAGGGTGCTCAAGCACGAGGTCCTCAAATCCCTCCGTTATTTCATCCACCATCACCTTAGCATATCCTTCTGGAATCGGCTGGCAGTGATAAGTTGTGCTGGGTCCACTAGGATAAACTTGGCCAACAGCCGCCTTGACCTTCAAATTCATCCATCGCGCCATAATGTGGCAATTTTGAGACTCTGTGATACCATCCACGGGATAGCTGGCAGGAGTCGTCAAGACATGCTCCGGCTGAAGCAGCTCGGTGGAAGCCATGCTGCTTCTCCGCTGAGATGGCGGGGTAGCTTCGGGGGAAGCTTCGGCAGCTCATTTGCTGTGATCTGCTGCTTCTTGTTCCTCTAGCCCCATTACCCTTTCGTGCAGCACCTGCAGTTGGTCCTGCTCCAGTTTCTTCCTCCTCTCGTGGGTTTTGTAACCCCCTGCGTCTGGAAAACCAACCTTCCACGGAATGGAGCCTGGCGTGCCTTGTGTCCGTCCAGGGTGCACAGGATTCCCAAGGGCCATTGTGAGCTTGTCCTTCTCCCTGTTTGGAAGGAACGTCCCTCGCTGCGCTGCATCGATATAGTGTCGAAGGTTCTTGACTGGTATTTGCAGTTGCTCGTCCGTCCACCGGCACTTCCTCGTTATAGGTCCAAGGTTCCGCCAGCCTCAAGAACCAAGTCGCAACGGTCAGCAAGACATTGTCTCTGGATTGATCCCTTTTTCAAGCAGATCATTCTCAGCCTTGGACCACTTAGGCCGGGCTTTGAGGTAGCCACCTGACCCCGTGCGATGGTGAAGCTTCTTCTTCGCAGCATTTTTCTTGTTTGTCGCCGACATCTTCATACTCTTTTCCGATGTCTTGTGGGCCACAAATGCGGGCCAGTGATCTTTGATCTTCTCATATTTGCCGATGAATTCTGGTGTCTTTTCTTTCTCGACAAACTGGTTCAGCTCTTTCCTCCACCTCCTCATCAGGGTTGCCATCTTCTTAAGAGCACAAGACTTGATTAATTGCTCTTTAACTGGCTTCTCCGGATCCTCCTCTGGTGGTAGGGTGAAATTTGCCTTCAGCTCAGTCCAAAGATCTTCTTTCGCATATCATTGACATAAGACACCTCGTGGTCTTCCTCCTTAGGCTTATACCATTCTTTGGATGTTGATCGGGATCTTGTCCCTAACAAGAACCCCCTGACCGAAAGCGAAAATGCCTTCCTTGTCCGGATGGGTTCAATCGATTCGTCGTCGGGCGCGATTTCTATGATCTCAAACTTTTCATCCGAGCTCAACTTTTTCTTCGGGCCTCGTCTCCTTACCAAAGTTGTGCTCGATCCGGAGGGCTAAACATTATAAGGAAGAAAGACGAGAGTAATTAATATGTGTACATATACCAAAACAATGGATGCATCAATTAACTAGTCAGCACGGGCTTAACTAATATATATATACCTGGCCGGACTCGGTTCGGTGACCGGAGCAGTCAGCATGGTCTCCTTCTTGTACCTCCATTGTGTCACCGGAGCCATCATGAACATAGTCCTCTTCTTGTACCGGCATTAATGGGTCGAAGCCATCATGAACATAGCCCTCTTCTTCACCCAGTCCTTCCTGACCATCGGTCTCATTGAGAAATGATGCAACTTCATCACTTCCTTGTGCGATTATGTC
Organism: Aegilops speltoides; assembly: GCA_021437245.1. Classification (NCBI taxonomy): domain Eukaryota; kingdom Viridiplantae; phylum Streptophyta; class Magnoliopsida; order Poales; family Poaceae; genus Aegilops; species Aegilops speltoides. The sequence goes on from CM038142.1 coordinate 407,711,870, forward strand.
CCCCAACATCGCTTCTGTTCTTCGTCTCGGGAGTGCTCCATAATTTCTGCAAATATTTACAACATGTCAATTATTATTCAAACATGGTACAGATGGATATATATATATATATATATTAGTGGCAAACGTAGAACTAGCTAGCTAATCACAATAAGGAATCATGTTAGTGGCCTCGACGCTGCTTCTCTAGGGTTTGGGGTCACCTCGACACAACGCTTCAAGGGTTTGGGGTGGCCTCGACGACAACGCTCTTTTAACTTGACAAATTTGGGTGGCCTCGAGAGAGTTAATTTGTTGGGTAGGGGCGCGGCGGGAGGGGGTAGGAGACCAATATCGTTTTCTCTCTAGGGTTTGGGTGTCCTCGAGAGTTTTGGTCGAGCAAGAGGGCCGAGGGGGGTGCTGCAGTTGTATAAGTTATCACGGTCGAGAGGGGGTATATATATCGACCGCCCCTCATGTCGAAGTTATCTAGAGGGGGTTATATCGACAACGACGTGACATACATATACATGGGAAAATAATGTTATCGGGGAGGGGGTATCGGTACCACCCCCTCGTGTTGAAGTTTTTCTTTCTCCTCTATTCCTTTCTTTCTTCTTCTCCTCTTCTTTTTCTTCTTCTCCCTCGAGAATTAAGGAAAAGGAAGAAAACAAGAAGAAGGAAGAAGGAAGAAGAAGAAGAAAAAAAAGAAGAAAAAAAAAGAGGAGAAGAAGAAAGGAATAGAGGAGAAGAAGAAAAAATAAAAAAAAAATTCTTCTATTTTTTCTTCTTCTCCTCTATTCCTTTATTCTTCTCCTCTTCTTTTTCTTCTTTTTTCCTCTTCTTATTTATTTCTCCTCTTCTTCCTCTCTTCTTTTTCTCCTTTCTTCTTCTTCTTATTTTCCTTTTCCTCTCATTCTTTTCTTCTTCTTCTTCCTTCTTCCTTCTTCCTCTTTTCTTCCTTTTCCTTATTTTACTTTCTCCTCTACACTAACCTAAAATGCACTAACCTAAAATCGATATCTACTAACAACCTAAATATAAAATTAATACAAATATGAAAAACATATATAAACAAAAATGCTATGAACATTATATTCATACATACATATATAGCCACATCCATTCATCATATATATAGCTACCACATACATATATACATTATATATGAAAAAATGCAATGAACAAAAAAATACACTTATGAAAAAAATACTATGAACATGTACACATATATACACATACAAACACATATACATTAAAAAAGCATAAAAAATACATATATACTTGCATATATGTATAAATTTTGCATATATAATTTTGCATATATAAACTTCTGCATATATAAAAAGAGGAAAAAAGGCGCGGCCGGACCGGCGGCGGCGTGTGGTCAGGGGCGACGGCGACGGGTTGGGAAAGGCGGCATGCGCGGCGACGGCGACGGGTCGGTGAAGGGGCGAGCAGACGGCGACGGCAACGGGTCGGGAAGGGGCGGTGCACGCGGCGACGGCGACGGGAAAGGCGGTGAGGCAGGCGCATAACGATGGTGTCGGGGCGGCGATGCATGGCGGCGGCGGCGGTGTCGGGGCGATGGTTTCGGCGGCGGCAACAGCGAGCTAGACCAGCCTGACGGCGTTGGGGCAGGGCTCGGCGGCGACGGCGACGAGGAGCAGAGGCGTCGGGGCGAGAAGAAAGAGATGGGTTTTGGCGAAAACTGCTAAGTCCTGTATATATAGCAAGAGCATTGGTCCCGGTTGGTGGCTCCAACCGGGACTAATGCCCCCTTTAGTCCCGGTTGGTGCCACCAACCGGGACCAAAGGCCTCTTTTCAGCAGAAGCGGCGGCCTTTGGTCGGTTGGTGGCACTAACTGGGACTAGCAGTGCATTGGTACCGGTTCGTGGCTCCAACCGGTACCAATGCCCCTTTAGTCCCGGTTGGTGCCACCAACCGGGACCAAAGGCCCCTGTGCTGCCCGCGTCGGGGCCAAAGTTTAGTCCCACCTCGCTAGTTGAGAGGGGCGCGCAGTGGTTTATAAGCCCCACTGCCGCACCCCTCTCGAGCTCCTCTCGACCACAGGCTTTCGGGCCTACTTGCTAAACTTTGCTTGGTGGGCCTTCTGGGCCTACTGCGGGCCTGAATCCTGGCCCATAGTAGGGTTTCATGTCGTATTCAGGCCGTGGGGGCCCAGTAGGAGGCATTTTTTTCTTTACTTATTGTTGCTATTTTTATTTTTTTCCTGTTTTTTGTTTTGTTTTCTGCATTATTTATTTTCTTTTGTTTTTTGCTTTATTTTTAATTCTTTTTGCTTTTAGTTTTAGGAAAATTATAAACTTTCTGTTAGTGCCATTACTTTTCAAATTTGAAAACACTTTTTTGTTTTTTTGTTTTCTTTCTTGCTTTATTTATTTTATTTTGTTTCTACTTACAACAAAATACTTATTGTTGCTATTTTTAATTATTACGAGGGCGAACCATAAGACATTAAAGCATTTCAAATGAACTCGAAAAAGTTGAAAGTTGGCATGGTATCATAAATTGACCCACACATAGCATGTGCATGTACAAAACGAACAATGGTATCATACTAAATCGGTTACAAAGTTGGCATGGTATCATCATAATAGTTGCGGGAGAAAGTCTTCACTTTTTCTTCGCTTGTGTCATTTGCTTATTGCGTCGTAACCATGGATAATCTTCATCGTTTATCAGGATGCTAGGGTCAGCCTTGACTTTAAAGGGAGGAATTTCATGAAACTTTTCATAATCTTCAGATATGTCTGTCTTGTCCTCCACTCCCACAATGTCCCTTTTTCCTGAAAGAACTATGTGGCACTTTGGCTCATCGTATGATGTATTCGCTTCCTTATCTTTTCTCTTTCTTGGTCTGGTAGACATGTCCTTCACATAGATAACCTGTGCCACATCATTGGCTAGGACGAACGGTTCGTCAGTGTACCAAGATTTTTCAGATCCACTGTTGTCATTCCGTACTATAGGTCTACCTGTACCCCGCCTCCTGACAGATTGACCCATTTGCACTTAAACAAAGGGACCTTAAAATCATGTTCATAGTCAAGTTCCCATATGTCCACTATGTAACCATAATATCTATCCTTTCCCCTCTCGGTTGTTGCATCAAAGCGGACATCGCTGTTTTGGTTGGTGCTCTTTTGATCTTGGTCAATCATGTAAAATGTATTCCCATTTATCTCGTATCCTTTCCAAATCAATACAGTCAAAGATGGTCCCCTGGACAACAAGTACAGCTCATCACAAATAGTGTTGTCACCTCTGATACATGCTTCCAACCAACTGCTGAAAGTCCTGATGTATTCACATGTAATCCAGTCGTCGCACTGCTCTGGGTGTTTGGAGTGCAGACTGTTCTTGTGTTCATCGACATACGGGGTAGTGTGCTTGAGACCAAGAATATCCGCCCTGCATATTATTGAGTCCCTTCCAAGCGTGCCTTTTCCAGTCAGTCTCCCCTCATACCGCGATTTAGGGAGACCTATCTTTTTAAGGCCAGGAATGAAGTCAACACAAAACCTGATGACATCCTCTGTTTGATGGCCCATGGAGATGCTTCCTTCTGGCCTAGCGCGGTTACGGACATATTTCTTTAGGACTCCCATGAACCTCTCAAAGGGGTACATATTGTGTAGAAATACGGGGCCCAGAATGACAATCTCGTCAACTAGATAAACTAGGACGTGTGTCATGATATTGAAGAAGGATGGTGGGAACACCAGCTCGAAACTGACAAGGCATTGCACCACATCACTCCTTAGCCTTGGTACGATTTCTGGATGGATCACCTTCTGAGAGATTGCATTGAGGAATGCACATAGCTTCACAATGGCTAATCGGACGTTTTCTGGTAGAAGCCCCCTCAATGCAACCGGAAGTAGTTGCGACATAATCACATGGCAGTCATGAGAATTTAGGTTCTGAAACTTTTTCTCTGCCATATTTATTATTCCTTTTATATTCGACGAGAAGCTAGTCGGGACCTTCATACTAAGCAGGCATTCAAAGAAGATTTCCTTCTCTTCTTTGGTAAGAGCATAGTGGCGGGACCTTCATCTTGCTTTGGAGGCATGCTGTCTTTTTCGTGCAAATGTTGCAGGTCCTCCGTGCCTCATTGTATCTTTTGTCTTCCCATACTCGCCCAAGAAGCCTAGCACGTTCACGCAAAGGTTCTTCGTCACGTGCATCACGCCGATCAAGAGCGGACCTCTAGGTCTTTCCAAAGAGGGTAGGTCCCAAAATATAGATTTCTTCTTCCACATGGGTGCGTGTCCCCCAGCGTCACTCGGAACAGCTAGTCCGCCGGGACCCTTTCCAAAGATTACGTGTAAATCATTGACCATAGCAAGTACGTGATCACCGGTACGCATGGCGGGCTTCTTCCGATGATCTGCCTCGCCTTTGAAATGCTTGCCTTTCTTTCGACATTGATGGTTGGTCGGAAGAAATAGATGATGGCCTGTGTACACATTCTTCCCGCAGCTTGCGGTATATACTATCGATGTCAAGTAAACAATGCGTGCATGCATGGTATCCCTTGTTTGTCCGTCACGAAAGGTTCTTGAGCGGGCCAATCATTGATGGTCACAAACAGCAACGCCTTTAGGTTAAATTCCTCCTGTTTGTGCTCATCCCACGTACGTACACCGTTTCCATTCCACAGCTATAAAAGTTCTTCAACTAATGGCCTTAGGTACACATCAATGTCATTGCCGGGTTGCTTACGGCCTTGGATGAGAACGGCATCATAATGAACTTCCGCTTCATGCACATCCAAGGAGGAAGGTTATACATACATAGAGTCACGGGCAGTGCTGTGATTGCTGCTCTGCTCCCGAAAGGATTAATGCCATCCGCGCTTAAAGCAAACCATACGTTCCTTGGCTCACTTGCAAACTCATCCCATACTTTCTCTTGATTTTTCTCCATCTGCGACCCGTCACGGGTGCTCTCAACTTCCGTCTTTCTTACGGTCCTCACTGTGCCATCGCATCAACTTGGCATGCTCTCCGTTTACGAGCAGACGTTTCAACCGTGGTATTATAGGAGCGTACCATATCACCTTCGCAGAACCCTCTTCTGGGGGCTCGCCGTCAACATCACCAGGTCATCTCGTCGATCTTATACCGTAATGCACCGCATATCGAGCATGCGTTCAGATCCTTGTACGCACCGCATGTAGAGGATGCGATCATTAGGGCATGCATGTATCTTCGCACCTCCAATCCTAGAGGGCATCGACCTTCTTTGCTGCGTATGTCTTGTCGGGCAATTCGTTATCCTTTGGAAGCTTCTTCTTCAATATTTTCAGTAGCTTCTCAAATCCTTTGTCGAGCACAGACATTCTCGCCTTCCATCGCAGCAATTCGAAGACGGTACCGAGCTTTGTGTTGCCATCTTCGCAATTGGGGTACAACCCTTTTTTGTGGTCCTCTAACATGTGATCGAACTTCAGCTTCTCCTTTTGACTTTCGCATTGCGTCCTTGCATCGACAATAACCCGGCGGAGATCATCATCATCGGGCACATCGTCTGGTTCCTCTTGATCTTCAGCAGCTTCGCCCGTTGCAGCATCATCGTGCACATCGTCTGGTTCCTCTTGATCTTCAGTAGCATCACCGTATTCAGGGGGCACATAGTTGTCATCGTATTCTTCTTCTTCGCCGTCTTCCATCATAACCCCTATTTCTCCGTGCCTCGTCCAAACATTATAGTGTGGCATGAAACCCTTGTAAAGCAGGTGGGTGTGGAGGATTTTCCGGTCAGAGTAAGACTTCGTATTCCCACATATAGGGCATGGACAACATGTAAAACCATTCTGCTTGTTTGCCTCAGCCACTTCGAGAAAATCATGCACGCCCTTAATGTACTCGGAGGTGTGTCTTGAACCGTACATCCATTTTTTGACACTTCGAACCGTACATCCATTGCCGGTTCATCTGCGTGCATTATATATAATTAAGTGTGTCAAAAATCATTAGTGAACATCATGAATAGATAATTAAGTGACCAAATTAATAGAAGTTCATCATCACATTAAAACCAAAGTACATACATAGTTCTCATCTAACAACATAAAGCTCTGCAGAGCATCTAAATTAATTAAACCATACACTGAAACTATGTAAAACATTTCAATGCGAAAACAAATGCGATCATAATCGCAACCAATGTAACAACTAATCCAATGGCATAATCATACCAAGCCTCGGTATGAATGGCATATTTTCTAATCTTTCTAATCTTCAAGCGCATTGCATCCATCTTGATCTTGTGATCATCGACGACATCCGCAACATGCAACTCCAATATCATCTTCTCCTCCTCAATTTTTCTAATTTTTTCCTTCAACAAATTGTTTTCTTCTTCAACTAAATTTAACCTCTCGACAATAGGGTCGGTTGGAATTTCCGGTTCAACAACCTCCTAGATAAATAAAATCTATGTCACATTGGTCGGCATAATTGTCATAAACAATAAATGAACCAATAGTTATGAAAAGATAATATATACCACATCCGAATCATAGACAGGACGAGGGCCGACGGGGGCGGATACCAAAACCATCGCACTATATAAGATGCAATAATAAAAGTTAGAAAATAATACAAGTATCTATCTAAACATACAAGTAAGAATATTTTTCCTTTCAGAAAGAAGATAAGAACAAGAGGCTCACCACGGTGGTGCCGGCGATGAGATCGGAGCGGGTGCTCGACGACGGTGAAGACGGGGACGGGGCCTGATGGACCGCTAAACCTAGACAAATATTGATGAAAATGGAGCTTGGCGGTCGAGCTTGGAGAGGAGAAACCTTAAGTAGTGTGGCTCGGGCATTCCATCGAACACCTTGTGTGCATAGGAGGTGAGCTAGAGCACCACCAAGCCCTCTCCCCCTCGGCCAGAAAAAACAGAGCAGTGTGCTCTGCTCTTGCGCGAGGGGGTATATATAGGCACCACCATTGGTCCCGGTTGGTGGCATGAACCGGGACCAATGGTGGTGGGCCAGGAGCGAGGCCCATTGGTCCCGGTTCGTCCCACCAACCGGGACCAAAATGTCCAGACGAACCGGGACCAATGGCCCATGTGACCCGGCCGGCCCCCGTGGCTCACGAACCGGGTCCAATGCCCCCATTGGTCCCGGTTCTGGATTGAACCAGGACTAATGGGCTGGACCGGCCTGGACCATTGGCCCCTTTTCTACTAGTGTATCATGAAGATCATGGTTCTACTTTGAAGCACAAGTGTGGTAAAAGGATAGTAGCATTGTCCCTTCTCTCTTTTTCTCTCATTTTTTTTCTTTTTTTTCTCTCTTTTTTTTTTCTTTTTTTCTTTTTTTGTCTTTTTTGGCCTTTCTCTTTTTTTATTTGGCCTTTATTTTTTTATAAAGACTGAAGTCTCAACCCGACTTGTGGGGGAATCATAGTCTCCATCATCCTTTCCTCACTTGGGACAATGCTCTAATAATGAAGATCATGACACTTTTATTTACTTACAACTCAAGAACTACAACTCGATACTTAGAAAAAAATATGACTCTATATGAATGCCTCCGGCGGTGTATCGGGATATGCAATGAATCAAGAGTGACATGTATGGAAGAATTATGAAGGTGGCCTTGCCACAAATATGATGTCAACTACATGATCATGCAAAAGCAATATGACAATGATGATGCGCGTCATAATAAATGGAACGGTGGAAAGTTGCATGGCAATATATCTCGGAATGGCTATGGAAATGCCATAATAGGTAGGTATGGTGGCTGTTTTTAGGAAGGCGTATGGTGGGTGTATGGTACCGGCGAAAGTTGCGCGGCACAAGAGAGGCTAGCAATGGTGGAAGGGTGAGAGTGCGTATAATCCATGGACTCAACATTAGTCATAAAGAACTCATATACTTATTGCAAAAATCTACAAGTCATTGAAAACAAAGTACTACATGCATGCTCCTAGATTTGTACGAAAATACCAACGCTCGTCCCCGACCGCCACTCATAAGGAAGACAATCAATAAATAAATTATGCTCCAACTTCATCACAAAGTGGTTCACCATACGTGCATGCTACGGGAATCACTAACTTCAACACAAGTATTCCTCAAATTCATAATTAATCCACTAGCATGACTCTAATATCACCATCCTCATATCTCAAAACAATTATCAAGCATCAAATTGATCATTGCATCCAATTCACTTTCTATGATAGTTTTTATTATACCCAAACTTGGATGTCCATCATTCTAGGACCAATTTATAACCATAGCAAATACCATGATGTTCTAAAAGACTCTCAAAATGATATAAGTGAATCTTGAGAGATCAACAATTTCCACAAAATAAAGCCACCGCCGTGCTCTAAAAGATATAAGTGAAGAACTAGAGCAAAAATTATCTAGCTCAAAAGATATAAGTGAAGCACATAGAGTATTCTAATAAATTCCAAATCAAGTTGTCTCTCCCAAAATGTGTGTACAGCAAGGATGATTGTGTTAAACTAAAAGGCAAAGACTCATATCATACAAGACGCTCCAAGCAAAACACATATCATGTGGCAAAAAAAATAGCTCCAAGTAAAGTTACCGATAGACGAAGACGAAAGAGGGGATGCCTTCCGGGGCATCCCCAAGCTTAGGCTTTTGGTTGTCCTTGGATTATCTTGGGGTGCCATGGGCACCCCAAGCTTAGGCTCTTGCCACTCCTTATTCCATAATCCATCAAATCTTTACCCAAAACTTGAAAACAACACAACAGAAAACTCAACAGGAAATCTCATAAGCTCCGTCAGTGCAAGAAAGAAAAACTACCACATAAGTTACTGCAATGAACTCATTATTTATTTATTTTGGTGTTAAACCTACTGTATTCCAACTTCTCTATGGTTCATACCCCCGATACTAGCCATATATGCATCAAAATAAGCAAACAACACACAGAAAACAGAATCTTTCAAAAACAGAACAGTCTGTAGCAATCTGTAACTTTAGAATACTTATGCAAGTCTAAAAATCCTACCAAAATAAGAAGTCCTGGGAAATTTGTCTATTGATCTACTGCAAAAATAATGAACGCAAAATCACATTTCTGTGATTTACTAAAATTATTCTTGTGCGCGCAAAAGTTTCTGTTTTTCAGCAGAATCAAATTAACTATCACCGTAGGTTATCCTATAGGTTCTACTTGGCACAAACACTAATTAAAACATAAAACCACATCTAAACAGAAGCTAGATGAATTATTTATTACTAAACAGAAGAAAAAAGCAATAAACAAAAATAAAAATTGGGTTGCGTCCCAACAAGCACTATCGTTTAACGCCCCTAGCTAGGCATAACATCGAGAATAGATCTAAGTATTGCCATCTTTGGTATTCAATTCATAAGTGGATCGCATGATAGTTTCATAAGGTAATTTGATTTTCTTTCTTGGAATGTGTTCCATGCCTTTCCTTAATGGAAATTGGAATCTAATATTCCCTTCCTTCATATCAATAATTGCACCAATCGTTCTAAGGAAAGGTCTACCAAGAATAATAGGACATGAAAGATTGCAATCTATATCAAGAACGATAAAATCTACGGGCACATAATTCCTATTTGTAACAATAAGAACATCATTGGTCCTTCCCATAGGTTTCTTAATTGTGGAATCCGTAAGGTGCAAGTTTAAGGAGCAATCATCAAAATCATGGAAACCTAGCACATCACATAAAGTTTTCGGAATCGTGGAAACACTAGCACCCAAATCACACAAAGCATAGCATTCATGATCTTTAATTTTAATTATTATAGTAGGTTCCCACTCATAATAAAGTTTTCTAGGTATAGAAACTTCCAATTCAAGTTTTTCCTCATAAGATTGCATCAAGGCATCAACAATATGTTCGGTAAAAGCTTTATTTTGACTATAAGCATGAGGAGAATTCAACACGGATTGCAACAAGGAAGTACAATATATTAAAGAACAATTATCATAATTAAATTCCTTGAACTCCATAATAGTATGTTCAATGCTATGTAAAGTTTTGACCTCTCCGATCCCACTTTTACCAAATTTAGCATCAAGATCTAAAAATTCCGAATCATTGGGATGCCTTTTAACTAAAGTTGACTCATCTCTAGTCCCATCATTATCAAGATTCATATTGAAAAACAAATATTTAATAGGGGACACATCAATAACTTCTAGATCTTCATCATTATTTTCATAGAAACTAGAAGAACACGCTTTTACAAAGCAATCTTTCTTAGCACGCATCCTAGCGGTTCTTTCTTTGCACTCATCAATGGAAATTCTCATGGCTTTGAGAGACTCATTGATATCATGCTTAGGTGGAATAGATCTAAGTTTCAAAGAATCAACATCAAGAGAAAGTCTATCAACGTTCCTAGCCAATTCATCAACTTTAAGCAATTTTTCTTCAAGCAAAGCATTGAAATTCTTTTGAGAGATCATAAATTCTTTAACACTATTCTCAAAATAAGAGGACATCTTATTAAAATTTCCATAAGAGTTGTCGCAGGAATTACCATAATTATTAGAGTAATTACTAGGAAAGGGCCTAGGATTAAAGTTTCCTCTATAAGCATTGTTACCAAAATTATTCCTACCAACAAAATTCACATCCATAGATTCATTATTATTCTCAATCAAAGTAGACAAAGGCATATAATTGGGATCAATAGGAGCACTCTTAGTAGCAAACAATTTCATAAGTTCATCCATATTTCCACTCAAAACATTAATTTCTTCTATTGCATGAACTTTTTTACAAGTAGATCTTTCGGTGTGCCATTGAGAATAATTAACCATAATGTTATCAAGGAGTTTAGTAGCTTCTCCTAATGTGATTTTAATAAAAGTGCCTCCCGCGGCCGAATCTAAAAGATTTCTAGAAGCAAAATTCAATCCGGCATAAAATTTTTGTATGATCATCCATAAATTCAAACCATGAGTAGGGCAATTGTGAATCATTAATTTCATTCTTTCCGAAGATTGGGCAACATGCTCATGATCAAGTTGTTTAAAATTCATAATATCGTTTCTAAGAGAGATGATCTTAGCGGGAGGAAAATACTTAGATATAAAAGCATCTTTGCATTTATTCCATGAATCAATACTATTTTTAGGCAAAGACGAAAACCAAGTTTTAGCACGATCTGTAAGTGAAAACAGAAATAACTTCAATTTAACAATATCATTATCCGTATCTTTCTTCTTTTGCATATCACCTAAATCCTCAAAGTTGTTTAGATGAGTAGCGGCATCTTCACTAGGAAGGCCGGAGAATTGATCTTTCATGACAAGATTCAACAAAGCAGCATTGATTTCACAAGATTCGGTATCATTAAGAGGAGAAATCGGAGTGCTAAGGAAATCATTATTATTGGTATTGGGAAAATCACACAATTTGGTATTATCTTGCGCCATCGTGACAAGCAATCCAACACACAAGCACATAAGAAGGCAAGCAAAGGAGAGAGGAGAACGGGAAAGAGAGGGCGAATAAAACGGCAAGGGTGAAGTGGGGGAGAGGAAAACGAGAGGCAAATGGAAAATAATGTAATGCGAGGGAGATGAGTTTGTGATGGATACTTGGTATGTCTTGACTTGAGTGAAGACCTCCCCGGCAACGGCGCCAGAAATCCTTCTTGCTACCTCTTGAGCACTGCGTTGGTTTTCCCTTGAAGAGAAAAGGGTGATGCAGCAAATGAAGGAAATATGCCCTAGAGACAATAATAAACTTATTAGTTATTTCCTTATTTCATGATAAATGTTTATTATTCATGCTAGTATTGTATTAACCCGAAACATAATACATGTGTGAATACATAGACAAACATAGTGTCACTAGTATGCCTCTACTTGACTAGCTTGTGAATCAAAGATGGTTAAGTTTCCTAGCCATGGACAAAAGAGTTGTAATTTGATTAACGGGATCACATCATTAGGAGAATGATGTGATTGACATGATCCATTCCGTTAGCCTAGCACTTGATCGTTTAGTATGTTGCTATTGCTTTCTTCATGACTTATTTCCTGTAACTATGAGATTATGCAACTCCCGTTTGCCGGAGGAACACTTTGGGTGCTACCAAACGTCACAACGTAACTGGGTGATTATAAAGGAGTACTACAGGTGTCTCCAAAGGTACATGTTGGGTTGGCGTATTTCAAGATTAGGTTTTGTCACTCCGATTGTCGGAGAGGTATCTCTTGGCCCTCTCGGTAATGCACATCACTATAAGCCTTGCAAGCAATGTAGCTAATGAGTTAGTTACGGAATGATGCATTACGTAATGAGTAAAGAGACTTGCCGGTAATGATATTGAACTAGGTATTAGATACCGACGATCGAATCTCGGGCAAGTAACATACCGATGACAAAGGAAACAAAGTATGTTGTTATGCGGTTTGGCCGATAAAGATCTTCGTAGAATATGTAGGAGCCAATATGGGCATCCAGGTTCCGCTATTGGTTATTGACCAAGAATAGTTCTAGGTTATGTCTACATAGTTTTCGAACCCGTAGGGTCCGCACGCTTAAGGTTTCGATGACAATTATATTATGAGTTTATGAGTTTTAATGTACCGAAGGAGTTCGGAGTCCCGGATGAGATCGGGGACTTGACGAGGAGTCTCGAAATGGTCGAGACGTAAAGATCGATATATTGGATGACTATATTCGGAGTTCGAAAAGGTTCCAGTGATTGGGTATTTTTGAATCTGGGAGAGTTATGGAATTCGCCGGGAAGTATATGGGCCTTATTGGGCCATACAGGGAATAGAGGAGAGAGGCCAAAGGAAGGAGGCCTGCGCCCCCCTCTGGTCCGATTGGACAAGGCGCAGCCCCTTTCCTTCTTCCTCTCCCCTCTTTCCCCTTCTCCTACTCCAACAAGGGAGGTGGAATCCTACTAGGACTAGGGAGTCCTAGTAGGACTCACACTTGGCGCGCCCATCCTAGGGCGGCCTCCTTCCCCTGCTCCTTTATATATGAGGCGGGGGCACCCCATGACACACAAGCTGATCTACGGATCGTTCCTTAGCCGTGTGCGGTGCCCCCCTCCACCATATTCCACCTCGGTCATATCGTCGCGGAGTTTAGGCGAAGCATTGCGCCAGTAAAACATCATCATCGTCACCACGCCGTCGTGTTGACGGAACTCATCTCCGACACTTTGCTGGCTCGGAGTCCGGGGATCGTCATCGAGCTGAACGTGTGCTGAACTCGGAGGTGCCGTACGTTTGGTACTTGGATCGGTCAGATCGTGAAGACGTACGACTACATCAACCGCGTTGTCATAACGCTTCCGCTTACGGTCTACGAGGGTACGTGGACAACACTCTTCCCTCTCGTTGCTATACCATCACCATGATCTTGCGTGTGCGTAGGAATTTTTTTGAAATTACTACGTTCCCCAACAGTGGCATCCGAGCCTGGTTTTATGCGTAAATGTCATATGCACGAGTAGAACACAAGTGAGTTGTGGGCGATACAAGTCATACTGCTTACCAGCATATCATACTTTGGTTCGGCGGTATTGTGAGATGAAGCGGCCCGGACCGACATTACGCGTACGCTTACGCGAGACTGGTTTCACCGTTACGAGCACTCGTGCTTAAAGGTGGCTGGGGGGTGTCTGTCTCTCTCACTTTAGCTGAATCGAGTGTGGCTACGCCTGGTCCTTGCGAAGGTTAAAACAACACTAACTTGACGAACTATCGTTGTGGTTTTGATGCGTAGGTAAGAACGGTTCTTGCTAAGCCCGTAGCAGCCACGTAAAATTTGCAACAACAAAGTAGAGGGCGTCTAACTTGTTTTTGTTGGGAAACGTAGTAATTTCAAAAAAATTCCTACGCACACGCACGATCATGGTGATGATATAGCAACGAGAGGGGAGAGTGTATGTCCACGTACCCTCGTAGACCGTAAGCGGAAGCGTTAGCACAACGCTGTTGATGTAGTCGACGCCTTCACGATCCGACCGATCCAAGCACCGAACGCACGGAGCCTCCGAGTTCAGCACACGCTCAGCTCGATGACGATCTCCGCCTCCGATCCAGCCGAGCCCGAGATGAGTTCCACAAGACGACGGGCGTGGGACGATGATGATGTTCTATCGGCGCAGGGCTTCGCCTAAACTCCGCGACGATATGACCGAGGTGGAATATGGTGGAATGGGGCACCGCACACGGCTAAGGAACGATCACGAAGATCAACTTGTGTGTTTTGGGGTGCCCACCTGCCCCCGTATATAAAGGAGCAAGGGAGGAGGAGGCCGGCCCTAGGAGGAGGGCGCGCCAAGGGAGTCCTACTCCCACCGGGAGTAGGATTCCTTCTTTCCTAGTCCAACTAGGAGTCCTTCCATGTATTAGGAGTAGGAGACAAGGAAGGGAAGAGAGAAGGAAGGAAGGAGGGGTGCGGCCTCTCCCTAGTCCAATTCGGACTAGGCCATGGGGCGCGCCTGCCCTAGGCAGCCCCTCTCTCTTTCTGCAGGGCCCAATAAGGCCCAATACTTCTTCCCGGCGAATTTCGTAACTCTCCCAGACTCAAAAATACCCAACCACTCGAACCTTTCCGAACTCCGAATATAGTCGTCCAATATATCGATCTTTACGCCTCGACCATTTCGAGACTCTCGTCATGTCCCCGATCTCATCCGGAATCCAAACTCCTTCGTACATCAAAAATCATAAACCGATAATATAACCGCCATCGAAACCTTGTTGCGGATTCTACGGTTCGAGAACTATGTAGACATCACCTAGAACTATTCTCGGTCAATAATCAATAGTGGGACCTGATGCCCATATTGGCTCCTACATATTCTACTAAGATCTTTATCGGTCAAATCGCATAACAACATACGTTGTTCCTTTGTCATCGGTATGTTACTTGCCCGAGATTTGATCGCCGGTATCCAATACCTAGTTCAATCTCGCCACCGCAAGTCTCTTTACTCGCTCAGAATGCATCATCCCGTAACCAACTCATTGGTCATAATGCTTGCAAGGCTTATAATGATGTGCATTACCGAGAGGGCCCAGAGATACCTCTCCGACAATTGGAGTGACAAAACCTAATCTCAAATACGCCAACTCAACATGTACCTTCGGAGACACCTGTAGTACTCCTTTATAATCACCCAGCTTACGCTAGACGCTTGGTAGTACCCAAAGTGTTCCTCCGTAAACGGAGTTGCATAATCTCATAGTTACGTGAACATGTATAAGTCATGAAGAAAGCAATAACAACATACTAAACGATCAAGTGCTAAGCTAACGGAATGGGTCAAGTCAATCACATCATTCTCCTAATGATGTGATCCCGCTAATCAAATGACAACTCTTTTGTCCATGGCTAGGAAACATAACCATCTCTCGATAAACGAGCTAGTCAAGTAGAGGCATACTAGTGACACTATGTTTGTCTATGTATTCACACATGTATTATGTTTCCGGTTAATACAATTCTAGCATGAATAATAAACATTTATCATGAAATAAGGAAATAAATAATAACTTTATTATTGCCTCTAGGCATATTTCCTTCATCTCCCACTTGCACTAGAGTCAATAATCTAGTTCACATCGCCATGTGATTTAACACCAATATTCATATCTCAGATATGATTAACACCCATAGTTCACATCATCATGTGACCAACATCCAAAGGGTTTACTAGAGTCAATAATCTAGTTCACATCGCTATGTGATTAACGCCCAAAGAGTACTAAGGTGTGATCATGTTTTGCTTGTGAGAGAAGCTTAGTTAACGGGTCTGTCACATTCAGAGCCGTATGTATTTTGCAAATATTTTATGTCCACAATGCTCTGCACGGAGCTACTCTAGCTAATTACTCCCACTTTCAATATGTATCCAGGTTGAGACTTAGAGTCATCTGGATTAGTGTAAAAGCTTGCACTGATGTAACTTTTACAACAAACTCTTTTATCACCTCCATAATCGAGAAACATCTCCTTAGTCCTTACTAAGGATATTCTTGACCAATGTACGGTGATCTACTCCTAGATCACTATTGTACCCCTTGCCAAATTCAGAGCAAGGTATACAATAGGTCCAGTACATAGCATAGCATACTTTATAAAACCTATGGTGAGGCATAGGGAATGACTTTTCATTCTCTTTCTATTTTCTGCTGTGGTCGGGATTTGAGTCTTACTCAATTTCATACCTTTGCAACACAGGCAAGAACTCTTTCTTTGACTGTTCCATTTTGAACTATTTCAAAATCTTGCCAAGGTATGTACTCATTGAAAATCTTATCAAGTGTCTTGATCTATCTCAATAGATCTTGATGCTCAATATATAAGTAGCTTTTATCGAGGTCTTTTCTTTTAAAGAACTCCTTTAAAACACTCCTTTATGCTTTGCGAGAAAAATTCTACATCATTTCTGATCAACAATATGTCACTCACATATACTAATCAGAAAGGCTATAGTGCTCCCACTCACTTTATTGTAAATACAGGCTTCATCGTAAGTCCATATAAAACTATATGCTTTGATCAACTTATCAAAGCGTATATTCCAACTCCGAGATGCTTGCACCAGTCCATAGATGGATCGCTGAAGCTTACACATTTTGTTAGCACCTTTAGGATTGACAAAACCTTCTGGTTGCATCATATACAACTCTTCTTTAATAAATCCATTAAAGAATGCAGTTTTGACATCCATTTACCAGATTTCATAAAATGTGGTAATTGCTAACATGATTTAGACAGACTTAAGCATCGCTTCGGGTGAGAAAGTCTCATCGTAGTCAACCCCTTGAACTTGTTGAAAACCTTTCGCAACAAGTCGAGCTTTATAGACAGTAATATTACCATCAGCGTCAGTCTTCTTCTTTAAAGATCCATTTATTCTCAATGGCTTGCCGATCATCGGGCAAGTCAACCAAAGTCCATACTTTGTTTTCATACATGGATCATATCTCAGATTTTATGGCCTCGAGCCATTTTGCGGAATCTGGGCTCATCATCGCTTCCTCATAGTTCGTAGGTTAATTATGGTCAAGTAACATGACTTCCAGAATAGGATTACCGTACCACTCAGTGCGGATCTTACTCGTAGACCCACGAGGTTCGAAGAGAAACTTGATCTGAAGTTTCATGATCAATATCTTTAGTTTCCTCACTAATTGGTGTAGTCGTCACACGAACCGGTTCTCGTGATGAACTACCTTCCAATAAGGGAGTAGATACAGTTATCTCATCAAGTTCTACTTTCCTCCCACTCACTTCTTTCGAGAGAAACTCCTTCTCTAGAAAGGATACATTCTTAGCAACGAATGTCTTGCCTTCGGATCTGTGATAGAAGGTGTACCCAACAGTTTCTTTTGGGTATCCTATGAAGACACATTTCTCCAATTTGGGTTCGAGCTTATCTGGTTGAAGTTTCTTCACATAAGCATCGCAGCCCCAAACTTTAAGAAACGACAACTTTGGTTTCTTGCCAAACCACAGTTCATAAGGCGTCATCTCAACGGATTTTGATGGTGCCCTATTTAAAGTGAATGCAGCTGTCTCTAATGCATAACCCCAAAATGATAGTGGTAAATCGGTAAGATACATCATAGATCGCACCATATCTAATAAAGTACGATTATGACGTCCGGACACACCATTACGTTGTGGTGTTCCGGGTGGCGTGAGCTGTGAAACTATTCCACATTGTTTTATATGAAGGCCAAACTCGTAACTCAAATATTCATCTCCATGATCAGATCGCGAAACTTTATTTTCTTGTTACGATGATTTTCCACTTTACTCTGAAATTCTTTGAACCTTTCAACTATTTCGGACTTATGTTTCATCAAGTAGATATACCAATATCTGCTCAAATCATCTGTGAAGGTCGAGAAAATAACGATACCGCCATGAGCCTCAACACTCATCGGATCGCATACATCAAGATGTATTATTTCCAATAAGTCAGTTGCTCGCTCCATTGTTCCGAGAACGGAGTCTTAGTCATCTTGCCCATGAGGCATGGTTCATAAGCATCAAGTGATTCATAATCAAGTGATTCCAAAATCCCATCAACATGGAGTTTCTTCGTGCGCTTTACACCAATATGACCTAAACGGCAGTGCCACAAATAAGTTGCACTATCATTATTAACTTTGCATCTTTTGGCCTCAATATTATGAATATATGTATTACTACGATCGAGATCCAACAAACCATTTTCGTTGGTGTGTATGACCATAGAAGGTTTTATTCATGTAAACAGAACAACAATTGTTCTCTAACTTAAATGAATAACCGTATTGCAATAAACATGATCAAATCATATTCATGCTCAACGCAAACACCAAATAACACTTACTTAGTTTCAACACAAATCCCGAAAGTATAGGGAGTGTGCGATGATGATCATATCAATCTTGGAACCACTTCCAACAAACATCGTCACTTCACCCTTAACTAGTCTCTGTTTATTCTGCAACTCCCGTTTCGAATTGCTAATCTTAGCAACCGAACAAGTATCAAATACTTAGGGGCTACTATAAACACTAGTAAGGCACACATCAATAACCTGTATATCAAATATACACTTGTTCACTTTGCAATCCTTCTTACCCACCAAATATTCAGGGCATTTCCGATTCCAGTGACCATTTCCTTTGCAGTGTAAGCACTATGTTTCAGGCATTGGTCCAGCTTTGGTCTTCTTCACGGGAGTGACAACTTGCTTGTCATTCTTCTTGAAGTTCCCTTTCTTTCCCTTTGCCCTTTTCTTGAAACTAGTGATCTTGTTAACCATCAACACTTGATGCTCTTTCTTGATTTCTACCTTCGTTGATTTCAGCATCACGAAGAGCTTGGGAATCGTTTTCGTCATCCCTTGCATACTATAGTTCATCACGAAGTTCTAGTAACTTAGTGATGGTGACTAGAGAATTCTGTCAATCACTATCTTATCTGGAAGATTAACTCCCACTTGATTCAAGCGATTGAAGTACCTGCATAATCTGAGCACATGCTCACTAGTTGAGCGATTCTCCTCCATCTTTTAGCTATAGAACTTGTTGGAGACTTCATATCTCTCAACTCGGTATTTGCTTGAAATATTAACTTCAATTCTGGAACATCTTATATGGTCCATGACGCTCAAAACGCCTTTGAAGTCCCGATTCTAAGCCGTTTAAGCATGGTGCACTAAACTATCAAGTAGTCATCCTTTTGAGCTAGCCAAACGCTCATAACGTGCAGATCCGCTCCTGCAATAGGTTTGTCACCTAGCGGTGCATTAAGGACATAATTCTTACGTGCAGCAATGAGGATAAACCTCAGATCACGGATCCAATCCGCATCATTGCTACTAACATCTTTCAACACAATTTTCTCTAGGAACATATCAAAATAAACATATGAAAGCAACAACGCAAGTTATTGATCTACAACATAATTTGCAAAATACTACCAGGACTAAGTTCATGATAAATTTAAGTCCAATTAATCATATTACTTAAGAACTCCCACTTAGACAGACATCTCTCTAGTCATCTAAGTGATCACGTGATCCAAATCAACTAAACCATGACCGATCATCACGTGAGATGGAGTAGTTTTCAATGGTGAACATCACTATGTTGATCATATCTACTATATGATTCACGCCGACCTTTCGGTCTCGTGTTCCGAGGCCATATCTCGCATATGCTAGGCTCGTCAAGTTTAACTCGAGTATTCTGCGTGTGCAAAACTGGCTTGCACCCGTTGTAGATGGACGTAGAGCTTATCACACCCGATCATCACGTGGTGTCTCGGCACGACGAACTTTGGCAACGGTGCATACTCAGGGAGAACACTTCTTGATAATTTTAGTGAGAGATCATCTTAAAATGCTACCGTCAATCAAAGCAAGACAAGATGCATAAAGGATAAACATCACATGCAATCAATATAAGTGATATGATATGGCCATCATCATGTTGTGCTTTGTGATCTCCATCTTCGAAGCACCGTCATGATCACCATCGTCACTGGCGCGACACCTTGATCTCCATCATAGCATCGTTGTCATTACGCCATCTATTTCTTCTACGACTATCGCTACCGCTTAGTGATAAAGTAAAGCAATTACAGGGCGTTTGCATTTCATACAATAAAGCGACAACCATATGGCTCCTGCCAGTTGCCGATAACTTCCGTTACAAAACATGATCATCTCATACAATAAAATATAGCATCACGTCTTGACCATATCACATCACAACATGCCCTGCAAAAACAAGTTAGACGTCCTCTACTTTGTTGTTGCAAATTTTACGTGGCTGCTACGGGCTTAGCAAGAACCGTTCTTACCTACGCATCAAAAACCACAACGATAGTTTGTCAAATAGACTCCGTTTTAACCTTCGCAAGGACCGGGCGTAGCCACACTCGGTTCAACTAAAGTGAGAGAGACAGACACCCTCCAGCCACCTTTAAGCACGAGTGCTCGTAACGGTGAAACCAGTCTCGCGTAAGCGTACGCGTAATGTCGGTCCGGGCCGCTTCATCTCACAATACCGCTGAACCAAAGTATGACATGCTGGTAGGCAGTATGACTTATATCGTCCACAACTCACTTGTGTTCTACTCGTGCATATAACATCAACGCATAAAACCTAGGCTCGGATGCCACTGTTGGGAAACGTAGTAATTTCAAAAAATTTCCTACGCACACGCAAGATCATGGTGATGATATAGCAACGAGAGGGGAGAGTGTATGTCCACGTACCCTCGTAGACCGTAAGCGGAAGCGTTAGCACAACGCAGTTGATGTAGTCGTACGTCTTCACGATCCGACCGATCCAAGCACCGAACGTACGGAGCCTCCGAGTTCAGCACACGTTCAGCTCGATGACGATCTCCGGCCTTCGATCCAGCCGAGCTCCGGAGATGAGTTCCGTCAGCACGACGGCGTGGTGACGATGATGATGTTCTACCGGCAGGGCTTCGCCTAAACTCCGCGACGATATGACCGAGGTGGAATTTGGTGGAAGGGGGCACCGCACACGGCTAAGGAACGATCACGAAGATCAACTTGTGTGTTTTGGGGTGCCCCCCTGCCCCCGTATATAAAGGAGCAAGGCAGGAGGAGGCCGACCATAGGAGGAGGGCGCGCCAAGGGAGTCCTACTCCCACCGGGAGTAGGATTCCTTCTTTCCTAGTCCAACTAGGAGTCCTTCCATGTATTAGGAGTAGGAGACAAGGAAGGGGAAGAGAGAAGGGAAGGAAGGAGGGGGTGCGGCCCCTCCCCCTAGTCCAATTCGGACTAGGCCATGGGGGGGCGCGCGGCCTGCCCTAGGCAGCCCCTCTCTCTTTCCCGCAGGGCCCAATAAGGCCCAATACTTCTCCCCGGCGAATTCCCGTAACTCTCCGGTACTCCGAAAAATACCCGAACCACTCGGAACCTTTTCGAACTCTGAATATAGTCGTCCAATATATCGATCTTTACGTCTCGACCATTTCGAGACTCCTCGTCATGTCCCCGATCTCATCCGGGACTCGAACTCCTTGGTACATCAAAACTCATAAACTCATAATATAACTATCATCGAAACCTTAAGCGTGCGGACCCTACGGGTTCGAG
Source organism: Aegilops speltoides (assembly GCA_021437245.1). NCBI lineage: Eukaryota > Viridiplantae > Streptophyta > Magnoliopsida > Poales > Poaceae > Aegilops > Aegilops speltoides. The sequence goes on from CM038142.1 coordinate 407,733,489, forward strand.
AACTATGTAGACATGACCTAGAACTATTCTCGGTCAATAACCAATAGCGGGACCTGGATGCCCATATTGGCTCCTACATATTCTACGAAGATCTTTATCGGTCAAACCGCACAACAACATACGTTGTTCCCTTTGTCATCGGTATGCTACTTGCCCGAGATTTGATCGTCGGTATCCAATACCTAGTTCAATCTCGTCACCGGCAAGTCTCTTTACTCGTTCAGTAATGCATCATCCCGTAACCAACTCATTGGTCACATTGCTTGCAAGGCTTATAATGATGTGCATTACCGAGAGGGCCCAGAGATACCTCTCCGACAATCGGAGTGACAAAACCTAATCTCGAAATACGCCAACTCAACATGTACCTTCGGAGACACCTGTAGTACTCCTTTATAATCACCCAGTTACGTTGTGACGTTTTGTAGTACCCAAAGTGTTCCTCCGATAAAAGGGAGTTGCATAATCTCATAGTTACAGGAACATGTATAAGTCATGAAGAAAGCAATAGCAACATACTAAACGATCAAGTGCTAAGCTAACGGAATGGGTCAAGTCAATCACATCATTCTCCTAATGATGTGATCCCGTTAATCAAATGACAACTCTTTTGTCCATGGCTAGGAAACATAACCATCTCTGATAAACGAGCTAGTCAAGTAGAGGCATACTAGTGACACTATGTTTGTCTATGTATTCACACATGTATTATGTTTCCGGTTAATACAATTCTAGCATGAATAATAAACATTTATCATGAAATAAGGAAATAAATAATAACTTTATTATTGCCTCTAGGGCATATTTCCTTCAGTTTTTGCAGGGCATGTTGTGATGTGATATGGTCAAGACGTGATGCTATATTTTATTGTATGAGATGATCATGTTTTGTAACCGAAGTTATCGGCAATTGGCAGGAGCCATATGGTTGTCGCTTATTGTATGAAATGCAACATACTGTAATTGCTTTACTTTATCACTAAGCGGTAGCGATAGTCGTAGAAGCAATAGACGGCGTAAACGACAACGATGCTACGATGGAGATCAAGGTGTCGCGCCGGTGACGATGGTAATCATGATGGTGCTGCGGAGATGGAGATCACAAGCACAAGATGATGATGGCCATATCATATCACTTATATTGATTGCATGTGATGTTTATCTTTTATGCATCTTATCTTGCTTTGATTGACGGTAGCATTTTAAGATGATCTCTCACTAATTATCAAGAAGTGTTCTCCCTGAGTATGCACCGTTGCCAAAGTTCGTCGTGCCCAGACTCCACGTGATGATCGGGTGTGATAAGCTCTACGTCCATCTACAACGGGTGCAAGCCAGCTTTGCACACGCAGAATACTTAGGTTAAACTTGACAAGCCTAGCATATGCAGATATGGCCTCGGAACACGAAGACCGAAAGGTCGAGCGTGAATCATATAGTAGATATGATCAACATAGTGATGTTCACCATTGAAAACTACTCCATCTCACGTGATGATCGGTTATGGTTTAGTTGATTTGGATCACGTGATCACTTAGATGACTAGCGAGATGTCTGTCTAAGTGGGAGTTCTTAAGTAATATGATTAATTGAACTTAAATTTATCATGAACTTAGACCTGGTAGTATTTTGCAAATTATGTTGTAGATCAATAGCTTGCGTTGTTGCTTTCATATGTTTATTTTGATATGTTCCTAGAGAAAATTGTGTTGAAAGATGTTAGTAGCAATGATGCGGATTGGATCCGTGATCTGAGGTTTATCCTCATTGCTGCACTGTCGCGGCCGATGGGTGGCGCGGCACCTATGGGGCCGGGGCCCCTTCGTGTGTTCGGTACGGGGGCGGAGGCTGCGCGGAGAGCAGATCGAGGCGACGACGCTGGGATTTTACCCAGCTTCGGGCCGCGATGGTCGCGTAAAACCCTACTGCTGCATTGTGTTGTATTAGATCTTGCTCAAGAATGCGAGCAAACGGTGGAGTGGTGTGTGAAACCGGCCGAATCCCAGGCGCTAGAGTTGCCAGGGGTTCGAACCTTCACGCGAGAGTGGCGAATGATCCCTCGCGAGAGTAGCCAGTCGTGGAACCTCCTCTACGTTGTGCATGGGCCTCCTTTTATAGGGCAAGGGGTCACCGACAGGTGTCAACGTGAGGTAGAGGGGTAAAAACGTAAAAGAGGTGGTAGTTGGAACAGTGCGGGAACAAAGGCAGCTACAAGTGCTTTCTACCTACTTTTGACAGAGGGGGACAAGAGCATTAAATGCCCGTCGCCGTCGCCCCAAAAGCTCCCGCCATTGCGTCTCCTTTCGCCACGGCGGCGAAGCCACCACCGTGGAGTGCCACCGCATTCCTCATGCGGCACAGCCACCCGCCACGCGTCTCTGGAGAAGGCTGGAGGCGACGCGTGGGCAGATGAGCTGGAGTGCGGGCACGTAGCATAGCTCTCCCCGGCAAGCGCCTTGCCGGGGTCTTGATCTTGCCGGGCCCGGGAGCTTGTCGGGCTCTGTGACTTGCCGCTCCCCGGGTCCTCGCCGGGGCGCGCGCGGCGCCGAGGCGTGTCTTCTGTGATGTGATCTTCTAGTCCTCCCGACGAGCTCCTCTCGCCGGGGATCTGCAGGAGTAATGTAGCCTTGAGCCTGGCATGGCTTTCCCGGCAAGCTCCTCTTGCCGGGGTCTTGAGCTTCTATCTTATATACTTTGTTCTTGAACGGCTTGGTGTGGAGCGGAGATGGTCTCCGGCAAGCATTTGGCGGATCTGGCTGTGGGAAACTGGGGCTGCCCGTGCACAAGTTGGGGTACTGAGGTACCCCTACCTTAGTACACCGACAGGAGCCCCCGGGCCTGGGCCATACACGGTGCCGAGCGCTGTTGGGCCAGGCCCAAGACAGTGCACGGGCGCACGAAGCCCATGGCCCGTCGAATCTGCTGCTGCGTTTGTCGCCTCCCCTCCCGCAACGGCACGCGTCGATTGTGGCGCCGTGGGAGACGTGGGCGGCGCATGCAGTCTTTAAGGCACCCACCCCGTGATCGTGGCGCAGAGCGGGGTCGCTTCACCCGTCGCTCCGGCTCCGCTTTTTCGCCACGCGGCCCTCATGCATGGGGGTCGTGGGCGGTGAAGGTGGGAGACCGAGCCGTCACGGGGTGGAGAGGGCGAGTCGGCCCCGCTCCTCTGGCCTCCTTGCTTTCCGATTGGTCGAGCGGGGCGGTTGAGCCCCCACCTCGCCTCTTTAAAAGGGGCGGAAGGGAAGCACAGTGGCCACACTCATCCACTTCTCCCTTCGCCTTCGTCTTCTGTTCTTCTTGCCGCCATGGAAGGAGGGAATCCCGGCTCTTCGACGGTGGCGGCGCGGGTTGCTTCTAGGCAGCGCACCATTCCCCATCCTACTCCCGTGGCGGCGGAGCCGCCACGAGAGGGAGAGGGAGGGGTGGCATGATCGAGGCCGAGGGCGTGGCCGAGGCGGTCGAGGAGAGGCGGTCGTGGTGAGGAGCCTCCCGCCTCCTCCGGGCGTCTCGACCACGGCGGCGGTCCACACCGGAGATGACCCCCGGAGTTCTTCATCAAGCTTCGCTGGCGCCTCGTCGTCGCCTCGGTTGCCGGCCCGTTCGCGGACGCAATGGGGCCGGATCCGCCGACGTGATGGAGTTACGCATGAGGGGCTGCGGGATCAGCGGCACTCGGGTGAGTGTCGTGTCCCCAGCCCCGGCGTGATGTTCTTCGACCGAGGGTGGAAGACGTTCGCCGGATCCATAGCTTGACGGCGGGTTCACCTCCATTTCTGTTCTTGGATGGTGACCTCCTCGCCGCCAAGGTCTTCGGCGACTATGGAACCCGGTGCGCTGCTGTGTGGACAGCTCCTCGGATAGCGAAGGCTCCTCGAGCGAAAGTGACGAGGAGGAGAGCGGCAGCGGCGGCGAGGGGATGGCGGGCCCGACTAGGCGTCGGACACCGCTGCCTCGGCGCCACCGGCAACCCCATCTTCTGGGTTGCGGTCTCGAACTCCCCGGGCCGCCTCCTTGGGCGGTTGGCGAGAGGCAGCAGAAGAGGAAGAGGGGAGGGCGGCAATGCCGTTACGTCGCAAGCACGAGAGCGAGTAGCCCTCGAGAGCGTGGCCGACGCCCCACTACCCGTCTTCAAGCTCGCCGCCCGACGCCCTGCCTCCGCCAAGCTCTGGCGGCCCCGGGTGTTCTCTCGGGTCTTCTGGCGCCGTGGCTCTCCGTGGGCTTGAGGGACTGTCGCTGGCTCCCGGCATCGTTCCCCATGCCCGCCACCTTTGCGGCTCTGCGGCACGGGCGCCACCGCCACGCCTCCTAGGCGCCTTCGCCCTTCCCGACAAGCTCCTCTTGCCGGGGTTTCCTCTCCCCGGCAAGCTTATCTTGCCGGGGGCTCCTTGACCTACCTCCTGAACTCCTGAACAGAGAAACAGGAGAGGGATCACGGGCACCTTATCTTTTCAAGTTGTAAGCCCTCGGGCATTTAGCTGCATTTAAGAACTTGTAATCCTCTCCATCATGTTTTTCATCCTCCATGGACTTGTACTAAATTGGATGTTTTTAATGAAAAGAGGGGAATGCTTGCCGGACCGAGTCTTTTACTTGATCGTGCCTTGTGTGTTCTTACGCTATCGGGAGCTTGCCGGGCTAACACGCTTAGCGCATCATGGACAGCCCGCTGGTGGTGTCACTTCCGGCAAGCAACCTTGTCGGGCCAGTTGCGACGTCTACCTTGCTGAGCAGGCTCGAAAGCAAGATAGAGGTGCAGCGGCACACTTGGGTTTGTTGAGCGGACTCGGAAACAAACCAAGTACGCAACTGGGTCACGACTCGGTTCCTCCACGTACGGGTTTTTACAAGACACGATCGTTCAAAGACGCAGTCCCGCATCTCCCGGTCCATGAGAGGATGCATGATGAGGGATGAAAAACTTATCTGAAATCGCAGCCCCCGGCGACACTAGCTTGCCGGAGACGAATCTCGATGCTCGCAGCCCCCAGCGAGGCTGGCTCGCCGAAGAAGAACCTTGGCATCCGCAGCCCCCGGCGACCCTGACTCGCCGGGCCCTAGGCGCGGGTGCGATCTTTTGGTTCCTACTTGTTGCTGCAATTTTAGCCATGAAAATAGCTGAGGTAGATATGCAATTGCTCAACGCACATGTATGTGCATGTGTATATAAATCTTGACTAGGCAATGCGATGCCGGGCTTTGTCCTTCGTATGTTTGTACTCTACGCTCTTGGGGAGCTTGCCGGGGCGAACACGCTTGCCGCGGGACAGCCCGCTGGTGGTGTCGCTTCCGCAAGCAACCTTGTCGGGCGATTATGACGCTTAACTTGCTGAGCGTGGCTCGAAGCAAGATAAGGTGCTGCAGCACACTTGTGTTTGTTGAGCGGACTCGAAACAAAACAAGCACGCGAATCGGGCCACGACTTGGCTCCTCTTGCGCCCAAGTCTCTCATACGGACGACATTTCACGGCATGACTCGCCACGTTATACCCTCGCCCTACACCCTTTGTGTGCTTTCACCCCACGCTTCTAGGTAACTTGCGGTGCTCAACACGCTTGCTGAGTGCGGAACGTCCAGCAGCCCGCTTATTGGTGTCGCCCGCAAGCAACCTTGCCGTGTCTGGCCGCGACGCACTTAACTTGCTGAGCAGGCTCGAAACGAAACGAGAGCGCGAAGCTGGTCGCGGTTCACTCTTAACTCGTTGAGCGTGTTCGAAGCGAAGTAAGGGTGCGACCATCCACAAGCAGGCTCCTCCGCGCACAGGTTTCGCGTACAAAGGACGAATGCGCGAGGGGTATAACATATAAAAGTATGAAATTAAAAGAGTGCTCTGCACGAAGGCTCGAGCGACTTAGCTTTTCTTTTTCTTTGCGCTTGCTGGTGGAGCTCAATGGTGTGTCCATGGCGGCGGCGCGGCACTCCGGGGAGGCGCGTTTGCCGGGACGAACACCAAAGCTGTCCTCGCCGGGCTTACCGCGCCCCGAGGAGGTACGCTTGTCGGATGGAGCACCAGAGCCGTCCTTGCCGGACTTAGAGCTCGATGGCGCGTCTTTCGACGACATCGTAGCACTCCAGGGGTAGGCGCTTGCCGGGGCCGAGGGGAAGCGGGAGCGAGCGGTGCGAGGGGCCGGATATACTCGGGTCCCTGACAGTGTTAGGGGGAGCAGAATCCTGCCTCGACCTCTTTCGCTTTACTCATGCATGGACAGCAGTCCGGAGCGTCCCGCGAGCCCCCTGCTTGCTCTTGCCCCAGATGGCGGATACCACCTCTCATGGTATGGCGCCGCTGGGCCGCTATATGCTGGAGTGGACGTGGATCTACGGAGGCCGATGCGTGGTCCTCCGTCCTGTCCCTGGATCTGGTGGCACCGCGAAGCGCCCTCGCGGTGTCTACCTCTTCCACCGGCGTCTCCTCACTTTGCCGTTGGCTCGGTGGCGGCGGGAAGACGGAGATGGTCTGCGACCCTCAAGCTCGTCTTCGGGCCATGACGCAGCTTGTCGGCGAAGCCGACGGCCGGAGAGGTTGATGAAGAGCGGCGCGCGAACGCCGGATCAGGTTCAAGATAACCTCGACGCTTCTACCGGGCGCGCCAGAGATGTCGCGCCGATGGGTGGCGCGGCACCTATGGGGCCGGGCCCTTCGTGTGTTGATGGGGCGGAGGCTGCGCGGAGAGCAGATCGAGGCGACGACGCTGGGATTTTTACCCAGCGGGCCGCGATGGTCGCAGAAACCCTACCGCTGCATTGTGTTGTATTAGATCTTGCTCAAGAATGCGAGCAAACGGTGGAGTGGTGTGAAACCGGCCGAATCCAGCGCTAGAGTTGCTGGGGTTCGGACCTTCACGCGAGAGTGGCGAATGATCCCTCGCGAGAGTAGCCGGTCGTGGAACCTCCTCACGTTGTGCATGGGCCTCCTTTTATAGGGCAAGGGTCACCGACAGTGTCAACGTGAGGTAGAGGGGTAAAACGTAAAAGAGGTGGTAGTTGGAGCAGTCAAGGAACAAAGGCAGCTACAAAGGCTTTCTACCTACTTTTGACAGAGGGGACAAGAGCATTAAATGCCCGTCGCCATCGCCCAAAAGCTCCCGCCATTGCGTCTCCTTCGCCACGGCGCGCGGCCACCACCGTGGAGTGCCACCGCATTCCTCATGCGGCACAGACCACCCGCCACGCGTCTCTCGAGAAGGCTGGAGGCGACGCTGCAGGGATGAGCTGGAGGCGGCACGTAGATAGCTCTCCCCGCAAGCGCCTTGCCGGGTCTTGATCTTGCTGGCCCGGAGCTTGTCGGGCTCTGGACTTGCCGCCTCGGTCTCGCCCGGCGCAGCGCCGAGGCGTGTCTTCGTGATGTGATCTTCTAGTCCTCCCGACGAGCTCCTCTCGCCGGGATCTGCAGGAGTAATGTAGCCTTGAGCTGAGCATATTTTCCGGCAAGCTCCTCTTGCCGGGGTCTTGAGCTTCTATCTTATATACTTTGTTCTTGAACGGCTTGGTGTGGAGCGGAGATGGTCTCCGGCAAGCATTTGGCGGATCTGGCTGTGGGAAACTGGGGCTGCCCGTGCACAAGTTGGGGTACTGAGGTACCCCTACCTTAGTACACCGACATGCACAGAAGAATTATGTCCTTAATGCACCGCTAGGTGACAGACCTATTGCAGGAGCAAATGCAGACGTTATGAATGTTTGGTTAGCTCAATATGATGACTACTTGATAGTTTAGTGCACCATGCTTAACGGCTTAGAATCGGGACTTCAAAGATGTTTTGAACGTCATGGACCATATGAGATGTTCCAGGAATTGAAGTTAATATTTCAAGCAAATACCCGAGTTGAGAGATATGAAGTCTCCAACAAGTTCTATAGCTAAAAGATGGAGGAGAATCGCTCAACTAGTGAGCATGTGCTCAGATTGTGTGGGTACTTCAATCGCTTGAATCAAGTGGGAGTTAATCTTCCAGATAAGATAGTGATTGACAGAATTCTCTAGTCACCATCACTAAGTTACTAGAACTTCGTGATGAACTATAGTATGCAAGGGATGACGAAAACGATTCCCGAGCTCTTCGTGATGTTGAAATCGACGAAGGTAGAAATCAAGAAAGAGCATCAAATGTTGATGATTCACAAGACCACTAGTTTCAAGAAAAGGGCAAAGGGAAAGAAAGGGAAACATCAAGTAGAATGGCAAACAAGTTGTCACTCCCGCGAAGAAGCCCAAAGCTGGACCAAAGCCTGAAACTGAGTGCTTCTACTGCAAAAGAAATGGTCACTGGAAGCAGAAATGCTCTGAATATTTGGTAGATAAGAAGGGTGGCAATGTGAACAAGGGTATATTTGATATACAGATTATTGATGTGTACCTTACTAGTGCTTATAGTAGCCCCTGAGTATTTGATACTTGTTCGGTTGCTAAGATTAGTAACTCGAAACAGGAGTTACAGAATAAACAGAGACTAGTTGAAGGGGAAGTGACGATGAATGTTGGACGTAGTTCCAAGATTGATATGATCATCATCGCACACTCCCTACACTTTCGGGATTAGTGTTAAACCTAAATAAATGTTATTTGGTGTTTGCGTTGAGCATAAATATGATAAGATCATGTTTATTGCATTATGATTATTCATTTAAAGTTAAAGAATAATTGTTATTCTGTTTACATGAATAAAACCTTCGATGGTTATACACCCAATGAAACTAGTTTGTTGGATCTCGATCGTAGTGATACACATATTCATAATATTGATGCCAAAAGATGCAAAGTTAATAATGATAGTGCAACTTATTTGTGGCACTGCTGTTTAGGTCATATTGGTGTAAAGCGCATGAAGAAACTCCATGCTGATGGGATTTTTGGAATCACTTGATTATGAATCACTTGATACTTGCGAACCATGCCTCATGGGCAAGATGACTAAAACTCCGTGTCGGGGGTTGGGTGCGACATATGCCAAAGGATGGCTTATCATGGTGGGGGCGAGTAGAACGTCGCCGGTGCCTGGAAACGGGATGAGGCGTAGACAAGCACGCCAGCGAATCTTACCCAGCTTCAGGGCTCTCCGAGGAGATAACACCCCTACTGCTGCTCTGCGGGGTCTCCGCATGATCACTAAGACGAAGTGGCTACAATGGTGCTCCTGGAGTTGTATCAGGAGGCAGGAGAGAGCAAGGCTCGTTCTCCCCTTCCTATGCTATCTGGTCTATCTCTATCAAGGTCCGAACCCTTTGCATGGGTGCCCCGGGGGTTTATATAGGCCTACCCCCGGGTACATGGTAATCCGGCTGGGCGCGGGTCCCAGCCGTCTGTCTCTCATACCGCCGTCCTTCCCGCCGGCTTCTGGGGCCCGCCGACTGGTGGGTCCCGCGGACAGGCTTGACACTGTGCGGCACTCCTGATGACGCGGGCTTGTTCATTGGGTCGTGGCAACAGTCTTGCCGTCTACGGGCGATCACTGTCGCCATTCCCCATCCCATCTGGTTAAACTCGTGGGGCCCTGGAGAGGGGTCGGCCGACTCCAGGGAAGCCGACTCCCACAAGGCCGCTTCGGGCGCCAGCCGCTTTCGGTCCACCCATCGACAGCGGCCCGCTGATCTTCGGGCCGCACAGCCGGCGTTATGGGCACAAAGGCGCAGTGCATCGTGGTTGAGGTCAGGCAGGCATGGCAACAAAGGCTGCTACCGCCGGAGATCTTCCAAAGGATACGGCAGTAGCCATGCCGGTCCTCGAGGCAGAGGAGGGGGAACGCCACGCTGCGGACTGCATACTCGCGATCGCATTTTGAGATGAGGGAGGAGTCATGGGCCGCTCTCCATAGTCGGCCTCTCCGAGGTCGCCACTTGAGTCGGCTTATCTCGCGCCGCCCGAACTCGGCTTGTCTTGGAGTCGGCTCCTGAGACTCGGCCTGAGGGGCGCGGCCTGCCCCGATGTCTTGAAAGATCCTGGGACCCGGGTTAGCCTAACCATGGCCCATTACTCCGACAGTAGTCCCCGAAGCTGGTGAAGCCCCGCGGATGCTGCTTGGTGGGGCTTCAACAGTTTCAACCTTACCCGTGCGGACTCTGGAACTCGGCCGCCGTCTTCTCTTGGGCTGACTGTCAAGAGTCTGATTTCTTCTAGCGAGGAGCCGCAGCTCGAAAGCCGTGGCGGGAAACCAGGCGGCGTGCCTGATACGCTTCCCTGCTGTCATCAAGGCAGTCCTATCACGTGGCGCCACGTGGAGAGGACAGTCTGCCCACCCACGCGGCGCGACGGACGGGCCGTCCGCGGGCTCGCCATCACCGCGGTTTCGCATACGAACGGATCCGTTGCGGCCGTGGACGGTTGGTTTCCCCACGTTTTTACTGCGCGCGGTAACTTCGTGGGGTAGATCGTGGGGCAGCCTGGGGCATCGTGCGCAGTTAATCCCACGCCCGCCCCCTCGGCTCCTCAGCCCATAGGGCTATAAATAGGCGGGGGGGAGCGGGGTGGCACCGCACGCGCACCCTTCTCCCCCATTCCCCGCCTCATCTTGCTTTCTCTCCCTTCTGCCTCTGCCGTCGAGCGAGAGCACTCCTCACGACGGCGATGAGCTCTTCCTCTGCCGCGGCCCCCGCCGTGCGCTCCGACGTGTGGGACGGCTCGGAGGTGGAGGAGGAACACATCGAGTTCCTCCGCCAGACACGCCATCTCCCCAAAGACGGACGTCAGGCGCACTCGCCCGCGCCGAGGGGGAGACCCGACCGACGCCGAGGAGGGCGAAGCGGGTCATCTTCCGCCGCACCTCATGCGCGGCACAGGGCTGCTTGGCGGCGGCTTCTTCCGCTCGTTCTTGAGTTCCACAGTTTTCAACCGCACCACCTTACTCCAACACGGTGGTGTTGCTTTCCGCCGCCACTCTGTCGAAGGTTTCTCGTGTTCTCCCCACGCCGAGCTATGGGGAGAATTCTTCTCTTCTAAGCTCGGCACGCAAGTTGCCGGCATTCCGGCTCAGTGCAGCACCTACATCGCGGTGCGGCGCTCGACATCCGACAACCCTTTTCCTCCCATCTCGCTGATCAAGTCGGTGAAGATGTGGCAACGCTCATATTTCTACGTGAAGAACCTATCCTCCGACGGCGACTGGGTCAACCTGCCGCCTTACAACGCCGCACCCCTAACCGGAAGGCTCCCCAGCTGGTCTCACCAAGCCAAGACGCTGACTCCCTCCGGAGCCGCCGCCGTAGCGCGACTCCGAGTCCTGCTGCAGTCGGAGGGTCTCGTCGGAGCCGACTTGCTGGCCACCTTCGTGGCGCGCCGATCCCGCTCCAAGGCCGGCCTCACCTGATCTATCAGATGAGTGGCCCCCGAGACCCAAGTCGGATGAGCACCAAGGAGATGCCCCGCAAGGAGGTGGCGAACTTGGTGAACCATATCGCGCACTACGAGTTCGGGGAGGACTGGCAGTTTGGCAATGAGCCATACTCGTGCGACAACCCCCCACCAGTGGTAAGTCGCGTCCCCCTATTGTTTTATCTTCTTTGCGGCCGACTCCGGCTTCTGACTCTTGTTGGTTTCTTCTGGGCTAGAACCCCCTCATGGAGCCTGCAGCCGGCGCCACAAGACAGCCCCGCGAGTATGTCCCTGATCGCGCGGACAGCGATGTTGACGACCCCGACTTGGGGGCGGCGACGATGGAAGCCGACGCCGAAGGCGGGGGAGACGGAACAGAAGGCGGCTTCAGGCCCTCGGCCACCTTCGCCGATTGGCCTGACGACAACTCCGACGGGGAAGTCGCCCCGCGCCACCAGCCGAGAGCCGCCTTGGCTGGCCAAGGCGGCGCGAAGAGGCATCACGCCGGGCCGAGTGCGCCCGGCGGCAAATTGAAGAAGCTCAAGGGGGCGGCTACCGCGACCAAACGGGAGGAGGCGGCCGCGAAGGCCAACCGCTTCCGAAGGGAAGTGAGAAGGCCACCGCTAGTCTCTGCGTAAGTTTTGATACTCTTTCTTTTCCTTTGTTGATTCTTGTCCGAGTCTTCTTTTATTCTCCCTCCGTTCTTCTTCAGGGCCCCTCTTTCTCTCGAGAGAGTCACCGTCCCCTCCGTCATGGGGTCGCCAGAGATGTCCGCCAATACTCAGCGGGCTGATCCCGCCGCCGACCTCCGGGAGGCGACGGAGCGAAATGCGCAGGAGAAGCGCGACGAGGAGGAGGCCGACCGCCTGGAGAAGGCGCAGGCCGAGAAGGCGGCCGCCAATGCCCAGAAGAGGCTGGAGGACGCCGAAGCCGCCCTTGCGGCAAAACGGCGTGCCGAGGAGGCCGCGCGTCGCCGATCGGCGATGCTCGTCCCCCCATTGTCGTTTGCACCGCCGCCTCCGGAGTTCACGGGGCAGACCAGAGAGGCCGACACCGAGAACCCCCTCGTGGAGAAGGAGAGCGGCGAGGCTTCTATGTCAGACACTCTCGTGCCGCCACCGCCGCCTCCGCCGCCATCTGGGAGGCCGCACGGCAAGCAGCCGGTGGGTCAGTCGGAGCCGAGGCATGGCTGCTCCTTCAAGTCGTCTCGCCGGTGCGCCGCCGTCTTGAGAGGGCGATCTCGGCGCCGCGACCTCGGGAGACCGGCGCAGAGATGCCGAGGCCTCAAGCGCGACGCCCACCGAGTGGTTGCGCGGAGGCGGCACCGGGCCGCTGAACCAGGCGCTCCTGGACGTTCAGGCGAAGCTTCGTGCTGAAGGCGACGCCCTTCAAGCCAGCACCAGGGCGCATCTGGCCGCGCGGACATCTGTCCGAGTACCTTTCCTTCTTCTTTTGATTCTTGTTTTTTCTCTGTGGGGGCGCGCCAGCGCACCCACTGGGTGTAGTCCCCGAGTTCCGGGCCGGCTGCTGAGCAGGCGGTTCGGAACTCCCTCTGGCGAGTTCCAAATACTAACTTTTGTCTCCATTGACTTATTGCAGGAGTATCATAACCTCCGCGCCGCTGCCTTCAACCGCAACGTCGAGGAGTTGAACAAGCGGACCGCCGACTTGACGGAAAGCCGGAGTAAGCTCTTTTTCCTTTCTTCGCGGGGGCGCGCTGGCGCACCTGCAGGCTGTAGTCACCGAGATTCGGGCCGACTGCTGAGCAGTCGGGCCGGATCTTCCCGGCGATCTACTTTGCTGACGACTTTATCTGTCTCTTTTTTCGTTCTTCAAGCGCCAACGCCGCTCTTCAAGAGCAGCTAGGCGAGGCCAATACCGCCTAGCGCACCAAGGAGGAGGAGTGTGGCAGGCTTGCCACGGAGCGCGACCTGCTGGCGGCGCAGCTGGCCGAGCAGAAGGAGCTGCTCAAGAAGGCGCAGGACGAGGCCGAGAAGAGGGAGACCGCTCTCCTAGCCGACTTTGAGATCGAACGCTCCTCCTGGCTTCCGGCGCAGGACAAGGAGGCGATGCTGACCTCCGGCTTCCATGAAATCGAGGATATCGTTGATGGTAAGTTTCTTTCGTTTCTTCGGGCTTCCGACTGTGCGTCAGGCCAACTTCTGATTTTTTGACTTGCTTCTTTTTTGTCTTGGCAGACTTCTTCCCTGGTCATTCGCAGGCAGTACCACTGGCCATCGAGGCTGCTCGAGAGGCGCGAATGGCACGTGGTGAGGAGATCGCCGCTAACGCCCCCCGAACCATCGATGAGCAGCTTCTGAGCATTGAAGCCCGTCTTCGTCCGGCTCACCGGCTGTTGCGCCGGCTTCAGCGTGCCGGTGCCAAGGCGGTTGCCGCCCTGTGGCCGGACATGCCGGCTCTACGCACCGCCATTCGGACCGCCAACTGGCTGGAAGTCGCCACCGGCCGTCTTGAGGCTTGGAAGGGCTCCTCGGCCTAGGCCGGAGCGCGCCGGGCCTTGGAGTTCGTCAAGGCGTGGTATCCAGGGCTGGACCTGGACCGTCTGGCCACGTTCCGGTCAGAAGCCCAGGCCGAGCTGGAGGCCGTGGAGGGCGCCCTTGTCGAGCGTGCGGCGGCCATCGCCGAGTACACGGACACCAGTGTGTTCGTGCCCAAGCGGGCTGAAGGCGGCGAGGAAGTGCCGCTGGAGTGGTTTGGGATGAACCCGGAGTATGGCGAGGACTCGGCGGAGGTGATCGGCTCCAGCACCGAGGAGGAGGACGGAGGCGAGGCGGAGGTGCCAGAAGACGGAGCAGGCGGCCATCCTCAGCTCGACCGCGCCTCCAGCAACGAGCCGCATGGAGAGAAGGCGACTGCCGTCGGAGGCGACCAAACCGAGACCGCCTAGCCGACTGCCCCGGCGCCTGACACCGCCGTCTCCTCCGACCCTCCGGTCGCAGATGCCGCCTCCTAGGCTGCCTTCTTGTCCTTTCTTTATCTGTATCTCATAGTCTTTGAAGAACTTGTTAATTTGCACAATTCCACCCGCGGGGTGTATTTTGAACTCGGCCAGAGGCCTTTGTTTATGTAAATATCTATTTGCCTTCTATCTTTCCTTGCTTATTGCTCTTTTTGGCTTTTTCCTTTGCTGCCTTCCCATAGTTGCCGCTTTGTCAGACGGACAGCCGCTCCGCGGACTGTCGTAAGTCAAAAACTTGGCTACCTTAGGGAAGGTAAGTACTTCGCCGTTTAGAGTTTCTTTAGCAAGTCGGATAGAAGCGACGGGCCGACTACCCAAGAGTCGGCCGTCCTTGATGGAGGCTAAGACGGCGAGCGGACTACTCATGAGCCGGCTCCGCGGAGAGAGGCTGGGAGCCGGCTTGAGCTACGCATACGCTTTAGGTCCTTAGCCATTTTCGTGTGTGCGCTCGTTCTTGCTTGGTCTCTGCCTACCAATAGTCGCTCTGCGAGCTGCGGCTTTCGTCAGGAGACGGATTGAGCGCAACACACTATTTGTCTGACTGCAGGAAGCATTTCATAGCTCAAGACGGCAAGTCCCCGGGCCGACTAGTCGGAGCCGGTGCCAAGCGATATGACAAGAAGAGTAGCATACTTGGAAGCGTGATTCTTATCATATAGATAACAAAAAGGGGCAGTCCCCGAGCTCGTCTCGGGGCCCCAAAGTCTCGGTATTTTAAAACAAAGGGGGTAGTGCGATACATACTGCATCAACTGTAAAATCTTCGAAGAAGATTTGCATTCCATGGGCGCTCTGTTCCTTTGCCGGAGTCGTCCCTCTTGCGCGCTCGAGGCTTCTGAGCGTTGATTAGGTAGTAGGAGCCGTTGCCCAGGACCTTGCTGATGATGAAGGGGCCTTCCCATGGTGCCGACAACTTGTGCTGGCCGGCTGTTCTCTGAATCAGCTGGAGCACAAGGTCGCCCTCTTGAAACGATCTCGGCTGAACCTTTCGGTTGTAGTATCGGCGCAGACTCTGCTGGTAGATGCCGGACCGGCTGAGTGCCAACAGCCAACCCTCTTCCAGCAGGTCAATGCCGTCTTGGCGTGCTTCTTCAGCTTCCTCTTTGGTGTACATGGTGACTCGTGGAGAGTCAAACTCTATATCCGTCGGGATGACGGCTTCGGCACCGTAGACGAGGAAGAAAGGCGTGAAGCCGGTTGACTTGTTTGGAGTCGTGCGCAGACTCCAGAGGACGGCTGGTAGCTCCTCAACCCAGCAGCCAGCCGAACGCTCGAGTGGTTCGACCAGTCGAGGCTTGATGCCGGATAGGATGAGGCCGTTTGCTCGTTCTACCTGGCCGTTTGACTGCGGATGGGCAACAGACACTAAGTCCAGTCGGATGCCCTGCGTCGCGCAGAAACGGGCCAGGGTGCCCTTGGCAAAGTTTGTTCCATTGTCGGTGATGATGCTGTGCGGTATGCCATACCGCACCGTGATGTCGGCGATGAAAGTCACTCCAGTCGGACCATTCAACTCCTTGATGGGTTTTGCTTCTATCCACTTGGTGAACTTGTCCACCGTGACAAGCAGATGAGTCAGGGCACCTCGGGCTGTCTTGAATGGTCCCACCATGTCCAGGCCCCAAACTGCGAAGGGCCAGGCGATGGGGATTGTCTTCAGCGCGGAAGCTGGCTGAAGTGGCTTGGAGCGGAACTTCTGGCACCCCTTGCACTTTTGGACTAACTCTTTAGCCTCTTCCAGGGCAGTCGGCCAAAAGAAACCGTGCCGAAAGGCTTTGGCGACGAGTGCCCTTGAAGCCGCATGGTGGCCGCACTCGCCCTGATGAATGTATCTGAGAATTGCTTGGCCCTGTTCTGGCTCTACTAGCGCTGGTAGACACCAGTTACACTGCTCCTGACCAGCTCTCTGTTGACTATGGTGTATGCGGCCGCTCGGCGTTGCACTTGCCGAGCCAAGCTCTCATCAGTCGGCAGCTCTCTGTTCACTAGAAACTTGAGGATGGGTTGTGCCCACGAGGGTGCTGCTATTTCTTCAAGTGCTACCACAGCGACTTGGACAAGGGTGGCTGGGCTGAGAGGCGGCGGGCTGGAGTCTGTAGCCGCTTGCTGGATTGACGGAGTCCCCGGGCCGACTGGCGCAGTCCCCGGGCCGGGTTCTGAAGTCCCCGGGCCGGCTGGCTCAGTCCCCGGGCCGGCTTCGACTGTGATTTTCTTGGGGCTGTCTACTGGGGCTCTTGAGTCGGATCTGACTTCTTCTGGAGGAGCCGGCACAAAGATGGAGTCTGATTCTGGTGAAGGCTTGATAGATGGCTTGAGGAGGCGCTGAAGAGCAACTCCGGATGGTATCGCTTGGCGGGTGGAGCCGACTCGTGCCAAGGCGTCTGCTTGGTCGTTGTCGTTCCTTGGTATGTGGAGGAACTCACACCCCTCAAAGTATCCACTGAGTTGTTGCACCAGGAAGCGGTAGCTTGCCATGTTTGCGTCCTTGGCGTCCCGGTCGCCAGATGACTGCTGGACCACCAAGTCGGAGTCGCCATAGCACAGGATCCGGCGAATGCCGAGTTCTTTCGCAAGCCGAAGCCCATGAATGAGCACCTCGTATTCGGTGATGTTGTTGGAGGCGGCGAAGTGGATTTGCAGCACATACTTGAGCTTGTCGCCTTTAGGGGAGGTGAGGACAATGCCGGCTCCCAGGCCGGTGCGCATCTTGGAGCCGTTGAAATTCATCCGCCAATGGGTGGAGTTGGGAGCTGGTGGCAAGTACTGGGTCTCGGCCCAGTCGACGAGGAAGTCGGCCAGCACTTGCGACTTGATGGCGGTGAGGGGCTGGTAGTAGATGGTGTAAGGAGCCAGATCTATAGCCCATTTGGCTACTCGGCCGGAGGCATCTCGGCTTCCAATGATCTCGGCCAGCGGGGCCGTGCAAACCACGGTGATTGGATGCTCTTGAAAGTAAGGCTTCAGCTTCTTGGCGGCGAAATGCACACCGTAGCACATCTTCTGGTAATGAGGGTAGTTCTGCTTGGAGGTCGACAGTACCTCGCTGTAATACACCGGTCTCTAGACTGGGAGCGCCTTGCCTTCCTCCTTGCGCTCGACTATAATGACTGTGCTGACTACTCGGCTGGTGGCGGCGATGTACAAAAGCATGGGCTCTTTAGGAGTTGGAGCCGCCAACACAAGGGGAGTAGTCAACATCTTCTTCAGCTGGAGAAATGCTTCATCCGCCTTATGGTTCCACTCAAAAAAGGTGGTCTTCTTCATCAATTGATACAAAGGCAGAGCTTTATCGCCCAGCCGACTGATGAATCGGCTGATGGATGCCAAGCAGCCGGTGAACTTCGACATCCAACAATGGCTGGGTACCTCCATTCTCTCGATGGCCTTGATCTTCACGGGTTGCACTTATGCCGCTGCTCGAGACCGAAGCCAAGGAGTTGGCCGGCTGGTACTCCGAAAACGCACTTCTCAGGGTTAAGCTTGATCTGGAATCGACACAGGTTCTCAAAGGTCTCCTTGAGGTCTTCCAGCAGCATCACACGCTTCTCCGTCTTCACCACCACATCATCCACGTAGACATGGCTGTTCCTGTCGAGTTGCTTGAGGAGGCACTTCTGCATGCAACGTTGAAAGATGGCGCCGGCATTCCTTAAGCCGAACGTCATCGCTGCAGCGTAAGGTCTCGAATGGTGTGATGAAGGCGTCTTCATCTGTTCGCGGGTTCAGCTTGATCGGTGATATCCACGAATATGCATCTAAGAAACTCAGCAGCTCGCATCCGGCCAGGAGTCTATCACCGATCGATTCTTGAAAGGCAAATGGATCCTTTGGGCAGGCTTTCTTGAGGCTTGTGTAGTCAATACACATCCGCCATCGCTTGTTTTTTCTTCAAGATTAAAACCGGTTCGCCACCACTGAAAAAACACCTCCATGATGAAGCTGGCTGCAAGAAGCCGGCCT
Organism: Aegilops speltoides; assembly: GCA_021437245.1. Lineage (NCBI taxonomy): Eukaryota > Viridiplantae > Streptophyta > Magnoliopsida > Poales > Poaceae > Aegilops > Aegilops speltoides. The sequence goes on from CM038142.1 coordinate 407,751,732, forward strand.
ATCTCCTCTCCAACAACTCTTCTCTTTTCTTCTGACACGCGGCGCAAGGGCTGCCTGACGGGTTTCACATCTGGCCTGACATGTAGCTTGTGCTCGGCGAATTCCGTCGGTACACCTGGCATGTCTTTGGGGGACCATGCGAAGATGTCTCGATTCTCACGGAGGAAGTCGACGAGCTCGCCTTCCTATTTGCTGTCAAGGTTCGCACCTACGACAGCGTACCTCTCCGGGTGCTCCGGGTCCAAGGGTATCTTCTTGGTCTCTTTGGTCGGCTTGAATGAACCCTCAGCTTCCGTCTCCTTGGGGTCGGGCGACATCTCCGGCTGCTTTCCAGCCATCGCCACGACCTGATCAAGGAGACGCTTCTCGGCTGCGATCACCAGGGACTCATCCAGCTGACTACTCTCGGCCGCACATGCGGACGACTTCCTGTAGTCGCCGGCTACGGTAAGGATTCCCTTGGAACTCGGCATCTTCATCTTCAGGTAGGCGTAGTGAGGGACCGCCATGAACTTGGCCAAGGCAGGTCGGCCAAGCAGTGCGTGGTATGGGCTTTCAAGGTCTACCACTTCGAACTAGACCGGCTCTCAGCGGAAATGATCTTTGTCCTCAAAGAGGACATCTATCAGGATTTTGCCGATTGGTGAGCAAGAAAGGACGGGTACAATGCCATGGAACACAGTTCGGCTGCTCTGCAGCTGTCTTCGCTTGATTCCTAGCTTCTCCATAGTATCTTTGTACAAGATGTTGATGCTGCTGCCTCCGTCTATCAGCACTCTCGAAAAGCGGGTGGCCCGCCTATCAGCGGCCAAGGTGGCACCTAGGACCAGGGCATAGGAGCCCGAATTCGGCATCACCTCTGGGTGATCCGCTTCGCCCAACCGATAGGCTTCTCGGACCAATGCATGAACTCTGGGGTGTCTGTTGCCACTGCATTCACTTCTTGCTGCTGTTGGTGCCTGCTGCGCCGTTCATCTGCCACACTGGTGAACACCACATAGGCTCCGTGCTCTTCAGGGTACTCGTCTTGCATCAAGGCCGACCGCCGGGCGGCCGCTCAGGGCGGCAAGTGGAGGCGGCGCTCAAAGAAAGCGGCGGAGGATGGAGGCCGTCTCCTTTGGCGATCCTGGTGAGCCAGTGGCACTTTCGGGTGGTATGATTTGACGGCTTGGCCATCGCGGAAACTTGCAGGACCGCCCGAGTTCGCTCATAGGAAAAGGCCGCAACCAATTGATTTGCCGCTTTCGCCGTCTCGCCGAGGCTCCTCCGCTGTTGATTCAATCGTTCACAACCTCGCCGATCGTTGGAAGTCGGCTGTTGGGCCTTGCGTTTGTTGTCGCTCTATTGTTGGCGCCGACTGGTGTCTCCTGCTGGAGTTTTGGGAGCCTGAGGGGTCACCTTGCCAGCTGCGTTGACTTGAATCTCTGTCTTCATGGAAGAGTCGGGCGTGGCGTACTTGTCCGCTATAACCAGCAGTTCGTCGAGGGTTTCTGGCTCGTCGCAGAGGAGCCTGTGCTTGAGGAGGGTGCCTTCTTGGCACCCGGCAGTGAAGTACTCGATGGCCTGCACCTCGTGCATGCCCTCACAGGAGTTCCGAAGCTCGCCCCAGCACGTGAGGTAGTCGCGAGTTGACTCGTCAGGGCCTTGCACGCACAGGGAAAGCTGGCGCGGCTTGGGAGGCCGCTTGTACGTGCTCGTGAAATTGCGGATGAAGGCTTTGGTGAAGTCGACCCAGCTGTTGATGCTGCGGGGCTTCAGACTATTCAACCATGTCCGGGCCGTGCCCTGGAGCATGAGTGGAACGTACTTTACGGCAACCCGCTTGTTGCCGTTTGCTATGCTGACGGCTGTGGAGTAATCTATCAGCCAGTCTACTGGCTTGACGGAGCCGGTGTACTTGGGTGTGTCTCGGGGGAGCGTGAACCCTTTGGGGAAGGGCTCGTCTCGGATGCGGGGCCCAAAGCAAGGCGGACCCAGCTCGTCTTCTTCTTCCAGCGCCAAGGATCGATGGAGTCGGTCGATCCGATGGCGGGCGTCGTTCTCTCCGACTCCCTCTCGGCGGCCAAGGCGGCCTCCGAGAGTCGGATGCTCAACAGGCGGTGGGGAAACTCGCCGCTCTCTTCTTGGCGGGGGAGGCAGATAGTCGTCCCGCCGCTCTACTGCTCTCGCGCGGTCGTCTTGGTCGCGCTCAATGGTGATGTGAGTCCGACCGGATCGATAGTCGCTTCTTCTTTTCTTCCGCGGACATCGCGGCCGGCGTCCGAGATGTCGCGCTTGATCTCGGCGGGGAGGCAAGTCGCCGCTCGGCCGCCGCAGCTGATCTGTAGGCCGCCGCCGCTGCTTCGCGCAAAGCAACGCGTCGAGGAGCTGCTGGACTCGCTCCGTCATCAAACGGCGCTTCGCTCGAAGTTCTTCAGCTCGCGATGCCGCCGCTGGGCAGCGCGGATGTTCTCCGCAGGGTGGCGATACGGGCGTTTTGCTTCAACAAGTCGGCGATGGCTGCGCTAAGCTGCTGGACCGCGCTTAGATGGTTTCGGCCCACGGAGCCGGGCGAAAGCGCCACGGCGCGATCCGCCTCACGCTGGTATGCTTCGACAAGCTTCTCATGCTCGCCAGCTTCTTGGCGCCTTCGGCGATCAAGGCGGCGGTTCCAGCGTCTCGGCGCTCAAGTCCTCTCGAATGGGCGCGATTATGTCTTGCAGGCCGCAGCGAAGCGGGTCTCGAAGCTTTTTCACCGAGCGCTCGTCGTGATCGATGACGAAGCACCTCCGCGGACGGCGCTTCCACCACTCTCCTCGTAAGGAAGCGGCTCGTCATAGACCACCATGTTGGTGGGGAAAGTGTCAAGCGACACGGCGTCGGAGTCGACCAACATCGGGTCGGTGGATCCTACGGACTCCAAGTCCACGGCAGGCTCGCCGGCGACGTGGAGTTGGTCGAGGAGGCCCGCGATAAGGCTCTCGGGGCCACCCGTGCCTGCGTTGGATGCAGGCTCATAGGAGAGTCGAACCTCGCCGACAAGTTGGGCGAGGCTGCTCGCATGTATCGCGACCTCGGCGCCCGCTGCAACGGCCGATGCAGACGCTTATTCGGTGAGCTTCGCTGGCTGCGCTTCGCCAGAAGGAAGAGGGTTCCTGCATGTAACAGATCCCGGACGACGGCGCACTCGCCCACGGTGGGCGCCAAATGTCGGGGTTGGTGCGACATATGCCAAAGGATGGCTTATCATGGTGGGGGCGAGTAGAACGTCGCTGGTGCTCGAAACGGATGAGGCGAGACATGCACGCCGACTAATCTTACCCAGCTTCGTGGCTCTCCGAGGAGATAACACCCCATCGCTGCTCATGCGGGGTCTCCGCATGATCACTAAGACGAAGTGGCTACAATGGTGCTCCTGGAGCTATATCGGGAGGCAGGAGAGAGCAAGGCTCGTTCTCCCCTTCCTATGCTATCTGGTCTATCTCTATCAAGGTCCGAACCCTTTGCATGGGTGCCCCGGGGGTTTATATAGGCCTACTTCTGTGGGTACATGGTAATCCGCAGTGGCGCGGGTCCCGGCTGCCTGCCTCTCATACCGCCGCCCTCTCGCCACCTGGGGCCGCTGACCGGTGTGTCCCATGGACAAAGCTTGACATCGTGGCGGCACTCCTAATGACGCAGGCTTGGTCATTGGGGCGTGGCAACAGTGCCGCCGTCTACGGGCGATCACTATCGCCATTCCCCATCCCATCTGGTTAATGGCTCGTGGGGCCCTGGAGAGGGGTCGGCCGACTCTAGGGAAGCCGACTCCCACAAGGCCATCTTCGGGGCGCCCAGGCCGCCTTTGGTCCACCCATCGACAGCGGCCCTGCTGGTCTTTCGGCCGCTGACAGCGTCGTCAGGCAGTCGTTGCGCTATGACCGTGGCTGAGGTCGGCAGGATGGCAATAAGTTGTCGCGCCTCCGGAGATCTTCCAAATGACACGGCTCATCAGAGCCGTGCCGGTCCCTCGAGGCAGAGGGGGGAACGCCACGCTGCGGACTGCACTCGTGATCGTACTTTGAGATGAGGGAGGAGTCATGGGCCGACTCTCCATAGTCGGCCTCTCTGGAGGTCGTCAGCTTGGAGTCGGCTTATCTCGGAGTCGCCGTCTGGAACTCGGCTTGTCTTGGAGTCGGCTCCTGAGACTCGGCCTGAGGGGCGCGGCCTGCCCCGATGTCTTGAAAGATCCTAGGACCCGGGTTAGCCTAGCCGTGGCCCATTACTCCGACACTTCGATCTTCGGAACAATGGAACGAGCAACAAACTTGTTGGAAATAATACATACTGATGTATGCAGACCAATGAGTACTAAGGCTCGTGGCGGGTATCATTATTTTCTTACCTTCACACTGATTTGAGCAGATATGGGTATATCTACTTGATGAAACATAAGTCTCAAATAGTTGAAAGGTTCAAAGAATTTCAGAGTGAAGTGGAAAAATCATCGTAACAAGAAAATAAAGTTTCGCGATCCGATCGCTGAAACGAATATTCGAGCCATTTAGTTTGGTCTTCAATTAAAACAATGTGGAATAGTTTCACAGCTCACGCCACCTGGAACACCACAATGTTATGGTGTGTCCGAACATCGTAACCGCACTTTATTGGATATGGTGCGATCTATGATGTCTCCTACTGATTTACCACTATTGTTTTGGGGTTATGCATTAAAGACAGCTGCATTCACGTTAGAAGGGCACCATCTAAATCCGTTGAGATGACACCATATGAACTGTGGTTTAGCAAGAAACCCAAGTTTTCGTTTCTTAAAGTTTGGGGGTGCGATGCTTATGTGAAAAAGTTTCATCCTGATAAGCTCAAACCCAAATCGGAGAAGTGCATCTTCATAGAATACCCAAAGGAAATGTTTGGGTACACCTTCTATCACAGATCCGAAGGCAAGTTATTCATTGCAAAAAATGGATCCTTTCTAGAGAAGGAGTTTCTCTCGAAAGAAGTGAGTGGGAGGAAAGTAGAACTAGATGAGGTAATTGTACCTTCTCCCGAATTGGAAAATAGTTCATCACTGAAATCAGTTCCAGTGATTCCTGCACCAATTAGTGAGGAAGCTAATGATGATGATCATGAAACTTCAGATCAAGTTACTATGTAACCTCGAGGTCTTCCAGAGTACGGTCCGCACCAGTGTGGTACGGTAATCCTGTTCTGAAAGTCATGTTACTAGACCATGATAAACCTACGAACTATGAGGAAGCGATGATGAGCCCAAATTCCGCAAAATGGCTGGAGGCCATGAAATCTAAGATAGGATCCATGTATGAGAACAAAGTGTGGACTTTGGTGGACTTGCCCGATGATCGGCAAACCATAGAAAATAAATGGATCTTCAAGAGGAAGACGGACGTTGATAGTAGTGTTACTATCCACAAAGCTCGACTTGTTGTGAAAGGTTTTTCGACAAGTTCAAGGTGTTGAATACAATGAGATTTTCTCACTCGTATCGATGCTTAAGTCTGTCCGAATCCTGTTAGCAATTGCCACATTTTATGAAATCTGGCAAAAGGATGTCAAAACTGCATTCCTTAATGAATTTATTAAAGAAGAGTTGTATATGATGCAACCAGAAGGTTTTGTCAATCCTAAAGGTGCTAACAAAGTGTGCAAGCTCCAGCGATCCATTTATGGACTGGTGCAAGCCTCTCGGAGTTGGAATATACGCTTTGATGAGTTGATCAAAGCATATGGTTTTATACAGATTTTTTTTGAGAAGCCTGTATTTACAAGAAAGTGAGTGGGAGCTCTGTAGCATTTCTAATATTATATGTGGATGACATATTGTTGATTGGAAATGATATAGAAATTCTGGATAGCATGAAAGGATACTTGAAAAGAGTTTTCAAAGCAAGACCTCGGTGAAGCTGCTTACACATTGAGCATCAAGATCTATATAGATATATCAAGACGCTTGATAAGATTTTTTCAATGAGTACATACCTTGATAAATTTTTGAAATAGTTCAAAATGGAACAGTCAAAGAAGGAGTTCTTGCCTGTGATGCAAAGATGTGAAGTTGAGTAAGACTCAAGACCCGACCATGGCAGAAAATAGAAAGAGAATGAAAATTCATTCCCCATGTCTCAGTCATAGGTTCTATAAAGTATGCTATGCTGTGAACCAGACCTATTGTATACCTTGCTCTGAGTTTGACAAAAGGAATACAATTTTGATCTAATAGTAGATCACTGGACAGCGGTCAAGAATATCCTTAGTGAGGACTAAGGAGATGTTTCTCGATTATGGGGGTGATAAAAGAGCCCGTCGTAAAAAGTTACAACGATGCAAGCCTTTACACCAATCCAGATGACTCTAAGTCTCAATCTGGATACATATTGAAAGTGGGAGCAATTAGCTAGAGTTGCTCCATGCAGAGCATTGTGGACATAGAATATTTGCAAAATACATACGACTCTGAATGTGACAGACCCGTTGACTAAGCTTCTCTCACGAGCAAAACATGATCACACCTTAGTACTCTTTGGGTGTTAATCACATAGCAATGTGAACTAGATTATTGACCCTAGTAAACCCTTTGGGTGTTGGTCACATGACGATGTGAACTATGGGTGTTAATCATATACAGATATGAATATTAGTGTTAAATCACATGGCGATGTGAACACGATTATTGACTCTAGTGCAAGTGGGAGACTGAAGGAAATATGCCCTAGAGGCAATAATAAAGTTATTACTTATTTCCTTATTTCATGATAAATTTTTATTATTCATGCTAGAATTGTATTAACCGGAAACATAATACATGTGTGAATACATAGACAAACATAGTGTCACTACTATGCCTCTACTTGACTAGCTCGTGAATCAAAGATGGTTAAGTTTCCTAGCCATGGACAAAAGAGTTGTCATTTGATTAAAGGGATCACATCATTAGGAGAATGATGTGATTGACATGACCCATTCCGTTAGCCTAGCACTTGATCGTTTAGTATGTTGCTATTGCTTTCTTCATGACTTATACATGTTCCTGTAACTATGAGATTATGCAACTCCCGTTTGCCGGAGGAACACTTTGGGTGCTACCAAACGTCACAACATAACTGGGTGATTATAAAGGAGTACTACAGGTGTCTCGAAAGGTACATGTTGGGTTGGCGTATTTCGAGATGAGGTTTTGTCACTCCGATTGTCGAAGAGGTATCTCTGGGCCCTCTCGGTAATGCACATCACTATAAGCCTTGCAAGCAATGTAGCTAATGAGTTAGTTACAGAATGATGCATTACGTAACGAGTAAAGAGACTTGCCGGTAGCGAGATTGAACTATGTATTAGATACCGACGATCGAATCTCGGGCAAGTGACATACCGATGACAAAGGGAACAAAGTATGTTGTTATGCGGTTTGACCAATAAAGATCTTCGTAGAATATGTAGGAGCCAATATGGGCATCCAGGTTCTGCTATTGGTTATTGACCAAGAATAGTTCTAGGTCATGTCTACATAGTTCTCGAACCCGTAGGGTCCGCACGCTTAAGGTTTCGATGATGGTTATATTATGAGTTTATGAGTTTTGATGTCTCAAGGAGTTCGAGTCCGGATGAGATCGGGACTTGACGAGGAGTCTCGAAATGGTCGAGACGTAAAGATCGATATATTGGACAACTATATTCGTAGTTCGAAAGGTTCCGAGTGATTCGGTATTTTTCGAGTACCGAGAGTTATGGAATTGCCGGGAGTATATGGGCCTTATTGGGCCATACGGGAATAGAGGAGAAGCTAAAGGAAGGAGGCCTGCGCCCCCTCCTGGTCCGAATTGGACAAGGGGCGAGCCCCCCTTTCCTTCTTCCTCTTCCCCTCTTTCCCCTTCTCCTACTCCAACAAGGGAGGTGGAATCCTACTAGGACTAGGGAGTCCTAGTAGGACTCCACACTTGGCGCGCCCCCTCCTAGGGCCGGCCTCCTCCCCCCTTGCTCCTTTATATACGGGTGTGACTCCCGGATAATTTGGCTACAGTAATCTCATGTTAATGATGCCACGTCACCTCGGTTACTTGTGTTAATCTTGCGTTAGATCAAACCGATTCAAATTCCAATTTAAAATAAAGCCAAACGATAAAAGTTCTCAAATATAAAACTAAAATGTCCGGGAGGTGTCAAATAATTCATAAGATATATTGGTGGAGAAACCACACTTTTTGAAAAGCGTTTAAATGCACTATAATAAATAAACAATGACAAAATAGTTATTCAAATGCTTTAAAATAATAAACAATTTAAAGTTATTTTATTTCGGTGCTAAACGGTTTGTGGTAGTGGCAAATTGTAACACTATTTTAGGTGTCACTTTTGTATTTTCTGGAAACTAAAATAAAACAAATGAGAACTAAAATAATAAATAAAAGAAAAGAGAAAATAAACAAAAAATTAAAAGAGACAAAGACCCCCCATCCCCTCGGGCCATTCGCCCACCAGCAACACCGGCCGCCCACCTGCTCCCCTAGTGGCCTACTTAGCTACCAACCCACCCCTCAAACCCTATCTCCCCACAATCCCCACTTCCCCTCTCTTCCTCACATTTCCCCGACCCGATCTGGATCGGGATTGGGCGCCTGTCGCCGCCGCCTGGAGAACCACCTCACCGGAGCCTCTCCGCCTTGACCACCTCGTCACCGTCGCTCGCCCCCATCCTCCCCCTCGCCGGACTGCTCGTCCTCGCCTCCCCCTCAACGGCTTCACCGAGCCTCGCTGCTGAACCCCTGCAATGTGGGGTGAGGACCCCGAACCCCCCCTCCCGCGTTTCCTTCTGCTCACTCCTGCCGCTAGCTGCCGTTGTTGCCATCGCCGCTTAGCCGCGCCCGTCTGTTCAAAGACTGCTGCCGACCGCCTGCTGGTCCGCTTTGAGGTTGCCCTCGACGTGTCCCTTCTCGCCCTCACTCCGCTCGCTTGCGGCTCCTCGCTTCGCAATCGCCGATCGCTTCCGTAGCTCGCGGCCACCCGCTGCGCCGGGCTCATACCATCGGGCACCCACGGCCTCGTCCGCCTCCACGCACCCCATCGCCGCTCGTCGGCCTCGAACTGCCGCCTTTTTCCATCTCGCGGCGGTCCTGCTGCTTCGCCAGATTGGCCTTGCAGCCTGCCTCTAACGCTTCTTCTTTGCCGCTCGTCGCGATGGCAGCGGGCGCCTATCGCCGCCCTTGTCGACACAGGCGGGTGCCAGCGCCCGCTCCAGCGCCCATTAGCCCGAACCGCTAAGGCTCGCCCACGACAGCCGGGCCCAGCCCGCAACATTTTATATAAAAAAATGAATTAAAAATAAATAAATTATTAACCAATTAATTAGTTAATTAATTAAGTTAATTAATTCTGTTAACTAAACTAATTAAACCTAATTAATCTACTAACTAATCCACTTAACCTGTTAGTTAATTAGACAGCCTATGACATGTGGGACCTAGTGGTTTGTTGACTAGTCAAAGTCCACAGTTGACTGTTGACGTCATGATGATGTCATAAAAGCAATTTCGATTTGAAATAATTTATTAATTCTAGAAAATGATTCAAAACTTTAGAAAATAATATAAAATAAACCATAGCTCGGACGGAAAAACTTTGTACATGAAAGTTGCTCAGAACGACGAGACGAATCTGGATACGCAGCCCGTTCGTCCGCCACACGTCCCTAGCATAGTGAGCTTGCAACATTTCACCTCCGGTTCATCTGTCCGAAAACACGAAACACTGGGGATACTTTCCCAGATGTTTCCCCCCTTCACTGGTATCACCTACTACCGCGTTAGGGCACACCAAACACCGCGTATTGCCTTGTTACGCTTTGTGATGCTTTGTTTGCTCTGTTATTTATTGTGTTCCTCTCCATACTTCTTTTCGGTAGACCCCGAGATTGCCAAGCACCCCAGCTCAACTACGGTGTTGACCCCTCCTTGCCGAGCAACAGGCAAGACCCCCTTGATCACCAGATATCGCCTATTCTCCTCTATCTCGCTTGCATTAGAGTAGTGTAGCATGTTACTGCTTTCCGTTGATCCTATTCTGATGCATAGCCTGACATTGTTGCTACATCTGTTGATACATTACCTGCAATCCTAAATGCTTAGTATAGGATGCTAGTTTATCATCATTGGCCCTACATTCTTGACAGTCTTCCTTGCTATACTATCGGGCCGTGATCACTTGGGAGGTGATCACGGGTATATACTATACATACATACATACTATACAGATGGTGACTAAAGTCGGGTCCGCTCGAAGAGTACCCGCGAAAGTGATTCACGGATTGGGGCTGAAAGGACCTTTGTCCCGACGGCCCTCCGTGTGGATCTTTGTGGCGAGCGACAGGCAGGTTGAGACCACCTAGGCGAGAGGTGGGCCTGGCCTGGTCGGCGTCATGCTGTTGCTTCATAATAACACACTTAACGAGATCTTGGTATTTGATCTCGAGTCCGCCATCGCCTATACGCACTAACCAACTATGCGGGAAAGATATGGGCACTCGACGCCGTGGTATCACCAAGCCTTCTTGATGTCGGCCGATCGAGTGCGCGCCGGATTGGAACGTAAGCCCGCACTTGTATTAAGGGGCTAGTTACGCTTCCGACCGCGTTATAGAACGCAAGTGTGTGCAAAGGCGATGGGCCTGCACCCGCGCCATAGGAATTAGACCGGCGTGCTGACCTCTCTGTTGTGCCCAGGTGGGGCTGCGACATGTTGATCTTCCGAGGCCGGGCATGACCCAGGAAAGTGTGTTCGGCCAAATGGGATCGAGCGTGTTGGGTTATGTGGTGCACCCCTGCAGGGAAGTGTATCTATTCGAATAGCCGTGTCCCTCGGTAAAAGGACGACCCGGAGTTGTACCTTGACCTTATGGCAACTAGAACTGGATACTTAATAAAACACACCCTTCCAAGTGCCAGATACAACCCGGTGATCACTCTCTAACAGGGGAACGAGGGGAGGATCGCCGGGTAGGATTATGCTATGCGATGCTACTTGGAGGACTTCAGTCTACTCTCTTCTACATGCTGCAAGACGGAGGCTGCCAGAAGTGTAGTCTTCGATAGGATTAGTTATCCCCCTCTTATTCTGGCATTCTGCAGTTCAGTCCACTGATATGGTCCTTTACACATATACCCATGCATATGTAGTGTAGCTCCTTGCTTGCGAGTACTTTGGATGAGTACTCACGGTTGCTTTCTCCCCCCTTTTCCCCCTTTCCTTTCTTTCTGGTTGCCGCAACCAGATGCTGGAGTCTAGGAGCCAGACGCCACCGTCGATGACGACTACTATGCTGGAGGTGCCTACTACTACATGCAGGCTGCTGACGACGACCAGGAGTAGTTAGGAGGATCCTGCAGGAGGCTGCGCCTCTTCGATCTCAGATCCCAGTTTGTGCTAGCCTTCTTAAGGCAAACTTGTTTAAATTATGTCTGTACTCAGATATTGTTGCTTCCGCTAACCCGTCTATGATCGAGCACTTGTATTCGAGCCCTCGAGGCCCCTGGCTTGTATTATGATGCTTGTATGACTTATTTATGTTTTTAGAGTTGTGTTGTGATATCTTCCCGTGAGTCCCTGATGTTGATCGTACAGGTTTGCGTGCATGATTAGTGTACGATTGAATCGGGGGCATCACAAGTTGGTATCAGAGCCGACTGCCTGTAGGAATCCCCCTTCCATACTCCTTGGCCGAAGTCGAGTCTAGTCATTGCAAAACTTTTACTAACATGGCTGTGTGCCTTACGGGCCCACATCGCCATTGGGTGTTATTAGGATCTTTTACTCCTCGATCTTTACTCTGGGACTCTGAGCTCTCTTCTATTCGGGTTAAATGATTTTGCTAAAAACAAAACTAACTTTTGGTTCTCGCAAGTACTTCCTCCTGGAGAGCCCCTTGTTACCGATGACCTTTCTTTGCACGGAAGATTCCGAAGATACTCTACGATGTGCTCTCGAGAATATGTGCCATCGCTTTTGCAATTCACTTCCATCGATAAATCCCTCTCGATAACTACTTACACCTATCGCTCATATTGTCATCCCCGCTGTTTTGTTATTACAAGATGTCTTGAAATACTCCTCGATATTCGAGAATTCTTTACGCCATCGCCTGCTATTCCTTGCTGCATGAATACCCCTACGGATAATTACTTGCGCTTGCGAGTATCCGTTAGTCAAAGTTGTTCATGTGTTTCACAAAATACATTCAAATACTACCCGATCTTCCGAAAATCCTGAGCAGCCTATTGCTCTTGAAATTCTTGCTTGCTTGCATTATGGTTAATCCCATAAGTCTCGTAATCTTAATGGCATACCTTGTCATTATCATTTTGAGTCTGTTGATTCAATATGTTGCGAATGCTCGCAATCCTCAATCAGATCCTAGAATTCATCCTTCCAGCTCAGATGTCATTTTAAGCATGAGCTGGTCCTCCACCAATCAAGTTGTCGTCGATTGTACCCCCAAGTATATTCAACTTATTCATTTTTAATCAAACAGTCTGCATCTGATCCTTTGTTTCGGAAATCATAATTCCTTTGTTACCTAAGCATCGAATTATTCAGATGTTCTATAATCTGACGCCCTTGCATTATTTCTTCCTCTGATTGAGTACCGATACTCACATCAGCTCCATTATGGACCGGCAGATCCTTTGTTGGGTTTTATCCAACAGCGTCCTTCATATTCAATAACCTTGTGAGCCTTCCCTCGGATACATAATGCCTTTGGTAAATTGTATCCTCTGCTTTCTCAACCCTGCTCAGCTTTCGAGCTTGTGGCATTTCTATCGAAGCTTGTGGTATATATTTCCACGATACCCTGATGGGTTGAACCTATGCCTTCCTTAATATGTGTGAACTCGAAAGTTTTCACGAGTCATACACTTCTGGTATTTTGCCAGATAAAATTTCAACACTACAACTTCCTCGAAGGTGAGAAGTGAATGAAAGGTTATGCATTGGAGAAGTGGGAGTCGACCTTGAACTTTGTGTTCATGCCCATGGACACGATGTAGATCCTATCATAGAAGCTTCTTGTAATAATAACTATTTCCTTGATATGGAATCATTTGATATCTATGTATTGATCATTTGCAATCGTGGTCCCGACCACATTTTCTCCTTGATTCCATTTCTCAGACAAGTTAAAGCACTTGTCTTTTGTTGATCGATACATCTCGGCAACCTCTATTTTTAATCTTCGTCGAGTATTACCCCTGGTATGTCGAGGATATCATGTCATTGCACTACATTACCCTGTCCTTTGATGGAGTACTACCTTTACCCTGTCTTTGTCACTTCATGCTTCTGGGTTGTTTGTTAACCGAGAACACCGATAAGTGAATCGATTCAGCACTCCCATTCAATAACTCTAAGTAATTTTCGTTGCTTACGAGTTTAATAATCCTTTATGTCATTCCTAGCCTGATCAGCTATATCATCATCATACTATTTTTTTAACTTTGCTACCTGGTCCTTATTCCTGAAGCACAACTTTCAACGATGAACTAAGCTTGCGTCGATTTTCGTCGTCATATCATTTCTCCTTGAACCACAAACTTGATTTCGAGTTTGTGTCCTAACCGTGGTTCCAATAACCTTTCGCTTCATCATTCGTTTGACTGGATGTCATCGTCGATCGATTACATCTTTGTGTAACCTCTCGACAAATGTGTCGTGATCATCATCAACCTTATGAGCTCTTCCAGGATATCAATCGGGTTCATGATGAGAAATACCATCCTTGCCTTGATGATTTGTGTTATCATCAACCACTTTATTGCCTTCTCTCCAACACAAACTTGTTCATGTTTTGTGTTATACCTTGAGTTCCTTGCTACCCAACATTGTTCTTCTTTACCTTGGAATATTACCACCTTTTATGTCAAGAATGTCATGATAATTTCACCACCTCCTAAGAAATTCTTGTTGCAGTGATGCTTCTCGCCATCACCATTCTTTCTTGGTCCCCGTGTTGGTTCTAACCAGGATACCAACAGATGAACGGTGCTATTTGGATTCTGCCCTTCTAGCAACCCTATTGCTTTGAAGTTAATGGTTGGCCGTTCATTCTTAGACATTTGATTATTGAATCACCTTTCCGACGTTGGTTGTGCAACCCAGCCCATATTTCGGGTGCACCTTTCAACCAATGTTTAATTGTGTATGTTTTCCTCGAGCATACATCATTATACCATTTGATCTGACAAATGTTATCTCCTTGTTCACATAATTGTGGAAATCCATCTTTTGTTAATCTTGATGAATTGTCGCTGATTCCATCAGCCACCTCCTCATCCTCTCATTGGTTTACCGATGAACTCTTGTTTCGGAACTGGCTTCCATGGTTCATCTCCAGAGAATCTTCGATGTCATCTCGTCAATTTGTATCGCACCTTTTCTCCTCAAGCATCGTGAGTTTGAGGTATCCTAACACCGATTAGATCTGAATCTCGGTCAGATATGATGGCTGGAACATTTTTCCAAGAGTTATAACACTGGTCTTTTATGACCCGGTAAGGTGATGGCATGCCCAGCACAGCTAGCCAGATGACCTGCTGTTATAGTTTCCTTATTAGAAAGGTTATCCATTCTTCCATGAGGAAATTGTAAGACTTATTCTACAAGTTGTTCATCATGGATCCTTCCTGTATCCAAAGTCTGGCCCTTGATTGAAACACCATATCATTGCTACCTCGAAGTATGACTATGATACCCCGCTCTTTAACAAGAACATTTGAGGCGCGATCCTAAATGGTTCTTGCCAATTATCCACACACCATTGTATGGGTAATGTCATGAAATTTCTCTCCCCTTACCTACCGGGTTTTCTACATTATATCATGTCATGGATATCATGCTCTGCTTGTCCTTGGGAAGGATATACCCTTCTAAAATGTGTGTAAACACATTTTCCCTTCCATTGTTTTGTTTAACCTCTCTTGTACGCTGACTTAACTAAGCAGAGATAATTCCCTGCGTGGTAGGCACCTTATTGTACCACTCTGTCTGTAAGATCCTAGTACTATTGTTGGTGACATTTCGGTAACCACCGACGGGTGATAACTTTGCCAATTGGTTCGCCTCGCTCAACAAGCAGGAAAATTGCTCTCTTCGTTCCCCATCCTTGGTACTGACTTTGTTGCTGGCATACCTGACAAGCTATCCACTGACATGCCTCCCTGTCGCGGCTGTGCAAGATGTCACCACCCTTCCTACTTTCAACCCACCTGGTGGGCCCATAACCCACAGGTCCACTGGATCGAAACTTGACTCTCTTGTACATCCTTGATTCTGAAGTATCCTTTGCACCTGGGTTCGTATGTGATTCATGAGCTGAATGCTATACCATTATTCATCCTGGGATCAAACACCATGTTACTCTCGTTGTTCAAGCCCCCATTCCAGCTTCTGGCTAGTCATTGAATGATCGCCTACCCGTTTGAAACTTTGGTACCATAGTATATTGCACTCAACAAATTCACCGAAATACAACTCGTGGGGTACCTTGTGTATTTTCCATTGAGTTCACCGTCAGATGCCCATCTTAGTGGAGATGCGTTCTTCCGGAGTTATTCCCCATGATCGCGTTCGTAGGACGATGAGGATCCCGAAGAAAGGATGACAAATTGATCATGATGACCTGGAGCAGAGAAATGAAGACTCCAACGTAATGGATCCACCTCTTCGAGAAGAGCAACCAAAGACGAGAAGATTCGTTAGGATTTCGTAACCAGACCTTCCCCCCTCTTAAATCTCGGGACGAGATTTCTTGTAGTGGAGGAGAATTGTGACGCCCGGATAATTTGGCTACAGTAATCTCACGTTAATGATGCCATGTCACCTCGGTTACTGGTGTTAATCTTGCGTTAGATCAAACCGATTCAAATTCCAATTTAAAATAAAGCCAAACGATAAAAGTTCTCAAATATAAAAACTAAAATGTCCGGGAGGTGACAAATAATTCATAAGATATATTGGTGGAGAAACCACACTTTTTGTAAAGCGTTTAAATGCACTATAATAAATAAACAATGACAAAATAGTTATTCAAATGCTTTAAAATAATAAACAATTTAAAATTATTTTATTTCGGTGCTAAACGGTTTGTGGTAGTGGAATAAATTGTAACACTATTTTAGGTGTCACTTTTGTATTTTTTGGAAACTAAAATAAAACAAATATGAACTAAAAGAATAAATAAAAGAAAAGAGAAAATAAACAAAAAATTAAAAGAGACAAAGACCCCCCATCCCCCTGGGCCATTCGGCCCACCAGGCTAACACCCGGCCGGCCCACCCGTTCCCCTAGTGGCCTACTTAGCCAGTCAACCCACCCCCCGAAACCCTATCTCCCCACAATCCCCACTTCCCCACTCTCTTCCCTCGCTACTTCCCCCGACCCGATCTGGATCGGGATTGGGCGCCTGTCGCCGCCGCCTGGAGAGCCACCTCGCCGGAGCCTCTCCGCCTTGACCACCTCGTCACCGTCGCTCGCCCCCATCCTCCCCCTCGCCGGACTGCTCGTCCTCGCCTCCCCCTCAACGGCTTCACCGAGCCTCGCCGCTGAACCCCTGCAACGTGGGGTGAGGACCCCGAACCCCCCTCCCGCGTTTCCTTCTGCTCACTCTTGCCGCTAGCTGCCGTTGTTGCCACTGCTGCTTAGCCGCGCCCGTCGTTCAGCACCGTTGCCGACTGCCCCGCTGGTCCGCCTTGAGGTTGCCCTCGCGCGTGTCCCCTTCCCTCGCCCTCTCTCCGGCTCGCTGCGGCTCCCCGCTTCTGCAATCGCCGACCGCTTCTGTAGCTCGCGGCCACCCCGCTGCGCCCGGCGCTCGCGCCCATCGGGCACCCACGGCCTCGTCCGCCTCACGCACCCCACTAGCCGCTCGTCGGCTCCCTGAACCGTCGCCCCTTTTCCATCTCGCGGCAGTCCTGCTGCTGCGCCGCATTGGCGTGCAGCCCCGACCCCCTGCGCTGCTGCTGCCGCTCGTCGTGGTGGCCGCCGGCGCCCATCGCCGCCCCCTTTGTCGACCTTGGCGGGTGCCCAGCGCCCGCTCCAGGCGCCCGTTAGCCCGAACCGCTAAGGCTCTGGCCCAATGACAGCCGGGGCCCAGCCCCAGAACATTTTATATAAAAAAAATGATTTAAAAATAAATAAATTATTAACCAATTAATTAGTTAATTAATTCTGTTAACTAAACTAATTAAACCTAATTAATCTACTAACTAATCTACTTAACCTGTTAGTTAATTAGACAACCTATGACATGTGGGACCTAGTGGTCTGTTGACTAGTCAAAGTCCACAGTTGACTGCTGACGTCATGATGACGTCATAAAAGCAATTTCGATTTGAAATAATCTATTAATTCTAGAAAATGATTCAAAACTTTAGAAAATAATATAAAATAAACCATAGCTCGGATGGAAAAACTTTGTACATGAAAGTTGCTCAGAACGACGAGACGAATCCGGATACGCAACCCGTTCGTCCGCCACACGTCCCTAGCATAGTGAACTTGCAACATTTCACCTCCGGTTCATCTGTCCGAAAACACGAAACACTGGGGATACTTTCCCGGATGTTTCCCCCCTTCACCGGTATCACCTACTACCGCATTAGGGAACACCAAACTTCGCGTATTACCTTGTTACGCTTTGTGATGCTTTGTTTGCTCTGTTATTTATTGTGTTCCCTCTCCATACTTCTTTCTGGTAGACCCCGAGATTGCCGGCGACCCCCAGTTCAACTACGGTGTTGACGACCCCTCCTTGCCAGAGCAACCAGGCAAGCCCCCCCCCTTGATCACCAGATATCGCCTATTCTCCTCTATACTGCTTGCATTAGAGTAGTGTAGCATGTTACTGCTTTCCGTTGATCCTATTCTGATGCACAGCCTGACATTGTTGCTACATCTGTTGATACATTACCTGCAATCCTAAATGCTTAGTATTGGATGCTACTTTATCATCATTGGCCCTACATTCTTGTCAGTCTGCCTTGCTATACTATCGGGCCGTGATCACTTGGGAGGTGATCACGGGTATATACTATACATACATACATACTATACAGATGGTGACTAAAGTCGGGTCCGCTCGAAGAGTACCCCGAGTGATTCCGCATTGGGGCTGAAAGGACCTTTGTCCTGACGGCCCTCTGTGTGGATCTTTGTGGCGGAGCGACAGGGCAGGTTGAGACCACCTAGGCGAGAGGTGGGCCTGGCCCTGGTCAGTGTCCGCGGTTGCTTCATAATAACACGCTTAACGAGATCTTGTTATTTGACCTGAGTCTGGCCACTGGCCTATACGCACTAACCAACTATGCGGGAAAGATATGGGCACTTGACGTCGTGGTATCAGCCGAAGCCTTCTTGACGTCGGCCGATCGAGTGGCGCTACCGGATTGGAACGTAAGCCGCACTTGTATTAAGGGGCTAGTTCGCTTCGGCAGCGTTATAACGTCAGGTGTGCAAGGGCGATGGGCCGGACACTGTGCCATAGGAGTTAGATCGGCGTGCTGACATCTCTGTTGTGCCTAGGTGGGGCTGCGACGTGTTGATCTTCCGAGGCCGGGCATGACCCAGGAAAGTGTGTCTCGCCAAATGGGATCGGCGTGTTGGGTTATGTGGTGCACCCCTACAGGAAGTTTATCTATTGAATAGCCGTGTCCCTCGGTAAAGGATGACCCGAAGTTGTACCTTGACCTTATGACAACTAGAACCGGATACTTAATAAAACACACCCTTCCAAGTGCGGATACAACCCGGTGATCGCTCTCTAACGAGCGACGAGGGAGGATCGCCGGTAGGATTATGCTATGCGATTCTACTTGGAGGACTTGATCTACTCTCTTCTACACGCTGTTGCAAGGCGGAGGCTGCGAGCGTAGTCTTGACGAGATTAGTTATCCCCTCTTATTACGGCATTCTCGCAGATTCATCCATCGATATGGCCCTTTACACATATACCCATGCATATGTAGTGTAGCTCCTTGCTTGCGAGTACTTTTGATGAGTACTCACGGTTGCTTTCTCCCTCCTTTTCCCCCTTTCCTTTCTTTCGGGTTGTCGCAACCAGATGCTGGAGTCTAGGAGCCAGACGCCACCGTCGACGATGACTACTATGCTGGAGGTGCCTACTACTACGTGCGAGCTGTCGATGGCAGCGACTGGGAGTAGTTAGGAGGATCGAGGCAGAGGCCTGCGCCTCTTCGATCTCAGATCCCGGTTTGTGCTAGCCTTCTTAAGGCAAACTTGTTTAACTTATGTCTGTACTCAGATATTGTTGCTTCCGCTGACCCGTCTATGATCGAGCACTTGTATACGAGCCCTCGAGGCCCCTGGCTTGTATTATGATGCTTGTATGACTTATTTATGTTTTTAGAGTTGTGTTGTGATATCTTCCCGTGAATCCCTGATCTTGATCGTACACGTTTGCGTGCATGATTAGTGTACGATTGAATCGGGGGCGTCACAACGGGGGCAGGGGGCACCCCATGACACACAAGTTGATCTACGGATCGTTCCTTAGCCGTGTGCGGTGCCCTCCTCCGCCATATTCCACCTCGGTCATATCGTCGCGGAGTATAGACGAAGCTCTGCGCCGGTAAAGCATCATCATCGTCACCACGCCGTCGTGCTGGCGGAACTCATCTTCGACACTTTGCTGGATCGGAGTCCGGGGATCGTCATCGAGCTGAACGTGTGCTGAACTCGGAGGTGCCGTACGTTCGGTACTTGGATCGGTCGGATCGTGAAGACATACGACTAAATCAACCGCGTTGTCATAACGCTTCCGCTTATACGAGGGTACGTGGACAACACTCTACCCTCTCGTTGCTATGCCATCACCATGATCTTGCGTGTGCGTAGGAATTTTTTTGAAATTACTGCGTTCCCCAACAGCAAAGTAGCGTAAGTATTTCCCTCAGTTTTTGAGAACCAAGGTATCAATCCAGTAGGAGGCTCCTCAAAAGTCCCTTGTACCTACACAAATAAACAAGAACCTCGCAACCAACGCGATAAAGGGGTTGTCAATCCCTTCACGGTAACTTGCAAAAGTGAGATCTGATAGAGATAAATAAGATAAGATAATAATTTTGGTATCTTTATGACATAGATTGGAAAGTAAAGATTGCAAAATAAAGTAGATTGGAAACTTATATGATAAAAGATAGACCCGGGGGCCATAAGTTTCACTAGTGGCTTCTGTCAAGATAGCATAAGTATTACGGTGGATGAACAAATTACTGTCAAGCAATTGATAGAAAAGTGCATAGTTATGAGATTATCTAGGCATGGTCATGTATATAGGCATCACGTCTGCAACAAGTAGATCGAAATGATTCTGCATCTACTACTATTACTCCACACATCGACCGACTCCTGCCTGCATCTAGAGTATTAAGTTCATAAGAACAGAGTAACGCATTAAGAAAGATGACTTGATGTAGAGGGATAAACTCAAGCAATATGATATAAACCCTATCTTTTTATCCTCGATGGCAACAATACAATACGTGCCTTGCTGCCCCTGCTGTCACTGGGAAAGGACACCGCAAGATTGAACCCAAAGCTAAGCACTTCTCGTATTGCAAGAAAGATCAACCTAGTAGGCCAAACCAAACTGATAATTCGAAGAGACTTGCAAAGATAACTAATCACACATAAAAGAATTCAGAGGAGATTCAAATATTTCTCATAGATAAACTTGATCATAAACCCACAATTCATCGGATCTCGACAAACACACCCCAAAAAGAGTTATATCGAATAGATCTCCAAGAAGATCGAGGAGAACTTTGTGAGATTCAAAGAGAGAGAAGAAGCCATCTAGATAATAACTATGGACCCAAAGGTCTATGGTAAACTACTCACAACTCATCGGAGAGGCCTTGGAGATGATGTAGAGGCCCTCCGTGATTGATTCCCCCTCCGGCGGAGCACCGACGAAGGCTCCAAGATGGGATCTCGCGGATACAGAAGGTTGCAGCTGTGGAATTAGGTTTTCATGGTGCTCCTAGATGTTCTCGGGGTATGTGGATATATATAGGAGAAATAAGTAGGTCAGTGGAGCCACGAGGGGCCCATGAGGATGGGGGGCGCGCCCACCCCCCTAGGGCGCGCCGGGCACCCTCGTGTCCGCCTCGTTTGCTGCTTGACGTCCACTCCAAGTCTCCTGGATTGCATTTGTTCCAAAAAGATCGCTCCCGAATGTTTCATTCCGTTTGGACTCCGTTTGATATTCCTTTTCTTCGAAACACTGAAATAGGAAAAAAAACAGCAATTCGGGATGGGCCTCCGATTATTAGGTTAGTCCCAAAAATGATATAAAAGTGTAAAGTAAAGCCCATAAACATCCAAACGGGTTATATAATAGCATGGAAGAATAAAAAATTATAGATACGTTGGAGACGTATCATTACCCTATGCCTCCAAAGCTCTTGCTCGTGCTCCTTGTCGCCTCCCGAAAGCTGCGCCACTACTTCCAAGGCCACCCCATCAAAGTCGTTTCGGCCTACCCACTGGAGAGGGTGCTCCGGAGTCCAAATGCCGCTGGGCGAGTTGCAGAGTGGAACATTGAGCTACAGGCATTCCAATAGAGTCGAGTACCACCAGGGTCATCAAGGGTGCGACCCTCGCGGATTTCGTGCCAGAATGGGCTGACACCCTTGACTGCGGAGTGAGCAAGGACTATTCCCTCTTGCCTAGGGACGAGGAGCCAGACAGGTGGATTATGTACTTCGATGGAGCATTCACACAACAAGGTGCAGGGGCTGGGGCTGTCCTCATCTCGCCCACCAAGGACAAGCTCTACTACACAGTACAACTCTGTTTTCAGCAGGGCAAGAAGGTCTCCAACAACATCGTAGAGTATGAAGGCTTGCTCGTTGGACTCAGGGCCACGACAACGCTGGGGGTGAAGCGCCTCACCATCAAAGGCGACTCCCAGCTCCTCAGCAACTTCTCCAACAAAGAGTACACACCCATGGACGAGCACATGGAGGCATACCTAGAAGAGGTACGCAAAATGGAGAAATGGTTCTTAGGCTTAGAACTACAACACGTGCCGCGAGGAACGAACAAGGAGGCGGACGACATTGCTAAGAGGGCGTCTCGGAGGCTCCCCGGGAGCCTGGGGTGTTTGGAGAGCGGCTCTTCAAGCTGTCGGCGGCTCCCCCACCGCGGCTCCAGCACCTCCTCAGGAGGATCTACCCCAAGCACCAGCAACCGGTGCCCCAGCATGCGGCCCACCCTCTAGGGCCCACCTGCTCCTCACGCTCGAACCCCAGGAGGGGTGCTGGACAGAGGAGTTCAAGGCGTACCTGCTTCAGGGGACCCTGCCGGAGAAGGAGGAGGACACCGAGAGGGTGGCTCGTCAAGCCACCACGTACTGCATCCGTGATGGTGAGTTGTACCACAAGGGGCCCGATGATGTTTCGTTATGATGCATCTCCGGGGAGCAGGGGCTTGAGTTGCTGGCGGACATACACGGTGGGGATTGCGGACATCATTCCTCATCACGCAGCCTTGTGGGCAAGGCGTTCCGTAGTGGCTTCTACTGGCCCACTGCAAAAACGACGCTGCTGAGCTGGTGCGCTCCTGTGAAGCATGCCAATTCCATGCCAAGCAAATTCACCAGCCTGCGGAGGGCCTCTAGACTATCCCACTCACATGGCCGTTCGCGGTCTGGGGGCTGGAAATCCTGGGGCCGTTCCCTCGAGCGCCAGGGGGCTACCGCTACCTCTACGTTGCCATCGACAAGTTCACCAAGTGGGCGGAGGTGGAAGCTATCCGCACAATCCCAGCTGGATCAGCCGTCAAGTTCATCAAGGGCCTCGTGAGCCGGTTTGGGGTCCCTAACTGCGTCATCACCGACAAATGGCTCGCAGTTCACTAGCAACCTTTTCAAAACATATTGTGCTAACCTTGGAATGCAGATATGCTACGCCTCACTGGCACACCCCAGGAGCAACGGCCAAGCCGAGCGCACCAACGCCAAGGTCCTGAGGGGCCTCAAGACAAGGACCTTCAAGAAGAAGCTCGAGGCCTGCGACAGGGGCTGGCTCGACGAGCTCCAGTCCGTGTTGTGGTCCATCCGCACCACCGCGACCAAGCCAACGGGAGAGACACCGTTCTTCCTCGTCTACGGAGCTGAAGCGGTTCTCCCACACGAGAACAAGCATCGCTCCATGCGGGTCCTGGCGTTCGACGAGGCGCGTCAGGACACCACGCGGGGGATGGATCTCATGCTGGGGGAGGAATGCCGCCGTCAAGCCTCGCTCCGAGCGGCAAGGTACCAGCAGGCGTTGCGGCGGTACCACTGTCGCAGTGTCCGCTCCAGGACGTTGGAGGTGGGAGACCTCGTCTTGAGGCGGGTTGAAAGTGCAACTAATCCCCAGGTGGTTTTGGTAATTAATAACAACATATATATCATTGAACTAATCATTTCTTGAGAATATTTCAGAAAGTTCAGTGATATGGGTATGGCAATGACTGATGATGTGGACCCCTCAAAATGCTAAGGAAAACATTGGCAAAAAGCTCAAGACTCCATTTTTGGTTTAGTGATCCAAGATCACATTGAGTCCATAGGAAAGCCAATACTATTAAAAGGGGGTGAGGTTATGATGATGATCTGGTTGCTCTAAAGTGCTTAGTGATTTATCTCTCAAACAATCAGCAATCTTTCATTCCAACATAAACCCATAAGTAATCTCGGTCCCACCGATTCCAAACTCACCACACCGAGATGAACCACCTCAGCCATATAGCCAAACCCTAAGAATCTCGGATTTTCCGATTCCAAACTCGGTCATTCGAAATTGGTGTTGCCAAGCTTCAGAACATACGTACTCAAATCGGTGTCACCGAGATGAGAAAGTCGGTCCCACCGAGATTGGCAAACCCTAGACTTTGGAAGAATCGGTCTAACCGAGATTGTATTTTCGGTCCCACGAAAATCCCAACGCTCACAAGATTTGAACTTTCGGTCCGACCGAGTTGTCAACTTCGGTCCGACCGAGATTGGTCAAATGTGTGTAACAGTTGGATTTTGTGTGGAGGCTATAAATACCCTCCACCTCCTCTTCATTCGTGGAGAGAGCCATCGAAAGAACTACCACTCCTACCTTACATTTCGAGAAGAAAACTACCTACCCTTGTGTTGAGATCAAGTTGCTCCACTCCCACCATATGACACTTGATTTCTAGTCTTTCCAAGTTGCTTTCCACTCAATCCCTTCCTCCACCACAACCAAATCGGTGAGGAGAGTTGAGTGTTGGGGAGATTATCATTTGAAGCACAAGAGCAAGGAGTTCATCATCACCAACCCCATCTATTACCTTTTGGAGGGTGGTGCCTCCTAGATTGGTTAGGTGTCGCTTGGGAGCCTCCGTCATGATGTGGAGTTGAACCAAGGAGTTTGTAAGGGCAAGGAGATCGCCTACTTCGTGAAGATCTACCCCGAGTAAGGCTAGTCCTCCGTGGGCGTAAGCCATGATGGCATAGACAAGGTTGCTTCTTCGTGGACCCTTCGTGGGTGGAGCCCTCCGTGGACTCAGCAAGCCGTTACCCTCCGTGGGTTGAAGTCTCCATCAACGTGGATTGGCGATAGCACCACCTATCGGAACCACGAGAAAAATCTCCGTGTCTCCATTGCGTTTGCTCTTCTCCTCCTCTCATTTACTATACATGCAATTTACTTTCCGCTGCCATATCTCTAGAATTGCATGTGTAGGGTGATACTTGACTTGGTTATCATTGTGAACTTGCTAAGAAACTACTCCAATCAAAAGGCAAAATTTTTAAGTTGTCAAGTAGTCTAATCACCCCCCCTCTAGACATACTTCCGATCCTACAAGTGGTATCAGAGCTTTGGTCTCCATTGGATTGGTTTCCATTGCATTGGACTCCATAAGCTTGGTTTCACAACCTAGGAGAGTATGGCGTCTAGTGAGGGTAATTTTAAGTAGAGGTCCTTACTTTGATGGTTCAAACTTTGCTAGTTGGAAGCATAAAATGAAAATGCATATTCTTGGACATAACCACGCCGCATGGGGCATTATTTGTGTTGGCTTGCAAGGTGAGTTCTTGAAGAAGGAAAAGTTCGGATCGCGAAGCTCTGCGGATGAGTTGCGGATGTTCTGAACAATGCTCAAGCTTGTGACATTCTCTTCAATGCTTTGTGTCGAGGAGTTCAACAAGATCAGCCGTCTTGAGAATGCAAAAGAGATTTGGGATACTTTGGTGAAATGCACGAAGGTACCGAGTCCGTGAAGGAATCAAAGCTAGATGTTCTTCAAGGTCGACTTGACAAGTTCAAGATGAAGGAAGGTGAAGGAGTCGCTGAAATGTACTCTAGGCTTGCTCTCATCACCAATGAGATGGCAGGCTTAGGAAGCGAAGAAATGACCGACCGATTCATCATCAAGAAGATTCTCGAGCTTTGGATGGAAAGTATGACACCGTGTGCACTTTGATTCAAATGATGCCAAACTACAAAGATCTCAAGCCTACGAAGTCATTGGAAGGATTGTTGCTCATGAGATGACACTTAAAGATAAGGAAGAGCTTCACAACAAGTCAAGTGGTGCTTACAAAGCTGCAGTTGAAGCTCCCACATCCTCAAGTGACAAGCTAGTTTCCAATGAAGAGATAAGCCTAATGGTGAAGAACTTCAACAAATTCTACAAGAGTAGAAGCAAGGAAAGAAGCTCAAAGTCTAGATCATATGATGAAAGGAGATCTTCTAGTCGTGATCGAAAGCTGCTACAATTGTGGAAGACCGGACACTACTCAAATGAGTGTTCGACTCCCCACAAGAGAAGAGAAGAATCTCCAAGAAGAAGAAGCTCAAGAGAAGAGTCGCCTAAAAGAGAGAAGGAGTAGAGATGATCGTTATGAGCGAAGATCCTCTCGGAGAAGCAAGGATTCGGAAAGGAAAGACAAGTCATCAAGGAGCTACACAAGAAGAAAACATCAAGCTCATGTTGGTGAATGGGTTTCCGGCTCCGACTCCGACAATCACTCCGAAAGAAGCTATCACTCCAACTCCGAATATAGTCAAGATGAAGGTGTTGCCGGTCTTGCTCTAGTGTCCTCCAACTTCAACTCCTATGATATATTTGATTCACCAAATGAGGGAATTGGAAGATGCTTCATGGCAAAAGGCCCCAAGGTATCACATCCTGAGTTTATTGACTTTGATAGTGATGAGGATGACTTGCTTGGTGAAGATGAGCTTTTACATGATAAATCTAGTGA
Source organism: Aegilops speltoides (assembly GCA_021437245.1). Classification (NCBI taxonomy): domain Eukaryota; kingdom Viridiplantae; phylum Streptophyta; class Magnoliopsida; order Poales; family Poaceae; genus Aegilops; species Aegilops speltoides. Next base: position 407,778,010 of record CM038142.1, read on the forward strand.
GCTTAGTAATGATGAACATGCTAGTAGTCTTTATAGTCGAGATGAGTCGAATGACAATGCTATGAAGGAGATTGAGCGTCTAACTAAAGAACTAAACACTCTTAAGTTAGCTCATGAAACAACTCAAGAAGATCATAGAGAGCTCCTAAGATCTCATGAGAAGCTACGCTCGAGAAGCTCAATCTAGAGCAAGAACATGAGTTTCTAAAAGCTATCAATGGCGATCTTGAAAGAAGAGTTCTTCATATCTTGCCAAACGACTTCTCTTGTCTAATTTCTTGCCACCTATCAAAACTAAGCATGACAAACATAAGAAAATTCTTCATCTAGTAGTAACAATAATTATGTTAAATCAAATGTTGTTACTTCTAGTAATTCTCTTGATTCCACTAACAATGTTTCAAGCCAAGTTTCACTTGAGCAAGAAAATAGTCTATTGAAAGGGATTATAGAAAGGTGTCTACAAGAGTCTTGCGGAAGCAAGAGCTTTGAGGAAATTGTTCGCAAACAAGGAAGACACCGGAAGAATCAAGGAATTGGTTTTGAGCGAAAGTTCAACGCCGAGGGTGTTGAATGGGAAGAAGGTCAATATCCCACTCCAAAGTTTGTTTCTCAAGAAGAGAAGTATGATCCTACTTCTTCAAACAAGGAACAAGCTCAAGATGACCTTCCACCACAAGACCACAAGCTAAAAGGCAAGGACAAGCTTCAAGAGGAGATTGATGCATTCATTGAAGCACCCAAGGCCATGGTCAAGTGGGTTCCCAAGGCAACTTCAAGTTCTACTTCAACAAGCTCAACTACTACCCCAAGGATTCCCATCAAGATGATGTGGATCCCGAAGAAGAAGAACTAGAGAGTTCTTGAGGGTGACTCCGCCAATATACTACACTCATATTCATTTTGGCAAGGACTTGTGCAATCAACTTCCACATCTTGCACTAGTTTATGGAGTCACAAACCCTCATGTTGGTAAGTCAAGGGACAAGGTAATCATCGCTTTCATGGACATCATTCATTGTGAACTTCAATCTATGTCCATGGATATTCTTGTTTGTTCCTTGTGGGACTAACCCATGTAGGTATTGAAAGTGCCCGAATCCAAAGGATTGCTCCCAACTCTTGATGATCTTCATCAACATTGAGCATCCACATCTTCAACATCTACATGAAGTCTTCAACGACAATCCAAGGTTAGTTTGACCCTTTAAAAGGGTTCTCACATCAAGGGGAGCTTTGCTCTAAAGAAATGAGCTAAAGCATCTTCTAATGATGTGAACACATTAATGCTTTATGGAAAAGTGGTAACCCCACTTGTGCTTAAACGATGAGTATGACCTATGATCAAATGTTCTCATTTGACTCATAAGTCAATATACTCATATATAGATGACCTAGTCATCGCCAAATTGTGTGCTAGCTGTTAGTGTTTTGTTTGTGCATGTTTGACACATATTTCATTTGCTATCTTATTGTGTGAACATGTTGGATGCATGATTTTATCCATTCGAGGACATCCATTTGTTGCTTTGGTCTTTTTGGATTTCATTCTTTTTGACCAAATGGATGGACAAGAATGCCTAAGTTCCTCCCCTAGCTATCTATGCTTTCTTGTCTCAAACTCTATTCATGCTTATATCACAAACTTTGAACAAGACTTTTTCGGACAGACCGAGTGAGGAGCACTCGGAGCCACCGATCCGTCAAAAGCCTAACTTCCAAAACCTTCTAAGTACTTTCGGTCAAACCGATATACTCAAATAGGACAGACCGAAATCACTTGGATTGATCTAGGTTTTCACCTCGGTGAAACCGAGTTTCAAATATCGGCGTGACCGAAGAGTGTAACTGCACGCAGTTAACCATCTCGGTCCCACCGAGTTTTCAAACTCGGTCCCACCGACAGCCGAAGGGTATATATACTCGAGGACAGAGCGCGTTGATTACTTCTTCAAACGCTTCGCTCTCAAACCCTTAGCTGCCGTCGCCTTGGTCTCCGGATCGTCTCCGCCGTCGCCTGTGCGCCCTCACCGCGGGTCTCCATCGCCGTCAACGGACATTCTCATCGCGCCGTTGTCGCCGTAGTGAAGCTCCACCGCTTTGGGTGAGTTTCATCCCTCTCGTGTTCCAATCGCTGATTCCATGCACGATAGGCGTTGCCATGTTTCTTGCCAAGATTGAGATCCTCCTATCCAGCCGTTTAGATCATAGAACAAATTTCGAGTGAAAATTTTAGGGTTAGGTTTCACGAACACATCTCGGTGTGACCGATTCTGCATTTTCGGACTGACCGATTTGGCCTCTGGCCATTGCACTGCACTTTTCGGTGAAACCGAGTTGTGCAAATCGGTAAGACCGAAATGAAGATTTAGTGAAACCCTAACTGTCTCGGCTAGACCGAAACCCATTTCGGTCCAACCGAAAGTGGTGTATGTGGTCTGTTTAGGCATTTCGGTTTCACCGAATTGATAGACTCGGTCAGACCGACATGTATTCTGTGAAAACCTAAAACTAAAGTTTGAACTCATCTTCTTTTTGTAAAATCCTCTGCAGTTTGTGATAACTCTTCTATTCTGCCTATACCTATTCTATTCACAGGTTGTCAGACATGTCTGAAGGAAGTGACAGTCAGAACAGGTCTGAGATGCCAGTTGAGATTCCAGAGGCAGCTACAAGTCCAGAAGCAAGCAGTTTTTCAGATGATGGAGAGATAAGCACTCCAAGTGGACTGCCTGCAGCTGCCACCAGGGCCAGAAGGAAGAGAAACTCTGATGAGGAAGACTCAGACTTCATTGCAGATGAGGAGATAACTTCAAAACCTAAAAGGCAAGTGGTTTCCAAGGGATATCAAGGGCAACAGTCAAAGAAAGGCACAAGCAAGGTGAAGAAATCCTCTGTTGCACAGAAGCTCAGCATGGAAGAAACCTCCAGCAAAATCAAGAAGACTTCCAAGAGGAAGAGGAAAGTTCATGAAGAGACTGCTGATGATGATGATGATTCTGATGAGGAAGCACCTCAGCCTCCTCAGAAGCAGAAGTTGATGGGAGATGCCATCAGGGCAGGAGCACCTCCAAAAGCTAAGCCTTCAGCTCCAGCAAAGGCAGCCCAAGCCAAACCAGCTGCCAAGCCGAAGAAGACTGTGAGGAACATACCTGCTTCAGAAAAGAAGAAGGACAATGTGCCACCTGCAGAATCAGATGATGAGGCTCATGTTTTGCTCAAGCTCAGACAGAAACTGCCAGTTCATAATGAAGCTCATCCTCGAGCTGAAAATATGAAGGAGAGAAAGGACAAAGGACTTAGGCTATGGAGGCAAACAGATCCATATGCCAGCAGGAGAAGAACAGCAGGTTGACTCAAGATTCCACACTAGAGAGCAACAAGACTTTTATGAGACAGTGCTCATGGACAAGAAGCCAATTGTTGCCGACACGAGATCGCTGATCGGGAATACATCGATAGTGAAGAGCACAGAGACTACTTCCCACATGTGCATGAAAGCTTCACTGCTTGTGGGATTGCAGAGTTCGTTGGTCAGAAGTTGACTGCCTGGAACGATGAGATGATTATGCAGTTCTATGCCACCGCACACTTCTATCCAGATGGCAGGATAGTATGGATGACAGAAGGGCAGAGATTCCATTCTACTGTTGAAGAGTGGAGAGCATTGCTGAACGCACCAGTTTCAAGGGAAGATGATATTGATGTCTATGGCATTCCGAAGAAGAATCACGAGTCAATGAAGAACATGTATAATGAGGTAGATGAGAAGGATGTAGAGATCTGGAAGCTTGGATCAGTCTACTATCTTCAGGCAGGTCTCCCAACCACCAACACCATTCTGAGGCATACTTTGATGCCTAAGTCAGGGGACCACCGCATGATAAGAGGGTACTCTATCAACATGCTGCACATTCTAGATCGAAGACACCTTTTAAGGTGATGGACACGATAGTTGAGACTATCAAGAGGACAAAGACTGACCGTAAGAGGTCGTGTGGGTTTGCTCCGCATATTCAGATGCTCATCAATGCCAAGTTTGGCACGGACACCTACTGTTGGATAGACCCCACTTGCCACTCGCAGCTGAACATGAGGACAACGAGGTTGTGATGTGAGAATGCTCCCACATCGTAGAAGGACATGCTAAGTCTGAAGGCTGCTAAACAAGCTAAAGCCGAGAAGGAAGCAAAGAGCAAAACCCAAGAGCGTTGCAGAACAACTTCTTGAAGCCACTCGAGAATTGAGCTACGCCTGGCCAGATAGTGCGATCTCGGAGAGCCTTGAGAGGATCGTTGAGGATAAGTTCCATGCTCGGACGTCTGTCGATCAAGTGCGTGTCACCGTCAACAAGCTTGATGCAGATATAGAGGAAGCTAAGAGGGAGAAGGCAGAACTCATGAAGGAGATGGAAGGTGACATGGTCCAGGATGACTATGAGCAGCCTGCTGCAGTGCCCACAAAGCCCAGATCAGCTGCTATTCCAGTGTCAGATCCCAGGGCTACTACATCAGCACCTCCTACAGCTCCATTATCCACTCCTCCAGCTCCACAGACTTCAGCAGAAGCTTTCGCAGATGCAGCTATCTCCACTCCATCGACGCAGACAGGAGCCGCCAGCAGAGTCCCGAGTGACGATTAGCTCTATACCTTTCGAACTTTTTGGTAACTTGTTGCCAAAGGGGGAGAAATTGTATAGATCATAGGGCTTCGAGAGAGAGAGTGCTCGTTTTTGCTCTTTCGTTTGCGGTTTTCCTTGAGATACTTTTGAGTTCTTTGAGATACTTCGTGTGCTTGATACTACGTTTGTTTCTATCTTGATGAGTGCTTGATCATCTTGTGCTTAATGTGTGCTTGATGTCTATCATATTCCATTCATATCTTGTATGATCATTTACTCATGTCTTGGTGATTGGGTGCATGTTATTCATTCTTATCATTTTGTGCGCTCCACCAAGATGTATGTGACATGGAAGAGTAACCCATGATCCTAATCGATTGTGCATTTGCATTCAAACGCAAATCTTAAATAATGCACAAATTTAGGGGGAGCTCTTGCTTATCACATACTTCTCAAAGCGACGATGTTATTCATTGATTATATCATTTGTCGAAGCTTTGATCTATATGTTGTCATAAATTACCAAAAAGGGGGAGATTGAAAGTGCAACTAATCCCCAGGTGGTTTTGGTAATTAATAACAACATATATATCATTGAACTAATCATTTCTTGAGAATATTTCAGAAAGTTCAGTGATATGGGTATGGCAATGACTGATGATGTGGACCCTCAAAATGCTAAGGAAAACATTGGCAAAAGCTCAAGACTCCATTTTTGGTTTAGTGATCCAAGATCACATTGAGTCCATAGGAAAGCCAATACTATTAAAAGGGGTGAGGTTATGATGATGATCTGGTTGCTCTAAAGTGCTTAGTGATTTATCTCTCAAACAATCAACAATCTTTCATTCCAACATAAACCCATAAGTAATCTCGGTCCCACCGATTCCAAACTCACCACACCGAGATGAACCACCTCGACCATATAGCCAAACCCTAAGAATCTCGGATTTTCCGATTCCAAACTCGGTCATTCGAAATTGGTGTTGCCAAGCTTCAGAACCTTCAGACTCAAATCGGTGTCACCGAGATGAGAAAGTCGGTCCCACCGAGATTGGCAAACCCTAGACTTTGGAAGAATCGGTCTAACCGAGATTGTATTTTCGGTCCCACGAAAATCCCAACGCTCACAAGATTTGAACTTTCGGTCCGACCGAGTTGTCAACTTCGGTCCGACCGAGATTGGTCAAATGTGTAAGCAGTTGGATTTTGTGTGGAGGCTATAAATACCCTCCACCTCCTCTTCATTCGTGGAGAGAGCCATCGAAAGAACTACCACTCCTACCTTACATTTCTCGAGAAGAAAACTACCTACCCTTGTGTTGAGATCAAGTTGCTCCACTCCCACCATATGACACTTGATTTCTAGTCTTTCCAAGTTGCTTTCCACTCAATCCCTTCCTCCACCACAGCCAAATCAGTGAGGAGAGTTGAGTGTTGGGGAGATTATCATTTGAAGCACAAGAGCAAGGAGTTCATCATCACCAACCCCATCTATTACCTTTTGGAGGGTGGTGCCTCCTAGATTGGTTAGGTGTCGCTTGGGAGCCTCCGTCATGATGTGGAGTTGAACCAAGGAGTTTGTAAGGGCAAGGAGATCGCCTACTTGTGAAGATCTACCCCGAGTAAGGCTAGTCCTCCGTGGGCGTAAGCCATGATGGCATAGACAAGGTTGCTTCTTCGTGGACCCTTCGTGGGTGGAGCCCTCCATGGACTCATGCAGCCGTTACCCTCCGTGGGTTGAAGTCTCCATCAGCGTGGATTGACGATAGCACCACCTATCGGAACCACGAGAAAAAATCTCCGTGTCTCCATTGCGTTTGCTCTTCTCCTCCTCTCATTTACTATACATGCAATTTACTTTCCGCTGCCATATCTCTAGAATTGCATGTGTAGGGTGATACTTGACTTGGTTATCATTGTGAACTTGCTAAGAAACTACTCCAATCAAAAGGCAAAATTTTTAAGTTGTCAAGTAGTCTAATCACCCCCCCTCTAGACATACTTCCGATCCTACACGGGTGCTCTCCAGGGAGTGGCTGCACAAGCTCTCTCCCATGTGGGAGGGCCCGTTTAGGATCGCTCGTGTCCCGAGGCCTACCACGGCGCGCTTGGAGACACAAGACGGGGTCGCCATAAAAAACGCTAGGAACATCCAGCACCTCCGGACGTCCTATCCATGAAGCAAGGCTCCAGCCTATGAAGGTCTCCGCTCGTGACACTCTCACGTAATAACAAGTGGTGCTGTACACGCCCCGGAGTCTCCTGAGAGCCGCCATGGGGCCTCACGGGGGCTCCCTCCCACGTCTTAGTGGTAGCACTTAGCTCCGCGCTGGTGAGAAGACTAGATTAGGTGCCGGACATGACTGTTCATTTGCTTTCCGAAGTTGCTTGCGGTATATTAGTGATCTTTAATGGAGTTGGTGCTTTCGTGCTTTTGTTCGCGGAGTTGGATTTTTCTCCTCCTGTTTCATTTGCTCTTAGACTAAGGGCCAGGAAGATGTGGCAGTTGCCCGTCGCTCTTCCTCGCGCGCCTCGCGCGTGGGGGGCTACGCAGGTGTGTGCGCCTTGGGTGCACCTTGGGCCTGCCCTCATGCGTGCACACCATGTCGAACCCCACTGCCCCAGTGCTTCGGCCTTATCCTCGCGAGGAGCCCTCGATCAAGCTCACGAGCACCAGCACCCCTCATGTTCGTGCCCCCCGGGCAGTGTGACGTGGTGCATTAGGCCACGGCTAACCTACGAGGGGAGGCTCGTGCGGAAAGAAACGAGGTGCTAGACAAGCTTCTTTCTCCAAACAGCTCTGGAGCGGATCTACAACACCTCCCAAGGGCAGAAGCACCTCCCGAGCCGCCGGGAACAGGGGCTTCGCCAGACACCAAGGGCCTCACCCTCGTGAGGGGTGAAGTCACTAAAAACGCGTCAAGCTAAGTTACCCCAGCCTTGCCTACCCAGAGTACAGACGCTACAACACGGCCTTGAGATGATAAGCATAACATAAAACGGGGACATAACTGCCATATTTCATTACATACCCCAGCGGGGCACACTACTTTTTTTTTGAATTGTAGAAGAAAGGAAAGGCTAAACAAAGATGGCATGAGGGCGTGCAGATCCAACGCCAGCGCCGCATCCTCAAGCAGTGCCTCAAGGTGGCCCCAGCACTCCACCAGTTCCCCCGCAGGCGGCCCGGGACCATGGCGGGTCTTGAGTCCAAGTTCGGCGGCCCTGGGCTCATGACGGGCTTCCCTCCAGCTTCACCGGAGCATGGCGGTGGGATGACCCACCGCCGCCCTCGATCCAAGCTTGATGGCGTGGGGGCTGGTCGTAGCCGCCGCTGCTCGAGCTCTCACCCGAGGAAGAGCTGCCGCCGCGAGAGGAGGAGCGGACGTCGTCATTGCCAAGCTCGCCTTCGCCACCTTCGCCGTTGCTGCCGTCTTCGGGGCAGCACCCCACACGACAGTCATCCTCCCTGAACACCCTCACGTAGAGGGTCGTCAGGCCATCATACTTGAAGTGGAGGGTGCACCTCCCGCCCACGCCTCGGGCGCGAGCGAACGTCTGCCATCCACGAGTTAGGACTACGCTGCCCGTGGCGGCGACCTCCGTCCCTAACCATGATGCCCTACTGCAGCAGCCGTCAGCCTGCGGCCAGAGGCAGTTGAGCCCCGAGGATGGAAGCTCGCTTGAGAAGAAGCATGGAAGCCGGAGCGAGGTGCCGGCAGGTGCCTCTGACCACACCACGAACTCCGGAAGCATGTCGAACAAGGAGAAGCATGGGCGGGGAGGGCGCACAACCCACGGCGCTTCTCCCCTCGTCGTGGGGGCTACTCCAGAGCCGGTGGCCCCCGCCGCGAGAAGAGGTACCACCGCGGGTGCCAAGAGAGACGCCAGCCCGAGGGGATGTGCGCCCGGCCCCCTGGGGGCCACAACACGGGTCGCGGGGTGCTTACGGGGACGGCCGCGGCCTCTCTTAGGAGGCGGAGAGGCTTGCCCCTCCTTGGAAGTCTTCCCCTTTTTGGCCGCAGAAAACCTCCTCGTCGGCGCCATGGAAGCAAGACGGAGAAGGACAAGAAATGAGCAGCGTGAAGACAGAGGAAGAAATGAGCAAGGGGACTCTGCCCCTCCCCCTCATTTATAGTTTGAAGGAGGCCAACCGCCGGCCTCCACGACCTCGCGCAATGATGATCTTCTGCATGTAGCATCCACTTGTCAAGTCGAGCGGTTGCCGAGGCGGCATGGGGAAGTGCAGACGGCCAGGTCCCATCAATCGCCACGCGTCGTTCAAGGCCGGAAGCGGTTAGGGCCCGCAGCGCTCCGCACTTACCCTTTGTCTTCGCCTAGAAGCCAAGTCCGAGCGCACCTTAGGCCCAAGGGCTACTGTCGGTGTTCTGGATACGGGGGTACCCAGACTTGCCTGCCTGTGGCCCACTGCACGGCTCCATCGGTGGCCTGGTATGGCCCAGCTTCAAAATCGACAGCTCAAGACCCTCGCGAGGGGCCAATCCTCGCAAGACAGACGACGCCAAGACCCCTGAGGGTATCGGCCTCCTCAGGTTGGCTCCCGAGGGGCGGAGAGTTCTATGCAAGGTGTACCTCACGAGGCTTAGCTGACGTGAGCCATGACGACCAAGGCCAGGTGGGCGCCAGCGGGCGAAGAGCGCCAGTTTCCCCTTTGGTGCAAAGGAGGCAAGCGGCAGGTGCAGAGTCCCGAGGAACCAGCCAAATGTTTCCATTCTGATGCAACAAGACCAAGACCGCCAGAACGACAGGACGGAGGTCATCACCGAGCCCACCACAGCGTCAGGACCAGAGGCTTTTTGCAGGCGAAGACCACTTTAGTCAGGATAGGATGTTCTACTTGTCCCCCTTCAAATCTGGACGTTGTGGGATCCCTTCCTGCCAACATTTGGGAAGAGGACCAAGGCCACTATTAATAGGACTTAGCCTCCACCAAAGGGGAGGACAGACATATCAGATCACTTCTCATCCAACCACCTCACCAGCTCTCTTGAGCTCAAGAACACCTCGTCTCTTGAGGCCAGTTCATCTACTGTATTAGTTCATCCTCAGCCCTTTGAGGCAATCCAGCAAAACGCTGGAGTAGGGTATTACACGGCAAGGTGGCCCGAAACAGGATAAACTGCTGCGTCTCCTTGTCCCTTTGAGCTCGACGCGCTAGGCTTAGGAGGATCACGAGTAGGCAGGCTGGGTAGGTTGAGATCTCCGCACGCACCCCAGAGTTCGAACCTACCAAGGGTTTGCGGAACCCAAAATCCAACATAGTTCCTTAACCCTGTAGGAAAGATAGGATGACTCGGATCAGAAGGCATAAGTTATAAGGAGTAAAAAGAGCCTTATGTACCCATTCACAATAAATTCCCTTATATAACTAAATAATTTCTAGACTCAACTTCAACCAGTTTGGCTTGGTAATCCTACACGCAGTCAGGCTCTGATAGCAAAGCTGTCAGGACCCCGATCCTAGGTCACACCGATCTAGCATGTAACACATCATATCACTTTGCAGCCTCACGCACGATATTCCCACGGGTGCCACCTTAACTGGCCTAGGACCGTTTGCGCCTTTTTGCTCATGTATATGACAGTGCCGCTAGCATCCATATGACAAAGAACCCAGGCCTACATGACTAGTCGTAAACCCAAGGTGGCGCTAACTTACCGGGACAGGCATACATGACCCAACAACGAACGTGTCGATCACCAATGTATGAATCCAAATCATAGCAAGCTACAGGGACTTAAAGGAACAACGCGTGACATTTCCCTGAAGAGACATACACATGAACGAAGAAGGACACATGCCGGCCAGCCTAAGTGTTCCGGAGCAGTATCAAGCTACCATGGCTCAGTGGAAGCACTAGGAGACATTTCCCGGTAGGAGAGGCTACCAAGAATAAACAACTAGGTTGTTGGATCCCACACATACCAAGCATTTCAATGACATACACACAATATGCTCGATATATGCAAATACAACATGGCATCACAACAAAATTCTACGACTCAAAGTATTTATTCAATAGGCTCCAAGGAGCCAAGTATTACAATCATGGGTATCATGACCCAACATTCAGAGCATACAAACCAAAAGCACATGCAGAAGCTTAACACGTGTGAGTCAGACAACTACAAATGAAAAGGGCTGAGAAGCCTGACTATCTACAAGACCCTCCAGAGGGCACAAGATCGTAGCTGAGGTAACAAGCTAAACGTCGTAGTCCACACAAAACTACTCGTGAGACAGGAGTCTCTCTGCAAAAACATAGATTAAGCAAACGTGAGTACAAATGTATCTAGCAAGACTTACATCAGAACTATCTACACATGCATCAGTATCAACAAAAGGGATAGTAGGGTTTAACTGCTGCAAGCCAGCTTTGACTCAGTGGCTATGCTGAACTACAACTGCAAGTAACTCTTTTGAGGTGGCACACATGAGTCCACATATTCACCATAACAATACACCACTATGGATCTGCTCCCGTCTCCCTACGAGAACGCCATCCATAGCACTCACGCTTCTCTTGCGTATTTTATAGTATCCACTTTCACTTATCTATGAACTGCATAGGCAACCTATAGGTCCTTTACCGTGGACGCGGCTATTCTAGATCATTTATAACCCTGGAGGGGTGTATTTCTTCACACATGCTCTCGCCACTTACCGCCATGTACACATCATGTATCTCGGAAACCTTCAAGCGGAAGCCTGGCGAGGATGTCGGCCATGACCTAACTAACCACACAAGTCCCTAGTCCAGGTTTATCGCCTATTCAGGTTCCATCCGCAGGGAGTCCGGCCGAGGTTTCCACATACGGCCTCGAACGATGTGTGCAGGGTTCCCGGGTCACCAAACGGTTGACTCGGTACACCGGGCCACGTGCCTACTGCATCACAACCCACCCCTTAGGTCAGCGCTGCGCACGGCCTCCAGCATACTACAAACACCAAAAACTACTTGCAACCCTAGGACAGAGGACAGGGGCGGTTAATAATCGAGAGGGTCCATTGGTTTCGGGCCCAATGCATAGTAGTAGCTGTTCATGGATCACAAACATAGAACTCAGTTCCTTAGGATGGTTTCAATGAGATAACCCACCATGTACTCCTACATGGCCTCTCATCGATACCTTTACCAAATCGTGTTCACACACTTAGCTCACACACAGTAGGACATGTTCATCACGATTCCAATTCATACCCGATGAATCAGACCTGACCCAACTCTAAGTAGGAGCAGGCATGACAAACAAGCATGAATGAGTAGGCACATCAGGGCTCAAACAACTCCTACTCATGGTAGTGGGTTTCATCTATTTACTATGGCAATGACAGGTCATGAGGAGGAAAGGGGTTCCACTACTGCAGCAAGTAACAGATGGATCGTTGTAGTCCTAATGCAGTAAAATAGAGCAGGAGCGAGAGAGAGTGGGTTCGTATCAGAATGAACAAGGAGTTTTTGCTTGCCTGACACTTCAGAAGGTAGTATAGGTCTTCATCGGTGTCATCGATCACATCGTCGGAACGTCGTCTACAGAGAGGGGACAAATACCGGCAGAATGGGAAGAACACAATCAATGCAATGCACAATATGATGCATGACCATGACATGGCAATATGCTGTGATTGAGCTAATGCAACTAAAACCAAAAGGGTTTGAGCTATTTTGAACCCAAGGTTCAAGTTCAAAGTCAAACTAAGAATTTATAAAGTGCATTATCAAGTTTTGATCTAACAGCAAGGTTAAGTTGTTTAACATGCATGAAATAAGTATAGATGGATAGATTGGATTTTTCTGATCATTTTTCATATATAAAACTTTTCATTTCGAGTTACGGTTGAATTTATATGATTTTTAGAAGTTTAAAGCTTTTTCTGGAATTTCTAAATCTTTTCTGGTTTATTTTAATTCCAGAAAGGCTTTACTGCATCATCACTGCATCATCATGATGTCAGCGAGTCAACATGGCACGGTCCAGGTCAAACCTAACGTGTGGGGTCCACACGTCAGTGACTAACTAACTAACCTAAGTTAATTAGTGTTAAACTAATACTAACTGAAAGTGTCAGTGGAGTTAATTAAACTTAATTAAAAACTAAACTACGATTAGCAGGGGTCAAGGCCCACTCGTCAGCAACCCAGGGGAGGTAAAACCCTTGGTCTGCAGGGTCAAACCCGTCGGCAGGGACGAACGCAGCGGAGGCTTCGGGTTCACTACTCTGGTGACCAAACGGCTGGCGGAGAGCATCTACGCGGAGCTTGCGGGGTGGCGCATCTAGTGGTGGCGGTGGCTGAAGCTAGGGTGGCGGAGCTGACAGCGGCGAGCTCTAAGGCGGTGGCCGGAGTTCGGGCAAGCTCGGGTTCGGGGCTACGATGTGCGAAAGGACGAACCGAAGCGACCGCGAGGCTCTACGTGTTGCTGCGAAGCGTTTGGACTTACTGGCGCGATGAAATGGTCACCAGAGCTACGCTCGCGACGAGATCCTATGGCAGAGCGTCTCTGCTCTGAAGGAGGAGGCGGCTAGAGGACAAAACAAGCTCAGGGAGGAGGGGGAGAGACGGCGGAGCTCACAGTGAGTGCAACGGTGGTCTCGGCGAGCTCAGGGAGGGGCTGGAAGGAGCGGGGCGGCTAGGGGGATCTTTGGCGGCCAACTACGAAGATGAAGACGATGGCGTCGCTTCATGCGTCCCACGGGCACGCGCTTCATCTTGGTGCTCCGCGGCGTCGAGACAGAGCCTCTGGACAGCACGGAGAGGCAGGGTGGTGGCTCTGGCCACGGCAACGACGAGCAGTGGCGATAGCAACGCTTGAACGGTGCAGGGGACAGAACCATAGGAGGGAAGAGAGATCCAGGGGGAGTGAGAGGCGGTCTAGGAGGTGCATGGCGAAGCGAGGGAGTTCCAGGGGTTCGAGGGGGCAGCCAAGTAGGGAGGAGGTGTCCGCACGGTGGTGCGTGCGCGCCGGGCACGCGCCCGTCCTCCTGGCAGGGAGGAAGACGACAGGAGGGGGTGGCCAGGTGGGCTAGGCCGCCAGTTGGGCTGCCAGGTAAGGCACAGGTGGGTTTCCCTCTCTCTGCCTTTCCTTCTGTTTTCTATTTTCTGTAATTGTTTTGGCTTTATTAAAAATGAAGAACATTTTCGAAAATCATGAGACTGCTTGTGGCCACCTTTTGGATTATTTCCAACAGTAAACATTTCAGTTCATGATTATTTGGACATTTAAAATAATATATAAAATTTAAATGCCCAAATGCAAATAAGGTATGATTTAATTCAGTGACCCAATGTTGTCCTAGAAAAATGTGAACCATTTTTGTCGGAGGTTCCAGACCAAGGCAAAGATGATGAACATTTTTAAGGGCATTTCAGGTTCATTGAAAAACTATTTTAATAACCCTAGTTGGATTAAGTGGTGCTGGGGGTTTCTGTCATCTCCATTTCCAAGTTTCTGGGGAATTTGAAGATGATGCAACACTCTAATGCATGCACTGACTAGGGTTGTGACAGGGCCGTACCAGGCCACCGATGGAGCAACACCGTGGGCATGAGCGAGCAAGTCTGGTACCCCGTTCCCGTAAAGCCGTGATAGCCCCAGGCCCAAAGCGCTTCGGACTTGGCTTCGAGGCAAAGGCAAAGGGCAAGTGCGGAGCGCCGCGGGCCCTAACTGCCTGCGACATTGTTTGACGCGTGGCGATTGATGGGACGTGGGTGTCTCCGCTTCCCCATGCAGCTTTGGCAACCCTTCGACTTGACGAGTCCCTACGCATGCAGGAAATACCATCATTGCCTGGAATCATGGAGGCTGGCGGTTGGCCTCCCTCCGGTTATAAATGAGGGAGAGGGGCAGATCCCCCCTCGCTCGTCTCTTATCTCCATCTTCTTGCTGCCCATTCCTTCTTCTTCTCCGTCTTACCGCAGTTGCAGAGCCCATGGCACCGATCAAAAGATTCTCTGCAGCAGAGAAGGGGAAGGCCCCTTGGGAGGAGCCTGAACCACTTCTACCGAAGAAGAGGTTTAGGCGCCCTGGCGACGCCAGTGCAGGGTAGGAAGTGACGTGACCCTGGTATGAGTGACCTCCGCCTGGTTTCCCGCTTCCCCTGTACGCCCGCTCGTAGGGCGACAATGCCCATCATCGCACGGTTGGGGGGTAGCAGTGGACAGGCCGAAGTTGTGCGACCGGCTGGCTTGCTGACTCACACTGAGGGCAGCTCGCCCGAGTTTGTGGTGTGGGAGGCAATGCCGCTGCGCTCGTTGATCTGGTTCCCAATGTTCTTCGCCGGGGAGATGCTATCGAGAGGGCCGCTCAAGCTGTGGCTGCAACCCGCCGGGTGCTGCAACCTGCCACTGGAGCAGAGGTCGAGGTCGTCCCCCGGGCGGCATCTTCATGACTCGCGGATGGGGCAAGGTCGCCCGCGCCCGTCGTGCAGAAGGGGCCCTCGCCATCCACTTCGATTACGAAGGCGCCTCCACATTGTTCTTCAAGGTCTTCAACGGGGAGGGCCGGCGGCTGGAGTGCTGCCCCAGGGGAAGCAGCCCACGGGGCACGGTCGCGAACGTCGAGCCTGCCTCCGACCCCGCCGGCTGCTCCTCCAGCAGCAGCGATGACTCCTGGGAATACAAGGACTCTCCCGAGCCCAACGATTCCTCAGAGTCCAGTGATGATAGCTACGTGCCGTCGAGCTCTCGCCGTGCCTGGAGCGCGGCAGCGACGTCTGCTCGGTGTCGCCGGTGATGCCCAGTGGTCGGGTCCTTCGAGGTTTTTCTTCTTTTGTTTCTCTGTGCGGAGTTGTGACAAGCCCCGTGGGGATATGTAAAAAAACTTTAATGCTTTTGCTTCAACACTGTCCTTCCTACTACTGTGTTGAGTTTGCACGTCCCACTCCAGCACGGTTTCCCCTTTCGTTCTCGAGGTAGCTTAGTGCTCTACACCGACAGGACCCAGTCCCCAAGCGGGCTTCAGCCATCGCTGGTATGCCATTTCGCGATGTCATGGTCAAGGCCAAGAGGTGAGCGGCCCGAGGTACGGTGAGCTCCTGAGGCGCGATTCTCAAGAGGCCCCCTTTGGCATGCAAGCAGCTCCCTAAAGGCTGAAAAGGAAAGCGATATTGCCCGAGAGGGGTTGCGAAGGTCGTGGGAGTGCGTTGTAAAGTTCACGTTGATATGTACGGGTGACTTATCTTAGTGAGCCTGCGGTGGTTCCCTTGCGTGGTGCCCAATCGTGCGTTAGTGGTGACGCCTCTAGGTAGGGCTCGCATCGGCCATCCCCTTTTCTCGCTCGTCTAGATGCTCTACGTCCTCGGGTCCCGGCCCTCGAGCGACGCTCAGCCGCCACTGGTATGCCAGGTCGTGATGCCATGGTCAAGGCCAGGGGGTGAGGGCTAGAGAGCCAATAGGAGCTCCTGAGGCGCGATGCTCAGGATCCCCCCTTTAACGTGCAAGCGATTTGCGTGAAAAGGGGGCGAACGTCGGGCCTGCCCATAGCTGAGCTCTAGGGGTTCCTGCGAGTTAGTCTGTGGAGGAGAATATGACCCAGAATCGCGTTTGCTGCCCGTCTATTGATCTTTCCGCAAGAAGATGAAGCCACTGAGGACCTGGTGAGGGACGTGCGCGAGGCAGGCCGCGAGCCAGAGCTCGATCTCTCAGATTTGTCAGCGTTGCAGGGATGGACCTGAGCACAAGCGTCGTGCCAGCATGTGTAGCCCCCGTTGCGGGATGAGCAAAAGGCGGGCCAGCAACGCGGGGAGGCCGCGAGAGATAATAGAGCTCCAAGCATGCAGATGATAATCATAAAGCAACTAATGGAAGAAGGTAAAGCCGGTTCTAATGGATGCAAGAAGGATACATGCCACATGGACGGACCCACACGGCTTGGGGATAATGCAGCCCGAGGGGCGCCCCAACTGGACGAACTAAAAGATGTCACTTGGTACGACTACTGAAGAGATGTTGGAGTAGCTGAAGATGCGCGCTGCAGAGGTCGCTCCTCATGAGCCGCCCTGGCCCTGAACCTTGGGAGGCTCTGGAGGTCCGGCGGGCTCGTGAGGATCCATCAC
The DNA here is from genome assembly GCA_021437245.1 of Aegilops speltoides. Classification (NCBI taxonomy): domain Eukaryota; kingdom Viridiplantae; phylum Streptophyta; class Magnoliopsida; order Poales; family Poaceae; genus Aegilops; species Aegilops speltoides. The sequence goes on from CM038142.1 coordinate 407,794,710, forward strand.
CATCTCCTCCTCAACCGCCTGTAGCCTGGCCTCCCGAGCTGCCAGGATGCCCCGCATGTGGCGCTGGGATGCGGCAGCCACGTTCAGCAGACCAAAGGGCATGCAAACGTAGTTGTGAGGGGGGCCCTTGCGTCGGCCAACATGGGATGGCCATAAGAGCTCATGAGATGTGGCCCTGTTGAGCCCATGGATGTCGACGCAGATGTGCAGCTCTCCGTCTTTGCCTGGGCAGGGATCCGCGCCTGGTGGTGGGCGGCGATCGCCCCCCATAGCTCTTGCCTCCTGGATCTCCTTGATTGCCTTGGTGATGAACTCCTGAGCACATGATGCCTTGCGCCCCGTGCTTTCTTAGCGTAAGCACGCGTTGAAGCACGCCTCCACATGGTGCCCAAGCACCTCCCTCATGACGTTGGCAAGGTCAGAGGCCCTCTAGAGGAGAGCCCCCGAGCCTAGCCTGAGAGGGGCACCGGGCGCACCTTCCTATGCGAGAGGGGAAGGCGCCCCGTCCGCGGATGCAAGGCCTGAGGCGGCGTCATTGGACGCCCCACCCTCCTAAGATCCTTGGTGGAACAACTGCTTCTTCTTCTTGTCAATGGCCTTAGGAGGGTTGACGGTGCCCTCGTCGTTCGGGTTCTCGGCCGCTGCAGCCTGGTAGGCGCGCTCAAGAGAGCACACCACGTCCTTCTCCTCGCAGGCGACCATGATGATGCCGTAGCTTCCTAGCATCTTCAGGACATTGTAGCCATGGTGCGTGACTACCATGAACTTGGCCAGGGCCGGGTACAAAAGAATGGAGTTGTACGGGAGGCCAATTCGGGAGATGTCGAAGTCGATAAGCTCGGTGCGGTAGTTGTCGCGGGTGCCGAAGGTACCTGGGAGGCGGATCTGCCCCAAGGGGCAGGTGGAGGCGTCGACGACTCTAGAGAAAGGCTTGGTGGGGCGGAGCCGGCCATGGGGCACATGAAGCAAGCCGAACGCCTCCACAAAGAGCACGTTGAGGCCGGCTCCACCATCGATGAGGGTCTTGGTGACCGCCACGTTGCAGATGGTGGGGGTGCAGAGCATCGGGAGCGCGCCTACACCCGCGGTGGTATCGGGGTGATACCTTGAGTCGAAGGTGAGGTCGGCCTTGGGAGCCGCCCAGCCCGGGGGAGCCCCCTGCTACACGTGGGCAACACCCACTTGGCGGAAGAATTTCTTCACGTGGTGGTTCGAGGGCGGCGCCTACAAGCCACCAAGGAGGGTTGCAACGGCGTGGGGCGCTGGCCGCCCAAACTGCCTCCTCGTATGCTTGGAGGAAGCCTGCCAGATCTGTCGCGCCGTCGTAGCGGGGCGGCAACTCCGGCCTGAACTTGGGTGGCCACTACACCCGCCGCATGGCGGGGGTGAAAGCCCGGAGGCCCACGGCTTCCTCGAAGGTGCACGTCGATCCGGTCGATGGAGGAGCGTCCGCCATGAGAGTCGACATCGGAGCGCAGCGGACGGGGCGGAGAATCTTCGACGCACTTCTACTTGGCGCGCCAAATGTCGGATTTCGGGTTACGCAAACCCTTGAGAGGTTCAAACTCTGGGGTGTGTGTGAAGCACTCAACCTCCCCAGTCTGCCTACTCACCAATCTCACAGCCTAACTCGATGAAATTGAAGGAAAGGGGACACAAAAGTTTACCCAGGTTCGGGCCACCTTACGGTGTAAAAACCTACTCCTGCTTTGTGATGGATTGGCCTTGAAGGGACGAGGATGAACTAGTATAGTGGAGAACAACCTCAGGAGGTGTGTTCTTGAGATCGAGCGAGCTGGTGAGGGTGGAACCGATTCAATCCTCTCCTATGGTGGTGGCTAGGTCGTATTTATAGTGGCCCTGGTCCTCTTCCCAAACGAAGGAGGGAAGGGATCCCACAACAACCAAATTTGAAGGGAGACAACTAGTACATCTTATCCTGACGAAAGTGGTCTTCACCTGTAAAAGCTTCTTGTCGAGAGCCGCGGTGGGCTCCGTGATGACCTCCGTCCTACCGTCCTGGCGGTCTTGGTCTTGTTGCACGGGAATGGAAACCTTTAGTTGATTCCTCGGGACTCCGCGCCTGCGCTTGTCTCCCGGAACCAAAGAGGAAATTGGTACATTGCACCCGCTGGCGCCCGCCTGGCCGTGGTCGTCATGGCTCACGTCACCCGAACCTAGCGAGGCGAGCCTTGCATAGAAATCTCCGCTCCTCAGGAGCCGGCCTGAGGTGGCTGCTCCCTTGGAGGTCTTGGTGTCGTCCGCCTCGCGAGGCTTGGACCCTCATGAGGGTCTTGAGTCGTTGAAGTCGAGGTTGGGCCGTACCAAGCCGCCGATGGAGCCACGTCATGGGCCGCAGGCATGCAAGTCTGGGTACCCCCATTCCCAAAACACCGACAGGTATGAGCACCGCAAGATTGAATCCACTACAAAGCACCTCTCCCATTGCAAGAAAAATCAATCTAGTTGGCCAAACCAAATCAACAAATAGGAGAGAAATACAAAGCTCTCTTAATCGTGCATAAAAGAGTTCAAAGAAGACTCAAATAATATTCATAGATAATCTGATATAAATCCACAATTCACTGGATCTCAACAAACGCACCGCAAAAGTAGATTACATCGAATAGATCTCCAAGAACATCGAGGAGAACATTGTATTGAAGATCAAAGAGAGAGAAGAAGCCATCTAGCTACTAGCTATGGACCCATAAGTATGTGGTAAACTACTCACACATCATCGGAGGGGCAACAAGGTTGATGTAGAAGCCCTCCATGATCGAATCCCCCTTCGACAGAGTGTCGAAAAAGGCCCTTAGATGGGATCTCACGAGAACAAAAGCTTGTGGCAGCAGAAAAGTATTGGTGTACCCCCTGGTATGTGGGGAATATTTTGGTATTTATAGAGCAAAGATTAGGGTTAGAGGAGCATCAGGGGCCCCACAAGCCTAGGGGCATGCCCTCCGAGCTTGTCGCCAACTGGTGTCCCCTCTGACCTCCTACCGAAGGTTTTTGGGTGTCTTCTGGTCCAAGAAAAAACCTCAAAAGGTTTTGTTCCATTTGGTATTGATTTTCTGTAAAGACAAAAACAAGGAAAAAACAGCAAGTGGCACTAGATTAATAGGTTAGTCCCAAAAAATGATATAAAATAGCATAATAATGCATATAAAACATCCAAGATGGATAACATAATAGCATGGAACAAAAAAATATACTCCCTCCATTCCTAAGTATTTTTCTTTTTAGAAATTTCAAATGGACTACCACATACGAATGTATATAGACATATTTTAGAGTGTATATTCACTCATTTTGCTCCATATGTAGTCACTTGTTGAATTCTCCAGAAAGACAAATATTTAAGAACGGAGGGAGTAGATACATTGGAGATGTATCAAGCATCCCCAAGCTTAATTCCGGCTCGTCCTCGAGTAGGTAAATGATAAAAACAAAAATTTTGATGTGGAATGCTACCTAACATGTTTATCAAGTCATCTTTCTTTTATGTGGCATGAATATTCAGATCGAGAAGATTCCAAACAAAAGTTTAATACTGACATAAAAACAATAATACTTCAATCATACTAAAAATCAATCATGTCTTTTCAAAATATCGTGGCGAAAGTTATCCCTACAAAATCATATAATCTTGTCATGCTCCATCTTCTTAACACAAAGTATTTATCATGCACAACCCCGATGACAAGCCAAGAAATTTGTTCATACTTTTTAATGCGCTTCAGCTTTTTCAACTCTCACGCAATACATGAGTGTGAGCCATGGATATAGCACTATGGATGGAATAGAATGTGGCAGTAGTGTCGGGGATATACCCCGCGGTGTAAACCGGCCGGAAGCTTAACCCGGCCGGACTGGACGACTCACTGGTAACCCGCCTGGAGCTTGGCGGTTCACGGGCTACCCGCCCGGTCTTGGTGGTTCATTAGTAACCCGGTGGGCGGGTTAGATGGATGACGAGGCCCAAGGCCCAGAAGGCCGGTTCACGTTTAATGGTGGGCCGGTTTATGAGGAAAGCATAAGGGCTATTCTCCTACAAAGGAAGCAAGACTAGGACTCCACTTGTAATAGAGTAATCCTAATCCAACTAGGACTAGTCATGTAAACCGCCCCTTCAACATATATAAGGAGGGGCAGGGCTCCCCAAAGAGGGACGAGTTAGAAGCTACAAGTTAGAAGCAATAATCTTTAGGGCTAGACACAAAGAGGAGAGCCGGTTTACGGCGACTCCCTCGTGATGATAATGAGACCTAGCCTCAAACAGCATGTAGGGTTTTTACCGGATGATGTTTCCCGGGGCCCGAAGCTGTCTAAATCCTTGTCTTGTGTTGCGTCTCTCGATTCCGCTCAACCCCTCTCAAGCTACCACATAGGTGCGTTGGCCTCGCGACTAAGTCCTAACACTAAGGACATCTGCCGTGACAATTCCACGACAGTTGGCGCCCACCATGGGGCGTGCGCACGGTGGTGTTGAGTTCTTGAAGGGATCTCGTTAGGGTTCGAGAAGCTACAACCTGCCGGATCAGCAAGAGCCGGCGTGGAAGAATTCACATCAACTATGAAGTTCATTAGTCAAAAATTGAAAAGGTTTTTCAGCGGCGGCATATACAAGTCTGAGACAAGAGAAGCTCATCCTCTGCGTCACCGCTGACTCGGCCTGACGAACCGAAGCGGATCGATAAAGGAAGACGGCGGGATCCACAAGTTGCCACCGCTGCGTACATACGCTTGAAGCCTCTGTATGCAAAGTGTCCCGTTTGCTGTTTGAGAGAATCAACCGCTGCTGCCGTTTGAGTCCCAAGGGCCTTCACATGAAGCTAAGCGAATTATTTTGTGCTTTCATTATTGATCAAGAACTAGTACTTGACCAGCGGCTATTAGTACTAGTGCTGGTCACGTCAAGCTATGGTTTTTGGTTCCGAACAGCACGTCAAGGTACGAGGAGCACGCGTCAGGCGTTCCGTCAAATCCGGATGAAATATCAATTTTTGCTGCCACAATTGCATATTGATCAACAAGGATTGTGCTGCAAACCGCCGGACGTCTTGTCAGATCAGTCCACGTGAAAACTCAGAAGGAGTAATCCGTACAACAAGTTTCTCAAAGGGAAGAAGACCACGACCCGGATTCTACTCCGTTGCCGAGTCGCCCGTAGCGAGTAAGGCCGCCGTCGAGGTTTGGAGTTCTCTGCAGCGCCCGAGCGCAAAGTGATCCGACGAATCTGAAGGTGAATCGATATCTGCTACAGTGGCTATTAAAGCGAGCGTGTCAGACCAAAACCGCTATTGAATAGTACTACTGTTAGCAGTCCGAGTCAAAATCAAAGCCATCCAAAGGAAGCATCCAGGAAAAGTACTCCCTCTGTTCCTAAATATAAGTCTTTGTAGACATTTCAAATGGACTATAACATACGGATGCATGTAGACATATTTTAGAGTGTAGATTCACTCATTTTGCTCCGTATGTAGTCATTTGTTGAAATCTCTAGAAAGACTTATATTTGGGAACGGAGGGAGTAAATTGCAGGCTACCAGGTGGTCTTGTCAACACACCCGAGACAGTACGAGCCACTCTGGCCGGATCTCCACCACTGTCGCCCCGGGAGCCGCTGCTACCTGGCCGCGGCCTGTCTTGCCGACGCCCCTCTGGAGTCGCCGGGTTACGCCTCTGCTGCTGCTACTTTTTCTGGTGTCAGGACCGAGTCAAATCTGAACTCAAACTTTGAGGAGGCAATCTGTACAAAGAAGAGATAATGCTTGTAGGAACTGCTTGCTTCACGTGAGTATGCATGTCTGGGCAAAGGACTACCACGCCGGATCGGATTGGCGGATCAAAATTGCCTGCAAGATATCTTTTCCGCGTACACCGCTGGGCTTAGTTGACCCGGCCCAGTTGCAACCAACACGCATATGTTGGTCTCGCTTACATGCGCTTCTCGCAAATGCGACAAGACGCCTGAAGAAAATCAGGTGATATCCATCTAAGTCTATTTTTTGACATATATTGTTTTTGTAAAAAGAAACAATTACGTTGGTTTTGCATATTTTTATATGCAGGACAATGATTCGCCACAACATTGGTGTTACACCATGCATATGGAGTGTGCACCGGCGTCATTATATACTGGCTTTTGTCCATTCCACACTGCTTAATGGACGCGCGCAAACCGCCGGTGGTCCGGTTTACATCAACACACGGTCGGTTCTCCATCTGCGCCGGCTTACAACACCTGCGGCCGACTCTCCGTCTGCGTTGGTTTATAATGCCCGCAGGCGACTCTCCGTCCGCGCCGGTTTACAACTCCCGCGGCTAACTTTCGTCCGCACCGGTTTAGCACGCCACGGCCGGTTCACCCGTGAGTGATTTCAACTTAACCTAGTGATCATCAACTTCATGGCGGATTATTTCTGGCCTGACACATCAGGTGATATCTATTTTAAATATATTTCATGGGCACATATTATTTTTGTCAAGGAGCAGTTTATCTTTGCCTTGGTCTGCAATATTGTTGATGCAGGACAATTGTTCACTACATCAAAACGACGTGGTTGACTCGCCTGCGCCGGTTTACAACACCGCGGCCGGTTCATCTATCTGAGTGGCCTCTGATGCTGAGGTCGTCCTTTTCGTCCGCCTCTCGCAGCCTGGTCTACACCAACACACCGGGCCGCACTTGTCTAGATGAGCTGTTTATTGAGCAGGAACAAGTCACTACTTGGGAAGCCCGGTTTTTCTTCCAACAAATTGGAGGCAAATTATCATATATTATCAGCCGCCGTCTGCACTGGATGTTTCAATGGGCAGGCGCACCAGTCGCCGCTACTACATTTTGGTTAACTTCAAACATCCAATTGGAAGGAATTATTGGCCGAGTTGCTGACACGGCTCATACGAGATCATTTATAACCCGCCGCAGTCACCTCAATCTTCTGTGGATTCACATCGGGCTATCAACGCCGATGATATACAGCTTATGCCGGTTTACATCACGGTCACATATGGAGAATCTCAAGCCACCTCTTCGAGTCACCTTGAGACTCGGGGGCTACGATGATATGACGCAACAAGTCTTGCCAGTTTCAGCAAATTTAAAAACCCCAGGACAATGGAGGGAAAGATAACCCGGTTCCGGAGGCTACTGTTATTTGAAGGCCGTCAGAAAATTTCCGGCTTAGAAAGTATATGACAATTACAAAATCCCGGCTCAAGGAAGTCAGTCTCACTGAAGCTCTCAAATCTGGTTTAAGAATTTCCGGTTCAAAAAGGAATTAACTTCTCGCAAGTTCGAGTCTAAAGGCCGTCAGAAAATTTCCGGCTGAAAATGAAGATTCCGGTTTAAAATCCAGTTCAAGGGAAAGATGTCTCCCACAAAGCTTTGAAGCTCTCAATATCCGGTTCAAGATCCCAGTTCAAGAAGAATTTATCTCTTGCAAAAAGTTAGAAATTACCGAAGAGGACCTGCTGCCATGATGCGCGGTTCAAACATGGGTATCCTGCCTTATTGGCCTGACATATTATTGATCACATGGGGGCTTCTGCTTCATAAAGCGGGGTCTCTGTTTTTCTTATCATGCGTGGTTACATGGAGTACCTCTATTTTTAAAGCGGCCTCCAGTTTACCCCTTGACATTTGCTTTTTTATATATCACTAGGGGCCTTGGTCGAGTCCGAACCAACGCACACCTTTTGATAGGCGACAGCCACCAGATCACTTGGGGACATGGTCAAGTCTGAACCAGTCACGCCTCTTGGTCGGCCTAAGGCCATCAAATCACTTGGGGGAATGGTCGAACCCAAACCATTACCACGCCTCTTGATCTGGCATATATACCACGAGTCATTTGGGGACCTGGCTGACTTGAATCATTGTCACACCTATTGGGGGCTTGATCCTGTCCGACCATGGTAATACCATCTGAACAGCTCAGTATAGCGTATATTTGCAAACGGTTTTATCATTGCCTTGATTTCCATGTTGTTTTCATGGCTTGTTTGATCTTTGTCTTTGTTGGATTTCTTTTATATGAACAAAACACCTTTTTTCCGGTTCAGCCGATGGATTTGATTTCCCTTTAATCCGGAGACTGTCAGCCCGGTCTGGTTTCGACTATAAGTCGCCAGTATATGATGGGAAATTATCCGGTGTTTATTAAACCGGCCTGGCTTTGGATTATACGTTGCCAGTATATATTTGGATTGCGCCATTGGAATCATGCTCTTATAAATGATTGGGTTATATTATTCAAATAGCCAAACTTGGCTGAATTTTCATTATGATATTGGATGAATAAGGTTTCATACCGGATTATATTATCTTGAATAGCCAACATGGCTGGATTTTTATTATGGTTATTAATATTATGATTGAGGTTTTCAAAGTCGCTTTAGCGCAATGGATATTGTGTTATCAATGGATATGGCTTTTATTCTACAATTGAAGGAATAGTCCCGAGTTGCTGCAGGCTTACTACCCGGCACTTGGGGGCTACATTATTGAAGTTGAGATTACATCAAGTATGCAAGTCTCATGTCGCTGCAAGCATGCACCATGACACTTGGGGGCTAATGCAAAGTCATTCTTTGTTCATCTTATTGAAGACCCGACTCATCACATTATAATGAGCCGGCCCTTGGGGGTTACCAATTGCTCCTGTTAAACAATTCAAGGTACAAAGCTTTTTATTCATTATATTGAAGGGTCTACTGCTCAGTTGGTAAAGCACAAGGCTCTTAACCTTGTGGACATGAATTCAAGCCCCATGATGGGGGTTACATCATATGGTGTTATTTTCATTGAAGTATATATCAAAGTCCCTGCTCATTATTGCATAATGACCCGGCCCTTGGGGGCTACGCTGGTTGAAGTTTTTATGAGCATCAGGAAATTACAAGTCCCAGGTTGCTGCAAGCATATCAACCCGGCACTTGGGGGCTACATAATATGGAATATTCAGTTTTACTAAGTGACTGGGATGAACAACATGGATTTCTTCTTAAGTGGCAGTATTTATATTGAAGCAAGTCTTAAGCCATCACTTTGTTCTGCTCAAGACTTGGGGGCTACAGGTATTATATTATTATCGGAAGAAATATTTTCAAATTCTCGATTGAGCAAACTAGGTTGACCGGCGTCACCAATCATTATGACCACTGTGGCTGCAACTCGGCGTCATTAATAATCATGAACGGCGTTGGCAACAATCATGAACCGAGTCTGCAACAATCATGACTTGGAAGTATCGGTTTTATAACCCGACAAAGGTGGTAATCATAAACCGCAAGTTACGCATATTCAAACCGCTGAATATCGGATGAATATTTCAAGACCAATATTTCTTAAACCGGCGCTTTGGAAGCCGACTCAAGTGGATTATTCTTCACAATATTGTTCTCGGAGAAACCAATGTCGAAAATTGAGTATGACAACGGCTTATTGACCTGGATTTTCTAGAAGGAGGAAATGACAAGGACTTAAGGATGATCGGTGCGGTTTACAAGAATTCTTAACCTGGAGCACAACCTATCAAGTTTGTTCTTGTGTTTATTTTACAGGATCAGTTTAACATGGATAAATCCAAATTAAACAGGGGGCTAATGTCGGGGATATACCCCGCGGTGTAAACCGGCCGGAAGTTTAACCCGGCGGATCGATTTTTCATGGTAACCCGCCTGGAGCTTGGCGGTTCACGGGCTACCCGCCCGGTCTTGGCGGTTCATTAGTAACCCGGTGGGCGGGTTAGATGGATGACGAGGCCCAAGGCCCAGAAGGCCGGTTCACGTTTAATGGTGGGCCAGTTTATGAGGAAAGCATAAGGGCTATTCTCCTACAAAGGAAGCAAGACTAGGACTCCACTTGTAATAGAGTAATCCTAATCCAACTAGGACTAGTCATGTAAACCGCCCCTTCAACATATATAAGGAGGGGCAGGGCTCCCCAAAGAGGGACGAGTTAGAAGCTACAAGTTAGAAGCAATAATCTCTAGGGCTAGACACAAAGAGGAGAGCCGGTTTACGGCGACTCCCTCGTGATGATAATGAGACCTAGCCTCAAACAGCATGTAGCGTTTTTACCGGATGATGTTTCCCGGGGCCCGAAGCTGTCTAAATCCTTGTCTTGTGTTGCGTCTCTCGATTCCGCTCAACCCCTCTCAAGCTACCACATAGGTGCGTTGGCTTCGCGACTAAGTCTTAACACTAAGGACATCTGCCGTGACAATTCCACGACAAGTAGACAGAAAAGGATAAAGAAATTCTCACACCAACTAGGCAAATTAATAGGATATGGAGATTCCCATCAATTTATATCGATGTGAGTGAGTAGGGATTGCCATGCAACGGATGCGCTAGAGCTATAAGTGTATAAAAGCTCAAAAGAAAAACTAAGTGGGTGTGCATCCAACTTGCTTGCTCATGAAGACCTCAGGCATTTGAGGAAGCCCATCATTGGAATATACAAGCCAAGTTCTATAATGAAAAATTCTCACTAGTAATATATGAAAGTGACAAAATAGGAGACTCTATCATGAAGAACATGGTGCTACTTTGCAGCACAAGTGTGGAAAAGGATAGTAACATTGTCCCTTCTCTCTTTTTCTCTCATTTTCCCCTTTTTTGTTTTCTTTTGTTGGGCACTTTGGCCTCTCTTTTCCTTGGGCTCAGTAGGCCTTTTTTTATATATTCCTCACATGGGACAATGCTCTAATAATGATGATCATCACACTTCTATTTACTTACAACTCAAGAATTACAACTCGATACTAGAATAAAGATATGACTCTATATGAATGCCTCCCGCAGTGTACCAGGATGTGCAATGATCTATCGTGACATGTATAAAAGTTATGAACGGTGGCCAAGCCACAAATACTATGCCAACTACATGATCATGCAAAGAAGTATGACAATGATGGTATGTGTCATAATAAAATGAAACGGTGGAAGTTGCATCGCAGTATATCTCGGAATAGCTATGGAAATGCCATAATAGGTAGGTATGGTGGTTGTTTTCATAAAAGGTATAAGGTTGGTTTAGTGCACCGGTGAAAGTTGCGCGGTACTAGAGTGGCTAGCAAAGGTGGAAGGGTGAGAGTGCGTATAATCCATGGACTTAACATTAGTCATAAAGAACTCACATACTTATTGCAAAAGTTTATGAGCTCTCGAAGCAAAGTACTATGACGCATGCTCCTAGGGGATAGATTGGTAGGAAAATACCATCGCTCGTCCCCGACCGCCACTCATAAGAAAGATAATCAATAATAAATCATGCTCCAATTCATCGCATAGCAAGAGACCATACGTGCATACTTCAGGAATCACAAACCTTAACACAAGTATTCTTACTAAACACCAATTACTAACTAGCATAAATCTAATATCATCATCTTTATATCTCAAAACAAATGCAAGGAATCAAACTTCTCATATATTCAATGATCTTCATGAAAGTTTTTATTATATCCCTCTTGAATACCCATCATATTAGGACTAAATTAATAACCTAAGAAAATTACCATACTATTTATAAGAATCTCAAAATAATATAAGTGAAACATGAGAGTTCATCAATTTCTTCAAAATATAAGCACCGGCGACCTCTAAAAGATATAAGTGAACCACTAGAGCAATTGCATAGCTCAAAAGATATAAGTGAAGCACATAGAGTATTCTCATAAATTCATGATTAGTGTGTTTCCCGCTTCAAAGGTGTGTACAGCAAGGATGATTGTGACAAACTAAAAATCAAATAAAGCAAAGACTCATATAATACAAGACGCTCCAAGCAAAACACATATCATGTAGTGAATAAAAATATAGCCTCAAGTAATTTACCGATGGATTGTAGACAAAAGAGGGGATGCCATCCGAGGCATCCCCAAGCTTAGATGCTTGGTTGTCCTTGAATATTACCTTGGGATGCCTTGGGCATACCCAAGCTTAGACTCTTGCCACTCCTATTCCTTAGTCCATCGAAACTTCACCCAAATTTTGATAACTTCACAACACAAAACTCAACAGAAAACTCGTGAGATCTGTTAGTATAATAAAAGCAAATCACCACTTTAGGTACTGTTGTAAACTCATTCCAATTTCATACTATCAGTATATCTACATTATTCCAACTTCACCATGGTTCATACCCCCCAATACAACCCATAAATTCATCAAAACAAGAGAACAATGCATAGAAAACTGAATCTGTGAAAAACATAACAGCCTGTGAAGACATGAATATTGCTCATACTTATGTAACTCTAACAATTCTTAGAAATTAGAAAACATAGGAACTTCGTATATCAATCTTGTAAAAACTTCACATAAAAATCACGTATCTGTGAATTTACAAAATTCCATAACTAGGCACCAAAGTTTATGCTTTGCAACAAATCAAATCAACTATCACCATAGATCATCCCGAAGGCTCTACTTGGCACAAACACTAATTAAAACGCTTAAACACAATCATAACAGAAGTACAATTGCATATTTATTGAAAAATAGAATCAAATCAAGAAAAACAAAGATAACATTGGGTTGCCTCCCAACAAGCGCTATTGTTTTATGCCCCTAGCTAGGCATATTGCATAGATCTAGGTGTTGTCATCTCTGGTATTCAATCCATAAGTATACCCTATAATAAATTCATATGGCAACTTAATTTTCTTTCTTGGGAAGTGTTCCATGCCCTTCCTTAATGGAAATTGAAATCTAATGTTTCCTTCTTTCATATCGATAATTGCACCAATCATGTTAAGGAAAGGTCTGCCAAGAATTATAGGGCATGTAGGATTGCAATCTATATCAAGCACAATAAAATCTACGGGCACATAATTCCTATTCCCTATTTGCAACAATAAGAACATCATTAATTCTTCCCATAGGTTTTTTAATAGTAGAATCCGCTAAGTGCAAATTTAAGGAACAATCATCAAGTTTGTGGAAACCTAGCACATCACGTAAATTTTTTGGAATAGTGGAAATGCTAGCACCCAAATCACGTAAAGCATATCAGTCATAATCTTTAATCTTAATCTTAATAGTAGGTTCCCATTCATCACAAAGATTTCTAGGGATTGAAACTTCCAACTCAAGTTTTTCTTCAAAAGATTTCATCATAGCATCAATGATATGTTTAGTAAAAGCCTTATTTTGATTATAAGCATGAGTTGAATTGAGCATAGATTGTAACAATGAAATACACAACCAAAGAAAAATTATCATAATTAAAATCCTAGAAATCCAAAAGTGCGGGATCATCACTACTTAAAGTTTTGACCTCGCCAATACCACTTTTATCAAAATTTTCATTAATATCATCACCCTCCAAATTATTGGGACTCCTTCTAGCTAAATTTGACTCTTCTCCAGTCCCTTATTCATTATATTAGTAAACAATGATTCAATAGGAGTCATACCAATCACTTTAAGATCTTCATCATAATTATCACGAAAATTAGAAGAACATGCTTTTTCTAGCCAATTTCTCTCAGCTCACATTCTAGCAATTCTCTCCCTACTTTCATTAATATAATTTGAATAGATTTCAGAGACTCATTAATATCAAGCTTGGGTGGCATAGATCTAATCGTAAAGGAATCAATCTCACGAGAAATTATATCAATGTTTATAGACAAATCATCAATCTTAAGCAACTTTTCTTCTACCATGGTATTGAATTTTTTTTTGAGAATTAATAAAATCTTTAGTATTATTCTCAAGGTCAGAGGGTATATTATTATAATTTCCATAAGAACTGTTGTAGGAATTACCATAGTTATCAGAGGAACTACTAGGAAACGACCTAGGATTAAAATTGCCTCTATACGCGTTATTTCCAAAATTGTTCCTACCCACAAAATTCACATCCATAGATTCATTATTATTCTCAATCAATGTAGACAAAGTTTTCTAGCAATCAATTTCATAAGTTCATCCATCTTTCCACTCAAAGTATTAATTTCTTCAATAACATGCACTTTTTTAGTAGAAGATCTTTCGATATGCCATTGAGAGTAATTTGACATAATATTATCTTGGAGTTTAGTAGCTTCTCCCAATGTGATTTCCATAAAAGTACCACCCGCTGAGGAATCTAAAAGCTTTCTAGATGCAAAATTCAATCCAGCATAAAAAATTTGTATGATCATCTGTAAACTTGAACCATGAGTAGGGTAATTTCTTATCATTAACTTCATCCTGTCCCAAGATTGTGCAACATGTTCATGATCAAGTTGCTTAAAATGCATTATATCGTTCCTAAGAGAGATGATCTTAAAGGGAGGAAAATACTTGGAAATAAAATTATCCTTACACTTATTCCATGAATCAATACTATTTTTAGGCAAAGATGAAAATCAAGTTTTAGCATGATCTCATAGTGAGAACGGAAACAACTTCAATTTAACAATACCATTATACACATCTTTTTTCTTTTGCATATCACACAATTCAACGAAAGTATTAAGATGGGATGCAACATATTCATTAGGACTAATAGAAAATTGTTCTTTCATAACAAAGATTCAACAAAGCGGCATTAATTTCATAAGATTCCGCACTAGTGGCGGGAGCAATCGCAGTACTAATAAAATCCTTATTATTAGTGTTGGAAAAATCACACAACTTAGTATTTCTTGAGACATCGTCACAAAGCAAGCAATCTAGCACACAAGCAAACAAAAAGCAAATTAAAGAAAGCAAATAAAAAGGCAAATAATTTTGTGTTGTTATGAAAACATTTTTGAACTGGGGAGAGGAAAACAAGAGGCAAATGGTGAATAATGTAAGTGCAAGATATGAGAGTCTATGCTAGGTATTTGGTAGGCTTGATGTAGATCCTCCCCGACAACAGCGCCAAAAATTCTTTCTCCTACTTCTTGAGCTTGCGTTGGTTTTTTCCCTCGAAGAGGAAAGGGTGATGTAGCAAAGTAGAGATAAGTATTTCCCTCACTTAAGAACCAAGGTATCAATCCAGTAGGAGGAACACACAAGTCCCAAATGATTGCACCTACACAAACAAACAAATACTTGCACCCAACGTGAAAAAGGGGTTGTCAATCCCTTCAAGGTTACTTGCAAGGATGAGATCTGATAGAGACAGGTATAAAAGATAAGTAAAAGTGCAAAATAAAGTAAAGGTAAAAAATTGCAGCAAGGTATTTTTGTGTTTTCGATTTTAGATCTGAAAATAATATGATAAAAATAGACCCGGGGGCCATAGTTTTCACTAGAGGTTTCTCTCTTGAAAGAAAGCATTCGGCGGGTAAACAAATTACTGTTGAGCAATTGATAAAAAAGCGCAAAGTTATGAAGATATCTAAGGCAACGGTCATGTATATAGGCATCACGTCCGTGACAAGTAGAACGACTCCTGTCTGCATCTACTACTATTACTCCACACATCGACCACTATCCAGCATGCATCTAGTTATTACGTTAACAAGAATGGGGTAGCGTCTTAATCAAGATGACATGATGTAGAGGGATAGATCCAATCAGTATGAATAAATCCCACCTTTTTATCCTTAATGGCAACAATACAAATATGTGTCATGTCCCCTTCTGTCACTGGGTATGAGCACCACAAGATTGAACCCACTACAAAGCAGCTCTCCCATTGCAAGGAAAATCAATCTAGTTGGCCAAACCAAATTAGTAGACCGAAGAGTAATAAAAGCTACGTTAATCATGCATAAAAGAGTTTAGAGAAGACTCGAATAATATTCATAGATAATCTGATCATAAATCCACAATTCATCGGATCTCAACAAACATACCGCAAAAGAAGATTACATTGAGTAGATCTCCAAGAACATCGAGGAGAACATTGTATTGAAGATCAAAGAGAGATAAGAAGCCATCTAGCTACTAGCTATGGACCCGTAGGTCTGCGGTAGGTCGGAGGGGCAGCAAGGTCGATGTAGAAGCCTTTCGTGATCGAATCCCCCCTCCGGTGGAGTGTCGAAAAAGGCCCCTAGATGGGATCTCACGAGAACAGAAGCTTGTGGCGGTGAAAAAGTATTTTTGGTGTGCCCCCTGGTATGCGGGGAATATTTGGGTATTTATAGGGAAAAGATTAGGGTTAGAGGCGCATCAAGGCCCCCACAAGCCTGGGGCGCCCCTCCCCCCGGGGTGCACCCTCCGAGCTTGTTGCCAATTGGTGGCCCCTCTGACCTCCTCCCGAAGGTTCCTGGGTGTCTTCTGGTCCAAGAAAAATCCTCTAAAAGTGTCGTTCTATTTAGACTCTTTTTGGTATTGATTTTCTGTAAAGACAAAAACAAGGAAAAATAGGAACTGGCACTTGGCACCAGGTTAATAGCTAGCTAGTCCCAAAAATGGTATAAAATAGCATAATAATGCATATAAAAAATCCAATATGCGTAATATAATAACATGGAACAATGAAAAATTATAGATATGTTGGAGACATATCGGGTCCTCATCATCTTCTTCTGTGTTGAGATAGATGACAGCCAATCTGGGTCTTCATCCTCTAAAGGAGAAGCTGATCAATTCAACCCCAGTGAAACGCATGTGGACGATGAAATGATCCCATCCATCTCCTACCATTTGGGACTTCTTCCGTCCTTTCCCAACCTCCAAAGTGCAGCCCCCCAGGAGCCTCGAAGGTCACAGTGTCTTTGGTCAGCTCATTGGTTTCCAACCTCACATTACATGGGTCGATCTTTGTAAGAAAAAAGACACACACACACACAATGCATTAAAGGTAATAGCAATAAAAACCAAAGAAATAGTTGTTAGAAGGTTCATATAATTTGTTACCGCTGCAGCAACAAAACTCAGCTGGAAATAGATGTTGAATAACATGCCAGTTGCAAGGTTGTTGGCGCACCTTGACTTGCACAATCGACATGGTGGTCGTGTGTCACGCCCAATATGCGACCCTATCCAAAAGGAACTCGAAGGTCCCACCAAGGATAGACCCGCATATTGGAACGCTTTTGCAAGGTGGATATCATTACATCAACATTACATAATAGATGGGGATACATACATAAGGCATACAATGCCACACGAATACAACAATACATCATACAAGAACAACATCCGACTACGGATGAATCATAAACAGAAACTCAAACAATTTCCACCCTGCTAGCCCAGGCTGCCGACCTGGAACCTATCCCCTGATCGAAGAAGAAGCAGAAGAAGAACTCAACACAAGCAAGCATCGCTCTCGCGTCAAGATCATCACATAATCTGTACCTGCAACTGTTGTTGTAGTAATCTGTGAGCCACGAGGACTCAGCAATCCCATTACCATGGGTATCAAGACTAGCAAAGCTTAAAGGGAAAGGAAGTGGATAAGTGGTGAGGTTGCAGCAGCGACTAAGCATATATGGTGGCTAACATACGCAAATGAGAGCGAGAAGAGAGCAAGCGGAACGGTCGTGAAGCTAGCAATGACCAAGAGGTGATCCTAAACTCCTACTTACGTCAATCATAACACAGAAACCGTGTTCACTTCCCGGACTCTGCCGAGAAGAGACCATCATGGCTACACACGCGGTTGATGCATTTTAATTCGGATCTGGTGTCAAGTTATCTACAACCGGACATTAACAAATTCCCATCTGCCACATAACCGCGGGCACGGCTCTCGAAAGTTTATAACCCTGCAGGGGTGTCCCAACTTAGCCCATGATAATCTCTCGCGATCAACGAAGGATATTCCTTCTCCCAGGAAGACCCGATCAGTCTCGGAATCCCGGTTTACAAGACATTTTGACAATGGTAAAACAAGACCAGCAAAGCCGCCCGATGCGCCGACATCCCGATAGGAGCTGCACATATCTCGTTCTCAGGGCAACATCGGATAAGTCAAGCTACGAGTAAAACCAGACCTCGAGTTGCCACGAGGGGGCCCCGCAGGCTGCTCGGTTCGGAACAACACTCAGACAAGCACTGGCCCGGGGGGGCTAAAATAAAGATGACCCTTGGGTTGGCCGACCCAAGGGAAGGGTATAGGTGGTGGTGAGGCAAATGGTAAAACCAAGTTTGGGCCTTGCTGGACAAGTTTTATTCAAAGCAAACTGTCAGGGGGGGTCCCATAAATCACCCGACCGCGTTAGGAACGCAAAATCCGGGAACATAACACCGGTATGACGGAAACTAGGGCGGCAAGAGTGGAACAAAACACCAGGCATAAGGCCGAGCCTTCCACCCTTTACCAAATATATAGATGCATTAATAATATAAGAGATATTGTGATATCCCAACATAACCCTGTCCACCATGGAGAAATCTTCACTTCACCTGCAACTAACAACGCTATAAGAGGGGCTGAGCAAAGTAGTAACATAGCCAAACAACGGTTTGCTAGGAAGGGTGTCAAAAGTTAGAGGTTCATGGCAATTTGGGAGGCTTGAAGAGCAAATGATAGGTAACGCAGCATAGCGATAGAACGAAGCAACTAGCATAGCAATGATAGTAGTGAGATCCAGGGTAGCGGTCATCTTGCCTGAAATCCCGCTAGGAAGAAGAACGAGTCCATGAAGAAGACAAACGGACGTAGTCGAACGTATCCTCACAACTCCGGAACGAAACCGAAGCTACCGAGAGAAGCAAACCGGAAAGAAGCAAACAACATGGTAAATGCACAAGCATAAACATGGCATGATGCACAAACAAGCATG
Source organism: Aegilops speltoides (assembly GCA_021437245.1). NCBI lineage: Eukaryota > Viridiplantae > Streptophyta > Magnoliopsida > Poales > Poaceae > Aegilops > Aegilops speltoides. Next base: position 407,813,384 of record CM038142.1, read on the forward strand.
ATGCATGTCCGGTTTAATGAGGCATGGCATGGCAAAGTGCAACAAACAATACTACAAGTTAAGTGGAGCTCAATATGCAACGAGTTGCATATTGACAAAACACCACATTGACATATTTAGTTTAATCTCGTATAAGCTACCAAACAATATTAAATGTTGTTAAACATGGCAAGGGGTGAAGCATAAGAAAACTAACTATTTAGGCAAGTTTAAATGAGGCCGGAAACAACAAACAACAATTCCGGAAAATCCTCATATGCAATTTATGAATTTGCTACTGTTCTGCCCTAAAACATATTTTAAAGTTGTTAAACAGGAAAATAAAGTGAACCATGTTAAACTAGGCATTTTTCCACCCCATTTACATATAAAGTTTATTTAAAACTGAGCTACGGTTATTTAGTTATGAAATAAATCATTTTAACATGGCATTTATGCAAATTAATGCAAACAACAAGTTAAACATTTTAAACATGGATGAAAGTGGCATATTATTAATCTACACAAAATTCTAAGGATTTTACACATATAAATTATTTTAATCCGATGCACCATTTGTGAGTTATTAAATGCATGATGTTTGAGGGTTTTTCTGTAAAACAATAATTCACCGGATAAAGCTAAAATCGCTGGACAGGAAAAAAAACATAACACGGGCCAAAACAGAACGAACTGGGCTGCTCACATTGGGCTAGGCCCAGTCGGTGGAGATGGAGGCCGGTTGAAGGGGAGGCAGAGGCACGGTCAACGCGAGGCGCGGGCGAGCGGTCGTGGCGCTCGTCTCCAGCGGGACCGGTGAACGAACACGACGACGCACGGGACTCCGGCGACGAGGCCTTGGCGGCGATGCAGGGAAGGGAAGCGGCGGGGCTCCGGCGTAGCAGGGAGCTCGGCGGACGGGGTCGAGCTGGAGGAGCTCGGGGCCTCAGGTGCAGGAGCAGAGGAGGCTGAGGTTAACGAGCGAGGGGCTCGTCTCCCTCGCAGAGAGACGGCAGCAGGCAGCGGCCGTCTTTGGAACAGGGGCAGCAGGCGCCCTCGGGCGGGTGAGGAGCAGGCGGACGGAGGCATGGCGAGGACGCGGATCCGGCAGGGGCGGCTCCAAGGATGAGGTGGTGATGCTCCTGTTCGAAAAAACAGACAGAGAGATGTGAGGCGAGGGAGAGAAACAGAGAAGGGAGAGGAAGGAGGCAGGGGAGCGGGGACGGCCTGGCCGGAGAGGTTGGCGACGCGACGGAGAAGGTGAGCACCGCGGCTGCCGGTGTTGGAGACGAGCGGGAGGAGGGCCTCGGCCTGCTGCTACTGGTGGATGGCGGGGACGGCAAGAGGTAGGAGGCAGCAGGGAGCTCCTGTCCCTGGCTCACGACGAGGGGAACAGCGAGGTATGCGTGGGCTGTGGTGGTTGGATTGGCAGGGGAGATCAAGCAGAGGAGGAAGGGGCACGGCGGGGTCGCATGGTTGGACGGGCTCAGGCTTCGGGAAGAGGAGGTTGTGTCCGTGGTCGCCGGCGGGAAAGAAGAAGAGGGCTCGGGGCTACACTGGTTGGCTGCTGATGATTTGGCCGGCGTGGAAAACAGAGGAGGTGGTCGGAGATTGGAGAGGATCTGGATCGGGCTCTGGTTGGTGACGCTGAAAACGAGGGAGGGAGAGAGGCTGGCTACGGGCTTGGATCCCGAGGGAGAGGAGTGGCGGCGGTGCGAGGGTGGATGGGACAGGAGGCCTAAGTTCTAGGGTTTGCCAAAAATGACTCGGGTGGACTATATATATAAGGAAAAGAGGAGTTTGGATCATCGGATCGAAATCTTACGGATGAGAATAACTAGGTAGGGAGTCCAAATAAGAAAATGGAGATATTTTCGGGATGTTTGGGGATGATCCGGACTCATCGGTAACAACAGCCTGGGTCGGGTTCGGGTAAGTTTCGGACACGCATACGAGGGGTCTGAGAGAGGTCAACGAGCGAGGTTAGGTGGTCATGGTCAAGAGGGAAGCGAAAACTCAATTGGCCTCAGAACGATCAACGAAAGCAAGGGGGGACGCAGCAACTAAGAACGAGTGCAAGCTTTATGAAAACATGCAGATGCAATGCACATGATGCTATGAGATGAGATGCATGACATGAACAAAATGCAAAACAAACGACAAAAACCCAACCACGAAGGAAATATCATATCGCATCTCCGGAAAAGGCAAGAGTTGGAGTTACGAATATGGAAAGTTGTATCCGGGGCGTTACATGGTGGCACTATTTTCCTATTAGTGAAGATAGTTAATGGCTAAATAGACTACAAATATTCAGTCAGATTGCACACAAAATCATATTAATCGATGAGTCAACACTAAAAGACTATATTTCATCTTATCGTTTCTAAACTAAAAAAATTGTACACTCAAAATATTTCCACACTAAATTACTATTAAAATCAGATTGTACACATAATATAAGCAATAACCAAATTGTAGACTGTCGGATGTTGGGTACTGGCAGACCCTTAATGTTCGAACTCTGGGGTGTGCGCGAAGATCTTCCCCTACCAATCCACGTTCGATTGCCTCGCTAGAATCTATGCTAAACAATGAACAACATGAGGGACACACGATTTATACTAGTTCGGGTCACCGTTGTGGTGTAATACCCTACTCCAGTGTGTGGTGTGGTGGATTGCTTCAGGGGCTGATGATGAACAGTACAAGGGGAAGAACAACCTCACTAGAGGTGTTCTTGGGCTGGTGCGATGAACTACTTGGGAGAGTTCGATCGCCTCTCGATCTGATGGGGACTCTATGCGATATATCCTCTACTGTGGTGGCTAGCTCTATATATAGAGGCCCTGGTCCTCTTCCCAAATATTGAGCGGGAAGGGCGCCAACAACGGCCATTTTGAAGGGGAACATCTAGTACAAGCTATCCTGACTAAAGTTGGTCTTCGGCTGCCAAAGGCACTGGCGATGACGCTGTCTTGGGCTCCATGGTGACCTCCATCCTGTCGCTCTGCTGGTCTTGGTCTGGTTGCACCGAAATGGTAAACTTTGCCTGATGCCTCGGTACTCCACACCTGTGCTTGCCCCCTTTGCACCAAAGAGGAAACAAGGACACTGCGTAGGCCGGCGCCCGCCCGGCGCCTACTTGGTCTTGATCGTCATGGCTTGCGTCACGAGCACCTCGCGAGGTACCCTTGCCTTGATCTCTCCGCCTCCTCACGAGTCTGCCTGGAGAGGCCGCTCCTGAGGAAGCCTTGTGTCGTCCGCCCTGTGAGGCTTGGCCCCGCGCAAGGGTCTTGAGTTTGCGTTGATGAAGATGGGCCATACTGGGCCACCACTCGAGCCACACCGCAGGCCGCAGGTAGGCAAGTCTGGGGACCCCTGTTCCTAGAACGCCGACAGTAGCCCCCGGGCCCATAGCGCGCTCGGACTTGGCTTAGCAGAGAAGCGAAAGGGCAAGTGCGGAGCGCCGTAGGCCCCAACAGCCTGCGGCCTTGGGCGCCGCGTGGCGGTTGATTGGACGTGGGCGTCTTCGCTTCCCCATGCCGCCTTAACAACTGCCCGACTTGACAAGTCCCTGCATGCAAAAATGACACATGATTACCTACGACCGTGGAGGCCGACGGTTGGCCTCCTCTACACTATAAGTACGGACGGGCGAGAGCCCCTGCAGTCCATCTCTTCTTGCTTCACTCCTTCTTCCTCGCCCCTCCTCCATCTTCACGCCAATGGCGCCGATCCGCCGGTTCTCAGCGGAAGAGAAAGGGAAGGCCCCCCGAGAGGGTCCTGACCTGCTCCCGCCTAAGAAGCGGCCGGTCCCCGGCCGCCGCGACGAGGTCGTGCGGTAGGAGACGTCGAGGCCTTGGTACAAGCGGCCACCGCCTGGGTTTTTGCTGCCTTTGTACGCCCGGGCTGAGGGCACTTGAGAAGAAGATGCCGAGCGGCACCACCCCCACCGCCGGCGTCGCTGGTGAATCACGGCGGTGCGCGTCGTCTCCCCTGGAGTCCATGCTGAGGGCTCTTCTCGCGAGCTCGTGCTTCACGCCGCCATGCCTCCAAGCTCTCGGATTCGCCTTCCTCCCTCTTTCGCCTTCAAGATGCCGCCGAGGGGGCCTCTTGAGCTCTGGCTGCAGCATGCTGACTGTAGTACCCTTGCGACCGGAGCGGAGGTTGAGGTTGTCGCTCCGGGCAAGGTCTACATGACCCAGGGTTGGGGCGAGATCGCCCGGGTCTGCGAACTGGAGGTGCCCTCGCGATTCATTTTGAGTATGATGGCGCCTCCTTGATGTTCTTCAAGGTCTTCGACGCGGAAGGACGCCGACTGGAGTGCTACCCCAGGGAAGGCGGCCGGGGCATCGGAGTGGCGAGGGCTAGGCCTGCCAACCGCTTCCCCAGCAGCTCCTCTAGTAGCAGCGGAGAAGCCGGAGGGTCCAGCGACTCTCCCTAGCTTCTCATGACTCTGGATACGAGTGACGGTAGCTACGAGCCCTCGAGCTCACGTCGCGCTCAGAGCAGAGCAGCTGCATCAGGCCGCCGGCGCGGCTGATTTGGATGGGGTTGGCGCCGGCGCTTGGTGGCCCACTGTTGATGATGGCGTCGACCATGGAGGCGCGCATAGTTAGCGCCCCTTAGGATTAGCACCTTTTGTTCCCTGCGAGGAATCAAGGGAACACCCCATGGGGGCATGTAAAGCGTCTGCTATTTCTTTTGTGAATATTATCCTTATTACGTAGTGGTGCGAGATGCTTGTCATGTCTTGGCTCGGCTCCCCCTTTCTATCCTCACGAGGGCTTGATGCTCTACGTTGACAGGTCCCGGTCCCCAGGCAGGCTTCAGCCATCGCTGGTATGCCAGGCCGCGATGCCGTGGTCAAGGCCAGGAGGTGAGCGGCCCGAGGTCCAGTAAGAGCCCCTGAGGCGCGATGCTCAGGAGGTCCCCTTTAGCGCTCAAGCAGCCTCCGCTGGGCGAGAAAGGAAGGCAACATTGTTGTGACAGAACCGCATTAGGCGAGGGTTTGGTGTCGTGTTGATTTAGCTTTTCCAGTAGCGTGACTTATCTCGGGAGCTTGGAGTCGTTCCTTGGCGAGGTGCCGGACATGTGCATCGGCGGCTAGTATGTCGCTGGGTCAGGCCCTCATGAGCTTCTCCCCTCTTCCCCGCGCTTTCCTTCATGCTCTACATCCTCAGGTCTCGGCCCTCGAGCGAGCTCATCCGCCGCTGGTATGACAGGTCATGATGCCGTGGGTCAAGGCCAGGGGGTGAGGGCTGGAGAGCCAGTAAGAGCCCCTGAGTCGCGATGCTCAGGCACCCCCCTTTTAATGCGTGAGCGGATCGCACGGGAGAGAGAGAGAGAGAGAGAGATAGACAGAGAGCTCATGACGCCCCCACGTTATTCCTTAGGTGGACCCTGTAAACCAACGCGAGGAAAACAAGGACTACCATTACAATCACCAGCCAGCCATAGGTTGCTCCGAGGGAGTGATTGAGGCACTGAGGTCCTGGTGAGGTAGCGCCTTGCAGGGCTGCCGTGGCCAGAGCTCGACCAGTCAGATTTGTCGACGTTGCAGGTACGGACCCGTGCACAAGCGCCGTGCCAGAGCGAGCGGCTCAAAAGGTAGGTGTCAATCGAGTAGGCGATTATCACAGGCAGGTTAAGCATGAAAAGGCAATCCAACTTAGATAGATGCAAGGAAAAGCACATGCCACTTGGTCAGGCCCGAGCGGCTTGGGGATGATGCAGCCCGAGGGGCGCGCCCAAACAAGGTAAGCTAAGGACATACGCAAAACGGATACATGCCGCGGGGACAGACCCATGCGACCTGGGAATGATGCAGCCCTGAGGGCGCTCCCAGCTGAAATAAAACTCGAAAGATGTCACCTGATACCATTGCAGAGTGATTGTTGGAGTAGCTGGCTGTGCATGGTGAAGAAGCCAATCCTCAGGAGCCTTCGGGACCCTGAGCCTCGGGAGGCTCTGGAAGTCCGGGCTGCTTGGCGAAGTCTATCTCCATTTCCTCCAGGAACGTGCGGTGCCTGGCCACCTGAGCCTCCAGAATGCTCCTCATCAGACGCTGGTGCGCTGCAGCCGTGTTTGACAGGCCGAAAGGCATGCGAACATAGCTGTGAGGTGGACCCTCGCAACGCCCCACGCGCAAAGGCCAGAAGCGTTCCTGAGACGCGACTCAATTGAGCCCTGGGTAGTCGATGCAGACGCACAGCCCACCATCCTCGCCTGGATGGGGAGCTATACTGGGTAGGTGGCGGCTGCCGCGTATGACTCTCGATTCCTGCAGCTCCTGAGTAACCTTGGTGATGAACTCCTGAGGGTTGGACCCTCCTTGCCTTATGCCTTTCTTAGGGAAATGTGCCGCAAAGCACGCCTCCAAGTGGTGCCCGAGCGCCTCCCTCGTGATCTTGGCAAAGTCAGTGGCCCTCCAGGAGAGAGCCCCCGAGCCCTGCCCGAGGAAGGCACTGGGCGCGCCTTCCTATGCAACAAAAGGCGGTGCCCCTTGGATGGGCGCAGATCCTGGCGCGGTGCATCCGGAGGTACCTGCCTCCAGAGGGCTTGAGCTAGGTGATGTCTTCTTCTTCTTGGGAGCTGCTTCAGGGAGGTTTCCACTCTTGCTGGCTGGGTCCTCGATTGATGCACCTTGGAAGGCGCACTCAAGAGAGCACACTCGTCTTTCTCTTCACAGGGGACCGTGATGACTCCGCCACTTCCTGGCATCTTGAGGACATTGTAGCCATGGTGAGTCACTGTCATAAACTTGGCCAGGGCAGGATATCCGAGGATGGCATTGTATGGCAGGTGAATGTGGACGACGTCGAAGTCAATGAGCTCGATACGGTAGTTCTTGCACTGTCCAAAGGTGACAGGGAGGCGGACCTGCCCTGTCGGGATAGTGGAACCATCAGTGACTCCTGAGAAAGGCTTGGTCGGCTGAAGCTGATCGTATGGAACTTGGAGATTGTTGAACGTCTCAACGGACATGACGTTCAGCCTTGCTCCGCCGTCGATGAGGGTCCTGGTAACTTGCACATTGCTGATGACTGGGGAACAGAGCATTGGGAGGACACCGGCTGTTGCCGCGCACTTGAGCTGATCCGCTGAGCTGAACGTGATGGCGCATGTGGACCACCTGAGAGGGCGTGTGGCCTCGAGCTTGGGGAGGACTGCATTCACCTTGCGAGCAAACTGCTTGAAGATGCGTTGAGAAGCCGGGGCCTAGGCACCGCCCAAGATGCAAGCGATAGCACGCGGCTCCTGGAAGCCCCCATCCCCCTCGTCCTCATAATGGTCGTCATTCCTTCTTGGCGGAGGTGGCAGAGGAGGAAGGCCTGCGTTGCCTTGTGGGCGATCCTCACGAGGCTGATCCCTCCAAGCCCACTCGCGAGGCTGGTCCTGCCAGCGGTCCTCGCGAGGCCGGTCATGCCACCCTTGGCGAGGGCCACGGTCGTCCCATCGTCCTCCACCTCTTCCTCCGCCTCGGTCGTAGCCCCGATCATTGCGCTCGGGGCGTCGACCGACACAGCCTTCTCTCACGGCTCTGAGCTCTTTGCATTCGTTGGTGCTGTGGGTGTGGAGATCATGGTACACGCAGTACCGGCTGCCCTTGGACGACTCCGGCCGGTCCCTGCTGCGCTTCGTATCCAGCTCTGCTGCGAGCACAGCTGCTCCTTTGCGCTTCACGTCCTTGGCTTTGGCTTTCTTCTCTTCTGGATCTGCAGCTGGGAGCTCGAGAAGGGAGAGGCGTCCCTCCTCAGCCCTTGCGCACTTGGTCGCCAGGTTGAATAGCTCCAGAGACATGCATAGATCTTCGTGGATCGCCAGCTCCTCCTTCATCTTGACGTCACAGACGCTGTCAGAGAACGCCGAGATGATGGCCTCCTCAATCACCTTGGGAATCTTGATGCGAGCGCTGTTGAAATGCTGGATGTACTTCTGCAAGGTCTCTCCGGGTTGCTGCTTGATGCGGCACAGGTCACCCATGACCGTCGGACGGTCGCGAGTTCCCTGAAAGTTGGTGATGAACCGGGTGCACATCTCGTCCCAGGAGGAGATCGTGCCAGGAGGCACGTTCAGGAGCCAGGTGCGGGCACCGTCCTTGAGCGCCATGGGAAACCAGTTCGCCATGACCTTTTCGTCCCCGTTGGCGGCTTCGATGCCTAGCTCGTAGAGCTGCAGGAACTTCGCGGGGTCGGCAGTGCCGTCGTAGCAAGGAGGTAGGTCCGGCTTGAACTTGCCCGGCCAGGCGACACTGCATAGCTCGGTGGTGAAGGCGCGGCAGCCTGCGGTGGCCACTGGAGCTCTCTGCAGAAGCGGGGCTTGCTCCTGTGGATTCCCGCGCGCCAATGCCTGGAGCAGTGCAGGGTCTTGACGTGCTGGCGCAGGGATGCGGTCATGGTGTGCCGGTGCAGGAAGCACGTGAGCACCTTCTTCAGGACGAGGAATTTCATGGCAGCTCCTTTCTTGTCGCGCGGGCGCCGGACGCGGTGGATCTCGTACAGGGGCCGCGCGCCTTGGAGCCAGGGCGCCTTCTTGGGGAGGAGGTGGCGGAGGCACCTCCTAGGCTGCATCACCTGCGTAGGACGGAGGGCGAGGCAATGAGAGAGACGACGCACGGGAGCCCCCTGCGGCGCTGACGAGCTCGGTGATGCGAGCGAGCCACTCCTCCTAGAGGTCGTCGATGGGACGGTAGTGCAGGAGCTCACGCGCCAGGAGCAACGTGGCGTGCGCGTCCGTTGGAGCACAACGGGCGTGCGATGACGAACCAGTTGCAGCCAGTGATAGGGCGGCAGTGCGGCCTTCCCGCCGCACCAAGGGATGCAGCGACGAGGCCTGCTGCTCGTTTCCCACCCGGCCGGTGGCGGCATTGGCGGCAGGCGACGGGGAACGACGGGGACACCCACCGACGGGAGCCGTCTGGGCGACGCGGGCGGCGAGAGCTGCCCGACGCTCGGCGCGAGCCCGGTGAGCGTCAGCCATGGACACGACGGATGATCGAACGTGGAACAACGGAAGAAAGTTTCCGGTGCACCCCTACCTGGCGCGCCAAATGTCGGATGTTGGGTTCCGACAGACCCTTAAGGTTCAAAATCTGGGGTGCACGCGAAGATCTTCCCCCTACCAATCCACGTCCGATCGCCTCACGAGAATCTAAGCTAAACGATGGACAACACGAGGGACACAAGATTTATACTGGTTCGGGCCACCGTTGTGGTGTAATACCCTAGTCCAGTGTGTGGTGTGGTGGATTGCCTCAGGGGCTGATGATGAACAGTACAAGGGGAAGAACAGCCTCGTGAGAGGTGTTCTTGGGATGGTTCATTGAACTACTTGGGAGAGTTTGATCGCCTCTTGATCTGATGGGGACTCTATGCGATACATCCTCTACTGTGGTGGCTAGCTCTATATATAGAGGACCTGGTCCTCTTCCCAAATATTGAGCGGGAAGGGCGCAAACAACGGCCATTTTGAAGGGGAACATCTATTACAAGCTATCCTGACTAAAGTTGGTCTTCGGCTGCCAAAGGCATTGGCGATGACGCTGTCTTGGGCTCCATGGTGACCTCCATCCTACCGCTCTGCTGGTCTTGGTCTCGTTTCACCGAAATGGTAACCTTTTGCGTGATGCCTCGGTACTCCACGCCTATACTTTCCCCCTTTGCACCTAAGAGGAAACAAGGACACTACGCAGGCGGGCGCCCGCCTGGGGCCCGCCTGGTCTTGATCGTCACGGCTTGCGTCATGAGCACCTCGCGAGGTACCCTTGCCTTGATCTCTCCGCCTCCTCGCGAGTCTGCCTGGCGAGGCCGCTCCTGAGGAAGCCTTGCATCGTCCACCCCACAAGGCTTGGCCCCTCACTAGGGTCTTGAGTTTGCGTTGATGAAGATGGGCCATACTGGACCACCACTCAAGCCACGCCGCAGGCCGCAGGCAGGAAAGTCTGGGGAACCCCGTTCCCAGAACGCCGACATAGAGAAAAGCATATCAAGCTAATTTTCAGCACTAAAATGCTATATCCATGGATTCCGCACTACGAAATCAGACTCTACTAAGTATGGATTCTACGCTAGTAAGCAATCCATGGATTCTACACAGTATTAAATTTCTATTAAGTATGGATTTCTACACTAAAAAAATTTACAATACTAAATTTCTACTAGGTATGGATTCTACACTAAAAAAATTACACAACTAAAATTCTACACAAAGTAATCCATGGATTCTACTAAGTATGGATTCTACACTACTAAATCGAATTCTACTAAGTATGGATTCTACACTACTAAGAATTCCATGTATTCTACCCTACTAAAATGAAACACAAAGAAACCTAATCCATGGATTCCATGGCATCCGTGAACGAGGAGGCGCGAGGGGAGGGAAGAGAGATGCGCAAAGGGAGGGAAGAGAGATGCGCAAAGGGAGGGGATCTAACCAGCGTGGTCGTGAAGTGGCCGCGGCCGCGCTAGTCCAGCCGTGACGAGCGATGAGGTCCGAAGGGGGCGGCGATGCCGGTCGAGAGGGGGAGTGACAAAGATGGGGTGGTGAATCGGGATGACTTAAGTTTTTCCACTGGGAGAGGTAGATAAGAGATGTCCTAGTGTTGGCGTGGGCCTAACAGGCCACACCATAACAAAGTGTAGCCCAGAGAAAATCAGAAAACATATATGGTGTGAAAAAAGTACAATGCCATCACTAAGGTCATAGCAACGCCGTACCAAATATGACAACGCTATCACTATCTGGAAAAAATAGTGGTAGCGTTGGTTGGAAATGGGGCGCCATCAACTAAAGTTGTGGATAGCCATTTCTCTACTAGTGATTTTGGATGTCCAGTCCGCACTAATAGTGGTGCCACTCTGTCATTTTCTGTGTTTTGGTGCCAGGTTCTCGGGACCTTATTCCCTCGTTGTTGTTGGTGGTCTGTCTTAGATGTCAGGGCGTGTTGGAAATATGCCCTAGAGGCATGTAGAAGAAAACCCAGATACATGTTGGGAAATATAAACACCAAGTGATCCCTAGTCTTGCCTCTAGGACTAGCTCATGTATTGATGCTGATCTTGTTTTCCTGATCATGAGCATTGTTAAGAGTAATAACGATGCTATCAACAATGAGAACACATTGTTGGTGGTACAATGATGTTGAATAGACCCAACTTATGAATTACTGAGAGATATTATCATTGTTGTGTTGTCGTATTTTCATATAACGTGTTCATGATTACTTCATTCCTTAGACCATGAGAATATTTTATGCCAGCATACAGGATGGTTACTTCGGGGTTTACATATGTCACTTCGTGAATGGATGTGGATAAAGATGACTTACGTTAAAATGGAAACGTATGTCTTGATATCGATAGTTCAAGACTAGGATTTGCTCTTCTCATGATATAGAGATACTCTCTGGGCCTAGTCAGTGTTACCATATCATTATAGTTTGGCCAGATACTTGCGATGGTGATCATGGAATACCGAAACACGGACACCAGCGCTACTTGTGAGCTATGTTGGGATTTTCCCCGAAGAGAAAGGGTGAAGCAATATAGTAGTGGAGAAGTATTTCCTTCAGTGAGAACCAAGGTTATCAAACCAACATGTGGCAGCCCGGCTCGGAGAGACTGGAACACCCCGTATTCCAGCCCAGAGATCAAGTCTTCTGGAATACGACACTGCTTGGCATTGAACAAATCAGCTCTTTATTACAAATAATTGGGGTACAAAGGTTCGAGTATTATAATGGAATATCTCGGCACGGCGACGCTACACCTGTGAATGTAGTTCTATGCTAGCAGCAGAACAACTCGAAGCAGCGGAACACGACGACAATGATGGACTCCACTCTGCAGGGACTCTGGCTGGAACACTTATCCTAGCTCGAAAACTCGAGTGTATGTTCTTGATAATTTATACGGAATAAGGATGTCTTGAGCATCTGGACCATGTTGTCCGTGCAACAATCCTCACACCTGTATTGCCGATCTTGCTTCTTCATTATTGTTCTCCTTGTCTGGATTCTTTGCTGAAAAGAGCTTGGCCATATATACATTCTTTGTGTGACCATAGGTACTGTCAGGGGAAATATTCCGCCAATTATACCTTTGCCTTGTTTATGTCTCGGGCCATAGAATATACCAGGTTCACATGTGCTAATACGGAGCTCATTGTTATCGTCAATCATAAAAGATAGTGACAAAGGTTAAGGATAACACTTTGTTGGGTGGGAGGAACCTGACCTTGATAAGTACTGCCAGAATTATTGTCCCATGTGGACTTTCTTCAAAGCATGTTGGTCCTTGCATCACCCACTGACTTTCTTCTTCTTGCATAACTAGTGAGGTTGTCGGATTCTTATCGTGATTTCATCATCATATGACTGACTTGCATGAACTTGGCGGAATGCTCACCATATGTAGAAATATCTGATTCCCGAGTTAGACTTGTGTTCTGACTGATTCTTGTTTTTAACCAAATTGTTGCTGATTCTCTGGATGCATTTCCATATGCTACCAACTCACTGCGTAATAATATCTTTGCACTAGTGTTGTACTGAGGAAGCTTGGACAGCTTGTGCTGGAAGCCATCAAGAGTATCTTGCTGAGGAAAGCCGAATACCTTACGCTCGAAGATTTCTTCACGCAGCTTGCTAAAGAAGCCTCAGTATCTTGCACGGGAAGTCATCCATGTATCGTACTTGGGAAAATTGAGGAGCCTTGTATTGTAAGCTTCTTTGGTAGCTTGTGAAAGAAGACCGGAGTTCCTTATGCCAGAAGTTCTTCCCTTGTGATATGCTGACTAAATGCCATATATATATATGCCTTTTAATATTTTTGTTGCCGGTTACTGGTATGAAAAGGTTGTTCGACTATCCTTCTTGCTGAGTACTGGATTCATAGCACATTCTAACTTGCTTAGGGGTATAGCATGTTCCAAATCGTACTCGTAGCCGAATCAAACATTGTATATGAACCATCCCGTTGTCTTGAAATATACAGTTGGTCTAGCACACAATTTTCACTTTCGGCTAATTTCATCATTACTGTTGTGGAGGTTGCACACTTAGGTAGACTTGATGCTGATAATCAAGCCACAATATTATATGCATTTAGACTAGATATTCCCATTATAGTGAAGTCGGTTGAGAGTTTAGTAATGTTTAGCTGAGCTTTCGAAATATTTGAACTCCTTGCTTGTTCTTCGGGTCCGGTGCCGGTTGATGAGCAACTTTAATAAGGGGAAATACGGCAACACCGAGGGTCCAAAGAAATAAGCAAAAGAAACGAACAAAACAAAAACACACAAGGCAGTCAAGATTACATACAAGCAATATCATATTTTACTGCTATTCACAACAATAATATGCATGCATACTTAAGCACACAAATCTTGCGTGAACTCCGGTTCTGCGATCTAATATGTTGCGGAGGTGTGCACAAAAGTGAATCCACGTGTGGAAGGAGTTGGTGTAAACAAGGCTACACCAAGCGCTGGCTTAACAAAGGTCACATTAGGACGGCCACGGAGGCGAGCATAGACTTGGTGATCATGTAGCAGAACACGAAGGTCACAACCACAACATCATCAAGTGGATGGAAGGGAACCGTACACGTCCAAAGAATGGGTGATAGGATAGGATAGCGGTGGAAAGCAGGGCTTGCTGGCATTGTCCTTTTCTTATAACAACGATCAGTAAGGGTTGACAAAGCAGCGAGTCAAAAGGCACAAGTCGGGATAGAAACATGTTGAAAGGATCGAGAAGAGGTGTCTAGAGGGGGGGGGTGAATAGACCCTCACCACACAAAGTTGGTAGTTTTTAAGTTTTTCAAGTTTAGGTGGAGTTTAAGCACAAGTTTAACCATTCACAATACATATCAAGCAAGCATGCAAAGAGTATATGGGCAGTGGAAAGTAAAGCATGCAACTTTCAAGAAAGTAAATGGATGGGATTTGCCGGGGGAAACTGCCCGCCACGAACACCTATGGGGCCGGAGCCCCTTTGTGCGGTACGAGGGCGGAGGGAGCACAGAGAGCAGATCGTAGCGAGCACGCGGGCAGTTTTTACCCAGGTTCGGGCCGCGGTGGACGCGTAAAACCCTACTCCTGCCTTGGTTTGTATTGAGCTCGGGAGCTTGAAGATCTACAGTATCAGCTACACCGAGCGCGAGAGTTGTCTAGTTTTCCAACCGAGCCGAACCGAACCCCCTCCACGTTGTGCATGGGCCTCCTTTTATAGTGCAAGGGGTCACCGACAGGTGTCAACGTAGGAGAAAGGGGTAAAAATGTAAAAGAGGTGGTAGTTGGAGCAGTCTTGAGGAGCGATTGGAGCTACGGTCGTGAGCGAGTGGTTGCTACCTACTTTGTGATGGGGACAAGGGCATTTAATGCCCGTCGCCGTCGACCCCAAAAGCTCCGCCCTTGTGTCTCCGTCGCCGCGGCGATGGATCCACCACCGTGAAGTGCCACCGTGTCCCCGGGCTGCACAGCCATCCGCCACGCGTCCTGAAAGGCCCAGGCGCGGCGTGGGCTGATGAGCTGGAGCGCGGGCACATAGCGCAATTCTCCCGGCAAGCACCTTGCCGGGGTCTTGACTTTGCCGGGCCCGGGAGCTTGCCGGGCTCTGTAACTTGTCGCTCCCCGGGCCCTCGCCGGGATGCATATAGCGCCGAGGCGTGTCTTCTATGATGTAATCTCCTAGTCTTCCTGGCGAGCTCCTCTTGCCAGGGCCTTGCGTGAGTGATGTAACCTTGAGCCTGGAACGGCCTTCCCGGCAAACTCCGCTTGCCGGGGTCTCGATCTTCTGTCTTGTATACTTCGTCTTTGAATGGCTTGACATGGAGCAGGAAGGTCTTCGGCGAGCACGTGGTAATCCCTACCGCGGGAAGCTGCAACTGCCCGTGCACAAGTTGGGGTACTGAGGTACCCCTACCTTAGTACACCGACAGAGCCCCGGCCTGGGCCACACACGGTGCGAAGCGCTGTTGGGCCAGGCCAAAAAGCAGATCTGCAGGCACATGCGACCTGGCCGCGCGGATCCACTTCGCATCTGCCGATCCCCGTAACAGCCGCGTCAACTGCAGCATCGTGGGATGGGGCGTGCCCACGTTCTTTTAATGGAAAAGCGAGCGCCCCCACTTCCCCATAAAAGCAGAGGAAGCGGGCGGTTCCCCTCCTTCGCTTTCATTGCATCCTCTTCCTCTTCAGAGATCCCTTTGTGCTCCGCCTCCAAACCTCCGCCGCCGCCCTTTGCATCTCCAGCGCGCCGGGCTCTTCGTCCCCTTCCTCCGCCGCCCCGCCATGGCCCCAAGACCGAGAAGGCGAAGGCGGAGAAGGCCAAGAAGGAGAAGTCGGAGCAAGCGGCGAGGCTCACCGAGTACCGGAAGCGGAATCTCGTCTTCCCGCCGAAGCTCAGCGCGCGGGAGCTCTGGAACAAGTATTACTTGTTCTGGTCCAAAGGAACCAAGGCGCTCCCCCGACTCGAGCTCATCCGGCCGCCGCCAAGGACAACTACCCCGGCGGGTACTATTTCTTCGCAGCCTTCTTCCACTACGGTCTTTGCCCTCCTTTTTCTGAATTCATCTGTGACGTCATGCACACCTACGGCTTCCATCTTCTTGACTTCACCCCCAACGCCATTCTTACCATGGCGGTTTTCGCACACATGTGCGAAAACTACATAGGAATTCATCCCAACATAGCGCTGTTTAGGCATTTCTTCACTCCTAGAGCAGAGGCCGGCGCCCCCCTCTCCGGAGGAATTTCTTGGGTTTTTCGTCTGCACAAGAAGGAGTCTTACTTGCCGGGGGAGCTCCGCGGCAAGTGGGAAGAGTGGCGTGCTGACTGGTGCTGGATCGTTGAAGACGAGCCGCAGCCCTTCACCGCGCCGCGCACAACTCCCATCGTGCGCGGCAGGGACTGGAGCGAGCTGGATTCGGACGACGTCAAGCTCAACATCGCCCTCATCCGGATTCTTCGTCTTCGAGTAGCAAAGTTGTCTGTTGCAGAAGTAGGCGCAGACTTCCTCCGCCGCCGCATCGCCCCTCTCCAAGACAGGCAAAGGCCGGCCTGGGAGTATGTCAACGTAGCGGATATAATGAGGCTGCGCCCCGGGCTAAACTTCAACTTCACGTCGCTGGAGCTGAAGGGATGGTCCGGGAACTGTTTAAATCGACCAGCCCACCGGAATGGTTCAGGAGTCCCCGGGGAGTGGTGCCCCTCTGCAACAGCACAGCCAGGGACAGTCTCCGCGCCATGATGCCCGTGTGCGACTCACACGGCGTGGACCGCACATGGATTCCGCCCAAGCCAATAGACGTCCTTAGCTTCTTCGATAACCTTGAGGAGGTGGCGAAGAACAAGGACGAGACCCGGGGGCTGACACGGGACACCACAGACCAGGAGATAGCGTACATCGCTTCTCGGGTTGAAGAGGCCGCTGCAGCCGCAGCGGCGGGAGAGTTCGGCTACACGCCCGAGGAGGCAGAGGCTGCGGAAGCGTCCTGCCAAGCGGAGGAGGCGGAGATCCGCAGACTACTGCAGCTTCCTCCGACGAGCTCGCCAGGGTCCCCTCGTTGAGGCACTCCGGGATCCCCGGAATCGTGGCCGAGGCCGCGGCAAGGGGTGGCGCTGCCGGAGGGAACAGAGGCGCCGCGGGAAGCGAAGGCGCCGGAGGGAGCGGAGGCGCCAGAGGGAAAGAGGCCGCAGCGCAGGGCGCTGGGTCCGGCGAGCCAGCCGGCGAGGAGGAAGAGGAGGACGCCGAGGCCGCCGAGGACGCCGGCGGGTCCACGGACCTCTACGCCGACGACCTCTCCTCGTCGTCGGAGACCTCCCCGCCCCGGGCAAGCCCTAGGCGTTCTCCACCGAAGCGCCTCCGCAAGGCGGCGACGGGAGCGAGGGCGCAGGCCCCCCGGCAACAACCAGCTCGCCGGGCAGCGCAAGCTTCCCGGGGAAGCCAAGCTGCACCGAGGACCGCCAAGCGCCCGAGGGAGTCTTCGCCTCCCGCTCCTCGCGCCGACGCGCCCCAGGTGGAGTATGACTTCCCCGCCTTGAGCGAAGACGACGAGGAGGAGCAGGAGTAAGTATCCGAGATCTTCATCTTCTCGAATTCTGCCTTGATTATTATTGAAGCTAATCTTGTTTCTTGCTTTGATTTCAGGACCTTGGCCCAGCGGATGGCGAAAAGGGCCAAGGTGCCCGTGGTCGAAGTCGCGGACGACTCGCCCGTCGCGGCGACCGGGGACATGCCGGAGCCAAGCTTGCCGGACCCGAGCGCTGTTCCGAGGAGCAGCCCCCAGCGCAGCCCCCAGCGTAAGTCTGGGTTCTGCACCTTCGCTCGCCGGGCGTGTTTGAAGATTTTGGTCTTGTACTAATGCCTTGACGTGTTTGTCTTGACTTGTGCAGAGATGGAGCCACAGCGGCAGGAGCGTCCGGAGGTCGCCCTCGAGGAGCCGCAGGCCCCGCCGTCCCCGCCAAGGTCGAACTCCCCGGCAAGGGAGAGCGCTCCGCCAATGGCGGGTACTCCGCCAAGGGCGAGTACCCCGCC
Source organism: Aegilops speltoides (assembly GCA_021437245.1). NCBI lineage: Eukaryota > Viridiplantae > Streptophyta > Magnoliopsida > Poales > Poaceae > Aegilops > Aegilops speltoides. The sequence goes on from CM038142.1 coordinate 407,830,908, forward strand.
AAGAGCGAGCAGCCCGGCGAGGGCGGCCACTCCGCCAAGGCGGAGCTCCCCGGCGAGGGAGCCCGCCGCTGACGACGTCCGCCAAGGTAGGTTCTGCGACTTGTCTTCTTGGCGTTGTCTCTTTTTGGATATTTGCTTGAACTTCTTTGCTTTTTCTTCTTCTTCTAGATCCTCCTCCCCCCGAGCAGATGGAGACGGAAGTCGTCATTGTTGAGGAGGAGGGCGTGCAGGGCGGCGGCGGCGACGCCCCTGTCGCCGAGGATGCGGCGGGAGCTGCCGAGCCAGCTGCGCAAGAGACCGCTCCGGCTGCGGACGCAGCGGCCGGGGAGGAGGACGGCGACCGCACCGCCGGCCCGGAGGCGGCGGGAGCATCAAGTGCTGCGCCGGTCGCCGACCCCTCCGCCGGAGAGGAGCAGTCCGGCTACTACTTGAAAGCCCCCAACGGCGTCTTCATCCAGGTGCCGTGGGGCTCTTCGTCGCGAGCTCCCGCGGAGGGCGAGGCCTTTGATGGGGAGGTCCTCGCCTCCGCGGGCTTGAAGATCGTCGAGGGGCCCGGCGGGAGCGACGGGCCCGAGGAGGAGAAGCTGCTTCACCAGCTCCTGGCCCTTTACCGGGCCAGGCAGGCGAAGCTTGCTTCCCGGGAGGCCCTCGTCGCCAAGGCCGCCGAGGAGATGGAGAAGCGTGCGGCGGAGCTCTGCGCCGCCAACCGGGCTGCCCTCCGCGAGGTGGCGGAGGAGCGTGAGCGGCTCGCTGGGGAGTATCAAGAGTGGTTGCTGGAGAAGGCCGAGGCCGAAGAGCAGCAGCGGCTCGCGGGGTGGAGCTGTCCGGCGAGAAGGAGAACTCGCCATGGCGAAGGTCAACCTCGACTCCTCGAGGAAGATCTTGCCGCTCGGGAGCAGGCCCTTGGCGGGAACTGAAGGGGCGAAGCCGCCGCGGCTGCCATGGAGACCGCCAAGGAGGAGCTTGCCGCCAAGGTCGCGCAGCTGGAGGAGTTCTTGAAGGCGCGCGGAGAAGGTCGCCGCGCTCAACACGGAGCGCGAGAAGGACGCCCACACCAACTCGGAACTCAGTGTGTCTTTCCAAGAAGGCGACGAGTTGAAGGCCGCCAAGGACTCCATCGAGGATCTTGAGCTGAAAGTCTCTGCTGAGGGACTCGCTGAGCGCCGCCGGGATCGGGAGACCAAGTTGAAGGAGGAGCTCCGCAAGGAGCGAACCTTGGTGGACAGCGCCAACAAAGCAGCCGAGCACTTCCGCCGTACCGTCGAGTTATGGACCGAGGACTTGGTATCTTGTGCGTCCGACATTGACCAGGAACTGCTGGCGCTGAAGCTGGAGCATCTCGTCTACTCCCCGGATCCAAATCTCCCTCCCAGCACCAAGCTCAGCCTCTTCTTCAGGGGGATCGCGCCGGCCCTTGCAAATCTGCGGAGGAAGATCCCCGCGCAACTCGCCGAGGAGACTCGCCGGCTGTGCACGGGAACCATGGAGCGCGTGCTGACGAAGATTGTATACCGCAATCCGGCATAAACCTCACCAACGTTCTTCGCAGCTTGCCGGCCGACGCGAACATGGAGGCTCTGAAGGAGCAGGTCGCCCACATCATTGCTAAAGTGAACAAGATCTCTGGGGTGGAGGCGACCGCGTGAGACTAGGCCTCCTTTATCTTTATCTCTTTTGTTGCTGCATAGGGTGTTATGAACTCATCAGTCATCGCGACAAGTTATTCCTTGTAAGATATTATCTTTATTTTGACCAATAGATGCAGTGTTATCTCCTTGTTACGATCCTCAACTTTGTATGCCTCAACCCTCGCTTCTAGGAACTTGCGGCAAGGGCCCTTGCCATGCGCTGAGTGCTTGAACTCGAAGCAGCCCGCTGGCCAAGGTCTTACCGGCAAGCAACCTTGCCGCGGCTAGTCGCAACGCATTTAGCTTGCTGAGCGGACTCGAAAACGAAACAAGGGCGCAACACTTGTCGCAGCTCACTTAAATCGTTGAGCGGACTCGAAAACGAAACAAGGGCGCGACACTTGTCGCAGCTCACTTAAATCGTTGAGCGTGCTCGAAAACAAGATAAGGGTGCGGCTATCCACGGGTAGGTTCCTCCGCGCATGAGGTTTTCCATACAAAGTGTGGTTGTTCAAGGAAGGCAACTTAAAATTTAAAATTTTGAACTGCTCAAATTCTAATAACTTAGCTTTCGTGATCTGTGCGTTCTCCGGCAAGCTTCTTTTTCTTGAACAGCACTTGGTTCATCCTCCATTTCCTTTCCCCCCGGCAAACTTGTGCGCGAGGAACGTCCCTTCTGCTTAAGAGGCAAGGAAAGAGAAGAGGGAGACAAGTATATGGCCTTTCGGCGTGCTATTGCTTACCGGATATGTGTGTCGCACAAGAGATGCCAAATAACACATGCAAATAGCAAAGAAAAGCATGGGAAAGGCAACTAGTGCAAAACACAGAAACTTTACTGATGCACGGGGTCTGCGCCCGGCTTTGTACAAAGGGTTACATGCAACAGTGGAAAAGCTTGCACAAAAGGTGATTGCCGGAGCGGATCACGGCAACCGCGCCTTATGGGTGAAACTTGCGAAGATGCTCTATGTTCCAGGAGTTGCTCACTGGTAAGCCTTCTTCGGTCTCGAGGCGGACAGCGCCGGGCCTCGTGACTTGTCTCACCCGATAAGGGCCTTCCCACTTCGGCGTCAACTTGTTGGAATTCTTGGCGGACTGAACACGCCGAAGAACAAGGTCGCCTTCCTCGAGACTCCTGGCTTTGACCTTGCGGCTATGGTAGCGGCGCAAAGCTTGCTGGTATCGAGCAGCTCGTACAGCAGCCTGGAGACGTCCCTCCTCAAGGAGCAATGCGTCATCTTGCCGCTGTTGCTCTTGCTCGAGCTCATCATAAGCGAGCACTCGAGGAGATCCGTATACGAGTTCCGTGGGGAGAACTGCCTCTGCTCCATAGACTAGAGCAAAAGGTGTCTGTCCGGTGGCTCGATTTGGTGTCGTTCTGATTGACCAAAGAGCCGCCGGCAGCTCCTCTATCAATTTCTTCGCACTGCAAGAGCCTGTCGAAAGTTCTTGTCTTGAGTCCGCGCAGCACTTCAGCATTGGCCCTCTCCGCTTGACCGTTGCTCCTCGGGTGAGCAGCGAAGCGAAAGCAGACCTTGGCGCCAAGGTCTTGGGCGTCTTGCATGAAGGTGCGACTAGTGAATTGTGTACCGTTGTCGGTGATAATCTGTTAGGGATCCAAGCGGCACACAATCGATCTGAAGAACTTGACCGCTGATTGTCTTGTGACCTTTTCACTGGCTCCACTTCGGCCACTTTGTGAACTTGTCGATTACTACGTACAAGTACTCAAAGCCCCGACAAGACGGGGAAGGGCGAGGATATCGAGCCCCGCACCGAGAAGGGCCAGGACAAAGGGATTGTTTGGAGAGCTTGAGCTGGTGATGAATCTGCTTTGCATGGGCCGCACGCTTCACACTTGGTTACTAGTGCGATTGCATCTTGGAGGGCTTCTTGCCAAAGAACCCTTGCCGAAAGCTTTCCGCAAGCGCCCTTGCGCCAATGTGGTGGCCGCATATGCCTCCGTGTATTTCGCCAGCAGCTTCATCCATCTTCCCGGAGATGCACTTGATCGACACCATTGAGCCTTCTTACATGCAGCTCGTTATCCACGAACTGGTACATACTTATTGTCTGGTTATCTTCTCTATTTCTTTCGGGTCATCGGAAGTTCTCCGGTTGCAAAAACGGACGATCTGCTGCGCCCATGCCGGAGCTTGGGGCTCAACGGCAAGGACTAAAGGCATGAGGGCCGCTGCGGGAACTTCAGCTTCTATGGCAAGAACCTCTGGCTCTGCCGGAGCTGAAGGTCCCCCGGCAAGCTCGCCGGGGCGAGGCTTGTCGGGAACACTTGCTTAAGCTATGCAGATCGAGGATCTGCAGGAGCAAACTGTTCCTCAGCGTTCTGGTCGTTGATCTTGGGGACCTTGGCGGTGGCCTCAGGGAGACCCGCCGGCAAGTAGTCGCCGGTGACCAACTTTCTCTTCTTGGACTGCCCAATTGATGGCGTGACGGATGGTCGAGTCAGCTTGAGCAAGAAGGTCCCCGGTTCCACAGGTAACTTCATCGAAGCACACTTTGAAAGGCCATCTGCGATTTCATTACGAGCTCTTGGGGCGTGCTCCATCGCAAACCTTCAAAGCGCTCCTCAAGCTTCCTCACTTCATCGACATAAGCTTCCATCAAAGGGCTCGATAGCTCTTGTTAACTTGCCGGACCACCAAGCGAGAATCCCCGCACAATCAACTTCACGATCCCAAGTTCGGCCGCAATTCTGAGGCCGGCGAGCAAACCTTCATATTCAGCGGTGTTGTTTGTCGCTTGCTCCCTTGGGAAGTGCATCTGGACAACATACTTGAGGTGCTCTCCGGTGGGCGCGATGAGTACCACGCCGGCACCGGCGCCTTGCAGCGAGAAGGCACCATCAAAGTACATTACCCATTCACTTGTCGCTTCTTGTACGGGTGTACTTGTTTCTTGGACTTCTTCATCGGGCGTTGGGGTCCACTCTGCTATAAATTCTGCCAAAGCTCGGCTCTGTATGGTTGAAGTACTCTCGAACTTGAGTCCAAAGCTCGACAGCTCCAGTGCCCACTCAACGATCCTGCATGTTGCTTCTGGGTTGTGCAATATCCTCTTCAGCGGAAAGCGAGTGACCACTGTTATCTCGTGTGCCTGGAAGTAATGGCGCAGCTTTCTCGAGGCCATGAGGAGGCCGAAAAGCAACTTTTGCACACTAGAGTATCTTGATCTAGCCCCCTGGAGAAGGGAACTTACAAAATACACTGGGCGCTGCACCATCTTCTTCCGCACTTCATCCTGTTCCTGCGCAGAGTTGTCCTTGTCGGGGCCAGAGCTTGTCGGAGCAGCCCCCTGCTTGTCGCTGGGCTCGCTTGCCGGTGGTGTAGCCTCCTCGTCGGACTCCCTCTCCGCTACTAACGCAGCACTAACCACCTGGTTGGTTGCCGCTAGGTACAGCAGCAACTTCTCCTGTGGTCTAGGTGCGGCAAGTATTGGGGTGGAGGATAGGTACCGTTCAAATCTGCGGCAGCTGCCTCCGCTCCGAGTCCACTTCATGGGACCTGCCTTCTTCAAGATTTTGAAGAAAGGTAGGGCGCTTCAGACTTTGAAATGAATCTCTTGAGGGCAGCCACACAACCTGCTAGCCTTCGACATCCTTGACTTGCTTCGGGCTTCGATCCGCTCAATGGCTTTAATCTTGTCGGGTTGGCTTCAATCCCCTTTGTGACACAAAGAACCGAGAAGTTTGCGGAGGAACTCCAAAGACGCACTTCTCGGGGTTCAACTTAAGCTGTATCTTGCGCAGGTTCTGAAATGTCTCTTCCAAATCTTGAATCAGCGTATCCTTGCTCTTGCTCTTCACCACGATATCATCCATGTAAGCCTCTACATTTCTGTGGATCTGTGGCTCAAAAGCAGTATACACTACCCTTGCAAATGTTGATCCTGCATTCTTGATCCAAATGGCATGTGTATGAAGCAATAAGTGCCACATGGAGTGATAAATGCAGTCTTCTCTTCATCCTCTTTGGCCATAAAGATCTGGTGATAGCCTGAGTATGCATCAAGAAAGCAGAGTAGCTCACATCCGGCAGTGGAGTCAACAATCTGGTCAATGCGCGGCAAGGGGAATGGATCCTTGGGACATGATTTATTCACATCGGTGAAGTCTATACACAGCCTCCATTTCCGTTGGCCTTGCGCCTGACGGCATCGGGTTTGCTAACCACGTCGGATGGATCACACCTCTAACTAGGCTGTTGCCTCTAGCTTCTTGATTTCTTCGTTGATGAATTCTTGGCGCCCACGGCTTGCTTCCTCACTTTTTGCTTGATGGGCGCGATGAGGGCAAACAGCAAGCTTGTGCTCAATCACCTTCACAGGAACACCGAGGATGTCGGTGGTTGCCATGCAAACACATCGACATTAGCCCGCAGGAAGGCAACGGCGGCGCTTTCCTATTCTTTGTCAAGCGTGGGCGATGGTGAAGGTACCACCAGTGCCGTCCTCATGGCGGACACCTTCTTGGTTGCGGCGGAGCGCCATTCCCTTTTACTCTTGCGGTGGAGCTCGACGGGGCGTCCTCGGCGGCAACGCAGCACCGAAGAGGTGCGGTTGCGGAGTGGGCCCCAGAGCGCTTGCGGACTTGGTCTTCGTCTTCTTCCCCGAGAGCTTCGGCGGCAAGTGTATTCTTATCGGCCGCAGCTGCGCATCCGGTAGATCTTGTCGGCGAGATAAGCGCATCCTTCTTGTCGCCGTGGGCGGTGATGGCGCTTATCGGCCCGGCATCTTGAGTACGTTGTAAGCATAATGGGAAGCTGCCATGAATTTGGCGAGGCGGGACGGCCGAGTATTCCATTGTATGGCAACGGAATATCGGCGACGTCGAAAGTGATACGCTTCGATCCTGAAATTGAGCTCCCGCCAAAGGTCACCGGCGAGTGATCTTTCCTTGGGCTTGCTCCGTCCGGGTTGATTCCTTGAGCGAACCGGTCTCTTGAGCTTCGCCATCTGAAATTTGGAGTTTCTTGATCACAGCAGAGGAGATCAAGTTCAGCCCGGCCCCGCCGTCAACCAACATTTTGGTGACCTTGAGGTTGCGGATGGTGGGCGAGACCAGCATCGGCAAGCACCCAACCGCGGTGGTGCGGTCAGGGTGATCCTCAAGATCAAAAATGATGGGCGTGTTGGACCATTTGAGGAGCTGCTTGGCGACTCCACGGGCGGCTCGCTGCATTCACCTCACGCACCCTTGCTTTAGCTGGCGGTGGGAGGTGTGCAGAGAGGCGCCACCGTCGACGCACAGGACCTCCGTGGCCTTCTGGAACTCCTGCTCGCTGTTATCCTCATCCTCCATGTCTTCGTCGTCGTCTTCTTCATCCTTGTCGCGGCCCGGGAGGTCGATCACCTTGCCGCTGCTTAGCCTTGCGCGTCCTCCCCGCCATTGAGCGGCCGCTTCTTGCTCGGTTCTCCTCCGCCACCTTGGGCCTTCTCCTTGTCGCGCCTCTCGTACTCAGCTTTTTGCTGCTCGACGAGGTACTCGATGCGCTTGCAGTTGGTGAGATCGTGGCCCTTGGTGCGGTGGATTTTGCAGTATTGCTTGTCGGAGCCATCCTGCTTGTCGGCTGCCGCTACAAGGGCAGGCTCCTTGCCGGAGCCGCAAGCCTGTGTTTGCTTGGCGGGAGCCTCCTTGCCGGACTTCTCGACGGCAAGCACCTCTTTCTTGTTCTTCCTTCGGTTGTTCCGCCGCTGGCTCTTCTTTGCCGGGGCGGCGTCGTCGCTATCGCTTCCTCCCGCGCCAGCATCCTCCCCGGGGAGTCTCCTCCCCTCTTCCGCGCGTGCGCACTTATCAGCCAGAGCATAGAGCTCGCTGACATCCCGAATTTTGGTCATCGCCATCTCTTCACGCATGCGGCGGTTACGCACGTTCTGGTGGAATGCGCTGATAACCGCGGCAGGGTGGACATCGGGGATGTTGTGCTGCACACGGCTGAAGCGTTGGATATACTTGCGCAGGATTCTCCTTCCTTACAGGCCAAAATGTGGAGATCGCTCTCTGGCGTGGGGTTTGTGGCCGCCGGTGAAGGCGCCAACAAACCGATGGCAAAGTCTGCCAAGAAGAAATGGAGCCTTCCGGCAAGTGCATAAGCCAAGAACGAGCGTTCGGCTTAAGCCGAGCGGAAATGGTTCGCCGAGAATCTTCTCGTCGCGCCCCGGCAGCCTGCACCGCGATGGTGTAGACACCGAGGAATTCGAGGTGCGTCTTGCCGTCGTACTTCTCGATGCGTCGGGCTTGAAATTCTTCATGCTGGGCCTTTGGGACGCGCCGCAGCTCGCGGGTGAATGCAGGGCAGCCTGCCGCGTACGCCAAGTCGCCTGGTTCACCGGGCGCGCACGCGTCGACAGCGTTCCCAGCTCTCTGGTCTAATTGTCGCCGAGCTTCTCGGCGGTGCTCGATTGTGGTCCGAGCGTCTTCTTGTCGCCGGTCGTCGAGGACCTGGCGTTGATCCCGACGAGCCCGCGGATCCGACGATGCTTTGTGGGCGTCGTCGGTGTTGTTCAATGGGCGGCGTCTTCGCTCACGCGGCGGGGAGTGCACGGTGGTTGCACCCGGCGGTCTTGTCGCCGTCGGCCTTCGTCTTCTCGGCTTGCGCGGCGCGAGGTCACCGGCTGCTGTGAAAAGTCGTTGTTGGCGGCGATCGAGCTCGATGGTAGCCCTCCGGTCTTGACCTTGTCCGCCGCTGGGGAAGTCGAGCGATTGCGCCCTTGCGGCGCTTCGCCGGAGTGGAGGGGAGTGGGAAGCGGCGGTGCGAGGAGCGGATATGCTCGGACTCCTAACAGCGTTAGAAGGCGAGGTCTGCCCGGCGCCGCCGCTTTGCTGTGTTTCGGACGGTGGTCCGGAGCATCCCGCGAGCCTCCGGTGTGTCCTTGCCCCAAGCGGCGGATACCACCTCCGTGGTGCGGCGCTGCTGGGTTGTCGTGGCTGAGATGGACGCGACGCGTCCACGGAGACCGGCGCGGTCACCCGTCTTGTCCTTGATCTGGTGGCGCCCGCGAGTGTCCTCGCCGGCGACCACCTTCCGACGGCGTCTCCTCCGCCCACCGTTGGCTCGGTGGCGGCGGATGAGACGCAGCCGGCTGCAACCTCGAAGCCTTCTTCTTCGGGCCATGGCGTAGTTGTTGATGAAGTTCTTGACGAAACCGGAGAGGTTGATGAAGAACGGCGCCCGCGTGAACGCGGATCAGGTCCGCACAACCTCGGACCCCTACCGGCGCGCCAAAGATGCGGGAAAGCGCCGCCACGAACACCTATGGGGCGGGCCCCTTTATGCAGCTTGATGCGGCGGAGGGAGCACGAGAGCAGATCATAGCGAGCACGCGGGCAGTTTTACCCAGGTTCGGACGCGGTGGGACGCGTAAACCCTACTCCTGCCTTGGTTTGTATTGAGCTCGGGAGCTTGAAGATCTGATGTCGGCTACACCGAGCGAGAGTTGTCTAGTTTTCCAACCGAGCGAACTAAACCCCCCCACGTTGTGCATGGGCCTCCTTTTATAGTGCAAGGGTCACCGACAGTGTCAGCGTGGGAGAAAGGGGTAAAAATGTAAAAGAGGTGGTAGTTGGAGCAGTCTTGGGAACAGTGGAGCTACGGTGCGTGAGCAGTGGTTGCTACCTACTTTGTGATGGGGACAAGGGCATTTAATGCCCATCGCCGTCGACCCAAAAGCTCCCGCCCTTGTGTCTCCGTCTGCCACGGCGATGGATCCACCACCGTGAAGTGCCACCGTGTCCCCCAGGCTGCACAGCCATCCGCCACGCGTCCCTGGAAAGGCCCCAGGGCGACGCGTGGGCTGATGAGCTGGAGCGCGGGCACACAGCGCAATTCTCCCGGCAAGCACCTTGCCGGGGTCTTGACTTTGCCGGGCCCGGGAGCTTGCCGGGCTCTGTAACTTGTCGCTCCCCGGGCCCTCGCCGAGACGCATATAGCGCCGAGGTGTGTCTTCTATGATGTAATCTCCTAGTCTTCCTGGCGAGCTCCTCTTGCGGGGCCTTGCGTGAGTGATGTAACCTTGAGCACGAGCGGCCTTCCGGCAAACTCCGCTTGCCGGGTCTCGATCTTCGTCTTGTATACGCCGTCTTTGAATGGCTTGACATGGAGCAGGAAGGTCTTCGGCGAGCACGTGGTAATCCCTGCCGCGGGAAGCTGCAACTGCCCGTGCACAAGTTGGGGTACTGAGGTACCCCTACCTTAGTACACCGACAGGATTGGAGTGTGCAAACGCAATTGGAGACACGGATGTTTTTTGCCGTGGTTCCGATAGGCGGTGCTATCGTACAACCACGTTGATGGAGTGTAACGCCCCGGATCCGATGCACCAGGTGTCTGCCAGTTATTCGCCGTCGTTGCCATGTCATTCGCTTGCGTGTTGCACTTTGCCACGTCATCATGTGCATTTCATTTTGCATACGTGTTCGTCTCAGGCATCCGAGCCTTTTCCCCGTTGTCCGTTTTGCAATCCGGCGCTCCTATCTCATCCGGCGTTCCCCTTTTGTCCTCTGTTGTGAGCGGGTATTATACTTTCTCGGAATGGCCCGAGGTTTGCCAAGCGGCCTTGGTATAACGCCGGTAGACCTGTCAAGTTTCGTGCCATTTGGAGGTCGTTTGATACTCCAACGGTTAACCGGGTAACCGCAAAGTCCTCTTTGAGTTGCAGCCCAACACCCCTTCCAAAGTGGCCCAAAACCCACCAAACTCACCTCCATGCCCTCGGTCGTTCGATCACGATCGCGTGGACGAAGACCGCACCTCATTTGGACTCTCCTAGCTCCCTCTACCTATAAAACTAGCCCCTCCCCCGAAATCCCGGGTCCAAACCCTAGCCTAACCTCCCCTCTCGCCACGGACATGTCCGCCCGCACGGACGAAACCCGCCGCCGCCCGCGTCCAACCATTGCCCGACACGTGGTGCTCCGCCGCCCGCCGTCGTCGCGGCCCATGAGGCCAGATCGAACCCTTGCGAGCCAGCGCCCGCCCCCGCCCGACGCCCGCCTCCCTCGCCGGCTCGGCGCCGCCGCCGCCGCCCGGTGGCGTCCTCGGCCTCGCGCTAAGCCGCCGCATTGCCGGAGCTCCTGTTGCCCGCCGCCGCCGCTCCTCCTTCCAGCGCCGCCTCCGCGCCGCAGCACGTCGCGCCGCTTCGCCGCCGTCCGACTCCTGCGACCCGCCAGAGCTGCTTTCGCCCGGCGCCGTCACGTGCCACCGCGCACCACGGACCCGCCTCAAGCCACTCGGTGCGCCGCCGGCTACCTCGGCGCCAGATCCGGGGTCCCAGCCGGATCCGTCCGTTCCCTCGTCCGCTTCGCCGTTCGCCCGCCGGAGACCCAGCGCCGCCAGCCTCGCGGAGTTGCGCCGAGGCCGCCGCCGTCGCCTGTCTGCGGTCGGGGACGACGCCTCGACCTCGTGGGCCCGAGGCCTCAGCCCATGACCCAGCCTCCTCGGCCCAGCGCGCCCCCGGCCCAGCTTCCCAGCCCTGCCAGCCTCCTTCCATCCTGGGCTGAGCCCAATGGGTGAGCAGACTCTATTCCCCGCCCGGGCGTCACTTAACCAAATCGCGCTCACTCTGTTTTTTCCCTAAAAAAACTGCTAAGTCCCAGATTTTTAACATAAACATGCCATGTTTGACCTGCTGCATCTCTGCATCCGTAGCTCCGTTTCGTGTGTATAATATGTCAAATTGTTCGTCTCGATGAGTACTTCATTTCATTCCATTGCATCATTTTCATTTGAGCTCATCTTGATGCCCGAAATGCTGTTGGAAGAGTGCATGTTGATGTTAATCTGCTGAAACTGTTATAACTTGCTCATTTATCATTTTTGCCATGATTGATGTGTGCATCCTATGAGTATGAGCTCTACATGAATGTTGATCTATTCCATGCCATCTTTCCAGGGGTGTATACCATGTATTTTTGTGAGTTGTGTGCTGAGTGTATCAAGCTTGCTAAGTAGGCTAATTCTTGTTCTTTGTTTTTTACGTCGATTTCGATATATTTTGTTGCTATGTTAACATGCTTCTACTAATCATTCTATGCATAATCTGGAGATGCTCTATAAACATGTTTTGATCTACATGTCTTGCTCTATCGATTCATGCCTCTGGTTGCATTTATAGCTTGCTGTAGCATGTTGTAAACTTGCTCCAAAGTTGCTTGAAAATGTTCTTTGTCGACTGTTAACATTAAGTTCACCTGTTCCCATGTGTTTTCCTAGTGATCCATGAACCCTATGAACTTGCTCTTGCCATGCTTAGCTTCATAAACATGCCTTCTTACTGTTGGTTGCCTTGCCATGCCATGTATTGCTCTGTGGTGAGTGGTTCAAGCTCACGAACATGCCTACTTATTGTTGTTCCTGCCATGTATGAATCTGTAATATAACTTGCCATGTTTACATGGGTGCCATCTTATTTTCCGTGCCTTTTTGGCTCATGGTCAGTAAGGGTCTTTTGATCTATGCAATTAGTAGATTCATGCCATGCCTTTGTTTGCCATGATAAGTTCCTGTAACATGTTTGATAGCTCTAAACATTGCAACCTGATGTTATTTCGCTAAAGTCTAAAGCTGTTATTATTTGCAATATCTCCATGTCTTTTTGAGCATGTTCTAGTTGTTTCGGAGATTGCTCCGTGTTCAAGTTTTGTTATGCTTTACGTGTACTTCATGCCCATGCCTTTTGTTCTTATGTTGGGTTGCTGTAGCATGTTGTTTTGATGCTTGTAAGATGCCTAGTTGCTGTTATGGGCAGATTGTTGCGATGACTTGTATAGAGTGTATGTGTTGCACCGTTGCCACGTTTTGAGTGTGCTTTATATGAAACTTGCTTGATTTTGCATGTAGCTTCATATTATCATGTTGCATCCTTGTTTTGGTGTGTTTGCTTGATGTTTGGGTGCATTTTGCATCAATGCCATGTTGAACTTGTTTTGCTCATATCTTCTAGCCCGTAGCTCCGAATCTAATGAACTTTATATGTAACTTGACTAGAACTTCGTGTAGATCCTCTTGATGCTCTTTAACTTGTTGTTTAACAACTTGAACATAAGGTTTGTTCAGATCTGGACCCATTTCTAAATTTGCATATGAGGACTTACCGGAATTGTTATAAGTTGTTCCCGGCCTCATTTAAACTTGCCTTGATGTGTTGTTCTTGTTTGCATCATCTCTTGTCATGAGTAGCTTCATGTAGCTTTGTCATGCATCATGCTTGTTGTGCATCATGCCTTGTTCATGTGTGGTGTGTTTACCTATGTTGTGTGCTTCTTCTCGATAGTTCCCGTTTCGTTGCGATCGTGAGGATTCGTTCGTCTATGGTTGGTTCGTCTTCATCCGTTCATCTTCTTCATGGACTCGTTCTTCTTCCTAGCGGGATTTCAGGCAAGATGACCGCTACCCTGGATCTCACTACTATCATTGCTATGCTAGTTGCTCCGTTCTATCGCTATGCTGCGCTACCTATTACCTGTTTATCAAGCCATCCCATATTGCCATGAACCTCTAACCTTTGACACCTTTCCTATGCAAACCGTTGTTTGGCTATGTTACCGCTTTGCTCAGCCTCTCTTATAGCGTTGCTAGTTGCAGGTGAAGTTGAAGATTTCTCCATGGTGGACAGGGTTTATGTTGGGATATCACAATATCTCTGATATTATTAATGCATCTATATACTTGGTAAAGGGTGGAAGGCTCGGCCTTATGCCTGGTGTTTTGTTCCACTCTTGCCGCCCTAGTTTCCATCATACCGGTGTTATGTTCCCGGATTTTGCGTTCCTTACGCGGTCGGGTGATTTATGGGACCCCCCTGACAGTTTGCTTTGAATAAAACTTGTCCAGCAAGGCCCAACATTGGTTTTACCATTTGCCTCACCACCACCTATATTTCCCTTGGGAGTAATTAACCCAAGGGTCATCTTTATTACAGCCCCCCGGGCTAATGCTTGTCTAAGTGTTGGTCCAAACTAGAGCCCTTTGCAGCGCCCCCTCAGGGAAACTTGAGGTCTGGTTTTAGTTGTACGGATTGCTCATCCGGTCGTGGCCTGAGACGAGATACGTGCGGCTACTATCAGGATGTTGGCACGCCGGGAGGTCTTGCTGGTCTTGTTTTACCATTGTCGAAATGTCTTGATGTACCGGGATACCGAGTCTGATCGGAGTGTCTCGGGTGAAGGTCTATTCCTTCGTTGATCGCGAGAGCTTGTCATGGGCTAAGTTGGGACACCCCTGCAGGGTTTAAACTTTCGAGAGCCATGCCCGCGGTTATGTGGCAGATGGGAATTTGTTAATGTCCGTTTGTAGATAACTTGACACCAGATCCGAATTAAAACGCATCAACCGCGTGTGTAGCCGTGATGGTCTCTTCTCGGCGGAGTCCGGGAAGTGAACACGGTTTCTGTGTTATGTTTGACGTAAGTAGGTGTTCAGGATCACCTCTTGATCACTGCTAGTTCACGACCGTTCCTTTTGTTCTCTTCTCGCTCTTATTTGCGTATGTTAGCCACGATATCATGCTTAGCCGCTGCTGCAACCTCACCACTTTACACCTTCCTTTCCCTTTAAGCTTTGCTAGTCTTGATACCCATGGTAATGGGATTGCTGAGTCCTCGGGGCTCACCAGATACTTCCAACACCAGTTTGCAGGTGCCTATGTTACCGAGCAGGTGACGCAACCAAGTTCAAGGAGGACCTCGATGAAGATCTTGCCCTTTGTGTTGTTTCGTTCTAGTTGATCAGTAGTGGAGCCCAGTTGGGGTCGATCGGGGACCTTTGTCGCATTTGGGGTTCTTCTTTTATTTTGGTTCCGTAGTCGGACCTTGATTGTATCTGTATGATGTAATGCTTTATTCATGTAATTGTGTGAAGTGGCGATTGTAAGCCAACTATGTATCTCTTTCCCTTATGTATTACATGGGTTGTGTGAAGATTACCTCACTTGCGACATTGCTTTCAATGCGGTTATGCCTCTAAGTCGTGCTTTGACACGTGGGAGATATAGCCGCATCGAGGGCGTTACAAGTTGGTAATCGAGCCATCCGACCTTAGAGCCCTTTGCTTGATCGTTTTTAGCGGCGAGTTGTGTCTAGAAAAATGTTTTGAGTCATTTAGGATTATATATATCGGAGAGTTAGGAATTATTTTTACTCCTCAGTCCCTTCGTCGCTCTGGTGAGGTCTCCTGACGTAGAAGTTTTGACTTTCCTCTCCTCAAATTTCACTAAAATTTTTTTAGGATCACGCGGGTATCTTGGAATCGTTCCGATGGTTTTATGATGAGAACATTGTCTTGGTGCCTCCTGTCAGGGGTTTAGTGGAAGTGTCCCGGGGAGTTGAGCTCTGAGGTGTTGTCATCATAATTTTATCGTTGCAGTTCGGAATACCCGAGTTTAATACGCCGACATCAAAAATCTCTTTTATGCAGTTGTTGGTGAGATAACCCGCTAACCCGATCTTGAGGTGAGTATGGGAGTATTGCCATGACTCGTATAACGGATGCTTTTGAAGGTTGAGGTAGACGATTTCGAAGGTTTCTTGGTTATGTGTTGTGAATGGATACAGCTTGGATGTAGGTATTGTTAGTTTGGGTGAGATATATTGCTTCCTGTATCCCCAACACCAGATTGCATAACCGAAAGTTTGGGAGTTTATAGGTGGGAATTCAAGTAGCTCCTAGAATATCTTTCCGACAGATGCATGATATGGGATTGGGTAAATCTCTATCATATGTTTGTTCCGGCTTATTCTGCAAGCCAGTCCTTTGTTTTTGTTTTGAGTTGTGGTATTCGAGTTGCTTCGAAGTCAAATGTTGAATCCATACCTTCCCTAATTGGTGTTCTCATATTTCTATGTGAGTGTTAATCCTTCTTGATCATTGAGGTTGTCATGTTAATTATTTTCCTACCGGCGTGCTTCTCTTCAAGTGGATCCGATCATTCTCCCCATCCGCAAGATCATTTCTTAGTTTTCTCAACGGTGTTTGTTTCATCCGTTCCAAGTTGCCTTTGTTTTTCCCGCCCTCCCACCCTTTTTCTTCAAGGACACAGATTTCTTAATCAAGTATCCATTTATTCATGTGAAGTCTCTTCATTCTTTTCAATCAATGTTCTTATCCGGTGATTTCCCATGAAGATGCTCAACAGCTTCAAGTTCATCATCCTTCATTGTTGTTTCTTCTCCGGTGGATCCTATTCAAGCTTTCGATATTCATCATATTCCTTTCCTCGTTTCTAATGCTTTCTCATAGCGATGCACATCTTAATCATTCACTTCTTCCTATTCATTTGTTCTGGAGTGCTGAAGATATCTCGGAAGATTCGTGTTTCCATTCTTAATCTGTTCAAGTTATTTTGAGGCTCTTATCTCATTCAAGTCATTTAATTCAACCGGTGCAATCCCCTCTTTCAATCAATCGTTCAACGGTGTTTTCTTTTGAGTGGGCCCTAATCCACAGGTCTTTTCCCAGGATCTTACCTGACTCTTCTAATTATTCCGGAGTTATTCTTAAATGCTTTTCAAGTGTGACATAAGAATGGATTCCATCAGTCACATGCCTTCTCCAAGATTGGTTTCAAATTATTTTCATCTTTGGCTCAACCTTTCCTCTTTTAATTCTCCCGGAGTATCTCAACAATTCATGGTGGTTATCATCATCATTCTCAACATTTGAAGACCGAAGAAGGATTTCTCTTAAATCTTGGTCCATTCTCTTGAATATTCATGGTTCTAGCTTGATGCCATCCTCATAATTGTTTTGATTGTGACAATTCTTTTCACCATCCGGAGCATTTCATGAGTTGT
The DNA here is from genome assembly GCA_021437245.1 of Aegilops speltoides. Classification (NCBI taxonomy): domain Eukaryota; kingdom Viridiplantae; phylum Streptophyta; class Magnoliopsida; order Poales; family Poaceae; genus Aegilops; species Aegilops speltoides. The sequence goes on from CM038142.1 coordinate 407,847,342, forward strand.
TTCCATTTCTTTCCTCCGAAGTCCATCATGTCATAATTCTTCATTCTCAGCGTGTAGCTATCGTTCTCCAAATCTTACCGGTGATTTGTTCAAATATCATCTAATCAGTTCATGTTCTCTTCGTTCTCATGTATCTAAATCCCCGCAAATATCTTCATTCGTTTTCCAATTCTTCCCGGTGAATTGTGCCTTTTCTACGTTCATTTAAAATTCTTACGGTGGTTCGTTCAAGATTTCTCTTCCTTCGTCATCATATCAATTCATTCATTCATTCATTCATTGTTTCCAAATCACACCGGTGGTTCCATCAATACCTTCTCAAGTTTTGCGTTATATCTCTTTTAATCCTTTCTACGAGAATAAGTAGTATGCCAAATCCGTTGTTTGTCATCAATTTAAATTGGTGAAGGATATGCATAACATAATTCTTATTCTTGTTTCATCCAAGTGATTAATTTCTTCTTTCCGGAGTTGGTCATCATATCACATTCTCGGTTCAAGAGGCTTCATCTTTATTTTCGGAGTTCCAAGTTCTCTCAATTATCTCGTCGCGAAGCTCCATCTAAATATTTGCAAGGATTCACCTTGTGTTTTCAACTTCTTTTTCTTTTCATCATCCTTTTATTACCGGAGTTCTTAATGGAGGCTCTACATGGTGGTTCATCAAGGATTCTTTTCATTCCTCAATTGTTCTTCAAGATTTCTCTCGGAGTTAAGATCCGCCAAGCTATACTCAAAAATAAACATGATGCTCAACACATGTTTTGTTTTGAGGCGTTCAAGTATTCTTTGTCTTGCATTCCAAAGTGCAATTCCTTTTATCTTATCTTTTGAGATGGTGTTATGTCACTCTTGACAATTTCCATTCATGTTTCATGATTCATATGTTGTCAAGAACGAGGTATTCTAAATCCATCTTTTTCTCTTAGTTCAAGAGATCTTTTCGACCAATCAACTTCTTCGTTGGAGTTATCTTGTGTCATATTTCACCTAAAGCCTTTCCTTAAGGGTTGTTGCTATTTGTGGTGATTATGCATGACCCAAGCTTGCTCTCTATTCACTTGGTGGAAGAAGTTTCTCTTATCTTCACTGATCTCAACCAATCAATTGTTTCCATTAGTGGCCGGAAGCTCACCTCATAATTTTGAGATGTTTTCATAAGCCCGCCACAAGCTTATTCTTTTCGTTGTTGGTTTTCCAACAACTCCGTTATAACCTTCTTGGAAGGGTGCTTTCCGAGCTCATTTGTGGCAGAAGTTTGCATTTTCTCCTACATTCTGTTATTCTAATGATCTAACTTCTATTCTTTCGTTACAGAGGCATGGTGATGTTGCTCTCTTCACTCATCATCTCGAATTTTTAGGGTCGTGTTCTTTTCTGGCTTATCCATTTAACCGGAGTGTTGTATCATCTCCTCAAGATCTTTTCATCTCATCAAGTTTTCTTCTCTTTTCTACCGGAGTGCTATCCAAATTCTGTCATTCTTGTTCCTTGGCTATCTCATTATACCGTTGTGGTCATATTCTTTTCGTTCGTGAAGCTCTTATTTCCATGTCTTTCAACCTTCAAATTCTCGTAATACTCCTTGTTAATCTTTTCTACTGGTTTGCTTGCAATCTCGTTCATCTCTGTTGTACTCTTTCTTTTAAATTGCTCAACCTCTCAAGGTTCGTGGTTTCACTCGTTCATCAAAGAAGCAACTTAGTTTTACCTCTCCTCTTCCTCTTCCTTTTCCCTCCGGTGCCATCCTAGATCTCGGGACGAGATCCTCTCGTAGTGGTGGAGTGTTGTAACGCCCCGGATCCGATGCACCAGGTGTCTGCCAGTTATTCGCCGTCGTTGCCATGTCATTCGCTTGCGTGTTTCACTTTGCCATGTCATCATATGCATTTCATATCATGTCATCATGTGCATTTCATTTTGCATACGTGTTCGTCTCAGGCATCCGAGCCTTTTCCCCGTTGTCCATTTTGCAATCCGGCGCTCCTATCTCATCCGACGTTCCCCTTTTGTCCTCTGTTGTGAGCGGGTATTAAACTTTCTCGGAATGGCCCGAGGTTTGCCAAGCGGCCTTGGTATAACACCGGTAGACCGCCTGTCAAGTTTCGTGCCATTTGGAGGTCGTTTGATACTCCAACGGTTAACCGGGTAACCGCAAAGTCCTCTTTGAGTTGCAGCCCAACACCCCTTCCAAAGTGGCCCAAAACCCACCAAACTCACCTCCATGCTCTCGGTCGTTCGATCACGATCGCGTGGCCGAAGACCGCACCTCATTTGGACTCTCCTAGCTCCCTCTACCTATAAAACTAGCCCCTCCCCCGAAATCTCGGGTCCAAACCCTAGCCTAACCTCCCTCTCGCCCGCCGGACATGTCCGCCCGCCGCCGGACGAAACCCGCCGCCGCCCGCGTCCAACCGCTGCGCGACACGTGGCGCTCCGCCACCCGCCGTCGCCCGCGGCCCGTGGGGCCCAGATCGAGACCCATGAGCCAGCGCGCCCGCCGCCAGCGCCCGACGCCCGCCTCCCTCGCCGGCTACGGCCGCCGCCGCCCGCCGCCGGTGGCGTCCTCGGCCTCGCGCCCGGCCTCCGCATTGCGGAGCTCCTGTTGCCCGCCGCCGCCGCTCCTCCTTCCTAAGCGCCGCCTCGCGCCGAGCTTACGTCGCCGCTTCGCCGCCGTCCCGACTCCTGCGACCCGCCGCGAGCTGCTTCGCGCGGCGCCGTCACGTGCCACCGCGCACCACCGGACCCCGCCTCCAAGCCACTCCGGTCGCCGCCGGCTACCTCCGACGCCAGATCCGAGGTCCCCAGGCCCGGATCCGTCCGTTCCCCTCGTCCGCTCGCCGTTCCGGCCACCGGAGACCCCAGCGCCGCCAGCCTCGCCGGAGTTGCGCCAGGGGCCGCCGCCGTCGCCCTGTCTGCGGTCGGGGACGACGCCTCGACCTCGTGGGCCCGAGGCCTCAGCCCACGGCCCAGCCTCCTCGTCCCAGCGCGCCCCCGGCCCAGCTTCCTAGCCCTGCCAACCTCCTTCCATCCTGGGCCGAGCCCAATGGGTGAGCAGACTCTATTCCCCGCCCGGGCGTCACTTAACCAAATCGCGCTCACTCTGTTTTTTCCCTAAAAAAACTGCTAAGTCCCAGATTTTTAACATAAACATGCCATGTTTGACCTGCTGCATCTCTGCATCCGTAGCTCCGTTTCGTGTGTATAATATGTCAAATTGTTCGTCTCGATGAGTACTTCATTTCATTCCATTGCATCATTTTCATTTGAGCTCATCTTGATGCCCGAAATGCTGTTGGAAGAGTGCATGTTGATGTTAATCTGCTGAAGCTGTTATAACTTGCTCATTTATCATTTTTGCCATGATTGATGTGTGCATCCTATGAGTATGAGCTCTACATGAATGTTGATCTATGCCATGCCATCTTTCCAGGGGTGTATACCATGTATTTTTGTGAGTTGTGTGCTGAGTGTATCAAGCTTGCTAAGTAGGCTAGTTGCTGTTGCTGTTTTTCTGTCAGATTCTGATATATTTTGTTGCTATGTTAACATGCTTCTACTAATCATTCTATGCATAATCTGGAGATGCTCTATAAACATGTTTTGATCTACATGTCTTGCTCTATCGATTCATGCCTCTGGTTGCATTTATAGCTTGCTGTAGCATGTTGTAAACTTGCTCCAAAGTTGCTTGAAAATGTTGCTGTCAGCCTGTTAACATTAAGTTCACCTGTTCCCATGTGTTTTCCTAGTGATCCATGAACCCTATGAACTTGCTCTTGCCATGCTTAGCTTCATAAACATGCCTTCTTACTGTTGGTTGCCTTGCCATGCCATGTATTGCTCTGTGGTGAGTGGTTCAAGCTCACGAACATGCCTACTTATTGTTGTTCCTGCCATGTATGAATCTGTAATATAACTTGCCATGTTTACATGGGTGCCATCTTATTTTCCGTGCCTTTTTGGCTCATGGTCAGTAAGGGTCTTTTGATCTATGCAATTAGTAGATTCATGCCATGCCTTTGTTTGCCATGATAAGTTCCTGTAACATGTTTGATAGCTCTAAACATTGCAACCTGATGTTATTTCTGCTAAAGTCTGAAATTGTTATTATTTGCAATATCTCCATGTCTTTTTGAGCATGTTCTAGTTGTTTCTGGAGATAGCTCAGTGTTCATGTTTTGTTATTCTTTACGTGTACTTCATGCCCATGCCTTTTGTTCTTATGTTGGGTTGCTGTAGCATGTTGTTTTGATGCTTGTAAGATGCCTAGTTGCTGTTATGGGCAGATTGTTGCTATGACTTGTATAGAGTGTATGTGTTGCACCGTTGCTCCGTTTTGAGTGTTCTTTATATGAAACTTGCTTGATTTTGCATGTAGCTTCATATTATCATGTTGCATCCTTGTTTTGGTGTGTTTGCTTGATGTTTGGGTGCATTTTGCATCAATGCCATGTTGAACTTGTTTTGCTCATATCTTCTAGCCCGTAGCTCCGAATCTAATGAACTTTATATGTAACTTGACTAGAATTTCGTGTAGATCCTCTTGATGCTCTTTAACTTGCTGTTTAACAACTTGACCATAAAGTTTGTTCAGATCTGGACCCATTTCGAAATTTGCATATGAGGACTTACCGGAATTGTTATAAGTTGTTCCCAGCCTCATTTAAACTTGCCTTGATGCGTTGTTCTTGTTTGCATCATCTCTTGTCATGAGTAGCTTCATGTAGCTTTGTCATGCATCATGCTTGTTGTGCATCATGCCTTGTTCATGTGTGGTGTGTTTACCTATGCTGTGTGCTTCTTCTCGATAGTTCCCGTTTCGTTGCGATCGTGAGGATTCGTTCGTCTACGGTTGGTTCGTCTTCATCCGTTAATCTTCTTCATGGACTCGTTCTTCTTCCTAGCGGGATTTCAGGCAAGATGATCGCTACCCTGGATCTCACTACTATCATTGCTATGCTAGTTGCTCCGTTCTATCGCTATGCTGCGCTACCTATTACCTGTTTATCAAGCCATCCAATATTGCCATGAACCTCTAACCTTTGACACCTTTCCTATGCAAACCGTTGTTTGGCTATGTTACCGCTTTGCTCAGCCCCTCTTATAGCGTTGCTAGTTGCAGGTGAAGTTGAAGATTTCTCCATGGTGGACAGGGTTTATGTTGGGATATCACAATATCTCTTATATTATTAATGCATCTATATACTTGGTAAAGGGTGGAAGGCTCGGCCTTATGCAGTGTTTTGTTCCACTCTTGTCGCCTAGTTTCCGTCATACCGGTGTTATGTTCCCGGATTTTGCGTTCCTTACGCGGTCGGGTGATTTATGGGACCCCCCTGACAGTTCGCTTTGAATAAAACTTGTCCAGCAAGGCCCAACATTGGTTTTACCATTTGCCTCACCACCACCTATATTTCCCTTGGGAGTAATTAACCCAAGGGTCATCTTTATTACAGCCCCCCCGGGCCAATGCTTGTCTAAGTGTCCAAACTAGAGCCCTTTGCAGCGCCCCCTCAGGGAAACTTGAGGTCTGGTTTTAGTTGTACGGATTGCTCATCCGGTCGTGGCTCGAGGCGAGATCTGCGGCTACTATCGGGATGTCGGCACGCCGGGAGGTCTTGCTGGTCTTGTTTTACCATTGTCGAAATGTCTTGATGTACCAGGATACCGAGTCTGATCGGAGTGTCTCGGGTGAAGGTCTATTCCTTCATTGATCGCGAGAGCTTGTCATGGGCTAAGTTGGGACACCCCTGCAGGGTTTAAACTTTCGAGAGCCGTGCTCACGGTTATGTGGCAGATGGGAATTTGTTAATGTCCGGTTGTAGATAACTTGACACCAGATCCGAATTAAAACGCGTCAACTGCGTGTGTAGCCGTGATGGTCTCTTCTCGGCGGAGTCCGAGAAGTGAGCACGGGTTCTGTGTTATGTTTGATGTAAGTAGGTGTTCAGGATCACCTCTTGATCATTGCTAGTTCACGACCGTTCCTTTTGTTCTCTTCTCGCTCTTATTTGCGTATGTTAGCCACGATATCATGCTTAGCCGCTGCTGCAACCTCACCACTTTACACCTTCCTTTCCCTTTAAGCTTTGCTAGTCTTGATACCCATGGTAATGGGATTGCTGAGTCCTCGGGGCTCACCAGATACTTCCAACACCAGTTTGCAGGTGCCTATGTTACCGCAACCAGTTTGTGTTGTTTCATTCCAGTTGATCAGTAGTGGAGCCCAGTCGGGTCGATCGGGGACCTTTGTCGCATTTGTGGTTCTTCTTTTATTTTGGTTCCGTAGTCGGACCTTGATTGTATCTGTATGATGTAATGATTTATTCATGTAATTGTGTGAAGTGGCGATTGTAAGCCAACTATGTATCTCTTTCCCTTATGTATTACATGGGTTGTGTGAAGATTACCTCACTTGCGACATTGCTTTCAATGCGGTTATGCCTCTAAGTCGTGCTTCGACATGTGGGAGATATAACCGCATCGAGGGCGTTACATGGAGACTTCAACCCACGAAGGGTAACGGTTGCGCAAGTCCACGGAGGGCTCCACCCACGAAGGGTACACGAAGAAGCAACCTTGTCTATGCCACCATGGCCATCACCCACGAAGGACTTGCCTCACTAGGGTAGATCTTCATGAAGTAGGCGATCTTATTGCCCTTACAAACTCCTTGGTTCACTCCACAATCTTGTCGGAGGCTCCCAAGTGACACCTAACCAATCTAGGACACACCACTCTCCAAAAGGTAATAGATGGTGTGTTGTTGATGAACTCATTGCTCTTGTGCTTCAAATGATAGTCTCCCCAACACTCAACTCTCTCTCATAGGATTGGATTTGGTGGAAAGATGATTTGAGTGGAAAGCAACTTGGGGAAGGCTAGAGATCAAGATTCATATGGTTGGATTGGAATATCTTGTCCTCAACACATGAGTAGGTGGTTCTCTCTCAGAAAATGAATGCTGGAAGTGTAGGCACAATCTGATGGCTTCCCTCACGAATGAGGACAAGGTGGAGGGGTGCTACGTCTTGAGCTTGCGTTGGTTTTCCTTGAAGAGGAAAGGGTGATGCAGCAATAGAGCATAAGTATTTCCCTCAGTTTTTGAGAACCAAGGTATCAATCCAGTAGGAGGCTCCTCACAAGTCCCATGCACCTACACAAACAAACAAAGAACTCGCAACCAACGCAATAAAGGGGTTGTCAATACCTTCACGGCCACTTGCGAACGTGAGATCTGATAGAGATAGTATGATAAGATAAATATATTTTTGGTATTTAATAATAAAGATTGGAAAAGTAAAGATGCAAAGAAAAGTAGATTGAAAGCTTATATGATAAAAGATAGACCCGGGGGCCATAGGTTTCACTAGTGGCTTCTCTCAAGATAGCATATGTATTACGGTGAATGAACAAATTACTGTCGAGCAATTGATAGAAAAGCGAATATTTATGAGATTATCTAGGCATGATCATGTATATAGGCATCACGTCCGTGACAAGTAGACCGACTCTTGCCTGCATCTACTACTATTACTCCACACATCGACCGCTATCCAGCATGCATCTAGAGTATTAAGTTCATAAGAACAGAGTAATGCATTAAGAAAGATGACACGATGAAACTTCTCACTAAAATGAGGGTTAGTTGATCCAAATATAATATCATCAACATGGATTTGGCACACAAATAATTCTCCGTTAACCCTTTTAGTGAAAAGAGTAGAATCAATTTTTCCAATCTCAAAGCCTTTTTCAATAAGGAACTTGGCCAAGCATTTATACCATGCTCTAGGAGCTTGTTTAAGACCATAAAGAGCTTCGTGAAGTTTGTAAACATGATTGGGCTTCTTAGGATTAACAAAGCCGGGAGGTTGTTTAACATAAACTTCCTCCTCAATTTCACCATTTAGAAAAGCACTTTTAATGTCCATTTGGTATAAAGTGATATCATGGTGATTAGCATAGGCAAGTAAGATGCGAATGGACTCAAATCTAGCAACAGGGGCATATGTCTCACCATAGTCCATACCTTCGACTTGAGTGTAGCCTTGGGTGACGAGACATGCTTTGTTGCGAACTACTTGTCCATCTTCATCTTGCTTGTTGAGAAACACCCATTTGGCACCAATGATGTTGTGGTTGTTGTCGGGCTTCTTGACCAATGTCCACACTTGGTTTCTCTCAAAGTTGGGTAGTTATTCATGCATGGCATTTATCCAATCTGGATCTTCCAATGCTTATTCAACCTTCATGGGTTCAATACTAGAGATGAATGAATAATGTTCACAAAAGTTAGACAAACGAGATTTAGAGCGAGTGATTCTCCCAGTTTGGATATGATTGTAGATTTGCTCGACGGGATGGTCTCTAGCGACTCTTGCTCGAACTTGTGAGAGCTTTTGCTTTGATCGGGAAGGAACATCTTCTTCATCATCTCATTCTTCTTCTTGGCCTTCTTCATTGTTGACGTTGTCGTTCTCTCGTCATGGTGGAGAAGGAGGTTGATGCGGTTCATCTTGGTGTACTTCCTCGTTTTCTTCATCTGGGTGTGTCCCACTTGTGGATGCTTCCATATCAACTCTTGGTTCACCCTGTCGATAGGTAGCAGCTTCCACTTGGACGGACGAGGTACTGTCCTTCACCTTCATTGGACGAACCTTGCCAATAGACAAGTCTTAGATTGCTTCTGAAGGGTCTTTATCTCCTACATCAATTGGCAATTGCTCTACTTGCGAGCCGTTAGATTCATCAAACTTCACATCTATCGTTTCTTCAACCTTTCGGGTGAAATTGTTGTAGACACGGTAAGTGTGAGAGTTTGAGCCATAACCTAGTAGGAAACCTTCATGAGATTTGGGAGAAAATTTAGAACGACGATGCTTATCAAGAATGTAGCACTTTGAGCCGAATACTCGAAAGTATCCAACTTGGGGTTTGTTATCGGTGAGTAGCTCGTATGCCGTCTTGCAGAGTAGCTTGTGAAGATACAAGCGATTTGTCGCATGACAAGCTGCCGCAACCGGATCCGCCCAAAAGTGCTTTGGCGTCTTGTACTCATCAAGCATTGTTCTTGCCATTTTGATGAGTGTCCAGTTCTTCCTCTCAACAACTTCATTTTGTTGAGGTGTGTACATAGCCGAGAACTCATGTGAAATCCCTTCTTCGTCAAGAAAGGTGTTCACATTGTTATTCTTAAACTCCGTTCCGTTGTCGCTGCGAACCTTCTTGATCTTCACTTTAAACTGATTTTGGGCCTTCATAGCAAAGTTTTTGAAGATCTTTTGGACCTACGATTTATCATCGAGAAAGAACACCCACGTAAATCTTGAAAAATCATCAACTATAACTAGACCAAATGAGTTTCCACCGAGACTTTTGTAAGCATTGGGACCAAAAAGATCGATGTGAAGTAGCTCGAGCGGTCTCCTTGTGGTCATGTTGTTCTTCACAGGGTGGCTTCCTCCCACATGTTTTCCTGCTTGGCAAGCACTGCAAAGTCTATCCTTATCAAATATGACATCTTTAACACCAAGGATATGATCACCTTTAATAAGCTTGTCAAGGTTTCGCATGCCCACATGACCTAACCGCCTATGCCACAACCAGCCTTAAGAAGATTTAGCAACTAAGCAAGTTCTAGGTTGAGCCTTTTTAGTGAAATTAACAATGTATAGATCACCTTTACGTATACCAGTAAAGACCATTTTATGATTATCTCTATGAAACACTTGGCAATCTACTTTGGTAAATAGGACACTGAAACCAAAGTCAGCTAGCCTAGAAACAGAAAGCAGATTATAGCCAAGAGATTCAACGAGCATGACATTTTGTATGGAGCTATCATGTGATATGGCCACCTTACCGAGGCCAACCACTTTACCCTTTGAGTTATCACTGAGGGAGTCCTGGATTAGGGGGTCCTCGGACAGCCGGACTATGTACTTGTGACGGACTGTTGGACTATGAAGATACAAGATTGAAGACTTCGTCCCATGTCCGGGTGGGACTCTCCTTTGCATGAGAGGCAAGCTTGGCAATTCGGATATGTAGATTTGCTTCTCTATAACCGACTCTGTGTAACCCTAGCCCCCTCCGGTGTCTATATAAACCGGAGGGTTTAGTCCATAGGACAACAACAACCATAATCATAGGCTAGCTCCTAGGGTTTAGCCTCTACGATCTCGTGGTAGATCAACTCTTGTAATACTCATATCATCAAGATCAATCAAGCAGGAAGTAGGGTATTACCTCCATAGAGAGGGCCCGAACCTGGGTAAACATTGTGTCCCCCGCCTCCTGTTACCATTAGCCTTAGACACAGAGTTCGGGACACCCTACCCGAGATCTGCCGGTTTTGACACCGACATTCGCGTCTTCCTCACTAGACCACAATCCCAAGAGACAGTACATCACTTTTGGGCCAGATTCCTCCTTGTAATGAGCAAGGTCAAGGACTGTCACGAGGAAGACACAATCTCATTCTTTTACAAAAATTGCACGAACAAGGGAATCCTAACCGCCATAAGTCGCCATGACATAGCACACTTCACTGACTTGGTGGCCATAGTACAGAAGTACCGTGCGATGGAAAGCACCTGGAAAACCCAAGCAAAATTCTAGGATCCTCTGGCTCTCACTAAACCCCTTGTCCGAACTAAAAGGGTGCACTCTCGCAAGTCACCTGATCCAATTACACAGAAACCAAAGCCCACTACAGGGCGTGGAACCGTATTGGAGGGATGGCTCAATGGGCCATGCAAAATCCGCACCACACCAGATACCATACCCCCACACAGCCTTAGAGCATGTTGGATACTTCGGCAGGTGGCCAAGAGCGGCCAGGATCTCCTCATCAACGATACCATAGAGCATCACCCCACAGAAAACAACAATACAGTATTGACAGTCTTCGAGACTTTTGCCTCAAATAACAGGCGCAAGAGAGCACTCCGCAGCCTCGCTTAAGTCTGCCATGTTGCAGCAATAAATCCATGGAACGATGCGGCCATAACCTTCAATGCCAGTGACGAACCTCAATTCCGAACAGTCCGAGCACCAGCTGCTTTGGTCCTTAGTCCAATTGTGGACAACTTCCGGCTTACTAAAGTGCTCATGGACGGTGGCAGCGGATTAAACCTCATCTACGAGGAAACCCTCAACAAAATGGAAATAGACAAGAGCCGCATTTAGCAAAGCAGCACGACCTTTAGAGGAATTATCCCTAGTCGGGAGGCACGATGTGCGGGAAAAATCACACTAGATGTGGTATTCGGCACACCGGAGAATTACAGGCCCAAAAAAATCACATTCCAAGTGGCCCCGTTCAGTAGCGGATACCACACCCTTTTAGGGAGGGATGCATTCACGAGCTTCCAAGCCATACCCCATTACGGGTACATGAAGCTCAAGATGCGCGGGCCCAATTGAATCATCACCCTAGCCAGTGATGCGGACGTAGCACTCCACGCTGAAAACAAAACCGCCGCCCTGGCCCTTGAGTCATTATCTGAAGCCCTCGCGGCCGAAGAACTAACTGCGCTGCGCTCCATAGTGGACAGGGACGACGTGATACTCGACAAACGATCCAAGTCCACCTCTTTCAAACCGGCGGATGAAATAGTCAAATTCCAAGTCCACCCAGCGGACTCTATAAAAACAGCATCCATCGGGGCATAGCTAAACCCCACAATAGATGTCGCACTACGGGCGTTCTTGCGCGAGAACTGGGACATCTTCGCCTAGCACCCTTCAGACATGCCAGGTATCCCACGCAGGCAGGGCGAGCATAGCCTAAACATACTAAAGGGATACAAGCCGGTCAAGCAGACTCTTTGACGTTTTTTAGAACCTAAACGACAAGCCATGGGAGAGGATCTAGCCAAGTTACTCGAAGCCGGATTCATCAGAGAAATAAAACACCCAGACTGGCTAGCAAACCTGGTGATGGTACCAAAGAAGGACAAATCCTGGCGCCTATGTGTCGATTTCAAGGACCTCAATATGGCTTGCCCCAAGGATCCCTTCCCTCTCCCCCGCATCGATCAAATCATCGACGCTACTGTCGGTGTCAAAACCGGCGGATCTCGGGTAGGGGTCCCGATCTGTGCGTCTTAGGCTGATGGTAACAGGAAGCAAGGGACACAGATGTTTACCCAGGTTCGGGCCCTCTCGATGGAGGTAAAACCCTACTTCATGCTTGATTAATATTGACGATATGAGTAGTACAAGAGTAGATCTACCACGAGATCATAGAGGCTAAACCCTAGAAGCTAGCCTATGATGATTATGATTGTAGTTGTGATCGGCCTTCTAAGGACCAACCTCTCTGGTTTATATAGACACTGGAGAGGACTAGGGTTTACAAGGAAGGAAATACAATATCCGGATCACCAACCTTGTCTTCCACGCAAAGGAGAGTCCCATCCGGACATGGGACGGAGTCTTGAGTCTTGTATCTTCATGCTCAATAGTCCGGACGAAGTATATAGTCCAGTCGTCCGGATACCCCCTAATCCAGCACTCCCTCAGTAGCCCTTGAACCAGGCTTCAATGACGATGAGTCCGGCGCACAGTCTTGTCTTCGGCATTGCAAGGCGGGTTCCATCTCCGAATACTCCACAGTACCTGTGACGACGAATAGTGTCCGACCTCCCATCAATGTTGTACTCCTCGGCTTCAGTGCCTCAATAATGACCATCTCCACGCGTCGAGCGAATGCGAGGAGCCGAGGCATTTTTGCATTTGCCACCCCCGATCCTTCAGGCTGACCGTCTATTTGAAGAGACGGGGATTCTCAGATCCAAACCTCACTCTCCCCCCTCGAGCAAGCATCCAACAGAGCGCTCCGAAAAAACTAGTCCAACATGGCCGGTCATCGCATCTCTTTTGCTCGCTCTCCTCGCTCCAAGCCGGGGGACTGGGAAGAGTGTTCAGTTCCTCATAGCCGTTTGATAGAGTTACAAACCCAAGGGTTTCTCCCACCGACGTTCATGGTCCCCGTCCGAGCCGGAATAGCCACCTATAACGGCGGGGAGCAAGTGGAGGGATCTACTAATCCATCTCCAGAGGAGAGAATATGCCTCATCCCGCATCTGCTAAGGGGCGTCAGGTTTCCCATCCACCCGTTCCTTCGCGGGCTCCTGGAGTTCTACGGCCTCCAGTTGCACAACTTTACCCCTGCCTCCGTATTACACATAGAAGGGTACATTGCTCTTTGCGAGCTATTTCTAGGCTACGAGGCTCACTTCGGGTTATGGAAGAAGTTGTTCTGCCATGTCCCCCGCAACCAGGGAGAATCCCTATGTCAAGTGGGCGGGGCCGAAGTATGGCACATTACCGAGACTGGATATCTATCCGGCACTCCCAAGAAGGCACTGGAGAACTGGCCTTCAGAGTGGTTTTACATTGATGACGTTCCCCTTCCAGATCCAGTCCTGACAGGTCTCCCCAAATTCAGTGACGCCCCATCGAGGGCATGTCTAAGCTGGCGCCCCCAGGGCCCCCAAGAGGAGGATACCAGGGAAATACACTTCCTGATGAGCAGGATAAAGTTACTGGCCAAATCTGGACTGACAATAGTCAAGGTTATGGCAATATGCATAATGCGGGGAGTGCAACCGCTTCAATATCGGGGGAAGCCCATGTGGCACTTCAATGGGGAAGATGATGCCACCCGCTGTGGTCGTAAGGGTCCGGACTCCGCCACTGCTCTGGCAAGGATATTGTCAGATTTATACAAAGGAGAAGAGGAAGAATTCCTTCACATTAAACCACGGGACGGATTCTCCATGTACAACCCCACAAACTGGGAAAGTCATCATTCCTTTCCCCGCTTCACTTATTGGGGCATTCTTCGCTAAGATTATCTGCCTCGATTTTTCTAAGCAGGAACTGAGGAGGGCCGTAGAAGGAATTTCCAGCCCTCCCCCGCAGCCAGAGGACCCCGGGAGGGCCCTAGATCTAGGACTCGAAGAAGATCCGTACATTACCGTGGAGCTTGTCAACGGGGTATTTTATCAGGTGAGCTGCGATGGCGCCTCAGTGGCTATTATTTCCGACTATCCCGGACTGCTACCTACATCGCATGTAAGCCAAGCCGAAAACCCCATCCTCCGAAGAGGACCCCCTTCTGATGCCAGGCCTTGCCCCTGAAGTGTCGTGTTTTTGCAGAAACAACGGTCGGAGCGCGGGGCCGAGCCCCTGGGGACCCGTCGGCCACGGGCGTCCGGATCGGGCAGGCTCAAGAGGAAGGCGGTTAGGGTCGAAACGCCGCTACAGAGGTAAGGCGATAACCTGTCCTACAATTATAGTATTTGAAGTATAACAACACCCTTTGTGTCCCGGTCAGGAAGAGGAGTAGCCGGACTATATCCGGGGAATCTGCCAATCACGCCTCCACCAGCCAGATTCCAGAACCGGCTTTGAGAGTGGAGGCGGACGTGGGGCTGTTGCCGCATAGTTCTCCGACAGAGGATGCGGATATGCTCTCTGCAACGAATTCCGAAGTAGAGAGCGCCATGAATCACCGGCGCCGAAGGGCCGTACTTCGCAACAACATCTTTTCCGAAGAGGCATTTAATGCTTTCAATTCGGGAGACACATACATCTGAGCTGCTCAAGGCAGGCTTACCCGAGCGATGGACCAGTATACCAAAGATATACTAGTAAGAAAATCTGATAAGCATGTATAGCAGTAGCCCCTGAGACTTGAAACAGTGGGAACAACTGTTTTAATGATCAATTTATGCACAGGTCCTTGTAGATAAGAATGAGCAATTGTCTCGGGAGCTGGAGGAGTGCAAGGCCCAGCTGAGGGCCACGGTTGCCAAGTTAGAGGAATCCCAGAAGGCCTCACGTGGTAACATTTGTCTCAATTGTACAAAGATGCACCAGTTAGTAAATGGCTGGTATGACAAGTCTAACAGAAAATTGCGCAGACAATCCCGCGGTGAATCCGGAGGGTGTCGGAGATGACGAGTCGCATCTCAAAAGGCAGCTAAAGGCTGGCGAGCACGTTCTTATGCAAGTTAGGCAGGAGAAGAACAATCTTCAAGATGCCAATGTCCGGCTGGACGTGGAATTAAAAGACGTCCGCGCTCAGCTGGTGGACTCCGTGAAGGAGAACAAAAGGCTTTGATGCGGCATTTATGGTAAGTGCCTAGGCGAACTATATTATAGTTTGACGAGGAAGTATATTGAAAGAATTTTTCTTGTAGGAATGTTAACGGGTCGCCCTAAGGAGGAGATGCCCTCATCTACAAGCGATTTACTGCAAGACCTCTCACAACTGCACGAGCGAGCTCGACAGGTGATGCGGGCGTTGCTCAGGCCTTGTGGCCATCAAGCCTCCTGCCGAATGGCATGGGGGAGCTTGTTGATATGCTTCAAGGAGCACGGCGGCGCTTCCGATTGTGGAAGATGTCAGCTTGCCCGCAAGGTGCAAGAGAAGCCTGGGCTATGGTGAAGACGCGCTACACCAAGATGGACCCGAACCATATGGCCGAAGTAGGACCGGCGGGGCCAGATGGGCGAGAAATTCCCGTGAGTCTGGTATATGACCAGGTAGCATTAGCCGCCAAGTATTCTCAACAGGATTGTAAGCTAGATAGCCTGTTGGATGGTATAGAGGAGGAATATAGTCAGTCCAAGTGATTGTGTAATTCAATGGACATAAGTAGTCCCAAGCCGGATTAAAATCATTTGTCATGGCGGACCTTTCTTCAGCCCCGGATCCTACAGTCGGGGTGTGTCCGAATACCCTTCGATTATCTGAGAACGGGGTATGCGTGGAAACCAGGTGTCGGGTCAAAAGTGCTTGAGCAGACAAGTACCCAACTAGTTATGTTATATTACATGGATAGTAAGAAACATCTTCCAGGAGAATAGTTCCGTTAGGGTTCCTTTCCACGAGTGCAGCGTCTGACGATGCACATGTCGCATCTGCGAACAAGGGCGTAGGATACAAAACTTCTGGGGATTTACGTTGTAATAAACGAATACGTCTTTTGTTCACCGACCAAATATTCTTTTAAGGACGCTAGCTTTTGGCTTCACCCAGGCTGAGGTACACATCCGGCTGGACCGGTAGTAACAATCGCAGAGGTGGTCCCCTTATGCCCTAGCCGAATTAACGGGAACGTAGGGCATAAACACAAGAGCCAGGCAACCCAGCTTGGCCACATCTTAAGTCATATCGATGAATATAATGGTGAAGAAAAGGCACATATGCAAAAAGAAACGCATATGTGATTGGCAAAAAGCCATTAGAGTAATAATTTTTAGCTTCCGTATAGGAAGCCCCCAGGTATTGCTTACACACATAGTGCTGCCAGAGTGATCCGGGAATCCGTACTGTATTGAATACTTTGTGTGAAGAGGAAAAAAGGTCGAGAAAGGAAAAGGGATGGAGCATAATTAAAAAGGAGGGGGTAAGGAGACGAACACTGAGTTTGGCGCTAGGCGTAGAATCTCCAGAGTCTGGCTGCGTTCCATGGGTTCGGCTCGAGTCTGTTATCGGATGCATTATGTAAGCGGTACGCTCCTCCAGTGAGAACTTTGTAGATGATGAAGGGACCTTCCCACTTGGGTTTGAGCTTGTCCTTCTTCTCCGGTAGGCGTAGAACGGGCTCGCCAATATTATAAGTTTTGGCCCGCACTTCTCCGCTTTGATATCGTCGAGCCTGCTGCTGATAGAATGTGAAGCAGGCTTTTGCGACGTCGCGCTCCTCCTCCAGGGCATCCAGGTTATCCTGCCGATCTAACTCGGCTTCCTTCTCTTCGTACATGCATACGCATGGCGAATCATGTATCATGTCGCAGGGTAGTACTGCTTCTCCGGCGTACACCATAAAAAATGGTGTATATCCGGTGGTGCGATTCGCCGTGGTCCGCAGCCCCCAGAGTACATAGTTGAGCTATTCGACCCAGTGCGTGTCTGACTCAGTCAAGGATCGCACTAGTCTGGGTTTGATGCTGCTCATGATGAGACCGTTTGCCCGTTCGACATGACCGTTTGTTTGGGGATGGTATACAGAAGCGTAGTCAAGCTTAGTGCCCATTTTGCTGCACCAAGATTTCACTTCATCGGCTGTGAAATTTGAATCATTATCAGTGATGATGCTGCGAGGGATGCCGTATCGGTGTACGACCCCGGATATGAAGTCTATTACGAGTCCGGATTCGGCCGTTTTGACTGGTTTGGCTTCTATCCATTTGGTGAACTTGTCCACCATGACCAATAAGTATTTTTTCTTATGGCTTCTCCCTTTAACAGGTCCGACCATATCCAGCCCCCAGACCGCGAAGGGCCAAGTTATGGGGATTGTTTGGAGAGCGGTAGGGGGCATATGACTCTGATTGGCAAAGAGCTAGCAACAAACGCAGTGTTGGACAAGGTCCTGTGCGTCTGTACGGAAGGCCTTGCTGACTAGTGCTCAAGCCGCGGCGTGGTGCCCGCCTAGTCCGGCATGGATTTCAGCCAAGAGCTGCCGCCCTTCCTCTTCGGAGATGCACCTTTGGAGCACTCCGGTCGCACTTTTCTTATAGAGTTCCCCTTCATGGACTTTGTAAGCTTTAGACTGCCGGACAATGCAGCGTGCTTCATTTTGGTCTAAGGGGAGCTACTGCCTATTTAGGTAGGCCAAGAAAGGCTCAGTCAACGGGGTGATTACAGCCATGATTTCGTGGGCCAAAGATGTTATTTCGGTGTATGTCTGATAGTTCGGAATCTAGGGGTGTATTCGGATCCGTGCTATTATTGCCGGATTCCTCTTCCCATACCACGGATGGCCCGAACAGCCTTTCCAGGAATATGTTTGGTGGGACAGGGTCGCGTTTAGCGCCGACGCGGGCGAGAATATCCGCCGCTTGATTGTTTTCTCGAGCCACATGGTAGAATTCGAGCCCCTCGAACCGAGCTGACATTTTGAGGACGGCATTACGGTAGGCCACCATTTTCGGATCCTTGGCATCAAAGTCTCCATTTATTTGTGATATTGCAAGGTTTGAATCCCCGCGCACTTCTAGGCGTTGAATGCCCATAGAGACTGCCATCCGAAGACCGTGCAACAGAGCCTCGTATTCGGCAGCATTGTTGGAGTCTGTGTATAATATTTGGAGGACATATTGGACCATGTCTCCGGTGGGAGATGTCAGGACTACACCCACACCCAATCCGGCCAGCATTTTAGAGCCGTCGAAGTGCATGATCCAGTTAGAGTACGCGTTGTACTCTTTAGGGAGTTCGGCTTCTGTCCATTCGGCGACAAAGTCAGCCAGTACTTGCGACTTGATGGCTCGCCGTGGCTTGTATGTTATGTCGAACAGAAGGAGCTCGATGGCCCATTCAGCGATCTAGCCCATAGTGTCGCGATTATTTATTATGTCGTTGAGTGGTACTTCGGAGGCCACCGTAATTGAACACTCTTGAAAGTAGTGTCGTAGCTTCCGGGATGCCATGAAGACCGCGTATACTATTTTTTGATAGTGTGGATATCGGGATTTGCATGGGGTGAGGACCGTGGATACGTAATAAACCGGATTCTGGAGCGGGAATTTGTATCCGTCAACCTCTCGTTCAACGAGGAGCACTTCTCTTACAACTTGATGTGTTGTAGCTATGTACAGCAGCATAGGTTCGCCGATATTTGGCGCTGTTAGGACTGGATTACTGGCCAATAAAGTCTTTATTTCGTCGAGTCCGGCCATGGCTGCATCCATCCAGACGAAGTGTTCGGTGCGCCGAAGAAGGCGGTAAAGAGGTAATGCCTTTTCTCCTAACCTGGAGATAAAGCGGCTCAAAGCAGCCACGCATCCAGCTAGTTTCTGGATGTGCTTGAGGTCTGTTGGTATAGCCAACTGCGATAGAGCTCGGATTTTTGCCGGATTCGCTACAATTCCTCTATTGGAAATAATGAAGCCCAGCAGTTTCCTAGAGGGGATGCCGAAAACGCATTTTTCCGGGTTCAGCTTGATGTTGTGTGTTCGGAGGTTATCGAACATAAGCCTCAAGTCATCTATTAGGGTTTCGACATGTCTTGTTTTTATGACCATGTTGTCCACATATGTCTCCATTGTTTCGCCGATTTGCTTTTCTAGGCATGTTTGAATCATGCGTTGGTAGGTTGCGCCAATATTCTTAAGCCCGAAAGGCATAGTGTTGAAGTAGAAAGGGCCATATGGCATTATGAAAGCTGTTGCAGCTTGGTCAGACTCCGCCATCTTTATTTGATGATATCCAGAGTATGCGTCGAGGAAACACAGCGAGTCATGTCCTGCTGTGGCGTCGATGATTTGATCGATGCAACGGAGGGGAAAGGGATCCTTGGGGCAAGCCTTGTTGAGGTCTTCGAAGTCGACGCATAGGCATCAGGATTTGTCCTTATTTGGTACCATTACCAGATTTGCCACCCAATCCGGATGCTTGATATCTCTAATGAATCCGGCCTCAAGTAGCTTGGCTAGATCTTCCCCCATGGCTTGCCGTTTGGGCTCTGAAAACCGCCTTAGAGTCTGCTTGACAGGTTTGTACCCTTTTAGTACATTGAGGCTATGTTCGGCCAATCTGCCTGGGATGCCCGGCATGTCCGATGGGTGCCAGGCGAAAATGTCCCAATTCTCGCGTAAGAAGTCTCGCAGTGCAGCGTCCATTGCGGGGCTCAACTGTGTCCCGATGGAAGCTGTCTTCGTGGGGTCCGTTGGATGGACTTGGAATTTGACTATTTTGTCTGCGGGTTTAAATGAGGTGGACTTGGGTCGCTTGTCGAGTATCACGTCGTCCCTGTCCACGGTGGCCCGCAGTGTTGTTAATTCTTCGGCTGCTAGGGCTTCGGATAATGCTTCCAGGGCTAGTGTTGTGGTTTTGTTTTCGGCGCGAAGTGCGACGTCCGGATCACTGGCTAGAGTGATGATTCCATTGGGTCCGGGCATTTTAAGCTTCATGTACCCGTAATGGGGTATGGCTTGAAAGCTTGTAAACGCGTCCCGCCCTAGAAGGGCGTGGAAACCGCTGTTGAAAGGAGCCACTTGGAATGTGATTTCTTCGGACCTATAATTCTCCGGGGTGCCGAATACCACATCGAGTGTGATTTTTCCCACACACCGCGCTTCCCGACTAGGGATAATCCCCCTGAAGGTTGTGCCGCTTTGTTCAATGCGGCTTTCATCAATTTCCATCTTGTTGAGTGTTTCTTCGTAGATCAGGTTTAATCCGCTTCCGCCGTCCATGAGCACTTTAGTGAGCTGAAAGCCGTCCACGATTGGGCTAAGGACCAGAGCGGCTGGTGGCCGGTCGGTCTGGAATCGAGGTTTGTCACTGGCATTGAAGGTTATAGCAGTGTCGTTCCATGGATTTATTTTTGCCACATGGAAAATTTCAGCGGAGCTTCGATGAGCTCGCTTGCGCCTATTGTTTGAGGCGAAAGTCTCGAAGACAGTTAGTACCGTATTGTGTTCTTTAGCGGGATGTTGGTCTGCTTTATGGCTTACAAGAAGATCCTCGCCACTTTTTGCTACCTGCCGGAGTATCCAACATGCCCTAAGGCTATGGGTTGGTGTTGTGTCCGGCGTACTGTGGAGTTTACATGGCTCGTTGAGCCATTCTTCCAATACGGTTCCACCCCCTGGGGTGGGCTTTGGCTTCTTGAGGATTGGGGCTTATCTTGCCCGATTGAAGGCGGCGATGACTTGGGTTGATGCAGAACTCTGGCCTCAGGCGGAACTTTCACAAGATCTCAGAGGTGTTCCTTGCGGATAGGGACGGAACATTGTACTTGTGGTGTAGCTCAGAGGTGGTGCTCCGTCGACGCCTTGTCATCCTTTCAAATAGGGACGGAACATTCTACTTGTGGCGTAGCTCAGAGGTAGTGCTCAGTCGATTCCTCGTCATCCTTGCGGATAAGGATGGAACATTGTATTTGTGGCGGAGCTCAGAGCATATTTGTGACTTAGGCGATTACGGAGTCGCAGCCAAGTCCCCGAGTGGGAGGATTGCTCTCCACTCGGAGTGTTTTTAACTTAGGCGATTACGGGGTCGCAGCTAGCCCCCGAGTGGGAGGATTGCTCTCCACTCGGAGTGTTTTTAACTTAGGCGATTACGGGGTCGCAGCTAAGCCCCCGAGTGGGAGGATTGATCTCCACTCGGAGTGTTTTTAACTTAGGAGATTACGGGGTCGCAGCTAAGCCCCTAAGTGGGAGGATTGCTCTCCACTTGGAGGGTTTTTAACTTAGGCGATTACGGGGTCGCAGCTAAGCCCCCGAGTGGGAGGATTGCTCTCCACTCGGAGTGTTTTTAACTTAGGTGATTACGTGGTCACAGCTAAGCCCCCGAGTGGGAGGATTGCTCTCCACTCAGAGTGTTTTTAACTTAGGCGATTACGGGTGCAGCTAAGCCCCAGTGGGAGGATTGCTCTCCACTCGGGTGTTTTAACTTAAGCGATTCTGGGGTCGCAGCTAAGCCCCCGAGTGGGAGGATTGCTCTCCACTCGGAGTGTTTTTTAACTTAGGTGATTACAGGGTCGCAGCTAAGCCCCGAGTGGGAGGATTGCTCTCCACTCTGAGTGTTTTTAAACTTAGGTGAATCAGGTTCTCGGCTAAGCCACCCACTATGGGATTTGGACACAAGTGATTATGAGAAACCAACTAGTAAGATACTGTAAAGATCTTGTCTTTAGAACACAAACTAAAGTGCTTTTATTACAACTCGTCGGGTCGAGTGATTCTAGGTATAGAAAGCATGAAGCAGCTCCGCGTTCCATGCACGCGGCTCATCCATTTTCTTGGCTATGTTGTAGATGTGATACGCTCCATTGTGAAGCACCTTGGTGATGATGAAGGGACCTTCCCAGGCCGGAGCGAGCTTGTGAGGTCATTTCTGAACCACTCAGAGCACGAGGTCTCCCTCCTGAAACGGTCGACCTCTGACATTGCGAGCGTGGAATTGACGCAGATCCTCCTGATAAATGGTCGACCGAACCAAAGCCATCTCATGTTCTTACTCCAAGAGATCGACTGCGTCTTCGCGTGCTTGCTCTGCTTCGGCTTCTGAGAACAGTTCAACTCTGGGAGCATTGTGTAGCAAGTCGCTCGGAAGCACTGCCTCAGCGCCGTACACCAGGAAGAAAGGGGTTTGATTAGTCGACCGGTTGGGTGTTGTTCTCAGCCCCCATAGGACTGATGGTAATTCGGTCACCCAAGCTCCAGCAGCATGCTTAAGATCACGCATCAGTTGAGGCTTTAACCCCTGAAGGATCAAACCATTCTCCCTTTCAGCCTGTCCATTCGACTGTGGGTGCGCGACAAGCGCGTAGTTGACCTGAGGGAGTCCTGGACTAGGGGGTGTCCGGATAGCCGGACTATCAATATCCGCCGGACTCCAAGACTACGAAGATACAAGATTGAAGACTCCGGCTCGTGTCCGGATGGTACTTTCCTTGGCGTGGAAGGCAAGCTTGGCAATACGGATATGTAGATCTCCTACCATTGTAACCGACTCCGTGTAACCCTAGCCCTCTCCGGTGTCTATATAAACCGGGGGGCTTTAGTCCGTAGGACAACATACATCTCAACAATCATACCATAGGCTAGCTTCTAGGGTTTAGCCTCCTTGATCTCGTGGTAGATCTACTCTTGTACTACCCATATCATCAATATTAATCAAGCAGGACATAGGGTTTTACCTCCATCGAGAGGGCCCGAACACAGGTAAAAGCGTTGTGTCCCTCGTCTCTTGTTACCATCCGCCTAGGCGCACGATTCGGGACCCCTACCGAGATCCACGGTTTTGACACCGACATTGGTGCTTTCATTGAGAGTTCCTCTGTGTAGCCGTCACCGATAGGTTCGATGGCATCTTCAATCAACAACGCTGTCGAGGCGAGACTTTTCTCCCGGACAGATCTTCAGATTCGGGCCGCCGCTGCGGTCAATTCTCTTGGCCATCTGGAGCAGATCGAAAGCTACGCCCCGGCTGTCGAGTCGATTTGGAAGCTTAAACTTCACGGCCGATGTCCACGGAGACTGATCTTGACGGACTCGAGCCACGGCCAGCGCGCCGCACTATGGCAGCGGGCATGATCTAGCTCTGCCGCTGAGCGATTGCCTTGGTGGCGCGACACGGATCAACTTGCCATTAGCACGGAGCGATCGCCCGGATCAAGGGCTGGTGGATGAAGCGCGCCACAGGGGCTTCAACATCCACGGCGATGGAGCGAACACCTATCTTGTCCCCAGCGAAACTCGTGATCTCGGCGCGGACTCCTTGCGGACTCGAACCTCCGCGCCCTACCAATCGATTCGGTTAGGCGCGGTTATAAATTCACCACGCGGACATATTCCAACATTCACCTTTTGGCGATATCCTGAATTCATTAAAGCATCTCGTTATTGGGAGAGTCTTGGCCGGACTATGGCCAGGATGGTTGGAGTACGGACGATGAAGAAATTCAGAGCCCACCCACCACCCACTTTGTAGCCACTGTCGGCGATCTAACCGACATGCTAGACTACGACTCCGAAGACATCAACGCTGTGGACGACGATGCCGGAGACGAACAGGAACCAGCGCCTATAGGGCACTGGAAGACCACCTCGTCATACGACATATATATGGTGGACACCCCAAAAGAAGGGGACGGTGAAGAAACAGCGGAGGCAGCCTCCTTAAAGAAACAGCCCAAGCGCCGGCGTCAGCGGCGCCGCTCTAAATCCCGCCACAGCAAGAATAGAGATTTCGGCACAGGAGATAACAATACCCCAAAGAGTGCCGAAGACAATCCCCTCCAGCAAGACTCAGTGCAGGAGGATGCAGAAGCAAGCCCTCACGAGAGGGCGGCAGACGAAGAGGTTGAGGATCATAACTATATGCCTCCCTCCGAAGACGAAGCAAGCCTCAATGACGATGAACTCGTCATGCCCGAGGACCCCGTCGAACAAGAGCTTTTTAAGCGCAGGCTCATTGCTACAGCAAGAAGCCTGAAGAAGGAAAAGCGGAAGACACGCTCAGAATAAGATGGAGCAAAGTACTCAAAACCGCAGATAAGTACGGCAATGGCCACCAATCGAAGAGCTACCCGAAGCGTAAGCTGCTACCAGAATTTGACGAGAGCCTCCACCATCCAATGGCCCAGCCAGGTCCATCTACGGACCCAAAAAGAAATCCCCAGGAAGAAAAGTAACACGTCAAGCGTCCGATGATAGCGGCACATACAAGTACAGGGGCGCCGCACACCCACTATGTTTCACCGATGAGGTGCTGGATCATGAATTCCCAGCAGGGTTTAAACCCATAAACATAGAGGCCTACGATGGAACAACAGACCACAGAGTGCGGATAGAAGATTATATACTACATATACATATGGCGGAGGAGGCGATCTCCACGCCATAAAATATCTACCCCTCAAGCTCAAAGGGCCAGCCCGTTATTGGCTCAAAAGCCTCCCGAAAACACTTGTTGGAAGTTGGGAAGAGCTCGGGGCGCGTTTAGAGCGAATTTTCAAGGGACTTATGTCCGTCCTCCGGATCTGACGATCTAAGCCATATAACTCAACAGCCGGAGAGTCAGCGGAAATGCAGAACAGGTTTCTTACCAAAAGAACCAAATAGTCATTGTCCGGACGCGAAGCCTTAGCAGCTTTCAAGCACAATGTCCGAGACGAATGGCTCGCGAGCACCTCGGTCAAGAAAGCGAGGACAATGTGCGCTGCGACAAGCCTCATGACCGCTTTTGTGCGGGAGAAGATAGCTAGCTAGCAAGAAGCAGCACCAGCGACCAGTACATCCGAGATAAGAGATGGAAGCGGAAAATCACGGCGCGAAAAAGCAGCGCCGGAATAAAGAGAAAAGTCAAAAACACACGGCGATCGGCGCGGATTCAAAAGCTCGCGGTCAAATAACAAAACACAGCCCTCAAGGATAGCGGTGACGAACTGTCCAACTTACACAAAATTCGGGTCGGATATGTCAAATCCACAGTACCCGGAAGGCACGCAAATCACACCCACGAGGATTGTTGGGTTTTAAACAGTCCGGCCGACTAAATTCCGAACACAAGGGGCTCGACGCGTCAAGCGAAGAAGATAAACCCCGCCAGCAGGGCACCGGAAAACAAAAGACATTCCCACAAGGGGTCAAAGCAGTAAACTCACTTCATGTGATAATACGGAAAAATAGTGTGGCACTTTCTAAAAAGAGCTTCGCACGGTCCAACCCAGCAGATCGTGGAGATTGGATATCAAACCAATCACTTTCGACCATCTGGACTATTCCAGAAACGTTCGAAATGCGGGACGGACTCCCCTGATATTGAATCCCATAATAGACGGATTACAATTTACTAACGTCCTAATGGACGGAGGCAGTGACTTAAACCTGCTATATTCAAACACAATCCGTAGGATGAGGATGAACCCTACCAAAATCTGAAACAGCCGCACTTCCTTCAAAGGGTGGCGCTTGAGGCCCTTCGCCAAGTGCATAGGCTCTATATTACTAGAAGTCGTGTTGGATCGCGAACAATTGTCGACGCGAAAAATTAATTTTCATATCGTCCCATTTGAAAGTGAATATCAAGCGCTCTTGGGGCGAAAGGCTTTTGTCGCTTCAACGCCATACCGCATTATGCGACTCTTACACTCAAGATGCCGGTCCACATGGCGCCATTTCAGTCGAGGTCTTAAGGACCCGGACTCGGATATCTGAATCCGGACTCGGCGGGCTAGGGGCTACCTAGCCGCATACCCCTTCACTGGGGGCTGCGGCGCTAAACCACAGCGGTTTCATATAAACCTTGCTTTAATTATTTATATTTCTTATTTTACATATTTTTTACACGCAATTGTTTCTAAAACTAAGCGTTCCTCTCTTTCTATAGATGAACAACGTGCGTACCCATCGAGGATAACGGTATAGCGGAACACGTAGCAGGCGTGCGAAGAGGGACCCGTTGCAAGGATTCTTTTGATTAAGACCTGCGTGAACCTTTTTACTATCTCTTGTTGTTACTCTCCTTGGCTTCTTCCTATAGCCAAAGCGAACTGAGGCTTTGGCATCGGCGCGTCGAAGACCATGCCGTGCACGGACACTAGGGGCTTAGGGCATCGTTACGCCATTATTATAAAGACCGAACACCTTAGGGAGTGTTGGCGTCTCGAGATTAGGCATTATATGCATCAGCTCCGAATCATATCTTTGGTCAAATGTTGGGTTTTCCGGCTCCTGTGTTTTGCTGCCTTCGTTCCGTATCATCGGCTAACGCGGCACCGGAGAACTACTACGATTGTGCCCGGTTAATTTGGGCGAGCACCTCGATGAAAGCGGCCATTGTCATGATCTGGCGAGTCTGGTCAACCACTCGATCGACTATCGGAATGTTTAGAATTCCCGCTTTGGCGAAGGACCGTTTCGGTCAGGCACATCGCACCCGAATCCGGAGATGTGCGGTGCCACCGGGGGCTATATCGTAGCCCCACCCTCGAGCTCCAGCGGCTAAGTGAAAGTGATAAAGCATTATAGTCCGGATTGGCTCGTTAAGCTCGCTACCACCTCCTTATAAAAGGACCGAGGCGTCGGATTAAGTGTGAAAACGCGCTATTTTGCGAACACCCGCACCACATGCGTGGGGGCTGAAAGCCAAAGACTGCAATCTTTCAAGTTATACAAAAGTATCGTAAGCGGCAAGACGGAGAAGTTTTACTACTTGGGCGCACAAGTATAAAAAGCAGTTATAACATAATCATCGATTTACAAGCTACTGCGTTCATTTGAACGTTACATTCTTCGAGCACTGCGACTCTATTACACGAGCGCCACGCATAACTTCCCCGAAGTAGTGCTCGGTAGGGAGCCGGCTTTCATCCGGACCCTGGGAGGCAACAGCGGTGGCATCCATCTCCGGATAACGCGCCTTCACACGGGCAAGAGCCATCCGCGCACCCTCGATGCAGGCCGACCGCTTCATGTACTTTATATGCGGCACCGCTCCAAGGAATTGCTGCAGTAAGCCGAAGTAGCTCGTCGCCTTGGACCTCTCTGGCCAGACATGAGCCACGATGTCAGTCATGGCAAGTCCGAACAATCTATTTAGCTCAGCCCATTCGGCCAGCCGGTCCGTCAACGGAAGTGAGCGATCCGGACTGTGGAATTGAGACCAATATAACTCTTACGTCTCGTGATCCTCCGGCTCGGAAGTGCTTAGCGGCATCGATCGCGCTTGCAGCCAAATCCATGTACGGATCTTCCGGACTCCTGACCGCTCAAATTGAGCATACTTTGCATCCATAAACGGCGGCGCAGCGAACAGGCTTGCCAGCCACGATCTCTCCGGCTGGCGCGATTCCTCCTTCATAGCCGCATTGCGAGCGGGCATCCTTAACCGTTGTGGCCTTCTTGAGTCTTCCCGCGATGGCGCTCCTTTTCAAGAGCCTCATAGCGGTCGGCAGCATCCTTTACCTTCATGGCCAATTCGGCCACCTCCGCCTGCTTAGGCGGTCGCGCGCCTTTTCGGCTTTCAACTCTTGGCCGCCTTGAGGCAGCGCGTCACTCGCCGGGCTTGCTCCTTAGCTCGAGCAAGTTCAGCCCGAAGGCTCTCCACAGCAGCAGCATCGTCTGTACAACAGCATACAATTTATCAGAGGATGGCTTCAACCCCCTTAAATAAAGCGACTACGGAGAATTTATTTACCTTGCGACTCGTCAAGTCGCCGGTTGACAAGTGCGATGTTAGCATCCGCCACGTCAAGTTGCCTACTTAATTCGGCAAACTCACTAGTCCGTCTAGCCCCCGGACTATCCGCCACCTACATAGGAACGACGGAATTCATTACTTTAGATTTCGATCCTCGGTACGCTGTCGTTTCCGACAACCTACCGAGTCTCAGGGGCTACTATCTATACAGGGCGCATTTTTATGTGCAAAACTGTTAAAAGACAAAAGGATGCGTCATTGTTGCATACCTCAAATCCCGCCAGCAAACTCATGGCGGCATTACGCAATCCGCTCTCGGCGGACGAAATCCTTCCAATCACCATACGCATGTCACATCCCTAGTTCTGACAGTGCCTAGTGCATGCATTAGAGTGTTGCATCATGTTTAAATTTAAAGAAACTTGAAATGGGGATTGTTTAAGCCCTAGCACCAAATGAATTCAACTAGGGTCAAAATAAAATCTTTTTCATTGAACTCAAAATGCCCTCTAAAAATGTTCAACATTTCTGGTTTGAGGTGGAAGCATCTACCAAAAATGGTTTATATTTTCGCAGGACATATTTGGTCACTGAATTAAATCATATAGTATCTGCATTTGGGCATTTAAATGCTATTAAATATTTCAAATGCTCAAATAATCCCAAACTAAAATGTTCCATGTTGGATATATTCTAAACAGTGGGCATGTGCAGTTTGGTGATTTTTGAAAGTGCTTAGCTATTTTTAATAAAGCCCAGAACAAAAAATAATAGAATGTATATGAAAGAGAAAGAGAGAGAAAACCTTACTGGCGCCTACTAACGGCCCACTGCCTGCCCATTTGCAATTGGCATGGCTGCTTGGCTCGGCCAGGCGGCAGTAGCAGTGCTCGGCGGCGAGCACCGCATGGGTGCCACGCACTGTCGCCGCCTCGCCGCTCCCTCGTCCGCGCGGCGTGGATCGCTCCCCTCTCTCCCGAACCCCTCGAGACACCTCCTCCTCTCTCGGCTCCTCCCCTCGCGCTCCCCAGCCATGGCCGACGCCACCGTCGCCGCCCCATCGCCGTAGCCGCGCTCCCCGCCGTCCGTGCTCCTTCTCGCCGTGTCTAGGAGCTCCGACGCCATCCACTTCGTCGAGCTAGCCGAGCCCCGCGTGCTCGTGTGGCCCAGTCCACCGCACCGACTTCGCCCGAGTCCGCCATCGCCGGAGATCCCCTTCAACGCCCTCGCCGCATCAATCCGTCCCCGACCCCGCCAGTTGCCTCCACGAGTGCCCTGTGAGCCTAGCTACCTCCCTTTCCCTTCCTCTCTCGCCCCCGAGCTGTGTAGCAACCGCACGAAGATCACCCGCGACGCACCGCGCGGAGCTTCGTCGCCGGCGTGCTCCGGCCATCCTCGACCACTCCTCGGTGTCCATCGCACTCACCACGTCGCGTAGGGTCTAACCATACACTCCCGCACCTCACCGCACACCTAGCCTCGAGTTACGCCCGCCCGAACTCTGGCGGCCGCCAGTCGTCGCCGGCGCCAACTCCGGCAACCCGACCTTAGCGGCTCCACCAAGAGCCGCGGCTCGTCCCGGCTCCACTTTGATGCCTTCGCGTCCCATTTGGTGGCGAGCGGCCAAAACCACTTCCGCCGCGCGTTGGGCTCGCCCGGTAACGCGCAGCGCAGCCGACCGTCTTTGACCACGGGTGGGCCTGGTTGACTCCGTTGGGTCGATAGCGGTGGGGCCCAGCCACGTTAACTAATCGGTTTAGTTTTAATTAAATTTCAACTAAACTAATCGCACTGACACACGGGGCCAACTGGTCAGTTTGACCTGGGCTGCCTCGTTGACCTGCTGATGTCATGATGATGTCCGGCTGACGCAGTAACTTATTTTTTCTGGATTTATTTTTTTACAGGAAATTCCAGAAAATAACCAAAAGTTCAAAAATTCATAGAAATTAATCTGTAACTCCAAATCAAACAAATTATATATGAAAAATGATCAGAAAAATCCAATCTATCCATCTGTACCATTTTCATGCATGTAAGAACAACTTACAGCTACTGTTTAGCACAAATCATATTAATGGCATTTAAACCTTCACATATGGAGTTTGAATTTGAACCTAGGGTTCAAACCAACTTCATTTAACTTGCTGCTAGTTGCATTAGCTCAATCAACAGCATATTGCCATGACATTATCATGCATCATATTTGTTGCATTGCATTGATTGTGTCCCTCTTTATTTGCCGGTAACTGTCCCCTCTCGATAGACGTGGTTTCGACGATGTGATCGATGACACCGATGAAGAACTATAATATCTTCAGAAGTGCCAGGCAAGCAAAACCCCCTTGTTCATTCCGATACAATCCCACTCTCTCGCTCCTGCTCTCTTTTACTGCATTAGGACAACAACGACTTGCTGCGGTAGCTGAACCCCTTTATCCTTTGCATGACCTGTCATTCCACAGTAAATAGATGAAACCCACTAGCATGAGTAGGAGTTGTTTGAGCCTTGTTGTGCCTACTCATACATGCTTGCTTGTCATGCCTGCTAGGCTGCTACTGCTTAGAGTTGAGTCGGGTCTGCTTCATCGAGGATGAATCAGAGGTGTGTGAACATGTCCTACTGTGTGTGAGCTAAGTGTGTGAACACGATTTGGTAAAGGTATCGGTGGGAGGCCATGTAGGAGTACATGGTGGGTTGTCTCATTGAAGCTGTCCTTAGGAACTGAGTTCTGTGTTTGTGATCCATGATTCAGCTACTACCATGCATTGGGCCTGAAATATGACCCTTTCGACTTCTTATTCAGCCTTGGCCTCTGTTCGGGGAGTTGCAAGTAGTTTACGGTGTTTGTAGTATCTTTGGAGGCCGTCTTGTGTTGGCCGTAAAGGGTGGGCTGTGATCGGTAGGCACGTGTACAGTGTCTTGGGCACCCGTTTGGTGTCTCGGGAACCTGCTCACATCGTTTGGGGCTGTGGCGAAACTTGGCGGATCTCCTCATGGATGGAACCCGAATAGGCGATAAACTGGACTAGGGACTTGAGTGTCTAGGTAGGTCGTGGTCTACACCCATGTCGACTTTCGCTTGAAGTCTGCCGAGCACATGTCGTGTCTGCGGGCGCTAAGTGGTGAAACATG
Source organism: Aegilops speltoides (assembly GCA_021437245.1). Taxonomy (NCBI): domain Eukaryota; kingdom Viridiplantae; phylum Streptophyta; class Magnoliopsida; order Poales; family Poaceae; genus Aegilops; species Aegilops speltoides. The sequence continues at coordinate 407,878,163 of CM038142.1, forward strand.
TATGAAGAAGTACACCCTGTAGGGTTAACATCATCTATTGAATAGCCGTGTCCATGGTAAAGGACTTCGGGTTGCCTATATCAGTTCATAGAAAAGTGAAAGTGGATACTCTAAAATACGCAAGATAAGTGTGAGTGCTACGGATGGCGTTCTCGTAGGGAGACGGGAGTGGATCCATAGTGGTGTATTGATATGGTGAATATGTGGACTCGTGTGCGCCACCTCAAAGAGTTACTTGCAGTCGTAGTCTAGGATAGCCACCGAGTCAAAGCTGGCTTGCTGCTGTTAAACTCCACCATCCCCTTTATTGATAAGGATGCATATGTAGTTAGTTCTGATGTAAGTCTTGCTGGGTACATTTGTACTCACGTTTGCCTATTTTATGTTTTGCAGAGAGACATCAGTATCGTTAGTAGTTCCGCGTGGACTTCGACGTTTAGCTTGTTACCTCAGCTACGATCTTGTGACCTCGGCAGGATCTGGTAGATAGTCAGGCTTCTAAGCCTTTTCCATTTGTAGATGTCTGTACTCAGACATGTTAGCTTCCGCATGTGTTTGATTTGTATGCTCTGAATGTTGGGTCATGAGACCCCTGTTTGTAATATCTCGCTCCTCGGAGCCTAATGAATAAATACTTGAGTCGTAGAGTCATGATGTGATGCCATGTTGTATTTGCACATATCGAGCATATTGTGTGTATGTTATTGAAATGCTTGGTATGTGTGGGATCTGACTATCTAGTTGTTTATCTTTAGTAGCCTCTCTTACCGGGAAATGTCTCCTAGTGTCTCCTTTGAGCCATGGTAGCTTGCTCTGCTCCGGAACACTTAGGCTGGACGGCATGTGTCCTTCTTCGTTCTGTGTGTCGTCCCGGGAAATGTCACGCGTTGAGTCTGGGAGTCTGTTAGCCGCTACTGCCGGTCTACGGAGTCTGCTAGCCCGGTGCTACAGCCGGAACTTACTCGCTGATGACCGACACGTTCGATCTTTGGGTCATGGATGCTGTCCTGTAAGTCTGTGCCACTTTGGGTTTACAACTAGCCATGTCAGCCGGGCTCCTTTTCATATGGATGCTAGCGACACTATCATATCGTGTGCCAAAAGGCATAAGCGGTCCCGGCAAAGGTAAGGCGACACCGTGGGAATACCGTGCGTGAGGCGCAAAGTGATATGAGGTGTCACAGGCTAGATCGATGTGACATTGAGTCGGGTCTGACAGCTTTGGTATCGAGCTTTGTTGCTGAGGATTACCAAGCCAAACTGGTCGAAGTTGTGTCTAGAAATGCTTTAGTTATATGTAGGGAATTGATTGTGGGAAGGGCGTAAGGCTCTTTTTACTTCTTATACCTCATGACCTTCGATCTGAGTCAACCTCTTCTCTTCTCTGAGGATTAAGAACTAGGCCTTCTCATCTATCTATCGGGATGGCGTGTTACTAATCCATAGACTTATAAATTGTTAGTTTCAAATCTCGGTTCAGTTTACTATACGTATGTTCATGCTGTTGATCTCGAAACCTCGATATTGTGCTTGAATTGGCTATGCCACCATTTTTGTAACATGTCTCCAATCTTTTGAGCATTACAGCCGTTATCTTTGTCGAGTCATCGAGGTTTCTAAATAGTCTGATGCATTTGCAAATCCTTTCTTTCCGTTCCCGATGTCCTTTATGGTCAGCAGAAGCACACTAACCGGTGCGTTGAGGTAATTTATTGCCTTAACATATATGTTGGAGCTATTATTATGACCCTAGGTGTTTTAGGGAGTCACCTAGTAATCTAGCAATGTTTAGTGTTCCCAGTGTGAAGATTCTGCCATTATTCTCGAAAGCATCCCGTGATGCCATTTAGCTAGTAGGTATTCTACTCCTTGGGTTCTTGAACCCGAGATTCACCCTACTTACTTCATGTTGATAGTGTTTGCTCGTTCCTTTAGGTTATTAGTAACCCTTGCATTAGTCCTCGTGGTCCGTGGTATTTCCTTCGTCCAAATACTATGAACCGCTTATGGCAGAAGTTGTTGGATCAAAAGATCACAACAGGAGTGCTCGTGATGAGTTCTCCATTTTATATTGTGACACTGCCAGTTCTACCTTTCCGCATGGATTATCCGGAAGAAATTTGTTGAACTTGGTTCGACATACTAATCTATGCATCCACAACTTAGAAAATCATATGTTCCTTTGAGTTGTCCCCCTTTAGTTGTATACTGACCTTCGTCTATCGATTGATAGTCAAGAGTAGTTGTGCACTCGAGCTCATCGATGCTTATTATTCTTGTGGTCCGTCAAGCCATTCTATTCCAGAATGACTAGGAGAAACAAACTCCAGTACCTTGTCCATTTCCAGGATTGGGTCAAAGCAGTCGTACTCCATAGATCAAATACTAATCCAGCTTTTGTTCTGTTCTACCTTGGAGTAATACCATCTTTATATCAAGAATGTCATGGGAATTGCACACCATCCTACGAATTCTTGATGTAGTAATACTTCTTGCCATCATTGTTCATTCCTCGGTTTTCGTGTTATTGTAACCGGAATGCCGACAAGTGAATCGTGGTGTGTGAAATCAATCTGCTAACAACTTCGGTTGCTTGGTAGTTAAATGGACGATAACCGCATTCTTAGTGTGTTGATTATTGAATCGTCACCCTAAGACTGATTGTGCTACCTAGTCTCTATTTCTGGTGCACTTTTCAATCAATGAGTTAGGATTTTGTCAAACCCTTGCTCTATTGATCATATCGTCTTGCCCTGAAAAGCTAGATTGTTCTCGAGCTTAGTAACATATCGGTGGTTCGTGATTTTCCGAATATCTTCTCGGAGGTATCACCAGGTTGTCACTGACCGCTATGTTGAGTTAAGTGATCAAGTTGGTTTCATATAAACCACCCTTCTCCAGAATCTGTGTTGCATACCCTGAGCTAGTTGGTTAAGATAAACAACAACTTGGAGAGTTGGAAGATAAAAGCTTGTCCGACTTAGCTCATGTTAAGGGATATCTTTTTGTGTGCGTGTGATGAAGAAAGATGATATCTTCATCGATTGATCCTCGTGACCAGTTGTTGGAGCTATTGTCTTGCCAAAACCTTGATTTGATTATGGGCTATTGTCAAATCAAATCAGAACCAACGATATTCGTAATGTTGTCTTACTCGTGATTGATCCCTCGAGCATACACCATTATTTCCTTTGGTCTGACCGATGCTATCGCCTTGCTCACATAATTTTGGAATTCCACTTATATGGAAACCTAGATGAATTGTTGTTGAGCCCATCAGCAACATTTTTATCTCCTCCATGATTTGTGTTGAACATCAAGCTAGTATTGGAAACTTTTTAAAGCATTTGTTCATGCTAGCTCATGAAGCATATGTTCGGATGTAAGAAGTGACTTCCTCTAGTTCATGTGCATTGATGCAAGTTGCCGCCGTGGATTCGAGAAAGACAATGTTGCTTCCTTTGGAATCATCCCAAATCATTCATGCATACGTGCGAAGTATTCTGTGGTTCGAAGACTTGCAACCTTCATTCTATATGTATTCCAAGCACACCAAGCCACTGATTGATTTGTTCAAGAAAAAGAAGTCTAGCGCGCGTAAAGACTTCAAAATCCTCGATGATGGATCCTAACCTAAACTCGATAGTGTTTCATTATAAGACTACTACGTGATCATCTTGTCTTGGACAGCTTGTTCACAGGTTTGTAGCAGAACCAGCCCATGTTTTGGAGCTTACTACCGTAGTCCATTTCCCGAGAATCTCGCAACGTCATCTCGTCGATTTGTGTTGCAAACTTTCATTTTACTTTCTAGACTCGATGAGTCTGGATTATTCTAACACCAACCAGATCTAAATCTCAGGCAGATATGATGGTTGGAACGTTTCCCAAGAATTATAATATTGGTCTCTCTGTAACCGGTAAAGTGAATGTCGTGGCCAACACACCCAACCGGAAGACCTGTTATTGTACTATCTTGATTGAGAAAGTTGGCCACCTCTCCATAAGGACTTCGTAGGAATTATTCCCTACTTGTGTGCCTTATGGTTTTTGTGCTCCCGAAGTCCGACCTTTACTTGATGTTCTAGATACCAGACCATATCTATGAATGGGATACGCTAGTACATCAAGGAGAACATTAGAAGCGGAGTGCTAAATGTCTCTCGGTCGATCATCCAGATTTAGTCCCCTTGGCCCCGCTAAGGTGAAATCTGAGAAAGTGTTGTCCTCCTTTGTATCTGCATCGTCCATCGCTACTCATCATGGTAGTATGTTGTGTTGCCAGCACCCTTGACACGGATGTTGATAAAACCTTGGTGAATATGGAAATGCTCAAGTTCTTGAGGGCACGCGTAAGTGCTAGGTTTTATTGTCGGCATTAATTGCATAGTGCTCTCAGTTTCCTCGGCTATGCTATAACCCTTTCAACAGTGGACTCACTCTCTACTGCTGAGCTTCTCCCTAGTTACTAAAATCAACCCTTGTGTTGTTTTCAACAAGGTAATCCACATCATCCATTCTGGCCCGAGAACGTCATTCTTTCGGACTCCTTCAAATGATCGATTGTGATTGCCTTAGGCTGGTATAAAGAATTTCAATGATCTCTGAATCAAAGGTAATTCTTTTTGCCACTTAAGGGGATATATCCACGAATTGCCTTCCTCTAAAATGTCTCATTTGTGGTATCATGGCAACTCAAACTCTCGCTACGTTGACAACCGTTCACCACCCTCTTAGGTGTGGAATTGTTGTCTACCTAGTGAACCTTCGTCATCTGTTCCACTCCATTCCTCTAGACGTATGCTTTGTATCTCAGGTTGAGAGATGTTTTTATGACTCACCCCGCAAGGTGATCCTAAGTTGTTTGATCTCCGAGAAGATCGATTCTTTTAGAGTTTCCCATTCCTCTCATTGTCATGTTAGTTGGAGTTCTCAGAGCAAGACTTCGAGACAATGATGGTGATCGAATCAACGTTCATTTGAAGTGCAACTTGGATCGTGAAGATTATTTTAGTTTGCGTTTCCCTTTTATCTTACCCTACGCTTGAATCTCGGGTCGAGATTCTTGTTTAGTGGGGGTGAGTTGTCACATCCCTAGTTCTGACAGTGCCTAGTGCATGCATTAGAGTGTTGCATCATGTTTAAATTTAAAGAAACTTGAAATGGGGATTGTTTAAGCCCTAGCACCAAATGAATTCAACTAGGGTCAAAATAATATCTTTTTCATTGAACTCAAAATGCCCTCTAAAAAAGTTCAACATTTCTGGTTTGAGGTGGAAGCATCTACCAAAAATGGTTTATATTTTCGCAGGACATATTTGGTCACTGAATTAAATCATATAATATCTGCATTTGGGCATTTAAATGCTATTAAATATTTCAAATGCTCAAATAATCCCAAACTAAAATGTTCCATGTTGGATATATTCTAAGCAGTGGGCATGTGCGGTTTGGTGATTTTTGAAAGTGCTTAGCTATTTTAATAAAGCCCGAACAAAATAACAGAATAGATAATAAATGAAATAAGAGAGAGAGAGAGAAAACCTTACAGCGCCTACTAACGGCCCCTGCAGGCCCAGCCATTGCCAGCGCCAATGGCTGCTTGGCTCGTCGAGCGAGCGAGCAGGTGCTCGGCGGCGAGCACCGCATGGGTGCCACGCACCTGGTCGCTGCCTCGCCGCTCCCCTCGTCCGACGCGGCGTGGATCGCTCCCCTCTCTCCCCGAACCCCTCGGACACCTCCTCCTCTCTCGGCTCCTCCCCTCGCGCTCCCGGCCATGGCCGCGCCACCGTCGCCGCCCCATCGCCGTAACCGCGCTCCTGCCGTCCGTGCTCCGTCTCGCCGTGTCTAGGAGCTCCGGCGCCATCCTCTTCGTCGAGCTAGCCGAGCCCAGCGTGCTCGTGTGGCCCGAGTCCACCGCAGACCGACTTCGCGAAATGCGCCGTCGCCGGAGATCCCCTTCAGTGCCGTCGCCGCATCAATCCGTCCCCGACCCCGCCGGTTGCCTCCACGAGTGCCCTGTGAGCCTAGCTACCTCCCTTTCCCTTCCTCTCTCGCCCCCGAGCTATGTAGCAACCGCACGAAGATCACCCGCACGCACCGCCGCGGAGCTCGTCGCCGACGTGCTCCAGGCCATCCTCCGGCCACTCCTCGGTGTCCATCGCACTCACCACGTTGCGTAGGGTCTAACCATACACTCCCCGCACCTCACCGCACACCCTAGCCTCGAGTTCGCCTTCGCCCGAACTCCGGCGGCCGCCTAGGTCGTCGCCGGCGCCAACTCCGGCAACCCCGACCCCAACTGATTCCACCAAGAGCCGCGGCTCGTCCCCAGCTCCACTTTGATGCCTTCCGCGTCCCATTTGGTGGCGGGCAGCTAAAACCACTCCGCCGCCGCGTCGCGGCTTGGCTGGCTAAGCGCCAGCGCAGCCGACCGTCTTTGACCACGGGTGGGCCTGGTTGACTCCGTTGGGTCGATGGCGGTGGGGCCCGACCACATTAACTAATCGATTTAGTTTTAATTAAATTTCAACTAAACTAATTGCACTGACACACGGGGCCCACTGGTCAGTTTGACCTGGGCTGCCTCGTTGACCTGCTAACGTCATGATGATGTCAGGCTGACGCAGTAACTTATTTTTTCTGGATTTATTTTTTTACAGGAAATTCCAGAAAATAACCAAAACTTCAAAAATTCATAGAAATTAATCTGTAACTCCAAATCAAACAAATTATATATGAAAAATGATCAGAAAAATCCAATCTATCCATCTGTACCATTTTCATGCATGTAAGAACAACTTACAGCTACTGTTTAGCACAAATCATATTAATGGCATTTAAACCTTCACATATGGAGTTTGAATTTGAACCTAGGGTTCAAACCAACTTCATTTAACTTGCTGCTAGTTGCATTAGCTCAATCAACAGCATATTGCCATGACATTATCATGCATCATATTTGTTGCATTGCATTGATTGTGTCCCTCTTTATTTGCGGTAACTGTCCCCTCTCGATAGACGTGGTTTCGATGATGTGATCGATGACACCGATGAAGAACTATAATATCTTCAGAAGTGCCAGGCAAGCAAAACCCCCTTGTTCATTCGATACAATCCCACTCTCGCTCCTGCTCTCTTTTACTGCATTAGGACAACAACGATTCATCATTACTTGCTGTGGTAGCTGAACCCTTTATCCTTTGCATGACTGTCATTCCAAAGTAAATAGATGAAACCCACTAGCATGAGTAGGAGTTGTTTGAGCCTTGTTGTGCCTACTCATACATGCTTGCTTGTCATGCACCGCTCTTGCTTAGAGTTGAGTCGGGTGCGCTTCATCGAGGATGAATCGAGGTGTGTGAACATGTCCTCTGTGTGTGAGCTAAGTGTGTGAACACGATTTGGTAAAGGTATCGGTGGGAGGCCATGTAGGAGTACATGGTGGGTTGTCTCATTGAAGCCGTCCTTAGGGGCTGAGTTACGTGTTTGTGATCCATGATTCAGCTACTACCATGCATTGGGCCTGAAATATGACCCGCTCGACTTCTTATTCACCCTTGTCCTCTGTCCGGGAGTTGCAAGTAGTTTATGGTGTTTGTAGTATCTTTGGAGGCCGTCTTGTGCCTTGGCCGTAGGGGTGGGCTTTGATCACGGTAGGCACATGGCACGATGTACCAGGCGCCGTTTAGTGTCTCGGGAACTCTGCTCACATCATTTGGGGCTGTGAGCAAAACTTCGGCCGGATCTCCTCATGGATGGAACCCGAATAGGCGATAAACCTGGACTAGGGACTTGAGTGTCTAGGTAGGTCGTGGTCTACACCCACGTCGGCTTTAAGCTTGAAGTCTGCCGAGCACATGTCGTGTGCAGACGCTAAGTGGTGGAAACATGTATGAAGAAGTACACCCCTGCAGGGTTAACATCATCTATTCGAATAGCCGTGTCCGCGGTAAAGGATTTCTGGGTTGCCTATATCAGTTCATAGAAAAGTTGTAGGATCGAAAGTATGTCTAGAGGGGGGGGATTAGACTACTTGACAATTTAAAAGTTTAGCCTTTTGATTAAGACACGTTTTTGGCAAGTTCACAATGATGTTCAAGTCAAGTATCACCCTACACATGCAATTCTAGAGTAATGGCAGCAGAAAGTAAATTGCACATGTAGTAAATAGAGGAGGAGAAGAGCAAACACAGTTTGGAGACACGGAGATTTTTCTCGTGGTTCCGATAGGTGGTGCTATCGTCAATCCACGTTGATGGAGACTTCAACCCACGGAGGTAGCAGCTGCGAGAGTCCACGGAGGGCTCCACCCACGAAGGGTCCACGAAGAAGCAACCTTGTCTATGCCATCATGGCATCGCCCACGGAGGACTAGCCTTACTGGGGTAGATCTTCACAGTAAGCGATCTCCTTGCCCTTACAAACTTCTTGGTTCAACTCCACATCTTGACGGAGGCTCCCAAGCGACACCTAACCAATCTAGGAGGCACCACCCTCCAAAAGGTAATAGATGGTGTTGGTGATGATGAACTCCTTGCTCTTGTGCTTCAAATGATAATCTCCCCAACACTCAACTCTCCTCCTTGATTTGGCTGTGGTGGAAGAAAGCGATTGAGTGGAAAGCAACTTGGGAAGGCTAGAAATCAAGTTTCATATGGTGGGAGTGGAGCAACTTGATCTCAACACAAGGGTAGGTAGTTTTCTTCTCGAAATCTAAGGTAGGAGTGGTAGTTCTTTTCGATGGCTCTCTCCACGAATGAAGAGGAGGTGGAGGGGTATTTATAGCCTCCACACAAAATCCAACCGTTACACATTTGACCAATCTCGGTCGGACCGAAGTTGACAACTCGGTGAGACCGAAAGTTCAAATCTTGTGAGCGTTGGGATTTTCAGTGGGACCAAAATACAATCTCGGTTAGTCGATTCTTCCAAAGACTAGGGTTTGCCATTCTCGGTAGGACCGACTTTATCATCTCGGTGACACCGATTTGATTACAGAAGGTTACAGAAGCTTGGCAACACTAGTTTCGGTGAGACCGAGTTTGGAATCGGAAAATCCGAAATTACTAGGGTTTGGGTATATGGCTGAGGTGGTTCATCTCGGTGTGGTGAGTTTATGGAATCGGTGGGACCGAGATTACTTATGAGTATATGTTGGAATGAAAGATTGCTGATAGTTTGGGAGATAGATCACTAAGCACTTTGAGCAACAGATCATCATCATAACCTCATCCCTTTTAATAGTATTGGCTTTCCTATAGACTCAATGTGATCTTGGATCACTAAACCAAAAATAGAGTCTTGAGCTTTTGCCAATGCTTTCCTTAGCATTTTGAGGGTCCACATCTTGAGTCATTGCCATACCCATATCACGAACTTTCGAAATGATACTCAAGAAGTTATTAGTTCAATGATATATATGTTGTTATTAATTACCAAAACCACCGGGATTAGTTGCACTTTCAATCTCCCCTTTTGGTAATTGATGACAACATATAGATCAAACTTCGACAAATGATATAATCAATGAATAATATAAATCGCTTTGAGAAGTATGTGATAAGCAAGAGCTCCCCTAAATTTGTGCATTATTTAAGATTTGCGTTTGAATGCAAATGCACAATCGATTAGGATCATGGGTCACTCTTCCATGTCACATACATCTTGGTGGGCGCACAAAATGATAAGAATGAATAACATGCACCCAATCACCAAGACATGAGTAAATGATCATACAAGATATGAATAACATAAGATAAGCATTAAGCACACATTAAGGCATAGTATGATCAAGCACTCATCAAAGTATAACAAGCGTAGTATCAAACACACGGAATGTCTCGAAAAACTCAAAAGTATCTCAAAGAAAACCGCATAAGCGAAAGAGCAAAAGCGAGCACTCTCTCTCGAAGTCCTATGATCTATACAATTTCTCCCCTTTGGCAACAAGTTACCAAAAGTTCGAAAGGTATAGAGCTAAGCGTCACTAGGGACTCTGCTGGCGGCTCTATGCAGGTTGATGGAGTGGAGATAGCTGCATCTGCAAAGGCTTCTGAAGTCTGTGGAGCTGGAGGAGTGGACCTTTGGGCTGGGCTGGGCCGATGGAGCTGTGGGAGGTCTTGATGTAGTAGCCCCAGGGTGCATCCTTTGGAATAGCAGCTGATCTGGGTCTTGTGGGAACCTGAGCAGGCTGCTCATAGTCATCCTGGACTAAATCACCTTCCATCTCCTTCATGAGCTCTGCCTTCTCCCTCTTAGCTTCCTCAATATCTGCCTCAAGCTTGTTAACAGTGACTTGCACTTCAGTCAGCTTGACATCTAGAGCATGGAACTTGTCTTCAACTATCCTCTCAAGACTCTCCTGAGACTGCACTATGCTGGCCAGGCGTAGTTCAATCCTTTGGGTAGCTTCAAGAAGCTGTTCTCCAACGCTCTTGGGTTTTGCTGCTGCTGCTGCTGCTTCCTTCTCAGCTTTGGCTTGTTTGGCAGCTTCAGACTTAGCTTGACCTTCAACAGATGTGGGATCATCCTCAGTCATCACAACTTCATTATCCTCATGTTCAGGCTGCAGTGGCAAGTGGGGTCTATCCAACAAGTAGGTGCCCATGCCAAACTTGGCATTGATGAGCATCTGAATGTGCGGGGCAAACCCACATGACCTCTTCTGGTCTGCTGCTGTCCTCTTGATAGTCTCAACTATCAGGTCCATCACCTTGAAAGGTGCCTTCTGATCTAGAATATGCAGCATGTTGATAGAATAGCCTCTTATCATGCGATGATCTCCTGACTTGGGCATCAAAGTATGCCTCAGAATAGTGTTAGTGGTTGGGAGACCTGCCTGAAGATGATACACTGATCCGAGCTTCCATATCTCTACATCTTTGGCTGGTACCTCATTGTACATGTTCTTCATTGACTCATGATTTTTCTTAGGAATTCCATAGACATCAACATCATCATCTCTTGATACTGGAGCATTCAGCAGTGCAGCCCACTCTTCAACTGTTGAAGAGAATCTCTGGCCTTCAGTCATCCATACAATTCTGTCATCTGGATAGAAATGAGCTATGGCATAGAATTGCATGATCATCTCATCATTCCAAGCAGTCAGTTTCTGACCAACGAACTCTGCAACTCCACATGCAGTGAAGCTCTCATGCACATGTGGGAAGTAGTCTCTGTGCTCTTCACTATCAATATATTCCTAGTCAACATATCTAGTGTCAGCAACAATGGGCTTCTTGTCCATAAGCACTGTCTCATAGAAATCTTGTTGCTCTCTAGTGTGGAACCTTGAGTCAACAGCAGTCCTTCTCCTGGTGGCATATGGATCAACTTGCCTCCATAGCCTGAGACCTTTGTCTTTCCTTTCCTTCATGTTTTCAGCTCGAGGATGAGCATCATTGTGGGTGGCGGTTTACATGCGAGTTTCAGCAATACATGTGCCTCATCTTGACTCATTGGTGGCACATTGTCCTTCTTCTTCCCTGAAGCAGGAATGTTTCTCACTGTTTTCTTTGGCTTGGCAGCAGGCTTGGCTTGAGCTGCCTTTGCTGGAGCTGATGGCTTAGTCCTTGTAGGTGCTCCTGCCCTGATGGCATCTCCCATCAACTTAGGCTTCTAAGGAGGCTGGGGTGCTTCCTCATCTGAATCATCATCAGCTGCTTCATCATGTACAATCCTCTTCCTCTTGGAAGTTTTCTTTACCTTGCTGGAGGTTTCTTCTTCCATGCTCAACTTCTTAGCAACTGTGGACTTCTTATAGTCTTTGGTAACCACTTTCTTCTTAGGCTTAGAAGAAATCTCTTCCTCAGCAATAAAATCAGAATCCTCTTCGTCAGAATTCCTCTTCTTCCTAGCCCTGGTGGCTGCAGGAGGCAAACCACTTGGTGTGCTCCTCTCACCATCATTAGAAAAGCTGCTGGCTTCAGGACTAGTGCCTGCCTTTGGAATCTCAACTGGTGATTCGGACACATTACGGCTGTCACTTGCATCTGACATGGCTGACAACCTGTGAATAGATTAGGTATAGGCAGAATAGAAGAGTTATCACAAACTGCAGAAGATTTTCAAAAAGAATAAGTTCAAATTTCAGTTTTAGGTTTTCACAGAATGCATTTCGGTCAGACCGAGTCTAAAATTCGGTGAATCCGAAGTGTCTGGACAGAACCATTCACACCACTTTCGGTTGGACGAAATGGGTTTGATCTAGCCGAGAACTCTAGGGTTTCACTAAATCCACATTTGGTCGGACCGATTTGCACAACTTCGGTTGGACGAAGAGTGCGGTGCAATGGCTAGAGGCCAAATCGGTCGATCCGAGAATGTAGAATCGGTCACACCGAGATGTGTTCGCGGAAACCTAACCTAAAATTTTTACTCAATTTCGTTCTAAGAACAAATCTGCTGGATAGGAAGATTTCAAACGTGGCAAGAAGCTGGGCAAACCAATCGTGTATTGAATCAGAGGTTGAAACACGAGAGGGATCGAAACTCACCCTAACTTGGTGGAGTATCTCTACGGCGGCAACGGCGCGGAGAGATTGACCGTTAACGGCGACGGAGACCAGCGGCGGCGCCTGGCGGCAACGGAGGCGATCCGGAGACCACGGCGACGGCAGCTAAGGGTTTGGGGCGGCGTTTGAAGAAAGAATCAGCGCTGCCCTCGGTATATATACCCTTCGGTGTCGGTGGGACGAGTTGTAAAACTTCGGTGGCACCGAGATGGTTAAATGCAAGCGATTACTCACATCGGTCACGCGAAATTTGCAACTTCGGTTTCACCGAGGTGAAAACCTAGATCAATCCAAGTGATTTGATGCGTCCGATTTGAGTAGATTGGTTTGACCGAAAGTACTTAGAAGGTTTTGGAGTTTAAGCTTTTGACGGATCGGTGGCTCAAAGTGCTCCTCACTCGGTCTGTCGAAAAAGACTTGTCAAAGTTTGTGATATAAGCATGAATAGAGTTTGAGACAAGAAAGCATAGATAGCTAGGGGAGGAACTAAGGCATTCTTGTCCATCCATTTGGTCAAAAAGAAAATATCCAAAAAGACCAAAGCAACAAATGGATGTCCTCGAATGGATAAAATCATGCATCCAACATGCTCACACAATAAGATAGCAAATGAAATATGTGTCAAACATGCACAAACAAAACACTAGCTACTAGCACACAATTTGGCGATGACTAGGTCATCTATATATGAGTATATTGACTTAGGAGTCAAATGAGAACATTTGATCATAGGTCATACTCATCGTTTAAGCACAAGTGGGGTTACCACTTTTACATAAAGCATTAATGTGTTCACATCATTTGAAGATGCTTTAGCTCATTTCTTTAGAGCAAAGCTCCCCCTTGATGTGAGAACCCCTTTTAAAGGGTCAAACTAACCTTGGGTTGTCGTAGAAGACTTCATGTAGATGTTGAAGATGTGGATGCTCAATATTGATGAAGATCATCAAGAGTTGGGAGCAATCCTTTGGATTCGGGCACTTTCAATACCTACATGGGTTAGTCCCACAAGGAACAAACAAGGATATCCATGGACATAGATTGAAGTACACAATAGATGATGTCCACGAATGCAATGATTACCTTGTCCCTTGACTTACCAACAAGAGGGTTTGTGACTCCATGAACTAGTGCAAGATGTGGAAGTTGATTGCACAAGTTCTTGCCAAAATGAATGTGAGTGAAATATGTTGGCGGAGTCACCCTCAAGAACTCTTTAGTTCTTCTTCTTCGGGATCCACATCATCTTGATGGGAATCCTTGGGGTAGTAGTTGAGCTTCACGAAGTAGAACTTGAAGTTTCCTTGGGAACCCACTTGACCATGGCCTTGGGTGCTTCAATAAATGCATCAATCTCCTCTTGAAGCTTGTCCTTGCCTTTTAGCTTGTGGTCTTGTGGTGGAAGGTCATCTTGAGCTTGTTCCACATTGGAAGAAGTAGGATCATACTTCTCCTTTTTAGAAACAAACTTTGGAGTGGGATATTGACCTTCTTCCCATTCAACACCCTTGGCGTTGAACTTTCGCTCAAAACCAATTCCTTGATTCTTCCGGTGCCTTCCTTGCTTGCGAACAATTTCCTCAAAGTTCTTGCTTCCGGCAAGGCTCTTGTAGACACCTTTCTCTATAATCCCTTTCAATAAACTATTTTCTTGCTCAAGTGAAACTTGGCTTGAAATATTGTTAGTGGAATCAAGAGAATTACTAGAGGCAACAATATTGGATTTAGCATGGTTATTGTTACTACTAGATGATGAATTTTTCTTATGCTTGTCATGCTTAGTTTTAATAGGTGGCAAGAAATTAGACAAGAGAAGTCGTTTGGCAAGATATGAAGAACTCTTCTTTCGAAGATCGTCATTGATAGCTTTTGAACTCATGTTCTTGCTCTAGATTGAGCTTCTCGAAGCGTAGCTTCTCATGAGATCTTAGGAGCTCTCTATGATCTTCTTGAGTTGTTTCATGAGCTAACTTAAGAGTGTTTAGTTCTTTAGTTAGACGCTCAATCTCCTTCATAGCATTGTCATTCGACTCTTCTCGACTATAAAGACTACTAGCATGTTCATCATTACTAGGCTCACTAGATTTATCATGTAAAAGCTCATCTTCACCAAGCAAGTCAACACAAATAATGCCCCATGCGGCAGGGTTATGTCCAAGAATATGCATTTTCATTTTATGCTTCCAACTAGCAAAATTTGAACCATCAAAGTAAGGACCTCTACGAAAATTACCCTCACTAGACGCCATACTCTCCTAGGTTGTGAAACCAAGCTTATGGAGTCCAATGCAATGGAAACCAATCCAATGGAGACCAAAGCTCTGATACCACTTGTAGGATCGAAAGTATGTCTAGAGGGGGGGGGGATTAGACTACTTGACAATTTAAAAGTTTAGCCTTTTGATTAAGACACGTTTTTGGCAAGTTCACAATGATGTTCAAGTCAAGTATCACCCTACACATGCAATTCTAGAGTAATGGCAGAGGAAAGTAAATTGCACATGTAGTAAATAGAGGAGGAGAAGAGCAAACACAGTTTGGAGACACGGAGATTTTTCTCGTGGTTCCGATAGGTGGTGCTATCGTCAATCCACGTTGATGGAGACTTCAACCCACGGAGGGTAACGGCTGCGAGAGTCCACGGAGGGCTCCACCCACGAAGGGTCCACGAAGAAGCAACCTTGTCTATGCCATCATGGCATACGCCCACGGAGGACTAGCCTTACTCGGGGTAGATCTTCACGAAGTAGGCGATCTCCTTGCCCTTACAAACTTCTTGGTTCAACTCCACATCTTGACGGAGGCTCCCAAGCGACACCTAACCAATCTAGGAGGCACCACCCTCCAAAAGGTAATAGATGGTGTTGGTGATGATGAACTCCTTGCTCTTGTGCTTCAAATGATAATCTCCCCAACACTCAACTCTCCTCACCGATTTGGCTGTGGTGGAAGAAAGGATTGAGTGGAAAGCAACTTGGGAAGGCTAGAAATCAAGTTTCATATGGTGGGAGTGGAGCAACTTGATCTCAACACAAGGGTAGGTAGTTTTCTTCTCAGAAATGTAAGGTAGGAGTGGTAGTTCTTTCTGATGGCTCTCTCCACGAATGAAGAGGAGGTGGAGGGGTATTTATAGCCTCCACACAAAATCCAACCGTTTACACATTTGACCAATCTCGGTCGGACCGAAGTTGACAACTCGGTGAGACCGAAAGTTCAAATCTTGTGAGCGTTGGGATTTTCAGTGGGACCGAAAATACAATCTCGGTTAGCCGATTCTTCCAAAGACTAGGGTTTGCCATTCTCGGTGGGACCGACTTTATCATCTCGGTGACACCGATTTGATTCTGAAAGATTCTGAAGCTTGGCAACACTAGTTTGGTGAGACCGAGTTTGGAATCGGAAAATCCGAAATTACTAGGGTTTGGGTATATGGCTGAGGTGGTTCATCTCGGTGTGGTGAGTTTATGGAATCGGTGGGACCGAGATTACTTATGAGTATATGTTGGAATGAAAGATTGCCGATAGTTTGGGAGATAGATCACTAAGCACTTTGAGCAACCAGATCATCATCATAACCTCATCCCTTTTAATAGTATTGGCTTTCCTATAGACTCAATGTGATCTTGGATCACTAAACCAAAAATAGAGTCTTGAGCTTTTGCCAATGCTTTCCTTAGCATTTTGAGGGTCCACATCTTGGTCATTGCCATACCCATATCACTGAACTTTCTGAAATGATACTCAAGAAGTTATTAGTTCAATGATATATATGTTGTTATTAATTACCAAAACCACCTGGGGATTAGTTGCACTTTCAAAAGTGAAAGTGGATACTCTAAAATACGCAAGATAAGTGTGAGTGCTACGGATGGTGTTCTCGTAGGGAGACGGGAGTGGATCCATAGTGGTGTATTGATATGGTGAATATGTGGACTCCTGTGCGCCACCTCAAAGAGTTACTTGCAGTGGTAGTCTAGGATAGCCACTGAGTCAAAGCTGGCTTGCTGCTGTTAAACTCCACCATCCCCTTTATTGATAAGGATGCATATGTAGTTAGTTCTGATGTAAGTCTTGCTGGGTACATTTGTACTCACGTTTGCCTATTTTATGTTTTGCGAGAGGCGTCGGTCTCGTTAGTAGTTCAGCGTGGACTTGACGTTTAGCTTGTTACCTCAGCTACGATCTTGTGCCCTCGGCAGATCTCGGTAGATAGTCGGGCTTCTAAGCCTTTTCCATTTGTAGATGTCGTACTCGGACATGTTAGCTTCGCATGTGTTTGATTTGTATGCTCTCAATGTTGGGTCATGAGACCCTGTTTGTAATATCTCGCTCCTCGGGCCTAATGAATAAATACTTGAGTCGTAGAGTCATGATGTGATGCCATGTTGTATTTGCACATATCGAGCATATTGTGTGTATGTTATTGAAATGCTTGGTATGTGTGGGATCGACTATCTAGTTGTTTATCTTTAGTAGCCTCTCTTACGGAAATGTCTCCTAGTGTCTCCTTTGAGCCATGGTAGCTTACTCTGCTCCGGAACACTTAGGCTGGCGGCATGTGTCCTTCTTCGTTCTGTATGTCCTTCGGGAAATGTCACGCGTTGAGTACCGGAGTCCTGTTAGCCGCTATAGCCGGTCTACGGAGTCCTGCTAGCCAGTGCTACAGCCGGAACTTACTCGCTGATGACCGACACGTTCGATGCTGGGTCATGGATGCATGTCCCTGTAAGTATGTGCCACTTTGGGTTTACAACTAGCCATGTCAGCCCGGGCTCCTTTTCATATTGATGCTAGCGACACTATCATATACGTGTGCCAAAAGGCATAAGCGGTCTGGGCAAAGGTAAGGCGACACCCGTGGGAATACCGTGCGTGAGGCCGCAAAGTGATATGAGGTGTTACAGGCTAGATCGATGTGACACTGAGTCGGGGTCCTGACAATGCATTACCGCACGGTGATCTTCTGAAATGGACGCCCTCTCAAGCAGATTCTTCAGTTCTCCCGACCGGACACTAGTAGGTGCCAAACTCTCTGGCCCCTCCGGACTTGGGGATACCCTCCGTGATGACACTTCGGGTTCGCCTGCCTCATCTGGCGGCGCTGCGGATGGAGGCGTATCGCTCCATCATCTCCGGAAGAAGGTCCCCCAAAGATGAACTCATCTGAGAAGGCTGCAGATCCGAACTGCAATATAAATATTTCGGTTACCTACAGAAGCACAAATGAAGGTATTTCCTTACTAATTAACTCCCTCTTTTATACTCACGGCTCGCTGGAGGGCTGATCCTTTGGTGATGATTGTGCGTCTGGATTCTTTCCGGGCGCCGGACCCCCCGGGGAAGATCTCTTCCCATGCTTAGGGGCTTTGGCCTCCGGATCTTCGGAGGTGGTCCTCTTCTCCCCCTGAAGAGAGGGGCTCTTGGTTCCCCCCTCTTCAGTCGCCCCTTTGGGCGAAATATTAGCTCCTCTATTTTCCCCGTCGCCCCTTTCTATGGGCGCAACCTCCAACATTCTGACCAGCACGGGCTCCAGTGCGGTCTCTGGGAGGGGGGCCGGACACCTTATCAGCCTTGATCGCGCCACCCATTCCTGTAAAGAACAAAGGGTCAGGAGGCGAACTCTAGGAAGGCACATACACAGAATGTCCGGACTCGAGCTACTTACAGTGTCAAGGCGATCGCGGCTTAGACTGCATCCTCGGCTAAATCCGGACACGCCACCTGCGGTCGAAGAACAACTTGTACATCTCCAGGTGTCGCACCCATGAAGTGTTGGAGAATTTGAGGTCCCTCGGTTGAACTCCCATAAGCGGAGAGGGCCGGCGTTTGCGAGGCAGGAGGTGCACGATTAGCATAACCTGCATCACCTTGACCAGGTCGATCTCCCTCGCTTGGAGATCTCGAATCCGCCCTGCTGGCGAGGCACATCTTGAACGGCCCCCAATTGAGCCCTTGGTTGACCCACGACATCGGTTGGCGTGGAGGTCCCGGCGGAATGAGGGCGGCGGCTTTGCTTCTTGCCCCTTGGGCGGTGATGTAGAACCACTCCTGCTGCCACAATCAAGTTCCTCTTGGAAGGAACCCTTGAGCCACGGGGCATCGACCTTCTTGCTTATGGTCGCCCCGCCGCACTCCGCTTGACGCCCCCCAATCATCTTCGGCTCCACCTTGAAGGTCTTCACCATAGACGAAGTGGGGGATAAGCGGAGGAAGGCCCATGAGCGATAATGAATGCGGTGATTTGGAGGATAGACTCCAGAGCCAAGTCGTGAAAGTCCAGCCCGTAGTAGAAGAGGAGCCCTCTCACAAAGGGATCCATCGGAAGCCTAAACCCCGGCGGAGGTGGGATCACAGCAGCGTATTCACGGGCTCGGGGGCTGCGGCCTGCCCTTGGGCAGGCAACCTGTCTTGAAACCTCATAGGCCGGTGCTTGGCCTCACGCAACTTCAGTATGTCCTCCTCTGTGGCGGAGGAGGGCATCCACCCCCTGGAGGTCGGAACGGACAGGATTGAGGATCAAAGCGCTCGAATCTGAGGCTCGGTGTTGGGCGGGGCGCGGGAAAGGATTCGATGCGAGATTGAAGAACAAGGGCGAGCCTTGGTCCTCTTATAATGGGGAAGAAATACCAAGGGCCGTCTCCGTGACCGTTTGAGATTCCCCTTCGATAGAGGCGTGGCGGCGGAGCGGTTGGGTTACCAGCGCGCGTATTGATGAGGATCCGGAATAAGGGAACACGATCTACTGCCCGACAAGGCGTGGCAGGAAACCGCTTCGCTAAGCGTCTGAGGTGGTATAGTAAAAATGATTCAACTAAAGGCTTGGTTGCGGTGTGGTGTCACGCCGCATAATCGTCGACAGATTGAGTTAAGTGTGCATTTTATTCTCTCTACGGTGGAATGTGGAATTTATTTTGCGAGCGGACACTATCTGGTGTTCATGATCTTCTTTGGATTATTCAAGGAGGAACCCGCCTTGCAATGCGAACATTATGCACGCCGGACTTATCGTCATTGAAGACTGGTTAGGGGCTCTTGAGGAGTCTGGACTAGGGGTGTCCGGATAGCGGACTATCAATATCAAGCGGACTCCAAGACTACGAAGATACAAGATTGAAGACTCGGCTCGTGTCCGGATGGTACTTTCCTTGGCGTGGAAGGCAAGCTTGCAATCTGGATATGTAGATCTTCTACCATTCTAACCGACTCTGTGTAACCCTAGCCCTCTCCGGTGTCTATATAAACCGGGGGGCTTTAGTCGTGAGGACAACATACATCTCAACAATCATACCATAGGCTAGCTTCTAGGGTTTAGCCTCCTTGATCTCGTGGTAGATCTACTCTTGTACTACCCATATCATCAATATTAATCAAGCGGGGCGTAGTGTTTTACCTCCATCGAGAGGGCCGAACACAGGTAAAAACGTTGTGTCCCTCGTCTCTTGTTACCATCTGCCTAGACGCACAGTTCGGGACCCCCTACCCGAGATCCGCCGGTTTTGACACCGACATGACCCGAGTGCCTTGGGATGCACAAAACGCCTTGAACTCATCAGAATCAAAGTTGGAGCCGTTATCTGATAGATGATGCTGTAAGGAACTCCATATCTGAATATCAACTCTTGGATGAAACTGACGGCAGTGCCTGCTCCAAGGTTCTTGATGGGTTTGGCTTCGATCCACTTGGTAAACTTGTCGACTGCTATGAGCAAATGGGTGAAGCCACTCGCGCCAGTTTTGAAGGGCCCGACCATATCCAATCCCCAGACTGCAAACGGCCAGACGAGTGGAATAGTCTTCAGGGCAGATGCGGGCTTTGTGAGACATGTTGGAGTAAAACTAGCAACCTGCGCACTTGTTGACTATATCTTTCGCCATCTCATTTGCTCGTGGCCCATAAAATACCACTCAGTATGCTTTGGCCATGATGGTGGAGAGGACGCATGGTGACCACAGGCCCCCGAGTGGATATCATTTAGGATCATCTGACCTTATTCCGGGGTGATGCAGCATTGGGCTACTCCTGTGACACTCTCTCTGTAAAGCTACCCTTTCATCACGGTGAAAGCTTTGGATCAATGGACTATCTGGCGAGCCTCGTCTTTGTCCTCTGGGAGCTCTTTTCTTAGAATGTACGTGATGTATGGAATCGTCCAATCGGGAGTGATCACCAAGATTTCCATGATCAGGTCGACCACGGCTGGAATCTCTATCTCAGTCAGGTTGGTTGGACTTATCGGTTGCGGGGGCTCTTCTTTGAAGGGATCTTCTTGCACTCACGTGGTATGGAGATGCTCCAAGAACACATTGTTGGGGATAGGCTTCCGAGTGGAACCTATCTTTGCCAGATCATCAACAGCTTGATTTTTGATTCATGGTATGTAGTGGAGCTCCAATCCCTCAAACTTCTTCTCTAGCTTTCTAACTGCATTGCAGTAACCTATCACTGCGGGACTCCTGACATCCCATTCCTTCATTACGTGGTTAACCACTAAATCTGAGTCGCGACAAACCATCAGGCGCCGGACGCCAAGTGAAATGGCCATACGCAACCCATATAGTAGTGCCTCATACTCGGCTTCATTGTTTGAAGAGTCAAAGTGAATCTGGAGGACATAACTAAGCTTGTCTCCTCGTGGGGACACTAAAACCACTCCTGCACTAGAGCCATTTAACATCTTGGATCCATCAAAGAACATGGTCCAATGTTTTGACTGAATTTGGATCGGCTGTTGTTGTTCAGTCCACACTGCGAGGAAATCTGTAATTGCTTGAGACTTAATGGCCTTCTTTGCCTCAAACTTGATATCCAAAGGAAGAAGTTCAATCGCCCACTTTGCCACTCGACCAGTTGCATCTCTGTTATTCAGAATCTCTGATAATGGAGCGTCGCTGACGACTGAAATTGGGTGATCAGAGAAATAATGTGCAACCTTCTTCGTGGTCAGGTAAATCCCATAAACAAGCTTCTGATATTGAGGATATCTCTGCTTGGATGGGGTTAAGACTTCTGAAATGTAATACACGGGGCGCTGAACTTTGAACGCCTTGCCTTCTTCTTCCCGCTCGACCGTGAGCACTGTGCTAACAACTTGTCCTGTGGCTGCGATGTAAAGCAGCAGAGGCTCTTTGCTAACCGGAGCAGCAAGCACCGGCTGGGTGGAAAGCAGGGCTTTGAAGCTCTGCAAACGCTGCTTCAACTTCGTCATTCCACTCGAACTTGTCAGACTTCTTCATCAATCGGTAAAGAGGCAGTGCCTTTTCACCAAGGCGTGAGATGAATCGGCTCAAAGCAGCCAAGCAACCAGTAAGCTTCTGAACGTCATGCACGTGAACTGGGCATTTCATTCGGAGGATTGTACCAATCTTTTCTGGGTTTCTGTCGATCCCTCGTTCAGAAACGAGAAAACCAAGTAACTTTCTGCCTGGGACTCCAAATGTGCACTTAGACGGATTAAGCTTGATATCGTACCTTCTCAGGTTGGCAAATGTTTCAGCAAGGTTAGTCAGCAGGTCGGAACCTTTGTGTGACTTAACCACTATGTCGTCCATGTATGCTTCCACATTTTGACTGATTTGAGTGAGCAGGCACTTCTAGATCATGCGCATGAATGTGGCACCAACATTCTTGAGGCCAAAGGGCGTAGTGACATAGCAAAAACACCCAAACGGGGTGATGAAAGCTGTTTTTATCTCATCGGGTCCATACAGTCGGATCTGATGGTACCCGGAATAAGCGTACAGAAAGGACAGTCGTTCACATCCCGCAGTTGAGTCGACAATCTGGTCGATGCGGGGTAGAGGAAAATGGTCTTTCGGGCAAGCCTGATTGATGTGTTTTAAGTCAATACACATTCGCAGTGAATTGTCCTTCTTGGGAACCATAACAACATTGGTGAGCCACTCGGAGTGGTAAATCTCGCGGATGAACTCTGCGGCCAGGAGCCGAGCCACTTACTCGCCAATGGCCTTTCTCTTCTCCGTGGTGGACCGACGGAGGTGCTCCTTGACAGGTTTTACTTTCGGATCGACTCGCAAACGGTGCTCAGCCAGCCCCCTAGGTACACCTGGCATGTCAGATGGTTTCCATGCAAAGATGTCCCAGTTCTCATGGAGGAACTGGACGATCGCTTCTCCCTATTTGCTGTCGAGTGTCGTCGAGATATTAGTCGGAGCGGCATTGGGATCGGTCGGGCGAACATTGACTGACTTGGTCTCTCCGGCCGACTGAAATGCGGACCCTGAGGCAGGCCTCTTAGCATGCAGCAAATCACTCGGATCTGCCGTCTTCTGATATTCATGGAACTCTACCGCTGCCATCTACTCATCTGCTATTTTTGCACCATCCTAAAGACAGTCTTCTGCTCTCAGACGGTTACCGGAAACCGTGATTATGCCTCTGGGGCTAGGAATCTTCATCTTGAGATAAACATAGCACGGTCAAGCCATAAAACTAGCGTAAGCAGGACTGCCCAGAATTGCATGATATGCACTCTGGAAATCCACTACCTCAAACGTCAACTTCTCCTTGCGAAAATTCTTCTCATCGCCGAAAACCACATCAAGAGTGATCTGGCCAAGTGATTCAGCTTTCTTTTCTGGTATGATCCCATGGAACCGCATGTTACTCTCGTTGAGTTTGGACATCGGGATGCCCATTCCTTTGAGAGCTTCAACATACATAATATTCAGGCCAATGCCACCATCCATCAGGACCTTAGTCAGTCGGGTGCCCCCCATGACTGGGTCGACCACCAGCGCCTGCCACCCAGGGGTAACTACGCGCGTCGGATGGTCAGACTGGTCGAATGTAATGGGGACCTTTGACCACTTCAGATATCTCGGTGTGTAGGATCGTTGAAGGTAAGAGTGTCTAGAGGGGGGGGGTGATTAGACAACTCGACAAGATAAAAGTTTATGCCTTTTGATTAGAACAAGTTTTTAGCAAGTTCACAATGAAGATCAAGTCAAGCATCATGCATACAAGTCGAGCAACATACTACACATGCAATTCTAGAGTATGGGGCAGCGGAAAGTAAATTGCACATATAGTAAGGGAGAGATTGTGAAGAGCAAAGCGCAATTTGGAACACGGAGATTTTTCTCGTGGTTCCGATAGGTGGTGCTATCGTCAATCCACGTTGATGGAGACTTCAACCCACGGAGGGTAGCAGCTGCGAGAGTCCACGGAGGCTCCACCCACGAAGGGTCCACGAAGAAGCAACCTTGTCTATGCCATCATGGCTTCGTCCACGGAGGACTAGCCTTACTGGGGTAGATCTTCACGAAGTAGGCGATCTCCTTGCCCTTACAAACTTCTTGGTTCAACTCCACATCTTGACGGAGGCTCCCAAGCGACACCTAACCAATCTAGGAGGCACCACCCTCCAAAAGGTAATAGATGGTGTTGGTGATGATGAACTCCTTGCTCTTGTGCTTCAAATGATAATCTCCCCAACACTCAACTCTCCTCACTGATTTGGCTGTGGTGGAAGAAAGGATTGAGTGGAAAGCAACTTGGGAAGGCTAGAAATCAAGTTTCATATGGTGGGAGTGGAGCAACTTGATCTCAACACAAGGGTAGGTAGTTTTCTTCTCGAAATGTAAGGTAGGAGTGGTAGTACTTTCGATGGCTCTCTCCACGAATGAAGAGGAGGTGGAGGGTATTTATAGCCTCCACACAAAATCCAACCGTTACACACATTTGACCAATCTCGGTCGGACCGAAGTTGACAACTCGGTGAGACCGAAAGTTCAAATCTTGTGAGCGTTGGGATTTTCAGTGGGACCGAAAATACAATCTCGGTTAGTCCGATTCTTCCAAAGTCTAGGGTTTGCCAATCTCGGTGGGACCGACTTTCTCATCTCGGTGACACCGATTTGAGTACAGAAGGTTACAGAAGCTTGGCAACACCAATTTTGGTATGACCGAGTTTGGAATCGGAAAATCCGAAATTCTTAGGGTTTGGATATATGGCTGAGGTGGTTCATCTTGGTGTGACTGAGTTTATGGAATCGGTGGGACCGAGATTACTTATGGGTTTATGTTGGAATGAAAGATTGCTGATAGTTTGAGAGATAAATCACTAAGCACTTAGAGCAACCAGATCATCATCATAACCTCATCCCCTTTTAATAGTATTGGCTTTCCTATGGACTCAATGTAATCTTGGATCACTAAAAAAATGGAGTCTTGAGCTTTTGCCAATCCTTTCCTTAGCATCCTAGGGGTTCACCTCTTGAGTCCTTTTGCCATGCGAGTGATTGACTTTCTGAAACATACTTGTTAAAAGCATTAGTCCAACCACAAAGTATGTTGTCATTAATTACCAAAACCACCTAGGAGCAAATGTGCTTTCAATCTCCCCTTTTGGTAATTGATGGCAACACACAAAATAAGATATCAAAGCTTACTAAAAGAAAGACAGAATTATCATTAAAGCTTTGTGAGACATGTAGTACAGGCTCCCCTACAAGTGTGCAAGATTTTAGATTTTTGTTTTGGACTACCACAAGCACAAATGAGAGAAAAGCAAGATGTGCTACATGCAGCTTGGCTATATGCATCGAGGCAGATGAGGATAAATGATTGATGATGCATATGTGCATGGTGATTTCTTGCAAACAAGTATTCACAAGCAAGTCACCATCATGCACATTCGCAAGATGCATATACTTACCTTGGAGTTCCTTGGTATTGTACCTGAAGAAATAAACTTGAGAAAACAAGGTTAGATAACACAAGAGTAGTTCTTCAACCAATAGCAAGAACATCAAGAGTACCAAGCCAGGGATGACATGTATAAATAGTGTCTCATGTTGAGCACTAGCTTGAATCAGCCAACATGTCTCCCAAGACTAAAAGATTTTCAATGAGCTCTGAGAGTGTCGGCGCGGATGGGGCGCGACACCTATGGGGCCGGGGACGGCCCCTTCGTGAGTTGATGCGAGGCGGAGGATCTTGAAAGAGCGGATCGAGGCGATGCACGCTGGGATTTTACCCAGCTTCGGGCCGCGATGGTCGCGTAAAACCCTACTGCTGCTTTGTGTTGTATTGTGCTTCGGGAGCTCGAAGAGCTACAGTAGCAGCTACCCGAGCGTGAGAGTTGCAAATGAGTCGAACCTCCTCTACGTTGTGCATGGGCCTCCTTTTATAGGGCAAGGGGTCACCGACAGGTGTCAACGTAAGAGAGAGGGGTAAAAACGTAAAAGAGGTGGTAGTTGGAGCGGTCGCGGGAGCAGTGCAGCTACGATTGCTTGAGCAGTGGATTCTACCTACTTTTGTGAGAGGGGACAAGAGCATTTAATGCCGTCGCCGTCGCCCCAAAAGCTCCCGCCATTGCGTCTCCGTTTGCCGCGGCGATGGAGCCACCACCGTGGAGTGCCACCGCACCCCCATGCAGCCTGCCACCACCCGCCACGCGTCTCTGGAGAAAGCTGAAGGTGACGCGTGGGCAGATGACTTGGAGTGTGGGCACGTAGCATAGCTCTCCCCGGCAAGCACCTTGCCGGGGTCTTGATCTTGCCGGGCCCGGGAGCTTGTCGGGCTCTATGACTTGCCGCTCCCCGGGCCCTCGCCGGGACGCGTATAGCGCCGAGGCGTGTCTTCTGCGATGTGATTTTCTAGTCTCCCCGGCGAGCTCCTCTCGCCGGGGATCTGCATGAGCGATGTAGTCTCGAGCCTGGAACGGCCTTCCCGGCAAGCTCCTCTTGCCGGGGTCTTGATCTTCGGTCTTGTACACTTTGCTCTTGACTGGCTTGATATGGAGTGGGAATGATCTCCGGCAAGCATATGGTGGATCTAGCTGCGGGGAGCCGCGACTGCCCGTGCACAAGTTGGGGTACTGAGGTACCCCTACCTTAGTACACCGACAGGAGCCCCCGGGCCTGGGCCACACACGGTGCCGAGCGTTGTTGGGCCAGGCCCAAGACAGTGCACGGGCACGCGAAGCCCATGGCGCGCCGAATCTGCTTCTGCATCCGCCGCTTCCCAAGCGGCGCGTCGATTGCGGCGTCGTGGGAGGCGTGGCGGCGCATGCAGCCTTTAAGGCATCCACCCGTGATCGTGGCGCAGAGCGGGTCGCTTCACCCGTCGCTCGGCTCGCCGCCACGCAGCCCTCATGCATGGGGGTCGGGCGGCGAAGTGGGAGGCCGAGCCGTCCGCAGGCGGAGAAGGCGAGTCGGCCCCGCTCCTCTGGCCTCCTCGCTTTCTGATTGGTCGAGCGGGGCGGTTGAGCCCCCACCTCGCCCCTTTAAAAAGGGGCGGAAGGGGAGCACAATGGCCGCACTCATCCTCTTCTATCTTCGTCTTCATCTTCCATTCTTCTTGCCGCCATGGAAGGAGGGAACCCTGGTTCTTCGACGGTGGCAGCAAGGGTTGCTTCTAGGCAGCGCACCATTCCCCATCCTGCTCCTGTGCCGGCGGAGCCGGCTCCGAGAGGGAGAGGGAGGGGCCGTGGCCGCGGACGAGGCCGAGGGCGTGGCCGAGGCGGTCGGGGGAGAGGCGGTCGTGGTGACGTGCCTCCTCCATCTCCCCCGGCGTCTCCTGACCACGGCGCGGTCCACACCGGAGATGACCCCTGGGAGTTCTTCATCAAGCTTCGCCGGGCGCCTCGTCGTCGCCTCCGGCTGCCGGCCCCGTTGCGACAGCGATGGGGCGGATCCACCCGGCGTGATGGAGTTGCGCATGAGGGGCTGCGGGATCAGCGGCACTTTCGGGTGAGTGTCGTGTCCCCAGCCCGGCGTGATGTTCTTCGACCGAGGTGGAAGGCGTTCGCCGGATCCATAGCTTGACGGCGGGGTTCACCCTCCACTTCAAGTTCTTGGATGGTGACCTCCTCGCCGTCAAGGTCTTCGGGACTATGGAACCCGGAGTGCGCTGCTGTGTGGACAGCTCCTCGGATAGCGAAGGCTCCTCCCGGCGAGAGTGCGAGGAGGAGAGCGGCAGCGGCGGCGAGGGGATGGCGGGCCCGACTAGGCGTCGGACACCGCTGCCTCAAGGCCTACGGCGACCCCATCTTCTAGGTTGCGGGCTCCTGAACTCCGGGGCCGTCTCCTTGGCGGCTGGCGTGAGAGGCAGCAGAAGAGGAAGAGGGGATGGCGGCAAGGCCGTTAAATCGAGTACGAGGCGAGGTGCCCTCGTGCCGATCGTCCCACCACTCCGTCTTCAAGCTCGCCTCCGGCGCCTCCGTCTCCGCCAAGCTCTGGCGGCCCCGGGTGTTCTCTTGGGGTCTTTGGCGCCCGTGGCTCTCGGGCATCGTTCCCCATGCCCGTCACCTTGCGCAGCTCCTGGGGCACGGCGGCGTCACCGCCACGCCCTCCTAGGCGCTCCTTTCGCCCTTCCCCGACAAGCTCCTCTCGCCGGGGGCCTCTTTCCCCGGCAAGCTTATCTTGCGGGGGCTCCTGACCTACCTCCTGAACTCCTGAACAGAGAAACAGGATAGAGATCACGGGCACCTTATCTTTTTAATTTGTAAGCCCTCGGGCATTAGCTGCATTTAAGAACTTGTAATCCTCTCTATCATGTTTTTCATCCTCCATGGACTTGTATCAAACTAGGATGTTTTTAATGGAAAGAGGGGAAAGCTTGCCGGGCTGAGTCTTTTACTTGACCGCGTGCCTTGTGTGTTCTTACGCTATCGGGGAGCTTGCCGGGGCGAACACGCTTGCCGATCGCGGGACAGCCCGCTGGCGGTGTCGCTTCCGGCAAGCAACCTCGCCGGGCCAGTTGCGACGCTTAACTTGCTGAGTAGGCTCGAAAGCAAGATAAGGGTGCAGCGGCACACTTGTGTTTGTTGAGCGGACTCGGAAACAAACCAAGTACGCAACTGGGCCACGACTCGGCTCCTCCACGTACGGGTTTTTACAAGACACGCTCGTTCAAAGACGCAGCCCCGCACCTCCCGGTCCATAAGAGGATGCATGACGAGGGATGAAAAACTCATCTGATACTGCAGCCCCCAGCAACTCTGGCTTGCCGGAGACGAGACTTGGTGCTCGCAGCCCCCAGCGAGGCGGGCTCGCCGAGGGAGAACCTTGGCACCCGCAGCCCCCGGCGACCCTGGCTTGCCGGGCCCCAGGTGCTGGTGTGATCTTTTGGTTCCTCCTTGTCGCTGCAATTTCAGTCATGAAAATAGCTGAGGTAGATATGCAATTGCTCCATGTATATGTATGTGTATGTAGATCTCGACTATGCAATACGATGCCGAGCCTTGCCCTTCGTATGTTTGTACTCTACGCTCTCGGGGAGCTTGCCGGGGCGAACGCGCTTGCCGCGGGACAGCCCGCTGGCGGTGTTGCTTCCGGCAAGCAACCTCGCCGGGCGATTATGACAACAACTTGCTGAGCAGGCTCGAAAGCAAGATAAGGGTGCAGCAGCACACTTGTGTTTGTTGAGCGGACTCGGAAACAAAACAAGCACGCAACTAGACCACGACTTGGCTCCTCTCGCGCACAAGCCTCTCATCGAAGGACACCTCACGGCAGGGCTTGCCACGTTACACCCTCTACTTTCGCCCTTTGTGCGCTTTCACCCCTCGCTTCTAGGGAACTTGCGGGCGCTTAGCGCGCTTGCTGAGTCTGGGACATCAGCAGCCCGCTGGCTGGCGTCGCTTCGGCAAGCAACCTTGCAGCGTCTAGCTCATGACGCACTTAACTTGCTGAGCGGACTCGAAGCGAAACAAGGGCGCGAAGCGGTCGCGCTCACTTTTTACTCGTTGAGTGTGTTCGAAGCAAAGTAAGGGTGCGGCTATTCACAAGAAGGCTCCTCAGCGCACAGGTTTTGTGCACAAGCAGCGACGCGAGAGGATATAACGAATAAAAGCGTGGAATTAAGGAGTGCTCTGCACGAAGGCTCGAGCGACTTAGATTTTCTTTTTCTTGCTTCTTTGCACTTGCTGGTGGAACTCAATGGCGCGTCCTCGACGACAGCGCAGCACCCCGGGGAGGTGCGTTTGCCGGAACGAGCACCAGAGCTATCCCCACCGGGCTTAGAGCGTTCCGAGGAGCTGTGCTTGTCGGAGCGAGCACCAGAGCCGTCCTCGCCGGACTTAGAGCTCGATGGCGCGTCCTCGACGACAGCATAGCGCTCCAGGGAGATACGCTTGCCGGAGCATGGGGGGAGCGGGAGCGAGCGGCGCGAGGTCTGTAACACGCCGGACTCCTAGTAGCGATAGGAGGAGCAAAGTTCTCCCTCGGCACTTTCGCTTTGCTCATGCATGGACAGCGGTCCGGAGCATCCCGCGAGCCCCCGGCCTGTTCTTCCCCCAGCAGACGGATACCACCTCCCGTGGTATGGCGCTGCTGGGCTACTGTGTGCTGAGATGGATGCGGATCCACGGAGACCGAGGCGCGGTCGTCCGTCCGATCCCTGGATCTGGTGGCATCGCGAGTGCCCTCGCCGGTGTCCATCCTTTCGACGGCGTCACCTCCGCCCACCGCTGGCGCCGGTGGCGGTGGGTGAGACGGAGACGGGTCGGCGACCCTTGAGGCCCTCGTCTTCGGGGCCATGGTGTGGTTGTCGATGAAGTCGCTGACGAAACTGGAGAGGTTGATGAAGAATGCGGCCGCGCGAACGCCGGATCAGGTTCGCACAACCTCGACGCCCCCTACCTGGTGCGCCAAAGATGTCGGGGCGGATGGGGCGCGACACCTATGGGGGCCGGGGACGGCCCCTTCGTGAGTTCGATACGAGGGCGGAGGATGCGCGAAGAGCAGATCGAGGCGATGCACGCGGGGGATTTTTACCCAGCCGGGCGCGATGGTCGCGTAAAACCCTCTGCTGCTTTGTGTTGTATTGTGCCGGGAGCTTGAAGAGCTACGAGAGCAGCTACCAGCGTGAGAGTTGCAAATGAGTCGAACCTCCTCTCGTTGTGCATGGGCCTCCTTTTATAGGGCAAGGGTCACCGACAGGTGTCAGCGTAAGAGAGAGGGGTAAAAGCGTAAAAGAGGTGGTAGTTGGAGCAGTGCGGGAACAGTGCAGCTACGATTGCTTGAGCGATGGATTCTACCTACTTTTGTGAGAGGGGGACAAGAGCATTTAATGCCGTCGCCGTCGCCCCAAAAGCTCCGCCATTGCGTCTCCGTTTGCCACGGCGATGGAGCCACCACCGTGGAGTGCCACCGCACCCCCATGCAAGCTGACCACCGCCACGCGTCTCTCGGAGAAAGTGAAGGCGGCGTGGGCAGATGACTTGGAGTGTGGGCACGTAGCATAGCTCTCCCCGGCAAGCACCTTGCCGGGGTCTTGATCTTGCCGGGCCCGGGAGCTTGTCGGGCTCTATGACTTGCCGCTCCCCGGGCCCTCGCCGGGACGCGTATAGCGCCGAGGCGTGTCTTCTGCGATGTGATTTTCTAGTCTCCCCGGCGAGCTCCTCTCGCCGGGGATCTGCATGAGCGATGTAGTCTCGAGCCTGGAACGGCCTTCCCGGCAAGCTCCTCTTGCCGGGGTCTTGATCTTCGGTCTTGTACACTTTGCTCTTGACTGGCTTGATATGGAGTGGGAATGATCTCCGGCAAGCATATGGTGGATCTAGCTGGGGGCATGATTGCCCGATGCACAAGTTGAAGTCTTGAGGTACCCCTACCTTAGTACACCGACAGAGAGATTTTGCTTTTCATAAGATACCAATTATGCTTTTCATAAGATACCAATTGTGAGAGCAAGAAAAGCAAAAAACAAAAGAATAATGCCAAATGTATTACTGTGATAGTATGGCAAAGCTTTGATGTGATCCTCTCCCCCTTAAGGTAAGATTGTTTTTCTTCTCCCTTTAAATTTTCTCTTCTCTTCTCCTAATCCTCCAATCACCTCCTAAGCTCCCCCTAAATCTTCTCCCCCTTTGACATCAAGTGCCGAAAAGGACAGTAAACCAGGAAGGGCAGGAAAGATGGAAGGAAAGAAGTGGGATCCTTAAGAATCACAACTGAGCAAATTAAGTATGCAGAATAAATCATTTAGTGGAACTGCAGAAGATGATATCCTGGTGAATGTAAGTCGGTGACACCGAATTGATATGGATCGATGAGTCCGAAAGTCGAGACTTAGGGCAGATCCTTTTCGGTCGAGACGAAGTGATTGAATCGGTGGCCTTGAGTTTAATTCAAGGAAATCCAGAAATAATTCAGCTCACTTTGCAAGGAATGTTTCAAAAGATTTGCAATGAATTTGTAAATGATTTTCGAGGAATTGATCGAGCCAAAAAGATATACACAAGAACAGAAGAAATAGAAATGAAAAAGATTGCTAGATGAAGTTTTTTTTTTTTTTGAAAATAAGCAAGAAAACTCAATGAGAAAAGCAGAGAAACTCCAAAACATATGTACTTCATCTAGACAGGGGTCGGCGACTAGGTCACCTATGTTTGAGTATATTGACTTAGGAGTCAAATGAGAACATTTGATCATAGGTCATACTCATCGTTTAAGCTCAAAAATGGGGTTGCCATTTTTCGATTAAGCATTTGATGTGATCACATCTTTTGAAGCTGCTTGTACTCATGTCTTTGAGCAAAGCTTCTTCAAGATGTGAAAGACATACCTTGGGCTTGTTGTTGCTTGTACTCATGTAGGTGAACTTGATGTAGATGCTCATAGAATGTGAAGTTGGAGCACCATTTCCAATTGTATAGTTCATCTTCCTACATGGGTTAGGCAAGCAAGGAAATACTCAAGAATATCCAAGATGACAAGAGTGAAGTACTAGACGTATAAGGTGTCATAAAGGATATGTGGAATTTTGTTCCTTGAGCTCAACTTCCCAAAGGGCTAGATACTTGGTCAATGACAAGATTACTCATGATTTGAGTGTGTGTGATAATCTTGTGGAATGTAGAACATCCAAGTACCTGCAAGGAGTTAGATGCAATACAAGGGGGCAAATGTGTCCAAGACATATGATCATCATCATAAGAGAAATATCAAGGATTAGTCAATTAGGCTCATGCCTTGCATGCACCAATGGAGTTTTCACTCCAAGTTTGAAGCATCAATGATGTTCAACTCACTCCTTAAGCGACAAAACACTTTCTCATCAAGTGGTTTTGTGAAGATATCTGCAAGCTGTTTGTCAAGATTGAACATGCTTAAGATCAATGTCACCCTTAGCAATGTGATCACGAATAAAATGGTGACGAACTTCAATGTGTTTCGTGCGAGAGTGTTGCACGGGATTGTGTCCAATCTTAATCGCACTCTCATTGTCACAAAGCAAAGGAACATGTCTCGCATGTATCCATAATCCTTAAGCGTTTGTGTCATCCATAGCAACTGAGCACAACACGAACCAGCAGCAATATATTCTACTTCGGCAGTAGATAATGATACCGAATTTTGTTTCTTGGATGACCAAGATACAAGGGATCGACCGAGGAATTGACACGTACCCGAAGTTGACTTTCTATCAATCTTGTCTCCGGCATAGTCCGAGTCGGAATAGCCAACAAGATCGAAAGAGGCCCTCTTAGGATACCAAATGCCAAAGTTAGGTGTGTGTATCAAATATCTCACAATTCTTTTAATAGCTTTAAGATGACATTCCTTAGGGGCTGCTTGATATCGAGCACACATGCATACACTCAACATTATGTCAGGACGAGAAGCACAGAGATATAGTAGAGAACCAATCATGGATCGATAAACCTTTTGATCAACAGGTTCTCCATCTTTAGTCAAGTCATTATGTCCACTAGTAGGCATGGGGGTTCTCATACCTTTGCTCTCTTGCATGTTGAACTTCTTGAAGAGATCCTTAGTGTACTTTGTTTGTGAGACAAAAGTACCCTCCTTAGATTGCTTGATTTGCAACCCAAGGAAGAATTTGAGTTCACTCATCATGGACATCTCATACTTCTCCGACATAAGCTTTCCAAACTTCTCACTAAAATCAGGGTTAGTTGAACCAAAGATAATATCATCAACATATATTTGGCACACAAATAGTTCACCATCAACCCTTTTTGGGAATAGCGTTGAGTCTATTTTTCCAATCTCAAATCCTTTTTCAAGAAGAAAGCTAGTCAAGCATTTGTACCAAGCTCTAGGGGCTTGTTTAAGACCATAAAGAGCTTTGTGCAACTTGTAAACATGATTAGGCTTTTTAGGATTCACAAATCCGGGAGGTTGTTTCACAAATACTTCCTCCTCAATTTCACCATTTAGGAAAGCACTTTTAATGTCCATTTGATAGAGAGTAAAGTCATGGTGGTTGGCATAAGCAAGAAGAATGCGAATGGACTCAAGTCTAGCAACGGGGGCATATGTCTCACCATAGTCCATAC
The DNA here is from genome assembly GCA_021437245.1 of Aegilops speltoides. Lineage (NCBI taxonomy): Eukaryota > Viridiplantae > Streptophyta > Magnoliopsida > Poales > Poaceae > Aegilops > Aegilops speltoides. The sequence goes on from CM038142.1 coordinate 407,911,953, forward strand.
CTTCGACTTGTGTGTAACCTTGTGCTACTGAGGCGAGCCTTGTTGCGGATGACTTGTCCATCTTCATCTTGCTTGTTCCGAAACACCCATTTGGTTCCAATGACGTTTTGGTCATCATTGGGCTTCTCTACCAAAGTCCAAACGTTGTTCCTCTCGAAGTTGTGTAACTCTTCGTGCATAGCGTTCACCCAATCCGGGTCTTCAAGCGCTTCTTCTACCTTCATAGGTTCAAGACTAGAAATGAATGAGTAATGCTCACAAAAGTTAGCTAAACGAGTTTTAGAGCGAGTGATTCTCCCGGAGTCGATGTCATTCATCATTTGTTCCACGGGATGGTCCTTCTTGACTCTTGCTCGAACTCGGGATAGCTTTTGTCGTGGTCGTGGCTGAGCTTCCTCATCATCCTCATCTTCTTCTTCATCATTGTTGTTGGTGTTGTCTTGAGGTGGTGGAGAAGGAGGTTGTGGTGGATCTTCTTGTCGCACTTCCTCATCTTGGTGAGTTCCACTTGTGGAAGCCTCCATGTTGCCTTGAGGTACACCTTGCCGTGAGGTAGGGGGCTCCACATATGTAGATGAGGTACTCTCCTTCACTTCCATGGGACGAATCTTTCCAATGGATAAATCTTGAATGGCTTCCGATGGGTCCTTGTCTCCTACATCAATAGGCATTTGCTCTACTTGCGAGCCATTAGATTCATCAAACTTCACGTCTACCGTCTCTTCAACCTTTCGGGTGAAATTGTTGTAGACACGGTAGGTGTGAGAGTTTGATCCATAACCGAGAAAAAAAAACCTTCATGAGTTTTAGGAGCAAATTTAGACCGACGATGCTTATCAAGGATATAGCATTTTGAACCAAAGACACGAAAATATCCCACTTGGGGTTTGTTACCGGTAAGGAGCTCGTATGAAGTCTTGCCGAGGAGCTTGTGAAGATAAAGCCTGTTGATAGCATGACAAGCTGTCTCGACGGCTTCTCCCCAGAAGTGTTTCGGTGTCTTGTATTCATCAAGCATCATTCTCGCCATCTCAATGAGCGTTCGGTTCTTCCTCTCAACAACTCCATTTTGTTGAGGTGTGTATGTAGCCGAGAACTCATGTAGAATCCCTTCCTCATCGAGAAAAGAGTCCACATGGGCGTTCTTGAACTCCGTTCCATTGTCGCTCCGAACTTTCTTGATCTTCACCTCAAATTGATTTTGGGCCTTTCTAGCAAAGGTTTTGAAGATTTTCTGAACCTGCGATTTGTCATCTAGGAAAAATACCCACGTAAATCTGGAAAAATCATCAACAATAACTAGACCAAAGGAGTTACCACCAAGGCTTTTGTAAGCATTGGGACCGAAGAGATCCATATGAAGAAGCTCAAGCGGTCTCCTTGTGGTCATGAGATTCTTCACGGGATGACTTCCACCTACTTGTTTTCCTGCTTGACATGCACTGCAGAGTCTATCTTTGTCAAAGAAAACATCTTTAACACCAAGAATGTGATCACCTATGATTAGCTTATCTAGATTACGCATACCAACATGTCCAAGCCTTCTATGCCAAAGCCAACCTTTAGCAGATTTAGCAATAAAGCAAGTTCTAGGTTGAGCTTTCTTAGTGAAATCGACAATGTATAAATCACCTCTACGAATACCGGTAAAGACCATGTTATGATTGTCACGACGAAAAACTTGGCAATCTACTTTGGTGAATAGCACATTGAATCCAAAGTCAGCTAATCTAGACACGGAGAGTAAATTGTATCCAAGTGATTCAACAAGCATGACATTTTGAATGGAGCTATCATGAGATATGGCCACCTTACCAAGGCCAAGTACCTTACCCTTGGAGTTGTCTCCAAAAGTCACATACTTGCGTGGACCATCGTTCTTTGCAAGCTCTCGAAACATGTCTTCATCTCGGTCATGTGATCGGTGCATCCACTATCAAGAATCCACTCTTTTCCACGGATATGTAGTCTCTCAGATTTGCCATAAGATCGAGACTCTTCATGATCTTGTCTAGCTCGGTGTCGAATCGAATGTCGTCATCATGCTCATGCTCATCATCATATTGACCCATAGATAATTCATCATCAATACCTAGGTCAATTTGACAATGACTTGCATCAGTTTTGTCAGAGTGACGATAATCATCGGAATGCAATACAAGAGCATTTCTAATTTGAACATTGATAAAACCGGGATCACCCTTCTTTTTCATAAGATCACGAAGCTCAAAGAAGCATTTATCAAAGTTGGGATCTTTGGGGCGCATCATATCAAATTCAACAGTCTTGTATAGAATTTCATCAAGACCTCTCAAAGAGTAGTCCGGATAAAGTTCTTCCAAGAACTTCCACATAGCATGGGCGCACTCAAAGTTTGTGACAAGCTCAAGTAAGTTATCGGGCAAACCTCTAATGATAAGATTGACAGTTCTAAGGTTCTGAAGCAAATCAAGCTCTTCATCCATAGTAGGGTGCAAGGGGTCAAATGGTGGTACATATGGGGTTTCAACATATTTGCATAAGTTGTACATCTTAAAGATAGCAAGCATTTCAATCCTCCACGAGTTATAGGACACTCCATCAAGAATAGGCACTCTATGACTAACACTCCCAAGCGTGAACCGTCCATCTTCCTCCAATGGTGTGCAAACCAAAGCAATGGAGACCAATGCTCTGATACCAATTGTAGGATCGTTGAAGGTAAGAGTGTCTAGAGGGGGGGTGATTAGACAACTCGACAAGATAAAAGTTTATGCCTTTTGATAGAACAAGTTTTTAGCAAGTTCACAATGAAGATCAAGTCAAGCATCATGCATACAAGTCGAGCAACATACTACACATGCAATTCTAGAGTATGGGGCAGCGGAAAGTAAATTGCACATATAGTAAGGGAGAGATTGTGAAGAGCAAACGTCATTTGGAGACACGGAGATTTTTCTCGTGGTTCCGATAGGTGGTGCTATCGTCAATCCACGTTGATGGAGACTTCAACCCACGGAGGGTAACGGCTGCGAGAGTCCACGGAGGGCTCCACCCACGAAGGGTCCACGAAGAAGCAACCTTGTCTATGCCATCATGGCTTACGTCCACGGAGGACTAGCCTTACTCGGGGTAGATCTTCACGAAGTAGGCGATCTCCTTGCCCTTACAAACTTCTTGGTTCAACTCCACATCTTGACGGAGGCTCCCAAGCGACACCTAACCAATCTAGGAGGCACCACCCTCCAAAAGGTAATAGATGGTGTTGGTGATGATGAACTCCTTGCTCTTGTGCTTCAAATGATAATCTCCCCAACACTCAACTCTCCTCACTGATTTGGCTATGGTGGAAGAAAGGATTGAGTGGAAAGCAACTTGGGAAGGCTAGAAATCAAGTTTCATATGGTGGGAGTGGAGCAACTTGATCTCAACACAAGGGTAGGTAGTTTTCTTCTCGAAATGTAAGGTAGGAGTGGTAGTACTTTCGATGGCTCTCTCCACGAATGAAGAGGAGGTGGAGGGTATTTATAGCCTCCACACAAAATCCAACCGTTACACACATTTGACCAATCTCGGTCGGACCGAAGTTGACAACTCGGTGAGACCGAAAGTTCAAATCTTGTGAGCGTTGGGATTTTCAGTGGGACCGAAAATACAATCTCGGTTAGTCCGATTCTTCCAAAGTCTAGGGTTTGCCAATCTCGGTGGGACCGACTTTCTCATCTCGGTGACACCGATTTGAGTCTGAAGGTTCTGAAGCTTGGCAACACCAATTCGGTATGACCGAGTTTGGAATCGGAAAATCCGAAATTCTTAGGGTTTGGATATATGGCTGAGGTGGTTCATCTCGGTGTGACTGAGTTTATGGAATCGGTGGGACCGAGATTACTTATGGGTTTATGTTGGAATGAAAGATTGCTGATAGTTTGAGAGATAAATCACTAAGCACTTAGAGCAACCAGATCATCATCATAACCTCATCCCCTTTTAATAGTATTGGCTTTCCTATGGACTCAATGTGATCTTGGATCACTAAAACAAATGGAGTCTTGAGCTTTTGCCAATCCTTTCCTTAGCATCCTAGGGGTTCACCTCTTCAGTCCTTTTGCCATGCCAGAGTGATTGACTTTCCTGAAACATACTTGTTAAAAGCATTAGTCCAACCACAAAGTATGTTGTCATTAATTACCAAAACCACCTAGGGAGCAAATGTGCTTTCACGGTGTTGCCGGAGCAACCATGTTTACTTCTCTGTTAATGACCTTCAGTCGACTTTTGCTTTCGGTATCAGCAAAAATCACCAAGGTGGCATTGACATTGGGATAACCATCGTCATCATCCTTATCCTCTTCTTCCTTGTCAGGCTCTTTGTCCTTATCACTGGGTTTACTCTCTCGGAAGCTCTGGATTAGGAGTCGACATTGTCGAGTGGTATGCTTCGGGAGAATCAGGTTCCCCTCCTCATCTTTCTTGGTGTGAATATGACACGGCAAATCCATCACATCATTTCCTTCCTGATCCTTCACCTTCTTGGGGGTCCAAGGCCCTTTAGGTTTCCCTTTGAACTTTCCTTGATTTAACACCGCTGCCTCGGCAGGACCTGCTACCTCAGCCTTTCGCTTCTACTTCCGACTGGAATTTCCTCCTCCGGTGTCCTGGGAGACTGTTTTGTGCTTGCCACTCCGGAGTTGGTCTTCCTCTTCGCGGTTAGCATATTTGGTAGCAATCTCCATCATCCGAGTCAAAGACATATCTCCTGTCCGACCGAATTTCAGAACGAGCCCTCTATAGCGAACGCCTTCCTTCAAAGCACACACTGCTTGGTGACCTGACACATTTTCCACTGTGTATTGCAGAGTGATCCATCTCTGGATATAGTCCCTCAGGGTTCCATTCGGTTTCCGCATGCAATGCTGCAGCTCTGGTAGACCGGCAGGTCTCTTGCAAGTGCCCTCAAACGTTCTGGTGAACACTCGGGCTAACTCATCCCAACTCAAAATACTCCCAGGTGCCAACTGACTCAGCCAAGCTCTGGCAGACCCTTTAAGCATCAGAGGAAGGTGCTTCATGGCCACCTCATCGCTACCGCCAGCGATGTGCATAGCCACTCGGTAGTCTTCAAGCCAAATATCGGGCTTTGACTACTTTGTAAGCTTCATCGACGATCGCCGATCTGAAGTTATGGGGTATCTCAGCAGCTCTGATGGCCCTTCCGGAACATTATGGGCCGGAAACGTGGACTCTGCCCCCACTGGGTCTGTTCTGATCCAACCCTTCTCTGTATGCTCCGTTCCGGTCGACCAAACCTTGCACAAGGACGGACCTTGCGTCAAAGCCAGGTTCTCTGGGGTCGACTGGAACTCTGCGGTCGTTCCCGTACGGATGCCTGTCATCATTGCGCCGGGGCGCGTATGACCCGTCCCTCGGAAGGGGCGAAGGCGCTCGACGGCAGTTGTCGCGGGCGTACTCACGATCATATTCGCCATGAGCTCTTCCCAAGTACCAATCCTTGCGGTGATCACGGCCTCACTGTCGGAAAGGGGACCTGGGACTGTGAGTCGACTGAACGGTATCTGCTCTCACCGATCTGCTGTGGATCCTGTTCCGCGACTGGGAAATAGCGGAGTTCTGGTCTCCCGCTGCTCAGAGCAATGTTCTGATCTTCTCCAGGCCTCTCCCAGCCTCTGAACGAGACGAGTGAATAGACTCTGCAATACGTGCATCATCTGCCAAAATTTTGAATCGGTGTATGGAATAACTGAGTTTCCAGCGGGAACAACTATCGAGGACGTCGACTGGATTGGGGAATCAGTCAACAAGCACGCTCGTCGAGAGAATGTTGGAGATTCTCTAGACAAGTGTGCTCAGCCAGAGTGGCCAGGCGCACCGCCTCCAAGGCCCGGGCCTCGGCAGTTTCCCCTATGATGGGGGTCTGAAGAGCCTCCACAATGCGGCGGTGCAACTCCTGCCTCTGCTGTGAGCTGAGAGGTTGGGGCTGGTACTCTTCGTGGTCGAGTGACGGACCAGCGCTTCTGCCGCCATCGCTGCTGTGATGGAAGCCAGGTGGACCGCGATGGGAGTCGACCATGAGGACATCCGCCGTGGGATCACAACTCCCGCTCTCAGAAAGAGTATCTGCGAAATCAGTCGACAGGTCGACCGATCCGCGAGAATACATGTCGGGCTCAATATCCGCAACTTGGGGGGTGAAGGCTTGACGAGCCACTGCATGTCTCACCCATCGCTAGAGCCGTGAAGGACCAGACCGCTTGCGGCAGCGTCTAGCGGAGTGAGTCGACAATGCGACGACCGACAGGTACTATGAAGACGGCTGCCTGAGGAGGACGCCGTAGGAACTCGCGTGGAAGTGCGCCGAGCCACGAGCTGGGAGGGCCTCGACGTCGAGGGGAGCCTCCTGGAGCCATGCCGAGTTGTCGACGATGAAAGTGAGCGCGCTGAGTCCGAACTCGCGGCCCATGACCAAATCGCCACCTGAAACCATGCTGATGAAGGTCGGAGAAAATGCAACCTCGCTGGAAGTCGCTAATACGCTTTGCCCCATGGTGGGTGCCAACTATCGTGGTACTAAGTCTGACAGTAAGTATAGGGGGTACGAATGTGGAGGAAAGGTCCTAGCTACGGCAAGATTGTACGCAAGTGTTTACGAGTTCAGGCCCCTCTCGGAGGAGGTAAAAGCCCTACGTCTCGGTGCCCAGAGGCGGTCGACTGGAATATATGAGTGTGTGTGTGTGTGTGTGTTACGAGGGGTGCGAACCCTTGTGCCAGAGAAGGGGGGTGGCTTATATAGAGTTCGCCAGGACCCCAGCCATCCCCCGTTACAGAGGGTTCAATGTACATAAAGATTGAGGCGTTATAGGTAACGCCAGCCTTAAGTGCCTTAAATGACCTTAAAGACTACGGAGTGAATGCTTGCCCGTTGTTCTTCTGAGTGACTCCTGGTCTTCAGTAGGTCGAGTGATTTCTTGTATGGTCGAGTGGTAGACTAGTCGTGTGACTTTGGGAAGGAGGGGTACCCGAGTGGTTGATTGGTCGAGTGGATCGCACTCGACGCTTTGCTGGGTACTCCCTGCTGTCTCTTGAGCTTCTTTGCTTCTAAGGTAGTGACCTTGGGTAGGGCATATAGGTCAGGCCTATGACCCTACCCTAGGTCTGTATCATCATCAGAGGGCGTGCCCCCTGCCTTGTGGGCCCCTCGTGACTCCCCTGACCTAACTCTTTGTCCTATATATTCCCAAATATCCCCAAACCACCAGAAGCATCCACGAAAACACTTTCCCGTCGCCGCAACCTTCTGTACCCATGAGATCCCATCTAGGGGCCTTTTCCGACGTCCTTTGGGAGGGGGATTCTATCATGGAGGGCTTCTACATCAACTCTATTACCCTTTCGATGAAGCATGAGTAGTTTACCTCAGACCTACGGGTCCATAGCTAGTAGCTAGATGGCTTCTTCTCTCTCTTTGATTCTCAATACCATGTTCTCCTCGATGTTCTTGGATATCCATCCAATGTAATCTTCTTTTGCGGTGTGTTTGTCGAGATCCGATGAATTGTGGATTTATGATCAACTTATCTATCAATATTATGTGTATCTTCTCTGAATTCTTATATGCATGATTTGATATCTTTGTAATTCTCTTCGAACTATTGGTTTAGTTTGGCCAACTAGATTGGCTTTTCTTGCAATGGGAGATATGCTTAGCTTTGGGTTCAATCTTGTGGTGCCCTTTCCCAGTGACAGTAGGGGCAGTAAGTCATGTATTGTATTGTTGCCATCGAGGATAAAAAGATGGGGTTTACCTCATATTGCTTGTGTTTATTCTTCTACATCATGTCATCTTACTTAATGCATTGCTCTGCTCTTCATGAACTTAATACTTTAGATGCAGGAAGGAGCCGGTCGATGTGTGGAGTAATAGTAGTAGATGCAGAATCATTTCGGTCTAGTTGACTGGACGTGATGCCTATATTGCATAATCATTGCCTTAGATATTGTCATAACTTTGCGCTTTTTTATCAATTTCTCGACAGTAATTTGTTCACCCACCGTGTTATTTGCTATCTTGAGAGACGCCACTAGTGAAACCTATGGCCCCGGGGTCAATTTTCCACCATATAAGTTTCCGATCTTCTATTTTCCATCATATTAGTTTTCGATCTACTATTTTGCAATCTTTTACTTTCCGATCTATAAACCAAGAAACCCAAAAAATATTTCACTTTTTGTTTATCTATCTCTATCAGATCTCACTTTTGCAAGTAACTGTGAAGGGATCGACAACCCCTTTATTGTGTTGGGTGCAAGTTGTTTGATTGTTTGTGCAGGTCTTGGTGATTTGTGCGTTCTCTCCTACTGGATTGATACATTGGTTCTCTAACTCAGAGAAATACTTATCTCTACTTTGCTACATCACCCTTTCCTCTTCAAGGGAAAAACCAACACAAGATCAAGAAGTAGAAGGAAGAATTTCTGGCGCCATTGCCGGGGAGATCTACGCCAAGTCAAGACATACCAAGTACACATCATAAAACTCTTATCTCTTGCATTACATTATTCGCCATTTGCCTCTTGTTTTCCTCCCCCCCACTTCTAAAACGATTTTCGAAAAGATTCGCCCTTTTTCTTCGCCCCTCTTCCGTTCATCTTTTCGTTTGCTTTTTGTTTGCCCGTTTGCTGGATTGGTTTTTTGTCGTCATGTCAGAATCTGGGGAGATTAGCGTTGAAAAAAATAGTAGTAACAATGAGGGAAACTTTGATGATTTTGCTAATATTAATCCTCATGAAGAATCTACTATCTTGCACACTAAAAAACTTCGCATAGGTGGCGGCAATATTATTGGAAAAGGGGTTATTCAAGATTTCTTTACTTGTGTTGGTGTTGTACCCACATTAGGAGTATCTATTCTCCATAAAACTAATAGTCTCGTGGATGCTATATCTTTGCTTGTAGTTGAACGTGAAAGAAAATTTGTTCACATGCATCCTTGCATACAGAGGACCTTTCTAGAATTTTCTAATATCGAGCATTATTCTATTAAGCGCGCCGCCACTATATTTCTAGCCCATGAGTTTAGATTTATTTTAAAAGAAGCTAGTGAATTTTTTGCGCATTACAAAGTAGATGGTGGTCAACCTCCCATAGAAGGGATTCTCTTTAATCAAGAAGAAGTAATGTGTTTGCGATCTCTCGATCATGTTGTTTATAATGAAAATTTGAGAAAAAAGGTTCCTACCGATGTTTTAGTTGATAAAATTTCTGAACTTAATGACAATTTTGCTATACAAAACAATGGATTGGGTTTTTCTCTTGGAAATAAACTTATGACTTTTTGCCAAAAGAACGCTTACAATGATGAGTTGGTCAGACAATATGAGGGGCCAAAGGAGGAACCAATTCCTCCCGAGCTTGATCTTGGGGATTCTTATCCCATTAAATTTAGCCCTTTTGATTACTTTTGCTTACCACAAAGAAAACTTGCTACTGAAAGAAGGGAGTATGAGATGACTTTTTGAGATTTGCCTTATCATTATTACGATTATACCTAGTTCTATTCGTGTTTTTATGCCTAGTTAAGGGCGTTAAACAATAGTGCTTGTTTGGAGGTAACCCAATTTTATTTTGTTCTTTGATTTTTGTTCCTATTTTGCTTTGAATAATTAATCTAGCCTCTAGTTAGATGTGGTTTTGTCTTTTATTTAGTGTTTGTGCCAAGTAATACCTTTGGGATGGCCTACGGTGATAGCTGTTTTGATCTTGCTGAAAAACAGAAACTTTTGCACCCAGAAAATTAATTTTCAATATGCACAGGAGCGTATTTTTGATCTGATTATTTCTGCCCAAGATTGGTACACAAATTTTCTAGGTTTTCCTTATTTTTCAGAATTTTTAGAGTTACAGAAGTATTCGAAGTTTCCAGATTGGTATAGACTGTTCTGTTTTTGACAGATTCTATTTTCTATGTGTTGTTTGCTTATTTTGATGAATCTATGGGTAGTATCGGGGGGGGGGGGGGGTATGAACCTTGGAAAAGTGAGAATACAGTAGATAATACACCAATATAAATAAATAATGCATTCACAACAGTGCCATAAAGTGGTGATTTATTTTCTTATACTAACGGAGTTTATGAGATTTTCTGTTGAGTTTTGTGTTGTGAAGTTTTCAAGTTTTGGGTAAGGATTTGATGGACTATGGAATAAGGAGCGGCAAGAGCCTAATATTGGGGATTCCCAAGGCACCCCAAGGTAATATTCAAGGACAACCAAGAGCCTAAGCTTGGGGATGCCCCAGAAGGCATCCCCTCTTTCGTCTTCGTCTATCGGTAACTTTACTTGAGGCTATATTTTTATTCACCACATGATATGTGTTTTGCTTGGAGTGTCTTGTATGATATGAGTCTTTGCCTTTTATTTTGCCACAATCATCCTTGCTGTACACACCTTTTGAGAGGGACACGCATAAATCGTGATCTATTAGAATACTCTATGTGCTTCACTTATATTTTTTAGAGCACGGCGGTGGTTTTATTTTATAGAAATTGTTGAACTCTCATGCTTCACTTATATTATTTTGAGAGTCTTTTTAGACATCATGGTAATTTGCTTTGGTTATAAAATTTAGTCCTAATATGATAGGCATCCAGGAGGGATATAATAAAAACTTTCATATAAAGTGCATTGAATACTATGAGAAGTTTGATTCCTTATGATTGTTTTTAGATATGAAGATGGTGATATTAGAGTCATGCTAGTGAGTAATTGTGAACTTGAGAAATACTTGTGTTGAGGTTTGTGATTCCCGTAGCATGCACGTATGGTGAACCGCTATGTGATGAAGTCGGAGCATGATTTATTTATTGATTGTCTTCCTTATGGGTGGCGGTCGGGTCGAGCGATGGTCTCTTCCTACCAATATATCCCCCTAGGAGAATGCATGTAGTACTTTTTTTTGATGAGTAATAGATTTTTGCAACAAGTATATGAGTTCTTTATGACTAATGTTGAGTCCATGAATTATACGCACTCTCACCCTTCCACCATTGATAGCCTCACTTGTGCCGCGCAACTTTCGCCAGTACCATACACCCACCATATACCTTCCTCAAAACAGCAACCATACCTACATATTATGGCATTTCCATAGCCATTCCGAGATATATTGCCATGCAACTTTCCACCATTCCATTTATTATGACACGCTTCATCATTGTCATATTGCTTTGCATGATCATGTAGTTGACATCGTATTTGTGGCAAAACCACCTTTCATAATTATTTCATACATGTCACTCTTGAGTCATTGCACATCACACCGCTGGAGGCATTCATATAGATTCATATTTTTGTTCTAAGTATCAAGTTGTAATTCTTGAGTTGTAAATAAATAAAAGTGTGATGATCATCATTATTAGAGCATTGCCCCAGTGAGGAAAGGATGATGGAGACTATGATTCCCCCACATGTCAGGATGAGACTCCGAACGGATATAAAAAGAAAAAAGAAAAAATATAGGGAAAAAGAGAGAAGGGGCAATGTTACTATCCTTTTTCCACTTGTGATTCAAAGTAGCACCATGGTCTTCATGCTAGAGAGTCTCCTATTTTGTCACTTTCATGTGCTACTGGGAATTTTTCATTATAGAACTTGGCTTGTATATTCCAACAATGGGCTTCCTCAAATCGCCCTAGGTCTTCATGAGCAAGCAAGTTGGATGCACTCCCACTTAGTTTTTCTTTTTGAGCTTTCATAAACTTACAGCTCTTGTGCATCCGTTGCATGGCAATCCCTACTCACTCACATTGTCTATTGACGGGCATCCCCATAGCCCGTTGATACGCCTAGTTGATGTGAGACTATCTCCCTCTTTTTTTGTCTTCTCCACAACCACCATATTTTATTCCACCTATAGTGCTATGTCCATGGCTCACGCTCATGTATTACGTGAAAGTTGAAAAGGTTTGAGAACACCAAAAGTATGAAACAATTGCTTGGCTTGTCATCGGGGTTGTGCATGATTTGAGTATTTTGTGTGGTGAAGATGGAGCATAGCCAGACTATATGATTTTGTAGGGATAACTTTCTTTGGCCATGTTATTTTGAGAAGACATAATTGCCTTGTTTGTATGCTTGAAATATTATTGTTTTTATGTCAATATTAAACTTTGGTTTTGAATCTTATGGATCTAAACATTCATGCCACAATAAAGAAATATTACATGGATAAATATGTTAGGTAGCATTCCACATCAAAAATTCTATTTTTATCATTTACCTACTCGAGGACAAGCATGAATTAAGCTTGGGGATGCTTGATACGTCTCCAACGTATCTATAATTTTTGATTGTTCCATTCTATTATATTATTTGTTTTATATGTTTTATATGCATTAATATGCTATTTAATATTATTTTTGGGACTAACCTATTAACCTAGAGCCTAGTGCCAGTTTCAGTTTTTCCTTATTTTTGAGCTTCGCAGAAAAGGAATACCAAACGGAATGAAACCTTTGCGATGATTTTTCTTTGACCAGAAGACACCCAGGAGACTTGAAGATCAAGTTGGAAGAGCCACGAGGCGATGAAAAGGGGGAAGGGTGCACCTAGGGGGGTAGGGCGCCCCCCTACCTTGTGGGCCCCTCGTGACTCCCCTGACCTAACTCTTCATCCTATATATTCCCAAATATCCCCAAACCACCAGAAGCATCCATGAAAACACTTTCTCGCTGCCGCAACCTTATGTACCCGTGAGATCTCATCTAGGGGCCTTTTCCGGCCTCCTGCCAGAGGGGGATTCGATCACGGAGGGCTTTACATCAACTCTATTGCCCTTCCGATGAAACGTGAGTAGTTTACCTCAGACCTACAGGTCCATAGTTAGTAGCTAGATGGCTTCTTCTCTCTCTTTGATTCTCAATACCATGTTCTCCTCGATGTTTTTGGAGATCTATCAGATGTAATCTTCTTTTGTGGTGTGTTTGTCGAGATCCGATGAATTGTGGATTTATGATCAACATATCTATGAATATTATTTGTATCTTCTCTGAATTCTTATATGCATGATTTGATATCTTTATAAATCTCTTCGAACTATTGGTTTAGTTTGGCCAACTAGATTGGTTTTTCTTGCAATGGGAGAAGTGCTTAGCTTTGGGTTCAATCTTGCGGTGTCCTTTCCCAGTGACAGTAGGGGCAGCAAGGCACATATTGTATTGTTACCATCTAGGATAAAAGATGGGATTTACATCATATTGCTTGAGTTTATTCCTCTACATCATGTCATCTTACTTAATGTGTTACTCAGTTCTTTATGAATTTAATACTCTAGATGTCGGCAGGAGTCGGTCGATGTGTGGAGTAATAGTAGTAGATGCAGAATCATTTCGGTCTACTTGACACAGACGTGATGCCTATATTGCATAATCATTGCCTTAGATATCGTCATAACTTTGCGCTTTTCTATCAATTGCTCGACAGTAATTTGTTCACCCACCATTTTATTTGCTATCTTGAGGGAAGCCACTAGTGAAACCTATGGCCCCCGGGTCTATTTTCCATCATATAAGTTTCCAATCTTCTATTTTCCAACATATTAGTTTCTAATCTACTATTTTGCAATCTTTTACTTTCCGATCTATAAACCAAAAAACCCAAAAATATTTTACTTTTTGTTTATGTATATCTATCAGATCTCACTTTTGCAAGTAACTGTGAAGGGATTGACAACTCCTTTATCGCGTTGGGTGCAAGTTGTTTGATTGTTTGTGCAGGTCTTGGTGATTTGTGCGTTATCTCCTACTGGATTGATACCTTGGTTCTCTAATTGAGTAAAATACTTATCTCTACTTTGTTGCATCACACTTTCCTCTTCAAGGGAAAAACCAACGCAAGCTCAAGAAGTAGCACTTACTTGCGGTGTTACTCCGTTCTTATGAACTTAATACTCTAGATGCATGTTGGATAGCGGTCGATGTGTGGAGTAATAGTAGTAGATGCAGGAAGGAGTCGATCTACTTATCACGGACGTGATGCCCATATTCATGATCATTGCCTTAGATATCGTCATAACTTGCGCTTTTTTATCAATTGCTCAACAGTAATTTTTTTACCCACCGTATGCTTTCTTCAAGAGAGATGCCTCTAGTGAAACGTATGGCCCCTGAGTCTATTTTCCATCATATATTTTTAAATATATAAATGAAAAAACCCAAAAATACCATGCTGCAATTTATTTATTTTTTACTTTCTTTTACGTTTTAGTAATCTTTTATATCTATCTCTATTAGATCTCATCCTTGCAAGTGAACATGAAGGGATTGACAACCCCTTTATTGCGTTGGGTGCAAGTGTTTGATTGTTTGTGCAAGTGCATAGATTGGAGACTTTCTTGTACCTCCTACTGGATTGATACCTTGGTTCTCAAATTGAGGGAAATACTTATCTCTACTTTGCTGCATCATACTTTCCTCTTCAAGGGAAAAATCAACGCAAGCTCAACAAGTACTAGGCTGCACTGGTCAGCTCGTCTCGATGTTACTATGACTCAGCCAACAGGAGTTCAAGTTTGATTAAAGTCCAGCTAAACTTGAATGATCCTGAGTCATAATAACCTCATGAAGTAATAGTGCACATGAACATGTTCTCAACATGAGCATGTATGGAGAGCATAACCATATGAATCATAACATCAATAGCAATAAAGCATTTACTCTACGAGATTTAGATGAACATGGCATAGCGATGATCATGCATAACATAGGTACTTTCATAGCTGACGATAATAATGCATCAGAGAACGTCACTGTCACCAGCATGTACTAGCAAGAATGACATCCTAGAATAATAATACTAGCAAGTAATCACATACTAGCTGGGTGCTTAAGAACATAGCATGATGATGAGCATGAATCCACAAGCATACCGAAACAGTAATATCAGTAGTTAATGAACAAACAATTATTAAATATTTGAGTAGAAAACCATGGCTACTGCATGGCCATCATGCAAGTGGCTGTCGTGGCTTGCCTGGGGTTGACAGAGTCTCCTGGAGGAAGTGCGATGAACTCACGGAATGATTCGCTGGAACATTTCTCTCTCAAAGGGGGCTAAATAAGGGCAACGTAAAAATGGTCATTTTCAGTGTGAGACAACATAGTGAAAATGGTACTACCAGAACGGGCTCAGCGAGATGATAACGTGGGCTTTGGATTCACCTGATTCGGAGTTACAGTCGCGAAAATACACACGTTTGAAGACCAGGGACTAATCTATAAAAAGAATATTCACAGACAGGCCCTTGACGGTTAAAACGTAAAGCGCCTTTGGAGAAAATACATTTACTGCAAATCAAAACGCACTTTCAGCTGCAATAGATACAAAATATGCTTTTTGAAAATGGAATCATTTCCACTTATGCTGACTAGACCTGGGCTTCGGGTCACTTACATGTGGGGTCAAGGGGAAAAGCGGGGCTCGCCTGGCTCGGTCGAATTCTTCCTACCGCTGCCTCCTCTACAGAAACAGAGGAGGGGCGACCGGCGACGGTCCGGACGGCTCTAGCCACCTCAGGCAAGGGCGAGGCCACCAGTGGGACCAGTGTGTGAGGCCGCACTCGGCTGGCCCGTCTACTGGCGTCGGGGCAGCCCAGGTTGGCCATGGCTCATGGCGACAGAGAACAAGGGGAGGCGGCGGCCTAACTAGAAGGCTTCGGCCACGGTCACTCCGACGGCGAGCTTAGGGATGGGAGAGGATCTACGGCGTGTAGGGGATCCACTAGTGTGGTCGGGACAGGAAGAGAAGGCTCGAGCGGCCGGGATTTAGGCGATGCCGACGACGGCAATGGTGGCCGAGGGCGCGGTGAGGTGGCTCTGGTTGTCTTGGGAGGGAGAGGAGTGGGCGGTGATCTGCGGCAGAGGTTGGGGCATCCTCTTATAGCCGTGGGAAGGGCTCGGGAGAGCTCTAGAGCTCGTAGGCGTCCAAAAACTGGAGGAGGCAGAGACAATTGGTCACGTGCGTGGCTTCCAGCGAGTAACGACGGCGAGATAGGAAGGGGCCCAGGCATAGGAATGACCGTATGATCACAGGGAAACTCTAGGACAAGGAGAGGGCTCGAGAATGCGAAGGAACAGACGAGAACAGGGGATGCGTTTTGCCAGAGCGTGCAAACACGAATTCCAAGCACATAGTCACCGCATGAACAGGCGCACATGGTGCGCTCTGGCTGGCCAGACCATGTCAAGTAGATAGGTCATTCATCAGTGAGTGCCAAGAAGCAATTGACAAGCATAATAGCCCAAGATGTGACCAATGTTAGCTAGAATACAATGGAATGGAAAGGTGTTTCTACTGGGGTGGGAAGTTGGTCTGGAGATAGACTCTGGTCTTTGGGGGAGAGTGATCACATACTAAGATGATCATTGTGGCAGAGTTTTAGCTCAAATGGAGGTGTTAAGCGAGCACTTGCTTTGTAATGTGCCAAACTATCAGGAAAGTTGATGTTACATTCACATAAATGATTGGATTGAGATGAATTTTGGTGGATGCTAGTTATTTGGGCATATGAATACACTGTAAAAGTTTCATACCATTTGGAAATACCAAAATGGTACTTGCGTCACAATGCATCTCTCTCGGCAGAATCTTACGAAAATTCTTGAGGGGAATTGGCAAGATAACATGAGCCCAAATCTTGTGGAGGGATGTCATATGGGTAGGAGAAGGTCCTCGTAAGTTTGTAGCAAATATTAAGAAATATAAATATAGTTGCTTCACAAACTAAAAATCTGATCAGAAACAAAGATTTGATGATGTGCTCACATGGGTGGTTTAAATTAGCTCAAATTTGAAGTAGAGCTATTATTTGAGCATATGGAGGATGTGATAAAAATTCAACTCATTTGGATATGCCTAGCTTGGACCTCCTTCACAAATTTTCTTTCTGGATAGAAACTTTGGGAATTAGCTGAGGAATATTTACTAGGCAAGTTGAGTTGAATTTTGGCATGAGGCAATGATATGGATAGAAAAGAGTGACCAAAAAGTTTGGGGGCAATCAAGAAGATACAAATGACACTTCCTTCACAATGTGCCATTCAGGGCAGAATAGAAAAAAGAACATTTGTGAATTATTGTTGAACTAGGCAAGGAAGGATTTTGACATGTCTATGAAATATATGTCCCAAAGGATTTATGAGAATTATTTGGGAAATTTCTTGAAGACAAAAATATAGGTTGCTTCACAACTTAGGGTAGAAAGGATTATTCCTTTAAGAGAAAAAGGAATATTCCCAAGAAAAACAATATTAGGATTGGTCCAACATGGGAAATGACATGATCTTGGGATGATTTTGAGGATTACAAGCCACTTTGGAGACCAGGAAGAGATGATCTTCCCAGGTTTCCTGACCACGGAGCCACATAAAAGCAATTTCAATAAGATCCCAAAGAAATTCAAATAAAAAAGAAAAGACCACAATCCTGTTGGAAATATGCCCTAGAGGCAATAATAAATTAGTTATTATTATATTTCCATATCATACAACGGGTGTAAGATCATACAATGGAGATCAAAAGGAGCAAAATGATATTGGCCATATCATGTCACTATTTGATTGCATGTGATGTTTATCGTGTTTATGCATCTTGTTTACTTAGAACGACGGTAGTAAATAAGATGATCCCTAGAACAATTTCAAGAAGTGTTCTCCCCTAACTGTGCACCCTTGCTAAAGTTCGTCGTTTCGTAGCACCACGTGATGATCGGGTGTGATAGATCCTTACGTTCACATACAACGGGTGTAAGACAGTTTTACACATGCAAAACACTTAGGGTTAACTTGACGAGCCTAGCATGTACAGACATGGCCTCGGAACACAGAGACCGAAAGCTCGAGTATGATTCGTATGGAGGATACGATCAACATGAAGATGTTCACCGATGATGACTAGTCCGTCTCACGTGATGATCGGACACGACCTAGTTGACTCGGATCATGTAATCACTTAGATGACTAGAGGGATGTCTATCTGAGTGGGAGTTCATAAGATGAACTTAATTATCCTGAACATAGTCAAAAGATCTTTGCAAATTATGTCGTAAGCTCGCGCTTAAGTTCCACTGTTTAGATATGTTCCTAGAGAAAATATATAGTAGCGATTATGCGGACAGTAGAAAGCTTGTGTCCTTAATGCACCGCTCAGTGTGCTGAACCCCAAACATCGTTTGTGGATGTTGCGAACATCGGACATACACGTTTTGATATTACGTGATAGTTCAGTTAAACGGTTTAGAGTTGAAGCACCAAAGATGTTTTCGAAACATTGCGGAACATATGAGATGTTTCGAGGGCAGAAATTGGGATTTCAGGCTCGTGCCCACATCAAGAGGTATGAGACCTCCGATGATTTTCTTAGCCTGCAAACTAAGGGAGAAAAGCTCAATCGTTGAGCTTGTGCTCAGATTGTTTGAGTGCAACAATCACTTGAATCGAGTGGGAGTTGATCTTCTAGATGACATAGTGATGTTTCTCCAAAGTCATTGCCACCAAGCTGCTAGAGCTTCGTGATGAACTATAACATATCAGGGATAGATATGATGATCCTTGAGGTATTCGCGATGTTTGACACCGTGAAAGTAGAAATCAAGAAGGAGCATCAGTTGTTGATGGTTGGTGAAACCACTAGTTTCAAAAAGGGCAAGGGCAAGAAGGGATACTTCATGAAACGGCAAATCAGCTGCTGCTCTAGTGAAGAAACCCAAGGTTGAACACAAACCCGAGACTAAGTGCTTCTGTAATAAGGGGAACAACCACTGGAGCGGAATTACCCTAGATACTTGGTAGATGAGAAGGCTGGCAAGGTCGATAGAAGTATATTGGATATACATTATGTTAATATGTACTTTACCAGTACTCCTAGTAGCACCAGGGTATTAGATACCGGTTCGGTTGCTAAGTGTTAGTAACTCGAAATAAAAGCTACAGAATAAACAGAGACTAGCTAAAGGTGAGCTGACGATATGTCTTGGAAGTGTTTCCAAGGTTGATGTGATCAAGCATCGCACACTCCCTCTACCATCGAGATTTGGTGTTTGTGTTGAGCATAGACATGATTGGATTATGTCTATCGCAACACGGTTATTCATTTAAGGAGAATAATGGTTACTCTATTTATTTGAATAATACCTTCAATGGTCTTGCACCTAAAGGAATGGTTTATTGAATCTCGATCATAGTGATACACATTTTCATGCCAAAAGATATAAGATAGTAATGATAGTACCACTTACTTGTGGCACTGCCATGTAAGTCATATTGGTGTAATACGCATGAAGAAGCTCCATGTTGATGGATCTTTGGACTCGCTCGTTTTGAAAAGTTTGAGACATGCGAACCATGTCTATTGGTGTATACACATGAAGAAACTCCATGCAGATGGATCGTTTGGACTCACTTGATTTTGAATCACTTGAGATATGCAAATCATACCACATGGGCAAGATGGTGAAAAGCCTCGTTCAAAGAAGATGGAACAAGATAGCAACTTGTTGGAAGTAACACATTTTGATGTGTGCAGTCCAATGAGTCTTTGAGGCATCTGATGAATATCGTTATGTTCTTACTTCACAGATGATTCGAGTAGATGTTGAGTATATTTACTTGATGAAACACAAGTCTGAATTATTGAATGGTTCAGAGTGAAGTTGAAGATCATCGTGACAAGAGGATAAAATGTCTATGATATGATCATAGAGAAGAGTATCTGAGTTACGAGCTTTGGCACGCAATTAAGACATTGTGGAAATTGTTTCACAATTAATACCGCCTAGAACACCATAGTTTGATGGTGTGTCCGAACATCATAGTTGCACCCTATTGGATATGGTGCGTACCATGATGTCTCTTATCGAATTACCACTATCATTTATGGGTTAGGCATTAGAGACAACCACATTCACTTTAAATAGGGCACCACGTAATTCCGTTGAGATGACACCGTATGGTTTAGAGAAACCTAAGCTGTCATTTCTTAAAGGTTTGGGGCTGCGACGCTTATGTGAAAAAGTTTCAGGTTGATAAGCTCGAACCCAAAGCGGATAAAATGCATCTTCATAGGACACCCAAAACAGTTGGGTATACCTCCTAATTCAGATCCGAAAGCAATAGGGATTGTTTCTTGAATCGGGTCCTTTCTCGAGAAAAAGTTTGTCTCGAAAAGTTGAGTGGGAGGATGGTGGAGACTTGATATGGTTATTGAACCGTCACTACAACTAGTGTGTAGCAGGGCACAGGAAGTTGTTCCTGTGGCACCTACATCAATTGAAGTAGAAGCTTATGATAGTGATCATGAAACTTCGGATCAAGTCACTACCATACCTCGTAGGGTGACAAGGATGCGTACTGCTTCAGAGTGGTACAGTAATCTTGTCTTGAAGGTCATGTTGCTAGACAACAATGAACCTACGAGCTATGGAGAAGCAATGGTGGGCCCAAATTCCGATAAATGGTTATAAGCCATGAAATCCGAGATAGGATCCATGTATCAGAACAAAGCATGGACTTTGGTGGACTTGCCCGATGATCGGCAAGCCATTGAGATAAATGGATGTTTAAGAAGAAGACGGGCGTGGACGGTGATGTCACCGTCTATGAAGCTCGACTTGTGGCGAAGAGTTTTTCACAAGTTCAAGGAGTTGACTATGATGAGATTTTCTCATCCGTAGGGATGCTTAAGTCCGTCGGAATCATGTTAGCATTAGCTGCATTTATGAAATCTGGCAGATGGATGTCAAAACGAGTTTCCTTACCAGTCTTCGTAAGGAAAGGTTGTATGTGATACAATCCGAAAGTTTTTGTCGATCCTAAGGATGCTAAAAGGTATGCTGGCTCCAACGATCCTTCTAAGGACTGGAGTAAGCATCTCGGAGTTGGAATGTACATTTTGATGAGATGATCAAAGATTTTGGGTTTATACAAAAGTTTATGAGAAACTTGTATTTCCAAAGAAGTGAGTGGGAGCACTACAGAATTTCTGATGAGTATATGTTGTTGACATATTGTTGATCAGAAATGATGTAGAATTTCTGGAAAGCATATAGGGTTATTTGAAAAGTGTTTTTCAATAGAAAACCTGGATTAAGCTGCTTGAACATTGAGCATCAAGATCTATGAGGATAGATCAAAAACGCTTAATGGTACTTTCAAATGAGCATATACCTTGACATGATCTTGAAGGTGTTCAAGATGGATCAGTCAAGGAAGGAGTTCTTGCCTAAGATGTAAGGTATGAAGTCAAGACTTAAAGCTCGACTATGGCAGAAAAGAGAGAAAGGACGAAGGTCGTCCCCTATGTTTCAGACGTAGGCTCTATAGTATGCTATGCTGTGTACCGCACCGGAAGTGTGCCTTGCCATGAGTCAGTCAAGGGGTACAAGAATGATCCAGGAATGGATCATTGGACAGCGGTCAAAATTGTCCTTGGAGTAAATAATTACATGTTTCTCGATTATGGAGGTGATAAAGAGTTCGACGTAAAGGGTTACGTCGATGCAAGCTTTAACACCCATCCGAATGACTCTGAGTAGCAAACCGGATACGTATAGTGGAACAACCATTTGGAATAGCTCCAAGTGGAGCGTGGAAGCAGCATTTACAATATGACCTAGAGATTTGCGAAGTACATACGGATCTGAATGTTGCAGACCCGTTGACTAAAACCTCTCTCACAAGCAAAACATGATCAAACCCCAGAACTCATTGAATCTTAATCACATGATGATGTGAACTAGTTTAATGACACTAGTAAACTCTTTGGATGTTGGTCACATGGTGATGTGACCTGTGAGTGTTAATCACATGGCGATGTGAACTAGATTATTGACTCTAGTGCAAGTGGGAGACTGTTGGAAATATGCCCTAGAGGCAATAATAAATTAGTTATTATTATATTTCCTTGTTCATGATAATCGTTTATTATCCATGCTATAATTGTATTGATAGGAAACTCAGATACATGTGTGGGTACATAGACAACACCATGTCCCTAGTAAGCCTCTAGTTGACTAGCTCGTTGATCAATAGATGGTTACGGTTTCCTGACCATGGACATTGGATGTCGTTGATAGCGGGATCACATCATTAGGAGAATGATGTGATGGACAAGACAATCCTAAGCCTAGCACAGAGATCGTGTAGTTTGTATGCTAAAGCTTTTCTAATGTCAAGTATCTTTTCCTTAGACCATGAGATTGTGCAACCCCCGGATACCGTAGGAATGCTTTGGGTGTACCAAACGTCACAACATAACTGGGTGGCTATAAAGGTGCACTACTGGTATCTCCGAAAGTGTCTCATTGGGTTGGCACGAATCGAGATGGGATTTGTCACTCCGTAAACGAAGAGGTATCTCTGGGCCCACTCGGAAGGACATCATCATAATGTGCACAATGTGACCAAGGGGTTGATCACGGGATGATGTGTTACGGAACGAGTAAAGACACTTGCCGGTAACGAGATTGAACAAGGTATCGGTATACCGACGATCGAATCTCGGGCAAGTACAATACCGTTAGACAAAGGGAATTGTATACGGGATCGATTGAGTCCTTGACATCATGGTTCATCCGATGAGATCATCGTGGAACATGTAGGAGCCAACATGGGTATCCAGATCCGCTGTTCGTTATTGACGGAGAACGTCTCGGTCATGTCTACATGTCTCCGAACCCGTAGGGTCTACACACTTAAGGTTCGATGGCGCTAGGGTTATAAAGGAAATTTGTATGTGGTTGCGAATGTTGTTGAGTCCGGATGAGATCCCGGACGTCACGAGGAGTTCGGAATGGTCCGGAGGTAAAGATTTATATATGGAAAGTTGTTGTTGGGTTCGAAAAAGTTCGGTTTTTCGGTATTGTCTATCGGGAAGCTTCCAGAAGGTTCGGAGGATTTCGGAGGGGTCCGGAGGTCCGGAAATTGTTCCACCATGTCCAATACAGTAGCATGGGCTGTAGGGGGGCGCCCTAGCCTTAATGGGCCAGGGGCACCAGCCCCCCAAGGCCCATGCGCATGGGGAGGGAAAACCCTAAGGGGGAGGGCCTCCACTTGACTTGGGAGGCACTCCTCCCCCCCTTGGCCGCCGCCCTCTCCTCAGATTGGATCTGAGGGGGCCGGCCCCCCTCTCCCTTGCCCCTATATATATGTGAGGGGTGGGAGGGCAGCCGCACCACAAGTTCTGGCGCAGCCCTTCCCCTGTCCCAAGTACTCCTCCTCTCTCGCGGTGCTTGGCGAAGCCCTGCAGGATTGCCACGCTCCTCCACCACCACCACGCTGTTGTGCTGCTGCTGGATGGAGTCTTCCTCAACCTCTCCCTCTCTCCTTGCTGGATCAAGGCATGGGAGACGTCACCGGGCTGTACGTGTCTTGAACGCGGAGGTGCCATCCGTTCGGCACAAGGATCTCCGGTGATTTGGATCACGACGAGTACGACTCCTTCAACCTCGTTCTCTTGAATGCTTCCGCTTAGCGATCTACAAGGGTATGTAGATGCACTCACCTTCCCCTCGTTGCTGGTTTCTCCATAGACAGATCTTGGTGACACGTAGGAAAATTTTGAATTTCTGCTACGTTCCCCAACAAATCCAAGGTGTTACAAACCTTCCCCCTCCCCTTAAAGAAATCTCGTCCTCAAGATTTGGTTGCTCAGGGAACAAGCATGAATATATCTGACTTAACGAAACCGTTTCCAACTCGGGTATCCTTTTTCCTTTATATTATGTTCCTAGTGGATTTCATATGACTTGACTGCCTTGCTCTAGGGTGGTTTGCTTCAGTGTATACACATCCTGACAGGGCTTACCTCATATGTTACCCTGACTCCAAGTCTTTTATATCTATCGGCATAATGAGATGTGGTAGATTATCCTGACTGCTATATATGCCCTTCTAACAAGTCTGAGAGTGATTTCCGATGGATGTGTCATTCTCATATCCAGCATTGTTAAGATTCCATGGAGTTGTGAATAGATTTCCTCAACGGACACCAAGTATTTTAGTATTTGCATGGGGTTTCTCAAACAGAGGCACGTCCTCCGAATTCAAAATATTGTTGTGAATCATAACTATTCTCCTGGCGGAACATGACTTCTAACAGGTATTCCTGAATCATCTTGACTGGCTCCACTGTCTTGAGTATCAAATGCATACCAAAGATTTGACTATTACCTGTC
The DNA here is from genome assembly GCA_021437245.1 of Aegilops speltoides. Taxonomy (NCBI): domain Eukaryota; kingdom Viridiplantae; phylum Streptophyta; class Magnoliopsida; order Poales; family Poaceae; genus Aegilops; species Aegilops speltoides. The sequence goes on from CM038142.1 coordinate 407,936,170, forward strand.
GTGACCAGTATAAAGGAGTATGGTCTTATAAGAGCATCTCGAGACTTGACGGGCAGTGATTTTGATAAAAGAATCTTGTTCGCGGCAGGCTATGCTTTAAATAATCCCCCTATGTGAGGGTACATGCTTCGAGAATGTTGCTCAACATTCTGATTATTCATTCTATCAGTACATCCATTAAGAGGCCGGGTGATGCCATACCATGGTTGTTCAAGTCAAATTGCTGAATTGTCCTTGGGTATGACAGACTGGGATATACCATACTGACCATTCTTAGCATAATAGTTGGTTGAGAGGGTTACCTTGATATGGAGTCCTTACAGATAGAGTAGACCCCTTGGGTGTATGTTCCTGGTAATTTATCGGAATAAGTCTGTCTTGAGCATCCGGACCATGTCGTTCGCGCAACAGTCCTCACGCCTGTACTGCTGACCTTGCTTCTTCATTATTGTTCTCATTGTGTGGATTATTTGTTTAAAAGAGCTTGGCCACACACACACACACACACACACACACACACACACACACATAGATATATATATATATATTTATATATATATATATTCTTTGTGTGACCATAAGTACTGTCGGTGGAAATATTCTGTCAATCATACCGTGGCCTTGTTTATGTCTCGGGCCATTGAATATATACCAGGTTCGCGTGTGCTGATACGGAGCCACATAAAAGCAATTTCAAATAAAATCCCAAAGAAATTCAAAGAAAAAAGAAAATACCAAAATCAAAGGTGTTACACAATAGGAGAATCACGCAAATAATCGTCTTCAGCACCTACACACACAACAACCAATACTTGCACCCAATGCAGGCAAGAGGGTTGTCAATCCCCTTGAACTCGTTACATACAAGGATTAAATATAGTAGTGGTAGATAGATAAATTGCAAAACAAAAGGAAAGTAAATAACTTGTAGCAAGGTATTTTTGGTTTTTCATAATATGATTAAGTAGACCCAGGGGCCATAGTTGTCAATAGAGGCTTCTCTCTCTCAACAATAGCATATGGTGGGTAGACAAATTGTTGTTGGGCAATTGATAGAAAAGCTCATAGTTATTGTCAGGACCCCGACTCAATGTCACATCGATCTAGCCTGTAACACCTCATATCACTTTGCGGCCTCATGCACGGTATTCCCACGGGTGTCGCCTTACCTTTGCCCGGGACCGTTTGCGCCTTTTGGCACACGTATATGATAGTGTCGCTAGCATCCATATGATAAGGAGCCCGGGCTGACATGGCTAGTTGTAAACCCAAAGTGGCACAAACTTACAGGGACAGGCATCCATGACCCAGCATCGAACGTGTCGGTCATCAGCGAGTGAATCCAGGCTGTAGCACTGGGCTAGCAGGACTCCGGTGAACCGGGCTGTAACGGGCTAACAGGACTCTAGTACTCAACGCGTGACATTTCCCCGAAGGGACAGACACAGGAACGAAGAAGGACACATGCCGGCCAGCCTAAGTGTTCCGGAGCAGTAGCAAGCTACCATGGCTCGATGGAAACACTAGGAGACATTTCCCGGTAAGAGAGGCTACTAAAGATAAACAACTAGATAGTCAGATCCCACACATACCAAGCATTTCAATAACATACACACAATATGCTCGATATGTGCAAATACAACATGGCATCACAACATGACTCTACGACTCAAGTATTTATTCATTAGGCTCCGAGGAGCGAGATATTACAAACAGGGGTCTCATGACCCAACATTCAGAGCATACAAATCAAAGCACAAGCGGAAGCTTATCATGTCTGAGTACAGACATCTACAAATGAAAAAGGCTTAGAAGCCTGACTATCTACTAGATCCTGCCGAGGGCACAAGATCGTAGCTGAGGTATCAAGCTAAACGTCGAAGTCCACGTGGAACTACTAGTGAGACTGAAGTCTCTCTGCAAAAACATAAAATAGGCAAACATGAGTACAAATGTACCCAGCAAGACTTACATCAGAACTAACTACATATGCATCATTATCAACAAAGGGGATGGTGGAGTTTAACGTGACAAGCCAGCTTTGACTCGGTGGCTATCCTAAACTACATTGCAAGTAACTCTTTTGAGGTGGCGCACACGAGTCCACATATTCACCATATCAATACACCACTATGGATCCGTTCCGTCTCCCTACGAGAACGCCATCCATAGCACTCACACTTATCTTGTGTATTTTAGAGTATCCACTTTCACTTGTCTATGAACTGTTATAGGCAACCCAGAAGTCCTTTACCGCGGACACGGCTATTGAATAGATGATGTTAACCTGCAGGGTGTACTTCTTCACACGATCTCACCACTTACCGCCGTTTACGACATGTACTCGGCAACCTTCAGCGGAAGCCCAGCGTGGGTGTCGGCCACGACCTACCTAAACACTCAAGTCCCTAGTCCAGGTTTATCGCCTATTCGGGTTCCATCCATGAGGAGATCCGGCCGGGGTTTCGCTCACAGCCCCAAACGACGTGAACAGGGTTCCGTGACCCCAAACGGGCACCCGGTTTACCCGGCCACGTGCCTACCGCATCACAGCCCATGCCTACGGTCAGCGCTGCGCACGGCCTCCAGCATACTACAAACACCAGAAACTACTTGCAACTCCTGTACAGAGGACAAGGGTGATTAAGAAGCCGAGAGGGTCCATTGGTTTCGGGCCCAATGCGTGGTAGTAGCTGAATCATGGATCACAAACACGAACTCAGTTCTCGAGGACGGCTGCAATGAGACAACCCACCATGTACTCCTACATGGCCTCTCACCGCTACCTTTACCAAATCGTGTTCACACACTTAGCTCACACACAGTGGGACATGTTCACACACCTCTGAATCATCCTCGATGAATCAGACCCGACTCAACTCTAAGCAGGAGCAGGCATGACAAACAAGCATGTATGAGTAGGCACAACAGGGCTCAAACAACTCCTACTCATGCTAGTGGGTTTCATCTATTTACTGTGGAATGACAGGTCATGCAAAGGATAAACGGGTTCAGCTACCGCAGCAAGTAACAGATGAATCGTTGTTGTCCTAATGCAGTAAAATAGAGCAGGAGCGAGAGAGTGGGATTATATCGGAATGAACAAGGGGGTTTTGCTTGCCTGGCACTTCTGAAGATATTATAGCTCTTCATCGGTGTCATCGAACTCATCGTCGGAACCACGTCTATCGAGAGGGGACAAACACAGGCAACTGAGAAAGAACACAATCAATGCAATGCTACAATATGATGCATGATCTTGACATGGCAATATGCTGTGATTCGAGCTAATGCATCTAGCTATGATTTAAATGAAGTTGGTTTGAATACATGATCCAAATTCAAACTCCATATATGATTATTTAAATGCCCTTTATTTGTTTTGTCCAAAACAGAGGACAAACATTGTACAAACATGCATGAAAATGGTACAGATGGATTCCTTGAATTTTTCTGATAATTTTTCATATATAACTTATTTGATTTGGAGCTACGGTTGATTTTATATGAATTTTAGAAGTTTAGGCAATTTTCTGGATTTTCCTGATTTATTTTAAAACCAGAAAATGATTTATTGCGTCAGCATTAGGTCATGCTGACCTCAGCAGGTCAACAGGCGGGTCCAGGTCAAACCTGACCAGTGGGGTCCACTAGTCAGTAGTTAGTTAACTAACTAAAATTAGTTAGTGTTAAACTAATGCTAATCCTAGTTTAGTTAGTGGCCAGGGCCCACACGTCAGTAGTCAACGGGTCAAACCCCTGGTCAGTAGGGTCAATCCCGCCGGCGTCGAGTCGCCGGCGAGGCCGAGACGATGGAGAGCGTCGGAAACGCTGCTCTGGCCACGGTTTGATGCGCGGTTGGGTGCTACGAGTAGCTGGCGATGTGGCGCATCCAACGGTGGCGGTGTTTGGTGCTGGGGTGGCCGGAGTTCGCCGGAGTGGAGCCCGCGGCGGCTGCCGGAGTTCGGGTTTGGTGCGGGTTAGTGCTACGGTGTGCAAATGAGCGACGTGAAGAGCTAGCGGAGCGCTACGTGATGCGGGGAGCAAGTTAGGCACGCCCGGGTGACCAAATGGTCACCGGAGCTACGCCGACGACGAGCTCAAGCGGCGGCGTGCTACGGCCAGCTATGAATCAACGGCTACGGAGAGCGGCAAGCCACGGGGTTAGGGGCAAAGCGTGCGGGGGCTCACGGTGGGTCGGATGAGGTAGACGACGAGCTCGGGGAGGCGGAGACGGCGGCGAATCGGCGTGTGCGGCTTCCGGCGACCGAGGAGGAAGAAGATGAGGCAGCCGTCGATGCAGGCCGTCCCAGCGCTCGGGGCCAGGGTGGGGCGAAGCGGCAGACGATGGCAGAGACCTTGGACAGCACGGGGAGGCGAGGGGAGATCGGTGGACGCGGTGGCAGTGAACGGCGGCGACGAACCCGTTCGGTAGAAGGGGGAATGGCGAGGGAGAGGAAACAGGGGACGGTGCGGGTGTCGGCGAGGTCGGGGAGAGTGAGGGGGTTCGTTCCCACGTCGCCGGCTCGACCAGGAAGCGGCGAGGCGGCGGCAGCTGCGTGGCTCGCATGTGCGTTCGCTCGCCGAGCACACACTGCTGCTGCTGGCCGAGCCAAGCAGCTCGCTGGCGCGGCAGGTGGGCTGGGCCGGCAGGTGGGCCTAGTGGGTGGCGCCAGGTAAGTCTCTGCTCTGTTTTATTTTTTGCTGTTCTGTTTTCTAATGTTCTATGAATTTAGGGCTTTATTAAAAATAGCTAAGCACTGTCAAAAATCACCAAACTGCACATGCCCACTGTATAGAATGTATCCAACATGGAACATTTCAGTTTAGGACTATTTGGACATTTAAAATATTTAGTAGCATTTAAATGCCCAAATGCAAATACTATATGATTTTATTCAGTGACCAAATATGTCATGAAAAATGTGCAACACCTCTCGTTATGGTTCTAGCATTTTCCAGAAATGATGAACAATTTTTGAAAGCAATTTGGAATTCACTGAAAATATTTTAGTTGAACCTAGTGAATTCCTTTGATGCTAGGGTTTAGTCAATCCCCATTTTAGGTTTAAATTAAATTTAAACATGATGCAACACTCTAATGCATGCACTAGGCATTGGCAGAACTAGGGATGTGACAGTTATGATGTTATTCATGGCAATGATCATGTATATAGGCATCACTGTTGACACCAGATTTTGGCACGGTCAAAAACTTAATTACGATGGTCTCAAACGGAGAAGTGATCTACATGAAAACGTTTCATTTTGTTGACATGAACATCTTAGAAGTTTGGTCCATCGCCATCCGATCTTATCGTGAAGGCCAAAGTTGTGTTCGAAATACTGAGATTTTGTACCCAGAGTACTGTTCGGCCGATTACGTCAACTTTCTACCCGAATTGTCTTCATCTCGTCGAAAAGGGTCAATTTTTATATATAAATGTCTCAATCTGAGATTGTATATAAAAGTTAGAGCCACCTGAGTGCGGCCCTGTCACGAACCAAAAGTGGCCTGCCCCATCAGACATCCCCATCAGCATCAGACATGATGTCTGATGGGTAGTGTGAGTAACAGTCTGTTTTGCACGAGCAATTCGTCTCTGAAGATTGTCTCGGATCGAAAAAGTTCAACATGAAAGTTGTTCGTCTCATCGAAACGGTTAAATTTTCTTCTCATGTGATTTTCATCTGAGGTCATTTACTACCCCAAAAATGACCCGCAAGGTGCAGCCAATTTTTAGACCGAACAGTTTTGTAAAGTTCGGACAAAACCATCCGAATTTGACTAGGGTTTTGGATGTGAATCCAAGAATTTTCCTTGCACGGGAAGTCCAGCTGCCTCTTATATACGTAGGAGATGAAAGACGATTGAACAATACACAATCGAGCAAATCATCTACCACTTGTACCTTTACTTTTATCTTCTCCCTTTATTCTTCTTCTTACTCGTTCTTCATTCCTTCTTCTTGTTACAGGACAGCGAACCTCAAGGCCCTAGGGCGATCGGGTCGACCTAGGGCAGCCCGTAGAGGCTGCGCGCCCTAACGGGGTCCCTCCCGGACGTGTGGTGTTTCGGGTCCTTGAAAGCGCTTGTCCGTTGTCCTCCATATCACGCTTCCGGACAGGCCTCCTTGGACAAGAGCTGCGATGCATCACCCTTTGCATTGGAGGTACACTGTGATGTGTGATGCGTCTCCAACGTATCTATAATTTTTTATTGTTCCACTACTAGGAAAAGGCATGCTAGTGGCGCACCAGTTTTGCCTTCTAATGGCGCATGGCTGGTGCGCCACTGGCATCACGCCATTAGAATTTCTTTCTAATGGCGCACCACTGTCGCCATTAGAATCTGGTATTCTAATGGCGCACCAGCGATGCGCCATTAGTACTGCTCACAAGATCGCCACTAGTATCTGCTATACTTACAGTAGCAGCATCTTGTAGTCGCCATTAGTAACAACTTTTTAATTCTTTTCTTCTTAATCTCATGTCACTATTTCACATATGAGATATTCAACACATATATATGTACAACAAGCATCCATATAGCAATCATATATGTACAACAAGTATACATATAGCAATCATATCCAACACACAAGTTTCATCATATATACATACGTACATAGCCAACACATAGTTCCGTCGTTACAAAAGTTTCACATTGTTCATCCAACACCGTTATCCATCAATTCACAAAAGTTTCACATTCATACAAAATAAAAACAGAAATGGAAAAGAAGCACCCCATCCACGCAAGCTTCCGTCAATTAAATCAAATCTGCAAAATGATAAACAAGAAGTTAGAAGAAGAAAAGAAGAAGACTAGAAGAAGAATAAGAAGAGTTTTGGAAAAGAAGAAGATTAAGAAAAGACTATAAGCTTATTATGTAAACTTGATCATTTTGTGCTAACATAAGTTATTTTGGAGCTAACCTATAGGAAACTAAGCATATAAGGTCTAAGCTAGTATATTAGAGCCAACTTAGGTAAAATGAAGCTAACCTATGTCATTTTGGAAAAGAAGAAGATTAAGAAAAAGACTATAAGCTTATTATGTAAACTTGATCATTTTGTGCTAACATAAGTTATTTTGGAGCTAACCTATAGGAAACTAAGCATATAAGCTCTAAGTTAGTATATTAGAGCCAACTTAGGTAAAATGAAGCTAACCTATGTCATTTTGGAAAAGAAGAAGATTAAGAAAAAGACTATAAGCTTATTATGTAAACTTGATCATTTTGTGCTAACATAAGTTATTTTGGAGCTAACTGTAGGAAACTAAGCATATAAGCTCTAAGTTAGTATATTAGAGCCAACTTAGGTAAAATGAAGCTAACCTATAGGAAACTAAGCATATTAGAGATAACATAGGTAACTAAGTATATATATATCATTTTGGATAGCTAACCTATAGGAGATCGACATACACGACAAAGTAGGCAGTTCTTCTCCTTCTTCTCCTTCATCTCTCCTGATCGCCTAGAGCGGCGAGGCTGTGGAGGCAGTGGAGGTAGTGGGATGTAGTCTTCTACCACAATTGGCGTGGTCATGTTGCCCAGGTGTGGGATCGCCTGGCGCCACCACCGGTGCGTGGTCATTGTCGAGCACCACCACCATCGCGAGGCCACCTTGAGCACGACCATCGCTAGGTCATCCTCACCACCTCCATCTCTTGCCCATGGTCAGCCACCACCATCTCTTGCCCTTGGTCAGCCACCACCAGCGCTAGGTCATCCTCACTGATGCCCATCCTCACTCTGCTCCTCTTCTCCCGCACTCCAGTCCGGATCATCCTTCTTGTTGTCTATCTTTGGTGCGAATCGCTGCTTCTTTGTCGCATCTGACCAGAATCGCTGCAGACTTCGCTACAGCCATAGTCATTCTTTGCTTTGGCTGTAGAGATGTCATCTGCTTGCTGCTCCTACCTGTCCAAAATGCAACAATGACCGTTAACAATCGATGTGAGACAAAGCCAAATGTAGAGGAATAAGAAGAGGCGAACGCATCGGCATCATCATCGGCAGCAGTCGCATGCGACACATAGTCTTGTTGTACACCTTCACGATGAGCATGTTGGCGCGTCGTGCGTACTCAAGACAAGGAAGTACCCCAGCTGCAGGTCGAGGCACGGTAGAAGTTCTCCCACCCACGAGACAAGTACATGTGGCCCTTCTTGATCGCCAATTGCACATCCCATCGCCTGCGAAACCCACCGCCGGCTGTCGCAGCTTCACATTATTGGCGGATCTTCACCCATCAGCATGTTCATAAACTGTCGGGCAGCCTCTGCAGTTTGGGAAAATGAGTGATGTAGCAAACAATGATATCATAATGAGATGGGTGAAGGGAGATCTCTCTCATTTTATATACCAGCGTCATGGATCCAACTGAAGCCTCAAGTATGATAGTGAAGAACTGGAATCATCCAACTCGTCTCGATGTGTCGCAGATCGGCGGTGGCTGCTTCCGCCATCTCGATAAGCAGCAGAAGAGACCAATTAGTACCCTTACAACAGATCATAAAACATGCATTAGTCATAAGTACCCCATATGTCCTATTTTTAACAAAGTCATGCTAAAATTCACGGAAAATTTCAGCATGACCTTTGCTGAAAATAGGACATATAAATGCCCGAATTGCGGAACGGAAGTTAATCGACATTCCGGCAAACTCAAGGGCCTCTCGGGTGGACAAGGCAAAAAAAGGCCTCCATCATAGCATGGAAAATACATTGGCATGTTTTTGCTTATAAAAAAGCTAACAAGTGTAATTCAAAACAATATACCACCAAGTGAACCACCACAACATCTAAAAGCTAACAATTGTTTTTGCTTATAAAAAAGACCAATGGCACATAATGCATCCAGAAGCACAATTCCTAGTGATTTCCTGCTTGAGGCAATCTGCTTTCAACCGGGGTGCACAATCTTCAACATGAGTCATCATTGAACTGTATTATGCAAATTCCTTGTAATAGTGAATATAGTTCCAAAATATAGTTCCAAAAATAAGCAGAATTCCTTGAAATGGTAATGATAAATATAGTTCCAAAATATGCAACACATAAGCAGAATTGTATTATGTTTCAGTTAACTCGAGTACTACAAAGAATGAATAGCTCACCGAAGGAAACAGAGCTCTACTTCAACCACCTAAAGCAAAATTCACAAGATATTTTTCAAGAGAGATGAACTACAGGGAGAAAAATGTAGGTTGCATGCCAGTGAAACTTAGGAGATATAGAATTGCAATGCTGATTGGGCAATGCAAACATAAACACCTGGAAGAAAAACTATTTAAAACTCTGGTTGAAAAATTAGAAGCGCAAATTACTTTTCAAAATGAATAATAATGGCATGATTTCTTTTCAAATATCTTCACTCAAACACAAATAACCATCAGTTGGCATCACAAATAACCATGCAAGGCTGCTATATGCAGTGGCGAATCTTGGAACAAAACCGAGGGCAGGCTCAAAGTTAGTGGCATGAAAAAAATGCCACTAACTCTCAATTCTTTTGCTTAAAGAAGGTTAAAATTTGCCAGAATACTACCGAGAACATGTACTATGTACTAGTAGAATTGTTTCATAATTTTTGAAATATGAAATTTTGAACCAAAAATAGCTTCTGTTTAGCACAATAGCCAATATCTCAAAATCTTGTAGCCCAAATTAGCTTAGAATCTTAAATAAACTGCTAGCTATATTGATTCTCTTCTCTAGTACTTGAACATATTTTGAACAAAAAATAGCTTCTATTTAGCAAAATAGCCAATATCTCAAAATCTTGTAGCCCAAATTAGCTCAGAATCTTTAAATAAACTGCTAGCTATATTGATTCTCTTCTCTAGTACTTGAACAGTTTAACCAACCACTGTTAAAGCTAGCTACCATTAGTCCATTACTAAATCGCAGACCATATAAACAGAGCACATACTGTATACTTACAGTACAAAAGGGCTATCGACTGGCTGGGCTGGCTTTGAAACTAGTACTAAAAAAAATGTTTGCATCGCTGGAGGGCAGGCTCGAGCATGTTAAAGCCTGCCCAGAAGATTCGCCACTGGCTATATGCATGCAGGTTCATTAACAATACGATTAAGCTGACAATTAATTTTCTTCATTTTACCAGCAGCTCGAGCTCGCCCTAACTACCAAAGTCTACTACTACACATAAGCAGAATGGTAATGATCTATATGGGCGCATGCAGGTTCCAGGAGATCGTGCCGCTGAACGCGGGCAACGTGCTGGTGGTGGAGGACAACGAGCCGGCGGCCAAGTGGCTGGCGCTCATCTACCAGGCGCTGAACAAGCCCAGCAGAGAGCAGCAGCAGCAGAAGAAAGCGCAGCGCAGCAGGACCAGCCGTCGTCCGGCGACGAGCTGTCGCCGACGGAGTCGTCGCCTCCTCCTCCTCCTCCGGCCCGCCCGTCCATCCCCAGTCCTCCAGCAGCGCGCGCTCCTCTTCGAGGCGGCTGGTAACCCAGCCGCCGGCCGGAGACGAAGCGCGAGAGGATCCGATCGAAACCCGGCGCCAGGGTGGGGAGAGGGGTTGGGGACAAATGGAGTACTGGTCGCCTCGCCGCGGCGCCGCGTCGAGCTGCGAGGCGGTGGGGCAGCGCGGGCGGCGGGCAGCGGCGCTGGGCGGCGAGGCGGCGGGCAAAGCGCTGGGCGGCGCTGGGCGGCGCCGAGGCGGCGGGCAGCGCCGAGGCGGCGGGCAAGCAAGCGTCGGGGAAGGGATCGAGGCGGCGGGCAGCAAGGCGTCGGATCGAGGGCGAGGGCAAGGGAGAGAGAGGGATCGAGGCGAGGAGAGAGGTGGGCCGGGAGGGCTATGGATGGATGGAGGCACAATACTAATGGCGCACCAACCATCGGTGCGCCATAAGTACATCCACACTAATGGCGCACCTCACCACGGTGCGCCATTAGATATTCTCTCGAGCCAACAGGTTATATTCCACCTGAATCGATCCACATCAAGTCCTCTACTAGCTCGGTGGTCACCAGTTCTCACACCGGAGGTCTGGGTTCGACTCTCAGATCCCCAATATTTTTATGCATTTTAAATGGTGTTTTTATATTTATTTGTGTTTAAATATGTTCAAACTTGTTTAAATCATAAAAGTAATATTTTTATGCATTTTAAATACTGTTTTTATATTTATTTGTGTTTATCAAACTTGTTTAAATTATAACAGTGTAATATTTTTATAAAAATAGTAAAAAAATTAAAAACATGTTCAAAATGTGCGGGTTCTTGTGGGGGCGGGCAGTGCTCGGCGGTGGAGCGGGAGGGTTGCGATGGGTAGAGCTAGCGGGAGGTGCTTGGGTGCGATCGAGATGGAGGGGATCGAGATCGAGATGGGGGATTGAGATCGAGATGGAGGGGATACAGAATATGCATTTTAAATATGTTCAAACTTGTGTTTAAATATGTTCAAACTTGTTTAAATCATAACAGATAATATTTTTTATGCATTTTAAATGCTGTTTTTATATTTATTTGTGTTTATCAAACTTGTTTAAATTATAACAGTGTAATATTTTTATAAAAATAGTAAAAAATAAAAATATGTTCAAAATGTCTTGGTCTTGCTGGGGCCGGGCAGTGCTCGGCGGTGGAGCGGGAGGTTGCGATGGGTAGAGCTAGCGGGGAGGTGCGGTGCGATCGAGATGGAGGATCGAGATCGAGATGGAGGGGATCGAGATCGAGATGGAGGATCGAGATCGAGATGGAGGGGGATACAGTAATGGCGCACATCCTAGCCCGTGCGCCATTAGAAGTTATATATAGTAATGGCGCATTGGTTGTTTCATGCGCCATTAGTTTGTATGGGAAAATGGAAAAAAAAAGAAATTCATACTAATGGCGCACTCTGTCGGCCGTGCGCCATTAGAGTCTTCCACTCTAATGGCGTATGAGAAACAGGTGCGCCATTAGTATATAGTAGTGGCGCACTGCACCCACGGTGCGCCATTAGAGTCAATCCTATCTATAGGCCTTTTCCTAGTAGTGTTCCATGCTATATATTATCTATTTTGGATGTTTTATATGCATTTATATGCTATTTTATATTATTTTTGGGACTAACCTATTAACCTAGAGCCTAGTGCCAGTTTCTGTTTTTTTGCCTATTTTAGAGTTTCACAGAAAAGGAATACCAAACAGAGTGCAAATGGAATGAAACTTTCACGATGATCTTTCTTGGACCAAAAGCAAACCACGAGACTTGGAGATGAAGTCAGAGACTCAATGAGGCGGCCACGAAGGTGGAGGGTGCGCCCAGGGGGTACGTAGGGCGCGCGCCCCTACCTCGTGGGCCCCTCGGAGCTCTCCTGACCTAATTCTTTTGCCTATATATTCTCTTATACCCGAAAAACATTAGGGGGAGCCATGAAAACACTTTTCCTCCACCGCAACCTTTTGTACCCGTGAGCTCCCATCTAGGGGCCTTTTCCAGCGTCCTACCACAGGGGGCTCGATCACGGAGGACTTGTACATCAACACCATTACCCTTTCGATGAAGCGTGAGTAGTTTACCACAGGCCTACGGGTCCATAGCTCGTAGCTAGATGGCTTCTTCTCTCTATTTGGTTCTCAATACCATGTTCTCCTCGATGTTCTTAGAGATCTATTCGATGTAATATTCTTTTGCGGTGTGTTTTCCGAGATCCGATGAATTGTGGATTTATGATCAGATTATCTATGAATATTATTTGAGTCTTCTCTGAATTCTTATATGCATGATTTGATATCTTTGCAAGTCTCTTCGAATTATCGGTTTAGTTTGGCCTACTAGATTGGTTTTTCTTGCAATGGAAGAAGTGCTTAGCTTTGGGTTCAATCTTGCGGTGTCCTTTCCCAGTGACAGTAGGGGCAGCAAGCCATGTATTGTATTGTTGCCATCAAGGATAAAAAGATGGGGTTTTCATCATATTGCTTGAGTTAATTTCTCTACATCATGTCATCTTACTTAATGTGTTACTCTATTCTTCAAGAACTTAATACTCTAGATGCAGGCAGGAGTCGGTCGATGTGTGGAGTAATAGTAGTAGATGCAGAATCATTTCGGTCTACTTGACATGGACGTGATGCCTATGTTCATGATCATTGCCTTAGATATCGTCATAATTATTTGCTCTTCTATCAATTGCTCGGCAGTAATTTGTTCACCCACCGTATTATTTGCTATCTTGAGAGAAGCTACTAGTGAAACCTATGGCCCCTGGGTCTCTTTTCCATCTTACAAGTTCTCTTTTCCATCATACTAGTTTCCAATCTACTATTTTTGTAACATCCCAAAATTCTAAATTTTGGTATGTTATATTAAATAGATAGTTTTGATTGCTTGTGTGATGTGCTGTGTGAAACTGAGTGAAATTTGAAACTTTTTGAAAGTTAAATGAGAGGGAATGAAATGACTTTCCCAAACTTTCACCTTGCATTTATGATCTCCGAGAATTCAAATTCTTTTCATCGCAAAACTCTAGAGAGAAGATGACATGACTTCTTCCATTTAAACTAATGAAAAGGGTTTTGAAAAGATCAGAATTCCATTTGGAACTATTTTCAAATTCAGAAACTTTAAGCAACTCAATGATTTTCATGAAAGATAAAATGGCTTCTTCAACATATGAATATGAGTTGGGAGTTTAAAAGAAATCCAATTTAAAGTCCCTTTGAAAATTATTTTCAATTTGGACTTATTTGGCTTTTATTCAAATTATTTTTCTCCAAAAATAAAATTTATGGAAATTAGGGTAAAATGATCCCCCACAGTAGAATGGAGAGAAATAAATTTGAAATCATTTTGGTATTTTTAAAATGATTTTTATTGGGTTTTATTGTAGTAATAGCACTGTTTGAATTATTTAAATTTTTGTGGATTTTATTTGACTTTAGAAAAATGTTCATGCTGTAGGACATAATTTTCTGAAAATTTTGAGGTATAATACGCCTATATAATAGTTTTATTTGTTTTGTTTTTATTTTTGTTTGTGTGTGCTTTAAAAAAACTTTTCGCCCTGCCGACTGGGCCGGCCCAAGGCCCAGCCACGCTGGTCACCGACCCTGGGCGCAGTCTTGCGCCTGCACGCCGCCGGCCGCCGCCATGTCCGAGGCGGACATGTTGCCCTCGCCCCTCCTCCAAGGCGCCGCCTCCCCTTCTCCTTCTATAAATGCGCCGGCCCCACCGCCCCCTCTCTCCCCTCTCCTCCTCCTCCGCCGCAACCGCCGCCCTCGCCGGAGCTCCCACCCCGACGAGATCTGCCGCCGCCGCCGCTCTCCATTCCGACGCCCCGAGCGCCACCGACCCCACCGCTGCATCCGCGTGGACGCGCCGCCCGTTCCCCGCTACTCCGCCGTCGCCACCGAGCCCCGGAGCAGTCACCCTGATCAAGCCCGCCGCCCGCCGCCGTTATTCTTCGCCACCAACGCCGCCGCCGGTTTTCATTAGAAAACCATATTGTTTTTTTCGAAAACCCTAAGTTTTTTTATAGATCGGTTTTAATTTTTTTCCCGGTTTAGTTATTTAGCGAACGCTCGTTCGTATGTTCGTTTTAATGAACGGTGTTCACTCGTTAGCCATAGAGAGCGAACGTTCGTTCGTTAGCCTGTTCGTCAGTTTTCTTTTTCCAGGGTTTTTCCGTGATTATTTTCGATCGTGATTTCTGCCGTGATTTTCATTTTAGTTTATCTTTTCGCTTGTTTATCTGAATCAGGCGATTCAAGCGCCTAGATCTTCGTCTCGAAACCCTCTTTCTTTTTAACCAACTTGAACAAGATTTGGTACTGTAAAATTTGACTTTAGTCCAGATTAGTAAATGAATCTTGTTTCTTTCGCAGTTTGAGTTTTGTTGCTTCGTTTGATTTGATTCTTTTTGCAAACCGGAGTTATTAAGTTGAACTTTCTGGTTAGATCTCTTATTTGAGTTTTACTCGTGCTTCTAGTTGAGTGCTTATTGTATGCTTGTTTGTTTGCGATAGAGTATCCGGAGTGCGAAGCGTGCTACTACGAGTCTCTAGGTTTCACGGATCATCAGCAAGGCAAGTAACACTTTGATCATACCTCTTTACTACCCAGTTTTATTGCATTAGAACAATCTCAAACAATTGCATGGTTAGGATCTGATTAATATGTGGGTTTTGGGAAGTAGAGGATGAGGTAGAACCTATTGCCCTGTTTATTATCAAACCTTTGGGAGTTACTTCTACGTTATGCTTACATTGCTATGCTATGCTAGTAGACGTGGTTTGGTTCAAGTGATTCATGGCAGATGTGAGAGTTATTATTAATGGTTAACTTAAGGTGGCTACTTTAATGCACATCTGGGTGGATTGCTTGAGACACCCTGGAGTACCCAGTGGTTTTCATGGCACCTGGAGAATCCAGTGTTGTCCTAGGATATCCCGGAGTACCCGTGCGATCATCCTACGGTCCGCCACTCAGCCTCAAAGGTATCATAGGATTATTCATGCTAGAAACTTCCATGTGCAGTCACAAGATATTATGGGCTCTAGCATAGTTGAGTATGTTGCAAGACCTCTTTCAGTGGTGGCTGATGTCTACTACACAACCTTCTTCTTGTAGACATTGTTGGGCCTTCAAGTGCAGAGGTTTGTAGGACAGTAGCAAATTTACCTCAAGTGGAGGACCTAAGGTTTATTAATCCGTGGGAGGCGTAGGATGAAGATGGTCTCTCTCAAACAACCCTGCAACCAAATAACAAAGAGTCTCTTGTGTCCCCAACACACCCAATACAATGGTAAATTGTATAGGTGCACTAGTTCGGCGAAGAGATGGTGATACAAGTGCAATATGTATGGTAGATATAGGTTTTTGTAATATGGAAATATAAAAACAGCAAGGTAACTAATGATAAAAGTGAGCCTAAACGGCATTGCAATGGTGGGAAACAAGGCATAGGGTTCATACTTTCACTAGTGCAAGTTCTCTCAACAATAATAACATAATTGGATCATATAACTATCCCTCAACATGAAACAAAGAGTCACTCCAAAGCCAGTAATAGCGGAGAACAAACGAAGAGATTATGGTAGGCTATGAAACCACCTCAAAGTTATTCTTTCGAATCAATCTATTCAAGAGTTCATACTAGAATAACACCTTAAGACACAAATCAACCAAAACCCTAATGTCACCTAGATACTCCATTGTCACCTCAAGTATCCGTGGGCATGATTATACGATATGCATCACACAATCTCAGATTCATCTATCCAATCAACACAAAGTACTTCAAAGACTGCCCCAAAGTTTCTACCGGAGAGTCAAGACGAAAACGTGTGCCAACCCCTATGCATAGGTTCGTGGGCGGAACCCGCAAGTTGATCACCAAAACATACATCAAGTGGATCACGTGATATCCCATTGTCACCACAGATAAGCACGGCAAGACATACATCAAGTGCTCTCAAATCCTTAAAAACTCAATCCGACAAGATAACTTCAAAGGGAAAACTCAATACATTACAAGAGAGTAGAGGGGGAGAAACATCATAAGATCCAACTATAATAGCAAAGCTCGCGATACATCAAGATCGTGCAAAGTCAAGAACACGAGAGAGAGAGAGAGAGAGAGAGAGAGAGAGATCAAACACATAGCTACTGGTACATACCCTTAGCCCCGAGGGTGAACTACTCCCTCCTTGTCATTGAGAGCGCCGGGATGATGAAGATGGCCACCAGTGATGGATTCCCCCTCCGACAGGGTGCCAGAACGGGCTCCCGTGAGGTTTTTGGTGGCTACAGAGGCTTGCAGCGACGGAACTCCCGATCTATTGTGTCCTTTGATGTTTTTAGGGTATATGGGAATATATAGGCAAAAGAAGTCGGTCGGGGGAGTCTCGAGGGGCCCACAAGACAGGGGGCGTGCCCCCCACCCTTGTGGCCACCTCGAAGCTTCCTTTACTTCAACTCCAAGTCTCCTAGATCACGTTCATTCCAAAAATCACGCTCCCGAAGGTTTCATTCCGTTTGGACTCCGTTTGATATGGACCTTTATTATGCAGTCCGTCACTTTTATTGCTTCCATAACAAGAACGTATAAAGCTTATTTTCTTCACACTAATAGATCATACATATTTAGAGAGCAATTTTTATTGCTTGCACCGATGACAACTTACTTGAAGGATCTTACTCAATCCATAGGTAGGTATAGTGGACTCTCATGGCAAAACTGGGTTTAAGGATATATGGAAGCACAAGTAGTATCTCTACTTGGTGCAAGGAATTTGGCTAGCATGAGGGGGAAAGGCAAGATCAACATGTTTGAATGATCCATGACAATATACTTTAACTGAGATGTGAGAAAACATAACCCATTACATTGTCTTCCTTGTCCAACATCAACTCTTTAGCATGTCATACTTAATGAGTTCTCACAATTATAAAAGATGTCTAGGATAGTACATTTATATGTGAAATCTCTCTTCCTTCAATATTCTTTCATGAATTGTTCAAATGACCAATACAATTCTTTCTAACCTTCAATAAATTTACAACCTCTACTTTTTAGATGTGAAGTCATTGCTCCCCATGGGATAAGCAAATGAAACATATATAATTTTAGATTTATGACATTCAACCATTTACTCATAGGATATAAGTGAAGCACACGAGTAAATGACAAACTACTCCAAAAAAGATAAAAGTGAAGGTCAATGAGTAGCTAAATATTATATAACTATGTGAAGACTCTCTCTCATTTAAGAATTTCAAATCTTGGTATTTTATTCAAACATCAAGCACAACAAAATAAAATGACATTGCAAGGATAGCACAACTCATGTGAAGAAGCAAAAACTTAGGTTCAACCGATACTAACCGATAGTTGTTGAAAAAGAAAGGTGGGATGCCTACCGGGGCATCGCCAAGCTTAGATGCTTGAGACTTCTTTAATTATTATCTTGGGGTGCCTTGGGCATCCCCAAGCTTGAGCTTTTATGTCTCCTTAATTCCTCTCATATCATGGTTTCTCTTCTTATCAAAAGCTTCATCCACACCAAACTCAACAAAAACTCGTGAGATAGGTTAGTATAAACCAATGCAAAACCTTATCATTTTCTACTGTAACAAATCACTAAAATTATTATTCAACATCGCATACTAAATGCCTCTGCATATTTAATACTCCTATCCTCAAATAGAATCGTTAAACAAGCAAACATATGCAAACATAACAGCAATCTGCCAAAACAGTATAGTCTGTAAAGAATGCAAGATTCATCATACATCCCTAACTCCAAAAATTATGAGAAAAATACCTAACTGTAGACGATTTATCAGAGCTCAATAAGCAAAAAAATTCAACATTATATCATTATCTGACTTTTCTAGGGAATTTTTGCAACAGCGGTAAACTTTCTGTTTTCAAACAGCAACATGTATACTAGCAAAATAGGCATTGTAAAGGCTATCCTTGACATTTTTGTTGAAAATATAGATGCAAAACATTATTATAATTAAAAGCAAGCAAATAATAACAAAATAAATTGACACTCCAAGCAAAACACATATCATGTGGTGAATAAAATTATAGCTCCAAATAAAGTTACCGATGAACGAAGACGAAAGAGGGGATGCCATCCGGGGCATCCCCAAGCTTAGGCTCTTGGTTGTCCTTGAATATCACCTTGGGGTGCCTTGGGAATCCCCAAGCTTAGGTTCTTGACACTCCTTATTCCATAGTCCATCGAATCTTTACCCAAAACTTGAAAACTTCACAACACAAAACTCGACAGAAAAACTCGTAAGGTCCGTTAGTATAAGAAAATAAAACCACCACTTAGGTACTGTTGTGAACTCATTCTAAATTCATATTGGTGTAATATCTACTGTATTCCAACTTCTCTATGGTTCATACCCTCCGATACTACTCATAGATTCATCAAAATAAGCAAACAACACATAGAAAACAAAATCTGTCAAAAACAGAACAGTCTGTAGTCTGTATCAAACGTATACTTATGGAACTCCAAAAATCCTACAAAATTAGGAAGTCCTAAGAAATTTGTGTACCAATCCAGAGGAAAAAATCAGATCCTAAGCACGTTTCTGTGAATTATCAAAACTAATTTACTGGGTGCAAAAGTTTCTGATTTTCAGCAGGATCAACACAACTATCACCGTAAGCTATCCTAAAGGTCTTACTTGGCACTTTATGGAAACAAAAGCTATAAAACATGATTACTACAGTAGCATAATCATGTGGACACACAAAATAGTAAATGTAAATATTGGGTTGTCTCCCAACAAGCACTTTTTTTAATGACTTTCTAGCTAGGCATGATGATGGCAATGATGCTCAGATAAAAGATAAGAATGGAAACATAATGGGAGCATCATGAAGCATATGACTAGCACATTTAAGTCTAACCCTCTTCCTATGCATAGGGATTTTGTGAGCAAACAACTTATGGGAACAATAATCAACTAGCAAAGGGAGGCCAAACAAGCATAGCTTCAAAATTTTAAGCACATAGAGAGGAAACTTGATATTATTGCAATTCCTACAAGCATATGTTCCTCCCTCATAATAATTCTCAGTAGCATCATGAATGAATTCAACAATATAACCAGCACCTAAAGCATTCTTTTCATGAACTACTTGCATAGAAAATTTACTACTCTCCACATAAGCAAAATTCTTCTCATTCGGAATAGTGGGAGCAAACTCAACAAAATAATTATCATGTGAGGCATAATCCGATTGAAAACTAAAATCATGATGACAAGTTTCATGGTTATCATTATTCATAATAGCATACAAGTCATCACAATAATCATCATAGATAGCAACTTGGTTCTCATAATCAATTGGAACCTCTTCCGAAATAGTGGAATCATCACTAAATAAATTCATGACCTCTCCAAATCCACTTTCATATTCATCACAATAAGATTCAACATCCTCCAAAATAGTGGGATCATTACTTCCTAAAGTTGGCACTCTTCCTAACCCACTTTCATCAATATAATCATTATAAATAGGAGGCATGCTTTCATCATAATAAATTTGATCATCAAAACTTGGGGGACAAAAAATATCATATTCATCAAACATAGCTTCCCAAGCTTGTGGCTTTGCATATCATTAGCATCATGGATATTCAAGGAATTCATACTAACAGCATTGCAATCATTTTAATGCATTCTTCTTGTAGCAATTGAGCACATTTTTCCTTACCATCATTCTCATGAAAGATATTAAAAAGATGAAGCATATGGGGCAAACTCAATTCCATTTTTTGTAATTTTCTTTTATAAAATAAACTAGTGGTAAAACAAGAAATAAAAAGATCCGATTACAAGATCTAAAGATATACCTTCAAGCACTCACCTCCCCGGCAACGGCGCCAAAAAAGAGCTTGATGTCTACTACACAACCTTCTTCTTGTAGACATTGTTGGGCCTTCAAGTGCAGAGGTTTGTAGGACAGTAGCAAATTTACCTCAAGTGGAGGACCTAAGGTTTATTAATCCGTGGGAGGCGTAGGATGAAGATGGTCTCTCTCAAACAACCCTGCAACCAAATAACAAAGAGTCTCTTGTGTCCCCAACACACCCAATACAATGGTAAATTGTATAGGTGCACTAGTTCGGCGAAGAGATGGTGATACAAGTGCAATATGTATGGTAGATATAGGTTTTTGTAATATGGAAATATAAAAACAGCAAGGTAACTAATGATAAAAGTGAGCCTAAACGGCATTGCAATGGTGGGAAACAAGGCATAGGGTTCATACTTTCACTAGTGCAAGTTCTCTCAACAATAATAACATAATTGGATCATATAACTATCCCTCAACATGAAACAAAGAGTCACTCCAAAGCCACTAATAGTGGAGAACAAACGAGGAGATTATGGTAGGGTACGAAACCACCTCAAAGTTATTCTTCCGGATCAATCTATTCAAGAGTTCATACTAGAATAACACCTTAAGACACAAATCAACCAAAACCCTAATGTCACCTAGATACTCCATTGTCACCTCAAGTATTCGTGGGCATGATTATACGATATGCATCACACAATCTCAGATTCATCTATCCAACCAACACATATTACTTCAAAGAGTGCCCCAAAGTTTCTACCGGAGAGTCAAGACGAAAACGTGTGCCAACCCCTATGCATAGGTTCATGGGCGGAACCCGCAAGTTGATCACCAAAACATACATCAAGTGGATCACGGATATCCCATTGTCACCACAGATAAGCACGGCAAGACATACATCAAGTGTTCTCAAATCCTTAAAGACTCAATCCGATAAAATAACTTCAAAGGGAAAACTCAATCCATTACAAGAGAGTAGAGGGAGAAACATCATAAGATCCAACTATAATAGCAAAGCTCGCGATACATCAAGATCGTGCGAAGTCAAGAACACAAGAGAGATAGATCAAACACATAACTACTGGTACATACCCTCAGCCCCGAGGGTGAACTACTCCCTCCTCGTCATGGAGAGCGCCGGGATGATGAAGATGGCCACCGGTGATGGATTACCCCTCCGGCAAGGTGCCGGAACAGGCTCCCGAGAGGTTTTTGGTGGCTACAGAGGCTTGCGGAGGCGGAACTCCCGATCTATTGTGTCCTTCGATGTTTTTAGGGTATATGGGAATATATAGGCAAAAGAAGTCGGTCAGGGGAGTCTCGAGGGGCCCATGAGATAGAGGGGCGCGCCCAGTAGGGGGGGGGGCGCCCCCACCCTCGTGGCTACCTCAAAACTTCCTTTACTTCAACTCGAAGTCTCCTGGATCACGTTCGTTCCAAAAATCACACTCCCGAAGGTTTCATTCCATTTGGACTCCGTTTGATATTCCTTTTCTTCGAAATACTGAAATACGCAAGAAAACAACAATATGGGCTGGGCCTCCGGTTAATAGGTTAGCCCAAAAATAATATAAAACTGTATAATAAAGCACGCAAACAACCAAAACAGATAATAATATAGCATGAATGCTTCATAAATTATAGATACGTTGGAGACGTATCAGTGGGCTAGCAGATGTAGGGGAAAGTAGGTGTAAGTGTCCACCCAGAGTAAAGAGTTATTGTTTCAGAAAGACTATGTCTCGATCCTCCGACCATGGATGCATTCGTGTCTTGTGGGTAAACGTGCGCAAACCTCTGCAGAGTGTACAAACTAATCATGGTTAGTCGTGTCCCCGGTTATGGACGTTTTGAGTATCTAGTTCTTGGATTATCATGTTGATCTCATCACTCTAAATTTAATTTGTATGGGTTAATGATGATGTTTAATTGGGATTGAGTTGGAGGAACCTTCTCAATGTTTAACAACCACCATGATAGTTAAATAAATTTATTCCTTTGTTGTAAGGAAAATTTGGCTTTATGCAAAACTGTAACCATAGAGCTTTCCACCAGCCTTATATGCATGTAGTGATAGCAATTATTCTATTCATTACTCTATGTGTTACATTGCCAGCATATTCCATGTGCTGACCCATTTCGGGCTGCAACGTTCATGTTGCAGACTTTTCAGACGACGAGTAAGGTGCCATAGGTCGTTGTCTTTCACTCAGTGATGCCGTTGGAGTTGATGGACTCACTTTATCTTCCAAGCCTTCCGCTGTTATCGTTTTAGATGGCCTTAAGCCATATTATTGTAATAAGTTCTCTTTTCAGACATTCGATGTAATAAGTGTGTGATTGCTACTCTGTTATAAATCCTCTAGTACTGTGTGTGTCAACATTATCGATCCAGGGATGACACTGATGCACATAGATCAGACTGTTTGAGGTCTGATCGCTAATTTTGCAATCTTTTACTTTCCGATTTATAAACCAAAAATACCAAAAATATTTACTTTACCATTTGCCTATCTCTATCAGATCTCACTTTTGTAAGTAACCGTGAAGGGATTGACAACCCCTTTATCGCGTTGGGTGCAAGTTGTTGATTGTTTGTGCAGGTATTCGGTGACTTGTGCGTCGTCTCCTACTGGATTGATACCTTGGTTCTCAAACTGAGGGAAATACTTCCTCTACTTTGCTGCATCACCCTTTCCTCTTCAAGGGAAAAACCAACACAAGCTCAAGAGGTAGCAATGTGTTCGTGTGTGAACATACTTTTTTGGTGACTCCGCTGGGGATGAATCTTTGAATGGTCTCTGGTCCGTTCTTGCTACGAAGAGGTCGTCATCTAGGGTTTGCAATCTACAAAGGTAACATGAATACCCAATTCATTATGTAGATGCAAATAATGCATATGTTGTTGCTAGATCATTTAATGAGCATAATGTACCGGCTAGCCCTAGCTTTATCAATCATGCACCTAATTAGGTGCAAGAGCCGATGCGACAAAATATCCATGCTTCAACCTCATATAATTTTAGCAACATGCAACATATGTATACCAACTCCCACGCATCGGTAACCCCACAAATCCATATGCCGATAAACAACATGTCGAGTTTGGTTAATCAAGTTCAAACACCCTATGTAGGAACTTTCAATAGCATGCAACAAAGTGTTTCACCTTTTTATTCATCGGCACCTAACTTGCAACATGTTAACCCAAACATGCCGAAGGATAGGGGAATTGACCATGGTATTACTAGTTATTCGTCCAATTACCCTCAAACATCATATGCTACACTTCATGCTACTAATTTTTTGGCACCGTACGCAACTGTTGATGTCCATAATTTGGCCCAGCACCTTCACGGTCATGGCCGAACAAGTGTAACTTCTGCAGTAGCACAAATGCCTTCACCTACTACCATGGCCTATCATGTTCCCCCTACACAATTATAGAATTTCAGCAACATCTCATTACCCAAAGAGTCTAAAAGCATCTGGGGCAACCATATCCAGACTAGGTAATTGAGAACAAGCTTATATTCTCTTGGGATTTGTGCGACGCTATTCGTCAGGAACTAATAAAAGGCGGGAAGCCCCATGATTTTGTTGCTGTAAAAGCTAGAGTTGTGCAAATGATGCACTCACCTAGTACTATAGCATCCAATGTACCCCCTAACAATTTCATAGTTTTGGCAACTCATTGCCGGAAGAGTCTCAAAGTATTGGGGGGCAATCTCATGAGGAGTGGATGGAAATTGAGATGAAAAAGTTTAAAGCTCGCCAAGCTGACATGTGGGCTAAAATTAGACAAGAGCGAGAAGCCTTGGAAATTCAAAAATATAAAAGTATTGATTCGGGTAACAAAGAAAATTCCATTATTAAAAAAGCTAAATCAAATAGTATCTGTGCCGAATCTATTGAAGAAAAAGAGGATGCCAAGGCATTGGAGAGTCATTCAAAAGTGGAGCAAAGGACTATTGAAGTGATACAACCATCATGCTCTCCTAGCATGTATGAAGAGGTATGTCTAGCAAGTGGTTTTACCTATTTACAGATTTGATCACAACTTTATTGTTGATGCATCTATTAGGAAAAATCTTATAAGTAAGTTTGAAAGACCAATGATCAATGACAATTTACTTATTAGCAATAAAATTGTTAATAAGCATATCAGTCAATATATTGTACCATTCAAAGAGACCGATAGTGACTTATTACTGCAGCCAAAGATTTTCCCATTGCTATATTTAAAGATCATGTCTAATTGGGTAGCTTTGCTTGCTTCATACTTGGCTTGCGCATGGTCTCAATTGAGACATATATGTTCTAACTACTTTGGTTTCAGAATTTTAAAGACAAGGTTATACTCTGTTAAGAAAACTGATGATAGTATAATTTCCTTCGAAAGACATAGGAGATAGAGTGCAAAACACAATGCATAGCCGAATGGGGTAATGCAAAATATGAACCATTCGTTTGCTTAACTCCAAAGCCATTCTCACAACAAGATCAGCTAGAGAATAAAAGGTTTACCCTCAATTCAAGCATGTGTGATCAAATATTTGATTTGTTGCTGAAAAATAATTACATAGGAATTATTGATCACCATGTTAAGCCATCAAGTCAAGGATGAATGTTGCATC
Organism: Aegilops speltoides; assembly: GCA_021437245.1. Lineage (NCBI taxonomy): Eukaryota > Viridiplantae > Streptophyta > Magnoliopsida > Poales > Poaceae > Aegilops > Aegilops speltoides. The sequence continues at coordinate 407,961,169 of CM038142.1, forward strand.
ACTCGTTCAAACATAATTTTGAGGATTGCAATATGTTTGGTCAAATAGTTAAATCTGCCATTCATAAAGGACGATTGAAATTTGTTGAGACACCAAGAGATGACTAGTTTATTCCGATTGGTACTGATGGAAAATGATTTTTGCATCAGCTGCTTCAAGTCGATCCATTTAAACATGAGAAGGTAAAAACTGTGGATGATGGGATCAAGTTTTCAAGTAAAGAAGTTGTTCAAGAGCATAATGCAAATATTCTTCAAAGGCGGGAATTCCATCAAGGTTGTGCAGAAGACGCCAAGTAATGGGGGGCAACAAGAAAATCCAAAGATTAGTGCAAGCACAACCAAAGAAAGCATAGGCCGAGATAAGCACAAAGGTAAAAAGCCGAAAGTCACTTTCGCACAATTATTGGAAAAATATCAGAAGATAAGTGAGGAGAACAGTGTTTCTCGGCCAAGTAATTCAAGAGCATCAAGACCACCCCCTAGGCGCAAACTTGAGGATCGGTATTTGCAAAATGAGAATTCTAATGTTGTATATTCATATCCAATGCCAATGCCGTGGATACCTTCCTATGATCATGTAAATCCATATCCTTCGTGGGACTGGTATGATACAAGGGCACATTCTTCATCTTATTTTAGACCATCTCACAAACATTATGCAGCTCCAAAAAGATCAACATTTGAACAATCACATGTCAAATACCGTTTCAATCATAAGGAATCGCTTCTGGAGCTCAAGGAACAAAAGGTGGTCAAGCAAGTTTACCGTGTTAAAAAAGATGGTCGTAAGAGTGCTACTTCAGACTTGATCTCAAATGAAAAGGAGCCAATTAAAGTGTTGACGTTGGCTACTAAAGGCAATGAGGCAAGTCAATCAAGTGCCAAATCTAAAGGGAAGAAGTTGAAAGTGCACAAAGTAAAACAAGAATTGCCATTGCTTCAAACAAAATCATAGCCGGGGTGCTCAAACGGCTTATCATATTGGCAAAAGAAGAAATTACAAAAACTTAGTGCACAAGAACTTGAAGAAAGGAACATGGTATGGGTTCCCAAAGGAAGTACTCAAAATAAGATTTATGTGAAAGCTTCCATTACAAGAAGTACGACAAAGGTGAAGAAGAAAAAGAGTGAAAACCATGAAGGACCAAGCCAAAGGTTTCAACATCTTCGGTCCACACACTATCCATATTCTTCAACTATGCCGTTGACGCCTATGCCATGGAATTCGTCATCGGGTATGATTGGTTACCCTCAATGGGCTTATTTTAATCCATGGATGCAATATAATTTCTTACATGATGAAAGGGTATTACCAAATCATCATATGTTCAATTAGCTTCACTTTTGTTGCTAATCTAAATTGCTGGTATATACCTGTCGTCCTAAGCACATACAAAATGGTTGATGGAGTGTTGACATTGCGCTTAGAATAAACTTCGTGCAAGTTATTTTTTCGGCACACAAGTTTTGCCGAAAAACAGGGGGCATGTGTTGACACCAGATTTTGGCATGGTCAAAACTTAATTAAGGTGGTCTCAAATGGAGAAGTGATCTACATGAAAAAGTATATTGTCGACATGAACATCTTTGAAGTTTGGTTCATCCCCATCCGATCTCCTCTTGAAGGCCGAAGTTGTGTTCGAAATACTGAAATTTTGTATCGAGGGCACTGTTCAGCCGATTACGTCTCAAGGCGGCCTCAAATCAAAAAAAACTTTATACACAAACTGTCTTCGTCTCGTCGAAACAGTCAATTTTGATATAAAAATCCTCTCAATCTGAGATCGTATGTAAAAGTTAGAGCCACCTGAGTGTGGCCCTGGCACGAGCCAAGAGTGACCCGCCCCATCAGACATGATGTCTAATGGGTAGCGTGAGTAACAATCTGTTTTGCATGAGCGATTCAGCCCTGAAGATGGCCCCGAATCGAAAAACATTCAACATCAAAGTCGTTCGTCTCGTTGAAACAATTGAGTTTTGTTCTTACGTGATTTTGATCTGAGGTTATTTTCTGCCCCAAAAATAACACGCAAGGTGCATCCAATTTTTAGACCGAACGGTTTTGGAAAGTTTGGACAAAACCATCCGAATTTGACTAGGGTTTTGGACGTGAATCCAAGCCTTTCCCTTGCAAGGGAACTCCAGCCGCCTCTTATATACCTAGGAGTTGACGGCCGATTAAACAACACACAATCGAACAAATCATATAGCACTTTTACTTTACTTTTATCTTCTCCCTTTGTTCTTCTTCTTCCTCGTTCTTTGTTCATTCTTCTTGTTGCAGGGCGGCAAACCGCTGTTGGAACATTCGGTATGCTATGCTACTGTCAAATAAAATATTCGACCGCGCACCAAAGATCAGGCTGCTGGAAATAGATTATGATATCAGGTTTACCACGCTAGATGCGCAGTAAATGCAGCGGAAGTAGGGTTGGTGATGTGTGTAGCCGATCTCCCGGGTTGTCTCCTCCTCGCATCGCCGGTCTCCCATGAACAGCGAAGACCCGTGAATGGTGATCTCCCGCGAACATCGAAGACCCGTGAACGGTGATGTAACGCCCCGGATTCGATGCGCCGGGTGTCTTCCAGTTATTCGCCGTCCTTGCCATGTCATGTGCTTGCGTGTTGCATTTTGCCATGTCATCATCTGTATTTCATATCATGTCATCATGTGCATCTCATTTACATACGTGTTCGTCTCATGCATCCGAGCATTTTCCCCGTTGTCTATTTTGCAATCCGGCACTCCTATGTCCCCCGGCGCCCCCTTTTGCCTCTTTTCGTGTGCGGGTGTTAAACATTCTTGGAATGGCCCGAGGTTTGCCAAGCGGCCTTGTTACACCACCGGTAGACCGCCTGTCAAGTTTCGTGCCATTTGGAGGTCGTTTGATACTCCAACGGTTAACCGGGTAACCATAAAAGCCCCTTCTGTTTGCAGCCCAGCACCCCTTCACCACAGCCCACTAGCCCATCCAAACCCCCTCCATGCTCTCGGTCGTTCGATCACGATCGCGTGGCCGAAAACCGCACCTCATTTGGACTCTCCTAGCTCCCAGAATCTATAAAAAGGTCCTCCCCCTCCATTTTCCGCGGATGAATCCCCTAACCCTAGCTCCTTCCTCCCTCCGCGCCGCCGGGCATGTCCGCCGACGACCGGACGCGTCCGCCACAACGCCTGCAGCCAACCCCGTGCTGCCACGTCGCCTCCACCCTGCCCCGCCGCTGCAGGCCCTGCGAGCCCATCGCGGGCCCACCTGCCCGTCCGTGCGCGCCGCCGCATCCAGGCGAGGCGCCCCGTTCCTCGTCCCGATCCAGGGAGGAGAGGAGCTCCTCCCGTTCGCCTCGCCACCAACCGCATCACCCCGCCGCCGCCCGGTCGGGATCTCACCAGGTCGCGCCGCCCCTGCTCCCTCCTTCTCCTTCCTCCTTCGCCTCTCCCTGATCTCTTCTCCTCTCTCTGCAGCAGCGCCATGGGAGCCGAGCTCCAAGTCAACCGCCGCCCGTAGGCGCGCTCCCCTCGCCGGACCCGATGGCCATGGGACGGATCCGCCCATCCCCATCCTCTCCTTGCGCCGCCGGCGGCTCCCGTCGCGCTGCGGCCGCCACCCCGCTGCCTTCCCTCGATCCCCTCTGGATCGAGGAGGACGACGCCCCCAGACGCCCGTGTGGGCCTCGCGGCCCGTCCCCGCACCAGGCCCATCTCCCCGGCCCAGCGCGACAGCCCCCTTCCAACCTGGGCCTTGGACCATGGTGAGTGCCCTCAATTCCCCGCCACTGCGCTATTTAGTATATCACGCCCGCTTGTTTTTCTTTTCAAAATTCTGCCAAGTCCCAGATTTTCAGCATTTTGTGCACTTGTTCATCATGCCATACCTCATCATCCGTAGCTCCGTTTCATGCATATAATATATCAAAATGTTCTTTGTGAGATGATCTTCATTTAATTCCATTGTGCCATGTTTGTTTGAGGTCATCTTGATGCCCGAATCGTCGTTGCAAGAGTGCTATATGATGTTAACCTGCTGAAACTGTTATAATTGTTGTTTTGTCATTTTTGTTGCATTTTGTGCGTGCATCTTATGAGCATGAGCTCTACATGTGTTTTGAGCTACATCATGCTATCCTCACAGGGGTGCTCGTGTTGTATTTTTGTGAGTCTTGTATTGAGTGCATAGAGCTCGTGAAGTAGGGTACTTGCTGTTGCTGTTTTGCTAGACTGATTCTGTTATATCATGATGCTATGTAAACCTGCTGCTACAAGTCATTATATACATAATCTGGAGATTATCACTAAAGTTGTTTTGTTATACATATCATGCTCTATCAACTCATACCCCTGGTTGCATTTATAGCCTGTTTTAGCTTGTTGTAATCTTGCTCTCAAATTGCTAAATAATGTTGTTGTATGCCTGTTAACATTAAATTCAATTTTTCCATGAGCTTTACTAGTGATCCATGCACCCTATGAACTGGATCTTGCCATGCTTAGCTTCACAAACATGCCTTATTACTGTTGGTAACCTTGTCATGCCATGTATTGCTCTGTGGTGATTGGTTCAAGCTCACCAACATGCCTACTTATTGTTGTTCCTGCCATGTATGGATCTGTCATATCACTTGCCATGTTTACATGGGTGTCATCATATTTTCTGTGCCTTTTTGGTCATGTTCACTAAGGGACTTTTGTTATATCAATTGCCATGTTTACATGGGTGCTATCATATTTTCTGTGCCTTTTTGGCTCATGGTCAGTAAGGGACTTTTGTTATATATGATTAGTAGATTCATTCCAGGCCTTTGTTTGCCATGATAAGTTTCTGTAACATGTTGTTTGATAGCTCTAAACATTGCAACCTGATGTTATTTATGCTAAGCCTGAAACTGTTATTATTTGCAATCTTGTCATGTCCTTTTGAGCATGCTCTTTTATTTTCTGGAGATAGCTCAGTGTTCATCTTTTGTCATGTTTTACCTGTAAATCATGCACATGCCTTTTGTTATTATGTTGAGGTTCTGTAGCATATTGGTTTGATGCTTGTAAGTTGCCTAGTTGCTGTTTTGGATAGCTTGTCCTTTAATCTTGTATAGAGTGTATGTGTTGAACCGTTGCTCCGTTTTAAGTGTTCTCTATATGAAACTTGCTTGATTTTGCATGTAGTCTCATATTATCATGTTTCATCCTTGTTTTGAGGTGTTTGCTTGATGTTTGTATGCATTTTGCATCAATGCCATGTTTAACTTGTTTTGCTCATATCTTCTAGGCCGTAGCTCCGAATTAAATGAACTTTATATGTAACTTGACTAGAATCTCGTGTAGATCATCTTGGTGCATCTTAAATTGCTGGTTAAAAACTTGAACATAATGTTTATTCAGATCTGGACCAATTTCAAAATTTACATACGAGGACTTACCGGTTTTGTTATATGTTGTTTCCGGCCTCATTTAATTTTGCCTCGATGTGTTGTTCTTGTTTGCATCATCTCTTGCCATGAGTAGCCTCATCTAGTTTTGTCATGCATCATGCTTGGTTGTGCATCATGTCTTGTCTATGTGTGGTGTGTTTGCCTTGTTGTGTGCTTCTTCTCGATAGTTCCTGTTTTGTTGCGATCGTGAGGATTCGTTCGTCTACGCTTGGTTCGTCTTCATCCGTTCGTCTTCTTCATGGACTCGTTCTTCTTCCTTGCGGGATTTCAGGCAAGATGACCGCTACCCTGGATCTCACTACTATCATTGCTATGCTAGTTGCTTCGTTCTATCGCTTAGCTGCGCTACCTATCACTTGCTCCTCAAGCCTCCCAAATTGCCATGTCAGCCTCTAACCTTTTTCACCCTTCCTAGCAAACCATTGCTTGGCTATGTTACCGCTTTGCTTAACCCCTCTTATAGCGTTGTTGGTTGCAAGTGAAGTTGAGGATTGCTCCATGGTGGACAGGATTATGTTGGGATATCACAATATCTCTTATTTAATTAATGCATCTATATACTTGGTAAAGGGTGGAAGATTCGGCCTTATGCCTGGTGTTTTGTTCCACTCTTGCCGCCCTAGTTTCCGTCATATCGGTGTTATGTTCCCGGATTTTGCGTTCCTTACGCGGTTGGGTGATTTATGGGACCCCTTGATTGTTCGCTTTGAATAAAACTCCTCCAGCAAGGCCCAACCTTGGTTTTACCATTTGCCTCACCTAGCCCTTTTTTCCCTTGGGTTTCCGGAGCCCAAGGGTCATCTTTATTTACCCCCCCGGGCCAGTGCTCCTCCGAGTGTTGGTCCAACCTAAGCGATGTCCGGCGCCCCCTGGGCAACCAGGGTCTATGCCAACCCAACGTCTTGCTCATCTGGTGTGCCCTGAGAATGAGATATGTGCAGCTCCTATCGGGATTTGTCGGCACATCGGGCGGCTTTGCTGGTCTTGTTTTACCATTGTTGAAACGTCTTGTAAACCAGGATTTCGAGACTGATCGGGTCTTCCTGGGAGAAGGTATATCCTTCGTTGATCGCGAGAGCTTATCATGGGCTAAGTTGGGACACCCCTGCAGGGTATAAACTTTCGAGGGCCGTGCCCACGGTTATGTGGCAGATGGGAATTTGTTAATGTCCGGTTGTAAATAACTTGACACCAGATACGAATTAAAACGCATCAACCGCGTGTGTAGCCGTGATGGTCTCTTTTCGGTGGAGTCCGGAAAGTGAACATGGGTTTGGGTTATGACTGACGTAAGTAGGAGTTCAAGATCACCTCTTGATCATTGCTAGTTGACGATCGTTCCGTTGCTTCTCTTCTCGCTCTTGTTTGCGTATGGTAGCCACCATATATGCTTAGTCGCTGCTGCAACCTCACCACTTTACCCCTTCCTTTCCCATTAAGCTTTGCTAGTCTTGATACGCATGGTAATGGGATTGCTGAGTCCTCGTGGCTCACAGGTTACTATAACAATAGTTGCAGGTACAGGTTATGCGATGATCATGAAGCGAGAGCGATGCTTTCTTGTTTTGGAGTTCTTCTTCTGGTTCTTCTTCGATCAGGGGATGGGTTCCAGGTCGGCAGCCTGGGCTAGCAGGGTGGATGTCATTTGAGTTTCTATTTGTGTTTCATCCGTAGTCGGGTGTTGCTCTTATGTATGATGATGTTGTATTCGTGTGGCATTTGTATGCCTTGTATGTATCCCCATCTATTATGTAATGTTGATGTAATGATATCCACCTTGCAAAAGCGTTTCAATATGCGGGTCTATCCTTGGTGGGACCTTCGAGTCTCTTTAGGATAGTATCGCATATTGGGTGTGACAAGTTGGTACCAGAGCCTCGACTGACCTTAGGAGCCCCCTTGATTGATCGTGTAGTTTGGCCGTTGTTGAGTCTAGAAGAAAACTGTTTTCAGAGTTAAGTTATATCGGAGAGTAGGAATTCTTTTTACTTCTCAGCCCCTTCGTCGCTCTGGTGAGGGATCTTGACGTAGGTGTTTTGAATTACTCCTCTTCCCCTTCAAATTTTTCTTTAGGATCACGCAGTTGGTTTTTCCGATCGTTGGTTCTCAGCTCTTTTCATCCGGTGCATTTCTCGTCAAGTTGACTCGAGCCTCTTCATCGTTGTCAAGTTCAATCCTCAGTTGTTTTCCTTTTCCCACCCGCCCACCCCTTTTTCTTCTTGGAGCTGGAGCCTGTAATCTTGTATCCATCCTACTCGTGCGAAGTCTTTGCTTTCTTTCCTCAATGATTTCAACCAGTGTTTCCTCTTGAAGTTATTCATCGGTTTCTCCCCTTCCAGTTGCCTTTGTTTTCCCGCCCTCCCACCCTCTTCTTCCCGGAGCCTGTATCTCTTTCGACCATCAATTGCATTCATACGGAGCCTCTTCAGTCTTTCATCAATGATTTCAACCGGTGAATTCTCGTCTCGGTGGACATTCTTCATCTCTTTTTCTTCTCTGGTGGTTTCAATCCTAATTTGCGGTAGTGATTATATTCTTTTCCTCGGCTCAAGTGTTTTCCCTGCTCGTTCGCCTCTCGCCAGTTTATCCTTCTGAAGTGTTCAAGACATCTCAGAAGATTCTTCTGTGTTCCAATTAATTCGAGGTTGTCACCTCATTCAAATATATCAATTGTTCAAGTGCATCATCTATCTGTTCAACATCCCTTTCCAACGGTGTTTTTCTTTTAGTGGGCCCTAACCCACAGGTCTTTTCCCAGGATCTTACCTGACTCTTCTAATTCCCCCGGAGCTATTCTCTAATTCTTTTTGGAGTTTGACATAAGAATGAATTTCATCAGTGACATGCCTTTTCCAAGATCGATTTCAAATCATTTTCATTGTTGGCTCAACCTCTTCATTTTTCATTCTCCCGGAGTATCTCAGTAATTTTGGTGGCGTTCCTCGTCGTCATTTGAAGACCGAAGAAGAGTTTTCTCTAAATCTTGCCCGTTCTCCCGAAGATTCGTGGTTCTAGCTTCATGTTGTCCTCGCGAATTATTACATTTGTTAGTTATTCCTTTTCTTACCCATCCGGAGTATGTTAGGAGTTGTTTCTCCATTTGTTTTCACCAGAGGCGATCATTCCAGAAGAATTCTCCGTCCTCACATTTCAACTACCGTTATCCAATTATCCCGGTGCTTCGTTCAAGTGTTCTTTAGTCAGCTCATTATCTCTTCGTTCTTTTGCATCTAAATCCCCTCAAGCATATTTGTTCTTTTAATTCTTCCCGGTGATTCATTCTCTTCCGTCAGTCATTTCCGAATTTTAATGGTGGTTCTTTCAGATTCTTTTTCTTTGATTATCCTTTTAATCCATTCGTTCTTTCGAATCCTACCGGTGGTTCTTGAAGACTTTCTCAAGTTTTGTGCTATATTCCCCTTAATCCTTTTTCCATAAGAATAAGTAGTATGCAAAAATCCATTACTTGTCATCAATTTAATTTGATGAAGGATAAACATACAATAAATCTTATTCTTATTTCCTCAAGGGGATTAATCCCTTCCTTCGGAGTTTGTTCGCGAGGAATAAATTCTAGTTCCAAGTGTTTTCATCTACGGAGTTCAAAATTTCCTCGACCATTTCGTCGGAACCTCCATCTAAGTCACCGCAAGATTTAATCCTATTCTTTCATCCTTCATTCTATCTCGTTGTCCTTTTGTTTACCGGAGTTCTTCATGGTGGTTCTTCATGTTTTAATTCATTCTTCAAGTGTTCATCAAGATTTTGTTGGAGAAATTCGAGTATCTTTTCTTCTCGCGTCTCGAAGTGTAATTAATTCTCCGTATTCTTTTGAAGTGGAGTTTTGCATTTCTTCGTTCGTCTCAGCTATCCAAACATTTCTGTTTGTGGTCGGTTATCACCTTATGATCTTGAGTTGTTACCTATAAGACCACAACAAGCTAATTCTTTTCGTTGTTGATTTTCTCAACAACTCCGTTCAAACCTTCCTTCTAAAGATGCTTTCAATTTCATATGTGGCACAAGTTGTCATTTTCTTCTCCGTTCTTTTCATTCAACTCTTTCAATTCTTACCGGAGGTTTTGTGTCATGTCTTCAGCAAGTATCATTCCATCCTCTCAAGCTCGTGTTCTATTCCTCCATGTTTCAGCCGGAGTGCTGCCTAAATCCTTTCAGTTTTATTCGTTTCTTATCTCATTCTAACCGGAGTGGTTTCATAGTCTATCTGATTTCGTGAGCTTTCGATTCTCGTCATTCTCGTCGTTCCTCTCTTCTTCTCGAGAGCTCTCGATTCTTTGCTTCTTCTCTTGAGTTCTTGTTTCACCTCATCCCTTTTTCCTTCTGTCTCGGTCCTAAGATCTCGGTACGAGATCTCTTGTTAGTGGAGGAGTGTTGTAACGCCCCGGATTCGATGCGCCAGGTGTCTTCCAGTTATTCACCGTCCTTGCCATGTCATGTGCTTGTGTGTTGCATTTTGCCATGTCATCATCTGTATTTCATATCATGTCATCATGTGCATCTCATTTACATACGTGTTCGTCTCATGCATCCGAGCATTTCCCCGTTGTCCGTTTTGCAATCCGGAACTCCTATGTCCCCCGGCGCCCCCTTTTGCCTCTTTTCGTGTGCGGGTGTTAAACATTCTCGGAATGGCCCGAGGTTTGCCAAGCGGCCTTGGTACACCACCGGTAGACCACCTGTCAAGTTTCGTGCCATTTGGAGGTCGTTTGATACTCCAACGGTTAACCGGGTAACCGTAAAAGCCCCTTCCCTTTGCAGCCTAGCACCCCTTCACCACAGCCCACTAGCCCATCCAAACCCCCTCCATGATCTCGGTCGTTTGATCACGATCGCGTGGCCGAAAACCGCACCTCATTTGGACTCTCCTAGCTCCCAGAATCTATAAATAGGTCCTCCCCTCCATTTTTCACGGATGAATCCCCTAACGCTAGCTCCTTCCTCCCTCCGCGCCGCCGAACATGTCCGCCGACGGCCCGAAGCCAACCCCGTGCTGCCATGTCGCCTCCACCGCGCCCCACCGCGAGGCCTGCGAGCCCATCGCGGGCCCGCCCAGCCCGTCCGCGCCGCCAGGCGCGTGCGAGGCGCCCGCGCCCCCGTGCCTCGTCCCGATCCACGGAGGAGAGGAGCTCCTCCCGTCCGCCTCGCCGCCAACCGCATCGCCCCTCCGCCGCCCGGTCGGGATCTCGCCAGTTCATGCCGCCCCTGCTCCCTCCTTCTCCTTCCTCCTTCGCCTCTCCCTGATCTCTTCTCCTCTCTCTGCAGCAGCGCCATGGGAGCCAAGCTCCAAGTCAACCACCGCCCGCAAGCGCGCTCCCCTCGCCGGACCCGATGGCCATGGGACGGATCCTCCCGTCCCCGTCCTCTCCTCGCGCCGCCAGCGGCTCCCATCGCGCTGCGGCTGCCACCCCGCTGCCTTCCCTCGATCCCCTCTGGATCGAGGAGGACGACGCCCCCAGACGCCCGCGTGGGCCTCGCGGCCCGTCCCCGCACCAGGCCCATCTCCCGGGCCCAGCGCGCCAGCCCCCTTCCAACCTGGGCCTTGGCCCATGGTGAGTGCCTTCTATTCCCCGCCCCTGCGTTATTTAGTATATCGCGCCCTCTTGTTTTTTTTTGAAAATTCTGCGAAGTCCCAGATTTTCAGCATTTTGTGCACTTGTTCATTATGCCATAACTCAACATCCGTATCTCCATTTCATGCACATAATATATCAAAATGTTCGTTGTGAGATGATCTTCATTTCATTCCATTGTGCCATGTTTGTTCGAGGTCATCTTGATGCCCGAATCATCGTTGCAAGAGTGCTATGTGATGTTAACCTGCTGAAACTGTTATAACTTGCTGATTTGTCATTTTTGTTGCATTTTGTCTGTGCATGTTATGAGCATGAGCTCTACATGTGTTTTGAACTACATCATTCCATCTTCACAGGCGTGCTTGTATTGTACTTTTGTGAGTGTTTTACTGAGTGCATCAAGCTCATGAAGTAGGGTACTTGCTGTTGCTGTTTTGCTAGACTGATTCTGTTATATCATGATGCTATGTAAACCTGGTGCTACAAGTCACTCTATACATAATCTGGAGATGATCACTAAAGATGTTTTGTTATACATGTCATGCTCTATCCATTCATGCCCCTGGTTTCATTTATAGCCTGTTGTAGCTTGTTGTAATCTTGCTCTCAAATAGCTAAATAATGTTGTTGTCAGCCTGTTAGCATTAAGTTCAGTTTTGCCATGAGCTTTACTAGTGATCCATGCACCCTATGAACTTGCTCTTGCCATGCTTAGCTTCACAAACATGCCTTCTTACTGTTGGTAATCTTGTCATGCCATGTATTGCTCTGTGGTGAGTGGTTCAAGCTCACCAACATGCCTACTTATTGTTGTTCCTGCCATGTATGGATCTGTCATATCACTTGCCATGTTTACATGGGTGTCATCATATTTTCTGTGCCTTTTTGGTCATGTTCACTAAGGGACTTTGGTTATATATGATTAGTAGATTGATTCCAGGCCTTTGTTTGCCATGATAAGTTTCTGTAACATGTTGTTTGATAGCTCTAAACATTGCAACCTGATGTTATTTCTGCTAAGCCTAAAACTGTTATTATTTGCAATCTTGCCATGTCCTTTTGAGCATGTTCTAGTAGTTTCTGGAGATAGCTCAGTGTTCATCTTTTGTCATGCTTTACCTGTAAATCATGCCCATGCCTTTTGTTATTATGTTGAGGTTCTGTAGCATATTGGTTTGATGCTTGTAAGTTGCCTAGTTGCTGTTTTGGACAGCTTGTCCTTTAATCTTGTATAGAGTGTATGTGTTGAACCGTTGCTCCGTTTTAAGTGTGCTCTATATGAAACTTGCTTGATTTTGCATGTAGTTTCATATTATCATGTTGCATCCTTGTTTTGAGGTGTTTTCTTGATGTTTGTATGCATTTTGCATCAATGCCATGTTTAACTTGTTTTGCTCATATCTTCTAGGCCGTAGCTCCGAATTAAATGAACTTTATATGTAACTTGACTAGAATCTCGTGTAGATCATATTGGTGCATCTTAAATTGCTGGTTAACAACTTGAACATAAGGTTTATTCAGATCTGGACCAATTTTGAAATTTACATATGAGGACTTACCGGTTTTGTTATATGTTGTTTCCGGCCTCATTTAAACTTGCCTTGATGTGTTGTTCTTGTTTGCATCATCTCTTGACATGTGTAGCCTCATCTAGTTTTGTCATGCATCATGCTTGGTTGTGCATCATGTCTTTTCTATGTGTGGTGTGTTTACCTTGTTGTGTGCTTCTTCTCGATAGTTCCTGTTTCGTTGCGATCATGAGGATTCGTTCGTCTACGCTTGGTTCGTCTTCATCCGTTCGTCTTCTTCATGGACTCATTCTTCTTCCTTATGGGATTTCAGACAAGATGACCGCTACCCTGGATCTTACTACTATCATTGCTATGCTAGTTGCTTCGTTCTATCACTTTGCTGCGCTACCTATCACTTGCTCCTCAAGCCTCCCAAATTGCCATGTCAGCCTCTAACCTTTTTCACCCTTCCTAGCAAACCATTGCTTGGCTATGTTACCGCTTTGCTCAGCCCCTCTTATAGCGTTGTTAGTTGCAGGTGAAGTTGAAGATTGCTCCATGGTGGACAGGATTATGTTGGGATATCACAATATCTCTTATTTAATTAATGCATCTATATACTTGGTAAAGGGTGGAAGACTCGGCCTTATGCCTGGTGTTTTGTTCCACTCTTGTCACCATAGTTTCCGTCATACCGGTGTTATGTTCCCGGATTTTGCATTCCTTACGCGGTTGGGTGATTTATGGGACCCCCTTGACAGTTCGCTTTGAATAAAACTCCTCCAGCAAGGCCCAACCTTGGTTTTACCATTTGCCTCACCTAGCCCTTTTTCCCTTGGGTTTCCGGAGCCCGAGGGTCATCTTTATTTACCCCCCGGGCCAGTGCTCCTCCGAGTGTTGGTCCAACCTGAGCGATGTCCGGCGCCCCCTGGGCAACCAGGGTCTATGCCAACCCGACGTCTTGCTCATCTGGTGTGCCCTGAGAACGAGATATGTGCAGCTCCTATCGGGATTTGTCGGCACATCGGGCGGCTTTGCTGGTCTTGTTTTACCATTGTCGAAACGTCTTGTAAACCAGGATTCCGAGACTGATCGGGTCTTCCTGGGAGAAGGTATATCCTTCGTTGATCGCGAGAGCTTATCATGGGCTAAATTGGGACACCCCTGCAGGGTATAAACTTTCGAGAGCCGTGCCCGCGGTTATGTGGCAGATGGCAATTTGTTAATGTCCAGTTGTAGATAACTTGACACCAGATACGAATTAAAACGCATCAACCGCGTGTGAAGCCGTGATGGTCTCTTTTCGGCGGAGTCCGGAAAGTGAACATGGGTTTGGGTTATGATTGACGTAAGTAGGAGTTCAAGATCACCTCTTGATCATTGCTAGTTGAGGACCGTTCCGTTGCTTCTCTTCTCGCTTTTGTTTGCGTATGGTAGCCACCATATATGCTTAGTCGCTGCTGCAACCTCACCACTTTACCCCTTTCTTTCCCATTAAGCTTTGCTAGTCTTGATACCCATGGTAATGGGATTGCTGAGTCCTCGTGGCTCACAGATTACTACAACAACAGTTGTAGGTACAGGTTATGCGATGATCATGACGCAAGAGTGATGCTTGCTTGTTTTGGAGTTCTTCTTCTGGTTCTTCCTCGATCAGGGGATGGGTTCCAGGTCGGCAGCTTGGGCTAGCAGGGTGGATGTCGTTTGAGTTTCTGTTTGTGTTTCATCCATAGTTGGGTGTTGCTCTTATGTATGATGATGTTGTATTTGTGTGGCATTTGTATGCCTTGTATGTATCCCCATCTATTATGTAATGTTGATGTAATGATATCCACCTTGCAAAAGCGTTTCAATATGCGGGTCTATCCTTGGTGGGACCTTCGAGTCTCTTTAGGATAGTATCGCATATTGGGCGTGACAGATGATCTCCCGCAAACAACACCTCGTGTTTCCCTCGAACGGTTCATCCAAGCACCGCAGATGTGATGCCTCCAAGGTATCCACACGTGCGGGGTGTAGTGGCGGGCGGCGGACTGCTAGGTCCGGTCGCACGTCGTGGGTGGGAAAAGATCAACCCTAAGTGGTGAGCCCACTCCCCTTTATATAGACCTCCGAGGTGGGCTCAGCACTTGAGCCCACTAGGAGTGTGCGTCCATTTTCCACTCGGATCTAATCCGAATGGGCTGCAGCCCCTTAAGTGTGCGACCCTATAGGTTCACATACACATGGACACGACCAAGTCGATAGTTGGTAGAGGCTCCTAGCAGAACGTGCCAACTCGCATGTGTGCGTAAAGTCGTTTGACGAACCTCGAAAATGTGTCATATGCAACATTCCTTTTGCCTTGCGATATTTTTTATTGAGCTCAAGGTGAGTAATTGTCACCCTTGTGATAGCTCGACCTCTCTTCTTGAAACTGTGATACAGATTCCGGAACTGGGATAACACTTAACCCAAGTCGCATGGTCATGCTTTCTTAATCTGATCACTCGAGAGGGCCTAGAGAATATCTCTCCATATAGGAGGGGTGAGGGAGTCCTGGATTAGGGGGTCCTCGGACAGCCGGATTATATGCTTATACTGGACTGTTGGACTATGAAGATACAAGATTGAAGATTTCGTCCCGTGTCCGGGTGGGACTCTCCTTTGCGTGGAAGGCAAGCTTGGAAATTCGGATATGTAGATTCCCTTCTCTCTAACCGACTCTGTGTAACCCTAGCCCCCTCCGATGTCTATATAAACCAGAGGGTTTAGTCTGTAGGACAAGAACAATCATAATCATAGGCTGGCTTCTAGGGTTAGCCTCTACGATCTCATGGTAGATCAACTCTTGTAATACTCATATCATCAAGATCAATCAAGCAGGAAGTAGGGTATTACCTCCATAGGGAGGGCCCGAACCTGGGTAAACATTGTGTCCCCCGCCTCCTATTACCATTAGCCTTAGACGCACAGTTTGGGAGCCCCTACCCGAGATTCGCTGGTTTTGACACCGACATTGGTGCTTTCATTGAGAGTTCCACTGTGACGTCGAAAAAAGGTTTGATGGCTTGCCTTGTTATCGAGGACAACATCATCTCTGAGGGAGCCCTCGCTTTAGGCCAAACCCTCCAACTGGGCGGCTTCGTCATGACCGCCCGTTCGGCCGCCGTGCCGATGATGACTTCTCGGGTCATCAAAAGTAACCTCCACGTCAGCTCGGAATACGCCTTGAACGAGCTCTTGGATCGCATCGCCGCCCTGGGAGTCGCTACGCACTATGATCGGATTGGGCTTAAACCCGATCAAAGAGAGATTAATTCTCCACCAGTCACCCATCAAATAGCGATGGTGGAGGAGCAATGCAGCGATTCTTCCTCTATTTTGAGGACGAACTATGTCCAGATTGCCGAGCTCTCCGAGCCGGATACCCGTTCACGAGAGGACATGACCCAAACTCTGAACTTAGAATCGGACAGCGGGCCAAAAAAATTGGACAACGTCTCGGAACCCGATCCGTCAAGTTTGGAAGTTCCTCTGCCCCTGGGTCTCAGATTGGGTCAGGGTTCGGACTTAAATCCACCCACCCACCCAGATACAAGCGATCTTTCTCACATTAGACAACAATCCCAAGAGACAGTACATCACTTTTGGGCCAGATTCCTCCTTGTAATGAGCAAGGTCAAGGATTGTCGCGAGGAAGATGCAATCTCATTCTTTTGCAAAAATTGCACGGACAAGGGAATCCTCAACGCCATAAGTCGCCGTGACATATCACACTTTGCTGACTTGGCGGCCATAGTACAAAAGTACTGTGCGATGGAAAGCGCCTGGAAAACCCAGGCAAAATTCTGGGATCCTCCGGCTCTCACTAAACCCCTCGTTCGAACTAAAAGGGTGCACTCTCGCAAATCACCCGATCCAATTACAAAGAAACCAAAGCCCACTATAGGGTGTGGAACCGTATTGGAGGGATGGCTCAATGGGCCATGCAAAATTCACACCACACCGGATACCATACCAACACACAGCCTTAGAGCATGTTGGATACTTCGACAGGTGGCCAAGAGCGGCGAGGATCTCCTCATTAACAATACCGCAGAGCATCATTCCGCAGAAAACAACAATATAGTGTTGACAATCTTCGATACTTTTGCCTCAAATAACATTTGCAAGAGAGCACTCTGCGGCCTCGCCGAAGTCTGCCACGTTGCAGCAACAAATCCATGGAACAACATGGCCATAACCTTCAATGCCAGTGACGAACCTCAATTCCAAACAGTCCGAGCACCAGCCGCTTTGGTCCTTAGTCCAATTGTGGACGGCTTCTGGCTTACTAAAGTGCTCATGGACGGTGGCAGCGGATTAAACCTCATCTACGAGGAAACTCTCAACAAAATGGAAATATACAAGAGCCGCATTGAGCAAAGCAGCACGACCTTCAGAGGAATTATCCCTAGTCAGGAGGCACGATGTGCGGGAAAAATCACACTCGATGTGGTATTCAGCACGCCGGAGAATTACAGGTCCGAAGAGATAACATTCCAAGTGGCCCCGTTTAGTAGTGGATACCACGCCCTTTTATGGTGGGACGCATTTGCGAGCTTCCAAGCTATACCCAATTATGGGTACATGAAGCTCAAGATGCTCGGGCCCAACGGAATCATCACTCTAGCTAGGGATCCGGACATAGCACTCCGCGCCGAAAATAAAACAGTCGCCCTGGCCCTTGAGGCATTATCTGAAGCCCTCACGGCCGAAGAACTAAGTACGCTACACTCCACAGTGGACAGGGACGACGTGATACTCGACAAACGACCCAAGTCCACCTCTTTCAAACCAGCGGACGAAATAGTCAAATTCCAAGTCAACCCAACAGATTCTACAAAAACAACATCCATCGGGGCACAACTAAACAACACAATCGATGTCGCACTACGGGTGTTCTTACGCGAGAATTGGGACATCTTCGCCTGACACCCTTCAAACATGCTAGGGATCCCACGCAGGCTGGCCGAGCATAGCCTAAACATATTGAAGGGATACAAGTCGGTCAAGTAGACTCTACGGCGCTTTTCAGAGCCTAAATGACAAGCTATGGGAGAGGAGCTAGCCAAGTTACTCAAAGCCGGATTCATCAGAGAAATAA
The DNA here is from genome assembly GCA_021437245.1 of Aegilops speltoides. Lineage (NCBI taxonomy): Eukaryota > Viridiplantae > Streptophyta > Magnoliopsida > Poales > Poaceae > Aegilops > Aegilops speltoides. Next base: position 407,978,828 of record CM038142.1, read on the forward strand.
AACACCCAGACTGGCTAGCAAACCTAGTGATGGTACCAAAGAAGGACAAATCCTGGCGCCTATGGGTCAATTTCAAGGACCTCAATAAGGCTTGCCCCAAGGACCCCTTCCCTCTCCCCCGCATCGATCAAATCATCGGTGCTACCGCAGGACACGACTCATTGTGCTTCCTCGACGCATACTCCGGATACCATCAAATCAAGATGGCGGAGTCCGATCAAGCCACAATGACATTCATCACTCCATACGGCCCTTTTTGTTTCAACACCATGCCTTTCGGGCTCAAAAACGCCGGTGCAACCTACCAACACATGATTCAGACATGCCTAGAAAAATAAATCAGAAAAATAGTTGAGGCATACATAGAGGATGTGGTCATCAAGATCAGACACGTCGAATCTTTAATAGACGACCTGAGGCTCACGTGCGACAACCTCCAAACATACGACATCAAGCTCAATCCAAAAAAAATGCGTTTTCAGCGTTCCTGCCGGAAAGCTCCTGTGCTTCATCGTTTCCAATTGAGGAATTGAAACAAACCAAGCTAAAATCCGAGCTTTGTCACAGTTGGCTACCCCAACAGACCTCAAGCAAATCCAGAAATTAACTGGATGTGTGGCTACCTTAAGCAGCTTTATCTCCCGATTGGGAGAAAAGGCACTACCTCTTTATTGCCTTCTTCGACGCACTGAACACTTCGAGTGGACGGATGCGGCCACGGCCGGACTGGAAGAAATAAAGGCCCTCTTGGTGACCAACCCAATACTGGCCGCACCAAACATCAGTGAACCCATGCTGTTATATATAGCTGCAACACATCAAGTTTTAAGCGTTGTGCTCATCGTCGAACGAGAGGAGGATGGACATAAGTTCCCGCTTCAAAAGCCGGTATACTACGTATCTACTGTCCTCACTCCATGCAAGTCACGGTACCCACATTATCAAAAAATAGCATATGCGGTCTTCATGGCATCCCAGAAACTACGACACTACTTTCAAGAGTGTTAAATCACGGTGGCCTCCGAAGTACCGCTCAACGACATAATAAGCAACCGCAATGCCACGGGTCGGATTGCTAAGTGGGCCATCGAGCTCCTCCCGTCTGACATTATATATAAACCACGGCAAGCCATTAAATCGCAAGTACTGGCTGACTTTGTCGCCGAATGGACATAAGTCGAACTCCCTAAAGAGTACGGCACATACTCCAATTGGATCATGCACTTCGACGGCTCTAAGATGTTGGCTGGTCTGGGAGCGGGCGTTGTCCTGACATCCCTCCACTGGAGATACAGTGCAATACGTACTCCAAATACTATATACATACTCCAACAATGCAGCCGAATATGAGGCTCTGTTGCACGGTCTTCGGATGGCAGTCTCCATGGGCACCCAATTGCTAGAGGTGCATGGGGATTAAAACCTCGCAATATCTCAAATAAATGGAGACTTCGACGCCAAGGACCCGAAAATGGCGGCTTACCGTAATGCCGTCCTCAAGATGTCAGCTCGATTCGAGGGGCTTGAATTTCATCATGTGGTCCGAGAAAACAATCAAATGGTGGATATCCTTGCCGCATCGGCGCTAAGCGCGACCCCGTCCCACCTAACATCTTCTTGGAAAGGATGTTCAAGCCATCCGTGGTGCGGCAAGGGGAGATCGACAATACTAGTCCGGATGCAACCACAACCCCAGAACCCGAACACACTGACATAATCGGAGGCCCTACCACCGAAATAACACCTTGGCCCACGTAATCATGGTTGTCATCGCCCCTGGACCGAACCCTTCTTAGCCTACCTAAATAGGCAAGAACTCCCCGAGGACCAAAATGAGGCATGTTGCATTGTGCGGCGCTCTAAAGCCTACAAGGTCCACAAGGGAGAGCTTTATAAGAAAAGCTCTACCGGCGTACTCCAAAGATGTATCTCCAAAGAGGAAGGGCGGCAGCTCTTGGCCAAAATTCATGTTGGACTCGGCGGCCTCCACGTCACAGCTCGGGCCCTTGTAAGCAAGGCCTTCCGTACAGGTTTCTACTGGCCGACATCCCGAGTAGATGCACAGGACCTCATAAAACATTGCGTCAGTTGCCAGCTCTTCGCCAACCAAAGTCATATGCCACCTACCGCTCTCCAAACAATCCCCAGAACTTGGCCCTTTGCGGTCTGGGGGCTCGATATGGTCGGACCCCTTAAAGGAGGAAGCCATTAGAAAAAATATATGTTGTTCATGGTGGATAAATTCACCAAATGGATAGAGGCCAAACCAGTTAAAATGGACGTATCCGGACCAGTGATAGACTTCATATCAGGGGTCTTGCACCATTACGGTGTCCCCCACAACATCATCACCGATAATGGCTCTAACTTCACAGCTGACGAGGTGAAAACTTGGTACGGGAACATGGGCATTAATCTCAATTACGCCTCCGTCTATCACTCCCAAACAAATGGTCAAGTCGAATGAGCAAATGGTCTCATTATGAGCGGCATCAAACCCAGACTAGTGCGATCCCTCAAGGAATCAGACATGCACTGGGTCGAGGAGCTCGACTCCGTACTATGGGGGCTATGGACCACGCCAAATCGCACTACCGGATACACACCGTTCTTCATGGTGTACGTCGCAGAGGCGGTATTGCCCTGGGATATCATTCATGACTCACCTCGAGTATGCATGTACGAAGAGAGAGAAGCCGAGCTCGATCGGCAGGACAGTTTAGATGCCCTGGAGGATGAGCGCGATGTTGCAAAAGCCCGTTTCGCATTCTATCAGCAATAGGCTTGCAGGTATCAAAGCAGAGAAGTATGGGCCAAAACTTATAACGTTGGTGAACTCGTTCTATGCCTACCGGAGAAGAAAAACGACAAGCTCAATCCCAAGTGGGAGGGTCCCTTCATCATTGATAAAGTTCTCACCGGAGGAGCGTACCGCCTGCGTGATGCATCAGATAATCGACTCGAGCCGAACCCATGGAACACGGCCAGACTCCGAAGATTCTACGCCTAGCGTCGAACTCTGCGTTCGTCCCCTTCCCTCCGCCCTTTATATATAAATATAAATATATATATATATATATATATATATATATATATCTCTCTCTTTCTTTTTATGGCTCTTAGGCTTTAAGTGTGACTTGACTACACACCCTTGACGCGCTAAATCCTTAAGTATGCGCGCTCACTGTACCTGGGGGCTTCTTATACAGCAGCTTAATATAATTATCTTCCGGGCATCATGCCCCCTACATATGTGTCGCTTCTCCATATGTACCTTTTCTTCACCATTATATGTATTGATATGACTTAAGTTTTGTCCAAGCTGGGTTGCCTGGCTCCTGTATTTATGCCCTACGTTCCCATTAGTTCGGCTAGGGCATAAGGGGAGCACCTCTGCGATTGTTGTTGGGGAAGGTACTAATTTCAAAAAAATTCCTATGCACACGCAAGATCATGGTGATGCATAGCAACGAGAGGGGAGAGTATTGTCCACGTACCCTCGTAGACCGTAAGCGGAAGCGTTATGACAATGCGGTTGATGTAGCCGTACGTCTTCACGATCCGACCGATCCAAGTACCGAACGTACGGCACCTCCGAGTTCAGCACACATTCAGCTCGATGACGATCCCCGGACTCCGATCCAGCAAAGTGTCGGGGATGAGTTCCGTCAGCACGACGGCGTGGTGACGATGATGATGTTCTACCGGCGCAGGGCTTCGCCTAAACTCCACGACGATATGACCGAGGTGGAATATGGTGGAGGGGGCACCGCACACGGCTAAGGAACGATCTTGAAGATCAACTTGTGTGTTCTAGGGTGCCCCTGCCCCCGTATATAAAGGAGCAAGGGGTGTGCGGCCGGCCCTAGGAGGAGGCGCGCCGGAGGAGTCCTACTCCCACCGGGAGTAGGACTCCCCCCTTCCCTAGTTAGACTATGACTTGGGGGGAAGGAGGAGAGGGGAAAAGGAAAGGGGGGCTCCGCCCCCCCCCCCTCCTTGTCCTATTCGGACTTGGGGGGAGGGGCGCGCGGCTGCCCCTAGGCCTCCTCTCCTCTTCCTCCACTAGGCCCAATAAGGCCCATTAGGTCACCGGGGGGTTCCGGTAACCTCCCGGTACTCCGGTAAAATGCCGATTTCACCCGGATCACTTTCGATGTCCAAACATAGGCTTCCAATATATCAACCTTTATGTCTCGACCATTTAGAGACTCCTCGTCATGTCCGTGATCACATCCGGGACTCCAAACAAACTTCGGTACATCAAAACTTATAAACTCATAATAAAACTGTCATCGTAACATTAAGCGTGCGTACCCTACGGGTTCGAGAACTATGTAGACATGACCTAGAACTATTCTCGGTCAATAACAAATAGCGGAACCTGGATGCCCATATTGGCTCCTACATATTCTACGAAGATCTTTATCGGTCCAACCGCATAACAACATACGTTGTTCCCTTTGTCATCAGTATGTTACTTGTCCGAGATTCTATCGTCGGTATCCAATACCTAGTTCAATCTCGTTACCGGCAAGTCTCTTTACTCGTTACGTAATGCATCATTCCGTAACTAACTCATTAGCTACATTGCTTGCAAGGCTTATAGTGATGTGCATTACCGAGAGGGCCCAGAGATACCTCTCCGACAATCGGAGTGACAAAACCTAATCTCGAAATACGCCAACCCAACATGTACCTTCGGAGAAACCTGTAGTACTCCTTTATAATCACCCAGTTACGTTGTGACGTTTGGTAGCACCCAAAGTGTTCCTCCGGTAAACGGGAATTGCATAATCTCATAGTTACAGGAACATGTATAAGTCATGAAGAAAGCAATAGCAATATACTAAACGATCAAGTGCTAGGCTAACGGAATGGGTCATGTCAATCACATCATTCTCCTAATGATGTATCCCGTTAATCAAATGACAACACATGTCTATGGTTAGGAAACATAACCATCTTTGATTAATGAGCTAGTCAAGTAGAGGCATACTAGTGACTTTATGTTTGTCTATGTATTCACACATGTATCATGTTTCCGGTTAATACAATTCTAGCATGAATAATAAACATTTATCATGATATGAGGAAATAAATAATAACTTTATTATTGCCTCTAGGGCATATTTCCTTCAGTCTCCCACTTGCACTAGAGTCAATAATCTAGATTACACAGTAATGATTCTAACACCCATGGAGTCTTGGTGCTGATCATGTTTTGCTCGTGGAAGAGGCTTAGTCAATGGGTCTGCAACATTCAGATCCGTATGTATCTTGCAAATCTCTATGTCTCCCACCTGGACTTGGTCCCAGATGGAATTGAAGCGTCTCTTGATGTGCTTGGTCCTCTTGTGAAATCTGGATTCCTTTGCCAAGGCAATTGCACCAGTATTGTCACAGAAGATCTTCATTGGTCCCGATGCACTAGGTATGACACCTAGATCGGAAATGAACTCCTTCATCCAGACTCCTTCATTTGCTGCTTCCGAAGCAGCTATGTACTCTGCTTCACATATAGATCCCGCCACAACGCTGAAAGAACATGCAGTGCCCCCATGTTTGGTTTTGGCAATTGATGACAATCTCTATGGACTAATGGTTGCCTTGAGTTATATTTGAAGGGTTTGTCCATAGGCTTTTCTTGGAGTCCATTTGTTGTTTCAAGGAGAGTTTGTGATGACCTCGGTGCTATTAAGGAATTATCCAAAGATTGGTCATGTGAGTGTTGAGCTTATTGCAAGCATGTCTTGAAGAAGAAGATTGTGTGATCATTCATGTTTACCTTCAAGACATCATCCAAACTAAGAGAGTTGGAAAGATTCAAGGTTGATCAAGACTAAGTCAAGAGTGAATCAAGTTGATCAACTCACAAAGCGTAAAAGATGTACCGAGAGGGATCAAGTGATCCCATGGTATGGTAAGCATTGTCCATTGCACTTTGTGTACTAACCCATGGTCTATGTGAGAGTTCTATGTGGGTTAGGTACATGTCCATGGGCTTGCGCCAAGAGGAAGATATCATACAACCCATGGAAAGGATGACATCAAGTAGTGATCGCCATCAAGATTGTCATGTGCAAGTTCAAGTGTAGCATCATGAAGAGATCAAGTGCTTGAAGCTTGCCATCCATTGTGGGGTCAATGGACTTGTGAAGATGTGTCAAGAGTGGCTCACCCATAGTGGAGTATGGGGAGCAATCATCTAGTCTCCATCGACCCAACGCAATCAAGAAAGGTGGTCCATCTTATGGAGGACAAGATCGTCATCATCTAGCTCAAGTGGATCATGTGCAAGGCAAAGGTTTGCCCTTGATAGGTTTTCTATTTTACCGGTCTCATGGTGGTAGTTGGGAGACCGGGTTATAGGATCGATAGTCGTACTATCAAGGGGGGCACTCAAGTGAGTAGCTTGATCGTATCGTTCTTCGAGAGCTCAAACCATTGCATCCTTGCGTCATGTTTCTTGGTTCTTGTTTGGTTCTCTTTGTGAGTCTTAGAGCTTATGGTCATCTTGATGACAAGCTTGAGTTCATCGAAAACGGAGTTTGCATGCGTCTTCTATGATGTTTTCGGTGTTGGAGGTTTTGCCGGTCTTATCCGAGGAAGGGTTCTCACCATTTTCTTTTGGGCCTTTTCTCATTTGCTTATTATTTGTATTTCTATCAAGATTGTGTTAGCCCTTGTCGCTAGCTTTCCAACAAACTTGGTTTCGTCGAATTCGGAGTCCGAATGCAGAAGTTGTGGTAGTTTTGGTGTTCTGAAAAGGTTGTAGCGGTACTACCGCGGGTAGGAGCGGAAGTAATTTTTTACTACCGCCCTTGGTAGCGGTACTACCGCTCTTGGGAGCGGTACTACCGCTTGGAGCAGTACTACCGCGGCTACTTCCGTGGCTACTTCCGCTCGGGATCGAAAACTCGTCACAAGTCTAGCGGTGGTAGGCACGGATGTAATTTTTTAGTACCACTCACAAGCAGTAGTACCGCTACCCTTAGCAGTAGTACCGCTACCCCTAGTGGTAGTACCGTGATGTCAAGCGGTACTACCACTTGGTGCGGGTTGTGAGCATAACGGTTGGATTTTTCCCCACCTATAAAAGGGGGTCTTCTTCCCCATTGAACCTCATCCTTTGAGCTCGTGTTCTTCCCCCATTGTTGACCTTCTTCAAACTTGCTAACTCTCAATCCCTCCATGGATTCTTGCTAGTTTTTGAGGGAAAAGAGAGAGGAGATCTAGATCCACATTTCCACCAATCACTTTCTCCTCTATGTGAGGGGAACCCCTTGGATCTTGATCTTGGAGTTCTTGGTGTTCTCCTTCTTGTTCTTCCTCTCATTTTCCTCCCTAGCATTAGTTGCTTTGATGGGATTTGAGAGAGAAGGACTTGGGCACTCCGTGTGCCCTTGCCATTGCATTTGGTGCATCGGTTTGAGTTTTGAGTTCTCCACGGTGATACGTGGAAGTGAAGTTTGAGAAGCTTATTACTCTTGGGTGCTTGGTGCCCTTGAGCTTGTTTATCTTGGGTGCTTGGGCCCCCTAGTCGGTTGGTGGTGTTCGGATCTCAATCATTGTGGTGTAAAGCTCCGTGCAAGCGTCGGGGTCTCCAATTAGGTTGTGGAGATCGCCCCGAGCATTTTGACGGGTACCGGTGACCGCCCCCAAGGGTTGCCAAAGTGTACGGGTTCGGTGACCGCCCCCAAGGGTCGCCATTTGTACGGGTTCGGTGACCGCCCTCAAGGGTCCCTTAGTGGAATCACGGCATCTTGCATTGTGCGAGGGCGTGAGGAGATTGCGGTGGCCCTAGTGGCTTCTTGGGGAGCATTGTGCCTCCACACCGCTCCAAATGGAGATTAGCATCCGCAAGGGTGTGAACTTCGGGATACATCATCGTCTCCGCGTGCCTCGGTTATCTCTTACCAGAGCCCTTTACTTATGCACATTACTTTGTGATAGCCATATTGTTCTTTGTCATATATCTTGCTATCACATAGTTGTTTATCTTGCTTAGCATAAGTTGTTGGTGCACATAGGTGAGCCTAGTTGCTTTAGGTTTTGTGCTTGACAAATTAACCGTTAGGTTTATTCCACATTTATTAAGCCTAAACCGTAATTATTTTAAATCGCCTATTCACCCCCCTCTAGGCGACATCCACGATCTTTCAATTGGTATCAGAGCCTCGTCTCTCTTTATTGGGCTTAACCGCCTAGAGAGTAAAGATGTCGACTAGAGGATTAGGATTCTGTTACACTCTTAGTTTCGATGGCACAAATTTTGATGTTTGGGTTATTCGCATGCTTAATCTCTTTAGGGTCATGGACCCAAATTTAGAGCGAATTGTAGATATGGGTTTTTCTCCTCCAAAGGATCCCCAAAGATTATCTTTAGAGGATGAGAAAAACTCTTATCTCAATGCTCAAGCCTCTAATGTGCTTTTCGATGCTTTGAGCAATGTAGTTATATTTCAACTCATGCCGTTTCGGGATGCTCATGAGTTATGGACAAAGCTTCAAGATAAATATGGTGTGTCCAAGATTTATGGGGATGGTTGTTCTCCCTCCACCTCCGGTCATATAGTCTTCTCAACTTCTTCTACTTCACCTACATGTGGTTTGCCACAAGGTAATGATATGGTGAGTAGTGTTGGTCATTGCAATGATGATAGTATGCTTATTGTGGATGATCCTTCATCACTATATTATTGCAATGCTCCCTCTTTGGGCTTTAACACTTCGAGCACTCCAAATGTTTCAAATGCTTGTGTTGATAGTCCTTGCATATCATGTAGAAATGGCTTGACTAAATCTCATGATGATATGCTTGCTATGTCTTGTTGCCATGATAAAAATGCATCTATTTCCTCGAATTGTTGTGCTAACAATGTAGAGGAAACCGAACACTCCATGGAACAAGATGTGGTGTTTAATGGTGCCTCAAGGGATCCTACATCATCATCTATTGCTTTTTGCCTTATGGCTAAGGCGTCAAAGGTATCTCCTACTTTGTACCCCAATATGTCTCTTGATGATGATGTTTATGCAAATGATGATGAGGATAATGATGAAGAGAACGATAATGTTGCCTCCTTAAAAACTAAGGGGGAAATGATTTTTAAAGCTCTTCATAAAAATAAAATTGCTCGTTCCAACTTCATGGAAATAATGTCCATTGCCATTGATGGCAAGAAATTCATTGAGGAGTTGGAATCTCATCTAGAGGAGCATGAGGCCACCATTGAGAAAATGGAAGCTCATGGGCGTGATTACGCAAATGAGATCGCGGAGCTATCTCAAGCTCTTGAACATGAACAAATCACCTCCGAATCTCTTGAGGAGACTTTTGCTCTAGAATTATCTAGAGTGAGGGAATCTCATGATAGAGCTCTTGAGGTGGCCAATGATTTCAAAACTAAAAATGCTAAGCTTGAAGTTTCTCATGCTAGACTCCTTGAGGATTTTGAGCACCTCGAAAATGGCTCAAGGGTCATCAAGGGTGAGCTCATCAAACTCACCGAGTCTCATGCCCAACTTGAAGTTTCTTATTTAAAAGAGCTTGCCAAGTTGCCTTCTCCTCTTGTTGTTAATGATGATGCTTGTGCTACTAATTCTATTACTTGTGAAGCATCCATTTTGAAGGAGAATGTTGAGCTACGGGCTCAACTTGAGGTGCTATCTAGCAATTATGGGAAATTGGAAGAAAGTCATGAAAAGCTCTCAAGCTCTCATGATGATCTTCTAGTATCCCATAGTGTGCTAAAGATAGCTCATGAGGCCATGAATGCCAAGGTAACATCTAGTGAGCCTCATGTGGATACTAGCACTACTTCTAGTCAAAATAGTATATTGCCATGTGCTAGTCCTTGTAATTCATCTACTCACAATGTTGGTACATCTTGTGATGAATTGCTTTCCTTGCCTTGTTGCTCTAACGATGAAGCTTATACTTCCTCTAGTACTTGTGTTGAGACTAACCATGTAGAGGAAATCAAAGAGCTCAAGGCCCAAGTCACTTCTTTGAAGAAAGACTTGGAAAAGAGTCATCAAGGGAAATCCACACTCAACAATATCTTGAGTGTGCAAAAATTCCCCAATTACAAAGGTGGACTTGGATTCAACTCCAACAAGAAGAATAAGTCCAAGATCAACAAGAAGAAGGGCCAAAAACAAGTCAAGGATTCGGCCAAGATTATTTGCTTCAAGTGCAAAATTGAAGGGCATCATGTTATATCTTGCCCATTGAAGAAGAAGGCTATTAGTGACAAGCAACAAGGGAAGAGGCTACAAGTGCATTCTCATGCTCAACCTCAAGTTGAAGAAAGTCCTCTTCCCAAGAAGACTCAAGCTAATGCTTCTCAAGTTGAGAAATCAAATGAGAAGAAAGTGAAGAGTAGACGTTGCTACTTATGTCGTGAGAAAGGTCACGTCACTTCTTCATGCACTAGTGGTAACTTATCCAACCCAATTATTATTGATGATATCTATTCTCTTGGGAGGGATAAGGTTGGCAATGTGTTTGCCAAGTTTGTTGGTACTCAAAGTGGTGTCAAGAAAAGAACCATTTGGGTAGCCAAACCTATTGTGACTAACCTCTTAGGACCCAACTTGGTTGGGGACCAACAAGCTCAAACTTGATCAATAGGTGTTGATGGAGGGCATTGGAGACTTGGCTAAATTATGAAGAATTAAGGGGACTTCATCATTCTCTTTGTCTCAAGCCAAGTCAATTGGATTATCAAGTTTCTATCTTATATCCAATGTGCCTCCTTGCGGTAACTTGTACTTAAATTGTTTACCTTGAAAGTTACTTGCCCCCTTGCATGTTTTGGTTTTGTTCCTTACATGTGTTTGTGTATGTTGTGATTCCAACGTGCTTACCTTGAGCAATCAAGTATGTGTGTGTTGGTTTGCACATCATGTACGTGTGTGTGTCGTGCGTTGAGCCTTTATGCTTCTTGTTTGTATCCTAGTTGGCTCGTGTGAGAGATTAATGGAACATCCCATTTTGGGGGAGTGATGTGCTTTGTGCACCTCACAATCCTATAAATGTGTGTACATGAGGAATACCATCTAGTATTGATATTTCAATATTATCTAGTCGCTAGGTGGTATATCTCTCATGAGAAATTCAAATTCTAAATAGTCCATTAATTATCTCTTGTTTGTTCCTCTTATTGCCTCTTGTTAAGTTCTTATTGGTATCACATTATGGAGGAGTAATATGCTAAGTGCATATTACAAGCCTAGAAAATGTGTACATTTGAGATATTGTCACCTAGAATTGATATTGTAGATTATCTTGTTCCTAGGTGGCATGTTAGCTCTACAAGTTGCAATTTGCTTGTGGTTGGTGTGAAGATGATGCCGGATATCCTTGTAATCTACCACCGGGAATTATTTCCAAATACTTCTTGTCTTTGACAATTGGTAGTCTTATGTGTGGTAGAATTTGTTGATCATCTTTACATTGGCTTTTGTTTTACTTGCCTTTTCTATTGCCAAGGTTTGTGTCAACTCCCGTTGTCTTCCATACCACTTGTGGATCTTGTTTATTTCTTGTTCTTGTCTAGTGTTTTCTAGATATAGTGGAAGCGGTGATCCCACCTTGTGCTTTTTGTATTCAAATACAAATCCTATATAATGCACAACTCGTGGGGGAGCTATTCTATTTTCTTTAGAACACTCTTTTTGTGATCCTTATCAAGTGTGTTTTGGTGGAAGGCAACCTTTTTTTTGGGTACTTTGTGCCATCATGAAACTTTGTCGAGAGCTTGGTTTGTTTGGAACCATCCTCTCTTTGGGAGTTTGACATCTTTAGTTTCGTGTGTATCAATGGATATCTCATTCCTTGATGTATCTTTAATGATATCCTCCAAGTGATGATTTCTCCATTTGGTATCCTTTTCACTTGGCATTTCTTTGTCTTTTGGTTTCGGGTTTTGAAAGTCTTGAGCATGCATGTTTACTTCATGTATTTCATTTGGCATGCTTTCTTTCTTTGACTCAATATATAGCGGAAACGCCACCTAGTCTCAATTTGGATGAGATGTGCATGAAATTCATTATCATATCTATATGCACATATTTATGTGGAGTTTGTCCTATGTATTGGTATTTCTAACTATTTGGTCCTGATGAGTTTGGGTACCGTTTAGTTTGTGTTGTTCTTCTAGGAACTTTTGGAGATGCATTGGATGCTCGGCTCACTCTCAAGGAAGGTGTTGTCACCATGTGCATATTGGAGTCAAGCTAGGATGATCAATGAACTACTATCTACCTTCAATTGGTATCTACTACATCCTTCCAATGATATCTCGGTAACAAGTATCTATTCATGCTTTCCCTTCTTGTATTCAACCTTGTGTAGGTTGTATCTTGGCATGATATTCATTTCTTTCTTGCGATACTTGTTTCCTTTCTCAAAGCATCTCAACGATGATCTCATGTTGCTAGTTGTGATGTCTTTGATGTTGTGTGTGTAGGAATTCATTTATATACCATAAGACCATATCTAGCCAAGCGCTATGCTTTCAAGCAAATATCTTATTGGTATATTTATGACTTCCTTGTGGATATCTTGTTCCTTCATGTTGTAACTATTTCGGGTGTACATCCTTCTTTGTAGATATATATCATCATGATTTCGTCTACCTAGAACCTTATACACTTGAGAGAAATGACATCTCTGGTTGATATCCTTTCTTTCACGTCCACCTTGTCTTCCTTTGTTATTTCTTTGGTGGCTCCGTGAAAGCTTTTGCCTTGAGTGCGTGTTCTCTATCGTTGCATCTTGTTGCACTCATGTGTGGTGAAGATTTTTTTTCTTCATGCTTATCTCTATGAGGCTTTTGCCATCTTAATTGGTATCCCTCGTCTTGATGAGGCTTTCATCTTCTATCTTCACCACGGGTTGTCACAAGCATAGGTTCTCTTTTGCGTATTAGTAAGCTTGTGAACCCATTTGCTAGTTGTGCGTGGGAATGATAGGCCTTGCATCATGTGCCTCATTCTTTCGAGACTTTATTGATGCTTAATGCTCATCTCTACATTAGTCTTCTCAAGTGCATTGCCTTGACTCACACACATCATTTTGGTTGAGCCCATTCTTAAGTTGCCTCTTTTACTTGTTGCTCAACCATGTGTTTGTTGCAAGTACTAGGCTTTTTTTTCCTATATGCTCACTTGCACTTGTTGTAAGTTTCTATTGATTTTGGGGGAGCTATGATCCTATTTTGTGCACTTTGTATTCAAATACAAAAATTCTTATGTATGCACAAATCATGGGGAGCTTCTCTAGTTTCTTTAGAAAACTCCTTTGCACTTATCATAATATCTTTATTCATGTGGCATGTAGGATCATTGGTCTAGTTGGTTCAATTGATACCCGTTGATTGCTTGCTTCAATTAGTATCTTCTGATTGCTTGTGTCTCTCCTTGTTATGTCTTTGTGGCATATCTTTCCTTTGCAATCTTTGGGCCTCAATATAGTTTGTTTTCCTCCAAGTATTTACCTTTGGATATGTGTATTGCATTCCACTCTCTTTTTGAGATATACACAATTTATGGAGGAACACCGTTTATTTTGGCCTTCTAAGCTTTTCACCCATTTTGGCAATCGATGCCAATGGGGGAGGAGTTTCGGAGAGTTTTGTGGAGAAGTCTTCTGAGTTTTCTCCTTGCTTTGGTTTTGGTTCCTAAGCTTTTGCATCTCATTCTCATGCATCTTTGGTTGTTGCATTGCATGGTGATGCATAATTCCTTGTATAAACTCTCTTGAAAGTGATTGTCATCAATTACCAAAATGGGGGAGATTGAAAGAACATGCGGTGCCCCCATGTTTGGTTTTGGCAATTGATGAAAATCTCTATGGACTAATGGTTGCCTTGAGTTATATTTGAAGGGTTTGTCCATAGGCTTTTCTTGGAGTCCATTTGTTGGTTTCAAGGAGAGTTTGTGATGACCTCGGTGCTATTAAGGAATTATCCAAAGATTGGTCATGTGAGTGTTGAGCTTATTGCAAGCATGTCTTGAAGAAGAGATTGTGTGATCATTCATGTTTAGCTTCAAGACATCATCCAAACTAAGAGAGTTGGAAAGATTCAAGGTTGATCAAGACTAAGTCAAGAGTGAATCAAGTTGATCAACTCACAAAGCGTAAAAGATGTACCGAGAGGGATCAAGTGATCCCATGGTATGGTAAGCATTGTCCATTGCACTTTGTGTACTAACCCATGGTCTATGTGAGAGTTCTATGTGGGGTTAGGTACATGTCCATGGGCTTGCGTCAAGAGGAAGATATCATACAACCCATGGAAAGGATGACATCAAGTAGTGATCGTCATCAAGATTGTCATGTGCAAGTTCAAGTGTAGCATCACGAAGAGATCAAGTGCTTGAAGCTTGCCATCCATTGTGGGGTCAATGGACTTGTGAAGATGTGTCAAGAGTGGCTCACCCATAGTGGAGTATGGGGAGCAATCATCTAGTCTCCATCGACCCAACGCAATCAAGAAAGGTGGTCCATCTTATGGAGGACAAGATCGTCATCATCTAGCTCAAGTGGATCATGTGCAAGGCAAAGGTTTGCCCTTGATAGGTTTTCTATTTTACCGGTCTCATGGTGGTAGTTGGGAGACCGGGTTATAGGATCGATAGTCGTACTATCAAGGGGGGCTCTCAAGTGAGTAGCTTGATCGTATCGTTCTTCGAGAGCTCAAACCATTGCATCCTTGCATCATGTTTCTTGGTTCTTGTTTGGTTCTCTTTGTGAGTCTTAGAGCTTATGGTCATCTTGATGACAAGCTTGAGTTCATCGAAAACGGAGTTTGCATGCGTCTTCTATGATGTTTTCGGTGTTGGAGGTTTTACCGGTCTTATCCGAGGAAGGGTTCTCACCATTTTATTTTGGGCCTTTTCTCATTTTCTTATTATTGGTATTTCTATCAAGATTGTGTTAGCCCTTGTCGCTAGCTTTCCAACAAACTTGGTTTCGTCGAATTCGGAGTCCGAATGCAGAAGTTGTGGTAGTTTTGGTGTTCTGAAAAGGCTGCAGCGGTACTTCCGCGGGTAGGAGCGGAAGTAATTTTTTACTACCGCCCTTGGGAGCGGTACTACCGCTCTTGGGAGCGGTACTACCGCTTGGAGCAGTACTACCGCGGCTACTTCCGTGGCTACTTTCGCTCGGGACCAAAAACTCGTCACAAGTCCAGCGGTGGTAGGCACGGATGTAACTTTTTAGTACCGCTCACAAGCAGTAGTACCGCTACCCTTAGCAGTAGTACCGCTACACCTAGCGGTAGTACCGTGATGTCAAGCGGTACTACCGCTTGGTGTGGGTTGTGAGCATAACGGTTGGATTTTTCCCCACCTATAAAATGGGGTCTTCTTCCCCATTGAACCTCATCCTTTGAGCTCGTGTTCTTCCCGCATTGTTGACCTTCTTCGAGCTTGCTAACTCTCAATCCCTCCATGGATTCCTGCTAGTTTTTGAGGGAAAAGAGAGAGGAGATCTAGATCCACATTTCCACCAATCACTTTCTCCTCTATGTGAGGGGAACCCCTTGGATCTTGATCTTGGAGTTCTTGGGGTTCTCCTTCTTGTTCTTCCTCTCATTTTCCTCCCTAGCATTAGTTGCTTCGGTGGGATTTGAGAGAGAAGGACTTGGGCACTCCGTGTGCCCTTGCCATTGCATTTGGTGCATCGGTTTGAGTTCTCCACGGTGATACGTGGAAGTGAAGTTTGAGAAGCTTATTACTCTTGGGTGCTTGGTGCCCTTGAGCTTGTTTATCTTGGGTGCTTGGGCCCCCTAGTCGGTTGGTGGTGTTCGAGCTCAATCATTGTGGTGTAAAGCTCCGGCAAGCGCCGGGTCTCCAATTAGGTTGTGGAGATCGCCTGAGCATTTTGACGGTAGCGTGACCGCCCCAAGGGTTGCCAAAGTGTACGGGTTCGGTGACCGCCCCCAAGGGTCGCCATTTGTACGGGTTCGGTGACCGCCCTCAAGGGTCCCTTAGTGGAATCACGGCATCTTGCATTGTGCGAGGGCGTGAGGAGATTACGGTGGCCCTAGTGGCTTCTTGGGGAGCATTGTGCCTCCACACCGCTCCAAACGGAGATTAGCATCCGCAAGGGTGTGAACTTCGAGATACATCGTCGTCTCCGCATGCCTCGGTTATCTCTTACCCGAGCCCTTTACTTATGCACTTTACTTTGTGATAGCCATATTGTTCTTTGTCATATATCTTGCTATCACATAGTTGTTTATCTTGCTTAGCATAAGTTGTTGGTGCACATAGGTGAGCCTAGTTGCTTTAGGTTTTGTGCTTGACAAATTAACCGTTAGGTTTATTCCGCATTTGTTAAGCCTAAACCGTAATTATTTTAAATCGCCTATTCACCCCCCCTCTAGGCGACATCCATGATCTTTCAGACGCTTTGTTTAGAACTGCACCAACTTACAACTCCACCGTTTAATAAAAACACGTATCCAGTTTGCGATTTAGAATCGTCCGGATCAGTGTCAAAGCTTGCATCGACGTAACCATTTACGACTAGCTCTTTGTCACCTCCATATACGAGAAACATATCCTTAGTCCTTTTCAGGTATTTCAGGATGTTCTTGACCGCTGTCCAGTGATCCACTCCTGGATTACTTTGGTACCTTCCTGCCAAGCTTATTGCTAAGCATACGTCAGGTCTGGTACACAGCATTGCATACATGATAGAGCCTATGGCTGAAGCATAGGGAACATCTTTCATTTTCTCTCTATCTTCTGCTGTGGTCGGGCATTGAGTCTGACTCAACTTCACACCTTGTAGTATGGGCAAGAACCCTTTCTTTGCCTGATCCATTTTGAACTTTTTCAAAACTTTATCAAGGTATGTGCTTTGTGAAAGTCCAATTAAGCGTCTTGATCTATCTCTATAAATCTTGATGCCCAATATATAAGCAGCTTCACCGAGGTCTTTCATAGAACAACTTTTATTCAAGTATCCCTTTATGCTATCCAGAAATTCTATATCATTTCCAATTAATAATATGTCATATACATATAATATCAGAAATGTTACAGAGCTCCCACTCACTTTCTTGTAAATATAGGCTTCTCCAAAAGTCTGTATAAAACCATATGCTTTGATCACACTATCAAAGCGTTTATTCCAACTCCGAGATGCTTGCACCAGTCCATAAATGGATCGCTGGAGCTTGCACACTTTGTTAGCACCTTTTGGATCAACAAAACCTTCTGGCTGCATCATATACAACTCTTCTTCCAGAAATCCATTCAAGAATTTGTGACATCCATTTGCCAAATTTCATAACCATAAAATGCAGCAATTGCTAACATGATTCGGATAGACTTAAGCATCGCTACGGGTGAGAAAGTCTCATCGTAGTCAACCCCTTGAACTTGTCGAAAACCTTTTGCAACAAGTCAAGCTTTATAGAAAGTTACATTACCATCAGCGTCAGTCTTCTTCTTAAAGATCCATTTATTCTCAATGGCTTGCCGATCATCGGGCAAGTCAACCAAAGTCCATACTTTGTTCTCATACATGGATCCCATCTCAGATTTCATGGCCTCTAGCCATTTTGTGGAATCTGGGCTCATCATCGCTTCCTCATAGTTCGTAGGTTCATCATGGTCAAGTAACATGACTTCCAGAATAGGATTACCGTACCACTCTGGTGCGAATCTTACTCTGGTAGACCTACAAGGTTCAGTAGAAACTTGATCTGAAGTTTCATGATCAATATCATTAGCTTCTTCACTAATTGGTGTAGTCGTCACAGGAACCGGTTTGTGTGATGAACTACTTTCCAATAAAGGAGCAGGTACAGTTACCTCATCAAGTTTGACTTTCCTCCCACTCACTTCTTTCGAGAGAAACTCCTTCTCTAGAAAGGATCCGAATTTTGCAACAAAAATCTTGCCTTCAGATCTGTGATAGAAGGTGTACCCAACAGTCCCTTTTGGGTATCCTATGAAGACACATTTCTCCGATTTGGGTTCGAGCTTATCTAGTTGAAGTTTCTTCACATAAGCATCGCAGCCCCAAACTTTAAGAAACGACAACTTTGGTTTCTTGCCAAACCACAGTTCATGAGGCGTCGTCCCAACGGATTTTGATGGTGCCCTATTTAACGTGAATGCGGCCGTCTCTAAAGCATAACCCCAAAACGATAGCAGTAAATCAGTAAGAGACATCATAGATCGCACCATATCTAGTAAATCACGATTCTGACGCTCGGACACACCATTTCGTTGTGGTGTTCCGGTGGCGTGAGTTCTTGAAACTATTCGCGTTGTTTCAAATGTAAACCAAACTCGTAACTCAAATATTCTCCTCCACGATCAGATCGTAGAAATTTTATTTTCTTGTTACGATGATTTTCCACTTCACTCTGAAATTCTTTGAACTTTTCAAATGTTTCAGACTTGTGTTTCATTAAGTAGATATACCCATATCTACTCAAATCATCTGTGAAGGTGAGAAAATAACGATACCCGCCGCGAGCCTCAACATTCATTGGACCACAAACATGAGTATATATGATTTCCAACAAATCAGTTGCTCGCTCCATAGTTCCGGAGAACGGCGTTTTAGTCATCTTGCCCATGAGGCACGGTTCGCAAGTACCAAGTGATTCATAATCAAGTGATTCCAAAAGCCCATTAGTTTGGAGTTTCTTCATGCGCTTTACACCGATATGACTGAGGGAGTCCTGGACTAGGGGGTGTTCGGACAGCCGGACTATCATTATCCGCCGGACTCCAAGACTACGAAGATACAAGATTGAAGACCCGTCCCGTGTCCGGATGGGACTTTCCTTGGCATGGAAGGCAAGCTTGGCGATACGGATATGTAGATCTCCTACCATTGTAACCGACTCTGTGTAACCCTAGCCTCCTCCAGTGTCTATATAAACTGGAGGGCTTTAGTCCGTAGGACAACATACATTACAACAATCATACCATAGGCTAGCTTCTAGGGTTTAGCCTCCTTGATCTCGTGGTAGATCCACTCTTGTACTACCCATATCATCAATATTAATCAAGCAGGACGTAGGGTTTTACCTCCATCGAGAGGGCCCGAACCTGGGTAAAAACATCGTGTCCCTCGTCTCCTGTTACCATCCGCTTAGACGCACAGTTCGGGACCCCCTACCCGAGATCCGCCAGCTTTGACACCGACATTGGTGCTTTCATTGAGAGTTCCTCTGTGTCGTCACCGATAGGCTTGATGGCATCTTCAACCAACAGTGCTGTCCAGGGTGAGCAATTTCTCCCCGGACAGATCTTCGTATTCGGCGGCTTCGCACTACGGGCTAATTCACTTGGCCATCTGGAGCAGATCGAAAGCTACGCCCCTGGCCGTCAGGTCAGATTCGGAAGCCTAAACTTCACGGCCGATGTCCGCGGAGACTTGATCTTCGACGGACTCGAGCCACAGCCAAGCGCGCTGCACTGTGACGATGGGCATGATCTAGCTCTGCCGCCAAACAGTGCCTTGGTGGCCGCACACGAATCCGCTTCGGCCATTAGTCCGGAGCCGATCGCCCAGATCGAGGGCCGGTGGATAGACGCCGCCCTGGGGGCTTCAACATCCACGGCGATGGAGCCGAACACTAATCTTGTCCCCTGCGAAACTCATGATTCCGAGGTGCCTGACTCCGAACCTCCCGCGCCCCTACCAATCGATTCGGATTGGGCGCCGGTTATGGAATTCACCGCCGCGGACATCTTCCAATACTCGCCTTTTGGCGATATCCTGAATTCACTAAAGCATCTCTTGTTATCAGGAGAGTCCTGGCCGGACTATGGCCAGGATGGCTGGGGTACGGACGACGAAGAAATTCAGAGCCCACCCACCGCCCACTTTGTAGCCACTGTCGGTGATCTAACCGACATGCTAGACTATGACTCCGAAGACATCGACGGAATGGACGACGATGCCGGAGACGAACAAGAAACAGAGCCTATAAGGCACGGGAGGACCACCTCGTCACGTGACATATATATGGTGGACACCCCAAAGGAGAGCGATAACGAGGACCAACGGGCCGCGGCAGAAGATGACCCCGCCGATAAACGACCAAAACGGCAGCGCAGACGCCGCCCTAAGTCCCGCCTTGACGACAACAACGCTCCCAAGGAGCCCGCAATACGGCAGGGCTCACAAGTGGACGACGAACATGCAGATAAGCAACCGTCCGAACATGACGAGTCAGATAATCAGTCCAGGCCCGGTGAAAACAACAGTCCGGACGACCTCATGCCGCACACGCCGCCGGAGAGCAAGAACCTTCGGAAAAGACTCACAAGATGGAAGAAGCTGAAGAAGGAAAAACGGAGGCTCAAAACAGCGGAAGACACACTCAGAATGAGATGGAGCAAAGTGCTCAAAACCGCAGATAAATACGGCAATGGCCACCAATCAAAGAGCTACCCGAAGCGCAAGCTGCTACCAGAATTCGACGAGGAGGCCATAGAGCCTCCACCGTCCAAAAATAAAGAGGCTGCCTGGTTGGATAGACGGCCAGATGATAGGCCAAATTCTGACAGCGGCGCCACACATAAACCAACCAACGAACTTGGAAGGATAGATGGCCCAGCCAGGTCCATCTACGGGCCAAAGGAGAAGGCCCCAAGAAGCAAGGCAACACGCCAAGTGTCCGATGATAGCGGCACACACAAATACAGGGGCGCCGCACACCCACTATGTTTCACCGATGAGGTGCTGGACCATGAATTCCCAGCAGGATTTAAACCCATAAACATAGAGGCCTACGATGGAACAACAGACCCTGGAGTCTGGATAGAAGATTATATACTACATATACACATGGCCAGAGGAGACGATCTCCACGCCATAAAATACCTACCCCTCAAGCTCAAAGGGCCAGCCCGGCATTGGCTTAAAAGCCTCCCAGAAAACACTGTTGGAAGTTGGGAAGAGCTCGAGGACACGTTTAGAGCAAATTTTCAAGGAACTTATGTCCGCCCTCCGGATGCAGATGATCTAAGTCATATAACTCAACAGCCCGGAGAGTCAGCGCGGAAATTCTGGAACAGGTTTCTTACCAAAAAGAACCAAATAGTCGACTGTCCGGACGCCGAAGCCCTAGCAGCTTTCAAGCACAATGTCCGAGACGAATGGCTTGCCAAGCACCTCGGCCAAGAGAAACCAAGGACAATGTCCGCATTAACAAGCCTCATGACCCGCTTCTGTGCGGGAGAGGATAGCTGGCTAGCAAGATGCAGCACCAGCGACCCAAGTACATCCGAGATAAGAGATGGAAACGGAAAATCACGGCGCAGAAAAGAGCAGCGCCGGAATAAAGAGAAAAGCCCAAAGAGCACGGCAGTCAACGCCGGATTCAAAAGCTCGCGGCCCAACAACAAAACACAGCCTCTTAAGGATGACAGCGATGAATTGTCCAACTTAAACAAGATTTTGGGTCGGATATGTCAAATCCACAGTACCCCCGGAAGGCCTGCAAATCACACCCACAGGGATTGTTGGGTTTTTAAACAGTCCGGCCGACTAAATGCCGAACACAAGGGGCTCGACGCATCAAGCGAAGAAGATAAACCCCACCAGCAGAGCACCGGAAAACAAAAGACTTTCCCACAAGGGGTCAAAGCAGTAAACTCACTTCATGTGATAATACGGAAAAATAGTGCGGCACTTTCTAAAAAGAGCTTCGCGCGGTCCAACCCAGCAGACCATAGAGATTGGATATCAAAACCAATCACTTTCGACCACCTGGACTATTCCAGAAGCGTTCGAAACGCGGGACGGACTCCCCTGATATTGAATCCCATAATAGACGGATTACAATTTACTAACGTCCTAATGGACGGAGGCAGTGACTTAAACCTGCTGTATTCAAACACAATCCGTAGGATGGGGATAGACCCTACCAAAATCCGACACAGCCGCACTTCCTTCAAAGGAGTGACGCCAGGCCCTTACGCCAAGTGCACAGGCTCTATATTACTAGAAGTCGTGTTCGGATCGCCGAACAATTTTCGACGCGAAAAATTAATTTTTCACATCGTCCCATTTGAAAGTGGATATCAAGCACTCTTGGGACGAAAGGCTTTTGTCCGCTTCAACGCCATACCGCATTACGCGTCTCTTACACTCAAGATGCCCGGTCCGCGTGGCGTCATTTCAGTGCGAGGGTCACTTAAAGACCCCGGACTCGGATAGACGAATCCGGCTTCAGCAGGCTAGGGGCTCCCTAGCCGCATACCTCTTCACAGGGGGCTGCGCGCACAAACAACCGCGGGTTCATACAAACCCCGCTTTAATTATTTATATTTCTTCTTTTACACATATTTTTCGCACGAATCGTTTTGAAACTAAACGTTCCTCTCTTTCTACAGATGAACAACGTGCATACCTGTCCAGGATAACGGCGCAACGGAGACACAGGCGCAGACGTGCAGTAGGGACCCGTTGTGAGGATTCTTTTCAGATTAAGACCCTGCGTAAACCTTTTTTACTGTCTCTTGTTGTTATTCTCCCTTGGTTTCTTCCTATAGCCAAAGCGGAGCCTGACGTTTTGGCATCGGCCGCGTCAGAAGACCATGCCCGTACCTGGACACTAGGGGCTTAGGGCATCGTTCTGCCCATTATTATAAAGACCGAACACCTTAGGGAGTGTTCGGCGTCTCGAGTTAGGCATTATATGCATCAGCTCCGAATCATGTCTTTGGTCAAATGTTGGGTTTGCCCGGCTCCTGTGTTTTGCTGCCTTACGTTCCGTATCATCGGCTAACGCGGCACCAGGAGAACTACTGCGATTGTGCCCCGGTTCGGCTGGGCGAGCACCTCAGTAGAGAAAGCCGAAAACTGACTGTCATGATACAGCGAGAGACTGGTCAACCACTCGATCGACTACCGGAATGTTTAGAATTCCCCGCTTTGACGAAGGACCGTTTCCCGGTCAGGCACATACGCGTCCCGAATTCGGAGAAGCGCGGTGCCACCAGGGGCTATATCATAGCCCCACCCTCAAGCTCCACTGGCTAAGTGAAAGTGATAAAGAATTATAGTCCGGATTGCCTCGTTCGCTACGCTACCACCTCCTTAAACAGGACTGAGACGTCAGATTAAGTGTGAAAACGCGCTATTTTTGCGAACACCCCCGTACCCTGTGCGTGGGGGCTGAAGCCGAAGACTGCAATCTTTCAAGTTATACAAATGTATACGTAAACGGCCGCACAGGAGAAGTTTTACTACTTGGGACGCACAAGTATAAAAAGCAGTTATAGCATAACCATCATTTTACAAGCTAATACGTTCATTTGAACGTGACATTTTTCGAGCATTGCGACTCTATTACACGAGCGCCACGCATAACTTCCCCGAAATAGTGCTCGGCGGGGAGCCGGCTTTCATCTGAACCCTGGGCGGCAACAGCGGTGGCATCCATTTCCGGACAATGCGCCTTTACACGGGCAAGAGCCATCCGCGCGCCCTCGATGCAGGCCGACCGCTTCATCTCCTTTATGTGCGGCACCGCTCCAAGGAATTGCTGCAGTAAGCCAAAGTAGCTCGTTGCCTTAGGCCTCTCTGGCCAGACATGGGCCACGATGTCAGTCATGGCAAGTCCGGACAATCTATTTAGCTCGGCCCATTCGGCCAACCGGTCTGTCAACGAAAGTGAGCGATCCGGACTATGGAATTGAGACCAGTATAGCTCTTCCGTCTTGTGATCCTCCTGGCTCCGGAAGTGCTCAACGGCATCAGCCGCACTTGCAGCTAAGTCCATATACGGATCCTCCGGACTCCACAGCCGCTCAAATTGAGCATACTTTCCATCCATAAACCAACGACGCAGCAGAAAAGGCTTGCCAGCCACGATATCTCCGGCCTGGCGCAGTTCCTCCTTCATAGCCCGCATTGCAGAGCGGGCATCCTTGGCTTCGGCGGTGGCCTTCTTCAGGTCTTCCCGCTCCGATAAGCGCTCCTTTTCAAGAGCCTCATTGCGGTCGGCAGCATCCTTTACTTTCATGGCCAATTCGGCCACCTCTGCCCTACTTAGGCAGTGCGTAGCCCTTTCGGCTTTCAACTCCTCGGCCGCCGCGTCACTCCTTCGGGCTTGCTCCTTAGCTCGAGCAAGTTCGGCCCAAAGGCTCTCCACAGCAGCAGCACCGTCTGTACAACAGCATATAATTTATCAGAGGAGGGCTTCGACCCCCTTAATAAAGCGACTGTGGAGAACTCATTTACCTTGCGACTCATCAAGTCGCCGGTTGACAAGTGCGATGTCCGCATCCGCCAAGTCAAGTTGCCGATTTAACTCGGCAAACCCACTAGTCCGGCTAGCCCTCAGACTATCCGCCACCGCATAGGAACGGCGAATTCATTATTGATTTTGATCCTCGACGCTGCTCGTTTCGACAACCTACCGAGTCTCAGGGGCTATTATCTATACAGGGCGCATTTTCATGTGCAAGCCTGCTAATAAACAAAGAGATGCATCATTCTCGCGTACCTCAAACCCCGCCACCAAACTCATAGCGGCATTGCGCAATCCGCTTTCGGCGGACGAAATCCTTCCAATCACCATACGCATCAACGCACGGTGATCTTCTGAAATGGGCGCCCTCTCAAGCAGATTCTTCAGTTCTCCCGGCCGGATACTAGTGGGTGCCGAACTCTCTGGCCCCTCCGGACTCGGGGATACCCTCCGTGACGACACTTCAGGCTCGCCTGCCTTATTTGACGGCGCTGCAGACGGAGGCGTTTCACTCTCCATCATCTTCGGAAGAAGGTCCCCCGAAGATGAAATCATCTGAGAAGGCTGCAGATCCGAACTGCAATATAAATATTTCGGTTACCCACAGAAGCACAAATGAAGGTATTTCCTTACTAATTAACTCCCCTTTTCATACTCACGGCTCGCTGGAGGGCTGATCCTTTGGCGATGATTGTGCGTCCGGATTCTCTCCGGACGCCGGACCCCCCTGTGAAGATCTCTTCCCACGCTTAGGGGCTTTGGCCTCCGGATCTTTGGAGGCGGTCCTCTTCTCCCCCTGGAGGGAGGGGTTCTTGATTCCCCCCTCTTCAGACGCCCCTTTGGGCGAAATATTAGCTCCTCTATTTTCCCCTTCACCCCCTTCTGTGGGTGCGACCTCCAACATTCTGACCAGCACGGGCTCCAGTACAGTCTCTGGGAGGGGGGCCGGACACCTTATCAGCCTTGATCGCGCCACCCATTCCTGTGAAGAGTAATGGGTCAGGAGGCGAACTCTAGAAAGGCGTATAAACAGAGTGTCCGGACTCTGAGCTATTTACCTGAGTATCCGGGCGATTGCGGCTTAGGCCTGCGTCCTCGGCTAAATCCGGACACGCCACCTGCGGTCCGAAGAACAACTTGTACATCTCCACGGGTGTTGAACCCATGAAGTGTTGGAGAATCCGAGGTCCCTCCGGGTTGATCTCCCATAGACGGAGAGGACGGCGTTTGTAGGGCAGAAGATGCCTGATTAGCATAACCTGCATCACCACGATCAGGTCGATCTCCCTCGCTTGGAGGTCTCGAATCCGGCCCTGCAGTGAGGGCACGTCTTCGGACGGCCCCCAATTGAGCCCTTGGTTGACCCACGACATCACTTGGCGTGGAGGTCCCGGGCGGAATAGAGGCGGCGGCTTTTGTTTGCTGCCCCTCGGAGCGGTGATATAGAACCACTCCTGCTGCCACAATCCGAGTTCCTCTTGGAAGGAACCCTCGGGCCACGGGGCATCTGCCTTTTTGCTTATGGCCGCCCCGCCGCACTCCGCTTGACGCCCCCCGATCATCTTCGGCTTCACATTGAAGGTCTTCAGCCACAGGCCGAAGTGGGGAGTGACACGGAGGAAGGCTTCGCAGACGATAATGAATGCAGAGATATGGAGGATGGACTCCGGGGACAAATCGTGAAAATCCAGCCCGTAGTAGAACATGAGCCCTCTCACGAAGGGGTCCGTCGGGAAGCCTAAACCCCGACGGAGGTGGGATACAAAGACGACGTATTCGCCGGGCTCGGGGGCGGGCACGGCCTGCCCTTGGGCAGGCAACCTGTGTGAAACCTCGTAGGCCAGGTACTTGGCCTCACGTAACTTCAATATGTCCTCCTCCGTGACGGAGGAGGGCATCCACCGGCCCTAGAGGTCAGAGCCGGACATGGTTGAGAATCCGAAGCGCTCGAATCTGAGGCTCTGGGTGTTGGAACTGGGAGCAAGGAGGAGATTCGATGCGAGATTGAAGAACAAGGACAAGCCTTGGTCCTCTTATAAAGAGGAAAAAACACCAAGAGCCGTCTCCGTGACCGTTTGGGATTCACCTTCGATAGAGGAGGCATGGCGACGGGAACGGTTGGGTTACCCACGCCCGTATTGATGAGAATCCCGGAATAAGGGGAACACGATCTCTGCTTCGACAAGACGTGCCAAGGAAACCGCTTCGCTAAACGTGCTGAGGTGGTATAGTAAAAATGATTCAAACAGTGGCTTGGTAGCAGTGTGATGTCATGCCGCATAATACGTCAGCAGATTGAACTAAGTGTACATTTTATTCTCTCTACGGTGGAATGTGGAATTTATTTTGCAGATCCGGACACTATCCTGGTGTTCATGATCTTCTCTGGATTATTCAAGGGAGGAACCCGCCTTGCAATGCCGAACATTATGCGCGCCGGACTTATCGTCATTGAAGCCTGGTTCAAGGGCTACTGAGGGAGTCCTGGACTAGGGGGTGTCCGGACAGTCAGACTATCATTATCCGCCGGACTCCAAGACTACGAAGATACAAGATTGAAGACTCCGTCCCGTGTCCGGATGGGACTTTCCTTGGTGTGGAAGGCAAGCTTGGTGATACGGATATGTAGATCTCCTACCATTGTAACCGACTCTGTGTAACCCTAGCCTCCTCCGGTGTCTATATAAACCAGAGGGCTTTAGTCCGTAGGACAACATACATTACAACAATCATACCATAGGCTAGCTTCTAGGGTTTAGCCTCCTTGATCTTGTGGTAGATCCACTCTTGTACTACCCATATCATCAATATTAATCAAGCAGGACGTAGGGTTTTACCTCCATCGAGAGGGCCCGAACCTGGGTAAAAACATCGTGTCCCTCGTCTCCTGTTACCATCCGCCTAGACGCACAGTTCGGGACCCCCTACCCGAGATCCGCCGGTTTTGACACCGACAATGACCTAAACGGCAGTGCCACAAATAAGTTGCACTATCATTATCAACTCTGCATTTTTTGGTTTCAACACTATGAATATGTGTATCACTACTACCGAGATTCAATAAAAATAGACCACTCTTCAAGGGTGCATGACCATAAAAGATATTACTCATATAAATAGAACAACCATTATTCTCTGACTTAAATGAATAACCATCTCGCATCAAACAAGATCCAGATATAATGTTCATGCTCAACGCTGGCACGAAATAACAATTATTTAGGTCTAAAACTAATCCCGATGGTAGATGTAGAGGTAGCATGCCGACCGCGATCACATCGACTTTGGAACCATTTCCCACGCGCATCGTCACCTCGTCCTTAGCCAATCTTCGCTTAATCTGTAGTCCCTGTTTCGAGTTGCAAATATTAGCAACAGAACCAGTATCAAATACCCAGGTACTACTACGAGCATTAGTAAGGTACACATCAATAACATGTATATCACATATACCTTTGTTCACTTTGCCATCCTTCTTATCCGCCAAATACTTGGGGTGGTTCCGCTTCCAGTGTCCAGTCTGCTTGCAGTAGAAGCACTCAGTCTCAGGCTTAGGTCCAGACTTAGGTTTCTTCTCTTGAGCAGCAACTCGTTTGCTGTTCTTCTTGAAGTTCCCCTTCTTCTCCCCTTTGCCCTTTTCCTTGAAACTGGTGGTCTTGTTAACCATCAACACTTGATGCTTCTCCTTGATTTCTACCTCCGCGACTTTTAGCATTGCGAAGAGCTTGGGAATAGTCTTGTCCATCCCTTGCATATTATAGTTTATCACGAAGCTCTTGTAGCTTGGTGGCAGTGATTGAAGAATTCTGTCAATGACACTATCATCAGGAAGATTAACTCCCAGTTGAATCAAGTGATTATTATACCCAGACATTTTGAGTATGTGTTCACTTGTGTAACTATTCTCCTCCATCTTGCAGCTATAGAACTTATTGGAGACTTCATATCTCTCAATCCGGGCATTTGCTTGAAATATTAACTTCAACTCCTGGAACATCTCATATGCTCCATGACATTCAAAATGTCGTTGAAGACCCGGTTCTAAGCCGTAAAGCATGCCACACTGAACTATTGAGTAGTCATCAGCTTTGCTCTGCCAGACGTTCTTAACGTCGTCAGTTGCATCAGCGGCAGGCCTGGCACCCAGCGGTGCTTCCTGGACGTAATTCTTCTGTGCAGCAATGAGGATAATCCTCAGGTTACGGACCCAGTCCATGTAATTGCTGCCATCATCTTTCAACTTTGCTTTCTCAAGGAACACATTAAAATTCAACGGAACAACAGCACGAGCCATCTATCTACAACAAACATAGACAAGCAAAATACTATCAGGTATTAAGTTCATGATAAATTTAAGTTCAATTAATCATATTACCCTCTAAGTGATTATGTGATCCATATCAACTACACCATGTCCGATCGTCACGTGAGACGGAGTAGTTTCAATGGTGAACATCAATATGTTGATCATATCTACTATATGATTCACGCTCGACCTTTCGGTCTCCGTGTTCCGAGGCCATATCTGTTATATGCTAGGCTCGTCAAGTTTAACCTGAGTATTCCGCGTGTGCAACTATTTTGCACCCGTTGTATTTGAATGTAGAGCCTATCACATCCGATCATCACGTGGTGTCTCAGCACGAAGAACTTTCGCAACAGTGCATACTCAGGGAGAACACTTCTTGATAATTTAGTGAGAGATCATCTTAAAATGCTATCGTCAATCAAAGCAAGATAAGATGCATAAAAGATAAACATCACATGTAATCAATATAAGTGATATGATATGGCCATCATCATCTTGTGCTTGTGATCTCCATCTTCGAAGCACCGTTGTTATCACCATCGTCACTGGCGTGACACCTTGATCTCCATCGTAGCATCGTTGTCGTTACGCCATCTATTGCTTCTACGACTATCGCTACCGCTTAGTGATAAAGTAAAGCAATTACAGATGCTTGCATTTCATACAATAAAGCGACAACCATATGGCTCCTGCCATTGTCGATAACTTCGTTACAAAACATGATCATCTCATACAATAAAATATAGCATCACGTCTTGACCATATCACATCACAACATGCCCTGCAAAAACAAGTTAGACGTCCTCTACTTTGTTGTTGCAAATTTTACGTGGCTGCTACGGGCTTTAGCAAGAACCGTTCTTACCTACGCATCAAAACCACAACAATAGTTCGTCAAGTTAATGCTGTTTTAACCTTCACAAGGACCCGGCGTAGCCACACTCGATTCAGCTAAAGTGAGAGAGACAGACACCCGCGAGCCACCTTTAAGCACGAGTGCTCGTAACGGTGAAACCAGTCTCGCTTTAGCGTACGCGTAATGTCGGTCCGGGCCGCTTCATCTCACAATACCGCTGAACCAAAGTATGACATGCTGGTAAGAAGTATGACTTGTATCGCCCACAACTCACTTGTGTTCTACTCGTGCATATGACATCTACGCATAAAACCTGGCTCTGATGCCACTGTTGGGGAACGTAGTAATTTCAAAAAAATTCCTACGCACACGCAAGATCATGGTGATGCATAGCAACGAGAGGGGAGAGTATTGTCCATGTACCCTCGTAGACCGTAAGCGGAAGCGTTATGACAACGCGGTTGATGTAGTCGTACGTCTTCACGATCCGACCGATCCAAGTACCGAACGTACGGCACCTCCGAGTTCAGCACACGTTCAGCTCGATGACGATCCCCGGACTCCGATCCAGCAAAGTGTCGGGGATGAGTTCCACAAGACGACGCAAGGCGTGGACGATGATGATGTTCTACCGGCGTAGGGCTTCGCCTAAACTCCGCGACGATATGACGGAGGTGGAATATGGTGGAGGGGGGCACCGCACACGGCTAAGGAACGATCTTGAAGATCAACTTGTGTGTTCTAGGGTGCCCCTGCCCCCGTATATAAAGGAGCAAGGGGGGGTGCAGCCGGCCCTAGGAGGAGGCGCGCCGGAGGAGTTCTACTCCCACCGGGAGTAGGACTCCCCCCTTCCCTAGTTGGACTATGACTTGGGGGGAAGGAGGAGAGGGGAAAGGAAAGGGGGGCGCCGCCCCCCCTCCTTGTCCTATTCGGACTTGGGGGGAGGGGCGCGCGGCTGCCCCTAGGCCTCCTCTCCTCTTCCTCCACTAGGCCCAATAAGTCCCATTAGGTCACCGGGGGGTTCCGGTAACCTCCCGGTACTCCGGTAAAATGCCAATTTCACCCGGATCACTTCCGATGTCCAAACATAGGCTTCCAATATATCAATATTTATGTCTCGACCATTTTGAGACTCCTCGTCATGTCCGTGATCACATCCGGGACTCCGAACAAACTTCATTACATCAAAACTTATAAACTCATAATAAAACTATCATCGTAACGTTAAGCGTGCGGACCCTACGGGTTCGAGAACTATGTGGACATGACCTAGAACTATTCTTGGTCAATAACCAATAACGGAACCTGGATGCCCCTATTGGCTCCTACATTTTCTACGAAGATCTTTATTGGTCAAACCGCATAACAACATACGTTGTTCCCTTTGTCATCGGTATGTTACTTGTCCGAGATTCGATCATCAGTATCCAATACCTAGTTCAATCTTGTTACCGGCAAGTCTCTTTACTCGTTATGTAATGCATCATTCCGTAACTAACTCGTTAGCTACATTGCTTGCAAGGCTTATAGTGATGTGCATTACCGAGAGGGCCCAGAGATACCTCTCCGACAATCGGAGTGACAAAACCTAATCTCGAAATACGCCAACCCAACATGTACCTTCAGAGACACCTGTAGTACTCCTTTATAATCACCCAGTTACGTTGTGACGTTTGGTAGCACCCAAAGTGTTCCTCCGGTAAATGGGAGTTGCATAATCTCATAGTTACAGGAACATGTATAAGTCATGAAGAAAGCAATAGCAATATACTAAACGATCAAGTGCTAGGCTAACGGAATGGATCATGTCAATCACATCATTCTCCTAATGATGTGATCCCGTTAATCAAACGACAACACATGTCTATGGTTAGGAAACATAACCATCTTTGATTAATGAGCTAGTCAAGTAGAGGCATACTAGTGACGTTATGTTTGTCTATGTATTCACACATGTATCATGTTTCCGGTTAATACAATTCTAGCATGAATAATAAACATTTATCATGATATGAGGAAATAAATAACAACTTTATTATTGCCTCTAGGGCATATTTCCTTCAATTGTTATTGCCGGGTACTCCGGACCTGTACCTCAGACTGGGTGAAGCCGAAAGCTAGCGTTCTTAAGGGAATATTCGGTCGGTGAATTAAAGATGTTTCTTACCTATTACAATACAAACCCCCATATGTTTCATATAATGCGTCTCTGTTCGCAGTTCGAACATGCACATTAATGCATGCGTGCCCAGGGAAAGGAACCCTTAACGGAACTATTCTCCCTGGAAGATGTTTCTTACTATCCATGTAATATAACATAGCTAGTTGGGTACTTGTCTGTTCAAGCACTTATGACCCCTACGCCTGGTTTCCATGTGTACCCCGGTTTACATAATTGAGCGGGTATTCAGAAACACTCTGAACTGTCGGGTCCGAAGGCTGAAGCGAAAAGGTCCGCCATGACAAATGATTTACAATCCGGCTAGGGACAAAATATGTCAATTGAAGTACATAGTCACTTAGACCGACATACTTCTTCTTCTATACCATCCAACAGGCTTTCTAGCCTACAATCCTGTTGGGAATACTTTCGGGCTAATCCTACCTGGTCATATGCCACACTAACGGGAATCACTTGCCCATCTGACCCTACAGGTCCGACCAGGGCCATGTGATTCGGATCGAGCCTGGTGTACCGTGTTTTCACCATGGCCCAAGCTTCCCTCCCACCTTGTCGACAGGCAGATATCTTCCATAAACGGAAGTGCCCCGCGCTCCCTTGAGTAGCTCTACAAGCTCCCCCATGCTTCCTGGCAGGGAGGCGGATGGCCACAAGGCCTTGGCAATACCCTGCATCACCTGCCGAACTTGTTCGTGCAGTTGCGAAAGTTCTTGCAGAAGATCGCCTGTGGATCCGGGTATCTCTTCTTCGGGACGACCAGTCAGTATACCTACAGACATAACTCTGTTAGTCCGTTTCTTCTCCGAACTATATAAAGGATTGTTTGAGCACATACTAAAATGCCGTGTTGAAGCCTCTTATTCTCCTTCACGGAGTCAGCAAGCTGGGCCCGAACATCTTTCAATTCCACGCCCAACCAGGTATTGGCATCCTGGAGATTGCTTTTATCTCGCCTGACCCGTGTAAGTACACGCTCGCCGGCCTCTAGTTGTCGTTGAGCTTGTTGTTAATCCTCTTGTAAGATCTCCGGATTCACTCCGGGATTGCCTGCGGAATCTATTGTTAGATCTGCGAACATGCCGAATACCAAACGGTATACGTAATTACGTTTTTTATCGATCAAGAAAAATATTACCAAATGAGGCCTTCTTTGATTCCTCCATTTCGGCAGCTGCGGCCCTTAGCCGGGCTTTGCACTCCTCCATCTCTTGAGACAAATGGGTGTTCGTCTCTGTAAGAACCTACTCATACAATGATCCTTAAATCAGTTGTGCCAACTGTTTCAAGTCTCAGGGGCTACTGATATACATAATTATTAGATTTTGCTTGCCCGTATATCTTTTAAATACTGGTATGTGGCTCTAGCAAGCCCATCTTGAGCAGCTCGGATGTACGCGTCTCCCGATTTGAAGGCATTGAACACCTCCTCAGAGAAATTAGGGTCGCGAAGTGTGGCCCGCCGATGCCGATGATTCATAGCGCTCTCCACTTCGGAATTTGTAGCGGATATTCTATCTGCATCCTCTGTTGGAGGACCATCCGGTGTCGTCCCCACGTCAGCCTCCACCCTCGAGGTCGGTTCTAGAGTCTGGCTGGTAGAGGCGTGACGAGCAGGATCCCTGGATACAGTCCGGCAGATACTCTTTCTGCCAAGACACGGTGAACATTGTTATATTTTAAAGATGACAATCATGGAGCATGTTTCAAATCATACCTTTTCGATGGTGGCTCGGTCCTGTTTGCTTTCCTTTTAAGCCTACCCGGCTTGGGCGCCCCTTGTTGGTGAGTCGCCGCGGGTTCGGCATGGCGCACCGATGGCCTTCCCTATAAAGCACAATATGTGTGCGGTGGGTAAGGTGTAAAGAGGGGATCCTCTTCGGAAGTTAGGTATGCTATTTCACTTACATATGATGTAGGGAGGAAGCCAGGATAGTCGGCAATGATGGCCACCAAGGCGCCATCGCAGCTTGCCTGGTAAAACATCCTGTCGACGGGCTCCACAAATATGTCCGGATCTTCTTCGAGTCCGGGGTCGAGGGTCCGGTTGTGATCCTCTGGCTGTGGAGGCAGGCTGTGGACCTCCCTCATAGCTTTTCGCAATTCCTGTTATGGACTAGCAAGGTAAATATTTGTGATGAAAGACTGCGGGAATTAATAGAGTTGAGTAAAAGATAGCAACTCACCCAGCTAGGGGGGGTTGTACATGGAAAATCCATCCCGTGGCTTAATGCGGATGAACTCCTCTTCTTCTCCTTTATACAAATCGGACAATATTTTCGCTAGAGCGGTGGCGGAGTCCAGACCTTTCCGACCACAGCGGGTGGCATCATCTTCTCCATTCAAGTGCCACATGGGATGCCCCCGATACTAGAGTGGGTGCACCCCCTGCATTATGCATATTGACATAATTAACCTCGATTATTGTCAATCCAGATTTGTCCAGCGTTTTTATCCTGTCCATCAGTTGAAGGATCTCTCTCCCATCTTCCTCCTGGGGGCTCCGGGGACGCCAGCTACAGTGTTTCTTCAATGGGGCATTTGTGAACTCGGGAAGACCCATCCGGATAGGGTCAGGAAGGGAGACGTCCTCTATATAAAACTACTCGGAAGGCCAGTCTTCGGATGTCTTCTTCGGAGTGCCGGACAGGTATTCGGTCCCGACGATGCGCCATATTTTGGCTCCGCCCACTTGGTATATTGATCCCTCCTGATTGCGAGGGACAAGGCAGAACAACCTCTTCCATAGCTCGAAATGAGCTTCGCAACCCAGGAATAACTCACAAAGGGCGACATAGCCTGCGATGTGTAGGATGGAGGCGGGGGTGAAGTTGTGCAGCTGGAGGCCATAATACTCCAGGAGCCTGCGGAGGAACGGATGGATTCCAAATCCGAGGCCCCTCAGCAAGTAAGGCACAAGGCATACTCGCTCCCCCTGGATGGGTTGGGAAAGCTCTCCACTTGCTCTCGGCCATCAAAAGTGGCTAATCTGGCTCGAACGGGGACAAGATATGCAGGGGAGGAAACCCTGGGTCTGCAACTCCACCAATTGGCCGTGGGATACGGTACACTTCTCCCAATCACCTGGCTTGGCGCTATGAGGGTGTTGGGGATATTACCACTAGGTGTAAACCGGCCAGCTTGGGCCGAGTTAACTCCGTTAGTGGTATAAACAGAGAAAGGCCCAAGGCCTGTAGTCGGTTTAGAACTTGTAGCCGTAAACCGGCCTGATATATAACTTGTATTGTAAGTTAGAATAGAGAGATACCAACGGGATACAGTATGAACGGTTGGGACTCTATGAACCGACGGGCGTCACTCGTGTATATAAGGGGACGACCCGGCGATGGTTCAAAGACAGACAACGACAACTCGAGCCTAGGCGAAGCTTGTTTGCTCCCTAGCCATCGAGACTACATCAATTCCATCACAACTAGACGTAGGCTTTTACCTTCATTGAAGGGGCCGAACTAGTATAAAACCCTTGTGTCTTTGTGTCCGCTTTAACCCCTTCAAGTAAACCCATAGCGATGGCTCCTCGACTAAGTCCTTACGCTAGGACATCTGCCGTGACAAATCCACGACAGTTGGCGCCCACCGTGGGGCTATCGCACGATGGTTTGACGATCTTGGAGGGCAAGCTCAAAGGACTCGAAGGCTACGTCGTGGGCCGGATGACCAAGAGTCGTCGCGGCCGGGTCTAAATGGGGTCCCGAGGCCGATTCAATCGAGTACGGATACCGGGTCCCCTTCGGCGGCATACACGTTTTCATCGGCAAGATCGGGGAGCCTGGGCCTGAGCCGGACGTCTGCACCGACCTCATCGAGACGGCTCAGCGTGCGCGACCTGCCCAGGTTAAACCGGCCGTGAAGCATGTCTTCGTTGGAGTCATCCACGGAGGAGAGTACGACGCCGGTTCAGAACACGGTAGTGAGACCGTCATTTATTCCGGCGATGAATCTTCAACAGGAGAGACCGAGTCATTGTACCAGCTGCAGGGCGATATGATCAGGGGCTGTTCCGACGGTGACAGTATTCCGGACCCCCCAAGCCAGTTCAACCGGGTTGGAGTATTCATGGCCGGTACGCAGGCAGCGAACCACTCTTCAACCGCAGCAGCGATGCTTTCCGGTTCAGCAGCGGCGGCAGCGCAGAAGGGGCGAAGGCCGGGCGCCCGCCGTTCAAGTTCTCAGATCTATTTGATGCACTAGCAGCGCTTATGGCGGAGGACAACCCGGTGGATCAGAGGCTCATAATGCAGAAATTGCAAGGTGAGAGAGCGATCACGCAAGCCAAAGCGGATCTAGCGTCGAGAAGGAGCATATGGCGCAGAGCGGCCGCTCTGGACGCACACAAGCTTACAAACTCATGCTTGACCAGAAAGCGTCACAGGAGGTGTTGAAGCGGAAGTATAGATCGCTACCGCCATTAGGATTTGATCCTAGAAATCTCTTCGAGACCCGGAGCCGGACCCAAGAATCCGCCCAAAGACAGGAGGTAAACCGGATTGAGGCACCGGGGAGCAGGAGCGACGGTCCAACCACGCTGATGGAGCCTCCGCAGCAGAACATGGTGGTTCCTCGCGGCTGAACACCCCTGTGTCATTATTCTAATCCTATGGACAACCTTGTTGCGGCCGCCCGCACGATTGGAGGCTATCCGATCGAAGGAGATTCCCACAAGCAGTTGAGACACGCTGGGTTAAGGAGCTTCTCCGGACTGCGCTGATCCAGCAGGAGGCGTATTCATACAGCCGTGATCGGATTCACTCTACGCCCCGTCCAAGCCGGAGCTACAGCGGGCGTATGGATGAACCGGCCATATCAAGCAACGTGCGGGAACGTGAAGCGGTCCGAGGCAATCACCAGATGGGTGGCGTTCGTGATGCTCAGGAGGTGGTGCATCGGGCCTGGGCACGCAGGGAGGCCGAGTTAGCGGCACAGGATGACGCGGGTCAACATACACCGGTTCGCCCTACCACCTTCGCCGGACCAGGAGTCGCATCCGCTTTAGGGGTGCCCTGTCTAATCCCCGCTTTACGCAATGTGCGTCTACCTAAAGATTTTAAGGGCCCACGCAAGGTGTCGAATTACACCGCAGATCTGTCCCCTGAAGCGTGGGTTGAAAGTTATGAGATGGCCATGGAGATGCTAGATGTTGATGAGACCGCATGTGCAAAGTACTTCGCCATGATGCTGGAAGGCACGGCCCGTACTTGGTTGAAGAGCTTACCGCCCAATTCTATCAGCTCATGGGCCCAGTTACGGGCCCGGTTTATCCAGAACTTCAAGGATACGTGTAAGCAGCCCAAGTCCATAGTAGACCTGGCGGCTTGTGTCCGTGAGGAAGGAGTCAACAACCCGTTGGGTACGCCGTGTTTCGAGATTTTGCACTCCTCGACCGGATCAACGCCGACTCTGCGATCTTAACATTAGAAGGCAAGCGCGGTTTGAGCCTTTAAAATTAAAATTGGGGCGATGAAGCGGTTTCAGAATGACATGGGAACCCTCATGGCGCTTTGGTGAAGTATGCTGATTCGGACAGTACCAAGGATCCTGAGGCTGATGATGATGAAGCAGGGAAGGGAAAGAAGAACGGCAACTCCAAGGGGCAGCAGTACAAATCGGCGGGTCATGGAAACAGAGGCAAGCGTAAGCCGATGGCAATCCGGATTTCGTAGCCAACACTAATGCGCAGGACAGAGGGCCGCGGCGCAGAGGCAAGGCGAATCGGGGCCAAAATCCTAATACGAGCCGTTTGAATTACTTATTGAATCAACCTTGCCCCAAGCACGGGACGAAGGAGTCCCCATCGAACCATCTCTGGAAAGAATGTTATATTATGCAGGAGTTCAAAAACTCCAATGCTTTCCGGTATGACCAGGGGTCAGGTGGCGGTTCAGGATCCGGTTTCCACGGGCCGGGTCAGGATGGAGCTTCTGGTTCAGGGCTTAATCAAAGCAGTCACAATAGTTAGAATAATCAGGGTGGCCAGCAGCAGCAACAGCAGTCGGGTTATCAGAGCCAGCCAAAGCAGTTGAATAGTGGGCAGTATCATGTTTTCACAACCAGTTTGGACAAGCGAGATCGGAAGCTTCACAAGCGGGCAGTAAACTCTGTTTAACCGGCCTTGCCGCGTTATTTACGCTGGTCAGAGCAGCCTATCATGTGGAGCAGAGAGGACCATCCCCCCCGGGTTGATAATCCGGGTCAGCTGGCATTGGTGGTAGACCCTCAGGTGGGGGGCTATAAATTCACTAAGGTACTTATGGATGGAGGAAGCAGTATTAATATATTATACTATGAAACTTTCCGTCGCATGGGTCTAACAGACAAGGATCTCAGACCGTCCAATACGGTGTTCCATGGTGTAGTACCAGGCAAATCTGCTTATCCTGTTGGTAAGATAGCCCTGGATGTGGCTTTTGGAGACGAGCACGATTCCCGGTCTGAAAAGCTAACTTTTGAAGTGGTGAAAATCCGGAGTCCATATCATGCCTTGTTTGGGCGGCCAGCTTATGCTAAGTTCATGGCACGACCTTGTTATATCTACTTGCAGCTCAAAATGCCGGGTTACAAAGGAACGATAACGGTGCATGGAAGCCGCCGAGTTGCTTTGGAATGTGAGGAAGGTGATGCAGCTTATGCAGAGGCGGTCTATGCCACGGAGGAGTTGAAGTTCTATAAGGACAACGTTGATCCGGCAGATATGACCCCTTTGAAGAAGCCAACTACAGAGCATGAATCGGATCTGAAGTTTAAATCGGCAGCTGAGACCAAGCTTGTTGACTTTGTGCCAGGCGATTCGTCCAAGTAGTTCACTGTCAGTGCCAACCTGGATCCCAAATAGGAAAGCGCGCTCATCGAGTTCATCCGTGAGAACCGGGATATCTTTGCATGGAAGCCATCTGACATGCCAGGTGTACCGAGGGAACTCGCTGAGCACACACTTAATGTGGATCCTAAGTATAAACCGGTGAAACAGTTCCTCCGCCGGTTTAACGAAGAAAGGCGCAAAGCCATTGGAGAGGAAGTAGCCAGGCTTTTGGCGGCTGGCTTTATTATTGAGGTGTTTCATCCAGAGTGGCTTGCTAATACGGTGCTAGTCCTTAAGAAAAATGGCACCTGGCGCATGTGTGTGGACTACACAGATCTTAACAAAGCCTGTCCAGCGGATCCTTTTGCCCTCCCCCGCATTGATCAGATTATTGATGCCACAGCAGGATGTGAGCGTTTATGTTTTTTGGATGCGTACTCTGGATATCATCAGATCAAAATGGCGGTTAAGGACCAGGAGAAAACAGCGTTTATAACTCCCTTTGGAGCCTTCTGCTATGTATCTATGCCTTTTGGGCTCAAAAGCGCCCAGGCTACTTATCAGCGGTGTGTGCAGAATTGCTTGCATACACAGATCGGCCGCAATGTGCATGCTTATGTGGATGATATTGTGGTGAAATCAAGACAAAAGGAGACACTGGTGGACGATTTGAAGGAAACCTTGACAACTTATGATTTACAAAATGATGCTTAATCCGCCAAGTGCGTTTTTGTGTTCGGCGAGCAAGTTATTGGGGTTTCGTGTCTAATGAGAGGAATTGAGGCTAATCCGGAGAAAATTAAAGCTGTTACTTCCTTGGCTAAACCGAAATGTATCAATGATGTTCAGCGTCTGGCGGGCAGAATCGCTGCATTGAGCCGGTTTATCAGCCGCCTCGGAGAGAAGGCCATCCCCTTATACCAGATGCTGAGGAAAACAGATAATTTCGTCTGGAGTCCGGCTGCTGACGAAGCATTTGAGGATCTGAAGCGGCAATTGGCCAATCCGCCTGTTCTTGCGGCTCCGGTTGACAAGGAGCCACTGTTGTTATATGTGGCAGCCAATGCTCGAGCAGTAAGTGTGGCTATTGTGGTGGAGCGCAAGGAGGCAGGCAAGGAATATCCGGTTCAACGGCCGGTTTATTATATCAGTGAGGTGCTTATTGAGTCCAAGCAAAGGTATCCACATTGGCAGAAGCTAGTCTATGGTGTTTTTATGGCCAGTCGGAAACTGAAGCAGTATTTCCAAGGGCACCCTATCATAGTGGTTAGTTCAGCTCCTTTGGGTGATATCATACAAAACCGGGAGGCGACTGGCCGGATTGCCAAATGGGCCATAGAGCTTGGGCCGCATGGACTAAAGTATATGCCACGTACAGCAGTGAAGTCTCAAGCACTTGTTGATTTTATTAATGACTGGATGGAGTTACAAGCACCAGAGGAGAAGCCGGATCACACATATTGGACTATTCATTTTGACGGATCCAGGCAGTTGGAAGGCTCAGGGGCTGGAGTCGTTTTAACTTCCCCACGAGGTGATAAGTTTTGTTACGTTCTCCGTTTAATGTTCCCTTGCACTAATAATGCAGCTGAGTACGAAGCCTTGCTCCATGGCCTCCGGATGGCTAAGGAGATGAACTTAAGCCGGGTTAAGTGCTTTGGTGACTCGGATCTGGTGGCTCAGCAAGTATCTGGCACTTGGGACTCTAAGGACCCGCTTATGGCCGCATATCGTCGTGAAGTGGATAATATTGCAGGTTGCTTCAAGGGTTATCAAGTGGATCATGTGGATCGCCGGAAGAACGAAGCAGCGGACGCTTCAAGTCGGTTGGGTTCTCAGCGCAAACCGGTCCCGCCTAATGTCTTTTTGGACGTCTTGCACAACCCATCAGTCCAGCTCCCTGGTGAAGCGGATTTGGCTATTCCCGATCCGGAGGCTCAGTTGGTGGCAGCATTACATGCTATTCCGGATTGGACGCTTCCTTTTCTTGCGTATATGACTCGAGGGGAATTGCCAGAAGATGAGATTCTGGCCAGACAGATAATCCGGTGCTCCAAGTCTATGACGCTTCTTAATGGTGAGTTGCATCATTGCAGTGTATCAGGGGCGTTTCAACGTTGTGTTTCCCCTGAGGAAGGCTGTGAAATCTTAAGAGAAATCCATGAAGGGGATTGTGGACATCACGCCGGTTCAAAGTCTCTGGTGGCAAAAGCGTTCCGTCACGGATTTTACTGGTTGACCGCGCACGCTGATGCGGAGGATTTGGTTAAACGGTGTGATGGATGTCAGAAATTTTCAAGACGTGCTCATGTACCGGCGCAAGAATTAAGGATGATCCCAATAACGTGGCCGTTTGCAACTTGGGGGCTAGATATGGTCGGACCATTTAAACGATCCAAGGATAAGAAGACCCACCTGTTGGTGGCAGTGGACAAATTCACCAAGTGGGTTGAAGCGGAGCCTGTCAGCAAGTGTGATGCGGCAACAGCGGTGCAGTTCATCAAAAAGGTGATTTTCCGGTTTGGCTTTCCACACAGTATCATTACTGATAATGGTACTAATTTATCCAAGGGTGCTAT
Organism: Aegilops speltoides; assembly: GCA_021437245.1. Lineage (NCBI taxonomy): Eukaryota > Viridiplantae > Streptophyta > Magnoliopsida > Poales > Poaceae > Aegilops > Aegilops speltoides. Next base: position 408,019,819 of record CM038142.1, read on the forward strand.
GAAAGAGTTCTGTGAACGTGAGCACATCCGGCTTGACGTGTCATCAGTGGCTCACCCCCAGTCCAACGGGCAGGCAGAACGAGCTAATCAAGAGATCTTACGAGGCATCAAACCCCGACTTCTGGTTCCGTTACAGAGAACACCAGGGTGCTGGGTTGAAGAGCTACCATCGGTGCTATGGAGTATCAATACTACGCCAAACCGGTCCACCGGGTATACACCGTTTTTCATGGTCTACGGAGCAGAGGCAGTTCTCCCCAGTGATATCCGGCACGATTCGCCCCGTGTAGCGGCTTATGTTGAAGCGGACAACGAGACGGCACGGCAGGACGCTTTGGACCTATTGGATGAGGAGCGTGATATGGCAGCTGCTCGTTCGGCGATTTACCAGCAGGATCTTCGTCGTTATCACAGTCGCTGGGTTAGAACCAGAACCTTTCAAGAAGGAGATTTGGTGCTTCGCCTCATCCAAGACCAGACAGATATGCACAAGTTATCCCCGCCTTGGGAAGGACCTTTTGTGGTCAGCAAGAATCTACACAACGGATCATACTATCTGATTGATATTCGAGAGCGTCAAGACTCACGTACATCAGAGGAGGAGACCAACAGGCCGTGGAATATAGCTCATCTTCGGCCTTACTACACTTGAGTCATTGGCTCAGTTTATGTACATATCATGACAATGTATATATTATCTTCAATATAATACAAACCGGAGCCTCAGCTAAAGCGGGGTCTCTGTCTTTCTTATCATGCGTGGTTACATGGAGTGATTCTGTTTTAAAGCGGCCTCCGGTTTACCCCTTGACGTTTGTTTTTATCACTTGGGGGCTTGGTCGTGTCCGAACCAATGCAACACCTCTTGATAGGAGAAAGCCACCAGATCATTTGGGGACACGGTCACGTCTGAACCGGTCACGCCTGTTGGTCGGCCAATAGGGCCAGAGTCATTTGGGGGCTTGGTCGAACCCGAACCAATGTCATGCCACTTGGCCGGCGTACTCGCCAAGAGTCTTTTGGGGACCTGGCCGACTGGCACCATCGCTACGCCTTCGGGGGGCTTGGTTGCGTCTGACCATGGTAATGCCATCTGACCAGCTCAATGAAGCTTTTCTTTTGCAAAGAGTTATTGCCTTTGTTGCCATATTTTCACATAATTGGTATTCGATTTTTTTGTTGTTGCGTTTTTAACCCGACAAACATTTTTATCCGGTTCAACTGTCACGGTTTAATATTACGCCGGAGTTTTATCTTCCCGGTTTACCTTCTTCCTGTTAATCATCATTGAATAACAAGGGGGCTTGTGCTGATTCAAAGACGGTTTATATGGGGTTATTTTCTCCCGCTTACTGAGACGGTCATGGTTTTAAAAGCCTCCGCTTCAAGTTTAGCTCGCTTGACTTCATGCCAGCACATGGCAGGTATTTGTATCACATATTTATTGGAATTCTGATATATCTATTTGGATACCATAAACCGGCTGGTGGTATCACCGCCACCGAGGTTCGACTTTTTCTGGTTGCAGGAAATACGGATCAAGCAAAAGTTTCACTACTTATGCACGAAGGCATATTCAAGCGCAACAGTTTTAACTAAAGTTATTACAAGGCAACACGGTGCCCAAGTGAGATCATTGTTTTTTGGGTATACCACCAACGACTGCATTTTAAACCGGCCGCCGGTTCAAGTCTGCTCCTCATCCTCCGCTGCTTCAGCTTCCTCGTCTCTACCCATTGGCTGGAAATCCACAGTGGTCCAGTCGATTCCCATTAGCGCTTGGAAAACAGCCTCTTCGTGGATCAGAGAAGAAGGTTCAATATCAGGAGCGTAAGTATGCTTACGGATTGGAGGGATCAGATTTTCCGCTTCAAAGGTTGGGGCAGGCACTCGCTTGTTTTGATCATTGTATTGTGCTTGATAATGTTCCAAATCGGCTTCTTCGGCCAGCTGACAAGCTAGAGGGCGTACTGCACGGTTTATAGCCCGTAAATCCTCTTCATTGAAATCAGAACCATCTTCTTTAACACTGGGATACCCTTGAGCTGCTTCTACAGGATCAAAGTCTGGTACCCATGCCTTGGCTCGGATCAAGGCGTTAATGGCTCCGGTTCGAGCAGCAGATTTTTTCACCTCTTTAATCCGGGCAGGAAGCATGGACAGCCGGCTCAGAGTATCTTGAATCAAGGAAGGTGCCGGATTGTTATGAGAGGCTGTGGTAATGATACACTGGGCCCCGGTATATAACTGTTCTACTAAGGTGTAGACAGCCTTCAGTTTCTTCCGCACATCATTTCCTAAGTGCCCAATACGTGTGCCTACAAACAGTAAATGGTTAGTTCTAAACCGGAGTAATGATACAACAGGTGCAACATGTCACAATTGTTCAAAGGAAGCTTACCAAAGATTGTCGCCGTCATAGAGTGTACTTGCCGCTTTACGGCTGTCAGATCATCTACTACCAGTTTAAGGGCAGCTTCAGCATTTTCTGCCCGTTTGATCAAATTGGCCTTCTCAGTAGCCCAGTCCGCCTGTTCTTTCTTCAAGCTTTCCTTCACTTGTTCAGCAGCGTTCAAAGCACTGGTTAATTCTTTCTTGGCCTTCTCTGTTTCGCCTGCTGGGTTTTCAAAGCCGCTTGTAAATCGGCAATCCGGTCATCTTTGATTTTCACCTCAGCCTGTGTATTGATAGTATGATCAGCCAGGATTTCAAGACAGTCAAAGTCCCAACCACACAACAGAGTTATATGCTTGACACTTGGGGGCTAATGTACCTTCGATTTTTACATTATTAGATGACAAAGTCCCAAGCTCAATACAAGTATTCAACTTGGCACTTGGGGGCTAATGGCTATTTGATCTAGCAATGTTTCCAAAGGCAGTTTTTATTGAAGTACCGGTTTAAATATGCACAGTTCAACCGGCCCTTGGAGCTATGCAGGTGGATTTCAAAGTTGTTAAGAAATATAGTCAAGTCCCGGTTTGATCAAGATTACAAACCGGCCCTTGGGGGCTACAGGAACTGATATACTGGTGGTAAGGAAAGAAGTGAGTTACCTCAAACTTGTCCCTCATTAACTTGACCAGGCCAGCTTCATAGTCACGGCTAGTATAAAGCCGGTTTAAATAGCCAGAATGAAGGTCTTGGGCGCTTAAAGCAGCATATGTTTCCAGTTCGACATCCCACTTTCCTTTATTCAGGGTGGAAAAATCCTCTTTCACAGTATGCCTGGTTAAGGTTGCAGGATTCCCCGGTTCAGAGCGGCCCATACCAGTAATCACAACGTCATCATCTTTCGACTCGACGGATTGTGTGGGCACGACCGCTTTAGTAGCAGGACTGTGAGGTTTATCAAACTGGACGGTGCTGGCAGGTGGATCAGCACAGACTGAAGTATTGACAGGCCTCTCTTCAGGAATAACCTCATCTTGAACCGGAGGATCATTGGGAATGTCTTCAGAGGCAAAATTTTCAAGATCCGGCACTCTCTCATGGTCTGAGGCGGCAGCTTCTTCAGCCGTTTTACCCAAACGGGCTTTCTTGCTTGGTTTCGGTTTTGTTCTAAGAAACAAAGAGTCAGAGAAAAAGCATATCCATTGCAAAATATATTAGAAGCATATGGCCGGTTTAGCTTACCCGACGGCTATCTTCAATGGTGGTAGCTGGGTGGCCGAGGATTCACCAGAGGATGAATGGGAAGTGACCTGATAATCGGAGTCGGACGGATTAAGAGGTTGACGGAAGAAACCCGCTTTGGAATTTAAAGCAATAAAAAGGTCGGAGACCTCGGAGCGGCGCTTTCGAACCGGGCTGTTTGGTAAACCGGCAGAGGTAACTACCTGACCGCTGTGCCGGGTTGTGCGGCGAGCTTCATGTTGTTGTGTCTTCATAAGAAATTTGGGATCCAAATAAGCAAGAGGGTGAGAGAAATTAACTTTCCGGCTTGCCTGGCGAAATTTTGGTAAAGGCAAATTTGTTGAATCGGAAGAAAGAATAGTTACCTCAGCGAATCCTGCGTTGCTGGCTTCAGCGTCATCCTGACAAGCATCATCATCAATAAGGCGTAGCAAGCCAAGAGAATCAAGTTCCGGATTACCCACATCATCGTCAATGGCCGGGTCAGATGAAGCAGTGGTCTTTCTCTTATGGGCTGATTTCTTGACAATTTTTGTTTTGGGCCGGCTTGGCCGCCCTGCTTTCTCCGCTTTGTCTTGGCAATGTTTCTTGCTCCAAAACAGATTATCACCCTGGATCAGAAGTAATTAAATGTTGGATACATGAAGCAATGACAGATTTAATGATGAAGCAACTAGAAACTTACCGCAGGTGGTTTGTTGGTGGTGCAGTAAGGAGCTAAACCGGTTTGAGCACAGAGGTGCTCCGGTTCATTCAGCATCCTTTTTACTGAGTCCGTAACTTCATCATCAGAAAGTTCGAGTTTTGTGTGTCGGAGTGGGTCGTCGACGCTGCCAGTATACTGACACATCAAACCGGAACGCCGGCTCAAAGGCAATATGCCCCAGGATAACCAGCAGCGGGCAAGATCAATTCCAGTCAAACCGTTGGCCATAAAGGCTCGGAGCTTGGACAGTTGCGGGGCATATTTGCTTCTATATTTGGCGCTTAATCTTTGAGGAAACGGATGAGTGTTGCTTAGCCACTCTGGACGAAAGCCAGGTAAGGGATTTTCATCTTCAGGAGAAGTGTCCTTGCAATAAAACCAAGTCACATTCCACTCTTTGGGGTGAGTATGGAGTTTGACTTGGGGATAGGTGATCTCCTTCCTTTTCTGAATAGCCATACCACCCAATTCCGTATTGGGGCCGTCGGTGAATTCAGTGCGACGGTTTAGATGGAAGAGGTCTCTAAACAGTTCAACAGAAGGTTCCTCTTGCAGATATACTTCAGATAGTACTTGAAAGTGGCATAAATTGGTGACAGAGTTGGGGCCAATGTCCTGGGGACGGAGCTGAAAATTGGCCAACACGTCCCGGTAAAATTTTGAACCGGGCGGTTTGAAGCCCCGGGCCAGGTGATCTGCAAAGACCACAACTTCTCCTTCCTGAGGGGTGGGAGGACATTCCTCTCCAGGGACCCTCCAGTGGACTGTATCTTTGTCATCTAAAGCGCCAATCGATACCAAATCGTTCAGCTGTGACTCGGTGATGCGAGAAGGAACCCAGTTGCATTCATACACTTGTTTGGCCATGATAAGATCTACAAAAGTAACTGATCCGGTTCAAGAGCGTGCTTGTTACAAAGTGATTGATCTAAGTTATGATAAACCGGAGGCAGTGTCTATAAATCGGTTTATTGTGATATGATGTCAGATGGGCTCTGGCGGTTCAACAAGGGGACTAATGGTGTATCTATGCCGGTTTAGCAGCTTTTTCTTATGGTAAGTTAAACCGCCTAATTTAGGCCTTGGAAATAATTGAAGCTATGGATAGTTTGCAGAAACAAGTTTCACAAGATCCCATGACAGCTACGGATCAAACACAGGACTATAGAAAACAGAAAATATTTCGCGGAGGTAAAGCAGAAACGGAAGTGAACTATGTGGCAGATATATATGCAGAAGATCCATGGGCTTAAGATGAGAAAGTGCAGCGGATGCGTAGGAATCGCTATTAGTACAGTACAGATTCACAGTGTGGTTCAAAGTTAAAAGGATAGATGGAAACGCACGAAGAACACGGTATGAAGCTGGAACCCTAAAAACAGATCTAAGTCGAGAAGGGGAAGAAGCTTACCAGGAATGGAGAAGATGCGGAAAGAGGCCGCAGTATTCTGGTACGTTCAGGTCGATGCAGCGGCCTAGGATGAAGCAGAGGTCGACGACGATGGTGGAGCTCCAAGAATAGCGGCGCGAGGAAGACGAAGAAGAGGAAACGAAGGGAGGAAAGAAATGACCCTTCGGTCCTATTTATAAGGCAGCCAGGCTAGGTCAAGCGCGTGGATCCAGGAACTGCTATTAAAGAAGGCGTTATAAAGGATAAAATTTCAGGATGACGTCATGCCGGTTTACAGTGACCAGAAATAATGACGACATGGCGGTTTACCAGACAACAGAAGATGTCCAAGATGCAAGCTTTGTGAAGGATTGACATGAACCATTTCAAATCAATCTGGGGCCTAATGTTGGGGATATTACCACTAGGTGTAAACCGGCCAGCTTGGGCCGAGTTAACTCCGTTAGTGGTATAAGCAGAGAAAGGCCCAAGGCCTGTAGTCGGTTTAGAACTTGTAGCCGTAAACCGGCCTGATATATAACTTGTATTGTAAGTTAGGAATAGAGAGATACCAACCGGGATACGAGTATGAACCGGTTGGGACTCTATGAACCGACGGGTGTCACTCGTGTATATAAGGGGACGACCCGGCGACGGTTCAAAGACAGACAACCACAACTCGAGCCTAGGCGAAGCTTGTTTGCTCCCTAGCCATTGAGACTACATCAATTCCATCACAACTAGACGTAGGCTTTTACCTTCATCGAAGGGGCCGAACTAGTATAAAACCCTTGTGTCTTTGTGTCCGCTTTAACCCCTTCAAGTAAACCCGTAGCGATGGCTCCTCGACTAAGTCCTTACGCTAGGACATCTGCCGTGACAAATCCATGACAGAGGGCGAGAGGAGGAGCTGAGGTGGCCGGCCATGATGGGATCGTTTTTTCGGGCACGCTCCGATGGATCCTCGCTTGGGGAAGATGGTGTGTTTTGGATCTGAGGATCCCCGTCTCTTTAATAGACGATTTGTTTACATGGTCAGGGTGGCAAGTATAAAAATACCCCGACTCCTCGCATTCGCTCGACACGTGGAGACTGACATTATTAAGATACAGAAGCCGATGAGTGCAAAATTAAATGGGAAGCTGGACACTGCTCGTTACAACAGGTACTCTGGAGAATTTGGAGAAGAACCCGCCTTGCAATGCCGAAGACAATCTGCATGCCGGACTCATCGTCATTGAAGCCTGGTTCAGGGGCTACTGAGGGAGTCCTGGATTAGGGGGTCCTCAGACAACTGGATTATATGCTTATGCCAGACTGTTGGACTATGAAGATACAAGATTGAAGACTTCGTCCCGTGTCCGGGTGGGACTCTCCTTTGCATGGAAGGCAAGCTTGGCAATTCAGATATGTAGATTCCCTTCTCTGTAACCGACTCTGTGTAACCCTAGCCCCCTCTGGTGTCTATATAAACCGGAGGGTTTAGTCCGTAGGACAAGAACAATCATAATCATAGGCTAGCTTCTAGGGTTAGCCTCTACGATCTCGTGGTAGATCAACTCTTGTAATACTCATATCATCAAGATCAATCAAGCAGGAAGTAGGGTAGTACCTCCATAGAGAGGGCCCGAACCTGGGTGAACATCGTGTCCCCCGCCTCCTGTTACCATTAGCCTTAGACGCACAGTTCGGGACCCCCTACCCGAGATCCGCCGGTTTTGACACCGACAAGGGGCAAATCCCATCTTGGTCAACCATGTCTCGCAGCATGTCTCACGACTCACCCGAAAGCTACCTTTATACCTACCCAGTTACGGAGTAGCGTTTGATAGACCCTAAGTGAGTCAATCCTCATCCCGAGAACGTGCGAGGACCTCAAGTCTAGGACATGGCATAGACATTGTACTTGAGACTAACAGCTGACTATATCTCGCTACGTCTCAAAGCAGGTATGTCCAACTCGGCGATCTCCATCCCCGAGCCCATACTATCGGTTTAGTATCTCCATGCACATGACATGTGAAACATAGTCATCAACTGAGTCGTATACTAGTCAAGGATATGTGTCCGCATAACCTTATCAACTAGGGACCATTAGAACAATCATCATACAATACATAGTTCCACAAAAGTCACATACTTATTCATACATATGATTGATGATGTTCAAGGACAATACAAAGGCTCATGAATACATAGGGAAATATCATCATCACATGATTGCCTCTAGGGCATATCTCCAACAACCGCGAGGCCCTAGGGTGATCAGGTCAACCTAGGGCAGCCCATAGCTGTCGCGCGCCCTAACGGGGTCCCTCCCGGGCATATGGGGTTTCGGGTCCTCAAAAGCGCCCGCCGGCTGTCTTGTGTATCGTGCTTCCGGACGTGTCTCCTTTCATGTGAGCTGTGGTGCATCACCCTCTGCATTGGAGGTACACGGTGACGTGTTCTTGTGCGAACAATCACGTCCATGACAAGTAGACCGAAACGATTCTACATCTACTACTATTACTCCACTTTGAGAGTGCTTCTATGCATTCCTCTCTATGTATTAAGTTCATAACAAACAGAGTAATGCATGAAGTACGATGACATGACGTAGACAAAGTAAACTCAAGCAATATGAATAAACCCCATCATTTTACCCTTAATGGTAACAATACAAATACGTGCCTCCCTACCCTTTCTATCACTAGGTGATGACACCGCAAGATTGAACGCATCACAAAGGACCTCTCCTGCTAAAGATAAATCAATCTAGTTGGCCAAACCAAACAGATAGATCAGACAGAAACACAAAGCTATAACAATCATACAAAATAAAGTTCAGAAAAGACTCAATTACTTTTAATGAATAATCTGATCATAAACCCACAATTCATCAGATCCCAACAGACGCATCGCAAAAAGAAGATTACATCGGATAGAACTCCAAGAAGATCAAGGAGAACATGGTATTGAAGATCAAAGAGAGAGATGAAGCTATCTAGCTACTAGCTATGGACCCGTGGTCGGTGGTGAACTACTCATGTATCATCGATAGGGCAGCAAGGATGATGTAGAGGCCCTCTATGGTCAATTCCCCCTCCGGAAGAGTACCAAAGAAGGCCTCCAGGTGAGATTGTGGAAGAACAAAGCTTGCGGTGGCGGAAAAAGTGTTTCCGGTGGCTCTCCGTTGGTTTGGGAATATTTGGGAATTTATAGATGTGGAATTAGGTCAAATAGAGTTGTGTGGGAGTCACGAGCTCAGGGGCGTGCCTACCCCCTGGGCGTGCCCTGTGATCTCGTGGCTCTCCCGTAAGGTCTCTGACCTCCTCCCGAACCTTCAAGGTTCCCTTCTGGTCCAGAAAAAATCACCGTAAAGTTTCATCGTGTTTGGACTTCATTTGGTACTGATTTTCTGAAAAGCCAAAACCAAGCAAAAAACAGCAATTGGCACTGGGTACTAGGTTAATAGGTTAGTACCAAAAATGATATAAAACAAAGAATATAAAGCATCCAAGATTGATAATATAATAGCATGAAACAATAAAAAATAAAGATATGTTGGAGACATATCAGTATCTCCAAGCTTAATTCCTACTCGTCGTTGAGTTGGTAAATGATAAAAACAGAATCTTTGATGTTGAATGCTGCCTAGCATGTTATCATGTAATCTCTCTTACAGTATAAATATTGAGAAAGGATGAAGTAATTAATATCAACATAATAATATCCATGAATATAAGATGCATGATCATTACTTTTTCAAAATATATGATCCTTAACGAAAGTTATCCCTACTCATTTAATCATTTTAGCATGGCATGGCCCTGCCTTCACTGAATAAATATAAATGAGCACCCCAGTGTCAAACCAGACAAGTGGATCGTACTTCTAACGCACTTCAGCATTTTCAACTTCACGTAATACATGAGCGTGAGCCATGGATATAGCATTATAGGTGGAATATAATGCGGTGATAGAGATCAGTAGGAGAATTAGGAAAGGAAGAAAGTCTTGCATCAACGAGATCGAGCAACGGGCAATAATGGAGAGGCCCATCAATCAATATCAATGCGAGGAGTAGGGATTTCCATGCAACGGATGCACTAAGAGCTACAAGTGTATGAAAGCTCAATGGAAACTAAGTGGGTCCTTAATGAATGCCATCCCTACTCATTTAATCATTTTAGCATGGCATGACTCTGCCTTCACTGCATAAATAAAAATCATGATCACCCCCATGTCAAACCAGGAAACTGGATCGTACTTCAAACGCACTTCAGCATTTTCAACTTCATGCAATACATGAGTGTGAGCCATGGATATAGCACTATACATGGAATATAATGTGGTGATAGACATCAATAGGAGAATTCGAAAAGGAAGAAAGTCTCGCATTATCGAGGCTGAGAAACGGGCAATGGAGAGGCCTATCAATCGATATCAATATGGGGAGTAGGGATTTCCATGCAACAGATGCACTAAGAGCTACAAGTGTATGAAAGCTCAACGGAAACTAAGTGGGTGTGCATCCAACTTGCTTGCTCATGAAGACCTCATGCATTAGGGGAATCCCACCATTGGAATATACAAGCCAAGTTATATAATGGAAAATTCCCACTAGTATATGAAAGTGATGACTCAAGAGACTCTCTATATGAAGAACATGATGCTACTCTCAAGCACAAGTGTGGAAAAAGGATAGTAACATTGCCCCTTCTCTCTTTATCCCTCATTTATTTATATATTGTTTTATCTTTTTTCTGTTTGGAGTGTCATCCTGACTTGTGGGGGGAATCATTGGTATCCATCATCCTTTCCTCACTGGGGCAGTGCTCTGGTAATGATGATCATCACACTTTTATTTACTTACAACTCGATAAAACTGAAACAATATGACTCTATATGAATGCCTCTGGCAGTGTACCAGGATGTGCAATGATCTAGCATAACATGTATAATAATGATGAATGGTGGTTCTGCCACAAATATCATGTCAGCTCTACATGATCATGCAAACCAATATGATGATGAACACGCAAGTCATGTGACGGAACGGTGGAAGTTTCATGGCAATATATCTCGAAATGGCTATGGAAATGCCATGATAGGTAGGTATGGTGGCTGTTTTGAGGAAGATATAAGGAGGCTTATGTGTGATAGAGCGTACCAAATCATGGGGTTTAGATGCATCGACAATGTTTGCACCAAGTATAATGCATAGTACTGATACGTACATTTTGCATCGTGTTTTCCTACTGTTATTTTATAATGTTTTTGGTCATTCTTTCACTTTCTAATGCAATTCTAATGCATTTTCTCTCTTAATTTGCAGAATTTACATCGAGAGGGAAATTATCGGTGGCTCGAATCCTGGACCTAAAAAGCTATAGCAGAGGATATTCTATTGAGATCCAAATGACTTGAAACTTCACAGAGACATTTTTATTGAATATATAGAAAATGATGCAGCAAAGAAATACCGGAGGTGTACCTGCTGTTCTAAGTTTTAATAAAATGCTGTGGGGTGTAAGCCCTGCAGTCCCCAGTCAAAAAAAAATACCGGAGGGGGCCACCTACTGCTCAAAGGCAATAGGGTGCGGCCAACCCCCTTGGAGCGCAAGGAGAACTTTGATCTTAAACAGGAAGTTGATAAGCTCAAGGAGGAGAATCACACCCTTAGGGGGATCATAGCTAAGGAAATCACCACATCACCACCACCACCAAAGAAATATACTTGAGTACACGGGTATGGGCACCACCCTTGGCTTGTTCCAAGCTTGGGGGAGGTGCCCCGGTATCGCATCGCATTCACTTTTATCATCATTATCTATCTTAGTTCGATCCTAGTTATTTCATGATTTAGAAGAATAAAATTTAGGTATGTTCTAGTTTCGAGTGCTTTGTTTCGTGATCTATCTATCTATGTAATCGTGTTTGAGAGTTATATAACAAAGTGTAGTTTTGAGTTTTGCTTCTTTACTCTCATGTTTCAATAGTAGCAATAAAAAGAATGAAAGATCATATGCTAATCTCATGGTGAGTAATGACTTTACATAAAGAGAAGTATAGTTGATAAAATTTATTGAAATTAATGGATGTAGCATTGGTCATTGATTCAATTATAAAATATTAATAAAGGAAGAGAGGTTTCACATATAAATATACTATCTTAGACATCCTTTTATGATTGTGAGCTCCCATCAAATATTTTCTGCTCGGTTAAATAGTTGATGTTGGACAAGGAAGACAATGTAATGAGTTATATTTGCTTATATTCACGTAGAAGTTATATTGTCATGTATCCTCTAACATGTGATGCTTGCTTATAATATTTTGCTAGCCAAAATTTTGTAATAAGTAGAGATACTACTTGTACATCCAAAATCCCTTAAACCTAGTTTCATACCATAAGAGTCCACCATATCTACCTATGGATTCAATAAGATCCTTCAAGTAAGTTGTCACCGGTGCAAACAATAATAAAAGTTGCTCTTAAATATATATATATATATATAATATTTTATTGTAAGGGAAAATAAGCTTTGTACGATCTTGTGATGGCAAAGAAATAAAAGCGACGAACTTCATAATAAAGGTTGCTAACATAAGGGGCAATATAAAGCGACATTCCTTCACATTAAGAGCTTGCACATCCAAAAATCAGAAGTGCATGACAAGCTCTATTTCCCTTTGTGAAGGGCCTACCTTTTAATCTTTAGTATTTACTTTTATGCAAGAGTCAATAGTGATCATCCCTATTTCATCTTATTTATTCTCCACTTGGCAATCATCATGTGGTGGGGAAAGATCCAGGAACATATATCTAGTTGAATGTAGGTAACCATGAATTATTGTTATTGACATTATCCTTGAGGTAAACGAGTTGGGAGGTGAAAACAATAAACCCTCGTCTTCCCATGTGTCTGAGGAAATGTTTTTTCCCAAAAATATGCATTGAGTGTTAGCAATCATAGAAGACTATATGATAGTTTAGTATGTGAACTTGCTAAACAAAAGCTCTTACATAGACTCTTCCTGGAAATATAATGAATCATAATTGTTTCAATGACTGAGAACATAGTTTGTTTGTTTTCAAGAAATTTTATGCTTTATACTTTGATATTGTGATGAAGTGTTACTTGCTTATGAGAAGTTATATGATGAATAAGGTGTTGCTATGATAATGATCATGATGCTACCATGCTCGTATTTTGTTATATCGACACCTCTCTCTCTCTCTCTCTCTCTCTCTCTCTCTAAACATGTGGTCGTGATTATAATTCGGCTTTCTCTTGAGGACAAGCGAGGTCTAAGCTTCAAGGAGTTGATACTTCCATTTTGCATCATGTTTTCCTATTGTTATTTATAGTAGTTCGGTCATTGTTTCACTTTATGATGCAATTCTACTGTCTTTTCTCTCTTAATTTGCAAGATTTACATGGAGAGGGAAATTACCAACAGCTGCAATTCTGGACCTAAAAGCTACAATAGAGATAGCTATTCTACGACGCACCAAATGACCTGAAACTTCACAGAGATCTTTTATTGAATATATAAAAAATACTGGAGCAAAGAAATACCAGAGGGGGGCCACCTGCTGCTCACAAGGCAACAGGGAGCGGCCACCCCCTTAGCGCGCCCTGATGCCTTGTGGGGCCCACAGCCGGTTGTTAATGATGTTACTCCCTCCATCCATATATATAAGGCCTAATACATATTTCAAGGTTTTCCTTTGACAATTTATAATATTAATAATATATGAGATGTATAATGTGAAATTATATCATTGAAAGCTCATTCCATGTGTTAATTTGACGGTGTATTTTGTGTAACTTGCATGTCATATAATATTACTTTAGAATGTGGTCAAAGTTAGCCTCAAAAATGCCTTATGCCTCATATATATGGATGGAGGGAGTAACTTTATTGTTCGCAACAACTACAACTCTATTGAAAAAATCTTGGGTATGAACCTAAGCCCCGTATCCAATTAATAATGGAGCACCTAATAATTTAATTGGAACGAGCAACGGTAATAGAAGATCTTCGACGAAACTCTTAAAACCTTTAGAACTAATCAAAATGAGCTGGAAAAACATTTACTAAAATCTTAAAGAATTGTGATGGCTTACTCGGTCAAATGGATGGTAAGATTGTTGGACTCACTAATGATGTGCATGTTGTAGAATAAACAACTTGTTGCATGGAAGCACATGTCGCTAAAACTGCAAAGATACAAAGATGTGATTCTAGCCAAGTTTGCGAGGAAGCCGGAACCTAATATGGTTGAGAGTGACAAGATGATGAGAAATAGAGAAGCTCGGTAGGTGTCATATATCAGAACCTTCATATGTTGGCACAGACTTCGTAAAGATGTTGACTCTCAAGCATCTGCTCCCTGGCGTATCAAATGACGAGGCATAAAAACACTTTGTTGATCAAGTTGCATATAAGGTACGTGAATTGGATGCTGACAATATAAAGCTATATGGTAAGCTTGTGACCAAACAAGAGGGTATATTTAAGCCAACAAGTGATCTAGGTTCAGTGCTTTATGTGACTAGGTGTTTGTTTTCTACTATCCCCAAATCCATTTATGATAATTAGAATCGTGGTCCGTTTATTACTAGTGAAATTAAGTTGAACATGATAAATTCTACCTAAATTAATGGTTGCCCTCTCATTATTGTTATGCCTAAACATCCCATTGCACCAACCATACAAGGTAGGATGTTCATAAGGACCATTAAAGCTACCATTAACGTTTTTGATGGAAATGTGACATTTTATCTTCCATCAAATGATCCTTTTATTAAAAACTTCCCTGGGAAAATAAGATGAAGATATACACAGGAGATGGTATAACTCTAAGTGTCCAGGTCCTCGGCATCGAGATGGACCGAGGACAATGCTGGAGCGTGGTGGCGATGGTGGTGGACCGACAATGGTGCCGGAGCATGTTGATGGTGGTGATGGATCGATGACGGTGCCAAAGTGTGGTGATGATGGTGGTGGATCGGTGATGGCACCGGAGCTTAGTGATGATGGTCGTGGCCTAGCGAGTGGGCCGGAGCATGGTGATGATGGTGGTGCCCCCTGATGGGGAACGAAGCATGAAAATAAAAAAAATCCTACGAACAACCAAGATCTATCTAGGATAAGCATAGCAACGAGAGGAGAGAGTGTGTCTATGTACCCTCGTAGACCTAAAAGCAGAAGCGTATATAACGCGGTTGATGTAGTTGTACTCTTCATGATCCGACCACGATCCAACTGATCTAGTGCCGAACGGATGACACCTCCAAGTTTAGCACACGTGCGGCTCGATGACATATCCTCCTTGTTGATTCATCAAGATAATGCGGAGAATTAGATAGGATCACAACAAGCATGACGGCGTGGTGGTGATGGTGGTGGTGGAGCTAGTTCAGCAGGCCTTCGCCAAGCGCTACTAGAACGAGAACGGAGGAACTACGAAGTAACGGGAGAGACAACGGCGCCAAAGGCTTGATGTGTCATCTTGGGGCGCCCCCTCCCCTCTATATATAGGTGGAGGGGCTGGAGATCAGCCCCTCCAAGCCCTAGGATGTAGCCAAGGGGAGAGGACTTGGACTCCAAGTCCAATTCTATTCCTACTAGGACTCCTCCTTTTTTCCCTTCCCTGGCCACATGGGCTTTTGAGGACTTGGTGCACCTAGCCCAATAAGGCTAGGGCACCTCCCCTCAGCCCATGCTAACCCTTGGGTCAAGGACCCACTTGTGGACTTCTGGATCTCTCCAGTATCCTCCGGAACCTTCTAGAAGCTTCATGGTACAATACCGAAAAACTGCACTTTTTTCTGGAACCCAAAATATGACTTCCCATATATAAATCTTTACCTCTCGACCATTCTGAGACGCCTCTTGACATCTGAGATGTCATTCGGGACTCCGAACAACATTTGGTTACCAATCATCAAATATACCAATATGTCATGGTATTTCCTCGACATATGCCAACAGGTGGCTAATCATGTAGGGGGTCAATAGAACGTTGTCGGGCTCTAGAAGCAGGAGTAGGCAAGACCTCAAATGACGCTGGGTCTTACCCATGTTCGGGGCTCTCCAAGGAGATAACATCGCTAATCCTGCTCCACGGGGTCTCTGCATCACTACGATCAATAGCAAATACAAGGTTGCTCCTTGAGCTGTTCGGGCTAGAGGAGGAAGAAAGCAGCTAGCTCTACTTCTCCTTAGCTATGGGTGTGTGTGATCTACATGAGTTGAACCCTTTGCATGAGTGTACCTAGGGGGTTTATATAGGCCTACCCCTCAGGGGTATAATGGAAATCCGGCTGGTCCTGGGACCCAGCCGTCAGTGCCTCTAAGCTTTGGCTTCTCTGCCAATAGCTCGGGCCCACCGCCTGGTGAGTCCCGCCGACTATCGTGAACTCGGCCGACATGTAGGGCCTGCCACCTGCGGGCCAGGGGACCAGGCTGCATTGTAGCATTGCCCCTGATGACGATGGTTTGGTTGGGGGCGCATGGCTACAGTGCCGCTGCCTGGCGGGCGATCACTGTAGCCACGCCCTGTCACCTCTGGTTAATTGTGCACAGACTCCTAGGGGAGGGGCGGCTGCCTGCTAGGAGTCGGCCTCCTCTTGAGGCCGCCTGCTTAGGCCCTGCCGTCTTCTGGGATACGTGGGCTGGTGGGGCCTGCCGCCTACGGGCCACACCGACCGCCCGTCGTGGGGGCATGGCCCCGCCTGACGTAGGCATCGTCATGGTTTGCATGGCTACAATGTCGTGCTAGGCGAGGGGTGTCTTCCTGGTACGTCCGCACTGTGGCCACGTTTCTTCCGGGATCCAGAGGTGGCAGGTGGTAATGTTGCCACGCCCTATCTTGTCGTAGCAGGTGGGTGCAGATTTGAGGTGGCGATGGTCCGCCTGCCAGGAGTCGGCCCAAACCCTCGCCGTCTTCTGAGGCGCTCCGCCTTCTAGGAGGCGGCCTGTTGGCTCCAGCCGGCCACGGAGGCCGGCCTTGCGACCAGTCGGACTGAGGGGCTAGACTAGCCCCGATGTCTTGAAATCTTGCTAACGTATGGATGAGGCTACCTAGGGTCTATCCCCCCGTCAGTAGTCCCTGAAGCTGGCGAGGTTCTACGGCTTGGGCAGCCGGAGAGCCTCAGCAGTTTCCCTCTTTGAGTGGCCTTCCACCTTCTGCTTTGTCTGCCTGGGAGAAGTCGGGCGCCAGGAGCTGGACGAGGTCACGGCCGCCTGGCGGAATTCGAGAAGTCGTGGTGGGGGCCAGGTGGCGTGCCGGCTGGGCGACAGGCTTGCCACCCGCTGCATGCCTGCCACACGGCACCTGCCGGCTAGGTCGGCCTGCCAGCCCACTTGCGCGACGGGACGTCACCGCGGGCCCAGGCCCGCCACTATAGGGCCACGGCGCGCGCGCGGATCCGCTGCGGCCGAGGCGGGTGGTTGCTCTTCCACGGTGGTAAATACACGCGTTTAAGGCGCAGAAGTCGCGGGGTCGTGGGGGGAGTGGGTGTAGTTAATCCTAGGCTCCCCCACGTCTCTCGCCCTCGGCTTCGCCGCCACGGGGCTATAAGTAGAGGGAGGAGGGGCGGAAGAACGCACGCGCACCCTCCTCTCCCTTCGTCTCACTTCTTCTTCCCCGCTGCCGCTGCGCCTCCTTCCCTCGCCGGAGCGCTGCCGCGACCCGTCGTCACTGAGCTTTTCTTCGCTGCTGCCGCCTCGCACCACCGTCGAGCACGAAGCCAATGGCGCTCATCGGCCGCACCGACGACTGGGACGACTCCATCGTCCATGAGGACCACATTCAGTTCCTTCGCGAGGCGCGGCGCCTCCCTCATCACACCAACGTCAAGGTGTGTCTCCCTCCTGCCAGTTAGATCTCTCCAGTGCCAGAGGACGGCGAGTACGTCGTCTTCCGGTCACATTTTCTTTGCGGCTTCGGCCTTCCGGCGAGCGGCTTCATCCCTCGCTCATGGATTTCTACTGAGTGCAACCCCACCACCTCACACCGAACACGGTGGTGCTGCTCTCCGCCTTCGTCATGCTCTGCGAGGGTTACCTCAGCACTCTGCCCACATTCAAGCTGTGGGCAGAGCTCTTCTATCTTAAGCTCGGCACCGCCACCAAGGGAGAGGCGGCGCAGTGCGGAGCCTGTGTTGCGGTGCGGCGCACCGGGACCGGGGGTGGGGCTTGCTCCCCGGCCGTCGCTCTACTGCAGTCGGCCAAACTGTGGGAGAGGTCTTACTTCTACGTCGAGAACCTCCACTCAACGCTGAACTACATCAACTTGCCGGCTTATGCAGCTAGCCCGCCTACCGATCCCCGCGCCAACTGGAGCTTTTGGCCCAAGACTCTGTCGATCCCCTCCGCCAGCGCCCTCGCCCGGCTTCAGGTGATGATTAACTCAGAGCGCCTCCAGGCCACCAACTTGCTGGCTGCCTTCATGGAGCGCCGGGTGATGCCTCTCCTAGGTCGGCCCCACATCATCAGCGCCATGAGTGGGCGCCGGGGTCTGTGCCGGATGTCCACCAAGGAGATGCCGGTCTCGGAGATCATCCGGCTGGTGAACCACATCTCCGACTGCAAGCTGTCAGAGTCCGAGTGGCAGTTCGGCAAGCTGCCGTACAGCCGGGCCAACCCGCCACCTATGATAAATCCTTCGCTTCTCTTTCTTTTTCTCTTTTCTGGTCCGAGTTCTTCCCGCCGCCTGAGCAGTCGGCCATGGTGCAGTACTTCCCAGGTCAGACGGCCATCCAATTGGCTCCGGGCGAAGAGTTCCTGCCGGACCGGTCGGTGAGCGATGAGGGCGATCCCGACTTCGGGACGGCCACCATGGAGGAGGACGATGCCACGGGTGGTGGTGGAGGGGAAGCAGGTGGCTTCTTCGAAGGCGGCCTGAGGGAGTGGCTGGACGACGACGCGGAAGACAATGAACCGCGCCGTGACCACCGCTCCAACAGGGCGAGCGCCAGCTCTTCGGCCGCGCTGACTGCAGTAGCCAGCGCACCGAAGCGCCGGGCTGAGGGCAGGCTCTACGACAGCTGGCCCAAGAAGTCGAAGACGTCAACCGCCGCGACCAAGCACCAAGAGGCTACTGCAAGGGCGGCCCAGTACCGGAGGGTCTCGAAGCCGCGCCTGGTGGTGTCTGCGTAAGTGTTTTTGACTCTCCTTTTGTTGCTTTCGTTTGTTTCTTCTTTGCTTTTTGTTCAATGCTCTTCCCTGCTTGCTTGAACAGGGCCCCGTTATTCCTCTCGCGGGCCCGGGAGCTTTGGTGGTTGGGGCGGCCGACAGCTCTGCTGCCCCCCGCCGTGTGGACCCGCTTGCCAACCTCCAGGAGGCCACGGAGAGGAATGCGCGAGGGGCGCGCTAGGAGCAGGAGGAGGCGGCCAGGACGGCGCAGGCGGAGGCTGATGCTGTGGCCAAGGCGCAGGCCGAGGGGGAGAACAAGGAGCAGGCGGACGCGGCCACCAAGGCGCAGGAGGCAGAGGCGTCCTGCGGTCAGGCCTCTAGGCCCGTCGACTTGCAGCACCCGGAGGTCCCAAAGCCGGCTGGCGGGGCTGGCGTCATCCAGCCGACCATGGAGAAGGAAGAAGGCGACCCCGGGCTTGGGTAAGAGGTGGTTCCGCCCCCGCCGACTGCTGACATGCAGGTCGGTCAACCCGAGGGACCATAGGAGGCATCGTATGACGGCCGTGTCAGTGGGAAACGACACCTATGGGATCACAAGAATCCCTACTACGGTTGCGGGGCGCGGGGTTGTGAGAAGAGCAGGATTAGTAATTGACACGGGGATCGTTTACCCAGGTTCGGGCCGCAAGGATGCGTAAAACCCAAGTCCTGCCTGGTGGATGTATTTAGTGTTCTTGAGCTCTCAAACTAGCTACGGGTGATGCGTGGTTCCAAAGAGCCAAATCCTTTTTCCTGTATGCCATGGGCCTCCTTTTATAGGCGAAAGGGGCTGCCATAGTGGCACACAGGAGGTGGAAAGGCCTACAGAATTGCGAGCTTATCACCCGTATTACAGGACAAGATGCATTTAATGCATGGCTTAGGTGTCCCTCACTTTATCGGGGATGGGAGCGAGGCCCATCCTGTCCGTCGCTGCTCCTCCTCGCTTCGACACACGCCCTGGCCAGCGATGCATGCGGTGCCATGTAGGTAGGGAAGCAGCTGAGGTGGCGCAGTGGTGGAGCCTCCATGAAGATCTGCATGCCGCCACGCAGGTGCATGCTGAGTTGGCCTGGAAGCTGCATGTTGCCACGCAGGTGCCTGCCCAGATGGTTGGGCTGGCAGCTGCATGCGAACAGCGGCGGGGAGTTGGTTGGTGCGGGCCTGGCAGTGGCCCTGCTGTCGCCTCTGGCAAGGGTCTTGCCGGGTGGCCCTGCAAGGGTCCTGCTGTGGTGCGCTGGCGTCCCCGGCGAGGATCTTGCTGGGGGTCTTGTGGATTCCTTCGGTAAGGATCTTGGTGAGGATTGTTGCTTTTCAATCCTCATATGATCTTGAGCATTCTATGTCTTCACAAAGATCTGCATATGCCACCATGGAGGTGCCTCCCGAGCCCTGGTCCAACGTGGTTGCTGGCGTTGGAGACCGTGGTTCGAGGGTGGCCTGCTCCGCTGGTGTCGGCGAGCTGCACCGGCAAGGGGCTTACCGGGGCTGTGGAGGCTGCCCCCGGCAAGGGCCTTGCCGGGGAAACCTGCTTCGCCCATCTGCACTTTGTGGCCTTGGTCCTTGATGTTGCCTTGTTTGTCTTGAGCCTTCGGCTTCTCTCCGGCTTCCCTCCCTTGCCCAGCTTTGTGCGGCGACGTCGCGTGGCTCTAACTGCCCGTGCACAAGTAAAGGGGTCAAAAGGAGAACCCCTACTTTTGTACACCGACAGGAGCCCCCGGACCTGGGCCATACATAAGCACGACACGTTATTGGGCCAGGCCCAGAACGGTGCGCGGGCAGGCGAGGCGGATTTTTCCGCGGTAACTGCTCCGTCTGTTGCGCTTCCCCATGACCTGCGTTGAACGCGCGACGTGTGGGTCATGCGCGCGTGCGTGACGGAAGCATGCTAGCGTCATCCTGTGGTGGACAGTAAAGAGGTGGCTTGCATGTCTCTCCGAGACCGCAGGGCCGCTGCTCATTTACTGCCCTCACTTGGGAACCGTCGCTCCACGCGTCCCATAGCGCCTATCCTTTGCGCCACGTTCGCTGCATGCACGATGCAGAGCGAATGATAGGTGCGCGGGATGTGGGAAGTCATGCACGTGCGTGGGTCGATTCCCACGCGCCTTTCAGTGGAGCGGGGAGGGCGGTCGACAGCCCTGCTTGCTGTCACTTCGATGGGCCGGATTGGCCGAGAGGGGGCAGCTGAGCCTTGTCCCCGCCCCTTTATAAAGAGGGGAGCGGGGGGAACGGCGCCTCTCAATCCTTCGCCATCTGCCTCTCCCCATTCCCGCTTCCTCCTTTCTTCTGCCATGGTGAGGGGGCGTGGAGACGCTTCATTGGTGGCGGCGAGGGTCTCGGCTCGACAACGCATCGCCCCTTCCCAAGAGCTCGTAGCGGCAGAGCCGGCCGCGAGAGGGAGGGGGAGGGGGCGAGGTCGAGGCCGTCTTGGCGCTCGAGGGAGAGGAGGACGGAGCGGCAGATCGGCCTCGCCTCCGCCAGTGGCCCCTCCTCCGGTGGAGGGCCACGTCGGGGACAACGCTTGCGAGTTCTTCGTCAGGCTGTGCCAGCCACCGCGTCGTCGTCTTCGCCTCCCGACTCCATTTGTGTGGGAGATGGAGCTGGATCTGCCGCAGGCGTTGCGGCTGCATATGAGGGGTTGCGGGAACAGCGGCACATGAGCTGACATCGAGTTCCCCGCCCCTCACGTCATGTATCTCCGCCGGGGGTGGAAGACCTTCGCCCGCGTCCACAACTTGATTGTGGGGCTCGTTCTTTTCTTCAAGTTAATGGAGAACGGCATGCTCTCCGTCAAGGTCTTTGGAGATCTTGGGACTCGCCTGAAGTGCTGTGTGGAGACCTCCTCCAACGATGGGGACACTTCTTCGAGCGGGAGTGACGAGGAGGACAGCGGGGCAGATGACGGGAACGAGTTCGACAAGGCGTCGAACGCCCCGTGCCTGGGCGGGTGCGGCAGCAGCATCATCTGCACCTGGCCGTTCCTCCGGCGGGACCCGCCGTGGGAGGGGCCAGCTCCTTGGACTTCTCGGGGCCGCCTCCTTGGGCGGATGGCGTAGAGAAGTCGGGGAAGGCGAAGAAGGTGGGTGGCGTGCCGCCAAGTCGGAGTACGCAGGCACTGACGCCTTCGTTGATGGACCGCTGCCTCATCTTCCAGCTCTCCCCCCTGTGCTGCCATCGCCGTCCCTGTCCTAGGCGACCGCCGGCATGTTCTCTTGGTGTCTTCTGCTACTCATACCTTGCCTAGGCGCCCCTTTTTCTCTTCCGCTCTCTTGTTTTATTTCCCGAGGAGAGGGACAAGAAAGGAATTATGGGCACCTTATCTCTTTTCAGTCTTGTAAGCCTTCGGGCCTTTGTTAACTTTAGAACTTGTAATCTCCTTGCTCATGTTTTTCATTTCGTATGAACTGTACCTGTACGGGATGTTTTTTAATGAAAAAGGGATGTTTGCCGGGTTTTTCGTTCGCGGGTGGAACCCACGACAAGGAGTGAATCCTTGTTTTTTTAAGACAAACGTTTTTCGCCCGGCAACTGGCCTTGTCGTCCCCCACTTCGCTCGACCCTTCTCACGCCCTTGGCGGAGGCAGGGATGACGTGGGCTTAGGCTCCTCGTTCCTCTTCTTTGCTGCCGCGGCTACGACCAAATTTAGACCCAGGGGACAATCCTTGGGTGCCGAAAAAGGGGAGCACAGTAGCTTAGAGATAAAACGAGGTTTCACGTATCCCAGTCCATAACAAAATGTGTGATAGAGGATAGAGAACTTATCTGGATCTGCAGCCCCCGGCGACCTTGTCTTGCCGCGGATGGATCCTTGTCCTTGCAGCCCCCGATAACTTTGGCTTGCCGGGGCTTGGACGTCGGTCTGTCCCCTTTCTTCCAAAATAGCTCAGCAAGGATACTCATGTGCCCTATGAACCAAAGAAGACAGAGAAGAATAGAGAGACGCGCACTCGACCTCTAAGCTAGGGGTTAGCCGCCGCTAGGCACTATCAACCCTAACTAAGGAAGAGACTCAACCTAGCATGCATGCTATAACTTAGGGCGCCAGCGCTTCGTTTATTTATGCTTAGAGTCTGCGCCTGGCTTTGTACAAAGGGTTACATGCCTTGCCGGCAAGGCTTGTACAAAAGGGTGGCTTGCCGGGAGGCCCGGCAGCCGCGCCTTATGGGTAAAACTTGCGGAGATGCTCGATGTTCCAGGAGTTGCTCACTGGAACGACATCTTCGGTCTCCAGCCGGACTGCGCCGGGCCTGGTGACTCGTGTTACTCGATAAGGGCCTTCCCACTTCGGCGTCAACTTGTTGGAATTCTTGGCCAACTGAACGTGCCGAAGAACAAGGTCGCCTTCCTCAAAGCTCCGGGCATGAACCTTGCGGCTATGGTGGCGGCGCAAGGCTTGCAGGTAGCATGCTGCTCTCACAGCCGCCCGGAGACGGTCTTCCTCAAGGAGTGTCGCGTCATCTTGCCGCAATCGCTCTTGCTCAAGCTCATCATAAGCGAGCACTCGAGGTGACCCGTATATGAGTTCTGTGGGGAGAACTGCTTCTGGCCCATAAACCAGGGCAAAGGGTGTCTGGCTGGTGGCTCGATTTGGCGTTGTTCTGATCGACCAAAGAACCACCGGCAACTCATCAATCCAGCGCCTTCCACTCTTGTGCAGCCTGTCAAAAGTCTTCGTTCTTAAGCCTCGCAGAACTTCAACATTTGGTCTCTCCGCTTGGCCGTTGCTCCGTGGATGTGCCATGGAAGCAAAACAGACCCTGCTGCCGAGATCCTCAATGTATTGCATGAAGGCATGGCTTGTGAACTGTGTGCTGTTGTTGGTGATGATCCTGTTGGGCACCCCAAAACGGCACACTAGTCCCTTGAAGAACTTGATGGTTGACTGCGCTGTCACCTTCCTCACTACTTCCACCTCTGGCCACTTTGTGAACTTGTCGATTGCGACGTACAAGTACTCAAAGCCCCGACGGCACGGGGGAAGGGGCCCAATATGTCGAGTCCCCAGACCGAGAAGGGCCAGGAGAGAGGGATAGTTTGAAGGGCTTGATCTGGTTGATGAAGCTTCTTTGAATGGAACTGGCACTCTTCACACTTGGTTACTAGTGCCATCGCATCCTAGAGGGCGGTGGGCCAGAAGAAGCCTTGCCGGAAAGCCTTGCCGGCAAGGGCACTCGACCCTATGTGGGAGCCACATATGCCTCCATGTATCTCCGCCAACAGCTTTAGTCCTTCCTCCCGGGAGACGCACTTTAGTTTCACCCCATTCGGTCTTTTTCTGTACAATACGTTATCAACGAATTGGTACAGAGCAGACCAGCGGGCTACTCTTTCTGCCTCTTCTTGCTCCTTAGGAAGCTCTCCTTTTTGGAGGAAACGGACGGTGTGTTGTGCCCATGTCGGAGCCTATGGCTCGACGACAAGGACCAAAGGCATCTCTTCTGCCACGGGAGCGGCCGTCTCTACGGCCATGACCTGAGGTCCTACCGGAGTCGGTTGCCCTGCGGCAGGATCGACATCCACGGCAACATCTCCGCCGGCGGTTCCGGAGAGCTCGGTGAGGAAGTACTTGCCGGAGCCTAGCATCCTCCGTTTGCTCTGGCCGGTTGACGGCTCAATGGATGGTTGAGTCAACTGAAGCACAAAAGTACCTGGTTCCACAGGTAGCTTGAGGGCAGCGCGCTTTGACAGGTAGTCGGCGATGTCGTTCTCTTTCCGAGGGACATGCTCCGCTTGTATTCCGTCAAAGTGCTCCTCCAATTTCCTCACCTCATCTACGTAAGCTTCCATCAACGGGCTTTGATAATCTTTGTTGATCTGCCTGACGACGAGCTGTGAGTCGCCCCTGATGATGAGCTTTTTAACTCTGAGGTCTACCGCGATCTTGAGGCCGGCAAGCAAACCTTCGTACTCAGCAGTGTTGTTGGTTGACATCTCCCGGGGGAAGTGCATCTGGATGACATACTTGAGGTGCTCTCCGGTGGGTGCAACAAGCAGCACACCAGCACCGGCGCCTTGCAGCGAGAAGGCACCATCAAAGTACATGATCCAGTTGCGGCTCGTTTCCTTGCCGGGGAGAGTGGTCTCCTACACCTCTTCGTCGGGCGTCGAGGTCCATTCTGCAACAAACTCCGCCAAGACTCTTGTCGGTGTTCTGGGAACGGGGGTCCCCAGACTTGCCTGCCTGCGGCCTGCGGGTGGCTCAAGTGGGGGCCCAATGCAGCCCAGCTTCATCAGCTCAAGCTCAAGACCCTCGCGAGGGGCCAAGCCTCGCGGGTTGGACGAAAGGAAGCTTCCTCAAGAGCAGCCTCCTCAGGCAGCCTCGCGAGGAGGCGGAGAGATCAAGGCAGGGTACCTCCCGAGGAGCCCGTGACACAAGACATGACTATCGAGACCAGGCGGGCGCTAGGCGGGCGCCGGCCTGCACAGTGTCCTTGTTTCCCTTTCGGTGCAAAGGGGGCAAGCACAGGCCGAGGCATCAGGCAGAGGTTACCGTTTCGGTGCAACAAGACCAAGACCAGCAGAACGGCAGGATGGAGGTCATCGTGGAGCCTAGGGCGGTGTCATCGTCAGAGCCTTTGGCAGCCAAAGACCAACTTTAGTCAGGATAAGTTTACTAGATGTTTCCCTTCAAAATGGCCAATTGTTGGCGCCCTTCCCGCTCATTATTTGGGAAGAGGCCCAGGGCCTCCCTCTATAAATAGGGCTAGCCACCACAGAGTAGAGACATCGAGCATCTATCTCAAGAAGACGCATAGACTAGAGAGAAGCGACTGAACTCACCCTAGCAGTTCATCGCACCAACTCAAGAACAGCCCCTCGCGAGGCTGTTCCCCCTTTGTATTGTTCATCATCAGCCCCTGAGGCAATCCACCACACCACACACTGGAGTAGGGTATTACACCACAATGGTGGCCTGAACCAGTATAAATCTCGTGTCCCTTGTGTGTTCTTCTTTCTAGCCTAGATACATTGCGAGACTTCGACGAGTGAGCTGGTAGGGGAAAGATCTTCGTGCGCACCCTAGTGTTCGAACCTCTAGGGTCTGCAGAAACCCAAAATCCGACATTTGGCGCGCCAGGTAGGGGGTGCACCGGAGTTCTCCCTTCCGACGACCCGCTCTCCACCGACATCGCGATTCACCCTCATGGCGGACAACGCGCCGCCCGCTCCAGCAGCCGATGCTGGCACTGGGGCCAGGGGCTCCGGGCCTTGGCCTCTGCCCTGCGATAGGTGCGGTGGCTGCACAAGTTCAAGCCAGAGATGCTGCCGCGTTACAAGCTGCGCGGCCTCTTCCTCGCCCAATACGCCGCACAAGTGCCCCCAGTCGTCGCAGCTCTCCTGGGAGGCTCACAAGCTCCACCTTCGAGCCGCCACATCAAGCCGTTCACCCGCCAGATCGGCACCGCCTCCAGGCGCCGAGAAGCTCCCCCAGGTTGGGTGGCGCCCGAGGCTGATCTGACCTTCAACTCGGACGATCACCCCTCCAACCCCGCCGGTTCGGGTGCACTCCCGATGCTGTGCACCCCCACCATCTGCCAAGTGGCCGTCACCAAGACCCTTATCGACGGCGGAGCTGGCCTCAACATGCTCTCTGTGAAGGCCTTTAGCCTCCTCCACGTGCCACTAGAGCGGCTTCAGCCCAGCAGGCCTTTCTCGGGTGTCGGAGTCGGTTCCACCGTCTCCTTGGGACAGATTCGCCTCCCAGTGACCTTCGGCACCTACGACAACTTCCGCACAGAGCTGATCGACTTTGACATCGCCCCCCTCGGCCTCCCTTACAACGCCATCCTCGGATACCCAGCCTTGGCCCGGTTCATGGGAGCGACTCACCCGGCGTACAACCTCATGAAGATGCTCGGGAGCAGCGGCGTCCTCACCGTGTCAGGAGATAGAAGAGATGCACTGCAGGCGCTCAAGCTTGCTTTCAAGACAGCCGCGGTGGCGCAGCCCGCCGGCACGGATGCCCTCGAGCCCAAGGGGGCTGCGCCGGCTAAGAAGAAACAGCTATTCACCCAAGACAAGGCGGAAACCAAGCAGATACCAGTCGACAAGGACGGGTCCACTAACGCCACCTTCACCATAGGCGCCAACCTCGAACCCGAGCAAGAGGAGGCCTTGGTGAAGTTCCTGCGCACAAACAAGAAGTTGTTCGCATGGGAACCTGATCAGCTAGCAGGGGTCCCGAGGGGCGTGATTGAGCATCACCTCAACATGTGCCCCAACATACGCCCCGTGAAGTAGAAGGCGAGGCGGCAGTCCACTGAGAAACAAGCTTTCATCGTCTAAGAGACCCGCAAGCTAGAGGCGGAAGGGGTTATTCGTGAGGTCCGCTACCTAGATTGGTTGGCTAACCCGGTTGTCGTGCCGAAAAAGGGAGGAAAGGAACGCATGTGTGTCGACTTCACCAACCTCAACAAGGCCTGCCCGCAGGATCCATTTCCGCTTCCTCGCATCGACCAGATCATTGACTCCACCGCTGAGTGTGACCTGTTATGCTTCCTGGATGCCTTCTCGGGCTATCACCCGATCAAGATGGCGGTAGAAGACGTGGAAAAAACGGCTTTCCTGACCCCGTGTGGAGTGTACTGCTATACATGCATGCCATTTGGGTTGCGCAACGCGGGCGCGACCTTTCAGCGGCTGATGCACATTGCCTTAGGCCGGCAGCTCGGGAGGAATGCTGAGGCTTACGTCAATGACATTTGAAGTCTCGGGAGGCAAAAACCCTGATACAGGACTTGGAAGAAACCTTCACGAGCCTCAATGAGGTGGACCTGCGGCTCAACAAGGAGAAGTGTGTGTTTGGAGTCCCCTCGGGCAAGCTCCTGGGCTTCCTCGTATCCCACAGGGGCATTGAGGCCAACCTGGAGAAGGTCAAAGCAGTCAAAGACATGAGCCCGCCGAAGACCCTCAGAGAGGTGCAGAAGCTCACTGGGCGTGTGATCGCGCTAGGACGCTTCATCTCCAAGATGGGGGAATGAGCAATGCCCTTCTTCAAGCTGATGAAGAAGAAGGGCCCCTTTGAATGGACTAAAGAGGCCGACAAGGCATTCCAGGATCTCAAGAGGTACCTAACCAGCCCTCCGGTGATGGTAGCTCCATGTCCTCGGGAGCCCCTGGTGCTCTACCTTGCAGCCACCCCCTACTCCACCAGGGCAGCCCTGGTGGTGGTTTGGGAAGAGCGTCGGACCAAGGCCGCAGCAACCGTCCGGGTCGAAGCAAAGCGAAGCCAAGAAGGCCTCACAGAGACCGCGACCACAGCCGAAAAGGTTCAGCCGCAGCAGGGGAGCACCCCCGGAGCAGAAGAGGCCCCTCCAAGCGACCAAGCGCTGGGAGCTCCATCGTCTTAGGAGGCGCCCCAACCTTCGGAGGACACGAGCAGCGCCAGCACTCTCAACCTCATCGAGCACCCCGTGTACTTCGTCAGCATGGTGCTACGGGACGCAAGGGCGCAGTTCCCCATGCCTCAAAAACTCCTCCTCGCACTACTGGTAGCCTCACGCAAGCTGTGGCACTACTTCCAAGGCCATCCCATCAAGGTCGTCTCAGCATACCCCTTGGAAAGGGTACTCAGGAGCCCCAAATCGGCTGGAAGAGTCGCTGAGTGGAACATCGAACTGCAAGCGTTTCAGCTAGAATTCAGCACGACCAGATTCATCAAGGGGGCCGCACTTGCAGATTTCGTGGCAGAATGGGCAGAGGCGCCAGGCCTCGAGGCTGGCGAGGACTGATCACTTTCCCCGGGAAGTGAGGCACCGGACGGCTGGGTCATGTACTTCGACGGGGCGTTCTCCCGACATGGCGCGGGGGCCGGCGCAGTGCTCGTATCCTCCACTCAAGACAAGCTCTATTACGCCGTACAACTATGTTTCCAGCACGGAGAAAAGGTCTCCAACAACATAGCAGAGTACGAAGGCCTGATAGCAGGCCTGAAAGCCGCAGTCGCCTTGGGGGTAAAGCGCCTCATCATCAAGGGTGACTCACAACTCCTCGTCAACTTCTCCAACAAGATATACGAGCCGAAGGACGAGCACATGGAAGCCTACCTTGCGGAGGTTCGCAGGATGGAGAAACAGTTCTGGGGGCTGGAGTTGCAGCATGTGCCTCGCGGCACCAATCAAGAGGTTGATGACATCGCCAAGAGGGCATCCAGGCAGCTACCTCAGGAGCCTGGCGTCTTCGAGGAGCGAATCTTCAAGCCCTCGGCGGCACCATCACTATCAAGCACGGCGCAACCTCGGGAAGAGCTCCCTTAGCTGCCTGCCTCGGGAGCCCCGATCTGCGGCCCGGCCTTAGGGGCACACTTGCTCCTGGCGTTGGAGCCTCAGGAAGGATAATGGATCGCAGAGCTCAGGAACTACTTGACGCAAGGGACCCTGCCGGAGAAGGAGGAGGAAGCGGAGCGCGTGGCGCGGCAGGCCTCGGCCTACTACATCAAGGATGGAGAGCTCTATCGGAGGCGACCAAATGACGTGTCCCTACGTTACATTTCGAGAGAGCATGGGAAGGAGCTGCTGGCAGACATACACGGTGGAAACTGTGGGCATCACTCATCATCACGGACCCTCGTTGGCAAGGCGTTCCGCAACGGGTTCTATTGGCCCACAACACTCAGTGACGCCGTTGAGCTGGTGAAGGCTTGTGATGCCTGCCAATTCCACGCCAAGCAGATCCATCAGCCAGCGGGGGATCTGCAGACTATGCCCCTCTCATGGCCGTTTGCAGTTTGGGGACTGGACATTCTGGGCCCGTTCTCTCAGGCGCCAGGGGGCTATCGCTACCTCTACGTTGTCATGGACAAGTTCACCAAGTGGGCTGAGGTGGAAGCTGTCCGCATCATCCCAGCGGGCTCCGCAGTCAAGTTCATCAAGGGCCTCGTGAGCCGATTTGGGGTGCCTAACCGCATCATCACCGACAACGGTTCTCAATTCACCAGTAATCTCTTCAAAACATACTGTGCTAACCTTGGAACGCAGATATGCTACGCTTCGGTAGCACACCCCTGGAGCAATGGCCAGGCTGAGCGAGCCAATGCGCAGATCCTGAGGGGCCTCAAAACCAGGACCTTCAAGAAGAAGCTGGAGGCCTGCGGCAGGGGCTGGTACGATGAGCTCTAGTCTGTGTTGTGGTCTATCCGCACGACCGCGGCCAAGCTGACTGGTTTGACCCCATTCTTCCTCGTCTATGGAGCTGAGGCTGTCCTCCCTCACAAGGTTAGGCGTCGTTCCGCACGGGTCCTGGCGTTCGACGAGACGTAGCAGGACGCCATGCAGGGGACGGATCTCGTGCTAGAGGAGGAACGCCATCGAGAGGCCGCGCTGCGAGCGACAAGGTATCAACAGGCGCTGCGACGATACCACTCCCGCAACATCCGCCCCAGAACTCTTGAGGTAAGGGACCTCATGCTCAGATGGGTCCTCTCCAGGGAAGGGTTGCACAAGCTCTCTCCGATGTGGGAGGGCCCGTTCAAGGTTGTTCATGTTTCCAGGCCCGGCTCTGCGAGCTTGGAAACCCAGGAGGGGGTACCCATCTAGAACGCATGGAACATTCAACATCTCCGAAGATTCTACCCCTGAGCGAGGCCCAGTGCCTATGGAAAATACCCGGTGCCTGTGAAGAAGGCCAACGCCTGTGAAGCTACCGCATTTTGGGGAAGGCCCAGTGCCTGTGAAGAAGGCCAATGCCTGTGAAGCTACCGCATTTTGGGGAAGGCCTGGTGCCTGTGAAGAAGGCCAATGCCTGTGAAGCATCCGCGTTTTGGAAAAAGCCTGGTGCCTGTGAAGAAGGCCAATGCCTGTGAAGCTCTCCGCCCGTGATACTCTCACGTAATAATGAGTGGGGTTGTACACGCCCCGGAGTCTCCGGAGTGCCGCCCTCTGGCCTCGGGGGCTCATGCCCACACCCAGTGGCAGCACTTAGCTCCGCACTGGTGAGAAGACGTCGAAGACTAAATTAGGTGCCGGATGCGGCTTTTTCATTTGCTCTCTGCAGTTGGCTCGTTCTTTTCTATTTGAAGTTTTACCGAAGTTGTCGCTGTCTCTGGCTTGTGACCCAATGTCTTTTTCACTCACTTGCCTCAGTTTTCCCTCGCGCAAGTCTCGCGAGGGAGGTATGCGGGCACCCTCCCGAGTGTTTTCTGCCCTGGTCGTTTGAAGCTTTCCTATCCGAGTCTGCTAAGGGAGCACCCCTCCCAGTCCATGCCCCACGGGCATCGCGACGCGAGCACAGGACCTGGGTCGGTCACCCCCACAACCAGAACCGAAAGCTACCCCTCTTGACTAATCCTTGCAGGACATGAAGCGCATGGCGAGGCCTCGGCCTTGGGAGGCGAAGATCACGACAGGCCTCCCCGAGTTAAGTAACTCCCGCACACGGGAACACAGCACGAAGACGTAGCACAGAAATAGCGAAAACAACACGATAATTAACGGTAACAGTTCAACACGCCCCCGCGGGGCCCTACACTACCTTCTTTTTTTGCGCAGGAAAGGAAGAAAAGCAAAACAGGCATGGCTTGCTCGGCACCAGTTCGCGGCGAGGGCTCGTGCTGCCTCCAAAGCTCAATCAGATTCCCCCCTCTCGCTTCACCAGGGCACGACGGCGGACTGACCCGCTACCTTCTCCCAGGCGGGCACGACGACACGGTGGCTGGTCGTGACCCCCACTGGACGAGCTGCTGTCAGAAGGAGAGTCGCCGAAGCTTGGCGAGCCTCGAGCTCCACTGCCCACGTGCCTGCCGCCATCTTCGTCCTGACCAATGCCGGGGCTGGGCACTCGGCCGCGGTCATCGTCTTCGGGGCAGCACCCAGCACGGTGACCATCTTCCCCGAACACCCTCACGTAGAGGGTGGTGTCGCCGTCGAACTTGAAGTGCAGGGTGCACCGCCGGCTCAGGCCGCGCGCGCGGGAAAAAGTTTGCCAGCCGCGGGCCAGGGCCAAACCCCCGGCGGCGGAGACCTCCAACGAAGCCCAGGAGGCCCTGCTGTAGCAACCGTATGCCTGAAGCCAGAGGCCGCCCGGAGCACCAGCCGGAAGTTCACCTACAAAGAAGCGAGGAAGCTGGAGCCAGGTGCTGGTCGGGTCCACCGACCACACGATGAACTCCGGCAGCACCTCCGCCGAGCGGAAGCGCGGCCTGGGGGTCGTGCAACCACGGCGTGCCTCCCATCAACGACCGGGCGCTCATCTCCGCGCAGGGAACCGCCTCCACGACCACGTGAAGCCACCACAGGGGACGCAGGATGCTTGCGGGGGCGGCCCCGGCCGCGCTTGGTCGGAGGGGACTCAGGCCCTTCCTGACGAGCCTTTCCCTTCTCCGCGGCCGAGAACGTCTTCGGCGGAGCCATGGGGATGGCGAGCAGCCAGGATGAAGAAGAAGAGAAGTAGCAGGAAGGGATGAACTAGAAGGGCTCGCGCTGTTCCGTATTTATAGCCAGAGGAGGCCAACCGTCGGCCTCCACGATCGCAGGTAATCATGACCCATTTTTGCATGCAGGGACTTGTCAAGTCATGCGGTTGCTGAGGCATCATGGGGAAGCGGAGACGCCCACGTCCATTCAATCGCCATGCGGCGCCCGAGACCGCAGGCTATTGGGGCCCGCGGCGCTTCGCACTTGCCCCTTCGCTTTTGTGCCAAGCCAAGTCTGGGTGCGCCTTGGGCCCGGGGGCTACTGTCGGTGTTCTGGGAATGGGGGTCCCCAGACTTGCCTGCCTGCGGCGTGCCTCAAGTGGGGCCCCAACACAGCCCAGCTTCATCAGCTCAAGCTCAAGACCCTCGCGAGGGGCCAAGCCTTGCGGGGCGGACGACAGGAAGCTTCCTCAGGAGCATCCTCCTCAAGAAGGCTCGCGAGGAGGCGGAGAGATCAAGGCAGGGTACCTCCCGAGGAGCCCGTGTGAAAGCACATTTGCTCCCCGGGTGGTTTTGGTAATTAATGACAACATACTCTGTGGTTGGACTAATGCTTTTATCAAGTATGTTTGAGGAAATTCAATCACATTGGCATGGAAAAAGGACTAAAGAGGTGGACCCCTCAAAATGCTAAGGCAAGCATTGGCAAAAGCTCAAGACTCCATTTTTGGTTTAGTGATCCAAGATCACATTGAGTCCATAGGAAAAGCCAATACTATTAAAAGGGGATGAGGTTATGATGATGATCTGGTTGCTCAAGTGCTTAGTGATACATCTCCTAAACTATCAGCAACTTTCACTGCCATATACACTCATAAGTAGTCTCGGTCCCACCGATATTCCAAACTCAGTAACACCGAGATGAACCACCTCAGCCATAAGCCAAACCCTAGTAAACTCGGATTTTCCGATTCTGAACTCGGTCTCACCGAAACATGAGTTGCCAAGCTTCTGTAACCTTCGTCATCAAATCGGTGTCACCGAGATGATGAAGTCGGTCCCACCGAAACTGGCATGCTCTTGTCATTGCACGAATCGGACTAACCGAGATTGTATATTCGGTCCCACCGAAAATCCCAACGTTCACATTATTTGAACTATCGGTCTCACCGAGTTGTCCACTTCGGTCCCACCGAGATTGCTCAAATGTGTGTAGCGGTTGGATTTTGTGTGGAGGCTATTTATACCCCTCCACCCCCTCTTCATTCGTGGAGAGAGCCATCAGAAAGAACTACCACTCCTACCTTACATTTCTGAGAAGAGAACTACCTACCCTTGTGTTGAGATCAAGTTGCTCCACTCCCACCATATGAAGCTTGATCTCTAGCCTTCCCAAGTTGCTTTCCACTCAATCCTTTCTTCCACCACAGCCAAATCAGTGAGGAGAGTTGAGTGTTAGGGAGATTATCATTTGAAGCACAAGAGCAAGGAGTTCATCATCATCTACAACATCTATTACCTTTTGGAGAGTGGTGCCTCCTAGATTGGTTAGGTGTCGCTTGGGAGCCTCCGTCGTCGAGATGTGGAGTTGAGCCAAGAAGTTTGTAAGGGCAAGGAGATCGCCTACTTGTGAAGATCTACCCGAGTAAGGCTAGCCCTCCGTGGGCGTGAGGCCATGATGGAATAGACAAGGTTGCTTCTTCGTGGACCCTTCGTGGGTGGAGCCCTCCGTGGACTCTCGCAGCCGTTACCCTCCGTGGGTTGAAGTCTCCATCAATGTGGATGTACGATAGCGCCACCTATCGGAACCACGGGAAAAATCATTGCGTCTCCAAATTGCGTTTGATCTTCTCCACTTCTCTTTACTACTTGTGCAATTTACTTTCCGCTGCCCATACTCTAGAATTGCATGTGTAGTGTGCTACTTGACTTGTGTGTTATGCAAAATCTGCCAAAATCTGTCCTTGATAAAAGACAGAATTTTTATCTTGTCGAGTAGTCTAATCACCCCCTCTAGACACTCTCACCTTCTTCGATCCCTCAATTGGTATCAGAGCTTTGGTCTCCATTGCTTTGGTTTACACACCATTGGAGGAAGATGGACGTGTCTACGTTTGGGAGTGTTAGCCATAGAGTGCCTATTCTTAATGGAGTGTCCTATAACTCGTGGAGGATTGAAATGCTTATTATCTTTAAGACATACAATTTGCGCAAATATGTTGAGACCCCTTATGTGCCTCCATTTGACCCCTTGCACCCTACCATGGATGAAGAGCTTGATTTGCTTCGTAACCTTAGGACTGTAAATCTTATCATTAGAGGGTTACCCGATAACTTGCTTGAGCTCGTTACAAACTTTGAGTGCGCCTATGCTATGTGGAAGTTCTTGGAAGAACTTTATCCGGACTACTCTTTGAGAGTTCTTGATGAAATTCTATACAAGACTATTGAATTTGATATGATCGCCCCAATGATCCCAACTTTGATAAATGCTTCTTTGAGCTTCGTGATCTTATGAAAAGAAGGGTGATCCGGTCTTATCAATGTTCTAATTAGAAATGCTCTTGTATTGCATTCGATGATTATTGTCACATTGACAAAACTAATGCAAGTAGTTATCAAATTGACCTAGGTGTTGATGATGAACAATCTATGGGTCAATATGATGATGAGCATGAGCATGATGATGATTACTCCGATTCGGACACCGAGCTAGACAAGATCATGAAGAGTCTCAATCTTATGGCAAATCTGAGAGACTACATGTCCGTGGAAAAGAGTGGATTCTTGATAGTGGATGCACCGACCACATGACCGGAGACAAAGACATGTTTCGAGAGCTTGCAAAGAACGATGGTCCACGCAAGTATGTGACTTTTGGAGACAACTCCAAGGGTAAGGTACTTGGCCTTGGTAAGGTGGCCATATCTCATGATAGCTCTATTCAAAATGTCATGCTTGTAGAATCTCTTGGATACAATTTACTTTCCGTGTCTAGATTAGCTGACTTTGGATTCAATGTGCTATTCATCAAGTAGATTGCCAAGTCTTTCGTCGTGACAATCATAACATGGCGTTTACCGATATCCGTAGAGGTGATCTATATATTGTTGATTTCACTAAGAAAGCCCAACCTAGAGCTTGCTTCATTGCTAAATCCTCTAAAGGTTGGTTATGGCATAGAAGGCTTGGACATGTTGGTATCGTAATTTAGACAAGCTGATCAAAGGTGATCATATTCTTGGCGTTAAAGATGTTTTCTTTGACAAAGATAGACTTTGTAGTGCTTGTCAAGCAGGAAAACAAGTAGGTGGAAGTCATCCGTGAAGAACATCATGACCACAAGGAGACCGCTTGAGCTTCTTCATATGGATCTCTTGGTCCCAATGCTTACAAAAGCCTTGGTGGTAACTCCTTTGGTCTAGTTATAGTTGATGATTATTCCAGATTTACGTGGGTATTTTTCCTTGATGACAAATCGCAGGTTGAGAGAATCTTCAAAACCTTTGCCAAAAGGCCCAAAATCAATTTGAGGTGAAGATCAAGAAAGTTCGGAGGACAATGGAGCGGAGTTCAAGAACGCCAATGTAGACTCCTTTCTCGACGAGGAAGGATTCTACATGAGTTCTCGACCACGTACACTCCTCAACAAAATGGAGTTGTTGAAAGGAAGAACCGAGCAGCTCATAGAGATGGCGAGAACGATGCTTGATGAATACAAGACACGAAGCATTTTTGGGGGAAGCGGTCGAGACAGCTTGTCATGCTATCAACAGGCTTTATCTTCATAAGCTCCTCGGCAAGACATCATCTGAGCTCCTCACGGTAACAAACCCCAAGTGGGATACTTTCGTGTCTTTGGTTGAAATGCTATATCCTTGATAAGCATCGTCGGTCTAAATTTGCTCCTAAAACTCATGAAGGCTTTTTCTTGGTTATGGATCAAACTCCCACACCTATCGTGTCTACAATAATTTCACCCGAAAGGTTGAAGAGACGGTGAGCGTGAAGTTTGATGAATCTAATGGCTCATAAGTAGAGCAAATGCCTATTGATGTAGGAGACAAGGACCCATCGGAAGCTATCCAAGATTTATCTATTGGAAAGATCCGTCCCATGGAAGTGAAGGAGAGTACCTCATCTACATATGTGGAGCCCCTACCTCACGGCAAGATGAACCTCAAGGCAACATGGAGGCCTCCACAAGTGGAACTCACCAAGATGAGGAAGTGCAACAAGAAGATCCACCACAACCTCCTTCTCCACCGCCTCAAGACAACACCAACAACAATGAAGAAAAGAAGAGGAAGATGAAGATGATGAGGAAGCTCAGCCACAACCTCAACAAAAGCTATCCCGAGTCCGAGCAAGAGTCAAGAAAAATCATCCGTGGAACAAATGATGAGCGACATCAACTCCGGAGAATTACTCGCTCTAAAACTCGCTTAGCTAACTTTTGTGAGCATTACTCATTTATCTCTAGTATTGAACCTATGAAGGTAGAAGAAGCACTTGAAGACCGGATTGGGTGAGCGCTATGCACGAAGAACTACACAACCGAGAGGAACAAGGTATAGACTTTGGTAGAAAGCCCAAGGATGATCAAAACGTCATTGGAACCAAATGGGTGTTTCGGAACAAGCAAGATGAAGATGGACAAGTCATCCGCAATAAGGCTCGTCTCGTAGCTCAAGGTTACACACAAGTCGAAGGTATGGACTATGGTGAGACCTATGCCCCCGTTGCTAGACTTGAGTCCATTCGCATTCTTCTTGCTTATGCCAATCACCATGATATTACTCTCTATCAAATGGATATCAAAAGTGCTTTCCTAAATGGTGAAATTGAGGAGGAAGTATTTGTGAAACAACCTCCGGATTTGTGAATCCCAAAAGCCTAATCATGTTTACAAGTTGCACAAAGCTCTTTATGGTCTTAAACAAGCTCCTAGAGCTTGGTACAAATCTTGACTAGCTTTCTTCTTGAAAAAGGCTTTGAGATTGGAAAGATAGACCCAACGCTGTTCACGAAAAGGGTTAATGGTGAACTATTTGTGTGCCAAATATATGTTGATGATATTATCTTTGGTTCAACTAACCCTCATTTTAGCAAGAAGTTTGGAAAGCTCATGTCGGAGAAGTATGAGATGTCCATGATGAGTGAACTCAAATTCTTCCTT
Source organism: Aegilops speltoides (assembly GCA_021437245.1). NCBI lineage: Eukaryota > Viridiplantae > Streptophyta > Magnoliopsida > Poales > Poaceae > Aegilops > Aegilops speltoides. The sequence goes on from CM038142.1 coordinate 408,057,258, forward strand.
GGGTTGCAAATCAAGCAATCTAAGGAGGGTACCTTTGTCTCACAAACAAAGTACACCAAGGATCTCTTCAAGAAGTTCAACATGCAAGAAAGCAAAGGTATGAGAACCCCATGCCTACAAGTGGACATAATGACTTGACAAAAGATGGAGAACCCGTTGATCAAAGGGTTTACCGATCTATGATTGGTTCTCTACTATATCTTTGTGCTTCTCGTCCGACATAATGTTGAGTGTATGCATGTGTGCTCGATATCAAGCAGCCCTAAAGAATGTCATCTTAAAGCTGTTAAAAGGATTGTGAGATATTTGATACACACACCAAACTTTGGCATTTGGTATCCTAAGAGGGCCTCTTTCGACCTTGTTGGCTATTCCGACTCGGACTATGCGGTGGCAGGGTTGATAGAAAGTCAACTTCGGTGCGTGTCAATTCCTTGGTCGATCCCTTGCATCTTGGTCCTCCAAGAAACAAAATTCGTATCATTATCCTTTGCCAAGCGGAATATATTGCTGCTGGTTCGTGTTGTGCTCAATTGCTATGGATGACACAAGCGCTTAAGGATTATGGGATACATGTGAGACATGTTCCCTTGCTTTGTGACAATGAGAGTGTGATTAAAATTGGACACAATCCGTGCAACACTCTCGAGCGAAACATATTGAAGTTCGTCACCATTTCATTCGTGATCACATTGCCAAGGGTGACATCAATCTTAAGCATGTTCGAATCGACAAACAACTTCGTGATATCTTTACAAAACCTCTTGATGAGAAGGTGTTTTGTCGCTTAAGGAGTGAGTTGAACATCATTGATGCTTCAAACTTGGAGTGAGAACTCCATTGATGCATGCAAGGCATGAGCCCACTTGACTAATCCTTGATATTTCTCTTATGATGGTGATCATATGTCTTGGACACATTTGCCTCCTTGTATTGCATCTAACTCCTTGCGGTACTTGGATGATCTACATTCCACAAGATTACCACACACTCAAATCATGAGTAATCTTGTCATTGACCAAGTATCTAGCCCTTTGGGATGTTGAGTTCAAGGAACAAAATTCCACATATCCTTTTGACATCTTATACATCTAGTATTTCACTCTTGTCATCTTGGATATCCTTGAGTATTTCCTTGCTTGCCTAACCCATGTAGGAAGATGAACTACACAAGTGGAAATGGCGCTCCAACTTCACATTCAATGAGCACCTACATCAAGTTTACCTACATGAGCAAAGCAACAACAAGCCCAAGGTATGTTCTTCACATCTTTAAGGAGCTTTGCTCAAAGTCATGAGTACAAGCAGCTTCATAAGATGTGATCACATCGAATGCTTAATCGAAAAATGGCAACCCCATTTTGAGCTTAAATGATGAGTATGACCTATGATCAAATGTCCTCATTCGACTCCTAAGTCAATATACTCAAACATAGGTGACCTTGTGCCGACCTTTATCTAGATGAAGTACATATGTTTTGGAGTCTTTCTATTTTCTCTTATGTTCTCTCATTGAGTTTTCATTAAAAAAAACTTCATCTAGGAATCTTTTTCATTTCTATTCTTCTGTCTTTGTGAATATCCTTCTGGCTCTGATCAATTCCTCGAAAATCATTCACAAATTCATTGCAAATCCTTTGAAACATTCCTCATAAAGTGAGCTGAATTATTTCTGTATTTCCTTGGAATTAAACTCAAGGCGTCACCGATTTAAATATTTCGGTCTAACGAAAAGGATCTACCCTAAGTCCACGACTTTCGGACCCACCGATCCATCTTAATTCGTGTCACCGATTTATTTCTTCCAGGATATCATCTTCTGCAGCTCCACTCAATGATTCTCTATGCATGTTCCTTTTTGCCTGTTGTGATTCTTAAGGATCCCACTTCTTTCTTTCCATCTTCCCGACCTTCCTAGTTTGCTGTTCTTTTCGGCACTTGATGTCAAAGGGGAGAAGACTTAGGGGAGAAGAGAAGATTTAGGGGAGAAGAAGAGCAATCTTACCTTAAGGGGAGAGAATCACATCAAAGCTTTGCGTGTTTTTCCTTATAAGAGAATTTCTTGCCGTGTTTCACATTGGACATTACAATTGGCGTCATTCTCATTTGGCATCATTCTTTTGATTTTGCTCTTTCCATCAAACCCTTGATTTGAGAGAACTCAAAGGAGAGGAATCTTCACAATTGATATCTTATGGAAAGCAAAATCTCTCGAGTTCATTGAAAATCTTTTAGTTTAGGAGACATGTTTGCTGATTCAAGCTTGTGCTCAATATGAGACACTCTTTATACATGTCATCCTGGCTTGGTACTCTTGATGTTCTTGGAGTTGGTTGAAGAAATACTCTTGTGTTATCTAACCTTGTTTTCCCAAGTTTATCTCTTGGTACAATGCCAAGGAACCTCAAGGTAAGTATATGCACTTTGCGAATGTGCATGATGGTGACTTGCTTGTGAATACTTGTTTGCAAGAAATCACCATGCACATATGCATTATCACTCACTTCTTTTCATCTGCTCGATGCATATAGCCAAGCTGCATGTAGCACATCTTGCTTATCTCTCTTGTGTGCTTGTGGTAGTCCAAAACCATAATTTATGAAAATCTTGCACACTTGTAGGGGAGCCTGTGTACTACATGTTTGTCAAAGCTTTCATGATAATTCTGTCTTTCTTTCAATAAGCTTTGATGTCTTGTTTAGTGTGTTGCCATCAATTACCAAAAGGGGAGATTGAAAGCACATTTGCTCCCGGGTGGTTTTGGTAATTAATGACAACATACTTGTGGTTGGACTAATGCTTTTATCAAGTATGTTTCAGGAAATTCAATCACATTGGCATGGCAAAAGGACTAAAGAGGTGGACCCCTCAAAATGCTAAGGCAAGCATTGGCAAAAGCTCAAGACTCCATTTTGGTTTAGTGATCCAAGATCACATTGAGTCCATAGGAAAAGCCAATACTATTAAAAGGGATGAGGTTATGATGATGATCTGGTTGCTCAAGTGCTTAGTGATACATCTCCTAAACTATCAGCAACTTTCACCGCCATATACACTCATAAGTAGTCTCGGTCCCACCGATATTCCAAACTCACCACACCGAGATGAACCACCTCAGCCATAAGCCAAACCCTAGTAAACTCGGATTTTCCGATTCGAACTCGGTCTCACGAAACATGAGTTGCCAAGCTTCAGAACATACATCATCAAATCGGTGTCACCGAGATGATGAAGTCGGTCCCACCAAGCTGGCATGCTCTTGTCATTGCACGAATCGGACTAACCGAGATTGTATATTCGGTCCCACCGAAAATCTCAACGTTCACATTATTTGAACTATCGGTCTCACCGAGTTGTCCACTTCAGTCCCACCGAGATTGCTCAAATGTGTGTAACGGTTGGATTTTGTGTGGAGGCTATTTATACCCTCCACCCCTCTTCATTCGTGGAGAGAGCCATCGAAAGAACTACCACTCCTACCTTACATTTACGAGAAGAGAACTACCTACCCTTGTGTTGAGATCAAGTTGCTCCACTCCCACCATATGAAGCTTGATCTCTAGCCTTCCCAAGTTGCTTTCCACTCAATCCTTTCTTCCACCACAGCCAAATCGGTGAGGAGAGTTGAGTGTTGGGGAGATTATCATTTGAAGCACAAGAGCAAGGAGTTCATCATCATCTACAACATCTATTACCTTTTGGAGGGTGGTGCCTCCTAGATTGGTTAGGTGTCGCTTGGGAGCCTCCGTCGTCGAGATGTGGAGTTGAACCAAGAAGTTTGTAAGGGTAAGGAGATCGCCTACTTCGTGAAGATCTACCCCGAGTAAGGCTAGCCCTCCGTGGGCGTAGGCCATGATGGAATAGACAAGGTTGCTTCTTCGTGGACCCTTCGTGGGTGGAGCCCTCCGTGGACTCTCGCAGCCGTTACCCTCCATGGGTTGAAGTCTCCATCAACGTGGATGTACGATAGCGCCACCTATCGGAACCACGGGAAAAATCATTGCGTCTCCAAATTGCGTTTGATCTTCTCCACTTCTCTTTACTACTTGTGTAATTTACTTTCCGCTGCCCATACTCTAGAATTGCATGTGTAGTGTGCTACTTGACTTGTGTGTTATGCAAAATCTGCCAAAATCTGTCCTTGATAAAAGACAGAATTTTTATCTTGTCGAGTAGTCTAATCACCCCCCCTCTAGACACTCTCACCTTCTTCAATCCCTCACCGTGACGCAAGCCATGACGATCGAGACCAGGCGGGCGCCGGCCTGCGCAGTGTCCTCATTTCCCTTTCGGTGCAAGGGGCAAGCACAGGCTGAGGCATCAGGCAAAGGTTACCGTTTCGGTGCAACAGGACCAAGACCAGCAAAACGGCAGGATGGAGGTCATCGTGGAGCCCAGGGCGGCGTCATCGTCAGAGCCTTTGTTAGCCGAAGACCAACTTTAGTCAGGAGAAGTGTACTAGATGTTCCCCTTCAAAATGGCCAATTGTTGACACCATTCCCGCTCATTATTTGGGAAGAGGCCCAGGGCCTCCCTCTATAAATAGGGCTAGCCACCACAGAGTAGAGACATCGAGCATCTATCTCAAGAAGATGCATAGACTAGAGAGAAGCGACTAAACTTACCCTAGCAGTTCATCGCACCAGCTCAAGAACAGCCCCTCGCGAGGCTGTTCACCCATTGTATTGTTCATCATCAGCCCCTGAGGCAATCCACCACACCACACATGGGAGTAGGTTATTACACCACAATGGTGGCCTGAACCAGTATAAATCTCGTGTCCCTTGTGTGTTCTTCTTTCTAGCCTAGACCCATTGCGAGACTTCGACACGTGAGCTGGTAGGGGAAAGATCTTCGTGCGCACCCCAGTGTTCAAACCTCTAGGGTCTGCCGGAACCCGAAATCTGACAACTCTGCTCTGAATCGTTGAGGTACTTTCGAACTTCAAACCGAAACTTGATAGCTCTAGAGCCCATTCCACGATCCTCCCCGTTGCATCTGGGTTATGCAGTATCCGTTGCAATGGGAGGCGGGTGACCACCGTGATCTCATGCGCTTGGAAGTAATTGCGCAGCTTCCTTGAAGCCATAAGGAGGCCGAAGAGCAGCTTTTGCACACCTGAGTACCTCGACCTAGCCCCCTGCAAGAGGGAGCTGACGAAGTAAACTAGGTGTTGTACCATTTTCTTCTTCCGCGCCTCTTCACCCGGTCGCGTGGGCCCTGTCGCACAGGCGTCAGCCTCTGCCGGGGACTCAGTCTTGCCGGGATCGAACCCTGCCGGAGAGGGTTCCGACTTGCTATCTATTAACTCTGCCACTGCTGCTGCCTTCTCGTCGACCTCTCTTTGCGCCACTAGTGCGGCGCTAACCACCTGATTTGTTGCCGCTAGATAAAGCAACAATGGTTCTTGTGGTTTGGGTGGAACCAGCACTGGGGTAGAGGAGAGGTATTTCTTCAAATCCTACAGTGCTGCCTCAACCTCTGGGGTCCACTCCACTGGCCCTGCTTTCTTCAAGATCTTGAAAAAAGGAAGGGCATGCTCTACGGACTTGGAGATGAATGGGCTCATGGCAGCAACACAGCCAGTGAACCGATGCACGTCCTTGATCCGTTTGGGTGCCTCAATATGCTCGATGGCCTTGATCTTATCTGGGTTTGCTTCAGTCCCGCGCTGGGACTCAAAGAACCCGAGAAGCTTACCAGACGGTACACCGAAGACACACTTCTCAGGGTTCAATTTGAGGTTGATCTTGCACAGGTTTACAAATGTTTCCTCCAGATCTTGTACAAGGGTTGCTTTGTCCTTGGTTTTGACCACTATGTCATCCATATAAGCTTCCATATTTCTATGTAGCTAGGGCCCAAAACCAATTTGGACCGCTCATGCAAAGGTTGAGCCAACACTCTTCAACCTGAAAGGCATCCGTAAAAAGCAATATGTACCACATGGGGTGATGAATGTTGTCTTCTCCTCGTCCTCTTTCGTCATGAAGATCTGGTGGTATCCCGAGCAGGCGTCGAGGAATGATAACAGGTCACACCCAGCCGTGGAGTCAACAATCTGGTCAATGCGCGGTAACGAGAAGGGATCCTTTGGACAAGCCTTATTAATGTCCGTGTAATCAATACACAGTCTCCACTTCCCATTTGCCTTGCACACCACTACCGGATTGGTCAACCACGTGAGATGGAGTACTCCTCTTACCAAGCTTGCCGCCTCTAGTTTTCCAATCTCCTCTGTGATGAACTCTTGCCTCTCTAGAGCTTGCTTCCTGACCTTCTGCTTGACGGGCCGCGCATGAGGACAAACAGCGAGATGGTGCTCAATCACTTCCCTGGGAACGCCGGGGATGTCGGAAGCTTGCCATGCAAACACATCGACATTTGCCCACAGGAAAGTGACGAGCTCGCTTTCCTATTTGCTGTCGAGGGTGGAGCCTATGGTGAAAGCTCCCCCCATGCCGTCCTCCTTGACGGGCACCTTCTTGGTCTCTGGTGGTGCAGCTCTGGACTTCTTGCTCTTGTCGGCGGAGCTCTCTGGCACTTCCTCAACGGGAGCGCAACACTCCGAAGAGGTGCGCTTGCCGAAGTAGGTGCGAGGTGTCTCACCGGTCTTCTCTCCCCCCCCCCCGGGGCTCCGTCGGCGGGAGTAGGTGCCTTGGCGGCAGCTGCTGCAACTGCTTCCCGGTAGAGTTGGTCGGCGCAAATCAACACATCTTTCTTGTCGGAGGGTACTGATATGTCCATTTTGCATCATGCTTTTATATCGATATTTATAGCATTATGGGCTGTTATTTCACGTTATGTCACAATACTTATGGCTATTCTCTCTTATTTTACAAGGTTTACATGAAGAGGGAGAATGCCGGCAGCTGGAATTCTGGGCTGGAAAAGGAGCAAATATTGAAGGACTATTCTGCGCAACTCCAAAAGTCCTGAAACTCCACGGAATACCTTAAAATAAATAAAGAAAAATCGTCCCCAAAGATGAAGGCCAGGGAGCCCACACCCTGCTCACGAGGGTGGGGGGCGCCCCCTGGGCGCGCCCCCTACCTCGTGGGCCCCCTGGTGGCTCTCCAATGCCCATCTTCTCCCATATGAAGTCTTTCGATGAGAAAAAATAGAGGAGAACCTTTCGGGACGAGACTCCACCGCAACGAGGCAGAACCTTGGCGGAACCAATCTAGGGCTCCGGCAGAGCTGTTCTGCCGGGGAAACTTCCCTCCGGGAGGGGGAAATCATCACCATCGTCATCACCAATGCTTCTCTCATTGGGAGAGGGCAATCTCCATCAACATCTTCACCAGCACCATCTCATCTCCAAACCCTAGTTCATCTCTTGTATCCAATTCTTGTCTCCAAGTCCGGGATTGGTGCTAGTAGGTTGCTAGTAGTGTTGATTACTCCTTGTAGTTGATGCTAGTTGGTTTATTTGGTGGAAGATCATATGTTCAGATCCTTTATGCACAATATTACCCCTCTGATTATGAACATGAATATGCTTTGTGAGTAGTTATGTTTGTTACTGAGGACAAGGGAGAAGTCTTGCTATTAGTAGTCATGTGAATTTGGTATTAGATTCGATATTTTGATAAGATGTATGTTGTCTAACCTCTAGTGGTGTTATGTGAGCGTTGACTACATAACACTTCACCATTACTTGGGCCTAGAGGAAGGCATTGGGAAGTAATAAGTAGATGATGGGTTGCTAGAGTGTGAAGCTTAAACCCTAGTTTATCGTTGCTTCGTAAGGGCTGATTTGGATCCATATGTTTCATGCTATGGTTAGGTTTACCTTAATACTTTTGTTGTAGTTGCGGATGCTTGCAATAGAGGTTAATCATAAGTGGGATGCTTGTCCAAGTAAGGGCAGTACCCAAGCACCGGTCCACTCACATATCAAATTATCAAAGTACCGAACGCGAATCATATGAGCGTGATGAAAACTAGCTTGACGATATTCCCATGTGTCCTCGGGAGCACTTTTCCTATTATAAGAGTTTGTCCAGGCTTTTCCTTTGCTACAAAAAGGATTGGGCCACCTTGCTGCACTTTATTTACTTTTGTTACATGTTACTCGTTACAATTTATCCTATCACAAAACTATCTGTTACCACTTATTTCAATACTTGCAGAGAATACCTTGCTGAAAACCGCTTATCATTTCCTTCTGCTCCTCATTGGGTTCGACACTCTTACTTATCGAAAGGACTACGATATATCCCTTGTACTTGTGGGTCATCAAGACTCTTTTCTGGCGCCGTTGCCGGGGAGTGAAGCGCCTTTGGTAGGTGGAATTTGGTAAGGAAAAATTTATTTAGTGTGCTGAAATTTTCTATCACTTGTTACTATGGAAAGTAATTGTTTGAGGGGCTTGTTCAGGGTATCTTCACCCCGTCCGGTTGAGCCAAGAGTTGCTCCTCAACCTACTGAACCTACTGAATCTATTGAAGATGAAACTGCTTTTCAGATTCCTTCGGGTATGATGGAAAAACTGCTAGCTAACACTTTTGCAGGAGATGGAACAAAGCATCCTGACGAACATCTACGCTTTGTGGATGATATTTGTGGACTATTTAAGCTTGCAGGTATACCCGATGATGTTGTTAAGAAGAAGGATTTCCCTTTATCTTTGGAGGGAGACGCATTGACATGGTATAGGCTATGTGATGATACGAGGTCATGGAACAATAAAAGAGTGAAATTGAAATTTCATCAAAAGTATTACCCTATGCATCTTGTTCATCGTGATCGCAATTATATATATATATATTTTGGCCTTGCGAAGGAGAAAGTGTCGCTCAAGCTTAGGGGAGGCTTAAATCAATGTTATATTCATGGCCCAATCATGAGCTCTCAAAATTGACAATTCTCCAGAATTTTTGTGCTCGGCTTTCTGAAAATAATCGCAACATGCTCGACGCTTCTTGTGCTGGCTCTTTTATGATGAAGTCTATTGAATTTGGATGGAATTTATTGGATAGAATTAAACGCAACTCTGAAGATTGGGACCTCGACGAAGGTAAGGAGTCAGGTATGACACCTAAGTTTGATTGTGTTAAATCTTTTATGGATACCGATATTTTCCGCAAGTTTAGCACTAAATATGGACTTGACTCTGAGATAGTAGCTTCTTTCTGTGAATCTTTTGCTACTTATGTTGATCTCCCCAAGGAGAAATGGTTGAAATATCATCCTCCCATAGAAGTAAAAGTAGTTGCACCTATTAAAGTTGAAGAAAAGATTGTCACTTATAATGATCCTATTGTTCCTACTTCTTATGTTGAGAAACCTCCTTTCCTATTAGAATGGAAGGATCATGCTAAAGCTTCAACTATTGTTCGTAAAAGCAATACTAGGACTTATACACCTCCTGAGCAAGTCAAAGTAGAACCCAATATTGCTATTGTTAAAGATCTCTTGTCGATAATATTGATGGGCATGTTATTCAATTCCTTTGGTGAAACTGCTAGAATTGCTAAATCCTGTGATAGAGATAAACATAGACCTGTGGTAGGCGTGCCTGTTATTTCTGTTAAAATAGGAGATCATTGTTATCATGGCTTGTTTGATATGGGTGCTAGTGCTAGTGTTATACCCATTGACTTATACAAAGAAATTATGCATGAGATTGCACCTGCTGAGTTAGAAGATATTGATGTTACAATTAAACTAGCGAACAGAGATACTATATATCCAATGGGAATTGTTAGAGATGTTGAAGTTTGTGTGGGAAAACCAAATATCCCGTTGATTTTCTTATACTTGGTTCTCCACAAGATAGCTTTTGTCCCATTATATTTGGTAGACCCTTCTTGCGTACCGTTAATGCTAAGATAGATTGCAAAAAGAATGTTGTTACTGTTGGCTTGGATGATATGGTCCATGAGTTTAATTTCTCTAAATTTAGTAAACAACATCGTGACGAAGAATTGCCTAGTAAGGATGAAATTATTGGTCTTGCTTCTATTGTTGTACCTCCTAGTGATCCTTTAGAAAACTATTTGCTAGACCATGAAAATGATATGTTCATAAATGAAAGAAGGGAAATAGATGAATTATTCTTTCAACAGGAACCTATTCTGCAACACAATTTGCCTGTTGAAATCCTAGGGGATCCTCCTCCACCCAAGGGTGATCCCGTGTTTGAGCTTAAACCGTTGCCTGATAATCTTAAATATGCTTATCTCGATGAAAAGAAAATATATCATGTTATTATTAGCGCTAACCTTTCAAAGCATGAAGAAGAAAGATTATTGAAAACTCCGAAGAAGCATCGTGCCACTATTGGATATACTCTGGATGATCTTAAGGGCATCAGTCCCACTCTATGTCAACATAAAATAAATTTGGAAGCTGATGCCAAACCAGTTTGTGATCCTCAATGACGTTTGAATCCTAAAATGAAAGAAGTGGTAAGAAAAGAAATACTCAAGCTTCTGGAGGCAGGTATAATTTATCCCGTTGCTGATAGTCAGTGGGTAAGTCCTGTCCATTGTGTCCCTAAGAAGGGAGGTATTACTGTTGTCCCTAATGATAAAGATGAATTGATTCCGCAAAGAATTATCACAGGTTATAGGATGGTAATTGATTTCCGCAAACTAAATAAGGCTACTAAGAAATATCATTACCACTTACCTTTTATTTATCAAATGCTAGAAAGACTATGCAAACATACACATTATTGCTTTCTAGATGGTTATTCTGGTTTTTCTCAAATACCTGTGTCGGCTAAAGATCAATCAAAGACTACTTTTACATGCCCTTTTGTTACTTTTGCTTATAGATGTATGCCTTTTGGTTTATGTAATGCACCTGCTACCTTTCAAAGATGCATGATGGCTATATTCTCTGACTTTTGCGAGAAAATTTGTGAGGTTTTCATGGACGACTTTTCCGTCTATGGTTCCTCTTTTGATGATTGCTTGAGCAATCTTGCTCGAGTTTTGCAGAGATGTGAAGAAACTAATCTTGTCTTGAATTGGGAAAGTGCCACTTTATGGTTAATGAAGGTATTGTCTTGGGGCACAAAGTTTCTGAAAGAGGTATTGAAGTTGATAAAGCCAAGGTTGATGCTATTGAAAAGATGCCATGTCCCAAGGACATCAAAGGTATAAGAAGTTTCCTTGGTCACGCCGAATTTTATAGGAGGTTCATCAAGGACTTCTCAAAAATCTCTCGGCCTCTGACTAATTTATTACAAAAAGATGTACCATTTGTCTTTGATGATGATTGTGTAGAAGCATTTGAAATACTTAAGAAAGCACTAGTCTCTGCACCTCTTTGTTCAGCCACCGATTGGAATTTACCCTTTGAAATTATGTGTGATGCTAGTGATTATCTTTGTAGGTGCTGTTCTAGGGCAAAGAGTTGATAAGAAATTGAATGTTATCCATTATGCTAGTAAGACTCTAGACAATGCTCAAAGAAATTATGCTACTACCGAAAAGGAACTTTTAGCGGTTGTATTTGCTTGTGATAAATTCAGACCCTATATTGTTGATTCTAGAGTAACTATTCACACAGATCATGCTGCTATGAAATATCTTATGGAAAAGAAAGATGCAAAACCTAGACTCATTAGATGGGTTCTCTTGCTTCAAGAATTTGATTTACATATTGTTGATAGAAAAGGAGCTGAGAACCCCGTTGCAGACAACTTGTCTAGGCTAGAGAATGTTCTTGATGGCCCACTACCTATTGATGATAGCTTTCCTGATGAGCAATTAAATGTCATAAGTACTTCTCGTAGCACTTCTTGGTATGCTGATTATGCTAATTATATTGTTGCTAAATTTATACCGCCTAGCTTCACATACCAACAAAAGAAAAAGTTTTCCTATGACTTGCGACATTACTTTTGGGATGACCCAAATCTTTATAAAGAAGGAGTAGATGGTGTTATTAGACGTTGCGTACCTGAGCATGAATAGGAACAGATCCTACGCAAGTGTCACTCCGAAGCCTATGGAGGACACCATGCTGGAGATAGAACTGCACATAAGGTATTGCAATCCGTCTTTTATTGGCCTACTCTCTTCAAGGATGCCCGTAAGTTTGCTTTGTCTTGTGATGAATGTCAAAGAATTGGTAATATCAGTAGACGTCAAGAAATGCCTATGAATTATTCACTTGTTATTGAGCCATTTGATGTTTGGGGCTTTGATTATATGGGACCTTTTCCTGCCTCTAATGGTTACACTCATATTTTAGTTGTTGTTGATTACGTTACTAAGTGGGTAGAAGTTATTCCAACTAGTAGTGCTGATCATAACACTTCTATTAAAATGCTTAAGGAAGTTATTTTTCCGAGGTTTGGAGTCCCTAGATACTTAATGACTGATGGCGGTTCACACTTTATTCATGGTGCTTTCCGTAAGATGCTTGCTAAATATGACGTTAATCATAGAATTGCATCTCCATATCACCCGCAGTCTCGTGGTCCGGTAGAATTGAGCAATAGAGAGCTCAAATTAATTTTGCAAAAGACTGTCAATAGGTCTAGAAAGAATTGGTCCAAAAAACTGGATGATGCATTATGGGCCTATAGAACTGCATATAAAAATCCTATGGGTATGTCTCCGTATAAAATGGTTTATGGAAAAGCATGTCATTTACCTCTCGAACTAGAACATAAGGCATATTGGGCTATTAAGGAGCTCAACTTTGATTTCAAACTTGCCGGTGAGAAGAGGTTATTTGATATTAGCTCACTTGATGAATGGAGAACCCAAGCTTATGAAAATGCCAAGTTGTTTAAAGAAAAAGTTAAAAGGTGGCATGATAAAAGGATACAAAAGCGTGAGTTTAATGTAGATGATTATGTATTGCTATACAACTCTCAGTTAAGATTTTTTGTAGGAAAACTTCTCTCCAAATGGGAAGGTCCTTAAGTTATCGAGGAGGTCTATCGTTCCGGTGCCATAAAAATCAACAACTTCGCAGGCACAAATCCGAAGGTGGTGAACGGTCAAAGAATCAAACACTATATCTCAGGTAATCCTATAAATGTTGAAACTAATGTTATTGAAACCGTAACCCCAAAGGAATACATAAGGGACACTTTCCAGAATGTTCCAGACCCTGAAAAGGAATAGGTATGTGGTACGGTAAGTAAACCGACTCCAAAACAATTTTTAAGGCAATATTTCTCTGTTTTAGAATATTTAGAAAAATAGAAAAATAAGTAGCCGTCCGGGGAGGACACGAGGCCTCCACGAGGGTGGAAGGCGCGCCCTACCCCCCTGGGCGCGCCCCCTACCTCATGAGCACCTTGTGCGCCCTCCGGACTCTGTTTCCTTGCACAATACGTATTTTGGTCGGTAAAAATTCATTATATATACTCCAGAAGGTTTTAACTCTCGTATCACGCAAATATCCTCTGTTTTTGTTTCGAGCTGTTGCTGCTGCAGATCATGGCAAGATGTCTTCCCAAGATTCAGAGGGAGAGAGCTATATGGCTGATTATATTGCAAATCTAAAAGTATATGGGGATGCGGAGCATTATGGCTGGACCACGGAGGAAGAAGAAGACTACGATCCAAAGAGGAAGGAGGAAACGAGCTCCGACGAGGAGGACTATCCCCTACCTCAACATGGTTATATGCATGTGGAGTTCAAGAAGTCAAGCCTCCCTAAGGTCCAATCTATCCCACCTCGTTTTTTGCAGGATAGCAAGGCAGCACTATGCAAAAAGATAATGAAACTTGAGCTCGAGAATGAGGATCTAAGGGAGGAAAATTTTAGCCTCAGACGCAAGCTGGAGAAGAAAAATGCAACACCTCCATCACCCCCGAGGACATAATCACATGGGTATGGGCACTCCCCTTGGCAACTGCCAAGCTTGGGGGAGGTGCCCTGGTATCGTATCACCATCACAACTCCTATCTTTACCGTTTTTCTTAGTTCGATCCCATTAGTATTATCTTGATTTAGTAGAATAAAGTCATGGCATGATCTAGTTTTGAGTTTTGCTTTATGATCCTTCTTTGTAATCAAGCCCGTGAGCTATATAATAAAGATTAGTGTTGAGTCAAGGGCTTGAGTATTTTTCCATGATCTTGGGTGATTAGAAGAAAAAGAATAAAAAGAATCAAGAGTTCATATTGATCTTATTGAAAGTAATGACTTCACATAGAAAGAGTATGATGATTTAAAGTTGTTGGGAGTTGGCAAATATAGCTTTGGTCATCGTTGCAATTAATAGGAAGTAATAAGGAAAGAGAGGTTTCACTTATAGATATATTATCATTGACATCTTTTATAATTGGGAGCACTCATTAAAATATGACATGCTAAAGAGTTGATGTTGGACAAGGAAGACAACATAATGAGTTATGTTCTCTTACATCTGAGATAAAGTATGTTGTCATGGTTCCTCTACCGTGTTGAGTTTGCCTTTCCCCCTCATGCTAGCCAATCTTCAGCACTAAGTAGAAATACTACTTGTGCTTCCAAATACCCTTAAACCAGTTTTGCCATGAGAGTCCACCATATCTACCTATGGATTGAGTAAGATCCTTCAAGTAAGTTGTCATCGGTGCAAGCAATAAAAATTGCTCTCTAAATATGCATGACTTATTAGTGCAGAGAAATAAGCTTTGTACGAACTTGTTGTGGACGCAATAAAAGCGACGGACTGCATAATAAAGGTTCACATGCAAGGGGCAATATAAAGTGACGTTCTTTTGCATTAAGATTTTGTGCATCAACCCTAAACGCGCATGACAACCTCTGCTTCCCTCTGCGAAGGGCCTATCTTTTATTATTATCCTCTACCCTATGCAAGAGTCATGGTGATCTTCACCCTTCCTTTTTCATTTTATCCTCTGGCAAGCTCAGCATGTTGGAAAGAACATGATATATATATCTAATTGGATGTGGGGGAGCGTGAATTATTATTGTTGACATTACCCTTGAGGTAAAAGGTTGCGGGGCAAAAACTATAAGCCCCTATCTTTCTCTGTGTCTGATTAAAACTCTGTAACCACAAGTATCGCGTGAGTGTTAGCAATTATGAAGGACTAAGTGATAGTTGAGTATGTGGACTTGCTTTTAAGCTCTGACATAGACTCTTTCCGATGTTATGATAAATCGCAATTGCTTCAATGACTGAGATTATAATTGTTGGTGCCCAATAAGGTTTTAGATTCATATTTTGGCTTTGTGAAAAGATCATCACTAGAACATAAGTAATCATATGACAAAATTTATATAAGTTGATGTTATGAAGTAATCATGATGCCTTCATGTCTGTATTTTATTTTTATCAATGCCTCTACCTCTAAACATGAGGACATATTTATTGTTATCGGCTTTTCACTTGAGGACAACCGAGGTCTAAGCTTGGGGGAGTTGATACGTCCATTTTGCATCATGCTTTTATATCGATATTTATTGCATTATGGGCTGTTATTTCACATTATGTCACAATACTTATGGCTATTCTCTCTTATTTTACAAGGTTTACATGAAGAGGGAGAATGTCGGCAGCTGGAATTCTGGGCTGGAAAAGGAGCAAATATTGAAGGACTATTCGGCGCAACTCCAAAAGTACTGAAACTCCACGGAATAGCTTAAAATAAATAAAGAAAAATCGTTGCCAAAGATGAAGGCCAGGGGGCCCACACCCTGCTCACGAGGGTGGGGGCGCCCCCCTGGGCGCGCCCCCCTACCTCGTGGGCCCCCTGGTGGCTCTCCGACGCCCATCTTCTCCCATATGAAGTCTTTCGATGAGAAAAAAATAGAGGAGAACCTTTCGGGACGAGACTCCGACGCCACGAGGCGGAACCTTGGCGGAACCAATCTAGGGCTCTAGCAGAGCTGTTCTACCAGGGACACTTCCCTTTGGGAGGGGGAAATCATCACCATCGTCATCACCAACGCTCCTCTCATCGGGAGAGGGCAATCTCCATCAACATCTTCACCAGCACCATCTCATCTCCAAACCCTAGTTCATCCCTTGTATCCAATTCTTGTCTCCAAGTCCGGGATTGGTGCTAGTAGGTTGCTAGTAGTGTTGATTACTCCTTATAGTTGATGCTAGTTGGTTTATTTGGTGGAAGATCATATGCTCAGATCCTTTATGCACAATATTCCCCCTCTAATTATGAACATTAATATGCTTTGTGAGTAGTTACGTTTGTTCCTGAGGACAAGGGAGAAGTCTTGCTATTAGTAGTCATGTGAATTCGGTATTCGTTCGATATTTTGATAAGATGTATGTTGTCTAACCTCTAGTGGTGTTATGTGAACGTCGACTACATAACACTTCACCATTACTTGGGCCTAGAGGAAGGCATTGGGAAGTAATAAGTAGATGATGGGTTGCTAGAGTGACAGAAGCTTAAACCCTAGTTTATGCGTTGCTTCGTAAGGGGCTGATTTGGATCCATATGTTTCTTGCTATGGTTAGGTTTACCTTAATACTTTTGTTGTAGTTGCGGATGCTTGCAATAGAGGTTAATCATAAGTGGGATGCTTGTCCAAGTAAGGGTAGTACCCAAGCACCAGTCCACCCACATATCAAATTATCAAAGTATCGAACGCGAATCATATGAGCGTGATGAAAACTAGCTTGACGATATTCCCATGTGTCCTCGAGAGCGCTTTTCCTATTATAAGAGTTTGTCCAGGCTTGTCCTTTGCTACAAAAAGGATTGGGCCACCTTGCTGCACTTTATTTACTTTTGTTACTTGTTACTCGTTACAATTTATCCTATCACAAAACTATCTATTACCACTTATTTCAGTACTTGCAGAGAATACCTTGCTGAAAACCACTTATCATTTCCTTCTGCTCCTCGTTGGGTTCGACACTCTTACTTATCGAAAGGACTACGATAGATCCCCTATACTTGTGGGTCATCAGGGACGGTGATGATGTTCATCGGCACGGGCATCTTCAACATGTTGTAGGCATAATGTGAAGCCGCCATGAATTTGGCTAGCACCGGGCGGCCGAGGATCCCGTTGTAGGGAAAGGGGATCTCGGCTACATCGAAGAAAATCCTCTCCGTCCTGTAGTTCAACTCGCCTCCGACCGTCACGGGCAATGTGACCTTTCCCTTCGGCTGGCTCCTCCTCGGGTTGACCCCTTGGAACGTGCCCATCTCCTCGAGGTCTCCATTAGGGATTTGCAGCCTCTTGATCACAACGGGCGAGATCAAGTTCAGACCGGCCCCGCCGTCAACCAGCATCTTCGTCACCTTGAGGTTGCGGATTGTTGGTGAGACTAACAACGTCAAGCACCCGACCGTGATAGTGCGGTCAGGGTGGTACTCGGTGTCAAAGATGATAGGTGTGCTGGACCACCTCCGCGGCTTACGTGCGTCGACCGATGGATCCACCGCTGTGATCTCACGCGCCCACTGCTTGAGCTGGCGGCGGCATGTATGGAGCGAGGCGCCACCGTCGACGCACATGGCTTCTGTGGCTTTCTGGAACTCGTGGTCGCCAGACTCATCGCCCTCGTCATGATCATCGTCTTCCTGCTTCTTGTTGCAGCCCCGAGCGGGCCTCTCTTATTGATTATCTTTTCCGCCGTGGCCTCCTTCGCCGCCACACTTCTTGCCGAATCCCTCGGCACCCTCTTGACCCTTCTCCTTGTCCCGCCGCTCATACTCGGCTTTCTACTTCTCAGCGAGCAGCTCTACTTGCCGACAGTTCTGGAGATCGTGGCCTTTGGTGCGGTGGATCTTGCAATACTGCTTGTCAGAGCCACCTGGCTTGTCGGCAGCCGCCAAGGCCCGAAAAGCGGCACACCTGGCAACCTCCCTGCCAGGGTCACTTGCCTTGGGCTTCTTGGTGGCGTCGGCATCGTCGGATCCCTCAACGACAAGCACGGTCTTGCCACTGCGCTTCCTGTTACGGTGCCGGCCCTTCTTTGCCGGGGCGGCGGTATCATCCGTGGAGTCGGTTTCTATGCCGGCGTCTTCGCCGGCGTACTTCCTTCCCTCTTCAGCGCGAGCGCATCTATCGGCCAGAACATAAAGTTCGGCCACATCCCTGACCTTGTTCATTGCCAGCTCTTCACGCATCTTACGATTGCGCACATTATGATGGAATGCACTGATCATCGCGGTAGGATGAACGTCGGGGATGTTGTACTGCACTTGGCTGAACCTTTGGATGTACTTGCGCAAGTTTTCTCCTTCCTTCCAGGGGGTGATATGCAGATCACTTGCCTGGCCATGAGCTTGCTGGCCTCCGGTAAAGGCGCCAACAAGCTCATGACACAGATCCGCCCAAGAAGAAATGGAGTCTATTGTTAAGTGTATCAACCATGACATAACATTGGGCTTAAGTGCCAACGGAAAGTAATTGGCAAGCACCTTGTCGTCGCGGGCCCCAGCAGCTTGCATCGCGATGATGTAGATGCTGAGGAACTCCGACGGGTGAGTCTTGCCGTTGTACTTTTCACCAACGTCAGGTTTGAACGTGCGGTGGGAGGGCCACTGGAACTGCCGCAGCTCACGGGTGAAGGCCGGACAACCTACCTCGTAGGGTAGGCCACCATAGCCTCCCAGTGCTGGGTTGTCCATAGTGGGCCCCGCCCGCCAGTCTGACTGGCGGCGCGCGTTGCGCCGGCGCTCGATGGTATTTTGAGTGTCTTCATGAACTCGCTCCCGAAGAACCTGGCGTTGGTCGCGGTGGGTTCGCGACTCGGACAACGCTATGGAGATATCATCACGAGCGTCGTCGTGACGGACCGACACCCGCGGTGGTCGGGATGGAGGACAGGAGTGCACCGTGGCCGCATCGCCTCCAGCCCGGCCTCCGCTGCCATGCGGTGGCCCGACGGAGCGATGGCCTACGGGTCCCGCCGGCCGCAACTCGTTGTTATTGGCAATGCCGATGAGGCTCCGGATGGTGGCCCTCCATTCGTCGAGCTTCTCCGCGACGGGAGGAAAATCGAGGAGCTGTTGCGCGCGCTAGGGCTTCTGCTGGCGTGGGTGGCGGCGAAAGCTGGGTGGACCGCGATGCGCCTCGACTTCTAACCGCGTTAGAAGGAGCCGCATCACGGCCCCGCAGCCATTCGCCATCCCCGTCTGCACCTCTGCGCACATCCTGGCCTTCCTCATCATGCGAAGGGCGCATGAGACTCTTCCCAGGACGGCGCCCAGGGTCTCCAGCAGGGCGGCGCTGTTCGTCACGCACAACCTAAGAAGAGCGCGCCATGGGCGCCGCTGTTGGTGTCTTGGAGGCTGCCGCGCCGCCGTCTGGCAGGATGGCGGTGCCCTTGGAGGGGCCCACGCCACCTACGGGGGGGGCGACTCTGCCTCTGGAGCCCGCGACTAGTGGCTCGTCGCCTCGCGCGTGAACGACGCCACTTGCCAGGCCTGGACCGCCAGGGTGATGCGAATGTTTGCGGGCCGTGCCATGGGTCCTCTCCGCGACCGGCCCGCTACTGGTCCGCACTGGTACTGGCAATCCGGTCCTGGACGAACCGATCGCTGTGGTCGTCTTCTTCTTAGGATCCATGGCGATGAGGAACAGCTATGTCAACTGCTAGACCAGATTCTCACGATTGCGCCGCCTACCTAGCGCACCAAAGATGTCAGTGGGAAACGACACCTATGGGATCACAAGAATCCCTACTACGGTTGCGGGGCACGGGGTTGTGAGAAGAGCAGGATTAGTAATTGACACGGGGATCGTTTACCCAGGTTCGGGCCGCAAGATTGTGTAAAACCCTAGTCCTGTTTGGTGGATGGATTGAGTGTTCTTGAGCTCTTGAACTAGCTACGGGTGCTACGTGGTTCCAAAGAGCTAAATAATTTTCCTGTATGCCATGGGCCTCCTTTTATAGACGAAAGGGGCTGCCACAGTGGCACACAGGAGGTGGAAAGGCCTACAGTATTGCGAGCTTATCGCCCGTATTACAGGACAAGATGCATTTAATGCATGGCTTAGGTGTCCCTCACTTTATCAGGGATGGGAGCGAGGCCCGTCTTGTCTGTCGCCGCTCCTCCTCACTTCGACACGCGCCCTGGCCAGCAATGCATGTGGTGCCATGTAGGCAGGCAAGCAGCTGAGGTGGCACGATGGTGGAGCCTCCATGAAGATCTGCATGCCACCACGCAGGTGCATGGTGAGTTGGCCTGGAAGCTGAATGTTGCCACGCAGGTGCCTGCCCAGCTGGTTGGGCTGGCAGCTGCATGCGAACAGCGGTGGGGAGTTGGTTGCTGCGGGCCTGGCAGTGGCCCTGCTGTCGCCTCTGGCAAGGGTCTTGTCGGGTGGCCCGGCAAGGGTCCTGCTGTGGCGCGCTGGTGTCCCCGGCAAGGATCTTGCGGGGGGTCTTGTGGATTCCTTCGGTAAGGATCTTGGTGAGGATTGTTGCTTTCCAATCCTCATCTGATCTTGAGCATTCTATGTCTTCACAAAGATCTGCATGCCACCATGGAGGTGCCTCCCGAGCCCTGGTCCAACATGGTTGCTGGCGTTGGAGACCGTGGCTCGAGGGTGGCCCGCTCCGCTGGTGTGGGCGAGCTGCCTCGGCAAGGGGCTTGCGGGGGCTGTGGAGGCTGCCCCCAGCAAGGGCCTTGCCGGGGAAACCTTCTTCGCCCATCTGCACTTTGTGGCCTTGGTCCTTGATGTTGACTTGTTTGTCTCGAGCCTTCGACTTCTCTCCGGCTTCCCTCCCTTGCCCTACTTTGTGCGGCGATGGCGCGTGGCTCTGACTGCCAGTGCACAAGTAAAGGGGTCAAAAGGAGAACCCCTACTTTTGTACACCGACAGGCCGGAAAACGGTGGGGCTGCTTCCCACGGTCCGCATCCTGTTGCGTCAGCGCCCGGTGAATGCGAGCTTGGTGCCGCGGCTTATGGAGGCTGGAGCCCCCAGCTCGGCGATGCCCGACATTGAGGCCACCAGTGCCAACACGGCGGACTGGGCGTCTGGTGGTGGTGGAGGCATCCTAGACGTGTCAGTGCAGGACGTCCAGACCCAGCTTGCCGCCCAAGCCGTCGCCCTCCAGAAGTGCGTGCTGGAGTTCCTGATGTCGCGAGCGGTCGTTCGGGTATGCACTTGTTTTTTTGTCTTTATCTTCTCGCAATCTTCCGTGGGGGCACGCCAGCGCACCCACTGGGTGTAGCCCCCGAGTTCCGGGCCGGCTGCTGAGCAGGCAGCTCGGAACTTCAGGGTGAGTTCCGAGTGCTAACTCAGCAGCCGGCTCGGAACTTCAGGGTGAGTTCCGAGTGCTGACTTATTTTTTATTCCTTTGTCCTTGCTGCAGGACTAGCATAATTTGCGCGCAACCGCCTACAACTCCCACGTCAAGGAACTGGCCAAGCAGGTGAGTGACTTGAACAAGAGCCGAAGTAAGCGTTCCCCTTTCTTCTCAAACGGGCGCATCAACGCACCCGCTGGGTGTAGCCCCCGAGATTCGGGCCGACTACTGAGCAGTTGGGCCGGATCTTCCGGCAACTACCTTCTTCTTATTGATGCTGATGTCTTCTTTTTTTATCTTTGCAGAGGCGGCTGCTACACTGTAACAGCACTTAGGCGAGGTCGAGACCGAGCTCCGCGCCAAGGAGCCGGAGCTGGAGCGCAGCCAGGCGGCGCAGGAGTGCGAGCGCCTGACCAAGGAGCTGGCGGCCCAGGCGGAGCGGCACAAGGCGGAGATCCACTAGCTGAAGGACAGCGAGGACCTCCTCAAGGATGAGTTCGAGACTCAACGCTCGAACTGGGCCGAGAAGGAGAAGTTCTTGAACGCCGGCTACGGGAGATCGAGGACTTGGTCGACAGTAAGTTGTTCCCTTCTTCTTGAGTGGTTGCCGACTACTGCGGGAGCCGGCTTCTGCCTTCTCATACATTAATCTTTTTCCTGCTCAGAGTACTTCCTGGGCTACTCCGTTGCTGTCACCCGGGCCATTGAGGCGCGGCGCGCAACGTGAAGGGCGGCAGGTGCAAACATCACGCCCAACGCGGCCCGTAGCCTTGGCGAGCAGTTCTTGGCCATCAAGACGGGCCTGCAGCCGGCCCATCAAATGATTCACCATCTGCAACGCGACGGTGCTCTGATGCTAGCCGCCCTCTAACCAGGTGCTCGGATCCCACGCACCCCTGGCCGGACCGCCAAGTGGATGGAGGCCGCAGTCGACCGCTTCGAGGCCTGGAAGGGTACCGCCACGGCGGGTGCTCGGATGGCCCTGGAGTTTGCCAAGGCGTGGTACCCCAACTTGGACTTGACCCAACTGGCCACCTTCCGGCTCGAGGCCACAGACGAGCTGGTGGAGGCGGGCCCTGAGCTCACCTGGTGTGCGGCGGCGCTCGCCGACTACACAAACACTGTTGTCTTCATCCCCGACTTGGATGTTGACGACAATGTGGTGACGCCGAGCTGGTTTGGGTTGGACCCTACGCGCGAGGAGGACTTGGCAGAGCAAATCGCCTCCAGCAATGAGGGCGATGATGACGGCGAGTTCGAGGAAGACGAGGATGACGCGCCGGAGGACGGAGCGGGCGGCCAGCCTCAGCCTGATCAGGCTTCGACCAGCGAGCCGCGGGTAGCCACGCGGACTACCGCCGATGCCGACCAAGCCAAGACCAACCAGCCGGCCGCTCCACCATCCAGCGCCGCTACCTCCGCCAACCCCTTGAACCCGCATGCTGCTCCTCTGGCCTAGGCGGCCACATTTATCTTGTCTTGTCTTGTGCTATAATTTCTTTGAACAATTCTGTTAAGCGCGCGCAACTCCAACCATTGGGGTGTAATTTAAACTTCGTGGATGCTGGCCTCGAGCCTTTTGCAATGTACATAAGTTTAAATTCTTGTTCGATTTTTGCTTTTCTCTCTTTGGCTTTCTGCTGTGCCGTGTTTGCTTGGCCGCCTCCCTGCCAGCCGAACAGCCGCTCTACGGTCTGTGGTTGTGTCAGGGACTTGGTCGTTCTTCGGAATGGGCAAGTCACTTGGGCCGCATAGAGTGTAGCTTTGATCGAGCGAGAAGCCGGCCTACTGGCTATTGAGCAACCAGACGAGGGAGGCGGAGGGCCGACTGGGCATAAGTTAGCATTCTTCCTTAGTCGAATTTTTGTGTGGGCGACTGTTCCAGCCTTTAGCTTCCGCCAGTCGGACAGCCACGTTACAGCTGTGACTTAGGGCGGAGAGAGGGCTTTCAGTGTCGGCACACTACTAGTCGGCTCCGGCTAGTGTGAACTTAGGCCAAGGTGGCGAGCCCTGGGGCTGGCTGACCGGAACCCAGACGAGGCAGGAATGAAAAAACTCAAGTCATGGCATAAGCTTAGCTCCTAGATAGATAAAAAGGTAGCCCCCGAGTGGACCTCGGGGGACCTGAGGTCTTTTACTTAATACAAAAGTTGGTATGGTACATACGCTCGAATCAATTGTAAAACGGGCGGAGCATATTTGCATTCCATGGCCGCTCCATCTCTTTGCCGGCTGTGCATCTCTTGCGCGCCCTGGGCTTCTGGGCGTCGATGAGGTAGTACGAGTCGTTTCCCAGGGCCTTGCTGATGATGAAGGGGCCTTCCCAAGGTGTCGTGAGCTTGTGCTGTCTGGCTGATCACTGGATCAGGTGGAGCACAAGGTCGCCCGCACGGAAAGAACACAGCCTGACCTTCTTGTTGTGGTAACGATGCAAGCTCTGCTGGTAGATGGCGGACTGGCTGCATGCGAGTAGTCGGGCCTCTTCCAACAAATCGACGTCGTCTTCTCGCGCCTCTTTGGCCTCCGCCTCTGTGTACATGGTAACCTGAGGCGAATCAAACTCGATATCCGTAGGCATGATCGCCTCGGAACCATACACGAAGAAGAAGGGTGTGAAGCCGGTTGATCTGTTCGGCGTGGTTCGAAAGCTCCAATGGATGGCCGGCAGCTCATCGATCCAGCAGCCGGCCGACCGCTCTAGTGGCTTGATCAGGCGGGGCTTGATGCCGGACAAGATGAGGCCGTTTGCTCGCTCCACCTGACCGTTTGACTGCGGATGGAAAACGGACGCTAAGTCCAGTCGGATGCCCTGATTCACGCAGAAACGGGCCAAGGCGCCTTTGGCAAAGTTGGTGCCCTTGTCGGTAATGATGCTGTGAGGAATGCCATATCTGGCAGTGATGTCGGTGATGAATGTGAGAGCAGTCGGACCATTCAGCTTCTTAATTGGTTTTGCTTCTATCCACTTGGTGAACTTGTCCACGGCAACCAGCAGATGGGTCATGCCGCCGTGTGCCGTCTTGAACGGGCCTACCATATCCAAACCCCACACGACAAAGGGCCAGGTGATGGGGATGGTCTTGAGGGCGGAAGCCGGGAGGTCTTGCTTGGCGCTGAACACCTTGCACCCCTTGCACTTCTTGACTAACTCTTTGGCATCCTCCAAAGCAGTCGGCCAGAAGAAGCCATGGCAGAAAGCTTTGGCCATGAGGGATCTGGAGGCGGCATGGTGGCCACATTCGCCTTGATGTATATCTCTGAGGATCTCCATGCCTTTCTCTAGTTCTACGCAGTGTTAGTGGATGCCAGTCACACTCCGCCTTGAGAGCTCTTGATTGACAATGGTGTTGGAGCCTGCTCTACGCTGCATCTGTCTTGCTAGCACCTGGTCAGTTGGCAGCACGCGGCTGACCAAATAGTCGAGGATGGGCTGCGCCCAAGATGGGGCCGCCACCACTATGAACACGAAGACCGGTACGAGGGGGCCGGGTTGGGAGGCGGTGGGCTGGGGCCAGCCACTCTGGACGGGCGCTGATGAAGTCCCCTGGCTGACTGAAGCAGCCCCCGGGCCGCCTGCTGAGAGCGCTGGGCAGGGTGCTGGTGTTGCAGTCCCCGGGCTGCTTGGCGAAGTCCCCGAGCCAGCCGCCGAAGTCCCCACGTTGACTGCTGAAGTCCCCGAGCCTGATCCGGCTGCTCCTGGGGTAGTCGGCATGAAGATGGAGTCGGACTCCGGTGAAGTCTTGATGGACGGCTTGCGGAGGCACTCGAGGGAGACGCCAGATGGTATAGCTTGTCGGGTGGAGCCGATGCGGGCATGAGCATTTGCTACGTCGTTGTCGGCCCATGACACATGGTTGAATTTGCACCTGTCGAAGTGGCCGCCCATCTACTGGACGAGGAAGCGGTAGCTTGCCATGTTGGCATCCTTGCCGTCCTAGTCGTCGGACGACTGCTGGACCACCATGTCCGAGTCACTGTAGCAGAGGATGCGGCGAATACCAATTTCTTTGGCCAGTCGGAGCCCGAAGATGAGCACTTCATACTCGGCTACGTTGTTGGAGGCGGTGAAGTGGATTTCCAGCATGTACTTCAGCTTGTCGCCTTTGGGAGAGGTGAGGACGATGTCGGCTCCCAGGTCGGTTCGCATCTTTGAACCATCAAAGTTCATCCGCCAATGCGTGGAGTCCGGAGCTGGCGGCAAATACTGGGACTCGGCCCAGTCGATGAGGAAGTCGGCCAGTGCTTGGGACTTGATGGTGGTGCGGGGCTGGTAGAAGACTGTGTGAGGAGCCAGCTCAATGGCCCACTTGGCCACCCGGCCCGAGGCATCTCTGTTGCCTATGATCTTGGCAAGGAGGGCGATGCAGACGACCATAGAGTGCTCTTGATGTTGGAGATATGCCCTAGAGGCAATCATGTATGATGATATTTCCTATGTGTTTATGAATAAAGATAGTCCTTGGACATTATCAATGATGTGTATCAGCAAGTACGTGACTTGTTTGTGGGACTATGCATTGTATGATGACTGTCTTAAAAGGTCCCTAGTCGAAAGGGCTGTGTGGACGCGCAGCCGACTAGACTAGCATATGACATGGTCGGAGCATTGGATGCTAACCGGATAATATGGACTTAGAAGGATCTGGTCGGATTCGACATAGTCGGATCCGAGTCGAGATAAGGTCCGAGTCGGACAGACCCAACTATGAGATGCAGCGATATGTCATCTGTGAGTCTCTAGTACAACATACATTCTATGTCCTAAGACCTGAGCTGACACATGTACTCGGGATGGTGACAGACTTGCTTTGGGCCGACCAAACGCTACTCCGTGACTGAGTAGTTACAAAGGTAGGTTTCGGGCTTGTCCAGACCCATGCTGCAAGACGTGGTCGAGCAAGATGGGATTTGCCCCTCCGATCAGGAGAGATATACTCTGGGCCCCTCGTGTGATCCGACCAATAGAAGCATGGCCATGCGACAAGGATTATGAGATAATCCGGATTGTGGTCGGCATCACTGGAACGAGAAAGAGGTCGGGCTAGCACAAGGATGATAGTCTCGCCTTGAGCCCGACAACATATATTGTGCGACAAAGGGAACAGAAGTGTGACATGTTCTATAGGTTCGCCTAACCAGCTTCATAGTCTACTTGGTGGTCGGCACGCCTTGCTGGATGCCGCTACCAACCGTGCAGGTCGCAGGTGATCCGAACTGTGACCAAGCCGACTTAAACCTAAAGGGTCACACGCTTAAGGGAAGGAACCTACGTGGTCGGTTCATAGGACACTGGTCGGATGTGATCCGAACTGGACTAGGAACATGACTGAGTAGACTTTGGGCTTTAGGGTCCGTGCGAGGACCAAGTGTTGAGCCTGCGACGGACGTCTATATAAAGTGGAGGTGCGGCACACTCATGCGGTTGATCGCTTTGGCGCTGTCACTAGGGTTTGCATGTGTTGCGAATAGCCACCTCCACTCGCCGCTGACTGTGTGATCGGACCTAGCAGTCCGCCGCACGGTGTTCCTCCTGCACGCGCGGATACTGTTAGAGGTGGTGCACTTGCGCCGCTCTGGCGAACTTGTACGAGGGAGATCGGATGAGGAGGAGACGATCCACACGGACGCGCTGCCTCAATTCTACTTCCGCTGCACAGCACTGCACGTCTAGTGGTAACGAACTGTGATCCATCTCCCATAGCATGTTCTTGTTGTTCTGCGCGTAGGTAATTTTAATTTGGAGTCGACGCACCCTACCATAGAACCTAACACTTCAGCTTCTTGGCGGCAAAGTACATGCCATAGCACATCTTCTGGTAGTGGGGGTAATTCTACTTGGAGGCCTACAGCACCTCGCTCAGGTAATACAGTGGCCTCTGGACCGACTGTGCCCTCCCGGTTTCTGGGCGCTCGACAACGATCACTGTGCCGATAACTCTGTTGGTGGCGGCGATGTAGAGGAGCATGGGTTCTTTAGCAGACGGAGCCGCCAGGACGGTGTTGACATCATCCGCTTGAGCTGGAGGAAAGTGGCGTCCGCCTGGTCATTCCACTCGAAGCAACTGGTTTTCTTCATGAGCTAGTAGAGAGGGAGTGCCTTCTCGCCCAGCCGACTGATGAAGCGGCTGAGGGATGCTAGGCACCCGGTGAACTTCTGCACGTCACGCAGCTTGGTGGGCTTATGCATCCTCTCGATGCACTACAAAAAAATACACTTCCATGATGATACGTGTTTGTCACAGTAGGTCGCATTTTTGTCATGCATGTACATCCATGACGATTTTATGACAGAATCAAGATAGTCATGCCTGTGCTGTCGTAGAAGTGTTCCATGACATTACCAAAATTATCATCATGGAAGTGTCCACTTCCATGACAATAAATCGCGCGTCACAGAAGTGCTTTCGCCAAGGGTGACCGACACATGGCATCCACCATAACGGAATGCCATTAAGCTATCGGGTCCGGTTTTGGATCCGATAACACGTTAACAGCCCGGACCAATGGGGATTTTCCACGTGTAAAATCATCATTGGCCGCGGGAAACATGTGTTGCCTCACCGTTGGGACAGATGTCATCCACTCATTGGACAAGAGGCGCCTATGATAGGTCGACACATGGCCCGGCCCAACAGTGGCCCATTCCGGTGAAAAAGGTCAGCCCAGTAAAAATTAGCAGGCCGGCCCATATAAGGCCTACTTGTTTCAGGTCCATTTAAGCCCACGGCCCATACGAGATGTGCCAATTCGGCCCGTCAACGGCCCGTTAAAGATTTGACACCAGTGCAGCCCATCGTCAGTTCGAGCCCGTTAACAGCCCGCTATATATTTAGGCTCAATATCGGCCCGATGAGATTTCGGCCTGTTAATGGCCCATTTAATAGATGGGCCAATTTTCAGGATGTACATCTTTCGGCCTTTTAGCGACCCATTTAAATGTTGGGCTAATTTCCGGCCGGTGTGTCTTTCAGCCTGTTGACGGCCCATAAATCTGATGGGCCATTTGTAGTCGGACCTGAGTTTCGGCCTTTTAGCGGCCCATCTAAGTGTTGGGCCAATTTCTGGACCGATGTCACTTTGAGCCTGTTGACGGCCCATAAATCAGTTGGGCCATTTGTAGTCGGACCTGAGTTTTGGCCTTTTAGCGACCCATTTAAGTGTTGGGCCAATTCCCGGCCCTGTGTGCCTTTCAGCCTGTTAATGGACCATAAATGAGTTGGGACATTTGTAGTCGGACCTTAGTTTTGGCCTTTTAACGGCCCATGCCCTTCATGGTCCAATACCAGCCCGGTTTCTCTTTCGTCCTGCTAAAGGCCCACAACACAGTTGGGCCATTTACAATATGACCTGACTTTCGGCCTCTTAGCGGCCCATGCTCTTCATGGTCCAGTACAAGCCCGCTGTCTCTTTCGGCCTGCTAAAGGCCTACGGTATAGTTAGGCCATATGTAGCCCAAACTTAGTAACGGCCCGTGAAATAAATTGGGGCCACCTCTTACCCGCTTCGATGTTGGCCCGTTAACGACCCGGGAGGTAAGAGGGCCGACCATTAACTTTTGGCCTAGTAACGGCCCATTAACTTAATGGGCCCACTAAAGTTCGTACATGTCTTTAGGCCAAATTAATAATTTGAGCCCATTACGATGAGAAATTATGCACAGGACCAAAACCAATCAAGCAAAGGTACGGCATACAGGGAATAACATTGCACATCCAGCATATATTACAAGAAATTACAACCACTGGGCAATCAAAGATTGATGCCAGTGCAAATAAATGAGCAGAACCTAACCATCTACAATGTCACAATCTACAACCTCAGCACAGATGACGCCCATAAGCATGTGGGCAAGTTCTTGCTGCTTTGCTACACTATCTCTGAAAACATTGATCAGTTGTTGTGTCGCATGACTCTGCACCTCTGATTCATCCACCATTTCCATCATTGGTTCAGCCATTAATTGGTTCACAAACATACATTTATTCCGTTGCATTAGAGGCGAGAGGATCTTGTCAGATTCGAAGGCGATTTTGGCAGGCTTGTATTATTGATAGTGGAGAGTGTCTCGACCCTTTGCATCATAACATAAGTTAGGGCGGGAACCAAACAGATTAATCATGAGTTATTGCCATATTACGGCCTAGATTTCTTTGGAAAGAAACAATGGGGTTGCCTTGCTGTTTTCGAGTTTGTCTTCTTATCTTGAGAGCTCGCACAAAATTAACACACTAGCATTGCTATCATTGGCCAAGTCGGATAATAGGAAAGCAACATTGACACAACGAACGTTTGGGCAACTAGCCTACACCAAATTAACACAATATGGCACAGCTATTATCAGCCAGGTAAGGTAGTACGAAAGCAACATTGACACAATGAATGAATGGGCAACCAGAGAAGGACTACAATTCAGTAATGTGTGTGATATGAGATAGTACATTCATGCAACTCGGTATGCAAAACTACCAGGCAGTTTTCCTTACAAAAATCAACATTGGTGCCTTTAACATTTTGCTACAACTAATTTTAGATCAGATAAAGGTTAGATTCACGCCGATTAACAAAATACATGTTGATGTAAAAATATAGTGATATACAACAGGTACTTACATCAGCATTGGAGCATAGAGAATTCCATAAGATATTTTCCTCGAATCTGATCCCAATGGAGGAAGTCTTCTATCGTTTAACCTTATTTTCTAAAAAGAGATGGGTAAGAAACATGTAGAACATATGATCAGAATGCTATAAAATTTCATGATGTGAGGATACGCACACGCTTCTTAGAATGGAGTTGACATTCTTTCTTTGGATGGAGCGGACTAGTTCTTTGGCCTTTGGAATCGCTTATTATCGATGGGAGTTGGGTTTCTCTGTCTTTGGAGCAGTATCTATAAAAATGGATTTGGTTTATTATCTCCTGGCGTTTGGATCTTTTGCAAAGACCTGGTTTGTAACCCTTCAGATTCTAACATAGCCGTCTTCCCTTTGCATGCCTTATATAGAAGAATGGTGATTCAGTTATAAAACATGCTCCAGCAGAGATGGAATAGGTACTGAAGAATAGAAAGGCGTGACATATTGACATGTATTCCCTCCATCCGAAAATAAATGGATGGGTCTAGGCGTATTTCAGTTCTAGATACATCCAGTTTTATCCATTTCTGCGACATTTAATCCGAACGGAGGGAGTATGATGTAAGAGCTATGGATACGACAGGACAACATAGTAAAAAAACACTGAAAAACCCACTGCAGAACCAAAGTATTCAAACCCACTGATATGAGACAGTACACTCATGCAGCTCAGGATGCAAAACTACCAGGCAGTTTTCCTTACAAAAATCAACATTGTGGCCTTTAATCATACATTTTGCTACAACTAAATTTAGATCAGATAAAGGTTGGATTCACGCCGATTAACAAAATACATGCTTATGTAAAAATATAGTGATATAGAATAGGTACTTACATCTACATTGGAGCACAGAGAATTCCTGCAAGAATCTTTCCTCATAAACGATACCATTGCAGAAATTCTTCTATCTATTAAGCTTATTTTCTAAAAGAGAGATGGGTAAGAAACATGTAGAAAATATGATCAGCATGCTATAATATTTCATGATGCAAGGATACGCACACGCTTCTTAGAATTGAATTGACATATTTTTGCTGGACTGTAGCGGACTAGTTCTTTGGCCACTGGAATCTGCTTATTATCAGTAGGAGTTGGGTTTCTTTGTGCTGGAGCAGTATCTATAAAAACTGGAGTTGGTTTATTATCTCCTGGGGTTTGAGTCTTTTGCAAAGGCCTTGTTTGTAACCCTTCAGATTCTAACATAGTCGTCTTCCCCTTGCATGCCTTGTATAGAAGAATGGTGCTTTAATTATAAAACATGTGACAGCAGAGAGATGGAATAGGTACTGAAGGATAGAAAGGCATGACATATTGACATGTATTCTCTCCATCCAGAAAAAAATGGATGGGTCTAGGCGTATTTCAGTTCTAGATACATCCTTTTTTATCCATTTCGGCAACATGTAATCCGGACGGAGGGAGTATGGTGTAAGAGCTAGGGATATGACAGGACAACACAGCAAAAAAACACTAGTTGAATGTAAAACTATAGGCTAGCGGAATACGTACAGAAATAACTGAGGCAACATACACGTGTATGATTGGGAAAATAATATGGCAGTGTAACAGAGCACTAGAACAACACTTCAATGTAAAAAAACATGGTATGGGAGACAGATGAAGTACATCTTGATGAATAACATTGCATAAGATATTGAAGCATGATGTCCAAATTAAGTAGATGGCATTGCGATAGAGTAGAATAGCGATGCTTGAATTTGAAAACATGTTATCATGAATGGAATAGGTCTTGAAAAACAGGAAGGCATGACATATTTACATGCATGATCAGCATGCTAAGCACATGGCATTGCAACAGAGTAGATACACTCCAGGACATTATATGCATGTTGTACACATATCACAGGCCAAGTTAGAGCAAGGACCTTGTGGGGTGAAGAGGATTCATCATCTTTTTGCAAGTCTTCTGAAGAACTGCCTTTACATGTTCCATCATATTGGTATCATTGGCATCAAGTTTATTGGCCTTTACATTGCTCCATGAGGTTCTTGTGGATATATCAGTGTGTGCAATTATATCTTACATGCATGGAAGGCAACTAGTAGTTAGATTTATGTAATGAGTGCCTGTAGGAGACGACATAAATAGTAGGGCTGGGGTTAACTAGCAGCAACAGGTCTCATAAACTAAAGGGAGAACACAAATGAAAGCTACAGAATATGTATCGTTTGTACTCGAGATTAACTAGATGGCACACAAAAGTACTAAAGAACAACATAGGTAATACTAGAAGTGGTATAATACTATAATCACCAGCCTGTGGGATAGCATTGGCTGATGGATGATAACTATGGAACAGCGTTACCTAAAGAACAAGTATCTTAGCTGAACTATGGAACGGCGTGAACTCCTGAACAAGACCCGTAAGAGATCAGCATGAATATACAGTGAAATGTGATGATCTATTTTCCATGCTTAGATGAATAACAAAGCCATAAATGTTGCACACAAGTAAGATGAGGGTACAACCTATCTGGCTGCCATCCATAGGAGTGAGCATCATGTGCTGACTTGTCGATGGCCCTGCAGTTGTTGTGGCTGTCCATGTCGGCCACGCGCATTCAATGCAGGGAACTATTGAGTGGGGACTATAACTCCCTTCTGGTGTATGCTTCCCTTGTTAGAGCAGCTGCGGTGAGTCCGAAGACGGTGTGTCTGAAGATGCAGATAACGCATAATGTTAAGAATGACATATCTCTTTGATCTGAAGAAATACACTAAGAGATCAACAGCAAGGTACGAGAGTGGTCACACGTCTGTTGACTGAAGACTAAATTGGGGTCACACGATTTTATTTTATTTTGGTATTGTCCGATCTACGCCGGATGGCTTGATGGCCGTCTTATGCCTCCCGGCTGACACTGTTCGGAATCTTTCCCAAAGAGCCAGCGACCAACGGCAGAGCAGCCTGCCTTCGCCGTCCGTGGCCCTGGCCAAAACCCCGCTCCCCACCCCACCGCCCTGCTGTGGTTGTGCCGCCCCGGGGCCAATCCACAAAGACTCCCCGTCATCCAGATCCGGCGACGGCAGTACCTTCAACCCACGCAACTCTAAAAGATAGCCATCTAAGCGCTGCTTCCGCAGCGAACTTGCGGCCCCGCACCCTTACGTTAGACACATGCCAACCGGCAGCCTAGGAGCTCCGCCGCCTCGAGGGGTGCTGCTTCCCATTGGAATCGATTGGCCCAGAATAAAAATTCAGACAACTGACGCCTAAATAAAGTGATTTGAGATGAGGGTGCGACCTATCTGGCAGCATGGTGAAGTAGGCAGGTCCAGCTGCCGAGTCGGTGAGGCCAGCGCGGTTGCGGTGGCGACCGGCGGCAGGGAAAGAGCGATGTTGCAACGGTCGACGGCTACGCGGAAGCAGCGCCAGGACTCTGGACGGATCCGAAGTTGGAGCCGCTCTGGCGCCGTGAACAACGGCGGGGTTGAATCGGCTCCGGTATGGTTCACGCGGCTGTCATTGAAGCAGCACCAGCAGCACGGAGTAAGAGGCACATGGCCCAGTGCACGACGGCAAATGGACAGCCTTTCAGGCATTGGGGAGGAGGGCGGCTGTGAAATTGGTGCGGTGGGGGCGCCATGGAGATGGGGCTGAGGTTTCGCAGCTCGGGAGAAGGGAGCTTCCCAGGTAGAAGGTGATTTGGCGCCCACGAGATATGAATGGGGGCGGGCGGGGGGGGATTGGGAGGAGTGGAACCATGTCTTACGGACGCATTTGTCTGAAATGTGAGGGGGAGTTAAAGTTCTACCCTTGCCTATAGGCTTCTCGGCTTGGGTCTGTGTATTGAGGTTCGGGGATAGTAGAGTAACTTTGCTTCTCCCCAAATAGTGGGCGGGAGCGATTTCGGGCGAGGAGGGCGTATTTTGAACTATAGTGGGCGCGAGTGATTTTGGGCGAGGAGAGCGTGTTTTGAAATAGTGGGCGCGAGCTATTTCGGGCGAGGAGAGCGTGTTTTGCCAACCATGGTTTATGAATTATTCAGCACATGTCATTTCGGTCGAGGAGAAGGCGCGCTTGGATGAAGTTACGAACCTACCCTCGATGTACAATGGGCCAATTGATGCGTGTCCCACATAGGACGGTAATTTCGCGTCTCCCATTTATTTGCTCGGGCGAATTCCACCGAGAAGAGAGTATGTTTAATGGTTCGTTCAAATTTTGGGAGAACGAGCATCCATGTCTACCTTACAAAGTCGATTCGAATCAAATTTTGAAATATTAGCTTGCCACTTATTTTTTAGATGGAGAGATGATGCTCGGGAGTAATGTGTTTTTGCATGCTCGTTGCTAGCGATTTACTATATGACAAATAGTTGACCCACTCAAAAACGCGAATCAAACCCAAAATGAAATATCTCGATTCAATGAAATAGCTTGTTTAGTAGGTCAAAATAGTGAACTAAATCCAAAATTGAACACCTCAATCGAGTAGCATGTTGTACAGTATTATAGTACTCCATGAACATGTTGAAAGTCAAATTAATGAACTTGTTTGATATACGCATATATCCGTTCATGTGTGGATTGCAGACAACATGCTCTCCAATTTAAATATTAGAATGCAAGTTTATATCGAAACATGGTTTATATCAGTCTTTGATGCATAAAAAGCGACCTCCCCCTCTCCAGGACTCCTGTTCTCTCTCTCTCTCTCTCTCTCTCTCTCTCTCTCTCTCTCTCTCTCTCTCTCTCTCTCTCTCTCTCTCTCTCTCTCTCTCTCTCTCTCTCTCTCTCTCTCTCTCTCTCTCTCTCTCTCTCTCTCTCTCTCTCTCTCTCTCTCTCTCTCTCTCTCTCTCTCTCTCTCTCTCTCTCTCTCTCTCTCTCTCTCTCTCTCTCTCTCTCTCTCTCTCTCTCTCTCTCTCTCTCTCTCTCTCTCTCTCTCTCTCTCTCTCTCTCTCTCTCTCTCTCTCTCTCTCTCTCTCTCTCTCTCTCTCTCTCTCTCTCTCTCTCTCTCTCTCTCTCTCTCTCTCTCTCTCTCTCTCTCTCTCTCTCTCTCTCTCTCTCTCTCTCTCTCTCTCTCTCTCTCTCTCTCTCTCTCTCTCTCTCTCTCTCTCTCTCTCTCTCTCTCTCTCTCTCTCTCTCTCTCTCTCTCTCTCTCTCTCTCTCTCTCTCTCTCTCTCTCTCTCTCTCTCTCTCTCTCTCTCTCGCCGACAATCTTCAATTCTGTCGCATGCATCTGACACAAAAACCTTGTTGGTCCCTCTCCCTTTCTCTCCATCTCTCTCTCTCTCTCTCTCTCTCTCTCTCTCTCTCTCTCTCTCTCTCTCTCTCGCTCTGTCTTTGTGTGCTTGGGGGTCTTTCTAGTTCGCATGCATATATACACCATCTATAGGTCTCTCTCAAGACACTATGTATGATACTCTAGCTAGTCCAAGCTAGATATCTTGGGTGCACTCATCGTCGCACTAAAAATTCCTTGGCTCTTTGCCCGTAACTCTCTCACGCACCACTATGTCGTCTCGGAGCTCTTCCCCCTCTCTCAAACTCTCCATCCACTGGTCACACATACACATGCATATCTCACTACTTTTCGATAGGCCCATCTAAAACTCTATCTCTCTCCCTCATTCTCTCTCCATCTCACACGCACACACACACACACATCTCATGCCTAGCTAGCCAAGTATGATGGTCTCTCACTCAATTGTAGGCACACGCAGTCCCCCCTATATGTATATGACTAGCTAATCTTAGTCTCCATCACAAACATGTGCATGGTCTATCTCGATTTCTCTCAGGGCATCTTTCTATCGTGCACGCACTCCCTCGATCTCCCACCCATATAGTCCCCTCACAATCTCGAGGGGATCTCTCTATCACAAACACACCCTCTCTCCCTCCCCATGCGTCCATGCCATCCATGTGTCCCTCTCGACCTTTTTTCCTTGTTGGCCGGACCTCTATTGGACATGTGCTACAGGGGTGTCTCTCTCCGTTGCAAACAATCACACACTAGCTATCTTCGTGTATCTCCTCGCCTCGCTTTTCCATCTCGGAGATGCATGCATGATATGTTCGCATAAGAAACGAAAAAACACACTCTCTCTAATTTATCGTTTGTTGTCACTTTCTCTTTCACACACATACTCTTTTTGCACACTTACTCATTCTCCTTCACATGCACTTGATCTGTCTCGACTGAGGCACTCTCCTCGGTCCATAGCATATAGATTTATTGAAAAGTCAAACATCACAAAGTTTGACCATGTACGTGGAGAAAAAGAATTGCATCTAGTACGGAAAACATATACCATTAGATTCACCATGAGATGTAGTTTTGTATGATGTATCTTTGGTATTGTAGATATAAGTAACATTTGCATAAACCTGATCAAAGTTTCCAAAGTTTGACTTCTAAAAAATTTACATGCCTTTGCATTATCGGCGGATGGAATATCTCTTTCCCCTCTCAGCTATCTGACGCACCACTCAGCCTTATCGGGGCTCCTCAATCTCTCTCAAACTTTATTGGTCAGTTTGGTTAGTGACCTGACCCTCATGCCTTGATGGCGGTGGCAGTCTTGCTGGTGTGGGCGTGAGATGTAAAATATTTCTGCTGGCGGGCTTGTGTAGTCTTGAAGCGTTTGGTTCATGCCAGGCGAGCAAAGCATCAACGTCCCATCAATCAATACATGCATCAATTATTTAATGCTAATATCCATCCATGTTCTTTGTTAGCCTCGTGGCGCACGACCGTGCACGGCCAGCGTCAAATCGGTCACTTGGGCAAAGCTACTTGTAGTGTCGGAGTTCAGCCGAGCTAATTAAAGTGCAAGGAACCTAGACCAGGCGGGCTTTCTTTTTCACAGGGTAGCAACCAAACAAGCGTGCATGAAATCCAGCCACAACCCCAGGCCAGGCAAAAGATGCTCAGGACGCAAGCCAAACTGGCCTTATATCTCCCTGGTTCACACATACACATGTCTTGCTCGCGCTATACATATAGACCCATCCAACACTCTCATCCCTTGTTCTCTCTCCATGTGACACGCACCCCCCTAAGTACCATAATCCCTCACTCCACTTTCTTCTCTCTCTCTCCCCGCAGCAGATCCCTCCCCACTTCCTCGAAGCTTCTCATCCTCTCCCTCCCTCCCTCTCGCACGGCCCGTGAAGGTGCCTCGCCGTATCTGCGCTCCATCTAACCCTGCCATCCAAACACCACTTTACTTAGAGTTAGTTCAGGGTTAGTTTTCAGGGTTAGAATCTAAATCTAACCTCTAACTGAGTTACAGTATCCAAACAAGGCCATAGGCGCAAGCACTCCCCCCCCCCCTCCTAAGTATGATTTTCTCTTACTAGCCATCAGGAACACACGTATTGTCTCCTTCCATCCATACGTCTATCTCGATATCTCTCGGGGCATCTTCTATCGCGCACACACCTTGTCACTCCATCTCCCACCCATGTAGTCCCATCACGATCTCCAGGGGATCTCTCTATGACAAACATACACTCTCTCCTCCCCATGTCTGCATTTTCTCCGTATGTCTCTCTCGACCTCTCTCCCTTGTTTGTCAGACCCCTCTTGGCCACGTGCTAGGGGTCTTGCTCTGTCGGTTCCAAACAACCACACACTATCTCCTCACCTTGCCTCCGTTGTCGAAGATGCATGTGTGATATGTTTGCATAAGACACGCACGCTTTCTCTCTACTTTTATCGTGTGTTGTCCATGTCTCTTTCACACACGCACACACACTTTTTTCACTCTCTCTCTCTCTCTCTCTCTCTCTCTCTCTCTCTCTAGTTCGGGACTCTGTCACGTCCATAAGCATATGGATGTTTTGAAAAGTCAAACCTCAAAAAAGTTTGACTAGGTATATGTGGAGAAAAACATTTACATCTGGAACGATCATTAGATTCATCACAACATGTACTTACTTCATACTATCATTTATCTTTGGTATTGTAGATATAAGTAATTTCTTTATAACTTGGTCAAAGTTTCAAAAGTTTGACTTAAAAAAATGTTGGAACTACATTATCGAATGGAGGGAGTAGCTCTTTCTCTCTCTCTCTGCTATCTCTCACGGGCCTCCCCTCTCACTCGAACTCTCTATACCGACTGATTATACGCTCACTGTGTCAGCGTATAGCTCCGTATATTTTTTAGTTGACAGGTCAACCAATCCACATGCTGCCTTGTTAGCTCGTGTTCTGTATCTTCGTGTGCTAGCCCATGTGGTAGTGGGTGAAAATAAGTAAACTAGAGGCCCATCTGACACGCGGTGAAGTAAACAAAGTTGAAACCACTCGGGGTAGCACCCCGCACGCTAGTAAATTGAGGGCGCATTGAGGACAAACTTCTTGTGCGCGAAGGACGCACTCACGCACAATTCACTACTGCGCGGAAGCATGCACAGAAGGACGCACTCGCGCACACCCAGCACACAACACACACCAGCACACGTGTACACCAGCGTCGCCGCCGGTTGAGATGGACGGCGAGGCAGCCAACAAGCGGAGGCGGCTCGAGCCAAAACCGCATCCAGCGAGCCTGGACTTCATTAGCAGCCTCCCCGACGACATGCTCCTCGTCATCATCGGCCTCCTCCCCACCAAATCTTCCATGCGGACCGCCCTTCTCTCCCGGCGGTGGCGCCCCCTTTGGCGCTGCGTCCCCCTCAACCTCACCGTCAACAGCTGTCTCTGCGACGGGATTGTAAACGCATGGCCATAGTCTCCAGATCCTTTCATCGCACCCTGGGCCAGCTAGACGCCTTGACATCCGCAGTTTCAGTACCAACTGCAAGGTCCAACCCAAGTTCGACGAGTGGTTCTTATCCCCCGCCCTAGATCAACTCGAGGAGCTCAGCTTTGAAGCTGGACGATGTCGCTCTCTGCCGCCGTCCGTGCTCCGCCTCGTGCCAACGCTGCACCACGCCAGCTTCAGCTCCTGTTCCCCAGATTAATACCGCGCCCGCCCTTCTTCTCCCTCAACTCAAGCAGCTCGACCTCTTCGACGTTGTCATCTCGAAGAAGGCTATGGAGCACCTACTCTACAGCTGTATTGCGCTCGAGTACCTTCGTCTTGAGCAGATCCACGGGTTCATTAGCCTCCACATCGCCTCGACGAATCTCCGATGGATTTATGTGTCTTGCTGGCTCCGCAACAAGACATCAATTGGGAAGAGATCACTCTAGTTGTTCCACGTTATGGTCATTGAGAATGCGCCTTTCCTTGAGAGATTGCTTGTATCGGATCTAGAAGGTCCAACAAAAATCAGGGTCATTGACGCGCCGAAATTGACAGCGTTGGTGTACTCGTCTGGCAAATTCTCCGAACTCTTTATTGGATCCATAATCGTTCAGGTACAGCACTCATCTTCTTCTCCATCTTCTTGAATTTCACATTTTAAAATTTCTTCTTGATGTATTTATGACCGTCTTCCAGAAAATGATTCCCACAAGCTTGACCCAGTCCATGCGCACAGTGAAGATCTTAGCACTAAAATCTATCGGCCCCAATCTGGATCAAGTTGTTGGATTCCTTACATGCTTTCCGTGCACGGAGAAGCTACTCATCGAGGTGAAACTTCTTTCCTATAAGTAAGCGGTAATCACTGGCGTAGCTCAATTTTTTCGTAATTTTCGCAAATTACGATGACAAGTGTAGTGTTCAAAACTGCATCTCGCCTTTGCACCGAAAGAAATGTTTTAGTATTTTTTCTCACATGATCACTGCATCGTTTTTATGTTGTACTACTATAGTAGCCTAGGCTAGTCATAGTGGAAAGTAACTTAGACTACTCCAGTAACTCTATGGTTACCCTAAGAGCAAGTACTACCTCCGTCCTGGTTTACTCTTCCAATTTTGTAGTATCAAATTTTGACCATAGATTTAACTGACAAAATGTTAATGCATGTCACTAAGAACTATATTGTTGGATTCATATTTGAACATAATTTCAAATGGTGTAATTTTTAGTGACATGCATTGGCATTTTCTTAGATAAATCTATGGTCAAAATTTTATACTAAATACGAGGTAGTATTCCCTCCGTCCTAAAATTCTTGTCTTACATTTGTTTAGATACGGACGTATCTAACACTAAAATGTAACTAGATACATCTGTATTTAGACAAATTTAAGACAAGAATTTTGGGACGGAGGGAGTACAAAAGTGGGCTATGTAGGCCAAAACATGTGCCAAATTCACTTGTGATGCATTTGGCATCGATGCCCCTCCATTGCTCACCTGGTGCCCCAATCTAGATCACCTACTTTGCTCTAGTGCCAAATTAACTCACGCATTGAAAAAACACTGTGTGGGAGAGAGAGAGGACCGAGGCAATAAAAAAACACTTGTTTGGGAGAGTGAGAGGCTGGTGTAGTTGGTTTGATTGATTTGTTTATACATGTGGGTCTGTGTGCACAGCGGTGCCAACTCTCTCACATCGCGAGAGCGGTGCCAAAATCTTTTGATTTGACATCGATGCATATTATGTGGCATACTTTTACAAAATATGGTATCGGCCACATAGTGGAAGGCAACAAATGCCCAAGCTCTTCACGTGCTCCTAGTTAAATGAGAGGAAACAGAGAGAGAGAGAGAGAGAGAGAGAGAGAGAGAGAGTGAGAGTGAAAAATATCACTAGCTAGCCAACCCTATCGTATGAGCGAATGATATTGGTACCTCTTGATGACATGGCAATCTTATGCAGCCAGCTTCTCTAATATGTTCTCTTCTTTTGTAGATAAAAAAGACCCGAAAGTGAAAAATGTGCTGCACTATAACAATCTCATCGAATGCCTTGATCTCCATCTTACAGAAATTGATTTGATCGACTACCGCACATCTGAGATTAAATTGGCCAGGTTCTTTGTCCTGGAGGCAAGTGTGCTCAAGGTAATGAGGTTTGGTGTTCTCTGGCGCAACAATGAATGGCGTGCTGATCACCGCAAGCGTCTAAGCCTAAATGACAAAGTCTCATGAAGCTGAATTTGTTTTGAAACATCAAGTGGCGGAGACTCGAAAACTTATTTGCCCATTAGTGACTTGTCAGGGCGGTGGATTTTAGTTTGTACGATAATGCTGCATCCACCTAAAGTAACGAAAGTTCTTACATAAACTTCCTAGTAATTCCCTCTTCATAGGTGCAGCATTACTCCTAACATTTGTAATATTAGTTTGAAACTTGTAATATTTACATGTCCTATTCCTGCGTTTTCAAAATCCTGCAAATCAAACAGGCCCTGAGTTGGTGATGATGTTGTGCCTCCCATCTTTCACCAATAGCCGTCGGATCTAGATCTAACGCATACAAATCAAGCTTCTCCATTTTTGCAAAAAGATGCCCGCACTTGTTCCCTATTTACAAACAACTCCTTGTCTCTCACAATCAGCCTTATCTCCTCCCCACCACATCTACAAGGCCATGGAAAAATCTGGCGCGATGGCCGCTGCCGGAGCCGTCCACCCCTAATCTTGGTGTTCCGTGCAATGCACGTGCATCTACGCATGGGAAATTATGTCGAACAGGGCTAGTTGTAAGCAGGCTAGCTCTACAGCCATGATGATAGTGACTGCAGATGGTGAGGCTGACTATGGTATGCCGAACACGGTGCCTATACTCAGGTGTCATCTCCGACGCAGGGTCTTGTCACTTCACTGTGAGGAGCAGCATGTAATAATTTGACCAACGGGTAGTACAGTGCTAGTACTCCTACTACTACATTGGGTAGTACTACTACTAGTACTAGTAGCACCACCATCTGGATTTAGGAGTACTACCACGTCCATATGGATTTTAGTATTTGACTAGCAATATCTAGTAATGCATGTCACAAAAAATGTACTACTCCCTCTATAAATAAATACATGGTGTTTTATTCCTATCGGTGAGAGAACTTAATGTTTTTTTGCTAACTAGAGTACTAATAGGATTACATGCAATGAACTAAACACTGCATGTCATGTTTGGTAGTCTCAAGTCATTGAAAGCATGCACGGCCCACATCTCTCATTGGTTGATATGTCATGAAATAAGAAACAAGGAGGGAGTTAATGCACCATGCCTAAGTGTTTCGGGATTATTTGGTTTTCGTAAGGTGACTTACACAACATTTTTGTTTACATGTATTAACATTTTATTAGTTAAATAAAAGGTCAAAACTTGGCGCAAAATGCAAAGGGGACCAATAAACAAGTAAACATCAAACTTCTCTCATTTGGCCCCAACTAGAGGTCCGGTGAGATGACTATACTACACCGGCACGGAGGGGGACGCAGCTTCATTGACTTACGGCAACTGCCTTTGGGTGAATAACACGTCGGCCCAGGGGGTGGCTGGCCCACCTATCATACAGCCAAAGGCAGGTGCAGTCGAGGGCCGAGGATTAGTACGAAATCCTACGCACCTACGCACGCTAACCAAGGGCAAGAGTGATCACTCAAATCGCAAGATTAGTTGACTAGAAGCTAAGCTAGACCCATGGAGGCGATGAGCGCGAGCATCAGCCGACTGTGCCAGATGGTCCACAACGCCGGCCTGCGGCCCGACATCGAGGAATGTCTCCAGGTAGTATTGCTTGAGGCCGCCGGGGCGAGGGGCTGCTTGGACGACAGCTTCGTCTCCTTGTTCGATGAGGTCCTCGTCGGTTTCCTCGACAAGTTCACCATCGTCAAGAAGCTCGCAGACAACTTTGACGTAAGCCACCAGCCGACACGACCAGGCTCTGTGATGCTCGCCACCCTCAACGGCCACTATGGTGACAACCTCTTCGACGCACTGGTGGCCCTGCGGCTGCCCGCCGTCGCGCCGGAGAATGTCCACCTCGAGGTCGCGTTCGCCACGCAGCGCCTGGCGCAGCAAGACACCATCGACATAATCACCCACGTCTACGCACAAATTGTCCACAAGGACTACTACATGCAAGACGAAGACGATAGGACGCTGGCCTTCT
The DNA here is from genome assembly GCA_021437245.1 of Aegilops speltoides. Classification (NCBI taxonomy): domain Eukaryota; kingdom Viridiplantae; phylum Streptophyta; class Magnoliopsida; order Poales; family Poaceae; genus Aegilops; species Aegilops speltoides. The sequence goes on from CM038142.1 coordinate 408,100,000, forward strand.
TGGACCGCAGGGCAACCTTGGACGGCACTGTTCAGAAGCACGTTGAGCTCGCCGCCAATGCCGCTGCTCCTCACACGTCGGTTGGTGACCCGGCGCACTAGGGCATGAGGATGTCGTTGATGGATCCGTATGTATTTTTATATTTCCGTCAAATCCATGTAGTAGTATATGATACTACAGTAATTATCTTACCTTTCGCATCAACTTCATAATTTTCGTACGTACTCCATGCATGAACGGCGCCAGAACCAAACTTCTCATTACTCTAGGCAAAATTGTTATTTTCTATCTATCGGTCGCGCCATGGAGCAGAACCAAATTTTACAAGTTATGAGTTCAAAAGGAAAAGCATGCCGTGTTCGCGCCGCACCCCCACATGGTTGGTCCGGCACACTGCTCAAGCAGGAATGCGTGCAGTGTTGCATTTTCACTTACAAGTGGGACCGTAGTTGAGCAAACCGACTATCGGCAAACCCCCACCCCGTCCACCGCGTGATGGCTGAGAAAACAGGAGGGAGAAGAGATGGTTGTCGCACGGACTCCAAGAAAATTGGTGTCGGATGGGACTCGTGTGGGTGGCGTGTGCGGTACTGCTAGACGTGAATGCTAGTTATGGCCCATGCCACCCCACTATATCGAGCCTATATCGAGGTACGTGGAACAAATTTCCTGCAGTCCGTGCTCAGCCCTCCTCTATCTCTCTTCTCAGCCAGCCAGCAGACACGCGGAGCCCATCGTCTGTTTGCTCACATGCAGTCCCACATGTCAGTGAAAACGCAAGAGGACCCACTGAACCTGCACATCTTTCACCTTGACGTGCTGGTGATGAAAAACAAATCCAAGAAAGATCTTCGGTGGCCGCTTTTGGAGTCACTCAAGAGTAGTAAGATTCTATTTACAGTTTAACCCAAGATGCACATCTCGTGGCTTCAACTACCACTCTATTTTCTTTCATGACACGACCTGGATGCTAGATGTCCCACGCGTCGGCAAAAGGAGGAAGAACCCGACCAAATCTTCGGTTGTGCTCTCGGATTAGACTAGTTGTGCTAACTTAAAAAATTTATTGTGTACTCCCTCCGTTCCCAAATACTTGACTTCCATTTGTCCAAAAATGGATGTACCTATATACTAAAACATGTCTAGATACATATATATTTTGACAAATAGAAGGCATGTATTGTGCAACGGAGGGAGTAGAATGGATGCAAGTTTTTGTATTGGGAAGAAGAGTACATCCATATATTGATAGAGAGCAATTTAGTAGATGTTCTATCACTTTTAGCTAGCACAAAGGCTAGAGATGAGATTAGTGCACTTGTTGATACTCCTACTAGAATAGAGGCTAGACAAGAGACTAGATGTGAGGAAGCAACGTCTACTTCTTTACACTCGAAGAAGAAAGAAGCACGCAAGATCGAGCCTCGGTAGATCAACAATCAATGCATTGAGAAGGCACTAATCCAACTTACAGGAGTAGTAAAATGTATTCTTGTGGTTCTTGTTTTCTTTGGTCTTGCTTTTCTAGTCAAAATTATCATTGGAGTTCGTGCAAAACGGAGGTCCGTTTGAGGTCATGCGTTGGAGTTGGCCTTACAAGTGGGACCGCAGTTAAGGAAACCGACTATCGGCAAACCCCCACCTTGCCCGTCGTGCGATGGCTGAAGTTAGAGAAACGACGAGGTTGAAGAGATTGCTCTAGCACGGACTCCAACAAATAATATGGTGTCAGATGGATGTTGTGGTGGTGGCGTGTGCCGTACTCCTAGACGTGAATGCTTGTTATGGCCCATGCCACCCTACTACTCCTACTACTTACTCCTACTATATAGTACTAGTATCGAGGATTCGAGGTGTTGGTTACGTACAGCGAACACATTAACATATGGCTACAGTAAAAACACCCGCCCAACGCGCGAAGCATGTGAAGCTAGTACAAATAGTGTACTACTATTGTTGATTGGCCTCATCCGATAACCTGTTGCAATGCACGTACAATTATGTATTTGGAAAATATTTTTTTGCCTCATCGCACCACTCACTCAGAGAAGCGACTCGAAAGCCATTCATAAATTTAGTAAGTTTATCACAGGCATATCATTTTATTACATACAACAGGTCATCAACCCACATCGACAACGAGGATACATTATAAATACTAAAGTTTTCACCACACAACAAATAACAAGCAATGAAATGAACTTCAACTCAACCATTCCTCGGCGTTGGAAACGCTTGCTTTGAACCACAAGTGATTCTCTGGGATGGGCCATCCATTGTCGATCTGGAGACCAACACATGACTGATCATCCAGGCTGAAGCGGCCTACTATATCAGTACCAGGGTAGGGAACCACCCAAATGTCCGAGGTATAGACACAGTTGCTTCTCATAAATGGTAGTAATGTTGTGTCAACATCAGTTGGATCGCCTTTCACCATCATTGGATAGTTTTGTCCAAGGAAGAGCGAGTTTTCTCCAAGACTATCAATTATGTACCAGGGAGAAGGAGTTGGTGCTAGCACACTAGTATCCATACCGAATACCATGCAACGGGTGTTGGAATAGGTCTGGAGAGTGCGACCATGGGAGACTACACCTGCTTCCTTAGTAGTAACATCATCACTGGGCTGTATACACACAAGAAGAGGTGATCCACCGGAATTAGTTGCCAGGCGCCAAAGAGTATATGGGCGTTGCTCGTCCTCATGCTCGTGATCATCACCATCGTCATCTTCCCCTTGGTTATAAAAATTTTCAAGTATAGGTGGTGGAATGTTCATAGGACCTTGGAAACACAAGGAGAAGGTTAATTAGTAAAGGGAAACTTGCTAACCCGCATGCATGTGGATGAAACAATTATAATTATGGTGGAAGACAAACGTACCGAAACTATGAGGATGCCATGCAAAAACAGTGCCACGAGTGGTGGCAGCAAACACAAGGCCCTCGTATTGAATTGCATCACAGTACTCATCCGTGTACAGAAACTGATTTTTGAGCAATATCCATCGAGTCAAACCACTAAGGACGGCAACAAGCTTGTCGAAGATAGCAACAATTTCATACTTGTTGTAATTCCAAGAGCGGTTGGGAACTCGACAAATTGCTATCTTCCGTAGAAGACAGTCACCATGATCATATTTGAACGTGCGTACAATACCGGTGTGCTCAACCTCTGGGCAGTCTGCTGAGATTTTTGGAAGTGGAACCCGGTCACGAGTGTACACATTCACAAGTTCCCACTCGCAGTTGGACCCAATGTAAACAACCCAATCTCCATTTGCGCCTGCCCAAGCCTTGCCCTCAAGCGATGGCATCTTAACATCATACGTATCATTATCAAGCGTCATCAACTTGCACAGGGCGAGGCCTCCATCGTGTCGGCGCCAGTCATCAGGGTCACGGCGAAGAAGATAGGGGAGATAAAGCCGCTCCTTGACTCTTGGGTTCCTTGTAATGATGTTATTAGCTGAGTCGAGAATGGGCTTGAATGAACCTGCCATGCTAGCCGAGGTGATGACATTGCACCGATCAATGAGTTCCTCCACCACGCCATCTTTCAGATCGGGGCAAGAATAACGGGATTGTTTCCGGCCTGTTCCCTCCATGGAGAAGACGATTGAACAATGGCAGAAGAAAGGGTGAAGGGCTAAAGGAAAATGGAGGAGGAAGAGGAAGAGCGTGCGACAACAGTTCCAAATCGAGAGGGAAAGGCGAAGAGTCGGTGGATGGTTGCCAGTTTGCCACGGTTCACGAAGAGGCGCCCCAGCCTACACGTCCATTCGGAAATACTCCTACTACTCGCTGTCGTCTCACTGATATGTTGGAACGGGACCACATGTCAACGAAACATGGTGTGTAATTTTTCGTGCAAAATGCAATCTGGCCGCGTTGGCCCGAGGTGCCGCATTAGTTATCGACCTTTATTTTTTTAATGGCGTGTCGTTCAGCTTTGAAGCACGACTAACTGATGCATCACGACGAGAGAAAATATAAACTACTCTACCACTACTCCACCTCCAGTACTAGTAGTATAAAAAAGATATATAGGCTGGAGCTTCAGCGCTTTCTTGTCAAGGGCTGCCCACTTGCTTCTCACACTACCACCGGGGAAGAAAAGGACGTGCAGCATTGACGCACTCGTCAGCGGCGAGCGAGGTCACACACTGACGACAAGGCTGTCCTCTCAGACCTAGCGCCCGCGCGGGATGGCCTCCGTCCCCAAGCTCGCTGCCGTAGTGTGTGCGGAGGACGACGACCACGAGCGAAGCCACTTCCCGCCGACCCTCAGGTATGCTACCTCTTTTCGAACCATACCCTTGTTCTATTGCCCCATGACGACCCACAAGTATAGGGGATCTATTGTAGTCCTTTTGATAAGTACGAGTGTCAAACTCAACAAGGAGCAGAAGGAAATGATAAGCGATTTTCAGTAAGGTTTTCTCTGCGAGCACTGAAATAGTAAGTGATAGATAGTTTTGTGATAAGATAAATAGTAACGAGCAAAAGTAAATAAAGTAAATAAAGTGCAGCAAGGTGGACCAATCCTTTATGTAGCAAAGGATAAGCCTGGACAAATTCTAATAATGAAGAAGGAGCTCCCGAGGAATTATCGTCAAGCTAGTTTTCATCATGTTCATAAGATTCGCGTTCGGTACTTTGATAATTTGATATGTGGGTGGACAGGCACTTGGGTACTGCCCTAACATGGACAAGCGTCCCACTTATGATTAACCCCTATTGCAAGCATCCGCAACTACAAAAAGGAGTATTAAGGTAAACCTAACCACAGCATTAAACATATGGGTCCATATCAACCCCTAACGAAGCAACGCATAAACTAGGGTTTAAGCTTCTGCCACTCTAGCAACCCATCATCTACTTATTACTTCCCTATGCCTTCCTCTAGGCCCAAATAATGGTCAAGTGTCATGTAGTCGACGTTCACATAACATCACTAGAGGAAAGACAACATACATCTCATCAAAATATCGAACGAATACCAAATTCACATGACTACTAATAGCAAGACTTCACCCATGTCCTCAGGAACAAACGTAACTACTCACAAAGCATATTCATGTTCATAATCAGAGGGATAATAATATGCATAAAGGATTTGAACATATGATTTTCCACCAAGTAAACCAAATAGCATCAACTACAAGGAGTAATCAACACTACTAGCAACCCACAGGTACCAATTTGTGGTTTTGATACAAGATTGGATACAAGAGATGAACTAGGGTTTTGAGATGAGATGGTGCTGGTGAAGATGTTGATGGAGATTGACCCCCTCCCGATGAGAGGATCGTTGGTGATGAGGTTGGTGATGATTTCCCCCTCCTGGAGGGAAGTGTCCCCGGCAGAACAGCTCCGCTAGAGCCCTAGATTGATTCCGCCAAGGTTCCGCCTCGTGGCGGCGGAGTTTCGTCCCGTAAGCTTGCCCACGATTTTTTCCAGGGGAAAACCCTTCATATAGCAGAAGATGGACGCCGGAAGCCCATCAGGGGGCCCAGAGATAGAGGCGCGCCCTGGGGGCGCCTGCCTCTCTGGACTGGTGTGGGCCCTGGCCTATTTATTTTGCCCAAAAATTCTTATTAAATCTGAAAATTTGTTTCGTGGAGTCTCAGGTCTTTTGGAGTTGTGCAGATTAGGTTTCCAACGTTTTCTCCTTTTCCAGCCAGAATTCCAGCTGCCGGCATTCCCCTCTTCATGGTAAACCTTGTAAAATAAGAGAGAATAGCCATTAAGTATTGAGATATAATGTGTAATAACAGCCCATAATGCAATAAATATTGATATAAAATCATGATGCAAAATGTACGTATCAACTCCCCCAAGCTTAGACCTCGCTTGTCCTCAAGCGGAAGCCAAAATCGAAAAATATGTCCACATGTTTAGAGATAGAGGTGTCGATAAAAATAAAATACGGACATGAGGGCATCATGATCATTCTAATAACATCAACATATATGGATTTTGTCATATGATTTCCTATGTTCAAGTAATAAGCAATTCACAATGTCAAGTATGGTTCAAAAACAAGTATGGTTCAAAAACTTCATTGGGAACTAAAAAACTATAATCTCAGTCATTGAAGAAATTGCAATTTATCGTAACATCAGAAAGAGTCAATGATAGAGCTTTTTAGCAAGCTCACATACTCAACTATCTCGTAGTCCCCTATAATTGTTAACACTCACGCAATACTTGTGGTTATAGAGTTTCAGCCGGACACTGAGAAAGATAGGGGCTTATTGTGTTGCCTCCCAGCATATTCACCTTTAGGTGATGTCAACAATAATAGTCTATGACAACTTACATCCAATTGGATATATGCATCATGATCTTTCAAACACGAGGAGCTTGCCAAAGGATAAAATGAAAAAGGGAAAGGTGAGGATCACCTTGACTCAAGCATAAAGTGAAACATAAAGTAAAACATAGGCCCTTTGCAGAGGGAAGCAGAGGTTGTCATGTGCGTTCAGGGTTGATGCATGCAATCTTAATGCAAAAGAACGTCACTTTATATTGCCCCTTGTATGTGGACCTTTATTATGCAGTCTATCACTTTTATTACTTCCACAACAAGTTCGTACAAAGCTTATTTTCTCTGCACTAATAAGTCATACATATTTAGAGAGCAATTTTATTGCTTGCACCGATGACAACATACTTGAAGGAGCTTACTCAATCCATAGGTAGGTATGGTGGACTCTCATGGCAAAACTGGGTTTAAGGATATTGGGAAGCACAAGTAGTATCTCTACTTGGTGCAAGGAATTTGGCTAGCATGAGGGGGAAAGGCAAGCTCAACATGTTTGGAAGGTCAATGACAATATACTTTAACTGAGATGTTGGAAAACATAAACCATTATGTTGTCTTCCTTGTCCAACATCAACTCTTTTAGCATGTCATACTTTAATGAGTGCTCACATTTATAAAAGATGTCCAAGATAATATATTTATATGTGAACCCCTCTTTCCTTATTACTTCCTATTAATTGCAACGATGGCCAAGGCTACTTTCATCAACTCTCAACAATTTTATGCCTCATACTTTCTATGTGTGAAGTTATCACTATCCATAAGATCAATATGAACTCTTTTGTTCTTTCTACTTTCTCAAGATCATAGCAACGTAGCAAAGCCCTTGACTCAACACTAATCTTTATTATAGATAGCACACGGACTCGATTACATAAAGAGATCACAAAGAAAAACTCAAAACTACTTGATATCAAAACTTCGAACTAATAGATCAAGATACTACTAAAAGGATCGAACTAAATAAAGCGGTAAATATAGGAGTGTGATGGTGATACGATACCGGGGCATCTCCCCCAAGCTTGGCAGTTGCCAAGGGGAGTGCCCATACTCATGTGATTATTTCTTCGGAGGTGGTGGAGTAGGAGTTGTTGATGATGCAGGCTTGTCGTCCGTCGTCCAATGCATAGGCTCTCCATCATAAAAGGATGATCGAGTCTCCGGGATCCTTAAATCTACAGCCAAACTCATCCTTTTGAATCTATATTCATACTCACAGTTCTGGTTTTGCAGGTCATAATCTGGGCTTGGAGGAGCTCGATTTTCTCTTGAAGCTTGAAGATGCTCTCCCCAATGACTTTGGCATCCAACTTGTAGTTGTTGGTGAACTCCGTGATCATCATCTGGTTAGCGTTGAGTCCACGCTCCACCATCCCTTGGAACTTGAAAACTTCTTGCTCCATAGCTTCGAGATTTTTCTCCACGCTCCCGGTACTCCTTGGTCCCTCCACATCGCGGATGTGCAACACCCCCTCACGCATCTCAATGGTTTGAGGGTGGTGCAGCACCTCCACAAAATAGGGGTTGATAACCCTCTCGAAAAACTTGTCCTTGGGAGCGCTTGGAGACGGCATGATGCTTTAGATCTGAAACAGAAACAGCTCGAAACGAAAACAGAGGATATTTGTGTGATACGGTGGTCAAAACCTTCGGGAGTATATATAACGAATTTTTACCGACCAAAATACGTAACATACAAGAAAATGGAGTCCGGGAGGCACACGAGGTGCCCTTGAGACAGGGGCGCGTCCTACAGGGGGGGCGCGCCCTCCTCTCTCGTGGGAGCCTCGTGCCCCTTTCGAACTACTTCTTTCTTCCTAAAATCTTTAAATAATCCAAAACTGATAAAAATTGCCATTAGAGTTGTTTTGAAGTCGGTTTACATACCATGTACCTATGCCTTTTTGGAGTCTGGAACGTTCTGGAAAGTGTCTCTTATGTATTCCTCAGGGGTTATGGTTTCAATAATATTAGTTTCAACATTGATAGGATTACCTAAAATATAATGCTTAATTCTTTGACCGTTTACCACCCTCGGATTTGTGCCTTCAAAGTTGTTGATTTTTATAGCACCAGAACGATAGACCTCCTCGATAACGTAGGGACCTTCCCATTTTGAGAGAAGTTTTCCTGCAAAAAATCTTAAACGAGAGTTGAACAATAACACATAATCTCCTACGTAAAACTCATGCTTTTGTATCCTCTTATCATGCCAGCGTTTGACTTTTTCTTTGAAAGGCTTAGCATTCTCATATGCTTGGGTTCTCCATTCATCAAGTGAGCTAATATCAAATAACCTTTTCTCTCCGGCAAGTTTGAAGTCATAATTAAGCTCTCTAATAGCCCAATATGCTTTATGTTCAAGTTCAAGAGGTAAATGACATGCTTTTCCATAAACCATCTTATATGGAGACATACCCATAGGATTTTTGTATGCAGTTCTATAGGCCCATAATGCATAATCAAGTTTTTTGGACCAATTCTTTCTAGATCTATTCACACTCTTTTGCAAAATTAATTTGAGCTCTCTGTTGCTCAACTCTACTTGACCACTAGACTGCGGGTGATAAGGAGATGCAATTCTATGATTGACATCATACTTAGTGAGCATCTTACGGAAAGCACCATGAATAAAGTGTGAACCACCATCAGTCATAAGATATCTAGGGACTCCAAAGCTCGAAAAAATTACTTCTTTAAGCATTTTAATAGAAGTGTTATGATCAGCACTACTAGTTGGAATAGCTTCTACCCACTTAGTAATGTAATCAACAGCAACTAAAATATGTGTATAACCATTGGAGGCAGGAAAAGGTCCCATATAATCAAAGCCCCAAACATCAAACGGTTCAATAACAAGAGAATAATTCATAGGCATTTCTTGACGTCTACTAATGTTACCTATTCTTTGACATTCATCACAAGATAAGACAAACTTACGAGCATCTTTGAAAAGAGTAGGCCAATAAAAACCAGATTGTAGTACCTTGTGTGCAGTTCTATCTCCAGCGTGGTGTCCTCCATAGGATTCAGAGTAACACTTGCGTAGGATTTGTTCCTGTTCATGCTCAGGCACACAACATCTAATAATACCGTCTACTCTTTTATAAAGGTGTGGATCATCCCAGAAGTAATGTCTTTAATCATAAAAGAACTTTTTCTTTTGCTGGTATGTGAAACTAGGCGGTATATATTTAGCAACAATGTAATTAGCATAATCAGCATACCAAGGAGCGACGAGAAGCATTGACGACCGCTAATTGTTCATCGGAAAACTATCATTAATAGGCAAGTGGGTCATCAAGAACATTCTCTAACCTAGACAAGTTGTGCAGAAGGGTTCTCAGCTCCTTTCTATCAATAATATGCAAGTCAAATTCTTGGAGCAAGAGAACCCATCTAATGAGTCTAGGCTTAGCATCTTTCTTTTCCATAAGATATTTAATAGCAGCATGATCGGTGTGGATAGTAACTTTGGAATCAACAATATAAGGTCTAAACTTATCACATGCAAACACAACTACTAAGAATTCTTTTTCAGTGGTAGCATAATTTCTCTGGGCAGTATCAAGAGTCTTTTTAGCATAATGGATAACATTCAATTTCTTATCAACTCTTTGCCCTAAAACAGCACCTACAGCATAATCACTAGCATCGCACATAATTTCAAAAGGTAAATTCAATCGGTGGCTGAACAATAGGTGCAGTGATCAAAGCTTTCTTAAGTGTTTCAAAAGCTTCTACACAATCATCATCAAAGACAAAAGGAATATCTTTTTGCAATAAATTAGTCATAGGCCTAGAGATTTTAGAAAAGTCCTTAATGAACCTCCTATAAAAATCGGCATGACCAAGGAAACTTCTTATACCTTTTATGTCCTTGGGACATGGCATCTTTTCAATAGCATCAACTTTGGCTTTATCAACTTCAATACCTCTCTCGGAGATCTTGTGCCCCAATACAATGCCTTCATTAACCATAAAGTGACACTTTTCCCAATTCAGGACGAGACTAGTGTCTTCGCATCTCTGCAAAAATCGATCAAGGTTGCTCAAACAATCATCAAAAGAGGATCCATAGACGGAGAAGTCATCCATGAATACCTCACAAATCTTTTCACAAAAATCAGAAAATATAGCCATCATGCATCTTTGAAAGGTAGCAGGTGCATTACATAAACCAAAAGGCATACGTCTATAAGCAAAAGTACCAAAAGGGCAAGTAAAAGTAGTTTTAGATTGATCCCCCGCTGATACAGGTATCTGAGAAAAGCCTGAATAACCATCTAGAAAGCAAAAATGCGTGTGTTTGGATAGCCTTTCTAGCATTTGATCAATAAAAGGTAAAGGGTAATGATCTTTCTTAGTAGCTTTATTTAACTTACGGAAATCAATTACCATCCTATAGCCTGTAATAATTCTTTGCGGGATCAATTCATCTTTATCATTGGGAACAACGGTAATACCTCCCTTTTTAGGGACACAATGGACAGGGCTTACCCATTCACTATCAGCAACGGGATAAATAATACCTGCCTCAAGGAGTTTTAGTATCTCCTTTCTTACCACTTCCTTCATTTTGGGATTTAATCGTCTTTGAGGATCTCTAACTGGTTTGGCATCTTTCTCCACTAAAATTTTGTGTTGACATAATGTGTGACTAATGCCCTTAAGATCATCCAGAGTATATCCAATAGCAGCTCTGTGCTTCTTCAGAGCTTTCAATAATCTTTCTTCTTCTTTCTCTGAAAGGTTAGCACTAATAATAACATGATATATTTCTTTTTCATCAAGATAAGCATACTTAAGATTATCAGGTAATGGTTTGAGTTCAAACACAGGATCACCCTTGGGTGGAGGGGGATCCCCAAGGATTTCAACGGGAAGGTTATGTTTCAGCATAGGTTCTTGTTTAAGGAACACTTCATCTATTTCTTCCCTTTCCTTCATAAACATATCGTTTTCATGGTCTAGCAAATATTGTTCTAACGGATCAGTTGGAGGAACAGCAATGGAAGCAAGACCAATAATTTCATCCCTACTAGATGGTACCTTTTCACGATGTTGTCTACTAAACTTGGCAAAATTAAACTCATGAGACGTACCGTCTATGCCAACAGTGACAACCTTCCTCTTACAATCAATCTTAGCACTAGCAGTATTCAAGAAGGGTCAACCAAAAATAATGGGACAAAAATCATCTTGTGGGGAACCAAGAACAAGAAAATCAGCAGGGTATTTAATCTTCCCACACAAGACTTCAACATCTCTAACAATCCCAATAGGTTTAATGGTATCCCTATTGGCAAGCTTAATAGTAACATCAATGTCTTCCAATTCAACAGGTGCAATATCGTGCATAATTTCTTTATAAAGATCATAAGGTATCGCATTAGCACTAGCACCCATATCACATAAGCCATGATAACAATGATCTCCTATTTTAACAGAAATAACAGGCGTGCCTACAACAGGTCTACGTGTCTTAGTATCGGGTCTAGCAATATTAGCAGTTTCACCCAAGAAAGAGATAACATGCCCATCTAAATCCTCATCCAAAAGATCTTTAATCATAGCAATACCAGGTTCCACATTAATTTGCTCAGGAGGTGTATAAGTCCTAGTATTACTCTTACGAACAACAGTCAAAGCTTTAACATGATCTTTTATCCTAACAGGAAAAGGGGTTTTTTCAACATAAGTAGTAGGAATAATAGGATCACTATATGTAATAGTCTTTTCTTTGACTGTAATAGGTGCAACTACTTTCACTTCAACAGGAGGATTATATTTAAACCACTTATCCTTAGGGAGATCAACGTGAGTAGCAAAAGTTTCACAAAAAGTAGCTACTATCTTAGAGTCAAGTCCATACTTAGAGCTAAATCCACGGAAAGCATCGGTATCCATAAAAGATTTAACATAATCAAACTTAGGTGTGATACCTGACTCTTACCATCGTCGGAACCCCAATCTTCATAGTTGCGTTTAATTCTTTCCAATAAGTCCCATTTGAAATCAGTAGTCTTCAGCATATAGGAACCAGCACAAGAAGTATCGAGCAAGTTGCAATTATCAAGAGAAAGCCGAGCATAAAAATTCTGAATAATCATTTCTCGAGAGAGCTCATGATTGGGGCATGAATACAACATTGACTTAAGCCTCCCCCAAGCTTGAGCGATGCTTTCTCCTTTGCGAGGCCAGAAATTACATATGTAATTACAATCACGATGAACAAGATGCATAGGATAGATCTTCTGGTTAAATTCCAACTTCAATCGCTTATAATTCCAATATCCCGTATCATCACATAGCCTATACCATGTCATTGCATCTCCCTTAAAAGACAAAGGGAAGACCTTCCTTTTGACAACATCATCGGGAATACCTGCAAGCTTAAATAATCCACAAACTTCATCCACAAAGATAAGGTGTAAGTCGGGATGCAATGTTCCGTCTCCTGCAAAAGGATTAGCTAGCAGTTTTTCTATCATACCTGAAGGAATCTCAAAGTGAATATTTTCATAAGATTCAGTAGGATGAGGAGCATCTCTTTGATCTTCTGGTTGGGGTGAAGATACCCCAAACAAACCCTCAAAGGATTAGTTTCCATAGTGACAAGTAATAGAAAATTTCAGCACACTATATAAATGTTTCCTTACCAAGTTCCACTCACCAAGAGCGCTACGCTCCCCGGCAACGGCGCCAGAAAAGAGTGTTGATGACCCACAAGTATAGGGGATCTATCATAGTCCTTTCGATAAGTAAGAGTGTCGAACCCAACAAGGAGCAGAAGGAAGTGATAAGCGGTTTTCAGTAAGGTTTTCTCTGCGAGCACTGAAATAGTAAGTGATAGATAGTTTTGTGATAAGATAAATAGTAACAAGCAAAAGTAAATAAAGTAAATAAAGTGCAGCAAGATGTCCCAATCCTTTATGTAGCAAAGGATAAGCCTGGACAAATTCTAATAATGAAGAAGGAGCTCCCGAGGACACATTGGGAATTATCGTCAAGCTAGTTTTCATCACGTTCATAAGATTCGCGTTTGGTACTTTGATAATTTGATATGTGGGTGGACCGGCACTTGGGTACTTCCCTAACATGGACAAGCGTCCCACTTATTATTAACCCCTATTGCAAGCATCCGCAACTACAAAAAGGAGTATTATGGTAAACCTAACCACAGCATTAAACATATGGGTCCATATCAACCCCTAACGAAGCAACGCATAAACTAGGGTTTAAGCTTCTGTCACTCTAGCAACCCATCATCTAGTTATTACTTCCCTATGCCTTCCTCTAGGCCCAAATAATGGTGAAGTGTCATGTAGTCGACGTTCACATAACACCACTAGAGGAAAGACAACATACATCTCATCAAAATATCGAACGAATACCAAATTCACATGACTACTAATAGAAAGACTTCACCCATGTCCTCGGGAACAAATGTAGCTGCTCACAAAGCATATTCATGTTCATAATCAGAGGGGTAATAATATGCATAAAGGATCTGAACATATGATCTTCCACCTCGGGAACAAACGTAGCTGCTCACAATAGCATCAACTACAAGGAGGAATCAACACTACTAGCAACCCACAGGTACCAATTTGGGGTTTTGATACAAGATTGGATACAAGAGATGAACTAGGGTTTTGAGATGAGATGGTGCTGGTGAAGATGTTGATGGAGATTGACCCCCTCCTGATGAGAGGATCATTGGTGATGACGTTGGTGATGATTTCCCCTCCCAGAGGGAAGTGTCCCCGGCAGAACAGCTCCGCCAGAGCCCTAGATTGATTCCGCCAAGGTTCCGCCTCGTGGCGGTGGAGTTTCGTCCCGTAAGCTTGCCCATGATTTTTTCCTGCGGAAAACCCTTCATATAGCAGAAGATGGACGCCGGAAGCCCACCAGGGGGCCCAGGAGATAGGCGCGCCCTGGGGGCGCCTGCATCTCTGGGCGGGTGTGGGGCCCCTGGCCTATTTCTTTTGCCCAAAAATTCTTATTAAATCTGAAAAGTTGTTTCGTGGAGTCTCAGGTCTTTTGGAGTTGTGCAGATTAGGTTTCCAACGTTTGCTCCTTTTCCAGCCAGAATTCCAGCTGCCGGCATTCCCCCTCTTCATGGTAAACCTTGTAAAATAAGAGAGAATAGCCATAAGTATTGAGATATAATGTGTAATAACAGGCCATAATGCAATAAATATTGATATAAAAGCATGATGCAAAATGGACATATCACCCCATCTGCCACATCGTTACATGTGGATCTTTTTCCACTCCAACATCTTCCCAATTTGCTATCCTCTGCTCATAATTTGCACTATTAAAGGAAACCCTACTTCATGCAGACTAATCCATGTCTAGGTTGAATAAGGAAAGGAAGGGAGACTGTACTGTCCAAGAGAGTAGGCATCGAACCCGCATCTAGGTTGAAAAGGGGAAAATCAGTAGCTAAGGAACGAGTCTCGTGTCTCTTGGTTGAAGAAGGGTAGAAAGGCATGACAACGCAATAGAGAATGACCAGGTCGATCGGTTTGTTGTCCTCACATAGGAAAAAGGTGGCTAAAGAGAACAAAAATGGGATGTAATCCACATATGTTGCCTAGATATTTGTTGCTCTGGGCAACCATACCTCCCTCACCACTCTGCGTCCGTGGAGGTACATCGTACTGGTGCGCCCACTGTCCGAATGGGCCTCCCATGCTCTTATTGCCACTTTTTTTGTTGTTAGTATAATGCCAGCAGTCAAGTCAAGCAATGCTACTCCTAAAGTGATGCCGCATTTAACGAATGCCGCTCTCAGTCTAATGCCACCGATAAATTTAAGCAATGCCATTTAATGACACTGGATTATTTCAGGGTTAGCTGTTGATTGTGGATGTATTAAAGATTTTTTAGCTAAGGCATTCTAATGCTATTGCACAGCCGGTATACCAACGATGAAACTTGTTACTACCTTCAAATTTTTGCACTGTTAATGCTTATAGATTACATACCTCACTTTCATGAGATAAGTTAATTTTTTTGTACAGTGTCACCAAAATGCCAAGGCGCTGATTTCATTTTATTGTGGTTAAACTGCACAGACAATTATGAAGACAAGAGGAAAGGTCAAGAGTGGGCACCTCCTCCTCTGGCTGTTCTCTTGATTTGTTCGATCAAGTTTTTATGTTTGATCGATTATCAAGATTGGGATAGCAATTTTTAAGGTCCCCCCAAGTTTGAAATGATATTTACCTTGGAGGTACATGGTTTGCAATTTTTTTATACTGTCATTAGTTAATAATGCTAGTTACCTTCAGACTTTTGTATTTGGTTTAATGCTCATGCACAGCTAGTATACCAATGCTGAAACTTGTTACCTTTACATTTATATTGTTAATTCTTATAGAAACCTTCCAGTGCTAGAGTTTATTGAAATCTGTTCAGTAAAACCATTGTACTGTACCCTGTAATAAACTAACTACTCTACTGTTGCACTAGCCACTGGATTAGTGTATATTTGTAGTATTCGAATGGTGTTGCATTAGCATATGGACATAAATAAAGTGTGGCAACCTTTCCCAGATATGTGCTCAAGAAAACTACTACCTGTTTTTCTAAATACTAGACGTTTGGGTACTTTAAATTGAACCGCGAAAACGTCTTATATTAAGGAACTGAGGGTGTAGAGTTCACTCAAATTATCCCGGTAAAGCTAGTCACACCTTTGTTAAAATTAATGTTCATTATGTTATCAGAGGAGGTCTGTATGTTTGTCTCTAATGCCTATCGACTACATACCTGACATCATGATGTAATGTTAAGTCCTTTCCTTTTGTACAGTGTCACTGAATTGTCAAGGCGGTGATGGCATTTTATTTTAGTATAACTGCACAAAATTTGCTTAAAAGAAGAGGAAAGGTCAGGAATGGCTCAGTTTTTTAGGAAAAACTATGTATGTCTTCCTGACATCAGCCACTGTTGCTTTATTTATTCCTTCAAACAGGTGGTTAGAAACAGTCTTGCTACCTTTTCCCATTAAGAAACTGGAATGCTTATATTTGTGAGTCTATGCTACAACTAGTGCCACTTTTATAGTAATCACACTTTCAATATCTATGCAAATAGGGATGCTCGACTTTAGTGGAACTACACAAAAAGTCCAACTGGTTCAACATTAGGAGCATGTTTTTTTCCAAACCTTTATATCCAATTGGTGGCACTATGAGTTGTTCATTACAAAGGTACATGGTTTGCTACTATCTTGCTACTCTTTTTGTACTGTCATTAGATAGTAATACTAGTGGTTTGCATGTGAATTTATTGGCAGGGTGGACCTACATTGGAGGTGCAGGACAGGATTCAATGATTGGATGCTCAATTTCGGTTGTATCGATTTCACCTCTTCCATCATTGGAACTAGTTGCTTGATATTTGTGTAGACAGAGATGTATGCCCGTTGCTATTTGGCAAACAAACAAACTGTCCGCAATTTTGGTTGAACTGCACAAGAGAATAGTATAGTCACTGCATGTAGTGCCATTTGAAAATAGACACAAAGATTGGATAGTCACTTCATGGACTGCAGAAAAGTAGTATTGTACTATTTACTGGCCAACACTAGGTGCTTCATTGCTTTGGTCTAATTATACAATCGGCATCATTTTTCCTAAGTTAAAGTTTGTATTCCGAAAATAGTCTCGCGGTGTGATCGAGAGAAGACCAAATCTTATTGCAGTGGATGTTCCCCCATCATGTTTGGTTCATTCTCATGGTTCTAGCTGTTGGTGAAACCACTTACGTTTGCAAGAGGAATTGTAGACTTCACAAACAAATTTGTCTTTCAGTCTGTACTGAATGTTGGCCAAGAGAAGCATCCATGTTAGTAGGAATAACAGTTGTTTTTTCTAGATCTTTGCTACATATTTGTATATGATCTATGAATCATTGAGATGCATTAACATGTTGATCTTATGTATGGGAATCGTACTTAGTTTTAGTTGCGATGCAAGATCCGAAGTGGCTGGTCTTTGCTTTTGGAGCTACATATTTGTATATGATCTGTGAATCATTGAGATGCATTAACAGTTACTTATTTCTGTTCGCTCAGTGTTTACAAGTTACTGATCGATCACTAGCTAGCCTACAAATGCGCTCCTGGCAGTTTTATTTGCAACGCAAGATGCGAAATGGCAGTTTTTTGAATAAAAATGCCTACCTCCGAAGAAACCGACAAGCTACACTATCGATTCTACATGGATAAAAATGCCTACCTCTGAAGAAACTAACAAGCTACACTATCGATCCTACACGGATAAATAGCCGATCACGCACGTACTACCTCCTTTCCGGTTTGAAGGGCTCAATTCAAGAAACGACCTACTCGATCCTACACAAATAAATAGCGGATCACGCACGTACTAGTACCTCCTTTCCGGTTTGCAGGGCTTAAATCAAACCTCTCACCAACCAAGGTACTCTCTCCATCTGGGTTTATTAGTCCCGTGAGCAAAGCAGCAAGACCAAGGCATGGCAATAATTAACGGCATGCAGAAGTTTAAGCCTAATTAATTCCAATGATTTAAGTGGTTGCATGCGTGCCCTCAGCTGTGACTCATTGCATGCTGCTTCATGTACTGCCTGCGAGCAATTCTGAGTGTCTGCATGCAGCCGGCCGTAATTAAGGCAGCTAACTGATGCAAAAAAGGATATGCTTTAATTGTTGCGGGCTTTTTAAATCCGTGGAATCATTATTGACAAGGAGGGAGATGATTCAAGTGCACTCGTTTGACCGCCATGCCGGCGTGCGACCCAGATGGGACGGGACGGCACAATCATAATTTCAATTTCTCTAGTTTTCCACGGCAAGCTGGCGCGCTAAACCATTATGCATTGAATTCCGATGGCCATCGTGCTACCTTCCCCCTATAAGTATTGTTTCCTGGCCTTCTCCGATGCCACCATGACCCCCACCGGCCCGACGTCGCTCGCCACATCCACCATGCCCCCGCCCGTCCGCGGTAGGCGATGCCGGAGGCGGTCACCGCTGGAACTAGTGTTCGGTTTTTCACCGGAAGGCAGACGGAGGGAGGAGGCATTCTATCTGTCTTTAGATGGCAATGCAGAGATCGAGGAGTTGTTGGAGCACGACTGCATGGCGGAGGAGCAGGAGTTGTTGGAGCGCAACCGTCTGGCGGAGGAGCAGTGTATCGCCGATTTGCGCCGCTAGCGGGACATGGAGCAGCAGCGCACCGACGCTCTGAGTCGCGAGCAGAGCGCCCGCAACTGGGCCGACTACAAGGAGGCCGGCGCCCGGCAAATAGCCCTGGATGCTGTCGGGCATGCACGTGTTCGCGACGCTGATTTTTACTACCAGCTCGTCAAGTGGGTTTCCCGCTTGGAAGCCGAAGCTTCGGTGGACCACGCCGGCATGGAAAGGGCCAACGCGCGCGAGCAACACGCCCTATCGCACCTCTTGCAAGTCCGAGGCGAGGCGCAGGACGCCGGTGCCGGCGTTTAGCGTGTACCACAGATGGCGGCCGGCATCGTCTAGTTAGCTAAGAGTAAGTTAGTACTTGTATGCTACTAGAGTATTAGTGGGAGTAGATAGTTAACTTGGCTATGATGGTTGTCAACGTGGAAGTTCAGTACTCTATATGTGGATCAGACCTGTTACTTTGCTCTGAATGTTGAACCTTCCGTTTGAACGTATGGAATGGGCTGTTATTTTTTTAAATGGGTTGTATTTGTCCTCCACGGGTTTAGAGGCTGACTTGTGGGCCTAGCAAGTTGACGCGTACACAATCAGGAGATGATTGTATGTGGAGAGGATGACAGCAGGGACCCGCAAGGTCATGGCAGTACGCAAGCAAGTGCCTCCTTATTTCAAGCCAATAAAAAATGGTTCCTCCTAGTGGATTTCTGACATCTGGGTCCCATGCCATTGTTAACGTAGTCAATAAACGAGAGAATTGCTGTGGCGGTGACACGAGGGACCCCAGCTCGCCTAGTTATTTTTGTTTTGGGTTAATTTGATAAATGCCACTCCAAATCTGGTGTATCCGAGAAATGCCACTGCAATTTCCAAACTTTGAAAAATGCCATTTCATGCCATTTCTAGTGGCATTTTTCGAAGTGTGGAGTGGCATTTTTCAAAGTTTGCAAACTGCAATGGCGTTTTCAAAGTTTGCAAAATTGCAGTGGCATTTTCAAAGTTTGGAAATTGCGGTGGCATTTTATAAATCACCATAATTGGAGTGGCATTTATCTAATTTGTTTTTGAGGACAGGCGAGGGTGTCAACTGGGCTGTGCGGGACACTCTGGCCTGTCTAGACAGCCTTTTCTTTTATGTTTACCACAGACCAGCCCAGTAGTTTTTTTCTTTTTGAAAATGGCTAGCCCAGTTTTTTTGTGATTTGTCAAGTAAGTCGCTTTATCAGGCCTGTTGGGCTGCAAATGTTTCAAGACGAGGAGAGCTTCATTCGGCTGGCCAAGAAAATGGCCTATCAGTAATGAGAAATGGGTTGTACATTTTTAAAACACATCAAACCGGCAATTAGTTTCAATTATCTTTTTTTCATTTCGAGATTTTAAATTGCATTGATTTTTATGCGTGGACAATTTATTGGATTTTATATTGATATACATTTATTTTTAAAATCAGTCTGAATGTGACTCGAAATTTCGGGATTAAAAACAGTTCAGACCGCACCAACATATGCAAAATTTCGTATAACTTTTTAACTGTGGCCACAATATGGGCTGTAATGCTAACAAAAAGAATATGGGCTCCAAAAACCCCGTAAGAATTAGCAAATGGGTTGTAAATTATTTGAAATAATGGCAGATGGGATGTATGCTGTTTTCCACAGATTTGAGGCTTTCCACAGATGGCCTGTATACTGTTGATGTCCATCCAACGGCCATCGTGCTTCTTCAATCTTTGCTCTTCCTACTCCAACCGCTGAAACAAGCGCCGGTGGACTTGCTGTCCTCCTCCCCATGTCGGCTGTCTTTGCCGCGACAGCCTCACCGCCCCACTGTACTCCCATCGCTGGCCTAGCTATCCCTCTACTCACCCACAGTCCCACACCTGTTGTTATTCTCCGGCGACGGCAGACGAACCAGTAAACCCTCGTATAGTCGTACTCCCCTCCGCGTGGGAAACAACTGCCGAGTCTTCCCTGCCTCCGTGTCGTTCCCTTCCTAGGCCTTGTCGTCGTCCACCGCCCTGGTGCTCTCGGTGTGGCGCGGTCAACATGGTCAATGACCGACATGCATCTGAAGTGGATTGTACGTGGAGAGGCTGACAGCTGGGTCCACGGCCGCACGCAAGGAAATGCCTCCTTATTACGTGCAAAATAATGATTCCTCCACCTGACATCTGGGACCCACCGAAAGGGCCTCTGTATTTCGTGAAAAAAACGTTACCGCCGTTGACAGCTCGGACCCACCAGCTATATCTTCGCACGCAAGGAAGTGTCTCCTTATTACGCACAAAAAAATGAATACTCCCCTACTAGCTGGGACCCAGTATAGTGGGCCTACTAAGTTGACGGGGACGAAGGGCTTTTTAAACTTAGTCAATATGCCCGATTCTAGCTCGACTGACCGTACGATGTCCATCCAACGGCCGTAGTACTTCTTCAACCTCTGGTCTTCTTGCTCCAGCCGCCCAAAGCAGCGCCGGTCGTGCCGCATGCTCCTGCCTCCCATGGCCGGATGTGCTGCCGCGGAGGCCTCACCGCCCCCTACTATTCCCACCGCTGGCCAGGCCCTGCGGCGACGGCAGCCTCACACCACAGCCAAACCAGTGAACCCTCGTACTCCTCTCCTCGCGGGCTTCCACTATCGCGTCTTCCCCGGCTCCTCGTCGTCCCCTTCCTAGGCCTCTCCGTCGTCCACCGCCCTGGTGCTCTTGGCGCGGCGTGGGCAACATGGTCAAGGAATGACTTCCATCGGACGTGGACTGTACGTGGAGTGGCTGACAGCTGGGTCCATGGCCGTAGCAAGGAAGTGCCTCCTTATTACGCGGAAAATAATTATTCCTCCACCTGACAGTAGGGACCCACCGGACAGGCCACTGTATTTCGTGAAAAAAACATTTCCCCCTGACAGCGGGGACCCACCAGCTACATCTTCGCACGCAATGAAGTGCGTCCGGGCAAAAACAAAAACAATTCGCCCCCCTGACTGCTGGGACCCACCAGCTACATCTTCGCACGCAAGGAAGTGCCTCACAGTCGGGACCCACCTAGTCGAAGCGTACGTAGCATTGTCATTCTGGTCGTGAACGTGTACGTACATATATACTGGTGGATGTAGACGCGTGCACGTGTCGTAGTAGAGGCATGCACGTAGCATGTACACGTACGTACATCGGCCAGGGTGCAAGAAAGAAAATACGGCCACATATGTGTACATCTGGGCGGGTTCTCGAACGTCTACTCGCGCATACTCACGGCGAGGGATCGTGTTCATGGGGAGGCAACGGAATGCGTCGTGTTCATGGGGAGGCAACGGAATGCGTCGTGTTCATGGGGAGGCAACGGAATGCGTCTGGTTCATGGGCAGGCAACGGAATGCGTCGTGTTCATGGGGAGGCAACGGAATGCGTCGTGTTCATCGGGAGGCAACGGAACGCGTGGGAGCCAACTGGCTAGGTCGGAACGGAATCCGTCGTCATGTTCATTGGGAGGGCTTGGACGGAACAGGCGATGGAAATGAGGCATGGCGTACCGCACAACGGAGGAAACGGCCTTGTGTTTGACCGGCCACATTCGAAACGGGATCATGTTGATCGGGAGGGGTCTAGCGTACCACAGAACGGAGGAAACGGACCTCCTACGGTCGAAACAGGGGTCCTGTTGATCGGGAGGGGTGTGGCATACCGTAGAACGGATGAAACGGACCTCCTATGGTCGAAATGGGGGTCCTGTTGATCGGGAGGGGTGTGGCGTACCGCAAGACGGATGAAACGGACTTGTGTTGGAGCGCTACGGTCAAAACGGGGGTCCTGTTCATCGGGAGGGGTGTGGCGTACCGCAAAACGGGACTCCACGGGATACTATTCATCTCCACGGTTGACCTCCTCCAGCCTCCATGGGCTACCGTCGACCTCCTCCAGCCTCCACGGGCTCCTGTTCATCTGGCCTCCACCGCGTGCTACTCCACCGGCTACTATTCAACCACCCCTCCACGGGCACCCCTCCACCGTCTACTGTTCATCCAGCCCTCCACACCACAGGGTCCTGTTCAACCACCCCTCCACGGGCACCCCTCCACCGTCTACTGTTCATCCAGCCCTCCACACCACGGGGTCATGTTCATCCAGAGGCAACGCCACCGCCATCGTTCATCCAACCCCCGGCGCGCCATTGTTCATCAATCGATGGGCTTGATTAGCAGCGATGGCGAAGAATCGCTCGATCGGGTTCAGTTAACAGCCATCGATCGATCGCTCGGGTTCAGTAATGCGTAGCTTATAGTGCAATCGCTCGGGTTCAGTTAGAGACCAATGCCTCGCTCGGGTTCAGTTAGAGCCAACGCCTCGCACACACGCGCGTACGTGTAAGAGAGAAACGCGCATCGCTCGGCCCCCGACCTCCCACCGTCACCGGGAACTCCCCAAAATTTTCCTCGCCCTCGTTTCTACCATGGTTTTTTCCATCATGGACGGCCCAAAGAATGTCATGCAGCTGCGTCTCCGGCCCGCCCAGGACAAAAAGCCCATTTTCTGTCATGATTTTTTGTCATAGAAGTAGGAGCCCACCACATCTATGATGATACCGGGTTTTGTCACAATTATCATCATAGAAGTGTCATATGTATGACAGAAAAAAAATCGTTCGGCCCAAAATGTCACGGATGTGTCTTTTTTTGTAGTGATGGCCTTGATCTTCACAGGGGTGCACTCGATGCCACATTCTGAGACAAGGAAGCCCAGGAGCTGGCCGGCTGGCACACCAAAGACACACTTCTCCGGGTTGACCTTGATGTTGAAGCGGCGTAGATTTTTCAAAGATTTCCTTTAAGTCTTCCATCAGGGTGCCACGCTTTTCCGTCTTCACCACAATGTCGTCCACGTAAATGTGGGCATTGCGTCTGAGTTGCTTGAGAAAGCACTTCTGCATACAACGTTGGAAGGTGGCGCCGGCATTCCTCAAGCCGAACGTCATGGTGATGTAGCAGAATGCGCCGAATGGCGTGAGGAAGGCGGCCTTCAATCGATCAGCCGGATCCATCTTGATCTGGTGGTAGCCGGAATAGGCATCAAGGAAAGACAACAACTCACATCCAGCTGTGGAGTCGATCACTTGGTCTATTCGCGGCAGAGCGAATGGGTCTTTGAGGCAGGCTTTGTTGAGACTGGTGTAGTCAATGCACATACGCCACTTGTTGTTCTTCTTCAGCACAAGGACCGGGTTGGCAAGCCTGTTCGGGTGGAACACTTCCATAATGAATCTGGCTGCTAGTAGTCGGGCAACTTCTTCTCCAACAATCCTTCTCTTTTCTTCCGACAGGTGGCGGAGGGGTTGCTTGACCGGCTTGGCATCTGAACTTACACGAAGTTTGTGCTCGGCAAGATCCGTCGGGACACCAGGCATGTCTTTGGGGGACCATGCGAAGATTTCTCGATTCTCACGGAGGAAATTGACAAGCTCACCTTCCTATTTGCTATTGAGGCCAGTGCCTACGACAGCAAACCTCTCCGGGTGGTTTGGGTCCAAGGGGATCTGCTTGGTCTCTTTGGCCGGCTGGAATGAGGCCCCTGCTTCAGCTTCCTTGGGATCAGTCATCATGGCCGGCTTCTCACTGGCCATTGCTACCATCCGATCAAGGAGCCATCTTTCTTGAGCTATGATGAGGGACTCGGCCAGCCAGCTGCTGGCAGCCACACAGTCTTGTGACTTCTTGTAATCTCCAGCAACAGTGATGATGTCCTTGGTGCCTGGCATCTGATGACCCACAAGTATAGGGGATCTATCGTAGTCCTTTCGATAAGTAAGAGTGTCGAACCCAATGAGGAGCAGAAGGAAATGACAAGCGGTTTTCAGTAAGGTATTCTCTGCAAGCACTGAAATTGTAGGTAACAGATAGTTTTGTCATAAGATAATTTGTAATGGGTTACAAGCAATGAAAGTAAATAAGGTGTAGCAAGGTGGTCCAATCCTTTTTGTAGCAAAGGACAAGCCTGGACAATTTCTTATAATGAGAAAAGCGCTCCCGAGGACACATGGGAATTATCGTCAAGCTAGTTTCATCACGCTCATATGATTCGCGTTCGGTACTTTGATAATTTGATATGTGGGTGGACCGGTGCTTGGGTACTGCCCTTTCTTGGACAAGCATCCCACTTATGATTAACCCCTATTGCAAGCATCCGCAACTACAAAATAAGTATTAAGGTAAACCTAACCATAGCATGAAACTAGTGGATCCAAATCAGCCCCTTACGAAGCAACGCATAAACTAGGGTTTAAGATTCTGTCACTCTAGCAACCCATCATCTACTTATTACTTCCCAATTCCTTCCTCTAGGCCCAAATAATGGTGAAGTGTCATGTAGTCGACATTCACATAACACCACTAGAGGAGAGACAACATACATCTCATCAAAATATCGAACGAATACCAAATTCATATGACTACTAATAGCAAGACTTCACCCATGTCCTCAAAAACAAACGTAACTACTCACAAAGCATATTCATGTTCATAATTAGAGGAGTATTAATATGCATTAAGGATCTGAACATATGATCTTCCATCAAGTAAACCAATTAGCATCAACTACAAGGAGTAATCAACACTACTAGCAACCCACAGGTACCAATTTGTGGTTTTGGATACAAGATTGGATACAAGAGATGGACTAGGTTTTGAGAGGAGATGGTGCTGGTGAAGATGTTGATGGAGATTGACCCCCTCCCAATGAAAGGATCGTTGGTGATGACGATGGTGATGATTTCCCCCTCCCGGAGGGAAGTTTCCCGGCAGAACAGCTCCGCCAGAGCCCTAGATTGGTTCCGCCAAGGTTCCGCCTCCTGGCAGCGGAGTTTCGTCCTGTAAGCTTGCTTATGATTTTTTTCAGGGTAAAAGCCTTCATATAGCAGAAGATGGGCACCGGAGGGCCACCAGGGGGCCCGCGAGATAAGGGGGTGTGCCCAGTAGGGGTGAGCGCGCCCCCACCCTCGTGGCCAGGGTGTGGGCCCCCTCTGGTACTTTCTTTGCTCAATAATTCTTATTAATTCCAACAATGACTTCCGTGGAGTTTCAGGACTTTTGGAGCTGTGCAGAATAGTTTCCAATATTTGCTCCTTTTCTAGCCAGAATCCCAGCTGTCGGCATTCTCCCTCTTCTCGATAAACCTTGTAAAATAAGAGAGAATAGCCATAAGTATTGTGATATAATGTGTAATAACAACCCATAATGCAGTAAATATCGATATAAAAGCATGATGCAAATGGATGTATCAACTCCCCCAAGCTTAGACCTCGCTTGTCCTCAAGCGGAAGCCGATATCGAAAAATATGTCCACAAGTTTAAAGACAGAGGTGTCGATAAAAATAAAATACGGACATGAGGGCATCATGATCATTCTTATAACAGCAACATATATAGATTTTGTCATATGATTTCTTATGCTTAAGTAACAATCTATT
Source organism: Aegilops speltoides (assembly GCA_021437245.1). NCBI lineage: Eukaryota > Viridiplantae > Streptophyta > Magnoliopsida > Poales > Poaceae > Aegilops > Aegilops speltoides. The sequence goes on from CM038142.1 coordinate 408,125,983, forward strand.
CACAGTGTCAAGTATGGATCATAAACTTCATTGAAAACTAACAAACTATAATCTCAGTCATTGAAGCAATTGCACTTTATCATAACATCAGAAAGAGTCGAGAATAGAGCTTTTTAGCAAGTCCACATGCTCAACTATCATATAGTGTTCTACAATTGCTAACACTCACGCAATACTTATGGTTATGGAGTTTTAATCGGACACTGAGAAAGATAGGGGCTTACAATATCGCCTCCCAACATATTCACCTTTGGGTGATGTCAAAAATAATAGTTCATGCTAACTTACGTCCAGTTGGATATATATATATATATATATACATACATATATATATATATATATATATATATATATATATATATATATATCGGGATCTTTCCAACACGAGGTGCTTGCCAAAGGATAAAATGAAAAAGGGAAAGGTGAAGATCACCTTGACTCTTTCAAAAAGTAAAAGACATAAAGTAAAAGATAGTCCCTTCGTAGAGGGAAGCAGAGGTTGTCATGTGCTTTTAGGGTTGGATGCACAAAATCTTAATGCAAAAGAACGTCCTTTATATTGCCACTTGTGATATGAACCTTTATTATGCGTCCGTCGCTTTTATTACTTCCATATCACACGATCGTATAAAGCTTATTTTCTCCGCACTAATAAGTCATACATATTTAGAGAGCAATTTTATTGCTTGCAACATGACAACTTACTTGAAGGATCTTACTCAATCCATAGGTAGGTATGGTGGACTCTCATGGCAAAACGGGTTTAAGGATATTTGGAAGCACAAGTAGTATCTCTACTTGGTGCAAGGAATTTGGCTAGCATGAGGGGGAAAGGCAAGCTCAACATGTTGGACGATCCATGACAATATACTTTAACTGAGATGTGAGAAAACATAACCCATTACGTTGTCTTCCTTGTCCAACATCAACTCTTTAGCATGTCATACTTTAATGAGTGCTCACATTTATAAAAGATGTCCAAGATAGTATATTTATATGTGAGAACCTCTCTTTCTTTATTACTTCCTATTAATTGCAATGATGGAAAAAAACTATGTTTGTCAACTCTCAACAACTTTTATGCCTCATACTCTTTATATGTGAAGTCATTACTATCCATAAGATCAATATGAACTCTCTTATTTCTTTTTATTCTTTCTATTTTCTCAAGATCATAGCAGGATAGCAAAGCCCTTGACTCAACACTAATCTTTATTATAGATATCTCACGGACTCGATTACATAAAGGATCACAAAGCAAAACTCAAAACTAATTCAAACCAAAACTTTATTCTACTAGATCTAGACATTACTAAAATGATCGAACTAAGTAAAACGATAAAGATAGGAGTCTAATGGTGATACGATACCGGGGCACCTCCCCCAAGCTTGGCGGTTGCCAAGGGGAGTGCCCATACACATGTTATTATGTCCTCGGAGGTGGTGAAGAAGGAGTTGTTGATGATATTGTCTTCCATCTTCCAAGGCATAGGCTCACCATCATAGAAGGATGATCGAGTCTCCGGGATCCTCAAATCTGCAGCCAAACTCATCCTCTTGAATCTATATTCATACTCACAGTTTTGGTTTTCTAGGTCATAGATCTGGGCTTCGAGGTGCTCGATTTTCTCATGAAGCTTGAAGATGGTCTCCCCAATGTTCTTGGCATCCAGCTTGTGGTTGTTGGTGAACTCCGCAATCATCATTTGCTTGGCGTTGAGTCCACGCTCCACCATCCCTTGGCACTTGAAAACTTGTTGTTCCATAGCTTCGAGCTTTGTCTCCACGCTTACGGTATGCCTTGGTCCCTCCACATCGCGGATGTGCAGCACCCCCTCACGCATCTCAATGGTTTGAGGGTGTTGCAGCAGCTCCACAAGATAGGGGTTGATAAACCTCTCGAAAAACTTGTCCTTGGGAGCGCTTGGAGACGTCATGGTGCTCTAGATCTGTAAGAAAAACAGCTCAAAATGAAAACAGAAGATTTTTGCGTGATACGGTGGTCAAAACCTTCGGGATATTATATAATGAATTTATACCGACCAAAAAAAGTAACATGCAAGAAAACGGAGTCCGGGAGGCACACGAGGTGCCCACGAGGCAGGGGGCATGCCCAATAAGGGTGGGCGCACCTTCCACCCTCGTGGAGGCCTTGTGTCCTTCCCGGATTACTTCTTGTTTTCCTAAATTCTTAAATATTCCAAAATAGAGAAAAATTGCCATTAGAACTGTTTTGGAGTCGGTTTACTTACCGTACCACATACCTATTCCTTTTTGGAGTCTGAAACGTTCTGGAAAGTGTCCCTTATGTATTCCTCCGGGGTTACGATTTCAATAATATTAGTTTCAACATTTATAGGATTACCTGAGATATAATGTTTGATTCTTTGACCGTTCACCACCTTCGGATTTGTGCCTTCGAAGTTGTTGACTTTTATGGTACCGGAGCAATAGACTTCCTCGATAACGTAAGGACCTTCCCATTTAGAGAGAAGTTTTCCTGCAAAAAATCTTAAATGGGAGTTGAATAGCAGCACATAATCACCTACATTAAATTCACGCTTTTGTATCCTTTTGTCATGCCATCTTTTAACTTTTTCTTTAAACAGCTTGGCATTCTCATATGCTTGGGTTCTCCATTCATCAATTGAGCTAATATAAAATAACCTCTTCTCACTGGCAAGTTTCAAGTCATAGTTGAGATCTTTAATGGCCCAATATGCCTTATGTTCAAGTTCAAGAGGTAAGTGACATGCCTTCCCATAAACCATCTTATATGGAGACATACCCATAGGATTTTTATATGCAGTTCAATAGGCCCATAAGGCATCATCAAGTTTCTTGGACCAATTCTTTCTAGATCTATTGACAGTCTTTTGCAAAATTAATTTGAGCTCTCTATTACTCAACTCTACTTGACCGCTAGACTGTGGGTGATAAGGAGATGCGATTCTATGATTAACATCATACTTAGTAAGCATTTTATGAAAAGCACCATGAATAAAATGTGAACCACCATCAGTCGTGAGATATCTAGGCACTCCAAACCTCGGAAAATAACTTCTTTAAGCATCTTAATAGAGGTGTTATGATCAGCACTACTAGTTGGAATAGCTTCTACCCACTTAGTAACATAATCAATAGCAACTAAAATATGTGTATATCCATTAGAGGCAGGAAAAGGTTCCATATAATCAAAGCCCCAAACATCAAATGGTTCAATAACAAGGGAGTAATTATAGGCATTTCTTGACGTCTACTAATATTACCAATTCTTTGATATTCATCACAAGACAAGACAAACTTACGAGCATCTTTGAAGAGAGTAGGCCAATAAAAACCGGATTGCAATACCTTATGTGCAGTTCTATCTCCAGCGTGGTGTCCTCCATATGGTTCAGAGTGACACTTGCGTAGGATCTGTTCCTGTTCATGCTCAGGTACACATCGTCTAATAACACTATCTACTCCTTCTTTATAAAGGTGTGGGTCATCCCAGAAATAATGTCTTAAATCATAAAAGAACTTTTTCTTTTGCTGGTATGTGAAACTAGGTGGTATAAATTTAGCAACAATGTAATTACCATAAACAGCATACCATGGAGAAGTACGAGAAGCATTAATGACCTCTAATTGTTCATCAGGAAAGTTATCATCAATTGGTGGTGGGTCATCAAGAACATTCTCTAACCTAGACAAGTTGTCTGCAATGGGGTTTATGCAAATCAAATTCTTGAAGCAAGAGAATCCATCTAATCAGTCTGGGTTTAGTATCTTTCTTTTCCATAAGATATTTAATAGCAGCATGATCATCATGAATAGTAACTTTAGAATCAACAATATAAGGTCTGAACTTATCACAAGCAAATACAACTGCTAAGAATTCTTTTTCAGAAGTAGCATAATTTATCTGGCAGTATCAAGAGTTTTACTAGCATACTGGATAACATTTAATTTCTTATCAACTCTTTGCCCTAGAATAGCACCTACAGCATAATCACTAGCATCACACGTTATTTCAAAGGGTAAATTCCAATCAGGTGGCTGAACAATAGGTGCAGTGATCAAAGCTTTCTTAAGTATTTCAAATGCTTCTACACAATCATCATCAAAGACAAAAGGAATATCTTCTTGCAATAGATTAGTCAGAGGCCTAGAGATTTTAGAAAAGTCCTTAATGAACCTCCTATAAAAACAGGCATGACCAAGGAAACTTCTTATACCTTTAATGTCCATGGCACATGGCATCTTTTCAATAGCATCAACTTTAGCTTTATCAACTTATAATACCTCTTTCAGAAATTTTATTCCCCAAGACAACGCCTTCATTAACCATAAAGTTGCACTTTTCCCAATTCAAGACGAGACTAGTGTCTTCACATCTCTGCAAAACTCTATCAAGGTTGCTCAAGCAATCATCAAAAGAGGATCCATATACGGAGAAGTCATCCATGAATACCTCACAAATCTTTTCACAAAAGTCAGAGAATATAGCCATCATACATCTTTGAAAGGTAGGAGGTGCATTACATAAACCAAAAGGCATACGTCTATAAGCAAAAGTACCGAAAGGGCAAGTAAAGGTAGTTTTTGATTGATCGTCCGCTGACACAGGTATTTGAGAGAAACCAGAATAACCATCTAGAAAGCAGAAATGTGTATGTTTGGATAGTCTTTCTAGCATTTGATCAATAAAAGGTAAAGGGTGATGATCTTTCTTTGTAGCTTTATTTAACTTACGGAAATCAATTACCATCCTATAACCTGTAATAATTCTTTGCGGAATCAATTCATCTTTATCATTAGGAACAACAGTAATACCTCCCTTCTTAGGAACGCAATGGACAGGACTTACCCAATCACTATCAGCAACGGGATAAATTATACCTGCCTCGAGGAGCTTTAGTATCTCCTTTCTTACCACTTCTTTAATCTTAGGATTTAACCGTCATTGATGATCTCTAACTGGTTTGGAGCGTTCGTCCAATTTAATTTTATGTTGGCATAGAGTGGGACTAATGCCCTTAAGATCATCGAGAGTATATCCTATAGCAGCACGGTGCTTTTTCGGAGTTTTCAATAAGCTTTCCTCTTCCTGCTCTAAAAGGTTAGCACTAATAATAACAGGATATATCTTCTTTTCATCAAGATAAGCAAATTTAAGATTATCAGGTAAAGGTTTGAGCTCAAATAAGGGATCACCCTTGGGTGGAGGGGGATCCCTAAGGATTTCAACATGCAAGTTGAGTTTCAGAATAGGACCCTGTTGAAGGAATACTTCATCTATTTCCCTTCTTTCATTCATAAACATATCATTTTCATGATCTAGCAAATATTGTTCTAACGGATCAGTAGGAGGTACGGCAATAGAAGCAAGACCAATAATTTCATCCTTACTAGGCAATTCTTTATCATGGGGTTGTTTACGAAATTTAGCAAAATTAAACTCATGAGACATATCTCCTAAGCCAATCGTAACAACATGTTTTTTGCAATCTATCCTAGCATTAACAGTATTCAAGAAGGGTCTACCAAATATAATGGGACAAAAACTATCTTGTGGGGAACCAAGAACAAGAAAATCAGCAGGATATTTAACTTTCGCACACAAGACTTCAACATCTCTAACAATCCCAACTGGTGAAATCTCTATTGGCAAGCTTAATAGTGACATCAATATCTTCTAACTCAGCGGATGCAATATCATGCATAATTCTTCATATAAGGAATGAGGCATTGCACTAGCACTAGCACCCATATCACATAAGACATGATAACAATGATCTCCTATTTTAACAGAAACAATAGGCATGCCTACAACAGGTCTATGTATCTTAGCATCGGGTTTAGCAATACTAGCAGCTTCATCACAGAAGTAAATAACATGTCCATCTATATTATCATCCAAGAGATCATTAACCATAGAAATACTAGGCTCAACTTTAATTTGCTTGGGCGGTGTATATGTTCTAGTATTACTCTTACGAACCACAGCTGAAGCTTTAGCATGATCCTTTATCCTAATAGGGAAAGGTGGTTTCTCAACATAAGTAGTACGAACAATAGGATCATTATAAGTGATAATCTTTTCTTCAACTGTAACAGGTGCAACTACTTTTACTTCAATGGGAGGATTATATTTAAACCACTTCTCCTTAGGGAGGTCAACATGAGTAGCAAAAGATTCATAGAAAGAAGCTACTATCTCAGAGTCAAGTCCATATTTAGTGCTGAATCCACGAAAAGTATCGGTATCCATAAAAGATTTAACACAATCAAACGTAGGTGTCATACCTGACTCCTTACCATCATCAGAACCCCAATCTTTAGAGTTTCGTTTAATTCTTTCCAATAAATCCCACTTGAATTCAATAGTCTTCAGCATAAAAGAACCAGCACGGGAAGTATCGAGCATGGTGCGATCATTGAGAGAAAGCCGAGCATAAAATTTTTGAATAATCGTATCTCTTGAGAGCTCATGATTGGGGCATGAATATAACATTGACATAAGCCTCCCCCAAGCTTGAGCGATGCTTTCTCCTCTGCAAGGCCAAAAATTATATATGTAATTACGATCATGATGAACAAGATGCATAGGATAGAACTTCTGGTGAAATTCCAACTTCAATCGTTTATAATTCCAAGATCCCGTATCATCACATAGCCTATACCATGTCAATGCATCTCCCTTCAAAGATAAAGGAAAGACCTTCCTCTTAACAACATCTTCGGGAATACCTGCAAGGTGTAAATTGGGATGCAATGTTCCATCTCCTGCAAAGGGATTAGCTAGCAGTTTCTCTATCATACCCAAAGGAATCTCAAAGTAAACATCTTCAGTAGGTTCAGTAGGTTGAGGAGCAACTCTTTGCTCTACTGGTCGGGGTGAAGATGCCCCGAGCAAGCCCCTTAAAGGATTAGTTTCCATAGTAACAAGTGACAGAAAATTTCAGCACACTATATAAATGTTTCCTTACCAAGTTCCACTCACCAAAGGCGCTTCACTCCCCGGCAATGGTGCCAGAAAAGAGTCTTGATGACCCACAAGTATAGGGGATCTATCATAGTCCTTTTGATAAGTAATAGTGTCGAACCCAATGAGGAGCAGAAGGAAATGACAAGCGGTTTTCAGTAAGGTATTCTCTGCAAGCACTGAAATTGTAGGTAACAGATAGTTTTGTGATAAAATAATTTGTAACAGGTAACAAGCAATGAAAGTAAATAAGGTGCAGCAAGGTGTTCCAATCCTTTTTGTAGCAAAGGACAAGCCTGGACAATTTCTTATAATGAGAAAAGCGCTCCCGAGGACACATGGGAATTATCGTCAAGCTAGTTTCATCACGCTCATATGATTCGCGTTCGTTACTTTGATAATTTGATATGTGGGTGGACCGGTGCTTGGGTACTGCCCTTTCTTGGACAAGCATCCCACTTATCACTAACCCCTATTGCAAGCATCCGCAACTACAAAATAAGTATTAAGGTAAACCTAACCATAGCATGAAACTAGTGGATCCAAATCAACCCCTTACGAAGCAACGCATAAAATAGGGTTTAAGATTCTGTCACTCTAGCAACCCATCATCTACTTATTACTTACCAATGCCTTCCTCTAGGCCCAAATAATGGTGAAGTGTCATGTAGTCAATGTTCACATAACACCACTAGAGGAGAGACAACATACATCTCATCAAAATATCGAACGAATACCAAATTCACATGACTACTAATAGCAAGACTTCACCCATGTCCTCAGGAGCAAACGTAACTACTCACAAAGCATATTCATGTTCATAATTAGAGGAGTATTAATATGCATTAAGGATCTGAACATATGATCTTCCATCAAGTAAACCAATTAGCATCAACTACAAGGAGTAATCAACACTACTAGCAACCCACAGGTACCAATTTGTGGTTTTGGATACAAGATTGGATACAAGAGATGAACTAGGTTTTGAGAGGAGATGGTGCTGGTGAAGATGTTGATGGAGATTGACCCCCTCCCAATGAAAGGATCGTTGGTGATGACGATGGTGATGATTTCCCCCTCCCGGAGGGAAGTTTCCCGGCAGAACAGCTCCGCCAGAGCCCTAGATTGGTTCCGCCAAGGTTCCGCCTCCTGGCAGCGGAGTTTCGTCCTGTAAGCTTGCTTATGATTTTTTTCAGGGTAAAAGCCTTCATATAGCAGAAGATGGGCACCGGAGGGCCACCAGGGGGCCCGCGAGATAAGGGGGTGTGCCCAGTAGGGGTGAGCGCGCCCCCACCCTCGTGGCCAGGGTGTGGGCCCCCTCTGGTACTTTCTTTGCTCAATAATTCTTATTAATTCCAACAGTGACTTCCGTGGAGTTTCAGGACTTTTGGAGCTGTGCAGAATAGTTTCCAATATTTGCTCCTTTTCTAGCCAGAATCCCAGCTGTCGGCATTCTCCCTCTTCTCGATAAACCTTGTAAAATAAGAGAGAATAGCCATAAGTATTGTGATATAATGTGTAATAACAACCCATAATGCAGTAAATATCGATATAAAAGCATGATGCAAATGGATGTATCAACTCCCCCAAGCTTAGACCTCGCTTGTCCTCAAGCGGAAGCCGATATCGAAAAATATGTCCACAAGTTTAAAGGCAGAGGTGTCGATAAAAATAAAATACGGACATGAGGGCATCATGATCATTCTTATAACAGCAACATATATAGATTTTGTCATATGATTTCTTATGCTTAAGTAACAATCTATTCACAAATGTCAAGTATGGATCATAAACTTCATTGAAAACTAACAAACTATAATCTCAGTCATTGAAGCAATTGCACTTTATCATAACATCAGAAAGAGTCGAGAATAGAGCTTTTTAGCAAGTCCACATGCTCAACTATCATATAGTGTTCTACAATTGCTAACACTCACGCAATACTTATGGTTATGGAGTTTTAATCGGACACTGAGAAAGATAGGGGCTTACAATATCGCCTCCCAACATATTCACCTTTGGGTGATGTCAAAAATAATAGTTCATGCTAACTTACGTCCAGTTGGATATATATATATATATATATATATATACATACATATATATATATATATATATATATATCAGGATCTTTCCAACACGAGGTGCTTGCCAAAGGATAAAATGAAAAAGGGAAAGGTGAAGATCACCTTGACTCTTTCAAAAAGTAAAAGACATAAAGTAAAAGATAGTCCCTTCGTAGAGGGAAGCAGAGGTTGTCATGTGCTTTTAGGGTTGGATGCACAAAATCTTAATGCAAAAGAACGTCCTTTATATTGCCACTTGTGATATGAACCTTTATTATGCAGTCCGTCGCTTTTATTACTTCCATATCACACGATCGTATAAAGCTTATTTTCTCCGCACTAATAAGTCATACATATTTAGAGAGCAATTTGTATTGCTTGCAACATGACAACTTACTTGAAGGATCTTACTCAATCCATAGGTAGGTATGGTGGACTCTCATGGCAAAACTGGGTTTAAGGATATTTGGAAGCACAAGTAGTATCTCTACTTGGTGCAAGGAATTTGGCTAGCATGAGGGGGAAAGGCAAGCTCAACATGTTGGACGATCCATGACAATATACTTTAACTGAGATGTGAGAAAACATAACCCATTACGTTGTCTTCCTTGTCCAACATCAACTCTTTAGCATGTCATACTTTAATGAGTGCTCACATTTATAAAAGATGTCCAAGATAGTATATTTATATGTGAGAACCTCTCTTTCTTTATTACTTCCTATTAATTGCAATGATGGAAAAAAACTATGTTTGTCAACTCTCAACAACTTTTATGCCTCATACTCTTTATATGTGAAGTCATTACTATCCATAAGATCAATATGAACTCTCTTATTTCTTTTTATTCTTTCTATTTTCTCAAGATCATAGCAGGATAGCAAAGCCCTTGACTCAACACTAATCTTTATTATAGATATCTCACGGACTCGATTACATAAAGGATCACAAAGCAAAACTCAAAACTAATTCAAACCAAAACTTTATTCTACTAGATCTAGACATTACTAAAATGATCGAACTAAGTAAAACGATAAAGATAGGAGTCTAATGGTGATACGATAGCGGGGCACCTCCCCCAAGCTTGGCGGTTGCCAAGGGGAGTGCCCATACACATGTTATTATGTCCTCGGAGGTGGTGAAGAAGGAGTTGTTGATGATATTGTCTTCCATCTTCCAAGGCATAGGCTCACCATCATAGAAGGATGATCGAGTCTCCGGGATCCTCAAATCTGCAGCCAAACTCATCCTCTTGAATCTATATTCATACTCACAGTTTTGGTTTTCTAGGTCATAGATCTGGGCTTCGAGGTGCTCGATTTTCTCATGAAGCTTGAAGATGGTCTCCCCAATGTTCTTGGCATCCAGCTTGTGGTTGTTGGTGAACTCCGCAATCATCATTTGCTTGGCGTTGAGTCCACGCTCCACCATCCCTTGGCACTTGAAAACTTGTTGTTCCATAGCTTGAGCTTTGTCTCCACGCTACGGTATGCCTTGGTCCCTCCACATCGCGGATGTGCAGCACCCCTCACGCATCTCAATGGTTTGAGGGTGTTGCAGCAGCTCCACAAGATAGGGGTTGATAAACCTCTCGAAAAACTTGTCCTTGGGAGCGCTTGGAGCGTCATGGTGCTCTAGATCTGTAAGAAAAACAGCTCAAAATGAAAACAGAAGATTTTTGCGTGATACGGTGGTCAAAACCTTGGGATATTATATAATGAATTTATACCGACCAAAAAAGTAACATGCAAGAAAGCGGAGTCCGGAGGCACACGAGGTGCCCACGAGGCGGGGCATGCCCAATAAGGGTGGGCGCACCTTCCACCCTCGTGGAGGCCTTGTGTCCTTCGGATTACTTCTTGTTTTCCTAAATTCTTAAATATTCCAAAATAGAGAAAAATTGCCATTAGAACTGTTTTGGAGTCGGTTTACTACCGTACCACATACCTATTCCTTTTGGAGTCTCAAACGTTCGGAAAGTGTCCTTATGTATTCCTCCGGGTTACGATTTCAATAATATTAGTTTCAACATTTATAGGATTACCTGAGATATAATGTTTGATTCTTTGACCGTTCACCACCTTCGGATTTGTGCCTTCGAAGTTGTTGACTTTTATGGTACCGGAGCAATAGACTTCCTCGATAACGTAAGGACCTTCCCATTTAGAGAGAAGTTTTCTGCAAAAAATCTTAAATGGGAGTTGAATAGCAACACATAATCACCTACATTAAATTCACGCTTTTGTATCCTTTTGTCATGCCATCTTTTAACTTTTTCTTTAAACAGCTTGGCATTCTCATATGCTTGGGTTCTCCATTCATCAATTGAGCTAATATAAAATAACCTCTTCTCCGGCAAGTTTCAAGTCATAGTTGAGATCTTTAATGGCCCAATATGCCTTATGTTCAAGTTCAAGAGGTAAGTGACATGCCTTCCATAAACCATCTTATATGGAGACATACCCATAGGATTTTTATATGCAGTTCAATAGGCCCATAAGGCATCATCAAGTTTCTTGGACCAATTCTTTCTAGATCTATTGACAGTCTTTTGCAAAATTAATTTGAGCTCTCTATTACTCAACTCTACTTGACCGCTAGGCTGTGGGTGATAAGGAGATGCGATTCTATGATTAACATCATACTTAGTAAGCATTTTATGAAAAGCACCATGAATAAAATGTGAACCACCATCAGTCGTGAGATATCTAGGCACTCCAAACCTCGGAAAATAACTTCTTTAAGCATCTTAATAGAGGTGTTATGATCAGCACTACTAGTTGGAATAGCTTCTACCCACTTAGTAACATAATCAATAGCAACTAAAATATGTGTATATCCATTAGAGGCAGGAAAAGGTTCCATATAATCAAAGCCCCAAACATCAAATGGTTCAATAACAAGGGAGTAATTATAGGCAGGAAAACTTCACCCATGTCCTCAAAAACAAACGTAACTACTCACAAAGCATATTCATGTTCATAATTAGAGGAGTATTAATATGCATTAAGGATCTAAACATATGATCTTCCATCAAGTAAACCAATTAGCATCAACTACAAGGAGTAATCAACACTACTAGCAACCCACAGGTACCAATTTGTGGTTTTGGATACAAGATTGGATACAAGAGATGAAATAGGGTTTGAGAGGAGATGCTGCTGGTGAAGATGTTGATGGAGATTGACCCCCTCCTGATGAGAGGATCGTTGGTGATGACGATGGTGAAGATTTCCCCCTCCCGGAGGGAAGTTTCCCCGGCAGAACAACTCCGCCGGAGCCCTAGATTGGTTCCACCAAGGTTCCACCTTGTGGCGATGGAGTTTCGTCCCGTAAGCTTGCTTATGATTTTTTTTCAAGGTAAAAGCCTTCATATAGCAGAAGATGGGCACCGGAGGGCGACCAGGGGGCCCACGAGACAGGGGGGCGCCCAGTAGGGGTGGGCACGCCCCCCACCCTCGTGGCCAGGGTGTGGTCCCCCTCTGGTACTTTATTTGCTCAATAATTCTTATTAATTCCAAAAATGACTTTCGTGGAGTTTGGGACTTTTGAGGTGTGCGAGAATAGGTTTCCAATATTTGCTCCTTTTCCGGCCAGAATCCCAGCTGCCGGCATTCTCCCTCTTCATGATAAACCTTGTAAAATAAGAGAGAATAGCCATAAGTATTGTGATATAATGTGTAATAACAGCCCATAATGCAATAAATATCGATATAAAAGCATGATTCAAAATGGACGTATCACCATCTTGGCCTTCAGGTATGCATAGTGAGGGACCATCATGAACTTGGCCAATGCAGGGCGGCCCAAGAGCACGTGATAGGGGTTTTCCAGGTCAACCACCTCAAACCAGATTGGCTCACGGCGGAAGTGATCTCTGTCGCCGAAGAGGGTGTCAATCTTTATCTTGCCAATTGGGGAGCAGGACAGGCCTGGAACTATGCCATGAAAAACAGTCTGGCTTGGCTGAAGTTGATTGGCCTTGATGCCCAGCCGGTCCATGGTCTCTCTGTACAGGATATTGATGTTGTTGCCGCCATCTATCAGCACTCGGCCAAAACGGCAGTTCTGCCTCTCCGTCGCAAAGGTTGCCTCGAGCACTAGTGTGTATGAACCCGGGTTGGGCATCATAGTCGGGTGGTCAGCTTGGCTCCAAGTGATGGGCTTCTCGGACCAGTGCATACGGGTGGGAGCTTCTGTACTGATAGCATTGACCTCTCTATGCTGCTGCCGCCTGTTGTGCCTATCGCTAGCTTGGCTCGTGAAGATAACATAAGCGGCATGTTCTTCAGGGAACTCGTCTTGAATGGCACTGACTGGTTGGGCTGCCGGCTGCTGAACGGCTGGAGCTGGAGGGCCGGCTGGTGGGGGAGGCGGGAGGGCTCGCCTTTGGCGATCCGAGCTAGCCAGTTGCATGGGGTGCCAAGGGCTTGCTCAAAGGAGAGGGCGGGCAGCCATGCTCCCTTGCCAGTTTTCTGCCGCTTGGTGCTGGGCTGACCAGTCGACTGCTGATCTTCGACTGCTGCTACCTGCCGGCTGCTGAGCCTTGCGCTTGTTGTTGTTCTGCTGCACCGGTTGGTGTCACCAGCCAGCGTTTGGGAAGCCGGAGGAAGCACCTTCCCGGTCGCATCCACTCGGAGCTCTAACTTCATGGAGGATTCGGCCATGGCGTACTTGTCCGCTATGATCAGTAGCTTGTCAAGGGTTGCTGGCTCGTCACAGAGGAGCTTGTGCTTGAGCAAGGTGCCCTCTCAGCACCCGGCCGTGAAGTCCTCTATGGCCTGCACCTCATGCACCCATTCGTAGGAGTTGCGTAGCTCGCCCCACCGCGTTAAGTAATCGCGGGTGGACTCGATCGGGCCTTGGACGCACATGGAGAGCTGGTGAGGCTTGGGTGGCCGCTTGTACATGTTGGTGAAGTTGAGGATGAACACTTCGGTGAAGTCCAGCCAGCTGTTGACATTGTACGGCTTTAGGTTGTTCAGCCATGTCAGGACCATGCCCTGGAGCATGAGTGGAACATACTTCACGGCAACACGCCTGTTGCCGCTTGCTATGTTGACTGCGGTGGAGTAGTCCACCATCCAATACTCCGGCATCACGGAGCCGTTGTACTTGGGCGTATCTCATGGGAGCGAGAACCCTTTGGGGAAGGGCTCCCGCGTATGCGGGGGCCGAAACAAGACAGGCTGACTGCATCTTCTTCTTCTATCGCTAGGGATCGAGCAAGCCGGTCGATCCGGTGGTGGGCACCATTCTCTCTGATTCCCTCGTGGTGACCGATCTTGTCTCCGAGAGTCGGGTTCCCAGTGGGCGGCGGGGAAGCGCGCCTCTCCCTGCGCGGGGGAGGCGGGCAGTTGTTGCACCGTTCAACTGCTCTTGGGCGGTCATCGGGGTCGCACTCGATCAAGATGTGCATGTGACGACTGCGGCTTGCAGCCGGCTCTGGGTCGCCTCGGCCGCTTGTAGGGGACCGAGAGGTCACGCCGTGCTCTCGGCGATGAAGGCGGGTCTCATCCGGCACGTCGGGTTCCGCCACACGGCAGGCGGTTTCCTGCTAGAAGGCGGCCTCATCGAGGAGCCGCTGAAGGCGCTCCTTCATGTGGCATCTCTCGTCGCCCTCTAGGTTGTCCAACTCTTCTCCTGCCACCTGGGCGGCGCACAGGTTCTCGATGGGGGTGGCATAGACGGGGCGGTCAGCCCCAAAGATGCTGGCGACGGTGGCAACGCGTTGCCGGACCGCACCCAGCCGGCTGGGCTCTCTAGCAGCCGGAGTGCCGCCTATGGCGCGGTCGACCTCGTGCTGGTAGGCGTCAACAAGGCGCTTCGCAGCAGCCAGCTGCTTGGCGCTGTCGAGGAGCGAAAGGCGGTGTGCCTTCAGGGTTGCCTTGTCCGTGCCGTCCTCGACCGGAGTGGCGAGGGCTCACAGGGTCGAACGGGTCGGATCCTGGTCCGCTCTGGCCGAAGCTCCATCCTGACTGATGACCAGCACCGCTGTGATGGTGCTAGCACTAGTGATGTTATCCGCGCGAGGGAGCGGGTCGTCCATGATCTCTACGTGGTCGGGGTAGGCATCAACATCAATCGATTCGGAGTCGATGACCATCTCCACAGGCAGATCGGTTGAGCCAATGGACTCCAGGTAGTAAGCAGGCTCGTCGGCGAGGTGAAGCTTGCCGAGGAGGTCGATGAGGCAGCTCTTGGAGTTGGCCAAACCCACGTCGGGGGCAGGCTCGTCCATGAGGTGGACGCCGCCGAGGAGATCGGCGAGGGAGCTCGCGACGCAGGCGGCCTCCACGCCGCGCAGATCATCGGCGCAAGCGCCATCGGGCGAGCTGGGCTGGCTGCGCTCTCGAGGAAGAAAATGGGTTCCCGTCCAGAACGTGTCTCCGAACAACAGTGCGTCTTTCCCCAAGGTGGGCGCCAAATGTCGTGGTATTTCCTCGACATATGCCAACGGGTGGCTAATCATGTAGGGGGTCAATAGAACGTTGTCGGGCTCTAGAAGAGGGAGTAGGCAAGACCTCAAACGATGTGGAGTCTTACCCAGGTTCGGGGCTCTCCGAGGAGATAACACCCCTAATCCTGCTCTGCGAGGTCTCCGCATCACTATGATCAATAGCAAATACAAGGTTGCTCCTTGAGCTGTTCGGGCTAGAGGAGGAAGTAGGAAGCTAGCTCTACTTCTCCTTACTATGGGTGTGTGTGATCTAAATGGGCTGAACCCTTTGCATGGGTGACCCTGGGGGGTTTATATAGGCCTACCCCCCAGGGGTACAATGGTAATCCGGCAGGTCCTGGGACCCGGCCATCAGTGCCTCTAAGCTCCGGCTTCTCTGCCGACAGCTGGGGCCCGCCGCCTGGTGGGTCTCGCCAACTGCCGTGAACTCTGCCAACATGTAGGGCCCGCCGCCTGCGGGCCAAGGGGGTCAGGCTACACTATAGCCTTGCCCTTGATGACAATGGCTTGGTCGGGGGGCGCATGGCTGCAGTGTCACTGCCTAGCGGGCGATCACTGTAGCCACACCCCGTCACCTCTGGTTAATTGTGCACAAACTCCTAGGGGAGGGGCGGCCGCTTGCTAGGAGTCGGTCTCCTCTTGAGGCCGCTTGCTCAGGCCCTGCCATCTTCTGGGATACACGGGCTAGTGGAGCCCGCCGCCTACGGGCCATACTAACCGCCCGTCGTGGGGGCATAGTCCCGCCTGACGTAGGCATCGTCATGGGCTGCGTGGCTACAGTGACGTGCCAGGCAAGGGGTGTCTGCCTGGTACATCTGCACTGTGGCCATGTTTCTTCCGGGATTCGGGGGTGGCATGTGGTACTATTGTCACGCCATGTCTTGTCGTACCAGGTGGGTGCAGACTTTGAGGTGGCGATGGGCCGCCTGCCAGGAGTCGGCCCAAACCCTCACCATCTTCTGAGACACGTCGCCTTCTAGGAGGCGGCCTGTTGGCTCCGGCCGGCCATGGAGGCTGGCCTTGCGACCAGTCGGACTAAGGGGCTAGGCTAACCCCGATTTCTTGAAATCTTGATAAGGTATGTGTCGTGGATTTGTCACGGCAGATGTCCTAGTGAAAGGACTTAGTCATGGAGCCATCGCTACGAGTTTACTTGAAGGGGTTAAAGCGGACACAAAGACACGAGGGTTTTATACTAGCTCGGCCCCTTCGATGAAGGTAAAAGCCTACGTCTAGTTGTGATGGAATTGATGTGGTCTCGATGGCTAGGGAGCAAACAAGCTTCGCCTAGACTCGAGTTGTGGTTGTCTCCCTTTGAACCGCCGCCAGGTCATCCCCTTATATACACAGGTGACGTCCGTCGGTTTGTAGAGTCCCAACCGGTTCATACTCGTATCCCGGTTGGTATCTCTCTATTCCTAACTTACAATACAAGTTATACATCAGGCCGGTTTACGGCTATAGACTCTAAACCGACTACAGGCCTTGGGCCTTTATCTGCTTATACCGCTAATGAAGTTAACCCGGCCCAGGCAGGCCGGTTTACGCCTAGTGGTAATATCCCCAACATTAGGCCCCAGATTGATTTGAACTGGTTCATGTCAATCCTTCACAAAATCTTGCATCTTGGATATCTTCTAGAAATTGGTAAATCGCCGTGTCGTCATCACTTCTGGTTCCTGTAAACCGGCATGACGTCATCCTGAAATTTTATCATTTATAACGCCCTCTTTTAATAATAGCTCCTGGATCCTCGCGCTTGACCTAGCTCTGTTGCTTTATAAATAGGACCGAAGGGTCATTTCTTTCCTTTCCCTTCGCCCCTTCTTCGTCTTCCTCGCGCCGCTGGTCTTGGAGCTCCGCCACCGTCGTCGACTTCTGCCTCGTCTTGGGCCGCTGCATCGACCTGAACGTACCAGAGCATTGCGGCATCTTTCCGTGTCTTCTCCATTCCTGGTAAGCTTTCTCCTCTTTTTGACCTAGATCTGTTCTTAGGGTTCCATGTTCATGCTGTGTTCTTCGCGCGTTCATATCTGCTCTCTGACCTTGAATGAATCCATGAACTTGTGTTGTATTTAATAGTGATCTCTACGCATCCGCTGTAGTTTCTCATCTAAGCCCATAGATCTCCCTTTATATCTGCTCCATAGGTCATACATTTCGCCTTACTCCTCGAAATATTTTCTGTTTTTTTTTGTGAGCTCACGTTTGATCCGCAGCTGTAATAGGATCTTGCGAAACTTGTTTCTGCATACTTAGTTATCCATAGCTTCAATCGCTTCCAATGCTTAGGTCAGGCGGTTTAACTTACCATAGAAAAATTGCTAAACTGGTATATATCATTAGTCCCCTGGCTGAACCGCCAGAATCCACATGATACCGCGTTGCAGAAAACCTGTTTATAGATACTGCCTCCGGTTTATCGTAGTTTAGATCAACACCTTCTTTTATCCAGCATGTTCTTGAACCGGATCGCCTATTTCTTGTAGATCTCGCCATGGCCAAACAAGTGTATGAATGCAATTGGGTTCCTTCTCGCGTCACCGAATCACAGCTGGATGACCTAGTCTCGATTGGCGCTTTAGACAATAAAGACACGATCCACTGGAGGGTTCCTAGAGAGGAATGTCCTCCTACACCCCAGGAAGGAGAGGTTGTTGTCTTCGCAGATCACCTGGCCCGGGGCTTCAAACCGCCCGGTTCTAAATTTTACCGGGATGTGTTAGCCAATTTTCAGCTCCGTCCACAGGATATTGGCCCCAACTCCGTCACCAATCTATGCCACTTTCAAGTACTATCTGAAGTATATCTTCAAGAGGAACCTTCTGTTGAATTGTTCAGAGACCTCTTTCATTTAAACTGTCGCACTGAATTCACCGACGGTCCCAATACTGAATTGGGTGGCATGGCTATTCAGAAGAGGAAGGAGATCACTTATCCCCACGTCAAACTCCATACTCACCCCAAGGAGTGGAATGCAACTTGGTTTTATTGCAAAGATACCTCTCACGAGGATGAAAATCCCATGCACGGCTTCCGTCGAGCGGCTGAGCAACACTCACCCTTTTCCACAAAGGCGAGTGCCAAGGAAAGAAGCAAATATGCTCAACTGTCCAAGCTTGAGCCTTTATGGCCAGCGGTTTAACGGAATAGACCTTGCGTTGTTGGATATCATGGAGCATACTGCCTCTAAGCCGCAGTCCGGTTTGATGTGTAAATATCTTGATAGTGTCGACGACCCACTCCGACACACCAAAATCCAACTCTCGATGATGAAGTCACAGATTCGGTAAAGAAGATGTTAAATGAACGGAGCACCTCGTGCTCGAGACGGTCTGCCTCCTTCTGCACCACCAACAAACCGCCCGGTGATAAGATTTTAGTTGCTCCATTATTAAACCTATTATTGCTTTATCGTCGACATTTAATTACTTCGATCCAGGTGATAATCCGTTTTGGAGCAAGAAGCTTTCACAAGATAAAGCGGAGAAGGCGAGGCGCCAACCCGCCCAAGACCAAAGTTATTAAGAAACCAGCTCACAAGAGAAAACCGCGCTTCATCGATCCAGCCATTGATGATGATGGGGTAATCCGGATCTTGAGGTAGAACTTGATTCACTTGGCTTACTTTTTACCGCCTTATTGATGATGATGCTTGTCGTCGACGACGCTGAAGCCAGACAATGCGGGATTATTGAGGTAACTATTCTCTCTTCGATTCGGAAAATTTGCCTTTGCCAAAATTTACGCCAAGCAAAACGGAAAGTTAAATTTTCTCATCCTCTTGCTTATTTGGATCCCAAATTTCTTATGAAGACGCAGCAACATGAAGCTCGCCGCACAACCCGGCACGATGGCTAGGTAGTTACCTCTGCGGTTTGCCAAACAACCGGTTCAACGCGCCGCTCCGAGGTCTCCGACCTTTTTATTGCTTTAAATTCTAAAGCGGGTTTCTTCCGTCAACCTCTTAATCCGTCCGACTCCGATTATCAGGTCACTTCCCATTCATCCTCTGGTGAATCATCAGCCACTCAGCTACCACCATTGAAAATAGTTGTCGGGTAAGAAAAAACCAAGCATATGCCTCCAGTATATTACATAATGGCTTATGCTTTTCACTGACTCTTTGTTTTTCTTTCAGGGCCAAACCGAAACCAAGCAAGAAGGCCCATTTGGATAAAGCGGCCGAAGAAGATGTCGCCCCAGATCATGAGAAAGCGGCAGATGTTGAAGAATTTGCCTCTGAAGATATTCCCAATGATCCTCCGTTACAAGATGATGCTATTCCCGAAGAAAGGCCTGTTAATACTTCAATCTCTGCCAATCCGCCTGCCAGCTCTATCCGGATTGAGAAATCCCACAGTCCTGCTGACCAAACAGCCGTGCCCACACAAACCACCAAGTCTAAAGATGATGATGTTGTGATCACTGGTGAGGGCCGCTTTGAGCCGGGGAATCCTGCCACCTTAACCAGACATACTGTGAAAGAGGATTTTTCCACTTTAAATAAAGGAAAATGGGATGTTGAACTGGAGACATATGCTGCTCTGAGTGCCCAAGACCTTCATTCCGGCTATTTAAACCGGCTTTATACTAGCCGTGACTGTGAAGCTGGCCTGGTCAAGATGATGAGGGATAAATTTGAGGTAACCCATTTATTTACTTACTGCCATTGTATTAATCCTCCTAGCCCCCAAGGGTCGGTTTGTAATCTTGATCAAACCGGGACTTGAATATGTTCCTTAACACTTTTGAAATCCATCCGCATAGCCCCCAAGGGCCAGTTAACTTAGCATAATTAAACCGGGGCTTCAATAGAAAACTGTCCTTGGAAACATACGTAGATCAAATAGCCATTAGCCCCCAAGTGCCAAGTTGAATACTTGTATTGAGCTTGGGACTTTGCAACCTAGTAACATGTATAAAAATTGAAGGTGCATTAGCCCCCAAGTATCGGGCATATAACTTTGTTATGTGGTTGATACTTCAATTTCTTGAACCACTTGTTGAAAATATCGTGCGTATGCAGGTGAGGTGAGAATCAAGGAGGACGGATTGCCGATTCTGAGGCGTTGAAAACCCAACAGGCCGAAACAGACAAGGCCAAGAAAGAATTAAGCAGTGCTTTGGACACCACTGAACAGCTGAAGGAAGGCTTCAAGAAAGAACGGGCTGATTGGGCCACTGAGAAGGCCACTTTAATCAAACGAGCGGAAAATGCTGAAGCTGCCCTTAAACCGGTGGTAGATGAACTTACAGCCGTAAAGCGGCAAGTACACTCCATGACCGCGGCGATCTTTGGTAAGCTCCTTTGAACGTCTGTGATGTTGTCAACCTGCTGTAGTATAAATCCGGTTTGAGACCGTCTCTTTATTGTTGTAGGCACACGCATCGGGCACTTAGGAAATGATGTGCGGAAGAAACTGAAGGCTCTATACACCTTAGTAGAACAACTATATACCGGAGCCCAGCGGATCATCACCACAGCCTCTCATAACAACCCGGCACCTTCTTTACTCCAGGATACTCTGAACAGGTTGTCCATGCTTCCGGACCGGATTGAGGAGGTGAAAAAATCTGCTGCTCGAACCGGAGCTATTACCGCTTTGATCCGGGCCAAGGCATGGGTACCAGATTTTGACCCTGTGGAAGCAGCTCAAGGCTATCCCAGTGTGAAGGAAGATGGCTCTGAATTTAACGAAGAGGATTTACGGGCGATAAACCGTGCAGTGCGCCCTCTAGCTTGCCAGCTAGCTGAAGAGGCAGACCTGACGCATTACCAAGCGCAATACAATGACCAGAACAAGCGCGTGCCTGCCCCAACTCTTGAAGCGGAGAATCTGATCCCTCCAATCCGTAAGCACACTTACGCTCCTGATATTGAACCGTCTTCCCTGATCCATGAAGAGGTTGTTTTCCAAGCTTTAATGGGAATCGACTGGACCACTGTTGATTTCCAGCCAATGGGTAGAGACGAGGAAGCTAAAGCGGCGGAGGATGAGGAGCAGGCTTGAACCGGAAGCCGGTTTGAATAGCTGTCTTTGGCATCTGTCCAAAAGAACAATGACCTTATTTGGGCACCGTGTTGCCTTGTAATAGGATAGTTAATACTTCTATCTTGAGTATGCCTTCGTGCATAGGTACTGAAGCTTTTGTTCGAAAAGAACTCGATTCGTATTTCCTGCAATCAGAAAAATTTGAACTTCGGTGGCAGTTATATCGCCAGCCGGTTTATAATCTTGATACATATAACAATAACATAACAAATAAGCGATACGGAATACCTGCCATGTCTGGGCATGAAGCTGGCTTAGCCAAGCTTGAAGCGGAGGTTTTATAAACCATTACCGTCAATAAAGTGGGGAGAAAAAACAGCTCCCATATAAACCGTGTTGAATCAACACAAGCCCCCTTGTTACTCTATGATGGTAACAGGAAAAAGGTAAACCGGGCATACGTCTCCGGATTAAGGGGGAATCAAATCCATCGTTTGAACCGGAAAAAAGGTGTTTTGTTGATATAAAAGAAATCCAACAAAAACAAAGGTCAAACAAGCCATGAAAACCAAGGTAATGATAAAAAATCGTTTGCAAACATATGCTATACTGAGCTGTTCAGATGGTATTACCATGGTCGGACAGGATCAAGCCCCCAATAGGTGTGACAATGATTCAAGTCAGCCAGGTACCCAAATGACTCGTGGCATATATGCCAGATCAAGAGGCGTGGCAATGGTTCGGGTTCGACCATGCCCCTAAGTGATTTGATGGCCTTAGGCCGACCAAGAGGCGTGACTGGTTCAGACTTGACCATGTCCCCAAGTGATCTGGTGGCTGTCGCCTATCAAAAGGTGTCGCGTTGGTTTGGACTCGACCAAGGCCCCTAGTGATATATAAAAAAGCAAATGTCAAGGGGTAAACTGGAGGCCGCTTTAAAAATAAAGGTACTCCATGTAACCACGCATGATAAGAAAGACAGAGACCCCGCTTTAGCTGAGGCTCCAGTTTTATTATATCAAGATAATATATACCTTTGTCATGATATGTACATAGATAGAGCCGATGGTTCAAGTGTAGTAAGGCCGAAGATGAGCTATGTTCCACGGCCTGTTGGTCTCCTCCTCTGATGTGCGTGAGTCTTGATGCTCTCGAATATCAATCAGATAGTATGACCCGTTGTGCAGATTCTTGCTGACCACGAAAGGTCCCTCCCAAGGTGGGGATAACTTGTGCATATCTGTCGGGTCTTGGATGAGTCGAAGCACCAAATCTCCTTCTTGAAAGGTTCTGGTTCTAACCTGGCGACTGTGATAACGACGAAGATCTTGCTAGTAAATCGCCGAACGGGCAGCTGCTATATCACGCTCCTCGTCCAATAGGTCCAAAGCATCTTGCCGTGCTGTCTCGTTTTCCGCTTCAACATAAGCTGCCACACGAGGCGAATCGTGCCGGATATCGCTGGGGAGAACTGCCTCTGCTCCATAGACCATGAAAAACGGTGTGTATCCAGTGGACCGGTTTGGCGTAGTATTGATACTCCATAGCACAGATGGTAGCTCTTCAACCCGGCATCCTGGTGTCCTCTGTAATGGGACCATAAGCCGGGTTTGATGCCTCGTAAGATCTCTTGATTAGCTCGTTTTGCCTGTCCATTGGACTGGGGGTGTGCCACTGATGACACGTCAAGCCGGATGTGCTCACGTTCACAGAACTCCTTCATAGCACCCTTGGATAAATTGGTACCATTGTCAGTAATGATACTGTGTGGAAAGCCAAACCGGAAAATCACCTTTTTGATGAACTGCACCGTTGTTGCTGCATCACACTTGCTGACAAGCTCCGCTTCAACCCACTTGGTAAATTTGTCAACTGCCACCAAAAGGTGAGTTTTCTTATCCTTGGATCTTTTAAAAGGTCCAACCATATCCAGCCCTCAAGTTGCAAACGGCCACATTATTGGGATCATCCTCAACTCTTGAGCCGGCACATGAGCACGTCTTGAAAATTTCTGACATCCATCACACCGTTTAACCAAGTCCTCCGCATCGGCGTCTTGTTGTCAACCATAAAACCCGTGATTTAAACGCCTTTGCTACCAGAGACTTTGAACCGGCGTGGTGTCCACAATCCCCTTCATGGATTTCCCTTAAGATTTCACAGCCTTCCTCAGGAGAAACACAACGTTGAAATGCCCCTGATATACTGCAATGATGTAATTCACCATTGAGAATCGTCATAGACTTAGATCGCCGGACTATCTGTCTGGCCAGAATCTCATCTTCTGGCAACTCCCCTCGGGTCATGTACGCAAGAAAAGGAATCGTCCAATCCGGAATAGCATGTAGTGCTGCCACTAATTGAGCCTCCGGATCAGGAATAGCCAAATCCGCTTCACCTGGGAGCTGGACTGACGGGTTGTGCAATACGTCCAAAAAGACATTAGGCGGGACCGATTTGCGCTGAGAACCCAACCGGCTTAAAGCGTCCGCCGCTTCATTCTTCCGGCGGTCCACATGATCCACTTGATAACCCTTGAAGCAACCCGCAATATTATCCACTTCCCGGCGATATGCAGCCATGAGCGGGTCCTTAGAATCCCAAGTGCCAGACACCTGCTGAGCCACAAGGTCCGAGTCACCAAAGCACTTAACCCGGCTTAAGTTCATCTCTTTAGCCAACCGGAGACCATGGAGCATGGCTTCGTACTCAGCTACATTATTAGTACAAGGGAACATTAAGCGGGGAACATAACAAAACTTATCACCTCGTGGGGAAGTTAATACGACTCCAGCCCCCGAGCCTTCCAACTGCCTGGATCCATCAAAATGAATAGTCCAATATGTGTGATCCGGCTTCTCCTCGGTGCTTGTAACTCCTCAATCATTAATGAAATCGACAAGTGCTTGAGACTTCACCGCCGTCCGAGGTACATACTTGATCCATGTGGCCCAAGCTCTATGGCCCACTTGGCAATCCGACGATCGCCTCCGGTTACGTATGATATCACCGGGGAGCTGAGGCGACCCATTGTGATGGGGTGCCCTTGAAAATCTTGCTTCAACTTCCGGTGGCCATGAAGACACCATAGACTAGCTTCTGCCAATGCGGATACCTTTGCTTGGACTCAATGAGCACCTCGCTGATATAATAAACCGGCCGCTGAACTGGATATTCCTTGCCTGCCTCCTTGCGTTCCACCACAATAGCCACGCTAACTGCTCGAGCATTGGCTGCTACATATAATAATAGTGGCTCCTTGTCAACCGGAGCTGCAAAACAAGCGGATTAGCTAATCGCCGCTTTAAGTCCTCAAATGCTTCATCGTGCCGGACTCGAGACGAAATTATCTGTCTTCCTCGGCATTTGGTACAAAGGATGGCCTTCTCTCCGAGGCGGTGATAAACCGGCTCGATCTTGGCGATTCTGCCCGTAAGCGCTGAACATCATTGATACACTTCGGTTTAGCCAGGAAGTAATAGCCTTAATTTTCTCGGATTAGCCTCAATTCCTCTGTTAGACACGAAATCCCAATAACTTGCTGCGGAACACCAAAGACACACTTGGCGGATTAAGCATCATTTTGTAAATCATAAGTTGTCAAAGGTTTCCTTCAAATCATCCACCAGCGTCTCATACGCCTTGATTTCACTACAATATCATCCACATAGGCGTGCACATTGCGGCCGATCTGTTTATCTGAGCAATTGCATGCGCACCAGCGATAGGTAGCTTGGGCACTCTTGAGCCGAAGGGCATAGATACATAGCGAAGGCTCCAAAGGGAGTGATAAACACTGTTTTCTCCTGGTCCTTAACCGCCATTTTGATCGATGATATCGAATCGCATCCAAAAACTCAAGCGCTCACAACCTGCCGTGGCATCAATGATCGATCAATGCGGGGGAGGGCAAAAGGATCCATTGGACAGGCCTTGTTAAGATCTGTAATCCACACACATCGCCAAGTGCCGTTTTCTTAAGAACCAGCACCGGATTAGCAAGGCACTCTGGATGAAACACCTCAATGATAAAGCCGGCTGCCAAAAGCCCGCCACTTCCTCTCAATGGCTTTGTGCCTTTCTTCGTTAAACCGGCGGAGGAATTGTTTCACGGTTTATACTTAGGATCCACATTAAGAGTGTGCTCGGCGAGTTCCTCGGTACACGGCATGTCGGATGGCTTCCATGCAAAGATGTCCCGATTCTCACGGATGAACTTCGATGGCGCGCTTTCCTATTGGGATCGAGTTGGCACCGACGATGAACTGCTTGGACGAATCGCGGGCACAAAGTCAACAAGCTTAGTCTCAGCTGCCGATTTAAACTTCAGATCCAAATCATGCTTTGTAGTTAGCTTCTTCAAAGGGGTCATATATGCCGGATCAACATTGTCCTTATAGAACTTCAACTCCTCCGTGGCACAGACCGACTCTGCATAAGCTGCATCATCTTCCTCACATTCCAAAGCGACCCTGCGGCTCCCATGAACCGTTATCGTCCCCTTGTAACCCGGCATCTTGAGCTGCAAGTAGATATAGCAAGGTCGCGCCATGAACTTAGCATAAGCTGGCCGCCCAAACAAGGCGTGATACGGGCTCCGGATCTTCACCACCTCAAAGGTTAGTTTTTCAGACCGGGAATCGTGCTCGTCCCCAAAAGCCACATCTAGGGCTATCTTACCAACAGGATATGCAGATTTGCTTGGTACTACACCATGGAACACCGTATTAGACGGTCTGAGATCCTTGTCTGTTAGACCCATGCGGCGGAATGTCTCATAGTATAGTATGTTAATTCTGCTTCCTCCATCCATAAGCACTTTGGTGAACTTATAACCCCCACACGAGGGTCTACCACTAATGCCGGTGGCGGGATTATCAACCCGGGCGGATGATCCTCTCTGCTCCACACGATAGGTTGCTCCGACCAGCGTAAGTAGCGTGGCAAGGCGGTACAACAGAGTTCCTTTGCTCGCTTGTGGAGTTTTGATCGCTTATCCAAGCTAGTTGTGAAAACATGATATTGCCCATTGTTCATTTGTTTTGGCTGGCTCGATAACCCATTGCTGCTGCTGATTATTACGGTTGTTGTGACCGCCGATTGAGACTGAACGGAGGCTCCATCATGACTGGCCCATGGAAACGGATCTGAACCGCCACTTGACCCATGGTCATACCGGAAGGCATTAGAGTTT
The DNA here is from genome assembly GCA_021437245.1 of Aegilops speltoides. Taxonomy (NCBI): domain Eukaryota; kingdom Viridiplantae; phylum Streptophyta; class Magnoliopsida; order Poales; family Poaceae; genus Aegilops; species Aegilops speltoides. Next base: position 408,152,670 of record CM038142.1, read on the forward strand.
TTGAACTCCTGCATAATATAACAATCCTTCCAAAGGTGGGTAGCCGGCGACTCCTTCTTCCCGTGTTTTGGGCAAGGCTGATTCAGTAAATAATTCAAACGGCTTCCATTAGGATTGGGAGCCCCATTACGATTTGCCGCTTTACCTCTGCGCCGCTGCCCCCTGTCATGTGCATTAGTATTGGCCACAAAGTCCATATTGCCATCCGCTTTACGCTTGCCTCCGTTTCCATGACCCGCCGGTTTGTACTGTTGCCCCTTGGAGTTGTTATTCTTCTTTCCCTTCCCTGCTTCATCATCATTAGCCTCGGGATCCTTGGTACTGTCCGAATCAGCATACTTCACTAAACTAGCAGTTGCCTTCCAGGGTTAAGATCGCAGAGTCAACATTAATCCTGTCAGATGAGTGCAAAATTTCCGAAACGCGGCGCACCCAACGGGTCGTTGATTCTCCTTCCTCCTAGACACAAGCCGCCAAGTCTACTATGGACTTGGGCTGCTTACATGTATCCTTGAAATTCTGGATAAACCGGGCCCGCAACTGGGCCCATGAGCTGATAGAGTTGGGCGGTAGGCTCTTCAACCAAGTACGAGCCGTGCCTTCAAGCATCATGGTGAAGTATTTTGCACACGCAGTCTCATCCACGTCTAGCATCTCCATGGCCATCTCATAACTCTCTACCCACGCTTCAGGGGACAAATCGGCGGTGTAATTTGGTACCTTGTGCGGACCCTTGAAATCTTTAGGCAGGCGCACATTGCGTAAAGCGGGGATTAAACAAGGCACTCCCAAAGCGGATCGACTCCTGGTCAGCGAAGGTGGTAAGGCGGACGGTGTAAGTTGACCCGCATCATCTGCGCTGCTAATTGGCCTCCGCCGTGCGGGCCGGTCCACCACCTCCGAGCATCGCGGATGCCACCCACGGGTTATTGCCACGGGCGCTTCACGGTCCAGCGCATTGCTCGTCACGGCGGTTCATCCACGCGCTGCTATAGCTCCGGCTTGGGCCAGGCGCGAAGTGAATCGATCACGGCTGTCGAATATGCTTCTGCTGAATCAGCGCGGTCGGAGAAGCTCCTTAACCGGTAGCGTCTCTACGCTTCTATGGGAGTCCCCTTCGATGGGATAGCCTCAATCGCGGCGGCTGCCACAAGGTTGTCCATAGGGTTAGAATAATGGCACAGGCGTCTGAACGGCGGAGGAACCACAATGTTCTCTGAGGAGGCTCCATCGAGCGAGGTTGGACCGTCGCCCACGGTCTGGTGCCTCAATTCGGTTTGTCTCCGGTCTTTGCGGATTCTGGGTCCAGCTCGAAGTGCGAAAAGAGATTTTGGGTCAAACCCTAATGGCGGCGTGATCTATACTTCCGCTTCAACACCTCTGCGACGCGTTACGGTCAAGCATGAGTTTGTAGGCACAGGCGTCCAGCGGCCCGCTCTGCAGCCATCTGTCTTTTTCTGCTGCTAGATCCGCTTTGGCTTGCGCGATCTGTTCTTTCACTTCGCAATCTCGCATTATGGACCTCTGATCCGCGGATTGTCCTCTACCATAAGCGCAGCTAGTGCATCAAACAGATCGATAGAACTTGAACGGCGGGCGCTCAAGGCCTCCTGCCCTGCTTTGCCGCTGCCATTGTTGATCCGGAAAGCATCGCTGTGGCGGTCGAAGAGTGATTCGCCGCTGTGTACCGCCATGAATATTCCAACCGGTTGATCGGCACGGGGTCCGGAATCTCGTCGCCATCGGAACAGCCCTAACCATATCGTCTTATGGCGAATGCGGTGATTGATCTCTCTGTTGAGGACTCGTCACCAGAATAGACGACGGTCTCACTACCGTGTTCTGATCCGTCCTCGCGCTCTCCTCCGTGGATGACTCCGACGAAGACACGCTTCACGGCCGGTTTAGCCCGGGTAGATCTCGCACGCTAAGCCGTCTCGATGAGGTCGGTGCAGATGTCCGGCTCAGGCCCAGGCTCATCGATCTTGCCGATGAAGACGTGTATGCCACCAAAGGGGACCCGGTACCCGTACTCGATCGAATCGGCCTCTGGACCCCATCCTGCGTCGTCGATGTAGATCCGGCCGCGACGAATCTTGGTCATCCGGCCCACAACATAGCCTTCGAGTCCCCTGAGCTTGCCCTCCAAGATCGTCAAACCATCGTGCGATAGCCCCACGGTGGGCGCCAACTGTCGTAGATTTGTCACGGCAGATGTCCTAGTGAAAGGACTTAGTCGTGGAGCCATCGCTATGAGTTTACTTGAAGGGGTTAAAGCGGACACAAAGACACGAGGGTTTTATACTAGTTCGGCCCCTTCGATGAAGGTAAAAGCCTACGTCTAGTTGTGATGGAATTGATGTGGTCTCGATGGCTAGGGAGCAAACAAGCTTCGCCTAGACTCGAGTTGTGGTTGTCTCCCTTTGAACCGCCGCCGGGTCATCCCCTTATATACACGGGTGACGTCCGTCGGTTTGTAGATTCCCAACCGGTTCATACTCGTATCCCGGTTGGTATCTCTCTATTCCTAACTTACAATACAAGTTATACATCAGGCCGGTTTACGACTACAGACTCTAAACCGACTACAGGCCTTGGGCCTTTATCTTCTTATACCGCTAGTGAAGTTAACCCGACCCAGGCAGGCCGGTTTACGCCTAGTGGTAATATCCCCAACAGTATGGATGAGGCTACCCAGGGTCTATCCCCCATCACAATACTACTCTAGGGTTCATGAATCATGTAGTGATAACCCACAAGTGTAGGGGATCAATTGTAGCCTCTTTCGATAAGTAAGAGTTCCGAACCCAAGGAGGAGCTAAAGGCAGAACAAATATTCCCTCAAGTTCTATCGACCACTGATACAACTCTACGCACGCTTAGCGTTCGCTTTACCTAGAACAAGTATGAAACTAGAAGTACTTTGTAGGTGTTGTTGGATAGGTTTGCAAGATAATAAAAAGCACGTAAATAAAAAGTAGGGGCTGTTTAGATAGGTTTGCAAGTTTTAATAGACAGCTTTTTGTCACGAGAAAGTTATTTGTCCCTAGGCAATCGATAACTAAACCGGTAATCACTATTGCAATTTCATTTGACGGAGAGGCATAAGCTAACATACTTTATCTTCTTGGATCATATGCACTTATGATTGGAACTCTAGCAAGCATCCGCAACTACTAAATATCATTAAGGTAAAACCCAACCATATCATTAAAGCATCAAGTCCCCTTAATCACATACGCCACAACCCCCTTACTTGGGTTTATGCTTATGTCACTCAAGCTACCCACTATAAGCGAATCATGAACATATTGCTACACCCTACAGCAGCAATCCCTCACGCTTGCACGACACGGAGGGCACAATAGGACAACACCAATAATAAAACATTCAACTCAAACCAATCACGATCATCAATTAACCCATAGGACAAAACGGATCTACTCAAACATCATAAGATAGCCATACATCAGTGGGAAATAATATATAGCGTTGAGCACCATGTTTAAGTAGAGATTACAGTGGGAAAAAGAGAGGTTACACCGCTGCATAGAGGAGGGAAGAGTTGGTGATGAAGGCGATGAAGTTGTTGGTGTAGATCGCAGTGATGATGATGGCCCCGGCGGCGTTCTGGCGCCACCAGAAGCGAGGGGGAGAGAGCCCCCCTTCTTCTTCTTCCTTGACCTTCTCCCTAGATGGGAGAAGGGTTTCCCCTCTGGTGCTTGGGTCCCATGGCATGGGAGGGGCGAGAGCCCCTCCGAGATTGGATCTGTTTCTTTGTCTCTCTCTGTTTCTGTGCTCTCAGATTCTGCCCTCTCACCGTTTCTTATATATCCGGAGATCCGTAACTCCGATTGGATTGAAACTTTCGCCCAAATTTTTCTCCAAAAATTAGCTTTCTTGCCAAAAAAGAAGAGCGTCAACCGCCTTACGGGGTGCCCACGAGGGTCAGGGGCGCGCCCCTGCCTCGTGGCCCCCTCGGGAACCGTCTCGTGTTGGTTTTTCTTCCCAAAAATCATAAATATTCCAAAAAAATGATCTCCGTCCATTTTTATCCCGTTTGGACTCCGTTTGATATTGGGTTTCTGTGAACCATAAAACATGCAACAAACAGGTACTGGCACTGGGAACTGGATCAATATGTTAGTCCCAAAAATAGTATAAAAAGTTGCCAAAAGTATATGAAAGTTGAATAATATTGGCATGGAACAATCAAAAATTATAGATACGACGAAGACGTATCAGCATCCCCAAGCTTAATTCCTGCTCGTCCTCGAGTAGGTAAATGATAAAAAGATAGTTTTTGATGTGGAATGCTACCTAGCATAATCTTGATCATATGTCTAATCACGGCATGAATATTAAGACACGGGTGATTCAAAGCAATAGTCTATCATTTGACATAAAAACGATAATACTTCGAGCGTACTAATAAAGCAATCATGTCTTTTCAAAACAACATGGCCAAAGAAAGTTATCCCTACAAAATCATATAGTCTGGCTATGCTCCATCTTCATCACACAAAATATTCAAATCATGCACACCCCAATGACAAGCCAAGCAATTGTTTCATACTTTTGATGTTCTCAAACCTTTTCAACTTTCACGCAATACATGATGTGAGCCATGGATATAGCACTATAGGTGGAATAGAATATGATGGTGGAGGTTATGTGGAGAAGACAAAAAGGGAGAAAGTCTCACATCAACGCGGCTAATCAACGGGCTATGGAGATGCCCATCAATTGATGTCAATGTGAGGAGTAGGGATTGCCATGCAACGGATGCACTAGAGCTATAAGTGTATGAAAGCTCAAACTGAAACTAAGTGGGTGTGCATCCAACTTGCTTGCTCATAAAGACCTCGGGCATTTGAGGAAGCCCATCACGGAATATACAAGCCAAGTTCTATAATGAAAATTCCCACTAGTATATGAAAGTGATAACTCAAGAGACTCTCTATATGAAGAACATGGTGCTACTTTGAAGCACAAGTGTGGTAAAAGTATAGTAACATTGCCCCTTTTTTTCTTTCTTTTTTCTTTTTTTTGCGGGCTTCTTTGGCCCCTTTTTTTATTTAGGCTTCTTTGGCCTCTCTCTTTTTTATTTTTTTATTTTTTTTATGGGGCAATGCTCTATAAGGATGATCATCACACTTTTATTTACTTACAACTCGGTACTACAACTCGATACTAGAACAAAGATATGACCCTATATGAATGCCTCCGGCGGTGTACCGGGATGTGCAATGATCTAGCATAGCAAAGATATCAAAAAACGGACAAGCCATGAAAACATCATGCTAGCTATCTTACGATCATGCAAGGCAATATGACAATGAATGCTCAAGTCATGTATATGATGATGGTGGTTGCATGGCAATATATCTCGAATGGCTATGGAAATGCCATGATAGGTAGGTATGGTGGCTGTTTTGAGGAAGATATAAGGAGGCTTATGTGTGATAGAGCGTATCGTATCACGGGGTTTGGATGCACCGGCGAAGTTTGCACCAACTCTCGAGGCGAGAAAGGGCAATGCGCGATACCGAAGAGGCTAGCAATGATGGAAGGGTGAGAGTGCGTATAATCCATGGACTCAACATTAGTCATAAAGAACATACTTATTGCAAAAATCTATTAGTCATTGAAACAAAGTACTACAAGCATGCTCCTAGGGGGGTAGATTGGTAGGAAAAGACCATCGCTCGTCCCCAACCGCCACTCATAAGGAAGACAATCAATAAATACCTCATGCTCCAACTTCGTTACATAACGGTTCACCATACGTGCATGCTACGGGAATCACAAACTTCAACACAAGTATTTCTACAATCCACAACTACCCACTAGCATGACTCTAATATCACCATCTTTATATCGCAAAACTATTGCAAGGAATCAAACATACCATATTCAGCGATCTACAAGTTTATGTAGGATTTTATGACTAACCATGTGAATGACCAGTTCCTGTCATCTCTCTAAATAGATATAAGTGAAGCAAGAGAGTTTAATTCTTTCTGCAAAAGATATGTCCATGCTCTAACAAATATAAGTGAAGCAAAAGAGCATTCTACAAATGGCAGTTTTCTATGTGAAGAGAAACAGGCAATCCAAACTTCAAATGATATAAGTGAAGCACGTGAAGCATTCTATAAAGCCATACTCAAAAGATTTAAGTGAAGTGCAATGAGCATTCTATAAATCAACCAAGGACTATCTCATACCAGCATGGTGCATAAAAGAAAAGTGAAAACTAAATGCAAAAGACGCTCCAAGACTTGCACATATCGCATGAACGAAATGAATCCGAAAACATACCGATACTTGTTGAAGAAAGAGGGGATGCCTTCCGGGGCATCCCCAAGCTTAGACGCTTGAGTCTCCTTGAATATTTACTTGGGGTGCCTTGGGCATCCCCAAGCTTAGACGCTTGAGTCTCCTTGAATATTTACTTGGGGTGCCTTGGGCATCCCCAAGCTTGAGCTCTTGCCTCTCTTCCCTTTCCTCATATTGAGACTGTTGGGGAACGTAGCAGAAATTCAAAATTTTCTACGCATCACCAAGATCAATCTACACAGTAATATAGCAATGAGGGAATGAGAGTGCATCTACATACCCTTGTAGATTGCTAAGCGGAAGCATTCAAGTGAAAGGGGTTGATGGAGTCGTACTCGTCGTGATCCAAATCACCGATGATCCTAGTGCCAAACGGACGGCACCTCCGCGTTCAACACACATGCAGCCCGGTGACGTCTCCCATGCCTTTATCCAGCAAGGAGAGAGGGAGAGGTTGGGGAAGACTCTGTCCAGCAGCAGCACGACGGTGTGGTGGTGGAGGAGGAGCGCGGAACTCCAGCAGGGCTTCACCAAGCACTACGAGAGACGAGGAGGGAGAGGGGTAGGGCTGCGCCAACAGGAGAAGAACTTCATGTGTGGGCTACCCCTTTGCCTCCACTATATATAGGGGGAGGGAGGGCTGAGCCCCCACCTAGGGTTCCCTCCCTAGGGGTGACGGCAGCCCCAATCCCCATCTGGGGTGGCGGCCAAGTGTGGGGGAGAGGGAGGCGCACCACGCATGGGCCTTTAGGGCCCATCTGCCCTAGGGTTTGCCCCCTCTTCTCTCTAGGCGCATGGGCCTTGGTGGGGAGGCGCCGCAGCCCACCTAGGGGATGGTCCCCTCTCACACTTGGCCCATGTATGCCTCCAGGGCCCGTGGCCCCTCCCGGTGGACCCCCGGACCCATCCGGTGGTCCCGGTACACTACCGGTGATGCCCGGAACACTTCCGGTGGCCAAAACCATACTTCTTATATATCAATCTTTACCTCCGGACCATTCCGGAGCTCCTCGTGACGTCCGGGATCTTATCCGAGACTCTGAACAATATTCGGTAACCGTGTACATACTTTCCCTATAACCCTAGCGTCATCGAACCTTAAGTGTGTAGACCCTACGGGTTCGGGAGACACGTAGACATGACCGAGACAATTCTCTGGCCAATAACCAACAGCAGGATCTGGATACCCTTGTTGGCTCCCACATGTTCCACGATGATCTCATCGGATGAACCACGATGTCGAGGATTCAATCAATCATGTATTCAATTCCCTTTGTCTAGCGGTATAGTACTTGCCCGAGATTCGATCGTCGGTATCCCGATACCTTGTTCAATATTGTTACCGGCAAGTCTCTTTACTCGTTCCGTAACACATCATCCCGTGATCAACCCCTTGGTCACATTGTGCACATTATGATGATGTCCTACCGAGTGGGCCCAGAGATACCTCTCCGTCACGGAGTGACAAATCCGATCTCGATTCGTGCCAACCAGCAGACACTTTCGGAAATACCCGTAGTGTACCTTTATAGCCACCCGATTACGTTGTGACGTTTGGTACACCAAAGCATTCCTACGGTATCCGGAGTTGCACAATCTCATGGTCTAAGGAAATGATACTTGACATTAGAAAAGCTTTAGCATACGAACTACATGATCTTTGTGCTAGGCTTAGGATTGGGTCTTGTCCATCACATCATTCTCCTAATGATGTGATCCCATTATCAACGACATCCAATGTCCATGGTCAGGAAACTGTAACCATCTATTGATCAACGAGCTAGTCAACTAGAGGCTTACTAGGGACATGGTGTTGTCTATGTATCCACACATGTATCTGAGTTTCCTATCAATACAATTATAGCATGGATAATAAACGATTATCATGAACAAGGAAATATAGTAATAATAACTAATTTATTATTGCCTCTAGGGCATATTTCCAACAGTCTCCCACTTGCACTAGAGTCAATAATCTAGTTCACATCGGCATGTGTTAACACTCACCGGTCACATCGCCATGTGACCAACATCCAAAGAGTTTACTAGTGTCTAAACTAGTTCACATCATCATGTGATTAAGACTCAGTGAGTTGTGGGGTTTGATCATGTTTTGCTTGTGAGAGAGGTTTTAGTCAACGGGTCTGCAACATTCAGATCTGTATGTACTTTGCAAATCTCTAGGTCATATTGTAAATGCTGCTTCCACGCTCCACTTGGAGCTATTCCAAATGGTTGCTCCACTATATGTATCCGTTTTGCTACTCAGAGTCATTCAGATAGGTGTTAAAGCTTGCATCAACGTAACCCTTTACGCCGAACTCTTTATCACCTCCATAATCAAGAAACATGTCCTTATTAATCCAAGGACAATTTTGACCGCTATCTGGTGATCCACTCCTTGATCACCTTTGTACCCTCTTGCTAGACATGTGGCAAGGCACACATCGGGTGCGGTACACAGCATAGCATACTAAGGAGCCTACTTCTAAGCATAGGGGACGACCTTCGTCCTTCCTCTCTATTCTGCCGTGGTCGAGCTTTAAGTCTAAACTTCATACCTTACAACTCAGGCAAGAACTCCTTCTTTGACTGATCCATCTTGAACACCTTCAAGATCATGTCAAGGTATGTGCTCATTTGAAAGTACCATTAAGCGTTTTTTGATCTATCCTCATAAATCTTGATGCTCAATTTTCAAGCAGCTTAATCCAGGTTTTCTATTGAAAAACACTTTTCAAACAACCCTATATGCTTTCCAGAAACTCTACAACATTTCTGATCAACAATATGTTAGCAACATATACTCATCAGAAATTCTATAGTGCCCCCACTCACTTCTTTGGAAATACAAGTTTCTCATAAACTTTGTACAAACCCAAAATCTTTGATCATTCCATCAAAGCACATATTCTGACTCCGAGATGCTTGCTCTAGTCCATGGTAGGATTGCTGGAGCTAGCATACCTTTTAGCATCCTTAGGATCGACAAAACCTTTCTGATTTGTATCACATACAACCTTTCCTTACGAAAACTGGTAAGGAAACTCGTTTTGACATCCATCTACCAGATTTCATAAATGCAGCTAATGCTAACATGATTCCGACGGACTTAAGCATCGCTACGGATGAGAAAATCTCATCATAGTCAACTCCTTGAACTTGTTAAAAACTCTTTGCCACAAGTCGAGCTTCATAGACGGTGACATTACCGTCCACGTCCGTCTTCTTCTTAAAGATCCATTTATCTCAATGGCTTGCCGATCATCGGGCAAGTCCACCAAAGTCCATGCTTTGTTCTGATACATGGATCCTATCTCGGATTTCATGGCTTCTAACCATTTGTCGGAATATGGGCCCACCATCGCTTCTCCATAGCTTGTAGGTTCATTGTTGTCTAGCAACATGACCTTCAAGACAGGATTACTGTACCACTCTGAAGTAGTACGCATCCTTGTCACCCTACGAGGTACGGTAGTGACTTGACGCGAAACTTCATGATCACTATCATAAGCTTCTACTTCAATTGGTGTGGGTGCCACAGGAACAACTTCCTGTGCCTTGCTACACACTAGTTGAAGTGATGGTTCAATAACCTCATCAAGTCTCCACCATGCTCCCACTCAACTTTCCGAGACAAACTTTTCCTCGAGAAAGGACCCGATTCAAGAAACAATCCCTATTGCTTTCGGATCTGAATTAGGAGGTATACCCAACTGTTTTGGGTGTCCTATGAAGATGCATTTTATCCGCTTTGGGTTCGAGCTTATCAACCTGAAACTTTTTCACATAAGCGTCGCAGCCCCAAACTTTGAAGAAACGACAACTTAGGTTTCTCCAAACCATAGTTCAAACGGTGTCGTCTCAACGGAATTACGTGGTGCCCTATTTAAACTGAGTGCGGTTGTCTCTAATGCCTAACCCATGAATGATAGTGGTAATTCGACAAGAGACATCATGGTACGCACCATATCCAATAGGGTGCAACTATGATGTTCGGACACACCATCACACTATGGTGTTCCGGGCGGTATTAATTGTGAAACAATTTCCACAATGTCTTAATTGCGTGCCAAAGCTCGTAACTCAGATACTCATCTCTATGATCATATCATAGACATTTTATCCTCTTGTCACGATGATCTTCAACTTCACTCTGAAATTACTTGAACCATTCAATAATTCAGACTTGTGTTTCATCAAGTAAATATACTCAGTATCTACTCAAATCATCCATGAAGTAAGAACATAACGATATCCACTACGTGCCTCAGCACTCATTGGAATGCACACATCAAAATGTATTACTTCCAACAAGTTGCTTTCTTGTTCCATTTTACTGAAAACGAGGCTTTTAGTCATCTTGCCCATGTGGTATGATTTGCATGTCTCAAGTGATTCAAAATCAAGTGAGTCCAAACGGTCCATTTGCATGGAGTTTCTTCATGCATATACACCAATAGACATGGTTCGCATGTCTCAAACTTTTCAAAAACGAGTGAGTCCAAAGATCCATCAACATGGAGCTTCTTCATGCGTTTTATACCAATATGACTTACATGGCAGTGCCACAAGTAGGTGGTACTATCATTACTATCTTATATCTTTTGGCATGAACATGTGTATCACTACGATCGAGATTCAATAAACCATTCATTTTAGGTGCAAGACCATTGAAGGTATTATTCAAATAAACAGAGTAACCATTATTCTCCTTAAATGAATAACTGTATTGCGATAGACATAATCCAATCATGTCTATTCTCAACGCAAACACCAAATAACAATTATTTAGGTTTAACACCAATCTCGATGGTAGAGGGAGCATGCGATGCTTGATCACATCAAGCTTGGAAAAACTTCCAACACATATCGCCAGCTCACCTTTAGCTAGTCTCCATTTACTCCGTAGCTTTTATTTTGAGTTACTAACACTTAGCAACCAAACCGGTATCTAACACCCTGGTGCTACTAGGAGTACTAGTAAAGTACACATTAATATAATATATATCCAATATACTTCTATCGACCTTGCCAGCCTTCTCATCTACCAAGTATCTAGGGTAATTCTGCTCCAGTGGCTGTTCCCCTTATTACAGAAGCACTTAGTCTCGGGTTTGGGTTCAACCTTGGGTTTCTTCACTAGAGCAGCAGCTGATTTGCTGTTTCATGAAGTATCCCTTCTAGCCCTTGCCCTTCTTGAAACTAGTGGTTTCACTAACCATCAACAATTGATGCTCCTTCCTGATTTCTACTTTCGCGGTGTCAAACATCGGAACATCTCAAAGATCATCATATCTATCCCTGATATGTTATAGTTCATCACGAAGCTCTAGCAGCTTGGTGACAATGACTTTGGAGAAACATCACTATCTCATCTGGAAGATCAACTCCCACTCGATTCAACTGATTGTTGTACTCAGACAATCTGAGCACAAGCTCGACGATTGAGCCTTTCTCCCTTAGTTTGCAGGCTAAGAAAATCGTCGGAGGTCTTATACCTCTTGACATGGGCACAAGCCTGAAATCCCAATTTCAGCCCTCGAAACATCTCATATGTTCCGCGACGTTTCGAAATCGTCTTTTGTGCCTCAACTCTAAACCGTTTAACATTACTGAACTATCACGTAGTTATCAAAACGTGTGTGTCAGATGTTCGCAACATCCACAGACGACGTTCAAGGTTCAGCACACTGAGCGGTGCATTAAGGACATAAGCTTTCTGCGAAGCAACGAGGACAATCCTCAGTTTACGGACCTAGTCCGCATAATCGCTACTATCAACTTTCAACTAAATTTTCTCTAGGAACATATCTAAACAGTAGAACTAAAGCGCGAGCTTACGACATAATTTGCACAGATCTTTTGACTATGTTCAGGATAATTAAGTTCATCTTATGCACTCAGATAGACATCCCTCTAGTCATCTGAGGGATTACATGATCCGAGTCAACTAGGCCGTGTCCGATCATCACGTGAGACGGACTAGTCATCATCGGTGAACATCTTCATGTTGATCGTATCTACCATACGACTCATGCTCGACCTTTCGGTATCTTGTGTTCCAAGGCCATGTCTGTACATGCTAGGCTCGTCAAGTTAACCTAAGTGTTTTGCGTGTGTAAATCTGGCTTACACCCGTTGTATGTGAACGTTAGAATCTATCACACCCGATCATCACGTGGTGCTTGAAACAACGAACTTTCATAGCGGTGCACGTTAGGGGGAACACTTTCTTGAAATTTTAATGAGGGATCATCTTATTTACTACCGTCATTCTAAGCAAATAAGATGTAAAACATGATAAGCATCACATGCAATCAAATAGTGACATGATATGGCCAATATCATATTGCTCCTTTGATCTCCATCTTCGGGGCGCCATGATTATTTTCGTCACCGGCATGACACCATGGTCTCCATCATCATGATCTCCATCATTGTGTCTTCATGAAGTTGTCACGCCAATGACTACTTCTATTTCTATGGCTAACGCGTTTAGCAATAAAGTAAAGTAATTTACACGGCGTTCTTCAATGACACGCAGGTCATACAAAAAATAAAGACAACTCCCATGGCTCCTGCTGGTTGTCATACTCATCGACATGCAAGTCGTGATTCCTATTACAAGAACATGATCATCTCATACATCACATATATCATTCATCACATCCTTTGGCCATATCACATCACAAAACACTTGCTGCAAAAACAAGTTAGACGTCCTCTAATTGTTGTTGCAAGTTTTTACGTGGCTTCTATAGGTGTTCTAGCAAGAACGTTTCTTACCTATGTAAAGCCACAACGTGATATGCCAATTTCTATTACCCTTCATAAGGACCCTTTTCATCGAATCCGCTCCAACTAAAGTGGGAGAGCAGACACCCGCTAGCCACCTTATGCAACTAGTGCATGTCGATCGGTGGAACCTGTCTCACGTAAGCGCACGTGTAAGGTCGGTCCGGGCGCTTCATCCACGATGCCGCGAAGCAAGATAAGACTAGTAGTGGCAAGAAAATTAATAACATCTACGCCCACAACTGCTTTGTGTTCTACTCATGCATAGTAACTACGCATAGACCTAGCTCATGATGCCACTGTGGGGAACGTAGCAGAAATTCAAAATTTTCTACGCATCACCAAGATCAATCTACGGAGTAATCTATCAACGAGGGAAGGAGAGTGCATCTACATAACCTTGTAGATCGCTAAGCGGAAGAGTTCAAGTGAACGGGGTTGATGGAGTCGTACTCGTCGTGATCCAAATCACCGATGATCCTAGTGCCGAACGGACGACACCTCCGCGTTCAACACGCATGCAGCCCGGTGACGTCTCCCATGCCTTGATCCAGCAAGGAGAGAGGGAAAGGTTGGGGAAGACTCCGTCCAGCAGCAGCACGACAGTGTGGTGGTGGTGGATGAGCGCGAAACTCCAGCAGGGCTTCGCCAAGCACTACGAGAGACGAGGAGGGAGAGGGGTAGGGCTGCGCCAACAGGAGAAGAACTTCGTGTGTGGGCTACCCCTTTGCCTCCACTATATATAGGGGGAGGGAGGGCTGAGCCCCCACCTAGGGTTCCCTCCCTAGGGGTGACGGCAGCCACAATCCCCATCTGGGGTGGCGGCCAAGTGTGGGGGAGAGGGAGGCGCACCACGCATGGGCCTTTAGGGCCCATCTGCCCTAGGGTTTGCCCCCTCTTCTCTCTAGGCGCATGGGCCTTGGTGGGGAGGCGCCCCAGCCCACCTAGGGGTTGTTCCTCTCTCACACTTGGCCCATGTATGCCTTCGGGGCGCGTGGCCCCTCCCGGTGGACCCCCGGACCCCTCCGCTGGTCCCGGTACACTACCAGTGATGCCCGGAACACTTCCGGTGGCCAAAACCATACTTCCTATATATCAATCTTTACCTCAGGACCATTCCGAAACTCCTCGTGACGTCCGGGATCTTATTCGGGACTCTGAACAACATTCAGTAACCGCGTACATACTTTCCCTATAACCCTAGCGTCATCAAACCTTAAGTGTGTAGACCCTATGGGTTCGGGAGACACATAGACATGACCGAGACAATTCTCTAGCCAATAACCAACAGCGGGATCTGGATACCCATGTTGGCTCCCACATGTTCCACGATGATCTCATCGGATGAACCACGATGTCGAGGATTCAATCAATCCCGTATTCAATTCCCTTTGTCTAGCGGTATAGTACTTGCCTGAGATTCGATCGTCGGTATCCTGATACCTTGTTCAGTCTCGTTACCGACAAGTCTCTTTACTCGTTCCGTAACACATCATCCCATGATCAAACCCTTGGTCACATTGTGCACATTATGATGATGTCCTACCGAGTGGGCCCAGAGATACCTCTCCGTCACACGGAGTGACAAATCCCAGTCTCGATTCGTGCCAACCCAATAGACACTTTCGGAAATACCCGTAGTGTACCTTTATAGCCACCTAGTTACGTTGTGACATTTGGTACACCCAAAGCATTCCTACGGTATCCGAGAGTTGCACAATCTCATGGTCTAAGGAAATGATACTTGACATTAGAAAAGCTTTAGCATACGAACTACACGATCTTTGTGCTAGGCTTAGGATTGGGTCTTGTCCATCACATCATTCTCCTAATGATGTGATCCCGTTATCAATGACATCCAATGTCCATGGTCAGGAAACCGTAACCATCTATTGATTAACGAGCTAGTCAACTAGAGGCTTACTAGGGACATGGTGTTCTCTATGTATCCCCATATGTATCTGAGTTTCCTATCAATACAATTATAGCATGGATAATAAACGATTATCATGAACAAGGAAATATAGTAATAATAACTAATTTATTATTGCCTCTAGAGCATATTTCCAACAGAGACCTCCTCGATCAAACACTTCATCCACACAAAACTTCAACAGAAAACTCGGTAAGATCCGTTAGTATAATAAAGCAAATCACTACTCTAAGTACTATTGCAAACCAATTAATATTTTGTTTTTGCATTGTTTCTAATGTAATATAACTTTTTCATGGCTTAATCCACTGATAGGAATTGATAGTTTCATCAAAACAAGTAAACTATGCATCAAAAACAGAATCAGTCAAACAGAACAGTTTGTAGAAATCTGAACATTCACCATACTTCTGGTACCCCAAAAATTTACCAAAATTAGGAAAAATAAACAATTTGTACAGCAAGACAGTGCAAAAAGTTTCAGAACCGTTGGACGTTCCAATAAAAAATGTAAAATGCGCGCACTACAGCCAAAGTTTCTGTCCTGCACCGTACAAACCAACAAGCATTGTAAACATCCTAAAGGCAAACCTTAGCACATTATTTTTATAATACAATGGAATTGTACAAGGGGGTAATTATTTTTGATAAAAAGTTTCTGTAATTAATATTCACAAAGTTTCCGTGAGCATGAACAAAGTTCAAGGAGCTCCCCCACTTCAATAATGCTTGTCCTTCTCACTTTCACTTTCCTTTTTTGAAAAGTTTTGGGTTCCCCTCTTTATTTTTTTGTTTTTTAAACTATATAAAAGCACTCAACAGAAATAAATGACTCTCTAAAACTTCCGGGTTGTCTCCATGGCAGCGCTTTCTTTAAAGCCATTAAGCTAGGCATATAGTGTCAAGTAATGGATCCACCCGGATCCCAAGGTATATCAAAGCCAATTTTAATTAACAATGATTTGTAATTTAGTAGTGAGCACAAAGTAACATATATCATGCAACAACGAAGTCTAACACTTTTCCTATGCATCGGCATGTCGTAAAAGAACAATTCATGCACACATAGTAAAGGCCAATGCATAGTATAAGCAGTTTCTTGTAATTTTATCATATTGGAAACATAGAGAGGTGGAGATATAGTTCCTCTCTCATAATAATTGCAAGTAGGGGCAGCAAGCACATGCATATTATATCTACCAAAATCATCAAAATTATCATGTGCAATGGTAAAAGGCAACCCATCAATATAATCCTTAATAAGGGCAAACTTCTCCGATATAGTGTAGTCGGGAGAATCAAAAAGATAATAGGACTATCATATGTGGGTGCAATAGCAACAATTTCATGTTTAACATAAGGAACTATAGCAAGTTCATCTCCATAAGCATAATTCATATTGGCATCTTCATAGCAAGCATCATCAAAAAGGGATATTTCAAGAAAATCAACGGGATCATAACAATCATCATAGCAATCATCCTTCGGTAAGCACGAAGGGGAATTAAACAATGTATGAAAGAGTTACTCTCATTAGAAGGTGGGCACGGGTAGCTAATCCGCTCTTCCTCCGTTTGTTCTTCGCTCTCCTCATCATCTTTTTCATCCAATAAGCTCATAGTTTCATCAATTTCTTCTTCCATATACTCCTGCAAAATATTAGTCTCTTCTTGGACAGTGGAGGAGTTCTCAATATATAGTTTAACATAGGCATTAGAAGCATAATTATCATAACAATATTTAAGTATGGCAAAATTTTCAGATTTGTAGAGAGTAGCATCATACTTTTCAATCAAAGAAGCAATTTCACAAGAACCCTTAAAAGCAACAAATTCTTCAATTTGTTGAACATCATAGTAATTATAAACACCCTTAGCATACAAAGATACGATTCCATTATCACTAAACTCACATTGGTAGGGAAGGTGTTTCTTAGGGTTTTCAGAACAACAAGTAAGATCATATATTTCACATAAATTCCAAGCATAGCATTGCAAACGATGAATTTGATCCAGTAAAAGTTTCCCTTTTTCAAATATCTGATTCGCTTTATAACAAGCATGCTCATCTAAAGATTTGCCCTCAAGTAAGCTAGTTGGGGTTTCAGCATGAGCACAAAGGGATCGAAGATGATCCAATAGGTACAACTAATTTTTTGGTATTTTGCATTTCCTACCCATAACTAAAGATAGAAAACAATTTAGAACAGTAAATAAAAATTACTTGTGATAAAGCAAACAAGCACACACGAGAATATTCACCCCACGCTATGACTCCCCGGCAACGGCGCCAAAAAAAGGTCTTGATAACCCACAAGTGTAGGGGGCCAATTGTAGCCTCTTTCGATAAGTAAGAGTGTCGAACCCAAGGAGGAGCTAAAGGCAGAACAAATATTCCCTCAAGTTCTATCGACCATTGATACAACTCTACGCACGCTTAGCGTTCACTTTACCTAGAACAAGTATGAAACTAGAAGTCCTTGTTGGATAGGTTTGCAAGATAATAAAAAGCACGTAAATAAAAAGTAGGGGTTGTTTAGATGAAGACACAACTGAGTTAGTTTTAATAGAGAGTGTTTTGTCACGAGGAAGTTATTTGTCCGTAGGCAATCGATAACTAAACTGGTAATCACTATTGCAATTTTATTTGAGGGAGAGGCATAAGCTAACATACTTTCTCTTCTTGGATCATATGTACTTATGATTGGAACTCTAGCAAGCATCCGCGACTACGAAATATCATTAAGGTAAAACCCAACCATAGCATTAAAGCATCAAGTCCCCTTAATCCCATACGCCACAACCCCCTTACTCGGGTTTATGCTTCTTTCACTCAAGCAACCCACTATAAGCGAATCATGAACATATTGCTACACCCTACAGCGGAAATCCCTCAAGCTTGCGCGACACGGAGGGCACAATAGGACAGCACCAATAATAAAACATGCAACTCAAACCAATCACGATCATCAATTAACCCATAGGACAAAACGGATCTACTCAAACATCATAAGATAGCCATACATCATTGGGAAATAATATATAGCGGTGAGCACCATGTTTAAGTAGAGATTACAGCGGGTAAAAGAGAGGTTACACCGCTGCATAGAGGAGGGAAGAGTTGGTGATGAAGGCGGTGAAGTTCTTGGTGTAGATCGCGGTGATGATGATGGCCCCGGCGGCGTTCCGGCGCCACCAGAAGTGAGGGGGAGAGAGCCCCCCTTCTTCTTATTATTCCTTGACCTTCTCCCTAGATGGGAGAAGGGTTTCCCCTCTGGTCCTTGGCTCCCATGGCATGGGAGGGGCGAGAGCCCCTCCGAGATTGGATCTGTCTCTCTGTCTCTCTCTGTTTTTGCGCTCTCAGATTCTGCCCTTTCACCGTTTCTTATATATCCGGAGATCCGTAACTCCGATTGGATTGAAACTTTTGCCCAAATTTTTCTCCAAAAAATAGCTTTCTTGCGGCAAAAGAAGAGCGTCAACCGCCTTACGGGGTGCCCACAAGGGTCAGGGGCGCGCTTGCCCCCCTGGGGCGCGCCCCCCTGCCTCGTGGCCCCCTCGGGCACCGTCTCGCGTTGGTTTTTCTTTCCAAAAATGATCTCTGTCCGTTTTTATCCCGTTTGGATTCCGTTTGGTATTGGGTTTCTGCAAAAACATAAAGCATGCAACAAACAGGAACTGGCACTGGGCACTGGATCAATATGTTAGTCCCAAAATAGTATAAAAAGTTGCCAAAAGTATATGAAAGTTGAATCTATTGGCATGGAACAATCAAAAATTATAGATACGACGGAGACGTATCATGTAGTCATGACCGAGACACCTTTCCGGTCAATAAGCAATAGCGCGACCTAGATGCCCATATTGATTCCTACATATTCCACGAAGATCTTTTATCGGTTGAACCATGATGTCAAGGATTCGGTTAATCCCGTATGCGATTCCCTTTGTCCGGCGATATGTTACTTGCCCGAGATTCGATCATCGATATCCCCATACCTAGTTCAATATCGTTACCGGCAAGTCTCTTTACTCGTCCGTAATACAAGATCCCGTGACTAACTCATTAGACACATTTCTTGCAAGCTCTTCGAGATGTTGTATTACCAAGAGGGCCCAGAGATATCTCTTTGTCATACGGAGTGACAAATCCCAGTCTTGATCCATGCTGACCCAACAGACACCTTCGGAGATATCTATAGAGCACCTTTATGATCACCCAGTTATGAAATGGCATCTGGATACACCCTAATTATTCCTCCGGTGTCAGGAAGTTACACGATCACATGGTCTAAGGAATAGATACTTGACATGAAGAAAGTTATAGCAAATAAACTAAACGGTCTGATGCTAAGCTTATGGTTGGGTCTTGTCCATCACATCATTCTCCTAATGATGTGATCCTGTTATCAAATGACAAGTCATGTCTATGGTTAGGAAGTCTTAACCATCTTTGATCAACGAGCTAGTCTAGTAGAGGCTCACTAGGGACATTGTGTTGTCTATGTATTCATGCATGTATTTAAGTTTCCGGTCAATACAATTCTAGCATGAATAAGGAAATATGATAATAACCAAATTATTATTGCCTCTAGGAAATATTTCCAACACCCCCGTGAGCGGGAGCAGGTGTCGATGTCGGCTCATGATGGTGATGATGGCTTGGCGGAGGGGTAAGATGGCCATGATGGTGAGCGGGGCTCAGCGGTTGAGCTAGCTCGTGCTGGTGCTCCTCGTGCACTGAGGAGAGCGAGACCAGCGTGGCCAGCAGCAGAGGCATCACCCCGGCTGTTGGCGAGAGAGGAGTCACCAAGGCAAGAAGATTTGAGAGTGGTTGTGGTGGTATTGTTGATGTGGTTGTGACAGTCAGGGAGCGCGTCTATATATAGGGACGAGCATGCGTATCTGGAAGAGGGGAGACGGTCGTCGTCTTTACTATGGCAAGTATTCAATCTTCTGCATTAATGCTTACTATAAAAATGCAATTTCGATTGATTTGTTTCGATCGTCGAATTCACTACAAAGGAAGGAAATAAATCGGTGCCATTTATTTGTATCGCTGGCAGCATTACAGTACGAAGATATGGATATATGATTGTGACCTATCGAATATCGTTTGAGCCGTTGAGTATATATACGATATTTATATTGTTGCATGCAAAAAATGTCAGACTATTTATTAGAGAATCGTAATTGCCACATGATTAATATTATCCACATCAGCCTGAAAAATGAGAGGAAAAAAATCTAGGATGCTTACAACAGACTGGAGGCATCATAGGCAACTGCCTAGAGCCCGAGGCCCAAGGGGCCATATGATTTGTCAAGGTGCTGGCTGGAGCCAACCCAAATGTGATGCGCGCTGGATCAACCGATGGCTCTAGGCATGCCGTGCGATGAGCCCAAAATGACTTTTTTGGTGAAGCAAGGGTCACAAAAGATTGTAAATTGTGCCCCTTCGATTTTAATTGAAAACAATTCTTGGGTATGCTCCTAAGCGCCTGTATCCAGTTAATAATGGAGCACCTAAAATTTAATTGGAACAAGCAACGGTAATAGAAGTTCTATCGATGAAACTCTTAAAACCATTAGAACTGCTCAAAATGAGCTAGAAAAAACATTTACTGAAATCTTAAAGAACCGCGATGGCTTACTCGGTCAAATGGCTGGTAAGATTACGGACTCACTAACGATGTGCATGCTGGAGAATAAACAACTTGTAGCATGGAACACGCCACTAAAATGGCAGAGAGCCAAACAGTGATTCTAGCCAAGTTTCCTGGAAAGTCGGAACCTAATCTAGTTGAGAGTCTCAAGATGATGAGAAATAACGAAGAATCTTCATAGGAGCTTGGCAAGTGCCATATATCAGAAGCTTCATATTTTGGAGCAGACTTCGTGAAGATATTGACTCTCAAGCATCTGCTCCCCAAGGTATCAAATGACGAGGCGTAAAAACACTTTGTTGATTAAGTTGCATATAAGGTAGATGAATTGGATGCTGGAAATAAAATCTATATGGTAAGCATCTAACCAAACAAATATATTTGAGCCAAGAAAGGATCTAGGTTCAATTATTTATGTGATCTAGGTGTTAGTGTTTCTACTATCCCAAAATCCATTTATGATAATCTCAATCTAGGTTCGTTGTTACTAGTGAAATTAAGTTGAACATGGCCAATTCTACCTTACACAAGTGTAAGGATTAAGCATGGTGTAGTCATTAAAATTAATTATTGCCCTCTCATTATTGATATGCCTGAACATCCCTTTGCACCAACCACACTAGGTAGGCTGCTCTTCAGAACCATTAAAGCTACCATTAAAGTTTTTGAAGGAAATGTGAGATTTGATCTTCCGTAAAATGATTTTATTAAACACTTCCCCGGGGAAAATAAGATGAAGATACAAATAGGAGATGGTATAACTCTAAGTGTCCAACTCCTTGGCGTCGAGGTGGATCGGGGATGGCGCTGGAGCATGGTGACGATGGTGGTGGACCGGCGATGGTGCCGGAGCATGGTGATGATGGTGATGGACCGGCGACGGTGCGGGACTGTGGTGATGATGGTGGTGGATCGGTGATGGAGCCGGAGCTTGGTGATGATGGTGGTGGCCTGGTGAGTGGGCCGGAGCATGGTGATGATGGTGGTGGACCGGCGAGTGGGCCGGAGCATGGTGATGATGGTGGTGTCCCCCGTGGGCGGGAGCAGGCGCCGACGCCGGCCCGTGATGGCGATGATGGCTTGGTGCCGGGGCAAGATGGCCATGATGGTGAGCGGGGCTCGGCGCTTGAGTCGGCGCGTGTTGGTGCTCCTTGTGCGCTAAGGAGAGTGCGACCAGCATGGCCAGCAACAGAGCCATCACCATGGCGGTTGGCGAGAGAGAAGTCGCCATGGCAAGAAGATTTGAGAGTGGTGGTGGTGTGGTATTGTTGTTGTGGCAGTCCGGGGGCGCGTCTATATATAGCGATGAGCATGCGTATTTGGAAGAGGGGAGCGGGTCGTCGTATTTATTATAGTAAGTATTCAATCTTCCGCATTAATGCTTACTATAAAAATGTGATTTTGATCTATTCATTTCTGATTGTTGAATTCGCTACACAGGAAGGAAATAAATTAGTGCCATTTATTCTGGCAGCATTACGGTATGAAGATATGGACATATGACTGTGACCTGTCGAATATCGTGTGAGCCGTTGAGTATATATACGATATTTATATTGCTGATGGCGGAATATCTCGACCATTTATTAGAAAAATCATAATTATGATATGATTAATATTATACACATCAACCTGAAAAATGAGAGAAAAAGATCTACGGTGCTTACAGACTGGAGGCATCACATGCAACTGCCGAGGCCCAAGGGGTTGTATGATTCGTCAAGGTGCTGGCTGGAGCCAACCCAAATGTATTGCATGCTGGATCAACCGATGGCTCTGGGCATGCCGTGCAACGAGCCCAAAAAAACTCCTTTAGGGTGACCGGTAAGATTGTTGGACTAACAACGGTGTGCATGCTTTAGAATAAAGAACTCATACTCATAGCATGGAGGCACATTTTGCAAAAATTGCAAACATTAATTCTAGCCAAGTTTGCTGGAAAGCCGGAACCTAATCCGGTTGAGAGTGTCCAGACAATGGATGTGAGTCATTGGACCTATATTTTTTTTGCAAACACCCCCACTGCAAGAAAATGACACATCCATGATATTTTGGCCCGAAGAAAATATTTTCTATCATGAAAAAGACACTTCCATGATGATAATTGAGAAAAAAAAAACATGTGTCATCATGGATGTGGTGGACACCTAGTTCTATGACAAAAAAAATAGGCTTTATGTCCTAGGCGGGTCAGGGGCGCATCTGCATGGCGTTCTTTGGACAGAACCCGAGCGAGTCCGTCGCTTACTGAACCTGATTGATGGATCTCTCGTCTTACTGAACCCGAGCGATCCCTGCTGCTCTGGCGACACGGGGCGAGTGATGTGTCTCAAACGTATGTATAATTTTTTATTGTTTCATACTATTATATTGTTCATGAAATTTTAGGGAATTTTGAGGAAAAAAATGTTAGTTCTCTGGAACCACAACCCCAAATCCCAAATGTGATATTTTTATGCAAACGCACAATTTGTGCCCGACGGGATTACAAGTCACACATATTAAACAAACTAGGTAATCCAATGGTGTACGAACGTTGTCGTGCGTGGAATCATCATGTGCATATCAGTGCTCATATTTTTATGTTATTTAGTCCACTCAATCTTTCTTCATACAACTTTTCTAATCCTCATGAATCCATGAAACGTTGTAGGCATTTCAAAACAGGAAGACATAACCCATCCATGCTACGCTATTTTTAGTACACTACACAATTGCCGGTGCATTGCAGCGGGAGTATAATCATTCTATTAGATTAGCCCGTGAGTGCATGTTCATTATTATATTATTACACTAAAATCTTAGCAAGTTTTTGTATGCAATCATCATGATTTACCTGCCATTTTATTGTTCAAAACTTATTTGGTAAGAATTTGATGACTTACCAAACAAATATGTTTTTTATTTTGCTAAGTTAATAAAACTCAAGAAAATTGATTCTAATTTAGGGAGAATGGATGAAAAAAACCAGACCCGAGAGTAAAAATTCAAAGAGAAGGAAAGAGTGAAACATATGTAAGGAAGGTTGGATGAAAGAAGATGAAATTGAAACCTTATTCTTTTTTAAGTACTAGTATAAAGATCATTTCAATGATTTGCAGGAATATAATTTACTCCCTCCATTCCTTGATATAAGGTGTATAGATTTTTGAGAAAAAGTCCAAAATATAAGGTGTATTGCGTTGCACCACTCGTTTAGATAACTTTTTTAAGGATTCGATTACATTTCCTTATATTAGGCAAGCTCCTCTATTTTCTCATGCCAATTAGTCAGGTGTATTCTCGCCCAAAACTTGTGAAATTTTCCCTCCACATGCATTCTTTAATTTCCGTGCCAAAAACTATACGCCTTATATATAGGAATGGAGGGAGTAGTACTTTTACTACATTTGCCGGGTCAAGTCAATCCTTCCATATAAGTCCCTTCGATGTCAAAACTTCCGCACACTGATGCCACTTAGCCGTTCACTCCAAGAAACTCCACCTTAAAATTATCAATGCATTATTGAAAGATTACAACAGCATTACAATAGAAAAAACTTGTTCTCTGGTGAAACACACCCCTAGTACACCCTACATCAACGAAACAAAACAGAGTTACAGATATAGTTTATGTACACAACGAACTGGATGGTGCCGCGAGGCGGTGCAGTCAGTCAGTGGGCAAACAATGCAGATTCAAAT
The DNA here is from genome assembly GCA_021437245.1 of Aegilops speltoides. NCBI lineage: Eukaryota > Viridiplantae > Streptophyta > Magnoliopsida > Poales > Poaceae > Aegilops > Aegilops speltoides. The sequence continues at coordinate 408,177,092 of CM038142.1, forward strand.
CTCGTCCCTTTGTATGCAGCACTCTACTGATGCCTCCTCACTCCAGTAGCCCCATATATCCTTAGAACTGCAATTTTTGCATATGTTGGGTACCACAGCTGTATGACCTGAGAGGATTCTTCTCGATCGACGGAGCTAAGATGTTAAACAAGGACTGACTACTGCTATCGGTGTTGGTGGTCACAAGCCTGGCAGGCCTTGGCCGATCTGGGGTTTACATATGTACACTGATCACACGTCCAAATGTTGCTATCGTCCACGCCACGGCTGGAGCTGCCTGATTTGGAGCCGGCAGCGGATGCCCTGTTCTTACCACTCTTGCTCTTACCACCAAGGCTCTTAGAAGTAGTGTTCTTGATGCCCGTGCTTTGGCTAGTAGAAGGTCCAACGTCATTTAATCCAGTCTCCAGTGCCCGGACAAGATTCTCAAAATAATTGCGAGTCACGCTGTAAAATACCCCACAGGAAAATGTCAGAGGAAACGCAGCAAAATGGTTATGGATGACCAAGTCGTCGGTAGAAAATGAATGAGCAGTTCTGCTAATTCTAAAGTCGACTGAGATTTTCTCAAGCACTTTTCACTAAACTGAAGATGTACTTTTCTAGATCAATTGAGACTGAAGAAAATCTCAATCGGCTTAGACAGAGACATAAATGAATGAAGCAAAAAAGAAACACTTCGTAGGTATGCATAGCATCACAGCAAAGGATAGAACATATGTAAAGGTGATCCAAATTACCTAGTTAATCCAGCCAACTTTGTACGGAAGTCATTGAAATCTTTTGAGGGGGACTCGGCTTCAAGGTATATTTGAAGTTCTTTCTCTGCACACTGATGCAGCCGCTCCAAACCTGATTCAGCCTCACCTATATGCATACACACAAAGCAGAAATCAGATGAGTAGCATATGCTTATGTATTATCGATGATAGTAAAACTACAAACCTTGCAGATATTCGAAAAACTGTCTTTTGGCATGTTCGTGCTCTGGGAGGTAATAACCATAAGCATATGTCCACTTCAATACCCTCCTACACTCAACAATCTACATTTCAAAATTAAACCCAGTCGTGAGAGGAAGAAGACTTGAGACCTAAATTTGGGAATAATAACACCCGTGAAGTAATACCTGTAGCCATGCCTCTATGATGAACTTGAGCTGTGACTCAGGTTGACTTTGTATATCACTTAACTTTTCAAGCTGAGAAATATTTGCAGAAGTCAGTCTTAGGAGTCCTGGACAGGCTGAGGTAAGCTATAATAAAAGCAGTGAAATGAACAGTGAGTGCCACATATATTCATATACCTTGTCATTCTGCAGACTCTGAAGGTCTCCTAATGCCTTTTGCCTTGACTACATCAGGAAGACAAAAAGTGTCAAAGCAACAAGAGTTACGAGATTACATGTTCTAACAGGTAAAGATATAACATGAATATTCCTGTCACCCTGTCTACACGAAACAGCACCTAAACCAGCATTGACTTGATATCGACATCTGAACACAAGGAGAAAAATTGCTTTATACAAGAAACTGCATTATTGTCAGCATTTCAACAATTGATTATAAATTATTAACAGGTTTAACATTGGACAAATAGGTGAACTTAAGAAGAACGATGCAGCACAATGCCACTTCCATGATATTTGGTGCGAAACAAGTTCGCTATCTCTCCTCTTTTTTAAAGAAAAAAAAAAACATAGATTGATCCTCTCAAGCTAGCCAATCAACCAAGAACTCTATCATCTCAGGCAGTTCAAAACTAACACTTCAAAAAATTCTAAACAATTATTCTGCACGCTCAACAGAAGTGCCTTATATTTATTTGTCCGCCAAAAATGATGCAAGGATAGCAAATCAAAAGACAAAAATGGTGAACCCTAGCTAAGCTAACAGAATAATTGTCTACTTCAAAAGGTACTACAAATCGTCACTATGAATCCTAGTAATGTTCTGTACATGCTGCTTTTTTCATAACGAATAACTTACTGACTGATTAGCTGCCCATCGTTCATAATAATGTGTATATCTCTCAAGGGAGTTCTTCGCCATTTCTCTTCTCCTTTCAGATTCATCATACTGTAACCACAACAAAACAGATAGAACATGTCATTATATCTTTAGGTAATGAAGTAAACATCTAGGATCAGAATCACTACCGCTCCTTCCTGTCTTGCTGCCTCATAACGGTTACAAGCATAAAATCCACCGGTCCTCTCTCCATGCTCCGACCATGAACCAAGACACAGCCTACATTATAATAGCGCAAATATCATTTCAGCTATAGGAGATTTCGAGTGCAAAAAACAGAACACAGAAAAGAAGACTGATTGTATACCAGCAAAACTCAAATTTACATGGAGGTGTGCATGTGATATGCATGCATCCCTGGTTTTTCTCAATAGGCCGCTTGCACTTAGGGCAAGGCTTTGAGTTAGCCAGTATCCTGAAACCATACCCAGCAGTTAGGAAGATAACAGTACAGTCCACACCTGAAAAAAAGAGACTAAAAGATACTCCCTCTGTTCCATAATAGGTGTCGTGGTCTTAGTTCAAATTTAAACTAAAACTACGACACTTATTATGGAACTGAGGGAGTATAATTTATCAGATCCATCATACAACTGGCCAAATACTTCAAATTTTTACAACTCCAAACATTAGTGGTTTTAGAAGATCATCATGTTATTACAATAATAATGACATCCAAGCTAAAAAAACTCTCCTCGACCCTATCTCTCTCTTCACCTACCTGGTTGGCTAACATGATCACCACAGCAGGATGCAGTGCATCCCACCAGGAGATCAAGGACGATTGTCCAACTACCATAAAAAATAGCAATCCACGTTATCTAGCTAAAGCTTACAATATCCGCAACACACCCCATCTCATAATAATAATCATAAGACTCTGCACATGCACAATATTGAAGTGATCAAAATGGATGGAAGGTGATATAGTGGTACAACTTGGGTGCGGGGGTAGACTTTATCATTGATTAACATGCCAAGTGTCGAAAATAATATTCTAGTTCCAGATTGAGAATAAGCAAAGTCATCCTACAATACCAATTCATATTCTCAGACTCTGCGCTGTTCTTGAGGATCCACTTTGAAACAGTGGCACAGTCTACTGGACGATGAGCTTCCTCAGTGCACTGCAAGATTTATTTCAGATAGTTTATATTCTGCCTATTATGAGATAAACGAATTAATCGGTCAAATACTCACATTCCAACAGAACCCATATGAACAATTGCAATTAACATCATAGCTGCCACTGCCCACGACAAATTCTACTGCATATTCACATCCAGGAGCAGGACACCACTTTGTCTGTTACACATAGAAATGCCTTTAATCAACAATATTGTAAAATAAAACATTTATATTATTAGTTCAAGAGTTGGCTAAATATGGCAGTTGATCATTCTGTTGTGTCATTCATTACAATTACCAATTAATACACCCTTTCAAAATGTGAAAACAATTGCACATAAGAATAATGGTTGTTGAAAAATAAAAACACTACCAAAGTTCAATATTCACACTGTCAACAAATAAATATCTTCATAAATCGGAATATCAGCTCCACATCATTTCATTGTTCATGGTTACAACACCTCTATATCAAGCTATAGCAACTTACCTTTCGATTATCCTCGATGTAAGATCTGCGAAGATATCGCCCATACTTTTCTTTATCCTCTTCATTAGCCAGCGAATTAATCATATCCTGTCCAACTGCGGCAGCACAGGACGGATCAGGACATCTCAACATCAGACATCCTGGACCATCATTTATAGCAGTGCTAATGTAACCTGTCGATACACATGAAACTTTAAGCAGTGACATCATAATATCATAGGTCGATTATATAGCTATTAATGCAAAAGGGTAAAACAGGGTACAGAGAAACACCACCAATCAGTCGCACTGAATTTTTTATACGATGAGTCTCTAGTGTAAGTGATCAGCTTCTCCATTTAGGACTAGATTGTTACATCCACAAGCAATGTGGACCTTTCCACGGATAAGTATAGCAAATCTCACAAGGATGCAACTCATTTACAGCATAACAAAGATGTAACTGATGCTAATCACTTCGAAGACCTTAAGCATAGCGAACATTTGTTTAAGCAAGCTTTTTAGGTAGCCATAACATCTGTGAAAAGAACATCCAAGAAATTGAATGCACAAAAGAGCATGCCATGCCAGCAAGTAAAGTGGTTGCAGAAGAATGTAATTACGAGGTATTGTATCATTGACTATCACCACCCCAGTATACGGCAACAGAGAAATGACAGTTCATGGTTTGTTACAATATGAGCATGAAAACAGAAAGCATGATTCCACAACAACAAAGAATTTAGGGTGTGTTTGGTTTCAGTCATGAACTGGAATGACATGGATCGGACCCGTGCCTGGGCCTTGTTCTGCCATTTGGTATACAACTGGAATGGAACCCACCCGTTCCCACCAAAAGAATATTCGGCCCAGATCCGGAACGCAGCGATACCTCCAAATCAGAGGAATCACGTGGAACCGGTCGCGCACTCCTCTCCCTCTCTCATGCGATGCCTCTCCTCGTCTCTCTTCCTCCCTCGATCTGCGCCGCCAGGCCTCCTTCAATCTGCGTCGCCGGCCACTCCCACCGCATCCTCGCGCTGGCGCTGCTCGCCGTTGCGCTCGCAGCCGCCCTAGCCACGTCCCAGCCGAGCACACCTGAGGCGTCCCATTCGACGTCCTTATCCTCAAGGCATCCCCTCCAACAATGGCAGACGGGATGGCACGGATCCGGCCTTCACCAGGGCAACGACGGCGGTACGACGACAACAGCGAGCAGGAAATATGCGTCCCCTATCTGTCTTTCGGGTGGAGTACAGGCAGCAGCAGATCGCGTGGCCGTTGGCTTGTCTGCCTTCTGTCTTTCGATGGTGGCGGAAGGGGCAGTAGCCAGCTTGTCGGTGGTGGCCACACCTGGGCAGCAGCAGCAACGAGGAAGGAGCGGCCGGGGCAGCAAGCAGCGCAAGTAGCAGAGAGGAAGCGGCAGCATTGGCAAGCATCAGCGGCGGCAAGCACAAAAGCTGGAACAAGTGAAGCAACTGGTTTTTTCTAGCTTGTCATTCCTTGATTAATGCTTCATCTATGTGCTCTCTGTTGAGATTCTGACAAATTTTGATGCCATTGGTACCAGTGTAATCTAGATTTTGGGACTTAATTAATATTTTCTGTCTATTCTTGGAAAATAAGTTAGTGATGATAAATTTTGTAGACATCAGATTATATGTGGATTATAAATCATTGTGCAATTGAAATGTATTTCGCATAATTTTTGTTAAACATAAAAAGGCTGTAACTGTTCATATTGTACATTTGCATGTTAGAGATAATCTCCAAATCCATTCCATTCCAATTCTGCAAACTAAACGCTGAAATATAACCATTACATTCCACATTTTATCCCCAACCAAACACAGGAACAGAACCAACCCATTCCGGTGGAATGGGACCATGACACTCCATCCCACTTCTTCTTAAACCAAACACACCCTTAAGGTCCATATACAGAGGAGTATTTAAAGAACAGATTGACCAACCTCTCCAGCATACACTACAGAAAGGATGTCCACATGCGGCAGCACTCATTGATGCATGGGGGCAGTTTTCAAAACAAATTCCACATGCCAGCTGTTATAAAGTGAACAAACTGTATAAGTTGAATATTTAAGAGCATCAAATGTTTTACATAAGCTTATGTAGAAATTAGAAACCATTGAAAACAGGCAAGAGAAATGGCATAAAAATGGCACATGCGCATGACGCTCACAATGCATAGCAAGTGCAAAGCTACTATGTTCTAATACGTGTACACTGCAAACCTGCAACGATAAAAGCATGTTAGCCGATACCTTTTTCAAACAATCTGAGCTGGTGGCCATGCATACTGATACAAGTAGGTGCTAAGATATTGGGAAGTGGCAGATATGAAAGCCTGTACCAAATAATTGACTGACTACAGTAAGTGCGTTTGTATTTTATATGCTTTATGTACACCTTTTTCAGCATCCACAACTCATCCTACAAATGGTAATGGGGGGAATAGAAATATTGGGAACACTAGGTAGCTCAGAAATGCTCGTACCACAGCAATTCCCAACAACTACTATATGACTCGAAAAAATGAAATGTACTTAGTGAAATGAAAAAACAAGTTCAACTAATTGAGGTAGTGATGTACTTCTCTGTCATTTGGCATTTCAATGCGCTTCTCCGGAAAACCAACCACCTTGCGAACACGTTCTTCATCAACGAACCATTCATCATGCACCTTACTAACACTCCTGTGGGGAAAACATTAAATGAGAAAGTGGAATTAACAACCAACATAAGATAAAAAAAGGGCAGCCCGGTTGCATGTAGCTCCCACTTGCGCAGGGTCCGAGGAAGGGTCCGACCACTTTGGGTCTATAGTACGCGGCCTTTCCCTACATTTCTGTAAGAGGCTGTTTCCAGGACTTGAACCCGTGACCTCATGGTCACAAGGCAGCAGCTTTACCACTGCGCCAAGGCTCCCCTTCACTAACAACCGACATAAGATCACAAGGAGAAATGAAGTACATATATATGGGCAAGTAGCATTTGATGTATACAGCTATGACCACTTCAGCTAATAGGCTAAAAACTAAAAGCAGTGAAAATAAACTTCCATGGATGAATTATCCATGTGCCAGAACCATGAGTTGGTCTTGAGGTCTTATTGGTTTCACCTCTAGCCTACCCAACTTGTTTGGGACTAAAGGCTTTTGTTGTTGTTGTTGTGGGTGAACTGTTGCAAACATAACTTGGTTTGGAAAAATGACACAGATTCCTAAGTACCACGGTTTTTACCATAATATGCTGTCCTAACTCACAAACCTAAATGTTATGGAAATGTATTTCGTGACGAATCTAATTATGGAGTCAATCCAGAAATTTTTATATATAGGACAGTCAAACTTAAGTGTTGACAATCATGGATTCCAGGACATCTTATATTTGCAATATGGGTGACGATAAATAGCAACTCGATAACCCAGCTTTGCAACACATCTACACCTTAATAACCTGCTGCGCGCATATACCTTTTGTGTCCGAATCGGTCAAACATAACTATAGCAATACAGAAATGTAACTTGGGTCTCAGAGTACAAAAATCTAAAAGCCACGGCGATATCCAAGTATCTAACAACCCCAAAAGGAGCAGATCACTATAGGGCAAGGTGATGTTACCAGTTATAGCTGCGAAGAAGAACACATGCTTCCGACTTTGAAATTGAGAGAACAGTTGAAACCCTATTTATGTCATCCTCTTGCCGCTGCTTTATACCAGCTTCACTCAATATGCAGTAATTTTGCTGGTGCACAAAACAAGTGAATGACGATAAGAATAGCAGGGCATGAAGGTAGAATAAGCAATGAGAAACATTGAGCTGAGAGCGATTAATTTCACAAGTCAATATAAATAGTATCAAATGCAACCACTTAAGCAACACATTATGATTACTAAATAAATTAAAACTATTGATGACCAGAAAAATCTAATGCATTATTTGAAGGTAGAACAGTGCTATTCTGACTTGGAATAGCCTACTTTTCTAATGCAACTTTGAAGATTGTTGTCCAAGTTTGGCCTAGATGTAGCTTCTCTGAGAGTCCAGTTTATTTAATTTACAGGCTTATGTTGGAATAGCCAATGCTTTTTTAGGAAGCCAAAAGCTAGAATTTGGCTTTCAGAGCACATTATTTAGTTTGTTTCATGTTTGTGAAGCTGGAAGCACCACAGAACAGTACACTTAAGGAACAAATAGTAACTTATCAGGTTATCCTTCCTTAAAACATTCCTTATACCTCCAACACATATACCAATCAAAGCAGAGACTGATATCAGAAAGCAACTGAAACTTCTTCACAAGAATTTGGTTGAGTGCACGAGGCAGGGTTGGGCCGGCCTAGTGACAGGAATTCTCGATGGTCAGACAGTTGATGGATCAGCAGACAGCAATGCCACTCATCTATGACTATGTACACATGTAGAGTAAAGACAGCAACTAGTGGTGAAAATGGCCAGGGCAATGGATTACCTCAATGGCTGGAAGCTTGGAAAGGAGGCAGATAAAGGTTTCAGGGGAGGGGATAATGACAACTGAAAAGCGAGGTCTGTGTTGCTGACTTGCTGGGTCAATAAGGAAGGTAGTGGTATGGAGAGAAGTGGAACAACAAGAAACCACATAAGCTACTCAAGTTTGCCAGATAATGAAGCTACCCAAGTTAGGAAGTTCGTCGACTAAAACAAGAGGGAAACCCAGGGAAAAGAAGTAACTAACAGATGAACCACTATATCCTAATGCCATCATCTCTGTTGATGTCCGCCCATAAAAACTTTGCTTTGGAACTGGGAGGAGCTCCGCTAGATTTTGGCAACGTGGTGTGGTACAGCAGGTCAGCAATACTTTTTGCCATTGTCTAAGTTCTAAGTGCCCCATACATCAATAGGTTTTGTACATGGATATGTGGGATAAAAAATGACTAGCATTGTGTAGACATCCAAAATTTAGACATATTGAAGAATTGCATGGCAGCTCATATACTCTGTGATTTGGCATTTAATTAGTAGGGTACATGCATACCACCTAGAGCCTTACCTTGTTTTGGTCCATCATGACTTTTTTTTTCTTATAACATCATGACTTACCATTTGCTAGTAATTAAACTTTTTTATGTGTAAAGTTATAAATTACATCCCAAACAAAGTTGTCATCGTAATTCACAATATTGCATCATCTCATTATTTACTGTATGTATACTTTTATGAATTTAGTATTTGCTTGTCTAGGACAAAGTATCGGCAGTCAGGTGGCCAAAATGTATATTATTCGTCAACAATGTTGACTGCGTTATTTATAATCCTGGATCCACCACTGCTCTCACACAAAAAATAAATATTCCCCGGAGGCCCTAGCTTGCACCAACACATATTTATTGAGGATGACGGGCAATGCAAGGGCAAGGCCATTCGCCCGAGCCACAGCCCAGTCTACTAGAGAAGGAAGGCCGTAGCAGTAGCATATGAATAGCAAGCCCATCGATCGTCTAGATTCACGAAACTACAGTACCCGCACATTCCCACATCAAAAAGATGGAAACACGAGCTACGTGATTGCGCCACTCCAAGCACACACCCATCCTGGACGGGAAACCGAGATCACCTGCTGCCGGTGAGAGAGGAGCTCGGGGGAGTCGTCGGAGTCGTGGTCGGCGAAGTCGTAGTCGGCGTCGCCGTCATCGCTGGCGGCGAGCCCAGCCTCCCCGCCGCTGTAGAAGTCGTCGTCCGCTGAGTCGTTGGCGTCGTGCATGTCGTCCTCGGAGTCCATCACCGCCCCGCCGCCGCCAGCGCTCGCCTCCGCTCGCCGCCGGAGCCTCAGGAGCAGCGCGGATCGGGCGGATCGGAGCGGCGCCCACCACGAGGAGGGAGCAATCGGGCCCGGGGCGCGGGGGCGCGGCGGCGCCCACGCGGGTTCGGGGCAGAGGCGGGGAGGGAGAGGAGGATGCGCCGGTGTCGGGGGGATGGGGGGAGTGGGGCGGAATGGGGAGGACGGATTGGTGGGAATGGTGGCTCGGGTGGATTCGCTCGCTCGGCTGCTGCAGGAGAATAGCAAGCTTTCTCCTCTCGTTTTCTTACTCCTTTCTCCCCCCACTTTGCTTTTAGTTATCCCTTGTCACTCGTTCTTGTGCGCGTAGTGTTTTTCTTACAGTACTTTCTGTCCGTGTTTTCAGCTGTCCGTGGGATTTTCTATTGACTTCAGATTCAAAGCTCTTTGGATAACCCAATAAGGGCATTTTCCGGACTCATCTGTGTATAAACCGGAAATAAAGTTGGGGCTTTGTGGACTCTAGATCACTGTCACACGTCTAAATCACTATCACACCCCGCGTCTGACCGCCCTTGGCCCATCCCAAATATCCACCCACGCCAACGCGCGGTCTCGCCTGACGTCAGCTGCCCACGTTCATGTCGCTGGAGAGCGGCTGCTCCGGCATTGACGCCTGCACAAGACGGGTGCAACCTCTTACTGTCGGCATTGAAGCGGCACGACTTCCGAGTAATGCTTGGTATTAAGTAAGCAGCGCTATCCAGCATGCATCGCAATATATTAAGCTCATAACAAATAAAATAATGTTTGAAGCATGATGATATAATTCTAACAAAGTAAGATCAAATAATATGGTTGAACCTCATCGTTTTAACCTTAGTAGCAACAATACAAATACGTGTCTTGCAACTCCTACGGTCACAAAGTAAGGACACCGCAAGATTGAAAATACTATCACGAACCTCTTCCGCTGAAGGTAAATCAATCTAAGTGACCAAAAGAGATAGATATATCGGAGAAATACAATGCTATAAAATTACACATATATAAATTTCAAAAAATACTTAAATACTTTTAATGAATAATATCATAAACTCATAATTCGTCGGATCCCGACAAACACACATCAAAAGTTACATCGAATAGATCTCCGAAGAGATCAGTGTATTGAAAATCAAAAAGAGATAGAGAAAGTCTGTGACAGCCTGGTTTTTGCCCTCCTTTCTCTTCTGGTTTTCAGTTGGGTTTTGATTTGAATTTTTGAGTTTGAATCATTTCAGTTGGACTTAAAACACTTGGGCATCACCTTGGCTTTCACCCAATTGGCTCACTCCTCCTCCAAGCCCTTATTTCCTCTCTGGTCTACCTCAAAATAATGTCATGGATATTTTTCTTTAATGAAAAATATTCATTTTCCTCTCAAAAACCCTAAACAGAAACTTGTGCTCCAAAGCAACCCCTATTTTTCTTGCCCACAAAAATCTGAGAAAATTCACAAAAATCCTTTGAACCCTAGGTCAACTCCCTGAGCAAAAACATCACACCACTTTTTGGAATAGCTATAGAAATTATTTTCTGTTCTGGACAGAAATGGTAGTTTCTACAGCAACTACCATTTTACTTGCTCCATCGATGTTGCATTTTCTTGTGCATCACTACCCTCCTAGATCATTGCTAACCACCAAAGCACAGCTCCCAACTCCCAGCCGTTTAACCACAGCAAGCTCTCAAAGTTACTGTCCAGTAACTTGCAGTGAAGTAAAATTCATGTTTACTGCGTCTGAGCTCAAACCAAAGTGTGGTAACCTTTAAATCTACCACGGACAACACGCCAGACATGAAGTTTAGGCTTAGCTCGGCCTGAGGTCAGAGTTCACGCGGTGACCGCGTTCGACCAAGCGTGTTGGCATGCAACCGACGTGCTCTGCGTCGCACCCTCGCTTATGTTGCTCGCGTGATCGCTTCCCCGCCTGCCAAACATTGCCAAACCCCGCCACCATCACTGTCCCGACGCCATTAACTTCACCCTGGCGCTCGCCAACGCCGGAGCTTCGCCGCGGCGAAAGCACGGGCGTGATCCGCTAACCCAACGGTCGCGCTGCGCCCGTGTTTAAATCCATCCTCGCTCTTGTGCTCGTCTCCGCACGCCCACAGTTCCCGCGTGAGTTGCGTCGCCTTCCCCCTCTCTCACTGACGCCGCTCGTCGCCGGGCGCAGTGTCCGGGTGTCCTCCAACGGAGCCCGAGCACCTCTCGCCGCTCGGCTATAAATAGAGCTCTTCTCAGCCTCCTCGAGCATCATCCACTCCTCGCACACACTCCACAAACCTGTAGAAAGCCGTGCCCCGGCCGGGCAGGCCTCGGGCCGTCGTCCCCGAGATCGAGCTCGCCAGCGATCCCCTTTGTCCGATCGCACCACTCCAGCCCCTCCCAAGCTCAGGCGACCCTTCCAGGGCCTCTGCCTTGCCTCGGTGGTGTCGTTCCGCCCGGTTGGAGCCCCTGGTGCTGCCTCTAGTCGCTGTCGTCTTCAACTCCGGCGACCTCTGCCTTCTGTCGCCGCTGGAGAGGCCATTTCCGACGCCGTCCGACCACCCCTAGCTAACCTACGGGTACGGCCAGGTGCGCCTCCGTCCCCTCTTTCGATCCCTCCCTCCAGTTCTGGCCAAGGCGCTCTCCGCGCCGACGTGTGCTCCGATGGAGCCCCGTTGCCCTCTGTCTCTCTCTCCCCTCCCTCTCACCTGACTAGCGGGGCCCGCTAGTCAGCCACTCTATACACGCCCGAAGCGGTATGAGTGGGCGCCCCTGGGTTTCACGCCTCGGCGTCACCCTCCCCCGTTCATTTATTTAAATTCAAATTTTAAACTCCAGAACACTTCAAACAGCCACAACTTTTTAACCTTAAGTCCAAATGAATTGATTCTTTTTGCATTGGGTTCTGTATGAAAATCTCCAGCAGCACACCAAAGATGGGATTTTCCCCTGCTACCTAGATTTTCTGGTAAATTTCATAAGGGTTATTGATTTTCTTTTTGTGTTTATAATTGTTTTCAGAAGGTGGAGCTTGTCTTGAGGATCACCAGGGAGAGTGTGACCCTCATCTGCACTAAGGCAAGCCACAACAACATTTTCATGGTGTTACTGCAATATGTGTGATTTATTTTTCAACTTGAATGGTTAAATTAGTTCATGCATTTAAATCACCTAGATAAATAATTATTTTCATCCTGTTGCAAGCTTATTCATGTGGGTATGTTGATTTACAGAATGTTAAGAGTTAACTAAGTTAGATTTAAGTTATTATAAGTGATGATAGGCTATGGAGAAATAATTTGCTTATAAGGAGGACTAGTTTGAAGAATATCTTCTTGAGTAAGAAAATGATTATGCTAAGTTTTTGCCATGATTAGTTGTTGCATAAACATGACCAGAAAAGTGCCATGAGGTTCTGAACGGTTTGATTAGTGCTGGATATAAGTTGACCCGGTTTGGTTCTGATGAGTAGTGGAGCATGTTATATGAGTGCATTTGCATGGCATGTCATGACACCGGTCATTTTGATTTTGAGTTGAACCTGATAATAAATCAACTTGATCATATCGTTGATCGGGTCATGGTGCCACTGAATCGAGTTTTTCCAGCGCAACCACATTTGCCTTTATGAGAAGGCCTTTATTCGGTCCGTTGTCATGCCACTGGTCGGTACCTCCAACGAGGGAAGGTTATGGGCGTGCGGTACCCTGGCCCGGTAAGCAGACATAACCTTGTGTGCATGTTGATGTTGTTATGGTAGCTTGTCCCCGTTTGGGACCGTTTTGCCACGACGGTCGTCGTTGGTGTCTGGGGTAGACATGGGGCCACCCATGACTTAGCCCAGTGGGGAGTTAGTCGGAGTGGCCGGGAGAGTGTCGTGGCAATGGAGGGGTTTTGTTGGAATGCCGTTGGTCCACCCGAATGGGAGTGCGAGGCCATGGGTTCCTTGGTGTGGGTATAGTGCGCTACCTCTACAGAGTGTATTAAATCGATCGATAGCTGAGTCCACGGTTACGGGCACGCTCGAAAGTAGGTCACACCATGGGTAAACGTTTTAAATAAATCTTGCACACTAATACCATGGCATTGTTGGAAAGAGGATGATGTTGATGTTGATGTTTGTGGTCCGAGAAAGATCACTGTTTGGTTGCGAGGCAACCCGTTTGATGACCAAGTTGTTGGCCCATTTGTGATCCGAGAAAGATCACCGTTTGGCTGCGTGGCAACCCGTTTGATGACCAAGTTGTTGGTCCGTTTGTGATCCGAGAAAGATCGTCGTTTGGTTACGTGGTAACCCGTTGATAAGCAAGTTTGTGGGACTTGAGGCACGAGATTTGATTCACCGCATCCATAGTATGATTTTGCATTGATGATTAAATTGGTTAATATCATGATAATGTTTGTCATTATGTTTATGCTTGTTGTGAGCTTGCAAGTACATTCAATGTACTGACCTGGCGTGTCATGCTAGATTTCAGGAAAGGTTCGTTGGAACGGAGTGCTGTTCGAGTCTAGATCGTGTTCACATCGGTGTCCCTGTGCTATGGAGTCCCGCTTCGTCGTCGTTCCGCTGCCATGTAGCTGTCATGATCGAGGCCCCCTTATGTTCATTAAATAATGTACATATTGTTCAGCCGCACCGTGTGTGCCGCTTGGCCTTCTAACTCGTTGTAATATGAACTATGTTCCGCTAGCATCAATAAAGCGGTTGTATTCTGTACCAAGATGTTGTATGTTGCCAGAAGACATGGTCTATGGACTGGTAATGCAAGGTAAACCGGTTGCTCTGAGCCGGGGTGCCACAACACTTGGTATCAGAGCCGCGCTGACTATAGGACAAGCTAGACTCCCGCCGCGTTACTGGACGTTAGTAGCGTAAAAGTTGAGTGACGACAGTATTTTTAGTTGGCTGTTGCTTTGCATGCACTTGGTTATTTTATTTCTAACCTACTAATGGATGTGAGTGTAGATGGCTCCGGTGGTGTATCCGTGCCAGTTGCAGTTGATGCCGTACACGTCGCCGCATCTCCTTCGCAACGTGTGGCGTCGACTGTATCCTCACGGTGACGACTCAGTCTATCGGGTGTACCGGGAGCGTCTGTCAGATTCAGTGTATGAGTACCACGCCGTGGTTACTCTGCGCACCAGTTCTTCCTGCAGTTCTTACACTCGCACTTCCAGGAGCGGTTACGCTTCTACCGCTTCTCAGGCTGTCCAGTTTGCTGCATTTGAGGTCCTCGTCGAGCTACGCTATAACGAGGTCCGGATGCAGAACCATCCAGGTTTCTACTACTATCCCTCCCTGCACGACAATGGTCGTGTCCGTTTTCCTACCATTGATCCGGAGTCCGATAGTACTGCTAGCCACCTTTCTCGATACATTACTGCTAGCTACCTGCTGATCCACGAGCTGGCTTGAGAGCTGACTCGTGCCCGTGTTGTTGTAGCCGCTACTAGAGTTGTCACTACTCCATCGTCTACGGGATTTATTCCTTATCTTCCATCCAGTTCTAGCTCATCAGTTTCACGAGTTGCTCCTCCGAGTAGCTCGGGCACCTCGACTGTGAACCCTCTTAGTGCTCCTGCTGAGTGGGTCTCTCTTCTCGCCACCCCTGTAGCCCCGATGCTTCAGCCTCATCCTACACCTGCTCCCGAGGGAGAGCCCTCGAGGCAGCATCGTCGTGTTACATTTAACCTAGAGGTCACAGTTAATGCAGTCAGTTCAGGATCTGAGTCCGCTTCAGGAGAGGACACCGCAGCACCAGCAGAGCATTAGAGCGCTCGAGTATTCGCGGTTGTCAGGATGATGTACGGATGTAGTTGTGCGAGTCATGATGTTCCGTTCGATGTATGAGAGTAGTTGAACTTATTATGTCATTTATCCTTTATGTACGGGTCTATGTATAATTATGTTGGACTTTCTTCTTTTCGATGGGTTTTCTTCGGTTGTTCGCCTTCTTTCGGGTTTTGTCACTGGCTTTTCCCCACTGTATTCCTTCTTGGATGTTGCTCATCTCGATCGTGTTGTCTTGGGAAAAACAATAAGATGACGCGGGGAGGCAGCAATAGTGACGCTTGTGAGGATACTCCTGTTTGTCATTCCGCATGACAGGCAGGACACTCCCCCCGAGCTGTATGTTCCACCACCGCCTCCACCGCCAAATCCACCATCCACCGAGCAAATTCTTTGTATGTTTGAAGAAAAGCGAACTAATGATCTGCTTGAAATGTTGAGAAGTGTGCAAGCTATGGTTGGACAGAATGAAAATCAGAATGGTCATCACTCCAAACTGTCAGACTTTCAGAGAACCAACCCTCCCTATTTCAGCCAGGTTATTGATCCATTGGATGCGGATGACTGGTTGCGAACTATTGAGAAGAAACTTGAGATTGCTCGTACTAATACAAATGACAAAGTCCCATTTGCAACTCATTATCTGGAGGGCGCTGCCGCAATATGGTGGGAAAATGAAAAAGCCATGTGGCCTGCCGTTGAAGGAATCACCTGGGTAAAATTCAAGGATCGATTCCATAAATATCATATTCCTGCTGGAGTTATGAAAGTCAAGCAGCGCGAATTCCTTGCGCTCCTCCAAGGAAGTCAGTCAGTGAGTGAATATTTAAATAAGTTCAATCATTTGGCCCGCTACTCTCTTCATGATGTGGCCACCGAAGAAAGGAAGATTGACCGTTTTCTTGGAGGATTAAATCAACATCTCCGGTGCACTCTCAGTATGTTTGATTTCACCGACTTCCAAACTCTGGTTAACAAGGCACTCATTGCTGAGAGGGAGCACAAACTGATACACGACAACAAGACTTCAAATAAAGATCACAAGCGCAAGTTTGAACCAAGGAAGGAGGTTCAACCTATGCAGAAGGCTCGTACCTGGCAGCAAACGCAAGTAGAGTACAAGCCCAATTGGCAGCAGAATGTCAACAAGGCCCCTACACAAGTCAAGAATGTCATAACCAACCCGGTGCGAGAAGAATGCCAGCACAACAATTCCTATTTCAGTTGTGGGCAAACCGGACATTACGCCCGGCAGTGTCCCAAGGGCGGCAGGAATAACCCTCCATTCAGGCCACAAGGTAACTTTATTGGGGCATACCCTGACCAGAAAAACATCACCGGCCAAGTCCACGCCCTCTCCGCAGACGAAGCCCAAGAGAACCCTGAAGTCGTCATTGGTATGTTTTTAGTTAATAGCATACCTGCCGTAATTTTATTTGACTTTGGGTCTTCCCACTATTTTATTTCGTGGAGTTTTGTTACCCAAAACAAGTTCCCTTGTTCGATTTTGAGCAAGAAAATGCTGGTACAATCCCCAGGATCTTTGCTCAGAAGCAATCTAGTCTGCCATAATCTGGAAATAAATATCAACGGAGTCCACTTTCTAGCTTCCTTGATAGTCATTGAGTCTGTTAAGTTGGACATCATTTTGGGAATGAACTGGTTGACACAATACCAAGTCTGTATCAATTGTGCAACCCGAGAAGTCACCTTGACCAGTCCAGAAGGGCAAGCTACAAAATTCCATGCCCCCAGGAGCATACCCCAGAATGAAATGGTTTTTACCACTGTGGCTGAGTTGGAATTAATTCCCGTAGTCAGTGAGTTTCCTGACGTGTTCCCAGAAGAGCTGCCAGGCATGCCACCAGACCGAGAGTTCGAGTTTGCTATCGATCTTGTGCCCGGAACCACACCATTATACAAGAAATATTATCGAATGTCGTCATCAGAATTAGTGGAGCTAAAGAAACAGCTTGATGAGATGCTCCAAAAGGGTTATATCCGTCCCAGTTCCTCACCATGGGGATCACCTGCTATATTTGTGGATAAGAAAGATGGAAGTCTCCGTATATGTGTAGATTACCGTTAGCTAAATGATGTCACCATCAAAAACAAATACCCACTGCCCAGGATTGATGACTTATTTGATCAACTTAGTGGGGCCAAAGTGTTCTCCAAGATTGATTTGAGGACCGGATACCACCAACTCAAGATTAAAAAGGAAGATATTCCTAAGACCGCATTCACTACTCGGCATGGTCTTTATGAATATAGTCCTTCGGCCTCACCAATGCCCCCGCTTTCTTCATGCACATGATGAATAAAGTATTCATGGATTTCCTCGATAAATTTGTGGTGGTTTTTATCGATGATATTCTCATATACTCAAAAAGTGAAGACGAGCATAAAGGACACCTCCGAGCGGTCTTACAAAGACTCCGTGACCATCAACTAAACGCCAAGTTTAGTAAATGTGAGTTTTGGCTCAAGCAAGTTGGATTCATTGGGCATATACTATCCGCAGAAGGTATAGCCTGGACCCAAGCAAAGTAAAAGACGTGCTTGATTGGTTGGCACCCACAACAGTGTCTCAAATCCGGAGTTTCCTTGGATTAGCCGGATACTATCGCCGGTTTATTGAAGGTTTCTCTAAAATTGCCAAGCCAATGACAGAGCTTCTCAAAAAGGATAAGAAATTTGAATGGACTGAGGATTGTGAGAAAAGTTTCAACGAGTTAAAAATCAGATTGACCTCAGCCCCTGTGTTAACACTTCCAGACATCTACCGCAACTTTGATGTATACTATGATGCTTCCCGACAGGGTCTTGGATGCGTACTTATGCAAGATGGCAAGGTAATAGCTTATGCCTCTCGTCAGTTGCGACCCCACGAAGGGAACTATCCTACTCATGATCTAGAATTGGCCGCGGTGGTTCATGCTCTAAAGTTATGGAGGCACTATCTCATTGGAAAAAGGTGCCAAATATTTACCGACCACAAAAGCCTCAAGTATATATTCACTTAGCCAGATTTGAATCTCCACCAACGCGGATGGCTGGAGTTAGTCAAGGACTATGACCTTGGAATTAATTACCACCCGGGTAAGGCCAACGTGGTGGCCGATGCACTCAGCAGAAACCCTGTCAGTTTAAATGCCATGATGGAAACCATGTCTTCCGAACTCCAAGAATTCGCTCAGCTCAATCTGGTCATAGTTGAAGCTGGTCTTACTAGTATTATGGAAATTACTCCTACCCTCAAGGATGAAATCCGTAAGGCCCAGCCAGATGACACAATCTTACAAAAGTATGTCAAGCAAATGCTAGCAGGACAGACCTCGGATTTCTCCAAAGACCATCTAGGTACACTACGGTTCCGCAGGAGGATTTGTGTACCAAGTCAAGAAGGTTTAAGGAAGAAAATACTATCCAAAGCACACAAATCCTCGTATTCTATCCACCCCGGAAGTACTAAAATGTACGAAGATCTTCGCCAAATATTCTGGTGGGATGGAATGAAGAAAGACATAGCATATTTTGTGGCCTGCTGCGACACATGCAATAAAGTAAAGGCAGAACACCAGAAACCAGCCGGACTCCTCCGACCGTTGTCCATTCCGCAATGGAAGTGGGATGACATCTGCATGGATTTTATCACCGGGCTACCAAAAACTCAGCGAGGCAATGACGCAGTATGGGCCATAGTGGATATGTTAACCAAGGTAGCACATTTCATTCCCATCAAAACCACATACCGTGCTGATCAGCTCGCACAACTATATGCGTCAAGAATAGTTAGTTTACATGGAGTTCCTCGAAAAATCACTTCTGACCAGGGTCCCTATTTACCTCCGCTTTTTGGTCCCGTCTCCATCAAGCTTTGGGGACAGCACTGAAATATAGTACCGCTTACCATCCTCAGACCGATGGGCAGACTGAACGGGTAAACCAAATACTTGAAGATATGCTACAACCATGTGCCTTGGCCCAAGGGCCTAAGTGGAAAGATTGTCTGTCGTATGCTGAGTTCTCCTACAACAACAGTTTCCAGGCCAGTTTAAAAATGTCACCGTATGAGGCTTTGTATGGCCGTAAGTGCCGCACCCCGTTGAATTGGTCTCAAACCGGGGATAGCCGTCTCTTCGGAACAGACCTCATGATGGAAGCCGAAAAGCAAGTACAAGAAATCAGAGACCGTCTGTGGCTGGCCAAATCCCGACAAAAGAGCTATTATGATGCGAAGCACCGACATGTCAGTTTTGAGCCCGGAGAACAAGTGTACCTCAGAGTCACTCCTATGAAGGGAATAAAAAGGTTTCAGACTCGCGGAAAATTGGCACCCAGGTTTATTGGTCCATTCCTGGTTATGTCCAGAGTGGGTACTGTTGCATATCAGTTGGAGCTACCGCCAGAGTTGTCAGAAGTGCACAACATGTTCCATGACTCCCAGTTGAGACGATGCATATCACCGCCCGAGAAAAAGGACTGCTATGATAGAAATAGAGTTGGCTAAGGATTTAACACATGAGGAGAGACCGTTAAAATTTTTGGATGAGATGGAAAGGGTCACTCGAAGCAAGACGAGAAAATTTTACAAGGTCCAGTGGGAGCATCATACAGAGACAGAAGCAACCTGGGAGCAAGAAGAACTTCTTAAGGCAAATTATTCAGAATTTTTTTCCCGAGCAACCGAATCTCGAGGACGAGATTCATCCCAAGTGGGTGAGGTTTGTCACAGCCTGGTTTTTGCCCTCCTTTCTCTTCTGGTTTTCAGTTGGGTTTTGATTTGAATTTTTGAGTTTGAATCATTTCAGTTGGACTTAAAACACTTGGGCATCACCTTGGCTTTCACCCAAGTGGCTCACTCCTCCTCCAAGCCCTCATTTCCTCTCTGGTCTACCTCAAAATAATGTCATGGATATTTTTCTTTAATGAAAAATATTCATTTTCCTCTCAAAAACCCTAAACAGAAACTTGTGCTCCAAAGCAACCCCTATTTTTATTGCCCACAAAAATCTGAGAAAATTCACAAAAATCCTTTGAACCCTAGGTCACCTCCCTGAGCAAAAATATCACACCACTTTTTGGAATAGCTACAGAAATTATTGTCTGTTCTGGACAGAAATGGTAGTTTCTACAGCAACTACCATTTTACTTGCTCCATTGGTGCTGCATTTTCTTGTGCATCACTACCCTCCTAGATCATTACTAACCACCAAAGCACAGCTCCCAACTCCCAGCCATTTAACCACAACAAGCTCTCAAAGTTACTGTCCAGTAACTTGCAGTGAAGTAAAAAATCATGTTTACTGCGTCTGAGCTCAAACCGAAGTGTGGTAACCTCTAAATCTACCACGGATAACACGCCAGACATGAAGTTCAGGCTTAGCTCGGCTGAGGTCAGAGTTCACGTGGTGACCGCGTTCGACCAAGCGTGCTGGCATGCAACCGACGTGCTCTGTGTCGCGCCCTCACTTCTGTTGCTAGCGTGATCACTTCCCCACCTGCCAAACCTTGCCAAACCCCGCCACCATCACCGTTTCGATGCCATTAACTTCACCCTGACACTCGCCGACGCTCGCCACAGCGAGCACGGGCGCGGTCCGGCCAACCCAACAGTGTGTTGCGCACTGTGTTCATTGATACGTCTCCAACGTATCTATAATTTTCGATTGCTCCATGCTACTTTATCTACTGTTTTGGACTATATTGGGCTTTATTTTTCACTTTTATATTACTTTTGGGACTAACCTATTAACCGGAGGCCCAGCCCAGAATTGTTGTTTTTTGCCTTTTTCAGTATTTCGAAGAAACATAATATCAAATGGAGTCCAAACGGAATGAAACCTTCAGGATCGTGATTTTCCAACTGAACATGATCCAGGAGACTTGGACCCTACTCCAAGAAGCTTCCGAGGAGGTCACGAGGGTGGAGGGCGTGCTCCCCTGGGCGCGCCCCCTACCTCGTGGGCCTCTCGGAGCTCCACCGACATACTCCTTCCTCCTATATATACCTACATATCCCCGTATGATCAAACAGGAGCCAAAAACCTAATTCCACCGCCGCAACCTTCTGTGTCCACAAGATCCCATCTTGGGGCCTATTCCGGAGCTCCGCCAGAGGGGGCATCCACCACGGAGGGCTTCTACATCTTCACCATAGCCCCTCCGATGAAGTGTGAGTAGTTTACTTCAGACCTTCGGGTCCATAGCTAGTAGCTAGATGGCTTATTCTCTCTTTTTGGATCTCAATACAATGTTCTCCCCCTCTCTTGTGGAGATCTATTCGATGTAATCTTCTTTTTGCGATGTGTTTGTTGAGACCGATGAATTGTGGGTTTATGATCCAGTATTATCTATGGAAAATATTTGATTCTTCTCTGAATTCTTTTATGTATGATTGAGTTATCTTTGCAAGTCTCTTCGAATTATCCGTTTGGTTTGGCCAACTAGATTGGTAGTTCTTGCAATGGGAGAAGTGCATGGGTTTGGGTTCAATCTTGCGGTGTCCTTACTCGGTGACAGAAAGAGTTGCAAGGCACGTATTGTATTGTTGCCATCGAGGATAAAAAGATGGGGTTTTTATCATATTGCATGAATTTATCCTCTACATCATGTCATCTTGCTTAAAGCGTTACTCTGTTTTTAACTTAATACTCTAGATGCATGTTGGATAGCGGTCGATGAGTGGTGTAATAGTAGCGAGATGCGAATCGTTTGATCTACTTGTCACGGACGTGATGCCTATATACATGATCATTGCCTAGATATACTCATAACTATGCTCAATTCATCAATTGCTCAACGATAATTTGTTCACCCACCGTAGAATACTTATGCTCTTGAGAGAAGCCACTAGTGAAACCTATGGCCCCGGGTCTATTCTCATCATATCAATCTATATCACTTTATTTACTTGCTTTGTTTTTACTTTGCCTTTACTTTTTACTTTGCATCTATCTATCAAAAATACCAAAATATTATCTCTATCAGATCTTACTCTCGTAAGTGACCGTGAAGGATTGACAACCCTTAAGCGTTGGTTGCGAGTTGCTATCGTGTTGTGCGTGTCACGAGGGACTTGCGCGTGACCTCCTCTTGGATTGATACCTTGGTTCTCAAAAGCGAGGAAATACTTACGCTCTTGTCTGCATCATCCTCTCCTCTTCGGGGAAAACCAACGCAAGCTTGAGACGTAGCAAGAAGGATTTCTGGCGCCGTTGCCGGGGAGGCTTACGCAAAAGTCAACATACCAAGTACCCATCACAATCCCAATGTCTCGCATTACATTATTTGCCATTTGCCTCTCGTTTTCCTCTCCCCCACTTCACCCTTGCCGTTTTATTCGCCCTCTCTTTTTCGTTCGCCTTCTTCCCGTATGTATCTTTGTTTGTGTTTCCTTGTGCCTTCTATATGCTTGCATCTTCTTGCTAAAAATTTATTGATATGGATCCACTTAAAGTGTTCTACTTGGATCATCTTCGATCCTTATGTGCTCGTGCTGAAACCCCAACTAGCCTAGTTGATGGGAAATCTTTAGATGAGCATGCTCATTTTGTGCGTCATCGTTTGTCTGAAAAGGGGAGACTCTTACGGTATCATATAAATAGTTTGCTATGCTATGCTGGGAATCTTTGTGAAATGTGTGATTTTACTTGTTGCTCTGAGAACCCTAAAAAACACCTTCAATACCTATGTGAGTTCAATGATAATGAAATCTTATCTTCTTATGCAAAGGGTGTTTATAGTTACTATGATATCGAACAAATTGAAGAATTTGTCGTTTTTAAGGGTGCACATGAAGTTGCTTCTTTGATTGAAAAGTATGATTTTACTCTCAACAAATCTGAAATTCCGTCATACTTTAATATTGCAATGAAAACCTTGCTCATAATGTCTATGTCCAAGAGTTTATTGAAAGAATGACCGTTGCTTTGGAAGAAAATAATGATATGCATGAATCTATAGATAATGATGATTCCAATGATTTGGTTGAAATATCCCTTGATGAACATGATGCTTGCTATTCTTGTGGCCATGATGCCAATATTTATGAAGATGAATTTGCTATAGTTCCTTATGTTAAACATGAGATCGTTGCTATTGCACCCATACTTGATAATTCCTTTGATGAAAAGCATGATTGCAATGATTTTACTATAAATTATCTTGATGTCAGTGGTGCTAAAAATATGCAGAACCCTAAGCTTGGGGATGCTAGTTTTGCTATGTCTACTATTTGTTGCAATGATCACGATTGGGGTGATTTTTCTTATGATCTTGAAAATTTATTTAATCCCCATGATGAATATGAGATTGATAATATTGTTTGCAATGATATTAAAAGTGGGTTTGGAAGAGTGTCAACTTTAGATCCCACGTATTTGGAGAATGTTCAATCTTATGAATTTTTTGATGAAAGTGGGTTTGGAGAGGTCATGACTTTAGTTAATGTTAATCCCACTATTTTGGAAGAGTGTCAACTTTGCATACATGTGGATCGTGTTAAGAATATGTTTTGTGATAGCTATATTGTTGAATTTGCTTATGATCCTACATGTAATTATTATGAGAGAGGAAAATATGGTTGTAGAAATTTTCATGATAATAATTCACCTCTCGTTATGTTGAGATTGCTATTGTTTCTTTCCACTTCCTTGCATATGCTAGTTTTTGCTTGTTATGATATATTGTTTGCCTATAAGATGCCTATGCATAGGAAGCATGTTAGACTTAGATGTGTTTGTCATGTGTTTCATTATGCTCTCTTTGCGCTTCAATTCCTATCTTTCATGTGAGCATCATCATAATTTCAATGCCTAGCTAGGGGCGTTAAACAATAGCGCTTGTTGGGAGGCAACCCAATTTTATTTTGTGTTTTTAGTTTTTGCTTCTGTTTAGGAATAAATAATCCATATAACTTCTGTTTGGATGTGGTTTTATGTTTTAATTAGTGTTTGTGCCAAGTAGGACCTATAGGATAACCTACGATGATAGTTGATTTGATTCTGCTGAAAAACAGAAACTTTAGCGCTCATGAGATTAGCTGCCATTTTTTACTGGAGAGTAATTTTAGGTTGATTCTTTTTTCTGCTGATCAATAAACAAATTGTCCAGGACGTCCTATTTTGGTAGAATTTTTAGAGTTCCAGAAGTTTGCGTTAGTTACAGATTACTACAGACTGTTCTGTTTTTGACAGATTCTGTTTTTCGTGTGTTGTTTGTTTATTTTGATGAATCTATGGCTAGTAAATTAGTTTATAAACCATAGAGAAGTTGGAATACAGTAGGTTTAACACCAATATAAATAAATAATGAGTTCATTACAGTACCTTGAAGTAGTGTTTTGTTTTCTTTCTCTAACGGAGCTCACGAGATTTCTGTTGAGTTTTGTGTTGTGAAGTTTTCAAGTTTTGGGTGAATTCTTTTGATGGATTATGGAACAAGGAGTGGCAAGAGCCTAAGCTTGGGGATGCCCATGGCACCCCCAAGATAATCTAAGGACACCAAAAAGTCAAAGCTTGGGGATGCCCCGAAAGGCATCCCCTCTTTCGTCCACTTCCATCGGTAATTTACTTGGAGCTATATTTTTATTCACCAACATGATATGTGTTTTGCTTGGAGCGTCTTGTATTATTTGTGTCTTTGCTTGTTAGTTTACCACAATCATCCTTGCTGTACACACCTTTTGAGAGAGCCATACATGAATTGAAATTTGTTAGAATACTCTATGTTCTTCACTTATATCTTTTGAGCTTGATAGTTTGCTCATAGTGCTTCACTTATATCTTTTTGAGCGTGATAATTTTTGCTCTAGTGCTTCACTTAGATCTTTTTGAGCACGGTGGTGAATTTGTTTTAAAGAAACTTGATCTCTCATGCTTCACTTAGAATATTTTGAGAGTCTTTAATAGCATGGTAATTTGCTTAATGTTAATATACTTGGTATTCAAGATATGTGAAACTTTCTTTTAAGTGCGTTGAATACTAAGATAAGTTTGATGCTTGATAATTGTTTTGAGATATGGAGGTGATGATATCAAAGTCGTGCTAGTTGGGTGATTATGAATTTGAGAAATGCTTGTGTTGAAGTTAGCAAATCCCGTAGCATGCACGTATGGTTAAAGTTGTGTAACAAATTTGAAACATGAAGTGTACCTGGCTTGTGCATCCTTATGAGTGGCGGTCGGGGACGAGCGATGGTCTTTTCCTACCAATCTATCCCCTTAGGAGCATGCGCGTAGTACTTGATTTTTGATGACTTCTAATTTTTTGCCAAAAGTATATGAGTTCTTTTGACTAATGTTGAGTCCATGGATTATACGCACTCTCATCTTTCCGCCTTTGCTAGCCTATTCAGTACCGTGCATTGCCCTTTCTCACCTTGAGAGTTGGTGCAAACTTTGCCGGTGCATCCAAACCCCGTGATACGATACGCTCTATCACACATAAACCTCCTATTATCTTCCTCAAAACAGCCACCATACCTACCTATCATGGCATTTCCGTAGCCATCCCGAGATATATTGCCATGCAACTTCCACCATCATCATCGTGACATGCATTACTTTTGTCATATTGCCATTGCATGATCTTGTAGTTGACATCGTATTTGTGGCAAAGCCACCATGCATTAGTTTTCATACATGTCACTCTTGATTCATTGCACCATCCCGGTACACCGCCGGAGGCATTCATATAGAGTCATATCTTGTTCTAGTATCGAGTTGTAATTCATATGTTGTAATGAAAGTGTGATGATCATCATTAGAGCATTGCCCGAATAAAAAAAAGAAAAGAGAAAGGCCAAAAAAAGAGAAAGGCCCAAAAAATATATATAAAAAAGGGCAATGCTACTATCTCCTTTCCCACACTTGTGCTTCAAAGTAGCACCTTGTTCTTTACATAGTGAGTCTCATATATTGTGCTTCAAAGTAGCACCATGTTTTTCATATAAGTGAGTCTCATAAGTTGTCTTTTTATACTAGTGGGAATTTTTCATTATAGAACTTGACTTGTATATTCCTACGATGGGCTTCCTCAAATGCCCTAGGTCTTCGTGAGCAAGCGAGTTGGATGCACACCCACTAGTTTTCTTTTGTTGAGCATTCATAGCTCTAGTGCATCCGTTGCATGGCAATCCCTACTCCTTGCATTAACATCAATCGATGGGCATCTCCATAGCTCATTGATTAGCCTCATTGATGTGAGACTTTCTCCTTTTTTGTCTTCTCCACACAATCCCCATCATCATATTCTATTCCACCCATAGTGCTATATCCATGGCTCACGCTCATGTATTGCGTGAAGGTTGAAAAAGTTTGAGATTATTTAAGTATGAAACAATTGCTTGGCTTGTCATCGGGGGTATAGAAGTTGGGAACATCTTTGTGTGTGAAAATGAAGCATAGCCTAACTATATGATTTTGTAGGATGAACTTTCTTTTGCCATGTTATTTTGAGAAGACATGATTGCTTTGATTAGTATGATTGAAGTATTATTATTTTTGTGTCAATATGAACTTTTGTCTTGAATCTTTCGGATCTGAATATTCATATCACAATTAAGAAGATTTACATTGAAATTATGCCAAAGTATCACTCTGCATCAAAAATTCTTTTTTTTATCATTTACCTACTCGAGGACAAGCAGGAATTAAGCTTGGGGATGCTTGATACGTCTCCAACGTATCTATAATTTTTGATTGCTCCATGCTACTTTATCTACTGTTTTGGACTATATTGGGCTTTATTTTTCACTTTTATATTACTTTTGGGACTAACCTATTAACCGGAGGCCCAGCCCAGAATTGCTTTTTTTTTTTGCCTTTTTCAGTGTTTCGAAGAAACGGAGTCCAAACGGAATGAAACCTTCGGGGTCGTGATTTTCCAACCGAACGTGATCCAGGAGACTTGGACCCTACTCCAAGAAGCTTCCGAGGAGGTCACGAGGGTGGAGGGCGCGCCCCCTGAGTGCGCCCCCTACCTCGTGGCCCCCTCGGAGCTCCACCGACGTACTCCTTCCTCCGATATATACCTATGTATCCCCATATGATCAAACAGGAGCCAAAAACCTAATTCCACCGTCACAACCTTTTGTATCCACGAGATCCCATCTTGGGGCCTGTTCTGGAGCTCCGCCGGAGGGGGCATCCACCATGGAGGGCTTCTACATCATCACCATAGCCCCTCCGATGAAGTGTGAGTAGTTTACTTGAGACCTTGGGTCCATAGCTAGTAGCTAGATGGCTTCTTCTCTCTTTTGGATCTCAATACAATGTTCTCCCCCTCTCTTGTGGAGATCTATTCGATGTAATCTTCTTTTTGCGGTGTGTTTGTTGAGACCGATGAATTGTGGGTTTATGATCCAGTATTATCTATGGAAAATATTTGATTCTTCTCTGAATTCTTTTATGTATGATTGAGTTATCTTTGCAAGTCCCTTCGAATTATCCGTTTGGTTTGGCCAACTAGATTGGTAGTTCTTGCAATGGGAGAAGTGCATGGCTTTGTGTTCAATCTTGCGGTGTCCTTACTTAGTGACAGAAAGAGTTGCAAGGCACGTATTGTATTGTTGCCATCGAGGATAACAATATGGGTTTTTATCATATTGCATGAATTTATCCCTCTACATCATGTCATCTTGCTTAAAGCGTTACTCTATTTTTAACTTAATACTCTAGATGCATCTTTGGATAGCGGTCGATGAGTGGAGTAATAGTAGTAGATGCGAATCGTTTGATCTACTTGTCACAGACGTGATGCCTATATACATGATCATTGCCTAGATATACTCATACCTATGCTCAATTCATCAATTGCTCAACAAGAATTTGTTCACCCACCGTAGAATACTTATGCTCTTGAGAGAAGCCACTAGTGAAACCTATGGCCCCCGGGTCTATTCTCATCATATCAATCTATATCACTTTATTTACTTGCTTTGTTTTTACTTTTCCTTTACTTTTTACTTTACATCTATCTATCAAAAATACCAAAAATATTATCTCTATCAGATCTCACTCTCATAAGTGACCGTGAAGGGATTGACAACCCCTAAGCGTTGGTTGTGAGTTGCTATCATGTTGTGCAGGTACGAGGGACTTGCGCGTGACCTCCTATTGGATTAATACCTTGGTTCTCAAAAACTGAGGGAAATACTTATGCTACTGCGCTGCATCATCCTCTCCTCTTCGGCGAAAACCAACGCAAGCTCGAGACGTAGCATTCGTCGCCATCCCCTCGCTCCTGTGCTCGTCTCCACACGCCCACAGTTCCCGCGTGAGTTGCGTCGCCTTCCCCCTCTCTCACTGACGCCGCTCGTTGCTGGGCACAGCGTCCTGGTGTCCTCCGGCGAAGCCCGAGCACCTCTCGCCACTCGGCTATAAATATAGCTCTCCCCAGCCTCCTTGAGCATCATCCACTCCTCGCACAATCTCCACAAATCTGTAGAAAGCCGTGGCCCGGTCGGGCAGGCCTCAGGCCGCCGTCCCCGAGCTCAAGCTCGCCGGCGCCCCCCTTTGTCCGACCGCACCACTCCAGCCCCTCCCAAGCTCAGGCGACCCTTCCAGGGCCTCCGCCATGCCTCGGTGGTGCTGTTCCGCCCGGTTGGAGCCCCTGGTGCTGCCTCTAGTCGCCGTTGTCTTCAACTCCGGCGACCTCTGCCTTTTGTCGCCGCTGGAGAGGCCAGTTCCAACGTCGTCCGACCACCCCTAGCTAACCTACGGGTATGGGCAGGTGCGCCTCTGTCCCTTCTTTTGATCCCTCCCTCTAGTTCTGGCCAAGGCGCCCTCCTCGCTGGCGTGTGCTCCGGTGGAGCCCCATCGCCCTCTGTCTCTCTCTCCCCTCCCTCTCACCTGACTAGCGGGGCCCGCTAGTCAGCCACTCAGACGCGCCAAGCAGTGCAGTGGGCGCCCATGAGGATTACGCCTTCAACGTCACCCCCCAGTTATGTTTATTTAAATTCAAAATTAAATTCCAAAACACTTTAAACAGCCACAACTTTTTAACCTTAAGTCCAAATGAATTGATTCTTTTTGCATTGGGTTCTGTATGAAAATCTCTAGCAGCACATCAAAAATGGGATTTTTCCCTGCTGCCTAGATTTTCTGGTAAATTTTAGAAGTGTTCTTGATGTTTCCTTTTTGTGTTTATAATTGTTTTCAGAAGGCGGAGCTTGTCTTGAGGATCACCAGGGAGAGTGTGACCCTCATCTGCAATAAGGCAAGCCACATCAACATTTTCATGGTGTCACTTCAATATGTGTGATTTATTTTTCAAGTTGAATGGTTAAATTAGTTCATGCATTTAAATCACCTAGATAAATAATTATTTTCATCCTGTTGCAAGCTTATTCATGTGGGTATGTTGATTTACAGAAAATTAAGAGTTAACTAAGTTAGATTTAAATTATTATAAGTGATGATAGGCTACGAAGAAATAATTTGCTTATAAGGAGGACTAGTTTGAAGAATATTTTCTTGAGTAAGAAAATGGTTATGCTAAGTTTTTGCCATGATTAGTTGTTGCATAAACATGACCAGAAAAGTGCCATGAGGTTCTGAACTGTTTGATTAGTGCTGGATATAAGTTGACCCGATATGGTTCTGATGAG
Source organism: Aegilops speltoides (assembly GCA_021437245.1). NCBI lineage: Eukaryota > Viridiplantae > Streptophyta > Magnoliopsida > Poales > Poaceae > Aegilops > Aegilops speltoides. The sequence continues at coordinate 408,206,941 of CM038142.1, forward strand.
TAGTGGAGCATGTTATATGAGTGCATTTGCATGGCATGTCATGACACCAGTCATTTTTATTTTGAGTTGAACCTGATAATAAATCAACTTGAACATATCGTTGGTCGGGTCATGGTGCCACTGAATCGAGTTTTTCTAGCACAACCACATTTGCCTTTATGGGAAGGCCTTTATTCGGTGCGTTGTCGTGCCTCTGGTCGGTACCTCCAACGAGGCAAGGTTATGGGCGTGCGGTACCCTGGCCCGGTAAGCACACATAACCTTGTGTGCCCGTTGATGTTGTTATGGTACCTTGTCCCCGTTTGGGACCATTTTGCCATGACGGTGGCTATTGGTGACTGGGGTAGACACGGGGCCACCCATGACTTAGCCCAGTGGGGAGTTAGTCGGAGTGGCCGGGAGAGTGTCGTGGCAATGGAGGGGTTTTGTTGGAATGTCGTTGGTCCACCCGAATGGGAGTGCAAGGCCATGGGTTCCTTGGTGCGGGTACAGTGCGCAACCTCTGCAGAGTGTATTAAATCTATCGATAGCCGAGTCCACGGTTACGGGCACGCTCAAAAGTAGGTCACACCATGGGTTAACGTTTTAAATAAATCTTGCACACTAATACCATGGCACTGTTGGAAAGAGGATGACGTTGATGTTGATGACCAAGTTGTTGGTCCGCTTGTGGTTCGAGAAAGATCACCGTTTGGTTGCGAGGCAACCCGTTTGTTGACCAAGTTGTTGGTCCGTTTGTGATCTGAGAAAGATCACCGTTTGGTTGCGTGGCAACCCATTTGATGACCAAGTTGTTGGTTCGTTTGTGATCCGAGAAAGATCACCGTTTGGTTACGTGGTAACCCATTGGTAAGCAAGTCCGTGGGACTTGAGGCACGAGATTTGATTCACTGCATCCATAGTATGATTTTGCATTGATGATTAAATTGGTTAATATCATGATATTGTTTGTCATTATGTTTATGCTTGTTGTGAGCTTGCAAGTACATTCAATGTACTGACTTGGCGTGTCATGCCAGATTTCAAGAAAGGTTTGTTGGAATGGAGTGCTGTTCGAGTCTAGATCGTGTTCACATTGGTGTCCCTGTGCTATGGAGTCCCGCTTCGTCGTCGTTCCGCTGCCATGTAGTCGTCATGATCGAGGCCCCCTTATGTTCATTAAATAATGTACATATTGTTCAGCCGCACCGTGTGTGCCGCTTGGCCTCTTAACTTGTTGTAATATGAACTATGTTCCGCTAGCATCAATAAAGCGGTTGTATTCTGTACCAAGATGTTGTGTGTTGCCAGAAGGCATGGTCTCTAGGCTGGCAATGCAAGGTAAAGTGGTTGCTCTGAGCCGGGGTGCCACAAAGTCATCTAGCTACTACTATGGACCCGTAGGTCAAGTGGTAACTACTCACACTTCATGGAGGCGGTAAGGTTGATGAAGATGGCTGCTAATTGTGAGCTGCATTGGAATTTTCCCCCAAAAGAAAGAATGAAGCAATATAGCAGCGATAAATATTTCCCTCAGTGAGAACCAAGGTTTATCGAACCAATAGGAGAATCACTCAAAGCCTAGTGAACAACACCTACACACACAAAAGCAAATACTTGCATCCAACATGGGCAAAAGGATTGTCATTCCCCTTGAACTTGTTACTTGCAAGGATTAAATATTGTAGTGGTAGAGAGATAAATTGCAAAACAAAGCAAGGAAAACAGAATCTGTCAAAAAACAGAGCAGTCTGTAGCAACCTAAATAATGATTATACGTATGTAGCTCTAATTTTTTTTGAAAAAATAGGACAACATGGGCAATTTGTATACCAATCATGTGTAAAATATTCAGATCAAAAGCACGTTCCAGTGAATTTAAATGATTCTGCGACTGGGCATAAAAGTTTCTGTTTTTTTTCACAAAATCAAATCAACTATCATCCCAAAGGCTTTACTTGGCACAAACACTAACTAAAACACAAAAACACAACCATAAGGGTAGCACAATTGTGTGCACACTCAAAAATAGAAAATAAACAAGAAAAATAAAGATAACTATTGGGTTGCTTTCCAACAAGCGTTATTGTTTTACTTCCCTAGCTAGGCATAATGCATAGTTTCAAGGATTGTCATCTTTCAAGTGAATTCCATAGGTGGCCCTCATAATAGATTCCCATGGTGGCTAAATTTTCTTTCTATGGAAGTTGAAAGTGCAACTAATCCCCGGGTGGTTTTGGTAATTAATAACAACATATATATCATTGAACTAATAGTTTCTTGAGAATCATTTCAGAAAGTTCAGTGATATGGGTATGGCAATGACTGAAGAAGTGGACCCCTCAAAATGCTAAGGCAAGCATTGGCAAAAGCTCAAGACTCCATTTTTGGTTTAGTGATCCAAGATCACATTGAGTCCATAGGAAAGCCAATACTATTAGAAGGGGATGAGGTTATGATAATGATCTGGTTGCTCAAAGTGCTTAGTGATATATCTCCTAAACTATCAGCAACTCTCACTTCAAATATACACTCATAAGTAATCTCGGTCCCACCGATTTCCTAAACTCACCACACCGAGATGAACCACCTCACCATATAGCCAAACCCTAGAAATTTCGGATTTTCCGATTCGAACTCGGTCTCACGAAACTAGTGTTGCCAAGCTTCAGAACCTTCGTCATCAAATCGGTGTCACCGAGATGATAAAGTCGGTCCCACCGAGATTGGCAAACCCTAGTCTTTGGAAGAATCGGACTCACCGAGATTGTATTTTCGGTCCCACCGAAAATCCCAACGTTCACATGATTTGAACTTTCGGTCTCACCGAGTTGTCAACTTCGGTCTGACCGAGATTGGTCAAATGTGTGTAACGGTTGGATTTTGTGTGGAGGCTATAAATACCCCTCCACCCCCTCTTCATTCGTGGAGAGAGCCATCAGAAAGAACTACCACTCCTACCTTACATTTCTGAGAAGAAAACTACCTACCCTTGTGTTGAGATCAAGTTGCTCCACTCCCACCATATGAAGCTTGATCTCTAGCCTTCCCAAGTTGCTTTCCACTCAATCCTTCCTTCCACCACAGCCAAATCAGTGAGGAGAGTTGAGTGTTGGGGAGATTATCATTTGAAGCACAAGAGCAAGGAGTTCATCATCATCAACACCATCTATTACCTTTTGGAGGGTGGTGCCTCCTAGATTGGTTAGGTGTCGCTTGGGAGCCTCCGTCGAGATGTGGAGTTGAACCAAGAAGTTTGTAAGGGCAAGGAGATCGCCTACTTCGTGAAGATCTACCCCAGTAAGGCTAGTCCTCCGTGGGCGATGCCATGATGGCATAGACAAGGTTGCTTCTTCGTGGACCCTTCGTGGGTGGAGCCCTCCGTGGACTCTCGGCCGTTACCCTCGTGGGTTGAAGTCTCCATCAACGTGGATTGACGATAGCACCACCTATCGGAACCACGAGAAAAAATCTCCGTGTCTCCAAATTGCGTTTGCTCTTCTCCACCTCTCTTTAGTACATGTGCAATTTACTTTCCGCTGCCTATACTCTAGAATTGCATGTGTAGGGTGATACTTGACTTGATCATCATTGTGAACTTGCCAAAAACTTGTCTTTATCTAAAGGCTAAATTTTTATATTGTCAAGTAGTCTAATCACCCCCCCTCTAGACATACTTTCGATCCTACAGAAGTGCTCCATTTGTTTCTTTAGTGGAAATTGAAATCTTATATTACCTTCTTTCATATAAATAATAGCACCTGTGGTACGTAAAAACGGTCTACCAAGTATTATGGGACAAGACGGATTGCAATCAATATCAAGCACAATGAAATCAGCGGGCACATATATTTTCAAGAGTAGGAACGCCATTTATTCTACCCAAAGGTTTCTTAATAGTGGAATCCGCTGAGTGCAAATTAAGAGAACATTCATCCATATTGGTAAAACCTAGCACATCACATAAAGTTTTTGGTATTGTGGAAATGCCCGCACCCAAATCGCATAAGGCATTGCACTCATAATATTTAATCTTAACTTTAATAGTAGGTTCCCACTCAACATATAATTTTTTAGGTACTAAAACCTCCAATTCTAGCTTTTCTTCATAGGCTTTCATCATATCTTCAACAATATGTTTAGTAAATGCCTTATTTTGTTCATAAGCCTTGGGTGAATTTATCATGGATTGCAACAAGGAAATACATTCAATCAAAGAGCAATTATCATAATTAAAGTTCTTGTAATCAAAAGTAGTGGACACAACACTAGCTAAAGTTTGACCTTTTAAAACCCACTTTTATCAAAAAAAATATATTAAGATCATCACCCTCCGAACAATTGGGATGCCTTCTAGCTAAAGTTGACCAATCTTCAGTCTCATTATCATCAATTTTTATTTTACTAAATGAAGATTCAATAGGTGAGACACCAATCATTTTAATATCTTCATCATGAATGGATATAAGCCGGGCGAAATTGCCTTTTCTAGAAATTCTTGCTTAGCTCTCAACCTAGCAGTTCTTTCTTTACTTCCATCGATAAAGAGATAAATAGCTTTAATAGACTCACTAATATCAAGCTTGGGTGGCAAAAATTTAGATTTGAGATTTTTCACAGCAATTCTATCCATATTCCTTGACTTATCATCAACCTTACTCATTTTTCCTCTATCATAGTATTAAAAATCTTTTGAGAATTAATAAATTCTTCAATATTACTTTCAAGGTCAGAGGGCATCATATTATTATTATTATTATTATTATTATTATTATTATTATTATTATTATTATTATTATTATTATTATTATTATTATTATTATAAGAATTACCATAGGAATTGCCATAATTATTAGAGGAATTCCCGGGAAACAATCTTGGATTGAAATTACCCCTATAAGTGTTACTGTTGAAATTGTTTCTAGAGACAAAATTCACATAAATAGTGTCATTATTTTGCTCAATCAAAGTAGACAACGGCACATCATTAGGATCAACATGAGCACTTTTACTAGCAACCAGTTTCATGAGAGTATCCATCTTATCACTCAAAGTATTAATTTCTTCAACAGAATTTATTTTCTTACTAGCGGGAGCCCTTTCGGTATGCCACTGAGAATAACTTGACATGATATTATCAAGCAATTTTGTAGCTTCTCCTTGTGTTATTTGCATAAAAGTACCACCCACGTGGGAATCTAAAAGATTTCTAGAAACAAAATTCAATCCCGCATAAAAAATTGTATGATCATCCATAAACTTAAACCATGAGTAGGGCAATTTATTATCATTAATTTCATTCTCTCCAAAGATTGTGAAACATGTTCATGCTCAAGTTACTTACAATTCATAATTTGATTTCTAAGAGAAATAATTTTCATGGGAGGAAAATACTTGGCAATAAAAGCATCTTTACACTTATCCCAAGAATCAATAATGTTTCGAGGCAAAGATGAAAAACAAGTTTTAGCGCGCTCTCGTAGTGAGAACGAAAATAATTTCAATTTGACAATATCATTATACACATCCTTTTTCTTTTGCGTGTCACAAAATTCAAGGAAATTATTAAGATGGGATGCAACATCTTCATTAGGACTACCAGAAAATTGTTCTTTCATAGCAAGATTTAGCAAAAGTAGCATTAATATCACACGACTACGCAGTAGTGGTGGGGGGAGCAATTGGAGTGCTAATAAAATCATTATATTAGAATTGGAGAAATCACATAGCTTAGTGATTTCTTGAGACATCGCGACAAAGCAAGCAAACAAGCAAAAGGGCAACAGAAAATATTTTTGTGTTTTTGTAAAAACGTTTTAGAAGTGGGGGAGGTGAAAATGAGAGGCAAATGGAAAATAAAGTAAATGAGGAGATGAAAGTTTATGCATGGTACCCACCAGGTATATCTTCGCACGCAAGGAACAGCTGGGACCCACCCGGTCGAAGCGTACGTAGCGTTGTTTGTCTGGTCGCGAATGTGTACGTACATACTGGTCGATCAGTCTCTCTACAGCGATGAACTATGGTCGAGTAAGGAGGAGCAGCACATGTCGTAGTAGAGCCGCAGACGTAGCATGTCACGTAGTCCCGTCTATAACGTGTACACATACGTACAACCACGCTACAAGAAAGTAAATACAGCTACGTACATACATACGGACATGGTCTCAAAGGCGTACAACGACTTCATCTTGTTCATCAGCAGCAAACCAGCTGGGTCGGAACGGAGGAAACGACATCGTGATCATCAGGAGGCAACCAACTTGGTCGGAATACATCGTGTTCATCGGGAGCCAACCGGCTTGGACGGAACAACCGAAACAAGGTCTGGTGTATCGCAGAACGGAGGAAACGGGCCTTCTGTTCGACCGCGTATGGTCGATACAGGGTCCTGTTCATCGGGAAGGGTCTGGCGTACCACAAAATGGATGAAATGACTTTTGTTCAAGTGCCTACGGTCGAAATGGGGTCCTGTTGATCGGGAGGGGTGTGGCGTACCGAAATCGGAGGAAACATACTTGTGTTGGAGTGCCTACGGTCGAAACAGGGCCCTGTTCATCCACCGTCTACTGCCTCGCTCCAGCCTCCATGGGCTACTGTTCATCCAACTTTGACCTCCTCCAGCCTCCACGGGCTACTATTCATCCATGGCCATTGTTCAGCCAGCCTCCACCGGCTGCTGTTCATAGAGCCTCCATGGGCTCCTGTTCATCCACCCCCAACCGGCTGGGGTGCGGCAGTCTCCTCGGGGTCTTGTTCATCCAGCGGCAACGACCTACTACCATGGGGTCATGTTCATCCAACCCCCACTAGGAACTGTTCATCTACAACCAACCAACCTGCTCGACTCACCATGTCTCGACTCGTTCTACGTACCGCGCGCACAGTAGCAACGATCACCATTCATCGAGAGGCAACCCAACACCGGCTGGACATCTCACACGGGGCTCGATCGGCTTCAGTAAGCAGTAGCAGTGATCGATCACCCGGGTTCAGTTAGCAAGAGCAGCGAAGGAATCGCTCGGGTTCAGTCAGCAGCGAATGAATCGCTCGGGTTCAGTTAACAGCCAAGGGATTGATCGCTCGGGTTTAGTAACATGCGATCGCTCGGGTTCAGTTAGCCAACGCCTCGAACATACGCGCGTACACGAGAGAAACGCGGAAACCTCTGTGCATCTCTCGGCCCCAACCACCCACTGTAACCGGGAACTCCCCGATATTTTCCTTGCCCTTGCTTCTACCACGGTTTTTTCCATCATGGACGGCCCAAAGAATGTCAAGCAGCTGCATCTCAGGCCTTCCCAAGACGAAAAGCCCATTTTCTGTCATGATTTTTTGTCATAGAAGTAGGAGCCCACCACATCTATGATGATACCGGGTTTTGTCATAATTATCATCATAGAAGTGTCATAAGCATGACATGATTTTTTTTCGTTCGGCCCAAAATGTCATGGATGTGTCTTTTTTTGCAGTGATGGGCCACTACAAGGCCAGGAAGGACAGAAAGACGTTGGCCTTCTTCCACCGGCCGGAATCTTTGGATGCCATTGTTGAGAAGAACGTTGACCTGGCCACGAAAGCCGCTGCTACTTAGCCACCGTTCGGTGGGTCGGCGCCCTGATTCGAGGAGGAGGAGGTCGTCGATGGATGCATCTTTCTTCTCGCCTCCTGTAACTAGCACTGCATCGCCTCGTGGCCTTAATGTTTTATTAGTGTATGGCATTTTTATATGTAGTATCATTGTCTTCATCCTGGTGTACTACCTAGGTCCTGGTTTATTAGTCACTTTTGTAATTTGTGCTAAATTTTTACCAAAGATTTAACTGACGAAATGTTAGTGCATGTCAACAAAAATTATATCGTTTGATTTGTATGTGAACATAGTTTTCAATAATGGAATTTTGGTGACATGCATGAACCTTTTGTTAGTCAAATTTATGGTCAAAATTTGGCACAGATTACGACGAGGAGCAATAAACCAGGACGAAGGTAGACTGGTTCGTCACCATCGTGTTCTGGGTCTAATTTTGACTTCAGCGACCGAACCTACATGGAGGGAGTACTGTATATATTGGCGCGACAACCAAACTTATATATTCAAAACTGAGCGTTACTATGTACAAGTCACGAGTTCAAAACGAGAAAGTGGAACAAGAACATGCCTGTGTCGGCTTACGATCCTCTGCAGTAGCGCACCATGTAGTATGGTCACTACCGTGTGGACCCCTCCCCACATGTCATCCACACTACATGACCATATAATACTGCAGAGGATCTCAACCTTGCCGTTCGCGTCGCACCCCCACACGATATGTCCGTCACGTCGCTCAAGCTAGGGAACACTTGTTGTCTTAGCATTTTCACTGTCAGGTGGGGCCGCGGTTGAGAAAACCGACTTTCGACAAATCCCCACTGAGGGAGTCTAGGATTAGGGGGTCCTGGACAGCCGGACTATATGCTTATGCTGGACTGTTGGACTATGAAGATACAAGATTGAAGACTTCGTCCCGTGTCCGGGTGGGACTCTCCTTTGCATGGAAGGCAAGCTTGGCAATTCGGATATGTAGATTTCCTTCTCTATAACCAACTCTGTGTAACCCTAGCCCTCTCCGGTGTCTATATAAACGAGAGGGTCTAGTCCGTAGGATAACAACAACCATAATCATAGGCTAGCTTCTAGGGTTTAGCCTCTATGATCTTATGGTAGATCAACTCTTGTACTACTCATATCATCAAGATCAATCAAGCAGGAAGTAGGGTATTACCTCCATAGAGAGGGCCCGAACCTGGGTAAACATTGTGTCCCCCGCCTCCTGTTACCATTAGCCTTAGACGCGATTCGGGACCCCTTACTCGAGATCCGCCGGTTTTATACCGACATTGGTGCTTTCATTGAGAGTTCCACCGTGTCGTCACCATAAGGCTTGATGGCTCCTTCAATCGTCTCTGCGATGCGGTCCGTGGTGAGGTTTTCCTCCCGGACAGATCTTCAGATTCGGCGGTTTCGCGATGCTGGGCCAACTCGCTTGGCCATCTAGAGCAATCGATAGCTATGCCCTCGCCATCGAGTTAGGTTCGGCTTTGAATTACACTGCCGACATCCGCGGAGACTTAATCTTCGACGAATTCGAGCCCATAACAGGTGCACCCTACAGTCGCGATGAGCATGACCTAGATCTGCCATCGAACGGTGTTCAGGAGATCGCACGTGCAGCTGCCCTGGCTTTAAATCCGGAGCAGATCGTGCCATTCGAGGACGGGTGGATGGACCCCGCCATGGAGGCCGCACACTCAGCAGCAATAGAGCCGAACACAGACTTCGCCTCCAATGAGGTCTGTGTCATCGGACCCTCGAACTCGTCTCTGGCCATAGGCTCCGAACCGCGTGCATCCGTGCCCATCAAACCTGACTGGGCACCGATCATGGAGTTTAGCTCCTCGGATATCTTTGAGCACTCGCCCTTGGGTGATGTGCTAAACTCATTAAAATATCTCTCCCTGTCAGGAGACACTTGGACGAACTATGTCCGGCTTGAGTGGGAAGCGGACGACGAAGGAATTCATTACCCACCCACCACCCACTTGATAGCCACTGTCGACGATTTAACCGACATGCTTGATTTTGACTCCGAAGACATTGACGGTATGGACGATGATGCCGGAGAAGAATAGGAACCAGCGCCCATAGGGCGCTGGACAACCACCTCATCATACGATATATATATGGTGGACACACCCAAAGGAGATAATGGCGAGGATCAAAAGGATGCAGCGGAGGATGATCCTCTTGAGAAGCAAACCAAGCGCCGACATCAGCGGCGCCGCTCTAAATCCCGCCATAGCAAAAACAACGATACCGACAAAAGAGACAATAGCACTCCGGATGATGCCGAAGACGAAAACAATCCCGCCCAGCGAAGCTTAAAGCAAGCCGGACGGGAGGATGGGCAAGCTAGCCCCGATGAACAGGCAATGGATGAAGACTCGGAGGATGACAATCACATGCCCCTCTTCGAAGATTAGGTAAGCCTCGGCGACGAAGAATTTATCATGCCTGAGGATCCCGTCGAGCAGGAGCGCTTCAAGCGCCGGCTTATAGCCACTGCAAAGAGCGTGAAGAAAAAAGCAAGCAGACTTCAAGTCGATCAAGATCTCGCCATCGATGATGGACTGAGGTCCTGGCATCCAAGGAATACAAACTCGACCGCCCAACCAAAAGCTACCCCAGGCGCAGGTTGTCACCTCAATTTGAGGATGAGGCACTAGAGCCTACACTACCAGTGCAGGATGCGGCTGGCCGACCACCTCGTGGCCGAGATAAAGCGGCATATCAGCCCGAACACCAGCCCGCACCCCGTCGCCAATCAAACAAAAACACGAAGGCCCGGGGCTACGTGCATGACCTGCAAGAAGATTTGAAAAACAAAGTAGGACAGTCAAGATCGATCTACGGATCGCGGGGGCGCGCCCCAACACATGACGATGACCGCCACGCCAGATATACTAAATACAAATCCATCCAGGACGAATACAGCAGACCAAACTCATTGGAGCTACGTCGCGACGTAGCCCGGCATAGAGGCGCGGCACACCCCCTATGTTTCACTGACGAAGTAATGGAGCATGAGTTCCCAGAAGGGTTTAAACCCGTAAACATTGAACCATGTGATGGGACAACAGACCCCGCAGTATGGATTGAAGATTTCCTTCTCCACATTCACATGGCCCGCGGCGATGATCTACATGCCATCAAGTATCTCCCACTGAAGCTCAAGGGACCGGCTCGGCATTGGCTGAATAGTCTGCCGACAAACTCCATTTGCAGTTGGGAAAACCTGGAAGACGCATTCCTTGACAACTTCCAGGGCACTTATGTGCGACCACCGGACGCTGATGACTTAAGTCACATAACCCAATAGCCCGGAGAGTCAGCCAGGAAATTCTGGACTCGGTTCCTAACTAAAAAGAACCAAATTGTCGACTGTCCGGATGCCGAAGCCCTAGCGGCCTTTAAGCACAACATCCGTGACGAGTGGCTTGCCCGACACCTTGGCCAAGAGAAGCCGAAATCCATGGCAGCCCTTACGACACTCATGACCCGCTTCTGTGCGGGCGAGGACAGCTGGCTAGCTCGTAGCAACATTGTCTCAAGCAAGCTGGAACTTCTGAACCAAGAGATGACAAAGGCAAGCCCAGACGCAGCAAACACAAGCGTCGGAATAATGGCGACAACGATGAAGACACGACCGTCAATGCCGGACGCAACGGCTCTACTACCGGTCAAAGGAAGAAACAATTCAAAAGAAACAGTCCGGGCACGTCCAGTTTGGACCGTATACTCGACCGTCCATGCCAAATTCATGGCACCCCAGGAACACCAGCCAATTATACCAACAGGGAATGCTGGGTCTTCAAACAAGCCGGCAGGTCAGGTGCCGAAAACAAGGAGAAGGGGTCGCAAAGCAATGACGACGACGAGGATCCCCGGCCACCGAACATAGGAGGACAAAAGAAATTTCCCCCGCAAATCAAAACGGTGAACATGATAAACGCCACCCATATTCCCAAGCGGGAGCAGATGTGCACTCTTAGGGATGTTGACGCAACGGAGCCAGTCGCCCCAAAATATAACCTATGGTCATCTGGCCCGATCACCTTTGACCGTACGGATCATTCGGCCAATACCAGTCAGGGCAATTCAGCCGCACTAGTCCTTGACCCAATAATTGACGGATTCCACCTCACACGAGTCCTTATGGACGGAGGGAGCAGTCTGAACCTACTGTATCAGGACACAGTGCGCAAGATGGGTATTGATCCTTCAATGATCAAACCCACTAAAACCACCTTTAAAGGTGTTATACCAGGTGTGGAGGGCTGTTGTATAGGCTCCATCAGTCTGGAGGCAATCTTTGGACCACCCGATAATTAGCGCAACGAAGAGTTAATCTTTGACATCGTCCCTTTTCGCAGTAGCTATCATGCATTGCTCGGACGAACCGCGTTTGCTCAATTCAACATGGTGCCACATTCTGGCTACCTTAAGCTCAAGATGCCCGGTCCGCGCGGCGTCATAACAGTTAATGGCAAGGCCAAACGCTCCCTCCGTGCCGAAGAGTACACCGCCGCCTTAACAGTAGAAGCATAGAGTGGCATCTTTCAATCGAACCTTGAGTCGACTGCCAAGCTTCCGAACACCGTCAAAGGAGTCTGAACTACTTCGCGGCAGGATAGCCCGACTCGTCAGGAGCTCAATTAAACACTCCGGCAGTAGACGGAGGCAAAGCTAGGATAGGTCATAGAATGCGGCTTAACCGCTCCGTGGCACACCAACATTTTTTGCATTTTCTTTGCAGGTCCACTTTTGTGTAGGCCATGACTAGCGACATGGCGACCAGACCCATGAGGGGACGAATATACCAAGGAGGGAAACAACTTGAGTGCGTAAGGGAATCCTTAGATATTCCCCTCGATGACCATCCGATTACAACCCGGATCCGCACACAGCCTACCCTGCCTGGTCTCAACAGGTTCCGAAGTCATATTTCTTTTTATCACATTACCTGTACTCGTACGCATCACCGTATTATTCAATTACAACATGTGGCTTTATATGACGCTTATTTGCTGTTGTTTCTTATTGACACTCTTGGTCAAATAGCATCCGTACACTACGATATGCCTTAATATGCCAGGGGCCTCGTTGTACCCATAATACGGCAATAAAGTCCGAACACCTTCATGGTCGTTCGGCACCCCGAACTTATAGCATTATATGCATCAGCTCCGAATCATGTCTTCGGTCAATAGTTGGGTTGCCCGGCTCCTGTGCTTGCTACCCTACGTTCCGCTATATCGGCTAGGGTAGTAAAGGAAGAACTACTGCGATTGCGTCCCGGTTCTTCCGGACGAGCGCCTCAGTAGAGAAAGCCAAAAACTGACTGTCATGATACGGCGAGAGCTGGCCAGCTGTTTGAGAGGTTACAAAATCTTTAAGGATTTCTTCCGCACTATGCGACAACTAATGCAGCGTGTGATGGATCGGCTTTCTCTTCCGATCAGATGCTTATAGAGCCCCTAGTGCGGTCTTCCGAACACTAGGGGCTGCGCCTACCTTTCTTTTGTCAAACTCCTATGGCTAAGTGAGGGTGATAAAGCCTTATAGTCTGATTGCCTGGTTCGTTGCGCTGAACACCTCCTTCAAGGACCCAAAACTGGGGTAAAGAGTGCTCAGGTTTATCCCGAACACCCCCATATTTTCTACGTGGGGGCAGAAGCGGACGACTGGCCAACTCTTAGGATTAATATATAAAATGACCACACAGGAGGTAAAATTTTCAAATAACAGGCATTATATCATTTAAATGACCTTGTTCAACACTACATGGGATAACATGAATGTATTCAGGGGAATATAATATCCTTGGCACATTGCTCCGCTACAAGGCGGGATCCTTTCAGGACACTATCATAATATAACTCGGGCTTGCGGTGCTCCTTCCCCTCCGGCGGTCCTTCGGTCATCAGCTTTTCAGCATTGCCCGGTGCACCTTCGTGCGGGCAAAGGCCATTCACGCACCCTCCATACAGACCGACCGCTTGATGACTTCAAGTCGAGGGCATGCACTCACAAGTCGCTTCACGAGCCCGAAGTAGCTGTTGGGAATCGGCTCAGCAGGCCATAGCCAGATAATTAAATCCTTCATGGCTAGTTCACCCGCCTTATGCAGTTCGATCAGCTACTTCAGTTGATCGGCAAAGGGCACTGGATACTCTAGCGCCAGATACTGCGACCAGAAGAGCTTCTCCACAGTGCTCCTTTCTTTGGCTCGGTAGAATTGTGCGGCATCAGATATGCTGCATGGCAGCTCTGCATATACCCCTGGAGAAATCCGAATTCAAATTAGTAACGTGATTTTCTCCCTTCAAATATTTGCTTTGCATAGAAAAAGCCTTACCCGCCGCGATCTTCCTCGCCTCCTGGATTTCCTACAGGGCGCCTTGGGCTTCCCCCCAGGAATCGCGTGTAGCTTGACGAGCCTTGGTGAGTTTGGATTCTTTCTCCGTTAATCTCTGCTCCAAGGTCTCACATTTCTTCACGGCCTCTTGGAGCTCTTGCTCAGCTTCAATAACCCTGGCCTCGTGCTTTTCGCGAAGAGCCTGCTCTGCGCCTGCCTTCTTCTCGGCCTCGACCATAGCCTTCTTAAGAGCCTCGACTTCGGCCGTCGCCCCTAGAGCACATCATGAAAATATTTTCATCATAGTCAATTATTCATTCGCGCTGAACACAAACAAGGTTTATTGCATACCTTGGTTATCCTCCAACTGCTTTTTCAATTGGCCAAGTTCTTCTTTGGCCGCTCTGAGACTTCTGCTTGACCGAGACTTCCTTGAGATGAGAGGCGACACATGCCACTGATGCCTCGCTTATAAAAAGAGGAAGAGGTTCCATAAAGTGAGTCTCCTGCAAACATGTATTTGATCCTCTGTCCGGTTCTTTCTTTCGAACACCGAACAGTGTATCAGGGGCTACTACCTATACTATAACACTCTTTGAAACCTCACACCATACCTCAAAGCCCATTATAAGGCTGATGCAAGCTTCATTCAGCCCGCTCTCAGCGGACTGAATCTTCTCAATCACCACACCCATAAGGGCATGGTGTTCTTCAATGATGGAGGCGCTCTTCAGCGCCGCTGATAAGGTATCCGGCACCTTTGGTTGGGCAGAGGTTGCTGGTGGAACAGGCGCACCCCCTCCTGTCGAGGCTGCCTGCCTAATTCTGGAGCTGTATCGGTCTCCGGAATTGTGTCTGGCTGGGGGCTGAATTCGAGATAGCCCCCGCCGTCGGTGTCCATGGGAGCCTTTTCTCCCGTGTGTCCGGCCATCGAAGTTTGACCCCCCGGCACCGCCTTGACGGTCTTTTCACCCCCTCCTTGGCCTGGGTCCCTTTGGCACGATGCCTCAGTGTCGTTCACGTGTTTTGGGGAGGGGGCCTTCGGGGGTGTCCCGCTGTCCATAGCATCCGAGCCTAGTAAATCCTCTGATGAGGATTGTTTGGCGCGGGACCTCATCGGACTGCAAAAAAGTGTGGCTCAATGATTAAACATCATACAATAGTGAGTTTGGATGCGCAAACGTGTCTGGATTTTATATACTCACGATTTCACCAGGGGCTGGACCCTGGGATCCCACTCCGGGCTGCTATCGGTAGCGATGGCGGATTCCTCCTGAAGGGGAGTTTTTCCCTTCTTAGGCGACCCAGCCTCCAAGTGTGTGGAGGTCGTCCTTTTCATTCTTCCCCTCGCTGGGGGCGATTGGTTTTCCTCTTCTTCCTCGTCCTCCTTGGAGGAAGAGCGGCCTCGAGTCTTGACATCTTGTGTCAAAGTGCCTCGGACGACGGCCGCCCCTGGTCTCTTTAACCTCTTTCTCGGTTTTCTTCTTCGGCGCCTTGTAAGGCGCTGGGACCATCATCTTAGTCAGAAGTGGGTCGTCTGGTTCTTCTGGCAGCAGGGCCGGGTAGTAGACCCGCCCTGCCTTCTTCGTCCAGCCCTAGGAGTGCTGTGGAAAAATACATTGAGCGTTTCCCTTGGATTATACAGATAAAGCATGTGACTTGCCAACATACGGAGACTTACAAACTCGCAGGTCGGGACAGTTGATACCCGCGGTCCTCGGCTGAGTCCGGCCACGATTTGCCGGACTTAAAAAGCACTTTCCAGATGTCTTCATGCGATGAGTCGAAGAACCCTAGTAGGGTCTGTTGCTTGGCTGGGTCGTACTCCCATAAATGGCAAGCCCTATGTTGGCAAGGGAGAATCCGGCGAACTAACATCACCTGGACTACATTGACAAGTTTGATATTCTTGTCTTCCATACCCTTGACGTGCATCTAGAGCACCGACAACTCGTCGGGTGAAGACCCGTTCAGGCCCTTCTTGGGCCAGGACGTAAGCCGCAGTGGAGCTCCGGATCGAAATTCGGGAGCCACGACCCATTTTGTGCCACGTGGCTCAGTGACATAGAACCACTGTTGTTGCCACCCTTTGACGGAATCATTGAAGGTACCTGATGGCCATGTGATGTTGGGCATCTTGCTCACCATGGCTCCTCCGCACTCAGCGTGCTCGCCGCTCACTTTCTTGGGCTTCACGTTGAAAATCTTCAGCCATAAGCTGAAGTGTGGTGAGATGCGGAGAAAGGCCTCGCACACAACGATGAATGTTGAGATGTTGAGGAATGAATTGGGGGATAGATCATGAAAATCGATCTCGTAGTAATACATAATGCCGCGAACGAATGGGTGGAGGGGAAACCCTAGCCCGCGGACAAAGTGAGGGAGGAATACATCCCTCTCGTGGGGTTCCGGAGTAGGGACGATCTGTCCCGCCGTCGGGTGACGATGGCTGATTTTCTTGGCCAGATACCCGGCCTCCCGAAGTTTCTTGATATCCTTCTCCCGGATGGTAGAGGCCATCCACTTGCCTCCTGCTCCACATCTAGACATTTTTGGAGGGCCTTGGTGGGCGGAGAAGGCGAACGCTTGGGCGCTGAAGCTCAATCGAGAGAGAATGGATGAGTAGAGGAAGAAGAAGGCGTGGGTGAAAAAGGGGAGTCCTTATCTCCTTATAAAGGCAGCAGGGATCCTGCGCCTCCCCACTTGCCCTACAAACTCACTTATCCCCCAAGCGCCGTGATTAATGGCGCGGTTGGGTTACCCACACCCGTATTGATGAGAATCCCGTGATAAGGGGACACGATCTCTGCTTCAACAAGACGTGCCTATGAAACCGCCTCGCAAGATGTGCAGTAGCAGGTTGAGAAAAACGGTTCGAATAATGACCGGGCCGCGGCGTGATGTCACGCTATGGAAAAGTTGTCAGCAGATTAGATTTGTGGAATATTGTGCTCTCTACGGTGGTATGTGGAATTTGTTTTGCAGAGCCGGACACGATCCTTGTGTTCAAGATCTTCTATGGAGTATTCGAAGAAGGAACCCGCCTTGCAATGCCGAAGACAATCTGCGCGACGGACTCATCGTCATTGAAGCCTGGTTCGGGGCTACCGAGGAGTCCAGATTAGGGGTCCTCGGACAGCCGGACTATATGCTTATGCCGGACTGTTGGACTATGAAGATACAAGATTGAAGACTTAGATCCCGTGTAGGGTGGGACTCTCCTTTGCGTGGAAGGCAAGCTTGGCAATTCGGATATGTAGATTTCCTTCTCTCAGAATCTGACTGTAACCCTAGCCCCTTGGTGTCTATATAAACCGGAGGGTCTAGTTCATAGGACAACAACAATCATAATCATAGGCTAGCTTCTAGGGTTTAGCCTCTACGATCTCGTGGTAGATCAACTCTTGTAATACTCATATCATCAAGATCAATCAAGCAGAAGTAGGGTATTACCTCCATAGAGAGGGCTCGAACACAGGTAAACATTGTGTCCCCCGCCTCCTGTTACCATTAGCCTTAGACGCACAGTTCGGGACCCCCTACCCGAGATCCGCCGGTTTTGACACCGACACCCACCCCTCCCACCGCGCGTCGGTTGAGTTAGAATTGGAAGAGAGAAACGAGGGAGAAGAGCTAGTTGTAGCACGGACGCTGTTGTCAGATGGGACTTGTGTTGATAGAATAGGAGTACTGAGTACTCGCACCTCTTTTTTAGGGAAAAAGTAGTCATATGTCTAGTACGAGTACTACCACTAGTTGGGTGCGCGTGACCTATATCTGTCATCACTTTAGGTCTCCTTTTCAAACCGCAACTATGCTTCATAGTACGTATTATTTCACGCATTTATCTTCCTATATGTACTCGTAGGCTATTTCCACTTGCTTCCTTTCACCGACATGTGGGACATAGAACATCTGGGTCGTAGTGCATGCACGACTCGGAGCATATGCAACCATGTCGGCGTACTCTACATTTCAGACCTCACGAATTATAGGCAAACACCCCGCAGAAGAATAAATAAATAAATGAATTGCTACATGCAAACCGGATTATTTTCATAGAAACCGGAGCACGTTCATTAAATTTTGGATATAACACATTTATAAAAAATGACCGGACCTAAACTAGTCGAAGGGCCTCTTTGATTCGCAGGATACTGAATAAACAGGAATGGGGAAAGTATGATGACGATGTACCGAGAGGAGCAGGAAGAGGAGGAGTACTGTACATGCTAGAGACTGGATTTTAGCACATTGTTTTTTATGGCCATATCACCACATTGTTTTCAATGGCCTATCTCCTGCTGGTTCACTAGGACGTGAGTAGTAGTACTAGTATATACACTATATACTGCATGATTCTTTGCTCCTTCTTACTTCGCCGACATGTGGGAGAGCCAACATCCGGGTCGACGTGTCATGCACCAGATTAGAGTGGGGAACGGAAGGGGGCATCACCCCGGTCGTAGCGCCAGTAATTAATGACTGTAGTGAGTAGTCATATCACAAGACCCCGTCTTTCTAGCAGTAACGCGTCGTCAAATCGCATAGCTCTACTTTTCCAGCAGTAAGTTGAATCCACTACTCCCTCACCCTCCTCGCCTCTCTGTCAAACCGGCTACGCGAAAACTGTCGCGCGTACTGCCCAGGAAAAGCCCCGCCCTCAACTTTTAACTACCCATAGTATATTTTTGAATTAATGAATTGCGCAATGGAGCAGAAAGCCAAAAAAAGGTGGTACATGTACACAAATACTCCCTCCGTCCTTGAAAAAGTGTACTTCCAACTTTCATGGAGGGTCAAACTATCTCAAGGTTTGACCTAGTTTGTGCAAAAATATGTCAATGCTTGTGAAACCAAATACGTATATAACAAAAAATATTTTATCATGAATCTAAGGCTGCTAATTTGATGGCATGAATGTTGGTCTATTATTGTATAAATACGGTCAAACATAAAAAATTGACTTTCCAACAAAGTTGGAAGTACACTCTTTCAAGGACGGAGGGAGTACAGTTCAACCTCTAGCTAGCGATTCGGAATGTAAACCGTGCATGTGTTTATACATATAGGTTACTTCAAAGTACTGAGTCCATTGATGCAATGTGGTCAAACTGTACCATCGATATCTCAAAGCCAAAATAGTTCGAGCTTGTTTCTATATAAATAGTACTGTATGTTTATTCACCCATGGGGTTGTTCAATGAATGGAGGGCCGGGAGCACAGATGAACAATAGTAGTACTAGTAAGTAGGAGTAGTACAGTTAGTCACGTTAAATAGATAGTTTCTTTTCTTTAATGCCACGTACACAAATTGAAACGCTTGTTGTGGAGAGAAAAAGATAATCACTCCACTATATATGTAGGCAGGGGCCTGAGCGCTTGCTTTACTAGGGTTGATCTCTTCATTCTCTCATCCTCTCCAAATCTAAACAAGATAGCGGTAGCAACATTTTCTCTCTGCTCACCGCTGGGCACAGATCCGGCCGGATCCCTTCGGCCGGTGTGTGTAGGGGACTAGGTGCATCTTTCATGCGGTCATCGGAGGCGAGGGAGGAAACCCACAGCTGTCAGCGGGTCCCGATCCTCTGCCCGTGATGTTCTCTCTGACACAGCACCGACTCGAGAGGTCCTCTGACCCTTCTTCCTCCCTGCCGTATTGTGGGCAGATCCAACCTGCCGCCGGCCTCCTAGCCACATCCTGACGACCCTCGGGTATAAGTTCCTTCGAAAGCGGCCTTGCTCTACTGCCCCAGCTCCCCACGTGTCTGCATGTGGATCTTTTTCTACTTCCATCAGCTCTTCCAAAACCATCTAAATTTTTAGTATTATTAGAGGTAAAGCTACTTCATGTAGTCGAATCTAGGACTTGGTTCAAATAACAAAGAAAGTGGGTAAAGTTGTACTAGCATGAATCTAGGACTTGATTCAAAGAGGAAATAACAGGGGGAAGTAGTAGAGACTAGATACCCATCCGGTCTCTTGGTTGAAAAGGGAAATAAAGGGCAAAGGCAGTACAAACTGGATAAGGAACAAATCTATTATTGGTTGAAAAAAGGATAGAAAGTGGCGGCTGGTGGAGTCAACAAAGTATGTCACTATGTCAAGGATTAGATTTGCTGTCCTCACATAGTAAAAGGTCTCCGGGATTAAATTTGCTACCCTCACAGAGTATGAACAAACTCGACATCACCACTTTATGCCTCCTTGTAGGTACATTGTGCTGATGCGTACACTGTCGCATGTCCTTATACCAACCTTTTGCTGTTGTTAATGTAAGGGCGCATGTAAAATGAAGCAATCACATGGTTACCGTAAGGACATGTCTACCCAGTGTTAATATTAATCTAATGCCTCCAGTAATATGATGCAATTAAATGGTGTTACAAATGGTAATCCTGCTGTTTTTACCAGTATGATAAGTAAGTTGCTTCTTTTACGCTGCTGAGTGTCCTGGTGTCCCCACTGTCCCATGACCTTAAACCAACTCTTTAGCTGCTGTTGATCTACTATATCTGGTAAACAAGCAATGCCACCATTAAAGTAATCCCATATTTGACGAATGTCATTGTTGATCGTAATGCTTCCGGTAACATGAAGCAATGCCACCTTTTTAAAACTTCTACTGTTCTTGCGTGATTGCGATGAACATAATCAAGATGCTTCTTTTCATTTCGCGTATGTTTTGTATCTTGTTATTTACCAGTAAATGTTTTCTTTCTATCTTTTTGTGCGGATAGGGATATCCATTTCACCTCGTTGCTATTGTGACCTTTTGGTGAACTACACAAAACACTTTTTTTTGGAATGAGTGTCTTGTGCAGTTCAACTAAAATGTCACGTGGGCAATGTCTCTCGATTATGGATCCCATGACCGGGTATGTTCATTTTTGGTTGATTTTGACTCTGCCTCCAACTAGTGATCTTGTGCTACTGTTTTGGCACTGCTACTACCACCGATAAAATGAAGTAATAATACATTTAAAATAGAGCTACTGTCTTAGCTACCGTTTCATTTCCAATGTAGCTCACTTGCAGAAGACCTATCCGGGCGGAATCAAGTCCATGTGCATTGCGTCAATCACATAGCTGCACTGAGCTAGTTGAGTCCATCGCCTATCGTTGAGGTGCTGCGGGCCACCTCTCTAACTGGCGAGCGCCATAATTTTAGTTGAACTGCACAAAAAAGTGATTGAAATGAGTCGATGCTCCTCCTTCTACTGCTACATCGAGGTGTTAATGGATGTCAATAAATCGTCTTCATGGCAAGATACGGGGACATGAAGAATAACTTGATCTCCCAAAGTCATCTCACACAGGTTATTATTGTCCTTTTATCAACATGATTGTGCTTTTTCATACTGTGCTAACATTGTATTTTTTTTAATATAGCTATTCTATCGCAATCTTTTCTCATTTTGGAAATAAAGTTGATTTAATTAGTGCCAATATTATAGTAATCATGCTCTTTCTTATCTATGCAAATAGGAATACTCAACTACAGATCTTGTGTTGGTCAAAAGCATTCGCCCAGGGTTGTATGACACGGCCAGCCAAGATGGATTTAATCACGAGATTCACTTTATCCAAAGGCTCTAAAGTGCCATGCATGTGTGCAAGGTGGAAAGAGATATTTTAGGACGTTGATTGATGATTCCACTAGATTCAGCTATGTGTATTTGTTAAATACTAAGGATGATGCCCTGTACACACTACTTCAAAATCTAGAAGGCCCTCTTGTGCATATATTAGAAGTGGTAGTGCCACCAGTGATGCAAAATATTTCAGGTGCCAATGTTTGACATGCGTAGCCTTAAAAAAGGACTGGTTTCAGTGTTTAAGAAAATCCTTGGATCAAATTTCTTACATGAAGCATCAATCATTTTTTATTTATTTGTTCACATTCTCACAACGTTTGAGTTGTACAGTTACGATTGGCTCTGAGCTGTGAATCATTGAGATGTGTAGGCATCTTTGTTGTACTTATTATTATTTGAATCTAATGGGTTGGTTTTGAATCTTGCAAGGTGGGAATCATTGTGATGTGTAGGCATCTTTGTTTTACTTATTAATTGAATCATATTGGTTGGTTCTGAATCTTCCAAGCTAGGAAACACGACATGATGATGAAGAGGACAACAACCATAACTACTCGTTCAAACTTGGTAGTATTGTCTGTGTGAAAGTGCGGCAAATGAGCTAATCGTTTGCATCCTGAGAATAATAATTCTAATTGTTGTGCATGTTTCTCCTTTGGCACTGATAGAACGAGCCAATGCTTTGGTTGTTTTAAGAATAAATTTTAATTAAATCTAACAAAAAATTATGTAAAGTGACCACTAACACTTGCTATAACAGTACCAATATAGACCCAATCGTGAACCCGAGGGGGCATGTTCTGCCGGGCGTGCAGCGAGTGAGGGAGGTGTAGTAACTGCTGTCGCATGTACACACTCAGTTTACTTTTGGATGCAGTTCCCCAAGAGCTGAAAAACTAAAACTGTTGTCGCCACCTACCCACTCGTTCATCATTGATTGCAGTTCCCCTAGATTGGAAAAACGAATTGCTGCTGCGGTGGTGCCGCCCCCTAGTACCCTAGTACACAACAATCGTCTTCATCCCCCTGCCACCATTCCCCGAAAACAAGAACCGCCACATCAACTCTGCGTGAGAAGAGACTCCAATGGCGATCCGAGGGGTGAGCCTGCTGGATATGGACTTCACCTTTGAGTTTGCCATTCAGACCCATGGCAGCACCAAGTTGAATGTGCTGAGCACCAATGATCCAGACTCAGTGAAGCTCTGCCTCGCCAAGTTCAAGCAGTACCCACGGGAGGAGAAAGCACAAGATCGCGGGACTAGTCCTTTGTGCCCATCCATTCGTCTGCTGATAGGGACCAGCGGATCACCGTCGCCCAGGTATGTGTGCGGGACGAGGTTCTCGTCTACCACTGCTATACGGCCACCTAAGGTTCTGGAGCATCTGGTGCAACAAGCTTGTTGACATCCAGAAGCAATACAAGATCATCGACAACGGGCAGGAGGACTCCGTGGTTGACCTTGCCATGACCATCATCAACCCCTGCTACGCCAACATGAAAGAAGACGTCGATACCAAGAACCTGAACATGTGGGAGGTACCTCTGAATCTAGCCTACATAGCCTACGTGGTCAAGGACGTGTACGCATGCTACAACATGTACATGCGGATTTTGGACATGTGGGTGTGTCTGCTTCGCGTAATCAACGAGTACACGAACAACCACAATGTTATGACCAAGCATGACAGGAAGGTCTAGATGATGTACTTTATATGTTTAAGCACCTTTATCATCTGAGTGTTTCACGCATTAGCCTATGTGTCGTAATTATATGTTTTGTCCGAAATATTTCGTCTAAGAACCCATTAACCTGTTTGCTTTTTTCAGTGGCTATTTGCTTATGTATGTAACTAGTTCACTGTGCTGTCGTGCTTTGAATCTCCTTCCTCCCAAATATTGCCCTTCTCAGGTGGACCCAGCAGGTCTCGTACAAAGACATCTAGGATGAACCACCCTCCATCTATATTTCTTTATTTTGTAAAATCTTTTGTCCTCTTCCTACAGCGGCTGGCAATGCTGCTGCACATACCTCGGTGACCCATCCTAGCCTATGGCGCTGGCCAGGCCATCCCTCTACTCCCACTCATCGGCGGCGGAAGCTCCACCGGCCCACCCTACACCCGAACAAGTCAACCCTCGTACTCCCATCCGCCTGTGTCTTCCCCAGCTCCGATTCGTTTGGTCCAAGGTCTCGACGTCGTCCTCCGCCTTGGTGCTCTCGCCACGGCGCCGCCGTATGTCATTCCCAACATGGTCAGCAAAACAAGAGGAATCGGGAGATGACTGTTCATCGAGAGGCTGACAGTCCCGGGCCCACCATGTCCATGGCCTAGGTTTTGTTGTTTAACATGCGCAACTCACAACATGCACACATAGTTGATCCAGCTAGTTTCAACTTTTTTTTGGGTCCAACAGGTATCAAACGACCTCTCGGCCTCCCAACCTAGCTTGTCTATAACATGAGCAACCCAAGTTAAGTTTGTTTTTTCAAGACGACGCACAGCTCAGTTCTAGTTTTCTATAAGAGTGCAAAACTGAACCTATGTTTTCCCTTCTATAGTAGTATATATATTATTTATATTTATATTTGTATCTCATTTTATTCCATATATATAATAGAAACAACATAAGGTTCCATTAAACCTGTTGTTCATCCAACCGTTGTATAGACCTTCCCACTTCCTTTATTTTTTGTTTTTATTAATCCTATATCTAAATTTTCTCCCACTTTCTTTTTCGATGTAATCTGAGTTTTCTCCCATCACTTTTCCCTAGAACCAACTCAATTGTCCCATGTCTAGCCTAAAAAAAAATCATACCCTACGTCCTTTTAACTCATCAAATTAAAATGATATTTTATTTCGTAAATCGAAAGTTCTTACAAAATAATAATAATAATAATAATAATAATAATAATAAAAATAATACTAATACTAATAATAATAGTTTATATATAACTTGGCAAGTTAACTCCTCGTGATTGCGTACATAAGCTTGCAAAGATTTTACTGACCAATGCAGTAATAGACGTGCAATCATGTGTTTATGTTTTTATAACATTTCTCCGTCCAGCCCAACATGATATTTTCAACCAGCCCAGCAAGTGCGCGGGTTTCGAGAAAAATGCAAATGCTCTTTAAATTCTAATGTAATATATATACGGGCTGCATAGACGCTACATCATTGTTTCACCCAGCCCACCAAATGGACTAAAAAACAAATGGACAAGCTGGCATGTGGGCCAGTAGGTCGAAACCTAAGCACTTTCACAAAAAATAAAAATACAAAGGTCAAAGCTTAAGCAAGGTGTTGGATTTACATCCAATGACCGACATTTTTCTTCAATCTCTCGTTTTCTTCCCCCAGCGCTGTCGGGACCGCCTGCTCCAGCCTCCGGTGTTCAGCGGCGCTGTTTTGCACACCTTGCAGTGAAACGCTACCCCAGCGACAGCCAGGCCATCCCTCTACTCCTCCACACCTCCTATTATTCTCTGTCGAGTGTAGGCCCACCCCGCACCTGAACTAGTCAAGTTTCCCACTCCTCTCCGTTTGCGACTCCACTACCGCATCTTCCCCATCTTTGTGGTGTTCCAGTCTGGGGCCTCACCATCGTCCATCAGCCTTGGTGCGCTCTGCATGGTGTGATCCATGTGGTCAACAAACGAGAGTCATCGGAAGATGATTGTACGTGGAGAGGCTGACAGTGGGGACGCACCACGCCCATGGACGCATGCATGAACAACATCCTTTTTACCCTGAAAAATAATGTTTTCTCCCCCTGACAACTGGGACTCACCGGAAGAGCCTATGTATTTTGCGGTAAAACATCCCCTCGCTGATAGCTTGGACCCACCGGTTATATCTTCGCACGCAAGGAAGTGCCTCCTTATTACGCACACAAAAAATGAATACCCCCGCTGCTAGGTGGGACCCACTATATTTGAAGGCTGACTTGTGGGCGTACTAAGTTGACGCGGACGGAGGGCTTTGTCAACTTAGTCAATATGAACGATTCTAGCTCCAGTGACCGTACGATGTCCATCCAATGGTTGTAGTGCTTCTTCAACCTCTGGTCTTCTTGCTCCAGCCGCCCAAACCAGCACCGGTCGTGTCACCCGCTCCTGCCTCCCGTGGCCAGCTCTGCTGCTGCGTATGCCTCACCGCCCCACCCTACTCCCATCGTTGGCCTGGCCATCCCTGTACTCACCCAGAACTGTTGTTATTCTCCGGCGACGGTAGCCTCACACTGCAGCCCAACCAGTAAATGCCCGTACGCCCCTCCGCATGGGAAACAACTACTGAGTATTCCCGGCTCTGGGTCATTCCCTTCCTAGGCCTCGCCGTCGTCTACCACCTTGGTACTCTCAGCACGGCGTGGTCAACGTGGTCAAGGAATGACTTACATCAGAAGAGGACTGTATGGAGAGTCTGACAGCTGGGTCCACGACCGTAGCAAGGAAGTGCCTCCTTATTACGTGCAAAATAATGATTCCTCCACCTGACAGCAAGGACCTACCAGAAGGGCCTCTGTATTTTGCGGAAAAAAGTTTCCCCCCTGACAGCTGGGACCCACCAGCTATATCTTCGGACGCAAGGAAGGTGCCTCCATATTAGGCATGAAAAAAATGAATCCTCCCCCTGGAAGCTTGGACCCACCATCAATAACTTCGCACGCAAGGAAGTGCCTCCTTATCCTCCCTGACAGCCCGGACCCACCTGGTCAAAGCGTATGCAGCGTTGTCGCGAACGTGTACGTACATACTGGTCGATCGGTCTCTCTACAACGATGAACCGTGGCCGTGCAAGCAGCAACATGTGTAGTAGTGGAGCCCCCGGTGTAGTAGTTCAGGCAGTCCCTTCTAAACTGTGTACACATACGTATAACCACATGCCAAATAATATGGCCACGTGCGTACATACGGGCGGGGTCTCGAACGCGTACTCGCGCATACGCACGGCCAGGGATCATGTACATGGAGAGGCAACAGATGGCAGCAACGGCGTCCTGTTCATCGGGCAGCCAACCGACTGGGTCGAAACAAAGAAACAATGTCCTATTCATTGGGAGGCAGCAAATTGGGTGAGAATGTGTCCTGTTCAACGGGGGCCAACCGGCTTGGACGGAACGGACGAAACGGGGTCTAGTGTATTGCAGTACGGAGGAAACGGCCTTCTATTCGACTGGCTATGGTCGAAATGGCATCCTGTTGATCGGGAGGGGTGTGACGTACCACAAAACGGAGGAAACGGACTTGTGTTGGAGCACTACGGTCGCAACGGGGGTCCTGTTCATCGGGAGGGGTGTGGCGTACCACAAAAGGGAGGAAACAGACTTGTGTTGGAGTGATACAGTCAAAACGGGGTCCTGTTCATCGGAGGGGTGTGTCGTACCACAAAACAGGACTCCACGGGCTACTGTTCACCCACGTTGACTTGCTTCAGCCTCCACCTGCACTGTTCATCCACCGTGTCTTCCTCGTGTCTCCACCAGCTATTGTTCATCCAGACCTCCACCAGCTACTGTTCAACCAGCCCTCCGTGGGGCCCTGTTCATCCGCCCCCAACCAGCTAGGATGTGGCGGCTTCCTCTCGGGGTCCTGTTCATCCAGCGGCAATGGCCTACTACTACTACCGTGGGGTCTTGTTCATCCAACCCGCATCGAGAACTATTCATACAACCCCAACCATGTACGTCTTGACTCGTTCAACCAACCCCCACGTTCACTACTCGTCAAGAGGCAGCAGGTTTGATCGGCTTTAGTAAGCAGCAGCGGCAGTGATCGATCGCTCGGGTTCAGTTAGCACCAGTAGCGAAGGAATCGCTCGGGTTCAGTTAACTGCCAAGGGATCGATCGCTCGGGTTCAGTAGCGTAGCTAGTGCAATCGCTTGGGTTTAGTAAGTGAACGCCTCGCTCGGGTTCAGTTAGAGCCCAACACCTCGCACACACGCGTGTACGTGTATGTGTATGAGAGAAATGTGTAATCCCTCCGTGCATCGCTCGGCCCCGACCACCCACCGTAACCGGGAACTCCCCAAAATTTCCTCTCCCTCGCTTCTACCATGACTTTTTCTGTCATGGACGGCCCAAAGAATGTCATGCAGGTGCGTCCCCGGCCTGCCCATGATGAAAAGCCCATTTTATGTCATGATTCTTTGTCATAGAAGTAGGAGCCCACCACATCTATGATGATATGTGCTTTTGTCACAATTATCGTTATAGAAGTGTCATAAGCATGACAAAAAAAATCATTCGGCCCAAAATGTCATGGATGTGTCTTTTTTTGTAGTGTTGTCTAACATCAAAGTTCAGTTCGTCTCTGTCATGCATCAATTAGTTCCCAAGAACTAAATTTTTATTCCTTTTTCTTGTGGGCTTGACTTGACATGGCAAAGAAAAAGAGGAAGGAACATAGAATGGTAGGGGATGGTGTTAGTAATCGAGAGGCACGGAAATGGCGGAAGAGCTCTGTAGATCCTGCTAGTACTGATAGTGTAATAGAAGGTCGAAGTCCATCGAATAAATGTACAAACACGGTATCCCCTACTACACCAGTTGTAAAACATTCCAAAGACAAACAAAAAGTTGGCACCAAATAAGCAATGACAGCCTAGTGGTTGCAGCACCTTCCATAGTACCAACATATGCATGAGTTACTCGTTTGTCAATTCAGCTAGCGGCAAGTTCCCAAGATCCCTTACCACCTGACACTACTTCTGAAGCACTCTTGACACAAGAGGATTTGGCAATATTATATGAACCTTGCGAGCTTCAACAGCAAGAAGGTAGTTACTCGAGTCAAGTTACAGTTGCATGCTTCTTTATATGCAGTCTCATAGTTTGATGTACACTAACACTTCCCATGTTCGTTGTTGAACTGGCACCTAGGCACAAGAGGAAACATACATCAGGGATAATTCTCGACAAGTTAACTAAATCTAGAGGAGGAAGAATGCAGATCCATTTTGAGCTTTAAAAGGCCACATGATGCTATAGAGTCAGCCAAGTTAGTATAAGAGGCAGCGGTTGCCTTTAGGTGTCATGCACGTATCCTCCCAACATGGATTCAACACAGGAATGAAAAAGACGAAACCCAATTTATTTCCTTCCTCAAACATTTATCTATAAGTATGGTTATGTATGGAAATTAGTAATATCGTCTTGCTCTGTCCGATACTTTCTAGGCTGCTCGTAATGAGACTCCCATAATTTTCAACAGATGAGGTTCAAGTTGGATCGCCAAGATGATGCAACCAGACAAGCATGCACTCATGTTTTCAAGTCTGCTTTGTGGCAATATCGGTATAACATGAGGAAAACTCACTTTGAAGGCAAGGCCAACGTGAACTTGCCCAAAGATCTCCAGTGGAAAATATAACGGATGAAGATAGGAGAGCCCTTGTTAAACACTGGTCTAATATAAAGTATCAAGTATGTTATCTATATGTGATCAGATCACATGTTGAACTCCCATTTACGCACGTGCATTACAAATATATCTTCTTCTAGGTGAACTATTCCAAGAACAAGGCCAACTGTATGAAAGTGAAATTCCAACAGACGACAGGATCTCGTAGCTATATTGCACACTGTGAGGCTCTTGTAACTAGCTGTTATTTCACTCTTTTCATTGTGCCATATTATCAGATCTATATTGACTTGTTCCAAATGCAAAGGAAACCCCGCAAGGACCAAAAAGTGCATGAACCAAATGATGTGGAAATCTTCAAGGACTGTCACACCAGCAAGACGAAGAGAATGACTACACCAGTCAAAGCCACTGTTATAATTCCTTAATCCTCATGCCTTTTAACTACTGGTTACTCTGACTTATGAATTGAACTACATGGTTTGCAGCCAATTATTAATCTTTTCAATTTTATAAACAGTTGTCTTAGCGTATCATTGCACCTTACAGGGTTTAAAAGAGAGGAGTGATGTTCCTTTGATCTTGATCTGTAATCTAGTTCTGTGCCGGACTTGCCCACACAACATTACAATTGCTTGTTTGTCTATTCTCAGTTGTTTTGTGATATGAATGAGGTCATACTATGCTTATCATACTACAAACTTTATCTCTTTATCCTTAGCTGTCAATACAATGTGAATAAATAGACAATACATTAGCCATGGTACATGATCATATGTTTGGAACCTGGTTTTATTATGTACTTTGCAGTAAAATACAACTACTCCCTCAGTTCCAAAATAGATGACTCAACTTTGTACTAACTTTAGTACAAAGTTGGGTCACCTATTTTGGAACGGAGGGAGTAATATTTTACATGGGCTTGCCTAAATAAGTTCTGTATATAGACCAAAGCTATTTTGTTTGGTTTTGTTGCCTCCTTAATAACTTCTGTTCTGGTACTACTAATGTACAAACTAAACTTTTCAGCAAGCTATGGAACAAATGGTGGAACCGCTACCTCCTAAAAGTGATGAGGAAACTGTCGGTGTCAAAACCGGCGGATCTCGGATAGGGGGTCCCGAACTATGCGTCTAGGCGGATGGTAACAGGAGACAAGGGACACAATGTTTTTACCTGTGTTGGGCCCTCTCGATGGAGGTAAAACCCTACTCTGCTTGATTGATATTGATGATATGGGTAGTACAAGAGTGCATCTACCACGAGATCAAGGAGGCTAAACCCTAGAAGCTAGCCTATGGTATGATTGTTGTAATGGTTGTTCGTCCCCACGGACTAAAACCCTCCGGTTTATATAGACACCGGAGAGGGCTAGGGTTTACAGAGTCGGTTACAATGGTAGGAGATCTACATATCCGTATCGCCAAGCTTGCCTTCCACGCCAAGGAAAGTCCCATCCGGACACGGACGAAGTCTTCAATCTTGTATCTTCATAGTCTTGGAGTCCGCCGACGATGATAGTCCGGCTGTCAGGACACCCCTAGTCCAGACTCCTTAGTAGCCCCCGAACCGGGCTTCAATGACAATGAGTCCGTGGCGCATATTGTTCGGCATTGCAAGGCGGGTTCCTCCTCCGAATAATTCATAGAAGATTGTGAACACCGGGATAGTGTCCGCTCTGCAAAATAACTTCCACATTCCACCGTAGAGAGAATATTATGTACACAAGTTCAATCTGCTGACGTATTTTGTGGCATGACATCATGCCACTACCAAGCCTTTACTTGAATCGTTTTTATTATACCACCTCGGTAGCGTTAAGCGGTTTTTGGCACGCCTTGTCGAGCGAGATCGTGTTCCCCTTATTCCGGGATTCTCATCAATACGGACATGGGTAACCCAACCACGCCATTGATGGTGGCGCTTGGGAGATAAGCGAGTTTTACTAGGCCAGTGGGGACGTATAGTTTCCATCCGCCCATATACAAGGGGATAAGGATCCACCCTTTTACCCACGCCTTCTTCCTCCTTTGCTTATCCATCTCACAAGACTCTCGAGCTCCAGCGCCCAAGTCCGCAAGATCTCGTCTCGACCTTCTCCGACCATGTACGGAGCGTGAGGCAATGATGGCCTCCTCCGTAACGGAGGAGCACATCAAAAAATCAAGGGCGGCGCGGATACCTTTCCGGCGATATCACAGACCGGCCGCCCGACAAGGCAGCTCATCCCCACCCCAGGCCCCATGAGAGGGTTGTGTTCCTTCCCACTTCCTCCGCGGACTGGGCTTCCCGTTGCATCCCTTTGTCCAGGGGCTCATGTACTATTACGGCCTGGATTTCCACGATCTGGCGCCAAACTTCATCCTCAACATCTCGGCGTTTACCGTCATGTGCGAGGCCTTCCTCTGCATCCAGCCCCACTTCGGCTTGTGGCTCAAGACCTTCAATGTCAAGCCGAAGGTAGTGAAGGGCACTCAAGCGGAGTGCGGAGGTGCCATGTTGGGCAAGATGCCCAACATCATCTGGCTCGAAGGGGCCTTTGTGGAGTCCGTCAAGGGGTGGCAATCGGGGTGGTTCTACATCATCGAGCCGCGCGACCCTAAGTGGGCGGCGGCCCCCGAGTTCAGATCTGGTATCCCTATGCAGCTCACCTCCTGGAAAGAGAAGGGCTTGCTTTGGGGCATTCGGAGGAGCCGACAGACTCGACCTGTCTTGTAACTCGTGAACAAGAAGCTTAGGCTTGTCAATGTGATCCAGTCATGCTCATCCGCCGGATCCTCCCCGCCAACAACGGGCCTTCAATCTGTGGGAGTTTGATCCGCACAACACCGGCT
Source organism: Aegilops speltoides (assembly GCA_021437245.1). NCBI lineage: Eukaryota > Viridiplantae > Streptophyta > Magnoliopsida > Poales > Poaceae > Aegilops > Aegilops speltoides. The sequence goes on from CM038142.1 coordinate 408,238,683, forward strand.
CGAGCGGCTCTTCGACATGACGATGAAGCCGCCTCGAGGGTGCCGCTCAAGGGCGGAGAAGCCCCGCGCCCGCGATCGAGGATCGCGGATTCAGCACCAAGCGCCCGCCGTGAGGTAAGCTTCGTTATCCTCTATGGGACAGCTTGTTTTCTTTCATAGTTTGACTCTATATGGGATCTAAAACTCCCAATGCCTTTGACAGATGGCAGAGGACGTCCGGATAGGTAGGCTGTCGGCTGCCCTTCCCGAAGACCAGCGGATGCCCGCTAACGGGTTGCTGGTCCCGCACTCTATGTGGTGCCGAGAAGAAGGCCAAGAAGAAGGCCACGGAACTCGAAGAAGTTCCCGGCGCCGGTGATATCGGACTCATCGTCCGATGGCTCGAGGCGGACTCTCCCCAAAACGAGGAGGAGAAGAGGACTCTCTCCGGAGGAGGAGAGAGAGAGGAAGGCCTCCCAACGGGGGGAGGCCAAGGGTCCAAGAGGGAAGGACTATTCCCCGGATAGCTCGCCAACGCCAACGTTGGCGACGAAGAGTGGCCCTCAAGGGCCAGCCTCCGCAAGATCGTAAGTATCCGGATTCTGAATGATTTGTAATTTCTTTTGTGTCACATAGTGTCCTTCTAATGCCGCACACCGCTGCAGTCCGCCGATGATGATCTCCCGCTTGCCGGCGGGTCATTGGCTCCGTCGGATGTAGATTCCATCCCGCGCCTCCACCTCGCGCGCCGACGACGCCGAGGTGGGATCCTGTGAAGGGACCCATCGGGAGGAGGCTCGAGGCGCCGCAAGGCAGCCTCCGGACTTTGCGCCGGACTCCACACCGAACCCGCAGTGGTTCCGGAGTCCGACAGCGCCCTTCGCAAGAAGGGCAAGACCGTGATGCCGGGCGGCCCCGCCCAACCGAGGCGCCGGACAACTTCTTTGGAGGCGCCAAAGGCGCTTCCATCGAGGAAGAACACCGCACTATTATGAGTGCGGTGATTCAAGGTTCACTTCGCCAAGAACGGGCCGACAAAGCTCGCGATAGCCTTCTAACAGCCTTTTAGGTAAGAAGTTAAAAATATGCAATGTAATACCGCATAGACAGTAGCCCTCGATGCTCGGTTCGTGTTCGGAAAGAAAAGCGGACCGAGGATCTAAAAAGATATACGCAGGTTGCTAAAAATTATGTCAATATGGGTTTGCGAGCTTACGCTGCGACCTCTGCCAGACCGATCATGGAGGTCGGTGCTTTGAAGCAGGACCTCGAGCGGTCCGAGCAAGAGCTCGGCCGTGCCAAGAAGCAGCTCGAGGACAAAGAAGGTGAGTAACACCACTTTGAATAGTTACCTTACAGAAAAGGATTTCGGTTGCAATAAAAATAACAAGGATAACGTGGGTACTGCAGGGGCCACGAACGAGGTGGCAACCCTGAAGGAGGTTGTGTCCGCGGCCGAACGCAATGCGGCCGCGGAACGGGCAGAGCTAGAGAAGCAGGAGGCGCGGGTGGCGGAGGTGCGACAAGAGCTCCAGGCTCTCATGGAAAAGCATGAGAGTTTGGAGTGCGACTCAAAGACTCGAGAGTCCGAGCTTGCCTCGGCTCTCGAAAGTGCCAAAGCTGCCAAGGCCGAGGCCCATAAGGCCCTTCAGGAGGTTGAGGATGTGAAGAAAATAGCGGCGGGTAAGGCATTTTTCATGCAAAGCAAGCATGTTAATGTAAACTTCCTGATACTTACCCGAATTTGGAGCTCTCCAGGGGCGTTTGCAGATCTGCCTCGCAGTGTGTCTGATGCCGCCGCATTCTACCGAGCTGAGGAGGGGAGCTCAACGGAGAAGGTGTTCTGGTCTCAATACGCTGAGGCCGGCCATCCGGTGCCCCCTAGCGACCAGCTGAAGCAGCTGGTCGAGCTCCACAAGGTAGCCAAGCAGGCCATGAAGGGCCTCATAGTCATTTGTGGGCTGGAGAGGCCATGCCCGGGAGCTACTTCGCCTCAGGCGGCGGCTGGTGGATGCGTGCCTCTGGTGGAGGTCATCAAGCGCCCACACCAGATTGAAGGTGCTCGTCGGGCCCTTGCCGCGCAAAAGGTGCACTGGGCAGGCTGGATGCGGAGAGGCTTATCAGCGACGCGCGCCCACGGGCAAGGAGTATCGACGCCCGAGATGTACTATAAGACTGTCTGAAGGGTGCCCGCAAGATTGCGGATGAGTGCCCCAGAGATGTAATTATTGAGTAAACTCGCTATGTGTTATCCTATGCGCTGAAAACTTTGTTCATATCGCTAAGCAACGCTTGTTTGATTTAAAATATTACCTTCATGCGGCCGTTTATAAAATCGAGAGATGACAAGTCGTCGGCTTCAGCCCCCATGCCACTAGTCTTTGGGGTGTTAGGGATAAACTTGAGCACTCTTGTTCCCATTTTGGGTCCATCTAGGAGGCGCCAACACACAACGAACAAGGCAACCGGACTTATAATGCTTGAACACTCTCACTTAGCCATAGAATTCTATAATTTTAAATTTCGTGAAGCCCCTAGTATTCGAAGACCGAGTTCGGGCGCTATCCACGCCTTGGCCGACATTATCCGGTTCTTCGCTCAAGCGGCATAAGTCTTTAGGGACTCGAAAGACCTCTCGAACAGCGACCAGTCTCTCGCCTTATCATGCCGCCGTTTTAGCTTTCTCCACCGAGGCGCCGCCCAACTCAAGCTGGGCGCAATCGCATGGTTCTCCAGTGCTACCTTAGCCGACAGAACGGAACATAAGGTACCAAAACATGGGAGCCGGGCAAACCCAACTATTGACCCAAGACATGATTCGGAGCTGATTCATATAATGCTATAAGTTCGGGGTGCCGCACTTGTGAAAGTGTTCGGACTTATCACACCATAATGCGGGGAACATAAGCCCCTGGTGTATTCGGCCGTACCAAAATATACGGGTGCAAGATGTCATTAATGAACATATATGTAAAGTAATGCAATTATAGGCAAAAAGTGCTGCATTATTTATTCAAGGAATTCTGCTGAGTGCGGAATGATACAGATAGTGCGGTAAGCAAGGGATTGGACTAATTAAACATGTCCCCCTCCAGGGGTGGGCTGCTGACTGGTGTATATAATCAAATTTAATGCTCGTAATGGAGACCACCTGAGTGTTCGTCGCAGCCTTTTTCCCTCCCTGGCTGTTGTATCGTGAGTTCGGCGGGTTCGCCGCCGGACAGGGCCTCTGGTGAACGGAGTCCTGTGTATAAAAAGAAGGAAGATAAAAATAAAAAGAGCGACACACTTGGGAGCCCCTGGTGTGGTCAAGCCGCACTCTGGGTCTGTTGTGGTCGTGCCCTTCCCCCTATGCCCATGGTATCTCCAGAGCGTAATGATGTACGCGGAGAGCTGGTCTTGCAATCATGCGAGGGCTGGGGTTGGGGCAGCATTGCTACGCGTGCTCGGAACGTGCCAGGTGGTCTTGATTGATGTTGCTCCGGGCGCGTTTGGCCGTGTCCGGTCATTTAACGGCCGGACTCGAAAATTGCCTTAGAAGGCTGCTCAGATTTCGCCGCGAGAGCAGCCAGATGTTCCTCCGCTCGGAGGAGCGTTCAGTATTTCCGCTGACCGTGATGACTCCACGAGGGCCTGGCATCTTGAGCTTGAGGTATGCATAATGCGGCACCGCGTTGAACTTTGCGAACGCGTTCGTCCGAAAGCAGAGCGTGATAGCCGCCGCGAATGTAACTATGTCAAGATTAACTCCTCGCTCGAAATTATCCGGGATCCGAAGACCACTTCGGTGTGGTCGAGCTGCATAATTGGCCTCAACACCGGTATGACGTCTTTGAAGGTCGTCTTTGTAGGTTTAATCCTTGAGGGTCTATGCCCATCTTGCGACCGTATCCCGATAAAGCAGGTTCAGCTCTGCCGCCGTCCATCGGGACTCTTGTGAGGTGAAATCTTCGATGATTGGGTCTAAAACCATCGCGCGAATCCGCCATGGCGGATATCGGTGGATGGTCTCTTCGATCGAAAGTGATCGGGCAAGAGGACCATGGATTGAACTTCGGGCGACCGCTCCATCGCATATACGCCCCTTAGTGCACGCTCCGCTCCCTCTTGGGTATGTGGGTTGCGATATCATGTTTACCGTCCGCACTTGTGGGGGAAACCCTTCATCCTCTATTGTTCGGGCGGCCGGGTCTCTTCCTCGTCATCATGTGCAGCCCCTTGTCATTGTTTTCGCAATTAACTTGCTCGCTGCTTGAATACCCAACAATCTCTGTTGGTGTGATTAGCTGGTTTTTTAGGGGTGCCATGTATCTGGCAAGAGCGGTCGAGTATTCGGTCCAAATTGGACGGACCCGGGGTGGTTCTTTTGAATGGCTTCTTCCGCTGACCGAGTTTAGAGCCTCGGAATCCGGCGTCGACTGCCGTATCCTCATTGTTGTCGCCGTTAATGTGGCATTTGTTTTTGCTTCGACACGACCTGCCGTTGTGGTCCTTAGTATCTGGACTGCCAGCATTTTTACTGAGGTTGTTGCTGCAAGCTAGCCAGCTATCCTCTGCCGTGCAGAAGCGGGTCATTAATGATGTGAGGGCTGCCATGGATTTCGGCTTTTCCTGTCCTAGGTGCCAGGCTAGCCACTCGTCATGGATGTTATGTTTGAAGGCTGCGAGGGCCTCTGCATCCGGACAGTCGACGATTTGATTTTTCTTTGTTAAGAACCGTGTCCAGAATTGCCTGGCCGATTCGTCTGGCTGCTGAATTATGTGGCTTAGGTCATCGGCGTCCGGTGGTCGCACATATGTGCCCTGGAAGTTTGCGAGGAATGCGGCTTCCAAGTCCTCCCAACACCCAATTGACTCTGCGGGCAGGCTGTTAAGCCAATGCCAAGCTGGTCCTTTAAGCTTGAGTGGGAGCTATTTGATGGCATGGAGATCGTCACCGCGGGCCATGTGGATATGAAGGAGATAATCCTCGATCCAAACCGCGGGGTCTTTTGTGCCATCGTAGGATTCAATGTTGATGGGTTTAAACCCTTCGGGGATTTGATGATCCATTACTTAAATGCGTGAAGCATAGTGGGTGTCTTGGCGCCTCAGATTGAGCAATATCGCGACGTAGCTGAAGGGAGCGTTGTCTGCTGTGTTCGGCCCGGCCGGAGTTGTATCCGGCGCGATAGTATTCGTCGTGGGTCGTGGGGCGCCCACGTGATCCATATATAGATCTGGATTGTCTTGCTTTGTCCTCCAATATATCCCGCAAGTCCGGCGCGTTCCCTCGTGGCTTTGTACTTTTTGAGCGATGCCGGGGTAGGGTCTTGGTGGAGGGCCTAGGTGCTCTCTGTCCCGACCACGGGTGGTCGGTCTCGCCAGACAGCGCTGGTGATGAAGGTATATATGCTTCCTCCTCCAATCGGGGAGCAACTTGCGTTTTGGGTAGATCTTGAGGGCGTTCGAGTTCATACTCTTCGGCCGCGAGGACCTCGGTCCATCTGTCGGCCAGCAGGTCTTGATCAGCTTGAAGCTGCTGCTGCTTTTTCTTTAGGCTATTTGCTATGGCCATTAGCCCGCGTTTGAAATGCTCTTGTTCGACGAGATCCTCAAGCACGACGAATTCATCGTCATCAAGGCTTGCCTCGTCTCCGGAGGGGGGTATGTAATTACCATCCTCGACCTCTTCGTCCGCCGCCTCTCGTGAGGGCTTATACGCATCCTCCTGCTTGAATCTTGCAGGGAGGGATTGTCTTCGCACTTTCGGGGTGTTATTATCTCTTGTGCCGAATCTCCATTCTTCTTCTTGGCGGATTTAGAGCGGCGCCACGACGCCGGGCGCTTGGGCTGTTTCTTTAAGGAATCGCCCGCCGCTTCTTCGCCGTCCCCATATTTTGGGGTGTCCACCATGTATATGTCGTATGATGAGGTGGTCTTCCAAGTGCCTGTAGGCGCTGGTTCTTGATCGTCTCCGCATCGTCGCCCATACCATCGATGTGTTCGAGTCGTAGTCTAGCATGTCGGTTAGATCGTCGGCGGTGGCTACAAAGTGGGTGGTGGGTGGGCTTTGAATTTCTTCGTTGTCGCATCTCAACCATCTCGCCATAGTCTCGCCAGGCTCTCCGGATAGCGAGAGATGCTTTAGCTAATTTAGGATGTCGCCAAAGGGTGAGGCCGAAAGATGTCCGCGGCGGTGAACTCCATGATCGGTGCCAATCGATTCGATTGGTAGGGGCGCAGGAGGTTCAGAGTCCGGTAGGGAGTCCGGCACCTCGAGTCACGAGCTTTATAAGGACAAGGTCGGTGTTCGCCCATCGCCGTGGAAGTTGCGGCCCCGAGGCGGTGTCCAGCCACTCGCCCTCGTCCGCGCGATCGACCAACTATGGGTCGAGCGGATTCGTGTGGCCTCCAAAGTATCTTGTCCGTGACAAAGCTTGATCATGCCCATCGTGAAAAGCGCGCACGCCGCCGCGGATCGGATCCATCAAAGATCAAGTCTCCGCGGATATCCATTGTGAAGTTTAGGCTTCCAAATCGACACGATGGCTAGGGGTGTGGCTTCGATTCGCTCCGGATGGCCAAGTGAATTGGCCCACAGTGCGAAGCCGCCGAATATGAAGATCTGTCCGGGGAGAAAAGTCTCACCCTGGACGGCGTTGTTGTTGGTTGAAGAAGCCATCAAGCCTATCGGTGATGACATAGAGGAACTCTCAATGAAAGCACCATTGTCGGTGTCAAAACCGGCGGATCTCGGGTAGGGGGTTCCGAACTGTGCATCTAGGCGGATGGTAACAGGAGACAAGGGACACGATGTTTTTACCTGTGTTGGGCCCTCTCGATGGAGGTAAAACCCTACTCCGCTTGATTGATATTGATGATATGGGTAGTACAAGAGTGGATCTACCACGAGATCAAGGAGGCTAAACCCTAGAAGCTAGCCTATGGTATGATTGTTGTAATGGTTGTTCGTCCCCACGGACTAAAACCCTCCGGTTTATATAGACACCGGAGAGGGCTAGGGTTACACAGTAGTCGGTTACAATGGTAGGAGATCTACATATCCGACGCCAAGCTTGCCTTCCACGCCAAGGAAAGTCCCATCGGGACACGGACGAAGTCTTCAATCTTGTATCTTCATAGTCTTGGAGTCCGGCCGACGATGATAGTCCGCTGTCCGGACACCCCTAGTCCAGACTCCTCAAAGAACTATAACCCCAATGTCAGCTCTTGCTGAAGTGGGTCAGTATCTGTCCACTAACAATGTCAAAAGCACCTTCGTGCATAATATTAGGTTGGTTGTTAAGGCAATCTCGTCCAAAGTGCCCCATGATCAAGATACGCAAGCTCAAAACAATGATATATCTGTGCTCTAGACACAAATTGAATCCCTAACAGAGACCCTTTGTGAAACAAGGACAACCTTTATTCGATGTCGTCAAGATATGCATGGTTTTTAAACTAGAGTACCAATCATTTGCTATGTTGTTCCGGAGCCTAGAAGAAATGAAGGCGAAGGTTATGGTGCTCCATCAGACAGTACAACATGAAAATGTAACAGTTTGGTCAAATGAATTGAGCTTCTGAACTTCTGATGGGCATTTATCTACTGGACTGTTAACTTTTATGCTAACCCTCCTTTTGTTATATGGTTGTAATTTGTTTTGTTGCGATACAACATTTGTTCTTAACGGGCAGCGACCAGCTAAATAAAATAGCAAGCCATTTTTGTATGGTGTAGGGTGTTCCCTATATTTGCACTGGTGGCGAACTTTGATGTCTAGTGGATATAAACTCTGCAATTGCCGTAATAGCCTAGAGTTAGTTGCTTGCTTATTTATTCGCTTAGTCTTCTTTTTCCTCCGGTTGCTAGTGGACCAACAACCATGGGCCACATACGGACCGTGTTAACCATGGTTCCGCTACCTGCTATAGTGACCATGGGTCATCTATGGGCCGTAGGATCAATAGGCATCCATGGGCCGTAGGGTCAATGGGCCTCCTACGGGTCGTAGGATCCATGGGCACACATGGGTCCAACAATACGTGGCCAAAACCAGACCGCGATATCGGCTGTAAACGGGCCAAATTGGTAACGGGCCAGCATGTCAACGAGCTGTTAACACGCTAGAAGACAGCAAAGGCTTAATTCCTTCAGACAGGCATAATGGGTTGTTAATGGGCCGGAATACATGATGGGCTGGAAATGACCTAATGGTTAACAGGCCATAAATAGTCTGACTCTAACCACGGCCTGAATTTGGCCCATTAGAAGAATAGGCTAGTAATGGACCGTAAGTAATCGAGGGCCAGAAATGAGCCCTAGAATTTAAGGCCCCTTAGTAGGCCGAAAGCTAACACGGGATGGAAACGGCCCAACTGAATCATGGGCCGTTAATGGTTCCAAAACAATGTACTGTTCATTATGGGCTAGAATCAGCATGTGCCATTAAAGGGCCCAGAGAGACAAAAGGCCTCATATGGGCCGGATGATGTCACGGGCCAAATATGGGTCGTAAGTGACAATGGGATGGAATTATATTGGATGGCCCAGATGACGCTAGTGCATTGAATTCGCGAAGGTCATAACAGGTCGTGAGTTCCCGGGATGTAAGTGCATATAGGCCATTAATAGGCTTTCCATGGGCGGGCCTGCTAACTTTTGACCAAGTCAAAAGGGTCGATGCTGGGCTGTTCCACGTGTCAACGTATCATAAGCGCCTCCCATCCATTGGACGAATGACATCTATTGCAACCCTCACCTAAGACATGGATCCATGCCATTGGTCCGGCCTTTTAGCGGGTTATCGGATCCAAACTGGAACCCGGTAGCTTAACGGTAACCTGTTACGGTGGAAGCCACGTATCGGTTACCCTTGACTAAAAAACTTCCATGCGCGTCATTTATCGTCATGGAAGTAGACACTTTTGTGATGATAATTTCAGTATTACTGTCGGTGTCAAAACCGGCAGATCTCGGGTAGGGGGTCCCAAACTGTGCGTCTAGGCGGATGGTAACAGGAGACGAGGGACACAATGTTTTACCTGTGTTGGGCCCTCTCGATGGAGGTAAAACCCACGTCCCGCTTGATTAATATTGATGATATGGGTAGTACAAGAGTGGATCTACCACGAGATCAAGGAGGCTAAACCCTAGAAGCTAGCCTATGGTATGATTGTTGAGATGTAATGTTGTGTCCTACGGACTAAAGCCCTCTGGTTTATATAGACACCGGAGAGGCTAGGGTTACACTGAGTCGGTTACAATGGTAGGAGATCTACATATCCAGATTGCCAAGCTTGCCTTCCACGCCAAGGAAAGTACCTTGGGACACGAGCCGGAGTCTTCAATCTTCTATCTTCGTAGTCCGGGAGTCCGCGGATATTGATAGTCCGGCTATCCGACACCCCTAGTCCAGACTCCTCAAGAGCTCTGAACTAGTCTTCAATGACGATAAGTCCGGCGTGCATAATGTTCGACATTGCAAGGCGGGTTCCTCCCTTGAATAATCCGGAGAAGATAATGAACACCAGGATAGTGTTCGACTCTGCAAAATGAATTCCACATTCCAACATAGAGAGAATAAAATATACACTTAGCTCAATCTGCCGACGTATTATGCGTGACATCACACCGCAGCCAAGCCCTCGCTCAATCATTTTTATTATTCCGCCAAAGACGTTTAGCGAAGCGGTTTCCTTGGCACGCCCCGTCAAGGTAGATCGTGTTCCCTTTATTCGGGATCCTCATCAATACGTGCATGGGTAACCCAACCGCTCCTTCGCCATGCCTCCTCTATCGAGGGGAATCTCAAGCGTCACGAGACGGCCCTTGGTATTTCTTCCCCTTTATAAGAGGACCAAGGCCCGTCCTTGTTCTTCAATCTCGCATCAAATCTTTCCTCTCGCTCCTAGTTCCAACACCCGAGCTTCAGATTCGAGCGCCGGATCCTAAACAATGTCCGCTCCGACCTCCGGGGCGGTGGATGCCCTCCTCCGCCACGGAGGAGGACATATTGAAGTTGCGGGAGGCCAAGTACACGGCCCACGGTTTCAAGACAGTTACTGCCCCAGGCAGGCCGTGCTAGCCCCCGAGCCGGTGGAGCGCTGCTGTGATCTCACCTCCGTCGGGGATTAGGCTTCCCGACGGATCCCTTTGTGAGAGGGCTCCTTTTCTACTACGGGCTGGACTTCCACGATTTGGCTCCGGAGTCCATCCTCCATGTCTCCGCATTCATTATTGTCTGCGAAGCCTTTCTCCGCGTCATCCCCCACTTCGGCCTGTGGCTGAAAACATTCAAGGTGGAGCCGAAGATGATTGGGCGCGCTAGCGGAATGCGGCGGGCGACTATAAGCAAGAAGGTCGATGCCCGTGGCTCAAGGTTCCTTCCAAGAGGAACATGGATTGTGGCAGCAGGAGTGGTTTTACATCACTACTCCAAGGCGACAAGCAAAAGCCGCCGCCTCCTTCCGCCCGGGACCTCCATGGCAACTAATGTCGGGTCAACCAAGGGCTCAACTAGGGGCCGTTCAAGACGTGCCCCAGACTGCAGGCCGGATTCGAGACCTCCAAACAAGGGAGATCGACCTGGTCAAGGTGATGCAAGTCATGCTAATCGTGCACTTCCTACCTCGCAAACGCCGCCCTCTCCGTCTATGGGAGTTCAATCCGAGGGACCTCATATTCTCCAAGATTTTATGGGCGCGACACCCACGGAGATGTACAAGCTGTTCTTGGACCGTAGGTAGCGTGTCCGGATTCGCCGAGGACGCAGGCTTAAGCCGCGATCGCCTCAATACTCGTGTAAGTAGCTCGAGCTTGGACATTCTATTTGTATGCCTTTCAAAAGATCATCTCCTGACCCTTTTTTATTCTTTACAGGAACGGGTGGCGCGATCAAGGCTGATAAGGTGTCCGGCCCCTCTCCCAGAGACCGCACTGGAGCCCGTGCTGGTCAGAATGTTGGAGGTTGCGCCCACAGAGGGGGGCGACGGGGGAGATAAAGGAGCTAATACTTCGTCCAAAGAGGCGACTGAAGAGGAGGGAACCAAGGATCTCTCCCTTCAGAGGGAGAAGAGGACCGCCTCCGAAGATCCGGAGGTCAAAGCCCCTAAGCGTGGGAAGAAATCCCCACCGGGTGGTCCGGCGTCCGGAGAGAATCCGGACGCGCAATCATCGCCAAAGGACCAGCCCTCCAACGAGCCGTGAGTATGAAAGAGGAAGTTTAATAAGGAAATACCTACGTTTACGCTTCTGTAGGTAACCGAAATATTTATAACGCAGTTCGGATCTGCAGCCATCTCAGATGAGTTCATCCTCGGGGGATCTTCTTCCGGAGATGATGGAGACCGATACGCCTCCGTCGCGCCGCCGCCAGATGAGGCAAAGCGAGCCAAGTGTCGCCACGGAGGGCGCCCCCGAGTCCGGAGGGGCCAAAGAGTTCAACACCCACCGAGTCCGCCGAGAATCAAGAGTTTGCTTGAGAGGGCATCCATTTCAGAAGATCACCGCGCATTAACGCGTATGGTGGTCGGAAGGATTTCGTCCGCCGAAAGCGGATTATGTAATGCTGCCCGAGCTTGTCGGGCGGGATTTGAGGTATGCGAAAATGATGCACCCTTTGTCTTTTAACAGTTTTGCATATAAAAATGCGCTCAGATAGATAGTAGCCCCGAGACTCGGTAGGTTGTCGAAGACGACAGCGCGTCGAGGATCGAAAATCTAAACATCTCGGGTAATGAATACCGCCATTACGACTGGTGGCGGATAGTCCGGGGCCACCGGACTAATCGGCTTGTTTAATTGAGTCGACAACCGGACATGCGGATGTCGACATCACACTTGTCAATCAGCGACTTGACGAGTCGCAAGGTAAATAAATTCTCCGCAGCCGCTTTATTGAGTGGGTCAAAGCCCTCCTCTCATAAGTTATATGTCTGTTTATTGAGCAGGTTGCTGCTGCTGTGGAGAGTTTTCGGCTGAGCTTGCTCAAGCTAAGGAGCAAGCCCGAAGGAGTGATGCGGTTGCCGCGAGGGCGGCCAAGAGTTGCAGTCGAAAAGGTCGCGACCGCCTAAGTAGGCGGAGGTGGCCGAATTGGCCAAGAAATTAAAGGATGCTACCGACCATAGCGAGGTTTTGAAAAGGAGCGCCTATCGGAGCGGGAAGACTGAAGAAGGCCACCGCCGGTTAAGGATGCCCGCTCGCAATGCGGCTATGAAGGAGGAGCTGCGCCAAGCCGGAGAAATCGTGGTCGGCAAGCCTTTTCTTGCGCGCGCCGTTTATGGATGCCAAGTATGCTCAATTTGAGCGGCTGTGGAGTTCGGAGGATCCGCACATGGACTTGGCTACGAGTGTGGCTGATGCCGTTAAGCACTTCCGGAGCCAAGGGGATCACGAGGCGGAAGAGTTGTATTGGTCTCAATTCCACAGCCCGGATCGCGCTCTTCCTCCGACGGACAGGTTGGCCGAATGGGCCGAATGAATAGACTGTCCGGCTGGCTATGATCGACATCGTGGCCCATGTCCGCCGAAAGGTCCAAGGCGACGAGCTACTTTGGCTTATTGCAGCAATTCCTTGGTGCGGTGCCGCGTATAAGGGAGATGAAGCGGTCGGCCTGCATTGAGGGCGCACGGATGGCCCTTGCTCGTGTGAAGGTGCATTATCCGGAGATGGATGCCACCGCCGTTGCTGCCCAGGGTCCGGATGAAAGCCGGCTCCCTGCCGAGCACTACTTCGGAGAAGTCATGCACGGTGCTCGTAAAGTAGAGGCGCAGTGCTCAAAGAATGTAACTTTCAAATGAACGCAGTACCTTGTAAATCAATGATTATAGTATAAGTGCTTTTTATACTTGTGCTTCCAAGTAGTAAAACTTCTCCTTGCGGCCATTTAAGTATACTTGTGTATAACCTGAAAGATGCAGCCTTCGGCTTCAGCCCCCTCACACAAGGTGCTAGGGTGTTCGCAAAATGGCGCGTTTTCACACTTAATCCGACGTCTCGGTCCTGTTATAAGGAGGTGGTAGCGTAGCGAACGAGGCAATCCTGACTATAATGCTTTATCTCTTTCACTTAGCCAATGGAGCTCGAGGGTGGGGCTACGATATAACCCCTAATGACACCGCACATCTCCGGATTCGAGTGCGTATGTGCTCGACCGAAGTGGTCCTTCGTCAAAGCGGAATTCTAAACATTCCGATAGTCGATCAAGTGGTGACCGGACTCTCAGATATCATGACGATCGGCCGCTTTCATCGAGGTGCTCGCCCAAATTAACGGGGCACAATCGCAGAGTTCTCCGGTGCCGCGTTAGCGGGTGATACCGAACGAAGGCAGCAAAACACGGAGCCGCAAACCCAACATTTGACCAAAGACATGATTCGAGCTGATGCATATAATGCCTAACTTGAGACGCCGAACACTCCCGAAGGTGTTCGGACTTTATGATAGTGGGCAGAATTATGCCCTAAGCCCCTTGTGTCCAGGTACGGGCATTGTCTTCTGACGCGGCCGATGCCAAAGCGTCAGGCTCCGCTTTGGCTATAGGAAGAAGCCGAGGGAGATTAACAACAAGAGACAGTAATAAAAAGGTATACGTAGGGTCTTAATCTGAAAAGAATCCTTGCGACGGGTCCCTACTGCACGTCTGCGCCTGTGTCTCTGTTGCGCCGTTATCCTGGACGGGTACGCACGTTGTTCATCTGTAGAAAGAGAGGAACATTTTAGTTTTAGAAACAGTTCGTGCGAAAAATATGCAAAAGAATAAGTGTAAATAATTAAAGCTAGGTTTATATGAAACCACGGTTAGTTGTGCGTGCAGCCCCTTGTGAAAGGGTATGCGGCTAGGGAGCCCCTAGCCTGCTGAGTCCGGATTCGTCTATCCGAGTACGGGGTCTTTAAATGACCCGCGCACTGAAATGGTGCCATGGGGGCCGGGCATTTTGAGTGTAAGAGACGCGTAGTGTGGTATTGCATTGAAGCGGATAAAAGCTTTACGTCCCAACAGTGCTTGATATTCACTTTTAAATGGGACGATATGGAAAATTAGCTTCTCGCGTCGAGGGTTGCTCGGCGGTCCGAACATGACCTCTAGTAATATCGAGCCTGTGCTCTTGGCGTAAGGGCCAGACGTTACTCCTTTGAAGGAAGTGCAGCTATGTCGAATTTTGGTAGGGTCTATCCCCATCCGACGGATTGTGTTTGAATATAGCAGGTTTAAGTCACTGCCTCCGTCCATTAGGACGTTTGTGAATTGTAGTCCGTCTATTATCGGATTCAATATCGGGAGTCCGCCCGCGCTTCAATGCTTCGAATAGTCGGTGGTCGAAAGTGATTGGTTTTGATATCCAATCTCTACGGTCTCATTGGTTGGACCGTGCAAGGCTCTTTTAGAAAGTGCCCATTGTTTTTCCGTGTCCTCACATGAAGTGAGTTTACCGCTTTGACCCATTGTGGGAAAGTCTTTGTTTTCCGGTGCCTCGCCGGGCGGGTTTATCTTCTTCGCTGACGCGCCGAGCCCCTTGTGTTCGGTGTTTAGTCGGCCGGACTGTTTGAAACCCAACAATCCTCGTGGGTGTGATTTGCGGGCCTTCCGGGTACTGTGGATTTGACATATCCGACCCGTAATTTTGTGTAGGTTAGACAGTTCGTCATTGTCGCCCTTGAGGGGCTGAGCTTTATTATTTGGCCGTGAGCTTTTAAACCGGCGTTGACCGCCGTGCTTTTTGGGTTTTTTCTTTATTCCGTATTTGCTTTTTCGCGCCGTGATTTTTCATTTCCATCTCTTATCTTGATGTACTTGGGTCATTGGTGTCGCTTCGCCAGCCAGCTATCCTCTCTCGCAGAAGCGGGTCATGAGGCTTGTTAATGCGGTCATTGTCCTCGGTTTCTCTTGATCGAGGTGTCTGGCGAGCCATTCGTCTCGGACATTGTGCTTAAAAGCTGCTAAGGCTTCGCGTCCGGACATCAACTATTTGGTTCTTTTGGTATGGAACCTGTTCTAGAATTTCCGCACACGACTCTCCGGGTTGTTGAGTTATGTGACTTAGGTCATCTCAGATCCGGAGGCCGGACATAAGTCCCTTGAAAATTTGCTCTAAACGCCTCGAGCTCTTCCCAACTTCCAACAAGTGTTTTCGGGAGGCTTTTGAGCCAATGACGGGCTGGCCCTTTGAGCTTGAGGGTAGATATTTTATGGCGTGGAGATCGCCTCCTCCGCCATATGTATATGCAATATATAGTCTTCTATCCGCAGACTGTGGTCCGTTGTTCCATCGTAGGCTTCTATGTTTATGGGTTTAAACCCTGCTAGGAATTATGATCCAAAGACTCGTCGGTGAAGCATAGTGGGTGCTGGCGCCAGCATTTGTATCGCGTTGCTATCGCTTCGGACACTTGACGTGTTCCTTTGCTCATTGGGGCTTTTTTTGGGTCGTAGATGGACTGGCTGGGCCATTGGATGGTGGGGGCTTTATGGCCTCCTCGTTGAATTTCGGGAGCAGCTTGCGCCGGGTAGCTCTTCGATTGGTGGCTGTTGCCGTGTTTATCTGCGGTTTTGAGTACTTTGCTCCATCTTATTCGAGCGCGTCTTCTGTGTGTTGAGCTTCGTTTTTCCTTCTTGAGCTTCTTGTCAGAGCAATGAGCCTGCGCTTGAAATGCTCTTGTTCGACGGGCTCCTCGAGTTCGTGCGTCATTGGGGCTTGTTTCGCCTTTGGAGGGAGGTATATAGTTGTGATCCTCGACCTTTTCTTCGCCGCCCTTTCGTGAGGGCTTGCTTCGCATCCTCCGCTACCGAGTCTTCTTTGGAGGGTTTGTCTTCGCACTCTCCGGGTATTGTTATTTCTCGTGCCGAATCTCCATTCTTGTTGTGGCGGGATTTAGAGCGGCGCCGCTGACGCCGGCGTTTCGGCTGTTTCTTTAGAGAATCTTCCTCCGCTACTTTTTCGCCATCCCCTTCTTTTGGGGTATCCACCATGTAGACGTCATATGACGAGGTGGCCTTCCAGTGCCCTATGGGCGCTGGGTCCTGATCGTCTCCGGCATCATCATCCATAGCATCGATGTCATCGAGTCGTAGTCTAGCATGTCGGTTAGATCCTCGGCAGTGGCTACAAAGTGGGTGGTGGGTGGGCTCAATTTCTTCGTCGTCCGAACTCCAACCGCCCCGCCATAGTCCGCTAGGGTTCTCCGATAGCAGAGATGCTTCAGGAATTCAGGATATCGCCAAAAGGCGAAGGCCGAAAGATGTCGCGCGGTGAATTCCATAACCGCGCCCAATCCGGTTTAATTGGCAGGGCGCTGGAGGCTCGGAGTCCGGTGCCTCGGGATCACGAAGTTCCGCAGGGACAAGATCGGTATTCGCCCATCGCCGTGGATGTTGAAGCCCTGTGGGGCGCGTCTATCCACCGCCCTCGCCATGGCGATCGGCTCCGGGCTAGTAGCCGAGCGAATTCGGTGCTGACCACCAAAGCCGTCCGCGGCAGAGCTAGATCATGCCCATCGTCACGGTCGGCGGCGCTGGCTGGTGGCTCGAGTCCGTCAAGATCAAGTCTCCGCGTCATCGGCCGTGAAGTTCAAGCTTCCGAAGTCGACCGACGGCAGGGGCGTAGCTTCGATCCGCTCCAGACGACCAAGAGAATTGGCCCGCAGACAACCGAATCTGAAGATCTGTCCGGGAGAAAAGTCTCACCCGGACAGCGTTGATGGTTGAAGATGCCATCGAGCCTATCGGGACGCGATGGAGGAACTCTCAATGAAAGCACCAATGTCGGTGTCAAACCGCGGATCTCGGTAGGGGTCCCGAACTATGCGCCTAGGTGGATGGTAACAGGAGACGAGGGACACAATGTTTTTACCTGTGTTCGGGCCCTCTCGATGGAGGTAAAACCCACGCCCCGCTTGATTAATATTGATGATATGGGTAGTACAAGAGTGGATCTACCACGAGATCAAGGAGGCTAAACCCTAGAAGCTAGCCTATGGTACGATTGTTGAGATGTAATGTTGTGTCCTACGGACTAAAGCCCTCCGGTTTATATAGACACCGGAGAGGCTAGGGTTACATAGAGTTGGTTACAATGGTAGGAGATCTACATATCCGTATTGCCAAGCTTGCCTTCCACGCCAAGGAAAGTACCTTCCGGACACGAGCCGGAGTCTTCAATCTTCTATCTTCATAGTCTGGGAGTCCGGCGGATATTGATAGTCCGGCTATCCGGACACCCCCTAGTCCAGGACTCCCTCAATTACCATGGAACACTTCTTCGTCAGCACATGTATGACTACCTTGATTCTGTCATAAAATCTTCATAGATGCACATGCATGATAGAAAACGTGACCTACTGTGACAAAGACGTATCATCACAGAAGTGTTTTTTTGTCGTGTTGGGTGGGGCACGCCACCTGAGCTTGTGGCTCACTGGTGGGGACCCACCCGATGATTCTTCTTCGAGTATTTTTTATTAATTCCAAAATAGTTCTCCATAAATTTTTAGGGCATTTGGAGCTCCGGAGAATAGCTATCTTTGTTGTAGTTTTTTCAGGTCTAGAATTCTAGTTGCCCGCAATTTCCCTCTTCATGTAGAACTTGTAAAAATAGAGAGAGAAAAGGCATCAGAATTGCATCATAAAGTGAAATAAGGACCAAAAACATTATAAATGACAGTAGGAAAACATGTTGCAAAATGGACGTATTAGTAGGTCCCTCACACATTTTGATGGAGGCAGCAAGGTTGATGAAGATGGCCTCCGTGATGGATTCCCCTTTGGCAGAGTACCAGAAAAGGCCTCCAGATGGGATCATGGAAGAATAGAGGCTTGCGGTAGTGATAGAATTGTTTTGGTTCTCGCTTTGTTTTTTTGGATTTTAGGAAATTTATAGGCCAAAAGTTAGGTCGAATGGATGCTCATGCGGCCCACAAGCTTGGGTGCCCCCCTAGGGACGCGCCACTTGATCTTGTGGTGTCCTCAACGGTCTTTTGGCCTCTCCCTGAAGTTTCTAGGGTCTCTTCTAGTCCAAAAAAATCACCATAAAGTTTCACCGTGTTTGGACTTTGTATGGTATGGTTTTTCTGTGAAACAAAGAAATAGGCAAAAAAACGCAACTGACACTGGGCATTAAGTTAATAGGTTAGTCCATAAAAATAATATAAAGTGGCATATAAAGCATACAAGATTGATAATATAGTAGCATGAAACAATCAAAAATTATAGATATGTTGGGAATGTATCAGCTATCATCATAGTGGGCTCTTCGGATAAGGTATAAAACCTATTATAGACGAGAAGGCACTACAAAAAAAGACACATCCGTGACATTTTGGGCCGAGCAAAAATTTTTTTTGTCATACTTATGACACTTCTATGACGATAATTGTGACAAAACCTGGTATCATCATAGATGTGGTGGGCTCCTACTTCTATGACAAAAAATCATGATAGAAAATGGGCTTTTTGTCCTGGGCGGGCCTCAGACGCAGCTGCATGACATACTTTGGGCCGTCCATGACGGAAAAAAAATGGTAGAAGCGAGGGCGAGGAAAATTTCAGGGAGTTCCCAGTTACGGTGAGTGGTCGGGGGCCGAGCGATGCACGTTTCTCTCGTACCGTATGTGCGTGGGTGCAAGGCGTTGGGCTTTAACTGAACCCGAGCGAGGCGTTGGGCTCTAACTGAACCAGAGCGATTGCACTAGCTACGTTACTGAACCCGAGTGATTCCTTCGCTGCTGCTACTAACTGAAGCCGATCGATGCCGCCTCTGGATGAACAGTGAGCGTTGCTGGGGGGGGGGGTTGGATGAACAGTGGCGTTGCTAGGGGGTTTGGATGAACAGTTCCCGGTGGGGGTGGATGAACAGGACCCCGTGGTGTTGCCTCTGGATGAACAGGACCTCAATCGATCGAGCCAGTTGGGGCTGGATGAACAGGACCCCGTGTAGGGCTGGATGAACAGGACGACCCCGTGGAGGGATGGTTGAACAGTAGCCGGTGGAGGGCTAGATGAATAGTAGCCCGTGGAGAGGGCTGGTTGAATAGTAGCCGGTGGAGTAGCGCGCGGTGGAGGCTGGATGAACAGGAGCCCGTGGATGAACAATCGTAGGTGGAGGCTGGAGGAGGTCCACGGTGACGAACAGTAGCCCGTGGAGGCTAGAGGAGGTCGACGGTGGAGATGAACAGTATCCCGTGGAGTCCCGTTTTGCGGTACGCCACACCCTCCCGGCGAACAGACCCTGTTTCGATCAGAAGCGCCCAACACAAGTCCGTTTCCTCCATTTTGCAATATGCCACACCCCTCCCGATCAACAGGACCCCGTTTCGACCGTAGGAGGTCCAACAGAACTCCGTTTCCTCTGTTTTGCGGTACGCCAGACCCCTCCCGGTGAACAGGATCCCGTTTCGACCATGGCCGATAGAACACAAGGCCGTTTCCTCTGTTGTGCGGTACGCCAGGCCTCATTTCCATTGGCTGTTCTGTGCAAGCCCTCCCGAAGAACACGACGACACATTCCGTTCCGACCCAGCTGGTTGGCTCCCCATGAACACGACGACGACGTTGTTTCTCTGTCCCGACCCAGCCATGTACACGAGCCCTGGCCGTACGTATGCGCTAGTAGGCGTTCGAGACCCCGCCCGTATGTACGTACGTGGCTGTATTTTTCTTTCTTGCACACTAGCTATTGTATGTACGTGTACATGCTACGTGCGCGCCTCTACTACGTATTACACGGCGCCGCTTACATCGACCAAGATGTACGCATAACGTCGCGACCAGGATGAGAATGCTACGTACGCTTCGACCAAGTGGGTCCCGACTGTCAGGAACTTCCTTGCATGCGTAGATGTAGCTGGTAGGTCCCAGAAGTCAAGGGGGCGAATCGTTTTTTTTGCCCGGACACACTTCCTTGCGTGCGAAGATGTAGCTGGTAGGTCCCAACAGTCAGGGGGAAATGTTTTTTCGTGAAATATGGTGGCCCATCCGGTGGGCCCCTACTGTCAGGTGGAGGAATAATTATTTTGCGCGTAATAAGGAGGCACTTCCTTGTGGCTACCGTGGACCCAGCTGTCAGCCTCTCCACATACAGTACTCTTCCGATAGAAGTCGGTCGTTGACCACATTGACCACGCCGCACCGAGAGCACCACGGCGGGGGACGACGGCGAGGCCTAGGAAGGGGACGACGTGGAGCCGTGGAAGATGCGAAAGTGGATGCCCTCGCGGAGAGGAGTACGAGGGTTCACTAGTTCAGCTGAGGTGTGAGGCTGCCGTCGCCGCAGAATAACAGGGGGTGTGGGTGAGTGGAGGGATGGCCTGGCCAGCGGTGGGAGTAGTAGGGGGCGTGAGGCCTCCGCGGTAGCACAGCTGGCCATGAGAGGCAGGAGCAGGCGGCACGACAGGCGCTGCTTTGGGCGGCTAGAGCAAGAAGACCAGAGGTTGAAGAAGCACTACGGCCGTTGGATGGACATCGTATGGTCACTAGAGCTAGAATCATGCATATTGACTAAGTTGACAAAGCTCTCTGTCCCCGTCAACTTAGTAGGCCCACAAGTCAGCCTCCCACTATACTAGGTCCCAGCTAGCAGGTGGAGTATTCATTTTTTTGTGTGTAATAAGGAGGCACTTCCTTGCGTGCGAAGATATAGCTGGTGGGTCCGAGCTGTCAGCGGCGGTAATGTTTTTTTCGTGAAATACAGAGGCCCTTTTGGTGGGTCCCAGATGTCAGGTGGAGGAATCATTATTTTGCGCGTAATAAGGAGGCATTTCCTTGCGTGCGGCCGTGGACCCAGCTGTTAGCCTCTCCAGGTATAGTCCACTTGAGATGCATGTCGGTCGTTGACCACGCCGCGCCGAGAGCACTAGGGCGATGGACGACGGCGAGGCCTAGGATGGGAACGACATGGAGCCAGGGAAGACTCGACAGTTGTTTCCCACGCGGAGGGGAGTACGACTATACGAGGGTTTACTGGTTCGTCTGCTGTCGCCGGAGAATAACAACAGGTGTGGGAGAGTAGAGGGATGGCTAGGCCAGCGATTGGAGTATGGTGGGGCGATGAGGCCTGCATGGCAAGACCGCCGTCAGGGAGGAGGGAGCAGCAGCAGTCCCTTGGCGCTTGTTTGAGCGGCTAGAGCAGAAGAGCAGATATTGAAGAAGACGACGACCGTTGGATGGACATCCAACAATCCTTTGCCAGCGACAACCTTTTTAGGAAAGCCTCAAATCTGCGAAAAAAGATATGACCCATCCGCCAATATTTCTAATAATTTACAGCCCATTTGCTAATTCTTAACGTTTTTTTGGAGCCCATATTCTTTTTGGTAGCATTACAGCCCATATTGTGGCCACGGTTAAAACATAATACGAAATTTTGCATATTTTGGTGCGGTCCGAACTGTTTTTAATCCCGAAATTTCGAGTCACATTCAAACTGATTTTAAAAATAAATGTATATCAATATAAAATCCAACAAATTGTCCATGCATAAAAATCAACGCAATTTAAAATCTCAAAATGAAAAAAAAGAAATTTGAAACAAATTGTCGGTTTGATGTGTTTTAAAAATGTACAGCCCATTTCTCATTACTGATAGGCCATTTTTTCGGCCAGCCGAATGAAGCTCTCCTCGTCTTGAAAGATTTGCAGCCCAACAGGCCTGACAAAGTGACTTACTTGACAAATCACAATAAAACTGGGCTAGCCATTTTCAGAAACAAAAAAAAAACTACTGGGCTGGTCTATGGTAAACATAAAAGAAAAGGCTGTCTAGACAGGCCAGAGTGCCCCGCACAGCCTAGTTGACACCCTGCTTCTGTCTCAAAAACAAATTAGATAAATGCCACTCCATTCATAAAAATGCCACTGCAATTTCTAAACTTTGAAAAATGCCACTGCAGTTTTTGCAAACTTTGAAAAACACTACTAAAATTTGCAAACTTTGAAAAACGCCACTCCAGACTTCGGAAAATGCCACTGGAAATGGCATTTTTCAAAGTTTGGAAATTGCAGTGGCATTTCTCGGAAACACCAGATTTGGAGTGGCATTTATCAAATTAACCCAAAACAAAATAATCGGGCGAGCTCTTTGGGTCCCTCGTGTCACCGCTCACAGTGCAATTCTCTCGCTTATTGACTACGTTGACAATGGCATGGGACCCAGATGTCATAAATCCATTAGGAGGAGCCATTTTTTATTGGCTTGAAATAAGGAGGCACTCGCTTGCATGCATCGCCATGACCTTGGCGGGTCCTCGCTGTCATCCTCTCCACGCACAATCATCTCCCGAGTGTGTACGCGCCAACTTGGTAGGCCCACAAGTCAGCCTCTAAACCGTGGGGCATAAATACAACCCATTTAAAAAATAACAGCCCATTCCATACGCTCAAACGGAAAGTTCAACATTGAGCAAAGTGCAGTCCGATCCACATATAGAGTAATCGAACTTCCACGTTGACAACCATCATACCAAGTTAACTATCTACTCCCACTAATACTCTAGTAGCATACAAGTACTAACTTACTCTTAGCTAACTAGACAATGCTGGCCGCCATCTGCCGTACACGCTAAACGCCGGCATCGGCGTCCTCCGCCTCGCCTCAGACTTGCCAGAGGTGCGATAGGGCGCGTTACTCGTGCGCGTTGGCCCTTTCCATGCCGTCATGGTCCACCGAAGCTTCGGCTTCTAAGCGGGAAACCCACTTGACGAGCTGATAGTAAAAATCAGGGTCGCGAACGCGTGCGTGCCCGACAGCCTCCAGGGCTATTTGCCGGGCGCCGACCTCCATGTAGTCAGCCCATTTGCGGGCGCTCTGCTCGCGACTTAGAGCGTCAGTGCGTTGCTGCTCCATGTCCCACTGGCGGCGCAAATCGGCGATATGCTGCTCCTTCGCCAGGCGGTCACGCTCCAACAACTCATGCTCCTCCGCCAGGCGGTTGCGCTCCAACAAGTCCTCGATCTCTGCATTGCCATCTAAAGACTGATAGAATGCCTCCTCCCTCTGTCTGCCTTCCGGTGAAAAACCGAACACTAGTTCCGGCGGTGACCGCCTCCGGCCTTGCCTATCGCAGACAGGCGGGGGCATGGAGGATGTGGCGAGAGCGAGGATAAGTGGCAAGCAACGTCGGGCCGGTGGGGGCTTATGAGGATAGGGCGAGTTGGGTCACAGTGCCACCGGAGAAGGCCGGGAAACAGTACTTATAGGCGGAAGGTAGCGCGACGGTCATTGGAATTCAATGCATAAGCAGGCATGGCTTAGCGCCCGACTTCTTGTGGAAAACTAGAGAAATCGAAAATTATGATCAGAAATGTCGTCCGTCCGTCCGTCTTTGGGTCGCACGCCGGTATGATGATCAAACGAGTGCACTCGAATCATCCGGATGAGGTACTCCCTCCTTGTCAATAATGATTCCACGGATTTAAAAGGCCTGCAACAATTAAAGCGCATCTTTTTTTGCATCGCTTAGCTGCCTTAATTACGGCCGCTACATGCAGCACTCGTAACCGCTTGCGGCCAAGACGCTGGGCAAGACATGCAACGGTCATGGCCGAGGGCATGCATGCAGCCACTTAAATCGCTGGAATTAATTAGGCTTAAACTTCTGCATGCAGTTAATTATTGCCATGCCTTGGTCTTGCTGCTTTGGCTCACGGGACTAATAAACCCAGACGGAGGGAGTACCTTGGTTGGTGAGATTTTTAAATTAAGCCTTGTAAACCGGAAAGGAGGTACTAGTACGTGCGTGATCCGCTATTTATTTATTTTTTTGACTGGGAACTGTGAGGCAACAACCCCACAGTATTTTATTAAAACTCAACCAACAAAACACAAAAGGTTCTGGTAAGTAAAGTTAGACTACTTACCTATGGTCCTATGTACATAATACATGCTAGGTTACATAATTACAAGGAGCCAACTAGGGCAAAGAATTAATCCAATGAAACAACAAAGGTTTTAGACTAGGCTTGAATCTGTGTGCTAGCAGTGTAATATCATGGATGAAATTCCTCCTCCATGCTGCGAAGGTATGCCTCTCATTTCTGAAGATTCTTCCATTCCTCAACAACCAGACAATACAAGCAGCAAGATAAACAACCTCTTTGAAGAAAGGCTGACCAAAACTCTGCCTGGCAGCAATCAAGCACTCTGATGGAGACAGATCAGCTAGCCACTGAATTTGCAAATAGTTCCAAACCCTAGAGCTGAATTGACAGGTGAAGAAGAGATGATCTTTGTCTTCATAGGCTTGAGCATGACATAAGGGGCAAGTGTTGTCCTCCTGAGGCGATCTCCAGTGCCTCCTAACCAGGAAATTTTTGGTGTTGAGCCTATCATTAAGCATTAACCACGCAAAAACCTTGATTTTCATTGTTGATCTACTTTCCCAAATCCCTTTGGCCAGCATATCAGTAGGAAGATGGGCATGCATCACTGTATAGTAGCTCTTGGCAGAAAATTTTCCTTTGCCTGGTATCCAAGACCAAGAATCATTGATACTATCATCAATATTCATGTCAAGCAGGCCAGTCTGTACAGTGATTATTTCCTCCGTTGCTTCTGGTGACAAGCGCAGATGGAAGAGCTCAGACATATCCAGAGTGTTGAGAACATCTCTTATAGATACCTTATCATCAATGAGGAAATAGAATAGCCTAGGAAACCTCTCCCTGAGAGGAATAGATGATCCCAAGAGGATCCAAGCATCAAACCAGAAAAGAACAGAGTCTCCCATGTTAATAGTAACCTCACAGTGTAGCCTGAAAGCTTCATTAAGTTTGATGATATCCCTCCACCAAAAGGAGCCACACAGCACTGTTCCATGGGGCACAACTCCATCATAATAAGTGTTCCAAATGGGAGACTGATGTCTACTACACAACCTTCTTCTTGTAGACGTTGTTGGGCGTGCAAGTGCACATGTTTGTAGGATAGTAGCAAATTTCCCTCAAGTGGATGACCTAAGGTTTATCAATCCGTAGGAGGCGTAGGATGAAGATGGTCTCTCTCAAACAACCCTGCAACCAAATAACAAAAAGTCTCTTGTGTCCCCAACACACCCAATACAATGGTAAATTGTATAGGTGCACTAGTTCGGCGAAGAGATGGTGATACAAGTGCAAAATAGATAGTAGATATAGATTTTTGTAATCTGAAAAATATAAAAACAGCAAGGTAACAAGTGGTAAAAGTGAGCGTAAACGGTATTGCAATGATAGGAAACAAGGCCTAGGGTTCATACTTTCACTAGTGCAAGTTCTCTCAACAATAATAACATAGATAGATAATATGACAAGCCCTCAACATGAAACAAAGAGTCACTCCGATGCCACTAATAGCGGAGAACAAACGTAGAGATTATGGTAGGGTACGAAACCACCTCAAAGTTATTCTTTCGGATCAATCTATAAAAGAGTTCGTACTAGAATAACACCTTAAGACACAAATCAACCAAAACCCTAATGTCACCTAGATACTCCATTGTCAGCTCAAGTATCCGTGGGCATGATTATACGATATGCATCACACAATCTCAGATTCATCCAGCCAACATAAAAGTACATCAAAGAGTGCCCCAAAGTTTCTATCGGAGAGTCAAGAACGTGTGCCAACCCCTATGCATATGTTCCCAATGTCACGAAACCCGCAAGTTGATCACCAAAACATACATCAAGTGGCACATGATATCCCATTGTCACCACAGATAATCACGGCAAGACATATATCAAGTGTTCTCATAAAAGACTCAATCCGATAAGATAACTTCAAAGGGGAAACTCAATTAATCACAAGAGAGTAGAGGGGAGAAACATCATAAGATCCAACTACAATAGCAAAGCTCAGGATACATCAAGATCGTGCCACAGAGGGAACACGAGAGAGAACACGAGAGAGAGGGAGATATCAAACACATAGCTATTGGTACATACCCTCAGCCCCGAGGGTGAACTACTCCCTCCTCATCATGGATAGCGCCGGGATGATGAAGATGGCCACCGGTGATGGGATCCCCCCTCCGGCAGGGCGCCGGAACGGGCTCTCGAGAGGTTTTTGTAGGCTACAGAGGCTTGCGGTGGCGGAACTCCCGATCTATCTTCTGTTTTGGAAGTTTTAGGGTACGTAGGTATATATGGGTGCAGGGGGTACGTCGGTGGACCTCCGGGGTGCTCACGAGGCAGGGGGGCGCGCCCAGGGGGGTGGGCGCCCCCCACCCTCGTGGGCAGCCCGTATCTCCCCTGACTTGCACTCCAAGTTCCCTGGGTTGCTTTCCTTCTAAAAATAACTTCTCCAGTTGATTTCGTTCCGTTTTGACTCCGTCTGATATTCCTTTTCTTTGAAACACTGAAATAGGCATAAAACAAACAAATCTGGGCTGGGCCTCCGGTTAATAGGTTAGTCCCAAAATAATATAAAAGTGGATAATAAAGCCCAATATTGCCTAAAATAGTAGATAAAGTAGCATGGAGCAATCAAAAATTATAGATACGTTGGAGACGTATCAAGCATCCCCAAGCTTAATTCCTGCTCGTCCTCGAGTAGGTAAATGATAAAAAAGAATTTTTGATGCAGAGTGATACTTTGGCATAATTTCAATGTAGATCTTCTTAATTGTGATATGAATATTCAGATCAGAAAGATTCAAGACAAAAGTTCATATTGACATAAGAAATAATTATACTTCAAGCATACTAATCAAAGCAATCGTGTCTTTTCAAAATAACATGGCAAAAGAAAGTTCATCCCTGCAAAATCATATAGTTAGGCCATGCTTCATTTTCGTCACACAAAGATGTTCCCAACTTCTATACCCCCGATGACAAGCCAAGCAATTGTTTCATACTTAAATAATCTCAAACTTTTTCAATCTTCACGCAATACATGAGCGTGAGCCATGGATATAGCACTATGGGTGGAATAGAATATGATGATGGGGATTGTGTGGAGAAGACAAAAAAGGATAAAGTCTCACATTGACGAGGCTAATCAACGGGCTATGGAGATGCCCATCAATTGATGTCAACACGAGGAGTAGGGATTGCCATGCAACGGATGCACTAGAGCTATAAATGCTCAACAAAAGAAAACTAGTGGGTGTGCATCCAACTTGCTTGCTCATGAAGACCTAGGGCATTTGAGGAAGCCCATCGTAGGAATATACAAGCCAAGTTCTATAATGAAAAATTCCCACTAGTATAAAAAGACAACTTATGAGACTCACTATATGAAGAACAAGGTGCTACTTTGAAGCACAAGATATGAGACTCACTACATGAAGAACAAGGTGCTACTTTGAAGCACAAGTGTGGAAAAAGAGATAGTAGCATTGCCCTTTTTATTTATTTTCCTTTTTTTTGGGCCTTTCTTTTTTTGGCCTTTCTCTTTTTTTTGGGCAATGCTCTAATAATGATGATCATCACACTTCTATTGATTACAACATAAGGATTACAACTCGAAACTTAGAACAAGATATGACTCTATATGAATGCCTCCGTGATGTGTACCGGGATGGTGCAATGAATCAAGAGTGACATGTATGAAAAATAATGCATGGTGGCTTTGCCACAAATACGATGTCAACTACATGATCATGCAATGGCAATATGACAAAAGTAATGTATGTCATGATGATGATGGTGGAAGTTGCATGGCAATATATCTCAGAATGGCTATGGAAATGCCATGATAGGTAGGTATGGTGGCTGTTTTGAGGAAGATATAAGGAGGTTTATGTGTGATAGAGCGTATCATATCACGGGGTTTGGATGCACCGGCAAAGTTTGCACCAACTCTCAATGTGAGAAAGGGCAATGCATAGTACCAAAGAGGCTAGCAAAGGCGGAAAGGTGAGAGTGCGTATAATCCATGGACTCAACATTAGTCAAAAGAACTCATATACTTATTGCAAAAATTTAGAAATCATCAAAAATCAAGTACTACGCGCATGCTCCTAGGGGGATAGATTGGTAGGAAAAGACCATCGCTCGTCCCCAACCGCCACTCATAAGGATGCACAAGCCAGGTACACTTCATGTTTCAAATTTGTTACACAACTTTAACCATACGTGCATGCTACGGGACTTGCAAACTTCAACACAAGCATTTCTCAAATTCACAATTACTTAACTAGCACGACTTTGATATTATCACCTCCATATCTCAAAACAATTATCATGCATCAAACTTATCTTAGTATTCAACGCACTCAAAAGAAAGTTTCACATATCTTGAATACCAAGTATATTAATATTAAGCAAATTACCATGCTATTAACGACTCTCAAAATAGTCTAAGTGAATCATGAAAGTTCATATATTTCTTCAAAATAAAACTACCACCATGCTCTAAAAGGTATAAGTGATGCACTAGAGCAAATGACAAACTACTCCGAAAGATATAAGTGAAGGTCAATGAGTAGCTAAATAATTATGCAACTATGCGAAGACTCTCTCTCATTTAATAATTTCAGATCTTGATACTTTATTCAAACAGCAAGCAAAGCTAAAGAAAACAACATTGCAAGGATAGCACAACTCATGTGAAGAAGCAAAAACTTAGGCTCAACCGATACTAACCGATAGTTGTTGAAGAAGAAAGGTGGGATGCCTACCGGGGCATCCCCAAGCTTAGATGCTTGAGACTTCTTGAAATAATATCTTGGGGTGCCTTGGGAATCCCCAAGCTTGAGCTTTTGTGTCTCCTTAATTCCTCTCATATCATGGTTTCTCTTTTTATCAAAAGCTTCATTCACAACAAACTCAACAAGAACTCGTGAGATAGGTTAGTATAAACCAATACAAAACCTTATCATTTTCTACTGTAACAAATAACTTTAAATAATTATTCAACATTGCATACTAAATGCCTATGCATATTTAATACTCCTATCCTCAAATAGAATCATTAAACAAGCAAACATATGCAAACAATGCAACCATAACAGCAATCTGCCAAAACAGTACAGTCTGTAAAGAATGCAAGATTCATCATACTTCCCTAACCCCAAAAATTATGAACTAAAATTCCCACTGTAATAAATTTATCAGAGATAAATATGCAAAAGGATTCAATATGATACCACTCACTGACTTTTCTAGGTAATTTTTGCAACAGCGGTAAACTTTCTGTTTTTCAAACAGCAACATGTATACTAGCAAAATAAGCATGGCAAAGGCTATCCTTGACTTCTTTATTGAAACTAAAGATGCAAAACATTATTATAAATAACAGCAAGCTAATACTAACAAAAGAAAATGACGCTCCAAGCAAAACACATATCATGTGGTGAATAAAAATATAGCTCCAAGTAAAGTTACCGATGAACGAAGACGAAAGAGGGGATGCCTTCCGGGGCATCCCCAAGCTTAGGCTATTGGTTGTCCTTGAATATTACCTTGGGGTGCCTTGGGAATCCCGAAGCTTAGACTCTTTCCACTCCTTATTCCATAGTCCATCGAATCTTTACCCAAAACTTGAAAACTTCACAACACAAAACTTAACAGAAAACTCGTAAGCTCCGTTAGTATAAGAAAATAAAACCACCACTTAGGTACTGTAATGAACTCATTCTAAATTCACATTGGTGTAATATCTACTGTACTCCAACTTATCTATGGTTCATACCCTCCGATACTACTCATAGATTCATCAAAATAAGCAAACAACACATAGAAAACAGAATCTGTCAAAAACAGAACAGTCTGTAGTAATCTGTATCAAACGTATACTTCTGGAACACCAAAAATCCTACCAAATTAGGAGGTCCTAAGAAATTTGTGTACCAATACAGATCAAAAATAATAATATCAAGAGCACGTTTATGTGAATTAACAAAACTAATTTACTGGGTGCAAAAGTTTCTGATTTTCAGCAGGATCAACACAACTATCACCGTAAGCTATCCTAAAGGTCTTACTTGGCACTTTATTGAAACAAAAGCTATAAAACATGATTATTACAGTAGCATAATTATGTGAACACACAAAAACAGTCAGTATAAATATTGGGTTGTCTCCCAACAAGCGCTTTTCTTTAATGCCTTTCTAGCTAGGCATGATGATGACAAGGATGCTCACATAAAAGATAAGAATTCAAACATAACGGGAGAATCATGAAGCATATGACTAGCACATTTAAGTCTAACCCACTTCCTATGCATAGGGATTTTGTGAGCAAACAACTTATGGGAGCAAGAATCAACTTGCATAGGAAGGTAAAACAAGCATAACTTCAAAACTTTAAGCACATAGAGAGGAAGCTTGATATTATTGCAATTCATACAAGCATATGTTCCTCCCTCATAATAATTTTCAGTAGCATCATGAATGAATTCAACAATATAACCAGCACCTAAAGCATTCTTTTCATGATCTACAAGCATAGAAAATTTACTATTCTCCACATAGGCAAAATTCTTCTTTATGGCATACGTATCATCACAATAATCATCATAGATAGGAGGCATGCTTTCATCATAGTAAATTTTCTCATTAAAGCTTGGGGGACAAAAAATATCATCTTCATCAAACATAGCTTCCCCAAGCTTGTGGCTTTGCATATCATTAACATCATGGATATTCAAGGAATTCATACTAACAACATTGCAATCATGCTCATCATTCACATATTTTATGCCAAGAATTCTATGTAATTCTTCTTCTAGCACTTGAGCACAATTATCCTTTCCATCATACTCACGAAAGAAATTAAAAAGGTGAAGCGTATGAGACAAACTCAACTCCATTTTTTTTGTAATTTTCTTTTATAAACTAGACTAGTGCTAAAACAAGAAACAAAAAGATTCGATTGCAAGATCTAAAGATATAACTTCACTTACCTAGCCTCCCCGGCAACGGCGCCAGAAAAGAGCTTGATGTCTACTACACAACCTTCTTCTTGTAGACGTTTTTGGGCCTGCAAGTGCACATGTTTGTAGGACAGTAGCAAATTTCCCTCAAGTGGATGACCTAAGGTTTATCAATCCGTAGGAGGCGTAGGATGAAGATGGTCTCTCTCAAACAACCCTGCAACCAAATAACAAAAAGTATCTTGTGTCCCCAACACACCCAATACAATGGTAAATTGTATAGGTGCACTAGTTCGGCGAAGAGATGGTGATACAAGTGCAAAATAGATAGTAGATATAGATTTTTGTAATCTGAAAATATAAAAACAGCAAGGTAACAAGTGGTAAATGTGAGCGTAAACGGTATTGCAATGATAGGAAACAAGGCCTAGGGTTCATACTTTCACTAGTGCAAGTTCTCTCAACAATAATAACATAGATAGATAATATGACAAGCCCTCAACATGCAACAAAGAGTCACTCTGAAGCCACTAATAGCAGAGAACAAACGCAGATATTATGGTAGGGTATGAAACCACCTCAAAGTTATTCTCTCGGATCAATCTATAAAAGAGTTCGTACTAGAATAACACCTTAAGACACAAATCAACCAAAACCCTAATGTCACCTAGATACTCCATTGTCACCTCAAGTATCTGTGGGCATGATTATACGATATGCATCACACAATCTCAGATTCATCCAACCAACATAAAAGTACTTCAAAGAGTGCCCCAAAGTTTCTATCGGAGAGTCAAGAACGTGTGCCAACCCCTATGCATAGGTTCCCAATGTCACGAAACCTGCAAGTTGATCACCAAAACATACATCAAGTGGCACATGATATCCCATTGTCACCACAGATAATCACGGCAAGACATACATCAAGTGTTCTCATAAAAGACTCAATCCGATAAGATAACTTTAAAGGGGAAACCCAATTCATCACAAGAGAGTAGAGGGGGAGAAACATCATAAGATCCAACTACAATAGCAAAGCTCGGGATACATCAAGATCGTGCCATAGAGGGAACACGAGAGAGAACACGACAGAGAGAGAGAGATCAAACACATAGCTACTGGTACATACCCTCAGCCCCGAGGGTGAACTACTCCCTCCTCGTCATGGATAGCGTCGGGATGATGAAGATTGCCACTGGTGGTGGGATCCCCCCTCCGGCAGGGCGCCGGAACGGGCTCCCGAGAGGTTTTTGGTGGCTACAGAGGCTTGCAGCGGCGGAATTCCCGATCTATCTTCTGTTCTGGAAGTTTTAGGGTACGTAGGTATATATGGGTGTAGGGGGTAGGTTGGTGGACCTCCGGGGTGCTCACGAGGCAGGGGGGCACGCCCAGGGGGTGGGCGCACCCCCACCCTCGTGGGCAGCCCGTATCTCCCCTGACGTGCACTCAAAGTTCCCTGGGTTGCTTTCCTTCTAAAAATAACTTCTCCAGTTGATTTCGTTCCGTTTTGACTCCGTCTGATACTCCTTTTCTTCGAAACATTGAAATAGGCATAAAACAACAAATCTGGGCTGGGCCTCCGGTTAATAGGTTAGTCCCAAAAATAATATAAAAGTGGATAATAAAGCCCAATATTGCCTAAAACAGTAGATAAAGTAGCATGGAGCAATCAAAAATTATAGATACGTTGGAGACGTATCAGAGACACCCAAGGAGTATCTGCTTTGTTATAGAACTTAGATAGATGTTTGGTAAGGAGGGCTCTATTCTGGATGTTCAGGTTAATAATCCCCATGCCACCTTTATCTTTAGGCTTACAAACTAGAGGCCATGCAGCCAAAGATTGTCTAGGAGTGTCAGAGTTGCCTCTCCATAAGCACTGTCTCATAATTCTTTCAATTTGCTTGATAATACCAGCTGGAATACATAAACTCAAAGAAAATATATGGGCAAGGAAGACAAAACTGATTGAAGCAGTTGTAATCTAGCCCCTTGATTCAAAAGGCATGAACTAGGAGACAGTCTTCTTTCAACCCTATCCACCACTGGGATTAAGTCATGTATCCATGGTTTAGTGGTACCCACAGGAAGCCCAAGATAAGTAAAAGGGAGGGTCCCAACCTGACAACCAAAAACAACAGCCAATCTTGCAGTTTCTGCCTCATCCACATTTATTGGCAATATACATGACTTATGAAAGTTTACTCTGAGTCCAGTGGAGGCATGAAAATCCTGCAGCATGTCCTTAAGAGCCAGGAGTTGTGAGTCCACAACAGGCATAATGGGAAGAGTATCATCGGCATACTGAACAATAGGAAAATCCTTATCATGGGTTTCAATAGGCAAAGTAATCTCTCCATTTCTCAGCATGTTATTCACCAAAGTTTGTAGCAGATCAGCTACCAGAACAAACAAAAGGGGTGAAAGTGGATCACCCTGCCTCACACCCCTTTTACAGATAAATTGTTTTCTAGGCACTCCATTCAGAATTACAGAAGAACTGCCAGATGACAAAAGCTCTCTAATCCAGTGATACGTCTCCAACGTATCTATAATTTTTGATTGCTCCATGCTACTTTATCTACTGTTTTGGACCATATTGGGCTTTATTTTCCACTTTTATATTATTTTTGGGACTAACCTATTAATCGGAGGCCAGCCCAGAATTGCTGTTTTTTGCCTATTTCAGTGTTTCGAAGAAACGGAATATCAAGCGGAGTCCAAACAGAATGAAACCTTCAGGAACGTGATTTTCTCACCGAACGTGATCCAGGAGACTTGGACCCTACTCCAAGAAGTGCCAGAGGCGGTCACGAGGTTGGGGGGCACGCCCCCCTGGGCGCGCCCCCTGCCTCGTGGCCCCCCTGTTGCTCCACCGACGTACTCCTTCCTCCTATATATACCTACGTATCCCCAAACGATCAGAACAAGAGCCAAAAACCTAATTCCACCGCAGCAACCTTCTGTATCCACGAGATCCCATCTTGGGGCCTGTTCCGGAGCTCCACCGGAGGGGGCATCCACCATGGAGGGCTTCTACATCAACACCATAGCCCCTCCGATGAAGTGTGAGTAGTTTACTTCAGACCTTCGGGTCCATAGCTAGTAGCTAGATGGCTTCTTCTCTCTTTTTGGATCTCAATACAATGTTCTCCCCCTCTCTCGTGGAGATCTATTTGATGTAATCTTCTTTTTGCGGTGTGTTTGTTGAGAGTGATGAATTGTGGGTTTATGATATAGTTTATCTATGAATAATATTTGAATCTTCTCTGAATTTTTTTATGTATGATTGAGTTATCTTTGCAAGTCTCTTCGAATTATCCTTTTTGGTTTGGCCAACTAGATTGGTAGTTCTTGCAATGGGAGAAGTGCTTAGCTTTGGGTTCAATCTTGCGGTGTCCTTTCCTAATGACAGAAGGGGCAGCAAGGCATGTATTGTATTGTTGCCATCGAGGATAACAAGATGTTTTTATCATATTGCATGAATTTATACCTCTACATCATGTCATCTTGCTTAAGGCGTTACTCTGTTTTAACTTAATACTCTAGATGCATGTTGGATAGCGGTCGATGAGTGGAGTAATAGTAGTAGATGCAGAATCGTTTCGATCTACTTGTCTCGAACGTGATGCCTATATACATGATCATACCTAGATATACTCATAACTATGCTCAATTCTGTCAATTGCTCAACAGTAATTTATTCACCCACCGTAGAATATCTATGCTCTTGAGAGAAGCCACTAGTGAAACCTATGGCCCCCGGATCTATTCTCATCATATCAATCTCTATCGCTTTATTACTTGCTTTGTTTTTACTTTGCCTTTTACTTTTCACTTTGCATCTATCTATCAAAAATACCAAAAATATTATTTATCTTCTCTATCAGATCTCACTCTCGTAAGTGACCGTGAAGGGATTAACAACCCCAAATCACGTTGGTTGCGAGTAGCTATCGTTTTGTGTAGGTACGAGGGACTTGTGCATGGTCTCCTACTAGATTGACACCTTGGTTCTCAAAAACTAAGGGAAATACTTACACTACTTTGCTGCATCATCCTCTCCTCTTTAGGGAAATCCAACTCAGTGCTCAAGAGGTAGCAAGAAGAATTTTCTGGCGCCATTGCCGAGGAGGCTCACACAAGCAAGTCAACATTACGAAGTACCCATCACAATCCCTATCTCTCGCATTACATTATTTGCCATTTGCCTCTCGTTTTCCTCTCCCCCACTTCACCCTTGCCGTTTTATTCGGCCTCTCTTTCCCAATCTCCTCCTCTCTTTCCCGTTTGCCTTTTTTCTGTTCCCTTTCTGTTTGCTTGTGTGTTGGATTACTTGTTACCATGGCGCAAGATAATACCAAATTGTGTGACTTCTCGAATACCAATAATAATGATTTCCTT
Organism: Aegilops speltoides; assembly: GCA_021437245.1. Classification (NCBI taxonomy): domain Eukaryota; kingdom Viridiplantae; phylum Streptophyta; class Magnoliopsida; order Poales; family Poaceae; genus Aegilops; species Aegilops speltoides. The sequence continues at coordinate 408,273,836 of CM038142.1, forward strand.
AGTACTCCGATTGCTCCTCTTAATAATGATGAGTCTTGTGAAATCAATACCGCTTTGCTGGATCTAGTTATGAAAGATCAATTCGCCGGCCTTCCTAGTGAAGATGCCGCTACTAATCTAAACAATTTTGTTGATTTGTGTGATATGCAAAAGAAGAAAGATACGGATAACAATATTGTCAAATTGAAGTTATTTCCGTTTTCGCTTAGAGATCGTGCTAAAGTTTGGTTTTCGTCTTTGCCTAAAAATAGTGTTGATTCTTGGAACAAGTGCAAAGACGCTTTTATCTCTAAGTATTTTCCTCCCGCTAAGATGATCACACTTAGGAACGATATCATGAATTTTAAACAACTTGATCATGAGCATGTTGCCCAATCTTGGGAAAGAATGAAATTGATGCTTCGCAATTGCCCTACTCATGGTTTGAATTTATGGATGATCATACAATTTTTTTATGCCAGATTGAATTTTGCTTCTAGAAATCTTTTAGATTCGGCCGTGGGAGGCACGTTTATGGAAATTACATTAGTAGATGCTACCAAATTTCTTGATAATATTATGGCTAATTATTCTCAATGGCACACCGAAAGATCTTCTAGTAAAAAAGTGCATGCTATAGAAGAAATCAATGTTTTGAGTGAAAAGATGGATGAACTTATGAAGATGTTTGCTAATAAAAATACTCCTCTTGATGCCAATGATATTCCTTTATCTACTTTGCTTGAGAATAATAATGAATCTATGGATGTGAATTTTGTTGGTAGGAATAGTTTTGGAAACAACGCGTATAGAGGGAATTTTAATCCTAGGCCTTATCCTAGTAATTCTACTAATAATTATGGAAATTCCTACAACAACTCTTACGGAAATTTTAATAAGATGCCCTCTGAATTTTAGAGTAGTGTTAAAGATTTTATGAATTCACAAAAGAATTTTAATGCTTTGCTTGAAGAGAAATTGCTTAAAGTTGATGATTTGGATAGGAACGTTGATAGAATTTCTCTTGAAATCGATTCTTTAAAGCTTAGATCTATTCCTCCTAAGCATGATATCAATGAGTCTCTCAAAGCCATGAGAATTTCCATTGATGAGTGCAAGGAAAGAGCCGCTAGGACGCGTGCTTCTAAAGATGCCTTTATTAAAGCGTGTTCTTCCAATTCCTATGAAAATCAAGATGAAGATCTAAAAGTTATTGATGTGTCCCCCATTAAATCTTTGTTTTGCAATATGTATCTTGATGAAACTGAAGATGATCTTCCTTTACCTAGAAGGCGTTTTAAGAATTCAGAGTTTCTAGATCTTGATGATGAAATTGATGAAAGTGGGATTGAAAGAAATAAAAATCTAGATGTTGCTAAACCCACTATTTTGGATCTCAAGGAATTTAATTATGAAAATTGCTCTTTAATTGGTTGTATTTCCTTGTTGCAATCCGTGCTAGATTCTCCTCATGCTTATAGTCAAAATAAGGCCTTTACCGAACACATTGTTGATGCCTTGATGCAATCTTATGAAGAAAAACTTGAGTTGAAAGTTTCTATCCCTAGAAAACTCTATGATGAGTGGGAACCTACTATTAAAATTAAAATTAAAGATTATGAGTTTCATGCTTTGTGTGATTTGGATGCTAGTGTCTCTACTATTCCCAAAGCTTTATGTGATTTGCTAGATTTCCGTGATTTTGATGATTGCTCTCTAAACTTGCATCTTGCGGATTCCACTATTAAAAAGCCTATGGGAAGAATTAATGATGTTCTTATTGTTGCAAATAGGAATTATGTGCCCGTAGATTTTATCGTTCTTGATATAGATTGCAATCCTTCATGTCCTATTATTCTTGGTAGACCTTTCCTTAGAACGATTGGTGGAATTGGGCATGGAATATTTCCCTAGAAAGAAAATAAAATTACCATATGAATCTATCATGAGGGCCACTTATGGATTGCCTACCAAAGATGGCAATACCTAGATCTATCCTTGCTTTTATGCCTAGCTAGGGGCGTTAAACGATAGCGCTTGTAGGGAGGCAACCCAATTTTATTTTTGTTTTTGTTGTTTTTGCTTATATTTAGGAATAAATAATCCATCTATCCTCTGTTTGGATGTGGTTTTATCTTTTAATTAGTGTTTGTGCCAAGTAGGACCTATAGGATAACCTACGATGATAGTTGATTTGATTCTGCTGAAAAACAGAAACTTTGCACGCACGAATATAATTTTGTTAAATCACAGGAACGTGCTTTTGCGTTGATTCTTTCTGATGCTGTTCAATAAAAAAATTCAGGACTTCCTATTTTGGTAGAAGTTTTAGAGTTCCATAAGTTTGCGTTAGTTACAGATTGCTACAGACTGTTCTGTTTTTGACAGATTCTGTTTTGCGTGTGTTGTTTGCTTATTTTGATGAATCTATGGCTAATAAAATAGTTTATAATCCATAGAGAAGTTGGAATACAGCAGGTTTAACACCAATATAAATAAAGAATGAGTTCATTACAGTACCTTGAAGTAGTCTTTTGTTTTCTTTCTCTAACGGAGCTCACGAGATTTCTATTGAGTTTTGTGTTGTGAAGTTTTCAAGTTTTGGGTGAATTCTTTTGATGGATTATGGAACAAGGAGTGGCAAGAGCCTAAGATTTGGGATGCCCATGGCAACCCTAAGATAATCCAAGGACACCAAAAAGTCAAAGCTTGGGGATGCCCCGGAAGGCATCCCCTCTTTCGTCCACTTCCATCAGTAATTTACTTGGAGCTATATTTTTATTCACCACATGATATGTGTTTTGCTTGGAGCGTCTTGTATTATTTGCGTCTTTGCTTGTTAGTTTACCACAACCATCCTTGCTGTACACACCTTTTGAGAGAGCCATACATGAATTGGAATTTGTTAGAATACTTTATGTGCTTCACTTATATCTTTTGAGCTTGATAGTTTTGCTCATAGTGCTTCACTTATATCTTTTGAGCGTGATAATTTTTGCTCTAGTGCTTCACTTATATCTTTTAGAGCACTGTGGTTGATTTGTTTTAAAGAAACTATTGATCTCTCATGCTTCACTTAGATTATTTTGAGAGTCGTTAATAGCATGATAATTTGCTTAATGTTAATATACTTGGTATTCAAGATATGTGAAACTTTCTTTTGAGTGTGTTGAATACTAAGATAAGTTTGATGCTTGATAATTGTTTTGAGATATGAAGATGGTGATATTAGAGTTATGCTAGTTAAGTAGTTGTGAATTTAAAAGAATACTTGTGTTGAAGTTTGTGATTCCCGTAGCATGCACGTATGGTGAACCGTTATGTGATGAACTCGGAGCATGATTTATTTATTGATTGTCTTCCTTATGAGTGGCGGTCGGGGACGAGCGATGGTCTTTTCATACCAATCTATCCCCCTAGGAGCATGCGCGTAATACTTTGCTTTGATAACTTCTAGATTTTTGCAACAAGTATATGAGTTCTTTATGACTAATGTTGAGTCCATGGATTATACGCATTTTTTCCCATCCTTCCACCATTGCTAGCCTCTCTAATACCGCGCACTTTTCACCGGTATCATACACCCACCATATACCTTCCTCAAAACAGCCACCATACCTACCTATCATGGCATTTCCATAGCCATTCCGAGATATATTTCCATGCAACTTTCCACCGTTCCGTTTATTATCACACGCTCCATCATTGTCATATTTCTGGCATGATCATGTAGTTGACATCGTATTTGTGGCAAAGCCACCATTCATAATTCTTTCATACATGTCACTCATGATTCATTGCATATCCCGGTACACCGCCGGAGGCATTCATATAGAGTCATACTTTGTTCTAAGTATCGAGTTGTAATTGTTGAGTTGTAAGAAAAATAAAAGTGTGATGATCATCATTATTAGAGCATTGTCCCAAGTGAGGAAAGGATGATGGAGACCATGATTCCCCCACAAGTCGGGATGAGACTCCGGACGAAAAAAAGAGGCAAAAAAAGAGAAAAGGCCCAAATAAATAAAAAAATGAGAGAAAAGGAGAGAAGGGACAATGCTACTATCCTTTTACCACACTTGTGCTTCAAAGTATCACCAAGATCTTCATGATAGAGAGTCTCTCATTTTGTCACTTTCATATACTAATGGAAATTTATCATTATAGAACTTGGCTTGTATATTCCAATGATGGGCTTCCTCAAAGTGCCCTAGGTCTTCGTGAGCAAGCGAGTTGAATGCACACCCACTTAGTTTCTTTTGTAGAGCTTTCATATACTTATAGCTCTAGTGCATCCGTTGCATGGCAATCCCTACTCACTCACATTGATATCTATTGATGGGCATCTCCATAGCCCGTTGATACGCCTAGTTGATGTGAGACTATCTTCCCTCTTTTTGTCTTCTCCACAACCACCATTCTATTCCACATATAGTGCTATATCCATGGCTCACGCTCCTGTATTGCGTGAAGATTGAAAAAGTTTTGAGAATGTCATAAGTATGAAACAATTGCTTGGCTTGTCATCAGGGTTGTGCATGATTTAAATATTTTGTGTGGGGAAGATGGAGCATAGACAGACTATATGATTTTGTAGGGATAACTTTCTTTGGCCATGTTATTTTGAGAAGACATAATTGCTTTGATTAGTATGCTTGAAGTATTATTATTTTTATGTCAAATGAACTTTTGTCTTGAATCTTTTGGATCTGAATATTCATATCACAATTAAGAAGATTTACATTGAAATTATGCCAAAGTATCACTCCGCATCAAAAATTCTCTTTTTATCATTTACCTACTCAAGGACGAGCAGGAATTAAGCTTGGGGATGCCTGATACGTCTCCAACGTATCTATAATTTTTGATTGCTCCATGCTACTTTATCTACTGTTTTCTAACCGAACGGAATATCAAACAGAATATCAAACGGAGTCCAAACGGAATGAAACCTTCGGGAACGTGATTTTCTAACCGAGCGTGATCTAGGAGACTTGGACCCTACTCCAAGAAGTGCCAGAGGCGGTCACGAGGGTGGGGGGCGCGCCCCCTGGGCGCGCCCCCTGCCTCGTGGCCCCCCTGTTGCTCCACCGACGTACACCTTCCTCCTATATATACCTACGTATCCCCAAACGTTGAGAACAGGAGCCAAAAACCTAATTCCACCGCCGCAACCTTCTGTATCCACGAGATCCCATCTTGGTGCCTGTTCTGGAGCTCCACCGGAGGGGGCATCCACCACAGAGGGCTTCTACATCAACACCATAGCCCCTCCGATGAAGTGTGAGTAGTTTACTTCAGACCTTCGGGTCCATAGCTAGTAGCTAGATGGCTTCTTCTCTCTTTTTGGATCTCAATACAATGTTCTCCCCCTCTCTCGTGGAGATCTATTCGATGTAATCTTCTTTTTGTGGTGTATTTGTTGAGATCGATGAATTGTGGGTTTATGATCCAGTTTATCTATGAATAATATTTGAATCTTCTCTGAATTCTTTTATGTATGATTGAGTTATCTTTGCAAGTCTCTTCGAATTATCCTTTTTGGTTTGGCCAACTAGATTGGTAGTTCTTGCAATGGGAGAAGTGCTTAGCTTTGGGTTCAATCTTGTGGTGTCCTTTCCCAAAGGATGAAGGGCAGCAAGGCACGATTGTATTGTTTCCATCGAGGATAATAAGATGGTTTTTTATCATATTGCATGAATTTATCCTCTACATCATGTCATCTTGCTTAAGGCGTTACTCTGCTTTTTAACTTAATACTCTAGATGCATCTTTGGATAGCGGTCGATGAGTGGAGTAATAGTAGTAGATGCAGAATCATTTCGATCTACTTGTCTCGGACGTGATGCCTATATACATGATCATACCTAGATATACTCATAACTATGCTCAATTATGTCAATTGCTCAACAGTTATTTGTTCACCCACCGTAGAATATCTATGCTCTTGAGATAAGCCACTAGTGAAACCTATGGCCCCCGGATCTATTCTCATCATATCAATCTCTATCGCTTTATTACTTGCTTTGTTTTTACTTTGCCTTTTACTTTTCACTTTGCATCTATCTATCAAAAATACCAAAAATATTATTTATCTTCTCTATCAGATCTCACTCTCGTAAGTGACCGTGAAGCGATTGACAACCCCTAATCGCGGTTGTTGCGAGTAGCTATCATTTTGTGTAGGTACGAGGGACTTGTGCGTGGTCTCCTACTAGATTGATACCTTGGTTCTCAAAAACTGAGGGAAATACTTACGCTACTTTGCTGCATCATCCTCTCCTCTTCGGGGAAATCCAACGCAGTGCTCAAGAGGTAGCATCCAGCCAATCCATCTGCTGTCAAAACCTTTATGATGCAAAAGCTTGAGAATATGGTCATGCTCCACAGTATCAAAAGCCTTTGCAAAATCTAACTTAAGAATCAAAATGGGTTTTTTGGATTTTTGGCACTGATGAATGTACTCCAATGTCCAAGTAATGTAGTCCTGGATAGACCTGGACTTCAGGAACCCACATTGATTCTTGTGAATGCACCTTAAGATGAACTTCTACAATCTATTTGATAGGAGCTTTGTCAGAAATTTCAAGCAGGTATTTGTCAAAGAAATGGGTCTGAAGTCATTGGGTCCCTCAGGTGACAATTTCTTAGGAATTAAGGTAATCAATGACCCATTAATGTTGCTAATTGTAATCGTTCCATCATAAAAATCCTGGAAGAGCTGCAGAAAATCCTGCTTGATAATACTCCAACATCTCTTAACAAACAAGCCAGTGAAACCATCAAGGCCAGGTGCCCTGTCAGTGGGCAAAAATTTGAGAACTTCATTTATTTCATCTTCAAAAAAAGGAGTAGACAAATTATCCAATCCATCCACAATATCAATCAAGGAAGCTAGGTCAAACCTCATACCAATCCCTGTAGAGACACCCATTCTATCTCTGAAAGTGCCCCATAACATACCAGCCATTGTTGATGATCAGAAACAATATTTCCATCCTCATCTTGTAGTGAAGAAATAGAGCTCTTCCTGAATCTTTCAGTGGCCATTGCTTGGAAAAACTGAGTTTTCCTCCCCAACTTTGATCCATCTAATAGTGCATCTCTGTTTCCAATAAATGAACTACAAATGAAGAAGGTTTTCTATATGGAGCTTTACAATCTTCCTGAAATTAAACTCGGGTCTTGTTGAAGACCTCAATTCTTCTAGATTATCAAAGAATAAAACCACCTCATTGCAAGCTTGAATTGCCTTCTTAAGTTTGGACAAACTGATATACCGTTGCTTAAGAGCATATCTCAGCCTTTTGAACTTCTCAGTTAGCTTAGCTGCAGAATTGGATTTCTTTGTTGGAGCATTCCATGACTGTTCCACACAATCAAAGAAACCAGGTGAAAGTGCAACTAATCCCCGGGTGGTTTTGGTAATTAATAACAACATATATATCATTGAACTAATAGTTTCTTGAGAATCATTTCAGAAAGTTCAGTGATATGGGTATGGCAATGATCAAGATGTGGACCCTCAAAATGCTAAGGCAAGCATTGGCAAAAGCTCAAGACTCCATTTTTGGTTTAGTGATCCAAGATCACATTGAGTCCATAGGAAAGCCAATACTATTAAAAGGGATGAGGTTATGTTAATGATCTGGTTGCTCAAAGTGCTTAGTGATATATCTCCTAAACTATCAACAACTCTCACTTCCATAATACACTCATAAGTAATCTCGGTCCCACCGATTTCCTAAACTCACCACACCGAGATGAACCACCTCACCATATAGCCAAACCCTAGAAATTTCGGATTTTCCGATTCGAACTCGGTCTCACCGAAACTTGAGTTGCAAAGCTTCAGAACCTTCGTCATCAAATCGGTGTCACCGAGATGATGAAGTCGGTCCCACCGAGATTGGCAAGCTCTAGTCTTTGGAAGAATCGGACTCACCGAGATTGTATTTTCGGTCCCATGAAAATCCCAACGCTCACATGATTTGAACTTTCGGTCTCACCGAGTTGTCAACTTCGGTCCGACCGAGATTGGTCAAATGTGTGTAACAGTTGGATTTTGTGTGGAGGCTATAAATACCCTCCACCCCTCTTCATTCGTGGAGAGAGCCATCGAAAGAACTACCACTCCTACCTTACATTTCTGAGAAGAAAACTACCTACCCTTGTGTTGAGATCAAGTTCCTCCACTCCCACCATATGAAGCTTGATCTCTAGCCTTCCCAAGTTGCTTTCCACTCAATCCTTTCTTCCACCACAGCCAAATCAGTGAGGAGAGTTGAGTGTTGGGGAGATTATCATTTGAAGCACAAGAGCAAGGAGTTCATCATCATCAACACCATCTATTACCTTTTGGAGGGTGGTGCCTCCTAGATTGGTTAGGTGTCGCTTGGGAGCCTCCGTCGAGATGTGGAGTTGAACCAAGAAGTTTGTAAGGGCAAGGAGATCGCCTACTTCATGAAGATCTACCCCGAGTAAGGCTAGTCCTCCGTGGCCGTATGCCATGATGGCATAGACAAGGTTGCTTCTTCGTGGACCCTTCGTGGGTGGAGCCCTCCGTGGACTCTCGCAGCCGTTACCCTCCGTGGGTTGAAGTCTCCATCAACGTGGATTGACGATAGCACCACCTATCGGAACCACGAGAAAAATCTCCGTGTCTCCAAATTGCGTTTGCTCTTCTCCACCTCTCTTTACTACATGTGCAATTTACTTTCCGCTGCCTATACTCTAGAATTGCATGTGTAGGGTGATACTTGACTTGATCATTATCGTGAATCTGCCAAAAACTTGTCTTTATCAAAAGGCTGAATTTTTATATTGTCAAGTAGTCTAATCACCCCCCCTCTAGACATACTTTCGATCCTACAAGTGGTATCAGAGCTTTGGTCTCCATTGTATTGGTTTCCATTGCATTGGACTCCATAAGCTTGGTTTCACAACCTAGGAGAGTATGGCGTCTAGTGAGGTAATTTTCAGAGAGGTCCCTACTTTGATGGTTCAAACTTTGCTAGTTGGAAGCATAAAATGAAAATGCATATTCTTGGACATAACCCTGCCGCATGGGGCATTATTTGTGTTGGCTTGCAAGGTGAATTCTTCGAGGAAGGAAAAGTTCCGGATCGTGAAGCTACAGCGGATGAATTGCGGATGTTGCAAAACAATGCTCAAGCTTGTGACATTCTCTTCAATGCTTTGTGTCCCGAGGAGTTCAACAAAATCAGCCGTCTTGAGAATGCAAAAGAGATTTGGGATACTTTGGTCGAAATGCACGAAGGTACCGAGTCCGTGAAGGAATCAAAGCTAGATGTTCTTCAAGGTCAACTTGACAAGTTCAAGATGAAGGAAGGTGAAGGAGTCGCTGAAATGTACTCTAGGCTTGCTCTCATCACAAATGAGATTGCCGGCTTAGGAAGCGAAGAAATGACCGACCGATTCATCATCAAGAAGATTCTCAGAGCTTTGGATGGAAAGTATGACACCGTGTGCACTTTGATCCAAATGATGCCAAACTACAAGAATCTCAAGCCAACCAAGTCATTGGAAGAATTGTTGCTCATGCGATGACACTTAAAGATAAGGAAGAGCTTCACAACAAGTCAAGTGGTGCTTACAAAGCTACAAGTGATGCTCCCACAACCTCAAGTGACAAGCTAGTTTCCAATGAAGAGATAAGCCTAATGGTGAAGAACTTCAACAAATTCTACAAGAGTAGAAGCAAAGAGAGAAGCTCAAAGTCTAGATCATATGATGAAAAGAGATCTTCTAGTCGTGATCGAAACTGCTACAACTGTGGAAGACCCGGACACTACTCAAATGAATGTTCGGCTCCCCACAAGAGAAGAGAAGAATCTCCAAGAAGAAGAAGCTCAAGAGAAGAGTCACCTCGGAAAGAGAGGAGGAGTAGAGATGATCGTCATGAACGAAGACCCTCTCGGAGAAGCAAGGATTTGGAGAGGAAAGACAAGTCATCAAGGAGCTACACAAGAAGAAAACATCAAGCTCATGTAGGTGAATGGGTCTCCGGCTCCGACTCCGACAATCACTCCGAAAGAAGCTATCACTCCAACTCCGACTACAGTCAAGATGAAGGTGTTGCCGGTCTTGCTCTCGTGTCCTCCAACTCCAACTCCTACGACTTATTTGATTCACCAAATGAGGGAATTGGAAGATGCTTCATGGCTAAAGGCCCCAAGGTATCACACCCTGAATTTATTGACTTTGATAGTGATGAGGATGACTTGCTTGGTGAAGATGAGCTTTTACATGATAAATCTTGTAATGATGAACATGCTAGTAGTCTTTATAGTCGAGAAGAGTCGAATGACAATGCTATGAAGGAGATTGAGCGTCTAACTAAAGAACTAAACACTCTTAAGTTAGCTCATGAAACAACCCAAGAAGATCATAGAGAGCTCCTAAGATCTCATGAGAAGCTACGCTTCGAGAAGCTCAATCTAGAGCAAGAACATGAGTTCCTAAAAGCAATCAATGACGATCTTCGAAAGAAGAGTTCTTCATGTCTTGCCAAACGACTTCTCTTGTCTAATTTCTTGCCACCTATTAAAACTAAGCATGACAAGCATAAGAAAAATTCTTCATCTAGTAGTAACAATAACCATGCTAAATCCAATATTGTTGCTCCTAGTAGTTCTCTTGATTCCACTAACAATGTTTCAAGCCAAGTTACACTTGAGCAAGAAAATAGTTTATTGAAAGGGATTATAGAGAAAGGTGTCTACAAGAGCCTTGCCGGAAGCAAGAACTTTGAGGAAATTGTTCGCAAGCAAGGAAGACACCGGAAGAATCAAGGAATTGGTTTCGAGCGAAAGTTCAACACCGAGGGTGTTGAATGGGAAGAAGGTCAATATCCCACTCCAAAGTTTGTTTCTCAAAAGGAGAAGTATGATCCTACTTCTTCCAATGTGGAACAAGCTCAAGATGACCTTCCACCACATGACCACAAGCTAAAAGGCAAGGACAAGCTTCAAGAGGAGATTGATGCATTTATTGAAGCACCTAAAGCCACGGTCAAGTGGGTTCCCAAGGAAACGTCAAGTTCTACTTCGTCAAGCTCAACTACAACCCCAAGGATTCCCATCAAGATGATGTGGATCCCGAAGAAGAAGAACTAGAGAGTTCTTGAGGGTGACTCCGCCAACATACTTCACTCACATTCATTTTGGCAAGAACTTGTGCAATCAACTTCCACATTGTGCACTAGTTCATGGAGTCACAAACCCTCTTGTTGGTAAGTCAAGGGACAAGGTAATCATTGCTTTCATGGACATCATCAATTGTGAACTTCAATCTATGTCCATGGATATCCTTGTTTGTTCCTTGTGGGACTAACCCATGTAGGTATTGAAAGTGCCCGAATCCAAAGGATTGCTCCCAACTCTTGATGATCTTCATCAACATTGAGCATCCACATCTTCAACATCTACATGAAGTCTTCTACGACAACCCAAGGTTAGTTTGACCCTTTAAAAGGGGTTCTCACATCTAGGGGGAGCTTTGCTCTAAAGAATTGAGCTAAAGCATCTTCAAATGATGTGAACACATCAATGCTTTATGTAAAAGTGGTAACCCCACTTGTGCTTAAACGATGAGTATGACCTATGATCAAATGTTCTCATTTGACTCCTAAGTCAATATACTCATATAAAGATGACCTAGTCATCGACAATTTGTGTGATAGTAGCTAGTGTTTTGTTTGTGCATGTTTGACACATATTTCATTTGCTATCTTATTGTGTGAGCATGTTGGATGCATGATTTTATCCATTCGAGGACATCCATTTGTTGTTTTGGTCTTTTTGATTTTTCTGACCAAATGGATGGACAAGAATGCCTAAGTACCTCCCCTAGCTATCTATGCTTTCTTGTCTCAAATTCTATTCATGCTTATATCACAAACTTTGAACAAGTCAATTTCAGACCCTCCGAGTGAGGAGCACTCGGAGCCACCGATCTGTCAAGGGCTAACTTCCAAAACCTTCTAAGTGATTTCGGTCAGACCAACCCACTCAAACTCGGTCAAACCGAAAGCACTTGGATTGATCTAGGTTTTCACCTCGGTGAAACCGAGTTGTACTTTTCGGCGTGATCAAGTGTGTAATCGCCTGCAGTTATCCATCTCGGTGCCACCGAGTTTTACAACTCGGTCCCACCGACAGCAAAGGGGTATATATACTCCGTGGGTCGCGCGCATTGATTTCTACTTCAAACGCTTCGCCCCCACACCCTTTTGCCGTCGCCGTGGTCTCCGGATCGTCTCCGTTGCCGCTCAGGCGCCCTCGCCGCAGTCTCCTCCGCCGTCAACGGACATCTTCTCCGCGCCGTTGCCGCCGTAGAGGAACTCCACCAAGTTAGGGTGAGTTTCGACCCCACTCGTGCTCCCATCTCCGATTCTATGCACATTTGGTTTGCCTAGCATCTTGCCACGTTTGAGATCTTCCTTAACACCAGATTAGTTCCTTTGAACGAAATTCGAGTAAAAGTTTTAGGGTTAGGTTTCCGCCGAACACATCTCGGTGAGACCGATTTTACATTCTCGGTATGACCGATTTGGCCTCTGGCCATTGCCTTTGCACCTTCGGTCCAACCGAAGTTGTGCAAATCGGTGCGACGAAATGAGGATTTAGTGAAACCCTAGTGTTCTCGGCAGGACCGAAACCCACTTCGGTCCCACCGAAAGTGGTGTGAATGCTTCTGTTTGAACACTTCGGATTCACCGAATTTTAAACTCGGTCTGACCGAAATGCATTCTGTGAAAACCTAAAACTGAAATTTGAACTCATTTTTTTTGCAAAATCTTCTGCAGTTTGTGATAACTCTTCTACTCTGCCTAGACCTTATCTATTCATAGGTTGTCAGCCATGTCAGATGCCAGTGACAGCCAGAATAGGTCTGAGTCACCTATTGCTGATATTCCAGAGGCAGGCACTAGTCCTGAGCCCAGCAGCTCTTCAGATGATGGTGAGAGGAGCACACCAAGTGGTTTGCCTCCTGCAGCCACCAGGGCCAGAAAGAAGAGGAACTCTGATGAAGAAGATTCTGATTTCATTGCTAAGGAAGAGGTCTCCTCCAAGCCAAAGAGAAAAGTTGTTGCCAAAGAGCATCAAGGGCAAGAAACCAAGAAAGGCACCGAAAAGTGAAGAAGTCCTTTGTTGCCAAGAAGCTGAGTATGGAAGAGGAAACTTCAAGCAAGGTGAAGAAAACTTCCAAGAGGAAGAGGATTGTGCATGATGATGCGGTGAGGAAGATGAGGATGAGGAAGCACCCCAGCCTCCTCCTCGAAGTCTAAGTTCATGGGTGATGCCATCGTGGCTGGAGCCCTTCTAAGCCCAAGCCATCTGCTCCAAAGAAAGGCAGCTCAAGCCAAGCTTCGCCAAGCCCAAGAAGACTGTCAGAAGATTCCAGCTTCAGAGAAGAGGAAAGATGATGTGCCACCAGCTGTGTCAGATGATGAGGCACCTGTCTTGCTGAAACCTCGTCAGAAATTGCCACTTCACAATGATGCTCATCCTCAAGCTGAGAACATGAAGGAAAGAAAGGATAGAGGTCTCAGGCTATGAAGACAAGCTGATCCATATGCTGTGAGGAGAAGAACTGCTGTTGATCCAAGACTCCACACCAGAGAGCAGCAGGACTTCTATGAGACTGTGCTGATGGACAAGAAGCCCATAGTTGCAGACACTCACTATGTTGACTGGGCATACATTGACAGTGAAGAGCACAGAGACTTCTTTCCACATGTGCATGAGAGCTTCACTGCATGTGGTGTTGCAGAGTTTGTTGGTCAAAAGTTGACAGATTGGAATGATGAGATGATTATGCAATTCTATGCCTGACTCATTTCTATCCAGATGGAAAGATCACATGGATGACTGAAGGCCAAAGATTCTCTTCAACTGTTGAAGAATGGGCAACACTGCTGAATGCTCCAGTGCAGAGAGAGGATGATGTTGATGTCTATGGTATTCCCAAGAAGAACCATGAATCTATGAAGAATATGTACAAAGAGGTTCCAGCTAAGGATGTGGAGATCTAGAAGCTCGGCTCAGTGTATCATCTCCAGGCAGGTCTACCTACTACAAACACTATTCTGAGGCATACCTTGATGCCCAAGTCTGGAGATCATGGCATGATCAGAGGGTACTCTATCAACATGCTGCATATACTTGATGAGAAGGCACCTTTCAAGGTGATGGATTTGATAGTTGAGACTATCAAGAGGACTGCAGCAGACCAGAAGAGGTCATGTGGATTTGCCCCGCACATTCAGATGCTTATCAATGCCAAGTTTGGCACGGGCACATACTTGTTGGATAGACCACACTTGCCACTGCAGCCTGAGCATGAGGACAATGAAGTTGTGATGGATGAGGAGGACCCAACGTCGGTTGAAGGTCAAGCCAAGATTGAAGCTGCCAAGAAAGCTAAAGTCGAGAAGGAAGAAGAAGCAGCAGCAGCTAAACCCAAGAGTGTTGGAGAGCAGCTCCTTGAAGCTACCCAGAGGATTGAACAACGCCTGGCCAGCATTGTACAATCTCAGGAGAGTCTTGAAAGGATTGTTGAAGACAAGATCCATGCTCTGGATGTAAAGCTGACTGAAGTGCAAGTAACTGTCAACAAGCTTGAGGCAGATATCGAGGAAGCAAAAAGGGAGAAGGAAGAGCTCATGCATGAGATGCAGGATGACCTAGTCCAGGATGATTATGAACAGCCTGCTCCGGTTCCCACAAGACCCCGATCAGCTACTATTCCAGTGACAGACACCAGGACTACAGCCTCAGCACCTCCCACAGCTCCATCAGTTGCTCCAGCTCCAGCTCCAGTGACCACTCCTCCAGCTCCATAGACATCAGCAGAAGTCTTCGTAGATGCAGCCATCTCAACTCCATCAACCCAGACAGGAGCCGCCAGCAGAGTCCCTAGTGACGTTTAGCTCTATGCCTTTTCGAACTTTTTGGTAACTTGTTGCCAATCATAGGACTTCGAGAGAGAGAGAGTGCTTTGTCTTTGCGCTTTTGCTCTTTCGTTTATTTGCGGTCTTTTTGAGATACTTTTGAGATTTTCGAGACATTCCGTGTGTTTGATACTACGTTTGCTCTACTTTGATGAGTGCTTGGTCGTACTATGCCTTAATGTGTGCTTAATGCTTATCATATGCTATTCATATCTTGTATGACCATTTACTCATGTCTTGGTGATTGGGTGCATGCTATTCTTTCTTATCATTTTGTGCGCTCCACCAAGATCTATGTGACATGGAAGAGTGACCCATGATCCTAATCGATTGTGCATTTGCATTCAAATGCAAATCTTAAATAATGCACAAATTTAGGGGGAGCTCTTGCTTATCACATACTTCTCAAAGCGACGATATTATTCATTGATTATATCCCTTGTCGAAGCTTTGATCTATATGTTGTCATCAATTACCAAAAAGGGGGAGATTGAAAGTGCAACTAATCCCCGGGTGGTTTTGGTAATTAATAACAACATATATATCATTGAACTAATAGTTTCTTGAGAATCATTTCAGAAAGTTCCGTGATATGGGTATGGCAATGACTGAAGATGTGGACCCCTCAAAATGCTAAGGCAAGCATTGGCAAAAGCTCAAGACTCCATTTTTGGTTTAGTGATCCAAGATCACATTGAGTCCATAGGAAAGCCAATACTATTAAAAGGGATGAGGTTATGTTAATGATCTGGTTGCTCAAAGTGCTTAGTGATATATCTCCTAAACTATCAGCAACTCTCACTTCCATAATACACTCATAAGTAATCTCGGTCCCACCGATTTCCTAAACTCACCACACCGAGATGAACCACCTCACCATATAGCCAAACCCTAGAAATTTCGGATTTTCCGATTCGAACTCGGTCTCACGAAACTTGAGTTGCCAAGCTTCAGAATCTTCGTCATCAAATCGGTGTCACCGAGATGATGAAGTCGGTCCCACCGAGATTGGCAAGCTCTAGTCTTTGGAAGAATCGGACTCACCGAGATTGTATTTTCGGTCCCATCGAAAATCCCAACGCTCACATGATTTGAACTTTCGGTCTCACCGAGTTGTCAACTTCGGTCCGACCGAGATTGGTCAAATGTGTGTAACGGTTGGATTTTGTGTGGAGGCTATAAATACCCTCCACCCCTCTTCATTCGTGGAGAGAGCCATCGAAAGAACTACCACTCCTACCTTACATTTCGAGAAGAAAACTACCTACCCTTGTGTTGAGATCAAGTTGCTCCACTCCCACCATATGAAGCTTGATCTCTAGCCTTCCCAAGTTGCTTTCCACTCAATCCTTTCTTCCACCACAGCCAAATCAGTGAGGAGAGTTGAGTGTTGGGGAGATTATCATTTGAAGCACAAGAGCAAGGAGTTCATCATCATCAACACCATCTATTACCTTTTGGAGGGTGGTGCCTCCTAGATTGGTTAGGTGTCGCTTGGGAGCCTCCGTCGAGATGTGGAGTTGAACCAAGAAGTTTGTAAGGGCAAGGAGATCGCCTACTTCGTGAAGATCTACCCCGAGTAAGGCTAGTCCTCCGTGGGCGTATGCCATGATGGCATAGACAAGGTTGCTTCTTCGTGGACCCTTCGTGGGTGGAGCCCTCCGTGGACTCTCGCAGCCGTTACCCTCCATGGGTTGAAGTCTCCATCAACGTGGATTGATGATAGCACCACCTATCGGAACCACGAGAAAAATCTCCGTGTTTCCAAATTGCGTTTGCTCTTCTCCACCTCTCTTTACTACATGTGCAATTTACTTTCCGCTGCCTATACTCTAGAATTGCATGTGTAGGGTGATACTTGACTTGATCATTATCGTGAATCTGCCAAAAACTTGTCTTTATCAAAAGGCTGAATTTTTTATATTGTCAAGTAGTCTAATCACCCCCCCCTCTAGACATACTTTCGATCCTACACCAGGAAAGTCCACCCAATAATTTTCAAACCTAAAGATTTTGGCCTTAGGTATAGATGTAGAAATGGAAACTACACAGGGTACATGATCAGAGGTAGTTCTTGCAAGAGGGTGGACCATTGTATTGGGATAATCATTAATCCAAGTGGAGGAAGTAAAAAACCAATCAAGTTGCTCAAGCAGGGGATTTTCTTGCATGTTGGACCAAGTATATGATCTTCCTTTTAAAGGAAGCTCAAGAAGGCCAAGATGGCAAATTATCTCGTTAAAAAGGAAAAATATCATTTATGTCTCCTCCAGGCAAATTTCTGTTATCAAGAGATCTTATGAAATTAAAATCTCCCACAAGAAGCCAATTATCATTCACTGGAATGTCCAAATTATATAGCCACTGAACAAAATCATCTTGAGGTGGCCCTTGACAAGGCCCATAAACATTAACCAAAGTCCATTGATTTGCATTATGCACAGAAGTGAATGAAACTATAATTCCACACCACAACACAAGGATGCCACCAGAGGCCCCAACAGAGGGTGAGTAGACAAAATTATCAAACCTTCTGGGGCAGAACTTTCTAATTGCTCGTTGATAAAAAAAATCATATTTTGTTTCTTGCAAGCAAATAACAGAACACTGACTTTCCTAAATTTTAGCTCTAACACTTCTTTGTCTGCCCTCAGAATTTAGGCCTCTCACATTCCAAGAGAGCACTTTCCAATCTCTTGTTTGTTGTGAATTCATTAAGAAACTACAATGTCGAGGCAGATATAATAGTTCACTGCATAACAGTGAAAGAAAAGCCTAATATTTAAAGTGGCATCCAGGGATAAAGTGCAGGTAACAATCAGAAGAGAAACAAGTTTCAGGTAACTGGCATGACAAGGGACATGCCTCCCTATGGGACAATAAAAAGATCTAATCATCATTAGAGACTGAAGGCTTGGGGCAGCATCTGAAGAAACCATAAGCTTCTCCAAAGTCATCTTCTCCGGAGGGACTCCAAGTGTTGTTCCAATCTGCTGGAGCATAGCAATTGGTGTGGGAGGTGGAACTTTCCCTTGAGTGCCTGCATCCTTTGGCTGATCCTGAGTGCTTGAAGTGGTGCTCTGAATGTCAGCTTTTAGCTTTTTAGCTCTAGGCTGCCTGAGGGGCCTTGGCTTAGGCGGCAAAGGAGAAATAGGCTTGAAACCTTGGGATTTTGCTACACTTTTTGTCACCCCCTATCTGAGAAGTCTGGGACTGCTTGAACAACAGACGTCTTGGACTTTCTTGCATGTGGTTTCTTGGCCTGCATGGTTGTGGCAGAGAAAGTGAGACTCCTGTTGGCAGAGGAAATATTGGCCTAAGAAAAATCTCCAGAAAGAGAGACACTGTCATCCGGCCCAGGCAAAGAGATCTGACTGCTGCTGCCCTCCAAAAACAACCTTCTTGCAGTGGGCTGAGAGGGCTTGGTACCATGTGGGGCCGAGGGACTGAAAGAAACTGGAAGATCAAAAGCCACAGACCAAGTTCTTTTGTGAGAACAGAATATGTCAGGTGGAGGCAAGTTCCTAGGGACCTGAGCAGTGAGACAGGTGGGCATGAGTGACTCAAAAGATCTCTTCCAAATAAAATCAGGAGGTAATGCTGGCCCCATAACAATTCTCACAAGTCCAACATACAGAGGAGGTTGCATCACAATTGGGTTATATGGAACAATTGCCAGGTTGTTCTGCTCATTATCCAGGTCATCTGCAGGCAATTCCATCTCTTGGTCATGCAATGGTTCCTCCATGGCCACTAGGTGTTCTGGTTGAACCACAGGATGCTCAGGTTGAGGCACATGTGGACCAACATCCTGAACATGCTCTTCAATTAAGATGGGGCCCTGAACCATAACATGGTTAGGCCCATCAAACTGACCAGCAGGCAGGATTGGGCCAATAGCATCCACAAAATCATTGGAGCCCATAGAAGGATTTAAAACCATAGAGGTTGCTTCCTGGACCTGTGGCTGCACCTGCTGGATGTCATTCAGATTCTCCTCATTCCCCAGCCAAGAAGATTTTGTGGATTGGGTTGGTTGGGCTCTTCTGGAGCAGCAGGCTATGGAACTTCATTCCAGCCGAGAGTAGGATATGGTGGCAATACCCAAAAGTTTTGAGTCGGCTAAAGATCTCCTGGCATTGGGTGTGGATTGCCATCGAACAACATGACATCCTCGTTAGGTGGAAGTTGCTCCGCAAAATCAGTAGTCATAATTGAAACAGATGCAGTCCAAGAAACAATTGCACCTCCAACGTTTGCAAACTGACGGAAAACCACATCTCTTGGGACCAATTGGTCATCAGGGAAAGAAGCATAAACCAACGCACGCACAAGCCTATCATCCTGGTGATATTAGTAATGAAACTGACCAAAAGTTCCCACAACTTCAGACAAGTTGACTTCATTGCAATAATCAAGAGGTACACCAATAAACATCAACCAGCCTGTTCTGTGCCCTTGCAGAGCTCGATAACCCTGACCATCATCATGCTTAATAAACCTAACGAAAATCTCATTGCCATGCTGGTCTAAAGTGAGCAGCCATGGAGGATGAGCAACTAAAGCAGCACAGATAACCGGATCTTGCATCTCATAGAGGCCAACTCCCTGAAACCAAGTCTGTGTAGATTGTACTGATACGTCTTCAACGTATCTATAATTTTTGATTGTTCCATGCTATTATATTATCCATCTAGGATGTTTTATATGCATTTATATGCTATTTTATATGATTTTTGGGACTAACCTATTAACCTAGAGCCCAGTGCCAGTTTCTGTTTTTCCTTGTTTTTGAGTTTTACAGAAAAGGAATACCAAACGGAGTCCAATTGACGTGCCAATTTTTGACGATTTTTTATGGACCAAAAGAAGCCCCCGAAGTAAAAGAGTTGGTCCAGAAGAGTCCCGAGCCGTCCACGAGGGTGGAGGGCGAGCCCTACCCCCCTGGGCGCGCCCCCTTGCCTCGTGGACGACTCAGAGATCCCCTTGACGTGAGACCGAGGCCATAAATTCCTATAAATACCCAAACCTACAGAAAATAACCTAGATCGGGAGTTCCACCGCCGCAAGCCTCTGTAGCCAGCAAAACCAATGGGACCTGTTCAAGCACCGCCGGAGGGGGGGATCCTCACCGTGGCCATCTTCATCATACCGGCGCTCTCCATGACGAGGAGGGAGTAGTTCACCCTCAGGGCTGAGGGTATGTACCAGTAGCTATGTGTTTGATCTCTCTCTCTCTCTCTCTCTCTCTCTCGTGTTCTTGATATGGAACGATCTTGATGTATCGCGAGCTTTGCTATTATAGTTGGATCTTATGATGTTTCTCCCCCTCTACTCTCTTGTGATGAATTGAGTTTTCCCCTTGAAGTTGTCTTGTTGGATTGAGTCTTTAAGGATTTGATAACACTTGATGTATGTCTTGCCGTGCGTATCTGTGGTGACAATGTGATATTCACGTGATCTATTTGATGTATGTTTTGGTGATAAATTTGCGGGTTCAATGAACTTATGCATAGGGGTTGGCACACGTTTTCGTCTTCTCTCTCCGGTGGAAACTTTGGGGCACCCTTTGAAGTACTTTGTGTTGGTTGAATAGATGAATCTGAGATTGTGTGATGCATATCGTATAATCATGTCCACGGATACTTGAGGTAACATTGGAGTATCTAGGTGACATTAGGGTTTTGGTTGATTTGTGTCTTAAGGTGTTATTCTAGTACGAACTCTATGATAGATCGAACGGAAAGAATAGCTTCGTGTTATTTTACTATGGACTCTTGAAAAGATTGATGGGAAAGGATAACTTTGAGGTGGTTTCGTACCCTACAATAATCTCTTTGTTTGTGTCGCGGCGATCCCGTCTGTGGGAGCACGAACACCTATGGGGCAGGGGGCCCCTTCTTGTCCGGCAAGGGAGCGGAGGGCGCACGCAGAGCAGATCGAGGCGACGGCACGCGCGGGGTTTTTACCCAGCTTCGGAGCTCTCCGGAGAGATAAAACTCCTACTGCTGCTTTGTGTTTGTATTCGTTCTTGCTCGAGAGCGTGAGCGTGTAGTGGTGTTGGATGAGTCGAATCCACTGCGGAAAAGTTCCGAACCCCTTCTACATGCGCATGGGCCTCCCTTTTATAGTCTAAGGGGGTTACCGACAGGTGGCATCGTAGAAAGAGGGCTAGAAAGGTAAAAAAGCAGGTTGGTACAACAGTGTCCAACAGTGTCCCCTACCTAACTCTAACGGCAGGGGATAAGGGCATTTAATGCCCGTCTGGTCGCCCCAACAGTGCAAGGAAACGACCGTTAGGAGCGCCACCGATCGCCACGATGGCTTCCTTGTCAGCTTCGCTTGCCACCGCGACCGCATGGCTGCACGCCTACCGCCACGTGCTCTCGGATAGTCCTCGAGTGACACGTCGTTGGATGCGCTAGAGCTTGAGTGCATGGTGGCAGCCTTGCCGCGGCAAGCGCCTCGTCGCGGCCCTTCTCTTGTCGCGCCGGCAAGCTTGCCGGTCGCAAGGCCTTGCCGGGACGCGCGGGGCGTCGCGGCAAGTCTTCTGGAAGCGCCTTAGTTGTCCTTCCCGGCAAGCTTCTCTTGCCGGGGTCTTTGTCCGTCCCGGCAAGCTTCTCTTGCCGGGGCCTTGTCTCCTGAGTTAATACTTTGTTCTTGAATGGCAGTAATAAGAAATGGCAGAGGGTCTTGGCGGACGCCCGGCAAGCTTTTTGCTGGCGCCATGATCGCCTGCAGACAAGTTCGGGTACTAAGGTACCCTACTTTAGTACACCGACAGAGCCCCGGGCTGGGCCATACACGATGCCGAAGCGCTGTTGGGCCAGCCCAAAAAAGCGAGACGGCACGCAGCTGCCTAGGTCCACGCAAAACCCACTCCGTATCCACCGCGTCCCCCCGTAACGGCACGCGTCGATCGCGGCGTCATGGGAGGCGTGGGTGTCGTGCGCGATTTTCGAGGCGTCCACCCCCGTGATCACGGGGTGGGGCGCGGTTACCTCACCTGTCGCCTCAGCTCTGCATCCCCGCCACGCGGCTCCCATGCGCGTGGGGTCGTGGGCGGTGGAGGTGGAAAACCGAGCTGTCACGGGTGGAGGCAGCGGGTCGGCCCCAACTCCCTGCTCTTCTTGCGCCTTGATTGGCTGAGCGGGGCGGCCGAGCCCCCTCCTCGCCCCCTTTAAGAAGGGCGAGAGGGGAGCGCAGGAACCCGCACTTCCTCATCTTCTTCTTCCTTCAACTTCTGCTCCCCTTCCCCTCATCCACCATGGAGGAAGGGAACCCTGGCCCTTCATCAGTGGCGGCGAGGGTCGCTGCTAGGCAGCGCATCCCTCCCCAAGCCGCGCCCGCGGTGGCAGAGCCAGCCACGAGGGGAAGAGGGAGGGGGCGAGGCCGTGGACGAGGCTGAGGCACACGGGGAAGAGGCGGACGGGGCGGCGTAGCATCTCCGCCTCCACCGGCGGTTCCTCCTCTCGCGGCGGTACACACAGGGGACGACCCTTGGGAGTTCTTCGTCAAGCTGCGCTGGGCACCTCGGCGTCGCCTCCGGCTTCCGGCTCCGTTTGCAAGCGCGATGGAGCCGGACCCGCCCGAGACGCTGGGATTGCACATGAGGGGCCGCGGGATCAGCGGCACGCGAGTCAGCGTTGTGTCCCCAGCCCCCGGCGTGATGTATCTTGATCGAGGGTGGAAGACGTTCGCCCGCATCCATAGCTTGACGGCGGGGTTTACCCTCCATTTCAAGTTAATGGATGGCGACCTCCTCTCCGTCAAGGTCTTCGGGGACTCCAGCACCCGGGCGAGATGCTGCGTGGACAGCTCCTTCGATAGCGAAGACTCCTCCTCGAGCGAGAGTGACGAGGAGGGGAGCGACAGCGACGACGAGGATGGTGGGTCCGGCTAGGCGTCGGTCGTTGCTTCGCGTGCCACCGGCGACCCGATCATCCGGGTTGCCGGCCTCCTGAACTCCCCGGGGCCGTCTCCTTGGGCGGCTGGCGTAGGGAGGCTGCGGAAGAGGAAGAGGGTTGGCGGCAAGGCCGTCAAGTCGGAGTACGAGGGCGTGGTGCCCTCGACAGCGTGCTGACGTCCTGCCGCCCCGTCTTCGAGCTCTGCCTCCGGCGCCTCCGTCTCCGCCAAGCTCCCGGCCAGCCCCCGGGATGTTCTCTTGGTGTCTTCTGGCACCCGTAGCTCACCTAGGCGCCTCTTTTGCCCTTCTCGCCTCCTTGACCTACCTCCTGAGAAGGGGGACAAGAAAGGGATTACGTGCATCTTATTTTTTTTCAATTTGTAAGCCTTTGGGCCTTAGTTGCATCTAAAGCTTGTAATCCTCTCTTTCATGTTTTTCATCCTCTATGGACTGTACCCGAATGGGATGTTTTTTAATGAAAAAGGGGAGGCTTGCTACGTTACATCCTTTACTTGATTACATGCCTTATGCGTTCTTACCCTACGCTTTGAGGAACTTGCGGGCGAACACGCTTGTTGAGTGCGAGGATCAGAGCTCACCAGTGGCGGTCTTGCCTCCAAGAAGAAACCTCGTCGGGGCTAGTTGCAGCTCACTTGTATTGTTGAGCGGACTCGAAAACAAATCAAGGGCGCAACCTAGCCACGAGTCGATTCCTCCGCGCACAGGTTTTCCACACAAGGCACGGAAGTTCAAGGAATATAACTTCGCGCTCCTTAGTCCACAAAAGGATGCATGATGAGGGATGAAAAACTTATCTGTTATCGCAGCCCCCGGCAACTCTGGCTTGCCAGGGATGAGCCTTGGTACTTGCAGCCCCCAGCGATGTTGGCTTACCGGGGCCTAGGTGCCGGCGCACCTTTCTTCTCTTTCCTTGTTCTTGCCACTTCTAAATGTGTCATAGGAACAATCTCTTAGAGCGCGGCAAGCTATTTACCGTAATACATAACTTCATTCTAAGCAAAGCTTGCTAGATCATGCCCTTTACTTGATTCGGTGCCTTGTATGTTTTTACCCTACGCTTTGAGGGAACTTGCCGGCGCGAGCACGCTTACTGAGTGCGGAACATCAGCAGCCCGCTGGCGGTGCTGCCTCCGGCAAGAAATCTCGTCGGGCTAGTTGCAGCTCACTTGTATTGTTGAGCGGACTCAAAAACAAATCAAGGGCGCAACTTAGCCACGAGTCGATTCCTCCGCGCACAGGTTTTTTTTATACAAGGCACGGTCGTTCGAGGAACATAACTTTAAAGATTTGAAGCTGATTGTGCTCTATGGCAAGGACTGCTATGTTATATCCTTTATTCTGTCACATCCCTTGTATGCCTCTACCCCACGCTTTTAGGGAACTTGCCGGGGCGAACACGCTTGCTGAGTGCGGGACATCAGCAGCCCGCTGGCGGTGCTGCCTCCGGCAAGAAACCTCGTCGGGCTAGTTGCAGCGCGCTTTCATTTGTTGAGCGGACTCGAAACAAAGTAAGGGCGCAACTCAGCCACGAGCCGGTTCCTCCGCGCACAGGTTTTTCATACAAAGCGCGGCAGTTCAAGGAATATAACATAAGAAATTGAAACTGGCTGGGCTTTGTGCTCAGACTTGGATAACTTAGCTTTTCTGTTGTCTGTGTCCCGGCAAGCTGCACTTCTTGGAACGACGCCAACTGCTATGTCATGCCCTCTACTTGATTCTGTGCCTTTGTTTGTTCTTACCCTACCCTTTGAGGGAAACTTGTCGGCGCGAGCATGCTTGCTGAGTGCGAAACATCAGCAGCCCGCTGGCGGTACCGCCTCCGGCAAGAAACCTCGTCGGGGCTAGTTGCAGCTCACTTGTATTGTTGAGCGGACTCGAAAACGAATCAAGGGCGCAACTTAGCCACGAGTCGATTCCTCCACGCACAGGTTTTTCACACAAGGCACAGACGTTCAAGGAACATAACCTAGAAACATAAGAGCGACTGCGCTTCTAGCTCGATGGTGCGTCTTCGACGGCAGCGCAACGCTCCAAAGAGGTGCGCTTGCCGGAGTGAGCATCAGAGCTACGCTTGTCGGTCCTGGTCTCTCCGTGGATCTTCCTCCCCTCCTCAGCCCGTGCACACTTGTCGGCTAGAGCATAGAGCTCGCTGACATCTCTAATCTTGCACATCGCCATCTCCTCCCTCATCCTGCGGTTACGCACGTTCTGATGGAACACGCTGATAACCGCAGCAGGGTGGACGTCTGGGATGTTGCGCTGCACCTGGCTGAATCTCAGATGTACTTGCGCAGGGCTCTCTCCTCTCGACGGAAAGCAGATGCAGATCACTCTCCTGGCCATGGGGTTTGTGGCCGCCTGTGAAGGCGCCGACAAACTGATGACACAGGTCCGCCCACGACGAGATGGAGCCATCCGGCAAGTGCATGAGCCTAGATCTGACGTTGGGATTGAGCACCAGCGGGAAGTAGTTGGCAAGGATCTTCTCGTCGCGTCCTCCGGCAGCCTGCACCGCGATGGTGTAGATGCTGAGGAACTCGACGGATGTATCCTGCCATCGCACTTCTCGCACGTCTGGTTTGAAGTTCTTGGTTACGGGGCCATCGACTTGCCGCAGCTCACGGGTGAACGCAGGGCAACTGCCGCGATACGGCAAGTCGCTCGTTTCCTGGCGCATGCATATCGACAGTGGGCCCAGCGCGCTGGTCAGATTGACGCCGTGCTTCCCTTCTGCGCTCGATGCGAGTGCGAGCGTCTTTGTGTCGTCGTTCTTGAAGAACTTGGCGTTGATCACGGCGAGCTCGCGGGTCCGAAGACGCGGTGGAGTCAGCGTCAGGGTTGGCCCGGCGAGTCGGCGATCTTGGCCTTCGGGGCTGGGAGTGCACGGTGGTGGCGCCCCCAGCGGTCTTCTCGGTGTCGGCTTGCGCCTGGGCGTCTTGCCGGGGCTTTGACGTGCTCGGTTGCCGGGGCTTGTCGCCGTTGGCAAAGCCGATGAGGCTGTAAATGGATGCCCTCCAGTCGTCGATCTTGTCGGGCGCTGGAGGGTAGTCTAGGAGCAGCTGGGCTCGGGCCAGCGCTTCCTCTAGAGTCTTGGGTGGCGGTGGCGAGCGGCGCGAAGTGCGAGACATGCTCAAACTCCTAACGGTGTTAGAAGGAGCAGCATCTCGACCAGGCGACCGCACTGCGCTCGTGCCAGCGTGTTGAGGCACATGCTGGCCTTGAACGTCCCGCGACCCACCAGCTCGGCCTTGCTCCAACGCGAGCACGGCGCCAGGAGCGCCATGGCGTTGTCGATCTTGCACCTCCTGGGAGGGGTGCGGTGGATGTGCAGACGCTGAACCTTGCGGGACCTTGTCTTTGGAGCGGGTGATGATGTGAGTCCCTCCGCTGGCGCCCGCTCCTCCGCCGGCGTCCACCCCACCGCCCGCTTGCTCCGGTGGCGGTGGGACGGTCGCAGACGGAGCGGCCACCTCCGAAGTCTTCTTCTTCGGTGGCATGTTGACGAAGATGCTGATGTAGCGCGCATAGACGCCGGATCAGATGCGTACGACCTCAACGCCCCCCTACCTGGCGCGCCAGAGATGCCGCGGGGATCCCGTCTGTGGGAGCACGAACACCTATGGGGCAGGGGGCCCCTTCTTGTCCGGCAAGGGAGTGGAGGGCGCATGCAGAGCAGATCGAGGCGGCACGCTGGGGTTTTACCCAGGCCGGAGCTCTCGGAGAGATAAAACTCCCTCGCTGCTTTGTGTTTGTATTCGTTCTTGCTCGAGAGCGTGAGCGTGTAGTGGTGTTGGATGAGTCGAATCCACCGCGGAAAAGTTCCGAACCCCTTCTACGTGCACATGGGCCTCCCTTTTATAGTCTAAGGGGGTTACCGACAGGTGGCATCGTAGAAAGAGGGCTAGAAAGGTAAAAATGCAGGTTGGTACTTGGTGTCCAATGATGTCCCCTACCTAACTCTGACGGCAGGGGACAAGGGCATTTAATGCCCGTCTAGTCGCCCCAACAGTGCAAGGAAACGACCGTTAGGAGCGCCACCGATCGCCACGATGGCTTCCTTGTCAGCTTCGCTTGCCACCTCGCACCGCATGGCTGCACAGCGCCTCGCCACGTGCTCCTGGGATAGTCCTAGAGTGACACGTCGTTGGATGCGCTGGAGCTTGAGTGCATGGTGGCAGCCTTGCCGCGGCAAGCGCCTCGCCGCGGCCCTTCTCTTGTCGCGCCGGCAAGCTTGCCGGTTGCCGGGCCTTGCCGGACGGAGCCTTGAAGCGTCGCGAGCAAGTCTTCCGAAGCGCCTTAGTTGTCCTTCCCGGCAAGCTTCTCTTGCCGGGGTCTTTGTCCTTCCCGGCAAGCTTCTCTTGCCGGGGCCTTGTCTCCTGAGTTAATACTTTGTTCTTGAATGGCAGTAATAAGAAATGGCGGAGGGTCTTGGCGGACTTTGGCAAGCTTTGGCTTGGCGCAATGATTGCCTGCAGACAAGTTCGGGGTACTAAGGTACCCCTACTTTAGTACACCGACAGTTTGTTGTCCGCTATTAGTGACTTTGGAGTGAATCTTTGTTGCATGTTGAGGGATTGTTATATGATCCAATTATGTTAATGTTGTTGAGAGAACTTGCAATAGTGAAAGTATGAACCTTAGGCCTTGTTTCCTAGCATTGCAATACCGTTTACGCTCACTTTCATCACTTGCTACCTTGCTGCTTTTATATTTTCAGATTACAAAAACCTATATCTATCATCCATAGTGCACTTGTATCACCATCTCTTCACCGAACTAGTGCACCTATACAATTTACCATTGTATGGGGTGTGTTGGGGACACAAGAGACTTTTTGTTATTTGGCTGCAGGTTGTTTGAGAGAGACCACCTTCATCCTATGCCTCCCACGGATTGATAAACCTTAGGTCATCCACTTGAGGGAAATTTGCTACTGTCTTACAAACCTTTGCACTTGGAGGCCCAACAACGTCTACAAGAGGAAGGTTGTGTAGTAGACATCACGTACGGTAACTCCAACTGGTTGGTGATGAAGACGTGAACCTGCTGCCGACGAATAGCAATATCTTCAGGTGGTGGGAGAGGTTCCACGATACCAACCATGAAGGATTCATGGCATCGGGGAGGAGCCTGAGCCGGCGTGTAGAACGTCCTTGGGACGTGGAAAGGCCCACCGTCGATGATGTCGTGGCCCGCCAGAAGGAACCGATGAGGATCAAGCTCGTACACCGCCATTGGGGAAGGTGGAGATGATCCTTGGGGCGGTCCGCTACTCGGCGGTGATGGTGTTGGTGGTTTTGGCGGAGAAGCAGAGGGGTTTGGTGACTTCGTTGGAGATTTGTCAGAGTTGGCAGAGGAGGCGGTGGAGCTCGAAGCGTCAATGTTGTTTGTTGATGGCGCGAGGCTCGATGCGGGGTGTTCTGGTTTTGGGAACCCAGAGTTTAATATTACGAGGAGACCGGGTGCAGTCCTTCTTAACGTGACCGGACCGGAAACATTTACGGCATCTCACCTTATTAGTGCAACGTACCAAATTATGACCCATGCCAAGGCACTTTTAACAATCCCAAAAACCGGCTGCAATTTCCTCCAAGATGCGATCAAGACCTTGCAAGTCACTCACCAATTCTTGCGGTGACTTAGGAGAAGTATCCTCTGACACGGCAGAAGGTTTAGGCAACACAGGTGTATGTTGCAAGCTTAAGTCATTTGCCTGATCAGAATCATCATCTAATAGTTCCAACGGGTTTTGGGCCGAGCCCAACGAGGCGGGTTGAGAGATAGGAATCCCAGGCCCAACATGGGGTGCATGGGAGAAAATCAAATTGGGTGACATACACGATCCCGATAAATCGGGAAAGATCACGAGGAGATATCGATCCAAACGTGACATTCGGAGACCGCAAAACCCTCAATGGCAAGGTCGGAGGAGGAGACATCGGCGGCGAGACTAAATCAACAGGGCTGAGGTCATCACGCTCCTGTGGATCAACTGCGTAACCAACATCTAAAGTAACAATATTGATCTCCTCAGCAGTCACCGGATAAAGATAACCCTTGCAAGCATCATAATTCAAAAAGGTAGCAAAACATAGGGATTTCTTAGCAGCATGTGCAGATGAACGCAAGGAGGATTTAGCCAATGCATGTTTCATGGCCTCAAGGCCTAGGCGTGCACGACGCTTGGATGGACTAACCAGGGTCCATTCTTCCTGGCATTCAACTTGCCAAGCACGGAACTCCTTCTCCCAATCAGGGCCGCCATGTCCCCAAAGATGAAAGTAGCATTTGAATTGAGGGCAAGCAAAGGAGCATTGATGCAATATGAAAGACCCCACTTCTTTGCATGAAACATTAAAGGCAAAAACTTGATCACATAGACAAGATAACTTGAGAGAAGAACAATATCCACCAATCGCAGATTCCAATGCCAAAGCCACATTATCATCATCCAGGTGAAAGTTGTGGCGTGCAAAGGATACCACCATGATGAAATGCCCAGATCGATCCGAAGGGTGCACCGTACGATGGAAAGAATGCCAGATCGCTTTTGCCATGTCAATCCCAGGGGAAAAGTCCAAACCCAGGGAGATGGCCGCATGGACAGCCATGGAGATGACAACCAGAAGAGAGAGGAGAAGGCGCCGAAGGTGATGGCTGAATCAGATTCCAAAACCAACGATAGTGGGTGGAGATCACCGTGCTGGGTGGGTCTAGGGTTTAGGTGGGGGTGCGGGGTGGGAGGCGCCATTAAACCTGTAGCAATCTGCTATTTATTCATGTAGGATCGAGTAGGTCGTTTCTTGAATTGAGCCCTACAACCGGAAAGGAGGTAGTAAATGTGTGATCCGCTATTTATCCATGTAGGATCGAGTAGGTCGGATAGTGTACGTGTAGGATCGAGTAGGTCGGATGGTGTACGTGTACGATCGCATTAGCTGATGAACATTAGTTGGGAGATAAGGCATTTGCGAATGTTTTTGCTGGCAATTTCTTCAGATTCGCATGACATTTTCTTTAGAGCAGCTTGTCAGTTTCTTTAGAGGTAGGCATTTTTATTCAAAAAACTGCCACTTCGGATCTTGCGTCGCAACTAAAACTACCAGGAGCGCATTAGAAGGCTAGCTAGTGATAGACCGGTAACTTGTAAACACAAAGCGAATAGAAATAGGGAAATGTTAATGCATCTCAATGATTCACAGATCATATACAAATATGTAGCTCCAAAAGCAAAGATCAGCCACTTCGGATCATGCGTCGCAACTAAAACCAACTAGTACGATTCCCATACATAAGGTCAACATGTTAATGCATCTCAATGATTCACAGATCATCTACAAATATGTAGCTCCAAAAGCAAAGATCTAGAAAAAAACATCTGTTCTTCCTACTAACATGGATGCTTCTCTTGGCCAACATTCAGTAAAGACTGAAAGACAAGTTTGTTTGTGAAGTCTACAATTCCTCTTGCAAACGTAAGTGGTTTCACCAACCATTGGAACCATGAGAATGAACCTCACATGATGGAGGGACATCCACTGCAATATGATTTGGTCTTCTCTCGATCAGACGGCGAGACTATTTTCGGAATACAAACTTTAACTTAGGCAAAATAATGCCCATTGTATAATCAGACCAAAGCAATGAAGCTCGGCCAATAAATAGTACAATACTACTTTCTGCAGTCCATGAAGTGACTATCCAATCTTTCTATGTCTATTTTCAAATGGCACTGCATGCAGTGACTATACTATTCTCTTGTGCAGTTCAACCAAAATTGCGGTCACTTTGTTTGTTTGCCAAATAGAAACGGGCAGACACCTCTGTCTGCACAAATATCAAGTATCTAGTAAACATATACCCCACCTTGTATTTTCTGTTTAAACATGTCTCTTCTGCTTAGTATTTGTCATGTTTTGCACTGGACAATTTGATACTGTCATGTTTTGCCTTGGACAATTTCATACTGAATTGATTTGCTGGTTCAGAGCAGAAATATA
Organism: Aegilops speltoides; assembly: GCA_021437245.1. Classification (NCBI taxonomy): domain Eukaryota; kingdom Viridiplantae; phylum Streptophyta; class Magnoliopsida; order Poales; family Poaceae; genus Aegilops; species Aegilops speltoides. The sequence goes on from CM038142.1 coordinate 408,304,719, forward strand.
GCGCCTATTCTTCATCAGACCAAGGATATCCATGTTCACAATGATGGGAGAGGTGAAATCGATACAATTAAAATTGAGCATCCAATCATTGAATCCTATCCTGCACCTCCAATGTAGGTCCACCCTGCCAATAAATTCACATGCAAACCACTAGTATTACTATCTAATGACAGTACAAAAAGATTAGCAAGATAGTAGCAAACCATGTACCTTCGTAATGAACAGCTCATAGTGCCACCAATTGGATATAAAGGTTTGGAAGAAAACATGCTCCTAATGTTGAACCATTTGGACTTTTTGTGCAGTTCCACTAAAATCGAGCATCCCTGTTTGCATAGATATTGAAAGTGTGATTACTATAAAGGTGGCACTAGTTGAAGCATAGACTCACAAATATAAGCATTCCAATTTCTTAATGGGAAAAGGTAGCAAGACTGTTTCTAACCACCTGTTTGAAGGAATAAATAAGGCAACAACGACTGATGTCAGGAAGGCATATATAGTTCTTTCTGAAAGAATGATCGATTCTTGACCGTTCCTCTTCTTTTAAGCATATTTTGTGCAATTCAACTAAAATAAAATGCCATCACCGCCTTGACAATTCAGTGACATTGTACAAAAGGAAATGACTTAACATTACATCATGATGTCAGGTATGTAGTCAACAAGCATTAGAGACAAACATACAGACCTCCTCCGATAACATAATGAACATTAATTTTAACAAAGGTGTGACTAGCTTTACCGGGATAATTTGAGTGAACTCTACACCCTCTGTTCCTTAATATAAGACGTTTTCGTAGTTCAATTTAAAGTACCCAAACGTCTAGTATTTAGAAAAATAGGTAGTAGTTTTCTTGAGCACATATCTGGGAAAGCTTTCCACATTTTATTTATGTCCATACGCTAATGCAACACCATTCGAATACTACAAATATACACTAATCCAGTGGCTAGTGCAACAGTAGAGTAGTTATTTTATTACAGGGTACAATACAATGGTTTTACTGAACATATTTCAATAAACTCTAGCACTAGAAGATTTCTATAAGAATTGACAATACAAAATGTAAAGGTATCAAGTTTCAGCATTGTATACTAGCTGTGCATGAGCATTAAACCAAATACAAAAGTCTGAAGGTAACTAGCATTATTAACTAATGACAGTATAGAAAATTTGCAAACCATGTACCTTCAAGGTAAATATCATTTCAAACTCGAGGGGACCTAAAAATTGCTATCCCAATCTTGATAATCGGTCAAACATAAAAACTTGATTGAACGAATCAAGAGAACAGCCGAAGAAGGAGGTGCCCACTCTTGACCTTTCCTCTTGACACTGTACAAAAAAAATTGACTCATCTTATGAAAGTGAGATATGTAATCTATAAGCATTAATGGTGCAAAAATCTGAAGGTAGAAACAAGATTCATCGTTGGTATACTGGCTATGCAACAGCATTAGAATGCCTTAGCTGAAAAATCTTTATTACATCCACAATCAACAGCTAACCCTGAAATAATCCAGTGACATTAAATGGCATTGCTTAAATTTATCGGTGGCATTAGACTGAGTGCAACATTAGTTAAATGTGGCATCACTTTAGCAGTAGCATTGCTTGACTTGACTGCTGCCGTTATACTAACAACAAAAAAGTGGCAATAAGAGCATGGGAGGCCCATTCGGACAGTGGGCGCACTAGTACGATGTACCTCCATGGACGCATAGAGTGGTGAGGGACGTATGGTTGCCCAGAGCAACAAATATCCAGGCAGCATATGTGGATTACGTCTCATTTTTGTTCTCTTTAGCCACCTTTTTCCTATGTGAGGACAACAAACCGATCGACCTGGTCATTCTCTATTGTGTTGTCATGCCTTTCTACCCTTCTTCAACCAAGAGACATGAGACTAGTTCCTTAGCTACTGATTTTCCCCTTTTCAACCTAGATGCGGGTTTGATGCCTACTCTCTTGGACAGTACAGTCTCCCTTCCTTTCCTTATTCAACCCAGACATGGATTAGTCTGCATGAAGTAGGGTTTCCTTTAATAGTGCAAATTAAGGTTTTCGTCTGCGTGACCAGCAGAGCAGAGGATAGCAAGTTGGGAAGATGGTGGACTGGAAAAAGATCCACATGCATCGACGTGGCAGATGGGGCAATAGAATAAGGGTATGGTTCGAAAAGAGGTAGCATACATGAGGGTCAGCGGGAAGCGGCTTCACTCGTGGTTGTCGTGCTCCGGACACACTACGGCAGTGATCTTGGGGAGAAAGGCCATCCCGCGTGGGTGCTAGGTCTGAGAGGACAGCCTTGTCGTTAGTGCGTGACCTCACTCGTCGACGACAAGTGCGTCAACAATGCACGTCCTTTTCTTCCCCGGCGGATCTGTGACCACCGGTGAGGAGGGAGAGAGAGGCCATCTTTTTTTGATCTGGAGAGAGGGTGATAGTGTGAGAAGCAAGTGGGCAGCCCTTAGCAAGAAAACGCTGAAGCTCCAGCCTATATATCTTTTTTATACTACTAGTACTACAAGTAGAGTAGTGGTAGAGTAGATAATATTTTCTTTGCATACAGTACCAGTTAGTCGTGCTTCAAAACTGAACGGCACGCCATTAAAAAAATAAAGTTGAGAAATAATGCGGCACTTCGGGCCAACGCGGCCAGATTGCATTTTACACGAGAAATTACACACCATGTTTCATTGACATGTGGTCCCCTTCCAACATGTCAGTGAGACGACGACGAGTCCTTTTCTACTATTTCCGAACGGACATGTAGGCCGGGGTGCCTCTTCGTGTACCGTGGCAAACTGGCAACCGTCCATCGACTCTTCGCCTTTCCCTCTTGATTTGCAACTGCTGTCACACGCTCTTCCTCCCTCCTTCATTTTCCGTCACCCCTCCTTCTGCCATTGTTCGGTCGTCTTCTCCATGGAGGGAACAGGTCGGAAACGACTCCGTTATTCTTGCCTCGATCTGAAAGATGACATGGTGGAGGAACTCATTGATCCGTGCGACGTCATCATCTTGGCTAGCATGGCAGGTTCGTTCAAGACCATTCTCGACTCATCTAATAACATCATTACAAGGAACCCAAGGGTCCAGGAGCAGTTTGATCTCCCTTATCTTCTTCGCTATAAGCCTATTCGCATGGGCACAGACGACGGAGGCCTCGCCTTGTGCAAGTTGATGCCGCTTAAAAATGATACGTGTGATGTCAAGATGCCATCGCTTAAGGGTAAGGCCTGGGTAAGGCCTGGGCGGGCGCAAATGGAGATTGGGTTGTTTATATTGGGTACAATTGCGAGTGGAAACTTGTGAATGTGTACATCGTCAGCGGATTCCACTTCCAAAAATCTCAGAGTGCCCTGAGGTTGAGCACACAGATGATCTACGTACGTTCTGTCGGTGTTCTAGGAACGGGGGTCCCCAGACTTGCCTGCCTGCGGCCTGCGGTGTGGCTCAAGTGGGGGCCCAATGCAGCCCAGCTTCATCAGCTCAAGCTCAAGACCCTCGCGAGGGGCCAAGCCTCGCGGGGCGGACGACAGGAAGCTTCCTCAGGAGCAGCCTCCTCAGGCAGGCTCGCAAGGAGGCGGGGAGATCAAGGCAGGACACCTCCCGAGGGGCCCGTGACGCAAGCCATGACGATCGAGGCCAGGCGGGCGCCGGCCTGTGCAGTGTCCTTGTTTCCCTTTCGGTGCAAAGGGGGCAAGCATAGGCCGTGGCATCAGGCAAAGGTTACCGTTTTGATGCAACAAGACCAAGACCAGCAGAGCGGCAGGATGGAGGTCATCGTGGAGCCCAGGGCGGCGTCATCGTCAGAGCCTTTGGCAGCCGAAGACCAACTTTAGTCAGGATAAGTGTACCAGATGTTCCCCTTCAAAATGGCCAATTGTTGGCGCCCTTCCCGCTCATTATTTGGGAAGAGGCCCAGGGCCTCCCTATATAAATAAGGCTAGCCACCACAGGGTAGGGGCACCGGGGAGACCGTGAAACAGATCGGTCAGAGAGAGAGAGAGAGAGAGAGAGAGAGAGAGAAGCGACTGAACTCACCCAAGCAGTTCATCGCACCAGCTCAAGAACAGCCCCTCATGGGGCTGTTCTCTCTTTGTACTGTTCACCATCAGCCCCTGAGGCAATCCACCACAACACACACTGGAGTAGGGTATTACACCACAATGGTGGCCAGAACCAGTATAAATCTCGTGTCCCTTGTGTGTTCATCTTTCTTGCTTAGATCCTTGCGAGAAGTCAAGACGTGAGCTGGTAGGGGAGAGATCTCCATGCGCACCCCAGTGTTCGAACCTCAAGGGTCTATCGGAACCCGAAATCCGACATTTGGCGCGCCAGGTAGGGGTGCGCTGGAATCTTTCTTCCGCTGGTCGTGTTTGATCTTCCGCCGTGTCCATGGCTGATGCTCGCCGAGCTCGCACCGAGCGTCGGGCTGCTCTTGCCACCCGCGTCGCCCAGACGGCGCCCGTCGGCGGACGCCCCCGTCGTTCTCCGTCGCCTGCTGCCAACGCCGCCACCGGCCGGCGGGAACGCAGCAGAGCCTCGCCCTCGATCGCTTCGGTGCGGCGGGATGGCTGCACCGCCACCCGTCGGCCGACTCCAGCAGTTCATCGTCCCGCCTGTCGCGCCCCATGGGACGCGCATGCCGTCTTTGCTCTGGCGCGTGAGCTCCTGCACTACCGCCCCGTCGATGACCTCTACGAGGACTGGCTCGCCTGCATCACCGAGCTCGTCAGCGCCGCAGGGGGCTCTCCTGTGCCGTCCTTCTCGCTGCCTCGCCCTCCATCCTGCGCAGGAGGCGAGGAGCAGGAGGTGCCTCCACCACCTCCTCCCCAAGAAGGCGCCCTGGCTCCAAGGCGCGCAGCCCCAGGACGAGACCCATCGTGTCCGGCGCCCGCGCGACAAGAAAGGAGCTGCCAAGAGATCCCTCGCCCCCAAGAAGGTGCTCGCGTGCTCCCAGCACCGGTGCGCCATGATCGCATCCCTGCACCGCCACGTCAAGACCTCGCGCTGCTCCAGGCAGCTGTGCGCGGGAATCTCCAGGAGCAAGCCCCACATCAGCAGAGAGCTCCGGTGGCCACTTCAGGCTGCCGCGCTTTCACCTCCGAGCTGCGTAGCATCGCATGTGAAAGTGCAACTATCCCTAGGTGGTTTTGGTAATTCATAACAACATATAGCTCATTGACCTAATGCTATTCCAAGACTATTATTTCAGGAAAGCTCAATGAATGGCATGGCATGGATGATGAAAGTGGATCCCTCAAAATACTAATGACAAAGGATTGGCTCAAGATCAAAAGCTCAAGACTCTTTAGTTTACATTTTAGTGATCCAAGATCGCATTGAGTCTATAGGAAAAGCCAATACTATCAAGGAGGAATGAGGTGTTGCTTAATGAGCCTCTTGCTTCATGTGCTTTGTGATATGCTCCAGAAACCGTCAACTACTTTCTCACATCCATAAATGACCTAAACCTAAAGCCAAAATCGGTCACACCGATTCTTTCTATCCGGCGCCACCGAGTTCTAATGTCATAGCCACTGCCACAAACCCTAGGCAAATCGGTCCTACCGATAGGGATCTCGGTCTCACTGAGATGAGATTGTAATCTCTCTGTTTCCCTTCGTAACATTTCGGTCTAACCGAAGTGAGCGATCGGTCCCACCGAGATTGCAATCTAAACTCTGTATTTCCCTTTTGTAACATTTCGGTCTCACCGAAAAGAGCAAATCGGTCCCACCGAGTTTACCTGACCAACTCTCTGGAAAGCTTATTACCAAAATCGGTCCAACCAAGTTTGTGTGATCGGTCTTACCGAGATTACGTTATGCCCTAACCCTAACCGAATCGGTCTTACTGAGTTGCATGTCAGTCCCACCGAAAATCCTAACGGTCACTAGGTTTACTAAATCGGTCCGACCGAGTCTATTGAATCGGTCCCACCGAGTTTGGTAAATTGTGTGTAACGGTTAGATTTGTGTGGAGGCTATATATACCCCTCCACCTCCTCTTCATTCGTGGAGAGAGCCATCAGAACAAACCTACACTTCCAACTTACCATTTCTGAGGGAGAACCACCTACTCATGTGTTGAGACAAAGATATTCCATTCCTACCATATGAATCTTGATCTCTAGCCTTCCCCAAGTTGCTTTCCACTCAAATATTCTTTGCACCAGATCCAAAACCTATGAGAGAGAGTTGAGTGTTGGGGAGACTATCATTTGAAGCACAAGAGCAAGGAGTTCATCATCAATGCACCATTTGTTACTTCTTGGAGCGTGGTGTCTCCTAGATTGGCTAGGTGTCACTTGGGAGCCTCCGACAAGATTGTGGAGTTGAACCAAGGAGTTTGTAAGGGCAAGGAGATCGCCTACTTTGTGAAGATCTACCGCTAGTGAGGCAAGTACTTCGTGGGCGACAGCCATGGTGGGATAGACAAGGTTGCTTCTTCGTGGACCCTTCGTGGGTGGAGCCCTCCGTGGACTCGCGCAACTATTACCCTTCGTGGGTTGAAGTCTCCATCAACGTGGATGTGCGATAGCACCACCTATCGGAACCACGCCAAAAACATCCGTGTCTCCAATTGTGTTTGAATCCTCCAAACCCTTCCCTTTACTTTCTTGCAAGTTGCATGCTTTAATTTCCGCTGCCTATATACTCTTTGCATGCTTGCTTGACTTGTGTGATGATTGCTTGACTTGTCCCAATATAGCTAAAATCTGCCTAACTCTAGAATTGGGAAAAGGTTAAGTTTTTAATTGGTCAAGTAGTCTAATCACCCCCCCTCTAGACATACTTCAAGGTCCTACAGCGTGGCCCGGCAAGTTCAAGCCGAACCTACCTCCTCGCTACAACGGCACTGCAGACCCTGCGGAGTTCCTCCAGCTCTATGAGCTGGGCATCGAGGCCGCCAACGGGGACGAGAAGGTCATGGCGAATTGGTTTCCCATGGTGATCAAGGACGGTGCCCGCACCTGGCTCCTGGCATGATCTCCTCCTGGGACAAGATGCGCACCCGCTCATCTCAACTTCCAAGGTACTCGCGATCGGCCCCCGGCCATGAGTGACCTACGCCGCATCAAGCAACAGCCGGGAGAGACCCTGCCGAAGTACATCCAACGCTTCAACAACGCCCGCCTCAAGATCCCCAGGGTGACTGAGGAGGCCATCATATCAGCCTTCTCCGATGGCGTGCGTGACATCAAGATGAAAGAGGAGCTAGCAATCCATGAAGACCTGTGCACATCACTGGAGCTGTTCAACTTGGCGACCAAGTGCGCCAGGGCTGAGGAAGGGCGCTTCTCCCTCCTCGAGCTCCCGGCCATCGACCCAGAAGAAAAGAAGCCCAATGTCAAGGACGTGAAGCGCAAGGGGGCTGCTGTGCTCGCAGCAGAGCCAGACACCAAGCAAGGCAGGGATCAGCCTGAATCATCTAAGGGCAGCCGGTACTGCGTGTACCACGACCTCCACACCCACAACACCAATGAATGTCAAGAGCTCAGGGCCGTGCGAGATGGGCGTATCGGCCGACGCCCCGACCGCAATGACCGGGGCTATGGCCGAGGAGGAGGAAGAGGTGGAGGACGATGGGAAGACCGTGGCCCTCGCCAAGGGTGGCATGACCGGCGTCGCGAGGACCGCTGGCAGGACCAGCCTCGTGAGGGGGGTTGGAGGGATCAGCCTTGTGAGGACCGCCTCAAGGCAACGCAGGCCTCCCTCCTCTGCCACCACCGCCTAGGAGGAATGAAGACCATCACCAAGACGAGGGGGCTAGGGGCTTCTAGGAGCCGCGCGCAATCGCTTGCATCCTGGGCGGCGCTCAGGCCCCAGCCTCTCGGCGCATCTTCAAGCAGTTTGCTCGTGAGGTGAACGCAGTGCTCCCCAAGCTTGAGGCCACCCGCCCTCTCAGGTGGTCTATGTGCGCTATCACGTTCAGCTCAGCGGATCAACTCAAGTGCACAGCAACGGCCGGAGTCCTCCCAATGCTTTGTTCCCCAGTCATCAGCAATGTGCAAGTCACCAGGACCCTCATCGACGGCGGAGCTAGACTCAACGTCCTGTCCGTTGAGACGTTCAACAATCTCCAAGTGCCATACGATCAGCTTCAGCCAACCAAGCCTTTCTCAGGAGTCACTAATGGTTCCACTGTTCCAATAGGGCAAGTTCGCCTTCCTGTCACCTTTGGGCAGCGCAACAATTACCGCATCGAGCTCATTGACTTCGACATTGCCCACATTCGCCTGCCGTACAATGCCATCCTCGGGTACCCAGCCTTGGCCAAGTTCATGGCAGTGACTCACCATGGCTACAATGTCCTCAAGATGCCGGGAAGCGGTGGAATCATCACAGTGCCTTGCGAAGAGAGGGATGCAGTGTGTTCTCTTGACCATGCCTTCCAGGCCGCGGCAATCGAAGACCCAGATCACAGGAGCGGGAGGCTCCCCGAGGCAGTCCCTAAGAAGAAAAAGGCTTCACCTGGCCCAAGCACTCGTGAGGCAGGCGCCTCCGCAGGCGTTGCATTAGGACCCACACCGTTCAAGGGGCGCCACCCTCTGTCGCATAGGAAGGCGCGCCCGGCGTCCTCCTTGGGCAGGGCTCGGGGGCTCTCTCCTGGAGGGCCACTGACCTGGCCAAGGTCACGAGGGAGGCGCTCGGGCACCACTTGGAGGTGTGCTTCAAGGCGCGTTTCCCTCAGGAAGGCATGAGGCAAGGAGGGCAAAACCCCCAGGAGTTCATCGCGAGAAACATTCAGGAGCTACAGGAGTCAAGAGTCATGCGCGGCAGACGCCGCCTACCCGCCGTAGCCCCACATCCCGGCGAGGATGGTGGGCTGCGTGTCTGCATCGACATACCAGGGCTCAACCGAGCTGCGTCTCAGGAGCGCCTCTGGTATTCACGCGTGGGGTGTTGTGAGGGTCCACCTCACAGCTACGTTCGCATGCCCTTCGGCCTGCCGAACACGGCTGCTGCCCACCAGCGCCTGATGAGGAGCATCCTGGAAGCTCAGGTGGCCAGGTACCGCGCGTTCCTGGAGGAGATGGAGATGGACCTTGAGGAGCCGCCCGGACCCCCAGAGCCTCCCGAGGCTCAGGGCTCCGAAGGCTCATGAGGGGTGGCTTCTTCACCAAGCATCGTCAGCTACTCCGACACTCGCTCTGCAATGGTATCAGGTGACATCTTTTCAAGTTCTATCTTCAGCTGGGAGCGCCCGCAGGGCTGCATCATTCCCAGGTCTCGTGGGTCCGTCCCTGTGGCATGTATCCGTTTTGCTTAATGTTTTTCATCTGCTTTGTTGGGGGCGCCCCTCGGGCTGCATTATCCCCAGGCTGCTCGGGCCAGACCCAGTGGCGTTTACTTCTCCGCATCTATCTAAATGGATTTGCTCCTTCATGCTTAACCTGCTCGACTTAATCGCCTGCTCGATTGACACCTACCTTCAGAGCCGCTCGCTCTGGCACGGCACTTGCGCACGGATCCATCCCTGCAACACCGAAAAATCTGAGTGGCTGAGCTCTGGCCGCGGCAGCCCCTCAAGGCGCCACCTCACCAGGCCCTCAGTGTTCCAATCACTCCCTCGGAGTGACCAATGGTTAGCTGACAACCGTGACGACAAACCTTGTTTCCCCTCGTGATTGGTATGCAGGACCCTCTCCAGGAGTAACGCTGGTGGCATCGCAAGCCTTTTCTCCTTCTCTCCGGCACGACCCGCTTGCATGTTAAAAGGGGGGTGCCTGAGCATCGCGACTCATGGACCCTTACTGGCTCTCCAGCCCTCACCCCCTGGCCTTGACCCACGGCATCGCGACCTGTCATACCAGCGGCGGCTGAGCTCGCTCGAGGGCCGGGACCTGAGGACGTAGAGCATTAAGGGAAGTGTGGGGGAGAGAGAAGAAGCTCGCGAGGGCCTAACCCAGCAGCACCTCAGCTGTCGCCGCGCGGGCCCGGCGCCAAAACGAAAACTACTCCAAGCCTACGAGATAAGTCACGCGAAAACTGATTCGACTCAGCGCTTAACTCTCGCCTACTGCATCTCTGTCACGGCAACGTTGCTTGCCTTTCTCGCCCAGCGGAGGCTGCTTGAGCGCTAAAGGGGACCTCCTGAGCATCGCGATTCAGGGGCTCTTACTGGACCTTGGGCCGCTCACCTCCTGGCCTTGACCACGGCATCACGACCTGGCATACCAGCGATGGCTGAAGCCTGCCTGGGGACCGGGACCTGTTAGCGTAGAGCACCAAGCCCTCGTGAGGAAAGTAAGGGGAGCCGAGCCAGGACAGGACAAGCATCTCACATTAATTCGTCATGAGGGAATAATATTCACAAAAGACGTGGCCAGCGCCTTACATACCCCCGCGGGGTGGTACTTCGATTCCTCGCAGGGAACAAAACGTGCTAATCCTAAGGAGCGCTAGCTACGCACGGCTCTGCAGGAGACGCCATCATCAACAGTGGACCGTCAGGCACCGGCACCAACCCCATCTATATCAGTGGTGTCGGCGACCTGACGAGCCTGCCCTGCTCTGAGCGCGACGCAAGCTCAGGGGCTCGTAGCTGTCGTCACTTGTCTACGGAATCGCGTGAAGCTCGGCGGAGTCGCTGGATCCTCCAGCACCTCCGCTGCCGCCTGAGGAGCTGCTGGGGAAGCGATTGGCGGGCCTGGTCCTCGCCACGGCGGGGCCCCGGCCGCATTTCTCAGGGCAGCACTCCAGCCGGCGTCCTTCCGCGTCGAAGACCTTGAAGAACATCAGGGAGGCGCCATCGTAGACGAGGTGGATTACGAGGGCGCCCCCTGTCCGGCAGACCCTGGCGATCTCGCCCCAGCCACGAGTGATGTAGACCTTGCCCGGAGCGACGACCTTGACCTCCGCTCCGGTCGCAGGGGTGCTGCAGTCAGCGTGCTGCAGCCAGAGCTCAAGAGGTCCCCTCGGCGGGATCTCGAAGGCGAAGGGGGGAGGAAGGCAAATCCAAGACCGAGGAGCCATGGCGGCGTGGAGCACAAGCTCACGAGAGGAGCCCTCGGCGTGGACTCCGGGAGGAACGATGCGCACCACCGTAACCCGCCAGCGTCGACGGCGGCACCGACGGTGACGCTCGGCACCTTCTTCTCCAGGGCCCTCGATCCGAGCATACAAGGGCAGCGGGAACCCCAGCGGCGGCCGCTCGTACCAGGGCCTCGATGCCTCCTGCCGCGCACCCTTGTCTCGGCGGCAGAGGACTAACCGCTTCTTCGACGGAAGCGGGCCAGGGCCCTCTCGGGGGGCCTTTCCCTTCTCTTCTGCAGAGAACCGGCGGATTGGTGCCATCGGCATGAGATGGAGCAATGGCAAAGATGAAGAAGAGGAGGAGTACTAGAGGGAGATGAACTAGAATGGCTCACGCCATTCCATACTTATAACCGGAGGAGGCCAACCGTCGGCCTCCATGATTGCAGGTAATCATGACCCATTTTTGCATGCAGGGACTTGTCAAGTCGTGCGGTTGCCGAGGCGTCGTGGGGAGCGGAGACGCCCAAGTGCCCAAGGCCGCAGGCTGTTGGGGCCCGCGGCGCTTCGCACTTGCCCCTTCGCTTCTCTGCTAAGCCAAGTCCGGGCGCGCCTTGGGCTCGGGGGCTACTGTCGGCGTTCTGGGAACGGGGGTCCCCAGACTTGCCTGCCTGCGGCCTGCGGCGTGGCTCAAGTGGGGGCCCAATGCAGCCCAGCTTCATCAGCTCAAGCTCAAGACCCTCGCGAGGGGCCAAGCCTCGCGGGGCGGACGACAGGAAGCTTCCTCAGGAGCAGCCTCCTCAGGCAAGCTCGCGAGGAGGCGGAGAGATCAAGGCGGGGCACCTCTTGAGGGGCCCGTGATGCAAGCCATGACGATCGAGGCCAGGCGGGCGCTAGGCGGGCGCCGACCTACGCAGTGTCCTTGTTTCCCTTTCGGTGCAAAGGGGGCAAGTATAGGCCGAGGCATTAGGCAAAGGTTACCGTTTCGGTGCAACAAGACCAAGACCAGCAGAGCGGCAGGATGGAGGTCATCGTGGAGCCTAGGGCGGCGTCATCGTCAGAGCCTTTTGCAGCCGAAGACCAACTTTAGTCAGGATAAGTGTACCAGATGTTCCCCTTCAAAATGGCCAATTGTTGGCTCCCTTCCCGCTCATTATTTGGGAAGAGGCCTAGGGCCTCCCCCTATAAATAGGACTAGCCACCACAGGGTAGGGGCACCGGGGAGACCGTGAAACAGATCGGTCAGAGAGAGAGAGAGAGAGAGAGAGAGAAGCGACTGAACTCACCCAAGCATTTCAACGCACCAGCTCAAGAACAGCCCCTCGCGAGGCTGTTCTCCCTTTGTACTATTCACCATCAGCCCCTGAGGCAATCCACCACACCACAGACTGGAGTAGGGTATTACACCACAATGGTGGCCTGGACCAGTATAAATCTCGTGTCCCTTGTGTGTTCATCTTTCTTGCTTAGATCCTTGCGAGACTTTGAGATGTGAGCTGGTAGGAGAGAGATCTCCGTGCGCACCCGAGTGTTCGAACCTCAAGGGTCTGCCGGAACCCGAAATCCGACACATTCAAATACGATCATGGTGGCTGTCGTCTATGGAAGATAGCAATTTGTCGAGTTCCCAACCACTCTTGGAATTGCAAGAACTATGAAGTTGTTGCTATCTTCGACAAGCTTGTTGCCGTCGTTACTGATTCCACGGTTCGTCCATGGATATTGCTCAAAAATCAGTTTCTGTACACGGATGATGAGTACTATGATGCAATTGAATACGAAGATCATGGTGGCACTGTTTTTGCATGGGATCCTCGTAGTTTCGGTACATTTGTCTTCCACCGTAATTATAATTGTTTCATCGACATGCATGCGGGTTAGTAAGTTTCCCTTTACTAATTAACCTTCTTCTTGTGTTTCCAAGGTCCTGTGAACATTCCACCACCTATACTTGAAAAAATTTATAACCAAGGGGGAGATGATGATGGTGATGATCACAAGCATGAGGACGTGCAGGACTTATATACTCAGTGGTGCCTGGCAACTAATTTCGATGGATCACCTCTTCTTGTCTGTATATAGTGCACTGAGATTGTTACTACTGAGGGAGCACGTGTTGTCTCCCATGGTCGCCCTCTCCGGACCTATTCCAACACCCGTTGCAGGGTATTCGGGATGGATACTAGTGTGCTAGCGCCAACACCTTCTCCTTGGTACAGTATTGATAGTCTTGGAGAAAAGTCTCTCTTCCTTGGACCAAACTATCCAATGATGGTTAAAGGCGATCCAGCTGCTGTTGACACAACGTTACTACCATTTATGAGAAGCAACTGTATATATACCTCATACATTGCGGTGGTTCCTTACCCTACTCTTGATATATTCCGCTTTAGCCTAGATGATCAGTCATGCATTGCTCTCGATATTGACAATAGGTGGCCCTTCCTAGAGCACCTATGGTTCAAAGCAAGCGTTTCCAATGCCGAGGATTGGTTGAGTTGAAGTCCAGTTCATTGCTTGTTATTTGTTGTGTGGTGAAAACTTCACTATTTACTAGAATGTTTTGTTGGAAATAATTTATAATCCAACATATATCCTCATTGTCGTTGTGTGTTGATGACTTGTTGTATGTAATGAATGGTACATTTGCAAATGCATGTCATAGACTCAATTTATGAATGGTTTTCGAGTCACTTCTTGGAGTGTGAGTACCGTAGTAGTATAGCCAGCGGACGAAGTGAGAGGTCACGTCACCATGTGTCCAGATCTGAGATGCCACGTGTACCAGATGAATGACTCCAAGTTCGACCACCGTGATGCTAGGTGCGAGCCGAGGAACACTGTTGGAGATACTCCCCTCATAATTTTCCTACATTGGTCGTTTGATTCATAGGATAGAATGCTATAGGATTTTTCCCCATGTAATCATGTTTAATTGGCAATCTAGCATCCACTCCAACTTTTGTTTCACTTCCTTTGGTCCTACGTAGAGAGTACTTGCTCTAAATGATGTTCCGCTGCAAGAGCCGCCTATATTAATTAACCATGCTCTAAAAAGGTGGACCAGCTTTGGCTATAGTAGTACTGTACTAGGTTAGTAGGTGACCTTGCGCTTGGCTCTTCTCCTCTTCCAGAAGTCGAACAATAATGATGGTACTATAGTAGTACTTCTGGCAAACTGACACCAAATGAACTGCTGCACGTCCACCGCTTGTAAGCAAAAGTTTCTCCTTGTGCTGCGAGCCACCGCGCACACGTTGGTGAGGGAGAAGGTAAGCAAGCTTCTCGTTGTTCTGCGAGTTAACGGGACACATGAAAGTTATTTATTAGTACTCTCTTCAAAAAGGGCCGACCATGTCCATGGCTACCATCCCGTGCTCTATCATTGAGTACGTGCACTATTCATGTGCCATCGAGGAGAAAAAATATTGCGTAGTACTAGGTGCCATCGAAGTGCACGACTCACTTACACACTGCATATCTCCATTTTCTTGCATGACATGCCAACTTCATGCTAGATGTCTCGTGTGTCATGGAGGCATATAGTATGATTTTGAAAATGGAGGCATATAGATGTCCTGTGTGTCGGTAAAACAATGAACAAAGCTCATGTCTTAAAAGAAAGAGTGGAAGAACATAGATTCCTGACGACCGAGAAGGAGCAACAAACCTAGCGGTGGAGCGTCTGCACTCATAATATTTTATGTTATTCAACAATATAAAATCAACCAAATTTCTCCACGGTCCTATACCATTTTATAGTATAAGAATAACTTTGAACGCAAACTTCTGGAATTCTAAAAATTCTACCAAAATAGGAAGTCCTGGACAATTGTTTATTGATCAGCAGCAAAAAGAATCAACGCAAAAGCACGTTCCTGTGATTTATCATAACTAAATTAAATGCGGCATAAAGTTTACATTTTTCAGCAGAATCAAATCAACTATCATCGTAGGTTATCCTATAGGTTCTACTTGGCACAAACACTAATTAAAACATAGAACCACATCCAAATAGAAGGTAGATGGATTATTTATTCCTAAACAGAAGCAAAAACAAAAAACACAAAATAAAATTGGGTTGCCTCCCAACAAGCGCTATCGTTTAACGCCCCTAGCTAGGCATAAAAGCAAGGATAGATCTAGGTATTGCCATCTTTGGTAGGCAATCCATAAGTGGCTCTCATGATAGATTCATATGGTAATTTTATTTTCTTTCTAGGAAAGTGTTCCATACCCTTCTTTAAGGGAAATTAAAATCTAATATTCCCTTCCTTCATATCAATAATTGCACCAATCGTTCTAAGGAAAGGTCTACCAAGAATAATAGCACATGAAGGATTGCAATCTATATCAAGAACGATAAAATCTACGGGCACATAATTCCTATTTGCAACAATAAGAACATCATTAATTCTTACCATAGGTTTTTTAATAGTGGAATCCGCAAGATGCAAGTTTAGAGAGCAATCATCAAAATCACGGAAATCTAGCAAATCACATAAAGTTTTGGGGATAGTAGAGACACTAGCACCCAAATCACACAAAGCATGAAACTCAAAATCTTTAATTTTAATTTTAATAGTAGGTTCCCATTCATCATAGAGTTTTCTAGGGATAGAAACTTTCAACTCAAGTTTTTCTTCATAAGATTGCATCAAGGCATCAACAATATGTTCGGTAAAGGCCTTATTTTGACTATAAGCATGGGGAGAATCTAGCACGGATTGCAACAAGGAAATACAACCAATCAAAGAGCAATTTTCATAATTAAATTCCTTGAGATCCAAAATAGTGGGTTTAGCAACATCACGGTTTTTATTTATTTCAATCCCACTTTCATCAATTTCATCATCAAGATCTAGAAACTCCGAATTCTTATGAGCATAGATATTTTTGATAGATAGATGCAAAGTAAAAAGTAAAAGCAAAGTAAAAACAGTGCAAGTAAATAAAGTGATACAGATTGATATGATGAGAATAGACCCGGGGGCCATAGGTTTCACTAGTGGATTCTCTCAAGAGCATAGATATTCTACGGTGGGTGAACAAATTACTGTTAAGCAATTGACAGAACTGAGCATAGTTATGAGTATATCTAGGCAATGATCATGTATATAGGCATCATGTCCAAAAGAAGTAGATCGAAATGATTCTGCATCTACTACTATTACTCCACTCATCGACCGCTATCCAGCATGCATCTAGAGTATTAAGTTAAAAACAGAGTAACGCCGTAAGCAAGATGATATGATGTAGAGGGATAAATTCATGAAATATGATAAAAAAAATCCATCTTGTTATCCTCGATGGCAACAATACAATACGTGCCTTGCCGCCCCTTCTGTCACTGGGTAAGGACACCACAAGATTGAACCCAAAGCTAAGCACTTCTCCCATTACAAGAACTACCAATCTAGTTAGCCAAACCAAAAAGGATAATTCGAAGAGACTTGCAAAGATAACTCAATGATACATAAAAGAATTCAGAGAAGAATCAAATATTTTCCATAGATAATATTGGATCATAAACCCACAATTCATCGGTCTCAACAAACACACCGCAAAAAGAAGATTACATCGAATAGATCTCCACGAGAGAGGGGGAGAACATTGTATTGAGATCCAAAAAGAGAGAAGAATCCATCTAGCTACTAGCTATGGACCCGAAGGTCTGAAGTAAACTACTCACACTTCATCGAAGGGGCTATGGTGATGATGTAGAAGCCCTCTGTGGTGGATGCCCCCTTCGGCGGAGCTCCGGAACAGGCCCCAAGATGGGATCTCGTGGATACAGAAGGTTGCAGTGGTGGAATTAGGTTTTTGGCTCCTGTTCTGATTGTTTGGGATACGTAGGTATATATAGGAGGAAGGAGTATGTCGGTGGAGCTCCGAGGGGCCCACGAGGTAGAGGCGCGCCTGAGGGCGCTCCACCTCGTGACCTCCTCGGCACTACTTGGAGTAGGGTCCAAGTCTCCTGGATCATGTTCGGTTGGAAAATCACGATCCCGAAGGTTTCATTCCGTTTGGACTCCGTTTGATATTCTGTTTCTTCGAAATACTGAAAAAGGCAAAAAAAAACAATTCTGGGCTGGGCCTCCGGTTAGTAGGGTATGTTGGGGAACGTAGCAGAAATTCAAAATTTTCTACGCATCACCAAGATCAATCTATGGAGTAATCTAGCAATGAGGGAAAGGGGAGTGCATCTACATACCCTTGTAGATCGCTAAGTGGAAGCGTTCAAGTGAACAGGGTTGATGGAGTCGTACTCGTCGTGATCCAAATCACCGATGATCCTAGTGCCGAACGGACGGCACCTCCGTGTTCAACACACATGCAGCCCGGTGATGTCTCCCATGCCTTGATCCAGCAAGGGGAGAGGGAGAGGTTGGGGAAGACTCCATCCAACAGTAGAACGACGGCTTGGTGGTGGTGGAGGAGTGTGGCTCTCTAGCAGGGCTTCGCCAAGCACCGAAAGAGATGAGGAGGGAGAGAGGTAGGGCTGCACCTTGGAGAGAATAACTCGCGTGTCTTGCTGCCCCCAATGCCTCAAGTATATATAGGGGAAGGGGAGGGGCTGCACCCCCATCTAGGGTTTCCTCCCTAGGGGTGGCGGCAGCCCCCAAAACCCATCTAGGGTGCGGCCAAGGGGGGAGAGAAGGGGGGGCGCACATAGGGTGGGCCTTAAGGCCCATCTGGACCTAGGGTTTGCGCCCTCCCGCTGTCCCTGCGCCTTGGGCCTTGGTGGGGGGGCGCACCAGCCCACCTGGGGCTGGTCCCCTCCCACACTTGGCCCACGCAGCCTTATGGGGCTGGTGGCCCCACCTGGTGGACCCCCGGGACCCTCCCAGTGGTCCTGGTACGTTACCGATAGAACCCGAAACTTTTCCGGTCACCAAAACGGGACTTCAAATATATATATCTTTACCTTCAGACCATTCTGGAACTCCTCGTGACGTCCGAGATCTCATCCGGGACTCCGAACAACATTCAGTAACCACATACATCTATTCCCTATAACCCTAGCGTCATCGAACCTTAAATGTGTAGACCCTACGGGTTCGGGAACCATGCAGACATGATCGAGACAACTCTCCGGCCAATAACCAACAACGGGATCTGGATACCCATGTTGGCTCCCACATGTTCCACGATGATCTCATTGGATGAACCACGATGTCGAGGATTCAATCAATCCCGTATTCAATTCCCTTTGTCTAGCGGTATAGTACTTGCCCGAGATTCGATCGTCGGTATCCCGATACCTTGTTCAATCTCGTTACCGGCAAGTCTCTTTACTAGTTCCGTAACACATCATCCCGTGATCAACCCCTTGGTCACATTGTGCACATTATGATGATGTCCTACCGAGTGGGCCCAGAGATACCTCTTCGTCACACGGAGTGACAAATCCCAGTCTCGATTCGTGCCAACCCAACAGACACTTTCAGAGATACCCGTAGTGCACCTTTATAGCCACCCAGTTATGTTGTGACGTTTGGTACACCCAAAGCATTCCTACGGTATCCGGGATTTGCACAATCTCATGGTCTAAGGAAATGATACTTGACATTAGAAAAGCTTTAGCATACGAACTACACGATCTTTGTGCTAGGGTTAGGATTGGGCCTTGTCCATCACATCATTCTCCTAATGATGTGATCCCGTTATCAACGACATCCAATGTCCATGGTTAGGAAATCGTAACCGTCTATTGATCAACGAGCTAGTCAACTAGAGGCTTACTAGGGACATGGTGTTGTCTATGTATCCACACATGTATCTGAGTTTCCCATCAATACAATTATAGCATGGATAATAAATGATTATCATGAACACGGAAGTATAATAATAATAACTAATTTATTATTGCCTCTAGGGCATATTTCCAACAGTCTCCCACTTGCACTAGAGTCAATAATCTAGTTCACATCGCCATGTGATTAACACTCACAGGTCACATCACCATGTGACCGACATCCAAAGAGTTTACTAGTGTCACTAAACTAGTTCACATCATCATGTTATTAAGACTCAATGATTTCTGGGGTTTGATCATGTTTTGCTTGTGAGAGAAGTTTTAGTCCACGGGTCTGCAACATTCAGATCCGTATGTACTTTGCAAATCTCTAGGTCATATTGTAAATGCTGCTTCCACGCTCCACTTGGAGCTATTCCAAATGGTTGCTCCACTATACGTATCCGGTTTGCTACTCAGAGTCATTCAGATAGGTGTTAAAGCTTGCATCGACATAACCCTTTACGTCGAACTCTTTATCACCTCCATAATCGAGAAACATGTCCTTATTACTCCAAGGACAATTTTGACCGCTGTCCAATGATCCATTCCTGGATCACTCTTGTACCCCTTTGCCAGACACGTGGCAAGGCACACATCAGGTGCGGTACTCAGCATAACATACTTTAGAGCCTACGTCTAAAGCATAGGGGATGACCTTCGTCCTTTCTCTCTCTTCTGCTGTGGTCGAGCTTTAAGTCTTAACTTCATATCTTACAACTTAGGCAAGAACTCCTTCTTTGACCGATCCATCTTGAACACCTTCAAGATCATGTCAAGGTATGTGCTCATTTGAAAGTACCATTAAGCGTTTTTGATCTATCCTCATAGATCTTGATGCTCAATGTTCAAGCAGCTTAATCCAGGTTTTCTATTGAAAAACACTTTTCAAACAACCCTATATGCTTTCGAAACTCTACAACATTTCGATCAAAATATGTTAGCAACATATACTCATCGAAATTCTATAGTGCTCCCACTCACTTCTTTGGAAATACAAGTTTCTCATAAACTTTGTATAAACCCAAAATCTTTGATCATCTCATGAAAGCGCACATTCCAACTCCGAGATGCTTACTCCAGTCCTTAGAAGGATTGCTGGAGCTTTGCATATTTGTTAGCACCTTTCAGGATTGTCAAAACCTTCTGGTTGTATCACATACAACCTTTCCTCAAGAAAAACGTCGAGGAAACAATTTTTGACATCCTATCTGCAGGATTTCATAAATAATTCAGTAACTGCTAATATAATTCCAACAGAATCTTAGCATCGCTATGAGTGAGAAAGTCTCACCGTAGTCAACTCCTTGAACTTGTCGGAAAACATCTTAACGACAAGTCGAGCCTTCTAAATGGTGACATACCATCATTGTCTGTCTTCCTTTTTAGAATAAATCTGTACCCAACAGCCTTACGACCATCAGGTAGTTCTTCCAAAGTCTACGCTTTGTTTTATACATGGATCCTCTCTCGGATTTTATGGCCTCGAGCCATTTGTAGGAATCTGGGCCCACCATCGCTTCTCCATAGCACGTAAGTTCATTGTTGTCTAGCAACATGACCTCCAAGTCAGGATTAAATACCACTCTGAAGTAGTACGCATCCTTGTCGACCTACGAGGTTTGGTAGTGACTTGATCTGAAGTTTCATGATCACTATCATTAGCTTCCACTTCAATTGGTGTGGGTGCCATAGGAACAACTTCCTGTGCCCTGCTACACACTAGTTGAAGTGATGGTTCAATAACCTCATCAAGTCTCCACCATCCTCCCACTCAATTTTTCAAGAGAAACTTTTTCTTCGAGAAAGGACCAGATTACAGAAACAATCCCTTATGCTTCTGGATTTGAGACAGGAGGTATACCCAACTGTTTTGGGTGTCCTATGAAGATGCATTTATCCGCTTTGGGGTTCGAGCTTATCAACCTGAAACCTTTTCACATAAGTGTCACAGCCCCAAACATTTAAGAAACGACAACTTAGGTTTCTCCAAACCATACTTCATACGGTGTCGTCTCAATGGAATTACGTGGTGCCCTATTTAAAGTGAATGTGGTTGTCTCTAATGCTTAACCCATGAACGATAGTGGTAATTCGATAAGAGACATCATGGTATGCCCCATGTCCAATGGGGTGCATCTATGATGTTCGGACACACCATCACACTATGGTGTTCCAGGCGGTGTTAGTTGTGAAACAATTTCCACAATGTCTCAATTGTGTACCAAACTCGTAACTCAGATATTCATCTCTACGATCATATCATAGACATTTTATCCTCTTGTCACGACGATCTCCAACTTCACTCTGAAATTACTTGAACCTTTCAATAATTCAGATTTCTGTTTCATCAAGTAAATATACTCAGTATCTACTCAAATCATTCGTGAAGTAAGAACATAACGATATCCACTGCGTGCCTCAGCACTCATTGGACTGCACACATCAAAATGTATTACTCCCAACAAGTTGCTTTCTTGTTCCATTTTACTGAAAACGAGGCTTTCAGTCATCTTGCCCATGTGGTATGATTTGCATGTCTCAAGTGATTCAAAATCAAGTGAGTCCAAACGATCCATCTGCATGGAGTTTCTTCATGCATATACACCAATAGACATGGTTCGCATGTATCAAACTTTTCAAAATGAGTGAGTCCAAAGATCCATCAACATGGAGCTTCTTCATGCGTTTTATACCAATATGACTTACATGGCAGTGCCACAAGTAGGTGGTACCATCATTACTATCTTATATCTTTTGGCATGAACATGTGTATCACTACGATCGAGATACAATAAACCATTCATTTTAGTTGCAAGACCATTGAAGGTATTATTCAAATAAACAGAGTAACCATTATTCTCCTTAAATGAATAACCGTATCGCGATAGACATAATCCAATCATGTCTATGCTCAACGCAAACACCAAATAACAATTATTTAGGTTTAACACCAATCTCGATGGTAGAGGGAGCGTGCGATGCTTGATCACATCAAGCTTGGAAAACTTCCAACACATATCGCAAGCTCACCTTTAGCTAGTCTCCGTCTACTCTGCAGCCTTTTATTTCGAGTTACTAACACTTAGCAACCGAACCGGTATCTAATACCCTGGTGCTACTAGGAGTACTAGTAAAGTACACATTAACATAATGTATATCCAATATACTTCTATCGACCTTGCCAGCCTTCTCATCTACCAAGTATCTAGGGTAATTCTGCTCCAGTGGCTGTTCCCCTTATTACAGAAGCACTTAGTATCGAGTTTGGGTTCAACCTTGGGTTTCTTCACTAGAGCAGCAGCTGATTTGCCGTTTCAGGAAGTATCCCTTCTTGCCCTTGCCCTTCTTGAAACTAGTGGTTTCACCAACCATCAACAATTGATGCTCCTTCTTGATTTCTACTTTTGCGGTGTCAAACATCGCGAATATCTCAAGGATCATCATATCTATCCCTGATATGTTATAGTTCATCATGAAGCTCTAGCAGCTTGGTGGCAATGACTTAGGAGAAACATCACTATCTCATCTGGAAGATCAACTCCCACTCGATTCAAGTGATTGTTGTACTCAGACAATCTGAGCACAATCTCAACGATTGAGCTTTTCTCCCTTCGTTTGCAGGCTAAGAAAATCGTCGGAGGTCTTATACCTCTTGACATGGGCACGAGCCTGAAATCCCAATTTCAGCCCTCGAAACATCTCATATGTTCCGCGACGTTTCGAAATCGTCTTTGGTGCCTCAACTCTAAACCGTTTAACTAAACTAACACGTAGTTATCAAAACGTGTGTGTCAGATGTTGGCAACATCCACAGACAACGTTCAAGGTTCAGCACACTGAGCGGTGCATTAAGGACATAAGCCTTCTTCGAAGCAACGAGGACAATCCTCGGTTTATGGACCTAGTCCGCATAATTGCTACTATCAACTTTCAACTGAATTTTCCCTAGGAACATATCTAAACAGTAGAACTAAAGCGCGAGCTTATGACATAATTTGCAAAGATCTTTTGACTATGTTCAGGATAATTAAGTTCATCTTATGAACTCCCACTCAAATAGACATCCCTCTAGTCATCTAAGGGATTACATGATCCAAGTCAACTAGGCCGTGTCCGATCATCACGTGAGACGGACTAGTCATCATCGGTGAACATCTTCATGTTGATCGTATCTACCATACGACTCATGCTCGACCTTTCGGTCTCTTGTGTTCGAGGCCATATGCGTACATGCTAGGCTCGTCAAGTTAACCTAAGTGTTTCGCGTGTGTAAATCTGGCTTACACCCGTTGTATGTGAACGTTAGAATCTATCACACCCGATCATCACGTGGTGCTTCGAGACAACGAACTTTTGCAATGGTGCACAGTTAGGGGGAACACTTTCTTGAAATTTTCATGCGGGATCATCTTATTTACTACCGTCATTCTAAGCAAATAAGATGCATAAAGATGATAAACATCACATGCAATCAAAAAGTGACATGATATGTCCAATATCATTTTGCTCCTTTTGATCTCCATCTTCGGGGCTCCATGATCATCATCGTCACCGGCATGACACCATGATCTCCATCATCATGATCTCCATCATCGTGTCTCCATGAAGTTGTCTCGCCAACTATTACTTCTACAACTATCCCTAACGGTTTAGCAATAAAGTAAAGTAATTACATGGCGTTGTTCATTGACACGCAGGTCATACAATAAATTAAGACAAGTCCTATGGCTCCTGCCGGTTGTCATACTCATTGACATGCAAGTCGTGATTCCTATTACAAGAACATGATCAATCTCATACATTACATATCATTCATCACATTCTTTTGGCCATATCACATCACATAGCATACCCTGCAAAAACAAGTTAGACGTCCTCTAATTGTTGTTTGCATGTTTTACGTGGCTGCTATGGGTTTCTAGCAAGAACGTTTCTTACCTACGCAAAAACCACAACGTGATATGTCAATTGCTATTTACCCTTCATAAGGACCCTTTTCATCGAATCCGATCCGACTAAAGTGGGAGGCGGCACCGCTAGCCACCTTATGCAACAAGTGCATGCCAGTCGGTGGAACCTGTCTCACGTAAGCATACGTGTAAGGTCGGTCCGGGCCGCTTCATCCCACGATGCCGCCGAATCAAGATAAGACTAGTAATGGCAATTAAATTGACAAAATCAACGCCCACAACTACTTTGTGTTCTACTCGTGCATAGAAACTACGCATAGACCTAGCTCATGATGCCACTGTTGGGGAACGTAGCAGAAATTCAAAATTTTCTACGCATCACCAAGATCAATCTACGGAGTAATCTAGCAACAAGGGAAAGGGGAATGCATCTACATAACCTTGTAGATCGCTAAACGGAAGCGTTCAAGTGAACGGGGTTGATGGAGTTGTACTCGTCGTGATCCAAATCACCGATGATCCTAGTGCCGAACAGACGGCACCTCCGCGTTCAACACACATGCAGCCCGGTGACGTCTCACATGCCTTGATCCAGCAAGGGGAGAGGAAGAGGTTGGGGAAGACTCCGTCCAGCAGCAGCACGATGGCGTGGTAGTGGTGGAGGAGCGTGGCACTCCAGCAGGGCTTCGCCAAGCACCGCAAGAGACGAGGAGGGAGAGAGGTAGGGCTGCGCCTTGGAGAGAATAACTCGCGTGTCTTGCAGCCCCCAATACCTCAAGTATATATAGGGGAAGGGGAGGGGCTGCGCCCCCATCTAGGGTTCCCTCCCTAGGGGTGGCGGCAGCCCCCAAAACCCATCTAGGGTGCGGCCAAGGGAGGAGAGAAGGGGGGGCGCACCTAGGGTGGGCCTTAAGGCCCATCTGGACCTAGGGTTTGCCCCCTCCCACTCTCCCTGCCCCTTGGGCCTTGGTGGGGGGCGCACCAGCCCACCTGGGGCTGGTCCCCTCCCACACTTGGCCCACGCAGCCTTCTGGGGCTAGTGGCCCCACCTGGTGGACCCCCGGGACCCTCCCGGTGGTCCCGGTACGTTACCGATAGAACCCGAAACATTTCCGGTCACCAAAACGGGACTTCCCATATATAAATCTTTAACTCCGGACCATTCCGGAACTCCTCGTGACGTCCAGGATCTCATCCGGGACTCCGAACAACATTCGGTAACCACATACATCTATTCCCTATAACCCTAGCGTCATCGAACCTTAAGTGTGTAGACCCTACGGGTTCGGGAACCATGCAGACATGACCGAGACAACTCTCCGGCCAATAACCAACAGCGGGATCTAGATACCCATGTTGGCTCCCACATGTTCCACGATGATCTCATCGGATGAACCACTATGTCGAGGATTCAATCAATCCCGTATTCAATTCCCTTTGTCTAGCGGTATAGTACTTGCCCGACATTCGATCGTCGGTATCCTGATACATTGTTCAATATCGTTACCGGCAAGTCTCTTTACTCGTTCCGTAACACATCATCCCGTGATCAACCCCTTGGTCACATTGTGCACATTATGATGATGTCCTACCGAGTGGGCCCAGAGATACCTCTCCGTCACACGGAGTGACAAATCCCAGTCTCGATTCGTGCCAACCCAACAGACACTTTCAGAGATACCCGTAGTGCACCTTTATAGCCACCCAGTTATGTTGTGGCATTTGGTACACCCAAAGTACTCTTACGGTATCCGGGAGTTGCACAATCTCATGGTCTAAGGAAATGATACTTGACATTAGAAAAGCTTTAGCATACAAACTACACGATCTTTGTGCTAGGCTTAGGATTGGGCCTTGTCCATCACATCATTCTCCTAATGATGTGATCCCGTTATCAACGACATCCAATGTCCATGGTTAGGAAACCGTAACCATCTATTGATCAACGAGCTAGTCAACTAGAGGCTTACTAGGGACATGGTGTTGTCTATGTATCCACACATGTATCTGAGTTTCCCATTAATACAATTATAGCATGGATAATAAACGATTATCATGAACACGGAAATATAATAATAATAGCTAATTTATTATTGCCTCTAGGGCATATTTCCAACAGGTTAGTCCCAAAAGTAATATAAAAGTGGGAAATAAAGCCCAATATAGTCCAAAATAGTAGATAAAGTAGCATGGAGCAATCGAAAATTATAGATATGTTGGAGACGTATCAGGCATCCCCAAGCTTAATTCCTGCTCGTCCTCGAGTACGTAAATGATAAAAAAGAATTTTTGTTGCGGAGTGATACTTTGGCATAATTTCAATGTAAATCTTCTTAATTGTGATATGAATTTTCAGATCCGAAAGATTCAAGACAAAAGTTCATATTGACACAAAAATAATAATACTTCAAGCATACTAATCAAAGCAATCATGTCTTCTCAAAATAACATAGCAAAAGAAAGTTCATCCCTACAAAATCATATAGTTAGGCTATGCTTCATTTTCATCACACAAAGATGTTCAAAACTTCTATACCCCCGATGACAAGCCAAGCAATTGTTTCATACTTAAATAATCTCAAACTTTTTCAACCTTCACGCAATACATGAGCGTGAGCCATGGATATAGCACTATGGGTGGAATAGAATATGATGATGGAGATTGTGTGGAGAAGACAAAAAAGGAGAAAGTCTCACATTGACGAGGCTAATCAACGGGCTATGGAGATGCCCATCAATTGATGTCAACATGAGGAGTAGGGATTGCCATGCAACGGATGCACTAGAGCTATGAATGCTCAACAAAAGAAAACTCGTGGGTGTGCATCCAACTCGCTTGCTCACGAAGACCTAGGGCATTTGAGTAAGCCCATCATAGGAATATACAAGCCAAGTTCTATAATGAAAAATTCCCACTAGTATAAAAAGACAACTTATGAGACTCACTACATGAGGAACAAGGTGCTACTTTGAAGCACAATATATGAGACTCACTACATAAAGAACTAGGTGCTACTTTGAAGCACAAGAGTGGAAAAAGAGATAGTAGCATTGCCCTTTCTTTTTCTTTTCTTTTTTTGGGTCTTTCTTTTTTTTCTTTTGGCCTTTCTCTTTTTTTTTAATTTGGGCAATGCTCTAATAATGATGATCATCACACTTCTATTGATTACAACACAAGGATTACAACTCGAAACTTAGAACAAGATATGACTCTATATGAATGCCTCCGTGATGTGCGGGATGGTGCAATGAATCAAGAGTGACATGTATGAAAAATAATGCATGGTGGCTTTGCCACAAATACGATGTCAACTACAAGATCATGCAATGGCAATATGACAAAAGTAATGTATGTCATGATGATGATGATGGAAGTTGCATGGCAATATATCTCGGAATGGCTATAGAAATGCCATGATAGGTAGGTATGGTGGCTGTTTTGAGGAAGATATAAGGAGGTTTATGTGTGATAGAGTATATCGTATCACGGGGTTTGGATGCACCGGCGAAGTTTGCGCCAACTCTCAAGGTGAGAAAGGGCAATGCACGGTACCGAAGAGGCTAGCAACGGCGGAAAGGTGAGAGTGCGTATAATCCATGGACTCAACATTAGTCAAAAGAACTCATATACTTATTGCAAAAATTTAGAAGTCATCAAAAATTCAAGTACTACGCGCATGCTCCTAGGGGATAGATTGGTAGGAAAAGACCATCGCTCGTCCCCGACCGCCACTCATAAGGATGCACAAGCCAGGTACACTTCATGTTTCAAATTTGTTACACAACTTTAACCATACGTGCATGCTACGGGATTTGCAAACTTCAACACAAGTATTTCTCAAATTCATAATCACCCAACAAGCATGACTTTGATATTATCACCTCCATATCTCAAAACAATTATCAAGCATCAAACTTATCTTAGTATTCAATTCACTCAAAAGAAAGTTTCACATATCTTGAACACCAAGTATATTAACATTAAGAAAATTACCATGCTATTAAAGACTCTCAAAATAATCTAAGTGAAGCATGAGAGATCAATAGTTTCTTTAAAACAAGATGCTATTAAAGACTCTCAAAATAATCTAAGTGAAGCATGAGAGATCAATAGTTTCTTTAAAACAAATCCACCACCGTTCTCTAAAATATCTAAGTGAAGTACTAGAGCAAAAATTATCACGCTCAAAAGATGTAAGTGAAGCACTATGAGCAAAACTATCAAGCTCAAAAGATATAAGTGAAGTACATAGAGTATTCTAACAAATTCCAATTCATGTATGGCTCTCTCAAAATATGTGTACAGCAAGGATGATTGTGGTAGACTAACAAGAAAATAAACAAATAATACAAGACTCTCCAAGCAAAACACATATCATGTTGGTGAATAAAAATATAGCTCCAAGTAAATTACCGATGGAAGTGGACAAAAGAGGGGATGCCTTCCGGGGCATCCCCAAGCTTTGACTTTTTGGTGTCCTTGGATTATCTTGGGGGTGCCATGGGCATACCCAAGCTTAGGCTCTTGCCACTCCTTGTTCCATTATCCATCAAAAGAATTCACCCAAAACTTGAAAACTTCACAACACAAAACTCAACAGAAATCTCGTGAGCTCCGTTAGAGAAAGAAAACAAAAGACTACTTCAAGGTACTGTAATGAACTAATTATTTATTTATATTGGTGTTAAACCTACTGTATTCCAACTTCTCTATGGTTTATAAACTAATTTACTAGCCATAGCTTCATCAAAATAAGCCAACAACACACGAAAAACAGAATCTGTCAAAAACAGAACAGTCTGCAGAAATCTGTAACTAACGCAAACTTATGGAACTCTAACAATTCTACCAAAATAGGAAGTCCTGGAAAATTTGTTTATTGATCAGCATCAAAAAGAATCAACGCAAAATCACGTTCCTGTGATTTATCATTACTAAATTCGTGCGTGCAAAGTTTCTGTTTTTCAGCAGAATCAAATCAACTATCATCGTAGGTTATCCTATAGGTTCTACTTGGCACAAACACTAATTAAAACATAAAACCACATCCAAACAGAAGGTATATAGATTATTTATTCCTAAATAGAAGAAAAAACAAAAACACAAAATAAAATTGGGTTGCCTCCCAACAAGCGCTATCGTTTAACGCCCCTAGCTAGGCATAAAAGCAAGGATAGATCTAGGTATTGCCATCTTTGGTAGGCAATCCATAAGTGGCTCTCATGATAGATTCATATGGTAATTTTATTTTATTTCTAGGGAAGTGTTCCATACCCTTCTTTAAGGGAAATTGGAATCTAATATTCCCTTCCTTCATATCAATAATTGCACCAATCGTTCTAAGGAAAGGTCTACCAAGAATAATAGGACATGAAGGATTGCAATCTATACCAAGAACGATAAAATCTATGGGCACATAATTCCTATTTGCAACAATAAGAACATCATTAATTCTTCTCATAGGTTTTTTAATAGTGGAATCCGCAAGATGCAAGTTTAGAGAGCAATCATCAAAATCATGGAAATCTAGCAAATCACATAAAGTTTTGGGGATAGTAGAGACCCTAGCACCCAAATCACACAAAGCATGGAACTCAAAATCTTTAATTTTAATTTTAATAGTAGGTTCTCATTCATCATAGAGTTTTCTAGGGATAGAAACTTTCAACTCAAGTTTTTCTTCATAAGATTGCATCAAAGCATCAACAATATGTTCGGTAAAGGCCTTATTTTGACTATAAGCATGGGGAGAATCTAGCTCGGATTGCAACAAGGAAATACAAACAATCAAAGAGAAATTTTCATAATTAAATTCCTTGAGATCCAAAATAGTGGGTTTAGCAACATCACGGTTTTTATTTATTTCAATCCCACTTTCATCAATTTCATCATCAAGATCTAGAAACTCCGAATTCTTAAAATGCCTTCTAGGTAAAGGAAGATCATATTCAGATTCATCAAGATTCATATTGCAAAACAAAGGTTTAATGGGGGACACATCAATAACTTTTAGATCTTCATCTTGATTTTCATAGGGATTCGGTTTAGTGGCCATCTTATTGACTAAGGTAGCTTGCATATCCGAAATTTCAGCGGTCATCTTTTCAAGACAGGCAATTTGGGCCCTTATACCATCAAATTCTTTAGACATATCATCGAGTTCTATATTCATAAAGCTCATAAAACTTTTTTGTTCCTTAACTTCGTTTCTAAAGAAATTATTGTGCTCAAATTGCAAAACCATAAACTTTTTGACATTGCTTTCGATCTCCTCTAGCCTTTTAAGGTGAAGGTCACCAAATCTAGGTAGAGCCATCGCAACAAATAAGCAAACAAACACACGAACAAGCAGAAAGGCAAAGGGAAAAAGGCAAACGGAAAAGAGAGGAGGAGATTGGGAAAGAGAGGGCAAATAAAACGGCAAGGGTGAAGTGGGGGAGAGGAAAACGAGAGGCAAATGGCAAATAATGTAATGCGAGAGATAGGGATTGCGATGGGTACTTGGTATGGTTGACTTGCTTGCGTGAGCCTCCCCGGCAACGGCGCCAGAAATACTTCTTGCTACCTCTTGAGCACTACGTTGGATTTCCCCGAAGAGGAGAGGATGATGCAGCAAAGTAGCGTAAGTATTTCCCTCGGTTTTTGAGAACCAAGGTATCAATCCGAAGAGGAGACCACGACAAGTCCTCGTACCTACACAAAGCGATAGCAACTCGCAACCAACGCTTAGGGGTTGTCAATCCTTCACGGTCACTTACGAGAGTGAGATCGATAAAGATAATATTTTAGTATTTTGATAGATAGATGCAAAGTAAAAAGTAAAGGCAAAGTAAAAACAAAGCAAGTAAATAAAGTGATAGAGATTGATATGATGAGAATAGACCTAGGGGCCATAGGTTTCACTAGTGGATTCTCTCAAGAGCATAGATATTCTACGGTGGGTGAACAAATTCTGTTGAGCAATTGATGAATTGAGCATAGTTATGAGTATATCTAGGCAATGATCATGTATATAGGCATCACGTCCAAAACAAGTAGATCGAAGCGATTACGCATCTACTACTATTACTCCGGTCATCGACCGCTATCCAAACATGCATCTAGAGTAAGTTAAAAAAGAGTAACGCCGTAAGCAAGATGACATGATGTAGAGGATAAATTCATGCAATATGATAAAAAACATCTTGTTATCCTCGATGGCAACAATACAATCGTGCCTTGCTGCCTTATACATCCTTGGGTAAGGACACCGCAAGATTGAACCCAAAGCTAAGCACTTCTCCCATTGCAAGAACTACCAATCTAGTTGGCCAAACCAAAAAAGGATAATTCGAAGAGACTTGCCAAGATAACTCAATCATACATAAAAGAATTCAGAGAAGATTCAAATATTTTCCATAGATAATACTGGATCATAAACCCACAATTCATCGGTCTCAACAAACACACAGCAAAAAGAAGATTACATCGAATAGATCTCCACGAGAGAGGGGGAAAACATTGTATTGAGATCCAAAAAGAGAGAAGAAGCCATCTAGCTACTAGCTATGGACCCGAAGGTCTTAAGTAAACTACTCACACTTCATCGAAGGGGCTATGGTCATGATGTAGAAGCCCTCCATGGTGGATGCCCCCTCCGGCGGAGCTCTGGAATAGGCCCCAAGATGGATCTCGTGGATACAGAAGGTTGCGGTGGTGGAATTAGGTTTTTGGCTCCTGTTCTGATCGTTCAGGGATACGTAGGTATATATAGGAGGAAGGAGTACGTCGGTGGAGCTCCGAGGGGCCCACGAGGTAGGGGGCGCGCCTAGGGGGGCGCCCTCCACCCTCGTGACCTCCTCAGGCACTACTTGGAGTAGGGTCCAAGTCTCCTGGATCATGTTCGGTTGGAAAATCACGATCCCGAAGGTTTCATTCCATTTGGACTCCATTTGATATTATGTTTCTTCGAAATACTGAAAAAGGCAAAAAACAGCAATTCTGGGCTGGGCCTCCGGTTAGTAGGTTAGTCCCAAAAGTAATATAAAAGTGGAAAATAAAGCCCAATATAGTCCAAAATAGTAGATAAAGTAGCATGGAGCAATCAAAAATTATAGATACGTTGGAGATGTATCAATGGGTTGCTAGAGTGACAGAAGCTTAAACCCTAGTTTATTTATTGCTTCATAAGGGGCTGATTTGGATCCATATGTTTCATGCTATGGTTAGGTTTACCTTAATACTTGTTTAGTAGTTGCGGATGCTTGCAATAGGGGTTAATCATAAGTGGGATGCTTGTCCAAGAAAGGGCAGTACCCAAGCACCGGTCCACCCACATATCAAATTATCAAAGTAACGAACGCGAATCATATGAGTGTGATGAAAACTAGCTTGACGATAATTCCCATGTGTCCTCGGGGGCGCTTTTCTCTATATAAGAACTTGTCCAGGCTTGTC
The DNA here is from genome assembly GCA_021437245.1 of Aegilops speltoides. Taxonomy (NCBI): domain Eukaryota; kingdom Viridiplantae; phylum Streptophyta; class Magnoliopsida; order Poales; family Poaceae; genus Aegilops; species Aegilops speltoides. The sequence goes on from CM038142.1 coordinate 408,336,862, forward strand.
CTTTGCTACAAAAAGGATGGTGCCATCTTGCTGCACCATATTTACTTTCATTACTTGTTACCTATTACAAATTACCTTATCATAAAACTATTTGTTACCTGTAATTTTAGTGCTTGCAGAGAATACCTTACTAAAAACCGCTTGTGATTTCCTTTTGCTCCTCGTTGGGTTCGGCACTCTTACTTATCAAAAGGACTACGATAGATCCTCTATACTTTTGGGTCATCAAGACTCTTTTCTGGCGCCGTTGCCGGGAAGTGAAGCACCTTTGGTAAGTGGAACTTTGTAAGGAAAAATTTATATAGTGTGCTGAAGTTTACTGTCACTTGTTACTATGGAACATAATCCTTTGAGGGGCTTGTTCGGGGTATCTTCACCCCGACCAGTAGAGCAAAGAGTTGCTTCTCAACCTACTGAACCTACTAAAAATGTTTACTTTGAAATTCCTTCGGGTATGATAGAGAAACTGCTAGCTAATACTTTTACAGGAGATGGACCATTGCATCCCGATTTACACCTAATCTATGTGGATGAAGTTTGTGGCTTATTTAAGCTTGCATGTATGCCCGATGATGTTATCAAGAAGAATGTCTTCCCTTTATCTTTGAAGGGAGAGGCATTGACATGGTTTAGGCTATGTGATGATATGGGATCATGGAACTACAAATGATTGAAATTGGAATTTCATCAGAACTTTTATCCTATGCATCTTGTTCATCGTGATCGTAATTATATTTATAATTTTTGGCCTCGCGAAGGAGAAAGCATCTCTCAAGCTTGGGGGAGACTTAAGTCAATGTTATATTCATGCCTCAATCATGAGCTCTCAAGAGAAATGATTATTCAAAAATTTTATGCTCAGCTTTCTCCCAACAATCGCTCCATGCTCGATACTTCTTGTACTGGTTCCGTTATGATGAAGACTATCGAATTCAGATGGGATTTATTGGAAAGAATTAAACGCAACTCTGAAGATTGGGATCTCGATGAAGGTAAGGAGTCAGGTATGACACTTAAGTTTGATTGTGTTAAATCTTTTATGGATACCGATGCTTTTTGTGAATTTAGCACTAAATATGGACTTGACTCTGAGATAGTAGCTTCTTTCTGTGAATCATTTTCTACTCATGTTGACCTCCCTAAGGAGAAGTAGTTTAAATATAATCCTCCCACTAAAGTAAAAGTAGTTGCACCTATTACAGTTGAAGAAAAGACTATCACTTATAATGATCCTATTGTTCCTACTACCTATATTGAGAAACCACCTTTCCCTGTTAGGATAAAGGATCATGCTAAAGCTTCAACTGTGGTTCGTAAGAGTAATACTAGAACATATACACCACCTGAGCAAACTACAGTTGAACCTAGTATTGCTATGGTTAAATATCTCTTGGCTGATAATATTGATGGGCATGTTATTTATTTCTGTGATGCAGCTGCTAGAATTGCTAGACCCGACACTAAGAAACATAGACCTGTTGTAGGCATGCCTATTATTTCTGTTAAAATAGGAGATCATTGTTATCATGGCTTATGTGATATGGGTGCTAGCGCCAGTGCAATACCTCATTCCTTATATAAAGAAATTATGCATGATATTGCACCTGCTGAGATAGAAGAAATTGATGTTACAATTAAGCTTGCCAATAGAGATACTATTTCACCAATTGGGATTGTTAGAGATGTTGAAGTCTTGTGTGGGAAAGTTAAATATCATGCTGATTTTCTTGTTCTTGGTTCCCCACAAGATGACTTTTGTCCCATTATATTTGGTAGACCCTTCTTGAATACTATTAATGCTTAAGATAGATTGTGAAACGGATGTTGTTACTATTGGTTTGGGGGATATGTCTCATGAGTTTAATTTTGCTAAATTTCGTAGAAAACCCCATGATAAAGAATTCCCTAGTAAGGATGAAATTATTGGTCTTGCTTCTATGGTTGTTCCTCCTAATGATCCTTTAGAATGATATTTGCTAGACCATGAAAATGATATGTTTATGAATGAAAGAAGGGATATAGATGAATTATTCTTTAAACAGGGACCTATTTTGAAACACAACTTGCATGTTGAAATCCTAGGGGATCCCCCTCCACCCAAGGGTGATCCCGTGTTTGAGCTTAAACCCTTACTTGATACCCATAAATATGCTTATCTTGATGAAAAGAAGATATATCCTATTATTATTAGTGCTAACCTTTCAGAGCAGGAAGAGGAGAGATTGTTGAAAACTCTAAAGAAGCACCATGCTACTATTGGATATACTCTTGATGATCTTAAGGGCATTAGTCCCACTTTATGTCAACACATGATAAATTTGGAGAAAGATGCCAAACCAATTATTGATCACCAAGGACGGTTAAATCCTAAGATGAAAGAAGTGGTAAGAAAGGAAATACTAAAGCTCCTGGAGGTAGGTATAATTTATCCCATTGCTGATAGTCAGTGGGTAAGCCATGTCCATTGTGTCCCTAAGAAGGGAGGTATTATTGTTGTTCCTAATGATAAAGATGAATTTATCCCGCAAAGAATTATTGCAGGTTATAGGATGGTAATTGATTTCCATAAGTTAAATAAAGCTACTAAAAAGGATCATTACCCTCTACCTTTTATTGATCAAATGCTAGAAAGATTATCTAAACATACACATTTTTGCTTTCTAGATGGTTACTCTAGTTTCTCTCAAATACCTGTGTCAGCAGAGGATCAAGAAAAGACGACTTTTACTTGCCCTTTCGGTACTTTTTCTTATAGATGTATGCCTTTTGGTTTATGTAATGCACCTTCTACCTTTCAAAGATGCATGATGGCTATATTCTCTGACTTTTGTGAAAAGATTTGTGAGGTTTTCATGGATGATTTCTCCGTTTATGGGTCTTCTTTTGATGATTGCGTGAGCAACCTTGATCGAGTTTTGCAGAGATGTGAAGATACTAGTCTCGTCTTGAACTGGGAGAAGTGCCACTTTATGGTTAATGAAGGTATTGTCTTGGGGCATAAAATTTCTGAAAGAGGTATTGAAGTTGATAAAGCTAAGGTTGATGATCTTGAAAAGATGTCGTGTCCCAAGGACATTAAAGGTATAAGAAGTTTCCTTGGTCATGCCTATTTTTATAGGAGGTTCATTAAGGACTTCTCTAAAATTTCTAGGCCTCTGACTAATCTCTTACAAAAAGATATTCCTTTTGTCTTCGATGATGATTGTGTAGAAGCATTTGAAATACTTAATAAAGCTTTGATTTCTGCACCTATTGTTCAACCACCTGATTGGAATTCACCTTTTGAAATTATATGTGATGCTAGTGATTATGTTGTAGGTCCTGTTCTAGGACAAGGAGTTGATAAGAAACTAAATGTTATTCAATATGCTAGTAAAACTCTAGACAGTGCCCAGAGAAATTATGCTACTACTGAAAAAGAATTCTTAGTAGTTGTATTTGCTTGTGATAAGTCCAGACCTTATATTGTTGATTCTAAAGTAACTATTCACACTGATCATGCTGCTACTAAATATCTTATGGAAAAGAAAGATGCTAAACCTAGACTTATTAGATGGGTTCTCCTACTACAAGAATTTGACTTGCATATTATTGATAGAAAGGGAGCTGAGAACCCCGTTGCAGACAACTTGTCTAGGTTAGAGAATATTCTTGATGACCCACTACCTATTGATGATAGCTTTCCTGATGAACTATTAGCTTTCATAAATGCTTCTCGTACCGCTCCATGGTATTCTGATTATGCTAATTACATTGTTGCTAAATTTATAACACCTAGTTTCAAATACCAGCAAAAGAAAAAGTTTTTCTATGATTTAAGACATTACTTCTGGGATGACCCACACCTTTATAAAGAAGGAGTAGATGGTGTTATTAGACGTTGTGTACCTGAGCATGAACAGGAACAGATCCTATGCAAGTGTCACTCTGAGGCTTATGGAGGACACCACGCTGGAGATAGAACTGTGCATAAGGTATTGCAATCCGGTTTTTATTGGCCTACTCTCTTCAAAGATGCACGTAAGTTTGTTTTGTCTTGTGATGAATGTCAAAGAATTGGAAATATTAGTAGACGTCAAGAAATGCCTATGAATTATTCTCTTGTTATTGAACCATTTGATGTTTGGGGCTTTGATTATATGGGACCGTTTCCTTGTTCTAATGGGTATACACATATTTTAGTTGCTATTGATTACGTTACTAAGTGGGTAGAAGCTATTCGAACTAGTAGTGTTGATCATAACACCTCTATTAAGATGCTTAAGGAAGTTATTTTTCCGAGGTTTGGAGTCCCTAGATACCTAATGACTGATGGTGGTTCACATTTTATTCATGGTGCTTTTCATAAAATGCTTGCTAAGTATGATGTTAATCATAGAATTGCATCTCCATATCACTCGCGGTCTAGTGGTCAAGTAGAATTGAGTAACACAGAGATTAAATTGATTTTACAAAAGACTGTTAATAGATCTAGAAAGAATTGGTCCAAGAAACTTGATGATGCATTATGGGCTTATAGAACTGCATACAAGAATCCCATGGGTATGTCTCCATATAAAATGGTTTATGGAAAAGCATGTCACTTACCTCTCGAACTAGAACATAAGGCATATTGGGCCATTAAAAAGCTCAATTATGATTTCAAACTTGCTGGTGAGAAGAGGTTATTTGACATTAGCTCACTTGATGAATGGAAAACCCAGGCCTACGAGAATGCCAAATTGTTTAAAGAAAAAGTTAAAAGATGGCATGACAAAAGGATACAAAAGCGTGAGTTTGATGTAGGCGATTGTGTGTTGGTATTCAACTCTCGTTTAAGATTTTTTGCAGGAAAACTTCTCTCTAAATGGGAAAGCTCTTACATTATCGAGGAGGTCTATCGTTCTGGTGCCATATAAATCAACAACTTCGAAGGCACAAATCCGAAGGTGGTGAACGGTCAAAGAATCAAACATTATATCTCAGGTAATCCTATAAATGCTGAAACTAATGTTATTGAAACTGTAACCCCGGAGGAATACATAAGGGACACTTTCCAGAACGTTTCAGACTCCAAAAAGGAATAGGTATGTGGTACGGTAAGTAAACCGACTCCAAAACAGTTCTAATAGCAATATTTCTCCATTTTGGAATATTTAAGAAAATAGGAAAATAAGAAGTAGTCCGGGAAGGACACGAGGCATCCACGAGGGTGGAGGGCGCGCCCCCCTACCTCGTGGGCACCTTGTGTGCTCTTCAGACTCTGTTTTCTTGCAGGATACTTCTTTTGGTCGGTAAAAATTCATTATATAATCTCCTAAAGGTTTTGACCACCGTATCACGCAAATATCCTCTGTCTTTGTTTGGAGTTGTTTTCTGTCAAATTTGTCAAGGCCAGGCATCATGTCGTCACCCTCCTCCAACAATGAAAGCAACGATGCTTGGTTGATGAAGATGGAGCTGAAGAAAGAAGAACCCGGAGAGATCAACAAGGAGGATAGGATCAAGAAGGTCATGGAGGATCAAGCTCCAGCGGCAGAAGAAGAAGACATCCGACCTCTTCCCAACCTCTTTACCCAACTGAGATTGAAGCTTTCAAGATTATTGAGTTAGCTCGCATACAAAACAAGTATCTCACATGTGAAAATATTTTGTTGAAGGATCATATCATCGCACTCAAGGGCATTATCCGCAAATTGGAATAGCTTCTACGCTCAATGTGCGATTATTCATCATCACCACCTTCTTCACCAGCAAAAGAGACATAATCACATGGGTATGGGCACTCCCCTTGGCAACTGCCAAGCTTGGGGGAGGTGCCCCGGTATCGTATCACCATCACTCCTATCTTTACCGTTTTACTTAGTTCGATCCTTTTAGTACTACCTTGATCTAGTAGAATAAAGTTTTGGTATGATTTAGTTTTGAGTTTTGCCTTATGATCCCTCTATGTAATCGAGTCCGTGAGCTATATATAATAAAGATTAGTGTTGAGTCAAGGGCTTTGCTATCTTGCTATGATCTTAAGGGAATAAAAAGAGTAAAAAGAAATAAAAGAGATCATATTGATCTTAGGGAGAGTAATGACTTCACATATAAAGAGTATGATGATTAAAAGTTGTTGAGAGTTGGCAAACATAGTTTTGGTCATCGTTGCAATTAATAGGAAGTGATAAAGAAAGAGAGGTTTTCACATATAAATATACTATCTTGGACATCTTTTATGATTGTGAGCACTCATTAAAGTATGACATGCTAAAGAGTTGATGCTGGACAAGGAAGACAACATAATGGGTTATGTTTTCTCATATCTGAATTAAAGTATATTGTCATGGATCATCCAACATGTTGAGCTTGCCTTTCCCCCTCTTGCTAGCCAAATTCCTTGCACCAAGTAGAGATACTACTTGTGCTTCCAAATATCCTTAAACCCAGTTTTGCCATGAGAGTCCACCATATCTACCTATCGATTGAGTAAGATCCCTCAAGTAAGTTGGCATGTTGCATGCAATAAAAATTGCTCTCTAAATATGTATGACTTATTAGTGTGGAGAAAATAAGCTTTATACGATCTTGTGATATGGAAGCAATAAAAGCGACGGACTGCATAATAAAGCTCTGTATCACAAGTGGCAATATAAAGTGATGTTCTTTTTCATTAAGATTTCGTGCATCCAACCAAAAAGCACATGACGACCTCTGGTTCCCTCTGCGAAGGGCCTGTCTTTTACTTCTTGTCTTACATTAAGAGTCATGGTGATCTTCACCTTTCCTTTTTACATTTTATCCTTTGGCAAGCACCTCGTGTTGGAAAGATCCTGATATATATGTCCAATTGGATGTAAGTTAGCATGAACTATTATTGTTGACAGTACCCTTGAGGTAAAAGGTTGGGAGGCAACACTATAAGCCCCTATCTTTCTCTGTGTCCGATTAAAACTCCATACACATAAGTATTGCGTGAGTGTTAGCAATTGTGAAAGACTAAATGATAGTTGAGTATGTGGACTTGGTGAAAAGTTCTTATATTGACTCTTTCTGATGTTATGATAAATTGCAATTGCTTCAATGACCAAGATCATAGTTTGTTGATTCTCAATGAAGTTTTTGATTCATACTTGACATTGTGGATAGATTATTACTTGAGCATAAGAAATCATATGACAGAATATATTTATGTTGCTATTATAAGAATGATCATGATGCCCTCATGTCCGTATTTTATTTTATCGACACCTCTATCTCTAAACATGTGGACATATTTTTCGATATCGGCTTCCTCTTGAGGACAAGCAAGGTCTAAGCTTTGGGGAGTTCATACATCCATTTTGCATCATACTTTTATATCAATATTTATTGCATTATGGACTGTTATTACACGTTATGTCACAATACTTATGCCTAATTGCCTATTCTCTCTTATTTTACAAGGTTTACATGAAGAGGGAGAATGCTGGCAGCTGGGATTCTGGGCTGGAAAAGGAGCAAATATTAGAGACCTATTCTGCACAACTCCGAAAGTCCTGAAACTCCAAGAAAGTCATTTTTGGATTTAATAAAAAATATTGAGCCGAAGAAATACCAGAGGGGGGCCACCCACCGTCCACGAGGGTGGGGGCGCTTTACCCCCTGGGCGCAACCCCCTGCCTCATGGGCCCCCTGGCAGCCCTCCGGTGGCCATCTTCTGCTATATGAAGTCTTTTACCCTGAAAAAAAATCATAAGCAAGCTTTCGGGAAGAAACTCCGCCGCCACGAGGCGGAACCTTGGCGGAACCAATCTAGGGCTCCGGCGGAGCTGTTCTGCCGGGGAAACATCCCTCCGGGAGGGGGAAATCATCATCATCACCATCGATCCTCTCATCGGGAGGGGGTCAATCTCCATCAACATCTTCACCAGCACCATTTCCTCTCAAACCCTAGTTCATCTCTTGTATCCAATCTTTGTCCCAAAACCTCAGATTGGTACCTGTGGGTTGCTAGTAGTGTTGATTACTCCTTGTAGTTGATGCTAGTTGGTTTATTCGGTGGAAGATCATATGTTCAGATCCTTTATGCATATTAATACTCCTCTGATTATGAACATGAATATGATTTGTGAGTAGTTACGTTTGTTCTTGAGGACATGAGAGAAGTCTTGCTATTAGTAGTCATGTGAATTTGGTATTCATTCGATATTTTGATGAGATGTATGTTATCTCTCCTCTAGTGGTGTTATGTGAATGTCGACTACATGACACTTCACCATTATTTGGGCCTAGAGGAAGGCATTGGGAAGTAATAAGTAGATGATGGGTTGCTAGAGTGACAGAAGCTTAAACCCTAGTTTATGCATTGCTTCGTAAGGGGCTGATTTGGATCCATATGTCTCATGCTATGGTTAGGTTTACCTTAATACTTGTTTTGTAGTTGGGGGTGCTTGTAATAGGGGTTAATCATAGGTGGGATGCTTGTCCAAGAAAGGGCAGTACCCAAGCACCGGTCCACCCACATATCAAATTATCAAAGTAACGAACGCGAATCATATGAGTGTGATGAAAACTAGCTTGACGATAAATCCCATGTGTCCTCGGGAGCGCTTTTCTCTATATAAGAACTTGTCCAGGCTTGTCCTTTGCTACAAAAAGGATTGGGCCATCTTGGTCCACCTTATTTACTTTCATTACTTGTTACCCGTTACAAATTACCTTATCACAAAACTATCCGTTACCTGTAATTTCAGTGCTTGCAGAGAATACCTTACTGAAAACCGCTTGCCATTTCCTTCTGCTCCTTGTTGGGTTCGGCACTCTTACTTATTGAGAGGACTACGATAGATCAACTACACTTGTAGGTCATCACACCTCGGGCCAGCGCGGCCAGATCGCACTTTGCACGAGAAATTACACACCATGTTTCGTTGACATGTGGTCCCGTTCCAACATGTCAGTGAGACGACAGCGAGTACTTTTCTACTATTTCCGAACGGACGTGTAGGCCGGGTGTCACATCCCTGGTCCTGGTATGCAGTAGGCTAGCCCTTCATGTGTGCATCATGTTTAACTTTTCAAATGAATTTGAAATGGGGATGTTCAAACCCTAGCACCAAATGGAATTCAAATAGGTTCAACCTAAAAATAATCTTAGTGAATCCAAATGGCTTTCAAAAATGTTCATCATTTCTGGAAAATGCTAGAACCATAACTAGAGGTGTTGCACATTTTTCCATGACATATTTGGTCACTGAATTAAATCATATGTACTTTGCATTTGGGCATTTAAATGCTAGTAAATATGCTAAATGCTTAAATAATTCCGAACTTAAGTGTGGGCTATTAGGAATAATCCCAACAGAGCCCACAATTATTTGCAGGATTTTTGGGAACGTTTTAGTATTTATAATAAAGCCATCAAATTGCAGAAGAAATAGAAAAGAGAAATAAAAATAGGAAAGAACAGTAGGCCACTGGGCCACCTACCTAGACCTACAGGCGCCACCAACTGCCCAAGCCTGCGCTGCAGTGCCGGCCCAGCCCACGACCGCTTCCTCCTGTCGTCTTCCTCCTCGCTGGAAGGGCGGAGGCGCGTGGCCGCCCAGCCGGCCACCTCTGCTTCCGCTGACGCCTGGCGACCCAGACGCCACGCCACCCCTGGCCCCCTCTAGACTCTTCCCACGCCCATCCCCCTCCTCTGTCTCTCTCCCTCGCCGTTCCCCATCTCACCGAGCGGGTCTGTCGCCGCCGTTCACCGTAGCCGTAGCCACAGCCTCCCCCTCGACCTCTCCCCGCGTTCTGAAGGACCGCCACGACCCCCTCTTCCTCCTCGATGACTTCCGCAAGCCCGGACGCGCCGTAGAGCGGCCTTCGACGCCGTCTTCTTCCTCGATGTCGTGGATCGCCGCCGTCGATTTCTCCGCGTACAGGACCTCCCCGAGCACCCTGAGCATCTCCGCGAGATCACCGTGAGCCCCTCTTCCTCTCCCCTCTTCTTTCAAGCTCGCTCAGTCGCTAGCTCCATTTCCCACAGCGGCGAGAGCTTCTGCCGCACGCCATCAGCGTAGCCATGGCCACAACCATATAAGCTTGCACCGAGCTCGCCATCGCTTGCACCAGTACATTCCCACAAGTCGAACACGACCACCCGCTGCTCCTAACGTCTCCGGTAATGCCATTTCGAGAAACGGCCGAACTCCGGCCGCCGCACAAGTCGCTGCCGCCGTCGATTTAGGCCACCGGAGCCGCTGTTGCGTGCACCACTCGACGCGGACGAGCCTCCCCATCGCGTAGATGCCCTCCGCCGGCCATTTGGTCGCCGGAGGAGGAAACCCGAGCGCCTCCGCCGTCCCTGGCCTCGCCGGCGACGAGCCGCCGGTCAACTCCGGTGAGTTTGACCCGGGGTTGACCATAGTTTGACCCTCCCTGGGTCGCTGACAAGTGGGCCTAGGCCCCAGCTAATCCTAGTTTAGTTTTTAATTAAGTTTAATTATTTCCACTAACATTTTTAGTTAGTAGTAGTTTAACACTAATTAATTTAGATTAGTTAGTTAGTCACTGACATGTGGGTCCCAGCCGTCAGGTTTGACCTGGAGGCGCCCTGTTGACCTCTTGACGTCATGATGATGTTAGGTCGACTTGATGAAACTTATTTTCTGGATTTATTTTTATATAAGAAATTCCAGAAAATACCCAAAACTTCTAAAATTCATAGAAATTCAACCGTAATTCCAAATGAAATAAATTATATATGAAAAATGATCAGAAAAATCCAATCTATCCATCTGTACCATTTTCATGCATGTTAGAACAACTTACAGCTGCTGTTTAGCACAAATCACATTAATGGCATTTAAACCTTCACATATGGAGTTTGAATTTGAACCCTTGGTTCAAACCAACTTCATTTAATATGGTTGCTAGTTGCATTAGCTCAATCAACAGCATATAGCCATGACATTATCATGCATCATAATTGTTGCATTGCATTGATTGTGTTCCTCTTTGTTTGCCGGTAATTGTCCCCTCTCGATAGACGTGGTTTCGACGATGAGTTCGATGACACCGATGAAGAACTATATTATCTTGAAGTGCGTGCAAGCAAAACCCCTTGTTCATTCGATACAATCCCACTCTCTCTCCTGCTCTCTTTTACTGCATTAGGACAACAACAATTCATTTGTTACTTGCTGCGGTAGCTGAACCCTTTATCCTTTGCATGACTGTCATTCCACATAAATAGATGAAACCCACTAGCATGAGTAGGAGTTGTTTGAGCCCTGTTGTGCCTACTCATTCATGCTTGTTTGTCATGCTGCTCATTGCTTAGAGTTGAGTCGGTCGATTCATCGAGGATGAATCGAGAGGTGTGTGAACATGTCCTCTTGTGTGTGTGAGCTAAGTGTGTGAACACGATTTGGTAAAGGTAGCGGTGAGAGGCCATGTAGGAGTACATGGTGGGTTGTCTCATTGCAGCCGTCCTCGAGAACTGAGTTCTATGTTTGTGATCCATGATTCAGCTACTACCACGCATTGGGCCCGAAACCAATGGACCCTCTCGACTTCTTAATCACCCTTGTCCTCTGTCCGGGGAGTTGCAAGTAGTTTCGGTGTTTGTAGTATCTTTGGAGGCCGTGCTTGTGCTGACCGTAGGGGTGGGCTGTGATCACGGTAGGCACGTGGTCGGTAAACCGGCGCCCGTTTGGTGTCACGGAACCTGTACACATCGTTTGGGGCTGTGGCGAAACTTGGCGGATCTCCTCATGGATGGAACCGAATAGGCGATAAACTGGACTAGGGACTTGAGTGTTTAGGTAGGTCGTGGCCGACACCCACGTTGGGCTTCCGCTTGAAGGTTGCCGAGTACATGTCGTGTAAACGGCGGTAAGTGGTGAGCGTGTGTGAAGAAGTACACCCTGCGGGGTTAACATCATCTATTGAATAGCCGTGTCGCGGTAATGGACTTGGGTTGCCTATAACAGTTCATAGAGAAGTGAAAATGGATACTCTAAAATCGCAAGATAAGCGTGAGTGCTATGGATGGCGTTCTCGTAGGAAGGCGGGGGCGGATCCATAGTGGTGTATTGATATGGTGAATATGTGGACTCGTGTGCGCCACCTCAAAAGAGTTATTTGCGATCGTAGTTCGGGATAGCCACCGAGTCAAAGCTGGCTTCTTTGCAGTTAAACCCCACCACCCCTTTGTTGATAATGATGCATATGTAGTTAGCTCGATGTAAGTCTTCTTTGGGTACATTTGTACTCACGTTGCCTATTTTATGTTTTTGCGAGAGACTTGGTCTCGCTAGTAGTTCCATGTGGACTTGACGTTTAGCTTGTTACCTCAGCTACGATCTTGTGCCCTCGGCAGAGATCAGTAGATAGTCGGGCTTTTCAGCCTTTTTCATTTGTAGATGTCGTACTCAGACATGTTAAGCTTCCGCTTGTGCTTTGATTTGTATGCTCTGAATGTTGGGTCATGAGACCCCTGTTTGTAATATCGCTCCTCGGAGCCTAATGAATACATACTTGAGTCGTAGAGTCATGTTGTGATGCCATGTTGTATTTGCACATATTGGCATATTGTGTGTATGTTATTGAAATGCTTGGTATGTGTGGGATCTGACTATCTAGTTGTTTATCTTTAGTAGCCTCTCTTACGGAAATGTCTCCTAGTGTTCCTTTGAGCCATGGTAGCTTGCTCTTGCTCCGGAACACTTAGGCTGCTTGCATGTGTCCTTCTTCGTTCTCGTGTACATGTCCTTCGGGAAATGTCACGCGATGAATACCGGAGTCTGTTAGCCGCTACAGCCGGTTCACCGAAGTCTGCTAGCCCGTGCTACTGCACTGGATTCACTCGCTGATGACCGACACGTTCGATCTTTGGGTCATGGATGCTGTCCTGTAAGTTTGTGCCACTTTGGGTTTACGACTAGCCATGTCAGCCCGGGCTCCTTATCATATTGATGCTAGCGACACTATCATATATGTGTGCCAAAAGGCGCAAACGGTCCCGGGCAAAGGTAAGGCGACACCCGTGGGAATACCGTGCGTGAGGCCGCAAAGTGATATGAGGTGCTACATGCTAGATCGATGTGGCATTGAGTCGGGGTCCTGACACCGGGGCGCCTCTTCGTGTACCATGGCAAACTAGCAACCAGCCACCGACTCTTCGCCTTTTCCTCTTGATTTGGAGCTATTGTCGCACGCTCTTCCTCCCTCCTCCATTTGCCTTCACCCTTCCTTCTGCCATTGTTCGATCGTCTTCTCCACGGAGGGAACAGGCCGGAAACATCCCCTTTATTCTTGCCCCGATCTGCACGATGACGTGGTGGAGGAACTCACTGATCGGTGCGACGTCATCACCTCGGCTAGCATGGCAGGTTCGTTCAAGACCAATCTCGACTCAACTAATAACATCATTACAAGGAACCCAAGCGTCCAGGAGCGGTTTGATCTCTCGTATCTTATTCACCGTGACCCTGCTGACTGGCGCGGGGACGATGGAGGCCTCGCCTTGTGCAAATTCATGCTGCTTGATAATGATACGTATGATGTTAAGATGCCATCGCTTGAGGGAAATGCTTGGGCAGGCGCAAATGAAGATTGGGTTGTTTGTATTGGGTACAACTGTGAGTGGGAACTTGTGAATGTGTACACTCGTCATCGGGTTCCACTTCGAAAAATCTCAGCAGACTGCCCAGAGGTTGAGCACACCGGTATTATACGCACGTTCAAATAAGATCATGGTAACTGTCTTCTACGGAACATAGAAATTTGTCGAGTTCCCAACCACTCTTGGCATTAGAGGAACTATGTAGTTGTTGCTATCTTCGACAAGCTTGTTGTCGTCCTTCGTGGTTCGACTCGATGGATATTGCTCAAAAATCAGTTTCTATACACGGATGTGTACTGTGATGAAATTCAATACGAGGGTCTTGTGTTAGCTTCCACCACTAGTGGAACTGTTTTTGCATGGCATACTCATAGTTTCGGTACGTTTGTCTTCCATCGTAATTATAATTGTTTCATCCACATGCATGCGGGTTAGCAAGTTTCCCTTTACTAATTAACCTTCTTCTTGTGTTTCCAAGGTCCTGTGAACATTCCACCACCTATTCTTGAAAACTTTTATAAACAAGGGGGAGATGACGATGGTGATGATCACGAGCATGAGGACGAGCAGGGCCCATATACTCAGTGGTTCCTGGCAACTTATTCTGATGGATCACCCCTTCTTCTCTGTATACAGCCCACTGCTAATGTTACTACTAAGGAAGCAGGTGTTGTCTCCCATGGTCGCACTCTCCGGACCTATTCCAACACCCGTTGCATGGTATTCGGGATGGATACTAGTGTGCTAGCGCCAACACCTTCTCCCTGGTACAGTATTCATAGTCTTGGAGAAAAATCGCTCTTCCTTGGACAAAACTATCCAATGATGGTGAAAGGCGATCCAACTACTGTTGAAACAACGTTACTACCATTTATGAGAACCAATTGTATCTATACTTCGGACATTTTGGTGGTTCAGGGGTCTCATACTGATATAGTAGGCCGCTTCAGCCTGGATGATCAGTCCTGCATCGGTCTCGAGATTGACAATAGATGGTTCTTCTCAGAGAATCACTTGTGGTTCAAAGCAAGCGTTTCCAACGCCGAGGATTGGTTGGGTTGAAGTTCATTTCATTGCTTGTTATTTGTTGTGTGATGAAAACTTTAGTATTTATAATGTATCCACGTTTTCGTTGTGGTTTGATGACCTGTTGTATGTAATAAAATGATATGCCTGTGATAAACTTACTAAATTTATGAATATCTTTCGAGTCGCTTCTTTGAGTGGGTGATGCGACGAGGCAAAAAAATATTTTCCGAATACATAATTGTACGTGCATTGCAACAGGTTATCGGATGAGGCCAATCAACAATAGTACATTATTTGTACTAGCTTCACATGCTTCGCGTGTCGGGCGTTTTTTTTACAGTATCCGCGAATCCCATCATCCTAGGTCCTCGGATGAGTCCAGTAGAAATTGCATACTGATGTTTGGGTTCAAACTTTCAGAACTGCTGCACTATCTCTACGTCTACATATACATAATACAACAAGTTTTAAACTTGAGACCAGCCACCCACCCTCACAAAGAACACTTTTTAACCTAGCATAGACTCCAGGAAATTTGGCCACAGTGTGAGGTGGGCCATATGCAATGTGTTCACTGTACGTAACCAGCACCTCGAATCCTCGATACTACTACAATATAGTAGTAGGGTGGCATGGGCCAGAACAAGCATTCACGTCCAGGAGTACAGCACATGCCACCAGCACGATTTCCATCGGACACCATATTTCTTGGAGTCCATACTACATCTATCTCTTCAACCTCGTCGTTTCTCTAACTCAGCCATCGCGCGGCGGGCGAAGTGGGGGTTTGCCGATAGTCGGTTTCCTCAACTGCGGTCCCACTTGTAAGGCCAACTCCAATGCACGACCCCAAACAGACCTCCGTTTTGCCCGGATTATGTCCGTTTTGGTAGGGCAATGGGGTCGTGTCCGGGCCATTTCTCGGATGCGGTGGCCATGCGCCGAACGCGCAGACGCATCCCGGCCGCGTACATTTTTCTTTGCAAACACATATCTTTTTTTCATCATTGATTTTTGGTACATGGAAATACATCACCAAAATTTGACTAGAGAAGCAAGACCAAAGAAAACAAGAACCACAAGAATACATTTTAGAAGATATCCAACTTCCATAACTGCTCCTGTAAGTTGGATTAGCGTCTTCTTGATGCATTCATTGTTGATCTACGGAAGCTCGATCTTGCGTGCTTCTTTCTTCTTCGAGTGTAAAGAAGTAGACGTTGCTTCCTCGCATCTAGTCCCATGTCTAGCCTCTATTCTATCAACAAGTGCACTAGTCTCATCTCTAGCCTCTATGCTAGCTAAAAGTGCTAGAACATCTACTAAATTGCGCTCTATCAATATATCGATGTACTCTTCTTCCCAATACCAAAACCTGCATCCATTCTACACAATAAAATTTTAAGTTAGCACAACTAGTCTAATCCGAGAGCACAACCGAAGATTTGGTCGAGTTCTTCCTCCTTTTGCCGACACGTGGGACATCCAGCATCCAGGTTGTGTCATGCAAGAAAATAGAGTGGTAGTTGAAGCCATGTGATGTGCATCTTGGGCTAAACTGTAAATAGAATCTTACTACTCTTGAGTAACTCCAAAAGCGGCCACGAAAGATCTTTATTGGATTTCTTTTTCATCATCAGCACGTCGAGGTGAAATATGTGCAGGTTCAGTGGGTCCTCTTGCATTTTCACTGACATGTGGGACCGCATATGAGAAAATAGACGATGGGCTCCGTGCGTCTGCTGGCTGGCTGAGAAGAGAGATAGAGGAGGGCTGAGCACGGACTCCAGGAAATTTATTCTACGTAACCAGCACCTTGATATAGGCTCGATATAGTGGGGTGGCATGGGCCATAACTAGCATTCACGTCTAGGAGTATGGCACACGCCACCCACATGAGTCCCATCGGACACCAATTTTCTTGGAGTCCATGCTACAACCATCTCTTCTCCCTCCTGTTTTCTTAGCCATCGTGCGGTGGGCGGGGTGGGGGTTTGCCGATAGTCGGTTTGCTCAACTACGGTCCCACTTGTAAGTGAAAATGCAACACCGCACACATTCCCCCTTGAGCGGCGTGCCGGACCAACCGTGTGGGGGTGCGACGCGAACACGGCAGGCTTTTCCTTTTGAACTTGTAACTTGTAAAAATTGGTTCTGCTCCATGGCGCGACCGATAGATAGAAATAACGATTTTTCCTAGAGTAATGAGAAGTTTGGTTCTGGCATGGTTCATGCATGGAGTGCATACAGAAATTATGAAGTTGATGCGAAAGGTAAGATAATTACTAGTAGTAATGGAAAGATAAAAATACATACAGATCCATCAACGACATCCTCACGCCCTAGTGCGCCGGGTCACCAACCGACGTGCGAGGAGCAGCGGCGTTGGCGGCGAGCTCAACGTGCTTCTGAACAATGCCGTACAAGGTTGCCCTGCGGTCCAAGAAGGCTAGCGTCCTATCGTCCTCCTCTTGCATGTAGTAGTCCTCATGGATGATTTGCGCGTTGACGTGGGTGATTATGTCGATGGTGTCTTGCTGCGCCAGGCGCTGCGCAGCAAGCGCGACCTCGCGGTGGACATTCTCCGGTGCGACGGTGGGCAGTCGCAGGGTCTCTAGTGCGTCGAAGAGGTTGTCACCATAGTGGCCATTGAGGGTGGCGGGCATCACAGAGCCTGGGCGCGTCGGCTGGAGGCGTATGTCAAGGTCGTCCACGAGCTTCTTGACGACGGTAAACTTGTCAAGGAAGCCGACGAGGACCTCGTCGAACAAGGAGATGAAGTTTTCATCCAAGCGTCCCCTCGCCCTGGCGGCCTCAAGCACTACCTAGAGACGTTCCTCGGTTCCGGGCTGCAGACCGGCGTCATGGACCATCTGGCACAGTCGGCTGATGCTCGCGCTCATCGCCTCCATGGGTCTAGCTTAGCTCCTAGTCAACTGATCTTGCGATTGGAGTGATCACTCTTGCCCTTGGTTAGCGTGCATAGGTCCGTAGGATTTCATACTAGATTGGACTGGCGGGGAGCCTTTATATGAGAAGTGCAGACTGCGTTGAATTCACATGCGTGTTGGCCATCTACTCATCGGCCCTCTACTGCACCTGCCTTTGGCTGTATGACAGGTGGGCCAGCCACCCGTTGGGCCCACGTGTCACGCACCCCAAAGACAAGTGTAGTATGTCAATGAAGCTGCGTCCCCCTCCGTGCCGGTGCAGTATAGTCATCTCACCGGACCTCTAGTTGGGGCCAAACGAGAGAAGTTTGATGTTTACTGGTTTATTGGTCCCCTTTGCATTTTGCGCCAAGTTTTGACCTTTTATTTAACTAATAAAATGTTAATGCATGTAACCAAAAATGTTGTGTAAGTCACCTTCAGAAAACCAAATAATCCCAAAACATTTTTTTAGGGTAATCCTAAAACACTTAGGCACGGTACATTAACTCCCTCCTCGTTTCTTATTTCATGACATATCAAGCAATGAGAGATGTGGGTCGTGCATGCTTTCAATGACTCGAGACTACCAAACATGACATTTAGTGGTTACTTCATTGCATGTAATGCTATTAATTAGCAAAAAGACATTAAGTTCTCTCGCCAATAGGAATAAAACAATACACCATGTATTTATTTATAGAGGGAGTAGTACATTTTTTGTGACATGCATTACTAGATATTGCTAGTCAAATACCAAAATCCAGATGGACGTGGTAGTACTACTAAATCCAGATGGTGGTGCTAGTACTAGTAGTAGTACTACCAATGTAGTAGCACTGTACTACCCCTTGGTCAAATTATTACGTGCTGCTCCTCACAGTAAAGTGACAAGACCCTGCGCCTGAGATGACACCTGAGTATAGGCGCCGTGTTTAGCATACCATAGTCAGCCTCACCGTCTATAGTCACTATCATCATGGCTGTAGAGCTAGCCTGCTTACACCTAGCCGTGTTAGACATAATTTCCCGTGCGTAGATGCCCGTGCATGGCACGGAACACCAAGATTGGGGGGGGGGGACGGCGGCGGCAGCGGCCATCGCGCCAGATTTTTCCATGGCCTTCTAGATGTGGTGGGGAGGAGATAAGGCTGATTGTGAGAGACAAGGAGTTGTTTGTAAATAGGGAACAAGTGCGTGCATCTTTTTGCAAAATTGGAGAAGTTTGGTTTGTATGCGTCAGATCTAGATCCGACGGCTATTGGTGAAAGATGGCAGGCACAACATTGAAAGATCGAGGATGTCGCCTAGAGAGGGGGGGTGAATAGACGCTTTAAAATAATTACGGTTTAGGCTTGAACAAATGCGGAATAAACCTAGCGGTTATTTGTCAAGCACAAAACCTAAAACAACTAGGCTCACCTATGTGCACCAACAACTTATTCTAAGCAAGATAAGCAACTATGTGATAGAAAGATATATGACAAAGAACAATATGGCTATCACAAAGTAAAGTGCATAAGTAAAGGGCTCGGGTAAGAGATAACCGAGGCACGCGGAGACGACGATGTATCCCGAAGTTCACACCCTTGCGGATGCTAATCTCCGTTTGGAGCGGTGTGGACGCACAATGCTCCCCAAGAAGCCACTAGGGCCACCATAATCTCCTCACGCCCTCGCACAATGCAAGATGCCGTGATTCCACTAAGGGACCTTTGAGGGCAGTCACCGAACCCGTACAAATGGCGACCCTTGGGGGCGGTCATCGAACCCGTACACTTTGGCAACCCTTGGGGGCGGTCATCGATACACGTCAAATTGCTCGGGGTGATCTCCACAACCTAATTGGAGACCCCGACGCTTGCCCGGAGCTTTACACCACAATGAATGAGCTCCGAACAACACCAACCGTCTAGGGCGCTAAGGCACCCAAGAGGAACAAGCTCTAGGGTGTCCAAACACCCAAGAGTAACAAGCTCAAGGGTACCAAGCACCCAAGAGTAATAAGCTTCTCAACTTGTAACTTCCACGTATCACGTGGAGAACTCAAACCGATGCACCAAATGCAATGGCAAGGGAACACGAAGTGCCCAAGTCCTTCTCTCTCAAATCCCACCAAAGCAACTAATGCTAGGGAGGAAGATGAGAGAAAGAACAAGAACGAGAACACCAAGAACTCCAAGATCTAGATCCAAGGGGTTCCCCTCACATAGAGGAGAAAATGATTGGTGGAAATGTGGATCTAGATCTCCTCTCTCTTTTCCCTCAAAAACTAGCAAGAATCCATGGAGGGATTGAGAGATAGCAAGCTCGAAGAAGGTCAACAATGGGGGAAGAACACGATCTCAAGAGATAAGGTTGAATGGGGAAGAAGACCCCCTTTTATAGGAGGTCCCGAATCCGACCGTTATGTGCTCGATCCGCAAGACGAAGCAGTACTACCGCTCGGGAGCGGTACTACCGCCGGCGGTAGAATGCAGAGAGCGGAGAAAAGCAGAGGCGAGGCAGTCGTACACAGCGGCACTATCGCTGGAGCAGTGTACTACCGTTGGGCTTGTGGTAGTGCCGCTTGGCCCAGCGGTACTAGGGGCAGTGGTAGCCATGGTACTACCGCACACGAGCGGTACTACTGCTCCTACTGCTGCTACTATTGCCGCTGAACCCGACACGAGAAAACCACGTCTCGAGTCGAGGCGGTACCAGCGCCGGAGCCGTACTAGCACTTATGGCCATGGGTGGTACTACTGCTGTGGGACAGTGGTACTACTGCTTGTAGCGATACGCGGTACTGCCGCTCCGGTCCAGCGGTACTACCGCTGGCACCAACCTTATGCCATTTCCACGAAAACAAGTACGCTCCAAGGAAAACCAGAACTGCCATAACTTCTGCGAATGAGCTCCGAATTGAGCAAACTCAAGCTTGTTGGATACAAGACAATGAGTAGCATCAAAAC
The DNA here is from genome assembly GCA_021437245.1 of Aegilops speltoides. NCBI lineage: Eukaryota > Viridiplantae > Streptophyta > Magnoliopsida > Poales > Poaceae > Aegilops > Aegilops speltoides. The sequence continues at coordinate 408,357,339 of CM038142.1, forward strand.
AGCTTGTGAACTCCATTTTTGATGAACTCGAGCTTGTCATCAAGATGACCATAAGCTCCAAAACTCACAAAGAGAACCAAACAAGAAGCAAGAAAGATGATGCAAGCATGCAATGGTTTGAGCTCTCTATGAATGATACGATCAAGTTACTCATCGAGAGCCCCCCTTGATAGTACGACAATCGAACCTAAAACCCGGTCTCCCAACTACCATCATGAGACCGGTAAAATAGAAAACCTATCAAGGGCAAACCTTTGCCTTGCACATGGTCCACTTGAGCTAGATGATGACGATCTTGACTCCCTCAAGTTGGACCACCTTTCTTGATTGTATTGGCTCGATGAAGACTAGTTGATTGCTCCCCCATACTCCACTATGGGTGAGCCACTCTTCCACACATATTCACAAGTCCATTGTCACCACAATGGACGGCAAGCTTCAAGCATTTGATCTCTTCATGATGCTTCACTTGAACTTGCACACCACAACCTAACCCCACAAAGAACTCTCACGAAGATCATGGGTTAGTACACAAAGCGTAATTGACAATGCTTACCGTACCATGGGATCGCATGATACCTCTCGGTACATCTTCTATGCTTTGTGTGTTGATCAACTGGATTCAGTCTTTGACTTAGTCTTGATCAACCTCTCACATGACCAATATTTAGGTAATTCCTTGAATGGCACCTTGGTCATCACAAACTCTCCTTGAAACCAACAAATGGACTCCAAGAAAAGCATATGGACAAATCCTTCAAATAGAACTCAAGGCAACCATTAGTCCATAGAGATTGTCATCAATTACCAAAACCAAACATGGGGGCACCGCTTGTTCTTTCAATCATCACCAACTCAGGACCTGTTCGATTAGCAGGATTTTGAAAACGCAGGAATAGGACACGGCAATATTACAAGTTTCAAATTGATATTACAAATGTTAGGAGTAATGTTGCACCTACGAAGAGGGAATTACTAGGAAGTTTATGTAAGAACTTTTGTTACTTTAGGTGGATGCAACATTATCGTACAAACTAAAATCCACCGCCCTAACAAGTCACTAATGGGCAGATAAGTTTTCGAGTCTCTGGCCACTTGATGTTTCAAAAACTAATTCAGCTTCTTCGGAGACTTTGTCATTTAGGCTTAGACGCTTGCAGTGATCAACACGCCATTCATTGTTTCCCTAGAGAATGCCAGACCTCATTACCTTGAGCACACTTGCCTCCAGAACAAAGAACCTAGCCAAATTAATCTCAGATGTGCTGCCTCGGTAGTCGATCAAATCAATTTCTGTAAGATGGACATAAGGGCATAAGATGAGATTGTTATAGTGCAGCACATTTTTCACTTTCGGGTCTTTTTTATCTGCAAAAGAAGAGAACATATTAGAGAAGTTGGCTGTATAAGAGTGTCGTGTCATCAAGAGGTACCAATATCATTCACTCATGCGAAAGGGTTGGCTGGCTAGTGATACTTTTTCACTCTCTGTTTCTCTCTTTCTCTTTCCTCTCATTTACCTAGGAGCACGTGAAGAGCTTGGGCATTTGTTGCCTTCCACTATGTGGCCGATGCCATATTTCTCAAAAGTATGCCACATAATACGCATCGATGTCAAATCAAAAGATTTTGGCACCGCTCTCACGATGTGAGAGAGTTGGCACCACTGTGCACACAGACCCACATGTATAAACAAATCAATCAAACCAACTACACTAGCCTCTCAATTTCCCAAACAAATGTTTTTATTGCCTCAGTCCTCTCTCTCTCTCCCACGCAAGTGTTTTTTCATTGCGTGAGTTAATTTGGCACCGGAGCAAAGTAGGTGATCCAGATTGGGGCACCAGGTGAGCAATGCAGGGGCATCGATGCCAAATCCATCACAAGTGAATTTGGCACGTGTTTTGGCCTACATAGTGGAGGGCCGTTATAGCCCACTTTAGTACTACCTCGTATTTAGTATAAAATTTTGACCATAGATTTACCTAAGAAAATGCCAATGCATGTCACTAAAAATTATACCATTTGAAATTATGTTCAAATACGAATCCAACGACATAGTTCTTAGTGACATGCATTAACATTTTGTCAGTTAAATCTATGGTCAAATTTTGATACTACAAAATAGGAAGAGCAAACCAGGACGGAGGTAGTACTTGCTCTTAGGGTAGCCATAGAGTTACTAGTCTAAGTTAATTTCCACTATGACTAGCCTAGGCTACTATAGTAGTACAACAAAAAAACGACGTAGGTGACCACGTGAGAAAAAAATACTAAAAACATTTCTTTCGGTGCAGTGCGTAGATGCACTTGTCATCGTGATTTGGGAAAATTACAAAAAAAATAAAAGCTACGTTGTGGTTACCGTTTACTAATAGGAAAGAAGTTTCACCTCGATGAGTAGCTTCTCCGTGCACGGAAAGCATGTAAGGAATCCAACAACTTGATCTAGATTGGGGCCGATAGATTTTATTGCCATGATCTTCACTGTGCGCATAGACTGGGTCAAGCTTGTGGGAATCATTTTCTATAAGACGGTCGTAAATACATTAAGAAGAAATTTAAAAATGTGAATTTCAAGAAGACGGAGAAGAAGATGAGTGATGTACCTGAACGATCCAATAAAGACTTCGGAGAATTTGGCAGACGAGTACACCAACGCTGTCAATTTCAGTGCGTCAATGACCCTAATTTTGTTGGACCTTCTAGATCCGATACAAGCAATCTCTCAAGGAAAGGCGCATTCTCAATGACCATAACATGGAACAGATGGAGTGATATCTTCCCAATTGATGTCTTGTTGCGGGGCCAGCAAGACACATAAATCCATCGGAGACTTGTCGAGGTGACGTGGAGGCTAATGAACCCGTGGATCTACTCAAGGCGAAGGTACTCAAGCGCAGTACAGCTGCGGAGCAGGTGCTCCATAGCCTTCTTCGAGATGACAACATCGAAGAGGTCGAGCTGCTTGAGTTGAGGGAGAAGAAGGGCGGGTGCGGTGTCGGTGTCAAAACCGGCGGATCTCGGGTAGGGGGTCCCGAACTGTGCGTCTAAGGCTAATGGTAACAGGAGGTAGGGGACACGATGTTTTACCCAGGTTCGGGCCCTCTCGATGGAGGTAAAACCCACCTTCCTGCTTGATTGATCTTGATGATATGAGTATTACAAGAGTTGATATACCACGAGATCGTAGAGGCTAAACCCTAGAAGCTAGCCTATGATGATTATGATTGTTCTTGTCCTACGGACTAAACCCTCTGGTTTATATAGACACCGGAGGAGGCTAGGGTTACACAGAGTCGGTTACAAAGAAGGAGATCTAACATCCGAATCGCCAAGCTTGTCTTCCACGCAAAGGAGAGTCCCATCTGGACACGGGACGAAGTCTTGAGTCTTGTATCTTCATGGTCCAACAGTCCGGCCAAAGTATATAGTCCAGCTATACGGATACCCCCTAATCCAAGACTCCCTCAGTAGCCCCTGAACCAGGCTTCAATGACGATGAGTCCGGCGCGCAGATTGTCTTCGGCATTGCAAGGCGGGTTCCATCTCTGAATACTCCAAAGTAGATTGAGGATCGTGTCCGGCTCTGTGAGATAATTTCCGCACACCACCGTAGAGAGCATAACACTTTACAAATCTAATCCGCTGACAAAATTTTATGGCGTGCCCTTATGCCGCGGCCTGGCTCAATACGAACCGGTTTTTCTCGGCCTGCCCTGACACGCGTTGCGAGGCGGTTTTATTGGCACGCCTTGTCAAAGCAGAGATCGTGTTCCCCTTATTGCGGGATCCTCCATCAATACGGGTGCGGGCTACCCCACGACACCTGTTGGTATGACTCCGTGTTTTTAGGCAAGTCCCAAGCGGTTACGCTAAGGACGCTTGATATTCACCCCCTTTATAGAGGGGTCGAGGCCTATCCCTCTTTCCTACCACGCTTGCACCTTTCCGCATCTCGAGTTCCAACACCCGAAGCCCAAGCTTAGGCACTTCGGATCTTCAATCATGTCCAGATCCAACCTTCAAGGCCGGTGGATGGCATAAAAACAGAGGAGGACATTGTGAAGCTTAGGAAGGTCAAATATCTGACCGCCAACATCAAGCACAGGCTTCCTGCTCCAGGGCTGGTCATCCCTACTCCCGAGCCCAGCGAGAGCATCGTATTTGTTTCTGACTTCCTCCGTGGCTTAGGCTTCACCCTTGATCCCTTTGTGAGAGGGCTCATGTTCTATTACGGACTAGATTTTCATGATCTAGCTCCGGACTCCATCCTTCACATCTCGTTGTTCATCGTCGTGTGCGAAGGCTTCCTCCACATCACCCCGCAGTTCAGCTTATGGCTCAAGAACTTCAATGTGAAGCCGAAGGTGATTGAGGGGCGACACGGGGAGTGCGGAGGCGCTGCAATAAGCAGAAACGCCGATGCCCCGTGGCCAGAGGGCTTCTTCCCGGAGGTGTCCGATCTATGGCAGCGGAGGTGGTTTTATGTCACGGCTCCCAGAGGCACAAAGTGGGTGGCTGCCCCCGACTTCTGCTCGGGCCTTCTGCCTCAACTGGCATCATGGGCCAACTTGCGACTGGATTGGGGGCCTGCTAATGATGTACCAACATTGCAGAGCCGCATTCGGGAGCTTCTTGAGAGGGACATTAGTCTTGTCAGCGTAATTCAGGTAATGCTAGTCCGACGGATCTTGCCGTGCAAACGTCGGCCTCTCCGGATGTGGGAGTTCAACCCAGAAGGTCCGCGGACTATTCAACACTTCTTCGGCATGACGCTCGAAGGGATGTGTAAGTTATTCTTCGAACCACAAGTAAAGTGTCCGGACACAATCGAGGATGCGGGCTTGAGCTGCAACCGCCCAGATACCCAAGTAAGTAACCTAGAAACCGAACACTTCGTTCATATTTATCATAACATTATTCTGAAAACCATCCGCGGCCAGGATTGGCTCAGCAAGGCGGAGAGAATCAGGTGTCCGACACCGCTTCCCGAAGGCTCGCCTAGTCCTGCCATAGCCAGGATGCTTAGTCGTGTGCTAAGTCAAGTGCCCTCAGGGAAAGACCGACGGAAGAATAGAGAAGCAGAGCTTCACACATTGCACATCCAATCCGGGGGAATTACTACTCCACGGAGGAGGATAGTCGGGGAGGGGAATCTATGGTCTCCTCCCCCCGCGGGAAGAAGAGGGCTGCCTCCAAAGACTTGGAGATGGAGGTGCCTAGACAAGGGAAGAAAACTTCACCAGGGGGCCCTGCCCCGGAGGGCGTCCTCACCGTGACATGCCCGCAAACGGGCCAGCCCTCAGCCGAGCTATAAGTTAATCATAAATACAAAGCTACTGCTTCCTCCTCCGAGAACAATAACCAGGATCTGTTCTTTGCAGTCCGGCTAGCAGCTCTTCTCGACAGAGTTCGTCTTCGGGGGATCTTCTTCCAGAGATGATGGAGAGTGAAACCCCACCTGCCTCTCTGCCTCATGGGGCGGGCGACCCCAAGGTGTCATCACGAAGGAGTCCAGATTTGCCGAGGCCAGAAGCTAATACTTCGGCTGCCCTGAGCCCGGAGCGTTCGGCTCCCACGGGGGATGATAAGAAGGGTCTGACACAGTTCGGCGAATGGCCGGACACACTGACGGGCCTTCTGGAGCAAGCTGCTCTCTTGGAGGATCACCGTTCATTAATGAGCATGGTGCTTGAGAAGATTTCATCCGCCACAAGCGGGTTGAATGAAGCTTTTACGAGCCTGCTCAAAGGTTTTGAGGTATATAATGAAATACGTAATTTTTTTGGTTGTGGCGCACGTGCTAGGTGTGCTCGATATAGATAGTAGCCCCTGAGACTCTGGTTGCCATCCCTAGGTGGCAAACGGAGGATCACATTCTTAAGTAATGATCGCACTATATTCATGCGCAGGTGGCTAAGGGTCCGGCGGCCAACCGGACCGCTGAAGTCGCTGAACTGAGGCGACAGGTTGAAGTTGTGGATGTCGATATCACGCTTGTAAACGAGCGGCTTAATGAGTCACAGAGTATGTGCTATGTTTTCCTTGTTTTTGTAGGAAATATTAAGAGGAGCATAATGTTAATGTGATATGCTTCGACTGTAGGCGGAGCTGCTGCCATGGAGGCGCTGAGGGCGGAGCTTGCCCTAGCCAAGGAAAAAGCCGGGCTAGCAATGCGGCTGCCCTAAAGGCGGCCGAAGATTTGAGAGCCGAACAGGCTGCTCATCGCCGAAGCGAAGATAAAATAGCCGAGATGGTTGTGGAGCTGAAAAACGCCGCCGGCCGGTATGAGCTCCCTGAAAAGGACAATCACGTGAAGTCGGCTGACCTGAAGAAGGCCCTTGATGCGGCCAAGGAGACGCGTTCCGAAATTAGGGATGCGCGGGAGGAGCTTCGATAGGCCGGAGAAATCGCGGCTGGAAGCCCCTTTTTGTTACGAATGAAGTTCTTGGATCCAAAGTACGCTCCTCTGGATTGGCGCTGGAGCACTGCAGATGTGTAAGCGGATCTGGCAAAAAGTACGGCTGATGTGACCAAGTTTTTGGAGGACCAAAAAGATAGTGAAGTAGAAAGGCTATTCTGGTCGCAATTCAGTGCTCCAACGCGCCCGTTGCCATTGAGTGAAAGGATGGCCGCTGTGTCCGAGCTCCATAGGTTGTCCGGTCTTGCAATGAGGTTTGTAATAGACCATCGATGGCCGAAGGGGCCAAATCCGGATAGTTATTTTGGTTTAGTGCAACAATTCCTTGGCGCTGTATCATGAACCGATGCCATGAAGAGGTCGGCGTGCATAGAGGGTGCGCGGATGGCTCTTGCCCGTGTTAAAACATATTGGGCAGATATGGAGGCCACCATCATTGCATCCCAAAATCCGGCGGGGAGCCACGATCCGGCCGAGCACTACTTGGAGCAGGTAACAGAAGGTGCTTGTTTAATAGAGGCTCAGTGCTCGAAGAATGTCATGTTCGAGTGAAAAATTGTTTCATTGTAAAAACAATTTTATTTTAATTATAGAGGCTATGTTTATATTTTCGCCCGAAAGTGTTATTGTGCCTCCTGTGCGGCCGTTTGATGTGTATATAACCTGAAAGTTAGCAGTCGTTGGCTTCAGCCCCCACGCATACAATGCGGGGGTGTTCACAAAAAATGTGCGTAATCACACTTGATCCAACGTCTTGGTCCATTAAAGAGGTGATCGCACGTCGAACTAGGTAACTGGACTATATAGCTTTAACACTTTCACTTAGCCATAGGAGTTTGACGGTGGGGCTACTATGTAGCCCCTGGTACCTTCGCGTGCATCCGGATACGGGCGCGTGTGTACATGACCGGGAAACGGTCCTTCATTAATGCCGAGGAATCCTAACGATTCCGATGAGTGCTCGAGTGGTTGACCAGTCTCTCGCTATATCATGACAGTCAGTTTTCGGCTTTCTCTACTGAGGTGCTCATCCAGAATAACCAGGGCAGAATCGCAATAGTTCTCCTTTGGCCACCTTAGCCGATAGAGGCGGAACGTAAGGCGGCAAACCCAGGAGCCGGGCAAACCCAACATTTGACCAAAGACATGATTCGAAGCTGATGCATATAAGGCCTAACTCGCGACGCTGAACACTCCCGAAGGTATTTGGACTTTATGCCATATACTGGGCTGAGTAGCGCCCTTGATTATGAACCATGTATTTCCAGGTACGTGCATTAGTCTGTCGTGGCGAAATGCCAATAACGCCAGTATCCCCTGTGGGTGTATGAGTACCCATGGGATGTCAAGCAACAAGAGACAATAAAGAAGGTTTACACAGGGGCTTAATCTAAAGAGAAACCTTTGAGCAGGGCCCTGCTGCACGTCTGCGCCTTTGTCTCCGTTGTGCCTTGTCCTGGGAGGGTATCACACGAATAGTATCTGTAAAAAGGAAAACTCATGTAAAAGAGTATGACGTAAGCGTGCGAAGAGTTGGTTATTGTCAGTGGATAGTAGAAGTGTAAGACAATGGCCTGTTAATAAGGTCAAGCCAAAAGGTGGGCTTTATTGCATGTTTGCAGCCCCTGGTGCCCTCTATGGGATTACATGTATAGCACCCAGCTCAGGTTTATCTGGGCTGTTGCTGATGGTGGCGTGCCGGACTCGTCTAACCGTGTCCGTGGTCTTAACGACCGATCATGCATTCTGATAGGAGAGGCCGCTTAGTGTCCGGCTGCTAGAGCTGCCGCATACTCCTCCGTACGTAAGGAACGCTCTGTATTTCCGCTAATGGTGATGACGCCACACGGACTGGGCATCTTGAGTTTAAGGTAGGCATAGTGCGGTACCGCGTTGAAGCGAGCAAAGGCCGTTCTTCCATGCAATGCATGATAACCACTTCGGAGGGGAGCGATGGTGAAGAGTAATTCTTCACTTCTGAAGTTGTCTGGAGAACCGAATGTCACCTCTAATACGAGGGAGCCCCTGCAGCGGGCCTCAACGCTTGGTATCACCCCTTCAAAGTTGGTGTTACTTTGGCTGATTCTGGATGGGTCTATCCCCATCCTGCGGACAGTGTCTTGGTATATTAGATTGAGACTACTGCCGCCGTCCATGAGGACACGAGTGAGATGGTATCCGTCGATTATTGGGTCGAGCACCAAGGCAGCCGATCCTTCGTGCCGCATACTAGTCGGGTAGTCCCTGTGATCAAAGGTGATCGGGCAGGCCGACCAGGGGTTGAGTTTGGGGGTGACGGGCTCTACAGCGTATGCGTCTCTGAGCGCGCGTTTGCGCCTTATCTTGTGAGTCGTGTAGATCATGTTTACTATTTTTACCTCTGGTGGGAATTTTTTCTGTCCCCCAGTGTTCGGCTGGCGAGGCTCTCCCTCGTCTTCACTTGGTGTTTCCCTTCCCTTGTGTTCGGCATTTAACTTGCCGGCCTGCTTAAAGACCCAGCATTCTCTGTGAGTGTGGTTCGCAGGTTTTTCGGGGGTGCCATGAATTTGGCACAGTCTGTCCAGGACTTTGTTCAGGCCAGACGGTCCCTCTTTGCTGCCTTTAAATGGCTTCTTTTGTTGACCGGGTCGAGAGCCCCTGAATCCGGCGTTGACCGCTGTGTTGTCCGGACTTTATTCCTTGTTTTGATGCTTGTTTTTATTGCGCTATGGCTTCCCATTGCCATCCCTGATTTTGGATGTGCCTGGGTCACTGGTGCCTCTACGGGCCAACCAGCTGTCTTCACCCGCGCAAAAGCGGGTCATAAGGCTTGTTAAGGCTGCCATTGTCCTCGACTTTTCTTGGCCGAGGTGTCTGGCGAGCCACTCATCCCGGATACTATGCTTGAAGGCCGCCAGGGCTTCGGCATCCGAACAATCGACAATTTGATTCTTCTTAGTGAGGAATCTATTCCAAAGCTTGCGGGCGGACTCTCCGGGCTGTTGAATTATGTGACTTCAATCATTAGCGTCCGAAGGTCGGACATAGGTCCCTTGAAAATTGGCCCTGAAAGCGTCCTCAAGTTCCTCCCAACTTCCGATTGAATTTTCGGGGAGGCTTTTCAACCAGTGCCGAGCTGGTCCCTTCAACTTGAGGGGAAGGTATTTGATGACGTGGAGGTCATCCCCACGAGCCATGTGGATATGAAGGATAAAGTCCTCAATCCAGACCCTGGGGTCTGTCGTTCCGTCATATGCCTCTATGTTCATGGGTTTAAAACCCTGTGGAAATTCGTGGTCCAGTACCTCTTTGGTGAAGCACAGAGGGTGAGCAACCCCTCTGTATCTGGACATGTTGTGGCATGCTGTCGACTGTTGTTGTGTTCGGTGCTAATTCCGAACTGGTATTCGATCAGTCTGATCGTTTTGGTGACCATAATACTACGCCGAAGCGTGTCCTCTAGATCCATCGATGGACTTGGTCGCGCCGGCCTTTTTGTCCAGGAGCTCACGTAAATCGTGTGCAGCGTCATTAGCTGCTCTATTGCGGTCATGAAGTGGTTGGGCCGGCCTACTGGCTGTATTGCTCTTCGGCGGAATGGCCTGATCGTCGAATTCTGGCAGCAGCTTGCGCTTTGGGTAGCTCTTTGTGTGGCGATCGTCGCCGTATTTTTCTTCAGTGTCTAGCACTTTATTCCATCTGCGGTTGAGCGTTTCGTGCGCGACATTGAGCCTTTGCTTCTACTTCTTTAGAATTCTCGCAGTGGCCATAAGCCGTCTGTGGAGGTTATCTCGTTCCAAACATTTTTCCGGGATGATGAATGCATCGTCGTCCGGACTGTGCTCTTCTCCCGAGGCAGGTTGATGAGTTCGGCCCTCGGGATTGCCGTGATCGGGCGTCTGCTCCGGGCTGTGTACGGCGTGACCTGGCTCATCCTGCTCCATCGCTGGGTCCATATGGTCGTTGTTTCCTTTGGAGTTGACTGGGGTGTTGATCTTTCTAGCGCTGTTATCACTATTTTTACTGTGGCTGTACTTAGAGCGGCGTTTTCACCGTCGTTTTGGCTTTTGTCCGAGGGTTTTATCCTCCGCTGTGTCTTTTTGTCGCCATCGACCTCCTTAGGCGTGTCCACCATGTATATATCATATGATGAGGTGGCAGTCCAGCGCCCCGTGGGCGGTGGTTCCAAATCGTCCCCTGCACCGACGTCCATACCGTTGGTGTCATCGGAGTCGAAGTCCAGCATGTCTGTTACATCATCGACAGTGGCTATGAAGTGGGTGGTGGGTGGGCAATGTATTTCTTCATCGCCTGCTTCCCCCTCGAGCCGGACATAGTTCGGCCAAGAGTCTCCTCACAAAGAGAGAGACCTTAATGAATTGACATGTCGCCAAGGGTCTTTGGAAAGATATCTCAGCCTTGAACTCTATTACCGGAGCCCACCCGAATTGGCGGGCCCGGTATGTGATCGGGAACCTCTGTTCGGACACAAGTCTGGGGTCGGTGACCTGAAATTCCTTGGGGTGGAGTCGTGTTCGGCTCTACCGCCGATGGGTATGCGGTCTCCGGCGGGTCCATCCACCCATCCTCGTCGACGCGATCGCCCCAGATTTAGGTCGGAGCTCTTGCAAAAGGCGATATCGAGTATTGTCTCGACAAAGAGGTCTAGGCCGTGCTCGTCGTGGATCGTTCGGCGCTCTGGCGTGGGCCGAATCCGTCGAAGATCAAGTCTCCGCGGATATCGGCCGTGTAGTTCAAGTTTCGAACGACACGATGGTCGGGCGTAATGTCGATCTGCTCGGATGGCCAAGTGAATTGGCCCATGAGGCGGCCGCCCGAACACAAAGATCTGTTCGGGGAGAAAATTCTCACCCTGGACCGCGTTGTTGTTGATGATTGAAGGATCCATTGAGCCTCGCAGCGACGACACAGAGGAACTCTCGATGAAAGCACCAATTTCGGTGTCAAAACCGGAAGATCTCGGGTAGGGGGACCCAAACTGTGCGTGTAAGGCTAAAGGTAACAGTTGGCAGGGGACACGATGTTTTACCCAGGTTCGGGCCCTCTTGATGGAGGTAAAACCCTACTTCCTGCTTGATTGATCTTGATGATATGACTATTACAAGAGTTGATCTACCACGAGATCATAGAGGCTAAACCCTAGAAGCTAGCCTATGATGATTATGATTGTTCTTATCCTACGGACTAAACCCTCCGGTTTATATAGACACCAGAGGAGGCTAGGGTTACACAGAGTCGGTTACAAAGAAGGAGATCTAACATCCGAATCACCAAGCTTGTCTTCCACGCAAAGGAGAGTCCCATCCGGACACGGGATGAAGTCTTGAGTCTTGTATCTTCACGGTCCAACAGTCCGGCCAAAGTATATAGTCCAGCTGTCCGAATACCCCCTAATCCAGGACTCCCTCACGCGGAATTAATATGGGGAAGATAGCAGGAGCTGAAGCTGGCGCGGCGCAGCGTTGGCCTGAGGCACAGCACGGACGGCGGCAGAGAGCGACATCGTCTAGCTTCAAAGCTAAGCTCCTCGACCTGATCTAGCGCGGGGGATAAGAACCACTCGTCGAACTTGGGTTGGACCTTGCAGTTGGTATTGAACATGCGGATGTCAAGGCCCAGGGTGAGATTAAAGGATCTTGGAGACTGCGGTCATGTGTTTGCAATCCCCGTTGCGGACGCGGCGCCAAAGGGGGCACCGCCGCCGGGAGAGCAGGACGGTCCGCACGGCAGATTTGGTGGGGAAGAGGCCGATGATGATGAGCAACATGTCGTCGGGGCGGCTGCTGATGAAGTGTAGGCTCGCCTGATGTGGTTTTGGCTCAAGCCGCCTCTGCTTGTTGGCTGCCTCGCCGTTGTGACGCCCGGATAATTAGGCTACAGTAATCTCGCGTTAACGATGCCACGCCACCTCGGTTACTGTTGCTAATCTCGCGTTAGTTCGAAGCCGATTCAAATCCAAATCCAAAATCAAGCAAACAATAAAAGTTTTCAAATATTAAAACTAAAATGTACGGAGTGAGCCGAATAATGTTTATGTAATTATGGTGGAGAAACCAACCTCTTTGAAAGTGTTTGATTGTCCCAAAGTAAATAAAACAGTAGCAAAACAATTAATTTTATGCCTTTTATGATTAATAAAATATTAAATTATTTTATCTAGTTGCCCAAGTTTTTGTGGCATTAGAATATGTAGTAACACTAATTTAGGAACTAACTTTATATTTTAATAAAACTAAATTATATTGAAAATAATAGAAAACAGTAAAGGTAAAGTAAGTAAAAAGAAAAGAATAAACCAGAAAGCAAAATAAAAGAAAGAAATCCACTGTTCACTAAGCCCAAGATTAACATCGCACAGTGCCCAGCCCAACTGCCGGCCTTTTCCATTACCTCTCGCAGAGGAGAGGCGCAACCGTGCGTGCCGGCCATCCATGGCGCCAGGGCCACGTGCCGGCCATCTGCACCCTCCCTCGGCCTACTAAGGCGTTCCCCAGAAACCCTAGCTCGCCCTCATTCATTCCCCCCTCGATCCCCATCGTCCCCCATCTCCTCTGGCTCGATTTTGAGCTCGCAAGCTCACACGGTCACCGCTGCCTCGCCGTCGTTGACGCGTCCACCGGCCTCTCCGGCGTACGGGAGCACATCCTGGAGGTTGGCCGCGCGCTACCGCGTCCGTTCAGGGCATTGGAACGAGGCGGGGAGCTGCGTAGCCGACGCAGTCTTCGTCTTCTTCGTCCGGCCGTCGCCGTCTCGCCATCACCACCGCCTCTCCGGTCCACCCCGACTCTCCCCGAGCCTGCCAATGGACTCGCGGTGAGCAACTCCTCCGGATCCCTTCTTCCCCCATCTCGATTCGGTCGCCGTTTGCCGTCCCTAAGCACATCCGAGCTCGCATGTACGCATACATACGTGTGTGCGTGAGCTGCTCCTGCTGCCCGCGCGCCCGGCCTGACCTCGCCTCCGCGTGCCGCTGCTCGCCGGCCATCGCCTAGCGCCGCTCCTGCTGCCGCCCGCCGCCTAGCGCCGCCCCTGTCGCGGCCTTCTGTTTCTGCCGCTGCTTAGCTGCTGCCCTGTGATGTTTAGCTTCTTAGCTTCTGCCGCTGCTGCTATTGTTAGCTGCTGCCGCTGCTGTGCACTACTTGCTGCTGCTAATGACCATGGCGGCATTGTTGTGTTCGTGGGGTGCACAGCCACCAGTGGCCGGCCGTGCTAATTAGATTAGGACTAATTGGTAGTACTAGTTAGGTTAGTTGCTACAATATGACGTATGGACCCCATTTGATTAAGTTCATTTTTAGTAGATTAGATATAGCTTTAAGACAGGTGGGCCACCCTCTAATAAGCCTAATTAGAAATTAACTAGACACTATTAAAATATTACAGGGTATGACAACCGGGTCCTACAGGACCTTTGACTGGTCAACTGTGGACCAGTCAACTGCTGAGTCAGCAGTTGACTGGACCCACTCGTCAACCTCACTGGTGCACCTCGGTGCCTTTGCACCAGTGCACCAGTTTTTAACTGCTGATTTTGGAAATTAAAGTAAATAAAAACTCTAGAAAATCATTTAAAACTTTGCAAAATTATAGAAAATAAACCGTAACTTCGGATGAAAAACTTTTCTACATGAAAGTTGATCGAGAAAAAGCGAGGCGAATCCGGATCGCAGCCCGTTCGTCCTCCACACATCCCTAGCATAGCAAACATGCAACTTTCCCATCAGGTCCGTTTTATCAAACGCGAAACAAGGAATACTTTCCGAATGTTTCCCCTTCACCGGTATCACCTACAACTCGTTAGGTCACCCTAGCACCGCATATTACGCGTCTTGCTTTGTGTTACATTTGATTGCTCTGTTATTTATTGTGTTCCTCCGTTACTTCTTTCCTAGAGACTCAGGAGATCGGTGCCGATGTAAAGTGTGTTCGACTACACGAAGATGACCCTCCTTCTTGCGAGCAACCAGCAAGCCCCCCGTTGATCACCGGATATCGCCTATTCTTCTCTATCTTGCTTGCATTAGAGTAGTGTAGCATATTCTTGTTCGGTTACTCCTATTACATTGCAGATAGCCTTTGTCATTGTTGCTACAAATCATTGATACTCTACCCATAATCCTAAATGCTTAGTATAGGATGCTAGTTTATCATCATTGGCCCTACATTCTTGTCGATCGCCTTGCTATACTATCGGGCCGTGATCACTTGGGAGGTGATCACGGATATATACTATACATACATACATACATATTATCTGAGATGGTGACTAAAGTCGGGTCATTTCGTTGAGTACCATAAGTGATTACGATGAGAAATTTGAAAGGACGGTGGCTCCATCCCGTAGAGGTGGGCCTAGGTTCCCGACGGCCCACGATGTTACTGTGGCGGAGGCGGCAGGCGAGTTGAGACCACCTAGGAGACAGGTGGGCCTGGCCTTGTTCGGCGTTCGCGGATACTTAACACACTTAACGAGATCTTGGTATTTGATCAAAGTCTGGCCATTTGGTCTATACGCACTAACCATCTACGCGGGAGTAGTTATGGGTATCCCGGTGTTGGGGAACGTAGTAATTTCAAAAATTTTCCTACGCACACACAAGATCATGGTGATGTATAGCAACGAGAGGGGAGAGTGTTGTCTACATACCCTTGTAGACCCGGCGGAAGCGATCTGGCGTAGAGGAAGTAGTCGACGTTGTCCTCGCGATCCGACCGATCCGGCGCCGTTACTCCGGCGCCCGAGTTCTTGACACACGATAGCTCGATGGCGTCCCTCGTACTCGATCCAGCCGAGTGTCGAGGGAGAGTTCCGTCGACCTGACGGCGTGGTGGCGATCTTGATGTTTCACGGCGCGAGGCTTCGCCTAAGCTTCTTGACAGTATGACCGAGGTGGAATATGGTGGAGGGGCACCACACACGGCTAAGGAGCGATCCGTAGATCAAACTTGTGTGTTCTAGGGTGCCCCCGCCCCGTATATAAAGGAGCAAGGGGAGGGGCGGCCGGCGGGGAGGCGCGCCAGGAGTCCTACTCCCTCTGGGAGTAGGATTCCCCTCAATCCTAGTTGGAATAGGATTCCGGAGGGGAAAGAGAGAGGGGCGGCCCCTTTCCTAGTCCTAGTAGGACTAGGGGAAGGGGGAGGCTTGACCACCTAGGGCCGGCCCTTTCTCCTTTCCACCAAGGCCCACTATGGCCCATTTACCCCGGGGTTCCGGTAACCTCCGTTACTCGGTAAATTCCTTTTCACCGGAACCATTCGAACTCCAAACATAGGCTTCCAATATATCAATCTTTATGTCTCGACCATTTGAGACTCCTCGTCATGTCGTGTTCACATCCGGGACTCGAACTTCTTTGGTACATCAAAATACATAAACTCATAATAAGCATCATGAAACCTTAAGCGTGCGGACCCTACGGTTCGAGAACAATGTAGACATGACCTAGAACTATTCTCGGTCAATAACCAATAGCGGGACCGGATGCCCATATTGGTTCCTACATATTCTCGAAGATCTTTGTCGGTCAGACCGCATAACAACATCGTTGTTCCTTTGTCATCGGTATGTTACTTGCGAGATTCGATCGTCGGTATCAATACCTAGTTCAATCTCGTTACCGCAAGTCTCTTTACTCGTTCCGTAATACATCATCTCATAACTAACTCATTAGTTGTAGTGCTTGCAAGGCTTCGATGATGTGTATTACCGAGAGGGCCAGAGATACCTCTCCGACAATCGGAGTGACAAAACCTAATCTCGAAATCGCCAACCCAACATCGCCTTTGGAGACACTGTAGTACTCCTTTATAATCACCCGATTCGTTGTGGCGTTTGGTAGCACCAAAGTGTTCCTCCGTAAGCAGGAGTTGCATAATCTCATAGTTACGGGAACATGTATATGTCATGGATAAAAGCGGTAGCAACATACTAAGCGATCGTGTGCTAAGCTAATGGAATGGGTCATGTCAATCAGATCATTCTACTAATGATGTGACCTTGTTAATCAAATAACAACTCTTTGTTCATGGTGAGGAAACATAACCATCTTTGATTAACAAGCTAGTCTAGTAGAGGCATACTAGTGACATATTGTTTTGTCTATGCATTCACACATGTATCATGTTTCCGGTTAATACAATTCTAGCATGAATGATAAACATTTATCATGAAATAAGGAAATAAATAATAACTTTATTATTGCCTCTAGGGCATATTTCCTTGATCTCCCACTTGCACTAGAGTCAATAATCTAGATTACATAGTAATGATTCTAACACCCATGGAGTCTTGGTCTTGATCATGTTTTGCTCGTGGAAGAGGCTTAGTCAGCGGTGCGCAACATTCAGATCCGTATGTATCTTGCAAATCTCTATGTCTCCCACGGACTAAGTCCGGATGGAATTGAAGCGTCTCTTGATGTGCTTGGTCCTCTTGTGAAATCTGGATTCCTTTGCTAAGGCAATTGCTCGATATTGTCACGAAGATTTTCATTGGACCCGATGCACTAGGTATGACACCTAGATCGGATATGAACTCCTTCATCGGACTCCTTCATTAGCTGCTTCGAAGCTGCTATGTACTCCGCTTCACATGTAGATCCCTTCACGACGCTTTGTTTAGAACTGCACCAACCGGCTCCTCCGTTTAGTGTAAATCGTATCCGGTCTGCGATTTAGAATCGTCCGGATCGGTGTCAAAGCTTGCATCAGCGTAACTGCCGTTTACGATGAGCTCTTTGTCACCTCCATATCGAGAAACATATCCTTAGTCCTTTTCGGTATTTGGGATGTTCTTGACGCTGTCGATGATCCACTCTGGATTACTTTGGTACCTCCTGCTAGGCTTATAGCAAGGCACACATCGGTCAGTACACGGCATTGCATACATGATAGAGCCTATGGCTGAAGCATAGGAACATATTTCATTTCTCTCTATCTTCTGCGGTTGGTCGGGCATTGAGTCTTACTCAACTTCACACCTTGTAACACGAGGCAAGAACCCTTTCTTTGCTTGATCCATTTGAACTTCTTCAAAATTTTGTCAAGGTATGTGCTTTGTGAAAGTCAATCAAGCGTCTTGATCTATCTCTATAGATCTTAATGCCCAATATGTAAGCAGCTTCACGAGGTCTTTCATTGAAAACTCTTATTCAAGTATCCCTTTATGCTATCCAGAAATTCTATATCATTTCCGATCAGCAATATGTCATCTACATATAATATCGAAATGCTCTGAGCTCCCACTCACTTTCTTGTAAATCTGAGGCTTCTCCAAAAGTGCATACAAACCCAAATGCTTTGATCACACTATCAAAGCGTTTATTCCAACTCGAGATGCTTGCACCAGTCCATAGATGGATCATTGGAGCTTGCACACTTTGTTAGCTCCCTTTGGATCGATAAAACCTTCGGTTGCATCATATACAACTCTTCTTCCGTAAATCCATTCAGGAATGCAGTCTTTACATCCATTTGCCAAATTTCATAATCATAAAATGCGCAATTGCTAACATGATTCGGACGGACTTAAGCATCGCTTCTGGTGAGAAGGTCTCATCGTAGTCAATCCCTTGAACTTGTCGAAAACCTTTTGCGACAAGTCGAGCTTTATAAACGATAACATTACCGTCGTCGTCGGTCTTCTTCTTGAAGATCCACTTGTTTTCTATTGCTTGCCTACCCTCGGGCAAGTCAACCAAAATCCATACTTTGTTTTCATACATGGATCCCATCTCGATTTCATGGCTTCAAGCCATTTTGCGGAATCTGGGCTCACCATCGCTTTTCATAGTTCGTAGGTTCATCATGATCTAGTAGCATGATTTCCAGAACAGGATTACCGTACCACTCTAGTGCGGATCTTACTCTGGTTGATCTACGAGGTTACGTAGTAACTTGATCGAAGTTTCATGATCAACATCATCAACTTCCTCACTACTTGGTGTAGATGTCTCGAAACCGGTTTACTGACGAACTACTTTCAAGTAAGGGAGAAGGTACTATTACCTCATCAAGTTCCACTTTCCTCCCACTCACTTCTTTCGAGAGAAACTCCTTCTCTAGAAAGGATCCATTCTTAGCAACGAATGTCTTGCCTTCGGATCTGTGATAGAAGGTGTACCCAAGCTGTCTCCTTTGGGTATCCTATGAAGACACATTTCTCGATTTGGGTTCGAGCTTATCAGGTTGAAGCTTTTTCACATAAGCATCGCATCCCCAAACTTTAAGAAAGCGACAACTTTGGTTTCTTGCCAAACCACAGTTCATAAGGTGTCGTCTCAACGGATTTCGACGGTGTTCTATTCGGTGTGAATGCGGCCGTCTCTAGAGCATAACCCCAAAGCGATAGCGGTAAATCTGTAAGAGACATCATAGATCGCACCATATCTAGTAAAGTACGATTCTGACGTTCGGACACACCATTATCTTTGTGGTGTTAGGGTGGCGTGAGTTCTTGAAACTATTCCGCATTGTTTCAAATGTAGACCAAACTCGTAACTCAAATATTCACCTCCACGATCGGATCGTAGAAATTTAATTTTCTTATTACGATGATTTTCAACTTCACTCTGAAATTCTTTGAACTTTTCAAATGTTTCAGACTTATGTTTCATTAAGTAGATATACCCATATCGCTTAAGTCATCTGTGAAGGTGAGAAAATAACGATATCCGCCACGAGCCTCAACATTCATCGGACCACATACATCAGTATGTATGATTTCCAACAAATCTGTTGCTCTCTCCATAGTACGGAGAGAACGGGTTCTAGTCATCTTGCCCATAAGGCACGGTTCATAAGTGCCAAGTGATTCATAATCAAGTGACTCCAAAAGTCCATCAAGTATGGAGTTTCTTCATGCGCTTTACACCGATATGACCTAAGCGGCGGTGCCACAAATAAGTTGCACTATCATTATCAACTCTGCATCTTTTGGTTTCAACATTATGAATATGTGTATCACTACTATCGAGATTCATCAAAATAGACCACTCCTCAAGGGTGCATGACCATAAAAGATATTACTCATATAAATAGAACAACCATTATTCTCTCGATTTAAATGAATAACCGTCTCGCATCAAACAAGATCCAGATATAATGTTCATGCTCAAGCGCAGCACCAAATAACAATTATTTAGGTCTAAAACTAATCCGAAGGTAGATGTAGAGGTAGCGTGCCGACCGCGATCACATCGACTTTGGAACCATTTCCCACGCAAGATCGTCACCTCGTCCTTTGCGGTGTTAAGCAATCCGTAGTCCTGTTTGAGTTGCAAATATTAGCAGCAGAACCAATATCAAATACCAGTGCTCTGCGAGCTCTAGTAAGGTACACATCAATAACATGTATATCACATATACCTTTGTTCACCTTGCCATCCTTCTTATCCGCCAAATACTTGGGGCAGTTCCGCTCAAATGACTAGTGCGCTTGCGGTAGAAGCACTCGATTTCAGGTTTAGGGCCGACTTGGGTTTCTTCTCTGAGCAAACAACTTGCTTCTTTGTTCTTCTTGAAGTTCCCTTCTTCTTCCCTTTGCCTTTCTTCTTGAAACTAGTGGTCTTATTGACCATCAACACTTGATGCTCCTTCTTGATTTCTACCTCCGCAGCCTTTAGCATTGCGAAGAGCTCGGTATAGTCTTTACTAACCCTTGCATATTATAGTTCATCACGAAGCCTTTGTAGCTTGGTGGCGGTGATTGGAGAATTACATCAATGACACAATCATCCGGAAGATTAACTCCCAATTGTGTCAAGTGATTGTAGTACCCGGACATTACGAGTATGTGCTCACTAATGTAACTATTCTCCTCCATCTTGCAGCTATAGAACTTATTGGAGACTTCATATCTCTCAATCCGGGCATTCTGTTGGAATATCAACTTCAACTCTGGAACATCTCATATGCTCCATAGCGTTCAAAAGCGTCGTTGAAGTCCCGGTTCTAAGCCGTAAAGCATGGCACCTTGAACTATAGAGTAGTCATCGACTTTGCTCGCCAGACGTTCTTAACGTCGTCGGTTGCATCGGAAGCGAGCTGGCACCTAGCGGTGCATCCGGGGCGTAACTCTTACGTGCGACAATGAGGATAATCCTCAGATTTACGGACCCGATCCGTGTAATTGCTACCATCATCTTTCAACTTTGCTTTCTCAAGGAACGCATTAAAATTCAGCGGAACAACAAAGACGAGCCATCTATCTACAATCAAACATAAACAAGCAAGATACTATCAGGTACTAAGTTCATGATAAATTTAAGTTCAATTAATCATATTACTTAAGAACTCCCACTCAGAAAGACATCTCTCTAGTCATCCAAGTGATCACGTGATCCAAATCAACTAAACCATAACCGATCATCACGTGAAATGGAGTAGTTTTCAATGGTGAACATCTTATGTTGATCATATCTACTATATGATTCATGCTCGACCTTTCGGTCTCCGTGTTCCGAGGCCATATCTGCATATGCTAGGCTCGTCAAGTATAACCCGAGTATTCTGCGTGTGCAAAACTGGCTTGCACCCGTTGTAGATGGACGTAGAGCTTATCACACCCGATCATCACGTGGTGTGCGGGCACGACGAACTTTGGCAGCGGTGCATACTCGGGAGAACACTTCTTGATAATTTAGTGAGAGATCATCTTATAATGCTACCGTCGATCAAAGCAAGATAAGATGCATAAAAGGATAAACATCACATGCAAATCAATATAAGTGATATGATATGGTCATCATCATCTTGTGCTTCATGATCTCCATCTTGCGGCACCACCATGATCACCATCGTCACCGCGCGACACCTTGATCTCCATCGTAGCATCGTTGTCGTCTCGCCAATCTTATGCTTCTCGACTATCTCTACCGCTTAGTGATAAAGTAAAGCATTACGTAGCGATTGCATTGCATACAATAAGCGACAACCATATGGCTCCTCGCGATTGCCGATAACCGGTTACAAAACATGATCATCTCATACAATAAAATATAGCATCACGTCTTGACCATATCACATCACAACATGCCTGCAAAAACAAGTTAGGCGTCCTCTACTTTGTTGTTGCAAATTTTACGTGGCTGCTACGGGCTTAAGCAAGAACCAATCTCACCTCGCATCAAAACCACAGCGATACTTCGTCAAATAGACTCCGTTTAACCTTCTCAAGGACCGGGCGAGCTACTTTTCAGTTCAACTAAAGTGAGAGAGCAGACACCCGCCGATCACCTTTAAGCAGCGAGTGCTCGTGGCGGTGAAACCAGTCTCGCGTAAGCGTCTGGCGTAATGTCGGTCCGGCCGCTTCATCTCACAATACCGCTGAACCAAAGTATGACATCTTTGGTAGGTAGTATGACTTGTATCGCCCACAACTCACTTGTGTTCTACTCGTGCAAAACATCAAACCATAAAAACCTAGGCTCGGATGCCTTTGTTGGGGAGCGTAGTAATTTCAAAAATTTCCTAGGCACACACAAGATCATGGTGATGTATAGCAACGAGAGGGGAGAGTGTTGTCTACATACCCTTGTAGACCCGGCGAAGCGATCTGGCGTAGAGGAAGTAGTCGACGTTCTCCTCGCGATCCGACCGATCCCGCGCCGTTACTCCGGCGCCCCGAGTTCTTGACACACGTCAGCTCGATGGCGTCCCTCGTATCTCGATCCAGCCGAGTGTCGAGGAGAGTTCCGTCAAGACGACGGCGTGGTGACGATCTTGATGCTTCACCGGCGCAGGCTTCGCCTAAGCTTGCGACAGTATGACCGAGGTGGAATATGGTGGAGGGGCACCGACACGGCTAAGGAACGATCCGTAGATCAAACTTGTGTGTTCTAGGGTGCCCCCTGCCCGTATATAAAGGAGCAAGGGGGGGGCCGGCCGGCCAAGGGAGGCGCGCCAGGAGTCCTACTCCCTCCGGGAGTAGGATTCCCCTCAATCCTAGTTGGAATAGGATTCCTGAGGAGGAAAGAGAGAGGGGGCGGCCCCTTTCCTAGTCCTAGTAGGACTAGGGGAAGGGGGGGAGGCGCGCGTCCACCTAGGGCCGGCCCTTTCTCCTTTCCACCAAGGCCCACTATGGCCCATTTACCCCCGGGGGGTTCCGGTAACCTCCCGGTACTCCGGTAAA
This sequence comes from Aegilops speltoides, assembly GCA_021437245.1. NCBI lineage: Eukaryota > Viridiplantae > Streptophyta > Magnoliopsida > Poales > Poaceae > Aegilops > Aegilops speltoides. The sequence continues at coordinate 408,379,892 of CM038142.1, forward strand.
TTCCTTTTCACGGAACCATTCGAACTCCAAACATAGGCTTCAATATATCAATCTTTATGTCTCGACCATTTGAGACTCCTCGTCATGTCCGTGATCACATCCGGGACTCGAACTTCTTGGTACATCAAAATACATAAACTCATAATAAGCATCGCCATCGAAACCTTAAGCGTGCGGACCCTACGGTTCGAGAACAATGTAGACATGACCTAGAACTATTCTCGGTCAATAACCAATAGCGGGACACGGATGCCCATATTGGTTCCTACATATTCTACGAAGATCATTGTCGGTCGGACCGCATAACAACATCGTTGTTCCTTTGTCATCGGTATGTTACTTGCCCGAGATTCGATCGTCGGTATCAATACCTAGTTCAATCTCGTTACCGCAAGTCTCTTTACTCGTTCCGTAATACATCATCTCATAACTAACTCATTAGTTGTAGTGCTTGCAAGGCTTGATGATGTGTATTACCGAGAGGGCCCAGAGATACCTCTCCGACAATCGGAGTGACAAAACCTAATCTCAAATACGCCAACCCAACATCGCCTTTGGAGACACTGTAGTACTCCTTTATAATCACCCGATTCGTTGTGACGTTTGGTAGCACCAAAGTGTTCCTCCGTGGCGGAGTTGCATAATCTCATAGTTACAGGAACATGTATATGTCATGGATAAAAGCGGTAGCAACATACTAAGCGATCGTGTGCTAAGCTAATGGAATGGGTCATGTCAATCAGATCATTCTACTAATGATGTGACCTTGTTAATCAAATAACAACTCTTTGTTCATGGTCAGGAAACATAACCATCTTTGATTAACAAGCTAGTCTAGTAGAGGCATACTAGTGACATATTGTTTTGTCTATGCATTCACACATGTATCATGTTTCCGGTTAATACAATTCTAGCATGAATGATAAACATTTATCATGAAATAAGGAAATAAATAATAACTTTATTATTGCCTCTAGGGCATATTTCCTTCACCCGGCGTCGTGGTATCAGCCGAAGCCTTCTTGACGTCAGCGACGGAGCGGCGCGCGCCGGATTGGACTGCGTTAACGCAACTTCCTTTGTAATGGAGGTTGCTAGATCTGTTTCCGGCCGCCCTCGCAACGTGCAGGTGTGCAATGGGCGATGGGTCCGGACCCCTGCGCGCATAGGATTTAGACCGACGGGCTGACCTCTCTGTTGTGCCTAGGTGGGGCTGCGACGTGTTGATCTTCCGAGGCCGGGCATGACCCAGGAAAGTGTGTCCGGCCAAATGGGATCGAGCGTGTTGGGTTATGTGGTGCACCCCTGCAGGGAAGTTAATCTATTCGAATAGCCACGATCTTTGGTAACAGGGCGACTTGGAGTTGTACCTTGACCTTATGACAACTAGAACCGGATACTTAATAAAACACACCCTTCCAAGTTCCACGAACAACCCGGTGATCGCTTTTCCACGAGGCGGCGAGGACAGGATCGCCGGGTAGGATTATGCTATGCGATGCTCTTGGAGATGCTACTTGGAGATGCTTCTTGGAGATGCTACTTGGCGATGCTACTTGGAGGACTTGATCTACTCTCTTCTACATCTTTGCAAGACGGAGGCTGCGAGCGTAGTCTTGACGAGATTAGCTATCCCCTCTTATTACGGCATTCTGCGATTCGGTCCACCGATATGGCCCTTTACACATATACCCATGCATATGTAGTGTAGCTCCTTGCTTGCAGTACTTTGGATGAGTACTCACGGTTGCTTTCTCCCCTTTTCCCCTTTCCTTTCTTTACGGTTGTCGCAACCAGATCTTTGGAATCGAGGCAGACGCCACCGTCGAGGACGACTACTACTACTGAAGGTGCCTACTACTACGCGAGGCTGGCGGCGACGACCGGGAGTAGTTTAGGAGGATCCCGAGCGGGAGGCTGCGCCTCTTCGATCAGTATCTCGGTTTGTGCTAGCCTTCTTAAGGCAAACTTGTTTAACTTATGTCGTACTCGAGATATTTTTGCTTCCACGACTCGTCTATGATCGAGCACTTGTATTCGAGCCCTCGAGGCCCCTGGCTTGTATTATGATGCTTGTATGACTTATTTTACTTTTAGAGTTGTGTTGTGATATCTTCCCGTGAGTCCCTGATCTTGATCGTACACGTTTGTAGGAATCCCCCTTCCACACTCCTTGGCCGAAGTCGAGTCTAGACATTGCAAAACTTTTACTAACATGGCTGTGCGGCCCATGGGCCCACGTCGCCATTGGGTGGTATTAGGATCTTTTACTCCTCGACCTTTACTCTGGGACTCTGATATCTCTTCTATTCGGGTTAGATGAATTTTGCTAAATCTAACATTAGGATCTCGTTATCACTTTCACCCGGAGAGCCCCTTATTACTAAGGATAAATCTGCTTGCACATGAAGACCACGAAGATACTCACCGCGGTTAACCCGAGAACTTGTCTTCATCGCGTTTGCAATTCCCTTCCACCGTCAACCCTTATGGATAACTACTTGCGGTTGTTATTCTTACATTCATCGATTAGTCTTGTTATTACAAGATACCCGAAATACTCGTCATTGTTTCGATAATCCTTTGAGCTTATTGCCTTCTTTGTTCTTTGTCACTGAATACCCCTACGGATAATTCTCGCACTTATCGAGTATCCGCTTATCCCGATTGTTCATATGCTTTTCAAATTACTTGGAAATACTACCCGATCTTACGAGTATCCTCTTCAAACTATTGCTCGGCAAATACTTATGCCTTGCAATATGGATGCTTTCCATATGTGTAGCAATATTCATTAGTATCCTTTGACACGATCATTTTGATCCTATCGATTCAATTTGTGTGTGAAAGCACGCAATCATCAGTTGATCCTTTTAAATTATCTTTCCGGCTCAGACATCATTTTTGAACATGAGCTGGTTCTCGACCAAACTATTTGTCGTCAATTGTGCCTCTGGTCTATCCAACTTATCCATCCTTGATCAGAGCGTCTGCTTCTGATCCTTTGTTTTGGAAATCATAATTCCTTTGTTATCTAAGCATCGAATTGTTCAGATGTTCTATAATATGATGCCCGTGCATTCTTCTTCCTCTAGTTGAGTATCGATGCTCACATCAAATCCCTTGTGGACCATCGGTTCCTTTGTTGGATTCTATCCGACAGTGTCCTTCATATTGAATAACCTTGAGAACCTTTCCATGGGTATATAATGCCTTTGGTAAATTGTATCATCTGCTTTTGAACTTGCTCTACTATCGAGTTTGTGTTAATTACTCCTAAAGTTCGTGGTATATGTTCTAAGAAGCCCCGATGGCTTGAACCTATGCCTTCCTTAATATGTGCGAACTCGAAAGTTTTCACGAGCCATACTCTTCTGATGTTTCGCCGGATAAAATTTCAACACTACAACTTCATCGAACGCGAGAAGTGAATGAAAGGTTATGCATTGGAAAAGTGGGAGTCGACCTTGAACTTTGTGTTCATGCCCATGGACACGATGTAGATCCTATCATGGAAGCTTCTTGTAACTATTTCCTTGATATATTATCCTTTTGGTATCGGTGGATTGATCTTTTGCAATCGTGGTTCCGACCATGTTCTCCTTTAAATACCATTTCTCGTGCAAGTTTAAGCACTTGTGTTACGTAGAGCAATACCTAGTCCAACCTCTACTTTGATCGGCGTCGAGTATTACCCCACGGTATCTCGAGATTATAATGGGCGCATAACTTCTTATGAGTTCTTCATCAAGTGCTACATTCTCACTGATTCCAATTTTTCACGGGCTCTGAGTTATTAAACACTCGAAGACACCGATAACTGAACCGAGTCCGCATCACGATTAAACAACTCTTAGTAATCTTCTTTGCTTACGAGTTTGTACGCGACCACGTCTTCCCTAGCCTGATCGGCTATATCATTACCGTGCTAAATTTTAACTGTGCTACCTGGTCCTTCTTCCCAGAGCACAAATTTTTTTGACGATGAGCTAAGCTTACGTCGATCTTCCTCGTCATATCAGTTCGCCTTGAACAACAATCCTGATTACAAGTTTGTGTCCTAGCCATGGTTCCAATAACCTTCCGCTACCTCATTCCTTCGACTTGATGTCGTCGCTGATTGATTACATCTTCATGAAATCTCTCGACAAATGTGTCGTGATCATCATCAACCTTATGAGCTCTTCCAGGATATCTATTGAATTCATGATGAGAAATACCATCCTTGCCCCTCGACGGTTTGTGTTATCATCGACCACTTTATTGCCTTCCGTTCAACACAAACTTATTCGTGTTTTGTATTATACCTTGAGACCCTTACTATCCAGCATCTGTTCTTCTTTTACCTTGGAGTATTACCATCTTTTATGTCAAGGATGTCGTGAGAAATTCACCACCCTTAAGAATTCTTGATACCAGTGATACTTATTAACATCACCATTCTTTTCTTGGTCCCGTGATATTTCTAACACGAATACCGACCGGATGGTGCGTGATGTGTAAATTCTAAACTTCGAGCAACCCTCTCGCTTTGAAGTTATTGGTCTATAGTTTCATTCTACGACTATGGCTTATTGAATCACCACTCTAACATTGGTCGTGCAACCCAACCCATATTTTGGGCGCACCTTTCAACCAACGTTTAATTGTGTATGTTTTCCTCGAGCATACTTCCTTATATCATTTGATCTGACAAATGTTATCTCCTTGTTCACTTAATTGTGGAAATCCATCTTTTGGAAATCTCGATGAATTGCCGTTGAGTTTACCAGACACCTCCTTGTCCTCTCCTTGGGTTAATGATGAACTCTTGTTAACGGAAATCACTTCATAGTTCATTTCCCGAGAATCTTACATTGTCATCTCGTCAATTGTGTTGCACCTTTTCTTCTCAGGCATACTAAGTCAGAGGTATCCTGACACCAATCGGATCTGAACCTCGGTCAGATATGATGGTTGGAACATATTTCCAAGAGTTATAACATCAGTCTTTATATGACCCGGTAAGGTGATGGCATGCCCAGCACACCTGGCCGGATGACCTGCTGTTATAGTTTCCTTTTTAACAAGGTTAACCCTTTTTCCATGAGGGAATTGAATGCCTTGTTTAATAAGTTTATCCTGATGGATCGTTTGTGTGTCCAAAGTCTGATCTTTGCTTGAAGACCATGTCAATGCTATCTCGAAGCATGTATGCGGTACTCCGATTTTCAACAAAAACATTTGAAGCCCAATGCTAAATGTTCCTGCTCGATTATCCAAACACCGTTGTTTGCGGTAATGTCATGAACTTCCTCTCTCCTAACCTAAATGGTTTTCTACGTTATTTCCTGTCATGGATATCATGCTCTGTTTGTCCTTGGGAAGGATATACCCTTGAATAATGTGTTTAAACACATTTTCCTTTCCATTGTTCTGTTTAATCTGATAATCGCATTTTCCTTCCCATTGGTTGGTTTAACGTTTCTCGTGATCTATATGATCTAAGAAGTAGTATTCTCCTGCTTATGTAAACACCTCGGTGTACAATTCTGTCAGCAAGACCCTGTTACTATTGTTGATGACATTTCGGTAACCACCCATGGACGAGAACTTTGCCTACTGGTCCGCCTCGTTCAACGAGCTGGAAAATGGTTCTCTTCGTCCCTCGCCCTTGGTACTGATGTTGTCGCCAACATAACTGATAGGCTATCCTCTGACACACCTTGCTTGCATGATCACGCAAGACGTCTCCGCCCTTCCTGCTTTTAACCCACTTGGTGGGCCCACAACCCACAGTTCCTCAGGATCGAAACCTGACTCTCCTGTACACCCCCTGTTCACAAAGTTATTCTTCACGCGTGGCCTCGTGTGTAATTCACGAGCCACCTTCCGGTGAGATCATCAATCTGGTATCAGGTGCAATACTTATTCCCATTGCTCTGAACCCCTTTCACACTTCGCTTCAGGCAACGAACGATTGCCTATGCGCTTGAAACTTCTATTTTGCACCTTCTTACTTTGCTCTCGATATTGTCGTAAATTTCAATTCGAGAGTTACTTTCCACCACCTTCCTCGTTGTTGTCTACCAGATAGTCTACCCTGCAGAGGTCCATTCTCCGGTATACCCCCTTAATCTCTCATTAGTATGATGAAGACTCCGAAGGAAGGATGGCCACTTCATCATGATGACCTAAAGCAGAAAAATGAATACATCAACGAAAAGAATCAACCTCTTCAAGAAGAGCAACCAAGATTCAGAACGCTCGTTAGAATTTCGTAGCCAAATCCCTTCCCCCTCACTTCCCCTCTTAAATCTCGGGACCAGATTTCTTGTAGTGGAGGAGATTTGTGACGCCCGGATAATTAGGCTACAGTAATCTCGCGTTAACGATGCCACGCCACCTCGGTTACTATTGCTAATCTCGCGTTAGTTCGAAGCCGATTCAAATCCAAATCCAAAATCAAGCAAACAATAAAAGTTTTCAAATATTAAAACTAAAATGTACGGAGTGAGCCGAATAATGTTTATGTAATTATGGTGGAGAAACCAACCTCTTTGGAAGTGTTTGATTGTCCCAAAATAAATAAAACAGTAGCAAAACAATTAATTTTATGCCTTTTATGATTAATAAAATATTAAATTATTTTATCTAGTTGCCCAAGTTTTTGTGGCATTAGAATATGTAGTAACACTAATTTAGGAACTAACTTTATATTTTAATAAAACTAAATTATATTGAAAATAATAGAAAACAGTAAAAGGTAAAGTAAGTAAAAAGAAAAGAATAAAAGCAGAAAGCAAAATAAAAGAAAGGAAATCCTGTTCACTAAGCCAAGATTAACACTGCATCAGGCCCAGCCCAAGCTGCCGGCCTTTTCCTTTACCTCTCGCAGAGAGAGGCGCAACCGTGCGTGCCGGCCATCCATGGCGCCAGGCCACGTGCCGCCATCTGCACCTCCTCGGCCTACTAAGGCGTTCCCCAGAAACCCTAGCTCGCCCTCATTCATTCCCCCCTCGATCCCCATCGTCCCCCATCTCCTCTGGCTCGATTTTGAGCTCGCAAGCTCACACGGTCACCGCTGCCTCGCCGTCGTTGATGCGTCCACCAGCCTCTCCGGCGTATGCGAGCACATCCTGGAGGTTGGCCGCGCGCTACCGCGTCCGTTTAGGGCATTGGAACGAGGCGGGGAGCTGCGTAGCCGACGCAGTCTTCGTCTTCTTCGTCCGGCCGTCGCCGTCTCGCCATCACCACCGCCTCTCCGGTCCACCCCGACTCTCCCCGAGCGTGCCAATGGACTCGCGGTGAGCAACTCCTCCGGATCCCTTCTTCCCCCATCTCGATTCGGTCGCCGTTTGCCGTCCCTAAGCACATCCGAGCTCGCATGTACGCATACATACGTGTGTGCGTGAGCTGCTCCTGCTGCCCGCGCGCCCGGCCTGACCTCGCCTCCGCGTGCCGCTGCTCGCCGGCCATCGCCTAGCGCCGCTCCTGCTGCCGCCCGCCGCCTAGCGCCGCCCCTGTCGCGGCCTTCTGTTTCTGCCGCTGCTTAGCTGCTGCCCTGTGATGTTTAGCTTCTTAGCTTCTGCCGCTGCTGCTATTGTTAGCTGCTGCCGCTGCTGTGCACTACTTGCTGCTGCTAATGACCATGGCGGCATTGTTGTGTTCGTGGGGTGCACAGCCACCAGTGGCCGGCCGTGCTAATTAGATTAGGACTAATTGGTAGTACTAGTTAGGTTAGTTGCTACAATATGACGTATGGACCCCATTTGATTAAGTTCATTTTTAGTAGATTAGATATAGCTTTAAGATAGGTGGGCCACCCTCTAATAAGCCTAATTAGAAATTAACTAGACACTGTTAAAATATTACAGGGTATGACAACCGGGTCCCACAGGACCTTTGACTGGTCAACCGTGGACCAGTCAACTGCTGGGTCAGCAGTTGACTGGACCCACTGGTCAGCCTCACTGGTGCACCTCTGGTGCACTGCACCGGGTGCACCCAGTTTTTAACTGCTGATTTTGGAAATTAAAAGTAAATAAAAAATCTAGAAAATCATTTAAAACTTTGTAAAATTATAGAAAATAAACCGTAACTCGGATGAAAAACTTTTCTACATGAAAGTTGATCAGAAAAACGAGGCGAATCCGGATACGTAGCCCGTTCGTCCTCCACACATCCCTAGCATAGCAAACATGCAACTTTCCCCATCCGGTCCGTTTGTCCGAAAACGCGAAACACCGGGAATACTTTCCCGAATGTTTCCCCCCTTCACCGGTATCACCTACAACTACGTTAGGTCACCCCTAGCACCGCATATTACCGCGTCTTGCTTTGTGTTACATTTGATTGCTCTGTTATTTATTGTGTTCCCCCCTCCGTTACTTCTTTCCGGTAGACTCCGAGACTGGTGCCGATGTCCGTGTGTTCGACTACACCGAAGATGACCCCTCCTTCTTGCCAGAGCAACCAGGCAAGCCCCCCCCTTGATCACGGATATCGCCTATTCTTCTCTATCTTGCTTGCATTAGAGTAGTGTAGCATATTCTTTGTTTGGTTACTCCTATTACATTGCATAACTTTGTCATTGTTGCTCTGATCATTGATACTCTACCGCAATCCTAAATGCTTAGTATAGGATGCTAGTTTATCATCATTGGCCCTACATTCTTGCCGATCGCCTTGCTATACTATCGGGCCGTGATCACTTGGGAGGTGATCACGGTATATACTATACATACATACATATTATCTGAGATGGTGACTAAAGTCGAATTCACTCGTTGAGTACCCATAAGTGATTACGATGAGGGGAAATTTGAAAGGACGGTGGCTCCATCCCGGTAGAGGTGGGCCTAGGTTCCCGACGGCCCCGATCGTTACTTTAATGGCGGAGGCGGCAGGCGAGTTGAGACCACCTAGGAGGCAGTGGGCTGGCCTGATCGGCGTTCTCGGATACTTAACACACTTAACGAGATCTTGGTATTTGATCTAAGTCGGCCATTTGGTCTATCGCACTAAACATCTACGGGAGTAGTTATGGGTATCCGGCGTCGTGGTATCACCGAAGCCTTCTTGGCGTCGGTGACGAGGCGGCGCGCCGGATTGGGCTGCGTTACGCAACTTCCTTTGTAATGGAGGTTGCTAGGTGCATTTCGGCCGCCCTCGCAACATGCGTGTGTGCAATGGGCGATGGGCGGACCCTGGCGCATAGGATTTAGACCGCGGAGACCTCTGTTGTGCCTAGGTGGGGCTGCGGCGTGTTGATCTTCCGAGGCGGGCATGACCCGAGAAAGTGTGTCGGCCAAATGGGATCGGCGTGTTGGGTTATGTGGTGCACCCTGCAGGGAAGTTAATCTATTGAACAGCCGTGATCTTGATATGAGGGCGACTTGGAGTTGTACCTTGACCTTATGACAACTAGAACCGAATACTTAATAAAACACACCCTTCCAAGTTCCACAGACAACCCGGTGATCGCTTTTCCACAGGGAAACGAGGACAGGATCGCCGGGTAGGATTATGCTATGCGATGCTATTGAAGATGCTACTTAGAGATGCTTCTTGGAGATGCTACTTGGCGATGCTACTTGGAGGACTTGATCTACTCTCTTCTACATCTTTGCAAGGCGAGGTCGCTGCGAAGTGTAGTCTTGACGAGATTAGCTATCCCCTCTTATTACGGCATTCTGCGATTCGGTCCACCGATATGGCCCTTTACACATATACCCATGCATATGTAGTGTAGCTCCTTCTTGCGAGTACTTTGGATGAGTACTCATGGTTGCTTTCTCCCCCCGTTTTCCCCTTTCCTTTCTTTACGGTTGTCGCAACCAGATCTTTGGAATCGAGAGCAGGCGCCACCGTCGAGGGCGACTACTACTGAAGGTGCCTACTACTACGTGCGAGTGGCGGCGGCGACCGGGAGTAGTTTAGGAGGATCGAGGCGGGAGGCTGCGCCTCTTCGATCTGTATCTCGGTTTGTGCTAGCCTTCTTAAGGCAAACTTGTTTAACTTATGTACGTACTCGAGATATTGTTGCTTCACTGACTCGTCTATGATCGAGCACTTGTATTCGAGCCCTCGAGGCCCTGGCTTGTATTATGATGCTTGTATGACTTATTTTACTTTTAGAGTTGTGTTGTGATATCTTCCGTGAGTCCTCGATCTTGATCATTGCGTTTGCGTGCATGATTAGTGTACGATTGAATCGAGGCGTCCTGACAAATCCATCTCGGTGGCGGCGATTTGGTGTACACGCGTGTCTTTGGGTGTGTGCAAGTGCGTCCTTTTGTGCATGCCGCCGCGTAGTGGTGAATTGTGCGCGAGTGCGTCCTTCATGCGGAAGAAGTGTGTCCTCAATGCACCCTCAATTTACTAGCGTGCGGGGTGCTACCCCGAGTGGTTTCAACTTTGTTTACTTCACCGCGTGTCAGACGGGCTTCTAGTTTACTTATTTTCACCCACTACCACATGGACCAGCACATGAAGATACAGAACACGAGCTGAGAAGGAAGCATGTGGACTGGTTGACCAGCCAACTAAACAATATACTGACCCATACGCTCACATGGTGAGTGTATAATCCGTCGGTATAGAGAGTTCGAGTGAGAGGGGAGGCCCGTGAGAGATAGCAGAGAGAGAGAGAGAGAGAAAGAGCTACTCCCTCCGTTCGATAATGTAGTTCCAACATTTTTTTTAAAGTAAAACTTTTGAAAATTTGACCAAGTTTATAATGAAATTACTTATATCTACAATACCAAAGATAAATGATAGTATGAAGTAAGTACATGTTGTGATGAATCTAATGATCGTTCCAGATGTAAATGTTTTTCTCCACATATACCTGGTCAAACTTTTCGGAGGTTTGACTTTTCAAAACATCCATATGCTTATGGACGTGAGAGAGTCCCTAACTAGAGAGAGAGAGAGAGAGAGTGAAATAGAAAGAGTGAGTGAAAAAAGTGTGTGTGCGTGTGTGAAAGAGACATGGAAAACACATGATAAAAGCAGAGAAAAAGCGTGTGTGTCTTATGCAAACATATCACACATGCATCTTCGACAATGGAAGCAAGGTGAGGAGATAGTGTGTGGTTGTTTGCAACTGAGAGAGAAAGACCCCTAGCACGTGGCCAAGAGGGGTCTGACAAACAAGGGAAAGAGGTCGAGAGAGACGTACCGAGAAAATGCAGACATGGGGAGGAGAGAGTGTATGTTTGTCATGGAGAGATCCCCTGGAGATCGTGATGGGGCTACATGGGTGGGAGATCGAGTGACAAGGTGTGTGCGCGATAGAAGATACCCCGAGAGATATCGTGATAGACGTATGGATGGAAGGACACAGTATATGTGTTCCTGATGGCTAGTGTAAGATAATCATGCTTAGGGCGGGGAGTGCTTGCGCCTATGATGGAGTGAGGGATTATGGTACTTAGGGGGGTGTCACATAGAGAGAGAAGAAGGGCGGAGAGTGTTGGATGGGTCTATATGTATAGCGCGAGCGAGACATGTGTATGTGTGAACCAAGGAGATATGAAGTTTGAGAGAGATAGAGGAGCCCCGATAAGGCTGAGTGGTGCATCAGATAGCAGAGAGGGGGAAAGAGATATTCCATTCGCTCGATAATGCAGTGCATGTAAATTTTTTAGAAATCAAACTTTGGAAACTTTGATCATGTTTACACAAATGTTATTTATATCTACAATACCAAAGATACATCATACGAAACTACATCTCATGGTGAATCTAATGGTATATGTTTGCCCTTCTAGATGTAATCGTTTTTCTCCATGTACATGGTCAAACTTTGTGATGTGTGACTTTTCAATAAATCTATATGCTATGGACCGAAGAGAGTGCCTAAGTCAAGAGAGATCAAGTGTGTGTGAAGGAGAATGAGTAAGTGTGCAAAAAGAGTATGTGTGTGAAAGAGAAAGTGACAACAAACGATAAATTAGAGAGAGAGTGTGTTTTTTCATTTCTTATGCAAACATATCACGCATGCATCTCCGAGATAGAAAAGCAAGGCGAGGAGATACATGAAGATAGCTAGTGCATGATTGTTTGCAACGGAGAGAGACACCCCTATAACACATGTCCAATAGAGGTCTGCCCAACAAGGAAAAAAGGTCGAGAGGGACACATGGAGAACATGGACGCATGGGGAGGGAGAGAGGGTGTGTTTGTGATAGAGAGATCCCCTCAAGATCGTGAGGGCACTATATGGGTGGGAGATCGAGGGAGGTGCGTCTTGTGATAGAAAGATGCCCGAGAGAAATCGAGATAGACCATGCACATGTTTGTGATGGAGACTAAGATTAGCTAGTCATATACATATAGGGGGGACTGCGTGTGCCTACAATTGAGTGAGAGACCATCATACTTGGCTAGCTAGGCATGAGATTGTGTGTGTGTGTGTGAGAGAGAGAGAGAGATGGAGAGAGAACGAGGGAGAGAGATAGAGTTTTAGATGGGCCTATTGAGTGCGAGTGCATATGCATGTGTATGTGTGACCCAGGTAGATGGAGAGTTTGAGAGAGAGAGAGGGAAGAGCTCCGAGATGACAGAGTGGTGCATGAGAGAGTTACGAGCAATGAGCCAAGGAATTTGTGTGCGTATGATGAGTGCACCCAAGATATCTAGCTTGGACTAGAGAATCATACATAGTGTGCGAGAGAGACCTATAGATGGAGTATATATGCATGTGAACTAGAACCCCCCCCCCACACACACACACAAAGAGAGAGAGAGAGAGATGGAGAGAAAGGGAGAGGGACCAACAAGGTTTGTGTGTTGTATGCGTGCGACAAAATTGAAGATTGTCGGAGAGAGAGAGAGAGAGAGAGAGAGAGAGAGAGAGAGAGAGAGAGAGAGAGAGAGAGAGAGAGAGAGAGAGAGAGTCCGGGAGAGGGGGAGGTCGCGTTTTATGCATCAAAGACTGATATAGACCATGTTTTGATATGAACTTGCATTCAAATATTTAAATTGGAGAACATGTTGTCTGCAATCCACACATGAACGGATATATGTGTATATCAAACAAGTTCATTAATTTGACTTTCAACATGTTCATGGAGTACTATAATACTGTACAACACGCTACTCGATTGAGGTGTTCAATTTTGGATTTAGTTCACTATTTTGACCTGGTGAACGAGCTAGTCCATTGAATCAAGATATTTCATTTTGGGTTTGATTCCCGTTTTTGAGTGGGTCAACTATTTGTCATATAGTAAATCGCTAGCAACGAGCATGTAAAAACACATTACTCCCGAGCATCATCTCTACGTCTAAAAAAGAAGTGGCAAGCTAATATTTCAAAAATTGATTTTGGTAAGGTAGACGTGGATGGTCGTTCTCCCAAAATTTGAACGAATCGTTAAACATCCTCTTCTCGGTGGAATTAGCCCGAGCAAATAAATGGGAGACGCGAAATTACCGGTCTATGTGGGACGCGCATCAATTGGCCCGTTGTACATCGAGGGTAGGTTCATAACTTCATCCAAGCGCACCTTCTCCTCTGCCGAAATGACATGTGCCGAATAATTCATAAACCATGGTCGGAAAAACACGCTCTCCTCGCCCGAAATAGCTCGCGCCCACTATTTCAAAACACGCTCTCCTCGCCCGAAATCGTTCGCGCCCACTATATTTCAAAACACACCCTCCTCGCCCGAAATCGCTCCCGCCCACTATTTGGGGAGAAGCAAAGTTACTCTACTATCCCCGACCCTCAGTACACAGACCCAAGCCGAGAAGCCTAAAGGCAGGGGTGGAACTGTAACTCCCCCTCACATTTCAGACAAATGCGTCCATAAGACATGGTTCCACTCCCTCCCAATTCCCCCCTCATTCATACCTCATGGGCACCAAATTACCTTCTCCCCGGAAGCTCCCTTCTCCCGAGCCACGAAACCTTAGCCCCTCCTCCATGGCGCCCCCAACGCACCAATTTCACAGCCGCCCTCCTCCCTAATGCCGAAGACACTATCCATTTGTTGTCGTGCACTGGGCCATGTGCCTCTTACTCCGTGTTGCTGGAGCTGCCTCGACGATGGCCGCGTGAACCGTACAGGAGCCGATTCACCCCCTCCGTTGTTCACAGCGTTGGAGCGGCTCCAACTTCGGATCCGTCCAGAGTCCCGGCGCTGCTTCCCCATAGCCGTCGATCGTCGCGACATCGCTGCTTCCCTGCCGCCGGTCGCCACCGCAACCATGCCGGCCTCACCCACTCGGCAGCTAGAGCTGCCTACTTCACCATGCCGCCAGATAGGTCGCACCCTCATCTCAAATCACTTTATTTAGGCGTCAGTTGTCTGAATTTTTATTCTGGGCCAATCAATTCCCAATGGGAAGCAGCACCCCTCGAGGCGGCGGAGCTCCTAGGCTGCCAGTTGGCCGGTGTCTAACGTAAGGGTGCGGGGCCACAAGTTCGCCGTGGAAGTAGCACTTAGATGGCTATCTTAGATTTGCGTGGGTTGAAGGTACTGCCGCCTTCGGATCTAGATGACGGCGAGTCTTTGTGGATTGGCCGGGGCGCAACCACGGCGGTCTTGGTGGGGCGAGGCGGGTTTTGGCCGGGGCCATAGACGGCGGAGGTAGGCTGCTTTGCCGTTGGTCGCTGGCTCTTCGGGGAAGATACCGAGTAGTGTCAGCCGGGAGGCACAAGACGGCCATCAAGCCATCCGGCATAGATCGGACAATACCAAAATAAAATAAAATCGTGTGACCCCAATTTAGTCTTCAGTCAACAGACATGTGTCCACTCTCGTACCTTGCTGTTGATCTCTTAGTGTATTTCTTCAAATCAAAGAGATGTGTTGTTCTTAACATTATGTGTTATCTGCATCTTCAGCCACACCGTCTTTCGACTCACCGCAGCTGCTCCAACAATGAAAGCATACACCAGAAGGGAGCTATAGTCCCCACTCAACAGTTCCCTGCATCGAATGCGCGTGCCCGACATGGACAACCACAACAAATGCAGGGCCATCGATAAGTTAGCACATGATGCTCACTCGTATGGATGGCGGCCAGATAGGTTGTACCCTCATCTTACTTGTGTGCAACATTATGACTTTGTTATTCATCTAAGCTTGGAAAATAGATTATCACATTTCACTGTATATTCATGCTGATCTCTTACGGGTCTTGTTCAAGAGTTAACGATGTTCCATAGTTCAGCTAAGATACTTGTTCTTTAGGTAATGTCATTGCATTGTTATCATCCATCAGCCAATGATATCCCACAGGCTGGTGATTATAGTATTATACCACTTCTAGTATTACCTATGTTGTTCTTTAATACTTTTGTGTGCCATCTAGTTAATCTCGAGTACTAACGATACATATTCTGTAGCTTTCATCTGTGTTCTCCCTTTAGTTTTCGAGACCTGTTGCTGCTAGTTAACCCCAGTCCTACTATTTATGTCGTCTCCTATAGGCACTAATTACATAAATCTAACTATTAATTGTCTTCCATGCATGTCAGATATAATTGCACACACTGATATATCCACAAGAACCTCACGGAGCAATGTAAAGGCCAATAAACTTGATGTCAATGATACCCAATATGATGGAACATGTAAAGGCAGTTCTTCAGAAGACTTGCAAAAAGATGATGAATCCTCTTCACCCCACAAGGTCCTTGCTCTAACTTGGCCCGTGACATGGGTATAACATGCATATAATGTCCTGGAGTGTATCTACTCTGTTGCAATGCCATGTGCTTAGCATGCTGATCATGCATGTAAATATGTCATGCCATCCTGTTTTTCAGTACCTATTCCATTCGTGATAACATGTTTTCAAATTCAAGTATTGTCATTCTACTCTATCGCAATGCCATCTGCTTAATTTGGACATCATGATTTTGAATATCTTATGCATTGTTATTCATCAGTATGTACTTCATCTGTCTACCATACCATGTTTTTTACATTGAAGTGTTGTTCCAGTGCTCTGTTGCAATGCCATCTTAGTTTCCCAATCATACACGTGTATGTCGCCTTAGTTTTTTCTGTACGTATTCCGCTAGCATAAAGTTTTACATCCAATTAGTGTTTTTTACTGTGTTGTCCTATTGTATCCCTAGCTCTTACACCATACTCCCTCCGTCCGGATTACATGTTGCCGAAATGGATAAAAAAGGATGTATCTAGAACTGAAATACGCCTAGACCCATCCATTTTTTCCGGATGGAGGGAATACATGTCAATATGTCATGCCTTTCTATTCTTCAGTACCTATTCCATCTCTCTGCTGTAGCATGTTTTATAATTGAAGCACCATTCTTCTATACAAGGCATGCAAGGGGAAGACAACTATGTTAGAATCTGAAGGGTTATAAACAAGGTCTTTGCAAACGATCCAAACGCCAGGAGATAATAAACCAACTCCAGTTTTTATAGATACTGCTCCAGCACAGTGAAACCCAACTCCTACTGCTAATAAGTAGATTCCAGTGGCCAAAGAACTAGTCCGCTCCTGTCCAGCAAAAATATGTCAACTCCATTCTAAGAAGCGTGTGCGTATCCTTGCATCATGAAATTTTATAGCATGCCGATCATATTTTCTACATGTTTCTTACCCATCTATCTTTTAGAAAATAAGCTTAAGATATAGAAGAATTTACTGCCTTGGTATAAATGCGTGAGGAAAGATTCTTGCAGAATTCTCTATGCTCCAATGCTGAGATGTAAGTACTGTTGTATATCACTATATTTTTACATCAGCATGTATTTTGTTAATCAGCGTGAATCCAACCTTTATCTGATCTAAATTTAGTTGTAGCAAAATGTATGATTAAAGGCCACAATGTTGATTTTTGTAAGGAAAACTGCCTGGTAGTTTTGCATTCTGAGATGCATGAGTGTACTATCTCATATCAGTGGGTTTGAATACTTTGGTTCTGCGGTGAGTTTTCAGTGATTTTTTTACTGTGTTGTCCTGTTGTATCCCTAGCTCTTACATCATACTCCCTCCGTCCGGATTACATGTCGCGGAATTGGATAAAACTGGATGTATCTAGAACTGAAATACGCCTAGACCCATCCATTTATTTCCGGATGGAGGGAATACATGTCAATATGTCATGCCTTTCTATTCTTCAGTACCTATTCCATCTCTGTTATAGCATGTTTTATAATTGAAGCACCATTCTTCTATATAAGGCATGCAAGGGGAAGACGGCTATGTTAGAATCTGAAGGGTTACAAACCAGGTCTTTGCAAAAGATCCAAACGCCAGGAGATAATAAACCAACTCCATTTTTCATAGATATTGATCCAGCACAGAGAAACCCAACTCTCATTGATAATAAGCCGATTCAAGTGGCCAAAGAACTAGTCCACACCAGTCCATCAAAAGAATGTCAACTCCATTCTAAGAAGCGTGTGCGTATCCTCGCATCATGAAATTTTATCGCATTCTGATCATATTTTCTACATTTTTCTTACCCATCTCTCTTTTAGAAAATAAGGTTAAATGATAGAAGACTTCCTCCATTGGGATTGTATTCGAGGAAAATATCTTGTGGGAATTCTCTGTGCTCCAATGCTGATGTAAGTACCTGTTGTATATCATTATATTTTTACATCAGCATGTATTTTGTTAATCGGCATGAATCCAACCTTTATCTGATCTAAAATTAGTTGTATCAAAATGCTAAAGGCGCCAATGTTGATTTTTGTAAAGAAAACTGCCTGGTGGTTTTGCATACTGAGCTGCATGAGTGTACTATCTCATATCATGCACATTACTGAATTGTAGTGCTGCTCCGGTTGCCCATTCATTCATTGTGTCAATGTTGCTTTCATATTACCTTACCTGGCTGATGATAGTTGTGCCATATTGTGTTAATTTGGTGTAGTCTAGTTGCCCAAACGTTCGTTGTGTCAATGTTGCTTTCCTATTATCTGACTTGGCCAATGATAGCAATAATAGTGTGTTAATTTGGTGCAGGCTGCTGAAGATAAGAAGACAAACTCTAAAAACAGCAAGGCAACCCATTGTTTCCGGGCTGTTAACGGGTTATCGGATCCAAAATCGGACCCGGTAGCTTAACGGCGTTCTGTTATGGTGGATGTCGCGTGTCGTTCACTCTTGACGAAAGCACTTCTGTGATGCGAGATTTATCGTCATGGAAGTGGACACTTCCGTGATGATAATTTTGGTAATGTCGTGGAACACTTCTACGACAGCACAGGTATGACCATCTTGATTCTGTCATAAAATCGTCATGGATGTACATGCATGACAGAAAACGTGACCTACTGTGACAAACACGTATCATCACGGAAGTGTATTTTTTTGTAGTGAGGCCACACTTACCGAGAAGAAGTAGGAGGCTCTTGAGGCATTTGCTCCTCAGTATCTTCCCACCCACGATGGTCAGTCCTATAGCTCTTCCTATATGGGCTCCATCTTGAGTCGATGTTGTCCGAGAGGTCCATCGCGAATGCTTGGTTTGATGACCATTCTTGGGGGAAGGGACTGAGGCGCCCTTGGACGGAGCAGCACTTGTGTTGGTGGATTGCTTCTTCAACGTTGGACGCATAGTGGCCACCATGTTGCCTTGAAACAGGGTCGTGCCGGCAGTCAACGATGGCAACAATTTCCTCACCATCAACGCCCTCTTGGTAAAAGACACCATCACCATAACTATTGTCGATATGAGTGTCCTCGGTAAGGCTGAGCTCAGAATCGGTGTCACCGATGTTCGGTTGAGGAGTCGGGGAGTCCAGCTTGGTGGACAATTGTTTCTTGTCCTAGTTAGATGAAGTGAAAAGCTAATCAAGCATGTAGTATGTACCATGTTCAGAAGAAAAAGGTATTAGTTGTAGAAAATTACGTCCCAAATGGGCTGAGGAAAAGCCGTCGGATCGAGACTCCTTGAGAAAATCTGACTCCTCGCCTTTAAACATCGAAGCTAGAATTTTTATGAGCGTACGATGCTCATGAAATTCTCCTCGAAGGGCATGAGTCTAATTAGGTTGCAAGGCCTATGCCTCAACCCATACCTTACCAAACTACTCAAACATCAAGATCAGATCACATGAAGAGCACATTAAAGAACACATCTTGAAGATTAATTGATTGATAATATGTCTTACAATTGATGCCTTGTGTGATGCACGATTACAAGTATGATCTAGAGATAAAGCTCTATGGCGGTGATGGTGGCTATGGATATGAAAATGGCGCCGGCTAGGTTTGATTAGAGGGGATGAAGATGGGTCTGTTCCGGCTTCGCTCGTGGATGTTCTATTGACATTTCAGTGTGGACCCCTTAATAAAAGTTGTTCACGTGGAAGAGGAGCCTCGGAATCCATGCCACACGACCACTCATAAGAATCCTTGTGATGGCTCTATATTTTATGCTTTTTATTAGCTTGTTTGCTGCATGTTCTCTTCATATATCATGTCCCATTGAACCAAATAGTTGTCCATTATGCATGATTACTGCTTTTTGCACTTATCATTGTGAGCATTGCACATTTAGTATTTTATTTGGTTTTTATTAGTTTTCTTTGCTTTCTTGTGTCTACAGGTGTTTTGGAGCAATGTAATTTCAAGCACGATGAAACGACCAAGGATGGGTTTGATACAGAGTTAACGAGGGGTCAGACTTAGCTATTTTGAAGGTCGGAAAAGGTAATTTTACCAAAGTGATCCAAATCAAGATATAAGATCATAAATGGATCGGTGTCATTCATACGAATCCAACAAGCACAAGGACGTCAAATTACGAGTTCGTATGAAAAATGATGACATTTTTACCAGAGGAGGTCAGATCAAAAGACGGTGTTCCATGCGACCGCACACGGTCATTTCGGCAGTCGTATGACATGCACACAGCTCCGAAAGTTACCCTTCCATACGGGATTCTTCACCAATTTGTCCATGTTCGATTATACGAGATCCTTGGCTCGGAAAGAAGAGATTGGGAGAGGATTTAGCTCGTTTAGAGCCTTGGATGAAGCCCATCAAGAGAGGAGCCTAGGGATGCTCCATATATATCATCTCCATACCCCTAGCCGTCGTGACCATCATTATCTACATCATCTCATTCATCCACATCCCATATCCGTTACGGATCCACCACAAGATAAGGAGGGACAACGGAAAGGGAAGTAGGAGGAGGCTCCACCACCATGAGTACCTGCCTTCGGGATGGCGCCCTCGCGTCTGCGTCGTCACCGGTGCCGCCCCCATCTCCAGCACTACCAGTGGTGCACCACCATCACCATCACGCTGCAGTCTCCACAATCACCACCATGCCTTCTCCCTTCACCGGCTTGATGTCGGCTTGTAACTTGTCCTTAACCTTCATATCTATGATTGAATAGTTGTACTAGTTCTTGAGGATATGGTTGAACCCTTTATGATATTTGTTGTGATCCAATATTACATGTTCATGATTCGAGTTAGTAGCCTTCGTGAATGTTGAGAGGAGCGCTCCCTCACATTTGTGCCTTGTGTCGTGAAGTATATTCTGTCCTTATGTAGGGTTGGGGCGTTGGGGTAATTTGAGGCGACAGTAAAATCCTCAATTCCTCGCCATTGCTATTGATAAGGGAGTTACGGAGAACCCTTAGAGAGGTCGTGTCCATGGGGTAACCCTTAAGTATCATGAGGTGTAACCCTCTGGGGGGCTATGATGATGGCGTGCGTGGCACGAAATCTACCTCAAGTAGAACATGTACTGTACCTGGTTCCGCCCACTTATGCATTTGACCAATGACTAGAGGATACGATAGTTCATATATGTGGTAGGATTCCGTAACTCTCGAGAACATCTTAATGTTCAAGCACCATCCTTACTAACTTAGCATCTTTTATTTCCCTTTTTATCTTCTTGTTAGTAGTTTACTTAATTATCCTTTTTATCTAGTTTCCCTAGCAACTTATCGAGTAGACTATTTCGAAACCCCGGTTTGGGTGGGTACGTGGCTGCGTGAAGTGACAACGTAGTTGCGGGGTTTGTGGTGCCTTCATATTCGCTCCCAGTGGGTTCGACACTCAACTTTATCACAGGAAAGTGCAACAATAGCCCTGTGCACTTGTCATCAAGCATATTCTAGCGCCATTGTCGGGGAGCATAGCACTTGCTATTACTTACACGCTCACAGTTAGTTTATTTCATTTGTTGCTACTTATCTTATTGTTTTTCCTTTGATCCAAAAATACTAAAAATATGTCTTGCCCTGAGATGTCTTCTACAGATGTTGCAATCGAACAAACCATGAAGAGAGGAATGACGTATGCCCACTACCGGTATTGTTTTAAGGTATTGATGTGGATATCAGAGACACTGGATTTCTACGCTGAAGGTATATTTCAATTCCCTACCTTTTGTGAGTATTGGAAGTCTAATGAACAAATGAGCTTCAGTTGCAACTTCCACCCTTGCCTTATTATATCATCATACAATCTTGGTGATTATCCTTGTCAGTATGTTGAATCAATCGAGTAGCAAGTACTATTCCTTAGAACCTCCGAACTTCTGACAAGGGTAAAAGAGCTTACACCGTATTATCTAGAGGTTTCTAGATATAAAATGTCCTTGGAGATTATCCATGACTTTAGCATTACTAATAAGTTTAATAAAGATACTACTTTCATGGAATATGAGAAGCGGTTCGCCGTGATCTCCTGAGCCTCTCAATTGCACGAAAATAATCTCATGACTGAAACCGAGGAAATACTCGAACGGTGGAAGGAAAATACATTGGAAGCTACATTCCAGGAAGTTTGCCTACGGGACAAGAAGGAAAATGAACATGGAGATTGCTACTTGTGAGATGCATTTGGGATTTCTACAAAGAGGAGGGGATGATGCAGTACAATAGAGATAAGTATTTCCCTCAGTAAAGAAACCAAGGTTATCAATCTAGTAGGAGAACCAAGCAACACTATGTAAACAACACATGCACACAAACAATAAATACTTGCAACCCAACGCGTAGAGGGGTTGTCAATCCCCCAATGGTTACGAGCAAGATTAAATTGAATAAGTTTCAATAGACAGATCTGATAAAAATAAAATAAATAAAAGAAAATTGTAGCAAGGTATTTTTATGATTTTTATATGATAAAAAAATACACCCGGGGGCGATTTTCACTAGAGGCTTCTCTCGAGAAAATAGCACACAGTGGGTAGACAAATTAATGTTGAGCAATTGATAGAAAAGGAAATAATTATGATGATATCCAAGGCAATGATCAAACATATAGGCATCACGTCCAAGATTAGTAGACCAAAACGATTCTACATCTACTACTATTGCTCCACACATCGACCGCTATCCAGCATGCATCTAGTGTATTAAGTTCATGGAAAAATGAAGTAATGCATTAAGCAAGGTGACATGATGTAGACAAGATAAACTAACGTATGAATAAGCCCCATCCATTTACCCTTAATAGCAACGATGACTACGTGTCATGTCCCTTTCTATCACTGGGATTGAGCACCGCAAGATCAAACCCATTACAAAGCACCTCTTCCCATGGCAAGATGAATCAATCTAGTTGGTCAAACCAAACCAATAAATCAGAGAAGAAATATGAGCTATATTAATCATGAATAAAAGAGTTCAAAGAAAACTCAATAATATTCATGGATAGATCTGATCATAAACGCACAATTCATCAGATCTCAACAAACACACCACGAAAAGTCATTCCATCAAATAGATCTCTAAGAACAATAAGGAGAATATTGTATTGAGAAACATCGAGAGAGAAGAAGCCATCTAGCTACTAACTATGGACCCGTAGGTTTCCGGTAAACTACTCACGCATCATCGGAGGGGAAGCAAGGTTGATGAAGAACCCCTCCATGATCGATTCCCCCTTTGGCATAGTGGCAGAAAAGGTCCCCAGATGGGATCTCTCGAGAACAGAGGCTTGCGGCAACGAAAAAAGTATTTTTTGTACTCCCGTGTTGGTTTCTTGATTTTAGAGTATTTATAGAGGCGGAGTTAGGTCAAACTGAGCTGCTTGGGCCCCACCACCCATCAGGGCGCACCTGCCCCCTGGGCGCGCCATGGCAGATGGTGGGCCCATGCTCCCACGTCTGGTCTTCTCCCGAAGCTTCTAGTGTCTCTTATGTCCAGAAAAAATCTCTAAAAGTTTCATGACATTTGGGCTTCGTTTGGTACTGATATTCCGCGAAACCAAAAACAAGCAAAAACCAGCAACCGGCACTGGGCACTAAGTTAATAGGTTAGTCCCAAAAAATGATATAAAGTTGCTTGTAAATGTATATAAAACATCCAAGATTGATAATATATTAGCATGGAACAATAAAAAATTATAGATAAATTGGAGACGTATCAAGCATCCCCAACCTTAATTCTTGCTCGTCCTCGAGTAGGTAAATTATAAAAACAGAATTTTTTGATGTGGAATGCTACCTAACATGTCATCACATTTCTTTTCTTTTGTTGCATGGATATTTGGAATTTAAATGATTCAAAGCAATAGTCTATAACTTGACATGAAGACATTAATACTCAAGCATATCAACAAGCAACCATGCATGTCTTTCAAAATATCATTGCTAAAGAAAGTTATCCCTAGCCCATTATGCTCAGTTATTGATCCATTCATGAAACACACTCAAAATTTAGCTACATCCAATGCACAAGTATGACAATAGTGTTCCCTAGTTGGTGCTTTATAAGAGAAAATGGAGACTCAAAATAAAAATAAAAATTGCAAAAAAGTAAATAGAAAGGACCCTTCGCAGAGGGAAGCAGAGATTTATAGAGGTGCCAGAGTTCATATCTTAAATTGAGAGATAAAATTATTTTGATAGGCATGCTTTTCCTATCAACGAAAACGACCAAGAATTCCCAATATCTTCCATGCTAGATAAATCGTAGGCGGTTCCCAAACAGAAAGTAAATTTTATTTCCTTTCCACCATTCTTACACAATCCATGGCTAGTTGTCGCGGGAAACCACGGCCACCTATGGGACCAGGACGGCCCCTTGTTGGTTCGGTAAGGGGGAGTCGTGTTGCACAAAGAGCAGTCCAACACAAGGCAGCATGACAAGGATCACACAGGCAACTTTACCTAGATTCGGGCCGCTGTGAGGCATAAAACCCTACTCCTACTTTGCTGGATTGATTGGGAAAAGGTGGTGGTGGTGCGTAGTTCACTTGCCCGGCAGGGGTTGCCTCGGGGCAGCGGCGACTACGTGCGTATGGGGGTGTGAGTGGTCTAAACCTCCAACCTCCCGAATCATTGCCATGGGCCTCCTTTTATAGATCAAGGGGCTACCACAGTGGCAAATTGCTCATTAGACACTGATATGATAGCAAATAGTGCTATCATACCTAACTCTGCAGGCTGACAGCGTGCATTTAATGCGCCGCTTAGTGTCATGTCATTGGTTGCTCGCCAAGGCTTGCCGGACTAATTCGCCAGCTCCACGCCCGCTCACTTGACACGTCTCTGGACGGGTGTCATCTGTGGGTACACTTGGTAGAAAGTGTCCGCCATGTGGCCAATGGCTGCCACTTAATCATCCTGCGTCTTGACACCGCACTAATCCACGACGTGGGGTCGTGGTGGAGGAGTCGGTGGGGTGATCTGGCCTCCATGAACCCCGGCAGGCCCTGCCGTGGCACATGGGTTCTCTTCTTCTAGGGGTGGCCTCGCCCTTTGCCGGGCTCGCCTGCCAGGCAAAGGGGGCCTCTCTCTTGATAACATCTGGTACTTCTACCTCGGTCTTGGTTCCTTCTGATATGTTAGCTGGTTCTTCGAGTCTTTTGGTCTCTTGCTCTAGCGCTCCGTCTCTGGCCTGATCGCGCATGAGTCAGGCGAAAACATGTACCCCTGTATAGTTTCCCCGACACTAGTCGTATCCACGGGTGCCTTCCATACCAACACTTTCCAAGGAATTTATTATGAACAACATTTTTTTTCATTTTGGGACTGGGCATCCCTATTACCTGCCACACTCTCGTGCAATGAGCACTCATCTTGAGAATAACATACCTAGCATGGAAAATATTGGCCACCCTCTGCTGCTTCATGAGCGGTACACGTACACAAAACGGAAATTCATTTTGAATATTAGAGTTGGCACATATAAAATTACTTGTAACAACATGATAAGTGTGAAGAGCCTCCTCATAAGTCAAAACCTGCTCATCATAGGCACGAACGGAAGCATCATCAACAAGATTAGCTGCATCCTCTGCAACCTAATTAGCGCCCATAGCAAGAATCGGTAGCATCGGTGGAGTAGGGGCCACAGGAGGAACCGGACATGGCGGACAACGGGCCTCACCAGAAAGAACGCCCCAGAGACGAAAGCCACGCATATGAATGCACATGAAGCCAACAAACCCGATGTAGTTAGTGCCATCAAAGATCAGCGGGCAATGAGGAACTGCAATATAGCTCGGTGTAGTAGACATTTTTTTACCGGATAGTATGCAGCTCAGCAATGAAAGTGAATTGATTCGCCCGATGCAGCAGGGGAACGAATCCGGCAGCCGGTGACAGGGATCGGGCAGCTGTCGGCAGAGATTGGTGGGATCCGGCTAGATTTGGCAGCTGGTGGTGGGATCAAACACGGTTGGATCATGGGCAGAACCTGGTGGTTGGATCGGGAAGCGCCTGCTGGATTGGGACTTTGGGCTGGTGGCTAGATCAGGACGTCAGGACGAGGAGCAACCGCCCGCTGGATCAGGACTTCAGGCTGGCAGTTGGATCGGGACGTCGGGAGGAGTAGCGACCATGGTCAGCGGCTGGATCGCCTGGATCAGGGCTTGCCGAACTGCTGGGTCACGCAAACCGAACAAGCATTACCGTCAGGAAGAGAGAGAGAGAGAACAGGACGTGATAGCAATTGGCTGGAGAAAATAGGAGCGTCGGCCGACATAATAACGGGATCGGAAAATTTCGAGTTGCATGTGCAAAAAAAAACCTTAGCTCTAATACCATGTTAGGAATATGCAATTTGTATTCCCATGGGGCCATAGGGCAGTATATATACATGTCATGTGCAAGAAATATGCAAAAAAAACTTATGCAATGGGGGTAAATAGAAAAGGTTTCATGGCTATATAGATAGTACTCTAACAGGAAATACCGCAAATAGGTAGGTATGGTGGACTCATTTGGCACAACTTTGGTTTAAGGATTTGGATGCACAAGCAACATTCCCGCTTAGTACAGATGAAGGCTAGCAAATAGATTGAGAAGCGACCAACCAACAAACAAAAATGGTCATAAACATGCCTTGAACATAACTAACACTGAATAATGCACCACAACTAGGACGTAATTTCGTTCCATAACTATTGAATTTCATGCTTGCATAGGGAATCACAAACCTTAACACCAAATATTCTTACTAAAGCATAATTACTCACCAACATGACTCGCATATCACTATCTCCATATCATAAAACTATTGCAAGGAATCAAGTTTTAATTCCCAATGATCTTCATGAAAGTTTTTGTTATATCCCTCTTGAATACCTATCACTTTGGGAACAAAATCATGTCTTATGCAAATTACTATTGCTATTATCAACTCTCAAAAAGAGATAAGTGAAGCACGAGAGCATAAATATTTCTTCAAAATTTATCATATCAACTCTCAAAATAATTTAAGTGAAGCATGAGAGTGCATTTCTTAAAATTTTATCAACTCTCAAAATAATATAAGTGAAGCATGAG
This sequence comes from Aegilops speltoides, assembly GCA_021437245.1. Classification (NCBI taxonomy): domain Eukaryota; kingdom Viridiplantae; phylum Streptophyta; class Magnoliopsida; order Poales; family Poaceae; genus Aegilops; species Aegilops speltoides. The sequence goes on from CM038142.1 coordinate 408,406,587, forward strand.
AGCAAATTTCTTTAAAATTTAAACCACCACCATGCTCAAAAAAGTTTAAGTGAAGCACATAGAGCAATTGCCTGGCTCAAAAAATATAAGTGAAGCACATAGAGCAATTCTAACAAATCATGATATCATTTTGGCTCTCTCAAATAGGTGTGTCTAGCAAGGATGATTGTGACAAACTAAAAAAACCAAAAAAAAGTAGAAACTCATATAATACAAGATGATCCAAGCAAAACTCATGATATGTGAGGAACAAAAATATAGCTCCAAGTAAAATTACTGATGGTCGTTAGAAGAAAGAGGGGATGCCTTCCGAGGCATCCCCAAGCTTAGTTGCTTGGGAGTCCTTGAATATTACCTTGGGGTGCATAGGGCATCCCCAAGCTTAGGCTCTTGCCACTCTTTATTCCTTTATCCATCATGATCTACCCAAAACTTGAAAACTTCAATCACACAAAACTTGACTAAAACCTTCGTGAGATCCGTTAGTACAAGAAGACAAGTCACTACTTTAATTACTGTTGCAAAGCCATTCATATTTTGTTATTGTATTCTAACTTTACCATGGCTTATACCCCCGTACAATCCATAGATTCATCAAAAAGCACAAAATGCGACGAAAACAGAATCTGTCAAAAACAGATGAGCCTGTAGAGATATGAATATTACTCACACTTCTGTAACTCTAAAAGTTCTGAAAAATTAGGATGCCGTGGGCAATTTATGTGAATTTACAAAATTCCAGAACTGAGCGCAAAAGTTTATGTTTTCCCCTAGAATCAAGTCGTCTATTATCCAACATAATCCTAAAGGCTTTACTTGGCACAAACACTAACTAAAACATAAAAACACAATCATAACAGTATCATAATTGTGTGAACAAAAAAACAGAAGGTGAACAAGAAAAATTAAGATACTATTGGGTTGCCTCTCAACAAGTGCTATTGTTTTATGCCCCTAGCTAGGTATAATGCATAGTTTCAAGTATTGTCCACATTGGTTTTTGCTCCATAGGTTGCCCTCATGATTGACTCATATGGTGGCTTAATTCTAGTTCTAGGGCCATACCCTTCTTTAACAGAAACTGAAATTTAATATTCCCTTGTTTCATGTCAATCACGACACCTATAATTCATAAAAAGGGTCTACGAAGTATTATGAGACAAGACGGATTGCAATCAATATCAACTACAATAAAATCTATGGGCACATAATTTCTATTTGCAAGAATAAGAACATCATTAATTCTTCCCAGAGGCTTTTAATAGTAGAATCTGCCAAGTGCAAATTAAGAGAGCATTCTTCCAAATTGGTAAAACCTAGAACATCACATAGAGATTTCAGAATTGTGGAAACTATAGCACCAAATCACATAAAGCATTGCACTCATAATTTTTGAACTTGACTTTAATGGTGGGTTCCCATTCATCATATAATTGTTTAGGAATTGAAATCTCTAATTCTAATTTTTCTTCAAAGGCTTTCATCATAGCTTCTACAATATGTTTTGTAAAAGCCTTATTTTGTACATATGTGTTGGGTGAATTTAGCATGGATTGTAACAAATAAATTGATTGCTAGTAAAAATGCTCTTTGCACTTGTTTGACTTAGCTTGTGGGAATCTTGTTATCTTCTGCAAAACATTGTCATGTTCTTTTATCAAAACCCAGTAAAGGGTCGTCTGAACTATTGCCTTTCTTTCACCTAACTACATAAGTTGGGGACTCTAGTGGTGGCTTGATTAGCGATTGAATGATTGTGGAGGCTTTTTGCTCATGAACCCAACATCTTTGGTTGATCTGGGACACACAGCGGGGTTTATCTCTGCCAAACTATCCCCTCGAGGTACTTAGTGTTTGAGTCTTATGCAACATGACACCATGATACTCTCGTGTAGTGTTTGAGTTCTTTGTGACTATAGCAAGTTCGCAGCCTTTTGCACTTCCGTTCATCTTTTAATTGTTAGCCTCTACAGTACCATGCATTGCCTGATACGTCTCCAACGTATCTATAATTTTTGATTGTTCCATGTTGCTATATTATCATTCTTGGATGTTTTACAATCATTTTATATCATTTTTGGTACTAACCTATTGACATGGTGCCTAGTGCAAGTTGTTGTTTTCTGCTTGTTTTTTACATCGCACGAAATCAATACCAAACGGAGTTCAAACGCAGTGAAACTTTTTGTGCATTTTTTCTGGACCAGAAGACACAAGATTGGCCGAAGAAGTACCAGAGGGGTGCCCCGAGCGGGCCACAACCCACCAGGGCACGCCTAGGAGCTCAGGTGCGCCCAGGTGGGTTATGCCCACCTCGGTGGCCTCCCGCACCGCATCTTTGCTCTATAAATACCCCAATATTCCAGAAACCCTAGGGGAGTCGACGAAAATCAATGCCAGCCGCCGCAAGTTCCAGAAACACTAGATCCAATCTAAACACCATCACGGAGAGGTTCATCATGTCCATTGGTCCTCTCCGATGATGCGTGAGTAGTTCATTGTAGACCTAAGGGGGCGTAGTTAGTAGCTAGATGGCTTCCTCTCTCTCTCTCTCTCTCTTGATTCTCAATACAATGGTCTCTTGGAGATCCATATGATGTAACTCTTTTTTGTGGTGTGTTTGTTGGGATCCGATGAACTTTGAGTTTATGATCAGATCTATGTTTTTATCCATGAAAGTTATTTGAGTCTTCTTTGATCTCTTATATGCATGATTGATTATAGCCTCATATTTCTTCTCCGATATTTGGGTTTTCTTTGGCCAACTTGATCTATTTGTCTTGCAATGGGAAGAGGTGCTTTGTGATGGGTTTGATCTTACGGTGCTTGATCCCAGTGATAGAAGGGGAAACGACACATATGTTTCATTGCTATTAAGGATAACAAGATGGGGTCTATTTCCACATAAATAGATCTTGTCTACATCATGTCATCGTTCTTATTTGTCGGTGTACAAGAGTAGGGGTACCCTAGTATCCCGAACTTGCGCACGGGCAGTCGCAGCACCCCGCGGCAAGGCTTGCCGGGTGACCACCAAGATCCTCCGTGGTTCCTTTGGAGCCATTCAAGAACAAAGTATTCAAGCCAAGGAGACAAGACCCCGGCAAGAGGAGCTTGCCGGGAAGATAACCGAGGCATCTCGAGGAACTTGCCGCGACGCTGCAGCGTCCGGCAAGGCCGATGGCGACAAGCTTCCGGACGCGACAAGACAACGACGCGGCAAAGGCGCTTGCCGCGACAAGCTACCACTCTGTACTAAGCGCTCCGGCACATCCACCAGCGTGTCATACAGGACCTTTCGGTAGCGGCGTGGCAAGAAGGCTGTGTAGCCGGTGGTGCGAGGTGGGCGGCGCCGACAAGATTGCCATCATGGCAGCGGTGGCGTCCTGACGGTCCTTTTGCCTTTGTTTGGGCGGCAGATGGGCATTTAATGCCTTTGTCCCCTGCCGTCAGGGTTAGGTATGATACACTGTACAAGTAGTTGTACCAACCGCAACACTTTTCCATTTTTACCCTTGTCTACGTTGCCACCTGTCGGTGACCCCTTGAGCATATAAAAGGAGGCCCATGCGCAACGTAGAGGGGGGTTCGAGGCCAGAAAACACTCACGCTCGGTATCGTTAGCAGCTAGTGTGTACTATAGCACTCAGCACTCCCGAGCAAGAACTCAATACAATCAAACATGCAGCAGTAGGAGTATTATCTCTCCGGAGAGCTCCGAAGCTGGGTAAACCGCTCGTGTGCTTCGCCTCGATCCGCTCTTCGTGCGACCTCCGCCCCCCGTCGAACCGAAAGGGGCTCGGTCCGTCGGCCCCATAGGTGTCCGTCGATCAACTCTCCCACGACATCTTTGGCGCGCCAGGTAGGGGGCGTCGAGGCTATGTGAACCTGATCCAGCGTTCACACGAGCTAGATCTTCATCTTCTTCATCGACATACCACCGAAGAAGAAGGATTTGGAGGTGGCTGCTCCGTCCACGTCGATCCCACCACCACCGGAGCAAACGGGTGGTGGGGTAGACGCCGGCGGAAGAACGGGAGTCGACGAGGGAGCTCACTGTGCTGCCCGGTCCAAGGACAAGGCTGCGCAGACTTCGGCGTCCGTACATGCACCGCGCCCATCCCAGGAGGCGCGGGACCGACAGCATCATGGTACTCGCGGTACCATATGTTCGTTGGACCAAGATCGAGCTGGTGGATCTCGGGGTGCTCAAGACCAGCATGCACGCCAACATGCTGGCACGAGCAAGACACGGTCGCCTGGACGGGATACTGCTCCTTCTAACATAGTTAGAAGTTCGAGCATATCCCGCTCCTCGCACCGTTCTCCACTGCCGCCCACACTCCAGCAGAAGCTTTAGCGCGAGCTCAACTGCTCCTAGATTACCCTCCAACGGCAGACAAGATCGACGAATGGAGGGCCACCATTCAGAGTCTCATCGGCTTCGCCAACGGCGACACTCCACGGCAGTCGAGTACATCGCAGCCACGGCAAGATTGCCAGGCACGAGCCGATGGCGACAAAACTGGTGGGGGTGCAACCACTGTGCACTCTCCGCCCCGAAGGCCAAGATCTCCGACTCGCCGGATCTACCTCGACAACGACTTCACCGCGTCATCAGATCCACGAGCTTGTCGCGATCAGCGCCAAGTTCTTCATGAACGACAGCAAGAAGACACTCGTACTCGCATCGAGCGTCGAAGAGAAGCGCGGCATCAATCGGACCAGCGTGTTGGGCCCTCTGTCGACATGCATGCGCCAGGGGAACCAGGCGACTTGCCATACGCGGTAGGTTGCCCTGCGTTCACTCGTGAGCTGCGGCAAGTCTAGTGGCCCAGCACGAAGAATTTCAAGCCAGACATACCAGAGAAGTACGACGGCAAGTCGCATCCGTCAGAGTTCCTCAGTGTCTACACCATCGTGGTGCATGCTGCCGGGGGGCGGGACGACAAGATCCTTGCCAACTACTTCCCACTGGTGCTCAAGCCCAATGTCAGGTCCTGGCTCATGCACTTGCGGACAACTCCATATCCTCTGGGCAGATCTATGCTATCGGTTTGTCGGCGCCTTACAGTGACCACAAACCTCATGGCCAAGAAGCGACCTTCATCTCGCTCGCCGAAGGAAGGAGAGCCCTGCGCAAGTACATTCAGAGATTCAGCCGTGTAAAGCACAACATCCGGATGTCCACCTGCCGTGGTCATCGGCGCGTTCCATCGAGCGTGCGAAACCGCGAGATGAGGAGGAGATGGCGATGTGCAAGATCGAGGCGTCGGCGAGCTATATGCCCTGGCCGACAAGTGTGCGCGTCTTTGAGGAAGGAGAAACTCCGGAGAGAATCTGAGGAGCGAAGGATCGGCGGTGAGGATACCGCCCGGCAAAGAAAAACCAGCGGCGGAACAACGGGAAGAAGAAAGGCAAAGATGTGCTAGTTGTTGAGCAGTCCAGCAACGAAGGTGGCGCCAAGAACACTTTGTGGCGGTCGCCGACAAGCGGGGCGGCAGCGACAAGCGATCTTGCAAGATCCACCGCACCAAGGGCCATGACCTCGAGCTGCAAGAAGGTTGAGCAGCTTGTCGAACAGCAAAAGGCTGAATCGAGCAACGCGACAAGGAGAAAGGCCCAAGAAGGTCTTGGAGGATCCGGCAAAAGCGTCCGGCCGAGGAGGACGCCGCGGCAAGGCCAAGCAGCGGCAAGAGACAGACCTCCCCGCGGCGCGACAAGGATGAAGATGGCGGCGGCGATGAAGATATGGATGATGGCGAGACGGTGAGCGGGAGTTCGAGAAGCCACAGAGGTCTTATGCATTGAAGGCGGTGCTTCTCGCATACTTCACACCGACAGCTCAAGCGGTGGGTGCGGGAAGTCGATCTTGGCGAACCACCCGTCGAGTCACGCAAGCCTCGAAATGGTCCAAGACGCCTATCATCTTTGATATTGAGGACCACCACGATCGCATAAGCTGCGGTCGGTGCTTGCCGATGTTGGTTTCACCAACTATCCGCAACCTCAAGGTCACTAAGATGCTAGTTGGCGGCGGGCGGCTTGAACTGATCTCCTCGCGGTACTCCGAAACTCCGGATCACGATAGCGAGCTCGAAGAAACGGCACATTCAAGGAATCAATGCGGGAAGGAGCAAGCCAAAGGAAAGATCACGTTGCGGTGACATTTGGCGCGAGTTGAACTTCAGGATCGAGAGGTCACTTTTGGCGTTCTTGACTTTCCATTGCCTTACAATGGGATACTCGGCCGTCCAACACTCGCCAAATTCATGGCAGCCTCTCACTATGCATACAGCGTGCTAAAGATGCCAGGCCTGATAAGTGTCATCTCTGTCCCTGGCGACAAGAAAGATGCTCTTATCTGCGCCGACAAGATCTACTGGGGGGCAGCAGCCGCAACAGATCGCAAATTACTTGCCGTTGAAGCTCCCGGGGGGAAGAAGAAGACCAAGTCCGGCAAGAGTTCTGGTGCCCACTCCGGCAAGCGCACCTCTTCGGAGTGCTGCGCTACCGTCGAGGACGCACCATCGAGCTCCACCGGCAAGCGTGAGAAGGCAATGGCAGCTCCACCAGAAACCAAGAAGGTGTCCGCCAAGGAGGACGGCACTGGTGGTACCTTCACCATCAGTGCCACTCTCAACCCTAAATAGGAAAGCGCTCATTGCTTTCTGCGGGCGTAACGTCGGCGTGTTTGCGTGGCAACCGTCGACATCCCGATGTTCCCGGAAATGTCGAGCACCATCTTGCCGTCTGTCCTCGTCGCGCGCCCGTCAGCGAAGGTCGAAACAAGCGATGGGCGCCAGAATTCATCGCAGAAGAAATCAAGAAGTTGGAAGCGGTAGGCCTTGTCGGAGGTGCTCCATCCTCGTGGTTGGCCAATCCTGTAGTCGTGCGCAAGGCAAGCGGAAATGGAGGCTTTGTATCGACTTTACCAATGTTAATAAAGCTTGTCCAAAGACCCATTTCCTTGCGGCGCATTGACCAGATTGTTGACTCCACGGTGGATGTGACTTGCTTTCATTTCTTGGCGCATATTCGAGGATACCATCGGATCTTCATGGCGAAGAGGATGAGGAGAAGACCGCATTCATCACTCCATGTGGCACATCTTTGTTTCATACGGATGCCTTCGATTTAAAGAATCTGGTTCAACATTTGCAAGGGTAGTCCATGGCGCTTTTGAGCCACAAATGCACAAAATGTGGAAGCCTACATGGATGACATAGTGATCAAGAGCAAGGACAAGGCAACTCGATTCAGATTTAGGCGAAACCTTTGCAAATCTGCAAGATCAACCTCAAGCTTAACCCGAGAAGTGTGTGTTTGGAGTCCCCTCCGGCAAGCTTCTCGGGTTCTTCATCTCGGCGGGGAATTGAAGCCAATCCCGACAAGATCAAGGCCATTGAGCAGATTGAAGCACCAAAGTGCGTCAAGGATGTCTGAACTTGCGATTCGCGTGGCTGCTCTCGGCGAGTTTATCTCTAAGTCTGCTGAAGGCGCCCGCCATTTTCAAAATATTGAAAAAGGCAGGTCAATGAAATGGACTCGAGCGGAGGCTGCGCTGCGAGACTTGAAGAGATACCTATCCTCCACTCCAACACTTGTCGCACCTAAGCCACAAGAGAAGTTGCTGCTGTATATAGCGGCAACCAATCAAGTGGTTAGTGCTGCGTTAGTAGCGGAGAGGGAGGCGGATGATGAGCCAGCAACCACGGCAGATGCATCCGGCGACAAGCAGGGGGCTTCACCGACAAGCTCTGGTCCCGACAAAGATGGATCTGCTTGCAGCGTGAGGAATCTGAAAAGAATGGTGCAGCGCCGGTTTACTTTGTCGGTTCCCTTACGTAGGGGCTAGGTCAAGGTATTCGGTGTGCGAAATTGCTTTTGGCCTTCTCATGGCCTCGAGAAAGCTGCGCCATTACTTCCAAGCACATGAGATCACAGATTGTCACTCGTTTTCCGCTGAAGAGGATACTCGAGAATCCGAAGCAGCAGGCGGGATTGTCAGTGGGCCTTTGGGCTATCAAGCTTTGGCCTCAAGTTTGAGAGCACTTCAACTATCGAGCGAGCATTGGCGAATTCATAGCGAGTGGGCGCCAACACGGATGAAGAAATTCGAAGCGAGCATCCCGTCAAAGAAGCAAGCAAAGAGTGGCTGATGTACTTTGATGGTGCCTTCTCGCTGCAAGGCACCGGTCTTGGCGTGCTACTTGTCGCGCCACCGGAGAGCACCTCAAATCGTAGTCGGATGCACTTTCCCAAGGAGCAAGCAACGAACAATACCATGAGTATGAAGGTTTGCTTGCGGTCTCGAGATCGCAGCAGACCTTGGGATCAAGAAGCTCATTGTCAGGGGTGACTTGCAGCTGGTCGTCCGCCAAGTGAACAAGAATTATCAGAGTACATTGATGGAAGCTTACGTTGATGAAGTGAGAAAGTTAGAAGAGCACTTTGACGGCCTACAGATGGAACATGTTCCAAGAGCTCACAACGATATTGCCGATGGCCTGTCAAAGTGCACCACACTTAAGTTACCTGTGGAACCAGGGATCTTTGTGCTCAAATTGACTCAACCGTCTGTAACGCCATCAACTGGACAGAGCAAGAAGAGGAAGTTGATTTCTGGTGACTATTTTCCGGCAGAGCTCCCCGAAGCCGCCGCCAAGAAGGTCCCCAAGATCAACACCAATAGTGCTAAGGAGCAGTCTGCTCCGGCAAGCCCTAGGGTTTGTTCCGTTGAAGCAGACGCTCCCGACAAGTCTTGCTCCGGCAAGCTTGCCAGGGAACATCAAGCTCTGGCTGAGCCGCTGGTTCTCGCCGTAGAAGCGGATGTTCCCGCAGCAGCATATGTGCCTTTAATCCTTGTTGTCGAGCCGCAAGCTCCAGCATGGGCACAGCAGATTGTCCGTTTCCTTCAGACAGGAGAACTTCCCGAAGAGCAAGAACAAGCGGAAAGAGTAGCCCGGCAGTCAAGTATGTACCAGTTTGTCGACAACACACTGTACAGAAGAAGACTCAATGGCGTGAAATTGAAGTGTATTCACCGGGAAGATGGACAAAAGCTGTTGGCATAGATACATGGAGGCATATGTGGTCACCACATTGGCGCAAGAGCCCTTGCCGGCAAAGCATTCCGGCAAGGTTTCTTTTAGCCGACAGCCCTCCAGGATGCAACTGCACAAGTAACCAAGTGTGAAGCGTGCCAGTTCCATTCCAGCAGATACACCAGCCAGCTCAAGCTCTCCGGACGATCCCTTTATCACGGTCATTTTGGTGCAGGGGCTCGACATCCTCGGCCCCTTTCCCGAGCTGTCGGGGCTTTGAGTACTTATGCGTTGCAATCGACAAGTTCACAAAGTGGCGGAAGTGGAAGCGATGAGGAAGGTGAGAGCACAGTCAGCAGTCAAGTTCTTCAGGTCGATTGTTTGCCGCCTCGGGATCCCTAACAGGATCATCACCGACAACGGCACGCAATTCACGAGCCGCACCTTCATGCAGTATGTCCAAGATCTTGGCGCCAAGGTCTGCTTTGCTTTTGTTGCTCATCCGAGAAGCAATGGTCAAGCGGAGAGGGCAAATCTTTGAAGTGCTTGCGCGGGCTCAAGACCAGGACTTTTGACGAAGCTGCGCAAGTGCGGAAAGAAGCTGGATTGAGGAGCTGCGGTGGTTCTTTGGTCGTCGGGGCGACACCAAATCGAGCCACCGGCGGACACCTTCGCTCTAGTCTATGGAGCGAGGCAGTTTGTCGGTGTACTAAGGTAGGGTACCTCGGTACCCCAACTTGTGCACGGGTGATTCTGACTTCAGCGGGGTTTACCACATGCTCGCCGAGGACCTTCTGCTCCATGTCAAGCCATTCAAAGACAAAGTATACAAGACGAAGATCGAGACCCGACAAGCGGAGCTTCGGAAGGCCGTTCGGGCTCGAGGTTACATCACTCACGCAAGGCCACGCAAGAGGAGCTCGCCGGAAGACTAGAAAGATTACATCATAGAAGACACGCCTCGGCGCTATATGCGTCGGCGAGGGCCCGAGGCGACAAGTTCTGAGCCGACAAGCTCCGGGTCCGGCAAGGTCAAGACCCGGCAAGGTGCTTGCCGGGAGAATTGCTTGTGTGTGCCGCGCTCCAGCTCATCACCACGCGCCGCCTACGGAGCCTTTCGAGGGGACGCGTGGAGGATGGCTGTGCAGCTGGGGACACGGTGGCACTTCACGGTGGTGGATCCATCGCCGTGGCGAGCGAAGACACAAGGGCGGGAGCTTTTGGGGTCGACGGCGACGGGCATTAAATGCCCTTGTCCCCATGTCAAAGTAGGTGGCGACCACTTTGTTCACGCCTTTGTAGCTCCTTTGTTCCCTGTTGTTACAACTACCACCTCTTTTACATTTTACCCCTTTCTCCTCGTTGACACTGTCGGTGACCCTTGCACTATAAAGGAGGCCCATACTGGCGTGGAGGGGTTGGTTGATTCGGTTGGAAACCTTGACAACTCTCGCTCGGTGTAGCTGCTCTTGTAGCTCTTCAAGCTCCGAGCTCAATACAAACCAAAGCGGGAGTAGGGTTTCTGCGTCCATCGCGCCCGAACTGGTAAAGACTGCCAGCGTGCTCGCTTCGATCTGCTCTCCGTGCTCCCTCCGCCCTCGTACCGCCTGAGACAAGGGCTCCGGTCCCATAGGTGTCCGCGGTCGATCTCCCGGCATCTTTGGCGCGCCCGGTAAAGGCGTCGAGGTTGTGCGGACCTGATCCGGCGTTCACGCAGCGGCGCGCTCTTCATCAACCTCTTGATTCATCCAGAACTTCATCAACAATTGCGCCATGGCCCGAAGAAGAAGGCCGGAGGTTGGGGAACCCGTCTGCGTCTCATCCGCCGCCACCGGAGCCAGCGGTGGGCGGAAGAAACGCCGTCGGAGGGTGGTCGCCCGCGAGGGCGCTTCATGGCGCCACGAATCAAGGACAAGGCGGATGACCGCGCCTCGGTCTCCGTGGGCGCGTCGCGTCCATCTCGGCCTACACGACAACCCAGCAGCGCCGTACCACGGAGGTGGTATCCGCTTGCTGGGACAAGGACACAACCGGAGGCTCGCGGGATGTTCCGGACCGCCGTCCGGACACAAGCAAAGCGAAGGCGCCGGGGCGGGACCTTGCTCCTTCTAACGCTGTTAGAAGTCCGAGCATATCCCGCTCCTCGCCGCTTCGCCCGCTCCCCTCCACTCCGGCGAAGCGCTTCGCAAAGCGCAAGCGCTCCTCGACTTCCCTCGGCGGCGGACAAGGCGAAGCGGAGGGCTACCATCCGAGCACTGGTCGCGCCGCCAACAACGACTCTTCACAGCAGCCGGCGACCTCGCGGCGCGGCAAGCTAAGAAGACGAAGGCCGGCGGCGACAAGACCGCCGGTGCAACCACCGTGCACTCCCCGCCGCGAAGCAAAAAGACGCCGCCCGCGGAACAGCGCCGGCAGCGGCTCCATGGCATCGTCGGATCCGCGGGCTCGTCGGGACCAACGCCAGTCCTCGGCGACCGGCGACAAGAAGACTTCGGACCACAATCGCGCCGCCGAGAAGCTTCGGCGACAATCGGACCAAGAGCTAGGAACGCAGCCGCAGCGCCGCGCCCGGTGAACGAGCGACTTACCGTCTGTGGCGAGCTGCCTGCGTTCACCGTGAGCTGCGGCGCGTCGGTGGCCCGGCATGAAGAATTTCAAGCGGCGTCGGAGAAATACGGCGGCAAGGCGCACCCTCGGAATTCCTCGGTGTCTACACCGTCGCGGTGCGAGCTGCGGGGCGCGGCGAGAAGATTTCGGCGAACTACTTCCGCTCGTGCTTAAGCGAGCGTTCGTTCTTGGCTTATGCACTTGCCGGAAACTCCATTTCTTCTTGGGCAGATCTTTGCCATCGGTTTGTTGGCGCCTTCTTTGGCGGCCACAAACCCCACGGCCGAGAGAGCGATCTCCACATTTTGGCCCGAAGGAAGGAGAAACCTGCGCAAAGTATATCCAACGCTTCACCGTGTGCGGCACAACATCCTCGATGTCCACCGCCGCGGTTATCGGCGCGTTCCACGAGCGTCGCGTAATCGCCGCATGCGTGAAGAGATGGCGATGACCAAGATTCGGGATGTCGTGAGCTCTATGCTCTGGTGATAAGTGCGCCGCGGAAGAGGGAGGAGACTCCCGGGAGGATCTTGTACGGAGGAAGCGGCAATGACGACACCGCCCGACAAAGAAGAGCGGCGGGAACAACGAAAGAAGAACAAGAAGAGGTGCTTGCCGTCGAGAAGTCCGCAAGGAGGCTCCCGCCAAGCAAACACAGACTTGCGGCTCGGCAAGGAGCTCTGCCTATGTGGCGGCCGACAAGCGGGATCTGCCCGACAAGCAATCTTGCAAAATCCACGCACCAAGGGCCACGATCTCTCCAAGCGCAAGCGCGTTGAGTATCTCGTCGAGCAGCAAAAAGCTGAGTACGAGAGGCGCGACAAGGAGAAGGCCCAAGGTGGCGGAGGAGAACCGAGCAAGCGGCCGTTCAATGGCGGGGAGGGCCTTTGGCAAGGCCAAGCAGCGGCAAGGTGATCGACCTCCACAGGGCGCGACAAGGATGAAGAAGGCGCAGCGAAGACATGGAGGATGAGGATGACAGCGGCGGGAGTTCCGAAGGCCACGGAGGTCTGTGCGTTGGCGGTGGTGCCTCTGCACACCTCCACCGCCGGCTAAAGCGGTGGGTGCGTGAGGTGAATGCAGTGAGCCGCCCGTGGAGTCGCATGAGCTCCTCAAATGGTCCGCACGCCCATCATTTTGATCTTGAGGATCACCCCGACCGCACCACAGCGGTCGGGTGCTTACCGATCTGGTCTCACCCACCATCCGCAACCTCAAGGTCACCAAAATGTTAGTTGACGGCGGGGCGGGCTGAACTTGATCTCCTCTGTTGTGATCAAGAAACTCCAAATTTCAGATGGCGAGCTCGAAGAGACCGGTTCTTTCCAAGGAATCAACCCGGGACGGAGCAAGCCCAAGGAAAGATCACTCTGCCGGTGACCTTTGGCGGGAGCTCAATTTCAAGATCGAGCGCATCACTTTCGGCGTCGCCGATATTCCGTTGCCATACAATGGAATACTCGGCCGTCTGCCCTCGCCAAGTTCATGGCAGCTTCCCATTATGCTTACAGCGTACTCAAGATGCCGGGGCGATAAGCGTCATCGCTGTCCACGGCGACAAGAAGGATGCGCTTATCTGCGCCGACAAGATCTACCGGGATCACGGCAGCTGCGGCCGATAAGAATACACTTGCGGCTGAAGCTCCCGGGGAAGAAACGAAGACCAAGTCCGGCAAGTGCTCGGGGCCCACTCCGCAACCGCACCTCTTGGAGTGCTGCGCTGCCGTCGAGGACGCGCCATCGAGCTCCACCGCAAGTCGAGAAACAAAGACAGACCAGCCAAAGACTAAGCCCGGCAAGAACAGCTCGGTGCTGCTCCCGCAAGCGCACCTCTCCGGTCTTCTTGCCGCCCGTCGAGGACGATGCCATCGAGCTCCACCGCCGATGGGGCAAAAAAGCAGCCAGTTTCAAACTTTTGAGTTGTATTCCACGAAAATTTGTACCTTGTATGGAGAACACATGCGCATAGGGGTCGAATCGTGGCTAAGTTGCGCCCTGATCTGTTTGAGTCCGCTCAGCGATGAAGGCGGCGCTGCAACTAGCCCGACAAGTTCTTCTGCCGGGGCAACACCGCCAATGGACTGCTGATGTTCCGCTTTCAGCAAGTGTGTTTCTTGCGGCGGGTTCCACAGAAGCGTGAGGGTGGCGTACAAGGGAGGAAATCAAGGGAGAAGTGCGGCCTTGCCGGATCGCAGAAGACGGAAAAGCTAAGTCGTCCGAGCTTTTGTGCAGAGCACTCCTTAGTTCCATGCTTTTTTATGTTATGTTCCTCGTGCGTTCGTCCTTTGTACGCAAAACCTGTGCGCGGAGGAACCTACCCGTGGATAGCCGCACCCTTATCTTGCTTTCGAGCACGCTCAACGATTTAAGCGAGCTGCGACAAGTGTCGCGCCCTTGTTTCGTTTTCGAGTCCGCTCAGCAAGCTAAGTGCGTTGCGACTAACAGCAGACAAGGTTGCTGCCGGTAAGACCTTGGCGGCGGCTGCTTCGAGTTCAGCACTCAGCGCTCGCGGCAAGGGCCCCTTGCCGGCAAGTTTCCCTAGAAGCGTAGGGTAAAAGCGCACAAAGGGTATAACGTAGCAAGCCCTGCCGTAAGATGCCCTTCGTATGAGAAACTTGTGCGCGGAGGAGCCAACTCGCGGCTGAGTTGCGTCCTCAATTTGTTTCCGAGTCCGCTCAACAACTCGGCGCCGCTGCGGTGGCGAGAAGGTTTCTTGCCGGAGAAAACACCGCCAGCAGGCTGCTGATGTTCCGTACTCAGCAAGTGTGTTAGCACCGACAAGTTCCCTAGCAGCATAGAGTATAAACATACGAAGGGAAAGGCACGACACAGAAAGGATTTATATACATATACATGTAAATAATGAAACTGTTGCAGACCTATCTCAGCTGTTTTCATGGCTGAAATTACAGCAACAAGGAGAAACCAAAAGAGCACACCAGCACCTGGATTTTGGCGGAGCCAGAGTTGCCGGGGGCTGCGAGTGCCAAGATTCCTTCCCGGACGGGATGATAGCACCGAAAAGCTGCGGAATCAGATAAGTTTTTCATCCCTCGTCATGCATCCTCTCATGGACCGGGGAAAGCGGGGCTGCGTCCTTGAACAGGCGTGTCTTGTAAAACCGTGCGGCGGAGGAGCAGTCGTGGCCCGATTAAGCCCTTGGTTTGTTTCGAGTCCGCTCAACAATTTAAGTGAGCTGCGACAAATGTCGCGCCCTTGGTTTGTTTCCGAGTCCGCTCAACAAACACAAGTCTTGCGCAAGCCCGGCCCGCAAGGTTGCTTGCGGAAGCAACACCGCCGCTGAACTCTTTGATGTCCCTTTCGACAAGCGTATTCAGCGCCCGCAAGCTCCCGAGGCGTGGGATGGGAACATACAAGGCGCGAAGTCAAGTAAAGACTCGGTCCGACAAGCGTTCCCCTCTTTTCATTAAAAACATCCTAGTTTAGTACAAGTCCATAGAGGATGAAAAACATGATAGAGAGAATTACATATTTTAAATCAGCTAAGGCCCAAGGGCTTACAAATTGAAAGATAAGATGCCGTGATCCCTCTCCTGTTTCTCTGTTAGGGAGTTGGGAGGTAGGTCAAGGAGGCCCGGCAAGAGAAGCTTGGGAAGGGAAAAAGGCGCCTAGGAGGCTACAGGCGCGAAGACCCAAGAGAACTTCGGGGGGCCGGGAGCTTGGCGGAGGCAGGCGCGGAGGCAGAGCTTGAAGGCGGGGTGGTGGGGCGTCGGCCTGGCTGACGAGGCTCCTCGCCCTCGTACTCGATTTGACGGCCTTGCCGCCACCCCTCTTCCTCTTCGCAGCCTCCCTCATGGCCGCCCAAGGAGGCGGCCGGGGAGTTGAAGGCGGCGACCGGATGATGGGGTCGCCGGTGGCCTGAGGCAGCGTCCGAGCGCCTAGTCGGACCCGCCATCCCGTCGTCGTCGCTGTCCTCCCTCCTCGTCACTCTCGCTCGAGGAGGGACCTTCGCATCGGAGGAGCTGTCACACAGCATCTCGCCCGGGTCCGGAATCCCGAAGACCTTGACGGCGAGAAGGTCGCCCTCCATTAACTTGAAATGGAGGGTAAACCCGCCGTCAAGCTGTGGATGCGGCGACGTCTTCCACCCTCGATCGAAGTACATCACGCCGGGTGGGGACACGACACTCACTCGAGTGCCGCTGATCCCACAGCCCCTCATCGCAACTCCATCACCTCGGCGGATCCGGTTCCATCGCGCTCATGAACAGGGCCGGCGGCCGAGGCGGCGACGAGGCGCTCGGCACAGCTTGATGAAGAACTCCCGAGGATCGTCTCGGTATGGACCGCCTCGAGAAAGGAGCCACGGAGGAGGCGGGAGGCACGTCGCCACGACCGCCTCTCCCCGACCGCCTCGACCACGCCCTCGGCCTCGTCCGCGGCCTCGCCCCTCCCTCTCCCCTCGTGGCGGCTCCGCCGCCAGGTCTTGAGATAGGGAGAAGTGCGCTACTGAGGCGACCCTCGCTGCCACCGATTGAAGAACTAGGATTTCCTCCTTCCATGGCGAAAGAAGAAGCGGAAGCTGAAGGCGAAGGGAGAAAAGGAAGTGTGAGACCATTGTGCTCCCCTTCCGCCCTTTTAAAAAGGCGGTGGGGCTCAACCGCCTGCCCGCCAATCGGGAAGCGAGGAGGGCGGAGGAGGCGGGCCGACTCGCCATCTCCGCTGTGGCTCGGTCTCCCACCTTCGCCGCCCGACCCCATGCATGAGGCAGCGTGGCGAAAAAGCGGGGCGGGCGGCGGGTGAAGTGACCTCGCCTGCACCACGCTCACGGGGTGGGCGCCCTAAGGACCGCCTGCTGCCCACGTCCCCACGACGCCCGCAATCGACGCGTGCCGTTCACGGGATGCGGCGGAATCGGAAGTGGATTCGACGCGCGTGGGCGCGTGTGCCGTCTGCTTGTTTTGGGCCTGGCCCAACAGCGCTCGGCACGTGTGTGGCCCAGGCAGGGGGCTCTGTCGGTGTACTAAGGTAGGGGTACCTCGGTACCCCAACTTGTGCGGGCGGTTGCGACTTCCGTGGCGGGGTTTACCGCGTGCTCGCCGAGGACCTTTACGCTCCATGTCAAGCCATTCAAAGACAAAGTATACAAGGCGGAAGATCGAGACCCGGCAAGCGGAGCTTGCCGAAGGCCGTTCTGGCTCGAGGTTACATCACTCACGCAAGGCCCAGCAAGAGGAGCTCGCCGGAAGACTAGAAAGATTACATCATAGAAGACACGCCTCGGCGCTATATGCGTCGGCGAGGGCCCGGGGCGACAAATTCTGAGCCCGACAAGCTCCGGGTCCAGCAAAGTCAAGACCCGGCAAGGTGCTTGCCGGGAGAATTCTGTTGTGTGCGCGCTCCAGCTCATCGGCGCGCGTGCCTACGAGCCTTTCGAGGGGCGCGTGGCGGATGGTCAGGCACTGGGGACACGGTGGCACTTCACGGTGGTGGATCCATCGCCCGTGGCGACGGAGACACAAGGGCGGGAGCTTTTGGGGTCGACGGCGACGGGCATTAAATGCCCTTGTCCCCCATCATCAAAGTAGGTAGCGACCCTTTGTTCACCTTTGTAGCTCCACTTGTTCCCTTTATTACAACTACCACCTCTTTTACATTTTACCCCTTTCTCCACGTTGACACTGTCGGTGACCCTTGCACTATAAAAGGAGGCCCATGCACAGCGTGGAGGGGTTGATTCGATTCGGTTGGAAACCTTGACAACTCTCGCTTCGGTGTAGGCTGCGCTCAGTAGCTCTTCAAGCTCCCGAGCTCAATACAAACCAAGGCAGGAGTAGGGTTTTACGCGTCCATCGCGTCCGAACTCGGGTAAAGACTGCCAGCGTGCTCGCTCACGATCTGCTCTCCGTGCTCCCTCGCCCTCGTACCGCCTGAGACAAGGGCTCGGTCCCATAGGTGTCCATGGCGGTCAGTCTCCCCCGCACAGTTCTCCCCACGAAACTTCGTATCTGAGTCACCTCAGTACTCGCTTATGATGAGCTTGAGCAAGAGCAGCTGCGACAAGATGACGCTGCTCCTTGAGGAGGACCGTCTTGAGCTCTTTGTACAAGCTGCTCGATACCAACAAGCTTTGTGCCGCTACCATAGCCGCAAAGTTAATGCGAAGTCTCGAGGAAGGCGACCTTGTTCTTGGTAGCGTTCAGTCCGCCAAGAATTCCAACAAGTTGACGCCAAAGTGGGAAGGCCCTTACGGGTGAAGCGAGTCACTAGGCACAGCTGTATCGCCTTGAGACCGAAGATGGCACTCCGGTGAGCAACTCCTGGAACATTGAGCATCTTCGCAAGTTTTACCCGTAAGGCGCGGTTGCCGGAACCTGTTTCGGCAACCACCTTTTGTACAAGTCTTGCCGTTGTTGCATGTAATCCTTTGTACAAAGCCGGGCGCAGACCCCGTGCCTAAGTAAAGCTCATGTGCTCTGCATATCTTGTCAATTTCATGCTTTCTATTTTTTGCATGTGCTATCTGACACTTTGTGCAGCACTTACCCCCGGTAAGCGATAACGAGCCGTAAGGCTCCATATCTTTATTTTCTCTTCTTTCTCTTTCTCAAAGAAAGGAAGGTTCCTCGCCCACAAGTTTGCGGGGAAAGGAGAAGATAATGGTGTGGACAGCGTCGTTCAAGAAAGTTTTGCCTTACCGAGGCATAAAACGAGAAAAGCTAAGTTGCCAAAGTTTGAGCAATCAGTTTTAAAATTTTTAAGTTATCTTCCTCGAACGACCGTGCTTTGTATGGAAAACCTGTGCGCGGAGGAACCAACTCGTAGCTAGTTGCTCCCTTACTTTGTTTCGACTCCGCTCAACAACTTAAGTGAGCTGCGACTAGTTGCGACAAGATTTCTTGTCAGTAGTGGCACCTCCAGCAGGCTGCTGACGTCCCGCACTCAGCGCTCGCGGCTAAGGCGCCTGCACCAGCAAGTTCCCTAAAAGCATAGGGCAAAAACATACAAAGGAAGGAATCAAGTAAAGGAAATAACATAGCAATCGATACCCAAAATAGAGTTATATTACAAGATAGCTTGTCGCAGCTCTAATAGATTGTTCTCGTAACATGACCAGCAGCGACAAGAAGAGGAGAAAATGGGCGGCCTAATCTACGCGATCGCCCTCAACCCTCTTGATCTCGCTCACCTTGTCCACAATGGGTGCGACAAGGGTCTTGAGCGCTTCCAGATCAGCATCCGGCGGCAGCTTCTTGAGGACATTGGTGAGGTTGAGGCCCGGGTTGCGGAAGGCCACCTTCACCAACACCTTTTGAAGAACTCCCGCACAGATCGTGCGCGACTCGTCGGCCAGCTGCTTTGGGATCCTTTCTCGGAGTCGCTGGAGGGCCGTCGCCACGCCTTCGAAGAACAAGCTGAGCTTGGTGCTGGGTTGGAGGTTCTCATCGGAGGAGTACCCGAAATCCTCCATCCCCAGCTGCGCCAGCTCCCCGTCGATGGCTGCGGCAACATCCACGAGACCCTCCGTCCAGTGCTCCACATTCTCCCTAAAGGTGTTCTGGGTGGCGGCAGCACTCGCCAGCAGCGCCTCGTCGGCCTTGATCTGCTTCCTCAAGGCCACCTCCTGCTCCCTGGCGCCGTCCAGCGTCTTGGTCAAAGTAGCCAGCTTCAACTCAAGATCTGCGTTGGAGTCCTTGGCGGCGCTAAGCTCCTTGCCCTTCTCGACGAGACTACCCTGCAGCTCGCCAAGGGTGTAGGCGTCCTTCTCACGCTCGCGCTTGAGTGCGGCAAGCTCTTCACCCCTCGCCTTGAGATCGGCCTCCAGCTGCGCCACCTTCGTCTCCAGCTCCTTCTTGGCGGCCTCAGCAGCTGCGGCAGCATCCTCTGCTTCCTTGAGAGCCCCGCCAAATGTTTGCTCGCGCGCAGCAAGCTCTTCCTCGTGGCTGTCAAGGTTAACCTTCCGCTGCGCCAACTCGCCTTCCCGCGCAAACAGCTCCTCGGCGACAAGCCGCTGTTGCTCTTCAGCTTCAGCCTTCTCGAGGAGGAAGGCTTTCCGCGCCTCGGCAAGTTGCTCCTGCTCCTCTGCCAGGGACCGGAGAGCTTCCTGGTTGCGACCCCGGAGTTCCTCCGCATGCTTCTCGATGTCCACTCCCGCCCTCGCGACAAGCGCTTCTCGGGATTCCAGCTTGGCCTGCGGCGTGGTAAGCGACACCGGTTTCGTGAGTAGCTGCTCCTCCTCGGACTTCGCCCTGCTGCTGCTCGGCGCGTCAACCAGCGTCGGCCAGTGAGCGAGCACCTCTCCATCAAAGGTTTCTCCTTCGACCGGCGCCCTGGAGCTTGACGCCCAGGGGAGCTTGATGAAGACACCATCGCCGGACTTCAAATAGGCGCCGGGCTGGGGCTCTTCGGAGCTTGGTGCTGCGGCAGCGGCGGAGGGATCGGCGGTCGGTGTAGCGCCTGACGCTCCTGCGGCCTCGGGGCCGTCAGTGCGATCGCCAGACCCCTCGCCAGCACCTGCGGCGGCAGCTTTGGCGGCCTCTTCGCCAGCAGGATCTTCAGCGCCAGCTGCTTCTTTGGTGGCAGCGGCGTCGTCGGTATTGCCGCGCACGTTCTCCTCGCCGGCGACCTCGATCTCCATCGGCTCCGTGGAAGATGGATCTGACGACCGGAAAAGGGAGAAAAGTCAAGCAAATATCCAAAAAGAAAATCAGAAGAAGAAGAACCCAAGAGAAGTTTTCAAGCAAGGGGATTACCTGCACTGGGTTCTACAGTCACGGTCTCCACCACCGGAGGATCGCTGGTGCTGTCCCTCGCCGGAGAACTCTCCCTTGCCGGAGAACGCTCCCTTGCCGGGGAATCCTCCCTTGGCGATGTAGTCGAAGCGGATGTCATGTCGGGGCGGCTTCCGGGCGCTCCTGGTGAGGCTGCTCTGCTCCTACACAAATCAAGAGTCAGATGTCAGCAAAGAAAAGCACCCATGCGCGCCTAACAGCGGGAAGTAAACCATATATTTACGCTGGGGGCTGCTTTGGGGAATAGTTGCCGGGTCCGGCAAGATGGTCTCGGACACACCCCCCGTTGTCGCGGTGGGTTCGTCCTCGATGACAATCACCGGGACCTTGGCTCTCTTTGCCGGTCTCTAGGCCAGAGTCCTGAAAAGGAATGGGTTCGGAGTAAAGCAAATCAGATACAAGACAAAACATCAAGAATTGAAGGACTACAAGTACAGCAAAGAATCTTACTCTTCTTCTTCCTCATCGGAGCTGAGCGCGGAGAGGTCGAAGTCCGGCCCACCTTCGGCGCAACGAGGCGGAGGAGTGGGTTCCTTAACCACTTGGCGAGGGGCGCGGCGGGAGCGAAGCGGTGGTGCAGGAGGACCCGCTCCGATTGCCGCAGCGGCGTGAGGTGCTCCCGTGGCAACAGTGCTTGTCACGGTGGAGCGTGTCGCACGGCGCGGCGGCTGTTGACCCCTCTGCCGCCCTGCTACGTCCCCAACCTTGCGGAGATGCCTTCTTGGTGGAGCTGGGGGCTCTGCTTGCAGCAGGCTGTCCGAAGACGAGGAGGAAGAGGAGTCGGTCTCTGACGAGCCGCTCGCACCCTCGGCGGGCTCGCTCGACTCGACATCAGGCCCGGCAAGCTCTCCCTCGCCAGCAAGCTCCCCCTCGCCGGCAAGCTCATCTCGCTCAGCAAGGCTTGTCGCCTCTGCTGCCTCTGCCTCCTCCACGGTGAATCCAAACTCGCCCATCGCAGCGGCTGCCGCCGCCTCTTCCGCCCTAGTGGTGATGCGCTGCATCTCCGCATCGGTGGTGTCGCGGGTGAGGCTCTTCTGTTCATCGGAGCGGACCGCCACTTCAACCAAGCCGTCGAAGAACTCCTGCACGACGTCGTCTGCAGGCTCTTGCCTGTTTGGGACAATTCCATGCGAATCGCACAGCGGCATCATTGCACGGATGCGGTCGAGCGAGGAGTTGTTGCACAATAAACGACACCCTTCGCAACTTTGAACCATTCGGGATGTTGAGGTCATGGTTTAACAGTTCCTTGAGCACCGCTTCGGTTCGGGGCAGTGAAGTTGAAGTTGAGGCCCGGCGCAGCCTCATGATATCCGCCGCACCCGAACTCCCGGTGGGTCTCCTCCTCTCTGCGAAGCGGCGCGGCGGCGAGGAAATCTGCGCCAACGGCGCTGCGATGAGCCCGGCAAGCCCGAGGCGAGGATCCGGTGATGGCAATCTTCACCTATCATCTTGAGGCCACGCTGCTCCAATAATTGCCGCGCGCTACTGGGGCTTGGCGTTGGGCAGTAAACGGCTGCGGGTTCTCCTCAACAATCTAGCACCAGTCTGCTATCCATTCCTCCCACTGGCCGCGGAGCTCTCCCTCCAGATAAGCCTCCTTCTTGCCGGCTCTTGAGATCTAGGCAATTCTGCCGGATAAAGGCTCCCCTCTCTCAACTCGGGGCATAAAGAAGTGGCGAAAGAGAGCTACATTTGGATGGACTCCGGCAAAGTTTTCGCAGAGATGAGCGAAAACTGCCATGGTCAGAACGGCATTGGGGGTGAAGTCAAGGAGGTCGAACCCGTAGGTGTTCATGATGTCGCAGAAAAATTCAGAGAAAGGCGGGCAGAGCCCGCAGTAGAAGAACAACGCGAAGAAGGGATATCCATTCAGATCCTGTTCCGAAGCGGCGGCGGAGAGTACCTTTGTGCGCGGATGCGCTCGCGTCTTCGTCGACCAGAAGAGGTAGTAGTACTCCCTCAGCTCCTTCACGGCGAGCTGGGGGGGGGGGAGGTTGTCCGCTCCCTTCGCAGCGCCGCGAGCCGCTGCGCCTCGGTTGACTTCACGGCCTTCCCCTTGCCGGCTTTCGGAGCCATGGCGGAGGTGGTGGGGGAGATCGACGGCGTTGGTGGTGCTGGTGGCGATGGGGGGCGTAGCGCTGCTCTCTTTCAGCTTTGGGAAGAAAAGGGGAGCGACGGAGGATTTCTGAGATTGGAACAAGCAACTGGCGAGATGGGCGAACTGCCCCTGTTTCCCCTGCTTATAAAGAGGGAGGGGGCGGACGTTCCGCCTTTCCGAATAAAGAAACCACCCATGATCTCTCCCACGACGCCGCATTCAACGCATGCCGTTCTGGGAGGGCGCGGTGGATACGGAGTAAGATACGGCGTAACCTAGGCCGCGCGTGCCCGTGCCCTGTTTTGGGCCTGGCCCAACAGCGCTCGGCACCGTGTGTGGCCCAGGCCCGGGGGCTCCTGTCGGTGTACTAGAGTAGGGGTACCCTAGTATCCCGAACTTGTGCACGGGCAGTCGCAGCACCCCACGGCAAGGCTTGTCGGGTGACCGCCAAGATCCTCCGTGGTTCCTTTGGAGCCATTCAAGAACAAAGTATTCAAGCCAAGGAGACAAGACCCCGGCAAGAGGAGCTTGCCGGGAAGGCCCGGTGAGGAACTTGCCGCGACGCACCACGCGTCCCGGCAAGGCCCGGTGAGCGACAAGCTTCCGGACACGACAAGACAACAACCGCAGCAAGGCGCTTGCCGCGGCAAGCTACCACTCTGTACTAGCGCTCCAGCACATCCACCAACGTGTCGCCCTGGGACCTTTCCAGGCGCGCGTGGCAAGAGGCTGTGTAGCCAGCGGTGCGAGGTGGCAAGCGATGCTGACAAGATTGCCATCGTGGCAAGCGGTGGCGTCCCTGACGGTCCCTTTTTGCACTGTTTGGGTGACGCAGACGGGCATTTAATGCCTTTGTCCCCTGCCGTCAGGGTTAGGTATGATACACTGTACAAGTAGTTGTACCAACAACAACACTTTTCCATTTTTACCCTTGTCTACGTTGCCACCTGTCAGTGACCCCTTGAGCATATAAAAGGAGGCCCATGCGCAACGTAGAGGGGGGTTTGAGGCCAGAAAACACTCATGCTCGGTATCGTTAGCAGCTAGTGTGTACTATAGCACTCAGCGCTCCCGAGCAAGAACTCAATACAATAAAACATGCAGCAGTAGGAGTATTATCTCTCCGGAGAGCTCCGAAGCTGGGTAAACCGCTCGTGTGCTTCGCCTCGATCCGCTCTTCGTGCGACCTCTGCCCCCCGCCGAACCGAAAGGGGCTCGGTCCGCCGGCCCCATAGGTGTCCGTGGATCAGCTCTCCCACGACATTATTGCATTGCTCCGGTTTTCCATGAACTTAATACACTAGATGCATACTGGATAGCGGTCGATGTTTGGAGTAATATTAGTAGATGCAGGCAGGAGTCGGTCTACTAATCTTGGACGTGATACCTATGTAATGATCATTGCCTGGATATCGTCATGATTATTTGAAGTTCTATCAATATCCCAACAGTAATTGTTTTCCCACCGTTTGTTATTTTTTTGAGAGAAGCCACTACTGAAACCTACGGCCTCGGGTTTCTTCTTTAATATATTTGCCTTTGCGATCTATTTTTATTTTCTTTTATTTTCAGTTCTATTAAGCCAAAAATTCAAAAATACCTTGCTGCAATTTTTAGTAATTTATTTTATCTCGCGTTCCTGCGAGATCTATTTATCCAATCTACTACAATTTTATCTATCTTTTTACCCCTGAGGGATTGACAACCCCTCTCTTGCGTCGGGTTGCAAGTATTTGTTCTTTGTGTGCATGAGCTGTTTACATGGTGTTGCGTGGTTCTCCTACTGGTTCGATAATCTTGGTCTCATCACTGAGGGAAATACCTACCGTTGTTGTGTTGCATCATCCCTTCCTCTTTGGGGATATACCGACGTAGTTCAAGCAAACATCAAAAGGAATTCCTGGCGCCGTTGCCCTGGAGACATCATCAACATCAACTAGGTTCCTAATCACAATTCTCATCTCCTTGCAATTTACATTATTTGCCATTTTCCTCTCGTTTTCCTCTCCCCTGTTTCACAAAAAAATGCCGTTTTATACGTCCTCTTTCTCGTTCGCCGTTTTCTCGCCAGATCTGTTTTTGTGTGCGATCTTGTTTGCTATCTTTGCTTCTGTTGCCATGTGCCCGTCTATATGCTTGCATCTTCGCTTTCTAAAACCTATTGATATGGATCCCCATCCACTTGCTAATCTTTTTAAAATATCCAATCATGATGAACCAATTGCTAGTGAGTTGAGTGCACTAGATTATCTTTATGAAGTTTTGCTTGAGATTCGTTAATCTGCAAATAGCGATGAAGAAATTTATGAAGTGATTCATGATAGCTCCTTGAATGAAAAGCATGATTGCAATGATTTTAACATGAACTCTATCAATGTCAATTGTGCTAATAATATGCAAAACCCCAAGCTTGGGGATGCTAATATTGCTATGTTCGCTACTTATTCCAGTGATCATGATTGGGGTGATAATGATTCTTATGATCTTGGAATTTTATTTAAGCCTCATAATGAATATGATATTGATAATAATGTTTGCAATAATATTGAAAGTGGGTTTGGAAGAGTGTCAACTTTAGGTATTAATGATCCCACTACTTCGGAGAATTATCAATCTTGTGAATTTTCTGATAAAAGTGGGTTTGGAGAGGTCATTACTTTCTTTGATGATAATCCCACTATTTTGGAAGAGTGTCAACTTTGCATGCATGTGGATCATATAGAGAATATTTTATGTAATATTTATATTGTTGAATTTGAATATGATCCCACATGTAATTATTATGAGAGAGGGAAATATTGTGGTAGAAACTTTCATGTTACTAAATTACCTCTCGTTATGTTGAGATTGCTATTGTTTCTTTCTTCTTCCTTGCATATGCTAGTTTTTGCTTGCCTTGATAATTTGTTTTATTATAAAATGCCTATGAATAGGAATTATGTTAGACTTAAATATGTTTCTCACATGTTTTGTGATGCTCTATTTGTGCTTCAATTCTTGTCTTTCATGTGAGCAACAATAAAATCTTATGCCTAGCTAGGGGCGTAAAACGATAACGCTCGTTGGGAGGCAACCCAACTTGTATCTTTTTTCTTTTTGGTATTCTTGTTGTTTTCAATAAAATACCCAATTATGCCTCTGGTTATATGTGTTTCGTGGTTTAAATTAGTGTTTGTGCCAAGCAAAGCCTTTGGAATGATTTGGGTGAGAGTTGGTTTGATCTTGCTGAAATAGAAACTTTTACGCTCACGGAAATAATTCCCATTTTTAACAGAAGAGTGATTTTGAGTTGATTATTTTTGAAGAAGATTAATAAAGAAATTTTACATGTTTTCCTAATTTTTAAGAATTTTTGGAGTTACAGAAGTATTCGAAATATCCAGATTGCTACAGACTGTTCTGTTTTTGATAGATTCTATTTTCTTTGTATTGTGTGCTTGTTTTGATGATTGTATGGTTTTCTATGAAGGCTTTTGCCATAGAAAAGTTGGAATACAGTAGATATAATGCAAAAATAAAATATTAATTGGTTTGCAATAGTACTTATAGTAGTGGTTTGCTTTCTTATACTAACGAATCTCACGAAGGTTTTTGTTGAGTTCTATGTGATTGAAGTTTTCAAGTTTTGGGTGATATTACGATGGATGAAGGAATAAGTATTAGTAAAAGGCTAAGATTGGGGATGCCCGAGGCACTCTAAGATAATATTCAAGAAGTAGCAAGCAACTAAGCTTGGGGATGCCCCCGCGTGGTATCCCCTCTTTCTTCTAACAACCATCGGTATTTTACTTGGAGCTATATTTTTATTCGTCACATATTATGAGTTTTGCTTGGAGTGTCTTTTATGATATGAGTCTTTGCTTGTTTTGCTTTTTATTTTAAGTCTTTAATCCTTGCTAGACACACCTTTTTGTGAAAGCCGAAAACTATGCTATGTTTGCTCCTATGCTTCACTTAAATTTTTAGAGCCTTGGAATTGCTCTAGTGCTTCACTTATATCTTTTTGTTGTTTTTGAAGAAATGCTCTCATGCTTCACTTAGATTTATTTGGGAGTTAGTAAATTTTTTTTAGAAATTCTCTCTTGCTTAATTACATTATTTTGAGAGAAAAGAAATAGTATGCTCATGTTATTCACTTATATTTGTTTGAGCCTATTAAAAGCAACATATGAAATTAGTCCCAAAGTGATAGATATCCAAGGAGGATATAATAAAAACTTTCATGAAGATCATTGGACAAAATAAGCTTGGTTCTTTGTAATGGTTTTGAGATATGATGATATGATATGTGAGTCATGTTGATGAGTAATTATGCTTTAGTAAGAATATTGGTGTTAAGGTTTGTGATTCCCTATGCAAGCATGAAAGCCAATAGTTATGCAACGAAATTACATCCTACTTGTGGTGCATTATTCGGTGTTACTTATGCTTAATACTCGCATACGAAATTTTTCGTTTCTTGGTTGGACGCTTCTCAATCTTTTTGCTAGCCTTCATTTGCACTAAGGATGATCACTACTTGTGCATCCAAAACCCTTTAAACCAGTTTTGCCATATGAGTCCACTATATCTACGTATATGCGGTATTTTTGTGTTGTTCTAAGAAAAATTGCATGTCCCATCTCTAATTTTCTAAATAAATTTCTCATTTGTGTGCTCGTACCGCTCACGAGGTGGTGAGGGGTGGCCGATGTTTTCCATGCTAGATGTGTTATTCTAATGATGAGTGTTTATTCACTTGTCATTGCACGAGAGTACGACAATGGTATTAGGGATGCCCAGTCCCGAAATGAAAAATGAATTTACTTTATGTTGTCAAATAATAAATTCCTTGGAAAGTGTTGGTATGGAGGGACCCGTGGATATGGTTAGCCATGGAAAAGTGAAAGTATGGTGAAAAAGGAATAAACTTTATTTTCTGTTTGGGAACCACCTATGATATATCTAGCATGGAAAGTGTTGGGAACTCTAAGTCGTTTTCGTTGGTGGGAAAAGTATACCTCCCAAAATGTTTTTATCTCTCAATTTTCGCGTTAAGCTTTGGCACCTCTATAAATCCCTCCCTCCCTCTGTGAAGGGCCTTTCTTTTTTTACTTTATGCAATTTTTATTTTACTTGACTCTCCATCTTCTCTTATAAAGCACCAACTAAGGGGCACTATGATCGTACTTGAGCATTGGGTATAGCTAGTATTCGAGTGTGTTTCATGAATGGATCAATGATTGAGCATAATGGGCTAGGGATAACTTGCTTTAGTGTTCATATTTTGGAAGACATGGTTGCTTGTTCATATGCTTAAGTATTAAAGTCTTCATGTCAAAACTAGACTATTTCTTTGAACCATATAAAAGTCCAAATGTCCATGCTACAAAGAAAGAATATGTGATGAACATGTTAGGCGGCATTCCACATCAATAATTCTGTTTTTATCATTTACCTACTCGAGGACGAGCAGGAATTAGGCTTGGGGATGCTGATATGTCTCCAACGTATCTATAATTTTTTACTGTTCCATGTTGTTATATTATCATTCTTGGATGTTTTACAATCATTTTATATCATTTTTTGGTACTAACCTATTGACATAGTTCCCAGTGCAAGTTGTTGTTTTCTGCTTGTTTTTTACATCGCAGGAAATCAATACCAAACGGAATCCAAACGCAGCCAAACTTTTTGTGCATTTTTTCTAGACCAGAAGACACAAGATGGGCCGAAGAAGTACCAGAGGGGTGCCCCACCCCAGGCGCGCCCAGGTGGGTTATGCCCACCTTGGTGGCCTCCCGCACCGCCTCTTTTCTCTATAAATACCCCAATATTCCAGAAACCCTAGGGGAGTCAACGAAAAGCAATTCCAGCCACCACAAGTTCTAGAAACACCAGATCCAATCTAAACACCACCACGGAGGGGTTCATCATGTCCATTGGTGCCTCTCCGATGATGCGTGAGTAGTTCATTGCAGACCTACGGGTCTATAGTTAGTAGCTAGTTGGCTTCCTCCCTCTCTCTTGATTCTCAATATAATGGTCTCTTGGAGATCCACATGATGTAACTCTTTTTGTGGTGTGTTTGTTGGGATCCTATGAACTTTGAGTTTATGATCAGATCTATGTTTTTATCCATGAAAGTTATTTGAGTCTTCTTTGATCTCTTATATGCATGATTGACTATAGCCTCATATTTCTTCTCCGATATTTGGGTTTTGTTTGGCCAACTTGATCTATTTATCTTGCAATGGGAAGAGGTGCTTTGTGATGGGTTCGATCTTACAGTGCTTGATCCCAGTGACAGAAGGGGAAACGACACGTATGTATCGTTGCTATTAAGGATAACAAGATGGGGTCTATTTCTATCGTTCTTATTGCATTACTCCGTTTTTCCATGAACTTAATACACTAGATGCATGCTGGATAGCGGTCGATGTGTGGAGTAATAGTAGTAGATGAAGGTAGGAGTCGGTCTACTAATTTTGTACGTGATGCCTATATAATGATCATTGCCTGGATATCGTCATGATTATTTAAAGTTCTATCAATTTCCCAACAGTAATTGTTTTCCACCGTTTGCTATTTTTCTCCACAGAAGCCACTAGTGAAACCTATGGCCCCAGGGTCTCTTCTTTAATATATTTGCCTTCGTGATCTATTTTTATTTGCTTTTATTTTCAGTTCTATTAAACCAAAAATACAAAAATACCTTGCTGCAATTTTTAGTAATTTATTTATCTCGCGTTCCCGCGAGATCTATTTATCCAATCTACTACAATTTTATCTATCTTTTTACCCGTGAGGGATTGACAACCCCTCTCTTACGTCGAGTTGCAAGTATTTGCTCTTTGTGTGCAGGATCTGTTTATGTGGTGTTGCGTGGTTCTCCTACTGGTCCGATAACCTTGGTCTCATCACTGAGGGTAATACCTACCATTGCTGTGCTGCATCATCCCTTCCTCTTTGGGGAAATACCGACGTAGTTCAAGCAAACATCATTGCCCACTCTCACATTGAGACTTGGCACATACTTCGCAGGTACATCCAAACCCGTGGGAGAACTTTCTCTTATTCTTCTACACATAAAACACATCATCTCCACAAAACAGAGACGATACCTACCTACATGGCATTTTCATAGCCATTCCGAGCATATCACCATGCACTACATCATATGACATCACATGATTAGAGACATGTTTTCATTTGCCTTACATGATCATAATATGGCTAGCTCGATATTTTCATGGCTTATCCCTTTTTTGATATCTATGCTATGTCGGATCTTTGCGCATAGTGGTACACTACCAGAGACATCCATTATATAGAGTTTCTCTCATGCTTCAGTTTTGAGTTATGATTACATCCAGTTGAAGTGAGTCATTGCAAAGTGTATTGTTCATCCTTGTAAGGTGTTTCTCCTAGAAAAAAGAGACCAAATAAAAGATGCACAATAGAGGTGCCACAAAAAAATAAAAAAATAATGAGAAAAGGTGAGGAAGAGAGAAGGAGCAACACCATTATCCTTTTTAGTATACACTGGTGCTTCAAAGTAGCACCACTTATTATATTGTAATTAGAAAGTTTCATGAGCTTCATGTTTCATGCTAGTGGGGAATTTACAGTATATATAGAACCTGGCTTCTATATTTCGATAACGAGCATCCTCAAAAGCTCGAGGTCTTCATGAGTAAGCAAGTTGGATGCACCCCCATTTAGTCTCTAGCAGAGCTTTCACATATTAATAGCTCTATGTGCATCCTAGTTGCTTGGTGATCACTACTCCTTGCATTGACATCCATCTTAAGGTCTTCTGCATTGCCTAGTGGTCCGTTGCATTGATGCAAGACTTTCTTTATTTTTGAGATCTAAAAACCCGAACCATTTTCTATCTTTCCCTTAAGTGCGAGGCATCGGCTTGTGCTCAGTGCTGCATAAGTAGTTGAGCGGTTGAATAACACAGATAGACAATCTTGCTATTGTACCTGGTATGCCTCGGGTTGGTGTTTTTGAAGCGATCACTGATGCAATATTTCTTTTGTCTTTGATCACTACCAGGGAAAAGCTTATACACAGAAGTTTATCAGTAGCGCGGTCTAAAAACGGGCGCTATTGCTAATTAGTAGCAGCGTAGGGTATAAAACCCGCGCTACTACTAAGTTGATAGTAGCAGCGAGGGGTATAAACCCGCGCTACTACTAAATGATCTTCATCATACCCCTGAAATAGGTCATAGTAGTAGCGAGGGGTATAAAACCCGCGCTACTACTAAGTAGGTAGCTATAGCACAGGTAAAACCCCCACGCTATTACTAACCGTGTCCACTACTACACCATCTACCCCGGCCCGATCCACTCCCCCACCACTAAAAAAACTCTCTCACATCCCTAAAAAAACTCTCTCACGAACTCCGCACGATCTCCTTGGTCCACCCCACCCCGGCTCCTCTCCCCACGATCTCCTCGCCGCCACCCCCACCCACGTCGGCCGGTTCCGGCGAGCACCGGCCGCGCGCAACACCCCACCTCCTCCTCCTCCCCCTCCCTTCCCCTTCCTCCTCCGCCCACCCCTTCTCTCTCCTCCTTCCTCCCGGCGGCCGGCGATAGGCACGGACGAGGAGGAGCACCAGTCCCCCACGCAGAAGCGCGAGCGCGAGGAGGGGGAGGAGCCCGCGGCCGCCATCCCAAATTTGCATCAGTTCGTCGAACAGCGGCGGCCGTTTTGTTCCGTCGCCGGCAAGATGTCTACCAATGGCGTTGAGATTAACGGGTACGTTTTGTTCCCCTCTCCGGCAAACAGCCATTGGTAGAAACTGGCACAGATTTTAGGGATTTCTGACTGATTTGCCGGCTCCGTCGATTCATAGGATGTGTGCTGCGCCCGGGGCGAGGAGCAGTTCCTTCTTCCCACCTGAGTCACAGGATTCATGAGCTTCCCAAACGGCACGGTCTATGCCGCTGGCTGTGCGCGGCCGCCTGTGGATGTAGTGGTGGGCGAGGTGTGCTCTGAAGCCACCAGCGGCTGGACACGCAGGTCAGTGAGAATCAATCACCTCTAGTTTCTTTTTGTCTATTGTTCTACAATCTCATATCTAGACCATATTTACGTTCTTAGTCACAGAAACGTGTTGATTGGCGCTTGCGTGGTATATGTTGTTGTTGGGGTTCATGAACGAGTCATAGTAGTGGTGAAGCAGTTTATTTCCATATTTGTTAGGTTCCCAGATACGTAAAATCTTGGCAGTGAGCTATGCGGTTCCCTGTTGCTGAATTTGTTCATGAAGCATTAGTATTTGATTCAGGACTGCTTTGGCCGGTTTGATTAGTTTGAAAGAGAGTCTGTACTGCTGATGTTTTTGCAAGGCACTTTTTTGGTTGGACTGCATAGTTGATTATTTTTATGTGGATGCCAGTTGATTAGTCTAGATGATGCCGGGAGCTGCAATGGAGTGGGCTAAGATTGTTGGCGATGTAGTGGTCTCTTACTAGTCACTAAGATATCATTCCATAAGCTATAATCAATCATATCCAAAACACAAATTATTGTCCCCACTTATGTCCCTGTTTATTTTCTTGGATTTAAACAACGGATTGATCTCTTAGCCACCAATATATCATTCTGTAAGTTGTAATCAATAGTATACAAATGGAATGGGACCTTTCTTTTATTTGAAACTTCCAAATCAAGGGTTTTCCTTGAAATATATTCACGGTGATGTAAGTGATTTAGCTTTTGAACAAAAACTTTTACAAGGTTCTGGTTGCTTTGATAGTACAATATGTTCTACTGTACATTATATTTCCATATCTATATAATTTAGTTTGAGAAAGTAACTTAAGGAGGTGCATCCCTTTTTATAATTCCTCTACACTACTCAATCGCTATCTGCCTCTAATTATTATAGTGACATCACTTATGGGCGCGGCACTAAATTCTTGAGAACCTGCTCTAATCGTCATATTTTTTGCTATCTTAATTCTTGTATGCGATGCCATGAATATATACTGTTATATATTTTGCTACATTAGTGTTGTTGCTGCTTTTGTTCAAATTATAGTACATTGATCAAATTAACCTTTTCAGGCAAGAAGAACGCAGAGAAAAACAAGACATTGGTAGATGTTCTTGTTCGCTCAGACATCTCACGGGAAGGACGAAGGTACCAATTCCAGCTGATGGTCCCTCTCCACTCTGTGTTAGCTCATGCATGCTTCTTTATTGATCAATTGTTGTATGATCCATTCACAATTTTAGGATGGTGCATTCTTGATACAATTTCCCATACTCAATCCATGCAGTCTATGGACTGAAAAAACAATTACTGTAGTTATTTTCAACCGGTTCTGTGTAGTTTCCAACATATTGCTTATAGTGTCTAGTTTGGGGCTTAATTCAGCTAGAAATGCTTTCTAGGAAGACTAGTAACACATATTCACTCCCAAAATAGTTAACGAGTCTTTAAAGCCGAAGTTCAACCTCTTTGTCAAGCAGGTGTCCGCCAGCATTGGGATGGCAGAGCCACACATTGATGTATGGATATTTTCTGGTTGCTTGCCCCGTTCTCAAACTAATAAAAAGGAAGTATTGTTGCCATTGCAGCACCATTGTAGCACCAAGTTCATTGAGGCATCAATCCATGATAACTAACCAAATATATATTCTGTCTTATTATACGGAACCAATTATATTTAATCCATGTTAAAATGATTATGCATTTATCATGTTGGAACTTCTTTGTCAAGCAGGTCTCCGCAGACCATTGGGAATTTGGATGGCAGTGCCACACATTGATGTATGGATACTTTCTGGTCGCTTGCCCCATTGTACATCATTGTTCCCTTTTCAAGGTTCCATTCACCTAGTTCCTATTTTTTATGGCTTTTGTTCTGTTTGTTTACAGATTAAGTCTGTCATTGCCTTTACCATGTTTCTTAAAGCCTTTGGTGGTCTCCTTTTCATCAACAGCAGCTCGTTCGGAGCGGTCGTACTGGTGCGTACTCTTCTTGTGCATGCACTATATCTAGAGTTATGTTATGTTAAAGGGGCATCTAGATGCATACTTTTGTGGCTGCCATTAAATGCATGTCTTCTCAAACTATTTAAAAGGAAGTGTTGTTGTCGTGCCATTTAGGTAGTTTCAACAGATATGATGTGCTTGGCTGTTAATGTTTTAATGTGTGCTTCTCACCTGCTTTAAAAGGCCAATTCGGGCATTGTAGCTGCTTCAGTATTTGATCTCCATATATTTTGCTTTTGCAATATCCTGTTCTAACATTTGAAAATGGAATACTTTAACAATATAATCTTCCTAACTTTCTGCAACTGATTTTTGTTGTAGTCCAAAATTATACGTTTGTGTTTATTGCCTTTTTTAGTGTGTTGATATTTGAAAGGGGAACAGGGCAATGTGTTGCACTCTTGCTTTTGTTAGAGCACTATATTTTATTGTTAACCATGCTATGGTCCAAACTCCTTTTATTCGCGCTCATATGATATTGCTCATCTTTTGTTTTCTCGTCTCGATGCCTCCCGTATTTAGAGTAGAAATATTCTTAATTTAGTGTTTCTTGAACATGGCCAGGGCAATGGATAAAATCTACTCTGGATAGTTGATAGAGGGAGTAGATGCTAAGTTGACTTTTTTCCTGCGGATTTGCTTATTGTGAAGATGCTTGCAAGGATGCAGAGGGAGCGGATCATTTGGAGAGATAGGATGCCACTGTTTGGTGTTTTTATGCATTTCGGTTTGCTTGTAACTGTGTTTGCACTAGCTGGGAGTAAGTGACTTCAAGAAGTGTAGGTGTTTTAATTGAAGGCATGAAAAACCATGACAATATGTATGCTCTTACAGGATGTGCTCTAATGTTGCTGGTTTATTATAAATCTTGGATTAGTAATTGTTGGGGAACGTAGTAATTTCAAAAAAAAACCTACACACACGCAAGATCATGGTGATGCATAGCAACAAGAGGGGAGAGTGTTGTCCACGTACCCTCGTAGACCGAAAGCGGAAGCGTTAGCACAACGCGCTTGATGTAGTCGTACGTCTTCACGATCCGATCGATCAAGTACCAAACGCACGGCACCTCCGAGTTCAGCACACGTTCAGCTCGATGACGTCCCTCGAACTCCGATCTAGCCGAGCTTTGAGGGAGAGTTCCGTCAGCATGATGGCGTGGTGACGATGATGATGTTCTACCGATACAGGGCTTCGCCTAAGCACTGCTACGATATTATCGAGGTGGATTATGGTGGAGGGGGGCACCGCACATGGCTAAGAGATCCAAGGGATCAATTGTAGTTGTTGTGTCTAGGGTGCCCCCTGACCCTGTATATAAAGGAGCAAGGGGGAGGGGGGCTGGCTAG
This sequence comes from Aegilops speltoides, assembly GCA_021437245.1. Lineage (NCBI taxonomy): Eukaryota > Viridiplantae > Streptophyta > Magnoliopsida > Poales > Poaceae > Aegilops > Aegilops speltoides. The sequence goes on from CM038142.1 coordinate 408,441,446, forward strand.
GAGGAGGCGTGCCAGGAGGAGTCCTACTCCCACCGGGAGTAGGACTCCCTCCCTTCCTTGTTGGATTAGGAGAAGGGGGAAAGAGGAGGGAGAGAGAGGAAGGAAAGGGGGGCGCCGTCCCCCTCTCCATGCCCTATTCGGATTGGGAGGAGGGGCGCGCGGCCCTGCCCTGGCCTCCTCTCCTCTTCTCCACTAAGGCCCACTATGGCCCATTAAGCCCCCGAGGGGTTCCGGTAACCCCTCGATACTCCGGTAAAATCCCGATTTCACCCGGAACACTTCCGATATCCAAATACAGGCTTCCAATATGTCAATATTCATGTATCGACCATTTTGAGACTCCTCGTGATGTCCGTGATCACATCCGGGACTCCGAACAATCTTTGGTACATCAAAACTCATAAACTGATAATATATTCGTCATTGAAACTTTAAGCTTGCAGACCCTACGGGTTCGAGAACTATGTAGACATGACCTAGACACGTCTCCGGTCAATAACCAATAGCGGAACCTGGATGCTCATATTGGCTCCTACATATTCTACGAAGATCTTTATTGGTCAAACCGCATAACAACATACGTTGTTCCCTTTGTCATCGGTATGTTACTTGCCCGAGATTCGATTGTCGGTATCTCAATACCTAGTTCAATCTCGTTACTGGCAAATCTCTTTACTCGTTATGTAATGCATCATCCCGCAACTAACTCATTAGCTACATTGCTTGCAAGGCTTATAGTGATGTGCATTACCGAGAGGGCCCAGAGATACCTCTCCGACAATCAGAGTGACAAATCCTAATCTCGAAATACGCCAACTTAACATGTACCTTCGGAGACACCTGTAGAGCTCCTTTATAAGCACCCAGTTACGTTGTGACGTTTGGTAGCACACAAAGTGTTCCTCCGGTAAACGGGAGTTGCATAATCTCATAGTCATAGGAACATGTATAAGTCATGAAGAAAGCAATAGCAACATACTAAACGATCAAGTGCTAAGCTAACGGAATGGGTCAAGTCAATCACATCATTCTCCTAATGATGTGATCCCGTTAATCAAATGAAAACTCATGTCTATGGTTAGGAAACTTAACCATCTTCGATTAACGAGCTAGTCAAGTAGAGGCATACTAGTGAAACTATGTTTGTCTATGTGTTCACACATGTATTATGTTTCTGGTTAATACAATTCTAGCATGAATAATAAACATGTTATCATGAAATAAGGAAATAAATAATAACTTTATTATTGCCTCTAGGGCATATTTCCTTCAGTCTCCCACTTGCACTAGAGTCAATAATCTAGTTCACATCGCCATGTGATTTAACACCAATATTCACATCTGTATGTGATTAATACCCATAGTTCACATCGTCATGTGATCAACACCCAAAGGGTTTACTAGAGTCAATAATCTAGTTCACATCGCTTATGTGATTAACACCCAAAGAGTACTAAGGTATGATCATGTTTTGCTTGTGAGAGAAGTTTAGTCACGGGTCTGACACATTCAGAGCCGTATGTATTTCGCAAATATTCTGTGTCTATAATGCTCTGCACGGAGCTACACTAGCTAATTGCTCCCACTTTCAATATGTATCCAGATTGAGACTTAGAGTCATCTGGATCGGTGTAAAAGCTTGCACCGATGTAACTTTTTACAATGAACTATTTTATCACCTCCATAATCGAGAAACATTTCCTTAGTCCTCACTAAGGATATTCTTGACCAATGTCCGGTGATCTACTCCTAGATCACTATTGTACTCCTTTGCCAAACTCAGGGCAGGGTATACAATAGGTTTGGTCCATAGCATGGCATACTTTAGAGAACCTATGACTGAGGCATAGGGAATGACTTTCATTCTCCTTCTATTTTCTGTCGTGGTCGGGATTTGAGTCTTACTCAATTTCACACCTTTGCAACACAGGCAAGAACTCTTTCTTTGACTGTTACATTTTGAACTATTTCAAAATCTTGTCAAGGTATGTACTCATTGAAAATCTTATCAAGCGTCTTGATCTATCTCAATAGATCTTGATGCTTAATATGTAAGTAGCTTTACTGAGGTATTTCTTTGAAGAAATCCTTTTAAACACTAACCTTTATGCTTTCCAGGAAATTATACATCATTTCTGATCAACAATATGTCACTCACATATATTTATTAGAAAGGCTGTAGTGCTCCCACTCACTTTCTTGTAAATACAGGCTTCACTGCAAATCCGTATAAAACCATATGCTTTGATCAACTCATCAAAGCGTATATTCCAACTCCGAGATGCTTGCACCAGTCCATAGATGGATCGCTGGAGCTTGCACATTTTGTTAGCACCTTTTGAATTGACAAAACCTTCTGGTTGAATCATATACAATTCTTCTTTAAGAAATCCATTAAGGAATGTAGTTTTCACATCCATTTGCCAAATTTCATAAAATGCGGCAACTGCTAACATTATTCGGACAGACTTTTAAGCATCGATACGAGTGAGAAAATCTCATTGTATTCAACACCTTGAACTTGTCGAAAAACATTTTGCGACAAGTCGAGCTTTGTAGATAGTAACATACTATCATCGTCTGTCTTCCTATTGAAGATCCATTTATTTTCTATGGCTTGCCGACCATCGGGCAAGTCAATCAAAGTCCACACTTTGTTCTCATACATGGATCCCATCTCAGATTTCATGGCCTCAAGCCATTTCATGGAATCTGGGCTCATCGTCGCTTCCTCATAGTTCGTAGGTTCATCATGGTCTAGTAATATGACTTCCAGAATAGAATTACCGTACCACTCTGGTGCGGATCTCACTCTGTTTGACCTACGAGGTTTGGTAGTAACTTGATCTGAAGTTTCACGATCAATATCATTAGCTTCCTCACTAATTGGTGTAGGTGTCACAGAAACATATTTTTGTGATGAACTACTTTTCCATAAGGGAGTAGGTACAGTTACCTCATCAAGTTCTACTTTCCTCCCACTCACTTCTTTCGAGAGAAACTCCTTCTCCAGAAAGGATCCATTCTTAGCAACGAATGTTTTGCCTTCAGATCTGTGATAGAAGGTGTACCCAACAGTTTTCTTTGGGTATTCTATGAAGACGCACTTCTCCGATTTGGGTTCGAGCTTATCAAGTTGAAACTTTTTTCACATAAGCATTGCAACTCCAAACTTTAAGAAACGACAGCTTAGGTTTATTGCTAAACCATAGTTCATACGGTGTCGTCTCAACGGATTTAGATGGTGCCCTATTTTAACGTGAATGCAGCTATCTCTAATGCATAACCCTAAAACGATATTGGTAAATCGGTAAGAGACATAATTGATTGCACCATATCAAAAAAAGTGCGGTTATGACGTTCGAACACACCGTTACACTGTGGTGTTCCAGGTGGCATGAGTTTGTGAAACTATTCCACATTATTTTACCTGAAGGCCAAACTCGTACTCAAATATTCATCTCTACGGTCAGATCTTAGAAACTTTATATTCTTGTTACGATGATTTTCCAGTTCACTCTAAAATTCTTTGAACCTTTCAACTATTTCAGACTTATGTTTCATCAAGTAGATATACCCATATCTGCTCAAATCATCTGCGAAGTCAGAAAATAACGATACCGCCACGAGCCTTAATACTCATTGGTCTGCATACATCAGTATGTATTATTTCCAACAAGTCAGTAGCTCGTTCCATTGTTCCAGAGAACGGAGTTCTTAGTCATCTTGCCCAAAAGGCACGGTTCGCAAGCATCAAATGATTCATAACCAAGTGATTTCAAAAATCCATCTTTATGGAGTTTCTTCATGCGCTTTACACCAATATGACCCAAACGGCAGTGCCACAAATAAGTTGCACTATCATTATTAACTTTGCATCTTTTGGCATCAATATTATGAATATGTGTATCATTACGATCGAGATCCAACCAACTATTTTCATTGGGTGTATGACCATTGAAGGTTTTATTCATGTAAACAGAACAACAATTATTCTCTGACTTTAAATGAATAACCATATTGCAATAAACATGATCAAATCATATTCATGCTCAACGCAAACACCAAATAACATTTATTTAGGTTTAACACTAATCCTGAAAGTATAGGGAGTGTGTGATGATGATCATATCAATCTTGAAAACTACTTCCAACACTCATTGTCACTTCCCCTTAAACTAGTCTCTGTTTATTCTGTAACTCCTGTTTCGAGTTACTAATCTTAGTAATCGAACAAGTATCAAATACTCAGGGGCTACTATAAACACTAGTAAGGCACACATCAATAACCCGTATATCAAATATACCCTTGTTCACTTTGCCATCCTTCTTATCCACCAAATATTCAGGGCATTTCCGCTTCCAGTGACCATTTCCTTTGCAGTGTAAGCACTCAGTTTCAGGCTTTGGTCCAGCTTTGGGCTTCTTCGCGGGAGTGACAACTTGCTTGTCATTCTACTTGAAGTTCCCTTTCTTTCCCTTTGCCCTTTTCTTGAAACTAGTGGTCTTGTCAATCATCAACACTTGATGCTCTTTTCTTGATTTCTACCTTTGTTGATTTCAACATCACGAAGAGCTCGGGAATCGTTTTCGTCATCCCTTGCATACTATAGTTCATCACGAAGTTCTAGTAACTTGGTGATGGTGACTAGAGAACTCTGTCAATCACTATCTTATCTGGAAGATTAACTCCCACTTGATTCAAGCGATTGTAGTACCCAGACAATCTGAGCACATGCTCACTAGTTGAGCAATTCTCCTCCATCTTTTAGCTATAGAAATTGTTGGAGACTTCATATCTCTCAACTCGGGTATTTGCTTGAAATATTAACTTCAACTCCTGGAACATCTCATATGGCCCATGTCGTTCAAAACATCTTTGAAGTCCCGATTCTAAGCCGTTAAGCATGGTGCACTAAACTATCAAGTAGTCATCATATTGAGCTAGCCAAACGTTCATAACGTCTGCATCTGCTCCTGCAATAGGTCCGTCACATAGCGGTGCACCAAGGACATAATTCTTCTGTGTAGCAATGAGGACAATCCTCAGATCACGGATCCAATCCGCATTATTGCTACTAACATATTTCAACACAGTTTTCTCTTGGAACATATCAAAATAAACATATGAAAGCAACAACGCGAGCTATTGATCTACAAATAATTTGCAAAATACTACCAGGACTAAGTTCATGATAAATTTAAGTTCAATTAATCATATTACTTAAGAACTCCCACTTAGATAGACATCCCTCTAATCATCTAAGCGATCACGTGATCCAAATCAACTAAACCATGTCCGATCATCACGTGAGATGGAGTAGTTTTCAATGGTGAACATCACTATGTTGATCATATCTACTATATGATTCACGCTCGACCTTTCGGTCTCAATGTTCCGAGGCCATATCTGCATATGCTAGGCTCGTCAAGTTTAACCTGAGTATTCTGCGTGTGCAAAACTGTCTTACACCCATTGTATTTGAACATAGAGCTTATCACACCCGATCATCACGTGGTGTCTCGGCACGAAGAACTTTCACAATGGTGCATACTCAGGGAGAACACTTATACCTTGAAATTTAGTGAGAGATCATCTTATAAAGCTACCGTCGAACTAAGCAAAATAAGATGTATAAAAGATAAACATCATATGCAATCAAAATATGTGGCATGATATGGCCATGATCATCTTGCGCCTTTGATCTGCATCTCCAAAGTACTGTCATGATCTCTATCCTCACCGGCACGACACCATGATCTCCATCATCTTGATCTATATCAATGTATCGTCACATGGTCGTCTCGCCAACTAGTGCTCTTGCAATTATTGCTATTGCATAGCGATAAAGTAAAGCAATTATTTGGCACTTGCATCTTATGCAATAAAGAGACAACCATAAGGCTTCTGCCAGTTACCGATAACTTCAACAAAACATGATCATCTCATACAACAACTTATATCTCATCACGTCTTGACCATATCACATCACAACATGCCCTGCAAAAACAAGTTAGACGTCCTCTACTTTGTTGTTGCAAGTTTTATGTGGCTGCTACGGTGAAAGTGCAACTATCCCTAGGTGGTTTTGGTAATTCCTAACAACATATAGCTCATTGAGCTAACATCATTCCAAGATGAACATTTCAGGAAAAGCTCAATGAATGGCATGGCATGGATGAGAAAAGTGGATCCCTCAAAATGCTAAGGAGAAAAGGATTGGCTCAAGCTCAAAAGCTCAAGACTCTAAATTTTATATGTTAGTGATCCAAGAACACATTGAGTCTATAGGAAAAGCCAATACTATCAAGGAGGGATGAGGTGTTGCTTAATGAGTTTCTTGCTCCACAATGCTTAGTGATATGCTCCAAAGCCATCAACTACTTTCTCACTTCCACATATGACCTAAACCAAAAGTCAAACTCGGCCCTACCGACTCTTTCTACCCGGCGCCACCGAGTTCAGATGTCATAGCCACTGCCAAAAACCCTAGGCAAATCAACCTCACCAATATGGATCTCGGTCTCACCGAGATGGGATTGTAATCTCTCTGTTTCCCTTCGTAACATTTTGGTACCATCGAGATGAGCGATCGGTCCCACTGAGATTGCAATGTAAACTCCCTGTTTCCTTTTCGTAACATTTCGGTCTCACCGAAATGAGTGAACCGGTCCCACCGAGTTTACCTGACCAACTCTGTGGTTAGCTTATTACCAAAATCAGTCTCACCGAGTTTATGTAATCGGTCTCACCGAGATTATGTTATGCCCTAACCCTAACCATATCGGTCCTACCGAGTTGCATGTCGGTCCCACCGAAAATCCTAACGGTCACTAGATTTGCTGAATCGGTCTGACCAAGTTTCTCAATTCGGTCCCACTGAGTTTGGCAAGTTGTGTGTAACGGTTAGATTTTGTGTGGAGGCTATATATACCCTCCACCTCCTCTTCATTCGTGGAGAGAGCCATCAGAACGAACCTACACTTCCAACTTGCCTTTTCTGAGAGAGAACCACCTACTCATGTGTTGAGGCCAAGATATTCCATTCCTACCATATGAATCTTGATCTCTAGCCTTCCCCAAGTTGCTTTCCACTCAAATCTTCTTTCCACCAAATCCAAATCCTATGAGAGAGAGTTGAGTGTTGGGGAGACTATCATTTGAAGCACAAGAGCAAGGTTCATCATCAACACACCATTTGTTACTTCTTGGAGAGTGGTGTCTCCTAGATTGGCTAGGTGTCACTTGGGAGCCTCCGACAAGATTGTGGCGTTGAACCAAGGAGTTTTTAAGGGCAAGGAGATCGCCTACTTCGTGAAGATCTACCGCTAGTGAGGCAAGTCCTTCGTGGGCGACGGCCATGGTGGGATAGACAAGGTTGCTTCTTCGTGGACCCTTCGTGGGTGGAGCCCTCCGTGGACTTGCGCAACCGTTACCCTTCGTGGGTTGAAGTCTCCATCAACGTGGATGTACGATAGCACCACCTATCGAAACCACGACAAAAACATCCGTGTCTCCAATTGCGTTTGAATTCTCCAAACCCTTCCCTTTACATTCTTGCAAGTTGCATGCTTTACTTTCCGCTGCTCATATACTCTTTGCATGCTTGCTTGAATTGTGTTAAGATTTCTTGACTTGTGCTAAGATAGCTAAAATCTGCCAAAGACTAAAATTGGGAAAAGGATAGGTTTTATTTGGTCAAGTAGTCTAATCACCCCCCTCCCCCCCGTCTAGACATACTTTCGATCCTACAAGTGGTATCAGAGCTTCGGTCTCCATTTTCTTTGATTTCCATAGCTTTTGGTGGTCATAGCCTTGGTTTCGTAACCTAGGAGAGTATGGCGTCTAGCGAGGGAAATTATCACCATAGAGGTCCTTACTTTGATGGTAAATTTTGCTAGTTGGAAGCATAAGATGAAAATGCATATTCTTGGACATAACCCCGTCGTTTGGGCTATTGTGTGGCTTGCAAGGTGAATTCTTTGATGGGAGAGAACCAAACCATGAAGCTAGCACGGAAGAGTTGAAGATGCTGCAATACAACGCTCAAGCTTGTGATATCCTCTTCAACGGATTGTGCCCCGAAGAATTCAACAAAATCAGCCGTCTTGAGAATGCAAAGGAAATTTGGGACACTTTGATTGATATGCATGAAGGTACCGACTCCGTCAAGGAATCCAAGTTGGATGTGCTCCAAAGTCAACTTGACAAGTTCAAAATGAAGGATGGTGAAGGTGTCATTGAAATGTACTCTAGGCTTGCTCTTATCACAAATGAGATTGCTGGCTTAGGAAGTGAAGAGATGACCAACAAATTCATCATCAAGAAGATCCTAAGAGCTTTGGATGGAAAATATGATACCGTGTGCACATTGGTCCAAATGATGCCCAATTACAAAGATCTCAAGCCAACAAAAGTCATTGGAAGAATTGTTGCTCATGAGATGTCACTCAAGGATAAGGAGGAACTTCACAACAAGTCAAGTGGTGCTTACAAAGCCTCATGTGAAGCTCCTACATCATCAAGTGAGAAACAAACCTTCAATGAAGAATTGAGCTTAATGGTGAAGAACTTCAACAAGTTCTACAAGAATAGAAGCAAAGAGAGAAGCTCCAAGTCAAGGTCCTACAATGACAAAAGATCTTCTAGTCGAGAGCACAATTGCTACAATTGTGGGAGACCCGGACACTATTCCAATGAGTGTACGGCACCCTACAAAAGAAGAGAAGAATCACCCAAGAGGAGAAGTAGAAGAGAAGAATCACCACCAAGAGAGAGGAGGAGTAGAGATGATCGTTATGAACGAAGAACATCTCGGAGAAGCAAGGATTTGGAAAGGAAGGACAAGTCATCAAGGACCTACACAAAATGAAGACATCAAGCTCATGTTGGTGAATGGGTATCCGGCTCCGACTCCGACAATCACTCCGAGAGAAGCTATCACTCCGACTCCGAATATACTCAAGATGAAGGTGTTGCCGGTCTAGCACTTGTGTCAACCAACTCCTACGACATATTTGATTCACCAAATGAAGGACTTGGAATATGCTTCATGGCTAAAGGCCCAAAGGTAACACACCTCGAGTATGTTGATTTCAATAGTGATGAAGATGACTTGCTAGGTGATGATGATTTACTTGTTGACTACTCTAGTGATGAATACTATGATGAAACGTCAATTAATCATGCTAATCAAGATAAAACGAATGACAATGATAAGGAGAAGATTGAGCTTCTAACTAAAGAACTAAACACTCTTAAGTTAGCTCATGAAACTATCTTAGAAGATAATCGAGAGCTTTTAAGGACTCATGAGAAGTTACGCTTTGAAAAGCTCAACCTTGAGCAAGAGCATGAGTTCTTAAAGGCAATCAATGATGATCTCCGTAAGAAAAGTTCTTCTTACATTGCCAAGCATTTACTCTTATCTACTTACGTGCCTCAAGTCAAGTCCACTAACAAGAACAAGAAGGATTCTTCCTCTAGTAGTAACAATAATCATGCTAAATCCAATGTTGTTGCTTCTAGTAGTTCTCTTGATTCCACTAATGATTCTCTTAGCCAAGTTACGCTTGAGCAAGAAAATAGCTTATTGAAGGGAATTATAGAGAAATGTGTTTACAAGAGCCTTGCCGGGAGTAAGCAATTTGAGAAAATTGTACGCAAGCAAGGAAGGCACCGGAATAACCAAGGTGTTGGTTTTGAATGAAAGTTCAATGCCAATGGAGTTGAGTGGGAAGAAGATCAACACCCCAAGACAAAGTTTGTTCCTCAACAAGAGAAGTATGATCCTACTTCCTTCAAGGGGACACAAGCTCAAGATGATCTTCCACCACAAGACCACAAGCAAAAAGGCAAGGACAAGCTTCAAGAGGAGATTGATGCATTTGAAGAAGCTCCAAAGGCCTTGGTCAAATGGGCTCCCAAGACTACATCAAGCTCTACTTCATCAAGTACAACTACAACTCCAAGGATTCTCATCAAGATGATGTGGATCCCGAAGAAGAAGAACTAGAGAGTTCTTGAGCTTGACTCTGCCAACATATTTCACTCATATCATTTTGGCAACAACAAGTGCAATCAACTTCCACATCTTGCACTAGTTCAAGGAGTCACAAACCCTCTTGTTGGTAAGATAATGGACAAGGTAACCTAATGCTTTCATAGACATCATCTTGTGTGTGCATCACTCTATGTCTATGGATATCCTTGTTTGTTCCTTGTGGGACTAACCCGTGTAGGTATTGAAAGTGCAACTCACTCCAAAGGATTGCTCCAAATGATTTACATCAACATTGAGCATCCACATCTTCAACACCTACATGAAGTCATCATCGACAAAACCCAAGGTTAGTTCATCCCTCTAAGGGGGGATCTCACATCTAGGGGGAGCTTAACTCTAAGAATTGAGTCAAAGCAACTCTAATGGTGTGAACACATCAATGCATTATGTAAAGGTGGTAACCCCACTTGAGCTTAAACGATGAGTATGACCTATGATCAAATGTTCTCATTTGACTCCTAAGTCAATATACTCATATATAGATGACCTAGTCATCGCCAATTGTTTGATAGATGCTAGAATTGGTTGTGCATGCTTTGCCACGTATTTCATTTGCCATTTTATTGTGTGAGCATGTTGGTTGCATATTTTACTCATTCGAGGACATCCACTTGTTCTTTTGATTGATTGGTTTCTTTTTCTTTTGCCAAGTGGATGGACAAGAATGCCTAAGAACCTTATCTAGCTATCTATGCTTTTCTTGTCTCAAACTCTATTCATGCTACATCACAAAATTTGATCAAGTTGGATTCTAACCACTCTGTGTGAGGAGCACTCGGAGTCCCCAATTCGTCATAGACTTAAACTTCCAAAAATTCTTTGTGCGTTTCGGTCTGACCGATTCTTCCATTTCGGTCATACCGAGATCACTAAGTCGATCTAGGTTTTCAATCTCGGTGCAACCGATTTGAACTTTTTGGTCACACCGAGTTGCTGTAACTATCAACAGTTATGCATCTCGGTGCCACCGAGTTGTTCCACTCGGTCACACCAACAGGGTCGGGCTATATATACCCACGCGCAAAAATTTGGAAAATTTCTCCGAACTCTTTCGCCCACGCGTAGCTCGCTCTGCCTCCAGGGTCTCCGGATCGTCCTCCTCGTCGCCAGCCGCCTCCAGTCGCTGGTCTTTGCTGCCGTCAACGGAAATCATCCCCGCCATTGCCGCCGTAGCGAGTTCATCGCCGAACTAGGGTATGGACTCGATCATTGTGCTATCCCCGTCCGATTCCTAGCACATTGTGTTCGTCATGAAAAAACTATTCTATCCAGTCAAAACACTCCATAGATTAGAGGTGAATTTAAAATTTAGGGTTAGGTTTCCGCCGAAACCATCTCGGACCCACCGAGTTGTAGAACTCGGTTCCACCAATTCGGTTAAGGCCATTGCACAAGTGATTCTCGGTCTGACCGAGAATTGCAAATTGGTGTGACTGAGTTCAGGACTTTGTGAAACCCTAGCAGTCTCGGTGCCACCGAACTGTGACTCGGTCTGACCGAGTTCACTAGTTTAGGTTCCAAAAGCTGCTTTGGTATCACCGAGTTTGCAAATCGGTTGATCCAAAATGCTTTCTATGGAAAACTAAAACTAAGTTTTTGACTCATTCTTTTGCAAAAACCTCTGCATTTTGTGATGCTCATCCACTCTATCTCATCTATATCTATTCACAGGGTCTGCAGTCAGAGTTTGCAACATGTCTGATCAAAGTGACAGCCAGAACAGGGAAGAGGAGCAAATTCAGATGAGTGAGGGCACTAGTCCCTCTAGCACCTCTGATGATGGTAGCAGGAGCACCCCAAGCAACTTACCCAAAGTTGCCACCAGGGCCAGAAAGAAGAAAACCTCAAAATCTGAGGATGAAGACTATGTGGCAGTTGAGGATGAGGCCACTTCCAAGAAGAAAGTGCTCAAAAAGGAGTATGGCTCAGCTGCATCCACAAAGCCAGGAGTGCTGAAGAAGGCACCTGCAAGAAGGATTCCCACTTCAAAACCAGGAGAGCCTGGTGAGGATCATGGAGAAGAAGTTCTATGACTTGGATGTGAAGGTAACTGAGATCCAGTCTGTTGTTGAGAAGCTTCAGGATGATATGCAGGAGAGGAAGGGCAAGACAACCACTGATGCATTTGCCAGAGTGCCTAGAGCTCAGAGATCAGCTGTAGTGCCAGTGACGGACACCAGAGCCACTTCATCTGCACTAGCTACAGCTCCTACAGCTCCAGTGCAACCAGCTCCAGCACCTACACCTCCATCTCCATCCACATCAACTGAAGTCTTCGTCCAAGGAGCCATCTCTACACCACCACATGAAGATCTAGCCTGAGAGTCGATCTAGTGCTATGCATTTTCTATGAGCTTTTTGGTAACTTGTTGCCAAAGGGGGAGAAAAATGTATAGATCATAGGCTTCGAGAAAGAGTGTTGCTTTTTTATTCTCTCTTGCTTTGGTGGTTGAACTTTATTTGCTTGTTTGAGATACTTTATGTCTGTGTGATACTTGGATGATCATGTGTTTGATCATATGCTACATTTATGCTTGTTGGATGACATTATCCCATTTATCTCTATATGATCATTCACTTTGCTTGGTGATGAGTGCACGTATTCAATCATTATCATTTTGAGCCCTCCACCAAGATGTATGTGACATGGAAGAGTAACCCATGAGCCTAACTCTTTGTGCATTTGCAGTCCAAAGCAAATCTTAAACTATGCACAAATTTAGGGGGAGCTCTTGCTTATCACATACTTCTCAAAGCGACAATGTTTTCCCCTCTTATTATCATTTGTCGAAGCTTTGATCTATAAGTTGTCATCAATTACCAAAAAGGGGGAGATTGAAAGTGCAACTATCCCTAGGTGGTTTTGGTAATTCCTAACAACATATAGCTCATTGATCTAACATCATTCCAAGATGAACATTTCAGGAAAAGCTCAATGAATGGCATGGCATGGATGAGAAAAGTGGATCCCTCAAAATGCTAAGGAGAAAAGGATTGGCTCAAGCTCAAAAGCTCAAGACTCTACATTTTATATTTTAGTGATCCAAGATCACATTGAGTCTATAGGAAAAGCCAATACTATCAAGGAGGGATGAGGTGTTGCTTAATGAGTTTCTTGCTCCACAGTGCTTAGTGATATGCTCCAAAGCCCTCAACTACTTTCTCACATCCACATATGACCTAAACCAAAAGTCAAACTCGGCCCTACCGACTCTTTCTACCCGATGCACCAAGTTTATATGTCATAGCCACCGCCACAAACCCTAGGCAAATCGGTCTCACCGATAGGGATCTCGGTCTCACAGAGATGGGATTGTAATCTCTCTGTTTCCCTTCGTAACATTTTGGTACCACCGAGATAAGCGAACGGTCCCACCGAGATTGCAATGTAAACTCCCTGTTTCCTTTTCATAACATTTCGGTCTCACCGAAATGAACAAACCGGTCCCACCAAGTTTACCTGACCAACTCTTTGGTTAGCTTATTACCAAAATTGGTCTCACCAAGTTTGTGTAATCGGTCTCACCGAGATTACATTATGCCCTAACCCTAACCATATCGGTCCTACCGAGTTGCATGTCGGTCCCACCGAAAATCCTAGCAGTCACTAGATTTGCTGAATTGGCCCGACTGAGTTTCTCAATTCGGTCCCACCGAGTTTGGCAAGTTGTGTGTAACAGTTAGATTTTGTGTGGAGGCTATATATATCCCTCCACCTCCTCTTCATTCATGGAGAGAGCCATCAGAACGAACCTACAATTCCAACTTGCTGTTTCTGAGAGAGAACCACCTACTCATGTGTTGAGGCCAAGTTATTCCATTCCTACCATATGAATTTTGATCTCTAGCCTTCCCAAAGTTGCTTTCCACTCAAATATTCTTTCCACCAAATCCAAATCCTGTTAGAGAGAGTTGAGTGTTGGGGAGACTATCATTTGAAGCACAAGAGCACGGAGTTCATCATCAACACACCATTTGTTACTTCTTGGAGAGTGGTGTCTCCTAGATTGGCTAGGTGTCACTTGGGAGCCTCCGACAAGATTGTGGAGTTGAACCAAGGAGTTTGTAAGGGCAAGGAGATCGCCTACTTCGTGAAGATCTACCGCTAGTGAGGCAAGTCCTTCGTGGCCGACGGCCATGGTGGGATAGACAAGGTTGCTTCTTCGTGGACCCTTTGTTGGTGGAGCCCTCCGTGGACTCGCGCAACCGTTACCCTTCGTGGGTTGAAGTCTCCATCAACGTGGATGTACGATAGCACCACCTATCGGAACCACGACAAAAGCATCCGTGTCTCCAATTGCGTTTGAATTCTCCAAACCCTTCCCTTTACATTCTTGCAAGTTGCATGCTTTACTTTCTGCTGCTCATATACTCTTTGCATGCTTGCTTGAATTGTGTTAAGATTGCTTGACTTGTGCTAAGATAGCTAAAATCTGCCAAGGACTAAAATTGGGAAAAGGATAAGTTTTATTTGGTCAAGTAGTCTAATCACCCCCCCCCCTCTAGACATACTTTCGACCCTACATATGGGCTGAGCAAGAACCGTTCTTACCTACGCATCAAAACCACAACGATAGTTCGTCAAGTTAGTGTTGTTTTAACCTTCTCCAGGACCGGGCGTAGCTACACTTGGTTCAACTAAAGTTGGAGAAACTGACACCCGCCAGCCACCTATGTGCAAAGCACGTCAGTAGAACCAGTCTCGCGTAAGCGTACGCGTAATGTCGGTCCGGGCCGCTTCATCCAACAATACCGCCGAACCAAAGTATGACATGCTGGTAAGCAGTATGACTTGTATTGCCCACAACTCACTTGTGTTCTACTCATGCATATAACATCTACGGATAAAACCTGGCTCGGATGCCACTGTTGGGGAACGTAGTAATTTCAAAAAAAATCCTATGCACACGCAAGATCATGGTGATGCATAGCAATGAGAGGGGAGAGTGTTGTCCACGTACCCTCGTAGACCTAAAGCGGAAGCATTAGCACAACGCAGTTGATGTAGTCGTACATCTTCACGATTCGACTGATCAAGTACCGAAGGCACGGCACCTCCGAGTTCAGCACACGTTCAGCTCGATGGCGTCCCTCGAACTCCGATCCAGCCGAGCTTTGAGGGAGAGTTCCATCAGCACGACGGCATGGTGACGATGATGATGTTCTACCGATGCAGGGCTTCACCTAAGCACTGCTACGATATTATCGAGGTGGATTATGGTGGAGGGGGGCACCGCACACGGCTAAGAGATCCAATGGATCAATTGTAGTTATTGTGTCTAGGGTGCCCCCTGCCCCCGTATATAAAGGAGCAAGGGGGGAGGGGGCAGCCGGCCAGGAGGAGGCGCTAGGAGGAGTCCTACTCCCACCGGGAGTAGGACTCCCTCCCTTCCTTATTGGATTAGGAGAAGGGGGAAAGATGAGGGAGAGAGAGGAAGGAAAGGGGGGCGCCGTCCCCTTCTCCTTGTCCTATTCGGACTACGGGGGAGGGGCACGCGGCCCTGCCCTGGTGTCCTCTCCTCTTCTCCACTAAGGCCCATTAAGCCCCCGGGGGGTTCCGGTAACCCCTCAGTACTCCGGTATAATCCCGATTTCACCCGGAACACTTCCGGTATCCAAATACAGGCTTCCAATATATCAATCTTCATGTCTCGACCATTTTGAGACTCCTCGTCATGTTCGTGATCACATCCGGGACTCCGAACAACCTTGGTACATCAAAACTCATAAACTCATAATATATTCGTCATTGAAACTTTAAGCGTGCAGACCCTACGGGTTCGAGAACTATGTAGACATGACCGAGACACGTCTCCAATCAATAACCAATAGCGGAACCTGGATGCCCATATTGGCTCCTACATATTCTACGAATATCTTTATCGGTCAAACCGCATAACAACATACGTTGTTCCCTTTGTCATCGGTATGTTACTTGCCCGAGATTCAATCATTGGTATCTCAATACCTAGTTCAATCTCGTTACTGGCAAGTCTCTTTACTCGTTATGTAATGCATCATCTCGCAACTAACTCATTAGCTACATTGCTTGCAAGGCTTATAGTGATGTGCATTACCGAGAGGGCCCAGAGATACCTCTCCGACAATTTGAGTGACAAATCCTAATCTCGAAATACGCCAACTCAACATTTACCTTCGGAGACACCTGTAGAGCTCCTTTATAATCACCCAGTTATGTTGTGATGTTTGGTAGCACACAAAATGTTCCTCCGGTAAACGGGAGTTGCATAATCTCATAGTCATAGGAACATGTATAAGTCATGAAGAAAGCAATAGCAACATACTAAACGATCAAGTGCTAAGCTAACGGAATGGGTCAAGTCAATCACATCGTTCTCCTAATAATGTGATCCCATTAATCAAATGACAACTCATGTCTATGGTTAGGAAACTTAACCATCTTTGATTAACGAGCTAGTCAAGTAGAGGCATACTAGTGACACTATGTTTGTCTATGTATTCACACATGTATTATGTTTCCGGTTAATACAATTCTAGCATGAATAATAAACATTTTATCATGAAATAAGGAAATAAATAATAACTTAATTATTGCCTCTAGGGCATATTTCCGTCGGTAATGATGTGTAATGTTGTTGGTTTATTGCAAATATGTGTTTGTTTTAGTTGGAATTGTATGCACATAATGGAATTGGTGGATTTCATTTTTTAATTCCTAATTAGTTAGTAGTAGCGTGGGAAAACACCAGACGCGCTACTACTACTTCGTTAGTAGTAGCGTGGGTTTGCATCCAGGCTACTACTACTTTTTAGTAGTAGCGTGGGAAAAAACCTGAGGCGCTACTACTATTTCATTACTAGTTGCGCGGGTTGCACCCGCGCTACTACTAAAATGTTAGTAGTAGCATGGGTTTCACCCACGCTACTACTAACTATTAGCTGTAGCGCGATACTAGTAGCGCTGGTACCTGCGCTGCTAGTAGCCATTTTACCCGCGCTGCTAGTAGCCTTTTTCCTAGTAGTGGATAGTTATTGTTGTGTTCCTAACATAATATTGACCTTCTCCCTAAACCTTTGGCAATGGTAATTTGGGCTCCACAAAAATATTTTCCTCTTTTTTAGCCTCCATGGCAATGGGAAGAGGATAGCTTGTATTACTCTCTTGCTGGTTAACTTTTGCATGCTTGCACATTAACATGGATATCACTTTTGGGCTTTGGTTCAATGTATGCTTTAGGGTTGGTAGCATTGAGCATTTGGTAGTCAACCTTCTTACTCAAGGATGAGCAAGGTTTAAGCGTAGGGAGGTTTATGGATCTATATTGTTGGAGTTGTGTCGAATATTGTGTACAAGGTAGGTTACAGTTGGACTATGAGTTGTATTGTGTTTACATAGGATGTGGAGTTGTGTCCTAGTAGGACACTTGTATCCTAGGCCTCTCATATATAGCGGGGGTAGACACAGATGTAACCTATGCCAACATAATAGCACATGCGTGCAAGGGGGAGCCGTCGGCGTGTGCCGGCACCCGGGTGGCCGGTGTGCGGTATTGTAGCGGTGTCAGGGGGAGGAGCGCCCGTAGTCATGCCCCGGGGATGTAGCCATATTGGTGAACCTCATTAACAAATCTTGATGTCATGCCTCATGTGATTGCTTGGTCCTCGGATGATCAACGGTATGCCTCGGATTTATTCTAACAAGTGGTATCATGAGCTAGGTTATTCGGAGGTTGCAAATCATTGATCTAGAGGAGGAAGAACATCTACAAGAATCTGCATGATGCGGTCGTAATACGGGACAAAGAACATCGGCGAGTTGTGATCTAAAGCAGAGTTGGTGGTGTTGTAATCTTCAGGAAGCAATCGGAAGCTGCGGCGGCTTGGTTGTTCGATCGCAGCGACAACAACGCATATGTGGCGGCGGGATCCGTATCAAATTGTGGCAGCAGCAACATACATGGGCTGGCCGAGCCAGGCTACACGCGGCCGCGAGGGCCCAAGCGCAGGAGAGGCCAGCGTTGCATGGCAGCCCACGTGGAAGAAAAAATCGGGCATTGATTTTGGCTGTGTGCCATACTGCTGCAGGAATCAGGAGTACTATACCAAGTTATTTGTTTGGAAAAATAATATGACACAAGGACTTATTCAGATCATGATGCTACCATGGAAAAATAAAAGGAAAGGAAAGCCCAGCTACAGACGTGTGATGAATCGGGTTTCATGTATGTTGACACGGGAAGGCTACGTGGACTTTGCCTTGGGTTTTTTCTTTGTTGGTACACATATGTGTACGGATGGTGATGGTCACGGTGACGGCTTTAGGAGCCTGGGACGTGTCATGCAGTCGGACAAATTCGGCTGGATTAGACTAGACAGTCTGACGGATCGACATGAGTCGGTTGGAACAGAAGACGGTGGTGGGATCGGCGACGGTGACATAGGAGCGTGATGTTGATGGTGACCGACTTCTAGGCGTGGAAGCAGGTGGCGCAGGCCCGAAGGTTTGTGTGGCTTTGGCAAGACTATGGCGCGGGGTTGATTCAAGGTGATGTACACACGAAGCTTGACGTCGATGGGGTGCAAGGGTGGACTGATCCTCTACCATGGAGTCATGTTGAAGGTGGGGCTGGAGTCTAGAGGATTTCACTTCGCGTTGATTGAGGCGCTATAGCGTAAGAGCTCAGAGAGTCGAAGCCTATTCAATGGGAAAAGCGAGCGACACGTAATTCGGACGAGAGCCCAATGGTCTGATGGAAGCATAAAACTCCTCATCGATCGGCGATGATCGATTGTACTCTCCAGTGGGGGTTGAGTGGTGTGGGTTTGTGACCCTTGAGACTCGATCGGGACAGCGGAGACTCGACGCAGTAATACCGGCGAGGCATGCGGTGTGCACTGGAAATGGAGACGGGCCAGGGCTCTGGTGGTCATACATGTGGTGAGACAACTACGAATTTGACTCGGGATGATTACAAGCAATGGTTAAATTCCTTTAAGTTTCAAACATGCGGTCAAGAAAGGAGCGGTGATGTTGAGTTCAGGTAACTCTTATGTGTGACACTCAGTATGTGAGTTGTTCACTTTCATGCAGGTCAGTGATCAGTGTGTGATGGCGTTGGACGGATACTCTGGAAGTTGGGAGCACAAACTAGAGTAACAAGGAACTTAATTTTGCTCGAGTGTTGACCGTGGTCAAGAAAAGAAGGGACTACAAGTTGCAGGTGGAGTCATATGGAGTCTTTGGAGTAGCAGCAGTACTCATGGGATAAGCTCAAGTCCAATGTACATGGAAGTTTGACGCATCGACGAATTCAAGGTTGTGGAGAATATTCGCCAAGGTGGAGTTTGTTGGAGTTGTGTCGAATATTGTGTACAAGGTAGGTTACAGTTGGATTATGAGTTGTATTGTGTTTACATATGATGTGGAGTCGTGTCCTAGTAGGACACTTGTATCCTAGGCCTCTCATATATAGCGGGGGTAGACACACGATGTAACCTATGCCAACATAATAGCACATTTGCGCAAGGGGGAGCCGACGGCGTGTGCCGGGGCCCGGGTGGCCGGTGTGCGATATTGTAGTGATGTCACGGGGAGGAGCGCTCGTATTCATGCCCCGGGGATGTAGCCATATCGGTGAACCTCGTTAACAAATCTCGGTGTCATGCCTCGTGTGATTGCTTGGTCCTCGGATGATCAACGATATGCCTCAGATTTATTCTAACATATATTTTATGCTTTTTTTAGAGCTCCTATGTTGCATGTGTTGGAAATATGCCCTAGAGGCAATAATAAATTGGTTATTATTATTATATTTTCTTATTCACGATAATCGTTTATTATCCATGCTATAATTGTATTGATAGGAAACTCAGATACATGTGTGGGTACATAGACAACACCATGTCCCTAGTAAGCCTCTAGTTGACTAGCTCGTTGATCAATAGATGGTTACGGTTTCCTGACCATGGACATTGGATGTCGTTGATAACGGGATCACATCATTAGGAGAATGATGTGATGGACAAGACCCAATCCTAAGCCTAGCACAAAGATCGTGTAGTTCGTATGCTAAAGTTTTTCTAATGTCAAGTATCATTTCCTTAGACCATGAGATTGTGCAACTCCCGGATACCGTATGAATGCTTTGGTGTACCAAACGCCACAACGAATCGGGTGGCTATAAAGGTGCACTACGGGTATCTCCGAAAGTGTCTCATTGGTTGGTACGAATCGAGGCTGGGATTTGTCACTCCGTAACGAAGAGGTATCTCTGGGCCCACTCGGTAGGACATCATCATAATGTGCACAATGTGACCAAGGGGTTGATTATGGGATGATGTGTTACGGAACGAGTAAAGAGACTTGCCGGTAATGAGATTGAACAAGGTATCGGTATACCGACGATCGAATCTCGAGCAAGTACAATACCGATAGACAAAGGGAATTGAATACGGGATTGATTGAATCCTCGACATCGTGGTTCATTCGATGAGATCATTGTCGGTGTCAAAACCAGCGGATCTCGGGTAGGGGGTCCCGAACTGTGCATCTAGGCGGATGGTAACAGGAGACAAGGGACACGATGTTTTTACCCAGGTTCGGGCCCTCTCGATGGAGGTAAAACCCTACTCCTGCTTGATTGATATCGATGATATGGGTAGTACAAGACTGGATCTACCACGAGATCAAGGAGGCTAAACCCTAGAAGCTAGCATATGGTATGATTGTTGTAATGGTTGTGTGTCCTATAGACTAAAACCCTCCGGTTTATATAGACACCGGAGAGGGCTAGGGTTACACAGAGTCGGTTACAATGGTAGGAGATCTACATATCCGTATTGCCAAGCTTGCCTTCCACGCCAAGGAAAGTCCCATCCGGACACGGGACGAAGTCTTCAATCTTGTATCTTCATACTCTTGGAGTCCGGCCAATGATGATAGTCCGGCTGTCCGGACACCCCCTAGTCCAGGACTCCCTCAGTAGCCCCCGAACCAGGCTTCAACGACGATAAGTCCAGCACGTATATAGTCTTCGGCGTTCCAAGCCAGGTTCTCCTTTAAGTTCCATGTACCTGCCGAATAGTGTCCGGCTCTTTTGTAAATGTTGCGCTCCTTGGCTTCCACGCCCAATAATGGCCTTCTTCCATGTGTCGCACGAATGCGAAAAGACAGGGTATCTTTTATGTTTTACCCCCTAGCTGCGCAAATAATCTGCCTATAAGAGAGGTAAGAATCCAGACCCAAATCACACCATCCTCCTTCATGAGTACTCATCGGAGCGCTTCGACCAAAAAATCCATTCCATCATGGACCGTCGACGCGGCTCCTCTCTCGCCCCCACCCTCCGCCAAGAGATTGAGGAGATGTTACATCGCACAACGAGCTGGTGGCGCTCAAGCAGAGGATATCTTCCCCGGCCTTTATGGTCCCGGTTCGAGCGGGCTGGCCACCTACAAAGGTGGGAAGCAAGCGGAGCCACCCCAAGTCCCAATAAAGGGAGCGGGTATGCTTCGTCCCCTATCGATAAGGGGCTTGGATTTCTGACATCCATTCCTCCGCTGAGGCACGGAGTTCTACGGACTCGGCTCCATCACCTCACGCCGCCTCTATTCTCGCATATTGCAGGTTTCGTAGCTCTTCTTGAGCTATTCCTGGGCATTGAGCCCCATTTTGCCATTGTGGAAGAGGTTATTCGCCTCGCACCCGCTCTCACGAGGGGTCCATATATCAAGTGGGCGGTGCGAAATATGGCGATCGCCGGACCGGATATCCATCCGAACCCCTAAGAAGGCGTCCAAGACTGGCCTTCAAAATGGTTTTATGTAGAAGACGCCCGCTACGGATCCTATCTGAATCGGCCTCCGGAGTTCAGCAATGAATTCCTCAAGAAACGCTGAGTTGGCGCCCATGAGCCCCAGTGGAGGAAGACAAGAGCGTCCATTATTTGATGGGCCGGATAAGATTGCTGGCCCATTCCGAATTGACCATGATTGGAGTCATGGCCACATGCATAATGCGGGGGGTGCAGCCGCTGCAATACAGGGGCCACCCCATGTGGGATTTCAACGGGGAAAATGATGCCACCCGTCATGGCCGCAAAGGGCCGGAGTCGGCCGAAGATCTGGCGAAGATTCTGTCCGGCCTGTACAAGGGGTAGAAGGAAGAATTCCTCCAAATGAGCCCGTTGAATGGGTTCTCAATGAATAACCCTCGGAGCTGGGTAAGCGGACGTTTATTTATCCGACCCGTGCTTTCAAAGGTAAGTACCTTACTTTATGGAGTTGACGCAGGAACTGCGCCGGACTGTGGAAAGCATACATAGTCTGGCCCCACAACCCGAGGTGAAGGAAATATGCCCTAGAGGCAATAATAAAGTTATTATATATTTCCTCATATCATGATAAATGTTTATTATTCATGCTAGAATTGTATTAACCGGAAACATAATACATGTGTGAATATATAGACAAACAGAGTGTCACTAGTATGCCTCTACTTGACTAGCTTGTTAATCAAAGATGGTTATGTTTCCTAACCATGAACAAGGAGTTGTTATTTGATTAACAAGGTCACATCATTAGTTGAATGATCTGATTGACATGACCCATTCCGTTAGCTTAGCACACAATCCTTTAGTATGTTGCTATTGCTTCCTTCATGACTTATACATGTTCCTATAACTATGAGATTATGCAACTCCCGTTTGCCGGAGGAACACTTTGGGTACTACCAAACGTCACAACGAATCGGGTGATTATGAAGGAGTACTACAGGTGTCTCCAAAGGCGGATGTTGGGTTGGCGATTTCGAGATTAGGATTTGTCACTCCGAATGTCGGAGAGGTATCTCTGGCCCTCTCGGTAATACACATCACTTAAGCCTTGCAAGCATTACAACTAATGAGTTAGCTGTGAGATGATGTATTACGGAACGAGTAAAGAGACTTTCCGTAACGAGATTGAACTAGGTATTGATACCGACGATCGAATCTCGGGCAAGTAACATACCGATGACAAAGGGAACAACGATGTTGTTATGCGGATCGACCGATAAAGATCTTCGAGAATATGTAGGAGCCAATATGGGCATCCAGGTCCCGCTATTGGTTATTGACCGAGACGTGTCTTGGTCATGTCTACATTGTTCTCGAACCGTAGGGTCCATGCACGCTTAAGGTTTCGATGGCGGTTATATTATGAGTTTGTGTATTTTGATGTACCAAGAAGTTGAGTCCCGGATGTGATCACGGACATGACGAGGAGTCTCAAATGGTCGAGACATAAAGATTGATATATTGGAAGCCTATATTTGAGTTCGAATGGTTCCGTGAAATCGATTTTTAGGAACACCGGGGTTAGGAACCCTCCCGGAGGTTATTGGGCCTTAGTGGGCCATGAGGGAGAAGAGGAAGGGCCGGCCAGGGCAGGCCGCGCGGCCCCTCCCTACCTAGTCCGAATAGGACAAGGAGAGGGGGGCGGCGCCCCCCCTTTCCTCTTTCCCTCCCCCCAATCCTAATCCAACTAGGAAAGGGGGGGAGTCCTACTCCCGGTGGGAGTAGGACTCCTCCAGCGCGCCTCCTCCAAGGGCCGGCCGCACCCCCCCTTGCTCCTTTATATACGGGGGCAGGGGGCACCCTAGAACACACAAGTTGATCTACGGATCGTTCCTTAGCCGTGTGCGGTGCCCCCCTCCACCATATTCCACCTCGGTCATATCGTCGCAAAGCTTAGCGAAGCCTCGCGCCGATAGAACATCAAGATCGCCACCACGCCGTCGTCCGACGGAACTCTCCCTCCCGAAGCTCTCTTGGATTGGAGCCCGAGGAGCGCCATCGAGCTGTACGTGTGTCAAGAACTGGGCGCCGAGTAACGGCGCTAGGATCGGTTGGATCGCGAGGAGATCGTCGACTACTTCCTCTACGTTGTGATCGCTTCGCCCGGTTCACGAGGGTACGAGACAACACTCTCCCTCTCGTTGCTATGCATCACCATGATCTTGCGTGTGCGAGGGAAATTTTTGAAATTACTACGCTCCCCAAGCGGTGGTATCGAGCCTAGGTTTTTATGCGTTGATGTTATATGCACGAGTAGAACACAAGTGAGTTGTGGACGATATAAGTCATACCGCCTACCAAAGATGTCATACTTTGGTTCAGCGGTATTGTGAGATGAAGCGGCCCGGACCGACATTACGCCAGACGCTTACGCGAGACTGGTTTCACCGCCACGAGCACTCGTTGCTTAAAGGTGATGGCGGGTGTCTGTCTCTCTCACTTTAGTTGAATCGAGTGTGGCTACGCCCGGTCCTTGTGAAGGTTAAACGAGTCTATTTGACAAACTATCGCTGTGGTTTTGATGCGAGGTAAGAACGGTTCTTGCTAAAGCCCGTAGCAGCCACGTAAAATTTGCAACAACAAAGTAGAGGACGCCTAACTTGTTTTTGCAGGCATGTTGTGATGTGATATGGTCAAGACGTGATGCTATATTTTATTGTATGAGATGATCATGTTTTGTAACCGGTTATCGGCAATCGCTAGAGCCATATGGTTGTCGCTTATTGTATGAAATGCAACGCATACTGTAATTGCTTTACTTTATCACTAAGCAGAGCGATAGTCGAGAAGCAATAGATGGCGAAACGACAACGATGCTACGATGGAGATCAAGGTGTCGCGCGGTGACGATGGTGATCATGATGATGCTTGGAGATGGAGATCACAAGCACAAGAAGATGATGGCCATATCATATCACTTATATTGATTGCATGTGATGTTTATCTTTATGCATCTTATCTTGCTTTGATTGACGGTAGCATTTTAAGATGATCTATCACTAAAATTATCAAGTAGTGTTCTCCCGAGTATGCACCGCTGCCAAAGTTCGTCGTCGAGACACCACGTGATGATCGGTGTGATAAGCTTCACGTCCATCTACAACGGGTGCAAGCCAGTTTTGCACACGCGAATACTCAGTTATACTTGACGAGCCTAGCATATGCAGATATGGCCTCGAACACGGAGACCGAAAGGTCAAGCGTGAATCATATAGTAGATATGATCAACATAATGATGTTCACCATTGAAAACTACTCCATCTCACGTGATGATCGGTTATGGTTTAGTTGATTTGGATCACGTGATCACTTAGATGACTAGAGAGATGTACATCTAAGTGGGAGTTCTTTAGTAATATGATTAATTGAACTTAAATTTATCATGAACTTAGTCCTGGTAGTATTTTGCAAATTATGTTGTAGATCAATAGCTCGCGTTGTTGCTTTCATATGTTTATTTTGATATGTTCCTAGAGAAAACTGTGTTGAAAGATGTTAGTAGCAATGATGCGGATTGGATCCGTGATCTGAGGTTTATCCTCATTGCTTTGCGTAAGAATTATGTCCTTAATGCACCGCTAGGTGACAGACCTATTGCAGGAGCAGATACAGACGTTATGAACGTTTTGCTAAGCTCAATATGATGACTACTTGATAGTTTTGTGCACCATGCTTTATGGCTTAGAATCGGGACTTCAAAGATGTTTTGAACATCATGGACCATATGAGATGTTCCAGGAATTGAAGTTAATATTTCAAGCAAATACCCGAGTTGAGAGATATGAAGTCTTCAACAAGTTCTATAGCTAAAAGATGGAGGAGAATCGCTCAACTAGTGAGCATTTGCTCAGATTGTCTAGGTACTTCAATCGCTTGAATCAAGTGGGAGTTAATCTTCCGGATAAGATAGTGATTGATGTAATTCTCTAGTCACCATCACCAAGTTAGTAGAACTTCGTGATGAACTATAGTATGCAAGGGATGATGAAAATGATTCCGAGTTTTTCATAATGATGAAATCGTTGAAGGTAGAAATCAAGAAAGAACATCAAGTGTTGATGGTTAACAAGACCACTAGTTTCAAAAAAGAGCAAAGGGATAGAAGGGAACTTCAAGAAGAACGGCAAGCAAGTTGTTGCTCAAGTGAAGAAGCCCAAGTCTGGACCTAAGCACGAGACTAAGTGCTTCTACCGCAAAGGGACTGGTCCTTTGAAGCGTAACTACCCCAAGTATTTGGCGGATAAGAAGGATGGCAAAGTAAACAAAGGTATATTTGATATACATGTTATTGATGTGTACTTTACTAGTGTTTATAGCAACCCCTCGGTATTTGGTACTGGTTCGGTTGCTAAGAGTAGTAACTCAAACGGAGTTGCGAATAAATGTAAACTAGTTAAGGGGGAAGTGACGATGAGTGTTGGAAGAAGTTTCAAGATTGATATGATCATCATCGCACACTCCCTATACTTTCGGGATTAGTGTTGAACCTAAATAAATGTTATTTGGTGTTTGCGTTGAGCATGAATATGATTTGATCGTGTTTATTGCAATACGGTTATTCATTTAAGTAAGAGAATAAACTGTTGTTCTGTTTACATGAATAAAACCTTATATGGTTACACACCCAATGAAAATGGTTCATTGGATCTCGATCATAGTGATACACATATTCATAATATTGAAACCAAAAGATGCAAAGTTAATAATGATAGTGCAACTTATTTGTGGCATCGCCGCTTAGGTCATATTGGTGTAAAGCGCATGAAGAAACTCCATCTTGATGGGATTTTGGAATCACTTGATTATGAATCACTTGATGCTTGCGAACCGTGCCTTTTGGGTAAGATGACTAAAACTCGTTCTCGGAACAACGGAACGAGCTCTCGACTTATTGGAAATAATACATACCGATGTATGCGATCCAATGAGTGTTGATGCTCGTGGCAAGTATCGTTATTTTCGACCTTCACAAGATGATTTGAGTAGATATGGGTATATCTACTTGATGAAACATAAGTCTGAAATAGTTGAAAGGTTCAAAGAATTTCAGAGTGAAGTGGAAAATCATCGTGACAAGAAAATAAGGTTTCTACGATCCGATCGCGGAGACAAATATTTGAGTTACGAGTTTGGTCTTCAATTAAAACAATGTGGAATAGTTTCACAAATTCATGCCACCGAACACCACATCATAATGGTGTGTCCGAACGTCATAACCGCACTTTATTGGATATAGTACAATCTATGATGTTTCTTACCGATTTACCAATATCGCTTTTGGGATCATGCATTAGAGACAGCTGCATTCACGTTAAATAGGGCACTATCTAAATCCGCTGAGATGACACTATATGAATCTGTGGTTTAGTAAGAAACCAAAGTTGTCGCGTTTCTTAAAGTTTGGGGCTGCGATGCTTATGTGAAAAGTTTCATCCCGATAAGCTCAAATCCAAATCGAGAAGTGCGTCTTCATAGAATACCCAAAGGAAATTGTTGGGTACACCTTCTATCACAGATCCAAGGCAAAACATTCGTCGCTAATAAATGGATCCTTTCTAGAGAAGGAGTTTCTCTCAAAGAAGTGAGTGGGAGGAAAGTAGAACTTGATGAGGTAATTGTACCTTCTCCCTTATTGAAAGCAGTTCATCACGTAAATCTGTTCTGCGACTACTACACCAATTAGTGAGGAAGCTAATGATGATGATCATGTAACTTCAGATCAAGTTACTACCGAATCTCGTAGGTAAACCAGAGTGAGATCCGCACTAGAGTGGTACGGTAATCCTGTTCTGGAAGTCATGTAACTAGACCATGATGAACCTACTAACTATGAGGAAGCGATGATGAGCCCAGATTCCGCGAAATGGCTTGAGGCCATGAAATCTGAGATGAGATCCATGTATGAGAGCAAAGTGTGGACTTTGGTGGAGTTGCCCGATGATCGGCAAGCCATATTGTATAAATGGATCTTCAAGAGGAAGACGGACGCTGATAGTAGTGTTACTATCTACAAAGCTAGACTTGTCGAAAAAGTTTTTTGACAAAGTTCAAGATGTTGAATACAATGAGATTTTCTCACTCGTATCGATGCTTAAAAGTCTGTCCGAATCATGTTAGCAATTGCCGCATTTTATGAAATCTGGCAAATGGATAAACAAAACTGCATTCCTTAATGGAGTTATTAAAGAAGAGTTGTATGTGATGCAACCAAGAGGTTTTGTCGATCCTAAAGGTGTTAACAAAATGTGCATCTATGGATTTGGTGCAAGCATCTCGAGTTGGAATATACGCTTTGATAAGTTGATCAAAGATATAGTTTATACTGAGACTTGTAGTGAAGCCCAGATTTACTAGAAAGTGAGTGGGAGCACTACAAAGATTTCGATAAGTATATGTGAATGACATATTGTAGATCGGAAATAATGTAGAATTATTCTGCAAAGCATAAAGGAGTGTTTAAAAGGAGTTTTTCAAAGAAAGACCTCGGTGAAGCTGCTTACATATTGAGCATCAAGATCTATAGAGATAGATCAAGACGCTTGATAAGTTTTTCAATGAGTACATACCTTGACAAGATTTTGAAGTAGTTCAAAATGGAAAAGTCAAAGAAAGAGTTCTTGCCTGTGTTACAAGGTGTGAAATTGAGTAAGACTCAAAACCCGACCACGGCAGAAGATAGAAAGAGAATGAAAGTCTTTCCCTATGCCTTGGCCATAGGTTCTATAAAGTATGCCATCTTGTGTGCCGATCTATTGTATACCCTACATCGAGTTTGGCAAGGAGTACAATAGAGATCTAGGAGTAGATCATCGACAGCGGTCAAAATTATCCTTGGTGGAATAAGGATATGTTTCTCGATTATGGAAGTGACAAAAGGTTCGTCGTAAAGGGTTACGCCGATGCAAGTTTTGACACCGATCCGATGACTCTAAGTCTCGATCTAGATACATATTGAAAGTGGGAGCAATTAACTAGAGTAGCCGTGCAAAGCATTGTAAACATAGAAAATTGCAAAATACATAACGGATCCGAATGTGAAAGACCCGCTGACTAAGACTCTCTCACAAGCAAAACATGATCACACCTTAGTACTCTTTGGGTGTTAATCACATAGCGATGTGAACTAGATTACTGAATCTAGTAAACCCTTTGGGTGTTGGTCACATGGCGATGTGAACTATGGGTGTTAATCACATGATGATGTGAACTATCGATGTTAATCACATGGTGATGTGATCTAGATTATTGACTCTATTGCAAGTGGGAGATGAAGGAAATATGCCCTAGAGGCAATAATAAAGTTATTATATATTTCCTCATATCATGATAAATGTTTATTATTCATGCTAGAATTGTATTAACCGGAAACATAATACATGTGTGAATATATAGACAAACAGAGTGTCACTAGTATGCCTCTACTTGACTAGCTTGTTAATCAAAGATGGTTATGTTTCCTAACCATGAACAAGGAGTTGTTATTTGATTAACAAGGTCACATCATTAGTTGAATGATCTGATTGACATGACCCATTCCGTTAGCTTAGCACACGATCGCTTAGTATGTTGCTATTGCTTCCTTCATGACTTATACATGTTCCTATAACTATGAGATTATGCAACTCCGCTTGCGGAGGAACACTTTGGGTACTACCAAACATCACAACGTGAATCGGGTGATTATAAAGGAGTACTACAGGTGTCTCCAAAGGCGATGTTGGGTTGGCGATTTTGAGATTAGGATTTGTCACTCCAATGTCGGAGAGGTATCTCTGGCCCTCTCGGTAATACACATCACTTAAGCCTTGCAAGCATTAAAACTAATGAGTTAGCTGTGAGATGATGTATTACGGAACGAGTAAAGAGACTTGCGGTAACGAGATTGAACTAGGTATTGGATACCGACGATCAAATCTCGGGCAAGTAACATACCGATGACAAAGGAACAACGATGTTGTTATGCGGTCCGACCGATAAAGATCTTCGAGAATATGTAGGAGCCAATATGGGCATCCAGGTCCCGCTATTGGTTATTGACGGAGACGATGTCTTGGTCATGTCTACATTGTTCTCGAACCGTAGGGTCCGCACGCTTAAGGTTTCGATGACGGTTATATTATGAGTTTGTGTATTTTGATGTACCAAGAAGTTCGAGTCCCGGATGTGATCACGGACATGACGAGGAGTCTCAAATGGTCAAGACATAAAGATTGATATATTGGAAGCCTATATTTGAGTTCGGAATGGTTCCGGTGAAATCGGGATTTTATCTGGAACACCGGGGTTACCGGAACCCTCCCGGAGGTTATTGGGCCTTAGTGGGCCATGAGGGAGAAGAGGAAGGGCCGGCCAGGGCAGGCCGCGCGGCCCCACCCCCCTAGTCCGAATAGGACAAGGAGAGGGGGGCGGCGCCCCCCTTTCCTCTTTCCCTCCCCCCAATCCTAATCCAACTAGGAAAGGGGGGGAGTCCTACTCACGGTGGGAGTAGGACTCCTCGGCCGCCTCCTCCAAGGGCCGGCCGCACCCCCTTGCTCCTTTATATACGAGGGGGGCACCTAGAACACACAAGTTGATCTACGGATCGTTCCTTAGCCGTGTGCGGTGCCCCTCCACCATATTCCACCTCGGTCATATCGCCGCAAAGCTTAGGCGAAGCCCGCGCACGGTAGAACATCAAGATCGCCACCACGCAATTGTGCCGACGAACTCTCCTCCCAAGCTTCACCGGATTGGAGCCCGAGGAGCGCCATCGAGCTGTACGTGTGTCAAGAACTCGGGGCGCCGGAGTAACGGCGCTTAGGATCGGTTGGATCGCGAGGAGATCGTGACGACTACTTCCTCTACGTTGTGATCGCTTCGCTTCGGGTCCACGAGGGTACGAGACAACACTCTCCCTCTCGTTGCTATGCATCACCATGATCTTGCGTCTGCATAGGAATTTTTTTGAAATTACTACATTCCCCAACACGAGGATCCGGAAAGATCCCTTGATCCGGCCTCCGAAGAGGATCCGGACATAAAGGTGGAGCTAATCGACGGGGTGTTCCATCAACTTAGCATGGACAATGCTCTAGTCGCTATTACGGCTGACTACCCCGGCCTATCTCCGGCTCCCCAGGTGATTTTGACCGAAGTCCCGACACCATTATTTCGTCCTCGCGTATTTCTGACCACCGTATACAATGGTGTCTCGCAGGAGGTACCTTCAAGGCAGGAAGCCGAACCCGTGGCGGCCGGCCAACAAGGGTCAGTCCGGCCTAGCAGGCGAAAGAGGAGTGCGGCGCGGATCGAAACGTCGCCGCAACGGTATAGCTCGCGGTTGTTATTTAGGACAAAGTTCCTAGGAAGTGTTTGAATGCTCATGACTTTTGCAGGAGAAAGAGTGCCCGCCGGACTGTGGGCGTAGAGGTTGCCAACCAAGCCTCTGCCAGCCAGGCTCCAACACCTGGTCTGGAGGGGGAGGCGAGCGCAAGGCGCGAGCCGGATACTCCTCCAACAAAGGATGCCGACCGACTGTCCGCCACCAGGTCTGAGGTGGAGAGCGCCATGAATCATAGGCGCCGCCGGACAATTTTTCGTGACGCGTGCTTCTCCCCTGAGGCGTTGAATGCCTTTAACACGGGGGACGCGCACCTCCGTGCTGCTCAAGATGGTTTGACCAGAGCCGCGGAGCAGTATGTAAAGGACATACGGGTAAGAGATGTTAATAGTTGTATATGCCAGTAGCCCCCGAGACTTAAAGTAGTTAGAGTAACTGATTTAAGGATCATTTGATATGCAGGATCTTACAGAGAAGAATACCCAGTTGTCCCAGGAGCTAGAAGAGTGCAAGGCCCAACTCGAGGCCGCACTAGCTGCCGCAGGAGGAAACACAGAGACCCCTCCTGGTAACACATTATTTCAAAAAGATAATCGGTGTGCGGCGTGCGTGTAAGTCTGACAATGACATTGCATGTGTTGCCGGACTGGATCCGGACAAGCAAGACCTATTACGCCAGCTGAAGGCCGGCGAGAGGGTGCTGACGAAGGTGCAGCAGGAAAGGAACAAACTCCAGGATGCCCACGCCCAGCTTGGAGAAGAGCTGAAAGGTGTTGGGCCGAGCTGTCTGCCCGTGAAGGAGAATCAGCGGCTTTGTCGCAAGCATCTATAGTAAGTGCTTGAGCGAGCTCCTTTGAAAAGAAGAGTTCGGCGAGGAAGTCAATTGACAAAAATATGTCTCAGAGGTGTGCTCACTGTGTCGCCTGCATGGAGGAGATGCCCGATCAACGGGTGATCAACTTCTGAGCTGGTGCAACTGCCGAACGAAGTTCGGCAAAGCGGCGAGCAAGATCGCCCGTGCTTTATGGCAGTCCTTCTCCCCGCCCGAGGGCCTTGGAGAGCTTGCGGAGAAGCTTGAGCGCGCAGCAGCGCTCCTTATGGAAGATTTCGCCAGCCGCCAAGGTGCCCGGAGGCTCGGGCCATGGTGAAGACGCGGTAAAAGAAGGCGGATCCCAACCACATGGCCGAGGTCGGACTGTGGGGCCCGGACGGAAGGAGATCCTCGTGAGTTTAGTGTACGGTCAAGTAGAGTTGGCGCTAAATATTCCTAACGGATCAGAATTAGACAGCCTGTTAGACGGGATTGAGGAGGAATATAGTCACCTATTTGACAATGTATTTAAAATGACATGTAAAATGCCTTCTAGCCGGATTGTAGATCGCTTGTCTTTGCCGACCTTTTCGCTTCAACCTCGGGACCCTAGAGTCCGAGTGTGTCCGAATACCTTCTCGGTTAAGAAACAACCAGGCATGCATGGAGACCAGCGTAGGGGTCATTAGTGCTTTATCGCACAAGTGCCCAACTAGTTATGTTATATTACATGGTTAGTAAGAAACATCTTCCAGGAGAATAGTTCCGCTAAGAGTTCCTTTCTCGGGAGGCATGCCCTAAAGTGCATGTCCGGACTACGAAAAAAGAGCAGGAAAACATCCGGGGCAGATAAATAAATAGGTAAAAATCATCTTTCAAGTCACCGATTGAATATTCCCTTAAGAACGCTTAGCTTTCGGCTTCACCCACCGAGGTACACATCCGGTGACCCGGCAAGAATAATCGCAGAGGTGCTCCTTTACCTCCTAGCCGAACAATCGGGAACATAGGGGTAAGCACAGAGCCAGCAACCCAGCTTGGCCAAAACTTAAGTCATATCGATGCATATAATGGTGAATAAAAGGTACATGTGGAAGTTTGACACATGTGCTAGGCAGGAAGCCCTTATAAGTAAGCTTTCGTAAAGAAGCCCCTGTATAATGAGTGCGGATAGCACATCAAGTAAAAGTAACAATGCGCAAGTAGGCCTTTAAGGGCTTTTATGAAAAGGGTGAGAGAAAAAGAGAAACGAAAGACAATCAAGTGTAAAAATTTGGACGGGGAAGGAGACGAACTCTTAGTCCGGCGCTAGGCGAGAATCTTCGGAGGCGGGCTGCGCTCCATGGGTTCGCTCGAGTCGGTTGTCCGACGATTTCGCAGACGGTACTCTCCATCGGTCAGGACTTGATCGATAATGAAGGGGCCTTCCCATTTGGGCTTGAGCTTGTCCTTTTTCTTGTCCGGCAGGCGTAGAACTAGTTCGCCAATATTGTAAGTCTTAGCCCATACTTCTCGCTTTGATATCTTCGAGCTGCTGCCGATAGAATGCGTAACGAGCCTTAGCGACGCCGCGTTCTTCCTCCAATGCGCCCAAGCTGTCCCGCCGATCCAGCTCGGCTTTCTTTCTTCGTACATGCGCACTCGAGGTGAGTCATGAATTATGTCGCAGGCAAAACTGCCTCTGCGCCAGATACCATAAAAATGGTGTGAATCCGTAGTACGGTTGGGCGTTGTCCGCAGCCCTGAGTACGGAGTCGAGCTCCTCTACCCAAAGGTGTGTCGATTGTAAGGACCGCACTAGCTCGGGTTTGATGCCGCCATTATTAGACCATTTGCTCGCTCCACTTGACCGCTGGTTTGAGGATGATAGATCAAGCGTAATCGAGCTTAATGCCCATATTTTTGCACCATAATTTAACCTCGCCGGCCGTGAAGTTCGTGCCGCTATCGGTAATGATGCTATGGGGACACCATAACGGTGTACTACCCCGGATATGAAGTCTATCACTGGTCCGGACTCGCCGCTTTGACCGGCTTGGCCTCTATCCATTTGGTGAATTTGTCTACCATGACCAATAGGTACCTTTGCTTGTGGGTTCCCCCTTTAAGGGGTCCAACCATGTCAAGCCCCTGCACCGCGAACAGCCGTGTAATGGGTATGGTTTTGAGGGCGGTAGGTGGCATATGGCTCGATTAGCAAAGAGCCGACAACCAACGATCTTTGGACTAAGTCCCGAGATCCGCCGGGCCGTCGGCCAATAAAATCATGTACGGAAGGCCTTGCCTACAAGGGCCCGAGCTGCGGCGTGGTGTCCGCCTAGTCCGCATGAATTTCAGCCGGAAGGTTTCGCCTTCCTCTTCGGAGATACATCTTTGAAGGACTCGGTTGTGCTTTTCTTATAAAGTTCTCCTCGTGGACCTTGTAGGCTTTAGATCGCCGAACTATGCAATGGGCCTCATTTTGGTCTTCGGAAGTTCCCGCCTAATTAAGTAGGCTAGGAATGGCTCTATCCACGGGCAATTACGCCATTATTTCGTAATGAAGGTGTTATTTCGTCGGTGAGCCGCCGATTATGTCGATTGTTACGTGTTGGGTAGTGCGGCCGCTTCGGGTTGTTGATTCCGGACTCCTCTTCCCATAGTACGATGGCTTAAAGAGCCGCTCCAGAAGATGTTTGAGGACAGATCACGTTTCGCTACCGATGCGCTAACACGTCGGCCGCTTGGTTATTATCCTGGCTACATGGTGGAATTCGAGTCCTTCAACCGAAATGACATTTTAGGACAGCGCTACGATAGGCTGCCATTTTCGGATCCTTGGCGCCAAAGTCTCCATTTACTTGGGATATTGCAAGGTTTGAATCCTCACACCTCTAGGCGTTGAATGCCCATGGAGATTGCCATCCAAGGCCATGTAGGAGGGCCTCAGATTCGCCGCGTTGTTGGAGTCCATGTACATTATCTCGAGTACGATTGATCAGATCCCGGTTGGGGACGCTAATACGACGCCAAATTTCAAACCGCCAACATTTTGGAGCCGTCAAATGCATAATCCAATTGAGTATGCGCCGTACTTTTAGGAGTTAAACTCAGTCCATTCAGCGACAAAGTCAGCCAAGACTTGCGATTTTATAGCTCGCCGAGGTTTATAAGTTATATTGAATGGTAAGAGCTCAATGGCCCATTTTGCAATCCCGCCCGTCGCGTCGCGGTTGTTTATAATGTCGCTGAGGGCACTTCCGAGGCCATCGTTATCGAACACTCTTGAAAGTAGTGTCGGAGCTTCCGGATGCTATGAACACCGTGACACGCTATCTTTTGATAGTGCGGGTAACGGGACTTGCAGGGAGTTAAGACACTGGATACGTAGTACACTAGTTTTTGAAGAGGGAATTTGTGCCCTTCTGTTTCTCATTCAACGACGAGTACCGCGCTTACAACTTGATGTGTTGCCGCGATGTATAACAACATTGGTTCGCCCAGGTTAGGCACAGCCAGGACCGGATTCGTTGCCAATATGGCTTTTATTTCTTCGAGTCCGGCAGTGGCAACATCCGTCCACTCGAAGTGTTCGGTGTGCCTGAGGAGGCGATAGAGGGGCAATGCCTTCTCTCCCAGACGGGAGATAAAGCGGCTTAGAGCCGCCACGCATCCAGTCAATTTTCGTATTTGTTTGAGGTCTTTTGGAATCCAGCTGCGACAGAGCTCGGATCTTGGCTGGGTTTGCTTCAATTCCTCTATCGGATACAATGAAGCCCAGGAGCTTTCCGGCTGGTACGCCAAAAACGCATTTTTCCGGATTCAGCTTAATGTCATATGCTCGGAGGTTGTCGAATGTGAGCCTCAAATCGTCTACTAGAGTCTCGACGCAGTTTATTTTGACGACTACGCCGCTCACGATGCCTCTACTGCTTTTGCTGATCTGGGTAGCCAGACATGTCTGAATCATGCGCTGATATGTTGCGCCGGCGTTTTTGAGTCCAAAGGGCATCGTGTTGAAGCAGAATGGTCCATATGGAGTAATGAATGTCGTTGCGGCTTGGTCCGCTCCCGCCATCTTGATTTGATGGTAGCCGGAGTATGCGTCAAGGAAGCACAGTGAATCGTGCTCTGCAGTTGCGTCGATTATTTGGTCGATGCGGGGGAGGGGGAAGGGATCCTTTGGGCAGGCCTTGTTGAGGTCTTTAAAATCAACACATAGGCGCCAGGATTTGTCCTTCTTTCGTACCATTACCGTGTTTGCTAGCCATCCGGATGTTTGATGTCTCGATGAATCCGCCCAAAGAGTTTGGCTAGCTCTTCTCCCATTGCCTCGCCTTTTGGGTTCGAAAATCGCCAAGAGCCTGTTTGATCGGCTTGAATCCTTTAGGATGTTTAGGCTGTGTTCTCGCCAATCATGGGATTCTGGCATATCTCAAGGGTGCCAAAGCGAAGATGTCCCAATTTTCCCGAAGGAATTTCACAAAGGCGGCATCTACATCGTGGTTCAACTATGCCCCGATGGAGGCCGTTTTGTTGGGTCCATTGGATGGACCTCGAATTTGACTATTTCCTCCGCTGGTTTAAAGGAGGTGGACTTGGATCTCTTATCGAGTATCACATCGTCCTATTAACCATAGAGCGCTTGCAGTTGAGTTCCTCCGCCGCTAGGGCTTTGGATAGTGCCTCGTGGCTAACGCGGTTGTCTTGTTTTCGACGGAGTGCTATGTCCGGATCACTAGCGAGAGTGATTATTCCGCCGCCCTGCATCTTAAGCTTCATGTACCCGTAATGGGGTATGGCTTGAAAAATTGTGAATGCCTCTCGCCCTAATACAGCGGATATCCGCCGCTGAACGGGCCACTTGGAACGTGACCTCTTCAGATCAGAATTGTTCGGGCGAAATAACACCACATCAAGTGTGATTTTTCCTGGCAGCGCACTTCCTACCGGGAATTATTCCTCTAAAGGTTGTGCTGCTTCGCTCAATGCGGCTCCACTATTTCCATTTTTGAAGAGTTTCTCGTAGATGAGGTTTAATCATTTGCCGCCATCCATGAGTACCTTGGTAAGACAAAACCGCCCACTATTGGACCGAGGACCAATGCGGCTGGTGCTCGGGCTGTTCGAATTTAGGTTCGTCATTGGCGTTGAAGGTGATGGCCGTGTCGCCCATGGATTTGTTGTTGCTACTTGGTAGACTTCGCGAGGTCTGCGGATTGTTCGTTTGGCATATTATTTGATGCGAAAGTCTCAAGACCGCTGACGCCAGATCGGTATCTGTTGAGTGGTTTTATGGGGCTAGGAGCTCCTCGCCACTTTTGGCCACCGCAGATTATCCAACATACTCAAGGCTATGTGTTGGGGTGGCGCATTCAGATCGTGGAATTTTACAGGTCTCATTGAGCCATCCCTCCAAAGACGGTTCCGCGCCCTTTATGGGGTTTTTGCTTTTGGTTTTTGTACCGTGCCCGAGTGTGATGCACCCTTTGCTACGGACTAGGGTTGTATTCGGGCCGATTGTCCCAAAATCTAGTTTCGGTTTTCCGAAACTTCCATCGCACAAGATTTTCATACTATGGACGCCAGTCGGCGAAGCATGTAATTTCACGGCGATCGACGGCGCTCAAGATTCCTCGTCTGCAATTATTGCGAAAATTGAAATTGCGTTTTTTCTTGGCGTCCTTTATCCCGTCCATAACCGGGAGGAATCGCCCAAGAATGGTGTATTGTTTCAGCTGGCTCTTGCCGGATTTGAGTTAGATCACATATGTCTGGGTGGGTGGGTGGAATTGAGTCCGGAACCCAACCCATCTCGAGGCTCAAGGGCCGAGACGTTCCCAAATTTGGAAGCTTGGATCGTTGGACGTTCTCCAACGAGTCCGGTCCGATGCCTGACTTTAGGTTCAGTGCTTGATCGAAGTCCGCCCTCCCGCGGGAATCCGGCATGGAGGGTTCGGAAGCCCGGACATGACTAGTTTTCAATATAGGAGAAGAGTCACCGCGTTGTTCCTCTACCACCGCAATGTGGTGGGTAACTTGGGGAGAGTTAATCTCTCTCAGATCGGTTTTAAGCCCAATCTGATTGTAGTCAGAAGCGACTCCTGTGATGGCGATGCGATCCAAGAGTTCGCTTACGCACGAGAGCCTGTTGATCCAGCTGCTCGGCGAATTCGAGTTGACGGAAGATTGCTTTTGATGACCCGAGAGGTCATCGTCAAGCGGTGGCCGAACAGCGGTCATGAGAAAACCACCAGCCGGATAGTTTGGCGGTGGCCAAGGCTCCTTTGGCGAAGATAACGCCTTTGAAGACGGAAGAGGCATCCTTCCTATCGGTGACGGCATTGCAGGAACTCTCAATGAAAGCACCAATGTAGGTGTCAAACCGCGGATCTCGGTAGGGGTCCCTAATCTGCATCTAGGCGGATGGTAACAGAGACAAGGGACACGATGTTTTTACCTGTGTTTGGGCCCTCTCGATGGAGGTAAAACCCTACCCCGCTTGATTGATATTGATGATATGGGTAGTACAAGAGTGGATCTACCACGAGATCAAGGAGGCTAAACCCTAGAAGCTAGCCTATGGTATGATTGTTGTAATGGTTGTGTGTCCTACGGACTAAAACCCTCTGGTTTATATAGACACCGGAGAGGGCTAGGGTTACATAGAGTCGGTTACAATGGTAGGAGATCTACATATCCGTATTGCCAAGCTTGCCTTCCACGCCAAGGAAAGTCCCATCCGGACACGGGACGAAGTCTTCAATCTTGTATCTTCATAGTCTTGGAGTCCGGCCGATGATGATAGTCCGGCTGTCCGGACACCCCCTAGTCCAGGACTCCCTCAATCATCGTGGAACATGTGGGAGCCAACATGGGTATCCAGATCCCGCTGTTGGTTATTGGCCGGAGAGTTGTCTCGGTCATGTCTACGTGTCTCCCGAACCCGTAGGGTCTACACACTTAAGGTTCGATGACGCTAGGGTTATAGGGAATAGATATACGTGGTTACCGAATGTTGTTTGGAGTCCCGGATGAGATCCCGGATGTCACGAGGAATTCCGGAATGGTCCGGAGGTAAAGATTTATATATGGGAAGTCCTGTTTTGGTCACCGGAAAAGTTTCGGGTGTTATCGGTAATGTACCGGGACCATCGGGAGGGTCCCGGGGGTCCACCAAGTGGGGCCACCGGCCCCAGAGGGCTGTGTGGGCCAAGTGTGGGAGGGGACCAGCCCCAGGTGGGCTGGTGCGCCTCCCCCCCCCCCCACAAGGGCCCAAGGCGCCTAGGGTTTGGGGAGGGGGCTCCTCCACCTTGCTTGGGGGGCAAGTTTCCCCCTCTCCCCTTGGCCGCCACCCTAGATGGGTTTTGGGGCAGCCGCACCCCTTGGGGTGGGAACCCTAAGGGGGGCGCCGCCCCCTCCCTCTCCCCT
Organism: Aegilops speltoides; assembly: GCA_021437245.1. NCBI lineage: Eukaryota > Viridiplantae > Streptophyta > Magnoliopsida > Poales > Poaceae > Aegilops > Aegilops speltoides. Next base: position 408,480,866 of record CM038142.1, read on the forward strand.
ATATATACTTGAGGTTTTGGGGCTGCCACACATAAGGTTTTCCACCTCTCCCGGGCGCAGCCTTACCTCTCTTTCTCCTCTTCTCCCGCGGTGCTTGGTGAAGCCCTGCAGGATTGCCATGCTCCTCCATCACCACCATGCCATTGTGCTACTGCTGGACGGAGTCTTCCCCAACCTCTCCCTCTCTCCTTGCTGGATCAAGGCGTGGAAGACGTCACCAGGCTGCACGTGTGTTGAACGCGGAGGTGTCGTCCGTTCGGCACTAGGATCTCCGGTGATTTGGATCACGACGAGTACGACTCCTTCAACCCCGTTCTCTTGAACGCTTCCGCTTAGCGATCTACAAGGGTATGTAGATGCACTCTCCTTCCCTTCGTTGCTATATTACTCCATAGATTGATCTTGGTGATGCATAGAAATTTTCTGAATTTCTGCTACGTTCCCCAATAGTGGCATCATGAGCTAGGTCTATGCGTAGTTACTATGCACGAGTAGAACACAAAGCAGTTGTGGGCGTAGATGTTGTTAATTTTCTTGCCACTACTAGTATTATCTTGCTTCGGTGGCATCGTGGGATGAAGCAGCCTGGACCGACCTTACACGTACACTTACGTGAGACAGGTTCCACCGACTGACATGCACTAGTTGCATAAGGTGGCTAGCTGGTGTCTGTCTCTCCCACTTTAGTTGGAGCGTATTCGATGAAAAGGGTCCTTATGAAGGGTATATAGAAATTGGCATATCACGTTGTGGTTTTACGTAGGTAAGAAACATTCTTGCTAGAACACCTATAGAAGCCATCAGAAAACTTGCAACAACAATTAGAGGACGCCTAACTTGTTTTTGCAATGAGTGTTTTGTGATGTGATATGGCCAAAGGATGTGATGAATGATATATGTGATGTATGAGATGATCATGTTCTTGTAATAGGAATCACGACTTGCATGTCGATGAGTATGACAACCGGCAGGAGCCATAGGAGTTGTCTTTATTTTTTGTATGACCTGCGTGTCATTGAAGAACGCCATGTAAATTACTTTACTTTATTGCTAAACGCGTTAGCCATAGAACTAGAAGTAGTCGTTGGCGTGACAACTTCATGAAGACACGATGATGGAGATCATGATGATGGAGATCATGGTGTCATGCCGGTGACGAAGATGATCATGGCGCCCCAAAGATGGAGATCAAAGGAGCAATATGATATTGGCCATATCATGTCGCTATTTGATTGCATGTGATGTTTATCATGTTTTACATCTTATTTGCTTAGAACGACGGTAGCTTAAATAAGATGATCCTCTAAATAATTTCAAGAAAAGTGTTCCCCTAACTGCGGCACCATTGCGAAGGTTCGTTGTTTCAAGCACCACGTGATGATCGGTGTGATAGATTCTAACGCTCAATACAACGGGTGTAAGCCAGATTTACACACGCAATACACTTAGGTTGACTTGACGAGCCTAGCATGTACAGAGATGGCCTCGAACACGGAAGACCGAAGGTCGAGCATGAGTCGATAGAAGATACGATCAACATGAAGATGTTCACCGACGCTGACTAGTCCGTCTCACGTGATGATCGGACACGGCCTAGTTGACTCGGATCATGTAATCACTTAGATGACTAGAGGGATGTCTATCTGAGTGGGAGTTCATAAGATGAACTCAATTATCCTGAACATAGTCAAAATGTCTTTGCAAATTATGTCGTAATGCTCGCGCTTTAGTTCCACTGTTTAGATATGTTCCTAGAGAAAATTCAGTTGAAAGTAGATAGTAGCGATTATGCGGACTAGGTCCGTAAACTGAGGATTGTCCTCGTTGCTTCGTAGAAGGCTTATGTCCTTAATGCACCGCTCAGTGTGTTGAACCTCTAACGCCGTCTGTGGATGTTGCGTAACATCCGACATACACGCTTTGATAACTACGTGATAGTTCGCTTAAACGGTTTAGAGTTGAGGCACCAAAGACGATTTCAAAATGTCGCGGAACATATGAGATGTTTTGAGGGCTGAAATTGGGATTTCAGGCTCGTGCCCACGTCAAGAGGTATAAGACCTCCGATGATTTTCTTAGCTTGCAAACTAAGGGAGAAAAGCTCAATCGTTGAGCTTGTGCTCAGATTGTCTGAGTACAACAATCACTTGAATCAAGTGGGAGTTGACCCTCCAGATGAGATAGTGATGTTTCTCCAAAGTCATTGCCACCGAGCTGCTAGAGCTTCGTGATGAACTATAACATGTCAGGGATAGATATGATGATCCTTGAGATGTTCGCGATGTTTGACATCGCGAAAGTAGAAATCAAGAAGGAGCATCAATTGTTGATGGTTGGTCAAACCACTAGTTTCAAGAAGGGAAAGGGCAAGAAGGGATACTTCATGAAACGGCAAATCAGCTGCTGCTCTAGTGAAGAAACCCAAGGTTGAACCCAAACCCGAGACTAAGTGCTTCTGTAATAAGGGGAATAGCCACTAGAGCAGAATTACCCTAGATACTTAGTAGATGAGAAGGCTGACGATAGAAGTACATTGGATGTACATTGTATTAATGTGTACTTTACTAGTACTCCTAGTAGCACCAGGGTATTAGATACCGGTTCAGTTGCTAAGTGTTGGTAACTCGAAATAAAAGCTATGGAATAAACGGAGACCAGCTAAAGGTGAGCTGACGATATGTGTTGGAAGTGTTTCCAAGGTTGATGTGATCAAGCATCGCACGCTCCCTCTACCATCGAGATTGGTGTTAAACCTAAATAATTGTTATTTGGTGTTTGCGTTGAGCATATACATGATTGGATTATGTCTATCACAATACAGTTATTCATTTAAGGAGAATAATGGTTACTCTGTTTATTTGAATAATACCTTCAATGGTCTTGCACCTAAAATGAATGGTTTATAGAATCTCGATCGTAGTGATACACATGGTCATGCCAAAAGATATAAGATAGTAATGATAGTACCACCTACTTGTGTCACTGCCATGTAAGTCATATTGGTATAAGGCGCATGAAGAAGCTCCATGTTGATGGATCTTTGGACTCACTCGTTTTTTGAAAAGTTTGAGACATGTGAACCATGTCTATTGGTGTATATGCATGAAGAAACTCCATGCAAATGGACCGTTTTGGACTCACTAGATTTTGAATCACTTGAGACATGCAAATCATACCACATGGGCAAGATGACTGAAAGCCCTGCCAAAGAAATGGAACAAGAAAGCAACTTGTTGGAAGTAATACATTTTGATGTGTGCAGTCCAATGAGTGCTGAGGCACGCAGTGGATATCGTTATGTTCTTACTTCACGGATGATTTAAGTAGATACTGAGTATATTTACTTGATGAAACGCAAGTCTGAATTATTGAATGGTTCAAGTAATTTAAGAGTGAAGTTGAAGATCATCGTGACAAGAGGATAAAATGTCTATGATATGATCATAGAGATGAGTATCTGAGTTATGAGTTTGGTATGCAATTGAGACATTGTGGAAATCGTTTGTAACTAATACCACCTGGAACACCATAGTGTGATGGTGTGTCCGAACATCATAGTTGCACCCTATTGGACATGGTGCGTACCATGATGTCTCTTATCGAATTACCACTATCGTTCATGGGTTAGGCATTAGAGACAACCACACTCACTTTAATAGGGCACCATGTAATTCCATTGAGACGACGCCGTTTGAACTATGGTTTGGAGAAACCTAAGTTGTCGTTTCTTAATAGTTTGGGGCTGCAACGCTTATGTGAAAAAGTTTCAGGTTGATAAGCTCGAACCCAAAGCGGATAAAATGCATCTTCATAGGACTCCCAAAACAGTTGGGTATACCTCCTAATTCAGATCCGAAAGCAACATGGATTGTTTCTTGAATCGGGTCCTTTCTCGAGGAAAAGTTTGTCTCGGAAAGTTGAGTGGGAGGATGGTGGAGACTTGATGAGGTTATTGAACCGTCACTTCAACTAGTGTGTAGCAAGGCACAGGAAGTTGTTCCTGTGGTGCTTACACCAATTGAAGTAGAAGCTTATGATAGTGATCATGAAACTTCGGATCAAGTCACTATTGTACCTCGTAGGGTGACAAGGATACGTACTACTTCAGAGTGGTACAGTAATCCTGTCTTGAAGGTCATGTTGCAAGACAACAATGAACCTACGAGCTATGGAGAAGCGATGGTGGGCCCGTATTCCAACAAATGGTTAGAAGCCATGAAATCCGAGATAGGATCCATGTATCAGAACAAAACATGGACTTTGGTGGACCTGCCCGATGATCGGCAAGCCATTGAGATAAATGGATCTTTAAGAAGAAGACGGACGTGGACGGTAATGTCACCGCCTATGAAGCTCGACTTGTATGCAAGAGTTTTCACAAGTTCAAGGAGTTGACTACGATGAGATTTTCTCATCCGTAGCGACGCTTAAGTCCGTCGGAATAATGTTAGCATTAGCTGCATTTATGAAATCGCGATGGATGTCAAAACGAGTTTCCTTACCAGTTTTCATAAGGAAAGGTTGTATGTGATACAATCGTAAAGGTTTTGTCAATCCTAAGGATGCTAAAGGTATGTTGGCTCCAAATGATCCTTCCATGGAATGGAGTAAGCATCTCGGAGTTGGAATATACACTTTGATAAGATGATCAAAGATTTTGGGTTTATACAAAAGTTTATGAGAAACTTGTATTTCCAAAGAAGTGAGTGGGAGCACTATAGAATTTCTGATGAGTATATGTTGTTGACATATTGTTGATCAGAAATGATGTAGAGTTTCTGGAAAGCATATAGGGTTGTTTGAAAAGTGTTTTCCAATAGAAAACCTGTAATAAGCTGCTTGAACATTGAGCATCAAGATCTATGAGGATAGATCAAAAACGCTAAATGGTACTTTCAAATGAGCACATACCTTGATATGATCTTGAAGGTGTTCAAGATGGATCAGTCAAAGGAGTTCTTGCCTGAGTTGTAAGGTATGAAGTTAAGAGTTAAAGCTCAACCACGGCAGAAGAGAGAGAAAGGACGAAGGTCGTCCCCTATGCTTCAGACGTAAGCTCTATAGTATGCCATGCTGTGTACCGCACCGGAAGTGTGCCTTGCCATGAGTCAGTCAAGGGGTACAAGAATGATCCAGGAATGGATCATTGGACAGCGGTCAAAATTGTCCTTGGAGTAAATAAGGACATGTTTCTCGATTATGGAGGTGATAAAGAGTTCAGCGTAAAGGGTTACGTCGATGCAAGCTTTAACACCTATCCGAATAACTCCGAGTAGCAAACCGGATATTTATAGTGGAGCAACCATTTGGAATAGCTCCAAGTGAAGCATGGAAGCAACATTAACAATATGACATAGAGAATTGCGAAGTACATACGGATCTGAATGTTGCAGACCCGTTGACTAAAACCTCTCTCACAAGCAAAACATGATCAAACCCCAGAACTCATTGAGTCTTAATCACATGGTGATGTGAACTAGTTTAGTGACACTAGTAAACTCTTTGGATGTTGGTCACATGGCGATGTGACCTGTCAATGTTAATCACATGGCGATGTGAACTAGATTATTGACTCTAGTGCAAGTGGGAGACTATTGGAAATATGCCCTAGAGGAAATAATAAATTGGTTCTTATTATTATATTTCCTTGTTCACGATAATCGTTTATTATCCATGCTATAAGTGTATTGATAGGAAACTCAGATACATGTGTGGGTACATAGACAACACCATGTCCCTAGTAAGCCTCTAGTTGACTAGCTCATTGATTAATAGATGGTTACAAATTCCTGACCATGGACATTGGATGTCGTTGATAACGGGATCACATCATTAGGAGAATGATGTGATGGACAAGACCCAATCCTAAGCCTAGCACAAAGATCGTAGTTCAGATGCTAAAGTTTTTCTAATGTCAAGTATCATTTCCTTAGACCATGAGATTGTGCAACTCCGGACATCGTTGGAATGCTTTGGTTGTACCAAACGCCACAACGAATCGGGTGGCTATAAAGGTGCACTAGGTATCTCCGAAAGTGTCTGTTGGGTTGGCACGAATTGAGACTTGGATTTGTCACTCCGTGTAACGGAGAGGTATCTCTGGGCCCACTCGGTAGGACATCATCATAATGTGCACAATGTGACCAAGGGGTTGATCACGGGATGATGTTTATGGAATGAGTAAAGAGACTTGCCGGTAACGAGATTGAACAAGGTATCGGTATACCGACGATCGAATCTCGGGAAAGTACAATACCGCTAGACAAAGGGAATTGAATGCGGGATTGATTGAGTCCTCGACATCGTGGTTCATCCGATGAGATCATCATGGAACATGTGGGAGACAACATGGGTATCCAGATCCCGTTGTTGGTTATTGGCCGGAGAGTTGTCTCGGTCATGTCTACGTGTCTCCCGAACCCGTAGGGTCTACACACTTAAGGTTCGATGATGCTAGGTTATAGGAAATAGATATACGTGGTTACCGAATGTTGTTCGGAGTCCCGGATGAGATCCCGGACGTCACGAGGAATTTCGGAATGGTCCGGAGGTAAAGATTTATATATGGGAAGTGTTGTTTTGGTCACCGGAAAAGTTTTGGGTGTTAACGGTAATGTACCGGGACCACCGGGAGGGTCCCGGGGGTCCACCAAGTGGGGCCATTGGCCCCAGAGGGCTGCGTGGGCCAAATGTGGGAGGGGACCTGCCCCAGGTGGGCTGGTGCGCCCCCCACAAGGGCCCAATGCACCTAGGGTTTGGGGAGGGGGCTCCTCCACCTTGCTTGGGGGGCAAGTTTCCCCCTCTCCCCCCTTGGCCGCCACCCTAGATGGGTTTTGGGGCAGCCGCACCCCTTGGGGTGGGAACCCAAAGGGGGGTGTCGGTGTCAAAACCGACGGATCTCGGGTAGGGGGTCCCAAACTGTGCGTCTAGGCGGATGGCAACAGGAGACGAGGGACACGATGTTTTTACCCAGGTTCGGGCCCTCTTGATGGAGGCAAAACCCTATGTCCTACTTAATTAATATTGATGATATGGGTAGTACAAGAGTGGATCTACCACGAGATCAAGGAGGCTAAACCCTAGAAGCTAGCCTATGGTATGATTGTTGTAATGTATGTTGTCCTACGGACTAAAGCCCTCCGGTTTATATAGACACCGGAGGAGGCTAGGGTTACACAGAGTCGGTTACAATGGTAGGAGATCTACATATCCAGACGCCAAGCTTGCCTTCCACGCCAAGGAAAGTCCCATCCGACACGGACGGAGTCTTCAATCTTGTATCTTCGTAGTCTTGGAGTCCGCGACAATGATAGTCCCGTTGTCCGACACCCCTAGTCCAGACTCCTCAAGAGTCCTCTAACCAAAGCTTCAATGACGATTAGTCTGGCGCGCATAATGTTCAAGATTGCAAGGCGGGTTCCTCCTTGAATAATCCAGAAGATCATGAACACCAGATAGTGTCCGCTCGCAAAATAAATTCCACATTCCACCGTAGAGAGAATAAAATGTACACCAGCTCAATCTGGCCGACGATTATGCGTGTGACATCACACCGCTACTGTGCTTTTACTTGAATCGCTTTTTACTATACCACCTCAAAGACGCTTAGCTAAGCGGTTTCTTGGCACGCCTTGTCGAAGCAGAGATCTTGTTCCCTTATTCCGGGATTCTCATCGACACGCGCGGGTAACCCAACTGCTCCTGCCGCCACGCCTCTATCGAAGGTGAATCCCAAACGGTCACGGAGACGGCTCTTGGTATTTTTTCCTCTTTATAAGAGGACCAAGGCTTGTCCTTGTTCTTCAATCTCGATCGAATCTCCTCCTCGCTCCCCGCCCAACACCCAGAGCCTCGATTCGAGCGCTTGGATTCTCAACCATGTCCGCTCCGACCTCGGGGCGGTGGATGCCCTCCGCCACGGAGGAGGACATAGTTACGCGAGGCCAAGCACCTGGCCCACGAGGTTTCAGACAGGTTGCCCGCCCAAGGGTAGGCCGTGCCTGCCCCGAGCCCAAAGTGAGTTCGTTGTCTTCAGATCCCACCTCCGCCGGGTTTAGGCTTCCCGACGGATCCTTCATGAGAGGGCTCATGTTCAATTATGGGCTGGACTTTCACGACTTGGCTCGAGTCCATCCTCCACATCTCCGCATTCATTATCGTCATGAAGCTTTCCTCCGCGTACTCCCCACTTCGCCCGTGGTCAAGACCTTCAATGTGGAGCCAAGATGATCGGGGCGCTAAGCGGAGGCGGCGGGCGGCTATAAGCAAAAGGCCGATGCCCCATGGCCCGAGGGTTCCTTCCAAGAGGAACTCTGATCAGGGCAACAGGAGGGTTCTATATCACCGCCCAAAGGGCAGCAAGCAAAAGCTGCCGCCTTCCTTCCGCCCGGGACCTCCATGCCGACTGATGTCATGGGTCAACCAAGGGCTCAGTTGGGGGCCGTCCGAAGACATGCCTTTATTGCAGGGCCGGATTCGAGACCTCCAGGCGAGGGAGATCAATCTGATTGTGGTGATGCATGTTATGCTAACCTGCATCTTCGCCTCGCAAACGCCGCCCTTCCATCTATGGGAGTTCAACCCGAGGGACCTCGGATTCTTCAACACTTCATGGGTGCGACACCCGTGGAGATGTACAAGTTGTTCTTCGACCACGTGGCGTTTTGTCGCGCCGGTTTAAATTAAATCAAAATAATTCCACCTTTTGCGGTGGGGGAAGTCAGGTCCGGATATGGGGCCTTAAACGGCAACCGGGCGGATCCGGTGACTTGAACGGGAGGGGTCGAAAGGAAAGAGTTTTGTCCATTAAATAAGTCCGATTTTTACTTTTTACAGACGGTTTTCCGTGGGACCGGGCGAACTTTCCAGCGACAAGCCCAAGGGGAAGGGCCCCGGCGAGAGTTATTGAAATTCGCCTTCCTGGGGCGGGTGGCAATTATAAAGAAAGATCGTCGCCGCAATGGGTTTGGGAGGCCTTTCGGTGGGGAAGCGGGCCACGAGGAAGGATCCCCTTGCCTGGGGATGAAGGGGCTCCCGGGGGAGATATTGGGGAAGTTTTCCTTTTGCCGGTTTTGGAAAAATGTCACTTTTTGGGAGCCGGAACCTTATATGGATTAGGGCAATCCTGTTTTTAACTTGGCGGGGTCAAGAAGGAAACTTTTGGCCCAATTTACGGATCCCATTGTTAACCTTGGGAACAGCTTGATTTCGGCCCCGCCGGGATGCGGGGGCCCAAAAAAGCCGATTCACAAATTCCTTCGGTCTTAAAGGGTAAGCGTGGCCGGCCGGTAATGGCTTTCCTTAAGCGATTGGAGTGGGGTTTGGGGTTGGATAAAGCCGGTGCGGCACTTTTCAATTTGGGGGCCGTTAATTCCGGGGAAAAAGTCCTTCTAGCGATTCTTAAAAACAATATTAGTTCGTTTTTCTTTGGTCCCGGTCTTCTTGTCGCCATTTCGTTACTTTTTCGAAAGTGGGCTTACCCCCAACGGGTGCGGTTTCCTGGTTTCCCTTAAGGCGTTGGTCTGAAATGGAGCAAAACCAGGCAAACTTTACCAGCATGGATCGGGTGTCATATAGCCCTGGGCACCCTTCTCCAATTTGGTCTTTTAAAAAGGGCCCGAGCGAAATTCTAAACCCTAGTGTCGGGTTTGCCGGGCTGGTTCTTACGGGCCCCAGGGCCCAGCCCAAAGCGTCCATGCTCCTTTGGCTTAGGAAGAAACAAAGGAGAAAACACAGGCGGGAAAAAATTTCCGCGGGTTCTTAATCCAAAGGGGAAACCTCTAAGGGTTGGTCTTTTTGGGCACGTCCCTCCCCTATTGGGCGGGATGGTTTCACGGGAGAAAGGAGCCCGTTTGGTTGGGAAAAACCAAAGGGTAAAAAAAGGGGTAAAAAATTTAAATTTAATTAAAGCCCGGGGTTTGGTTGCGCGTTGTTTCTTTTCCGTTTCGGGGAAAACTGGGGGGTTTATACGGGGTTTTTATCTTTTGGGAGAAAGGGACCGGGATTTTTGAAAACAAATTTTAAGGCCCCGGAAAAATTTAAATTTTAAAAAGGGGAAATTAAAAATTAATTTTTAAAAAGCCCGGGGTTTGTAATTGGAACCTGGGCGGGTTTTTGGGTCGGGGCAAGGGGCCCACTTGGTTGGGAAAAGGGGTTTAATGCCCCGCCTTAGGGCCCTAAAAACTTTTTCCTTTTGGCCAAAGTTTAAATTTTTTATTCAAAGGTCCGGGGGGTTTCCTTTTTAAAGTGCCCCTTTTTCCTTTTTGAAGGAGCGCTTTGCCGGGGAAACGGGGCTCTTGGGGGGTTTGTTTAAAGGGTCACCCGGTTGGCGTTTAGCGGGGACAAAACGTTTTTCCAAAGTTTGGTTTTGAATATCCACCCTTTAAAGGGGGCGATTGTAAAAATTTTTTTTTTTGGGGCGTTTGAATTGGGTTAACTCCTGCCGGGACTTTTCTAGTAATTTATTGGAGACTTTTGGCCACTTGGCCGTTTGGGGCTGGGCGTTTCACTTTCCTTTTTTGGGAAGGAAAAAATTGCCCGGTTGTGGGTCGGGGGGAAATTTTTGGTTTTTGGTCCTTTCCTTTATTTTCGGTTGGTTTTGAAATATTGGCGGGGTTTTAAAAGTCCGCTTGGCCTTCCCCTTCCCCAATTTTAAAAGGGGGCCCGGTTAGGGTAAATGGGTAATCCCCTTCCCATTTATTGGATTAATTTTATCCGGGGAGTTATCAAGGCCCGTTTTGGGAAATCCCGGAATAGTTCGGTTTGTGAAAAAGTGGGTTGGGTTTTGGATATCAATTCTTTCCTTTTTGGGTCTTCTTTGGGTTGGACGGCGGGCCTCTTTTTAGAAAGTGGCCGCAAACTATTTTTCCCCGGGTTTTATTTTTTATCACCTTGGGAAAAAGTTGGGGTTCTTTGTTGGGGCCTTTGCGGGGAAGTCCTTTTGTTTTTCGGTTTTGGCCTTTTTTCCTTCTTGGTTTTGGCTTTGGTCTTTTAAGGCCGCCCGGTTTTCCAGGCCCTTGTTTTTGGGGCGGGTTTAGTCGCGGGACTTCAACCCAATTTTCCCGATTTGGGTTTTATTGGTTTGGCAAGGGGCTTTTCCCGGTCTTTAGGATTTTTGGCCCTTTCCCGACCCTCCTTTTTAAAATTTAGGAGGGTTCCTCCCAAGCTTGCCTTCCACGCCAAGGAAAGTCCCATCCGGACACGGGACGGAGTCTTCAATCTTGTATCTTCGTAGTCTTGGAGTCCGGCGGATAATGATAGTCCGGCTGTCCGGACACCCCCTAGTCCAAGACTCCCTCAGGGGGCGCAGCCCCCTCCCTCTCCCCTATATATACTTGAGGTTTTGGGGCTGCCACACATAAGGTTTTCCACCTCTCCCTGGCGCAGCCTTACCTCTCTTTCTCCTCTTCTCCCCTGGTGCTTGGTGAAGCCCTACAGGATTGCCACGCTCCTCCATCACCACCATGCCGTTGTGCTGCTGCTGGATGGAGTCTTCCCCAACCTCTCCCTCTCTCCTTGCTGGATCAAGGCGTGGGAGACGTCACCGGGCTGCATGTGTGTTGAACGCGGAGGTGTCGTCCGTTCGGCACTAGGATCTCCGGTGATTTGGATCACGACGAGTATGACTCCTTCAACCCCGTTCTCTTGAACGCTTCCGCTTAGCGATCTACAAGGGTATGTAGATGCACTCTCCTTCCCTTCGTTGCTAGATTACTCCATAGATTGATCTTGGTGATGCGTAGAATTTTTTTGAATTTCTGCTACGTTCCCCAACAACATGTTCTCTTCATATATCATGTCCCATCGAACCAAATAGTTGTCCATTATGCATGATTACCAGTTTCTGCACTTATCATTGTTAGCATTGCACATTTAGTATTTTATTTGGTTTTTATTAAGTATCGTTGTTTTCTGGTGTCTACAGCAAATTGAAAGGACCAATGATGGGTTCGATACAGAGTCAGCGAGGGGTCATATTTAGCCATTTCAAAGAATAGAAAAAGGTCATTTTTTCTAAAGTTCTCCAAATCAAGATCTAAGACCAGAAATGGACCGGGGACATTCATACAAATCCAACGATCCCAAGAACGTCAAATTCCGAGTTCGTATGAAGGAATGGCGACCGTTTTACCTGAGGAGGTCAGATCAAAGGACGACATTCCAAGCGATCGCAAGCGATCGTTTCGGCGGTCGTATGACATGCAAACAACTCTGAAAGTTTCCCTTATAGACGGGATTCTTCAACGATTTCGTCCCCGTTCGATCCCACAAGATCCTTGGCTCGTAAATAAGAAATTGGGAGTGGATTTGGCTCACTGAGAGCCCTTGGATGAAGCCATCAAGAGAGGAGGCTGGGGAGCCTTTTGATGCTACTTGGAGATGCTACTTGGAGATGCTACTTGGAGGACTTCAATCTACTCTCTTCTACATGCTGCAAGACGGAGGCTGCCAGAAGCGTAGTCTTCGATAGGACTAGCTATCCCCTCTTATTACGGCATTCTGCGATTCGGTCCACCGATATTGCCTCCTTACACATATACCCATGCATAAGTAGTGTAGCTCCTTGCTTGCGAGTACTTTGGATGAGTACTCACGGTTGCTTTCTTCCCCTTTTCCCCCTTTCCTTTCTTTTCGGTTGCCCCAACCGGATCTTTGGAAACCAGGGCAGGCGCCACCGTCGGCGGCGACTACTACACTGGAGGTGCCTCCTACTACGTGCGAGCTGCTGCGACGACGACGGGAGTAGTTTAGGAGGATCGAGGCGGGAGGCTGCGCCTCTTCGATCTGTATCCCGTTTGTGCTAGCCATCTTATGGCAACTTGTTTAACTTATGTCCGTACTCGGATATTGTTGCTTCCTTGACTTCGTCTATGATCGAGCACTTGTATTCGAGCCCTCGAGGCCCTAACTTGTTTTATGATGCTTGTATGACTTATTCATGTTTTTAGAGTTGTGTTGTGATATCTTCCGTGAGTCCACGATCTTGATCGTTGCGTTTGCGTGCATGATTAGTGTATGATTGAATCGGGCGTCTGAGATTGGTATCGAGCCCATTTGCTGTAGGAATCCCCTTTCCAACTCCTTGGCCGAAGTCGAGTCTAGGCATTGCAAAACTTTTACCAACTTGGCTGTGTGTCTTACGGGCACACGTCGCCATCGGGTGGTAGTAGGATCTTTTACTCCTTGACCTATACTCTGGGACTCTAACATCTCTTCTATTCGGGTTAAATGATTTTGCTAAAATCTAACTCTAGGTTCTCGTTACCACTTCCTGCCGGAGAGCCCTTTAATACGGATGATCGACTGCTTCAACGGAAGATTCTGACAATACTCTCGAATGATCCCTGCCATCCCTCTTGCAATTCCCCTTCCACCGTAAACCATTAAGGATAACCACTTACAGTTGTTATTCTTACATTCATCCTCAGTTGGTCTTGTTATTACAAGATACCCCGAAACACTCATTGTTGTTTCGATAATCCTTTGAGCTTACTGCCTTGCAGTTCTTGACACATGAATATCCCTACGGATAATTTCTCACACTTACCGAGTATCCACTCATCCCCAGTTGATTCATGTATGTCATCAATCTTCGAAATACCATTCGATCTTCCAAAAATCCTCAGGAGCCTATTGCTCTTGAAATTCTTGCTTGCTTACATTTTGGTTAATCCCATAAGTCTAGTAATCTTATTGGCATCCTTTGTCACTATCATTTAAGTCCGTTGATTCTATATGTGTGCGAATGCACGCAATCATCAGTTGATCCTTATAAATTATCTTCCCGCTCAGACGTCTTTCGAACATGAGCTGGTTCTCGGCTAATCAGATTGCCATCGATGGTACCCCTAAGTCTATTCAACTATTCCCTCCTTAATCAGAGCATTTGCTTCTGATCCCTTGAAATGGGAAATCATAAATCCTTTGCGATTGAGCTTTGAATAAGTTAGTTGTTTCTATCATATGATCTCCTTGCATTCTTTCTTCTTTTGATTGAGTACCGATGCTCACATCAGATCCCTTATGGACCACCAGATCCTTTGTTGGATTTTGTCTGACAACGCACTTCATATTCAATAACCTTACGAGCCTATTCTCGGGTACATAATGCCTTTGGTAAATTGTATCCTCTGCTTTCTCGACCATGCTCTGCCTTCGAGCTTGAGTAAAATTACTCCTAAAGATTGTGGTATATGTTTCTAAGATGCCCCGAAGGGTTGAACCTATTCCTTCTCTAAAACCGTGTGAACCCGAAAGTTTTCACGAGTCATATTCTCCTGGTGATTTACCAGATAAAATTTCAACACTACAACTCCATCGAAAATGAGGAGTGAATGATAGGTTATGCATTGGAGAAGTGGGAGTCGACCTTAAACTTTGTGTTCATGCCCATGGACACGATGTAGATCTTGTCATGTAAGCTTCTCGTAAACAATAATTATCCCCTTGATATAATTTCATCTTATATCGGGATTTGGTCTTTACAATCGTGGTTTCCGACCATATTGTTCTTCCTTGATCAATTTCTCGGACAAGTTCAAGCACTTGTCTTCTAGAAAGCAATAACCTAGTCCAACCTCTACTTTGATCTATCATCGAGTATTACCCCTGGTATCTCGAGATTATCAAGGAAGCGTGTTGCTTCCTATGAGTCTTCATCTAGTATTGCTTCTCGCCGTCTTGATTTTCCGGGTTACGAGTTATTAAACACTCAAAGACACCGATAAGCGACTCGAATCCGCATCGCGATTAAGCTACTCTTGGTAACCTTCATTACTTACGAGTTTGAACTCCATCACATCATTCCTAGCCTATTTGGCTATATCCTTGTCGTGTTGATTTTAACTATGCTACCTGGACCTTATTCCCAGAGCACAACTTTCGACGATGAGCTAATCTTACGTCGATCTTCCTCGTCATATCATTTCTCCTTGAACAACAAACTTGATTTTGAGTTTGTGTCGTACCCATGATTCCAATAACCTTCCGCTTCATCATTCCTTTGACCTGATGTCGTCGCTGATTGATTACATCTTCATGAAATCTCTTAACAAATGTGTTGTGATCATCATCGACCTTATGAGCTCTCCCAGGATATCAATTGAGTTCATGATGAGAAATACCATCCTTGCCCTCGATGATTTGTTTTATCATCGACCACTTTATTGCCTTCCGTTCAACACAAACTTGTTCGTGTTTTGTGTTATACCTTGAGATCCGTGCTATCTAGCCTTTGTTCTTTACCTTGGGGTATTACCATCTTTTATGTCAGGATTGTCATGAGAATTTCACCACCTCTTAAGAATTCTTGGTATAGTGATACTTCTCACCATCACCATTCTTTCTTGGTCCTCGTGTTGATTCCAATTGGGGTACCAACAAGTGAACGGTGTTGTTTGGATTCTTACCTTCTTGCAACCCTATTGCTTTCAAGTTAATGGTCGGCCGTTCATTCTTAGACTATTGATTATTGAATCACCATTCTGACATTGGTCGTGCAACCCAACCCATATTTCGGGCGCACCTTTCAACCAATGTTTAATTGTGTATGTTTTCCTCGAGCATACTTCATTACATCATTTGATATGGCAAATGTTATCTCCTTATCCACATAATTGTGGAGATCCATCTTTTAAATACCTCGATGAGTTATCGCTAAGTCTATCAGTCACCTCCTCATCCTCTTGTTGATTTAATGATGAACTCTTGTTTCGGAACTCGCTTCCATAGTTCATTTCCCGAGAATCTTCGATGTCATCTCGTCAATTTGTGTTGCACCTTTCTCCTCAGGCATCGTGAGTCTGAGTTATCCTGCCACCTATCCGAGCTGAATCTCGGTCAGATATGATGGTTGGAATATTTTTCCAAGAGTTATAACACTGGTCTTTTATGACCCGGTAAGGTGATGGCATGCCCAGCATACCTGGCCGGATGACCTGCTGATATAGTTTCCTTATTAGCAAGGTTATCCATTCTTCCATGAGGAAATTGTAAGACTTACTCTTCAAATTGTTCTTGATGGATCCTTTGTGTATCCAAAGTCTGACCTTTGCTTGAAGACCATGTCAATGCTATCTCGAAGCATGTCTGTGATACTCCGATCTTCAATAAGAACAGTTGAAGCAATGCTACCTTTTCTTTATCAAATATCCAAAACACCTTTGTTTGGGTAATGTCATGAACTTCCTCTCTCCTAATCTAAATGGTTTTCTACGTTATATCCTGTCATGGATATCATACTCTGTTTGTCCTTGGGAAGGAAATACTCCTGAAATATGTGTTTTAACACATTTTCCTTTCCATTGTTCTGTCTAATCTGATAATCATATTTTTCTTTCCATTTGTTGGGATAACGTTTCTTGTGATCTATATGATCTAAGCAGTAATATTCTCCTGCTTAGGTAAACACCTCGGTTTACAACTCTTTTAGTGTGACCCTGTTGCTATTGTTGAAAACATTCCGGTAACCATCGATGGATAAGAACTTTGCCTATTGGTTCGCCTCGTTCAACGAGCAAGAATTGGTTCTCTTTGTCCCTCGCCCTTGATACCGATGTGGTTGTTGACATAACCGACAGACTAACCTCTGGCATGCCTTTCTTACATGATTGTGCAAGATGTCAACACCCTTTCTACTTTTGACCCACATGGTGGGCCCATAACCCACAGTGCCACTGGATCAAAACCTGACTCTCCGGTACACCCCCCGTTTCCAAGGTTATTCCTCATGCTTGGCTTCGTGTGTAATTCGCGAGCCACCTTCCTAGTGATCTATTCTGGTATCAGACATAATACTTATTCTTGTTACTCTGTACCCCTTTCACACCTTGTGTCAGTGATCGAACGATTGTCTACCCGTTTGAAACTTCTTATTGTACCATATTACTTTGCTCTCCACATGTTTTATTTCTTCAACTCAAGAGATACTCATATGATCATTCGTGGGGTAACCCCCGATGATTACCCCTGGTAGCGTTCTATCGTTGTCAAGCTGCCGCTTTCCTATTCATAAGTACGTTGGAGATCCCGAAGAAAGGATGACGACGTGATCATGGTGACCTGAAGCAGAGAAATGAAGACAACAACGAAAATTGACCTCTTGAAAGGGCATCAAGACCGAGAAGACTTCGTTAGGTTTCGCTACCAACACTTTCCCCCTTACTCCACCGCTTAAATCTGGGGCGAGATTTCTTGTAATGGAGGAGAATTATGACGCCGGATAATTAAGCTACTGATGATCCCGCTAATGATGCCACATCACCCGATTCTTGTGGATAAACTTCGCGTTAGTTGAAACCTAGTTCGAATTTCAAATTTAAAATCGAGGGAAACTATAAAAGTTTTCAAACATTAAAATTAAAATGTTCGGAGTGTGCCAATTAATGCTTAAGTATTTGTGGTGAAGAAACCACGCTTTTACAAAATGCCTAAATACTTTAAAATAAATAAAAACAGAAAAGAAATGAGAAGAAAATAAATAAAAAGGAAAAGACAAACAGAAAACAAAATAAAGAGAGAGAGCAACCCCCCTCCCTGGACCGAACCCACCTGGGCCGGCCCACCTAACCCACCATTGCCAGCCCAGTTACCCCCTCGCACCGGTCTCTCTCCGCCTGTTCCTCGGTCTCGAGGCCGCTCTGAGGGTTAAATCATTGCCGACCACCTCGCCGGCAACGCCATGGGTGGATAAGAGCGCCCCCCTCTGGCTCCTCGAGGCCTTCCCCACCTACCTCCACTCACTCACAGATTCCCCTTGCCCTCTCCGCCCGCTCCTCGCCTCTACCCCCTCGTTCCCCATCGATGCTCCAGCGCGGTCGCCGCCGTTCTTTGTCGTCCCCGCGGCTACCAGCGTCCCCGAGCCTGGCAACCGAGCCTGGGAGGCGCGCCGTCCTCCACTTCATCGTCCTCGTCCGTCAGCTGGAGTCGGGGAGGTCGGCGACGTCAGCATCGCCCTCTTCCCCTTCTCGGTGGTCACCGACGATCACCGGAGCCACAGGCCTCCCTCTGCGCTTCCGTTCACTCGAGGGCCTCCGTGTGCCGCGACGTAAGCCTCCGCACCCTCCTCCTTCCTCTGGTTCCTCCTCATGCACCGTAGATGGCCCGCGGTGCTGCCATCGCCATTGCCGCATGCGGCCTCGTCCGCGAGCTCATTGCGCTCACCCCGTCCATCTCCGAGCCAAGTCGTGGCCTCCGTCGAGTTGCCGGAGGTCCGTAGAGCCCGCTAGCGCCGTTTGTCAACTAGAACGCAGCCCGTAGCATGGTTTTCGGAGATGCCCGTATTCCGGCGCCGCCCGCGGTCGTCGTTGAGCTCCACTCCGGCCACCCCCGCACCTGGGATCACCCTAGATCGACGCGGGACGATCTACTCGTTCGAACGCCACCGAAAACGCGCGGAATGGTGCACTATGCTGGAAATCCGTGCAACTCCGGCGAACTTCCGCCGCGGAAATGGTCGCCGGCGTGATTCCGGCGACGTCACCGACGTGGCACCCGCGTGGCACCGCTGGGCCTTGTTGGTGGGCCCAAGGCCCCTGTTGACCGATTAGTGAGTCGACTTGTCGGCTGGGCTGGTCGGCGGTGACCGAACCCCATCTTTAAACTAATTAATTTAGTTAATCTAATTAATCTGGGCTAATTAGTCACTGACTAATGGGACCCACACTTAGTTAATTCTAAATTAGTTTAAAACAAATTCTATTTCACCTCTGTCTCAATGACATGTGGGTCCCACTGGACCCACAGTCAGTTTTGACTCTAGTCAACCGCACTGTTGACTGCTGACATCACACATACATCATGATGACGTCATCCCATACTATTCTGGATAATGTTGATTTAAATTAATTAAATAAATTCCAGAAAATGATTAAATCTTTAGAAAATCATATCTTTTAATCCGTAACTCGGATGAAAATACTTTCTACATGAAAGTTGCTCGGAACGACGAGACGAATCCGGATACGTAGCCCGTCCGTCCACCACACATCCCTAGCATAGCAAACCCGCAACTTTCCCCTCGGTTCATCTCGTAGAAAACACGAAACAAGGAATACTTTCTGGATGTTTTCCCCCTTCACCGGTATCACCTCATACGCGTTAGAACACGTCTAGCTCGCTTGTTGACTGTTATGCACTTGCTTGCTATGTATTTCTTGTTTCTCCCCCTCTTCTCTCCGGTTGCCCCGTGGCGATCTTGATGCCCTGTGGGCGACTACGTCGCGGCGACCCCTCCTTGTGCGAGCAACCAGGCAAGCCCCCCCTTGATCACGGATATCACCTATTCTCCTCTATCTTGCTTGCATTAGAGTAGTGTAGCATATTCTTGCTTTCCGTTGATCCTAATCGATGCATAGCGACATTGTTGCTACATCTGTTTGATACCTTACGCAATCCTAAATGCTTAGTATAGGATGCTAGTTTATCACCATTGGCCCTACATTCTTGTCGATCGCCTTGCTATACTATTGGGCGTGATCACTTGGGAGGTGATCACGGGTATATACTATACATACATACATACTACGAGATGGTGACTAAAGTCGGGTCCGCTCGAAGAGTACCCGAGTGATTCCGCAGTTAAATGAAAGGACCTTTGTCCGACGGCCCTCTGTGTGGATCTTTGTGGCGGAGCGGCAGGCAGGTTGAGACCGCCTAGGTGAGAGGTGGGCTGGCACAGTCGGCGTCATGCGTTGCTTCATAATAACACGCTTAACGAGATCTTAGTATTTGATCGAGTCTAGCCATTTGGTCTATACGCACTAACCATCTCTGGCAGGGAGTAGTTATGGGTATCCCGGCGTCGTGGTATCGGCGAAGCCTTCTTGGCGTCGGCGACCAGTGGTGGCGGCCGGATTGGGCGTAAGCTTTGCACTTGTATTAAGGGGCTAGTTACGCTTTCGACAGCGACATAGCGTCTTGGTGTGCAAAGGCGATGGGCGGACCCTGCTCCATAGGAGTTAGACCGGCGTCTTGACCTCTGTTGTGCCTAGGTGGGGCTGCGGCGTGTTGATCTTCGAGGCGGGCATGACCGGAAAGTGTGTCCGGCCAAATGGGATCAAGCGTGTTGGGTTATGTGGTGCACCCTGCAGGAAGTTTATCTATTGAATAGCCGTGTCCCTCGGTAAAAGGACGACCCGGAGTTGTACCTTGACCTTATGACAACTAGAACCAGATACTTAATAAAATACACCCAGATAAGTTCCACAAACAACCCGGTGATCGCTTTTCCACAGGGCGACGAGGGGAGGATCGCCGGGTAGGATTATGCTATGCGATGCTACTGGAGATGCTACTTGGAGATGCTACTTGGAGGACTTCAATCTACTCTCTTCTACATCTTTGCAAGGCGGAGGCTGCGAGCGTAGTCTTCGATAGGACTAGCTATCCCCTCTTATTACGGCATTACGTAGTTCGGTCCACTAATATGGCCCTTTACACATATACCCATGCATATGTAGTGTAGCTCCTTGCTTGCAAGTACTTTGGATGAGTACTCACGGTTGCTTTCTCCCCATTTTCCCCTTTCCTTTCTTTACGGTTGTCGCAACCAGATCTTTGAGCCAGGCCGGACGCCACCGTCGGCGGCGACTACTACTGGAGGTGCCTACTACTACGTGCAAAGTGCTGGCGGCGACACGGGAGTAGTTTAGGAGGATCGAGGCAGAGGCTGCGCCTCTTCGTCTGTATCCCGGTTTGTGCTAGCCTTCTTAAGGCAAACTTGTTTAACTTATGTACGTACTCAGATATTGTTGCTTCCGTGACTTCGTCTATGATCGAGCACTTGTATTCGAGCCCTCGAGGCCCCTGGCTTGTATTATGATGCTTGTATGACTTATTTATGTTTTTAGAGTTGTGTTGTGATATCTTCCCGTGAGTCCCTGATCTTGATCGTACACGTTTGCGTGCATGATTAGTGTACGATTGAATCGGGGGCGTCACACACTGAGAGCCCTTGGATGAAGCCATCAAGAGAGGAGGCTGGGGAGGCTCCATATATATAATCTCCATACCCTCGCTGACATGCAAACAAATCTAAAAGTTGCCCTTATAGACGAGATTCTTCACCGATTTTGTCCCTGTTCGATCCCACAAGATCATTGGCTCGTAAATAAGAAATTGGGAGAGGATTTGGCTCATTGAGAGCCCTTGGATGAAGCCATCATGAGCGGAGGCTAGGGAGGCTCCATATATATCTTCTCCAAACCCTAGCCATCATGACCATCATCATCTACATCATCTCATTCATTCACATCCCATCTCCATTGCCGCTACACCATAAGAGAAGGAGGGACAACGTCAAGGGAAGAAGGAGGAGGCTCCACCACCATGTGTACTGGCCTTTGGGTCAGTGCCCTCGCGCTGGCGCCATCACCGGCACCGCCCCAGTTCCATCACCACCAGCGGCGCCACCACCATCACCACCGCGCCGCCGTCTCCACCATGCCTTCTTCCTTCACCGGCTTGATGTCGGCTTGTAACTTGTCCCTAACCTTCATGTCTTTGATCGAGTAGTTGTACTAGTTCTTGACGATATGGTTGAACCCTTTGTGATATTTGTTGCGATCCAATATTATCTATTCATGATTCATGTTAGTACCCTTCCCGAATGTTGAGAAGAGCGTTCACTAACATTTGTGCCTTGTGACATGAAGTATATTACAGTCGTTGTGAAGGGTTGGGGCATTTGGGTAATTTGAGGTGACAGTAAAATGCTCGATTCATTAGTGATGGCATTGACGTTTACCTCTTCTTTATCTTTCATGACGGAGATGAGTTCATCAAGCTTGGCTGTCAACTCCGCATTGTTCTCTTCAGTTGCATTCACTCTTTTTTGTGTGGTAGCTCTTTCAACATGCCATTGGGCATGGTTTTCTTGCATATCATCAAGTAGTTTCTTGACATCGTGTGTGGGCTTTCCCGTAATTATTCATCCTACAGATGTATCAAGTATAGTTTTTGACATATGATTAAACCATTATAAAACATATGAAGGGTTAACCATTCATCCATTCCATGATTAGGTATGGCTTCTTTCATTCTATCCCATGCAAGCACTAGTGGCTCACGCTCTTCCTTCTTGAAACCTATAATCTGAGAACGAAGTTGCATATTTTTGCAAGTGGACAAAACTTAGATAAAAATTTGTGCAACAATCAGCCCAAGAAGTTATATTGCCTCTAGGTAAAGCTAGAAGCCATTCTTTTGCTTTTCCTCTCAGAGGGAAAGGAAATAGACGCAACTTTAGAGATTCTGGGTCATAATCCTTAATGCATGTCATGTTGCACAGTTCAGTAAAATTATGCAAGTGCATACTGGCATCATCAAAAGCAGAGGCTCCAAATTGGTCATATTGAACCATGGAAACTAAGTTCGGTTTGATCTCATATTCAGCGGTTGCAACCTTAGGCTGTGTTATGGGTTCACGCATAAAGTTATTACTGGGAGTAGCAAAACTTCCAAGATTACGAGCCATGGTAATCTTTTTGGGGTTTTCAACTGACAAGACTTGCAACAAAAATAAAACTTAAACTTAAATTGAAAACTTAAACTTCAACATAAGAACACTAAACTCCTCCCCGACAACGGCGCCGGAAAAAGGGCTTTCTACTTCCTTTTTAGTGATCCGGTAAAGGAAAAAGATTACCCCAATATATTTCCCCAAAGAGGTTACCTTGGGTTATCAAACCCTTGAGAAGCAGGTGCCCTTGAAGCGATGGTCTCTAGCAAGCTTCTGTCAAGGAAATAATTCTAGCTTTCGACCAAATCAATCAAGCTAGATGTGATGAAGCACTTATAATAGAAATAGGTACGAGTATGAGGTCTTAATGCTTACAACCACATATTTGCGTTGGGACCAAATATGATCTTAATTTGTGTGCTGGAAGTCACCCATCGAGATGTGCTTGTTATGAACCAAAATGGGGGATGTTTCCAAATAATATTCTGACTGGTACGAGTCCTGAATCAAGAATCAATTGTCCAACCGAATGCCCTATCCATCGCGCGGGGTTGCCTCGATAATTAAGATTATAATAATCAGCCAAGAACTTTGAGCGTTTAATGGTTACACCTCATGAAACCCCAAGGATTGGATCCGTGTTACTGTACTAAATCATTCTATCATTGGCGTTCAGAATAACACTTCACATTCCTAGCCCTTAGCCTCTCTGTGGCTCTATCTCCATGATCCCGGGTACCTGCAGGGATGAAGATCGCGGACGAGACAAGAGACATATACGGAACAATTTTATTTCACACATATGGGACGTTAATTCAAAGCACTTCCATTGATCCCTATAGCAAATATAGCAGGTTGCAAGACCTATGACTCAACCCATACCTTCAAACTACTCACACATGAAGATCAGATCGCATGAAGAACACATCTTGGAGATCGATTGATTGATAATATGTCTTATAATGGATGCCTTGTGCGATGCAGGATTATAAGTATGATCTAGAGAGGAAGCACTATGGTGGTGATGGTGGCTATGAAGATGGAAATGGCGGCGACTAGGGTTGATGAGAGGGGATGAAGATGGCTCTGTTCTGGCTTCGCTCGCGGATGTCCAGTTGACATTTCATTGTGATCCCCTTTATAAAAGTTGTTCAAGTGGACAAGGAGCATCGGAATCCATGCCATACGACCGCTCATACAAGCACTTGCGGTTGTGTGAAACATTGCCTTTTGTGTTTTCTTCACTAGTGCACCTCCTAATGATTTCTTCTATCTCCTTTTCCACTCATTTCCATGTTCATGCGTGATCTCTTCCCTTTTTAGCCCATTTCATGTGGGAACACATCAAAGAAAGGATTTTTGAAATCCTTTGCATTCGTTAGTCATTAATAGCAATATCAGAGCGAATATCTCAACTTTAATGAAATATATCATTTTGAACAAAGGGTGAATGAGTGTAACACTCATCAGATGGCGGGACACGAGCTGCCGGGGCGGAGAAACGACGAGATCCATGAGCTGGAGAAAAAGGTAGGGGTTTAAGCAGAGGGGAGAATGTGCGGTCTGTGCAAACGTGTGGTTCATGCGAAGGGATAAGGAGAGTGGAGAGCAGTGAGTGGGGCCAGCGTGACACGCGTTGAGCAAAGAGAGCGGTTTATGGGAGGAAGAAATCAATCGGTTGAAAGCAAATGTTTTCCTTGACGAATTTGAGCTATTGTTCATCGCTCTAGGTTGTGACTGTGACATAATGAATTTCATCCAAATATCCATCGCTGCTCCATGCCTACGCTTCTCATAATATTATCTTGCTTGAGTTACTACTATTGCTGCTAGTACAATTGCTACTAAACTGCTACTCGTTTACTGTTACTGCAGTTGAGACTACTATCAAAACTATCATATTACCATGCTACTAATATATTGCTACAAGGAAGTGACTTCTCATGTGTGGTTGAATTGACAACTCAACTGTATTCTTTGTCCCCTTGTGTTGAATCAATAAATTTAGGTGAAATACTACCCTTAAAAACTGTTGCGATCTTCTATACTTGTGGGCCATCAGGACCTAAAAGCAAAAGAACTTGATGAGGGCAGAAAAAGCATCATATAGTAGGGACTGTGATCCGGTGACTTGCTGTGGGCGAGTCACCGGTGAACAGTATGGTGACTTGCCCCACTCTCTAATCCGTTCGATATGAAATCAATGGACGGATCAACATGAATAGTGAGCAGCTACAGTATCTCGCGAACAGTACCCGCCCTGCGTGGAGCCTGCAAACAGTACCCCAACGAACAGTGTTCCTACAGTACCATGTGCTACAGTGTTTGATCCGGACTGCTAGTTCCTAATCAAACGGACGATTTGCCGCAAGTTACAGCGTGACTCGCCCACAACCAGTCACCTGATCCCAGTCCATATAGTAGACAAAGATGCGTTGTGAGCCCGTGAGGACCTTGTGGCTCGTTGTCTCAGGATCATCCACACACTCTTCATGCACCTTGCCATCTCATGTTATATTGGCCTTCAGCCGCTGGAGACAACGTCGGCAAATAACGACTAGTGCTAGTACTTTTTTTCCTCTTTGGAGAAGGGAAAAAAGTCAAGCGGTTTCAACATACTCCTTATGTTGTGCTAATGAAAGATGACATCCTCGTCAAATTCGAGACCAAACTCGAACATAAATTTTGTATGGCAGATGGGGAGCGGTCAAATTTACATTTATAGCATAATTTATATGCTCAACTTGGAAGGCAAGAAGCATCAAGGAAAAAACTTAAAAAAAAAAGCACAAAATCGTTCCTCATTCTCCATCTACTCCACCAAACCCCAATCCCCATCTCTCTCCCCCTAGGCTCACCTTCGCCGTCGGTCGGGCTCCCTCTCCGACACGCCGCCGTCGATACATCCACCCGAGGTATCTGCATCTCTACCCCTCCCCATCTTTCCAGGCGGGTGGATCTGCTCGCCTAACCCTATGGATAGCGGGATCCCTCCGTCCTGTTGAAATTTCCACCCGTATTCCCTGCTGCGTCTGTCGAGATCGCTCAGGCACTGATGCGTTTTGGTATTGAGATTGGCAGGCATGGCGACGGCGTTCAAGGCGTTCGTGAACAGCCCCGTCGGCCCCAAGACCACCCACTTCTGGGGCCCCGTCGCTAACTGGGGCTTCGTCCTCGCGGTACGCACTCCGTCGATCCTGTATCTTGTTTCTTCCCTACAAAACCTGTGCAATTGGTCGATTGCAACAACGAGAATATTGTAATTTCCCACTGTGACGGTGTTATCTAGGCGAAGATTTTGCAATCTACCGAGAGAATCTGAGTCCTGTCCCTTTCTTGGGCTTGTATGATTAATGTACATGTATCAGGAAATTGGTTCTGCTTGACGAACATCTCCTAGATAGTTTGTTTTAGGATGCTACAGTGGGAGCTCTTAAAGAAAAAGGATTTTAGTTATTGTTCTGTCAGTATCGTATATAAAGTGAATTTCAGGTTGGGAAAGATGATGTTCAATGATTAACCAGCCTCTTTGGGTCAATGTATCTGTAAAAACTATACTTGTAGATGTTGTTAGTTGTGACAGTAATATGTATGGATTTATGCGTCTTTTGGGGTGCTTGACGACTGCTTATGGAGCTAAACATGTGCAATTTGTTGCATCATGATATCTTTTTCTGATGGTTAATAGTAATATGCATTAGTGTTGGTGAACCTATAAAATTGTTTATCCTTCACATAAACCACCTCGGAATTGTTCATGACTGTCACGTAAAGAGACGTGACACATTAACACATTCATTTAAGTGTTATATATCAATGTGGGAGTATTTTCTCCGGAAGTATGGATTAGGCCTCCGTAATTGATTAACCTTCTTATGCTCTACCTTGATTTTATTTATCCTTAGTGGACATCGGGTCAGTATCATGTATAAATCATTCTAACTGTTATTTTTGGTTATAGGGTTTGGTTGACTTGAACAAGCCTCCTGAGATGATATCTGGCAATATGACAGCCGGTAGGTCAAATACTCAGCAATTTGTCTCGCAGTTCACAATTCCTGTTTGATGAACAGATCGAACTATCACTAATGCCTATGGTTTTCTGCAGCCATGTGTGTGTATTCTGGGCTCTTTATGAGGTTCGCGTGGATGGTACAGCCCCGGAACTACTTGCTCCTGGCATGCCATGCCTCCAACGAAACCGTTCAGCTCTATCATTTATCTCGCTGTGCTAGGGCTCAGGGGTAAGATCTAAGCTGTGTGCAGTAAAATTGTTCCCACTTCCTACCATAGTCGCAATCACCAAAACTTTACCAGATAAATGGCTTTATATTTTGCTTTTATCCCCAATCGAATCGATCAAACTCTTGCGTGTTGTAGCAATGTAGCATGTTACGTGATGATAACGATGTCTGCGTTTGGATTTGGCAGGTATCTGGGTTCCAAGAAAGAGCCGGAGGCCCAACAGTAAAGGGTGTGGTGTTTCTGAAGTCCGAGGAGCCTTGATTCCGCAGCCAGCCTTTCAATAAGTAAAATGTGTTTCCGAAGCGTTGCAATGCCCTTCATGAGAAAAAACCTATAAAGTGGAAATTTCTATTTCTATGATACTCATGCCTGCAATGTAGCATTACAGCTTTCTTTTTCCTGAATCATGGTACATGACATATTTTTTCTTGCCAATGCACATAGCCGGGGTTCAAGTTATCGACCCTGGAGCCACTCCTTGATTTTACTGTTGATTTCCACCACGTCCATAGTATCTTTTGCCTTGCCCCCGCCACAAAGTTGTGTACACCACAGCCACGATCTTTGCAGTTTTGGATGACCCCCCTCGGTTCCATTTGTTTATCAAGGGTATCTACAGTGCATGGGATATCCAGCGGATCTACCTTTCGTCGTTGCTTCGAGATTCATGCTATGTTTTTTTTTTTGGTTTTGCCTAAAATTTGTCTTGTTTCATGCGTGTTGCATAATGTTTCATTGGTTTTTTTCCTTTTTCTAAAGTGTATCATCATAATGTTTTGATCGTGGATGTTAGAATATACTCCTTCTGTTCCTAAATATTAGTCTTTTTAGACATTTCAAATGGACAACAACATACGGGTGTATATAGACATATTTTAGAGTGTAGATTCACTCATTTTGCTCCGTATGTAGTCACTTGTTGGAATCTCTAGAAAGACTTATATTTGGGAACGGAGGGAGTACTACGCAATTGGATTGTTGAATAAAGTACTCCCTATATAAAGAAATATAAGAGCGTTTATAGATCACTAATCTAAATATAAAAGCGTTTAGATCACTAATCTAAATGCGAAGGATGATATTTATTAGTAATGAGGTTCATTGAACATCTGCTAGCTGCCCGGGGCATGACAATGGGCCCTCCTTTTCATGTACTAAATCGACATAGTACAGATCGGCGATAGGCTATCCGAGGCATCAAACATATCTCAGACCGTCACTCCCCGATCGCTCGAGTGCCTGTATTGCCCCGGTTGTGATCTCGTGTCTAAGAGCATCTACATCCAAACTTTGCAAATCGGCTCCTTAACCAAACTTTGCAAATCGGCTCCTCAAACGCCGGTCAAGTCTTAAATTTGTCTTTTGATAACCGCACACCTCAATTATTATATCTTAAACCCATATAAACTCATGCAACTACGTCGATGCATTACACATATCGTTTGGCTACTCCATCACTACTAACATGCCATCGGCATGGTTGGCTATGATGGACATCATCCACGGTGGCGCACTTGCCGTCCTTCTAGCGGAAGTACCGGTCGAAGACGCGGTAGGGATCGAGCTGAATCTGCTCGTTGCCCGAGTTGTCCTCGCCGTTGCTGTCCTCCTTCGGTGGCGGTCCGACCATGGCATGGATCGCCCGATTCTGCTCTCGGGCGGGGGCGCACGTGACTCGGCGGCCTTTATCCTCTCCTTCCCACGTCCGTTCCCAGTGGGACTCATAGTCCACCCGATCGGTGATGGGGAAGGAGAGATCCGCTGCCCACCATGCCGGAAACGGCCGGAAATCGCCGCAGGTGAGCTTGAGTGGCCGAGGGAGTGGAATGGAGTGTGAAATGGCTAGGTTTGGTCCGGCAAACGGATGGGGACGAATATATGTGGGGTCGGGTGGGCGGTGGGCGATGCGGCGTGGGGGCGCGCCTATATTTAAATTTGGATATGAGGGTGCTTGTCGGTAGGCGTTTGAGTCCCGTTTTGAGGTGTCTATCAGGGTCGAAATTTCGTAACCGGTCAGTGCGCGGGTTTGTGGCGTCCGGCTGTAGATGCTTTAACCTATGAGCTTTGTCGGTGCCTTTATAAAATACTCTTGGTCTGAGTTATATGTGTTCGTTTCAAACACCCCTTTTGAATACTCCAGTCTACTATAGTCCTATACACAAATTAATCTAAAAAAAAAATAGTCCTATACACAAATTCGACAGAATCCAGTAGCCGCTGGGATTCAAGGAGGGGCCGAACGTCCCAACCAGCCGGGAGAGGAGGATGTGTCCAATGGTGCTACTCGGTTCTCCACGCTCGCAATTGCAACAGCGGTGATCGGGACGAACGGGACGGGGCCCGGTCGGGTCGACTCCTCGCCGTGGCGTGCTGATCCAAACGAACGCTGACGCGTGCGGACAATAAATGCAACAGATCGTGCGGAAGAGAGAAAGCAGCAACAACAAAAAGAAACGGCAGAGCAGCAGCAGGTCAGCTGCTTACTTCAACAAACAGAAAGAGAAGAAGCGAAGATTGCTACGAGAGGAGCTCTCTAGGCCATCTCTATTGACCAGGTGCTGGTGTACCGGGGATCCAATTTGGCTCCCGGGAGCACGTGCTTCTACGTGCGAAAAATGATTTTTAAAATGTCAAAAAAATTCCAACAAATTTTTTATTTATTCATAGTCGCATCCAAATGTTACCTTCAAAGTTTTAGGCAAAAAGGTTAAACATTTTGGCTGTGCAAAAGATAAATAAATTCAACACCAAATGTTACCTCAATTTTTTTTTACTGACGAGACACTACTGCTTTGTTCCGTATGAAAATTGCCAAGCATTCTTGCGACACTAACAAGAACATCCAAAAAAATCTAGAATTTTTTTAAAACAGTGCACCACTTTTTTAGGTATTGTTCATCCGGGAGCAAATGCTCCCAGGAGCCAAAACGCCCCCTCCCCGTGTATTCGCTTAAGGACTCCCAGCCATAACCACCAGTTCCTGGCTGTTAAGCTTGGCGAGATTTAGATTGGCCCCATGGATCATCATTAGTCTTACCTGCGCACATTATCCTCACTTGTGCGCATCCGGGGTCACTTTCTCAATTGGTCATTCATCCTCAAATTGCTTCGCCAAGATGTCACGTGCGCTCCCACTTCAAAGGAACCGACGTCCTCGTCGGCTCAGTAGGAACGTTCACTCTTAGCACCCATCTATGCATGCCAGTATCAACATCTACATGTGCTCATGCCGTGGGCCACGATGAGCGATACGGGCCAGTTACATGTCTGTGCCACTGACCTGCACACACTCGTGTAACCGTGAGGGCCGATTCTGATATCATTTGTAACACCCCGACCATAGCCACCGGTTCTCGGCTGTTATGTCTGGCGAGATCTAGACTAGCCCACAGAACTACACCGTCTTTTGTGATTCCTTGAGGATGGACTTCCGAAAAAGAAGGAATTCATTGTTGGTATGAGTCAACATGCTGCGAATCGCGGGACCTATGTGTCACATCCTCAAGTAATCTATTATTCCTATCAAGCTAGAATGTCACATGCTACGAGTCGTGGGACCTATGTATCAAGAAAACATCCTTTTTCTTTATCTTCGAGAGAAATCCAATCTATTCATCAATCATGGTACTACAGAGAACACTAGAGGTAATAAAAATTACAATCTGGTCTATGGGCCACCTAGCAAGAACTACAAGTACTGGAGCGAGCCGTCATCGCCCCTCTCTTACCGGAGCCGGGCAAACTTTTTTGTTGTAGGCAGTCGGGAAGTCGTTGTGCTGAGGTCCCAAAAGACCAGGGCACGAGAGCAGCAACCATCACCCGTTGAAGAGAGTTGTAGATTGGAAAGATCAAACCTGTAACCACACGAACGGAGGCGAACAAAATCTGAATCCAAATAGATCCACCAAAGACAAGCACCGACCGAATCTCGCGAGATCTGACGAAGACACACCTCCATATGGCATGTCTCCGTATATTGAGCGCCCTCCATGCCATATACGGAGACATGCCATATACGGAGGGCGCTCCATTTTATTATGATTTTTGACAATATGGCGAGTCTTTTAAGGTGTTTTTTGTTGTTGTTAGAATCGTCATATTTGACGGTTATTATGGCAACTTTTTGAAGCTAGAGTTGTTCTAAGGCCTTGTACAATGGGAGGTGCTTAGAGAAATAAATTAGGCTTTTCTTAAGCACCAATGTTTATTTCTACAGAGTAGACGCTTAACTAAGCGTCTCTTTTGTAGAAATAGACACCGGTGCTTTAGAGAATCCGGTTTATTTTTCTAAGCATCTTTCTAAGCACCTCCCATTGTACAAGGCCTAAAAGACACCGATAAAATGCCCCGAGGCGCTAGTTCTTGAAGGAAATATGCCCTAGAGGCAATAATAAAGTTATTATTTATTTCCTTATTTCATGATAAATGTTTATCATTCATGCTAGAATTGTATTAACCGGAAACATGATACATGTGTGAATGAATAAACAAACAACATATCACTAGTATGCCTCTACTAGACTAGCTTGTTAATCAAAGATGGTTATGTTTCCTAACCATGAACAAAGAGTTGTTATTTGATTAACAAGGTCACATCATTAGTAGAATGATCGATTGACATGACCCATTCCATTAGCTTAGCACACGATCGTTTAGTATGTTGCTACGCTTTTATCCATGACATATACATGTTCTGTAACTATGAGATTATGCAACTCCGTTTACGGAGGAACACTTTGGGTGCTACCAAGCGTCACAGCGTGAATGGGTGATTATAAAGGAGTACTACAGGTGTCTCCAAAGCGGATGTTGGGTTGGCGTATTTGAGATTAGGTTTTGTCACTCCGATTATGGGAGAGGTATCTCTGGGCCCTCTCGGTAATGCACATCTTTGAAGCCTTGCAAGCACTACAACTAATGAGTTAGTTGTGAGATGATGTATTACGGAGCGAGTAAAGAGACTTGCGATAGCGAGATTGAACTAGGTATTGGATACCGACGATCGAATCCGGGCAAGTAACATACCGATGACAAAGGAACAACGTATGTTGTTATGCGATCGACCGATAAAGATCTTCGTAGAATATGTAGGAACCAATATGGGCATCAGGTCCGCTGTTGGTTATTGACCGAGAATAGTTCTAGGTCATGTCTACATTGTTCTCGAACCGTAGGGTCCCATGCGCAAGGTTTCGATGGCGGTTATTATGAGTTTATGTATTTTGATGTACCGAAGAAGTTGAGTCCGGATGTGATCACGGACATGACGAGGAGTCTCGAAATGGTCGAGACATAAAGATTGATATATTGGAAGCCTATGTTTGGAGTTGGAATGGTTCGAGGAAAACAGAAATTCTGGAATCTTAGGGAGGTTACGGAACCCCCGGGGTAAATGGGCCTCGATGGGCCTCGAGAGGAAGAGGAAGGGCCGGCCAGGGGTGGCGCGCGCCCTCCTCCCCAGTCCGAATAGGACAGGAGGCGGCCCCTTCTCTCTTCCCCCTCCCCCAATCCTATTCCAACTAGGAAGGGAGTCCTACTCGGTGGGAGTAGGACTCCTCGGCCGCCTCCTCTAGGGCCGCCGGCCTCCCCCTCCCTCCTTTATATCACGGGGCAGGGGGCACCCTAGAACACACAAGTTTGATCTACGGATCGTTCCTTAGCCGTGTCGGTGCCCCCTCCACCATATTCCACCTCGGTCATACCGTCATGAAGCTTAAGCGAAGCCCTGCGCGAGTGAAACATCAAAATCGTCACCACGCCGTCGTCTTGTGGAACTCTCCCTCGACACTCGGCTGGATCGAGTCGAGGGGCGTCATCGAGCTGTCGTGTGTCAAGAACTGGGCGCCGGAGTAATGGCGCCGGGATCGGTCGGATCGCGAGGAGAGCGTCTGACTACTTCCTCTACGTTGTGATCGCTTCGCCGGGTCTCGAGTGCGTGGACAACACTCTCCCTCTCGTTGCTATTCATCATCATGATCTTGCGTGTGCGTAGGAAATTTTTGAAATTACTCGTTCCCCAATGATGGCATCGAGCCTAGGTTTTATGGTTTGATGTTTTGCGAGTAGAACACAAGTGAGTTGTGGGCGATACAAGTCATACTACCTACCAGCATGTCATACTTTGGTTCAGCGGTATTGTGAGATGAAGCGGCCGGACCGACATTACTGCGCGACGCTTCGCGAGACTGGTTTCACCGCTTCTGAGCACTCGTTGCTTAAAGGTGATTGGTGGGTGCTGTCTCTCTCACTTTAGTTGAACCGAGTGTGGCTCGCCCGGTCCTTGAGAAGGTTAAAGCGGAGTCTATTTGTGAAATATCGTTGTGGTTTTGATGCGTAGGTGAGGCTGGTTCTTGCTTAAGCCCGTAGCAGCCACGTAAAATTTGCAACAACAAAGTAGAGGGCGTCTAACTTGTTTTTGCAGGGCATGTTGTGATGTGATATGGTCAAGGCGTGATGCTATATTTTATTGTATGAGATGATCATGTTTTGTAAGCGAAGTTATCGGCAGCTGGCTGGAGCCATATGGTTGTCGCTTTATTGTATGCAATGCAATGCATACTGTAATGCTTTACTTTATCACTAAGCGGTAGCGATAATCGTAGAAGCATAATATTTGGCGAGGCGACAACGATGCTACGATGAAGATCAAGGTGTCGCGCGGTGGCGATGGTGATCATGGTGGTCTTTGCAAGATGGAGATCATGAAGCACAAGATGATGATGATCATATCATATCACATATATTGATTTGCATGTGATGTTTATCCTTTTATGCATCTTATCTTGCTTTGAGTGGCGGTAGCATTATAAGATGATCTCTCACTAAATTATCAAGAAGTGTTCTCCCAGTATGCACCGTTGCCAAAGTTAAATCGTGCCCGGACACCATGTGATGATCGGGTGTGATAAGCTCTCGTCCATCTACAGCGGGTGCAAGCCAGTTTTGCACATGAGAATACTCGGGTTATACTTGGCGAGCCTAGCATATGCAGATATGGCCTCGGAACACGGAGACCAAAAGGTCGGCGTGAATCATATAGTAGATATGATCAACATAAGATGTTCACCATTGAAAACTACTCCATTTCACGTGATGATCGGTTATGGTTTAGTTGATTTGGATCACGTGATCACTTGGATGACTAGAGATGTCTTTCGAGTGGGAGTTCTTAAGTAATATGATTAATTGAACTTAAATTTATCATGAACTTAGTACTGATAGTATCTTGCTTGTTTATGTTTGATTGTAGATAGATGGCTCGTCTTTGTTGTTCCATTGAATTTTAATCGTTCCTTGAGAAAGCAAAGTTGAAAGATGATGGTAGCAATTACGGATTGGGTCCGTAACTTGAGGATTATCCTCATTGCTGCCTGGAAGAGTTCGTCTGGATGCACCGCTAAGTGCGAACTGCTGCATTGATGCTGGCGGCGGCGTTAGAACGTCTGGCGAGCAAAAGCGATGACTACTCTATAGTTCGATGTGCCATGCTACGGCTTAGAACCGGGACTTCAACGGCGTTTTGAGCGTCATGGAGCATATGAGATGTTTCGGGAGTTGAAGTTGATATTCAACAGAATGCGGATTGAGAGATATGAAGTCTCCAATAAGTTCTATAGCTGCAAGATGGAGGAGAATAGTTACATTAGTGAGCACATACTCGAGAATGTGCGGGTACTACAATCACTTGACACAATTGGGAGTTAATCTTCCGGATGATTGTGTCATTGACAGAATTCTTCAATCACGCCACCAAGCTACAAAGGCTTCGTGATGAACTATAATATGCAAGGGCTAGTAAAGACTATACCGAGCTCTTCGCAATGCTAAAGGCTGCGGAGGTAGAAATCAGAAGGAGCATCAAGTGTTGATGGTCGATAAGACCACTAGTTTCAAGAAGAAAGGCAAAGGGAAGAAGAAGGAACTTCAAGAAGAACAGCAAGCAAGTTCTTTGCTCGGAGAAAAAACCCAAGTCTGGACCTAAGCCTGGCCGAGTGCTTCTCTTGCAAGCGGTAGTCCTTTGAAGCGGAACTGCCCCAAGTATTTGGCGGATAAGAAGGATGGCAAGGTGAACAAAGGTATATGTGATATACATGTTATTGATGTGTACCTTACTAGAGCTCGCAGATAGCTTTGGGTATTTGATCTTGGTTACATTGCTAATATTTGCAACTCGAAGCAGGGGACTACGGATTAGCGAACAACGGCAAGGGCGAGGTGGCGATGCGGCGTGGGAAATGGTTCCAAAGTCGATGTGATCGCGGTCGGCATGCTACCTCTACATCTACCTTGGGATTAGTTTTAGACCTAAATAATTGTTATTTGGTGCTGCGTTGAGCATGAACATTATATCTGGATCTTGTTTGATGCGAGGCGGTTATTCATTTAAATCGAGAGAATAATGGTTGTTCTATTTATATGAGTAATATCTTTTATGGTCATGCAACCTTGAGAGTGGTCTATTTTGATGAATCTCGATAGTAGTGATACACATATTCATAATGTTGAAACCAAAAGATCAGAGTTGATAATGATAGTGCAACTTATTTGTGTACTTGCCGTTTAGGTCATATCGTGTAAAGCGCATGAAGAAACTCCATCTTGATGGACTTTTGGAGTCACTTGATTATGAATCACTTGGCACTTGCGAACCGTGCCTTATGGGCAAGATGACTAGAACCCGTTCTCGGTACTATGGAGAGAGCAACAGATTTGTTGGAAATCATACATACTGGATGTATGTGGTCCGATGAATGTTGAGGCTCGTGGCGGATATCGTTATTTTCTCACCTTCACGGATGACTTAGCGGATATGGGTATATCTACTTAATGAAACATAAGTCTGAAACATTTGAAAAGTTCAAAGAATTTGAGTGAAGTTGAAAATCATCGTAATAAGAAAATTAAATTTCTACGATCGATCGTGGAGGTGAATATTTGAGTTCTGAGTTTGGTCTACATTTGAAACAATGCGGAATAGTTTAGCAACTCCGCCACCGGAACACCACAGCGTAATGGTGTGTCGAGCGTCGTGTCGTACTTTACTAGATATGGTGCGATCTATGATGTCTCTTACAGATTTACCGCTATCGTTTTGGGGTTATGCTCTAGAGGCGGCCGCATTCACCTGAATAGAACACCGTCGAAATCCGTTGAGGCGACACCTTATGAACTGTGGTTTGGCAAGAAACCAAAGTTGTCGTTTCTTGAAGTTTGGGGATGCGATGCTTATGTGAAAAAGCTTCAACTGATAAGCTCGAACCCAAATCGAATGTGTCTTCATAGGATACCCAAAGGAGGCAGTTGGGTACACCTTCTATCACAGATCCGAAGGCAAGACATTCGTTGCTAAGAATGGATCCTTTCTAGAGAAGGAGTTTCTCTCGAAAGAAGTGAGTGGGAGGAAAGTGGAACTTGATGAGGTAATAGTACCTTCTCCCTTACTTGAAAGTAGTTAAATCGCGAAACGGTTTACGAGACATCTACACCAAGTAGTGAGGAAGTTGATGATGTTGATCATGAAACTTGAGATCAAGTTCTTCAGAACCTCGTAGATCAACGAGTAAGATCCGCACGAGTGGTGCGGTAATCCTGTTACGGAAATCATGCTACTAGATCATGATGAACCTCGAACTATGAAGAAGCGATGGTGAGCCAGATTCATAAAATGGCTTGAAGCCATGAAATGCGAGATGGGATCCATGTATGAAAACAAAGTATGGACTTTGGTTGACTTGCCGAGGTAGGCAAGCAATAGAAAACAAGTGGATCTTCAAGAAGAAAGACGGCAGCGGTAATATTCTTGTCTATAAAGCTCGACTTATGCAAAAGGTTTCGGCAAGTTCAAGGGATTGACTACGATGAGACCTTCTCACCCGTAGCGATGCTTAAGTCCGTCCGAATCATGTTAGCAATTGCGCATTTTATGATTATGAAATTTGGCAAATGGATGTAAAGCTGCATTCTGAATGGATTTACGGAAGAAGAGTTGTATATGATGCAACGAAGGTTTTATCGATCCAAAGGAGCTAACAAAGTATGCAAGCTCCAGCGATCCATTTATGGACTGGTGCAAGCATCTCGGAGTTGGAATAAGCGCTTTGATAGTGTGATCAAAGCATTTGGGTTCATCTGAGACTTTTGGAGAAGCTTGTATTTACAAGAAAGTGAGTGGGAGCTCTGTAGCATTTACGATATTATATGTAGATGACATATTGCTGATCGGAAATGATATAGAATTCTGGAAAGCATAAAGGGATACTTGAATAAGAGTTTTTCAATGAAAGACCTCGGTGAAGCTGCTTACATATTGGGCATTAAGATCTATAGAGATAGATCAAGGCGCTTTGATTGGACTTTCACAAAGCACATACCTTGATAAAATTTTGAAGAAGTTCAAAATGGATCAAGCAAAGAAAGGGTTCTTGCTGTATTACAAGGTGTGAAGTTGAGTAAGACTCAATGCCCGACCACTGCAGAAGATAGAGAAAATGAAAGATGTTCCCTATGCTTCACCATAGGCTCTATCATGTATGCAATCTTGTGTACCGGACTGATGTGTGCCTTGCTATAAGCCTAGCAGGAAGGTACCAAAGTAATCCAGAGTGGATCATCTGGACAGCGGTCAAGAACATCTGAAATACGAAAAGGACTAAGGATATGTTTCTCGTATATGGAGGTGACAAAGAGCTCATAAATGGCAGTTACGTTGATGCAAGCTTTGACACCGATCCGGACGATTCTAAATCGCAGACGGATCGTATTTACACTAAGCGGAGGAGCTGTCGGTTGGTGCAGTTCCAAACAAAGCGTCGTGGCGGGATCTACATGTGAAGCGGAGTACATAGCAACCGGAAGCAGCTAATGAAGGAGTGCGGATGAAGGAGTTCATATCCGATCTAGGTGTCATACCTAGTGCATCGGGTCCAATGAAAATCTTACGTGACAATCTTTGGAGCAATTGCCTTAGCAAAGGAATCCAGATTTCACAAGAGGACCAAGCACATCAAGAGGCGCTTCAATTCCATCGGGACTTAGTCCGGTGGGAGACATAGAGATTTGCAAGATACATACGGATCTGAATGTTGCAGACCGTTGACTAAGCCTCTTCCACGAGCAAAACATGATCAGCACCAAGACTCCATGGGTGTTAGAATCATTACTATGTAATCTAGATTATTGACTCTAGTGCAAGTGGGAGACTGAAGGAAATATGCCCTAGAGGCAATAATAAAGTTATTATTTATTTCCTTATTTCATGATAAATGTTTATGATTCATGCTAGAATTGTATTAACCGGAAACATGATACATGTGTGAATGCATAGACAAAAACAATATGTCACTAGTGTGCCTCTACTAGACTAGCTTGTTAATCAAAGATGGTTATGTTTCCTGACCATGAACAAAGAGTTGTTATTTGATTAACAAGGTCACATCATTAGTAGAATGATCTGATTGACATGACCCATTCCATTAGCTTATGGAAGATCACATGCCAACCAAAAATGCAGCAGTTTATTTGGAGACTTGCGCACAACAGTCCGCCCTTGCTTATGGGCCTGGAAAGAAGAGGCATTGAGTGTGATACTTTGTGTGTTTGTTGCAGAAGGCTCGACGAGGACGGGGCGCATCTATTCTTAAAATGCAAAGAGATGAGGCAGGTATGGCGAGCACTA
Source organism: Aegilops speltoides (assembly GCA_021437245.1). Lineage (NCBI taxonomy): Eukaryota > Viridiplantae > Streptophyta > Magnoliopsida > Poales > Poaceae > Aegilops > Aegilops speltoides. The sequence goes on from CM038142.1 coordinate 408,519,241, forward strand.
CAAATGGAAGAGGTACGGCTGTGTATGTGTGCGTGTACTGAAGAGGAGTGGTTAAATTACTGCTAGAACTGGACGAGGAAAAAAAGACCCTAGTGGTCTGTATGCTATGGTGTTGGTGGACGAGGCGGAACAAGATAAATGCAAATGAGAAGGGGGAGCCGATTGATGGTTTACTGTTGAGAATCCGTGCGTGTACTTCTGACTATCTGAACCTGTATGCAGCAAAAGAATGTTCAAAAAATGCCAGTGTTCAGCAGGTTTGGAGAAGGCCAGTGGGTGACAAGCTAAAGATCAAATTGATGGTTCTTTCCATGCGAGGCTGGAGCGGAGGTGGGGGCCGTTATGCGCGACAACCGGGGATGTGAGAGGCTCGGAGTGCGGGCTGCCTCCGGCATGTGGCCCGCAGTGATGCAGGCGGAAGCAATGGCGTGCTTTCGGAGGCCATGCAAGCTGCTGCTGATTGGGGAATGACAGACATAATTGTTGAAACAGATCGCCAATCTACAGTGCGTGCAATCTGAGGAACTGAATTTGATCTAGCACCTGAAGGAGTTATCTTCAAGGACCTGCGTCTACTTGCTCATCTGCACTTTAATTCTGTTAGCTTTTCTTTTACCCCAAGGGGCTGTAATATTTTGGTCCATGTACTTGCTGCCATGGGTGCTCGTGGACAATCTCCAAAACAGTTGTGGTGTGAGGAGTTGCAGGACGATGTAAATGTTAGGACGGCCAGCGTTTCTGCTGAGCCAGTGGGTTAATGGAATCGGGTGTTCCATCCCCCCCCCCAAAAAAAAAAGAATTCTGGCCATTTCGTTCATGCAGTCAAAATTTCTTGGCGCACCGCTAGGCGTGGCAGCGGGCTCTAGTTCGCGAGTAGCCGGTTTGACGTGAGAGAACTGTTGGGGAACGTAGTAATTTCAAAAATTTTCCTACGCACACGCAAGATCATGGTGATGAATAGCAACGAGAGGGGAGAGTGTTGTCCACGTACCCTCGAGAACTGAAGCGAAGCGATCACAGCGTAGAGGAAGTAGTCGACGTTCTCCTCGCGATCCGACCGATCCGGCGCCGTTACTCCGGCGCCCGTGTTCTTGACACACGACAGCTCGATGGCGTCCCTCGTACTCCGATCCAGCCGAGTGTCGCGGGAGAGTTCGTCAAGACGACGGCGTGGTGACGATCTTGATGTTTCACCGGCGCGAGGCTTCGCCTAAGCAGCGACGGTATGACCGAGGTGGAATATGGTGGAGGGGCACCGCACACGGCTAAGGAACGATCCGTAGATCAAACTTGTGTGTTCTAGGGTGCCCCCCCCGTATATAAAGGAGGGAGGGGGAGGCCGCCTGCCCAGAGGAGGAGGCGCGGGAGGAGTCCTACTCCCAGGGAGTAGGACTCCCCCCTTCCTAGTTGGAATAGGATTGGGGGGAGGGGGAAGAGGAGAGGGGGCGCCCCCTCCTTGTCCTATTCGGACTGGGGGGGGGGGAGAGGGCGCGCGGCCACCCCTGGCCGGCCCTTCCTCTTCCCTCTCGAGGCCCATCGAGGCCCATTTACCCCGGGGTTCCAGTAACCTCCGGTACTCAGTAAATTCTGTTTTCACCGGAACCATTCAACTCCAAACATAGGCTTCCAATATATCAATCTTTATGTCTCGACCATTTCGAGACTCCTCGTCATGTCCGTGATCACATCCGGGACTCGAACTTCTTCGGTACATCAAAATACATAAACTCATAATAAGCATCATCGAAACCTTAAGCGTGCGGACCCTACGGTTCGAGAACAATGTAGACATGACCTAGAACTATTCTCGGTCAATAACCAACAGCGGGACCTGGATGCCCATATTGGTTCCTACATATTCTACGAAGATCTTTATCGGTCGGACCGCATAACAACATCGTTGTTCCTTTGTCATCGGTATGTTACTTGCCCGAGATTCGATCGTCGGTATCAATACCTAGTTCAATCTCGTTACGGCAAGTCTCTTTACTCGTTCCGTAATACATCATCTCACAACTAACTCATTAGTTGTAGTGCTTGCAAGGCTTTGATGATGTGCATTACCGAGAGGGCCCAGAGATACCTCTCCGAGCAATCGGAGTGACAAAACCTAATCTCGAAATACGCCAACCCAACATCCGCCTTTGGAGACACTGTAGTACTCCTTTATATTCACCCGATTACGTTGTGACGTTTGGTAGCACCAAAGTGTTCCTCCGTAAACGGAGTTGCATAATCTCATAGTTACTGAGGAACATGTATATGTCATGGATAAAAGCGAAGCAACATACTAAGCGATCGTGTGCTAAGCTAATGGAATGGGTCATGTCAATCGATCATTCTACTAATGATGTGACCTTGTTAATCAAATAACAACTCTTTGTTCATGGTTAGGAAACATAACCATCTTTGATTAACAAGCTAGTCTAGTAGAGGCATACTAGTGATATGTTGTTTGTTTATTCATTCACACATGTATCATGTTTCCGGTTAATACAATTCTAGCATGAATGATAAACATTTATCATGAAATAAGGAAATAAATAATAACTTTATTATTGCCTCTAGGGCATATTTCCTTGATCTCCCACTTGCACTAGAGTCAATAATCTAGATTACATAGTAATGATTCTAACACCCATGGAGTCTTGGTGCTGATCATGTTTTGCTCGTGGAAGAGGCTTAGTCAGCGGTTCGCAACATTCAGATCCGTATGTATCTTGCAAATCTCTATGTCTCCCACGGACTAAGTCCGGATGGAATTGAAGCGTCTCTTGATGTGCTTGGTCCTCTTGTGAAATCTGGATTCCTTTGCCAAGGCAATTGCTCGAGATTGTCACAGAAGATTTTCATTGGACCCGATGCACTAGGTATGACACCTAGATCGGATATGAACTCCTTCATCCGACTCCTTCATTAGCTGCTTCGAAGCTGCTATGTACTCCGCTTCACATGTAGATCCCGCCACGACGCTTTGTTTGGAACTGCACTAACCGACAGCTCCTCCGTTTAGTGTAAATACGTATCCGGTCTGCGATTTAGAATCGTCGGATCGGTGTCAAAGCTTGCATCAACGTAACTGCGTTCACGATGAGCTCTTTGTCACCTCCATATCGAGAAACATATCCTTAGTCCTTTTCGGTATTTCGGGATGTTCTTGACGCTGTCCGATGATCCACTCTGGATTACTTTGGTACCTTCTGCTAGGCTTATAGCAAGGCACACATCAGTCCGTACACAGCATTGCATACATGATAGAGCCTATGGTGAAGCATAGGAACATCTTTCATTTTCTCTCTATCTTCTGAGTGGTCGGGCATTGAGTCTTACTCAACTTCACACCTTGTGTCTGAGGCAAGAACCCTTTCTTTGCTTGATCCATTTTGAACTTCTTCAAAATTTTATCAAGGTATGTGCTTTGTGAAAGTCCAATCAAGCGTCTTGATCTATCTCTATAGATCTTAATGCCCAATATGTAAGCAGCTTCACCGAGGTCTTTCATTGAAAAACTCTTATTCAAGTATCCCTTTATGCTATCCAGAATTCTATATCATTTCCGATCAGCAATATGTCATCTACATATAATATCGAAATGCTCTGAGCTCCCACTCACTTTCTTGTAAATCTGAGCTTCTCCAAAAGTCTCAGACAAACCCAAATGCTTTGATCACACTATCAAAGTGTTTATTCCAACTCGAGATGCTTGCACCAGTCCATAGATGGATCATTGGAGCTTGCACACTTTGTTAGCTCCTTTGGATCGATAAAACCTTCGGTTGCATCATATACAACTCTTCTTCGTAAATCCATTCAGAATGCGTCTTTACATCCATTTGCCAAATTTCATAATCATAAAATCGGCAATTGCTAACATGATTCGGACGGACTTAAGCATCGCCACTGGTGAGAAGGTCTCATCGTAGTCAATCCCTTGAACTTGCGAAAACCTTTTGCGACAAGTCGAGCTTTATAGACGATAACATTACCGCGTCGGTCTTCTTCTTGAAGATCCACTTGTTTTCTATTGCTTGCCTACCCTCGGGCAAGTCAACCAAAGTCCATACTTTGTTTTCATACATGGATCCCATCTCGATTTCATGGCTTCAAGCCATTTTGCGGAATCTGGGCTCACCATCGCTTCTTCATAGTTCGTAGGTTCATCATGATCTAGTAGCATGATTTCGTAACAGGATTACCGTACCACTCAGTGCGGATCTTACTCGTTGATCTACGAGGTTCTGCGAGTAACTTGATCGAAGTTTCATGATCAACATCATCAACTTCCTCACTACTTGGTGTAGATGTCTCGAAACCGGTTTCGCGATTTAACTACTTTCAAGTAAGGGAGAAGGTACTATTACCTCATCAAGTTCCACTTTCCTCCCACTCACTTCTTTCGAGAGAAACTCCTTCTCTAGAAAGGATCCATTCTTAGCAACGAATGTCTTGCCTTCGGATCTGTGATAGAAGGTGTACCCAACTGTCTCCTTTGGGTATCCTATGAAGACACATTTCTCGATTTGGGTTCGAGCTTATCGGGTTGAAGCTTTTTCACATAAGCATCGCATCCCCAAACTTTAAGAAACGACAACTTTGGTTTCTTGCCAAACCACAGTTCATAAGGTGTCGTCTCAACGGATTTCGACGGTGTTCTATTCAAGTGTGAATGCGGCCGTCTCTAGAGCATAACCCCAAAACGATAGCGGTAAATCTGAAGAGACATCATAGATCGCACCATATCTAGTAAAGTACGATTCGACGTTCGGACACACCATTCTGTTGTGGTGTTCGGGTGGCGGAGTTGCTAAACTATTCCGCATTGTTTCAAATGTAGACCAAACTCAGAACTCAAATATTCACCTCCACGATCGATCGTAGAAATTTAATTTTCTTATTACGATGATTTTCAACTTCACTCTGAAATTCTTTGAACTTTTCAAATGTTTCAGACTTATGTTTCATTAAGTAGATATACCCATATCCGCTTAAGTCATCTGTGAAGGTGAGAAAATAACGATATCCGCCACGAGCCTCAACATTCATCGGACCACATACATCCGTATGTATGATTTCCAACAAATCTGTTGCTCTCTCCATAGTACGGAGAACGGGGTTAGTCATCTTGCCCATAAGGCACGGTTCATAAGTGCCAAGTGATTCATAATCAAGTGACTCCAAAAGTCCATCAAGATGGAGTTTCTTCATGCGCTTTACACCGATATGACCTAAACGGCAAGTGCCACAAATAAGTTGCACTATCATTATCAACTCTGCATCTTTTGGTTTCAACATTATGAATATGTGTATCACTACTATCGAGATTCATCAAAATAGACCACTCCTCAAGGTTGCATGACCATAAAAGATATTACTCATATAAATATAACAACCATTATTCTCGATTTAAATGAATAACCGTCTCGCATCAAACAAGATCCAGATATAATGTTCATGCTCAACGCAGCACCAAATAACAATTATTTAGGTCTAAAACTAATCCCGAAGGTAGATGTAGAGGTAGCGTGCCGACCGCGATCACATCGACTTTGGAACCATTTCCCACGCGATCGTCACCTCGTCCTTTGCGGTGTTCGCAATCCGTAGTCCCCTGCTTTGAGTTGCAAATATTAGCAATGTAACCAAGATCAAATACCAGTGCTCTGCGAGCTCTAGTAAGGTACACATCAATAACATGTATATCACATATACCTTTGTTCACCTTGCCATCCTTCTTATCCGCCAAATACTTGGGGCAGTTCCGCTTCGGTGACGATGCGCTTATAAAGTAGAAGCACTCGATTTTGGGCTTAGGTCCGGACTTGGGTTTCTTCTCTGAGCAACAACTTGCTTGCTGTTCTTCTTGAAGTTCCTTCTTCTTCCCTTTGCCTTTCTTCTTGAAACTAGTGGTCTTATTGACCATCAACACTTGATGCTCCTTCTTGATTTCTACCTCCAGCCTTTAGCATTGCGAAGAGCTCGGTATAGTCTTTACTAGCCCTTGCATATTATAGTTCATCACGAAGCCTTTGTAGCTTGGTGGCGGTGATTGAAGAATTTCATCAATGACACAATCATCCGGAAGATTAACTCCCAATTGTGTCAAGTGATTGTAGTACCGGACATTACGAGTATGTGCTCACTAATGTAACTATTCTCCTCCATCTTGCAGCTATAGAACTTATTGGAGACTTCATATCTCTCAATCCGGGCATTCTTTGGAATATCAACTTCAACTCTGGAACATCTCATATGCTCCATGACGCTCAAAACGTCGTTGAAGTCCCGGTTCTAAGCCGTAAAGCATGGCACATCGAACTATAGAGTAGTCATCACTTTGCTCGCCAGACGTTCATAACATCCGGTGTTGCTCTCAAGAAGAAGTCTGCACCTAGCGGTGCATCCGGGACGTAACTTTTACGTGCAGCAATGAGGATAATCCTCAAAGTTACGGACCCGATCCGTGTAGTTGCTACCATCATCTTTCAACTTTGCTTTCTCAAGGAACGCATTAAAATTCAACGGAACAACAAAGACGAGCCATCTATCTACAATCAAACATAGACAAGCAAGATACTATCGGTACTAAGTTCATGATAAATTTAAGTTCAATTAATCATATTACTTAAGAACTCCCACTTAGACAGACATCCTCTAGTCATCTAAGTGATCACGTGATCCAAATCAACTAAACCATAACCGATCATCACGTGAAATGGAGTAGTTTTCAATGGTGAACATCTTATGTTGATCATATCTACTATATGATTCACGCTCGACCTTTCGGTCTTCGTGTTCCGAGGCCATATCTGCATATGCTAGGCTCGTCAAGTATAACCCGAGTATTCTGCGTGTGCAAAACTGGCTTGCACCCGTTGTAGATGGACGTAGAGCTTATCACACCCGATCATCACGTGGTGTCTGGGCACGACGAACTTTGGCAACGGTGCATACTCAGGGAGAACACTTCTTGATAATTTAGTGAGAGATCATCTTATAATGCTACCGTCAATCAAAGCAAGATAAGATGCATAAAACATAAACATCACATGCAAATCAATATAAGTGATATGATATGGTCATCATCATCTTGTGCTTCATGATCTCCATCTCTGCAGCACCATCATGATCACCATCGTCACCGGCGCGACACCTTGATCTCCATCGTAGCATCGTTGTCGTCTCGCCAATCTTATGCTTCTACGACTATCGCTACCGCTTAGTGATAAAGTAAAGCATTACGTAGCGATTGCATTTCATACAATAAAGGACAACCATATGGCTCCCGCCATTGCCGATAACCGGTTACAAAACATGATCATCTCATACAATAAAATATAGCATCACGTCTTGACCATATCACATCACAACATGCCCTGCAAAAACAAGTTAGACGTCCTCTACTTTGTTGTTGCAAATTTTCCGTGGCTGCTACGGGCTTAAGCAAGAACCAATCTCACCCACGCATCAAAACCACAACGATACTTCATCAAATAGACTCGTTTAACCTTCTCAAGGACCGGGCGTAGCCACACTCAGTTCAACTAAAGTGAGAGAGACAGACACCCGCGGTCACCTTTAAGCAACGAGTGCTTGTAGCGGTGAAACCAGTCTCGCGTAAGCGTCGCGTAATGTCGGTCCGGGCCGCTTCATCTCACAATACCGCTGAACCAAAGTATGACATCTTTGGTAGGTAGTATGACTTGTATCGCCCACAACTCACTTGTGTTCTACTCGTGCAAAACATCAAACCATAAAAACCTAGGCTCGATACCCTTTGTTGGGGAACGTAGTAATTTCAAAAATTTCCACGCACACGCAAGATCATGGTGATGCATAGCAACGAGAGGGGAGAGTGTTGTCTACGCACCCTCGTGAGACCGGGCTAAAGCGATCACAACATAGAGGAAGTAGTCGACGATCTCCTCGCGATCCGACCGATCCCGGCGCCGTTACTCCGGCGCCCCCGAGTTCTTGACACACGTACAGCTCGATGACGTCCCTCGAACTCCGATCCAGCCGAGTGTCGAGGGAGAGTTCCGTCAGCATGACGGCGTGGTGACGATCTTGATGTTCTACCGGCGCAGAGCTTTCCTAAGCTTCGCGATGATATGACCGAGGTGGAATATGGTGGAAGGGGGCACCGCAGACGGCTAAGGAACGATCCGTAGATCAAACTTGTGTGTTCTAGGTGCCCCTGCCCCGTATATAAAGGAGGGAGGGGGAGGCCGGCCGCCTAGAGGAGGCGCTGGCCGGAGGAGTCCTACTCCCACCGGGAGTAGGACTCCCCCTTCCTAGTTGGAATAGGATTGGGGGAGGGGGAAGAGGAAGGGCGCCGCCTCCTTGTCCTATTGGGACTAGGGGGGGGGCGCGGCCTGCCCTGGCCGGCCCTTCCTCTTCTCCTCGTGGCCCACTAAGGCCCAATAGCCCCGGAGGGTTCCAGTAACCCGGTGTTAAGTAAAATCCCGATTTCACCGGAACCATTCCGAACTCCAAATATAGGCTTCCAATATATCAATCTTTATGTCTCGACCATTTCGAGACACCTCGTCATGTCCGTGATCACATCCGGACTCGAACTTCTTGGTACATCAAAATACATAAACTCATAATATAACCGTCATCGAAACTTTAAGCGTGCGGACCCTACGGTTCGAGAACAATGTAGACATGACCGAGACACCGTCTCGGTCAATAACCAATAGCGGGACCTGGATGCCCATATTGGTTCCTACATATTCTACGAAGATCTTTATCGGTCGGACCGCATAACAACATACGTTGTTCCTTTGTCATCGGTATGTTACTTGCCCGAGATTCGATCGTCGGTATCCAATACCTAGTTCAATCTCGTTACGCAAGTCTCTTTACTCGTTCCGTAATACATCATCTCACAGCTAACTCATTAGCTGAAATGCTTGCAAGGCTTGATGATGTGTATTACCGAGAGGGCCAGAGATACCTCTCCGACAATCGGAGTGACAAAACCTAATCTCAAATACGCCAACCCAACATTTGCCTTTGGAGACACTGTAGTACTCCTTTATAATCACCCGATTACGTTGTGACGTTTGGTAGCACCAAAGTGTTCCTCCGTAAACGGAGTTGCATAATCTCATAGTTATAGGAACATGTATAAGTCATGGATAAAAGCAGTAGCAACATACTAAACGATCGTGTGCTAAGCTAATGGAATGGGTCATGTCAATCAGATCATTCTACTAATGATGTGACCTTGTTAATCAAATAACAACTCTTTGTTCATGGTCAGGAAACATAACCATCTTTGATTAACAAGCTAGTCTAGTAGAGGCACACTAGTGACATATTGTTTTTGTCTATGCATTCACACATGTATCATGTTTCCGGTTAATACAATTCTAGCACGAATGATAAACATTTATCATGAAATAAGGAAATAAATAATAACTTTATTATTGCCTCTAGGGCATATTTCCTTCAGTGTGCACCGACACCCGGAGGCTGATCGGGGGTGGGGGAAGATGAGAATAGCAAGGGGACAACCACCTCGAGGGGAGACAGGGGGGATCGGAGGGGGGCGCGACCAGATCGACCCGCCGCCGGCGAGAGGAGTCGCCAGGGGTGAGGAAAACCTAATCGCTCTGCTTGTCGCCAATAGGGACCCCACCATCACACAAGGGACGGACTGTTTGCATGGCCAGGATTCTGATCCCTAGCAACGGGTCGTACATGGCCTTAAACCATCTTTGTCTCTCCACTCTTTATTCAAACGTTTTTTTTTGCCATTTCTCTCTTTTTTGTGTGAAAATGATCCAGATCTACTATTATAGTTCACCGGAAGTACAAAGCATTTCAAATATAATAAAACTCACATCAAGATTTCAAGACCACCGAACAATCACTACTGCCGCCAAAACAAGCCACTGACGTGTCGCTCCCCTTCCGAAGCTGGCTTGACCTTGTTGATGACACTCGTGAAGTCTTCGTGCACGTGCCCCTAAGCACCAACGCTCTGGAGTCGCAGTCGTCACCCTTGAACCTTTGCATAGATCTAAAGTAGCTGACACCAAATCTTGCCACTTGACGAGAAACCCTAACCTCAACGCCCAGGGAGACGGCGGGAAATCTACACCAGAGCTCTGCCGGCTATGTCCAGACGGATGGACTTAAGGAGGATCGGAGTCCGGAAGACGAACTCGAAGAAGTAGCACTGCTATATGCCCGAGCACGACACCTGCGAGGACTAAAACACCCTAACCTAGACTACTAACAGGAGCGGAGGCACCTGGATGCCCCTCCCGGCCACCGGCCACCAGAGCGGTAGACAAAGGGTAGGTGAATCCATGGGCTTGCTGATGAAGTGCGGAGGGGAGAGTTTGTTCTAGCCGACTAGGGTTAGGGAAGAAATGAACACCACATTTTAAACAATGTTATTTGATTAGTGATAACTCAAAATAATAATTTAATTAGCTTAGAATTGGGTGCTAAGTTTACAGAAGTGCTAAGCTTTTTGACCTTAGCTTCTATTAGCATACCTCTTAGAACGGTAGCTAGTTGATTTCTCTCACCTCTAGCATCTACTTAGTGCTTATTGTTAGAAGGGAGAGAGGGATTTGGTGGAATAGTTTGTTGTATTGCTTGAGCCTCATGGGCATATATATAGGAGTACATGGTCATCTTGGAGTACAAGTCAAGGCAAGAACAAATCCTACGCTATCCTATGTTTCCTAAATAAACAGTATACTCAACATCCCCCCGCAGTCACAACGGTAGTGACGTAGAGGATGAGACTGGAGAAGAATCCAAAGGCAAGCCAATGGACACCTGAAAGAACATGCGGTGCCCCCATGTTTGGTTTTGGCAATTGATGACAATCTCTATGGACTAATGGTTGTCTTGAGTTATATTTGAAGGATTTGTCCATAGGCTTTTCTTGAAGTCCATGTGTTGGTTTCAAGGAGTTTATGAGTTGACAAATGTGCTATTAAGGAATTATCCAAAGATTGGTCATGTGAGTGTTGAGCTTATTGCAAGCATGTCCTCAAGAAGAAGATTGTGTGATCATTCATGTCCATCTTCAAGACATCATCCAAATGAAGAGAGTTGGAAAGATTCAACACACAAAGCGCACAAGATGTACTGAGGGATCAAGTGATCCCATGGTATTGTAAGCATTGTCCATTACGCTTTGTGTGCTAACCCATGGTCTTCGTGAGAGTTCTTTGTGGGGTTAGGTTGCGGTGTGCAAGTTCAAGTGATGCATCACGAAGAGATCAAGTGCTTGAAGCTTGCCGTCCATTGTGGTGACAATGGACTTGTGAAGATGAGCGGAACAAGGGCTCACCCATAGTTGAGTATGGGGGAGCAATCAACTAGTCTTCATCGAGCCAACGCAATCAAGAAAGGTGGTCTATCTTGAGGAGGAGTAGATCGTCATCAACTAGCTCAAGTGGACTTTGTGCAAGGCAAAGGTTTGCCCTTGATAGGTTTTCTATTTTACCGGTCTCATGGTAGTTGTGGGAGACCGGTTTATAGGATTGATTGCCGTCTATCAAGGGGGGGCTCTCGATGAGTTGCTTGATCGTATCGTTCGTAGAGAGCTCAAACCACTGCATACTTGCATCATCTTTATTGGTTATTGTTTGGTTCTTCTCCTTGTGAGTTTTGGAGCTTATGATCATTTTTATGACAAGCTCGAGTTCATCGAAAACGGAGTTTGAATGCATCTTCTATGATGTTTTCGATGTTGGAGGTTCTGCCAGTTCTTCTCTGTTGGAGGTTCCTCTCCTCTCCTCTCTGTTTTGACGCTACTCGTTGTCTTGTATCCAACAAGCTTGAGTTTGCTCAATTCGGAGCTCATTTGCAGAAGTTATGGCAGTTCTGGTTTTATTGTTTCCCTCTGTTGTCTTCTCTGCAAAATGAAGGACTTCTAGTGTTGCTGATCTGGGGCATGCGGTAGTACCGCTCTCCGGAGCGGTAGTACTGCAGGCCCTTGCGGTAGTACCGCTCTGTGGGAGCGGTAGTACCGTGGCCTCGAGCAGTGCAACCTGCCGGCGGTAGTAGGGGTGGATGTAATTTTTACATCCGCGCCCTCTACGATAATACCAGCGCGCGCGTCTTGTAGTACCGTGGGCTCGCCAGCTTAGCGGCATGGCGGAAGTAGGGCGGATGTAATTTTTACATCCGCGCCCTACTGTGTAGTACCGCTCTTCGTGTCTTGGTAGTACCGTGTCGGAGTTTTTGCAGCCCTCCCTCGTGAAGTAGGCACGGAAGTAATTTTTTACGTCCGTGCTTTCTCTGCGCCTAGTGTTGCGTGCCTTACGGTAGTACCGTAGGGGCGCGCGGTAGTACCGCTCGGCAGTTCTACCGCTTCGTTGCCTGTCTGCAATGAGCCTTCATCGGCCAGCTGCACACGCGGTAGTACCGCAACTGCAGCGGTAGTACCGCAGCCAATCATGGTAGTACCGCAGCTCCTTCTTGGTAGTACGCGTCGTGCGGGCTGAGTGAGGGGATAACGGTTGGATATTCTCCCCACCTATAAAAGGGGGTCTTCTTCCCCATTGGGACTTTATCCTTCGAGCTCGTGTTCTTCCCCCATTGTTGGCCTTCTTTGAGCTTGCTAACTCTCAATCCCTCCATGGATTCTTGCTAGTTTTTGAGGGAAAAGAGAGAGGAGATCTAGATCCACGTTTCCACCAATCACTTTCTCCTCTAAGTGAGGGGAACCCCTTGGATCTAGATCTTGGAGTTCTTCGTGTTCTTCTTTTGTTCTTCCTCTCATTTTCCTCCCTAGCATTAGTTGTTTTGGTGGGATTTGGGAGAGAAGGACTTGGGCACTCCGTGTGCCCTTGCCATTGCATTTGGTGCATCGGTTTGAGTTCTCCACGTGATACGTGGAAGTTACAAGTTGAGAAGCTTATTACTCTTGGGTGTTTGGTGCCCTTGAGCTTGTTCCTCTCGGGTGCTTGGGCGCCCTAGACGGTTGGTGGTGTTTGGAGCTCAATCATTATGGTGTAAAGCTCCGGGCAAGCGTCGGGGTCTCCAATTAGGTTGTGGAGATCGCCCCGAGCAATTTGACGGGTACCGGTGACCGCCCCCAAGGGTTGCCAAAGTGTACGGGTTCGGTGTGTTGGGGAACGTAGTAATTTCAAAAAATTTCCTACGCACACACAAGATCATGGTGATGCATAGCAACGAGAGGGGAGAGTGTTGTCTACGTACCCTCGTAGACCGAAGCGGAAGCGTTGACGCAACATAGAGGAAGTAGTCGTACGTCCTCCCGGTCCAACCGATCCAAGCACCGTTACTCCGACACCTCCGAAGTTCTTGACGCGCGACAGCTCGATGACGCACCCTCGATCTCTAATCCAAGAGAGGCTCCGAGGGGAGTTCGTCGACCTGACGGCGTGGTGACGATCTTGATGTTCTCCTGTCGCAGGGCTTCGCCTAAGCACCGCTACAATATGATCGAGGTGTAATATCGTGGAGGGGGGCACCGCACACGGCTAAGGAACGATCTCAATGATCAACTTGTGTGTCCTAGGGTGCCCCCTACCCCCGTATATAAAGGAGGGAGGGAGGAGGTGGCCGGCCCAAGGGGGGCGCGCCATAGGGGAGGGGGAAACCTACTCCAAGTAGGTTTCCCCCCTTTTTCCTTATCTTATTTGGAGGGGGAAGGAAGGAGTACTAGTATTAGGAAGTAGTACTAGTAGTAGGAAGGAAGAGAGGGGGAAGGAGAAAGGAAAGGGGGGCCGGCCCCCCTCCCCAATTCGGATTGGGCTTGGGGGGGCGCGCCCCCCTCCCATGATCCTTCTCTCTTCCTCCTACATGGGCCCAATAAGGCCCATATACCTCCTGGGGGGTTCCGGTAACCTCCCGGAGATCCAAACTTCTCCGGAACCTTTCCGGTGTCCAAATATATCCGTCCAATATATCAATCTTTATGTCTCGACCATTTCGAGACTCCTCGTCATGTCCGTGATCATATCCGGACTCGAACAACCTTCGCACATCAAAATACATAAACTCATAATATAACTCATCATCGAAACCTTAAGCGTGCGGACCCTACGGTTCGAGAACAATGTAGACATGACCGAGACATGTCTCCGGTCAATAACCAATAGCGGGACCTGGATGCCCATATTGGTTCCTACATATTCTACGAAGATCTTTATCGGTCAAACCGCACAACAACATACGTTGTTCCCTTTGTCATCGGTATGTTACTTGCCCGAGATTCGATCGTCGGTATCCAATACCTAGTTCAATCTCGTTACGCAAGTCTCTTTACTCATTCCGTAATACATCATCTCACAACTAACTCATTAGTTGAAATGCTTGCAAGGCTTAAGTGATGTGTATTACCGAGAGGGCCCGAGATACCTCTCCGACATTGAGTGACAAATCCTAATCTCGAAATACGCCAACCCAACAAGTACCTTGGAGACACCAGAGAGCACCTTTATAATCACCCGCCACGTTGTGACGTTTGGTAGCACACAAAGTGTTCCTCCGTAAACGGAGTTGCATAATCTCATAGTCATAGGAACATGTATAAGTCATGAAGGAAGCAATAGCAACATACTAAACGATCGGGTGCTAAGCTAAGCTGAATGGGTCATGTCAATCGATCATTCAACTAATGATGTGATCCCATTAATCAAATAACAACTCTTTGTCCATGGTTAGGAAACATAACCATCTTTGATTAACAAGCTAGTCAAGTAGAGGCATACTAGTGACACTCTGTTTGTCTATATATTCACACATGTATTATGTTTCCGGTTAATACAATTCTAGCATGAATAATAAACATTTATCATGAAATAAGGAAATAAATAATAACTTTATTATTGCCTCTAGGGCATATTTCCTTGATCTCCCACTTGCACTAGAGTCAATAATCTAGATCACATCACCATGTGATTAACATCGATAGTTCACATCATCATGTGATTAACACCCATAGTTCACATCGCCATGTGACCAACACCCAAAGGGTTTACTAGATTGATAATCTAGTTCACATCGCTATGTGATTAACACCCAAAGAGTACTAAGGTGTGATCATGTTTTGCTTGTGAGAGAATCTTAGTCAACGGGTCTTTCACATTCAGATCCGTTATGTATTTTGCAATTTTCTATGTCTACAATGCTCGCTTGCGGAGCTACTCTAGCTAATTGCTCCCACTTTCAATATGTATCTAGATCGAGACTTAGAGTCATCCAGATTGTGTCAAAACTTGCATCGACGTAACCCTTTACGATTTAACCTTTTGTCACTTCCATAATCGAGAAACATATACTTATTCCACTAAGGATAATTTTGACCGCTGTCCGATGATCTACTCCTAGATCACTATTGTACTCCTTGCCAAAAGTCGCAGTAGGGTATACAATAGATCTGGTACACAACATGGCATACTTTATAGAACCTATGGTGAGGCATAGGGAATGACTTTCATTCTCTTTCTATTTTCTGCTATGGTCGGGTCTTGAGTCTTACTCAACTTCACACCTTGTAACACAGGCAAGAACTCTTTCTTTGACTGTTCCATTTTGAACTACTTCAAAATCTTGTCAAGGTATGTACTCATTGAAAAAACTTATCAAGCGTCTTGATCTATCTCTATAGATCTTGATGCTCAATATGTAAGCAGCTTCACCGAGGTCTTTCTTTGAAAAACTCCTTTTGAACACTCCTATATGCTTTGCAGAACAATTCTACATTATTTCCGATCTACAATATGTCATTCACATATACTTATCAGAAATGCTGTAGTGCTCCCACTCACTTTCTAGTAAATACAGGCTTCACTGCAAGTCTGTATAAACTATATGCTTTGATCAACTTATCAAAGCATATATTCCAACTCCGAGATGCTTGCACCAGTCCATAGAAGCACATTTTGTTAACACCTTTAGGATCGACAAAACCTCTTGGTTGCATCACATACAACTCTTCTTTAATAACTCCATTAAGGAATGCAGTTTTGTTTATCCATTTTCCAGATTTCATAAAATGCGGCAATTGCTAACATGATTCGGACAGACTTTTAAGCATAGATACGAGTGAGAAACTCTCATCGTAGTCAACACTTTGAACTTGTCGAAAACCTTTTGCGACAATTCTAGCTTTGTAGATAGTAACACTACTATCAACATCTGTCTTCCTCTTGAAGATCCATTTATACAATATGGCTTGCCGATCATCGGGCAACTCCACCAAAGTCCACACTTTGTTCTCATATATGGATCCCATCTCAGATTTCATGGCCTCAAGCCATTTCGCGGAATCTGGGCTCATCATCGCTTCCTCATAGTTCGTAGGTTTGTCATGGTCAAGTAACACGACCTCCAGAATGGGATTACCGTACCACTCTGGTGCGGATCTTACTCTGGTTGACCTACGAGGTTCGGTAGTAACTTGATCTGAAGTTACATGATCATCATCATTAGCTTCCTCACTAATTGGTGTAGTAGTCACAGAACAGATTTACGTGATGAACTACTTTCCAATAAGGAGAAGGTACAATTACCTTATCAAGTTCTACTTTCCTCCCACTCACTTCTTTCGAGAGAAACTCCTTCTCTAGAAAGGATCCATCTTAAGCAACGAATATCTTGCCTTCGGATCTATGATAGAAGGTGTACCCAACAATTTCCTTTGGGTATTCTATGAAGACGCACTTCTCCGATTTGGGTTCGAGCTTATCAGGATGAAACTTTTTCACATAAGCATCGCAACTCCAAACTTTAAGAAACGACAACTTGGGTTTCTTGCTAAACCACAGTTCATATAGTGTCGTCTCAACGGATTTAGATGGTGCCCTTTTTAATGTGAATGCAGCTGTCTCTAATGCATGATCCCAAAACGATATTGGTAAATCGGTAAGAAACATCATAGATTGTACTATATCCAATAAAGTACGGTTATGATGTTCGGACACACCATTATGATGTGGTGTTCCAGGTGGCATGAATTTGTGAAACTATTCCACATTGTTTTAATTGAAGACCAAACTCAGAACTCAAATATTTGTCTCCGTGATCGATCGTAGAAACTTTATTTTCTTGTTACGATGATTTTTCCACTTCACTCTGAAATTCTTTGAACATTTCAACTATTTCAGACTTATGTTTCATCAAGTAGATATACCCATATCTACTCAAATTATCTGTGAAGGTCAGAAATAACGATACTTGCCACGAGCATCAACACTCATTGGATCGCATACATCGGTATGTATTATTTCCAATAAGTCAAGAGCTTGTTCCATTGTTCGGAGAACGGAGTTTTAGTCATCTTGCCCATGAGGCATGGTTCGCAAGCATCAAGTGATTCATAATCAAGTGATTCAAAATCCCATCAAGATGGAGTTTCTTCATGCGTTTTACACCAATATGACCTAAACGGCGATTGCCACAAATAAGTTGCACTATCATTATTAACTTTGCATCTTTTGGTTTCAATATTATGAATATGTGTATCACTACGATCGAGATCCAATGAACCATTTTCATTGGGTGTGTAACCATATAAGGTTTTATTCATGTAAATGAACAACAGTTTATTCTCTTACTTAAATGAATAACCGTATTGCAATAAACACGATCAAATCATATTCATGCTCAACGCAAACACCAAATAACATTTATTTAGGTTCAACACTAATCCCGAAAGTATAGGGAGTGTGCGATGATGATCATATCAATCTTGAAACTACTTTCAACACACATCGTCACTTCACCCTTAACTAGTTTCGCTTATTCGCAACTCTGTTTGAGTTACTACTCTTAGCAACCGAACCAGTACCAAATACCGAGGGGTTGCTATAAACACTAGTAAAGTACACATCAATAACATGTATATCAAATATACCTTTGTTCACTTTGCCATCCTTCTTATCCGCCAAATACTTGGGGTAGTTTCGCTTTCGGTGACCAGTCCCTTTGCGGTAGAAGCACTTAGTCTCGTGCTTAGGTCCGACTTGGGCTTCTTCACTTGAGCAACAACTTGCTTGCCGCTCTTCTTGAAGTTCCCTTCCATCCCTTTGCCCTTTTCTTGAAACTAGTGGTCTTGTTAACCATCAACACTTGATGTTCTTTCTTGATTTCTACCTTCATTAATTTCATCATCATGAAAAACTCGGGAATCATTTTCATCATCCCTTGCATACTATAGTTCATCACGAAGTTCTACTAACTTGGTGATGGTGACTAGAGAATTCATCAATCACTATCTTATCTGGAAGATTAACTCCCACTTGATTCAAGCGATTGTAGTACCTGCACAATCTGAGCACATGCTCACTAGTTGAGCGATTCTCCTCCATCTTTTAGCTATAGAACTTGTTGGAGACTTCATATCTCTCAACTCGGTATTTGCTTGAAATATTAACTTCAACTCTGGAACATCTCATATGGTCCATGACGTTCAAAACGCCTTTGAAGTCCCGATTCTAAGCCGTTAAGCATGGTGCACTTAAACTATCAAGTAGTCATCATATTGTGCTAGCTAAACGTTCATAACGTCTGCATCTGCTTCGCAATAGGTCTGTCACCTAGCGGTGCATTAAGGACATAATTCTTCTATGCAGCAATGAGGATAAACCTCAGATCATGGATCGAATCCGCATCATCGCTACTAACATTTTCAATACATTTTTCTCTAGGAACATATCAAAATAAACATATGAAAGCAACAACGCGAGCTATTGATCTTACAACATAATTTGCAAAATACTACCAGGACTAAGTTCATGATAAATTTAAGTTCAATTAATCATATTACTTAAGAACTCCCACTTAGACAGACATCTCTCGTCATCTAAGTGATCACGTGATCCAAATCAACTAAACCATAACCGATCATCACGTGAGATGGAGTAGTTTTCAATGGTGAACATCACTATGTTGATCATATCTACTATATGATTCACGCCGACCTTTCGGTCTCCGTGTTCCGAGGCCATATCTGCATATGCTAGGCTCGTCAAGTTTAACTCGAGTATTTCGCGTGTGCAAAACTGGCTTGCACCCGTTGTAGATGGACGAGAGCTTATCACACCCGATCATCACGTGGTGTGCGGGCACGACGAACTTTGGCACGGTGCATACTCAGGAGAACACTACTTGATAATTTTAGTGAGAGATCATCTTAAAAGCTACCGTCAATCAAAGCAAGATAAGATGCATAAAGGATAAACATCACATGCAATCAATATAAGTGATATGATATGGCCATTATCTTCTTGTGCTTGTGATCTCCATCTCCGAAGCACCATCATGATCACCATCGTCACCGGCGCGACACCTTGATCTCCATCGCAGCATCATTGTCGTTTACGCCATCTATTGCTTCTACGACTATCGCTACCGCTTAGTGATAAAGTAAAGCAATTACAGGGTGTTTGCATTTCATACAATAAAGAAACAACCATATGGCTCCTGCTAGTTGCCGATAACTTCGGTTACAAAACATGATCATCTCATACAATAAAATATAGCATCATGTCTTGGCCATATCACATCACAACATGCCCTGCAAAAACAAGTTAGACGTCCTCTACTTTGTTGTTGCAAGTTTTACGTGGCTGCTACGGGCTTAAGCAAGAACCAATCTCACCTACGCATCAAAACCACAACGATAGTTTGTCAAGTTGATGCTGTTTTAACCTTCGCAAGGACCGGGCGTAGCCACACTCGGTTCAACTAAAGTTGGAGAAACTGACACCCGCTAGTCACCTGTGTGCAAAGCACGGCGGTAAAACCAGTCTCGCGTAAGCGTACGCGTAATGTCGGTCCGGGCTGCACACGCGGTAGTACCGCAACCTGCAGCGGTAGTACCGCAGCCAACCGCGGTAGTACCGCAGCTCCCTGCGGTAGTACCGCGTCGTGCGGGCTGAGTGAGGGGATAACGGTTGGATATTCTCCCCACCTATAAAAGGGGGTCTTCTTCCCCATTGGGACTTTATCCTTCGAGCTCGTGTTCTTCCCCCATTGTTGACCTTCTTTGAGCTTGCTAACTCTCAATCCCTCCATGGATTCTTGCTAGTTTTTGAGGGAAAAGAGAGACGAGATCTAGATCCACGTTTCCACCAATCACTTTCTCCTCTAAGTGAGAGGAACCCCTTGGATCTAGATCTTGGAGTTCTTCGTGTTCTTCTTTCGTTCTTCCTCTCATTTTCCTCCCTAGCATTAGTTGTTTTGGTGGGATTTGGGAGAGAAGGACTTGGGCACTCCGTGTGCCCTTGCCATTGCATTTGGTGCATCGGTTTGAGTTCTCCACGCGATACGTGGAAGTTACAAGTTGAGAAGCTTATTACTCTTGGGTGTTTGGTGTCCTTGAGCTTGTTCCTCTTGGGTGCTTGGGCGCCCTAGACGGTTGGTGGTGTTTGGAGCTCAATCATTGTGGTGTAAAGCTCCGAGCAAGCGTCGGGGTCTCCAATTAGGTTGTGGAGATCGCCCCGAGCAATTTGTAGTCATCGTGACCGCCCCAAGGGTTGCCAAAGTGTCTGGGTTCGGTGTGTTGGGGAACGTAGTAATTTCAAAAATTTCCACGCACACACAAGATCATGGTGATGCATAGCAACGAGAGGGAGAGTGTTGTCTCGTACGCCTCGTGAGACCGAAGCGAAGCGTTGACGCAACGTAGAGGAAGTAGTCGTCGTCCTCCGGTCCAACCAATCCAAGCACCGTTACTCGGCACCTCCGAAGTTCTTGACACGCAGATAGCTCGATGACGCACCTCGATCTCCAATCCAAGAGAGGCTCCGAGGGGAGTTCCACAAGACGACGGCGTGGTGACGATCTTGATGTTCTCTGTCGCGCAGGCTTCGCCTAAGCACCGCTACAATATGATCAAGGTGTAATATCGTGGAGGGGGCACGCACACGGCTAAGGAACGATCTCAATGATCAACTTGTGTGTCTAGGGTGCCCCCTACCCCGTGATATAAAGGAGGGAGGGAGGAGGTGGCGGCCCAAGGCGCGCCATAGGAGGGGGAAACCTACTCCAAGTAGGTTTCCCCTTTCCTTATCTTATTTGGAGGGGAAGGAAGGAGTACTAGTATTAGGAAGTAGTACTAGTAGTAGGAAGGAAGAGAGGGGAAGGAGAAAGGAAAGGGGGCGGCCCCCTCCCCATTCGGATTGGTCTTGGGGCGCCTCCCTTGATCCTTCTCTCTTCTTCTACATGGGCCCAATAAGGCCCATATACCTCCCGGGGTTCGGTAACCTCCGGAGCTCCAAACTTCTCCTAACCTTTCGGTGTCCAAATATATCCGTCCAATATATCAATCTTTATGTCTCGACCATTTTGAGACTCCTCATCATGTCCGTGATCATATCCGGACTCGAACAACCTTGATACATCAAAATACATAAACTCATAATATAACATCATCGAAACCTTAAGCGTGCGGACCCTACGGTTCGAGAACAATGTAGACATGACCGAGACATGTCTCGGTCAATAACCAATAGCGGGACCTGGATGCCCATATTGGTTCCTACATATTCTACGAAGATCTTTATCGGTCAAACCGCACAACAACATACGTTGTTCCCTTTGTCATCGGTATGTTACTGCCCGAGATTCGATCGTCGGTATCCAATACCTAGTTCAATCTGTTATCGACAAGTCTCTTTACTCGTTCCGTAATACATCATCTCACAACTAACTCATTAGTTGAAATGCTTGCAAGGCTTAAGTGATGTGTATTACCGAGAGGGCCAGAGATACCTCTCCGACATTCGGAGTGACAAATCCTAATCTCAAATATGCCAACCCAACAAGTACCTTCGGAGACACCAGAGAGCACCTTTATAATCACCCGATTCGTTGTGACGTTTGGTAGCACACAAAGTGTTCCTCCGTAAACGGAGTTGCATAATCTCATAGTCATAGGAACATGTATAAGTCATGAAGGAAGCAATAGCAACATACTAAACGATCGGGTGCTAAGCTAACTGAATGGGTCATGTCAATTAGATCATTCAACTAATGATGTGATCCCATTAATCAAATAACAACTCTTTGTCCATGGTTAGGAAACATAACCATCTTTGATTAACAAGCTAGTCAAGTAGAGGCATACTAGTGACACTCTGTTTGTCTATATATTCACACATGTATTATGTTTCCGGTTAATACAATTCTAGCATGAATAATAAACATTTATCATGAAATAAGGAAATAAATAATAACTTTATTATTGCCTCTAGGGCATATTTCCTTCACGGTGACCGCCCCAAGGGTCGCCATTTGTACGGGTTCGGTGACCGCCCTCAAGGGTCCCTTAGTGGAATCACGGCATCTTGCATTGTGCGAGGGCGTGAGGAGATTACGGTGGCCCCAGTGGCTTCTTGGGGAGCATTGTGCCTCCACACCGCTCCAAACGGAGATTAGCATCCGCAAGGGTGTGAACTTCGGGATACATCGTCGTCTCCGCGTGCCTCGGTTATCTGTTACCCGAGCCCTTTACTTATGCACTTTACTTTGTGATAGCCATATTGTTCTTTGTCATATATCTTGCTATCACATAGTTGCTTATCTTGCTTAGCATAAGTTGTTGGTGCACATAGGTGAGCCTAGTTGTTTTAGATTTTGTGCTTGACAAATTAACCGTTAGGTTTATTCCGCATTTGTTCAAGCCTAAACCATAATTATTTTAGAACGCCTATTCACCCCCCTCTAGGCGACATCCACGATCTTTCAACACCCCCCACAATCGTAATGGTCGATGCATCGTGGAGTCGTGGCTGGAGTGAAAACCGATGAGGTTGCTTAAGCAGGCGGTAGCCCTTTGTGCCGTTGTCGAGGTAGCCGAGAGCATGGGTGGTGGAGCCGTGGTCGAGGTAGCCGTGCGAAGAATGTCGTGGTCGATGTCGAGTTGGGGTGGCCGGTGTCGAGGAAGTTGCCTCGGAGCCGCAGGCGCAAGGTGGCGCCGAGTTAGTCATGGGCGCAGTGGTGTCGAAGTAGTGGTGCGCCGGGAAGAAGATGTTATTGAGGACGTGGCGCGGCGGGTTTGCCAAGCCCGGGGACACATCGTGGACGAAGGCACGCATCGGTGTTGTCAGCACCGGGCATGCGTAGACGGACGAAGACCAAGTTGACGAAGTGCCGCACCAGGCTTGCGGGCCCGGGACACGTCATGGGCGAAGGCACGACGGTGTTGCCAAAGACGGTCATGCGTAGATGAGGGACCTGCACAAGCTGTACGCCATGTCGGAGAAGTCAGAGGGGCCAGCAGAGAAGAACTCGACGATGATTGCGGCGTCCATCGACGCGGGGCCGATGTCACCAACGGTGGTCAGAGTAGACGAAGTGGTCGGGGTAGATGACGACGACGCTGGTGACTGGCTGGCGCTTGGATGAAGATGAAGGGGGTGGACCGGCGGCGGCGGCGGCTACGAAGGTAGCGGCGGCGGCCAAAGAAGAGCGGCGGCAGTGGCGGTTAGGTTAGGAGTGCGGCGGCGGTGCTCGAAGTAGGCGAAGAACCCTGATAGCGTGACGAAGACCGGCGTGGAGGGTGGTGTTCCCGCGCCAAGGAAGACGGCGCGACACATACCACGGGAGGTCGACGCGCGGTGACGGCAGAGTGGACCACGGGCATGGCGCTTCTGACAGCCCAAAGGCGACGCCTTGGTGGCAAAGCGGGTCGGGCGGCGACGGAAGACCTCGGGGGCGGCGGGGACCGCGGGCCTCGACGCCGCGTCTGGCGGGCGACGAGCGGCCTTGGCGCGTGCGCGAAGTCGGTGCAACCGCTGGGACGACCTCGGGATGGCGGCGTGGACCGTGTGCTACGCTCGCTACGGCCCGACGGGGCGACGCAGCGGCGGTGCGAGGGTCGATGCAGCCATGGGACGGCCTAGAGCGGATGCCCTCGGGGCGGCGGGGGACCGCGGGCCGCGGCACTATGGCCCGAAGGGGCGATGCAGCGGTGACGCAGGTCGGTGCAGCCGGAAGAAGAACCACGGGGCGGCGCAGCGGCATCCCGATGCTCAATCGGTGGAGAGGCGCGCTTAACTCGGGGACGATCTTCACGGGACCTGTGGAAGCGCGCGTAACGGACAGGCCAGGTCGGTCGCGCGGCGTAGATGCGGCGGATCGTGGCGGCGAAGGGTGATCGCCGATCGCGCGCGAGGTCGGGCGCCGCTTCGGTGGGCGTGGACGACGGAGTCCGAGATGAAGCCGCGGCGGCGGCGGCTATGATTGGCCGCCGCATGGTGCGGCCGCCGGGTCGGGTGATCTGAGGTCCGGTCGGAGCAGGCGGCGACGGCCGGTAGATCGACGGGCGGGCTGTCGCGAACGGGCGGCGGTGAAGGGCCGCCAGATGACGCGAGGGCGCTGAAGTCGGGCGACGGCGGCCGACGACGAGGGAGCAGCGTCGGGCGACCGACGGGCGACGCAGCGGACGATGCGCGAGGCCACGGGTCGGTGAAGAAGCCGCCAATCGTATCGTGTTGGAGTAGAGGCGCACGGGGTCGACGGCGGCGGTGGGCGACGCAAACCAGATCACATAGACCGGAAAACCAAAAAGTAGATGCCGATCAAACGACCGGCGAGAGAGAGAAAACCCGGATCAAAGGATCGGGGAAAAAAGACTCTCTAGGGCAGCCGGCCAACACGGCCGGCGGACGAACCCTTAGGTACGGGCGGCGCGGCCCCCAGCGGCGGTCATGGAGGCCGACCATCCCGGGGACGGCGCGTAGGTGCGGAAGCGGCGGCGGCTACGGTTTAGGACTGACTTGCGATAGATACCATTTTAGAAGGGAGAGAGAGCTTTGATGGAATAGTTCGTTCTATTGCTTGAGCCTCATGGACATATTTATAGAAGTACATGGTCATCTTAGAGTACAAGTCAAGACAGGAACAAATCCTATGCTATTCTATGTTTCCTAAATAAACATTATACTCAACCCTTATGAAAGCGGATGCTCTTATCCGAAGCATAACGAATGTAAAGGATCCACAAAACTATAAAATAAAATTTGCCGTGCTAACAAGTTGCCATTTGGCATTTCACGTCCACCTTACAACTTCTGGACAAGTACATGATTATCCATGATTATTTTAGGACCGAATAACTTATTGTTCAGCTTTGTCTTTCTTTCTACATACGCGAGAAGCTTCATTAATTTTGTCAGAAGTTAAGCGGTCCATAGCTTGAGGCTGGTCATACTCCCTCCTTTCCGGTTTATAGTGCTCAATTCAAAAATCTCACCAATCAAGATAGATGGCGAGTGGTGAAATACTTTTTGTAGTTTTGCAAAAGCACTTAATTAATGCTCTTATTTTCCTTAAAAAATTATGTTTATCAATGCATTAATTGCAATGCATGCATGCATAAAGTACATGCATTGGTCAATTTTCTCTTAATACTTGCATGCAATAATTTAATGCACCTTGGAATCTGAACATGTGATGGAAAACAACCAAATTGAGCATTATAAAATGAAAAAAAACTAAAATTTTGAGATAATCCCTATAAACCGGAAAAGAGGGAGTAGTGGGGAGTAACTTAGACTAGTGTCATGCATATGACACTAGTGTAAGTTACTACCTCCATAGTGCAAAGTAACATAGTAGTACTCCCTCCGTCCGGGTTTATTAGGCCTCTCAGCATCACAAGCATGTCCCTCTTTATAAGGCCCCGCTTTGAAAAAGTGCATGTAGGCAACCATTTCATTGATTGCATTCAAAGCCATTGTTGTTGGTGCCATGCCTAGAAAATTAATACACTTCATGCGTGCTTTTTCATTGGCTGCATGCATGTGAGAGAGTGTATTGGGAATGGAATAGAAGAATTAATGTGAGCAAATTACTATGTGTCTTGGTCTAAGAGAAGTTGTCTTTAGGCCTAATAAACCCGGACGGAGGGAGTAGTATCATAGATTGCTTCATTTATTATCTCATAGACTCATTTTGCCTCGGGAAACGCTATACAGTAACATATTATGTTACCACAAGCACCTCTTTCCTCGTTAAATACTTGCCGTATAAGCAAAATTATCTTGGGATGTGTTAAGTTACTACCTAAGTTACTCCCACTATGGCTAGCCTGATCCAACTAGTAAGTGGTAACTTTTAAACGGTGCATAGTTTTTATAGAAGAAACCGTCAACAACTATACAATACTAAATAGATATAATATAAAATTATATTTTATACTATTATGTATCTAATGCCATTAATTTGGTATCATAATTCTTAGTTTCTCCTACTAATTTGGTTTAAACTTGCATCTTTTCAATTTTTAGGCTTTCTTTCGGTTTTCGAAAATGGAGGGAGTACTGGTACATGTTTTTTTGTTGTTGCTAATACTAGTACATAAATTGGAGAAGAGAAGAGAAGAGAAGAGAAGATATGTAGTACCAGACTATCGGCGGCCGTGTTCATTTGCATTGTGGCTGCTACGCTAGCTAGTACTGCGGAAACACGTGTTGGAACGTGGAAACAATATCTGCCATGCAAAGGAGGATGGGGCGGCCCAGCTGACTCACGTGGCTTTATTTCGGCAATCTATATTCATTCTGCTCTGAGCAGGAGCAGAAGACGCAACGCGCAGCGAAATCTCGCGACGACGAAACGTCGCCCTCCTCTCCCCCGATCCGCACGCTGGCACCGTTTTCTTTCCTTCTCTATCCACACTGGCAACTTCGGTAACCGATTCATGCCCAACACGCAATAATTTGCCATGCCCAACCTCCTCCCACCATTGCCATGCCCACCCGCTCAGTCGCGGCTCCGTGGCAGGGCCGGGCTTCAAATGCCGGTCTCCGCTCGCTTCATTATTCGCCTGAGGGAGCAGTAATTCCTCCGGCTCGGCACCGGTTCCTGAAATTTCGCCCCACTTCTAGAATTATCTTGGCCCGACGCCGCCTCAAGGCTGGATTTTTAGAGTCAAACAGTGGAATCTTCGCCGACACGGACTGGGTTTTTTTGGGGAGCAAAATCGCTTGCCTGCTACCCACCCGCTGAGCTAGAGATTGGATTCGCGGGGGGCGTTCCGGTGGGGGGGCGAGCATGACGATCGATTTGTCCACCATGCCCGGGAGCTCCTCCTCCCGTCTCCTGGACGCCGCCGCGGGGAGGAAGGACATGAACTTCTTCAAAAACCGCTACGTGCTTGGGCTCACCGGCGTCGCCGGAATCGGCGGGTTCCTCTTTGGATACGACACAGGTACGGATGGTTCCGCCGTTTTCTTTTGCAACCTTTAACTAACATTTCTATGCTGTATGGGGCGGTTGCTGCGTGCTTGATGTGGGCAAGAACTTTAGGTCTCTAAGAACTATTCCCCTTTGTAGGCGTCAGTTTGTGGTTTGCCTTGTGGCATGGAATCTGGTGAATTTCATGGTTTGTTTGTTAGAGCCTAATCGACGATTGAAATTTATAAGGTTCGCAGTGACATGGACTTTATGGATATTGTAGACATTCCATTTCTGATAAAGGACAAATATACGCACCATGAAAATAGAAAGAAAAAAATTGTGCAATGGAGCTGAAAGCCTGAAGCGAATGTTTGTGTGAAGCTTTGTGTGATGCTTTTTACTTTCCTCGAGGTCTCTGAGTAAACATTCTCGGAAACCTTGGAACTAGTGAAACTGTGCTGAAATAAGTCAAATAACAGTATAATTTTCATGCATAACTGCTGTCAGGTGTGATATCTGGAGCCCTTCTGTATATTCGGGACGAATTTCCAGCTGTCAAAGACAATCTATTCTTGCAGGTTAAATCTGATCTACTACAAATTACTAGTCATTAACATCTGGTGTTCCTCCCATAATTACTGAGTTTGTTTCTCCTTCAGGAGACAATCGTTAGCATGGCACTACTTGGAGCCATGCTTGGAGCAGCTGGGGGTGGTTGGATAAATGATGCCTATGGTCGTAAGAAGTCCACTCTTCTTGCTGACCTGATGTTCGCACTTGGTTCACTGGTTATGTGCGCTGCTGGCGGTCCTTACATTCTGATACTTGGAAGGCTCTTTGTTGGATTGGGTGTGGGAATAGCATCAGTCACTGCCCCAGTTTACATCGCTGAAGCTGCTCCTTCGGAAATCAGGGGAGGTTTGGTGTCAACTAATGTCCTCATGATTACTGGTGGCCAATTCTTCTCCTACTTGGTCAATCTTGGCTTTACTGAGGTAATATTCACCCTCCACTTAGTCAGCTTCCTCTCTTATTTTTCATTTCTTACTTGAAATGGCTTTCAGCATCAGTCCCTTAACTCCCTTTCATGTAGAAACAACTGAAACTGAACCATTTCAATCTTGATGGTACTGCTGTCTGCAGTTGAATAACTGCTGTTGTTACATTTTATTATCTTTAAACTCAGCAAGAAAACAATTTTTGTTTTGTTTTAGTTGCTTTGCAAGCTCTAGCTATCTTGGTACACTTTTTCTTAGCAACCTATCTTGCACAGCTCAAGTATTATTAGTGCACATGACTTTTCATGATATCAATGAGATAATTAACTGATCTGCGCTGATACTCGTGTGCATTTCCTGCACAAGAACGATTGGCAAAGTGCAGTCTATATGTTCTTCAAGATGAACTCTCCTGAGAAAGTTTTTCAGTATGGTGACAAGTTAATCCTAATGTTCACCCTTTTATGCATATATCTTTTATGGCGTTAACATTCTTGTTGGTGCTAGTTGATTGCATAACACTCTTTGCTATCGAACGAGAGTCGGCCTTCCCCCATCAGCAGCAATGGACTTGTCACCTACAAGGTGCTGTTTGGTGCGTAGCAATTTTGGTGTTGGTGAAATGCTCCATCTTTCTGCTTTGGAAGTTATTCACACTAGCTGCATCATTGCAATATATTTCTGTTGAATGCTCATTTTACCATTGCCTCACACATGGGTGATAAAAATTGACGAGACATCTGGCTAGCATAGCATCTATAGTTCTGTTTGTTGTTGGGGAGCAGAGTAGAACATTCATAGTATAGTAGCGATGATTGGGGGTGTTAAAAATCGGTCTGAGATGAAACCGTGAGACCCGTAGCCCATTTTTTTGTACTAGTTTGATCACTCAGTTTTCAATTAACGAAGGGAATTGAAGTAGAATCCAAGCAGCCGGTTTCCGCAGGTTCATATGGAACCATTTCTGGACACTCTTAAATAGGACGGTAACTGTTATTCAGTAAGTATTGATAAGCCTTGACACAGGAATAAATGGGGGCATGGTCATATGTAACCATTCTTGTTATAACTAAGATGGTTTGATGGAGTTATTTATAAGCTGTATCTGTATCAGTATTTGTTGCAATAATATGCACGCTACATGCCATAGGTTCCTGGAACATGGCGCTGGATGCTCGGAGTTGCTGCCGTGCCAGCAATCATACAGTTTGTGCTGATGCTTTTTCTGCCAGAATCGCCCCGCTGGCTTTACCGGAAGGTTATTGGCGTTTGTTTCAGTCATGTCTTATCCCTTTGATCTATTTTTGTTTTCTTATCTTGATTTTTCTGTACAGGATGAGAAAGCAAAAGCTATTGCTGTCCTGGAGCAGATATATGACTCTGGTCGTCTGGAGGAAGAGGTTGAGCTGCTTGCGTCGGCTTCCATGCATGAATTCCAGTCTAACTGTACTGGGAGCTATTTGGACATATTCAGGTTGAAGGAATTAAGGCTAGCTTTTTTTGCTGGAGCTGGCCTTCAGGTACTTTCAGCCTCTGCCTCACTCCTCGGTCATTGTCGTTTGATAATTAAGAATACCGCTAAGTAAGGCGCTTGTACACTGGAAATTCACCTTTCAAGATAATCCATTCTGACACGTCATTGTCACTAAGCGTAATTAGACATTTTTCTGTTGCTAAACCCTTTTGGGAGTGCCACCAGGTCAAGCAAGAACCACAACTTCCCATGCAAAAAAAAAAAAAACTTGGTGTTTCTTGTCAGGTGTTTATTATCAGAAATGCAGATAGTCTACCTTTGCTATATATGCTTCCTGGATCCAGGACACATTAGGAACATCAAGTTCACAAATGCATGGCACTTTTTCTAACATGTATACACATTGAACTGTGCAGGCCTTCCAGCAATTTACTGGCATCAACACCGTCATGTACTACAGCCCCACAATCGTCCAGATGGCTGGGTTCACTTCAAACAGGCTGGCCTTGCTGCTTTCCCTCGTCGTTGCCGCCATGAATGCCAGTGGAACCATCGTCGGAATCTACCTCATCGACCGTTGTGGCCGCCGCCGCCTGGCCCTTACAAGCCTAGCCGGGGTCGTGCTCTCCCTCGTCATCCTCGCCACGGCCTTCATACTACAGTCATCCTCCAGCCTCTGCGGGAGCCTATTCAGCGGCTCCTGCCAAGGCGTGCTGGGGTGGTTCGCGGTTGGAGGGCTCGCTCTGTACATCGCCTTCTTCTCTCCGGGCATGGGGCCAGTGCCATGGGCCGTGAACTCGGAGATCTACCCCGAGGCCTACCGCGGCATGTGCGGCGGCATGTCGGCCACTATCAACTGGATCTCCAACCTGATCGTGGCGCAGACGTTCCTGTCGATCGTGGGGTGGGTCGGCACCGGCCCAACGTTCCTGATCATCGCCGGGATTGCCGTGATGGCCTTCATCTTCGTGGCCCTGTACGTGCCGGAGACCAAGGGCCTGAGCTTCGAGGAGGTGGACCTCCTGTGGAAAGAGCGGGCCTGGGGAAGCCAGGGCAGCCACGAGAGCCTCCTGGGTGCTGCGCCGTAAGAGGTAAGACCACCACCCGCTGGCTCTGGTCCTGCACGGCGGTGCATCGGCGGCGCCCTTTAGTATGGTTCTGCGGCTGCGCCCCGCCGCGCCTGGCTGGCTCGCGGCGGTCGCTGGCTTCTAGCTAGGACGGGAGTCTTAGAAAGAACTGGATGGACAATATCATACACGAATCACGAACCTGTACATCAATGGCGGTGTGTTCTGTGCCTGGTTATATATGTTGCCGTCGTCGCGTGTTCACGTCGAATATTGCTGAGTCGAAGCGACCGTATGACTGAGACGCGGCAATATTGTTTCTGCATTGCCGGCATGAGTGCACCAGGAACCAAAGAGCAAGAGCTCCGTTGGCGGTGATGGATGGTAGATGGACAAAACTGATGTCTTCAGCAGTTTATTTTGCGTGGGTTCTGTGTTTCTAATTCGTAAACTGGTATCCCAAATTGCTAGTTCTATCTCCATGTACATAAGAGCATCTTCAGCCGTTGGCCCCCCAGGAGGCAGAAAAGTCGCCGCCTGGGGGCGAGCCGGCGGCAAACTCGGCTCTGGGGTGGTTGGGCACCCAGTCGTCGCCTCAGGTTGGCCCCGGGCGCCGATTTCGGCCCATTATTAGGCCCAATTTTGTTAAAAAACGGTCGATATCTGCGTGAATCGGCCCATATTCAGCGCGGCTCGGCGTGTTTCGGCATGAATTTTTACATAATAATTCAACAAATAGAAATCAATTAGTTCATCACATAGTTCGGCGTAGTTCGGCGTGTTTTTGCCTCCATAGTTCATCACAGAAAATGAATATAAATCAAATAGTTCAGTACAAATTATATAGTTCAACAAATAAAAACTCATATTTCATCACATGTCATTCTCGGCGTCGCCCTTGAGCCTCCATAGGTGCTCCATCAGATCGTGTTGCAGTTCTTGATGCACCAGTGGGTCTCGGATCTCCTGACACATATTGAGGTAGTTAGTCCAGGTTGCCGATAGCTGGTGATCAATTTGGGCAAGAGGAGCCTGCCTGTAATATGATTCTGTGTCAAACACTGGCTCTTCCTGCTCGCTCTCAATGATCATGTTGTGCAAGATGACATAGCAAGTCATGATCTCCCACATTTGATCTTTCGACTAGGTCTAAGCAGGGAATCGGACAATAACAAATCGAGATTGGAGCACACCAAATGCCCGCTCGACATCCTTCTTGCAAGCCTCCCGAACCTTCGCAAAGAAGGCGTTCTTGCCTCCTGGCACAAGGTTTGAGATAGTCTTCACAAATGTCGACCATTTCGGATAGATGCCATCAGCTAGGTAGTATCCCTTGTTGTAGTGCCGCCCATTAACCTTGAAGTTCACCGGAGGAGAATGACCTTCAACAAGCTTGGCAAAGACAGGGGAGCATTGTAGGACGTTGATGTCATTGTGAGTTCCTGGCATCCCAAAAAAAAAGTGCCAAATCCAAAGGTCCTGTGTGGCCACTGTCTCAAGTACCGCACTGCAACCGCCTTTGGCGCCTTTTTACAACCCCTGCCAAGCAAATGGACAGTTCTTCCATTTCCAATGCATGCAAGCGATGCTTCCAAGCATCCCGGGAAATCCTCTTGCTGCATTCTGTGCTAGGATCCGAGTAGTGTCTTCCGCATTGGGTGTTCGCAAGTATTGCGGTCTAAACACTGCCACCACTGCCCTGTAGAACTTGTAGAAACACTCAATGGTGGTGGATTCGACATTGCGCCCATAGTCGTCGAGTGAATCACCGGGAGCTGCGTATGCAAGCATCCTCATAGCTATCGTGCACTTCTGGATTGAGGTGAATCCAAGTGTGCCGGTGCAATCCTTCTTGCACTTGAAGTAGCCGTCGAACTCTCGGATGTAATTCACAATCCCGAGAAAAAGCTTTCGGCTCATCCGATAACAGCGCCGAAATGTTTTCTCGCCGTGCAATGGAGCGTCGATGAAGTAGTCGAAGTAGAGCATGCATTAGCCTTCCAGACGATGGCAGTTCTTTGCTTTCACCCGCCCCGGCGCCGAGCCACCTCGCCGCGGCTTTTCACTGCTCGCAAGCATGCTGACGAGGGCGGCGAGCACCATGAGATGCTCCTGCTCCTGGACGTCGGCTTCGGCTTCCTCCTCCAGCAACGCCGCGAGCACCTCCTCGTCTTCCGAGTCCATCGCCGGGCCGGGCAAATCACCGAATACCTTGCGGGCGAGGTGGGCGCAAACCCGCCGGTGTACCGGCCATGCACGGCCGGAACGCCGGAAAAGTTCCCCGGACGGTGGTGGGGAGGCTGCCTCGGTGAAACCTCTTCTTTTTTCCGGCGGGGAATGGTCTATCTAGCTGTGGTGGGCAGCGGACGGCGCCGGGATCGGTAGGGTGGCGGCCGAGCGGGGGGAGAGGGGGTCAGAGGCGAATCTGGACGGGTGGCTTGACTTTTCGCCTGGCAGTGTGGCCCTAGGTGCGCTTTTCCCTTGCGCCGGAGCCCCCGGGCGCCACCCAGTGCGCAGAGTTCGGCCTGCGATCGCCGGGCGCAAAAACGGGCCGAGCCGGCGGAATTCGGCGTCTTGGGGGCGCTACTGCGGCGTTTTTTCGGCGCCAGCCCGGAAAAAACGGCCTGGGGAGGGCCTGTTGGGGACGCGACTAGAGATGCTCTAAGGCATCTCTAGCCGATACCTTATAATTTAGCCCCCTCACCTGTGAAAATCCATCTCTGCACCCGAGCCCATCTGCACCCACGCTGACGAAAAAAATCAAAACAAATACAATTTTTCTCAAAAAATTCCTTTTTTGTGTGTGGTAGACAATTTGATGCGTGAGGTCTGCTCCAATTTTCAAATCATTTGGACAGCTGAGGAGCTCTCAGCAAAAAAGACAAATTGGGGGTCTGTAAAAATATTTACTGTTTATGTACTGTTTTCGTCCGATTTGTCTTTTTTGCGAAGAGCTGCTTAGATGTCCAAATGACTTGAAATTTGGAGTGAGCCTCACGCATCAAATTGTCTACCGCACAAAATTTGTTTGAATTTTTTTGATTCTTTAATTTTTTTTCTAACCAGGTACAGATGAGCCTGGACACCGAAACGCCTTACTCACTCAGATGGCCCATTATACCTTAACTCTTTTTATTTGAGAAGTTCAAAAAAAAATGCAAACCTAACCAGACTCTCAAACTTAACTTCTCAAACAAAATAGATTTCACTTCCTCTTCTTCTTTCTTATTCCTTTACCAAAAAAGGCTTTCACCCCGCTTTATATTATAAAGCAACTGCCCAAGCCAACATTCCACAAAGGTTCACACACACGCACAAACACAAAAGTCTCAGACACACAGGATCCAAAAGGGTTAATGCTGAGGGCACAACTCAATAAGCCCTAAGAACAGAGAAAAGCACACACACACGGGGTGCAAAGTAGCATCTAGTTGGGCTCCGAGGGGGGGGGGAGGTAGCGGAGGCGCCAAGCGGAAGGTGAGCGATCGAAGGTCGGCGAGGAAGGTGTTGATGACATCCCGATCCTGAGGGCGGCTAAGCGGCCGCCAAAGTTGCAAGTACCCACACATTTTAAAAATGGCGTCAGTAGCGTGTCTAAGAGGCACCTTTTGGATGACAAGCTTATTGCGAACAGTCCAAAGCATCCAGGCGAGAACCCCAACGCAGAGCCATCTGATATGACGGTAGCGAGGGGGGCATGGATCTCTGAGAGAAGGTCAGGGAAGTTGGAATTGCACCACTGGCCACCAACCGTCTCGCGGAAACTGGACCAAAGAAACTGGGCCGTGGAGCACCTGAAGAAGATGTGATTAGCATCTTCCCCCGTGGCGCACAGGGGGCAAAGCCCATCTCCGGGCCCATTACGCTTGAGGACCTCTACTTCGGAAGGGAGGCAGCCACGGATCCATTGTCACAGGAAGATCCTGATTTTCAGGGGCAAGCAGATGTCCCAGATCAGACTGAAGGGCTCGGGGGCGGGCGAGGGGGCGATGGCTGCGTACAGGGATTTGGTGGAGAAGCAACCGGAAGACTCCAGACGCCAAGAGATGGCGTCCGGGGTGTTGTTGACGCTCATCGGGAGAAGGGCGATGTCCTGGAGGAGGGCATCCCAGGCGGCCACTTCGGGCGGGCCAAAGGGGCGGCGAAAAGCAAGGCGCCCTAAGTAAATAAGGGCCGACTCGACAGAGACCCGAGGGTCAACATCAATGGCGAATAGCTCGGGAAAACGAGGGGCCAGAGGGATGTCGCCAATCCACCGATCGAACCAGAATAGGGTCTTGGACCCAGTACCAACCGAGATGGAAGTGCTAATGCGAAGCACAGGGAGCAACTGGATGACGGCCTGCCAAAACTGGGAGCCGCCCGATCGCTGACAGAATGCAAGAGGTTGTCCACGGAGGTACTTGTTCCGGATGATGGTGAGCCAAAGACCTCCGTCGCCATTAGCAATGCGCCATAGCCAACGGGTTAGGAGGGCAATGTTCATGCGCCGGGAGGACAGAATCCCCAGACCACCCTGGTCCTTGTGTTTGTAGATGTCCGGCCATCTCACCATGTGGTACTTTTGCTTGTCATCCTCGCCGGCCCAGAAGAATCTGGACTGGTACTTAGCAATTTCCTTATGGAGCGTCTCATGAAGGCTATAGAAGCTCATGAGGAACCATAGAAGGCTGGCGAGCGAGGAGTTGATGAGGCTCGCGGCGGTCGCTGGCTTCTAGCTAGGACGGGAGTCTTAGAAAGAACTGGATGGACAATATCATACATGAATCACGAACCTGTATCAACGGCGGTGTGTTCTGTGCCTGATTATATATGTTGTTGTCGTCACGTGTTCACGAATATTGTTGAGTCAAAGCGACCGTATGAGTGAGACGCGGCAATATTGTTTCTGCATTGCCGGCACGAGTGCACCAAGAACCAAAGAGCAAGAGCTCCGTTGGCGGTGATGGGTGGTAGATGGACAAAACTGATGTCTTCAGCAGTTTATTTTGCGTGGGTTCTGTGTTTCTAATTCGTAAACTGGTATCCCAAATTGCCAGTTCCATCTCCATGTACCTAAGGCATCTCTAGCTGATACCTTATAATTTAGCCCCCTCACCTATGAAAATCCATCTCTGCCCCCGAGCTCATCTGCACCCACGCCGACAAAAAAATTTCAAAACAAATACTAAAATAATAATTAAAATTCCAATTTTTTTGTGCGGTAGACAATTTGATGCGCGAGGTCTGCTCCAATTTTCAAATCATTTGTACAGTTGAGGAGCTCTCAGCAAAAAAAACAAACAAATTAGGGGTCTGTAAAAATGTTTGCTGTTTATATACTGTTTTGGTCCGATTTGTCTTTTTTGCGAAGAGCTGCTTAGATGTCCAAATGACTTGAAATTTGGAGCGGGCCTCATACATCAAATTGTTTACCACACCATTTTTTTTGAATTTTTTGAATTTTTTATTTTTTATGAAATTTTTTCTAACTAGGTGCAGATAAGCCTGGGCACCGAAACGCCTTACTCACTCAGATGGCCCATTATACCTTAACTATTTATATTTGAGAAGTTAAAGAAAAGCAAACCTAAATGGACTCTCAAACTTAACTTCTCAAACAAACTAGATCTCACATGGAAGTCTCTCTTCCTCTTCTTCTTTCTTCCTTTCACGCGGCCAACTATGGCTTTTCAGCTTTAGATGATTTCCATGAGCTGGCTAGTACATATGAAAGATGCTATGCAAAAGTAATTTGAAGGAGCCTCGCCATGCGCGATGTAAGCGTGCACGGAAATAGTTGACAAAGTAGTCAAAATTCACCCTCCATAAGCCATGGCTTGGGCGCTTTGTCGTCTTGAATGCGTTCTTCCCCTCTCCTTTCCTAGTGGCATAATGGCATCGTCCGGATTCTGGAAGACAAGGATTCATCAGAATCGGCAATGGCGATCACTCTTCATGTAGGTTTCTTTGTGTACATTGAACTTTTCCTCTCTGTAGGTTCCCTCCGCGTGTGCCACAACTTTGCTCGTGGCGGGGGATGATGGCAGGAGCGCTGCCGGTCTAGGGATGACGAGGGAGTGTCGCCGTGGCCGGAGACAATGGAAAAGAAGAAAAAAACAAAGAAAAAAAACCCTCGCTGGATTCTCATCGAAATCTCGCCGGAATTTGGCGGGCGTAGGTGGGCTGGGCAATCACCGAAAGCAAGGAACACAACGGTGGCACCGGCGGGTGAACGGGTGAGAGGGCTAACGCAGGGAAGGACCGAAATTACCCCAAGAAATTACCGCAGAGGAGTAAATATAAGCGACGTCTGGCGTGAGGAGTAATTTTTTTAAGGAGTTAAAAGCATATTACTTAACTCATCAGAACAAAAATGACAAGGAATTACCGATATCTAGGGATCAACTAAAGATGCCCTAAGGTCATGCATGCCGCCAGGAGGCCGGTGAAAGAAAGTCGAACTGTTCCTGTGAAGAAACTATTTAAAAAAGATTTAGGATGTGGATAACCACCACACATGTGGCATTTAGGGGGGGGGGTGTCGCACGCCCCGTGTGGCACAAACACGAACCCGCCCGCACGACGGTGTCCGGGCGCTCCCATCCACAGTCCGCACGTCTGGTGTGTGGCGCGATCGCCCGCACGTACGGGCGAGCGAACCCGCTGCCCGCACAACCTCACGCGCCCATCGGCCGAACCCCGCGTTCGAACCACACTGCCACCGACCGTCGTCGCCACCAACCTCTGCATTGGAAGATCTTTCCCTACCTCTGTCGGCTTCCTTCTCTAGTTGCCATGGCAACCAGATCAGATCCCTAGCGCCCACACCCCCCATCGACGGAAAAGACGGCAACAAGCACACGGGTCAGAAAACCTGTCTCCTCCTCCTTCCCCAACTCCCACCCCACTCCCCCAACCCCACCGTAGATTGCCCATGTAGATGGCGACTGGATCTACAGTTCCGGCCATTCATGTTTATTCTCCTCTGCCCTCCAACGATCACAAATTTGCCATGTTCTATCATGGATCTAATCTAAGAAATTAGGTTCCAGATGCTATCAGCAGGTGTTCGAAAAGGATGTTTGAGATTCACTAAGAACGGGGCAGAACAGAGCAATTTGGGGCAGGTCATATGAAGCAAAAAAATATTTGCCACCTATCTATGCCGTCAGTTGCCACCTATCTATGTCGTCAGTTACCATCATATTATATTGTCAGTTGCCATCAGTTCAACAAACTAGTTGCCATCCAGATTGTAGAAAGAGGATGAACATGCATGCCCTATCATCTGAAAAATGCACGCCTACGATGATTCCTACTTGCCATGCTGTAATAGTTGTTTACGACATAAATGTGATAAGTTTGCCATCTTTCCTTTTATGTCCAAACAACAAACATATGAAATTCAAAATACCGAATAATAATGCGTTCTTATTCGTGTAGTGATCGAAGACACAGTGTGAAAAGCAGAGAAAATGAATCATCAAGACATGGCTGATCCTTGGTTTTCTGGAAGGCCACAAGCGCCATCTTGGGATGCAATAGAGTACAATCAACGCATTTCCGCAGGACCATTGCTACCACTACTAGAGTAGCACGCGAGCTTAGGTATGATGCATGATCAAAAAAGGACAGTTGACATGTTTGTGGACTTCAAAATGGTATTCTACTTATGTAGTACAATGACATTGTTTGCAGGTTCTTATGACACAAACACACAGGCAGGGGTACCATGGCAAGTTGAAACAGGAGGGGCTATCGGTGATAAATATACAGGAAACCAACTTCAAGTAGAATATGTGGCAAATCAAGGTAATGAAAAAAGAAAATAGCATGTTGATGTGGCGAATATAACTTGCAAGGATGGCAAGACTTACGAGTATTTTGCAAAAACACAAGACCATCATGCAAAGACGTGGCGATTGTGTGGCAACTCGATACCGCCATCAACGCTGCATGAGGTGAGACATATGAAAATGATTTTGCGGATAATGTATCAGGAAAGGAAACTAGATGACATTGGTGCTTGCATGGTGTGACGATAAAATGAAGAAAAAGATGGTAGCTTGAATTTGTAGTTGACTTAAATCAAGAAAATGATAGAAAGTGCAAATGACAAGCCTGCACAGCTGTATTTGC
This sequence comes from Aegilops speltoides, assembly GCA_021437245.1. NCBI lineage: Eukaryota > Viridiplantae > Streptophyta > Magnoliopsida > Poales > Poaceae > Aegilops > Aegilops speltoides. The sequence goes on from CM038142.1 coordinate 408,558,036, forward strand.
CACATGTAGACAAATGTGTGTGTGAAATTAAATGTAGGGTTGGAAGTTGCCATGTCTCAACAACTGCAGTTGGCATGTCTCAACAACTGCAGTTGCCATGTCTTAACAACTGCAGTTGCCATGGTTGAATAACTACATATGCCATGTTTTAACAGCTACAGTTGCCATGCCTGATGTCACGCCCAATATGCGACCCTATCCAAAAGGAACTCGAAGGTCCCACCAAGGATAGACCCGCATATTGAAACGCTTTTGCAAGGTGGATATCATTACATCAACATTACATAATACTGAGGATACAACCAAGACATACAATGCCACATGAATACAACAATACATCATATACAAGATCAACATCCGACTACGGATGAAACATAAACAGAAACTCAAACAATATCCACCTGCTAGCCCAGCTGCCGACCGAACCTATCCCCGATCAAGAAGCGTAAGAACTCAACGCAAGCAAACATCGCTCTCGCGCCACGATCATCGCATAACCTGTACTCGCAACTATTGTTGTAGTAATCTGTGAGCCACAAGGACTCAGCAATCCCATTACCATGGGTATCAAGACTAGCAAAGCTTAATGGGAAAGGAAGGGGTAAAGTGGTGAGGTTGCAGCAGCGACTAAGCATATATGGTGGCTAACATACGCAAATGAGAGCGAGAAGAGAACAAGAGGAACGGTCATCAACTAGCAATGATCAAGAGGTGATCCTGAACACCTACTTACGTCAAACATAACACAGAAACCGTGTTCACTTCCGGACTCCGAGAAGAGACCATCACGGCTACACACTCGGTTGATGCGTTTTAATTCGGATCTGGTGTCAAGTTATCTACAACCGACATTAACAAATTCCCATCTCGCCACATAACCGCGGGCACGGCTCTCGAAAGTTTAAACCCTGCAGGGTGTCCCAACTTAGCCCATGACAAGCTCTCGCGATCAACGAAGGAATATACCTTCTCCCAGAAGACCCGATCAGTCTCGGAATCCGGTTTACAAGACATTTCGACAATGGTAAAACAAGACCAACAAAGCCTCCGGCGTGCCGACATCCCGATAGTAGCCGCAGATCTCGCCTCGAGCCACGACCGGATGAGCAGTCCGCATAACTAAAACCAGACCTCAAGTTTCCTTGAGGTGGCGCGCAAAGCGCTCTAGTTTGGACCAACACTTAGACAAGCATTGGCCGGGGGCTGAATAAAGATGACCCTTGGGTTAATTACTCCCAAGGGAAATATAGGTGGTGGTGAGGCAAATGGTAAAACCAATGTTGGGCCTTCTTTGGACAAGTTTTATTCAAAGCGAACCGTCGGGGGTCCCATAAATCACCCGACCGCGTTAGGAACGCAAAATCCGGGAACATAACACCAGTATGACGGAAACTAGGGCAGCAAGAGTGGAACAAAACACCATGCATAAGGCCGAGCCTTCCACCCTTTACCAAATATATAGATGCATTAATAATATAAGAGATATTGTGATATCCCAACCAAAATCCTGTCCACCATGGAGAAATCTTCAACTTCACCTGCAACTAGCAACGCTATAAGAGGGGCTGAGCAAAAGCGGTAACATAGCCAAACAACGGTTTGCTAGGAATGGTGTCAAAGGTTAGAGGTTCATGGCAATATGGGATGGCTTGATAAGCAGGTAATAGGTAGCGCAAAGATAGCGATAGAACGAAGCAACTAGCATAGCAATGATAGTAGTGAGATCCAGTAGCGGTCATCTTGCCGAAATCCCGCAAGGAAGAAGAACGAGTCCATGAAGAAGATGAAGCCACGAAGACGAACCACACGTAGACGAACGCATCCTCACGATCGCAACGAAACGGGAAACTATCGAGAAGAAGCACACAACATGGTAAACACACCACACATGGACAAGACATGATGCACAACAAGCATGAAGCATGACCAAGCTACATGAAGCTACTCATGGCAAGAGATGATGCAAACAAGAACAACACATCAAGGCAAGTTTAAATGAGGCCGGGAACAACATATAACAATTCCGGTAAGTCCTCATATGCATGTTTCGAAATTGGTCCAGAACTGAATAAACATTATGTTCAAGTTGTTAAACAGCAAGTTAAGAAGCACCAAGATGATCTACACGAAATTCTAGTCAAGTTACATATAAAGTTCATTAGATTCGGAGCTACGGCCTAGAAGATATGAGCAAAACAAGTTGAACATGGCATTGATGCAAAATGCACCGAAACATCAAGCAAACACACCAAAACAAGGATGCAACATGGTAATATGAAGCTACATGCAAAAACAAGCAAGTTTCATATAGAGCACACTCAAAACGGAGCAACGGTGCAACACACACACACTATACAAGTCATAACAACAATCTGTCCATAACAGCAACTAGGCATCTTACAAGCATCAAAACAACATGCTATAGCACCCCAACATAATAACAAAAGTCATGGGCATGAAGTACATGTAAAGCATAACAAAACATGAACACTGAGCTATCTCCAGAAACAACTAGAACATACTCAAAAGGACATGGAGATATTGCAAATAATAACAGTTTCAGACTTTGCAGAAATAACATTAGGTTGCAATGTTTAGAGCTATCAAACAACATGTTACAGGAACGTATCATGGAAAACAATGGCATGGAATGACACTACTAAATGCATAGATCAAAAGTCCCTTAATGACCATGAGCCGAAAAGGCATAGAAAATATGATGGCACCCATGTAAACATGGCAAGTTATATTACAGATTCAAACATGGCAGAAACAACAATAAGTAGGCATGTTGGTGAGCTTGAACCACTCACCACAGAGCAATACATGGCATGGCAAGGCAACCAACAGTAAGAAGGCATGTTTATGAAGCTAAGTATGGCAATAGCAAGTTCATAGGGTTCATGGATCACTAGGAAAACACATGGAAACAAGTGAACTTAATGTAAACAGGCTGACAGCAACATTTTCAAGCAACTTTGGAGCAAGATAACAACATGTTCCAGCAGGCTATAATTGCAACCAAGGTCATGAATGGATAGAGCAAGACATGTAGATCAAAACATGTTTATAGAGCATCTCCAGATTATGCATAGAATGATTAGTAGAGGCATTTAACATAGCAACAAAATATATCAGAATCTGTCAGGAAAACAGCAACAACAACTACCCTACTTAGCAAGCTTAATACACTCAGCACACAACTCACAAAAATACATGGTTGGCACCCCTGGAAATATGGCATGGCATAGATCAACATTCATGTAGACATCAACCCCATAGGATGCACACATCAATCATGGCAAAAATGATAAATGAGCAAGTTATAACAGTTTCAGCAGAATAACATCAACATGCACTCTTCTAACAGCATTTCGGGCATCAAGATGAGCTCAAATTAAAATGATGCAATGGAATGAAATGAATTACTCGTCGAGACGAACAATTTGACATATTATACGCATGAAACGGAGCTACGGATGCAGAGATGTGATGCGATGAACATGGCATGTTTATGCAAGAAAACTAGGATGCATAAATCGGGGGTCAACTCATGGGCACGGTTCTCGAGGCGACCGGAGACTTCGCCGGAGTCGGGGCCGGAGGCGCTCGGGGAGGCCGGAGATGCTCACGGGGGGCCGGATCCGGGCGGCGCCGGCCCGGATCTGGCCGGAGGATGGCCGGGCGACGCGGGCGCGACCAGCGGCGGAGGAGCTTAGTGCGGGCGGCTGGAGTTTCGGTGAGGGTCGCCGGGCGGGCGGAGCAGTGCCGCCGCGCGCGGGAGTGCGCGGGCGCGGACGGCCGCTGGCTGGCGGAGGAGGCGCGCTCGGAGGCGGACGGCGGCGGCGGATGCCGCATGGCGGCGGCGCTGGCGAGGCAGACGCCGGGCGACGGGCGGGCGGCAGAAAGCGGCGACGGGCGGGGGCAAGCGCGGCTGGAGGCGGGTGGCGGCGGCTGGGGCAGGCAGCTGGTTTCGCGGCAGGGCGCGCGAGACAGGCGGCGGGGACACGTGGCAGCGCACCATGGTCCGGGCGGCGGGCGGACGGAGCGGACATGTCCGACCGTTGGTGGGGAAAATGTCCGGCGGCGCGAGGGGAAGAAGACTAGGGTTTGCACCGCAAATTTCGGGGGAGGGGCTAGTTTTATAGGTAGAGGGAGCTAGGAGAGTCCAAATGAGGAGCGGTTTTCGGCCACGCAATCGTGATCGAACGACCGAGAGCATGGAGGGGAGTTAGATGGGTTTTGGGCCACTTTGGAGGGGGTGTTGGGCTGCTACAAAAGAGGCTTTTGCGGTTACCCGGTTAATCGTTGGAGTATCAAACGACCTCCAAATGGCACGAAACTTGACAGGCGGTCTACCGGTGCTAAACCAAGGCCGCTTGGCAAACCTCGGGCCATTCCGAGAAAGTTTAATACCCACTCACAAAAGAGAGAAGAAGGGGACGCCGGAGGACATAGGAGTGCCGGATTGCAAAACGGACAACGGGGAAAATGCTTGGATGCATGAGACGAACACGTATGCAAAATGAAATGCACATGATGACATGAAAAAATGCAACACGCAAGCAAATGACAGGGCAACAACGACGAATAACTGGCAGACACCTGGCGCAACGAATCCGGGGTGTTACACCTGAACCACTACAATTGGTCAATGCTTGTCAACTGTAGTTGCCTTCCGAGGTGGACTATGTTTGACATGATTTCAAAGTTAACTTCCACGTGATCGCATGTTATTATGGTGCAACCACACCAGCAGATGTCTCGTGGCAAGCTTCACCATTGCAGGCCATCGGTAATGCAGATACAACGCACCAAATTGAAGTGGCACACCAACTTCAGTTAGCACATGTGGCACAGCAAGGTAAATATCTGAACCAATAAAACATCATGCACTTGCTTTGTGCAAAAGCATTGGGAAGGTGCATTTATCACGATGGGGGTGGCAAATGACACCAAGTGAATATGTCCATTAGTAATCTAGGATCATCTGCATTTGTCAATTATTGTTTGTGTGTATTAGCCATTTGTGATTATCTGCATTTGGCATGTGGGCTCATATCTAGAATGCAAAGTGTTGATGTTAACATGTTGGTTACCATGACCTGGCAACTGCAGCTGCCATATTAGGTAAACTGCAGCTGCCATGGCTAGAGAACTGCAGTTGACATGCATGGCAAAATGCAGATGCTCAAAACTTGCCTATATTAATGGTATCATGTCAAAAAAAGGATGGGTTACAGTTGCCATGATTTCAAAGATGCACATTCCAACACTTTATACATGTAAATTATACAACTGCAATTGTGTACAATGTTTCAGATGCAGTTGCCATGAACAAATTGGATATAGCTGCTATCATTTCATTACGACGAATATGTCATTCAAGCAATACTGCTTACACACGTACCTGATTTTTTGCAGGAGCTTCAACTACAATCAACAGTGGCAAAGGAACATCTGCTGCGGGAACCTCAGAGCATACTGAAGGAGCATTCCATGAGCAAGTCACCGATGCTGCCATAAACAATGCAGAAATAGTGTCAAAAATGGCAATCATTGCAGCAATGACGACAAGCACACCTCTGCACACTAGCACAAGCAACACTCAAGCAGATGAAACAGCCACCAATACTGAAGTGAATGATGAAACTGATGACGAAGCGCAAGGGGAAGGAGAAGATGGACAATCAGAAATCATGATACCTCAACCACCCTATCTTGGGCAGAGATTTGGAACTTTTGAAGCTGCCAAGGAGTACTACCAGAGATATGCGATGTTCCATGGATTTGCGGTGAACACAAAATACCATAGGAAAATTTAAAAACTAACGAGTACAACAGAGGTAAGATAAGGTGCTACAAGGCATGAAAGAACAAGAAAGGAAAAGGTGTTGTGCCTGTCGTGCCGGAATGAAAGAAAGGCATCATTCTCAAGACGGGATGCCCTGTCCGGTTGAAGCTAAACGCAAATGGAGCATGGTGGGTGGTCACCAAATATGTCGAAGAACACAACCACGACCTTGTAAAGAAGTTTGACCTAGTAAAATTTCTGAGTGCCCATAGAGGATTCAGTCCCATCGAGAAGAAATTCATAAGGTTGCTACATGATTGTAACGTCGGTCCATCAAGAATGGTCCAAATACTGTCCCTGATCCACAACGGAGATGGAAGTCTGAGTATCATGCCCTACATACCAGCAGACATCAAAAACCTAAAGGCAAAGTAGCATAGAGAGAGGAGGTTGGCTGGCATAGAAGACACAGTAGCCTACTTCAAAGAGAAAGCAAAAGCAGATAATGATTTCTTCTACAGGATAAGGTTGGACGATGAGGACCGTGTCAGAAACATGTATTGAGTGGATGGTGCTGCAAGAAGATCCTACAAACATTTCCGTGATTGCACTTCATTCAATGCAATATATCTCACGAATATATACAAGATGCCCTGTGCTCCATTCATAGGAAGAAATAACCACAAGTAGTCCTTGTAGTTCGGTTGCGGTCTCGTTCGGAACGAAGATACCGATGGTTACACTTGGCTATTCAAAACCTTCTTGGAGTGCATGGATGGACTAGCTCTGATGAACATAATAATGGACCAGGATTTTAGCATGCACGCAGGTATAGAGGATGTCTTTCCGTTGGCAGTGCACAGGCACTACAGGTGGCATATTATTAAGAAGGCTGAAGAGACACTAGGACCATTCTTTGTTGACCGTCCAGAGCTACACAAGGCATTCAAGTTGTCTGTGGATGACAACTTGACGGTGGAGGAGTTTGAACGGAGCTGGACGGCTATGATTGAAACATACCAAGTCCAAGACAACGAGACACTAAATAGCTTGTGGGAGAAGTGAATGTACTAGGTGTCGGCCTACTTCATGTAGTGCTTCTTTCCATTTATGTAGACTACACAACGTAGCGAAGGGTTCAATGCTGTTTTGAAGCATTACATGAGCCCTGGAAACTCATTGCTACAGTTTGCCAAGCAATATTCAGCTTTGCAACAAAAAATATTGGGATCTGAGCTACAACAAGAAGCAAACACCACACTCAAGCAACCTAAATTGCTAACATACTTTCTGTCGTGGAATAGTCACGACAGATGTCCTAGTATGAGGACTTAGTCGTGGAGCCATCGTAACTAGGTTAGCTTAAACGGGTTAAATAGGACAAAGGACACATGAGTTTATACTGGTTCGACCCCTTGCGGTGAAGGTAAAGGCCTAATCCAGTTTGAGGTGGTATTGCTTATGTCTCGATTACCAGGGAGCAAATCCGCTTGACCTAGCTTTCGATCTCTTGTTTCCTGCCCTGAACCGCTGCTGGTTCGTCCCTTTATATACACAGGTTGACGCCCAGCGGCTCACGGAGTCCCGGCCAGCTCATAGACGTGTCCGGCTCGGTGACTAACTATACCTGCCTATACAATTCATATACATATAGCGGTTTACTCCTATGGGCCTTAAGTCACCCTTGGGCCTTGGGCCCTTGCTTATGATCTGCCATCTTTAGTATCTTCATGGGTTCATATGGATGAACCGCCATAGGTATAACCCGGCCCCTCCTGGGTGGGTCATACCTAATAGTCATATCCCCAAGTCAATCTTCAACACTTAGAAAAAAAATCTTCCCTTCTTCATTTGTGCGAGAACTCATAACCCGCCATGACGTCATCCTGCGATTGTGGTAACCCGCCATGACGTCATCTGCCATTTAATTTTACACAATATCCAACATATCTTAACGGATCCTTATCTTTAATGACCTTTCTGAAAATTGAGGCGTCTGAACCGTTGGATAATCATGCTTTGGCCTCCTCGTTTTTCGCGCCTACCTGTTCACCCTTCTCCTTATAAATAGGGCCAGACAGCCTCTTTTCATTTCCCCCCTTTCCTTCTCGTCTTCCTCCTCCTCTCGCGACTCATCCGCCGTGAGCTCACCGTCTTCCTCGTCCTAGGCCGCTGCATCGACCTGAACGGGACCAGGGAAACTGCAGCGCCTCCTCATTGCTCCTCGGATCCATTAAGCCCCTTATCCTCTCCGTTGTAGATCTCCATTAGGGTTTCTATAGTTCTTTGAGTTCTTCGTCGTTCTTCACTGTACTTCTACTTAGCTCTTACTTTAGATCCAAATAGATCCCTTAGGACGTGCAGAACCTATTTCCACTCCTTCTGTTATCTCAAAAACTTGCTTTACAGATGCAAACATCTCGCCCTTGTGCTAGTTCTCCCGCTGCTGCGATATTTAGGTTTAGAATTTACTGCATTTTCTGAACTACCACAGATCCAAAATTATAGCTGCAGTCTGTGAAATCCGTTTGTCCCTCTGTCGGTGTCAAAACCGGCGGATCTCGGGTAGGGGGTCCCGAACTGTGCGTCTAGGCGGATGGTAACAGGAGACAAGGGACACGATGTTTTACCCAGGTTCGGGCCCTCTCGATGGAGGTAAAACCCACGTCCCGCTTGATTAATATTGATGATATGGGTAGTACAAGAGTAGATCTACCACGAGATCAAGGAGGCTAAACCCTAGAAGCTAGCCTATGGTATGATTGTTGTAATGTATGTTGTGTCCTACGGACTAAACCCCTCCAGTTTATATAGACACCGGAGGAGGCTAGGGTTACACAGAGTCGGTTACAATGGTAGGAGATCTACATATCCGTATCGCCAAGCTTGCCTTCCACGCTAAGGAAAGTCCCATCCGGACACGGGACGGAGTCTTCAATCTTGTATCTTCGTAGTCTTGGAGTCCGGCGGACGATAATATTCTGGCTGTCCGGACACCCCTAGTCCAGACTCCTCAAGAGCCCCGAACCAGGCTTCAATGATGATTAGTCCCGCGCGATAATGTTTGGCATTGCAAGGCGGGTTCCTCCCTTGAATAATCCAGAGAAGATCATGAACACCGTGATAGTGTCCGCTCGCAAAATAAATTCCACATTCCATCGAGAGAGAATAAAATGTACACCAGTTCAATCACGACGATTATGCGGCGTGACATCACATCGCTACCAAGCCACCGCTTGAATCGTTTTTACTTCATACCACCTCAAGACGTTTTAGCGAAGCGTTTCTTGGCACGCCTTGTCAAGCGTAGATCGTGTTCCCTTATTCCGGATTCTCATCAATACGGACGCAGTAACCCAACGCGCCCTTGATGGTGGCGCTTGGGAGATAAGCGAGTTTTACCAGCCGGTGGGGACGATAGTTTTAAATCCGCCTATATATAAGGGATAAGGATTCACCTTCTCACCCACGCCTTCTTCCTCCTTTGCTCATCCATCTCCGCGCACTCAAGCTCCAACACCCAAGTTCACAGATCTCGCCGACCTCCTCCGAATATGTCCGGAGCGGAGGCAAATGGTTGGCCTCCACCGCTAAGGAGGAGTACATCACGAAGCCGCGCAGCCGGATACCTCTCCGCGACATCGCAGATCGGCCGCCCGACGAGGGGCAGCTCATCCCTACCCCCGGCCTCATGAGAGGGTCGCCTTCCTTCCCCACTTCCTCCGCTGGATCGGGCTTTCCGCCCATCCATTCGTCCGGGGCTCATGTTCTACTACGGCCTGGATTTCCACGATCCGGCGCCAACTTCATCCTCAATATCTCGGCGTTTATCGTCAGGTGCGAGGCCTTCCTCTCGATCCGCCCCACTTCGCCAGGGCTCAAGACCTTCAACGCTGTCAAGGTTGTGAAGGGCACGCAAGCGAATGCGGAGGCGCCATGTTGGGAAGTCGCCCAACGCCCTTTGGCTCGGCGGCCTTCGTGGACTCCGCCAAGGGGTGGCAATCGGGTGGTTCTACATCACCGAGCCACGCAAGCCCACATGGGCGGCGGCCCCGAAGTCTAGATCTCGCGCCCCACGCAGCTCACCTCTCGAAAGAGAAGGGCTTGCGGTGGGGCAATCCGATGGAGGTGACAGGACTCGAGCCGCATCCGTAAGCCGGTGAGCAATAAGCTCAGCTCGTCAACGTGGTCCAAGTCATGCTCATCCGCCGGATTCTCCCATGCCAAGAACGGGCATTCAATCTATGGGAGTTTAATCCGAACAGCACCAGCGCTGAGCGGCTCTTCGATACAACATACTGAAGGCGCTGGAGGGTGCTGTTCAAGGGCGCTGGCCCCGATCCGCGACGGAAGATCGCGGATTTAGCTTGCAGATCCAACCGACGAGGTAAGTGATTCAACCCCATTACGGGACACTCGGTAGTAATCGAATTGATTAAGAGGGTTTCATTCTTTCTTTTCCTTTGACAGGAATGGATGGGGAAGGCCAAGCAGCTTATCAGCCCGGCTCCCATGCCAGAAGACCCAGTGGACGCCCGCTTAGCGGGGCTGCTGGTTCCGGCACCGCACGTGGTGCCGGAGAAGAAGGCCAAGAAGGTGGCCGCGGGGACTCCAAAGAGTTCCCGCAATCAGGTGTCCGACGACGAGGCGGACTCCTCCCCCGAAGATGAGGAGGAAGAGGATTCTCTCCCAGAGGAGGGAGAGAAGAAGAGGAAGGCTTCCCCAATAGGGGAGGCCGAAGGGTCCAAGAGGGGGAGGACTATCCCCCCGGACAGTTTCGCCAACACCATCGTTGGTGAGGATGAATGGTCTCCAAGGGCCAGGCTTCCGGCAAGATCGTAAGTATCCGGATCCTTGATATGTAATTTTTTTCGTGTCGCGTAGTGTCCTTCTAATGCCACGTTTTGTCCGTAGTCCGGCCGATGATGATCTCCCCGCTTCAACAAGCAGGTCATTGGCCTCGCCGGATGTGAATTCACTCGATCGCCACTACCTCAGCTACCGCGAAGACGCCGAGGTGGGATCCCGAGAGGACTCATCAGAGGAGGCTCCGAGGCGCCGCCAGCTGCCTCCGGACTTTGTGCCAGAATCTACATCGAACCCGCAGTGGTTCCAGAGTCCGCAAGCGCCCTTCAAAGAAGGGCAAGATTGGACACCGCGGCCTCCGCCCAACCGAGGCGCCGGATAACCTATTGGAGGCGCTTAAAGGCGCTCCATCGAGGAAGAACACCTCACTATCATGAGTCGGTGATTCAAAAGGTTCAGCTCGCCAAAAGCGGGCTGACCGAAGCTCGCAGCAGCCTTTTAACAAAGCTTTGAGGTAAGAAGTTAAAATTATGTAATGTAATACCACATAGACAAGAGTTTCGATGCTCGGGCCGGTGTTCGGAAAGAAAAGCCGGACCGAGGATCTAACAAGATATACGCAGGTGCTTAAAATATGTCAATATGGGTTTGCAGGCTGCGCCGCTGACCTCCGCCGCACTATCGGCGGAGGTCAAGTGTTGAAGAAGGATCTCAAGCGGTCCGAGCAAGAGCTCGCCATGCCAAGAAGCAGCTCGAGGACAAAGAAGGTGAGTCACACCGCTTTGAGTAGTTACCTTACAGAAAAGGATTTTGGTTGCAATAAAATTAGCAAGGATAATATGGGTACTGCAGGGGCCACGAACGAGGTGGCAGCCCTGAAGGAGGCCGTGTCCGTGGCCGAGCGCAGTTCGGCCGCGGAGCGGGAAGAGCAAGAAAAGCAGGAGGCACGGGTGGCGGAAGTACGGCAAGAGCTCCAAGCTCTCATGGAGAAGCATGAGAGTTTGGAGTGTGACTCCAAGTCTCGAGAGTCCGAGCTTGCCTCGGCTCTCGGAAGTGCCAAGTCCGCCAAGGATGAGGCCCATAAGGCCCTTCAGGAGGTTGAAGATGTAAAGAAAGTAGCGGCGGGTAAGGCATTTTTCATGCAAAGCAAGCATGTTAATGTAAACTACCTTACACTTACCCGCTCGAGCTCTGTAGGCGTTTGCAGATCTGCCGCCAGAGGCGTCCGATGCCGCCGCATTTTATCGTGGGCGGAGGGAGCTCGACGAGAAGGTCTTCGGTCTCAAGATGCCGAGGCCGACATCCGTGCTTCAAGCGACCAGTGAAGCGGTGGTCGAACTCCACAAGGTAGTGAAGAGGCCATGAAGGCTCTCATAGTCCGGTGTGGCTCGACAGGCCATGCCCGAAGCTACTTCGCCTCAGGCGGCGGCTGGTGGATGCGTGCCTCGGTGGAGGTCATCAAGCGCGCTTCACCAGATTGAAGGTGCTCGCCGGGCCCTTGCCCGCATAAAGGTGCACCGGGCAGGTTGATGCGAGAAGCTTTCACGGATCCACCGCCACCGGCAAGGAGTATCGCACGCCGGAGATGTATTATAAAACTGTCTCAAGGGAGCCCGCGATATTGCGGATGAGTGCCCCAAATGTAATCTTTGAGTAAACTCTTTATGTATTATCCTCGCGACCTGAAACTTTGTTCATGCGCGCTACAACGCTTGTTTAATTTAAAATATTACCTTCATGCAGCCGCTTATAAAATCGAGAGATGGCAAGTCGTTGGCTTCACCCCCAAGCCACGAAAGTGCCGGGTGTTCGGGATAAACTTGAGCACTCTTGTTCCCATTTTTCGTCCATCTAGGAGGTGCTCAACACAACGAACAAGGCAACCGGACTTATAATGCTTGAACACTCTCACTTAGCCATAGAATTCTATAATTTTAATTTTGGCGAAGCCCCGGTATTCGAAGACCAATCCGGGCGCTTATCCACGCTTCGCTTCGGACATTGTCCGAACTTCGCCAAGCGGCGTGGGTCTTTAGGACCCGAAAAACCTCTCGAACAGCGACCAGCCTCTCGCCTTATCATGCCGCCGCTTTTAGCTTTCCATCGAGGCGCCGCCTCGGCTCGACCGGGCGCAATCGCATGGTTCTCCCAAGGCCACTTTAGCCGATGTAACGGAATGTAAGGCACCAAAACGTGGGAGCCGGAAAACCCAACTATTGACCCAAGACATGATTCGAGCCGATTCATATAATGCTATAAGTTCGGGTGCCGCACTTATGAAAGTGTTCGGACTTTATCACACCATAATTTGGGGAATGAAGCCTCGGCGATTCGGCCGCACTCAAAATATACGGGTGCAAGATGTCATGTAATGAACATATATATAAAAAAGGTGATATAGTTGCAGTTGAAAAGTGCTGCATTATTTATTAAAGGAAGTCTGCTATGAGTGCGGACTGATACAAATAGTGCGGTAAGCAAGGGATTTGGACTAAGTAAACATGTCCCCCTTCAGGGGTGAGCTGCGGACTTGGTGTATATAATCGAATTTAATGCTCATAATTGAGACCACCTGAGTATTCGTCGCAGCCTTCTTTCGTCCCTGACTGTTGCATCATGATTTCGGCAGGTTCATCGCCGGACAGGGCCTCTGGTTAATGGAGTCCTGTGTACATAAAGAAGGGAAATAAAAAATAAAATAAAAAAGGGGGGCACACTTGCGAGCCCCCGGTGTGGTCGAACCGCACTCTGGGTCCGTTGCGATCATGCCCCTTCTCCTGTGCCCATGGTATCTCCAAAGCGTAATGATGTACGCGGAGTGTTATTCTTGCGATCATGCGGCGAGGGTTGGGGATGCATTGCTACGCTGCGGCTCGATCGCGCCAGACGGTCTTGGTTGGCATTGCTCGGGCGCTGCGTTTTGTCAGATCCGCCTTTTAACGGCCGGACTTGAAATTGCCTTAAAAGGCTGCTCAGATTTCGCCATGAGAGCCGCAGTATGTTCCTCCGCTCGAGGGAGCATTTCGTATTCCCGCTGACCGTGATGACTCGCGAGGGCCTCGCATTTTGAGCTTTAGGTATGCATAACGCGGCACCGCTGAATTTTGCAAACGCGTTCGTCTGAAAGCAGAGCGTGATAGCCGCCGCGAACGGGACTATGTCAAGATTAACTCTTCGCCCGAAATTATCCGGGATCCAAGACCACTTCAGCAGGATCGAGCCTCGCATAGCTTGGCTTAACTCCTGGTATGACACCTTTAAAGGTTGTCTTTGTAGGTTTAATCCTTGAGGGTCTATGCCCATTTTGTGCAATCAGATCCCGATAAAGCAGGTTCAGTTATCGCCGCCGGCCCATGAGGACTCTCGTGAGGTAAAATCCATCGATGATTGGGTCTAAAACCAATGCGTCGAATCCTCCATGGTGTATGCTGGTCGGATGGTCTCTTCAATCGAAAGTGATCGGACAAGAAGACCATGGATTGAACTTCGGGGCGACTGGCTCCATCGCGTAGACGTCCCTTAGTGCGCGTTTCCTCTCCCTCTTGGGTACATGGGTCGCGTAAATCATATTCACCGTCCGCACTTGTGGGGGAAAACCCTTCTGTCCTCTATTGTTCGGCGGTCGGGTCTCTTCCTCATCATCGCTGTTCAGCCCCTTGTCATTGCTTTCGGTAATTAACTTGCCTGCCTGCTTGAACACCCAGCAATCTCTATTAGTGTGATTAGCTGGTTTTTCAGGTGCCATGTATCCGCATAAGCGGTCGAGTATTCGGTCCAAATTGACGGACTCGAGTGGTTCTTTGAACGGCTTCTTCCACGACCGGTTTAGAGCCTCGAATCCGCGCTGACCGCCGATCCTCCTTATCATCGCTGTTAACGCGGCGCCTGTTTTGTTTCGACGTGACTCGCCGTTGTTGTCCTTAGTATCCGGACCGCCAGAATTTTTACGGAGATTGTTGCTGCGAGCTAGCCAGCTGTCCTCTCCCACGCAAAAGCGGGTCATTAATGATGTGAGGGCTGCCATAGATTTCGGCTTTTCCTGCCCCAGGTGCCGGGCTAGCCATTCGTCCCGGATGTTATGTTTGAAGGCTGCAAGGGCCTCTGCGTCCGGACAGTCGATGATTTGGTTTTTCTTTGTCAAGAACCGTGTCCGTAATTGTCCGCCGATTCGTCTGGCTGCTGAATAATGTGGCTTAGGTCATCGGCGCTCGTGGTCGCACGACGCGTTCTCGAAGTTGTCGATAAATGCGGCTTCCGTGTCTTCCCAAAGACCCAATTGACTCGCCGGCAAGCTGTTTAGCCAATGCCGAGCTGGTCCCGTAAGCTTGAGTGGGAGATACTTGATGGCATGGAGATGCCGCCCGGGCCATATGGATGTGGAGAAGATAATCTTAGATCCAAACCGCTGGGTCTGTTGTGCCATCGTAAGATTCAATGTTTACGGGTTTAAACCCTTCGGGATTTGATGATCCATTACTCGTCGCTGAAGCATAGCGGTGTGCGGCGCTCAGATAAGTAATATTGCGACGCAGCTCGAGAGAGCGCTGTCGCTATGTTTCGGCCCGCCGGGTTATTGTATCCGTGCGACGGTATTCGCCGTGGGTCGGGCGCCCACGTGATCCTTAGATGGATCTCGATTGCCTTGCTTTGTCCTCCGATATGTCTCGCAAGTCCGCGCTGCCCTCTTGGCTTCAGACTTTTGGAGCGATGCCGGGTACGGTCTTGGCTGGGGCCTCGATGTTTTCTCGTCACGACCACGGGTGGTCGGTCAGCCATATCGCGGCGCTGGTGATGGATGTATGTGTGCTTCCTCTTCTAATCGGGGAGCAGCTTATGCGTTTCGGTAACTTTTGAGGGCGCTCGAAGTTTATACTTCGCCACGAGGACCTCGGTCCATCGATCGCCAGCAGGTCCCGATCAGCTTGAAGCTGTTGCTGCTTTTTCTTTAGGCTATTTGTCGTGGCGATAAGCCCGCGCTTGAAGCGCTCTGCTCGACGGATCCTCGTGTACGAGAATTCATCATCGTTGAGGCTTGCTTTGTCTTCGTGAGGGAGGCATATAATCATGATCCTCAACTCTTCATCCGCCGCCTCTCGTGAGGGCTTGCTTCGCATCCTCCCGCTCGAAGTCTTGCGGGAGGAGATTGTCTTCGCACTCTCTAGAGTATTATTATCTCCGTGCCGGAATTCCATTCTTCTTTGTGGCGGATTTAGAGCGGCGCCGACGCCGACGCTTGGGCTGCTTTAAAGAGTCGCCTCACGCTTCTTCGCCGCCCCCGCCTTTTGGAGTGTCCACCATATATATGTCGATGACGAGGTGGTCTTGCAAAGGCCTCGTAGGCGCTGGTTCTCGTTCGTCTCCGCATCGCCGCCCATAGCGCCGATGTCGCCGGAGTCGTAGTCTAGCATGTCGGTTAGATCGTTGACAATGGCTACAAAGTGGGTGGTGGGTGGGTTCTCAATTTCTTCGTCAGACGTATTTCAACCATCCCGCCATAGTCCGCCAGGCTCTCCGATAGCGAGAGATGCTTTAGCGAAGTTTAGGATGTCGCCAAAGGGCGAGTGTTGGAAGATGTCCGCAGCGGTGAATTCCATAACCGCACCCAATCTAGATCGATTGATAGGGGGCGCGGAGGTTCGGAGTCCGCAAGGAGTCCGCGCCGAATCACGAAGTTTCGCAGGGACAAGATTAGTGTTCGCCCACCGCTGCGGATATTGAAGCCCCTGTGGCGGCGCTTATCCACCGCCCTCGATCTGGGCGATCGGCTCCGACTAACGGCCAAAGCGGATTCGCAGCGCCACCAAGGCACTCGCTCGCGGCAGAGCTAGATCATGCCTGTCGCCATAGCGCTGCACGCTCGGGTTGCGCTCGAGTCCGTCAAGATCAAGTCTCCGCGACGCCGGCCGTGAAGTTTAAGCTCAACCCGACCGACGGCGGGGCGAAGCTTTTGATCTGCTCCAGATGGCCAAGTGAATTAGCCCGCAGCGCGGCCGCCGAATATGAAGATCTGCCCGGGAGAAAAGTCTCACCCGGACAGCGTTGTCGATTGAAGATGCCATCGGCCTATCGGTGACGCATACGCAGGAACTCTCAATGAAAGCACCAATGTCGGTGTCAAACCGTGGATCTCGGTAGGGGGTCCCGAATCGTGCGCCTAGGCGGATGGTAACAGGAGACAAGGGACATGATGTTTTACCTGTGTTCGGCCCTCTCGATGGAGGTAAAACCCACGCCCCGCTTGATTAATATTGATGATATGGGTAGTACAAGAGTAGATCTACCACGAGATCAAGGAGGCTAAACCCTAGAAGCTAGCCTATGGTATGATTGTTGTAATGTATGTTGTGTCCTACGGACTAAAGCCCTCCGGTTTATATAGACACCGGAGGAGGCTAGGGTTACACAGAGTCGGTTACAATGGTAGGAGATCTACATATCCATATCGCCAAGCTTGCCTTCCACGCCAAGGAAAGTCCCATCCGGACACGGGACAGAGTCTTCAATCTTGTATCTTCGTAGTCTTGGAGTCCGGCGGACGATAATAGTCCAGCTGTCCGGACACCCCCTAGTCCAGGACTCCCTCACCCTCACTTAGCGAATTTTTTTCCTTCTTGAGAGATCTTTAACTGTCAATATTGTCATGGTGGCTTACCTCACCAGTTATAACTAGTCATATGTCATTAGGCCCCTTTTAAGCCGCCATGCTGAATATGTACTGTAGTGTTTTACCTCCGGCTTAATGAATCAACTTAAACCGGCAAAATTATTCTTTCTTTTAGGCTTCTTTCTTCACAATGCCGCCGAAGACATCCACTTCATGTAACTGGTTTCCCTCCATTTTCACTGAGGACACACTTAAGGACTTTGTGAAAACCGGTTATTTACCAGAAAAGACTGTCATGCATTATCGTGCTCCTGATCCAGAAGAAGAAAAACCTGAGCCAAAGGATGGTGAAGTCATTGTTTTTACGGATCACATGAATCAGGGCTTCTCACCGCCCGGTTCTAAATTTTTCTGAGATGTTCTGCACTTCTTTGAACTTCATCCTCAAGACATTGGACCCAATTCCATGTCAAACATCTGCAACTTCCAAGTTTTCTGTGAAGTATACCTTGAAGAAGAGCCCAGTGTCGAACTGTTCAAGGAATATTTTTATTTGAACCGCCAAAATGAGTTTACGAATGGACCCGGCTTGGAACTTGGCGGAATCTCAATTCAACAGAGAAGAGATGCCCTCTTTCCTTATGCTTGCTTGCTGAGTCACCCCAAAGATTGGAAGCAGACATGGTTTTATTGCCAAGATACTTCTCCGGCTGACGAGAATCCACTACCGGGTTACCGTGCCCGGCGTCTTGACTCAAAACACAATCTTCCTGAGAAGCTTACAGCTGCTGAACGTAAAAAGCTCGCCCCCACCATTTCAAAGGTCAAAGCTCTGCTGGGAAACGATTTAACTGGTATTGACTTGGTTCGATGCTGGGTTGCATGGCAGATCATACCATTGAGTCACCGATCCGGCTTAATGTGTACTTACACGGGTGGTAAGAAGGATCCACTATGCCACAACTCCGTGCGCTTAACTAATGCTGCCATCAATGAAATGACAAAGAGCCTTCTGAATGAAGACCCGGAAGACTGCAACAAAGTGGGTCTAAACCCTTTCTGCACACTTAATCCGCCACCAGATGTGAGTCTTTAAATTACTTACTTTACCTTCATCCTTCAAATACTCTGTTAACTCAACTTTGATGACTTTCACAGGCTGAAGATGATCTTTGGAAGAAGAAATACGACCATGAAGCTGCCAAAAAGGCCAGGGCTGCCAAGAAAGTCGCCAAGAAAACCACCAAGAGGGAGGGGAAGAATCCAGTACTTCCGAGTTGTTTGAACTGAACGACAGCTCTGAGTCGGAGGTAGCTCTTAATTCTCTTGGCTCCTTTTTCAACTTTCTTATTGACACTGATTATCATCAGGATGACATGGGGGCCAGTCAAACTGGCGATGAAGGGGTAACTATCATTTCCTCCGACTCCGAGCCTTTGCCAAGAAAGAAAATTCGAAGAGTAACCCAGAAAGTAAGCTTTTCACACCCCTTAGCTCATATGGATCCTCACTTTCTTTTGAAGCAACAGCAGCACGAGAGCCGGCGACAGACTCGGACCAGTGGTGGTGAAGAATTATCTTCCGGCTTACCGAACACTCCACGGAAACGTCGAAACAAGGTCATCCCAGATAAAATCTTCTTATCCTCTGGCGGGTCTCATCCGCCGACCACTTAATTCTTCCGATTCAAATTATAAGTAGACGTCTCGCTCCTCTTCCGGCGACTCATCATAGTCCCATCTGCCGGCTTTCAAAACTGCTCCTGGGTAATAACAATTTCTTATTATTTGCTCCTTATGCTCCTTTATATTTATACTGACCTCTCATGACCCATGTAGTGGAAAGGCCAAGCCCACCAAGAAGGCAAGGGAGAATAAGTCGGCTGAAGACCCCAAAGTCAATGAACCAGAGCAACAAATTCCAGTGCCCGAAACCTCCGTCCCTCAACGAGAAGAACCGGTTCTTGACGTTCCACCAGTGATTCCTGACCCTTCTATTGATCAGACAAACACCAATCCTTTGAACACTGAATCATCGAGCCCACTTAAAACGGCTGAGACACATGATGATATGTGGTGATTACCAGCACCATTTTAGAGAACCGGGAAGACCTACTATCTTGGCCAAGCACTCCGCCAAGGAAGAACACATTGAACGGCGAAGAGTGAGATTTGATGTTGCCAACTACTCTCAACTGAGCATTGGCGAAATATATTCGGGCTATCTTAATCAAGTGCACACCAGCCACGATCTTGAAGTTGACATGGTGAGGCAGATGCATCAAAAATTTGAGGTATGAACTCCTTTATTGAGTTATGCACATCCTGTCAGCCCCGAAGTCTACTGTTTATGATGGAATTGAATATGCCATAGACTTAGATTAACCATGAGTATAAATAATACCCTTTGATAGAACCCTTCAAAATCCGGCTTACACCATCCGGGTTAAAGCAGATCTGTAATGATTAACACTAAATCCGTAGCCCCCAAGGGCTGGTTTAGTCAGCATGAATGAGCTAGTCCTTTGTATCCTTGTGTATAAAGCAGAACTTACTTGTGTAGTCCTCATGAACCGGCTGTGACCGTTTGCGGCACAACCGGGTCATCATAAAGTAATAAAAAGACAAGCAATATGCATTATCCCCCAAGTGCTAAGTACTCTTGCTTGCAAAGTGCTTGGGACTTATTCACATGAGCCATTGCATGAGTGATTTTTTCAGAAGGCATTAGCCCCCAAGTGCCAAGTGTTGTTGCTTGCAACATGCTTAGGACTTCATGTATGTAATCCAAATCTGAACATGATTTTGAACCGGTGTATGTACAGGACACCACTGCTCAACTTGAATCACAATTAACTGATGTGAAAGCTCGGCTAGAGCAGCAAGAATCTAAGACCCGGAAGGCCAAATCAAAATTCCAGTTTAACGTGGCTGAAACGGAGAAACTGAAGACCAGTTTTGAAGTTGAAAGAAGCGCCTGGGCTGAAGAGAAAAATGCCTTGATACAGCGGGCTGAGAAGGCGGAGGCGGCTCTTCAGGAGGTGACCACTGAGCTTACCATCTTAAAACGCCATGTGTCTCAGATGGTTTCTGCTATCTTTGGTAAGTCGCCTTGCTAGTATCAAATTTTAATTCTTCCTTGATGATATAAACCGCCTCTAACCCATCCATAATTATTATTCAGGTCCAAGGAGCACCAATCTTAGCCAAGAGATGCTTGTGAAGCTGAAGGTTGTTTATACACTTGTTGAGCAGCTCTATACTGGGACTCAACACGCACTGGCCACAATTTCTCCGGCTAATCAAACACCTACTCTCTTGATTGATGTCTTGAAGAAGCCCTCTGTTCTGCCTGAGAGGTTTAATGAGATGAAGCGATCATCTGCAAGAGCTGGTGCTGTGACAGCCTTAAGCCGGGCCAAAGCATGGCTACCAGAGCTAGACCCGGCCGATATATCTACCGAGTATCCAATCTTGAAAGAAGATGGCACTCCTTTTAATAAGAAAGACTTTGTCGCCTGCGTGAAGGAGATACGTCCCCTTGCCAGTCTGATTGCCAATGAAACAGATCTTTCAAGATATCAACCGACTTATGACATGGAAAACCAGAAGCTGCCTACTCCGGCTTATAAAGTGATGGATCTAATTCCCCCAATTCGTAAGCACACTTTTGCTCCTGAAGTTGACTCGTCCAAGCTTATTGATGATGAAGCTGAATTCCAAGCCTTAAATGGCATTGGCTGGTCATCACCAACCTTCCACGCAGCAGAGGAGGACGAAGAAGTGGAGAAGGATGATTCAGAAGCTTCAAGCCATCAAAGCCAAGAAGATTGATCCGCTGGGCAGTTCATATATTTGATCTCCTGAAAAACACTTAATCATTTTGGTTCCTTGAGTCATGTAATAGGCTAGCAAAACCTTTACTCTGTCGTGCCATCGTGCACGTTTATGTTTTTCCCAAGGCTGTTTGAGCCGCCACTTGATAACTATCCTTTTATACTTATCATGACGTTGATTTGTGCAGATGAAACTTAGGATTATCTTGCACACAAGCAAATCACAAGAGCCCTGGTGGTTTACCGCAGGGCGGGTCATAACATCCCATATATAACCACTGAATGGTTTACAGATGGGGCCAGCTTAGTCATAATTAGATATAACCATAACAAAAATATCATACGTGTGATATTGAATTGTACTGCCGATTTATGATACCTGTGCAGTAAGGGTGATAACCCAAAACTTAGAAGCCAATGCTCCCAAGTATTTAACATCATCATACAGGCGACTTATCGTCCAAAGCTAGGCTGGGTTAACAGAAACCACGGGTATGCTTCAAATATAATCTGTGAGAATTGAGGCTACATGGCCTGAATCACTTTAAACCATATGTCAAGATGGTATCAAGATGAACCGAAAAAATGTTCAAAAAACCAAGCAAATTGAGAAAATGAGGCTATGCTTCGAATACGAGCAGGAAGCCGGACCAAAAGGGTTATTTCATAGCTATGCTTCGAATACGAGCAGGAAGCCCCCAAGTGGTTTATGGCCTTGAGCCGATCAAGAGGGTATTTATAGCTATGCTTCGAATACGAGCAGTAAGCCCCCAAGTGACCATAAGGTTTGGCATTGCGCCGATCAAGAGGGTATTTATAGCTATGATTCGAATACGACCAGGAAGCCCCCAAGTGACCATAAGGTTTGGCATTGGCCGATCAAGAGGGTATTCATAGCTATCATTCGAATACGATCAGGAAGCCCCCAAGTGACCTTTGAAATTATGATGAAAAAGACTCATTATTCTTGGAAATGAAATGACAGAGGCCCTGCTTTATCAGGGATGACGGCTTTATTATATTCATCATAATATATACATTATCAAAAATATGTACATCATAAGAGCCGGTGGCTCAAGTGTAGTAAGGCCGAAGATGAACAATATTCCACAGCCGGCGGGTCTCCTCCTCTGACTGACATGAGTCCTTGTGGTCTCGAATATCGATAAGGTAGTATGACCCATTATTCAGATTCTTGCTGACCACAAAGGGTCCTTAGCAAGGTGGGGATAGCTTGTGCATATCAGTTTGATCCTGGATGAGCCGGAGCACCAAGTCACCTTCTTGAAAGGCTCTGTTCTTAACCCGGCGGCTGTGATAACGGCGTAGATCTTGTTGGTAAATCATCGAGCGAGCCGCCGCAAGGTCACGCTCCTCATCTAACAGGTCGAGTGCATCCTGACGTGCTCTTTCATTATCAGCTTCAACATAAGCCACCACGCGGGGCGAGTCGTGACGGATGTCACTAGGGAGAACCGCCTCTGCTCCGTAAACCATGAAGAAAGGCGTTTAACCCGTAGATCTGTTGGGGGTAGTATTGATACTCCATAGCACTGAAGGTAACTCCTCCACCCAACAACCCGGCGTCCTCTACAAAGGAACCATAAGCCGGGGCTTTATGCCTCTCAAAATTTCTTGATTGGCTCTTTCCGCTTGACCATTGGATTGCGGGTGAGCAACTGACGACACATCAAGCCGAATATGCTCATGTTGAAAAACAATTATTTCATAGCACCCTTGGACAGATTAGTGCCATTATCAGTTATGATGCTATGGGGAAAACCAAAGAAAAAAAATCACCTTTTTGATGAATTGAACCGCCGTTGCCGCGTCACACTTACCGACCGGCTCTGCCTCGACCCACTTTGTGAATTTGTCAACGGCCACCAAAAGGAGGGTCATTTTATCCTTGGACCTTTTAAAAGGCCCAACCATATCAAGCCCCCAAACTGCAAACGACCAAGTAATTGGAATGATCCTCAATTCTTGAGCCGACACGTGAGCTCGCCGTGAAAATTTCTAACAACCGTCACATTTACTGACCAAATCCTCTGCATCAGCATGAGCCGTGAGCCAATAAAATCCATGACAAAAAGCTTTAGCCACGAGAGATTTAGAGCCGGCATGATGACCACGATATCCTTCATGAATCTCGTGAAGAATTTCACGACCCTCTTCAGGAGACACACAACGTCGAAACGCCCCAGTGACACTGCGACGATGTAACACTCCGTTAGCAATTGTCATTGACTTAGACCGCCGGGTTACCTGTCTGGCCAAAGTTTCATCCTCAGGTAATTCTCCCCGGGTCATATAAGCCAAATATGGAACTGTCGAATCAGGGATAGCATGAAGAGACGCCACCAATTGTGCTTCCGGGACAGGAATAGCCAGATCTTCCTCACTAGGCAATTTGACAGAAGGGTTATACAGAATATCCAAGAAAGTGTTAGGTGACACCGGCTTATGCGGGGACCCTAACCGGCTTAAGATATCAGTCGCCTCATTTTTCCTGTGGTCAATGTGTTCTACTTGATAACCCTTGAAGTGCCTAGCAATAGCATCAACTTCGCGGCGATAAGCCGCCATGAGTGGATCCTTAGAATCCCATTTGCCTGAAACTTGCTGAGCCACCAAGTCTGAATCGCCGAAACATCTCACCCGGCTTAAGTTCATCTCCTTAGCCATCCGAAGACCATGGAGCAAGGCTTCATACTTAGATGCATTGTTAGTACAGGGAAACATCAACCTTAAAACATAACAAAACTTGTCACCTTGAGGGGAAGCTAAGACAACTCCAACCCCCGAGCCCTCCAATTTCCTGGACCCATCAAAGTGAATAGTCAAATATGTGTTATATGGCTTCTCTTCAGGCATCTGCAGTTCTGTTCAGTCATTGATGAAATCCACAAGTGCTTGAGATTTGATGGCCGTACGAGGCATAAGTATAAACCATGAGGTCCAAGCTCAATGGCCCACTTGGATACTCGACCTGTAGCTTCTCTGTTTTGGGTAATATCCCCTAAGGGGGCAGAACTGACCACAGTGATGGGATGACCCAAAAAATATTGCTTAAGTTTCTGACTGGCCATGAATACTCCATATACAAGCTTCTGCCAATGTGGATACCTCTGCTTTGACTCAATGAGTACTTCACTGAGTAAACCGGCCGTTGAACCGGATATTCCTTGCCTGCTTCCTTCCGCTCCACCACAACAGCTACACTGACAACCCGGGCATTAGCAGCCACGTATAATAACAACGGCTCCTTATCAATAGGAGCAGCAAGGACTGGCGGCTCAGCTAGCTGTTTCTTCAAAGCTTCAAATGCGTCATTAGCAACATCACTCTAGACGAATTTATCTGTTTTCTTCATCATCTGGTGCAGTGGTATGGCCTTCTCACCCAACCGGCTTATGAACTTGCTTAAGGCAGCAATGTGACCCGCCAGTCGTTGAACATCATTGATACACGCCAGCTTTGCCAGGGACGTAATGGCCTTGATCTTCTCTGGGTTAGCCTTAATGCCTCTGTTAGAAACCAGAAAACCCAAAAGCTTGCCTGCTGGCACACCAAAAATGCACTTGGCCAGGTTAAGCATCATCTTGTAGACCCGGAGATTGTTGAAGGTCTCCTTCAAATCATCTATAAAAGTTTCCTTCTCTCTGGATTTCACCACAATATCATCCACATAAGCATGAACATTGCGCCCAATCTGACTGTGAAGGTGATTCTACACACATCGCTGGTAAGTCGCCTGGGCGCTCTTGAGCCCAAAAGGCATAGACACATAGCAGAAGGCTCCAAAGGGAGTGATAAGAGCTTTCTTCTCCTGAACCTTAACTGCCATCTTGATCTGATGATAACCAGAGTAAGCATCCAAAAAACTCAAATGCTCACAACCCGCTGTAGCATCAATGATTTGATCAATACGGGGGAGAGCAAAAGGGCCAGCCAGACAGGCCTTGTTTAAGTCCGTGTAGTCCACAAACATACGCCAAGTGCCATTTTTCTTAAGTACCAGCACCGGATTAGCTAACCACTCATGATGAAATACTTCAACAATGAACCCAGCCGCCAAGAGTCGGGCCACTTCTTCACCAATGGCCTTACGCCTCTCCTCATTGAAGCAACGAAGGAATTGCTTAACCGGCTTAAACTTTGGATCAATATTAAGGGTGTGCTCAGCGAGTTCCCTCGGTATACCCGACATGTCAGAAGGTTTACATGCAAAGATGTCCCGGTTCTCACGGATGAACTCGATGAGCGCGCTTTCCTATTTTGGGTCCAGGTTAGCACTGATACTGAACTGCTTGGATGAATCGCCAGGAACAAAGTCAACTAGCTTAGTGTCATCGGCCGACTTAAACTTCATCACCGGATCATGCTCTGTGGTTGGCTTTTTCAAAGATGTCATATCAGCCGGATCAACATTGTCTTTGTAGAACTTCAATTCCTCTATTGCACAGACAGATTCAGCATAAGCAGCATCACCTTCTTCACACTCCAAAGCTATTTTCTGGATTCCATGCACTATGATGGTCCCCTTGTAACCCGACATCTTGAGCTACACATAAACATAACAAGGTCGTGCCATGAACTTGGCATAAGCCGGCCGTCCAAACAGAGCGTGGTACGGGTTTCTAATCTTGGCCACTTCAAAGGTTAACTTCTCGGCCCTGGAATCATGCTCATCCCCAAAGGCTACTTCCAGCTCAATCTTGCCTACAGGGTACGCCGACTTACCAGGCACCACTCCATGGAAAACATTATTGGACGGCTTAAGATTTTTGTCGGTTATCCCCATGCGACGGAAAGTATCATAGTAAAGGATATTAATACTACTACCTCCATCCATGAGTACCTTAGTGAATTTGTATCCTCCAACTTGAGGTGCCACCACCAAAGCCAAGTGACCCGGATTATTGATAACCCACAAGTATAGGGGATTGCAACAGTTTTCGAGGGTAGAGTATTCAACCCAAATTTATTGATTCGACACAAGGGGAGCCAAAGAATATTCTCAAGTATTAGCAGCTGAGTTGTCAATTCAACCACACCTGGAAACTTAATATCTGCAGCAAAGTGTTTAGTAGCAAAGTAATATGATAGTGGTGGTAACGGTAACAAAAGTAAAGACAGCAAAAGTAGTGTTTTTGGTATTTTGTAGTGATTGTAACAAGAGTAACGGAAAAGTAAATAAGCGAGAACCAAGATATGGAAAACTCGAGGCATCGGATTAGTGATGGATAATTATGCCGGATGCGGTTCGTCATGTAATGATCATAACATAGGGTGACACAGTAACTAGCTCCAATTCATCAATGTAATGTAGGCATGTATTTCAGATATAGTCATACGTGCTTATGGAAAAGAACTTGCATGACATCTTTTGTCCTACCCTCCCGTGGCAGCGGGTCCTAGCGAAACTAAGGGATATTAAGGCCTCCTTTTAATAGAGAACCGAACAAAGCATTAGCACATAGTGAATACATGAACTCCTGAAACTACGGTCATCACCGAGAAGTATCCCGATTATTTTCACTTCGGGGTTGTCGGATCAGAACACATAGTAGGTGACTATAGACTTGCAAGATAGGATCAAGAACACACATATATTCATGAAAACATAATAGGTTCAGATCTAAAATCATGGCACTCGGGCCCTAGTGACAAGCATTAAGCATAGCAAAGTCATAGCAACATCAATCTCAGAACATTGTGGATACTAGGGATCAAACCCTAACAAAACTAACTTGATTACATGGTAAATCTCATCCAACCCATCACTGTCCAGCAAGCCTATGATGGAATTACTCGCGCACGGCAGTGAGCATCATGAAATTGGTGATGGAGGATGGTTGATGATGACGACGGTGACGAATCTCCCTCTCCGGAGCCCCGAACGGACTCCAGATCAGCCCTCGTAAGAGAGATTAGGGCTTGGCGGCGGCTCCGTATCATAAAATGCGATGATTTCTTCTCTCTAATTTTTTTCTCCCCGAAAGCCAATATATGGAGTTGGAGTTGGCATCGGAGGGCCACCAGGGGGCCCACGAGGTAGGGGGCGCACCCAGGGGGCGCCCCTACCCTCGTGAGCAGGGTGTGGGCCCCCTAGTCTTCATCTTAGGTGAGGACTTTTTATTGTTTTTCTAAGGTGTTTCGTGGAGTTTCAGGTCATTCCGAGAACTTTTGTTTTCTGCACATAAAACAACACCATGGCAATTCTGCTGAAAACAGCGTCAGTCCGGGTTAGTTCCATTCAAATCATACAAGTTAGAGTCCAAAACAAGGGCAAAAGTGTTTGGAAAAGTAGATACGATGGAGACGTATCAACTCCCCCAAGCTTAAACCCTTGCTTGTCCTCAAGCAATTCAGTTGACAAACTGAAAGAGAAAAAGAAAAACTTTTACAAACTCTATTTGTTCTTGTTGTTGTAAACATGAAAAGCCAGCATTCAAGTTTCAGCAAATATTATGAACTAACCATACTCACAATAACACGTAGGTCTCACAATTACTCATATCAATAGCATAATCAGCTAGCGAGCTATAATAACAAAACTCGGATGACAACACTTTCTCAAAATAATCATAACATGATATAACAAAATGGTATCTCGCTAGCCCTTTCTGAGACCGCAAAACATAAATGCAGAGCACCTTTAAAGATCAAGGACTGACTAAACATTGTAATTCATGGTAAAAGAGATCCAGTCAAGTCAAACCCAATATAAACCAATTATAATGAATGCAAACGACAGTGTTCTCTCCAGCGGGTGCTTTTAATAAGAAGGATGATGACTCAACATAAAAGTAAATGGATAGGCCCTTCGCAGAGGGAAGCAGGGATTTGTAGAGGTGCCAGAGCTTGGTTTTGAAATAGAGATAAATTATATTTTGAGCGGCATACTTTCATTGTCAACATAACAACTAAAAGACGACGATATCTTCCATGCTAAACAGATTATAGGCGGTTCCCAAACAGAATGGTAAAGTTTATAAACCTCCTCCTCCACAAGCATCAATCCATGGCTTGCTCGAAACAACGAGTGCCTCCAACATTCAACGGGTCCCAGGGGGAGTTTTGTTTACAGTTATTTTGATTTAGTTTGCATAAAGCATGGGACTGGGCATCCCGGTTACCAGCCATTTTCTCGTGACTGAGGAGCGGAGTCCACTCCTCTTGAGAATAACCCGCCTAACACGGAAGATAAGGGCAGCTCTAGTTGACATATGAGCTATTTGAGCATGCAAAACAGAATGTTTATTTGAAGGTTTAGAGTTTGGCACATACAAATTTACTTGGAACGGCAGGTAAATACCGCATATAGGTAGGTATAGTGGACTCATATGGAACAACTTTGGGGTTTAAGGAGTTTGGATGCACAAGCAGTATTCCTGCTTAGTACAGGTGAAGGCTAGCAAAAGATTGGGAAGCGAGCAACTGAGAAAGCGACAACAGTCGTAAACATGCATTAAAATTAATTTACACCGAGTACAAGCATGAGTAGGATATAATCCACCATGAACATAAATATCATGAAGGCTATGTTGATTTCATTCAACTACATGCGTGAACATGTGCCAAGTCTAGTCACTTAATACATTCAAAGGAGGATACCATCCCATCATACCACATCATAATCATTCTAATAGCATGTTGGCACACAAGGTAAACCATTAGAACTCATAGATAATCAAGCATGGCACAAGCAACTATAATCTCTAAATGTCATTGCAAATATGTTTACTTCATAATAGCTGACTCAGGAACGATGAATCATCATATTTACAAAAACAAGAGAGGTCGAGTTCATACCAGCTTTTATCATCCCAATAAGTCCATCATATATCATCATTATTGCCTTTCACTTGCACGACCGAACGATGTGTATAATAATAAGAGTGCACGTGCATTGGACTAAGCTGGAATCTGCAACCATTCAACTCAAGAGAGAAGACAAGTAATATGGGCTCTAAGTTAAATAAACAATCATGCATATAAGAGCCACTAATTAAGCATTTTCAATATGGTCTTCTCAACCCCCAAAAGAAAAGGAATAAAAACTATTTACACGAGAAAGCTCCCAACAAGCAAAAAGAAGAACGGGAAATATTTTTGGGTTTTCATTTTAATTACTACAGCAAAGAAATAAACTATTACTAATTTTTTGGTTTTTTCTTAAGGTTTATCAAACACACAAGAAGAAAGCAGGAAAAAGAAAATAAACTAGCATGGATATTACAGTGAAAGAGTGTGAGCACCGACATCTAGCAATGAGTGTGTGTGAACATGAATGTAATGTCGGTGGGAAATACGTACTCCCCCAAGCTTAGGCTTTTGGCCTAGGTTGGTCTATTGCCAGGGATAGCCTAGCGGATACCCGTAGGTGAAGCTGGGGTCATACTGTGACGAAGAAGGCTCCGGCTGCTACTGGCTGGCAACCTCCTCTAGATCCCAAGAATAAACAGATAATTGTGGAGGCTCATCTTGTGGCTCCGGTTCCGGGGCTGGTGCAGGATTCCGATAGGCTTGAACAGCCAACCACGGAATGATGTGAGGACCTGCAGATAAGTTAAACAAAGAAGGAGCAGGCAAAGTAACAGTCTCAGGGTGATGTTTATCAAAGTATAATTTGTATTTGAGCTCCCCTTCGCGACTCTTAACAAGAAAGTCATGCGCTATCATACTCTTATAATCTAAATAGGCACGGGGCAGCGCTGTTTCTTCTTTCTCCTCATGCCTAATATGTATTTCAAAATGTTCAGCTAGGGTGAAGCATAAATGCCTCCAAAGATGGGGCCCTTAGTACGGTTCAGACTTAACCGTCTAGCAACAATTCCACCCATACTAACAGAGTTATTGCGGTATAAACCATGGAACAAAATAATAATATCAAGAATACTAAGGTTCCCACAGTTCCCGCATCCAATCAAGCAACGACTAGCAAATAAGGCAAAGTAGCGCAAAACAGGAAAATGTATGCTAGTGATCCTTGCATCAGAAACCTTCCAGGTTTCTCCCACAGTGATAGTGTTAATAAAAGCTTCTACTTCGTTAGGTGGGGTTCATCTAAGGTGACCTCAAAGGGTATTCTGCAAACCTCGCAGAATTCAGCTAATGTCATCTCTTTAACAACGTCATATAAATGAAACTCTACTGTTGGAGGTGATTTCTTAGGGAAAAAGTAGAAGTTTTGCACAAAAGTATTTGTGAGTAAGAGATACTGATGACGTTGGTCGCGGAGGAAGTCGGTGAGGCCAGCATTCTCACTCAATAAATAGAAATCCTCGTAAATCCCGGCTCTCCTCAAGAAGTCATCGGAAGGCCATTCACACGGCCGGACCTTCGCGGTGCAAGGCAAATTAAATTTGGGCTTCTGCTCTTCTTCCTTTTGTTTTTCCTTAGAGCTTCGGCTCGACGAACCCCTCAAAAATTTCTTCATTATTTCTGAAACAATCTGAAATTTTTAGTAACTTCAAATAAAAGTGAACCAACTTCAATAAAATTGATAGCAACAACTCCCACAAGTGCCTAGAGCCTATATCAAGCATTAGAACTACTTTGAACCATATAAATTTGACATGCAAGCTCAATAACATGGTCACCTATGCAGCACAAATTTGCAATGAATAAAGCACTAGAACAAAAACTAATTGGACCAATGGAGGAGTCACATACCAAGGAACAATCTCCCCAAGCAGTTTTGCAAGAGGTGCTTTGAGCAAGGAGATCGAAAATCACAGCAATGGGGGCTGGAACTCGTGCTTGAGTTGGTTTTTCGTGTTTGTGTGAGGCAGAGGAAGAAGATGGGTGCATGGATAAGTGGAGGAGGGCCACCGTGGGCCCACGAGGCAGGGGGGCACGCCCAGGGGGGTTGGGCGCGCCCTCCACCCTCGTGGCCAGGTGGCAGCTCCCCCCGCGGTAATTTTTGCACAGTAAATCCTCAAATATTCCCGAAAAAATCATATTAAATTGGCATGGCATTCTGAGGACTTTTATTTTCGGATATATTTATATTGCACGGATAAGTCAGGAGACAGACAGAAAAATACTATTTTACTTCATTTCTACTAAATAACAGAAAATATAAAGAGGGTACAGAAGGTTGTGCTTCTAGTTTCATCCATCTCGTGATCATCAAAATGAACCCACTAACAAGGTTGATCAAGTCTTGTTAACAAACTCATTCCGAATAATCATGGAACCGAAGAAATTTCGAATAACACTAAGTTACCTCAACGGGTATATGAAAATCCCCAACAATAAGAATATCATACTTTTTCTTGATAGTAGGGAGAGGAAATTCAAAACCTCCAAATATAATCGATGGAATTTTTCCAATAGAGTTGATACTATAAACTTGAGGTTGTTTTCTCGGAAAATGTACCGTGTGCTCATTGCCATTAACATGAAAAGTGACATTGCCTTTGTTGCAATCAGTAACAGCCCCTGCAGTATTAAGGAAAGGTCTTCCAAGAATAATAGACATACTATCGTCCTCGGGAATATCAAGAATAACAAAGTCCGTTAAAATAGTAACGTCAGAACTACAACAGCACATCCTCACAAATACCGACAGGTGTAGCAGTTGATTTATCAGCCATTTGCAAAGATATTTCAGTGGGTGTCAACTTATTCAAGTCAAGTCTACGATATAAAGAGAGAGGCATAACACTAACACCGGCTCCAAGATCACATAAAGCAGTTTTAACATAATTTCTCTTAATGGAGCATGGTATAGTAGGTACTCCTGGATCTCCAAGTTTCTTTGGTATTCCACCCTTAAAAGTATAATTAGCAAGCATGGTGGAAATTTCAGCTTCGGGTCTCTTTCTTTTATTAGTAATGATATCCTTCATATACTTAGCATAAGGATTTGTTTTGAGCACATCAGTTAATCGCATACGCAAAAAGATGGGTCTAATCATTTCAGCAAAGCGCTCAAAATCCTCGTCATCCTTTTTCTTGGATGATTTTGGAGGAAAAGGCATGGGTTTCTGAACCCATGGTTCCCTTTCTTTACCATGTTTCCTAGCAATGAAGTATCTTTTATCATAACATTGATTCTTTGATTGTGGGTTATCAAGATCAACAGCAGGTTCAACTTCTACATCATTATCATTACTAGGTTGAGCATCAACATGAACATTATCACTAGGTTCATGTTCATCACCTGATTGTGCTTCAGCATCAGAAATAGAGATATCATTTGGATTCTCAGGTGGTTCAACAATAGGTTCACTAGAAGTTTGCAAAGTCCTATCATTTTTCTTTTTCTTCCTTTTAGAAGAACTAGGTACATCAATATTATTTCTCTGAGAATCTTGCTCGATTCTCTTAGGGTGGCCTTCAGGATACAAAGGTTCCTGAGTTATTCTACCAGTTCTAGTAGCCACACTAACAACATAATCATTTTTCTTACTATTCATTTCATCAAGCACTTCTTTCTGAGCTTTAAGTACTTGTTCTACTTGAGTGGTAACCATAGAAGCATGTTTGCTAACAAGTTTAAGTTCACCTCTAATATCAGCCATATAATCACCCAAGCGTTTAATCATAAAGGTATTCTGTTTTAAATGTCACCAAAATAAGCATTAAAGTCATCTTGCTTAAACATAAAGTCATCAAACTCATCCAAGCAATCGACTAGAAATTTTAGTAAGAGGGACTTCACTTTATCATATCTATAGAGAGAATTTACCTTTACTACCGTGTCGGGATATCGGGAGGTTCTTCAAGAAATAAGTAATTGAGATCATATACTTCTTCAACAAAGTGTAAATTAAGACCATGTATTTCTTCAATAGGAGGTAAATTCTTAACATCTTCAGCTTTAATACCTTTTTCTTTCATAGATTTATTCGCCTCTTGCATATCTTCGGATGAGAAATAGAACACTCTCTTCTTCGGAGTTGGTTTAGGAGTAGGCTCAAGAATTGGCTCAGAGCTGGCTCGGGAGGTGGCTCGGAGGTGCCCAATTATTTTCATTTGTCAACATATTATTCAATAGAATTTCAGCTTCATCCGTGTTCTTTCCTCGAAAAGAGAACCAACACAACTATCCGTAATCTCTGGAAGCATCGTTAGTCCATTATAAAAGATATCAAGTATTTCGGTTTCTTAAGAGGATGATCCGCAAAGCATTATAACTTGAGAAGCCTCCCCAAGCTTGTGGGAGACTCTCTTCTTCAATTTGCACAAAGTTGTATATTTCCCTCAAAGCAGCTTGTTTCTTATGAGCAGGGAAATATTTAGCAGAGAAGTAATAAATCATATCCTGGGGACTTTGCACACAACCAAGATCAAGAGAATTAAACCATATCTTAGCATCACCCTTTAATGAGAATGGAAATATTTTGAGTAAATAAAGGTAGCGCGATCTCTCATTATTAGTAAATAGGGCAGCTATATCATTTAACTTAGTAAGATGTGCCACAACAGTTTTAGATTCATAGCCATAAAAAGGATCAGATTCAACCAAAGTAATTATATCTGGATCAACAAAAAAATCATAAATAATCCTTATCGGGAACACAGATAGGTGAAGTAGCAAAAGCAGGGTCGGGTCTCATTCTGTCTCTAAAAGATTCTTTACTCCATTTAACTAGCAACCTCTTAAGTTCATATCTATCCTGGCAAGCAAAAATAGCTGCAGAAGATTCAACATAAAAAAGATAACCCTCAGGAATAGCAGGCATATTCTCATCATCACTATCATCATCGTATTCAGGTTCAATAATTTCTCTTTCTCTAGACCTAGCAATTTGCTAATCAAGAAATTCGCCAAGGGGCACCGTAGTATCAAGCATAGAAGTAGTTTCATCATAAGTATCATGTATAGCGGAAGTGGCATCATCAATAACATGCAACATATCAGAATTCATAGTAGTAGCAGGCTTAGGTGTCGCTAGCTTACTCATAACAGAAGGAGAATCTAGTGCAAGGCTAGATGGCAGTTCCTTACCTCCCCTCGTAGTTGAGGGCAAAATAGTAGTTCAATCGTCTTTCAAGTTCTTCATAGTGTCCAGCAGATATAAATCCCAAGTGACTCAAATAATAGAGCTATGCTCCCTGGCAACGGCACCAGAAAAGGGTCTTGATAACCCACAAATATAGGGGATCGCAACCGTTTTCGAGGGTAGAGTATTCAACCCAAATTTATTGATTCGACACAAGGGGAGCCAAAGAATATTCTCAAGTATTAGCAGCTGAGTTGTCAATTCAACCACACCTGGAAACTTAATATCTACAGCAAAGTGTTTAGTAGCAAAGTAATATGATAGTGGTGGTAACGGTAACAAAAGTAAAGACAACAAAAGTAGTGTTTTTGGTATTTTGTAGTGATTGTAATAGTAGCAACGGAAAAGTAAATAAGCAAGAACCAGTATATGGAAAACTCGTAGGCACCGGATTAGTGATGGATAATTATGCCGGATGCGGTTCGTCATGTAAAAGTCATAACATAGGGTGACACAGAACTAGCTCCAATTCATCAATGTAATGTAGGCATGTATTCCGTATAGAGTCATACGTGTTTATGGAAAAGAACTTGCATGACATCTTTTGTCCTACCCTCCCGTGGCAGCGGGGTCCTATTGGAAACTAAGGGATATTAAGGCCTCCTTTTAATAGAGAACCGGAACAAAGCATTAGCACATAGTGAATACATGAACTCCTCAAACTATGGTCATCACCGGAGTGGTCCCGATTATTGTCACTGGGTCGCGGATCATAACACATAGTAGGTGACTATAGACTTGCAAGATAGGATCAAGAACACACATATATTCATGAAAACATAATAGGTTCAGATCTGAAATCATGGCACTTGGGCCCTAGTGACAAGCATTAAGCATAGCAAAATCATAGCAACATCAATCTCAGAACATAATGGATACTAGGGATCAAACCCTAACAAAACTAACTCGATTACATGATAAATCTCATCCAACCCATCACCGTCCAGAAAGGCTACGATGGAATTACTCACGCACGGCGGTGAGCATCATGAAATTGGTGATGGAGGATGGTTGATGATGACGACGGCGACGAATCCCCCTCTCCGGAGCCCCGAACGGACTCCAGATCAGCCCTCCCGAGAGAGATTAAGGCTTGGCGGCGGCTCCGTATCATAAAACGCGATGATTTCTTCTCTCTGATTTTTTTCTCCCCGAAAGCCAATATATGGAGTTGGAGTTGGCGTAGGAGGGCCACCAGGGGGCCCACGAGGTAGGGGACGTGCCCGCGGGGGGGGCCCTACCTCGTGAGCAGGGTGTGGGCCCCCTGGTCTTCATCTTTGGCGAGGATTTTTTATTGTTTTTTCTAAGGTGTTCCGTGGAGTTTCAGGTCATTCCGAGAACTTTTGTTTTCTGTACATAAAACAACACCATGGCAATTCTGCTGAAAACAACGTCTGTCCAGGTTAGTTCCATTCAAATCATACATGTTAGAGTCCAAAATAAGGGCAAAAGTGTTTGGAAAAGTATATACGACGAAGACGTATCAATTATCAACCCGGGGCGGGTGATCCTCTTGACTCCACATAATAGGTTGCTCAAACCATCGTAAGGAATGGGGAACTACCGGCTCAACAGTGTTCACAGCCCTCTTGTGGAGCTTCTGGTCCTGCTTGCATAAACTTGTGGTGAAGATGTGATACTGCCTGCTATTCAATTGCTTCGGATGACTTTGATATCCAGACTACTGATGCTGCTGACCCCCTGACCAGATTGCTGATTGTAACCATCCTGATTACCTTGATGGTTTTGGTGACCCTGAAAGCCGGAGCTAGAACCGCCACCACCATAACCCGGGCCATGAGAACCGCCACCACCAAAACCTGAGCCGTCGCCCGACCCATGATTGTTCTAGAATAAATCAGAATTTTTGAACTCCCTCGTAATTTGACAATCTTTCCAAAGGTCAGTCGACGGCCTTTCCTTCTTGCCATGCTTTGGGCAGGGCTGATTCAGCAACTACTCAAGATTGATGCCTGATCCACCTGTTGGAGGAGGTGGCTTCCCCTTACGACGCTGTCCATTATTATATGTATTGGTATTGGCCACAAAATCTGAATTACTATCAGCCTTGCGCTTACCGTTGCCCCCCTGACTCGCCGGGTTATGTTGCGGACCCTTGGTGTTGCCACTCTTCTTTCCCTTTCCCGGCTTTTCATCATGAGACTCGGGGTCCTTGGTACTATCAGAGTCGGCATATTTAACTAGAGCCACTATCAGCTGCCCCATATCATTGCAATCGCACTTGAGCCGCCCTAGCTTCTGCTTGAGAGGCAAAGACGGCAATTCTTCTCTAACATTAGAACTGTTGAGCCGGCATTGATGTTATCCGATGAGTGTAGGATAGACTTGACCCGGCGCACCCAATGGGTTGTTGACTTGCCCTCTTCTTGGGCGCAAGCCCACAATCCATAACCAATGGAGAGGCAGATGAGCAAGATATACACCAACAAGATATTTAACAAGTAAGAGATTGATCTTACAATCTTATTTGCCATGTAAGACATGACACATTCAAAAAATTGGAAAATGCTAAAAAAAGGTAAATAAATATGTTTGCCATATCTGCTGATTTGAAGCTGTCATCTGTAGTCAACACATGAATGCAAAACAAAAATGAAAAAACTATGTAGTTGCAAAAACAAATATTAGCTGCTGCTTGTTGTGAAACAAAGTATAACTGCCACTTTGAATGTGTTGTGCTTGCCATATGGGATGTAGTATAATTTCCATGTATAATGCAAGCTGTATTTCACATGTAAGATGAACTCATGTGCATTGAGAGCAGCATGATGCAGTTGCAGTACCATGGAAGTTGTTGCCATCTTTTGACATGCTGATCATTTTAAAGACAGTAGTTGCCATGTGAAATAAACTGCATTTGCCATGTGAAATAAACTGCATTTGCCATGTGAAATAAACTGCATTTGCCATGTTAATAGTATGTATTTGCCATGTGAAATAAACTGCATTTGCCATGTTAATAGTATGCATTTGCCATCTGAAATAAACTGCATTTGCCATGTTAATAGTCTGCAGTTGCCATGTGGGAAACAATCATTGCAAATAAAAATATGTGAAAATAAAAGCTTTATTTGCCATCGTTGATTTCAATACATTTGCTATGTTGTGACCTACATTAACAAAAGGTGCTACAAAAAAGAGGATATAATAATTTAACGAGCACAAAACATGCAGATTCTAGGAAGAAATGAAGCGGGCCAGCATGTACACAACTTACCAGGTTGACGAACAAACCTTCAAGCTATGTACTCTCATGGGCATGTCCGATTCAGAACCTGAAGACCCGGACAAGGGACAAAACTACTTTGTCAAGGCCTCAACAACCGAAGGTGAATACTACTGTCAATGCCACAAATACAAACGGGACAGGATTGTGCGCTGCCACATACTCAAAGTAATGGACATGCACGCGGTCACGCGATTGCCCCGCCATTTCATACAACGACGGTGGACTTGGGACGCTGATGATGCATTGGGGCCGCAAACATCAACTGCACTTTTGGCTGTACATGATGGCAGACCAGAGGCAACCATGGAGTCCGTGAGGCACGTTGTATTGACAAAGAACTATGCTGAGCTAATAGACGAAGCATGCAAGAGTGATGAGACAGCCAGGGTGACAAAAAAGCACAGGAAGGCCCTAAAAAGAGATCTTGATGAGATCAAGAAGAGGAAGGCTGAAGAAGCCTTGCATCGGTTCCCCCACACCTCAAGTGTGCCTTCGTCCACGGGTCCATCCTCTGAAAACTCGGAGGTAGGATCTGGAACAGCAAGCACACAGACTCAGGTCAGCAACCCACCCCGTTCCGTCACAAAAGGGCGTCCAAAAGAGATACGATACAAATCGGGGTTGAAAATTCAAGCAAAGCACAAGAATGCAAAGAAAGGGGCGGGCAATCCATAAAGCAACTGTGGAGGATTGTAACTTGGGTGTTGATGACAATTTTGTAACGTAGATGATCAAGGTTTAAAAAATGCAAGAGTGAATGTTGGTGGACAACCGAAATTGAAGAAAATTCCATGTATGCACAACTAAAATTGCCGTGTAGTTGCTACTAAATTTGCCATGCAGCTTGCACCGAATCTGCCATGTAATTGCTACGGAAACTGCCTTCGCGTAGTTTACCATTTTTTAGCCCACACATTTTTTGTTTCACACGTATTGAATTGTATACATACTCTGTACGAACTAGTTGAAATGACAACGTGCAAAAACACGAGAGAGAATAGTTTCTACTGAAACAGCCGTGCTTACCGAAACAGTTATCAACGCAAAAACGCAAAAACAAATGAAGTGATTACTTGTGCTAACCGTGCGTGATCAACTATATTTGCCGTGTTTCAGCCATCATAAACACACTCAAACTCTCAAATTGGTACTCACATTCACAACCACATACTAATAGTTAACATAAAGTAGTTCTTGTCACACCTAAATAGGTTCAGGACCACACTTATATTACAAATATTTAACGCCACATACACGCGACCACTATATACTACAATAAATGGGGATGCAGTCATAACATAGCACACGGACATAGTTTCAAACAACAAGGTGATACCTTACATTCCTCAGCCACAAAATGTAAGGTAGGGATGTGTGTGAAGAATCACGCGATCACTTGTACTTCTTATTCGCGGATTTGACAGCTGACTCTATAAATTCTCGTGCTGAAGCCCGCCTGTTGAAATCTTCATTCATCAACCAGTTCCATGTGTATATTTTACGGAGCTCCACAACCATTGCACCTGTGATCACTGGGACCCGTGGACCTTCCCACTTTGCAAAATAGTCCAACATGTAAAACCTGCAATCATGCCTAGAACGAAGCAAAACATGTGAACACATGCAAACAAAAACATAACAAAACATTGATGAAAGACATGAAAAAGATGGTGAACACATGAAAAAAGATTGTAATTACCCATTTTCTTGCTTCTCAGTCGTGACGTACTCAACTGGACCTTTGAGTTTTTGTAATGACGGTTCCAGGTCTCTTTCAGGTTGTTGATAAAGAATTCAATATGAGTAGTAAGGTCTTCATCAGCTTCTGAACTGATTGAATCAAGCACCTCGAAATGTTGGTTCTTCAAGTCAAGGAAAATGGCGTAGTGGTGACCACACTTGTCATCTAGGTCTTCTGGTGCAAGCTCCTGGAACATGGGGAACATGACCTGCAAGTAAAAAAGGAGCAATAAAAATAAAGTTCACATCTAAAACATAATCATGTAGTTGGAAAAATGATATGTATAAATATTGCCACATGCAGTAAGAGATACATAAGAAAGGCAACCATCAAAGTAGACAGGTGCACGCATGGAAAAAAGGTTTATTTTCCATGTGTAATTATAAGAAATTGCCATCCATGGGCAAACAAAGTTGCCCAATATTTATAGTGAAATTGGCACATAAGTTGAATTAAAAATTTCACACTAATTTTACATGGCAGCTGTTGCCACATGAAACATCTGTCATGAAGAGTATGTAACCCACATATGAAGTATAAATGCTGACAAAAAACATAGCATGGGAAAAAGATGTACAACGAGAAGAAACACTCACGTATTTCTTAAGTGTGAGCTTAAAATCACCATGCGCGGCAAAATGCTTCCTCAAGATTTTATGGTGGAAGTCACCATCCCATATTTTGCAGGTCACGCTGTAATCCATATGATCGTCTTCTCGGGACAAACATCCACATGCTTGTTAATGAAGTCAATCCCATAGGCAACTACATTCTTCGACATTTTATCAGTAGGCCTCAGGGACTCAGCAAGATTGCCTAGGTCGACGTATGTTGCGTCACATTGTATGATCTTGGTTCTGTCCAAACATGAGCTGTATGAAAATAATATAAGATGAAAGAATCATGTCTACTAAAAAAATAAAAAAAGTAAACAATGCATGGCCAAAAGCACAAAAAAGCAAGTAAGCAGTTGTGTGGTGTGGAAATTACGCTTTCAGCTCCTTCATGTGCTTGTTGTTCGACCTCACATTTCCAAATCGCTTGACAATATCATATAGTTGGGTATGCTCCTTTATAGCCTTAACACCAGGCTCAAACTCATCCACTAGTGGTGCGTGAACTACCCTCGCCTTCCTCATAGATCCAGGGGTTGCACTTCTGATGGTATCCTCGGATACTACCTCAGCAGGCACGTCAGAACCTTATTGGCTCTGATTCCGTGAGGACCTGCTGTTCAATGCATCCTTCTCAACCCCACAGTAAGCTTCTTCAAGGGACGACGAAATCTCCTCAGGGTGGCTAGTAGAATAAAACAGTGGCACAAGAGACTTGGAGATAGCAAATTGTTGTGCATGAAGTTCAAAATGTGAAGTGAAAAGTACTGGTAAGAAAGTATCAATGTCAACTGGTAGTTTGTAAACAAAGTATGCCATGTGGAAAGTAAAAATGCAGTTGCCATGTGCAGGGCACTTCATCTGCCATAAGACAACAAACTGCAGTTGCCATGTGCAGTGCACTGCAGTTACCACATGGCAACAACTATGATTGCCATGTGTAGTGCACTGCAGTTGCCACATGGCAACAACTGCATTTGCCATGTGCAGTGCATTGCACTTGCCACATGGTAACAACTGCACTTGCCATGTGGCAGCAACTACAGTAGCCATGTGCAAAATGAAATGTAATTGCCATGTATAATCAACTTGAGTCGGCATGTGGCAGCAACTGCAGTTGCCATGTGCAACTAACTACATACACCACGCATCAACCTCTACAGAAAACAAAACAGTTGGCATCTAGTAAAAACTAAAAAAAATCAGTTGCCATGTTTATATGAACAACAACTGCCAAATTAGGTAACCTAAAAATGACAACTACATGTGCATCCCATGAGATTTGCCATCACAGTTGAGAACCCAAATATTTTTTACCTTGCACTATGGGATTCAGTCAGTGGCTGCGCCATCATTGGGAACGTGCCTGCTGGGAAACAAAAGGCAATAGGCATAGGATCGCGCACTGATACATTGATACGTCTCCATCGTATCTACTTTTCCAAACACTTTTGCCCTTGTTTTGGACTCTAACTTACATGATTTGAATGAAACTAACCCGGACTGACGCTGTTTTCAGCATAACTGCCATGATGTTGTTTTATGTGTAGAAAAGAAAAGTTCTCAGAATGTCCTGGAAATCCACGGAGGCACTTTTTGGAATTAATAAGAATTTCTGGGCGAAAGAAATACACCAGGGGCCTCACACCCTGTCCACGAGACAGGGGGCGCCCCCCCCCCCCTATAGGGCGCGCCCCCTAGCTCGTGGGCCCCTTTGACCTCCACCGACCTCAACTCCAACTCCATATATTCACGTTCGGGGAGAAAAAAATTAGAGAGAAAGTTTCATCGCGTTTTACGACACGGAGCCGCCCCCAAGCCCTAATCTCTCTCGGGAGGGCTGATCAGGAGTCCGTTTGGGGCTCCAGAGAGGGGGATTCGTTGCCGTCGTCATCATCAACCATCCTCCATCACCAATTTCATGATGCTCACCGCCGTGCGTGAGTAATTCCATCGTAGGCTTGCTCGACGGTGATGGGTTGGATGAGATTTACCATGTATTCAAGTTAGTTTTGTTAGGGTTTGGTCCCTAGTATCCACAATGTTCTGAGATTGATGTTGCTATGACTTTACTATGCTTAATGCTTGTCACTAGGGCCCGAGTGCCATGATTTTAGATCCGAACCTATTATGTTTTCATGAATATATGTGTGTTCTTGATCCTATCTTGCATGTCTATAGTCACCTATTATGTGTTATGATCCGACAACCCTGAAGTGACAATAATCGGGATACTTCTCGCTGATGACCGTAGTTCAGGAGTTCATGTATTCACTATGTGCTAATGCTTTGTTCCGGTTCTCTATTAAAAGGAGGCCTTAATATCCCTTAGTTTCTGCTAGGACCCCGCTGCCACGGGAGGGTAGGACAAAAGATGTCATGCAAGTTCTTTTCCATAAGCACGTATGACTATTTACGGAATACATGCCTACATTACATTGATGAACTGGAGCTAGTTCTGTGTCACCCTATGTTATAGCTATTACATGAGGAATCGATCCGCATAATTATCCATCACTGATCCATTGCCTACGAGCTTTTCACATATTGTTCTTCGCTTATTTACTTTTCCGTTGCTACTCTTACAACTACTACAAAAAACCCAAAAACAATTATCTTTACTT
This sequence comes from Aegilops speltoides, assembly GCA_021437245.1. Classification (NCBI taxonomy): domain Eukaryota; kingdom Viridiplantae; phylum Streptophyta; class Magnoliopsida; order Poales; family Poaceae; genus Aegilops; species Aegilops speltoides. The sequence continues at coordinate 408,600,329 of CM038142.1, forward strand.
TTGCTACTGTTACCTTTATTATCATACCACTTTTGCTACTAAATACTCTGCTGTAGATACTAAGTTATCCAGGTGTGGTTGAATTGACAACTCAACTACTAATACTCAAGAATATTCTTTGGCTCCCCTTGTGTCGAATCAATAAATTTGGGTTGAATACTTTACCCTCGAAAGCTGTTGCGATCCCCTACACTTGTGGGTTATCAAGACTAATTTCTGGCACCGTTGCCGGGGAGCATAGCTCTATTCTCTGAGTCACTTGGGATTTATATCTGTTGATCACTATGAAGAACTTGAAAGACGATAGAACGAAGATTTTGCCCTCAACTACAAGGGGAGGTAAGGAACTGCCATCTAGCTCTGCACTAGATTCTCCTTCTGTTATTAGTAAGCTTGCGACACCTAAACCTTCTACTGCTATGAATTCTGATATGTCGCATGTTATTGATGATGCCCCTTCTGATATGCATGATACTTATGATGAAACTACTTCTGCGAGTGATACTACTTTGCCATTAGGTGAATTTCTTGATGAGCAAATTGCTAGAGTTAGGGGGAATGAAATTATAGAAGATGCTATTATTGATGATAGTGAAGATGAAGGTTCTCCTAATGATTATGAATTGCCTGTTGTTCTTGAGGGTTATGTTATGAATGAAGAAGCTGCTAGAGCTATCTTTGCTTGCAATGATAGATATGATCTTAAGAAATTATTAGCTAAATGGAAGCAGCAGTCTCTTAATGCTAGAATGAAACCTGACCCTGCTTTTGCTACTTCACCTATCTGTGTTACCGATAAGGATTATGAATTCTCTGTTGATCCTAGGGTTATTACATTAGTTGAATCTGAACCTTTTTATGGCCTTGAATCTGAAACTATTGTGGCACATCTTACTGCTACGTCTTGAGCTTGCGTTGGTTTTCCTCGAAGAGGAGAGCGTGATGCAGCAATAGTAGCGTAAGTATTTCCCTCAGTTTTTGAGAACCAAGGTATCAATCCAGTAGGAGGCTCCTCAAAAGTCCCACGCACCTACACAAACAAATTGAGAACTCGCAACCAACGCAATAAAGGGGTTGTCAATCCCTTCACGGCCACTTGCGAAAGTGAGATCTCATAAAGATAGTAAGATAAGATAAATATATTTTTGGTATTTTATAATATATATGCAAAAAGTAAAGATGCAAATAAAAGTAGAGTGAAAGCAAATATGATAAGAGATAGACCCGGGGTCCATAGGTTTCACTAGAGGCTTCTCTCAAGATAGCATAAGTATTACGGTGGGTGAACAAATTACTGTCGAGCAATTGATAGAAAAGCGCATAGTTATGAGATTATCTAGGCATGATCATGTATATAGGCATCATGTCCATAACAAGTAGACCGACTCACCTGCATCTACTACTATTACTCCACACATGGACCGACTCACCTGCATCTAGAGTATTAAGTTCATAAGAACAGAGTAACGCATTAAGCAAGATGACATGATGTAGAGGATAAACTCATGCAATATGATATAAACCCCATCTTGTTATCCTCGATGGCAACAATACAATACGTGCCTTGCAACCCTTTCATCCTTTGGTAAGGACACCGCAAGATTGAACCCAAAGCTAAGCACTTCTCCCATGGCAAGAAAGATCAATCTAGTAGGCCAAACCAAACTGATAATTCGAAGAGACTTGCAAAGATAACTCAATCATACTTAAAAGAATTCAGAGAAGATTCAAATATTATTCATAGATAAACTTGATCATAAACCCACAATTCATCGGATCTCGACAAACACACCGCAAAAAGAGTTTACATCGAATAGATCTCCACAAGAGAGGGGGAGAACATTGTATTGAGATCCAAAAAGAGAGAAGAAGCCATCTAGCTAATAACTATGGACCCGTAGGTCTGTGGTAAACTACTCACAACTCATCGGAGGGTCAAGGATGTTGATGTAGAAGCCCTCCGTGGTCGATTCCCCCTCCGACAGAGTGCCGGCGAAGGATCCAAGATGAGATCTCGCGGATACAGAAGGTTACGGCGGTGGAAATTGTGTTTCATGGTGCTCCTGGATGTTTTCGCGGTACGTAGGTATATATAGGAGGAAGAAGTACGTTGGTGGCCACCCGAGGGGCCCACGAGACGGGGGGCGTGCCCTACAGGGGGCACGGCCACCTATCTCGTGGCTGCCTTGGCAGCTTCTTGACTTGCACTCCAAGTCCTCTGGATCACGTTCGTTCCAAAAATCACGGTCCCGAAGGTTTCATTCCGTTTGGACTCCGTTTGATATTCCTTTTCTTCGAAATACTGAAATAGGCAAAAAAACAGCAATATGGATTGGGCCTCCGGTTAGTAGGTTAGTCTAAAAAATGATATAAATGTGTAAAATAAAGCCCATAAACATCCAAAAGGGGTAATATAATAGCATGGAACAATCAAAAATTATAGATACGTTGGAGACGTATCAAGCATCCCTAAGCTTAATTCATGCTCGTCCTCGAGTAGGTAAATGATAAAAAGAGAATTTTTGATGTGGAATGCTACCTAGCATAATTCATAATGTAATTTTCTTTACTGTGGCATGAATGTTCAGATCCAAATGATTCAAAATAAAAGTTCATATTGATAAAAGAAATAGTAACACTTCAAGCATACTAATCAAAGTAATCATGTCTTCTCAAAATAACATGGCAAAAGAAAGTTCATCCCTACAAAATCATATAGTTAGGCTATGCTTCATTTTCGTCACACAAAGATGTTCCCAACTTCTATACCCCCGATGACAAGCCAAGCAATTGTTTCATACTTAAATAATCTCAAAAAATTTCAACCTTCATGCAATACATGAGCGTGAGCCATGGATATAGCACTATGGGTGGAATAGAATATGATGATGGGGATTGAGTGGAGAAGACAAAAAAAGGAGAAAGTCTCACATTGACGAGGATAATCAACGGGCTATGGAGATGCCCATCAATTGATGTCAACATGAGGAGTAGGGATTGCCATGCAACGGATGCACTAGAGCTATATACGAATGCTCAACGAAAGAAAACTAGTGGGTGTGCATCCAACTTGCTTGCTCACTAAGACCTAGGGCATTTGAGGAAGCCCATCGTAGGAATATACAAGCCAAGTTCTATAATGAAAAATTCCCACTAGTATGAAAAAGACAACTTATGAGACTCACTATGAAAAGCATGGTGCTACTTTGAAGCACATTATATGAGACTCACTACATGAAGAACAAGGTGCTACTTTGAAGCACAAGTGTGGAAAAAGAGATAGTAACATTGCCCTTTTTATTTATTTTCTTTTTTCTTTTTTCTCCTTTTTTCTCTTTTTTTCTTTTCTTTTGGGCCTTTTCCTTTTTTTGGCCTTTCTTCTTTTTTTTTTCTTTTTTTTTCTTTGGGCAATGCTCTAATAATGATGATCATCACACTTCTATTGATTACAACATAGGAATTACAACTCAAAACTAGAACAATATATGACTCTATATGAATGCCTCCGGCGATGTACCGGGATGGTGCAATGAATCAAGAGTGACATGTATGAAAAATAATGCATGGTGGCTTTGCCACAAATACGATGTCAAACTACATGATCATGCAATGGCAATATGGCAAAAGTAAAGTATGTCATGATGATGATGAACGGAACGGTGGAAAGTTGCATGGCAATATATCTCGGAATGGCTATGGAAATGCCATGATAGGTAGGTATGGTGGCTGCTTTGAGGAAGATATAAGGAGGTTTATGTGTGATAGAGCGTATCGTATGACGGGGTTTGGATGCACTGGCGAATTTTGCACCAACTCTCAAGGTGAGAAAGGGCAATGCACGGTACCGAAGAGGCTAGCAAAGGCGGAAAGGTAAAAGTGCGTATAATCCATGGACTCAACATTAGTCAAAAGAACTCATATACTTATTGCAAAAATTTAGAAGTCATAAAAAATCAAGTACTACGCGCATGCTCCTGCTAGGGGGATAGATTGGTAGGAAAAGACCATCGCTCGTCCCCGACCGCCACTCATAAGGATGCACAAGCCAGGTACACTTCATGTTTCAAATTTGTTACACAACTTTCACCATATGTGCATGCTACGGGATTTGCTAACTTCAACACAAGAATTTTTTAAATTCATAATCATCCAACTAGCATGACTTTAATATCACTACCTCCATATCTCAAAACAATTATCAAGTATCAAGTTGATCATAGCATCCAATTCACTTCCTATGATAGTTTTTACTATACCCAACTTGGATGCCCACCATTCTAGGACCAATTTTATAACCATAGCAAATACCATGCTGTTCTAAAAGACTCTCAAAATAATGTGAAGCATGAGAGACTAGTAATTTCTTCAAAATTAAGACACCACCGTGCTCTAAAAGATATAAGTGAAGCACTAGAGCAAAAACTATCAAGCTCAAAAGATATAAGTGAAGCACATAGAGTATTCTAGCAAATTCTAACCAAATAGGATTCTCCCAAAAGGTGTGTACAGCAAGGATGATTGTGGTAAACTAAAAAGTAAAGACTAATATAATACACGACGCTGCAAGCAAAACACATATCATGTGGCAAATAAAAATATAGCTCCAAGTAAAGTTACCAATGAACGAAGACGAAAGAGGGGATGCCTTCCCAGGACATCCCCAAGCTTAGGCTTTTGGCTATCCTTTAATATCTTGGGGTGCCATGGGAATACCCAAGCTTAGGTTCTTGCCACCCTTTATTCCATAGTCCATAAAAGCTTTATCCAAAACTTGAAAACTTCACAACACAAAAGTCAATAGAAAAATCTTATAAGCTCCGTTAGTGAAAGAAAAAAAACCACCACATAAGGTACTGTAATGAACTCATTCTTTATTTATTTTGGTGTTAAACCTACTGTATTCCAACTTCCTTGTGGTTTATAAAATAATTTACTAGCCATAGATGCATTGAAATAAGCAAACAACACACGAAAAACATCATCTGTCAAAATCAGAACAGTCTGTACCAATATGTAACTAACGCAAACTTATGGAACTTTAAAAATCCTACCCAAATAGGAAGTCCTGGAAAATTTGTTTATTGATCAGCAGAAAAAAGAATCAACGCAAAAGCACGTTCCTGTGATTTAAAAAAATTATATTCGTGCGTGCAAAGTTTCTGTTTTTCAGCAGAATCAAATCAACTATCATCGTAGGTTATCCTATAGGTTCTAAATGGCACAAACACTAATTAAAATATAAAAACACATCTAACAGAAGGTAGATGCAAGATTTATTACTAAACAGGAGCAAAAACAAAAAACATAAAGAAAATTGGGTTGCCTCCCAACTAGCGCTATCGTTTAACGCCCCTAGCTAGGCATAAAAACAAAGATAGATCTAACGAGTGCCATCTTTGGCACTAAATTCATAAGTAGCCCGCATGATAGATTCATAAGGTAATTTGACTTTCTTTCTTGGAAAGTGCTACATGCCTTTCTTTAATGGAAATTGGAATCTAATATTGCCTTCCTTCATATCAATAATCGCACCAATCATTCTAAGAAAAGGTCTACCAAGAATAATAGGGCAAGAAAGATTGCAATCTATATCAAGAACGATAAAGTCCATGGGCACCAAATTTCTATTTGCAACAATAAGAACATCATTGATTCTTCCCATTGGCTTTTTAATGGTGGAATCTGCAAGGTGCAAATTTAAAGAGCAATCATCAAGATCATGGAAACCTAGAATATCACATAAAGTTTTCAGAATCGTGGAAACACTAGCACCCAAATCACACAAAGCAAAACATTCATAATCTTTAATTCTAATCTTTATAGTAGATTCCCACTCATCATTAAGTTTTCTAGGTATAGAAACTTCCAAATTAAGTTTTTCATCATAAGATTGCATCAAGGCATCAACGATATGTTTGGTAAAAGCTTTGTTTTGACTATAAGCATGAGGAGAATTAACAACGGATTACAACAAGGAAATACAACCTTTTACAGAACAATTATCATAATCAAATTCCTTGAAATCCGAGATAGTAGGTTCAATATTATTAGAACTTGAGGATTCTCCAATCTCACTTTTACCAATTTTAGCATCAATAAAGATTCCAAATTCTTGGGACGCCTTCTAGGCAAAGTTAATTCATCATCAGTCCCATAATCATCAAAATTCACATTGCAAAACATAGATCTAATCAGAGACGCATCAATAACTTTAAGATCCTCATCATTATTTTCATGGAAACTAGAAGAACACACTTTTATAAAGCTATCTTTTTTAGCACGCAATCTAGCGGTTCTTACCTTGCACTTGTCAATGGTAATTCTCATTACTTTGAGAGACTCATTGATATCATGCTTAGGAGGAGAAGATCTAAGTTTAAGAGAATCAACATCAAGCGAAAGTCTATCAACGTTCCTAGCCAAATCATAAACTTTGAGCAATTTTTCTTCAAGCAAAGCATTAAAATTCTTTTGAAGAAATCATAAATCAGAGGGCATCTTATTAGAATTACCATAAGAATTATTGTAGGAATTTCCATAATTATTAGAGGAATTACTAGGGAACGGTCTAGCATTAAAGTTTCCTCTATAAGCATTGTTTCCAAAACCATTCCTACCAACAAAATTCACATCCATAGATTCATTATTATTCTCAATAAAGGAAGACAAAGGAATATCATTGGGATCAAGAGGAGTACTTTTAGTAGCAAACAATTTCATAAGTTCATCCATCTTTCCACTCAAAACATTGATTTCTTCTATAGCATGCACTTTTTTACTAGAAGATCTTTCGGTGTGCCATTGAGAATAATTAGCCATAATATTATCAAGAAGTTTTGTAGCATCTCCTAACGTAATTTCCATAAACGTGCCTCCCGCCGCCGAATCTAAGAGATTTCTAGAAGCAAAGTTCAAACTGGCTTAAAATTTTTGTATGATCATCCATAAATTCAAACCATGAGTAGGGCAATTGCGAAGCATCAATTTCATTCTTTCCCAAGATTGGGCAACATGTTCATGATCAAGTTGTTTAAAATTCATAATATCGTTCCTAAGAGTGATAATCTTAGCGGGAGGAAAAGCATCTTTGCATTTGTTCCAAGAATCAATACTATTTTTAGGCAAAGACGAAAACCAAACTTTAGCACGATCTCTAAGTGAAAACGGAAATAACTTCAATTTGACAATATTGTTATCCATATCCTTCTTCTTTTGCATATCACACAAATCAACAAAATTGTTTAGATGAGTAGCGGCATCTTCACTAGGAAGGCCGGCGAATTGATCTTTCATAACAAGATTCAGCAAGGCAGTATTGATTTCAAAAGACTCAACATCATTAAGAGGAGCAATCAGAGTACTAAGGAAATCATTATTATTGGTATTCGAGAAATCACACAATTTGGTATTATCTTGTGCCATGGCAACAAGTAATCCAACACACAAGCAAGCATAAAAAGGCAAGCGAAAAAGAGAGGAGGAGATTGGGAAAGAGAGGGCGAATAAAACGACAAGGGTGAAGTGGGGGAGAGGAAAACGAGAGGCAAATGGCAAATAATGTAAATGCGAGGGAGATGGGTTTGGGATGGGTACTTGGTATGTCTTGACTTGAGCGAAGACCTCCCCGGCAATGGTGCCAGAAATCCTTCTTGCTATGTCTTGAGCTTGCGTTGGTTTTCCTCGAAGAGGAGAGGGTGATGCATCAATAGTAGCGTAAGTATTTCCCTCAGTTTTTGAGAACCAAGGTATCAATCCAGTAGGAGGCTCCTCAAAAGTCCCACGCACCTACACAAACAAACTGAGAACTCACAACCAACGCAATAAAGGGGTTGTCAATCCCTTCACGGCCACTTGCGAAAGTGAGATCTAATAAAGATAGTAAGATAAGATAAATATATTTTTGGTATTTTATAATATAGATGCAAAAAGTAAAGATGCAAATAAAAGTAGATTGAAAGCAAATATGATAAGAGATAGACCCAGGGGCCATAGGTTTCACTAGAGGCTTCTCTCAAGATAGCATAAGTATTACGGTGGGTGAACAAATTACTGCCGAGCAATTGATAGAAAAGCGCATAGTTATGAGATTATCTAGGCATGATCATGTATATAGGCATCACGTCCATTACAAGTAGACCGACTCCTGCCTGCATCTACTACTATTACTCCACACATCAACCGACTCCTGCCTGCATCTAGAGTATTAAGTTCATAAGAACAGAGTAACGCATTAAGCAAGATGACATGATGTAGAGGGATAAACTCATGCAATATGATATAAACCCCATCTTGTTATCCCCGATGGCAACAATACAATATGTGCCTTGCAACCCTTTATGTCACTGGGTAAGGACACCGCAAGATTGAACCCAATGCTAAGCACTTCTGCCATGGCAAGAAATATCACTCTAGTAGGCCAAACCAAACTGATAATTCGAAGAGACTTGCAAAGATAACTCAATCATACATAAAAGAATTCAGAGAAGATTCAAATATTATTCATAGATAAACTTGATCATAAACCCACAATTCATCGGATCTCGACAAACACACCGCAAGAAGAGTTTACATCGAATAGATCCCCACAAGAGAGGGGGAGAACATTGTATTGAGATCCAAAAAGAGAGAATAAGCCATCTAGCTAATAACTATGGACCCGTAGGTCTGTGGTAAACTACTCACAACTCATCGGAGGGTCAAGGATGTTGATGTAGAAGCCCTCCGTGGTCGATTCCCCTCCAGAGTGAGTGCGTGAAGGCTCCAAGATGAGATCTCGTGGATCTGAAGGTTCTGGCGGTGGAAATTGTGTTTCGTGGTGCTCCTGGATGTTTTCGGGGTACGTAGGTATATATAGGAGGAAGAAGTACGTCGGTGGCCGCCCGAGGGGCCCACGAGACAGGGGGCACGATCTACAGGGGGGCGGCCTCCTATCTCGTGGCTGCCTCGACAACTTCTTCACTCCAAGTCCTCTGGATCACGTTCGTTCCAAAAATCATGCTCCCGAAGGTTTCATTCCGTTTGGACTCCATTTGATATTCCTTTTCTTCGAAATACTGAAATAGGGAAAAAACAACAATATGGGCTGGGCCTCCGGTTAGTAGGTTAGTCCCAAAAATGATATAAATGTGTAAAATAAAGCCCATATCACTGGTTGTGTGCGTAATATAATAGCATGGAATAATAAAAAATTATAGATACGTTGGAGACGTATCACTTACCAAGTTGAACGATATAGCTACCATGTTTACTAATGATGAGAAGTCTCACTATTATTATATCCTTAAGATATTTCCATTCTCATTAAAGGGTGATGCTAAGACTTGGTATAATTCTCTTGCTCCTGGTTGTGTGCGTAGTCCCCACGATATGATTTATTACTTCTCTGCTAAATATTTCCCTGCTCATAAGAAACAAGCTGCCTTGCGGGAAATATATAACTTTGTGCAAATCAAAGAAGAGAGTCTCCCACAAGCTTGGGGGAGGCTTCTCCGATTACTTAATGCTTTGCATGATCATCCTCTCAAGAAAAATGAAATACTTGATATCTTTTATAATGGACTAACCGATGCTTCCATGGACTACTTGGATAGTTGTGCTGGTTGTGTTTTCAGGGAAAGAACAATGATTTAAGCTGAAATATTTGAATAATATGTTGACTAATGAAAATAATTGGACTCTTCTGAGCCAATTCTGAAGTAATTCTGGACCAATTGAGCCAACTCTGAGCCTATTCCTAAACCCACTTCAAGAAGAGAGGTGTTTTATTTCTCGATCTGAAGATATGCAAGAGGCAAAGAAATCAATGAAAGAAAAAGGTATTAAAGCTGAAGATGTTAAGAATTTACCTCCTATTGAAGAAATACATGGTCTTAATATACTGCCTGTTGAAGAACCATATTGTCTTGATAACCCGACACAGGTAGTAAAGGTAAATTCTCTCTATAGATATGATAAAGTTGAAATCCCCTCTACTAAATTTCATAGCCCATGCTTAGACGAATTTGATGACTTTATGGCTAGACAAGAAAGTTTTAATGCTTATATTGGTAGAGAGTTAAAGAATAGTGCTTTTGAGATAGGACGCGTGAGCGATAATATGGCTAGAGTTAAAGGTGAACTCCAACTCATTAGCAAATATACTTCTATGGTTGCTACTCAAGCTGAGCAAGTACTTAAAGCCAAAAATGATTTGCTTGATAAATTAAATAATAAAAATGACTTTGCTATCAGAGTGGCTACTAGAACTGGTAGATGACTCAGGAACCTTTGTATCCTGAAGGCCACCCTAAGAGAATCGAGCAAGATTCTCAGAGAAATAATTTAGAGGCACCTAGTTCTTCTAAAAAGAAGAAAAAGAAAAACGATAGAACTTTGCATGCTTCTAGTGAACCTACTATAGACACACCTGAGAATCCCAATGATATTTCTATCTCTGATGCTGAAACACAATCAGGTGATGAACATGAACCTAGTGATAATGTTAATGATAATGTTCATGTTGATGCTCAACCTAGCAAAAACAATGATGTAGAGATTGAACCTGCTGTTGATCTTGATAACCCACAATCAAAGAATCAACGTTATGATAAGAGAGATTTTGTTGCTAGGAAGCACGGTAGAGAAAGAGAACCATGGGTTCAGAAACCCATGCCCTTTCCTCCTAAACCATCGAAGTCAAAGGATGATGAGGATTTTGAGCGCTTTGCTGAAATGATTAGACCTATTTTCTTACGTATGCGCTTAACTGATATGCTCAAAGTAAATCCCTATGCTAAGTATATGAAGGATATCATTACAAATAAAAGAAAGATACCCGAAGTTGAAATTTCCACCATGCTTGATAATTACACTTTTAAGGGTGGAATACCAAAGAAACTTGGAGATCCGGGGGTACCAACTACACCATGCTCCATTAAAAGAAATTATGTTAGAACTGCTTTATGTGATCTTGGAGCCGGTGTTAGTGTTATGCCTCTCTCTTTATATCGTAGACTTGAATTGAATAAGTTGACACCTACTGAAATATCTTTGCAAATGGTGATAAATCAACTGCTATACATTGCCGGTATTTGTGAGGATGTGCCTGTTGTGGTTGCAAATGTCACTATCTTAACGGACTTTGTTATTCTTGATATTCCCGAGGACGATAGTATGTCATTATCCTTGGTAGACCTTTTCTTAATACGGCAGGGCTGTTATTGATTGCAACAAAGGCAATGTCACTTTTCATGTTAATGGTAATGAGCATACGGTACACTTTCCGAGGAAACAATCTCAAGTTCATAGCATCAATTCTATTGGAAAAGTTCCAACTATTATTATTGGAGGTTTTGAATTTCCTCTCCCTACTGTCAAGAAAAAGTATGATATTCTTATTGTTGGGGATTTTCATATCCCTGTTGAGGTAACTTAGTGTTATTCGAAATTTCTCCGGCTCCGTGTTATTCGGAATGAGTTTGTTAACAAGACTTGATCAACCTTGTTAGTGGATTCATTTTGATGATCATGAGATGGATGAAACTAGAAGGCACAACCTTCTGTACCCTCTTTTACTTTCTGTTATTTAGAATAAATAAAGCAAAAATAGTATTATCTGTCTATTTTCTGAATTATTCATGCATTAAAAAATACCCTGAAAATAAAAGTGCTCCAAATCCCCTGCAAATTTAGTATGATTTTTTATGGAATATTTAAGGATTTTAGGCACTGAAAACACTACAGGAGAGGCAAGCACCAGGCCACGAGAGTGGAGGGCGCCCCCCCTATAGGGCGCGCCCCCTGTCTCGTGGGCCCCTAGTGGCCCCCCTCCACTTATGCCAGCACCCACACACTTCATCTTCTACCCAAAAAAATCCCCATCCAGCTCAAGCACGAGTTCTAGCTCATTTTGCTGCGATTTTTGATCTCCTTGCTCAAAGCTCCACTTACAAAACTGCTTTGGGAGATTGTTGCTTGGTATGTGACTCCTCCGTTGGTCCAATTAGTTTTTGTTCTGGTGCTTTATTCATTGCAAATTTTTGCTGCATAGGTGACCATGTTCTTGAGCTTGCATGTCAAATTTATGAGGTCCCAAGCAATTCCAATGCATGATATAGGCTCTAGGCACTTGTAGGAGTAGTTGCTACCAATCTTGTTTAGTTTTATTCACTTTTATTTTGAAGTTACTAAAATTTCAGAAATTTTCAGAAAATGTTAAGGAAATTTTTGAGGGGCTCTTCTAGCCAAGGCTCTCAGGAAAAACAAGTCAAAGAGAAGGAAAAAGCCAAGTATAATCTTCCTCGCTTAGCGGAAGTACGGTCATGTGAATGGCCATGCAATGATTTCTTGAAAGAAGCTGGAATTCATGAAGATTTTTATTCTTTGATCGAGACTGCAGGCCTCACTGGTTTCATCAACGACCGAATCAATCAGTATCTCTTTCTCACCACTACTTTCGTGCAAAACTTTTATTATTATCCTAAGAAGTCACCGCCTGTAGTATCATTTCATTTATATGATGATAATTTTTGCGCGGTATGTAGGATACCTTATGAGGGAGAATTAGAGGAACCCCATCGTGAAGATGTGGATGGCTTTGTTAAAACTATAGCTGTAGAGGAGCCAAAGAAGGGTTCCGAGGCAAAAGTCTCTAGCATACACTTTCCTGTTTTACGCTACTTTGCCATATTTGCTAATAGATGCTTGATTGGTCGTGGAAATAGTGGAAACTTGAGCGTTCCTGATATTATCATTCTTCAACATGCCTTGCTTGGAGACAATACTTTTAGTATGGGCGCCGTCATTGCTAAACGGCTAGCCCTGAATCATACAAAAGGCCCCATATTTGGAGGTATCTATGCTGCACATCTTGCTAGACATTTTAAGATACCCATTAGGCACCATGAGAAAGAGGAGATAAAATTGCCTCCTCACATTTTAGATTACAAGAGCATGGTAGCACACAAGTTTATTGTTGACAACGAAGATAGGATGCTCTTGTATATACTTAGATTTAATAAGAAACACTTTGAGATTATTATTTTGCCTGGGCCTCTGTTGTTTGATTTGCTTGCACAAAATTTTCTTGTCACGCCGGAAGCAGTGAACAATCATTGAGCCCAAGCTTTTACTCCAAAACCTGAACCTGAGCCGGAACCTGAACTGGACCCTTATCGTGCATCATCTGTCCAGTGGGATCTGGAGATAACCAGCCAGTGGTATCCTGATTACACCTCCCAGTACACGGGGAGAGTATCGGCGGTCCTTGGTATTAAACCAACTTAGGCCAAAAGCCTAAGGCCCTGTTTGGTTCCAAATAAGTCATCAACTTATAAGTCGAAAAGTGAAAAAAGTGACTTATTTTGCCAAACAGACCCAACTTATAAGTCACCCCAACTTATAAGTCATAAGTTGCTCCCCCCAACTTAAAACTTATAAGTCACCCCCTTTTGCGTGGGTCCCACCACCTGCATGATGTTGATTGGTGTGGGAAGGTGTGTCAGGTGACTTATAAGTCAGGTGACAACCAAACAGGCGTGACTTATAAGTCACTGGTTTTAAGTCACCTGACTTATAAGTCGGGTGACTTATTGGAACCAAACAGGCCCTAAGCTTGGGGGAGTACGTATTTCTCACCGACTTTACATTCATGTTCACACACTAGTCGTCGCTGCTCATACTCTTTCATTATACTATCCATGCTAGTTTAAATTTCTTTTTCTCTCTTTCTTCTTGTGTGTTTGATAAACCTTAAGAAAAACAAAAAAAATAGTTAGTTTAAATTCTATGCTTATAGTAGAAATTAAAATGAAAACCCAAAAAGATTTCTCGTTCTTCTTTTACTTGTTGGGAGCTTTCCCGTGTAAATAGTTTTATTTTCTTTCTTTTGGGGGTCGAGAAGGCCATATTGAAAATGTTCAGTGGCTCTCATATGCATGATTGTTTATTTAACTTAGAGCCCATATTACTTGTCTTCTCTTTTGAGTTGAATGCTTGCAGATTCTAGCTTAGTCCAATGCACGTGCACTATTATTATTATACACATCGTTCGGTCGTGCAAGTGAAAGGCAATAATGACGATGTATGATGGACTTATTGAGATGAGAAAAGCCGGTATGAACTCGACCTCTCTTGTTTTTGTAAATATGATGAGTTCATCGTTTTTGAGTCAGCTTATTATGAAGTAAACATATCTGCAATGACATTTAGAGATTATAGTTGCTTGTGCCATGCTTGATTAGCTATGAGTTATAATGGTTTACCTTGCGTGCCAACATGCTATTAGAATGATTATGATGTGGTATGATGTGATGGTATCCTCCTTTGAATGAATTGAGTGACTCGACTTGGCACATGTTCACGCATGTAGTTGAATCAAATCAACATAGCCTTCATGATATGTTCATGGTGGATTATATCCTACTCATGCTTGTATTCGGTGTGAATTAATTTTAATGCATATTTATGGTTGTTGTCGCTCTCTCAGTTGGTCGCTTCCCAGTCTTTTGCTAGCCTTCACCTGTACTAAGCGGGAATACTGCTTGTGCAACCAAACTACTTAAACCCCAAAGTTGTTCCATGTGAGTCCACTATACCTTCCTATATGCGGTATTTACCTGCCGTTCCAAGTAAATTTGTATGTGCCAACCTCCAAACCTTCAAATGAAATTCTGTTTTGTATGCTCGAGCAGCTCATGTTACAACTGGGGCTGCCTATATCTTCCATGCTAGGTGGGTTATTCTCAAGAGGAGTGGACTCCACTCCTCATTCACGAGAAAGGGCCGATAACCGGGATGCCCAGTCCCATGATCCAAAAAGATCAAAGCAAATCAAAATAATTAAACAAAACTCCCCCAGGGCTGTTGTTAGTTGGAGGCACTCGTTGTTTCGAGCAAGCCATGGATTGATGCTTGTTGGTGGTTGGGGGAGTATAAACCTTTACCATTCTGTTTGGGAACTGCCTATAATGCATGTAGTATGGAAGATACAACCATCTCATAGTTGTTGCGTTGACAGTGAAAGTATGCCGCTCGAAATGTTATTCAATCTCTATTTTAAAATCAAGCTCGCACCTCTACAAATCCTCGCTTCCCTCGCAAAGGGCTATCTATTTACTTTTATGTTGAGTCATCACCCTTCTTATTAAAAGCACCACTGAGACCACACTTGTCATTTGCATTCATTACTATCGGTTTATATTGGGTATGACTTGATTGGATCTCTTTACCATGAATTACAATGTTTAGTCAGTCCTTGATCTTGAAAGGTGCTCTGCATTTATGTTTTGCGGTCTCAGAAAGGGCTAGCGAGATACCATTTTGTTATATCATGTTATGATTATTTTGAGAAAGTGTTGTCATCCGAGTTTTATTATTATGGCTCGCTAGCTGATTATGCTATGAGTAATTGTGAGACCTAAGTGTTATTGTGAGTATGGTTAGTTCATAATATTTGCTGAAACCTGAATGCTGGCTTTTCATGTTTACAACAACAAGAGCAAACAGCGTTTGTAAAAGTTTTTCATTATCACTTTCAGTTTATCAACTGAATTGCTTGAGGACAAGCAAAGGTTTAAGCTTGGGGGAGTTGATACGTCTCCAACGTATATACTTTTCCAAACACTTTTGCCCTTGTTTTGGACTCTAACTTGCATGATTTGAATGAAACTAACCCGGACTGACGCTGTTTTCAGCAGACTGCCATGATGTTGTTTTATGTGTAGAAAAGAAAAGTTCTCGGAATGTCCTGGAAATCCACGGAGGCACTTTTTGGAATTAATAAGAATTTATGGGCGAAAGAAATACACCAGGGGGCCCACACCCTGTCCACGAGATAGGGGGCGCACCCCCCTATCTCGTGGGCCCCCTGGACCTCCACCGACCTCAACTCCAACTCCATATATTCACGTTCGGGGAGAAAAAAATCAGAGAGAAAGTTTCATCGTGTTTTACGACACGAAGCCACCGCCAAGCCCTAATCTCTCTCGGGAGGGCTGATCTGGAGTCCGTTCGAGGCTCCGGAGAGGGGGATTCGTCGCTGTCGTCATCATCAACCATTCTCCATCACCAATTTCATGATGCTCACCGCCGTGCGTGAGTAGTTCCTCGTAGGCTTGCTCGACGGTGATTGGTTGGATGAGATTTACCATGTAATCAAGTTAGTTTTGTTAGGGTTTGATCCCTAGTATCCACTATGTTCTGAGATTGATGTTGCTATGACTTTGCTATGCTTAATGCTTGTCACTAGGGCTTGAGTGCCATGATTTCAGATCCGAACCTATTATGTTTTCATGAATATATGTGTGTTCTTGATCCTGTCTTGCAAGTCTATAGTCACCTATTATGTGTTATGATCCGACAACCCCGAAGTGACAATAATCGGGATACTTCTCGGTGATGACCGTAGTTTGAGGAGTTCATGTATTCACTATGTGCTAATGCTTTGTTCCGGTTCTCTATTAAAAGGAGGCCTTAATATCCCTTAGTTTCCGCTAGGACCCCGCTGCCACGAGAGGGTAGGACAAAAGATGTCATGCAAGTTCTTTTCCATAAGCACGTATGACTATTTACGAAATACATGCCTACATTACATTGATGAACTAGAGCTAGTTCTGTGTCACCCTATGTTATAGCTATTACATGAGGAATCGCATCCGGCATAATTATCCATCACTGACCCATTGCCTACGAGCTTTTCACATATTGTTCTTCGCTTATTTACTTTTCCGTTGCTACTGTTACAACTACTACAAAAAACCCGAAAACAATTATCTTTACTTTTGCTACCGTTACCTTTATTATCATACCACTTTTCCTACTAAATACTTTGCTGCACATACTAAGTTATCCAGGTGTGGTTGAATTGACAACTCAACTGCTAATACTCAAGAATATTCTTTGGCTCCCCTTGTGTCGAATCAATAAATTTGGGTTGAATACTTTACCCTCGAAAGCTGTTGCGATCCCCTACACTTGTGGGTTATCATACATCTTGAGTGCTGTCGATGCCAAGACTAAAGCTCGGTGGGGTGAAAGCCATGGGGTGCCTCTCCTGTCTACCAGCCTGATTGCAGACAAATTTATTGGCAGAATCTATCAACTTTCTTGCCTATCTTCCTGTTTGGGCTATAGGGGACACCAATGTTTACAGGGAGCTTGGAAGTACGTAGATATAAGCTGGTGTTCTCCGTGGTGGTAAAAGACGCAGTGTGCTAAAATGTCCACCTCCTTCAGTAGTGCACGGCTTACCAGCTGCATCTGTTGTACTGCTGACTTCCGTCTTATCGGGTACATTGCTTTTGGCAGAAGGTGGAAACAGTGTGGAAGCAGGCACGTAACCAGAGTCACCTCTACTGTTCTTAACTACCTGTGGTGCATTGGATACCTGTGCAGGAATCTTGCGGGGGCTACGCCGCCTAGGTGGCAGGCCAGATTGCGGCCACCAGCCGCTGGAGCCATTGTGACATGAGAGTCAACTGTGAATGGCATTTCATTCTGAAATGTGGCCGCATCCCATTCTTTCGTGGACACAGAAGTGCCACTAGCCACACACTTGGAATCTGTATCAGATGAGTGGGAATCTTCCTTGTTTAAGTTGACCTCGGGAGCGTCCACTTCAACACTTGCTGATCGGGTCGCATGGGTGACAACAGCATCTCTCATTGCCACCAGGGTAGGCAATATCTCAGCAGTCCTGGTAGATACAGACTCATAACTCCTAGATGTACGAATGCCTGCCATTGTAGTCTGCACATCTGCAACCGGCGGAGTTGCATGAACCCTTGCATCAGAGCTAGCAGAAACAGTGGACGATGCAGTAGCAGATTGGTCGACTGGCGGCTCATGAATATCTGCAACATCGGATGTCGACAACTTGGAGTGAATGCATTCAAGTGGGTCTCTGGTAGTACGACTAGTCAAGCATGTAGTAGTCTTGCTCGCCCTGCAAAAAGAAATGTGTCGAATGATAAACGGCCATTCAAGAAAACGCATGAAGAGAACAAAAAAGGTGAGCGCTAGGAACAAAAATGAATTGCCATGGTAGTCATCATAAAAATAAAAGATGAGTGATATGCCAGAGCTACCATTTGAAAACAAGGTAATGATGAACACAAATGAAGTGCAAAAAGCGGTTGAAGTAAGTGGAAGCTACCAGTTGCCACATGAGTGGACAATATTTGCCATGTGGTCTAGTAAGCAGTTGCCATGCAGCAGAAGCAGGAGTTGCCATAAAACAAATTTAGATCATAAAAACAAACAGTTGCCATGTGGGACAGACATGATTAGCCATGTGTCAAGTTAGACAGTTGCCATGGGAAGCAGACAATAGTTGCCGAAAAAATGGTCTAGTAAAAAGTTGTATATGATTTAGAATGCATCGAACAAAATTAGCATCGGGGCAATGCATGACTTGGCAAGATCATCGCATGCAATTGCCATGAGAAGAGTTCAAAGAGAATGCATTTCCATATCGCAACATAATCAAGATAACTCAATCACAAAAAAAGCTAGATAAAACAGACAGGGAGAACCCACTTCTTGGTTGTCCTCCTCAAGTCTTCCAGCACGACAGGATCCCCAGTGTTGGAGGTCGATGTGCGAGGAGACGACCTAGTGGAGGTGGTGGCACCAGCAGCGGGAGCCCCCTTGTTCAACCGGGCAGAAACACGGGTTGGCGTAGGTGCTTGTTTCTGCTTAACTGATCGTCCACCAGCTATCTCCTCACTGCACGTACAAAAAAATGGCAAAATTGAGCCAAAAAAATGCAAAATATAAACAAGTGTGAGACACAAAAATAATGGCGCACATAGGAACAAAAAAAAGTAGGGCTCTTAAAAAGGACGGACAAATAAAACGCTAAGTAAACATCAAACCTCCTCCTAGCACCTACGAGATCAGTCCTACACCTCTTCTCAACATTGCCTTGGCCAACACCCTCTAGAGCCTTGCCCCTCTTTGAGAGCGAAACCCCCGTGTCTCTCACAACATTTGAATCAATACCTCCCTCCGGTAGAGGAACTTTCGGTGCAGCCTTATCATTCTTGCCCCCTACAAGATCTTCGTGATGTTCATCATGGTCACTGTCATGCAGCACATTCTCCATGTCATCATCGCCGTCCTTGTCGAGACCAGCATCCACGCCACCAAAACCATCCCCATCTAGCTCATCTTGCATGTCGGGAAGCTCCTGAGAGCTGTTGTAGTCATACCGACCATGGCAACCAGTTGGACGATGTGTTCGTTCTCCAATAAATGATGTGAAGTGCCTCGCAACCGCGTCGCTATCAGAACCATTAAGTGTTGTCCAAACCTCGACCAACCTCCCAAGCAAACTGGTCATACCGGAAGCAAACTGCCTAGCTAGGTGCTCAACAGGTGCCCTCGCCTGATCAGAA
The DNA here is from genome assembly GCA_021437245.1 of Aegilops speltoides. Classification (NCBI taxonomy): domain Eukaryota; kingdom Viridiplantae; phylum Streptophyta; class Magnoliopsida; order Poales; family Poaceae; genus Aegilops; species Aegilops speltoides. The sequence goes on from CM038142.1 coordinate 408,619,702, forward strand.
AACAAAAATTAACAAATTACAAAACATATTAGAGACACGTGATTAAGAAAAATAAGGTAGAATAACCATAAAAGAGCAATCAAATGCAATATAAAAAATAATTTCAGAAAACAAATAAACATGCTTGCACTACTAGTGCTTGTACAAGCGCTACCACTAAGGTGCTACAGCTAACAGTTAGTAGTAGCGTTGGAATGCCAGCGCTACTGCTATACCAAGTTAGCAGTAGCGCTTTATTTGGTAAAGCGCTACAGATAATAGAAAGTAGCAGTAGCGTTTTTTTCTTCTGAAAAGCCCTGCTGCAAACTTTTCCTGTATTTTTGAAAATACAGCTTATTTTCTTTGTGGTTTTATATACAGTACTTTCATCATATGATTTTAAGACCATGATTAGTTATTATATATAACAGTGGGTGAAATGAACATGGAGTAGATTCAAGTGGAGACAACATGTGGTGCATGTCGAAAGTACTACTAATCCAAACTTGATCTAGTTTGGATTAGTAGTACTTTCGATGTGCACCACATGCTGCCTCCACTTGAATCTATTCCATGTTCATTTCACCTACTGATATATATAGTAACTCGTCATGCTCATATAACAACTTAGCATCATGCATTATCGATCATAATAATAACTAACTCATCATTGGTATCATAATAACAAGTCCTACTCATCATCATTGATCATATAACTTCTACTCGATACCACATCATCATCATAGTCATCTAACCAATCCTACTTAGTTGTTCTTAGCACATGATAGCACATGATCATGAGTATTAGCTAGAACCTACTACCTTATCTTAGGTAAAATAGCATAAAACAAGATAGGCCCTGACTCTCCATTATGGAGAATGGAAATTATCCTGTCTCCAATTCTTGCACTTCGCCTAATGTTGCTTCCAAGTACCTCCTTACGAGTGACCATACATTTTTTCCAATCTTTGATTGTCATGTCTTCATTGCTTTTAGAAATCCGATATGAACAGGAATGATTCGTACGATGACCTAGTTGTATATTCAAAACATCAATGTGACCTTTCTGAAACCTTAGATGAGGCACACACTTCTGCGGGATTGTTTGTTGAAAAACATAGTAATAACTTCGTAGTTAGCAATGTAGTTCAGTTTTAGAAGAATTTATGCAAAAGATGCACAGATGTCGTAATACTAAAAAATCTTACCATGGGATCTCCGTGGATGTTAGCATAGTTCAACACGTGCACTAGTGGCACATATTGACCATAATGTGGAGGAGTTTGATAATAGACATTGTAATTCTCAAGATCAGTAAATGCGACCAGATGATTTTCCTCCTGATAAGTTAACTCAGATCCATCGGTATAGTACGTTCTGTCTACCATCTTCCGCACATTCTTCGAAGAATGAAAATAAGCTATCAATGGAAATAAGTTGTCAGCTATTTTGAAATAAACAATATAAATTACTTAATAACTATGTTTAAGAAACTCACATAGAGGTAGAATTGGAAGCGTACCAACAAGGACCCAAATGTCCAAATTGTCTACTCGATGTCAGGATCACCAAGATCCATGGTGACAAACATACCCTATTGAAAATCATACATCTTGCAAAGTGCTTCCCGGTCGGGGCAACCAAAATTGGATACGCTCCCAGAATTGTATAGATTTACCTCAAAATCCATACCATGATGGGTCCTTAGGTGAATTTTCTTTGTTTCATTCCTCTCATGATCTCCAAAACCCATCATCTCCAAGACATAGCATCTTGCATGGCATGGGATAAGCTAGTCGAATTGTAAAAGACAAAAATTACATGTTGAAGTAGTAGAAGTCGAGCTTAATTACGGAAAAAACACTTTGTGTCGTAGCGTACCGTTTCACAATCGAAGGCCTCCTCGAGCTTAATGCTGAAGCACCGACCTTCTACCAAGTGAGGCATGTCGCAGAAACCCCGGTTGTCGCCGCACCACGAGCACTCCGCGGGACTTTCGTCCAACGACATTTCCTATGTTCATAATTCAAAGATTAAACTTCTAAAGTTCAATATATGTACTACAAAAACTAAATTAGATCATTATTATTCAGCACGGGTTGACTATCGGTCTGTCGAGTCTTTTTTTTTGAAAACTCTCAGCTTACGTGGTGTATATATTCGACCGTTGGTGATCGTCGCTCCTCCCTTCGTCCCCGAGTGCATTAAACCAAAATGTCTAGCACACGGGAACGAAGGAGAAGCGACCCCCACGACAACAGTCGGCATTCTTCTTCGTTCTCTCATATATGGTGGACACACTCCCTCACTGATTTTTCGACCGTCGGCGATGGTCGTTACTCCTCCTTCCCCTAGTACCTAACAAAGGTTTAGCACAAGGATAAGAAGGAGAAATGACCCCCACGACAATAGTCGGGTTTCTTCCTCTCTCATATATGGTGCAGACTTTCTCCCTCTCTCATTTTTTGATTGTCATGTATGGAGCCTCGATAGACTTATGAGAGCATAGGGGAGGCCAAGGCCCCTGCCAGCACCCCCTGCCTCCGCCACTGACTTGTTGGCAATATGCCCTAGAGGCAATAATAAAAGGATTATTATTATATTTCCTTGTTCATGATAATTGTCTTTATTCATGCTATAACTGTATTATCCAGAAATCGTAATACACGTGTGAATACATAGACCATAATATGTCCCTAGTAAGCCTCTAGTTGACTAGCTCGTTGATCAACAGATAGTCATGGTTTCCTGACTATGGACATCAGATGTCATTGATAATGGGATCACATCATTAGGAGAATGATGTGATGGACAAGACCCAATCCTAAGCATAGCACAAGATCGTGTAGTTCGTTTGCTAGAGCTTTTCCAATGTCAAGTATCCTTTCCTTAGACCATGAGATCGTGTAACTCCGGATACCGTAGGAGTGCTTTGGGTGTACCAAAGCGCCACAACGTAATCGGGTGACTATAAAGGTGCACTACAGGTATCTCCGAAAGTGTCATTGGGTTGACACGGATCGAGATAGGATTTGTCACTCCGTATGACGGAGAGGTATCTCTGGGCCCACTCGGTAATGCATCATCATAATGAGCTCAAAGTGACCAAGTGTTTGGTCACGGGATCATGCATTACAGTACGAGTAAAGTGACTTGCCGATAACGAGACTGAACGAGGTATTGGGATACCGACGATCGAGTCTCGGGCAAGTAACGTACCGATTGACAAAGGGAATTGAATACGGGGTTGTTTGAATCCTCGACATCGTGGTTCATCCGATGAGATCATCGAGGAGCATGTGGGAGCCAACATGGGTATCTAGATCCCGCTGTTGGTTATTGCCCGAGAACTGTCTCGGTCATGTCTACGTGTCTCCCGAACCCGTAGGGTCTACACACTTAAGGTTCGGTGACACTAGGGTTGTATGAATTCTAGTATGCAGCAAACCGAATGTTGTTCGGAGTCCCGGATGAGATCCCGGACGTCATGAGGAGTTTCGGAATGGTCCGGAGGTAAAGAATTATATATAGGAAGTGCTGTTTCGGCCATCGGGAAAGTTTCGGGGTCACCCGGTATTGTACCGGGACCACCAGAAGTGTCCCGAGGGTCCACCGGGTGGGGCCACCCATCCCGGAGGGCCCCATGGGCTGAAGTGGGGAGGGGAACCAGCCCATAGTGGGCTGGTGCGCCCCCCTAGGCCCAACCCCTCCGCCTAGGGTTGAAACCCTAGGGTGGGGGGGCGCCCCACTTGCCTTGGGGGGCACTCCACCCCCCTGGCCGCCGCCCCCCTGGGAGATCAGATCTCCAGCGGCCGGCGCCCCCCCTGGGGACCTATATAAAGGGAGGGGAGGGAGGGGCAGCCGCACCCTGAAGTCTTGGCACCTCCCTTCCCCTGCTACACCTCTTCCTCCTCCCGCAGTAGCTTGGCGAAGCCCTGCCGGAGTTCTGCTGCATCCACCACCACGCCGTCGTGCTGCTGGATCATCATCAACCTCTCCTTCCCCCTTGCTGGATCGAGACGGAGGAGACGTCACGCTGACCGTACGTGTGTTGAACATGGAGGTGCCGCCCGTTCGGCGCTAGGATCTCCGGTGATAGGATCACGACGAGAACGACTACTTCAACCCCGTTCTTTTGAACGCTTCCGCTCGCGATCTACAAAGTGGTATGTAGATGCATCTCTCCTTTCACTCGTTGCTGAGATGAACTCATAGATGGATCTTGGTGAAACCGTAGGAAATTTTTTAATTTTCTACAACGTTCCCCAACAGTGGCATCATGAGCTAGGTCTATGCGTAGTTCTCTATTGCACGAGTAGAACACAATTTTGTTGTGGGCGTAGATCTTGTCAACTTGCTTGCCGCTACTAGTCTTATTTTGCTCCAGCGGTATTGTGGGATGAAGCGGCCCGGACCAACCTTACACGTACGCTTACGTGAGACCGGTTCCACCGGCTGACATGCACTAGTTGCATAAGGTGGCTGGCAGATGTCTGTCTCTCCCACTTTAGTTGGAGCGGATTCGATGAAAAGGGTCCTTATGAAGGGTAAATAGAAGTTGACAAAATCACGTTGTGGCTTTAACGTAGGTAAGAAAACGTTCTTGCTAGATCACCTATAGAAGCCACGTAAAACTTGCAACAACAATTAGAGGACGTCTAACTTGTTTTTGCAGCAAGTGTCTTGTGATGTGATATGGCCAAAAGTTGTGATGAATGATGAATGATATATTGTGATGTATGAGATCATGTTCTTGTAATAGGAATCACGACTTGCATGTCGATGAGTATGACAACCGGCAGGAGCCATAGGAGTTGTCTTTATTTTTTGTATGACCTGCGTGTCATTGAAGAACGCCATGTAAATTACTTTACTTTATTGCTAAACGCGTTAGCCATAGAAGTAGAAGTAGTCGTTGGCGTGACAACTTCATGAAGACACGATGATGGAGATCATGATGATGGAGATCATGGTGTCATGCCGGTGACAAAGATGATCATGGAGCCCCGAAGATGGAGATCAAAGGAGCTATATGATATTGGCCATATCAAGTCACTACTATATAATTGCATGTGATGTTTATTATGTTTATGCATCTTGTTTACTTAGTACGACGGTAGTAAATAAGATGATCCCTTATAATAATTTCAAGAAGTGTTCTCCCCTAACTGTGCGCCATTGCTAAAGTTCGTCGTTTCGAAGCACCACGTGATGATCGGGTGTGATAGATACTTACGTTCACATACAACGGGTGTAAGACAGTTTTACACATGCAAAACACTTAGGGTTAACTTGACGAGCCTAGCATGTACAGACATGGCCTCGGAACACAGAGAGCGAAAGGTCGAACACGAGTCGTATGGAAGATACGGTCAACACGGAGATGTTCACCGACGATGACTAGTCCGTCTCACGTGATGATCGGACACGGCCTAGTCGACTCGGATCGTGTAACACTTAGATGACTAGAGGGATGTCTAATATGAGTGGGAGTTCATTGTAATAATTTGATTAGATGAACTTAATTATCATGAACTTTAGTCTAAAACCTTTGCATATATGTCTTGTAGATCAAATGGCCAATGCTCATGTCAACATGAACTTCAACGCTTCCTAGAAAACCAAGCTGAAAGATGATGGCAGCAACTATACGGATGGGTCGGAACACGAGGATCATCCTCATAGCTGCCAAGAAAGCATATGTCCTAGATGGACCGCTAGGTGAAGCACCCATCCTGAGAACCAAGACGTTATGAACGCTTGGCGATCACGCGTCTTGATGATTACTCCCTCGTTCAGTGCGGCATGCTTTACAACTTAGAACTGGGGCTCCAAAAGCATTTTGAGCAACACGGAGCATATGAGATGTTCGAGGAGCTGAAAATGGTTTTCCAAGCTAGTGCCCGGGTCGAGAGATATGAAGTCTCCGACAAGTTCAAAAGTTGTAAGATGGAGGAAAATAGTTCTGTCAGTGAGCAGATACTCAAAATGTCTGGGTTGCACAACCGCCTGTCCCAGCTGGACATTAACCTCCCGGACGAGGCGGTCATTGACAGAATCCTTCAGTCGCTCCCACCAAGCTACAAGAGCTTTGTGATGAACTACAATATGCAGGGGATGGTGAAGATTATTCCTGAAGTATTTTCAATGTTGAAGTCGGCAGAGGTAGAAATCAAGAAAGAACATCAAGTGTTGATGGTCAATAAAACCACCAAGTTCAAGAAGGGCAAGGGTAAGAAGAACTTCAAGAAGGACGGCAAGGATGTTGCCGCGCCCGGTAAGCCAGTTGCCGGGAAGAAGACAAAGAATGGACCCAAGCCTGAGACTGAGTGCTTTTATTGCAAAGGGAAGGGTCACTGGAAGCGGAACTGCCCCAAATACTTAGCGGACAAGATGGCCGGCAACACTAAAGGTATATTTGATATACATGTAATTGATGTGTACCTTACCGGTACTCATAGTAACTCCCGGTATTTGATACCGTGTCGTTGCTCATATTTGTAACTCTGCAGGAGCTGCGAAATAAGCGGAGGCTGGCGAAGGGACGAGGTGACGGCGCTTGCGTCGGGAATGGTTCCAAGGTCGATGTGATAGCCGTCGGCACGCCACCTCTACATTTACCTACGGGATTAGTTTTAAACCTTAATAATTGTTATTTAGTGCCAAGTTTGAGAATGAACATTGTATCTGGATCTTGTTTGATACGAGATGGCTACACATTTAAATCCGAGAATAATGGTTGTTATATTTATATGAGAGATATGTTTTATGGTCATGCCCCGATGGTCAATGGTTTATTCTTGATGAATCTCGAACGTAATGTTACACATATTCATAGTGTGAATACCAATAGATGTAAAGTTGATAACGATAGTCCCACATACTTGTGGCACTGCCGCCTTGGTCACATTGGTGTCAAGCGCATGAAGAAGCTCCATGCTGATGGACTTTTAGAGTCTCTAGATTATGAATCGTTTGACACATGCGAGCCATGCCTCATGGGCAAGATGACCAAGACTCCGGTCTCCGGAACAATGGAGCGAGCAACCAACTTGTTGGAAATCATACATCTTGATGTGCGGTCCAATGAGCGTTGAGGCTCATGGAGGATATCGTTATGTTCTCACTCTCACTGATGACTTGAGTAGATATGGGTATGTCTATTTAATGAAACACAAGTCTGAGACCTTTGAAAAGTTCAAGGAATTTCAGAATGAGGTAGAGAATCAACGTGACCGAAAGATAAAGTTTCTATGATCAGATCGTGGAGGAGAATATTTAAGTCACGAATTTTGTACACACTTAAGTAAATGTGGAATCGTTTCACAACTCACGCCGCCTGGAACACCTCAGTGTAACGGTGTGTCCGAACGTCGTAATCGCACTCTATTGGATATGGTGCGGTCTATGATGTCTCTTACCGATTTACCGCTATCATTTTGGGGATACGCTCTAGAGACAGCTACATTCACTTTAAATAGGGCACCGTCTAAATCCGTTGAGACGACACCGTATGAATCATGGTTTGGGAAGAAACCTAAGCTGTCGTTTCTAAAAGTTTGGGGATGCGATGCTTATGTCAAGAAACTTCAACCTGAAAAGCTCGAACCCAAGTCGGAAAAATGCGTCTTCATAGGATACCCTAAGGAAACCATTGGGTATACATTCTACTTAAGATCCGAGGGCAAGATCTTTGTTGCCAAGAACAGATCCTTTCTGGAAAAAGAGTTTCTCTCGAAAGAAGTAAGTGGGAGGAAAGTAGAACTCGATGAAGTACTACCTCTTGAACAGGAAAGTAGCGCAGCTCAGGAAAATGTTCCTGTGATGCCTACACCAACTGGAGAGGAAAATAATGATGATGATCAAGGTACTTCGGATCAAGTTGCTACTGAACTTCGTAGATTTATTGCTTATTCTTCAAGCTGCCATTACCAATCTCCCTTCTTCTAAACTTCAAGATTTATTGCTTATTCTTCAAGCTTCATCCATATTAACTTTCATCACTACTTGCTTATCATGACCTATGTTCTCAAGCATGACACTCCTCTGTCTCGGAAGAAATCTAGTACAACATAAAGCAAACCTTGATTTAGACAAGAACAATACATATCACAACTCGACCAAATCCTGAACTAGATCTAGATGGAATCAAGAATATGACCAAACAAAAATCAACTACTAACAGAAGTCAACTACTACTTCCGTTGTGATGTTCACCGGATCCATCCAGAATAAGACGGAATATAAATCACGAGTACTTACTTTGCGAAAGCGACATCGCTCGATGCAGAATTTTTCCACCGCTTAGGCTCGTTCGTTTCAAGGCAGCCTACTATCTTCTCCCCATGCAGAAATCAACCTAATGGTGCCGTGGCCGAAGGCCAGGGATATGGGCGGGCGGGCGGCGCGGTGCAGAGATGCATCGGGATGCAGTGAATCACGCCTCATATAGGTGCTCAGGAGACAAGAAATCAATCTGGCATGGAAGGTACAGATCAAACACACAAGACTTGTGCTCATGGGGAGGGCAAGGATAAATTCTGGGAGATCTGTGCCATGATTTTGGGAGGAGGCGATTTGGGACGCCCGGCGATTTGGGAGGAGGTCACGCCGTGGGTGTTGCCAAGTTGGGAGGAGAGAAATTAGAGGTAGAGTGTCGGTGCTTCGGTTAGTTCGGTGGACCGAGGGTAGACACCGAAATCACCGAATTTAATTCGGTTTTCAAGAATTGCTAACCGAGCTCACTACCGAATATTTCGGTTTCGGTCATTTTGGCTTCGGTCCAAGTTAAATCGGTTCGGTAAATCGGTTTTTGGGTTATATGCCCACCCCTAGCTGCAAGCAGAGCGTTGTGGCGGGATCTACATGTGAAGCGGAGTACATGGCAGCCTCGGAGGCAGCGCATGAAGCAATTTGGGTCAAGGAGCTCATCACCGACCTAGGAGTCATACCTGCGTCGGGACCGATCAAACTCTTCTGTGACAACACTGGAGCCATTGCCCTTGCCAAGGAGCCCAGGTTTCACAAGAAGACCAGGCACATCAAGCATCATTTCAACTCCATCCATGAAAATGTTCAAGATGGAGACATAGATATTTGCAAAGTACATACGGATCTGAATGTCGCAGATCCGTTGACTAAACCTCTTTCGCGAGCAAAACATGATGAACACCAGAACTCTATGGGTGTTCGATTCATCACAATGTAACTAGATTATTGACTCTAGTGCAAGTGGGAGACTGTTGGAAATATGCCCTAGGGGCAATAATAAAAGGATTATTATTATATTTCCTTTTTCATGATAATTGTCTTTATTCATGCTATAATTGTATTATCCGGAAATCGTAATACACGTGTGAATACATAGACCATAATATGTCCCTAGTAAGCCTCTAGTTGACTAGCTCGTTGATCAATAGATAGTCATGGTTTCCTGACTATGGACATCAGATGTCGTTGATAACGGGATCACATCATTAGGAGAATGATGTGATGGACAAGAACCAATCCTAAGCATAGCACAAGATCGTGTAGTTCGTTTGCTAGAGATTTTCCAATGTCAAGTATCCTTTCCTTAGACCATGAGATCATGTAACTCCGGATACCGTAGGAGTGCTTTGGGTGTACCAAACGCCACAACGAATCGGGTGACTATAAAGGTGCACTCTGTATCTCCGAAAGTGTCTGGGTTGACACGGATCGAGGCTGGGATTTGTCACTCCGTATGATGGAGAGGTATCTGGCCCACTCGGTAATGCATCATCATAATGAGCTCAAAGTGACCAAGTGTTTAGTCACGGGATCATGCATTACGGTACGAGTAAAGTGACTTGCGTAACTGAGACTGAACGAGGTATTGGGATACCGACGATCGAAGTCTCGGGCAAGTAACGCATCGATTGACAAAGGGAATTGAATACGGGTTGTTTGAATCCTCGACATCGTGGTTCATCCGATGAGATCATCGAGGAGCATGTGGGAGCCAACATGGGTATCCAGATCCCGCTGTTGGTTATTGCCCGAGAACCGTCTCGGTCATGTCTATGTGTCTCCCGAACCCGGAGGGTCTACACACTTAAGGTTCGGTGACGCTAGGTGAGGGAGTCCTGGACTAGGGGGTGTCCGGATAGCCGGACTATCATCATCGGCCGGACTCCAAGACTATGAAGATACAAGACTAAAGACTTTGTCCCGTGTCCGGATGGGACTTTCCTTGGCGTGGAAGGCAAGCTTGGCGATACGGATATGTAGATCTCCTACCATTGTAACCGACTCTGTGTAACCCTAACCCTCCCCGGTGTCTATATAAACCGGAGGGTTTTAGTCCGTAGGGGGAACATCCATTACAACAATCATACCATAGGCTAGCTTCTAGGGTTTAGCCTCCTCGATCTCGTGGTAGATTCACTCTTGTACTACCCATATCATCAATATCAATCAAGCAGGGGTAGGGTTTTACCTCCATCGAGAGGGCCCGAACCTGGGTAAAAACATCATGCCCCTTGTCTCCTGTTACCATCCGCCTAGACGCACAGTTCGGGACCCCCTACCCGACATCCGCCGGTTTTGACACCGACATTGGTGCTTTCATTGAGAGTTCCTCTGTGTCGTCATCGCTAGGCTTGATAGCTTCTTCAATCAATAACAATGTAGTCCAGGGTGAGACCTTTCTCCCCGGACAGATCTTCGTATTCGGCGGCTTCGCACTACGGGCCAATTAAGCAGCCACCGGAGCAGATCGAAGATTCGCCCGCCATCAGCTCAGGTTTGGAAGCTTAAACTTCACGGCCGACATCCACGGAGACTTGATCTTCGATGGATTCGAGCCACAGCCGAGCGAGCCGCACTGTCACGATGGGCATGATTTAGCTCTACCGCCGGACAGCGCCCTGGAGGCCGCACATAAGTCCGCTCCGACCCCTAGCGGAGCCGACCGCGCAGATCGAGGATAGGTGGTTGGACACCGCCTTGGGGGCCGCAATCTACACGGCGATGGAGCCGAACACTGACCCTTGTCCCTGGCAAAGCTCGTGACTCCGAGGTGCCGGACTCCTTGCCAGACTCCGAACCTCATGCGCCCCTGCCAACCGAATCCGATTGGGCGCCGATCATGGAGTTCACCGCTGCGGACATCTTTCAGCACTCACCCTTTGGCGACATCTTGAATTTGCTAAAGCATCTCTTGTTATCAGGAGAGCCCTGGCGGGACTACGGTCAGGACGGTTGGGATAGGGATGACGAAGAAATTCAGAACCCACCCACCACCCACTTCGTAGCCACTGTCGACGATCTAACCGACATGCTAGACTACGACTCCGAAGACATCGACGGTATGGACGACGATGCCGGAGACAACCAAGAACCAGCGCCTAGAGGGCACTGGAAGACCACCTCGTCATACGACATATACATGGTGGACATCCCAAAAGACGGAAACGGCGAAGAAGCAGTGGAGGCAGATTCCCCTAAGAAACAGCCCAAGCGCCGACGTCAGCGGCACCGCTCTAAATCCCGCCACAGCAAGAATGGGGATTCCGGCACCGGAGATAATAACACCCCAGAGAGTGCCGAAGACAACCCCCTCCAGCAAGAGTCAGCGCAGGAGGATGCAGAAGCCAGCTCTCACGAGAGAGCGGCAGACGAAGAGGTCGAGGATGATAATTACATGCCTCCCTCCGGAGACGAGGCAAGCCTCAACGATGACGAATTCGTCGTGCCTAAGAATCCCGTTGAACAAGAGTGTTTTAAACGCAGGCTAATGGCCACGGCAAATAGCCTAAGGAAAAAGCAGCAACAGCTTCAAGCTGATCAAGATCTGCTAGCCGACAGATGGATCAAGTCTGGCGGCAAGAGTATGAACTTGAACGCCTCCAAAAGCTACCCAAACGCAAGTTGCTCCCCGATTAGAGGAGGAGGCATATAAACCTTCATCACGGCGCTGTCGGCAGATCGACCACCTCGTGGGCGCGACAGAGAGGCATCTAGGCCTCCACCAGACCGCACCCGGCACCGCCGAAAAGTACGGGCCACGGGGAATCGCGCGGACTTCTGAGACATATTGGAGGACAAGGCAAGACAATCAAGATCGATCTATGGATCACGTGGGTGCCCCACGATGCGAGACGACTTCCGTCGTGCCGGATACAGCAACTCCGGCCGGGCCGAACATAGTAGACAAAGCTCTCTTGAGCTGCGTCGCGATATTGCGCAGTATAGAGGCGCCGCACACCCACTATGCTTCACAGATGAAGTAATGGATCATCAAATCCCCAAAGGGTTTAAACCCGTGAACATTGAATCATACGACGGCACAACAGACCCCGCGGTTTGGATCAAAGACTATCTCCTTCACATCCATATGGCCCGTGGTGACGATCTCCATGCCATCAAATATCTCCCACTCAAGCTTAAAGGACCAGCTCGGTATTGGCTTAACAGCTTGCCAGCAGAATCAATTGGGTGTTGGGAGGACTTGGAAGCCGCATCCCTTGACAACTTCCAGGGCACATATGTGCGACCACCAGACGCCCATGACCTAAGCCACATAATTCAACAGCCAGACGAGTCGGCCAGACAGTTCTGGACACGGTTCCTCACAAAGAAAAATCAAATCATCGACTGTCTGGATGCTGAGGCCCTCGCAGCCTTCAAACACAACATCCGCGATGAGTGGCTGGCCCGGAACCTAGGACAGGAAAAGCCAAAATCCATGGCAGCCCTCACATCACTCATGACCCGCTTCTGTGCTGGGGAGGACAGCTGGCTAGCCCGCAGCAACAACCTCAGCAAAAATGCTGGCAGTCCGGATACTAAGGACCGCAATGGTAGGTCGCGTCGAAACAAAAACAAATGCCACGTTAACGGCGATAACAATGAGGATACGGCAGTAAACGCCGGATTCAGAGGCTCTAAACCCGGTCAGCGGAAGAAGCCATTCAAAAGAACCACTCCGGGTCTGTCCAATTTGGACCGAATAATCAACCGCTCTTGCCAGATACATGGCACCCCCGAAAAGCCAGCCAACCACACCAACAGGGATTGTTGCGTATTCAAGCAGGCAGGCAAGTTAATTGCCGAAAACAATGACAAGGGGCTGCACAGTGATGACGAGGAAGAAACTCGACCGCCGAACAGTAGAGGACAGAAGGGTTTCCCCCCACAAGTGCGGACGGTAAACATGATATACACAACCCATATACCCAAGAGGGAGCGGAAGCGTGCACTTAGGGACGTATATGCGATGGAGCGATCGCCCGAAGCTCAATCCATGGTCCTCTTGCCCGATCACTTTCGATCGAAGGACCACCCACCAAGATCCGCCATGGCGGATTCGCGCGATTCGTTTTAGACCCAATCGTCGATGGATTTCACCTCACTAGAGTCCTCGATGGGACGGCGGCGCTTTGAACCTGCTTTATCGGGATACAATGCGCAAGATGGGCATAGACCCTCAAGGATTAAACCTACAAAGACGACCTTCAAAGCGTCATACCAGTGTTGAGGCCAATTATGCAGGCTCACCACACCGAAGTGGTCTTCGGATCCCCGGATAATTTCCAAAGCAAGGAGTTAATCTTCGACATAGTCCCATTCCGCAGTGGCTATCACGCTCTGCTCGGCCGAACCGCTCAAGATGCCAGGCCCTCGCGGACGCTGGGGCTTCTCCGCCCTTGAACAACACCCTCCAGGCAGCTTCGTACGTCGTGTCGAAGAGCCTGCTCAGGGTCCGGTGCTGTGCTGGATCGAACTCCCACAAATTGAAGGCCCGCTGTTGGCAGGGGAGAATCCCGCGGACGAGCATGACCTGGATCACATTGACAAGCTTAAGCTTCTTGTTCACCAGGGTCTAGAGACAGGACTGGAGTCCTGTTAGCTCCTCCAAACTGCCCCATAGCAAGCCCTTCTCTTTCCAGGAGGTGAGCTGCATGGGGATACCAGATCTGAACTCGGGGGCCGCTGTCCATTTAGGGTCACGCGGCTCGGTGATATAGAACCACCCCGATTGCCACCCCTTGATGGACTCCACGAAGGCCCCCTCGAGCCAGATGACGTTGGGCATTTTGCCCACCATGGCGCCTCCGCACTCCGCTTGGACACCCTTCACTACCTTCGGCTTGACATTGAAGGTCTTTAGCCACAAGCCGAAGTGGGGCCGGATGCAGAGGAAGGCCTCGCACACGACGATAAACGCCGAGATGTTGAGGATGAAGTTTGGCGCCAGATCGAGAAATCCAGGCCGAAGTTGTACATGAGCCCCCGGACGAAGGGATGAAGTGGGAAACCCAGTCCGCGGAGGAAGTGGGGAAGGAATACGACCCTCTCATGGGGCTTGGGGGTGGGGATGAGCTGCCCCTGTTGGGCAGCCGGTGCGCGATGTCGCTGGACAGGTATCTGGCGCCGCGCAGTTTTTCGATGTGCCCCTCCGTAACGGAGGAGGCCATCCACTTGCCTCCCGCTCCGGACATGGGTGGAGAAGGTTGAGGCGAGGTGAGTGAACTTGGGCACTGGAGCTCGAGTGCGCGGAGATGGATAAGCAAAGGAGGAAGAAGGCGTAGGTAAAAAAAGGCGGATCCTTATCCCCTTATATATGGGCGGACGAAGACTATGCGTCCCCACCGGCCTGGTAAAACTCGCTTATCTCCCAAGCGCCACAATCAATGTCGCGGTTGGGTTACCCACGTCCGTATTAATGGGAATCCCGGAATAAGGGGAACACGATCTCGCTCGACAAGGCGTGTCAAGGAAACCGCCGCTAAACGCTACCGAGGTGATATAATAAAAAACGATTCAAGTAAAGGCTTGGTAGTGGCGTGACGTCATGCCACAAAATACGTCAGCAGATTGAACTTGTGTACATATTATTCTCTCTACGGTGCTATGTGGAATTTATTTTGCAGAGCCGGACACTATCATGGTGTTCGCAATCTTCTATGAATTATTCGGAGGAGGAACCCGCCTTGCAATGCCGAACAATATGCACGCCGGACTCATCGTCATTGAAGCCTGGTTCAGGGCTCTTGAGGAGTCTGGACTACGGGTGTCCGGATAGCGGACTATCATCATCGGCGGACTTCAAGACTATGAAGATACAAGATTCAAGACTTCGTCCGTGTCCGGATGGGACTTTCCTTGGCGAGAAGGCAAGCTTGGCGATACGGATATGTAGATCTCCTACCATTGTAACCGACTGTAACCCTAACCCTCCCCGGTGTCTATATAAACCGGAGGGTTTTAGTCCGTAGGGGGAACATCCATTACAACAATCATACCATAGGCTAGCTTCTAGGGTTTAGCCTCCTTGATCTCGTGGTAGATCCACTCTTGTACTACCCATATCATCAATATCAATCAAGCAGGAGTAGAGTTTTACCTCCATCGAGAGGGCCCGAACACAGGTAAAACATCGTGCCCCTTGTCTCCTGTTACCATCCGCCTAGACGCATAGTTCGGGACCCCCTACCCGAGATCCGCCGGTTTTGACACCGACACTAGGGTTGTATGAATATGAGTATGCAGCAAACCGAATGTTGTTCGGAGTCCCGGATGAGATCCCGGATGTCACGAGGAGTTTCGGAATGGTCCAGAGGTAAAGAGTTATATATAGGAAGTGCTGTTTCGCCATCGGGAAAGTTTCGGTCACCCAGATTGTCTGGGACCACTGAAGTGTCCGGGGTCCACCGGTGGGGCCACCCATCCCGGAGGGCCCCATGGGCTGAAGTGGGGAGGAACCAGCCCATAGTGGGCTGGTGCGCCTCAGGCCCACCCCGCGCCTAGGGTTGAAACCCTAGGGTGGGGCGCCCACTTGCCTTGGGCGCCCACCCCTCGCCGCCGCCTCCCCGGGAGATCAGATCTCAGGGCTGGCGCCCCGGGGCCTATATAAAGGGAGGGAGGAGGCAGCCGCACTGAAGTGTTGGCGCCTCCCTTCCCTGCGCACCTCTTCCTCCTCCCATGAGAGCTTGGCGAAGCCCCTTGGGAGTTCTCTGCATCCACCACCACACCGTCAGGTCTTTGGATCATCATCAACCTCTCCTTCCCTTGCTGGATCAAGACGGAGGAGACGTCACGCTGACCGTACGTGTGTTGAACGCGGAGGTGTCGTCCGTTCGGCGCTAGGATCTCCGGTGATAGGATCACGACGAGAACGACTACTTCAACCCCGTTCTTTTGAACGCTTCCGCTCGCGATCTACAAAGTGGTATGTAGATGCATCTCTCCTTTCACTCGTTGCTGAGATGAACTCATAGATGGATCTTGATGAAACCGTAGGAAATTTTTTAATTTTCTGCAACGTTCCCCAACATGACTCTGCTTTCCTCTGCTCTGAATATATAGAGTGAAGGATGTGGATGAGAAAATCATGAATAGCAGAGTGTGCCGGTCCACAACATGTAATGTGGCTACTCACACAATGGCCTAGTGAAAAAATGAGTTGCCATGTACTGCAGTCAAATATGTTGTGCTATCACAGAACAGTATGTCAACGAAGTGAGCACATGGTACATACAAAACTGCCATCACTCTACATATGACATGGCAACTATCATACTTGATTTACAGAATTAGTTGCCACTTAGAAGGATAGTTGATTCAGAAACACAACTACCACTCCCTGAGTTTGGATCTCATAAACTACCATTATCCTACACAGGACATGGCAACTGACATAGTTGATTCAGAAAATTAGTTGCCATCAATGAGGATAGTTGTGGATAAAAACAAGTGTGTTGAAATTGCCATGACTGCCATTATCCTACACATTGAAATGTGTTAAATACTCCCCGCCCCCTTAGGCCTTGTTCGGTTCCTTCAGATTTGAAGGGGTTTGGAGGGGATTGAGGGGGATTAAATCCCCTACAAGTCAAAATCCACCTCAATCCCCTCCAATCCTCTCCAATCCCCTTGTGGGAGGGATTAACCGAACAAGCCCTTATGGTTATTAGGGATAATCCCCGCCCCCATCTCTCCGCACGAGCGGTTCCAAAAGGCCACGACAGTTCCCGTGGAGACGCCACTAGCGAACCATCGTGTACGTTACCATTGTATATATATCATGTCAATCATCAATAAAGGAGACAGTTCTATTCATTGTGGTCTCTCTCGATTAGTTTCAACACGTTATCAGCCACATTGCTCTCCATTGAGCGAATGGACGCCGAAGACGATGCAACCTAGGCCTCGTCCTCTCCGTTCGCGACCTCGTCGCCGGCGCGGGGCCCTCTAGGCATCCCGTGCTACGAGTGCAGAGGAGACATCGGCTCCGACGAGCTACTCCTCCCGAGATGGCACAACGCCCGTCCGCGCGGTCGCCGCACAGCGCCGTCCCGCGCCCGGCCATGCATCGCGCCCCCCATGCGGTCCGCTCGGCCGCCCATCTTCGGGCCCCTGCGCCAAGCAGTGGCCGCGCTCGCCTGCGCCATGGCTAGCAGCGCCAGGCCGTGGTCGCCCTCGCGCGCGCCCGTCCTGCGTTGTGGCCTCCCCGCCTGCGCTTGCGCCTGGCCGTGGCCGCACCCACCCAAACCGTGGTCTCGCCGCCCGCGCACGCACCTGGCCGTGGCCGCGCTCCACCCAGCCGTGGCCGTGGCTGCCCGGCCTCGACAGGCCGTCGCTGAGTCTGCGCCAACTGCCTGGGCTCGCCTCCATCCTCCTTTGGTGCCGTTCGCCTTGGAGCAGGGATGGAGAACCCGCGCATGGTCGCCCAACCGCGCCTCCAGGACTCCGGCAGCATGGATGAACGTCGCTGCCTCTTCGGCCGCGCCATTGCCGCCCCTGTTCGCTCCGGCGAGCCTTTGCCTCGCCGGCGTTCCGCCGCCCCGGCCGCCGCAAGCCTTGGCCTAGGCGCTGCTCGTCACGCCACCGTCGTCGTCCATTCTTCCTCAGACGAAGAGGTTTCGTCGGTGTCGCACCGCTGACCACCCGAGATGCGAGGGGAGGTGCCGGCACTCGCTCCAACCGCCGGCAACTGGAACCGAGCGGAACTGCTCTACAGACGACAAAACAGTAGACGATGCGAGGACGATTAAGAATCCGGCGGCCATTGCTTCCCTGTACACATGCATGTGTGGCTGGATTTTATTGCCGTGCATCAATCATTTGTATTTTATCGTCCGTCTAGCAGTGCTCGGAACCGAGCACTGGTGGTGGGGGTCAAGCTAGGGGTGGGCGTTCGGTTCCCCCGAACCGTTCGGTTCGGTGCTTTGGTGCTTTCTAATTTTCGGTCCTCAAAAAACATGGACCGATCGGTCTCTGCTAGCTAAGGTAACCGAGAGCTCGGTCCCTGGCACGATCGGTTCGGTTGTCGGTTCTGGACCGAACAGACCATCTTGCATGGGGCTAATTGGCTCGCTAGGCTGCTCTTGTTATATGGGGTATTTGGCTGGGCTGGTCCTGTCAGCTAGACTAGCTTTTTTTAGGGATGTCAGCTATAGACTAGCTAGTTCTTGAAAAAAAGCTATAGACTAGCTCCTAATGCTAGCTGGACGATTTTTATTGTCTGGCCTAACAAACAAACGTGATTGCCTCCAAAAAGAAACATGAGAGACATGTACTTAGTTTTTTTGTGACAGGAAGCCGTGTCTGTGCCCCTGTGCCTGTGCAAGTACTTAGTTTTTCTTTATCAAAATTTTCTGTACATGCGTTCAGCTGCAAAGTATGTACGTACAGAAAATTTTCCAAGCGTATACACTGTACTGTACCACATCGTTACTTAACAACAAGAATGACTGTAAAACAAGTGACAGAGAAACTTGCAGATAATTTACACAAAATGGGCGTAAAGATAGAAAATCAGACTCAACAAATTACATCTGACAAACCAGCCATAGTTTATCACAGACGACACATTGACAAGTCCACTTAAGTTTGAGAAGACGAAATAGAAGTAGGCAAGTAGCAGATCCACACGATTGATGAGTGCGGTGCAGCTGCCATTACCAATCTCCCTTCTTCTAAACTTCAAGATTTATTGCTTATTCTTCAAGCTTCATCCATATTAACTTTCATCACTACTTGCTTATCATGACCTATGTTCTCAAGCATGACACTCCTCTGTCTCGGAAGAAATCTAGTACAACATAAAGCAAACCTTGATTTAGACAAGAACAATACATATCACAACTCGACCAAATCTGAACTAGATCTAGATGGAATCAAGAATATGACCAAACAAAATCAACTACTAACGAAGTCAACTACTACTTCCGTTGTGATGTTCACCAGATCCATCCGAATAAGGCGGAATATAAATCACGAGTACTTACTTTGCGAATAGCGACATCGTTCGATGCAGAATTTTTCCAGCCGCTTAGGCTCTGTTGATTTCAAGGCAGCCTACTATCTTCTCCCCATGCAGAAATCAACCTAATGGTGCCGTGGCGAAGGCCGAGGATATGGGCGGCGGGCGGCGCTGCAGAGATGCATCGGGATGCAGTGAATCACGCCTTATATAGGTGCTCAGGAGACAAGAAATCAATCCGGCATGGAAGGTACAGATCACACACACAAGACTTGCGCTCATGGGGAGGGCAAGGATAAATTCTGGGAGATCTGTGCCATGATTTTGGGAGGAGGCGATTTGGGACGCCCGGCGATTTGGGAGGAGGTCACGCCGTGGGTGTTGCCAAGTTGGGAGGAGAGAAATTAGAGGTAGAGTGTCGGTGCTTCGGTTAGTTCGGTGGACCAAGGGTAGACACCGAAATCACCAAATTTAATTCAGTTTTCAAGAATTGCTAACCGAGCTCACTACCGAATATTTCGGTTTCAGTCATTTCGGCTTCGGTCCAAGTTAAATTGGTTCGGTAAATCGGTTTTCGGGTTATATGCCCACCCCTAGGTCAAGCGCATGTAGTGGGGGAGATCGAGCGGTGGTGCGGGTCGGGGGCGGATCCTTACAGAATCGCCCCACCCTTATCTGGCGCCTGACAGGCAGCGTGGTGGGCCGCCAAAGGCCATGGAGACCCGAGCCAGGCGCCTCGGGCTAGGGTGGGCGTTGGTTCCCGAACCGTTCGGTTCGGTGCCGGTGCTTTCTAATTTTCGGTCCTCAAAAACATGGACCGATCGGTCTCTGCTAGCTAAGGTAACCGAGAGCTCGGTCCTGGCATGATCGGTTCGGTTGTCGATTCGGACCGAGCAGACCATCTTGCATGGGGCTAGTTGGCACTGTTAGGCTGCTCTTGTTATATGGGGTATTTGGGCTGGGCTGGTCTGTCGGCTAGACTAGCTTTTTTAGGGTGTCGACTATAGACTAGCTAGTTCTTGAAAAAAGCTATAGACTAGCTCTAATGCTAGCTGGGCGATTTTTATTATGCGGCCTAACAAACAAACGTGATTGCCTCCAAAAAGAAACATGAGAGACATGTACTTAGTTTTTTGTGACAGAAGCCGTGTTTGTGCTTTGTGCTGTGCAAGTACTTAGTTTTTCTGTATCAAAATTTTCTATACATGCGTTCAGCTGCAAAGTATGTACGTCAGAAAATTTTCCAAGCGTATACAACATCTTGTACCACATCGTTACTTAACAACAAGAATAGTGTAAAACAAGTGATAGAAACTTGCAGATAATTTACACAAAATGGGCGTAAAGATAGAAAATCAGACTCAACAAATTACATCGACAAACCAGCCATAGTTTATCACAGACGACACATTGACAAGTCCACTTAAGTTTGAGAAGGCGAAATAGAAGTAGGCAAGTAGCAGATCCACACAGATTCGAGAGTGCGGTGCAGCTGCCATTACCAATCTCCTTCTTCTAAACTTCAAGATTTATTGCTTATTCTTCAAGCTTCATCCATATTAACTTTCATCACTACTTGCTTATCATGACCTATGTTCTCAAGCATGACACTCCTCTGTCTCGGAAGAAATCTAGTACAACATAAAGCAAACCTTGATTTAGACAAGAACAGTACATATCACAACTCGACCAAATCTGAACTAGATCTAGATGGAATCAAGAATATGACCAAACAAAATCAACTACTAACAGAAGTCAACTACTACTTCCGTTGTGATGTTCACCAGATCCGTCCAGAATAAGACGGAATATAAATCACGAGTACTTACTTTGCAGGCAAGCGACATCGTTCGATGCAGAATTTTTCCAGCCGCTTAGGCTCTGTTGATTTCAAGGCAGCCTACTATCTTCTCCCCATACGAAATCAACCTAATGGTGCCATGGCGAAGGCCGAGGATATGGGGCGGGCGGCGGTGATGCGAGATGCATCGGGATGCGTGAATCACGCCTCATATAGGTGCTCAGAGACAAGAAATCAATCGGCATGGAAGGTACAGATCAAACACACAAGACTTGTGCTCATGGGGAGGGCAAGGATAAATTCAGGAGATCTTTGCCATGATTTTGGGAGGAGGCGATTTGGGGCGCTTGGCGATTTGGGAGGAGGTCACGCCGTGGGTGTTGCCAAGTTGGGAGGAGAGAAATTAGAGGTAGAGTGTCGATTGCTTGGTTAGTTCGGTGGACCGAGGGTGACACCGAAATCACCGAATTTAATTCGGTTTTCAAGAATTGCTAACCGAGCTCACTACCGAATATTTCGGTTTCGGTCATTTCGGCTTCGGTCCAAGTTAAATAGGTTCCATAAATCGGTTTTCGGGTTATATGCCCACCCCTAGGTCAAGCGCAGGTGGTGGGGGAGATCGAGCGGTGGTGCGGGTCGGGGGCGGATCCTTACCCGTAACCGCCCCACCCTTATGCGGCGCAGAGGGCAGCGGCTGGGCCGGCCAAAGGCCATGGAGACCCAGGCCTAGGCACCTCGGGCTAGGGGTGGGCGTTCGGTTCCCCCGAACCGTTCGGTTCGGTGCTTCGGTGCTTTCTAATTTTCGGTCCTCAAGAAACATGGACCGATCGGTCTCTGCTAGCTAAGGTAACCGAGAGCTCGGTCCCTGGCATGATCGGTTCGGTTGTCGGTTCTGGACCGAACAGACCATACTGCATGGGGCTAGTTGGCCTGCTAGGCTGCTACTGTTATATGGGGCGTTGGGCTGGGCTGGTCCTGTCAGCTAGACTAGCTTTTTTTAGGGGTGTCAGCTATAGACTAGCTAGTTCTTGAAAAAAGCTATAGACTAGCTCCTAATGCTAGCTGGACGATTTTTATTGTCTGGCCTAACAAACAAACGTGATTGCCTCCAAAAAGAAACATGAGAGACATGTACTTAGTTTTTTTGTGACAGGAAGCCGTGTCTGTGCGCCTGGGCATGTGCAAGTACTTAGTTTTTCTGTATCAAAATTTTCTGTACATGCGTTCAGCTGCAAAGTATGTACGTACAGAAAATTTTCCAAGCGTATACACTGTACTGTACCACATCGTTACTTAACAACAAGAATGATGTAAAACAAGTGACGAGAGAAACTTGCGATAATTTACACAAAATGGGCGTAAAGATAGAAAATCAGACTCAACAAATTACATCGACAAACCAGCCATAGTTTATCACAGACGACACATTGACAAGTCCACTTAAGTTTGAGAAGACGAAATAGAAGTAGGCAAGTAGCAGATCCACACAGATTCAGTAGTGCGGTGCAGCTGCCATTACCAATCTCCCTTCTTCTAAACTTCAAGATTTATTGCTTATTCTTCAAGCTTCATCCATATTAACTTTCATCACTACTTGCTTATCATGACCTATGTTCTCAAGCATGACACTCCTCTGTCTCGGAAGAAATCTAGTACAACATAAAGCAAACCTTGATTTAGACAAGAACAGTACATATCACAACTCGACCAAATCCTGAACTAGATCTAGATGGAATCAAGAATATGACCAAACAAAAATCAACTACTAACAGAAGTCAACTACTACTTCCGTCGTGATGTTCACCAGATCCATCTAGAATAAGACGGAATATAAATCACGAGTACTTACTTTGCAGGCAAGCGACATCGTTCGATGCAGAATTTTTCCAGCCGCTTAGGCTCTGTTCGGTTTCAAGGCAGCCTACTATCTTCTCCCCATGCAGAAATCAACCTAATGGTGCCGTGGCCGAAGGCCAGGGATATGGGCGGGCGGGCGGCGCGCTGCAGAGATGCATCGGGATGCAGTGAATCACGCCTCATATAGGTGCTCAGGAGACAAGAAATCAATCCGGCATGGAAGGTACAGATCACACACACAAGACTTGCGCTCATGGGGAGGGCAAGGATAAATTCTGGGAGATCTGTGCCATGATTTTGGGAGGAGGCGATTTGGGATGCCCGGCGATTTGGGAGGAGGTCACGCCGTGGGTGTTGCCAAGTTGGGAGGAGAGAAATTAGAGGTAGAGTGTCGGTGCTTCGGTTAGTTCGGTGGACCGAGGGTAGACACCGAAATCACCAAATTTAATTCAGTTTTCAAGAATTGCTAACCGAGCTCACTACCGAATATTTCGGTTTCGGTCATTTCAGCTTCGGTCCAAGTTAAATCGGTTCCGTAAATCGGTTTTCGGGTTATATGCCCACCCCTAGGTCAAGCGCAGGTGGTGGGGGAGATCGAGCGGTGGTGCGGGTCGGGGGCGGATCCTTACCCGTAACCACCCCACCCTTATGCGGCGCAGAGGGCAGCGGCTGGGCCGGCCAAAGGCCATGGAGACCCAGGCCCAGGCACCTCGGGCTAGGGGTGGGCGTTCGGTTCCCCCGAACCGTTCGGTTCGGTGCTTCGGTGCTTTCTAATTTTCGGTCCTCAAAAAACATGGACCGACCGGTCTCTGCTAGCTAAGGTAACCGAGAGCTCGGTCCCTGGCACGATCGGTTCGATTGTCGGTTCTGGACCGAACAGACCATACTGCATGGGGCTAGTTGGCCTGCTAGGCTGCTCATTGTTATATGGGGTATTTGGGCTGGGCTGGTCTGTCGGACTAAACTAGCTTTTTTTAGGGGTGTCAGCTATAGACTAGCTAGTTCTTGAAAAAAAGCTATAGACTAGCTCCTAATGCTAGCTGGACGATTTTTTTTGCCTGGCCTAACAAACTAACGTGATTGCCTCAAAAAAGAAACATGAGAGACATGTACTTAGTTTTTTTGTGACAGGAAGCCGTGTCTGTGCGCCTGTGCATGTGCAAGTACTTAGTTTTTCTGTATCAAAATTTTCTGTACATGCGTTCAGCTGCAAAGTATGTACGTCTGAGAAAATTTTCCAAGCGTATACAACATCTTGTACCACATCGTTACTTAACAACAAGAATATGTAAAACAAGTGACGAGAGAAACTTGCGAGATAATTTACACAAAATGGGCGTAAAGATAGAAAATCAGACTCAACAAATTACATCGACAAACCAGCCATAGTTTATCACAGACGACACATTGACAAGTCCACTTAAGTTTGAGAAGGCGAAATAGAAGTAGGCAAGTAGCAGATCCACACAGATTCGATGAGTGCGGTGCAGCTGCCATTACCAATCTCCTTCTTCTAAACTTCAAGATTTATTGCTTATTCTTCAAGCTTCATCCATATTAACTTTCATCACTACTTGCTTATCATGACCTATGTTCTCAAGCATGACACTCCTCTGTCTCGGAAGAAATCTAGTACAACATAAAGCAAACCTTGATTTAGACAAGAACAGTACATATCACAACTCGACCAAATCCTGAACTAGATCTAGATGGAATCAAGAATATGACCAAACAAAAATCAACTACTAACAGAAGTCAACTACTACTTCCGTTGTGATGTTCACCAGATCCATCCAGAATGAGATGGAATATAAATCACGAGTACTTACTTTGCAGGCAAGCAACATCGTTCGATGCAGAATTTTTCCAGCCGCTTAGGCTCTGTTCGGTTTCAAGGCAGCCTACTATCTTCTCCCCATGCAGAAATCAACCTAATGGTGCCGTGGCCGAAGGCCAGGGATATGGGTGGGCGGGCGGCGCGGTGCAGAGATGCATCGGGATGCAGTGAATCACGCCTCATATAGGTGCTCAGGAGACAAGAAATCAATCCGGCATGGAAGGTACAGATCACACACACAAGACTTGCGCTCATGGGGAGGGCAAGGATAAGTCTGGGAGATCGTGCCATGATTTTGGGAGGAGGCGATTTGGGACGCCCGGCGATTTGGGAGGAGGTCACGCCGTGGGTGTTGCCAAGTTGGGAGGAGAGAAATTAGAGGTAGAGTGTCGGTGCTTCGGTTAGTTCGGTGGACCAAGGGTAGACACCGAAATCACCGAATTTAATTCAGTTTTCAAGAATTGCTAACCGAGCTCACTACCGAATATTTCGGTTTCATTCATTTCGGCTTCGGTCCAAGTTAAATCGGTTCGGTAAATCGGTTTTCGGGTTATATGCCCACCCCAGGTCAGCGTGGTGGTGGGGAGATCGAGCGGTGGTGCGGGTCGGGGGCGGATCCTTACCCGTAACCGCCCCACCCTTATGCGGCGCAGAGGGCAGCGGCTGGGCCGGCCAAAGGCCATGGAGACCCAGGCCCAGGCACCTCGGGCTAGGGGTGG
This sequence comes from Aegilops speltoides, assembly GCA_021437245.1. NCBI lineage: Eukaryota > Viridiplantae > Streptophyta > Magnoliopsida > Poales > Poaceae > Aegilops > Aegilops speltoides. Next base: position 408,645,127 of record CM038142.1, read on the forward strand.
GCGTTCGGTTCCCCCGAACCGTTCTGTTCGGTGCTTCGGTGCTTTCTAATTTTCGGTCCTCAAGAAACATGGACCAATCGGTCTCTGCTAGCTAAGGTAACCGAGAGCTTGGTCCCTGGCATGATCGGTTCGGTTGTCGGTTCTGGACCGAACAGACCATACTGCATGGGGCTAGTTGGCCTGCTAGGCTGCTACTGTTATATGGGGCGTTGGGCTGGGCTGGTCCTGTCAGCTAGACTAGCTTTTTTTAGGGGTGTCAGCTATAGACTAGCTAGTTCTTGAAAAAAGCTATAGACTAGCTCCTAATGCTAGCTGGACGATTTTTATTGTCTGGCCTAGGAAACAAATGTGATTGCCTCCAAAAAGAAACATGAGAGACATGTACTTAGTTTTTTTGTGACAGGAAGCCGTGTCTGTGCGCCTGTGCATGTGCAAGTACTTAGTTTTTCTGTATCAAAATTTTCTGTACATGCGTTCAGCTGCAAAGTATGTACGTACAGAAAATTTTCCAAGCGTATACACTGTACTGTACCACATCGTTACTTAACAACAAGAATGACTGTAAAACAAGTGACAGAGAAACTTGCAGATAATTTACACAAAATGGGCGTAAAGATAGAAAATCAGACTCAACAAATTACATCTCACAAACCAGCCATAGTTTATCACAGACGACACATTGACAAGTCCACTTAAGTTTGAGAAGACGAAATAGAAGTAGGCAAGTAGCAGATCCACACAGATTCAGTAGTGCGGTGCAGCTGCCATTACCAATCTCCCTTCTTCTAAACTTCAAGATTTATTGCTTATTCTTCAAGCTTCATCCATATTAACTTTCATCACTACTTGCTTATCATGACCTATGTTCTCAAGCATGACACTCCTCTGTCTCGGAAGAAATCTAGTACAACATAAAGCAAACCTTGATTTAGACAAGAACAGTACATATCACAACTCGACCAAATTCTGAACTAGATCTAGATGGAATCAAGAATATGACCAAACAAAAATCAACTACTAACAGAAGTCAACTACTACTTCCGTTGTGATGTTCACCAGATCCATCCAGAATAAGACGGAATATAAATCACGAGTACTTACTTTGCAGGCAAGCGACATCGTTCGATGCAGAATTTTTCCAGCCGCTTAGGCTCTGTTCGGTTTCAAGGCAGCCTACTATCTTCTCCCCATGCAGAAATCAACCTAATGGTGCCGTGGCCGAAGGCCGAGGATATGGTGAGGCGGGGCGGCGCTGCGAGATGCATCGGGATGCGATGAATCACGCCTCATATAGGTGCTCGGGAGACAAGAAATCAATCCGGCATGGAAGGTACAGATCACACACACAAGACTTGCGCTCATGGGGAGGGCAAGGATAAATTCTGGGAGATCTGTGCCATGATTTTGGGAGGAGGCGATTTGGGACGCCCGGCGATTTGGGAGGAGGTCACGCCGTGGGTGTTGCCAAGTTGGGAGAGAGAAATTAGAGGTAGAGTGTCGGTGCTTGGTTAGTTCGGTGGACGAGGTGAACACGAAATCACGAATTTAATTGGTTTTCAAGAATTGCTAACGAGTTCACTACCGAATATTTCGGTTTCAGTCATTTCGGCTTCAGTCCAAGTTAAATTGGTTCGGTAAATCAGTTTTCGGGTTATATGCCCACCCATAGGTCAAGCGCAGGTGGTGGGGGAGATCGAGCGGTGGTGCGGGTCGGGGGCGGATCCTTACCCGTAACCGCCCCACCCTTATGCGGCGCAGAGGGCAGCGGCTGGGCCGGCCAAAGGCCATGGAGACCCAGGCCCAGGCGCCTCGGGCTAGGGGTGGGCGTTCGGTTCCCCCGAACCGTTCGGTTCGGTGCTTCGGTGCTTTCTAATTTTCGGTCCTCAAAAAACATGGACCGATTGGTCTCTGCTAGCTAAGGTAACCGAGAGCTCGGTCCCTGGCACGATCGGTTTGGTTGTCGGTTCTGGACCGAACAGACCATACTGCATGGGGGCTAGTTGGCCTGCTAGGCACTCTTGTTATATGGGGTATTTGGGCTGGGCTGGTCCTGTCAGCTAGACTAGCTTTTTTTAGGGGTGTCAGCTATAGACTAGCTAGTTCTTGAAAAAAAGCTATAGACTAGCTCCTAATGCTAGCTGGACAATTTTTATTGTCTGGCCTAACAAACAAACGTGATTGCCTCCAAAAAGAAACATGAGAGACATGTACTTAGTTTTTTTGTGACAGGAAGCCGTGTCTGGGCGCCTGTGCCTGTGCAAGTACTTAGTTTTTCTGTATCAAAATTTTCTGTACATGCGTTCAGCTGCAAAGTATGTACGTACAGAAAATTTTCCAAGCATATACACTGTACTGTACCACATCGTTACTTAACAACAAGAATGACTGTAAAACAAGTGACAGAGAAACTTGCAGATAATTTACACAAAATGGGCGTAAAGATAGAAAATCAGACTCAACAAATTACATCTAACAAACCAGCCATAGTTTATCACAGACGACACATTGACAAGTCCACTTAAGTTTGAGAAGACGAAATAGAAGTAGGCAAGTAGCAGATCCACACAGATTCAATAGTGCGGTGCAGCTGCCATTACCAATCTCCCTTCTTCTAAACTTCAAGATTTATTGCTTATTCTTCAAGCTTCATCCATATTAACTTTCATCACTACTTACTTATCATGACCTATGTTCTCAAGCATGACACTCCTCTGTCTCGGAAGAAATCTAGTACAACATAAAGCAAACCTTGATTTAGACAAGAACAGTACATATCACAACTCGACCAAATCCTGAACTAGATCTAGATGGAATCAAGAATATGACCAAACAAAAATCAACTACTAACAGAAGTCAACTACTACTTCCGTTGTGATGTTCACCAGATCCATCCAGAATAAGACGGAATATAAATCACGAGTACTTACTTTGCAGGCAAGCGACATCGTTCGATGCAGAATTTTTCCAGCCGCTTAGGCTCTGTTCGGTTTCAAGGCAGCCTACTATCTTCTCCCCATGCAAAAATCAACCTAATGGTGCCGTGGCGAAGGCCGAGGATATGGTAGCGGGCGGCGCCTTTGAGGCGCGATCGGGATGCGGTGAATCACGCCTCATATAGGTGCTCAGGAGACAAGAAATCAATCCGGCATGGAAGGTACAGATCACACACACAAGACTTGCGCTCATGGGGAGGGCAAGGATAAATTCTGGGAGATCTGTGCCATGATTTTGGGAGGAGGCGATTTGGGACGCCCGACAATTTGGGAGGAGGTCACGCCGTGGGTGTTGCCAAGTTGGGAGGAGAGAAATTAGAGGTAGAGTGTCGGTGCTTCGGTTAGTTCGGTGGACCGAGGGTAGACACCGAAATCACCGAATTTAATTCGGTTTTCAAGAATTGCTAACCGAGCTCACTACCAAATATTTCGGTTTCGGTCATTTCGTCTTCGGTCCAAGTTAAATCGGTTCGGTAAATCGGTTTTCGGGTTATATGCCCACCCCTACCTCGGGCGACCTCCGGGCTGCCCCCTTCCCCTCCGCTCGGCTATGGGCCGGATAGCCATGGGCCGTTAGTTTTTCCTTATTCTCTATTTTTATCAATTTAGTACAATTTTTTAGTATTCGCATATTTTAGACTCTGTTATTTTCAGTATTTGTCTTTAATACTGATTTCTGTAGAGTACCTTGTATTCCAGAACATTATGTAATATATTTCCATGTTTCTTACACGTTGAGATTCTTGCATCTATTATTTGCAATTGAGATTTGTTTTTATCTCTTGCAAAGATAAATTTAGTACCTCTAGAGTACTGATTTGCAATTGAGAATTTTCTTCTCTCGCAAAACAATTTTATTGCGATTGATATTAATTTTCTCTCGCAAAATATTAATTCATTTTGCTGAATTATCTTGCAACTTGATACAACATCATCTCATTTAATTTGAGGTCTATACAATTCAAGTTCTCACTTGAACATCAAGTTTACAACATCATTACTATTCATTACTATAGTAGTGTATTTCCATTGAGTATGATGTATTTCGGAATGTATGTATCTCCATGTTCGCTACATGTAGAGATTATGCCTATTTGCAATTGAGATTTTCAATTTCTTGCAAATACACATGCAAAATTCAAGGTGTCATCCTTAGCAATTTGAGATTCACACTAATGATTTCGAGCCACCTTCTTGAATTCTACTAATGTTGCAACATTAAGATGTATTTATATTACGCAATCTGTAATATAAATAAATTACTGGTTTTTCATCGGGGATGATATGTTCTATGTGTTTACCACATTGACATTCTTCATGAACATGTCACAGCGGTCGAGATTGATTTCTCCCGCACAACAAACTTGTAAATTTTTGACAATAACATCTCCCTCATTATATTAGGAAAACACAAGGTAATGAGTTGGATCTACTGCCCATGTGTAGACTATCTCTATTACTGTGAGATCTGTATGATCTTCAATGTGTTATGTTCCCACAATTGAGGTTGAGCATTTTCAAGTTATACACTTGAGTGACATTTTTGCATTCTTATGACAAAACCATGATGGTTTTCAATTTACTTCTTGTAAATTAATTATCTCTGGCTTGCCCCTATAAGTAATAAATGGCTAACAATTTGAGGCACTTGACCTCAATGGTCACAACTTACTTAAGTGGGTCATGGACATCAAGATCAGTCTTGCATCCCATGCGATAGCGCGTGCAATCCAAGCCACACCACCGGGACGCAAAGGACCTCAAGGGTAATGGTTTGAAACTCACTTCAAACCCTCAACATGACATCATCAAGTTGTGACGAGACCCTATGAGCATGGAGAGCATGATGGTTGAATATGAATCAACCGCCATGTTTGGAGACTATACATTTAGTCCCTTAGTCTCCTTAGTGATCTATTTATTTATGTCCATTTATGATGTTCTAATAAGAACATGATTATTGTTGTCATCATGTATTGTATATCACAATATACTATATCAGCACTTTGATACAAATACATTTGTTTGTATTCTAAATATCCGACAGTGATTTTCATATTGAGAATCTTCATGTATATATATATAGATTTCTATGGGAGTCAATCCGATGAAAACTGATATGTGCCTTGTGGACATATGCACCACGAACTTTATACTCAGGGAAGTCCAATGTTTCCACTCTCATTGAGAGAAAGGAGATATTTAAATCACTAGACGTGATGAGGTATTTGTTGGCTCAATTCGAGTCATATTTACTATCCCTGTGGGTACTTGAGTAACGTTGGGATGCTTTATTGCTTCCCAGGTTTAACTCGTACCCTACTAAACTATGAAGGTATCCTTCAAAATAGTTTCCATAGCGAAACGTATGATGACAACAAAGAGAAATAACTTCTCTTTACCATATGAAACGGATATGGCAAGCACATTCTCTGTGTATCATCTGGATTATACTACACATACGACACAACCCGTAGCACATGTTGTGTACGAGATAGTTTTCCAGAGTGTCTTGTACATGAAAAACTTGGCACACTCGCCTTGGTCATCGAGACATTGGGTTGAAACCAAAACTATCAGCAATTCCAATAGTTTATGATTATTATGATGCTAAATTCTAATAACATTTGGATTTTATGTGCACTACAAGTGACACAGGGAAGCCAATTTTAAGGCTCGCACACCTTGAAGTCTATGCTGAACCACTCAGACTCCTTGAATGCATCAAGTCGAGGTAGGTGGCTCTTCCCAGCCATTGAGTAGACTATTCAGGTATTCCATGGTTCTAAAAGACATATCTACATGATGGTCCTAAGTGTGTGATTTATTCACACGAAACCATTGGCTCATTATCCTGACATCAATTTCAAGCAAATAAAATGAATAACATTGCAGAATTCTCCTTGAGTGCCTTCTCTTGGCCCTAATGTATAGACTCAAAATGGTTTGGTAGAATCCTATATCCAATGAATTAAGCTCATTGCATGATCTTTACTTTGGAATTGCAACTTACCAATTTTACGTTGGAGTCATGCAGTTTTACACGCTCGTGACACAACTGCATAATATTATTCGCCTCTATCTTTGATATGTGGATATCTACCAAGTATTTCCTATCTGCGGTAATTCGGTTGCATACTGATATCACCACCCGGCATACATCATTGGCCCCTCAACATATAGTTGAGATCTATGTGAGGAATAACTGTATTTCCGTCAATACCTCAAGGCCCTCGCATGGGGAGTTATTCAAAGCCAGTATGCTAATTCAATAAGGAACATTTCCAGGCATTAGGGGGAGATTTCAAGTACCATAAAGAATGCCAGGAAATTAGTGGAATGTTCAACACATTTCTGCTTCAAACCCATGTAGTCAAAGATCTGAACCATGCGTTCAGAAGATTTGCAACACATTGCAAATAACCTGCCAGATTCATTTACTGACTATAAAGGTGTCACACAATCCTACAATCCTGCAAAACTACGCCTGAAAGAGTGGAGGTACCAGCAAAATCCACTCCACTCCCCGTTCAAAGCAACAGGGGAAAATGTATGGCAGAAATACATCAGGATTCAACTTCTCGCAAGCAAGGATATCAAGGTCTGTGAATCAGTAAATGCAAGTCAACTTCACGTTGACAGACACCTAAAGGGTGGTATACACCTAGTGGACGGGAAACCTCCACCACCCCAAGTCATAGTGCACATAATGACTGGGACATCGGAATGCCCAACTCAATCGCATTGGGAAATCGCGAGCAGTCACTATTGGGGAACGTAGCAGAAATTCAAAATTTTCTACGCATCACCAAGATCAATCTATGGAGTAATCTAGCAACGAGGGAAGGAGAGTGCATCTACATACCCTTGTAGATCGCTAAGCGGAAGCGTTCAAGAGAACGGGGTTGAAGGAGTCGTACTAAATCGTGATCCAAATCACGGAGATCCTAGTGCGAGCAGACGGCACCTCCATGTTCAACACACATACAGCCCGGTGGCGTCTCACATGCCTTGATCCAGCAAGGAGAGAGGAGAGGTTGGGAAGACTCCATCCAGCAGCAGCACTGCGGCATGGTGGTGATGGAGGCGTGGCCATCTGCGAGGCTTCGCCAAGCACCGAGGGAGAAGAGGAGAAAGAGAGGTAGGGGCTGCGCCAGGGAGAGGTGAAAAACCTTATGTGTAGCATACGCAAAACCTCAAGTATATATAGGGGATAGGGAGGGGGCTGCGCCCCCTTAGGGTTCCCACCCCAAGGGTGCGGCTGCCCCAAAACCCATCTAGGGTGGCGGCCAAGGGGGGGAGAGGGGGAAACTTGGCCCCCAAGCAAGGTGGAGGAGCCCCCTCCCCAAACCCTAGGCGCCTTGGGCCCTTGTGGGGGGCGCACCAGCCCACCTGGGGCTGGTCCCCTCCCACACTTGGCCCATGCAGCCCTATGGGGCAGTGGCCCCACTTCAGTGAACCCAGGACCCTCCCGGTGGTCCCGGTACATTACCGATAAAACCCGAAACTTTTCCGGTGACCAAAACAGGACTTCCTATATATAAATCTTTACCTCCGGACCATTCCGGAACTCCTCGTGACGTCCGGGATCTCATCCGGAACTCCTAACAACATTCAGTAACCACGTATATCTATTCCCTATAACCCTAGCGTCATCGAACCTTAAGTGTGTAGACCCTACGGGTTCGGGAGACACGTAGACATGACCGAGACAACTCTCCGGCCAATAACCAACAGCAGGATCTGGATACCCATGTTGGCTCCCACATGTTCCATGATGATCTCATCGGATGAACCACGATGTCGAGGATTCAATCAATCCGTATTCAATTCCCTTTGTCTAGCGGTATAGTACTGGCCGAGATTCGATCATCGGTATCTCGATACCTTGTTCAATCTCGTTACGGCAAGTCTCTTTACTCGTTCCGTAACACATCATCCCGTGATCAACCCCTTGGTCACATTGTGCACATTATGATGATGTCCTACCGAGTGGGATCAGAGATACCTCTCCGTCACTGCGGAGTGACAAATCGATCTCGATTCGTACCACCCAACAGACACTTTCGGAGATACTCGTAGTGCACCTTTATAGCCACCCAGTTACGTTGTGATGTTTGGTACACCCAAAGCATTCCTAGGATATCTGGGAGTTGCACAATCTCATGGTCTAAGGAAATGATACTTGACATTGGAAAAGCTTTAGCATACGAACTACACGATCTTTGTGCTAGGCTTAGGATTGGGTCTTGTCCATCACATCATTCTCCTAATGATGTGATTCCGTTATCAACGACATCCAATGTCCATGGTCAGGAAACCGTAACCATCTATTGATCAACGAGCTAGTCAACTAGAGGCTTACTAGGGACATGGTGTTGTCTATGTACCCACACATGTATCTGAGTTTCCTATCAATACAATTATAGCATGGATAATAAACGATTATCATGAACAAGGAAATATAGTAATAGTAATTAATTTATTATTGCCTCTAGGGCATATTTCCAATAGTCTCCCACTTGCACTAGAGTCAATAATCTAGTTCACATTGCCATGTGATTAACACTCATAGGTCACATCACCATGTGACCAACATCCAAAGAGTTTACTAGTGTCTAAACTAGGTCACATCATCATGTGATTAAGACTCAATGAGTTCTGGGGTTTGATCATGTTTTGCTTGTGAGAGAGGTTTTATTCAACGGGTTTGCAAATTCAAATCCGTATGTACTTCGCAAATCTCTAGGTCATATTGTAAATGCAGCTTCCACGCTCCACTTGAAGCTATTCCAAATGGTTGCTCCACTATACACATCCGGTTTGCTACTCAGAGTCATTCGGATAGGTGTTAAAGCTTGCATTGACGTAACCCTTTACGCCGAACTCTTTATCACCTCCATAATCGACAAACATGTTGTCGGTGTCAAAACCGGTGGATCTCGGGTAGGGGGTCCCGAACTGTGCATCTAGGCGGATGGTAACAGGAGACAAGGGACACGATGTTTTTACCCAGGTTCGGGCCCTCTCGATGGAGGTAAAACCCTACTCCTGCTTGATTAATGTTGATGATATGGGTAGTACAAGAGTGGATCTACCACGAGATCAAGGAGGCTAAACCCTAGAAGCTAGCCTATGGTATGATTGTTGTAATGGTTGTTCGTCCTATGGACTAAACCCCTCCGGTTTATATAGATACCGGAGTGGGCTAGGGTTACACAGAGTCGGTTACAATGGTAGGAAATCTACATATCCGTATTGCCAAGCTTGCCTTCCACATCAAGGAAAGTCCCATTCGGACACGGGACGAAGTCTTCAATCTTGTTTCTTCATAGTCTTGGAGTCCGGCCGATGATGATAGTCCGGCTATCCGAACACCCCCTAGTCCAGGACTCCCTCAGTAGCCCCTGAACCAGGCTTCAATGACGATGAGTCCGGCGCACATATTGTTCGGCATTGCAAGGCGGGTTCCTCCTCCGAATAATCATAGAAGATTGTGAACACCAGGATAGTGTCCGGCTCTGCAAAATAAATTCCACATACCACCGTAGAGAGAATAATATGTACACAAGTTCAATCTGCTGACGTATTTTGTGGCGTGACGTCACACCACTACCAAGCCTTTACTTGAATCGTTTTTATTATACCACCTCAGCGCATTTAGCGAAGCGGTTTCCTTGGCATGTCTTGTCGAAGCAAAGATCGTGTTCCCCTTATTCCGGGATTCCCATCAATACGGACGTGGGTAACCCAGCCGCGGCCGCTGCCTCGCCTCCTCATCGAAGGTGAGTCCCAAACGGTCGTGGGGACGGCTCTTGGTATTCTCCCTCTTTATAATGGGACCAAGGCTCGTTTCATTTCTTCAATCCTCAATCGAATCTGCCCCCGCCCCGAGTTCCAACACCCAGACCCATAGATTCGAGCGCCTCGGACCTTCAACGATGTCCGACTCCGACCTACAGGGCCGGTGGATGCCCTCCTCCGCCACGGAAGAGGACGTGCAAAAGCTGAGAGGAGCCAAGTACTTGACCTACGAGATTTCGCATAGGTTGCCCGCCAAAGGGCAAGTCATTCCCACTCCCGAGCCCGGCGAAAGCATCGTGTTTGTGTCCCACCTCTGTCGGGGTTTAGGCTTCCCGATGGATCCTTTTGTTGGAGGGCTTATGTTTTACTATGGGTTGGAATTCCACGACTTGGCTCCGGAGTCCATCCTCCACATCTCATCATTCATTGTCGTCTGCGAGGCCTTCCTCCGCACTACCCCCCACTTCGGTTTGTGGCTCAAAACCTTCAACGTGGAGCGAAGATGATCGAGGCGTCAAGCGAGTCTTGGCGGGCGGTTATAAGCAGGAGGGCCGATGCTCCATGGCACGAGGCTCTTTCCAGAGGAGCTCGGCTTGTGGCAGGAGGTGGTTTTATATTACCGCTCCCGAGGCAGCAGGCGAAGCCGCCGCCCATCTTCCTCGGGACCTCCACGACGGCTAATGTCATGGGTCAAACAAGGGCTCAGCTGGGGCCGTCAAAGGGCGTGCCCCTATTGCGAGGCAGATTCGAGACCTCCAAGAGAGGGAGATCGATCTGGTCATGGTGATCTGAGTTATCTTGATTAGGCGTCTTACGCCTGCAAGCGTCGTCCTCTCCGGCTGTGGGAATTCAATCCGGAGGGACCACGAGTTCTCAACACTTCATGGGTGCGACACTGTGGAGATGTACAAATTGTTCTTGGATCACAAGAGGTGTGTCGGAATTGACCGAGGACGCCGCCTAAGCTGCAATCGCCCGGATACACAAGTAAGCAGCTCTGTGTCTGGACATACCATTTGTTTGCATATCTTGGATTTGCCTTTTAACCAATTGTCCTCTGAACAGGAGTGGATAGCACAAGCAAAGCGTCGGTGTCCGGCCCCCTCCGGAGACCGCGCGGATCCGTCTTTGGTCGGGATCTTTGGAGGTTGCGCCTTCAGAGGAAGGCGAAGGGGAAAATAGAGGAACTACCGCCTCTACCAAGGAGGCTTTTGAGAAAGGGGGGATCGAGAATCCCTCCTTCCAAGGGGAGAAGAGGACCGCTTCCGGAAACCCGGAGGCCAAGGCCTCAAAGCGGGCGAAGAAATCTTCTTCGGATGGTCCTACGCCAGGGGAAGCCCCGGCCGCACCCTCTCCCCCAAGGGATCAGCCCTCCAGCGAGCCGTAAGTAGAAAAAGGGGAGTTTTGTAATAAGGGACATCCCTATTTTTGCTTCTGAGGATAACCGAAGTTTTTACCTTGTAGTTCGGATCTCTGTCCTTCTCAGCTGAGCTCGTCTTCGGGGGAGCTTCGTCCGGAGATGATGGAGAGCGAAACGCCTCCATCTGCCGCACCGTCAGATGGGGCGGACGACCCTGAGGTGTCATCACGGAGGGTATCCCCGAGTCCGACCGGGCCGGAGAGTTCGGCGCCAACTGGTGTATGGCCGGGGGAGCTGAGGGATCTGCTCGAGAAGGCGTCTATCTCAGAAGGTCACCGTACATTGATGAGTACGATGATTGAAAGAATTTCATCCGCCGAGGGTGGGCTGCAAGATGCCGTCAGAAGTTTGCTGGCGGGGTTTGAGGTACGTAAAAATGACATACCTTTTGACAGTTTTACACATAAAGTGTGCCCTGTATAGATAGTAGCCCCTGAGACTCGGTATGTTGTCGAAAACGACAGCGTGCCGAGGATCATAATCTCAGGCATTAATTTTTGCCTTTCCTACGGTGGCGGATAGTCGGTGGCCAGCCGGCTGATGGAGTTCTTGAACTAAGGAGGCAACTCGGCGTTGTGGATCACGGACATCGCGCTGGTCAATAAGCGACTTGACGAGCCGCAAGGTAGGTTGTTTCTCCGTGGTCACCTAGTAAGGGCAAGCTCCTCGACAACATGTGTGTTTGATGCAGACGGTGCCGCTGCTGTGGAGGACCTTCGAGCAGAGCTTGCTCGAGCCAAGGAGCAGGCCAGGAGGAGTGATGTGGTTGCCTCGAAGGCGGCCGAAGAGCTAGAAGCCGAAAGGGCTGCTCACTGCCGAAGCAGGGAGGAGATGGCCGAAATGGCCGTGAAGCTGAAAGATGTTACCGACCGCTATGAGGTTCTTGAAAAAGAACGCCAAGCGGAGCAAGAAAGCCTGAAGAAGGCCACCGCCGAAGCCAAGGATGCCCGTTCTACAATGAGGGCTATAAAGGAGGAGCTGCGCCAGGCCGGAGATATTGCGGCTGGCAAGCCTTTTCTGCTGCGCAGGAGGTTCACAGATCCGAAGTATGCTCAGCTTGGCTAGCTGTGGGGTCCGTAGGATCCTTATATGGATTTGGCGGCGAGTGCGGCAGATGCTGTTGTGCACTTCCGAAGTCAAAATGATCATGAGACGGAAGAGCTTTTTTTGGTCTCAATTCCACAGTCTGGAGAGTTCACTTCCGCTGACCGATCGGTTGGCTGAGTGGGCTGGGCTGAATAGATTGTCTGGACTTGCCATGACGGATATCGTGGCTCATGTCTGGCCGGATAGGCCCAAGCCGAAGAGTTATTTTGGCTTATTGCAGCAATTCCTTGGGGTGGTGCCGCATATCAAGGCGATGAAGCGGTCGGCCTGCATAGAGGGTGCACGGATGGCCCTCGCCCGTGTGAAGACATACTGGACGGAGATGGATGCCACCGATGTTGCAACCCGGGGTTTGGACGAGAGCCGGTTACCCGCCGAGCACCATTTTGGGGAAGTTCTGTCGGGTGCTCGTGCAATAGAGTCGTAGTGCTCAAAGAATGTCATGTTCAAATGATCTTTATCATTTGTAAAACGATATTTATAATATAGGTGCTTTTTATACTTGTGCGTTCAGGTATTGAAATATCTCCTGTGCGGCCGTCAATGTATACTTGTGTATAACCTGAAAGATGGCAGTCTTTGGCTTCAGCCCCCATGCACATGGTGCGGGGGTGTTTGCAAAAAAAGTGCATTTTCACACTTAATCCAACGTCTTGGTCCTGTGAAGAAGGTGGTAGCGTAGCAAACGAGGCAACCGGACTATAATGCTTTATCACTTTCACTTAGCCATAGGAGTTCGAGGGTGGGGCTATGATATAGCCCCTAGGGGCACCAGCGCTCTCCGAATTCGAGTGCGTATGTGCTGACCGAAGCGGTCCTTCACAAAGCGGAGGAATTCTAAACATTCGGTAGTCGATCGAGTGGTTGACCAGTCTCTCCTTGTATCATGATGATCGGTTTTCGGCTTTCTCTCTTGAGGTGCTCGCCCGTTCGAATCGGGCACAATCGCGATAGTTCTCCGGTGCAGCGTTAGCCGATGATCTAAGCGTAAGGCAGCAAAACACGTGAGCCGGGCAAACCCAACATTTGACCAAAGACATGATTCGGAGCTGATGCATATAAGGCCTAACTTCGCGACGCGAACACTCCCTAAGGTATTCGGTCTTTATGATAACGGGCAGAACAATGCCCTAAGCCCCTAGTGTCGAGTGCAGGCGAGAATTTCGGCGCGCCGATGCCAAAGCGCCACCTCCTCATCGGTTATGGTAAAAACCGTGGGATATGAATCAACAAGAGGCGATAAGAAAGGTTTACGCAGGGTCTTAATCTGAAAAGAATCCTTGCCACGGGTCCCTGCTGCACGTCTGCGTCTGTGTCTCCATTGTGCCGTATCCTGGACGGGTGTACACGTTGTTCATCTGTAAAAAGAGAGGAACTTAGCTTGAAAAGAAATTGTGCAAAAAAATTATTGAAAGCAAAGTATTAATGAATGAATAAAGTTGAGCTTTTAGTGGCTCTTTACTGTTTGTACGTGCAGCCCCTTGTGAAGGGGTATGCAGCTAGGGAGCCCCTAGTTTATTTGTGCCGGACTCGTCTAGCCGTGTCCGGGGTCTTAAACGACCTTTTAATGAGATGATGCCGCGTGGACCGGGCATTTTAAGTGTAAGAGACGCGTAGTGCGGTATTGCGTTAAAGCGGGCAAAAGCTTCATGTCCCAATAGTGCTTGATGGCTACTTTTGAATGGGGCGACATGGAAGATTAGCTTTTCGCGACGGAAGTTGTCGGGTGATCCGAACAAAACTTCTAGTAGTAAGGAGCCCGTGCACTTGGCGTAAGGGCCTGGCGTCACTCCTTTGAAGGAAGTGCGGCTATGGCGAATTTTAGTAGGGTTTATCCCCAACTTGTGGATTGTGTCCGGATATAGCAGGTTTAAATCGCTGTCGCCATCCATTAGGACTTGTGTAAGTTGTAGTCCGTCGATTATAGGATCCAATATCAGAGCAGTCCATCTTGCGTTTCGAATATTTCTGGAATAGTCCAGGTGGTCGAAAGTAATTGGTTTTGACATCCAATCTCGGGGTTCCGCTGGGGTGGACCGTGCGACACGTACTTTAGCGGGTGCCGCACTGTTGTTCCGTATTATCACATGAAGTGAGTTTACTATTTTGACTTCTTGTGGGAAAGTCTTTTGTTTTCTAGCGCTCTGCTGGTGGGGTTCATCGTCATCCTCGCTTGGCGCGTCGAGCCCCTTGTGTTCGGCGTTGAGTCGGCCGGACTGTTTGAAGACCCAACAATCTCGGTGGGTGTGGTTTGCGAGCTTCCGAAGTCTTGTGGATTTGACATATTCGATCCAAAATTTTGTTTAAGTTGGATAGCTCGCCACTGTTGTCCTTAAGAGGCAGTGTTTTGTTGTTCGGCCGCGAGCTTTTGAATCTGGCGTTGACCGCCGTGTTCTTTGGGCTCTTTTCCTTATTTCGGCGCTGGTCCTTTCTGTGCCGTGATTTTCCATTTCCATCTCTGATCTCGGATGTACTCGGGTCGCTGGTGCTTCATCTTGCTAGCCAGCTGTCTTCCCCCGCGCAAAAGCGGGTCATGAGGCTTGTTAGCGCAGCCATTGTTCTTGGCTTTTCTGGCGAGGTGTGCAGCGAGCCATTCGTCTCGACGTTATGTTTAAAAGCTGCTAAGGCTTGGCGTCCGGACATCAACTATTTGGTTCTTTTGGTGAGGAACCTGTTCGAAATTCTTGTGACTCTCCGGGCTGTTGGGTTATGTGACTTAAATCGTCTGCATCCGGAGGGCGGACATAAGTCCCCTGAAAATTTGCTCTAAACGCGTCCTCGAGCTCTTCCCAACTTCCAATGGTATTTTTTGGGAGGCTTTTGAGCCAATGCCGAGCTGGCCCTTTGAGCTTGAGGGGCAGATATTTTATGGCATGGAGATCGTCTCCTCTAGCCATATGTATGTGCAGGATGTAATACTCAATCCAGACTCCGGGGTCTATTGTTCCGTCGTATGCCTCTATGTTTACGGGCTTGAACCCCGCTGGAAATTCATGATCCAGCACCTCATCGGTGAAACATAGTGGGTGTGCGGCGCCCCTGTATTTGGGTGTGCCGTTGTCTTCGAACACTCGGCGTGTTGTGTTGCTTCCTGGGGCCCTCTTCTTTGGCCCATAAATGGACCTTACCGGGCCATCTGTTTTGCGAGGATCATGCGCCGGCTTGTGTGCGGCGCCGCTTGTCGCTCTTGGCCTGTCATCTGGTCATCTATCCGGCCAGGCGGCCTCTCTGCTTTTTGACTGTGGGGGCTCTACGGCCTCCTCGTCGAATTCGGGCAGGAGCTTGCGCTTCGGGTAGCTCTTTGTTTGGTGGCTGTTGCCATATTTGTCCACGGTCTTGAGTACTTTGCTCCACCTCATTCTGAGTATGTCTTCCGCTGTTTTGAGCTTCCGTTTCTGCTTCTTCAAGCTTCTTGCAGTGGCGACAAGCCTTTTGTGAAGGTTCTTATGCTCCGGTGGTGTGTCCAGTGTAAGATCGTCTGGACTGTTGTTTTCGCCGAGGATGGGTTGATTATCCGATTCATCCTGTCCGGATGGTTGCTTGGTTGCATGTTCATCGCCCACTGGTTTGCCCTGCTCTATGGCTGGGTCATTATGAGTGCTGTTGTTATCGAGGTGGGACTTGGAGCGGCGCTTGCGTCGCCGTTTTGGTTGTTTTTCGGCGGAATTGTCCTTCGTCGCGTCCCGTTGTTCCTCGTTATCACTCCCTTTTGGGGTGTCCACCATATATACATCATGAGTTGAGGTGGCCTTCTAGTGCTCGGTAGGCGCTGGTTCTTGGCCATCTCCGGCGTCGTCGTCTATACCGTCGATGTCTTCGGAGTCGTAGTCTAGCATGTCGGTTAAATCATCGACAGTGGCTACAAAGTGGGTGGTGGGTGGGTTTTGAATTTCTTCGTCCTCCGCATCCCAACCATCGACCTTGATCCGGCCAGGCTCTCTCGATAACGAGAGATGCTTTAGCGAATTCAGGATGTCGCCAAAGGGTGAGTGCTGAAAGATGTCCGCGGCGGTGAACTCCATGATCGGCGCCCAATCGGATTTGATTGGTAGGGGCGCAGGAGGTTCGGAGTCCGGCAAGGAGTCCAGCACCTCAGAGTCATGAGCTTTACGAGGGACAAGGTCAGTGTTCGGCTCCATCGCCGTAGAGATTGCAGCCCCTAAGGCGGTGTCCAGCCACTAGTCCTCGATCTGCGCGGTCGGCTCCGAACTAGGGGTCGGAGCGGACTCATGTCTTGACCTCTAGGGCCTTGTCCGTGGCAGAGCTAAATCATGCCCATCGTGGCGGTGTGGTGGCGCTCGGTGTGGCTCGAATCCATCGAAGATCAAGTCTCCGCGGATGTCACCGTGAAGTTTAGGCTTCAAATCTGACTGATGGCGGGCGTAGCTTCGATCTGCTCCGGATGGCTGCGAATTGCCCGCATGCAAAGCCGCCGAACACGAAGATCTGTCCGGGAGGAAGTCTCACCGGACTGTGTGGTTGTTGATGATTGAAGGAGCCATCAAGCCTATCGGTGGCGACACGAGGAACTCTCAATGAAAGCACCAATGTCGGTGTCAAAACCGGCGGATCTCGGGTAGGGGTCCCGAGCTGTGCGTCTAGGCGGATGGTAACAGGAGACAAGGGACATGATGTTTTTACCCGGTTGGGCCCTCTCGATGGAGGTAAAACCCTACCCTGCTTGATTAATATTGATGATATGGGTAGTACAAGAGTGGATCAACCACGAGATCAAGGAGGCTAAACCCTAGAAGCTAGCCTATGGTATGATTGTTGTAATGGTTGTTCGTCCTATGGACTAAACCCCTCCGGTTTATATAGACACCGGAGAGGGCTAGGGTTACACAGAGTCGGTTACAATGGTAGGAAATCTACATATCCGTATTGCCAAGCTTGCCTTCCACGCCAAGGAAAGTCCCATCCGGACACGGGACGAAGTCTTCAATCTTGTTTCTTCATAGTCTTGGAGTCCGGCCGATGATGATAGTCCGGCTATCCAGACACCCCCTAGTCCAGGACTCCCTCACATGTCCTTATTACTCCAAGGACAATTTTGACTGTTGTCCGGTGATCCACTCCTTGATCACCTTTGTACCCTCTTGCCAGACATGTGGCAAGGCACACATCAGGTGCGGTACTCAGCATGGCATACCGTATAGAGCCTATGACAAAAGCATAGGGGCGACCTTCGTCCTTCCTCTTTCTTCTGCCGTGGTCGAGCTTTAAGTCTTAACTTCATACCTTACAACTCAGGCAAGAACTCCTTCTTTGACTGATCCATCTTGAACACCTTCAAGATCATGTCAAGGTACGTGCTCATCTGAAAGTACCATCAAGCGTTTTTTATCTATCCTATATGCTTTCCAGAAACTCTACAACATTTCTGATCAACAATATGTTAGCAACATATACTCATCAGAAAATCTATAGTGCTCCCACTCACTTCTTTGGAAATACAAGTTTCTCATAAACTTTGTATAAACCCAAAATCTTTGATCATCTCATCATAGCACATATTCTGACTCCGAGATGCTTGCTCTAGTCCATGGAAGGACCGCTGGAGCTAGCATACCTTTTAGCATCCTTAGGATCGACAAAACCTTTCTGACTGTATCACATACAACCTTTCCTTACAAAAATTGGTAAAGAAACTCGTTTTGACATCCATCTGCCAGATTTCATAAATGCAGCTAATGCTAACATGATTCCGATGAACTCAAGCATCGCTACGGATGAGAAAATCTCATCGTAGTCAACTCCTTGAACCTTGTGAAGAACTCTTAGCCACAAGTCGAGCTTCATAGACGGTAACATTACCGTCCACGTCCATCTTCTTCTTAAAGATCCATTTATCTCAATGGCTTGCCGATCATTGGGAAAGTCCACCAAAGTCCATGCTTTGTTCTGATACATGGATCCTATCTCGGATTTCATGGCATCTAACCATTTTTCGGAATATGGGCCCACCATCGCTTCTCCATAGCTCGTAGGTTCATTGTTGTCTAGCAACATGACCTTCAAGACAGGATTACTGTACCACTCTAAAGTAGTATGCATCCTTGTCACCCTACGAGGTACGGTAGTGACTTGATCCGAAACTTCATGATCACTATCATAAGCTTCTACTTCAATTGGTGTGGGCGCCATAGGAACAACTTCATGTGCCCTGCTACACACTAGTTGAAGTGACGGCTCAATAACCTCATCAAGTCTCCACCATGCTCCCACTCAACTTTCCGAGACAAACTTTTTCTCGAGAAAGGACCCGATTCAAGAAACAATCCCCATTGCTTTCGGATCTGAATTAGGAGGTATACCCAACTGTTTTGGGTGTCCTATGAAGATGCATTTTAACCGCTTTGGGTTCGAGCTTATTAACCTGAAACTTTTTCACATAAGCATCGTAGGCCCAAACTTTTAAGAAACGACAACTTAGGTTTCTCCAAACCATAGTTCAAACGGTGTCGTCTCAACGGAATTACGTGGTGCCCTATTAAAGTGAGTGCGGTTGTCTCTAATGCCTAACCCATGAACGATAGTGGTAATTCGATAAGAGACATCATGGTACACACCATATCCAATAGGGTGCAACTATGATGTTTGGACACACCATCACACTATGGTGTTCCAGGCGGTATTAATTGTGAAACAATTTCCACAATATCTTAATTGCGTGCCAAAGCTCGTAACTCAGATACTCATCTCTATGATCATATCATAGACATTTTATCCTCTTGTCACGATGATCTTCAACTTCACTCTGAAATTACTTGAACCATTCAATAATTCAGACTTGTGTTTCATCAAGTAAATATACTCAGTACCTACTCAAATCATCCTTGAAGTAAGAACATAATGATATCCACCACGTGCCTCAGCACTCATTGAACTGCACACATCAAAATGTATTACTTCCAACAAGTCGCCTTCTTGTTCCATTTTACTGAAAACGAGGCTTTCAGTCATCTTGCCCATGTGGTATGGTTTGCATGTCTCAAGTGATTCAAAATCAAGTGAGTCCAAACGGTCCATTTGCATGGAGTTTCTTCATGCATATACACCAATAGACATGGTTCGCATGTCTCAAACTTTTCAAAAATGAGTGAGTCCAAAGATCCATCAACACGGAGCTTCTTCATGTGTTTTATACCAATATGACTTACATGGCAGTGCCACAAGTAGGTGGTACTATCATTACTATCTTATATCTTTTGGCATGAACATGTGTATCACTACGATCAAGATTCAATAAACCATTCATTTTAGGTGCAAGACCATTGAAGGTATTATTCAAATAAACAGAGTAACCATTATTCTCCTTAAATGAATAATTGTATTGCGATAGACATAATCCAATCATGTCTATGCTCAACGCAAACACCAAATAACAATTATTTAGGTTTAACACCAATCTCGATGGTAGAGGGAGCGTGCGATGCTTGATCACATCAAGATTGGAAAACACTTCCAACACATATCGTCAACTCACCTTTAGCTAGTCTCCGTTTATTCCGCAGCCTTTTATTTCGAGTTACTAACACTTAGCAACCGAATCAGTATCTAATACTCTGGTGCTACTAGGAGTACTAGTAAAGTACACATTAACATAATGTATATCCAATATACTTCTATCGACCTTGCCAGCCTTCTCATCTACCAAGTATCTAGGGTAATTCTGCTCCAGTGACTGTTCCCCTTATTACAGAAGCACTTAGTCTCGGGTATGGGTTCAACCTTGGGTTTCTTCACTAGAGCAGCAGCTGATTTGCCATTTCATGAGTATCCCTTCTTGCCCTTGCCCTTCTTGAAACTAGTGGTTTCACTAACCATCAACAATTGATGCTCCTTCTTGATTTCTACTTTCGCAGTGTCAAACACTGCGAATATTTCAAGGATCATCATATCTATCCCTGATATGTTATAGTTCATCATGAAGCTCTAGCAGCTTGGTGGCAATGACTTTGGAGAAACATCACTATCTCATCTGGAAGATCAACTCCCACTCGATTCAAGTGATTGTTATACTCAGACAATCTGAGCACAAGATCAACGATTGAGCTTTTCTCCCTTAGTTTGCAGGCTAAGAAAATCGTCGGAGGTCTTATACCTCTTGACGTGGGCACGAGCCTGAAATCCCAATTTCAGCCCTCGAAACATCTCATATGTTCCGCGATATTTCGAAATCGTCTTTGGTGCCTCAACTCTAAACCGTTTAACTGAACTATCACGTAGTTATCAAAATGTGTATGTCAGATGTTCGCAACATCCACAGACGACGTTCGAGGTTCAGCACACTGAGCGGTGCATTAAGGACATAAGCCTTCTATGAAGCAACGAGGACAATCCTCAGTTTACGAACCTAGTCCGCATAATCGCTACTATCAACTTTCAACTAATATTTCTCTAGGAACATATCTAAACAGTAGAACTGAAGCGCGAGCTTACGACATAATTTGCAAAGATCTTTTGACTATGTTCAGGATAATTGAGTTCATCTTATGAACTCCCACTCAGATAGATATCCCTCTAGTCATCTAAGTGATTACATGATCTGAGTCAACTAGGCCGTGTCCGATCATCACGTGAGACGGACTAGTCATCATCGGTGAGCATCTTCATGTTGATCGTATCTACTATATGACTCATGCTCGACCTTTCGGTCTCTTGTGTTCCGAGGCCATGTCTGTACATGCTAGGCTCGTCAAGTCAACCTAAGTGTTTCGCGTGTGTAAATCTGGCTTACACCCGTTGTATGTGAACGTTAGAATCTATCACACCCGATCATCACGTGGTGCTTGAAACGACGAACTTAACATAGCGGTGCACAGTTAGGGGAACACTTTCTTGAAATTTTAATGAGGGATCATCTTATTTACTACCGTCGTTCTAAGCAAATAAGATGTATAAACATGATAAACATCACATGCAATCAAATAGTGACATGATATGGCCAATGTCATTTTGCTCCTTTTGATCTCCATCTTCGGGGCTCCATGATCATCATCGTCACCGGCATGACACCATGATCTCCATCATCGTGTCTCCATGAAGTTGTCTCGCCAACTATTACTTCTACTACTATGGCTAACGGTTTAGCAATAAAGTAAAGTAATTACATGGCGTTGTTCAATGACACGCAGGTCATACAATAAATTAAGACAACTCCTATGGCTCCTGCCGGTTGTCATACTCATCGACATGCAAGTCGTGATTCCTATTACAAGAACATGATCATCTCGTACATCACATATATCATTCATCACATCCTTTGGCCATATCACATCACAAAACACTTGCTGCAAAAACAAGTTAGACGTCCTCTAATTGTTGTTGCAAGTTTTTACGTGGCTTCTATAGGTGTTCTAGCAAGAACGTTTCTTACCTACGTAAAACCACAACGTGATATGCCAATTTCTATTTACCCTTCATAAGGACCCTTTTCATCGAATCCGCTCCAACTAAAGTGGGAGAGACAGACACCCACTAGCCACCTTATGCAACTAGTGCATGTCAGTCGGTGGAACTTGTCTCACGTAAGTGTACGTGTAAGGTCGGTCTGGGCCGCTTCATCCCACGATGCCGCCGAAGCAAGATAGGACTAGTAGTGGCAAGAAAATTAACAACATCTACGCCCACAACTACTTTGTGTTCTACTCGTGCATAGTAACTACGCATAGACCTAGCTCATGATGCCACTGTTGGGGAACATAGCAGAAATTCAAAATTTTCTACGCATCACCAAGATCAATCTATGGAGTAATCTAGCAACAAGGGAAGGAGAGTGCATCTACATACCCTTGTAGATCGCTAAGCGGAAGCGTTCAAGAGAACGGGTGAGGGAGTCCTGGACTAGAGGGTGTCCGGATAGCCGAACTATCATCATCAGCCGGACTCCAAGACTATGAAGATACAAGATTGAAGACTTCGTCCCGTGTCCGGATGGGACTTTCCTTGGCGTGGAAGGCAAGCTTGGCGATACGGATATGTAGATCTCCTACCATTGTAACCGACTATGTGTAACCCTAGCCCTCTCCGGTGTCTATATAAACCGGAGGGTTTTAGTCCATAGGACGAACAGCAATCATACCATAGGCTAGCTTCTAGGGTTTAGCCTCCTTGATCTCGTGGTAGATCCACTCTTGTACTACCCATGTCATCAATATCAATCAAGCAGGAGTAGGGTTTTACCTCCATCGAGAGGGCCCGAACCTGGGTAAAAACATCGTGTCCCTTGTCTCCTGTTACCATCCGCCTAGACGCACAGTTCGAGACCCCCTACCCGAGATCCGCCGGTTTTGACATCGACATTGGTGCTTTCATTGAGAGTTCCTCTGTGCCGTCGCATATAGGCCCGATGGCTCCTTCGATCATCACCAACGACGCAGTCCAGGGTGAGACTTTTCTCCCCGGACAGATCTGTAACGCCCTCGATGCGGCTATATCTCCCACGTTTCGAAGCACGACTTAGAGGCATAACCGCATTGAAAGCAATGTCGCAAGTGAGGTAATCTTCACACAACCCATGTAATACATAAGGGAAAGAGATACATAGTTGGCTTACAATCGCCACTTCACACAAATACATGAATAAAGCATTACATCATCCAGATACAATCAAGGTCCGACTACGGAACCAAAATAAAAGAAGAACCCCAAATGCGACAAATGGCCCCGATCGACCCCAACTGGGCTCCACTACTGATCAACTAGAACGAAACAACACAAAGGGCAAGATCTTCATCGAGCTCCTCCTTGAGCTTGGTTGCGTCATCGGCTCGGTAACATAGGCACCTGCAAACTGGTTTTGGAAGTATCTGGTGAGCCACGAGGACTCGGCAATCCCATTACCATGGGTATCAAGACTAGCAAAGCTTAATGGGAAAGGAAGGGGTAAAGTGGTGAGGTTGCAGCAGCGACTAAGCATGATATGGTGGCTAACATACGCAAATGAGAGCGAGAAGAGAAACAAGTGGAACGGTCGTCAACTAGCAATGATCAAGAGGTGATCCTGAACACCTACTTACGTCAAACATAACACAGAAACCGTGTTCACTTCCCGGACTCCGCCGAGAAGAGACCATCACGACTACACACTTTGTTGATGCGTTTTAATTCGGATCTGGTGTCAAGTTATCTACAACCGGACATTAACAAATTCCCATCGCCACATAACGCGGGCACGGCTCTCGAAAGTTTATACCATGCAGGGTGTCCCAACTTAGCCCATGACAAGCTCTCGCGATCATCGGCGAATAGACCTTCACCGAGACACTCCGATCAGACTCGGTATCCCGGTACATCAAGACATTTCGACGATGGTAAAACAAGGCCAGCAAGACCGCCCGATGCGCCGACAATCCCGATAGGAGCTGCACATATCTCGTTCTCAGGGCAACACCGGTAAGCGAAGCGTACAGGAACCGACGTAACCCAAGTTGCCAAGGGATGGTCCCGCACAGTGCTCTAGTTTGGACCAACGCTTAGACAAGCAACGCCCCGGGGCTATAAAAGATGACCCTCGAGAAGCGACTCCCAAGGGAAAAGTAGGTGGTGGTGAGGCAAATGGTAAAAGGCAATGTTGGGCCTTCTTGGACAAGTTTTATTCAAAGCGAACTGTCGGGGGTCCCATAAATCACCCGATCGCGTAAGGAATGCAAAATCCGGGAACATAACACCGGTATGACGGAAACTAGGCGGCAAGAGTGGAACAAAACACGGGCATAAGGCCGAGCCTTCCACCCTTTACCAAGTATATAGATGCATTAATAATATAAGAGATATTGTGATATCCCAACATAAACCCTGTCCACCATGGAGCAATCTTCAACTACACGCAACTAGCAACGCTATAAGAGGGCTGAGCAAAGCGGTAACATAGCCAAACAACGGTTTGCATAGGAAAGGTGTCAAAGGTTAGGGGTTCATGGCAATATGGGATGGCTGGACAAACAGGTAATAGGTAGCGCAGCATAGCGAAAGAACGAGGCAACTAGCATAGCAATGATAGTAGTGAGATCCAAGGTAGCGGTCATCTTGCCTGAAATCCCGCAAGGAAGAAGAACGAGTCCATGAAGAAGACAAACGGACGTAGTCGAACGAATCCTCACAACTCCGGAACGAAACCGAAGCTAACGAGAGAAGCAAACCGGAAAGAAGCAAACAACATAGTAAACAACCATCACATAAACATGGCATGATGCACAACCAAGGATGATGCATGTCCGGTTTAAATATGCATGGCATGGCAAAGTGCACAAACAATCCTACAAATTAAGTGGAGCTCAATATGCAACGAGTTGCATATTGACGGAACACCACATCAATTATTTAGTTCCCTCTTGTTTAAGCTACCCAACAATATTAAATGTTGTTAAACATGGCACGGGGTGAGGCATAAGTAAACTAACTATTTAGGCAAATTTAAATGAGGCCGGAACAACAAAAAACAAGTCCGGAAAATCCCCATGTGCATATTTATGGATTAGGTACTGTTCTGCCCTAAACACAATTTTAATGTTGTTAAACAGGAAAATAAAGTGGACCATGTTAAACTAGGCATTTTTCCACCCCACTTACATATAAAGTTTATTAAATTCGGAGTTACGGTTAATTAGTTATGAATTAAATCATTTTAGCATGGCATTAGAGCAAATTTAATCAAACAACATTTTAAACATTTTAAACATGGATGAAAATGGCATATAATGAAACTAGATGAAAAACTAAGCATTTTACATGTTAAAATCATTTTAATCCGATGCACAGTTTAAGAGTTTTTATATGCATGAAGATGAGGGGGTTTTCTGTAAAACTGCAGTCTCTGGAAATTAGCTAAATTCGTAGCGTATGAAAAAAACCCACATGGGCCGAATCTGGCTGGCCCGATAGGTGAAAAAAACAAGAGGATGGGCGCTGGGGGCTGCTCACCCATGGGCCTTGGCCCGGACGGTGAAGAGGAGCGCTGGGAGGCTGGTCACCCTTGGGCTTCGGCCCGGTTCGATGGGGGAGGGCGCTGCCTGGGCCAGATCGACAGCGAAGCTGGGCGCGACCCACGCACTGGAGCTGGTCAAGCGCTGCGGCGAAAGCGCCAAGCGAGGCACGGTCGAGTACTAAATCCCTGCTTTCGACAGAGAGCGAAGCGTGGCGAGACTTGGCGAAGGCGCGATGACGGGCTTGGTGAGGCAAAGCGGCGAGATCCGCGGCGTGACTTGCAACGGCTGTGGGTCTCCGGAAGAAGATGGCGATGGGCGGAGGCGCGGATAACGCGAGACGGCCGGAAGAGGAGATGCTCGGCGTGGGCTGCGGATCTTGGCGGATCCGAGGCGGACGGCGTCTTGGCGGTGAGGACTTAGGCGCCGGAGGTGGGCCTGCCGCCGGGGGTCCGCCTGGAGCAGGCAAGGGCGGCGGAGGCCGGCCTGATCTGGGTCTTGGTGCAGAGAGGCGACGCCCAGGCGGAGAAGGCGGGCGACAAGGAGGATCACGGGGAGGCGGGCGTCTGGCGACAAGGGGACGAAGGCATCGGGCGCTATGGCTGCCGGGCACGAGGAGAGCTTATTTGGAGCTGCTGGTGAAGCGAGCGAGGGCATCTGGGCGCTGAAAGCGAGGAGGAGCGGCTCGGCTGTGGTAGTGGGTGGAGTGGATCGAAAGGATGGATGGGACGGGGGAAGGTCGGGCTGCTGCTGGTTGGTCGGTGGCTAAAGACGAGGTGGATTTTTTGGATCGGGGAAGAACCCGAGGTGCGAGGAGACAAGAGGAGTGGCGGCGGCTAGGAGGATCCCTAGAAATTAGGGGTTGGTCTGCTATATATAGCACTGAGTTTTGGTTAGGGACTATCTCGTCCCTTCGATCAAAATCGGACGGTCGCGAATAAAATAGTTAGGGAGCCCAAATGACAAAACGGAGATGTTTTGTAGATGTTAGGGGATGATCCGAACCCAACGGTAACGACAGACCGGTTCGGGTTCGGGGCAAGTTTCGGACGTCTGCGAGGGACCTGAGAGAGGTCGACGAAGACAAGGGGGGTTTTGTGGTCTCGGAGAAAGAGAGAAGAGAGGGTCCAAGCGGTGCGAGGAAGGTCGACAAGGGCAAGCGGTCGACAACATGTCAATGAAGACAAAGAGAGAAGCGGCCAGACACGAGGGACTCGAAAAAACCGGTTGGTCTCGGAACGGCCAACAAAAGCAAGGGGGGACACGGCAACTACGAGCGGATGCAAATTTTATGAAGACGATGCCGATGCAATGCGAATGATGCGATGATGAAATGCATGACATAAACAAAATGCAAAACGAAAGACAAAAACCCAACCACGGAGAGAAAAGAAAAAAAAATATCACATCTCCGGAAAAGGCAAGAGTCGGAGTTACGAATATGGAAAGTTGTATCCGGGGCGTTACAACACTCCACCACTACGAGAGGATCTCGTCCCGAGATCTAGGATGGCACCGGAGGGAAAAGGAAGAGGAAGATAAGAGGTAAAACTTAGTTGCTTCTTCGACAAACGAGTGAAACCATGAGCCTTGAGATGTTGAGCAAAATGAAAGAAAGAAAACAATGAAGATGAGCAAAGTTGAAAACACTCCGTTAAAAAGAGGAACAAGGGATACGACGAGTACCAAAAAGTTTAGTGATAAGATAGATATTGAAACCACTCCGGTTAAAACTAGATAGAGAAGGAATAAGATTGATATAATTTGGGCAGCACTCCGACTGTTAGAAGAAGGAAAACTAGATAGGATGAGATGATATTGAGGAGATGATACAACACTCCGGTTAAATGGATAAGCATGAAAAGAACACGATCCTCACAATTCGAGATGATGAGTGAAAAGAGGAACATCACAATGCCTCCGGAAGAAAGAATAGAAGATAGATCATAGGAATAACAGAATGGAGAAGAAAATGCCAACTTCTGCCACAAATGAGCTTAGAAAGCACCCTTCCAAGATGGTTACAACGAGGTTGTTGGGAAAAACCAATCAACAAAATGAATAAGCTTGTAGTGGGCTTATGGAAAACATCTCAAAACTATGAGGTGACAACCGGCCACTAACGGAAACCATTGCTTGCTTGGGATTAACGAAGAGATGAAAACTTGTTCCATCAAGATGGAAAAGAGATAACTTGGGTCATTAATAAGCACCACAATTAGCAACAATCCTTAGGGAAAGCTTTAGGTGAAATATAACCCAAGATAAGTCCAATGAAGAGACTGATGGATTTAAAATACCTCATTCTTGACAACAATAAGAATCATGAAACATGAAGGAAATTGTCAAGAGTGACATAACACCATCTCAAAAGATAAGATAGAAAGAATTGCACTTCGGAATGCAAGATAAAGAATGCTTGAACTCCTCAAAACAAAACATGTGTTAAGCACCATGTTTATTTTAGAGTATAGCTTGGCGGGTCATAACTTCAAGAGAAATCTTGAAGAACAAATCGAGAATGAAAGGAATCCTTGATGAACCACCATTTAGAGCCTCCATGAAGAACTCCGGTAAACAAAAAGGAATGAAAAGAAAGAGAAATTGAAAACACAAGGTGAATCCTTGCAATGATTTAGATGGATCTTCGTGATGATGAGAGCTTGGAGCTCCGGGAAAAGAAAAGATGAAACAACTGAAACCGAGAATTTATTCATCATGAACAAACTCCGAAAGAAGGAATTAATCACTTGGATGAAACAAGAACAAGAATTATGTTATGCGTATCCTTCACCAATTTATATTGATGACAAGCAACGGATTTGGCATACTACTTATTCTCGTAGAAAGGATTAAAAAAAGATATATCAAAACTTGAGAAGGTCTTCATGAACCACCGGTAGGATAGGAAAGAACGAATGAATTAAATGATAACGAAAGAGGTGAAATCTTGAACGAACCACCGTAAGAATTGAAAATGAACGTAGCAAAGGCACAATTCACCGGGAAGAATTGGAAAAACGAATGAAGATATTTGAGGGGATTCAGATACATGAGAACAAAGAGAACATGAACTGATTAGAGGATATTTGAACGAATCACCGGTAAGATTTGGAGAACGATAGCAACACGCTAAGAATGGAGAATTATGACATGATGACCTTCGGAGGAAAGAAATGGAAACAACTCATGAAATGCTCCGGATGGTAAGAAAAGAGTTCTCACACTTGAAAACAATTATGAGAGGATGGCATCAAGCTAGAACCATGAATCTTGAAGAGAATGGAGCAAGATTAAAGAGAAATCCTTCTTCGGTCTTCAAATGATGAGAATGACAACGAGAAACACCACCAAGAATTATTGAGGCACACCGGAAGAATCAAAAGTGAAGATGTTGAGCCAACTATGAAAAGAATTTGAAAGATCTTGGAGAAAAGCATTTGACTGATGATAACTCATTCTTACGTCAAACTTGGAAATGAATTTGAGAATTGCTCCTGATAATAGAAGAGTCAGGTAAGATCCTGGGAAAAGACCTGTGGGTTAGGGCCCACTCAAAAGAACACCGTTGAAAAGATTTAAAAGAGATGTTGCACCGGTTGAATTAAATGACTTGAATGAGATAATAATCTCGAAGAGCTTGAACGAATGCAGAGTGGAAACACGAATCTTCGAGATATCTTGAGCACTCCGGAATAACAAATAGCGAGAAGTGAAAGATTAAGAGGTGCACTGGTATGAAAGCATTTGACACGAGGAGAGGAATATGATCAACACTGAAAGCTTGAATTGGATCCACCGGAGAAGAAACAACAATGAAGGATGATGAACTTGAAGCTCGTGAGCATCTTCGCGAGGGATCACCGGATCAGAACATTGATTGAAAAAAAATGAAGTGACTTCACAAAAGTAAAAGGATACTTGGTAAAGAAATCTTAGTCCTTGAGGAAAAAGGGTGGGTGGGTGGGAAAAACAAAGACAACTTGGGACGGACGAAACAAACACCGTTGAGAAGAAATGATAATTGGTCTTGCTGATGTTGAAGTGATCGGATCCACTTGAAGAGAAAACGCTGGTTGAAAAGGATTGACATGACAATCTCGATTGTCGAGAAGGATTGGTATTCACATCGGAGTATGAGAACACCATTTCAGAAAGGTATGGAATCAACACTTGACATTGAAGCAACTCGAATACCACAACTCAAAACAAAAACAAAGGGTGGCTTGCGAGAATAAGCGGAACAAATACATATGATAGAGATTTACCCAATCCCATATCATGCATCATCGGAAAGATATTCTAGGAGCTACTTGAATTCCCACCTATAAAACCCCGAAATTTTCGGTTATGCAATCTGGTGTTGGGGATACAGGAAGCAATATATCTCACCCAAACTAACAATCCCTACATCCATTTGTATCCATCCGTCAACACATAACCAAGAAACCTTCGAAATCGTGTACCTCAACCTTGAAAAGCATCCGTTATACAAGTCATGGCAATACTCCGTACTCACCTCGATCTTTGGGTTAGCGGGGTTATCTCACCAACAAGCGCATAAAAGAGATTTTCGATGTCGTACTAAACTCGGTATTCCGAATCGCAGCGATAAAATTATGACGACAACACCTCGAGCTCAACTCCCCGGGACACTGCCACAACCCCTAAATGTCAGGAGGCACCAAGAACAATGTTCTCGTCATAAGAATATCGGAACGATTCCAAGATACCCGCGTGATCCTAAAATTTTTTTTAGTGAAATTTGAGAAGAGAAGAGTCAAAACTCTACGTCAGGATACCTCACCAGAAGGTTGAAGAGACTGGGGAGTAAAAAGAATCCTACTCTCCGATATATAATTCCTAAATGACTCAAAACATTTTTCTAGACACAACTCGGCCGCTAAAAACGATCAAGCAATGGGGCTCCTAAGGTCGGGGAAGGCTCTGATTACCAACATAGCGCCCTCGATGCGGCTATATCTCCCACGGTCGAAGCACGACTTAGAGGCATAACCGCATTGAAAGCAATGTCGCAAGTGAGGTAATCTTCACACAACCCATGTAATACATAAGGAAAGAGATACATAGTTGGCTTACAATCGCCACTTCACACAAATACATGAATAAAGCATTACATCATCCAGATACAATCAAGGTCCGACTACGAACCAAAATAAAAGAAGAACCCCAAATCGACAAATGGTCCCGATCGACCCCAACTGGGCTCCACTCTTGATCAACTAGAACGAAACAACACAAAGGGCAAGATCTTCATCGAGCTCCTCCTTGAGCTTAGTTGCGTCACCGCTCGATAACATAGGCACCGCAAACTGGTTTTGAAGTATCTGGTGAGCCACGAGGACTCAAGCAATCCCATTACCATGGGTATCAAGACTAGCAAAGCTTAATGGGAAAGGAAGGGGTAAAGTGGTGAGGTTGCAGCAGCGACTAAGCATGATATGGTGGCTAACATACGCAAATGAGAGCGAGAAGAGAAACAAGTGGAACGGTCGTCAACTAGCAATGATCAAGAGGTGATCCTGAACACCTACTTACGTCAAACATAACACAGAAACCGTGTTCACTTCCCGGACTCCGCCGAGAAGAGACCATCACGACTACACACTCGGTTGATGCGTTTTAATTCGGATCTGGTGTCAAGTTATCTACAACCGGACATTAACAAATTCCCATCTGCCACATAACCGCGGGCACAGCTCTCGAAAGTTTATACCCTACAGGGGTGTCCCAACTTAGCCCATGACAAGCTCTCGCGATCATCGAAGGAATAGACCTTCACCCGAGACACTCCGATCAGACTCGGTATCCTGGTACATCAAGACATTTCGACAATGGTAAAACAAGGCCAGCAAGACCGCCCGATGCGCCGACAATCCCGATAGGAGCTGCACATATCTCGTTCTCGTGGCAACACGGATAAGCGAAGCGTCTGAGAACCGACGTAACCCAAGTTGCCAAGGGATGGTCCCAAGACGGTGCTCTAGTTTGGACCAACGCTTAGACAAGCATCGGCCCGGGGCTATAAAAGATGACCCTCGAGAGAGTGACTCCCAAGGAAAAGTAGGTGGTGGTGAGGCAAATGGTAAAAGGCAATGTTGGGCCTTGGACAAGTTTTATTCAAAGCGAACCGTCGGGGGTCCCATAAATCACCCGATCACGTAAGGAACATAAAATCCGGGAACATAACACCGGTATGACGGAAACTAGGGCGGCAAGAGTGGAACAAAACACTGCATAAGGCCGAGCCTTCCACCCTTTACCAAGTATATAGATGCATTAATAATATAAGAGATATTGTGATATCCCAACATAAACCCTGTCCACCATGGAGCAATCTTCAACTACACCTGCAACTAGCAACGCTATAAGAGGGGCTGAGCAAAGCGGTAACATAGCCAAACAACGGTTTGCATAGGAAAGGTGTCAAAGGTTAGGGGTCCATGGCAATATGGGATGGCTGGACAAACAGGTAATAGGTAGCGCAGCATAGTGAAAGAACGAGGCAACTAGCATAGCAATGATAGTAGTGAGATCCAAGGTAGCGGTCATCTTGCCTGAAATCCCGCAAGGAAGAAGAACGAGTCCATGAAGAAGACAAACGGACGTAGTCGAACGAATCCTCACAACTCCGGAACGAAACCGAAGCTAACGAGAGAAGCAAACCGGAAAGAAGCAAACAACATAGTAAACAACCATCACATAAACATGGCATGATGCACAACCAAGGATGATGCATGTCTGGTTTAAATATGCATGGCATGGCAAAGTGCACAAACAATCCTACAAATTAAGTGGAGCTCAATATGCAACGAGTTGCATATTGACGGAACACCACATCAATTATTTAGTTCCCTCTTGTTTAAGCTACCCAACAATATTAAATGTTGTTAAACATGGCAAGGGGTGAGGCATAAGTAAACTAACTATTTAGGCAAATTTAAATGAGGCCGGAACAACAAACAACAAGTCCGGAAAATCCCCATGTGCATATTTATGGATTAGGTACTGTTCTGCCCTAAACACAATTTTAATGTTGTTAAACAGGAAAATAAAGTGGACCATGTTAAACTAGGCATTTTTCCACCCCATTTACATATAAAGTTTATTAAATTCGGAGTTACGGTTAATTAGTTATGAATTAAATCATTTTAGCATGGCATTAGAGCAAATTTAATCAAACAACATTTTAAACATTTTAAACATGGATGAAAATGCCATATAATGAAACTAGATGAAAAACTAAGCATTTTACATGTTAAAATCATTTTAATCCGATGCACAGTTTAAGAGTTTTTATATGCATGAAGATGAGGGGGTTTTCTGTAAAACTGCAGTCTCTGGAAATTAGCTAAATTCGTAGCGTATGAAAAAAAACCACATGGGCCGAATCTGGCTGGCCCGATAGGTGAAAAGAAAAACAAGAGGATGGGCGCTGGGGGCTGCTCACCCATGGGCCTTGGCCCGGACGGTGAAGAGGAGCGCTGGGAGGCTGGTCACCCTTGGGCTTCGGCCCGGTTCGATGGGGAGGGCGCTGCCTGGGCCAGATCGGCAGCGAAGCTGGGCGCGACCCACGCACTGGAGCTGGTCAACGCGTGCGGCGAAGCGCCAAGCGAGGCACGGTCGAGTATACTAAATCCTCGCTTTCGGCGAGAGAAGCAGAGAAGCGTGGCGAGACTTAGCGAAAGGCGCGATGACGGGCGCTTGGTGAGGCAAGGCGGCGAGATCCGGCGGCGTGACTTGCGGCGACGGTGGGTCTCCGGGAAGAAGATGGCAGCGGGCGGAGGCGCGGATAACGCGGAGACGGCCGGAAGAGGAGATGCTCGGCGTGGGCTGCCGGATCTTGGCGGATCCGAGGCCGGACGGCGTCTGCGGTGAGGACTTAGGCGCTGGAGGTGGGCCCGCCGCGGGTCCGACTGAACGGGCAAGGGCGGCGGAGGCCGGCCTGATCTGGTCTTGCGGTGCAGGAGACGACGCCCAGCGGAGAAGGCGGGCGACGAGGAGGATGCAGGGCAGGCATCTGGCGACAAGGGATGAAGGCCTCGGGCGCTATGGCTGCCGGGCACGAGGAGAGCTTGGTGGGAGCTGGTGAAGCGAAGCGAGAGGCATCTGGGTGGCTGAAAGCGAGGAGGAGCATCTCGGCTGTGGTAGTGGGTGGAGTGGATCGAAGGATGGATGGGACAGGGAAGGTCGAGCGCTGCTCTGGTTGGTCGGTGGCTAAAGACGAGGTGGATTTTTTGGATCGGGGAAGAACCCAAGGTGGGAGGAGACAAGAGGAGTGGCGGCGGCTAGGAGGATCCCTAGAACTTAGGGGTTGGTCTGCTATATATAGCACTGAGTTTTGGTTACGGACTATCTCGTCCCTTCGATCAAAATCGGACGGTCGCGAATAAAATAGTTAGGGAGCCCAAATGACAAAACGGAGATGTTTTGTAGATGTTAGGGGATGATCCGGACCCAACGGTAACGACAGACCGGTTCGGGTTCGGGGCAAGTTTCGGACGTCTGCGAGGGACCTGAGAGAGGTCGACGAAGAGAAGGGGGGTTTTGTGGTCTCGGAGAAAGAGAGAAGAGAGGGGTCCAAACGGTCTGAGGGAAGGTCAACAAGGGCAAGCGGTCTGACAACATGTCAATGAAGACAAAGAGAGAAGCGGCCAGACACGAGGGACTCGAAAAAACCGGTTGGTCTCGGAACGGCCAACAAAAGCAAGGGGGGACACGGCAACTACGAGCGGATGCAAATTTTATGAAAACAATGCCGATGCAATGCGAATGATGCGATGATGAAATGCATGACATGAACAAAATGCAAAACGAAAGACAAAAACCCAACCACGGAGAGAAAAGAAAAAAAATATCACATCTCCGGAAAAGGCAAGAGTCGGAGTTACGAATATGGAAAGTTGTATCCGGGGCGTTACAAGATCTTCGTATTCGGCGGCTTTCCGCTGCGGGCCAATTCGCTTAGCCATCTGGAGCAGATCGAAAGCTACGCCCCTGGCCGTCAGGTCAGATTTGGAAGTCTAAACTTCACGGCTGACATCCGCGGAGACTTGATCTTCGATGGACTTGAGCCACAACCGAGCGCGCCGCACTGTCACGATGGGCACGATTTAGCTCCGCTGCCGGATAGTGTCCTGGAGGCCGCACACGAGTCCGCTCCGATCCCTAATTCGGAGCCGACTGCGCAGATCAAGGATGGTTGGCTAAACACCGCCTCGGGGGCTGCAACCTCTATGGCGATGGAGCCAAATACTGACCTTGTCCCTTGTGAAGCTCGTGACTCCGAGGTGCCGGACTCCACGCCGGACTCCGAACCTCCCGCGCCCCCTCCAATCGAATCCGATTGGGTGCCGATCATGGAGTTCACCGCTGCGGACATCTTTCAACACTCACCTTTTGGCGACATCCTGAATTCGCTAAAATATCTCTCGTTATCAGGAGAGCCCTGGCCGAACTGCGGTCAGGATGGTTGGGATGCAGACGACGAAGAAATTCAAAGCCCACCCACCACCCACTTTGTAGCCACTGTCGACGATCTCACCGACATGCTAGACTACGACTCCGAAGACATCGACGGTATGGACGACGATGCCGGAGACGACCAAGAACCAGCGCCTACTGGGCACTGGAAAGCCACCTCAACTCACGACGTATACATGGTGGATACACCAAAAGGAAGCGATAACGAGGAACAACGGGAAGCGGTGAAGGATAACTCCCCCGGAAAGCAACCAAAACGACGACGCAAGCGCCGCCCAAAGTCCCGCCTCGATAACAACAACACCCATACCGACCCAGCCGTAGAGCAGGGCGAACCAGTGGACGACGAACATGCCACCAAGCAATCATCCGAACAGGATGAATTGGACGAGCAACCCATCCCCGGCGAAAACAACAGTCCAGACAATCTCACGCCGGACACATCACCGGAGCATAAGAACCTTCACAAAAGGCTCGCTGCCACCGCAAGAAGTTTGAAGAAGCAGAAGCGGAAGCTCAAAACAGCGGAAGACGTACTCAGAATGAGATGGAGCAAAGTACTCAAGACCGCAGATAAATACGGCGATAGTCACCAAGCAAAGAGCTACCCGAAGCGCAAACTGCTGCCCGAATTTGACGAGGAGGCCGTAGAACCCCCACAGTCAAAAAACAAAGAGGTCGCTGGCGGATAGATGACCGGATGACAAAGCTAAGAGCAGCGGCGGCGCAAGACATAAACCAAAGACACGATCCACATAAGGATCCTCACAAAAAGGATGGCCCGGTCAGGTCCATCTATGGGCCAAAAACGAAGGCTCCAGGAAGCAACACAACACGCCGAGTGTTCGAAGATAACGGCACACCTAAATACAGGGGCGCCACACACCCACTATGTTTCACCGATGAGGTACTGGATCATGAATTTCCAGCGGGATTAATTCAAGCCCGTAAACATAGAGGCATATGACGGAACAACAGACCCCGGAGTCTGGATTGAGGATTACATCCTACACATACATATGGCTAGAGGAGACGATCTCCATGCCATAAAATACCTACCCCTCAAGCTCAAAGGGCCAGCTCGACATTGGCTCAAAAGCCTCCCAGAAAATACCATTGGAAGTTGGGAAGAGCTCGAGGATGCGTTTCGAGCAAATTTTCAAGGGACTTATGTCCGCCCTCCGGATGCAGACGATTTAAGTCACATAACTCAACAGCCCGGAGAGTCAGCACGCAAATTCTGGAACAGGTTCCTCACCAAAAAGAACCAAATAGTCGACTGTCCGGACGCCGAAGCCTTAACAGCTTTTAAACATAACGTCCGAGACGAATGGCTCGCCAGACACCTCGGCCAGGAAAAACCAAGAACAATGGCCGCGCTAACAAGCCTCATGACCCGCTTTTGCGCGGGGGAAGATAGCTGGCTGGCAAGATGCAGCACCAGCGACCCGAGTACATCTGAGGTCAGGGATGGAAATGGGAAATCACGACGCAGAAAAGATCAGCGCCGGAATAAGGAAAATGGCCCAAAGTGCACGGCGGTCAATGCCGGGTTCAAAAGCTCTCGGCCAACCAACAAAACACTGCCTCTTAAGGACAAAAGTGCCGAGCTATCCAACCTAAACAAAATTTTGGACAGGATATGACGCGTCGCACGGTCCACCCCAGCGGAATCCCGAGATTGGATGTCAAAACCAATTACTTTCGACCATCTGGATTACTCCAGAAGTATTCGAAACGCAGGATCGACTGCTTTGATATTGGATCCTATAATCAACGGACTACAATTTACACAAGTCCTAATGGACAGCGGTAGTGATATAAACCTGCTATACCAGGACACCATCCGCAGAATGGGGATAGACCCTACCAAAATTCGCCATACCGGCACTTCCTTTAAAGGAGCGACACCAGGCCCTTATGCCAATAGTACGGGCTCCTTACTACTAGAAGTTGTGTTCGGTTCATCCGACAACTTCCGTTGCAAAAAGCTAATCTTCCATATCGCCCCATTTAAAAGTAGCCATCAAGCACTATTGGGACGCGAAGCTTTCGCCCGCTTCAACGCAATACCGCATTACGCGTCTCTTACACTTAAAATGCCCGGTTCATGCGGCATCATCTCATTAAAGGGTAACTTAGAGTGTTCCTCGACCACGGAAAAACGTGAGACTGCCTTGACAGCCACAAACTAATCCGGCCTGGCTGATCGAAGCCCCTAAAAAACAAGTCATTTAGACCCCGGACACGGCTAGGCGAGTCCAGCATAAACAAGGGGCTTCCCAGCCACATACCCCTTTACAAGGGGCTGCACGAACGAAGAATGAGAGCCAATGAAGCTCAACTTTATTCATCTTCTAAATCATACTCTGTCTTAAATACATTTTTTGCACGATATTTTTTTTCCAAACTAAGTTCTTCTCTTTTATAGATGAACCATGTGCTACGCCCGTCCGTGATCTGCACAACTATGAGACACAAAGCAGAGCGTGCAGCGAGGACCCGTCGCAAGGATTCTTTTAGATTAAGACCTGCGTAAACCTTTTTTTGTCTCTTGTTGATACACATCCCCGGTTTCTTATCATAACCGAGGAGGAGGCTGGCGTTTTGGCATCGGCCGCGTCAGAAGATTTCGCGCGTACCCGGACACTAGGGGCTTTCGGCATCGTTCTGCCCGTTTTCATAAAGACCGAATACCTCAGGGAGTGTTCGGCGTCTCAAGTTAGGCCTTATATGCATCAGCTCCGAATCATGTCTTTGGTCAAATGTTGGGTTTGCCCGGCTCCTGTGTTTTGCTGCCTTACTTTCCATATCATCGGCTAACGGCACCGGAGAACTCTGCGATTGTGCCCGGTTCGACTGGCGAGCACCTCGATGAAAGCCGAAAACCGACTGTCATGATATAGCGAGAGACTGGTCAACCACTCGATCGACTACCGGAATGTCTAGAATTCCTCCGCTTTGATGAAGGACCGTTTCCCGGTCAGGCACATACGTGCCCCGAATTCGGAGAGCGCGGTGCCCCTAGGGGCTATATCGTAGCCCCACCTTCGAACTCCTATGGCTAAGTGAAAGTGATAAAGCATTATAGTCCGGTTGCCTGGTTTGCTACGCTACCACCTCCTTCACAGGACCAAGATGTTGGATTAAGTGTGAAAATGCGCTTTTTTTGCAAACACCCCCGCACTATGTGCGTGGGGGCTGGAGCCGAAGACTGCCATCTTTCAAGTTATATATAGATATACATTAACGGCCGCACAGGAGAAATTTCAATACTTGAACGCACAAGTATAAAAAGACCTTATATTATAAATATGGTTTCACAAATCATACATGTCATTTGAACATAACGTTTTTCGAGCACTGCGACTATTAAACGAGCGCCCTGCAGGACTTCCTCAAAATAGTGCTCGGCGGGTAGCCGGCTTTTGTCCGAACCCCAGGATGCAATAGCGGTGACATCCATCTCCGCCCAGTATGTCTTACCACGGGCGAGAGCCATCCATGCACCCTCTATGCATGCCGACCACTTCATCGCCTTGATATGCGGCACCGCCCCAAGGAATTGCTGCAGTAAGCCAAAATAACTCTTTGGCTTGGGCCTTTTCGGCCACAGAGCCACCACATCCGTCATGGCAAATCCGGACAATCTATTCAGCTCAGCCCACTCAGCCAACCGATCGGTTAGCAGAAGGGGACGCTCCGGACTATGGAATTGAGACCAAAAAAGCTCTTCCATTTCGTGATCCTTTTGGATTCGGAAGTGCACGACTGCGTCCGCCGCACTCGCCGCCAAATTCAGATAAGGATCCTCCGCACCCCACAACTGGCCCAACTGAGCATACTTCGGATCCGTGAACTTCCTACGCAGCAAGAAGGGCTTTCCAGCCGCAATGTCTTCGACTTGACGCAGCTCCTCCTTTATAGCCCGCATTGCAGAACATGCATCCTTGGCTTCGGCGGTGGCCTTCTTCAGGCCCTCTTGCTCCACTCGGCGTTCTCTTTCAAGAACTTCATAGCGGTCGGTAGCATCCTTCAGCTTCACGGCCATTTCGGCCATCTCCTCCCTGCTTCGGCAGTGAGCAGCCTTTTCAGCTTTTAGCTCTTCGGCTGCCTTCGAGGCAGCCGCATCACTCCTTCTGGCTTGCTCCTTGGATTGAGCAAGCTCTGCCCGAAGGTTTTCCATAGCAGCGGCGCCATCTGCATCAAGCATACATATTGTAAGGCGTGGGCACCAGCTCCCTTACCAAGTGACCGCGGAAAAACCACCCACCTTGTGACTCGTCAAGTCACATATTTACCAGCGCGATGTCCACATCCGCAACATCCAGCTGCCGCTTCAGTTCGGCAACTCTATCAGTCCGGCTGGCCACCGAACGCTCCGCCCCCTGAATAGGAACGGCGACATCTTAAACTGAGACTATGATCCTCGGCACGCTGTCACTTCTGACAACGTACCGAGTCTCAAGGGCTACTATCTATACAGGGCGCACTCCATGTGCAAAACTGTCAAAAGGTATGTCATTTTTACGTACCTCAAACCCCGTCAGTAAACTTCTGACGGCCTCATGCAACCCGCTCTCAGCGGATGAAATCTTCTCAATCACCGTATTCATTAATGTACGGTGATCTCCTGAGATAGACGCCCTCTCGAGTAAATCCTACAGCTCCCCCGGCCGCACACCAGTTGGTGTCGCACTCTCTGGCCCCGCGGGACTCGGGGAGACCCTCCGCGACGACACCTCAGGGTCGTCCACCCCGCTTGACGGCGCGGCAGATGGTGGCATCTCGCTCTCCATCATCTCCGGACGAAGATCCCCCGAAGATGAGCTCAGCTGAGAAGGGCGGAGATCCAAACTACAAGGTGAA
This sequence comes from Aegilops speltoides, assembly GCA_021437245.1. Lineage (NCBI taxonomy): Eukaryota > Viridiplantae > Streptophyta > Magnoliopsida > Poales > Poaceae > Aegilops > Aegilops speltoides. Next base: position 408,684,753 of record CM038142.1, read on the forward strand.
AACTTTGGTTATCCTCAGAAATAAAAATAGGGATGTCCCTTATTATAGAACTTCCCTTTTTCTACTCACGGCTCGCTGGAGGGCTGATTCTCTTGGGGAGATGGTGCGGCCAGGGCTTCTCCTGGCGCAGGACCCTCTGGTGAAGATTTCTTCCCCCGCTTTGAGGCCTTGACCTCCGGATCTTCGGAAGCGGTCCTCTTCTCCCCCTGGAAGGAGGGATTCTCGATCCCCCCTTTCTTAAGAGCCTCCTCAGTAGAGGCGGTAATTTTCCTGTTTTACCCTTCGCCCTCATCTGAAGGCGCAACCTCCAGCATCTTGACTAACACCGGACCCGGCGTGGCCTCCGGGAGGGGGACCGGACACCGTATCAGTTTTGCTTGCGCTATCCACTCCTGTCCAAGGGATAGCTGGTTAAAAGGCAAACCATGATAAACAAATGGACGGTACGTCCGGACACAGGGTTACTTACTTGAGTATCCGGGCGATTGCAGCTTAGGCCGGCGTCCTCGGTCAAGACCGGACACATCTCTTGTGATCCAAAGAACAGTTTGTACATCTCCATGGGCGTTGTACCCATGAAGTGTTGGAGAGCCCATGGTCCCTCCGGATTGAATTCCCACAAAGGCGGGGGCGGCGTTCTTCGGGCGTAAGACGCCGAATCAGCATAACTGCGTCTACTACGACAGATTGATCTCCCTCTCTTGGAGGTCTCGAATCCGGCCCCGCAATAGGGGTACGCCCTGACGGCCCCAATCAAGCCTTTGTCGACCCATGACGTCAGCCATTGTGGAGGGCCCGAGCGAAAGGCGGGCGGCGGCCTCACTGCTGCCCTCAGGAGCGGTGATATAGAACCACTCCTGTTGCCACAAGCCGAGCTCCTCCTGAAAAGAGCCCTCGGGCCACGGAGCATCGGCCCTCTTGCTTATAACCGCCCCGCCGCACTCTGCCTGACGCCCCTCAGTCAACTTCGGCTCCACATTGAAGGTTTTGAGCCACAGACCGAAGTGAGGGGTAGTGCGGAGGAAGGCTTCGCGGACGACGATAAATGATGAGATGTGGAGGATGGACTCCGGAGCCAGGTCGTGGAATTCCAGCCCATAGTAAAACATGAGCCCCCTCACGAAGGCATCCATCGGGAAGCCTAAACCCCGACGGAGGTGAGACACGAACATGACACTCTCGCCAGGCTCGGGAGTAGGAATGACTTGCCCTTGGGCAGGCAACCTATGCGAAATCTCGTAGGTTAAGTACCTGGCTTCTCTTAGCTTTAGCACGTCCTCTTCCGTGACGGAGGAGGGCATCCACCGACCCTGTAGGTCGGAGCCGGACATTGTCGAAGGTTCGAAGCGCCCGAATCTGGAGCCTTGGGTGTTGGAACTCGGGGCGAGGGGCGGATTCGATGGAGGATTGAAGAAAAGGAATAGGCCTTGGTCTCATTATAAAGAGGGAGAATACCAAGAGCCGTCCCCGTGACCGTTTGGAACTCGCCGATGGAGGGCGTGGCAGCGGCGCGTTGGGTTACCCACGTCCGTATTGATGAGAATCCCGAATAAGGGGAACACGATCTCTGCTTCGACAAGACGTGCCTAGGAAACCGCTTCGCTAAACACGCTGAGGTGGTATAATAAAAATGATTCAAGTAAAGGCTTGGTAGTGGTGTGACGTCACGCCACAAAATACGTCCGCAGATTGAACTTGTGTAAATATTATTCTCTCTATGGAGGTATGTGGAATTTATTTTATAGAGCCGGACACTATCCTGGCGTTCACAATATTCTATGAATTATTCGGAGGAGGAACCCGCCTTGCAATGCCGAAGATAATATGCGCGCCGGACTCATCGTCATTGAAGCTGGTTCAGGGCTACCGAGGAGTCTCGACTAGGGGTGTCCGGATAGCCGAACTATCATCATCACCGGACTCCAAGACTATGAAGATACAAGATTGAAGACTTCGCCCCGTGTCCGGATGGGACTTTCCTTGGCGTGGAAGGCAAGCTTGGCGATACGGATATGTAGATCTCCTACCATTGTAACCGACGACTGTAACCCTAGCCCTCTCCGGTGTCTATATAAACCGGAGGGTTTTAGTCCATAGGACGAACAACAATCATACAATAGGCTAGCTTCTAGGGTTTAGCCTCCTTGATCTCGTGGTAGATCCACTCTTGTACTACCCATATCATCAATATCAATCAAGCAGGAGTAGGGTTTTACCTCCATCGAGAGGGCCCGAACCTGGGTAAAAACATCGTGTCCCTTGTCTCCTGTTACCATCCGCCTAGACGCACAGTTCAGGACCCCCTACCCGAGATCCGCCGGTTTTGACACCGACAATGGGGTTGAAGCAGTCGTACTCGTCGTGATCCAAATCACCGGAGATCCTAGTGCCGAACGGACGGCACCTCCGCGTTCAACACACGTACAGCCCGGTGACGTCTCCCATGCCTTGATCCAGCAAGGAGAGAGGGAGAGGTTGGGGAAGACTCCGTCCAGCAGCAGCACAATGGCATTGTGGTGATGGAGGAGCGTAGCAATCCTGCAGGGCTTCGCCAAGCACCGCGGGAGAAGAGGAGAAAGAGAGGTAGGGCTGCGCCATGGAGAGGTGAAAAACCTTATGTGTGGCAGCCCCAAAACCTCAAGTATATATAGGGGAGAGGGAGGGGGCTGCGCCCCCCTTAGGGTTCCCACCCCAAGGGTGCGGCTGCCCCAAAACCCATCTAGGGTGGCGGCCAAGGGGGGAGAGGGGGAAACTTGCCCCCCAAGCAAGGTGGAGGAGCCCCCTCCCCAAACCCTAGGCTCCTTGGGCCCTTGTGGGGGGGGGGCGCACCAGCCCACCTGGGGCTGGTCCCCTCCCACACTTGGCCCATGCAGCCCTCTGGGGCTAGTGGCCCCACTTGGTGGACCCCCGAGACCCTCCCGGTGGTCCCGGTACATTACCGATAAAACTCGAAACTTTTCCGATGACCAAAACAGGACTTCCTATATATAAATCTTTACCTCCGGACCATTCCGAAACTCCTCGTGACGTCCGGGATCTCATCCAAGACTCCGAACAACATTTGGTAACCACGTATATCTATTCCCTATAACCCTAGTGTCATCGAACCTTAAGTGTGTAGCCCCTACGGGTTCGGGAGAGACATGTAGACATGACCGAGACAACTCTCCGGCCAATAACCAACAGCGGGATCTGGATACCCATGTTGGCTCCCACATGTTCCACGATGATCTCATCGGATGAACCACGATGTCGAGGATTCAATCAATCCCGTATTCAATTCCCTTTGTCTAGCGGTATAGTACTTGCCCGAGATTCGATCGTCGGTATCCCGATACCTTGTTCAATCTCGTTACCCGCAAGTCTCTTTACTCGTTCCGTAACACATCATCCCGTGATCAACCCCTTGGTCACATTGTGCACATTATGATGATGTCCTACCGAGTGGGCCCAGAGATACCTCTCCGTCACACGGAGTGACAAATCCCAGTCTCGATTCATGCCAACCCAACAAACACTTTCGGAGATACCCGTAGTGCACCTTTATAGCCACCATGTTACGTTGTGACGTTTGGTACACCCAAAGCATTCCTACGGTATCCGGGAGTTGCACAATCTCATGGTCTAAGGAAATGATACTTGACATTGGAAAAGCTTTAGCATACGAACTACATGATCTTTGTGCTAGGCTTAGGATTGGGTCTTGTCTATCACATCATTCTCCTAATGATGTGATCCCGTTATCAACGACATCCAATGTCCATGGTCAGGAAACCGTAACCATCTATTGATCAACGAGCTAGTCAACTAGAGGCTTACTAGGGACATGGTGTTGTCTATGTATCCACACATGTATCTGAGTTTCCTATCAATACAATTATAGCATGGATAATAAACTATTATCATGAACAAGGAAATATAGTAATAATAACTAATTTATTATTGCCTCTAGGGCATATTTCCAACAATCACCATGGGTAACGATATTTCCATCAACTATATATTGATATATAGATTCTGGAGAAACATATAACCGGAAGTATACAATTGTCGACATACATTTCTCAACTAGATTGAAAAAACCTTTCAAGTGATTCAGATACAAAGACCATGGCCATGGCAAAGTGTGAACAACACTCGGACTGAACTCAAGCAAAGGGTATAATCTATGTAGAAATGATCTTGCTCAATAATGGGAAGGTATTCATAAGCAATACCTACAGTAGCTTTCTTATGGAAACAGAATTGAGAACAATGAGGTGGTGAAACAAAGAGCAAGTATTGTAGCATAAGGGTTCACGCAGATACCCAACTATTCTCCAGAGGTAGAATCTCATTCTGACAACTTATATCATTGGCAGTTCAAAATCATCTATCTTTGAAGTTGATAGATGTAGTAATCACATATCCATGTAGGTCACTGGATTCAGATATAGATGGTTCCCGGCGGAACCTCAAATCTGAATCGAAGTACAAAATGCAACATACATCATGTAAAATCAATAAGTCACCATATGTCTTTATTATCGTTGGTACATTTGGTACAACCGACGTAGTGAGTTCCTTATTCACAAGGATTACTCCTACAATGATGATTATCCATGTTTGTGTGTCTGCAATGACGACACATGTAATCATATAAATGACAGACTTTAAAATGAAGGATTTGGGTAAACCAAAATACCGCTCGTTACTACAAACTGAGCACCTTCATTCATACATTATGGTATACTATGTTGTCTATATCCATAATATATTGGAGAAATTCATTGTGGACAAATCTTATCCATCGATAACTCTCATGGTAGTTCATTCTCTAGACGTAGAGAAAGATCTATTTAGACTAAGAGATGATGGAAATGAGATATTGGGACTCAATGTTCCATAATGCCATTGGATCCACCAAATACAATTGGTTGGTACTCAAGAATATCTTTCGATATCTCCAAGGCATGAAACATCTTGTCCTGATTTTTCAGTTTCATAGGAATGTGAACACCGATATCATTGGATACATCGATCAGATCCCCACTATGTCAGATCATAGACAAGCTTAGTGTTCCTACTAGGTGTGGTAGCCCTCTCATGAAGAGTCTTTGAAACAGACCTCATGGCTACATCCACCAACCATTATCTCAACGATAATCTTTCTTGTGTTGCTCGGATACAAACAGGTTACATAATAAGCAATACCTCTATATTGCATATCTTGCAAGTCAAATCATGTGACTGATTTGTTCACCAGGTCTCTACCAACTTCTCTATTCCAGAAATGTGTTCATGGAATTGGTATATGACGACTTCGGAATATGCAAGAATCGGGGGGGTATCTTCCTGATCTGTTCCTGTTAAAAGCATCATATTATACTCTTTATTCCTTCATGAGTTTACTTTATAGGTTCTCATAAAGGTTTTTAATGAGGTAATATCAACACAAGATCATATGTCATACTTTCTGTTTTCCCCACTGGGGGTTTTGGGAAAGTATATACGACATATTTATTGTTCTCCAAACCCCATGAGTTTTCTCGTATTGAGTTAAAAGAGACAATAATCATTATATATTGGATCATTTTCTCCTTATTTTCCCACTGGGTTTGAAGGAGTTTTACCAGCATATCCTACACTACTACTCATATTTTTCCCACAGGGTTTTTTTTGGAGGAGACTTTATCAGATGATGGACTACTATGCAATCAAGCGGTGATTAGGGGAGTGTTAAATAATAATCCTTATGGTTATTAGGGATAATCCCCGCTCCAATCTCTCCGCACGAGCGGTTCCAAAAGGCCACGACGGTTCCCGTGGAGACGCCTCTGGCGAACCATCGTGTCCGTTACCATTGTATATATATCATGTCAATCATCAATAAAGGAGACAGTTCTATTCATTGTGGTCTCTCTCGGTTAGTTTCAACAAAATGCACCTACCTAGATCTAGGGTTCATACACAACTATCATACCCCTCAATTCAACAACAATATTACCCTAAAACACTGAAGATCGTAGCCTTCGAGACAAATCACAACCAACAAATTAGAAACGAAATCGCTCACGCATGTAGTTGCAGGAATCTAATTGCCACCCGGGCGAGCCTCACCGGTTTGAGCACCACTACGACGACGACGGGGCTACGCAATGCCGCCGTAAAATAGCACGCGCACGACTCCTCCCGACGGGGACGCCGGAGCGGCCGCGAATCCACCTGAATCTCAGGGGGGGAGGGGGAGGGGGCTCGAGAGAAATGAGACCAGGGAGGAAAGGGGGAGAGGAAGGGGGAGAGTAAAGAAGCTTCGACAGCCTTACCTTCTCACCGCGGCTGCTCCGGCGACGACGCTCCGGTCCGGCGAACACCAGCAACGGCCGCGAATGCCGTCGGCCCTTCCGCCGCCTCCTCCTCCTCATCTCGTCTTCTCCTTCAATCGAGCGGATCTGCCTGTGGAAGGTTGGTTGCGGAGAAATGAATGCGAGGGGAGAAACCGCAGAGGCACTGAGGGGGGAATGGCCAGTCGAGGAAGATGGCGACAGAAGTCGTGCACCACGCGTGCGGGCGCGACGGCAGTTCCACCGCACACCCCGACTCGCAACTGTTGACGACCAGGGGAGAAACGCGTGCGGGCGAACTGACAAAGACACCACACATCGCCCTTGTCCTACGTGGCAACCAAAAATTGTCTCATCACGCCAAGATTCATGCAAGTTTGAATCGATGGCGATCCAGGCGTGTGGGCGGGTTGGAGAAGTGTCACACGTGTGGGCATTAGTCTTTCCGAAGATTTATGGCGGAGGAAGGAATTGCTTTGATTATTTTCCGCAGTCAGCTTACATGGGCTACGCGAACTTAGTGTAGAAATATAGTTCAATTTTTATTTAAGTTCTGGATGGAATAATCAGGATGTTTTTTGTAAGCTTTTATAAAAAAAAGGCCACCACCTGCAAAGACAGATAATATTTCGTTAGAATGCATGAATCGTGAGCAGGGCCTCTAAGCATGGAGGCCCTGTGCGGTCAGATCAATAGTTGTTGCTTTGACCGTGCTGGCCGCACGGTGAATTAGGCACCCGGTCACCGCCTTTTATGCCACGGGATGTTCCCCTAGATTAGCGATGTGGTACTAAAACGTGGTGCGGAAACAGCGACGCGGAGGCAAAAACCGCGCGAGCGGCGCCGGCCGTGGCGGGAGCATGCATGCCATGCACGCGGCCGCGCGTACCGATCGTGTCCAGCACGGCAGCCCAAGGCTCATCATAACCGGCCATGCCGGGGGGCTGTTAGCAGAGGACTCACGACGACGTAGGTCACTTGGACTTGAAACAACCGATCGGGCTGAAGGATGAAGCAAACTAGCAAAGCATGGGCGCGCCCACGCCGTAGGGCGTAGGTTAACAGACGCAGCGACAGGGCGCGCTGCTGCTAGTCAGGTGGCTCCCCAGGTCCTCCAAAGGCCGGCCGCGCATGGATCCACGCGAGACACGGGTCCGGGAGAAGGCACACGACACGCGCGCCTCGGAACAGACGCCCGGCCGGCTGCGCCCGCGGGCAATCCGCGGCGGCGGCGGCGAGCCGCGGTACGTGGCGCCGCTCGATGGCTTGAGGAGTGGACTGTTGCCTCCTAGCCCGGGGTGTCGCGCGGGTTGGCGCGCTCCGCGCCGCGTCGCCCGCGCGTGGGCACGGCACTCGGGTACGAGTTTCTCAACAGAAAGACACGGGCGATGCGCATGGCCGCCAGCGAGCGGTTCTGGTGCGGCTCTGCGTAGCGTCACAAGGCAGGCACGTGACGGCAGGCATGATCTTTTTTTGACTTCCTGAATTAACCAATCCTATATACCTGCAAGGACACAAGCATAGATACGCGCACCGGCATGATCTTTTTTTTGGAACACAGTATAGACGCAAGCGTTTATATACACGCGCATACACTCACTCATATGAATGCACACACGCACACCCTATACTTATAAGCACCTCCGAAAGACTGAACCAGCATATCATCTTAAAATTTACGAAGTCGCCGTAGACACCTCGTCGTCGACGAAAACATCCCGCATCGCCGGAAATCCTGAAATAAATGCGAGCACCAGGACTTAAACCCTGGTGGGCTGGGGATACCACAGTCCCTCTAACCATCCAACCATAGGTTGGTTCGCGGCATGATCTGGAATGGAGGATCCAACTTCAGAGGTTGCACTTTCTGGAGCGCTGCGCTACTATTCCATGTACTTCAGGTTCCCATGCAGAGCAGACATCTACTGTATTGATTTTTCTCTTGTACTGTAGTAGTAGTATGTTAAGGTGTGCTGATTCAGATTGTATCCCTGCTCTTTCCCAACGTTTGTGAAACTCTTGTAGGAGAAGCGCGTCTTCTGCAACTGTGCACATCTTTAAATTATTGCCCCAATTTACAGGAACCACCAGGTCAGATGATCTTCTGACTCAAATAGGATCAACTAAAAACACATTTAATGAATCAAACAGTGCATTTCTTGGCCTAAAAGATTAGCACAGGGCACAAAACCATTGTTTTGGTTTGTTTGAGGGAGGGCACAAAATCGTTGTTAAAACTGTGAAGAATCCTGTGCCAGCAGGGTGTTCTTTAAACACCAGATGGTCAAATGCCATGTGCATCATCTCATCCCCTATATGTGCTACTATAAAAGAACTTTATCAATTGCATCATGCCGTACCCAATATATAGTATCTACAAGCAGCTGTAAACAGATGCAACCCTGCAGCAAGTGTACGATAATATATCACAAAATCTCTTCAGCGTGTACTTGCAAAAGACTTTCCAAGACAAAACAAAATGCATTTGCAAGCTACAATGATATATCTGCAATTTCATATTGTAGCCAGCTAATCAATTACCAGTTCTCAGTATTCTTAGTTGCATATTTAATTCCACACAAGATCTGCTTGACGTGAACAGAAACAGTAACATTGATCGATCGATCGACGTGGGAGACTACTCCAAAGTCCAAGACTAGCCAAGAGATCTGAGTACAATGGTATCAGCGATCGACAAGCTGGCGCTGTGGCGCTGGGCTGGTTCTCCGTCTTAACTGGAACTAGAGGACAATCCACAGGGGTAAACGATCTGCGGGATCACAGCTCCATAAAACAAACCCCCCGCCGCGCGGTCTATACGCGGCGTCACCTGGAGAAGCGGGAGACGGAGGCACACATTTAATGATTTAAGCATCACGTGAATGATCTATAGATTAAGCTATCACTTGACTTCCGGAGTGCTTTGCTAGTCTTTTGTATTGTGCCTCCAAGAAACACTGTCCATGAGTTTGCAGCTTCTGCATACATATATAGGAGATAGCCAGCCAGCCAGGAGCACTTTGTGTTTGTGTCGTGCCATCCATGCATATGAGAGGGTTATAAACTAGCTAGGGCTGTAGAGGAGCATATGCTGGTTAGCTTGGGCTAGCATATACTCATGGAGCTTGAAGGGTGTGTAGATTGGAGAGGGAATGCTGCGGATCGAAGGAAGCATGGAGGCATCAAGGCTACAATCTTCCTCTATGGTGAGCAACTAACCATGCATATAGCTTGTTTCTGTCATACTTTAGCTGGGCGCGCATGTATGCATATGGTTCCGTGTGATGCACTTGGGATTGTTTTAGAGAACTCTCTATCTACTTGTCTTAGCTCATGGTACATAAACTGCGCACTGCTGGAGATTCTATGACACATGAATGTGTTATTTGCTACGTTATCTCAGTCTTCCGTTGTTTCTGTTCTTCTATATGCTTCTTGTTATAACACAACAGGCTAAGGATCGACGATGCAACAACCTGAGGACCTAGGAAGAGGTGCTTGTTGCATTGGACGAAGATGGCCCTTGCATGTATGCCCAGAGATTTGGTAGCATTCTATCATAACTGACACGCAAAGTGTAGGGATCGATAAGTATGTCTTTGGTGCGTCAACTGTTCACATACTAGTAAACTTTGTCCTTCATCCTTTTCTAGTCATATACCTTTGGTCCATCATCTCTCTAAACCGGGCAAGCTTGGTTCCTTACCCGATCTGAAGCAGCCCCCTTGCTTATGTGGCACGGTTCATCCATGCTGGCACATATGAACTTGCCACATCATAGCATGCGACTTAAGGAACACACAACAAAGTAGAGGAGAAACATGGGGAGGCATGGCTTCATGGGGCGGGGCTAAGAGCTCGCCGGAGCTAGAAGTTTCATCTCGTAGACTTCTTTTTTTGTGTGTGTGCATGAGTAGCAGTCAACTAAACTAGGGTGGCATGTACAATATATTACACGTGGCTAACAGGATCTCCTATCGTCTCCCCCGCAAAAACAGAACTGCTGTGCAGACGATGATACTAGGCACAATCCTTGCACGATGCCAATCTAGTGGTGTGCTGGGTCTGCTGCCATGCAATGGACGGAACTGATTGGGTTGTCGTTTAAAAATCATCTGCACACTATCATGTGTATAGCAGTGCTCCCGCAAAAAAGAGGATCTCCTACCGCCTTAGCGAAAAGATGCATCTATCCAAACTATTCAAAAAAAGGAATATCAAACGAAATCTCAGTACATAGTTTATGACTTCTAAGCATTAAACAAAGATGGGGGCGAGCAAGTTAAAAGAGCAGCCAAATCCTCATTTGATCATGCCTAATCATGAGAAATTCTGACGAAATCTCATGGTCAAGAATCAATGATCCTTTTCTCCCTTTCTTACGCTTCTCTCAAGCAAGAAAAATAAAAAATACGTTGTCATGGAAAATATTGAAATACGATGAAAATACACGACATCTGACGAAAAATGTTGGTAAAGATCATCTGTGCAGCTGCAACATTTTGTACGTACCATGGATATAACAAGAAGTATGACACCTCGAATTTTGACTCGATCTCCACCACATGAATAATTTGTAATGTTCCACCTTCGAGAACAACCACCCTTTGCTTGAAAGCGGCATGCTGCATGTGCAACATAACTGTATACCGAATATCTGGAAGAACTGCCAACAACATAGTCGGCCTCCTGACGCAGCACACTAGAAGGGCTAGTTAGGTGTATAGGTTGTTTTTCGTTTCTCTGTCTTTCTTTTGATAGCCTAGTTTATTTCCCTTTCTTTTCCATGTTGCGGCTTTGCAAATGACATGCACTCCATGTGCATGTTCCAGAGAAAAAGACATTTGGTGTTACCAGCAACTAGGTTTCTGGCCAAGCAAAGTCAGGCCCAACTGGATTCAGACTAGCTGTGTTTGATCTAGCCTGATATACCTTTCAGTTGGCCATGTACAGCTCAGCCTGGTAAAACTGAGTGAATCTCATGGGTTTTAGGAATTTAATGGCTTGGCCTAACCTGAAAAATATGGTGTGTTTCTCTTTCTGAAACTGAAATAATATAGTTGCATGCATTTCGAACCATAGTCAGACAATTTGTTGGAACTGATTCTATGTTCATTTGCAGTTTTGGTTGTGCTGCGAAGTTGCCCCAGCAGCGCAAACTTCAGTCTTGTGGCCTATTTCCACAGGACACTACATCTGGATATTGTGACCTCCTCAGCTGTGATCACCTATCTGGTCGGTGCAGTGTCCTTCTTTGCTGCCCTGATGAACCTTATCTCTGGCGTATATATCCAGCGAACCACTGCTATATTTGTATTCAGTCCCCTTGCAGTCCTGGTAATTCTTCTTACCCATTAAACTCCCTGTAAGAGCAATGTCAATCAAGTCTCATTATGAAGTAGCAATCTTTTAATGGCCTTCACTATCTTGGTACTATCAAGTAAACTATGAAGCTTTATATTTCCCTTTGGCCTGTTTAGTTTTTCCGGCTACCAGGTTGAAGTATAGCTGCTGTAGTGAAGCATATTATCTAGAATTAAGTTCCTTTCGTTTTTTGCTACTGACTACTGTAGTTATTGTGCAAGACTGGACATGATTTTAGTCTTCTATAACGACACTAAACATAAGAGCATGCACCAAAGGGTTGATAGTATTTTGTTTCAGTAACTGACCAATTCAAGAGAGTGAGCCCCCGTTGATTGAGCAATTTGCCCACAACTTAGACAATTTGGGCCATGTGTATCAGTGTATGATCATGCTCCCATATACTTAAAGTAACTACCATCAGATCATTTAGGTATCTAATAACTGTGATTGTGAAAGTAGATGAGAAATCCTGAATTCTGAACATTTTCTGTTCAACGACGCAGGGCTATATGTTGCTAGCATTGCAGGCATACTTGCCTTCACAACATCCTCTGGATTGTGAGATAAACAAAGAACCAAACAACTGCGAGTCAGCTAAAGGTTGGAGCTTAACACTGCTCTACTTGAGCTTATTAATGTATGCCATCGGAGAAGGCTGCATGCGCGCTTGCATACCATTCCTTGGCGGAGATCAGTTCAGCAATGATGATCCAAAAGAAACACAGCTCAAGAGTATGTTCTTGAGCTGGATCAAGTTTGCAAATTCCCTTGGAGCGGTCATGGGATTGGTATTCTTAGTCTGGATTGAGAACAATTTGGGCTGGGCCCTTGGCTTTATGATATCTGCACTTATTGTACTTGTAGGGCTGTTTGTGGCAGCCAGTGGACTACCTTTCTATAGAACACAGAAGCCTAATGGAAGTCCACTAAAGGGAATATTGCAGGTAAGATTTCATATAGAGCACAACATGCATGCTAATTATGAAGGTTCCAGTACTAATTAGTCTCATATCATCGTCCCTACATCCTGCTCAAGTCAACACAATTCTAGACTATCCGGTCCAAGTTTTACAGGGCAGGACAGAATTTTGATTGATCACAATGCACTGCATTACTCATTCTCATAATCTTAATCCTGAAAGGTCACCATGTCCCATCCCTGACTAGCATATATTAGTTATTCATCAGGCAATAAAGCAATCAACACACTAATTTCAAAATTTGAATGTGTCTCATCCTGCTTCCATCAAGTTAAAACAAGAAAAAATTGAAGATGCAAATGGTTCTCAATTTAAGTTATACTCTCCAGGCTCTTTTCACTTCACCAAAGAAGAGGCAGGTTGCTACAGTAGATGTTATCGAGCTGCAAGAGATGGGCGCTGCAGATAGTGTTGATGGGGAAGACAAATCTGACAGCAAGAGCACCGGGTAAGTTGCTTAGTGGTCAAATGTTCCCAAATCTTCCTTTCTGTTTAGCTAATTGTTACTGCATTTATATTCTGGAAATAAGTAGAAGAGTTGCATTCTAGGATGTCAACAATTTAAAGAGTAAAAAAAAGGGCGGACATAGCAATATTAACTCAAGTACTCAACTATAATCCTTTTAGCATATTCTTAGAAAAATCTTGAATATATTTGATGGAGATAACAATTCATTTTCACTCTGTAGCACTACTCAAATTGAGGAGTTAACAAAGGCCATGATCCGAATGCTTCCAATCTTTATCAGCTGCTTGCTCATCTACCTGCCATTCACGCTGCTAATGACACTAACGATACAAGTCGGAAGCACCATGGACAAAGGGATAGGCGCGATCCAGATATCCTCCGCCTCTCTCATTGCAATCCCAACAGCATTTCACATGCTTATGCAACCATGCTACCGGCGGATATTGACACCACTGCTAAAAAGATTCACAGGTCACACACACGGAATCACCCCACTGCAGAGTATCGGTGTTGGCTCGGTGTGCGGGGTAGCAGCAGCATGCCTTGCGGCGTTAGTGGAAACAAGAAGGCTGACAGTCGCAGAACAACATGGGCTAACATCGACAGGAGAAGGCGTCTCGATGTCCGTGTTCTGGTTGGTGCTGCAATTCTTCCTGCTAAGCATCATGGATGCAGCATCCTTCAGCGGACTGATTGAGTTCATAAAGGGCGAGTCATCTCCGGAAATGAAGCTTATAGCACCGGCAGTGCAGTCTATTATTGCAGGAATAGCAGCCTGGTTAGCATGCGCCTTCATACAGCTAGCGAACAACGCATCACGGCGCGGCGATGGTGGAAGAGGGTGGCTAGATGGAGCAGACTTCAACAGGACACGCCTTGATCGTTTCTTCTTTTTACTGGCAGCCTTCGAGCTGGTGGCACTCATCAACTATGCTTTCTGGGCGAGGAGATATGCCAAGACGCAACGGAGCAGTGGTGCTGGATTAGTTGGTGATAGCTCTGAAAACTAAATAGCCAAGCATAGCGAGATACATAGGCAATAGGTGATAGACCAAATATTTTTGAGGAATTGCTTTAGGTGGTATATCAATAACTATATAGATTGTAACTAAGAAATCCCTATAATCTCCACCAATTAATATTCGATAGTAGCACCAGTGATCGATAAAATGTGTCATACAGATACGTTACCTTTCATTGAAAAGAAAAAAAAGAAGTGTCGTCTCACAAAGTCATCGGTAGATTCGTCGAACATCAAGGTGGAATCGTGGTAGATGGGAGTAATTGGGTAAGAATAAGAATCATTGTATATGCCATGTTCCCAAGTCGATACCCTCGCAGCCTCCCCGCTGAAGGCCTCACCGCGGCGACACCCCAAACTAAACACGAAATGCGGTGGCTGGAAAGTAAAAGGGATAAAGCAGTTCAGATGGGGAGAAGGAGAACCTACCGCGGCGAGTCTCCGGCGAAGCGCGCGGGGACCAGAGGTGTCGGACCATGCGGGGACCGAAACGGCGAGGTGGACGGCCGGCGTGCGTGAGATGGTAGGGAGAGCTGGGGGAACTGGTGCGGAGTGGGAGGTGCTCGTTCGCTCGGCTCAGCTCCGCGGTGCACGGCGGCGGCGGCGAGATGGGCGGTGTGAAGAAATGCAGGTGGGTAGTCCAGTTTACTGCGCCAGCTGGGGCCAGCTTATCTATCACGCTCTGGATGGCAGCCTCTTCGAGCGGAACGGGGGGCGACGACGTGAGATGGCGGGTCTCGTACGCCGCCGATCTCGTCTCGCGGGCGCTCTCATTCGACGACGGCGTCCTCACGCTGCGACGAGAGGCGCTACGCTTGGTTCTCTCAGACCAACGCGGCGTGACGGTGGATGCGCGCTTCCTTCGCGCAGGCGAGGTGATCGACATCGGTGACGTGCTTTCTCTCCCATGTCACTTGGTGCGGGTTCATGATCGATTAACGACGTTGAGCACCGGGCCGGGGAACAGAGGGGGCTCGGGTGCAGCGGCGGTACACGGGAGATGCGCAGGGTCGGGCACGGGGGGTGCGACGCAGCCTGGGTCGAACCCGCCTGCGGTTCCGAGCGCACCAATGGCGGATGTGCGCCACGTGGGGGCCATCCACCCACCCCCGCGGAGCAGCGGCGCGGGTATAAAACCTCGCCCCGCACCCATCCTTGACCTAGAAACCTCGTTCTCCCACTTCTGGGCTGCGGCGGAAAAACCTAGATCTACAAATCCTGATTCCTGTGAGTGGTGGAAGGGTAAAATTGGCGGAGATCTCAGATCCTTTGCGGAGGTGGTGTCCTCGCCTCCCATGGCGAACGATGCGGGGCGCGGCCACCGTGGGGAGCGACGTGGTGGAGGCGGGGCCGGGCGCATGGACCGCGGAGGGGGACGCCAGTCCGGCCGCGGCAACGGCCGTGGAGGGGACCGGAGTAAGTTCTCCTGGAGGCGTGAGGAAGGCGACAGCTATGGCATCTCGACCTCCTCCAACACCACTTCCGACACCACACGGTGGGAGGAGACTGCGGCATCCACCCGCCAGGAGAGCGGTGGCGTGTGGGTGCAGAAGACCCAGGTGCCGACGGGCGCGGGAGGCGCCGCCACGGGGAAGCAGCCTACTCCACCACCAGATCGACCTCAGGGGAAACAGATCCCTGCTCAGGTGCCCCCTACCAAAAAAGCTGATGCGTGTCTCATTTGCAAATCGCATGATCATTCCCCTACTCGTTGTCCACAAGCCTACTGCGAGAGATGCAAGAGACTAGGGCATTTGGCATCTGTTTGTGGTGAATTTTTGCCATGGGAATGCATGGCGCCCATGTGTGCGTTTCAATCTAGGGGGCAGGGCTTCTATTACATCAATGATTCCTGTTCTGCTAATCAGCAAAAGGCTAGGGCGAATAACATTGTGGTTACTATTGTGGAAGGAGAAACCTCTACGAGGCAGATGGAGCTAGATCTTTCTGCCTACCTAGCCACTGACTGGCGATGCTCTGCTCATGCTATAGGACCGGGGGTATTTGTGGTGAGATTCCCCAATCCTAGAGCCGTAGCACAGATCTGCTATGTGGGGAGGGTGACGCTTAAGACAAGTGGTGCAGTCATTCAAGCCACCCCGTGGTCATCTGCGGTGGGGGCTAAAGGAAAGATGGAGATGGCTTGGGTTAAGGTCAGTAATGTGCCGCTCGATAAGAGAAGTGAGAAAAATCTGGCATATGTGGCATCATTAGTTGGGATTCCCCTGGAGATTGATGCTGCTACTCTACATCGCCCGACCTCTGTTCGGGTGAGACTAGGGTGCCGTAATGTGGATAAGATCCCTGTGGTTGCAGAAGCTGTTCTGGGAGAGTACTTTTATGATTTCTTCTATGAGGTTGAACAAATCCTTGTTAGAGATCCCAATAGAGAAAAAGAAAAGGTTCCAACATCTGTGGAACCAGAGGAGAATCCTAAAGGAGGGGATGAGTATCCTACTACACATGTGAAGAATCCTACTGCTGAACCAGTTGTGAAACCTCCTTTTGCCGATCAGGGTGGAAAAAATGATCCCATAAGAGAGTCTCAGGAGAGTGTGGAGTCTGATGACTCGTTGCACACCACGCTGCTCTTTGACACTATGGCATATGAGATGGAACAAGACAAAGTAAGCTCCTGTGATGTGGATACTCCGGTCTGTAACCTGAAGGACCAAAAAAAATCATACTCTGATGTTGTTAAAAACTGTACTCAGGTGGTGGCGATAAGTGGAGGGGTTGAGAGAGTTGATAATGCTCATCAACCATACACCGTTGAGTCACCTGAAACTGGAATGGTTAATGTGGGGCCTCTTGCGCCCCCGCTGGTCACTGAAGAAAACCTTCGGTTCAGTCTGAGGAACGCCCACAACATGATGGAGAAAGTGGAGGAGAAGGCGATGGCAGTGGCGAAGAAGAGAGACATTGAAGGTACACTTCATTGCCCTAACTCATTTGAGGCGTTATCGAATCCTGATTTAATTCTCAGAGCTGTTAAAATGGGGGTTAATATTCCTGATAATGATTTTACTAGTGTGGATATACTTAGAGAGCTTGAAAAATGCAGAAATATTGAATCTGATAAGAACATTGGGGCGCAGGATGCCCCTGGGGAGGGGGGCCTGGTAGTAACCAATGCAAAAGGGGATAAAACTCCGGTGATTATGGAGTGGACTGAGATCAGTGAGGAGGAAGGATTGAAATTCAGTGAAGTGAGATCTAGGAAAAAAAGAGGAAGAAAACCTAGTGTGGTGATAGCTCGACCTACCACTAGAAGTCAAAAAAGTGGATCCTTATTTGTGGAGAAAACTGGTAGCCCTGCTCAGTCCCCTAGCAGGATTACCAGGAAGGGGAGGGGTGGAAAGAAAAAATAATGAAAGGCCTCTTTTGGAACTGCAGAGGAGCAGGTAAAAGAGGAATGGCCACCTGCTTCTCTGATCTTATTAAAGACCATTCCCTAGACTTTGTGGGTATTCAGGAAACTAAGAAAAGAACCTTCGAACAGAAATACCTAAGGAGAGTTGACCCCTTTGAGAAATTTAATTGGAACTGGATCCCTTCGGCTGGTAAATCTGGTGGAGTCCTATGTGGAGTGAGGAAGGAGAGCCTAGAGATAGTCTCATGGGTAATAGGCAAATATATCCTGCAAGCCTCTATAGTAGATACAGTCAATAAAGTAGCGTGGACACTGCTGGTGGTGTACGGAGCAGCTCATGATGAGAATAAAAGAGGAATTCCTTGATGAATTAATTTCAGTGTGCATTAACATCGAGACCCCGTATGTGATTGGTGGAGATTTCAATATCCTCCGTGATAGTTCTGATAAGAATAAAGAGATGCATCGTTCGGGACACATAGATAGATTCAACTCCATCATTCAAACCCTGAATCTGAGAGAGATTCATATGGGAGGGGGGAAATATACATGGACTAATAAACAAAGACATCCCACCCTGGAGAAGTTGGATAGGATTCTCATGAGCCCGGAGTGGGAAGATCTTTTCCCCTTAGCCAATGTGCGTAAACTTGTGAGAGATGTATCAGACCACAACCCCTTGTTGATGTGCTCCGAGCTGGATGAGAAAAAACCTATCCAAGGAAGAGAGTTCAGTTTTGAATTGAGCTGGTTGAAAAATGAGGAATTTTATCCTAAAGCCAAGGAGATTTGGGAGAAACCTGTTTGTTCGGTGGACCCTATTGATATCCTGAATATCAAGTTGAAACGTATAAAAAAATATTTTAAAGGCTGGGGATCTCATGCATTTGGTCATGCAAGAAAAAGGAAGAAGTGGATCAAAAAAGAGCTGGAGGAAATGGAGAAAGAAGAGGAGAATGGTCCTTTGGACCCTGATACATATGAGAGACGCAGTATGTTATATGCTGAGCTTTACGAGATTCTTGCTGATGAGGAATTGTTCTGGTTACAACATTCAAATGAAAGATGGCTCCTGAAGGGAGATCAAAACACTGCCTATTTCCATCGCATTGCTAATGGCAGGAAAAGAAAAAACACCATACAATCCTTGGAGGATGGGGAGAACATTATTGAGGGGACCAACAACCTACTGGATCATGCCACAAATTATTATAAATCACTATTTGGCCCAGCTAGGGGGAATTTGTTCCATCTCGCTCCTGAGACTTGGTCTAGTAGTGAGAGACTATCAGATGAGGACAATGGTATCCTTACGGCTAGATTCACTGAGGAAGAGGTGAAAGCAGCCCTATTTAGTATGGAAAGTAATCGAGCCCCAGGCCCTGATAGTATCCCTGCTGAATTCTATAAGCACTGCTGGGACTTTGTTAAAGTGGAAATTATGCAGCTATTCGAGGCATTTTATGAGAACAGGCTGGATGTGGCACGTCTTAACTATGGTATTATCACACTAATACCTAAAATGAATGGGGCTAGAAAGATTCAGCAATATAGGCCCATTTGTCTGCTCAGATGCCCATACAAACTAATCACAAAAGTGTTGGATAACAGAGCAGCGTTGTTCGCAGACAAGTTGATTAGCAAGCACCAAAATGCCTTTATTAAACAAAGGAACATTATGGATGGTATCCTGACACTTCATGAAGTGTTGCATCATACCCATATTAAGAAAAAAGTTGGGATTGTGCTTAAGTTGGACTTTGAAAAAGCCTATGATAAGATTAACTGGGACTTCCTACTTGAATGCCACAAAAACAGGGGTTTTTGCCCTACCTGGTGTGGATGGGTGGAGAAGATTTTGCACAATGGCACGCTGAGTATCAAGTTGAATAATGAAACGGGCCCCTATTTTCAGAGTCACAAAGGAGTTCGCCAAGGCGATCCTCATTCTCCTTTTTTGTTCAATCTGGCAGTGGAAACCTTATCTAAGATGGTGACCAATGCGCAAAAAGAGAAGTTCTTGGATCGGCCGGCACGGACCTAATTGAGGGGGATTGCTATCCTTCAATATGCAGACGATACAGTGATTTGCTTTGAACACGACAGAGAGGCGTCCATTAATCTAAAACTTCTTTTGTATGTTTTTGAGCTTATGTCAGGACTTAAAATAAACTTCATGAAGAGTGAAATCCTATGTGTGGGGGGAGATAATGAGACCATTGCCTTTTATGCAAATCTTTTCAATTGTAGTATAGGCCACTTCCCGATGAAGTACCTGGGGGTGCCGGTCAGTTTTTCGAACCTACGTGTCATAGACTGGGATTTTATGGATGAGAGGTTCCTGAAATGTTGCGAGTCGTGGATTGGTAATGCTGCATCCTCGGGAGGGCGTCTCATCCTCCTTAATTCATCCCTGACCAGTATTGTATATTACTATATGTCTATGTTCCTCCTTCAAAAGGGTGCTTGGCAAACCGGATAAGCATCGTAAAAGGTTCTTCGGCAAGAACATGAGGGGAGTAAAGATACCACGGTGAAATGGCCCGAATCTGTCGTCGAAAGAAAAAGGGGCCTGGGGTAAAAGATTTACATAAGGAACATTAGCTTGCTCACCAAATGGTGGTGGAAGCTGGAAACCCAACAAGGGCTCTGGCGGAGGTGATTCGAGCAAAATACTTCAAAAAGATACGGTGGCAACTGTGAAATGTAGGTTTGGAGATTCCCCTATTTGGAAAGCCATCATGAAGGTCAAGGATCATTATATGGCGGTAGGGAAATTGTGTTGAAATCGCAACCTTGCTAGGTTGTGGATGGACCGATGTGGTGAGAAACAGACCTTTGTGCACTAAGTTCCTATTACATTTAATATATGTAATGATCGGGAGATTCTGTTGCTAAGTTCAAGGAGGATGTGGGGTAGACTTCTTCAGAGAAGATGAACCACGAGCTTCTTGCTCAATGGAGTAGAATCTGAGACTTGGCGAGAACACCGCCGCTTCTCATGAACTCGATCGGGTTATCTGGTCATTTGGGGAAGAATACCTTCACCACTAAGTCGATGTACAAACACTTGGAAAGGAACATCGTGGGGTGTGATTTTAAATGGATTTGGAGAGCAAAATCCTTTAAAGATTCAGATTTTTCTGTGGCAATTGTTTGAGATTCATCGACTAGAGATGTCATGAGCGGCGTGGATGGCTGGGTAGACCGATTTGCACCTTTTGCAATAACAGAGAAACATCTAGTCATCTCTTCTTTACCTGTCCAGTAGCTAGAGTCATGTGGAGGACGGTGGGGTGTGTCTTTGGCACTGATCGCTGTCCTAATGATCTGTGGCAGTACTTTGCCTGGTGTTATTGCTATTTTCCTGATGGGGAAAAATTTTATACCTTTGGCTTGGCCGCTTTGTGTTGGGCTATGTGGAACGGCCGCAACAAAAAAATCTTCGAATTTAAAGAGTTGAGATCCCCTTTTGATGTGGTTTACTCTGCTTGCGGTTATATTTCTTACTGGGCAGGTTTGCTATCGGCTGAGGATCGAGAGGCTATGGAGCGTGGGGCTAAGATGCTCAGGATGAATGCTTCGAACATGATGAGAATCTGTGCGGCGCCTGGAGACGTGACGAATGGCCGCTGAAGCTGGTGCCGATCACCCACTCCCTGGGTGTTTGTGGTCTCTCGCTGGAGGAGTGGAGTCTTTTGGCTTTCTATCATGCTGATTGAGTAGGTGATCTAGTTCTTTAGCTCCTGCGCGAGCTTTTGGGTGTGGCCTTTCACTAAACTGGCTTGTAGGGTGGATTATCTGTTGTTGGACTTTCTGGAGTCGTTTAAGGTGTCGCTGGGTTTTCGCCCCATAGTGAGCTGCTCGATGACGGGTGCTCACCGTGGGTTTCCCAGCGATGCTTTGAACCCGCTTCCCCTTTCTGTGTTTCCTGTTGGTCGGGTTGAACTGCTGTTATTTCCGTTATGTTCAGTAATGGAAAGGGGTAATGCCCGGTTCAAAAAAAGCTTATCTATCACACCGACGTGTGGGTCCCACCTGTCAGCTTATTCTTCTTGCTCCTCTTCCTCTTTATCCTTTCCTTTTCGGCTCTTCCCCCTTGCCAATCACTCACAACCCCCCAGCAGTTTTCAGGGTTGGCAGGACAGAAGCTACGTCTGAGGGCCACGAGACAAGGAGTGTAGATGTTGACCGTGGCGGCAGCGGCGGCGTCTGAGCTGCGTCTGAGTCACGGCCGATGTTGGCTGCGGCAGGCGCGATGGAGGGACTCGGTGTATTTAACCCACTCAGAGCCAACCTCTGCCCATCGGCGCCCGCCCGGCGGCCACTCGCCCTGCCTCCGAGGCTCCGTTATTCTTCCCATCCATCCCAGATTGAGGCGGAGATGCCGCGGAGAGAATTCCACCCCAGGAGAATGCAGGAGGTATGTTCAGAGTTTATATGCTTTACTTCGTGTAGCCTACAACGATTTATCAAACTTGACATGCACTTGTGGTATCTACAACATGACCATGTTCTACGCCGTAAGACCACCCGCCGGCTCTGGTACTGCACGGCGGCACATCGGTGGCGCCCCTTTTAGTATGGCTCTGCGGCTGCGCCCCGCCGTGCCTGGCTGGCGACGGGAGTCTTAGAAAGAACTGGATGGACAATAGCATACACGAATCACGAACCTGTATCAATGGCGGTGTGGTCTGTGCCTGGTTATATATGTTCTCGTCGTCGCGCGTTCGCGTCGAATATTGTTGAGTCAAAGAGATCGTATGACTATCATGTGACACATGTGGTAAGCAATCCAAACTACTCAAAAAGCAACTGTATGACTGAGACACGGCAATATTGTTTCTGCATTGCCGGCACGAGTGCACCAAGAACCAAAGAGCAAGAGCTCCATTGGCGGTGATGGGTGGTAGATGGACAAAACTGATGTCTTCGGCAGTTTATATTTTGCGTGGGTTCTGTGTTTCTAATTCGTAAACTGGTATCCCAAATTGCCAGTTCTATCTCCATGTACTTAAGGCATCTCTAGCTGATATATTATAATTTAGCCCCCTCAGATGGACAATGGCATTTTGAAGGAGGCCGATTTAAAAAAAATCAAAGTTTGAAAATTTAGGGTTCAAAAATTCTGAAAAAAAAATTATACGAGTAAACAAGGATATGAGGCATATGTGTGTACAATTTCAGGATGAAATGCGTTGAAATGCGACTTGTACAAAAAACAAATTCATGGTCTAGGAGGATGAATAGTATCATGTGTTAAAAAGCCCTACATTTATCTTTTTCGCACAACCCTCATTTCAACGTATTTCGTCCTGAAAATTTACACACTTGTGCACTATGCCTTCATCTATCTCTGTATGTGTTTTCAGAATTTTTTGAAATGTAAGAATATGAACTTTCATGAATTTTGAATTTTGCATTTGAAGGTCTTCATGGAGCTCGGCCTTCAAAATCAATTTCCGCCTCAGATAACCCATTATACTCTAACTCCTTATATTTGAGAAGTTAAAAAGAGTGCAAACCTAACCGAAATTTCAAACTTAACTTCTCAAATGAACTAGACCTCACATGGAAGCCTCTCCCCCTCTTCTTCTTTCTTCTTCCTTTCACGCGGCCAACTATGACTTTTCGGCTTTAGATGATTTTCATGAGCTAGCTAGTACATATGATAGATGCTATGCAAAAGTAATTTGAAGGAGCCTCACCATGCGCGATGTAAGCATGCGCCGAAATAGTCGACAAATTGATTGTAATTCGTCCTCCATAGGTCATGGCTTGGGCGCTTTGTCATCTTGAATGGGTTCTTCCCCTCTCCTTTTCCTAGTGGCGCGATGGCATTGTTCGGAACACAAGGATTCATCGGAATCGATAATGGCGACCACTCTTCTTGTAGGTTTCTTTGTGTACATTGAACTTTTCCTTTCTGTAGTTTCCCTCCACGCGTGCCACAACTTTGCTCATGGCCGGGGGACGATGGGAGGAGCGTCTCCGGGCTAGGGATTACGAGGGGGAGCATCGCCGCAGCCGGAGGCAGCAAAGAGACAAAAAAAATAAAGAAGAAAATCTCAGCAGATTCTATTGAAATCTTGTTGGGATTTGGCGGGCGGAAGTCGGCGGGGCGATCGACGGAGGCAAGCAACACGGGGGGTGGCACCGACGGGCGAACGAGTGAGAAGGCTAACGCAGGGGAGGATCAAAATATCCCGAGAAGTTGCCGCAGAGGAGTAAAAATATAAGTGGCGGCTGGCATGAGGAGTAGATTTTTTGAGTTAAAGCAGATAAGGAATAGGTCCGACTTAACTCATCGGAACGAAGATTCTAAGAAGTTATTGATATTGAGGGATGAACTAGAGATGCCGTAAGGAAGGTCAGGGCGCCAGAAGGCCACAATGTATGCTTGTGGATGTGCATGCTGATGAAAGAAAGTCGAACTGTTCCTATGGAGAAACTATCTAAAAAGATTTATGGTGGAGGAAGGAATTGCTTTGATTATCTTGTGCAGTCAGCTTACATGGGCTACGCGAACCTACCACGAAAATATAGCTCAACTTTTATTTAATTTCTCGAATGATCATGATGTTTTCTGTAAGCTTTTTATAAAAAAGGCCACCACCTGCAAAGACAGATTAATATTTCGTTAGAAATCATGAATCGTGAGCAGGGCCTCTAAGCATGGAGGCCATGTACGGTCAGATCAATAGGTTCTTGCTGTGACCGTGCTTCCCGCACGGTGAATTAGGCACCTGGTAACCGCCTTTTATGCAACGGGATGTTCCCCTAGATTAGCGATGTGGTACTAAAACGTGGTGCGGAAGCAAAACGCTAGCTGCCGTGCCGTGCCGTACCGCCGTGGCGGGAGCGTGCATGCCATGCACGCGGCCGCGCGTACCGATCGTGTCTAGCACGGCAGTCCAAGGCTCACGATAAGGGAAAAAGTTCATTTTAAACCTTGAACTCGTAGACGTTCGGCGAAACGAACCCTCAAATCGAAATCCCGGTCGATTGCACCCTGAACTATGCAATCCCGGTTTAAATCAAACATTCGATTCGTTTGGATGGGCGGGATTGCTGGGATTTCGCTGAGGGCACACACATGCATCCTGCTGGGCCGGCCCGCTTTAGTTTTCTTTCGTTAAAAAATAAAAATTTACAAAGGGCCCTACACCTTGCTCCTGCTGGGCCGGCCCACTTTTAGTTTTTGTTAAAAATTTGTTCAGAATGCTTTTTCCTATATTTCTTAAAACTTTTTAAAGAAATGTTCGGGATTAAAAAAATATCTCTGTTTCAAATATTGTTCACCAATTTAAAAAAATATTCGTGCGTTCTAATTTCGTTTTGGAGATTCAAAAAACATTCCTTGTTCGATTTTCTGTTTTTCTGTTTCATTTTGCTTTCTCTTACCTTGTTCCATTCTTTTTTTTTCTGTTTACAAATATTTGTTCTAAATTAAAACATAGAACTACTTCAAAAAACCGTTTTCTTACAAAGAAGTTCAATGAAATTTAAATATTGTTCAGTGGGTATCACAAAAATGTTCAACATGTATTAAATACTGTTCAGCGTATATCAAGAAAATGTTCAATTTTTATTTAAAAAATTTCAACAATGAACTTTATTCAAATTCGTGAACCTTTTTTCTAATTCGATGAATTTTTTCGAAATCAATGAACTTTTTGTCGAAATTGCTGAAAATTTTCAAATTCGATGAACTTTTTTATAATTTGATGAATTATTTTAAATTAACAACCTTTTTCCATTTTTGCGAATTCAATTGGTACACTTCTTTTTCAAAATTTTGATTTCTTTCAATTTTTTGTTTTTGTGAACAGTTTTTAAATTTATGTTTTCTTTATTCAAATAATTTATAGCTGGTTTATAATACAGCTATATGTTTACTGTTTGTACTGAAGATAGGGTCAAATAGTGTTGTTTCCTTTTATAAACAGCAACGTGAGCTTGTCATATTGGTTGACGTACGTGGCGTGCAAATTGGTGGCCGGAGTTCGATTTCCAATCCGGCCGAATAAAACTGTATTTTTTTTCTGCTTCGCATTTTTCCTGTCAGCAGCTTGCTGGGCCGGCCCGTCGCGCGTCGCGCGCGACCGCCAGCAGCTCGAACCGGCCTAAAGCGCTGAGTACGAGGTCCCGCTCTTACTGTGCGTACGTCCGAAGTTCTGCCGCAAAGAATTTTTTTTTAAGCAAACAAAAAAATAAATGGGCTGGCCTAGTGCGGAGGACGGTGCTCCTTGGCCCACCAGCTAGACAAATCCCGGTTGAAATTTGTCAAGGTTTGATTTAGACCGGGATTGCGTAGTTCAGGGTGCAATCGACCGGGATTTCGACTTAGGGGTTCGTTTCGCCGAACGTCTACGAGTTCAGGGTTTAAAATGAACTTTTTCCCACGATAAGCGGCCAGGCCTGGGGGCAGTTGGCACGGGACCGACGACGACGTAAGTCACCTGGACTTAAACAACCTATCGGCCGGAAGGACGAAGCAAGGCATGGGCGCGCCAACTCCAAACGCAGCGACCCAATTCGCTTGTGTGTCCCCGTTTAAATCTGCGGGGACGAAAAACACAGTCCAACGCGGATACCATTTTTTATTTCGTTTTACGTCCGTTTGAAATTTTCGCCTTAAATTTGGGTCATATTTGAATCCGAGGTGAACACAAAGCGGATGTTTTCTCTTTTTTCCTCTGTCCGCTGCATACGAGTGGTGACCCACAGCGGCAGAGCTACATGCAGTCTGGGATGGCCACTGCCCCAGCCGTAGCCTAGCCTAATTACAAAAAGGAAATTTATTTTAAGGGTTAAATTAAGGAGAATTTAGTTATTTGCCCCCCTTCCCCTAAAGATGTGTATTTCTTGTTTGCCCTCCTCCCCCCAATGATCTTCCGCTAGCTCCGCCACTGGTGACCGACATGTCATTCAAACAAGAGAGGCCCGTCCACCCATCCCAGCCCTCTCTCTCCTCCTCCTTCTGCACTGGCTGCTTCGACCTCCGTCGTGAGCGTCTCGCTAGCTGATACCTTATAATTTGAAGGAGACTCACTATGCGCGATCGCAAGCGTGCGCCGAAATAGGCGACAAAGTAGTTGAAATTCATCCTCCACAGGCCATGGCTTAAGCGCTTCCTCGTCTTGAATGGGTTCTTCCCCTCTCCTTTTCCTAGTGGCGCGACGGCATCGTTCGGAACACAAGGATTCATCGGATCGACAATGGTGACCACTCTTCTTGTAGGTTTCTTTGTGTACATTGAACTTTTCCTCTCTATAGGTTCCCTCCACGCTTGCCATAGTTTTCCATGTGGCCGGGGACAATGGGAGGAGCATCGCCGGGCTAGGTATGACGAGGGGGACTGTCGCCGCGGCTGGAGACAGCGGAAAAGACTAAAGAAGAAAGAAAAAAACTCACCGGGTTCTTGTCAAAATCTCGTCGGAATTTGGCGGGCGGAGGTCGGCGGGGCGATCGCCGGAGGCAAGGAACACGGCGGGTGGCACCAACAGGCGAACAAGTGAGAGGGCTAACACGAGGAAGGACAGAAATTACCCCAATAAATTGCCATCGGTTAGGTCCGACTTAACTCATCAGAACGAAAATTTTAAGAAGTTAACGATATTGAGGGATCAACTAGAGATGTCCCTAAGGTCATGACCTTGTTGAGGCGCCAGGAGGCCACAATGTCTGCTTGTGGAGGCCACGATGTCTCCTATTAGAGTTTCATAAAAGTTTTCCAGTTCATTCTTTTTTATGTTAGTTCATTCTTTGAGCTAAATGACCCTGAAATTGAAAAACATTTCAAATAAACTCTGAAAAGGTTGAAAGTTGGCATGGCATCATCATTTCACCCACATAGCATGTGCTAAAAAGTTGAGAGGGTTACGACAAAAACTAGATGCACTTCATGTACAAAACGGCCTATTTGATTCGAGGTATCAGGGTTTTGGACGAAAACTCGTCTGTTACAACAGGCATTTCATTTCTTCACATGTAACTGCAGTGATATTCTAGATCAAAGGCATCATCATAATAGTCGTGGAGAGAAAGTATTCACTTCTTCGCTTCTGTCCTTTGCTTATTGCGCCATAACCATGGATAATCTTCATCGTTTAACAGGGTGCTTGGATCAGTCTTGACTTTGAAGGGAGGATTCATGAAACTTTTCATAATCTTCGGATATGTCTGTCTTTCCCTCCACTCCTGCGATGTCTCTATTTCCTGAAAGAACTATGTGGTGTTTTGCCTCATCGTATGATGTGTTCGCTTCCTTACCTTTTCTTTTTCTCGGTTTGGTAGACATGTCCTTCACATAGAAAACCTGCGCCACATCATTTGCTAGGACGAACGGTTCGTCTGTGTACCCAAGATTGTTTAGATCCACTGTTGTCATTCCGTACTGTGGGTCTACCTGTACCCCGCCTCCTGACAGATTGACCCATTTACACTTAAACAAAGGGACCTTAAAATCATGTTCGTAGTCAAGTTCCCATATGTCCACTATGTAACCATAATATGTGTCCTTTCCCCTCTCGGTTACTACATCAAAGCGGACACCGCTGTTTTGGTTGGTGCTCTTTTGATCTTGGTCGATCATGTAAAATCTATTCTCATTTATCTTGTATCCTTTGTAAGTCAATACAGTCGAAGATGGTCCCCTGGACAACAAGTATAGCTCATCACAAACAGTGTTGTCACCTCTGAGACGTGTTTCCAACCAACTGCCGAAAGTCCTGATGTGTTCACATGTAATCCAGTCGTCACACTGCTCTGGGTGTTTGGAGCGCAGACTGTTCTTGTATTCATCAACATACGGGGTCACCAAGGTAAAGTTCTGTAGAACTGTGTACTGTGCTTGAGACAAAGAATGCCCGTCCCTGCATATTATTGAGTCCCCTCTAAGCGTGCCTTTTCCAGTCAATCTCCCATCATATTATGGTTACATAGAATCATGAATAGATAATTAAGTGACCAAATTAATAGAAGTTCATCATCACATTAAAACCAAAGTACATACATAGTTCTCATTGAACAACATATAGTTCTCCCGAGCATCTAATTAATTAAACCATACATTGTAACTATGTAAAACATTTCAATGCGAAAACAAATGCGATCATAATCGCAACCAAGGTAACAATTGATCCAACGGCATAATGATACCAAGCCTCGGTATGAGTGGCATATTTTCTAATCTTTCTAATCTTCAAGTGCATTGCATCCATCTTGATCTTGTGATCATCGACGACATCCGCAACATGCAACTCCAATATCATCTTCTCCTCCTCAAATTTTTTTATTTCTTCCTTCAAGAAATTGTTTTGTTCTTCAACTAAATTAAACCTCTCGATAATAGAGTCGGTTGGAATTTCCGGTACACATACCTCCTAGATAAATAAAATATATGTCACGTTGGTCGGCATAATTTTCATAAACAATAAATGAACCAAATAGATATAAAGATAATATATACTGATAACCCACAAGTATAGGGGATCAATTGTAGCCTCTTTCGATAAGTCAGAGTGTCGAACCCAACGAGGAGCTAAATATAGAACAAATATTCCCTCAAGTTCTATCGACCACCGATACAACTTTACCTAAAACAAGTATGAAACTAGAAGGACTTTGCAGGTGTTGTTGGATAGGTTTGCAAGAATATAAAGAGTACGTAAATAAAAACTAGGGGCTGTTTAGATAAAGATGCAATAAAGTTAGTATAACGAGTGTGGAAAAGTGGTGGTAGTTGTGAAATTGTCCCTAAGTAATTGACTACTTTACTAGACTGATAGCAAGTTTTATGTGGGAGAGGCCACTGCTAGCATGTCATCCCTGACTTGGAATTCTATGCACTTATGATTGGAACTATTAGCAAGCATCCGCAGCTACTAACGTTCATTAAGGTAAAACCCAACCATAGTATTAAGATATATTGGTCCCCCTTCAATCCCGTATGCATCAATTTCTATGCTAGGTTGAAGCTTCTGTCACTCTTGCCCTCCAATACATAGTCCTATCAACATATAACTAACCCTATGGTGTGATCCACGCGCGCGCTCATATGATGGGCACCAAAGGATAGCAACATAACCACAAGCAAATTAAACCAATCATAGCAATTCACCAATTACAAATAGGACAACGAAAATCTACTCAGACATCATAGGATGGCAACACATCATTGGATAATAATATGAAGCATAAAGCACCATGTTCAAGTAGAGGGTACAGCGGGTTGCGGGAGAGTGGACCGTGATACATCTCGAACGTATCTATAATTTATGAGCATTCATGCTATTATATTATCTGTTTTGGATGTTTACAGGCTTTATTATACACTTTTATATTATTTTTGGGACTAACCTATTAACCGGAGGCTCAGCCCATATTGCTGTTTTCTTGCCTATTTCAGTGTTTCGAAGAAAAGGAATATCAAACGGAGTCCAAACGGAATGAAACCTTCGGGAGCATTATTCTTGGAACGGAAGCAATCCAGAAGACTTGGAGTTGAAGTCAAGGAAGCTTCGAGGTGACCACGAGGGTGGGGGGTGCCCCCCCTACTGGGTGCGCCCCCATGTCTCGTGGGCCCCTCGAGGCTCCCCCGACCGACTTCTTTCGCCTATATATTCCCATATACCCTAAAAACATCAAAGCGAACAATAGATCAGGAGTTCCGCCGCCGCAAGCCTCTATAGTCACCAAAAACCTCTCGGGAGCCTATTCCAGCACCCTGCCGGAGGGGGGATCCCTCACGGTGACCATCTTCATCGTCCCGGCGCTCTCCATGACGAGGAGGGAGTAGATCACCCTCGGGGCTGAGGGTATGTACCAGTAGCTATGTGTTTGATCTCTCTCTCTCTCGTGTTCTTGACTTCGCACGATCTTGATGTATCGCGAGCTTTGCTATTATAGTTGGATCTTATGATGTTTCTCCCCCTCTACTCTCTTGTGATGAATTGAGTTTTCCTCTCGACGTTATCTTGTCGGATTGAGTCTTTAAGGATTTGAGAGCACTTGATGTATGTCTTGCCGTGTTTATCTGTGGTGACAATGGGATATCACGTGATCCAGTTGATGTATGTTTTGGTGATCAACTTGCGGGTTCCGCCCATGAACCTATGCATAGGGGTTGGCACACGTTTTCGTCTTGACTCTCCGGTAGAAACTTTGGGGCACTCTTTGAAGTACTTTGTGTTGGGTGAATAGATGAATCTGAGATTATGTGATGCATATCGTATAATCATGCCCACAGATACTTGAGGTGACAATGGAGTATCTAGGTGACATTAGGGTTTTGGTTGAGTTGTGTCTTAAGGTGTTATTCTAGTACGAACTCTATGATAGATCGAATGGAAAGAATATCTTCGTGTTATTTTACTACGGACTCTTGAATAGATCGAGCAGAAAGGATAACTTTGAGGTGGTTTCGTACCCTACCATAATCTCTTCGTTTGTTCTCTGCTATTAGTGGCTTTGGAGTGACTCTTTGTTGCATGTTGAGGGACTGTTGTATAATCTATCTATGTTATTATTGTTGAGAGAACTTACACTAGTGAAAGTATGAACCCTATGCCTTGTTTCGTAGCATTCCAATACCGTTTGTGCTCACTTTTACCACTTGTTACCTTGCTGTTTTTATATTTTCAGATTACAAAAACCTCTATCTACCATCCATATTGCACTTGTATCACTATCTCTTCGCCGAACTAGTGCACCTATACAATTTACCATTGTATTGGGTGTGTTGGGGACACAAGAGACTCTTTGCTATTTGGTTGCAGGGTTGTTTGAGTGAGACCATCTTCATCCTACGCCTCCCACGGATTGATAAACCTTAGGTCATCCACTTGAGGGAAATTTGCTACTGTCCTACAAACCTCTGCACTTGGAGGCCCAACAACGTCTACAAGAAGAAGGTTGTGTAGTAGACATCAAGCTCTTTTCTGGCGCCGTTGCAGGGGAGGTGAGTGCTTGAAGGTATATCTTTAGATCTTGCAATCGAATATTTTTGTTTCTTGTTTTATCACTAGTTTAGTTTATAAAAGAAAACTACAAACAAATGGATTTGAGTTTGTCTCATACGCTTCATCTTTTTAATATCTTTCGTGAGAATGATGGAAAGGAAAATTGTGCTCAATTGCTAGAAGAAGAATGCATTAAAATGCTTGATACTAAATCTTTGAATCATGAGCATGATTGCAATGTTGTTAGTATGAACTCCTTGGATATCCATAGTACTAATGATGATTGCACTAGTTATGATGAAATTGTCTCTTATAAGCATGCAGATTTTTGTGGAGAGCATTGGTTTTGCATAGATACACCAAATAGAGAAGATAGATATTGTAAGAGGCAAAAGCATGTAGAAACTAAATTGTTGCAAGAAAGGCTAAGGGTGAGTGCTGAAGAATTATATTTCCTTCACCGTACTTGTGAACTTTGCAATGAAAGTGGTCATTTACATCTCCGATGCAAATTGTTTCATGATCGAATCGTGTCCAAAAATTGTGATGATTTGATCTCCCTTGCACATTATAATGAACTTAGTTTGCTTATGGGTTACGAAGAAATGAAACGTTTAACTAAATTTCTTCCAGAATTTGCCCGTTATAACCTTCTTGAGTTTGACCTAGAGGAAATTTATATGTATTGCGCGGTGAATTGCATTGAAAATCCTTATATTGCCAATTATATAAAGAAAAGAAAGCAAATAGAAGATGATGATAATACTAATGAAAGGGAAGAGACTTCCTAATCTCCTCCTATTATTTCTTATGATGAATCAGGTAACGAGGAGGAGCTTTCTATTCAACCAATCTCATCAATAAGGAGCTCAAAGAAGAAGGTTGAACTCACACATAATGTGAAGAAGAAAAAGAAAAGAAGGAGCAACAAGGTAAAAAGGTATCCCTCCCAAATGATGTTGCTCCTACTACTCATTGTGATGATGATAATTGCTATACTATTGGTGCTATCCATACTATTGATGATGACAGTGATTATGCTTATGGTATGAAAAGGCCCAAGCTTGGGGAAGCTATGTTTGATAAGGATGAAATATTTGAGAATATATTTGCTGAAATTAATGTTTGTCCCAAGCTTGGGGATGCTACGTTTAATGAAGATGATATTTTTAGCCTCCCAAGGTTTGATATGCAAAGTTGTTATCATGATAGCATGCCTCTTACCTATGATGATTATATTGATGAAAGTGGGTTTGGAAGAGTGTCAAATTTAGGAAGTAGTGATCCTGCTATTTTGGAGGATGTTGAATCTTATTGTGATGAATATGAAAGTGGATTTGGAAGAGTGTCAACTTTATTTAGTGATGATTCCACTATCTTGGAAGAGATTTCAATCGATTATGATGAGAACAAAGTTGCTACTTATGATGATTATTGTGATGAAACTTATGCTATAAAAAGTAGTGATGATTATATTTATAAACCTGTCATGATTATGATTACCGTTTTTCTGAACATTACTCTTTTAATGTGGAAACAATTTATAGTATTCAAGTCTCTTATGATACTCCCACCCTTCCGAATAAGAAGAATTTTGCTTATGTGGAGAGTAGTAAATTTTCTATGCTTATAGATCATGAAAAGAATGCTTTAGGTGCTGGTTATATTTTTGAATTCATTCATGATGCTACTGAAAATTATTATGAAGGAGGAACATATGCTTGTAGGAATTGCAATAATGTCAAGTTTCCTCTCTATGTGCTTAAAATCTTGAAGTTATGCTTGTTTTGCCTTCCTATGCTAGTTGATTGTTGTTCCCATAAGTTTTTTGCTCACAAAATCCCTATGCATAGGAAGTGGTTAGACTTAAATGTGCTAGTCATATGCTTCATGATGCTCCCGTTATGTTTCAATTCTTATCTTTTATGTGAGCATCATTGTCATCATCATGCCTAGCTAGAAAGGTGTTAAAGAAAAGCGCTTGTTGGGAGACAAACCAATATTTACCATTATTGTTTTTGTATGTAAACATGATTATGATACTGTAGTAATCATGTTTTATAGCTTTTGTTTCAATAAAGTGCCAAGTAAGACCTTTAGGATAGCTTACGGTGATAGTTGTGTTGATCCTGCTGAAAATCAGAAACTTTTGCACCCAGTAAATTTGTTTTGATAATTCACAAAAATGTTCTTCTGATACGATTCTTCTTTATCTGGATTTTTACACAAATTTCTTAGGACTTCCTAATTTGGTAGGATTTTTGGGGTTCCAGAAGTATACGTTTGATACATATTACTACAGACTGTTCTGTTTTGATATATTCTGTTTTCTATGTGTTGTTTGCTTATTTTGATGAATCTATGAGTAGTATCGGAGGGTATGAACCCTAGATAAGTTGGAATATAGTAGATATTACACCAATATGAATTTAGAATGAGTTCATTACAGTACCTAAGTGGTGGTTTTATTTTCTTATACTAACGGAGCTTACGAGTTTCCTGTTGAGTTTTGTGTTGTGAAGTTTTCAAGTTTTGGGTAAGGATTCGATGGATTATGAAATAAGGAGTGGCAAGAGCGTAAGCTTGGGGATACCCAAGGCACCCCAAGGTAATATTCAAGGACAACCAAGAGCCTAATCTTGGGGATGCCCCGGAAGGCATCCCCTCTTTTGTCTTCGTTCATCGGTAACTTTACTTGGAGCTATATTTTTATTCGCCACATGATATGTGTTTTGCTTGGAGAGTCATTTTATTTTGTTAGTATTAGCTTGCTGTTATTTAGAATAATGTTTTGTATCTTTAGTTTCAATAAAAATGTCAAGGATAGCCTTTACCATGCTTATTTTGCTAGTATACATGTTGCTGTTTAAAAACAGAAAGTTTACCGTTGTTGCAAAAATTCCCTAGAAAAGTCAGAGAATGGTATAATGTTGAAACTTTTTGCATGTTGAGCTCTGATAAATCTTCTACTGTGAGGTATTTTTCTCATAACTTTTGGAGTTAGGAAAGTATGATGAATCTTGCATTCTTTACAGACTATACTGTTTTGGCAGATTGCTGTTATGGTTGCATTGTTTGCATATGTTTGCTAGTTTAATGATTCTATTTGAGGATAGGAGTATTAAATATGCAGAGACATTTAGTATGCAATGTTGAATAATAATTTTTGTGATTTGTTATAGTAGAAAATGATAAGGTTTTTGCATTTGTTTATACTAACTTATCTCACGAGTTCTTGTTAAGTTTGGTGTGAATGAAGCTTTCGAGATTTAGGAAACCGAGATATAAAAAGAATTAAGGAGACACAAAAGCTCAAGCTTGGGGATGCCCAAGGCACCCCAATATAATATTCCAAGAAGTCTCAAGCATCTAAGCTTGGGGATGCCCCGTTAGGCATCCCACCTTTCTTCTTCAACAACTATCGGTTAGTATCGGTTGAACCTAAGTTTTTGCTTCTTCACATGAGTTGTGCTATCCTTGCAATGTCATTTTATTTTGCTTTGCTTGCTGCTTTAATAAAGTACTTAAGATCTGAAATTCTTAAATGAGAGAGAGTCTTCACATAGCTACTTAATTATTTAGCTACTCATTGATCTTCACTTATATCTTTTTGGAGTAGTTTGTCATTTACTCGTGTGCTTCACTTATATCCTATGAGTAAATGGTTGAATGAGTTTATTGTCATAAATCTGAAATTATATATGTTTCATTTGCTTATCCCATGGGGAGTAATGACTTCACATCTAAGAAGTAGAGGTTGTAAATTTATTGAAGGTTAGCAAACATTGTATTGGTCATTTGAACAATTCATGAAAGAATATTGAAGGAAGGAAGATTTCACATATAAATATACTATCCTAGACATGTTTTATAATTGTGAGCACCCATTAAGTATGGCATGCTAAAGAGTTGATGTTGGACAAGGAAGACAACGTAATGAGTTATGTTTTCTCACATCTCAGTTAAAGTATATTGTCATGGATCAGTCAAACATGTTGAGCTTGCCTTTCCCCTCATGCTAGCCAAAATTCCTTGCACCAAGTAGAGATACTACATGTGCTTCCAAATATCCTTAAACCCAGTTTTTGCCATGAGTGTCCACCATACCTACCTTTATGCAGTATTTACCTACCGTTCCAAGTAAATTCGCATGTGCCAAACTCTAAATCTTCAAATAATAATCTGTTTTGTATGCCCGAATCTCTCATGTAGCGACTAGGGGCTGTCAGTATCTTCCATGCTAGGTGGGTTACTCTCAAGATGAGTGGACTCCGCTCATCATTCACGAGAAAAATGGCTGGTAACCGGGATGCCCAGTCCCATGATCAAAAAGATCAAAATCAAATCAAAAATAATTGCAAACAAAACTCCCCCAGGACTGTTGTTGGTATGGACGGTACCCCATTGTTTCAGATGGCCGTGGAGTGTGATTGTTGGCGGAGGGGGAGTAAAAACTTTACCATTCTGTTTGGGAACCGCCTATAATGTATGTAGTATGGAAGATATTGGGAACTCTTGGTTGTTATGTTGACAATGAGATCATACCTCTCAAAATTATTTATCTCTTTTTCAAAAACGAGCTCTGGCACCTCTGCAAATCACTGCTTCCCTCTGCGAAGGGCCTATATTTTACATTATGCAAGAGTCAAGGTGATCTTCACCTTTCCCTTTTTATTTTATCCTTTGGCAAGCACCTCGTGTTGGAAAGATCCTGATATATATATCCAATTGGATGTAAGTTAGCATGAACTATTATTGTTGACATCACCCAAAGGTGAATACATTGGAGGCAACACTATAAGCCCCTATCTTTCTCAGTGTCCGATTAAAACTCCATAACCATAAGTATTGCGTGAGTGTTAGCAATTGTAGAAGACCATATGATAGTTGAGTATGTGGAGTTTGCTAAATCAAAGCTCTGACATAGACCCTTCCTGAAAATAAGATGAATTGTAATTGTTTGATGACTGAGAATGAAGTTTACTAGTTTTCAAGGAAGTTTATGGTCTATGCTTTAACATGTGAATAGCTTGTTACTTGATCTTCAGAAGTTTTATGAGATGAGCTACTGTTATGACATATAATCATGCTAGAAAAGGTGATTGAAATTATCATTGATCAAACTTCTGCACCTGCTAGCATTCCCACTTCATAAATTCTTTCTTTTATCATTTACCTACTCGAGGACGAGCAGGAATTAAGCTTGGGGATGCTGATACGTCTCCAATGTATCTATAATTTATGAAGCATTCATGCTATTATATTATCTGTTTTGGATGTTTACGGGCTTTATTATACACTTTTATATTATTTTGGGACTAACCTATTAACCGGAGGCCTAACCCATATTGCCGTTTTCTTGCCTATTTCAGTGTTTCGAAGAAAAGGAATATCAAACGGAGTCCAAACGGAATGAAACCTTCGGGGGCGTTATTTTTGGAACGGAAGCAATCCAGGAGACTTGGAGTTGAAGTCAAGGAAGCTTCGAGGTGGACATGAGGGTGGGGGCGCCCCCCCCCTACTGGGCGCGCCCCCTATCTCGTGGGCCCCTCGAGGCTCCCCCGACCGACTTCTTTCGCCTATATATTCCCATATACCCTAAAAACATCGAAGCGAACAATAGATCGGGAGTTCCACCGCCGCAAACCTCTGTAGCCACCAAAATCCTCTCGGGAGCCTGTTCAGGCACCTTGCCGAAGGGGGGATCCCTACCGGTGGCCATCTTCATCATCCCGGTGCTCTCCATGACGAGGAGGGAGTAGATCACCCTCGGGGCTGAGGGTATGTACCAGTAGCTATGTGTTTGATCTCTCTCTCTCTCACTCTCTCTCTCTCTCTCTCGTGTTCTTGACTTTGCACGATCTTGATGTACCGCGAACTTTGCTATTATAGTTGGATCCTATGATGTTTCTCCCCCTCTACTCTCTTGTGATGAATTGAGTTTTCCTCTTGACATTATCTTCTCGGATTGAGTCTTTAAGGATTTGAGAACACTTGATGTATGTCTTGCCGTGTTTATCTGTGGTGACAATGGGATATCACGTGATCCACTTGATGTATGTTTTGGTGATCAACTTGCGGGTTCCGCCCATGAACCTATGCATAGGGTTGGCACACGTTTTCGTCTTGACTCTCCGGTAGAAACTTTGGGGCACTCTTTGAAGTACTTTTTGTTGGTGAATAGATGAATCTGAGATTGTGTGATGCATATCGTATAATCATGCCCACGGATACTTGAGGTGACAATGGAGTATCTAGGTGACATTAGGGTTTTGGTTGATTTGTGTCTTAAGGTGTTATTCTAGTACGAACTCTATGATAGATCGAACGGAAAGAATAGCTTCATGTTATTTTACTACGAACTCTTGAATAGATCGAGCAGAAAGAATAACTTTGAGGTGGTTTCGTACCCTATCATAATCTCTTTGTTTGTTCTCCGCTATTAGTGGCTTTGGAGTGACTCTTTGTTGCATGTTGAGGGATTGTTATATGATCTATCTATGTTATTATTGTTGAGAGAACTTGCACTAGTGAAAGTATGAACCATATGCCTTGTTTCCTAGCATTGCAATACCGTTTGTGCTCACTTTTATCACTTGTTACCTTGCTATTTTTATATTTTCAGATTACAAAAACCTATATCTACCATCCATATTGCACTTGTATCACTATCTCTTTGCCGAACTAGTGCACCTATTGTATTGGGTGTGTTGGAGACACAAGAGACTCTTTGCTATTTGGTTGCAGGGTTTTTTGAGAGAGACCATCTTCATCCTACGCCTCCCACGGATTGATAAACCTTAGGTCATCCACTTGAGGGAAATTTGCTACTGTCCTACAAACCTCTGCACTTGGAGGCCCAACAGCGTCTACAAGAAGAAGGTTGTGTAGTAGACATCAGACCTCTGTAGATAGATGGGGGAAGGTGATGGAGATGTTGGTGAAGATGACAGAGGTGTTGGTGTAGATCACGGTGATGATGATGGCCCCGACGGCGTTCCGGCGCCACCAGGAGAGAGGGGAAGAGAGCCCCCATTCTTCTTCTTCTTCCTTGACCTTATCCCTAGATGGGAGAAGGGTTTCCCCTCTGGTCCATGGTCTCCATGGCGTGGGAGGGGCAAGAGCCCCTCTGAGATTGGATCTCTCTCTCTGTCTCTCTCTGTTTCTGCCTTCAGATTCTGGCTTTTCACCGTTTCTTATATTCCCGGAGATCCGTAACTCCGATTGGGCGGAAATTTTAACACGATTTCTATCCGGATATTAGCTTTCTTGCTGTGAAAGAAGGGCACCAACCGCCTTACGAGGTGCCCTCAACTAAGCTAGTTGGGGTTTCAGCACGAGCACATAGGGATCGAAGATGATCCAAGTAAAAAGCTTCAGGAGTGTGATAGATTTTGAGTGGTTCTTCAACCATTGGTGTAGTAGGTACAACTAATTTTTTTTGGTATTTTGCATTTCCTACCCATAACAAAAGATAGAAAACAACTAAGAACAACAAATAAAAGTTACTTAGTGATAAAGCAAACAAGCACACACGAGAATATTCACCCCACACTATAACTCCCCGGCAACGGCGTCAGAAAAAGGTCTTGATAACCCACAAGTATAGGGGATCAATTGTAGCCTCTTTCGATAAGTAAGAGTGTCGAACCCAACGAGGAGCTAAAGGTAGAACAAATATTCCCTCAAGTTCTATCGACCACCAATACAACTCTATGCACGCTTAATGTTCGCTTTACCTAAAACAAGTATGAAACTAGAAGGACTTTGTAGGTGTTGTTGGATATGTTTGCAAGAATATAAAGAGCACGTAAATAAAAACTAGGGGCTGTTTAGATAAAGATGCAATAAAGTTAGTATAGCGAGTGTGGAAAAGTTGTGGTAGTTGTGAAATTGTCCCTAAGCAAATGACTACTTTACAAGACCGATAGCAAGTTTTATGTGGGAGAGGCCACTGCTAGCATGTCATCCCTGACTTGGAATTCTATGCACTTATGATTGGGACTATTATCAAGCATCCACAACTACTAACGTTCATTAAGGTAAAACCCAACCATAGCATTAAGATATATTGGTCCTCCTTCAATCCCGTATGCATCAATTTCTATGCTAGGTTGAAGCTTCTGTCACTCTTGCCATCCAATACATAGTCCTATCAACATACAACTAACCCTATGGTGTGATCCACACGCGCGCTCATATGATCGGCACCAAAGGACAACAACATAACCAGAAGCAAATTAAACCAATCATAGCAATTCACCAATTACCGATAGGACAACGAAAATCTACTCAGACATCATAGGATGGCAACACATCATTGGATAATAATATGAAGCATAAAGCACCATGTTCAAGTAGAGGGTACAACGGGTTGCGGGAGAGTGAACTTCTGTAGATAGATGGGGGAAGGTGATGGAGATGTTGGTGAAGATGACAGAGGTGTTGGTGTAGATCACGGTGATGATGATGGCCCCGCCGGCGTTTCGGCACCACCGAGAGAGAGGGGGAGAGAGCCCCCTTCTTCTTCTTCTTCCTTGACCTTCTCCCTAGATGGGAGAAGGGTTTCCCCTCTGGTTCATGGTATTCATGGCGTGGGAGGGGCGAGAGCCCCTCCGAGATTGGATCTGTCTCTCTGTCTCTCTCTGTTTCTGCCTTCAAATTCTGGCCTTCCACCATTTCTTATATTCCCGGAGATCCGCAACTCCGATTGGGCTGAAATTTTAACATGATTTCTATCCGGATATTAGCTTTCTTGCGGCGAAAGAAGGGCACCAACCGCCTTAGGGGTGTCCACGAGGGTCAGGGGCGCACCCCCGCCTTGTGGGCCCCTTGAGCATCGTCTCGCGGTTATTCCACTTCCCAAAATTCATAAATATTCCAAAAATAATCTCCATCAGTTTTTATCCCGTTTGGACTCTGTTTGATATGGGTTTTCTGTGAAACAAAAAACATGCAACAAATAGGAACTGGCACTGGGCACTGGATTAATATGTTAGTCCCAAAAATAGTATAAAAAGTTGCCAAAAGTATATGAAAGTTGTAGAATATTGACATGGAACAATCAAAAATTATAGATACGACGGAGACGTATCATATACCACATCCGAATCATAGACATGATGAGGGCCGACAGGGGCGGATACCAAAACCATCACACTAAATAATAAGAAGCAATAATAAAAGTAAGAAATTTATACAAGTATCTATCTAAACATACAAGTAAGAATTTTTTTCCTTTCAGAAGGAAGATAAGAACAAGAGGCTCCCCACGGTGGTGCCGGTGACGAGATCGGCGCGGGCGATCGACGGCGGTGAAGACGGGGACGGGACGTGACAGACCGCTAAACCTAGACAAATATTGAGGAAAATGGAGCTTGGAGGTCGAGCTTGGAGAGGAGAAAGCTTAAGTAGTGTGGCTTGGGCATTCCATCGAACACCTCGCGTGCATAGGAGGTGAGCAAGAGCACCACAAAGCCCTCTCCCCTCGACGTCCAGAAAAAATAGAACAGTGTGCTCTGCTCTTACGCAAGGGGTATATATATTGGCATCTCATTGGTCCCGGTTCATGGCTTGAACCGGTACTAAAGGACACCCTTTGGTCTCGGTTCAAGCCACCAACCGGGGCCAATGGTGGTGGGCTAGGAGCGAGGTCCATTGGTCCCGGTTCGTCCCACCAACCGGGACCAAAGGTGCCAGATGAACCGGGACCAATGCCCCCACGAGGCCCGACAGGCGCCCTGGCCTCACGAACCGGGACCAATGGGCCCATGGGTCCCGGTTCGTGACTGAACCGGGACTAATGGGCTTATCTGGCCCGAACGTAAGCCCTATTTTCTACTAGTGTGGATGAGCCGGAGCACCAAATCTCCTTCTTGAAAAAGTCCTGGTTTTAACCCGGCGGCTATGATAACGACGCAGATCTTGCTGGTAAATCGTCGAACGAGCCGCCGCAAGGTCGCGCTCCTCATCCAACAGGTCAATAGCATCCTGACGTGCTTTCTCATTATCATCTTCAACATAAGCCGCCACACGGGGCGAGTTGTGACGTATGTCACTAGGGAGAACCGCCTCTGCTCCATAAACCATGAAGAAAGGCGTGTAACCAGTAGATCTGTTGTGGGTGGTATTGATACTCCAAAGCACTGAGGGCAATTCTTCCACCCAACAATCCGGCGTCCTCTACAAAGGGACCATAAGCCGGGGTTTGATACCTCTCAAGATTTCTTGATTGGCTCTTTCAGCTTGACCATTAGACTGGGGGTGATCCACCTGAAGGAAATATGCCCTAGAGGCAATAATAAAGTTATTATATATTTCCTCATATCATGATAAATGTTTATTATTCATGCTAGAATTGTATTAACCGGAAACGTAATACATGTGTGAATATATAGACAAACAGAGTGTCACTAGTATGCCTCTACTTGACTAGCTTGTTAATCAAAGATGGTTATGTTTCCTAACCATGAACAAGGAGTTGTTATTTGATTAACAAGGTCACATCATTAGTTGAATGATCTGATTGACATGACCCATTCCGTTAGCTTAGCACACGATCGTTTAGTATGTTGCTATTGCTTCCTTCATGACTTATACATGTTCCTATAACTATGAGATTATGCAACTCCGTTTGCGGAGGAACACTTTGGGTACTACCAAGCGTCACAACGAATCGGGTGATTATAAAGGAGTACTACAGGTGTCTCCAAAGGTAGATGTTGGGTTGGCGTATTTGAGATTAGGTTTTGTCACTCCGATTGTCGGAGAGGTATCTCTGGGCCCTCTCGGTAATACACATCACTGAAGCCTTGCAAGCATTACAACTAATGAGTTAGCTGTGAGATGATGTATTACGGAGCGAGTAAAGAGACTTGCGTGCGAGATTGAACTAGGTATTGGATACCGACGATCGAATCTCGGGCAAGTAACATACCGATGACAAAGGAACAACGTATGTTGTTATGCGGTCTGACCGATAAAGATCTTCGTAGAATATGTAGGAGCCAATATGGGCATCCAGGTCCGCTGTTGGTTATTGACCGGAGGCGTGTCTCGGTCATGTCTACATTGTTCTCGAACCGTAGGGTCCATGCACGCTTAAGGTTTCGATGGATGTTATATTATGAGTTTATGTATTTTGATGTACCGAAGAAGTTGAGTCCGGATGTGATCACGGACATGACGAGGAGTCTCGAAATGGTCAAGACATAAAGATTGATATATTGGAAGCCTATATTTGGAGTTCGAATGGTTCGGTGAAATCGGATTTTCTTAGGAAAACCGGGGTTACTGGAACCCTCCGGAGGCTATTGGGCCTTAGTGGGCCTCGAGGAGAAGAGGAGGGGCCGGCCGGGGGTGGCGCGCCCCTCCCCTAGTCCGAATAGGACAGGAGGGGGCGGCCCTTCCTTCTTCTCCCTCCCCCAATCCTACTCCAACTAGGAGGGGGAGTCCTACTCGGTGGGAGTAGGACTCCTCAGCGCCTCCTCTAGGGCGGCCGCACCCCTTGCTCCTTTATATCTGGGGCAGGGGGCACCCTAGAACACACAAGTTTGATCTACGGATCGTTCCTTAGCCGTGTCGGTGCCCCCTCCACCATATTCCACCTCGGTCATATCGTCATGAAGCTTAAGCGAAGCCTCTGCGATAGAACATCAAGATCGTCCTGCGCCGTCGTCTTGTGGAACTCTCCTCGACACTCGGCTGGATCGAGTACGAGGGGCGTCATCGAGCTGTCGTGTGTCAAGAACTCGGGCGCCGAGTAATGGCGCCGGGATCGGTCGGATCGCGAGGAGAACGTCGACTACTTCCTCTATGTTGTGATCGCTTCGCCCGGTCTCACGAGGGTGCGAGACAACACTCCCCTCTCGTTGCTATACATCACCATGATCTTGCATGTGCATAGGAAATTTTTGAAATTACTCGTTCCCCAACAGTGGTATCCGAGCCAGGTTTTATGGTTTGATGTTTTGCACGAGTAGAACACAAGTGAGTTGTGGGCGATACAAGTCATACTACCTACCAGCATGTCATACTTTGGTTCAGCGGTATTGTGAGATGAAGCGGCCCGGACCGACATTACGCAGACGCTTACGCGAGACTGGTTTCACCGCCTCGAGCACTCGTTGCTTAAAGGTGATTGGCGGGTGTCTGCTCTCTCACTTTAGTTGAACTGAGTGTGGCTACGCCGGTCCTTGAGAAGGTTAAAGCGAGTCTATTTGAAATATCGTTGTGGTTTTGATCGTAGGTGAGATTGGTTCTTGCTTAAGCCCGTAGCAGCCACGTAAAATTTGCAACAACAAAGTAGAGGACGTCTAACTTGTTTTTGCAGGGCATGTTGTGATGTGATATGGTCAAGGCGTGATGCTATATTTTATTGTATGAGATGATCATGTTTTGTAACGAAGTTATCGGCAAGCTGGTAGGAGCCATATGGTTGTCGCTTTATTGTATGAAATGCAATGCATACTGTAATGCTTTACTTTATCACTAAGCGGTAGCGATAGTCGTAGAAGCATAAGATTGGCGAGGCGACAACGATGCTACGATGGAGATCAAGGTGTCGCGCGGTGGCGATGGTGATCATGATGGTGCTGCGAGATGGAGATCACGAAGCACAAGATGATGATGACCATATCATATCACTTATATTGATTTGCATGTGATGTTTATCTTTTATGCATCTTATCTTGCTTTGATTGGCGGTAGCATTATAAGATGATCTCTCACTAAATTATCAAGAAGTGTTCTCCCGAGTATGCACCATTGCCAAAGTTCGTCGTGCCCGGACACCACGTGATGATCGGGTGTGATAAGCTCTCGTCCATCTACAACGGGTGCAAGCCAGTTTTGCACACGAGAATACTCGGGTTATACTTGACGAGCCTAGCATATGCAGATATGGCCTCGGAACATGGAGACCGAAAGGTCGGCGTGAATCATATAGTAGATATGATCAACATAAGATGTTCACCATTGAAAACTACTCCATTTCACGTGATGATCGGTTATGGTTTAGTTGATTTGGATCATGTGATCACTTAGATGACTAGAGGATGTCTGTCTAAGTGGGAGTTCTTAAGTAATATGATTAATTGAACTTAAATTTATCATGAACTTAGTCTGGTAGTATTTTGCAAATTATGTTGTAGATCAATAGCTCGCGTTGTTGCTTTCATATGTTTATTTTCATATGTTCCTAGAAAATTGTGTTGAAAAATGT
The DNA here is from genome assembly GCA_021437245.1 of Aegilops speltoides. Lineage (NCBI taxonomy): Eukaryota > Viridiplantae > Streptophyta > Magnoliopsida > Poales > Poaceae > Aegilops > Aegilops speltoides. The sequence goes on from CM038142.1 coordinate 408,729,472, forward strand.
TAGTAGCAATGATGCGGATTGGATTCGCGATCGAGGTTTATCCTCAATCTGCCTGTAAGAATTATGTCCTTAATGCACCGCTAGGTGACAGACCTATTGCAGGAGCGGATCGAGGCGTTATGAGCGTTTGGCTAGCTCAATATGATGACTACTTGATAGTTTTGTGCACCATGCTTTATGGCTTAGAATCGGGACTTCAAAGATGTTTTGAACATCATGGACCATATGAGATGTTCCAGGAGTTGAAGTTAATATTTCAAGCAAATACCCGAGTTGAGAGATATGAAGTCTCCAACAAGTTCTATAGCTAAAAGATGGAGGAGAATCGCTCAATTAGTGAGCATGTGCTTAGATTGTCTGGATACTACAATCGCTTGAATCAAGTGGGAGTTAATCTTCCAGATAAGATAGCGATTGATAGAATTCTCTAGTCACCATCACCAAGTTAGTAGAACTTCATGATGAACTATAGTATGCAAGGGATGATGAAAATGATTCCCGAGTTTTTCATGATGATGAAATTGATGAAGGTAGAAATCAAGAAAGAACATCAAGTGTTGATGGTTAACAAGATCACTAGTTTCAAGAAAAGGGCAAAGGGATAGAAGGAACTTCAAGAAGAGCGGCAAGCAAGTTGTTGCTCAAAGTGAAGAAGCCCAAGTCGGACCTAAGCACGAGACTAAGTGCTTCTACTTGCAAAGGGACTGGTTCTTTGAAGCGAACTACCCCAAGTATTTGGCGGATAAGAAGGATGGCAAAGTAAACAAAAGTATATTTGATATACATGTTATTGATATGTACTTTACTAGTGTTTATAGCAACCCCTCGGTATTTGGTACTGGTTGGTTGCTAAAAGTAGTAACTCAAGCAGGAGTTGCGAATAAGCGAAACTAGTTAAGAGTGAAGTGACGATGTGTGTTGAAAGTAGTTTCAAGATTGATATGATCATCATCGCACACTCCCTATACTTTCGGGATTAGTGTTGAACCTAAATAAATGTTATTTGGTGTTTGCGTTGAGCATGAATATGATTTGATCATGTTTATTGCAATCTGGTTATTCATTTAAGTAAGAGAATAAACTGTTGTTACATTTACATGAATAAAACCTTATATGGTTACACACCCAATGAAAATGGTTCATTGGATCTCGATCGTAGTGATACACATATTCATAATATTGAAACCAAAAATGCAAAGTTAATAATGATAATGCAACTTATTTGTGTACTTGCCGTTTAGGTCATATTGGTGTAAAGCGCATGAAGAAACTCCATCTTGATGGGATTTTGGAATCACTTGATTGTGAATCACTTGATGCTTGCGAACCGTGCCTTTTGGGCAAGATGACTAAAACTCCGTTCTTGAACAATGGAACAAGCTCTTGACTTATTGGAAATAATACATACCGATGTATGCGATCCAATGAGTGTTGATGCTCGTGGCAAGTATCGTTATTTTCGACCTTCACAAGATGATTTGAGCAGATATGGGTATATCTACTTGATGAAACATAAGTCTGAAATAGTTGAAAGGTTCAAAGAATTTGAGTGAAGTGGAAAAATCATCGTAACAAGAAAATAAAGTTTCGCAATCTGATCGCGGAGACGAATATTTGAGTTCTGAGTTTGGTCTTCAATTAAAACAATGTGGAATAGTTTCACAGCTCACGCCACGGAACACCACAATGTTATGGTGTGTCCAAACATCGTAACCGCACTTTATTGGATATAGTGCAATCTATGATGTTTCTTCTTGATTTACCAATATCGTTTTGGGATCATGCATTAGAGACAGCTGCATTCACGTTAAATAGGGCACCATCTAAATCCGTTGAGGCGACACTATATGAGCTGTGGTTTAGCAAGAAACCAAAGTTGTCGTTTCTTAAAGTTTGGGGCTGCAATGCTTATGTTAAAAAGTTTCATCTGATAAGCTCAAACCCAAATCGAGAATGCGTCTTCATAGAATACCCAAAGGAAATTATTGGGTACACCTTCTATCACAGATCCGAAGGCAAAACATTTGTTGCTAATAAATGGATCCTTTCTAGAGAAGGAGTTTCTCTCGAAAGAAGTGAGTGGGAGGAAAGTAGAACTTGATGAGGTAACTGTACCTGTTCCCTTATTGGAAAGTAGTTCATCACACAAATCTGTTCTTGTGACTACTATAACAATTAGTGAGGAAGCTAATGATGATGATCATGTAACTTCAGATCAAGTTACTACCGAACCTCGTAGGTAAAAGCAGTGAGATCCGCACTGAGTAGTACGGTAATCTTGTTACGGAGGTTGTGTTACTTGACCATGACAAACCTACGAACTATGAGGAAGCGATGATGAGCCAGATTCCACAAAATGGTTTGAGGCCATGAAATCGAGATATGATCCATGTATGAGAACAAAGTATGGACTTTGATGGATTTGCCCGATGATCGGCAAACCATAGAAAATAAATGGATCTTCAAGAGGAAGACGGACATTGATAGTAGTGTTACTATCTACAAAGCTAGACTTGTCGAAAAAGGTTTTGACAAAGTTCAAGATGTTGAATACAATGAGATTTTCTCACTCGTATCGATGCTTAAAAGTCTGTCCGAATCATGTTAGCAATTGCCACAATTTATGAAATTTGGCAAATGGATGTAAAACTGCATTCTGAATGGGTTTTGGGAGGAAGAGTTGTATATGATGCAACCGAAGGTTTTATCGATCCAAAGGAGCTAACAAAGTGTGCAAGCTCGGCGATCCATCTATGGACTGGTGCAAGCATCTCGGAGTTGGAATATACGCTTTGATGAGTTGATCAAAGCATATAGTTTTATCTGAGACTTACGGTGAAGCATGTATTTACTAAAAAGTGAGTGGGAGCACTACAGCATTTACGATAAGTATATGTGAATGACATATTGTAGATCGGAAATAATGTAGAATTATTCGCAAAGCATAAAGGAGTGTTTGAAAGGAGTTTTTCAAAGAAAGACCTCGGTAAAGCTACTTACATATTGAGCATCAAGATCTATAGAGATAGATCAAGGCGCTTGATAAGTTTTTCAATGAGTACATACCTTGACAAGATTTTGAAGTAGTTCAAAATAGAACGATCAAAGAAAGGGTTCTTGCACGTGTTACAAGGTGTGAAATTGAGTAAGACTCAAAACCCGACCACGGCAGAAGATGGAAAGAGAATGAAAGTCATTCCCTATGCCTTGGCCATAGGTTCTATAAAGTATGCCATGCTATGTACCAGATCTATTGTATACCCTACCTTTGAGTTTGGCAAGGAAGTACAATAGTGATCTAGGAGTAGATCACTAGACAGCGGTCAAAATTATTCTTAGTGGAATAAGGATATGTTTCTCGATTATGGAAGTGACAAAAGGTTCGTCCGTAAAGGGTTACGTCGATGCAAGTTTTGACACGATCCGGATGACTCTAAGTCTCGATCTAGATACATATTGAAAATGGGAGCAATTAGCTAGAGTAGCCGCATGCGAGCATTGTAGACATAGAAAAATTGCAAAATACATAACGGATCTGAATGTGAAAGACTCGTTGACTAAGACTCTCTCACAAGCAAAACATGATCACACCTTAGTACTCTTTGGGTGTTAATCACATAGCGATGTGAACTAGATTATGAATCTAGTAAACCCTTTGGGTGTTGGTCACATGGCGATGTGAACTATGGGTGTTAATCACATGATGATGTGAACTATCGATGTTAATCACATGGTGATGTGATCTAGATTATTGACTCTAGTGCAAGTGGGAGACTGAAGGAAATATGCCCTAGAGGCAATAATAAAGTTATTATATATTTCCTCATATCATGATAAATGTTTATTATTCACGCTAGAATTGTATTAACCGGAAACGTAATACATGTGTGAATATATAGACAAACAAAGTGTCACTAGTATGCCTCTACTTGACTAGCTTGTTAATCAAAGATGGTTATGTTTCCTAACCATGAACAAGGAGTTGTTATTTGATTAACAAGGTCACATCATTAGTTGAATGATCGATTGACATGACCCATTCCGTTAGCTTAGCACACGATCGTTTAGTATGTTGCTATTGCTTCTGAAGGAAATATGCCCTAGAGGCAATAATAAAGTTATTATTTATTTCCTTATTTCATGATAAATGTTTATCATTCATGCTAGAATTGTATTAACCGGAAACATGATACATGTGTGAATGCATAGACAAAACAAGATGTCACTAGTATGCCTCTACTAGACTAGCTTGTTAATCAAAGATGGTTATGTTTCCTAACCATGAACAAAGGAGTTGTTATTTGATTAATGAGGTCACATCATTAGTAGAATGATCGATTGACATGACCCATTCCCTTAGCTTAGCACACGATCGTTTAGTATGTTGCTCTGCTTTTATCCATGACTTATACATGTTCACCTGTAACTATGAGATTATGCAACTCCGTTTACGGAGGAACACTTTGGGTGCTACCAAGCGTCCTGGCGTAATCTGGGTGATTATAAAGGAGTACTACAGGTGTCTCCAAAGGCGGATGTTGGGTTGGCGTATTTGAGATTAGGTTTTGTCACTCCGATAGTCGGAGAGGTATCTCTGGGCCCTCTCGGTAATGCACATCACTTAAGCCTTGCAAGCACTACAACTAATGAGTTAGTTGTGAGATGATGTATTACGGAACGAGTAAAGAGACTTGCGGTAACGAGATTGAACTAGGTATTGGATACCGACGATCGAATCTCGGGCAAGTAACATACCGATGACAAAGGGAACAACGTATGTTGTTATGCGGTCTCGACCGACAAAGATCTTCGTAGAATATGTAGGAACCAATATGGGCATCCAGGTCCCGCTGTTGGTTATTGACCGTGAATTGTTCTAGGTTATGTCTACATTGTTCTCGAACCGTAGGGTCCGCTGCGCTTAAGGTTTCGATGGCGGTTATTATGAGTTTATGTATTTTGATGTACCGAAGGAGTTGAGTCCGGATGTGATCACGGACATGACGAGGAGTCTCGGAATGGTCGAGACATAAAGATTGATATATTGGAAGCCTATGTTTGGAGTTGGAATGGTTCGGGGCGGCGGAATTTATTGAGTACCGGAGGTTACTGGAACCCCGGGATGTAAATGGGCCTCGATGGGCCTTAGTGGAAAGGAGAAGGGCAGCCCTAGGAGGGCGCGCCCCCCCTTCCCTAGTCCTACTAGGACTAGGAGAAGGGGGCCCCCTCTCTCTTTCCCCCTCAGGAATCCTAGTCCAACTAGGATTGGGGGAATCCTACTCGGAGGAGTAGGACTCCCTGCGCGCCCTCCTTGGCCGCCGCCCCTCCCCTTGCTCCTTTATATCTGAGGCAGGGGGCACCTTGGAACACACAAGTTGATCGTGAGATCGTTCCTTAGCCGTGTCGGTGCCCCTCCACCATATTCCACCTCGGTTATACCGTCATGAAGCTTAAGCGAAGCCCTGCACAGTGAAACATCAAGATCGTCACCACACCGTCGTCTTGTGGAACTCTCCCTCGACACTCGGCTGGATCGAGTCGAGGGACGTCATCGAGCTGTCGTGTGTCAAGAACTCGGGCGCGAATGAGTTGGCGCGGGATCGGTCGGATCGCGAGGAGAACGTCGACTACTTCCTCTACGTTGTGATCGCTTCGCCGGGTCTACAAGGGTATGTGGACAACACTCTCCCTCTCGTTGCTATACATCACCATGATCTTGCGTGTGCGTGGGAAAATTTTGAAATTACTCGTTCCCCAACAAGTGGCATCCGAGCCTAGGTTTTTCTATGGTTTGATGTTTTGCACGAGTAGAACACAAGTGAGTTGTGGGCGATACAAGTCATACTACCAACCAGCATGTCATACTTTGGTTCAGCGGTATTGTGAGATGAAGCGGCCCGACCGACATTACGCGTGCGCTTACGCGAGACTGGTTTCACCGCCACGAGCACTCATTGCTTAAAGGTGACTGGTGGGTGCTGTCTCTCTCACTTTAGTTGAACCGAGTGTGGCTCGCCCGGTCCTTGAGAAGGTTAAAGCGGAGTCTATTTGACGAAATATCGTTGTGGTTTTGATGCGTAGGTGAGACTGGTTCTTGCTTAAGCCCGTAGCAGCCACGTAAAATTTGCAACAACAAAGTAGAGGACGTCTAACTTGTTTTTGCAGGGTATGTTGTGATGTGATATGGTCAAGGCGTGATGCTATATTTTATTGTATGAGATGATCATGTTTTGTAACGAAGTTATCGGCAATGGCAGGAGCCATATGGTTGTCGCTTTATTGTATGCAATGCAATCGCATACTGTAATGCTTTACTTTATCACAAAGCGGTAGCGATAGTCGTAATAGCATAAGTTTGGCAAGGCGACAACGATGCTGCGATGGAGATCAAGGTGTCGCGCGGTGGCGATGGTGATCATGGTGGTGCAACAAGATGGAGATCATGAAGCACAAGATGATGATGACCATATCATATCACTTATATTGATTTGCATGTGATGTTTATCCTTTATGCATCTTATCTTGCTTTGATTGACGGTAGCATTATAAGATGATCTCTCACTAAATTTTCAAGAAGTGTTCTCCCGGTATGCACCGTTGCCAAAGTTCGTCGTGCCCGGACACCACGTGATGATCGGGTGTGATAAGCTCTCGTCCATCTACAACGGGTGCAAGCCAGTTTTGCACCTGAGAATACTCGGGTTATACTTGACGAGCCTAGCATATGCAGATATGGCCTCGGAACACGGAGACCGAAAGGTCGGCGTGAATCATATAGTAGATATGATCAACATAAGATGTTCACCATTGAAAACTACTCCATTTCACGTGATGATCGGTTATGGTTTAGTTGATTTGGATCACGTGATCACTTAGATGACTAGAGATGTTTTTCTAAGTGGGAGTTCTTAAGTAATATGATTAATTGAACTTAAATTTATCATGAACTTAGTACTGATAGTATCTTGCTTGTTTATGTTTGATTGTAGATAGATGGCTCGTCTTTGTTGTTCCGTTGAATTTTAATCGTTCCTTGAGAAAGCAAAGTTGAAAGATGATGGTAGCAATTACGGATTGGGTCCGTAATTTGAGGATCATCCTCATTGCTGCCTGGAAGAGCTACGTCTGGATGCACCGCTAGGTAGCGACTGCTTCTTTGGAGCAACGCCAGATGTTATGAGCGTCTGGCGAGCAAAGCTGATGACTACTCTATAGTTCGATGTGCCATGCTTTACGGCTTAGAACCGGGACTTCAACGACGTTTTGAGCGTCATGGAGCATATGAGATGTTCCAGAGTTGAAGTTAATATTCCAAAGAATGCGGATTGAGAGATATGAAGTCTCCAATAAGTTCTATAGCTGCAAGATGGAGGAGAATAGTTACATTAGTGAGCATATACTCAGAATGTCCGGGTACTACAATCACTTGACACAATTGGGAGTTAATCTTCCGGATGATTGTGTCATTGATGAATTCTCCAATCACCGCCACCAAGCTACAAAGGCTTCGTGATGAACTATAATATGCAAGGGTTAGTAAAGACTATGCTCGAGCTCTTCGCAATGCTAAAGGCTGCGGAGGTAGAAATCAGAAGGAGCATCAAGTGTTGATGGTCAATAAGACCACTAGTTTCAAGAAGAAAGGCAAAGGGAAGAAGAAGGGAATCTCAAGAAGAACAGCAAGCAAGTTGTTGCTCGGGAGAAGAAACCCAATTCGGCCCTAAACCTGAAACCGAGTGCTTTTACCGCAAGCGACTGGTCCTTTGAAGCGGAACTGCCCCAAGTATTTGGCGGATAAGAAGGATGGCAAGGTGAACAAAGGTATATGTGATATACATGTTATTGATGTGTACCTTACTAGAGCTCGTAGTAGCACCTGGGTATTTGATCTTGGTTCCGTTGCTAATATTTGCAACTCAAAGCAGGGGACTACTGATTAGCGAACTCGGCAAAGGGCGAGGTGACGATGCGCGTGGGAAATGGTTCCAAAGTCGATGTGATCGCGATCGGCACGCTACCTCTACATCTACCTTCGGATTAGTTTTAGACCTAAATAATTGTTATTTGGTGCTGCGTTGAGCATGAACATTATATCTGGATCTTGTTTGATGCGAGGCGGTTATTCATTTAAATCGAGAGAATAATGGTTGTTCTATTTATATGAGTAATATCTTTTATGGTCATGCACCCTTGAGGAGTGGTCTATTTCTTATGAATCTCGATAGTAGTGATACACATATTCATAATGTTGAAACCAAAAGATGCAGAGTTGATAATGATAGTGCAACTTATTTGTGCAATTGCCGTTTAGGTCATATCGATTGTAAAGCGCATGAAGAAACTCCATCTTGATGGATTTTGGAGTCACTTGATTATGAATCACTTGGCACTTGAACCGTGCCTCATGGGCAAGATGACTAGAACACCGTTCTCGGTACTATGGAGAGAGCAACAGATTTGTTGGAAATCATACATACTGAGATGTATGTGGTCCGATGAATATTGAGGCTCGTGGCGGATATCGTTATTTTCTCACCTTCACAGATGACTTAAGCGGATATGGGTATATCTACTTAATGAAACATAAGTCTGAAACGTTTGAAAAGTTCAAAGAATTTCAGAGTGAAGTTGAAAATCATCGTAACAAGAAAATTAAGTTTCTACGATCGATCGTGGAGGTGAATATTTGAGTTCTGAGTTTGGTCTACATTTGAAACAATGTGGAATAGTTTACAACTTACGCCACCGGAACACCACAGCGTAATGGTGTGTCGAGCGTCGTGTCGCACATTACTAGATATGGTGCGATCTATGATGTCTCTTCTGATTTACCGCTATCGTTTTGGGGTTATGCTCTAGAGACAGCCGCATTCACCTGAATAGAACACCGTCGAAATCCGTTGAGGCGACACCTTATGAACTATGGTTTAGCAAGAAACCAAAGTTGTCGTTTCTTAAAGTTTGGGGATGCGATGCTTATGTGAAAAAGCTTCAACTGATAAGCTCGAACCCAAATCGAATGTGTCTTCATAGGATACCCAAAGGAGACAGTTGGGTACACCTTCTATCACAGATCCGAAGGCAAGACATTCGTTGCTAAGAATGGATCCTTTCTAGAGAAGGAGTTTCTCTCGAAAGAAGTGAGTGGGAGGAAAGTGGAACTTGATGAGGTAATAGTACCTTCTCCCTTACTTGAAAGTAGTTAAATCGCGAAACCAGTTTACGAGACACCTACACCAAGTAGTGAGGAAGTTGATGATGTTGATCATGAAACTTGAGATCAAGTTCTCGAGAACCTCGTAGATCAACCGAGTAAGATCCGCACTGAGTGGTGCGGTAATCCTGTTTCGGAAGTCATGCTACTAGATCATGATGAACCTACGAACTATGAAGAAGCGATGGTGAGCCCAGATTCCATAAAATGGCTTGAGGCCATGAAATCGAGATGGGATCCATGTATGAAAACAAAGTATGGACTTTGGTTGACTTGCCCGAGGGTCGGCAAGCAATAGAAAACAAGTGGATCTTCAAGAAGAAGACAGACGACGGTAATATTATTGTCTACAAAGCTCGACTTATGCAAAGGGTTTTCGACAAGTTCAAGGGATTGACTACGATGAGACCTTCTCACCCGTAGCGATGCTTAAGTCCGTCCGAATCATGTTAGCAATTGCGCATTTTATGATTATGAAATTTGGCAAATGGATGTAAAGCGCATTCTGAATGGATTTACGGAAGAAGAGTTGTATATGATGCAACCGAAGGTTTTATCGATCCAAAGGAGCTAACAAAGTGTGCAAGCTCCAATGATCCATCTATGGACGGAGTTGGAATAAGCGCTTTGATAGTGTGATCAAAGCATTTGGGTTTGTCAGACTTTTGGAGAAGCCTGTATTTACAAGAAAGTGAGTGGGAGCTCTGTAGCATTTACGATATTATATGTGGATGACATATTACTAATCGGAAATGATATAGAATTCTGGATAGCATAAAGGGATACTTGAATAAGAGTTTTTCAATGAAAGACCTCGGTGAAGCTGCTTACATATTGGGCATCAAGATCTATAGAGATAGATCAAGGCGCTTAATTGGACTTTCACAAAGCACATACCTTGACAAAGTTTTGAAGAAGTTCAAAATGGATCAAGCAAAGAAAGGGTTCTTGCACGTGTTACAAGGTGTGAAGTTGAGTCGGACTCAATGCCCGACCACTGCAGAAGATAGAGAGAAAATGAAAGATGTTCCTATGCTTCAGCCATAGGCTCTATCATGTATGCAATCTTGTGTACCAGACTGATGTGTGCCTTGCTATAAGCCTAGCAGGAGGTACCAAAGTAATCCAGAGTGGATCCTTTGGACAATGTCAAGAACATCTGAAATACCTGTGATAAATGTTTATTATTCACGCTAGAATTGTATTAACCGGAAACGTAATACATGTGTGAATATATAGACAAACAAAGTGTCACTAGTATGCCTCTACTTGACTAGCTTGTTAATCAAAGATGGTTATGTTTCCTAACCATGAACAAGGAGTTGTTATTTGATTAACAAGGTCACATCATTAGTTGAATGATCTGATTGACATGACCCATTCCGTTAGCTTAGCACACGATCGTTTAGTATGTTGCTATTGCTTCCTGAAGGAAATATGCCCTAGAGGCAATAATAAAGTTATTATTTATTTCCTTATTTCATGATAAATGTTTATCATTCATGCTAGAATTGTATTAACCGGAAACATGATACATGTGTGAATGCATAGACAAAACAAGATGTCACTAGTATGCCTCTACTAGACTAGCTTGTTAATCAAAGATGGTTATGTTTCCTAACCATGAACAAAGGAGTTGTTATTTGATTAATGAGGTCACATCATTAGTAGAATGATCTGATTGACATGACCCATTCCCTTAGCTTAGCACACGATCGTTTAGTATGTTGCTCTGCTTTTATCCATGACTTATACATGTTCTGTAACTATGAGATTATGCAACTCCGTTTACGGAGGAACACTTTGGTGCTACCAAGCGTCTGGCGAATCGGGTGATTATAAAGGAGTACTACAGGTGTCTCCAAAGGCGGATGTTGGGTTGGCGTATTTGAGATTAGGTTTTGTCACTCCGATAGTCGAAGAGGTATCTCTGGGCCCTCTCGGTAATGCACATCACTTAAGCCTTGCAAGCACTACAACTAATGAGTTAGTTGTGAGATGATGTATTACGGAACGAGTAAAGAGACTTGCGTAGCGAGATTGAACTAGGTATTGGATACCGACGATCGAATCTCGGGCAAGTAACATACCGATGACAAAGGAACAACGTATGTTGTTATGCGGTCTCGACCGACAAAGATCTTCGTAGAATATGTAGGAACCAATATGGGCATCCAGGTCCGCTGTTGGTTATTGACCGTGAATTGTTCTAGGTCATGTCTACATTGTTCTCGAACCGTAGGGTCCGCACGCTTAAGGTTTGATGGCGGTTATTATGAGTTTATGTATTTTGATGTACGAAGGAGTTCGAGTCCGGATGTGATCACGGACATGACGAGGAGTCTCGGAATGGTCGAGACATAAAGATTGATATATTGGAAGCCTATGTTTGGAGTTCGAATGGTTCCGGTGGCGAATTCTGAATTTATCTGAGTACCGGAGGTTACGGAACCCCGGGAGGTAAATGGGCCTCGATGGGCCTTAGTGGAAAGGAGAAGGGCAGCCCTAGGAGGGCGCCCCCCTTCCCTAGTCCTACTAGGACTAGGAGAAGGGGCCGCCCCTCTCTCTCTTTCCCCCTCAGGAATCCTAGTCCAACTAGGATTGGGGGAATCCTACTCGAGAGGAGTAGGACTCCCTTGCGCGCCCTCCTTGGCATGGCCCCTCCCCTTGCTCCTTTATATACGGGGCAGGGGGCACCTTAGAACACACAAGTTGATCGTGAGATCGTTCCTTAGCCGTGTGCGGTGCCCCCTCCACCATATTCCACCTCGGTTATACCGTCATGAAGCTTAAGCGAAGCCCTCGCACCGTGAAACATCAAGATTGTCACCACGCCGTCGTCTTGTGAAACTCTCCCTCGACACTCGGCTGGATCGAGTCTGAGGGGCGTCATCGAGCTGTACGTGTGTCAAGAACTCGGGCGTCGGAGTGGCGGCGCCGGGATCGGTCGGATCGCGAGGAGAACGTCGACTACTTCCTCTACGTTGTGATCGCTTCGCCGGGTCTACAAGGGTATGTGGACAACACTCTCCCCTCTCGTTGCTATACATCACCATGATCTTGCGTGTGCGTAGGAAAATTTTTGAAATTACTACGTTCCCCAACACTTCCTTCATGACTTATACATGTTCCTATAACTATGAGATTATGCAACTCCCGTTTGCCGGAGGAACACTTTGGGTACTACCAAACGTCACAACGTAACTGGGTGATTATAAAGGAGTACTACAGGTGTCTCCAAAGGTAGATGTTGGGTTGGCGTATTTCGAGATTAGGTTTTGTCACTCCGATTGTCGGAGAGGTATCTCTGGGCCCTCTCGGTAATACACATCATTGAAGCCTTGCAAGCATTACAACTAATGAGTTAGCTGTGAGATGATGTATTACGGGCAGTAAAGAGACTTGCGATGTAGCGAGATTGAACTAGGTATTGGATCTGACGATCGAATCTCGGGCAAGTAACATACCGATGACAAAGGAACAACGTATGTTGTTATGCGGTGATCGACCGATAAAGATCTTCGTAGAATATGTAGGAGCCAATATGGGCATCCAGGTCCGCTGTTGGTTATTGACGGAGGCGTGTCTCGGTCATGTCTACATTGTTCTCGAACCGTAGGGTCCCACGCTTAAGGTTTCGATGGTTGTTATATTATGAGTTTATGTATTTTGATGTACCGAAGAAGTTGAGTCCGGATGTGATCACGGACATGACGAGGAGTCTCGAAATGGTCGAGACATATAGATTGATATATTGGAAGCCTATATTTGGAGTTGGAATGGTTCCGGTGAAATCGGGATTTTACTTGAAAACCGGGGTTACAGAACCCTCCGGAGGCTATTGGGCCTTAGTGGGCCTCGAGGAGAAGAGGAGGGGCCGGCCGGGGGTGGCATGCGCCTCCCCCTAGTCCGAATAGGACAAGGAGGCGCCCCTTCCTTCTTCTCCTCCCCCAATCCTACTCCAACTAGGAAGGGGAGTCCTACTCGGTGGGAGTAGGACTCCTCAGCAGCGCCTCCTCTAGGGCGGCCGCACCCCCTTGCTCCTTTATATCTGGGGGGGGGGCACCCTAGAACACACAAGTTTGATCTACGGATCGTTCCTTAGCCGTGTCGGTGCCCCCTCCACCATATTCCACCTCGGTCATATCGTCATGAAGCTTAAGCGAAGCCTGCTGCGATAGAACATCAAGATCGCCACCACGCCGTCGTCTTGTGGAACTCTCCCTCGACACTCGGCTGGATCGAGTCGAGGGGCGTCATCGAGCTGTGCGTGTGTCAAGAACTCGGGGGCGTCGGAGTAATGGCGCCAGGATCGGTCGGATCGCGAGGAGAACGTACGACTACTTCCTCTACGTTGTGATCGCTTCCGCTTCGGTCTACGAGGGTACGTAGACAACACTCTCCCCTCTCGTTGCTATACATCACCATGATCTTGCGTGTGCGTAGGAAATTTTTTGAAATTACTACGTTCCCCAACACCACCGACGACACATCAAGCCGGATATGCTCTTGTTGACATAATTCTTTTCATTGCACCCTTAGACAGATTAGTGCCATTTATCAGTAATGATACTATGAGGGTGTCCAAAATTAAACATCACCTTTTTGATGAATTGAACCGATGTTGCTGCATCACATTTGTTGACCGGCTCAGCTTCAACCCACTTTGTAAACTTGTCAACAGCTACTAGGAGATGAGTCTTTTTGTCCTTGGAACTTTTGAAAGGCCCAACCATATCCAGCCCCCAGACTACAAACGGCCAAGTAATTGGAATCATCCTCAATTCTTGAGCCGGCACATGAGCTCGTCTTGAACTTTTTTGGCATCCGTCACATTTACTGACCAAATCCTCTGCATCAGCATGAGCCGTCAGCCAATAAAACCCATGACGAAAAGCCTTAGATACGAGAGACTTAGAGCCGGCATGATGGCCGCAATCTCCTTCATGAATCTCCCTTAAAATTTCATGGCCCTCCTCAGGAGAAATGCATCGTTGAAGCACCCCTGTAACACTGCATCTGTGTAGCTCACCATTGACAATAGTCATTGACTTAGACCTCCGGTTTATTTGTCTAGCCAAGGTTTCATCCTCAGGTAACTCACCCCGGATCATGTAAGCCAAATATGGAATAGTCCAATCAGGAAGAACATGGAGAGCCGCCACCAACTGTGCCTCTGGGTCAGGAATTGCAAGATCTTCCTCCGTGGGCAATTTAACTGATGGGTTATGCAAAACATTGAGGAAAACATTAGGGGCACCGGCTTACATTGAGACCCCAGCCGGCTTAAAGCATCAGCAACTTCATTTTTCCTGCAATCAGCATGCTCCACTTGATAACCTTTGAAGTGACCAGCAATAGTATCAACCTCTCGGCAATAAGCCGCCATGAGTTGATCCTTTGAATCCCAAATTCCTGACACCTGCTGAGCCACCAAGTCTGAGTTGTCAAAACACCTCACCCGGCTTAGATTCATCTCTTCAGCCATCCGAAGACCATGGATTAAGGCTTCATACTCAGCTGCATTGTTAGTACAAGGGAACATCAACCTTAAAACATAACAAAATTTATCACCTCGCGGGGAAGTCAATATAACTCCAGCCCCCAAGCCTTCTAATTGCCCGGATCCATCAAAATGAATAGTACAATATGTGCTATCCGGCTTATCCTCAGGCATTAGCAATTCCGTCCCATCATTAATGAAATCCACAAGTGCTTGAGATTTTATAGTCGTCCGAGGCACATACTGTTGGGGAACGTAGTAATTTCAAAAAATTTCCTACGCACACGCAAGATCATGGTGATGCATAGCAACGAGAGGGGAGACTGTTGTCTACGTACCCTCGTAGACCAAAGCGGAAGCGTTGACGCAACGTAGAGGAAGTAGTCGTCGTCCTCTGGTCCAACCGATCCAAGCACCGTTACTCGGCACCTCCGAGTTCTTGACACACGTACAGCTCGATGGCGCACCCCGATCTCCGATCTAGCAGAGGCGTTAGGGGAAGTTCCGTCAACCTGACGGCGTGGTGGCGATCTTGATGTTCTCTGTCGCGCAGGCTTCGCCTAAGCACCGCTACAATATGACCGAGGTGTAATATCGTGGGGGGCACCGCACACGGCTAAGAGCGATCTCAATGATCAAATTGTGTGTCTAGGGTGCCCCCTACCCCGTATATAAAGGAGGGAGGGAGGAGGTGGCGGCCCAAGGGTAGCGCCATAGGGAGGGGAAACCTACTCCAAGTAGGTTTCCCTCCTTTCTAATCCAAGATGGAGGGAAGGAAGGAGTAGTAGTAGTAGGAAGGAAGAGGGGAATGAGAGAAGGAAAGGGGGCGGCCCCTTCCCAGTCGGATTGGGCTTGGGGCGCGCCTCCCTTGCTCCTTCTCCTCCCTTCCACTAGGGCCCAATAAGGCCCATATACTTACGGGGGTTCGGTAACCTCCCGACTCGGTATATTCCCAAACTCTCCCGAACCTTTCCGGTGTCCAAATATATCCGTCCAATATATCAATCTTTATGTCTCGACCATTTGAGACTCCTCGTCATGTCCGTGATCACATCAGGGACTCGAACAAACTTCGGTACATCAAAATACATAAACTCATAATAAAGCATCATCGAAACCTAAGCGCGTGCGGACCCTACGGTTCGAGAACAATGTAGACATGACCGAGACACGTCTACGGTCAATAACCAATAGCGGACCTGGATGCCCATATTGGTTCCTACATATTCTGCGAAGATCTTTATCGGTCAAACCGCACAACAACATCGTTGTTCCTTTGTCATCGGTATGTTACTTGCCCGAGATTTGATCGTCGGTATCAATACCTAGTTCAATCTCGTTACGGCAAGTCTCTTTACTCATTCCGAATGTCGTCATCTCATAACTAACTCATTAGTTACATGCTTGCAAGGCTTAGGTAATGAGTATTACCGAGAGGGCCCAGAGATACCTCTCCCAGGCAATCGGAGTGACAAATCCTAATCTTGAAATATGCCAACTCAACATGTACCTTCGGAGACACCGTAGTACTCCTTTATAATCACCCGATTACGTTGTGACGTTTCAGTAGTACCCAAAGTGTTCCTCCGGTAAATGGGAGTTGCATAATTCTCATAATTACTGAGGAACATGTATAAGTCATGAAGAAAGCAATAGCGAATACTAAGCGATCAAGTGCTAAGCTAGCAGGATGGGTCATGTCAATCACATCATTCTCCTAATGATGTGATCCCATTTAATCAAATGACAACACATGTCTATGGTTAGGAAACATAACCATCTTTGATTAATGAGCTAGTCAAGTAGAGGCATACTAGTGACTATATGTTTGTCTATGTATTCACACATGTATTATGTTTCCGGTTAATACAATTCTAGCATGAATAATAAACATTTATCATGATATGAGGAAATAAATAATAACTTTATTATTGCCTCTAGGGCATATTTCCTTCACATACTTCAAACCATGGGGTCCAAGCTCAATGGCCCACTTGGCTACCCGACCTGTAGCTTCTCTGTTTTGAATAATATCCCGCAAAGGAGCAGAACTAACCAAAGTGATGGGATGACCAAGGAAATATTGTTTCAACTTATGGCTAGCCATGAACACGCCATAAACCAATTTCTGCCAATGTGGGTATCTCTGCTTAGACTCAATGAGCACCTCACTGACATAATAAACCGGCCTTTGAACCGGATACTCCTTGCCTTACTCTTTCCTTTCAACCACAAATGCCACACTGACGGCTCTGTTGCTTGCAACCACATATAAAAGCAAGGGCTCCTTCTCAATAGGAGCTGCCATAACCGGCAGTTCGGCCAACTGTCTCTTAACACTACTAGAAATCACCATATTTCCGACGGTGAAATCTATTAGCCGACGGGCCGTCGGTTATTACTAGAATAGCCGACGGTAGTATCAATGGCCGATGGTTATTGGCAACTCACACATATTACTACTAATAGCCGACGGTATAACAGATTACCCGACGGTGAAAATCCAACTCTCGGATATCCAATTTAATGCCCGACAGTTCAATATAATATTCGACGATTTTAGTTACACCCACGTGGATTACATGTAATGCCTGACGGTGAAATTTAATACTCGAAGGTGAAAACAAAACTCTCACTTATGAGTGATAATGGCCGACGGTACAAGTGTGACTCTCGGTTATTTGAGTAAATACCCGACGGGGTATAGCAATAACCGACGGTTAACTTTCACTTTCGATGATATGTTTCAATGGACAACATCGATAAACATCTGGAATGACCGATGTTATATACCAGATTTTCTAGGAATTGAGATCTAGCATTTCTATTTTAAGTGCATTATATTGTTTCCACAATTAATATGTATGATGCTTAATAAAATTGGTATTAAACAATACAAATAGGAGAAGCTCTTGTTCGTCGGTGAACATGGCTTCGATTAACCAGGTATGTTGATGAGAGATGTTAGTGTGTCAACTTGATCAATAAGTAGCAGTAAGCAAGTGTCAAAACTACAAGTAGAAGAGTCACTGCTTGTGTTGGCTTTAACTATTATGAAATTGAAAATATTAATTGTACCTCATAGGTCTGAATATGGTCGAAGTAGGATGGTTTAAAAATTGGTCTGAATGAATAGGAAAATTGCTCCAAAACAATACGAACAAGATGTTTCTTTAAATGGCATGTGTTTGAAAATGCGCACTTACAAAGTACCATGAAGTAATAATTAATATCGTAAATTATAATAAACATGCATTCAATATTTCAAAATTAAGAAACTGAACTATGTGAGAAACCTAAAAATATAAATGTGGTACTTTTGAAAGAAAATCACTCCCAAAAAATAAATAAGATGGTTCTTGGAATAACGACACGGCTCGAGAAAGAACTGAAGGAGCATGATTCAAACTCAAGACCATAAGGTCTAACTCTAGCGACTTTACTAGTAAGGTGTCAAAAGAGTTGTGATTCATGTGCCTTGATTTTCTTATACATAGGCGCTCTCTCCAGCGTAGGGAGCCAAAGTGCATAACCGATTCACCCAATCGCCTCGGTCCTCCTCTCAACACCGGTTGTTGCTTAGACATACAATACCTCGACCTCACCTCTCTCAACACGGTGTCCACCTAGATGTATCGCGTGTCCTCTTGTGACTCTCCTTCCTCTCCTCCGTCACCAATAATCCTACATCAAGGGACAACAATGGACCTTAACGGGCTCCCTTCTAAATTAACTCCCCATTTTCATTAATATGATTGACATTAATGTATTTTTATTCAAGTTTTAACTATTTCAATAACATACACTGAATTTACTCCGTTGTATTTGAAGGGATGAAATATAAACAGGAACAATGTTCTAATGTGTATATACATCCTCCGTTTCTAAATATTTATCTTTTTAGAAATTTCAACAAGCGACTACATACGGAGCAAAATGAGTAAATTTACGCTCTAAAATGTGTCTATATACATTCGTATGTGGTAGTCCATTTAAAATCCTAAAAAGACAAATATTTAGGAACGGAGAGAGTAGAATATAAGAAAGAAAATCCCAAGTGTGTTTACACGGGCGGCTGAAAAAAATTCAACCCATAAGGCGCCAAGAGAAGTTCTAAATAGCCCACACCGCATCGAACTTGGTTTCTGTAACCACCTATGGCCTGGTCGTGGTCCTCGTGGAGGATGGAGACATTTTCTCCTCTCCCTCCTCCCGTAGTAACCAGTCCACTAGATCTTGTCTCTCACCAGTTCTAGCGGCGCGCCGCAGCACTCGGCGATCTACGACGCTATGTTAGTGCATCCGCTACTCTCTCTCTCCCCGGAATTTCATCTCTCCTCTCGCCTTTGTCAACAGCCCGATCATAGCCTCCGAAGATGAGGCTCGTCAGGAAGATGCACGGGAAGGGGCCAACTCAAGCAATGGGCCAGCAGGCCGGCCCATGCGCAGCAAGAAGCTTCCCCAATGGCTTGCAAGCCCAAACTGGGCCCGCTAAGCGGGTGTAATGGTAGCTAGCGCTTAAATAGTGGGGATCGACTCGATGAGAGGACGGGAAGGAAGAGGAGGCTGCGGCCTGGATAGCGTGTGTGTGTGATTTGTATTCAGAACAGCTGTGTGGGTGGTTGGGAGGACAGCTAAATCGAATTCGAATCTAGATTCCATCCATGGAGGTAGCGGGTTCCTCACATCTGGTACTCGGAGCTTTTTGATCCTGGAGATCCCTAGCCACATCCACGCCACGCGCTTCAAGCTCCAGCAGCGGAGCGCTGCCATGGACAAGCTGTCGTCCGAGGGGCAGCAGATCCAGGAGCTGCTGCGGGCGGACTTTGCCGAGGTGCTGGATCGACGTTTCAAGGCGCATGGCGAGGATATCATCAAGTCCGTCGGCACCATGCTCAAGGAGACGACGACGGCGCTCGACGGCCTCATCACGGCGCGAATCAACGGTGCCAGGTCCGAATTCAACCTCGACGTCGGGCAAATTCGTGCGGATCTCGAGCGTGGCGGCAAGGAGGACGTCCCGTGCAAGCAGACGAGCCCGTCGACAAGCAAGGAAGTTGGGGGCCACCGCGATTCGACAGCGGCTGATCCCCTTGGCTTCGACAAATTTCACCGGGGGAAAGCACATCAGGTCTATGTGCCTCCTCCGGTCAGAGGTGCGCGCGAGTCCGTTTCTCCCCGTGAAAATTTTTCCCCTCGCGAATTTGCTGTTCCGGACGTTTCTGACATGTACCAATCTGCTCCCCGTGTGGAACTTCCGCGTTTCGATGGTTCAAATCCGCAACTGTGGCAATCGCGTTGCAAGGATTGTTTCAAGCTATGGGGCACCCCAGCAACCAGGTGGATTTCCTACGCCACATCTCAATTTGACGGTGCGGCAGCCAGATGGCTCGAGGCAGTACAACGCAGATCACCGAACTTGTCCTGGCCAGAATTTTGTCAGTTATTGTTGAATCGATTTGGTCGCAATCAGCATCAGACTCTGGTGAGACAGATGTTCAGAATAGCTCAGGAATTGTCAGTTTCAGATTATGTGGAACGATTCGCGGAACTGTATGACCAGCTTTCAGCTTATGAGGATGTTCCAGATAGTTTGTACTATACCACTCGTTTCATTGATGGCCTCAAGCCGGGTGTAAGGATGTCAGTGGCATTGCAGAAACCCCAGGATTTAGACACAGCTTATGACATAGCGTTGCTCCATGAGGAATTAAGTGAAACAAACTCTTCTCAGTTTCCGTTCAAGAAGACAATGACAACTGCTTCAGTAGTTCCAAGAGTTTCAGTTGCTGTTGACAGGAGGCCAGTCGAGAGCAACAAAAGTGGTTCTCCAGAAGATAAGTGGAGCACTTTGCGCACTTACAGGAAATCAAAAGGGTTATGTTTCACTTGTGGAGAGAAGTGGTCCAGGGATCATCAGTGCAAATCCTCTGTTCAACTCCATATAGTACAGGAGATGATTGAACACATCCAAAACACAGCTTCAATATGCCAGGAGTCATCTGATAGTGACTCTGACAATCTGATGTTACTGTCGGCAGCAGCTTGTTCAGCTGAATCAACCCCATTAACAATGAAACTTCAAGTTACTGTTTGTGGCCAGGTTCTCACATTTCTAGTGGACTCTGGCAGCACCTTCCTTCCTCAACTCTTCTCTGGCTGCACTGTTGCCAAATGTGCAAGAGGTTTGACCTATAACAGTGAGAGTAGCAGGGGGTGCTAAGCTGTACTGCTCCCAAATTGTAAGGCAATGTAGCTGGTCTTGTCAGAGCAATGAATTCAAATCTGAGTTCAGATTCCTGCAGTTAGGCAACTATGATGGGATTTTGGGACTCGACTGGCTGGCAAACCATAGTCCAATGGTCATAGATTGGGATCAAAAGTGGTTTTCATTTCAATCCCAGGGGAAATGGATTACATTACATGGTGTGTCACCTGATGACTGCAAGTTTACAGTTATGAGTGTTGAACTGGTTGAACCAGAGGATAAGGAAAACAGTTCTCACATTCCTGAAGTACAAGCTCTATTGGAAAATTCTCATCTGTTTTTGAAGAACCAAAAGGATTGCCACCTAGGAGACAGTATGATCACACAATTCCATTAATACCAGGTGCAACACCAGTGGCTGTCAGACCATACAGAGTACCTCCTCACTTAAAAACAGAGATGGAAAAACAAGTTAAGGAATTGCTCCAAAATGGAATGATCAGACTCAGTCGAAGTCCTTTTTCATCCCCTGTTTTGATGGTCAAGAAGAAGGATGGCACCTGGCGCATGGTAGTTGACTACAGGCATTTAAATGCTATAACAGTAAAAGGAAAATATCCTATACCTGTGATAGATGAACTGCTGGATGAACTGCATGGTGCTTGTTGGTTCACTAAACTGGATTTAAGGGTAGGATATCATCAAATCAGGATGGCTCCAGGAGAAGAATTTAAAACTGCATTTCAAACTCATGAAGGTCATTATGAGTTTTTGGTTATGGGTTTTGGATTATCTGTAGCTCCTGGTACCTTCCAGGGTGCAATGAATTCTGATCTACCTGCACTAAGGGAATTTGTTCTGGTGTTCTTCGATGATATCCTGATTTTCAGTAAAACCTTGGAAGAACATCTGTTACATGTGGAAAAAGTCCTCAGTACTTTGCAAGAAAAGCAGTGGAAGGTCAAATTGAGCAAGTGTTCTTTTGCACAACATCAAATTGCTTATTTAGGTCATGTCATCAGTGAAAAAGGGGTTTCTACTGACCCTTCCAAGATTTTGGTAGTTCAGAATTGGCCCACTCCTGTCAATGTAAAAGAAATCAGAGGATTCTTGGGTCTCACTGGATACTACAGAAAATTCATAAGAAACTATGGTGTGATTAGTAAACCTTTAACTGAACTGTTGAGGAAGGGCGCACTGTTTGTGTGGACTCCAGCTGCTGAAACTGCCTTTACTACTCTCAAGGAAGCCTTGGTGCAAGCACCTGTGTTAGCACTTCCTGATTCCTCCTTGCCATTTGTACTGGAGACTGATGCTTGTGACACTGGTATAGGAGCAGTACTTATGCAAAAAGGGCATCCTCTAGCATTTGTCAGCAGAGCTTTGGGGCCAAAGAACAGAGGGTTGTCTGTTTATGAAAAGGAATATCTAGCTATTCTCTTAGCAGTGGAATAGTGGAGGCCTTATTTGCAGTTTCAAGAATTTGTGATTAAAACAGATCAGAAAAGCTTAACCCATTTATCTGATCAAAGGCTGCATACACCCTGGCAACAGAAAGTGTTCACCAAACTATTGGGCCTCAATTACAAGATCTTATATAAAAAGGGTACAGACAATTCTGCTGC
The DNA here is from genome assembly GCA_021437245.1 of Aegilops speltoides. Lineage (NCBI taxonomy): Eukaryota > Viridiplantae > Streptophyta > Magnoliopsida > Poales > Poaceae > Aegilops > Aegilops speltoides. The sequence continues at coordinate 408,752,022 of CM038142.1, forward strand.
ATATGCCTTATCCAGGAGACCTCACCATACATCTCAGCTCATGACCATTTCCTCTTCTCAACCTTCTTGGCTGCAAGAAATAGTTGACAACTATAAGAAAGATCCTAAGGCTCAGGAATTGTTGCAACAGTTGGATGTAGACCCAAATTCCAAACCCTCATATACATTGGTTAATGGATTGATCAGGTACAAAAATTGCATTTGGATTGGCAATGATGAACAACTGCAAGCTAAGATTTGCAATGCTTTCCATGCTACTCCAGTAGGTGGACACTCTAGGTTCCCTGTAACTTACAAAAGAATTCAGGCCCTGTTCAAGTAGTCAGGCATGAAAATTCTTATCAAGGACTTTGTGCAATCTCGTGTTATTTGCCAAAAAGCCAAGCCTGAGAGGATTAATTATCCTGGGTTGTTGTCACCTTTGCCAGTCCCAAATAAGGCCTGGGAAACAGTAACTATGGATTTCATCTCTGGCCTTCCTCCTTCAGATCACTTTGACTGCATAATGGTTGTCATTGATAAGTTCACCAAGTATGGCCACTTTATTCCAGTCAAACATCCTTACAATGCTCCTAAGATTGCTGAACTCTTCTTGGATAACATCTACAAATTGCATGGCATGCCCTTATTTGTGGTATCAGATAGAGACCCTGTGTTTACTAGTCAGTTCTGGCAAATTATTACAAAAAGGACTGGAGTAACTCTGAACATGAGCACTGCCTATCATCCAGAAACAGATGGTCAAACTGAGAGAGTAAATCAACAGATTGAATGCTTCCTCAGATGCTTTATTTCAGCTCATCCCAAGAAATGGAGCAAATGGTTATCTCTTTGTGAGTTTTGGTACAATACAAATTGGCACTCTTCCTTGGGAAAATCTCCTTTTGCTGTCTTGTATGGCCAAGAACCAAGATATTTCGGTGTTACAGCTCAAGATACTATTGCCCCTCAAGATGTCCAGCAATGGCTTGATTCCAGAGCTATGGTGCAAGCTTCGGTCAGACAACATTTGTTGCGTACTCAGCAGAGAATGAAGATGCAAGCTGATAAGAAAAGAACGGATCGCGTGTTTGCTGCTGGTGATATGGTTTTTCTGAAACTTCAACCTTACGTCCAACAATTTGTGGCTTCCAGGACTAACCAGAAGTTATCTTTTCGCTACTTTGGGCCATTTCAAGTGCTAGAGCGTATTGGTGAAGTGGCATATCGACTGGATCTTCCTCAAGACAGCAAGGTACACCCCGTGTTCCATGTCTCGCAACTGAAACAATTCATCTCTCCCAAATATGCAGTTCAGCAAGTTCTTCCTGCACCTGAGCATGCTCTGCGAGTTCCCGTACGAATACTGCAACATCGTATGTGGCGCAAGAACAGTCGATCTATAGCCCAGGTCCTGGTGGAATGGAGTGGTGAACCTCAAACAGCGCCGACTTGGGAAGACAAAGATGCCCTGCGCCAGTTGTTTCCGCGTGCATCGGCTTGGGGACAAGCCGATTCTCAAGAACGGGGGGATGTCAGCAGCCCGATCATAGCCTCCGAAGACGAGGCTCGTCAGGAAGATGCGCGGGAAGGGGCCAACTCAAGCAATGGGCCAGCAGGCCGGCCCATGCGCAGCAAGAAGCTTCCCCAGTGGCTTGCAAGCCCAAACTGGGCCCGCTAAGCGGGTGTAACGGTAGCTAGCGCTTAAATAGTGGGGATCGACTTGATGAGAGGACGGGAAGGAAGAGGAGGCTGCGGCCTGGATAGCGTGTGTGTGTGATTTGTATTCAGAACAGCTGTGTGGGTGGTTGGGAGGACAGCTAAATCGAATTCGAATCTAGATTCCATCCATGGAGGTAGCGGGTTCCTCACAGCCTTGGTCTCTTCTACCTTCTCTTTCTGCAGCGAGATCAACGCGAGCGGTGGTGGCGAGCAACAACGAGAGGTGGTGGCGAGCAACAACGAGCGGCTGCGCGGGCTGATGGGGAGCTGCCGCCCTGGCTGATGCTCGAGCGGGCAGCGTCTTTGATGGGCGGCGGCAACGGAGATAATGAGTTGTGTTACTGCTCTGTTCTCGTTCACTGCGAGGTCAAGGAGGCGGATATCCATGTCGGCTTCATCCAAGGTCAAGCTTACCACGACCACCCCACCACCAAGCAAAGCGAACAACCACATCACGGTGCCAAGGTATCCAACTCTTATCCTCTTTCTTTCTCTCTCCGTCCTCTTTTTCATTGAAGTAACCCTTCACGGGTGATGTGGCTGTAATCCATATCTTCCTGTTTGCAAGTCTCTCGGTTCAATAATGCATAGTAACTTGGATGATGGAAATGATTGTAATGGACTAGCCTTAATTACGATATATATGAACTGAATTTTTAATGTGTTTATTATAGCCCGATTCAGACTCGAAATTGGATTTGCATGGGGAAGTGATGCCTCTAACCAACATGGCTGAGCAGTAAGAATTCTGCAGCATCTTATGTTAGTAATCACTTAATTGCTTGAAAATACATCGAAATAGTAATTTTAAATAACTAGTACTCCAAATAAACAAGGAAGCCTGCATTACTAAACTCTCGTGGATAGTCGACTCTACTAGTAATCCTCATAAAAATTCAGAGTACAAACTGTACTTTCATCTTTTGTTGTTACTAATCACAATTTTTATCGTATTTTTTCTTGTCTCATTTCATATCATATTATAACATACGCATGCCCAAAGAAAGGACATGACAAAAGCGCTTGCTTTCAGATTTAGTCTTGGGCTTGTAGATAATGGGAAGCAATCTTTGGAGGAAAGTCGCAATGATGGAAGATATCTATGGTCGTGAGCATAGTATGAGGGGCAAAAAGACATAAGTGATTCTACCAAGTGAAGTTATGAAGCTCGAGTGTTGACGGTGTTTGATATCTTTGTACTATGTGTCTATAGAATATTGTTAAAAACATTTTGTTCTAGTTACTATTTTCTTCATTCGATGAATTGTTAAGGTTCAAAGTGATTTGGATCTCAATCTTGTTGCGCTTTGAACATCTTGAGATTGTAAAAAATATAATTCATCTTTTGTCATTTCGAACGGATATATTGATCTACAAGCAGTTCTGACGTAATCTCGTGATTGTGAAATTTGCACTTTGTGCAATAGATCTAAAATGGTTTCTTTTATTATATGCTTATATAAGTGATGATAGCAAGCATGACTAAATAATACAACCTAGTGGGATTGTCAAATTGTTAGTAATTATAAATATTGACAGTATTTGCTGAACACTTGGCTACAACAATGTCCAACAGTGTATGCACAATGTCAGCAATTATTATTCCCGATGGTGTTAGGCCACCTCTAGGCTATAACCATATCGACAGGACATATATACCGTAGGCCATTGTCAACGCTATAGGGAGAGAAACACCGTCGGAAAATACATAATCGACGGGTATTGTCGGCTATAGTCGGCCTTGCCGAACCATCGTGGAGGCGGCTGCCGCTTAAGACATGGCTGACGGCTCACCGTCGGTTTTACACCGTAGGCAAAGAAGATAACTGACAGTACCATCGGCTATTATAGTAATGGCCGACCAAGCAAGGCCGACGGGAGATAGCCGACGGTGCACCGTCGGTTATAGTTATACCCGATGGTGAACTTAAATATCCGACGGGGATTCCACCCTCGGTTATATTGGGAAATCTAGTAGTGTAAGCGCTTCAAACGCCTCGTTAGTAGCATCACTCCAGACAAAATTATCTGTCTTCTTCATCATTTGATACAAAGGGATAGCCTTCTCTCCCAGGCGGCTTATAAACTGGCTCAAGGCTGCAATACAACCCGCCAATCGCTGGACATCGTTGATACATGCCGGCTTAGCCAAAGAAGTGATAGCCTTGATTTTCTCTGGGTTAGCTTCAATGCCTCTCTTAGAAACCAGGAAACTCAATAGTTTGCCCGCTGGCACGCCGAAGACACACTTGGCCGGGTTAAGCATCATTTTATAAACCGGGAGATTATCAAAGGTCTCTTTTAGATCATCTCTCAAGGTCTCTTTCTTCCTGGATTTCACAACAATATCATCAACATAGGCGTGAACATTGCATCCAATCTGGCCATGGAGGCAATTCTAAATACACAACTGGTAAGTCGCCTGGGCACTCTTGAGCCCAAAAGGCATAGACACATAGCAGAAGGCTCCAAAGGGAGTGATGAAAGATGTCTTCTCCTGGTCCTTAACTGCCATCTTGATCTGATGATAACCAGAATAAGCATCCAAAAAACTCAAACGCTCACAACCCGTCGTAACATCAATAATTTGATCAATACGAGGGAGAGAAAAATGGTCAGTCGGACAGGCCTTATTAAGGTCTATATAATCCACACACATACGCCAAGTGCCGTTTTTCTTAAGCACCATCACCGGGTTAGCTAACCACTCACAATGAAAGACTTCAATGATGAATCCAGCAGCCAAGAGCCAGACCACTTCTTCACCAATTGCCTTGCGCCTCTCTTCATTGAAACGACAAAGAAACTGCTTGACCGGCTTAAACTTTGGACCAATATTAAGAGTGTGCGCAGCAAGTTCCCTCCGTACACCTGGCATGTCAGAGGGTTTCCATGCAAAGATGTCCCGGTTCTCACGGATGAACTCGATGAGCGCGCTTTCCTATTTCAGATCCATATTAACACTGATGCTGAACTGTTTGGACGAGTCACCAGGAACAAAATTGACCAACTTAGTGTCGTCTGCCGACTTAAACTTCAATAGGGGGTCATTCTCTATAGTTGGCTTCTTCAAAGGTGTCATATCCGCCGGGTCAACATTATCTTTATAAAACTTCAACTCCTCGGTGGCACTGGCCGACTCAGCGTACACAACATCACCCTCTTCACAATCCAGAGCAATCTTCCTATCACCATGCACCATGATGGTGCCCTTATGACCCGGCACTTTAAGCTGCAAATAAACATAACAAGGCCCTGCCATGAATTTGGCGTAAGCCGTCCGCCCGAACAAAGTGTGATACGTGGTTTTGATCTTGACCACCTCAAAGGTCAATTTCTCAGCTCTGGAATCATGGTCATCTCCAAAGGCTACCTCCAGGGTTATCTTACCCACTGGATACGCCGACTTACAAGGCACCACCCCGTGAAAAATAGTAGAAGATGTCTTAAGATCTTTGTCAGTCAAATTCATACGACGAAAAGTCTCATAGTAAAGGATATTGATACTGCTGCCCCCATCCACGAGTACCTTTGGAAGCTTATAACCACCTACCTGAGGAGCAACCATCAATGCCAATTGACCCGGATTGTCAACCCAGGGCGGGTGATCCTCACGGCTCCATATGATAGGCTGCTCAGACCACCTCAAATATCGAAGCACCGTCGGCTCAACTGAGTTCACCGCCCGCTGATACGTCTCCATCGTATCTATAATTTTTGATTGTTCCATGCCAATATTATTCAACTTTCATATACTTTTGGCAACTTTTTATACTATTTTTGGGACTAACATATTGATCCAGTGCCCAGTGCCAGTTCCTGTTTGTTGCATGTTTTATGTTTCGCAGAAACCCTATATCAAACGGAGTCCAAACGGGATAAAAATGGATGGAGCTTATTTTTGGAATATTTATGATTTTTGGGAGGAAGAATCAACGCGAGACGGTGCCCGAGGTGGCCACGAGGCAGGGGGCGCGCCCCTGACCCTCGTGGGTCCCTTGTAAGGCGGTTGATGCTCTTCTTTGGCCGCAAGAAAGCTAATTTTTGGAAAAATATCTGGGCGAAGGTTTCAATCCAATCGGAGTTACGAATCTCCGGATATAAAAGAAACGGTGCCAGGGAAGAATCCGAGAACGCAGAAACAGAGAGAGACAGCGAGACAGATCCAATCTCGGAGGGGCTCTCGCCCCTCCCACGCCATGGGAGCCAAGGACTAGAGGGGAAACCCTTCTCCCATCTAGGGAGAAGGTCAAGGAAGAAGAAGAAGAAGGGGGCTCTCTCCCCTTGCTTATGTGGCGCGGAACACCGCCGGGGGCCATCATCATCACCGCGATCTACACCAACACCTCCGCCATCTTCACCAACATCTCCATCACCTTCCCCCATCTATATTCAGCGGTCCACTCTCCCATAACCCTCTGTACCCTCTACTTGAACATGGTGCTTTATGCTTCATATTATTATCCAATGATGTGTTGCCATCCTATGATGTCTGAGTAGATTTTTGTTTTCCTATCGGTGATTGATGAATTGCTATGATTGGTTTAATTTGCTTGTGGTTATGTTGCTGTCCTATTGTGCCCTCCGTGTCGCGCAAGCGTGAGGGATTACCGCTGTAGGGTGTTGCAATACGTTCATGATTCTCTTATAGTGGGTTGCTTGAGTGATAGAAGCATAAACCCGAGTAAGGGGGTTGTGGCGTATGGAATAAAGGGGACTTGATGCTTTAATGCTATGGTTGGGTTTTACCTTAATGATCTTTAGTAGTTGCGGATGCTTGCTAGAGTTCCAATCATAAGTGCATATGATCCAAGAAGAGAAAGTATGTTAGCTTATGCCTCTCCCACATAAATCTTGCTATCGGTCTAGTAAAGTAGTCAATTGCTTAGGGACAATTTCACAACTCCTACCACCACTTTTTCACACTCGCTTTATTTACTTTATTGCTTCTTTATCTAAACAGCCCCTACTTTTTATTTACGTGTTCTTTACTATCTTGCCAACTTATCCAACAACACCTACAAAGTACTTCTAGTTTCATACTTGTTCTAGGTAAAGCGAACACTAAGCATGCGAAGAGTCGTATCAGTGGTAGATAGGACTTGAGAGAATATTTGTTCTACCTTTATCTCCTCGTTGGGTTCGGCACTCTTACTTATCGAAAGAGGCTACGATTATCCCCTACACTTGTGGGTTATCAAGACCTATTTCTGGCGCCGTTGCCGGGGAGTCATAGCGTGGGGTGAATATTCTCGTGTGTGCTTGTTTGCTTTATCACTAAGTAATTTTTATTTGTCGTTCTTAGTTGTTTTCTATCTTTAGTTATGAAATGCAAAATACCAAAAAAAATTAGTTGTACCTACTGAAGGAAATATGCCCTAGAGGCAATAATAAAGTTATTATTTATTTCCTTATTTCATGATAAATGTTTATCATTCATGCTAGAATTGTATTAACCGGAAACATGATACATGTGTGAATGCATAGACAAAACAATATGTCACTAGTATGCCTCTACTAGACTAGCTTGTTAATCAAAGATGGTTATGTTTCCGACCATGAACAAGGAGTTGTTATTTGATTAACAAGGTCACATCATTAGTAGAATGATCGATTGACATGACCCATTCCCTTAGCTTAGCACACGATCGCTTAGTATGTTGCTACCGCTTTTATCCATGACATATACATGTTCCTGTAACTATGAGATTATGCAACTCCGTTTACGGAGGAACACTTTGGTGCTACCAAACGTCACAACGAATCGGGTGATTATAAAGGAGTACTACGGTGTCTTCAAAGGCGATGTTGGGTTGGCGATTTCGAGATTAGGTTTTGTCACTCCGATTGTCGGAGAGGTATCTCTGGGCCCTCTCGGTAATGCACATCATGAAGCCTTGCAAGCACTACAACTAATGAGTTAGTTGTGAGATGATGTATTACGGAACGAGTAAAGAGACTTGCGTAACGAGATTGAACTAGGTATTGGATACCGACGATCGAATCTCGGGCAAGTAACATACCGATGACAAAGGGAACAACGATGTTGTTATGCGGTCGACCGATAAAGATCTTCAGAGAATATGTAGGAACCAATATGGGCATCCAGGTCCCGCTGTTGGTTATTGACCGTGAATAGTTCTAGGTCATGTCTACATTGTTCTCGAACCGTAGGGTCCGCACGCTTAAGGTTTCGATGATGGTTATTATGAGTTTATGTATTTTGATGTACCGAAGAAGTTCGAGTCCCGGATGTGATCACGGACATGACGAGGAGTCTCGAAATGGTCGAGACATAAAGATTGATATATTGGAAGCCTATGTTTGGAGTTCGAATGGTTCCAAGGAAAACAGAATTTATCGGAGTACCGGAGGTTACTGAACCCCCGGAGGTAAATGGGCCATAGTGGGCCTTAGTGGAAAGGAGAAGGGCCAGCCCTAGGTGGCGCGCCTCCCCCTTCCCTAGTCCTACTAGGACTAGGAAAGGGGCCGCCCCTCTCTCTTTCCCCCTCAGGAATCCTAGTCCAACTAGGATTGGGGGGAATCCTACTCCGGAGGGAGTAGGACTCCTGCGCGCCTCCTTTGGCCGCCAGCCCCTCCCCTTGCTCCTTTATATACGAGGCAGGGGGCACCCTAGAACACACAAGTTAGATCTACGGATCGTTCCTTAGCCGTGCGGTGCCCCTCCACCATATTCCACCTCGGTTATACTGTCGCAAGCTTAAGCGAAGCCTGCGCTACCGTGAAACATCAAGATCGCCACCACGCCGTCGTCTCGTGGAACTCTCCTCGACACTCGGCTGGATCGAGTACGAGGGACGCCATCGAGCTGTACGTGTGTCAAGAACTCGGGCGCCGGAGTAACGGCGCCGGATCGGTCGGATCGCGAGGAGAACGACGACTACTTCCTCTACGTTGTGATCGCTTCGCCGGGTCTACAAGGGTATGTAGACAACACTCTCCCTCTCGTTGCTATACATCACCATGATCTTGAGTGTGCGTGGGAAATTTTTGAAATTACTACGTTCCCCAACAAAGTGGCATCCGAGCCTAGGTTTTTCTATGGTTTGATGTTTTGCACGAGTAGAACACAAGTGAGTTGTGGGCGATACAAGTCATACTACCTACCAGCATGTCATACTTTGGTTCAGCGGTATTGTGAGATGAAGCGGCCTGGACCGACATTACGCCAGACGCTTACGCGAGACTGGTTTCACCGCCTGCGAGCACTCGTTGCTTAAAGGTGATTGGTGGGTGCTGTCTCTCTCACTTTAGTTGAACTGAGTGTGGCTACGCCCGGTCCTTGAGAAGGTTAAACGAGTCTATTTGACGAAGTATCGTTGTGGTTTTGATGCGAGGTGAGACTAGTTCTTGCTTAAGCCCGTAGCAGCCACGTAAAATTTGCAACAACAAAGTAGAGGACGCCTAACTTGTTTTTGCAGGCATGTTGTGATGTGATATGGTCAAGACGTGATGCTATATTTTATTGTATGAGATGATCATGTTTTGTAACCGGTTATCGGCAATCGGCAGGAGCCATATGGTTGTCGCTTTATTGTATGCAATGCAATCGCCCTGTAATGCTTTACTTTATCACTAAGCGGTAGCGATAGTCGTAGAAGCATAAGTTTGGCGAGACGACAACGATGCTACGATGGAGATCAAGGTGTCGCGCCGGTGACGATGGTGATCATGGTGGTGCTCCGGAGATGAAGATCACGAAGCACAAGATGATGATGACCATATCATATCACTTATATTGATTTGCATGTGATGTTTATCTGTTTATGCATCTTATCTTGCTTTGATTGACGGTAGCATTATAAGATGATCTCTCACTAAATTATCAAGAAGTGTTCTCCCGAGTATGCACCGCTGCCAAAGTTCATCGTGCCTGCACACCACGTGATGATCGGTGTGATAAGCTTCACGTCCATCTACAACGGGTGCAAGCCAGTTTTGCACACGCAGAATACTCGGGTTATACTTGACGAGCCTAGCATATGCAGATATGGCCTCGGAACACGGAGACCGAAAGGTCGAGCGTGAATCATATAGTAGATATGATCAACATAAGATGTTCACCATTGAAAACTACTCCATTTCACGTGATGATCGGTTATGGTTTAGTTGATTTGGATCACGTGATCACTTAGATGACTAGAGAGATGTTTTTCTAAGTGGGAGTTATTTAGTAATATGATTAACTAAACTTAAATTTATCATGAACTTAGTACCTGATAGTATCTTGCTTGTTTATGTTTGATTGTAGATAGATGGCTCGTGCTGTTGTTCCGTTGAATTTTAATGCGTTCCTTGAGAAAGCAAAGTTGAAAGATGATGGTAGCAATTACACGGACTGGCTCCGTAACTTGAGGATTATCCTCATTGCTGCCTGTAAGAGTTACGCCCTGGATGCACCGCTAGGTGCCAGAACTCTTCTTTGGAGCAACACCGGATGTTGTGAACGTCCGCAAAGCAAAGCTGATGACTACTCTATAGTTCAATGTGCCATGCTTTACGGCTTAGAACCGGGACTTCAACGACGTTTTGAACGTCATGGAGCATATGAGATGTTCCAGAGTTGAAGTTGATATTCCAACAGAATGCCCGGATTGAGAGATATGAAGTCTCCAATAAGTTCTATAGCTGCAAGATGGAGGAGAATAGTTCGTTAGTGAGCATATACTCGTAATGTCGGGTACTACAATCACTTGACACAATTGGGAGTTAATCTTCCGGATGATTGTGTCATTGATGAATTCTTCAATCACCGCCACCAAGCTACAAAGGCTTCGTGATGAACTATAATATGCAAGGGTTAGTAAAGACTATACCGAGCTCTTCGCAATGCTAAAAGCTGCGGAGGTAGAAATCAAGAAGGAGCATCAAGTGTTGATGGTCAACAAGACCACTAGTTTCAAGAAGAAAGGCAAAGGGAAGAAGAAGGAACTTCAAGAAGAACAGCAAGCAAGTTGTGCTCAGAGAAGAAACCCAATTCGGCCCTAAACCTGAAACCGAGTGCTTCTACCGCAAGCGGACTGGTCACCGAAGCGGAACTGCCCCAAGTATTTGGCGGATAAGAAGGATGGCAAGGTGAACAAAGGTATATGTGATATACATGTTATTGATGTGTACCTTACTAGAGCTCGTAGTAGCACTGGTATTTGATCTCGGTTACATTGCTAATATTTGCAACTCAAGCAGGACTACTGATTGCTTAACTCGCAAAGGACGAGGTGACGATGCGCGTGGGAAATGGTTCCAAAGTCGATGTGATCGCGGTCGGCACGCTACCTCTACATCTACCTTCGGATTAGTTTTAGACCTAAATAATTGTTATTTGGTGCTGCGTTGAGCATGAACATTATATCTGGATCTTGTTTGATGCGAGACGGTTATTCATTTAAATCGAGAATAATGGTTGTTCTATTTATATGAGTAATATCTTTTATGGTCATGCACCCTTGAGGAGTGGTCTATTTTTGATGAATCTCGATAGTAGTGATACACATATTCATAATGTTGAAACCAAAAGATGCAGAGTTGATAATGATAGTGCAACTTATTTGTGGCATCGCCGCTTAGGTCATATCGTGTAAAGCGCATGAAGAAACTCCATCTCGATGGACTTTTGGAGTCACTTGATTATGAATCACTTGGCACTTGCGAACCGTGCCTCATGGGCAAGATGACTAGAACACCGTTCTCCGGTACTATGGAGAGAGCAACAGATTTGTTGGAAATCATACATACAGATGTATGTGGTCCAATGAATGTTGAGGCTCGTGGCGGATATCGTTATTTTCTCACCTTCACAGATGACTTAAGCGGATATGGGTATATCTACTTAATGAAACATAAGTCTGAAACGTTTGAAAAGTTCAAAGAATTTCAGAGTGAAGTTGAAAATCATCGTAACAAGAAAATTAAGTTTCTACGATCTGATCGTGGAGGTGAATATTTGAGTTACGAGTTTGGTCTACATTTGAAACAATGCGAATAGTTTCAACTCACGCCACCCGAACACCACAACGTAATGGTGTGTCCGAACGTCGAATCGCACTTTACTAGATATGGTGCGATCTATGATGTCTCTTACAGATTTACCGCTATCATTTTGGGGTTATGCTCTAGAGACGGCCGATTCACACTTGAATAGAACACCGTCGAAATCCGCTGAGACGACACCTTATGAACTATGGTTTGGCAAGAAACCAAAGTTGTCGTTTCTTAAAGTTTGGGGATGCGATGCTTATGTGAAAAAGCTTCAACCTGATAAGCTCGAACCCAAATCGGAGAAATGTGTCTTCATAGGATACCCAAAGGAGACAGTTGGGTACACCTTCTATCACAGATCCGAAGGCAAGACATTCGTTGCTAAGAATGGATCCTTTCTAGAGAAGGAGTTTCTCTCGAAAGAAGTGAGTGGGAGGAAAGTGGAACTTGATGAGGTAATAGTACCTTCTCCCTTACTTGAAAGTAGTTCGTCGCAGAAACCGGTTTCTGAGACAACTACACCAAGTAGTGAGGAAGTTGATGATGTTGATCATGAAACTTCAGATCAAGTTACTGCAGAACCTCGTAGATCAACCAGAGTAAGATCCGCACCAGAGTGGTACGGTAATCCTGTTCTGGAAGTCATGCTGCTAGATCATGATGAACCTACGAACTATGAAGAAGCGATGGTGAGCCCAGATTCCGCAAAATGGCTTGAGGCCATGAAATCTGAGATGGGATCCATGTATGAAAACAAAGTATGGACTTTGGTTGACTTGCCCGAGGGTCGGCAAGCAATAGAAAACAAGTGGATCTTCAAGAAGAAGACGACGACGGTAATGTTATCGTTCTACAAAGCTCGACTTGTCGCAAAGGGTTTTCGACAAGTTCAAGGGATTGACTACGATGAGACCTTCTCACCCGTAGCGATGCTTAAGTCCGTCCGAATCATGTTAGCAATTGCCGATTTTATGATTATGAAATTTGGCAAATGGATGTAAAGACTGCATTCTGAATGGATTTACGGAAGAAGAGTTGTATATGATGCAACCGAAGGTTTTATCGATCCAAAGGGAGCTAACAAAGTGTGCAAGCTCCAGCGATCCATCTATGGACTGGTGCAAGCATCTCGAGTTGGAATAAACGCTTTGATAGTGTGATCAAAGCATTTGGGTTTGTCTGAGACTTTTGGAGAAGCTCAGATTTACAAGAAAGTGAGTGGGAGCTCAGAGCATTTACGATATTATATGTGGATGACATATTACTAATCGGAAATGATATAGAATTCTGGATAGCATAAAGGGATACTTGAATAAGAGTTTTTCAATGAAAGACCTCGGTGAAGCTGCTTACATATTAGGCATTAAGATCTATAGAGATAGATCAAGACGCTTAATTGGACTTTCACAAAGCACATACCTTGACAAAATTTTGAAGAAGTTCAAAATGGATCAAGCAAAGAAAGGGTTCTTGCACGTGTTACAAGGTGTGAAGTTGAGTAAGACTCAATGCCCACCACACGCAGAAGATAGAGAGAAAATGAAAGATGTTCCTATGCTTCAGCCATAGGCTCTATCATGTATGCAATCTTGTGTACCAGACTGATGTGTGCCTTGCTATAAGTCTAGCAGGAGGTACCAAAGTAATCCAGAGTGGATCATGGACAGCGGTCAAGAACATCCTGAAATACCGAAAAGGACTAAGGATATGTTTCTCGATATGGAGGTGACAAAGAGCTCATAAAACGGTTACGTTGATGCAAGCTTTGACACCGATCCGGACGATTCTAAATCGCAGACGGATACGATTTACACTAAACGGAGGAGCTGTCGGTTGGTGCAGTTCTAAACAAAGCGTCAGTGGCGGGATCTACATGTGAAGCGGAATACATAGCAGCTTCGAAGCAGCTAATGAAGGAGTGCGGATGAAGGAGTTCATATCCGATCTAGGTGTCATACCTAGTGCATCGGGTCCAATGAAAATCTTCGTGACAATATCGAGCAATTGCCTTAGCGAAGGAATCCAGATTTCACAAGAGGACCAAGCACATCAAGAGACGCTTCAATTCCATCCGGACTTAGTCCGTGGGAGACATAGAGATTTGCAAGATACACACGGATCTGAATGTTGCGCACCGTTGACTAAGCCTCTTCCACGAGCAAAACATGATCAGCACCAAGACTCCATGGGTGTGAGAATCATTACTATGTAATCTAGATTATTGACTCTAGTGCAAGTGGGAGATCAAGGAAATATGCCCTAGAGGCAATAATAAAGTTATTATTTATTTCCTTATTCCATGATAAATGTTTATCATTCATGCTAGAATTGTATTAACCGGAAACATGATACATGTGTGAATGCATAGACAAAACAATATGTCACTAGTATGCCTCTACTAGACTAGCTTGTTAATCAAAGATGGTTATGTTTCCGACCATGAACAAGGAGTTGTTATTTGATTAACAAGGTCACATCATTAGTAGAATGATCTGATTGACATGACCCATTCCCTTAGCTCAGCACACGATCGCTTAGTATGTTGCTACCGCTTTTATCCATGACATATACATGTTCCTCGTAACTATGAGATTATGCAACTCCGTTTACGGAGGAACACTTTGGTGCTACCAAACGTCACAACGAATCGGGTGATTATAAAGGAGTACTACATGTGTCTCCAAAGGCGATGTTGGGTTGGCGATTTCGAGATTAGGTTTTGTCACTCCGATTGTCGGAGAGGTATCTCGGCCCTCTCGGTAATGCACATCATGAAGCCTTGCAAGCACTACAACTAATGAGTTAGTTGTGAGATGATGTATTACGGAACGAGTAAAGAGACTTGCGGTAACGAGATTGAACTAGGTATTGGATACCGACGATCGAATCTCGGGCAAGTAACATACCGATGACAAAGGGAACAACGATGTTGTTATGCGGTCCGACCGATAAAGATCTTCAGTAGAATATGTAGGAACCAATATGGGCATCCAGGTCCCGCTGTTGGTTATTGACCGTGAATAGTTCTAGGTCATGTCTACATTGTTCTCGAACCGTAGGGTCCGCACGCTTAAGGTTTCGATGGCGCTTATTATGAGTTTATGTATTTTGATGTACCGAAGAAGTTCGAGTCCGGATGTGATCACGGACATGACGAGGAGTCTCGAAATGGTCGAGACATAAAGATTGATATATTGGAAGCCTATGTTTGGAGTTCGAATGGTTCCGGTAAAACAGAATTTATCGAGTACCGGAGGTTACCGGAACCCCGGAAGGTAAATGGGCCATAGTGGGCCTTAGTGGAAAGGAGAAGGGCCAGCCCTAGGTGGTCGCGCCTCCCCTTTCCCTAGTCCTACTAGGACTAGGAAAGGGGCCGCCCCTCTCTCTCTTTCCTCCTCAGGAATCCTAGTCCAACTAGGATTGGGAGGAATCCTACTCCCGGAGGGAGTAGGACTCCTGGCGCGCCTCCTTTGGCCGGCCAGCCCCTCCCCTTGCTCCTTTATATACGAGGCGGGGGGCACCCTAGAACACACAAGTTAGATCTACGGATCGTTCCTTAGCCGTGTCGGTGCCCCTCCACCATATTCCACCTCGGTTATACTGTCATGAAGCTTAGGCGAAGCCCGCGCCGTGAAACATCAAGATCGTCACCACGCCGTCGTCGACGAACTCTCCTCGACACTCGGCTGGATCGAGTACGAGGGACGCCATCGAGCTGTACGTGTGTCAAGAACTCGGGCGTCGGAGTAACGGCGCCGGATCGGTCGGATCGCGAGGAGAACGACGACTACTTCCTCTACGCCAGATCGCTTCGCCCGGGTCTACAAGGGTATGTAGACAACACTCTCCCTCTCGTTGCTATACATCACCATGATTTTGAGTGTGCGTAGGGAAATTTTTGAAATTACTACGTTCCCCAACACCTACTACACCAATGGTTGAAGAACCACTCAAAATCTATCACACTCGTTAAGCTTTTTACTTGGATCATCTTCGATCCCTTTGTGCTCGTGCTGAAACCCCAACTAGCTTAGTTGAGGGTAAATCTTTAGATGAGCATGTTTGTTATGTGTGACACTGTATATCTGAAAAGGGAAAACTTTTACTGGATCAAATTCATCGTTTGCAATGCTATGCTTGGAATTTATGTGAAATATATGATGTTACTTGTTGTTTTGAAAACCCTAAGAAACACCTTCCCTACCAATGTGAGTTGATTGGTAATGGGATCGCATCTTCGTATGCTAAAGGTGTTTATAATTACTATGATGTTCAACAAATTGAAGAATTTGTTGCTTTTAAGGGTGCTTATGAAATTGCTTCTTTGATTGAAAAGTATGATGCTACTCTCTACAAATTTGAAAATTTTGTCATACTTAAATATTGTTATGATAATTATGCTTCTAATGCCTATGTTAAACGATATATTGAGGACTCCTCCGCTGTCCAAGAAGAGACTAATATTTTGCAGGAGTCTATGGAAGAAGAAATTGATGAAACTGTGAGCTCATTGGATGAAAAAGATGATGAGGAGAGCGAAGAACAAAAGGAGGAAGAGCGGATTAGCTACCTGTGCCCACCTTCTAATGAGAGTAACTCTTCAACTCATACATTGTTTAATTCCCCTTCATGCTTACCGAAGGATGATTGCTATGATGATTGTTATGATCCCGTTGATTCTCTTGAAATATCCCTTTTTGATGATGCTTGCTATGCTTGTGGCCAAGATGCCAATATGAGTTATGCTTATGGAGATGAACTTTCTATAGTTCCTTATGTTAAACATGAAATTGTTGCTATTGCACCAACACATGATAGTCCTATTATCTTTTTGAATTCTCCCGACTACAGTATATCAGAGAAGTTTGTGCTTATTAAGGATTATATTGATGGGTTGCCTTTTACCATTGCACATGATAATTTTGATGAATGTGATATGCATGTGCTTGCTGCTCCTACTTGCAATTATTATGAGAGAGGAACTATATCTCCACCTCTCTATGTTTCCAATATGATAAAATTGCAAGAAATTGCTTATACTATGCATTGGCCTTTACTATGTGTGCATGATTTGTTATTTTATGACATGCCGATGCATAGGAAGAGAGTTAGACTTTGTTGTTGCATGATATATGTTACTTTGTGCTCACTACTAAATTACAAATCATTGTTAATTAAAATTGGCTTTGATATACCTTGGGATCCGGGTGGATCCATTACTTGAGCACTTTATGCCTAGCTTAATGGCTTTAAAGAAAGCGCTGACAGGGAAACAATCTGGAAGTTTTAGAGAGTCATTTATTTCTGTTGAGTGCTTTTATATAGTCTAAGAACAAAAAATAAATAGAGGGGAACCAAAAACTTTTCAAAAAGGAAAATGAAAGTGAGAAAGACAAGCATTGTTGAAGTGGGAGAGCTCCTTGAACTTTGTTCATGCTCACGGAAACTTTGTGAATATTAATTACAGAAAATTTTCATCAAAAATAATTATCCCCTTGTACAATTCCATTTTATTATAAAAATAATGTGCCAAGGTTTGCCTTTAGGATGTTTACAATGCTTGTTGGTTTGTACGGTGCAGGACAGAAACTTTGGATATAGTGCGCGATTTTACATTTTTTACTGGAATGCCAAACGGTTCTGATTCTTTTCGCACTGTCTTTCTGTACAAATTGTTTATTTTTCCTAATTTTGGTAGAATTTTTGGGGTACCAGAAGTATGTAGAATGTTCAGATTGCTACAGACTATTCTGTTTTTGACAGATTCTGTTTTTGATGCATAGTTTGCTTGTTTTGATGAAACTATCAATTTCTATCAGTGGATTAAGCCATGAAAAAGTTATATTACAGTAGACACAATGCAAAAACAAAATATGAATTTGTTTGAAACAGTACTTAGAGTAGTGATTTGCTTTATTATACTAACGGATCTTACCGAGTTTTCTGTTGAAGTTTTGTGTGGATGAAGTGTTTGATCGAGGAGGTCTCGATATGAGGAAAAGGAAGGGAGGAAAGAGCTCAAGCTTGGGGATGCCCAAGGCACCCCAAGTAAATATTCAAGGAGACTCAAGCGTCTAAGCTTGGGGATGCCCCGGAAGGCATCCCCTCTTTCTTCAACAAGTATCGGTATGTTTTCGTATTCGTTTCGTTCATGCGATATGTGCAACTCTTGGAGCGTCTTTTGCATTTAGTTTTCACTTTTGTTTTATGCACCATGCTGGTATGAGATAGTCCTTGGTTGATTTATAGAATGCTCATTGCACTTCACTTATATCTTTTGAGTATGGCTTTATAGAATGCTTCATGTGCTTCATTTATATCATTTGAAGTTTGGATTGCCTGTTTCTCTTCATATAGAAAACCGCCATTTGTAGAATGCTCTTTTGCTTCACTTATATTTGTTAGAGCATGGGCATATCTTTTTTAGAAAGAATTAAACTCTCTTGCTTCACTTATATCTATTTAGTGAGATGTCAGGAATTGGTCATTCACATGGTTAGTCATAAAATCCTACATAAACTTGTAGATCGCTGAATATGATATGTTTGATTCCTTGCAATAGTTTTGAGATATAAAGATGGTGATATTAGAGTCATGCTAGTGGGTAGTTGTGGATTGTAGAAATACTTGTGTTGAGGTTTGTGATTCCCGTAGCATGCACGTATGGTGAACCCTTATGTAACGAAGTTGGAGCATGAGGTATTTATTGATTGTCTTCCTTATGAGTGGCGGTCGGGGACGAGCGATGGTCTTTTCCTACCAATCTATCCCCCTAGGAGCATGCGCGTAGTAATTTGTTTCAATGACTAATAGATTTTGCAATGAGTATGTGAGTTCTTTATGACTAATGTTGAGTCCATGGATTATACGCACTCTCACCCTTCCATCATTGCTAGCCTCTTCAGTACTGTGCATTGCCCTTTCTCACCTCGAGAGTTGGTGCAAACTTCGCCGGTGCATCCAAACCCCGTGATACGATACGCTCTATCACACATAAACCTCCTTATATCTTCCTCAAAACAGCCACCATACCTACCTATCATGGCGTTTCCATGGCCATTCCGAGATATATTGCCATGCAACTTCCATCATCATCATATACATGACTTGAGCATTTATTGTCATATTGCTTTGCATGATCATAAGATAGCTAGCATGATGTTTTCATGGCTTGTCCGTTTTTTGATGTCATTGCTACGCTAGATCATTGCACATCCCGGTACACCGCCGGAAGCATTCATATAGAGTCATATATTTGTTCTAGTATCGAGTTATAATATTGAGTTGTAAGTAAATAAAAGTGTGATGATCATCATTATAGAGCATTGCCCCATAAAATAAAAAAAAAAAAATATATAAAAATAAAAAAGAAGGAGAGGCCAAAGAAGCCTAAATAAAAAAGGGGGCCAAAGAAGCCCGCCCAAAAAAGAAGAAGAAGAAAAAAGAAAAAGAAAAAGAAAAAGAAAAGAAAAGGGGCAATGTTACTATCCTTTTACCACAATTGTGCTTCAAAGTAGCACCATGTTCTTCATATAGAGAGTCTCCTATATTGTCACTTTCATATACTAGTGGGAATTTTCATTATAGAACTTGGCTTGTATATTCCGATGATGGGCTTCCTCAAATGCCCGAGGTCTTCATGAGCAAGCAAGTTGGATGCACACTCACTTAGTTTCAGTTTGAGCTTTCATACACTTATAGCTCTTAGTGCATTCGTTGCATGGCAATCCCTACTCCTCGCATTGACATCAATTGATGGGCATCTCCATAGCCCGTTGATTAGCCGTGTCGATGTGAGACTTTCTCCCTTTTTATCTTCTCCACATAAACCTCCACCATCATATTCTATTCCACCTATAGTGCTATATCCATGGCTCACGCTCATGTATTGTGTGAAAGTTGAAAAGGTTTGAGAACGTCAAAAGTATGAAACAATTGCTTGGCTTGTCATCGGGGTTGTGCATGATTTGAATATTTTGTGTGATGAAGATGGAGCATAGCCAGACTATATGATTTTATAGGGATAACTTTCTTTGGCCATGTTGTTTTGAAAAGACATGATTGCTATATTAGTACGCTCGAAGTATTATCGTTTTTATGTCAAATGATAGACTATTGCTTTGAATCACTCGTGTCTTAACATTCATGCCATGATTAGATATTTGATCAAGATTATGCTAGGTAGCATTCCGCATCAACTTTTTTTATCATTTACCTACTCGAGGACGAGCAGGAATTAAGCTTGGGGATGCTAATACGTCTCCGTCGTATCTATAATTTTTGATTGTTCCATGCCAATATTATTCAACTTTCATATACTTTTGGCAACTTTTTATACTATTTTTTTGGACTAACATATTGATCCAGTGCCCAGTGCCAGTTCCTCTTTGTTGCATGTTTTATGTTTCGCAGAAACCCCATATCAAATGGAGTCCAAACGGGATAAAAATGGACGGAGCTTATTTTTGAAATATTTATGATTTTTGGGAGGAAGAATCAACGCGAGACGGTGCCCGAGGTGGTCACGAGGCAGGGGGGCGCGCCGCTGACCCTCGTGGGCCCCTCGTAAGGAGGTTGCTGCTCTTCGTTGGCCGCAAGAAAGCTAATTTTTGGAAAAATATCTGGGCGAAGGTTTCAATCCAATCGGAGTTACGGATCTCCGGATATAAAAGAAACGGTGTCAGGGCAGAATCCAAGAACGCAGAAACAAAGAGAGACAGAGAGACAGATCCAATCTCAGAGGGGCTCTCGCCCCTCCCACGCCATGGGAGCCAAGTACCAGAGGGGAAACCCTTCTCCCATCTAGGGAGAAGGTCACGGAAGAAGAAGAAGAAGGGGGGCTCTCTCCCCCTTGCTTCCGGTGGCGCCGGAACGCCGCCGGGGGCCATCATCATCACCGCGATCTACACCAACACCTCCGCCATCTTCACCAACATCTCCATCACCTTCCCCCATCTATATTCAGCGGTCCACTCTCCCATAACCCGCTGTACCCTCTACTTGAACATGGTGCTTTATGCTTCATATTACTATCCAATGATGTGTTGCCATCCTATGATGTCTGAGTAGATTTTCGTTGTCCTACTGGTGATTGATGAATTGCTATGATTGGTTTAATTTGCTTGTGGTTATGTTGCTGTCCTATTGTGCCCTCCATATCGCGCAAGCGTGAGGGATTCCCGCTGTAGGGTGTTGCAATACGTTCATGATTCACTTATAGTGGGTTGCTTGGGTGACAGAAGCATAAACCCGAGTAAGGGGGTTGTGGCATATGGGATAAAGGGGACTTGATGCTTTAATGCTATGGTTGGGTTTTACCTTAATGATCTTTAGTAGTTGCGGATGCTTGCTAGAGTTCCAATCATAAGTGCATACGATCCAAGAAGAGAAAGTATGTTAACTTATGCCTCTCCCACATAAAACTTGCTATCGGTCTAGTAAAGTAGTCAATTGCTTAGGGACAATTTCACAACTCCTACCACCACTTTTCCACACTCGCTTTATTTACTTTATTGCTTCTTTATCTAAACAGGCCCTACGTTTTATTTACGTGTTCTTTATTATCTTGCCAACCTATCCAACAACACCTACAAAGTACTTCTAGTTTCATACTTGTTCTAGGTAAAGCGAACACTAACGTGCGTAGAGTCGTATCAGTGGCAGATAGGACTTGAGAGAATATTTGTTCTACCTTTAACTCCTCGTTGGGTTCAACACTCTTACTTATCGAGAGAGGCTACAGTTATCCCCTACACTTGTGGGTTATCTCCCGCTTATGGATTTTCTGATCTCGTTTGCACAGACTTGTAGTGAACACATGATATTGATCACTATTCAACTACTTTGGGTTGCTTTGATAACAGACTGCTGCTGCTGATTCCCTTGGCTAGATTGTTGATTAAAACCGCCTTGATTGCCTTGGCCTGAAAACCAGAGCTTGAACCGCCACCTCCAAACCTAGGTCCATGAGAGCCGGATCCTGAACCGCCATGCGGGCCATGATTATTCTGGAAAAAATTAGAGTTCTATACTCCCTCATGATGAATCAATCCTTCCACAGATGACTAGTCGGCTTCTCCTGGGTTTCGTGCTTTGGGCAAGGCTGATTCATCATGGCCTCAAGGCTGAACTTCGGCCCTCCAAACCGGGGCGCTAGTGTTTTCCCCTTACGACGCTGGTTATTACTTTGCGTATTGGTGTTAGCCACAAAGTCTAAACCGCCATCAGCCTTGCGCTTACCATTGCCACCTTGACTCGCGGTGTTATGCTGTCCTTTTGTATTACCACTCTTTTTCCCTTTACTAGCTTTCTCCTCGTCAGAATCAGGGTCTTTTGTGCTATCAGAGTTGGCATATTTGACGAGAGCCGCCATGAGCTCCCCCATATCATTGCAATTGCTCTTAAGCCACTCCAATTTCTTCTTAAGGGTAAGAAACCGACAATTCCTCTCCAACATCAGGACTACTAAACCGGTGTTGATACTGTCTGATGAGTGTATAACAGCTGAGATCCAACGCACCCAATTGGTTGTTGACTCGCCTTCACCTTGGAGCAAGAATCCAAATCCAGAATTGACATAGGCTGCTTGCACGTGTCTTTAAAATTTTGGATAAAACGTGCTTTCAACTCTTCCCATGATCTGAAGGAGTTAGCGGGCAACCCTTTTGACCAAGTATGAGCCGGCCCATCCAACATCATGGTGAAATACTTAGCACACGCAACATCACTAACATCCAACATCTCCATAGCCATCTCATAGCTTTCAATCCAAGCCTCCGGGGGATGATTCGCCGTGTAGTTAGGCACCTTACGGGGGCCCTTGAAATCTTTAGGCAAGCGCTCGTTGCGTAGAGCCGGCACTAAACACGGCACGCCCAAGGTTCTAGAAGTCACCCCTGTCTCCACAGATGTTGACCGATAAACCGGAGGTTGCTGTTGAGCCGCCAAGTCCGTCTCATGCTGCGCCCTGCCCTGGTCCACTAAAGCCCGAGCATCATTACCAGCATGTGGCGGGTCAGGCCTACGAGGCTGATTGTGGTGCCGCCCATTGCTTGATACAGCCGGTTCATCAATGTGTCTGCTATAACTCCAGCTCGGACGTGGGGTTGAATGAATTCGTTCATGACTGTATGAATAAGCCGCTTGCTGAGCCACAACCGTCTGAAGAAGTTCTTTGGCTCGCCGTATTTCCATCGCAGCTGGTGACTCATCGTGAGCCGGCAGAGCCGCCAATCGAGTAGCCGCCGCTATCATGTTATCCAGAGGATTAGAATAGTGACCTGGAGGTGTTGGAACGTACTGAGGAGGGGTCAAATTCAAATGTGGGGGTATGCAGCCCGTGGCTAAACCGGTGCTCCAGCTGCCGGTGCCTCAACGACCTGATCCACAACATGCGGATTACTGGTTCCTGCCCCAGGCGTGTTGAAAAGATTTCTCGCATCGTAAACCGGACGACTCACATGCCTTCTATTAAAGACATCGTTTGATGCGTCCCGGTCCAAGCTCAGGCGAAAAATTTCTACTTGAAGTCGTTCTGCCTCCCTCTCCAAAGCGGCTCGATCCGTGGCCATCTGGGCGTTCGCAGTGTTTAGATCCTTCTTGGCTTGAGCTATCTCATCACGTAATTTTGCAATGTCCGCATTCTGTTGTGTTTAGTTTGCCGGGGTCACCTCCGCCGTCAACAACGTTGCCAGAGCCTCTAACAGTTCAGATAAAACTTGAGCTGGCATGCGCACAGGGCCTCCTGCCCCAACTGCCGTGCTGCCGCAATTGAAAAATTCTGCCCTGGCAGCGTACTGGCCATGAAGATTGTAACCCGGTTTGGCGTCTTATAGGGGTTCAAAATACTGTCACCATCGGAACAACCCCCAAGCCCACCATCCTGAACGTGATACATGGAGTTGGTCTCGCCAGTTGAGGACTCATCGCCTGAATAGACGGCCGTCTCACCACCGGACTCAGACCCTCCTTCCAGATCTACTCCTTGAGTAAAGCCGACAAAGACATGCTTCGGGGTGGCTTGAACCTTGGGGGGTCGCGCGCGCTGAGCCGTCTCGACGATATCGGCGCAGGTGTCCGGCTCAGCCTCCGACTCACCAATCTTGCCAATGAAGACATGAATTCCACCGAAGGGGACTCGGTACCCGTACTCGATTGAGCCGGCCTCGGGGCCCCAGCCTGCGTCGTTGATGTAGAGCTTGTCGAGACCACTCTTAGTCATCCGGCCCACAATGTATCCCTTGAGCCCTGCAAAGTTGCCCTTCAAGAACTCGAAACCACCGTGCGCTAGCCCCACGGTGGTGCCAACTGTCGTAGGATTGTCACGACACATGCCCTGGCATGAAGACTTAGGTGTGGAGCCATCGCAACGTAGTTAGCTTGAAGGGGTTAAATGGGACAAATGACATAGTTTTACCCAGGTTCGGCCCCTCTCAACGAGGTAAAAGCCTACGTCCTGTTGTAGTTGTATTGATTGGGTTTCGATTACCAGGAAGCGAATACGCTTGACCTAGTTCTCAATTGATTGTTTCTTGCCCTAACCCGCCGCCGGGTCACCCCTTTATATACACAGGTTGATGCCCGGCGGCTTACAGAGTCCCGGCCGGCTCATACACAACGTGTCCGGCTCGGTGAAAAAACTAAACTTTCCTTAACATACAAGTTACACATATGGCGGTTTATGCCCGTGGGCCTCAAGTCTGTTGGATATTTTTGTGGCTTTCAACATGGTTATTATTTATTTAACTCAATGTGGAATTACTCATATTAATAATGATTGTGACTGGGAATAAGTGATGCGGAATTTCACTCGAGGAAATAATACTCAAGGTGCCGAGGACGACTGTGATAGAATACAATAGAGGAATTATTAGGGATCGACTCTACTGGAATTTTATATGTACGTACGTATTTTTCCCGGGACATCACGGGTGGAAAAGCTGGGTTAGTTTTGCGGGACCGGCTCTGCGGGTTGTTGACCCACATGATTAAGATTGGAAATTGATCTCACCATACAATCTAATCATGGCACATGACTCACACATGTGTGCTAGGGACTAGTATATTAAGACTCGGAAAACTGACATGTTTTATCGTGGTTGGTAACATTGTTCAGGAGTCATACGGATCTTTCCGGAAACAGGTGGAATAATAGAACACCTGGAAGTGGAGTCTATAAATAGGTCCCTACCCTCTAGCCTCAACACGCATTGTGAGCGGCACCACGGATAAGGCAGAGGAATTAGAGGGTAGACCGGATAGTCCACAATTTTCAACATTGGTATCTTGAGCAGGTTCGATCACGGTCGCGCGTAACCCTAATCGCCGGTCAACTCCATGCCGTCATCGATCTGTTCCGCTGCGAACTCTGCCTCTCCCGCTGGTCGCTACTAATCGGATGCGACTCTACCGATCTCGTCGATTTGGACGCGGAATCTCGCATGTTCTTTTTCCGATGGCATCGATCTGCCGTCGCCGAGGTCTCACGCGCGCGCACTGCACGGCAGCTTCGCATGCAACCGGTGCGCGTGGAATAAGCAAGGAAACAAGATTCGGCTACATGTTGTGCTAATCTCATCTAGTAATACAGGTGGCCGGAGCAGTTGATGCGCGTGGAATCAAGCATGAATTTTTTTTTAATGCAGAGGAAGCCTAGGGTTCCGTGCACATGTGTTTTACTAGTAATCTTCTATGGCGCACGCACTTGATGGTGCAGGACATGCAACACACATTGCTAGTCACGGAATTACTGCCTTGCAGCTCTACGTTGTCCGGCGTCCGCCGTTTGCCATCTGGCTGGTCGTCCACTATAGCGCCATGTTGATTCGTCCACTGTTGTGTGTCAGATCTATGCATGTTATTCTATCTCGTGCAATAAATCACAGAATTGTTGGAGCTTCTCAGCAGGCTACACTTGATCTGGAAGACAAACAGATTAATCAATCGATTTTGACACGATCGACGGATCGAGGAAGACTAGTCCTCGCTGGCTCGGTGGCTCTCTGTTAAGCCCGCAATCGTGAAGGAGACAAGCAACAGATTGAAAACAAACTGGAAAGGCCAAACAAACCTGGGAAGGCTACTGTTTCTGCAAATCAGCTTACAAGGATGGCAGCAAGGAATTAACTCGTACGAGTACGCATCCACATGAAGTCTATGCCCACATTATTTTTCCAATGATCAAATTATAACGAGGAAGGCTGGAGTTTCTTGGCTATCTTGATACTTGTGCGCACCCTGATCTGGGATGGAAATCACAAGGAATTAATCTTCGTAATTTCAGCATCTGTCTTCACTGAGTGTATAATTGGTAACACTTTTCTTCCATTCAGAGTTATTTACAATCCATAAATTTAATATCACAGTTTGGAAGATGGAACATTCATCACATTACTGCTGAAACAAACTGGACAAGGAATGTCGTTATGGAGGAAAAGGAAATATATATTATATGGATATAAAACGGCTTGCAATATTTTTTTTGGGCTGTTGAAGTCATAGCGAACATATTGCATGGAAAATTAGTGCAATCTGGAATAATTTTATTTAATGTTATATATATCTTGGAAAATATAGATTGCTGGCTTATATTGGTTATTTCTAACTCTGCCAAATTGATCAAATTAATTGATTTTCCAATTTAACTTCATTTGATACTGTGCAATATGGGACATTATTTGCTCTATGGAGGAAGACTGAAACTCTTCGGGGGAAGGATTTGACCAAATTTTACTGGTTGCACCTCGAAGAGGAAGATATAATATTTTATCAAATCAATTGGCAAAGAGGAAGCAATTCCAAGGAAATGATAAAGTTAATATACTTGGAATTGAAAATTATGCCCACAAACTCCATTGTGGAGGAAAATTATTGTTGATGGATAGACTATTATACTAACCATGCATAAGAAGGAATTCAAAAGGTGTCTATTATGACAATCACTTATTTATGGAGGAAGATGGGAACCACTCATGGGAAATTAAGGAAATTTGCTCTCACTTAACGGTATGCACATTGTTAATATTTGCATTAAATATATGTCAATACTTTTCAAATAGTTGGAATGTGGATTTAAGCTTCCATGTATTATATTGTTGGAATACAATAGCAATTTTATTGACATCCTAACAATACCAAAGGAAATTATATATATTGTGTGTTTTGCCATTTCGCTAAATCTTATACACTTTGGAATTGGAAATTTTGCCATGAAACTCCTTGATGGAGGAAAAGTATTATTGTTATCGACACACTATATGCAACTTCAGTGTGTAGGATTTAATTTATGGTTCTATCTTGGAACCCATAGTTTATGAAATATTATTGGAAAAGGAAGAGCGGAAATATTGCTCAATGATGAAACTAGTACATTGCGGACTTCACACAATGGTATATTCTTTCTTGATGGTCCAATGGAAGTTAGCAAACCCAATTGTTATTTGGGAAGATAACTCCATAGAGAGGAATCTTGATGATAATTGGAACATATGCTTGAATTTATTATTTTGTCATGGACGACTTGGTCACATATCATGGAACCGAATCGAGTGGCTTACTAATTCCGGAATTCAAAAATTTAGTGGGAGGAATTTGGTTTTCTGAAGCACATATATAATGGGTATTTAACATGCACACCTTTTCTTAAGGTGGAAGGAGATAAGCAGCTTCACATCATTCTTTTATATATACTGACGGTATTTTTTTTACACTCCCACTAGAGGTTACATTGTTTATTGCATTTCACTCATCGATAATTGCACTTTATATGATTATATGTATACCTTTCAAAATACAAGTCAGAATTTTTGTTGTGCATGTCACATTGTTTACTGAAGTGGGAAATCAGTTGATTAAAGGATTTCACAGTTTTGACAACTGATTGGTGGGGGAAGTACACTTCAGGAATATGTCAACTGAATATGTAAAGAGCATGGAACTTCATTCACTGTTGCAATATACCATATACTCCACCTGGATGGAGGAATTGAATTTATTTTTATATATATACTTCCTCGTTGTATGGTTTGTAGACTGGAAAGAAGTATTTTATCTTGGCAGGAAATTCTCAATTAATACAAAGCACACACCAGGAATTTGTTATTTTTTATTCTAGTGGATCAAGGGTATTTCGGTGATCTGGAAAAAGAAAACTGGTGGAAAGTAGGAGCATAATGTTTATATGGATGATGGTGGAATTATTGGCAATCATACTAGACTATAATCTTGACCCCGAAGGAAACTATAAATGAAACTCCTGACACTAACATGCTTAGGATAAGTGGGAGGAAATAACTTGGAATATCATGTCTGGATAATGATGGCGTGTCTTTGGGGGAAGTGACTCTGAATTCTGAGGAATAACTGAAGGCTCCTATGAAAGCTTTACCTTTCCATCAGTGCAAGCTATGGGTGGAAGAAATGCGGGAAGGAATAAACTCAATGAGGAAGAATAAAGTTTAGGAACTTATTACCTTACCAAACAACCGCAAGCCCATTGTATGTGATTTTTTTTATAAGAAAATTTGGCTCACTAGAACATTAATTATAATGTCACTCTTGTTATTCAATTCTTTACATAAAGGGAATTATACTTTGTGGAAGTTCTTTCTCTGGAATTTCGGGAAAGAGGAAATAAAGACATGGTTTGCTAATCCAATATATTAATGTATGGTCTTATAAAGCTTCACATCAATGGAAAGCAGGTCATATGGTTTTCTAAATGAATCAAGGCGGTCATCTACAAATTCACATTGATGGAAGTGAAAGCTTGATCATGTTCTAACTTTCATATGAAAGGAATGTTTGAAGCTTCTTATGTTTTGGGAGTGGAACTACAAAGGGAATATTTTGAAATGTTTTCTATGGAAAATTGCAAACTTGTTAAAATACCTTGATAAGGGAAATCATACTCAGTGAGAAATTATGTTTGAACTCGTGAGGAAAAAGGGTTTACTAAATGGTATTGGAATTTTTATATATTTTCATTATACTATCAGCCTTAGCTACCGGAATTTATTGTCGCATTCAAGCGGTGGAAGGTAATATGTCTCGCTAAGGGAATTTCACACATCAGATATGATCGTGGAATGTGCATCACAACCTGTCACTTATTTTGAAGTTTATGGTTAAAAGTAAACACATTGAGGAAGTTACCATTGTATACACGAGGTGTGGAATGATTAAACCCAGGTACGTATATTTCATTTATTTGTATAATAATACTAATATAGTGCAGGTTCACTGACTATAGTCAGGAATTCTTTTCAACATGTTTGCACATGGAACTTCATTTATTGATTAAATATGTTTCAGCCAAGTGGGAGATGTTGGATATTGGTTATTATTTATTTAACTCAATGTGGAATTACTCATATTAATAATGATTGTGACTGGGAATAAGTGATGCGGAATTTCACTCGAGGAAATAATACTCAAGGTGCCGAGGACGACTGTGATAGAATACAATAGAGGAATTATTAGGGATCGACTCTACTGGAATTTTATATGTACGTACGTATTTTTCCCGGGACATCACGGGGTGGAAAAGCTGGGTTAGTTTTGCAGGACCGGCTCTGCAGGCTGTTGACCCACATGATTAAGATTGGAAATTGATCTCACCATACAATCTAATCATGGCACATGACTCACACATGTGTGCTAGGGACTAGTATATTAAGACTCGGAAAACTGACATGTTTTATCGTGGTTGGTAACATTGTTCAGGAGTCATACGGATCTTTCCGGAAACAGGTGGAATAATAGAACACCTGGAAGTGGAGTCTATAAATAGGTCCCTACCCTCTAGCCTCAACACGCATTGTGAGCGGCACCACGGATAAGGCAGAGGAATTAGAGGGTAGACCGGATAGTCCACAATTTTCAACAAAGTCGCCTCCGGGTCTTGGGCCTTCATTAAGCTTGTTGCATGAACCGCCATCTTCAACATCTTCTTGGGCCTTCCTATTATGAACCGCCAGTGGTATGACCCGGCCCCTCCCGGGTCATACCCAATAGTTATATCTCCAATAATGGGGGTGCAATCCATAATGGTAATAGCTAGCCAGTGGACATATATAGATGGAACTGGCATTAAGTAAAATAGAGCAGTCAACCATTAATTCTGCTACAACACAAAAGCTCGGTAGAAAGGATATTTTTTGCAGTGGGAAGGAAGAAAACCTGCGACTGATTTAGTATGAAAAGGCTTGTCACCAACCTGGGAGGGAAGATTCTAGGGAAGCCTCAAACCATATGCTAATATAGAGGCATACGGAATCCAACCCCGACATAAAGAAGCTCAAGGCGGGGAAAAGGATCTACAAAATGGGCAAGGACTGTAGTTATCAAATGAGCTGGAACTATATCATGATTTACCTATTAGATGACCCTACTTTGTTGTACAATAGGAGTAGCATATCAACGATAGCACGAACATCTACTATGGGCCAGAATATGTTGACTATTGTGTCGGACATCCTGTAATGAGTTCAACTAATTATATTTTCTAGTGTAAACAATAACCAAGAAAATATATCAATGTATTGAACTTCTTTGTTTAATGCCGTAGTAATACCATAATTACCTACCGCAGCATAAAAAAATCACTAATCATAGCTCAAGCATTTTTAGTAGAAATACATATAAACTAACATTAATAGATTCCCATTCTCTATAAACACTTTGGAATTATTATTTTCATAACAACACATGGAACTGAAAAGTATCATTTCCATGCATCTAAGAATCTAAAATTAGATAGCAAAAACATGCACGGATTGAACTCCTCCTCAAAAAATATTTTAATTCACATGCATCCCTTCAGGACACCTATTTTCAAGATTGCATATATAGGATATTTTAAGTAAATGGGAGATCTACCACTTTTGCCTCAAACGAAGTGTCCAAATTTAGTCCCTAATTCCATAATAAGTTCAAATGATGTCCAATTTCATATTTGACTTGTTGGCCCTGGTAAATGTGAAAATAAGACACGGTTAACAAAGATGGAAATGAACCGATTATGCACCATATATTGCACTTAAGATGCTATAGTAAGGAAAACAATAATCCTAATAATGGAATAACAACAAGAAAATGCTCCATAAGTAATAAGGAAAAGAGAATATACCTCTCTCCCCACTAAGCTGCCAAGTATGCTACCCCGTTGCCACTAAAGTTCCATTAGAATAACCTGTAAACCAATAGGAACAAAAAATCCATGTTGAATCACAGGAAGCATCAAAAAAACATATTGGAGAAGAATGAACCGCTTATGTACCCAGACTGAACTCAGTGTGTTCATCCCTATTCTATGTAAAAAATTAGAAAATGAAGTTATGACAATCTGCTATACCTGGGGACGTGCAGCTCGCCCACCTCTTCGATGTCTCCTTGCCAACATCTCACGCTCAGCCTGTTGAGCACTGACGAGGAAGAAGGGGCGGAGCACTGGCCGCCGCCTTCTGGTGGTGTCATGTGCTAGGGGTTAGAAACCCTAGTGCGACGCGCGTGCCGAGCACGACGGAGCCGGGGGCTCGGTGAAGGAGCAACGACCACCTACGCGAAGGATCCAGCAGAGGCGGCAGCTCGGAAGACCTCGTGGGACCGGGGAGAAGGATTGAGCACCGCATCATCTGCCCTTACCTCTCCCAGGTCGAGCCGGCGGCTTCTGCTATGCCTCCGTCGCCGTATTTGCAGCTGTCACTCTGGAGAGCGCTAGCCGGCGGCTCGAGATGAGGGGCGATGGGGACAGGGTGTGGATGCCGAGGCGCGAGGTCGCGTGGATGGGGAGGAGGAGAAGATGATACAGGCAGCGGCCACGACTCTCCTCAAACGGGAACAGAAACATGGAGGGGAGGAAGCCGATCGGGAGAAACCTAGGGCATTGACGTTTTTATACAACCACACAAAATTCCAGTTTTGCTCTTCACGGGTGGCCAAAATTTCGCGCGGTGATTTTTTCGCTGCATGTAGACAGCACCGGGAGCACTTGCTTTTGCAGTCACTGACGGGCGCGGCCCACCACCTCCTGACCCTACCTTCCATAGACAGAGACGACGACAGATCAGGGGAGAAAAATCACGCACTATTCATTGCTAGTCACATCAGTTCGATCCGAAGGCTAGTATCATCTCACCTCAAGATCCGACGGCCCGGATCATTTTGGACAGCTAATCCGACGGCCGAAAATCCAATGCCCTGAGAAGGCTCAATCTTTGGCTAAGATGTAACAATGGGATTGTAGAATATAATAGTTCTACTTTTATTTGATTTCTGGAAATAATCAGGATGGTTTTGTAAGCTTTTTTATAATATAAAAAAAAAGGCCACCTCCTGCAAAGACAGATAATATTTGGTTAGAATTCATGAATCGTGAGAGCAGGGCCTCTAAGCATGGAGGCCCTGTGCGGTCAAATAGATGTTGCTTTAACCGTGCTTGCCGCACGGTGAATTAGGCATCTGGTCACCACCTTTTATGCGACGCGATGTTCCCCTCGATTACCGGTGTTGTACTAATCGACCGGGCTGCCGTGGAGGCAAAAACGCTAGCTGCCGTGCCTTGCCGTGGCGGGAGCATGCGTGCATGCCATGCACGCGGCCAAGCGTATCGATCGTGTCCAGCACGGCAGCCCAAGTGCTTTATCATAACCGGCCATGCCGGGGGGCTGTTGTCAGAGGACTGACGACGACGTAGGTCACTTGGACTTGGAACAACCGATCGGGCTGAATGATGAAGCAAAGCATGGGCGCGCCCACGCCGTAGCCCGTATGGCGTAGGTTAACAGACGCAGCGACAGGGCGCGCTGCTAGTCAGGTGGCTCCCCAGGTCCTCCAAAGGCCGGCCGCGCATGGATCCACGTGAGACACGGGCCCGGGAGAAGGCACACGACACGCGCGCCTCGGAACCGACGCCCTGCCGGCTGCGCCCGCGGCATATCCGCGGCGGCGGCGGCGGCGGCGGCCGTGAACGTCGGTACGTGGCGCCGCTCGATGGCCTGACCTTGACGAGTGGACTGTTGCTCGGATTGTCGCGCTCCGCGCCGCGCCGCCCGCGCGTGGGCACGGCGCGGCGGTGCGTGCGTACGCGCTCGGGTACGAGTTTTTCAACAGAAAGACACGGGCGATGGCGCATGGCCTCCCGGGAGCGGTTCTGGTGCGGCGGCCCACGTCCCTTTCTGGCACCGTGGTACGCACACAAGGCAGGCACGTGACGCCACGCAGGGGCGGCCCGCCCCCACCCATTTTGACTTCCTGAATTAACCAAATCCTACATGCCTGCACGCAGAAAACAAGTCAGTATAGATACGCGCATCTGCACGATTTGATCTGGACAGGAGGATCCGAGTTCAGAGGTCGCACTTTCAGGAGAAAGCGCTACTGCTCCATGTACTACTACAGGTTCCCATGCAGAACAAAGCATGTTCTGATTCCTCTCTTGTACCGTATAGTACGCTGATTGTATCCCTGCTCTTTCCCAAAGTTTGTGAATCTCTTGTAGGAGAAGCTAGCGCGTCTTCTGCAGTCGCGCATATCTTTAAATTGTTGCCTCAATGTGCAGGAACCACCACGTCAGATGATCTTCTGACTCAAACACAACAAATAGTGTATCAACTAAAAACACATTTTATGGATCAAACAACGCATTGCCTGACCTAACAGATTGGCACAGAACCATTGTTTTTGCTTGTTTGAGGGAGGGCACAAAATCATTTTTAAAACTATGAAGCAGGGAGTTGTTTAAACAGGGAGTTGTTTAAACACAGGATGTTCAAACGCCATGTGCATCATCCCTTATGCGTGCTAAAAGAATTTTTTTAACTGCAAATCGTGCCGTACCCTGTAATTATCTACAAGCAGCTGTAAACAGATAGATACACCCCTGCAGCAAGTGCAGGATAATATATTACGCAGTCTCCTCAGCATGTACTACTTGCAGAAGACTTTTCAAGACAAAACAAAATGCACCCATTTCCGTTTCGAAAAAAAAAATGCACCCATTTGCAAGCTAGAATAATACACCCGCAGTTTCATATTGTAGCCAGTTAATCAATTACCAGCTCTCAATATTCTTATTAGTTGCATCTTTAATTGCACACAAGATCTGCTTGACGCGAACAGGAACAGTAACACCGATCGGTCGATCAATCGACGTGGGAGACTACTCCAAAGTCCAAACCAGCCAAGAGATCTGATCACAATGGTATCAGCGATCGACAAGCTGGGGCTGTGGCTGGGCTGGTTCTCCATCTTAACTGGAACTAGATGACACGATCGGCGGGATCTCAGCTCCATAAAACAAACCCCCCGCCACGTCCCCCGCCGCGCGGTCTATACGCGGCGTCACCTAGAGAAACGGGAGACACACATTTAAGCGGAATCACGTGAATGATCTATAGATTAAGCTATCAAATGTTGACTTCCGGAGTGCTTTGCTTCTCTTTTGTTATTGTGCCTCCGAGAAACACTGTCCATGGGTTTGCAACTTGTACCTACATATATATATGAGGGAGCTGGCCAGCTATTGTGCTTGTGTCGTGCCATCCATGCATATGAGAGAGGAACAAAACTAGCCAGGGTTGTAGAGGAGCATATGCTGGTTAGCTTGGGCTAGTTAAGGAGCATATACCCATGGAGCTTGAAGGGTGTGTAGATTGGAGAGGGAATGCTGTGGATCGAAGGAAGCATGGAGGCATCAAGGCTACAATCTTCCTCTACGGTGAGCAACTAACCATATACTCCCTCCGTTCCTAAATATAAGTCTTTGTAGAGATTCCACTATAAACCGCATACGGATGTATATAGATGCATTTTAAGTTTAGATTCATTCATTTTGCTCCGTATGTAGTCTATCTAGTGCAATCTCTACAAAGACTTATATTTAGGAACGGAGGGAGTACGTAGCTTGTTTCTGCCATACTCTAGCTAGCCTGGGGGCACGCATGAATAAGGTTCTGTGTGATGATGCACCTGAGATTGTCTTTGAGATCTCTGCTTGTCTGAGCTCATTTCCGTATATAAACTGCACACTGCTCGAGATAATATTACACATGAACAATGTGTTACTATTTGCCAGCCTCCGGTCGATGTTTCTTTCCTTCCAGGCTTCTTGCTACACGATCGATCAGAGCTCCATGGGGTTATAGTTTTTTTTTTTGAAAACCCATCCATATATTAATCAGACAAACCAAGATTCTTACAACCATTCATTACAAAGGTAGCCACGCAGGGCGGAACACTATTACATAAGACACCCTCAGACCTGGTATTAAAACAAAATTTAGCAATCTCATGCGCGGCCCTATTAGCCCGCCTATCAATCTTCGTAACCTTGAAATCCTTTATGAGCTTTGAGACGCTCATCGCCTCCTTTTTCAGATCGACAAGAGGAGACCTGTCGATGCATTCTTTCTCTAGAGAAGCTGCAACATACGCACAATCAGTTTCTAAAATAATCAGGTTATAGTTCAGTTGGAAATAAAACGTACTCCCTCCGTTCCGATTAATTGAACTAAAACCACGACGAGTAAATCATTTGAACTAAAACCACGATGAGTAAATCGGAACGGAGGGAGTAGTGTTCTTCGCATCAGAAATATAGTGAAAAACGCACTTTCCATGGCTAGGTATTAAGTTATCCAGGAGGCAAATATCAAAAATGCTAGACGTACAAAGCCCTACAAGCTTCTACAGGCTCCTTCCTAACCAACTAAACATGCCCCCCGCGATTTTTAGGTGGGTGAGGCCCCAATCTCCCCTTAGTCCAATCACAGTTTGACAACTGAAACGCACCCTGTAAAACCCCGTAGAAGTCCGTCGATGTAGCATCGTTGGGCAAATATTATGTGCCAGCATCAATATATTGTCTACCTTAATATTTGTCTATGGTAGCGAACAGGAAAGACTAACACGACAATTGTACCAATACTATCTATTCCCTCTGTAAACTAACATAAGACCGTTTAGATTACTAAAGTAGTGATCTAAACACTCTTATATTAGTTTACGGAGGGAGTACATGCTAAGGATCGATAATGCAACGATCCAAGGACCTAGAAATAGGTGCTTTGTTGCATTGGATGAAGATGACCCTTGCATGCATGCCTAGTGATTTGGTCATGTTCTCTCTTAACTGACATGTAAAGTGTAATGAAATAGGGTTTCCCCCGCTTTATATTATAAAGCATACCACCAATCCACAAGCTCAATGTTCACGGGCAACAACAACAAAAAATAAAATAGGTCTGGCTGGGGGTACAGCACAACAAACCCCCAGCACAGCACATGTGCTGGGGGCACAACACATGTAAAGTGTAGGGATCGATATGTATGAGTTTGGTGCCTCAACTGTGCACATAGTTCACTTTGTCCCTTTATCATTTTCTGGTCATATGTATCTTTGGTCCCTCATTTTTCTAAACCTGGCAAACTTGGTTCCTTACCCAGTTTGTCACCTGACCTCGTCCATGCTGGCACATATGAACTTGCCACATCATAGCATACGTCGTGAGAAGCACACGCCGAAGTAGAGGAGAAACATATGGGGGAGGTACGTTTAATCTCAAGCGGAGGTAGAAGTTTAATCTCATAAACTTCGAATTTTGCATGAATAAAAGTCAACTAAACTAGAGTGGCATGTACAATATATTACACCTGCCATTGTATGACAGCATGCCCCCACCCCTGTCGCGGAAAAAAATTCTATGAGACCAGGTCTTACGGATTAGCAGGTGAGACCCATCATGATGGATGACACGTGGCATTCACAAATCACAAAGCATCCACCCCACCCCCATCTGAAATCAAGGGGGGGGGGGGGAGAGATTAGATGCTTTGTGATTTATGAATGCCACATGTCATCCATCAGGGCGGGTCTCACCTGATTTATATGAGACCTGCCTGTCGCACGCAAAAAAGATGATCTCCTACCAAAATGGAACATCAAACGAAATTTGAGGACATAGTTTATGACTTCCAAGCATTAAACAAGAAACAGGGCAAGTTAAAGAAGCAGCCAAATCCTTGTTGATCATGCCTGATCATGAGAAATTCTGAAAAGAATCTTATGGTCAAGAATCAATGGTCCTTTCCTCCTCTTCTTACACTTCTCTCAAGCAAGAATAAATAAATAAATAAATAAATAAGACGGCATCACGGCAAATATTGAAATGCATTTGACAAAATGTTGGTAAAGATCATCTGTGCGGCTGCAAGTACCATGGGTGTAACTAGAAATTTGCCACTTCAAATTTCGACTCAATCTCCACCACATGAACAATTTCTAAGCTTCCACCTCTGAGAGAGTATGTTTTTTCTTAACTAGAGTGACATGTACAAGATATTACACTTGGAAGTCTATGACATGACCTCTTGTCATCGTCCCAGCAAAAGGATCTCCTATAGCCTCAGCAAAAAGATACATCTACCAAGATAAAATATCAAGCAAAATCTCAGGACATAGTTTATGACTTCCAAGCATTAAAAATGAGATGGGATGAGGAAACTAAAGAACCAGCAAAATCCTCGTTGATCATGCATGGCCATGAGAAATTGCGACAAAATCTCAGGACATAGTTGATGACTTCCAAGCATTAAAAACGAATGGGATGAGGAAGCGAAAGAACCAGCCAAATCCTCGTTGATCATGCATGGTCATGAGAAATTCTGACAAAATCTCATGGTCAGGAATCAATGATCCTTTTACCGAAAAAGGGTTTCCCCCGCTTTGTATACAAAGCAACCAACCAAGCCGTACAAGGATAGGTGCTGAGGCGGAAGCAGCACAGTCACGCCCAAAAGAAACGACAGAGAAAGAGCAAAAGAAACAAATGCCGACAACGGCGGATCAACGAAAACGAAGAAGCCTCGCGAACGCCAAGGCCCACGGGATCTTCCACTAGGCTCCAAGACTCAAGCGCCGCACCTATCAACACCTCCAAGAAGGATCACGACGATGACGACGCTGCCGCCAAGGGTTTCCCGGTACCGACGAGACGAGAGGAAGGGTAGCCCGACGCCTCCGGAAGGTCGGTGACACCCACAGCGCCACCGCGCGGTGTCGCCCAAGCCGACGGAGTTTCCCGATCCCAACCCGCACTCGGGCGCCCGAGCCGACCACCAAACCAACCACCACCCAACGCCAACACGATCAAGAAGTTTCACGCTGCCTCACCACGACACCGCTGGTGAGGACAACATGGCGAAGAGTCGAGCCGGACTAGGGCAAGAAGACTGCGTCGGCACGCGGAGGGCTCCCACCTCCACCGTCGGCCGACGTAGTAGCAAGGGACGCAATAGCAGAGCACACCAGCCCGAGGCCCACAGCCCGGCCGAGCCCTCGAGGGCCCGTGAAGCTCCGCCCGCCGCTGCTGCGCCACGCCACGCCGCCGCCGCCACATCCGAGCCGCCTCCTCCACACCGAGCCGCAGACAAAAGGCCACGCTGGCCGCCCGCTAGGACCAGATGGGGCCCTAAGGGCCCAGATCTGGCCGGGCACGCCACGCCACCAGCCGCCACCAGCCACCCCGCCGCCAAGCGCAAGCGCCACCATGCCGGCCGCCGGCCCCCGCCACCAGGCGCGGACCACCACCAGCCAGCTGCACCGCCGCCAAGCCCCGCCGGGAAGGCGCTGTCTTGCAGAGGAAAAAAAACCCGCCGCCGAGCCACCCAAAGCCAGGCGCCGTCGGCAGCGGCGAGAGGAGGACGGAGGTGGGGGCGAGAAGGCGGGAGGGCCGCCGCCCGCCGGGGAGGCGGCGCGAGGCGGAGTCGGGAGAGCGGAGTCGGGGACGCCCCGATTCAATGATCCTTTTCTCTTCTTACACTTTTCTCAAGCAAGAAAGAGGAAAATAGTTAATAAACGAAAACACGCTGTTATGGCTAATACTGAAATACGATGAAGATAAACCACATCTGACAAAATGCTGATAAAGATCATCTGTTCAGCTACAACATGTTGCACCTACCATGGATAAGTAGAAGTTTTACATTTCAAATTTTGACTCTCCACCATATGAACAATTGTAAGGTTCCACCTCCGAGGACCACCTCCCTTCGCTGATCATGCATCTACCAAGATAGAATATCAAACAAAATCTCAGGATATAGTTCATGACTTCCAAGCATTAAACAAGAAATGGCGCGAGGAAGTTGAAGAATCGGCCAAATCCTCGTTGATCATGCATGATTATGAGAAATTCTGACAAAATCTCATTGTCAAGAATCAATGCTCCTTTTCTCTTCTTCTTACACTTCTCTTAAGCAAGAAAAAGGAAAACAGATAAATAAATAAACGAAAAGGTGTTGTCATGTCTCTTATTGCTGCAGCAAAAAGATATATCTGCTAAGATATATAGGATACCAAACAAAATCTGAGGACATAGTCTATGACTTCCAAGCATTAAACAAGAAATGTGGCGAGGAAGTTAAAGAACCAGCCAAATCCTCGTTGATGATGCATGATAACGAGAAATTCTGACAAAACCTCATGGTCAAGAACCAACGGTCCTTTTATTTATCTTCCTTTTTCTTGCTTGAGAGAAGTGTAAGAAGAAGAGAAAAGGACCATTGTTTTTTTTTTCAAATTGAATCAATGGTCCTTTTCTCTTCTTATTACGCTTCACTCAAGCAAGAAAAAGGAAAATAGATAAATTAAAAAAAAGACGTTGTCATGTAATACTATGAAAATACACCACATCTGGAAAAATGCTGGTAAAGATCGTCTGTAAAGCTGCAACATTTTGTACATACCACGGATAAGTACAAGTTTTACATTTCAAATATTGATTCTCCACCACATGAACAATTTGTAAGGTTCCCCCTCCAAGAACAACCTCCCTTCACTAAGCAAGCGTCTACCAAGATAGAATATCAAACGAAATCTCAGGACATAGTTTATGACTTCCAAGCATTAAACAAGAAATGGGGTGAGGAAGTTGAAGAACCAGCCAAATCCTCATGTTGATCATGCATGATAATGAGGAATTCTGAAAAATCTCATGGTGAATAATCAATGATCCCTTTCTCTTCTTCTTACACTTCTCTCAAGCAAGAAAAAGGATAATAAATAAATGAATGAAAAGACGTTGTCATGGTGAATATTGAAATACAATGAAAATACTCCACTTCTGACAAAATGTTGGTAAAGATCATCTGTACAGCTGCAACATTTTGTACGTACCACGGATAAGTAGAAGAACAACCTCCCTTTGGTTGAAAGAGGCATGCTGCATGTGCAAAATAACTCTATACTGAATATCTGGAAGATCTGCCACAGCATGGTCAACCTCAGACGGTATTACCAGCAACTCAGTTTTGGGCAAAGCAAAGTCTGGGCCGAACTGAATTCAGACTAGTTGTGTTTGTTCAAGCATGATATATCTATTAATTGGGCATCTACAACTCAGCTTGGTAAAACTGAGTGAATCTATTGGTCCACACAGATCTGTTTGTAGGAATCAAATGTCTTAGCCTAACCTGAAAAGTATGATTTGTTTCACTCTTGCTGATCCTAAAATAATATAGTTGCATGCATCTTGAACCAGAATCGAACAATCTGTCGGAGCTGAATTCTATGTTCATTTGCAGTTTTGGTCGTGCTGCGAAGTTGCCCCAACAGTGCAAACTTCAGCCTTGTAGCCTATTTCCACAGGATACTACATCTGGATATTGTGACCTCCTCAGCTGTGATCACCTATCTGGTCGGTGCAATATTCTTCTTTGCTGCCCTGATGAACTTTATCGCTGGCGCATATATCCAGCGAACCACTGCTATATTTGTATTCAGTCCCCTTGCAGTCCTGGTAATCTCCTTGCCCATTAAACTCTCTGTAAGAGTCAATCAAGCATAATAGTGAAGCATCAAACTTTTAATGGCCTTCACTATCTTGGTACTATCACTGTGAAGCTTTATGTTTCCCTTTGGCTTCTTAAGTTTCTATTTAGGCTACCAGGTTGAAGTCGAGATGCTGTAGTGAAGCATATTATCTAGAATTTAGTTCGGTTGATACTATTTTGTTTCAGTAACTGACCAACTCAAGAGAGTGACCGCCTGTTGATTGAGCAATCTGCCAACAACTTAGACAATTTTGACCATCTGTATCAGTGTATGATCATGGTCCCATATACCACCTCCGTTCCATAATTCTTGTCAACGGGCGGTCATTGTATGGAACGGAGGGAGTACTTAACAGTAACTACTATCAGATCATTTAGGTATCTAATAATTGTGATTGTGGAAGTAGATGACAAATCCTGAATTCTAAATATTTTCTGTTCAACGACACAGGGCTATATGTTGCTAGCATTGCAGGCATACTTGCCTTCACTACATCCTCTGGATTGTGAGATAAACAAAGAATCAAACAACTGTGAGTCAGCTAAAGGTTGGAGCTTAACACTGCTCTACTTGAGCTTATTAATGTTTGCCATCGGAGAAGGCTGCATGCGCGCTTGCATACCATTGCTTGGTGGAGATCAGTTCAGCAATGATGATCCAAAAGAAACACATCTCAAGAGTACGTTCTTGAGCTGGATCAAGCTTGCAAACTCTGTTGGAGCACTCATGGGATTGGTATTCTTAGTCTGGATCGAGAACAATTTGGGCTGGGCCCTTGGCTTTATGATATCTGCACTTATTGTACTTGTAGGGCTGTTTGTGGCAGCCAGTGGACTGCCTTTCTATAGAACACAGAAGCCTAATGGAAGTCCTCTAAAGGGAATATTGCAGGTAAAACTTCATACAGAGCACAGTATGCATGCTAATTATGAAGGTTCCAGTACTCATTAGTCTCATGTCATCGTTCCTTCATCCTACTCCAAGTGAACTAGACTATCCGGTCCAAGTTTTACAGGGTCGAACAGAATTTTGCTTGATCCCAATGCACTGTATTAGTCATTCTTATAATCTTAATCCTGAAAGGTCACCATGTCCCATCCCTAACTAGCATATTAGTTACTCATCAAGCAATAAAGGAACCAACATGCTAATTTTCAAAAATTGAATGTGACCCATCCTGCATCTATCAAGTTAAAACAAGAAAAACTGAAGATGCAAATGGTTCTCAACATTCAAGTTATATTCTCCAGGTTCTTGTCACTTCATCAAAGAAGAGGCAGGTTGCTACCATAGATGTTATCGAGCTGCAGGAGATAGGAGCAGCGGATAGTGTTGATGGGGAAGGCAAATCTGACAGCAAGAGCACTGGGTAAGTTCCTTAGTGGTCAATATTCCCTAACTCTTGCTTTCTGTTTAGCTAATTGTTAGTACATTTATATTTCTGAAAATAAGTAGAAGGGTTACATCCTAGGATGTCAACAATTTAAAGAGTAAAAGAAATGCCCGGACGTAGCAATATCGTGATATTAACTCAAGTACTCAACTATAATCCTTTTAGCATATTCTTGGAAAAATCTAGAATATATTTGATGGAGGTAACAATTTATTTTCATTCTGTAGCACCACTCAGATCGAGGAGTTAACAAAGGCCATCACCCGAATGCTTCCAATCTTCATCAGCTGCTTGCTCATCTACCTGCCCTTCACGCTGCTAATGACACTAACGATACAAGTCGGCAGCACCATGGACAAAGGGATAGGCACGATCCAGATACCTTCCGCCTCTCTCATTGCAATCCCAACAGCATTTCACATGCTTATGCAACCATTCTACAGGCAGATATCGACGCCACTGCTAGAAAGATTTACAGGCCACACACACGGAATCACCCCACTGCAGAGTATCGGTGCTGGCTCGGCGTGCGGGGTAGCAGCAGCATGCCTTGCGGCGTTAGTGGAAACAAGAAGGCTGACAGTCGCAGAGCAGCATGGGCCAACATCGACAGGAGCAGGCGTCCCGATGTCCGTGTTCTGGTTGGTTCTGCAATTCTTCCTGCTAAGCATCATGGATGCAGCATCCTTCAGTGGACTGATTGAGTTCATAAAGAGCGAGTCATCTCCGGAAATGAAGCTGATAGCACCAGCAGCGCAGTCCATCGTTGCTGGAATAGCAGCCTGGTTAGCAAGTGCCTTCATACAGCTAGCGAACAACGTGTCGCGGCATGGCAATGGTGGAAGAGGGTGGCTAGATGGAGCAGACTTCAACAGGACGCGCCTTGATCGTTTCTTCTTGTTGCTGGCAGGCTTTGAGCTGGTGGCACTCATCAACTATGCTTTCTGGGCGAGGAGATATGCCAAGACGCAACAGAGCAGTGGTGCTGGATTAGTTGGTGATAGCTCTGAAAACTAAATAGCCAAGCATAGCGAGATACATAGGCAATAGGTGATAGACCAAATATTTTTTGATGAATTGTTTTAGGTGGTATATCAATGACTATATACTAGATTGTAACTGAGAAATCCCTATAATCTCCACCGTTTAATATTGGATAGTAGCTTGACAGCACCAGTAATCCATGAAATGTGTCATACAGATATGTACCCTTTCAGTGAAAAGACAAAAAGAAGTGTCATCTCACAAAGTCATCGATAGATTCGTCGAACATCAAGGTGGAATCGTGGTAGATGGAGTAATCGGGTAAGAATCATCGTATCCATCTTCCCAGGCCGATACCCTCGCAGCCTCCCAGTTGAAGGCCTCAGCGTCGCGGCATCCCGAACTAACCACGAAACGCGGTGGTCGAAAATTAATTCAGATGCGGAGAAGGAAGACTTACCGCGGCGAGTCTCCGGCGAAGCGCGCGGGGGGCAGAGGTGTCGGACAATACGGGGACCGAAACGGCGAGGTGGAGCTTGTGCGGAGTGGGAGGGGTTCGCTCGGCTCGGCGGGGGACGGCGGCGGCGTGAAGAAATGGAAGTGCGTAGTCCAGTTTACTGTACCAGCTGGGACCGGCTTATCAGCCACACTGAATAGTGGGTCCCACATGTCAGCATGTTCTTCTTGCTCTTTTTCCTCTCTCTCTCTCTCTCCTTTCCTGTTCGACTCTTCCCCTCAATCAATCACAAATTCACAATCCCCCAGCATCGTGGACATTGGCGCTGCAGTTTTCAGCCTTGTGCGGGCAGAAGCTACGTCTGAGGGCCACGAGACAAGGAGTGCGGATGCGGACCGTGGCGGCGGCTGAGCCGTTGGCTGCGGCAGCGCGATGGAGGAACTCGGTGGATTTTAACCCACTCAGAGCCAGCCTCTGGCCACCGGCGCCCGCCCGGCAGCCACTCGCCCCGCCTCCGAGGCTCCGTTATTCTTTCTTCCCATCGATCCCAGATTGAGGCGGGGATGCCGCGGGGAGAATTCCGCCCCCAGGAGAATGCAGGAGGTATGTTTACAGTTTATGCGCTTTACTTCATGTAGCATACAGCGATTTGTCAAATTTGACATGCATTGCTTCATTGCTTGACAGATCCTGTGGATAATGGTTAAGAACTCAACAACTGTATCTCTTTCTTCTTAGCTTTCAACTCTCACACATGACTTTACTGTTGCCGACATGTCGTTTTTTTTTGTCGGACTGTTTGTGCTTGGCTGTGTGCATCCTCGCTATGCAGAGGCCGGGTGTTTCTTATCATGCTTTATATCCGTTTGATGCTACATTTTGAGTTAATAAAAGTGCCCTTTATCAGAAAAAAAAAACTCTCACATGTCATAAGCATACGCATTCTTGTAGTAGGCACGACATCAGCAGTACACCATAACCTCACAAGCTAGATGGATACTTGGATATGGATAAAAATG
This sequence comes from Aegilops speltoides, assembly GCA_021437245.1. Lineage (NCBI taxonomy): Eukaryota > Viridiplantae > Streptophyta > Magnoliopsida > Poales > Poaceae > Aegilops > Aegilops speltoides. The sequence goes on from CM038142.1 coordinate 408,796,403, forward strand.
ATGCGGGGATGATGAATATACCACAAAGCTCATTCCATTTGGAAGTGTACGGCGTAGTTTGACTGTCCAAGCTCAAGCTCTGACCAGCAAGCAGTACAGCAGTGTGAACACAAAGTTGATACCTCATGCCATACATTTGCAAACAAAGGGGGGGGGGGGTATGGTTTTTGTCTTGACTCAATGCATTGAGCACCGATTAATAATATTTTATGTCTGAGTTTTTATATACATTGTTGTCAGGTCGCTTTCATACGCGAGCCAAGCCTTCCAGTTCATAAGCTAAGGTGCACTACTTTAAAGGAAGTTAGCCTATCAAGGACTTGTTCTCGAAACAATTAATGAATAAGGAGCTAACTTACAAAATGTTGCTATCAGGATGATGGCACACTGATATCAGTATCTGCTAGTTGTTGGTACTTATTGACTTGAATAGTCTCATTGTACATGCACCTAATCGTTTATCTACTTCATCATTGCTCAATGTCTTTTGTAATGCCCAAATTTTTAGTTAGTACTCCCTCCGTTCCTAAATAGTTGTCTTTCTAGAGATTTCAACAAGTGACTACATACGGAGCAAAATGAGCGAATCTACACTCTAAAATATGTCTATATACATCCGTATGTAGTAGTCCATTTGGAATCTCTAAAAAGACAAGTATTTAGGAACGGAGGGAGTAGGAATTATGAACAATGGGAGTCAAATTATTGTTGATAGTTGATAAAATGGAAGTCAAATTAGTGTTGATAGTTGGTAAGAATGGCATTAAATATTTAAGAATGTTTGATTAATCCTGTTGATGCTGTCACTCCTTTGAATATGGATATCACCTGCTTATTTATACCCCTCTTATGGTCATGGATGCTACGGGCAGGAAGACAGGCAGTGATTAGGAGGAATAAGAGGCACCATGGCACTAGTAGGCTTTGTGGATTGGAGGGGAAACGCCATCAGGAAAGAGGTGCATGGTGGAGTCAGAGCAGCATGGTTCTTGTACGGTAATTCACTATACACCGAATCTAGTATGCAGACATTTATATATGTGTGGCCAAACAACATCTCACTGTTCTATTTTCAAGCTTCTGTTCTGAGTTCAAAACATTGAACCATTTTTTTGTAATCTCCCTTGCAGTTCTGACTGTGGTAACCAACGTGGTTATTATCCCAAACCTGCTGAATCTGGTTACTTATCTTCATGGAACAATGCATATGGGGGTCTCGGCCTCTGCAACTACAACCACTAATTTTTTTGGTGCCACATCCGGGTTTGCAATGATAGCAGCTTTCCTCTCCGACTCCTACATTACTCGCTTTAGAACAATGCTCCTCTTTGGTCCATTTATGTTTCTGGTAATATGATCTTCCTCTGTTCAGTCATCTGCACAATTTCTGATTTTCCTTGTGATCCAATTATTATTTTGGTGTAAAAGGCTACTACGCCATCTTCATTTTTGTCCTATCCTATAAAGCCTTACATTAACACCCTTCATGATGTTTACTTGTAAAAAAATATATAATTATGCAAAGTATTTTTCTCAGCCTCTAAAATTCCATTATACGGACGTCCACGAGTCAAATGTCACTGGCCGACAGCTTTTTATGCACCTTCTATAGGAAATTATATATATAATGCTATTGTGTTCTAATCAAACATGCATTTGTGCAGGGTTACGGATTGCTCGCACTGCAAGCCTACCTTCCTTCACTCCGTCCACCAGCTTGCAACATTGAAGCAGAGCTAAACAGCTGTGAAGTGGTCCATGGATGGAATGCTACCTTATTGTACACAGCCTTGTATATGACTGCATTTGGTGATGGTTTTATCCGTGTTTGCTTGCCATCGCTCGGAGCTGACCAATTTGACCATGAAGATCCCTCTGAGTCCCGCCAACAGTCCAGCTTCTTTAACTGGTATACCTTCGGAATCTCCTTTGGAGGTTTTGTAGGGCTGATTCTCATAGTGTGGCTCGAGAACTACAAAGGGTGGGATATCGGACTTGGGGTGTGTGCCATCCTAATTCTGCTAGGATTGCTCATAGTTGCTGCCGGTTTCCCCTTCTACCGCAACCAAGTACCACAAGGAAGTCCTCTAACTCGAATACTGCAGGTAGTGCTTTGTATTCCTGGCTTACAACATAATATGCCATCCCAGTTCTCAGGAAATGTGTTAGAAACATTACTTAACTACAATTTTGCCTCTCCCAGGTTCTTGTGGTTGCATTCAGGAACAGGAAACTTGAACTTCCTGAAAAACTGGAGGAAGCGCAGGAAAGCTGCACTGGGACAAGGGCATGTGCTGTTGATGCACTCGCTCCAACAAATAGTCTGAAGTAAGATTCAGTGAAATAATACCCTTTTCTGACTTTTGTGTGTACTACTTATCAAGTTGGCATAGAGAGTAGTGTACGAGATTATAGACTGTTCATGCATCTTGGCAGATTCCTTGACAAAGCTTGCATCAACCGTGGCCAAAGTGGAGCCTGGTCAGTTTGTAGTCTGAGAAAGGTGGAGGAGACAAAGATTATCCTCCGTGTGCTTCCTCTCTTCGTCAGCTCCATAATCGGATATATATCGAACGTTATCCTCTTCACATTCACTGTGCAGCAAGGCACCATGACGAACACAAGGCTGGGCAAGATCCATGTTTCTCCCGCGACACTCTTTATCATCCCCATCATATTCCAGATGCTAATGCTTGCTGTCTATGACCAGTTCCTTGTGCCATTCTTGCGTAGACGTACAGGCTATGTTGGTGGTGTCACTCATTTGCAACGCATTGGTATAGGCTTCGTCACCATGCTACTTGCGTCAATCATTGCAGCAATTGTTGAGAGGAAGAGAAAGGAAGCTGTGGTGCAGATGTCCCTCTTCTGGCTTGCACCTCAATTCTTCCTTCTTGGTGTGGCAGATGTGACATCATTCACCGGGCTCCTTGAGTTCTTCAACAGCGAGGCACCACGCGGCATGAAGTCTATTGCCACAGCGTTGTTCTGGTGTGCTCTGGGGCTCGCGTCCTTGCTGGCCACAACGCTGGTGGAAATTGTGAACAAGGCCACAAGGCATGGGCACCAGGGAGGCTGGCTCGAGGGTACAAGCTTGAACAACAGCCATCTTGACCTGTTCTACTGGGTTGTGGCTGTTGTGGGATTGCTTGGCTTATGCAACTACCTGTACTGGGCCAAGAAGTATGTGTACCAGCACAATCCACGCATCGTTGAGACATCGGTTGATCAGGATTCACCTTGAAATATTACATACCCGTTGTTTTTTACTTAAGTAAAAATGTAACATGTCTTCACCATGACATCGATCAGTTAAGTTTGCAAAGCAATGTAGAAGCCTGTAACCTGTGTTCTGCTCTGATGTGCTGTGCTGATTGGTTGGGTTCATCCTTGATACTCCATTTGTGAAATTGTCAAAAGAAATGGCTTTCTCCATAACACTACCTAACGTGGATTGTTCATGTCAAAATAATATCCAAGGGCAAATAGCTTACTATTCCGAACAGTGAGTTATGGTCTTTGGTTATATTTCAGCATTGGTTACTACTCCTGTAGAAGGTGTGTATACCATTCACCTTCAGTATGTATTAGTCGTATTCATTATACAGTAGCTTTGCTTTACTCCCATAAATCCATTTACTTAGCTGAGTCTAATGATTAAACTCGGATCATCAGTTTCCTTTGGACAGTCATATTACTCCTTTCAGTTCCAAACAGAGGGAGTATGCTATTTCGCAAAAAAAAAAAGAAGCAGAGGGAGTATGCCTTTTGTCCTATGGACCAGTGTGTTGGGCAGTGGTTGATAATTTTTTTTTGTACTTCTGAATTTTTATATACTTGGTTATCATGTTGCTTTCGGACATGAGCATTCCAGTACAAGTGAGGATGCTCTACTTTGAAGGAAATTAGCTTATCAAAAGGACTTACAAAATGTCACTTTCATGATGATGACACACTGATATCCATATCTGCATGTTTGTACTTGTGGAATTCTATAATCTCATCTTACATGTCCCTAATCTTTTTATTCTGCTTTGGCATTAGTGAATGTCTTTTATAATGTCCAAATCCAAGTCAGTAGGAGTTACCAACAAATGGCAAGAATCAATGATTCTTCCTGTCGATGTTGTGTCTCCTTTGAATATGAGCATCCACATCTGCTAATTTGTACCCCTGTTAATTACTTAGGGATGCCACAGGCAGTAATCCGAAGGGAAGAAGCACCATGGCACCTGGAGGCTTCGTGGACTGGAGGGGAAACGCCATTAATAAAGAGGTGCATGGCGGAGTCAGAGCAGCTTGGTTTTTGTACGGTAAGTCATTATGCACCAAATCCTTCTGCAGACATATTTGCATATGTGTGGGCTGGGCATATGCACTATCTCACTGTTGCCATTTTGAAGCTTCTGTTCCGAGTTCAAAATATTGAAGCATTTTTGTATGATCCCCCTTGCAGTTCTGACTGTAGTAACCAACGTGGTTGTTGTCCCAAACCTGCTGAATCTGGTCACTTACCTCCACGGAACAATGCACATGGGGGTCTCAGGCTCTGCAACTACAGCCACATCTGGCTTTGCACTGATAGGAGCTTTCCTCTGGGACTCCTACATTACTCGCTCTAGAACTATGCTCCTCTTTGGTCCGTTTATGTTTCTGGTAATGTGCGTTTTAGTCTGTTCGGTTACCTACATGATTTCTGATTTTCTAACACGATCCAACGGAACTATTCTTTTTATTCTTGCATCTTCTCTCATAAAATTTATTTTCTTGTATTTCTCGTCATTGTGATGTGGTCTGACCAAAATTAGGGAGAAGCGTTATCTGCAGTGAAGAAGTAATTTACCAAAGATGAGATGTATGGGTGTACAAAATTATATGGTGTAAGTGAGAATGGACTCTCAGTATATCTAACTCAAACAGCTATGCGCCTGTTACATATGGAGCAAACGCTAAAACTGAGAACTACCTTACAATTTGTGGTGGTTTAATACAGCTCATGTCCTAACAAACATATAATACCTACTCTGGCATATCCTTTACATAAAATCCACTTGATGTGGATATGAAGGGATACCTTTTAGTGTAAAATGCTAGTATTAGCATCTTCTTGTTTGTTGTATGCTATCAAGCCTTACGTTACAGTTTACGATGTTGACATGTAAAAAATGTAGTATTAATTATGCTACACAATTGTTTTCTTAGCTTCTGAAATTCCTCCATAAGGATTTCAACAGGCTTAGATTTTAACACCTAGTTCTTACTAGTTGCAGGTATTTTGGCACCTTCCATACGCAATTGCGCAATTGTAGTATAATCAAACATGCATTTGTGGAGTGCTGGCTGACAGCAGTATTTTTGCACCTTCTATAAGCAATTGTGCCATTGTAGTGTAATCAAACATGCATTTTTTTGCAGGGATACGGATTGCTAGCACTGCAAGCCTACCTTCCCTCACTCCACCCACCACTTTGCAACAATGAAGCAGAGGTAAACAACTGCAAAGAGGTCCATGGCTGGAATGCTACCTAACTGTACACAGCTTTGTATATGAGCGCACTTGGTGATGGTTCTATGCGTGTTTGCTTGCCATTCCTCGGACCTGACCAATTTGACCACGAAGATCCCTCCGAGTCCCGTCAACAGTCCAGCTTCTTTAATTGGTATACCTTCGGAATCTCCTTTGGAGGTTTTGTAGGGCTGATTCTCATAGTGTGGCTTGAAAATTACAAAGGGTGGGGATATTGGACTTGGGGTGTGTGCCATCCTAGTTCTGCTCGGATTGCTCATAGTTGCTGCTGGTCTCCCTTTCTACCGCAACCAAGTACCAGAAGGAAGTCCTCTAACTCGAATACTGCAGGTTGTGCTTCATATTCCTGGCTTAAAACACAATATGCCATCACAATTTTCAGTGAATGTGTTAGAAACATTAGTTAACTAGTACAATCTTGCCTCTCCCAGGTTCTTGTGGTCGCATTCAGGAACAGGAAGCTTGTACTTCCTGAGAAACCGGAAGAAGCACAGGAAAGCTGCACTAGAACAAGGACTAGTTCTGTTGCCACACTCTCTCAAACAAACAGTCTGAAGTAAGATTCACTGAAACAGTAACATTTTCTCGCTTCTATGTGGACTATTTTCATACTTTGGCATGGGGATGCTGGGAAACCTTTTGTTACTCCATTATCTCATTGATAGTGGAGCGTGGTCATTTGTTTCGTTTGAAAATAGAAGTTGTAGGCACTCTAGAATTATAATAGTGTTTCCTACTATAAACTCTTTCATGCATCTTGCCAGATTCCTCGACAAAGCTTGCATAAACCATGGCAAAAATGGAGCCTGGTCAGTTTGCAATACAACGAAGGTGGAGGAGACGAAGATTATGCTTCGTGTGTTTCCTCTCTTCATTAGCTGCATGATTGGTGGATATGTGTCGGACATTATCCTCTTCACAATCACTGTGCAGCAAGGTGGCATGACGAACACAAGGCTGGGCAAGATTCATGTTTCGCCTGCGACACTCTTTACCAAAAAGGCTTTCGCCCCGCTTTATATATAAAACACTGATCAACAAGCACCCAGTACAAACACACGCCACCGCAACACACGCACACATCCAAGGCAGGATACAAAGGCGTTGAGCGCAGCAACACCACATTCCAGATGGTTTATCCTCTTTATCATCCCCACCACATTCCAGATGGTAATGCTAGTTGTCTATGACCAATTTCTTGTGCCGTTCTTGCGTAGACACACAGGCTATGTCGGTGGCATCACTCATTTGCAACACATCGGTACAGGCTTCGCCACCATGATACTCGCATCTGTCATCGCAGCGGTTGTTGAGAAAAAGAGAAAGGAAGATGCAGTGCAGATGTCCCTTTTCTGGCTTGCACCACAGTTCTTGCTGCTTGGCGTGTCAGATGTGACATCATTCACCGGGCTCCTTGAATTCTTCAACACCGAGGTGCCACGAGGCATGAAGTCAATTGCCACAGCCTTGTTCTGGTGTGATCTAGGGCTTGCGTCATTGATGGCCACACTCCTGGTGGAAATTGTGAATATGGTCACAAGGCATTTGCTTCGGGACCGCTTGCCCTCGTGGACAGAAGTCCGTAAGAGCAACGGCCCGGGCGACGGCATTTGCCCTCTCTGTAGTGTCCCGGAGACGGGCTCTCACATCCTGTTCTCTTGCATGGCGGCTAGGGCGCAGTGGAGCTTTGGGCGGGACGCACTCGGGCCCGACTGGGAGGCCGGAGACCTGGCGGAATTCTTGCAGGCCAGGGCGACCTAGACTGGGCAGAAGCGCCGCCTATTCTGGCTTATATTTGCGGCATTGACGTGGACCCTTTGGACTACTCGCAATAAAATGGTGATTGAGCGGATCTTCCCGCGACAGGCCTCTAATTCGTTCTTCAAATTTCTGGCCTTTTTACAACACTGGCACCCGCTTGCTAGGCGGCGGGATCGCGAGCAGCTTGGGTTGATGATGGATGCGCTGGTGGCTTCGGCGCGGCGTCTTTCGGCTCCATAGACTTCCTTAGGAGCTTGCCACTAGGTGGCCTTTTATGTTTTCTCTCCAGTTTTTTGGGCATGCTTGTGTTGTGGCCCCAGCTGTTTTCATCTTCCTTCATGTTCGTCACTTGATTGTATGTATGTTCGCTTTATTTATAAAGCGGGGCAAAAGCCTAGTTCGAGAGAGGAAAAAGTCCATTTTAAACCTTGAACTCGTAGAGGTTCGGCGAACCAAACCCTCAAGTACAAATCCATGTCGTTTACATCCTGAACTATGCAATCCCGGTCTAAATCAAACCCTGGAATCGTTTGCCAAACAGGGATTGCAAAGGATGGCCGGGATTGGTAGCTGAACCTATTTGACGCCCGCAGCAGTGGCTACGCCCGCGGGTGGGCCGGCCCATTATGCGGGGCGTTCACTGCTTTGATTTTTCGCTCATTTCTTTTGTTGACCTTTTGTTTTATTTTAACTTTTAGGTTTTTTATTTCTGGTTTTCTTTTTGCCTTTTTCTTTTGTTTTTTCTTTCTTTTCATTTTCGTTTTCCTTTTTCTTCCATTAGTACATGTATTATGAAAATGTTCATCATATATTTAAGAAAATGTTCATTATGTACTTAAAAATGTTCAGCGTATATGAAAAAATGTTCAAATTGTTCAGCGCACATCACAGTAATGTTCATTGTGTATTTTCATGAACCAGATTCTGGAAAGAATATAAAGTTATTCGTGAACCAGATTATGAAATTATTTGGGAATTTTAGAAACTGTTCCTTATTAGGAAATTTTTTTCAGAATGTTTTGTTTCATATTTTGACAACTTTTTAAAGAAATCTTTGTGATTTCAAAAAATGGTCTGGTTTCAAAAATTGTTCACAAAATTTAAAAATGTTCGTGTGTTCTAATTTTGTTCTGGAGTTTAAAAAAATATTCCTATATTTCATACAATTCTAAAAATGTCTGTGTTTTCAATAAAAATCAGGAGTTTTAAAAACGTTCCCGTTTCAAAAGTTAGCGAATTTTAAAAACTGTTCATTTTCCAAATTTTGTTTTGGTGTTTTAAAAAATGTGCATGTTCCAAAAGTTTGTTTGAATTCTCCAAATTTAGTTTCATAAATTTGTTCACAAATTTGAAAAGTGGTTGCTGTTCATAAACACTAAAAAGGAATCAAAACATTTTTTTGCGTTCGAAATTTAAAAAAAACATTCGAATCTGGTGTTGATTCATATAGTTTTGTGTTGCTTTTTCTTAGAAGTATATTGTTTTGTGTTGCTATATTTAAACAAATATAGTCGGTATCTCAACTGGTAGTTCCAGCGGATATGTAGCTGCAGATCCTGGGTTCGATCATTGTCTGGCGCGCATTTTTAGCTGGTTTTCATGGGCTGGTTTTCCTAGAGCAACGAGGAGTCGTTCAATAATCCGGGCGACCGTGGCCAAGTTTCTCTTACCATGCACATCCTTGGTGTGAATGAACCTGCTCAATATACTATAAGTACAAAGGATGGTCGCATGATGATTGATGCTAAAGGATGGTCAAGGTTTAAAACTAAATCAAATCTTGCCGTAGGGGATGATGTCAAAATCGAACTTTCTCGGCAAGGAGAGCTGATCCAAATCAACTTTAAAATTCTTCAGTAGCAGCACTCAACTGCCGAGCTGATCTATCCTCCGAGAGCTTTTGATGTAATAATATGGCATGGTGAAACAAGTGTTCTGTGTGTATAAGTAGTACGACAATATTACTTATCACGTAGGATATCGTGAAGAATTGCAACTTTGATTGCTAGTTAGGAACTGTCGACGAGGGAGTCGTTCAATAATCCGGGCGACCGTGGCCAAGTTCCTCTTACCATGCACAACCTTGGTGTGAATGAACCCGCTCAATATACCGTAAGTACAAAGGATGGTCGCATGATGATTGATGCTAAAGGATGGTCAAGGTTCAAAACTAAATTGAATCTTGCCGTAGGGGATGATGTCAAAATCGAACTTTCTCGGCAAGGAGAGCTGGTCCAAATCAACTTTAAAATTCTTCAGTAGCAACACGCAACTGCCGAACTGATCTATCCTCCGAGAGCTTTTGATGTAATAATATGGCATGGTGAAACAAGTATCATGTGTGTATAAGTAGTACAACAATATTACTTATCACGTAGGATATCGTGAAAGAATTGCAACTCTGATGGCTGGTTAGGAACTGTTGTTCGATTTCATTCTAACAGATGTCGTGCTTTATTTAATTTTTTGTATTCGCCTTGCGACATCATCTAAAACCAGCGCCATACCGATCCGCTTGCAGTATGAAATGCGCCGAGTTAGAACACATGGCCCTCCAAACATGCAGGCCCACCGGCCTATGGCCCAAAGTCCAGAACCGTGAGCCTGTCTGAGTATTATATTCTCAGCTGAACCCCCATATTATGTTATATATATCCCCTTGATTTTTCTTATATATAAAGTTGTGATATAATTTTTTTTATATTTTGATGTCTACTACACAACTTTATTCTTGTAGACACGTGTTGGGCCTCCAAGCGCAGAGTTTTGTAGGATAGTAGCAATTTTCCCTCAAGTGGATGACCTAAGGTTTATCAATCTGCGGGAGACGTAGGATGAAGATGGTCTCTCTTAATCAACCTTGCAAACAAATAATAAAAAGTCTTTGGTGTCCCCAACACACCAAATACAATGGTAATTTGTATAGGTGCACTAGTTCGGCGAAGAGTGTAACGCCCTCGATGCGGCTATATCTCCCACGTGTCGAAGCATGACTTAGAGGCATAACCGCATTGAAAGCAATGTCGCAAGTGAGGTAATCTTCACACAACCCATGTAATACATAAGGGAAAGAGATACATAGTTGGCTTACAATCGCCACTTCACATAATTACATGAATAAAGCATTACATCATCCAGATACAATCAAGGTCCATCTACGGAACCAAAATAAAAGAAGAACCCCAAATGCGACAAAGGTCCCCGATCGACCCCAACTGGGCTCCACTACTGATCAACTGAAACGAAACAACACAATGAACAAGATCTTCATCGAGCTCCTCCTTGAGCTCGGATGCGTCACCTGCACGGTTTCAACGGCACCTGCAAACTGGTTTTGGAAGTATCTGTGAGCCACGGGGACTCAGCAATCTCGCACCCGCGAGATCAAGACTATTTAAGCTTATGGGTAAGGTAAAGGCATGAGGTGGAGCTGCAGCAAGCGACTAGCATAAACGGTGGCTACAATCGCAAATGAGAGCGAGAAGAGAAGGCAAAGCACGGTCGATAAAAGTATGATCAAGAAGTGATCCTATAGCAACTCGTCAAGCATAACTCCAACATCGTGTTCACTTCCGGACCACGGAAAGAGACCATCACGGTTACACACACGGTTGATGTATTTTAATTAAGGTCAACTTCAGGTTTTCTACAACCGGCATTAACAAATTCCCATCGCCACATAACCGCGGGCACGGCTCTCGAAAGTTTATACCCTGCAGGGGTGTCCCAACTTAGCCCATGACAAGCTCTCGCGATCAACGAAGGAATAGACCTTCACCCAGGAAGACCCGATCAGTCTCGGAATCCCGGTACATCAAGACATTTCGACAATGGTAAAACAAGACCAGCAAAGCCGCCCGATGTGCCGACAAATCTCGATAGGAGTCGCACGTACCTCGTTCTCAGGGCACACCGGATAGGTCACCTACGAGTAAAACCAGCCCTCGAGTTGCCCGAGGTGGCCCTTGATCTGCCCGTTTGGACCAACACTCGAAGGAGCACCGCCCGAGGGGGCTAAATAAAGATGACCCTCGGGCCCGAAACCCAAGGAAAAAAGGGCTAGGTGAGGCAAATGGTAAAACCAAGATTGGGCCTTTTTGGACAAGTTTTATTCAAAGCGAACTGTCGGGGGTCCTATAAATCACCCGACCGCGTAAGGAACGCAAAATCCGGGAACATAAAACGGTATGACGGAAACTAGGGCGGCAAGAGTGGAACAAAACACTGCATAAGGCCGAGCCTTCCACCCTTTACCAAATATATAGGTGCATTAATAATATAAGAGATATTGTGATATCCCAACAAGTGAACATGTTCCAACAAGGAACAACATCTCCATGTTCCAACAAGGAACAAACTTCATCTTCACCTGCAACTAACAACGCTATAAGAGGGGCTGAGCAAAGCGGTAACATAGCCAATCAACGGTTTGCTAGGAATGGTGTCAAAGGTTAGAGGTTTGACATGGCAATTTGGGAGGCTGACAAGCAAATGGTAGGCATCGTAGCATTGGCATAGCAAAGAGCGAGCAAACTAGCATAGCAAAGATAGTAGTGATTTCGAGGGTAAGGTCATCTTGCCTGAAATCCCGCAAGGAAGAAGAACGATTCCATGAAGAAGACAAACGGACGTAGTCGAACGGATCCTCACAACTCCGGAACGAAACCGAAGCTAACGAGAGAAGCAAACCGGAAAGAAGCAAACAATATGGTAAACACACAAGCATAAACATGTCATGATGCACAAACAAGTATGATGCATATCCGGTTTAATGAGGCATGGCATGGCAAAATGCAACAAACTATCTTACAAATTAAGTGGAGCTCAATATGCAACGGAGTTGCATATTGACGAAACACCACATCTATTATTTAGTTCTCTCTCGGTTATGCTACTCATCAATATTAAATGTTGTTAAACATGGCAAGGAGTGAAGCAAAAGTAAACTAATAATTTAGGCAAGTTTAAGTGAGGCCGGAAACAACAAATAACAATTCCGGAAAATCCCCATGTTATTTAGCAATTTAATGCAACAACAATTTTAAGCAATTTAAATGTTGTTATCATGATGCGGATGACATGCACAAGTTTTATGCAATTATTATGAAAAGGTTGACATGAGCATGTTATGAAGCATTTGGTCACCATGGCGGAACGAAAAGGGTGCCACGGCGGCGAAACAAAAATGGTGCCACGGCAACATATCCGAAAATGATGCCACGGCAACATATCCGAAAATGATGCCACGGCAACATATCGGTCCCGATAGCTCACGGAGATATCGGTGCAAAGGAAGTGAGCGTGAGCGAGTCATGCAAGATGGTGGGGTGCTCCCGGCTACCGGGTTCCCACGGGTCGGTGGCATGGCAATAGAGGAATGTGCAAAGTCAATTCGGTCACGGTGCAAAATTCGAGCATCTCATACATACAAGGGCATCTCATCGCGGTCGTCTCGGGTTATACCTTCGAAGCGTTCAAACGGGACGGTTTGCGTTTTGTAGAGGGAAGTAGTCGTTCACGTGATGTAGTGGAAGTAGTTGTACACGGCGTCGGTAGAGGAAGTAGTTGTTCTCGCGATGGTCGTAGTGGAAGTAGTGGTACACGTTCGTTTGGAGAGGTACTTGATGACTCCAATGTCTTCGGGGCGACGGTAGTTGTACACGGTCCAGGAGACGTCGATCGTTCGGGGTCCGACTTGCGAGTCTTGCCGACATGAGTGGTACTTGGCGGAAATCTCGAAGATGGTCTTGGTGTTCCTGGTACTTGGCGTCTCGTACTGGCCGATCCAAAACGAAGAAAGACAAAAGGCCTCTGGAGGACAGCAGCAAGGCAACTCATGCCCGACAATGAAACAACACGGGACGCACACGGCAGAGGCGAAGGAGACGGATCGAGGGGCTCCTCCCCTGACGACGGAGCTAACAAGGCGATGGCGCCGGGTAGACGAGGAGGAGGCAGAGGGGAACGAGACGAGGCCGTGGCGCTCCTCTCTCCCTCTCTCTGCGACGGCGCATCAAGGGAGGAGGGGATCGAGCAGGGCTTGGCGCAGGGGACGTGGCTCCGACAGAGCTGCTCGCTGGCGGCGGCCAGAAACAGAGGCGAGGCCTCGGAGCCGGCGCACAAGGACGAACGACGCGAGGCAGGGGCGCCGGGAGGAGGAGGGCGCTCGAGCGCTGGAGGGAGCCGCAAGGCGTCGGGGTCGCGCGCAGGGGGTGGTGAGGCACGGGAGGAGAACTCCAGGCGTTGGGGGCTAGGCAGATGAGGAAGGGGCACTACAGGGTGGTCGAGGACGGGCGCCATGGGGTTGCAGGAGCTCGGGGACGGGGCACTGCTCCTCTCTCTACGTGTAGCGGCGCAGGAGGAGGACGAGAGGGAGAGGAGGAGATCGGCTGAGGGCATCGAGCTAGGGTTAGGAAAGGTGGGGCGGCTGGGCTGCTGGGATTTAGTGGCCCGGCCTGGTTAGACAGGCCCAAGAGGCCGGCTGGGCTTATCTTCTCTCCCTCCTATTCTTTTCCATTAAAAAAAACAGAAAAGAGAAAGAAGAGAAAGAGAAGGTAGGGGTGGAATCTGGGCATGGGGATAGTTTTCACGGACTCATAAAAATATGAGGAATTTAAATAAAATGGCAAGAGGATTTTTTGGAGAACAATAGATTTGCACATATTGAATTTAATGCAACATGTTTGAATTTTGAAACCCACTCGAAAGGACTCTAAATGGGCTGAGATTTTTAGAGGAGCCTTGATAAAATAGAGAGAAATATTGACAAGGTTTGGAGGTCAAACTCAAAAAGGAATAGACATGGAAAAAGTTTTGCACGTGTGTTATGGGTGATTCCGAAATGGAATATTTAATATAGCTCCCTAATATTGGGAGGATATGTTATAAAGAGAATCACCACGTGAATTCCCTCGAGTTAAATAGATCAAAAGATCTATGCAATTTATTTAGTTGAGGTTTTAAAAATTAAAGATATGATGGCATGATGACATGATGCAATGCAAAAACAAATACATCGCACGGCGAAACTCGGAATATCTGGAAGTCTTCTGGAGCATCGGTCTCGAGGCGTTACAACACTCCACCACTACAAGAGGATCTCGTCCCGAGATCTAGAATGGCACCGGAGGGAAAACAGAAGAGAAAAAGAAAGGTAAAACTAAGTTGCTTCTTTGACCAACGAGTGAAACCAAAGAACCTTGAGAGGTTGAGCAATTTAAAAGAAAGAGTACAATAGAGATGAACGAGATTGCAAACAATCCGTTAGAAAAGAGGAACAAGGAGTATTACGAGAATTTGAAGGTTGCAAAGACATGAATCAAGAGTTTCACGATCGAAAAGAATGTGACCACCTCGGTATAATGAGATAGCCAAAGAACAAGAATGACAGAATTTGGACAGCACTCCGATAGAAAAGAGAAGAAAACTTGATAAGATGAAAAGAACTTGAAGAGATGACCCAACACTCCGGTTAAATGGTTAAGCAAGAAAAAGAACATGATCTTAGACAAACGAGATGATGGGTAGAGAAGAGCAACATCACAATGCCTCCGAAACAAAAGAATAGAAGATAGATAATTGAAATAACAGAATGGAGGGGGAAATGACAACTTCTGCCACAATTGAGCTTGGAAAGCACCCTTCCAAGAAGATTACAACGGGGTTGTTGGGGAAAAACCAACAACAAAATGAATAAGCTTGTAGTGGGCTTATGGAAACATCTCAACACTTGAGGTGAAATTCTGCCACTAACGAAAAACAATTGCTTTGATAGAGAGCACCAAAGAGATGAAAAACTTGTTCCATCAAGATGAGGAGGAGAAAATTTGGATCATAGATAAGCACCATAATAGCAACATTCCTTAGGGAAGGCTTTAGGTGAAAACATGACACAAGATAAATCCAACGAAGAGATTGATGAAACATGAATGAAACTGTCAAAATGGCATAACACCACCTGAAAAGATAAGGTCGAAAGAATTGCACTTCGAAATGCAAGAAGAAGAATACTTGAACGCCTCAAAACAAAACATGTGTTGAGCACCATGTTTAATTTTGAGTATAGCTTGGCGGGTCATAACTTCGAGAGAAATCTTGAAGAACAGTTGAAGAGTGAAAAGAATCCTTGAGGAACCACCATGTAGAGCCTCCATGAAGAACTCCGGTAAACAAAAGGGTGATAGAAAGAAAGAGAAGTTGAAAACACAAGGTGAAGCCTTGCAATGATTTAGATGGAGCTTCGCGACGAGATAATGCGGAAAACTTAGAACTCCGGAAGAAAGATGAACAACAAGAAGCCAAGAATTTATTCCACCTGAACAAACTCTGAAGGAAAGGATTAATCACTTGGATGAAACAAGAACAAGAATTATGTTATGCGTATCCTTCACCAATTTAAATTGATGACAAGCAACGGATTTGGCATACTACTTATTCTCGTAGAAAGGATTAAAAGAGATATATCAAAACTTGAGAAGGTCTTCAACAAACCACCGGTAGGATTGGAACAACAAACGAATTGATATGATAACAAAGAAAGAGAACTCTTGAACGAACCACCATAAGAATTGAAAATGATCGAAGTAGGGGTGCAACACCGGTAAGAATTAGCAAATGAACGAAGGTGCTTGAGACAAACAAGATACATGAGAACAAAGAGATCAAGAATTGATTAGAGGATATTTGAACGAATCACCGGTACGATTTGGAGAATGATAACTGACAGATGAGAACGAATAAACCTGAATTGATGGACTCCGGATGACAAACTGAGAAGACTCTTGAATATCTCCTGATGGGTGAAAAAGATTCTCACAATCAAAAACAATTATGAGAGGATGGCAACAAGCTAGCACCATGAATCTTGAAGAGAATAGAGCAAGATTAAAGAGAAACTCTTTCTTCGGTCTTCAAATGATGAGAATGACAACGAGGAACACCACCAAGAATTATTGAGGCACACCAGAAGAATCAAAAGCGAAGAGGTTGAGCCAACTATGAAAAGAATTTGAAAGATCTTGGAGAAAAGCATTTGACTGATGATAACTCATTCTTACGTCAAACTTGGAGAAGAATTTGAGAATGGCTCCGGAATAATTAGAAGAGTCAGGTAAGATCCTAGGAAAAGACCTGTGGGTTAGGGCCCACTCAAAAGAACACCGTTGAAAAGATTTAAAAGAGATGTTGCACCGGTTGAATTAAATGACTTGAATGAGATACCAATCTCGAAAGAGCTTGAACGAATGCAGAGTGGAAACACGAATCTTCGAGATATCTTGAGCACTCCGGAATAACAAATAGCGAGAAGTAGAATGATAATGAGGTGCACCGGTATGAGAAGACATTGAAATGAGGAAAAAGGTATGATCCACAAAACTTGACTTGAATCCACCGGAGAAGAGAAAGAATGAGGAGTGACGAACTAGTAGAACATCTTCTTGAGAACCACCGGGTAAGAACATTGACGGAAAAGAATGGAGAAACTTCACAAAAATAAAAGGATACTTGGTAAAGAAATCTTAGTCCTTGAGGAAAAAGGGTGGGTGGGCGAGGAAAAACAAAGACAACTTGGAGACGGATGAAACAAACACCGTTGAGAAGAAATGATAATTGGTCTTGCTGATGTTGAAGTGATCGGATCCACTTGAAGAGAAACACGCCGGTTGAAAAGGATTGACATGACAATCTCGATTGTCGAGAAGGATTGGTATTTACATCGGAGTATGAGAACACCATTTCGGAAAGGTATGGAATCAACACTTGACATTGAAGCAACTCGAATACCACAACTCAAAACTGAAGGAAATATGCCCTAGAGGCAATAATAAAGTTATTATTTATTTCCTTATTTCATGATAAATGTTTATCATTCATGCTAGAATTGTATTAACCGGAAACATGATACATGTGTGAATGCATAGACAAACAGTATGTCACTAGTATGCCTCTACTAGACTAGCTTGTTAATCAAAGATGGTTATGTTTCCTAACCATGAACAAAGGGTTGTTATTTGATTAACAAGGTCACATCATTAGGTGAATGATCGATTGACATGACCCATTCCATTAGCTTAGCACACGATTGTTTAGTATGTTGCTACCGCTTTTATCCATGACATATACATGTTCCTATAACTATGAGATTATGCAACTCCGTTTACGGAGGAACACTTTGGTGCTACCAAACGTCACAACGAATCGGGTGATTATAAAGGAGTACTACAGGTGTCTCCAAAGGCGATGTTGGGTTGGCGATTTCGAGATTAGGTTTTGTCACTCCGATTGTCGGAGAGGTATCTCTGGGCCCTCTCGGTAATACACATCACTTAAGCCTTGCAAGCATTACAACTAATGAGTTAGCTGTGAGATGATGTATTACGGAACGAGTAAAGAGACTTGCGATAACGAGATTGAACTAGATATTGGATACCGACGATCGAATCTCGGGCAAGTAACATACCGATGACAAAGGAACAACGTATGTTGTTATGCGGTCTGACCGATAAAGATCTTCGTAGAATATGTAGGAGCCAATATGGGCATCCAGGTCCCGCTATTGGTTATTGACCGAGACGGTCTCGGTCATGTCTACATTGTTCTCGAACCGTAGGGTCCGCACGCTTAAGGTTTCGATGACGGTTATATTATGAGTTTGTGTATTTTGATGTACCGAAGAAGTTCGAGTCCCGGATGTGATCACGGACATGACGAGGAGTCTCAAATGGTCGAGACATAAAGATTGATATATTGGAAGCCTATGTTTGGAGTTCGAATGGTCCCGGTGAAATCGGGATTTTACCGAACACCGGGTTACCGGAACCCTCCCGGGGTTAATGGGCCTTAGTGGGCCATGAGGGAGAAGAGGAAGGGCCGGCCGGGGGCAGGGCGCCCCTCCCCTAGTCCGAATAGGACAAGGAGAGGTGGGCGGCGCCTCTTCCCTCTTTCCCTCCCCAAGTCCTAATCCAACTAGGAAGGGGGGAGTCCTACTCTGGTGGGAGTAGGACTCCTCCCGCGCCTCCTCCTAGGGCCGGCCGCACCCCTTGCTCCTTTATATACGGGGCAGGGGGCACCCTAGAACACACAAGTTGATCCTTGAGATCGTTCCTTAGCCGTGTGCGGTGCCCCCCTCCACCATAATCCACCTCGGTCATATCGTAGTGGTGCTTAGGCGAAGCCCTGCGTCGGTAGAACATCAAGATTGTCACCACGCCGTCGTGCTGACGGAACTCTCCCTCCCCGAAGCTCTACTGGATTGGAGCCCGAGGAGCGTCATCGAGCTGTACGTGTGTCAAGAACTCGGAGGCGCGGAGTAACGGCGCTGGGATCGGTTGGATCGCGAGGAGAACGTACGACTACTTCCTCTACGTTGTGATCGCTTCCGCTTCAGTCTACGAGGGTACGTAGACAACACTCTTCCCTCTCGTTGCTATGCATCACCATGATCTTGCGTGTGCGTAGGAATTTTTTTGAAATTACTACGTTCCCCAACAGTGGCATCCGAGCCTAGGTTTTTATGGTTTGATGTTTTGCACGAGTAGAACACAAGTGAGTTGTGGGCGATACAAGTCATACTACCTACCAAAGCATGTCATACTTTGGTTCAGCGGTATTGTGAGATGAAGCGGCCGGACCGACATTACGCGTGACGCTTATGCGAGACTGGTTTCACCGCCACGAGCACTCGTTGCTTAAAGGTGTTGGCGGGTGTCTGTCTCTCTCACTTTAGTTGAACCGAGTATGGCTACGCCCGGTCCTTGAGAAGGTTAAAACGAGTCTATTTGACGAAGTATCGTTGTGGTTTTGATGCGAGGTGAGATTGGTTCTTGCTTAAGCCCATAGCAGCCACGTAAAATTTGCAACAACAAAGTAGAGGACGCCTAACTTGTTTTTGCAGGGCATGTTGTGATGTGATATGGTCAAGACATGATGCTATATTTTATTGTATGAGATGATCATGTTTTGTAACCGGTTATCGGCAATCGGCTGGAGCCATATGGTTGTCGCTTATTGTATGAAATGCAACGCATCTGTAATTGCTTTACTTTATCACTAAGCGGTAGCGATAGTCGTAGAAGCAATAGATGGCGTAGACGACAACGATGCTACGATGGAGATCAAGGTGTCGCGCCGGTGACGATGGTGATCACGACGGTGCTTCGGAGATGGAGATCACAAGCACAAGATGATGATGGCCATATCATATCTCTTATATTGATTGCATCCGATGTTTATCCTTTATGCATCTTATCTTGCTTTGATTGACGGTAGCATTTTAAGATGATCTCTCACTAAAATTATCAAGTAGTGTTCTCCCTGAGTATGCACCGTTGCCAAAGTTCGTCGTGCCGAGACACCACGTGATGATCAGGTGTGATAAGCTCTACGTCCATCTACAACAGGTGCAAGCCAGTTTTGCACACGCAGAATACTCAGGTTATACTTGACGAGCCTAGCATATGCAGATATGACCTCGGAACACGGAGACCGAAAGGTCGAGCGTGAATCATATAGTAGATATGATCAACATAAGATGTTCACCATTGAAAACTACTCCATCTCACGTGATGATCGGTTATGGTTTAGTTGATTTGGATCACGTGATCACTTAGATGACTAGAGAGATGTCTGTCTAAGTGGGAGTTCTTAAGTAATATGATTAATTGAACTTTAATTTATCATGAACTTAGTACCTGATAGTGTCTTGCTTGTCTATGTTTGTTTGTAGATAGATGGCTCGTCTTTGTTGTTCCGTTGAATTTTAATGCGTTCCTTGAGAAAGCAAAGTTGAAAGATGATGGTAGCAATTACACGGATCGGGTCCGTAAATTCGAGGATTATCCTCATTGCTGCCTGTAAGAGTTACGTCTGGATGCACCGCCAGGTGCCAGCTCGCCGCCGATGCAACCGACAACGTTAAGAACGTCTCGCGAGCAAAGCGATGACTACTCTATAGTTCAATGTGCCATGCTTTACGGCTTAGAACCGGGACTTCAACGACGTTTTGAACGTCATGGAGCATATGAGATGTTCCAGAGTTGAAGTTGATATTCCAACAGAATGCCCGGATTGAGAGATATGAAGTCTCCAATAAGTTATATAGCTGCAAGATGGAGGAGAATAGTTCGTCGGTGAGCACATACTCGTAATGTCCGGGTATTACAATCACTTGACTCAACCGGGAGTTAATCTTTCGGATGATTGTGTCATTGATGTAATTCTTCAATCACCGCCACCAAGCTACAAAGGCTTCGTGATGAACTATAATATGCAAGGGTTAGTAAAGACTATACCGAGCTCTTCGCAATGCTAAAGGCTGCGGAGGTAGAAATCAAGAAGGAGCATCAAGTGTTGATGGTCAATAAGACCACTAGTTTCAAGAAGAAAGGCAAAGGGAAGAAGAAGGGAACTTCAAGAAAAACAGCAAGCAAGTTGTCGCTCAGAGAAGAAACCCAAGTCGGACCCAAACCTGAAATCGAGTGCTTCTACCGCAAGCGATCGGTCTTTGGAAGCGGAACTGCCCCAAGTATTTGGCGGATAAGAAGGATGGCAAGGTGAACAAAGGTATATGTGATATACATGTTATTGATGTGTACCTTACTAGAGCTCGCAGAGCACTGGGTATTTGATATTGGTTACTGCTAATATTTGCAACTCAAAACAGGGACTACGGATTGCTTAACACCGCAAAGGACGAGGTGACGATGCGCGTGGGAAATGGTTCCAAAGTCGATGTGATCGCGATCGCACGCTACCTCTACATCTACCTTCGGGATTAGTTTTAGACCTAAATAATTGTTATTTGGTGCTGCGTTGAGCATGAACATTATATGGATCTTGTTTGATGCGAGACGGTTATTCATTTAAATCGAGAATAATGGTTGTTCTATTTATATGAGTAATATCTTTTATGGTCATGCACCCTTGAAGAGTGGTCTATTTTGATGAATCTCGATAGTAGTGATACACATATTCATAATGTTGAAACCAAAAGATGCAGAGTTGATAATGATAGTGCAACTTATTTGTGGCATCGCCGTTTAGGTCATATCGGTATAAAGCGCATGAAGAAACTCCATCTCGATGGACTTTTGGAGTCACTTGATTATGAATCACTTGGCACTTGCGAACCGTGCCTCATGGGCAAGATGACTAAAACCCGTTCTCCGGTACTATGGAGAGAGCAACAGATTTGTTGGAAATCATACATACTGGATGTATGTGGTCCGATGAATGTTGAGGCTCGTGGCGGATATCGTTATTTTCTCACCTTCACAGATGATTTAAGCAGATATGGGTATATCTACTTAATGAAACATAAGTCTGAAACATTTGAAAAATTCAAAGAATTTCAGAGTGAAGTTGAAAATCATCGTAATAAGAAAATTAAGTTTCTACGATCGATCGTGGAGGTGAATATTTGAGTTACGAGTTTGGTCTACATTTGAAACAATGCGGAATAGTTTCGCAACTCACGCCACCGGAACACCACAACGTAATGGTGTGTCCGAACGTCGAATCGCACTTTACTAGATATGGTGCGATCTATGATGTCTCTTACTGATTTACCGCTATCGTTTTGGGGTTATGCTCTTGAGACGGCCGCATTCACACTGAATAGAACACCGTCAAAATCCGTTGAGACGACACCTTACGAACTATGGTTTAGCAAGAAACCAAAGTTGTCGTTTCTTAAAGTTTGGGGATGCGATGCTTATGTGAAAAAGCTTCAACCCGATAAGCTCGAACCCAAATCGAGAAATGTGTCTTCATAGGATACCCAAAGGAGACAGTTGGGTACACCTTCTATCACAGATCCGAAGGCAAGACATTTGTTGCTAAGAATGGATCCTTTCTAGAGAAGGAGTTTCTCTCGAAAGAAGTGAGTGGGAGGAAAGTAGAACTTGATGAGGTAATTGTACCTTCTCCCTTATTTGAAAGTAGTTTGTCGCAGAAACCGTTTCGAGACATCTACACCAAATAGTGAGGAAGTTGATGATGTTGATCATGAAACTTCAGATCAAGTTACTACGTAACCTCGTAGATCAACCGAGTAAGATCCGCACTGAGTGGTACGGTAATCCTGTTCGGAAGTCATGCTACTAGATCATGATGAACCTACAAACTATGAAGAAGCGATGGTGAGCCCAGATTCCGCAAAATGGCTTGAGGCCATGAAATCTGAGATGGGATCCATGTATGAAAACAAAGTATGGACTTTGGTTGACTTGCCCGAGGGTCGGCAAGCAATATAAAACAAGTGGATCTTCAAGAAGAAGACTGACGCTGACGGTAATGTTATTGTCTACAAAGCTCGACTTGTCGCAAAGGGTTTTCGACAAGTTCAAGGGATTGACTACGATGAGACCTTCTCACCCGTAGCGATGCTTAAGTCTGTCCGAATCATGTTAGCAATTGCCGCTTTTTATGATTATGAAATTTGGCAAATGGATGTAAAGACCGCATTCTGAATGGATTTACGGAAGAAGAGTTGTATATGATGCAACCGAAGGTTTTATCGATCCAAAGGAGCTAACAAAGTGTGCAAGCTCCAATGATCCATTTATGGACTGGTGCAATCATCTCGAGTTGGAATAAACGCTTTGATAGTGTGATCAAAGCATTTGGGTTCATCTGAGACTTTTGGAGAAGCTCAGATTTACAAGAAAGTGAGTGGGAGCTCAGTAGCATTTCGATATTATATGTAGATGACATATTACTAATCGGAAATGATATAGAATTTCTGGATAGCATAAAGGGATACTTGAATAAGAGTTTTTCAATGAAAGACCTCGGTGAAGCTGCTTACATATTGGGCATCGAAATCTATAGAGATAGATCAAGACGCTTAATTGGACTTTCACAAAGCACATACCTTGAATTTTTTTTGAAGAAGTTCAAAATGGATCAAGCAAAGAAAGGGTTCTTGCCTGTGTTACAACGTGTGAAGTTGAGTAAGACTCAATGCCCGACCACTGCAGAAGATAGAGAGAAAATGAAAGATGTTCCCTATGCTTCAGCCATAGGCTCTATCATGTATGCAATGCTTGTGTACCAGACTGATGTGTGCCTTGCTATAAGCTTAGCAGGAGGTACCAAAGTAATCCAGAGTGGATCATCGACAGCGGTCAAGAACATCCTGAAATACCGAAAAGGACTAAGGATATGTTTCTCGATATGGAGGTGACAAAGAGCTCATCGTAAATGGTTACGTTGATGCAAGCTTTGACACCGATCCGGACGATTCTAAATCGCAGACCGGATACGATTTACACTAAACGGAGGAGCTGTCGGTTGGTGCAGTTCTAAACAAAGCGTCGAAAGGGATCTACATGTGAAGTGGAGTACATAGCAGCTTCGAAGCAGCTAATGAAGGAGTCGGATGAAGGAGTTCATATCCGATCTAGGAGTCATACCTAGTGCATCGGGTTCAATGAAAATCTTCGTGACAATATCGAGCAATTGCATTAGCAAAGGAATCCAGATTTCACAAGAGGACCAAGCACATCAAGAGACGCTTCAATTCCATCCGGATTTAGTCCGGTGGGAGACATAGAGATTTGCAAGATACATACGGATCTGAATGTAGCGAACCGTTGACTAAGCCTCTTCCACGAGCAAAACATGATCAACACCAAGACTCCATGGGTGTTAGAATCATTACTATGTAATCTAGATTATTGACTCAAGTGCAAGTGGGAGATCAAGGAAATATGCCCTAGAGGCAATAATAAAGTTATTATTTATTTCCTTATTTCATGATAAATGTTTATCATTCATGCTAGAATTGTATTAACCGGAAACATGATACATGTGTGAATGCATAGACAAACAAGATGTCACTAGTATGCCTCTACTAGACTAGCTTGTTAATCAAAGATGGTTATGTTTCCTAACCATGAACAAAGGGTTGTTATTTGATTAACAAGGTCACATCATTAGGTGAATGATCCGATTGACATGACCCATTCCATTAGCTTAGCACACGATTGTTTAGTATGTTGCTACTGCTTTTATCCATGACATATACATGTTCCTATAACTATGAGATTATGCAACTCCGTTTACGGAGGAACACTTTGGTGCTACCAAACGTCACAACGAATCGGGTGATTATAAAGGAGTACTACAGTGTCTCCAAAGGCGATGTTGGGTTGGCGATTTCGAGATTAGGTTTTGTCACTCCGATTGTCGGAGAGGTATCTCTGGCCCTCTCGGTAATACACATCACTTAAGCCTTGCAAGCATTACAACTAATGAGTTAGCTGTGAGATGATGTATTACGGAACGAGTAAAGAGACTTGCCGGTAACGAGATTGAACTAGATATTGATACCGACGATCGAATCTCGGGCAAGTAACATACCGATGACAAAGGGAACAACGATGTTGTTATGCGGTCCGACCGATAAAGATCTTCAGAGAATATGTAGGAGCCAATATGGGCATCCAGGTCCCGCTATTGGTTATTGACCGGAGACGTGTCTCGGTCATGTCTACATTGTTCTCGAACCGTAGGGTCCATGCACGCTTAAGGTTTCGATGGCGGTTATATTATGAGTTTGTGTATTTTGATGTACCGAAGAAGTTCGAGTCCCGGATGTGATCACGGACATGACGAGGAGTCTCGAAATGGTCGAGACATAAAGATTGATATATTGGAAGCCTATGTTTGGAGTTCGAATGGTCCCGGTGAAATCGGATTTTACCGAACACCGGGTTACCGGAACCCCCGGGGTTAATGGGCCTTAGTGGGCCATGAGGGAGAAGAGGAAGGGCCGGCCAGGGCAGGCCGCGCGCCCCCTCCCCCCCTAGTCCGAATAGGACAAGGAGAGGTGGGGCGGCGCCCCTCTTCCCTCTTTCCCTCCCCCCAAGTCCTAATCCAACTAGGAAAAGGGGGGAGTCCTACTCCTGGTGGGAGTAGGACTCCTCCGGCGCGCCTCCTCCTAGGGCCGGCCGCACCCCCCCTTGCTCCTTTATATATCTGGGGGGGGGCACCCTAGAACACACAAGTTGATCCTTGAGATCGTTCCTTAGCCGTGTGCGGTGCCCCCCTCCACCATAATCCACCTCGGTCATATCGTAGTGGTGCTTAGGCGAAGCCCTGCGTCGGTAGAACATCAAGATTGTCACCACGCCGTCGTGCTGACGGAACTCTCCCTCCCCGAAGCTCTACTGGATTGGAGCCCGAGGAGCATCATCGAGCTGTACGTGTGTCAAGAACTCGGAGGCGCGGGAGTAACGGCGCTGGGATCGGTTGGATCGCGAGGAGAACGTACGACTACTTCCTCTACGTTGTGATCGCTTCCGCTTCGGTCTACGAGGGTACGTAGACAACACTCTTCCCTCTCGTTGCTATGCATCACCATGATCTTGCGTGTGCGTAGGAATTTTTTTGAAATTACTACGTTCCCCAACAAAAACAAAAACAAAGGACTGGCTTGTAGAATAAGCCGGAACAAACACATATGATAGAGATTTACCCAATCCCATATAATGCATCTGTCGGAAAGATATTCTAGCAGCTACTTGAATTCCCACCTATAAAACTCCTGAAACTTTCTGGTTATGCAATCTGGTGTTGGGGATACAGGGGAAGCAATATATCTCACCCAAACTAACAATCCCTACATCCAGCTGTATCCATCCTTCAACACATAACCAAGAAACCTTCGGAAATCGTCTACCTCAACCTTCAAAAAGCATCCGTTATACGAGTCATGGCAATACTCCGTACTCACCAAGATCGGGTTATCGGGTTATCTCACCAACAAGCTGCATAAAAGAGATTTTCGATGTCGGCAAGACTAAACTCGGTATTCCGAATCGCAACGATAAAATTATGACGACAACACCTTGGAGCTCAACTCCCGGACACCTCCAAAGAAAAACCCCCGGTGACGGGAGGCACCAAGACAATGTTGTCATCATAAAACCATCGGAACGATTCTAAGATACCCGCGTGATCCTAAAAATGTTTTTTTAGTGAAATTTGAGAAGAGAAGAGTCAAAACTCTACGTCAGGATGCCTTACCAGAGTGACGAAGGGACTGAGGAGTAAAAAGAATTCCTAACTCTCCGATATATATAATCCTAAATGACTCAAAACTTTTTCTAGACACAACTCAGCCGCTAAAAACGATCAAGCGGTGGGGCTCCTAAGGTCGGGAAGGCTCGATTACCAACTTAACGCCTCGATGCGGCTATATCTCCCACGTGTCGGGAAGCACGACTTAGAGGCATAACCGCATTGAAAGCAATGTCGCAAGTGAGGTAATCTTCACACAACCCATGTAATACATAAGGAAAGAGATACATAGTTGGCTTACAATCGCCACTTCACACAATTACATGAATAAAGCATTACATCATCCAGATACAATCAAGGTCCGTCTATGGAACCAAAATAAAAGAAGAACCCCAAATCGATAAAGGTCCCGATCGACCCCAACTGGGCTCCACTCATTGATCAACTCAAACGAAACAACACAATGAACAAGATCTTCATCGAGCTCCTCCTTGAGCTCGGATGCGTCACCTGCACGGTTTCAACGGCACCTGCAAACTGGTTTTGGAAGTATCTGTGAGCCACGGGGACTCAGCAATCTCGCACCCGCGAGATCAAGACTATTTAAGCTTATGGGTAAGGTAAAGGCATGAGGTGGAGCTGCAGCAAGCGACTAGCATAAACGGTGGCTACAATCGCAAATGAGAGCGAGAAGAGAAGGCAAAGCACGGTCGATAAAAGTATGATCAAGAAGTGATCCTATAGCAACCTGCGTCAAGCATAACTCCAACACCGTGTTCACTTCCGGACTCACGGAAAGAGACCATCACGGTTACACACACGGTTGATGTATTTTAATTAAGGTCAACTTCAGGTTTTCTACAACCGGACATTAACAAATTCCCATCTCGCCACATAACCGCGGCACGGCTCTCGAAAGTTTATACCTGCAGGGTGTCCCAACTTAGCCCATGACAAGCTCTCGCGATCAACGAAGGAATAGACCTTCACCCAGGAAGACCCGATCAGTCTCGGAATCCCGGTACATCAAGACATTTCGACAATGGTAAAACAAGACCAGCAAAGCCACCGATGTGCCGACAAATCCCGATAGGAGTCGACGTACTCGTTCTCGTGGCACACCGGATAGGTTAGCCCACGAGTAAAACCAGCCCTCGAGTTGCCCCGAGGTGGTTCATGATCCGCCTTTCGTACCAACACTCGAAGGAGCACCGCCCGGGGCTAAAATAAAGATGACCCTCGGCTCCGAAACCCAAGGGAAAAAAGGGCTAGGTGAGGCAAATGGTAAAACCAAGGTTGGGCCTTGCTTGGACAAGTTTTATTCAAAGCGAACCGTCGGGGGTCCCATAAATCACCCGACCGCGTAAGGAACGCAAAATCCGGGAACATAACACGGTATGACGGAAACTAGGGTGGCAAAGTGGAACAAAACACTGCATAAGGCCGAGCCTTCCACCCTTTACCAAATATATAGGTGCATTAATAATATAAGAGATATTGTGATATCCCAACAAGTGAACATGTTCCAACAAGGAAAAACATCTCCATGTTCCAACAAGGAACAAACTTCATCTTCACCTGCAACTAACAACGCTATAAGAGGGGCTGAGCAAAGCGGTAACATAGCCAATCAACGGTTTGCTAGGAATGGTGTCAAAGGTTAGAGGTTTGACAGGGCAATTTGGGAGGCTGACAAGCAAATGGTAGGCATCGTAGCATTGGCATAGCAAAGAGCGAGCAAACTAGCATAGCAAAGATAGTAGTGATTTTGAGGGTAAGGTCATCTTGCCTGAAATCCCGCAAGGAAGAAGAACGATTCCATGAAGAAGACAAACGGACGTAGTCGAACGGATCCTCACAACTCCGGAACGAAACCGAAGCTAACGAGAGAAGCAAACCGGAAAGAAGCAAACAATATGGTAAACACACAAGCATAAACATGTCATGATGCACAAACAAGTATGATGCATGTCCGGTTTAATGAGGCATGGCATGGCAAAATGCAACAAACTATCTTACAAATTAAGTGGAGCTCAATATGCAACGGAGTTGCATATTGACGAAACACCACATCTATTATTTAGTTCTCTCTCGGTTATGCTACTCATCAATATTAAATGTTGTTAAACATGGCAAGGAGTGAAGCAAAAGTAAACTAACAATTTAGGCAGGTTTAAGTGAGGCCGGAAACAACAAATAACAATTCCGGAAAATCCCCATGTTATTTAGCAATTTAATGCAACAACAATTTTAAGCATTTTAAATGTTGTTATCATGATGCGGATGACATGCACAAGTTTTATGCAATTATTATGAAAAGGTTGACATGAGCATGTTATGAAGCATTTGGTCACCATGGCGGAACGAAAAGGGTGCCACGGCGGCGAAACAAAAATGGTGCCACGGCAACATCTCCGAAAATGATGCCACGGCAACATATCCTAAAATGATGCCACGGCAACATATCGGTCCCGATAGCTCATGGAGATACCGGTGCAAAGGAAGTGAGCGTGAGCGAGTCATGCAAGATGGTGGGGTGCTCCCGGCTACCGGGTTCCCACGGGTCGGTGGCATGGCAATAGAGGAATGTGCAAAGTCAATTCGGTCACGGTGCAAAATTCGAGCATCTCATACATACAAGGGCATCTCATCGCGGTCGTCTCGGGTTATACCTTCGAAGCGTTCAAACGGGACGGTTCGCGTTTCGTAGAGGGAAGTAGTCGTTCACGTGATGTAGTGGAAGTAGTTGTACACGGCGTCGGTAGAGGAAGTAGTTGTTCTCGCGATGGTCGTAGTGGAAGTAGTGGTACACGTTCGTTTGGAGAGGTACTTGACGACTCCAATGTCTTCGGGGCGACGGTAGTTGTACACGGTCCAGGAGACGTCGATTGTTCGGGGTCCGACTTGCGAGTCTTGCCGACATGAGTGGTACTTGGCGGAAATCTCGACGATGGTCTTGGTGTTCCTGGTACTTGGCGTCTCGTACTGGCCGATCCAAAATGAAGAAAGACAAAAGGCCTCTGGAGGACAGCAGCAAGGCAACTCATGCCCGACAATGAAACAACACGGGATGCACACGGCAGAGGCGAAGGGGACGGATCGAGGGGCTCCTCCCCTGACGACGGAGCTAACAAGGCGATGGCGCCGGGTAGATGAGGAGGAGGCAGAGGGGAACGAGACGAGGCCGCGGCGCTCCTCTCTCCCTCTCTCTGCGACGGCGCATCAAGGGAGGAGGGGATCGAGCAGGGCTTGGCGCAGGGGACGTGGCTCCGACGGAGCTGCTCGCTGGCGGCGGCCGGAAACAGAGGCGAGGCCTCGGAGCCGGCGCACAAGGACGAACGATGCGATGCAGGGGCGCCGGGAGGAGGAGGGCGCTCGAGCGCTGGAGGGAGCCGCAAGGCGTCGGGGTCGCGCGCAGGGGGTGGTGAGGCACGGGAGGAGAACTCCAGGCGTTGGGGGCTAGGCAGATGAGGAAGGGGCACTACAGGGTGGTCGAGGACGGGCGCCATGGGGTTGCAGGAGCTCGGGGACGGGGCACTGCTCCTCTCTCTGTGTGTGGCGGCGCAGGAGGAGGACGAGAGGGAGAGGAGGAGATTGGCTGAGGGCATCGAGCTAGGGTTAGGAAAGGTGGGGCGGCTAGGCTGCTGGGATTTAGTGGGCCGGCCTGGTTAGACAGGCCCAAGAGGCCGGCTGGGCTTATCTTCTCTCCCTCCTATTCTTTTCCATTTAAAAAAAACAGAAAAGAGAAAGAAGAGAAAGAGAAGGTAGGGGTGGAATCTGGGCATGGGGATAGTTTTCACGGACTCATAAAAATATGAGGAATTTAAATAAAATGGCAAGAGGATTTTTTGGAGAACAATAGATTTGCACATGTTGAATTTAATGCAACATGTTTGAATTTTGAAACCCACTCGAAAGGACTCTAAATGGGCTGAGATTTTTAGAGGAGCCTTGATAAAATAGAGAGAAATATTGACAAGGTTTGGAGGTCAAACTCGAAAAGGAATAGACATGGAAAAAGTTTTGCACGTGTGTTATGGGTGATTCCGAAATGGAATATTTAATATAGCTCCCTAATATTGGGAGGATATGTTATAAAGAGAATCACCACGTGAATTCCCTCGAGTTAAATAGATCAAAAGATCTATGCAATTTATTTAGTTGAGGTTTTAAAAATTAAAGATATGATGGCATGATGACATGATGCAATGCAAAAACAAATACATTGCACGGCGAAACTCGGAATATCTGGAAGTCTTCTGGAGCATCGGTCTCGGGGCGTTACAAAGAGATAGTGATACAAGTGTAATACGGATAGTAGATATTGATTTTTGTAATAAGAATAATAAAAAATAGCAAGGTAGCAGTTGATAAAACGGAGCACAAACGGTATTGCAATGCTTGAAAATGAGGCATAGGGTCCGTACTTTCGCTAGTGCAATCTCTTAAAAGTACTAATATAATTGGATCATATAACCATCCCTCAACGTGCGATGAAGAATCACTCCAAAGTTCCTATCTAGTGGAGAACATAAGAAGAAATCGTTTGTAGGGTATGAAACCACCTCGAAGTTATTCTTTCCGATTGATCTATCCAAGAGTTCATACTAAAATAACACCAAATAATTTCAGATTCATAATACTCAATCCAACAGAAAGAACCTCAAAGAGTGCCCCAAGATTTCTACCGAAGAAACAAAGACAAGAACGTGCATCAACCCCTATGCGTAGATTACCCCAATGCCACCTCGGGAATCCGCGAGTTGAGTGCCAAGACACATATCAAGTGAATCAATATGATAACCCATTTTCATCACGAGTATTCATATGCAAGACATATATCAAGTGCTCTCAAATCCATAAAAGTATTCAATTCGATAAAACGAAATCTCAAAGGGAAAACTCAATTCACAATAAGATACAGAGGGGAAAACACCATATGATCCGACTATATTAACAAAGCCCGCGATACATCAAGATCGTGACATCTCAAGAACACGAGAGGGAGAGAGAGGGAGAGATTAAACACATAGCTACTGGTACAAACCCGCAGCCCCGAGGGTGGACTACTCCCTCCTCATCATGGTGGCTGCCAGGATGATGAAGATGGCCACCGGTGATGATTCCCCCCTCGGGCGAAGTGCCGGAATGGGGTCTAGATTGGTTTCTTGTGGCTATAGAGCCTTGCGGCGGCGGAACTTCTGATCTAGGGTTACCCCGAGGGGTTTTGGAATATTTGACAATTTATAGGGCGAAGAAGGGGTGTGGGAGGCCACCAAGGTGCGCACAACCCACCTGGGCGCGATTGGGCCCCCAGGCGTGCGCCGATGGGTTGTGCCCCCTCGGGCACACCAGTCTGCCTCTCGCCCATTGGATGTCTTCGTCCATAAAATCCACAAAAGTTTAGCGGTATTTGGACTCCGCTTGATATTGATTTCGCCATGTAAAAACAAGAAAAACAAAGAATCCTTTGAGGCTTCGGGTCAATAGGTTAGTCCCAAAAAATGATATAAAGTTGCTATAAAATGATTGTAAAACATCCAAGAATGATAATATATTAGCATGAATACTTCATAAATTATAGATATGTTGGAGATGTATCAGCATCCCCAAGCTTAATTCCTACTCGTCCTCGAGTAGGGAAATGATAAAAGAAATAATTTATGAAGTGTGAATGCTAGCAAAGTGCACAAGTTTGATCAATGATAATTTCAATCACTTTTCCTAGCATCATAACTGCAATTCTTTCTTATAAAACTTCTCATGTTAAAGTAGTAACCAATTCACATGTTAAGGTTCAAACAACGAATTCTCTTAAAACTCAACAACCTATGTTCTCAGTCACCAAGCAATTGCAATTCAACTTATTCAAGAGAGTCTAAGTAAGAGTTCCACATACTCAACCATCATATAGTCTTCTATGATTGCTAACACTCACCGCATACAAATAAGCAAAAAGTTTCAACCGGACACAGAGAAAGATAGGGGCTTATAATTTCTCCTCCCAATGTATTCACCTCAAGGGTGATGTCAACAATAATAAATCATGCTACCCATATCCAACTAGATATATGTGCCTAGATCTTTCCTCACCACATGATGTTTGCAAAAAGAGAAAAATAAAAAGGAATAGAGAGAAAAACTTTGACTCTTGCATGAAAGTAAAAACATAAAAGTAAAAGATAGGCCCTTCGCAGAGGGAAGCAGAGGTTGCCATACACTTTTTGTTTGTATGCTCAATCCCTTAGTGCATAAGAACTTCACGTTATATTGCCCCTTATGATAGCAACCTTTATTATGTAGTCTGTCGCTTTTATTACTTTGCCATCACAAGTTCGTACAACGCTCAATTTTCCCTTACACTAAATGATCTAACACTTTTAGAAGCAATTTTTATTGCCTTATTACACCGATGACAACTTACTTGAAGGATCTTGCTCAATCCTTAGGTAGGTATGGTGGACTCTTGAAGATAAGATTTG
This sequence comes from Aegilops speltoides, assembly GCA_021437245.1. Lineage (NCBI taxonomy): Eukaryota > Viridiplantae > Streptophyta > Magnoliopsida > Poales > Poaceae > Aegilops > Aegilops speltoides. Next base: position 408,829,196 of record CM038142.1, read on the forward strand.
GGTATAAAGGTTTTCGGATGCACAAGTAGTATCTCTACTTGGTGCGATTTTTTGGCTAGCAAATATGGGGGGCAAGCACCACATGTTGAAGGATCTATGACAATATAGCTTCTATCTGAATATGAACAAACATAAACCATTACGTTGTGTTCCTTGTCCAACGTCAACAATTTTGGCATATAATATTTTGATGGAGGCTCACAATCACAAAAGATTTCCATGATAGTGTATTCGCATGTGAAAGTTCTCTTCCTTATAGTAATCTGTGGCACCTCGGCTCAGAGAAACCGGAACGCCCCGTATTCCAGCCCAGAGATTGAGGAGAAGTCTTCTGGAATACAACACTGCTTAGCATAGAACAAATCAGCTCTTTATTACAATCTACATTGGGTACAAGAGGTTCCGATATAACAGGGAATTACATCAGCACAGCGACACTACGCCTGCCACTGTTGCTCTATGCAAGCAGCTGAACAACTCGAAGCAGCGGAATAACTCTAGCAGCGGAACAACGGCGATGGTGATGAACTCCACTCCACAGGGACTTTGGCTGGAACGCGTATTCTAGCTTGCAAACAAGGGATCCATGGCAAACAAGCAATCAAATCCGGCATGACCTGCAAACTGGCATAACACGCCAGGTCAGTACATTGAATGTACTTGCAAGCTCACAATAACCAGAAGCATTCAAGACAAACAATAGCATGACAATTACAGATTAACAAGGATGAACATGATATCATCAGAACAACATGGCATGAACAACATGAACATGGTACAGCTAGAACAATATGAGCATGGCATGAACATATAAATCTAACGATACTAGCATGCAACATGATGACACTATCATGCACCACTTATTCTGCTCGGGTTACCTCATAACCATCACATACATCACTTACCACCGCGGACATCACACGATCATCTTAGGATCCAATCAAGCTTTGGTATAAACAATACCGTAGTAATCATCACATGACCACAAGGAGCTTGATCTTTACCCACGATTATCGCACAACATCACAAATATCCAACAACTCGGTATCCTCGATACCACGGTGATCATTCACGGATCACAAACTGAACCACACTTGGTTCAATGGGTTACCTCATAACCAAACGGTGATCATTCACGGATCACATAACCAACTTATCTCATCATCGAACCAGGGTTGTTATTAATCACATCATTATTATTACTGTTGACCCATAGTGTGACCAACTACGAACTGGTCCCTTATCCGCGGGCGTGGCTATTGATAGATTAAACACACACACTCTACAGAGGTAGCGCATTGTACCCACACCACGGAACTCATGGCCTCGCACTCCCATTCGGGTGGACCAACGACGTTCCGACAAAACCGATCTACTGCCATGACACTCTCCCGGCCACTCCGACCAACACCCCCTTTTGGGTTCAGTACTGGGTGGCCCCGTGCCTACCAAAGGCATCACGTCTACCGTCGTGGCAAAACGGCCACCGTCGTGGCAAAACAAAAACGGTCCCAAACAGGGACAAGGTCCATAACAACAACAATGGCCACACAAGGATTATGTCCGCCTACCTGATCAGGGTAGCGCGCACCCATAACCTTCCCTCGTTGGAGGCACCAGCGAGAGGCATGACAATAAACCCAATTAGGACCTTTCCATAAAGGCAAATGTGGTTGCACTGGTCAGCTCGATATGGTGGCACCATGACTCAACCAACAGTTGTTCAAGTTCAATTAAGTCCGGTTAAACTTGAATGCGACAAGCTGAGTCATAAGAAAATAACATGATGCAACTACAATGCATGAACATGATATCAACATATGCATGGCAGTGCAACATCACTTCTTAACATATCAACAACAATAATTCATATATCCGACTGAGCATGGCATACTGACTAGCATAAACATCACAAGTACACTACTCAGAAGCATAGTAGGACCACGAGCATCAACAATAAATACCATGCAATGACATAACGATAATATTACCATGCAAGCATCTAACCAACTGGATGCAAAGGAACATGCATAACAGCGGCACTCGGAACAGACGATAGTCATGCACCGAAGAACATTACCAATACCAACAGGTAATACTACCAAGCCTGACATATGAAAGAAATACTGGCAGCTATTACATGATAACCAGATGCATCGAAACATAGCACGAAAGTGAACATGAAACTCTAAGCATTACCGAAACCACGACAACAGTAGCGAAACCAGTAGTCATTTATTAAATATTCTAGTTGAAAACCATGGATACTGCATGGCTATCATGCAAGTGGGTGTTGTGGCTTGCCTGGAGATGAAATAGGCTTCGGGAAGAAGTGCGGAAAGATCACGGAAAGATTCGTCGGAAACAGTTCTCTCCCGGAGGGGGCTGTTTACGGGCAAGGGCAAAATGGTCATTTTCAGTATGTCAAACCCCAGTGAAAATGACTGGAACAGAACGGGCTCAATGAGACGAGGACGTGGGCGTTGGATTCATCTCAATCGGAGTTACGAGTGAAAAGTTACGAACGTTCACTTTTTAGGCAGAAAAGGGCTAAAATAGTGAACGTTCACAATATAAACACTTCGGCCGGCTGTGCTGAAAAAGAGAAAGCGTATTTCTGAGAATACATCTTCGCAGAAGAGAAAGCGTAAACACGGCTGAAGAGGTAGAAAAGTACGCTTACTGAACTAGAAAGTGTATTTCAGTCATTACGCTTCCACTTAAGCGCTGGGCCCGGGGCATGGAGTCGCTGATGTGCGGGGTCCACGTTAGTCGACCAGGTCAACGCGCGCAGAGGCAGGGCCGGCTCTCGTCTCGCTAACTGGCGGGGCCTGTTGCTGACTCCTCTCTCTCCCGACTCCTCCTTCTTCCTCTCAATGGCAGAGACAGGAGCAGCGAGGCCGACAGCCCCGACGATGATTCCCAGCGACTCCAGCCACTACTCGGGCTGTGCGACCTACGGGCGAGCTCAGGAGAACGAGCCGCACCTGTTCCCGATCGTAGAAGACGCCGAGGAAGGGGATGGCCGCAATCCAGCTCACGGTGGAGGGGTCTTCGGACTTGGGTGAGCTGGGGGCTACGATGCGCCAGCGATCGAGGGGAGGTGGTGGGGGCATCTCCGGAGTGGTTAAGTGGGTCTGGTGGAGGTAAGGTGGAGGGAGGGGCTCGGGGTTGTGCCAATCTAGGCGGCGGCCAGCGATGGGCATGGCGGCTATGGGAGGGACAGAGGGCTTCTTGAGCGCGAGGGAGAGGCTAGGCAAGGTCCAGGGAGGCGAGTGAGGCGAGATGTGAGGTCGAGCAGCCTTGGGAGTGGCCATTTATAGGCGGGGAGGGGATGACCAAGCTGGATGCTGCCTTTCGGGTCCAGCCAACGCTCCAGCAAAGACAAGAGGTCACAGGGAGGCGAGGAACACGATGAATCATTGATGCAGGGGGTCACGGAGGAGAACACGACACCGGGGAGCAGAGGAAGAGGCCAAGGCGATCTCGGAGCCAAAAGGGGCACAGTGCACCCATGGGCGAACGGCGATGAGCGCCAGCGAGGAGGCTTCGGGAGGGGGAGATGAGTCCAAGGGGACGGAGATGACGCAGGCTAGCTGTTGGACACGCTCACGCGCACGGAGACGATGAGAGCGGGAGGGGCCGGAGCAAGAAACCATCCAGCTCGCGTCCATGGCATGCGAGAGAGGTGGTCACCGCGTGAGCTGGCGAGGAGAAGGAGCCAAAGGCTGTAAAATTATGTCTAGGGGTTAGTACTTCCAGGGAAGGTTGCAACTGCAGTGGTAGCTCGGTGAAAAATGCTCTGGTTAAATGGTAAGCAACCTCTGAAGTTTACTGCATCAAACTTACCCATGTTAGTGTGATCAACATAGAAGAGTTGGGAGCCAAATGGGTTGTCTGGTAGGTTTAGGTTAGGAAGGACTACAGTCCTGGGGAGTTTGAGGAGAAATGGATCAAGGATTAATATAGTTGCTTTGCAACTGACCAAAATGGTCCAGAAACTTGAGCATGATAATGCACTCACATGGAATATCAAATTGATCTCAAATTGGGCAAGGCAGAGTCATTTGGTCCCATGAAGATGCTCAAAAAGTCTCATACCAATTGGCTAAGCCAAAATGGTACTTGCTTCACAAACATCTCCTCTCGGCAGAAACTTGCACAAATTCTAGAGGAATAATGGCTTGATGAAATATGCCCAAATTGGGTGGAGATAGGTTATATGGATAATAGAAGGCCTAGAAAAATTTGCAGCCATAATGGAGCAAGATAAAATATACTTGTTTCACAAACTGAAAATTTGGACAAAATCAAAGAATTGACGATGAGCTCACATGGAGGCATGACATGAGCTCAACTTTGGTGGAGGGATATGATATGATGATATTGAGGTCATGCATAAATTTCAACTCATATGGATATGCCTAGCTTGTACCTCCTTCACAAAGTTTCTTTCTAGACAAAAACTTTGGAAAATCATTAATAAATAATTACTAGGCAAATTAGGTTGAATTTTGGCATGTAGAAATGATATGGACAAGAAAAGATGTCCAAGAAGTTTGATGTCAATTTGGCAAAGGAAAATAGAACTTGCTTCACAATGTGCCATTTGGGGCAGAATAGAAAATGAATTATTGGAGGATGATGAGAAACATGGCCAATGAAATATTTTTCCATATTTGAGGAAGATATGACCCAAAAAATTTATGAGAATTATTTGGGATTTTTTTTGTAGTGATGGAAATATGGGTTGCTTCACAACCTAGAGCAAATTGAGTTATTCCTTTAATAGAAAAGGAATATTCCCAATAAAAAGAATAGTGGGATTTGGTCCATGGTGGAAATGAAAAGGTCTAGGGAAGGATTTGGGTATGACAAGCCACCCTGGAAAGAAAGAAGAGGTCATCTTGTAGGATCGAAAGTATGTCTAGAGGGGGGGTGATTAGACTACTTGACAATATAAAAATTCTGCCTTTTGACAAAGAACAGTTTTTGGCAGATTCACAATAATGATCAAGTCAAGCATCACCCTACACATGCAATTCTAGAGTATAGGTAGCGGAAAGTAAATTGCACATGTAGTAAAGAGAGGTGGAGAAGAGCAAACACAATTTTGGAGACGCGGTGATTTTTCTCGTGGTTCCGATAGGTGGTGCTATCGTACTTCCACGTTGATGGAGACTTCAACCCACGGAGGGTAACGGCTGCGAGAGTCCACGGAGGGCTCCACCCACGAAGGGTCCACGAAGAAGCAACCTTGTCTATTTCATCATGGCTCACGCCCACGGAGGCTAGCCTTACTCGGGGTAGATCTTCACGAAGTAGGCGATCTCCTTGCCCTTACAAACTTCTTGGTTCAACTCCACATCTCGACGGAGGCTCCCAGGCGACACCTAACCAATCTAGGAGGCACCACCTCCAAAAGGTAATAGATGTTGTAGATGATGATGAACTCCTTGCTCTTGTGCTTCAAATGATAATCTCCCCAACACTCAACTCTCCTCACCGATTTGGGCTGTGGTGGAAGAAAGGATTGAGTGGAAAGCAACTTGGGAAGGCTAGAGATCAAGCTTCATATGGTGGGAGTGGAGCAACTTGATCTCAACACAAGGGTAGGTAGTTCTCTTCTCGTAAATGTAAGGTAGGAGTGGTAGTTCTTTCGATGGCTCTCTCCACGAATGAAGAGGGGTGGAGGGTATTTATAGCCTCCACACAAAATCCAACCGTTACACACATTTGAGCAATCTCGGTGGGACCGAAGTGGACAACTCGGTGAGACCGATAGTTCAAATAATGTGAACGTTGGGATTTTCAGTGGGACCGAAAATACAATCTCGGTTAGTCCGATTAGATGCAATGACAAGAGCAAGCCGGTTTGGTGGGACCGACTTCATCATCTCGGTGACATCGATTTGATGACGAAGGTTCTGAAGCTTGGCAACTCATGTTTCGTGAGACCGAGTTCGAATCGGAAAATCCGAGTTTTCTAGGGTTTGGCTTATGGTGAGGTGGTTCATCTCGGTGTGGTGAGTTTGGAAAATTGGTGGGACCGAGACTACTTATGAGTGTATATGGCGGTGAAAGTTGCCGATAGTTTAGGAGATGTATCACTAAGCACTTGAGCAACCGGATCATCATCATAACCTCATCCCTTTTAATAGTATTGGCTTTTCCTATGGACTCAATGTGATCTTGGATCACTAAACCAAAAATGGAGTCTTGAGCTTTTGCCAATGCTTGCCTTAGCATTTTGGGGGTCCACTTCTTGATCCTTGCCATAACCATATCAACGAACTTTCTGAAATGATTCTCAAGTAACTATTAGTTCAATGATATATATGTTGTTATTAATTACCAAAACCACCCGGGAATTAGTTGCACTTTCACATCTTCTTCAGTTTCCAGGCCACATAGCCACAGAAAAAGAAAACTCAGGCAAAATACTCAGAAAATCAAAAGAAAAAGAAAGGGCCGAAAAGCAGGCTGTCACATAATCATTCAGGAATTGCTTGTATGACCAATATTGTGATTGTCAAGGTTCAAAAGATTTCACTTTCTAAACCCAATGTGAAGCTACCAATAGGCATGATATGAAAATATAATTTCAACTTCATGATATTCAATTCACTCAACAATTTACTCATAGGATATAAGTGAAGCACAAGAGTAAATGGCAAACTACTCCAAGAAAGATACAAGTGAAGATCAAGCGATTATGTAAATGTGCAGCTATTTGAGGACTCTCTTTGTCAGATTTTGGATTCCGCAGACCCTAGAGAGGTTCGAACTCTGGGGTGCGTGCGAAGAACTCAACCTCCCCAGTCTGCCTACTTGCCAATCTCACAACCTAGCTTGATGGAATGGAAGGAAACGGGACACAACAATTTACCCAGGTTCGGGCCACCTTGCGGTGTAAAACCCTACTCCTGCTTTGTGGTGGATTGGCCTCGAGGGGCTGAGGATGAACTAGTACAGTGGGAGAACAACTCAGGAGGAGGAGTGTTCTTGGGCTCGAGTGAGATGGTGAGTGCGAGGATGGAATGGATCCGATCCAGACTCCCCCTCTACGATGGTGGTGCTGCTCTATTTATAGTGGCCTTGGTCCTCTTCCCAAATGTAAGGCGGGAAGGGATCCCACAACAGCGAAATTCGAAGGAAGACAACTAGTACATGCTATCTCGACAAAAGTAGTCTTCGCCTGCAAAAGCCTATAGTCGTGACGCCATGGTGGGCTCGGCGATGACCTCTGTCCTGCCATCCTAGCGGTCTTGGTCTTGTTGCACTGAACGGAAACCTTTGGCTGATTCCTCGGGACTCCGCACTGGTGCTTTCCTCTTTAGCACCAAAGAGGAAACTGTTGTCCTGCGCGTGTTGGCACCCGCCTAGCCTTGGTTATTATGGCTCATGCCATTCGAACCTTGCGAGGTGAGGCTTGCATAGGAATCTCTGCTCCTCGGGAGCCAGCCTGGGGAGGCCGCTCCTTATGGAGGTCTTGATGTCGTCCGCCTCGCAGGCTCGGCCCCTCACAAGGGTCTTGAGTTGTTGATGGTGAAGCTGGGCCGTTGATGAAGCCACGTTGTGGGCCGCAGGCAGGCAAGTCTGGGTACCCCCGTTCCGAGAACACCGACAGTAGCCCCCGGGCCCAAGGCGCGCTCGGACTTGGCTTCGAGGTGAAGCCAATGGGCAAGCGTGGAGAGCCGCGGGCCCTAACCGCCTGCGGCCTTGGTCGACGTGTGGCGATTGATGGGACGTGGGCGTCTCCACTTTTCCATGCTGCCTCGACAACCGTTCGTCTTGACGAGACCCTGCTGCATGCAGGGAAAACCATCATTGCGTGCGATCGTGGAGGCCAGCGGTTGGCCTCCCTCCGGCTATAAATGAGGGGAGGGGCAGAGCCCCCTTTGCTCATCTCCATCTTCTCGCTGCCCGCTCCTTCTCCTTTCTCTTTGCCTTGTCGTCTTGCTGAAGTTCTCATGGCGCCGTCAAGGAAGTTCTCTGTAGCTGAGAAGGGGAAGGCCCCCAAGGAGGGGCCGGATTCGCCACCGCTCAAGAGGGTCGTGGACGTCCCCGCAAGTACGCTGCGACCCCGGTGGTGGTCCCCTAGGGGCGCAGGCACACTCCACCAAGAGCGGGCGCTGCCTCCGAAGCCGCAGTGGTGCTTCTTCTTGTGGCGGGAGGCGCCGAGGCCGGGGCTGCTCCTGCGATGAGGGATGGCGCGCCATGGTTTCCCGACCTCCTCGGTCGCGCTTCCACTCGGCCGACGCGTTCCCGGAGTTCGTCGTGTGGTCGGAGAGGCCCGTCAGCACCTGGCTCCCGCTTCCGCGCTTCTTCGTGGGTGCGCTTCCGACTACAGGGCTTGACGGCCTCTGGCTGTAGGCGGATGGCTGCTGTAGTAGGGCCTCATGGGCTGGGGTCGAGATCACCGCCGCCGGTAATGTGTCCTTGACCCGCGGCTAGCAGGTGTTTGCCCATGCACGCGTCCTGAGCAGGAGGTGCACCCTCCACTTCAAGTACGATGGCCTCATGATCCTCTATGTGAGGGTGTTCAGGGAAGACGGCCGCCGCACGGGGTGCTGCCTAGAAGATGACAGCAGCAACGATGAGCTTGGCCTTGATGATGGCCGCGGCGATGATGAGGGTGAGCTTGTCCTTAGAGACGGCCGCGCTAGTCCCAGCAGCGGCAGCTCCTTCTCCGACGAGAGCACCAGCAGCGACGGCTATGATCAGCCACCCCACTGCCGAGCTCGGATCAGGGAAGGCGACAGGCCATCTCGCCTTCGTGCTCCAGTGAAGCGGGAGGAAGGCTTGGACTGAGCTTCGGGCATTGCAGGAGCCTGGCCTCAGGAGCTGCTGTAGGCGCGCGGCTCGCTTTTGCTTAACCTTTTCTTTCTCCTGCATTTTGAAAAAAGTAGATGGCCCTGCCGGGGCGTGTAATGAACCATGGCACTTATGCCACTATGCTATGTGTATAGTTTTGATATTATGCCGTGGTGTCTGTATTCCGAGTAGGTGCAATTAGGGTAACATAGCTTGACATGCTTGCGGTAGTTTCCCACCTCACGAGGGCTTGCCCTTCGGCATCTGGTGAAGCTGCCTTCCTGATGACTCAGGAGGTGTCGGCCTCAGGAGACATTGTAGAGCTGCAGAGTTGTTAGAAAGCTTGACGGGGTGCCTTGTTCTTCCTGGCGCAAGCCCCCAGGCATGGGTTAGTTGTGTCTTAGTGCACTGCATCGTGCTGCTCGGAGGGCACAGACTTAAGAGGGTGCATATGTCCACAAGCTCATTCGAGAGCGTCTCGCGAGGATTGAGGAAGCCGAAGCTTTGGGGCGATAGGGCTTTGGCGAAGTGTGTTTGCGGCGCGGGCGAACCCAACACACGCACACACCTGCCCAGCCCCGACGTGCGAGATGCGCGAGGAGGAGCGACGGGCAACTGCCGCTCTCCCTGAGACAAGACTAAAAGGCGAGCGAAGTAAAAGGGAAAAATACAACTTGGCGAACAAAAAGCGAAAACTCCAAATTCCATCAATAAGTTGCAAACCACCTACAGAAAGCAAGAAAAAGAACAGCCGCGTCAGGCAACTAGTCTTGTCTTCTCACCAGCGCGGAGCTAAGTGCTGCCACTAAGACGTGGGAGGGAGCCCCCGTGAGGCCCGCGGGAGACACTCAGAAGACTCCGGGGCATGTACAGCCCCACTCATTATTACGTGAGAGTGTCACGAGCGGAGACCTTCATAGGCACCGGGCCTTGCTTCATGGGTAGAACTTCTGGAGGTTCTGGATGTTCCAGGTGTTCTGGAAGGGGACCCCATCCTGTGTCTCCAGGCACGCGGTGCCAGGCCTGGTGACGCGGGCGACCCTGAATGGGCCCTCCCACATGTGAGAGAGCTTATGCAGCCCTTCCCTAGAAAGAACCCGCCTTAGGACGAGATCGCCACCTCAAGCGTCTTGGGGCGGATGCTGTGGCAGTGATACCCTTGCAGTGCCTGCTGGTACCTCACTGCCCGGAGCGAGGCTTGGCGGCGGTGTTCCTTCCCCAGCACAAGTTCCATCCCCCGCGAGGCGTCCTGGCATGCCTCGTCAAACGCCAAGATCCATGCGGAGGGATGCCTGACCTCGCGAGGGAGAACCGCTTCAGCTCCATAGACGAGGAAGAACGGAGTTTTGCCCGTCGGCTTGATCGTGCTGGTGCGGATGGACCACAACATGGACTGGAGCTCGTCGATCCAGCCCCTGCCGCATGCCTCAAGCTTATTCTTGAAGGTCCTTGCCTTGAGGCCTCTTAGGACCTCTACATTGGCGCGCTCGTCTTGACCATTGCTCCTGGGGTGTCCCACTGAGGCATAGCATATCTGCATTCCAAGGTTAGCACAATACGTTTTGAAAAGATTGCTAGTGAACTGCGAGTCGTTGTCAGTGATGATGCGATTAGGAACCCCGAACCAGCTCACAAGGCCCTTGATGAACTTCACTGCCGAGCCGGCCGGGATGGTGCAGATGACCTCCACCTCCGCCCACTTGGTGAACTTGTCGATGGCGATGTAGAGGTAGCGGTAGCCCCCGGGCGCTCGTGGGAACGGGCCCAAGATATCCAACACCCAGACCGTGAATGGCCATGAGAGCGGGATGGTCTCGAGGCCCTGAGCGGGGGTGGATCTGCTTGGCGTGGAATTGGTAGGCGTCACAAGACCTCACCAGCTCGGTGGCATCATTGAGCGCCATGGGCTAGTAGAATCCACCGCGGAACGCCTTGCCCATGAGGGTGAGTGATGACGAGTGATGCCCGCAGTCCCTGCCATGTATGTCGACCAACAGCTTGCATTCCTGCTCCCTAGAGATGCATCGCAGAGAAACATCATTTTGCCGTTTCCGGTAGAGCTCACCATCCTGGATGCAGTATGCGGTGGACTGGCAGGCCACCCGCTCTGTGTCTTCCTCCTTCTCGGGCAAGGTGCCTTGAAGTAGGTACGCCTTGAACTCCTCGATCCAGCACCCCTCGTGAGGCTCGAGCGCGAGGAGCAGACGGGCTCCCAAGGTCGGGCAGCAAGCAGGCGTGCCCGAGAGTGGTGCTGGGGGGAGCTCCTCCTAAGGCGATGCCGGTTCCGCGGTGGGGGGCGGGGGGCTGCCGACGGCTCGAAGAACCGCTCCTCGAAGACGCCAGGCTCCTAAGGCAGGCACCAGATGCCCTCTTGGCTATTTCGTCTGCTTCCTTGTTCGTGCCCCGCGACATGTGCTACAATTCTAGGCCCATGAACTGTTTCTCGATTCAGCGTACCTCCTCAAGATATGCCTCCATGTGCTCGTCCTTGGGATCGTATACTTTGCTGGAGAAGTTGGCAAGGAGCTGGTAGTCACGCTTGATGGTGAGGCGTCTCACTCCCAAGGCTGCAGCAGCTTGAGACCGGCGATAAGGCCTTCGTACTCCGCGATGTTGTTGGAGACCTTCCCGCCCTGCTGTAAGCAGAGCTGCACGGCGTAGTAGAGCTTGTCCTGGGTGGGCGAGATGAGCATGGCTCCAGCCTCCGTGCCCTAGCGCGCGAATGCACCGCCGAAGTACATGATCCAGCCATCCAGTGCCTTGCTTCCCTGTGAGAGGGGTCGGTCCTCGCCTGCTTCGGGGCTGGGGGCGTCAGTCCATTCCACCATGAAGTTGGCAAGTGTTCCACCCTTGATGACTCTGGTGGTGCTGAACTCCAACTGGAACACTTACAGTTTGATGTTCCACTCGGCAACTCTCCCTGCAGCGTTGGGGCTCTGGAGCACTCTCTCAAGTGGGTATGCCGAGTAAAACTTTGATGGGGTGGCCTTGAAAGTAGTGGCGCAGCTTGCGGGAGGCGACAAGGAGCGCACGCAAGAGCTTTTGCGGCATGGGGTAGCGTGCTCGCACATAATGCTGCACCGTGCTGACGAAGTACACCGGGTCCTCGATGAGGGCAGGAGCGTTGGCGGGGTTTGCACTTCCTGAGAATGGAGGACCTCAGGAGCTTGGCCATTTGCTGGGGAAGCCAAGGCCTCAGGAGCGCCGTCCTGAGGAGCTTGGCCATCTGTTGGGGGCAGCCAAGGCCTCGGAGCACCGTCCTGAAGTTGCGGCATCTTGACCGGATGCATGGCGTCGCTTGGCAGCCCTTGGCCTGGCGCTCCTCCCGGACTGCCAGCAGCGCTGCGCTGGCAGAGTGAGGCATGGCGGCAAGGTAGAGCACCAGGGGCTTAGGAGGACGTGGCGCTATCATCACCGGTGGGCTGGTGAGGTATCTCTTGAGGTCTTGGAATGCCGCGTCAGCCTCCGGAGTCCACTCAAATGGCCCCTTCTTTTTCATCAGCTTGAAGAACGGGAGGGTGCGTTCCCCCAGCTTGGAGATGAAGCGCCCAAGCGAGGTCACGCAACCTGCCAGCTTTTGCATTTCCTTGAGGGTTTGTCACGGGCTCATCCTTTCTATCGCCTTGACCTTCTCCGGGTTGGCCTTGATTCCCCTGCGTGACACCAGGAAGCCCAGCAGTTTGCCGGAGGGGACGCCAAACATGCATTTCTCTGGATTGAGCCAAAGATCAACCTTGCGCAGGCTGGCAAATGTTTCTTCCAGGTCTGCAATAAGGGTCCTTGCCTCCCGAGACTTCACCACCATGTCGTCGACGAAGGCCTCAGCGTTCCTCCCAAGCTGGTGTCCCAGAGCGATGTGCATCAGCCTCTGGAAGGTTGCTCCGGTGTTACACAGCCCAAACGGCATGCAGGTGTAGCAATACACCCCGCATGGAGTCAGGAAGGCTGTCTTCTCAACATCTTGCACCGCCATCTTGATTTGGTGATAGCCGGAGAAGGCGTCCAAAAACAGAGCAGATCACACTCAGCGGTGGAGTCGATGATCTGATCGATGCGTGGGAGAGGGAAGGGGTCTTGAGGGCAAGCCTTGTTGAGGTTGGTGAAATCGACGCGCATGCGCTCCTTCCCGCTTTCTTGGGTATGATGACCGGGTTTGCCAGCCATTTTGGGTATCGCACCTCCCGAATAACGTGAGCCTCTTGCAGTTTGCGGGGTCTCTTGGACGATGAACGACTACTTCTCCGTGGACTGCCACTGCGCCTTCTGTTTCACTGGCCACACATTTGGGCATACCCTCAGGTGATGCTCGATTATCCCCCTCGGGATCCCAACCAGATCCTTAGGTCCCCATGCGAAAACATCCTTGTTCGCACGCAAGAAGCTGACCAACACCTCTTCTTGCTCCGGGGGAGGAGGTCGACACCTATGGTAAAGGTGGCACCAGATGCCCCGTCTTCATCAACCAGTGCCTAATTCATCTCATCACGATATTGAGAGAACAACTGCTTTTTCTTCGCCGGCGCAGCCCCCGAAGCCTCAGGAGCTCCTTCCTCACTCGTCCGCGCAATTGCCGCGGCCCTGAAGGCGAGCTTGAGGGCTGTCAATGCTTCCTTGGTGTCCCCTGCCACAGTGAGGACGCCGCTGCTTCCCGGCATCTTCATGAGATTGTAGGCAGGGTGAGTTGTTGGCATGAACTTGGCCAAGGCCGGGTACCCGAGGATGGCGTTGTATGGTAGGCCGATACGAGCAATGTCGAAGTTGATAAGATCGGTGCGGTAGTTGTCGCAGGTACCAAAGGTGACGGGGAGGCGGATCTGCCCCAGGGGGCAGGTGGAGCTGTCGACGACCCCGGAGAAGGGCTTGGTGGGGCGGAGCCGGCCATGGGGCACGTGAAGCAAGCCAAAAGCTTCCAGAGAGAGCACATTGAGACCGACTCCACCATCGTTGAGGGTCTTCATGACTGCCACGTTGCAGATGGTGGGGGTGCAGAGCATTGGGAGTGTGCCGGCACCCGCAGTGGTCACGGGATGGTCCCTTGAGTCAAAGGTGAGGTCAGCCTTAGGTGCCGCCCAGCCCGGAGGAGCTTCCTGTTGTACATGTGCGGCACCCACCTGGTGGAAGAACTGCTTGACGTGGCGGTCTGAGGGTGGCACCTATGAACCACCGAGGAGGGCTGCGAAGGCATGGGGCGCCGGTGCTGCGAAGCGCGTGACGAAGAGACCGCGCAACTCCTCCTAGGAGGCCATAGAAGATACCGGCAGGCTAAGCAGCCAGGTGCGCGGCACGCCGGCGAGGGCCATGGGAAGTTAGTTGGCCATGTCCTTGTCGTCACCACCGGCTACCAGCACCGCCTCCTCGTATGCCTAGAGAAAACCTGCCGGATCTGCCACTCCGTCGTATCGGGGCGGCAGCTCCAGCCTGAACTTGGGTGGCCACTGCACCCGCCATAGAGCAGGGGTGAAAGCTTGGAGGCCATCGGCTCCCCCGAAAGCGCGCGTCGATCTGGTCGATGAAGGAGCGTCCGCCATGAGAGTCGAGCGGTGGAGCTCAGCAGACAGGGAGGCAGACCTTCGACGCACCCCTACCTGGCGCACCAAATGTTGGATTTCGGGTTCCGCAGACCCTTGAGAGGTTCGAACTCTGGGGTGCATGCGAAGAACTCAACCTCCCCAGTCTGCCTACTCGCCAATTGAGGGAGTCCTAGATTAAGGGGTCCTCGGACAGCCGGACTATATACTTTAGCCGGACTGTTGGACTATGAAGATACAAGATTGAAGACTTCATCCCGTGTCCGGGTGGGACTCTCCTTTGCGTGGAAGGCAAGCTTGGCAATTCGGATATGTAGATCTCCTTCTCTGTAACCGACTCTGTGTAACCCTGGCCCCCTCTGGTGTCTATATAAACCGGAGGGTTTAGTCCGTAGGACAACAACAATCATAATCATAGGTTAGCTTCTAGGGTTTAGCCTCTACGATCTCGTGGTAGATCAACTCTTGTAATACTCATATCATCAAGATCAATCAAGCAGGAAGTAGGGTATTACCTCCATCGAGAGGGCCCGAACCTAGGTAAACATCGTGTCCCCGTCCTCCTGTTACCATTAGCCTTAGATGCATAGTTCGGGACCCCCTACCCGAGATCCGCTGGTTTTGACACCGACATTGGTGCTTTCATTGAGAGTTCCACTGTGTCATCACGATAAGGCTTGATGGCTCCTTCGATCATCTGCAACGATGCGGTCTAGGGTGAGGTTTTCCTCCCCGGACAGATCTTCGTATTCGGCGGCTTCATATTGCAGGCCAACTCGCTTGGCCATCTAGAGCAGATCGACAGCTACGCCCCTGGCCATCAGGCTAGGTTTGGAAACTTGAACTACACTGCCGACTTCCACAGAGACTTGATCTTTGACGGATTCGAGCCCATGTCAGGAGCGCCGAACAGTCACGACGGTCATGACTCAGATCTACCATCGGATGGTGTTCGGGAGATCGCACCTGCGGCTGCCCCGACCCTTAATCTGGAGCATATCATGCCATCCGAGGATGGGTTGATGGACCCCACCACGGAGGCCGCACATTCATCGGTGCTGGAGCCAAACACAGACTTCACCTCCAAAGAGATCTATGTCATCGGACCATCGGACTCATCTCCGGCCATAGGTTCCGAACCGCGTGCGTCCGTGCCTATCGAATCTGATCGGGCACCGATCATGGAGTTTACCTCCGTGGATATCTTTCAGCACTCACCCTTGGGCGACGTGCTAAATTCATTAAGGTCTCTCTCTCTATAAGGAGACTCTTGGCCGAACTATGTCCGGCTGGAGTGGCAAGCAGACGATGAATTAATTCGTTCCCCACCCACCACCCACTTAATAGCCACTGTCAATGACTTAACCGACATGCTTGACTTCGACTCTGAAGACATCAACGGTATGGACGACGATGCAGGAGAAGGACAGGAACCACCGCCCACAGGGCGCTGGACTGCCACCTCATCATATGATATATATATATATGGTGGACACGCCAAAAGAAGGCGATGGCGATGAGGCAACGGAGGATAATCCCCCTGAGAAGCAATCTAAGCACCGGCGTCATAGGCGCCGCTCTAAGCCCCGGCATAGCAAAAATAGCGATACCGGCATAAGAGACGATAGCAATCCGGATGGTGCCGAAGACGAAAACAACCCCGCCCAGCCAGGCTTCGAGCAGGCCAAGCGGGAGGATGGGCAAGCTAGCCCTAAGGAACAGGCAACAGATGGAGAATCAGAGGATGACGATTACATGCCCCTCTCCGAAGACGAAGTGAGCCTTGGCGACGAAGAATTCCTCGTGCCTGAAGATCCCGTCGAGCAGGAGCGCTTCAAGCGTCGGCTTATAGCCACTGCAAACTAAAAATAGCAGCAGCAGCTTCAAGCTGATCAAGACCTGCTAACTAATAGATGGACCGAGGTCCTGGCTGCCGAGGAATACAGACTCGAGCGCACAACCGAAAGTTACCCAAAGCGCAGGTTGCTACCTCAACTCGAGGAGGAGGCATCAAAGCCTACACTACCAGCACATGATGCGGCTGACCGGCCACCTCGTGGCCGAGACAAAGCGGCGTATCAGCCTGAAGTCCAGCCCTCACCCCGCTGCCAAAAAAGCAAAAACACGAAGGCCTGGGGCTCCGTGAATGACCTGCAAGACAAATTGAAAAACAAAGCACGACAGTCAAGATCGATCTACGGATCACGGGGGCGTGCCCCAACACGAGACGATGGCCGTCACGCCGGATATACTAAAAACAAATCTGGCTGGACCGAATAAAACAGAACAGACTCATTTGAACTGTGTCGTGATGTAGTCCGGCATAGAGGCGCCACACACCCGCTATGCTTCACTGATGAAGTAATGGATCATGAATTCCCAGAAGGGTTTAAACCTGTGAACATTGAATCATATGATGGTACTACAGATCCCGCGGTATGGATAGAAGATTTCTTCCTCCACGTTCACATGGCCCGTGGGGATGATCTACATGCCATCAAGTACCTCCCACTAAAACTCAAGGGACCGGCTCAGCATTGGCTGAATAGCTTACTGGCAAACTCCATCAGAAGTTGGGAGAACCTGGCAAACGCATTCCTGGATAACTTCCAGGGCACTTATGTGCGACCACCGGATGCTAATGATTTAAGTCACATAACCCAGCAGCCCGGAGAGTCAGCTAGGAAATTCTGGACTCGGTTCCTAACTAAAAAGAACCAAATTGTCGACTGTCCGAATGCCGAAGCCCTAGCGGCCTTTAAGCATAGTATCCATGACGAGTGGCTTGCTCGACATCTCGGCCAAGAAAAAGCGAAGTCCATGGCAGCCCTCACGACACTCATGACCCGCTTTTGCATGGGCGAGGATAGCTGGTTGGCTCGTAGCAACAACACAACAAGCAATCCTGGCACATCAGAAGCCAGGGATAGCAACGGCAAGCCCCGACGCAACAAACACAAGCGTTGCAACAATGGCAACAACACCGAAGACACGACAGTCAACATCGGATTCAGTGGCTCTAAGTCCGGTTAGCGGAAAAAGCCATTCCAAAAGAACAATTCAGGCCCATCCAGTCTGGACTGCATCCTCGATCGTCCATGCCAAATTCATGGCACCCTAGGAACACCAGCTAATTATACCAACAGAGAATGCTGGGTCTTCAAACAAGCCGGCAGGTCAGGTGCTGAAAACAAGGAGAAGGGGTCTCAAAGCAATGACGACGACGAGGAGCCCTAATCACCAAGCAAAGGAGGGCAAAAGAGATTTCCCCCGCAAATCAAAACGGTGAATATGATAAACGCCATCCACATCCCCAAATGGGAACGGACGTGCACTCTTAGGGATGTCGACTTAACGGAGCCAGCCGCCCCACAATATAAGCTATGGACGATCACTTTCGATCATACTGATCATCCGGCCAATACCAATCAGGGTAATTTAGCCGCACTCGTCCTCGACCCAATAATCGACGGATTGCACCTGACACGAGTCCTTATGGACAGAGGCAACAATCTAAACCTGCTGTATCAGGACACAGTGCGCAAGATGGGTATCGATCATTTGATGATCAAACCCACTAAAACTACCTTCAAAGGTATTATACCAGGTGTGGAGGCCCGTTGTATAGGCTCCATCACTCTGGAAGTAGTCTTCGGATCACGGAACAATTACCGTACCGAAGAGTTAGTCTTCGACATCGTCCCTTTCCGCAGTAATTATCATGCACTACTTGGATGAACTGCGTTTGCTCGATTCAACGCGGTGCCACACTATGCCTACCGTAAGCTCAAGATGCACGATCTGCATGGCATCATAAGGATTAATGGCAAGGCCGAACTCCACCTTTGCGCCGAGGAGTGTACAATCGCCTTGATAGTAGAAGCAACGAAAGGCGTCTTTCAGTCAAACCTCGAGTCGACGGCCAAGCTCTCGGACACCGTCAAGGGAGTCCAAACTACTCTGCGGCAGGATAGCCCGGCTCGTCCAGACCTCAATTAAAACACTCCGACAGTAAACGGAGGCACAACTAGGATAAGCCACACAATGCGGCTTAACCGCACGTAGCACATAAATATCTTTTTTACACTATCTTTGCAGGCTCACTTTTGCGTAGGCCAGGACTGGCGGCATGGAAGCGGCCCGAGTGCATAAGGTAAACCTTAGAGATACCGCTTGACGACCATCCGACTACACTCCGGATCCGCACACAACTTCTTCCCACCTGGTCCCAGCAGGTTCCGCAGTCATATTTCTTTTTATAACATTTCCTGTACCCATACACATCGACATATTACTCAAATACAACATGTAGATTTATACGACGCTTATCTGTATTGTTTCTTACTGACACCCTTCATCGAAAGAGCATCTGTACATCAAGATATGCCTTAATATGCCAGGGGCTTCATTGTACCCATAATACGGCAACAAAGTCCGAACACCTTCACGGTAGTTCGACACCCCAAACTTATAGCATTATATGCATCAGCTCCGAATCATGTCTGGGGTCAATAGTTGGGTTTGCTCGGCTCCCATGTTTTGGTACCTTACGTTCTACTATATCAGCTAAGGTAGCATAGGGAGAACTACTGCGATTGTGTTCCGGTTCTACCGGACGAGCACCTCAGTAGAGAAAGCCCAAAACTGACTGTCATGATACGGCGAGAGCTGGTGAGCTGTTCGAGAGGTTGTAAAATCTTTAAGGATTTCTTCCACATAATGCCATAACTAATGCAGCGTGCGATGGATCGACTTTTCTTCCGATCAGGTGCTTATAGAGCCCCTCGCGCGGTCTTACGAACACCAGGGGCTGCGCCTACCTTCCTTTTGTCAAACTCCTATGGCTAAGTGAGAGTGATAAAGCCCTATAGTAAAATTGCCTGGTTCGTTGTGCTGAACACCTCCTTCAAGGACCCAAAACTGGGGTAAAGAATGCTCAGGTTTATCCCGAACACCCCCGTACTTCCTACGTGGGGGCAGAAGCCAATGACTGGCCAACTCTCAGGATTAATATATAAAACGGCCGCACAGGAGGAAAAACTTTCAAATAATGGGCAATAAATAATAGAAATGCCCTTGTTCAACATTTCAAAGGACAACATGATTGTATTCATGGAAATATAATGTCCTTGGTGCATTGCTCTGCCGCAAGGCGGGCTCCTTTCAGGACACTATCATAATATAGTTAGGGCTTGCGGTGCTCCTTCCCCTCTGGCGGTCCCTCGGTCATCAGATTTTCCGCATCCATCTTCCCCCAGTGCAACTTTGCGTGGGCAAAGGCCATTCGCGTACCCTCCATACAGACCGACCGCTTGATAACTTTGAGTCGAGGGCAGGCACTCACAAGCCGCTTCACGAGCCCGAAGCAACTGCTTGGAATCGGCTCAGCGGGCCATAGGCGGATAATCAAATCCTTCATGGCTATTTCGGCCGCCTTATGCAGTTCGATCAACTGCTTCAGCTGATCGGCAAATGGCACCGGATAATTCGGCACTAAATACTGAAACCAGAAGAGCTTCTCCGCAGTACTCTTTTCCTCGGTTCAGTAGAATTGGGCGGCATCAGATATGTTGCGTGGCAGCTCTGCAAACACCCCTGGAGACATCAGAATTCAAATTATCAACTTGATTTTCTCCTTTCAAATACCTGCTTTGTATAGAAAAATCCTTACCAGCCACAATCTTCCTCGCCTCCTAGATTTCCTTCAGGGCACCTTGGGCTTCCCCCGGGCATCACTTGCAGCTTGGCGAGCTTGGGAGAATTCGGATTCTTTCCCTGACAAACTCTGCTCCAAGGTCTCACATTTCTTCACGGCCTCCTGAAGTTTTCGCTCAGCTTCAATAATCCTGGCCTCCTGCTTTTCGCGGAGAGCCTGTTCTGCGGCTGCCTTCTTCTCGGCTTCGGCCACAACCTTCTTAAGAGCCTCAATTTCGGCCGTCGCCCCTAGAGCACATCATAAAAATATTTTCATCGTGCACACTTATTCATTTGTGCTAAATGAACAAGGTTTCTGCATACCTTGGTTATCCTCCAACTGCTTCTTCACTCGGCCAAGTTCTCCTTCGGCCCGCTCCAGACTCTGCCTCAGTTCAGATACTTCTGCAGTATGAGAGGCGGTAGTCGCTACAGACGCCTGCTTATAAAAGAAGAGAGATGGATGTCATCAAGTGAGTCTCTTGCGAACATAAATTTGATCCTCTGTCCGGTTCTTTCTTTTACCGAACAGTGTATCAGGGGCTACTATCCATACTATGACACTCTTCAAAACCTCATAAAACATACCTCAAACCCTTTTATAAGGCTGATACAGGATTCATTCAGTCCACTCTCAGCGGACTGAATCTTCTCAATCACCGCACCCATAAGGGCACGGTGTTCATCAACGATGGAGGCACTTTTCAGCGCCGCCGATAAAGTATCCGACACCTCTGGTTGGACAGAGGTTGCCGTTGGAACAGGCACACCCCCTCTAGCCAAGGGAGGCCGCCTGCCTGATTCTGGAGCCGTATTGGTCTCCGAGATTGCGTTTGGCTGGGGCCGAATTCAAGATCGCCCCTGCCGCCGACGTCCATGGGAGCCTTCTCTCCCATATGTCCGGCCCCTCAAGTTAGACCTCTTGGCGCCGCCTTTACGATCTTTTCCCCCCTCCTTGGCCTGGGTCCTCCTGGGACAAAACCTCGGCGTCATTCACATGTTTGGGGGAAGGGGCCTTCGGTGGTGTCCCGCTCTCCATAGCATCCGAACCCAGCAAATCCTCCGACACGGATTGTTCGGTGCGGGACCTCGCCGGACTGCAAAAAAGTATGGCTCAAATCAAAATATTATGCCATGACGAGTCTGGAAGCATAAGCGCGTTCGGATTTTATATACTCATGAGTTCACCAGGGGCTAGGCCCTGGGATACCACTCCGGGCTGCTATCGGCGGCGGCGGTGGACTCCTCTGGAAGAGGAGTTTTTCCCCTCTTAGGCGACTCGGCCTCCAAGGATGTGGAGGCCGTCCTTTTCTTTCTTCCCCCCGCTGGGGATTCGTCTTCCTCCTTGTAACGCCCCGGACACACCCGCCGGTGGTCGCATTCTGGCGGGATCTAGATCGCCCCACAGATCAATACTAGTCTTTTTCGCGCACTTTGTCCTCACTCGGCGCACCCGGAGCAATCTTCGGCCGGTCACCCATCCCTGAAACTACTCCAAGCTGAGCACGCTTAACTTTGGAGTTCTTTCCAATGGGCTCCGGAAAAGAAGGAATTCCTTATTGATATGAGTAGTCTATCATCCCTAATAAGCCGGCTATTACATACACCCACACTCGAGGAACCGACGCCCTCGTCGGGCCACAGAACGCTCCTCTGGCACAACCGCTCAGGCATCCAGTCCGCACATGTGCCATGCCGTGCCACGACGGGTCACAAACGCCATGAACAACATGACCAAGACCTGTCCGCAACCATCCGTAACCGCGAGGGTCGGCTCGATACCAACTTGTAACGCCCGGACACACCCGCCGGTGGTCAGCATTCTGGCGGATCTAGATCGCCCCACAGATCAATACTAGTCTTTTTGCAAGACTTTGTCCTCACTCGTGCGCACCCGGAGCAACTTCGGCCGGTCACCCATCCCAAACTACTCCAAGCTGAGCACGCTTAACTTTGGAGTTCTTTCCGAATGGGCTCCCGGAAAAGAAGGAATTCCTTATTGATATGAGTAGTCTATCATCCCTAATAAGCCAGGCTATTACACTCCTCCTCCTCGTCCTCTTCGGAGGAGGAACGGGCATTGGAGTCTTCGGAGGACGAAGGCTGCCCCTGGTCTTCTCGACCTCCTTCTCGGTCTTTTTCTTCGGCGCCTTGTAAGGGGCTAGGACCAGCATCTTCGTCAGAAGTGGGTCGGCTGGTTCCTCTGGCAGTGGGGCCGGACAGTAGATCCGTCCCGCCTTCTTTGTCTAGCCCTAGGAGAGTTGTGGAAAACACATTAAGCATTTTCCTCAGGATATGCGAATAAAACATACGAATTGCCAACATAATAGTGACTTACCGAACTTGCAGGGCGGGACAGTTGGTACCCGCGGTCCTCGGTGGAGTCCAACCATGATTTGCCGGACTTAAAAAGCACCTTCCAGATGTCCTTGTGCGAGGAGCCAAAGAGCTTGAATAGGGTCTGATGCTTGGCCGGGTCGAATTCCCATAAATTGCAAGCCCGGTGTTGATAAGGAAGAATCTGGCGAACTAACATCACATGGACTACATTGACAAGTTTGATATTCTTGTCTTCCATATCCTTGACGCGCGTATAGAGCACCGACAGTTCGTCGGACGAAGACCAGTTCAGGCCCTTCTTAGGCCAGGACGTAAGCCGCAGGGGGCTCCGAATCAGAATTCGGGAGTAGCGGCCCATTCCGTGCCGCGCGGCTTAGTGATATAAAACCACTGCTGCTGCCACTCCTTGACGGAATCATTGAAAGTACCTGTTGGACATGTGACGTTGGGCATCTTGCTCACCATAGCGCCTCCGCACTTGGCGTGCTCGCCGCTCACTACCTTGGGCTTCACATTGAAAACCTTCAGCCATAAGCCGAAGTGTGGCGAGATGCGGAGAAAGGCCTCGCACACGATGATGAATGTCGAGATGTTGAGGAAGGAATTGGGGGATAGATCATGAAAATCGATCCCGTAATAATACATGATGCCGCGAACGAATGGGTGGAGGGGAAACCCTAGCCCGCAAACAAAATGAGGGAGGAATACAACCCTCTCGTGGGGTTCCGGAGTAGGGACGATCTGTCCCGACATCGGAAGGCAGTGGCCGATTTTCTTGGCCAGATACCCGGCCTCCCGAAGCTTTTTGATATCCTTCTCCCGGACAGTATAGGCCATCCACTTGCCTCCTGCTCCGGATCTGGACATTTTCGGAAAACCCTTTTTGGGCGAAGAAGACGAACGCTTGGGCGCTAGGGCTCGAGCGAGGGGAATGGATGAGCAGAGGAAGAAGAAGGCATGGGTGAAAAAGGGAGTCCTTATCCCCTTATAAAGGAAGCAGGGATCCTGCGCCTCCCCACTTGCCCGGTAGACTCACTTATTCCCCAAGCGCCGCATTGATGGCGTGGTTGGGTTGCCCACACCCGTATTGATGATAATCCCGTGATAAGGGGACATGATCTCTGCTTCGACAAGACGTGCCAATAAAACTGCCTCGCGATATGTGCGGTGGCAGGTTGAGAAAAATGGTTTGCATGATGACCGGGCCGCAGCGTGATGTCATGCTATGAAAAGTTGTCAGCAGATTAGATTTGTGAAATATTCTACTCTCTACGGTGGTATGTGGAATTTGTTTTGCAGAGCCGGACACGATCCTCATATTCAAGATCTTCTATGGAGTATTCGGAGAAGGAACCCGCCTTGCAATGACGAAGACAATTTGCGCGCCGGACTCATCGTCATTGAAGCCTGGTTAAGGGGCTACTGAGGGAGTCCTGGATTAAGGGGTCCTCGGACAGCCATACTATATACTTTAGCCAGATTGTTGGACTATGAAGATACAAGATTGAAGACTTCGTCCCGTGTCCGAGTGGGACTCTCCTTTGCATGGAAGGCAAGCTTGGCAATTCGGATATGTAGATCTCCTTCTCTGTAACTGACTCTATGTAACCCTGGCCCCCTCTGGTGTCTATATAAACTGGAGGGTTTAGTCCGTAGGACAACAACAATCATAATCATAGGCTAGCTTCTAGGGTTTAGCCTCTACAATCTCGTGGTAGATCAACTCTTGTAATACTCATATCATCAAGATCAATCAAGCAGGAGTAGGGTATTATCTCCATCGAGAGGGCCCGAACTTGGGTAAACATCGTGTCCCCCGCCTCATGTTACCATTAACCTTAGACGCACAGTTTGGGACCCCCTACCCGAGATCCGCCGGTTTTGACACCGACACCAATCTCACAGCCTAGCTCGATGGACTGGAAGGAAACGAGACACAAGAATTTACCCAGGTTCGGGCCACCTTGCAGTGTAAAACCCTACTCCTGCTTTGTGGTGGATTGGCCTCGAGGGGTTGAAGATGAACTAGTACAGTGGGAGAACAAACTCAGGAGGAGGAGTGTTCTTAGGCTCGAGTGGGCTGGTGAGTGTGAGGATGCAATGGATCCGATCCAGTCTCGCCCTGTACGGTGGTGCTACTGCTCTATTTATAGTGGCCTTGGCCCTCTTTCCAAATGTAAGGCAGGAAGGGATCCCACAACGACCAAATTCGAAGGGAGACAACTAGTATTGCTATTTTGACAAAAGCAGTCTTCGCCTACAAAAGCCTCTGGTCGTAACGTCATGGTGGGATCGGTGATGACCTCCATCCTGCCTCCTAGCGGTCTTGGTCTCGTTGCATCGGAATGGAAACCTTTGGCTGATTCCTCGGGACTCCGCGCCTGTGCTTTTCTCTTGAGCACCAAAGAGGAAACTGTTGTCCTGCACCTGCTGGCGCCCGCTTGGCTTTGGACATCATGGCTCACGTCATCCCAACCTCGCGAGGTGAGGCTTGCATAGGAATCTCCGCTCCTCGGGAGGCAGCCTGGGGAGGCTGCTTCTTGTGGAGGTCTTGATGTTGTCCCCCTCGCGAGGCTTGACCACTTGCAAGGGTCTTGAGTTGTTGATGCTGAAGCTGAGCCGTACCGGGCCGTTGATGAAGCCACGCCGTGGGCCGTGCTACGTCCTGAGCTTGCATTGGTTTTCCTTGAAGAGGAAAGGGTGATGCAGCAAAGTAGTGTAAGTATTTCCCTCAGTTTTTGAGAACCAAGGTATCAATCCAGTAGGAGGCTCCTCAAAAGTCCCACGCACCTATGCAAACAAACAAGAACCTCGCAACCAACGCAATAAAGTTGTTGTCAATCCCTTCATGACCACTTGCGAAAGTGAGATCTGATAGAGATAATATGATAAGATAAATATTTTTGGTATTTTTATGATATCGATTGGAAAATAAAAGATGAAAATAAAAGTAGATGGTAAACTTATATGATAAAAGATAGACTCGGGGGCCATAGGTTTCACTAGTGGCTTCTCTCAAGATAGCATAATTATTACGGTGGGTGGACAAATTACTGTCGAGCAATTGATAGAAAAGCGCATAGTTATGAGATTATCTAGGCATGATCATGTATATAGGCATCAGGTCCGTGACAGGTAGATCGAAACGATTCTGCATCTACTACTATTACTCCACACATCGACCGACTCCTTCCTGCATCTAGAGTATTAAGTTCATGAAGAACAGAGTAACACATTAAGAAAGATGACATGATGTAGAGGCATAAACTCATGCAATATGATATAAACCCCATCTTTTTATCCTCGATGGCAACAATACAATACGTGTCTTGCTGCCCTTGCTGTCACTGGGAAAGGACACCGCAAGATTGAACCCAAAGCTAAGCACTTCTCCCATGGCAAGAAAGATCAATCTAGTAGGCCAAACCAAACTGATAATTCGAAGAGACTTGCAAAGATAACTTAATCACACATAAAAGAATTCAGAGGAGATTCAAATATTTCTCATAGATAAACTTGATCATAAACCCACAATTCATCGGATCTCAACAAACACACCGCAAAAAAGAGTTACATCGAATAGATCTCCAAGAAGATCGAGGAGAACTTTGTATTGAGATTCAAAGAGAGAAAAGAAGCCATCTAGCTAATAACTATGGACCCGAAGGTCTGTGGTAAACTACTCACAACTCATCGGAGAGGCCTTCAAGATGATGTAGAGGCCCTCCATGGTCGATTCCCCCTCCGTGGAGCGCCGACGAAGGCTCCAAGATGGAATCTCGCGGATACAGAAGGTTGCGGCGGTGGAAATAGTTTTTCATGGTGCTCCTGGATGTTTTCGGGGTCAGTGGATATATACAGGAGGAAGAAGTAGGTCTGTGGACGCTCGAGGGGCCCACGAGGGTGGGGGGCATGCCCACCCCCAGGGGCCGCGCCGGGCACCCTCGTGGCCACCTCCTCTGTTGCTTGACGTCCACCCCAAGTCCCCTGGATCACGTTTGTTCCAAAAAGATCGCTCCCGAAGGTTTCATTCCGTTTGGACTCCGTTTCATATTCCTTTCCTTCGAAACACCGAAATAGGCAAACAAAAACAACAATTTGGGCTAGGCCTCCGGTTAGTAGGTTAGTCCCAAAAATGATATAAAAGTGTAGAGTAAAGCCCATAAACATCCAAAACGGGTAATATAATAGCATGGAACAATCAAAAATTATAGATACGTTGGAGACGTATCAAGCATCCCTAAGCTTAATTCCTGCTCGTCCTCGAGTAGATAAATGATAAAAACATAATTTTTGATGTGGAATGCTACCTAGCATATTTCTCAATGCAATTTTCTTTATTGTGGCATGATCGTTCAGATCCAAATGATTCAAGATAAAAGCTTATAAAACATAAAAATAGTAATACTTGAAGCATACTAACAAATAATCATGTCTTATCAAAATAGCATAGCCAAAGAAAGCTCATCCCTACAAAATCATATAGTTAGGCCGTGCTTCACTTTCATTACACAAAATACTCCCATCATGCACAACCCTGGTTTCAGCCAAGCAATTGGTTCATACTTTTTTAACACGCTTCAGCTTTTTCAACTCTTACGCAATACATGAGCGCAAGCCATGGACATAGCACTATATGTGGTATATGGTGGTTGTGAAGACAAAAATAGAGAAGATAGTCTCACCTAGGCGTATCAACGGGCTATGGAGATGCCCATTAATAGATATCAATGTGAGTGAGTAGGGATTGCCATGGAACGGATGCACTAGAGCTATAAATGTATGAAAGCTCAGCAAAAGAAACTAAGTGGGTGTGCGTCCAACTTGCTTGCTCATGAAGACCTAGGGCATTTTGAGGAAGCCCATCACTGGAATATACAAGCCAAGTTCTATAATGAAAAATTCCCACTAGTATATGAAAGTGACAACATAGGAGACTCTCTATCATGAAGATCGTGGTGCTATTTTGAAGCACAAGTGTGGAAAAGAGATAATAGCATTGTCCCTTCTCTCTTTTCTCTCAAATTTTTTATTTGGTGGGCTCTTTGGCCTCTTTTTTTATAAAGTCCAAAGTCCCATCCCGACTTGTGGGGAAATCATAGTCTCCATCATCCTTTCCTCACTTGGGACAATGCTCTAATAATGAAGATCATCACACTTTTATTGATTTACAACTCAAGAATTACAACTCGATACTTAGAACAAAATATGACTCTATGTGTATGCCTCCGGCGGTGTACCGGGATATGCAATGTATCAAGAGTGACATGTATGAAAAATTATGAAGGTGTCCTTGCCACAAATACGATGTCAACTACATGATCATGCAAAGAGCAATATGACAACGATGGAGCGTGTCATAATAAATGGAATGGTGAAGAGTTGCATGGCAATATATCTCAGAATGGCTATGGAAATGCCATAATAGGTAGGTATGGTGGCTGTTTTGAGGAAGGTAAATAATGGGTGCATGATACCGGCGAAGGTTGCGCGTCATAATAGAGGCTAACAAAGTGGGAGGGCGAGTCTGCGTATGTCCATGGACTCACATTAATCATAAAGAACTCATATACTTATTGGAAAAGTCTACTTTCCCTCGAAGCAAAGTACTACTACACATGCTCCTAGGGGAAGGGTTGGTAGGAGTTAACCATCGCGCGATCCCGACCTCCACTCCTAAGGAAGACAATTAAAAGAGCACCCTATGCAACAAATTTGTCACACAACTTTTACCATACGTGCATGCTACGGGACTTGCCAACTTCAACACAAGTATTTCTCAATTTCATAATTACCCAACTAACATGACTCTAACATTACCACCTTTATATCTCAAAACAATTATCAAGCATCAAATTGATCCTAGTGTTTAATGCACTTTCTATGATAGTTTTTATTATACCCAACTTGGATGCTCATCATTCTAGGACCAAATTTATAACCATAGCAAATACCATGCTGTTCTAAAAGACTCTCAAAATAATATAAGTGAAGCATGAGAGATCAACAATTTCTTCAAAATTAAGCCACCGCCGTGCTCTACAAAATATAAGTGAAGCACATAGAGCAAAACTATCTAGCTCAAAAGATATAAGTGAGGCACATAGAGTATTCTAATAAATTCTAAATCATGTGGGTTTCTCCCAAAAGGTGTGTACAGCAAGGATGATTGTGGAAATCTAAAAAGCAAAGACTCATATCATACATTATGCTCCAAGCAAAACACATATCATGTGGCAAATAAAAATATAGCTCCAACTAAAGTTACCAATAGACGAAGACGAAAGAGGGGATGCCTTCCGGGGCATCCCCAAGCTTAGGATTTTAGTTATCCTTGAATATCTTGGGGTGCCATGGGCATCCCCAAGCTTAGGATCTTGCCACTCCTTATTCCATAGTCCATCAAATCTTTGCCCAAAACTTGAAAACTTCACAACACACAACTCAACAGGAAATCTCATAAGCTCCGTTAGTGCAAGAAAGAAAACCACCACATAAGGTACTGTAATGAACTCATTATTTATTTATATTGCTGTTAAACCTACTGTATTCCAACTTATCTATGGTTCATACCCCTTGATACTAGCCATAGATGCATCAAAATAAGCAAACAACACACGAAAAACAGAATCTGTCAAAAACAGAACAGTCTTTAGCAATCTATAACCTTAGAATACTTATGGAACTCTAAAAATCCTAAAAAAATAGGAAGTCCTGGGAAATTTGTCTATTGATCTACAGCAAAACGAATCAACGCAAAAGCACGTTTCTGTGAATTAGTAAAATTATTTTCGTGCGTGCAAAGTTTCTGTTTTCAGCAAAATCAAATTAACTATCACCGTAGGTTATCCTATAGGTTCTACTTGGCATAAACACTAATTAAAACATTAAAACACATCTAAACAAAAGCTAGATGAAATATTTATTACGAAACAGAAGCAAAAAATCAATAAACAAAATAAAATTGGGTTGCCTCCCAACTAGCGCTATTGATTAACGCCCCTAGCTAGGCATAAAAGCGAGGATAGATCTAAGTAGTGCCATCTTTGGCATTCAATTCATAAGTAGCTCGCATGATAGATTCATAAGGTAATTTAACTTTCTTTCTTCGGAAGTGTTCCATGCCTTTCCTTAATGGAAATTGGAATCTAATATTCCCTTCCTTCATATCAATAATTGCACCATTCGTTCTAAGGAAAGGTCTACCAAGTATAATAGGACATGAAAGATTGCAATCTATATTAAGAACGATGAAATCTACGGGAACATAATTCCTATTTGCAACAATAAGAACATCATTGATCATTCCCATAGGTTTCTTAATAGTGGAATCCGCAAGGTGCAAATTTAAAGAGCAATCATCAAGATCATGGAAACCTAGAATATCACATAAAAGTTTTCGGAATCGTGGAAACACTAGCACCCAAATCACATAAAGCATAGCACTCATGATCTTTAATTTTAATCTTTATAGTAGGTTCCCACTCATCATAAAGTTTTCTAGGTATAGAAACTTCCAAATTAAGTTTTTCCTCATAAGATTGCATCAAGGCATCAACAATATGTTTGGTAAAAGCTTTATTTTGACTATAAGCATGAGGAGAATTCAACACGGATTGCAACAAGGAAATACAATCTATTAAAGAACAGTTATCATAATTAAATTCCTTGAAATCCAAGATAGTGGGTTCAATGCTATTTAAAGTCTTGACATCTCCAATCCCACTTTTACCAAATTTAGCATCAAGATCTAAAAAACTCCGAATTATTGGGACGTTTTTTAACTAAAGTTGACTCATCTATGGTCCCATCATTATCAAGATTCATATTGCAAAACAAGGATTTAATAGGGGATACATCAATAACTTGTTGATTTTCATCATTATTTTCCCCGAACCCTTCTGGTTTGGCAGCCATCTTGTTGACCAAGGTGGCTTGCTTGTCAGAAATTTGGGCTATTGATTTTTCAAGACGAGCAATCTGAGAACTCAAACCACAAAATTCTTTAGACATATCATCAAGCTCTTTGTTCATGTATTCCATTAAACTTTTTTGTTCTTTAAGCTCTTTTCTAAAGAAACTATTGTGCTCGAATTGTAAAGTCATAAAGCTTCTAATGTTTAATTCAATCTCTTCCAACCTTCTAAGATGAAGGTTGGTGTTCTTAGGCAAAGCCATAAGGGAAAACAGGCACACAAGAAGGCAAGCGAAAGAGAGAGGAGATTGGGAAAGAGAGGGCGAATAAAACGTCAAGGGTGAAGTGGGGGAGAGGAAAATGAGAGGCAAATGGCAAATAATGTAATGCGAGGGAGATGAGTTTGTGATGAGTACTTGGTATGTCTTGACTCTAGCGAAGACCTCCCTGGCAACGGCGCCAGAAATCCTTCTTGCTACGTCTTCAGCTTGCGTTGGTTTTCCTTGAAGAGGAAAGGGTGATGCAGCAAAGTAGCATAAGTATTTCCCTCAGTTTTTGAGAACCAAGGTATCAATCCAGTAGGAGGCTCCTCAAAAGTCCCATGCACCTACACAAACACACAAGAACCTCGCAACCAACACAATAAAGGGGTTGTCAATCCCTTCACGGCCACTTGCGAAAGTGAGATCTGATAGAGATAATATGATAAGATAAATATTTTTGGTATTTTTATGATATAGATTGGAAAATAAAAGATGCAAATAAAAGTAGATGAAGAACTTATATGATAAAAGATAGAACCGGGAGCCATAGGTTTCACTAGTGGCTTCTCTCAAGATAGCATAAGTATTACGGTGGGTGAACAAATTACTATGGAGCAATTGATAGAAAAGTGCATAGTTATGAGATTATCTAGGCATGATCATGTATATAGGCATCACGTCCGTGACAAGTAGATCAAAATGATTCTGCATCTATTACTATTACTCCACACATCGACCGACTCCAGCCTGCATCTAGAGTATTAAGTTCATGAAGAACAGAGTAACGCATTAAGAAAGATTGCATGATGTAGAGGGATAAACTCATGCAATATGATATAAACCCCATCTTTTTATCCTCGATGGCAACAATACAATACGTGCCTTGCTGCCCCTGCTGTCACTTGGAAAGGACACCGCAAGATTGAACCCAAAGCTAAGCACTTCTCCCATTGCAAGAAAGATCAAGCTAGTAGGCCAAACCAAACTTATAATTCGAAGAGACTTGCAAAGATAACTTAATCACACATAAAAGAATTCAGAGGAGATTCAAATATTTCTCATAGATAAACTTGATCATAAACCCACAATTCATCGGATCTCGACAAACACACCGCAAAAAAGAGTTACATCGAATAGATCTCCAAGAAGACCGAGGAGAACTTTGTATTGAGATTCAAAGAGAGAAAAGAAGCCATCTAGCTAATAACTATGGACCCGAAGGTCTGTGGTAAACTACTCACAACTCATCGGAGAGGCCTTGGAGATGATGTAGAGGCCCTCCATGGTCGATCCCCCCTCCGGCGGAGCGCCGGCGAAGGCTCCAAGATGGGATCTCGTGGATACAAAAGGTTGCGGTGGTGGAAATAGTTTTTCGTGGTGCTCCTGGATGTTTTTGGGGTCCGTGGATATATATAGGAGGAAGAAGTAGGTTGGTGGACGCTCGAGGGGCCCACGAGGGTGGGGGGCGTGCCGGGCACCCTCGTGGCCACCTCCTCTGTTGCTTGACGTCCACTCCAAGTCCCCTGGATCATGTTTGTTCCAAAAAGATCACTCTCGAAGGTTTCATTCTGTTTGGACTCTGTTTAATATTCCTTTCCTTCGAAACACTAAAATAGGCAAAAAACGGCAATTTGGGCTGGGCCTCCGGTTAGTAGGTTAGTCCCAAAAATGATATAAAAGTGTAGAGTAAAGCCCATAAAAATCCAAAACTGGTAATATAATAGCATGGAACAATGAAAAATTATAGATATGTTGGAGACGTATCAGGCCGCAGGCAGGCAAGTCTGGGTACCCCCATTCCTAGAACGCTGACACTCTTTTATTTAAAAAACTTTCAGATCTAAGTGTTTTATTAAAACAGCAATCAAAAAGAAAAACAAAATAAAATGACAATCCAAGAATAGCACACATCATGTGACGAAGCAAAAACTTAGGCTCAACCGATACTAATCGATAATTGTTGAAGAAGAAAGGTGGGATGCCTACCGAGGCATCCCCAAGCTTAGATGCTTGAGACTTGTTGAAATATTATCTTGGGATGCCTTGGACATCCCCAAGCTTGAGCTTTTGTGTCTCCTTAATTCCTTTTATATCACAATTTCCCTAAATCTTAAAAAACTTCATCCACACAAAACTCAACAAGAACTCGTGAGATAAGTTAGTATAAACCAATGCAAAACCTTATCATTCTCTACTGTACCAAATCACTAAAATTATTATTTAACATTGCATACTAAATGTCTCTGCATATTTAATACTCCTATCCTCAAATAGAATCATTAAACAAGCAAACGTATGCAAACATAACAACAATCTGCCAAAATAGTACAGTCTGGAAAGAAGGCAAGAGTATCAATACTTGTTTAACTCCAAAATTTATGAAAATTTACCACACTGTAGAAAATTTATCAGAGCTTATTTTTCAAGAAAAATTAACATTTTATCACATTCTGACTTTTCTAGGGAATTTTTGCAACAATGATAAACTTTCTGTTTTGAAACAGCAGCATGTATACATGCAAAATAAGCATGGTGAAGGTTATCCTTGACATTTTTTATTGAAAAGAAAGATGCAAAACATTATTCCAAATAACAGCAAGAAAATCCTAACAAAATAAAATGATGCTCCAAGTAAAACTCATATCATGTGACGAATGAAAACATAGCTCCAAGTGAGGTTACCGACAATGTTGAAGACGAAAGAGGGGATGCCTTCCGGGGCATCCCCAAGATTAGTTGCTTGTATCTTCCTTGAATATTACCTTGGGGTGCCTTGGGCATCCCCATGCTTAGGGTCTTGTCACTCCTTATTCTCCTCATATCGATATCTCACCCAAAACTTGAAAACTTCAATCACACACAACTTAACGGAACTTCGTGAGATAGGTTAGTATGATAAAGAGCAAACCATTTCACTTTTGTACTGTCAAAGACAAGATTCATAATTTTTTCCACACAATTCCTACTGTAGCATATCATTTCCACAATTTATATTGAGCAATATAATCCATAGAAACTAGAAAACAAACAAACTATGCATTGAAAACATAATCTGTCAAAAACAAAACAGTCTGTAGTAATCTGTACTCCAACCATACTTATGCTACTCCAAAAATTCTGACAAATTAGGACAACGTAGGGCATTTTTATATCTATCACCTGTAAAACATTCAGATCAAAATCACGTTCCAGTGAATTTTCAAAATTCCTGGACTGAGCGCAAAAGGTTCTATTTTTGTATAGAATCAAGTCAACTATCATCCACGCTATCCCAAAGGCTTACTTGGCACTTTCTTGAAACAAAAGCAATTAAAGATGATTAATACAGTAGATTAATCATGTGAACACGTAAAAACAGTAGGTAAAAGTGTTGGGTTGTCTCCCAAAAAGCGCTTTTCTTTAATGCCTTTTAAGCTAGGCATGATGATTTCAATGATGCTCGCATAAAAGGTAAGAATTGAAACATAACAAGAGCATCATGAATCACATGGCAAGCACATTCAAGTCTAACCCACTTCCTATGCCTAGGGATTTTGTGAGCAAATAATTTATGGGAGCAAGAATCAACTAGCATAGGAAGGCAGAACAAGTGTGACTTCAAAATTTTGAACACATAGGGAGGAAACGTGATATTATTGCAATTCCTACAAGCATATGTTCCTCCCTCATAATAATTTTCAGTAGCGTCATAAATGAATTCAACAATATAACTATCACATAAAGCATTCTTTTCATGACACAAAAGCATAGAAAACTTATTACTCTCCACACAAGAAAATTTCTTTCCATCAACAGTAGTGGGAGCAAACTCAACAAAATAACTATCATGAGAGTGAAAATTAAAATCACCATGACAAGTTTCATGGATATCATTATTCTTTATAGCATGCATGTCATCACCATAATCATCGTAGATAGCAAATTTGTTATCATAGTCAATTGAAACCTCTTCCAAAATAGTGGATTCATCATTAAATAAACTCATGTCCTCTCCAAATCCACTTTCATCAATATAATCATCATAAACAGGAGGCATGCAATCATTATAAAAAATTTACACATCAAATCTTGGGGGACTAAAAATACCATCTTAATCAAATATAGCATCCCCAAGCTTATGGCTTTGCATACCATTAGCATCATCGATATTCAAAGAATTCATACCAACAACATTGCAATCATGCTCATAATTCAAAGGTTTTTTGTCAAACATTTTATAGAATTCTTCTTATATCAATTGAGCACAATTTTCCTTTCCATCATTTTCACGAAAGACATTATAAAGATGAATAATATGATGCAACCTCAATTCCATTTTTTTGTAGTTTTCTTTTTATAAACCAAACTAGTGATAAAACAAGAAACTATAAGATTTGATTGCAAGATCTAAAGATATACCTTCAAGCACTCACCTCCCCGGCAACGGCACCAGAAAAGAGCTTGATGTCTACTACGCAACTTTATTCTTGTAGACACGTGTTGGGCCTCCAAGCACAGAGTTTTGTAGGACAGTAGCAATTTTCCCTCAAGTGGATGACCTAAGGTTTATCAATCTGTGGGAGGCGTAGGATGAAGATGGTCTCTCTCAAGCAACCCTGCAACTAAATAATAAAAAGTTTCTTGTGTCCCCAACACACCAAATACAATGGTAATTTGTATAGGTGCACTAGTTCAGCGAAGAGATGGTGATACAAGTGTAAGATGGATAGTGGTATTGATTTTTATAATAAGAACAATAAAAAACATCAAGGTAGCAATTGATAAAATAGAGCACAAATTGTATTGCAATGCTTGAAAATGAGGCCTAGGATTCGTACTTTCGCTAGTGCAATCTCTAAACAATGCTAATATAATTGGATCGTATAACCATCCCTCAACGTGCAATGAAGAATCACTCCAAAGTTCCTATCTAGCGGAGAACATAAGAAGAAATCATTTGTAGGGTACGAAACCACCTCGAAGCTATTCTTTCCAATCGATCTATCCAAGAGTTCGTACTAAAATAACACCAAATAATTTCAGATTCATAATACTCAATCCAACACAAAGAACCTCAAAGAGTGCCCCAAGATTTCTACCAGAGAAACAAAGACAAGAACGTGCATCAACTCCTATGCGTAGATTCACTACTGCAGGATGCTACTAATGCGACACTACGATTAGAGACCCTTCGAGAAACTGTGTGCGATGCAATAATCGCAAACGGTGGTGTAAGAAAACCGTCAAAAATGTGCAAAACGTTTGCAATGATGGATGCATCAAACACGGTTCAGATTTTAGTTGCGTGTGCGATGTAGGGCATACGGTTCAGTTCAATTAACTGTTTGCGATGAGGAAGAAGAACGAAAACAGGCAGCCAGATGAAGGCGTGTGTGATATAGGACATACAGTTCAATCGGATTAACTGTTTGTGATGAGGCGGAACAATAGAAACGGACAGCTAGATAAAGGTGTGTGCGATTGAGGGCATACGCTTCAGAAGGATTAACTGTATGCGATTAGGCAACAGAACAGGAACGGTCAGCCATATCAAACGTTTGTGCGATTGATAGCATACACTTCACACGGATGAACTGTTTGCGGTTATCCACAACAAACAAAAACAGTTAGACAGATCAACGTGTGCGCGCCAGACGGGCACACATTCTAATTAAAAGAAGCGTGCCCGATGGTAATAACGAGCACACACAGTTCTTGGAATAAGACATGTGCTGACATTGCCTATTGCGGTGCACCAAACGCCACGTCCACGGCCGAGAAAGCGTGCCCACGTTACACCGTCTGGGAATAGTGCCGCACTTAGAAATTATAGAACCATTAATAAATTTTGAGCCTATGTCCCGTCACCTTCCAAATTGCAAACCTGTTCACACCGATCAAAACCTAAACGGTTTCCCATTTAGGAGCGTATTAGTACTCGGTTATAAATACTGTACTATGCCAAGATGACTGCTCATTCCTTCCTCAACTCCTCATCCACAAAAGCAAACAAGTCATTCAGCATCGTTCTCTTGCGTCTGCCATGGCCAGGTTGAGTTCTCGGTGGAGAGATTACCACCAGGGAGAGGCGAGCATGGAAGCGGAAGAACGAGAGATGTCCCGCTTAGCCACGAAAGCAGCCGACATGTCCTGCCGCACCACTGAAGGAGCACGGAGGTCCTGCTGCGCCTCCGAAGCAGCACGGAGGTCCCCCCGCACCGTCAATGCAGCAGACTGGTCCAGCCGCGCCATAGAAGTAGCAGAGATGTCCTGCCGCGCCGTGAATGCAGTAGAGATGTCCTCCCGCACCGCGGTGGCCTGGGAAAATCTCTCGCAGGCAGGCAAGGACTCTTACAGGCGCATGCATGCAATCGTCCATAGCCAGATGGATTAGATCTTCGGCTGGATGAAGCTGCAGGACGAGTTGAATGCCTCGTTTGAACAACTCCGGGCCGAGCGTGACCTGCTGAGGGCGAAGATCACTGGAAGGGCGAAGCAGGCGGAGGAGACCACTGTCTTGTTGAAGAGGAGAGGCATCATTGTCAAGAAACTTATGGACGAGAATGCCATGCTCCGCATCGGGCGTGAAAGGCTGGTGTAGGAATCCGCGGTCGCTACCGAGCAGTGTATCAAGGACATGAAACCGATGAAAGAGATCATTGCCGCTCAACGCAAGAACTAGTCTCCGCGACCTGCAGCGCATCAAGAAAGTAGAGATCACCGAGCCAGATCGTTGTATGCGTCTTCCTTCTTCTTTTGCCCTTGCGTATTTCGGGCGTAGCCGCATGTGGCTTTTTTAGTTATTTTCCTAGATATGTAAGACAATTATTATCCACCGTCATCGTCCTTATATTCATCATGCTTGCTATAAGTTGCAGTTGATGCTATATAGGTCCGTCGGATCTTACATCAAGATCTGTGCAAAGCTTTCTTTTCAGATTTTCACTTTTCTCTCTTAAATCTTAGTCCAGTGAGACATAGCCACGCCGTGAAACAGGGGCTCGGGTGCCATTAATGGAGACGTTGGGAGGGAGGTGCGCGGCTGATAGAGGTCAAAGGGCTCTTCTCCCGACGAGCATGCGCAGGGGTCTAATCGCACGCCTCCTGTACTCAAATAGCTACCCCGCATGGCACCTCCTAGCCAATAAAAAAAGGGACGCCTGGCGGCATGTAATTGGTAAGTAGAACACCCACGGTTTCAATAATAGTTGTGTTTCCGATTTGTAACGTGACAACACTTGTTCCAAAATGAATTTGTTGATTTTCAATGTGCGCGCCTTCGCAAATCGGACAGAAAAATTACCACAGCATGTTGGTGCCATGTCATGACACCATGCCAAGTTTCATGATTTTCAGGCGTGTTTTGGATTTACATCAATGTAAAAACCAAGTTTCTCAATATTTCCGGCCGAGCCACGACGTCCAGATGTTTGAATTTCATTCTCATTTCTTGCATGGGACCTAGAGATTCACCAAAGGACACACATGTGATTTTTGAACCAACTGTGGTGCACTGGAGCATGTGCTTGAAGTTCAAATTTGAATTATGCATATTAAATGCCCAGAAATTCAATTAATGTATAAAAAGACCAAACGAATCTGGAACAATTCCAAAATTTAGCACGATACTTCTATTTGGTCTAATCTGCCTGTGTAAACAAATTAAGGCGGGAGAACGTAGTGTACGTATGTCATTTCGCACACGGAGGTGACACGTTCCCTCTCGGAACCACGAGCCTTCTCGAGAGAAGCTCCGGTTTGCAAGAAGCTTATACCAAAGCTTGTCCCAATTCGGCCAAAAAAATTACCGCAGCATGTTGGTGCCATGTCATGACACCATGCCAAGTTTCATGATTTTCAGGCCTGTTTTGGATTTACATGAATTAACAAATCAAGTTTCTCAATCTTTCTAGCTGAGCCACGATGCACACATGTTTGAATTTCATTCCCATTTCTTGCATGGGACCTAGAAATTCACCCAAGGACACACATGTGATTTTTCAACCAACTTTGGTGCACTGGAGCATGTGCTTGTAGTTCAAATTTGAATTATGCACATTAAATGCCCAGAAATTCAATTAATTTATAAAAAAGGCCAAATGGACCCGGAATAATTCCAAAATTTAGCACGATACTTCTATTTGGTCTAATCTGCCCGTGTAAACAAATTAAGGCGGGAGAAGGCAGTGTACGCATGTCATTTCACACACGGAGGTGACACGTTCCCTCCCGGAACCACGAGCATTATTGAGAGAAGCTCCAGTTTGCAAGGAGCTTATACCAAAGCTTGTCCCAATTCGACCAAAAAAATTACCGCAACATGTTGGTGCCATGTCATGACACCATCCCAAGTTTCATGATTTTCAGGCGTGTTTTGGATTTACATGAATTAAAAAACCAAGTTTCTCAATCTTTCAGGCCGAGCCGACGCCCAGATGTTTGAATTTCATTCTCATTTCATGCATGGGACCTAGAAATTCACCCAAGGACACACATGTGATTTTTTAACCAACTTTGGTGCACTAGAGCATGTGCTTGTAGTTCAAATTTGAATTATGCACATTAAATGACCAGAAATTCAATTAATGTATAAAAAAGGCCAAACGAACCCGGAATAATTAAAAAATTTAGCACGACATTTCTATTTGGTCTAATCTGCATGTGTAAAAAAATTAAGGCTGGAGAAGGCAGTGTACGTATGTCGTTTCGCACACGGAGGTGACACGTTCCTCTCAGAACCACGAGCCTTCTTGAGAGAATCTCCGGTTTGCAAGAAGCTTATACCAAAACTTGTCCCAATCCGGCCAAAAAATTTACCGCAGCATGTTGGTGCCATGTGATGACACCATGCCAAGTTTCATGATTTTCAGGCGTGTTTCGGATTTACATGAATTAAAAAACCAAGTTTCTCAATTTTCTGGCCGAGCCACGACGCCCAGATGTTTGAATTTCATTCATTTCTTGCATGAGACCTAGAAATTCACCCAAGGACACACATGAGATTTTTCAACCAACTTTGGTGCATTGTTGCATGTGCTTGTAGTTCAAATTTGAATTATGCATATTAAATGGCCATAATTCAATTAATGTATAAGAAAGTCCAAATGAACCCGGAGTAATTCCAAAATTTAACATGACACTCATATAGTTCTATGTTGCCTCTGTAAAAAAATAATGGGGGGAGGCAGCGTATATCGTTTCGAACACAAAGGTGACACGTACCCCCTCGGGAACCATGAGTCTTCTCGAGAGAAGCTCCGGTTTGCAAGAAGTTTACACAAAAAACTTGTCCAAATGCGGCCAAGTTTTTTACCACAACATGTTGGTGCCATGAAAGTTTCATGATTTTCAGGCGAGTTTTGAATTTCTAGGAATTTAAAAACCAAGTTTCCCAATGTTCCCGACCGAGCCACGACGCCCAGATGTTTGAATTTCATTCCCATTTCTTGCATGGGACCTATATATTCACCCAAAGACACACATGTGAATTTTCAACAAACTTTGGGGCACTGGAGCATGTGCTTGTAGTTCAAATTTTAATTATGCATATTAAGTGCCGAGAAACTCAATTAATCCATAAAAATACCAAACGAACCAGGAATAATTCCAAATTTAAACACGACACTCATGTAGTTGCATGTTCACTGTACATAAATGTTCTAGCAATTCAAACTCCATCCTTTCCCTCCATAACACCATTTTTTCTTTCAAAACATAACGAAAAAAATCAGGTATACCACAAACAGTTTACTAGAAAGAATCGTGTGGGATGCGATATAAAATATCTTGGCGCACCGTCTTGTCTGGCTTACGCAGGAAACTTTGTCATCTACAGTCCACCGCCCCCGCTTGAACCACACTTGCGCGCCAGTTTCTCGCGGCACCGAGTGATACGTCTCCAACGTATCTATAATTTATGAAGTATTCATGCTATTATATTATCCATCTATGATGTTTTATATGCATTTATATGTCATTTTATATGATTTTTGGGACTAACCTATTAACCTAGAGCCCAGTGCCAGTTTCTGTTTTCTCCTTGTTTTTGTGTTTTACAGAAAAGGGATACCAAACGGAGATTTTGAGGAATTTTTATGGACCAAAAGAAGACCACGGAGCATCAGAGTTGGGCCAGAAGAGTCCCGGGCTGCCCACGAGAGTGGGGGCCACGCCCCCCTAGGGCGTGGCCCCCAATATCATGGACAGCCCGGAGACCTCCCTGACGTGAAACCAACGCCAAAAATTCCTATAAATAGAGAAACCTTCAGGAATTAACCTAGATCGGAAGTTCCACCGCAGCAAGCCTCTGTAGCCACGAGAAATCAATCTAGGCCCTCTCTGGCACCCTGCCGAGGGTGCCATCATCACCGGAGGCCATGGAGGAGGATCTCGGAGGGGCCATCATCTCCATGAAGGCCAAGGACCAGAGGGGGAAAGCCATGGAGGACGAAGCACAAGGGGGAGAACCTCTCCTCCTCTCTCTTGGTGGCACCGGAGTGCCATCGGGAGGGGAATCATCGCCGCGGTGATCGTCTTCATCAACATCACCATCATCATCACCATCTTCATCTCTTTTACGCGGTCCACTCTCCCACACCCCATTTTAATCCCTACTTTAACATGGTGCTTTATGCTACATATTATGATCCAATGTTGTGTTGCCATCCTATGATGTTTTGAGTAGATATCTTTTGTCCTTGAGTTGATTGATGATCTAGATTGGTATGAGTTGTATGTCTTATTTTGGTGCTGTCCTATGGTGCCCTCCGTGTCGCGCAAGCGTGAAGGATTCCCGATGTAGGGTGTTGCAATGCGTGCATGATTCACTTATAGTGGGTTGCGTGAGTGACTGAAACACAAACCCGAGTAAGGGGATTGTTGCGTATGGGATAAAAGAGGACTTGATGCTTTAATGCTATGGTTGAGTTTTACCTTAATGAATCTTTAGTATTTGCGGATGCTTGCTAGAGTTCCAATCATAAGTGCATATGATCCAAGTAGGAAAAGTATGTTAGTTTATGCCTCTCCCTCATATGAAATTGCAATGACGACTATCGATCTTGTTAACAATTGCTTAGGACAATTCCGCACATCGATCCACCATTATTCCACACTCGCTATTTATATTATTTAGTAATATATTCTAAATTTATGATAACAGCACCTACTTTTATATTTTAGCTCTCCGATATCATACAAAGTTATCCTCTTTATACCCACAACACAGTTTTATTTCTTGTTTCTAGTTGGAACCAAACGTTCGGTGCACGTAGTGTCGTATCAGTGGCAGATAGGGCTTGAGAGAATATTGATCTTACCTTTAGCTCCTTGTGGGTTCGACACTCCATACTTATCACTTCCACCTTTGGAAATTTCTACGATGATTCCCTGCACTTGGGGATTATCAAGCTCTTTTCTGGCGCCGTTGCCAGGGAGCAATAGCGTGGGGTTGATATTCTCGTGTGTGCTTGTTTGCTTTCTTCACTAAGTAGATTTTGTTTTTCCTTTTTGTTTCTGTTTAGTTGTGGGTGAAACATAAAATTTTTTAAAAAAATAATGAAAATACAAAAAAATATATTTACCTGCCTCTCATGCCTAAAAAGGTTTTTCAAAAAGAGAAGTGATTGGAAAGTTATGCATTGAAGAAGTGAGGGTCGACCTTGAGCACTTGTGTTCGTGCTCACGGAAACAATGTAGAATTTTTCATGGAAGTTTCACTGTAAATAATTATCCCCTTGTTTATATTCATTGTATTATAAAAATATTGTGCCAAGCTTTGGTTTTAGTATGATAAGATTGCTTGCTTACTATGTGCAGAACAAAAACAGAAACTTTGGCTGTAGTGCATGAATTTGCATCTTCTTACTGGAAAGTAAAATGGGTCTGAAACTTTTTGCACATTACTTCTGTACAAATTGTTCAAATTTTCAAATTTATTTCATAATTTTTGGAGTTAAATAAGTTTACTAAACTTCTAGATTACTACAGACTGTCCTGTTCTTGACAGATTCTGTTTTTCGTGTGTTGTTTGCTTATTTTGATGCATCTATGGCTAGTATGTAGGGTATGAACCATAGAGAAGTTGGAATACAGTAGGTTTAACACCAATATAAACAAAGAATGAGTTAATTACAGTACTTAAAGTGGTAGTTTGCTTTATTGCACTAACGGATCTCACAAGTTTTTGTTTAAGTTTTTGTGAATGAAGTGTTTGAAGAACGAGGAGTTACCGATGTGAGAAGAATAAAAGAGGCAAGAGTTCAAGCTTGGGGATGCCCAAGGCACCCCAAGTAAATATTTCAAAGGATATTCAAGCATCTAAGCTTGGGGATGCCCCGTTTGGCATCCCATCTTTCTTCTTCAACAAATATTGGTATACCTCGGTTTTTGTTTTGTTCACATGATTCGTGTCCTTTGTGTTTTTATTTTTCTTTAAGAATCATGCTAGTATGAGATAGCTCTTCATTGATTTATAGAATACTTCATGTGCTTCACTTATATATTTTAAGTATGATCTTATAGAATTGCTCTCTGTGCTTCACTTAAATCGTTTGAGTATGGTTTTATAGAATGTTTCGTGCGCTTCACTTATATATTTTGAGCTTGGATATTGGTTAGTCTATATTAATTGTAGAAGGCTCCATGAACTTCATTTATATCTTTTGTATATGAATAATACTATAATTTAAAGTGGGTTTGGAAGAGTGTCAACTTTAGGAATTAGTGATCCCATTATCTTGGAGGGTGTTGAATCTTCGCATGAAATTTATGAAAGTGGATTTGGAAGAGTGTCAACTTTAGTTAGTATTCCACTATTTCGGAAGAGGTTCCAACTGAGTATGAGAACAAAGTTTCTATCCTTGATGCTACTGAAAATTATTATGAGGGAGGAATATGTGTTTGTAGGAGTTCCAATAATATCAAGTTTCCTCCCTATGTTCTTAAAGGTTTTGAAGTTATACTTGTTTTTCCTTCCTATGCTAGTTGACTTTTGTTCCTATAAATTGTGTGCTCACAAAATACCTAGGCATAGGAAGTGGGTTAGATTTAAATGTGCTAGTCATATTCTTCATGATGCTCTCTTTGTGTTTCAAATCTTTTCTTTTATGCGAGATCATTGAAATCATCATGCCTAGCTAAAGGCATTAAAGAAAAGCGCTTGTTGGGAGACAACCAAATATTTACCCTTACTGTTTTTGTGTGTCTACATGATTAATCTACTGTATTAATCATGTTTTATAGCTTTTGTTTCAATAAAGTGCCAAGTAAGACCTTTGGGAAGACTTGGGTGAGAGTTAATGTGATCTTGCTGTAAAAAACAGAAACTTTGCGCTCACAAGATTGGCTATTATTTTTTACAGAAGAGTGCTTTTGAGTTGATTCTTTTTGCAGAAGATTAATAGACAAATTACTCACGTCCACCAGTTTATTTCATAATTTTTGGAGTATCATAAGTATGGTTATTGTTCAGATCATTACAGACTGTTCTGTTTCTGACAGATTCTGTTTTCATCGCATAGTTTGCTTGTTTTCTAGTTTCTATGGCTTATATTTATCAATATAAATGGTAGAAATGATATGTTACAGTAGGCATTATGTGAAAACAATTATTAACCTTGTATTTTACAGTACCAAAGTGCATGGTTTACTCTTTATCATACTAACCTATCTCCCGAAGTTCCATTAAGTTTTGTGTGATTGAAGTTTTCAAGTTTTGGGTGAGATATCGATATGAGGAGAATAAGGAGTGGAAAGACCCTAAGCTTGGGGATGCCCAAGGCACCCCAAGGTAATATTCAAGGAAGACTCAAGCTCCTAAGCTTGGGGATGCCCCGGAAGGCATCCCCTCTTTCGTCTTCAAAACTATCGGTACATCTTACTCGGAGCTATATTTTTATTCGTCACATGATATGTGTTTTACTTGGAGCGTAATTTTATTTTGTTAGTATTAGCTTGATGTTATTTAGAATAGTGTTTTGCATCTCTATTTTCAATAAAAATGTCAAGGATAGCCTTTACCATGTTTATTTTGCTAGTATGCATGTTGCTGTTTGAAAACAGAAAGTTTACCGCTGTTACAAAAACTCCCTAGAAAAGTCAGAGCATGATATAATGT
This sequence comes from Aegilops speltoides, assembly GCA_021437245.1. Taxonomy (NCBI): domain Eukaryota; kingdom Viridiplantae; phylum Streptophyta; class Magnoliopsida; order Poales; family Poaceae; genus Aegilops; species Aegilops speltoides. The sequence continues at coordinate 408,873,848 of CM038142.1, forward strand.
TGAAACTTTTTGCATAATGAGATCTGATAAATATACTACAGTGGGAATTTTCTCTCATAATTTTTGGAGTTAGGGAAGTATTGATACTCTTGCATTCTTTACAGGCTATACTGTTTTGATAGATTGCTGTTATATTTGCATTGTTTGCATATGTTTGCTTGTTTAATGATTATATTTGAGGATAGGAGTATTAAATATGCAGAGACATTTAGTATGCAGTGTTGAATAATAATTATAGTGATTTGTTATGAAAATTATAAGGTTTTTCATTGGTTTATACTAATCTATCTCACGAGTTCTTGTTGAGTTTGGTGTGGATGAAGCTTTTGATAAAAAGAGAAACCATGATATGAGAAGAATTAAGGAGACACAAAAGTTCAAGCTTGGGGATGCCCAAGGCACCCCAAGATAATATTCCAAGAAGTCTCAAACATCTAAGCTTGGGGATGCCCCGTTAGGCATCCCACCTTTCTTCTTCAACAACTATCGGTTAGTATCGATTGAACCTAAGTTTTTGCTTCTTCACATGAGTTGTGCTATCCTTGCAATGTCATTCTATTTCGTTTTACTTGCTGTTTGAATAAAATCATTGGATCTGAAATTTTGAATAGAAAAGGAACCCTCCCATGGCTAGTTAATTATTTGCCTACTCAGTATCCTTCACTCATATCTTTTGGAGTAGTTTGTCATTTACTCATGTGCTTCATGTATATCCTATGAGTAAATGGGGGGAATGAATTGAATGTCATAAATCTGAATTTATATATGTTTCATATGCTTATAACATGGTTAGTGATGACTTCACACATAGAAAGTATGAGGCATAAAAGTTGTTGAGAGTTGGCAAACGTAGTTTTGGTCATCGTTGCAATTAATAGGAAGTAATAAGGAAAGAGAGGTTCACATACAAATATAGTATCTTGGACATCTTTTATGATTGTGAAGCACTCATTAAGTATGACATGCTAAAAGAGTTGATGTTGGACAAGGAAGACAACGTAATGGTCTATGTTTTCCGACATCTCAGTTAAAGTATATTGTCATTGACCTTCCAAACATGTTGAGCTTGCCTTTCCCCCTCATGCTAGCCAAATTCCTTGCACCAAGTAGAGATACTACTTGTGCTTCCAAATACCCGTAAACCCAGTTTTTCCATGAGAGTCCACCATACCTATCTATGGATTGAGTAAGATCCTTCAAGTAAGTTGTCATCGGTGCAAGCAATAAAAATTGCTCTCTAAATATGCATGACTTATTAGTGCAGAGAAAGTAAGCTTTGTACGATCTTGTTGTGGAAGTAATAAAAGCGACAGACTGCATAATAAAGGTCCACATACAAGGGGCAATATAAAGTGACGTTCTTTTGCATTATGATTTTGTGCATCAACCCTAAACGTGCATGACAACCTCTGCTTCCCTCTACGAAGGGCCTATCTTTTACTTTATGTTTTTACTTTTTACTTGAGACAAGGTGATCCTCGCCTTTCCCCTTTTTCATTTTATCCTTTGGCAAGCCCCTCGTGTTTGAAAGATCATGATATATATATATATATATCCAATTGGATGTAAGTTAGCATGGGCTATTATTGTTGACATCACCTAAAGGTGAACACGTTGGGAGGCAAGACAATAGGCCCCTATCTTTCTCAGTGTCTGGCTGAAACTCCATAACCACAAGTATTGCATGAGTGTTAGCAATTGTAGAAGACTATATGATAGTTGAGTAGGTGGACTTGCTGAAAAGCTCTATTCTTGACTCTTTCTGATATTATGATAAATTACAATTGCTTCAATGACTGAGATTATAGTTTGTTAGTTCTCAATGAAGTTTCTGAACCATACTTGACATTGTGAATATATTGTTACTTGATCATGAAAAGTTTTATGACATAAGCTACTATTATGACACATATTGATGCTAGAAAAGGTGATTGAAATTATCATTGATCAAACTTGTGCACCTTCTAGCATTCACACTTCATAAATTATTTCTTTTATCATTTACCTACTCGAGGACGAGCAGGAATTAAGCTTGGGGATGCTGATACGTCTCCAACGTATGTATAATTTATGAAGTATTCATGCTATTATATTATCCATCTATGATATTTTATATGCATTTATATGTCATTTTATATGATTTTTGGGACTAACCTATTAACCTAGAGCCCAGTGCCAGTTTATGTTTTCTCCTTGTTTTTGTGTTTTACAGAAAAGGAATACCAAACGGAGTCCAATTGACGTGCCAATTTTTGAGGATTTTTTATGGACCAAAAGAAGACCACGGAGCATCGGAGTTGGGCCAGAAGAGTCCCGGGCTGCCCATGAGAGTGGGGGCCGTGCCCCCCCCTAGGGCATGGCCCCCTATCTCGTGGACAGCCCGGAGACTTCCCTGACATGAAACCAACGCCAAAAATTCCTATAAATAGAGAAACCTTCGGGAATTAACCTAGATTGGAAGTTCCGCCGCAGCAAGCCTGTGTAGCCACGAGAAATCAATCTAGGCCCTCTCTGGCACCCTGTCGGAGGGGGCCATCATCACCGGAGGCCATGGAGGAGGATCTCGGAGGGGCCATCATCTCCATGAAGGCCAAGGACCAGAGGGGGAAAGCCATGGAGGAGGAAGCACAAGGGGGAGAACATCTCCTCCTCTCTCTTGGTGGCACCAGAGTGCCATCGGGAGGGGAATCATCGCCGCGGTGATCGTCTTCATCAACATCACCATCATCATCACCATCCTCATCTCTTTAACGCGGTCCACTCTCCCGCACCCCGCTGTAATCCCTACTTGAACATGGTGCTTTATGCTACATATTATGATCCAATGATGTGTTGCCATCCTATGATGTTTTGAGTAGATATCTTTTGTCCTTGAGTTGATTGATGATCTAGATTGGTACGAGTTGTATGTTTTATTTTGGTGCTGTCCTATGGTGCCCTCCGTGTCGCGCAAGCGTGAGGGATTCCCACTGTAGGGTGTTGCAATACGTGCATGATTCACTTATAGTGGGTTGCGTGAGTGACTGAAACACAAACCCGAGTAAGGGGGTTGTTGCATATGGGATAAAAGAGGACTTGATGCTTTAATGCTATGGTTGGGTTTTACCTTAATGAATCTTTAGTATTTGTGGATGCTTGCTAGAGTTCCAATCATAAGTGCATATGATCCAAGTAGGAAAAGTATGTTAGTTTATGCCTCTCCCTCATATGAAATTGCAATGACGACTATCGATCTTGTTAACAATTGATTAGGACAATTCCGCACACCGATCCACCATTATTCCACACTCGCTATTTATATTATTTAGTAATATATTCTAACTTTATGATAACAACACCTACTTTTATATTTTAGCTCTCTGATATCATACAAAGTTATCCTCTTTATACCCACAACACAGTTTTATTTCTTGTTTCTAGTTGGAACCAAACGTTCGGTGCACGTAGAGTCGTATCAGTGGCAGATAGGGCTTGAGAGAATATTGATCTTACCTTTAGCTCCTTGTGGGTTTGACACTCCATACTTATCACTTCCACCTTTGGAAATTGCTATGATGATTCCCTGCACTTGGGGATTATCACCGAGCAAATTTTTTTTGCCACCACAGAAATATCTATCTCCCCGCCCCCTCCCTCCCACAAAAAGCCACATTTCCACTGTTCCTCCTTGCTTTACAAGTTCAATCCTTCACTACTGCTTACTGGCAGCTCAGCCTCCTCGCCGGTGACCCTTCTTCTTGCAGCGCCGCCTCCTTGCACTAAAAAAAATATACTTCCGTGATGATACATGTTTGTCACAGTAGGTCGCGTTTTTTGTCATGCATGTATATCCATGAAGATTCTATGACAGAATCAAGATAGTCATACCTGTGCTGTTGTAGAAGTGTTCCATGACATTACCAAAATTATCATCACGGAAGTTTCCACTTCCATGACGATAAATCACGCGTCACAGAAGTGCTTTCGTCAAGGGTGACCGACACGTGGCATCCACTGTAACGGAACGACGTTAAGCTATCGGGTCCGGTTTTGGATCCGATAACCCGTTAACAGCCCCGACCAATGGGGATTTTCCATGTGTAAAATCATCATTGGTTGGAGGAAACACGTGTCGGCTCACCGTTGGGACATATGTCATCCACTCATTGGACCAAAGGCGCCTATGATACGTCGACACGTGGCACGACCCAACAGAGGCCCATTCCTGTGAAAAGGCCGGCCTGTTTAACTTGGTCAAAAGATGGCGGGCCGGCCCAAGGAAAGCTTGTTAACGGCCTGTTCGCATATAGCCCATTTACAACCCGCTAACCCAGGGCCCATTACGACCTATCTAAATTAGGCCCAGTAGCATCATCTGGGCCGTCCAATATGATTGCAGCCCATTTTAAGTTCCGACCCATGTATGGCCCATGACATCTTTCGGCCCATATGAGTCCCTTTGTAACTCTTGGCTCATTAACGACCCGTGGTGAAACTGGCCCGTAATGAACTGTGTATCACTTTATACCCATTAACGGCCCATTAATCCATTGGTCCGTTTGCAGCCCATGTTATCTTTCGGCCTTCTCAGGGCCCATTTATACTTGGGCTCATTTCCAGCATTCGGTTACTTACGATCGTTACTGTCATTTTCTGCTTGTGGGCCAAATTCAGCCCGTGGTTATAGTCGGCCCGTTTGTGGCCCGTTAGTACGTTGGGCCATTTTCATAGCGTCATCAAAGACAACCTATTAATGACGACCCATTATGGTCGGCCTATGAACAGACGATTCCAACTCTAGCCCGTTTACGACCATAATGCGGTCTGTTATTGGCCCATGTTTGGCCAATCGATCATACGGCCCGTATAAGGCCCATTGATGATACGGCCCATAGAAGGCCCATTATTTCTACGGCCCGTAGAAGGCCCATTGTTTCTATGGCCCGTAGGAGGCCCAGTGTCACTACAGTAAATATGTAGCCCATGGTTATTGTGGCCTAGTTTTAAAAATAGGTTATTGCGGCCACTAGCAAACCGCGGAAAAAGAACTGCACTGACTACAAGAAAACAAATAAATAAGACAACAAGGAAATAAATAAGCAAGCAACTTACGCTAGGCTATCACGGCTATTACACATATTACATCCACTAGGCATCAAAGTTTGCCAGCAGTGCAAATAAACGCGCCGAAAAAAGAATATACAAAACTGAGAGCACTTTAGAAGGCATTAGGCCTGGCCAGGTCGCCCCCCCAAATAGCCGAAGAAGCTGATTGGACCTCAGTTGTGTCAACGATAGATGCTTCACCCCTAGCTGTATGGCACGATAGTGCACAAGGCAGTCCTCTGACATCTTCATTACATCTTTGACTTCAAGTCGGAGCTGAGCTGAAGCAAGCCTTTCCACTTTAAGTTGGGACTGAATAAGTCAAACTGATTGAGGCAGCGATTGCACAGAGGTTGTCTCACACCTGCTGGTGAGTAGCTTCAACTCATTGCCTTCATCAAGATAGGACCTTGGGGTCATCTCGCTGTCCTCAAGATGGTTTGGCTCACTATATTCCCTAAAGTTCTACCTGACATAAGAGATACGACTCTGAAAGAGAAACAAGAAGGCACGTAACAGGTTTCACAATTATATAAGCAAATAAATGGATCTGTTCTGCATAAGGAACATGTTTTTATAACTACAATCTGAAACTGGTAGTTGTTGCAAACATCCAATCAGATGTAAATAGCAAAGTAAACAACAGTGGAGGAAATGATCCCTATCCAAATCTATACTAGAACAAAGGTTGAAGGCTTTTGAGAAGGATGAACTTACATTACATGTTAACACGGGCTGGAGAAAGCCCTTCTCCATGTTGATGGAAGTATAATTAAATCCCCAAAGAAAATTCTTTATAAGCGTTGCCATTATTCTACATTTTGCAAAGAGTAAATATAGATCAAATAATATTGGAAGAAATAGAGGATAATGAAGCTCACGTGCAGACTGATGATACATAATCAAATAGCAATTAATTAAGTACAACATTACAAGGCAAAAGGGAGAGAGGTACTGACAAGAGCAATGCAGAACCCAGTATTGTTGTGAGATCGTATGATCCTTTGAGCAAGGAGATTCATCTAAAATTAGTTTTCATACAAGAGAGAAGGTAAGGCACATGCAGAAATTTAGGAGCTCAAATTTTGAATTGATATCATAGGCAGTACCTCACGCTGGGCTGTCAGCAGTTCTAATAGGGGTTTGGCCACTGGAGTAGGGGTAAAGTGTGGTACAGTTGGGCCTGTGTTTTCTGTGGCTGCTGATCTATCTGATTTAACAGGTATCACTACCTTTTCCAAATACCTAGTTTGTACTCCTTGAGGATCTGCACTCACCCTCTTCCTTTTGGACATCTATTACGAAAGAACAACGTTTGACTAGAAAAATATAGTATGACGACACATGGAATAGGTATAGAAAATGGATAGGTATGGCATATACTCATATATGATGCTTAAACTAAGCAGATGGCGTAACAAAGTAGAAGTAATGCAAGAGGTCAGATGCAAAATATGTGCGACCAATACAACCTTGCCAAGTTAGAACAAGCACCTTGATGGGTGAATAAGATAGGTCATCCTCCACCATGCAAAGTTTGTTAGCCAGTGGATTGTTCCGCAATATTCCTCTCGTGCGCCCATTATCATATTCATTTTGATAATGTTCAATATCTGACATGCATGAAAACATAAAAACAAGTGAGGTTATCTTTGTAATGCAGAAGTGATTCTAATCCAATACTGCCTCCCTGTAAACCCCTTTGTGCTATCTCTGCAATTATTTTAAGAGATGCCATGCATGCTGTAATTTGGTGTGTGCATTAATATAATGTGGCCTACTACTCAAAATATGAGAGCTCCAGAAGTGACGACACTTTGCAGATGACAGCTTCAACATATAGTAAAGAAGAACAAGTCGACCTGACCTGACAGATTCAAAATATACTAAGGGAGAACAACTCGACCTGACCAGTAAACCGCAAGAGAAGAGGATCATCTTAAAGAAGAGCAGAAGAGCAAGCAGATTGAAGATATTACAAGTCTTTCAATACAATGTCGGTTGGCCACCCATGATGAACCAGAGCGCATAGAGAAATACTATTCTTTCTGGTCTCTCCATATGTGGCTCACATGCATTTCGAAACTAAAGTAGGAAGATTTAGCTAGCCAATTAAACATCTCTCAGTTTTACTAATATCAGCATACTATCAGATATGAATTTGTACAACTAAGCTTGTTTAGCTCGATGGGTGGAGCAGTGCTATTACAACACGAACCACGTAGGCTGATCGTGGTCATCATAAAATGGGGAAACCGTAAGCATGATGAGTATAGTGTTGACCGTGGCAGTGGGATGGTAGATTTGAAGCTGCAAACCGCGCAAAGGGTAGTTAGCAACCGATGTTTGCTTTGAAAATAACAACTAAGATTTGGTATGGACAAGAAAGTACAGTCAACAAGTAACAAAGAAATGCAATTCTACTGCCTCTCTATATGTCGCGACATGCATTTGGAAACTCAAGTGGGACCTTTAGCTAACCAATTAAATGTGTCTGTTAACTAATATCAGTATCATATCACAATCATATTTGAACAACTAAGCTTTCGAATTTTGAGTGTTGTGTTGTTTAGCTTGAAGGGTGGAGTAATGCTAGTACGACAGAAAGCACCTACGCAGATCATAGTAGAGTAGATAAAAGGGGAAAAACCTAAGCATCAAGAGTAAAATCAAGAAAGTGGAACTTGCTGGACCAGTGGGTGGCGCACATGCTTTTCAAAACGAATATAGGAACATTAGGTGACTAATGAAACATTCTCTGTTTTAGTGATATGAACATAATATCAGATTCGTATTTCAACACATAAGCTTTGGGTTGAGGTCTTGAGGAGCAGTGCTAGCACGACACGAAGCACCTACGGTGATGTAGTGAATATAAAGGGGGCTGATGTCTACTACGCAACCTTCTCGTTGTAGACATTGTTGGGCCTCCAAGTGCAGAGGTTTGTAGGACAGTAGCAAATTTCCCTCAAGTGGATGACCTAAGGTTTATCAATCTGTGGGAGGCGTAGGATGAAGATGGTCTCTCTCAAGCAACCCTGCAACCAAATAACAAAGAATCTCTTGTGTCCCCAACACACCCAATACAATGGTGAATTGTATAGGTGCACTAGTTCGGTGAAGAGATGGTGATACAAGTGGAATATGGATGATAGATATAGGTTTCTGTAATCTAAAAATATAAAAACTGCAAGGTAACAAGTGGTAAAAGTGAGCGTAAACGGTATTGCAATGCTAGGAAACAAGGCCTAAGGTTCATACTTTCACTAGTGCAAGTTCTCTCAACAATAATAACATAACTGGATCATATAACTATCCCTCAACATGCAACAAAGAGTCACTCCAAAGTCACTAATAGCGGAGAACAAACAAAGAGATTATTGTAGGGTACGAAACCACCTCAAAGTTATCCTTTTTGATCAATCTATTCAAGAGTCCGTAGTAAAATAACACGAAGCTATTCTTTCCGTTTGATCTATCATAGAGTTCGTACTAGAATAACACCTTAAGACACAAATCAACCAAAACCCTAATGTCACCTAGATACTCCAATGTCACCTCAAGTATCCGTGGGCATGATTATACGATATGCATCACACAATCTCAGATTCATCTATTCAACCAACACAAAGTACTTCAAAGAGTGCCCCAAAGTTTCTACCGGAGAGTCAAGATGAAAACGTGTGCCAACCCCTATGCATAAGTTCATTGAACCCGCAAGCTGATCACCAAAACATACATCAAGTAGATCACGTGAATATCCCATTGTCACCACAGATAAGCACGACAAGACATACATCAAGTGTTCTCAAATCCTTAAAGACTCAATCCGATAAGACAACTTCAAGGGGAAAACTCAATTCATCACAAGAGAGTAGAGGGGGAGAAACATCATAAGATCCAACTATAATAGCAAAGCTCGCGATACATCAAGATCGTATCACCTCAAGAACACGAGAGAGAGAGAGAGAGAGAGAGAGAGAGAGAGATCAAACACATAGCTACTGGTACATACCCTCAGCCTCGAGGGTGAACTACTCCATCCTTGTCATGAAGAGCGCCCAGATGATGAAGATGGCCACCGGTGAGGGATTCCCCTCCAGCAGGGTGCCGGAACAGGGTCCCGATTGGTTTTTGGTGGATACAGAGGCTTGCGGCAGTGGAACTCCCGATCTATTGTGTTCCCCCGATGTTTTTAGGGTATATGGATATATATATAGGCGAAAGAAGTCGGTCAGGGGAGCCACGAGGGGCCCATGAGGGTGGGGGCACACCCAGGGGGTAGGGCGCGCCTCTCCGCGTCGTGGCTTCCTTGTTGCTTCCCTAACGTCTACTCCAAGTCTCCAGGATTGCTTCCGTTCCAAAAATAATTCTCTCGAAGGTTGCATTCCGTTTGGAATCCGTTTGATATTCCTTTTCTGTGAAACACTGAAATATGCAAAAAAACAGCAATCTGGGCTGGGCCTCCGGTTAATAGGTTAGTCCCAAAAATGATATAAAAGTGTTTAGTAAAGCCCATAAACATCCAAAACAGGTAATATAATAGCATGGAACGATTAAAAAATTGTAGATACGTTGGAGACGTATCAGGGGCAAACCATAAGCTTTACAAGTATAGTGCCTGTGCCATGGCGGATCTGAAGGTGCAAACCGGACAAAGCTACTTCGCAACCAATGTTTGTTTTCAACTAGCCACTACGATTTGGTACAGACAAGAAACGTACAGTAAAAAAATTACGATCTATTTTCCGGGTGAGATCAATAACTTAAGCACATATGGAAGAGTACCACCTCTCTTGCGACGCCATGTAGGCCTCTGCTGATATGTTGAGGGTGCTACGGGTGCAGTGGCTGTCAGCGACGGGGAAGAAGACTTTAGACGGCAGACAGCCGGGTCGGGGGATAAATCATGTTGCCGTGGACGAGGCGATCGTAGGAGCGGCAATGGCAAGGTGGACGACGTCGCTGATGAAGCGAAAGGGCGCAATGAAAGGATCCTGGTCCAGCGTCATGGATGAGAGACGTCCATTTCTTGCAGTGGATGATGGGGTAGGGGTAGTTGCTCCGGCAAGGTGGAGGATGGGGTGGCGGACGGAGGAGGCTGGCCGCAGTGGGGAGGTTGTCGTGGTGCCGATGTTGTATGAATGGGGAAATGGAGGGGAGTGGTGGGAATCTCAAACTTTGGGACGCGCTTCTCTGAAATGTGGGAAAGTTACGAACTTATCCCCCGTTTAAAATTTCGGACATCATGTCGGTTGGGGATAGGACGGTAATCTCGCATCTCCCAAATATTTGCCGGTAACTATTTCGGGCGAGGAGAGGGTGTTTTGTCACCATGGTTGGCGCCCACGCTGTATGAACGGGGCTGACAGGTAGGGCGGTTGTGTCACGTCTGAGGGAAGTTACACATCTGCCCCTATTTAAAATATTAGCCTACATCAGTTTCGGACGGTAAGAGTTTGTTTTGCCGCCCACCGTGTAGAAATGGGGAAATGGAGGGAGAGACACATGTCTTTCGGATGAGCTTGAATCAAATGTGTTTTGCTGCCCATGTTTGGCGCCCACCGTGTCTGAATGGGCTCAGAGGCTGTCGTGTCACGTCTGATTGAAGTTACTAGTCTACCCTATCGATAACAGTGTAAATCCGGTTGATAAGGATGTCAAGTGTCAGGGGTAGACAGTAATTTCCATCTCGCAAACACTTGGTTCGGGCAGCCCACAAATTATAGTGGGTGTTTAGCCACTTCGTTCAAAACTTGGGAGAATTAGCATTCACATTTGCCCTGGGCCCTGGCAAACTAAATTCAAATCTAATTTGTATTCGATTACAAATATCCATAGATAATTCTATGTTTTGTTAGTTATTTCTTCAAAACCACAACAAAGATTTATTCCACATTTATATATGATTATGATTTAGAAATGCCATGATCTTCGAACTCAGTAGGTTGGATACACTTTGAGTCAAATAGTTATTTCATCCAATACAATATGCTCACACAAAAAACAGTTCACCTTATGTCAATCATAGAAGTACTGAGGATTACCTCGCGTAAAAAATTCGGATCATTACAACACATGTACAACATAGGGGGTCTTACAACATAATCCATTCAGAGACATGACACAACATGCAAGTACAATAATCTAATGACAATTTCAACTGGTATCTAAAGAAGAACCGGGATTACCCTGGGCTTCAGATAGCAGAAACAGCAGGATCTCCTCCGTCTTCAAATGCAACATTCTTACTTCCTCCAATTCTTGGATTGCTTGCATAATGCGTGCCGCTAATTCCATAATTTCCAGCCTCAAGATAAAGATTACCTCATTCATTGCAGCCACACCATCTCTTTCTGCCTCTAGTAGAGCCTCAAGAACTATAATATTTGTGCTCAGACTGCTCTCCGGCGGTGTTGCCTCTGAATTGCTACCATCTGGTAACATGGATGGCGCACTACTCCCACAAATAGATTCTGGGGTTGTACATTGTGTCCTAGTGTGAACGGCATCCTGAAAGGTTTCGCTGGGCATAAGTAAGAGAAAGTTATCGCATGATCCATGTAGTAAGCTTACATGGTAAACGACATACGAATTATTGCCGAGCATGGCAATCTATATTTAAATGGTTCGAAGCAGCATCAGCCAAAAACAAATTAAAATGGTATGATGAAACTAGGGATGTAAGTGGCAAATAAGTGATATCTGCAAGTCCCATCTAGTTAGTTTTTGCTAGCTCCCTAGTTCATTTTGCTCAAAATACAAAAACTCTTTTGAACTATCATACCACTAGTGGACTTTAATCGGGATTAAATGGGACCCAGTTGACATCCCTAGTTTAAAGGGAGTGTACCACCGCTATATTTAAGTTGCCAAGTCATCTAAGCAGTTGAAATAATATGAGAAAGCACTTAATAGTGTGGCCTCATATAAACTACGAAGACAGTCTTGTGATGAATTTCAAAGGAAAAGTTAAGGACTCAAATGAACTAGGCATGCATTTCTTTACGATAGTACAGCAGGCACTGCTGACATATTGGCCAACTCAGTTATAGCGTAACAAGTAACAAACAAGCATTCAGATCAAGCAACATAGCAAAGCAGACAACTGGACTATTTGTAATTCTGTAGGATTACAGGTTGAGGGCACAAGCCAAGAAAGCAGCCCATCATTACATTTCACGTGTACTAAAACGCACTGGCTTACCATATGTTACTGTGAAGCCTCGTTGCTGTTGCAATGTTCTTTGAAGATATCGTCAACATCCTGTGGTTGCAAATCTAGTTGTTGTAGTTTATTTTGCACCCTCTATTTAGGTAAAATTGATTTTAATCGCATGCACTGGTCCGAATTGATCATCAATGGTTCATCTAAACTAATGAAAGAAGGGTGTGTGCATACACAACAATATATCTGCTTCCCTATAGTTTTATGCTTGTTCGAGGTGCCAGCCCCCAAAGAACAAATATCTTGCTTGATGGGGTTGGCAGCTTCATAATTAATAGAAGCATCAAATTAGTCATGCAACTTGGGAAGATCAAGAACACACAAACAAGTAATGAATAGAGGCTCAGAGCAGTGATGTAATAGCTAGCATCAGAAAATGTAGGGTAAAACGAACAAAAAGTAGTGGAACCACATGCTAGTTTGCTGATGTGTAATTAATCATAGAGAACATTAAGCAGTCTGATGGAACAAATAGGTGGCATCAGAACAACACCATTATCATAAATATATCATGCAAGAAGTAAAATAGTAGGTAGTGATATCTAGGTAGTATAGTAATAAGGACAAAACTAAATCATATTAACTATATGTGCACTGGTATGTAATTTAGCATGTAACATGTTCACTGTCAGAAGTATGGCCCTATAGGTGCAAGCAGAATAACGCGTCTCATGAAATATTGAATGATGCCCTGAAGAAATTCAAAGGTGCGGTGCTTATGCTAAGAAAGTGAACGCAGGCGCCGGCCGTTGGATAATAGTACCCGATTCTCGGCGGCGTACGTTGTCAAACTTGATAGCTAAGGATCATCGATGGTAATCGTGTTGCGGTTGAGTTTGGGCCGGTTGTCGCCATCGCTGAAGCAGCTCCGGTGCTACGGTTGCGGCGCCTGTTGACATACAAGAAAGCCCATCTATGGTAAGTGAATGGTTGCACGATAAAGAGAAAAACCAAAGGAGTACAAATCGAAATAACCTGATGAGGCTGCGGCGTCGGTAAAGCAGGGCCGATGGAGTTGAATATGGCGTCCATGGAGCGGGTCCGGTGCAGTGGACGAAGGCTTCGGCGGGTGCGTTGTACAGTGCTTTCGGTGAGGCGGATCTATTGCGGTGGACGAGGGCTTGTATGAAGGGCCAACGATGGGGTGGACGAGGGAGTCAGTGGATGGCCTACACTGTGGTGGACGAGGGTGCCGGTTAAGCAGTCCGGTGCGGTGGACCATGATGGCGGTCAAGGAGATCTGGAGCGGTGGACAAGCCAGTCGCTGAAGCGGCTCGTGGTGAGTTGGCAGTTGGGGGTTCCAAGGTGCGGAAGGTAGATCCAACGGGGTGTGAGGTCCACCGCTGTGGCGGAGGACTAGATTCGGCGGCTTGTCGTGGTTGGGGGGGTCGGGGAAGGGAAGGGGAAGGGCTCGGGGAAGAATGTTGGGGGCAAAGAGGGGAAAAATGGAGTTACCAAAGCAGCCCTTTTCCGTTCATGTGGCAGGGGTAAAACAGGAATATCACAAGGCTAAACTTTCGGGCGCGAGATATTTCGATGTGAGCGGGAAGTTTGAAAGCTTTTGGCACCTGAAATTATATTCTGCTCTTGTACGACCGACTATGATATCATGGCCGAGAATTTGTTTGTTTTGCACGCAAAAAAAGGTGCAAGTTTTGAAAATCAGTGTCTCCAACTCGAAACTTAGATTGTGCATTCAATTCAAATATGGATCATTCAGCTAGTACAAGCAAATACCATCATACGGTCCAATTCAAATGAAATTCCAAATGTGTTTATCCTAAATATGATGACAAAAGCAAAAATGTGTATGTGCATGAATACAGTGGATGATTATACAGTTTGAACATGCCCGTATGTGTATATCTCTAGGTTTGATATATGAATTTGAAATCAAGAAATCCCGTCTTAAAAAATATACCTCCGTTTAAATGAATTACAAAAGCTAATGATGGAGTCGAATTCCAAAGTTCGAATCTTAGGTTTGTAATTCTGGTACATCAAGGTATATCATGCATGTTCAAAAGTATGTTATCTCATAGTCCAAACTGTGAAACAAATTGATCAACCATGAGTGCACACACTATTGACCATGTATATCTCAATTATGCTAAAGTCCCTCAAATATAGACACCTCTCTTTATTTGAAGCCAACCCCCCCTCGCCGCCCCCCCTCACACAGAAGTCGTTCTCTCCCCCAAACACCAACACACGAGCACATTAACACCCCTCTCTCTTCTAAAGTCCGGACCCCAATATAGGTCTCTGTCACTTTGTCTCCTCGGGCATGCACACATCTCTTCCCCCACTCTCTAGATCTCCCGGCATCTCTCTTTCCCAAGCACACACACTATGTAGAGTGTATCTTTCCCATACACACAAAACATCGCCCCCATACGTCTATCTCCCTAGTTATGTGGTTCTCACACACTCACCTCACACACCACCCCCACTGCAAACAAACACACTTTGTCTCCTTGTGCACCACTCTCCTCTTTCTATCTCTCCCACATGCGGACCCTCCCCAGCTCCTTCCTTGCATACATATATGTCGTGACTCTTTCCATAGCTCCCTAATGTATCATCGTTCTCGATCTCGCACATTGTTCTCTACACCATCTATTCTAGATCTCTCATGAAGTCCCTATCACACTCTCGCTTCCCTTGCGTCTCCATACATAGGCCAATCGAACAACATCAACATTGTCTCCCTATCTATACACCATTTGTGGACACAATTAAACGACCCCTCTCTCGCCTCCTCTCTTCCCCTCTCTCTCTATCTCTCTCTCTCTCTCTCTCTCTCTCTCTCTCTCTCTCTCCGTCGCTAGCTCTCTCTCTCTCTCTCTCTCACCCCTCTCCCACACACACACTCGATGTCTCTTCCAAATAGTCTGCTCCCCCTGCCTGCACCCATGCTATCCCGCTACTACACATGTCACACCATTCCCCCTTCCCTTATACTAGGTTTACATCATTAGTGGTTTCTCTACTCCACATACACACACACCCCTCTCCCACACAAATACGCGCACAAACACACACAGACACGCACAAACATCCATTTATCTGGATCCTCATATCTCCCCATGTCCGCATGTGTATCTCACACACTCACTCTCTAATTATGTATATGTGTCTCCATGTTACACAACACAAAGCCTCATGTACAGGTCTCTCTCTATCCTCCACACACATAGACACAAAGAATCTGTTATCATTGCCTCAGTCTCTAGACATATCACACATGCACACTGTCTCTCTCTTTCTCGCAAACACGCTCAACAAGGATTTCCCCGTGAATAACATACCGTCTATTCATCAATAGTCGTGGCAGTACGACGAACACGAGAAGTGAAAAAGAATAAATCTACACGTGCTTAGACCACCTAGTATGACTACTAGGACTTGAGCAAGCCAAAAAGCGCGCCGCCGTCACCCCCTCCTTATCGGTTATGGGAAAACCTTTGTTTTATACATTCGAGAAGTCATTGTGCTAAGGCTCCACATGTTGAGGCGTTGACTAGAATGTAGATGCTAGTTTATGGAAACAAGTATCGATAATACGTTTGTATCTCTGTACTTATATTTCTTCTCTTATAAAAAACCGAGTTGGTGATGATGGTACGCGTGCCATCTTGCAATATAGAGCGTCCGATCTATATCTGATGGATGGAAATTAAACTAAAAGATACCCGCACCCTCTCCACATTTGAAGACAAGGCCTTCCCTCGTTCATCCTTATCTCCAACAACCTCATTGTTGAGCAATTAAGAAAGGAAGCCTCTGGAACAAACTGGCCTGGTGGCCGCTGCCGGTGTCGTCAATCCCCATGCCCCCGCTTAGTCCGACCACCAATCACCACCACGCCCCACTCCTCTTCACCTTATCTCCTATTTCTTGAGATATCATTAGTTTTTACACATGGGATTACTCCCGCATGGGTCAATCACAACAAGTGTTTTATAAAAAATGCATCTTGATGTTCTGTGCAATGCACGGATCTTGCTAGTACTCCTACAGAAGACTAAGTTGGTGATGATGGTGTGCCTGCCATCCGTCGTTTCTGACCATTAGATCTACATCTAACGAATTTGAGGTAAGTTGTTGCCTTTTCTCACCAACATCCCACTTGTCTACCAAGTTGCAGAAAAACCCATAATTAGTATCTTAAAACCAACCACATCCCTCCCTGACCTCACCAAAACAGCCCAAGGAATATATTCTAATTGAAACATAATATATCTCTAGTGATATATGTATATCAAAATTAGAGTGTTTTGTATCAAGTTTGTGAATAAGTATTATTCTAATTATGATCCGTTGCAATGCACATGAACATTGCTAGTATTTCCAACCATGGAAAAAAATTCCTAGTATTTCCATAGTTTCGAGTTTTCCATCAAGATATTAGTCACTCATGGTTGATATTTACTTTCAATCATGTACACATATGCACTATGTAACTAGCCTTGCTTATTGGCTTCCAAATCTTAACTTTCACTCCTACTTACAATCTGTAGAGTATTTAACAAAACTACCACTTTCAACCAGCCCTAGGAAGAATCTAGTGTACAAAAAATAGCAAAAACATACCCAAAATTTCTTAATCCATGCCAAAAACTACTACCTAGTACCGATTAGGCTCGTTTAAACCCATTTATGACAGGGTTGGCCCACACGTCCGTGCTGACGAGGCAGCTTAAACCAACAATTTTGTTTGACCGGTGACACGAGGGACCCACATATGACCTTCTATCCTGTTATTCCCCCTCAAATCATTATTCTTCCTGAACATTACTTCAAACAGTACTGATGCATGTTCGTCGGTGGCACCGGTGATGAGCGAGTTGGCCGCCGCTCCGCCGGACGGGCCGGACGCTGCGCTGGCCTCCGCACGGGTTGGCAGGCTGGCCCGAGCGTGACTCATGAGCGAACAAGCCGCCACGCTGGCCTTCGCTCAAGCCAGATGGCTAGCCATAGCGCGGCGCGCGCGAGCAAGCTGCCGTACCACCGTGCCAATCTAGCTAGCAAACCTTGCAGACAAGCAGCTGGATGGAGCTATCTTGGTTAGCTAGCGGCCGCAAGATGGGCTCTGCACCACTGGTGGTTTTGACCTTGCCTTCTGCCGACAGCGGTAACTTCGTCCCATGGCCGAGGATGACTAGGTGGATGGGCCGGAGGTAGGAGGTCACTCGGGGATTTTTGTGCAGACTGACATGTAGGTCCCACAAGTCATAACGCCCGGTTGAATAGAAGGCGTTGACTTAATGGGCGACATGGGCCCTGTTTGGATACTCTAAGTCAGAGGTTAGAGTTATATTCTAACCCTGAACTAACTCTAACCAAAGTGGTGTTTGGATGGCAGTGTTAGATTGACAACAAATGCTCTTTCTCAATCAATTGTACGAGAGCTGCGCTGTCCGAGGCTGACGGGGACGCGCCCGGCAAGGAGCCGCGTTGGCCTCTCACGCAGCCCGCCGGCCGAACCCGCCATCCCTGCGCAAGGATCCACGTTGGCCGAGGACAATGGGGACATGCCGCGCAAGGAGCCGTGACATCTTACCAGTGGGCGGACGAGCCGTGGGGAAACGACGGGAGGATAGGGCAAGGCTGCTGCCGGGAGAGCGAGAGAAGAATGTGTTTTTTTAATGGTCTCGAGAAGAACTAACCCAAATAAGCACCTCTTGGATGGGTTAGTTTTTTTGGGTGGGTTAGATGCATCTAACCCAAATTAACCCTCCCTGTCTGGATATTTTTGGGTTAGTTGAGTCCAAACTAACCCAAACTAACTCTAACCTATGTATCCAAATAGGGCCATGGGTTGAAACGTGCTTATAACGACACTTTGTAGAGTAGTCGTTTCTTGGTAGGGCTGGTTGGTAAGGGCATGTACAATGGTTGATAAGATAGTCTTATCTTAAGTCTGCTACGTATGCAAGTGGTAGTAGTTTCTTGGCATTATTAGTGGTTTATTGCATTATTAGGGGTTTCTTGTAAGGAACAATGTACTACTAGTGACAAAAGGCGATTCTAGGTTGCGTTGTACTCCAACGAGTACTACTAGTGGTCACGGGAGTGTATACCTCGTTTTGTGGGTTTGATCCCAGCCGGACGCACATCGGCCTTTTTTTTAAATAGTAACTTTGCTGCGAGCCAATATTTTACACGGGTAGTTTGAGTTTTGAAGTCAAACGGACGTGCGGCACCACAATCTGGGTGCACTGGATAGCCTAGCCACGTGAACGGGGTTTCCTTCCCAGCATCTCGTGGCTTGCGTGCTCGCCCTAGCCGCACCTCACTTGCAACTTCCTCATCAGCTAGTAGCATATTTCAACTAGCGCCTCCCAATTATGGCCCTGTACGTAAAGTGCTCTACTACTACTCTATAGCCTGTGGCGTTGCACGCATGGACTTCACTCCGTTATCGACTCTATAAAATAAATTCATCTTGACATGTTTTTTTTGGAACGGAGGCAAAAGCTTTGCCTCATCTCATTCATAAAGAAGGAACTACTAACAAAGTTCAACGAGATCCATTACACCTCCACAAATGGAAGCGAAAAGCCTAGTCTCGCTGTACCAAATAACTCAAATTATCTGCCACCGTAGTAACCGTCGCTGATAAACAGGCTGCTAGTGTGTGCGTCAGAGCAGCGGCTGAGTAGGCCAGCTATGTCAGAGGAGCGGCTGAGTAGAGCACCGAGAGTACCCACTAGGCCACTACGCAGGTGTACTTTCCCTACATTGATAGTACAGTGATGGTTCTAGAGAACAGTAGTACCCTCCACTTCCAACTGTAGCTCCTTGGCCTTGAGATTCAAGAGTTCAAAACTGGTGCACTATACTAGAAGTACAGTACATCGCACTACTAGTTGATAAAGTAGTACTAGTACTGCTACAGTACGAGTACATACTCCTCCATCACATAATGTAAGACGTTTTTTGACACTAGTTGGCATGTACAAAAAATAGCAAAAACATACCCATAATTTCTTAATCCACGCCAAAAACTACTACCTAGTGCCAAAAACTTCTTACTAGTGCTATTATTTACAATATAATGCAATCCCATAACGTCCCATAATGCTAGTACTAGTAGTAAGTAATAGCCTCACCCCTTCGCTAAGGAACAATCTACAGTTGGAAGGGACGAGGCCCTGCGATTACTACAATCTTATCTCCTCCTCGCCAGTTCCCCTCCCCTGAAGAGTGTAGCGACCCGACCTCAGATGGTCAAGTCTCTGTGCTCAGGTGTCATCCCTGGATCAGTAATGCTGACACCACACAGTACTTCGAAGGATTTATAATAGAGTAGCAATCACACACTTATTACATCGTTTGTCCAAAGGAGGACTTATTACAATAAATATGGCTTAAGGCCATCTAATAACGATAACAGCGGAAGACTTGGAAGATAAGTGAGTCCATCAACCCCAACGGCATCACTGAGTATAGAACCACGACCTAAAAGCACCTTACTCGTCGTCTGAAAAGTCTGCAACATGAAAGTTGCAGCCAAAACGGTCAAGACACATGGAATATGCCGCAAAGTAACACATAGAGAATAATGAATGGTAAGCCTATACTACATGCATATATGGCTGGTGGAAAAGCTCTATGGTTACAGTTTTTGCATAAAGCCAATTTTTCCCTACTGCAAAGGAATAAATTTATTTAACTATCATGGTGGTTGTTAAACATTGAGAATGGTTGACAGCATCCTCAATCCCAATTAAAAATACTCATTAACAAACCCAAAAATATTAATTAGGAGTAACATGTTGAGATTCACATGATATTCAAGTACTAGATACTCAAGATGTCCATAACCGGGGACACGGCTAATCATGATTAGTTTGTACACTCTGCAGAGGTTTGCGCACTTTTCCCCACAAGACTCGATCGCCTCCGTTTGGTTTCTCGCACTACATGGTGTTTGAGAAACGGATGACCGAGACATAGTCTTTCAGAAGCGCTAGCACCTTACGATGGGTAGACCCGTACACCTACATCCCCTACATGTGCTAGTACACCACTATAATTGTTCGCACGACTTAGTCAACTATGCCAGAGCCCATAATGGCTTGTGGCTGCACACAGAAGTTACTAGCATGAATTATCTTATGATCCCTTTGAGCCTGGGTGGCGGTCCATAGGAAAATCACACGGTACCCCCGGGATTTCCAAAAAAACAGGCAATCACTGGATACCCCAGGTGCCTCAATCCACCCAGATGTGTATTTAAGTTGCCACCTTAGATAAACTATTAATTTAACAAACTCACATCTGTCATGGATATCACTCACCCAATCCACGTCTACTAGCATAGCATGGCATAATAAGCAACGTAGAGGTAACTCCCAAAGGTTTCATAAGTAAAACAGGTAATAGGTACTACCTCATCTACTTCCCATCCCACAATTTAATTAGATCCTCATCATGCAATGTTTGAGGATTGATCTAATGCAATAAAACTGGGTAGTAGAAAAAGGTATGATCAAGTGTTACTTGCCTTGCTGATGATCCGCGAAACCTAGAGATTCGAAGTAACAAGTGGCGAACTCCGGGTGATCTATCGCAGACAAACAACAAGCATACAATAAGTACTCATCTAATGCACAGGTAAATCTCGAATAATAGATCTAACCAGAAAGTTCAACTTAAGAACCCTGGTTGCAAAAAGAATCGAATCAAATAAAGCAACGAAAGTCAAACGGCGAAAGAAGACAACTCGGTTCTAGCAAATTGAAAACTAGGTCATATTTTACAGTAGCAGAACTTAGTTCAAGTTGATTAGTCAGAACGGCGGTTTCGAAACGAAACTCCAAGCGCTTGAATCACTTGATTCCGATAAACGAGCGAGAAGATAAACTAGAAAGAAGATCGGATCTGAAATCGCGATCAGAAAATAACGGAATAAATCCACTAAAAGAAAACGACGAATGGTTAAACGAACGGACGTCCGTTAACTGGGAATAACCGGTGATCACGTTCGTTAAGACGAACGGTCTGGCGAACGCTCGCTAAACAACAAAACCAAAAAAAACCGATCTAGGGTTTCGAAAAAAACCGAAACGACGAAAAAAATGAAAACCGGAACGGTTTTTATAAAAAAACGAATCAAGGGAAAGGGTGGCGCGGCGCGGCTACCTCGACGAGGCGGGCTCGCGGGCGGCGGCTAGGCGACGGGCGACGGGCAATGCGGCGGCGGCAAGCGGGCGGCGGTGGCGGCGGCGGGCTCTTGTGTGTATTCTTCTTCTTCTTTGGGCGGGCTGCGGTTTTTGGGGAGGAGAGGGGGTGCTGGGGTATTTAAAGGGGAGGAGGGTGGCTTGGGGGGGGGCAAGGCTAGGTGTGGCGGCAGAGTCCTAGCTGGACTCGTCTGGGCGGCGGCAAGGAGGCCACAAGCTGTGGGCAAGGCAGGAGGGGCGGCAGGCTGGGCCGGTGGCCACCGGGCCTTGGCCCAGCGGCGGGCGTCAGTAGTTTTTAAATAACAGCAGAGAAAAACAAATAAAATAAAATCTAACGAACTCCAAAAATTACAAAGTAAATTTTCCCCGACTCCTAAAAATGAGTCGAACAAAAAGAACTTTTACTCGGGGCCTAAAATGCAATTTATTAAAACACGCATTTTTCCCTAAGGCAAATAAACTCCGAGAAAATCCAAAATTTGATTTATTTATTAAATCTTCATTTTTCCTAAATTTTGGGAAAGTCATATTATTCCCTCTCTTATTTGATATTGGAAAAATTATTTGAAGATAAAATAAATAAAATCAAATGATCCTCTTTTCATAATTCGAGAAAACTCAAATATGAAAATTTTGAAATCTCCAACTCTCTCTGAGGCTCCTTGAGTTGCGTGAAATTTCTAGGATCGACGAAAGCAAGAAAATATGAAATGCATGATGATCTAATGTATAACATTCCAAATTGAAAATTTGGGATGTTACAAACCTACCCCCCTTAAGATGAATCTCGCCCTCGAGATTCGGGTTGGCTAGAAAATAGGTGAGGGTGGTCCTTGAGCAAATCTTCTTCTCTCTCCCAGGTGGCTTCATCCTCAGTGTGGTGGCTCCACTGAACCTTGCAAAATTTGATAACCTTGCTGCGAGTAACTCTGCTGGCATAATCGAGAATTTGATGGGTTTCTCCTCATATGTTAAATCATCCTTCAACTGTATTGCTTCTAGTGGCACTGTATCTCTTAGCGGTACCTCTGGCATCTCGGCGTGACATTTCTTCAACTGAGAAACATGGAATACGTCATGAACTCCTGACAGTCCTTCTGGTAATTCCAACTTATAAGCAACTTCTCCCATGCGTTGCGAGATCTTATACGGTCCAACGAAACGTGGTGCTAACTTTCCTTTAACTCCAAAACGCTTAACTCCTCGAAGTGGGGATACTCTGAGGTAAACTCTGTCTCCAATTCCATATTCTATCTCCTTGCGTTTTGAATCCGCATAGCTCTTCTGTCTGGACTGGGTTACCTTGAGCCTATCGCGAATCAACTTAACTTTCTGTTCAGACTCCTTAATCAAATCGGGTCCAAATAACTGACGATCTCCAACTTCGTCCCATGACAACGGTGTCCTGCACCTTCTTCCGTATAAAGCTTCGAAAGGTGCCATCTTCATGCTGGTTTGGTAACTGTTGTTATAAGAAAACTTCGCATACGGCAAGTTATCGTCCCAACTAGATCCATAATCTAGTGCACAAGCTCTCAGCATATCCTCCAAAATCTGATTGACTCTCTCGGTCTGTCCATCATGCGTGGGTGAAAAGTCAGATCAATTCCAGCCTGGTCCCCAACGTTTCGTGCAACTGATTCCAAAACTTTGAGGTAAATTGGGTTCCTCTATCTGATACGATACTCCTCGGAACTCCGTGCAAACACACAATTCTGGTCATGTATATCTTTGCCAACTTAGCACTGCTATAGATAGTCTTGACTGGAATGAAATGAGCTACCTTCGTCAAGCGGTCGACTATAACCCAAATCGAGTCGTAGCCTGAACGAGTCTTTGGCAAACCTGTGATGAAATCCATGCCTAGTTTATCCCACTTCCATTCGGTATCGGCAATGGTTGCAACAATCCTCGCCGCTTCGATGTTCGCCTTCACTCTTTGACATACATCACAAACTGCTACATACTCTGCAATATCCTTCTTCATTCCGGTCCACCAGAATGTTTCCTTCAAATCCAAATACATCTTGGTATTTCCTGGATGAATTGAATAGGGTGAATCATGTGCCTCTTGTAGAATCAACTTCCTGATTTCCAGGTCATTTGGCACATAAACACGGTCCTCAAACCATAGGGTATCGTGCTCATCCTCACGAAATCCCTTTGCTTTTCCTTCGCTCATTTTCTTCTTTATATCCGCGATCTCTTTGTCATTTTTCTGAGCTTCTCTGATTTTATCCATCAAGGTAGACTGAATCTCCAATGCTGCTACATAGCCTCTCGGAACTATTTCCAAACATAGCTCACGAAGATCTTCTGCTAACTCCTTTGGTATCTCTCCCGTCATCAGCGTATTGACATGGCTCTTGCGGCTTAATGCGTCAGCTACTACATTAGCCTTTCCGGGATGATAATGCAATCTCATATCATAATCCTTGATGAGTTCCAACCATCTCCTTTGTCTAAGGTTTAACTCCTTCTGCGTGAAAATGTACTTTAAACTCTTGTGATCCGTGTACACCTCACAATGATTTCCAATGAGGAAATGTCTCCATGTCTTCAATGCATGCACTACGGCTGCTAACTCCAAATCATGTGTGGCATAATTTAATTCGTGAGGTTTCAGTTGTCGCGAAGCATACGAAACAACTCTTCCTTCCTGCATAAGCACTGCTACAAGTCCTTGACGTGAAGCGTCGCAATACACCTCATAATCCTTGGTCTGATCTGGCAAAATTAACACTGGTGAGGTAACCAATCTTTTCTTCAATTCCTGAAAACTAGCCTCACAATCCTCAGTCCATATGAACTTGGTATCCTTTTTCAGCAACTCTGTCATGGGCTTTGCAATCCTAGAGAAATTCTCAATGAATCTCCGGTAGTATCCTGCAAGTCCAAGAAAACTCCGGATCTCTCCAACTGTCGTTGGTGCTTCCCATTCGTTTACGGTCTCAACCTTTTTAGGGTCAACTGCTATACCTTCTCAAGATATAACATGTCCAAGAAATCCAACTTCCTTTAACCAAAACTCACATTTTCTGAACTTGGCATATAACTGATGTTCCCTTAGTTTCTCAAAAACCAATCGCAAATGTTCCTTATGTTCCTCTTCATTCTTTGAGTAAACCAAAATATCATCAATGAACACCACGACGAACTTATCCAAAAACTCCATAAACACTTTGTTCATCAGGTTCATGAAATAGGCAGGTGTGTTAGTCAGTCCAAATGACATAACGGTGTACTCATACAGTCCATATCTTGTGGTGAATGCCGTCTTAGGTATGTCCTGCTCTCGAATCTTCAACTGATGGTACCCTGATCGCAAATCGATCTTGGAAAACACTTTAGCTCCTTGCAAACGATCAAACAGATCATTTATCATTGGTAGTGGGTACTTCTTCTTGATGGTTACTTCATTCAATCCACGATAATCAACAACCATCCTTAACGATCCATCCTTCTTCTCCACTAAGAGTACGGGTGATCCCCAAGGCGAAGAACTTGGGCGTATATAACCTTTATCCAATAGCTCCTTGATCTGCTTCTTGATTTCGCCAAATCACATGCGGGCATCCCTGTATGGTCGCTCGATATAGGGCCTGTGCACCGCAAAAGCTCAATCAAAAACTCAATGGCTCTATCCGGTGGCATTCCTGGCAATTCCTCAGGAAATACATCAGGGTAATCCTTCACCACTGGTACCTCTTCCTGCACAACTCCCGATAAGGAATTTACTTGATTCCTATTTGGTCCATGTCATGATACATACTTGATCCTTCTTCCTTCTGGCGTCGTGAGCAAAATCATCTTACTTGCGCAATCGATGTTTCCTCCATACATCGACAGCCAATCCATACCGAGAATCACATCCAATCCTTGAGATTCCAGTATGATCAAATCCGTCGGGAATACATGCCTTCCTATACTCAATGGCACTTGAAAACATCCTTGTCTGGCCATATACTCTGCTCCTGGTGAGCTTACTAGCATAGGGGTTATAAGAAGCTTAGTGGGCAAGCTATACTTTTCTACAAATCCCCTTGATATGTATGAATGCGATGCACCAGTATCGAAAAGAACAAGTGCAGTAAATGACTTAACCAAAAACTTCTCGATTCTTGCATCGGGCTGAGCTTCAACCTCCTCCACATCAATGTGGTTCACATCCCCTGTTGAAAGGGTTTGGCTTCTTTCCGAGCTTCCATTTCCACCTTGGCCTTGGGACATCATTTGCATAATGTCCGGTCTTGGAACACTTGTAACAGGTGACATGGCTCAGGTCTTTCTTGGCTGGGGTTGATGGTGTGGTCCGGTTCTGGCCGTTGCTTCCTCCATTCCCATTACCATTCTTGTGGCCATTATGGTTGTGCGAACTACCTCCTCCATGGTTATGCTGAAACTGAACTCCCTGTTTAGGGGTATAACGGGGCTTCTACTGGGCTCCAGAGTTATACTTCCCCTGCCCATACTTCCTCTTGCGATTCTCAATCTGCTGCTGCTTTCCTTCAATCATGAGGGCGCGGTCTACCAACTCCTGGTAGTTATTGAAACTTGCTACCATCAACTGCATGCGTAACTCATCATTCAGTCCTTCTAGAAACTTCTCTTGCTTAGCTGCATCTGTAGCAACGTCATCTGGGGCATAACGTGCTAACTTACTAAAATCATCCACATACTGGCCAACAGTCCTTCCTCCTTGGCGTAAGTTGCGAAACTCGCGCTTCTTCATGGCCATAGCTCCTGCTGAAACATGGGCAGTGTGGAAAGCTTGCTGAAGCTGATCCCATGTGACAGTGTCTACAGGGTAAGTGGCTGTGAAATTCTCCCACCATGCTGCTGCGGGTCCGTCAAACTGGTGTGCAGCAAACATCACCTTCTCACCATCTGTACATCCTGCAGTGGTCAACTCCCTTCCTATCTTGCAGAGCCAATCATCTGCTACAATCGGCTCGGTGCTACTAGAATACACCTGCGGATTCAGCCTAAGGAAATGAGTCAAGTGATTCGCAGGTGGTGGTGGTGGTGGGTTGTTGTTGTTGTTTCCTTGGTTATGTACCAATGTTTGAATCAAAGTATTCTGCTGCTGAATCAACTGAGTGATCTCTGGCGGGAAAACAAACTTGGGGTTGCGTCTCGGAGGCATCTGAAGGGTTTTAGAAAAGACGAGAAATTAAGAATAGAGTGAGGTCTAAGGAGAAAACACTACCCAATGCTCATGAGACAAATGCACACAAAATCACTTCATTCATTTCAAACAAAGGGCATACAACGGTTCTAACTATCGCAAAAGTGCTTGTACTATAATGTTTACATGGAGGGAATACTACTAATATGTGAGGGTCATCTATTAATTTGAACCGGTGGAAGACTCCATGATGTCTGCTCCAGCTTCGTCTTCAAAGTCGGGTTCACTTGGATCCGAATCGGTGTCGTCGATGATGATGTAGTTGCTTGGACAGTCGACGTACTTGTCTTCATTCTTGAGCGCTAACTTCTTCTTGAGTTCTCCAATCTCATACTTAAGATCGCTATTGTGCCTTACGACAGCTACGATCTCGTCCATGTAGTCCTTGCGCGTAGACTTCAGCTCTCCTTCAAGTTCGATGATCCTTCCCTTCGCATTCTTCAATTCTATCATATCATTGCACATCTGGTTCTCCTGGTGTCGAATGTGCTGGTTTAACTCCTGGATGAAAGCTGCAATGGATCTATCCTTCTTGGTGCTGACTATCTCCCATTGTTCATTCCAGCGTCCGCAAATCTGGTAGATAGTGTCCTTGAGGTCTTCTTGATAAACTTCTCCAATGCGTCCCATGGTGATATGAGCTACCATGCTCTTTCCTGGACTCGAGTTGGTGCAATCGAAAACACTATCTATGGGCTTGGTGATTGACGCGAATGTCCTTCCCGAACGTGAGCTTGAATCTTCGGCGCTCCTCTTGAGCGGTGGCGTTGAAAGTCCCGGTGAAGCTTGGTAGTCCAATGTTCAGGTACTTGGCGATTTCCTTCAAGTGGGATCCAAAAGGTGTGCCTTCATCCGGTTGAGCGTACTTGATCTTTGCGTCCGTCATCCTAAAAGAGTAGAAAAGATGAGGAGTTAGAAAATGAGAAGAGAATAGTGATCTATGGCTTTAACTTAGTGGTCGTGTCCTACAGTTAGCGTGTGCTCTGATACCATCTCTGTAGCCACCCGACCTCAGATGGACAAGTCTCTGTGCTCAGGTGTCATCCCTGGATCAGTAATGCTGACACCACACAGTACTTCGAAGGATTTATAACAGAGTAGCAATCACACACTTATTACATCGTTTGACCAAAGGAGGACTTATTACAATAAATATGGCTTAAGGCCATCTAATAATGATAACAGTGGAAGACTTGGAAGATAAGTGAGTCCATCAACTCCAACGGCATCACTGAGTTTAGAACCACGACCTATAAGCACCTTACTCGTCGTCTGAAAAGTCTGCAACATGAAAGTTGCAGCCCGAAAATGGGCCAGCACATGGAATATGCTGGCAAAGTAACATATAGAAAATAATGAATGGTAAGCCTATACTACATGCATATATGGCTGGTCGAAAAGCTCTTTGGTTACAGTTTTTGCATAAAGCCAGTTTTTCCCTACTGCAAAGGAATAAATTTATTTAACTATCATGGTGGTTGTTAAACATTGAGAATGGTTGACAGCATCCTCAATCCCAATTAAAAATACTCATTAACAAACCCAACAATATTAATTAGGAGTAACATGTTGAGATTCACATGATATTCAAGTACTAGATACTCAAGATGTCCATAACCGGGGACACGGCTAATCATGATTAGTTTGTACACTCTGCAGAGGTTTGCGCACTTTTCCCCACAAGACTCGATCGCCTCCGTTTGGTTTCTCGCACTACATGGTGTTTGAGAAACGGATGACCGAGACATAGTCTTTCAGAAGCGCTAGCACCTTACGATGGGTAGACCCGTACACCTACATCCCCTACATCTGCTAGTCCACCACTATAAGAGTTCGCACGACTTAGTCAACTATGCCAGAGCCCATAATGGCTTGTGGCTGCACACGGAAGTTACTAGCATGAATTATCTTATGATCCCTTTGAGCCTAGGTGGCGGTCCATAGGAAAATCACACGGTACCCCTGGGATTTCAAAAAAAAAAACAGGCAATCACTGGATACCCCAGGTGCCTCAATCCACCCAGATGTGTATTTAAGTTGCCACCTTAGATAAACCATTAATTTAACAAACTCACATCTGTCATGGATATCACTCACCCAATCCACGTCTACTAGCATAGCATGGCATAATAAGCAACGTAGAGGTAACTCCCAAAGGTTTCATAAGTAAAACAGGTAATAGGTACTACCTCATCTACTTCCCATCCCACAATTTAATTAGATCCTAATCATGCAATGTTTGAGGATTGATCTAATGCAATAAAACTGGGTAGTAAAAAAAGGTATGATCAAGTGTTACTTGCCTTGCTGATGATCCGCGAAACCTAGAGATTCGAAGTAACAAGCGGCGCACTCCGGGTGATCTATCGCAGACAAACAACAAGCATACAATAAGTACTCATCTAATGCAAAGGTAAATCACGAATAAAAGATCTAACCAGAAAGTTCAACTTAAGAACCCTGGTTGCAAAAAGAATCGAATCGAATAAAGCAACGAAAGTCAAACGGCGAAAGAAGACAACTCGGTTCTAGCAAATTGAAAAATAGGTCAAATTTTATAGTAACAAAACTTAGTTCAAGTTGATTAGTCGGAACGGCGGTTTCGAAATGAAACTCCAAGCGCTTGAATCACTTGATTCCGATAAACGAGCGAGAAGATAAACTAGAAAGAAGATCGGATCTGAAATCGCGATCAGAAAATAATGGAATAAATCCGACTAAAAGAAAATGACGAACGGTTAAACGAACGGACGTTCGTTAATCGGGAATAACCGGTGATCACGTTCGTTAAGACGAACGGTCCGGCGAACGCTCGCTAAACAGCAAAACCGGAAAAAAACAGATCTAGGGTTTCAGAAAAAAAAAACGAAACGACGAAAAAAAAGAAAACCGGAACGGTTTTTATAAAATAAACCGAACCGAGGGAAAGGGTGGCGCAGCGCGGCTACCTCGACGAGGCGGGGCTCCGGCGGGGCGGCGGCTAGGCGACGGGCGACGGCGACGCTGGCGGGGCGGCGCAAGCGGCGGGCGGCGGGCGGGGCTGGGCGGGCGGTATTCTTCTTCTTTACAGGCGGGTGCAGGGTTGTGGGAAGGAGAGGGGGTGCGGGGTATTTAAAGGGGAGGGAGGTGGCTGGGGAGGGCGCAAGGCAAGCGGCGGCGGCGGCAGAGTCCTAGCCGGACTCGGGCAAGGGCGGGCGGTCATGCTTGTGGCGCAAGGAGAGGGGCGGGGCTGGCTGGGTGGCCACCGGGCCTTGGCCCATGCAGCGGGGAGCTGTAGTTTTTTTTAAACAACGCGCGCAGAAAAACGAATAAAATAAAATCTAACGAACTCGAAAAATTACAAAGTAAATTTTCCCCGACTCCTAAAAATGAGTCGAACAAAAAGAACTTTTACTCGGGGCCTAAAATGCAATTTTTGAAAACACGCATTTTCCCTAAGGCAAATAAACTCCGAGAAAATCCAAAATTTGATTTATTTATTAAATCTTCATTTTTCCTAAATTTTGGGAAAGTCATATTATTCCCTCTCTTATTTGATATTGGAAAAATTATTTGAAGATAAAATAAATAAAATCAAATGATCCTCTTTTCATAATTCGAGAAAACTCAAATATGAAAATTTCGAAATCTCCAACTCTCTCCGAGGGTCCTTGAGTTGCGTGAAATTTCTAGGATCGACAAAAGCAAGAAAATATGAAATGCATGATGATCTAATGTATAACATTCCAAATTGAAAATTTGGGATGTTACAAAGAGAAGGCAGTTTGTCGCTGCTCCCATGGATTCGCCAGGTGGTTCTCCTCCTCGTCGGGGCTGGTAGACCTTGGACGAGATCCTCTGGGAGAAATCGCACGCCACTCCGACGTCCTCACCACCGCAAGACTCAGTGCTTCATGCACCAAGTGTTTCAAGACGGTGCTTAAACATGCTTGGGAAAAGGCCATGCTTGTTGGTCTTCCATGCGTCCTCGAGGAGAAGGTTCTTCTATGGGACAATCCTTTGAACAGTCCACCGCTTCCTAGCCATGGTTGCACATTGACTCCGCTAGAGTTGCCGACATTGAGAGGTAGTCGGATTTTGTCCGATGAGCAGGTCATTAATGGAGTTTGATCATGTAGTACTTAGTTCTTCCATTTCCATCCCGTAATTTCTCCGTTGCCCATTGTCTTATATATAGGTCTGGGTCGGTGCCAACGAAGATTGGCTTGCATACCTCCGACCGGATACCACCATCATTTTGCACAACATCCACAGCAGTGCGGCTGTTCCCATAGACCCCTTCTCCACCATTGGGATCGGCCTTCCGGACTGGCTGGGCTTGAATACGTATGATGATGCCTACATGAGATTGAAGAAGATAGCAATTGCAGACCCGGCGACAAAGTGACGTGGCTACGACGATTACTATCTCATCGCGGTGTTTGACATAAGGATTGCCATCAATTCAAGAGGCAGTAACGGCAGAGGCTGGCGCATGTTGGCGGTGGCAAATTTGTACTCCTACACGTTTGAAGACGCCGTGCGCCATCTAGGCCGCATCTTCACAGTGACAAGCTAGGGGACTTGTTTCATCTGGTTGCCATCCTACGGTACGGGAGATTACAAACGGAATGCACAAACCATCATTTGCATCCCTAACGGTACTCCATTATTTTGCAGGGAGCAGTCATCCCCCGATCAAAATAAGATCGCCGATCCTGGATGGGCATTTGCATCTGCGATTCGGTCTAACCTGGAACCTTGTAGCTGACTTTCGCATATTGGGATCAATTATCTTAGCAGTCGTTACCCATGGTACCACTGATGTGCAGCATGGTCACACAATCTACCATGATTGGACCGTCACCATCTACCCAGGTATTCCATTTTTTAACCCTCTCGCCTTCTCTTTCATTGCTGTACTACTTACTAGTACTAGTAGGAGTACTTTTTACATTGGAGGATGTGTATAGCTAGCTAGGCCCTTGAAGACTTGAACCCACTAGTTGCCACCATTTTTGTTTTTCCATGTCTTACTATCTCATCCATGTAGCCAAGAGTGGCTATATATAATAAGCCGGTTATTTTACTTCCTCTATACCGGAGTAGTACTATTTGCTGCACAGTATTACTGACCCCCATATTTGAGCACAACATTATTATGCATGGACCTTGACTATGTACGTCACCATGTGGCCAGATCTGAGATGCCGCGTGTACCAGATGAACGACGGAGTTCGACCCCCGTGATGCTACGTGGGTGCCGAGGAACACTCTTGGAGAGTACTCACTTTTTATTGGGGACAACTACCCCATTGTGAAGCAGATGCCACCTTCCGTGCAAGACACGGAAGGCCTGCCGTTCATGAAGCATGGTTGTGTCTTCAATGCACACCGCTGGATGAACGACATACTGGGACACGCTATCCCTGATTTATGCCGCTTCAGCTTGGATGAGTCTCCATCGTGTGGAACCGGACTAGAGAGCTGCAACAATGATTCCCGTTGCCCACCGCTATGGATCATGCCATCCATGAAGAACACCTGGGACTGGAACCTGGAGGAGGACATGTAGCCCATCTATAACGTGTAAGTGGAGTACGGTAAATTGTGAATGGTAGCGCTGTGAATATATGTAGACTAGTTGTGCACAAATTTATCACATGAATTAGAGATGAACTTGTGTGTCATACTAGCATTTGTCCTTTAGAATTTATTACTAGTAAATGTGTTATGTGTACGTGCAACGTGTGTGGTTGTTGCACGGGCTCCAACACGCTCGTTGAGAAAAAAAGGTGGCACAACTTTGGATATATGTGACGTGGTGACATCATACAGTAGCATCATTCGCTATAGTTGTAATACACTCCTACTAGGACGACAACTCCTATAAAACCTTACGCTTGGCTCTTTGCCTCTTCGGGAGGTTCAACAGTCCGTACTCGTGTGAACCTTGCACTTGGCTCTTCGCCTCTTCCAAAGATCCAACAATGATGATACTACAGTACAATATGCTTCTAGTAATCTGACACTGATTGAACTGCTGCACGTCCATCGCATGGGCGAGGGCGAGGGAGAGGGTGCTATAGTCAAAACCCTCTCCTCGCCTTCCGAGCCACCGCACGCATGGGCAAGGGAGAGGCGTAGTAAGCAAGCTTCTCTGGCCTCGTTTGGCGAGTTGACGGGACACATCAAAGCAGTACTAGTACTAGTCCATACTACGTCCTTTCCGGTTAATATGGCTTAACTTGAAACGAGAAAAATACACCGGCGGTCAACGTATGTAACAATACGCTCTTTACTGTCACTATATATAGTTTTTAGGCGATTATACGATCACTAGCTCATCGTAGAGCACCGTATTGCACCCTACTGACCGGCCACACAGTCGATGTGGCACTTTGTTGACTGGTTAGATTGTCACCTAGTTTCTGGGTCCCACCTGTCAATTGGCAGAGCAAAGAAATCAGTTAAACAAAACTTTACACAGGCACGACAGGAGTCCAACCCTTGCATGTGAACCACCCTGCATGCACGTGTACTCCCTCGGTCTTCTAACAAAGAGTGTACATCGGCTAAAAAACAAAGAGTGTAGCGCAGCTACACTTCCAATGCATTTACCCTTTAATCTAAATCGATATTGATTGACTAATGCACCAACTTGTGCTCTAGGTATAGGTTACATGTCTATCCTTAATTACAACATGCAATGACCTTCATTTAATCTTCTTCTCTCAATGGTCGCATGCACACATAAGTCTGCTACTTTTGGGCATTAATTATGCCCTGGTCAATGTGTAAATCTCTAAATGTACAGTCTTTCACGGACGTAGGGAGCAGGTTGAGCACTTGAGCGTGAGCGTGTGTGTGGCGTCATGTGCTGTGTGTCGCATGGGTGCGTGAGTGTTGCGTGCGTCCATGTGTATGTGTGAGTGTTGCATGTTGCATGCATGCATGCATGCATGCATGCATGGGGCTTACTCCCTCCCATTGACATGTTCATATTTCAAGCTTCCTCTGTTCCCTCCATATGCTGATACTCCCTCAATTCCCAAATACGGAGTAAAAGCCTCCCTCTGTTCCCAAATACATAGTATTTCTCTTTCTAGAGATTTCAACAAGTGACTACGTACGGATCAAAATGAGTGAAGTGAGCGTAGAGGCATAGGGATACTGCAGAAAGGAAGTCTTCGCGATCCATTATTCCCCATCTCGGTCAGAGAGAACTATTCAACTAGTCTTTACAGTGAAGTGACAATACACGCTGCAGCAGTTGGGACACTTAATTAATAACCTAAACCAGCGTGTTGGTGTTACTCAGTACTTCCATCATGTTTGCCAGTAGAGCATGATTCCGCAAATACACCTACGCACCTATGTCCTCCATTAACTGACATATGGGCCCTCTTGTGGTAGACCCACATGTCATCAATGTAACTATTTACACTCCCAAGGACAGTAATATCCCGGTAGTAGTACTAGTAGAATTGAGATTTAATGCACTTTCTTCCCCGTCTTCCACTCTTCTTCCTCCTCTCTTCCCCATCGTCGGCCGCACACCATTTCCCCCCACTCACTGCTCGCCCGCCCGCGCCATCTTCCTTGATAGCTCGTGCGTACCATATCCCCCCGCTCATTGCTCGGCCACACGAGGAGAAGCTTCTTCGCTCGCCCGCCCGAATCCACTTCCCCACTGGCTCGCAGGCACCAAAAACCCCAATGGTAGAACCGACTGACACGCAGAGCTGCGATTGGAATTCCCTCCCCGATGTTCTCTTGGAGCAGATCTATAATCGTATGGACCTACTCAGCATCGTTCGTCTGGCTGCATGCTCGGTGTCTTTGTACCGTCTACTCGTCTGCAACTGGCTGGCTCTTTTCAAGACACCCTGCTTGTTGATGCTCGATCCACGCAGGTGGCCCAGACACTGACTTGACAATCCTACGGAGGTTGCCGTGGTGCCCCTGGACATGCTACCACTACCTGTCCAATTGTCCTTCATGCGTGGCCACTATTGGGCGGGCATGAAGGCCAACTGGATCGTCCTCATCCACCAATCCGGTAGTCCGTGGCGTCTCGTGGATATCTACACCCAGCGAGAGATCACCCTTCCATCATTGGATACCGCTGCCATCAAGCCTCACGGCCCGTCGGACACTCCTGCCTACTACGCATGAGACGCATCAAGCTTTTGGCTCGACCTCTGTTTGCTAAAAGTTGTAATCTGTGAAGTGCCCACACCATCAGAAGACTACATGGATTACAAGCTCATTGCCTTCTTCAACATGGGATTAGTCTATCTGGAATCCGGTCGCCATACATGGTTATGGCTCATCGTCAATCCTGTTGAGGCAACATTTCTGTCTGATGCTATAGTGCACGATGGCATCGTTTACGCGGTCGACGCACATATTGGCTACCTATACTGGTGGAATCTATCATCGTGTAATTTTTCTATCTCATCTTATCTTTACTTTATGAATATGACTGCCTGTTCATTGTTACAAATTTAGAATAGATAGTATGTCTATAACCACATCATTGCTATATGTTCCTCTCACTTCCTAGATTTTTATGACCACACATGTTATTGTTAGAGTTGATATGAGAACAATTGGCATCTAATGATTGTTAGGATAGATATTATGAGCATAACCTCATAATTGCTATATGTTACTCTCATTTCAAAGATTTTTATAACAACACATGTTATTGCTTAGAGTTGATATGAGAACAGTAGTAGTAAGTGCTATGGTAGAATATGAGTAGGCTCTGTCATAGTTGTTTCCCTCTCATTGTTACATGATGTTTGAACCATGACATATTGCTAGAATATGAAAGCCATTGGCTTATTTATTTTTAACTAGGGGTATGATTATGACCACGACATTGCAATTCTTTGTCTATGATATGTGTCACTGTTATAATAATCTCAATTCCACACATACTCTGAACATGATTGTTTATTTTTGTCCTTTTGGTCACCAATTTGAATTGTTGTAGCAGACGCAAATGCGTTGGCCTTCATGATTCCAAGACTTGGAATCATACCAGCCGATGGGTGGTGGTTTATCGCTCGTTCAGCTAACGGTGGTCATTTGATGCTCATTCGCACGTACCAAGTTGACCAAACCATTACATAAAACCACATGCAGTACAATGCCCGGGGCATTCGTGACATTGATGCCTATGGCTGCTTCATGTTCGAGAAACATCCCAGCTCCATTGGGCAAGGCGTATTCAACTGGAGGCGGGTTTACAGCCTCGGCAACCACTCCATGTTCCTCGGGCTCAATTATTCGATCATCCAAGCAATCATCGATCATATCACCGGTGATGATTACCATGCTATGCAACTTCCATTCGCCAGGGGGGACTGTGTTTACACATCATACCATGGGTTTCATGAATCACCATATCCGGAGATTCGTCGACACAGCTTGTTGCCAAATAATCTTCAGTGTGTGAAAGGCATCAAGCTTCCATGCGATGGATGGCTTTTGCAAACCCGACATGCAGCGATGTGATTCATGCCAACAGCAAATATGCACAACTTGATTCATACTGATATCTAGACTGAGCCATGTATTCAGCTGCTGTAGCACGACCCTCTTTTGTTGGATATTATCTACTGTTGTTAGTTTGAAGCACTACTCTGGTTTGAAGGATAGATACCTTTCTGGGATCAAGTGCATCCTAACTCACCTGCGTAGGATGTACTGATAATGATGATGGAGATGCTGTGAAGATGCCATATATATCAACTAGGCTTCAAGTGCGTACTTGTTAGTTAAACCTATGGTTAAAATGTGACACTAAATACGACTAGTAAGTAGTACAGTAGCAATACTAGTATACGTCGGTCAAATTGTTCATCATGTCCACACATTGAATCAACGTGAAAACATGCTGCGCGTGAGGTGACACAAGAATCTCGGCGGCGTGTTCGGGTATTCTGGACTTCAGATTTGGAGTACCACTTATCTGTCGGAATCTTTCATCTTTCACTTAAAACAGTCGATTGATCATACATTAAGTACAATATAACTGGAATTAACCGATGCAAGTCAAAGAAGGATTGGCCGATGCTGCCGGCTGGCGTTAAGTTCGATCCCATGGATCAGGAGCTGATCGAGCACCTTCTGGCCAAAGTGAGTGCTGATAGCGTGAGATCTCACCCTCTCATCGGTTTGTTCATACCAACCATCGACAGTGAGCACGGCAAATGCTACACCCATCTTGAGAAACTTCCAGGTAAGACACTAATCGGCCATCTACTTGCACAAACATATTCCTTTGTTTATAGCTCTATTTTTCTTTTTAGACGTAGACCTAGTGAAGCAATTGCAATTTGACAGTTAATAAAAAGTGAAACAAGTGACTGCAACATGCCAAAGATGTTATGAAAATGCCAACTAGGTACACTAAAACCTGTATTCGACAATACTGCAGGTATCACACTGAGTGGCCTAAGCAAGCATTTCTTCTAGCGCAATTCCAGGGCGTTCAAAAGGGGCACGTGGACGCGTCGCAAGATACAGTCGAAGTGCGACATGCACGCGATGTGGCACAAGACCGGCAATACCTTGCGGTGATGGTCAACGGTGGCGACGGGCGACAAAAGGTTACAGTGCTGCACACCAACAAGAACTTCGACCAGCGGAGGACCAACTGGGTGATGCACCAGTACCACCTCGGGGACCTGTAGCAAGAGAAGGAGCGGGAGCTAGTCCTCTGCAAGATTTTCTACCAGACAAACACTAGTGCCAGGAGTAAAAAGATTATAAGTTAGTTTGGTATTGGTACTTGTACTACCTTGTCGTCCGCAAGTTGGTATTGTTGTTAATGATCATTTGGTATGAACTTGGCATTTGCTTCCAACCATCATGCCGAGGGTCGACATGGATATAAAGCTGAATCATTTGTTTTGAAACAAATTTTCAGGCACCTAATTTGTATTTGATGGGTAGCATAAGCACCTGCCGTTCGAATTCCCAGTTCTCCAATTTTTTTGAAACAACTGCATGCAATTATTAGCACGATGAAAAAACAATATCCCTGCTGCATCCCAGTTATCAGTCTGTACTTGCAGAATTCTCGCGTTTATTGAGCAGGTATATTGTTTTTTCAGGTCGAGCAAGTTTCAACTGGGTTGTAGACTGCCCAGTCTTGGTTTTGTTTTTAATAGGCCCAGCCCATGACGACAACAGGGCACAAAGATCCAGCAGGTATCTACTGGCCTCTAGCCCGCCGGCGATAGTTATATTTTGTCTTACAACATCCGCATGCAGTTTTATAATGAATCAAACACACAACCCAGTTCTATTTCCTCTTGAAACGCATGTCCTACATCCGTTTTCTAATCTCTACCTATAGTTTTACTAGTTCATATACACGTATCATTATATTGAACATACATAAAATTCCCTTTTCATATTTACATCCTTATTTTTGTTGTTGTTTTCCCTCCCAGCGCTGATTTTTTTACCACTAGTTTTCCCTTAAACCAACTCAATTGTCCCACGTCTTATTTGCTTAGAAAAACAAAACAATTTTTTTGGCAAATCAATAAGTTCTTAAAAATGTTTATCATTTCGGGATTACAACAGTTCGGACTCCACCGATATAAGCAAAATAAGTTTGATTTTTTTGACCATGGTCCTGGGCAGAAAATGGACTGTAAGAAATTACTTAAGAATTAGCAAATGGGCTGCAAATTATTAAAAAAATAGCAAATGGGCTCTATGTTGTCTGGCACAGATTTGGAGGCTGACTTGTGGGCCTACTAAGTTCATGCGTACACAAGGTTTCTCAAAAAAGAAACTTAGTCAACAATCGACTCTCCCAGCGTCAGACCGTTAGATGTCAATCTAACGGCAATCATGCTTCTTCAGTCTCTGATCTTCTTGCCCCAGCCGCCCAAATCAGCGCCGTCGAACCGCTGCTCCGCCTCCGTGGCGGGTCAGGTTGCCGGGCAGGCCTCACGACCCCATCATACTCGCATCCCTGGCCTGTCTATCCCTCTACTCACCCACACCTCCCATTATTTTCCGGCGACG
Source organism: Aegilops speltoides (assembly GCA_021437245.1). Taxonomy (NCBI): domain Eukaryota; kingdom Viridiplantae; phylum Streptophyta; class Magnoliopsida; order Poales; family Poaceae; genus Aegilops; species Aegilops speltoides. The sequence continues at coordinate 408,912,579 of CM038142.1, forward strand.
GCAGCCGAACCAGTCAACCCTCGTACTCTCCACCGCGTGGGCAGCCACTGCCGTGTTTTCCCCAGCTCCGTGCCATTCCCTTCGTAGGCCTCGCCGTCGTCCACCGCCCTGGTGCTCTCGGCGCGGCGTGGTCAACATGGTCAACGAACGACATCCATCGGAAGTGGACTGTACATGGAGAGGCTGACAGCTGGGTCCACGGCCGCACACAAGGAAATGCCTCCTTATTACACGCAAAATAATGATTCCTCCACCTGACATCTGGGACCCGCCGGAAGGGCCTCTGTATTTCGTGGAAAAAATGTTCCCTCCGCTAACAGGTTGGACCCACCAACTATATCTTCGCACGCAAGGAATTGCCTCCTTATTGCGCACAAAAAAATGAATACCCCCTTCCAGCTGGGACCCACCATATTGGGAGGCTGACTTGTGGGCCTACTAAGTTGACGGGGACGGAGGGCTATGTCAACTTAGTCAATTTATGAACGATTCTAGCTCCAGTGATCGTATGATGTCCATCCAACGGCCGTAGTGCTTCTTCAACCTCTAGTCTTCTTGCTCCAGCCGCCCAAACAAGCGCCGGTCGTGCCACGTGCTCCTGCCTCCCGTGGCCGGCTATGATGCCGCGAAGGCCTCACCGCCCCCTACTACTCACACCCCTGGCCAGGCCGTCCCTCTACTCACCCACACCGCCTGTTATTCTGTGGCGACGACAGCCTAACATCGCAGCTGAACCAGTGAACCCTCGTGCTCCTCTCTGCGTGGGCATCGACTGTCGCGTCTTCCCCGGCTCCATGTCGTCCCCTTCCTAGGCCTCGCCATCGTCCACTGCCTTGGTGCTCTCGGCACGGCGTGGTCAATGTGGTCAACGGCCGACTTCCATCCAAAGAGTACTATACGTGGAGAGGATGACAGCTAGGTCCACGGCCGTAGCAAGGAAGTGCCTCCTTATTACGCGAAAAAATGATTCCTCCACCTGACAACAGGGACCCACCGGACGGGCAACCATATTTCATGAAAAAAATGTTTCACCTTGACTGCTGGACCCACCAGCTACATCTTCGCACGCTAGGAACTGCATCTGGGCAAAAAAAAACGATTCGCCCCCTGACTGCTGGGACCCACCAGCTACATCTTCGCACGCAAAGAAGTGCCTGACTGTCGGGACCCACCTGGTCGAAGCGTACGTAGCGTTTTCATTCTGGTCGTGAACGTGTACGTACATACTGGTCGATGTAGAGGCGCGCATGTGTCGTAGTAGAGGCGTGCACGTAGAATGTACACATACGTACAACGGCCAGGGTGCAAGAAAGAAAATACGAACATGTACATACATACGGGCGGAGTCTCGAATGCCTACTTGCGCATACGTACGGCCAGGGCTCGTTTACATGGCTAGGTCAGAACGGAGAAACTGTGTCGTCATCGTGTCCATGGGGAGGCAACGGAATGCATCGTGTTCATCGGGAGGCAATAGAACGCGTGGGAGCCAACCGGCTTGGACGGAATAGCCGATGCAAACGAGGCATGGCGTATAGCAGAACGGAGGAAACGGCCTTGTGTTCGATCGGCCACGTTTGAAACGGGATCCTATTCATCGGGAGGGGTCTGGCGTACCGCAAAACGGAGGAAACGGACTTCTGTTGGACCTCCTATGGTCGAAACAGGGTCCTGTTGATCGGGAGGGGTGTGGTGTACCGCAAAACGGAGGAAACGGACTTGTGTTAGAGCGCTACGATCAAACGGGGGTCCTGTTCATCGGTAGGGGTGTGGCATACCGCAAAACGGGACTCCACGGGATACTGTTCATCTCCACCGTCGACCTCCTCCAGCCTCCACCTACGACTGTTCATCCACGGGCTCCTGGTCATCCAGCCTAAAAAACCCCACAACAACGCTCACTGTTCATCCAGAGGTAGCATCGATCGGCTTCAGTTAGCAGTAGTAGCGAAGGAATCGCTCGATCGGGTTTAGTTAACAGCCATCGATCGATCGCTCGGGTTCAGTAACACGTAGACTGCAATGCAATCGCTCAGGTTTAGTAGGCGAATGCCTTGCTCGGGTTCAGTTAGAGCCCAACGCCTCGCACCTACGCGCGTGCGTGTACGAGAGAAACACGCAAACCTCCATGCATCGCTCGGCCCGACCACCCACCGTAACCAGGAACACCTCGATATTTTCCTCGCCCTTGCTTCTACCATGGTTTTTTCATCATGGACGGCCCAAAGAATGTCATGCAGCCGCGTCTCCGGCCTGCCCAGGACGAAAAGCCCATTTTCTGTCATGATTTTTTGTCATAGAAGTAGGAGCCCACCACATCTATGATGATACCGGGTTTTGTCACAATTATCGTCATAGAAGTGTCATAAGTATGACAAAAAAAATTTCGTTCGGCCCAAAATGTCACGGATGTGTCTTTTTTTTGTAGTGTTGCCGGCTACCCTTCTTCTTGTAGCGCTGCCTCCTTGCCGGCAAGCCTTCTTCTTGCAGTGCCGCCTCCTCGCCAGCGACCCTTCTTCTTGCCGCGCGGCCTCCTCGCCGCCAACCCTTCTTCTTGTTGCGCGGCCTCATCGATATGGTCAGGTAATCCACTCCCCACCCACACCATCCTCCTCCTTTCCCGTCCCACATGCCCCGTCCGACGGCGCGACACCTTCTGCCGAAATCACTGTCCCCCTCCTCCAATTAAGCACCGCCCACAACCATTTTGCACGCAGTATAATGTGGTTCTCAGTAGCATTTGGCAGCGGAGAAGCAAATCATGGCCGCATGCGCACACGAGGTCACTATGGCGGCCATGCGTGCCGACCGCCAGATCTTGGAGGAGGATCTCGTCCTCGAGGCCACGGTCGACACTGCCACACGGTTGCCTACTTTAAAATAGAGTTTGTGCTGTTTTCTCGAGGCCACCGCCAATGCCTTCTAGTGATTTGTCCTCTGTAATGTTAATATGCAATCTGATGTTCAGTTTATAGTTTGGTCCTCTGAAATGTAATGTTCAGTTAACACTTTGGTCCTCTAAAATGTAATGTTTAGTTAACAGTTTGGTCCAACAATTGCTTCATTCTGTAGTAGTGTTTTCAAGTATTCTTTGTTTTGTTAACTATCTTATTTTCTAGTACATGTTTTGTTAACACTTTGGTCCTCTAAAATGTCATGCTTAGTTAACTATTTTGGTTCATTTGGTCTGCTGTCCATTTTGTCGGTGTACTAAAGTAGGGGTACCTTAGTGCCCCGAACTTGTGCACGGCATCCCTTGGCGCCCAGCTGCAAGGCTTGCGGACGACGCTAAGACCCTCCGTCACTTCTATTCTTCGCCATTCAAGAACAAAGTATCGGATGAGTGTACAAAGGCCCGGCAAGAGGAGCTCGCCGGAAGGCCGATCAAGCGTTCAAAGGAACTTGCCGCGACGCCCGTCGCGTCCGGCAAGGCCGACGGCCGACAAGCTTGTCGGCCCGGCAGAGAAGCAGCGGCAAGGCGCTTGCGCGGCAAAGCGACCACCGAACTCCAGCACATCCAGCGACGTGTCACCCCAAGGCCATCCTGAGGCGCGTGGCGAGGCAATGCGCAGCCATGCGGGCGAGGTGGCAAGCGGAGGTGACAGAGACGCCATCGTGGCAACCGTGGCTCACCTAACGGCCGTTCTTTACCTTTGTTGGGGCGACCGGACGGGCATTAAATGCCCTTGTCCCCGCCGTCGAGTTAGGTAGGGGCCTTTGTTGGTCCTTGTTGTACCAACCTGCGTTTTACCTTTCTACCCCCTCTTCCCACGATGCCACCTGTTGGTGCCCCCTTGAGACTATAAAGGGAGGCCCATGCGCGCGTAGAAGGGTTCGTCCATCGACACCCACAACACCACCATACGCTCGCACTCTCGAGCAAGATCAAATACAAACACAAGGCGTGATGGGGTTTTATCTCTCGGGAGAGCCCAGCTGGGTAAAATCGCCCGTCTTCCCCAGCGCCCGACCTCGATCTGCTCTGCGACGCCCTCCGCTCCTCGCCCGGACTAGAAGGGGCCCCGTGCCCCATAGGTGCTCGTGGCGCTCGAGCCCGCCCGACATCTTTAGCGCGCCGGTAGGGGTTTTATCTCTCCAGAGAGCCCCGAAGCTGGGTAAAAATCGCCCGTCTTCCCCCGCGCGCCCGACCTCGATCTACTCTGTGCACGCCCTCCGCTCCCTCGCCGGACTAGAAGGGCCCCCCGTGCCCCATAGGTGCTCGTGGCCGCTTAGAGCCCGCCCCGACATCTTTGGCGCGCCAGGCAGGGGCTGCGTCGCGGTCGTGAGCATCTGATCCGGTCTCCGCGCGCGCTACGTCAATGTCTACATCAACATGCCACCGAAGAAGAAGCCTTCGGAGGTGGCCGCTCCATCTACATCGATTCTACCACCCCCGCCGAAGCAAGCGGGCGGTGGAGTGGACGCCGGCGGAGGAATGGGCGCCGACGGTGGGACGCACGTCGTCACCAAATCCAAGAACAAGGCCCCGCAAGCGTCGGCGACCGTGCAGACGCCGCACCCTTCCCAGGAGGTGCAAGGTCAACAACGCCCCGGTGCTCCTAACACCATGCTTGCATTGGAGCAAGGCCAAGCTGGTGGGTCGCGGGATATTCGAGGCCAGCATGCACGCCAGCATGCTGGCGCAAGTGAGGTATGGTCGCCCGGGCGGGGTGTTGCTCCTCCCAATCCAGTTGGGACTCCGAGCACATCCCGCTCCTCGCGCCGCTCGTCGCCACCGCCACCCAAGACAGCAGAGGAAGCGCTGGCCCGAGCCCAGCTGCTTCTAGATTACCCTCCGGCGCCACACAAGATTGACGACTAGAGAATGACCATTTACAGCCTCATCGGCCGCCAATGGCGACAAGCCTGGCGACGAGCGTCGAAGCCGAAGCCCCGCAAGGCACCCGAGCACAGCGGCGTCGACAAGACCGCTTAGGTGCCACCTCTGCACTCCCAGCCCGAGGCCAAGATCGCCGCCCGCGGCCAACCCCGACGCCGACTCCATCGCACCGTCGGACCCGCGAACTTCGCCGTGATCAGCGCCCGTTCTCTAAACGACAACACGAAGACGCTTGCACCGCGCGAGCGCGAAGGGAAGCGCGGCGTCAATCGACCAGCGTCTTTGGGCCCATTGTCGACATGCATGCGCCCGAAGAACCAGCGACTTGTCGTCTGCTGGCAGGTTGCCTGCATTCACCCGTGAGCTGCGGCAAGTCGATGGCCCAAGACCAGAACTTCAAGCCCGACGTGCGAGAAGTATGATGGCAGGATACATCCGTCGGAGTTCCTCGGCATCTACACCATTGCGGTGCGAGCTGCGGAGGGCGCGACGAGAAGATCCTTGCCAACTACTTCCCGCTGGTGCTCAAGCCCAACGAGATCTTGGCTCATGCACTTGTCGGACGGCTCCATCTCTTCATGGGCGGACCTGTGTCATCAGTTTGTCGGCGCCTTCACAGGCGGCCACAAACCCCATGGCCAGGAAAGCGATCTGCATTTGCTCGTCTAGAAGGAAGGAGAGCCCTGCGCAAGTACATCTGAGATTTAGTCAGTGCGGCGCAACATCCCGACGTCCACCCCCGCGGTTATCGGTAGCGTTCCATCGAAACGTCGCAACCGCAGGATGAGGGAGGAGATGGCGATGTGCAAGATTAGAGATGTCAGTGAGCTTTATGCTCTAGCCGACAAGTGTGCATGGGCTGAGGAGGGGAGGAAGATCCCCGGAGAGATCGCGGGAGCAGAAGGATCTGACAGTGAGGATGCCGCCCCGGCAAGGAAGAACCGGAGGCGGAACAACAGGAAGAGAAAAGCTAAGGATGTGCTAGCGGTCGAGCATTCCGGCAATGGAGGCAGCTCCGACAAGGCCAAAGCCGATGACTCCGGCGAGGCCGTGGTAGCCGCCGACAAGCAGGATGGCTCCGGCAAGCGGTATTGCAAGATCCACCATACCAAGGGCCATGATCTCCAAACCTGCAAGAAAGTGGAGAAGATGGCGGAGCTACAGAAAGCTGAATACCAGCGCCGCGACAAGGAGAGAGCCCAGGGAGGTGGCGGAGGATCAGGCAAGAAGCTTCCCGCCCGGGGAGGGAACCGCGGGAAGGCCAAACCACGGCAAGGAGACAGGCCTCCCCGTGGCCGCGACAAGGATGAGGATGAAGATGAGGATGATGAAATGGAGGAAGGTGAGACTGATGACCAGGAGTTTTAGAAGGCAACAGAGGTGTTGTGCATCAACGGCGGCGCCTCTCTGCACACCTCACACCGCCAACTCAAGCAGTGGGTGCGAGAAGTAAACGCAGCAGAACCGTCCGTCGAGTCGCGCAAGCCTCTAAAGTGGTCCGGCACGCCCATCGTCTTCGACGTTGAGGATCACCCCGATCGCATCGCCGCGGTCAGATGCTTGCCGATGTTGGTCTCACCAACAATCCGCAACCTCAAGGTCACGAAGATGTTGGTTGACGGCGGGGCCGGCCTGAACCTGATTTCCTCCGCAGTGCTCAAGAAACTCCAGATCCCCGACAGCGAGCTCGAAGAAACTGGTACATTTCAAGGGATAAATCCGGGAAGGAGCAAGCCGAAGGGGAAGATCACACTGCCGATGGCGTTTGGCAGCGAGCTGAACTTCGTGATGAGAAAGTCACATTTGATGTTGCTGATATCCGTTTCCCTACAGCGGGATACTAGGCCGTCTTTGCGCTTCGCCAAGTTCATGGCAGCCTCTCACTCGCCTACAGCGTGCTTAAGATGCCTGGTCCGATAAGTGTCATTTCTGTCCAAGGAGACAAGAAGGATGCGCTTATCTGCACCGATAAGATCTACCTGGGAAGCGGCAGCGGCAGGCGCAAAGCCACTTGCCGCCAAGCTCCCGGGGAAGAAGAAGGCCAAGACCGGCAAGGATAGCTCTGGCGCCCACTCCGGCAAGCGCACCTCCCCGGAGTGCTGCGCTGCCGTCGAGGACGCGCCATCGAGCTCCGCCGGCAAGTGCAAGAAGGCAAAGATAACTTCACCAAAGACCAAGCCCGGCGAGAACGGCTCTGGTACTGCCCGATGGCGCACCTCTCCGGTCTGCTTGCGCTGCCGAGGAGGGCGTGCCATCGAGCTCTACCGCCGAGAGGGTGAAGAGAGCGGTCGTTCGAAGTTTTTGAGTCGTACTCCTTGAAAGTCCATACCTGTATGCGGAAAACCTGTGCGCAAAGGGGACGAATCGTGGCTAAGTTGCGCCCTTGATCTGTTTCGAGTCCGCTCAACGATGGAAGCGCGCTGCAACTAGCCCGACGAGTTCTTCCTGCCGGAGGCAACACCACCGGCGGGCTGCTGATGTTCCGCACTCAGCAAGTGTGTTTGCGCCGGCGGGGTCCCTAAAAGCGTAAAAAGAAAAAAAAACGTACAAGGGAGGATATCCGGGGAGGAGTGCGGCCCCGCCGAAGAACAGAAGATGAAAAAGCTAAGTTGCCCAAGTTTGAGTACAGAGCATTTTCAGTTTTAAATCTCTATGTTATATTCCTTGAGCGTTAAGCCTTGTATGGAAAACCGTGCGGCGGAGGGGCCAACTTCGTGGTTAAGTTGCGCCCTTGCTTTGTTTGAGCCCGCTCAACAATAAAAGTGTGCATAACTATCCCGACAAGGTTTCTTGCCGGAGACAACACCGCCAGCGGGCTGCTGATGTTCCGCACTCAGCAAGTGTGTTAGCGCCGGCAAGTTTCCTAAAAAGCGTAGGGTAGGAACATACAAGGGGTGCAACAGGGTAGAGGAGATAACATAGCAAGCCTTGCCGTGGGGCGTCCTTTGTATGATAAACTTGTGCGCGGAGGAGCCGACTCATGGCTAAGCTGAGCCCTTGATTTGTTTTCGAGTCCGCTCAAACAATGAAAGCGCGCTGCAGCTAAGCCCGACGAGGTTTCTTGCCGGAGGCTACACCGCCAGCAGGCTGCTGATGTTCCGCACTCAGCAAGCATGTATGCGCCGGCAAGTTCCCTAAAAATCGTAGAGTATAAACATACCAAGGATGAAACACCGCATTGCGTTGCCCAACGCGAAATTTCGTTACAAAAGTAACTTATTACAACGCCGTCTAAGTTATTTTCGTAACTGGAATGACAGCGCCAAAAGAAACAGGAGGGCGCACCGGCGCCTGGGCCCCGGCGAACTAACGTTGCTGGGGGCTGCGAGTACCAAGGTTCCCTCGCAACTAGCCAGGGTCGCCGGGGGGCTGCGATGCCAGCAGCAAGAACAAAGGAAAAGGGCGCAGGCTCCGGTGTCCCGACAAGCCAGAGTTGCCGGGGGCTGTGATATCAGATAAGTTTTCCATCCCTCTTCATGCATCCTTCTATGGACCGGGGGATGCGAGGCCGTGTCCTTGGACGAGCATGCCTTGTATGGGAAAACCCGTGCGCGGAGGAGCCGAGTCGTGGCTAAGTTGCGCCCTTGATTTGTTTTCGAGTCCGCTCAACAAAACAAGTGCGCTGCAACTAGCCCGGCAAGGTTTCTTGCCGGAAACAGCACCGCCAGCGGGCTGCTGATCTTCTGCACTCAGCAAGTGTGCTTGTGCCGGCAAGATCCCTCGAAGCGTAGGGTGGAAACATACAAGGCACTGAATCAAGTAAAGGGCGTAACCCGGCAAGCATTCCCCTCTTTTCATTAAAAAACATCCCATTCCAATACAAGTCCATAGAGGATGAAAAACATGAAAGAGAGGATTACAAGTTTTAAATGCAGCTAAGGCCCGAAGGCTTACAAACTAAGAAGATAAGATGCCCGTAATCCCTCTCCTGTTTCTCTCTCCAGGAGGTAGGTCAAGGAGGCCCCGGCAAGAGAAGCTTGCCGGGAAGGGCAAAAGGGGCGCCTAGGTGAGCTACGGGCGCCAGAAGACACCAAGAGAACACCCCAGGGGCCGGCCAGGAGCTTGGCGGAGACGGAGGCGCCGGAAGCAGAGCTCGAAGACGGGGTGGCGGGACGTCAGCATGCTGTCGAGGGCACCTCGCCCTCGTACTCCGACTTGACGGCCTTGCCGCCACCCCTCTTCCTCTTCCGCAGCCTCCCACATGGCCGCCCAAGGAGGCGGCCCGGGGAGTTCGAAGGGCGGCGACCGGATGATGGGGTCGCCGGTGGCGCTGGCGACGATCGACGCCTAGTCGGACTCACCGCCGCCGTCGTCGTCGCTGTCGCTCTCCTCCTTGTCACTCTTGCTCGAGGGGGAGTCTTCGCTATCGGAGGAGCTGTCCACGCAGCATCTCGCCTGGGTGCCGGAGTCCCCGAAGACCTTGACGGCGAGAAGGTCGCCCTCCATTAACTTAAAATGGAGGGTAAACCCCGCCGTCAAGCTGTGGATGCGAGCGAATGTCTTCCACCCTCGATCGAAGTAGATCACGCCGGGGGCTGGGGATACGACACTAACTCGAGTGCCGCTGATCCCACAGCCCCTCATGCGCAACTCCAACATCTCGGGCGGGTCCGGTTCCATCGCGCTCGCAAATGGAGCCGGAAGCCGGAGGCGGCGACGGGGTGCTCGGCGCAGCTTGATGAAGAACTCCCACGGGTCGTCCCCGGTGTGGACCACCTCGAGAAGAGGAGCTGCCGGCGGAGGCGAGGGTGGCGCACCGCCCCGGCCGCCTCTTCCCCGAGCGCCCCGACCGCGTCCTCAACCTCGTCCGCGGCCTCGCCCCCTCCCTCTCCCCCTTGTGGCCGGCTCCGCCACCACAGGTGCGGGATAGGGAGAGGCGCGCTGCCTGGTAGCGACCCTCGCTGCCACCGTTGAAGGACCAGGGTTCCCTCCCTCCATAGAAGAGGGGAGGAAGAGTAGCAGAAGTTGAAGCGAAGAGAAGATGAGGAAGTGCGAGATTTTTACGCTCCCCTTCCGCCCTTTTTAAGGAGCGAAGTGGGGACTCGGCCGCCCCGCTCAGCCAATCGGAGCGCGGGGAGGGCAGAGGAGCGGGGCCGACCCACCACCTCCGCCCGTGACGGCTCAGTTTCCCACCTTCGCCGCCCACGACCCCACGCGCATGGGAGCCGCGTGGCGGGAGGCGGCCGGGCGGCAGATGAAATGACCTCACCTGCCCGTGATCCAAGGGATGGGCGCCTGAAAATCGCGACACCACCCACCTCCCACGACGCCGCAATCGCGCGCGTGCCGTTCTATGGAGAAGGGCGTGGACACAGAGTCCGATTTTGTGTGGACCCAGGCCGCGCGTGCCCGAGCACCGTTTTGGGCCTGGCCCAACAACGCTCGGCACCGTGTATGGCCCAGGCCCGGGGGCTCCTGTCGGCGTACTAAAGTAGGGGTACCTTAGTACCCCGAACTTGTGCACGGGCAGTCGCAGCGCCCCGCGGCAAGGCTTGCCGGACGCACGCCAAGACCCTCCGTCACTTCCTATTACTGCCATTCAAGAACAAAGTATTAGATGAGTGTACAAAGGCCCCGGCAAGAGGAGCTCGCCGGGAAGGCCGACCAAGGCGTTCCAAAGGAACTTGCCGCGACGCCCCGTGCGTCCCGGCAAGGCCCGACGGCCGACAAGCTTGTCGGCCCGGCAGGAGAAGGGCCGCGGCAAGGCGCTTGCCGTGGCAAGGCGGCCACCCGAACTCCAGCACATCCAGCGACGTGTCACCCCAAGGCCATCCCAGAGGCACGTGGCGAGGCAATGCGCAGCCATGCGGAGCGAGGTGGCAAGCGGAGCTGACAGAGACGCCACCGTGGCAACCGGTGGCTCACCTAACGGTCGTTTCTTTACACTGTTGGGGCGACCGAACGGGCATTAACTGCCCTTGTCCCCTACCGTCAGAGTTAGGTAGGGGGCACTGTTGGTCACTGTTGTACCAACCTGCGTTTTTACCTTTCTACCCCCTCTTCCTACGATGCCACCTGTTGGTGCCCCCTTCAGACTATAAAAGGGAGGCCCATGCGCACGTAGAAGGGGTTCGGTCCATTCGACACCCACAACACCACCATACGCTCGCACTCTCGAGCAAGATCAAATACAAACACAAGTTAGCAGTAGGGGTTTTATCTCTCCGGAGAGCCCCGAAGCTGGGTAAAAATCGCCCGTCTTCCCCCGCGCGCCCGACCTCGATCTGCTCTACGCACGCCCTCCGCTCCCTCGCCGGACTAGAAGGGGCCCCCGTGCCCCATAGGTGCTCGTGGTCGCTCAGAGCCCGCCCCAACACATTTAACTGCTTGGTTCAGTTCTGCAATTTTATTTTCATTTGCTGTGGGTACAATTTTGTATTGTTACGCATGTGAAATAAATCAAATTTGGTTGTACTCAATACATATTCTACTGATAGTATGACAACTCTCAGTTAACCTGATCAAGATCTTCCTTATGTGTGTTGCAGGTAAACAATGGGAGACACTGCAGTTTACCATCGAGGTTTGTTCAAGCATGGTCCTTTGTCTAATAGCACATTGTTGTGCAGTTGCAGGAATCATTCTAATATTGAGGTTTCTTACAATTTGGTCTTGCACATGTAGGTCCTGCTATCAGAGGCCTAGACCCACTGTTCGACCCATTTTGCATATGGGGAAATGAGATGTCCATGAATATTAGTCAAGTTAAGAAACTCAGAAAGATTGTTAGGATGAAGAAACATGCGAAGAATAATAGCAAGATCTTTGTTTGCACAATGAAGAAGACATCAATCAACTATAGGATGGTACTAACTCTTTTACCTTGTTTTTACCCCTTGCACCATCAGTCAACTATAGGATGGTACTAACTCTTTTACCTTGTTTGCATATCTTTGTTTTCAGTACTTCGCAAAGCAGTTCACTGATGATTACCTCTCAAACCAACTGCATGGTCAAGAGGCGAGGAAGACATTCATTCAACACCCACGGTACAATAATGAAGTCTTGCTGAAGAGGACAAAGGTTGGGCAGGCAATTATCCATAGCCACTGGCCTAAAGTTGCAAGGACATTCAACATCACTGAAGGCTCAACATTTGCCTTCCGCTTCTGCAGTTTCCAAGATGAGATTGATCTATCTAATTACCGTGTATGATGCTACTTTCCAAAGGTTTTTGATGTTGCATGTGAAACTTGGTGCTGTTGTGTAATGGCGGAACTGAGTGCCGAAGCTATCTGATGTAATTCGATTATGAAATCCTGGTTGCTGTTATATGGATATGAAATATCTGGTGTGTTTTTATAAGAAATTTCAATTTGATTAGTTCATGGATTATCGATAATAGGCTAATTACCCTACTTATTGGTGTTTTCTGTTGCAGATGGTTACTCAGACAACACCGTGGGCGATGAACTCAAACAACACGCAGGGTTTCTAGAAAGTAGCCGTGTTCGATCAACTAACAATCACACACAGCTTCTGGTAGAGAACTGTTTGCGTTAGGCCACCTTGCACAAACGTTTCACACAAAAAAAATGTGTGTGACATACATACGAGCGGAAATGTTTTTCTTGGATTCACCGTGTGGGATGTACATATGAATGGAAACAATTGGGTTTTGATGCCTCGCCCAATCGCACACGAGCCAGCTTGTGTGCTAGGAGGGCCTAACCCGATGGTTTCTGGGTCGTGTGGGAAGGACCCCCCTATCGCCCACACTCACTTGGCGACGGTTCCAAACACCGTCGCGGAAAGGGGTTAAAAACCGTTTGTACAGCACGTCGAAGTACCAGTAATTACCCCAATGTCACCTCGGGGATCCGCGAGTTGAGTGCCAAAACACATATCAAGTGAATCAATATGATACCCCATTGTCACCACGAGTATTCATATGCAAGATATATATCAAGTGCTCTCAAATCCATAAAAGTATTCAATTCGATAAAACAAAATCTCAGAGTGAAAACTCAATTCACAACAAGATGGAGAGGGGAAAACACCATACGATCTGACTATATTAACAAAGCCCATGATACATCAAGATCGTGACATCTCAAGAACACGAGAGAGAGAGAGAGATTAAACACATAGCTACTTGTACAAACCTTCAGCCCCGAGGGTGGACTACTCCCTCCTCATCATGGTGGCCGCCGGGATGATGAAGAAGGCCACTGGTGATGATTCCCCCCTCTAGCAGAGTGCCGGAAGGGGTCTAGATTGGTTTCTCATGGCTACAGAGCCTTGCGGCGGTGGAACTTCTGATATATGGTTACCCCGAGGGGTTTTGGAATATTTGACGATTTATCGGGCGAAGAAGGGGTGCGGGAGGCCACCTAGGTGAGCACAACCCACAGGCGCACTGGGCCCCAGGCGTGCCACAGTGGGTTGTGCCTCGAGGCACCCCAGTCTTGATCTGGCCCATTGGGTGTCTTCTGGTCCATAAAAATCCACAAAAAGTTTTGCGGTATTTGGACTCCTTTTGATATTGATTTCCTACGATGTACAAAACAAGCAAAAAAACAGCAACTAGCACTGGGCACTGGGTCAATAGGTTAGTCCCAAAAAATGATATAAAGTTGCTATAAAATTATTGTAAAACATCCAAGAATGATAATATATTAGCATGAATACTTCATAAATTATAGAGACGTTGGAGACGTATCATATTTCTTTATAGAGGGAGTATTTCTCTGTTAAAAATATATTCATGTGTAACTAGTTACTCATGCCTTTCTACTTCCTTCCGCTGATATGTGGGGCATCCCACTACTAGGGAAAAGCCTAGCAGCAGCGCGGGTTTTGGGCCTATCAGTAGCGCGGGCACAAGCGCTACTGATAAGGCGCTACAGCTAATGCTTAGCAATAGCGCGACTTGAAGCACGCTACTGCTAAATTGACTTACTAGCAGCGGTTCTTTAGAACATCGCTACTGTTAATTAGTAGTAGCGCTTCTCCTAACCAGCTACTACTACTATTTAGTATTTTATTTCTTTTACATTTCATGTTATATTCATACACCTTTACACAAGTTTTCATACAACAGGAATTTAGAGATTGTTTTTACATCATAATGAGTTATTACATCATGGGGTGAAAGAACCGTGGACTAGTTTCAAGTGGATGTCCATCCACTTGAAACTAATCATGATTCTTTCACCCAATGATATAATAATATCATCATCATCATCATATCATTAACAACTTAGCATCATAATACATCATTGTCATATAACACCTCCTCAATATCATCATTTTCATCATTGACATCACATAACACCTCCTCAAGATCATCATTATCAACTCTAACACATTACCACATAATAAACATATTGTACCTCATAGGACCTATTACATTCGATTAAGACCTACTACATTTTCTAAGGTAAAATAACAAAAACAAGATAGCCCCTAACTCTCCATTATGGAGAATGGAGATTAACTGTCTCCCATTCTTGCCTTTCGCTGAATGTTACTTCCAAGAACCTCCTTGCGAATGTCCATACATTTCTTCCATTCTCGATGATCATGTGTTCACGGTTTTTAAAAATCCGATATGCACAGTGAGCTCCCTAGATTTACGGCAGTATGTTCAGAGGCGAGAGGCGACCATGCAGACACATCGGATGAGGCACACAATCCATCGGGAGTTTCTGTTGAAAAACATAATAATAACTTTGTAGTTAGCAATGATGTACTAGTTTTAGAAGTATGCAAAAATGCACGAATGTCGTAATAGTAAAAAATCTTACAGGGTATCTCCGGAGAAGTTATCGTTGTTCAACACATGCACTAGTGGCACGTATTCACCATAATTTGGAGGAGTTCGATAATAGGCATTGTAATTCTCAAGAAGAGTACAAAATGCGATCGATGATTTTTCTCCTTATATGTTAATTGGGTGCCTTGATTGTAGTGGGTTTTATCTACCATCTTCCGCACGATCTTTGAAGAATCAAAATAAGCTGTCAATGGAAATAAGCTATCAACTATTTTGAAATAAAGAATATAAATTAGTTAATAACTATGTTTGATAAACTCACATAGCGGTACAATCGGCGCGATCAACAAGGACCCAAGTGTCCATATTGTCTTCCTCGCTATCAGGATCACCAAGATCCATGGTGATAATCATACCCTCATCAAAACCATACATTTTGCAAAGTGCTTCCCAATTTTGGCAACCAAAATGGGTTACGCTCTGAGCATTGTACAGATTTACTTCAAAATCCATATCATGATGGGTCCTCAGGTGTATTTTCTTTGTTTCAAAATTTTCATGGTCTTCAAAACCCATCTTCTCCAAGACATAGCGTCTTGCATGGCATGGGATAAGCTAGTCGAATTGTAAAATATGAAAATTAGACGTTGAAATAGTTGAAGTCATGCTTAATGGAGAAAAAAACTATTGTCGTCATTGCGTGCCGTATGAACATCGCAGGTCTCCTCGAGCTTAATCTTTGAAGCGGTGATAAATCGTCCACCGAAACGAACCTGTCGCACATACCTCGATCGTCGTGGCACCAGCTACACTCCCCGGGAGACCGTCGTCGTCGAGTACGACATTTCCTACAATCATAATTCAAAGATTAAACTTATACATATTCTAGCACAAGTCATGTCGAATTCACGACAAAATCCGGCATGACCTTTGCTAAAAAGGACATATCGGCGCCTGAAATTTGCGGAGCGGAAATTAATCAACACTCCGACAAAACATAGGCCACTCGGAGATGTAAACTGAACATGAACGGCCACTTGGGCAACCACATATCCTATTTGAGCAACAACACAAAATATACAAGGATATTTGGCTGGTCTCACCTCGATGTCGGAGAATGCGTCGGTGACTGGGATGACGGCGGGGTTGTCGGAGGGGTCGGTGGCGGGACGACGGAGGTCACTGAAACCATATAAGTTATCACTAGCAACAAAACATGTTCAACTAGTTTTATTAATTCAACTAGTTCTTACTAAATATAAACTTACTATAAATAGAAAAAACTAGTTCTTTCTAAAAATAAAGTAGTTCAACTAGTTATATTAATTATCTTACTAAAAATAGATTAGTTACATTAATTCAACTAGTTCAACTAGTTTATTAATTTACTTACTAAACTAGTTCAACTACCACTACTACTACTAAAAATCTAGTACTAACTAAGCTAAATTAACATCTACTACTACTAAATTAACATCTAGTACTAGCTAACCCTAAATTAATATCTACTACTAAATCTAGTACTAACTAGTGGCAGGGGGGTGGGGCTACGGAGAGGTAGCTAGGGCGGCGAGGTCGAGGCGGTGGGAGGCGGGCTGCGGCGGAGGAGGAGGAGGCATGCAGCGGATGGAGGAGGCGGCGGAGGAGGAGGGCGGCGGCAGCGGAGGGGAGGATGTGCGAGGAGGATGGAGGAGGGACGGAAGGAGGGGAGTACCTCGGCGGCGGACGAACGGCGGCGGCGGCGACGGACGACGACGGTTGTCGCGTTCGAGAGTGAGAGTGTGAGTGTGAAGGGCGGTCCTCCGTGCGTGGGGATAAGGTAGGGATAGTTGTAGCGTTTGACAAAAAGCACTACAGCTAACGTAAATAGCGATGGCGCTCTCAAGATAACGCGCCATTGCTATAGCTAGCGGGGCCAAGGTCATGGCAACTATAGCGAGAGCGCTGTATTCCTCAAGCGCGCTGCTTGCTACTTCCAAGTCGATGAGCTGCGTTTATAGACACACGCTGCTGCTAAGTAGCAGTAGCGTGGTATTTTGAAGCGCGCTGCAGATAAGATTCTGTGTATAGGCTTTTCCCTAGTAGTGTCCTGCAATGGGGTCCACGTGCCATGCACCAAATTAGAGTGCACAATTGCACGGTAGATTCACCCCGGTCGTAGCGCCGCAGTAATGCCCAATGAGCCGTCAAATCACAAAACCCCCACCTTTCCAGCTTTAGCAGTAAGCTGGATGAACGAAGCAGCAATATTTCACTAGGCCTAAATCCCATTCTCCCTCGTCTGCTTGTTCAGAAAAAGCCCCTCTCGGCGATTGCATAGGGTTTTCTCATGGAGAACCAGGTACGAATTCTTCATCCAACCCCGATAAATCCAAGTCCCTTCGTCGCGGGTAATCCTAGGATGGCAGCCGCTGCTGTTGATGCATTTTTCTTCCTATTGAATCTAGTGTGTTTCATTTGCAGTGCCCAAAGTGTGAGGACCCTACAGGTTTCTGCGCCCTCGGCGAGACGCCACACTTGCCCTTCTCATCCTAACACAGGATTTTAAAACGCGCACAGTATGTTCCTAGAATCCTCTTTTCTATCCGGGAGGGTGGGTTTTTTTGAACATGCTGTCGACTAATTTGGAAATTTGGATTACTATATATTTGGATAAAAGGTACTAGTACCATGGTCAAGACTGACGTGAAGGAGGAAATTATTTCTAGTTTTGGATAGCGAATACATTGTGTTCTCATATTATTTTTCCTTCAGTGCATTCCTTGCTCTGCCAGAACACATGTATTCAAGATGGTCGACCTTGCCATAACTGGATACCAGTTTATTGGTCACATTGAAGACAAGCCATGGATATAAGTTCTGAGTTGGGTTCCTGAACCAAGAAGATCGCTGCTTTTTTATGGTCGAACTTGGATAAACTTTCTCAAGTATTACGGACTGAAAGTTGGTGCATAAATGTTGATGGAAATAGTAGAACCTGGTCTCATCTTTACTGTGATCTTCCACCCTGACGTTGTTCCAGTAGTTCGTCCATGTCAGTTTCTTATCTAGTTCTTGCTTGTTGCCTCGATTACTTCTTAATCCACCTATTCTATCTAACTAATCACAATTTAACTTTAGAAGTAGCAACGATTTGTGATTCCTTCTCTCATGAAGATGCTACTTCTAACTAATATTTCTTATAATTGGTGGCACATGTAGGTTATTTCAAAGTTAAGCATACTACTCGTTTGTTATTCTATAAGAACTTGACTGTTACTGATGGCACTGAAGTTGACTGGGACATCATCCACCAGTTCCTACACTTTATTTGTCGTCTTGAGGTCCTTGTGGGGGCGTTTCAATGGTGGAAGGCCACGTGGGATATGTGTGCCACTAATGCACACGTTGAAAAAGTCCAACTGTGTCGAGAAACTTATGGTACGAGCTGTTTTCTGTTATATATGTTCTTCGTAAACTCTTGCTTATACACCATTTTATAGCCGTGATCTTCTTGAAACAGAAGTTGCCCAGTTCTATTGTTCCTATACAGATGCCTGACCATGGTCAGATCAGACTTGCGCTTGGTCACAACATGATGTTTATGTCGACCTACTACATTTCCCTTGGAGGTGAAAAGATAATTATTCATTGGTGGTCTCAAATAATGAAGGCCCGTCCATCTTGGAGAATAGGACAGAAGGTTATGCTCATGCTTTTCCATGGCTCTAAACTGGACATCCTGTTTATTGACCACCTTGTGAGATGAAGCCGCTTTCAGAAGGTTGTGGACGCGTGGGGTGGCGCCTGGTCCTTGTCCTGGGACTTGGTGGCCTCACCCTTGGTTAACTGTAGGCAAAGTAGCACTGTTCGAGGCGTGCATTGTACGGTTGAACCTGTATAAGTGCTCATACTGCTTTCAGCTATGGTTATTAAGTGCCCCTAATATGTCTCCAACGTATCTATAATTTTTGATTGTTCCATGTTGTTATATTATCATTCTTGGATGTTTTACAATCATTTTATAGAAACTTCATATCATTTTTTGGGACTAACCTATTGACATAATGCCCAGTGCTAGTTCCTGTTGTTTTTTACTTCACAGAAAAACAATAACAAACGGAGTCCAAACGCAACCAAACTTTTTGGAGATTTTTTCTGGATCAAAAGACACCTGTTGAGCCAGAGAATTTCCAGAGGGGGGCTCCGAGGGGAGCACAACCCACCAGGGCACGTCTAGGGGCCCAGGCACACCCAGGTGGGTTGTCCCACCCCAGTGGCCTCCCGCACCGCCTCTTTGCTCTATAAATACCCCAATATTTTAGAAACCCTAGGACAGTCGACAAAAATCAATTCCAGCCGCCGCAAGTTCCAGAAAACACAAATCCAATCTAGACACCATCATGGAGTGGTTCATCATCCTCATTGGTGCCTCTCCGATGATGTGTGAGTAGTTCATTGTAGACCTACAGGTCCATAGTTAGTATCTAGATGGCTTCCTCTCTGTCTATTGATTCTCAATACAATGGTCTCTTGGAGATCTATTTGATAACTCTTTTTGCGTTGTGTTTGTTGGGATCTGATGAACTTTGAGTTTATGACCAGATCTATGTTTTTATCCATGAAAGTTATTTGAGTCTTTTGATCTCTTATATGCATGATTACTTATAGCCTTGTATTTATTCTTTGAATCTTTTGTTTAGTTAGGCCGACTAGATCGATTTTTCTTGCCATGGGAAGAGTGCTTTGTGATGGGTTCGATCTTACGGTGCTCGATCCCAGTGACAGAAGGGGAAACTACACGTATGTATCATCGCTATTAAGGATAGCAAGATGGGGTCTATTTCTACATAAATAGATCTTGTCTACATCAAGTCATCATTATTATTGCATTACTCCATTTCTCCATGAACTTAATACACTAGATGCATGCTGGATAGCGACCGATGTGTGGAGTAATAGTAGTAGATGCAGGCAGGAGTCGATCTACTAATCTTGGACGTGATGCCTATATAATGATCATTGCCTGGATATCGTCATGATTATTCAAAGTTCTATCAATTGCCCAACAGTAATTTGTTTAGCCATCGTATGCTATTTTTTTCGAGAGAAGCCACTAGTGAAATCTACGGCCTCCGAGTGTCTTCTTTATAATATTTGCCTTTGAGATCTATTTTTATTTTATTTTTATTTTCAGATCTATATTTCCAAACCCCCCAAAATACCTTGTTGCACTTTATTTTATTTTGCATTTATTCGAGATCTATTTATCCAATTTATCATATTTTTATCCCGTCAACTCGACAATTTCTGGTACCGTTACCCATTGACAACCCCTTTAACACGTGTGGTTGCAAGTATTTGTTCTTTGTGTGTAGGTATTGTTTACATAGTGTTGCATGATTCTCCTACTGGTTCGATAACCTTGGTCTCATCACTGAGGGAAATACCTACCGTCATTGTGCTACATCATCCCTTCCTCTTTGGGGAAATACAGACGTAGCTCAAGCAGCAATCAGCCCCTGCTGGTTTTAGTTATGGTTGTTAAGTACTCCTGCTGCTTTTACAGTGTGTCATGTTTCTTCGGTCCTGTCTTCCTCCAACTGCCAAAACAAAACCAGCGCTGGCGAGGCCGCCTGCTTCCGCCTCCCACGGCTGGATGCGCCTCCGCGCACACATCACCGCCCCACCGTCTCCTAAATCGTTAATGCCAACGTCTGAGGCCTCGCTGTCGTCCTCAACGCGCTTTGGTGCGCTCGCCGCGGCGCAGCCCTCTCCCGTTGTTAACATGGTCAACAAACAAGAGGAGTCGGGAGAGGACAATACATGGAGAGGATGACAGTAGGGGCCCACTATGTCCATGTCTGTACGCAATCAAATTCCTCATTTTTTGTTACATACTCCATTGTGAGCGTATAGAAAAAGAAAATTCTTCCTCCTAGTGGTTTGCTGACATCTGGGACCCACGACATTGTCAGCATATAGTCAATGGACAAGAGAACAACACAAGATTGGCTGACACCTGGGACGTAGCTGCTCGAGCAGTATTTTTTTTGTTATTGTTGAGATGGAGCAGGGTTTCAACTGGGCTATGGCCCGTCTAGCCCAGGCTTATATTTTACATTCACCACATGACTAGCCCAACTATTTTTTCTTTGTGAAAATGATCCCAGTTTATTTTTTTTGAAGAATACCCAATCCAGGCCTACTTACTTTTCTACGCCCTGCCGGGCTGCAACTCTTTCAAGACGGCTGCAAATCTTGAAAGTAATATGAAATGGGCTGTAAATATAAAAAATAGATGACAAATTGGCAATTACTTTCAAATTTCTAAAAAAAATTCATATTTTTAGATTCCAATTTCATTGGCCTTTAACCTAATTTGAATATATCTTCAAAGTACTTTTAATCCGGCTCGACATTTCAGTACTAAAAATAGTTTGGATCCCACCAAAATATGTGAAATTTCATTTAAATTTTTAACCCTGGCCCTGCCCAACTAAAAAATGGACTGCAATAAATTTCATAAGAAGTTGCAATGAGCTGTAAATTATTTTAAAAATAGGGAATGGTCTGTCTTGTGGGCCTATTAAGTTGACGCATATGCAAGAACTTTTTACTTATTATATACGTCAACAAACGATCCTAGCAGACATGACCGTTGGATGTCAATCCAACGGCCGTCGCGCTTCTTCAATCATTGATCTTGCTCCAGCCGCCAAATCCAGCGTCAGCGGGACCGCCTGCTCCCGCATCCGCGTAGCCGGCTGTGCTGCCACGCAGGCCTCATCGCCCCTACTAGTCCCACTGCTGGCCAGGCCATCCATCTACTCACCCACATCCCTCCACTGTCGTGGCTTCACCGCCTCTGGGTCATTCCCTTCCTGGGTCCCACCGTCGTCCACCGCGTTGGTGTTCTCAGCACGGTATGGTCAACGTTATCAACAAACGACAACATTGGAAGAGGGATGTACATGGAGAGGCTGGCAGTTGGGACCCAGATGGTCCATGGCCGCACGCAAGCAGGTACCTCCTTATTACGCCAAAAAGAATGAATCCTCCCAATGACTGCTGGGACCCACGAGCTATATCTTGGCACAGAAGGAAGTGCCGCCTTATTAAGTGAAAAATAACAACTGCTCCCCATGATAGCTGGGGCCCACCAGATTTGGAGGCTGACTTGTGGCCCTACTAAGTTGACATGTACGCATGGCTTTGTCAACTTAGTGAACAAACGACTCTATCACCAATGACCATTGGATTGTTAACATCCAATGGTCGTCCTGCTTCTTCAACATCTGATTTTCTTGCTCCAGCCATCCAAACCACCATGTGCTCCTACCTCCCGTGGCTGGTTGTGCTGCCGCTTCATATTCACCGCCCCTACTACTCCCACCGCTAGCCAGGCCATCCCTCTACTCACCCACACCCCCTGTTATTCTGCGGCGAACGACAGCCTCACAGCGCAGCCGAACCAGTCAACCCTCGTACTACCCTCCGCATGTTCCCAGGCTCCGCATCGTTCCCTGCCTCACCATCATCCACCGCCTTGTGTTGTTCGCGTGGTATGGTCAACATGGTCAATGAATGACAGCCATCAGAAGAGGACTATAATCGGTGAGGCTGACAGATGGACCCACCAGCTACATCTTCGCACGCAAGGAAGTGCCTCCTTATTACGCGCAAAAAAAGAATCCTCCCCCTGTCAACTCGGACCCACCATCAATATGTTGGCACGCATGGAAGTGCCTCCTTATCCTCCCAGACAGCTGGGACCCACCCGGTCGAAGCGTACGTAGCATTGTCATTCTGGTCGCAAACGTATACGCACATATGATACGTCTCCAATGTATCTATAATTTTTTATTGTTCCATGTTATTATATTATCTGTTTTGGATGTTTTATATGCATTAATATGCTATTTTATATTATTTTTTGGACTAACCTATTAACCTAGAGCCCAGTGCCAGTTTCTATTTTTTTCCTTGTTTCTGAGTTGCGCAGAAAAGGAATATCAAATGGAGTCCAAACGGAATAAAACTTTCGCGATGATTTTTATTGGACCAGAAGACACCCAGGAGATTTGGAGTTCAAGTCAGAAGATCCACGAGGTGACAACAAGGGTGGAGGGCGCGCCCAGGTGGTAGGGCACGACCCCCTACTTTGTGGGCCCTTCGTGACCCCCCTGACCTAGTTCTGCCTCCTATATATATTCACATATATTCCCAAACCACCAGAGGATTCCATGAAAACATTTTCCACCGCCGCAAACTTCTGTTCCTGCGAGATCCCATCTTGGGGCTTTTTCTGGCATCCTGCCGGAGGGGGATTCGATCACGGAGGGCATCTACATCAACTCTATTGCCCTTTCGATGAAGCGTGAGTAGTTTACCTCAGACCTATGGGTCCATAGCTAGTAGCTAGATGGCTTTTTTCTGTCTTCGATTATCAACACCATGTTCTCCTCGATGTTCTTGGAGATCTATCCGATGTAATCTTCTTTCGGTGTGTTTGTTGAGATCCGATGAATTGTGCATTGATGATCAAATTATCTATGAATATTATTTGAATCTTCTCTGAATTCTTATGTGCATGATTTTATATCTTTGTAATTCTCTTCGAAATATCGGTTTAGTTTGGCCAACTAGATTGGTTTTTCTTGCAATTGGATAAGTGCTTAGCTTTGGGTGCAATCTTGCGGTGTCCTCACCCAGTGACAAAGTAGGGGTAGCAAGGCACATATTGTATTATTGCCATCGAGGATAAAAAGATGGGGTTTGCATCATATTGCTCGAGTTTATTCCTCTACATCATGTCATTTTACTTAAAACGTTACTCTGTTCTTCATGAACTTAATACAGTAGGACCTTGAGAAGAGGTGTCTAGAGGGGGGGTGATTAGACACTAAGTACCAAAGTTGCAGTTTTTAAGTTTTCCTTAAGTTTAAGTGGAGATTAGGCACAAGTTCAACATTCACAATACATATCAAGCAAGCATGCAAAGAGTGTATGAGCAGCGGAAAATAAAGCATGCAATTTGCAAGAAAGTAAAGGGAAGGGTTCGGAGGATTCAAACGCAATTGGAGACACGGATGTTTTTGGCGTGGTTCCGATAGGTGGTGCTATCGTACATCCACATTGATGGAGACTTCAACCCACGAAGGGTAACGGTTGCGAGAGTCCACGGAGGGCTCCACCCATGAAGGGTCCATGAAGAAGCAACCTTGTCTATCCCACCATGGCTGTCGCCCACGAAGGACTTGCCTCACTAGCGATAGATCTTCACGAAGTAGGCGATCTCCTTGCCCTTACAAACTCCTTGGTTCAACTCCACAATCTTGTCGGAGGCTCCCAAGTGACACCTAGCCAATCTAGGAGACACCACTCTCCAAGAAGTAACAAATGGTGCATTGATGATGAACTCCTTGCTCTCGTGATTCAAATGATAGTCTCCCCAACACTCAACTCTCTCTCATAGGTTTTGGATCTGGTGGAAAGAAGATTTGGGTGGAAAGCAACTTGGGGAAGGCTAGAGATCAAGATTCATATGGTAGGAATGGAATATCTTGGCCTCAACACATGAGTAGGTAGTTCTCTCTCAGAAATGGTAAGCTGCAAGTGTAGGTTCAGTCTGATGGCTCTCTCCACGAATGAAGAGGAGGTGGAGGGGTATATATAGCCTCCACACAAAATCTAACCGTTACACACAATTTACCAAACTCGGTGGGACTGAATCGTTAAACTCGGTCAGACCGATTTAGCAAATAATGTGACCGTTAGGGTTTTCGGTGGGACCGAAATGCAACTCGGTGAGACCGATTCGGTTAGGGTTAGGGCATAACGTAATCTCGGTAAGACCGATTACACAAACTCGGTGAGACTGATTTTGGTAATAAGCTTTCCAGAGAGTTGGTCAGGCAAACTCGGTTTGACCGAGTACACAAACTTGGTGGGACCGATTTTGGTAATGAGTCAACCAGAAAGTTTGCATTGTAATCGCGGTAGTGCCAATTTCCCAAACTCGGTGAGACCGATTTTGGTAATGGACATACACATAGAGATTACAATCCCATCTCGGTGAGACCGAGATCCCTATCGGTAAGACCGATTTGCTTAGGGTTTGTGGCAGTGGCTAAGACATATGGAATCGGTGGCGCCGGATAGGAAGAATCGGTGTGACCGATTTTGGCTTTAGGTTTAGGTCATTTGTGGAAGTGGAAAAGTGGCTGAGGGTTCTGGAGCATATCACTAAGCACATGAAGTAAGAGGCTCATTAAGCAACACCTCATCCCTCCTTGATAGTATTGGCTTTTCCAATAGACTCAATGTGATCTTGGATCACTAAAATATAAAATGAAGAGTCTTGAGCTTTTGAGCTTGAGCCAATCCTTTGTCCTTAGCATCTTGAAGGGGTTCCCACATCCTTTAGTCCATGCCACTCCATTGTTGAACTTATCTGAA
Source organism: Aegilops speltoides (assembly GCA_021437245.1). Taxonomy (NCBI): domain Eukaryota; kingdom Viridiplantae; phylum Streptophyta; class Magnoliopsida; order Poales; family Poaceae; genus Aegilops; species Aegilops speltoides. The sequence goes on from CM038142.1 coordinate 408,937,577, forward strand.
ACATACTAGATAAAAGTGTTAGTCCAACAAGAGATACGTTGACATTAATTACCAAAACCACCTAGGGAGCACTTGTGCTTTCAATCTCCCCCTTTTTGGTAATTGATGACAACATACATGAAAGCTTTTAGATAAAGATATAAGGAATAGCAAGTAAAGCTTTGGAAAGACTTGTAACAAACATAGGCTCCCCCTACATGTATGCAATCATGTAAATATGGAATATAGAAGCATGTAAGGGCATAAACATGATAGAGCAGGCAATGTGTTACATGTATCTTGGCCATATGCATCAGAGCAAAGGATATTCAAAGAAAATACCTTCATGCCCATGAGTCCTTCTTGCAAATAGTATGTACATCAGCAAGAATTCCTCATACACATGATTTTGATGCATATACTTACCTTGTAGTCTTGAGTTGGCTTGAGATGGGATGAACCTGCGTAAACAAGGTTAGATAACACAGATACATCTACTAGCCAGAGCAAACAGAATAAACCAAAAGAATACCAAGACTGGGATGACATGTAGAGAGTGAGTACTAAGTACCACATTGGATTAGACATGTCCCCAAGAGTGAAGATATGCAATGAATTTAAATGATTTCTTTCCCTTGGATGTCTTGCTCCCCCTGAATCTAGCATGGGATACTGGGAGAAGATAGGGAATAGAAAATCAGAGCTGAAAAATCAGAGCTGAAAGATATGAATGATGATCAGAGCTAATGTATGCTAATGCAAATAAGCATAACAGATCATATGAACATGTCTCCCCTCAAGAAGACATGTGAGCATCTCTCCTCTTGAACACCAAGCATCTGGGATCCTTGAGAAATACTTTCTGCTTAAGTATTCTCTCCCCCTGGAGATCTCTCTCTCCCCTTGAAGATCTCTCTCCCTTAAGGATCTCTTTCTAAATGATGAGCTTTGATGTTCTCTCTCTCCCCCTTTGACATCAATTTCCAAGAAGGGTTTTCTGGAATCCGTCGAATGGGTTTGGTCCTTGAGACACAACACAAAGCAATGATAAAAATGTGATGCTTGTAGAGGACAAGATTCATTAAGTGGAGCTGGATCAAAAGAAACATAGAATATGTGGCAAACTGTTTTCCTGATGTGAAATCGGTGGCATCGAGTGGTATGCCTCGGTTGTACCGAAAGGATTTGGTTGGGCCGAAATTACAGATCGGTGAAACCGAGGTCATCTCAGAAAAAACACTTGTCACCTCAGCTCACTTAGACTGGAAAGATCTCACAAAGATTTGCAAGGAATTTACTGAAAGATGTGCAATGAATTTGATGCAGGAAATGCAGAGCAAACATAAAGAAATCTAGATGAAGTTTTTTTGAAAGGGGAAACAAATATGCATGTGACAAATGCAAAAACACAGAAAAGAACACAATAGAACTTCATCTAGAGATGGTCGGCAACAAAGTCACCTATGTTAGAGTATGTTGACTTAGGAGTCAAGTGAGATCACTTGATCATAGGTCATACTCATCGTTTAAGCTCAAAATGGGGTTGCCATTTTTCGTTTAAGCATCTTGATGTATTCACATCTTGTCGAGTTGCTTTAGCTCATGACTTGGAGTAAATCTTCTCAAAGATGGAGTAACATACCTTGATTGGTGGTGTTGTCCATGTAGTTGAACTTGTGTGGGTTGCTCAAGGTTGATGTAGCTCATCAAGAATTTGGAGCACCACTTGGAATTTGAGTCCATCTACCTACATGGGTTAGTTCTTGCAAGGAAGAGCACTTGTGTATCCAAAAATGAAAAAATCATGATGCTCGACATAGAATTTGTCAAAGGGTATGTTTGAGTGGTTCCATGCTTCCTTGTCTTCAACCACCATAGTGTAAAGACTTGGTGATGTAGAGATTGCTCAAGATGTGAGTAGATTACAATCTCATGGAATTTGATTCCACCAAGTACCTACATGGGTTAGATAACATGCAAGATACAAATATATCCAAGGCACAAGATTTTCATCATAAGGGAAATATCAAGGATTAGTCATAAGCTCATGTCTTGCATCTATCCAATGGAGTTTCTACTCCAAGTTTGAAGCATCAATGATGTTCAATTCTCCTCTTAACCTGCAAAACACTTTCTCATCAAGAGGTTTAGTGAATATATCCGCTAATTGCTTTTTGGTGCGAACATGCTTAAGATCAATGTCACCCTTAGCAACATGATCTCGAATGAAATGATGACAAACTTCAATATGCTTAGTTCGAGAATGTTGCACAGGATTATGACCAATTTTGATAGCACTTTCATTGTCACAAAGCAATGGAACATTTCTCACATATATCCCATAATCTTTAAGAGTTTGGGTCATCCAAAGTAATTGAGCACAACATGAACCAGCGACAATATATTCAGCTTCGGCGGTGGATAAGGATACCGAGTTTTGTTTCTTGGAGGACCAAGACACAAGAGATCTACCAAGAAATTGACAAGTACCCAAAGTGGACTTTCTATCAACCTTGTCTCCGGCATAGTCCGAGTCAGAATAGCCAACAAGATCGAAAGAGGCCCTCTTAGGATACCAAATGCCAAAGTTTGGTGTATGGATTAAGTATCTCACTATCCTTTTCACGGCCTTAAGATGACATTCTTTAGGAGCAGCTTGATATCGTGCACATATGCACACACTTAGCATGATGTCGGGACGTGAAGCACATAGATATAATAATGAACCAATCATAGAGCGATAAACCTTTTGATCAACCGGTTCACTATGGTCAAATCAAGATGTACACTAGTAGGCATGGGTGTAGACATACCTTTGCATTCTTGCATATTGAACTTCTTGAATAAGTCCTTGGTGTACTTTGTTTGAGAAACAAAGGTACCCTCCTTAGTTTGCTTGATTTGCAACCCAAGAAAGAATTTGAGTTCACTCATCATAGACATCTCAAACTTCTCCGGCATTAGCTTCCCAAACTTTTCACTAAAATGAGGGTTAGTCGATCCAAATATAATATCATCAACATAGATTTGGCACACAAATAGTTCTCCATTTACCCTTTTAGTAAAAAGAGTAGAATCAATTTTCCCAATTTCAAAGCCTTTTTCAATAAGGAACTTGGTCAAGCATTTATACCATGCTCTAGGAGCTTGTTTAAGACCATAAAGAGCTTTGTGAAGTTTGTAAACATGATTGGGTTTCTTAGGATTGACAAAGCCAGGAGGTTGCTTAACATAAACTTCCTCCTCTATTTCACCATTTAGAAAAGCACTTTTAATGTCCATTTGGTACAAGGTGATATCATGATGATTAGCATAGGCAAGTAAGATGCAAATGGACTCAAGTCTAGCAACGGGAGCATAAGTCTCACCATAGTCCATACCTTCGACTTGTGTGTAGCCTTGGGCCACGAGACGTGCTTTGTTGCAAATTACTTGTCCATCTTCATCTTGCTTGTTGCGAAACACCCATTTGGTACCGATGACATTGTGGTTGTTGTCGAGCTTGTCAACCAATGTCCAAACTTGGTTCCTCTCAAAGTTGTGTAGCTCTTCATGCATGGCATTTATCCAATCCGGATCTTCCAATGCTTCTTAAACCTTCATAGGTTCAATGCTAGAGATGAAAGAATAGTTTTCACAAAAGTTAGCTAAACGAGTTTTAGAGCGAGTAATTCTCCCGGTTTGAATGTCATTGTAGATTTGCTCGACGGGATGATCTTTAGCAATTATTGCTCGAACTCGTGAAAGCTTTTGCTTGGGTCTTCGTTGAAAATCTTCTTCATCTTGTTCTTCTTCTTGGCCTTCTTCATTGTCGGCGTTGTCGTTCTCTTGTCGTGGTGGAGAAGGAGGTTGTTGACGTTCATCTTGATGCACTTCCTTGTTTTCTTCATCTTGGTGTGTCCCACTTGTGGATGCTTCTGTATCAACTCTTGGTTCACCTTGTCGTGAAGTAGAAGCTTCCAATTGGACGGACGAGGTACTCTCCTTCACCTCCGTTGGACGAACCTTGCCAATAGCCAAGTCTTGAATTGCTTCCGAAGGATCTTTGTCTCCTACATCAATTGGCAATTGCTCTACTTGCGAGCCGTTAGATTCATCAAACTTCACATCTACCGTCTCTTCAACCTTTCGGGTGAAATTGTTGTAGACACGGTAAGTGTGAGAGTTTGAGCCATAACCTAGTAGGAAACCTTCATGAGATTTAGGAGCAAATTTAGAGCGACAATGCTTATCAAGAATATAGCACTTTGAGCCGAATACTCGAAAGTATCCAACTTGGGGTTTGTTACCGGTGAGGAGCTCGTATGCCGTCTTGCCGAGTAGCTTGTGAAGATACAAGCGATTTGTTGCATGACAAGCTGTCTCAACTGCTTCTGCCCAAAAGTGCTTCGGCGTCTTGTACTCATCAAGCATCGTTCTAGCCATTTCAATGAGCGTCCGGTTCTTCCTCTCAACAACTCCGTTTTGTTGAGGTGTGTACATAGCCGAGAACTCGTGTGAAATCCCTTCTTCGTCAAGAAAGGTGTCCACATTTGTGTTCTTGAACTCCGTTCCGTTGTCGTTGCGAACCTTCTTGATCTTCACTTCAAATTGATTTTGGGCCTTCCTAGCGAAGTTTTTGAAGATCTTTTGGACCTGCGCTTTATCATCGAGAAAGAACACCCATGTAAATCTTGAAAAATCATCAACTATGACTAGACCAAAAGAATTTCCACCGAGACTCTTGTAGGAGTTGGGACCGAAAAGATCCATGTGAAGAAGCTCGAGTGGCCTCCTTGTGGTCATGATGTTCTTCACAGGATGCCTTCCTCCAACCTGTTTACCTGCTTGACAAGCACTGCAAAGTCTATCCTTATCAAATATGACATCGTTAACTCCAAGGATATGATTTCCTTTAATAAGCTTGTCAAGGTTTCGCATACCAACATGACCTAGTCTTCTATGCCATAACCAACCTTTTGAGGATTTAGCAATGAAGCAAGTTTTAGGTTGAGCCTTTTTAGTGAAATCAACAATGTATAGATCACCTCTACGCACACCGGTAAAGACCATTTTATGATTGTCTCGACGAAATACTTGGCAATCTACTTCAGTAAATAGAACATTGAAACCGAAATTAGCAAGTCTAGATACTGAAAGTAAGTTGTATCCAAGAGATTCAACGAGCATAACATTTTGTATGGAGCTATCATGTGATATGGCCACCTTACCGAGGCCAACCACCTTACCCTTTGAGTTGTCACCGAAAGTGACATACTTTCGAGGACTAGCATTATCAGCAAGCTCATGAAACATGTCTTTATCTCCGGTCATGTGATCGGTACATCCACTATCAAGAACCCATTCCTTTCCTCCTGACATATATCCCCGAAGATTTCCATAAGACCAAAGTGTCTCATTGCATCATCAAGATCGAAGTCACTATCATCATCCTCATCATAGTATCCATGTTCAACATCGTCATGTGGTGGATCAAGTCCTAGAGAGGCTGATTCATTAGAATGAGTTTTACAATGATCTTGCTTATGAATTTTTATAGCTTCGGAAATAATATCACTAATAATCCCAACATTTCCTTTGGCACGCATAAGGTTTGTAAGCTCAAATAGACAATCACCAAACATAGGATCACTAGTATTCATTTTACTCAAAGCAATAGACTTATGGAGAATTCCATCAAGATTTTTCAAGGAATAATCTGGAAATTGTTCCTCAAGAAATTTGCATATAGTATAGGCACACTTAAAAGTAGGCAAACATCCAATCAAGTTTCTAGGCAATCCTCTAATGATAAGTTCGGTAGTTCTAAGATTCCTAATCATGTCAATTGACTCATCATGGGTAGGATGCATAGGATCAACATAAGGTGCACAAGTGCTAGCAATGTACTTGTTTAAATGATATTGATTGAAAATTACAAGCATCTCATTTTTCCACTCATGGAAATACTCTCCATCAAGAATAGGCACTCTATGTCTAAGACTCCCAATAGTAGACTCATCCATCTTCCTCCAATGGTGATTAAACCAAGGCAATGGAGACCAATGCTCTGATACCACTTGTAGGACCTTGAGAAGAGGTGTCTAGAGGGGGGGGGGTGATTAGACACTAAGTACCGAAGTTGCAGTTTTTAAGTTTCCTTAAGTTTAAGTGGAGATTAGGCACAAGTATAATATTCACAATACATATCAAGCAAGCATGCAAAGAGTGTATGAGCAGCGGAAAGTAAATCATGCAATTTGCAAGAAAGTAAAGGGAAGGGTTTGGAGGATTCAAACGCAATTGGAGACACAGATGTTTTTGGCGTGGTTCCGATAGCTGGTGCTATCGTACATCCACATTGACGGAGACTTCAACCCACGAAGGGTAACGGTTGCACGAGTCCACAGAGGGCTCCACCCACGAAGGGTCCACGAAGAAGCAACCTTGTCTATCCCACCATGGTCGTCGCCCACGAAGGACTTGCCTCACTAGCGGTAGATCTTCACGAAGTAGGTGATCTCCTTGCCCTTACAAACTCCTTGGTTCAACTCCATAATCTTGTCGGAGGCTCCCAAGTGACACCTAGCCAATCTAGGAGACACCACTCTCCAAGAAGTAACAAATGGTGCGTTGATGATGAACTCCTTTCTCTTGTGATTCAAATGATAGTCTCCCCAACACTCAACTCTCTCTCATAGGTTTTGGATCTGGTGGAAAGAAGATTTGAGTGGAAAGCAACTTGGGGAAGGCTAGAGATCAAGATTCATATGGTAGGAATGGAATATCTTGGCCTCAACACATGAGTAGGTAATTCTCTCTCATAAATGGTAAGCTGCAAGTGTAGGTTCAGTCTGATGGCTCTCTCCACGAATGAAGAGGAGGTGGAGGTGTATATATAGCCTCCACACAAAATCTAACCGTTACACACAATCTACCAAACTCGGTGGGACCAAATCGTTAAACTCAGTCAGACCGATTTAGCAAATAATGTGACCGTTAGGGTTTTTGGTGGGACCGAAATGCAACTCGGTGAGACCGATTCGTTAGGGTTAGGGCATAACGTAATCTCGGTAAGACCGATTACACAAACTCGGTGAGACCAATTTTGGTAATAAGCTTTCCAGAGAGTTGGTCAGGCAAACTCGGTTTGACCGATTAGACAAACTCGGTGGGACCGATTTTGGTAATGAGTCAACCAGAAAGTTTGCATTGTAATCTCGGTAGTACCGATTTCTCAAACTCGGTGAGACCGATTTTGGTAATGGACATACACAGAGAGATTACAATCCCATCTCGGTGAGACCGAGATCCCTATCGGTAAGACCGATTTGCTTAGGGTTTGTGGCAGTGGCTAAGACATATGGAATCGGTGGCGCCGGATAGGAAGAATCGGTGTGACCGTTTTTGGCTTTAGGTTTAGGTCATTCATGGATGTGGGAAAGTGGCTGAGGGTTTTGGAGTATATCACTAGGCACATGAAGCAAGAGGCTCATTAAGTAACACCTCATCCCTCCTTGATAGTATTGGCTTTTCCTATAGACTCAATGTGATCTTGGATCACTAAAATATAAAATGAAGAGTCTTGAGCTTTTGATCTTGAGCCAATCTTTTGTCCTTAGCATCTTGAAGGGGTTCCCACATCCTTTAGTCCATGTCACTCCATTGTTGAACTTATCTGAAACATACTAGATAAAAGTGTTAGTCCAACAAGAGATATGTTGACATTAATTACCAAAACCACCTAGGGAGCAATTGTGCTTTCAAATACTCTAGATGCAGGCAGGAGTCGGTCTATGTGTGGAGTAATAGTAGTAGATGCACGAAGGAGTCGGTCTACTTGACATGGATGTGATGCCTATATTACATAATCATTGCCTTGGATATCGTCATAAATTTGCGCTTTTCTATCAATCGCTCCACAGTAATTTGTTCACCCACCGTTGCCTTCATGAGAAAGGCCTCTAGTGAAACCTATGACCCCCGGGTCTATTTTCCATCATATTAGTTTCCAATCTACTATTTTGCAATCTTTTATTTTCAGATCTATAAACCAAAAAAACCCAAAAAACATTTTATCTTTTGTTTAGTTTTATTTATCTATCTCTATCAGATCTCACATTTGCAAGTTACCGTGAAGGGATTGACAACCCCTTTATCGTGTTGGGTGCAAGTGTTTGATTGTTTGTGCAGGTATTGGTGATTTGTGCATTCTTCTCCTACTAGATTGATACATTGGTTCTTAACTGAGGGAAATACTTATCTCTACTTTGCTGCATCACCCTTTCTTCTTAAGGGAAAAACCAACACAAGCTCAAGAAGTATCAGGAAGAATTTCTGGCACCATTGCCGGGGAGATCGACGCCAAGTCAAGCCCACCAAGTACCCATCATAAACTCTCATCTCTTGCATTACACTATTCGTCATTTGCCTCTTGTTTTCCTCTCCCCCACTTCTAAAACGATTTGCAAAAAGATTTGCCGTTTTCTTCGCCCTTCTTCCGTTCGTCTTTTCGCTTGCTTTTTGTTTGCTCATTCACTAGATTGGTTTGTTGCACCATGTCTGAGTCTGGGGAAATTATTGTCGAAAAGGATAGTAGTAATGATGAGGGAAACCTGGATAATTTTAAAAATTTTGATCCTCATGAAGAATCTATAATCTTGCATACTACAAAACTTCGCATAGGTAGCAGGAATATTATTGGAAAATGAGTTATTCAAGATTTCTTTACTTGTGCCGGTGTGCTGCCCATGTTAGGTGGATCTATTCTCCATAAAACTAATAGTCTCGTGGATGCAATAACTTTGCTTGTAATTGAACTTGAAAGACTAGCATACAAAGCACTTTCCTAGAGTTCCCTAATATTGAGCATTCTTCCGTTAAACGTGCCGCTACCATATTTCTAGCTCATGAGTTTAGATTCATTATGAAAGAAGCTAGTGAAATATTTGTGCATTATAAAATAGATGGTGGTCGTCCTTCCATAGAGGGGATTCTCTTTTATCAAGAAGAAATAATGCGTTTACGATCTCTCGATCATGTTGCTTATAACAAAAATTTAAGAAAAAGGGTCCCTACCGATGTTTTAGTTGAGAGAATTTCTGAACTTAATAATAATTTTGCTATACAAAACAATGGATTAGGTTTCTCTCTAGAAAATAAGCTCATGACTTTTGCCAAAAGAACGCTTACAATGATGAGTTGATCGTACAATACGAGGGGCCAAAGGAGGAGCCGATTCCTCCCGAACTTGATCTTAGGGATCCCTACCCTATTAAATTTAGCCCTTTTGATTAATTTTGCTTACCACAAAGAAAGCTTGCTGCTGAACGAAGGGAGTATGAGATGAGCATACGTGATATGCCTTATTTTTATGGTAATACCCAGATCTATTGCAATATGCCTAGCTAAGGGCGTTAAACAATAGCGCTTTCTGGGAGGCAACCCAATTTTATTTTTGTGTTTTTTGTTTTGCTTCTGTTCTTGAATAAAATACACGTTATTACCTCTATAGTAATTGTGTTTTTGTATTTTAGTTAGTGTTTGTGCCAAGTAAGACCTTTGGGATAGCTTACGGTGATAGTTGATTTGATCTTGTAGAAAAACAGAAACTTTTGCGCTCAGGAAAAGAATTCTCATTTTTAACAGAAGGGTGATAAAATACTGATTCTTTTTGCAGAGGATTAATATACAATTTCCTATGTTTTCCTAATATTTCAGAATTTTTGGAGTTATAGAAGTATTCGAGATTTACATATTACTACAGATTGTTCTATTTTTGACAGATTCTATGTGTTGTTTGCTTATTTTGATGAATCTATGGGTAGTATCGGGGGGTATGAACCATGGAGAAGTTGGAATACAATAGATATTACACCAATATAAATAAATAATGAGTTCACAACTGTACCAAAAGTGGTGATTTATTTTCTTATACTAACGGATCTCATGAGATTTTCTGTTGAGTTTCGTGTTGTGAAGTTTCCAAGTTTTGGGTAAGGATTTGATGGACTATGGAATAAGGAGTGGAAAGAGCCTAAGCTTGGGGATGCCCAAGGCACCCCAAGGTAATATTCAAGGATAACCAAGAGCCTAAGCTTGGGGATGCCCCGGAAGGCATCCCGTGTTTCGTCTTCGTCTATCGGTAAGTTTACTTGAGGCTATATTTTTATTCACCACATGATATGTGTTTTGCTTGGAGCGTCTTGTATGATATAAGTCTTTGCTTTTTAGTTCTCCACAATCATCCTTTCTGTACACACCTTTTGAGAGGGACACGCATCAATCATGATTTATTAGAATACTCTATGTGCTTCACTTATATCTTTTGAGCTAGGCAATTTTGCTCTAGTACTTCACTTATATCTTTTTAGAGCGCGGTGGTGGTTTTATTTTACAGAAATTGTTGAACTATCATGCTTCACTTATATTATTTTGAGAGTCTCTTTAAACAACATGGTAATTTACTTTGGTTATGAATTTAGTCCTAATACATAAAGTGCATTGAATACTAGGAGAAGTTTGATTCCTTATGATTGTTTTGAGATATGAAGATGGTGATATTAGAGTCATGCTAGTGAGTAATTGTGAATTGGAGAAATACTTGTGTTAAAGTTTGTGATTCCCGTAGCATGCACGTATGTTGAACCGTAATGTAACGAAGTTGGAGCATGAGGTATTTAATGATTGTCTTCCTTATGAGTGGCGTTCGGGGACGAGCGATGGTCTTTTCCTACCAATCTATCCCCCTAGGAGCATGCGCGTAGTACTTTGTTTTGATGACTAATAGATTTTTGCACTAAGTATGTGATTTCTTTATGACTAATGTTGAGTCTATGAATTATATGAAATATCACCCTTCCACCATTCCTAGCCTCTCTATCACCACGCAACTTTTGTCGGTGCATTAAACCCACCAATACCTTCCTCAAAACAGCCACCATACCTACCTATTATGGCATTTCCATAGCCATTCCGAGATATATTGCCATGCAACTTCCACCGTTCCGTTTATTATGACACACTTCATCATTGTCATATTGCTTTGCATGATCATGTAGTTGACATCGTATTTGTGGCAAAGCCACCGTTCATCATTTTTTATACATGTCACTCTTGAGTCATTGCACATCCCGGTACACCGTCGGAGGCATTCATATAGAGTCATATTTTTGTTCCAAGTATCGAATTGTAATTCTTGAGTTGCAAGTGAATAAAAGTGTGATGATCTTCATTATTAGAGCATTGTCCCATGTGAGGAACAAGATAAAAGATGCCAAAGAAGCCAAACAAAAAAAGAGGCCAAAGAAGCCAAACAAAAAAAATGAGAGGAAAAGAGAGAAGGGGCAATGTTACTATCCTTTTTCCACACTTGTGGTTAAAAGTAGCACCATGATCTTCATGATAGAGAGTCTCCTATGTTGTCACTTTCATATACTAGTGGGAATTTTTCATTATAGAACTTGTCTTGTATATTCCAACAATGGGCTTCCTCAAATTGCCCTAGGTCTTCATGAGAAAGCAAGTTGGATGCACACCCACTTAGTTTATTTTTAAGCTTTCATACACTTATAGCTCTAGTGCGTCCGTTGCACGGCAATCCCTACTCACTCGCATTGACATCTCTTGATGGGCATATCCATAGCATGTTGATATGCCTAGTTGATGTGAGACTATCTCCTTCTTTTCGTCTTCTCCACAACCACCATATTCTATTCCACCTATAGTGCTATGTCCATGGCTCACACTCATGTATTGCGTGAAAGTTGAAAAAGGTTTGAGAACATCAAAAGTATGAAACAATTGCATGGCTTGTCATTAGGGTTGTGCATGATTTGAGTATTTTGTGTGATGAAGATGGAGCATAGCCAGACTATATGATTTTTGTAGGGATAGCTTTCTTTGGCCATGTTATTTTGAGAAGGCATAATTGCCTTGTTAGTATGCTTGAAGTATTATCATTTTTATGTCAATATTAAACTTTTGTTTTGACTCTTATGGATATGAACATTCATGCCACAATAAAGAAAATTACATGGATAAATATGTTAGGTAGCATTACGCATCAAAAATTCTGTTTTTATCATTTACCTACTCGAGGACGAGTAGGAATTAAGCTTGGGGATGCTTGGTACGTCTCCAACATCTATAATTTTTTAATTCCATGCTATTATATTCTCTGTTTTGGATGTTTTATATGCATTAATATGCTATTTTATATTATTTTCAGGACAAATCTATTAACCTAGAGCCCAGTGTCAGTTTCTGTTTTTCCTTGTTTTTGAGCTTCGCAAAAAGGGAATACCAAACGGAGTCCAAATGGAATAAAACTTTCGCGATGATTTTTCTTGGACCAGAAGATAGCCAGGAGACTTGGAGTTCAAGTCAGAAGAGCCACGAGGCGGGGACAAGGGAAGAGGGCGCGCCCCCTACCTTGTGGGACCCTCGTGACCCCTCCTGACCTAGTTCCGCCTCCTATATATTCACGTGTATCCCCAAACCACTAGAAGCATCCACAAAAACAATTTTGCACCGCCACAACCTTCTGTTCCCGTGAGATCCCATCTTGGGGCCTTTTCTGGCATCCTGCCGGAGGGGGATTCAATCATGGAGGGCATCTACATCAACTCTATTGCCCTTCCGATGAAGTGTGAGTAGTTTACCTCAGACTTACGGGTCCATAGCTAGTAGCTAGATGGCTTCTACTCTCTCTTTGATTCTCAATACCATGTTCTCCTCAATGTTCTTGGAGATTTATCCGATGTAATTTTCTTTTATAGTGTGTTTGTCAAGATCCGGTGAATTGTGGATTTATGATCAGATTATCTATGAATATTATTTGAATCTTCTCTGAATTCTTATATGCATGATTTGATATCTTTGTAATTCTCTTCGAACTATCGGTTTAGTTTGGCAACTAGATTGGTTTTTCTTGCAATGGGAGAAGTGCTTAGCTTTGGGTTCAATCTTACTGTGTCCTCACCCAGTGACAAAGTAGGGGTAGCAAGGCACGTATTGTATTATTGCCATCGAGGATAAAAAGATGGGGTTTACATCATATTGCTCAAGTTTGTTCCTCTACATCATGTCATCTTACTTAAAGCATTACTCTGTTCTTCATGTACTTAATACTCTATATGCAGGCAGGAGTCGGTCGATGTGTGAGTAATAGTAGTAGATGCAGGAAGGAGTCGGTCTACTTGACACAGACATGATGCCAATATTACATAATCATTGCCTTGGATATAATCATAACTTTACGCTTTTCTATCAATTACTCAAAGTAATTTGTTCATCCATCGTATTACCTGCCTTCATGAGAGAAGCCTCTAGTGAAACCTATGGCCCCGAGGTCTATTTTCCATCATATTAGTTTCCGATCTACTATTTTGCAATATTTTGTTTTCAGATCTATAAACCCAAAAAACGCAAAAAATATTTTTATCTTTTGTTTAGCTTTATTTATCTACCTCTATCAGATCTCACCTTTGCAAGTGACCGTGAAGGGATTGACAACCCCTTTATCGCGTTGGGTGCAAGTGTTTGATTGTTTGTGCATGTATTGGTGATTTCTGCGTTCTTCTCCTGCTGGATTGATAACTTGGTTCTTAACTGAGGGAAATACTTATATCTACTCTGTTTCATCACCCTTTCCTCTTGTAGGGAAAAACCAACGCAAGCTTAAGAAGATGCAACATACTGGTCCAAAAGTCTTTCTGCCACGATGAACCATGGCCTAGTAAGGAGCGGTAGCTATTCAGGCAGTGCCGTCTATATCGTGTACACGTACATACAGCAATGCTGCAAGAAAGTAAATACAGCTACATACGTACAGACGGGCGGGGTCTCAAACATGTACAACGACGGAGTCCTGTTCATCGGCTGCCAACCAACTAGGCATGAACAGAGAAACATTGTCGTGTTCATTGGGAGGCAACAGACTGGGTCAGAATGTGTTGTGTTCATCGGGAGCCAACCGGCTTTGACAAAACAGCCGAAACTGGGTATGTCGTACCACAAAACGGAGGAAAAAAGACTTGTGTTTGAGTGCCTACGGTTGATAAGGGGTGCTGTTGATTGGGAGGGGTGTGGCGTACTGCAAAATGGAAGAAACAGACTTGTGTTGGAGTGCCTATGGTCGAAACGGGGGTCCTGTTCATTGGAAGGGGTGTGGCGTACCGCAAAACGTGACTCCATGGGCTACTATAAATCCACCGTCTATGTTGGGGAACGTAGCAGAAATTCAAAATTTTCCTACGTGTCACCAAGATCTATCTATGGAGAAACCAGAAACGAGGGGAAGGAGAGTGCATCTACATACCCTTGTAGATCGCTAAGCGGAAGTGTTCAAGAGAACGGGGTTGAAGGAGTCGTACTCGTCGTGATCCAAATCACCGGAGATCCTAGTGCCGAACGGATGGCACCTCCGCGTTCAACACACGTACAGCTCGGTGACGTCTCCCATGCCTTGATCCAGAAAGGAGAGAGGGAGAGGTTGGGGAAGACTCCATCTAGCAGCAGCACAACGGCGTGGTGGTGGTGGAGGAGCGTGGCAATCCTGCAGGGCTTCGCCAAGCACCGCGAGAGAGGAGGAGTACTTGGGAGAGGCGGAGGGCTGCGCCAGGGGAAGGGTGAAGCTCCCATCGCCTCCCCACTATATATAGGGGTGGAGGGGCTGGTTTCTTGCCCTCCAAGTCCATTGGGGCGTTGGCAAAGGTGGGAGGAAAGAAATCCCATCATTTCCTTCCCCACCGATTGTTATCCCCCCTTTTTAGGGATCTTGATCTTATCCCTTCGGGATATGATCTTATTCCTTCTAAGGGGGATTTTGGTGCGCTTGACCAGGGGTGTGGGGCCTTTCCCCACTACCCACGTTCATGTGGGTCCCCATGCAGTGGGCCCCACTCCGGAACCTTCTAGAACCTTCCGGTACAATACCGAAAAATCCCGAACATTTTCCCGTGGCCAAAATAGGACTTCCCATATATAAATCTTTACCTCCGGACCATTCCGAACTCCTCGTGACGTCCGCGATCTCATCGGGACTCGAACAACATTCGGTAACCACATACAAACTTCCTTTATAACCCTAGCGTCATCGAACCTTAAGTGTGTAGACCCTACGGGTTCGGGAACCATGCAGACATGACCGAGACGTTCTCCGGCCAATAACCAACAGCGGGATCTGGATACCCATGTTGGCTCCCACATGTTCCACGATGATCTCATCGGATGAACCACGATTTCAAGGACTCAATCGATCCCGTATACAATTCCCTTTGTCTAGCGGTATAGTAGTTGCCCGAGATTCGATCGTCGATATACCGATACCTTGTTCAATCTCGTTACCGGCAAGTCTCTTTACTCGTTCCGTAACACATCATCCCGTGATCAACCCCTTGGTCACATTGTGCACATTATGATGATGTCCTACCGAGTGGGCCCAGAGATACCTCTCCGTTTACGGAGTGACAAATCCAGATCTCGATTCGTGCCAACCCAAAAGACACTTTCGAGATACATGTCTGCACCTTTATAGCCACCCGATTCGTTGTGACGTTTGGTACACCAAATCATTCCTACGGTATCACGAGTTGCACAATCTCATGGTCTAAGGAAATGATACTTGACATTAGAAAAGCTTTAGCATACGAACTACGATATTTGTGCTAGGCTTAGGATTGGGTCTTGTACATCACATCATTCTCCTAATGATGTGATCCCGTTATCAACGACATCCAATGTCCATGGTCAGGAAACCGTAACCATCTATTGATCAACGAGCTAGTCAATTAGAGGCTTACTAGGGACATGGTGTTGTCTATGTATCCACACATGTATCTGAGTTTCCTATCAATACAATTATAGCATGGATAATAAACGATTATCATGAACAAGGAAATATAGTAATAATAACTAATTTATTATTGCCTCTAGGGCATATTTCCAACAGTCTACTGCCTCGCTCCAGCCTCCACGGGCTACTGTTCATCCTCCATCGACTTCCTCCAGCCTCCACCTGGTAGTGTTCATCCACCGTCGACTTCTTCCTACCTCAACCTACTACTGTTCATCCATCGTCGACTTCCTCTAGCCTCCATCAGCCACTATTCACCACAGGGTCCTGTTCATCTAGCCCCCACCAGCTACTGTTCAACCAACCCTCCACACGGGGTTCTGTTCAACCAGCCCTTCACGGGTCCTGTTCATCCACCCCTTCACGGGGTCCTGTTCATCCACCCCCAACCAGCTCGGGTGTGTGGCGGCCTCCTCTCGATTCTGTTTATCCAGCGACAATGGCCTCTACTACCACGGGGTCCTTTTCATCCAACCCCACCAGGAACTGTTCATCCAACCCCCAACAAAGCTCACTGTTAATCAAGAGGCACCAGGTTCGATCGGCTTCAGATAGCAGTAGTAGCAAAGGAATCGCTCGATCGGGTTCAGTTAACATCCAGGGATCAATCGATCGCTCGGGTTCAGTAAGCGAACGCCTCGCTCGGGTTTAATTAGAACCTAACGCCTCGCACCCACGTGCGTACGTGTACGAGAGAAACGCGCAATCCCTCCGTGCATCGCTTGGCCCCGACCACCCACCGTAACCGGGAAATCCTCAAAATTTTCATCACCCTCGCTTCTACCATGATTTTTTTCGTTATGGACGGCCCAAAGAATGTCATGCAGGTCCCTCTCCGGCCCTCCCAGGACAAAAAACCCATTTTATGTCACGATCCGTGATACCGAGTTTTGTCACAATTATCATCATAGAAGTGTCATAAGCATGACAGAAAAAAAATTGTTTGGCCCAAAATGTCACAAATGTCTCTTTTTTTGTAGTGTACTTACAAGGAATGCATAAATGTGGCACAACACATGACTAGTTGTGTCGGTGTTCTGGGAATGGCGGTACCCAGACTTGCCTGCCTGCGGCCCACGGCGTGGCTCCATCGGCGGCTTGGTACGGCCCAGCTTCGGCATCGACAAACTCAAGACCCTCGTGAGGGACCAAGCCTCGCGAGGCGGACGACGCCAAGACCTCCTCGAGGAGCGGCCTCCTCAGTCTGGCTCCTGAGGAGCAGAGATTCCTATGAGAACCTCACCTCGCGAGGTTCGGATGACATGAGCCATGATGACCAAGGTCAGGCGGGCGCCAGCGGGTGCAGTGTCCAGTTTCCTCTACGATGCTAAAGAGTCAAGCGCAGGCGTGGAGTCGTGAGGAATCAGCCAAAGGTTTCCATTCCGGTGCAACAAGACAAAGACCGCCAGGACGGAGGTCATCGCCGAGCCCACCATGGCGTCACGACCAGAGGCTTTCGTAGGAGAAGACTACTTTTGTCAAGATAGCATGTACTAGTTGTCTCCCTTCTAATTCGGCCATTGTGGGATCCCATCCCGCCTTCAATTTTGGGAAGAGGACCAAGGCCACTATAAATAGGACCTAGCCCCTACCATAGACGGGGGGACGAGACCAGATCGGATCCATTCCATCCTCGCACTCACCAGCTCACCCGAGCCCAAGAACACTCCTCCTCCTGAGGTGGTTCTCCCACCGTACTATTTCATCCTCAGCCCCTCGAGGCCAATCCACCACAAAGCAGGAGTAGGGTTTTACACCGCAAGGTGGCCCGAACCTGGGTAAACTGCTGTGTACCATTTCCTTCCAGTTCATCTAGCTAGGCCATGAGATTAATGAGTAGGAAGACTGGGGAGGTTGAGTTCTTCGTACGCACCCCAAAGTTCGAACCTCTCAAGGGTCTGCGGAACCTGAAATCCGACATTTGGCGCGCCAGGTAGGGGTGCATCGAAGGTTTGCCTCTCAGTCCACTGTTCTCCGCTGCTCGGCTCTTATGGCGGACGCTCCTCCATTGACCGGATCGATGCGCACTTTCAGGGGAGACGAGGGCCTCCGAGCTTTTACCCCCGCCCTGCGGCAGGTGCAGTGGCCACCCAAGTTCAGGTTGACGAAGATGGGGCATCCGGCGCCACCTTCACAATAGGTGGCAGCCTCCCCCCGAAGCAGGCAGAGGCGTTGGTCAGCTTCTTGTGTGTGTACAAGGATGTTTTCGCATGGGAACCTAGGATATGGTTGGGATCCGAAGGGGGATAATCGAGCATCACCTAAGGGTGTGCCCAAATGTGCGGCCTGTGAAATAGAAGGCACGATGGCAGTCCACGGAGAAGTAGTCGTTCATCATTCAAGAGACCCGCAAACTACAAGAGGCTGGCATTATTCGAGAGGTGCGGTACCTGGAATGGCTGGCAAACCCGGTCATCGTACCTAAGAAAGGAGGGAAGGAGTGCATGTGTGTCGATTTCACCAACCTCAATAAGGCTTTCCCTCAGGACCCCTTCCCTCTCCCATGCATGAATCAGATCATTGACTCCACCACCGAGTGTGACCTGTTGTGTTTTTTGGACGCCTTCTCGGGCTATCACCAAATCAAGATGGCGGTACAGGATGTTGAGAAGGCAGCCTTCCCGACTCCATGCGGGGTGTATTGGTACACCTGCATGCCGTTTGGGTTGCATAACGCCGGAGCAACCTTCCAGCGGCTGATGCACACCGCTCTGGGCCACTAGCTCGGGAGGAATGCCGAGGCCTATGTCTACGACATAGTGGTGAAATCTCGGGAGGCAAGGACCCTTATTGAAGACCTATAGGAAACATTTGCCAGCCTGCGGAAGGTTGACCTGTGGCTCAATCCATAGAAATGTGTGTTTGACGTCACCTCCGGCAAGCTACTGGACTTTCTGGTGTCGCACAGGGGGATCGAGGTCAACCCGGAGAAGGTCAAGGCAATAGAAAGGATGGGCCCGCCACAAACCCTCAAGGAAATGCAAAAGCTGGCAGGTTGCGTGACCTCGCTTGGGCGCTTCATCTCCAAGCTAGGGGAACACGCTCTCCCGTTCTTCAAGCTGATGAAAAAGAAAGGGCCATTTGAGTGAACAACAGAGGTTGACACGACATTCAAAGACCTCAAGAGATACCTCACCAACCCGCCAGTGATGGTAGCGCCATGTCCCCTTGAGCCCCTGTTGCTCTACCTAGCCACCACGCCTCACTCCGCCAGCGCGACACTGGTGGCGGTCCAGGAGGAGCGCCGGGCCAAGGGCCCGCCGAGCGACACCATGCACCCAGTCAAGATGTTGCAGCTTCAGGACGGCGCTCCTGAGGCCGTGGCTGCCCCAACCAACGACCAAGCTCCTGAGGTCCTCCGGACTCAGGAGGTGTGAGGGAGTCCTGGACTAGGGGGTGTCCGGATAGCCGAACTATCATCATTGGCTGGACTCAAAGACTATGAAGATACAAGATTGAAGACTTTGTCCCGTCTCCGGATGGGACTTTCGTTGGCGTGGAAGGCAAGCTTGGCGATACAGATATGTAGATCTCCTACCATTGTAACCGACTCTGTGTAACCCTAGCCCTCTTCGGTGTCTATATAAACCGGAGGGTTTTAGTCCATAGGACGAACAACAATCATACCATAGGCTAGCTTCTAGGGTTTAGCCTCCTTGATCTCGTGGTAGATCCACTCTTGTACTACCCATATCATCAATATCAATCAAGCAGGAGTAGGGTTTTACCTCCATCGAGAGGCCGAACACAGGTAAAAACATCGTGTCCCTTGTCTCCTGTTACCATCCGCCTAGACGCACAGTTCGGGACCCCCTACCCGAGATCCGCCAGTTTTGACACCGACATTGGTGCTTTCATTGAGTTTTCCTATGTGTCGTCACCTATAGGCCCGATGGCTCCTTCGATCATCAACAACAACGCGGTCCAGGGTGAGACTTTTCTCCCTGGACAGATGTTTGTATTCGGCGGCTTTGCACTGCGGGCCAATTCGCTTGGCCATCTGGAGCAGATCGAAAGCTATGCCCCTGGCCATTAGTTCAGATTTGGAAGTTTGAAATTCACGGCCAACATCCACGGAGACTTAATCTTCGACGGATTCGAGCCACAGCCGTGCGCGCCACACTATCACGATGGGCATGATCTAGCTCTGCTGCCGGACAGTGCCTTGGAGGCCGCACAAGAGTCCGCTCCGACCCTTAATTCGGAGCCGACTGCGCAGATCGAGGATGGGTGGCTAGACACCGCCTCGGGGGCTGCTGCCTCTACGGCAATGGAGCCGAATACCGACCATCTCCCTTGTGAAGCTCGTGACTCCGAGGTGCCGGACTCCTCGCCGGACTCCGAACCTCCCGCGCCCCTACCAATCGAATCCGATTGGGCGCCGATCATGGAGTTCACCGATGCGGACATCTTTCAGTACTCGCCTTTTGGCGACATCCTGAATTCGCTAAGGTATCTCTCGTTATCAGGAGAGCCCTGGCCGTACTATGGTCAGGACGGTTGGGATGTGGACGACAAAGAAATTCAAAGCCCACCCACCACCCACTTTGTAGCCACTGTCGATGATTTAACCGACATGATAGACTTCGACTCCGAAGACAACGATGGTATGGACGACGATGCCGGAGACGACCAAGAACCAACGCCTACGGGGCACTGGAAGGCCACCTCGTCATACGACATATACATGTTGGACATCTCCACGGATGGGAATGGCGATGGAACAGCGGAGGAAGACCCCTCCAAGAAACAGCCTAAGCGCCGACGTCAGCGGCGACGCTCCAAATCCCGCCACAGCAAGAATGGAGATTCTGGCACCGGAGATAATAATAGCCCTGAAAGTGCCAAAGACAACCCCCTCCAGCAAGATTCAGCATAGGAGGATGAAGAAGCCAGCCCTCATGAGAGAGCGGCAGACAAAGAGGTAGAGGACGATAATTACATGCCTCCCTCCGAAGACGAGGCAAGCCTCGACGATGACGAATTCGTCGTGCCTGAGGATCCCGTCGAACAAGAGCGTTTTAAACGCAGGCTTATGGCCACGGCAAGCAGCCTCAAGAAAAAGCAGCAACAGCTTAGAGCTGATCAAAATTTGCTAGCCGGCAGATGGACTGAAGTCCTTGCGGCCGAAGAGTACGAGCTCGAACGCCCCTCCAAAAGCTACCCTAAACGCAAGTTGCTGCCCAGATTAGAGGAGGAAGCATATAAACCCACATCACTAGCACACAATATGGCTGACCGGCCACATCGTGGCCGCGACAGAGAGGCCTCTAGGCCCTCCACTAAAGCCGTACCCCGGCATCACTCGAAAAGTACAAAGCCACGGGGGAATGCATCAGACTTGTGAGACATATTGGAGGATAAGGCAAGACAATCAAGATCGATCTACGGGTCGCGTGGGTGCCCCACGATGTGCGACGAGGACCGTCGCGCCGGATACAGCAACTCCGGCCGGGCCGAACACAGTAGACAAAGCTCGCTTGAGCTACGTCGTGATATAGCCAAATATAGAGGCACCGCACACCCACTATGCTTCACAGATGAAGTAATGGATCATCAAATCCCTAAAGGGTTCAAACCCGTGAACATTGAATCCTACGATGGCACAACAGACCCCGCGGTTTGGATCGAAGAATATCTCCTTCATATCCACATGGCCCGCGGTGATGATGTTCATGCCATCAAATACCTCCCACTCAAGCTTAAATGACCAGCTCGGCATTGGCTTAACAGCTTGCCAGCAGAATCAGTTGGGTGTTGGGAGGACCTGGAAGCCGCATTCCTTGATAACTTCCAGGGCACATATGTGCGACCACCAGACGCTGATGACCTAAGCCACATAATTCAGCAGCCAGACGAATCGGCCAGACAATTCTGGACACGGTTCTTAACCAAGAATAATCAAATCCTCGACTGTCCAGATGCAGAGGCCCTCGCAGCCTTCAAGCATAACATCCGCGACGAGTGGCTTGCCCGGCACCTAGGACAGGAAAAGCCGAAATCCATGCCAGCCCTCACATCACTCATGACCCGCTTCTGCACGGGAGAGGACAGCTGGCTAGCCCGCAGTAACAACCTGAACAAAAATTCTGGCAGTCCGGATACCAAGGACCGCAATGGCAGGTCGCGTCGCAACAAGCACAAACGCAGCATTAACGGCGATAATACTGAGGATACGGCAATCAACACCGGATTCAGAGGCTCTAAACCCGGTCAGCGGAAAAATCCATTCAAAAGAACTACCCTGGGTCCGTCCAATTTGGATCGAATACTCGACCGCTCGTGCCAGATACACGGCACCCCCGAAAAGCCAGCGAACCACACCAACAGGGATTGTTGGGTATTCAAGCAGGCATGCAAACTAATTGCCGAAAACAGTGACAAGGGGCTGCATAGCGAGGACGAGGAAGAGACCCGGCCGCCAAACAATAGAGGACAGAAGGGTTTCCCCCCACAAGTGCGGACGGTGAACATGATATACGCAACCCACATACCCAAAAGGGAACGGAAGCGTGCACTCAGGGACATATATGCGATGGATCCAGTCGCCCCAAAGTTCAATGCATGGTCCTCCTGCCCGATCACTTTTGATCGAAGGGACCACCCCACTAGCATCCGCCATGGCGGGTTCTCCGCATTGGTTCTAGACCCAATCGTCGACGGATTTCACCTCACTAGAGTCCTGATGGACGGCGGCAGCAGCCTGAACCTGCTTTACCAGGATACAGTGCACAAGATGGGCATAGACCCCTCAAGGATTAAACCCACAAAGACGACCTTCAAAGGCGTCATACCAGGTGTAGAGGCCAATTGTACAAGCTCAGTGACACTGGAAGTGGTCTTTGGATCCCCGGATAACTTCCGAGGCGAGGAGTTAATCTTCGACATAGTTCCGTTCCGCAGCGGCTATCATGCACTGCTTGGATGAACCGCGTTCGCAAAATTCAACGCGGTGCCGCACTACGCATACCTCAAGCCCAAGATATCAGGCCCTCGAGGAGTCATCACGGTCAACGGAAACACTGAACGCTCTCTCCGAACGGAGGAGCATACAGCAGCTCTCGCGACAGAAGTGAAAAGCAGCCTCTTAAGGCAATTCTCGAGTCCGGCCGTTAAGAGAACGGACACCGCCAAGCGCGCCCGGAGTAACCTACAACAAGACCACCTGGCACATTCCGACCATGAGTAGCAATGCGGCCCCAACCTTAGCCCTTGCAAAATTGCAAAACCAGTACTCCGTGTACATCACTACGCTCTAGAAATACCATGGGCAAAGGGGGAGGGGCACGACCACAGCAGGCCCAGAGTGCGGCTCAACCACACCAGGGGCTCCCAAATAGGTCATCATCTTTCTTTTTTCTTTTTTTCTCAGGGCTTCGTTTACCAGAGGCCTTGTCTGACAGTAGACCCGCCGGACCCACGATGCAACAGCCAGGGAAGAAGAAAGGCCACGCCGAGTATTCAGGTGGTCTCCATTACGAGCATTATACCTGTTTTATACACCATTCCGTAGCCTACCCCTGGAGGGGGACATGTTAAATAGTCCCACACCTTGCTTACCGCACTATTTGTATCATCCTGCATTCATGGCAGTACTTTTTTTAATAAACAATGCATCGCTTCTTGCCTATAATTGCATTCCTTTCTTATACATATGTTCATTTATGACATATTGCATCCGTACACTTTGGTACGGCTAAACACACCAGGGGCTTAAGTTCCCCATATTATGGTGTGATAAGTCCGAACACTTTCACAAGTACGGCACCCCGAACTTATAGCATTATATGCATCGGCTCAGAATCATGTCTTGGGTCAATAGTTGGGTTTGCCTGGCTCCCATGTTTTGGTACCTTACGTTACATTATATCGGCTAAGGTAGTATTTGGGAGAACCACTCGTGATTGTGCCCAGTTGAGCCGGGCGAGCACCTCGATGAGAAAGCTAAAACTGACCGTCATGATGAGGCGAGAGCCGGTCGCTGTTCGAGAGGTTTTTCGAGTCCCTAAAGACTTATGCCTCTTAGAGCGAGGAACCGTCTTTGTCCGCCCAGCGTGATAGCGCCCAATTGACCTTCCGAACACTAGGGGCTTCACGAAATTTAAAATTATAGAATTCTATGGCTAAGTGAGAGTGTCAAGCATTATAAGTCTGGTTGCCTCGTTACGTTGTGTTGGCGCCTCCTAGATGGACCCAACAATGGGAACAAGAGCGCTCAAGTTTATCCGAACACCCCAAAGACTGTGGCATGGGGAAATTTGAAGCCGACGACTTGCCATCTTTCAGATTTGATAAACGGCCGCACAGAAGGCAATATTTTAAATTAACAAGCATTGATTAGCACATATGAACAAAGTTTTCAGTGCACAGGATAACAAAATGCGAGTCTACTCAAATATTACATCTTTTGAGCACTCACCCGCAATAATGTGGGCACCCTTCAGGACACCCTTATAATACATCTCGGGCGTGCGATACTCCTTGCCCAGCGGTGGCGCGTCCGTCACAAGCTTCTCGGCGTCCATCCTGCCCCAGTGCACCTTAGCACGGGCAAGGGCCCGACGGGCACCTTCAATGCAGGCGGAGTGCTTGATGACTTCAACCCATGGACAAGCATCCACCAGCCGTCGCACCAGGCCGAAGTAGCTCCTAGGCATGGCCTCTTTGGGCCACCGCCGAACTATGAGGCCCTTCATGGCCTGTTCGGCCACCTTGTGGAGCTCGACCAGCTGCTTAAGCTGGTCGCTAATAAGCACGGATGTCCGCCTCAAACATCTTGAGACCGAACACCTTCTCCGTCGAGCTCCCTCCTCGGCTCTGTAGAAAGCGGCAGCATCGGACACGCTACAAGGCAGATCTGCGAACGCTCCTGGAGAGCTCCGAATTCGGGTAAGTAACAGGTAATTCACTTTTACATGCTTGCTTTGCATGAAGAATGCCTTACCCGTCGCTATTTTCTTGAATGCCTCGATTTCCTGAGGGCCTTGTGGGCTTCGGCCTTAGCGGCTTTGGCACTCTCAAGAGCCGACGCAAGCTTGGACTCTCGAGTCTTTGAGTCACGCTCCAAACTCTCATGTTTTTCCACGAGAGCCTGGAGCTCTTGTCGTACCTCCGCCACCCGCGCCTCCTGCTTCTCTCGCTCGGCTCGTTCCGCGGACGCATTGCATTCGGCCGCGGACACCGCCTCCTTCAGGGTCGCCACCTCGTTCGTAGCCCTTGGAGTACCCTTGTTATCCTTGTTATTCCTCTTGCAACCAAATCCTTTTCTGTAAGGTACAACTTTCATAAGGTGTTACTCACCTTCCTTGTCCTCGAGCTGCTTCTTGGCATGGCCGAGCTCGCTCTCGGACCGCTCGAGGCCCTGCTTCAAGGCATTGACCTCCGTAGTCAGTGCGGCAGAGGTCAGCAGCGCAGCCTGCATTCCCATATTAACATATTTTTGTTAAGACTCCTGCGTATATCTTTTTAGATCCTCAGTCCGGCTTTTCTTTCCGAACACCGAACCGAGCATCAGGGGCTACTGTCTATGCGGTACTATTTTACATATATTAAAATTCTTACCTCAAAGCACTGTTAGAAGGTCTGCTGCGAGCTTCGGTCAGCCCGCTTTTGGCGGTGAACCTTGAATCACCGCACTCATGACAGTGCGGTGTTCCTCTTCGATGGAAGCGCCATTGAGCGCCTCTAGCAAGTTATCTAGCGCCTCCGGTTGGACGGAGGCCGCCGGTGTCATAGTCTTGCCCTTCTTACGAAGGGGCCGCCCGCCGGACTCCGGAACCACTGCAGGTTCCGGTGTGGAGTCCGGTCCAAAGTCCGGGAGGTTGCCTTGCGGCACCTCCGGAGCCTCCTCCTGCTAGTGGGTCCCTTCCCGGGACCCCACCTCGGCGTCGTCAGCATCGCGGGGGGTGGAGGCGGTCGGAAGAGAAGTGCAATCCACATCCGACGTGCCCAAGGACCCGCTCGACGAAGCGGGAAGATCATCCTTCGGCGGACTACAGGGTTGTATGCGGAATTAGAAAGACACCATGCGACAAAAAGAAAAATTACGAGTTATTCAGGAGTCCGGATACTTACGATCTCGCCAGAAGCTTGGCCCTTGAGGTCCACTCCTCGTCGCCGTCGCCGGCGTTGGCGAAACAGTCCGGGGGAAGGGTCCTTCCCTTCTTGGAACCTTCGGCCTCCCTTGTTGGGGAGGCCTTCCTCTTCTTCTCTCCCCCCACTGGGGGAGAGGCCTCTTTCTTCTCCTCCTCGTCCTTGTGGGAGGAGTCCGCCTTGGAGTCATCGGATGATGAATCCGATAACACCTGACGCCAGGAACTCCTCCGGGTTCCCATGGCCTTCTTCTGGGCCTTCTTCTCCGGCAACACGTAAGGCGCCGGGACCAGCAGCCCTGTCAAACAGGCATCCGCTGGGTCTTCTGGAAGGGGAGCCGGACAGTTAACCTGTCTGGACGTCTCCTGCCAGGCCTGTTAAAGGTATTGGGAGTTTAGATCCCACATAGAGTCAAACTATGAAAAGCGAGTGTCCCATAAAGGATGACATGGCTTACCTCGCCAGCCGGACGCTGTGAGCTGAATCCTCGATCTTCGGTAGCGGATGCGGGAGCCTCGACGCCCTTGAACAGCACCTTCCAGGCATCTTCGTACGTAGTGTCGAAGAGCCCGCTCAAGGTCCGGTGCTGTGCCGGATCAAACTCCCACAAATTGAAGTCCCGCTGTTGGCAGGGGAGAATCCGGCGGATGAGCATGACCTGGATCACGTTGACAAGCTTGAGCTTCTTGTTCACGGGGTTTGGAGCAGATTGGAGTCGGTCAGCTCTTCCGAACTACTCCCTGATGGGCCCTTCTCTTTCCAGGAAGTGAGCCGCATGGGGATGCTAGATCTGAATTCGGGGACCGCTGCCCATTCAGGGTCACGCGGCTCGGTGATGTAGAACCACCCCAATTGCCACCCTTTGATGGTTTCCACGAAGGCGCCCTCGAGCCAAGTGACGTTGGGCATCTTGCCC
This sequence comes from Aegilops speltoides, assembly GCA_021437245.1. Lineage (NCBI taxonomy): Eukaryota > Viridiplantae > Streptophyta > Magnoliopsida > Poales > Poaceae > Aegilops > Aegilops speltoides. Next base: position 408,964,399 of record CM038142.1, read on the forward strand.
ACCATGGCACCTCCGCACTCCGCTTGGCTGCCCTTCACAACCTTCGGCTTGACATTAAAGGTCTTGAGCCACAAGCCGAAGTGGTGCTGGATGCAGAGGAAGGCCTCGCACACGACAATAAACGCAGAGATGTTGAGGATGAAATTCGGGGCCAGATCATATAAATCCAGGCCATAATAGAACATGAGTCCCCGGACAAAGGGGTGGAGTGGGAAGCCCAGTCCGCGGAGGAAATGGGGAAGGAATACCACCCTCTCATGGGGCCGGGGTGGGGATGAGCTGCCCCTCATCGGGGGAGCGGTCTTGCGATGTCGCTGGACAAATATCCGTCTTGCCTGACTTCTTGATGTGCCCCTCCGTAACGGAGGAGGCCATCCACTGCCTCCGCTCCGAACATGGTTGGAGAAGGTTGAGGTGAGATGTGCGGACTTAGGTCTTTGGAGCTCGAGTCTTGCGGAGATGGATAAGCAAAGGAGGAAGAAGGCGTGGGTAAAAGGTGGATCCTTATCCCCTTATATATGGGCGGACGCAACTATGCGTCCCCACCAGCCTGGTAAAACTCGCTTATCTCCCAAGCGCCGCAATCAATGGCGCGGTTGGGTTACCCACGTCCATATTGATGGGAATCCGGAATAAGGGAACACGATCTACCCGACAAGACGTGCCAAGGAAACCACTTCGCTAAACGTGCTGAGGTGGTATGACAAAAATGATTCGTGTAAAGGCTTGGCTGTGGGTGACGTCACGCCACGAAATACGTCAGCAGATTGAAGTTGTGTAAATATTATTCTCTCTACGGTGGTATGTGGAATTTATTTTGCAGAGCCGGACACTATCCTGGTGTTCACAATCTTCTAAATTATTCGGAGGAGGAACCCGCCTTGCAATGCCAAAGACAATATCGCGCCGGACTCGTCGTCATTGAAGCTGGTTCGGCGCTCTTGAGGAGTCTGGACTAGGGGTGTCCGGATAGCCAAACTATCGTCATTGGCGGACTCCAAGACTATGAAGATACAAGATTGAAGACTTCGTCCGTGTCCGGATGGGACTTTCCTTGGCGTGGAAGGCAAAGCCTGCCGATCGGATATGTAGATCTCCTACCATTGTAACCGACTCTGTGTAACCCTAGCCCTCTCCGGTGTCTATATAAACCGGAGGGTTTTAATCCATAGGGACGAGCAACAATCATACCATAGGCTAGCTTCTAGGGTTTAGCCTCCTTGATCTCGTGGTAGATCCACTCTTGTACTACCCATATCATCAATATGAATCAAGCAGGAGTAGGGTTTTACCTCCATCGAGAGGGCCCGAACCTGGGTAAAAACATCGTGTCCCTTGTCTCCTATTACCATCCTCCTAGACGCACAGTTCGGGACCCCCTACCCGAGATCCGCCGGTTTTGACACCGACAAGGTGCAAGACCCCACCAACGCTCCTGCCCTCGTCGAGCACCCAATGTACTTCGTCAGCACGATGCTCCGCGATGCGCGGTTGCGCTACCCTATGCCGCAAAAGCTCTTTCTAGCACTCCTCGTCGCCTCCCGCAAGCTGCACCACTACTTCCAAGGCCACCCCATCAAGGTTGTCTCGGCTTACCCACTTGAAAGAGCGCTCCGGAGTCCCAATGCCGCGGGGAGAGTTGCCGAGGGGAACATCAAACTGTAGGCGTTCCAGTTAGAGTTCAGCACCACCAGAGTCATCAAGGGTGCAGCACTCGTCGACTTTGTGGCGGAATGGACTGACATTCCCAGCTCCGATGCAGGGGAGGACTAACCCCGGACTGCTGGGTCATGTATTTCGACGGTGCATTTGCACACCAGGGCGCGGGGGCTGGAGCCGTGCTCATCTCGCCCACCCAGGACAAGCTCTACTACACCATGCAGCTCAACTTCCAGCAGGGCAAGAAGGTCTCCAAGAACATCATAGAGTACGAAGATCTGATCGCCGGTCTCAAGGCTGCGGCAGCCTTGGGAGTGAGGCGCCTCACCATCAAGGGCGACTCCCAGCTCCTCATCAACTTCTCCAACAAAGTATATGAGCCAAAGGACGAGCACATGGAAGCATATCTTGAGGAGGTACGTCGAATTGATAAACAGTTCTTGGGCCTAGAATTGCAGCACGTGCCACACGACACGAAAAAGGAAGTAGACGAAATCGCCAAGAGGGCGTCCAGGCGCTTGCCTCAGGAGCCTAGTCTCTTCGAGGAGCGGCTCTTCAAGCCGTCGGCAGCCCCCCCCATCGCGGGACCAACATCGCCTCAGGAGGAGCTCTCCCCAGCACCACTCTTGGGCGCGCCTGCTGGCGGCCCGACCTTAGGAGCCCGTCTGCTCCTCGCGCTTGAGCCTTAGGAGGGGTGCTGGACCGAGGAGTTCAAGGCATACCTGCTCCAACGCAACTTACCGGAGAAGGAGGAAGACACAGAGCGGGTAGCCCGCCAGGCCACTGCATACTGCATCCAGGACGGTGAGCTCTACCGAAAAGGGCCAAACGATGTTTCTCTGCGATGCATCTCCAGGGAGCAGGGATGCGAGCTGTTGGCCAACATACATGGCAGGGACTACGGGTATCACTCATCATCGTGCACCCTTGTGGGCAAGGCATTCTGCAGCGTATTATACTGCACCACGCCGCTCGATGATGCCACCGAGATGGTGAGGTCTTGTGAGGCCTGCCAATTCCACGCCAAGCGGATCTACCAGCCCGCTCAGGGTCTCCAGACCACCCCGCACTCATGGCCGTTAGCAGTCTAGGGGCTGGATATCTTGGGCCCGTTCCAGCGAGCACCCGGGGCTACCGCTACCTCTACATCGCGAGTAAAATGCACTGGCAGTCATTGAACTTGTGTCGATAGCTCACTTTGATCACTGTACTTAAAAATACGGTCAATACGGTCACTAAATACGACTTCGGCTAATTATATGGTCACTAAGCTCGTTGTATTGCGTTGTATTTTTCCTAGTTGTCGGTGTACTAAAGTAGGGGGGCGCCTTAGTACCCCGAACTTGTGCACGGGCAGTCGTAGCACCCCGCGGCAAGGCTTGCCCGACGTCCGGCGAGGCTCCCCACCACTTTTTATCACTGCCATTCAAGAACAAAGTACCAGCCCAGAAAGCGAAGGCCTCGGCAAGAGGAGCTTGCCGGGAGGGCTAACTATGGCATCACCAGAAAACTTGCCGCGGCGCCCCGTGCGCCCCGGCAAGTTCGATGGCAACAAGCTTGCGGACACGACAAAGGACATGACAAGACACTTGCAGCGGCAAGATCGCCACCAACTCCAGCGCACCCTATGACGCGTCATCACCGAGCCGCCCAAGAGCGCGTGGCAGGATACTACGCAACCATGCGAGCGAGGTGGCAAGCGGAGCTGACAGGCGCCCGTCGTGGCACTGGAGGCTCACCTAACGGTCACTCCACTTGCCTTTGTTGGGCGACCGGACGGGCATTTAATGCCCTTGTCCCTGCCGTCGAGTTAGGTAGGGGCCTTTGTTGTCTGTTGTACCAACCTGCACTTTTACGTTTATACCCCTCTTCCTACTGCCACTGTGGGTACCCCCTTGAGACTATAAAGGAGGCCCATGCGCACGAGAGGAGGTTGGTTCATTCGACACCGAGAACACCACCATATGCTCGCATGCGTTAGAGCTAGATTCTATAACAACTCAGAAGCAGCGGTGAGGGTGTTATCTCTCCGAGAGCCGAAGCCGGGTAAAGATCGCCCGTCTCCCAGCGTGCTCGACCTCGATCTGCTCACCTGGCGGCCCTCGCCCCCTGCCCGAACGGAAGGGGCCCCGAGTGCCCATAGGTGCTCGAGGCCCGGATCTGCGTCCGGACCCGACATCTTTGGCGCGCCGGTAGGGGAGTCAAGGTCGTGAGCATCGATCCGGTCTCCGCGCCACGACATCAGCGTCATCGTCAACATGCCACGAAGAAGAAGCCTTGAGGTGGCCGCTCGTCTACATCAACCTTACCGCCACCGCCGGAGCAAGCAGGTGGTGAGGTGGGCGCCGGCGGTGGAGCGGGTGCCGCCGGTGGGTCTCGTGTCGTCACCAGATCCAACAACAAGGCCCCGCAAGCATCGGCGACGGTGCAGACGCCGCGCCCGTCCCAATAGGTTCAATGTCAACAACGCCCCGGTGCTCCAAGCACCGTGCTCGCGTTGGAGCAAGGTCAAGCCGGTGGGTCGCAGGACGCTCGTGGGCAGCATGCACGAACGCATGCTGGTGCGAGTGAAGTACGGTCGCCCGGACGAGGTGCTGCTCCTCCCAACCCGATTGGGAGTCCGAGCACGTCTCGCTCCTCGCGCCGCCCATCACCACCGCTGCCCAAGACATAGAGGAAGCGCTGCCCGAGCCAGCTGCTTTAGATTTCCCTCGGCACCACACAAGATAGGCGGCGGAGGATGGCCATACACAGCCTCGTCGGCCGCCAATGGCGACAAACCCGGCAACCGAGCGCGTCGAGGCCCGACAAGATGCCCGGCGCGGGGCGGCGCCAGCAGACCGTTAGAGTACCGCTTACATGCGCTCAAGCCCCACGAGCCAAGATCGCCCGGCTCGCCGGACCAACCTTAGCGCCGACTCCACCACGTCGCCGGACCCGCGAACTTCGCGGGATCAGCGCCCGTCCTCCAAACGGCAGCGCGAAAGCGCTTCGCACTTTTCGATCGAAGCGCCGAGAGAAGCGCGGCGTCAATCGACCAGCGCGGGCCCGCTGTCGGCAGCGCCGCACCGGAGAACCGGCGACTTGCCATACGCGGCTGGTTGCCCTGCGTTCACCGCGAGCTGCGGCAAGTCCGATGTTAAAACTAAAAACTTCAAGCGGATGTGCCGAGAAGTATGATGGCAGGATACACCGTCGGAGTTCCTCGGCATCTACACCATCGCGGTGCAGGCTGCGGAGGACGCGACGAGAAGATCCTCGCCAACTACTTCCAGTGGTACTCAAACCCAACGTCGGATCTTGGCTCATGCACTTGCCGGACGACTCCATCTCTTCATGGGCGGACCTGTGTCATCAGTTTGTCGGCGCCTTCACGGGCGGCCACAAGCCTCATGGCCAGGAAAGTGACCTACACTTGCTCGTCCAGAAGGAGGGGGAGCCCCTGCGCAAGTATATACAAAGATTCAGCCAAGTGCAGCATAACATTCCGGATGTCCACCCTGCCGCGGTTATCAGCGCGTTTCATCAGAACGTGCGTAACCGCAGGATGAGGGAGGAGATGGCGATGATAAAAATCAGAGATGTCAGCGAGCTCTACGCTCTCGCCGACAAGTGTGCACGGGCTGAAGAGGGGAGGAAAATCCCCGGAGAGGTTGCCGGAGCAGAAGGATCTGACAGCGAGGATGCCGCCCCGGCAAGAAAGAACCGGCGGCGGAACAATAGGAAGAGGAAAGCTAAGGATGTGCTAGCCGTTGAGCATTCCGGCAACGGAGGCGGCTCCGACAAAGCCAAGACCGACGACTCCGGCGAGGCTGTAGTGGCCACCGACAAGCAGGATGGCTCCAGCAAGCGTTATTGCAAGATCCACCGCACCAAAGGCCATGACCTCCAAACCTGCAAAAAAGTAGAGCAGATGGCGGAGCTGCAGAAAGCTGAGTCTGGCGCGCGATAAGGAGAAAGCCTGGGAGGTGGCGGAGGATCCGGCAAGAAACTTCCCGCCCGGGGAGGGAACCGCGGCAAGGCCAAACCGCGGCAAGGAGACAGGCCTCCCCGCGGCCGCGACAAGGATGAAGAGGAAGATGAAGATGAGGAGATGGAGGAAGATGAGACTGAGGATCAAGAGTTTCAGAAGGCAACAGAGGTATTGTGCGTCGACGGCGGCGCCTCCCTGCATGCCTCCCACCGCCAACTCAAACAGTGGGTGCGAGAAGTGAATGCAGCGGAGCCGTCCGTCGAGGCGCGCAGGCCTCTGAAGTGGTCCAGCAGGCCCCTCGTCTTTGACGTTGAGGATCACCCGATCGCATCACTGCGGTCGGTGCTTGCCTGTATTGGTCTCACCAGCGATCCGCAACCTCAAGGTCACGAAGATGTTGGTTGACGGCGGGGCGGCCTGAACTTGATTTCCTCCGCGGTGCTCAAGAAGCTCCAGATCCCGACAATGAGCTTGAAGAGCTGGCACCTTCAAGGAATAAATCCGGAAGGAGCCAACCTAAGGGAAGATCACATTGCGGTGGCGTTGGCAGCGAGCTGAACTTCGGGTGAGAGGGTCACATTCGGCGTGGCTGATATCCCTTTGCCCTACAATGGGATACTCGGCCGACTCAAGCTTTTCGCCAAGTTCATGGCGGCCTCTCACCACGCATACAATGTGCTCAAGATGCCAGGCCCGATGGCGTCATTTCCATCCAAAGGCGACAAGAAGGGCGCACTCATCTGCGCCGACAAGATATACGGGAAGCAGCTGCTGGCAGAAGCGCGAGCCACTTGTCGCTGAAGCTCCGGGGAAGAAGAAGGCCAAGTCCGGCAAGGAGGATAGCTCGTGCCCTCCGGCAGCGCATTTCCTCGGGCGCTGCGCTGCCATCGGTAGCGCCATCGAGCTCCACCGCAAGTCTTGAAAACGAGACAGACCAGCCAAAGACTAAGCCCGGCAAGGACGGCTCTGGTACGCACTCCGGCAAGCGCGTCTCCCCGGAGCGCCGCGCTGCCGTCGAGGATACGCCATCGAGCCCCGCCGACCAGTCCACCGGCCAGCAGGGCAAAGAAAATTGCCAAGCTTCGAACTTTTGAGTTGTACCCCCCCTGAAGATCCATACCCTGTATGAAGAACCTGGACGCGAAAGGGTCGAATCGTGGCTAGGTTGCGCCGTCAGTTCATCTTGAGTCCGCTCGACGATAAAAGCATGCCGCAACCAGCCCGACGAGTTCTTCCCGCCAGAGGCTACACCGCCAGCGGGCCGCTGATACCCTGCGTTCGGCGAGCTTGTTTGCGCTGGTGGGCTCCCCGAAAGCGTAGGGACGAGAACATACAAGGGGGAAGGATCGGGGAAGGAGTACGGCCTCGGCGGATCGTTGGAAATAGAAAAGCTAAGTCATCCGAGTTTTTGTACATAGCACCCGACAGTTCCATGCTCCTTTTATGTTATGCCCTTTTGCACGTTCGTCCTTTGTATGCAATGCCTGCACGCAGAAGGGGCCAACTCGCGGTTAAGTTGCGTCCTTGCTTTGTTTCCGAGCCCGCTCAACAACGCAAGTGCACTGCAACTGGCCCGAGAAGGTCGCTTGCCAGAAACAACACCGCCAGCGGGCTGCTGATGTCCCGTACTCAGCAAGTGTGTTAGCACCGGCAAGCTCCCTAGAAGCGTAGGGTAAAAACGCACAATGGACATAACAGGTAGAGGGCGTAACATAGCAGGCCTTGCCGTAAGGCGCCCTTCGTATGAGAAACTTGTGCGCGGAGGAGCCAACTCACGGCTGAATTGCGTCCTTGATTTGTTTCCGAGTCCGCTCAACAAATCAAGTGCACTGCAGCCAGCCCGAGAAGGTTTCTTGCCGGAGAAAACACCGCCAGCAGGCTGCTGACGTTCCGTACTCAGCAAGTGTGTTAGCACCGGCAAGTTCCCTAGCAGCGTAGAGTATAAGCGTACGAAGGGCAAGGCACGGCATCGTCTTGCGTAGTCGCGCAATAAAGAATTTATATACGTATACATGTAAAAAAGGAAACTATTGCAGACCTATCTCAGCCGTTTTCATGGCTGTAATTACAGCAACAAGGAGACACCAGAAGAGCACATCAGCACCTGGATTTTGGCGGAGCCAGGGTTGCCGGGGGCTGCGAGTGCCAAGATTCCTTCCCGGCCGGGATAATAGCGCCGAAAAGCTGTGGAATCAGATAAGTTTTTCATCCCCCGTCATGCATCCTCTCATGGACCGGGGAAGGCGGGGCTGCGTCCTTGAACGAGCGTGTCTTGTAAAACCCATGCGCGGAGGAGCCAGGTCGTGGCCCAGTTGCGCCCTTGGTTTGTTTCTGAGTCCGCTCAACAAACACAAGTCGCTGAATCGACCCGCAAGGTTGCTTGCGGAAGCAACACCGCCAATGAACTCTTGATGTCCCTTTTCGACAAGCGTGTTCGCGCCGGCAAGTTACCCGAGAACGTAGGATGGGAGCATACAAGGCACGAAGTCAAGTAAAAGACTCGGTCCGACAAGCGTTCCCCTCTTTTCATTAAAAACATCCTAGTTTAGTACAAGTCCATAGAGGATGAAAAACATGATAGAGAGGATTACATATTTTAAATACAACTAAGGCCCAAGGGCTTACAAATTGGAAGATAAGATGCCCGTAATTCCTCTCCTGTTTCTCTGTTCAGGAGTTAGGTCAAGGAGGACCCGGCAAGAGAAGCTTGCCGGGAAGGGCAAAAGGGGCGCCTAGGAGAGCTACGGCGCCGAAGACACCAAGAGAACTTCCGGGGCGGCCAGAGCTTGGCGGAGACGGAGGCGCCGGAGGCGAGCTTGAAGGCGAGGTGGTGGGACGTCGGCCTGGCCGACGAGGCTCCTCGCCCTCGTACTCGATTTGACGGCCTTGCCGCCACCCCTCTTCCTCTTCCGCAGCCTCCCACCCGGCCGCCCAAGGAGACGGCCCCGGGGAGTTCAGAAGGCCGGCGACCCGGATGATGGGGTCGCCGGTGGCGCGCGAGGCAGCATCCGACGCCTAGTCGGACCCGCCATCCTCGTCGTCGTCGTTGTCGCTCCCCTCCTCGTCACTCTCGCTCGAGGAGGGACCTTCGCTATCGGAGGAGCTATCCACACAGCATCTCGCCGGGTCCCGGAATCCCAAGACCTTGATGGCGAAGGTCGCCTCCATTAACTTGAAATGGAGGGTAAACCCCGCCGTCAAGCTGTGGATGCGGGCGAACGTCTTCCACCCTCGGTCGAAGTACATCACGCCGGGGGCTGGGGACACGACACTCACTCGAGTGCCGCTGATCCCGCAGCCCCTCATGCGCAACTCCATCACCTCGGCGGATCCGGTTCCATCAGCGCATGAACGGGGCCGGCAGCCGGAGGCGGCGGCGAGGCGCTCGGCGCAGCTTGATGAAGAACTCCCAGGGATCGTCTCCAGTATGGACCGCCTCGAGGAAAGGAGCCACCAGAGGAGACGGGGGAGGCACATCGCCACGACCGCCTCTCCCCCGACCGCCTCGACCGCGCCCTCGGCCTCGTCCGCGGCCTCGCCCCCTCCCTCTCCCCCTCGTGGCCGGCTCCGCCGCCACAGGTGCGGGATAGGGAGAAGTGCGCTGCCTAGAGGCGACCCTCGCCGCCACCGTCGAAGAACCAGGATTTCCTCCTTCCATGGCAGAAAGAAGAGCGGAAGCTGAAGACGAGGGGAGAAGAGGAAGTGTGAGACCATTGTGCTCCCCTTCCGCCCCTTTTAAAGGGCGAGGTGGGGGCTCAACCGCCCCGCCCAGCCAATCGGGAAGCAAGGAGGGCAGAGGGGCGGGGCCGACTGGCCATCTCCGCCCGTGACGGCTCGGTCTCCCACCTTCGCCGCCCACGACCCCCATGCATGAGCCACGTGGCGAGAAAGCGGGGCCGGAGCGACGGGTGAAGTGACCTCGCCCTGCACCGCGATCACGGGGGTGGATGCCCTAAAGACCGCACGCGCCACCCACGTCTCCCACGACGCCGCAATCGGCGCGTGCTGTTACGGGAGAGCGCGGTGGACACGGGGCCCGTTGCTGTGTGGACCAAGGCCGCGCGTGACCGTGCACTGACTTGGGCCTGGCCCAACAACGCTCGGCACCGTGTATGGCCCAGGCCCGGGGGCTCCTGTCGGTGTACTAAAGTAGGGGGCGCCTTAGTACCCCGAACTTGTGCACGGGCAGTCGTAGCACCCCGCGGCAAGGCTTGCCCGACGTCCGGCGAGGCTCCCCACCACTCTTTATCACTGCCATTCAAGAACAAAGTACCAGCCCGAGCGAAGGCCCGGCAAGAGGAGCTTGCGGGAGGGCTAACTATGGCATCACCGGAAAAGTTGCCGCGGCGCCCGTGCGCCCGGCAAGTTCGATGGCGGCAAGCTTGCCGCACGACAAAGGACATGACAAGACACTTGCAGCTGCAAGACTGCCACCAACTCCAGCGCACCCTATGACGCGTCATCACGAGCCGCCCCAAGAGCACGTGGTGGGATACTACGCAACCATGCGAGCGAGGTGGCAAGCGGAGTCGACAGAGGCGCCGTCGTGGCACCGGAGGCTCACCTAACGGTCCTCCACTTGCCTTTGTTAGGCGACGGATGGGCATTTAATGCCCTTGTCCCTGCCGTCGAGTTAGGTAGGGCACCTTTGTTGTCACTATTGTACCAACCTGCACTTTACGTTTATACCCCCCTCTTCCCACGCTGCCACTGTGGGTACCCCTTTAGACTATAAAGGGAGGCCCATGCGCACGAGAGGAGGTTGATTCGTCGACACCCAGAACACCACCATATGCTCGCACGTTCGAGCTAGATTCTATAACAACTCAGAGCAGCAGTAGGAGTGTTATCTCTCCGGAGAGCCCCGAAGCTGGGTAAAGATCGCCCGTCTCCTCGCGCGTTCTCGACCTCGATCTGCTCTGCGCGCGGCCCTCGCCCCCCTGCCGAACCAGAAGGGGCCCCCGAGTGCCCCATAGGTGCTCGAGGCCACGGATACGCGTCCGGACCCCGACACTAGTTGACTGGTCAAACTGTTTAGGTGGCACCTTTAGTTCATGTTATCTCTCTGGCTATGCGGGTCCGGGTCCAATCTGTCAGTGTGTGAAATAAAAAACTTATATTATTGGACGGAGGGACGTCGCACTGCATGCTACACCACGCACACAGCCCGCAACAATCTTGACGGACGTACGCGGCATGCACGGAGGGTCGGGCCTCTCGGCAGCGATGCGTGATGCGCCACTCTCGTCCCTGGTTGAACATACGCACGAACAATGGTGTGCAATAGACACAATGATCGATCTCATGATATATAGCTATACGTAGCATCCTCTCTAGCTCTTCATGGCATGAGGTGCTGCGGCAGGTTGTTGTGCGGTGGTGTTTGACGGCATGCTTTGTCTATGTATTACTCGTCGTATGGGTAGTATGAGATATTCCATGCATATGCAACAGTATGCAACCGGCAAATCGATCTAATGCCATTTGGACCGTCCATTTATGGGTTGAAGGGTCGAGATACATCAATACTACAACAGATTTTTGGTAGTATATTGATTAGTTAGGGGCATTATGGGCAGTTCACCGTTTATCTATCTGTTTATATCAATCTCGTGGACAGGTTCACGCATGCAGGTATGCTTCCCGCCATCGTCAAGCACTCATCTCATCCAAGTGCCCTCCCGCAACGAGCAGTAGTATTACTCCCCGTGATTCTTCTCGATAGGAAGTAAACACCGCTGCTTGCCTTCTTGTATGGTGTGGCCCGAGGTGAGCCGTAGTCGAAGTCGATTTTGAGCATATCGGCATGACACCGCGGGCTCCTGGTTCAAGGCCACACACTACCATGGCGTCAATCTCCAGCTTGATTCGCCCTATCGTCTACTCGTCCATCAACTCGATGAGGCCCAACGCCTTCATACAAAACGGTTTCTCCTCGTTACCGTCGTCCATGTCCGGCCGGCCAAGAAGCATCTCCGTGTCAGCAGAGAACACCATGAGCCGTATGTTGCCGGGGAAGAACTGAATGTTAGCACAGGCCCCGGCTCACATCACAGGTCTCGTTGAGGAAATTTATGTCTGCCAAAGAACGCACGAACGAAGAGCGACACAAATACACAAGGACGAGCGGGTTGACTGAGATCCTCGAGAAACTAGCACGCGCGCATGCACAAAGCTAGCTGCTGGATGGATTCTTCCAAAGGACAAGCACGTAAGAGCATCTCCAGCCGCGCCCCAAACAAGGCCCCCCAGGCGATTTTTCGGTCGCCGGCGCCAAAAATCGGCCCAGTCGCGCCCCCAAGGGCCGAGTTTTCGCCGGCTCGGGCCGAAATTGGCGCCGGCGGACCCAACCCGAACCCGACGCGCTGGGGGGCGCTCTGGGGCGCCGGGCGAATCGTTTTTGGAGTGAAGAGCCGCGGGCCCCCTTGCCAGCGACTCGACTCTCTTCTCGCCGCTTCGTCGTCCTCATCGCCTCGTTTCCCGCGGCGAATCAATGCCAAAGCTGCGCGCGCTGCCGCACCGGTCAGCCTTCATTGATGCCCCACGGGGGCGCAGTGAAGACCAGGCGACGCGCGTCCCCTCGCCCGCCACGCCTCCCGCCACCCGTAACGCGCCGGCCAAGCCTACCACGCGGCGTCTCCGCCTATATAAGCCGACAACCGACGCGCCGAAGACACGCACAGGTACTCCACCGCCGACGCTCCCATTTCTCCCCCTTCCTCCTCTCGCCGTCTCCAGTTCAGAAGAATGGCCGAGCGCTTCCCAAGCGACGGTGCGGCGGCGAATGGCTTCGCGCGCCGCCATCTTCACGAGGACGAGGCTCGCCTCCTTTTCGAGGCCGAGTACCTGGCCCCGCCGGACATGCGGGTGCCCGGGGCGTGGAGGATAAGCGCCGGCGGCGTGCCGTTGCCGCCACCACCACCCACCGAGGCGGCGCGGCGTGCGGAGATCGCACGTATTCGTGCGTCCCTGCTGCGGGCGGCGAGGGAAGGCCCGCGGTACACCTCGACAGCCCGCTCTAGGAGCCCTACATCCGCCGCCGCCACGCCGAGAAGCTCGAGGCGACGAACGGCGTTGTGCCCTCCAGCAGGCCCAACTCCGAGGGCCGGCGCCGGTGGTGCGGCGTGCCCGGCCGCACGTTGGAGGCCGTCCTCGAGTACATCGAGGACGGCAACACGCCGCGCCTCAAGTACCCCGCTCCCCCGTCCTTCTCACGCCGCCGTGGGAGCTCCTGGATGCCGAGGTGCATGGAGCGGCCCGGGGCGTCCTCCTCCTCGTCCGGCCGCTCGTCGGGCTCTTCCTGCGTCCGCCCCGTCAAGCCGGAGCCCCAGGACACGCTTGTCAGCGCGCACACCCGCAGCTCCAGCGTCTGCATCGGGGACTCAACCCCCCCTCCGGCCGCTTCGTCCTCGTCGAGCCCAAGCCGGAGCCCGGCCTCCCCGCGGAGTACGAGGAGATAGCCCGGCGCGGCTTCTCCAACGAGGATGCCCTGCAGTGGGCGTGGGACGGCTACCTCCGCGATGAGATGGTCCAGCAGTGCCGGGCCCTGGAGGAGATAGAAGCCCGCAAGCGTGGGCGCGAGGACGAGCACGGCGTCGTGATCCTCGACAGCGACGAGGACGAGGACGCCCCTGGACCGTCCAACCCGCCGCGCCAACCGGGGAAGGGATGCATCAGTTACGGCGGCAGCAGCGACTACACGCGGTTCTACAGCCTCCTCGGCATGTAGAACTGCAAGGGCGGGCGGCGGGCGGCGGGGAGCGGCGAGGTAGACGGCGAGGAGCGGCGATGGAGACAGCGAGCGGCAGCCCCTAGTAGTTTTTTCTTCTTTTTTTGTAAAATATGTTTAAATTTGAACAAACTCGCCGATGTTTGCGTTAAATTTAAGCCGTGTTTGCGCCGTATTCAACTTTTTCAAAAAATTATGGGCGCCGCAACTGGGGGACATCACGCCCCCAGTGCGCGGTTTAGCGCCGGTGCACCCCCAGGAGGCGATTTTTAGCCCCTCCTGGGGGGCAACGGTTGGAGATGCTCTAAACATTAGCACGTACGAATCGACTCCGCGCGGCCGGAGATGCAGGAGAAACTTGTGAATCGATTCCGCCGGGAGCCGGCCGGAGATGCAGGAGAAACGTATGCGAACCCGCTGATCTGATCTGAACACACTCACACGGCGTCGGGTGGGATGGGATTAATCTAGTTAATTAGATTATCATCATTAAAGAACAAATCTACTTTAATATAAAATAGTTTGATGCAAAAGAAAAGAATAATAAGAGATTGCTCGATGGGTTTAACACAGTAGAAAGTGCGTTCAATTTGCTAGCGCACATGCGTGTGCACTGTGCAGCAACAAGTTTCTAGTTTGATTCCCATCTATGCCTAATTTTCTTTATGTGATTTATTTATTTCCTCACTGACAGTTAGGAGCCACATAGAAAGAGAGAATGTGAGGTTTGACTGGTCAACTAGACAAAATAAAAAACATACGGTGAGACAGTGACCGTATAATCATCTAAAGTTGTATTTGGTGACCGTATTAATCGTATTCTTAAGTACAGTGACCAAAGTGGGCTATCGACACAAGTTCAATGACTACGAGTGCATTTTACTCCTACATCGCCATCGACAAGTTCACCAAGTGGGCGGAGGTGGAGGCCGTCTGCACCTTTCCGGCTGGCTCGGCAGTCAAGTTCATCAAGGGCCTCGTGAGCCGGTTCGGGGTTCCTAATCGCATCATCACCGACAATGGCTCGCAGTTCACTAGCAACATTTTCAAAACATATTGTGCTAACCTTGGAACGCAGATATGCTACGCCTCAGTGGCACACCCCAGGAGCAACGACCAAGCTGAGCGTGCCAACACGGAGGTCCAGAGAGGCCTCAAGGCAAGAACCTTCAATAAGAAGCTCGAGGCCTGTGACAGGGGCTGGCTAGACGAGCTCCAGTCCGTGTTGTGGTCCATCTGCACCACCGCGACCAAGCCAATAGGCGAGACCCCATTCTTCCTCGTCTATGGATCCAAAGCGCTTCTCCCACATGAAGTCAGGCATCACTCCACGCGGGTCTTAGCATTTGACGAGGCGCACCAGGACGCCACGCGGGGGATGGACATCGTGCTGGGGGAGGAACGTCGCCACCAAGCTTTGCTCCGAGCAGCGAGGTACCAGGAGGCGCTACGGCGGTACCAGTGCCACAACGTCCGCGCCAGAACGCTCGAGGTGGGCGATCTCATCCTGAGGTGGGTTCTCTCCAGGGAAGGGTTGCACAAGCTCTCGCCCATGTGGGACGGCCCGTTCAGGGTTGCCCGTGTCTCCAAGCCTGACGCCGCGCGCCTGGAGACGCAGGACGGGATCCCCATCCAGAATTCCTAGAACATCCAACACCTCCGGAAGGTCTACCCATGAAGCAAGGTCCCGTGCCTATGAAGGTCTCCGCTCGTGACACTCTCACGTAATAATGAATGGGGTTGTACACGCCCCGGAGTCTCCTGAGTGTCGTCTGTGGGCCTCATGGGTGCTTCCTCCCACGTCCTAGTGGCAGCACTTAGCTCCGCGCTGGTGAGAATACTAGACTAGGTGCCGGACATGACTGTTCATTTGCTTGCTTTCTGTAGCTGTTTGCAACTTCTTAATGGAATTTGGAATTTTCGCATTTTATTCGCCGAAGTTGGAATCTTTCTCCCCTTGCTTCGCTCACCTCTCAGCCTTGGCCCGGGAAGAGCGGCAGTTGCCTGTCACTCCTCCTCGCGCGTCCCGTGCACGGGGGCTGGGCAGGTGTGCACGTTTGGATTTGTCCACACGCAAGCACACCTCGCCGTGCTTCGGTTTTCTTAATCCTTGCAAGACGCTCTCGAATGAGCTCGTTGACATGTGCGGCCTCTTAAGTCCGTGCCCCCCGGGCAGCACAATGCGGTGCACTAAGCTGCAACTAACCCTTGCCTGGGGGCTCGTGCAAGGAACAACAAGGCGCCCCGTCAAGCTTTCTAATAACACTGCAGCTCCACAATGTCTCCTAAGGCCGACAGCTCCTGAGTTGTCAGGAAGGGAGCTTTGTTAGACGCCGAAGGGCGCGCCCTCGTGAGATGGGAAACTACCGTAAGTATATCAAGCTAAGTTACCCTAACCACACCTACTCGAAACACAGATATCACGACATAACATCAAAATAATAAACATAGCATAGTGGCATAAGTGCCATGGTTCATTACACGCTCGGCCGGGCTGTCTACTTTTTTTCAAAATGCAGGAGAAAGGAAAGGTTAAAAAAAGCGAGTCGCGCGCCTGCGGCAGCTCTTGAGGCTAGGCTCCAACAATGCCCGAAGCTCAGTCCGAGCCTTCCACCCGCTTTACCGGAACACGACGGCGAGATGGCCCATCGCCTTCCCCGATCCGAGCTCGGCAGTGGGGTGGCTGATCATAGCCGCCGCTGCTAGTGCTCTCACCGGAGGAGTAGCCGCCGCCACTGGGACTGGCGCGATCGCCGCCAAGGGCAAGCTCACCCTCGTCATCGTCGCGGTCGTCGTCAAGGCCAAGCTCATTGTCGCTGCTGCTGTCTTCGAGGCAGCACCCCGCGCGGCGGCCGTCTTACCCTAACACCCTCACATAGAGGGTCCGAGGCCATCGTACTTGAAATGGAGGGTGCGCCTCCTACTCAGGCCGGCGTTGACCCTGACTCTAGCGCACAAGGCCCTGCTACAGCAGCCATCCACCTGCAACCAGAGTCATCAAGCCCCGCAGTCGGATGCACGCCCGCGAAGAAGTGTGAGAGCGGGAGCCTGGTGCCCGTGGGCCTCTCTGACCGCACGAGGAACTCCGGGAACACGTCGGCCAAATGGAAGCGCGACCGAGGAGGTCGGGCAACCATGGCGCGCCTTCCCTCATCGCAGAAGATACCCCGGCCTCGGCGCCTCCCACCGCAAGAAGAAGTGCCGCTGCGGCTGCCGGAGGCAGCTTGCTCTTGGAGGAGTGTGCCTGCACCCCTGGGGGACCACCGCCGGGGTCGTAGCGTACTTGCGGGGACGTCCGCGGCCCCTCTTGGGCGGTGGCGAATCCGGCCCCTCCTTGGGGGCCTTCCCCTTCTTAGCGGCAGAGAACTTCCTCATAGAGGCCATGAGGACTTCAGCAAGACGGTGAGACGAGGAAGAAGAAGGAGCATGCAGCAAGAAGATGGAGATGGATAGGGGGGGCTCCACCTCTCCCCTCATATATAGCCGGAGGGATGCCAACCGCCGGCCTCCACAATCCCACGCAATGATGGTTTTTCTCAGCATACAATAGAGTCTCGTCAAGTCGAATGATTGCCGAGGCAGCATGGGGAAGCGGAGACGCCCACGTCCAATCAATCGTCACGCGTTGACCAAGGCCGCATGCGGTTAGGGCCTGCGGTGCTCCGCACTTGCCCTTTGGCTTCTCCTCGAAGCCAAGTTCGGCGCGCCTTGGGCCTGGGGAAACTATCGGAGTTCTCGGAACGGGGGTACTCAGACTTGCCTACCTACGGCCCATGGCGTGGCTCCATTAGCGGGCTGGTATGGCCCAGCTTCAGCATCGACAAACTCAAGACCCTCGCGAGGGGCCAAGCCTCGAGAGGCGGACAACGCCAAGACCTCCACAAGGAGCGGCCTCCTCAGGCTAGCTCCTGAGGAGCATACATTCCTATGCAAACCTCACCTTGCGAGGTTCGGATTACATGAGCCATGACGACGAAGGCTAGGTGGGTGCCAGTGGGCGCAGTGTACCAGTTTCCTCTTCAGTGCTAAAGAGGCAAGCGCAGGCGCGGAATCCCAAGGAATCAGCCAAAGGTTTCCATTCTGGTGCAACAAGACCAAGACCGCCAAGATGAAAGGATGGAGGTCATCGCCGAGCCCACCACGGCGTCACGAGCAAAGGCTTCCATAGGCAAAGACTACTTTCGTCAGGATAGCATGTACTAGTTGTCTCCCTTCAAATTTGGCCGTTGTGGGATCCCTTCCCGCCTTCATTTTGGGAAGAGGACCAAGGCCACTATAAATAGGACCTAGCCACTACCATAGACGAGGGACGAGACCGGATCGGATCTATTCCATCCTCACACTCACTAGCTCACCCAAGCCCAAGAACACTCCTCCTCCTGAGGTGGTTCTCCCACTGTACTAATTCATCCTCAACCCTCAAGGCCAATCCACCACAAAGCAGGATTATGGTTTTACACCGCAAGGTGGACCAAACCTGGGTAAAATGTTGTGTCCCATTTCCTTCCAGTTCATTGAGCTAGGCCATGAGATTGACGAGTAGGCAGACTGAGGAGGTTGAGTTCTTCGCACGCACCCCAGAGTTTGAACCTCTCAAGGGTCTGCGGAACCTGAAATCTGACAAGTTGGGATGGTAGTCTTATATGGAGTTTCATAATTGGTGTTAGCAGGGTGAACATTAGTCAGGATCGTGACTTTGCTAATTCAAATGTGAGGTCCATAACCCATTGATCACCAATGCTGTAACACATGAATCATGTCTCATACTGTCCATGTGACATGAACAACATGGTCGATCAACCTTTTCGAAAGAACGGGTGAACTAGGTAAATACTACTTATAAGGAATGCATAAATGTGGCACAACACATGACTGGTTGGGATGGTAGTCTTATATGGTGTTTCATAATTGGTGTTACCAGGGTGAACATTAGTCAGGATCCTGACTTTGCTAATTCAAATGTGAGGTCCATAACCCATTGATCACCAATGTTGTAAGACACATGAACCATGTCCCTTACTGTCCATGTGACATGAAGAACGTGGCCGATCAACCTTTTCAAAAGCACATGTGAACTAACTCTACAAATCATCTGTAGTGTGTTGTCTACATCATGGAGAACAAGTGCACACTAGATGGTAGTCTCTCAGTAGGTGTTTCATAACGATTGTACATATTAGGTGCTATTTTTGTGAGCATTGGTCAAGATCGGGCTTGGCAAGTTGAAATGTGAGGTTCATAATCTTGATATGACCAATGTTTCAAAACATGATCCATGTCCATTACGTTGCATGTCACATCCACGACGAAAAATGTTCATAACACAAGCGACATAGGTGATCAAACTTTTCGAAAGCACACATCAACCAAACAACTGAGACTTGGAGTGAGACATTTTGACCTCACTAATATGAAGAAGCAATGCTCACACAACGTTCAGATGGTAGACACGTTAGGTGTTGCATAAATATCGTGACTTGGCCAGTTGAAATGTGAGGTTCATAAACTTGTGGTGAATGAATCGACTCAAATTTTTGGGTTCCCTCCATTATTTCATTTCCACCGCCCCCATCCACCCCACCCCCAATTTTACCCCTTCCCACCCTATTTTCTAGTTGTCCCAATAAATTTTCCCCACCCCACCCTCTAAATATCTCGTTACTTCTTCACAACTACCCCCGTACATAACTTCACACTTTCGCCTCATCTCCATTGTCTCCTCTAGATCTAGATCCCTCCCGGCGGTAGGTTTCCCTTCCTAGTGCCGGCATATGACATGATAAAAGGAGATCACCGCCTTTCCATCGCCCGCAAGGAAATGCTACCGGCATGCACAAGGCCTTTCCATAAAGGTAACAAATATTTCCTCCTCTTTCAACACCCAAGCCCATCTAGATTTCTATGGTTCACTCATATTGGTAGTTTTACCTTCAATAAAAAAATAAATTGAGGGTTTTTATTAGGTTGTTTGGTGCGTGTGTTATAGATCTGGTAGCATCTTGTTATTCTAGTTGCGTTATAGTCCTAAACCCGGCTTTCCCCTCCATAAGAGGGAACGAAGGAGTTTTCTTTCTAACTGCTCATCTAGAAAGCAGTCAGACCTGTCTCTACGCCGCCCCTCCCGCTGCGCTCACCACCACCATGTCGTATCAGTCGACACCGAAATACGACCCCTCCTAGGCCCTCCCACCTCCGACGAATCTTTGAATCGGCCGGAGCCCACCCCAAATGGCATGATCCGACCCTCCTAGAAAGTCGTCGCCGATTCGTATGGCAGATCCACGATAAGGCACACAGTTGAGCTGCCCCCGATGCGGCGACGACGCCCTTTCATGCTCCTTCGATGCCGAACTGCCAATGCCGCTGCCGAAGAAGTACCACAGCGTGCAGCAGAGGCCATGGGGGATGTGGGCGTCAGAAATCAGAGACACTGACACAGGCGTCCGGTTTTGGCTGGTCTCCCACCAATCGACGGAGCTCGCAGCGATGGTGTACGACACCAAGGAGGTGGCATTGTACGGCTGCAAAGCGAAGCTGAACTTCCCAATCGTCATGCCCAATGTGTTGACGCCCATTGAAATCGACCACCGAGTGGTATCCAGATGCGAGAACCGGGAGGTGTTTGAGCAGCTCAAGGTGGCACGCGCAGACGAAGATTACATGGTGGACATCCGACAGATGTATCTGCTACGTCTTGATCATGCGTTGGTTTTCCTTGAAGACGAAAGGGTGATGCAGCAATAGTAGCGTAAGTATTTCCCTCAGTTTTGAGAACAAAGGTATCAATCCAGTAGGAGGCTCCTCAAAAGTCCCATGCACCTACACAAACAAACAAAGAACTCGCAACCAACACAATAAAGGGGTTGTCAATCCCTTCACGGCCACTTGAGAAAGTGAGAACTGATAGAGATAGTATGATAAGAAAAATATAGTTTTGGTATTTTATAATATAGATTGGAAAAGTAAAGATGCAAATAAAAGTAGATTGAAAGCTTATAAGATAAAAGATAGACCCTGGGGGCCATAGGTTTCACTAGTGGCTTCTCTCAAGATAGCATAAGTATTACGGTGGGTGAACAAATTACTGTCAAGCAATTGATAGAAAAGTGAATAATTATGAGATTATCTAGGCATGATCATGTATATAGGCATCACGTCCGCAACAAGTAGACCGACTCCTGCCTGCATCTACTACAATTACTCCACACATCAACCGCTATCCAGCATGCATCTAGAGTATTAAGTTCATAAGAACAGAGTAACGCATTAAGAAAGATGACATGATGTAGAGGGATCCAAATGTAATTTTCTTTATTGTGGCATGAATGTTCAGATCCAAATGATTCAAAATAAAAGTTCATATTGACAAAATAAATAGTAATACTTCAAGCATACTAATCAAGCAATCATGTCTTCTCAAAATAACATGGCCAAAGAAAGTTATCCCTACAAAATCATATAGTCTGGCTGTTGCTCTATCTTCATCACACAAAGTATTTAATCATGCACAACCCCGATGACAAGCCAAGCAATTGTTTCATACTTTAGTAATCTCAAACTTTTTCAACTTTCACGCAATACATGAGCATGAGCCATGGACATAGCACTATATGTGAAATAGAATGGTGGTTGTGGAGAAAACAAAAAGGGAGAAGATAGTCTCACATCAACTAGGCGTATCAACGGGCTATGGAGATGCCCATTAATAGATATAAATGTGAGTGAGTAGGGATTGCCATGCAACGGATGCACTAGAGCTATAAATGTATGAAAGCTCAACAAAAGAAACTAAGTGGGTGTGCATCCAACTCGCTTGCTCATGAAGACCTAGGGCATTTTGAGGAAGCCCATCATTGGAATATACAAGCCAGGTTCTATAATGAAAAATTCCCACTAGTATATGAAAGTAACAACATAGGAGACTCTCTATCATGAAGATCATGGTGCTACTTTGAAGCACAAGTGTGGTAAAAATGATAGTAGCATTGTCCCTTCTCTCTTTTTATCTCATTATTTTTTCTTTTTTTTCTTTTCTTTTTTTCATTGGCCTTTCTCTTTTTTTGGCCTTTCTTTTTTTTTCTCTTTTTTTATAAAGTCCGAATTCTCATCCCGACTTGTGGGGGAATCATAGTCTCCATCATCCTTTCCTCACTGGGACCATCGCTCGTCCCTGACCACCACTCATAAGGAAGACGATCAATAAATAAAATTGTGCTCCAACTTCATCACAAAGCGGTTCACCATACGTGCATGCTACGGGAATCACAAACTTCAACACAAGCATTCTTTAAATTCATAATCACCCAAATATCATAACTTTAATATCACTACCTCCATATCTCAAAACAATTATCAAGTATCAAATTGATCATAGTATCCAATTCACTTTCTATGATAGTTTTTATTATACCCAACTTGGATGCCTACCATTCTAGGACCAATTTAATAACCATAGCAAATACCATGCTGTTCTAAGAGACTCTCAAAATAATATAAGTGAAGCATGAGAGATCAACAATTTCTTCAAAATTAAGCGACCACCGTGCTCTAAAAGATATAAGTGAAGCACTAGAGCAAAAACTGTCTAGCTCAAAAGATATAAGTGAAGCACATAGAGTATTCTAATAAATTCTAATCAAGTGGGCTTCTTCCCAAAAAATGTGTACAGAAAGGATGATTGTGGAAAACTAGAAAGCAAAAACTAATATCATACAAGACGCTCCAAGCAAAACACATATCATGTGGCGGATAAAAATATAGCTCCAAGTAAAGTTACCAATGAACGGAGATGAAAGAGGGGATGCCTTCCGGGGCATCCCAAGCTTATGATTTTGGCTATTCTTGAATATATTGGGGTGCCATGGGAATCCCCAAGCTTAGGCTTTTGCCACTCCTTATTCCATAGTCCATCAAATCTTTACTCAAAACTTGAAAACTTCACAACACAAAACTCAACAGGAAATCTCATAAGCTCCGTTAGTGAAAGAAAGAAAAAACCAACACATAAGGTACTTGTTCGCACATGAACACGTCACCGTGTACCCTCGACACCGGGGGTGATGCACCGCAGCTCACGCCGAAGGAGACCCGCCGGAAGCGCGGTACGCAAGACAATCCGGCGGGCGCTTTTGTAGACCCGAAACCCCACACGCCCGGGAGGGACCCCGTCAGGGCGCGCGGCGGCTATGGGCTGCCCTAGGTTGACCTGATCGCCCCTAGGGCCTCGAGGTTCGCCGCCCTGCAATGAAGAAGAACGAACGAAGAACGAGGAAGAAGAAGAACAAGGGAGAATGTAAAAGTAAAGGTAAAAGATGTAGGTAGATTTGTTTGATTGTGTGTTGTTGTTCAATCGGCCGTCACCTCTTGTCTATATAAGAGGCGGGTGGACTTCCTGTACAAGAAAAGGACTTGTCTAGCCGTCCAAATCATCAAAATCTAATAAAACACGGACTATTCACGACCCCCGGCCTGGATGTCCGGCTCAAGGCCCGGATGATCCGGCCTAGCCCAGTTTTTTTACAGCAGCTCACTGTTTTGGTTCTAGAATCCTCATACAACCTCGTATTTGGACTTTTTTTATGTCCAAATCAACCGTCTCGACGAGACGCACAACTTTCATGTTGAACACTTTTTCATCCGAGGCCATCTTGAGGGTGTTTCGGGCCATTTTCTAAAGTCTGCAGCATAAAAACGTGTCCGGGCACCCGGACGATTGCCCGGATTGTCCGGCCTTTACCCGGATCATCCGGGAGTTGATCCAGATCATCCGGCTTCAACTTTTAGCTTCTGTTGTTTTGATCAATTTTTCGGCCCTCGGCCGGATGATCTGGACCCCGGTCCGGATGATCCTGCCATACAGTACTGCAGCGCACAGTTTTGGCTGTAACTTTTGCATACGAACTTGGATGGGGACGATTATATCAAAATCGTCCGTCTCGACGAGATGAAGAACTTTGCAGTTGTAACTTTTTCCATCCGAGGTCTTATTAATTAGCTTTCATGCCATTCTTTAATCAGGTGTCAACACGGGTATCTCCGAAATTGTCATATCTTTTGCATCTGAGCTCCTTTTTGGTCCATCTTCATATTTATTTCGATCATCTTGACGAAGGCCATAAAATGGTGACATAACTCATAATTTTAACCTCATTCCATTATAGACTCAAGTCACTCTTTCCGATCATGCCATTTTTGAGCGTCAACACATGCCCCCCTATTTTTCGGCAAAGGTAGTATGCCGAAAAATAACTTGTACCGTGTTGGTTCTAAGGACGATGTCAACACTCCATCGGCCACTTCGCATGTGCTTAGAGTGATAAATATATACCGGCTATTTTTTTGAGGCAGATTCTTGATGCAAACTTGGGTGAAACCTTCTCAACTTCATTAACAATCCCATAGATATGTATCTCAAGGTCATTCTCCAAACCATATTGCTCACCCTTTTGCTAGGATTTTGCAAATAATCAACAATAAACTTTCTTCAATCCTTACTTTTTGTCTACATAAAAAATCATTAGTGGCCGAAGCGATGGACTTCGATTCAGCCTTACCTATGTTGACGAGACTAAGCATCGGCTATTGAATGAAATACAATACACCATGATTAACATAGTAGCTGGATGCTTGCTGTGCCAACTCTTTTGAATTGTCATGCCTAGAAATATGAACAGTTTTAAAGCAACCAAGGTAAATTTTGCATCTAGGCATACCTCAAGATAAACTACAAGTGATTCGTCAAAACATTCATAACCCTTGGATATTTGTTGCATTACTCATAACGAATCACCAAAAGCCTCAATATGTTTAGCACATATGGCAAAAGTTCCAAACCGAATAACATAGCATATTCGGCTTTGATTATTGTGCAATAAATATTTTAAGAGGCATGAGGCTTCACATAACAGCACCATATGGAGATATATAAACAACACCAACACCATGGCCATTGTTATGAATTCAACCATCGAAACATAATCTCCATAGCACTAGAGAGACAAGGTTAATATCACTTAACATGTACCTTGTCTCGGTTCCAATTGAACTAAGGACGATGTTAGAATTTCACACCGGCCATGATCGGATAGTTTCTTAGGACGATAGTTAATTATCAGCCATTATCATGAGGTCCATGTAGAATTCATCCATTAAAGCATGTATAGCCAAAATAAACAAATAAATAGCAATAAAATATTTCGGCCCCTTTGTCTTAGCAATAAAAATGTAACTAACCAAATGTATAGTGATTTGGTAATACTCTGTCATGATATGGAAAATTATGTTGCATCCATGGACCAAAATAAGTCCATGGAGGGTAACTGATCATACCTGTGGATGAATTCCATGGCAAAGGCATCAATGGCATTGTTGAAGAAAATGGATGATGTGCTAACCGAAGATTTTGATGTTGTGATGCGCACCTTTGGCTTAATTGTTTGTTGCTTTCATTATTTTCCTTCTTCACTTTTATTGTAGTTGTTGCAACAGAAGCATGCACATCATTTTTGTCTTGATTGATCTTCTTGGGAACCCATGCCATGTTCTTCTTTTTCAGCTCTTGTGCACTAAGATTTTATAATTTCTTCTTTTGCCAATATGATAAGCCGAGTGGGCATCTCGGCTGTGATTCTGTTTTGACCAACGGCAATTCTTTCTTGGCCTTGTGCACTCTCAACTTCTTTTCTTCGGATTTGGCACTTTGTCTCTCAATAATTGGTTGCTTCATCTCATTAACTTTAGTAGCCAATGTCAGCACTTTCATTGGCTCTTTTTCATTTGAGATCAAATCTGAAGTAGCACTCTTACGACCATCTCTTTTAACGCGGTAGACTTGTTTGACTACCTCCTTCTTGTTCGTTGAGCTCCGGACCGATTCCTTATGATTGAAACGGTCTTTAACATGTGATTGTTCAAATGTTGTTTTTCGTGGAGCTGCATAATATTGGTGAGATGTTCTAAAATAAGATGGAGAGTGTTCCCTTGTATCATACCTGTCCCATGATGGATATGGATCTACATGAGCATAGGGAGGCATCCATGGCTTTGGCATTGGCGGCCCAAAATAAGGATATGAATATGTTGCATTAAAATTATCACTTTGCCAATACCAATCCTCATATTTGCGCCTTGGGGGTGATCTTGGTTTCTTTGCATGATTTGGCCGATAAGCATTCTTCTCTTCACTCTTCTTTTGATATTTATCCAATAGTTCAGCGAAGGTGATTTTTGATCTCTTACACTTGCGCTTATTCCGGCCTTTGTTTTCTTTTGGTTTGCTTTCATCGATCATTAGATTTGCTTGCTGCCCCCCAGTCCTTGGCGTCTCCATTGTAGCTTCGATGGAACTCCCGCCCTCAAGATTATGCTCGTTGTGCTCTTCAACAACTTCTTTACTTGAAAGCTTGATCCCATCACCTGTAGCTTTTACATTCTTTTTAAATGGATCGGCTTGAAGCAGCCGATGTAAAAACTTTTTGCCATCGGGACCAATCGGAATAGACTGGTCATCTCTTGGTGTTTCAACAAACTTCAATCGTCCTTTTTCAATGGCCGATTTAACTATTTGACGAAACATGTTGCAATCCTCAAAATTATGCTTGGACGAATCATGCAACTTACAATACATTCGTCCTTGGATTGATGGCTTAACATGGTGATCAAGAATTGTAATGTAATTATTTTTCAGCAACAAATCAAATATTTTATCACACATGCTTGAATTGAAAGTATACTTCTTGTTTCCTAGCCGATCTTGCTGTTTGAACGGCTTTGGAGATAAGAAAACGAATGGTTCAAATTTGGAATCTCCCCATTCGGCTATACATTGTCTTTTCCACTCTATCTCCGGTGTCTTTAGATAAGATATTATATTAGCATCGGATTTCTCAAAAGAAATTAACCTTGGCTTTAAATGTCTGAAACGAAAATATTTAGAACGCACATGTCTCAATTGAGACCAAGTGCAAGCCAAGTAAGAAATAAGCAAAGCTACCCAACTAGATATGAACTTTAGATAAAGCAACGGGGAAAGCTTTGGCCGCAACAATAAGTCATTATCGGTCTTTATAAATGGTGTAATGGTTTGACCGATATGTTCCGTAACAATTTTATTGCTAACCCGTAAATTACCCTTCTTCATTGGTCTTTCAAAATTACTTATGAGGATTTTTCTTATAGATGCATCAATAATGAAGTTGTGACCAAATCTGAAAATAGGTAAATTACTCTCTATGCATACCTCTTCAAATATGTTGGGAGAGCATGATGGTGGTGCCACTTGAAGAACATCTTGCTCCATCTTTGGATGGCTCCCAAACACCTTGTCATTATCTTTTTCTTGATTCCGTGCATCATTTCTTCGAAGATCCATGTCAGCCAAACTTTGTTCGGCTACTTGTTCTTGTCCTTGAGGCTTGTCAATTTCTATGGCACGGAACTCATAGGGCAGGAAGTAGGTTCCATTGACTTCGGAAAAATCAAGTATGGCTGTTTTGCTATGCTTTCCATGCCCTTTCTCAATAATGCTTGCCTCTTTGGATTTGATGGACTCAGAATATATACTACTTGATTCAACTTTTCTAATAACCGAACTTTCTTTGTTACCTGAATCAACAACTTTATCTTTTTGAATTTGCAAGGCTTCTCGCTCTCGTCTAATTTTAGCCCACATCTCAGCTTGGCGAGCTTTAAACTTTTTTATCTCAATTTCCATCCACTCGTCATGAGATTGCCCCCCAATACTTTGAGACTCTTTCGGCAATGAGGTGCCGAAGCTTTGCGATTGTTTAGGTGGTACACTAGATGGTACAACACTGGGCGACTGCATCATTTGCACAACTCTAGCTTTTACTGCAGCAAAATCATGAGGTTTCCCGCCTTCTATTAGTTCCTGTCGAATGGAGTTGCGCAAATCCCAAGAGAATGTAAGCTTGTTCTCAACCACCCAGTCTGGATATGGTTGCCCCCCAATGCTTTTAGACTCTTTCGACAATGAGATGTTGCCGAAATTCTGTAATTGTGTAGGGGGGACATGATATGCCACAGTAGTAGGTGAAGGCATTTGTGCTCCTGCAGAAGTTTCACTTATTCGGCCATGACCATTAAGGTGCGGAGCCGAATAATGGACATCAACAGTTGCGTATGGTGCCAAAAAACTAGTAGCATGAGGTGTAGCATATGATGTTTGAGGGTAATTGACCGAATAACTAGTAGTAGCATGGTCAACTCCCCTATCCACCAGCATGTTTGGATTAACATGTTGCAAATTAGTTGCCGATGAATAAAAAGATGAAACACTATGTTGCATGCCATTGAAAGATCCTACATGGGGTGTTTCTACTTGATTAACCGAACTCATCATGTTATTCATTGGCATATAGATTTGTGGGGTTGCCGATGCATGGGAGTTGGGATACATATGTTGCATGTTGCTAAAATTATATAAAGTTGAAGCATGAAGATTATTCAGAATCGGCTGTTGCACATAATTAGATGCATGATTGATAAAACTAGGGCTAGCCGATACATTATGTTCATTAGACGATCTAGCAACAACATATGCATTATTTGCATCTACATAAGTGAATCGAGTATTCATCTTACCTTTGTAGATCGCAAACCCTAGATGACGATCTCTTCATAGCAAGAACAGGCCGGAGACCGTTCAAAGCTTCGTCCCCAGCGGTGTCGCCAAAAAGTGTGTTCGCACACGAACACGTCACCGTGTACCCTCGACACCGGGGGTGATGCACCGCAGCTCACGTCGAAGGAGACCCGCCGGAAGCGCGGTACGCAAGACAATCCGGCGGGCGCTTTTGTAGACCCGAAACCCCACACGCCCGGGAGGGACCCCGTCAGAGCGCATGGCGGCTATGGGCTGCCCTAGGTCGACCTGATCGCCCCTAGGGCCTCGAGGTTCGCCGCCCTGTAATGAAGAAGAACGAACGAAGAACGAGGAAGAAGAAGAACAAGGGTGAAGGTAAAAGTAAAGGTAAAAGATGTAGGTAGATTTGTTTGATTGTGTGTTGTTGTTCAATCGGCCATCACCTCTTGTCTATATAAAAGGCGGGTGGACTTCCCGTACAAGAAAAGGACTTGCCTAGCCGTCCAAATCATCAAAGTCTAATAAAACACGGACTATTCACGACCCCCGGCCCGGATGTCCGGCTCAAGGCCCGGATGATCCGGCCTAGCCCAGTTTTTTGACAGCAGCTCACTGTTGTGGCTCTAGAATCCTCATACGACCTCGGACTTGGCCGTATTTTATATCCAAATCAACCATCTCGATGAGGTGCACAACCTTCATGTTGAACACGTTTTCATCCGAGGCCATCTTGAGGGTGTTTCGGGCCGTTTTCTAAAGTCTGCAGCAGAAAAACGTGTCCGGACACCCGGACGATTGCCCGGATTGTCCGGCCTTTACCCGGATCATCCGGGAGTTGATCCAGATCATCCTTCTTCAACTTTTAGCTTCTTTTGTTTTGGTCAATTTTTCGGCCCTCGGCCGGACGATCTGGAGCCCGGTCCGGATGATCCGGCCATACAGTGTTGCAGCGCACAGTTTTGGCTGTAACCTTTGCATACGAACTTGGATGGGGACGATCTTTATATCAAAATCGTCCATCTCGACGAGACAAAGAACTTTGCAGTTGTAACTTTTCCCATCCGATGTCTTCTTAATTAGCTTTCATGCCATTCTTTAATCAGGTGTCAACACGGGTATCTCCAAAATTGTCATATCTTTTGCATCTGAGCTCCTTTTTGGTCCATCTTCATATTTATTTTGATCATCTTGACGAAGGCCATAGAATGGTGACATAAACTCATAATTTTAACCTCATTCCATTATAGACTCAAGTCACTCTTTCCGATCATGCCATTTTTGAGCGTCAACAGTATTGTAATGAACTCATTATTTATTTATATTGGTGTTAAACCTACTGTATTCCAAGTTCTCTATGGTTCATACCACTTAATACTAGCCACAGATGCATCAAAATAAGCAAACAACACACGAAAAACAGAATCTGTCAAAAACAGAACAGTCTGTAGCAATCTGTAACCCACGAATACTTCTGGAACTCTAAAAATCCTACAACCATATGAATTCCTGGGAAATTTGTCTATTGATCTACAGCAAAAAGAATCAACGCAAAATCACGTTTCTCTGATTTAACAAAACTAATTTCGTGCACGCAAAGTTTCTGTTTTTCAGCAGAATCAAATTAACTATCACCATAGGTTATCCTATAGGTTCTACTTGGTACAAACACTAATTAAAACATAAAAACACATCTAAACAGAAGGTAGAAGCAAGATTTATTACTAAACAGAAACAAAAACAAAAAACACAAATAAAATTGGGTTGCCTCCCAACTAGTGCTATCGTTTAACGCCCCTAGCTAGGCATTGATAATTTTAATGATGCTCACATGAAAGACAAGAATTGAAGCGCAAAGAGAGCATCATGGAACACGTGACAAACACATCTAAGTCTAACATACTTCCTATGCATAGGCATATTATAAGCAAACAAATTTGCAAGGCAAGCAAAAACTAGCATATGCAAGGAAGAAGAAAGAGACGATAGCAATCTCAACATGACGAGAGGTAATTTAGTAACATGAAAATTTCTACAACCATATTTTCCTCTCTCATAATAATTACATGTAGGATCATAAGCAAATTCAACAATATAGCTATCACAAAACATATTCTTAACACGATCCACATGTATGCAAAGTTGACACTCTTCCAAAATAGTGGGATTAACATTAACTAAAGTCATGACCTCTCCAAACCCACTTTCAATAATAATGCAAACACAATTATCAATCTCAGATTCATCATGGGGCTTAAATAAATTTTCAAGATCAAAAGAAGAATCACCCCAATCATGATCATTGCAACAAATAGTAGTCATAGCGAAACTAGCATCCCCAAGCTTAGGGTTTTGCATATTATTAGCACAATTGACATCAAGAGAATTTACAGTAGAATCATTGCCATCATGCTTTTCGTCGAAGGAACTATCAAGTATGGGTGCAATAGCAACGATCTCATGTTTAAGATAAGGAATTATAGCAAATTCGTCTTCAAAAATATTGGCATCATGGCCACAAGAATAGCAAACATCATATTCATCAAGGGATATTTCAATCAAATCATCGGGATCAAAATTATCTAAAGATTCATGCATATCATTATTTTCTTTAGAAGCAACGGTCATTCTTTCAATAAATTCTTTGACATAGACATTATGAGCATAGTTTTCATAGCAATATTCAAGTATGTCAAAATTTTCAAATTCGTAAAGAGTAATATCATACTTTTCAATCAAGGAAGCAACTTCATAAGAACCCTTAAAAGCAACAAATTCTTCAATTTGTTCGATATCATAGTAACTATAAACACCCTTTGCATAAGAAGATAAGATTTCATTTTCATTAAACTCACATAGGTAGGGAAGGTGTTTTTTAGGGTTCTTAGAGCAACAAGTAATATCACAAATTTCACAAAGATTCCAAGCATAACACGGCAAACAGTTTATTTGATCCCATAAGAGTACACCTTTTTGTGACACACGATGACGCACAAAATGAGCATGCTCATCTAAAGATTTCCCATCAACTAGGCTAGTAGGGGTTTCAGCACGAGCGCATAAGGATCAAAGATGATCCAAGTAGAACACTTTAAGTGAATCCATATCAATAGATTTTTAGCAAGCAAAGATGCAAGCAAATAGAAGGCACAAGCAAACATAAGATTGAACGGAAGAAGGGCGAATAAAACGGCAAGGGTGAAGTGGGGGAGAGGAAAACGAGAGGCAAATGGCAAATAATGTAAATGCAAGGGAGATGAGTTTGTGATGGGTACTTGGTATGTCTTGACTTGAGCGAAGACCTCCCCGGTAACGGTGCCAGAAATCCTTCTTGCTATATCTTGAGCTTGCGTTGATTTTCCTTGAAGAGGAAAGGGTGATGCAACAATAGTAGCGTAAGTATTTCCCTCAGTTTTGAGAACCAAGGTAACAATACAGTAGGAGACTCCTCAAAAGTCCCACGCACCTACACAAACAAACAAAGAACTCGCAACCAACGCAATAAAGGGGTTGTCAATCCTTCAGGCCACTTATAAAGTGAGATCTGATAGAGATAGTATGATAAGATAAATATATTGTTGGTATTTTATAATATAGATTGGAAAAGCAAAGATGCAAATAAAAGTAGATTGAAAGCTTATATGATAAAAGATAGACCCGGGGGCCATAGGTTTCACTAGTGGCTTCTTTCAAGATAGCATAAGTATTACAGTGGGTGAACAAATTACTGTTGAGCAATTGATAGAAAAGCGAATAATTATGAGATTATCTAGGCATGATCATGTATATAGGCATCACGTCCGTGACAAGTAGACCGACTCCTGCCTGCATCTACTACTATTACTCCACACATCGACCGCTATCCAGCATGCATCTAGAGTATTAAGTTCATAAAGAACAGAATAACACATTAAGAAAGATGACATGATGTAGAGGGATAAACTCATGCAATATGATATAAACCCCATCTTTTTATCCTCGATGGCAATAATACAATACGTGCCTTGCTGCCCTTATTGTCACTGGGAAAGGACACCACAAGATTGAACCCAAAGCTAAGCACTTCTCCCATTGCAAGAAAGATCAATCTAGTAGGCCAAACCAAACTGATAATTCGAAGAGACTTGCAAAGATAACTCAATCATACATAAAAGAATTTAGAGGAGATTCAAATGTTTCTCATAGATAAACTTGATCATAAACCCACAATTCATCGGACCTCGACAAACACACTGCAAAAAGAGTTACATCGAATAGATCTCCAAGAAGATCGAGGAGAACATGGTATTGAGATCCAAAAAGAGAGAAGAAGCCATCTAGCTAATAACTATGGACCCAAAGGTCTGTGGTAAACTACTCACAACTCATCGGAGGGGCTATGGTGTTGATGTAGAAGCCCTCTGTGGTCGATTCCCCCTCCGGCGGAGCGCCGGTGAAGGCTCCAAGATGGGATCTCACGGATACAGAACGTTACGGTGGTGGAAATAGTTTTTCGTGGTTGCCTTTGATGTTCTCAGGGTACGTGGGTATATATAGGAGGAAGAAGTAGGTCGGTGGCCGCCCGAGGGGCCCACGAGATAGGGGGCGCGCCCTGTAGGGGTGGGCGCGCCCTCCACCCTCGTGGCCGCCTCAGCTGCTTATTGACTTGCACTCCATGTCCTTTGGATCACGTTCGTTCCAAAAATCACGCTCCTGAAGGTTTCTTTCCGTTTGGACTCTGTTTGATATTCCTTTTCTTCGAAACACTCAAATAGGCAAAAAAATAGCAATACGGGATGGGCCTCCGGTTAGTAGGTTAGTCCCAAAAATGATTTAAATGTGTAAAGTAAAGCCCATAAACATCCAAAACAGGTAATATAATAGCATGGAACAATCAAAAGTTATAGATACGTTGGAGACGTATCAGTATCCGAAGATCATCATCGAGGAGCGTCGGGTACTCGAGCTGTGCCAAAAGGGGGTTCACAATGCTAATGAGGCCAGGCTGTCTGGGAGAAGGGGGTCCGAGGCTGAAGTAATCGACCTTTCATCTGACTAGTTTAATTTCGTAATCTGCAATGCAATTTGAACTACATTTTGCTTGTATCCGTGTTTGCAATGTAGTCTGAATGAAACTAAGCTATGAATGTTGAAATATTTGTCTATGTAAGTGATAACTGTTCATAAGGTCCCTACATTCGAAGAGATTGGCCAGAGATGCACTAATTTACTTCAGTTTTCATAGTTATTTGAAATTATGGTTATACTTTCCTAATTAACAAGGTATATTTACATTAATAGAGGCAATTGAGTTATTTATTATTGTACTTCATGCCTATATTTGTGTATTTTTTATCCTTTCATCTTTCTAATCATATCCAGGCAAATTGACGGAGTACGAGAAGCTTAGAAATTGAACTATCAAGTATATTACAACTCTATTTCCACAAATGTTGCAGGAAGAAGGCCTAGAACCTACTGGTCTAGAGCTTGTATTCTAAAGTTTGGGTATTCGCATATGGGACCAATGCAGTTTCACAAGAAAAAGGGGGTATCTCTTCAGATCAGAAAGCTGAAGATACAGACAGTGTTGACAAGTCAGATAATGGAGTTGTCATTACTGAGATTGCATTGTCTGTGCAGGACCCAAAATCTATAACTATGGAACATTTAGTTTTACAGTTACTTACTGGCTGTGTGGCATTGGTGTATACAAATGTATGGCTTGTGAACTAAAATGTGTGAAGAATGGATTTGTATACATGCAGGAAGTATGTGAAGCTATCAAGTAGAGTCTGCCACACATTCTGGATGAAATTGAGTGTCTGAATATTTCCATGGCAGCGCTTCATCTATAGAGTAAGTTGATGAAGACTGCACTTAAAATCTTAGGCAAAGAACATGATGTCATCCACAAAGTCATTGAGGAGCAAATGTTTGATCTTGAGAATACTCTTTGATACATTGAGAGACCTCTTTGCTACATTACCTGGACTATGTCACAATAATTCATTTCCCCCAACTGAGAAATACCGCCATCAATCCGGTGCATTGTTTCAAGGTGATGAAGTTGTGCTATGGTTGCCTATTTTAAAATCTCAGTCTGGGAGTCAATTTTTTTTGTTTGTGATGTAGTCACTCGGCTGAACTTCCATTGTAATCCAAATTTACACAAATTCATATTAAAATTCTTGAAAATTAATTCAGTTTTGTATCAAATATGCGCGCCATTTGCAATACATAAAACAAATTGACCACAACTACACATTGTGACGACGGTTATGGACGACATCACTAGCATGCACGTCACCACAACAATGTGCTCACATGTCAGAATCATTAACCGGTCAGACGACACATCATCACCGATAATAGACTACCTGGTACCACATGTAAGTAGTCGCGTCAGCATCTTCTGGGCCCATATGTCAACAACTTTGATCGGTCAAAACTCACGACCAGTTATTACTGACGGGACGATCGGCGATAAAACCCATGGGGGACCCACATGGAAGCATCCATGCCAGCAACTGCTAGCCCCACATGTCAGAATCTTTGACTGGTCAAACCCACCGACCGATCACCGGTGACGGGATTATCGTCGTGAAGAAGATCTTAGGCGATAGTTTGGGCTATCATAGGTGACATTATGGGCCGTCAACTAAAATGGCAATCGGTGACATTATTTGGTACCGCCAAAATTTTATTTTCCACAGCGGCGCTTGGTGACGGTTGGGGTGACGGTCGGAAAATGTCATGGGGGTATTTTCTTTAACAAAAAGGGTTATGCTTAGCACACCTGAAACATCGCAAAATACAGAAAAATTTGTAGTGCCCGGCAATAGATGGCTAGGAGCCTTTCTCGCCTATGAGGAGCCCAGGGAGGAGTGTATTCCAACATCCTTTATAGGTGTCATGGTTGGGAATAGGGCAAGTGCTGAGATGAACAGACACATAAGCGTGCACACGGTAGGGGGGGGGGGCTTTTCTCACTGAAGCAGCTTTGTGAAGGAACTTGGAGGGACTTCCTCACTAATCGGCATGTTAGTTTTGAGCTCTTTCCTGTCTAAAATTCTAAGGAGCTAAAATATTCCCTAGAAGATTAAAAGAAAAGACCCTGGATCACCAATTCCACAAGGGCAAGAGAAATTACTCACACATAATAGAAAAGTGCATCAAATCAGTGGGTAATAATTCATTTCATAGCACACCATATCGTAGTAGGGGACTATAGAGGATTAGGATGAATATGCCAGTTTGGAAATAAGGAGATTTCAGTGAAGGCGATGTGGGTCATAGTGGTACCCCCGTTGCCTCCTGAAACGAGGGGATAATAGTACTAAATAAGGATGTACTCATATATAAAATATTAGAAACTAATGTAGTTTAGATCATACTTAATGCAATTAAATGGACAAGGGGTTAACCAAACATTTATGGTTGAACGCTTTTCTAAAATATAAGGGGAGTTCATCTCCTCATACACCCCACTAACCCATATTTGGTGAATAATACCAGTAAGTATCTATCTCATGGTAGATCCTTGTAGCTTGATATTTGTAGTTGTAATTCCTCTAGTTCTCCATCTGAGTACACCAAGGAGGGATAATTTGTTGGGTGTTTGTTTCATTAAGTAAAACAAAGAGCACAATGCCACTTTCTTCAAGCAGAGCATGGTTTTTTGAAGGTGCTAGTGACCTCTCTGCCATCATAGGCATGAGGATTTTCTTCATATCAGAGAAGGATGGAATAAAGATGTGTGCATTTGGGATGCCATCCGTGAAACCCATTGTTTATGCTTTACTATTTGGAGGGCAGCTTACCAAGCCATTCAACAATGAGACAACGGATGCAAGGATTGCATTGGTTTAGAATGAGGTGGCTTCATTGGACATTGAGAATGTGATGGATGGTAAGAGAGCAAAATTATCCCTTCAACATATCAAGAAAATCCATGGTAGAACCCAGGTATGATACCAAACTATATCTTTTGCACGAAAGATCTCAGTCTTGAAGATCTCAACAAGCTCTTGGATGAAATCTTGCATATGTCTAAGAGGATGTTAGACGTTGGTTACTGCTAGGTTCCACCAATCTATTAGAACCCAAGTTTTTGCGCCTCCAAGTAACCAACGTCTAATGTACTCTCCGATGCGCAATACTTGATCGAACAGTTCTTGAGATTTTCAAGACTGAGATCTTCTACCTTGCAGGACATGTAGTTTGATATCGTACCTAGGTTCTCATCCTGGATCTAATTGATATGTTGGAGGAAAAGAATTGCTATCTTACCTCTATCAAAATCTTAATGTCCAATGGAGCCACCTCATTTTGGAACAATGAAACCCTAGCATTTGTGACTCACTTGTGAATGGGTTGGTAGGTGGGCCTCCCAACAAGAAAGCATAAACAATTGGTTTCACCGATGGTGTCCCAAATTTATGCATCTTTCTTGCATCCTTCTGCGATACAAGTAAATCCTCATGCCTATGATGACGTAGAGGTCACTGGCAACATTGAACAAACCATGAGTCTTCTTGAAGAAAGTCACATTATGCTCTTTTTTTAATGGAATAGACACACAACTGCTTCTCCCTCTTTGGCATACTTAGGTGGACAACTAGAGGACTTAGTACTACGAATGGGAAGCTACAAGAAGGATCAACTAGAAAGTAAATATTTGCTGGTGTTTGTTGTGCAACTATGGGTTAGTGGGATATATGAGGAGAGGAACTCCCCTTATATAGAAAACGCATGTTGATCGAGAAACGTCGAGTTCACCCCTTATCCATTTGTTTGCATTAAGTATGATCTAAAAATACATTTGTTTTTAATTTTTTTCAATTAAAGACCCCAACTATTCAATATAACTCCAAAATATGTAGTAACAAACTTGATCATTTACGGAGGCAATTACTTTTGGCCAAATATATCATATCTGAGTACATCCTAATTTAGAACCATTATCCGACTCTCTTACAGTGATGTCAAAAGGCCTACGAGGGCACCTCCATCGCCTTCACTGCCACCAGCAAATCCTTATTTCTATAGTTTTATATTCATCCTAAAATTTTTTAGTTGATGAATCCAAAAATGCATCATGTTTTTCTTCAAGTCTTATGTCGTAGTTGTAGGATTCTTCGCAATTTAACTGCATATGCGGACCTTTTTATCGATTTTACTAGGATCATTAACATTGAGGAGTTCTTGAGGCAAAGGAAAAACTATTGAGAATATGGTGTAAAAATCATGTTGATTTAGGTGATAAAAACATATCATAAAATTTGCAAGGCAAGAGGGGTAAAAATCAGCTGCAATTGGGACTCGAGTGGAGAAGACAATGTGTAGTATGAGCATGTGTGCTCGTACCAGCCACCTCTGCCACCACCTGGCAACTATTTCAACCCCATGCCTTCACATCTAAAAATAAGCCATGTAGAGATTAGAAACTCCGCCAGACTCAATAATCCTAGCCTCTAGAAGGGATCTGGAGGGGGACACAATAGAAGGACTCCACCACATCATCATGTCGCTCAAGTAGACTGTCAGTGTGAAAACTGGCAGATCTTGGGTAGGGGGTCCGAGGCTTGGTGATTTGAGCTAGATGGTAATGATACGTCTCCGTCGTATATATAATTTTTTTTATTGTTTCATGCCAATATTCTACAACTTTCATATACTTTTGGAAACTTTTTATATTATTTTTGGGACTAACATATTGATCTAGTGCCTAGTGCCAGTTCTTGTTGATTACATGTTTTGTTTTGCAGAATATCCATACCAAACAAAGTCCAAATGCGATAAATGTTTACGGAGATTTATTTTGGAATATATGTGACTTTTGGGAAAAAGAATCAACGCGAGATGATGCCCGAGGGGCCCACAAGCCCTGGGGCGCCCCTACCCTAGGCATCGCCAGGAGGCTTGTGGCCACCCCATAAGGCGGTTGGTGCCCTTCTTCGGCCACAAGAAAGATAATGTCCAGATAAAAATCGTGTTAAAATTTCATCCCAATCGGAGTTACGGATCTCCGGGAATTTAAGAAACGGTGAAAGGCCAAAAAACAGGGACACCAAACAGAAGAGAAACAGCGAGATAGATCCAATCTCGGAGGGGCTCTCGCCCCTCCACCGCCATGGATGCCAAGGACCAGATGGGAAACCTTCCTCCCATCTAGGGGGGAGGTCAAGGAAGAAGAATAAGGAGGGGGCTCTCCCCCTCTCTCCCAGTGGCACCGAGACGCCACTGGGGCCATCATCGTGACGGCGATCAACACCAACAACTTCGCAGCTGTCAACACCAACTCTCTCCCCCTCTATGTAGCAGTGCAACACCTCTTCTCCCCGCTGTAATATCTATTTAAACATGGTGCTTAACGTTATGTATTATTATCCAATGATATGTGGTTATCCTATGATGTTTGAGTAGATCTGTTTTGTCCTATGGGTTGATTGATGATTGTGATTGGTTTGGGTTGTATGTTTTATTATTGGTGTTTTCCTATGGTGCCCTCCATGTCATACAAGGGTGAGGGATCCCCGTTGTAGGGTGTTGCAATATATTCATGATTCGCTTATAGTGGGTTGCTAGAGTGACAGAAGCTTAAACCCGAGTAAGGGGGTTGTTGCGTATGGGAGTAAAGAGGACATGAAACCTTATAATGCTATGGTTGGGTTTTACCTTAATGATCTTTAGTAGTTGTGGATGCTTGATAGACTTCCAATAAGTGCTTATGATCCTAGTAGAGAAAGTATGTCTAGAGGGGGGTG
The DNA here is from genome assembly GCA_021437245.1 of Aegilops speltoides. NCBI lineage: Eukaryota > Viridiplantae > Streptophyta > Magnoliopsida > Poales > Poaceae > Aegilops > Aegilops speltoides. The sequence continues at coordinate 409,003,107 of CM038142.1, forward strand.
ATTAGACTACTTGACAATATAAAAATTCAGCCTTTTGATAAAGACAAGTTTTTGGCAAGTTCACAATGATGATCAAGTCAAGTATCACCCTACACATGCAATTCTAGAGTATAGGCAGCGGAAAGTAAATTGCACATGTAGTAAAGAGAGGTGGAGAAGAGCAAACGCAATTTGGAGACACGGAGATTTTTTCTCGTGGTTCCGATAGGTGGTGCTATCGTCAATCCACGTTGATGGAGACTTCAACCCACGGAGGGTAACGGCTGCGAGAGTCCACGGAGGGCTCCACCCACGAAGGGTCCACGAAGAAGCAACCTTGTCTATGCCATCATGGCATACGCCCACGGAGGACTAGCCTTACTCGGGGTAGATCTTCACGAAGTAGGCGATCTCCTTGCCCTTACAAACATCTTGGTTCAACTCCACATCTCGACGGAGGCTCCCAAGCGACACCTACCCAATCTAGGAGGCACCACCCTCCAAAAGGTAATAGATGGTGTTGGTGATGATGAACTCCTTGCTCTTGTGCTTCAAATGATAATCTCCCCAACACTCAACTCTCCTCACTGATTTGGCTGTGGTGGAAGAAAGGATTGAGTGGAAAGCAACTTGGGAAGGCTAGAAATCAAGCTTCATATGGTGGGAGTGGAGCAACTTGATCTCAACACAAGGGTAGGTAGTTTTCTTCTCAGAAATGTAAGGTAGGAGTGGTAGTTCTTTCTGATGGCTCTCTCCACGAATGAAGAGGGGGTGGAGGGGTATTTATAGCCTCCACACAAAATCCAACCGTTACACACATTTGACCAATCTCGGTCAGACCGAAGTTGACAACTCGGTGAGACCGAAAGTTCAAAACATGTGAACGTTGGGATTTTTGGTGGAACCGAAAATACAACCTTGGTGAGTCCGATTCGTCCAAAGACTAGGGTTTGCCAATCTTGGTGGGACCGACTTCATCATCTCGGTGACACCGATTTGATGATGTATGTTCTGAAGCTTGGCAACCCAAGTTTCGGTGAGACCGAGTTCGAATCGGAAAATCCGAAATTTCTAGGGTTTGGCTATATGGCTGAGGTGGTTCATCTCGGTGTGACTGAGTTTAGGGAATCGGTGGGACCGAGATTACTTATGAGTGTATATTTGAAGTGAGAGTTGCTGATAGTTTAGGAGATGTATCACTAAGCACTTTGAGCAACCAGATCATTATCATAACCTCATCCCCTTTTAATAGTATTGGCTTTCCTATAGACTCAATGTGATCTAGGATCACTAAACCAAAATGGAGTCTTGAGCTTTTGCCAATGCTTGCCTTAGCATTTTGAGGGGTCCACATCTTCAGTCATTGCCATACCCATATCATCGAACTTTCGAAATGATTCTCAAGAAACTATTAGTTCAATGATATATATGTTGTTATTAATTACCAAAACCACCCGGGATTAGTTGCACTTTCAATCTCCCCTTTTGGTAATTGATGACAACATATAGATCAAAGCTTCGACATAGGATATAATCAATGAATAATATCGTCGCTTTGAGAAGTATGTGATAAGCAAGAGCTCCCCCTAAATTTGTGCATTATTTAAGATTTTCGTTTGAATGCAAATGCACAATCGATTAGGATCATGGGTTACTCTTCCATGTCACATACATCTTGGTGGAGCGCACAAAATGATAAGAATGAATAGCATGCACCCAATCACCAAGACATGAGTAAATGGTCATACAAGATATGAATAGCATATGATAAGCATTAAGCACACATTAAGGCATAGTACGACCAAGCACTCATCAAAGTAGAGCAAACGTAGTATCAAGCACACAGAATGTCTCGAAAACCAAAAGTATCTCAAAGAAACCGCAAATAAACGAAAGAGCAAAAGCGAGCACTCTCTCTCTCGAAGTCCTATGATCTATACAATTTCTCCCCCTTTGGCAACAAGTTACCAAAAAGTTCGAAAAGTATAGAGCTAAACGTCACTGGGGACTCTGCTGGCGGCTCCTGTCTAGGTTGATGGAGTTGATATGGCAGCATCTGCGAAGGCTTCGCCGATGTCTCAGTCTTCTTTGGAGGAGTGGTCACCGGAGCCGAGCTGGAACTGATGGAGCTGTGGGAGGTGCTGAGGCTGTAGTCCTGGTGTCTGTCACTGGGATAGCAGTTGATCGGGGTCTTGTGGGAACCGGAGCAGGCTGTTCCTAATCATCCTGGACTAGGTCATCCTGCATCTCACGCATGAGCTCTTCCTTCTCCTCTTTGCTTCCTCGATATCGCCTCAAGCTTGTTGACAGTGACTTGCACTTGATCCACTTGACATCCAGAGCATGGATCTTGTCTTCAACAATCCTCTCAAGACTCTCCGAGATCGCATAATGCTGGCAAGGCGTTGTTCAATCCTCTGGGTAGCTTCAAGGAGCTGCTCTCCAACACTGTTGGGTTTAGCTGCTCGCTGCTGCTTCCTTCTCGCTTTTGGCTTTCTTGGCAGCTTCAACCTTTGCTTGACCTTCAACCGACGTTGGGTCCTCCTCATCCATCACAACTTCATTGTCCTCATGCTCAAGGCTGCAGTGGCAAGTGTGGTCTATCCAACAAGTACGTGTCGTGCCAAACTTGGCATTGATAAGCATCTGAATGTGCGGGGCAAATCCACACGACCTCTTCTGGTCTGCTGCAGTCCTCTTGATAGTCTCAACTATCAAATCCATCACCTTGAAAGGTGCCTTCTCATCAAGTATATGCAGCATGTTGATAGAATATCCTCTGATCATGCGATGATCTCCAGACTTGGGCATCAAGGTATGCCTCAGAATAGAGTTTGTGGTAGGTAGACCTGCCTGGAGATGATACACTGAGCCGAGCTTCCAGATTTCCACATCCTTAGCTGGTACCTCTTTGTACATGTTCTTCATAGACTCATGGTTCTGCTTGGGAATACCATAGACATCAACATCATCTTCTCTTGGCACTGGAGCATTCAACAGTTCTGCCCATTCTTCTACAGTAGAAGAGAATCTTTGGCCTTCAGTCATCCATGTGATCTTTCCATCTGGATAGAAATGAGCTGTGGCATAGAATTGCATGATCATCTCATCATTCCAATCACTTCCGACCAATAAAATCTGCAACACCACATGCAGTGAAGCTCTCATGCACATGTGGAAAGAAGTCTCTGTGCTTTTCATCACAATGTATGCCCAATCAACATAGAGAGTGTCGCAACTATGGGCTTCTTGTCCATCAAGATGATCTCATAGAAGTCCTGCTGCTCTCGGTGTGGAATCTTGGATCAACAGCAGTTCTTCTCCTCACAAAGATATGGATCAGCTTGTCTCCATAGCCTCGAGACCTCTATCCTTTCTTTCCTTCATGTTCTCAGCTTGAGGATGAGCATCATTGTGGAGTGGCAGTTCGACGAAGTTTCAAGCAAGACAGTGCCTCATCATCGACACACTGGTGGCACAAGATCTTTCTTCTTCTCTGAAGCTGGAATGTTCTGATAGTCTTCTTGGCCTTGGCAGAAGCTTGGCTTGATCTGCCTTTCTTTGGAGCAGATGGCTTGGATTTAGAAGGGCTCCTGCCTCGATGGCATCACCCATGAGCTTAGGCTTCGAGGAGGTGGGGTGCTTCCTCATCATCATCATCATCCGCCGCTTCATCATGCACAATCCTCTTCCTCTTGGAAGTTTTCTTCACCTTGCTTGTAGTTTCCTCTTCCATACTCAGCTTCTTGGCAACAAGTGGAGTTCTTCACTTTATCGGTGCCTTTCTTGGTTTTTGCCCTTGATGCTCTTTGGCAACAACTTTTCTCTTTGGCTTGGAGGAAACCTCTTCCTCAAAGAATGAAATCGAATCTTCTTCATCGAATTTTTCTTCTTTACGCCCTGGTGGCTGCAGGAGGCAAACCACTTGGTGTGCTCCTCTCACCATCATCTGAAAAGCTCTTTGGGCTCGGGACTAGTGCCCGCCTCGAATTTCTTCAATAGGTGACTCAGACCTGTTCGCTGTCACGGCATCGACATGGTGACAACTTTGTGAATAGATAAGGTGTAGGCGAGTAGAAGAGTTATCACAAACTGCAGAAGATTTTGCAAACAAATGAGTTCAAATTTCAGTTTTAGGTTTTCACAGAAGACATTTCGGTCAGACCGAGTTTAAAATTCGGTGAATCCGAAGTGTTCAAACAGAACCATTCACACCACTTTCGGTTGGACCGAAATGGGTTTCGGTCCTGCCGAAAACACTAGGGTTTCACTTAATCCTCATTTCGGTCACACCGATTTGCACAACTCGGTTGGACCAAAAAGTGCAGTGCAATGGCCAGAGGCCAAATCGGTCATACCGAAAATGTAAAATCGGTCTCACCGAGATGTGTTCGGCGGAAACCTAACCCTAAAACTTTTACTCGAATTTCATTCAAAGGAACTAATCTGGTGTTAAGGAAGATCTCAAACGTGGCAAGATGCTAGGCAAACCAATCGTGCATTGAATCGGAGTTGGGAGCACGAGTGGGATTGAAATTCACCCTAACTTGGTGGAGTTCCTCTACGGCGGCAACGGCGCGGAGAGATGTCCGTTGACGGTGACGGAGACCTGCGGCGAGGGCGCACAGGCGACGACGGAGACGATCCGGAGACCACAGCGACGGCAGCAAGGGGTGTGGGGGCGAGGCGTTTTGAAGTAGGAATCAACGCGCGCTGCCCTCGGAGTATTTATACCCCTTAGCTGTCGGTGGGACCGAGTTGTAAAACTCGGTGGCACCGAGATGGATAACTGCTGGGCAGTTACACACTTCGGTCACGCCGAAAATTACAATTCGGTTTCACCGAGGTGAAAACCTAGATCAATCCAAGTGCTTTCGGTTTGACCGAGTTTGAGTGGGTTGGTCTGACCGAAATCACTTAGAAGGTTTTGGAAGTTTAGCCTTTGACGGATCGGTGGCTCCGAGTGCTCCTCACTCGGTGTGTCCGAAAATGACTTGTTCAAAGTTTGTGATATAAGCATGAATAGAATTTGAGACAAGAAAGCATAGATAGCTAGGGGAGGAACTTAGGCATTCTTGTCCATCCATTTGGTCAGAAAAAACACAACGACCAAAGCAACAAATGGATGTCCTCGAATGGATAAAATCATGCATCCAACATGCTCACACAATAAGATAGCAAATGAAATATGTGTCAAACATGCACAATCAAGACTCTAGCTACTATCACACAATTTGTCGATGACTAGGTCATCTATATATGAGTATATTGACTTAGGAGTCAAATGAGAACATTTGATCATAGGTCATACTCATCGTTTAAGCTCAAGTGGGGTTACCACTTTTACATAAAGCATTGATGTGTTCACATCATTTGAAGATGCTTTAGCTCAATTCTTTAGAGCAAAGCTCCCCTAGATGTGAGAACCCCTTTAAAGGGTCAAACTATCCTTGGGTTGTCGAGAAGACTTCATGTAGATGTTGAAGATGTGGATGCTCAATGTTGATGAAGATCATCAAGAGTTGGGAGCAATCCTTTGGATTCGGGCACTTTCAATACCTACATGGGTTAGTCCCACAAGGAACAAACAAGGATATCCATGGACATAGATTGAAGTACACAATAGATGATGTCCATGAAAGCAATGATTACCTTGTCCCTTGACTTACCAACAAGAGGGTTTGTGACTCCATGAACTAGTGCAAGATGTGGAAGTTGATTGCACGAAGTTCTTGCCAAAATGAATGTGAGTGAAGTATGTTGGCGGAGTCACCCTCAAGAACTCTCTAGTTCTTATTCTTGGGATCCACATCATCTTGATGGGAATCCTTGGGGTTGTAGTTGAGCTTGACGAAGTAGAACTTGACGCTTCCTTGGGAACCCACTTGACCATGGCTTTAGGTGCTTCAATAAATGCATCAATCTCCTCTTGAAGCTTGTCCTTGCCTTTTAGCTTGTGGTCTTGTGGTGGAAGATCATCTTGAGCTTGTTCCACATTGGAAGAAGTAGGATCGCACTTCTCCTTTTGAGAAACAAACTTTGGAGTGGGATATTGACCTTCTTCCCATTCAACACCCTCGGCGTTGAACTTTCGCTCAAAACCAATTCCTTGATTCTTCCGGTGCCTTCCTTGCTTGTAACAATTTCCTCAAAGTTCTTGCTTCCGCAAGGCTCTTGTAGACACCTTTCTCTATAATCCCTTTCAATAAACTATTTTCTTGCTCAAGTGTAACTTGGCTTGAAACATTGTTAGTGGAATCAAGAGAACTACTAGGAGCAATAATATTGGATTTAGCATGGTTATTGTTACTACTAGACGAAGAATTTTTCTTATGCTTGTCATGCTTAGTTTTAATAGGTGGCAAAAAGTTAGACAAGAGAAGTCGTTTGGCAAGGTATGAAGAACTCTTCTTTCGAAGATCGTCATTGATTGCTTTTAGGAACTCATGTTCTTGCTCTAGATTGAGCTTCTCGAAGCGTAGCTTCTCATGAGATCTTAGGAGCTCTCTATGATCTTCTTGAGTTGTTTCATGAGCTAACTTAAGAGTGTTTAGTTCTTTAGTTAGACGCTCAATCTCCTTCATAGCATTGTCATTCGTCTCTTCCCGACTATAAAGACTACTAGCATGTTCATCATTACTAGGCTCACTAGATTTATCATGTAAAAGCTCATCTTCACCAAGCAAGTCATCCTCATCACTATCAAAGTCAATAAATTCAGGGTGTGATACCTTGGGGCCTTTAGCCATGAAGCATCTTCCAATTCCCTCATTTGTTGAATCAAATATGTCATAGGAGTTGGAGTTGGAGGACACGAGAGCAAGACCGCAACACCTTCATCTTGATCAGTAGTCGGAGTTGGAGTGATAGCTTCTTTCGAATGATTGTCTGAGTCGGAGCCGAGACCCAATCACCTACATGAGCTTGATGTTTTCTTCTTGTGTAGCTCCTTGATGACTTGTCTTTCCTCTCCTAATCCTTGCTTCTCCGAGAGGGTCTTCGCTCATAACGATCATCTCTACTCCTTCTCTCTTTCCGAGGTGACTCTTCTCTTGAGCTTCTTCTTCTTGGAGATTCTTTCTTCTCTTGTGGGGAGCTGAGCACTCATTTGAGTAGTGTCCGGGTCTTCCACAATTGTAGCAGTTTCGATCACGACTAGAAGATCTCTTTTCATCATATGATCTAGACTTTGAGCTTCTCTCTTTGCTTCTACTCTTGTAGAATTTGTTGAAGTTCTTCACCATTAGGCTTATCTCTTCATTGGAAACTAGCTTGTCACTTGAGGTTGTGGGAGCATCAATTTTAGCTTTGTAAGCACCACTTGACTTGTTGTGAAGCTCTTCTATCTTTAAGTGTCATCTCATGAGCGACAATTCTTCCAATGACTTCGGTTGGCTTGAGATTCTTGTAGTTTGGCATCATTTGGATCAAAGTGCACACGGTGTCATACTTTCCATCCAAAGCTCTGAGAATCTTCTTGATGATGAATCGGTCGGTCATTTCTTCGCTTCCTAAGCTGGCAATCTCATTTGTGATGAGAGCAAGCCTAGAGTACATTTCAGCGACTCCTTCACCTTCCTTCATCTTGAACTTGTCAAGTTGACCTTGAAGAACATCTAGCTTTGATTCCTTCACGGACTCGGTACCTTCGTGCATTTCGACCAAAGTATCCCAAATATCTTTTGCATTCTCAAGACGGCTGATTTTGTTGAACTCCTCGGGACACAAAGCATTGAAGAGAATGTCACAAGCTTGAGCATTGTTTTGCAACATCCGCAATTCATCCGCTGTAGCTTCACGATCCGGAACTTTTCCTTCCTCGAAGAACTCACCTTGCAAACCAACACAAATAATGCCCCATGCGGCAGGGTTATGTCCAAGAATATGCATTTTCATTTTATGCTTCCAACTAGCAAAGTTTGAACCATCAAAGTAAGGACCTCTACGAAAATTACCCTCACTAGACGCCATACTCTCCTAGGTTGTGAAACCAAGCTTATGGAGTCCAATGCAATGGAAACAATTACAATGGAGACCAAAGCTCTGATACCACTTGTAGGATCGAAAGTATGTCTAGAGGGGGGGTGATTAGACTACTTGACAATATAAAAATTCAGCCTTTTGATAAAGACAAGTTTTTGGCAAGTTCACAATGATGATCAAGTCAAGTATCACCCTACACATGCAATTCTAGAGTATAGGCAGCGGAAAGTAAATTGCACATGTAGTAAAGAGAGGTGGAGAAGAGCAAACGCAATTTGGAGACACGGAGATTTTTTCTCGTGGTTCCGATAGGTGGTGCTATCGTCAATCCACGCTGATGGAGACTTCAACCCACGAGGGTAACGGCTGCGAGAGTCCACGGAGGGCTCCACCCACGAAGGGTCCACGAAGAAGCAACCTTGTCTATGCCATCATGGCATACGCCCACGGAGGACTAGCCTTACTGGGGTAGATCTTCACGAAGTAGGCGATCTCCTTGCCCTTACAAACTTCTTGGTTCAACTCCACATCTCGACGGAGGCTCCCAAGCGACACCTAACCAATCTAGGAGGCACCACCCTCCAAAAGGTAATAGATGGTGTTGGTGATGATGAACTCCTTGCTCTTGTGCTTCAAATGATAATCTCCCCAACACTCAACTCTCCTCACCGATTTGGCTGTGGTGGAAGAAAGGATTGAGTGGAAAGCAACTTGGGAAGGCTAGAAATCAAGCTTCATATGGTGGGAGTGGAGCAACTTGATCTCAACACAAGGGTAGGTAGTTTTCTTCTCGAAATGTAAGGTAGGAGTGGTAGTTCTTTCGATGGCTCTCTCCACGAATGAAGAGGGGTGGAGGGGTATTTATAGCCTCCACACAAAATCCAACTGCTACACACATTTGACCAATCTCGGTCGGACGAAGTTGACAACTCGGTGAGACCGAAAGTTCAAAACATGTGAACGTTGGGATTTTCGGTGGGACCGAAAATACAATCTCGGTGAGTCCGATTCGTCCAAAGACTAGGGTTTGCCAATCTCGGTGGGACCGACTTCATCATCTTGGTGACACCGATTTGATGACAGAAGGTTACAGAAGCTTGGCAACCCAAGTTTCGGTGAGACCGAGTTCAGAATCGGAAAATCCGAAATTTCTAGGGTTTGGCTATATGGCTGAGGTGGTTCATCTAGGTGTGACTGAGTTTAGGGAATCGGTGGGACCGAGATTACTTATGAGTGTATATTTGAAGTGAGAGTTGCTGATAGTTTAGGAGATGTATCACTAAGCACTTTGAGCAACCAGATCATTATCATAACCTCATCCCCTTTTAATAGTATTGGCTTTCCTATAGACTCAATGTGATCTAGGATCACTAAACCAAAAATGGAGTCTTGAGCTTTTGCCAATGCTTGCCTTAGCATTTTGAGGGGTCCACATCTTCAGTCATTGCCATACCCATATCACTGAACTTTCTGAAATGATTCTCAAGAAACTATTAGTTCAATGATATATATGTTGTTATTAATTACCAAAACCACCCGGGGATTAGCTGCACTTTCACTAACATTTGGTGCACCAGGTAGGGGTGCGTCAAAGGTTCGCCTCTCTGTCCGCTATTCTCCTCTGATCGGCTCTCATGGTGGACGCTCCTCCATCGACCGGATCGACGAGCACTTTCGGGGGAGCCGAGGGCCTCCGAGCTTTCACCCCCGCCCTGCGGCAGGTGCAGTAGCCACCCAAGTTCAGGTCGGAGCTGTCACCCCGATACGATAGAGCAGCGGATCCGGCAGGTTTTCTCCGGGAATACGAGGAGGCCGTGCTGGCAGCCGGCGGTGACGACAAGGTCATGGACAATTGGCTACCCATGGCCCTCGCAGGCGCGCCGCGCGCCTGGCTGCTTAGCTTGCCGGGATCTTCTGTGGCCTCCTGGGAGGAGCTGCGCGGCCTCTTCGTCATGCGCTTCTCGGCACCAGCGGCCCACGCCATCGCAACCCTCCTTGGTGGTTTGTAGGCGCTGCCCTTGGTCTGCCACGTCAAGTAGTTCTTCCGCCAGGTGGGTGCTGCCCACGTGCAATAGGGAGCTCCTCCGGGCTAGGCGGAGCCTAAGACCGACCTCACCTTCAACTCAAGAGACCACCCCGCAATCACCGCAGGCGCCGAAACGCTACCGATGCTCTGCACCCCCACCATCTGCAACATGGCCATCCCCAAGACCCTCATCGATGGTGGAGTCAGCCTCAATGTGCTCTCCGCCCCACCAAGCCCTTCTCTAGGGTTGTGAACGGCTCCACCTGCCCCCTGTGACAGATCTGCCTCCCCGTCACCTTCGGCACCCACAACAACTACCGCACCGAGCTTATGGACTTCGACATCGCCCGCATCAGCCTCCCGTACAACGCCATCCTTGGGTACCCATCCTTGGCCAAGCTCATGGCAGCAACTCAGCTACCTACAATCTCATGAATATGCCAGGAAGCAGCGGCGTCCTCACCGTGACGGGGGACACTATATGTGTCAAAACCAGCGAATCTCGGGTAGGGGGTCCCGATCTATGCGTCTTAGGCTAATGGTAACAGTAGGCAAGGAACACAATGTTTACCCAGGTTTGGGCCCTATCGATAGAGGTAAAATCCTACTTCCTGCTTGATTGATATTGATGATATGAGTAGTACAAGAGTTGATCTACCACGAGATCGTATAGGCTAAACCCTAGAAGCTAGCCTATGATGATTATGAATGTGAACATCCTTCTAAGGACCAACCTCTCCGGTTTATATAGACACCGAATAGGGCTAGGGTTTACCCGGAGTCGGTTACAAGGAAGGAGATATAATATCCGGATCGCCAAGCTTGTCTTCCACGCAAAGGAGAGTCCCATCCGGACACGGGACGGAGTCTTGAGTCTTGTATCTTCACGATCCAACAGTCCGGACAAAGTACATAGTCCGGCTGTCCGGATACCCCCTAATCCAGGACAAAGTACATAGTAGCCGATATAACGGAACATATGGTACCAAAACAAGGGAGCCGGGCAAACCCAACTATTGACCCAAGACGTGATTCGGAGGGTGCCGCACTGTTGAAAGTGTTCGGACTTGTTTTTCCGTATTATGGGGCGCCATGAGAAGCCCCTGGCAAACTGATCGTACCAAGATGTACGGATGCAATATTAAATAAACATTTGTAAGAAAAATGTGCAAATAGTAATAATAAGATGACGCTATATATTATCTCCCATTGATGAATAATACATTTAAGCGTATGTTTACAATGGGTGCGTTTAAGCAGAAGTAAATAGGACTATTTAACATGTCCTATCCAAGAGCAGGCTGCATGTAGGTACATAAAACAGGTATAACGATCATGAACAGATTCCACCTGGGTATTTCTTTTTGTGCGCAAAGCCTGTTGCCTCCTTGGCTTTCTCTCCTGTGTAAGTCCGACAATCCGACTCTTCTGAAGATGCTGCCCTAAAGCAGTGTCCTGAAAGATTAAAAAGGGGGGGTTATGAAGGTATGTTGCGGTTATACCGCACTGTTGACTGAGTCACTGCTGCGCCTCCGCCTATGCCCAATGGTATTTTGAGTGCGTAATTGTGTACGCGCGGCATGAATGCTGCTTTGATGGGGCTGGAGCGGAGGCCGGACTGCTAGTCGTGCTCTTGGCGTGCCTAGTGATCCTATTGTGGGGTGCTTTGGACTCGCTTGATGGTGTTCGAGGTTGTCATTCCCGGATTGGTGGTTTGTCGGAGGAGGCCGCATTGTACTTCCGTCGCAAGGGCTGCAGTATGCTCTTCTTTACGGAGAGAGCGGTCCATGTTTCCGTTGACTGTTATGACCCGCGCGGTCCTGGCATCTTGAGCTTGAGGTATGCATAGTGTGGTACCGCATTGAATCTAGTGAATGCGATTCGTCCAAGCAGTGCACGGTAACCACTACGGAATGGGACGATATCGAAGATTAAATCTTTGCTTCGGAAGTTATCCGGAGATCCGAAGACCACTTCCAATGTTATAGAGCCCGTGCAACGGGCCTCTACTCCAGGAATTACACCTTTAAAGGTGGTTTTGGTGGGCTTGATCCTTCAAGGGTCGATGCCCATTTTGTGCACTGTGTCCTGATAAAGTAGGTTCAGGCTGCTGCCGCCGTCCATAAGGACTCGTGTGAGGTGGAATCCATCGATGATTGGGTCTAGGACCAATGCGGCTGAACCGCCGTGACGGATGCTGGTAGGGTGATCCTTACGATCAAAGGTGATCAGACAAGCTGACCATGGGTTGAATTTGGGGGCGACTAGCTCCATCGCATAGACATCCCGCAGTGCTCGCTTCCGTTCCCGTTTGGGAAAGTGGGTGGCGTAGATCATGTTGACCGTTTTCACCTGGGGAGGAAATTTCTTCTGTCCCCCCGTGTTCGGACGCCGAGGCTCCTCGTCATCGTCGCTGTGCAGCCCCTTGTCCTTTTTTCGGTGTTTATTTTACCGGCCTGTTTGAACACCCAGCAGTCTCTATTAGTGTGGTTGGCTGGCTTGTCCGGGGTGCCATGAATTTGGCACGAGCGTTCTAGTATGCTGTCCTGACTGGACGGTCCATGATTGTTTCTTTTGAACGACTTTTTCCGTTGACCGGATTTGGATCCGCTGAATCCGGCATTGACTGTCGTGTCTTCAGTGTTGTCGCCGTTGTTCCGTCACTTATGTCTATTGCGCCATGGCTTGCCGTTATTGTCGCGGACATCCGAAGTGCCAGAATGTGGCGTAGTGCTGCTGCGAGCCAACCAGCTGTCCTCGCCAGTGCAAAAGCGGGTCATTAGTGTCGTGAGTGCTGCCATGGACTTGGGCTTTTCCTGGCTGAGGTGTCGGGCGAGCCACTTGTCATGTATATTATGCTTAAAGGCCGCCAGGGCTTCAGCGTCTGGACAATCGACTATTTGGTTCTTTTTGGTTAGGAATCGAGTCCAGAATTTTTGGCTGACTCTCCGGGCTGTTGAGTAATGTGGCTCAAGTCATCAGCATCTGGTGGTCGCACGTATGTTCCCTGGAAGTTGTCGAGGAACGCGTCTTCCAGGTTTTCCCAACTTCCAATGGAATTTGCCGGCAGACTGTTTAGCCAATGCCGGGCAGGTCCTTTGAGTTTAAGGGGAAGATACTTGATGGCGTGTAGATCGTCTCCACGGGCCATGTGAATGTGGAGAAGAAAATCTTCGATCCATACTGCAGGGTCTGTTGTGCCATCGTATGATTCGATGTTTACGGGTTTGAACCCTTCTAGGAATTCATGATCCATCACTTCGTCAGTGAAGTAGAGGGGGTGTGCGGCGCCTCTATGTCGGGCTATGTGGCTACGCAGTTCGGATGAGTTTGGGTGGCTGTATTCGGCCCGGCCAGACTTGTTCATAGTGTATCCGGCGTGACGATCATCGTCGCGTGTTGGCTGTCCTGCTTTGTTTTCCGGTATATCTTGCAGGTCTTGCCTATTGCCCCGAGCCGTAGTGTATTGGCGTGGGGGTGCTGGCTGGTATTCAGGCTGATATGCCATTTTATCCCGGCCACGATGTGGCCGGTCAGCCGTGTGGCGCTCGACTCCGTATTCCTTAGCTGCCAGGACTTCAGCCCATCTGTCTGTGAGCTGGTCTTGATCAGCTTGGAGCTGCTACTGCTTCTTTTTCAGGCTCCTCGCGGTGGCCATGAGTTGGCGCTTGAAGCGCTCCTGCTCCACGGGGTCCTCAGGTACGCCGAACTCGTCGTCGCCGAGGCTAATCTCGTCTTCGGAGGGGGCATGTAATTTTCCTCCTCCGGATATCCGTATGTCGCCTGTTCGTCTGGGATGACCTGCCCGTCTTCCTGCTCGGCCTGCTCGAAGGCGGGCTGATCAGGGTTGTATTCATCTTCGGCAGCATCTGGATTGTTTTCGTCTCCTGTGCCGGTATTGCTATGGCAGGGCTTGGAGCAGCGCCAACGACGCCCATGACTTGCTTTCTTCCCTGAGGGGTTATCCTCCGTTGCCTCATCGCCATTGGTTTTTTCGGAGTGTCCACCATATATATATATCATATGAGGAGGTGGTTGTCTACCGCCCCGTGAGCGATGGTTCCTGTTCTTCTCCTGCATCGTCGTCTATACCGTGGATGTCTTCGGAGTCGAAGTCAAGCACCTCGGTTAAGTCATCGACCGTGGCAATGAAGTGGGTGGTGGGTGGGCAACGAATTCCTTCGTCGCCTGCTTCCCACTCGAGCCGGACATAGTTCGACCAAGAGTCTCCTGACAAAGAGAAAGACGTTAACGAGTTCAGCACGTCGCCCAAGGACGAGTGCTGGAAGATATCCGCGGCGGTGAACTCCATTACAGGAGCCTATCCAGGTTCGGTAGGCTCAGGAGGGCGCGGACTGGAACGTACAGCCGGATACGAGTCCGGGGGTCCGGTGTCACACGCTTCTTTAGGGGTGAGGCATGTGTTCGGCTCTAACGCCGATGAGTGTGCAGCCTGCAGGACGGGGTCCATCCACCCGTCCTTGGGCAACGCAATCTGCTCCAGATTTAGGCCCGGGGCTACTGCGGGGGTGATATCCCAAGCATTATCCGACAGCAGGTCAAAGCCCTGCTCATCGTGACTGTCCGGCGCTCCTGGCACAGGCCCAAATCCGTTGAAGATCAAGTCTCCGCGGATATCCGCCGTGTAGTTCAAGTTTCCGAACCTGACCTGGTGGCCAGGGGCGTAGCTATCGATCTGCTCCAGTTGGCCAAGCGAATTGGCCTGCAGCGCGAAGCCGCCGAACACGCAGATCTGTCCAGGGAGAAAAGTCTCACCCTGGACCGTGTTGTTGACGATTAAAGGAGCCATCAAGCCTTGCAGCGACGACACAGAGGAACTCTCAATGAAAGCACCAATGTCGGTGTCCAAACCCGCGGATCTCGGGTAGGGGGTACCGATCTGTGCGTCTTAGGCTAATGGTAATAGGAGGCAAGGAACACAATGTTTACCCAGGTTCGGGCCCTCTCGATGGAGGTAAAACCCTACTTCCTGCTTGATTGATATTGATGATATGAGTAGTACAAGAGTTGATCTACCACGAGATCATAGAGGCTAAACCCTAGAAGCTAGCCTATGATGATTATGATTGTGATCGTCCTTCTAAGGACCAACCTCTCCGGTTTATATAGACACTGGAGAGGGCTAGGGTTTACCCGGAGTCGGTTACAAGGAATGAAATATAATATCCGGATCGCCAAGCTTGTCTTCCACGCAAAGGAGAGTCCCATCCGGACATGGGACGGAGTCTTGAGTCTTGTATCTTCACGATCCAACAGTCCGGACAAAGTACATAGTCCGACTGTCCGGATACCCCCTAATCCAGGACTCCCTCAGACACCAAGGAAGCGTTGATAGCCCTATAACTCGCCTTTAGGGCCGCAGCGGCCGCACGGACAAGTGAGGAAGTAGCCCCTGAGGCTCCGGGGGCTGCGCTAGCGAAGAAGAAGAAGCAGTTGTTCTCTCAAGATCGTGCTGAGATGAAGTAGGTGCTTGTTGACGAAGACGGGGCATCCGACACCACCTTCAACATAGGTGTCGGCCTCCCCCCAAGCAAGAAGAGGCATTGGCCACCTTCTTGCATGCTAACAAGGATGTATTTGCGTGGGACCTAAGGATCTGGTTGGGATCCGGAGGGGGATAATCGAGCATTACCTGAGGGTGTGCCCAAATGTGCGGCCAGTGAAACCAAAGGAGTGGCGGCAGTCCACGGAGAAGTTGTCAATCATCATTCAAGAGACCCGCAAACTGCAAGAGGCTGGCATTATTCGGGAGGTGCAGTACCCGGAAAGGCTGGCAAACCCGGTCATCGTACCAAGAAAGGCGGGAAGGAGCACATGTGCATCGATTTCACCAACCTCAACAAGGCTTGCCCTCAGGACCCCTTCCCTCTCCCACGCGTCGATTAGATCGTCGACTCCACCGCCGAGTGCGACCTGCTGTGTTTTTGGGACGCCTTTTCGGGCTATCACCAAATCAAGATGGTAGTGCAGGATGTTGAGAAGACAACCTTCTTGACTATAGGCGGAGTGTATTGCTACACCTGCATGCCGTTTGGGTTGCGTAATGCCGGAGCAACCTTCCAGCGGCTGATGCACATCGCTCTGGGCCACCAGCTCGAGAGGAATGTCGAGGCCTACGTCGACGACATAGTTGTGAAATCTCGGGAGGCAAGGACCCTTATTGAAGACCTAGAGGAGACATTTGCCAGCCTGCGCAAGGTTGACCTGCGGCTCAATCCAGAGAAATGTGTGTTTGGCGTCCCCTTCGGCAAGCTGCTGGGCTTTCTGGTGTCGCCCAGGGGGGTCAAGGCCAACCCGGAGAAGGTCAAGGCAATAGAAAGGATGAGCCCGCCACAAACCCTCAAGGAAATGCAAAAGCTGGCAGGCTGCGTGACCTCGCTTGGATGCTTCATCTCCAAGCTAGGGGAACGCGCCCTCCCGTTCTTCAGGCTGATGAAAAAGAAAGGGCCATTTGAGTGGACTTCGGAGGCTGACGTGGCATTCCAAGACCACAAGAGATACCTCACCAGCCCGCCAGTGATGCTAGCGCCACGTCCCCTTGAACCCCTGGAGCTCTACCTAGCCGCCACACCTCACTCCGCCAGCGCGGCGCTGGTGGCGGTCCGGGAGGAGCGCCGGGCCAAGGGCCCACCGAGCGACGCCATGCACCCAGTCGAGATGTTGTAGCTTCAGGATGACGCTCCTGAGGCCGTGGCCGCCCCAACCAATGACCAAGCTCCTGAGGTCCTCCGGCCTCAGGAGGTGCAAGACCCCGCCAATGCTCCTGCCCTCGTCGAGCACCCGGTGTGCTTCGTCAGCACGGTGCTGCGTGATGCACGGGCACGCTACCCCATGCCGCAAAAGCTCTTGCTCGCGCTCCTTGTCACCTCGCGCAAGCTGCGCCACTACTTCCAAGGCCACCCCATCAAGGTTGTCTCGGCTTACCCACTTGAGAGAGTGCTCCGGAGCCCCAACGCTGCCGGGAGAGTCGCCGAGTGGAACATCAAACTACAGGCGTTCGAGTTAGAGTTCGGCACCACCAGAGTCATCAAGGGTGCGGCACTCGCCGACTTTGTGGTGGAATGGACTGACGTTCCCAGCCCTGAAGCAGGCGAGGACTGATTCCTCTCACCAGGAAGTGAGGCACCGGACGGCTGGGTCATGTACTTTGACAGTGCATTCGCACGCCAGGGCGCGGGGGCTAGAGTCGTGCTCATCTCGCCCACCCAGGAAACGCTCTACTACGCCATGCAGCTCTGCTTCCAGCAGGGCGAGAAGGTTTCCAACAACATCGCAGAGTACGAAGGCCTGATCGCCGGTCTCAAGGCTGCTGCAGCCTTGGGAGTGAGGCGCCTCACCATAAAGGGCGACTCCCAGCTCCTCATCAACTTCTCCAACAAAGTATACAAGCGAAAGGACAAGCACATGGAAGCATATCTTGAGGAGGTATGTCAAATTGAGAAACAGTTCTTGGGCCTAGAATTGCAGCACGTGTCGCGCGGCATGAACAAGGAAGGAGATGAAATCGCCTAGAGGGCATCCCAGCGCCTGCCTCAAGAGCCTGGCGTCTTCAAGGAGTGGCTCTTCAAGCCGTCGGCAGCACCCCTCCCCCCACTGCGGGACCAACATCGCCTCAGGAGGAGCTCTCCCCAGCACCACTCTCGGGCGCGCCTGCTGGTGGCCCGACCTCAGGAGCCCGTATTCTCCTTGCGCTCGAGCCTCTGGAGGGGTGCTGGACCGAGGAGTTCAAGGCGTACCTACTCCAAGACACCTTGCCGGAGAAGGAGGAAGACGCGGAGCGGGTAGCCCGCTGAGGGAGTCCTGGACTAGGGGGTGTCCGGATAGCCGGACTATCAATATCCGCCGGACTCCCAGACTACGAAGATTGAAGACTCCGGCTAGTGTCCGGAAGGTACTTTACTTGGCGTGGAAGGCAAGCTTGGCAATACGGATATGTAGATCTCCTACCATTGTAACCGACTCTGTGTAACCCTAGCCTCTCCGGTGTCTATATAAACCGGAGGGCCGTAGTCCGTAGGACACAACATTACATCTCAACAATCATACCATAGGCTAGCTTCTAGGGTTTAGCCTCATTGATCTCGTGGTAGATCTACTCTTGTACTACCCATATCATCAATATTAATCAAGCGGGACGTAGGGTATTACCTCCATCGAGAGGGCTGAACACAGGTAAAAACATTGTGTCCCTCGTCTCCTGTTACCATCCGCCTAGACGCACAGTTCGGGACCCCCTAGCCGAGATCCGCCGGTTTTGACACCGACATTGGTGCTTTCATTGAGAGTTCCTCTGTGTTGACGCCGATAGAGCGGATGCCTTTACCCGTCTTCAAAGACGGTGTTCTCACCGAAGGGGCCCTGGCCGCTGGTCAGACAATCCGGCTCGGCGGTTTCCTTATGACCGCCTGTCCGGCCGTCGCTTTGGCAATGACTTCTCAAGTCGTCGAAAGCAATCTTGAGTCAGCCCTAAAGCTGCCGAACAGTTAGATCCAATCGAGCTCGTCATTAACAAGCTCTTGGATCGCATCGCCGCCTCGGGAGTCGCAATGACTACAATCAGATTGGGCTTAGAACCGATCCGAGAGAGATTAACTCTCCCAGATTACCCACCACATCGAAGTGGTAGAAGAACAACTCGCAACTCGCTGCCATTGTTGAAAACAATCGTGTCCGGACTCCAACCATCCACGCCAGATTCAGCGGAGGTACGGACTCGATCGAGCATTGAACCTAAAGTCATCGTCGCTCCGGACTCGCTGGGCTGTTTCAATGAATCAAGCTTCCAAATCGAAGTCCTCGCCATTGAGCCCAAAGATGGGCAGGATCCGGATTTTATTCCACCCTCCCGCCCTGACATATGCGACTTATCTCTAGTTCGCAAGAGCCCTCGGAAGCAAGACATCATTATTGGGCCGATTCCTCCTGGTTATGGACGGGATAAAGGACTGCCGAGAGGAGAACATAATCTCAATATTACGCAATAAGCGCACGGACAAGGAATCTCGAACGCCATCGATCGTCGCAAGATTACGCGTTTCACCGATCTGGCGTCCATAGTGCGAAAGTACTGTACGACGAAAAGTTGCCGGAAAACTGAAAATAAATTTTGGGATAATCCGGCCCCAAACCCAGTCCGCGGTAAAAGGGCGCCTCACAATCAGGCCCCAAATGCAAAGATCAAGAAGCAAAAACCCAGCAAGGGAAACGGAACTGTACTGGAGGGATGGCTCAATGGACCCTGTAAACTTCACAATACGGGGGGAGCTATCCCAACGCATAGCCTTCGAGCATGTTGGATATTACAGGTGGCCAAAAGTGGCGAAGAGCTTCGGCCGGAAACCACTCCAACAATACCAGACGGTGTCAATAGTCTTGAGACTTTCGTGATCAAATAATATGCGAAACGAACAATCCGCGAACTCGCCAAGTCTACCAAGTAGCAACAGCAAATCCATGGAGCGATACAGCTATCACCTTCACGCTAGCGACGAGCCCACATCTCGAACTACGAGCCCCAAACAGACCGGTACTTAGTCCCATAGTGTACGGCTTTTGACTGACAAAGGTCCTCATGGACGGCGGCAGCGGACTAAACCTCATTTACGAGGAAACCCTGTGGAAAATGGAAATCGATTGGAGCCGTATTGAGCGAAGCAGCACAACCTTCAGAGGAATAATCCCTAGCCGGGAAGCACGCTGCACCGGAAAAATCACACTCGATGTGGTGTTTGGCTCTCCGGACAATTACAGATCCGAAGAAGTCACGTTCCAGGTAGCCCCGTTCAGCAGCGGCTATCACGCCATATTAGGACGAGAGGCATTCACAATTTTTCAAGCAATACCCCATTACGGGTACATGAAGCTCAAAATGCCCGGGCCCAGCGGAATAATCACTCTCGTCAGTGATCTGGACACAGCACTCCGGGCCGAAAATAAGACAGCCGCACTAGCCCTCGAGGCACTATCCGAAGCCTTAGCGGCAGAGGAACTTATCGCCACGCTCTCACGGTAAAGGGACGACGTGATACTCGATAAAAGATCCAAGTCCACCTCCTTCAAACCAGCAGATGAGATAGTCAAATTTCAGGTCCACCCAACGGACCCAACAAAGACAGCCTCCATCGGGGCACGCAGTTGAACCGAAGTCGACGCCAAGATCGCGCGAATTCCTTCGGGAAAATTGGGACATCTTCGCCTGGCACCCTTCGGACATGCCCGGAATCCCTCGCAGGTTGGCAGAACACAGCCTAAACATCCTAAAAGGATTCAAACCAATCAAACAGGCTCTTCGACGATTTTTCGAGCCCAAAAGACAAGCAATGGGAGAAGAGCTAGCCAAGTTATTGGAAGCCGGATTCATCAGAGATATCAAACATCCGGACTGGCTAGCAAATTTGGTGATGGTACCAAAGAAGGACAAATCCTGGCGCCTCTGCGTCGACTTCAAAGACCTCAATAAGGCTTGCCCAAAGGATCCTTTCCCCCTCCCCTGCATCGATCAAATTATCGATGCCACGGCAGGACACGATTCATTGTGCTTCCTGGATGCATACTCTGGCTATCAACAAATCAAGATGGCGGAAGCAGACCAAGCCGCAACGGCATTCATCACTCCATACGGACCATTCTGCTTCAACACGATGCCCTTCGGACTCAAAAATGCCGGCGCAACATATCAGCGCATGATTCAAACATGTCCGGCCACGGATAGGCAAAACAATCGAGGCATACGTGAGCGGCGTAGTCGTCAAAACAAAACACGTCGAAACTTTAGTAGGCGATTTGAGGCTCACATTCGACAACCTTAGAGCATATGACATTGTGAATCCGAGAAATGTGTTTTGGCGTACCAGCCGGAAAGCTCTTGGGCTTCATTGTATCCGTAGAGGAATCAAGCAAATCCGGCCAAGATCCGAGCTCATCACAGTTGGATATCCCAAAGGACCTCAAGCAAATACAAAAATTAACACGATGCGTGGCAACCTTAAGCCGTTTTATCTCCCGTTTAGGAGAGAAGGCGTTGCCTCTTTATCGCCTCCTAAGGCGCACCGAACACTTCGAGTGGGCGGATGCAGCTCTTCTTGCCGGACTCGAAGAAATAAAGGCCATATTGGCAATAAATCCGGTCTGGCTGCGCCCAATCAAGGCGAACCGATGTTGTTATACATCGCTGCAACACATCAAGTTGTGGCGCTGTCCTCGTCGTCGAGCGAGCAGCGTAAGGGCATAAATTCCCTCTTCAAAAACCAGTGTATTACGTATCCACCGTGCTAACCCCTGCAAATCCGTTACCGCACTATCAAAAGATAGCATATCACGGTGTTCATGGCGCCCGGAAGCTCGGCACTACTTTCAAGAGTGTTCGATAATGGTGGCTTCGAAGTACCACTCAATGACATTATAAATAACGCGATGCAACGAGCAGGATTGCAAATGGGCCATTGAGCTCTTGCCATTCGACATAACTTACAAACCTCGGCGAGCCATAAAGTCGCAAGTCTTGGCTGACCGTCGCTGAATGGTGAAGCCGAACTACCTAAAAAGTACGGCGCATACTCCAATTGGACTATGCGCCAGCGGCTCCAAAATGTTGGCGGATGGGGCTGGCGTTGTACTTACGTCCCCACGGAGATACTGATCGAAGATGTACTTCAAATAATGTACACGGACTCCAACAACGCAGCCGAATCACGAGGCCTTGTTACATGGTCTCCGGATGGCGATCTCCTTGGGCATTCAACGCCTAGAGGTGCGTGGGGATTCAAACCTCGCAATATCCCAAATAAATGGAGACTTTGGCGCCAAGGATCCGAAAATGGCAGCATATCGTAATGCTGTCACGAAAATGTCACTTCGGTTTGAAGGACTCGAATTCCATCACATAGCCGAGATAACAACCAAGCGGCCGACATTACGCGCGATCGGTGCGAAACGTGATGTTGTCCTCAAATATCTTCTTGGAGCGGCTCTTCAAGCCATCCGTCTTTGTGGGAAGAGGAGTCCGGTAGCGACAAACCGGAGAAAGCCGCACCAATTGGTGACTCATGAACAACGTAACACAATCCGCCCACGACATAATGGCGAATCGCGGCGTGGACAGAACCTTTCTGGCCTACTTACTTAGGCAGGAGCTCCCGAAGACCAAAATGAGGCCCGCTGCATAGTCCGCGATCGAAGGCCTACAAGGTTCATGAGGTGAACTTTATAAGAAAAGTACTACCGAGTCCTTCAAAGATGTATCTCCGAAGAAGAAGGGTGAAACCTCTGGCTGAAATTCATGCGGACTAGGTGGACACCACGCAAGCCCGGCCCTGGTAGGAAAGGCGTTGCGTGCGGATTTTATTGGCCAACAGCTCGAGGCGGGCCGCAGGACTTGGTCCAGCGATCGTCGGTTGCCAGCTCTTCGCTAATCGAGCCATATGCCACCCACCGCCTCAAAACCATACCCATTACGGCCGTTCGCATGCAGGGGGCTTGACATGGTGGGGCCCTTAAAGGGGAACCCACAAGAAAAAATACCTATTGGTTATGGTGGATAAATTCACCAAATGGATAGAGGCCAAACCGGTCAAAAGCAGAGTCCGGACCAGTGATAGACTTTATATCGAGGTGGTACACCGTTCTGAGTCCCCATAGCATCATCACCGATAACGGACGAACTTCACAGCCGATGAGGTCAAGGCATGGTGCAAAAATATGGGCATTAAGCTCAACTATCGTCGATCTATCACCCTCAAACCAACGGTCAAGTGGAAAGAGCAAGCGGTCTAATAATGGCGGCATTAAACCCGGACTAGTGAGGTCACTCACTAAATCAGACACCAATGGGTCGAGGAGCTCGACTCCGTACTCTGGGGCTGCGGACAACGCCTAACCGTACTACGGATTCACACCATTTTTATGGTATACTGGCAGAGGCAGCGATCTTGCCTGCGACATTATTCATGACTCACCTCGAGTGCGCATATGTACGCGAAAGAGAAGCCGAGCTTGATCGGCAGGACAGCTGGACACATTGGAGGAAGAACGTGGCGTCGCGAAGGCTCGTTCCGCATTTTACCAGCAGCAGGCTCAAAGATATCAAAGCAGAGAAGTACGGGCCAAGACCTATAGCGTTGGTGAACTAGTTCTCGCTGCGGACAAGAAAAGGACAAGCTCAAACCGGATGGGAAGGCCCTTCATCATTGACCAAGTCTTGACCGGCGGAGCGTACCGTCTTAAATCGTCGGACAACCGACTCGAGCGAACCCATGGAGCGCAGCCCGCCTCGGCGATTCTATGCCTAGCGCGGACTAAGAGTTCGTCCCCTTCCCCCGTCCAATCTTTTATACTTCGGCTGTCTTTTATCTCTCTTTTTTCCTTGCTTTTTAAAAATTAACAAATCCCTTCGGGGCCTATTTTCGCATTTTTTGCATACATACGACGTGCCACCGCACTCATTATTCTGGGGCTTCTTTTACGAAGCTCAACTATCTGAGTTTTATACCCAACACATGTGTCATGCTTCCACATGTACCTTTTACTCGCCATTATATGCATCGATATGACTTAAGTTTTGGCCAAGCTGGGTTGCTGGCTCTGTGCTTACCCCCTCGTTCCCGATTGTTCGGCTAGGTGGTAAAGGAGCACCTCTGCGATTATTCTTGCCGGGTCACCGGATGTGTACCTCGACTGGTGAAGCCAAAGCTAGCGTTCTTAAGGGAATATTCGGTCGGTGATTTAAAAGATGACTTTTACCTATTTTTCCATCTGCCCCGGATGTTTCTTGCTCCATTGGCGGTCGGACATGCACTTTAGGGCATGCCACCCCAGCGAAAGGAACCCTTAACGGAACTATTCTCCCTGGAAGATGTTTCTTACTAACCATGAAATATAACATAACTAGTTGGGCACTTGCCTGATAAAGCACTGATGACCCCTACGCCTAGTCTCCATGCATACCACGGTTATTTATTAACCAAAAAGGTATTCGGACACACTCCGGACTCTAGGGTCCCGAGGTCGAAGCGAAAAGGTCGGCAACGGCAAACGATCTACAATTTGGCTAGAAGGCATTTCACATGTCATTTTTAAGGATAAACATACATTGTCAAGTTTATTGATTGTATTCCTCCTCAATCCCGTCTAACAGGCTGTCTAGCTCACAGTCCCATTGGGAAAATTTAGCAGCCAGTTCTACCTGGTTGTACACTAAACTCACAGGGATCTCCTTCCCGTCGGGCCCCACCGGTCCAACTTCGGCCATATGGTTGGGATCCGCCTTCTTGTACCGCGTCTTCACCATGGCCCAAGCCTCCCTGGCACCTTGACGGCAGGCCGAAACCTTCCACAAATGGAAGCGCTGCCGCACTCCCTGTAGCTTCTCTGCAAGCTCCCCGAGACCCTCGGGCGGGACGAGGGATGACCATAAAGCCTGTACGACGCCACTCATTGCCTGCCGAACTAGTTCGCACAGCCGCAACAGTTCGGGAAGTTGATCGCCCATTGATACGGGCATCTCCTCCGCAGGATGGCCCGTGAGTATACCTACAAGACATATCACGTCAAATCGCTTCCTCGCCGAACTCTTCTTCCTGAGAGAGTTCGCTCAAGCACTTACTATAGATGCTGCGACGAAGCTGTTGATTCTCCTTAACGGAGCCGGACAGCTCGGCCTGTGCGCCTTTCAGCTCTTCTCCGAGCTTGGCATTGGCATCTTGAAGCTTGTTCCTCTCCTGCTGAACTCTGTTCAGCACATTTTCGCCGGCTTTTAGCTGGCGTAGTAGCGATTGCCTGTCCGGACCTTGTTCGGCAGCACCTACAGTGTCATTATTAGACTCACGCGCACGCCACAGCGCTTATATTCATTTATACAAATGTGTTACCAGGAGGGGTCTTTCCGTCTCCTCTGCGGCAGCAAGTGACCTCAAGTTGGGCCTTGCAATCTTGCAGCTCCGGGACAGTTAGGCGTTCTTCTCGTTAAGAGCACGAAAGTTTACATGATCCTTAAATCAGTTAACGTAACTCATTTAAGTCTCGGGCTCTTGGTGTATACAACCATTAAAACTCCCTTACCCGTATGTCTTTAACATACTGCTCTGTGGCTCTGGTAAAACCATTTTGGGCAGCCCGGAGATGCGCGTCCCCTGCTTTAAAGGCATCCAATGCCTCAGGGGAAAAGCACGCCTCTTGAAGAACTGTCCGGCGGCGTCTATGATTCATAGCGCTCTCCACCTCCGACGTTGTGGCGGACAGTCTGTCGGTATCCTCCGTTGGAGTAGGATCCGGTTCGCGTCTTGCGCTTGCCCCCTCCTCCAGTCCGGGCGTAGGAGCCTGGCGGGAGTTGATTGGGGGGGGGGGCAATTTCTGTGCTCGCAGTCCGCCGAGCGCTTTTTCTCCTATGAAGATCATGAGCACTTAGACGTTTCCTCGGAACGTTGCTCAGAAAGGTCAAAAGCGAGCTATACCTCTGCGACGACGTTTCCGCCCGCACGGCGCTCCTTTTCCTCCTGTTGGTTCGGCCTAACCCTCAGAAGTCGGCGCGCGAGCTCGACTTCTGCCGTAATGGCGCTTCTGTAAAATACCATCGCGTTTGCGAAGGTCGAATAGGCAAGGATAAAATAACGGTGTCGGACTTGGTCTTGGTCACAGGATGCGAACTCAGCCGGGGTAGTCCGCCGTAATGGCGACTAAGCGCATCATCAATGCTTAGCTGGTGATACACCCCGTCGATTAGCTCCACCCCAAGGTCCGGATCCTCTTCGGAGGCCGGACCCAGGGACCCTTCCGGGTCCTCGGGCTGTGGAGCGGGACTCACCATGTCCTTCACAGTCCGGCGTAGACTCTGCACCGAAGACATAACATGAGAAGCTTAAACTTCGAAAATACGGGTAAAAGCCCTCTTGAGGCATTCACTTACCCATCCTCGTGGATTGACCATAGAAAACCCGTTCACGGGGTTCGGACGAAGGAAGTCCTCCTTCTCCCCCTTGTACAGGCCGGATAGGATCTTCACTAGATCCTCGGTCGAATCCGGCCCTTTACGGCCGTGCCGGGTAGCGTCGTCTTCCCCGTTGAAATCCCACATGGGGTGGCCTCTATATTGCAGCGGCTGCACCCCCCGCTTGATGCACGTCGCCATGACTCCGAACATGGTCAAACCGGAATGAGCCATTAATCTTATCCGGCCCATCAGGTAATGGACGCTTTTGTCTTCCTCCAGACGGGGGCTCCGCGGGCGCCAGCTGAGGCGTTTCTTCAAGGGAGCGGCATCAAACTCCGGGAGGCCGATCCGGACTGGGTCGGGCAACGGGGCGTCTACTATATAAAACCACTCCGAGGGCCAGTCTTGGACGCCCTCTTGGGGGTGCGGATAGGTATCCGGTCGATGATGCGCCATATTTGGCGCCGCCACTTGATATATGGACCCTGGTGAGAACAGGGTACGAGGCAGAATAGCCTCTTCCACAATGCGAAATGGGGCTCGATGCCCCGGAATAGCTCGCAAAGAGCTACGTAGCCCGCGATGTGCAACACAGAAGCGGGCGTGAGGTGATGGAGCTGAAGTCCATAGAACTTCAGGAGCCCGCGGAGGAACGGGTGTATTGGAAACCCGAGCCCCTTTATTAGATAAGGGACAAAGCACACCCGCTCCCCTTTGTTGGGGTTTGGGTTGTCCTCCGCCTGGCTCCCTCCCCGATAAGTAGCCAGTCCGGCTCGGACCGGAACCATGAAGTCTGGAGGGAGCCATCCCTCTTTTTGGAGCTTTACTAGCTCGTTGTGCGAGATAGAGCACCTCCTCCAATCACCCGGCGATGGGCTGGGAGCGCGTGAGGAAGAGCCGCGTTGACGATCCATGGTGGAATGGATTTCGGAGTCAGAGGCGCTTCGATGGGTACACGCGGGAGGAGGATGGTGCGGTTTGGATCTGGATCCCTGTCCCTTTAATAGGCTGGTGACCCGCACAACCAGGGGGTGAAATGTAAAAGGCTCCCTGGCTTTTCGCATTCGTGCGACGCGTGGAAGAGGGCCATAATTTGGCGTAGAAGCCAAGAAGAACAGTATTCGAGGTAAAGCCGGACATTGTTCGGCAGGAACATGGAATTCGAAGGGAGAAACCGCCTTGCAACGCCGAAGACCACAAGCACGCTGGACTTATCGTCATTGAAGCCTGGTTCGGGGGCTACTGAGGGAGTCCTGGACTAGGGGGTGTCCGGATAGCCGGACTATCAATATCCGCCGGACTCCCAGACTACGAAGATTGAAGACTCCGGCTCGTGTCCGGAAGGTACTTTACTTGGCGTGGAAGGCAAGCTTGGCAATACGGATATGTAGATCTCCTACCATTGTAACCGACTCTGTGTAACCCTAGCGTCTCCGGTGTCTATATAAACCGGAGGGCCGTAGTCCGTAGGACACAACATTACATCTCAACAATCATACCATAGGCTAGCTTCTAGGGTTTAGCCTTATTGATCTCGTGGTAGATCTACTCTTGTACTACCCATATCATCAATATTAATCAAGCGGGGCGAGGGTATTACCTCCATCGAGAGGGCCTGAACCTGGGTAAAAACATTGTGTCCCTCGTCTCCTGTTACCATCCGCCTAGACGCACAGTTCGGGACCCCCTACCCGAGATCCGCCAGTTTTGACACCGACACCCGCCATGCCACTGCATACTACATCCAGGACGGTGAGCTCTACCCAAAACGACCAAACGATGTTTCTCTGCGATGCATCTCCAGGGAGCAGGGATGCGAGCTGTTGGCCTACATACATGGCGGGGACTGAGGGCATCACTCATCATCGCGCACCCTTGTGGGCAAGGCGTTCCGTAGCAGATTCTACTAGCCCACGATGCTCAATGATGCCACTGAGCTGGTGAGGTCTTGTGAGGCCTGCCAATTCCACGCCAACCAGATCCACCAGCCCGCTCTCATGGCCGTTTGCGGTCTGGGGGCTGGATATCTTGGGTCTGTTCCCGCGAGCACCCAGGAGGAGCCGGACGGATGGACCATGTACTTTGACGGGGCATTCGTGCGACAAGGCGCAGGAGCGGGGGCCATCCTCATCTCACCTACCAAGGACAAGCTTTATTACGCAGTGCAACTCTGCTTTCAGCAGGGCGAGAAGGTGTCCAACAACATCGCAAAATTCGAAGGCTTGCTCTCCGGACTCAGGGCCGCAGCCGCGCTGGGAGTAAAGCGCCTCACCATCAAGGGCGACTCTCAGCTTCTCATCAACTTCTCCAACAAGGAGTACACGCCTAAGGATGAGCACATGGAGGTGTGCCTGGAGGAGGTGCGCAAAATGGAGAAGCGGTTCATGGGCGTGGAGCTGCAGCATGTGCCATGCGGGACGAACAAGGATGCAGACGACATCGCCAAAAGAGCCTCTTGCAGGCTCCCTCAGGAGCCGGGGGTTTTTGAGGAGCGACTCTTCAAGCCGTCCGCGACCCCACACGTCACGACTTCAGTACCACCTCCGGAGGACTTACCCTAGGCACCCGAGACGAGTGCCCCAGCCTGTTGTCACCCCTCAGGAGCCCTCCTACTGCTCGCGCTCAAGCCTCGGGAGGGGTGCTGGGCCGAAGAGTTCAAGGCGTACTTGCTTCAAGGGACCCTGCCAGAGAAGGAGGAGGACGCCGAGCGCGTGGCCCGTCAAGCCACCGCGTACTGCATCGAGGATGGTGAGTTATATCATAGGAGGCCCAATGACGTTTCATTGCGGTGCATCTCCTGGGAACAGGGGCTTGAGCTGCTAGCTGACATAGACGATGGGAACTGCGCGCATCATTCCTCGTCGCACACTCTGGTGGGCAAAGCGTTCCGCAGCGGCTTCTACTGGCCCACCGCGCTCAACAATGCTACAGAGCTGGTGCGCTCTTGTGAAGCATGCCAGTTTCACGCCAAGCAGATCCACCAACCCGCGCAGGGCCTCCAGACGATGCCGCTCACGTGGCCGTTCGCGGTATGGGGGCTGGACATCTTGGGACCTTCCCTGGGGCGCCAGGGGGCTACCGATACCTCTACGTCGCCATTGACAAGTTCACCAAGTGGGCGGAGGTAGAAGCCATGCGCACCATCCCAGCTGGGTCGGCCGTCAAGTTCATCAAGGGCATCGTGAGCCGGTTTGGTGACCCCAATTGCATCATCACCGACAACGGCTCGCAGTTCACCAGCAACCTTTTCAAAACATACTGTGCTAACCTTGGAACGCAGTTCTGCTATGCCTCAGTAGCGCACCCACGGAGCAATGGACAGGCTGAGAGGGCCAATGCGAAGTCCTGAGGGGCCTCAAGACCCGGACCTTCAAGAAGAAGCTCGAGGCCTACGGTAGGGGCTGGCTCGACGAGCTACAGTCCGTGTTGTGGTCCATCCGCACCACCGCGACCAAGCCAACAGGAGAAACGTCGTTCTTCCTCGTCTATGGAGCAGAAGCGGTTCTCCCTCATGAGGTCAAGCATCTCTCCATGCGGGTCCTGGCGTTCGATGAGACGCATCAGGACGCCATGCAGAGGATGGATCTCGTGTTGGGGGAGGAACACCGCCGTCAAGCCTCGCTCCAAGCAGCGAGGTACCAGGAGGCGCTGCGGCAGTACCACTGCCGCAGCATCCGCTCCAGGACGTTAGAGGTGGGCGATCTCGTCCTGAGGCGGGTGCTCTCCAGGGAGGGGCTGCACAAGCTCTCTCCCATGTGGGATGGCCCGTTTAGGATTGCCTGGGTCTCTAGGACTGGCGCCGCGTGCCTGGAGACACAAGATGGGGTCCCCATCCAGAACGCATGGAACATCCAACACCTCCGGAAGTTCTACCCCTAAAGAAAGGCTCCGGCCTGTGAAGCAAGGCACCGGCCTGTGAAGGTCTCCGCTTGTGACATTCTCACGTAATAATGAGTGGGGCTGTACACGTCTCGGAGTCTCCTGAGAGCCGCCCTGGGGCCTCATGGGGGCTCCCTCCCACGTCCTAGTGGTAGCACTTAGCTCCGCGCTGGTGAGAAGACTAGAATAGGCGCTAGATGCGGCTTTTCATTTGCTTTCTGAAGTGGCTTGCAGTTTTTTAGTAATCTTTCAATGGATTTGGTATTCTCGAACTCTGGCTCCTCGAGTTGCTTTCTTCCTGAGTTGTTTCTGCCTGAGGGCGTGAAGGAGGCGGCAGTTGCCCGTCGTTTCCTCTCGCGCACCTCACGTGTGGGCTAGGCAGGTGTGTGCGCCTCAGGCACGCCTTCACGTGCATGCACCGCACCGAACCCTTGCGTTTCGTCCTCGTCCTCGCGAGGAGCCCTCGATCAAGCTCAATGGCACCAGCACCCCTCATATCCATGCCTCTCAGGTAGCGCGATGCGGTGCGTCAAGCTCAAGCTAATCTATGACAGGGGCCTCACGTAAGAGGGAGTGAGGCGCTCGACAACTTTTTCTTTTTCTTCGAGAGCAGCCTTGCAGCGGCTCCACAGCAGCTCTCGAGACCCCATGGCAAGGGGGCCCTGTCGAGTGCCTGAGGCCAAGCCTCGTGAGGCGGCGAACTACTACGTACGTACCAAGCTAAGTCATCCTACTCTTGCATACCCAGAGCACAAACATTACGACACAACATTAAGGCAACATGCATAGCATAAGGGCATAACTGCCATGATTCATTACACACCCCAGCGGGGTACACAATCTTCTTTTTTGAAATTACAGGAGAAAGGAAAAGCTAAACAAGGGGGGCTCAAAGGCATGCGAACCCGGCACCAACACGGCATCCTCAAGTAGTGCCTCAAGGTGCTAGCCTTGAGCCCAAGTTCGCCAGCCCCTAGCCTCACGTTGGGCTCCTCTCCAGCTTCACTGGGGCGCCGCGCTGGGACGAACCACTGGCGTCCTCGACACGAGCACGACGACGCGGAGGCCAGTCATAGCCACCGCTGCTCGAGCTCTCGTCCAATGAAGAGCTGCCGTCACGGGAGGAGGAGCGCGCGTCGTCGAGACCAAGCTCTCCGTCGCAACCATCATCGTCGCTGCCATCCTTCGGGCAGCACCCCACGCAGCGGTCGTCCTCCCTGAACACCCTCGCGTAGAGGGTCGCCAGGCCGTCATACTTGAAGTGGAGGGTGCACCTTCCGCCCAGGCCACACGCGCGGGCGAAGGTCTGCCAGCCGCGGGTCGGGACTACGCTGCCGGAGGCGGTGACCTCGGTGCCAACCCACGAAGCTCTGCTGCAGCACCCGCCAGCCTGCAGCCAGAGGCCATGAAGCCCCAAAGAAGGAAGCTCGCTGGAAAAGAAGCGTGGGAGCCAGAGCGAGGTGCTAGCCGAGCTCTCACCACGAACTCAGGGAGCACGTCCAGCGAGGAAAAGCGCGGCCGAAGCGGGCGCACGATCACAGCGCGCATCCCTTCATCATGGGGGCTGCTCCAAAGCCGGTGGCCCCCGCTGCGAGAAGAGGTGCCATTTGCGGGCGCCTAGAGCAATGCTGCCTCTGAGGGGGCGTGGGCTGGAAGCTGCGGAAGGGACCACGGGGTGCTTGCGGGGACGGCCACAGCCCCTCTTGGGAGGAGGAGAGGCTGGCCCCTCCTTGGAGGCCTTCCCCTTCTCAGCCGCTGAAAACCTCTTTGGCGACACCATGGGAGCAAGACGGAGAGGAGAAAAGCAGGCGGGAGCAAGATGAAGGAAAGATGGGCGGGGGGCTCTGCCCCTCCCTCACATTTATAGCCAAGGGAGGCCAACCACCGGCCTCCACGACCTTGCGCCATCATGACCTTCTGCATGTCGCATCGACCAGTCAAGTCGAGCGGTTGCCGAGGCAGCATGAGGAAGCGGAGTCAGCCACGTCCCATCAATCGCCACGCGTCATCAAGGCCGTAGGCGGTTAGGGCCCGCAGCGCTCCGCACTTGCCGTTTAGCTTCACCTAGAAGCCACGTCTGAGCGCGCCTTGGGCCCGGGGGCTATTATCGGCGTCCTGGATTCGGGGGTATCCAGACCTGCCTGCCTGC
The DNA here is from genome assembly GCA_021437245.1 of Aegilops speltoides. NCBI lineage: Eukaryota > Viridiplantae > Streptophyta > Magnoliopsida > Poales > Poaceae > Aegilops > Aegilops speltoides. Next base: position 409,035,066 of record CM038142.1, read on the forward strand.
AGCCCACCACGTGGCTTCATCGATGGCCTGGTATGGCCCAGCTTCAACACCAATGCCACAAGACCCTCGCGAGGGGCCAAGCCTCCCGAGGCGGACAATGCCAAGACCCCCAAAGGAATTGGCCTCCTCAGGAGGGCTCCTGAGGGGCGGAGAGTTCTATGCAGGTTACCTCACAAGGCTCAGCTGACGTGAGCCATGACGACCAAGGACACAGATGGGCGCAGAGCACAGGTTTCCTCTTCGGTGCAAAGGAGGCAAGCCACAGGCGCGGAGTCTCGAGGAATCAGCCAAAGGTTTCCGTTCTGGTGCAACATGACCAAGGCCGCCAGGACGGCAGGACGGAGGTCATCGACGAGCCCACCACAGCGTCCTGACCAGAGGCATTTCTCAGGCGAAGACTACTTTTGTCAAGATAGATTGTACTACTTGTCCCCATTCAAATCCGACCGTTGTGGGATCCCTTCCCGCTCATATTTGGGAAGAGGAGCAAGGCCACTATAAATAGGACTAGCCACCACCATAGAAACGGATGGGAATTAGAACAAGTAGAGCTAGCATACACCACACCAGCTGTCAGGACCCCGACTCAATGGCACACCGATCTAGCATGTAACACCTCATATCACTTTGCGGCCTCACGCATGGTATTCCCATGGGTGTCGCCTTACCAGGCCCGGGACCGTTTGCGCCTTTTGGCACACGTATATGATAGTGTCGATAGCATCCATATGACAAGGAGCCCGGGCTGACATGGCTAGTCGTGAACCCAAAGTGGCACTAACTTACAGGGACAGGCATACATGACCCAGCAACAAACGTGTCGGTCATCAGCGAGTGAATCCAGGCTATAGCAACTGGGCTAACAGGACTCTGGTAGACACCGCGTGACATTTCCCCGAAGTGACAGACATAGGAACGAAGAAGGACACATGCCGGCTAGCCTAAGTGTTCCGGAGCAGTAGCAAGCTACCAAGGCTCAGTGGAAGCACTAGGAGACATTTCCCGGTAAGAGAGGCTACCAAGGATAAACAACTAGATAGTCAGGTCCCACACATACCAAGCATTTCAATAACATACACACAATATGCTCGATATGTGCAAATACAACATGGCATCACAACATGACTCTACAACTCAAGTATTTTATTCAATAGGCTCTGAGGAGTCAAGTATTACAAACATGGGTCTCATGACCCAACATTCAGAGCACACAAATCAAAGCACAAGCGGAAGCTTAACATGTCTGAGTACAGACAACTATAAATGAAAAAGGCTGAGAAGCCTGACTATCTACTAGATCCTGCCGAGGGCACAAGATCGTAGCTGAGGTAACAAACTAAACGTCGAAGTCCAAGCGAAACTACTAGCGAGACTGAAGTCTCTCTACAAAAACATAAAATAGGCAAACGTGAGTACAAATGTACCCAGCAAGACTTACATCAGAACTAACTACATATGCATCATTATCAACAAAGGGGATGGTGGGGTTTAACTGCAGCAAGCCAGCTTTGACTCGGTGGCTATCCTGAACTACGATTGCAAGTAACTCTTTTGAGGTGGCGCACACGAGTCCACATATTCACCATATCAATACACCACTATGGATCCGCTCCCGTCTCCCTACGAGAACGCCATCCATAGCACTCATGCTTATCTTGCGTATTTTAGAGTAACCACTTTCACTTGTCTATAAACTGTACATGCAACCCAGAAGTCCTTTACTGCGGACACGGCTATTCGAATAGATCATTTTAACCCTGCAGGGGTGTACTTCTTCACACACGCTCTCGCCACTTACCGCCATGTACACCTCGTGTATCTCGGCAACCTTCAAGCGGAAGCCTGGCGAGGGAGTCGGCCACGACAGACTAACCACACAAGTCTCTCTTCCAGGTTTATCGCCTATTCGGGTTCCATCCGCAAGGAGATCCGGCCGGGGTGTCGCTCATGGCCCCAAACGATGTGAGCAGGGTTCCCAAGCCCACCATCCGGTGCCACTTGGTACACCGTGCCCATTGTGCCTAATCTGTCCCAAGCCCACCTATACCGGGTGCCACTTGGTAGACTACTAACACTACCTACAACCACCAGAAACTAGTTGCAACTCCTGGACAGAGATCAGGTTGATTAATAAGTCGAGAGGGGCTGAGTTACCGGAACCCAATGTGTGGTAGTAGCTGTTCACGGATCACAAACACAGAACTCAGTTCCTAAGGACGACTTCAATGAGACAACCCACCATGTACTCCTACATGGCCTCTCACCGCTAACTTTACCAAATCGTGTTCTCACACTTAGCTCACACACAGTAGGACATGTTGACACACCTCTAATTCATCCCCGATGAATCAGATCTTACTCAACTCTAAGCAGTAGTGGGCATGACAAACAAGCTTGTATGAGTAGGCACATCAGGGCTCAAACAACTCCTACTCATGCTAGTGGGTTTCATCTATTTACTGTGGCAATGCCAGGTCATGCAGAGAAAAGGGTTTCAGCTACCGCAGCAAGTAACAGATATGTTGTTGTTGTCCTAATGCAGTAAAAGAGAGCAGGAGCGAGAGAGTGGGATTGTATCGGAATGAACAAGGGGGTTTTGCTTGCCTGGCACTTCTGAAGATATTATAGCTCTTCATCGGTGTCATCGAACTCATCGTCGAAACCACGTCTATCGAGAGGGGGGGCAATTACCGGCAACTGAGAAAGAAACACAATCAATGCAATGCACAATATGATGCATGCTCATTACATGTCAATATGAGTGTGTTGGCCTAGTGCAACTACAACCAGATGGACTTGGGTCATTTTGAACCAAAGGTTCAATCCCAAACTCAAATTATGAATTTAAATAGTGCCTTGTCATGTTTTGCACTAAACAACAAGGTTAAGTTATTTAAACATGCATGAAATGGTACAGATGGATAGATTGGATTTGTCTGATCATTTTTCATATATAAATTATTTCATTTGGAGCTACGGTTGAATTTATATGATTTTTAGAAGTTTAAGCCTTTTTCTGGAATTTCCTGAATTAAATAAATCCAGAAAAGGTTATCTACGTCAGCATGATGTCGGGGTGGCATCAGCAGGTCAAGGCGCCAGCCCAGGTCAAACCTGACGTCTGGGTCCCGCACGTCAGTGTCTCAGGGCTGGTTTGGGTGGATGACAGGTGGGACCAGCCAGCGCTTACTTGGTCAAAGTCAAAGCTGACACGTGGGGTCCGCAGGATTAGCACTAATCTAAACAGGAATTAAACTAACCTAATCAGGCACAGGGCCCCACATGGCAGTGGCTTTAAGGGGGGTTTAGTTGGGTCATTAGTGCTAACTAAACCGGGATTAGGTCGATGGCTCGTCGCCAGCGAGGTCAGTGGCAGCGGAGCGCGTTGGGTTTCGCCCACAGGCGACCATTTGGGCGGGGGATTGGTGCTACGCGTAGCTGGGGGTCGCGGCATTTGGTAGTGCAAGTGGGAGAAGCTGGGGTGGTCTGAGTCGACGGTGGCGAGCACGAATGTGGCGGCCAGAGTTCGGGGTTGGTGCGGGTTAGCGCTAGGAAGCACAGGAGGGGGGAGCTACTGGTGGATACGGACTCCTGGGGCAGCTAGGAGCATGATGCGGTGCAAGGGCATGGCTGGGTCGAGCTCAGGCCACGGCGGCGACATCGCCGGCAGAGCCGAGCTCTCGGGCTCGATGGGAACGGTGGCTAGAGAGGGAAATAGAGCACGGGGAGAGAGGGGTTTGGCAGAGGAGATCACGGCGAGGTCGATGAGTAGCTCAGCGTGCTTGGGGGAGGCTGGACAGTGTCGGAGCATCTCCGGCGATCTCGGAGCCGAAGGTTGAACACGACGGTGTCAGCGTCACTGTAGGGCTCCCGGCGTCGTATGGCGTGGTTAGGAGGAAGAGTAGGTCGAGGCGGAGCTTTGGGACGCGTCGGGGAGGTGAGGCGGTGGCTGTGGCCGCGGTGGTACTCACCGACGGCGACGGCTGCGCTCGGTGGCTGCATGCAAGAGAAGGAGAGGTGGGGAGGGAGAACAGCGAGTGAGGGAGAGGAGAGAGGGGTCCAGAGTGGCAGCGAGGGAAGGATCGGGGCTCCCAGGTGGAAGCAGGAGGTGGTCAAAGCCACACGCGCGCGCGCCACGCCTCTCCTCTACCTACTGGCTGAAGGAAGAAGACGGGCATGCCCCTGTGGGCTGGCCAACAGTGCTGGGCCGTCCAGGTGGGCTTCGGTGAGCGCCAGGTAAGTTTCCAAGTAAGTTGCTGTTCTTTTATTATTTTCTGTTTCTGTTTTTATGTTATGGTTTAAAATAAATACTTAAACATTTCATAAAATCCTGGAAATAATTATGCGTGTCGTCTGAATTATTCCAGTGACACATAACAATTTCCAACATTTTTGGAGCATCTAAAATATATATAGCATTTAAATAGCCCCAATTCAAATATGTTTGGATTAATTCAAAGTCCAAATATGTCCTGCAAAAATGTGAACCATTTTTGGTAGATGCTTCCACCTTGATCCAGAAATGATGAACATTTTTAAATGGCATTTTGAAAACATTGAAAAATATTTTGGTTGAACCTATTTGAATTCCTTTTGATGCTATGGTTTTAACATCCCCATTTCATATTTCCATGAAAGTTAAACATGAGGCAAGCAAGATGCAAACACTACGCAGCACCAGAAGCTAGGGATGTGACACCAGCTCAAGAACACCTCACCTCTTGAGGCTTGTTCATCCACTGTACCAGTTCATCCACAGCCCTTCGAGGCAATCCACCACACCACACTGGATTAGGGTATTACACCAATGGTGGCCCGAACCAGTATAAATCGCTGTGTCTTTGTGTCTCTTTGAGCTCAACGTGCTAGGCTTAGGAGGATCGTGAGTAGGCAGGCTGGGTAGGTTGAGATCTCCGCATGCACCCCAGTGTTCGAACCTCTCAATGGTTTGCGGATCCATAAATCTGACAATGCCAACCGCCGGCCTCCACGATCCCATGCAATGATGGTTTTTCTCATCATACAACAGAGTCTCGTCAAGTCGAACGATTGCGAAAACAGCATGGGGAAGCGGAGATGCCCACGTGCCATCAATCGCCATGCGTCGACCAAGGCTGCAAGCAGTTAGGGCCCATGGTGCTCTGCACTTTCCCTTTGGTTTCGCCTCAAAGCCAAGTTCAGCGTGCCTTGGGCCCGGGGGCTACTGCCGGCGTTGTGAGAACAGGGGTACACATACTTGCCTGCCTATGGCCCATGACGTGGCTCCATCAGCGGCCTGGTACGGCCCAACTTCAGCATCGACAAACTCAAGACCCTCGCGAGGGGCCAAGCCTCGAGAGGCGGACAATGCCAAGACCTCCACGAGGAGCGGCCTCCTCAGGCTAGCTCCTGAGGAGTAGACATTCCTATGCAAAACTCACCTCGCGAGGTTCGGATGACATGAGCCATGACGACCAAGACCCGGAGCCACTACACCGACCTCGCTTAGCCTCGCCGTTGCCGGAGATCCACTTCAACGCGCCGCTCGCTCCAGCTCGTCCCCAACCCCGCTGAATAGCTCGCCGTGACCGCTATGAGCTGCTGCCTCTCCTCCCCCTCTCCGTTCTCGCTGACGCGCGTCATAGCAACCGCATTGAGCACACCCGCATGCGCCACCGCTTGAGCTCGCCACCGACGTGGCTCCGGCTACGCAATGGCCCCGCCACCGTGTCCAACGCACTCACCGCATAGTGTAGGGCTTGTAGGAGCTAGCCCCGCGCCTCCACATTCACTGTAGCATTGACTTCGAGCTCATCCGAGCTTCGGCAGCCGCCAAGCTTGTCGCCGACGTCGTTTCTGGCGACCCCGAGCCCAACCACCATGACCACTTGACGCGGTTCGCTCTGGACTTCACGTAGGTGACCTCCGCCATCCATTTGGTCGCCGGAGTGTGAAATCCATACCCTCCGCCGCGTTCGGTCATTGCCGGTAGCTCAAGGCCGATGATTTGACCCAATTGACCAGGGATTTGACCCCCCTGGGTCCCTAACATGTGGGCCCCACCCCAGGTCAAACCTAGTTTAGCAACTAAACTAACCCTAATTAGTTAGTTAACTAACTCTGTCACTGACCAGTGGGTCCCACTGGTCAGGTTTGACCTACACCGCATAGTTGACCTGCTGACGCAATAATGGATTTTTCTGGATTTATTCTTCTTCGGGAAATTCCGGAAAATAGTGTAAACTTCAAAAAAGTCATATAAATTAATCTGTAACTCCAAATGCAAAGGTTTATCTATGAAAAATGATCACAAAAATCCAATCTATCCATCTGTACTTGTTTGATGCATGATAAATCAACTTAACCCTGCTGTTTAGATCAAAACATGATAACGCACTTTATAAGTTCATAGTTTGACTTTGAACTTGAACCTGGGGTTCAAAATAGCTCAAACCCTTCTGATTTTAGTTGCATTAGCTCAAATCACAGCATATTGATATGTTGTTATCATGCATCATAATTGTTGCATTGCATTGATTGTGTTCTTCCTTGTTTGTCGATATTTGTCCCCTCCAGTAGACATGATACTGACGATGAGTTCGATGGCACTGATGAAGAGCTATACTGTCTTCAGAAGTGCCAGGCAAGCAAAACCCCCTTGCTCATTCTGATACAATCCCACTATCTCTCCTGCTCTCTTTTACTGCATTACGACAACAATGATTCAACTGTTACATGCTGCGGTAGTTGAACCCCTTTTCCTCTGCATGACCTGTCATTGCCACAGTAAATAGATGAAACCCACTAGCATGAGTAGTATTTGTTTGAGCCCTGATGTGCCTACTCATTCATGCATGTTTGTCATGCCTGCTATGCTTAGCATTGTCTCAGGTCTGGTTCATCGGGGGTATCCAGCCCTGCCTGCCTGCAGCCCACCACGTGGCTTCATCGATGGCCTGGTATGGCCCAGCTTCAACACCAATGCCACAAGACCCTCGCGAGGGGCCAAGCCTCCCGAGGCGGACAACGCCAAGACCCCCAAAGGAATTGGCCTCCTCAGGAGGGCTCCTGAGGGGCGGAGAGTTCTATGCAGGTTACCTCACAAGGCTCAGCTGACGTGAGCCATGACGACTATGGCCAGGCGGGCGCCAGACGGGCGCAGAGCGCATGTTTCCTCTTCGGTGCAAAGGAGGCAAGCCACAGGCGCGGAGTCCCGGGGAATCAGCCAAAGGTTTCCATGCTGGTGCAACGCGACCAAGGCCGCCAGGACGGCAGGACGGAGGTCATCGACGAGCCCACCACAGCGTCATGACCAGAGGCTTTTCGCAGGCGAAGACTACTTTTGTCAGGATAGATTGTACTACCTGTCCCCTTTCAAATCCGACCGTTGTGGGATCCCTTCCCGCTCATATTTGGGAAGAGGACCAAGGCCACTATAAATAGGACTAGCCACCACCATAGAAACGGATGGGAATTAGAACAAGTAGAGCTAGCATACACCACACCAGCTGTCAGGACCCTGACTCAATGGCACACCGATCTATCATGTAACACCTCATATCACTTTGCGGCCTCACGCATGGTATTCCCACGGGTGTCGCCTTACCAGGCCCGGGACCGTTTGCGCCTTTTGGCACACGTATATGATAGTGTCGCTAGCATCCATATAACAAGGAGCCCGGGCTGACATGGCTAGTCGTGAACCCAAAGTGGCACTAACTTACAGGGACAGGCATACATGACCCAACAACGAACGTGTCGGTATCAGCGAGTGAATCCGGGCTATAGCCACTGGGCTAACAGGACTCTAGAAGACACCGCGTGACATTTCCCCGAACGGACAGACACAGGAACGAAGAATGACACATGCCGGCCAGCCTAAGTGTTCCGGAGCAGTAGCAAGCTACCAAGGCTCAGTGGAAGCACTAGGAGACATTTCCCGGTAAGAGAGGCTACCAAGGATAAACAACTAGATAGTCAGATCCCACACATACCAAGCATTTCAATAACATACACACAATATGCTCGATATGTGCAAATACAACATGGCATCACAACATGACTCTACAACTCAAGTATTTTATTCAATAGGCTCCGAGGAGTCAAGTATTACAAACATGGGTCTCATGACCCAACATTCAGAGCACACAAATCAAAGCACAAGCGGAAGCTTAACATGTTTGAGTACAGACAACTATAAATGAAAAAGGCTGAGAAGCCTGACTATCTACTAGATCCTGCCGAGGGCACAAGATTGTAGCTGAGGTAACAAACTAAATGTCGAAGTCCAAGCGGAACTACTAGCGAGACTGAAGTCTCTCTGCAAAAACATAAAATAGGCAAACGTGAGTACAAATGTACCCAGCAAGACTTACATCAGAACTAACTACATATGCATCATTATCAACAAAGGGGATGGTGGGGTTTAACTGCAGCAAGCCAGCTTTGACTCGGTGGCTATCCTGAACTATGATTGCAAGTAACTCTTTTGAGGTGGCGCACACGTGTCCACATATTCACCATATCAATACACCACTATGGATCCGCTCCCGTCTCCCTACGAGAACGCCATCCATAGCACTCACGCTTATCTTGCGTATTTTAGAGTATCCACTTTCACTTGTCTATGAACTGTCTAGGCAACCCAGAAGTCCTTTACCGCGGACACGGCTATCCGAATAGATCATATTAACCCTGCAGGGGTGTACTTCTTCACACATGCTCTCGCCACTTACCGCCATGTACACCTCGTGTATCTCGGCAACCTTCAAGCGGAAGCCTGGCGAGGGAGTCGGCCACGACCTGACTAACCACACAAGTCTCTCGTCCAGGTTTATCGCCTATTCGGGTTCCATCCGCAAGGAGATCCGGCCCGGGTGTCGCTCACGGTCCCAAGCGATGTGAGCAGGGTTCCCAAGCCCACCATCCGGGTGCCACTTGGTGCACCGTGCCATTGTGCCTAGTCTGTCCCAAGCCCACCTGTACCGGGTGCCACTTGGTAGACTACTAACACTACCTACAAACACCAGAAACTAGTTGCAACTCCTGGACAGAGATCAGGTTGATTAATAAGTCGAGAGGTGCTGAGTTACCGGAACCCAATGTGTGGTAGTAGTTGTTCATGGATCACAAACACAGAACTCAGATCCTAAGGACGACTTCAATGAGACAACCCACCATGTACTCCAACATGGCCTCTCACCGCTAACTTTACCAAATCGTGTTCTCACACTTAGCTCACACACAGTAGGACATGTTCACACACCTCCAATTCATCCCCATGAATCAGATCTGACTCAACTCTAAGTAGTAGCAGGCATGACAAACAAGCATGTATGAGTAGGCACATCAGGGCTCAAACAACTCCTACTCATGCTAGTGGGTTTCATCTATTTACTGTGGCAATGCCGGGTCATGCAGAGGACAGGGGTTCAGCTACCGCAGCAAGTAACAGATATGTTGTTGTTGTCCTAATGCAGTAAAAGAGAGCAGGAGCGAGAGAGTGGGATTGTATCGGAGTGAACAAGGGGTTTTGCTTGCCTGGCACTTCTAAAGATAGTATAGCTCTTCATCGGTGTCATCGAACTCATCGTCGAAACCACGTCTATCGAGAGGGGGGCAATTACCGGCAACTGAGAAAGAAACACAATCAATGCAATGCACAATATGATGCATGCTCATGACATGTCAATATGAGTGTGTTGGCCTAGTGCAACTACAACCGGATGGACTTGGGTCATTTTGAACCAAAGGTTCAATCCCAAACTCAAATTATGAATTTAAATAGTGCCTTATCATGTTTTGCACTAAACAACAAGTTTAAGTTATTTAAACATGCATGAAAATGGTACAGATGCATAGATTGGATTTGTCTGGTCATTTTTCATATATAAATTATTTCATTTGGAGCTACGGTTGAATTTATATAATTTTTAGAAGTTTACGCCTTTTTTCGAATTTCTTGAATTAAATAAATCCAGAAAAGGTTATCTGCGTCAGCATGACGTCGGGGTGACGTCAGCAGGTCAAGGCGCCAGCCCAGGTCAAACCTGACGTCTGGGTCCCGCACGTCAGTGTCTCAGGGCTGGTTTGGGTGGATGACAGGTGGGACCGGCCAGCGCTGACTTGGTCAAAGTCAAAGCTGACACGTGGGGTCCGCAGGATTGTCACTAATCTAAACAGGAATTAAACTAACCTAATCAGGCACAGGGGCCCACATGGCAGTGGCTCTGAGGGGGGGTTTAGCGGGGTCATTAGTGCTAACTAAACCGGGATTAGGCCGATGGCTCGTCGCCGGCGAGGTCAGTGGCGGCGGAGCGCGTTGGGTTTCGCCCACAGGCAACCATTTGGGCGGGGATTAGTGCTAAGCATAGCTGGGGGTCACGGCATTTGGTAGTGCAAGTGGGAGAAGCTGGGGTGGTCTGAGTCGACGGCGGCGAGCACGAATGTGGCGGCCGGAGTTCGGGGTTGGTGCGGGTTAGCGCTAGGAAGCACGGGAGGGGGGAGCTACTGGTGGATACGGACTCCTGGGGCAGCTAGGAGCATGATGTTGTGCAAGGGCATGGCTGGGTCGAGCTCAGGCCACGGCGGCGACATCGCCGGCGGAGCCGAGCTCTCGGGCTCGATGGGAACGGCGGCTAGAGAGGGAAATAGAGCACGGGGAGAGAGGGGTTCGGCAGAGGAGATCACGGCGAGGTCGATGAGTAGCTCAGCGTACTCGGGGGAGGCCGGACGGCGTCGGAGCATCTCCGGCAATCTCGGAGCCGAAGGTTCAAGACGACAGTGTCAGCATCACTGCAGGGTTCCCGGCGTCGCATGGAACAGTTAGGAGGAAGAGTAGGTCGAGGCGGAGCTTTGGGACGCGTCGGGGAGGTGAGGCGGTGGCTGTGGCCGCGGTGGTACTCACCAGCGGTGACGGCTGCTCTCGGTGGCTGCATGCAAGAGAAGAAGAGGAGGGGAGGGAGAGCAGCGAGTGAGGGAGAGGAGAGAGGGGTCCAGAGTGGCAGCGAGGGAAGGATCGGGCTCCTGTGTGGAAGCGAGGAGGTGGCCAAGAAGCCACCTTGCATGCCACGCCTCCTCCGCCCTCTTGGTGAAGGAAGAAGACGGGCATGCCCCTGTGGGCTGGCCAACAGTGCTGGGCCGTCCTGTGGGCCGGTGGCGCGCTGTAAGTTTCCTGTAAGTTCTTTGTTCTTTTATTGTTTTCTGTTTCTGTTTTTATGTTATGGTTTAGAATAAATACTAAACCATTTCATAAAATCCTGGAAATAATTATGGGTGTTGTCTGAATTATTCCAGTGACCCATAACAATTTCCAACATTTTTGGAGCATCTAAAATATATATAGCATTTAAATAGCCCCAATTCAAATATGTTTGGATTAATTCAAAGTCCAAATATGTCCTGCAAAAATGTGAACCATTTTTGGTAGATGCTTCCACCTTGATCTAGAAATGATGAACATTTTAAATGGCATTTTGAAAACATTGAAAAATATTTTGGTTGAACCTATTTGAATTCCTTTTGATGCTATGGTTTGAACAACCCCATTTCATATTTCCATGAAAGTTAAACATGAGGCAAGCAAGATGCAAACACTAGGCAGCACCAGAAGCTAGGGATGTGACACCAGCTCAAGAACACCTCACCTCTTGAGGCTTGTTCATCCACTGTACCAGTTCATCCACAGCCCTTCGAGGCAATCCACCACACCCCACTGGATTAGGGTATTACACCACAATGGTGGCCCGAACCAGTATAAATCGATGTGTCTTTGTGTCTCTTTGAGCTCGACGTGCTAGGCTTAGGAGGATCGTGTGTAGGCAGGCTGGGTAGGTTGAGATCTCCGCACGCACCCTAGTGTTCGAACCTCTCAATGGTTTGCGGATCCATAAATCCGACAATGCCAACCGCCGGCCTCCACGATCCCATGCAATGATGGTTTTTCTCAGCATACAACAGAGTCTCGTCAAGTCGAACGATTACGAAGATAGCACGGGGAAGCGGAGATGCCCACGTCCCATCAATCTCCATGCGTCGACCAAGGCTGTAGGCAGTTAGGGCCCATGGTGCTCTGCACTTTCCCTTTGGTTTCGCCTCAAAGCCAAGTTCAGCGTGCCTTGGGCCCGGGGGCTACTGTCGGCGTTCTGAGAACAGGGGTACTCAGACTTGCCTGCCTGTGGCCCATGACGTGGCTCCATCAGCGGCCTGGTACGGCCCAGATTCAGCATTGACAAACTCAAGACCCTCGCGAGGGGCCAAGCCTCAAGAGGCGGACAACGCCAAGACCTCCACGAGGAGCGGCCTCCTCAGGCTAGCTCCTGAAGAGTAGACATTCCTATGCAAACCTCACCTCGCGAGGTTCGGATGACATGAGCCATGACGACCAAGACCCGGAGCCACTACACCGACCTCGCTTAGCCTCGCCGTTGCCGGAGATCCACTTCGACGCGCCGCTCGCTCCAGCTCGTCCCCAACCCCGCTGAATAGCTCGCCGTGAACGCTATGAGCTGTTGCCTCTCCTCCCCCTCTCCGTTCTCACTGCCGCGCATCATAGAAACCGCACTGAGCACACCCGCACGTGCCACCGCTTGAGCTCGCCACCGACGTGGCTCCGGCTACGCAATGGCCCCGCCACCGTGTCCAACGCACTCACCGCATAGCGTAGGGCTTGTAGGGGCTAGCCCCGCGCCTCCACATTCACTGTAGCGTCGACTTCGAGCTCATCCGAGCTTCGGCAGCCGCCAAGCTCGTCGCCGACGTCATTTCTGGCGACCACGAGCCCAACCACCATGACCACTTGACGCGGTTCACTCTGGACTTCATGTAGGTGACCTCCGCCATCCATTTGGTCGCCGGAGCGAGAAATCCGCACCCTCCACCGTGTTCGGTCATTGCCGGTAGCAAAAGGCCGATGATTTGACCCAATTGACCAGGGATTTGACCCCCTGGGTCCCTGACATGTGGGCCCCACCCCAGGTCAAACCTAGTTTAGCAACTAAACTAACCCTAATTAGTTAGTTAACTAACTCTGTCACTGACCAGTGGGTCCCACTGGTCAGGTTTGACCTACACCGCATAGTTGACCTGCTGACGTAACGCTGACGCAATAATGGATTTTTCTGGATTTATTCTTCTTCGGGAAATTCCGGAAAATAGTGTAAACTTCAAAAAAGTCATATAAATTAATCTGTAACTCCAAATGCAAAGGTTTTTCTATGAAAAATGATCAGAAAAATCCAATCTATCCATCTGTACTTGTTTGATGCATGATAAATCAACTTAACCCTGCTGTTTAGATCAAAACATGATAACGCACTTTATAAGTTCATAGTTTGACTTTGAACTTGAACCTGGGGTTCAAAATAGCTCAAACCCTTCTGATTTTAGTTGCATTAGCTCAAATCACAGCATATTGATATGTTGTTATCATGCATCATAATTGTTGCATTGCATTGATTGTGTTCTTCCTTGTTTGTCGATATTTGTCCCCTCCAGTAGACATGATACCGACGATGAGTTTGATGACACCGATGAAGAGCTATACTGTCTTCAGAAGTGCCAGGCAAGCAAAACCCCCTTGCTCATTCTGATACAATCCCACTATCTCTCCTGCTCTCTTTTACTGCATTACGACAACAACGATTCAACTGTTACATGCTGCGGTAGTTGAACCCCTTTTCCTCCGCATCACCTATCATTGCCACAGTAAATAGATGAAACCCACTAGCATGAGTAGTATTTGTTTGAGCCCTGATGTGCCTACTCATTCATGCATGCCTGCTATGCTTAGCATTGTCTCAGGTCTGGTTCATCGGGCTGGATTGGAAAATTATGAACATGTCCTACTGTTGAGAGCTAAGTGTGTGAACACGATTTGGTAAAGGTAGCGGTGAGAGGACATGTAGGAGTACATGGTGGGTTGTCTCATTGAAGCCGTCCTCCGGAACTGAGTTCTGTGTTTGTGATCCATGAACAATTGCTACCACACATTAGGCTTCGGGCACTCTAAGCTCTCTGGACTTACTAATCAACATGATCTCTGTCCAGGAGTTGCAACTAGTTTGTGGTGTTTGTAGGTAGTGATAGTAGTTTACCAAGTGGCACCCGGTATAGGTGGGCTTGGGACAGACTAGGTGCAGTGGCACGGTGTACAAAGCGTCGCCCGTTTGGTGCACTTGGGAACCCTGCTCACATCGTTTGGGGTCATGAGTGACACCCCGGCCGGATCTCCTTGCGGATGGAACCCGAATAGGCGATAAACCTGGACTAGATACTTCTGTGGTTAGTCCGGTTGTGGACGACACCCTCGCCAGGCTTCCGCTTGAAGGTTGCCAAGATACATGACATGTACATGGAGGTAAGTGGCGAGAGAGTGTGTGAATAATTACACCCCTGCAGGGTTAACATGATCTATTCGAATAGCCACGTCCACGGTAAAGGACTACTAGGTTGCTTATATAGTTCATACAAAAGTGAAAGTGGATACTCTAAAATGCGCAAGATAAGGGTGAGTGCTATGGATGGCATTCTTGTAGGGATACGGGAGCGGATCCATAGTGGTGTATTGATATGGTGAATATGTGGACTCGTGTGTGCCACCTCAAAAGAGTTACTTGCAGTCGTAGTTCAGGATAGCCTCTGAGTCAAAGCTGGCTTGCTGTAGTTAAACTCCACCACCCCCTTTGTTGATAGCGATGCATATGTAGTTAGTTCTGATGTAAGTCTTGTTGGGTACATTTGTACTCACGTTTGCCTATTTTATGTTTTTTGCAGAGAGACTTCATTCTCGCTAGTAGTTCCGCGTGGACTTCGACGTTTAGCTTGATACCTCAACTATGATCTTGTGCCCTCGGGAGGGTCTTGTAGATAGTCAGGCTTCTCAGCCTTTTTCATTTGTAGTTGTCTGTACTCAGACATGTTATGCTTCCATTGTTTGTATGATCTAGATATTGGGCATGAGACCCATGTTTTTAATACTTGGCTCCTAGGAGCCTAATGAATAAATACTTAGTCGTAGTGTTTTGTTGTGATACCATGTTGTATTTCCACATATCGAGCATATTGTGTGTATGTTATTGACATGCTTGGATGTTTGGGATTCGACAACCTAGTTGTTTATTCTTGGTAGCCTCTCTTACCAGGAAATGTCTCCTAGTGCTTCCACTGAGCCATGGTAACTTGCTACTGCTCCGGAACACTTAGGCTGGCCGGCATGTGTCCTTCGTTCCTGTGTCTGTCCCTTTGGGGAAATGTCACGCATTGTTCCTTTAAGTCCCTGTAGCTTGCTATGACTTGGGTTCATACGTTGTTGATTGACACGTTCATAGCTGGGTCATGTATGCCTGTCTTTGTAAGTTAGCGCTACCTTGGGTTTATGACTAGTCATGTCGGCCCGGTTTCTTTGTCATATGGATGCTAGCGGCACTGTCATATACGTGAGCCAAAAGGTGCAAACGGTCCCGGGCCAGGTAAGGTGGCACCCGTGGGAATACCGTGAGTGAGGCCGCAAAGTGATATGATGTGTTACATGCTAGGTCGGTGTGACTTAGGATTAGGGTCCTAATAGCTTTGGTATTAGAGCCCGACTGCCTGTAAGATTACCAAGCCAAACTGGTCGAAGTTGAGTCTAGAAATTCTTTAGTTATATAAGGGAATTGATTGTGGATGGGAACGTAAGACTCTTTTTACTCCTATACCTTATGCCCTTCTGGTCTCAGTCATCCTATCTTCTCTACGGGGTTAAGGAACTAGTTTTTTCTATTCTTTTTATCAAGATAACGTGTTAATCCGTAGACTTATAGGATTGATTGATTCAAGCCTCAGTTCAGTCTCTTCTACCTCCGTATGTTGACCGTTGATCTCGGAACCTTGATATTGTGATGCTAAGTGGTTATGCCACCATTTTGCCGGATGTATCCAATCTTTTTGAGCATTTACAGCTGTTATGTTGTCTGAGTCATTCTAAGTTTCTAAATAGTCTGATGCATTTGCAAATCCCTTCTTTCCATTCCTGATATTCCTTTGGGCCAGATTAACCACACTAACCAGTGTGTTGAGGTACTCTATTGCCTCGGCATATATGTTGGAGCTATTGTTATGACCCTAGGTGTCTTAGAGAACCATCTTGTAATCTAGCCATGATTAGTGTTCCCAATGTTATGATCCTGGCCACTATTCTCGAAAGCATCCCATGATGCCATATAGTTAGTAGGCATTCTACTCCTGGGTTTTGAACCCGAGATTCACTCTACTCATTCATGTTGATAGTGTTTGCCAGTTCCTTTAGCATATTGGATTACTTCATCCATATCCTGGATTGGGTCAAAGCAGTTGTGTTCCGCAGATCAAGATGCAGTCCAGCTTTTGTTCTGTTCTACCTTGGGGTATTACCGTCTTATGTCAGGAATGTCATGGGAATTGCACACCATCTTATGAATTCTTGATACAGTGATACTTCTTGCCATCATTGTTCATTCCTTGGTTTCCGTGTTGTTGTAACCGGAATGCTGCCAAGTGAATCGTGATGTGCGAAATCAATACTCCTAGCAACCCAGTTGCCTAGTAGTTAATGGACAATAATATTATTCTTAGCGTGTTGGTCATTGAATTATCATTCTAAGACTGATCGAGCTACCTAGTCCTTATTTTCTGGTGCACTTTTCGGTCAATGAGTTAGGTAGTGTCAATCCTTGCTTATTTGATCATATTGTCTTGCCTTGAAAAGAAAGATTGTTCTCAAGCTTAGTAACATATCGGTGGTTCCTGATTTTCTGAATATCTTCTCGGAAGTATCGCCAGGTAGTCACCTGACCGCTATGTTGAGTTCGTGATCAAGTTGGTTTTTGAAACCACCCTTTTTCCAAGAATCTGTGTTGGATACCCTGAGCTAGTTGGTTAAGCTAAACAAATTGGAGAGTTGGAAGATAAAAGCTTGTCCGACTCAGTTCATTCCAAAGGAATATCCTTGTGCATGTGTGTTGAAGAAAGATGGTATCTTCATTGATTGATCCTCGTGGTCAAATTGTTGGATCTATTTTCTTACCCAAATCCTTGATTTGTGTCTGGGCTATCGTAAAATCAAGTCAGAACCAACAATATTCGTAATGTTGTCTTACTCGTGGTTGTTTCCTTGAGCATACACCATTATATCTTTTGGGTCTGACCAATGCTATCACCTTGTTCACATAATTGTGGAATTCCACTTATATGGAAACCTGGATGAATTGTTGTTGAGCCCATCAACAACATTTTTACCTTCTCCATGATTCATGTTGAACCTTAAGCTAGTGTTGGAAACTTTATAAGCATTATCTTCATGACCTGTTCATGAAGCATATGTTCGGATGAAAGAAGTGGCTTCCTCTAATACATGTGCATTTGATGCAAGTTGCCGCCGCGAATCCGAGAAAGTCAATGATGCTTCCTCTGGAATCATTCCAAGTTAGCCATGCATGTGCGAAGTATTCTATGGTCTATTGGACTGATCATCTTCATTCCATATGTATTCCATGGCACATCAAGCCGCTGATTGATTTGTTCAAGGAGAAGGAGTTCCTTCATAAGAGTTAATCTAGACTTATGCAAGGACTTTTATATCCTCGTTGATGGTTCCCAACCGGAACTTGGTAGTGTTTCATTGCAAGACTACTATGTGGTCATGCTTGTCTGAGACAGCGTGTTCACATGTGTGTAGCAGAATTGGCTCATGTTTTGGAGCTTGCTATCGTAGTTCATTCCCAGAGAATCTCACAACGCCATCTCTTCGATTTGTGTTGCAACTTCCATTTTTCTTTCTAGACTTGATGAGTCTGGATTATCCTAACACCAACCAAATCTGAATCTCGGGCAGATGTGATGGTTGGAACCTCTCCCAAGAACTATAATATCGGTCTCTCTGTAACCGGTAAAGTGGATCTCGTGGCCAACACACCCAGCCGGAAGACCTATTGTTGTAGTATCTTGATTGAGCAAGTTGGCCACCTCCCCATAAGGATTTCACAGGATTTACTCCCGTAGTTGTTCCTTCTGGATTCTTGTGCCCCCGAAGTCTGACCTTTTACTTGATGTTCTAGATACCAAACCATATCTATAAATGGGTTACACTAGTACATCAAGGAGAACATTAGAAGCGGAGTGCTAAATGTCTCTCGATCTGTCACCCAGATTTTGTTTACTTGGCCTTGCTAAGGTGAAAACTAAGAAGATGTTATCTTCCTTTGCATCTGCATTCTCCACATCATGGTAGTATGATGTGTTTCCAGGATCCTCGGTACGGATGTTGGTAAAACCTTGATGAATATGGAAATGCTCAAGTTCTTGAAAGCACGCTCAGTCACTAGGTTATATCCTAGGTATCAACTGGAATGTGCCTTCCATTTGTCGAGTTGTTCTATAACCGGAGTTTCTTTTCCAAACTGGGTATGTCATTCCTCCGAACTCCTTCAAATGATCATTCGTTAATTGCCTCAGGTTGGCATAAAGAGTCTCAATGATCTAGAAATCAAAAGTAATTCTTTTTGCCACTTAAGGGAATAATTCTACAAGTCATCTCCCCTAAGGTTCCCCGTTTGTTCTGAAGGGAAATCCACTCCTCACTATAGTGATACCCATTCACCACCCTCCTAAGGGTGAAATTTTGCTTCTTAATTGAACCTTGTCTTATGCTCCTTTCCGTCATTCTTGATGTGCATCATGTGCCTCGGCTCGAGAGATATTGTTATGTCTCATTCCATGAGCTGATCGTCAGTTACTCGATCTTCGAGAAGACCAATTCTTCTAGAGTTTCCCTTTCTCCTCGTTTTCCTATTGGATGGAGTTCTTAGAGGAAGACATCGAGACAAAGATGATGATCGAATCAACGTTCTTATGAGGTGCAACCTGGATCATGAAGATTGTATCAGCTTTGTGTCCCCTTTGTCCTCTTACCTCATGTTTTGAATCTCGTGACGAGATTCTTGTTTCGTGGGGGTGAGTTGTCATAGCCCTAGTTTAGTCCTTGCCTAACTCTGCATAAGCATCCATGCATCATGTTTAAATTTCTCAGAAACTTGGAATTGGGGATGGCAGAAACCCCAACACCACTTAATCCAACTAGGGTTACTAAAATACTTTTTCAATGAACCTGAAATGCCCTTCTAAAATGTTCATCATCTTTGCCTTGGTCTAGAACCTCTGTCAAAAATGGTTCACATTTTGTACGACAACTTGGGTCACTGAATTAAATCATGACTTATTTGCATTTGGGCATTTAAATTTTATATAATATTTTAAATGTCCAAATATCCATGAACTGAAATGTTTACTATTGGAAACAATCTAAACAGTGGCCTCAAGCAGTTTCATGATTTTTGAGGTTGTTATGATATTTTTAATAAAGCCCTATAGTTACAGAATAATAGAAAATAGAAAATAAAAGGAAAAGCACTTACCTGGCAGCCCACCTGGCGGCCCAGCACTGTGCTGTTCCAAGCCAGTCAGTTGCTTCCTCCTGCCAGGCAGGCAGGGAGGTGAGCGCCCACGCGCGCCGAGCTTGCCACTCCTCCACCTGCTTGCTGCCGAGCCGCTGGACGCGTGGATGATCTCCTACTCGTCGCCCCGACCTCCCCGACACCCCTTTTGCCCTCCTGTGCCTCTCCCTTGCTCTCCCCCGCCATGGCTGATGCAGCCGCAACTGCGTCGCCGTCCTAACCGCAGCCACCGTCGCCTACTCTTCGCCCCGCCGTGTCCAGGAGCTCCGCCACCGTCCACTTCATCAAGCAGATCGAGCCCCGAGCACTCATTCACCCCGGAGCCACTACACCGACCTCGCTTCGCTTCGCCGTCGCCGGAGATCCACTTCGCCACACCGCTCGCTCCAGCTCGTCCCCGACCCGGCTAACTAGCTTGCCATAACCATTGTGAGCTGCTGCCTCTCCTCCCCCCTCTCTGTTCTCGTTGCCATGCACCGTAGCGACCGCACCGAGCACACCCGCATGCGCCACCGCCTAAGCTCGCCACCGACGTGGCTCCGACCATGCAACGGCCTCGCCATCGTGTCCAACGCAGTCACCGCATCGCGTAGGGCTTGTAGGAGCTAGCCCCGTGCCTCCACGTTCACCATAGCATCAACTTCGAGCTCGTCTGACCTCAGGCAGCCGCCAAGCTCGTCACTGGTGTCGTTTCCGGCGACCCCGAGCCCAACCACCACCACCACTCGACGTGGTTCGCTCTAGGCTTCACATAAGTGGCATCCGCTGTCCGTTTGGTCGCCGAAGCGCGAAACCCGCACCCTCTGCCGCATTTGGCCATCGCCGGCGGGTAAACGCCGGTGATTTGACCCAGTTGACCAGGGATTTGACCCTCCTTGGTCACTGACATGTGGGCCCCGCCCCTGGTCAAACCTAGTTTAGCAACTAAACCAACCCTATTTAGTTAGTTAACTAACTGTGTCACTGACTAGTGGGTCCCACTGGTCAGGTTTGACCTGGCCTGCACAGTTGACCTACTGACGCAATGCTGACGTAGTAATGGATTTTTCTGGATTTATTCTTATTCAGGAAATTCTAGAAAATAGTGCAAACTTCAAAAAATCATAGAAATTAATCTGTAACTCCAAATGCAAAGATTTATATATGAAAAATGATAAGAAAAATCCAATCTATCCATCTGTATGGGTTTCATTCATGATAAATCAACTTAACTCTACTGTTTAGATCAAAACATGATAATGCACTTTATAAGTTCATACTTTGACTTTGAACTTGAACCTTGGGTGCAAAATAGCTCAAACCCTTGTGATTTTAGTTGCATTAGCCAAATCATAGCATATTGCCATGTAATTATCATGCATCATAATTGTTGCGTTGCATTGATTGTGTTCTTCCTTGTTTGCCGGTATTTTCCCCCTCATAGTAGACGTGATACCGACGATGAGTTCGAGGACACTGATGAAGAGCTATACTGTCTTCAGAAGTTCCAGGCAAGCAAAACCCCCTTGTTCATTCCCATACAATCCCACTCTCTCGCTCCTGCTCTCTTTTACTGCATTAGGACAACAACGATTCAACTGTTACATGCTGCGGTAGTTGAATCCCTTTTCCTCTTCATGACATGTCATTACCACAGTAAATAGATGAAACCCACTAGCATGAGTACGATTTGTTTGAGCCCTGATGTGCCTACTCATTCATGCTTGTTTGTCATGCCTGCTATGCTTAGCAATGTGTCAGGTTTGGTTCATCGAGGATGGATTGGAAAGTTGTGAACATGTCCTACTATTGAGAGCTAAGTGTGTGAACATGATTTGGTAAAGGTAGCAGTGAGAGGCCATGTAGGAGTACATGGTGGGTTGTCTCATTGAGGCCATCCTCAAGAACTGAGTTCGGTGTTTGTGATCCATGAATAGTTGCTACCACACATTGGGCTCCGGGCACTCCAAGCTATCTCGACTTATTAATCAACCTGATCTATGTCCAGGAGTTGCAACTAGTTTCTGGTTTTTGTAGGTAGTGCTAGTAGTCTACCAAGTAGCACCTGGTATAGGTGGGTTTGGGATAGACTAGGTGTAGTGGCACGGTGTACCAAGTGTCGCCCGTTTGGTGGGCTTGGAAACCCTGATCACATCGTTTGGGGCTGTGAGTGACACCCCGACCGGATCTTCTTGCGGATGGAACCCGAATAGGCGATAAACCTGGACTAGAGACTTGTGCGGTTAGTCAGGTCATGGCTGACACCCTTGCCAGGCTTCCGCTTGAAGGTTGCCGAGATACATGATGTGTACATGGCAGTAAGTGGCGAGAGCGTGTGTGAAGAAGTACACCACTGCAGGGTTAACATGTCTATTCGAATAGCCGCGTCCGCGGTAAAGGACTACTGGGTTTCTCATACAGTTCATTGACAAGTGAAAGTGGATACTCTAAAATGCGCCAGATAAGCATGAGTGCTATGGACGGCGTTATCGTAGGGAGAAGGGAGCAGATCCGTAGTGGTGTAATGATATGGTGAATATGTGGACTCGTGTGCGCCACCTCAAAAGAGTTATTGCAGTCATAGTTTAGGATAGCCACCAAGTCAAAGATGGCTTGCTGCAGTTAAACTCCACCACCCCCTTTGTTGATACTGATGCATATGTAGTTAGTTGTTATGTAAGTCTTGCTGGGTACATTTTTACTCACATTTGTTATTTTATGTTTTTTGCAGAGAGACTTCAGTCTTGCTAGTAGTTCTGCGTGGACTTCGATGTTTAGCTTGATACCTCAGCTACGATCTTGTGCCCTCGGGAGGGTCTTGTAGATAGTCAGGCTTCTCAGCCTTTTTCATTTGTAGTTGTGTGTACCCAGACTTGTTATGCTTACGTTGTTTGTATGCTCTGGATGTTGGGCACGAGACCCATGTTTGTAATACTTGGCTCCTCGGAGCCTAATGAATAAATACTTTGATTTGTAGAGTTTTGTTGTGATGCCATGTTTTATTTGCACATATCGAGCATATTGTGTGTATGTTATTGAAATGCTTTGTATGTGTGGGATCCGACAACCTAGTTGTTTATTGTTGGTAGCCTCTCTTACCGGTAAATGTCTCCTAGTGCTTCCACTAAGCCATGGTAGCTTGCTACTACTCTAAAACACTTAGTATGACCGGCATGTGTCCTGCTTTGTTCCTGTGTCTGTCCCTTCGGGGAAATGTCACGCGTTGTTCCTTTAAATCCCTGTAGCTTGCTATGACTTGGGTTTACAACTAGTCATGTCAGCCCGGGTTCTTGGTCATATGGATGCTAGCGGCACTGTCATATACATGAGCAAAAGGCGCAAATGGTCCTGGTACAGGTAAGGTCGCACCTGTGGGAATACCATGCGTGATGCCGCAAAGTGATATGATATGTTACATGCTAGATCGGTGTGACTTAGGATCGGGGTCCTGACACCGAGACCGCCACGCTCTTGTCAGGATAGCATCTACTTGTTGTCTCCCTTCAAATTTGGCCATTGCAGGATCCCTTCCTGCCTTCATTTTGGGAAGAGGACCAAGGCCACTATAAATAGGACCTAGCCACAACCATAGACGGGGAACAATATCGGATCGGATCCAATCCATCCTCACACTCACCAGCTCACCGGATCCCAAGAACACTCCTCCTCATGAGGTGGTTCTCCCACTGTACTAGTTCATCCTCAACCCCTCGAGGCTAATCCACCACAAAGCAGGAGTAGGGTTTTACACCGCAAGGTGGCCCGGACCTGGGTAAACTGTTGTGTCCCATTTCCTTCCAGTTCATCAAGCTAGAATGTGAGATTGACGAGTAGGAAGACTGGAGATGTTGAGTTCTTCGCACGCACCCCAGAGTTCGAACCTCTCAAGGGTCTGCGGAACCCGAAATCTAACAAGTTGGGCTGGTAGTCTTATATGGAGTTTCATAATTGGTGTTAGCAGGGTCAACATTAGTCGGGATCGTGACTTCGCTAATTCAAATGTGAGGTCCATAACCCATTGATCACCAATGCTGTAAGACATGAACCATGTCTCGTACTGGCCATGTGACATGAACAACATGGTCGATCAACCTTTTTGAAAGCACTGGTGAACTTGGTAAATACTACTTATAAGGAATGCATAAATGTGGCACAACACATGACTGGTTGGGATGGTAGTCTTATATGGTGTTCATGATTGGTGTTACTAGGGTGAACATTAGTCCGGATCATGACTTTGCTAATTCAAATGTGAGGTCCATGACCCATTGATCACCAATGTTGTAAGACACATGAACCATGTCCCTTACTGTCCATGTGACATGAACAACGTGGTCGATCAACCTTTTCAAAAGCACATGTGAACTAACTCTACAAATCATCTGAAGTGTGTTGTCTACATCATGGAGAACAAGTGCACACTAGATGGTAGTCTCTTAGTAGGTGTTTCATAACAACTGTACATATTAGGTGTTATTGTCGTGAGCATTGGTCAAGATCGGGCTTGGCAAGTTGAATCTGAGGTTCATAATCTTGATATGACCAATGTTGCAAGACATGATCCATGTCCATTATGTTACATGTCACATCTAGGACAAAAAATGTTCATAACACAAGCGACATAGGTGATCAAACTTTTTGAAAGCACACATGAACCAAACAATTGAGACTTGGAGTGAGACATTTTGACCTCACTAATATTAAGAAGCAATGATCACACAACGTTCAGATGGTAGACACGTTAGGTGTTGCATAAATATCATGACTTGGCTAGTTGAAATGTGAGGCTCATAAACTTGAGGTGAATGAACCGACTCAAATTTTAGGTTCCCTTCCATTTCCACCGCCCCCACCCACCCCGCCCCCAATTTTGTCCCTTCCCACCTTATTTTCTAACTGTCCCACTAAACTTTCCCCACCCCGCCCTCTGAATACCTCGTTACTTGTTCACAACTACCCTCGTACATAACTTCACACTTTCGCCTCGTCTCCATCATCTCCTCTAGATCTAGATCCCTCCCAGCGGTAGGTTTCCCAGCCCGGTGTCGGCATATGACACGACAAAAGGAGATCACCGCCTTGCCATTGCCCGCTAGGAAATGCTACTGGCAAGCCCATCGCCTTTTTGTAAAGGTAACAAATATTTCCTCCTCCTTCAATATCCAAGCCCATCTAGATTTCTATGGTTCACTCATGTTGCTAGTTTTACCTTCAATAAAAAAAAATTGAGGGTTTTTATTAGATTGTTTGGTGCGTGTGTTATAGATCTGGTAGCATCTTGTTATTCTAGTTGCGTTACAGACCTAAACCCGGCTTTCCCCTCCACCAGAGGGTACAAAGGAGTTTCCTTTCTAACTCTCATCTAGAAAGCAGTCACACCCGTCTCTACGCTGCCCCTCCCACTGCGCTCACCACCACCATATCGTATCCACCGACGTCTAAATCCATCCCCTCCTAGGCCCTCCCACCTTCGACAAATCTTTAAATTGGCAGGAGCCACCCCATATGGCATGATCCGACCCCCCTAGGAAGTCGCCGCCGATTCTTATGGCAGATCCATGATAAGGCACACAGTTGAGCTACCCCCGATGCGGTGACGACCCCCTATTGTGCTCCTTCGATGCCGACCTGCCAATGGTGCCACTGAAGAAGTACCACAGCATGCGGCAGAGGCTGTGGGGGATGTGGGTGTCAGAAATCAAAGACACTAACACAGGCGTCCGGTTTTGGCTGGTCTCCCACCAATCGGCAGAGCTCGCAGCAAAGTTGTACAACATCAAGGAGGTGGCGTTGTACGACTGCAAAGCGAAGCTGAACTTCCCAATCAGTACACCCAACATGTCGACGCCCATCGAAATCAACCACGGAGTGGTGTCCAGACATGAGAACCGGGAGGCGTTTGAGCAGGTCGAGGTGGCACGCGCAGACGAAGAGTACATAGTGGACAACCGACATATGTATCCGAAGATCGTCATTGAGGAGCGTCGGGTACTCGAGCTGTGCCAAAAGGGGGTTCACGATGCCAACGAGGCCAAGCTATCCGGGATAAGGGGGTCTAAGGCTGAAGTAATCGACCTCTCGTCTGACTAGTTTGATTTCATAATCTGCAATGCAATTTGAACTACATTTTGCTATATGTATCTGTGTTTGCAATGTAGTCTGAATGAAACTAAGCTATGAATGTTGAAATATTTGTCTATATAAGTGATAAGGGTTCATAAGGGCCCTACATTCAAAGAGATTGGCCAGAGATGCACTAATTTACTTCAGTTTTCATAGTTATTTGAAATTATCATTATACTTTCCTGATTAACAAGGTATATTTACATTAATAGAGGCAATTGAGTTATTTGTTATTGTACCTCACGCTTATATTTGTGTATTTTTTATCCTTTCATCTTTCTAATCATATCCAGGCAAATTGACGGAGTACGAGAGGCTTAGAAATTGAAGTATCAAGGATAATGCAACTCTATTTCCGCAAATGTTGCAGGAAGAAGGCCTAGAACCTACTGGTCTAGAGCTTGTATTCTAAAGTTTGGGTATTCGCATATGGGACCAATGCAGTTTCACAAGAAAAGGGGGGTATCTCTGCAAATCATAAAGCTAAAGATATAGACCGTCTTGACAACTCAGATAATGGAGTTGTCATTACTGAGATTGCATTATCTGTGGAGGACCCAAAATCTATAACTATGGAACATTTTGTTTTACAATTACTTACTGCTGTGTGACATTGTTGTATACGAATGTATGTCTTGTGAACTAAAATGTGTGAAGAATGGATTTGTATACATGCAGGAAGTACGTGAAGCTATCAAGTAGAGTCTGCCACACATTCTGGATGAAATTGAGGGTCTAAATATTTCCATGGCAGCGCTTCATCTATAGATTAAGTTGATGAAGACTGCACTTAAAATCTTAGGCAAAGAACATGACATCGTCCACAAAGTCATAAGAGCAAATATTTGATCTCGATAATACTCTTCGATACATTCAGAGACCTCTTTGCTACATCACCTGGATTATGTCACAATAATTCATTTCCCCCAACTTAGAACCACCGCCATCAATCTGGTGCATTGTTTCAAGGTGACGAAGTTATGCTAGGGTTGCCTATTGTAAAATCTTAGTCTGGGAGACATTTGTTTTGTTTGCGGTGTAGTCACTCGGCTGAATTTCCATTGTAATTCAAATTTTACACAATTTCATATTAAAATTCTTGAAAATTAATTCAGTTTTGTATCAAATATGCGCGCCAGTTGCAATACATAAAACAAATTGACCACGCCTACACATTGTGACGACGGCTATGGGCGACATCACTGGCATGCATGTCACCACAACAATGGGCTCACACGTTAGAATCATTGACCGGTCAGATGACACATCATCACTAATAATAGACTACCTGGTCCCACATGTAAGCAGCCGCGTCAGCATCTTCTAGGCCCATATGTCAACAACTTTGTTCAGTCAAAACTCACGACCAGTTATTACTGACGGGACCATCAGCAATAAAAACCATGGGGAACCCACATGGAAGCATCCACACTAGCTACTGCTAGCCCCACATGTCAGAATCTTTGACTGGTCAAACCCGCCGACCGGTCGCCGGTGACGGGATTATCGTCATGAAGAAGATCTTAGGCAACAGTTTGGGCTATCGTAGGTGACATTATGGGCCATGAGCAAAAATGGAAATTGGTGACATTATTTGGCCCGTCGCCTGAAATGCTATCTTGCATGACGAAAATAGTGGTACCGTCAAAATTATATTTTCCATAATGGCGCTTCGGTGACGGTTGGGGTGATGGTCGGAAAACGTCATAGGGGTATTTTATCTAACAAAAAGGGTTATGCTTGGCACATGTGAAACATCACAAAATAGAGAAAAAATTGTAGTGCCCGGCAATAGACAGCCAGGAGCCTCTCTCGCCGATGAAGAGCCCAGGGAGGACAGTATTCCAACATCCTTTATAGGTGTCATGGCTGGGAATAGGGCAAGTGCTGAGATGAACCGACACATAAGCATGCACACGATAGGGGGGCCTTTTCTCACTGAAGCAGCTTTGTGAAGGAACTTGGAGGGACTTTCTCACTAATCGGTATGTCAGTTTTGAGCTCTTCCCTGTCTAAAATTCTAAGGAGCTAAAATCTTCCCTAGAAGATTAAAAGAAAAGACCCTGGATCACCAATTCCACAAGGACAAGAGAAATTACTCACACATAATGGAAAAGTGCATCAAATCAGTGGGTGATAATTCATTTCATAACACACCATATCGTAGTAGGGGACTACAGAGGATTGGGATGAATATGCCATTTTAGAAATAAGGAGATCTCGGTGAAGGCGATGTGGGTCATAGTGGTACCCTCGTTGCCTTCTAAAACGAGGCGGATAATAGTACTAAATAAGGATGTACTCATATATGAAATATTAGCAACTAATGTAGTCTAGATCATAGTTAATGCAATTAAATGGATAAGGGGTTAACCAAACATTCATGGTTCAACGCTTTTCTTCAATATAAGGGGAGCTCATCTCCTCATACACCCCACTAACCTATATTTGGTGAATAATACCAGTAAGTATCTATCTCATGGTAGGTCCTTCTAGCTTGATATTTGTAGTGGTAATTCTTCTAGTTCTCCATATGAGTACACCAAGGAGGGAGAATTTGTTGGGCGTTTGTTTCATTAAGGGAAACAAAGAGCACAATGCCACTTTATTCAAGGAGAGCATGGTTTTTTGAAGGTGCTAGTGACCTCTCTGCTGTCATAGGCATGAGGATTTTCTTCATTTCAGAGAAGGATGGAATAAAGATGCATGCATTTGGGACACCATCCGTGAAACCCATTGTTTATGCTTTACTATTTGGAGGGCAGCTTACCAAGCCATTCAACAACGAGACAACAGATGCAAGGATTGCATTGGTTTAGAATGAGGTGGCTTCATTGGACATTGAGAATGTGATGGATGGTAAGGGAGCAAAATTATCCCTTCAACATATCAAGAAAATCCAAGGTAGAACCCAGGTATGATACCGAACTATATCTTTTGCATGAAAGATCTCAGTCTTGAAGATCTCAACAAGCTCTTGGATGAAATCTTGCATATGTTTAAGAGGACGTTAGACGTTGGTTACTGCTAGGTTCCACCAATGTATTAGAACCCAAGTTTTTGGGCCCCCAAGTAACCAACGTCTAATGTACTCTCCGACTCGCAATACTTCATCGAAGAGTTCTTGAGATTTTCAAGACTGAGATCTTCTACCTTGCAGGACATATAGTTTGATATCGTACCTAGGTTCTCATCTTGGATCTAATTGATATTTTGGAGAAAAAATTGTTATCTTACCTCTATCAAAATCTTAATGTCCAACGAAGCCACCTCATTTTGGAACAATGAAATCCTAGCATTTATGACTCACTTTTGAATGGGTTGGTAGGTGGGCCTCCCAACAAGAAAGCATAAACAATTGGTTTCACCGATGGTGTCCCAAATTTATGCATCTTTCCTGCATCCTTCTCTGATACAAGTAAATCCTCATGCCTATGATGGCGGAGAGGTCACAGGCAACATTGAACAAACCATGAGTCTTCTTGAAGAAAGTCACATTGTGCTTTTTTATAATGGAACAGACATACAACTGCTTCTCCCTCCTTGGCATACGTAGGTGGGCAACTAGAGGACTTACTACTACAAATGGGAAGCTACAAGAAGGATCAACTAGATATTTGCTAGTATTGTTGTGCAACTATGGGTTAGTGGGATATATGAGGAGAGGAACTCCCCTTATATAGAAAAAGCATGTTGATCGAGAAACGTCGAGTTAACCCCTTATCCATTTGTTTGCATTAAGTATGATCTAAAAATATATATATTTTTTAATTTTTTTAATTAAAAAACCCCTACTATTCAATGTAACTCCAAAATATGTAGTGTACAAACTTGATCATTTACGGAGGCAATTACTTTTGGCCAAATATATCATATCTGAGTACATCCTAATTTAGAACCATTATCCGACTCCCTTACAGTGATGTCAGAAGGCCTTCGAGTGCACCTCGATCGCCTTCATCGCCACCAGCAAATCCTTATTTCTATAGTGTTATATTCATCCTAAACTTTTGTAGTTGATAAGTCCAAAAATGCATCATGTTTTTCTTCAAGTCTTATGTCGTAGTTGAAGGATTATTCGCAATATTACTGCATATGTGGACCTTTTTATCGATTTTACTAGGATCATTAACATTGGGGAGTTCTTGAGGCAAAGGAAAAACTCTTGAGAATATGGTGTAAAAATCATGTTGATTTAGGTGATAAAAACATATCATAAAAATTACAAGGCAAGAGGGGTAAAAAGTAGCTACAATAGGGACTCGAGTGGAGCAGACAACGTGTAGTATGAGCATGTGTGCTCGTACCAGCCACCTCCGCCACCGCCTGGCAACTATTTCAACCCGATGTCTTCACATATAAAAATAACCCATGTAGAGATTAGAAACTCCGCAGGCCACAATAGAAGGACTCCAGCACATTGCCATGTCGATCAAGTAGACTATCGGTGCGAAAAATGGCAGATCTTGGGTAGGTGTAGGATCGAAAGTATGTCTAGAGGGGGGTGATTAGACTACTTGACCAAATAGAAATCTAGCCTTTTCCCAATTTTAAGTCTTGGCAGATTTTAGCAACTTATCACAAGTCAAGCAATCAACCTACAGATGCAAATCCAAGAGTATAGCGGTGGAATGTAAATCATTGCATATGAAGGTAAATGGGAGGAGTTTGGAGGGATCAAACGCAATGTAGACACGGAGATTTTTGGCGTGGTTCTGATAGGTGGTGCTATCGTACATCCATGTTGATGGAGACTTCAACCCACGAAGGGTAATGGTTGCGCGAGTCCACGGAGGGCTCAACCCATGAAGGGTCCACGAAGAAGCAACCTTGTCTATCCCACCATGGCCATCGCCCACGAAGGACTTGCCTCACTTGG
Source organism: Aegilops speltoides (assembly GCA_021437245.1). Taxonomy (NCBI): domain Eukaryota; kingdom Viridiplantae; phylum Streptophyta; class Magnoliopsida; order Poales; family Poaceae; genus Aegilops; species Aegilops speltoides. The sequence goes on from CM038142.1 coordinate 409,065,492, forward strand.
GTAGATCTTCATGAAGTAGGTGATCTCCTTGCCCTTACAAACTCCTTGGTTCAACTCCACAATCTTGACGGAGGCTCCCAAGTGACACCTAACCAATCTAGGAGACACTACTCTCCAAAAGGTAATAGATGGTGTGTTGACGCTGAACTCCTTGCTCTTGTGCTTCAAATGATAGTCTCCCCAACACTCAACTCTCTCTCATAGATTTGGATTTGGTGGAAAGATGATTTGAGTGGAAAGCAACTTGGGGAAGGCTAGAGATCAAGATTCTTGTGGTTGGATTGGAATATCTTGGTCTCAACACATGAGTAGGTGGTTCTCTCTCAAAAAATGAATGGTGGAAGTGTAGGCACGTTCTGATGGCTCTCCCCACGAATGGAGGAAGGGTGGTGGGGTATATATAGCCTCCACACAAAATCTAACCTTTACACACAATTTACCAAACTCGGTGAGACCGAATAGTGAAACTCGGTCGGACCGATTTAGTTCAAAACATGAACGTTAGGATTTTTGCTGGGACCAACATGTCAACTTGGTGGGACCAATTTCATTAGGGTTAGGGCATAACATAATCTCGACGAGACCGATCACATGAACTCGGTGAGACCGATTTCTGTAATAGGCAAACAGATAGTTGTTCATGCAAACTCGGTGGGACCGGTCGCTCATTTCGGTGAGACTGAAACGTTATGAAAAGGAAACGAAGAGTTTGAATTGTGAACTCGGTGGGACCAATCACTCATCTCGGTTAGACCGAAACATTTTGAAGGGAAACAGAGAGTTTGCAATCCCATCTTAGTGAGACCGAGATCCCTATCGATGAGACCAAACTGATTAGGGTTTCTAGCTATGGCTATGTCAAACTAACTCGTTGGCACCAGATAGATCAAATCGGTGGGGCCGAGTTCGACTTTTGGTTTGGGACATATGTGGATATGAGAAAGTGGTTGAGGGATTTTGGAGCATATCACTAAGCATTTTGAGCAAGCAAGCCATTAAGCAACACCTCATCCCCTTTTAATAGTATTGGCTTTTCCTATGGACTCAATGTGATCTTGGATCACTAAAATGAAAATGTAGAGTCTTGAGCCTGAGCCAATATGTGTCCTTAGCATTCTGGGGAGTCCACATCTTTAGTCCATGCCATGCCAAACATTGAACTTTCTAAAATGATTATCTTGAAAGTATATTAGTTCAATGAGCTATATGTTGTTAAGAATTACCAAAATCACCCAGGGATTAGTTGCACTTTCAATCTCCCCCTTTTTGGTAATTGATGACAACATATAAATCAAAGCTTCGACAAATGATAATAAGTTAGAAATATATCATCGCTTTGAGAAGTATGTGATAAGCAAGAGATCCCCCAAAATTTGTGCATTATTTAAAATTTGCTTTTGAATTAAAATGCACAATCCATTAGGATCATGGGTAACTCTTCCATGTCACATACATCTTGGTGGAGCGCTCAGAATGATAGAACAAGAAATATGCACTCACCACCAAGGCAAAGTGAATGATCATACATGAGAGATAAATAATAGCATCATTCAAGCACAAGCACTAAATTATGATATGATTAAACACATGATCATACAAGTATCTCACACACATAAAGTATCATCCAGGAAAGCAAACAAATAAGTATCAAACAATTAGCAAGAAAAAGATGGCAAAAAGAAGCAAATATCTCTCTCTCGAAGCCTATGATCTATACACTTTCTCCCCCTTTGGCAACAAGTTACCAAAAAGCTTGAAAATTCATAGTGCTATGCGTCTCTCTAGGCTTGATCTTCGGGAGGTGGTCTTGAGATGACTCTGAGAACAAATGCATCTGTTGAAGCTGAAGGAGTTGCAACCGGAGGGGCAACTGAAGTTGTGGCTGCAGGTGCTGACATAGTAGCTCTTGTGTCTGTCGCAGGCACTGCTACAGATCTCTGTGCCCTAGGCACTCTTTGAAAAGCATCAGTGCTAACTTTCCCTTTCCTCTCTTCGTCTTCTTCCTGGAGTTGCCCAACAGCTGTTTGCATCTTTGTCACCTTCAAGTCAAGATCATAGAACTTTGTCTCAATGATCCACTCTAGGCTCTCTTGATTCTGAATCAGGGTGGCCAATCCTTTCTCAATCCTCAAAGTGGCTTGAATAAGATATCGAAGTTGATCTTGCTTATACTTGAGGAAAACTTGTGAAGCCTCTTCAACACTTGGCATCTTTGCTACCTTCTCAGCTTTTGCTTTCTCCCTCTTCTCTTTAGCCTCTATAGATGTGGGATCTTCATCATTCATGACAACCGTGTTGTCCTCAAAGTCAGACCTCAAGGGAAGGTGTTCTTTATCCAACAAGTACGTGAAGGAAATATGCCCTAGAGGCAATAATAAAGTTATTATTTATTTCCTCATATCATGATAAATGTTTATTATTCATGCTAGAATTGTATTAACCGGAAACATGATACATGTGTGAATACATAGACAAACTTAGACGTCACTAGTATGCCTCTACTTGACTAGCTCATTAATCAAAGATGGTTATGTTTCCTAACCATAGACATGTGTTGTCATTTGATTAACGGGATCACATTATTAGGAGAATGATGTGATTGACATGACCCATTCCGTTAGCCTAGCACTTGATCGTTTAGTATGTTGCAATTGCTTTCTTCATGACTTATACATGTTCCTGTAACTATGAGATTATGCAACTCCCGTTTACCGGAGGAACACTTTGTGTGCTACCAAACCTCACAACGTAACTGGGTGATTATGAAGGAGCTCTACAGGTGTCTCCGAAGGTAAATGTTGGGTTGGCGTATTTCGAGATTAGGTTTTGTCACTCCGATTGTCGGAGAGGTATCTCTGGGCCCTCTCGGTAATGCACATCACTATAAGCCTTGCAAGCAATGTAGCTAATGAGTTAGTTACGGAATGATGCATTACGTAACGAGTAAAGAGACTTGCCGGTAACGAGATTGAACTAGGTATTGGATACCGACGATCGAATCTCGGGCAAGTAACATACCGATGACAAAGGGAACAATGTATGTTGTTATGCGGTTTGACCGATAAAGATCTTCGTAGAATATGTAGGAGCCAATATGAGCATCCAGGTTCCGCTATTGGTTATTGACTGAGAATAGTTCTAGGTCATGTCTACATAGTTCTCGAACCCGTAGGGTCCGCACGCTTAACGTTATGATGACAGTTTTATGAGTTTATAATTTTTGATGTACCGAAGATTGTTCGGAGTCCCGAATGTGATCACGGACATGATGAGGAGTCTCGAAATGGTCGAGACATAAAGATTGATATATTGGAAGCTTATTTGGATATCGAAATGGTTCCGGGTGAAATTGGGATTTTACCGGAGCACCGGGGGGTTACCGGAACCCTCCCGGGGGTTAATGGGCCTTAGTGGGCCATGAGGGAGAAGAGGAGGGCCGGCCAGGGCAGGCAGCGCCGCCCCCCCCTAGTCTGAATAGGACAAGGAAGGGGCGGCGCCCCTTTCCTCTTCCTCCCCTTTCCTTCTCCACCATGGCAGAGGGGAGTCCTACTCCGGTGGGAGTAGGACTCCTCAGCGCACCCTAGGGGCGGCCGCACCTCCCCCCTCCCTCCTTTATATACGGGGGCAGGGGCACCTCTACACACACAAGTTGATCTTCGTGATCGTTCCTTAGCCATGTGCGGTGCCCCCCTCCACCATATTCCACCTCGGTCATATCGTTGCGGTGCTTAGGTGAAGCCCTGCGTCGGTAGAACATCATCATCGTCACCACGCCGTCGTGCTGATGGAAATCATCCCCGAAACCCTGCTGGATCAGAGTCCGGGGATCGTCATCGAGCTGAACGTGTGCTGAACTCGGAGGTGCCTTGCGTTCGGTACTTGGATCGATCGGATCGTGAAGACGTACGACTACATCAACCGCATTGTCATAACACTTCCGCTTACGGTCTACGAGGGTACGTGGACAACACTCTCCCCTCTCATTGCTATGCATCACCATGATCTTGCGTGTGCGTAGGAAAATTTTGAAATTACTACGTTCCCCAACAGTGGTATCCGAGCCAGGTTTTATGCGTTGATGTTATATGCCCGAGTAGAACACAAGTGTGTTGTGGGCGATACAAGTCATACTGCTTACCAGCATGTCATACTTTGGTTCAGCGGTATTGTTGGATGAAGCGGCCCGGACCGACATTACGCGTATGCTTACGCGAGACTGGTTTTACTGCCGTGCTTTGCACATAGGTGACTAGCGGGTGTCTGTTTCTCCAACTTTAGTTGAACCGAGCGTGGCTACGCCCGGTCCTTGCAAAGGTTAAAACAGCACTAACTTGACAAACTATCGTTGTGGTTTTGATGCGTAGGTAAGAACTATTATTGCTCAGCCCGTAGCAGCCACGTAAAATTTGCAACAACAAAGTAGAGGACGTCTAACATGTTTTTGCAGGGCATGTTGTGATGTGATATGGTCAACATGTGATGCTATATTTTATTGTATGAGATGATCATGTTTTGTAACCGAAGTAATCGGCAACTGGCAGGAGCCATATGGTTGTCGCTTTATTGTATGAAATGCAAATGCCCTGTAATTGCTTTACTTTATCACTAAGCGGTAGCGATAGTCGTAGAAGCAATAGATGGTGTAACGACAACGATGCTACGATGGAGATAAAGGTGTCGCGCCGGTGACGATGGTGATCACGACGGTGCTTCGGAGATGGAGATCATAAGCACAAGATGATGATGGCCATATCATATCACTTATATTGGTTGCATGTGATGTTTATCCTTTATGCATTTTATCTTGCTTTGATTGACGGTAGCATTTTAAGATGATCTCTCACTAAAAAATTATCAAGAAGTGTTCTCCCTGAGTATGCACCGTTGCGAAAGTTCTTCGTGCTGAGACACCACGTGATGATCAGGTGTGATAGGTTCTACGTTCAAATACAACGAGTGCAAAATAGTTGCACAGGCGGAATACTCAGGTTAAACTTGACGAGCCTAGCATATAACAGATATGGCCTCGGAACACGGAGACCGAAAGGTCGAACATCAATCATATAGTAGATATGATCAACATAGTGATGTTCACCATTGAAACTACTCCATCTCACGTGATGATCGGACATGGTTTAGTTGATTTGGATCACGTGATCACTTAGATGACTAGAGAGATGTCTGTCTAAGTGGGAGTTCTTAAGTAATATGATTAATTGAACTTAAATTTATCATGAACTTAGTCCTGGTAGTATTTTGCAAATTATGTTGTAGATCAATAGCTCGCATTGTTGCTTTCATATGTTTATTTTGATATGTTCCTAGAGAAAATTGTGTTGAAAGATGTTAGTAGCAATGATGCGGATTGGATCCGTGATCTGAGGTTTATCCTCATTGCTGCACAGAAGAATTATGTCCTTGATGCACCGCTAGGTGACAAACCTATTGCAGGAGCAGATGCAGACGTTATGAACGTTTGGCTAGCTCAAAAAGATGACTACTTGATAGTTTAGTGCACCATGCTCAAACGGCTTAGAATCGGGACTTCAAAGACATTTTGAACGTCATGGACCATATGAGATGTTCCAGGAATTGAAGTTAATATTTCAAGCAAATACCCGAGTTGAGAGATATGAAGTCTCCAACAAGTTCTATAGCTAAAAGATGGAGGAGAATCGCTCAACTAGTGAGCATGTGCTCGGATTGTATGGGTACTACAATCACTTGAATCAAGTGGGAGTTAATCTTCCAGATAATATAGTGATTGACAGAATTCTCTAGTCACCATCACCAAGTTACTAGAACTTCGTGATGAACTATAGTATGCACGGGATGACGTAAAAGTTTCCCGATCTCTTCGTGATTTTGAAATCGACGAAGGTAGAAATCAAGAAAGAGCATCAAGTGTTGATGATTGACAAGACCACTAGTTTCAAGAAAAGGGCAAAGGAAAGAAAGGGAGACTTCAAGTAGAATGGCAAACAAGTTGTCACTCCCGTGAAGAAGCTCAAAGCTAGACCAAAGCCTGAAACTGAGTGCTTACGCTACAAAGGAAATGGTCACTGGAAGCGGAAATGCCCTGAATATTTGGTGGATAAGAAGGATGGCAAAGTGAACAAGGGTATATTTGATATACAGGTGTTTGATGTGTGCCTTACTAGTGTTTATAGTAGCCCCTGAGTATTTGATACTTGTTCGGTTGCTAAGATTAGTAACTCAAAATAGGAGTTACATAATAAACAGAGACTAGTTGAGGGAAGTGACGATCAGTGTTGGAAATAGTTCCAAGATTGATATGATCATCATCACACACTCCCTATATTTTCGAGATTAGTGTTAAAACTAAAAAAATGTTATTTAGCGTTTGCGTTGAGCATGAATATGATTTGATCATGTCTATTGCGATACAGTTATTCATTTGAAATTAAAGAATAATTGTTATTCTGTTTACATGAATAAGACCTTCGATGGTTATACACCCAATGAAAATAGTTTGTTGGATCTCGATCGTAGTGATACACATATTCATAATATTGATGCCAAAAGATGCAAAGTTAATATTGATAGTGCAACTTATTTGTGGTAATTGCCGCTTGGGTCATATCGTGTAAAGCGCATGAAGAAACTCCATAAAGATGGATTTTCGTAATCACTTGGTTATGAATCATTTGATGCTTGCGAACCGTGCCTTTTGGGCAAGATGACTAAAACTCCGTTCTCGGAACAATGGAACAAGCTCTTGACTTATTGGAAATAATACATACCGATATATGCGATCCAATGAGTGTTGATGCTCGTGGCAAGTATCGTTATTTTCTGACCTTCACAAGATGATTTGAGCAGATATGGGTATATCTACTTGATGAAACATAAGTCTGAAATAGTTGAAAGGTTCAAAGATTTTCAAAGTGTAGTGGAAAAATCATCGTAACAAGAAAATAAAGTTTCTGCGATTTGATCGCGGAGACGAATATTTGAGTTACGAGTTTGGTCTTCAATTAAAACAATGTGGAATAGTTTCACAGCTCACGCCACCTGGAACACCACAACGTTATGGTGTGTCCGAACATCGTAACCGCACTTTATTGGATATGGTGTGATCTATGATGTCTCTTATTGATTTACCATTATCGTTTTGGGGTTATGCATTAAAGACAGCTGCATTCACTTTAAATAGGGCACCATCTAAATCCGTTGAGACGATACCGTATGAACTATGGTTTAGCAGTAAACCTAAGCTGTCGTTTCTTAAAGTTTGGAGTTGCGATGCTTATGTGAAAAAAAGTTTTCAACCTGATAAGATCAAACCCAAATCGGAGAAGTGCGTCTTCATAGAATACCCAAAGGAAACTGTTGGGTACACCTTCTATCATAGATCAGAAGGCAAAACATTTGTTGCTAAGAATGGATCCTTTCCAGAGAAGGAGTTTCTCTCGAAAGAAGTGAGTGGGAGGAAAGTAGAGCTTGATAAGGTAATTTGTACCTTCTCCCGAATTGGAAAATAGTTCATCACAGAAATCAGTTCCAGTGATTCCTACACCAATTAGTGAGGAAGCCAATGATGATGATCATGAAACTTCAGATCAAGTTACTACAAAACCTCGTAGGTCTTCCAAAGTACAGTCCACGCCAGAGTGGTACGGCAATCCTGTTCTGCAAGTCATGTTACTAGACCATGATGAACCTACGAACTATGAGGAAGCGATGATGAGCCCAGATTCCGCAAAATGGTTTAAGGCCATGAAATCTGAGAAGGGATCCATGTATAGAACAAAGTGTGGACTTTGGTGGACTTGCCCAATGATCGGCAAGCCATAGAAAATAAATGGATCATTCAAGAGGAAGACGGACGCTGATAGTAGTGTTACTATCTACAAAGCTAGACTTGTCGAAAAAGGTTTTTGACAAAGTTCAAGGTGTTGAATACAATGAGATTTTCTCACTCGTATCGATGCTTAAAAAGTCTGTCCGAATCATGTTAGCAATTGCCACATTTTATGAAATTTGGCAAACGGACGTCAAAACTACATTCCTTAATGGATTTATTAAAGAAGAGTTGTATATGATACAACCAGAAGGTTTTGTCAATCCTAAAGGTTCTAACAAAATGTGCAAGCTCCAGCGATCCATCTATGGACTGGTGCAAGCATCTCAGAGTTGGAAAATACGCTTTGATAAGTTGATCAAAGCATATAGTTTTGTACAGACTTGTAGTGAAGCCTGTATTTACAATAAAGTGAGTGGGAGCACTACCGCCTTTCTGATAAATATATGTGAGTAACATATTGTTGATCAGAAATGATGTAGAATTTTTCTGGAAAGCATAAAGGAGTATTTGAAAGGAGTTCTTTAAAAGAAAGACCTCAGTAAAGCTACATACATATTGAGCATCAAAATCTATTAAGATAGATCAAGACGCTTGATTAGTTTTTCAATAAGTACATACCTTGTCAAGATTTTGAAGTAGTTCGAAATGGAACAGTCAAAGAAAGAGTTCTTGCCTGTGTTGCAAAGGTGTGAAATTGAGTAAGACTCAAATCCTGATCACGGCAGAAAATAGAAAAGAGAATGAAAGTCATTCCCCATGCCTCAGTCATAGGTTCTATAAAGTATGCTATGCTATGTACCTGACCTATTGTATACCTTGCTCTGAATTTGGCAAGGGAGTACAATAGTGATCTAGGAGTAGATCACTGGACATTGGTCAAAAATATCCTTAGTGAGGACTAAGGAAATATTTCTCGATTATGGAGGTGATAAAAGAGCCCGTCGTAAAGAGTTACATCACTGCAAGCTTTTTACGCCAATCCAGATGACTCTAAGTCTCAATCTGGATACATATTGAAAGTGGGAGCAATTAGCTAGAGTAGCTCCGTGCAGAGCATTGTAGACATAGAATATTTGCAAAATACATACAGCTCTGAATATGACAGACCCGTTGACTTAGCTTCTCTCATGAGCAAAACATGATCACACCTTAGTATCCATTGGGTGTTGTTCACATGACGATGTGAACTATGGGTGTTAATCATATACAGATATGAATATTGGTGTTAAATCACATGGCAATGTGAACTAGATTATTGACTCTAGTGCAAGTGGGAGACTGAAGGAAATATGCCCTAGAGGCAATAATACAGTTATTATTTATTTCCTCATATCATGATAAATGTTTATTATTCATGCTAGAATTGTATTAACCGAAAACATGATACATGTGTGAATACATAGACAAACTTAGACGTCACTAGTATGCCTCTACTTGACTAGCTCATTAATCAAAGATGGTTACGTTTCCTAACCATAGACATGTGTTGTCATTTGATTAACGGGATCACATTATTAGGAGAATGATGTGATTGACATGACCCATTCCGTCAGCCTAGGACTTGATCGTTTAGTATGTTGCTATTGCTTTCTTCATGACTTATACATGTTCCTGTAACTATGAGATTATGCAACTCCCATTTACCAGAGGAACACTTTGTGTGCTACCAAACATCACAACATAATTGGGTGATTATAAAGGAGCTCTACAGGTGTCTCCGAAGGTACATGTTGGGTTGGCGTATTTCGAGATTAGGTTTTGTCACTCCGATTGTCGGAGAGGTATCTCTGGGCCCTCTCGGTAATGCACATCACTATAAGCCTTGCAAGAAATGTAGCTAATGAGTTAGTTACGAAATGATGCATTATGTAACGAGTAAAGAGACTTGCCCGGTAACGAGATTGAACTAGGTATTGGATACCGACGATCGAATCTCGGGCAAGTAACATACCGATGACAAAGGGAACAACGTATGTTGTTATGCGGTTTGACCGATAAAGATCTTCGTAGAATATGTAGGAGCCAATATGAGCATCCAGGTTCCGCTATTGGTTATTGACTGAGAATAGTTCTAGGTCATGTCTGCATAGTTCTCGAACCCGTAGGGTCCGCATGCTTAACGTTACGATGACAGTTTTATGAGTTTATAAGTTTTAACGTACCGAAGATTGTTCGGAGTCCCGGATGTGATCACGGACATGACGAGGAGTCTCGAAATGGTCGAGACATAAAGATTGATATATTGGAAGCCTATATTTGGATATCGAAATGGTTCCGGGTGAAATCAGGATTTTACGGGAGCACCGGGGGGTTACCGGAACCCTCCCGGGGGTTAATGGGCCTTAGTGAGCCATGAGGGAGAAGAGGAGGGCCGGCGGGGCAGGCGCGCCCCTCCCCTAGTCCGAATAGGACAAGGAAGGGCGGCGCCCCCTTCCTCTTTCCTCCCCTTTCCTTCTCCACCATGGCAGAGGGGAGTCCTACTCCCGGGAGTAGGACTCCTCTAGGCGCACCCCTAGGGGGCCGGCCGCACCTCCCCCCTCCCTCCTTTATATACGGGGGCAGGGGCACCTCTACACACACAAGTTGATCTTCGTGATCGTTCCTTAGCCGTGTGCGGTGCCCCCCTCCACCATATTCCACCTCGGTCATATCGTTGCGGTGCTTAGGCGAAGCCCTGCGTCGGTAGAACATCATCATCGTCACCACGCCATCGTGCTGACGGAACTCATCCCCGAAACCCTGCTGGATCAGAGTCCGGGGATCGTCATCGAGCTGAACGTGTGCTGAACTTGGAGGTGCCGTGCTTTCGGTACTTGGATTGGTCGGATCATGAAGACGTACGACTACATCAACTGCGTTGTCATAACGCTTCCGCTTACGATCTACGAGGGTACGTGGACAACACTCTCCCCTCTCGTTGCTATGCATCACAATGATCTTGCGTGTGCGTAGGAAAATTTTGAAATTACTACGTTCCCCAACAATATGTGCATGTGCCCATCTTGGAGTTGATGAGCATCTGGATGTGTGGAGCATACCCACATGATCTCTTCTGATCTATTGCTGTCCTCTTGATTGTCTCAACAATCAAACTCGTCACGTTGAACTTGTGGGGCACATCAAACAACTATAGAAAATTGGAGTGGCCTCTGATCATTCTGTGATCTCCTGATTTGGGCAACAAGGTGTGCCTCAATATAGTGTTAATAGTGGCCAATCTAGATAGCAGATAATACACAGAGCCTAGCTTGTGTGTCTCGAGGGCCTTGCCAGGAATCTCCTTATAAATGTTGGCCATGGAGTTGTGATCTTTCTTTCTCTTGGCATAGACATCTATGTCATCCTCATGTTCTACAGGGGCATTAATCAGCTTGGCCCACTCAGCAACTGTTGATTGGTACCTTGTACCTTCAGACATACATAAAATTCTTCCATCAAGATAGAAATGAGCTGTAGAGTAGAATTGCATAATGAGCACATCATTCCACTTGGTGAGTTTCTGACCCACAAAAGTATCTACTCCACATAGTTTGAAACTTTCATGCACTCCTGGGAAGTGGTCTTCATTGTTGTCGATGTACTTCCAGCCTTCCCACTTCATGTCACATACTATGGGCTTCTTGTCCAACTAGAATAGTCTCATAGAAGTCCTACTACTCCTTGGTGTGAAACCTTTAATCCACAGCAGTCCTTCTCCTCACAACATATGGATCTGATTCTCTCCATAATCTAAGTCCTGCAGCTTTTGTGACTTCCATATTTTCTGCCACTGGATGATTGTCATCATGGCCAGGGATCTTGGGCTTGAGCTTCCTAAGCACTTGGGCTTCAGCATCTTCTTCTTCAATCACAGGCACTGGGGCCTTGTTCTTTTCAGCAGCTGGTATGTTTCTTGTGCTCCTCTTTGGTGCTAAGGAGGCAAGCGTAGGCGTAGGGTCCCGAGGAATCAGCCAAAGGTTTCCATTCCGGTGCAATAAGATCAAGACCGCCTGGACGGCAGGACGGAGGTCATCGCCAAGCCCACCACGGCGTCACCACCGGAGGCTTTTGCAGGCGAAGAACACTTTTGTCAGGATAGCTTGTACTAGTTGCCCCCCTTTGAATTTGGCCGTTGTGGAATCCCTTCCCGCCTACATTTGGGAAGAGGACCAAGGCCCCTATAAATAGAGCAGCACCACCACCATAGTAGGGGACGGATCGATCAGATCATCCTCTCACCCACCAACTCATCGAGCACAAGAACACTCCTTCTCTTGAGGCTGTTCGCCCACTGTACTAGTTCATCCTCAGCCCCACGAGGCCAATCCACCACAAAGTAGGAGTAGGGTTCTACACCGCAAGGTGGCCCGAACCTGGGTAAACTGTTGTGTCCCTCTTCCATTTGGTTCGTCGAGCTAGGTTGGGAGATTAGTGAGCAAGCATACTGGGGAGGACGAGTTCTTCGCACGCACCCCAGAGTTTGAACCTCTCAAGGGTCTGCGGAACCCGTGATCCGACAACTTGGGTTTGTTACCAAGTTAAAGAAGAAGAACAACAACAAGACCAAGCAACCTCTCCCGCTCAAGGAAGCCTTTGTCAGAGGGGTGAGGGTACTCATGAGAGAAAGAACAAGGAAGTGGGTGGTAATGCCAAGAAGGGAAAATTCGTCCCTACTAACAAAGCCGATGACTTTAACCCCTCTTATGTTTTGTGTCATGCTAGTGATGGGCATGTTTATGCCAAATTTATTGGTTCTTATTATGAGTACATTGAATGGTCTATTTGGGTTCCTAAGACCCTCATTACTAACATAAAAGGACACATTCAAAAATGGGTACAAAATCCCAGCATTAATCTCTTGTAGGAGTTTGCTTCCGGTGGGGTGTCATGGTTGCTTGATAGTGGAGCGACAATCATATGGCCGGGAGGAAGGACTTGGTGGTGGATGTGCATCCAATTCCATCTATACCCACCCATGTACAATTCGGTGATGCTTCAACGTCTAAGGTATTGGGACTTGGCAAGGTGGTCATCTCACAAGATTTATCTATCGAGAAGGTCATGCTTGTTGAATCCCTTGCATACAATTTGCTTTCCGTTTGTCAACTTGCACTTATGGGCTTTACAACATTCTTTGATCTTCATACCATGGCCCTTTTGTGGAGCAAGACTCTTAAAGTAGCCTTTGTTGGGCATGTCGAGAACAGTCTCTATGTGGTGAACTTTTTGGAGCGACCCACTAAGACCGCGACTTGCCTAAGGGCTAAAGTTGATGTGGGATGGCTTTGGCATCGCCAACTAGCCCATGTCAATATGAGATCTTTGCAAAGCCTTCTCAAAGGGGACCACATTCGTGGACTAACAAATGTGATTTTTGCCAAAGACCATGCTTGCAGTGCTTGTATCTCAGGAAAGCGTCATGAAACGGTTCACCGACCCATGACTGTCATCTACACGAAGAGGCCCTTGGAGCTCCATCGCATGGATCTCTTTGTGAAGGAAATATGCCCTAGAGGAAATAATAAAGTTGTTATTTATATTTCCTTATATCATGATAAATGTTTATTATTCATGCTAGAATTGTATTAACCGGAAACTTAGTACATGTGTGAATACATAGACAAAACAGAGTGTCCCTAGTATGCCTCTACTAGACTAGCTCGTTAATTAAAGATAGTTAAGTTTCCTAACCATAGACATGTGTTGTCATTTGATGAATGGGATCACATCATTAGAGAATGATGCGATGGAAAAGACCCATCCATTAGCTTGCATAATGATCGCTAAGTTTTATTGCTATTGCTTTCTTCATGACTTATACATATTCCTATGACTATGAGATTATGCACTCCCGAATACCGGAGGAACACCTTGTGTGCTATCTAACATCACAACATAACTCGGTGATTATTGTAACATCCCAAATTTTCAATTTGGAATGTTATACATAGGTCATTCTTGCACATCATATTTTATTGCATTTTTGTTTCGCAATCCTCGAAATCCTAAGCAACTCAAGGACCCTCGGAGAGAGTTGGGGATTTCCCGGTTTTCATATTTGATTCCTATCAAATAGTGAAACCAGGATTTTTTATTTTAATTATTTTTCTCTCCAAAAAAATATTTCTTATTAAAATATATCAGAGGAGATAATATGACTTATCCAAAACAATTGATATATTGGAGGAAAATGTTAAAATCATTTATTTGATTTTATTTCGATTTTATTTGCATTAGAAAAATTGCACGTTTTCAAAATTGCATTTTAGGGCCAAGAAAAATGTTCATCTCGTTCTAAATATTTTATTTAGACGGTGAAATTTTTTTTTGGCATTTTTAGGTTTTATTTTATTTTCTAGGATTTTATTCCTGTCGGCGAAATTATTTAAAAAAACTCTCCCGCGCCGGACTGGGCCGAAGCCTAGCCGAGCTAGGCTGGCCCAACCCCGCGCCACCGCCTTCCTCGCGCGCGCGCCGCTTTCGCCGCCGACTCGGACAAGGAGTCCGAGCTGGACTCCACCACCACCGCCTTGGCCCCTCCTCCAAGTCGCCGCCCCCCTCTTTATATACCCCCCCCCCCGAGCCCCCCACCACCACCAACCATCGCCGCCGCCGTAGCCGCCCGAGCCGCGCCACCTCCCCCGCCGCCACCGCCGAGCCCGCAAGCCGCCGCCCGCCCTAACCCCCCACGCCGGAGGTACTACGGATCCGAGCCGCCGGTTTTTTTTAAAACCGTTCGGTTTTTTAAGAAACCCTAGTTCGGTTTTTTTAGATCGGTTCGCCTGTTTTCTCGGTTCCTCTAATTAGCGGACGTTTGTCCATACATTCGTTTAAACGAACCATTTTCTTCCGTTAGTTACAGATAACGAACACTCGTTCTTTAGTCTGTTCGTCAGTTTTCTTTTATCGGATTTATCCGTGATTATTTTCGGTCGCGATTTCTGATCCGTTCTTAGTTTTTGTTTATCTTTTTGCTCGTTATTCGGAATCAGGTGATTCAAACGCCTAGAGTTTCGTATCGAGACCCTCTTTCTGTTTAATCAACTTAAACAAGATTTTGATATTGTAAAATTTGACCTTAGTTCAGATTAGTAAATGGATCTTGTTTCTTTCGCCGTTTGAGTTTCGTTGCTCCGTTTGATTTGATTCTTTTTGCAAACCAGAGCTCTTAAGTTGAACTTTCTGGTCAACCTCTTTTATTTGAAGTTTTGCTTGTGCATCTTTTCTTGTTGCTTATGTATGTTATTGTTTGTTTGCGATAGAATTTCCGGAGTGCGAAGCATGTTACTACGAGTCTCTAGGATTCGCGGATCGTCAGCAAGGCAAGTAACACATTGATCATACTCTTTCCATACCCAGTTTTTATGCATTAGTTCAATCCTCAAACATTGCATGATTAGGATGTAATTAACTTGTGGGTTGGGAAGTAGTTGTTGAGGTAGCACCTATTGCCCTGTTATTATCAAACCCTTGGGAGTTACTTCTACATGTTGCTTATATTGCTATGCTATGCTCGTAGATGTGGTTTGGGTTTGAGTGAATCCATGACAGATGTGAGATTGTTAATTAATGGTTCAACTTAAGGTGGCAACTTAAATTAACATCTGGGTGGATTGAGGCACCTGGGGAACCCAGTGTTGTCTGTATTTTTTTTGGAAATCCCCAGGTACCCGTGTGATCTTCCTATGGACCGCCACCCAAGCTTAAAGGGAACTGAGATGATTCATGCTAGAAAATTCCGTGTGCAGCCACAAGCTATTATCGGCTCTAGCATAGTTGAGTAAGTTACTTGAAGCTCTTGAAGAGTTAGATCAGCAGGTAGTGGGTTTGGTAGGTTTGGTATGGTCTACCCAGAGTAGGGAGTTAATTTTTCTTAAAGACTATGTCTCGGTCATCCGTTTCTCAAACACCGTGAAGTGCGAGAAATCCAACGGAAGTGATCGAGTCTTGTGGGGAAAAGTGCGCAAACCTCTGCAGAGTGTACAATCTAATAATGGTTAGTCGTGTCCCCGGTTATGGACAAATCTTGAGTATCTAGTACTTGGGTTATCACATGTATCTCATCACTCTTAATTAATATTGTTGGGTTGTCAATTACTTTAATTTGGGATTGAGTTAGGGTTATACCTTCTCAATGTTTCAACCATCGTGATAGTTAAATTAAAATTTATTCCTTTGTTGTAGTGAAAAATTGGCTTTTCGCAAAACTATAACCATAGAGCTTTCCACCAGCCAAATATGCATGTAGTGATATTATTATTCTATTCTTGCTCTACTGTGTTATATTGCCAGCATATTCCATGTGCTGACCCATTTTCCGGCTGCAATGTATTATGTTGCAGACTTTTCAGACGAGGAGTAAGGTTCGTTAGGTCATTGCCGTGCAGCTCAGCTATGCCGTTGGAGTTGATGGACTCACTTTATCTTCCAAGCCTTCCGTTGTTACCGCATTAGATGGCCTGAAGCCATATTATTGTAATAAGTTCTCTTTTGAGACATTCGATGTAATAAGTGTGTGATTGCTACTCTGTTATAAATCCTTCGAGTACTGTGTGTGTCAGCATTACTGATCCAGGGATGACACTAAAGCACAGAGACTTGACCGCTTGAGGTCGGGTTGCTACAATTATAAAGATGCTCTACAGGTGTCTCCGAAGGTGTTTGTTGAGTTGGCATAGATCGAGATTAGGATTTGTCACTCTGTGTATTGAAGAGGTATCTCTATGCCCTCTCGGTAATGTACATCACTAGAGCCTTTCAAGCAATGTGACTAATGAGTTAGTTATGGGATGATGCATTACAGAACGAGTAAAGAGACTTGCCGGCAATGAGATTGAACTAGGTACGATGATACCGACGATCGAATCTCGGGCAAGTAACATACCGATGACAAAGGGAATAACATATATTGTTATGCGGTTTGACCGATAAAGATCTTCGTAGAATATGTAGGAACCAATATGAGCATCCAGGTTCTGCATTGGTTATTTGACCAGAGATGTGTCTCGGTCATGTCTACATAGTTCTCGAACCCGTAGGGACCACACGCTTAACGTTCAATGATGATTTGTATTATGAGTTATGTGTTTTGGTGACCGAAGTTTGTTCGGAGTCGATAAGATCACGGACATGATTAGGAGTCTCGAAATGGTTGAGAGGTAAAGATTTATATATTGGAAGGTTGTATTCAGACATCGGAATGGTTCTGAGTGATTCGGGTATTTTTCCGGAGTATCGAGGGGTAACTAGAACCCCCCAGGGGAAATCATGGGCCTCATGGGCCACGGGAGAGAAGAGGGGACAACCCACAAAGGGGAGGCACGCGCCCCCGCCCCCCCAAGGGGACTCCGAATAGGAAGGGTGTCTCCAACGTATCTATAATTTTTTATTGTTCCAGGCTATTATATTACCCGTTTTGGATGTTTATGGGTTTTACTTTACACATTTATATCATTTTCGGGACTAACCTACTAACTGGAGGCCCAACCCGTATTGCTGCTGTTTTGCCTATTTCAGTATTTCGAAGAAAAGGAATATCAAACGGAGTCCAAACGGAATGAAACCATCAGGAGCATGATTTTTGGAACGAACGTGATCCAGAGGACTTGGAGTGCAAGTCAAGAAGCAATCGAGGCAGCCACGAGGGTGGAGGGCCCGCCCCCCTACTGGGCACGCCCCCTATATCGTGGGCCCCTTGGGCGTCCACCGACCTACTTCTTCCTCCTATATATACCCATGTACCCCGAGAACATCAGGGGAGACCACAAAAAATATTTCCACCACCGTAACCTTCTGTATCCGCGAGATCCCATCTTGGAGCCTTTGTCGGTGCTCCGCCGGAGAGGGAATCGACCACGAATGGCTTCTACATCAACACCATAGCCTCTCCGATGAGTTGTGAGTAGTTTACCACAGACCTTCGGGTCCATAGTTATTAGCTAGATGGCTTCTTCTCTATTTTTGGATCTCAATACCATGTTCTCCTCGATCTTCTTAGAGATCTATTTGATGTAACTCTTTTTGCGGTGTGTTTGTCGAGATCTGATGAATTGTGGGTTTATGATCAAGTTTATCTATGAGAAATATTTGAATCTCCTCTGAATTCTTTTATGTGTGATTAAGTTATCTTTGCAAGTCTCTTCGAATTATTAGTTTGGTTTGGCCTACTAGATTGATCTTTCTTGCAATGGGAGAAGTGCTTAGCTTTGGGTTCAATCTTGCGGTGTTCTTTCCCAGTGACAGCAGGGGCATCAAGGCAAGTATTTTATTGTTGCCATCGAGGATAAAAAGATGGGGTTTATATCATATTGCATGAGTTTATCCCTCTACATCATGTCATCTTTCTTAATGCGTTACTCTATACTTTATGAACTTAATACTCTAGATGCATGCTCGATAGCGGTCGATGTGTGGAGTAATATTAGTAGATGCAGGCAGGAGTCGGTCTACTTGTCACGGACGTGATGCCTATATACATGATCATGCCTAGATAATCTCACAATTATTTGCTTTTCTATCAATTGCTCGACAGTAATTTGTTCACCCACCGTAATACTTATGCTATCTTGAGAGAAGCCACTAGTGAAACCTATGGCCCCCGGATCTATCTATTAACATATAAGCTTTCAATCTACTTTTATTTGCATCTTTACTTTTCCTATCTATATTATAAAATATCAAAAATATATTTATCTTATCATATTGTCTCTATCAGATCTCACTTTCGCAAGTGACCTTGAAGGGATTGACAACCCCTTTATTGTGTTGGTTGTGAGTTCTTGTTTGTTTGTGTAGGTGCGTGGGACTTTTGAGGAGCCTCCTGCTGGATTGATACCTTGGTTCTCAAAAACTGGGGGAAATACTTACGCTACTATTGCTGCATCACCCTTTCCTCTTCAAGGAAAACCAACGCAAGCTCAGAACATAGCAAGAAGGATTTCTGGCGCCGTTGCCAGGGAGGTCTTCGCTCAAGTCAAGACATACCAAGTACCCATCACAAACTCATCTCCCTCGCATTTACATTATTTGCCACTTGCCTCCCGTTTTCCTCTCCCCCACTTCACCCTTGCCGTTTTATTCGCCCTCTCTTTCCCAATCTTCTCTTTCTTTCGCTTGACTTTTTTTTGCTCGTTGTCATGGCTAGTTCTCCTATCCTCGTTATTACTCCCGAACATGAAATTCTTAACTTTAAGCAAAGGGAGGGAGAAAATTTAAAAGATGCTTGGCATACAATTTGCAATGCTCAAAATAAATCTACTAGGAAGCTTTCTACTTACGTTCTTCTTCGCAATTTTTATGTAGGCATTACTCCATGGAAAAGATGCATTCTTGATACCATTATCGGAGGGGATTTCTTGAGTAGCCATACGTTTGATGCTTATAATGCTATGTTAGATTTATTTGGCCCACCACCTCTTTTGGTTAATGGAACCGTTTTAACTTTGGAACATGTGATGCAAAGGCTTGAAATTATTGAAAATAAAGTTGCCACTGTTGAGTTGATTGAAATTTTGGATAAAAAGATTCATAATCAAATTACCCAATATGGATCTAGTGTTGGAGTTACTTTGAAATTTTTTAAAAAGAAAGAACCTATAGTTAATGAAAGAATAGATATAGATTCCACGAGAATCGGTAAACTTGAGGATATCATTACCAACTTAGGGTCGGCGTTTTCTTCCGTGAAAAACACTATAAATCCTCCTACCAAAACTGCGAAATTTATCTATGTTCCTAAAAATAAGGGTGAATCTTCTAGTAAGGGAAATGCGGATCTCAAATCAATAAGTGTTCATCCCAATTGTCTCTCTATCATTAAGGAACCTTTTGCTACAAATGAATTTATTGAATTCTTGCCTAAGGGTTTAATCATTGCTAAAAATGGGAAATACCTAAATATTATAAGTGCTCTATTGAGGAATTGAGTGCCAAAGATGGCACTACTTAGATCTATCCTCGCTTTTATGCCTAGCTAGGGGCGTTAAACGATAGCGCTAATTGGGAGGCAACCCAATTTTATTTGTGTTTTTTTGTTTCTGTTTAGTAATAAATTTTGCATCTACCTTCTGTTTAGATGTGTTTTTATGTTTTAGTTAGTGTTTGTGCCAAGTAGAACCTATATGATAACCTATGGTGATAGTTAATTTGATTCTGCTGAAAAACAGAAACTTTGCACACACGAAAATAATTTTAGTAATTCACAGAAACGTGATATTGCGTTGATTCTTTATGTTGTAGATCAATAGACCAATTGCCCAGGACTTCCTATTTTGGTAGGAATTTTAGAGTTCCATAAGTATTCGAGAGTTACAGATTGCTACAGACTGTTCTGTTTTTGACAGATTCTGTTTTTCGTGTGTTGTTTGCTTATTTTGATGCATCTATGGCTAGTATTAAGTGGTATGAACCATAGAAAAGTTGAAATACATTAGGTTTAACACCAATATAAATAAAGAATGAGTTCATTACAGTACCTTATGTGGTGGTTTTTATTTCTTTCACTAACGGAGCTTATGAGATTTCCTGTTGAGTTTTGTGTTGTGAAGTTTTCAAGTTTTGGCTAAAGATTTGATGGACTATGGAATAAGGAGTGGCAAGAGACTAAGCTTGGGGATGCCCATGGAACCCCAAGATATTCAAGAATAGCCAAAAGGCTAAGCTTGGGGATGCCCCCGGAAGGCATCCCCTCTTTTGTCTTCGTTTATCGGTAACTTTACTTGGAGCTATATTTTTATTCGCCACATGATATGTGTTTTGCTTGGAGCGTCTTGTATGATATTAGTTTTTGCTTTTTAGTTTACCACAGTCATCCTTGCTGTACACACATTTTGGGAGAAACCCACTTGATTGGAATTTATTAGAATACTCTATGTGCTTCACTTATATCTTTTGAGCTAGATAGTTTTTGCTCTAGTGCTTCACTTATATCTTTTAGAGCCGGCGGCGGCTTAATTTTGTAGAAATTGTTAGTATCTCATGCTTCACTTATATTATTTTGAGAGTCTCTTAGAACAGCATGGTATTTGCTATGGTTATAAAATTGGTCCTAGAATGGTGGGCATCCAAGTTGGGTATAATAAAAACTATCATAGGAAGTGAATCGGATGCTATGATCAATTTGATACTTGATAATTGTTTTGAGATATGGAGGTAGTGATATTAGTGTCATGCTAGTTGGGTGATTATGAATTTAAAGAATGCTTGTGTTGAAGTTAGCAAGTCCCGTAGCATGCACGTATGGTTAAAGTTGTGTAACAAATTTGAAACATGAGGTGTTCTTATATTGTGCATCCTTATGAGTGGCGGTCGGGGATGAGCGATGGTCTTTTCCTACCAATCTATACCCCTAGGAGCATGCGCGTAGTGCTTGGTTTTTGATGACTTGTAGATTTTTGCAATAAGTATATGAGTTCTTTTGACTAATGTTGAGTCCATGGATTATACGCACTCTCACCCTTCCATCATTGCTAGCCTCTTCGGTACCGTGCATTGCCCTTTCTCACCTTCAGAGTTGGTGCAAACTTCACCGGTGCATCCAAACCCCGTGATATGATATAATCTATCACACATAAACCTCCTTATATCGTCCTCAAAACAGCCCCATACCTACATATTATGGCAATTGCATGGCCATTCCGAGATATATTGCCATGCAACTTTCCACCGTTCTATTTATCATCATGACACGCATTATCATTTTCATATTGCCTTGCATTATCATGTAGTTGACATCGTATTTGTGGCAAAGCCACCATGCATAATTTTTCATACATGTCACTCTTGATTCATTGCCCATCCTGGTACACCGCCGGAGGCATTCATATAGAGTCATATCTTGTTCTAGTTTTGGGTTGTAATTCATGAATTGTAAATAAATAAAAGTGTGATGATCATCATTATTAGAGCATTGTCCCCAAATAAAAAAAGAAAGGCCAAAAAGAAAAAAAGGTCAAAGAAAAAAAGGCCAAAAAGGCCCAAAGAAAAAAAAAGAAAAAAGAAAAATAAAAATAAAAAGGGGGCAATGTTACTATATCTTTTCTACACTTGTGCTTCAAAGTAGCACCATGTTCTTCATATAGAGAGTCTCATATGTTGTCACTTTCATATACTAGTGGGAATGTTTCATTGTAGAACTTGGCTTGTATATTCCTATGATGGGCTTCCTCAAAATGCCCTAGGTCTTCGTGAGCAAGCAAGTTGGATGCACACCCACTTAGTTTCTTTTGTTGAGCTTTCATACATTTATAGCTCTAGTGCATCCATTGCATGGCAATCCCTACTCATGTTGACATCAATTGATGGGCATCTCCATAGCCCGTTGATTATCCTCGTCAATGTGAGACTTTCTCCTTTTTTGTCTTCTGCACACAATCCCCATCATCATATTCTATTCCACCCATAGTGCTATATCCATGGCTCACACTCATGTATCGCGTGAAAGTTGAAAAAGTTTGAGATTATTTAATTACGAAACAATTGCTTGGCTTGTCACCGGGGGTGTATAAGATGGGAGCATTTTTGTGTGACGAAAATGAAGCATAGCCTAACTATATGATTTTGTAGGGATGAACTTTCTTTAGCCATGTTATTTCGAGAAGACATGATTACTTTGATTAGTATGCTTGAAGTATTACTATTTCTTATGTCAATATAAACTTTTACTTTGAATCATTTGGATCTGAACATTCATGCCACAACAAAGAAAATTACATTGAGAATTATGCTAGGTAGCATTCCACATCATCTTCTGTTTTTATCATTTACCTACTCGAGGATGAGCAGGAATTAAGGTTGGGGATGCTTGAGACGTCTCCAACGTATCTATAATTTTTTATTGTTCCATGCTATTATATTACCCGTTTTGGATGTTTATGGGCTTTACTTTACACATTTATATCATTTTTGGGACTAATCTACTAACCGGAGGCCCAGCCCATATTGCTGTTTTTTTGCCTATTTCAGTATTT
Source organism: Aegilops speltoides (assembly GCA_021437245.1). Taxonomy (NCBI): domain Eukaryota; kingdom Viridiplantae; phylum Streptophyta; class Magnoliopsida; order Poales; family Poaceae; genus Aegilops; species Aegilops speltoides. The sequence continues at coordinate 409,088,265 of CM038142.1, forward strand.
CAAAGAAAAGGAATATCAAACGGAGTCCAAACAGAATGAAACCTTCGGGAGCGTGATTTTTGGAATGAACGTGATCCATAGGACTTGGAGTGCAAGTCAAGAAGCAATCGAGGCGGCCACGAGGGTGGAGGGCGCCCCCCCTACTGGGCGTGCCCCCTATCTCGTGGGCCCCTCGGGCGTCCACCGACCTACTTCTTCCTCCTATATATACCCACGTACCCCGAGAACATCAGGGGCGACCACAAAAAACTATTTCCACCAACGTAACCTTCTGTATCCGTGAGATCCCATCTTGGAGCCTTCGTCGGTGCTCCGCCGGAGGGGGAATCGACCACGGAGGGCTTCTACATCAACACCATAGCCTCTCCGATGAGTTGTGAGTAGTTTACCATAGACCTTTGGGTCCATAGTTATTAGCTAGATGGCTTCTTCTCTCTTTTTTGATCTCAATACCATGTTCTCCTCGATCTTCTTGGAGATCTATTCGATGTAACTCTTGTCGAGATCCGATGAATTGTGGGTTTATGATCAAGTTTATCTATGAGAAATATTTGAATCTCCTCTGAATTCTTTTATGTGTGATTAAGTTATCTTTGTAAGTCTCTTCGAATTATCAGTTTGGTTTGGCCTACTAGATTGATCTTTCTTGCATTGGGAGAAGTGCTTAGCTTTGGGTTCAATCTTGCGGTGTCCTTTCCCAGTGACAGCAGGGGCAGCAAGGCACGTATTGTTTTGTTGCCATCAAGGATAAAAAGATGGGGTTTATATCATATTGCATGAGTTTATCCCTCTACATCATGTCATCTTTCTTAATGCTTTACTCTGTTCTTTATGAACTTAATACTCTAGATGCATGTTGGATAGCGGTCGATGCATGGAGTAATAGTAGTAGACGCAGGCAGGAGTCGGTCTACTTGTCACGGACGTGATGCCTATATACATGATCATGCCTAGATAATCTCATAATTATTCGCTTTCTATCAATTGCTCGACAGTAATTTTTTCACCCACCGTAATACTTATGCTATATTGAGCGAAGCCACTAGTGAAACCTATGGCCCCCGGGTCTATCTATTATCATATAAGCTTTCAATCTACTTTTATTTGCATCTTTACTTTTCCTATCTATATTATAAAATACCAAAAATATATTTATCTTATCATATTATCTCTATTAGATCTCACTTTCGCAAGTGGCCTTGAAGGGATTGACAACCCCTTTATTGCGTTGGTTGCTAGTTCTTGTTTGTTTGTGTAGGTGCATGGAACTTTTGAGGAGCCTCCTACTGGATTGATACCTTGGTTGTCAAAAACTGAGGGAAATACTTACGCTACTATTGCTGCATCACCCTTTCCTCTTCAAGGAAAACCAACACAAGCTCAGGACATAGCAGGAAGGATTTCTGGCACTGTTGCCAGGGAGGTCTTCGCTCAAGTCAAGACATACCAAGTACCCATCACAAACTCATCTCCCTCGCATTTACATTATTTGCCATTTGCCTCTCGTTTTCCTCTCCCCCACTTCACCCTTGCCGTTTTATTCGCCCTCTCTTTCCCAATCTTCTCTCTCTTTCGCTTGTCTTTTGTTTGCTTGTTGTCATGGCTAGTCCCCCTATCCTCGTTATTACTCCCGAACATGAAATTCTTAACTTTAAGCAAAGGGAGGGAGAAAATTTAAAAGATGCTTGGCATACAATTTGCAATGCTCAAAATAAGGGAAATACCTTGGTTCTCAAAAACTAAGGGAAATACTTACGCTACTATTGTTGCATCACCCTTTCCTCTTCAAGGAAAACCAACGCAAGCTCAAGATGTAGCAGGGGCGCGGCCTCTTTTCCCTCTTCCTCTCGTCTCCTTCCCCCTTTCCCCTTCGTTGGAAGGAAGGGGGGAGAATAGGAGTAGGAGTCCTAGTCGGTTCCCCACCCCCATGGCGTGCCCCTTGGCTGGCCTCCTCCCTCTCCTACTTTATATATGAGGGCAAGGGCACCCCATAACACAACAGTTATTCTCTTAGCCGTGTGCGGTGCCCCCTCCACAGTTTACTTCTCGGGTCATAGCGTCGTAGTGCTTAGGCGATGCCCTACGTGGATCACATCACCATCACCGTCACCATGCCATCATGCTGACTGAACTCTCCCTCGACCCTCTGCTAGATCAAGAGTTCGAGGAACATCATCGAGCTGAACGTGTGCTGAAAACGGAGGTGTCATATGTTCAGTACTTGGATCGGTTGGATTGTGAAGACGTTTGACTACATCAACCGCGTTAACCTAATGCTTCCGCTTTCGGTCTACGAGGGTATGTGGACACACTCTCCCCTCTCATTGTTATGCATCTCCTAGATAGATCTTGCGTGATTGTAGGAATTTTTTGAAATTGCGTGCTACGTTCCCCAACAGTGTCATCTGAGCCAGGTCTATGCGTAGATGATATGCACGAGTAGAACACAAAGAGTTGTGGGCAATAATAGTCATACTGCTTACCACCAACGTCTTACTTTGATTCAGCGGTATTGTTGGATGAAGCGGCCCGTACCGACATTACATGACCGCGTTCATGAGACTGGTTCTACCTACGTGCTTTGCACACATGTGGCTAGCGGGTGTCTGTTTCTCCAACTTTAGTTGAATCGAGTTTGACTACGGCCGGTCCTTGTTGAAGGTTAAAACAACAGACTTGACGAAAAATCATTGTGGTTTTGATGCATAGGTAAGATCGGTTCTTGCTAGAAGCCCGTAGCAGCCACATAAAACATGCAACAACAAAGTAGAGGACGTCTAACTTGTTTTTGTAGGGCATCTTGTGATGATATTGTCAAGACGTGATGAGATATAAATTATTGTATGAGATGATCATGTTTTGTTAAAGTTATCAGCAACTGGCAGGAGCCTTATGGTTTTCGCTTTATTGTATGGAATGCAATCACCATGTAATTGCTTTACTTTATCACTGTGCGTTAGCAATAGTTGTAGAGCAATAGTTGGTGAAACGACAACGATGCTATGATGGAGATCAAAGGTGTCAAGCCGGTGACGATGCAGATCATGACGGTGCTTTGGAGATGGAGATCAAAGGCATAAGATGATGATGGGCATATCATGTCACATATTTTGATTGCATGTGATGTTTATCTTTTATGCATCTTATTTTGCTTAGTACGGCGATAGCATTATAAGATGATCCCTCACTAAATTTCAAGGTATAAGTGTTCTCCCTAAGTATGCATCGTTGCGATAGTTCGTCGTGCCGAGATACCACGTGATGATCGGGTGTGATAAGCTCTACGTTCACATACAATGGGTGCAAGACACTTTTGCACGTGCAGAATACTCGGGTTAAACTTGCAAGCCCAGCATGTACAGACATGGCCTCGGAACATTGAGGCCGAAAGGTCGAACGTGAATCATATAGTAGATATGATCAACATAGAGATCTTCACCATTAAAGACTACTCCATCTCACGTGATGATCGGACATGGTTTAGTTGATATGGATCACGTGATCGTTTAGATGACTCGAGGGATGTCTATCTAAGTGGGAGTTCTTAAGTAATATGATTAATTGAACTTTAATTTATCATGAACTTAGTCCTGATAGTATTTGCATAGTATGTTGGAGATCAATAGCTTGCGCATAGCTCCCCTATTTTATTTTTGATATGTTCCTAGAGAAAACTAAGTTGAAAGATGATAGTAGCAGTGATGCGGACTGGGTCCGTGATCTTAGGATTATCCTCGTTGTTGCATAGAAGAATTATGTCCTTGATGCACCGCTAGGTGACAGACCTATTGCAAGAGCAGATGCAGACGTTGTGAATGTTTGACAAGCTCAGTGTGATGACTACTAGATAGTTTAGTGCACCATGCTTTACGGCTTAGAACCAGGACTTCAAAAATGTTTTGAACGCCACGGAGCATATGAGATGTTTTAGGAGATGAAATTGGTATTTCAGTCTCATGCCTATGTCAAGAGGTATGAGACCTATGACAAGTACTTTGCCTACAAGATGGAGGAGAATAGCTCAACCAGTGAGCATGTGCTCAGAATGTCTGAGTACTACAATTGCTTGAATCAAGTGGGAGTAAATCTTCCAGATAAGATAGTGATTGACAGAATTCTCTAGTCACTATCACCAAGTTACTGGAACTTCGTGATGAACTATAATATGCAAGGGATGACGAAAATGATTCCTGAGCTCTTCGCGATGTTGAAATCAGCGAAGGTAGAAATCAAGAAAGAGCATCGAGTGTTGGTGGTTAACATGATCACTAGTTTCAAGAAAAAGGGCAAAGGGAAAGAAAGGGAACTTCAAGAAGAATGGCAAGCAAGTTGCCACTCCCGTGAAGAAACCCAAAGCTAGACCTAGGCCTGAAGCTGAGTGCTTCTACTACAAAGGGAATGGTCATTGGAAGCGGAACTACCCCAAATACTTGGCGGATGAGAACGATGTCAAAGAGAACAAAGGTATATTTGATATACATGTTATTGATGTGTACTTTACTAGTGTTTATAGCAACCCCTCGATATTTGATACTGGTTCAGTTGCTAAGAGTAGTAACTTGAAACTGGGGTTGCAAAATAAACAGAGACTAGTTAAGGGCGAGGTGACGATGTGTGTTGGAAGTGATTCCGAGGTTGATAAGATCACCATCGCATACTCCCTTTACCTTCGGGATTAGTGTTGAACCTAAAATAAATGTTATTTGGTATTTGTGTTGAGTATGAATTAATATGATTGGATCATGTTTATAGCAATACGGTTATTCATTTAAGTCAAAGAATAATTGTTGTTCTATTTACATGAATAAAACCTTCTATGGTCATACACTCAATATAAATGGTTTATTCAATCTCGATCATGGTGATACACATATTCATAATATTGATGCCAAAATATGCAAAGTTAATAATGATAGTGCAACATATTTGTGGCACTACCGTTTAGGTCATATTGGTGTAAAGCGCATGAAGAAACTCCATGCGGATGGAATTTTGGAATCACTTGATTATGAATCATTTGATGCTTGCGAACCATGCCTCATGTGCAAGATGACTAAAACTCCGTTCTCCGGAACAATGGAGCGAGCTACTGACTTATTTGAAATAATACATACAGATGTATGTGGTCGAATGAAGTGTTGAGGCTCGCGGCGGGTATCATTATTTTCTGCTCTTCATAGATGATTTGAGCGGATATGGGTATATCTACTTAATGAAACACAAGTCTAAAACATTTCAAAAGTTCAAAGAATTTCAGAGTGAAGTAGAGAATCATCATAACAAGAAAATAAAGTTTCTACGATCTGATCACGGAGGCAAATATTTTAGTTACGAGTTTGGCCTTCATTCAAAACAATGTGGAATAGTTTCACAACTCACGCCACCTAGAACACAACAGCGTAATGGTGCGTCCGAATGTCGTAACCGTACTTTATTAGATATGGTGCAATCTATAATGTCTCTTACTGATTTACCAGTATCGTTTTGGGGTTATGCATTAGAGACAACTACATTCACTTTAAATAGGGCACCATCTAAATCTGTTGAGACGACACTGTATGAACTATGGTTTGGCAAGAAACCTAAGCTGTCATTTCTTAAAGTATGGGGTTGCGATGCTTATGTGAAAAAGCTTCAGCCTGATAAGCTCAAACACCAATCGGAGAAGTGCGTCTTCATAGGATACCCAAAGGAAACTGTTGGGTACACCTTCTATCATAGATCCGAAGGCAAAGGTCTTTGTTGCTAAAATGGATCCTTTCTAGAGAAGGAGTTTCTCTCAAAAGAAGTGAGTGGGAGGATAGTAGAACTCGATGAGGTAATTGTACCTTATCTCGAATTGGAAAGTAGCTCATCACAGAAAACTGTTCCCGTGATGCCTAAACCAACTAGAGAGGAAGCTAATGATGATGATCATGAAACTTCAGATCAAGTTACTACCAAACCTCATAGGTCAACCAGAGCACGTTCCGCACCAGTGTGGTACGGTAATCCTATTCTGGAAGTCATGTTACTAGACCATGATGAACCTACGAACTATGAGGAAGCGATGATGAGCCTAGATTCCGCAAAATGGCTTGAGACCATGAAATCTGAGATAGGATCCATGTATGAGAACAAAGTATGGACTTTGGTTGACTTGCCTGATGATTGGCGAGCCATAGAATAAATGGATCTTCAAGACGAAGACTGACGCTAATGGTAATGTTACTATCTACAGAGCTGACTTGTTGCAAAAGGTTTTCAACAAGTTCAAGAAATTGACTACGATGAGACTTTCTCACCCGTAGCGATGCTTAAGTCTATCCAAATCATGTTAGCAATTACCGCATTTTATGAAAATTTGGCAAATGGATATCAAAACTACATTCCCAAATGGATTTTAAAGAAGAGTTGTATATGATGCAACCAGAAGGTTTTGTAAATCTTAAAGGTGCTAACAAAATGTGCAAGCTCCAGTGATCGATCTATGGATTGGTGCAAGCATCTCGGAGTTGGAATATACGCTTTGATGAGTTAATCCAAGCATATGGTTTTATACAGATTTATGGTGAAGCCTATATTTACAAGAAAGTGAGTGGGAGCTCTATATTATTTCTGTTATTATATGTGGATGACGTATTTTTGATTAGAAATGATATAGAATTTCTTGATAGCATAAAAGGATACTTGAATAAGAATTTTTCAATGAAAGACCTCGGTGAAGCTACTTATATATTGGGCATCAAGATCTATAGGGATAGATTGAGACGCTTAATAAGACTTTCACAAAGCACATACCTTGACACGATTTCGAAGAATTTCAAAATGGATAAGTCAAAGAAAGGGCTCTTGCTTGTGTTGCAAATGTATGAACTTGAGTACGACTCAAAAGCCGACCATGGCAGAAGATAGAGAGAGAATGAAAGTCATTCCCTATGCCTCAGCCATAGGTTCTATAAAGTATGCCATGCTGTATACCAGACCTATTTGTACCTTACCATGAGTTTGGCAAGGGGGTACAATAGTGATCTAGGAGTAGATCACTGGACAACGGTCAAAATTATCATTAGGTACCTAAAGAGGACTATGTAACGCCCTCGATGCGGCTATATCTCCCACGTGTCGAAGCACGACTTAGAGGCATAACCGCATTGAAAGCAATGTCGCAAGTGAGGTAATCTTCGCACAATCCATGTAATACATAAGGGAAAGAGATACATAGTTGGCTTACAGTCGCCACTTCACACAATACATAAATGAACATCCATCATTCAGATTACACTCAAGGTCCGACTACGGAACCAAAATAAAAGAAGAATACCCCACATGCAACGCAGATCCCCGATCGCCCCAACTGGGCTCCACTACTAATCGTCTGGAAATGAAACATAGTATCGACCAAGGGCCTCATCATATTCCCACTTCAGCTCGGTTCGCCATCGTCACTGCATCACCGTACTGCATCTGTTTTGGTAGAACCTGTGAGCCACGAGGACTCAGCAATCTCACACCCGCGAGATCAAGACTATTTAAGCTTAAAGGAAGACTGGTGTCAAAAGGAGGGGCTGCAGCAAGCGACTAGCATATATGGTGGCTACATCGCAAAAGAGAGCGAGAAGAGAAGCAAAGCACGGTCGTGAAGCTAGTAGCGATCAAGAAGTGATCCTGACTACTTACGTCAAGCATAACTCCAACACCGTGTTCACTTCCCGGACTCCGCCGAGAAGAGACCATCACGGTTACAAACACGGTTGATGTATTTTAATTAAAGTCAACTTCGGGTTTTCTACAACCGGACATTAACAAATTCCCATCTTCCTCATAACCGCGAGCACGGCTTTCGAAAGATAATACCCTGCAGGGGTGTCCCAACTTAGCCCATAACAAGCTCTCGCGATCAACGAAGGAATAAACCTTCACCCAAGACACTCCGATCAGGCTCGGTATCCCGGTACATCAAGACATTTCGACAATGGTAAAACTAAACCAGCAAGACCTCCCGCTGTGCCGACAAATCCCGATAGGAGCTGCACATATCTCGTTCTCAGGGCACATCCGGATGAGACTAGCTACGAGTAAAACCAGGCCTCGAGTTTCCCTGTGGTGGCCCCGCAGGCAGCTCAGTTCGGACCAACACTCGAAGGAGCACTGGCCCGGGGGGGCTAAAATAAAGATGACCCTCGGGCTCGCGAAAACCCAAGGGAAAAAAAGGGGTGTAGGTGGCAAATGGTAAAACCAAGGTTGGGCCTTGCTGGAGGAGTTTTATTCAAAGCGAACTGTCAAGGGGGTCCCATAAATCACCCGACCGCGTAAGGGACGCAAAATCAAGGAACATAACACCGGTATGACGGAAACTAGGGTGGCAAGAGTGGAACAAATCACCAGGCATAAGGCCGAGCCTTCCACCCTTTACCAAGTATATAGGTGCATTAATTAAAACAATAGATATTGTGATATCCCAAAATATCCGTGTTCCAACAAGGAACAAAACTTCATCTTCACCTGCAACTAGCAACGCTATAAGAGGGGCTGAGCAAAGCGGTAACATAGCCAAACAACAGTTTGCTAGGACATGGATGGTTAGAGGTCGACATGGCAATATGGGTGACAAGATATAGCAAGTGGTAGGTATCGCAGCATAGGCATAGCAAAAGAGCGAGCATCTAGCAAGCAAAGATAGAAGTGATATCGAAGGTATGGTCATCTTGCCTGTAAGGTTCTCAGAGTTGTCGAAGGCTTGATCTTCGTAGGCGTTCTCAACAGGTTCCTCGTTCACGTACTCGTCTCCCGGCTCTACCCAAAGCAAGAACACAAGCAACGGAACCACAATCAAACAAGGAACAATGCACAAGCAATATGATGCAAAACATGACATGCTATGCGAGATGTGATATGCAATGCATATGTGTGCTCCGGAAGGAAAATGATGAACCGGGCATCAACTTGGCAAACCAAGTATACCACTGGAAAGATGGGGTGATTTCGGTTGAAATCGATATAAAGATCACCGGAATCGGATGCACGGTTTGCAAATGACAAGCAAAACAAGAATGACGCAAATCTGCGTTTAACAGCCCGATGCTACTTAGCACGCAACACGAAACTATGCTACAGCACCCCAACATACAAACAAAGCATATGGCAGCGAACTACAGGAGATGCTTAACAAAAGAGGAACACTGAGCTACGCTAAATCACATCATAACATGTTCAAACAAGCATGGTGAAAGTGCTAAAAATATCAGGTTCACAGACTTGGTGAAAATACTAACATGCCAGGAATTAACATCAGAAAGGCATGTTTAGAGCAAGCAAACACCATGCTAAAGGAACTTATAATAGCAAAACAAGGCATGGCATGATTCTACTCAAAGCATATATCAATAGTCCCTTACTGACCATAAGCCAAAAAGGACTTTAAGAAATGATGGCAGCCATGTAAACATAGCAAGTTTTATTACAGATTTCAGACTTAGCAGAAAAACTGGGCATGGCAACAACAGTTAACGAGTAGGCATGTTCGTGAGCTCGATGCACTCACTACAGATCATCTCATGACAAACTAAGCATACACCCATCAAGAAGACATGGCATAGGAGCTATACATGGCAAGAACAACATCATAGCATACACGGATCAACTACAACGACCTCGTGAAAATTGAATCTCATGCAAACAGTCTGCCAGGAAACATTTTCAAGCAAAAGTAGAGCACGAAAATGACATGCTAGACTACTCCATAAATACCAACAAAGGCATGGATGCATAGAGCACATCCATATGTTCAAAACACCCTTACTGATCATGCTCAAAAAGGGCATGGATCTCTCTGTACCAACATGAACATATGGCATAAAAATAACAGCAGGACAAGACTGAGTGAAAACACTAAGTTCCTGAAATCAGCAACATCATCATCCCTACTTTGCATGCTTGTTCTAGTCAACACATAACTCACAAAAATACATGGCAAACACCCCTGGAAATATGGCATGGCAAAGTTCAACTCACATGTAGGGCTCAAGTTCATAGGGTGCACACATAAATCATGGCAAAAATGACAAAAGAGCTCGGGCTGATAAGATTCTGGAACTAACAATCTGAAGCCATCTTCCAATAGCATTTAGGGCATCAAGATGAGCTCAAATGCAAATGATGCAATGGAATGAAATGATGTACTCTTCGAGACGAACAATTTGACATATTATACGCCCAAAACGGAGCCACGGTTGCGAAGATGTGATGCTATGAAAATGCACGAAAATTATTACAGAATATGACTGTGGATTCGGGGGGAGAAGAAAGTCAACCTTAGGGAATTTTGGATCTGGATCCAGATCGGATCGGGGTCGCCGGAGTTCGCCGGCCAGAGTGGAGGTCGGGCCGGAGGAGGACGGTCGCCGGCGGGGAGGACGGGCGACGGCCGGCGGACGCGGCCGGCCGGGGGGGGGCGCGGCGGGGACGCGACGGCACCGAGGTGGCGGCGGAGGAGGAGCGGCGGAGGTGGTTCGGCGCGACGCGGTGCGGCGGCGGCGGGAGCGCAGCGAGCGGTGCGGGCGGCGGCGGCGGCGTGTGTGGAGCGGCGGTGGGCGGCGCGGCGCGGGCGGCGGGCGGGCGGCGGGCGGCGGGCGGCAGGGAGCAGCGGCATGGCGGCGGGTGGCGGGCGAGGCGCGGAGGGCGCGCGGGCGCGGCGGCGGCGGCGGCGGCGCGCGCGTGGCGGCGCTGGTGGAGGGCCCGCCTGGCCCGGCGAATCGGGCGGCGCTGGGGCGGAGGCCACGTGGCGGCTCGCGAGTGGCCGGGCGGCGGCGGGCGGACGCGTCCGTCTCGATCCGGACGTGTCGCGGGCGCGAGGGAAATTTCTAGGGTTTGCCCGTGAATACGGGGAGGGTCTTTAAATAGGCATAGAGGAGCTAGGAGAGTCCAAATGGGGTGTAGTTTTACCACACGATCGTGATCGAACGACCGAGGGCATGGAGGGAGTTAGATGGGTTATTGGGCTGTTTTGGAGGGTTGTTGGGCTGCAACTCAAAAGAGGCCTTTGCGAGAGCTTGTTAACCGTTGAGTACCAAACGAACTCCAAATGACCCGAAACTTGACAGGTGGTCTACGGTGCTATACCAGGGCCACTTGGCAAGGCTCGGTCCATTCCGAGAATGTTCAACACCGCACACGTAAAAAGAACAAGAGGGGACGCCGGGAACATAGGAGTGCGGATTGCAGAAGCAGACAACGGGAAAATGCTCGGAATCATGAGACGAACACGTATGCAAATGAGATGCACATGATGACATGATATGAGATGCATGACATGGACAAAATGCAAAACGAAAACAAAACCCAACCACGGAGGGAATATCATAGCACATATCCGAAAATGCCAAGAGTTGGAGTTACAAATATGGAAAGATACATCCGGGGTGTTACAGACTAAGAAAATTTTTCTCGGTTATGGAGGTGACAAAGAGTTTGTCGTAAGGAGTTATGTTGACGCAAGCTTTGACACTAATCCGGATGACTCTAAGTTTCAATCTAGATACATATTGAAGTGGGAGAAATTAGCTAGAGTGGCTCCATGTAGAGCATTATAGACATAGAAAATTTGCAAAATACATACGGATCTTAATATGGCAGACCCGTTGACTAAACCTCTCTCACAAGCAAAACATGATCACACCTTAGTACTCTTTGGGTGTTAATCACATGGCGATGTGAACTAGATTACTGACTCTAGTAAACACTTTGGGTGCTGGTCACATGGCAATGTGAACTATGGGTGTTAAATCACATGGCGATGTGAACTAAGATTATTGACTCTAGTGCAAGAGAGAGATTGAAGGAAATATGCCCTAGAGGCAATAATAAAGTTATTATTCATATTTCCTTATATCATGATAAATGTTTATTATTCATGCTAGAATTGTATTAACCGGAAACTTAGTACATGTGTGAATACATAGACAAAACAGAGTGTCCCTAGTATGCCTGTACTAGACTAGCTCGTCAATCAAAGATGGTTAAGTTTCCTAACTATAGACATGTGTGGTCATTTGATGAACGGGATCACATCATTAGAGAATGATGTGATGGACAAGACCCACCCGTTAGCTTAGCATAATGATCATTAAGTTTTATTGCTATTGCTTTCATCATGACTTATACATATTCCTCTGACTATGAGATTATGCAAGTCCCAAATACCGGAGGAACACCTTTTGTGCTATCAACGTTCACAATGTAACTGGGTGATTATAAAGATGCTCTATAGGTGTCTCCGAAGGTGTTTGTTGAGTTGGCATAGATCGAGATTAGGATTTGTCACTCCGTGTATCGGAGAGGTATCTCTAGGCCCTCTCGGTAATGTACATCACTATGAGCCTTGTAAGCAATGTGACTAATGAGTTAGTTACAGGATGATGCATTATAGAACGAGTAAAGAGACTTGCCGGTAACGAGATTGAACTAGGTATGATGATCCCGATGATCAAATCTCGGGAAAGTAACATACCGATGATAAAGGGAATAACGTATAATGTTATGCGGTTTGACCGATAAAGATCTTCATAGAATATGTAGGAACCAATATGAGGATCCAGGTTCCGCTATTGGTTATCGACCGGAGATGTGTCTCGGTCATCTCTACATACACTACAAAAAAATACACTTCCGTGATGATACGTGTTTGTCACAGTATGTCGCTTTTTCTGTCATGCATGTACATCCATGACGATTTTATGACAGAATCAAGATAGTCATACCTGTGATGTCGTAGAAGTGTTCCATGACATTAGCAAAATTATCATCACGGAAGTTTCCACTTCCATGACGATAAATCTCGCGTCACAAAAGTCCTTTCGTCAAGGGTGACCAACACGTGGCATCCACCGTAACGGAACGCAGTTAAGCTATCGGGTCGGGTTTTGGATCCGATAACCCGTTAACAGCCCCGACCAATGGGGATTTTCCACGTGTAAAATCATCATTGGCTGGAGGAAACACGTGTCGGCTCATCGTTGGGACAGATTGTTGGGGAACGTAGTAATTTCAAAAAATTTCCTACGCACACGCAAGATCATGGTGATGATATAGCAACGAGAAGGGAGAGTGTTCGTCCATGTACCCCGTGAGACCGTGAAGCGAAGCGTTAGCACAACGCGGTTGATGTAGTCGACGTCTTCACGATCCGACCGATCCAAGCACCGAACGACGGGCCTCCGAGTTCAAAGACACGCTCAGCTCGATGACGATCTCCGCCCTCCGATTCAGCAAAGGCTCCGGAGATGAGTTCCACAAGACGACGGCGTGGTGATGATGATGATGTTCTACGGCGCAGGCTTCGCCTAAACTCCATGACGATATGACCGAGGTGGAATATGGTGGAAGGGGCACCGACACGGCTAAGGAACGATCCGTAGATCAACTTGTGTGTCTTTGGGCTGCCCCGCCCAGTATATAAAGGAGCTGGGGAGGAGGCGGCCGGCCAGAGGGCGCGCCAGGGGAGTCCTACTCCCACCGGGAGTAGGACTCCCTCTTTCCAAGTAGGAGTAGGAGAAGGGGGGAAAGAGGAGGAAGAGTGGAAGGAAAGGGAGGGCGCTGCCCCCCTTCCCTTGTCCTATTGGGACTGGGAGGGGAGGCGCGCCCCTCCTCGGCTCCTTCCTCTTCTCCCTCGTGGCCCATGTAGGCCCATTAACCCCTCGGGGTTCCGCAACCTCCGGTACTCGGTAGAAATGCCGATTTCACCGGAACTATTCCGATGTCCAAACATAGGCTTCCAATATATCAATCTTTATGTCTCGACCATTCCGAGACTCCTCGTCATGTCCGTGATCACATCCGGACTCGAACAAACTTCGTACATCAAAACTTATAAACTCATAATAAACCGTGCCAAAACGTTAAGCGTGCGGACCCTACGGGTTCGAGAACTATGTAGACATGACCTAAAACCATTCTCGGTCAATAACCAATAGCGGGACCTGGATGCCCATATTGGTTCCTACATATTCTACGAAGATCTTTATCGGTCAAACCGCATAACAACATACGTTGTTCCTTTGTCATCAAGATGTTACTTGCCGGAGATTTGATCGTCGGTATCCAATACCAAGTTCAATCTCGTTACCGCAAGTCTCTTTACTCGCTCAGAATACGTCATCTCATAACTAACTCATTAGTTATAATGCTTGCAAGGCTTAAGTGATGAGTATTACCGAGAGGGCCGAGATACCTCTCGACAATCGGATGACAAAACCTAATCTCAAATACGCCAACTCAACATGTACCTTCGGAGATACCTGTAGTACCCCTTTATAATCACCCAGTTACGTTGTGACGTTTGGTAGTACCCAAAGTGTTCCTCCGGTAAACGGGAGTTGCATAATTCTCATAGTTACAGGAACATGTATAAGTCATGAAGAAAGTAATAGCAGAATACTAAACGATCATGTGCTAGGCTAACAGGATGGGTCATGTCAATCACATCATTCTCCTAATGATGTGATCCCATTAATCAAATGACAACACATGTCTATGGTTAGGAAACATAACCATCTTTGATTAATGAGCTAGTCAAGTAGAGGCATACTAGTGACTATATGTTTGTCTATGTATTCACACATGTATCATGTTTCCGGTTAATACAATTCTAGCATGAATAATAAACATTTATCATGATATGAGGAAATAAATAATAACTTTATTATTGCCTCTAGGGCATATTTCCTTCACAGATGTCATCCACTCATTGGACAGAAGGCGCCTATGATACGTCGACACGTGGCACGGTCCAACAGAGGCCCATTCCTGTGAAAAGGCCGGCTCGTTTGACTTGGTCAAAAGGTGACGGGTCGGCCCATGGAAAGCCTGTTAACGGCCTGTTCGCATATAGCCCATTTACAGCCCGCTAACCCAAGGCCCATTACGCCCTATCTAAATTAGGCCCAGTAGCGTCATCTGGGCCATCCAATATGATTCCAGTTTGTTTTCACTTCTGGCCCATGTATGGCCCATGACGTCTTTCGGCCCATATGAGGCCCATTGTAACTCTTGGCCTATTAACGGCCCGTGGTGAAACTAGCCCGTAATGAACAGCGTTCCACTTTACACCCATTAACGGCCCGTGGTGAAACTGGCCCGTAATGAACAGTGTATCACTTTATACCCACTAATGGCTTGTTATTCCGTTGGGCCATTTCCATCCCATGTTATCTTTCGGCCTTGTCAGAGCCCATTTATTCTTGGGCTCATTTCCAGCATTCGTTTACTTACGGCCCGTTACTGTCATTTTTTGCTTGTGGGCCAGATTCAGCCCGTGGTTATAGTCGGCCCGTTTGTGGTCCGTTAATACGTTGGGCCGTTTTCATAGCGTCATCAAATACAACCTATTAACGATGGCCCATTATGGTCGGCCCATGAACGAACGATTCCAACTCTAGCCCGTTTACGGCTATAATGCGGTCTATTTGGCCCATGTTTGGCCAATCGATCATACGACACGTATAAGGCCCATTGATGATACAGCCCGTAGAAGGCCCATTGTTTCTACGGCCCATGGAAGGCCCACTGTTTCTATGGCCCATAGAAGGCCCACTGTTTCTACGGCCCGTAGAAGGCCCATGGTTATTGTGGCCTAGTTTTAAAAAATGGGTTATTGTAGCCACTAGCAAACCACGCAAAAAGAACTGCACTGACTACAAGCAAACAAATAACCAAGACAACAAGGAAATAAATAAGCAAGAAACTTATGCTAGGCTATCACGGCTATTACACATATTACATCCATTGGGCATCAAAGTTCGCCACCAGTGCAAATATAGGGAACAAAGCAGCATATAAACGTCGTAGCAAAACAAGTCCAGAACTGAAACCACTTCAGAAGAGTTCAAGAAACAATATCATGGGTACCCATAATGCTGGCAAGATGCTTAGCAAGCTTATTAACTTTCTCTTGTTTGGCTCTTAAATCCTCCAGCGCTTTCTGTTGCACAAGAAAGTACGCATCTGAATTCTGCAGGGACTTCCTTAGTCCTTCGGCCTCTTGCCGCAGCACAGCTGACTGATGCCTTTCTGCTTGTAGCTGAGACTATAGAAGCCGGAGTGATTCAGGCAGCGAGTTCGAAGAGCTTGTTCCAACGGTACTGGCCAGAAACTCAAGCACTACATCAACGCAGGATTGTGGGGTTTTCTCACTGTCTACAAGATCATTTTTATCACCTTTCTTGGAGACCAACATGGTTGTCTCACTATCTTGAACCTTATCTGGATTACTTTCTCTACCATTGCATAGTGGGGTGCTCTTCTCCAATATTCTGTTTGCATACTACAAGAGAAACAAGCAGACACATCACGGGTTTAGCTTCTAGTATACGAAACTCATTTTGGTAAACCGGTTCAGTAGTAAGGTGGACAGGATAACAGCATGAAACAAACATATATCTATGTACTATGGTCACTATATTTTCCATATCATTCTATTTTATGTTCCCTAATCAAGATAGAGACACAGTTCAACTCATATATTTTTTAAGACACAGCGGCATAGACAGAATATAAGTGTGAGAAACTACATAGCATTGGCAGCACTTGTAATGTGCATCACATGAGAATATAACTGTTTATACAACTTAAACTAAAATCAACATAGAGCAAGAAGTTAGAACAACAATCCAGTTAAAGAAATAGGTTTAAAACATACATGTTGCACCATTGGAGTTTCAATTGGATCGTTCAAATTCGAAAGTAGTTAGTATGGGTAAATACAGTGATGCAACAGCAAAGGAGTTTGGACCATAGCTACGGAATCTGACCTGAGAACAGTTGCTCTTCTGCTTTAAACGTGGAGTTTGGGTTAGCTGTGGTGGTCTTCGTGCTTTGGGCACTGTAGTAGCTTTAGTAGATGCAGAATTGTTTCGGTCTACTTGACACAGACGTGATGCCTATGTTCATGATCATTGCCTTAGATGTCTTCATAATTATGCGCTCTTCTATCAATTGCTCGGCAGTAATTTGTTCACCCACCGTAATACATGCTATCTTAAGAGAAGCCACTAGTGAAACCTATGGCCCCCGGGTCTCTTTTCTACTCCCTCCGTTCCTTGATATAAGGTGTATAGATTTTTGAGAAAAAATCCGAAATATATGGTGTATTGCATTGCACCACTCGTTTGGATAAATATTTTAGGGATTTGATTACATTTCCTTATTTGAGGCAAGCTCCTCTATTTTCTCATGTCAATTAGCCAGGTGTAATATTGCCCAAACCTTGTGATATTTTCCCTCCATGTGTGTTCTTTAATTTCCGTGCCAAAAACTATACACCCTATATCTAGGAACGGAGGGAGTATTATATTACATCTCTTTTATTTACATCGCACCTCGTTTACTATTTTGCAATCTTTACTTTCCAATCTATACAACAAAAACACCAAAAATATTTACTTTATTATCTCTATCAGATCTCATTTTTGCGAGTGACCGTGAAGGGAGTGACAACCCCTTTATTGCGTTGGTTGCAAGATTCTTGATTGTTTGTGCATGTACTAGGTGACTTGTGTGTCGTCTCCTACTGGATTGATACCTTGGTTCACAAAACTGAGGGAACTACTTACGATACTTTGATGCATCACCCTTTCCTCTTCAAGGGAAAACCAACGCATGCTCAAGAGGTAGCAAGAAGGATTTCTGACGCTGTTGCTGGCGAGATATATGCCAAGTCAAAACATACCAAGTACCCATCATAAACTCTTCTCCCTCGCATTACATTATTTGCCATTCGCCTCTCGTTTTCCTCTCCCCCACTTCTAAAATGATTTTCGAAAACCTTTGCCTTTTCTTTGCCCCTCTTCTGTTCGTCTCTTTCCTCTTGCTTCTTGTGTGCTTGTTTGTTAGTGCGGTTTGTTGCCATCATGTCTGAAACTGGGGACGTTATCGTGAAAAAGATAGTAGTAATGATGGGGGAAACTTTGATGCTTTTGATAATCCTCATGAATAACCTACTATTTTATACACTAAAAAGTTCCGGATTGGTAGTGGTAATATTATTGGGAAAGGAGTTATTCAAGATTTCTTTACTTGTGTCGGTGCTTTGCCCACTATGGGTGGGTCTATTCTTCATAGGACTAGTAGTCTTGTGGATGCTATATCTTTGCTCGTAGTTGAACTTGAAAGACAATTTATCCACATGCATCCTTGCATACAAAGTATTTTTCTAGAATTTTCCAATATTGAGCATTCTTTTGTTAAGCGAGCGCCTACCATCTTTCTAGCACATGAGTTCAGATTTATAATGAAAGAGGCCAATGAAATTTTTGTGCATTATAGGGTGGATGCTGGCCGTCCTCCCATAGAAGCAATTCTTTTTAATCATGAAGACATAATGCATTTACGTTCTTTAGATCATGTTGCTTATAATGAAAACCTTAGAAAAAAGGTTCCTACCGATGTTCTAGTTGATACGATTTCTAGACTTAATGACAATTTTGCTATCCAGAACAATGGGTTAGGTTTTCCGCTTGAACAAAGGCTCACGACTTTTTTCCAAAAGAATGCTTATAATGATGAATTGGTTGTGCAATATGAGGGGCCAAGGGAGGAACCAATTCCTCCCGAGCTTAATCTGGGGGACCTTTGTCCCATTAAATTTAGCCCTTTTGATTACTTTTGCTTGCCACAAAGAAAACTTGCTGCTGAACGTAGGGAGTATGAGATGAGTATTCGCGATTTGCCCTATCATTATTATGGCAATATCTAGATCTATTCTTGTTTTTATGCCTAGCTAGGGGCGTTAAACGATAGCGCTTGTTGGGAGGCAACTCAATTTTATTTTTGTTCTTTGCTTTTTGCTCCTTTTTAGTAATAAATAATTCATCTAGATTCTGTTTAGATGTGGTTTTGTGTTTTAATTAGTGTTTGTGCCAAGTAGAACCTTTGGGAAGACTTGGGTGAAGTCTTTGCGATCTTGCTGTAAAAAACAGAAACTTTTGCGCTCACGAGAATAGCTGTCATTTTTTACTGGAGAGTGATTTTATGTTTATTCTTTTTGCAGATGATTAATATACATATTCATAACTTCCACCAATTTATTTCAGAATTTTTAGAGTTACATAAGTATTCGAAAGTTACAGATTTCTAGAGACTGTTCTGTTTTTGACAGATTCTGTTTTTCGTGTGTTGTTTGCTTATTTTGATGAATCTATGAGTAGTATCGGGGGTATGAGCCATAGAGAAGTTGGAATGCGGTAGGTTTAACACCAATATAAATAATTAATGAGTTCATTACAGTACCTTAAAGTGGTGGTTTATTTTCTTATACTAACGGAGCTCATGAGATTTTCTGTTGAAGTTTTGTGTTGTGAAGTTTTCAAGTTTTTGGGTAAAGATTTGATGGATTTTGGAATAAGGAGTGGCAAGAGCCTAAGCTTGGGGATGCCCCGGAAGGCATCCCCTCTTTCGTCTTCGTCTATCGGTAACTTTACTTGAGGCTATATTTTTATTCACCACATGATATGTGTTTTGCTTGGAGCATCTTGTATAATTTGAGTCTTTGCTTTTTAGTTTACCACAATCATCCTTGTTGTACACACCTATTGGGAGAGACACGCATGAATCAGAATTTATTAGAATACTCTATGTGCTTCACTTATATCTTTTGAGCTAGATAATTTTGCTCTAGTGCTTCGCTTATATCTTTTTAGAGCACGGTGGTAGTTTTATTTTATAGAAAATATTGATCTCTCAAGCTTCACTTATATTATTTTGAGAGTCTTTTAGAACAGCATGGTAATTTGCTTTGGTTATAAATTTAGTCCTAATATGATGGGCACCAGAGATGGGTATAATAAAAACTTTCATATAAAGTGCGTTGAATACTATGAGAAGTTTGATTCTTTATGGTTGTTTTGAGATATGAAGATGCTGATATTAGAGACATGCTAGTAGAGTAGTTGTGAATTTGAAGAATACTTGTGTTAAAGTTTGTGATTCCCGTAGCATGCACGTATGGTGAACCGTTATGTGATGAAGTTGGAGCGTGATTTATTTATTGATTGCCTTCCTTATGTGTGGAGTTCGGGATCGCGCGATGGTTAACTCCTACAAACCCTTCCCCTAGGAGCATGCGTGTAGTACTTTGTTTTGATTACTTGTAGATTTTTACAACAAGTATGTGAGTTCTTTATAACTAATATTGAGTCCATGGATTATATGCACTCTCACCCTTCCATCATTGCTAGCCTCTCTAGTACCGCGCAACTCTAGCCGGTACCATACACCCACCATATACTTTCCTCAAAACAACAACCATACCTACCTATTATGGCATTTCCATAGCCATTCTGAGATATATTGACATGCAACTTTCCACCGTTCCATTTATTATGACACGTTCCATCATTGTCATATTGCCTTGCATGATCATGTAGTTGACATCGTATTTGTGGCAAAGCCACCGTTCATAATTTTTCATACATGTCACTCTTGAATCATTGCACATCCCGGTACACCACCGGAGGCATTCACATAGAGTCATATTTTGTTCTAAGTATTGATTTGTAATTCTTGAGTTGTAAGTAAATAGAAGTGTGATGATCTTCATTATTAGATCATTGTCCCATGTGAGGAAAGGATGATGGAGACTATGATTCCCCCACAAGTCGGGATGAGACTCCAGACTAAATAAAAAAAGAGGCCATAAAAAAGGCCCAAATAAAAAATGAGAGAAAAAGAGACAAGGGGCAATGCTACTATCCTTTTACCACACTTGTGCTTCAAAGTAGCACCATGATCTTCATGATAGAGAGTCTCCTATGTTTTCACTTTCATATACTAGTGGGAAGTTTTCATTATAGAACTTGGCTTGTATATTCCAATGATGGGCTTCCTCAAAAGTGACCTAGGTCTTCGTGAGCAAGCAAGTTGGATGCACACCCACTTAGATTCTGTTGTTGAGCTTTCATAAACTTATAGCTCTAGTGCATCCATTGCATGGCAATCCCTACTCACTCACATTGATATCTATTGATGGGCATCTCCATAGCCCGTTGATATGCCTAGTTGATGTGAGACTATCTTCTCCTTTTTTTCTTCTCCACAACCATCATTCTATTCCACCTATAGTGCTATGTCCATGGCTCACGCTCATGTATTGCATGAAGATTGAAGAAGTTTGAAAATACAAAAGTATGAAACAATTGCTTGGCTGAAACCGGGGTTGTGCATGATTAAATACTTTGTGTGATGAAGATAGAGCATAGCCAGACTATATGATTTTGTAGGGATAACTTTCTTTGGCCATGTTATTTCGAGAAGATATAATTACTTTGTTAGTATGCTTGACGTATTATTATTTTTATGTCAATATTAAACTTTTGTCTTGAATCTTTCGGATCTAAACATTCATGCCACAATAAAGAAAATTACATTGATAAATATGCTAGGTAGCATTCCACATCAAAAATTCTGTTTTTGTCATTTCCCAACTCGAGGACGAGCAGGAATTAAGCTTGGGGATGTTTGATACATCTCCAACATATCTATAATGTTTTATTGTTACATGCTATTATATTATCTGTTTTGGATGTTTAATGGCCTTTAATATGCTCTTTTATATTATTTTTGGGACTAACCTATTAACCGGAGGCCCAGTGCCATTTTCTGTTTTTTTGCCTATTTTAGAGTTTTGCAGAAAAGGAATATCAAACGGAGTCCAAACGGAATGAAACCTTCACGGGGATCTTTCTTGGACCAAAAGCAATCCAGAAGACTTGGAGTTGAAGTCTGGGACTCTACGAGGAGGCCACGAGGCAGGAGGGCGCGCCCAGGGAGTAGGCGCGCCCCCACCCTCGTGGGCCCCTCGTAGCTCCACCGACGTACTTCTTTCGCCTATATATACTCTTATACCCTAGAAACATGAGGGGGAGCCACAAAACCACTTTTCCACCGCTGCAACCTTCTGTACCAGTGAGATCCCATCTTGGGGCCTTTTCCGGTGATCTGTCGGAGGAGGAATCGATCACGGAGGGCTTCTACATCAACACCATTGCCTCTCCGATGAAGCATGAGTAGTTTACCACAGACCTTCGGGTCCATAGTTATTAGCTAGATGTCTTCTTCTCTCTCTTTGATTCTCAATACAAAGTTCTCCTCAAAGTTCTTGGAGATCTATTCGATGTAATACTCTTTTACGGTGTGTTTGCCGAGATCGGTGAATTGTGGATTTATGAACTTGATTATCTATGAATTTTATTTGGTTCTTCTCTGAATTCTTATATGCATGATTTTATATGTTTGCAAGTCTCTTAGAATTATTGGTTTAGTTTGCCCTACTAGATTGATCTTTCTTGTAATGGGAGAAGTGCTTAGCTTTGGGTTCAATCTTGCGGTGTCCTTTTCCAGTGACAGTAGGGGAAGCAAGGCACGTGTTGTATTGTTGCCATCGAGGATAAAAAGATGGGGTTTATATCATATTGCTTGAGTTTATCCCTCTACTTCATGTCATCTTGCTTAATGCGTGACTACGTTCTTATGAACTTAATACTCTAGATGCATGCTGGACAGCGGTCGATGTGTGGAGTAATAGTAGTAGATGCAGAATCGTTTCGGTCTACTTGACACGGACGTGATGCCTATGTTCATGATCATTTCCTTAGATGTCTTCATAATTATGCGCTCTTCTATCAATTGCTCGGCAGTAATTTGTTCACCCACCGTAATACATGCTATCTTGAGAGAAGCCACTAGTGAAACCTATGGCCCCCGGGTCTCTTTTCTATTATACTACATCTCTTTTATTTACATCGCATCTCGTTTACTATTTTGCAATCTTTACTTTCGAATCTATACAACAAAAATACCAAAAATATGTACTTTATTATCTCTATCAGATCTCACTTTTGCGAGTGACCGTGAAGGGATTGACAACCCCTTTATCGCGTTGGTGGCCAGGTCCTTGCTTGTTTGTGCAGGTACTAGGTGACTTGTGTGTCGTCTCCTACTGGATTGATACCTTGGTTCTCAAAATTGAGGGAAATACTTATGCTACTTTGCTGCATCACCCTTTCCTCTTGAATGGGAAACCAATGCATGCTCAAGAGGTGGCAGTTTCAAGTCACATCAAAGGAAAGTCACTTTGGGCGGTCAAGTGAATATTTTGGTATTTGGCTCATACCCCAAACTTTGGCTTATGGTACCCCAAAGGAGCAAGCTTCGATCTCATGGGTTATTCACACTCGGATTGGGAGGGAGACTGTGTAGAGAGGAAGTCAACTTCTGGAGGGTGCCAATTCCTTGGTCCCTCTTTGGTAAGTTGGTCTTCAAAGAAGCAAAATTGTGTGTCTGTCTCTTCCACCAAGGCCGAGTATGTAGCCACCGCAAGTTGTTGTGCACAATTGCTATGGATGAGGCAAACTTTAAGGATTAAGGTGTCACTTGTGACAAAGTGCCTCTTCTATGTGACAATGAAAGTGCTATCAAGATTTCATACAATCTGGTGCAACATAGCAAGACGAAGCACATTGAGATTCGCCATCATTTCATTCAGGACCACATCAAGCGTGGAGATATTGAGATCATCTACATCAACACTCAAGAGCAATCGTCATGCTCGGGAACGGGGTCCCAGACTTGCTCGCTGCAGCCGCAGGCGTGGCTCAAAGGGGGGCCCAGCGGCCCATCTTCATCAACACAAGCTCAAGACCTCGCGAGGGCCAAGCCTCACGGGCGGACGATAAGGAGCTTCTCGTGCACGGCCTCATCAGCTGGCTCACGAGGAGGCGGAGAGTTCAAGGCGGGTACTCGCGAGGTGCCCATGACGCAAGCCATGACGAACAAGGGCGCTTAGTCGAGGCGCTAGCCCGCAGAAGTGTCCTCCTTTCCTCTTTGGTGCAAAGGGAGCAAGCGCAGGCGAGAGCATCAAGCAAAGGCATCCATTTCAGTGCAACAAGACCAAGACCAGCCCAACGGCAGGAAGGAAGTCATTGTGGAGCCCAAGCAGGCGTCACCACCAGAGCCTTTGACAAGCGAGGCCCAACTTTAGTCAGGATAAGTGTACCCGTTGTTCCCCTTCAAAATGGCCAATTGTTGGCGCCCTTCCCGCTCAATATTTGGGAAGAGGCCCAGGGCCTTCGCCTATAAATAGGGCTAGCCACCCCCAGGGTAGAGGCATCTGGATCCCCACCAAGAAACCAGTAGATAGAGCGATTGAACTCCTCCTAGCAGTTCATCACACCAGCCAAGAACAGGACCTCGCGAGGCTATTCTTCCTTGTATTGTTCATCATCAGCCCAAGAGGCAATCCACCACACGACACACTGGAGTAGGGTATTACACCACAATGGTGGCCTGAACCAGTATAAACCTTGTGTCTCTTGTGTTGTTCTGTTTAGTAGTTTAGATCCTAGCGATTCGGTGAGGAGCAGGTAGGCAGAGGGCGAAATCTCCGCGCGCACCCCAGTGTTCGAACCTCAAGGGTCTGCCGGAACCCGAAATCTAACATTTGGCGCGCCAGGTAGGGGTGCGCCAGAATTTGCCTTCCGTCGTCTTGTTCTTCTCCGACCATCGTATCCATGTCTCACGCTCGTCGGGCTCGCGCCGAGCACTGAGCCGCCCTCGCTTCCCGCGTCGCGCAGATGGCTCTCGTCGGTGGGCGCCCTCGTCGTTCCCCGTCACCTGCCGTCAACGCCGCCACCGGCCTGGCGGGGAACAAACAGCAAGCATCGTCCCAGCATCCATCCATGAGGCGGACGGCCGACCGCCACACCTCGCCACCCTCGCCGGTTTTTCGCCCTCGCGCTCGCGCAGCCATGGAGGCCCGAGCTGCGCTCATCGCGCAAACGAAGTTCTGCGCTACCGCCCCATCGACGACGCTCACGAAGAGTGGCTCAACCGAAGTCGCCGAAGCTCGTCTGCGCGGCTGGGGCTCCCTCTGCCGCCCTTCTCGCACTGCGTGCCCGCCTCGCTTGGCAATGAAGCTCTGGGCGCCACGGCCGCCCTCAAGAAGGCGCCTGCCCCAAGGCGCTGCCTCGGGCGTAACCCGCTCCGTCGGCGCCAGCCGCTGCAAGAGCAGAGCTGCTAAGAAGTCCTCGCCTCGAGAAGCTGCCCGAAGCGCCTCGCTCCAAGACGCTAAGACCTCGCTGCCCCAGCTGCAGCGCATGGGGACCCGCAGACCAAGCTCTCCATCGCCTAAGGCCTCCTGGCTGGCTACAGCTGGGCTGCGCTTTCACCTCCGAAGCTACGCAGTGTCGCGTGGGTCGGCAAGTTCAAGCCGCACTGCTGCCTCGCTATGACGGCACGGCCGACCTGCAGAGTTCCTCCAGCTTCACGAGCTGGGCATCGAGGCTGCCAACAGAGACGAAAAGGTCATGGCAAACTGGTTTCCTATGGCGCCAGGACGGGCCCGCACTGCTCCTCGAATCGGCTGTGCACGATCTCCTCCTGCGACGAGATGCGCACCCGCTTCATCGCCAACTTCCAAGGTACCCGCGACCAGCCACCCGCCGTGAGCGACATGCGCCGTATCAAGAAGCAACCAGGGGAAACCCTGCAGAAGTACATCCAGCGTTTCAACAACACGCGCCTCAAGATCCCCAAGGTAACGGAGGAGGCCATCATCTCAGCCTTCTCCGACGGCGTGCGTGACGTCAAGATGAACGAGGAGCTGGCGATGCATGAAGACCCACTACTAGGGAAAACCCTAGCAGTAGCGCGTGTTTTGTGCCTACTAGTAGCGCGGGAAGCCGCGCTACTAATAAGGCGCTACAGCTATTGCTTAGCAGTAATGCGTGCCATCACGCCATCGCTAGTATAAATAGCTGTAGCGCTTGTTCAAGACTGGCCATCGCTAAGTTATCTACTTGCAGCGTGTTTCCTTTCCATCGCTACTAGTATTTTTTTTATAATTTTTTTATTTTTAGTGTATTTATGCGCCATCATACAAATATTGGTACAATACCAGCTGTTATGAGGTTTACATCATTATGTCCATAACAGTGTATTAAATGAAGGTGGATTAGGTTCAAGTGGAGGCAATATGTGGTGCATGTCAAAAGTATGCTACTAATCCAAACTTGATCTACTTTGGATTAGTAGTACTTTCGATGTGCAACACATGTTGCCTCCACTTGAATCTAATCCGCCAGCACAAGATATTTAATCATCATCATGGTCATTACCATCAACATTATTTATTTAATCACCACTAACACTAGCTAATAATAAACATCATAGTCATTACCATGAACACTAGGTATTTTATCATCATAGTAATAGTGTAGCACATCATCATCCTCGAAACTCATTTCTAGCCAGCTACTCACCTCGCTACTCACTCCTGCTGCTCTCTCTTAGGTAAAAGAACATAAAACATGTATAGCTCTCCTCCTTGATCAAGTTGAAGCATGCAGATGAACCTGTCTCCTAATCGTGGAAGGCGCTCTGGTTGCTGCTCCCTAGTACTTCTCTCGCGCCCCCAACACATATTTGGTCCAGTCTTGCACTATTAAGCATCCGTCGCTAATCTTGAATGCACTAAAGTAAGCTGTAGGATATCTTGGCCGAAGTTGATAATACTCATGACACCTTTAGTCTCGATCCCATAAGGCACAACATTCATCGAGTCTGTTGAAGAACATCGATGGTAACATACTTAGCAATGAAGTTTAGCTTCAAAAATAATATATGGAAAAGATGCAATGAGGATAAAAACTAAAAATCTTACCATCCTTCCTAAATGGATGTGACCGTAGTTCATTATGAACACTATGGGTCGACATTTTCAGACTAAGATTTCTAAATGCAGGAAGAAAATTTGTCTTGACAAGATCAAGATCCTCAAGCCATGAAACATAATGACCGAGCTCCTCGCAGCTTGAGTTCAGCCCCGTGACAAGATACGGTCCTGTCTACCAAGCGCTGGACATGTTTGCTTGCACGGAAATAAGTGACAATACAAATTAGTTGTCAATTATTTTGAATAAACAATATCAAAGACATAAATATGGTTGAGAAACTTACATAATGGTATAACTGGAGGCATTTGCACATTGACCCAGATGTCGGTATTACCTTCAATATCATCTTCCGGACGAATATCAAAGGTGATAACCATATCAGGCTCAACTGCATAAGTCTTGCATAGTGCTCGCCATGTTTTGCATCCAAAATAGGTGTAGTCATCTGAATTGTATAACTTCGCATGGAAAATATAACCATGCTCGGTCTTCAAGTAAACTTTCTTTTCCTCCATACTATGATTGAAACCTATCTTATCCAATACAAAAACTCTTGCATGGCAGGGGATACGCTAGTAGAATAGTAAAAAATATATAAGTTGAAGCAAATGAAAGCAGATGTCATGCTTAATTACGAAAAAAGACTTGTCATTGTGACTTCATCAGATCCACTTCAAGTTCTCGCCCAGCTTGATGTCAAGCGCCTATCATCATCTAGGAAGATTCCGTCGCAAGACAGCGCATCGCCTTCGCAGATTTGCAAATACCAAATCCTTCTCGTCGCCGACATTTCCTATGTTCATAGTTAAAACATTAATTGAAAATCGATCAAAGACAACTACCAAGATATTGAACACACAAACGGGGCACTCGATATTTCCTACATATATATTCTAGCACAAGTCATGCCAAAATTCACGGAAAAATCCGCATGACCTTTGCTAAAATAGGACATATCGAAGCGCCTGAAATTTGCCGGAACGGAAATGAATCAACACTCCGACAAAACATAGGCCACTCGGAGGTGTAACTCGCAAACATGACCGCCACTTGGATATTGAGCAACACAAGATATACATTTCAAAATATCTTATAGGACTCAAATTAGCATGCATTCAATAAGCAAAAGTAGATCATCTCATGCATTTCAAAATATTGTCACTAATACATCACTTAATAGTGTCATACATATAACATCACTAATACAACTAAAACTCTAGCACACGACGGTATCGGCGCGGGCGGTGGACACCCACAGAGAAGGCACCATCATGGGATCATAGCTCAAAGTGAGATCCCCGGAGAACTCCGCCAGTATTGGAGAACGGCTCGTGCTCCAACGCAAACAAGTAGCGACGGACGGCGCGCCCTCCTCATCGACACGGTGACGCACCACCTCCGCGGAGTCCTCGAGCCTCGATCGCCATCGCCCACGCGATCGCCACCAAACAAGGTTCGGTCAACGACAGTGGCTGGCTCACCAACCTCGCGCCCCGGTAGGTAGCGCCCCAAGACCACCTCAGCGGAGCCTAGTCCCAACATGGCCGATCTGGTCAACCAGTGTGTCGTCCTCCGCCGACTCGACGACGAGGATGCGGATAGGCATCGCCCACGCCGAGGCGGGAAAAATTGCTTTAACTAAAAAATAGAAACAAGTTCTTACTAACTAGTTCTATTAATTCAACTAGTTCTTACTAAAAATAATACTATAAATAAAAATATTCTAGTACCTAATTAGTACCTAATTCTTACTAACTAATTAATACCTAGGAACTACTGCCCTAATTACCATCTAAGTAATTAACTAACTAGCACTAAAAATAGCCTAGGGTTCATACTAACTAGCACTAAATAACTAGGGTTCATACTAAGCAGAGAAGAGGGATCAGAAGGGGAGAGAGGGATTGGAAGGGGAGAGTGCTTACAGAGGGCGGGAGAGATGGGGTCGGGGAGACGGCGGCACCGAGGCGCGGGCGAGGCGGCTGGTCGGGGAGACGGCGGCGAGGCGGCCGGGTCGGGGAGACGGTGGCGAGGCGGGGTCGGGGGAGACGGCGGCACCGAGGCGCGGTGAGGCGGGGTCGGGGAGACGGCGGCGAGGCGGGGTCGGGGGAGACGGCGGTGGCGAGGCGGGGTCGAGAATTGGGGGAGGAAGCAGAGGAGAGGGAATTAGCCGGGCGGGGGTAAGGTGAAGTAGCTTTAATCAGAAGGAAGCAAAAACGCTGCGCTAACATTATAGTAGTAGCGCTGTCCGCAGTAAGGGCGCCATTATTATACCTACCACGCCGAACGTGTGGCATTGTAGTAGTAGCGTCGCGAGGACAGCGCTATCGCATCTGGTAATCAGAAGCGCGGTTCGCTGAACGCACTATCAGAAGCAGCAAGAGCGCCTCATTTTGACAAGCGCCATCGGTAACATTCTCGTATAAGGTTTTCCCTAGTAGTGACCTGTGCACCTCCTTGAGCTGTTCAACTTGGCGACTGGCGCGCCAGTGGCTGAGGAAGGACGCCTCTCCTCCTCGAGCTGCCCGCCATGCACTCCAAGAGAAGAAGCCCAAGGCCAAGGACGGAAGCGCAAGGGGCTTCGTGTCATGCAGAGCAGACACCAAGCGGGGCAGAGATCAGCCCGAATCCTCCAAGGGCAGTTGGTACTGCATGTACCACGACCTCCACACCCACAACACCAATGAATGCCATGAGCTCCGGGCCGTGCGTGAAGGAAGGGTTGGCAGACGTCCCGACCACAGCGACCGGGGCTACGGCCGAGGAGGAGGAAGGAACACAGGACGTTGGGAAGACCGCAGCCCACGCCAAGGGTGGCGCGACCAACCTCGCAAGGATCGCTAGCAGGACCCACCTCGCGAGGGAGGCTGGAGGGATCAGCCTCGCGAGGATCGCCCACAGGGGAATGCGGGCCTCCCTCCGTTGCCGCTGCAGCCAAGGAGAAATGAAGACCGTCATCAGGACGAGGGGGATGGGGGCTTCCAGGAACCACGTGCAATCGCTTGCATCCTGGGCGGAGCTCAAGCCCCAGCCTCAACAAGATCTTCAAGCGGTTCGCCCTGAAGTGAATGCAGTCCTCCCAAGCTCAAGGCCACGCACCCTCTCGTGGTCAAGATGCGCCATCATGTTCAGCTCAAGCCGGATCAGCTCGGCGCGGCCACAGCCGAGTCCTCCCGATGCTTTGTTCCCGATCATCGCGAACGTTAGTCACCAGACCTCATCGACGGAGGGGCAGGGCTCAACGTCCTGTTCGTGGAAACGTTCAACAATCTCCATGTGCCCTACAATCAGCTTCAGCCAACCAAGCCTTTCTCCGCAGTCACCGACGGCTCCACGGTCCCGATTGGGCAGGTCCACCTTCCAGTCACCTTAGGAGCACGCGACAACCACCAAGACCGAGCTCATCGACTTCGACGTCGCCCACATTTGCTCGCCAGACAACGCCATCCTCGGGCACCAAGCGCCGCAAGTTCATGGTCAGAACCACCACGGCTACAACGTCCTCAAGATGCCAGGAAGTGGCGGGGTCATCACGGTGCCCTGCGAGGAGAGAGACGCAGTGTGCTCCCTAGAGCGAGCCTTTCAGGCCGCATCACTGGAAGACCCGGATCGCGGAAGCAGGAGGCTTCCCGAGGCCGCCCCCAAGAAGAAGAAGACATCATCCGGCCCGGCCCCTTAGGAGGCAGGCCCCTCAAGGCCCGCGCCTACTCAGGGGGAACCTCCTTCCATCGCATAGGGAGGCGCGCCCAGCGCCCTCCTCAGGCATGGTCCGGGGGCTCTCCCCTGGAGGGCCGCCGACCTCGGCAAGGTCACGAGGGAGGCGCTTGGGCACCATGTGGAGGCGTGAGCCAAGCACGCTTCTCAAGAAGGAGCAAGGCAAGGAGGGCCAAACCTCGTGGAGTTCGCCAAGAAGGCCATTCAGAGCTACGGAGTCAAGAGTCATGAGAGGCAGCCGCCGCTACCACTGTGGGCCCCCATCCAGCGAGGATGGTGGGCTGCGTCTGCATCGACATACCGGGCTCAACCGAGCCGCTGCCTCAGAGCGCCTGCCCTCGCAAGCGGGGACGCTGCGAGGGTCTGCCCCACAGCCTACGTCAGATGCCTTATGGCTTGCCCAACGCTGCCGCTGCATACCAGCGCCCATGAGGGCCATCCTGAGGCTCAAGAGGTCAAGCTGCCCGCAGCCCCGTGGAGATGGAGATGGCCCGCGAGGAGCCGCCAGCGCCCGAGCCTCCCGAGGCCTCGGGCCTGGGGCTCGTGAGGATCAGCTGCAGCAGCCCACCGAGCCTCCTACACCAACACCCCTTCGCCCCCAACATCATCAGGTGACATCTTTCAAGTTTCATTTAATCGAGCGCCTCAGGTCAGATTATTCCTGTGCCGCTGTGGGTCCGCCCCTCGTGGCGGTATCCTTTTATTTCATGTTCTTAGCTTACCTTATTGGGGGCGCTCGGCTGCATCATCCCCAAGTCGCCGGGCCGACCCAGCAAGCGCAGTACCCTTCTTATGCTTATCTTAGGGCCATGCTTTCACCCATCATGCTTGTTATTTGGTGCCCGTCCGCGGCACCTTTTCTTCCTGGATGTAGGAAGCTTGCGCTAAAGGGCGGTGCCCGAGCATCACGACTCAGTGGCTCCTACCGCTCTCCAGCCTCACCCTCGGTCTTGTCCACGGCATCGCGACCTGGCATACCAGCGATGGCTGAGACCAGCTCGAGGGCCAGGACTCGAGGACGTAGAGTTTCGACATCTAACCCAGCTTGCGCCTTAAAGGGGGGGTGCCTGAGTGTCGTGGATTTGTCACGGCAGATGTCCTAGTGTAAGGACTTAGTCGTGGAGCCATCGCTACGGGTTTACTTGCAGGGGTTAAAGCGGACACAAAGACGCGAGGGTTTATACTAGTTCGGCCCCTTCGATGAAGGTAAAAGCCTACGTCTAGTTGTGATGGAATTGATGTAGTCTCGATGGCTAGGGAGCAAACAAGCTTCGCTTAGGCTCGAGTTGTGGTTGTCTCTCCTTGAACCGCCGCCGGTCGCCCCTTATATACACGAGTGACGCCTGCCGGTTTGTAGAGTCCCAACCGTTCATACTGTATCCCGGTTGGTATCTCTATTCCTAACTTACAATACAAGTCATACATCAAGCCGGTTTATGGCTACAAGTTCTAAACCAAC
This sequence comes from Aegilops speltoides, assembly GCA_021437245.1. NCBI lineage: Eukaryota > Viridiplantae > Streptophyta > Magnoliopsida > Poales > Poaceae > Aegilops > Aegilops speltoides. Next base: position 409,120,137 of record CM038142.1, read on the forward strand.
CATCGCCTTGGGCCTTTCCGTGATTACACCACTAGCAGAGCTAATCCGCCCAAGCTTGGCCGGTTTACACCTAGTGGTAATATCCCCAACATTAGGCCCCAGATTGATTTGAACTGGTTCATGTCAATCCTTCACGTAAACTCGCATCTTGACATCTTCTTTTGTTTAATAAACCGCCACGCCGCCATTGCTTCGATCATCAGAACCGCATGACATCGTTGCTTCGTCATCGCAAACCGCATGACATCGTTGCTTCGTCATCAGAACCGCATGACATCGTTGCTTCGTCATCAGAAACCGCATGACGTCATCTTAAAGTTTATCCTTTATAACGCCTTCCTTAATGACAGTCCCCGGATTCACGCGCTTGACCTAGCTTTATCGCTTTATAAATAGGACCGAAGGGTCATTCTTTTCTCCCTTCGCTTCCTCTTCTTCTTCCTTGCGCCACGCTTTGAGCTCCGCCGTCACCATCAACTTCGCTTCGACCTAGGCCGCTGATCAACCTCAGACGCATTCGTAACACCGCGCCTTTCTCCGCATCTCCTCCGCTTCCGTAAGCTTTTTGCCCTTCTTCACTGTTCCTTCATTTTAGATCTGTTTTAGGTTCGAGCTTCATGCCCCGTTCTTCGTGGCGCCTTCATCTTTTTAGTCTTGAACCATGCTATGAATCCCATTCGCACTAATGACGACTCCTCGCGATCCATTGTACTTGCTTATCTTAATCTCATGGATCTTCTCGCATATACATATACGCCTTTATGGTCCACTTCCGCTTTTTTTACTTCATGGCGCATTTCGCTCTCATAGTAAAAGATGCTAAACCGCATCGCAGACACCATTAGTCCCCTTGTTGAACCGCCGTAACGATCTCGACATCATCTCATGACGAACTGATTTATAGGAACCACCTCCGTTTATCATAACTTAGATCAATCACTTTGTAATGAGCACTTTCTTAAACCGGATCCTTCTCCTTGTAGATCTCATGATGGCCAAACAGGTGTATGAATGCAACTGGGTTCCTTCCCGCATCTCCGAGACACAGTTGAAAGAGCTGGTATCGATCGGCGCTTTAGATGATCAAAATACAATCCATTGGAGGGTTCCTAGAGAGGAGTGTCCTCCCACACCTCAGGAAGGAGAAGTTGTAGTTTTCGCAGATCACCTGGCCCGGGGTTTCAAACCGCCCGGGTCAAAATTTTACCGGGATGTGATGGCCAATTTTCAGCTCCGTCCCCAAGACATCGGCCCCAACTCCGTTACCAACCTTTGCCACTTTCAAGTACTGTCCGAAGCATATCTACAAGAGGAACCTTCCGTTGAACTGTTCAGAGATCTTTTCCACCTAAACCGTCGAACTGAATTCACCGACGGCCCTAATATAGAATTGGGCGGTATGGCTATCCAGAAGAGGAAGGAGATCACTTATCCCCATGTTAAACTCCATACTCACCCCAAAGAGTGGAACGCGACTTGGTTCTACTGCAAAGACACTTCCCCTGAAGGTGAAAATCCTTTACCTGGCTTTCGTCCAGAGCGGCTAAGCAACACTCATCCCTTTCCGCAACGATTGACTGCCAAAGAGAGAAGCAGATATGCCCCACAACTGTCCAAGCTTCGAGCCTTCATGGCCAACGGTTTGACTGGGATCGACCTGGCACGCTGCTGGTTATCTTGGGGCATATTATTTTGAGCCGCATTCCGTTTGATGTGCCAATATACCGCAGCGCCGATGACCCACTCCGTCATACCAAATCGAACTGCTGAAGTTGAAGTTACGGATTCAAGAAGGAGAATGTTGAACGAACCGAGCACCTCGTGCTCAAACCGCTTAGCTCCTCATCGCACCACCAACGCACCACCTGCGTAAGTCTCGATCGTGTCATTATAACAACCCGCTGTTATTTTCATATGTCCAACTCTCAATTATTTCTCGATCCAGGCGATAATCCATTTTGGAGCAAAAACTCTCTCAAGACAAAGCGGATAAAGTCGGGCGCCAATTCGCCCAAAACAAAGGTTGTCAAGAAGTCCGCCCACAAGAGGAAGACTATCGCTTCGCCCGATCCGCCATTGATGATGATGTGGGTAATCCGGAACTTGATTCTCTTGGCTTGTTTTTTACACGCCTTATTGATGATGATGCTTGTCGATGACGCCAAGCCAAAGAATGCAGGATTTGCCGAGGTAACTATTCTCTTCCGCTTCAACAAATTTGCCTTCACTAAAATTTCGCCGGCAAACCGGAAAGTTAACTTTTTCACCCCTTGCTTACTTGGATCCCAAACTTTATGAAGACACAAAGAACATGAGGCTCGTCAGACAACCCCCAAGACAAATGATGTAGTTACCTCTGCCGGTTTACCCAACAGCCCGGCTCGAAGCGCCGCACCGAGGTTTCCAACCTTTTATTGCCTTAAATTCCAAAGCGGGTTTGTTCCACAACCTCTTAATCCGTCCGACCGATTATCAGGTCACCTCCCATTCATCCTCTGGCGAATTGTCACCACTCAGCTACCACCGCTGAAGATAGCCGTCGGGTAAGTTCATACAGCCATATGCTTTTCGATTTCTTCAGAATGTATACGCCTTTGCTCCTGAATCTTTGTTTCTTCGTAACTAAACCGAAACCCAGAAGAAGGCTCGCTGGACAAAACAGTGAAGAGGTCGCCGCTTCAGATCATGAGCGGGCGCCAGATCTCAAAATGTTGCCTCAAGATATTCCAAATGACCTCCGGTTCAAGAAGATGTTATTCCCGAGGAGAGGCCTGTGAATGTTTCAATGTCTGTTGATCCGCCTGCCAAGACTGTCCGGTCTGAAAAGTCTCGCAGCCCTACTGAGGTAGCCGTGCCGACCCAATCCGTCGAGTCGAAAGACGATGACGCTAGGATTATCGGCATGGGCCGCTCAACCGGGAATCCTGCAACCTTGACCCGGCATACTGTGAAGGAGGATTCTTCAACTTTGAACAAAGGAAAGTGGGCTGCCGAGCTGGAAACATATGCCGCTTTGAGTGCCCAAGACCTTCATGCCGGATATCTGAACCGGCTTTACAGCAGCCGTGATTATGAAGCTGGCTTGGTGAAACTAATGAGAGACAAGTTTGAGGTAACACTCTTTCCCTTATTACCAGTATAATAGTCCTTGTAGCCCCCAAGGGCCGGTTTGTAATCTTTGATCAAACTGGGACTTGATAATTTTCTGTGATAAATTTTGCAATCTTGCCTCATAACCACCAAGGCCGGTTTAGCGATACATACCTGAACCGATACTCCAAAAATTTCTTGACAACACTTGAGTAAAATCAAATGGTAATTAGCCCCCAAGTGCCAAGTTGAATATTCATATTGAACTTGGGACTTTGCCATATACTAGCAGTAGAAAGATTGAAGGTACATTAGCCCCCAAGTGTCAAGCATATAACTGTGTTGTGTGCTTGAGACTTGAACTTGAATTGTTTGCTGATCATGCTACCAATGTGCAGGCTGAGGTTCAGATCAAGGATGACCGGATTGCCGATTTGCAGGCGGCTTTAAAACCCAAAGAAAGCCGAGATGTAAAAAGCCAAGAAGGAGCTAACCATTGCCTTGATCGCCAAAGTGAACAGTGAAGGAGAACATGAAGAAGGAACAGGCGGTCTGGGCCACTGAAAAGGCCAACTTGCTCAAACGGGCCGAAAATGCTGAAGCTGCCCTTAAACCGGTGGTGGATGATCTGACAGCCGTGAAGCGGCAAGTACATTCCATGACCGCAGCCATCTTCGTAAACTCCCCAATAAGTTTAATATGCTTTTCTCGCTGCATCATTATTCCGTTTAAAACTATCTTGTTATCAAACACAGCACACGCGCTGGGCACTTGGGAAATGACGCGGAAGAAATCAAGGCTGTCTACACTTTAGTGGAGCAGTTGTATACCGGAGCCCAGCGCGTGATTACCACAATGTCACATAACAATCCAGCGCCGTCCCTGATCCAAGACACCCTGAACCGGCTATCCATCCTTCCTTCTCGGATTGAAGAGGTGAAGAAATCTGCTGCACGAACCGGAGCCATCAACGCCTTGATTCGAGCCAAGGCATGGGTACCGGATTTTGATCCCGTGGAAGCAGCTCAAGGCTATCCCAGTGTTAAGGAAGATGGCTCGACTTCAGCGAAGATGACTTATGGGCGATAAACCGGCGGTACGCCCGCTTAGCTTGTCAATTGGCGTATAGCCGATTTGGAGCACTACCAAGCCCAATATAACGAAAGCAGAACAAGCGTGCAGCCCGCCCAACCTTTGAACCGAAAACTTGATCCCTCCAATCCGAAGCACACTTACGCCCCGACCTTGAACCGCTGCCTCGATTCACGAGGAGGCTGTTTTCAAGCGCTAATGGGAATCGATCGACTCATCGTGGATTTCAGCCGATGGGTAGGGATGAAGATGTCAAGCGGCGGAGGATGAAGAATAGTCTTGAACCGTAGCCGTTTAACCCAAAGAACAATGATCTCATTTGGGCATCGTGTTGCTTTGTAATAGCCTTTAGCTAAAACTTGCTGCCTCGGATATGCCTTTGTGCATAGATGGAACTTTTGTTTGAGTCATGATTCCTGCAATCAAAAATTGAACTGGCGGCGGTGACACCGCCACCGGTTTATGGCATCCAATATATTTTGTGTATCGAAAAATCAATTAGTATGCGATACAAATACCGCCAGATCTGGCATGAAGTCGGCATAGCCAATCTTAAAGCGGAGGCCTTTAAAAACCATGACCGTCTGGGGAGACAATAACTCCCACATAGGCGTGCTGAAACAGCTCAAGCCCCCGTGTTACTCCATAAGGATGAACCGGAAAAAAGGTAAACCGAAAGCAGAGAAAAACTGCGTGTAATACTAAACCATGTCTGTCCGCCGCTTTGTTATCGACAGCTAAACCGGATAAAGATATTCGTCGGTTTGAAAAATACAACAAAAATCGAATACCAAATATGTCAAAATATGGCAACAAAGGCAATGACTCTTTGCAAAAGTAAAGCTTCATGGAGCTGGTCAGATGGCATTACCATGGTCGACGCAACCAAGCCCCCTAAGGCGAGCGATGGTGCTAGTCGGCCAGTCCCCAAAAGACTCTTGGCGAGTACGCCGCCAAATGGCGTGACATTGGTTCGGGTTCGACCAAGCCCCAAGTGACGCTGGCCCTATTGGTCGACCAAGAGCGCGGACCGGTTCAGACGTGACCGTGTCCCCAATGATCTGGTGGCTTTCGCTTATCAAGAGGTGTTGCATTGGTTCGACACCACCAAGCCCCCAAGTGATAAATATAATCTGTCAAGGGGTAAACCGGAGGCCGCTTTTAAAAATGTAAGCACTCCATGTAACCACACATGAAAAGAAAGATAGAGACCCCGCTTAGCCGAGGTCCTGATTTTTATTATATCAAGATAATATATACATTGTTATGCTATGTACATAAACCGAGCCGATGACTCAAGTGTAGTAAGGTCAAGATGAGCTATATTCCACGGCCTATTGGTCTCCTCCTCGATGTACGTGAGTCTTTACGCCTCGAATATCAACCGATAGTAGGAACCGCTGTGTAGATTCTGTCGACCACAAAGGGTCCTTCCCAAGGCGGGATAACTTGTGCATATCTGTCTCGGTCTTGATGAGACGGCACCAAATCTCCTTCCTGAAAGGCTCGTCTTAACCCGCGGCTGTGATATCGACGAAGATCTTGTCGGTAAATCACCGAACGAGCGGCTGCCATATCACGCCCTCATCCAATAGGTCCAAAGCGCCCTGTCGCGCCACCTCGTTGTCCGCTTCAACATAAGCCGCCACACGGGCGTAATCGTGCTCGATGTCACCGGGAGAATCGCTCGCTCCGTAAACCATGAAGAAAGGGGTGTACCCGAGACCGGTTTGGCGAGTATTGATACTCCATAGTACCGATGGGAGCTCTTCAACCCAGCACCCGGTGTTCTCTGTAATGGAACCAAGTCGGGCTTGATGCCTCGCAAGATTTCGATTAGCACGCTCGCCGCCCATTGACCTGGGGTGCGCCATCGATGATACGCTGCCGGATATGTTCACGCTCACGTAATTCCTTCATAGCTCCTTGGACAGATTAGTGCCATTGTCAAGAATGATACCGTGGAAAGCCAAACCGAAAATCACCTTTTGATGAATCGCACCGCTGTTGCCGCATCACACTTATCGACAGTTCCGCTTCAACCCACTTGGTGAACTTGTCAATCGCCACCAACAGGTGGGTCTTCTTATCTTTGGATCGCTTAAAAGGCCCAACCATATCCAGCCCCCAGTCGCAAGCGCCACGTTATTGGGATCATCCGCAATTCCGTGCTGCACATGAGCACGCTCGAGAATTTCGACATCCATCGCATCGCTTGACCAAGTCCTCCGTGATCAAGATGAGCAGTTAACCAAGAAATCCATGACGGAATGCCTTCGCCACTGTGGACTTTGAACCGGCGTGATGCCCGCAATCCCTTCATGGATTTCTTTTAAAATTTCACAGCCTTCCTCGGGGAAACACAGCGCTGAAACGCCTCAAACACCGCAATGATGCAACTCACCATTAATAATCGTCATAGATTTGGAGCGCCGGATTATCCGTTCGCCGTAACCTCATCGTCTCGCAACTCTCCTCGAGTCATATACGCAAGATAAGGAACCGCCCAATCCGAATAGCATGTAACGCCGCCACCAACCGAGCCTCCGGATCAGAATTGCCAAGTCCGCTTCACCGTGGAGCCGAATCGACGGGTTGTGCAAGACGCCCAGAAGACATTAGGTGGAACCGTTTACGCCGAGAACCCAAACGGCTTAAAGCGCTCGCCGCTTCGTTCTTCCGGCGATCCACATGATCCACTTGATAGCCTTTGAAGCAACCTGCAATATTATCCACTTCGACGATATGCAGCCATGAGGGGGTCCTTAGAATCCCAAGTGCCGATACTTGCCGAGCCACCTGTGTCCGAAGTCACCAAAGCACTTAACCCGGTTAAGTTCATCTCCTTAGCCATGCGGAGACCATGGAGCAAGGCTTCATACTCAGCTGCATTATTGGTACAAGGAACATTAGACGGAGAACGAATAAAACTTATCACCGTGGGAAGTTAAAACGACTCCAGCCTCGAGCCTTCCAATTGTCTCGATCCGCCAAAATGAATAGTCCAAGATGTGTGATCCGCTTCTCCTCCGTGCTTGTAACTCGTCCACCATTAATGAAATTAACAAGGGCTTGTGACTTTATCGCAGGCGCGGTATGTACTTTTAGCCCATGTGGCCCAAGCTCGATGGCCCACTTTGCAATCCGCCGCCGCCCCGGTTTTGTATGATATCACCCAAAGGAGCTGAACTAACCATCGTAATAGGATGCCCTTTGAAATATTGTTTCAGCTTCCGCCGCCATAAAAACACCATAGACTAGCTTCGCCAATGCGGATATCTTCGCTGGACTCAATAAGCACCTCATCGATATAATAAACCGCCGTTGAACCGATATTCCTTTCCGCCTCCTTGCGTTTCTACCACAATGGCTACGCCATCGCCGAGCATTGGCTGCCACATATAACAACAGCGGTTCCTTGTCAACCGAGCCGCAAGGACAAAGCGGGTTGGCCAATTGCCGCTTTAAATCCTCAAAGGTTTATCAAGAACTGGACTCGCATAAAATTATCCGCCTTCCTCAAAGATTCGGTATAAGGATGGCCTTCTCCCGAGGCGGCCGATAAACCGCTCAACGCCGCAATCCGCCCGCCAGCGCTGAACATCGCTGATACACGCCGGTTTAGCCAAGGAAGTGATGGCTTTAATTTTCTCCAGATTAGCCTCGATTCCTCCGTTAGACACCAGAACCCCAATAACTTGCCACCGAACACCAAAAACGACTTGGCCGGATTAAGCATCATCTTATAAATGCGCAAGTTGTCGAAGGTCTCCTTCAAATCTTCCACCAGTGTCTCCTTTTGTCTTGACTTCACCACAATGTCATCTACATAAGCATGCACGCTATGCCAATCTGCGATGCAAGCAATTTCGCACACACCTCCGATAAGTAGCTCGGCACTCTTGAGCCCAAAAGGCATAGATACATAGCGTAAGGCTCCAAAGGGAGTTATAAACGCCGCTCTTCTCCTGGTCCTTAACCGCCATTTTGATCTCGATGATATCCAGAGTATGCGCCCAAAAACTTAAACGCCACATCCCGCCGTAGCATCAATAACTGATCGATGCGGGAGAGCAAAGGATCTCTGGGCAAGCTTTGTTGAGATCTGTAGTCCACACACATACGCCAAAGCCGTTTTCTTAGGACCAGCACCGGATTAGCAAGCCACCCGATGAAACACTCAATGATAAAGCCAGCCGCTAGAAGCCTGGCTACTTCTTCCCCAATGGCCTTGCGCCTTTCTTCATTAAACCGGCGGAGAAACTCTTTCACCGGTTTATACTTAGGATCCACATTAAGTGTGTGCTCAGCGAGTTCTCTCGGTACACCTGGCATGTCAGATGGTTTCCATGCAAAGATGTCCCGGTTCTCACGGATGAACTCGATGAGCGCGCCTTCCTATTTGGGATCCAGTTGGCACCGACAATGAACTGCTTGGACGAATCGCCGCACAAAGTCAACAAGCTTGGTCTCACCGCCGATTTAAACTTCAGATCCGATTCATGCTCAGTGGGCTTCTTCAAAGGGTCATATCTGCCGGATCAACATTGTCTTTATAAAATTTCAACTCCTCCGTGGGCACGCACCGCCCGCATAAGCTGCATCTCCTTCCTCACATTCCAAAGCGACTCGGGCGGCTTCCATGCACCGTTATCGCCTTTGTAACCCGCATTTTGAGCTGCAAGTAAATATAACAGGTCGTGCCATGAACTTAGCGTAAGCTGGCCGTCCGAACAAGGCATGATATGGACTCCGGATTTTCACCACTTCAAAAGTTAGCTTTTCAGACTGGGAATCATGTTCATCTCCAAAAGCCACATCAAGGGCTATCTTACCAATAGGATAAGCAGATTTGCCGGGCACTACACCATGGAACACCGTATTGGACGGTCCGAGATCTTTATCCGTGAGACCCATGCGACGGAAAGTGTCATAATACAATATATTGATACTGCTTCCTCCATCCATAAGTACCTTAGTAAACTTATAGCCCCCAACCTGAGGATCTACCACCAAAGCCAGCTGACCCGGATTATCAACCCGGGGGGATGGTCCTCTCTGCTCCATACGATAGGCTGCTCTGACCAGCGCAAATACCGCAGCAAAGCCGGTTCAACAGAGTTTATCGCCGCTTGTGAAGCTTCCGATCCCGCTTGTCCGCATCGGTTGTGAAAACATGATACCGCCCGCCATTCAACTGCTTTGGTTGGCTCGATAGCTCGATCGTTGCTGCTGCTGGCCACCTTGATTACTCGATTATTGAGATTGCCTCGTTATGCCCTCGAACCGAAGCTCCGCCCCGACCCAGCCCATGAAAACCGGATCCGAACCGCCACCGACTTCGGTCATATCGAAAGCATCGAATTTTTGAACTCTGCATAATATAACAGTCTTTCCAAAGATGATTCGATGGGGATTCCTTTGTTCCATGCTTGGGACAAGGCTGATTCAACAAGTAATTCAAACGGTTTGCACTAGCATTCGACCCCGACTCGCTTTGCTCTGCGCCATGGCCTCATCTCTGCGTGATTAGTGTTGGCTACTTAAACCGGATTACCATCAGCCTTGCGCTTGCCCCCGCTTTCCATGACCCGCCGGTTTGAAATGTCTGCTGCTTGAGTTGCCGTTCTTCTTCCTTCCTCGCTTCATCGTCATCCGCTTCAGATCCTTGGTACCGCTCGAATCGGCATATTTCACCAAAGCGCCATGAGGGTTCCCATATCATTGCGTAACCGCTTCATACGCCCCAGCTTAAATTTCAAGGGCTCAAACCGCAGCTTGCTTTCCAATGTTATGATCGCCGAGTCAAGATTGATCCGTCCGAAGAGTGTAAAATCTCGATACACGGCGCATCTAACGGGTTGTTGACTTCTTCTTCCCGAACGCAAGCCGCCAAGTCTACTATGGATTTGGGCTGCTTACATGTATCCTTGAAATTCGATGAACCAGGCCCGTGAATCGACCCCATGAATCGATAGAATTGGGCGGCAAGCTTTTCAACCAAGCACGCTACTGTGCCCTCCATCATCATAGTGAAGTACTTTGCACACGCGCTTCATAACATCTAGCATCTCCATGGCCATCTCATAACTCTCAACCCACGCTCAGAGATAGATCTGCGGTGTAATTCGCACCTTGCGCTGGCCTTTAAAATCCTTAGGTAGACGCCCATTGCGTAAAGCGGGATTAAACAGGCACTCCCAAAGCGGATGTGACTCTGGTCCGCGAAGGTGGTAGGGCGAACCGTGTGTGTTGATCCAAGATCATCCTGCGGCCGCTAACTCAGCCTCTCTGCGTGCGGCCCGATCCACCACCTCCCGAGCATCACGAACGCCACCTATCTCGGTGATTGCCTCGGCCGCTTCACGGTCCCGCTACATTTGATAGGGCCGGTTCATCCATGCGCCGAGCTTCGCTTGGACGGGCGCGAGTGAATCCGATCGCGGCTGTATGAATACGCTTCGCTGGATCGCAGTCCGAGAAGCCTTAACCCGGCGTGTCTCAACCGCCAGGGGAATCTCTTCAAAGGGATCGCTTCCAATCGCGGCAGCAGCCATGACAAGGTTGTCCATAGGGTTAGGTAATGGCCCGGGCGCTCAGACCGCGGAGGAATCACCGTGTTCTCGCCGGGGGCTCCATCAGCGCGGTTGGACCGTTGCTCCCGCTCCCGTGCCTCAATCTGGTTTACCTCCGTGCGGGGCGGGTTATCGGGTCCGCCCGGCGTCAAAGAGGTTTCTAGGTCCAATCCGGATGGCGGCGCGATCGTATTTCCGCCTTTAACACCTCCTCGTGACGCGCTCGTCGAGCATGAGTTTGTAAGCCTGCATCCAAAGCGCCCGCCCGCAACCATACGCCCTTCTCAGCCGCTAGATCCGCTTTTAGCTTGCGGATATGTTCCTTCACCTTCGCAATTTCGCGCAGGAGCCTCCCCGACCGCTGGATTGTCCTCCGCCATGAGCGCCGCTAGTGCATCAAACAGATTCGACAGAATCTTGAACTGGCGGTCGCAGCTGGCCTCCTCGCCGCCGCCGCTGAACCGAAAGCATTGCCGCTGCGTTGAAGAGAGATTTGCTGCTATGCATCGCCATGAACACTCCGACCCGGTTTAGCTGGCTTGGGGGTCCGGAATATCGCCACCGCCGGAACAGCCCCGATCATATCATCCTCAGAATCGGCACAATGACTCGGTCTCTCCCGCTGAAGATTCATCGCCGAGTAAACGACGGTCTCGCCATGCAGCCGAACCGCGCCGATTCTCCATGGGTGACTCCAACGAAGACATGCTTCACGGCCGGTTTAGCCCGGGCTGGTCGCGCCACGAGCCGCCTCGATGAGGTCGGTGTAGATGTCCGCTCAGCCCAGCCCTCCGATCCCGCCGATGAAAACGCATGCCGCCAAGGGGACCCGTATTCATACTCGATTGAATCGCCTCGACCCCATCCAGATCGCCGATGTAGATCCGCCGCGACGACTCTTGGTCATCCGCCCACGACGTAGCCTTCGAGTCCTTTGAGCTTGCCCTCCAAGATCGCCAAACCATCGCGCGATAGCCCCACGGTGGGCGCCAACTATCGTGGATTTGTCACGCAGATGTCCTAGCGTAAGGACTTAGTCGTGGAGCCATCGCCACGGGTTTACTTGCAGGGGTTAAAGCGACACAAAGACGCGAGGGTTTATACTAGTTCGCCCCTTCGATGAAGGTAAAAGCCCACGCCTAGTTGTGATGGAATTGATGTAGTCTCGATGGCTAGGAGCAAACAAGCTTCACCTAGGCTCGAGTTGTGGTTGTCTCTCTTGAACCGCCGCCGGTCGCCCCTTATATACACGAAAGTGACGCCTGCCGGTTTGTAGAGTCCCAACCGTTCATACTGTATCCCGTTGGTATCTCTATTCCTAACTTACAATACAAGTCATACATCAGGCCGGGTTTACGGCCACAAGTTCTAAACCAACCATGTGCCTTGGGCCTTTCCGTGATTACACCACTAGCAGAGCTAATCCGCCCAAGCTTGGCCGGTTTACACCTAGTGGTAATATCCCCAACACCGAGCATCGCGACTCTGTGGCTCCTACCGCCTCCAGCCCTCACCCTCTGGTCTTGTCCACGGCATCGCGACCGGCACACCAGCCGACGGCCGAGACCAGCTCGAGGGCCGGACCCGAGGACGAGAGTTTTGACATCTAACTCAGCTTATGCTGCTAAAGGGGGGTGTCTCGAGATCACGACTGTGGCTCCTACCGCCTCCAAAGACTCACCCTCTAGTCTTGTCCACGGAATCACGACCTGGCATACCAACGACGGCTGAGACCAGCTCGAGAGCCAGGACCCGAGGATGTAGAGCACCGGCATCTAGCCAAATTTGCAGGAACATACTCCAAGATAACGCCTAGAGCCAGGCGCAACCCGCCTTGAGGTAGGGCCCCGTGAGTCCCGCGCTGGCCCATGGGTGCCCAGATACACCTCATCAAGCCCTACCATGCTAGTCACGTGTCGTATGGGCTGATACGCCCGAGGATCCTCCCGAGGGGAGCCCTCCCACGCACTGGAAGCACCATGCTCCGGCTGGCCGACGACATCGCCGAGGAGCGGCTATGCCCAGCACATACGCGAAGCGCTTATGCTCCGTGGCTGGTGATAAACAACTGAGGGTGGCCCCGGCCGCATCAACCTCAGGGAGCCCGGAGCTCAGTGTCTAGCCTCATCGCAACGCCTCCCCTCGGGAGTGCCGTGCGAGGGGGCTGGGCACGGGGGCTGCGCCTGGGTCACGCCCAGACGACGCTGACTGGCCAGCCCCCGGCCTGGTTCGCCGCGACGCCCTCCCCGAGCGGAGCCAAGGTACGAAGGCCGTTTGAGCGTCAAGGGGGACTCCTGAGCATCGCGACTCAGGAGCCTAACTGGTCACGTAGCCCCTCACTCCTTAGTTCCAAAAGGCTAACGGCAGTTGAGGTATGGGGCCGGCTCGCAGACGAGAACGGCAGATCCACTCAAGATCTCACCTCCCTACTTGCTGTTCGAGCGCCAAGGAGGACTCCTGAGCATCGCGACTCAGGAGCCTAACTTGTCACGTAGCCCCTCACCCCTTGGTCCCGTCCTGGTTTCCGGTCGGGGCTAACGGCGGTTGAGGTATGCACGGGGCCGGGCTCTGCCGGCATAGAACATAAGCAAGTAGGAAGGAATAGCGCTGCAGAAGACAAGACGCGTGCCTCGGCCTCAGCCGTAGGGCCAAGGCCAAGGGTGAAATCTTCAAGGGCGCGAACCAGGAAGGGAAGCAGCTTGGCAGGGCCATCCTCCTCGCCAGCCAGCAGGCTCTCCAGGCCGCTATCATAAAGCTGCCTTTCAAGGAAGTGCGAGCCTTCTCCTCCATCTCCCGAAGGCCACGCGATCCTCGGCAAGAACCCGGCCTTGCCTGCCTAGCTCAACCTCCCCGCCTCCAGCCGAGAACTTGTCATTGGCTCCAAAGAGGCTGTCGAGGTCGATGTTGGGGTCGCAAGATAGATGTGGGTGAAGACCCGCCGCCGCAGAAGACAAGACGTGCCTTGGCCTCACCAGAGGGCCAAGGCCAAGGGTGACATCTTCAAGGCGCGAACCAGAAGGGAAGCAGCTTGGCGGGCCATCCTCCTCGCCGCCAGCGGGCTCTCCAGCCGCTATCATAAAGCATCTTCAATGAAATGCGAGCCTTCTCCTCCATCTCCCAGAAGGCCACGCGATCTCGGCAAGAACCCGGCCTTGCTGGCCCAGCTCAACCTCCTCGCCTCCAGCTTCGCCTCCAGCGCGCTTAGGCGGTCACGGCGCTTCATGAGCTTGGCGCCCCGGTCCTTGACGGCCGCCATGAGCCTTCATGCTTTTCTCCTGCTTCTTGGCGGCGGGCCTCCTCAGCGAGCTGGTTCTCGCAGCCCTTCAGCTCGCTTCAGCCAGCCAGAGTAAGCTCGACATTAGCCACCTCCCTAAGGCGGCGCGCGGCAACCTTCGCCTAAGGACGGCTCGCTTCTCGCCGCAGCCGCCGAGGTTCGACCAGCGCCGCCTCAATCGAAGCGCCGGAGCTTAATCGAGCCGGTTAGCTCCAAGCGCCCGGCCACTAGACGAGAGTCGGCGCCCAGAAGATCCTGCCGCAGACGGTCCAGTTCGGCAACGGCGCGATCCAGAATAGTAGTCGGGGAAGCAGTAGTCGGTGGAGTAGGAGGAGAAGACAGCAGCGTGATCACGGTATCCTGAGGCGGAACTTGCTGTGCCACGACGGCTGTGGTGGCGGCATCAGGCAAGGACACCTCGAGAGTCGCCTGGGCCATGGGGGCTAACCTCGCCCCAGCTGGCTCAGCCAAGCCTCGCAAGGATGCCCGGGCAGGACAGGTCCATGCGTCACAGTCACCTTCTTTCACGGGCAGAGGCGCTGCCACAGATGGAACCTCAGGAGCTCCTTTTGACTTCTTTGCCGCGGGCGCCAGCCTAGCCGGGAGATACGAACATCAAGCCTCAGCAACAGAACAATAAACAAGACAGGAATCAAGCACTTACAGGTCGTCGCTTGCGGGCTCGAGCAGCCTCCGGCCGTACTTAAAGCCCGAGAGCCGGCTGCAAGGATCAGCGTCAAGGAGCTCGGGAGCAGGAGGTGCGCCTGCGGATCGCCTCGGGCTGGGGCAGACCCGCGTGGGACCAGCCCGGTCCGTCCCTTCGGGATCGGAGGCAGGCTCCCGCCGCCTGCTCATCATCATCCTCGCTGCCGCCACTCGAGAGAGGCGGAGAGCGGGACCTGCGCCAAGGGGGGAGCCTTGACTCGCCGAGTCAGCCCCTCTTTCCACTCCTCCTTCCTTCTCTTCACTGAGTCACCGGAGGACACGCCCACGGGTCCTCTCGAGCCTCAGGGCACGGGCCCGGCCCTCTGAAGATGGGCATGGACCCCACTACTCGCCTCCCAGCCTCGCGGAGGAACAGGCGAGGAGCGCCTCCAACCTCGCCATGTCGCCCCCAACCAAAGACTGGAGGACCGCAGCCAGATCCTCATCGGCCAAGACCGCGGGGCTCGGGTGGGGCCTCCACATCGGAAGTGAGTACTAACAAAGCGGAGCCAGCTGGTGCTCCAGGAATTCCCTCAGCAGCGATGCACCAGTCAGCTTCGCCGCCGCCATGCTGGCCAGCCTCAGATCCGCGTCCATCTTCTCCAACACCGCCAGCGGGGGTCCACAAGCTCCACTGGGACCACTCTGCCGGAGCTCATGGGTGCCCCGTGGGCAGGGTCAGCCGAGGGTGGATGCGCCCAGCATCCACTAAGACCCACTTGCTCCTGAAGCCCTCGATCCTTTTCCCAGGGTTTGAAATGGCGATGGAGCTGCCGTACGCAACAAAGCTCGCGCACGCAGAGATGGAACCACGAGAGGTCCGGAGGGAGAAGTAGTGGCGCAGCAAGGCCACTGAGGGCTTCACCCCTACATGAGCCTCGCAATAGTAGGCGAAGATTGCCAAAAGAAGGACAGAGTTGGGGTGGAGATGCAGCGCTTGAAGATTATAATGGCGGAGGATAGAGAAGAAGAACTCAGAAAAGGGAGGCACCAGACCGGCGACGATGGCACTCACGAAGAGCGGATAGAAGGTGCTCCCTTGGCCCACAGGGAGAGTAGAGCCAGCCTTGAACACTTTCGCCCCGTCGATGCCCTGCGCCGCTGCCATCTGGCGCACCCGGGCAAGGCTCACCTCCAACACGTTCGGCGAGTCCAAGGCGGACAAATACCAAGCTCCGGTCGGGGCCTGGCGAGGCGCCATGTCTGGTTGGGGCGCGCGGACGGAGTAGATCCGACGATTTCGAAGGCGGGAAGGAGAGGCGCAAGAAAGGGGATCTGAGCAGCAACCGAAGAAAGCAAAGAAGGCAAAGGACAGAAGCCGCTCCTTTATCAACTCACGCGGTTGCAGAGGCGCCCACGTCCAATCAACCGCCAAGCGGCGCCCAAGGCCGCAGGCTGTTAGGGGCCGCGACGCTTCACACTTGCCCTTTCGCCTACCTATTCGGCCAAGTCCGGGCGCGCCGTGGGCCCAGGGGCTACTGTCGGCGTTCTTGGAATGGGGGTCCCCAGACTTGCCTGCCTGCGGCCCGCAGCGTGGCTCAAAGGGGGCCCAGCCCGGCCCATCTTCATCAACACAAGCTCAAGACCCTCACGAGGGGCCAAGCCTCGCGGGGCGGACGACAAGGAGCTTCCTCAGGCACGGCCTCATCAGGCTGGCTCACAAGGAGGCGGAGAGTTCAAGGCGGGGTACCTCGCGAGGTGCCCATGACGCAAGCCATGACGACCAAGGGCGCCGGTCGGGCGCCAAACCAGCAGTTGTCCTCGCTTCCTCTTTGGTGCAAAGGGAGCAAGCGCAGGCGAGAGCATCAAGCAAAGGCATCCATTTCGGTGCAACAAGACCAAGACCAGCCCAACGGTAGGAAGGAAGTCATTGTGGAGCCCAAGCAGGCGTCACCACCAGAGCCTTTGACAGGCGAAGACCAACTTTAGTCAGGGTAAGTGTACCCATTGTTCCCCTTCAAAATGGCCAATTGTTGGCGCCGTTCCCGCTCAATATTTGGGAAGAGGCCCAGGGCCTTCGCCTATAAATAGTACTAGCCACACCCAGGGTAGAGGCATCTGGATCCCCACAAAGAAACCAGTAGATAGAGCGATTGAACTCCTCCTAGCAGTTCATCACACCAGCCAAGAACAGGCCCTCGCGAGGCTGTTCTTCCTTGTATTGTTCATCATCAGCCCAAGAGGCAATCCACCACACCACACACTGGAGTAGGGTATTACACCACATTGTGGCCTGAACCAGTATAAACCTTGTGTCTCTTGTGTTGTTCTGTTTAGTAGTTTAGATCCTAGCGATTCGGCGAGGAGCAGGTAGGCAGAGGGCGAAATCTCCGTGCACACCCCATTGTTCGAACCTCAAGGGTCTGCCGGAACCCGAAATCCGACAGCAACTAGCGGATATTTTCACCAAGCCTCTAGATGAAGCAAGATTTCGCGAGTTAAGTCATGAGTAAAATATCATTGATTTGAGCAATGTGGCTTGAATCTAGGCACAACCCAGAGCATTCATCATTTTATCTTGTTCTAGATGTAGGCATGGACATAGGAGGAGTGTTGTTCTCTCAGTGAACTCTCCCTCCCCCATTATGCATAAATCAATCACGTCTTTCACATTAGCCATTTTTATGGTACATGTGCTTCAAAGATGAGTTTTGGTCATGGGCCCAAGGTTAAAATCTTCATGGTGCCATACCAATTGACTCAAACATAGGTGGCTTCGGTCATTGCCCTCTCTTTGAGAGGTTACTCCTCGAGTTGGCTTTATTTGTTGTATCTGGTCTTGAGGACTTTGTGTGTGTTTTGGGTCATGTCAAGTTTGCTTCTCTTTTCAATGGCTTTAGTTCTTGGAGTGTTTCTACCTTTTGTTGTTGTTTCTTGTCTCACCCGAGCCATTCCTTGCTCCTCTCTTCGTTTTTCATAAGCCTCCCTTTTCCCTCTTTGTTCCTGCTTGTTGTCGCCTGCGCGGTACTATCGTGGAGTCCGGGTGGTACTACCGCTTGTTAGCGGTACTACCACCTTGCTCCCCGGTACTACGGCCTCAGCGGTACTACCAGGCTTCCTGCCATGGGTTCATACCGGGCGGTACTACCGCTTAGTAACTAGGAGTGGGGCTTATGAATCGGGAAGGGGGAGTTTACACTCCCCCATACCCATTCACTCTCTCATCCACTCCCATTTCTCTCATAGGCGATGAAGCAAGCACCGGTGGGCCGCCGTCGGGCCGCCGGTTCTGGGCCGTCTCCGACAATTCCGACCGGTGGGATAGTTCCCCACCTTCTCCTCGTGCCATGGAAGCCGGTATTACCCCCGTTCGTCTCTCCTATGGTTCTATTTCCTGAATCTAGGTTTGGGCTATATGTGTTGCTTTCATCAACTTTTGGTCAAATCGAGGCATGAGTTGGACTTGGGAGACAGCTAGAGTAGGTAGATGGAAGGTTTAACCGCGAAAATTTGAATTTGGCACCTCCAGTAGTACCGGATCTCTCCGCGGCAGTTGTCCACTCCTTTGACTTCCGCCTCGAGTGGTACTACCGCGTGTAGGCGGTACTTTCGCTTGGAGGTGCGGTACTACCGCCTCGAGCTGCCAATTTCCAGTTTTTACCGTTCAACTTTCACTCTTGTGTATCTCCTTCTCTTGTCTTATGCAATTTGTTCCGGGTGGTAGTAGCTCCGGGCATCAGGCTCATCGCAAGAATCCCGCTCATTCCGGTGGCTCCAAGCGTTACCGTTAGGCTGATGTGCTAGAGAGTGGCACCATGCCCGTGAGTGGCTCAAGTGAGCAGCCAAGATAGAGAGTCAAAGTGACTGCTTCCAAGAACAAGGGGATCAAGGGCGCTCATCAGATGTCTGCTCATGAGTTCTGGTTGGCGTGTAAGCGCAATCTATACCGGGTGCCTCATGATCCTTTGCTTATTAGTCGTCCGTTTTGGAACAAGATGTAGCAGTCTATCTATCATGACGTGTTGAAGGGGAAGAAGAATCCGTATGTGAAAGTCAAGTCCATTAACCTCACTCATATGGAGAGGGACTTGGCTTACTTTGGAGCCGCACTTCAGAGGTGCGAGGAGCTAGATATCAAGAGGATCATCTCATTCCACAAGGACTTGGATGCGGAGCTTGTGGCTCAGTTCTACGCCACAGTGCACTTTGGACATGATGAGGAGAGGACTCTTACTTGGATGACCAATGGTCGGGTTCTGTCAGCTTCTTGGAAGAGCTTCATGGAAAGTATGTCTTATGATGATAAGGGTGCCCAAACCCCAATTGGGTCACCGAGAGGCTACTGCTACTCACAAGGAGGCTCTTTGGCCTCTCTTCCAGGAAGGTGTCTAAGACTGGGCATGTCTCCTATGAGCTCTGGCCCTTTCTTGATATCATGCATCGAATCTTCATGAATACTCTGTTTCCTCATGTTGGCAACCAGGATATGGTGCACACCTTTCTGGTGGACCTACTTCTCTTCTACCAGAAGCAGCAGGGCACTCAGTAGGTGTTGGATGTTTCTCATGTTACGTGGTCAGAAATTTGCTCTGTGGTCATGGAGCATAAGTGCATCATCTATGGTCCTTACTTGATGCAGCTCATTGAGGAGACAGGGGCTTCTTTGTTTCTGGATGAGGAGCTTATTATTGGGGACTTAGTGTCTCATGATGTTGTTCAGCTGAGACAGAAGGAGAAGTGGGGGACTTCTACTCCTGCTCCCCCAGAGAGTGACTTTGTCAGGTCTGATGAGGATGACGAGCTAGACTATGAGCCTTCGTCAGAGGAGCCCACTTGGGCTAAGAAGCTCAAGCAGAAGATGAAGAAGTTGTTCTGCTTATAGGCTAAGGGACAGTATAGGGCTCACGTGGAAGCAAAGAAGGCTCGCAATCATGACAAGGCCATCATGAGGCAGGTTGGCCTCGACCCTGCTAGTGGCTCCGAGGATAGGATCACCGACGAGGATACTTGGATCAGACAACACTGGTCGTGGACTGATTCTGATGAGGGAACTAGAGGTCCACCACCAGCTGTAGAGAAGTCTGAGGAGGAGGAGCACAGTTAGTGATATCATGGAGTACTGCTACCGCCTTCGTTCTTAGGTGTACTCTCTACCCTTTTGGTGTCTCGATGCCAAAGGGGGAAAGAGTTTAGGGATTTGTTGTGTCCTGTGTCGAGTGTGTGTCCTCTTATTCACCGTTGCTCGTCTCGCTCGAACTATTTCATTTGCTTTGGTTTGTGTCTATTATGAGTTTGAGACCATATGGTGCAAGACATATGTGCTACCCTATCTCTATCTATTATGTCGAGTACTTCATGACATTATTAGCAGCGGTAGTACCACTCACGGAGCGGTAGTACCGCTTGTGTGCGGGCTGAGAAGAGCATAATGGTTGGATTTGTTCCCCACTATAAAAGGGGGTCTTCTTCCCCAAGAAGACCTACCTCTTCCTCCCCCAAACTCCATTGTTGCTCCAATGTTCATTTCCTCCCTATCTCTCTCCCTAGCCAATCAAACTTGTTGATTTTCTAGGGATTGGTTGAGAAGGCCCTGATCTACACTTCCACCAAGAGAAATTTGATTTCCCCCACTAATTCCTTGTGGACCTTGTTACTCTTGGGTGTTTGAGCACCTAGACAGTTAAGGTCACCTCGGACCCACATTCGTGAAGCTTCATGGTGTTGTTGGGAGCCTCCAATTAAGTTTTGGAGATTGTCCCAACCTTGTTTGTAAAGGTTCAGTCGCCGCCTTCAAGGGCACCACTAGTGGAATCACGGCATCTCGCATTGGGTGAGGGCGTGAGGAGAATACGGTGTCCCGAGTGGCTTCTTGGGGAGCATTGTGCCTCCACACCGCTTCAACCGAGATGTACTTCCCCTCAAAGGGAAGGAACTTCGGTAACACATCCTCGTCTCCACCGGCTCCACTTATGGTTATCTCTTACCTTTACTTTGTGCTAGCTTTACTCGTGTTATATGTCTTTCTTGCTTGTGTTGCTTGTGTTACTTGCATCATATATGTTGCTCACCTAGTTGCATATCTAGACAACCTATTTATTGCAAACCCTAATTTGTTAAGAAAGGTTAAAAATTCATAGTTGCCTATTCACACCCCCTCTAGTGAACCATATCGATCTTTTTAGCTTGTCGTGGTGCTTGCCGAGTCTTCACCTTGTCGGCTCGGCCTTGCCGGCAGGGATTGCTTTGATGCTTGTTTTTCTCTTGGTCTTCTTGATGCGCTTCTTCATCTCTCAAAGAGTTGTTCCTTTGATTTGGGAACCTTCACTAGGACTTTAAGTTGGCGGGGGAGCCGCTACTTTTCTATGCATAAGTGAGGGTATTATACATCCATGTTTAATACACCGACAGATGGTAACAGGAGAAGTAGGGACACAATGTTTTACTTAGGTTCGGGCCCGCTTGATGAGGTGAAAACCCATGCCCTGGTTCTTATATATTGATTGTGATGGGGTACAAGGTACAAGATGATCTACCTCGAGACCATATGAAGATGTTCTAAGCTCTAAAACTGTACATGTGTGTCTCTACAGGCTAAAACCCCATGGCTTGTATAACACTAGGGGTTTTATGGTTTACAAATGGTTGGTTGCGATCTAGGGATAGGCATGCCAATCCTTTGGATACATCATGAAGTGTATGCCAAGTCATTAGAGATCGTCATTTGGATGACGGTGAGAGTATCAGCCTAGCCAGGACCCATTCGACCATTGGTGGGTCCTTGGCCCGGCCCATAAGATATGGGTCGATGTGCTGCGTACCCCCCTAATCTAGGACACCAACAGGGACCGCGACATCAACCATCTCCGCCATCATCATCCCATTCCCATCTCTTTGTAATACTTAAATACCCAAGAGTGTCCATTCTTGTATTATGTTTATCATTCACTATTTTCATAATGATTTACCCTTTGATGCTTATCATTCTCATGTTCGAGTAGGCTCTAGTTCTCGAGGATATGGAGGAACCCTGGTATTTTTTTATGTTGAGCGCTTAATGGTAGGCAACCCATAATTTTTCGAACATAATATTATTATGAACAAAAACATTTTCATACCAATTATTAGTCTTCGTGATATAATAAAAAGGACCAAGAAGATGTTGTTTGTTGGAGAATCATACCTGAGAAGATAATATACATGGATTATAAGAAGAAGAAATAAAAAACGAGTCATTTGGAGGTCATAGAGAAGAAGACTATGTCAAGTACGGGCTTACCAACCTGTACCACGGGTCGTACCAAAACAGCAAAAACAATCCTCAAAATACAGAGGGGAAGATGGCTTCTTCTACGAGCACTCCTGTGGACACCCGCGGTTTATAACGCCCTGAACACATCCACCAGTTCCTGGCCATTACGCCTAGCGGGATCTAGAATGGCCCTGTGAGGGAGTCCTGGACTAGGGGGTGTCCGAACAGCCGGACTATCAATATCCGCCGGACTCCCAGACTACTAAGATAGAAGATTGAAGACTCCGGCTCGTGTCCGGAAGGTACTTTACTTGGCGTGGAAGGCAAGCTTGGCAATACGGATATGTAGATCTCCTACCATTGTAACCGACTCTGTGTAACCCTAGCCTCTCCGGTGTCTATATAAACCGGAGGGCTTTAGTCCGTAGGACACAACATTACATCTCAACAATCATACCATAGGCTAGCTTCTAGGGTTTAGCCTCATTGATCTCGTGGTAGATCTACTCTTGTACTACCCATATCATCAATATTAATCAAGCGGGACGAGGGTATTACCTCCATCGAGAGGGCCTGAACACAGGTAAAAACATTGTGCCCCTCGTCTCCTGTTACCATCCGCCTAGACGCACAGTTCGGGACCCCCTACCTGAGATCCGCCGGTTTTGAGATCGACATTGGTGCTTTCATTGAGAGTTCCTCTGTGTCGTCGCCAATAGGCTCGATGGCATCTTCAACCTTCAACGCTGTCCAGGGTGAGACTTTTCTCCCCAGACAGATCTTCGTATTCGGCGGCTTTGTACTGCGGGCCAATTCTCTTGGCCATCTAGAGCAGATCGAAAGCTACGCCCCTGGCCGTCAGGTCAGATTCGGAAGCCTAAACTTCACGGCCGATGACCGTGGAGACTTGATCTTCGACGGACTCGAGCCACAGCCAAGCGCGCCGCACTGCGACGATGGGCATGATCTAGCTCTGCCGCCGGACAGTGCTTTGGAGGCCGCACTTGAATCCGCCCCGGCTACTTACCCGGAGCCGATTGCCCATTACGAGGGTTGGCGGATACACGCGGCCCCGGGGGCTTCAATATCCACGGCGATGGAGCCGAATACCGATTTTGTCCCTTGCAAAACTCGTGATCCCGAGACGCCGGACTCCTTGCCGGACTCCGAGCCTCCCGCGCCCCCGCCAATTAAGCCAGATTGGGCGCCGGTTATGGAATTCACCGCCGCGGACATCTCTCAACACTCGCCTTTTGGCAATATCCTGAATTCCCTGAAGCATCTCTCGCTATCAGGAGAATCCTGGCGGACTATGGCGGGACGGTTGGAGTTGAGACGACGAAGAAATTGAGCCCACCCACCACCCACTTTGTAGCCACTGCCGAGGATCTAACCGACATGCTAGACTACGACTCGAGGACATCGACGCTATGGGCGATGATGCCGAGACGATCAGACCAGTGCCCACGGGACCTTTGGAAGGCCACCTCGTCATACGACGCCTACATGGTGGATACCCCAAAAGAAGGGGATGGCGAGAAAGCAGCGGAGGAAGATTCTCTGAAGAAGCAACCCAAACGCCGACGGCGCCGCTCTAAATCCCGCCACAACAAGAATGGAGAATCCAGCACGGGAGATAATAACACTCCAGAGAGTGCCGAAGACAAACCCCTCCAGCAAGACTCGGCGAAGGAGGATGTAGAAGCAAGCCCTCACGAAAGGGCGGCAGAAGAAAAGGTTGAGGATCACAACTATTTACCTCCCTCCGAGGACGAATCAAGCCCCGATGACGACGAACTCGAAGAGCCCGTCGAACAAGATCTTTGCAAACGCAGGCTCATCGCTACAGCAAGAAGCTTGAAGGAGGAGAAGCGGAAGCTCAACACAGCGGAAGACGCGCTCCGGATAAGATGGAGCAAAGTGCTCAAAACCGCAGACAAACAAGGCAACAGCCACCAACCGAAGAGCTACCAAGCGCAAGCTGCTCCCGAGACGACGAAGAGGCCATAAAGCCTCCACCGTCAAATGGCCCAGCCAGTCCATCTACGGACCCAAAAGGAAAGCCCCAATAAGCAAAGGAACACGTCAAGTGTCCGACGATAGCAACGCATACAAATGTGGGCGCCGACACCCACTATGCTTCACAGACGAAGTCTTGGAACATGAATTCCCAGCAGGGTTTAAACCCATCAACATAGAAGCCTACGATGGAACAATGACCGGAGTGCGGATAGAAGACTATATCTGCATATACATATGGCGGAGGAGACGATCTCCACGCCATAAAATATCTACCCTCAAGCTCGAGGGCCAGCTCGTCATTGGCTCAAAAGCCTCCTTAAAACACTTGTTGGAAGTTGGGAAGAGCTCGAGGAAGCGTTTAGAGCAAATTTTCAAGGGACTTATGTCCGGCCTCCGGATGCGAACGACCTAAGTCACATAACTCAACAGCCCGGAGAGTCAGCCATGAAATTGCGGAACAGGTTCCTTACCAAAAGAACCAAATAGTCGATCGTCCGGACGCCAAGCCTTAGCAGCTTTTAAGCACAATGTCCGAGACGAATGGCTCGCCAGACACCTCGGTCAAGAGAAACCGAGGACAATGACCGCATTAACAAGCCTCGTGACCCGCTTTGCTAGAGAGGACAGCTGGTTGGCAAGAAGCAGCACCAGCGACCCAAGTACATCCGAGATAAGAGATGGAACGGAAAATCACGGCGCAGAAAAGATCAGCGCGGAATAAAGAGAAAAGCCCAAAAGCACGGCAGTCAACGCCGGATTTAAAAGCTCACGGCCGAATAATAAAGCTCAACCCATCAAGGACGACAGTGACAAACTGTCTAATCTACACAAAATCTGGGTCGGATCTGTCAAATCCACAAGTACCCGGAAGGCTCGCAAATCACACCCACAGGATTGTTGGGTTTTCAAACAGTCCGCCGACTAAACGCCGAACGCAAGGGGCTCGAGCGTCAGCGAAGAAGATAAACCCCGCCAAAGAGGGCACCGAAAACAAAAGACTTTCCCACAAGGGGTCAAAGCGATAAACTCACTTCATGTGAGGACACGGAAAAACAGGCGGCACTTTCTAAAAGAGCCTCGCACAGTCCGGCCCATAAACCATAGAGATTGGATATCAAAACCAATCACTTTCGACCACCGAGATTATTCCAAAAGTGTTGAACGCGGGACGGACTTCGATATTGAATCCGATAATAGACGGACTACAATTCACAAACGTCCTAATGGACTGAGGCAGTGACTTAAACCTACTATATTCAAACACAATCCGTCGGATGGGGATAGACCCTACCAAAATTCGACACAGCCGCACTTCCTTCAAAGGAGTTACGCCCGGCCCTTACGCCAAGTGCATAGGCTCGATATTACTCGAAGTCGTGTTCGGATCACCGAACAATTTCCGACGAGAAAAGTTAATTTTCCATATCGTCCCATTCAAAAGTGAACATCAAGCACTATTAGGACGAAAGGCTTTTGTCCGCTTCGACGCCATACCGCATTACGCGTCTCTTACACTTAAGATGCCGGTCCACATGGCACCATTTCGGTCGAGGGTCACTTAAAGACCCGGATTCCGATAGGCGAATTCGGACTCAGCGAGGTTAGGGCTCCCTAGCCGCATACCCTTTCACAAGGGCTGCGCAAGACGACTAACATCGGTTTCATATAAACCTAACCTTAATTATTTACGCTTATTCTTTTGCATTATTTTCGCACGAACTGTTTTTGAAATGTTCCTCTCTTTTCTCTGAGATGAACAACGTGCATACCCGCCCGGATAACGGCACAACGGAGACCTGGCGCAGACGTGCAGAGGGACCCATCGCAAGGATTCTTTTCAGATTAAGACCCTCGTAGACCTTTTTATTCTCGTCTCTTGTTGCTAAATCGGCCTCGGCTTCTTCCTATAGCCGAGGCGCAGCTCGACGATTTGGCATTGGCGCGTCGAAGACAATGCCCGTGCACGGACACAAGGGGCTTAGGGTATAATTCTGCCCGTTATCATAAAGTCCGAACACCTCGTGGAGTGTTGGCGTCTCAAGATGGGCAATATATGCATCAGCTCCGAATCATGTCTTTGGTCAAATGTTGGGTTTGCGGCTCACGTGTTTTGCTGCCTTACGTTCAGTATCACCCGCTAACGCGGCACCGGAGAACTACTGCGATTGTGCCCCGCCGGTGGGTGAGCACCTCGAGAGAAAGTCAAAACCGATTGTCATGATATAGCGAGAGTCCGTCACCACTTGATCGACTACGGAATGTTTAGAATTCCCGCTTTGACGAAGGGCCGCTTCGGTCAGCACATACGCACTCGAATCCGGAGATGTGCGGTGCCATTAGGGGCTATGTCGTAGCCCCACCCTCGAGCTCCATTGGCTAAGTGAAAGAGATAAAGCATTATAGTCCGGATTGCCTCGTTAGCTCGCTACCACCTCCTTATAACAGACCGAGGCGTCGGATTAAAGTGTGAAAAAGCGCTATTTTGCGAACACCCCAGCACCTTGTGCAAGGGGCTGAAGTCAAGAGCGCATCTTTCGGGTTATACACAAGTATACTTAAACGGCCGCAAGGAGAAGTACTACTACTTGGAAGCACAAGTATAAAAAGCATTCATACTATAATCATTCATAAACAAGTTAATGCGTTCAATTGAGCGTTACATTCTTGAGCATCTGCGACTCTATTATCTGGCGCCGCGCATAACTTCCCAAAATAATGTTGGCGGAAGCGGTTCCCATCGAACCCCTGGTAGCAGCAGCGGTGGCATCCATCTCCGGACACTCGCCTTTACGGGCGAGCCATCCGCGCCCTCGATGCAGGCCGACCGCTTCATATCCTTGATATGCGGCACCGCCCAAGGAACCGCTGAAGAGGCCAAAATAGCTCGTCGCCTTGGACCTCTCTCGCACACATGGGCCACGATGTCGATCATAGCCAGCCGGACAGTCTATTCAGTTCGGCCCATTCGCCAACCTGTCCGACGGCGGAAGAGGGCGATCCGGACTGTGGAATTGAGTCAATATAACTCTTCCACCTCGTGATCCCCGGCTCGGAAGTGCTTAACGGCGTCACCGCACTCGCAGCCAAGTCCATGTAAGGATCCTCCGAACTCCACTGCTTTTCAAATTGGGCATACCTGGCATCCATAAACCGGCGACGCATAAGAAACGGCCTGCCAGCCGTGATTTCTCCGGCTTGGTGCAGCTCCTCCTTCATAGCCCGCATTGCAGAGCGGGCATCCTTGGTCTTGGCGGTGGCCTTCTTCAGGTCTCCCCGCTCCAATAGGTGCTCCTTTTCAAGAGCCTCGCTACGATCGGTAGCATCCTTTAATTTCTTGGCCAATCCGGCCACCTCCGCCCTGCTTAGGCAGTGCGCAGCCTTTTTGGCCTTCAACTCCTCGGCCGCCCTCGCGGCAGCCGCATCACTCCTTCGGGCTTGTTCCTTGGCTTGTGCAAGCTCGGCCCGAAGTCTCTCCACAGCAGAAAGACTGCTCGTATAAACAGCATATAACTTATCAGAGGAGGGCTTTAACCCACTCAATAAAGCGGCTATGGAGAATTTATTTACCTTGAGACTCGTCAAGTCGCTGATTGACAAGTGCTATGTCGGCATCGCCATGTCCGATTGCCGACTCAGTTAAACAGAACCGATCGATCCGCTGGCCCGGACTATCCGCCCACCATGTCGAGCGGCGATATTTATTACACGAGATATTTAGATTTTCGATCCTCGGCATCTTGTCGTCTTCGACAACCTACCGAGTCTCGAGGGCTACTATCTATCTGGGCGCATCTTTTATATGCACAACTGTTAAAAAGCAAAGTGCGCTATTTTCGCATACCTCAAATCCCGCCGACAAGCTCATGGCAGCATCCGCAATCCGCTTTCAGCGGACAAAATCCTTCCAACCACCGTGCGATTAACGCGGTGATCTTACGAAATGGGCGCCCTCTCAAGCAAACTCTTGATTCTCCCACCGGCTCTGGTGGGTGTTGAACTCTTGACCCCTCCGGACTCGGGGCGCCCTCCGTGGCGACACCGGGCTCGCTGCCTCATCCGTGGCGGCGTCGGACGGAGGTGTCGCTCTCCATCATCTCCGGAAGAAGATCCCCGAGGACGAACTCATCTCGAGGCGGCTGCAGATCCAAACTGCGATATAAATATTTCGGTTACCTACAGAAGCATAAACGAAGGTACTTTTTTTAAACTTCCTTTTTCATACTCACGGCTCGTTGGAGGCTGGTCCTTGGCGATGATTGCGCGTCCGGATTCTCTCGGACGCCGGACCTCAGTGGGATTTCTTCCCACGCTTAGGGGCTGGGGCCTCCGGATCTTGAGGCGGTCCTCTTCTCCCCTCGAAGGAGGGACCCTTGGTTCCCTCCTCTTGATCGCCCTTTGGATGAAGTATTAGCTCCTTTATCTCCCGTCGCCCCCCTCCGTGGGCGCAACCTCCAACATTCGACCAGCACGGGCTCCAAGTCACGGTCTCTCGAGGGGGCGGACACCTTATCAGCTTTGATCCGCCACCCATTCCTGTAAAAGAACAAAGGGTCAGAGGCGATCTCTTGAAAGGCATACAAAACAGGATGTCGGGCTTTGAGCTATTTACGAGTATCCGGACGATCGCGCTTAGTCCCGCATCCTCGGCGAATCCGGACGCGCCACTTGCGGTCGAAGAACAGCTCGTACATCTCCAAGGGTGTCGCGCCCATGAAATGCTAGAGGATACGAGGTCCTCGGTTGAACTCCCATAAGCGGAGAGGGCGGCGTTTGCGGGGTAGGAGGTGCCTAGTTAGCATGACTGCATCACCTTGACCAGATCAATCTCCCTTGTTTGGAGGTCCCAAATCCGGCCTGCGGTGCGGGCACGTCCTTGGGCGACCCCAGTTGAGCCCTTGGTTGACCCACGAGATCGATTCTTGTGGAGGTCCCGGCGGAAGGAGGCGGTGGCTTCGCTTGCCCCTTGGAGCGGTGATGTAGAACCACTCCTGCTGCCACAATCCTGTTCCTCTTGGAAGGAACCTTGAGCCACGGGCATCGACCTTCTTGCTTATGGTCGCCCCGTCACACTCCGCCAGCGCCCCGATCATCTTGGCTCCACCTTGAATGTTTTCAGCCACAGGCGAAGTGGGGATGACGCGGAGGAAGGCTTTGCGCACAATAATGAATGCGGAGATATGGAGGATGGACTCGGAGCCAAGTCGTGGAAGTCCAGCCCGTAGAAGAACGAAGCCCCCTCACGAAAGGATCCGCTGGAAGCCTAACCCCGACGGAGGTGAGATCGAAACGACATATTCGCCGGGCTCGGGGCTGGCACGGCCTGCCAGGGCAGGCAACTGTCTTGAACCGCATGCAGTGTACTTGGCCTCACGCAACTTCAATATGTCCTCCTCCATGACGGAGGAGGGCACCCACCGGCCCTGGAGGTCGGAGTCGGACATCGCTGTGGATCCGAAGCGCTCGAGTCTAAAGCTCTTGGTGTTGGAACTAGGAGCAGAGGAAAGATTCGATGCGAGGTTGAAAGACAAGGATAGGCCTTGGTCCTCTTATAAAGGGGAAATAATACCAAGGGCCGTCTCGTGACCGAGATTCCCTTCGATAGAGGAGGCGTGGCGGCGGAGCAGTTGGGTTACCCACGCACGTATTGATGAGGATCCCGGAATAAAAGGGAACACGATCTCTGCTTTGACAGGACGTGCCAAGGAAGCCGCTTCGCTAAACGTGCCGAAGTGGTACAGTAATTCAAACAAGGGCTTGGTGCCGGTGTGATGTCATGCCGCATAATACGTCAGCAGATTGGATCGGTGTATATGTTTTATTCTCTCTACGTTGGAATGTGGAAATTATTTTGCAGAGCCGGACACTATCCTGGTGTTTATTATCTTCTCCGGATTATTCAAGGGAGGAACCCGCCTTGCAATGCCGAACATTATGCACGCCGGACTTATCGTCATTGAAGACCTGGTTCGAGGCTCTTGAGGAGTCTGGACTAGGGGTGTCCGGACAGCCGGACTATCAATATCCGCGGACTCCCGGACTACGAAGATAGAAGATTGAAGACTCGGCTCGTGTCCGGAAGGTACTTTACTTGGCGTGGAAGGCAAGCTTGGCAATACAATTATGTAGATCTCCTACCATTGTAACCGACTCTGTGTAACCCTAGCCTCTCCGGTGTCTATATAAACCGGAGGGCTTTAGTCCGTAGGACACAACATTACATCTCAACAATCATACCATAGGCTAGCTTCTAGGGTTTAGCCTCATTGATCTCGTGGTAGATCTACTCTTGTACTACCCATATCATCAATATTAATCAAGCAGGACGTAGGGTATTACCTCCATCGAGAGGGCCTGAACCTGGGTAAAAACATTGTGTCCCTCGTCTCCTGTTACCATCCGCCTAGACGCACAGTTCGGGACCCCCTACCCGAGATCCGCCGGTTTTGACACCGACACCCTGCATACCAACTCTAGTCTTTCTTTCACATTTTCTTAAAAAGGATCGAGAAGATCATGCATGTTAAGGAATCATACCTAAGAAGATAATATACATGGATTATAGGAAGAAGAAATAAAAAAGGAGTCATTTGGAGGTCACAGAGGAGAAGACAATGTCAAGTACGAGCGTACGACCTTGTACCACATGTCATACCAAAACAACAAAAACAATCCACAAAATCCAAAGGGCTAGACGGCTTCTAGCATGAGCCCTCCCATTGGTACCCACATCCATCGGTTCCTGATCATTATGCCTGGCGGGATCTAGAATGGTCCCACAAACCAACCCTAGTCTTTTCCCTGCACTTTGTACTCACTCGTGTGCACTAGAGACCAACTTCTTAGTCGGTTACTCATCCTCAGTTCACTCTGAAGTTTTTTGCAAATGAGCTCCTAGGAAAGAAGGAATTTCTTATTGATATGAGTAGCCTATCATTCCTATTAGATTAGGATCTCAGATACACCCCACTCAAAGAAACTGACGCCCTCGCCAGTGCACGAACGTTCCCTCTTGGCACACGTATGTGCGTCTAATCTGTCACATGTGCTATACCGTGTGCCACAATGGGCCACACGCACCACGCGTCACATGTTCATGCATGTGATTCGCAGATGTCCCGGTAACCATGAGGGTCGACACTGATACCAATTGTGATGCCCCGGCCACATCCATCGGTTCCTAGACGTTATGCCTGGCGGGATCTAGACTGATCGTACAGACCAACACTAGTATTTCCTAAGCACTCGGAACCAACTTCCCAGTCATTCACCCATCCTCAAATCGCTCCAAGCCAAGCACGCTTAACTTTGGAGTTCTTTGCGAATGAGCTCCCGCAAAAGAAGGAATTCCTTGTTGATATGAGTAGTCTATCATTTGAATTAAGCTAGGCTCTCACATTTGCAGGTATTATTACGGTAGATGTTTACTTTGCATATAGGGGTTATACTCATTCATGGAGACAATATCTTCTAGACTACATCACAATATTCCTGACTAAGATACGTCAGGAAGTAATAGATACGTTTAGAATGTCTGGTAATGTCGATATTAACTCTTTATTTGTAGAAATAATGATAAGTCCAAAGGAGAAAAATACTTTGAGAGAATGTGGTGCCCCATCGGTTATTGTTATTAAATCTTCTATAAGTTTACCTAAAATTTATGCTAAAGACTTTGCTATACATACTGATATCATATGTGAAGTGCATGATAAAGCTTTTGTAGGACACATTGATGAGACCCTTGCGCACATGTAATGACTTATGATACCATTTGTGGTACATCTAAACTAAAATGTGTCTAGAGAATTTGTCCTTTTTGAAACCTTTCATGTGGTCTTTAAAAGATAAAGCTAAAGAATGGTTTGCCAGACTTTCACGTAATGCCATAACCAGTTGGAAGAATTGCATTGATAGACTAATGCAGAAAATTTTTCCTTATTCCAAAATGAATGAACTCTGAGATAGTATTTTAGCTTTTGCGCATTTAACTAAAGCTTGGGGAAAATTCTTTAAATTGATAGATCTTTTTCCAAACCATGGCTTTGTTGAACATGTTATACTACACATATTTTATAACAGACTAAATGACGAGTCTAAATCCGTTCGTGATAATAGTTCAGGTGGAATATACAAGTCCTCGACAATAGAAGAGGGAGAATGCCTCATTCGAACAATAGCTTGAGCCGGAGTTGGACCGCCCCCGCCAGGCGGCCCCAGCCCTTGCTCCCCCTCCTCCTCCTTCCAACGGCAGGGAACAGACGGCAATGACAAGGACAAGTTCAAGGACAAGCAACATGACCAATACGGAAGCATGGAGGATGATGACTCGATTGACACTGCGGCATGGGACAAGCTCGGGATTTCTGGCCAGGGACCTGCTGCACCGGTGGAAGGGGCGACAGCGCCTCGGGTGGTTGAGGAGTTGGGCTTGGTTGGGGTGGTGCTCTCGATCCCCAACCAGTACGGCTCCAACTTGGGCTTGGTGTCGTCCTCGCCCTTGTGCCCGGCCCCAGCTGTGATCGCGGGCGCGGTCGGTGGCCGTTCCCCGATGGCCCTCTCCCCTAGCCCCTCTCGCCTTCGTTCGGCAAGGTCACCTACCTCTACTAGTCGTTGTTCCTCCCTGAGTGGCTCGGTGAAGCAGATGAAGAAGACGGTGGGGCGCAAGGTTTGCGTGGAGGAGGTGCGCGCGATGGAGCCGTTGGGCGCGCCTCCCACCCCACACCAATCCTTCATGGTGTTGGCTGCCCCGACCGTGCCTACCGCCATCGACCCGCTGCTGCAGGAGGCCTCCAAGGCGGCAGCGATCTCCAAGGCCAAGTGTACCAAGACGGTGCCGACGGCGCCGGTGCGCACCAGCTCGCGCTCCAAGGGGGCCAAGGGCAACATGTTGTCCCTGCAGCATGCTTCTTCAAGCGCAGAAGAACATGGAGGTTTCAGGAAATCCACCTCCCCGCTTCACGGTGCTAGATTTTGGATGAACATTTGCATGAGGTATTGCAGGCGAGCGGTGTAGACGCATCTTGTGTGGGTGGGGCTCGCGAGCTGTCGCTCGTCCGCACTAAGGAGATAGCGCAGGCAGCGCTTGCGGCTGCGGCTACAGCGCGTGCCGAACAGAGGACCAGGGACCCCGAGGGAGGGGATGTCGGTGCTCTCTCTCTCTGCCCACCGAGGGGGTTCAGGCAACAGGGGTTGCCCCCTCTCCCACACCTTGCAGGGGCAAAGCAAGGCGTGTGGCAAAATCGGTCACCTCGAGAGGTGTCCAGTTGTGTAATCGTGTGATCTAGATGCGCGCCCTTTTATGGAATATCCGCGGGTTTGGCCACGTGGGGCGGCAAACCCAGCTTAAGGATTATATGCGCAAGGAGTACGTCAATATCGTTGGCTTACAGTAAACGATCAAGGCAGACTTTCGTTTTCACAACTTGCTGTCAATTGACCTGCTCGAGCGATTTGAGTGGCAACACGTCCCTATTGTTGGGCATTCGGGGGGCATGTTGTTGGGTTTCAGCCGCAACTCGTATGAGATGATCGCTTGGGATGTAGGGTCGTTTTTCATTGCCGCGCATTTTCGCATTCGTGCTTCGCTTCATGAACTAGTAGTCATTTAGGTTTATGGCCCGGCCGATCACTCTCGATCGGCGGAGTTCTTGGGGGAACTCCAAGCCTAGATCACCATGGTGACTGCCTCTGCGCTCCCGGTGCTAGTGGGTGGGGACTTCAACTTGATTCGGTCGGGAGCGGACAAAAACAATAGCAACATAAACTGGCCTAGGGTGACCATGTTTAATTCTGCTATTGCTGCCATGGCCCTTAGGGAAGTGGCTAGGACGGGAGCGAGGTTTACTTGGACTAACAAGCAACTCAACTCGGTTCGCTCGGTGTTGGATCGAATTTTCATGTCTCCGGAGTAGGAAATGGGCTATCCTCTTTGCTCGTTGATCGTGGAAACGCGCATAGGTTCGGACCATGTTCCGCTAATCTACTCCTCAGGGGAGGATAGATTGCGATGTAGCCCACGTTTCTTCTTCGAAACGGCCTAGTTTGAGACACCAGGCTTCGAGGAGATCTTTAAGGAGAAATGGTGGGCTTGCGTTCAACAGGTAGGGCCACAGCGGGGCCCGATGGTGTTCTGGAACGCAGTTGGGGGTCGACTCCGGGCAAGCCTCAAGGGGTGGGGCACCAACCTAGGGAGGAATGACAAAGTGCTCAGGGCTTCGCTCCTCGATGAGATTAAGAGGATTGATGCGGAGGCTGATGCGCGGGTTTTCTTGGAGCAGGAATGGGCTCATCGATATTCCCTCGAGGGGCAGGTCGAGGCTCTGCTGCGCGTGGAGGAAGAGTACTGGCGTCGCCATGGTGGTCTTAAATGGACTCTTAAAGGTGATGCCAACACCAAGTACTTCCACGCCTACGCAAACGGCCGGTGTAGAAAATGTGCTATGCTCAGGGTGCAATCGGACCAAGGGCTCCTGTTGCGACAAGAGGATATCTCCCGTCACATATATGATTTTTACATCAACTTGATGGGCTCTTGCGAGGCTTAGGGGGCTTGCCTTCGCGCAGACATGTGGGAGCCTGCCCAATACGTTCTGGAGAGGGAAAACGACGAGCTGGTGCTCGCTTTCCTCCCCGAAGAGATTAACATTGCCCTAATGGGTATGAAGTCGGACACAGCTCCGGGACCGGACGGGTGGCCGGTGGCTATGTTCAAACGCTTTTGGCCAATTCTTAGAGGGCCAATCTTTGAGATCTGTAATGGTTTTATGCGCGGTACGGTAGATATAGCTCGTCTTAATTTTCGTGTCTTATCGCTCATTCTGAAGGTTCCAGGGGCCGATAGCATTTGGCTTTTCCACCCTATCATGCTCATCAACGTCTCGTTTAAGATATGTGCTAAAGCGTGTGCCACTCGTCTTGGGCCGATTGCCCATCGCTCGATACATCGCAACCAGTCCATGTTCATTCGCGGTCGTAACATCCTGGAGGGCCTGCTTGCCCTACAAGAGATTGTGCATGAACTTAAACGCACGAGGGAACAGGCCATTTTGCTGAAACTAGACTTCGAGAGGGCGTACGACCGGGTTAATTGGGATTTACTGCGTCAGGTTCTAATTAGTCGGGGTTTTCTGCGGTTTGGGTACACCGCGTTGTGTTGTTGGTCTCGGGAGGACAAACTGCGGTCTCGGTGAACGGAGAAGTAGGGCACTTCTTCTGGAACAAGCGGGGACTCAGGCAGGGTGATCCTATGTCTCCGCTGTTGTTCAACTTTGTTGTCGATACGTTGTCCGCCATGCTCCGGAAGGCGGCCGAGGCTGGTCATATCAAGGGAGTGGTAGGCCAGCTAATTCCAGGGGGATTTACGCATTTGCAGTATGCGGATGCCACGCTACTGCTGTTTCGCCCGGACCACCATAGCATTGCTATGGTCAAGGCGATTCTGCTCAGTTTTGAGCTCATGTCGAGCCTCAAAATCAACTTCCATAAGTGTGAGGTGCTCTCTATGGGGGTAGAGTTGGAGGAGGGGCATGCCATCGCTGACTTGCTCAACTGCAAGGTGGGCAAGTTTCCGTTCATGTACCTAGGCCTTCCGGTGGACACTAAGTGTCCCACGATAGAGGATTGGGAGCCTTTGTGTGCCAAGGTAAGGGGGAAGGTTTGCCCGTGGAGGGGCAAATTTCTTTCGAAAGCAGCTAGGCTAGTCCTCACAAACTCGAGCCTCTCCTCCTTGCCCATGTTTGCTATGGGCCTGTTCCTGCTCGCGGAAGGGGTTCACGCAAAAATGGATACACCCCGTGCTAAGTTCTTTTGGGAAGGAACGAGCCTGAACCATAAATACCATATGGTTAGGTGGGCGTGGGTGTGTCGTCCCAAGGCCTTGAGGGGGGGGGGTCTTGGGATCACCAACATGAGGATCCTCAATATTGCGTTGATGTGCAAATGGATCTGGAAAATTGTCCAGGGGGCATCCGGGCTGTGGGTCGATCTCCTTAGGGCCAAATATTTCCCTAATGGAAACTTCTTCTAAGGGAGGACAAGGGGCTCCCCCTTCTGGAATGATCTGCAGGCAATCAAACCGGCCTTTGCCATGGGGGGCAAAGTTTTCAATTGGGAACGGCCGCGCTGTGCGCTTTTGGACCGATCATTGGGTAGGCGCACAACCCTTGTGGGCTACCTATCGGGATCTCTATGCGATCGCTGTAGACCCGGCTATGTCGGTGGCCGAGGCGATGTCGTCATCCCCTCCGGCGATTCACTTTAAACATGAACTTTGCATGGTAGAACAAGCTGGGCTTGCCGACATGCTGCAGCTGATCAGACCAATAGGCCTATCAAACCAACCCGACACGGTGAGCTGGGCGCTCACTAGCTCGGGTAAGTTCACGGTTAAGTCGTTGTACCTCAAGTTGTTTCAAGGGCCGGTGCAACTTGTGGTTAAGGGGCTATGGAGAGCAAGAATGCCTCTGAAAATCAAACTTTTTCTCTGGCAAATGCTCCGCGGTAAACTCCCAACTTCCCTGAACATAGCCAAGCGTAATGGACCGGCCAATGGCCCGTGTGCATTATGCGGGGCACCCGATGTTAGGGATCGTTGCAGAAATTGATATTTTTCTACGCATCACCAAGATCAATCTATGGAGTAACTAGCAACGAGAGAGAGGGAGTGCATCTTCATACCCTTGAAGATCGCAAGTCGGAAGCGTTGCAAGAACGTGGATGAGGGATTCGCACTCGAAAGCGATTTAGATCGCGGTGGACTTCGATCTAAGCGTCGAACATCGGCACCTCCGCGTTCAACACACGTGCAGCCCGGTGACGTCTCCCGCACCTTGATCAAGCAAGGAGGAGGGAGAGGTTGAGGAAGAGGGCTCCAACAGCAGCACGACGGCGTGGTGGTGATGGAGTGGCAGTTCTCCGGCAGGGCTTCGCCAAGCACTTGCGGAGGAGGAGAGGTGTTGGGGAGGGAAGGGGCTGCGCCTTGGATGTGGTGCTGCAGCCCTCCCCTCGCCCCTCTATTTATAGGAGAAGGGGGAAGGGGGGCCGGCCCCTCCAGATGGGATCTAGAGGGGGGCGCAGCCAAGGGGGGAGGGGGCTTGCCCCCAAGCAAGGGAGAAGCCCCCCCTTAGGGTTCCCCCAACCCTAGGCGCATGGGCCCTAGGGGGTTGCACCCAGCCCTCCAAGGGGATGGTTCCCTTCCCTCTACAGCCCATAAGGCCCTCCGGGACAGGTGGCCCCTCCCGGTGGACCCCCGGAACCCCTCCGGTGGCCCCGGTACAATACGAGTATGCCCCCGAACATTTCCGGTGACCGTATAACAACTTCCCATATATAAATCTTCACCTCCGGACCATTCCGGAACTCCTTGTGACGTCCGAGGTCTCATCCGGGACTCCGAACAACATTCGGTAATCACATACATATCTTCCTTATAACCCTAGCGTCATCAAACCTTAAGTGTGTAGACCCTACGGGTTCGGGAATCATGCAAACATGACCGAGACAGCTCTCCGGCCAATAACCAACAGCGGGATCTGGATACCCATGTTGGTTCCCACATGTTCCACGATGATCTCATCAGATGAACCACAATGTCGAGGATTCAAGTTATCTCGTATACAATTCCCTTTGTCAATCGATACGTTACTTGCCCGAGATTCGATCGTCGGTATCCCAATACCTCGTTCAATCTTGTTACCGGCAAGTCATTTTACTCGTTCCGTAATGCATGATCCCATGACCAACTACTTGGTCACATTGATCTCATTATGATGATGCATTACCGAGTGGGCCCAGAGATACCTCTCCGTCATACGGAGTGACAAATCCTAGTCTCGATTCATGCCAACCCAACAGACACTTTCGGAGATACCTGTAGTGCACCTTTATAGTCACCCAGTTACGTTGTGATGTTTGGTACACTGAAAGCACTCCTACGGTATCCGGGAGTTACACAATCTCATGGTCTAAGGAAATGACATTTGACATTAGAAAAGCTCTAGCAAAATGAACTACACGATCTTGTGATATGCTTAGGATTGGGTCTTGTCCATCACATCATTCTCCCAATGATGTGATCCCGTTATCAATGACATCCAATGTCCATGGTCAGGAAACCATGACCATCTGTTGATCAACGAGCTAGTCAACTAGAGGCTCACTAGGGACTTGTTGTGGTCTATGTATTCACACATGTATTACGGTTTCGAATAACACAATTATAGCATGAACGATAGACAATTATCATGAACAAGGAAATATAATAATAACCATTTTATTATTGCCTCTAGGGCATATTTCCAACAGTCTCCCACTTGCACTAGAGTCAATAATCTAGTTACATTGTGATGAATCGAACACCCATAGAGTTACGGTGTTGATCATGTTTTGCTCATGAAGAAGTTTAGTCAGCGGATCTGCGACATTCAGATCCGTATGCACTTTACAAATATCTATGTCTTCATCTTGAACATTTTCACGAATGGAGTTGAAGTGGCGCTTGATGTATGCGGCCTTCTTGTGAAACACAGGCTCCTTGGCAAGGGCAATAGCTCGGTGTTGTCACGAGAAGAGAGTCATCGGGCCCGGCGCATTGGGAATAACTCCTAGGTTGGTAATGAACTCCTTCATCAGTTGCTTCATGTGCTGCCTCCGAGGCTGCCATGTACTCCGCTTCACATGTAGATCCCGCCACGGCCTTTGCTTGCAACTACACCAGCTTCTTGTCCACCATTCAAAATATACACATACCGGTTTGTGACTTGGAGTCATCGGATGCGTGTCGAAGCTAGCATCGGCGTAACCCTTTATAATGAGCTCTTCGTCATTGTGGGTGTCAAAACTGGCGGATCTCGGGTAGGGGTCCTGAGCTGTCGTCTAGGCGGATGGTAACGAGGAGGCGAGGACACAATGTTTTTACCCAGTTGAGGCCCTCTCGATGGAGGTAATACCCTCGTCTGCTTGATTAATATTGATGATATGGGTAGTACAAGAGTAGATCTACCACGAGATCAAGGAGGCTAAACCCTAGAAGCTAGCCTATGGTATGATTGTTGAGATGTAATGTTGTGTCCTACGGACTAAAGCCCTCCGGTTTATATAGACACCAGAGAGGCTAGGGTTACATGAGTCGGTTACAATGGTAGGAGATCTACATATCCGTATTGCCAAGCTTGCCTTCCACGCCAAGAGAAAGTACCTTGGGACATGAGCGAGTCTTCAATCTTCTATCTTCGTGATGCAGGAGTCCGGCGGATATTGATAGTCCGGCTATCTGGACACCCCTAGTCGAGGACTCCCTCGGTAGCCCTGAACCGGTCTTCAATGACGATAAGTCCGGCGTGCATAATGTTCGGCATTGCAAGGCGGGTTCCTCCCTTGAATAATCCGGAGAAAACAATGAACACCAGGATAGTGTCCGGCTCTGCAAAATAAATTCCACATTCCAACATAGAGAGAATAAAATACACACTTAGTTCAATCTGCTGACGTATTACGCAGCGTGATACCACACCGCAGCCAAGCCCTTGTTTGGATCATTTTTTATTATTCCGCCTCAGCACGTTTAGCGAAGCGGTTTCCTTGGCACGTCCTATTGAAGCAGAGATCATGTTCCCCTTATTCCGGGATTCTCATCAATACGTGTGTGGGTAACCCAACCGCGCCATTGATGGTGGCGCTTGGGAGATAAGCGAATTTTACCAGGCCGGTGAGGGACGCATATTTTCGTCGCCTATATATAAGGGATAAGTTTACCTTCTCACCTCGCCTTCTTCCTCCTTTGCTCATCCATCCCTACGAACCCAAGCTCCAACGCCCAAGCTCGCGCATTCCGCCTCGACCCTTCTCCGATTATGTCCGGAGGGGGAGGCAAATGGATGGCCTCCACCGCCAAGGAGGAGGACATAACCAAGCTCTTGACGCGGATACCTTTCCGGAGACATCGCGCATCGGCTGCCCGGCAGGGGCAGCTCGTTCCTACCCGGGACCTCATGAGAGGGTTGTCTTCCTTCCCCACTTCCTCTGCGGATTGGGCTTTCCGCTCCATCCATTCGTCCGGGATCATGTTTTACTACGGCCTAGATTTCCACGATCTGGCGCCAAACCGTCCTCAACATCTCGGCGTTTATCGTGGGTGTGCGAGGCCTTTCTCGCATCCGGCCCCACCCGGCTGTGGCTCAAGACCTTCAACGTCAAGCGAAGGTTGTGAAGGGGCATAAGCGGAATCGGAGCCGCCATGTTGGGCAAGCTGCCCCGCGTCCCTTAACTAGAAGGGACCTTCGTGGACTCCGTCAAGGGGTGGCAATCGGGGTGGTTCTATATCACCGAGCGCGCCAGCCCACATGGTGGCGGCCCCAATTTAGATCTGGAATCCTCGCAGCTCACCTCCGGAAAGAAGGGCTTGCGGTGGGGTGATCCGGTGGAGGTGACGGGACTTGAGCTGCATCAAGAAAGCTGGTGAGCAATGGGCTCGGCTCGTCGGCGTGGTCAGTCATGCTCCTCGGTGGATTCTCCCATGCCAAGAAAGGGCATTTAATCGTGGGAGTTTAATCCGGAACAGCACCAGGCGTTGGCGGGCTCTTGATACAACGTCTGAAGGTGCTGGAGGTGTTGTTCAAAGCGCTGACGCA
This sequence comes from Aegilops speltoides, assembly GCA_021437245.1. Lineage (NCBI taxonomy): Eukaryota > Viridiplantae > Streptophyta > Magnoliopsida > Poales > Poaceae > Aegilops > Aegilops speltoides. Next base: position 409,160,709 of record CM038142.1, read on the forward strand.
CCGCATCCGCAACCAAGACCACAGATTCAGCTTGCGATCTCCGGCCGACGGAGTAAGTGATTCGACCCCATTTACGGGACACTTGTAGTAATTAGATTGACTCTAGCGAGGTTTTTAATCTGCCTCTTCCTTTGACAGAATGGATGGAGAAGGCCGAGCTGCTCATCAGCCCGGCTCCCATGCGGAAGAACCGGTGGATGCCCATTTAGCAAGGCTCTTTGGTTCGGCACCATCGTGGTCTTGGAGAAGAAACCAAGAAGGTGGCGCGGGGACTCGAAAGAGTTCTGCAATCGAGCGTCGATGACGACGGCGAGGACTCCTCCCGAAGACGAGGAGGAGGAGGAGGAGTACTCTCTGCGGAGGAGGAGAGAGAAAGGAAGGCCTCCCCAATCGGGCGGCGGGGGTCAGAGGGGAGAACTATCCCCGGACAGTTTTGCCAACATCAGCGTTGGCGACGACGAGTGGCCTCAAGGGTCCGGCGTCCGATGAGGATCGTAAGTATCCGGATCATTCATATGCCGTATATTGTATGTCACATAATGTCCTTCTAATGCCGCATTGTTCCTTTAGTCCGGCCGTTGGCGACTTTCCGACTCAATGGCGGGTCGTTGGCGCCGTCGGATGTAAATTCCATCCCTGCCTCTACCCCACGCGCCGGGCGACAAGGCGAAATCCTGAGGGGACGCGCCGGAGGAGGCTCGGGCGCCGTCGAGCAGCCCCGGACTTTGTGCCCGACTCCACATCGGAACCCGCAGCGGTTCCGGAGTCCGGCAAGCGGCCCCTTCGAAAGAAGGGCAGGACCGTGGCGCCATGCCCCGTCCAAGCGGAGGCGCGGATAACCTGTTGGGCGCTCAAAGGCGCCTCCATCGAAGAGAACCGCACTCTCATGAGTGCGGTGATTGAAAAGGTCCGGCTTCGCCAAGGCAGGTGACGAAGCTGCAACAACCTTCTAACGAGCTTTGAGGTAAGAAGGTTAAAGTTAAGTAATATAATACCGCATAGGCGGTAGCTCGATGCTTAGTGCGGTGTTGGAAAGAAAAGCCGGACTAAGGATCTAACAAGATATCTGTGAGGTTGTTTAAAAAATATGTCGATATGGGTTTGCAGGCTCTTGTTGACCTCTGCCGCGTGCTTGGCGGAGGTCGGCGTGAAGAAAGATCTTGGCGGTCGGAGCAAGAGCTCGGCCATGCCAAGAGGCAGCTCAAGGAAGAAGAAGGTGAATAACACCACTTTAAATAAGTACCTTCTGAAAAGGGTTTTGGTTGCAAACAAGATTTAACAAGGATAATATATGTGTAATGGGGGCCACTAACGAGGTGGCAGCCACGAAGGATGCCATGTCCGTGGCCGAATGCAATCTGACCCCAGAGCGGACTGGCGAGAAAAGCAAGCGCGCTGGTGGCGGAAGTTCGGCAAGAGCTCGGGCTCTCATGAAAAAGCATGAGAGTTTGGGCGTGACTCAAACTCGAGAGTCCGAGCTTGCCTCGTCTCGAAGTGCCAAATCCGCCAAGGCCGAGGCCCGGAGGGCCCGTGAGGAAATAGAGGACATGAAGAAGATAGCGGCGGGTAAGGCGTTTTTCATGCGAGCAAGCATGTTAATGTAAATTACGGATACTTACCGAATTCGGAGCTCTCGGGGGCATTTGTAGATCTGCCGCGTGGTCGTCGATGCCGCTGCATTCTATCGTGGCGAGGAGGGAGCTCAGCGGAGAAGGTCTTACGGTCTCGATCTGTTGAGGCCGGCCATCCAGTGCCCCTAAGCGACCGGTGAAGCGGTGGTCGAACTCCTAAGGTAGGTGAGGAGGCCATGAAGGGCCTTACGGTCCGGTTGTGGCTGGGCGAGCAATGCTGGCAGCTACTTTGGCCTAGTCTGGCGGCTAGTGGATGCATGCCCCAGCTGGATGTGATCAGCGATCCGCTTTGCATTGAAGGCGCTCGTCGGGCCCTTGCCCGCATAAAGGTGCAATGGGGCAAGCTGGATGCGAAGCTTCTCACGGATCCGCCACCGCGGGCAAGGAGCACCGTCGCCGGGCGATATTATAAAGTTGTCTGAAGGAGCCACGATATGCGGATGAGTGCCCCTTAATGTAATCCTTGAGTGAACTTCGCTATGTGTTTATCACTGCGCTGAAAACTTCGTTTATATGCGCCATGAGCAACGCTTTGTTGAATTTAAAATATTACCTTACATGCGGCCGTATGTTAAATCGAGAGATGGCAAGTCGTTGGCTTCAGCCCCGAGCTACGAAAGTCTTTGGGGTGTTCGGTGATAAACTTGAGCACTCTTGTTCCCATCTTTGGGTCCATCTAGGGAGGCGCTCAACACGACGAACAAGGCGACCGGACTTATAGTGCTTGAACACTCTCACTTAGCCATAGAATTCTATAATTTTAAATTTCAGCGAAGCCCCTGGTATTCGGAAGACCGAATCCGGGGCGCTATCCACGCCTTCGTCGGACATCATCCGGAACTTCGCTCGAAGCGGCATGAGCCTTTAAGGACCCGAAAGAACCTCTCGAACAGCGACCAGTCTCTCGCCTTATCATGCCGGTCGGTTTAGCTTTCTCCATCGAGGCGTTAACCCGGCTCAACCGGGCGCAATCGCGATGGTTCTCCCGTGCTACCTTAGCCGCCAGGCGGGCGTAAGGTACCAAAACATGGGAGCAGGCAAACCCAACTATTGACCCAAGACATGATTCGGAGCTGATTCATATAATGCTATAAGTTCGGGGTGCCGCACTTGTGAAAGTGTTCGGACTTAATCACACCATAATCTGGGGAACAGAACCCCTGGTGTATTTGGCCGTACCAAAGTATAAGGGTGCAAGATGGCATATAATGAACATTTGTAAAGGGTAACGCAATTGCCATGAAAAGGTAATGAACTTACAAAAAAGGAAGTGCTGCGTTATTTATGAAGGAAGGATACGCTAATAAAGCGGTGATACAAATAGTGCGATAAGCAAGGTATTTGGACTAATTTGACATGTCCCCTTTAGGGATAAGCTGCGAGACTTGGTGTATGTAATCGAATTAAGTGCTCGTAATGGAGACCACACGAGAGTTAAATGCAGCCTTCTTTGATCCCCTATTTGTTGCATCGTGAGTTCGGCAAGTTCGCCGTCGGACAGGGCTTCTGTTTAGTGGAATCCTGTAAAAAAAGGAAGAAAAGATAAAAATAAAACCAAGGGGGGCGCTAGCATGAGCCCTTGGTGTGGTCGAGCCGCACTCTTTAATCCTTGTGGTTAAGCCCCTCCCCTGCGCCCATGGTATCTCCAAAGCGTAATGATGTACGCGGAGTGTTATTCTAGTGATCATGCTGGCGGGGTTGGGGCGCATTACTCTGGCGATGCTCGATCGCGCCGGTGTTCTTAGTCGTTGTTGCTCGGGCGCGTTTTAATGTGTCGGCTTTTTAATTGCGGACTAGAGAATTGTCGAGAAGGCTGCTCAGTACTTACGCGCGAGCATTGTATGTTCCTCCGTTCGGAGGGCGTTCCGTATTCCCATTGGCCGTAATGACTCCTCGAGGGCTGGCATCTTGAGTTTTAGGTATGCATAATGCGGTACCGCGTTGAATTTGGCAAGCGGTTCGTCCGAAAGCAGGGCATGGTAGCCGCTTCTGAGCAGGACTATATCGAAGATTAACTCTTAACCGGAAATTATCAGGGATCCGAAGACCACTTCGGTGTGACCGAGCACTGTCTGTTGGCTTCAACTCTGGGATGACACCTTTAAAGGTTGTCTTAGTAGGTTTGATCTGGATGGGTCTATGCCCATTTTGCGCCTTGTGTCTCGATAAAGCAGGTTCGAGCTGCTGCCGCCGTCCATCGGGACTCTTGTGAGGTGAAATCCATCGACGATTGGGTCTAGGACCAATGCGGCGAATCTGCCATATGGCGTATGTTAGTCGGATGGTCTCGTCGATCAAAAGTGATCGGACGGGAGGACCATGGATTGAACTTGGCGTGGCTCCATCGCATAGGCGTCCGTAGTCGCGCTTCCTCTCCCTCTTGGGTATATGGGTCACGTAAATCATATTCACCGTCCGCACTTGCGGGAAACCTTCATCCTTTGTTGTTGGTGGCGGGTCTCTTCCTCGTCGTCGCTATTTAGCCCTTGTCATTGTGTTCGCAATTAACGCCGCCTGCTGAACACCCAACAATCTCTATTGGTGTGATTAGCGGCTTTTGGGGTGCCATGTATCGGCATGGCGGTCGAGTATTACATCCAGATTGGGCGGGCGGAGTTGTTCTTTTAAATGGCTTCTTCCTTTGACCGGGTTTGGAGCCTTGGAATCCGGCATTGACTGCCGTATCCTCTTTGTCGTTGCCGTTAATCGGCGTTTGTTTTGATTCGGCGTGACCTGCCGTGATTGTCCTTGGTGTCCGGACTGCGAATTTTGCGGACATTATTGCTGCGGGCTAGCCAGCTATCCTCTCCGCATAAGCGGGTCATTAACGATGTGAGGGCTGCCATGGATTTTGGCTTCTCCTGCCCCTGTGCGGGCTAGCCATTCGTCCGGATGTTATGTTTGAAGGCTGCAAGGGCCTCCGCATCCGGACAATCGGCGATTTGATTTTCTTCGTCAAGAACCGTGTCGTAATTGTCCGGCGATTCGTCTGGCTGCTGAATAATGTGGCTTAGGTCATCGGCGTACGGTGGTCGCGCGTATGTACCTTGAAAGTTATCAGGAGCGGCCTCGGTCTTCCCAACACCAATCGACTCTGTGGGCAGGCTGTTAAGCCAATGCCGAGCTGGTCCTTTAAGCTTGAGTGGGAGATATTTGATGGCATGGAGATGCGTCGCGCGGGCCATATATATGTGGAGAAGATAATCTTCGATCCACACCGCGGGGTCTCTTGTACCATCGTAAGATTCGATGTTCACGGGTTTGAACCCTTCGGGGATCTGATGATCCATTACTTCATCAGTGAAGCATAACGGGTGTGTGGCGCCCCTGTATTGAACAATATCGCGACTCAGCTCGAGGGAGCGCTGTCTGCTGTGTTCGGCCCGGCCGGCGTTATGTCCGGCGTGACGGTATTCGTCGTGGGTCGTAGGGCGCCCACGTGATCCATAGATGGATCTGGATTGTCTTGCTTTGTCCTCCAAGGCGTCTACGCAAGTCCGTAGCGTTCCTTTTGGCCGTACTCTGGATCGATGTTGGGAGTGCGGTCTTGGCTGGGGCCTTGAATGCCTCTCTGTCGCGACCACGGGCGGTCGGTCGACCATGTCTTGCGCTGGTGATAAAGGTATGTATGCTTCCTCCTCTAATCGGGGAGCAGCTTGCGTCTTAGGTAACTTTTGGAGGGAGTTCGAGTTTATACTCTTGACGCGAGGACCTCGGTCCATCGATCGGCTAGCAGATCTTGATCAACTGAAGCTGTTGCTGCTTTTCTTTAGGCTATTTGCCGTGGCTATGAGCCTGCGCTGAAGCGCTCTTGTTCGACGGGTCCTCGGGTATGGCGAATTCATCATCGTTGAGGCTCGCCGTCTTGGAGGAGGCATATAGTTATCGTCCTCAACCCCTTAAATGCGCACGCTGTCGCGGGGCTTGCCTGCGTCCTCCTGCGCTGAATCTTGCGGGAGGGTGCGTCTTCGGCACTCTCCGGTGTTATTATCTCCGTGCGGAATCTCCATTCTTGTTGTGGCGGGATTTAGAGCGGCGCCGACGCCGGCGTTTGGCTGCTTCTTTAGAGAATCTTCCTCCGCTACTTTTTGCCATCCCTTCTTTTGGGATATCCACCATGTAGGCGTCATATGGCGAGGTGGCCTTCCGATGCCACTGTGGTATTTGGGTCTGATCGCCTCGGCATCATCGTCCATAAGCGTCGATGTCATCGAGTCGTAGTCTAGCATGTCGGTTAGATCCTCGGCAGTGGCTACAAAGTGGGTGGTGGGTGGGCTCAATTTCTTCGTCGTCGAACTCCAACCGTCCTGGCCATAGTCCGGCCGAGATTCTCCCGATAGCGAGAGATGCTTGAGAATTCAGGATATCGCCAAAAGCGAGTGTTGAAAGATGTCGCGGCGGTGAATTCCATAACGGCGCCTAATCGCTTAATTGGCGGGGCGCGGGAGGCTCGAGTCCGCGAGGAGTCCGCGCCACGGGATCACGAGTTTCGCAAGGGACAAGATCGGTATTGGCTCCATCGCCGTAGATGTTGAAGCCCCAGTGGCGTCTATCCACCGGCCCTCGTCATGGGCAATCGGCTCGGGCAAGTGGCAGGCGGATTAAGTCTGACCACCAAAGCCTTGTCCGACGGCAGAGCTAGATCATGCCCATCGTCGCGGTCTTGTGGCGCTTGGCTATGTGGCTCGAGTCCGTCGAAGATCAAGTCTCGCGGTCATCGGCCATGAAGTTTAGGCTTCGAATCGACTGACGGCGGGGCGTAGCTTCGATCTGCTCGGATGGCCAAGAGAATTGGCCCGCGATGCAAAGCCGCCGAATATGAAGATCCGTCCGGGAGAAAAGTCTCACCACGGACAGCGTTGATGGTCGAAGATGCCATCGAGCCTATCGGTGGCGACACGGAGGAACTCTCAATGAAAGCACCAATGTCGGTGTCAAAACCGGCGGATCTCGGGTAGGGGTCTGAGCTGTGCGTCTAGGCGGATGGTAATAGGAGGCGAGGACACAATGTTTTACCGAGTTGGGCCCTCTCGATGGAGGTAATACCCTACGTCTGCTTGATTAATATTGATGATATGGGTAGTACAAGAGTAGATCTACCACGAGATCAAGGAGGCCAAACCCTAGAAGCTAGCCTATGGTATGATTGTTGAGATGTAATGTTGTGTCCTACGGACTAAAGCCCTCCGGTTTATATAGACACCGGAGAGGCTAGGGTTACACAGAGTCGGTTACAATGGTAGGAGATCTACATATCCGTATTGCCAAGCTTGCCTTCCACGCCAAGGAAAGTACCTTCGGGACACGAGCCAGAGTCTTCAATCTTCTATCTTCGTAGTCTGGGAGTCCGGCGGATATTGATAGTCCGGCTATTCAGACACCCCCTAGTCTAGGACTCCCTCAGTCACCTCCATAAACAAGAAACTTATCCTTAGTCATTTTCAGGTACTTAAGGATATTCTTAACCGCTGTCCAGTGTTCCATGTCGGGATTACTTTGGTACCTTCCTACCAAACTTACGGCAAGGTTTACATCAGTGCAGTACCTGACATGGCATACATAATAGACCCTATGGCCGAGGCATAGGGGATTACACTCATCTTTTCTCTATCTTCTGTCGTGGTCGGCATTGAGCCGAGCTCAATTTCACACCTTGCAACACAAGCAAGAACCCCTTCTTGGACTGATCCATATTGAACTTTTTCAATATCTTATCAAGGTATGTGCTTTGTGAAAGACCTATGAGGCGTCACAATCTATCTCTATAGATCTTGATGCCTAATATATAAGCAGCTTCTCCAAGGTCCTTCATTGAAAAACACTTATTCAAGTAGGCCTTTATGCTTCCCAAAAGTTCTATATCATTTCCCATCAATAGTATGTCACCCACATATAATATAAGAAATGCTACAGAGCTCCCACTCACTTTCTTGTAAACGCAGGCTTCTCCATAAGTCTGCATAAACCCAAACGCTTTGATCATTTCATCAAAGCGAATGTTCCAACTCTGAGATGCTTTCACCAGCCCATAGATGGAGCGCTGGAGCTTGCATACCTTGTTAGCATTCTTAGGATCGACAAAACCTTCCGGCTGCATCATATACAATTCTTCCTTAAGGAAGCCGTTAAGGAATGCCGTTTTGACGTCCATTTGCCATATCTCATAATCGTAGAATGCGGCAATTGCTAACATGATTCGGACGGACTTCAGCTTCGCTACGGGTGAGAAGGTCTCATCGTAGTCAACCCCTTGAACTTGTCGATAACCCTTAGTGACAAGTCGAGCCTTATAGATGGTAACATTACCATCCGCGTCCATCTTCTTCTTAGATCCATTTGTTTTATATCGCTCGCCGATCATCGGGCAAGTATGTCAAAGTCCATACTTTGTTTTCATACATGGATCCTATCTCGGATTGCATGGCCTCAAGCCATTTGTTGGAATCTAGGCCCGCCATCGCTTCTTCATAGTTCGAAGGTTCACCGTTGTCTAACAACATGATTTCCAGGACAGGGTTGCCATACCATTCTGGTGTGGAACGTGTCCTTGTGGACCTACGAAGTTCAATAGCAACTTGATCTGAAGTACCTTGATCATCATCATTAAATTCCTCTCTATCTGGTGCAGGCACCACAGAAACATTTTCTTGAGCTGCGCTACTTTGCGGTTCAAGAGGCAGTACTTCATCAAGTTCTATTTTCCTCCCACTTACTTCTCTCGAGAGAAACTCTTTCTCCAGAAAGGACCCGTTCTTGCCAACAAAGATCTTGCCTTCGGATCTGAGGTAGAAGGTATACCCAATGGTTTCCTTAGGGTATCCTATGAAGACACATTTTTCCGACTTGGGCTCGAGCTTTTCAGGTTGAAGTTTCTTGACATAAGCATCGCATCCCCAACTTTTAGAAACGACAGCTTAGGTTTCTTCCCAAACCATAATTCATACGGTGTCGTCTCAACGGATTTAGACGGTGCCCTATTTAAAGTGAATGTAGCTGTCTCTAGAGCGTATCCCCAAAATGATAGCGGTAAATCGGTGAGTGACATCATAGACCGCACCATATCCAATAGAGTGCGATTACAACGTTCGGACACACCGTTACGCTGAGGTGTTCCAAGCGGCGTGAGTTGTGAAACGATTCCACAATTCCTTAAGTGCATACCAAATTCGTGACTTAAATATTCTCCCCCACGATCTGATCATAAGAATTTTGTTTTTCGGTCACGTTGATTCTCTGCCTCATTCTGAAATTCCTTGAACTTTTCAAAGGTCTCAGACTTGTGTTTCATCAAGTAGACATACCCATATCTACTTAAGTCATCAGGGAGAGTGAGAACATAACGATAGCCTCCGCGAGCCTCAACGCTCATTGGACCGCACACATCAGTATGTATGATTTCCAATAAGTTGGTTGCTCGCTCCATTGTTCCGGAGAACAGAGTCTTGGTCATTTTGCCCATGAGGCATGGTTCGCATGTGTCAAATGATTCGTAATCAAGAGACTCCAAAAGTCCATCATCATGGAGCTTCTTCATGTGTTTGACACCAATGTGACCAAGGCGGCAGTGCCACAAGTATGTCGGACTATCGTTATCAACCTTACATCTTTTGGTATTCACACTATGAATATGTGTAACATCACGTTCGAGATTCATTAAGAAAAAACCATTGACCAATGGGGCATGACCATAAAACATATCTCTCATATAAATAGAACAACCATTATTCTCAGATTTAAATGAGTAGCCATCTCGTATTAAACGAGATCCATATACAATGTGCATGCTCAAAGATGGCACTAAATAACAATTATTGAGGTTTAAAACTAATCCCGTAGGTAAATGTAGAGGTAGCGTGCCGACGTCGATCACATCGACCTTGGAACCATTCCCGACGCGCATCGTCACCTCGCCCTTCGCCGATCTCGCTTATTCCGCAGCTCTGTTTTGAGTTACAAATATGAGCAACCACACGGTATCAAATACCGGGAGCTACTACGAGTCTTGGTAAGGTACACATCAATTACATGTATATCACATATACCTTTGGTGTTGCCGGCCTTCTTGTCCGCTAAGTACTTGGGGCAGTTCCGCTTGCGATGTCCGCTTCCTTGCAATAAAAGCACTCGATCCACGAGGTTTGGGTCCATGTTTTGGCTTCTTCCGGCAAGCGGCTTACGGGCGCGGCAACTCCTTGTCGTCCTTCTTGAAGTTCTTCTTACCCTTGCCTTTCTTGAAACTAGTGGTTTTATTGACCATCAACACTTGATGTTCCTTTTGATCTCCACCTCCGCTGATTTCAGCATTGAAAATACCTCGAGATTGGTTTCACCATCCCCGCATATTGTAGTTCATCACAAAGCTCTTGTAGCTAGGTGGGAGCGGCGGAGGATTCTGTCAATGACCGCGTCATTCGGGAGATTAACTCCCGGTGAGACAAGCGGTTGTGCAACCCGGACATTTTGAGTATGTGCTCATTGGTGAACCATTCTCCTCCATCTTACAAGCTGTAGAACTTGTCGGAGAATTCATATCTCTCGACCGGGCATGAGCTTGGAAAACCATTTTAGCTCTTGGAACATCTCATATGCTCTGTGCTGCTCAAAACACTTTTGGAGCCCGGTTCTAAGCTGTAAAGCATGCCGCCTTGAACCAGGGAGTAATCATCACTACACGGCGCCGGCGTTCATAACGTCTTGAGTTCTTTGGGAAAGCAGGTGCTTCACCTAGTAGTGCATCTAGGACATATGCTTTCTTGGCAGCTATGAGGATGATCCTCAAGTTCCGGACCCGATCCAGTATAGTTGCTACCATCGTCTTTCAGCTTGGTTTTCTCTAGGAACGCGTTGAAGTTGAGGACAACATTAGCGTGGGCCATTTGATCTACAAGACATATTGCAAAGATTTTAGACTAAGTTCATGACAATTAAGTTCATCTAATCAAATTATTTAATGAACTCCCACTCAGATAGACATCCCTCTAGTCATATAAGTGATGCATGATCCGAGTCAACTAGGCTGTGTCTGATCATCACGTGAGATGGACTAGTCATCATCGGTGAACATCTTCATGTTGATCGTATCTTCTATACGACTCATGTTCGACCTTTCGGTCTCTTGCGTTACGAGGCCATGTCTGTACATGCTAGGCTCGTCAAGTCAACCTAAGTGTTTTGCATGTGTAAATCTGGCTTACACCCATTGTATGTGAACGTTAGAATCTATCACACCCGATCATCACGTGGTGCTTCGAGACAACGAACTTTCACAACAGCGCACAGTTAGGGGGAAAACTTTATTGAAATTATTATGAGGGATCATCTTATTTGTGCTACCGTCGTTCTAAGCAAATAAGATGTAAAACATGATAAACATCACATGCAATCAAATAGTGACATGATATGGCCAATATCATTTTTGCTCCTTTTGATCTCCATCTTCGGGGAGCCAGGATCATCATCGTCACCGGCATGACACCATGATCTACATCATCATGATCTCCATCATCGTGTCTTCATGAAGTTGTCACGTCAATGATTACTTCTACTACTATGGCTAACGGTTTAGCAATAAAGTAAAGTAATTACATGGCATTATTCAATGACACGCAGGTCATACAATAATTAAGACAACTCCTATGGCTCCTGCCGGTTGTCATACTCGTCGACATGCAAGTCGTGATTCCTATTACAAGAACATGATCAATCTCATACATCACATATATATCATTCATCACATCCTTTTGGCCATATCACATCACACGACATATGCTGCAAAAACAAGTTAGACGTCCTCTAATTGTTGTTGCATGTTTTTACGTGGCTGCTATAGGTTTCTAGCAAGAACGTTTCTTACCTATGCCAAAACCACAACGTGATATGCCAATTGCTATTTACCCTTCATAAGGACCCTTTTCATCGAATCCGATCCGACTAAAGTGGGAGAGCGGACACCGCTAGCCACCTTATGCAACTAGTGCATGTCGATCGGTGGAACACATCTCACGTAAGCGTCGTGTAAGGTCGGTCCAGGCCGCTTCATCCCACGATGCCGCCGAAACAAGATAAGACTAGTAGTGGCAAGTAAATTGACAAAATCGACGCCCACAACAAACTTGTGTTCTACTCGTGCATAGAAACTACTCATAGACCTAGCTCATGATGCCACTGTTGGGGATCGTTGCAGAAATTAAAAAAATTCTACGCATCACCAAGATCAATCTATGGAGTAACTAGCAACGAGAGAGAGGGGAGTGCATCTTCATATCCTTGAAGATCGCAAGTTGGAAGCATTGCAAGAACGTGGATGAGGGAGTCGTACTCGAAAGCGATTCAGATCACGGTGAACTCTGATCTAAGCGCCGAACAACGGCACCTCCGCGTTTAACACACGTGCAGCCCAGTGGCGTCTCCCACGCCTTGATCCAGCAAGGAGGAGGGAGAGGCTGAGGAGGAGGGCTCCAACAGCAGCACGACGGCGTGGTGGTGATGGAGTGGCAGTTCTCCGGCAGGGCTTCGCGAAGCACTTGCGGAGGAGGAGATGTGTTGGGAGGGGAGGGGATGTGCCTTGGATGTGGTGCTGCAGCCCTCCCCTCGCCCCTCTATTTATAGGAGAAGGGGGAAGGGGGGCCGGCCCCTACAGATGGGATCTAGGGGGGGTTGCGCCAAGCAAGGGAGGCGCCCCCCCTTAGGGTTCCCCCCAACCCTAGGCGCATGGGCCCTAGGGGGGTTGCGCCCAGCCCTCCAAGGTGCTGGTTCCCTTCCCTCTACAGCCCATAAGGCCCTCCGGGACAGGTGGCCCCTCCTGATGGACCCCCGGAACCCCTCCGGTGGCCCCGGTACAATACCGGTATGCTCCCGAACATTTCCGGTGACCGTATAACAACTTTCCATACATAAATCTTCACCTTCGGACCATTTCGGAACTCCTCGTGATGTCCGAGATCTCATCCGGGACTTTGAACAACATTCGGTAATCACATACATATCTTCCTTATAACCCTAGCGTCATCGAACCTTAAGTGTGTAGAGCCTACGGGTTCGGGAATCATCCAGACATGACCGAGACAGCTCTCCGGCCAATAACCAACAGCGGGATCTGGATACCGATGTTGGTTCCCACATGTTCCACGATGATCTCACCGGATGAACCACAATGTCGAGGATTCAAGTAATCTCGTATACAATTCCCTTTGTCAATCTGTACGTTACTTGCCCGAGATTCGATCGTCGGTATCCCAATACCTCGTTCAATCTCGTTACCGGCAAGTCACTTTACTCGTTCCGTAATGCATGATCCCATGACCAACTACTTGGTCACATTGAGCTCATTATGATGATGCATTACCGAGTGGGCCCAGAGATACCTCTTCGTCATATGGAGTGACAAATCCCAATCTCGATTTGTGCCAACCCAACATACACTTTCGGAGATACCTGTAGTGCACCTTTATAGTCACCCAGTTACGTTGTGACGTTTGGCACACCCAAAGCACTCCTCCGATATCCGGGAGTTACACAATCTCATGGTCTAAGGAAATGATACTTGACATTAGAAAAGCTCTAGCAAAACGAACTACACGATCTTGTGATATGCTTAGGATTGGGTCTTGTCCATCACATCATTCTCCCAATGATGTGATCCCGTTATCAATGACATCCAATGTCCATGATCAGGAAACCATGACCATCTGTTGATCAACGAGCTAGTCAACTAGAGGCTCACTAGGGACTTGTTGTGGTCTATGTATTCACACATGTATTACGGATTCCGAATAACAAAATTATAGGATGAATGATAGACTATTATCATGAACAAGGAAATATAATAATAACCATTTTATTATTGCCTCTAGGGCATATTTCCAACACCCGAGGACACCAATCATGTGTTCTTTCGATGCCCGCTGGCTAGGTTTGCGTGGAGTGCAGTCCGGTCCACGGCGGGTGTCCAATGGGACCCGCGATCGTCTGCCGAGCTAACTCAGTTATTAGATGCGATCCAGGGACCTGCTAAGCGAGCTATGTGGAGTTGTGTAGGGGCACTACTCTGGGCTTTGTGGCTAACTAGAAATAAGCTTACCATCGAGGGATGTTTTCCTTCACATCCGGCTAATATTATCTACAAATGCAATCTCTTCGCGCAGCAGTGGAGTCCGTTGGGGAGGCGCAAGGATGCTGAGCTGATCAAGACTGCCCAAGACCGTCTGCTGCAAGTGTATGTGCTGGCTAGGGAGCCTTCAGCCACGGTCTAGGACGTGGTCCCTTTTGCGGCTTGACGAGCCTGCGCGCTCTGTACGGGTTTTGCCTTGTAATCTGTTTATTGGATCGTTTAAACTTCCGCCTGAACTTCAGTGTTTTCATCCTAGCTAGGGCCGGTCTGGATTTTGGTGATGTTCCAAGTCTTCTGTCATGCTACGCTGCCTGTTGTGGGCTTTATTAAGTTAAAGCCGGACGCATCTAGCATCTTCGTTCTAAAAAAGAACAATGGAACAAGGAAGAACCTACTGAATTCACTGATAGAAATTTTTACCACATCAAAAATATGGAAGAATTCAGAAACGTAATAAAAGAAAACGTAAGCCTATAGAACAACTTAAGACTGAAAGTGTAGACTTTTTACTCTTTACCAATAGGAAGGTGAATTTTACGAAGCACTGAATAGATTTAAGCATCATCAAGAGGGCTATTATAAGAACATTAGTAGATGCCCCTATCAAATGAGAAAATTATATCCTACTTATTGAAAGTACTAGATGAATTAGGTCATGCTGTGAAAAATCTCGATGCAGACACGGTGTCGTGGCACCTCACCGCCTCGCACCAATTCTCCGTTAAGTTGCTTTATGTTAAACTTAAGCAAGCGTGACGCTTGAGATAGCTAGAGGGTTATGGAAGGCTAGATTGCCACTTAAAGTTAAGATCTTCTTATTGGAAATGTTTCAAAACCGTCTTCCAACCTCTATTGAAACCTCTAAACGAACCCTCTAACGGGGACTGCACGGTATGTGCGACCCCCGAAGATTCCAATCATGTCTTATTTCACCGTCCTTTAGCTTGTTTTGTATGGAGCGTGGTTAGGGGAGCCACTCGCACCACGTGGAATCCTGCTTCAGGAGCTGATTTGCTTTTGTTAGAAGAGAGAGAGAGGGATTGGTGGAATAGTTTGATTGTATTGCTTGAGCCTCGTGGGCATATATAGGAGTACATGATCAACTTGGAGTACAAGACAAGCCAGAATAATTCCTAGTCTATCTTATGTTTCCTAACTAATCACGATACTCAACATCCCCCAGATCCAGCAGTGGCGACGCAGAGCGGTGAGGCGGAGAAGAATCGAAGGCAAGCCGACGGACACCCCCCACAGTCGTAACGGTCGGCGCGATCGCGAGTCGTGGCTGGAGTGAAACCAACGAGGTTGCTCAAGCGGCGGTAGCCCTTTGTGCCGCTTTGTCGATGTAGCCGAGGCGTGGGTGGTGGAGCCGTGGTCGAGGTAGCCGTGCGAAGAATGCCGTGGTCGATGTCGGTCGGGTAGCGGTGTCGAGAAGTCGTCGTGGAGCAGCGAGCGCAAAGGCGCCGAGTTAGCATGGGCGCAGTGGTGTCGAAGTCGTGGTGCGCCGGAAAGGAGATGTTGTTGACGACGCGTCGTGACGGGTTTGCCAAACCCGGGGACACATCGTAGACGAAGGCATGCACCGGTGTTGCCAGCACCGGGTATGCGTGAAGCAGACGAAGACGAAGTTGACGAAGCGCCGACCAGGCTTGCGAGCCCGGGACACGTCGTGGATGAAGGCACGATCGGTGTTGCCAGCACCGGGCATGCGTGAGCGAGGACCTGCACGGGCTGTACGCCATGTCGGAGAAGTCGGAGAGGCAGCGAGAGAAGGACTCGGCGGCGGTTGCGGCGCCAATCGACGCTGGGGCCAATGTCGCCAGCGGTTGTCGGAGTAGATAAGCGGTCGGGTAGATAACGGCGACGCTGGCGGCGAGCTTGTGCTGGAGCGAAGACGAAGGGGTGGACGGGCGGCGGCGGCTAAAATGGCGGCGGCGGCTAAAGAAAGCGGCAGCGGCGCTCGCGGCGGCGGCGGCAACTAGGTTAGGAAGCGCGGCGGCGGTGCTCGAAGTAAGCGAAGAACCACGACAGCGTGGCGAACCGGCGTGGGCGGTGGCGTTCCGCGCCAAGGAAAACGGCGCGGCGATACCACGTGAGGTCGGCGGGGTGACGGCGGAGCGGACCGCTGGCCGCGGCGCTATGACCGAAAAGCGGCAGCAGCGGCAGAAAGCGGTCGGGCGGCGGCGGAAAACCTCGGGCGGCGGCGGGGACGCGGGCGCGACGCTGCGGCTCGAAGCGGGCGCAGCGCGTTCGCGAGTCGGTGCAACCGCTGGAAGGCCTCGGGGCGGCGGCGTGGACGCGTGCACACTCGCTACGCTTCGACCCGACGACGCAGCGCGGCGGCGCGAGGGTCGGTGCAGCCGGGGCGGCTCGAGCGGGCGGCCCCGGGCGGCGATGTCTGCGGGCCGCTGCACTACGACAAAGGCGGCGCAGCGTGACGCTGGTCGGTGCAGCTGTGAGGAGAACCACGTGGCGGCGGCGCTGCGGCCGACGGGCGGCAGCGGCAGCCCGATGCTCGATCGGTGGAGAGCGCGCTGAACTCGGGGCGATCTTCACGGGACTGCGGTAGCGTAACCAACGGGCCAGTCGGTCGTGCGGCGTAGATGAGGTGGATCGCGGCGGGCGGGTGATCAATCTGATCGCGCGAGGTCGGGACGCCGCTCGATGGAGGAGTGGTGGCGGCGGAGTCGGGATGAGGCGGCGGCGACAGACGGCGGAGACGTCGGCCGGCACCGGGCTGCCAAAACAGCGCCGACGCCGGCAGCGAGGCCCGAACGACCAACGGAGCAGCGGCGCCGAGTTGAGGCGGCCGGCGAGCTGATGCGGCCGTGGGCGAGGCGGCGAGTAGACCGCCGAGCCGCCGTGCGACGCGGCGAGGCGGGTGGCGTGGATCGATGGGCGGGCGGCGCGGCGTCGGCTATGATTGGCCGACGCATGGCGCGAGGCCGCCGGGTCGCGGCGATGCGGTGTGTCGGTCGGTGCGCAGGCGCGACGACGGCCGCGTGAGCGGCAAGCGGACCGGACGCATGGACGGCGGCTGGCGGACGGGCCGCCTCGTGTGCGTGGCCACCGGGTCGGAGAGAGGCGGCTGGTCGCGCGGGTCGGAGTAAGCGCCGAGGATCGGCGGCGGTGGGCGGCGCAAACCGGATCACATAGACCGGAAAACCAAAAAGTAGACACCGATCAAAGGCGGCCGGAGAGAGAAAACCGGATCAAAGGATCGGGAAAAAGACTCTCTAGGGTAGCGGCCAACACGGCCGTGGACGAACCCTAAATGCTGGCGGTATGACCCCGGCGGCGGTCATGGAGGTCGACCGCCCGAGGCGGCGCAAGAAAATCTTGAAGCGGCGGCTAGGGTTTAGGATCGACTTGCGATAGATACCATGTTAGAAGAGAGAGAGGGATTGGTGGAATAGTTTGATTGTATTGCTTGAGCCTCGTGGGCATATATATAGGAGTACATGATCAACTTGGAGTACAAGACAAGCCAGAATAATTCCTAGTCTATCTTATGTTTCCTAACTAATCACGATACTCAACAGCTTTGTATCCTCTCTTCTCAGAGCGGATCAGACAAGCCTGTCCTATGGCATTGTGTTGGGGCACTGTTGTTGGCCTTATGGCACTTCCGTAACCACCCGGATGACTGTATTTTCAAATGCATTCTCTTCTTACAGCAGTGGACTTCATTGGGGAAGTGTCCGGATGCTAAAGTCATGCCGCAAGTGGTGGACAAGCTTCGCCACATTCATAACATTGCACGATCCCCCCAAGATGTTGGCTAAGGCAGCGGTCTCATTTTTGGATGTTCTTTCGAGCATGCGTGCTCTTTATTTTAGCTTGTTGGCCATGTACCCCACCATTAAAACTTGTTTCTCTCATTTATTCGTTAAGACCCTTGTTACTTTGTCTTGTTTGTGGGCTTTATTAATTTAAAGCCGGATGCTCCTTGCATCTTCGTTCTTAAAAAAGCTAATCTGTTAACTCTGTTAGTTCATGATTGACAATTACAAGTTATTGTTTTCAGCTTATGAACCAATATCTCTTGAGCACTGGTTGATGCCTTGTTTTTGTTGCACTTCCGAGTTTTCTGTTCTTAAACTTAAGATGCACTAATTCTGAGGAAGTATCTTATCAAAAGACTGTTGCTCTACACGATTAATGAAGTAAGAGCTAACTGACAAACTTTCACTCACAAAATGATCCACGCTGATGGCAATACCTGCTATATTTGTTGACTTCTATACTCGTTCATTGTACTTATCCCTGTTTCATTATTTTCTTAATATTAGAAGGCCAGTCGAAATGCCTGAAATTCAGTCAGCTAGAAGTATTAACAATTGTGGTCATAACTACTGGTACTTACAATAATAAACAATGGCCTAAAATTGGCAAAAGTCTTTGATTGATCAAGTTGCTGTCATCACTCCGTTGAACATGAATATTCGCCTACTTATTTATACCCTTGAATGTTCGGGTTGCAACTGGAATAAGTCAGCAAATCAAGAAGAAGAAGAAGCACCATGACGATTGGGGGCTCTGTGGACTGGAGGGGAAACCCCATCGACAGAGAGGTGCATGGAGGAGTCA
The DNA here is from genome assembly GCA_021437245.1 of Aegilops speltoides. NCBI lineage: Eukaryota > Viridiplantae > Streptophyta > Magnoliopsida > Poales > Poaceae > Aegilops > Aegilops speltoides. The sequence continues at coordinate 409,179,039 of CM038142.1, forward strand.
GAGCAGCATGGTTCATGTATGGTAAGTTCTCATTTTGCAGATAACCCAGTTTCCCTTAACTTTCAAGCTTCTGCTCCAAGTTCGAAAGTTTTAAGCAGTTTTGCTCCTTGTTTCTCCTTGCAGTTGCGAACGTGGTAATGAACATGGTTATTGTCCCAAACCTGCTGAATCTGGTTACCTATCTCCATGGAACAATGCATATGGGCGTCTCTGGCTCTGCAACTACTGTCACCAATCTTGTTGGTGCTACATGCGGGTTTGCATTAGTAGGAGCTTTCCTCTCAGACTCTTACATCATGCGCTCCAGAACTGTACTCATCTTTGGCCCATTGATGTTTCTGGTAATATGCCTGCTTGCCTGTCAACTGTCTATTGGATTCCTATTATTATGCAAGGAAAATATTCTTTCTTTATTTACATATATTCGCATGTCATCTACTACAATGAGAACCTGCCAACAATAGAGGAAGAGGAACGACTCAATGAAACCTAATATCACAGGTCACTGCAAAAAGAATGAGAAAATTTTTTATTCTCTGTCTGAAAGGTTGAAAGTATGTGTCTCTGTCTGAAGTACTTCTCCAAAGCTAAAATTCAACTGTGATACGTACATATAAGACGATTTTGGATTTGAATAATTTTAAAAAGCATTGTTTGTTGAGGATGGACTTCTCGAAGTACCTATCTAGAACAGTGATATTTTATCGCGAAAAAAGGAAATCAAAAACCTTGAACAGCCATATGCTGCTAACTTTAACTTAACTTGTCATGTCTTAATAGCGATATGCTATTAAGACTTTTCATGTCTAAGTTTGACGCTGACAACGATATGCTTTTAACTTTGATTTAATACAGTTTAATATCTGACACTGATAGGTACATACTCTGGCATATCCTTTGACCATAAAATCCACTTACATTGGAGTTGAACATGTCTGCTGTAAAAAGTCTCGCATTGCATCCGCTTCTAAGACTTGCATTAATTTCATTCATAATATTTGTTTGTGGAAAACCGTGACTAGTTTTGGAAGTATATGATGCTAACACAATTTACTTTTCAGCCAATGCAATCTCTTAAAAACAATATCCCTGATTGCAGAATAAAGTTTAAGCTGTAAACCACATTACTTCTCCTCACTTAACTGTCCACTGCCTGACTTTGTAGGCAATTATATATGATATTAGCCATTAGTTTATTACAGTATAATTAAACATTTACGTATGTGCGCAGGGCTATGGGTTGCTCACCCTACAGGCATACCTACCCTCGCTCCATCCTGCGCCTTGCAACATTGAAGCAGACCTAAGCAGCTGCAAGGAGGTCCATGGCCGGAATGCCACCTTGTTGTACGCAGCCTTGTACATCAGTGCATTTGGCGATGGCTGTATACGTACATGCTTACCATCCCTCGGAGCAGACCAGTTTGACCGTAAAGATCCTTCCGAGTCCCGCCAGCAGTCCAGCTTCTTCAACTGGTACACCTTCGGGATCTCCCTTGGAGGCTTCATCGGGCTGATCCTCATAGTGTGGCTCCAGAACTACAAGGGGTGGGACGTCGGGCTTGGGGCGTGCGCCATCTTGGTTCTGTTTGGGTTGCTCGTTGTTGCTGCTGGTCTCCCTTTCTACCGCAACCAAGTGCCGGAAGGAAGCCCTCTTACTCGAATACTGCAGGTTGTGCTACTGCTACGTACTTGCTGACTTAAAATAAAATAAAATGCCATGTCAATTCTCACCAAAATTTAATTAAAATTTTGCCTCCCCAGGTTCTTGTGGTTGCATTAAGGAACAGGAAGCTTGAACTTCCTGAGAAGCTGGAAGAAGCAGAGGATAACCGTACTGGGACCGGGACAGGGTTTGTCCAAGTACCACTTCAAAAAAGTCTGAAGTAAGATTTGGTGAAATAATACCATTTTACATACTCCCTTCGTCCGAAAAAGTTAGTGCTATCCATTTGAGGGACAAGCTTTTTCGGACCGAGGGAGTACTAGAGATGTTTAGTTGTATTCCCTATTGCAAACTCTTTCATTCATCTGGACAGATTCCTCGACAAAGCTTGCATCCACCACGGCAAAGACGGGGACTGGTCAGTTTGCAGTGCGACGAAGGTCGAGGAGACGAAGATCGTGCTCCGCGTGCTCCCTCTCTTCTTCAGCTCCATGATCGCGTACGTATCCAACACGATCGTCTTCACGTTCACGGTGCAGCAAGGTGGCATGACCAACACAAGTCTGGGCAAGATCCACGTCTCCCCTGCGACGCTCTTCATCATCCCCATCACATTCCAGCTGATAATGCTGGCCGTCTATGACCAGTTCATCGTGCCGCTCCTGCGAAAGCGCACGGGCTACGTCGGCGGCATCACTCATCTGCAGCGCATCGCCATAGGCTTCGCCTCCATGATACTCGCCGCGGTCATCGCAGCGGTCGTCGAGAGAAAAAGGAAGGAGGCGGTAGTGCAGATGTCCCTGTTCTGGCTCGCGCCTCAGTTCTTCCTGCTTGGCGTGGCAGACGTGACGTCGTTCACCGGACTCCTGGAGTTCTTCAACAGCGAGGCGCCACGGGGCATGAAGTCTATTGCCACGGGGTTGTTCTGGTGTGAGCTCGGGCTCGCATCGTTGATGGCCACATTCCTGGTGGAAATCGTGAACAGGGCCACGAGGCACGGGCAGCAGGGAGGCTGGCTCGAGGGGAAAAGCTTGAACAGCAGCCGTCTTGACCTGTTCTACTGGGTTGTGGCTGTTGTTGGGTTGCTTGGCTTCTTGAACTACCTTTATTGGGCGAAGAAGTATGTATACCAGCACAATCCACGCATCGCTGAGCCATCGGTTGACGAGGATCCACGATGCAATTGATTACGGATGACTTCTTCGGTAGGCCTCCTTTAAGAAGTGTAAGACTTTTGATGCAAATCGTAATCGACCGTGGAGATTGGAACTTACCTTTGATGAAAGAAGAAATTGTGGTCGTAATAGAGCATCTCTAGCGGATCATGTAAAAATGATCAAACCTATAAATCTAGAGAGAAATATGCACCAAATAGATCTCACAAATGGCGGATCCCATAATTTTTTTTACAGGTTCCGTATATTAGAGCAACCATACCTCATATATGAAGTTTTCAAGCCGTTTTTAAACCGATCAACGCGAGAGCAGGGGTCTTGCGACGCCTCGCAAGCAGCAAGCAGGTGGGGAAGCTCGGCAGCGGCCGGCCGGAGCATCACCGGTGCACGCGGCGAGCCAGAGCGGCTCCAGAGCGCGCCGGAGCAGGCGGCTCGCCGGAGCGGTGGCGTTCTGGCTGGCCAGAGTTCGAGTTTGTCTATGCTTACATCCCGGGGAAGAAGAAACGTGGAGAGAAAAAAAAACTTTTGGTTACAGTTTACGAGATCTGTTTCGGCCGATGCCTCGCGGTACCACAAATTCGTTTTACAGGACATGTATGTTGTTTTTACAAGACGTGTTTTTGCTGGATCTTCTAGCATACCCCCTTCTCTATAATTTCAAAACGTATCCCCTATCATACAAAACTACTTTTTAGGGAATAAACTTTTCTTTATCTAGCAAATCCTAATCCCCCAAAAATTTATGCCCATTCATCCAACCGTTTTCAAACTTATCACGACATATAAAACCAAAACTTGAGAATTCAAGACCACACAATTCAAATACATATCAAATTTAATGCTTTCAAACTTAACCATTCAAATTCAAATAGAACATACGATCCATAGCAATTAAGAATCAAAATAAACATGATAAAGGCACAAGAATCAAGTGATATGAATTCGCCAGTGGTGCTCGTTAAGATTTTGTTGAAGTTGGTTGTGAGCTTCTCGGTTCTCGATCATTCGGTGTACTTGAAGGAATGCTTCGATCATGTTTGGATGATCGGAGCCGCCGCTCCACCATCCCACCAGAAAAACAAAAGCCACAAGGGCCAACCAGACCTTGTCCCCAAAAATGACACCTCCAAGAAAGATAAACGACGTCAAGAAAATGCCGCCGCCATCCGATCCAGCAAACTAAATCTGGGTTTTCACCTGAAAGAAGAGATCACATCGGTTGGAGGTGAGTCGGGGCTCCTCGACGATGCCATGAGATGGAAATGGTGCAGCACGGCCAAGGGCACAACACCAGATCCACCTTGACCCGGAGCCTCTGCCGCACACACGGTCGGAGCTGGCAGAGCACACACCACCCCGGAGGCCAAGGATCACTCCCCCACGACCGCTGCATCACATTCACCTACATGGCACCGCCGTCTAAGAGCTGTAGCACGCCGCCACCACCGATCTCGACAAATCGGATGTGCAGCCGCAACAGCCACATGCTTGGGCAGCACCACCGACAGATCCCGCATCCATGCGCCAGATCCGCAGCAGCGCGCCCCAGCACCGCTCCACACGACCCCCAACAAGGGAGGAGGTGAGAAGCTACGCCGCCACAATGCCCGATGTCGTCGCCCTGGCTTGCCTGTGTTGGCGAGACACCGCCGCCGCTAGTTGCATAGCTTCGTCCAAGGCTGCCACAAGATCCGTTTGAAGTATCATGTAGCTTCATGTGTTTCACATTTATGTGAACTAAGCGACTATCAGAAATAGGTTGGGTTCACTTAGGGCTCATTTGGTTACAGGGTTCCTCCCGGGATCCCTGCCTCTTCCCTGGGTGGAGAAACCACGGGCTGAATCAGTCCTGAGAAACCCACCGCTACATTTGGATGTCCACGAGATTGGGACACCCCCGCCCCTTCCACGACCTTTCCCGGGGAAAGGCTTCCACGCCTCGAGAGGTAGCAGAGGAAACCCCCGCTCGCTCCCATGAAAAACTGGCGACGGGGCTGGAAGCGAGGTCCCCCCATCCTCCAGCGGCTGTAACAGAAACTTCCCCAGCTGTTGGTGTGGAATCCCATGTGCAGGATTTTTTAGGGGTAAAATCAGACTTTATTCATCAAATATCATAAAATGTGGGATAGAGTTTGAATCATGGGATTGGCCAAACCAAACGTGAGGCTCGTTGGCCACGCCGCGGCCTCGTCTCTGCAGGCAATTTCGTGCCCGCCCGGGCCACTCCCACCTTGGCATCCGAGCGCTGCTCTCTCTCTCTCTCTCTTCCAGTTTATTTCAAATTCATTTTTCCCATAGTTGATTCACACCAAAATGCAATTTACGATGGGTGCAAAGCAGTAAAACATTTGATTCAAATATATCGAACAACAGTTGTTGTCCGTGGCTTATTTCCTTTTTCTCGACAACACTGCTCTGGCCATCGAGGAGGTACCCACTCGGTACGTATTAGTCGTATCCATTACACGGCAGCGTTGCTTTACTTAGCTCCCAGCAATTCACTTACTTAGCTTTATTCTATTAAGATCGGACGATCATCACATTTCAGTCCTGGGAGTTGAGGCAGGTGCACCCGCGTCGCCTATGGGGTGCGGTTGCTCCCCACGGGCTTGCCGCCGGACGCCTCCGCGTCTGCGGCGCCACTGCTCGCCACCGTGCACGGCCCCGACTGGCACCCGGCGCCGCAGTAGTCTGGGCCCGTGCCGCAGTAACCCCACTGGCTGCAGCACATGTCCGCCGGGCAGCCGCAGTTCTGCGCGACCGCCGGACCGGCGGCGGACAGGAGGAGCACTGCCAGCCCGAGTGCCAGGAACGTCGCAGCGAGCGGCATCGCTAGCTTTGCCATCTGTGCTTGATAAGTGACCGGGTAACTGGTTAAGGTCCTGCTGTTGTGTGGCACAGCTATTTGAGGTGGAGGAAGTTCCGCCTGGGGTGGTGGTTTATATAAGAGAGTTCGATAGCAGAAAAGGAAATACGATGGGCAGGGTTTCATCACAGGATGAGATTACGCTTGGACGTTACACATATGCAAAGGATGACGCGCATCTTATCTCGGTTTGTTAGCCATGTATAGGCACAACTGCAGCGGCCACGCACGGCCAACAGTGATGACGCCCCCGGTCCAGAACGGTGGCTGCTGACCCGGCTATCTAAAAATGTCTATTTATCAAAGGCATTTTTCTGTTCATAGGATAGGAGGTGAAATGATATGTATCTTAATTTTTATAGGGAAAGACATGGAATTCGAGGATGCATGTGCTCTCTGTGATCAAGAGGAGGAGACCATGCAGCACCTCCTTGCTGGCTGCTCTTTCTCTCGCCAAGTGTGGCACGAGATTCTCGCCAAGTGTGGCTCTTTGTTGAATCGAAACAGTTCACAACATTAAAAATTAATGTTTATAGATTCAAAAATAGTTTCTGAATTGCAAAAAATATTCAAAATTTGAAAATTGTTCTTGAATTTGAAAAAAATCTTGTGAACTTGAAAGACCTCATCAGTTACAAACGATTCATTAGTTTCAAAAAGTTTTGTATTTGAAAAATGGGAAAAAATATAAAGAAAGAAAAACCGAAAGAAAAAGAGAAGGGAAAAAAGGCCGGTTCAGGGAAGGCCCTAGAAACTTCCCAAAACCAGCCGGTGGGAAACCTAAATTGGGCCGGACCAGTTGAAGTAGGGCTCGCAGCTGGGGTACCCGTGACAACGCTATCCCGTGATCAATGCGCTAAATAGGAGCCGCGACTTGCAAGGGCGTGTAGAACGAGGCGTCCCTATATCTCGCCTTCAGCGAGTCCACCTTCAGAACCACTGAAGGGCAACCGAGATGGGCAGGCCGACGCGAGCGGCAGGCCACGAGATCTTTTTACTTTTTATTTTTGTTTTCTATTTTAGTTTTTTCCTTTATTTTTGTACTCTTGTTTATAATTTAACATATTATAAATATAGATATTAAAAAAACACTCTATAAAAACATTTCAAAAATGTTGAACAAGTATTCAAAAATATTGAATGATTATTTGAATAATGTTGAACAAGTATTTGAAAATGTTTAATAATATTTAAAAAATGAACAAATATTTGAAAAATAATGAACAAGCGTTCTTAAAATGTTTGAACGTATATACAAAAAATGTTGATCACTTATTAATGATGAATTTTTTGATCATTTGTATAAAAATGTTAATCAAGCATTTGAAAAAAATGTTAAACAAGTATTTTAAAACATTAATCAAGTATTTGGGAAATTTTAAGTGTGCATAGAAATATATTGACCATGTATTAAATAAATGATGAAAAAATAGATCATGTACACATAAAAATGTTAATCAAGCATTTGAAAAAGAGTTGAACAAGTGCTTGCAAAATGTTAATCAAATGTTTGGAAAATGTTAAATTGTATAGACAAAATGTTATTCAAAAACATGTTAATTTTTATTTGAAAAACTATTAATCAAGAATTTGATAATGTTGTTAAAACTGTATACAAGAACTGTTGACCATGTATTAAAAAAAGTAAAAATGTGTAGAAAAAATGTTGACCATGTATTAGAAAAATGTTAATCTTGTATTTGAAAAATGTTAAAACTATGTATAGAAAAAATGTTGACCATGTAATTCCGAAATGTATGATTTGTATTGGAAAGATGTTAGACATGTATTAGAATTTTTTTGGACTAATAAACAAAGAAAACCAAAAATAGAAACACAATTAATAAGAGAAAATGTAAAATAACAAAGAAGAAACAAAATGCAAAACTGAAGAAAAACGGAGAAGGAAAAATAAAATAAAATAAACCCAAAGAAAACGGCTAAAGTAGTCTCAAGGACGCGCCCCTAGTTCTTACCACGAAAGGAAATTGGGCGCAGTGGCTAGCGCAGCGCGCGATCTGGTGGAGACTAGGGATTGATCCCTCCTTTCTCGCATCCTCTGCTCTTTTTACGACTAAACGCGCATGAATGGGGCGGCCCAATACAGCACGAGGGGGTGGGGAGCTTCAGGGAGAGCTGCGACTTGTCTCACTTAATGCGATAAATAGTCGTCGCGGTGCAGGTCAACCCCTCTCCCTCCACCTATTAGGCGGCCTAATGCGGCATTATTTTTTCCCTTTAGATATATTTGTCAGTTTTGTTATTGGGTTTTTATGGGCCAACCCATGACTAGTTTTCCCTTTTGGTGCTTTTTATCATTCTTCGTAAAAATATCTGTTTTTTGTGTCTTTCTTTTTTGTTTTTTTTACAACACATGGTATTATAAAACACTTCCTAAATACTTCTGGTAGGAAAATCATGAACCTTTTTGAAAAATCTTGAAGATTTTTAAAGTTTGTTAACATTTTTAAAATCATGAAGATTGTTTAGAATCTTTGTAAACATTTTTGTAATTTTTTTTCACATTTTTACATTTCCTTCAATATATTAAATAGAAAAATATTGTAAAACATAGTGCAACTCATTAGTGGGTTAGATTAGGATCTATCAAATAATTAATACAACAAATCATAGATTAAATGGGCCAACCTATCACAGCAGGGTGTGCTTGGTTCCTAGACCACAAAGTAGGGCATAGAATAAGATTAAGAGGTCTCCAAGCGTCGCATAGTAGCACCAGCCACTTTCAACAACTGGAGTGGTATGTGCTTAAGCCGTCGTGGGAGCCCAACACTCACTCTTGTCCTCCTCTTGGCACAAAACTCATTATGATGCACTTGAAATCATGGGCTACTTTTCTTTTGCGGGGAGAAATCATGAGCTACTAACAACTTACCTTTATGTCTTTTGGGGACAAACACTACATCTACTCGGCCTAGATCTGCAAGGATTTAGGTAGTCTCACATGGATAAATCTAGGCACGGGCAGCCTGACACGGCGGCTTAAACCTAAAGTCGGATGATTAAATTAGGCTTGGGCCCTAAATTTACACAACGGTCAAGCCCAAAAGCCAAAATACCTAAAAAGATGTGATTATTTTTAAAAGAAATGTAGTTATAATTATGCACATATAAATACCCCAAAATTGAAAAGAAAATAGGAAAAAAACGCATTGTTATGTTATTCGGGTCAAGCCAGGTCGTGCTCGAGCTTGGGTTTGGGGCCGGGCTCCGACAAATGCCAGTCTACACCTAACGGCAACAGTGGACCATGTCAAACCTCGCCAACGATGCATTCAATAAAAATAGACATGACTGTGTCAATAATATTACCTCCGTGCTGAATTATTTATAATAGATTTTTTAGATACAGATGTATCTAGGCATGAGTAAACAAGAACACAACTCTTTTTGCTTGTTGATGAGGAAAAAGAGTAGAGCTCGTGAACAGTACTGCTGCAAGGATCTTGGTATGTGCTAGACCACATCCTCACCCTTTATTTCTTGTTTGGACGGCTTTAGACGCGTATGCGCACGCCGAACGTTTATTCTACATAAGCCATGCGTGTTCTCTGCATGTAGATCTCGATCAGGCCCACCCGAAGCACCTAGCAAGTAAGGCTGCTCCCCGGGTCGACGCCGAACTGCTTGCAGTAGGCCCTGTAGTAGCCCGCCCGGGCGTTCATCGCGGCCGCGTTCCCGCCGTTGCACTCGCCGCTGTTGATGGCCCTGGTCGTCGCGCCGAACCCCCGCGGCAGGACCTGCTTCACGTTGTTCATCCAGAACCAGAGCGCCGCCTTGAAGGCCACCTCCGGGTCCTGCGCCACCTTCTCCGGGTTGTTCAGCCCGTCGAACCCCACGCTCTTCCCCGCCGCCCCGTAGTTGTAGTTCCACGTCAGCTGCAGCGGCCCGCGCCCGTAGTACCCCTTCCCCGAGGCGCACGGCCACTGCGTGTACTTCCTGTCGCAGTAGTTCTTGCTCGCCCCGCCGATCTCCTCGATGTAGCACATGTCTGTACACAAGTTATACATACATAGCAAGCATAATTATGGAGGACTAATTCAAGATTAAATTCGTCTTAGTCAGTTGATTGGAGTTGAACTTACGTCCGGTCTCGTGTGTGACGTGGGCGAAGAAGGCGGCTATCTCCCTCTTGCCCTCGTCGCTGGTGCGGCCTTTCCCGAAGTTGGGGTTGGCCCGGGCGGCGCTCAGGAACGACGGCCGCGTGTAAAAGCTCTTGCCGGAGCACCCGTTGCCGGCCCGGGACTTGATCCCGTTAAAGAACGCCTCGGTGACGACGCTCTCCACGGAGGCGCCGGTCCCGCCGCCGCCGCCGCTCCCGGAGCACGGGCCAGACTTACACCCTTGTCCACAGTAGGCGTCGGTAGTGCCGCAATACCCGTACTGGCTGCAGCACTCGTTCGCCCGGCAGCCGCACTTCTGCGCGGCCACCATTCCCGCGGTGGATAGGACCAGTGCTGCTACCCCGAGCGCCAAGAACGGGAGCATCGCCATGGGCGACCTCGCCATTTTGAAATAAGGTTAACGGTGGCCAAACTTGTTCCGCTCTAGCAGCTGCTTGTTTACGAGCTGAGTGTACATGGCAAGGTGGTCGCAGGCGGTTTATATAGGCAGTGGACGTCGATCATTGTGGACGACTTTGGGCGTCAACGTTGGACTAGATCAAACAGACCGTCGGTCAAAGAATCACGCGCGGCTCGTCGACTATCAAGACTTTTCTTTGCCCGTCGGTACACGAGAGTTTGGAAGTTTGCTTGCGTGCCCTGCCCCTGCACGTCGGCACGTCCTTGCACTATACGTGAGTTTGGAAGTTTGTGACCAAATTGCTCGTTCGTCGGGATGATGGGGGATTAATCATTTAACCCCAGCGTGCTTCTCCCTCCAAGCTCGATCTTTTTTCCACTCTCCACGTCGTCGATTCTCGGTAGTGCCCCTACTCGGGTGGTACGTGCACTATGCTCAGTGGTCAATTTTCCTCTTTGCGCGCTCAGTAGTCGATCAGTTATACATGCATGGTCCCCCTAAAAGAAGAAGTTATACATGCATGTTCGGATTTACGGAAGATTCACAGAATGTGGAAAATTATTGATACCCAGCGTACATGCGTGTTCCCCCTCGATCAGTCTAGAAAGGAAGACTTTCATGGCCACCCCACTATGGAAAAGTTGGGTCATTCCACGGTAAATAAGTAATCTCCTGTTTACCCTAGAAAAATATAAGTAGTCTCCTGTTGTCAGAGATTGCAGCGTTGGTGTGGGGGCTTCAATGGGGATCAACCAACTCTACTTATCACGAATTGCCATAGCCCTATACACGTGTAGGTTCAACACTATGAAAGCTCACTCTAATCTTCTTGAGATATTACAATAAATGCAATTCTCAACCATTACTGGTAGGCCTTGAGGTGACCTCCAAACCTTCACAAATTTTTTGGCGATCTGATTGCTATGTGAGAAGCTCCTCGAGAACTTTTACGGTACATCATACTACCCAATATAATGGGTAGTATTTAGTTGATCCAACGGTTGATGTGGATCAAACAAACTATCGATTTAGGGCATATTGGTAATTCTATATGTAGTGCACCAGCTCAAGTCCTCCACCATCCCAACACCGCTGCAATCAGTGTGCACAGAACTACACAAAGTAGCTCGGAGGCATGAGCGGGTGCGACTACAACCCATGTAGCCACTAATCTCTCGGGCCGTCGGAGCGATGAGCTCGTTACTTGCGTGGTTCAAGTGCAAGTGGCGGACCCGTGATCGTAGCCCAAGAGCACAAGTACCTCCTGTCGAGGCTGAGGTGACGAGAACGGCGGCATCGGTGCTGATTATACCTGGCCATGCGCAGCCCGGTCCGGTCGTCCGACCCGACCCGACCCGACGCTCCTCACGGGCCGGGCTTGGGCCTAGATATTGAGCCCGAAGGACGGACGGGCTGGGCCCGGGCTTGTCATATTTACGAGTTAACGAAGAGGCCCGACGGGCTTTTACGTTGACGGCCCAGGCTTGGGCCTGATTTCTAGGCCCGACTCCCAGGCCGGGCTGGGCCGGGCCTGGGCCTGGGATTTCACTGAAGGGCTTGGTCAGGCCCGGCCCAGCCCGAGCGATGGCCAGGTATAGTGCTGATTCAATTCTTCCACGACAACCTTGTATGCTTTGGCCCGACTCCGACGGAGGCCGAGCTCATGGAGTTCGCCGCCGACAAGGAGGCCCTTCTTGGCCCGTTGGGTATGAACGCCAACAGCGAGGAGGCATGGACGTAGATGGTGGCCAAGTCAAGCTGGAGATCTAGGCCATTCGAACGTGTGGCCTAGTGCAGGAGCCCGAGGTGTCCGGCGATATGCTCTGACATTGACTTCGACTATGGCTCTCCTCAGACCACAACCGCGACGCCACATGCCAAATGAGAAACGCGGCGAGTAGCTGTTCCTGTGCCGACCTTCATCTCCTCCCGTGGAGCCTCGACCTCAATCCAAATTACCAGGCCATTATGGATTACTTCCGCGTTGTGACGACGAAAAAGTAAGCTGACTGTTCCTACCCCAAGTTGTACGACACAATACACGTATGTAGGTTGAACGTGCACGTAGACAGCAGCAGGTTGACCGCTTCCCTTTGATAGATTGATTCCGGCTGACATATGCACACATGAATATGCTTGTTTGAATCTGCCTATGTGATTGATGAACTACCGAAAATGCCCTTAACTATTCAATATACTACCAAAAATCTGCAGCAGTATTGGCTAATCTGGGCCCTCTAACCACAAAAATGAACGGTTCAAATTATCTTGATGTACCATAAAAGGTCTCAACTCCTACCATCTAGGAGTCTCCAACCTCCAAAAGAAAGAAGATCAAGGGGAAAAGTTTTAGACTTGTTCAAATCACAAAACTTGCTTTGGTCAAAAGCGTGTGTGTGTGAGAGAGTGAATCTATCCCTTGGTGAAATCCCTCTCAAGAATCTCTCCAGGGGGTCTAAGATTTAGTGTGGGAGAGTGATAGCTAGGGAGCATTTGGTGTCCTTGGGATGTTTTGTAATTAAGTGGTCAACCCTCTACACGAGCGGCAGAGGGGTATATAATGCCCACATAATAGAGTCGTTTAGCTGGTTTCTGTAAGTGCCCAGATGTTCGGGCCCTGTGCCTTTTGAAGAGCATATTCTGAAACATATAGTGAAATGGCATCGCCCAAATTTTCAGGTAGGAACCCAGACAGTCTAGAGGATGCCCGGAAGTCTGGGATGAGGCCATGATTGTTCGGCTAGGTCAAATGCCAAAGGAACAGAGGAGAGATATCCAGATGAAATGATGCTATGAGAAATTCAGTCAAAACGTCTTTGCTTGACCGGACATGTAGGATGGTTCTCGGATGGCCCGGCTTGGTGGAAATCCTACCGGAACAAGACGTAAGGTGTTCAGATGTACGCTTGCCGTCTGGCACAGCGGGATAGCCCGGATGAAAACATTGCTCTGGATATCTGTCCGGGCGGCACTTTCGGGCTGCTGTCGAATGTCTAGGATGGATCCTGGATTGTTTGGCTTTGGGGAAAATGCTTATGTGGTCTCTCGGTGGCTAAGCCGGATGTCCGGGAGGAATTCCAAATGGTCCGGCCATAGGCCGAACATTCGGGTAGCAACCCGGATAATTCGGTAGTGAATGTGGCTATGGACAATCTGACAAGTGGAGTATAGTGTCTAGGTTGATCTAAGACTTTTTGGTAGTGATGTGAGTGAAATGATGTTTACAAGATGTTGACTTGAGCAAATCTTTCGGGAACCCCTTTGACCCTCTCATAATAGTGTGCCATCCCTATAATTCAAGAATTAACTAGAAAAAGCTACACTTCTCATCTTGTTTTCACCATGCTTGAGTCATATTCATTTCGGTGGGTCCACGATCTACACATAGTTGCCAAGGGGACTAAGAACTTGTCTAGGTTGGTGTGTGTGTGTGTGTGTGTGTGTGTGTGTGTGTGTGTGTGTGTGTGTGTGTGTAAACTCTCTCTATATATATTGTCATGAACATACATATAAATCTCAACAGAAAGAAACATTTTGAGCTTAGGAGAGCACAAAGTTGTATGACTTAGATGAGGTCCCATTAGCATGTGCATGAATGACCTTGATGTAAAACAAGATGTGCATGAAGGGTTGGCTCCCCCTAAATCATACAATAACTGTAAGCATTTGAGCAACTTATATGGAATTGATGCATATTTCAAATGCATTGCGTTGTGTTAGGTTGGAACACATAATTTTGCAAGAGGCTAAATACTATCACATGATACATCATTGCAAAGAACATAATTATAAATAGCCTCATCCATACATGGTACAGGTTCACAACCACATAATGTAAGTTTTAACACGAACATATATAGTCTCATACGAAATACATGAAATAGTTCACATGCAACAAGGAAGAACAAAATCCAATAAAAGAAAATGCATGATACTAGCGCGCGCGCACACACACGGTGCAACCTAATGTACTACTTCTCACTTTTGACAACAAGTACCAAAAAGGTCGAAGAGAAACTAAGCGAGGCCCCCATGGAAGATCACTCGGCACCATCTTCGTCGCCGTCGTCCTCCACCCCGTTGAAGAAATCTGCATAGTCAGCCTCGGAAGGGAAGCCAAAATATGGTATAGTAGGAGGTGCAAAATATGGTACCTCGCCTCATGCAGATCCTAGATGTTCTTCTCCGTTACGGAGGAGGCCATCCACTTGCCCTGAAAGCCGGATCATGCCATTGCTGGAGAAGTTGGGGCGAAGGGAAAGTTTAGAACTTGGGCGCTGGAGCTCGGGGGATTGAAAGGCAGAGGAAGAAGAAGGCGTGAGGTGAACAAATGGGTTTTTGTCCTCTTATAGAGACAGCGAATATCAAGCGCCCCCTCATAAGCCTTAAATCTCGCCTATTCCCAAGGGGACATGTGAACGACACGGTTGGATTACCCAAAACCCCTGTTCATGAGAATCCCGTGATAAGGGGACACGATCTCTGCTTTGACAAGACGTGTCAATGACCATGCCTTGAAATATGAAACAGGGCTATAAAACGGTTCAGAAAAATAATAAGGCCAGAACATAACGTCTCGCCGAAAAAAGTTGCCCGTGGACGTGACTTATTTTAAGTATTCTTGCCTTTTACAGCTTAGGATTATATGTATTAAGCCGGACCGGACACTGCTCTTGTGTGCAGAAAGCTGCTTTGGAGTATTTGGAGAAGGAACCCGCCTTGCAATGCCGAAGACAATCTGCACGCCAGATACGTCGTCATTGAAGCCTGGTTCAGGGGCTACTGAGGGAGTCTTGTACTAAGGGGTCCTCGGGCGTCCGGGCTATGTAATATGGGCCGGACTAATGGGCCGCGAGATATGAGATTAAAGACCTTTCCCCTTGTCCGGATGGGGCTCTCCTTTGCGTGGGTGGCAAGCTTGGCGTTCAGATCATGCACCTTCCTTTCTCTGTAAACCGACTCTGTACAACCCTAGATCCCTCTGGTGTCTATACAAACCAGAGGGTTTAGTCCGTAGGGCAATCATAATCATACAGGCTAGACATCTAGGGTTTAGCCATTACGATCTCGAGGTAGATCAACTCTTGCAACCCCTATACTCATCAAAGTCAATCAAGCAGGAAGTAGGGTATTACCTCCATTAAGAGGGCCCGAACCTGGGTAAAACATCGTGTCCCCTGCCTCCTATTACCTTCGATCCTCAAACGCATAGTTCGGGACTCCCTACTTGAGATCTGCCGGTTTTAACACTATTGTTGGAAATATGCCCTAGAGGCAATAATAAAATGGTTATTATTATATTTCCTTGTTCATGATAATTGTCTATCATTCATGCTATAATTGTATTGACCGGAAACCATAATACATGTGTGAATACATAGACCACAACATGTCCTTAGTGAGCCTCTAGTTGACTAGCTCGTTGATCAACAGATGGTCATGGTTTCCTGACTATGGACATTGGATGTCATTGATAACGGGATCACATCATTAGGAGAATGATGTGATGGACAAGACCCAATCCTAAGCATAGCACAAGATCGTATAGTTCGTTTGCTAAAGCTTTTCTAATGTCAAGTATCATTTCCTTAGACCATGAGATCGTGCAACTCCCAGATACCGTAGGAATGCTTTGGGTGTACCAAACGTCACAATGTAACTGGGTGGCTATAAAGGTGCACTATAG
The DNA here is from genome assembly GCA_021437245.1 of Aegilops speltoides. Taxonomy (NCBI): domain Eukaryota; kingdom Viridiplantae; phylum Streptophyta; class Magnoliopsida; order Poales; family Poaceae; genus Aegilops; species Aegilops speltoides. The sequence continues at coordinate 409,194,977 of CM038142.1, forward strand.
GTATCCCCTAAAGTGTCTGTTGGGTTGGCACGAATCGAGACTGGGATTTCTCACTCCGTATGACGGAGAGGTATCTCTGGGCCCACTCGGTGATGCATCATCATAATGAGCTCAATTGACTAAGTAGTTGGTCACGGGATCATGCTTTACGGAACGAGTAAAGTGACTTGCCGGTAATGAGATTGAACAAGGTATTGGGATACCGACGATCGAATGTCGGGCAAGTAACGTACCGGTTGACAAAGGGAATTGTATACGGGATCGCTTGAATCCTCGACATCGTGGTTCATCCGATGAGATCATCGTGGAACATGTGGGAACCAACATGGGTATCCAGATCCCGCTGTTGGTTATTGGCCAGAGAGCTGTCTCGGTCATGTTTGCATGATTCCCGAACCCGTAGGGTCTACACACTTAAGGTTCGATGACGCTAGGGTTATAAGGAAGATTTGCATGTGATTATCGAATGTTGTTCGGTGTCCCGGATGAGATCCAAGATGTCACGAGGAGTTTCGGAATGGTCCGGAGGTGAAGATTTATATATGGGAAGTCATCATTCGGTCACCGGAAATATTCGGGGGTATACCGGTATTGTACCGGGACCACCGGAGGGGTTCCGGGGGTCCACCGGGAGGGTCCACCTGCCCCCAAGGGCCTTATGGGCTGTAGGTGGAAGGGAACCAGCCCCTAGTGGGCTGGGCACCATCCCCCCTAGGGCCCATGTGCCTAGGGTTGGGGGGAACCCTAAAGGCCCCCCCCTTGCTTGGGGGGCAAGCCCCCTCCCCCTTGGCCGCCGCCCCCCCTCTAGATCTCATTTAGGGGGCCGACCCCCTTCCCCCTTCTCTCTATAAATAGAGGGGTGGAGGGAGGGGTGCAGCACCACATCCAAGGCTCAGCCCCACCCCTCCCCAACACCTATCCTCTTCCGCGTGAGCTTGGCGAAGCCCTGCCAGAGAACTGCCACTCCATCACCACCATGCCGTCGTGCTGCTGTTGGAGCCTTCTTCCTCAACCTCTCCCTCCTCCTTGCTGGATCAAGGCGCGGGAGACGTCACCGGGCTGCACGTGTGTTGAACGCGGAGGCACCGTTGTTCGGTGCTTAGATCGGATTCGGCCGCGATCTGAATCGCTATGTGTACGACTCCTCCAACCGTGTTCTTTCAATGCTTCCGTCTCGCGATCTTCAAGGGTATGAAGATGCACCCCCTCTCTCTCGTTGCTAGTTACTCCATAGATTGATCTTGGTGATGCGTAGAAATTTTTTAATTTATGCAACGATCCCCAACAGTGGCATCATGAGCTAGGTCTATGCGTAGTTTCTATGCACGAGTAGAATACAAGTTTGTTGTGGGCGTCGATTATGTCAATTTACTTGCCACTACTAGTCTTATATTGTTTCGGCGGCATTGTGGGATGAAGCGTCCCGGACCGACCTTACACATACGCTTACATGAGACAGGTTCCACCGACTGACATGCACTAGTTGCATAAGGTGGCTAGCGGGTGTCTGTCTCTCCCACTTTAGTCGGATCGGATTCGATGAAAAGGGTCCTTATGAAGGGTAAATAACAATTGGCATATCACGTTGTGGTTTTGGCGTAGGAAAGAAACATTCTTGCTAGAAACCTATAGCAGCCACGTAAAAACTTGCAACAACAATTAGAGGACGTCTAACTTTTTTTTTGCAGCATGTGCCGTGTGATGTGATATGGCCAAAAGGATGTGATGAATGATATATATGTGATGTATGAGATTGATCATGTTCTTGTAATAGGAATCACGACTTGCATGTCGATGAGTATGACAACCGGCAGGAGCCATAGGAGTTGTCTTAATTTGTTGTATGACCTGCATGTCATTGAATAACGCCATGTAATTACTTTACTTTATTGCTAAACCGTTAGCCATAGTAGTAGAAGTAATAGTTGGCGAGACAACTTCATGAAGACACGATGATGGAGATAAGGATGATGGAGATCATGGTGTCATGCCGGTGACGATGATGATCATGGTGCCCCAAAGATGGAGATCAAAAGGAGCAAGATGATATTGGCCATATCATGTCATTATTTTATTGCATGTGATGTTTATCATGTTTTACATCTTATTTGCTTAGAACGACGGTAGCATAAATAAGATGATCCCTCTTAAAATTTCAAGAAAGTGTTCCCCCTAACTGTGCACCGTTGCGAAGGTTCATTGTTTCAAAGCACCACGTGATGATCGGGTGTGATAGATTCTAACGTTCGAATACAACGGCTGTAAGCCAGATTTACACAAGCAAACACTTAGGTTGACTTGACGAGCCTAGCATGTACAGACATGGCCTCAGAATACAAGAGACCGAAAGGTCGGACATGAGTCGTATAGCAGATACGATTAACATGAAGATGTTCACCGATGATGACTAGTCCGTCTCACGTGATGATCGGACACGGCCTAGTTGACTCAGATCATGTATCACTTAGATGACTAGAGGGTTGTCTATCTGAGTGGGAGTTCGTTAAATAATTTGATTAGATGAACTTAATTATCATGAACTTAGTCTAAAAATCTTTACAATATGTCTTGTAGATCAAAAGGCCCACACTAATGTTTCCCTCAACTTCAACGCGTTCCTAGAGAAAACCAAGCTGAAAGACGATGGTAGCAACTATACGGACTGGGTCCGGAACTTGAGGATCATCCTCATAGCTGCCAAGAAAGCATATGTCCTTGAAGCACCGCTAGGTGAAGCACCTGTCCTAGCAAACCAAGATGTTATGAATGCCTGGCAGTCGCGTGTTGATGATTACTCCCTGGTTCAGTGCGGCATGCTTTACAGCTTAGAACCGGGGCTCCAAAAGCGTTTCAAGCATCACAGAGCATATGAGATGTTCCAAGAGCTGAAAATGGTTTTCCAAGCTCATGCCCGGGTCGAGAGATATGAAGTCTCCGACAAGTTCTACAGATGTAAGATGGAGGAGAATAGTTCCGTCAGCGAACACATACTCAAAATGTCTGGGTTGCACAACCGCTTGTCTCAGCTGGGAGTTAATCTCCCGGATGACGCGGTCGTTGAAAGAATCCTTCAGTCGCTTCCACCTAGCTACAAGAGCTTTGTGATGAACTTCAATATGCAGGGGATGGAGAAAACCATTCCTGAGGTATATTCGATGTTGAAATCAGCGAAGGTGAAAATCAAAAAGGAATATCAAGTGTTGATGGTGAATAAGACCACTAAGTTCAACAAAGGCAAGGGTAAAAAGGGCTTCAAGAAAGACGGCAAGGGAGTTGCCGCGCCCGGTAAGCAAGCTGTCGGGAAGAAGCCAAAGAATGGACCCAAGCCTGAGACTGAGTGTTTTTATTGCAAGGGAAATGGTCACTAGAAGCGGAACTGCCCCAAGTACTTAGCGGAAAAGAAGGCCGGCAACACCAAAGGTATATGTGATATACATGTTATTGATGTGTACCTTACCAGTACTCGTAGTAGCTCACGGTATTTGATACGGTGCGGTTGCTCATATTTGTAACTCAAAAGCAGGAGCTGCGGAATAAGCGGAGACTGGAAAGGACGAGGTGACGATTGCGGCGTAGGAAATGGTTCCAAGGTCGATGTGATCGCCGTCGGCACGCTACCTCTACATTTACCTATGGGATTAGTTTTAAACCTCAATAATTGTTATTTAGTGCCAGCTTTGAGCATGAACATTGTATTTGGATCTCGTTTAATGCAAGATGGCTACTCATTTAAATCTGAGAATAATGGTTGTTCAATTTATATGAGAGATATCTTTTATGGTCATGCCCTGCTGGTCAATGGTTTATTTTTATTGAATCTCGAACGTGATGTTACACATATTCATAGTGTGAATGCCAAGAAATGTAAGGTTGATAATGATAGTCCCACATACTTGTGGCACTGCCGCCTTGGTCACATTGGTGTCAAACGCATGAAGAAACTCCATGCAGATGGACTTTTGGAGTCTCTTGATTATGAATCATTTGACACGTGCGAACCATGCCTCATGGGCAAAATGACCAAGACTCCGTTCTCCGGAACAATGGAGCGAGCAACCAACTTATTGGAAATCATATATACTGATGTGTGCGGTCCAATGAGCGTTGAGGCTCGCGGTGGCTGTCCTTATGTTCTCACCCTCACTGATGACTTAAGTAGATATGGGTATGTCTACTTAATGAAACACAAGTCTGAGACCTTTGAAAAGTTCAAGGAATTTCAGAGTGAGGTTGAAAATCAACATGACAGGAAAATAAAGTTCTTAATTAAGGAAATGTGGAATCGTTTCACAACTCACGCCACCTGGAACACCTCAGCGTAATGGTGTGTCCGAACGTCGTAATCGCACTCTATTGGATATGGTGCGATCTATGATGTCTCTTACCGATCTACCGCTATCATATAGGGGTTATGCTTTAGAGACTGCCACATTCACTTTAAATAGGGCTCCGTCGAAATCCGTTGAGACGACACCGTATGAATTATGGTTTGGGAAGAAACCTAAGCTGTCATTCCTAAAAGTTTGGGGATGCAATGCTTATGTCAAGAAACTTCAACCTGAAAAGCTCGAACCCAAGTCGGGAAAATGTGTATTCATAGGATACCCTAAGGAAACCATTGGGTATACCTTCTACCTCAGATCCGAAGGCAAGATCTTTGTTGCCAAGAATGGGTCCTTTCTGGAGAAAGAGTTTCTCTCAAAAGAAGTAAGTGGGAGGAAAGTAGAACTTGATGAAGTACGCCTCTTGAAGAGGAAAGTAGCGCAGCTCAGGAAGATGTTTCTGTGGTGCCTGCACCGACTAGAGAGGAAGTTAATGATGATGATCAAGGTACTTCGAATCAAGTTGCTACTGAACTTCGTAGGCCCACGAGGACACGTTCCACACCAGAATGGTATGGCAACCCTATCCTGGAAATCATGTTGTTAGACAACGGTGAACCTTCGAACTATGAAGAAGCGATGGTGGGCCCAGATTCCAACAAATGGCTTGAAGCCATGCAATCCGAGATAGGATCCATGTATGAAAACGAAATATGGACTTTGACAGACTTGTCCGATGATCGGCGAGCGATAGAAAATAAATGGATCTTTAAGAAGAAGACAGATGCGGATGATAATGTTACCATATACAAGGCTCGGCTTGTTGCTAAGGGTTATCGACAAGTTCAAGGGGTTGACTACGATGAGACCTTCTCACCCATAGCGAAGCTGAAGTCCGTCCAAATTATGTTAGCAATTGCCGCATTCTGTGATTATGAGATATGGCAAATGGACGTCAAAACGGCATTCCTTAACGGCTTCCTTAAGGAAGAATTGTATATGATGCAGCCGGAAGGTTTTGTCGATCCTAAGAATGCTAACAAGGTATGCAAGCTCCAGCGCTCCATCTATGGGATGGTGCAAGCATCTCGGAGTTGGAACATTCGCTTTGATGAAATGATCAAAGCATTTTGGTTTATGCAGACTTATGGAGAAGCCTGCGTTTACAAGAAAGTGAGTGGGAGCTCTGTAGCATTTCTCATATTATATGTGGATGACATACTATTGATGGGAAATGATATAAAACTTTTGGAAAGCATAAAGGCCTACTTGAATAAATGTTTTTCAATGAAGGACCTTGGAGAAGCTGCTTACATATTAGGCATCAAGATCTATAGAGATAGATGGAGATGCCTCATAGGTCTTTCACAAAGCACATACCTTGATAAGATATTGTAGAAGTTCAATATGGATCAGTCCAAGAAAGGTTTCTTGCCTGTATTGCAAGGTGTGAAATTGAGCTCGGCTCAAAGCCCGACCACGGCAGAAGTGTTGGGCAACGTAGTAATTTCAAAATTTTCCTACGCACACGCAAGATGATGGTGATGCATAGCTGTAACACCCCGGATCCGATGCGCCAGGTGTCCGCCAGTTATTCGTCGTTGTTGCCATGTCATTTGCTTGCGTGTTGCACTTTGCCATGTCATCATCTGCATTTTATCATGTCATCATGTGCATCACATTTGCATACGTGTTCGTCTCATGCATCCGAGCCTTTTCCCGTTGTCCGTTTTGCAATCCGCACTCCTATGTCCTCCGGCGTCCCCTTCTTCTCTCTCGTTGTGGCGGGTATTAAACTTTCTCGGAATGGACCGAGGTTTGTCAAGCGGCCTTGGTATAACACCGGTAGACCGCCTGTCAAGTTTCGTGCCATTTGGAGGTCGTTTGATACTCCAACGGTTAACCGGGTAACCGTAATGTCCTCTTTGTTGCAGCCCAACACCCTTCCAAAGTGGCCCAAAACCCACCAAACTCCCTCCATGCTCTCGGTCGTTCGATCACGATCGCGTGGCCGAAAACCGCACCTCATTTGGACTCTCCTAGCTCCCTCTATGCCTATATATACATCCCCCATTCCAAATCCGGATGTTTTCCCGAAACCCTAAAATTCCTCGCGCGCCGGGCGTGTCCGCCGCGCGGACAAATCCATCGGCCGCGTCACCCGACCAATCGGGCGTGCCACGTCGCCCGCCGCCCTCTCCTCCACTCCGCCTTTGCCACGTGTCGCCGCCGCCCGAATCGCGCGCCGCCGCCGGAGCCAGATCCGCCCGCCGGGCCGAACGAGGCCGCGCCTGGCCCGCCGCCGCCGCCGCCTCCTCCGTCCCTCTCGCCATGCCGCTCGCCGCCGCGAAGCTCCACCACGCCGCGCGCTTATCGCCCCTCCGCCCTCTCTGCGGCCGCCGCCGCCGTAGCCGCCCGTATCGCCGAACACGCTTCGCCGCCGCCGTGCCCTGCCGCGCCTCGCGCCGCCGCCCATGCCCTGCCGTCCTGCGCGCCCTCGGTGGCCGCCACCTCCAGCGCCGGCCGGCTGCCGCTGCCTGCCGCCATGTTCTGCGCCCGGCCGCATGCGCCAAGGCCTCTCGCTGCGCCGCCCGCCTACTGTCGCCCCTCCGGCGCGCCACCGGCCGGATCCGGCGAGATCCGGGCCGGGGCCACCTCCTCCACCCTTCCCCGGCGCTCTCCGGCGAGATCCACGCCGCCTCGGCATCCGTGCCCGAACCCTAGATCCGGAGTGGTAAAACGACTAAGTCCCCAGAATCAGTTAATTTCATGCCATTTTCATCATGTCACATCTCTGCACTCGTGGCTCCATTTTGCGCGTATAATATGTCAAATTGTTCGTCTCAAAGAGTACATCATTTCATTCCATTGCATCATTTGCATTTGAGCTCATCTTGATGCCCGAAATGCTGTTGGAAGATAGCTTCAGATCGTTAGTTTCAGAATCTTATCAGCTCGAGCTCTTTTGTTATTTTTGCCATGAATTATGTTTGCACCTTATGAACTTGAGTCCTACATGTGAGTTGAACATTGCCATGCCATCTTTCCAGGGGTGTTTGCCATGTATTTTTGTGATCTATGTGTTGACTAGAACAAGCATGCAAAGTAGGGATGATGATGTTGCTGTTTTCAGGAACTTAGTGATTTCACTAAGTCTTGTCCTGCTGTTATTTTTATGCCATATGTTCATGTTGTTACAGAGAGATCTATGGCCTTTTTGGGCATGATCAGTAAGGGTGTTTTGAACATATGAATGTGCTCTATCAATCCATGCCTTTGTTGGCATTTATGGAGTAGTCTAGCATGTCATTTTCGTGCTCTACTTTTGCTTGAAAATGTTTCCTGGCAGATTGTTTGCATGAGATTCAATTTTCACGAGGTCGTTGTAGTTGATCCGTGTATGCTATGACCTTGCTCTTGCCATGCTTAGCTTCATAATCATGCCTTCTTACTGTTGGTTGCCTTGTCATGCCATGTATTGCTCTGTAGTGAGTGCATCGAGCTCACGAACATGCCTACTCGTTATCTGTTTTTGCCATGTCCTGTTATTTCACTAAGTCTGAAATCTGTAATAAAACTTGCAATGTTTACATGAGTGCCATCATTTCTTAGAGTCCTTTTTGGCTTATGGTCAGTAAGGGACTATTGAAATATGCTTTGAGTAGAATCATGTCATGCCTTGCTTTGCTATTATAAGTTCCTGTAGCATGTTGTTTGCTTGCTCTAAACATGCCTTCCTGATGTTAATTCCTGCCATATTAGTATTTTCACTAAGTCTGTGAACCTGATATTTTGAGCACTTTCCCCATGCTTGTTTGAACATGTTATGATGTGATTTAGCCGTAGCTCAGTGTTCCTCTTTTGTTAAGCATCTCCTGTAGTTCTCTGCCATATGCTTTGTTTGTATGTTGGGGTGCTGTAGCTTAGTTTCGTGTTGCGTGCTAAGTAGCATCGGGCTGTTAAACGCAGATTTGCATCATTCTTGTTTTGCTTGTCATTTGCAAACCGTGCATCCGATTCCGGTGATCTTTATATCGATTTCACCCGAAATCATCCCATCTTTCCAGCGGCATACTTGGTTTGCCAAGTTGATGCCCGGTTCATCATTTTCCTTCCGGTGCACACATATGCATTGCATATCTCATCTCGCATCGCATGTCATGTTTTGCATCATATTGCTTGTGCATTGTTCCTTGTTTGATTGTGGTTCCGTTGCTTGTGTTCTTGCTTTGGGGTAGAGCCGAGAGACGAGTACGTGAACGAGGAACCTGTTGAGAACGCCTACGAGGATCAAGCCTTCGTCAACTCTGAGAACCTTACAGGCAAGATGATCATACCCTCGAAATCACTACTATCTTTGCTATGCTAGTTTGCTCGCTCTTTTGCTATGCCAATGCTACGATGCCTACCTTTTGCTTGTCAGCCTCCCAAATTGCCATGTCAAACCTCTAACCTTTGACACCATTCCTAGCAAACCGTTGATTGGCTATGTTACCGCTTTGCTCGGCCCTCTTATAGCATTGTTAGTTGCGGTGAAGATTGAAGTTTGTTCCTTGTTGGAACATGAAGGCGTTGTTCCTTGTTGGAACATATTTACTTGTTGGGATATCACAATATATCTTATTTAATTAATGCATCTATATACTTGGTAAAGGGTGGAAGGCTCGGCCTTATGCAGTGTTTTGTTCCACTCTTGCCGCCCTAGTTTCCGTCATATCGGTGTTATGTTCCCGGATTTTGCGTTCCTTACGGTTGGGCTATAATGGGAACCCCTTGACGATTCGCCTTAAGTAAAGCTTCTCCAGCAATGCCCAACATTGGTTTTACCATTTGCCTCACCTAGCCTTTTTTTCCCTTGGGTTCTGCAGACTCAAGGGTCATCTTTATTTTAACCCCGGGCGGTGCTCCTCGAGTGTTGGTCCGAACCGAGCTACTACTCTGGGCCACCTCGGGAAACTTGAGGTTGGTTTTACTCGTAGCTAGTCTCATCCGAGTGTGCCACGAGAAAGAGATATGTGCAGCTCCTATCGGGATTTGTCGGCACATTCGGGCGGTGTTGCTGGTTTAGTTTTACCCTGTCGAAATGTCTTGTTGTACCGGGATACCGAGTCGATCGGAGTGTCTTGGGTGGAGGTCTATTCCTCCGATTGACCGTGAGAGCTTGTCATGGGCTAAGTTGGGACACCCTGCAGGATTTGAACTTTCAAAGCCGTGCCAGCGGTTATGTGGCAGATGGGAATTTATTAACGTCCGGTTGTAGAAGACCGAAGTTGACCTTAATTAAAATACATCAACCGAGTGTGTAACCGTGATGGTCTCTTTCCCGGAGTCCAGGAAGTGAACACTGATGTTGGAGTTATGCTTGCGCGAGGTTGCTATAGGATCACTTCTTGATCATACTTTTGTCGACCGTGCTTTGCCTTCTCTTCTCGCTCTCATTTGCGTATGTTAGCCTCCGTATATGCTAGTCGCTTGCTGCAGCTCCACCTCATGCCTTTACCTTACCCATAAGCTTAAATAGTCTTGATCTCGCGGGTGTGAGATTGCTGAGTCCTCGTGACTCACCAGATACTTCCAAAACCAGTTTGCAGGTGCCGACGTTACCGAGCAGGTGATGCAACCAAGCTCAAGGAGGAGCTTGATGAAGATCTTGCCCTTTGTGTTGTTTCGTTCTAGTTGATCAGTAGTGGAGCCCAGTTGGGGGCGATCGAGGACCTTTGTCGCATTTGGGGTTCTTCTTTTATTTTGGTTCCGTAGTCGGACCTTGATTGTGTCTGGATGATGTAATGCTTTATTCATGTAATTGTGTGAAGTGGCGATTGTAAGCCATCTATGTATCTCTTTCCCTTATGTATTACATGGGTTGTGTGAAGATTACCTCACTTGCGACATTGCTTTCAATGCGGTTATGCCTCTAAGTCGTGCTTCGACACGTGGGAGATATAGCCGCATCGAGGCGTTACAAGTTGGTAATCGAGCCATCCCGACCTTAGGAGCCCCCAACGCTTGATCGTTTTAGTGGCGAGTTGTGTCTAGAAAAATGTTTTGAGTCATTTAGGATTATATATCGGAGAGTTTAGGAATTCTTTTTACTCCCCAGTCCCTTCGACCTTCTGGTGAGGTATCCTGACGTAGAGTTTTGACTCTTCTCTTCTTAAATTTCACTAAAAAATTTTTTTTTAGGATCACGCGGGTATCTTAGAATCGTTCCAATGGTTTTATGATGACAACATTGTTCTTGGTGCCTCCTGTCATTTAGGGGTTGTGGCAGTGTCCCGGGGAGTTGAGCTCTGAGGTGTTGTCGTCATAATTTTATCGTTGCGATTCGGAATACCGAGTTTAGTCGCCGACATCAAAAATCTCTTTTATGCAGTTGTTGGTGAGATAACCCGCTAACCCTTGATCTTGAGGTGAGTGCGGAGTATTGCCATGACTTGTATAACGGATGCTTTTGAAGGTTGAGGTAGAGCGATTTCGAAGGTTTCTTGGTTATGTGTTGACGGATGGATACATTTGGATGTAGGGATTGTTAGTTTGTGTGAGATATTATTGCTCCCTGTATCCCCAACACAGATTGCATAACGAGAAAGTTTGGGAGTTTCATAGGTGGGAATTCAAATAGCTCCTAGGATATCTTTCCGACGGATGTATGATATGAAATTGGGGTTCGACGTCTAGTGGTCCGCCTATTCACGGTTGGTTTCTGATGGTCTCGTTGTGTCTTAAAGAGTCATTGGCCATGCCGACTCGGGGACACTTCAGTATGTCATGTGCCTTTGCCTTGTACATGATGGTGCTTTGTCTGATTGAGCCGTGTAGGCCCCACCACGAAAACTTGGACGAAATCTCTATCATATGTTTGTTCCGGCTTATTCTGCAAGCCAGTCCTTTGTTTTTTGTTTTGAATTGTGGTATTCGAGTTGCTTCAAAGTCAAATGTTGAATCCATACCTTTCCTAAGTGGTGTTCTCATATTGCTATGTGAATACTAATCCTTTTTGATCATTGAGGTTGTCATGTTAATTCTTTCCAACCGGTGCGCTTCTCTTCGAGATGATCCCATCATTCTCCCCATCCGCAAGATCGATTCTAAGTTTTCTCAACGGTGTTTGTTTCATCCGTCCCAAGTTGCCTTTGTTTTCCCGCCCTCCCACCCTTTTTCTTCAAGGACACATATTTTCTTAATCAAGTATCCATTTGTTCATGTGAAGTTTCTCCATTCTTTTCCGTCAATGTTCTTACCCGGTGGTTCTCAAGAAGATGTTCTACTAGTTCGTCATTCCTCATTCCTTTCTCTTCTCCGGTGGATTCAAGTCAAGTTTTGTTGATCATACTTTTTTTTCCTCATTTCAATGTCTTCTCATACCGGTGCACCTCATTATCATTCTACTTCTCGCTATTTGTTATTTCGAAGTGCTCAAGATATCTTACAAGACTTGTGTTTCCATTCTCAATCCGTTCAAGAGATTTCGAGGTTCCTATCTCATTCAAGCCATTTAATTCAACCGGTGCAATATCTTTTCAAATCATTTCAACGATGTTCTTTTGAGTGGGCCCTAACCCACAGGTTTTTTCCCAGGATCTTACCTGACTCTTCTATTTTCCCAGAGCAATCCTAAATTCTTCTGCAAGTTTGACGTAAGAATGAGTTATCATCAGTCAAATGCTTTTCTCCAAGATCTTTCAAATTCTTTTCATAGTTGGCTCAACCTCTTCGCCTTTTTGATTCTTTCGGTGTGCCTCAATAATTCTTGGTGGTGTTTCTCGTTGTCATTCTCATCATTTGAAGACCGAAGAAGGATTTCTCTTAAATCTTGGTCCATTCTTTTGAAGACTCATGGTGCTAGCTTGATGCCATTCTCTCATAATTGTTTTCGATTGTGAGAACTCTTTTCTTACCATCCGGAGCATTTCGTGAGTTGTTTCCATTTCTTTCCAACGAAGGCCATCATGTCATAATTCTTCATTCTCAGCGTGTAGCTATCGTTCTCTAAATCTCACCGGTGCATCGTTCAAATAACCTCTAATTAGTTCATGGTCTCTTCATTCTCATGTATCTAAATTCTCTCAGATATCTTCATTCATTTTCCAATTCTTCCCGGTGATTTGTGCATTTGCTACGTTCATTTTCAATTCTTACGGTGGTTCGTTCAGGATTCCTCTTCCTTTATTACCGTATCATTTCATTCGTTCTTTCCAATCCTACCGGTGGATCGTTGAAGACCTTCTCAAGTTTTGATATATCTCTTTTAATCCTTTCTATGAGAATAAGTAGTATGCCAAATCCGTTGATTGTCATCAATTTAATTGGTGAAGGATAAGCATAACACAATTCTTATTCTTGTTCATCCAAGTGATTAACTCTTTATTCCGGAGGCCTTTAAAATTCTCGGTTTCATTTGTTTCATCTTTTCTTTTCTCGGAGTTCCAAGCTCTCATTACCTCTGAGATCGATCTAAATCATTGCAAGGATTCACCTTGTGTTCTCAACTTCCCTTTCTTTTTATAATCCTTTTATTACCGGAGTTCTTCATGGAGGCTCTACATGGTGGTTCGTCAAGGATTCTTTTCATTCTTCAATTGTTCTTTAAGATTTCTCTTCAAGTTATGATCCGCCAAGCTATACTCTAAAATAAACATGGTGCTCAACACATGTTTTTCCTGAGGAGTTCAAGTATTCTTCATCTTGCATTCCAAAGTGCAATTCCTTCTATCTTACCTTTTGAGATGGTGTTATGTCACTCTTGACAATTTCCTTCATGTTTCTTGATTCACATGTTGTCAAGAATGAGGTATTTTAAATCCATCAATCCCTTTGTTGGATTTATCTTGTGTCAGATTTCACCTAAAGCCTTTCCTTAAGGGATGTTGCTATTTTGGTGCTTATTATTGGCGCAAGTTATCTCTTTTCCATCTTGATGGAACAAGCTTTCATCTCTTCGTTAATCTCAAGCAAGCAATTGTTTCCGTTAGTGGCGGGTTGTCACCTCATAATGTTGAGATGTTTCCATAAGCCCACTACAAGCTTGTTCTTTTCGTTGTTGGTCTTCCAACAACTCTATCCTAACCTTTTTGCAAGGATGCTTTCCAAGCTCATTTGTGGCAGAAGTTGGCATTTTCTTCTCCGTCCTTTTATTCCAATGATCTAACTTCTATTCTTTCGTTACGGAGGCATTGTGATGTTGTGCTCTACACCCATCATCTCGAATTGTGAGGATCATGTTCTTCATGCTTATCCAATTAACCGGAGTGTTGTATCATCTCTTCAATATTTTTTTCATCTCATCAAGTCTTGCATCTCTTTTCAGTCGGAGTGCTGCCCAAATTATATTATTCTTCCTCTCTTATCTAGTTTTAACCGAAGTGGTTTCAATATCTATCTTATCACTAAACCTCTTGGTTCTCGTTGTATCCCTTGTTCCTCTTTCCTAACGGAGTGTTTTCAACTTTGCTCATCTTCGTTATTTTCTTCCTTTCATTTTGCTCAACCTCTCAAGGTTCGCGGTTTCACTCGTTCGTCAAAGAAGCAACTTAGTTTTACCTTTCTTTTTCTCTTCCGTTTTTCCTCCGGTGCCATCCTAGATCTCGGGACGAGATCCTCTCGTAGTGGTGGAGTGTTGTAACACCCGGATCCGATCGCCAGTGTCCTTGATTATTCGTCGTTGTTGCCATGTCATTTGCTTGCGTGTTGCACTTTGCCATGTCATCATCTGCATTTTATCATGTCATCATGTGCATCACATTTGCATACGTGTTCGTCTCATGCATCCGAGCCTTTTCCCCGTTGTCCGTTTTGCAATCCGGCACTCCTATGTCCTCCGGCGTCCCCTTCTTCTCTCTCGTTGTGAGCGGGTATTAAACTTTCTCGGAATGGACCGAGGTTTGTCAAGCGGCCTTGGTATAACACCGGTAGACCTCCTGTCAAGTTTCGTGCCATTTGGAGGTCGTTTGATACTCCAACGGTTAACCGGGTAACCGTAATGTCCTCTTTTGTTGCAGCCCAACACCCCTTCCAAGGTGGCCCAAAACCCACCAAACTCCCCTCCATGCTCTCGGTCGTTCGATCACGATCGCGTGGCCGAAAACCGCACCTCATTTGGACTCTCCTAGCTCCCTCTATGCCTATATATACATCCCCCATTCCAAATCCGGATGTTTTCCCAAAACCTAAAATTCTCGCGCCGCGGACGTGTCCGCCGCGCGGACAAATCCACCGCCACGTCACCCGACCAATCGGGCGTGCCACGTCGCCCGCCACCCTCTCCTCCACTCGCCTTGCCACGTGTCGCCGCCGCCGAATCCCCGCGCCGCCGGCAGGCTCAGATCCGCCGCCGGGCGAACGGGCCAAGCGCCGCCCGCAGCCGCAGCCGCCTCCTCCGTCCCTCTCGCCATGCCGCCGCCGGCGAAGCTCCACTGCCGCCGCGCCTTATCGCCGCCCTCCGCCTTCTCTGCTGGCGGCGCATGCCGCCAAGGCCGCTTATCTCAGCGCCGAACGAGCACGCTCGCCGCCGTGCCCCTGCCGCGCCTCGCGCCGCGCCGCAGCCCTGCCGTCCCTGCGCGCCCTCGTGACCGCCACCTCCAGCGCCGGCCCGGCCGCTGCCGCCGCCGCCCGCTGCATGCTGCGCTGCTGCCTGTGCCTGCTCCGGCGGCGGCCGCCGGCCTCTGTCGCCCTCGCGCGCCACCGCCGGATCCGGCGAGATCGGGCCGGGCCACCTCCTCCGCCCTTCCCGGCGCTCTCCGGCGAGATCCACGCCGCCTCGGCATCCGTGCCCGAACCCTAGATCCGGAGTGGTAAAACGACTAAGTCCCCAGAATCAGTTAATTTCATGCCATTTTCATCATGTCACATCTCTGCACTCGTGGCTCTATTTTGCGCGTATAATATGTCAAATTGTTCGTCTCAAAGAGTACATCATTTCATTCCATTGCATCATTTGCATTTGAGGTCATCTTGATGCCCGAAATGCTGTTGGAAGATAGCTTCAGATCGTTAGTTTCAGAATCTTATCAGCTCGAGCTCTTTTGTTATTTTTGCCATGAATTATGTGTGCACCTTATGAACTTGAGTCCTACATGTGAGTTGAACATTGCCATGCCATCTTTCCAGGGGTGTTTGCCATGTATTTTTGTGATCTATGTGTTGACTAGAACAAGCATGCAAAGTAGGGATGATGATGTTGCTGTTTTCAGGAACTTAGTGATTTCACTAAGTCTTGTCCTGCTGTTATTTTTATGCCATATGTTCATGTTGTTACAGAGAGATCTATGGCCTTTTTGGGCATGATCAGTAAGGGTGTTTTGAACATATGAATGTGCTCTATCAATCCATGCCTTTGTTGGCATTTATGGAGTAGTCTAGCATGTCATTTTCGTGCTCTACTTTTGCTTGAAAATGTTTCCTGGCAGATTGTTTGCATGAGATTCAATTTTCACGAGGTCGTTGTAGTTGATCCGTGTATGCTATGACCTTGCTCTTGCCATGCTTAGCTTCATAATCATGCCTTCTTACTGTTGGTTGCCTTGTCATGCCATGTATTGCTCTGTAGTGAGTGCATCGAGCTCACGAACATGCCTACTCGTTATCTGTTTTTGCCATGTCCTGTTATTTCACTAAGTCTGAAATCTGTAATAAAACTTGCAATGTTTACATGAGTGCCATCATTTCTTAGAGTCCTTTTGGCTTATGGTCAGTAAGGGACTATTGAAATATGCTTTGAGTAGAATCATGTCATGCCTTGCTTTGCTATTATAAGTTCCTGTAGCATGTTGTTTGCTTGCTCTAAACATGCCTTCCTGATGTTAATTCCTGCCATATTAGTATTTTCACTAAGTCTGTGAACCTGATATTTTGAGCACTTTCCCCATGCTTGTTTGAACATGTTATGATGTGATTTAGCCGTAGCTCAGTGTTCCTCTTTTGTTAAGCATCTCCTGTAGTTCTCTGCCATATGCTTTGTTTGTATGTTGGGGTGCTGTAGCTTAGTTTCGTGTTGCGTGCTAAGTAGCATCGGGCTGTTAAAGCAGATTTGCATCATTCTTGTTTTGCTTGTCATTTGCAAACCGTGCATCCGATTCGGTGATCTTTATATCGATTTCACCGAAATCATCCCATCTTTCCAGCGGCATACTTGGTTTGCCAAGTTGATGCCAGTTCATCATTTTCCTTCGGTGCACACATATGCATTGCATATCTCATCTCGCGTCGCATGTCATGTTTTGCATCATATTGCTTGTGCATTGTTCCTTGTTTGATTGTGGTTCCGTTGCTTGTGTTCTTGCTTTGGGGTAGAGCCGGAGGCGAGTGCGTGAGCGAGGAACCTGTTGAGAACGCCTACGAGGATCAAGCCTTCGTCGACTCGAGAACCTTCTGAGCAAGATGATCATACCCTCGAAATCACTACTATCTTTGCTATGCTAGTTTGCTCGCTCTTTTGCTATGCCAATGCTACGATGCCTACCTTTTGCTTGTCAGCCTCCCAAATTGCCATGTCAAACCTCTAACCTTTGACACCATTCCTAGCAAACCGTTGATTGGCTATGTTACCGCTTTGCTCGGCCCTCTTATAGCGTTGTTAGTTGCGGTGAAGATTGAAGTTTGTTCCTTGTTGGAACATGAAGGCGTTGTTCCTTGTTGGAACATATTTACTTGTTGGGATATCACAATATATCTTATTTAATTAATGCATCTATATACTTGGTAAAGGGTGGAAGGCTCGGCCTTATGCAGTGTTTTGTTCCACTCTTGCCGCCCTAGTTTCCGTCATATCGGTGTTATGTTCCCGGATTTTGCGTTCCTTACGGTTGGGCTATAATGGGAACCCCTTGACGATTCGCCTTAAGTAAAGCTTCTCCGGCAATGCCCAACATTGGTTTTACCATTTGCCTCACCTAGCCTTTTTTCCCTTGGGTTCTGCAGACTCAAGGGTCATCTTTATTTTAACCCCCGGGCGGTGCTCCTCCGAGTGTTGGTCGAACCGAGCTACTGCGAGGGCCACCTCGGGAAACTTGAGGTTGGTTTTACTCGTAGCTAGTCTCATCTGAGTGTGCCACGAGAAAGAGATATGTGCAGCTCCTATCGGGATTTGTCGGCACATTCAGGCGGTGTTCTGGTTTAGTTTTACCTGTCGAAATGTCTTGTTGTACGGGATACCGAGTCGATCGGAGTGTCTTGGTGGAGGTCTATTCCTCCGTTGACCGTGAGAGCTTGTCATGGGCTAAGTTGGGACACCCTGCAGGATTTGAACTTTCAAAGCCGTGCCAGCGGTTATGTGGCAGATGGGAATTTGTTAACGTCCGGTTGTAGAAGACCGAAGTTGACCTTAATTAAAATACATCAACCGAGTGTGTAACCGTGATGGTCTCTTTCCGTGAGTCCGGAAGTGAACTCTGATGTTGGAGTTATGCTTGACGAGGTTGCTATAGGATCACTTCTTGATCATACTTTTGTCGACCGTGCTTTGCCTTCTCTTCTCGCTCTCATTTGCGTATGTTAGCCTCCGTATATGCTAGTCGCTGCTGCAGCTCCACCTCATGCCTTTACCTTACCCATAAGCTTAAATAGTCTTGATCTCATGGGTGTGAGATTGCTGAGTCCTCGTGACTCACGGATACTTCAAAACCAGTTTGCGGTGCCGGCGTTACTCGGCGGTGATGCAACCAAGCTCAAGGAGGAGCTTGATGAAGATCTTGCCCTTTGTGTTGTTTCGTTCTAGTTGATCGATAGTGGAGCCCGGTTAGAGGCGATCGAGGACCTTTATGCATTTGGGGTTCTTGTTTTATTTTGGTTCCGTAGTCGGACCTTGATTGTGTCTGGATGATGTAATGCTTTATTCATGTAATTGTGTGAAGTGGCGATTGTAAGCCATCTATGTATCTCTTTCCCTTATGTATTACATGGGTTGTGTGAAGATTACCTCACTTGCGACATTGCTTTCAATGCGGTTATGCCTCTAAGTCGTGCTTCGACACGTGGGAGATATAGCCGCATCGAGGGCGTTACAATAGCAACGAGAGGGGAGAGTGTTGTCCACGTACCCTCGTAGACCGAACGCGGAAGCGTGAGCACAACGCAGTTGATGTAGTCGTATATCTTCATGATCCGACCGATCAAGTACCGAACATACGACACCTCCGAGTTCAGCACACGTTCAGCTCGATGACGTCCCTCGAACTCCGATCAAGCCGAGCTTTGAGGGAGAGTTCCGTCAGCACGACGGCGTGGTGATGATGATGATGTTCTACCGACGCAGGGCTTCGCCTAAGCACCGCTACGATATTGTCGAGGTGGATTATGGTGGAGGGGGGCACCGCACACGGCTAAGAGATCCAAGGGATCAATTGTTGTCTCTCTGGGGTGCCCCCCTGCCCCGTATATAAAGGAGCAAGGGGGGAGACGGCCGGCCAAGTAGGAGGGCGCGTCAAGGGGGGAGTCCTACTCCCATCGGGAGTAGGACTCCTCCTTTCCTTGTTGGAGTTCGGAGAGAAGGAAAGAGGAGGAGAGGGAGAAGGAAAAGGGGGCTGCACCCCTTGTCCAATTCGGACCAGAGGGGGGGCACAGGTGAGGGAGTCCTGGACTAGGGGGTGTCCGGACAGCCGGACTATCATCGTCCGCCGGACTCCAAGACTACGAAGATACAAGATTGAAGACTCCGTCCCGTGTCCGGTGGGACTTTCCTTGGCGTGGAAGGCAAGCTTGGCGATACGGATATGTAGATCTCCTACCTTTGTAACCGACTCTGTGTAACCCTAGCCCTCTCCGGTGTCTATATAAACCGGAGGGCTTTAGTCCGTAGGAGATAACCTCCATTACAACAATCATACCATAGGCTAGCTTCTAGGTTTAGCCTCCTTGATCTCGTGGTAGATCCACTCTTGTACTACCCATATCATCAATATTAATCAAGCGGGGCGTAGGGTTTTACCTCCATCAAGAGGGCCCGAACACAGGTAAAACATCGTGTCCCTTGTCTCCTGTTACCATCCGCCTAGGCGCACAGTTCGGGACCCCCTACCGAGATCCGCGGTTTGACACCGACATTGGTGCTTTCATTGAGAGTTCACGTGTGTCGTCGCCGATAGGAAGGATGCCTTCTCCGTCTTCAAAGGCGGTATTTTTATCAAAGGAGCTTTGTCCGCCGGCCAAACTATCTGACTAAGCGGTTTCTTATGACCGCTGTCCGCCACCGCCGACAATAACTTCTCAAGTCGTCAAAAGCAATCTTCCGTCAGCTCGGAATTTCGGCGGCTGGATCAATGGAGTTCTCGTCATCAACGAACTCTTGGATCGCATCGCCGCCTGAGGAGTCGCTATAGACTACAATCAGATTGGGCTTAAAACCGATCCGAGAGATTAACTCTCCCGGTCACCCACCACGTTGCGATGGTAGAGGAACAATCTGGCGACTCTTCTCTGTATTGAAAACTATCCATGTCGGGCTCCCGAACCCTCCATGCGGACTCCGCGGAGGGCGGACTTGATCAAGCATTGAACTTAAAGTCAGGCGTCGGACCGGACTCGCTGGACAACGTCCAGCAATCCAAGCTTCCGAATTTGGAAACTTCCCGGCCTTCAAGCCTCGAGACGGGTAGGGTTCCGGACTTAAATCCACCCACCTGCCCAGACATATGCGATCTATCTCTAATCCGGCAAGAGCCCGCTGAAGCGATTACATCACTCTTGGGCGATTCCTCCTGGTCATGGACAGGATAAAGGACTGCCGAGAGGAAAACGCAATCTCAATTTTTTGCAATAATTGCACGGATAAGGGAATCTTGAACGCCGTCGGCCGTCGTCAAATTACGCGCTTCGTCGACCTGGCGTCCATAGTATGAAAGTACTGTGCGATGGAGAGTTTCCGGAAAACCAAAAATAAGTTTTGGGACAATCTGGCCCCAACCCTAGTCCGCAACAAAAGGGCGCATTACACTCAGGCACCAGATACAAAAAACCAAAAAGCAAAAAAACCCATAGAGGGCGGAACCGTACTCAAGGGATGGCTTAACGGACCCTGTAAAACTCATAGTACAGAAGGCGCTGTCCCAACTCATAGCCTTCGAGCATGTTGGATATTACGGCAGGTGGCCAAAAGTGGCGAGGAGCTTCTAGCCCCGGAAAACCACCCCAACAATACTGGTACGGTATCAACAGTCTTTGAGACTTTCGCATCAAATAATATGCAACGAACAATCCATGACCTCGCGAAGTCTACCAAGTAGCAACAACAAATCCATGGGCGACACAGCCATCACCTTCAACGCCGGTGACGAACCTAAATTCGAACAGCCCGGCGCCACCAAGACTGGTACTTAGTCCAATAGTGGGCGGCTTTCGACTTACAAAGGTCCTCATGGATGGCGGCAGTGATTAAACCTCATCTACGAGGAAACTCTTCAAAAATGGAAATAGATGGAGCCGCATTGGCGAAGCAGCACAACCTTCAGAGGAATAATCCCTAGCGAAGCGCTGCCGGAAAAATCACACTCGATGTGGTGTTGGCTCGCGGACAATTACAGATCGAAGAAGTCACGTTCCAAGTGGCCCGTTCAACAGCGGATATCACGCTATACTAGGGCGAGAGGCATTCACAATTTTCAAGCCGTACCCCATTACGGGTACATGAAGCTCAAAATGCGGGCCGGCGGAATAATCACTCTCGTTAGTGATCCGGACATAGCACGCCGCTACCGAAAACAAGACAGCCGCATTAGCCACGGAGGCACTATCCAAAGCCTTAGCGGCGAAGAACTCACCGCCTTTGCGCTCTCGGTGAACAAGGGCGATGTGATACTCGACAAGAGATCCAAGTCCACCTCCTTTAAACCAGCGGACGAAATAGTAAAATTCGAGGTCCATCAAGCGGACCCAACAAAGACGGCCTCCATCGGGGCACAATTGAACCCGATGTAGAGCGCGCGCTGCGAAATTCCTCGAGAAAATTGGGACATTTTACTTTGGCACCCTTCGGATATGCCGGAATCCCCGCAGATTGGCGAGAACACAGCCTAAATATCCTAAAAGTTCAAGCCGATCAAAGCAGGCTCTTGACGATTTTCGAACCCAAAAGGCGAGGCAATGGGAGAAGAGCTAGCCAAACTATTGGAAGGCGGATTCATCGGAGATATCAAACATCCGGATTGGCTAACAAACACTGGTAATGGTACCAAAGAAGGACAAATCCTGGCGCCTATGTGTCGATTTTAAAGACCTCAACAAGGCCTGCCCAAAGGATCCCTTCCTTCCCGCATCGACCAAATAATCGATGCTCTTTGCGAACACGATTCACTGTGCTTCCTCGGCGCATACTCGGCTACCATCAAATCAAGATGGCGAGCGAACCAAGCGCAGCGGCATTCATCACCCATATGGACCATTACGCTTCAACACGATGCCCTTCGGACTTAAAAATGCGGCGCAACATATCAGCGCATGATTCAAACATGTCGGCCACCCGGATCGGCAAAACAGTTGAGGCATACGTGAGGCGACATAGTCGTCAAAACCAAACTGCGTCGAAACTCTAGTAGGCGACTTGAGGCTCACATTTGACAACCTCAGAGCATATGACATCAAGCTGAATCCGGAAAAATTCGTCTTCGGCGTACCAGCCGGAAAGCTACTGGGCTTCATTGTATCCGGTAGAGGGATTGAAGCAAACCCAACCAAGATCCAAGCTCTGTCATAGCTAGATATCCCAAAAGACCTCAAGCAAATACAAAATTATTTGGATCGTGGCGGCTCTAAGCCGCTTTATCTCCGTCTAGGAGAAAAGGCATTGCCCTCTACCGCCTCCTCGGGCCTTTGAACACTTGAGTGGATGGATGCCGCCTTCTTGGGACTCGAAGAAATAAAAGCCATATTGGCAACAAATCCGGTCTGGCTGCGCCCAACACAGGCGAACCAATGTTGTTATACATCGCAGCAACACATCAAGTTGTAAGCGCGGTACTCGTTGTCGAATGAGAGACAGAAGGGCATAAATTCCATCTTCAAAAACCAGTGTACTACGTATCCACTGTGTTAACCCCCTGCAAGTCCCGTTACCTGCACTACCAAAAGATAGCATATGCGGTGTTCATGGCATCCGGAAGTTCGGACACTACTTTCAAGAGTGTTCGATACTTGATGGCCTCAAGTACCACTCAATGACATTATAAACAACAATGACATAGCAGGCGGGATTGCAAAATGGGCCATTGAGCTCTTACCATTCGATATAACTTACAAACCTCGGCGAGCTATAAAGTCACAAGTTTTGGCTGACTTTGTCGCTGAATGGACCAACCGAACTCCCTAAAAATGCGGCGCATGCTCCAATTGGACTATGCACCGACGGCTCTAAAATGTTGGCGGATGGGGCTGGCATCGTATTAGCGTCCCCAACCGGGATACTGATCAATCGTACTTCAAATAATGTACGGACTCCAACAACGCGGCGAATCTGAGGCCCTTTTGCATGGTCTCCGGATGGCAATCTCCATGGGCATTCAACGCCTAGAGGTGCGCGAGGACTCAAACCTCGCAATATCCCAAACAAATGGAACTTGACGCCAAGGATCCGAAAATGGCAGCATATCGCGCTGTCCTAAAATGTCAGCTCGGTTTGAAGGACTCGAATTCCATCACGTGGCCGAGATAATAACCAAGCAGCCGACGTCTTGTACGCATCGGCATAAAGCGTGATGCTGTCCTCAAACATCTTCTGGAGCGGCTCTTCAAGCCATCCGTACTATGGGAAGAGGAGTCCGGAAATGACAAACCGGAAAAAACCGCGCCACCCGGCGATTCAGCCGATGACATAACAGCTTCAGCCCACGACATAATGGCAGTAATCGCCCCGTGGACAGAACCATTCCTAGCCTACTTGCTGAGGCAGGAACTTCCCGAAGACCAAAATGAGGCCCGCTGCATAATCCAGCGATCTAAAGCCTACAAGGTCCATGAGGGAGAACTTTATAAGAAAAGCACAACCGGTGTCCTTCAAAGGTGTATCTCCGAAGAGGAAGGGTGAAACCTCCTGGCGGAAATTCATGTCGGATTAGGCGGACACCACGCAGCAGCTCGGGCCCTTGTAGGAAAGGCATTCCGTACAGGGTTTTATTGGCCGACGGCCCGGGCAGATGCTCGGGACTTAGTCCAAAGATGCGTCGGTTGTCAGCTCTTTGCTAATCAGAGCCATATGCCACCCACCGCCCTCAAAACCATACCCATTACCGGCGTTCGCGATGCAGGGGCTTGACATGGTTGGACCCCTCAAAGGGAACCCACAAGCAAAGGTACCTATTGGTCATGGTGGACAAATTCACCAAATGGATAGAGGCCAAACCAGTCAAAGCGGCGAGTTCGGACCAGTGATAGACTTTATCTCGGGGTAGTACACCGTTTTGGTGTCCCCCACAACATCATCACCGATAATGGCACGAATTTTACGGCCGGCGAGGTTAAATCATGGTGCAAAAATATGGGCATTAAGCTCGATTACGCTTCAATCTATCACCCTCAAACCAGCGGTCAAGTGGAGCGAGCAAATGGTCTAATAATGGCGGCTTCAAACCCGGACTAGTGCGGTCACTTACGAAATCGACGCCTTTGGGTAGAGGCTTCGACTCCGTACTCTGGGGCTGCGGACAACGCCCAACCGTACTACGGATTCACACCATTTTTATGGTATACGGTGCGAGGCGATTCGCCTGCGACATCATTCATGACACACCTCGAGTGCGCATGTATGAAGAAAGGAAGCGAGCTGGATCGGCGGGACAACTTAGGCGCATTGGAGGAAGAAGCGACATCGCCAAGGCTCGTTCCGCATTCTATCGAGACAAACTCGAAGATATCAAAGCAGGAAATGCGGGCCAAGACTTACAATGTTGGCGAACTAGTTCTCGCTGCGGACAAGAAAAAGGACAAGCTCAAGCCCAAATGGGAGGCCCTTTCATTATCGATCAAGTCCTAACGGTAGGCGTACCATCTCTGAAATGCATCGGACAACCGACTCGAGCCGAACCCATGGAACGCAGCCCGCCTCCGAAGATTCTATGCCTATTATTTGGACTAAGAGTTCGTCCCCTTCCCAAGTTGAAATTTTTACACTTCAGCTGTCTTTTTGTTTCTCTTTCTTCCCTTAACACTTTTCCTAAAACGCCCTCAAGGGCCCACTTGCGCATTGTTCGCACATACTTGATGTGCCATCCGCACTCATTATACCTGGGGGCTTCTTTTCCAAAAGCTCAATTATAAGGGCTTCATGCCCAACACATGTGTCAAGCTTCCACATGTACCTTTTACTCACCATTATATGCATCGATATGACTTAAGTTTTGGCCAAGCTGGGTTGCCTGGCTCCTGTGCTTACCCCTACGTTCCCGATAGTTCGACTAGGAGGTAAAGGAGCACCTCTGCGATTATTCTTGCCGGGTCAGCCGGATGTGTACCTCGGTGGGTGAAGCGAAGCTAAGCGTTCTTAAGGGAATATTTGGTCGGTGGCGTGAAAGATGTTTTTTACCTATTTATTTATCTGCCCCGGATGTTTTTACGCTTTTTTTAGTAGTCGGACATGCACCTTAGGGCATGCCTCGAGAAAGGAACCCTTAGCGGAACTATTCTCCTGGAAGATGTTTCTTACTAACCATGTAATATAACATAACTAGTTGGGCACTTATGCGATAAAGCACTAATGACCCCTCGCTTTGGTCTCCATGCATACCCGGTTGTTTCTTAACCGAGAAGGTATTGAGACACACTCGGACTCTAGGGTCCCGAGGTTGAAGCGAAAAGGTCGGCAAAGACAAGCGATCTACAATCCGGCTAGAAGGCATTTCACATGTCATTTTAAGAATACATTGTCAAATTCTTGTTGTATTCCTCCTCAATCCGTCTAACGTTGTCTAATTTCTGATCCGTTGGGATAATTTAGCGGCCAACTCTACTTGGCCGTATACTAAACTCATAGGGATCTCCTTCCCATCGGGCCCCACAGGTTCGACTTCGGCCATGTGGTTGGGGTCCGCCTTCTTGTACCGCGTCTTCACCATGGCCCAAGCCTCCGTGGCACCTTGGCGGCAGGCCGAAATCTTCCACAAATGGAAGCGCTGCCGCATTCCCTGAAGCTTCTCCGTAAGCTCCCCAAGGCCTTCGGCAGGGAAAGGGCCGGCCATAAAGCCTGAACGGCGCCACTCATCACCTGCCGAACTCGTTCGAGCAGACGCAACAGCTCGGGAAGCTGATCACCCATCGATACGGGCATCTCCTCTGCAGGGTGACCTGTGAGTATACCTACAGACACATTTTGTCAATTGCCTTCCTCGCCGGACTCTTCTTTTCAAAGGAGTTTGCTTAAGCACTTACTAAAGATGCCGCGATGAAGCCGCTGATTCTCCTTAACGGAGCCAGTCAGCTCGACCCAAACACCATTCAGCTCTTCCCGAGCTTGGCGTGGGCATCTGGAGCTTCTTCCTCTCTTCTTTGCACCCTATTCAGCACCCTCTGCTTGACCTTCAGGTGGCGCGATGGTCTTACTGTCGGATCTTGTCGGCGGCACCTGTAATGTCATTATTAGACTTGCGCTTACGCCGCCTAGCGCTTATATTTATCAATTAAAATGTGTTACCGAAGTGGTGTGTTTCCTCTGCGGCGGCAAGTGCGGCCTCAAGTTGGGTCTTGCATTCTTGCAGCTCTGAGACAGTTGGGTATTCTTCTCGGTAAGATCCTGCGTTTCAAATGATCCTTAAATCAGTTAACATAACTACTTTAAGTCTCGGGAGACTCTTGGCATATATAACTATTAAATTCTCTTACCGTATGTCTTTTACATATTGCTCCGTGGCTCTGGTAAAACCATCTTGAGCAGCACGGAGGTGCGCGTCCCGTGTTAAAGGCATTCAACGCCTCGGGGAGAAGCATCGTCACGAAATCTTGTCGTGGCGCCTATGGTTCATGGCGCTCTCCACCTCAGACTTGGTGGCGGACGGTCTGTCGGCATCCTCCGTTGGAGGAGTATCCGGCCCGCGCCTTGCGCTCGCCTCCCCCTCCAGACCGGGCGCTGGAGCCTGGCTGGTAGAAGTTGGATTGGCAACCTCCACGCCCTTGATCCGTGGGCGCTTTTCTCTATAAAGATCATGAGCACTTAAGCGCTTCCTAGGAGCGTTGCTCGAATAAAATAATTGCGAGCTATACCTCTGCGGCGACATTTCAGTCGCGCGCTCCTCTTCCTCCCTCTTGGTCGGATGGCCTTTGTTGGTCAGCCGCTTGTGCTCGGCTTCCCGCCTTGAAGGCACTTCTGCAAAACACCATCGTGTCACGAAGGTCAGAAATGAGCAAGGAAGAAACAATGGTGTCGGGACTTCGGTCACAATCACCTGGGAAGCCGGACACAATCCGGGGTAGTCAGCCATGATGGCGACTACAGCATTATCCATGCTAAGCTGGTGGAACACCCCGTCGATTAGCTCCACCTTTATGTCCAGATCCTCTTCGGAGGTCGGATCCTGGGATATCTCTGGATCCTCGGGTTGCGGAGCTAGACTTACCATGTCCTCCACGATCCGGCGCAGTTCCTGCGTCGAAGACATAGTATGAGAAGCTTAAACTTCGAAAACATGGGTCGGGCCCTTAAAGTGTTAAACACCCAACGCCGAGGGTTATTCATGGAGAACCCGTTCAGCGGGTTCGTCTGGAGAAAGTCCTCCTTCTCCCCCTTGTACAGGCCAGACATGATCATCACCAGATCCTCAGCCGAATCCAGTCCTTTGCGGCCATGACGGGTGGCGTCGTCTTCCCCGTTGAAATCCCACATGGGGTGGCCCCTGTATTGTAGTGGCTGCACCCCCCGCGTAATGCATGTTGCCATGACTCCAATCATGGTCAACCCAAAATGGGCCAGTAACCTTATCCGGCCCATCAGATAATGGACGCTCTTGTCTTCCTCCAGTTGGGGGCTCCGAGGGCGCCAACTAAGGTGTTTCTTCGAGGAGCGATCTGAACTCCGGAGGCCTATCCGAGCAGGTGCAGCGTGAGCGTCTTCCATGTAAAACCATTCCGAAGGCGGTCTTGGACGCCTTCTTAGGGGTTCGGATGGATATCCGGTCCGCAATCGCCATATTTGGCGCCGCCCACTTGGTATATGGACCCCGTGAGAGCGAAGTGCGAGGCGAACAACCTCTTCCACGGTCGAAATGGGGCTCGATGCGAAATAGCTCACAAAGAGCTCGTAACCCGCGATATGCAAGATAGAGGCGGGCGTAAGGTGATGGAGCTGAGTCAGTAGAACTCCGAGGCCACGGAGAGCGGATGTATAGAAATCGAGTCCCCTTATCGGTAGGGGCGAAGCATACCCGCTCCCATTTGTTGGGACTTGGGGTAGCCTCCACTTGCTTCCCACCTTGGTAGGTGGCCAACCCGGCTCGAACCGGGACCATGAAGGCCGGAGGGAGATATCCCTTTGCTTGAAGCGCCACCAGCTCGTTGTGCGGGACGGAACATCTCCTCCAATCTCCTGGCAGAGGGCTGGGAGCGGGAGAAGAGGAGCCACGTCGACGGTCCATGATGGAATGGATTTTTGGTCAGAGGCGCTCCGATGAGGACTCGCGGAAGGAAGATGGTGTGATTTGGATCTGGATTCTTGCCTCTCTTATAGGCAGATTCTTTGTGCAGCTAGGGGGTAAAACATTAAAGATACCCTGGCTTTTCGCATTCGTGCGACGCGTGGAATAAGGTCATTTTAGGGCGTAGAAGCCAAGAAGCGCAACATTGATAAGGAAGCCGGACACTATTCGGCAGGAACATGGAGTTTAAAGGAGAACCCGCCTTGCAACGCGAAGATTATATCTGCGCGGACTTATCGTCATTGAAGCCTGGTTAGGGAGCTCTTGAGGAGTCTGGACTAGGGGTGTCCGGACAGCGGACTATCATCGTCCGCGGACTCCAAGACTCTGAAGATACAAGATTGAAGACTCCGTCCGTGTCGGATGGGACTTTCCTTGGCGTGGAAGGCAAGCTTGGCGTCTGGATATGTAGATCTCCTACCTTTGTAACCGACTCTGTGTAACCCTAGCCCTCTCCGGTGTCTATATAAACCGGAGGGCTTTAATCCGTGGAGATAACCTCCATTACAACAATCATACCATAGGCTAGCTTCTAGGGTTTAGCCTCCTTGATCTCGTGGTAGATCCACTCTTGTACTACCCATATCATCAATATTAATCAAGCAGGACGTAGGGTTTTACCTCCATCAAGAGGGCCCGAACCTGGGTAAAACATCGTGTCCCTTGTCTCCTATTACCATCCGCCTAGACGCACAGTTCGGGACCCCCTACCCGAGATCCGCCGGTTTTGACACCGACAACAGGCCTCCGTCCTTTTGGCCTCTCTCCTCTATTCCTGTATGGCCCAATAAGGCTCATATACTCCCCGGTGAAAGAACATGTGGTGCCCCCATGTTTGGTTTTGGTAACTGATGACAATCTCTATGGACTAATGGTTGCCTTCAGTTATATTTGAAGGTTTTGTCCATAGGCTTTTCTTGGAGTCCATTTGTTGGTTTCAAGGAGAGTTTGTGATGACCACGGTGCTATTAAGGAATTATCCAAAGATTGGTCATGTGAGTTTTGAGCTTATTGAATGATGCCTTGAAGGAAGAGAGTTGGAAAGATTCAACACACAAAGCGCACAAGATGTACCGAGGGATCAAGTGATTCCATGGTATGGTAAGCATTGTCCATTACGCTTTGTGTGCTAACCCATGGTCTTCGTGAGAGTTCTTTGTGGGGTTAGGTTGCGGTGTGCAAGTTCAAGTGGAGCATCATGAAGAGATCAAATGCTTGAAGCTTGCCGTCCATTGTGGTGACAATGAATTTGTGAAGATGTGCGGAAGAGTGGCTCACCCATAGTGGAGTATGGGGGAGCAATCAACTAGTCTTCATCGAGCCAGCGCAATCAAGAAAGGTGGTCCATCTTGAGGAGGAGTAGATCGTCATCATCTAGCTCAAGTGGATCATGTGCAAGGCAAAGGTTTGCCCTTGATAGGTTTTCTATTTTATCGGTCTCATGGTAGTTGTGGGAGACTGGGTTATAGGATCGATTGCCGTACTATCAAGGGGGGCTCTCGATGAGTTGCTTGATCATATCATTCGTAGAGAGCTCAAACCATTGCATCCTTGCATCATCTTTTTGGTTCTGTTTGGTTCTTCTCCTTGTGAGATTTGGAGCTTATGGTCATTTTTATGACAAGCTCGAGTTCATCGAAAATGGAGTTCACATTCATCCTCTATGATGTTTTGGATGTTGGAGGGTATGCCGGTTCTTCTCTGTTGGAGGTTTCACTCCTTTTTTTGTTAGGCATACCTCCCATGCCTCTTCTTACAATAACCAACAAGCTTGAGTTTGCTCAATTCGGAGCTCATATGAAGAAGTTATGGAAGTTCTGGTTTTCCTTGGAGTATACTTTGTTTTCGTGGTAGTGGCATAAGGATGGCACCAGCGGTAGTACCGTTGGGCCGGAGCGGCAGTACCGCTTATGGCCACAAGCGGTAGTACCGCTGTCCCACAGCGGTAGTACCGCCCATGGCTATAAGCGGTAGTACGGCTCCGGTTCCGCGCTGGTACCGCCTCGACTCGAGACGTGGTTTTCTCGTGTCGGGTTCAACGGCAATAGGAGCGGTAGTACTGCTCGTGAGTGGTAGTACCGCTGGGGTGTGAGCGGTAGTACCGCTTATATGCGGTACTACCGCCCCAAGGTTCATGTCTTGTTGCTCGTTTTCCCTGCTTCTTTCGCCCGAGCGGTAGTATCGCTCATGGAGCGGTAGTACCGCTCGTGTGCGGGTTGAGCACATAACGGTTGGATTTTTCCCCTCCTATAAAAGGGCGTCTTCTTCCCCAATGAACCTAATCCTTTGAGCTCATGTTCTCCCCCCATTGTTGACCTTCTTCGAGCTTGCTAACTCTCAATCCCTCCATGGATTCTTGCTAGTTTTTGAGGGAAAAGAGAGAGGAGATCTAGATCCACATTTCCACCAATCACTTTCTCCTCTATGTGAGGGGAACCCCTTGGATCTAGATCTTGGAGTTCTTGGTGTTCTCCTTCTTGTTCTTCCTCTCATTTTCCTCCCTAGAATTAGTTGCTTCGGTGGGATTTGGGAGAGAAGGACTTGGGCACTCCGTGTGCCCTTGCCATTGCATTTGGTGCATCGGTTTGAGTTCTCCACTGTGATACGTGGAAGTTACAAGTTGAGAAGCTTATTACTCTTGGGTGCTTGGTGCCCTTGAGCTTGTTCCTCTTGGGTGCTTGGGCGCCCTAGAAGGTTGGTGGTGTTCGGAGCTCAATCATTGTGGTGTAAAGCTGCGGGCAAGCGTTGGGGTCTCCAATTAGGTTGTGGAGATCGCCCCAAGCAATTTGGTGGTACCGTGACCGCCCCAAGGGTTGCCAAAGTGTCTGGGTTCGGTGACCGCCCCAAGGGTTGCCATTTATGCAGGTTCGGTGACCGCCCTCAAGGGTCCCATAGTGGAATCACGGCATCTTGCATTGTGCGAGGCGTGAGGAGATTCTGTGGCCCTAGTGGCTTCTTGGGGAGCATTGTGCCTCCACACCGCTCCAAGCGGAGATTAGCATCCGCAAGGGTGTGAACTTCGGGATACATCGTCGTCTCCGCGTGCCTCGGTTATCTCTTACCCGAGCCCTTTACTTATGCACTTTACTTTGTGATAGCAATATTGTTTCTTGTCATATATCTTGCTATCACTTAGTTGTTTATCTTGCTTAGCATAAGTTGTTGGTGCACATAGGTGAGCCTAGTTGTTGTAGGTTTTGTGCTTGACAAATTAACCGCTAGGTTTATTCCGCATTTGTTCAAGCCTCTACCGTAATTATTTTAAAACGCCTATTCACCCCCCTCTAGGCGGCATCCACGATCTTTCACCCGGCGAATTCCCGTAACTCTCCGGTACTCCGAAAAATACCCGAATCACTCGGAACCTTTCCGAAGTCCGAATATAGTCGTCCAATATATCGAACTTCACGTCTAGACCATTTCAAGACTCCTTGTCATGTACCAGATCTCATCCGGGACTCCGAACTACCTTCGGTACATCAAAACACATAAACTCATAATATAACCGTCATCGAACTTTAAGCGTGCGGACCCTACAGGTTCGAGAACTATGTAGACATGACCGAGACATGTCTCCGGTCAATAACCAATAGCGGAACCTGGATGCTCATATTGTCTCCCACATATTCTACGAAGATCGTTATCGGTCAAACCGCATAACAACATACGTTGTTCCCTTTGTCATCAGTATGTTACTTGCCCGAGATTCGATCGTCGGTATCTCAATACCTAGTTCAATCTCGTTACCGGCAAGTCTCTTTACTCGTTATGTAATGCATCATCCCACGACTAACTCATTAGTCACATTGCTTGCAAGGCTTATAGTGATGTGCATTACCGAGAGGGCCCAGAGATACCTCTCCGACAATCGGAGTGACAAATCCTAATCTCGAAATACGCCAGCTCAACATGTACCTTCGGAGACACCTGTAGAGCTCCTTTATAATCACCCAGTTACGTTGTGATGTTTATTAGCACACAAAGTGTTCCTCCGGTAAACGGGAGTTGCATAGTCTCATAGTCTTAGGAACATGTATAAGTCATGAAGAAAGTAATAGCAACATACTAAACGATCAAGTGCTAAGCTAAAGGAATGGGTCAAGTCAATCACATCATTCTCTAATGATGTGATCCCGTTAATCAAATGACAACTCATGTCTATGGCTAGAAAACTTAACCATCTTTGATTCAACGAGCTAATCAAGTAGAGGCATACTAGTGACACTCTGTTTGTCTATGTATTCACACATGTATCAAGTTTCCGGTTAACACAATTCTAGCATGAGTAATAAACATTTATCATGAAATAAGGAAATAAATAATAACTTTATTATTGCCTCTAGGGAATATTTCCTTCAGTCTCCCACTTGCACTAGAGTCAATAATCTAGTTCACATCACCATGTGATTTAACACCAATATTCATATCTGTATGTGATTAACACCCATAGTTCACATCGTCATGTGACCAACACCCAAAGGGTTCACATGATTGACCAACACTAAAATCATCTGTGAAGGTTAGAAAATAATGATACAGGCCACAAGCATCAACACTCATTGGACCGCATACATCGGTATGTATTATTTTCAACAAGTCAGTAGCTCGTTCCATTGTTCAGGAGAACGGAGTTTTAGTCATCTTGCCCAAAAGGCACGGCTCGCAAGCATCAAATGATTCATAACCAAGTGATTCCAAAAATCCATCTTTATGGAGTTTCTTCATGCGCTTTACGCCGATATGACCCAAACGGCAGTACCACAAATAGGTTGCACTATCATTATTAACTTTGCATCTTTTGGCATCAATATTATGAATATGTGTATCACTACGATCGAGATCCAACAAACTATTTTCATTGGGTGTATGACCATTGAAGGTTTTATTCATGTAAACAGAACAACAATTATTCTCTGACTTTAAATGAATAACCGCATTGCAATAAACATGATCAAATCATATTCATGCTCAAAGCAAACACCAAATAAAATTTATTTAGGTTTAACACTAATCCCAAAAGTATAGGGAGTGTGTGACGATGATCATATCAATCTTGGAACTACTTCCAACACTCATTGTCACTTCCCCCTCAACTAGTCTCTATTTATTCTGTAACTCCTGTTTCGATTTACTAATCTTAGCAACTAAAAAAGTATCAAATACTCAGGGGCTACTATAAACACTAGTAAGGCACACATCAATAACCGGTATATCAAATACCCTTGTTCACTTTGCCATCCTTCTTATCTACCAAATATTCAGGGCATTTCCGCTTCCAGTGACCATTTCCTTTGCAGTAGAAGCACTCAGTTTCAGGCTTTGGTCTAGCTTTAGCCTTCTTCGCGGGAGTGACAAGTTGCTTGTCATTCTACTTGAAGTTTCCATTCTTTCCCTTTGCCCTTTTCTTGAAACTAGTGGTCTAGTCAATCATCAACACTTGATGCTCTTTTCTTGATTTCTACCTTCGTCGATATCAACACCACGAAGAGCTCGGGAATCGTTTTCGTCATCCCTTGCATACTATAGTTCATCACGAAGTTCTATTAACTTGGTGATGGTGACTAGAGAACTTTGTCAATCACTATCTTATCTGGAAGATTAACTCCCACTTGATTCAAGCGATTGTAGTACCCAGACAATCTGAGCACATGCTCACTAGTTGAGCAATTCTCCTCCATCTTTTAGCTATAGAACTTGTTGGAGACTTCATATCTCTCAACTCGGGTATTTGCTTGTAATATTAAATTCAACTCCTGGAACATCTCATATGGTCCATGACGTTCAAAACATCTTTGAAGTCCCGATTCTAAGCCGTTAAGCATGGTGCACTAAACTATCAAGTAGTCATCACATTGAGCTAGCCAAACGTTCATAACGTTTGCATCTGCTCCTGCGTCTGTCACCTAGCAGTGCATCAAGGACATAATTTTTCTGTGCAGCAATGAGGATAAACCTCAGATCACGGATCTAATCCGCATCATTGCTACTAATATCTTTCAACATAGTTTTTCTCTAGGAACATATCAAAATAAACATAGGGAAGCAATAACGCGAGCTATTGATCTACAACATTATTTGCAAAATACTATCAGGACTATATTCATGATAAATTAAAGTTCAATTAATCATATTACTTAAGAACTCCCACTTAGATAGACATCCCTCTTATCATCTAAGCGATCACGTGATCCCTCTTATCATCTTACCGCTGGCCACCCATGAGATAGCGATTGTGGAAGAACCACACGCGGATCGTCCCCCAGCTTTGAGGACGAATTATGTTCGGATCCCCGAACTCCTTGAGCCGAAAATCTGCTCAGAGGACAACTTGCCCAAGGTCCCGGACTTAGGATCGGGCATTGGGCCGAAGGAATCGGGTAGCACTCCGGATTCCGAGCTGTTGGGCTCAGAACCGCCCGCGCCCTTGGGCGGTAGATCGGATCATAATCCGGATTCTGCTAACAACACTTATTTGGACTTAAACTGTCTCTCTCGCATCAGGCAAGAGCCCCAGGAGACGGTACATCATTACTGGGCCAGATTCCTCCTTGCGCTCAACAAGGTTAAGGACTGCCGCGAGGAGAACATGATCTCACTCTTCTGCAAAAACTGCATGGACGAAGGGCTCCTCAATGCTATAAGCCGCCACGAGGTAATACGTTTCGCGGATTTGGCAACCATAGTACGCAAGTACTGTGTGATGGGGAGCGCTTGGAAGACCCAAACAGAATTTTGGGATAGTACCTCTCTCACCAAGACCTTTGTCCGAACCAAACGGACGAACTCTCGTAAGACGCCCGATCCAATCCCCAAGAAACTGAAGCCCACCCCATTACGAGGATCCGTATTGGAAGAATGGCTCGACGGGACATGTAAGCTTCACAGTACGCCGGATACGATGCCAACTCATAGCCTTAGGGAATGTTGGATACTCCGGTAGGTGGCAAAAAGTGGCGAGGATCTTCTTGCGAGCCATAAAGCGGAACAATATCCTGCCCGCGGACACAATACGGTACTAACAGTCTTCGAGACTTTCGCCTCGAACAACGGTAGCGGCTCACTCACGGTTGTGCGGAAATTTGCCATGTGGCAAAGATAAACCCCTAGAACGACACGGCTATAACTTTCAATGCTAGTGACGAACCTCGATTCCAGACTATCTGGGCACCGGCCGCTCTGGTCCTTAGCCCAATCGTGGACGGCTTCCGGCTGACCAAAGTACTCATGGACGGCGGAAGCGGGTTAAACTTGATCTATGAAGAAACACACAACAAAATGGAGATTGATAAAGGCCGCATTGAGCAAAGCGGCACCACCTTCAGGGGAATATCCCTACTCGGGAAGCACAGTGCGTAGGAAAATCACACTTGATGTGGTATTCTGCAACCCGGAGAATTATAGGTCCGAAGAAATCACATTCCAAGTGGCTCCTTTCAGCAGCGGATACCACGCCCTTCTAGGGCGGGACGAGTTTACAAGCTTTCAAGATGTACCCCATTATGGGTACATGAAGCTTAAAATGCCCGGGCCCAACGGAATCATCACTCTAGCCAGTGATCCGGACGTCGCACTCCGCGCCGAAAACAAAACCGCAGCACTAGCCTTGGAAGCATTATCTGAAGCCCTAGCGGCCGAAGAGTTAACAACACTGCAGGCCACCGTGGACAGGGATGACGTGATACTCGACAAACGACCCAAGTCCACCTCTTTCAAACCTGCAGACGAGATATTCAAATTCCAGGTCCACCCAACGGATCCCACGAAGACAACATCCATCGGAACACGATTGAGCCCCGTGATGGATGCCGCACTGCGAGATTTCTTACGTGAGAATTGGGACATTTTCGCCTGGCACCCTTCGGACATGCCAGGCATCCCACGTCGGCTGGCCGAACACAGCCTCAATATACTAATGGGATACAAACCGGTCAAACAGACCCTAAGGCGGTTTTCAGAACCCAAACGGAAAGCCATGGGGGAAGAGCTAGCCAAGCTGCCTGAGGCTGGATTCATCAGAGATATTAAACATCCGGATTGGCTAGCAAATTTGGTAATGGTGCCAAAAAAGGACAAATCCTGGCACCTATGTGTCGACTTCAAAGGCCTCAACAAGGCTTGCCCCAAGGATCCCTTTCCCCTCCCTCACATCGATCAAATCATTGATGCCACAGCTGGGCACGACTCGTTGTGTTTTCTCAACGCATACTCTGGATACCATCAAATAAAGATGGCAGAGTCTGACCAAGCTGCAACAACTTTTATAATGCCATATGGCCCTTTGTGCTTCAAAAGTATGCCCTTCGGGCTCAAGAATGCCGGCGCAACCTATCAACGCATGATTCAAACATGCCTGGAGAAACAAATCGGCAAAACAGTGGAAGCATATGTGGACGACGTTGTCATAAAAACCGGACATGTCAAAACCCTAATAGATGACTTGAGGCTCACATTCGATAACCTCCGGACATACGACATCAAGTTGAATCCGGAAAAATGTGTTTTCGGTGTCCCTTCAGGGAAGCTCCTGGGCTTCATTGTTTCCAATAGAGGAATAGAAGCAAATCCAGCAAAAATCCGAGCCCTATCGCAGTTGGCCATACCAACAGACCTCAAGCACATCCAGAAACTAGCAGGATGCATGACCGCTATGAGCCGCTTTATATCCAGGCTAGGAGAAAAGGCGTTGCCTCTTTACCGCCTCCTTCGGCGCACCGAACACTTTGTATGGACGGACACAGCCGCAGCCGGACTCGATGAGATAAAGACCTTATTGGCCAGTAATCCGGTACTAACAGTGCCAAACATCGGCGAACCTATGCTGCTATACATAGCTGCAACACATCAAGTGGTAAGCGCAGTGCTTGTCGTCGAACGAGAGGTGGATGGATACAAATTCCCGCTTCAAAAGCCGGTCTACTACATATCCACGGTGCTCACCCCATGTAAATACCGATACCCACACTATCAAAAAATAGCATACGCAGTCTTCATGGCATCTCGGAAGCTAAGACACTACTTTCAAGAGTGTTCGATTACCGTCGCCTCCGAAGTCCCACTCAACGACATAATTAACAACCGTGATGCTACGGGACGGATTGCTAAATGGGCCATCGAGCTCCTACCGTTCAACATAACATACAAACCGTGGCGAGCCATTAAGTCACAAGTATTGGCTGACTTTGTCGCCGAATGAATGGGACGAACTCCTAAAGAGTACGGGTAGCGTCTAAGCTGGATCATGCACTTTGACAGCTCCAAAATCTTGGCGGATCGGGGGCGAGGGTAGTCTGACGTCTCGCACCGGGACACGGTCGATCGTCCTACAAATATTATACACAGACTCTAACAACGCGGCCGAATATGAGGCCCTGTTACATGGTCTTCGGAAGGCAGTCTCTATGGGGCATCCAACGCCTGGAAGTGCGCGGGGATTCGAACCTCACAATATCACAAATAAACGGAGAATTTGATGTCAAGGATCCAAAAATGGCGGCCTATCATAATGCCGTCCTCAAAATGTCAGCTCGGTTCGAGGGGCTCGAATTCCACCACGTGGCTCGAGAAAACAATCAAGCGGCGGACGTCCTAGCCCGCATCAGCGCCAAACGCGACCCTGTCCCACCTAATATATTCCTGGAAAGGTTGTTCAAGCCATCCTTAATATGGGAAGGGGAGTCCGGCAATACCAACACGGATCCAAATACACCCCCAGACTCAGAACCATCCGACACAATCGGAGGCTCTGCCACCGAAATAACACCCTCGGCCCACGAAATTATGGTCGTAATTGCCCCATGGACCGAGCCATTCTTGGCCTACCTAAATAGGCAGGAGCTCCCCGAAGACCAAAATGAAGCACGCTGCATAGTCCGGCGTTCTAAAGCCTACAAGGTCCACGAAGGGGAACTCTACAAGAAAAGCGCGACTGGAGTGCTCCAAAGGTGCATCTCCGAAGAGGAAGGGCGGCAACTCCTGGCTGAAATTCACGCCGGACTGGGCAGACACCACGCCGCAGCTCGAGCGCTAGTCAGCCAAAGCCTTCCGTCTGAGCTTCTATTGGTCTACGCCCGGCGGGCCAAGCAGACCTTGCCCAACATTGCATCGGCTGCCAACTCTTCGCCAATCAGAGTCATATGCCCCCTACCGCTTTCCAAACAATCCCCGTAACTTGGCCCTTCGCGGTCTGGGGGCTGGATATGGTCGGTCCCCTTAAAGGGGGAAGCCATAAGAAAAAATACCTATTGGTCATGGTGGACAAATTCACCAAATGGATCGAAGCCAAACCAGTTAAAACGGCAGAATCCGGACCAGTAATAGACTTCATATCTGGGGTTGTACACCGGTACGGTGTCCCCCATAGCATCATCACTGATAATGGCTCAAATTTCATAGCCGATGAAGTGAAAACTTGGTGCAACAAAATGGGCATTAAGCTCGACTACGCTTCCGTCTACCACCCGCAAACAAACGGCCAGGTTGAACGGGCAAATGGTCTTATCATGAGCGGCATAAAACCCAGATTAGTTCTATCTTTATCAGAATCGGATACGCACTGGGTAGAGGAGCTCAACTCCGTACTCTGGGGACTGCGGACCACACCGAATCGAACCACCGGATACACACCATTCTTTATGGTGTGCGGTGCGAAGCGATACTACCTGCGGCATAATACATGATTAAGCCACGCGCACGCATGTATGAAGAGAAGGAAGCCGAGTTAGATCGGCAGGGATAACTTGACGCCTGGAGGAGGAGCGCGATGTCGCAAAAGCCCGCTCCGCATTCTATCGAGAGTGTGCTCGGTGATATCAAAGCGAGAAGTGAGGGCCAAAACTTACAATATTGGCGAGCTCGTTCTATGCCCACCAGTGAAGAAGAAGGACAAACTCAAACCCAGATGGGAAGGTCCCTTCGTCATCGACAAAGTTCTCACCAAAGGCGTATCGCCTCGTAATGCATCCGACAACAGACTCGAGCGAACCCATGGAGCGCGGCTAGACTCCGGAGATTCTACGCCTAACGCCGAACGCAGTGTTCGTCTCCTCACCCCTCCTTTTTAAATTACGCTCCACCACTGTTTCTCTCCTTTCTTGACCCTCTTTCCATTCACACAAAGTATTTAATACAGTGCGGATTCCCGGATTATCCCGGCCGTACCATGTGTGCAAGCTGTATCTGGGGGCTTCCTATTCGGAAGCTAGACATAATTACTTTAATGGCTTTTTGCCCATCACATATGCGTTCTTTCTCCATATGTGCCTTTTCTGCACCATTATATGCATCGATATGACTTAAGATGTGGCCAAGCTGGGTTGCCTGGCTCTTGTGTTTATGCCCTACGTTCCCGTTAATTCGGCTAGGGCATAAGGGGAGCACCTCTGCGATTGTTACTACCAGTTGAGCCGGATGTGTACCTCAGACTGGGTAAAGCCGAAAGCTAGTTTTCTTAAGAGAATATTCGATCGGTGAACAAAGGATGTATTCGTTGGTTACAAGAAAAAACCCCAGAAGCTTTTTATCCTCCGCCATCGCGCGTAGTCCGGACATGTGCATCGACACATGGATACCTAGGGAAAGGAACCCCTAACGGAACTATTCTCCCTAGAAGATGTTTCTTGCTATCCATGCAATATAACATAACTAGTTGGGTACTTGTCTGTTCAAGCACCTATGACCCCTACGCCTAGTCTCCATGCATGCCGGTTTTTACGATAACCGAAGCGGGTATTCGACACACCCCGGACTATAGGGTTACGGGGCTGAGCTTAAAAGGTCCGCCATGATAAATGATTTCAATCCGGCTAGAGGCTACTTATGCCAATCAATTTACACAGTCACTGAGAATGACTATATTCCTCCTCTATACCATCTTATAGGTTATCTAGCCTACAATCCTGCTGAGAATACTTAGCGGCTAATGCTACTTGGTCATACACCAGGCTCACAGGAATTTCTTGCCCATCGGGCCCCGTCGGTCCCACTTCAGCCATATGGTTAGGGTCTAGCTTGGTGTAGTGTGTCTTCACCATCGCCCAGGCTTCTCTTGCCCCTTGCCAGGAGGCTGATATCTTCCACAGACGGAAGCGCCACCAGGCTCCTTGGAGCAGGTCCGCAAGCTCCCCCATGCCATCCGGCAGTAGGCTTGATGGCCACAAGGCCTGAGCAACACCGTGCATCACCTGCCGAGCACGATCGTGCATCTGCGAAATTTCTTGCAGCAAATCACCTGCAGATGAGGGCATCTCCTCTTCAGGGCGACCCGTTAACATTCCTGCAAGGAAAAATCTTTCTAATAAACTTCCTCGCCGAACTATCAAACAGTTCGCTTGAGTTCTTACCATAAATACCGCGACGAAGTTTTTTGTTCTCCTTCACGAGTCCGCTTGATTCTGCACGGACGTCCTTTAATTCCACGTCTAGATGAATATTGGCATCATGAAGCTTATTCTTCTCTTGCGTCACCTGCGTAAGGATGCGCTCGCCGGCCTTTAGTTGCCGTTGGAGATGCGAGTCGTCACCAACTGCGCCATCCGGATTCACTCCAGGATTGTCTGCAGAACTTACTGTTAGACTAACTGCACCAGCCATATATTAACTAGCACATTTGTGTATAATGGAGACAAATATTACCGGAAGGGGCCTTTCGGGGTCCCTCTAACTTGTCTACCGCATCAGATAATTGGGCCTTGCAGGCCTCCAGCTCCCGCGCCAATTGTTCATTCTTGTCCACAAGGACCTGCGGATATATTGATCCTTCAAACAGTTGTCCCAACTATTCTAAGTCTCAGGGGCTACTGCTAGGCATACTTATCAAAATCTCTTACCCGTATGTCTTTGGTATACTGGCTTGTCGCTTGGGCAAGCCCGCCTCGAGCGGCTCGGACATATGCATCCGCCGAATTGAAGGCATTAAAAGCCTCTTCGGAAAAGATGTTGTGCCGGAGCACGGCCCTCCGACGCCGGTGGTTCATGGCGCTCTCCACTTCGGAGTTTGTGGCCACATATCCGTACCATCCGTCGGGAAGCTATGCGGTCTTGGCCCAGATCCGCCTCGCCCACAAGCCGGTTCGGAACCCTACCGGTGGAGGCGTGGTTGGTAGGGTTTCCGGATATAGCCCGGTTATTCCTCTTCCTGCCAGGAACAAAGGGCGCTATCATATTTCAAATTCTATGACAGCGGGACAGGCTATGACTTTACCTCTGCAGTGGCGTGTCAGCCCTCACCGCCCCCCTCTTGAGCCTACCCAATCCGGACGCCCGTGGTTGACGAGTCCCTAGGGGCTTGGCCCCTCGCTCCGGCCGTCGTTTCTGCAAATAGAGCGACGCCTCAAAGGTAAAATACAATACCTGGGGAAAGTCCTCCTCGGAGGATAGGGTTTTTTAGCTCAGCTTACACGCGACGTGGGAAGCAGTCCAGGGGGGTCGTCCATAATGGCCACTAGGGCGCCGTCCCAGCTCGCCTGATAAAATACTCCGTTGACAAGCTCCACGGTAATATCCGGATCTACTTTGAGTCCCGGATCTAGGGCCCTTCCAGGGTCCTCTGGTTGCGGGGAGGGGCTGAAGATTCCTTCCATGGCCCTTGTCGGTGTCAAAACCGGCGGATCTCGGGTAGGGGGTCCCGAACTGTGCGTCTAGGCGGATGGTAGCAGGAGACGAGGGACACAATGTTTTTACCCAGGTTCAGGCCCTCTCGATGTCGGTAAAACCCTACGTCCTGCTTGATTAATATTGATGATATGGGTAGTACAAGAGTAGATCTACCACGAGATCAAGGAGGCTAAGCCCTAGAAGCTAGCCTATGGTATGATTGTTGAGATGTATGTTCGTCCTACGGACTAAGGCCCTCCGGTTTATATAGACACCGGAGAGGCTAGGGTTACACAGAGTCGGTTACAATGGTAGGAGATCTACATATCCAGATTGCCAAACTTGCCTTCCACGCCAAGGAAAGTACCTTGGGACACGAGCCGGAGTCTTCAATCTTCTATCTTCGCAGTCTTGGAGTCGGCGGATATTGATAGTCCG
Organism: Aegilops speltoides; assembly: GCA_021437245.1. NCBI lineage: Eukaryota > Viridiplantae > Streptophyta > Magnoliopsida > Poales > Poaceae > Aegilops > Aegilops speltoides. The sequence continues at coordinate 409,236,924 of CM038142.1, forward strand.
CCGTCCGGACACCCCTAGTCCAGACTCCTCAAGAGCCTGAACCAGTCTTCAATGACGATAAGTCCGGCGTGCATAATGTTCAGCATTGCAAGGCGGGTTCCTCCCTTGAATAATCCGGAGAAGACAATGAGCACCAGGATAGTGTCCGGCTCTGCAAAAATAATTTCCACATTCCACCTCAGAGAGAATAAAACATATACACTGACTCAATCTGCTGACGTATTATGCGGCATGACATCACACCGCTACCAAGCCCTTGTTTGAATCGTTTTTTACTATCCCACCTCAGCACGTTTAGCGAAGCGGTTTCCTTGGCACGTCTTGTCAAAGCAGAGATCGTGTTCCCCTTATTCCGGGATCCTCATCAATACGTGTGTGGGTAACCCAACCGTTCCCGTCGCCACGCCTCCTCTATCGAAGGGGAATCTCAAACGGTCACGGAGACGGCCTTTGGTATTTCTTTCCCCTTATAAGGGGACCAAGGCCCGTCCTTGTTCTTTAACCTCGCATCGAATCTTTCCTCCGCTCCCAGTTCCAACACCCAGAGCATCAGATTCGAGCGCTTCGGATCCTCAACCATGTCCGGCCCCGACCTCCGGGGCTGGTGGATGCCCTCCTCCGCCACGGAGGAGGACATATTGAAGTTGCGTGAGGCCAAGCACCTGCCCACGAGGTTTCAAGACAGGTTACTGCCCAAGGGCAGGCTGCGTGCCAACCGAGCCCGGAGAATACGCGTTTTGTATCCCACCTCCGCCGGGTTTAGGCTTCCGACGGATCCCCGTGAGAGGGCTCTGTTCTACTATGGGCTAGACTTCCACGACTTGGCCCGAGTCTATCCTCCATATCTCCGCATTTATCATCGTCTGCGAAGCCTTCCTCCGCGTCATCCCCACTTTGGCCTATGGCTGAAGACCTTCAAGGTGGAACCGAAGATGATCGGGGGGCGCTAAGCGGAGTGCGGCGGGCGACCATAAGCAAGAAGGTCGATGCCCGTGGCTCGAGGGTTCCTTCCAAGAGGAACTTGGATTGTGGCGAGAGGAGTGGTTCTACATCACCGCTTCCAAGGCAGCAAGCAAAGCCGCCGCCCTCATTCCGCTTGGGACCTCCACGCCAACCGATGTCGTGGGTCAACCAAGGGCTCAAGCTGGGGCCATCCGAAGACGTGTTCGCTGCAGGCCGGATTCGAGATCTCCAAGCGAGGAGATCGACTGACCAAGGCGATGAGTTATGCTAGTTAGGCATCTTCCGCCGCAAACGCCGTCCTCTCCGTCTATGGGAGTTCAATCCGAGGGACCTCGTATTCTCCAGCATTTTATGGGTGCGACACCCACGGAGATGTACAAGCTGTTCTTTGGACCGCAGGTGGCGGTCCGGATTCGCCGAGGACGCAGCCTAAGCCGCGATCGCCCGGATACTCGGAGTAGATAGCTCGTGAGTTCGGACATTCTATTTATATGCCTTTCAAAAGTTCGTCTCTAACGCTTTGTTCTTTTACAGGAATGGGTGGCGCGATCCGGCCGATAAGGTGTCCGCCCTCCCAGAGACCCTTGGAGCCCGTGCTGGTCAGAATGTTGGAGGTTGCGCCCGCAGAAGGGGGCGATGGGGGAAATAAAGGAGCTAATACTTCGCCCAAAGGGGCGACTGAAGAGGAGGGAGACAAGGACCCCTCCCTTCAGCGGGAGAAGAGGACCGCCTCCAGAAATCCGGAGGCCGAAGCCCCTAAGCGTGTGAAGAAATCCTCACCGGGGGGTCCGGCGTCCGGAAAGAGCCCGGACGCACAATCATCGCCGAAGGACTAGCCCTCCAACAAGCCGTGAGTATGAAAGAGAAAATTAAGTAGTAAGGGAGTACCTTCATTTATGCTTCTGTGGGTAACCGAAATATTTATATTGCAGTTCGGATCTGCAGCCTTCTCAGACGGGTTCATCTTCGGGGGATCTTCTTCCGGAGATGATGGAGAGCGATACGCCTCCACCCGCAGCGCCACCAAACGAAGCAGGCGAGCCCGAAGTGTCATCACGGAGGGTATCCCCGAGTCCGGAGGGGCCAGAGAGTTCGGCGCCTACCAGTGTCCGGTCGGGAGGACTGAAGAGTCTGCTCGAGAGGGCGTCCATTTCAGAAGATCACCGCGCGTTAATGCGTATGGTGATTGAAAGGATTTCGTCCGCGGAAAGCGGATTGCGCAATGCCGCCCTGAGCTTGCTGGCGGGATTTGAGGTATGCGAAAATAGCGCACCCCTTCGTCTTTTAACAGTTTTGCATATGAAAAATGCGCCCTGTATAGATAGTAGCCCCTGAGACTCGGTAGGTTGTCGGAAAAGACAGCGTGCCGAGGATCAAAATCTCAAAATCTCAATTAATGAATACCGCCGTCCTTGTGCAGGTGGCAGATAGTCCGGGGTGGCAGATAGTCCGGGGGCCAGCCGGACTGATGAGTTTGCCGAATTAAGTCGGCAACTTGACATGGCAGATGCTGACATCGCACTTGTCAACCAGCGACTTGACGAGTCGCAAGGTAAATAAATTCTCCGCAGTTGCTGTATTTAATGGGGGTCGAAGCCCACCTCGATAAATTATATCTGTGTATACAGATGGGTGCTTGCGGTGGAGGGTCTTCGGGCGAACTTGCTCTAGCTAAGGAGCAAGCCCGAAGAGACGCTGCTGCCTCAAGGCAGCCGAGGAGTTGAAAGTCGAAAAGGCTGCGACCGCCTAAGCAGGCGGAGGTGGCTGAATTGGCCAGAAATTAAAGGATGCTACCGACCGCAATGAGGCTCTTGAGAGGAGTGCTTATCGGATGGGAAGACCTGAATAAGGCCACCGCCGGCCAAGGATGCTCGCTCTGCAATGCGGGCTATGAAGGAGGAAGCTGCGCCAAAGTCGAGAAATCACGGCTGGCAAGCCTTTTCTGATGCGTCGCCGGTTTATGGATTCCAAGTATGCTCAATTTGAGCGGCTGTGGAGTTTGGAGGATCCGTATATGGACTTGGCTGTGAGTGCGGCTGATTCCGTTAAGCACTTCCGGAGCCAGGGGGATCACGAGACGGAAGAGTTATATTGGTCTCAATTCCACAGTCCTGATCGCCCACTTCCGCTGACGGACCGGTTGGCTGAATGGGCCGAACTGAATAGGTTGTCCGGACTAGCCATGACTGACATCGTGGCCCATGTCTGGCCAGAGAGGTCCAAGGCGACGAGCTACTTTGGCTTACTACAGCAATTCCTTGGGGCGGTGCCGCATATGAAGGAGATGAAGCGGTCGGCCTGCATGGAGGGCGCGCGGATGGCTTTGGCCCGTGTGAAGGCGCATTATCCGAAGATGGACGCCACCGCTGTTGCTGCCCAGAGTTTGGATGAAAACCGACTCCCTGCCAAGCACTATTTCGGGGAGGTCATGCGCGGTGCTCGTAAAATAGAGGCGCGGTGCTCAAAGAATGTAACGTTCAAATGAACGCATTAGCTTGTAAATCAATGATTATGGCATAACTGCTTTTTATACTTGTGCGTCCAAGTAGTAAAACTTCTCTGTCTTGCCGCCACGATACTTGTGTATAACCCGAAGATGCAGTCTTGACTTCCCCTCGCACAAGGTGCTGGGGTGTTCGCAAAATAGCGCGTTTTCACACTTAATCCGACGCCTCGGTCCTGTTATAAGGAGGTGGTAGCGAGCTTAACGAGGCAATCCGGACTATAATGCTTTATCTCTTTCACTTAGCCAATGGAGCTCGAGGGTGGGGCTACGATATAGCCCTGGTGGCACCGCACATCTCCGGATTAGGGTGCGATGTGCCTGACCGAAACGGTCCTTCACAAAGCGGGAATTCTAAACATTCCGATAGTCGATCGAGTGGTGACCAGACTCGCTATATCATGACAGCCGCCGGCTTTCATCGAGGTGCTCGCCAAATTAACCGGGGTACAATCGCAGAGTTCTCCGGTGCGCGTTAGCCGGGTGATACGGAACGTAAGGCAGCAAAACACAGGAGCCGCAAACCCAACATTTGACCAAAGACATGATTCGGAGCTGATGCATATAATGCCTAACTCGAGACGCCGAACACTCCCGAAGGTGTTCGGACTTTATAATAACGGCAGAATTATGCCCTAAGCCCCTAGTGTCCAGGTACGGGCATGGTCTTCTGACGCGGCCGATGCCAAAGCGTCTCCGCTTTGGCTATAGGAAGAAGCCAAGGGAGAGTAACAACAAGAGAGTGATAAAAAGGTCTACGCAGGTCTTAATCAAAAGAATCCTTGCAACGGGTCCTATCGCACGCTCATACCAGGTTCCATTGCGCCGTTATCCTGGACGGGTACGCACGTTGTTCATCTGGAGAAAGAGAGGAACGTTTAGCTTTAGAAATAGTTCGTGCGAAAGATATGCAAAAGAGGAAATATAAATAAGTAAAGTAAGGTTTATATGAAACCACGGTGGTTTGTGCGCGCAGCCCCCTGGGAAAGGGTATGCGGCTAGGGAGCCCCTAGCCTGCTGAGTCCGGATTCGTCTATCCGAGTCCGGGTCCTAAGTGACCTTCAGATGAAATGGTGCCACGTGGACCGGCATCTTGAGTGTAAGAGACGCGTAATGTGGTATGGCGTTGAAGCGACAAAAGCCTTTCGCCCCAAGAGTGCTTGATATTCACTTTCAAATGGGACAATGTGAAAGATTAATTTTCACGTCGAAAATTGTTCGCCATCCGAACACGACTTCTAGTAGTATCGAGCCCGTGCGCTTGGCGAAACGCCTGGCTTCACTCCTTTGAAGGAAGTGCGGCGTGTCGAATTTTGGTAGGGTCTATCCTCATCCTGCGGATTGTGTTTGAATATAGCAGGTTTAAATCACGCCTCCGCCCATGAGGACGTTAGTGAAGTGTAATCCGCCTATTATGGAATTCATTATCGGGAGTCCGCCCCGCGTTTCAACGCTTCGAATAGTCCAGTGGTCGAAAGTGATTGGTTTGATATCCAATCTCTACGGTTCATTGGCTGGACCGCTGAAGCTCTTTTAGGAAGTGCCGCACTATTTTTCCGTGTTATCACATGAAGTGAGTTTACTGCTTTTACCCCTTGTGGGAAAGTCTTTTGTTTTCCGGTGACTTGTTGGCGGGGTTTCTCTTCTTCGCTTGACGTGTTGAGCCCCTTGTGTTCGGCATTTAATCTGCCGGACTGTTTAAAAACCCAACAATCCCTGTGGGTGTGATTTGCAGGCCTTCCAGGGTGCTATGGATTTGACATATCCCACCCGAGATTTTGTGTAGGTTGGACAGTTAAATCCACCGCCATCCTTGAGGGGCTGAGTTTTGTTATTGGACCGTGAGCTTTTGAATCCGCGTTGAATGCCGTGTTTTGGGCTTTTCTCTTTATTCCGCGTTGTTCTTTTCTCGCCGTGATTTTCCGCTTCCATCTCTTATCTCCGATGTACTTAGGTCGCTAGTGTGCTTCTTGCTAGCCACTATCCTCTCCCGCATGTAAGCGGGTCATGAGGTTTGTTAGTGCGGACATTGTCCTCGGTTTCTCTTGGCCGAGGTGCTCGGGCGAGCCATTCATCTCGGACATTGTGCTTGAAAGCTGCTAAGGCTTCGCGTCCGGACAATGACTATTTGGTTCTTTTTGGTAAGGAACCTGTTCCTGCACTTCCGCTACGACTCTCGGGCTGTTGAGTTATATGACTTAGGTCATCTCAAGGTCCCGAGGACGGACATAAGTCCCTTGAAAATTTGTTCGAATGCTTCCTCGAGCTCTTCCCAACTTCCAACAGTGTTTTATGGGAGGCTTTTGAGCCAATGACGGCTGGCCCTTTGAGCTTGTGGGGTAGATATTTTATGGCGTGGAGATCGTCTCCTCCGCCATGTGTATATGCAGATATATAATCTTCTATCCGCACTCCGGGTCTGTTGTTCCATCGTAGGCCTATATGTTTATGGGTTTAAACCCCGCTGGAAATTCATGGTCCAAGACTCATCGGTGAAACATAGTGGGTGTGCGGCGCCTCAGATTTGTGTGCGCCGTTATCGCTTGACACTTGGCGTGTTGCCTTGATTTTGGGGCCTTCTCCTTGGCCCATAAATGGACTGGCTGGGCCACCTATCCTTCCGAGTTCATTGGTGGAGTTGTGTGTGGCGCTTTCTGAATTTGGCTGTCGCGTCCGCCGCCTATCCAGCCAGCAGCCCTCTTATTTTTGGACGGTGGGGTTCTATGGCCTCCTCGTCAATTCCGTAGTAGCTTGCGCTTAGGGTAGCTCTTTGATTGATGGCCATTGCCATTTTATCTGCGGTGTTGAGCACTTTGCCCCATCTCATTCTCGAGTGTGTCTTCCGCCATTTTGAGCCCGCTTTTCCTTCTCGAGGCTTCTTGCGGTCTTTGAGTCTTTTCCGGGGTTCTTATTCTCCGCGATGTGTCCGACATGTGGTCGCCCTGACTATTGTCTTCGCCAGCTTTGATTGACTATTCGACTCGTCGTGTTCGGACGGTTGCTTATGTGCATGTTCGTCGTCCGACAGAGCCCTCGCCAGATAGCGGGCTCGTGGGGAGCGTTGTTGTCGCCGAGGCGGACTTAGCATTGGCGTTTTGCCGCTGCTTTGGTCGCTTATCGGCGGTTTTATCTTTGCCGTGGCCCGTTGGTCCTCGTTATCGCTCCCCTTTGGGGTATCCACCATATATATGTCATGCGACAAGGTGGTCTGTTGCTTTGTATAAGCTCTATTTTTGTTCGCCTCCGACATCGCCGCTCATTCCGCCGATGTCTTCGGAGTCGCAATCCAGCATGTCGGTTAGATCATCGGCAGTGGCTACAAAGTGGGTGGTGGGTGGATCTGAATTTCTTCGTCGTCCGAACCTCAACCATCCCGCCGTAGTCCGCCAGGCTCTCTTGATAACGAGATGTTTTAGTGAATTCAGGATATCGCCCAAAGGAGAGTATTGAAAGATGTCCGCGGCGGTGAATTCCATAACCGGCGCCCAATCCAAATCGATTGGCGGGGGCGCGGGAGGCTCGGAGACCGGCGAGGAGGCGCCTCGGAATCACGAAGTTTCGCAGGGACAAGATCGGTGTTCGCCCATCGCCAGATGTTGAAGCCCCTGTGGCGGCGTCTAACCACCGCCCTCGATATGGGCGATCGGCTCGGCTGATGGTCAAGCGGATCTGAATGCGCGCCATCAATGCGCTGTCCGCGGCAGAGCTAGATCATGCCCATCGCCACAAGGCGGGCGCTGCTTGGCCGTGGCTCGAGTCCGTCAAGATCAAGTCCCCGCGGCATCGGCCGTGAAGTTTAAGCTTCGAATCGACTCGACAGCCGGGGCGTAGCTTCGATCTGCTCCGGATGGCTAAGGGAATTGCCCGCAGTGCAAAGCCGCCGAATCGAAGATCTGTCCGGGAGAAAATCTCACCGGGACAGCGTTGTTGGTTGAAGATGCCATCGAGCCTATCGGTGACGCATACGAGGAACTCTCAATGAAAGCACCAATGTCGGTGTCAAACCGGCGGATCTCGGTAGGGGTCCCAACTATGCGTCTAGGCGGATGGTAACAGGAGACGAGGGACACAATGTTTTTACCTGTGTTCGGGCCCTCTCGATGGAGGTAAAACCCTATGTCCTGCTTGATTAATATTGATGATATGGGTAGTACAAGAGTAGATCTACCACGAGATCAAGGAGGCTAAGCCCTAGAAGCTAGCCTATGGTATGATTGTTGAGATGTATGTTCGTCCTACGGACTAAGGCCCTCCGGTTTATATAGACACCGGAGAGGCTAGGGTTACACAGAGTCGGTTACAATGGTAGGAGATCTACATATCCGTATTGCCAAACTTGCCTTCCACGCCAAGGAAAGTACCTTCCGGACACGAGCCGGAGTCTTCAATCTTCTATCTTTGCAGTCTTGGAGTCCGGCGGATATTGATAGTTCGGCCGTCCGGACACCCCCTAGTCCAGGACTCCCTCAGCCCTCCTCAGTTCCTGCTCAGAGGCACTGATGCAAGTAATCTTAGTAGAAGTATGATAGAGTAAATGAAGCTGGGAAGGGAATGGAAACTTACCCACTCTGGAGGGTTGTACATGGAGAATCCATCCCGCGTTTTTATGCGAAGGAACTCCTCCTCTCCCCCTTTGTACAAATCGGACAATATCCTTGCCAAAGCGGCAGCGGAGTCCGGACCCTTACGACCGCAGCGGGTGGCGTCATCTTCCCCGTTGTAATGCGACATGGGCTTCTCCCGATAATGGAGCGGCTGCACTCCTCGCTTTATGCATATTGCCATGACCTCAGCAATCGTCAGTCCGGACTTGGCCAGCAACTTTATCATGTTCATCAGGAGGAATACCTCCCTTGTGTCCTCTTCTTGAGGGCCCCAGGGACGCCAGCTTAGGCGTGCCCTCGGTGGGGTTTTGCTGAACTTGGGGAGACCCCTCCGGACTAGATCCGGAAGGGGAACTCATTTATATAGAACCACTCTGAGGGCCAGTTCTCTGGTGCATTCTTAGGAGTGCTAGAAAGGTATCCGGTCTCGGCAGTGCGCCATATTTCGGCCCCGCCCACTTGATACAGGGACTCCCCTGGGTGCGGGGGACAAGGCAGAACAGCTTCCTCCACAATCCAAAGTGTGGTTCGCAGCCTAAAAACAGCTCGCAAAGGGCGACATACCCTGCTATGTGCAGAATGGAGGCTGGGGTAAGATTGTGTAACTGGAGGCCATAGAACTCCAGGAGCCCGCAGAGAAACGGGTGGATAGGAAACCCGACGCCCCCCAGCAGATGCGAGATGAGGCATATTCGCTCCTCCAGAGACGGGTTAGGAGATCCCTCGGCTTGTTCCCCTCCGTCGTAAGTAGCTATTCCAGCTCGGACGGAGACCATGAATGCCGGGGGAAGAAACCCTTGAGTTTGTAACTTCACCAAACGGTTGTGAGGAACTGAGCACTCTCCCCAATCCCCCGACTTAGAGCGAGGAGGGCAAGCGGAAGAGTTGCGACAGCCGGCCATGCAGGAATGGCTTTTCGCGAAGCGCCCTAGGATGCTAGCTTAAGGGAGGAGAGTGAGATTTGGATCTGAGGATCCCTGTCCCTTCAAATAGACGGTTGGCCTGGAGAATCGAGGGTGGCAAATGCAAAAATACCTTGACTCCTCGCATTCGCTCGACAAGTGTCGATGGTCATTGAGGGAGTCCTGGACTAGGGGGTGTCCGGACAGCCGGACTATCAATATCCGTCGGACAACCAGACTACGAAGATGGAAGATTGAAGACTCCGGCTCGTGTTCGGAAGGTACTTTCCTTGGCATGGAAGGCAAGCTTGGCCATACGGATATGTAGATCTCCTACCATTGTAACCGACTCTGTGTAACCCTAGCCTCTCCGGTGTCTATATAAACCGGAGGGCCTTCGTCCGCAGGACGAACATACATCTCAACAATCATACCATAGGCTAGCTTCTAGGGTTTAGCCTCCTTGATCTCGTGGTAGATCTACTCTTGTACTACCCATATCATCAATATTAATCAAGCAGGACGAGGGTTTTACCTCCATCAAGAGGGCCTCAACTCGGGTAAAAACATTGTGTCCTCGCCTCCTGCTACCATCCGCCTAGACGCACGCTCGGGACCCCTACCCGAGATCCGCCGGTTTTGACAATCGACATTGGTGATTTCATTGAGAGTTCCTCTGTCGCCGCCGATAGAGCGGATGCCTCCACCCGCCTTCAAAGACGTGTTTTCGCCGGAGGGCCTTGGCCACCGCCAAACTATCCGCTTGGTGGTTTTTCATGACTCGCCGTCCGCCGCGCTTCGCAATGACTTTCGAGTCGCCGAAGAATCTTCGCCAGCCCTAAAGCTGCCGAACAGTTAGATCCAATCGAGCTCTCGTCTGTTAACAAGCTCTTGGATCGCATCGCTGCCTTGGGAGTTGCTACGGACTATAACCAGATTGGGCTTAAAACCGATTTGAGAGAGATAAACTCTCCCCGGGCCACCCACCACGTCTCTGTGGTGGAGGAACAATACGACAACTCCTCGCCGACGTTGAAAACAATTCATGTTCGGATACCCGAACCCTCCATGCCGGATCCCCGCGGAGGGACGGACGTCAGTCGAGCATTGAACTTAAAATCATGCATCGCCCCGGACTCGCTGGATTGCGCCCAACAAGCCAAATTTCCGAATTTGGGAACTCCTTGGCCTTTGAGCCTCAAGATGGGCAGGGATTCGGATTTTGTTCCACCCACCCGCCTGCACGCGCGCGATCTATCTCTAATACGGCAAGAGCCCATCAAAACAAAGACATCACCATCGGGCCGATTCCTACTGGTCATGGACAGGATAAAGGACTGCCAAGAGGAAAACGCAATATCAATCTTCTGCAATAACTGCACGGACAATGGAATACGAAACGCATTGATCGTCGCAAAATTACGCTTCACCGATCCGCATCCATCGCATTTAAAGTATCAGGCGATGGAGAGTTTCCGAAGACCGAAAATCAATTTTGGGATAGTCCGCCAAAAACCCACCCAGAGTAAAAGGGCGCCTTACAATCAGGCCCCCGATGCAAAAACCAAAAACAAAACCCAATAAGGGAAACGGAACTGCATCGAAGGATGGCTCAATGGACCTCAGAACTTCATAGTACAGAGGGAGCCGCCCCAACACATAGCCTTCGAGCATGTTGATACTACGGCGGTGGCCAAAGTGGCGAAGAGCTTCTAGCTCCGAAAACCACTCCAACAATACCAAGACGGTATCGCTCGGTCCGAGACTTTCGTGATCAAATAATATACGAAAACTAACAGTCCGCGAACTCACCAAGTCTACCAAGTAGCAACAGAAAATCCATGGAGGACACAGCTATTACCTTCAATGCCGCCGACGAGCCCACGCCTCAACAACCAGAGCCCCACCAGACGGTACTCAGTCCCATAGTGGACAGCTTTTGACCGACAAAAGTCCTCATGGATGGCGGCAGCGGACTAAACCTCATTTACGAGGAAACTCTGCGAAAAATGGAAATCGATTGGAGCCATATTGAGCAAAGCAGACAACCTTTAGAGGAATAATCCTTAGCGGAAGTGCGCTGCACCAGAAAAATCACACTCGATGTGGTGTTCGCCTCCGAACAATTACAGATCCAAGAGGTCACGCCTGTGGCCCTGCTCAGCAAAGGGCTATCACGCCATATTAGGACGAGAGGCATTCACAATCTTTCAAGCAATACCCCATTACGGGTACATGAAGCTCAAAATGCCTGGGGCCAGCGGAGTAATCAATCTCGCTAGTGATCCGGACATAGCACTCCGCGCCGAAAATAAGACAGTCGCACTAGCCCTCGAGGCACTATCCGAAGCCTTAGCGGCAGAGGAACTCACCGCGCTGCGCTCTACGGTGAACGGGGACGACGTGATACTTGATAAAAGATCCAAGTCCACTTCCTTCAAACTAGCAGATGAGATAATAAAATTTCAGGTCCACCCAACGGACCCAACAAAACGGCCTCCATCGGGCACAGCTTGAACCCGGTTGACGCCAAGACTACGCCGAATTCCTTCGGAAAATTGGGATATCTTCGCCGCATCCTCTGACATGCCCGAATCCTCGCAGTTGGCGTAACACAGCCTAAACATCCTAAAGGATTTAAGCTACCAAACAGCTCTTCGACGATTTTCCGAGCCCAAAAGACAGTGCAATGGGAGAAGAACTAGCCAAGTTATTGGAAGACGGATTCATTAGAGATATCAAACATCCGGACTGGCTAGCAAATCTGGTGATGGTACCAAAGAAGGATAAACTGGCGCCTTTGTGTCGATTTTAAAGACCTCAATAAGGCCTGCCCAAAGGATCCCTTCCTCTCCCCGCATCGATCAAATTATCGATGCCACAAAGAGGCACGATTCATTGTGCTTCCCGGACGATACTCGCTATCATCAAATCAAGATGGCGGAAGCGCATCGCCGCAACGGCATTCATCACTCCATATGGACCATTTTGCTTCAACACGATGCCCTTCGACTCAAAAACGCAGCGCAACATATATCAGATGATTCAAACATGTCCGCCACCCAGATCGGCAAAACAATCGAGAGATACGAGATCGATATAGTCACAAAACAAAACACGCCGAAACTTTAGTAGACGATTTGAGGCTCACATTCGACAACCTCGAGCATATGACATCAAGTTGAATCCGAAAATGCGTTTTCGCGCATCAGCCGGAAAGCTGCCGGGCTTTATCGTATGCGTAGAGGAATTGAAGCAAACCCGCCAAAATCCGGCTCACACAGCTTGGACATTCCAAAAGACCTCAAGCAAATACAAAATTAACAGGATGCGTGGCAGCTTTAAGCCGCTTCATCTCCGCTTAGGAGAAAAGGCGCGTTCTCTACCGCCTCCTAAGGCGCACCAAACACTTCGAGTGGACGGATGCCGCCATCGCCGGACTCAAGAAATAAAGGCCATATTGGCAACAACCGTCCCGGCGCCCACCTCGGGCGTAACCAATGTTGTTATACATCGCAGCAACACATCAAGTTGTTAGCGTCCTCGCCGTCGAACGAGCTTATGTATGGGCATAAATTCTCTTCAAAACCAAAGTATTATGTATCCACTGTGTTAACCCCCGCAAATCCTGCTACATCCGCACTATCAAAAGATAGCATATGCGGTGCTCATGGCGCCTCGAAGCTTCGCACTACTTTCAAGAGTGTTCGATTACAGTGGCCTCGAAGTGCCACTCAACGACATTATAAATAACCGCGACGAACGGCAGGATTGCAAATGGGCAATTGAGCTCTTACCATTCGACATCACTTACAAACCTCGACGAGCCATAAATTCACAAGTTTTATGACTTCGTCGCCGAATGGATCAAGCCGAACTCCCTAAAGAGTACGGCGATACTCCAATTGGACTATGCATTTCGACGGCTCCAAAATGCTGGCCGGACTGGGGGCTGGCGTCGTCCTGACGTCCCCCACCGGAGATACAGTCCATTATGTACTTCAAATAATGTACACGGACTCCAACAATGCAGCCGAATACGAGGCCCTATTACATGGTCTCCGGATGGCGGTCTCCATGGGCATCCAATGCCTAGAGGTGCGCGGGGACTCAAACCTCGCAATATCCCAAATAAACGGAGATTTCGACGCCAAGGATCCGAAAATGGCAGCATATCGTAACGTTGTCCTAAAAATGTTAGCTCGGTTTGAAGGACTCGAATTCCATCACATAGCCCGAGATAATAACCAAGCGGCCGACATCTTGGCACGCATCGGTGCGAAACGTGATGTTGTCCCTCCAAATATCTTCCTGGAACGGCTTTTCAAGCCATCCGTACTATGGGAGGAGGAGCCCGGCAGCGACAAACCGGAGAAAACCGCACCAATCGGTGATTCGGAAGATGACATAACACCCTTTGCCCATGGCATAATGGCAGTAATCGCCGCGTGGACAGAACCTTTCCTAGCCTACTTACTTAGGCAGGAACTTCCCGAAGACCAAAATGAGGTCCGCTGCATAGTGCGGCGATCGAAGGCCTACAAGGTCCATGAGGGAGAACTTTACAAGAAAAGTACTACCGGAGTCCTTTAGAGGTGTATCTCCAAGAAGAGGGCGAAACCTCTGGCTGAAATTCATGCCGACTAGGCGGACACCACGCAGCAGCCCGGCCCCGTAGGAAAGGCATTCCAGACAGATTTTATTGGCCGACGGCTCGAAGACGATAGGACTTGGTCCAAGGATGCGTTGGTTGTCGCCTCTTTACTAATCGAGCCATATGCCACCCACCGCCTCAAAACCATACCCATTACCCGGCCGCTCATGTCCGGGGCTTGATATGGTTGGACCCCTTAAAGGGGAGCCCACAAGAAAAAGTACCTATTGGTCATGGTGGATAAGTTCACCAAATGGATAGAGGCCAAACCGTCAAAACGGCAGAGTCCGGACCAGTGATAGACTTTATATCAGAGGTGGTACACCGCTACGGAGTCCCCCACAGCATCATCACCGACAATGGCACGAATTTCACGGCCGACGAGGTCAAGTCATGGTGCAAAAATATGGGCATCAAGCTCGACTATGCGCCGCCTATCACCCTCAAACCAACGGTCAAGTGGAAAGAGCAAATGGTCTAATAATGAGCGGCATTAAACCCGCACTAGTGAGGTCACTCACTAAACCGACACCCAATGGGTTGAGGAGCTCGACCAGACTGGGGCTGCAGACAATGCCTAACCGCATTACGGATTCACATCATTTTTATGGTATACGGCGCAGAGGCAGTCTTGCCTGCGACATTATTCATGACTCACCTCGAAAGCGCATGTATGAGGAAAGAGAGGCCGAGCTGGATCGGCAGGACAGCTTGGACACATTGAGGAAGAACGTGACGTCGCGAAGGCTCGCTCCGCATTCTATCAGCAGAGAGGCTCAAGATATCAAAGCAGAAGTACGGGCCAAGACTTACAACGCTATTAACTAGTTCTACGCTACGCCGGACAAGAAAAAGGACAAGCTCAAGCCCGGATGGGAAGGCCCTTCATTATTGATCAAGTAATGACCGGCGGAGCATACCGCTCCTTAAATGCGCCGGACAACCGACTCGAGCCGAACCCGTGGAACGAGCCCGACTCCGCCGATTCTATGCCTAGCGCCGACTAAGAGTTCGCCCCTTTCCCCGCCCAAACTTTTACAATTTGGCTGTCTTTTGTTTCTCTTTTTACCTCTTTTGACTTAAAAGCCCTCTCGGCCTATTCTTGCATTCTTTGCATATGCATGATGTGCCATCCGCACTAATTATTCCCGGGGCTTCTTTACGTAAGCTTAATTATACGGGACTCATACCCAACACATGTGTCAAGCTTCCACATGTACCTTTTACTCGCCATTATATGCATCGATATGACTTAAGTTTTGGCCAAGCTGGGTTGTTCGCCTCGTGCTTACCCCCACGCTCCCGATTGTTCGGCTAGGAGGTAAAGGAGCACCTCTGCGATTGTTATCGCTGGTCACCGGATGTGTACCTCAGACTGGGTGAAGCCGAAAGCTAGCGTTCTTAAGGGAATATTCGGTCGGTGACTTAAAAGATGACTTTTTACCTATTTTTTCCATCTGCCCCCAGATGTTTTACTGCTTTCTTTGCAGTCCGGCAATGCACTTTAGGGCATGCCTCCCCAGCGAAAGGAACCCTTAACGGAACTATTCTCCCTGGAAGATGTTTCTTACTAACCATGTAATATAACATAACTAGTTGGGCACTTGTCTGATAAAGCACTAATGACCCCTACGCCTGGTCTCCATGCATACCACGGTTGTTTCTTAACCAAAAAGGTATTCGGACACACTCCGGACTCTAGGGTCCCGAGGTCGGCTTAAAAGGTCGGCAAAGACAAACGATCTACAATCCGCTAGAAGGCATTTCATATGTCATTTCAAAGGATAACATACATTGTCAAACTTATTGATTGTATTCCTCCTCAATCCCGCCTAACAGCTGTCTAGTTCTGATCCCGTTGGGAAAACTTAGCAGCCAACTCTACTTGGTTGTACACTAAACTCACAGGATCTCCTTCCCATCGGCCCCACCGTCCAACTTCGCCATGTGGTTGGGGTCCGCCTTGTACCGCTGCCTTCACCATGGCCCAAGCCTCCCGGCACCTTGACGGCAAGCTGATATCTTCCACAACCGGAAGCGCTGCGCCTCCTGCAGTTTCTCCGTAAGCTCCTCGAGACCCTCGGGCAGGGTAAGGGCTGGCCATAAAGCATGAACGACGCCGCCATTGCTCGCGAACTCGCTCGAGTAGCTGCAATAGTTCGGAAGTTGATCACCCATTGATATGGGCATCTCCTCTGCAGGACGACCCGTGAGTATACCTACAAGACATGTCACGTCAAAATACTTCCTCGCTGAACTCTTCTTTTCAAAAGAGTTCGCTCAAGCACTTACTATATATGCCGCGACGGCCGCTGATTCTCCTTGACGGAGCCGACAGCTCGGCTTGTGCGCCTTTCAGCTCTTCTCCGAGCTTGGCGCTTGCATCTTGGAGCTTGTTCCTTTCCTGCTGAACCCTATTCAAGACATTCTCACTGACCTTTAGTCTGGCGCAGCGATGTTTGCTTGTCCGGATCTTGTCCGCGGTACATGCAACATTCTTATCGACTTCAAGGCGCACGCCGCATAGCGCTTATATTAATTTATACAAATGTGTTACCAGGAGGGTCTTTCCGCTCTCCTCCTGCGGGCAGCAAATCTTGCCTCAAGTTGGGCCTTGCAATCTTGCAGCTCCCGAGACAGCGGGCATTCTTCTTGTTAAGTGCACGAAATTTAATGATCCTTAAATCAGTTAGCATAACTAATTTAAGTCTCGGGGCTCTTGGTATATACAACCATTAAAATTCCCTTACTGTATGTCTTTCACATACCGCCCGTGGCTCGTAAAACCATTTTGAGCAGCACGGAGATGCGCGTCCCTCGCTAAAGGCATCCAATGCCTCGGGGAAAAGCACGCTTGAAATATCGTCGCGGCGCCTATGATTCATAGCGCTCCACCTCAGACTTGGTGGCGACAGTCTGTCGGTATCCTCCGCTGGAGCAGGATCCGTTCACGCCTTGCGCTTGCCTCCCTCCGGTCCGGTGCCGAGCCCGGCCGGTGTTGGTCGGATCGGCAATTCCTGCGCTCGCGATCCGGCAAGCGCTCTTTCTCCTACAAAGATCATGAGCACTTAGACGTTTCCTCGGAACTTTGCTCTAAAAGTTCAAACACGAGCTATACCTCTGCGGCGACGTTTCTGTCCGCACGGCGCTCCTTTTTCTCCTGCTAGTTCGGACTGACCTCTGTGGGTTGACCGCCGCAGGCTCAGCTTCCCGCTGTAATGGCGCTTCCTGCAAAATACCATCGTTCGCGAAGGTCAGAAATAGGCTAGGATAAGATGACGGTGTCTGGACTTCGGTTGTGGTCACCTGGGAAGCCGAACTTATCCCGGGGTAGTCCGCCGTAATGGCGACCAAAGCATTGTCTATGCTGAGCTGGTGATACACCCCGTCGATCAGCTCCACCTCGATGTCCGGATCCTCTTCGGAGGCGGACCTGTGGATCCTTCAATCCTCGGGTTGTGGAGCAGGACTCACCATGTCCTCCACACCGGCATAGACCTGCGCTACCGAAGACATAATGTAAGAAGCTTAAACTTGAAGCACTGTGGAACCCTTCGAGGTGTTCGCTACCCATCCTCTAGGGTTGATCATGGAAAACCCATCCAAAGGGTTCGGGCGAAGGAAGTCCTCCTTCCCCTTGTATGCAAGTGGGGACAGATCTTCACCAGATCCTCGGTCGAACCCGCCCTTTGCGGCCGTGCCGGTAGCGCCAGATTCCCGCTGAAATCCCACATGGGGTGGCCTCTGTAGACAGCGGCTGCACCCCCGCTTGATGCACGCCGCCATGACTCCAATCATGGTCAAGCCGAATGAGCCATTAATCTTATCCGCCCATCAAGTAATGGACGCCCTTGTCTTCCTCCAAACAGGGGCTCCGCGGGCGCCAGCTGAGGCGTTTCTTCAAGGGAGCAGCATCAAACTCCGGGAGGCCGATCCGGACTGGGTCGGGCAACGGAGCATCTACTATATAAAACCACTCCGAAGGCCAGTCTTGGACGGCTTCTTGGGAGTGCGGATAGGTATCGGTCCGGCGATCGCCATATTTGGCGCCGCCCACTTGATATATGGACCCTGGTGAGAGCGGGCACGAGGCAAAACAGCCTCTCCCACAATGCGAAATGGGGCTCGATGCCAGAATAGCTCGCAGAGCCACGCACCTCACGATATGTAGCCTGCAGGCGGGCGTGAGGTGGTGGAGCTGGAGTCCGAGAACTTCAGAGCCCAGCGGAGAGCGGATGTATTGAAATCAAGCCCCTTATCGAGATAGGGGACGGCACACTCGCCTCCCTTGTTAGGGCTTGAGTGTCCTCCTCCGCCTCCCACCTTGATAAGTAACCAGTCCGGCTCGATTTGGGACCATGAAGGCCGGAGGAAGAAACCTCCGCTGGAGCTTCACTAGCTCATTGTGCGAAATACAGCACCTCCTCCAATTCCGGCGAGGGCTAGGAGCGTGAGGAAGAGCCACGTTGACGATCCATGGTGGAATGGATTTCTAGGTCAGAGGCGCTTCGATGGAGTATACGCGGGAGGAAGACGGTGCGGTTTGGATCTGGATCCCTGCCTCTTTTATAGGCGGATGACTCGCACAATTAGGGGGTAAACGTAAAAAGACACCACGGCCAAGATTCGCAGCGACGCGTGGAAGAGGACCATAATTTGGCGTAGAAGCCGAGGAGCACAGCGTTCAAGATGAAGCCGGACACCATCCGGCAGGTACATGGGATTTGAAGGGAGAACCCGCCTTGCAACGCCGAAGACTACAAAGCACGCTGGACTTATCGTCATTGAAGCCTGGTTCAGAGACTCTTGAGGAGTCTGGACTAGGGGGTGTCCGGACAGCCGGACTATCAATATCCGCCGGACACCCAGACTACGAAGATGGAAGATTGAAGACTCCGTCTCGTGTCCGGAAGGTACTTTCCTTGGCGTGGAAGGCAAGCTTGCAATCTGGATATGTAGATCTCCTACCATTGTAACCGACTCTGTGTAACCCTAGCCTCTCCGGTGTCTATATAACCCGGAGGGCCGAATCCGGTTTTGACGAACATACACCAACGGATCTAGGCTAGGGGTCCCTTGATCTCGTGGTAGATCTAGGCGGATGGTAACAGGAGACAAGGGACACGAGGTTTTTACCTCCAGGTTCGGCCCAAATGGAGGTAAAACCCTCCTGTTACCATCCGCCTGATTGATATTGGGACCCCCTACCCGAGATGGGTAGTACAAGAGTGGATCTACCACGAGATCAAGGTGGCTAAACCCTAGAAGCTAACCTATGGTATGATTGTTGTTGTGATTGTCCTATGGACTAAAACCCTCCGGTTTATATAGACACCGGAGAGGGCTAGGGTTACACAGTAGTCGGTTACAATGGTAGGAGATCTACATATCCAGATCGCCAAGCTTGCCTTCCACACCAAGGAAAGTCCCATCCGGACATGGGACAAAGTCTTCAATCTTGTATCTTCATAGTCTTGGAGTCCGCCGATGATGATAGTTCGCTATCCGACACCCCTAGTCTAGGACTCCTCAAGAGTCCCCTAACCATGCTTTAATGACGACGAGTCCGGGCGCAGATATTGTCTTCGGCGCTGCAAGGCGGTTCTCTCCAAATTCCATGTGCTTGCCGAATAGTGTCCGCTTCCTTATAAATGTTGCGCCCTTGGCTTCCACGCCCAATAATGGCCCTCTTCCACGTGTCGTATGAATGCGAAAAGCCAGGGTATTTTTACATTTTACCCCCAAGCTGCACGAATAAGCTGCCTATAAGAGAGGCAAGGATCTAGATCCAAATCACACCATCCTCCTTCCACGAATACTCATCGGAGCGCCTCTGACAAAAATCCACTCCATCATGGACAGTCGACGCGGATCCTCCTCTCGTGCTCCCAGCCCTCAGCCAGGAGATTGGAGGAGATGTTCAGTTCCGCACAGCGAGCTGGTGATGCTCCAAGCGGAGGGATACCTTCCTCCGGCCTTCATGGTCCCGGTTCGAGCCGGATTGGCCACCTACAAAGGTGGAAAGCAGGCGGAGAACACCCCCAATCCCTCCAAAGGAGAGCGGGTGTGCTTCGTCCCTTATCTAATAAGGGGGGCTCGGATTTCCCATACATCCATTTCTCCGGGGGCTCCTGGAGTTCTACGGACTCCAGCTTCATCACCTTACACCCGCCTCCATTTTGCACATTGCGGGTTTTGTAGCTCTTTGCGAGTTGTTCTTGGGCATCGAGCCCCATTCTGTGATGTGGAAGAGATTGTTTTGCCTCGTACCCCGTTCTCACGAGGGGTTGATATATCAAGTGGGCGGAGCCGAAATATGGCGCATCGCCGGGACCGGATATCTATCCGAACCCGAAGAAGGCGCCCAAGACTGGCCTTCGAATGGTTTTATATGGAAGACGCTCCACCGCCGACCCAGCCGGATCGGCCTCCGGAGTTCAGCAACGCTCCTCAAGAAACGCCGAGTTGGCGTCATGAGCCCTCAACGGGAAGATGATAGGAGCGTCCAATATCTGATGGGCCGGATAAGGTTACTGGCCCATTCCGGATTGACCATGATTGGAGTCATGGCCATGTGCATTATGGGAGGGGTGCAGCCGCTCCAATATAGGGGCCACCCCATGTGGGATTTCAATGGGGAGAATGACGCCACCCGTCATGGCCGCAAGGGGCCGGGATCGGGTGCCGATCTCGTGAAGATCCTGTCCGTCTTGTACAAGGGGGAGAAGGAGGACTTCCTCCACACGAGTCCATTGAATGGATTCTCCATGAATAACCCTCGGAGCTAGGTAAGCGGACGTTTATCTATCCGATCCGTGCTTTCAAAGTTAAGTGTCTTACTTTATGATTTCGACGCAGGAATTGCGCCGGGATGTGGAGGGCATACACAACCCAACTCCACAACCCGAGGATCCAGGAAGATCCCTTGATCTGGCCTCCGGAGAGGATCCGGACATAGAGGTGGAGCTGATTGGCGGGGTGTTCCACCAACTTAGCATGGACAATGCTCTAGTCGCCATTACGGCTGACTACCCCGATTTAGCTCCGGCTTCCCAGTTAACTATGACCGGAGTCCTGACACCATTACTTCATCCGTGCTTATTTCTGACCACCGTATACCAACGGTGTCTCGCAGGAGGTGCCTTCAAGGCGGGAAGCCGAACCCGCGGCGGCTGGCCGACAAGGGTCAGTTTGGCCCAGTAGGTGGAAGAGGGGTGTGGTGCGAATCGAAACGTCACCGCAACGGTATAGCACGCCACCATTTTTAAGGGAAAGATTCCTGGGAGGTATATTAATACTCATGACTTTTCCAGGAGAAAGAGCGCTCGCCGAACTGTGCCCGGAGAGGTTGCCAACCAAGCCTCCACCAGCCAGGCTCCAACACCTGGTCCGGAGGGGGAGGCGAGCGCAAGGCGCGAGCTGGATGCTCCTCCAACGAAGGATGCCAACAGGCTGTCCGCCACCAGGTCTGAGGTGGAGAGCGCCATGAATCACAGGCGCCGCCGGACAGTTCATCGTGACGCGTGTTTCTCCCCGAAGGCGTTGAATGCCTTTAATGCGGGAGACGCGCACTCGCGCCGCCAAGATGGTTTAACCAGAGCTACGAGCAAAGATGTGAAAGACATACGGGTAAGGAATTTTAATAGTTATATATGCCAGTAGCCCCCGAGACTTAAAGTAGTTAGAATAACTGATTTAAGGATCATTTTATATGCAGGATCTTATGGAGAAGAATACCCACCTGTCCCAGGAGCTTCAAGAGTGCAAGGCCCAACTTGAGGCCGCACTAGCCGCCGCAGGAGGAGCCACAGAGACCTCCTCTAGTAACACATATTTCAAAAAGATAAGCGGTTTATGAAGTGCGGCGTGCGTACAAGTCTAACAATAATATTGCAGATGTGGCCGGACTTGATCCGGACAAGCAGCAGCTACTGCGCCAGCTGAAGGCCGGCGAGAGGGTGCTTATGAAGGTGCAGCAGGAGAGGAACAAACTCCAAGATGCCCACACCTAGCTGGGCGAAGAACTAAAAGGTGTTCGGGCCCAGCTGTCTGGCTCCATGAAGGAGAATCAGCGGCTTCATCGTGGCATTTATAGTAAGTGCTTGAGCAAACTCTTTTGAAAAGAAGAGTTCGGCGAGGGAGTCGATTGACAGAAATATGTCTGCAGTGTGCTCACTGTGTCGCCCCGCTGGAGGAAATGCCCGGTTCAACGGGTGATATGCTTCCGAAGCTGCCGCAACTGCATTTAACGTGTTCGGCAAAGCGGCGAGCGGCGCCGCCCGTGCCTTATGGTCGCTCGCTCCTCGCCCGAGGGTCTTGGAGGGCTTGCGGAGAAGCTTCAGGAGCACGGCGAAGCCTGCGTCTATGGAAGATATCGCCCTATCGTCAAGGCGCCCGGAGGCTCGGGCCATGGTGAAGACGCTGTACACGGGTGATCCGAACCACATGGCCGAGGTCGGACTGTGGGGCCCGATGGGAAGGATATTCTGTGAGCTTAATGTACGCCAAGTAGAGTTGGCCGCTAAGTATTCCTAACGGACCGTAAGCTAGACAACCCGTTAGATGGGATTGAAGAGGAGTACAATCACCAATTTGACGATGTAATCTAAAATGACATGTAAAATGCCTTCTAGCCGGATTGTAGATCGCTTGTCTTTACGGACCTTTTCGCTTCAACCTCGACCCTAGAGTCCGAGTGTGTCCGAATACCCTCACGGTTATGCAAAAAACCGGGTATGCATGGAGACCAAGCGTAGGGTCATTAGTGCTTTATCGCATAAGTGCCCAACTAGTTATGTTATATTACATGGTTAGTAAGAAACATCTTCCACGGAGAATAGTTCCGTTAGCGGTTCCTTTCCCTGGGAGGCATGCCCTAAAGTGCATGTCCGGACTGCGAAAAGAGAAGAAAAGCATCTGGGGGCAGATGTCACGCCCAATATGCGACCCTATCCAAGAGGAACTCGAAGGTACCACCAAGGATAGACCCGCATATTGAAACACTTTTGCAAGGTGGATATCATTACATCAACATTACATAATAGATGGGGATACATACAAAAGGCATACAATGCCACACGAATACAACATCATCTTACATAAGAGCAACATCCGACTACGGATGAAACACAAAAGAAAACTCAAACGACATCCACCTCGCTAGCCCAGTGCCGACCGAACCTATCCCCGATCAAAGAAGAAGTAGAAGAAGAACTCCAAAACAAGCAAACATCGCGCTAAGGCCAAGATCATCGCATAACCTGTACCGCAATCTGTTGTTGTAGTAATCAGTGAGCCACGAGGACTCAGCAATCCCATTACCATGGGTATCAAGACTAGCAAAGCTTAATGGGAAAGGAAGGGGTAAAGTGGTGAGGTTGCAGCAGCGACTAAGCATGATATGGTGGCTAACATACACAAATAAGAGCGAGAAGAGAGAAAATGGAATGGTCGTGAAGCTAACAATGATCAACAGGTGATCCGGAACTCCTACTTACGTCAATCATAACACAGAAACCGTGTTCACTTCCCGGACTCCGCCGAGAAGAGACCATCACGGCTACACACAAGGTTGATGCATTTTAATTCGGATCTGGTGTCAAGTTATCTACAATCGGACATTAAGAAATTCCCATCTGCCACATAACCGCGGGCACGGCTTTCAAAAGATAATACCCTGCAGGGGTGTCCCAACTTAGCCCATGATAAGCTCTCGCGATCAACGAAGGATATTCCGTCTCCCAGGAAGACCCGACCAGTCTCAGAATCCCGGTTTACAAGACATTTCGACAATGGTAAAACAAGACCAGCAAAGCCACCCGATGTGCCGACAAATCCCGATAGGAGCTGCACATATCTCATTCTCAAGGCACACCAGATGAGCAAGACGTCGGGTTGGCATAGACCCTGGTTGCCTAGGGGGCGCCGGACATCGCTCGGTTTGGACCAGCACTCGGAGGAGAACTGGCCCGGGGGGTAAAATAAAGATGACCCTCGGGCTCCGGAAACCCAAGGGAAAAAAGGGCTAGGTGAGGCAAATGGTAAAACCAAGGTTGGGCCTTGTTGGAGGAGTTTTATTCAAAGCAAGCTGTCAAGGGGGTCCCATAAATCACCCGACCGCGTAAGGAACGCAAAATCCAGGAACATAACACCGGTATGACGGAAACTAGGGAGCCAAGAGTGGAACAAAACACCAGGCATAAGGCCGAGCCTTCCACCCTCTACCAAGTATATAGATGCATTAATTAAATAAGAGATATTGTGATATCCCAACAAAATCCTGTCCACCATGGAGCAATCTTCAACTTCACCTGCAACTAACAACGCTATAAGAGGGGCTAAGCAAAGCGGTAACATAGCCAAGCAACAGTTTGCTAGGAAGGGTGAAAAGGTTAGAGGCTGACATGGCAATTTGGGAGGCTTGAAGAGCAAAAGATAGGTAGCGCAGCAAGCGATAGAACGAAGCAACTAGCATAACAATGATAGTAGTGAGATCCAGGGTAGCGGCCATCTTGCCTGAAATCCCACAAGGAAGAAGAACGAGTCCATGAAGAAGATGAAGCCACGAAGACGAACGCATCCTCATGAGCGCAACGAAACGGGAACTATCGAGAAGAAGCACACAACATGGTAAACACACCACACATAGACAAGACATGATGCACAACCAAGCATGATGCATGACAAAGCTACATGAAGCTACTCATGGCAAGAGATGATGCATGCAAGGGCAACACATCAAAGCAAGTTTAAATGAGGCCGGAAACAACATATAACAATTCCGGTAAGTCCTCACATACAAGTTTCAAAGTTGGTCTAGATCTGAACAAACATTAAGTTGAAGTTGTTTAACAGCAAGTTAAGATGCACCAAGATGATCTACACGAGATTCTAGTAAAGTTACATATAAAGTTCATTTAATTCGGAGCTACGGCCTAGAAGATATGAGCAAAACAAGATAAGCATGGCATTGATGCAAAATGCATACAAACATCAAGCAAACACTCCCAAACATGGATGCAACATGATAATATGAAACTACATGCAAAATCAAGCAAGTTTCATATAGAGCACACTCAAAACGGAGCAACGGTTCAACACATACACTCTATACAAGTTTAAAGGACAAGCTGTCCAAAACAGCAACTAGGCATATTGCAAGCATCAAAACAATATGCTACAGCACCCCAACATAAGAACAAAAGGCATGGGCATGAAGTACAGGTAAAGCATGACAAAACATGAACACTAAGCTATCTCCAGAAAACACTATAACATGCTCAAAAGGACATGGCAAGATTGCAAATAATAACAGTTTCAGACATTAGCAGAAATATCATCAGGTTGCAGAAAATATGAGCCAAAAGGGCACAGAAAATATGATGGCACCCATGTAAACATGGCAAAAGATATGACAGATTCATACATGGCAGGAACAACAATAAGTAGGCATGTTGTTGAGCTTGAACAACTCACCACAGAGCAATACATGGCATGGCAAGGCAACCAACAGTAAGAAGACATGTTTAAGGAGCTAAGCATGGCAGTAGCAAGTTCATAGCATGCTTGGATCACTAACAACAACCATGGCAACATTGAACTTAATGTTAGCAGGCTGACAGCAACATTGTTTAGCAACTTCGTGGGCAAGATAACAACAAGTTACAGCAGGCTAAAAATGCAACCAGGGGCATGAATAGATAGAGCATGACATGTATAACAAATCATCCTTAGTGAACATCTCCAGATTATGCATAGAATGACTAGTAGCAGCAGGTTTGCACAGCAACAAAATAACAGATTCAACCTAGCAAAATAGCAACAGCAAGTACCCTACTTAACAAGCTTGATGCACTCAGTACAAGAACCACAAAAATACATGGATGGCACCACTGGAAAGATGGCATGACATAGAACAAAACACATGTAGACATCAACCTCATAGGATGCACACATCAAACATGGCAAAAATGACAAATGAGCAAGTTATAACAGTTTCAGCAGATTAACATCATATAGCACTCTTGCAACGATGATTCGGGCATCAAGATGAACTCAAATGAACATGATGCAATGGAATGAAATGAAGTACTCGTTGACTCGAACAATTTGACATATTACACGCATGAAACGGAGCAGTATACAGCGAGTTATGATGCGATGAACATGGGAAGAAAATATAACAGATGCAAAAGACAGAAGAAATCTCGACCTCCAGATCTAGGGTTCCTCGCGGGCACGCGAACCGAGGCGGCCGGAGTCTCGCCGTAGTTGGAGAGGACGACGACCGGAGGGGTCTGAGAGGGGCGGAGGAGGCCGGGGGCGGCGCCGGTGGCCGGATCAGGTGAGGGAGGGCCGACGGGAGGCGCGCACTTCGGCCGCGGGCCGGAGCGACGAAGCTCCTCATGGGCAGCCGACGAGGCCACGGGCGGCGCTGGTCCGCGGCTCCGCGAAGATCGGGCGCAGGAGGCGACGGCGAAGCGGGCGCCAGCGACGGGTGGTCGGGCGGCGGGCTGGATCCGGCGGCGGCGGCGGAGCTTTGGCGGCGCGGGCGCCGGGCTCGCGCGTGGGCGGCGGCGGCGGGCGGCGCGGGCGCGAGATCCGGGCGCGGGGCACGGCTCGGGGCCCGGTCGCGGCGCGGGGAGAGAGAGAAGGGCGACGTGTCGGCCTCTGGTTGGGCGAGGAGCGGCGGCGGACATGTCCGGCAGGGTCCGGACGTGTCCGGTTGCGGGAGGAGGACGAAGCTAGGGTTTGGACCCGAAATTTCCGAGGGGGAGGTCTATTTATAGGTAGAGGGAGCTAGGAGAGTCCAAATGAGGTGCGGTTTTCGCCCACACGATCGTGATCGAACGACCGAGAGCATGGAGGTGAGTTAGATGGGTTTTGGGCCACTTTGGAAGGGGTGTTAGGCTGCACACTAAAGAGGCTTTTACGGTTCCCCGGTTAACCGTTGGAGTATCAAACGGACTCCAAATGGCACAAAACTTGACAGGCGGTCTACCGGTGGTATACCGAGGCCGCTTGGCAAACCTCGGTCCATTCCGAGAAAGTTTAACATCCGCTCACAACAGGAGACAAGAGGGGGACGCTGGGGGACATAGGAGTGCCGGATTGCAAAACGGACAACGGGGAAAATGCTCGGATGCATGAGACGAACATGTATGCAAAATGAGATGCACATGATGACATGTCAGAAGCAACACGCAAGCAAAAGACATGGCAACGACGGCGAATACTGGCAGACACCTGGCGCATCGAAACCGGGGCGTTACAACACTCCTCCACTAACAAGAGATCTCGTCCGAGATCTTAGGACCGAGACAGAAGGGAAAAGGAATGAGGTGAAACAAGAACTCAAGAGAAGAAGAAAAGAATCGAGAGCACTCGAGAAGAAGAGAGGGACAGTAAGAATGATGAGAATCGAAAGCTCACTGAATCAAATAGACTATGAAACCACTCCGTTTAGAATGAGATAAGAAACGAATAAGACTGAAAGGATTTAGGAAGCACTCCGGCTGAAACATGGAGGAATAGAACACGAGCTTGAGAGGATGGAATGATACTTGATGAAGACATGACACAAAACCTCCGGAAAGAATTGAAAGAGTTGAATGAAAGAACTTAGAAGGAAGGATTGAATGGAGTTGTTGAGAAAATCAACAACGAAAGAATAAGCTTGTCGTGGACTTATGGATAACATCTCAAAATTATGAGGTGATTGTCGACCACAAGCAGAAAAGATTGGATAGCTGAGAAGAACGAAGAAATGCAAAACTCCACTTCAAAAGAATACAGAGAATTAATTGCACTTCGATACGTGAGAAGAAAAGATACTTGAATTTCTCCAACAAGTCTTGATGAACTCTTGAAGAATGAATTAAATCGTGACGAGCCACCGTGAAGAACTCCGGTAACAAAAGAATGACGAGATAAAATGAAGAATGAAAGAATAGGATTAAAGCTTGTGATGATTTAGATGGAGGTCCTGACGAAATGGCCGAGGAAATTTGAACTCCGGAAAAGAAAATATGAAAACACTTGGAACTAGAATTTATTCATCAAGGACAAACTCCGAAATAAGGGATTAATCACTTGGAGGAAATAAGAATAAGAATTATGTTATGCGTATCCTCCATCAATTAAATTGATGACAAACAATGGATTTGCATACTACTTATTCTTCTTTGAAAGGATTGAGAAGTGACATATCGCAAACTTGAGAAAGTCTTCATGAACCACCGGTAAGATTGAAAAGAACGAATGAGCTAATATGATAATCAAAGAAAAGAATCTTGAACGAACCAACATAAGAATTTGGAAATGACTGATGAAAGAGAATGAATCACCAGGAAGAATAAGGAGAACAAATAAGCTAGAGGGGATTTAGATGCAAAAGAACGAAGAGATCCTGAGGTAATTAAAGAACACTTGAGCGAAGCAACGGAAGAATATTGAGATGAATGAAGGGGCACGGATATAGAATAATTGGGGAATGAATCTGAAAAACTTAGAACGGGGAGATATTCTGAAAAGATGGCCTCCGGATGATCGAGACGGCAAAAACAACTCCTGAAATACTCCGGATGGATGAAAAAAATAACTGACAAATGGAATAATTTGAGAGGATAATATGAAGCTAGAACCACGAAACTTCGGGAGAAAAGACAAGATTTAGAGGAAAAACTCTTCTTCGATCTTCAAAGCTGAGAATGACGACGAGAAACACTACCGAAATTACTGAGATACTCTGGGAGAATGGAAAAGCGAAGAGGTTGAGGCAACAATGAAATGATTTGAAATTGATCTTGGAAAAGATCTGACTGATGAGATCCATACTTACGTCAAACTTCGAAAAGGATTTGAGAATAGCTCCGGGAAATTAGAACAGTCAGGTAAGATCCTGGGAAAAGACATGTGGGTTAGGGCCCACTGAAGAAAACACCGTTGGAAAGGGATGTTGAACAGATAGATGATGCACCGGAACAATTGAAATATTCGAATGAGGTGACAACCCCGAATTAATTGGAACACAAACAAATCTCCTGAGATGTCTTGAACACTCCGGAAGGATAAACTGGCGAGAGGCGAATGAGCAAAGAGAACACTTGAGCTGAGGAAAAGAATATGATCAACCCGAAAAAACTTGAACTGAATCCACCGGAGAGATAAAGAGATGAAGAATGACAAACGAGACGAGAATTCACCGGTTGAAACAATTGAGAGAAGACTGAAGAGACTCCGCACAAATGAAATTGATGCTCGAAATAGACTCAGACTCTGGGAAGTAAAGGGTGGGAGGGTGGGAAAACAAAGGCAATTGGACGGGAGAACCAACGGATATCTTGAAGAGAAGACACTGGTTGAAAACAATGAGGATAGAAAGCAAAGACTTCGCACGAGTAGGGTGGATACTCGATTACGGACTCCGGCTCTGAGAAGAAAAGGGTGGGCGGGTGGGAAAAGAAAACAACTGAGGATGGGAAAACAACTTCGTGGAGGAAGAACTAAGGATTGATCTCGCGAAAGACAAAGAGGTTTGAGTCGACTTGACGAGAAATGCACCGGACAAAATAGGATGGACAACTCACGAAACTAACCACGTGATCCTAAAGAAAATTTGAAGGGGAAGAGGAGTAATTCAAAACACCTACGTCAAGATTCCTCACCAGAGCGACGAAGGGGCTGAGGAGTAAAAAGAATTCCTACTCTCCGATATAACTAGACTCATAAATCAGTTTTCGTCTAGACTCAACAGCGGCCAAACTACACGATCAATCAAGGGGGGCTCCTAAGGTCGGTCTTGGCTCTGATACCAACTTGTCACGCCCAATATGTGATCCTATCCAAGAGGAACTCGAAGGTACCACCAAGGATAGACCCGCATATTGAAATGCTTTTGCAAGGTGGAATCATTACATCAACATTACATAATAGATGGGGATACATACAAAAGGCATACAATGCCACACGAATACAACATCATCTTACATAAGAGCAACATCCGACTACGGATGAAACACAAACAGAAACTCAAACGACATCCACCCAGCTAGCCCAGCCCGCCGACCTGGAACCTATCCCCTGATCGAAGAAGAGGTAGAAGAAGAACTCCAAAATAAGCAAACATCGCGCTCGCGTCAAGATCATCGCATAACTTGTGCCTGCAACTGTTGTTGTATTAATCTGTGAGCCACGAGGACTCAGCAATCCCATTACCATGGGTATCAAGACTAGCAAAGCTTAATGGGAAAGGAAGGGGGTAAAGTGGTGAGGTTGCAGCAGCGACTAAGCATGATATGGTGGCTAACATACGCAAATAAGAGCGAGAAGAGAGCAAATGGAACGGTCGTGAAGCTAACAATGATCAAGAGGTGATCCTGAACTCCTACTTACGTCAATCATAACACAGAAACCGTGTTCACTTCCCGGACTCCGCCGAGAAGAGACCATCACGGCTACACACTCGGTTGATGCGTTTTAATTCGGATCTGGTGTCAAGTTATCTACAACCGGACATTAACAAATTCCCATCTGTCACATAACCGCGGACACGGCTTTCGAAAGATAATACCCTGCAGGGGTGTCCCAACTTAGCCCATGATAAGCTCTCGCGATCAACGAAGGATATTCCTTCTCCCAGGAAGACCCGATCAGTCTCGGAATCCCGGTTTACAAGACATTTCGACAATGGTAAAACAAGACCAGCAAAGCCACCCGATGTGCCGACAAATCCCGATAGGAGCTGCACATATCTCGTTCTCAGGGCACACCGGATGAGCAAGACGTCGGGTTGGCATAGACCCTGGTTGCCCAGGGGGCGCCGGACATCGCTTCGGTTTGGACCAAAGACTCGGAGGAGAACCGCCCGGGGTAAAATAAAGATGACCCTCGAGCTCCGTAAACCCAAGGGAAAAAAGGGGTAGGTGAGGCAAATGGTAAAACCAAGGTTGGGCCTTGCTGGAGGAGTTTTATTCAAAGCAAACTGTCAAGGGGGTCCCATAAATCACCCGACCGCGTAAGGAACGCAAAATCCGAGAACATAACACCGTATGACGGAAACTAGGGCGGCAAGAGTGGAACAAAACACGTGCATAAGGCCGAGCCTTCCACCCTTTACCAAGTATATAGATGCATTAATTAAATAAGAGATATTGTGATATCCCAACAAAATCCTGTCCACCATGGAGCAATCTTCAACTTCACCTGCAACTAACAACGCTATAAGAGGGGCTGAGCAAAGTGGTAACATAGCCAAGCAACGGTTTGCTAGGAAGGGTGAAAAGGTTAGAGGCTGACATGGCAATTTGGGAGGCTTGAAGAGCAAAAGATAGGTAGCGTAGCAAGCGATAGAATGAAGCAACTAGCATAACAATGATAGTAGTGAGATCCAGGGTAGCGGTCATCTTGCCTGAAATCCCGCAAGGAAGAAGAACGAGTCCATGAAGAAGATGAAGCCACGAAGACGAACGCATCCTCACGATCGCCACGAAACGGAAATATCGAGAAGAAGCACACAATATGGTAAACACACCACACATAGACAAGACATGATGCACAACCAAGCATGATGCATGACAGAGCTACATGAAGCTACTCATGGCAAGAGATGATGCATACAAGGGCAACACATCAAAGCAAGTTTAAATGAGGCCGGAAACAACATATAACAATTCCGGTAAGTCCTCATATGCAAGTTTCAAAGTTGGTCCAGATCTAAACAAACATTAAGTTGAATTTGTTTAACAGCAAGTTAAGATGCACCAAGATGATCTACACGAGATTCTAGTAAAGTTACATATAAAGTTCATTTAATTCGAAGCTACGGCCTAGAAGATATGAGCAAAACAAGATAAGCATGGCATTGATGCAAAATGCAGACAAACATCAAGCAAACACTCCCAAACATGGATTCAACATGATAATATGAAACTACATGCAAAATCAAGCAAGTTTCATATAGAGCACACTCAAAACGGAGCAACGTTCAACACATACACTCTATACAAGTTTAAAGGACAAGCTGTCCAAAACAGCAACTAGGCATATTGCAAGCATCAAAACAATATGCTACAGCACCCCAACATAAGAACAAAAGGCATGGGCATGAAGTACAGGTAAAGCATGACAAAACATGAACATTAAGCTATCTCCAGAAAACACTATAACATGCTCAAAAGGACATGGCAAGATTGCAAATAATAACAGTTTCAGACATTAGCAGAAATATCATCAGGTTGCAATGTTTAGAGCCATCAAACAACATGTTACAGGAACTTAACATGGCAAACAAAGGCATGGCATGATACTACTAAATGCATATAACAAAAGTCCCTTACTGACCATGAGCCAAAAGGGAACAGAAAATATGATGGCACCCATGTAAACATGGCAAAAGATATGACAGATTCATACATGGCAGGAACAACAATAAGTAGGCATGTTGGTGAGCTTGAACCACTCGCCACAGAGCAATACATGGCATGGCAAGGCAACCAACAGTAAGAAGACATGTTTAAGGAGCTAAGCATGGCAATAGCAAGTTCATAGCATGCTTGGATCACTAACAACAACCATGGCAACATTGAACTTAATGTTAGCAGGCTGACAGCAACATTATTTAGCAACTTCGTGGGCAAGATAACAACAAGTTACAGCAGGCTAAAAATGCAACCAGGGGCATGAATAGATAGAGCATGACATGTATAACAAATCATCCTTAGTGAACATCTCCAGATTATGCATAGAATGACTAGTAGCAGCAGGTTTGCACAGCAACAAAATAATAGATTCAACCTAGCAAACAGCAACAGCAAGTACACTACTTAACAAGCTTGATGCACTCAGTACAAGAACCACAAAAATACATGGATGGCACCACTGGAAAGATGGCATGACATAGAACAAAACACATGTAGACATCAACCTCATAGGATGCACACATCAAACATGACAAAAATGACAAATGAGCAAGTTATAACAGTTTCAGCAGATTAACATTATATAGCACTCTTGCAACGATGATTCGGGCATCAAGATGAACTCAAATGAACATGATGCAATGGAATGAAATGAAGTACTCGTTGAGTCGAACAATTTGACATATTACACGCATGAAACGGAGCAGTATACAGCGAGTTATGATGCGATGAACATGGGAAGAAAATATAGCAGATGCAAAAGACAGAAGAAATCTGGACCTCCAGATCTAGGGTTCCTCGCGGGCACGCGAACCGAGGCGGTTGGATTCTCGCCGGAGTTGGAGAGGACGGCGACCGGAGGGGTCTGAGAGGGGCGGAGGAGGCCGGGGGCGGCACCGGTGGCCGGATCCGGTGAGGGAGGGCCGACGGGAGGCGCGGCACTCGGCTGCGGGGCCGGAGCAACGAAGCTCACGGGCGCGGCCGACAAGGCCACGGGCGGCGCTGGTCTCGGGCGGCTCGGCGAAGATCGGGCGCGGGAGGCGGACGGCGAGGCGGGCGCGGCGACGGGCGGTCGGCGGCGGGCTGGATCCGGAGGCGGCGGTGGAGCTTACGCGCGCGCGGGCGCCGGGGCTCGTGGTGGCGGCGGCGCGGGGGGCGCGGGCGCGAGATCCGGCGCTGCGGCACGGCTCGGGTCTGCCGCGGCGCTGTGCGGAACGGGCGGCGCGGGAGAGAGAAGGGCGACGGTCGGCCTCTGGTTGGGCGAGGAGCAGCGGCGGACATGTCCGGCGGGGTCCGGACGTGTCCGGCTGCGGGAGGAGGACGAAGCTAGGGTTTGGACCCGAAATTTCAGAGGGGGAGGTCTATTTATAGGTAGATGGAGCTAGGAGAGTCCAAATGAGGTGCGGTTTTCGCCCACACGATCGTGATCGAACGACCGAGAGCATGGAGGGGAGTTAGATGGGTTTTGGGCCACTTTGGAAGGGGTGTTGGGCTGCACACTAAAGAGGCTTTTACGGTTCCCCGGTTAACTGTTGGAGTATCAAACGGACTCCAAATGGCACGAAACTTGACAGGCGGTCTACCGGTGGTATACCAAGGCCGCCTTGCAAACCTCGGTCCATTCCGAGAAAGTTTAACACCCGCTCACAATAGCAGACAAGAGGGGGACGCCAGGGGACATAGGAGTGCCGGATTGCACAACGGACAACGGGGAAAATGCTCGGATGCATGAGACGAACACGTATGCAAAATGAGATGCACATGATGACATGTCAAAAGCAACACGCAAGCAAAAGACATGGCAACGACGGCGAATACTGGCAGACACCTGGCGCATCGAAACCGGGGCGTTACAGCAGATAAATAAATAAATAAGAAATCATCTTTCAAGTCACCGACCGAATATTCCCTTAAGAACGCTAGCTTTCGGCTTCACCCAGCTCGAGGTACACATCGGTCGACCCGGCAAGAATAATCGCAGAGGAGCTCCTTTACCTCCTAGCCGAACAATCGGGAACGAGGGTAAGCACAGAGCCAGCAACCCAGCTTGGCCAAAACTTAAGTCATATCGATGCATATAATGATGAGTAAAAGGTACATGCGAAGTGTGACGCATGTGTTGGGCATGAAGCTCAGATAAATAAGCTTCTATTAAAGAAGCCCCTGTGTATAATGAGTGCGAAAAGACGTCAAGTGTGTGTAACAATGCGCAGTCAGCCCACAAAGGCTTTACAAAAAGAAGGAGGAAGGAAGAGAAAAACAAAAGACAAAGAAATGTTTAAAATGTGGATGGAGGAAGGAGACGAACTCGAGTCCGGCGCTAGGCGAGAATCTTCGGAGGCGGGCTGCGCTCCATGGGTTCGCTCGAGTCGATTGTTTGATGCGCTTTCAGAGGCGGTATGCTCGCCGGTCGACTTGATCGATGATGAAGGGACCTTCCCACTTGGGCTTGAGTTTGTCCTTTTCTTGTCCGCAGACGAGAACTAGTTCGCCAACATTGTAAGTTTTGGCTCGTACTTTCTACTTTGATATCTTCGAGCTCTGCTGGCGATAGAATGCGGAACGAGCCTTTGCCACGCCGCGCCCTCCTCCAATGCGCCCAAACAGTCCTGCCGATCCAACTCGCTTCTCTTTCTTCGTACATGCGCACTCGAGGTGAGTCATGAATTATATCGCAGGGCAAAACTGCCTCTGCGCCGTATACCATAAAGAATGGTGTGAATCTGGTAGTACGATTTGGCGTGGTCCGCGGGCCCCAGAGTACGGAGTCGAGCTCCTCCACCCAGTGCGTGTTAGATTCCTTGAGGGACCGCACTAACCTGGGTTTAATGCTGCTAATGATTAGACCATTTGCTCGTTCGACTTGACCATTAGTTTTACGGTGATAGACTGAAGCGTAGTCGAGCTTGATGCCCATGTTTTTGCACCAGAGTTTAACCTTGTCGGCCGTGAAGTTCGTGCCGCTATCGATGATGATTGTGGGGACGCCATAGCGTGTACTACCCCGGATATGAAGTCTATCACAGTCCGGATTCGGCCGCTTTAACGGCTTGGCCTCTATCCATTTGGTGAATTTATCCACCATGACCAATAGGTATTTTTGCTTGTGGGTTCCCCTTTAAGGGTCCATCCATGTCAAGTCCCCTGCACCGCGAACGCCGGTGATGGGTATAGTTTTGAGGGCGGTGGGTGGCATGTGGCTTTGATTAGCAAAGAGCGGCAACCGACGATCGTTGGACTAAGTCCGAGCATCCGCCGGGTAGTCGGCCAATAAAATCTCAGACGGAAGGCCTTGCCTACAAGGGCCCGGCTGCTGCGTTATGCCCGCCAAGTCCGGCGTGAATTTCAGCCAGAGATTTCGCCTTCCTCTTCGGAGATGCACCTTTGAAGGACTCGGTTGTGCTTTTCTTATAAAGTTCTCCTCATGGACCTTGTAGGCTTTAGATCGCCGAACTATGCAATGGGCCTCATTTTGGTCTTCGGAAGTTCTCGCCTAATTAAGTAGGCTAGGAATGGTTCCGCCCACGGGCAATTATCGCCATTATTTTGTGGGTTGAAGGTGTTATTTCATTGGCTGAGCCACCGATTGTGTCAGAATGTTCCGTGTTGGGTGGTGCGGTTAGTTCCGGGTTGTTATTTCTGGACTCCTCTTCCTATAATACGGATGGCTTAAAGAGCCGCTCCAGGAAGATGTTTGGAGGGACGGCGTCGCGTTTTGCGCCGATGCGTGCCAACACGTCGGCCGCCTGGTTATTATCCCGGGCTACATGGTGGAATTCGAGTCCTTCGAACCGAGCCGACATTTTTAAGACGGCGTTACGATAGGCTGCCATTATCTGATCCTTGGCGTCAAAGTCTCCATTTACTTGGGATATTGCGAGGTTTGAATCCCCGCGCACCTCAAGGCGTTGAATACCCATGGAGATTGCCATCCGGAGACCATGTAGAAGGGCCTCATATTCGGCTGCATTGTTGGAGTCTGTACATTATCCGGCACGATTGACTGTGTCTCCGGTTGGGGACGCTCAATACGACGCCATTTCAAGCCGGCAACATTTTGGAGCCGTCGAAATGCATGATCCAATTGAGTATGCGCCGTACTCTTTAGGGAGTTCGGCCGTCCATTCAGCGATGAAGTCAACCAAAACTTGCGACTTTATAGCTCGCCGTGGTTTGTAGGTTATGTCGAATGGTAAGAGCTCAATGGCCCATTTTGCAATCCTGCCCGTCGCGTCGCGGTTGTTTATAATGTCGTTGAGAGGTACTTCGGAGGCCACTGTTATCGAACACTCTTGAAAGTAGTGTCACAGCTTCCGGGATGCCATGAACACCGTGTACGCTATCTTTTGATAATGTGGATACCGGGACTTGCATGGAGTTAAGACAGTGGATACTTAGTACACTGGTTTTTGAAGAGGGAATTTGTGTCCTTCTGTTTCTCGTTTGACGACGAGTACCGCGCTGACAACTTTATGTGTTGCCGCGATATATAATAACATCGGTTCGCCCAGGTTGGGCACGGCCAGGACCAGATTTGTTGCCAATATGGCCTTTATTTCTTCGAGTCCGACCGTGGCAGCATCCGTCCATTCGGTGTTCGTCTGCCGGAGGAGGCGATAGAGGACAATGCCTTTTCTCCCAAACGGAGATGAAGCGGCTTAGAGCCGCCACGATCCAAATAGTTTTTGTATTTGTTTGAGGTCTTTGGGATATCCAATTGTGACAGACTCGGATCTTGGCTGGGTTTGCTTCAATTCCTCTCTGGATACAATGAAGCCCAAGAGCTTTCCGGTTTGGTACGCCAAAACGCATTTTTCCGGGTTGAGCTTAATGTCATATGCTCGGAGGTTGTCGAATGTGAGCCTCAAATCGTCTACTAGAGTTTCGACGTGTTTGGTCTTAACGACCACATCGCTCACGCATGCCTCCATCGTTTTGCCGATCTGGGTAGCCGACATGTCCGAATCATGCGCCGATATGTTCATGCGGCGCTTTTGAGTCCGAAGGGCATTGTGTTGAAGCGTAATGGTCCGTATGGAGTAATGAATGCCGCTGCGGCCTGGTCTGCTTCCGCCATATTGATTTGATGCTATCCGGAGTATGCGTCGAGGAAGCACAATGAATCGTGCCCTGTGGTAGCATCGATGATTTGGTCGATGCGGGGAAGGGGGAAAGGATCCTTTGGACAGGCCTTGTTAAGGTCTTTAAAATCGACACAAAGGCGCCAGATTTGTCCTTTTTGGTACCATTACCGTGTTCGCTAGCCAAGACGGATGTATTATATCTCCGATGAATCCGCTTTAATAGTTTGGCTAACTCCTCTCCCATTGCCTATCTTTTGGGTTCGAAAATCGCCAAGAGCCTGTTTGACTGGCTTGAATCCTTTTAGGATGTTTAGGCTATGTTCTGCCAGCCTGCGTGGGATTCCTGGCATATCTGAAGGGAGCCAGGCAAAAATGTCCCAATTTTCCCGAAGGAATTCTCGTAGTGTGGCGTCTACAGCAGGGTTTAATTGTGTCCCAATGGAGGCCGTCTTTGTGGGGTCCGTTGGATGGACCTGGAATTTGACTATTTCGTCTACTGGTTTAAAAGAGGTGGACTTAGATCTCTTATCGAGTATCACATCGTCCCTATTCACCGTGGAGCGCAGCGCAGTGAGTTCCTCTGCCGCTAGGGCTTCGGATAGTGCCTCTAGGGCTAGTGCGGCTGTCTTATTTTCAATGTGGAGTGCTATGACCAGATCACTGACAAGAGTGATGATTCCATTGGGCCCAGGCATTTTAAGCTTCATGTACCCGTAATGGGGTATAGCTTGGAAAATTGTGAATGCCTCTCACCCTAATAAGGCGTGATATCCATCGCTTGAACGGGCCACTTGGAACGTGACCTCCTCGGACCAGAATTGTCCATGAAATAACACCACATCTAGTGTGATTTTTCCTATGCAGCGTGCTTCCCGACTAGGAATTATTCCTCTAAAGGTTGTGCTGCTTCGCTCAATGCGGCTCCAGTCTATTTCCATTTTTTGGAGGGTTTCCTCGTAGATGAGGTTTAATCCGCTGCCGCCATCCATGAGTACCTTGGTAAGACGAAAGCCGTCCATTATTGGACTGAGGACCAATGCGGCTGGTGCTCGGGCTGTTCGGAATTTAGGTTCATCGCTGGCATTGAAGGTGATAGCCATGTCACTCCATGGATTTATTGTTGCTACTTGGTAGACTTGATAAGGTCATGGAGTGTTCGCTCCGCATGTCGTTTGATGCGAAAGTCTCAAGCTATTAATACCGCATCGGTCTTGTTGGGTTGGTTCTCCGGGCTAGAAGCTCTTCGCCACTTTTGGCCACCGCCGTAGTATCCAACATGCTCGAAGGCTATGTGTTGGAGTGGCGCCCTCAGATCGTGGATTTTACAGGTCCGCCGAGCCATCCCTCCAATACGGTTCCGCGCCCTTTATGGGGTTTTTGTTTTTGGTTTTGTCCCGGTGCTCGAGCATGATGCACCCTTTTGTTCCGGACTAGGGTTGTGTTCGAGTCGGATTGTCCCAAAACTTAGTTTCGGTTTTCTGTACTCTCCATCGCAGTACTACTTTCAGATTATGGACGCTGTGTCGGCGAAGCGTGTAATTTCGCGGCGACTTATGGCGCTTCGTGATTCCTTGTCCGTGCAATTGTTGTAGAAAATTGAGATTGCGCTTTCCTCACGGCGATCCTTTATCCCGTCCATAACCGGGAGGAATCGCCCAAGAATGATGTATTGCTTCCGTGGGCTCTTGCCGGATTTGAGATAGATCGCTATGTTTGGGTGGGCGGTGGAATTAAGTCCGGAACCCCGCCCAACTTGAGGCTCAAGGGCCTAAAAGTTTCAATTTGGAAGCTTGGATTGCTGGATGTTGTCCAACGAATCTGGTCCGCCGCTCGACTTTAGGTTCAAGATTGATTGACGTCCCGCCCTCCGCGGGAATCCGCATGGACGGATCAGAGTCCGCATATAACCGGTCTTTAATATAGAAGAAGAGTCATTGCGTTGTTCCTCTACCACCGCAACGTGGTGGGTAACCCGGGAGAGTTAATCTCTCTCGATCGGTTTTAAGCCCAATCGATCGTAGTCATGAAGCGAATCCAAAGGCGGCGATGCGATCCAAGAGCTCGCTTACTAAGAGAGCTCCATCGGATCCATCCGCCGGTGAATTCGAGTCGACGTGAAGATCGCTTTTGATGACCCGAGAGGTCATCGTCGAAGCGGCGATCAACAAGCGGTCATAAGAAACCACCTAGCCGGATAGTTTGGCCGTGGCCAAATCTCCTTTGGCAATGGTACCGTCTTTAAAGACGGAAGAGGCATCCTTCCCGATTGTGATGGCACAGAGGAACTCTCAATGAAAGCACCAATGTCGGTGTCAAACCGGCGGATCTCGGTAGGGGGTCCCAACTGTGTGTCTAGGCGGATGGTAACAGAGACAAGGGACACGATGTTTTACCTGTGTTGGGCCCTCTCGATGGAGGTAAAACCCTACTCCCGCTTGATTGATATTGATGATATGGGTAGTACAAGAGTGGATCTACCACGAGATCAAGGAGGCTAAACCCTAGAAGCTAGCCTATGGTATGATTGTTGTTCATCCTATGGACTAAAACCCTTCGGTTTATATAGACACCGGAGAGGGCTAGGGTTACACAGTAGTCGGTTACAATGGTAGGAGATCTACATATCCGTAGACGCCAAGCTTGCCTTCCACACCAAGGAAAGTCCCATCCGGACACGGGACGAAGTCTTCAATCTTGTATCTTCATAGTCTTGGAGTCCGCCGATGATGATAGTTCGCTATACGGACACCCCTAGTCTCAGACTCCTCACCATTACCGAGGCGCCAAGCCGAGGAGCACAACAATGATTGGAGACCGGACACTATTCGTCATAACAGTACTTTGGAGTATTCGAGGAGGAACCCGCCTTGCAATGTCAAGACACATCGCACGCCGGACTCATCGTCATTGAAGCCCGGTTCGTGGGCTACCGAGGAGTCTGGATTAGGGGTATCCGGACACCCGATCAGATACAACGTTCGGACTATCGAAGCGTGAAGATACAAGACTCAAGACTTCGGCCCGTGTCCGGATAGGACTTTCCTTGGCGTGGAAGGCAAGCTTGGCGATCCAGATATTATATTTCCTTCCTTGTAACCGACTCCATGTAAACCCTAGCCCTCTCCAGTGTCTATATAAACCGGAGAGGTTGGTCCTTAGAAGGCTGATCACAATTACATTCATACCATCATAGGCTAGCTCCTAGGGTTTAGCCTCTACGATATCATGGTAGATCTACTCTTGTACTACCCATATCATCAATATTAATCAAGTGAAGTAGGGTTTTACCTCCATCAAGAGGGCCCGAACTCGGGTAAACATCTGTGTCCCTTACTTCTTGTTACCATCAGCCTTGACGCACAGATCGGGACCCCCTACCCGAGATCCGCCGGTTTTGACACCGACAGGGGGCAAGCCCCCTCCCCCTGGCCGTCGCTCCCCCTTTACATCTCATCTAGAGGGGCCGGCCCCCTTCCCCCTTCTCCCTATAAATAGAGGGGTGGAGGGAGGGGTGCAGCACCACATCCAAGGCGCAGCCCCTCCCCTCCCCAACACCTCTCCTCCTCCGCGTGAGCTTGGCGAAGCCCTGCCGGAGAACTGCCACTCCATCACCACCACACCGTCGTGCTGCTATTGGAGCCTTCTTCCTCAACCTCTCCCTCCTCCTTGCTGGATCAAGGCACGGGAGACGTCACCGGGCTGCATGTGTGTTGAACATGGAGGCACCGTTGTTCGGTGCTTAGATCGGATTCGACCGCGATCTGAATCGCCACGTGTACGACTCCTCCAACCACGTTCTTGCAACGCTTCCGTGTCGCGATCTTGTGACGCCCCCGGTTCAATCGTACACTAATCATACACGCAAATGTGTACGATCAAGATCAGGGACTCACGGGAAGATATCACAACACAACTCTAGACACAAATAAAATAATACAAGCTTTATATTACAAGCCAGGGGCCTCGAGGGCTCGAATACAAGCTCGATACACAAGAGTCAGCGAAAGCAACAATATCTGAGTACAAACATAAGTTAAACAAAGATGCCTTAAGAAGGCTAGCACAAACATCAACGATCAAAGAGGCAAGGCCTCCTGCCTGGGACCTCCTAACTACTCTTGGACGTCGACGGTCTTCACGCAGGTGGCATCTGGCTTCAGGGATCCACCATCTAGTTGCATCAACCGGAAAGAAGAAAGAAGGGGGAAAAGGGGTAGCAAAGCAACCGTGAGTACTCATCCAAAGTACTCGCAAGCATCAAATCTATACTAAGTATGCATTGGTATCAAATGGAAGGGTTGTATCGTGGACCGAATCGCGAGAATGCCGTAATAGAGGGGAAGGCCTAGCCTATCGAAGACTAGCATCTTCACGCAGCTCCGAGCATCTTGCAAAGCATGTAGAAGAGTAAAGAATAGCGGTTTATATTTAACAAGCATGTTGTAACATTAATGCCCAGAGATCCTTCCTCGACTCCTGCGAGAAAGCAATCCCGAGCCACATATCTCAAGTATCCATTTTAGTTGTATAAGATCATGATATAAGTCCGAACGTCTGCTACCGTGGACACGGCTATTAATAGATAATCTTCCTGCAGGGTGCACCACGTTTTCCAACACGCCGATCACGTTGGCGGACACACCTTTCGGGTCAATGCCCGACCTCGGAAGATCAACACGCCGCACCCTACCTAGGCTCGGAGAGAGGTCCCGCGGCCTACATCCTGAGCACTCCGGGGTCTGGGCCCATCGCCCGTTGCACTCCGGATCGTTACGTGCAGGGCGATACATGCCACCTCCACTGGGGCGCCGACCGGGCCGTGCCGCAATGCTGAACTGGACACCTGACAAAGCTTTGGCTGATACTGCGACGTTGAGGCACATAACTATTCTCACGTGGTGGTTGATGCGTAAAGGCCAAAGGCCAACTCAGAACAAATACCCAAACCATAGTGTATTATTAGAAGGAGTGACGACTGTCGGGACAAGTCCGGAGCTATCACCCCCTCCCGGGTGATACCGCTAAAATCACCGCCATCGTCACATCGCACAAAGTGCCCTCGCCCGCCGGCTTTCAACGGTCTCTAGTAAAGTCAAGGTAACTGTGTGTCCAGACATTAAGGGGAAAACCCGAGGAATCACCCCCGGTGGATTCCACTCAATGTAATCATCAAGGTGAACGTAAGAGGACCACCCTCGAGGTTCACACTTGAGGTGTCGAACAACGAGCCGTGATCGGGAATGGTGAAAGAGGAAATCACCCTCGATGACCACGACAATCGAATAGCTACACTACGTAATTATCATCGAGTGCGTTATGAGGATCACCCTCGGACTCGATAGTAGCTCTGCAGAGTCGAGCAACTAAAGGGGCGTGATGTGATATGAGGTGTCGGGCTCTGGTCGTCGATCACGTCGATCGAGGCGTCAATGATGAAGCAGGGGCAACAAGGACAAGTGGGGGTCACTGACGGATCACTAGCCAACCTATACTAAGCAGTTTAGGATAAGCAGGTAGGTAACAATAAGTAGGTACAAAAGCAGGCTATGCATCAGAATAGGAGCAATCAATAACAGTAGCAAAATCTAATGCAAGCATGAGAGTATAGAATGGGCGATATCGGGATGATCAAAGGGGGGGCTTGCCTGGTTGCTCAGACAAGGAGGGTCGTCGGTGACGTAGTCGATCACAGGGGCATCAACGGCAGTCTCGGGGTCAACCGGAGAGAAGAGGGGGAAGAAACATTAAATACGTAGCAAGCAAGAGCATAACAGGGCAACAGGAAGAGCTATACGTGTTCTAACGCAGTGCACGTTACCGGCGAAGGCGGATAACATCCGGGAAAGTTTTTCCGGAGTTAGGCATTTCGGACAGATGAAACGAAGGGGGAAAGTTGCATGTTCAGGTAGTTAGGGGCATGTGGCAGACGAACGGATCGCGTATTCGGATTCGTCTCGTCGTTCTGAGCAACTTTCATGTAGAAAACATTTTCATCCGAGCTACGGTTTAATTTATATGATTTTCCAAAGATTTAAACAATATCCTGAAAATCCCTGAAATTCTGCTAAGTCTGAGAATTCATCAGTTTTAAACATCTTTTAGCTGTTTTCAAAAGGTTACAACTATGGATCTGTACCTCCTATGATTTTGTGCCTTATATCAATTTTGAGCATTTTTTGTGATCTACAAGATAGTAGCACTTTCATCTCTGTTAGAGTTGATTTGCTTGATCATCAACATCACTAAAGTAGCTATGAAAATAAAGCTGTTTTCGGTTTTCTATTAACAGAACATTGAACTTTGTGATTTTCGTAGGAGTTAATCCATACTACATCAAAAGGATTTGGTTCAGTGGGATAAAATGGAGTTTGACATGTATACTTTCTACTCGTATTTTCCTTAGCCTCGTTAACAGTTGTTTAACCGCAGTTTAGGGGTAGTCGAGGGGGTTACTTGATGTAGAAATTAAAAAGCTAGCTTGCTGCTACAGTAACTGAACGTTACTGTAGTAGAATGCAGCAGCTCGTAGTAGCAGCGGCTAGCCGAGCAGCAGCAAGCCGCAAGCGAGCAGCGAAGCAGGCAGCGGCGCGGGCCCGGCGAGGCTGGCTGAAGGCGGGCGATGCCGGAGCCCCACACACACTGCACGCACCAAACATACACACAGACCACACGCGCGCGCACACAGCGTACACCACACACGGCCATGGCAGCGGGCGCGCGGGAACTCAGGTGCTCTTCGGGGACGGCGGCACAACGCTCTTGCGGGCAAAACAAGTGGGACAGTGGGGATCAACGTATTCGTGCGAGCTAAACAGACATCGGTGCATGACCGTATGGTCGCCGGAAGCTGGCCGGCGACGAGCTACGGCAGCGGCGCGTACGGGGCCTCGATGGAAACGGCGCTACGGAGCTCGGCGGAGTGCGTGCGCGTGCTCGTTGTGCTCCTGGGGGCACCATGAGCACAGTGCTGTGCTCAGGCGAGCGTGACAGCGGCTATGGAGACGGCCATGAGCTCGTCTGCGGCGGATAGAATACGGGCGCGGCGGCAAGCTAGCTACGGCGCGCGAGGAAGCTTAACGGAAAGGAGCAGGAGGTGGAGAAGCTCACCGCGCGGCTAAGGAAAGCCTTCGAGAGCTTAGTAGCAGCAGACGGTGGCCGGAGCGGAAGAAGATCGACGGCGGCCGAGGCGGAAGGGGGCGACTCGATCCGCGCGTTGCGGAGCTCCCCGGCTCCCGTTCGTGGACGGAGACGAAGCAGACGAAGACGGAGCTGATGGTCCAGCTAGCTCCTAGGCGCCAGGGTCGACGGTGGCCGCGTGGACGAGTCGAGGCAT
Source organism: Aegilops speltoides (assembly GCA_021437245.1). Lineage (NCBI taxonomy): Eukaryota > Viridiplantae > Streptophyta > Magnoliopsida > Poales > Poaceae > Aegilops > Aegilops speltoides. Next base: position 409,281,383 of record CM038142.1, read on the forward strand.
GGCAATGGCGGCGCGGTTGCGAGCGGAGGGAGAGGAGGGCGACGCGAGGGGAATGGGGAGGGGCCGGCTAGGGTTCCAGGCGCAAGGGGTAGATATAGGCAGGGGGAACGCCGGAGGGCCGCCGGAACGCCTGGTGGTTAGGTGGGCCAAAAGTCCCAGGGGAGGGGGTTGTCTCATTTAGTTTTTTTTGTTTAATTACTTTTTATTATTTACCTTTCATTGTTTTAATTAATTTCCACAATACTTTAGTTTAGTTATTAAAGTACAAAAGTAGTTTCTAAATTAGTATCACTATTTATACGTCTGCCACAAAAAGTTTCACTCACAAATAAAATAGTTTAGCTTTTTAGAAGTTATAAAAGGCATTTCAATGGTTGTTTAAGCCACTGTTATATTCGCAAAAGGGGATTTAAACATTTTAAAGAAGTGTTGGGTCACCACCATAATTATATATGGAATATTTGCCACACTTTGAACATTTTATTTTTCATGTTTGAGAAACTTTAATTTTGGACTTTAATTTTGAATTTGAATTTGAATCTTGATTTGGACCAACCGAGGATTAGCAACAGTAATGTGATGACATGGCACAATTTGCAGGGGATTACTGTAGCTTAATTATCCGGGCGTCACAGATCTTCAATGGTATGAAGATGCACTCCCCTCTCTCTCGTTGCTAGTTACTCGATAGATTGATCTTGGTGATGCGTAGAAATTTTTTAATTTCTACAATGATCCCCAACATATACCTGGCCTTGGGAAGCCCGGCCCGAAAAAGCCCGACCGACCCGGCCCGACGCTGCCCCCGGGCCGGGCTCGGGCCTAGATTTTGAGCCCGAAGGCCGGCCTGGGCCCGTTGTTTTCGCGTTTTTCTGAAGGTCGGGCCGGGCCGGCCCGGAGCCCGACGGGCTTTTACGTGTTCGGGCCGGGCTCGGGCCTGGAAAATGGGCCCGATGGCCGGGCCCGGGCCTGGGTTTTTTGTGTCGGGCTTGGCTAGGCCCGGCCCGGCCCGAGGTATGGCCAGGTATATTTGACACCGACAGTCACCGAGGAAGAAACCATGGATCCAACCGGCCCAACAAAACAACCGCCAAGAAGATTAGAAGAGGGTTCCGGGAAAGAAGTGGGAGGAGGAGAGGGCGAAGCAAGAAAGTGTGGTTGCCAAGTTGATGGAAAAGTTCAAGGACATCTTGTCGAAGAAGGAGGATCCATATGTCAAGCGGTCCGACATCAAGGAGGAGAAAAAGACGGAGAGATTCAAACTATTGATGGAGACGACCTAGAAGAAGCTGGCGCACGAAGAGAAGAGGGCCTCGATCGAGGAGAAGAAGGCCATGCTCGAAAAAAGATGATGAAGATCGCAACCGATGCGGAGGACGCCAATATGTTGTCCTTGAAGGTGGAGTCTTTGGATGCAGACGCAAGAATGATCGTGCAAGCCGTCCGCTAGAAGATGTTGCAGCGACAACATGAGGAGTCGGAGGCGGCGGACAAAGAGGAGGAGGCTGCATACGCGGCAGTGACGGCACCTTGAGCGTGGAGGAGGGTCATATCGGCAGGGGCAAAAATCTCAACTTTTTGCACGGGCTGACGGATGGATATTCTTTTGTCAGGGTATATAAAAACTTAAGCATACTTACCTTTTTTTTTATGTGATCCGATGTGGTGCGATCTGGCGCGCGCTATGGATCGGACTTTTATTTGAATTTCAAATTGTTGTTTACCGGCAGACATATACACTATAGAATTGGATGGCGGTCTCATCAGTGTTCGTGGACTGACTCCCCTGTCTGCAGACGTATGACAGAGCGAATTTACGGGTCAGCGTTGGAGATGCCCTAACAAGCGCATACCTATCTCCCTTGGGGCAGAAATCTGCCATGATTAATGATGAATAGATCGGAAGTTTTCGCCAAAACAAAGTGAATAGTTAAAATCACTTCTGCAAAATAATCAAATTTTCTGGAATAACGAAATATTGGCATCATGTGGTTGTTGCCAAGAATTGTTTATTTACTATGTTTATATTACCAATATTTGAATACAGAAATCCAGATTACATATACAGAATATGTATAGATATCCCAGAATACGCATGGAGGTAGAGCAGTACGAGCATCGCTAGAAAGGCTTTTGCGCGTCGATCAATTCAGACCCAAGCACCTAGCAAGTGAGGTTGTTCCCCGGGTCGACGTTGAACTGCTTGCAGTACTCCGTGTAGTAGCCCGCCCGCGCGCTCACCAAGTCTGGCTTCTTGCCGTCGCACTCCACGCCACCGTTGATTGCCTTGGTCGTCGCGCCGAACCCCTGCGGCACGGCCTGGTGCACGTTGGTCATCCAGAACCACAACGCCGCCCTGAACGTTAACGCCGGGTCCTTCGCCACCGTCTCCGGGTTGTTGAGCCCGTCGAACACGAGCTTCTTCCCCGCCGCCCCGTAGTTGTAGTTCCACGTCAGCTGCAGCGGCCCGCGCCCGTAGTACCCCTTCCCCGGGGTACACGGCCACTCCGGGTGATTCGTGTCGTCGCAGTATTCGCTGACCGGCTTGCTCGGCCCGTCGATCTCCTCGATGTGGCACATATCTGCACACAGCCAGCTTAGTTATGGAGAGCCGATTACTTCGCCTAGTGTTAGTATATGAGTGTTTTTGTGAAGTAACTTACGTCCAGTTTCGTGTGTGACGTGGGCGAAGAAGGCGGCTATCTCCCTCTTGCCGTCGTCTTTCGTGATACCTTTCCCGAAGTCGCGGTACTCCTGGGCGGCGTCCAGGAACGACTGGCGCGTGTAAAAGCTCTTGCCGGGGCACCCGTCGGCGGCAGCCTGGGCTTGGGACTTGATCCCGTCGAAGAACGCGTCGGTGACGACGCTCTCCACGGGATCGCCGATCCCCGTGCACGCGCCCGACTGACACCCTTGTCCACAGTAGTCGCCAGTCGTGCCGCAAAAACCGTCCTTGCTGCAGCACTCGTTCGGCTGGCAGCCGCAGTTCTGCGCGGCCACCAGCCCGGCGCCGGATAGGACTAGTGCTGCTAACCCTAGAGCCAAGATCGCCATGGGCGACTTCGCCATGTCGAATCAAGGTTTGCTTGTTGCGGTCCTAGCAGCTGCTTGCTTATGAGGTGACTGTGCATGGCAAGGCGGGGTGGCAAGCGGGTTATATAGACAGTGGATGTTGATCTTGAGGACGACTTTCGCGTCAAGGTTGGACTAGATCAAACCGACCTTCGTTCAAAGAATCACGCGGCTCGTCGACTATCAAGACTTTTCTTTGCAGGGGTCATGTTTCAAAGCTTAGTCTGATGCGTACCCTGCACGCCCTTGCACTTGCTGTCGCGCTGTACGGGAGTTCGGCAGGTTAAAACCAAACGCTCGTCGTGTTGATCGGGGAATCAATCCCAGCCCCGGCGTGCTGCTCCCTCCAAGTTCGATCTTTTTCCACGTCGGTGCTTGTTAGCTAGTGCCGTTACCCTTCTGGTACGTGTATTGTGCATCTGATTCTGTGCTAACTGCTCAGTAGTCATTTCTTCTCTCTGCGCGGCCAGGAGTGAGTTACGCATGCATATCCGGGTTCACGGAAGCTTCACAAAAAGCGCGAATTTATTGGTACCCAGCAAGACAGCAGAAAACAGCTTGATCAGTCTAGAAAGGAAGACTTTTCATGTTCAGTCCACTGTGGAAATGCTGGGTCATTCAACGGCTAAAGTAGGTGCCTGTTGCTCTCATAGATTGCTAAGAGCATCTGCAACCATAAATCGCAAAATCTGTCCCCGAACACGTCCGCGGACATTGACCGATCAACACACAAAAAATCGTTTCCACAATCAGATACCCCATTTATACATAATCAAATCCATACGATCACATGCAACATAAAACTATTTTGCCGGCGACCGTCCTTGTTGTTCCGGCCATGTTCATGTCCGTCAGCCGGCTGTGCCCCTCGTAGTGAAGGTGCGGTCGCCGGAAGAGGTAGAGTAGGGCATGAGACATGCACCGACGTGTCACATTACCTACTCTTCCTCGTCAGATCCCGGAGCTTGCACATCGTCGGTGACATGAGATTGACTATGGATCCATCATGGTTGGAGGCTGACACGTCCACCACGACGGTTGTGGCGCCAGGGGTCACCACCCACCCGTTGCGGCACTACAGAGGCGACTCTGCCTCGCCAACGTCTGCTGTGAGGGCTGCCGCGGTCTGCCATTCGCTGCCTCGCACGACGGGCACACCGCGCTATATTTTCATCGGACGTGAAGTGACTGGGCACCTCCGCCTAGGCGCGTCAACGAAGCGGTTGTGCGTCCGCCACGACATTCGGACGCCAGACAGACCGCTCCGCCTCCGGCAAGGCAGCGGCGATGCGCCTCGCGCCGGATCCATACACCATATGGGCGGACGCAATGGATTCTCGCCGAATGGAGTCCGCCACTGTTGGTCAGACTCCTCCCGAGGGCGGCGTAGGGCAATGCGGACAACCATCTCCTCCTCAGGGCCGCGTGGGACGAGTTCCCAGTCAATAGATCGGGAGGTGTAGGACTCGAATCAACTGCTCGCCATGCCGGAGAAGGTCGGAGATCGCCAAAAAAGGAAGCTTGGGGGTGGAGGGGAGTGGAGGGGGATGGAGTGGAGCGGAATGTGTCTAGGGTTTCGTCTGAAGTGCGGATAGGGTTTAATATATGTGGGGTCGGGTGGCCACTGTCGGACTGATCAGAGGTGGTGGGTGCGTCTAGGCGTCCCATATCCGTCCTAGATATGGGTTGGATATGTGGGTTGCCAGTTAGTCTGGGCGTTTGGGCCGGATTTGCCATGTTCGGTTTGGTGGCAATTTTGCGTCTGATGAGTGTTCGGGCAGCCTGCCGGTACGTTTGGATCAGATATGGGGGTCCATATGATGGATGCTTTAACTAGGACAAGACAAGTTTCTCATGTTGCTATCATAAACAAGAGTGGTGTATTTTTTTAAAAAAAAAGTAATCCATTATATTAATTAAGAATATAGTTTTATAATTGTTTGTTACAGGCTTACAACACTCACCACACATGGTGGAACATTTATTACAAGTAAACCATCAGCACGAATACAAAAACTATACCTATCTCATGCATCACCATGTTTGCATGGCTTTTAATCTTGATCAAATTGAAACTCTGCTAATCTTTTTAAGGGTGAAACCGAATCGGATAAATTCTGTCCTGATCCAATTCTGAATCTGGATTTACACGATTGGAGAAGGTTTTACCTATGGCGACTGTTAGGCGCCGGTTGACCGACCAAAATTTGGACCGATCGCCGCGCAGCCACTCGATTGGTGTCTCCCGTGCGCGTTTGATCTGAGTCTGCTTCGTTCTCCCCGCTCCCTCACCCCGTATCGAGCAATCAACGCAACGTCCCCCCTTTTCCCCCTTTTCCTCCGCTCGGGCTTTCCCCCAACTCGATGCGCGCCGATAGTAGCAGTTTGCACAATTGCAGCACGGTCGCATCTCCCGCCGCACTGCCATCTTGCCATCCTTGTTGTGCTGCTGACGGGATTAAAGCACGGACGGTGGTAGGTCCAGCACACGGTCTCCATGGTTGTATTTCTGACACCGGGCGGTTCTAGCTCTTGGTGGTTGCAACATCACCGGCATCCCCGTCTCCATCTCGCCGCGGCCCATCGACTTACACCGTCGTGTGCAGGAAAAAAAATCCTAAAGCAACAAATCCTCCATTTGTTAGTTGAAGCAAAAAATTACTAGGTTCGAGCAAAAACTAAAGTTGGTTCCAGCAAAACAAACTAAATAGGAAGAACTCCCAGCGGACAAATGTAGCAAAACAATAAGGTAGTTCTAGCAAAAACATACACTGGTTCCAGCAAAAATCCACGTTGGCGGCGAGGGCGCGTTTGGCTCAAGCAAATTGTGTGGCCGATGGCAACAAAAACCGATGCTGGTTGCAGCAAAGGTTGCCGTCGAGTCCAGCACAGATCACGATCTGTTTCCATGGGGCGAAGACCTTTCGCCGTTTGAAGCAGCGGGGTCACCGGTTCTAGCTTTGTGATGCTCGGTTGCAATAAAGAGGTCGCCGTTGCGACCATGGGATCTGCAGCGCATCCCATCGCCGTCGTAGTAGGTTGCAAAAACTAGTTGTCGGCAGCAGCTCGAGCACCACACCTCTGATCGCCGACAGTCATCCCCCGCGCAGATCCGTCGCCAGCTCGAGCACCACACCCCACTTTCATGGCCGACTAGAAGCTGATTGAAGGTAGGCCGGGGAGGAAACAGAGACATGGGGGAATAGATGGTGACCGACTCTGCGTGAGTGGATAAACAAAGAGGGACATAGCGGTGGGCGTGAGGAATAAGATGCATGCGTGGCAGGTATGCGGGCCGCACGATTCACTTGGATCAAGCGAAGTGTGTGAGGCCGGCTTAAGTTTCGGCCGATCGTCCGGGTTTAACCGCCTCCCTTTACATATCAGGCTGGATACAGAACCAGATATCGGATATTGAAATTGGATTCGGAGTAGGGTATGGTACACACATTATCCCGCGGATGCCGGATATTCATTTTTAAGATAGGATGTTTTAACACAGAAAGACGCATATGCTCATACATACGCATATACACTCATCTCTATGAACGCGCACACACACATCCTAGTCCGCTCTTACTGAACGCACATTGTCCAAAGGCCTGAAATAAATCCAGAAAAATTCGAACACCAATGTCAAGCCTAAGACTTAAACCCTGATAGGCTAGGGATACCACTATCCTAATCATCCAAGCACATGTTGGTTCGCATTAAGATCAGGGACCTCCTATACCACACATTTTGCTTCACATAGGAATCTGACGCAGAGGGGACGCGCTAACTGGGCCGGCCCACACAGTGCAAGGTGGAAAATGACAAACGCGAAAAAGAAGAGTTGTTGAGATTCGAACCTGCGACCGCACACTCATTTGTGTGAGTGCTGCTGGCCAAAGCGCCTTTCTAGTCTACTAACGGAAGTACTAACTATAGTAGAAGACCTAAATCCAGCCGCAAAACATAACACTTGAAAACAGTCACGAGCAGATTTCCAAAAAATGGAGCAAAAAATTGTACTTCTCAACAATCTTGACAAACACAACCAAATGTTCAAAATTATGAATACATTTTAATTTTGAACAAAAAATTGGAAATCCCGAACATTTTTTGAAATCAAGAACAAAATTTCAACATGGGATTTTTTTTATTAAAATTCCAAATATTTTTTGAATTTAGAGAACAAAATTTGAACATGGGGACACAAAAATAAAAATTTCGAACATTTTTAATATAAAACTTTTCTATAAATTTGAGACCAAAAATTTAACATGAGAACAAAAAATTGAAAATCCCAAATATTTTTTGAATTTGGAGAACAAAATTTGAAGTAAAAGGACAATTTGAAAATCCCGGACAAATTTTGGGAACACGAGTAATTTTTTAATACATAAAAATGGAAACTGTTTAAAAAATTTGAAAATTCTATATGTTTTATGAACATTCGATTATTTTTTGGAAAGAAGCAAACAAAACCTCTGAACATTTTCCCAAATTTCTGAACAAAATCTGGAAAAAAGATTTTTAAAATTATTTTTAATAATATTTTTAAAAATTCCAACAATTTTTTAATTTTCTATACATTTTCTGAAAAATAAATAAATTTTAAAAAGCAAATTGGAAACAAAGAAAATAAAACAGGAAAGAAAAAAAGTTAATAAATTAACAAAAAATCAAAAAAATAAGAGAAAAGAAAAAAACAAAAAAAACAGAACAGAAAAAAGCCGGTTCTGGAACCTTCTAGAAGTTTTCAAAAACCATAGAAAACCGGCTGGAAACCTCTGGAAGGGTCCCAAAACCGGAAACGCTGAAACGCCTAAACGGGCAGGCCCAATTCTAACGACCAATCGATCTCCTATGCGAAACATGACGCAAAGTGCGTCAAATAGGGATTTCGTTAAGATCAGATTGTCCGATCAGACCAATTCGGAAAAACCCGTTTTCACTCCAATGCCCCATGCAGCTTTGTCTCGGAAAAGCCCACTACTGCCCACGCATCAACGAGCTGATAAAAAAAAAAGCTGATAAAAAAAAAGACACCGAACGAGTTGTCGCCGATCTAATCTCCCACACACACGAGCACACGACACACGACGGCGCGGCGGGGCACGCCTGCTACGTCCGTACTTTGCTGGTCGCCGTCCACAGTTCCCCACCCAGCGAGCGTCCTCCTTCACCGGCCTCTCTCTGCCGTCGACGCCTCGCCCCTCCTTGCTCACCAATTCTCATCTGCGGAGCCGCCTAAAGAGAACGAGCGGCCGCTCCGGCCACCGGCTAGATCTGCAGCACCATCACTCCACCAGCCCACCCCCGTGATCTACCTGCTGTCGCCGGCCCTCTCTCCCTCTGCAGCACCACCAACTGAGGTGGAGTTCAACAGTGAGCACTTTTCCCCTCCACTCCTTTTCTGCAAGGTTGTATTCAAGAACTGTTTTTTGAAGTTTCTCCTGTAGCTCTAGTTCTCATGATGTGATAGTGCTACATTTTGCAAATCAAACACGAAGACAGAACAAGAAAAATTGTAGGTTCCATGTCAGTGTATGTGTGCGTATCACAAATTTAGGATGGCATAACCTGCACTGCATGTCTGATCTAGTGTTCTTACAAAGTGTTGCTGTTGTATTGTCAATTATAATTACTCGAAATTGTCAAGGAAGCAAATCTCTAGTGGTGATGAGGATTGAGGATAACCAAGTTTACCTTGCTTCCATTATTTATCGAGCTCGGCAAGCTAATTGCTTCAGTTAGTATGATTAGTAATGTCAAAACATATTTTTCATGAAAATGAATTAAATTGCTTCATGATGTTAAGTTTTTTTCAGATTATCCTCAATTGAAAATGATTGCATTGCTTCATGAAAATCATTGTACTATTGATATCACATTTTTTCATGAAAATGAATTGCATTGCTTCCATTGAGGATAACCGAGTGTTTGCTGTTTATAATAATTAATATCATCGACTGCGACTGATTTTGATATTACTTGCCACAGAAACATAATTAACATAAACTGTAGACACCAAATTGGTCTCAATTGACAAGTTTACATGCCTACGTAAAGCAAAGACAGAATACAAAACTTTCTTGGGCTGTAACAACTTTTGATTATAGAATCACAACTCAAAACAATACAAATCAAGTAAATAACTAGCCATGACTATAAGTTTGCAACTACCAACTAGCCATATTTTGATTTCACCGTAGGTCTGAAGACTCAAGTAGTACTCAAAGAGTATTTTCTACAACCACAGTGACAGTAGTCAAGGTTCGCAACTCTCAGTACACTAGTTACCTCAAGCTCGATGGGTCAAGTTGATTAAGCCGTTTAGGTCTTCAGGAAGACACCGCTGCACCAAGTTTGGAGTTAGTTGCCGCCGCGCCACGGGCCGCTGCCGTGCAAGTGTGAGGAAGGGAGGGTGGGACCGGGTAGCAGAAGCAATGGGAGGTCGGGTGTTTGGGGGGGGGGGCACGGGCGGCGGCTGCGGCGTTTGCCTCGACTGGAAGAGGACAACACGAGCAAGTAGCAACAGCACACAGGCGACGGGCTCGTTCTTGGGCTGTAACTTAAGCATGGGACTTTTTCATTTTTTAATAAGTTACAGCCCAAGAAAATGTGATGGCCTGGGTAGCTGTTACATCAGACTTCTTCATTTTTTAATAAAATACAAAACCTGTCAATTGAGTCCAATTTGGTGCTTTCAGTCTATGTTAAGTATGTGTTCTGTGGCAAGTAATATCAAAATCAGTCGCAGTCGATGATATTAATTATTATAAACAGCAAACACTCGATATTCTAGACATTTACTTGTGAGTTCAGTCACGCAGCTCAGTACCCAGCAGCCATCCCAAACGGCATGACTTGCTTCCATAGAAAGATGCACCTCATGGGCTATGCTAACTGACCAACAGCTCGATTCTGCCCAAGCCCCAGCTCAGCCAAATCTCTTCTGTAGTTTACTGTCGTTGTGCCCTACAGATATTACAAACATTTGCTCCTCTGTGTCACTTGTCCATTCTTTTGCAAGTCTGCCTGTGCAAGGTATAGATCTTGTTTTATGACAGGATCTATAGTAGAGGTACTGTTACAACAGAAATATAAGGTTGTGTTTGCTGGTATGTATCGATGTTAGGCGCCACTTCTAGTTTGTAGTGTCACAGTCTGTCATTTTTAGAAGAATCTACTTCGAGGATCAGATCTTGCTAACTTGGGCAACTCTCATGCAGGCTCACATTCCTACATCTTTGGAAATGCATCCCCATCTAACCCTACACAGGCATCCTATGTGTGCTGAGGTATCTTTGTACTGACCTTTGGCTCTATCTGATGCTTTGTCATTTTAAGTGTATATTTTCACAGAAGTTCCCAGACTATAAAATTCACTGTCCTTGATGCCCAGATTATTGAAGAATTCCAGAAGTGCCATGTGGATCACCCCATCAAAAAATTCTTTGGTGAATGCACAGATCTTAAGATTAAGCTTGATCGATGCTTCCGGCAGGAGGTAAGCAACCTTTTGCCCTAAGTTAGAGTCGTACCTAAAATTTATGTATTTTGTTCTGTATCATAATTTGTAGGAGTTCTTTGTCTCCCTAAATGTGCTACTCTCCTTGTGAAACTCAGAAAGCTGTGAAGAGAAAGGCAAACTTTGAAGAGAGCAAGAAATTTAAAGAAAGGTTGCAGGCTTATAAAAAGGAAATGGCTGAGAAAGAAAATGAATCATAGCTTCAAATGGAGGACAATGGCCTTCACTGAATGCTTTTTTGCTGCAATCCTGTGGCTTCAACTTTGTGAAACAAAGTTACAGGCTTGTCTTTGCTTTGTGTTTACATCACATATCTACTGTTATAAGATTACATCTGAGGTCATATAATCTATTTAGAAGTTCAAATTTCCTTCTGTGGCTGATGCTATACATGGTTGGTCTATTTCCATGTCTGTGCTACCCATGTAAAAGAGCAAGTTAGTGATGATGGTGTGCCTGCCTTGGCGTCATTGTGCCGTTAGATCTGGAATGTAAGGCTGAGACTGGTTGTCCCAACTTCCCCGAAAGATAACGCCACAGTCTGAAGGTTCTCCTTTCAGGAAAGGTACCAACTACCAAGCCTTCGAGAATCCTCTCCCAAATTCCTTGCGGTCAGCCCCTCCTCTCCCTCCCCCTGCGACCGCCGCAGTTGAGTTAGGCGAGGATCCCTCCCCTTGTGTATCTCCTACTGTAATTAGGGTGTCAATAGATCGGATTTAGCTTCGCGGTTGCTGGGCGCGGTGGATTTCTTCTGGTGGCGAGCTACTCATTCCCAGCAGTTCTGACGCCAACTACCTCGAGCACCCTAAATGAGCATCCCAAATGTTTATTCCCAACCACGCTCATCCCTCTGTAAGTTCCGTGTTTCTCCTTTCAGACCCAAATGAGTTGTTCAAATTTTTGGAGCAGAGATGCGTGATCGGTGCAATTGTATGGTTGGGACCATGGTCTCTCCTAAACATGTTTAGAAACGAATTGGTTGTGGGTCTGCAAAGTACCTCGTGAATTGTGGATTTGACCTTGGTGAAATTATTGAGATCCATCCCGTCGGGTGTTACCAGATTTTCTGTTCAATACTCAGATTATTTTGTTTCGTTGTGATCTGTGTCAGTTTTTTTTTTTTTTGTACTTGCATGTGCATGGAAAATGAACCAGCATGATCAAGCATTGCTGAATGTCTTCTTAAGTGGAGAAGTTCTCAAGCCCTACGCCCAAGGAAGCAAAATAAGCTTTTTCACTTTGTTGTATCAAGTAATTTAACATTCCAGTTCGCTGTATATTATTGTGTATCGAACGTAGTCTGAGCGATCCTTAAGTGAAAAAAGCATATATACTAATTCCCTCGCAAAAAATGCATATACCCTAATTGAAAAAAGGACATGCAGTATTGCCTTCATCTCATCCACTAACAGAAGATTTCTACTTGGAAAATTGAAAAAAGCTCTAGCGACTCAAGCCGAGCTGGCTCGGGTCGGCTTTGAATTCCCCGCGTATTTCATAATTCTCCGGCCATGAGAGATCCTATTATTTACAGTTTTGGTTATTGGTTAGTTTGTTTTTCGGAAATGATAAATACTTGACGTCAAAAAGCTGCCATGGTAGCTTTTGTTCTACTATATTTTTTGCCATGCCAAATTGCTATTCAATCTTTCACAAATCATCTCAGCCTTTGTCAATCCACTATGATTGTCTAATTTTGCCATGTATTAAAGATATGTAAATTTGCCATAACAAATAATGTATAATTCATACCATTTCCCCCATCCATTTCTCATGAATTAGTCATCGTATAGTTTCATATACCATGGCAAATCACTATGAATTTAGAGACCGTTTGCCATGGAAAATTATCATTAATTGATACGACAAATTTACAATCCTTTATAGCTACCATCTTTTCTTTTAATAAATAGTTGTCAAGGCAATTTTTGATATGAATTTGCCATGAATTTTCATAGACCATGGCAAATTGCTAACGTTTTTTTAGAGATCATTTTGCCATGCCAATGCACCATGCTCTCTAAATTGTGTATAACATACATTGGCAAATCTTCTTACTGTAGATCATGGCAAATAATTCTTCTTTTGCAACATGGCAAAAAAAACTTTTTATGAGACCATGGCAATTTTAAGGTCATTGAGCATGGCATTTTGTACCTTATGTATAATGGCACGTTGTGTTTCTTTCGTAACATTTCGCAGAAGATTACTTTCCAATGGGAACATTGCAACTTAAGTTCACGAACCATGGCAAATGCAGTTTAAGGGCATGGATAATTCTTTTCTTTTTTCTAAAAATGGTAACAAATCACTTTATTTTTATTGGACCATGGCAACTTTATTTGTATGGAGCATGGCAAATGTAGTTTGTGGTCATGGCATCTACTTTATTTGTATGGAGCATGGCAATTTTCTTTATACAAAGCATGGCAATCATAACTTCCACCACATTTTTTAACATTCATGTGCCATGGATTTTTTTCTCCATTTTTGTGTTTTTACATACGTAGAAAATTTACCATAATAACATGGCAATTTTAATACAAATTCGATGGCAATTTGCAATATCAATCTACCATGTCAATTTGTGTTCATAATTTTTGTCTCAACTATTCATCCTTTTTTCCCAATGACAATTTCCATACAAAGAATGTCAATTTTATTGAAAACACCATGAATTTTTTTAATATGCATCTATCATGGCAATTTTATTTCATTAATTTCATGTTTTTTTGCATGCACGCCAATTTTCGCTAACAAGAACATGGAATTTAATCAAAATTCCATGGATTTTTTTTGCTAATTTTGCCATTGCAATTTTTCGCTAATTTTTTCCATGTCAGTTTCACAATGCAATTTTTTTTATATGGCAATTGTAGGAAATTTCTATGTGACCATTTTATCAGAGATGTTGTTAGCTTATGTTTGCCATGTGTTTTTCTTAAATCAAATTTGTTGTAAAACTTGACATTTGTAAAAAAAAGAACATCATGGCACATCATAAAATGATTTGGTAAACTCGAATGGCATATTTTTTGGATTTTTCATTTGTTATAAAAAATCATGGCATTAGTTTAGGAAAATTGGGCCTTTTTCGGCCCAATTGGGGGTTGTTTAAGGCACAACCGAAAGACGAAGTGATGATGGGACAATCATTCGCCAGCGAACGGTTCGTTCGTTGCAACTTGCGAGGATGCCAAACGTCTGACATTCCCCACGTACTCTCTCCGTCATGAAATTTTTGGCTTAGATTTGTCTAGATACGGATGTATCTACTCATGTTTTAGTGTTAGATACACCTGTTGTTCTCAAGGTTCGAGTGTTCTTCGGGAGATCCTTCCCGTCTCTATCAACTTGCAGCGTCGACACACTAAACCTCTCAGTTGGTGTGAGATCTACACGGCTATGGACGATAACATGCAACATGCGATGATGCATTGCACTCATTCCAAAAAAAATTGGATAGCAGCAAGAGACAGATTTTAGCGCCCCCTTGCCTCGTCTGCATCCAGATACATGGGCGCGAGACATCTCGCTGGACCCTCTATTTACAGAAGCTGAGCGCTGCAAAGTTATCACGATCATGCACAACATTTGGACATCACGTAATTGTTGGACTCATGATCGTGTAGGTTATTACCCAGCACAAGCTATAAAATAGGTTCATCGGACATTGGCGATTCTGGATCTTCCTCCATCGCGCAAGATAGCAGCGGCTGCTCAGTGTTGGCGACCACCCGAAGCTGGCTAGGTAATTATAAACATTGATGGGGCTGTGAGTGTCGAAGGCATGAAAGGAGGAGCAGGAGGTGTGGCTCGCTCACACTTGGCGTTCCTAGGATGAGTAAACCATTGCAAGGTGTTACTGATTTTTTTACTGCCGAACTTCTTGTCCTCCGGGAAGGAATGATCTTTGCTCAACTTCGTGGCTTCTCACATGTGATCTTGAAGATTCACTCATTGGAGTTAATCAATCTATGAAAATCGCGCAACAATTCACGGTAAATTGTGGCGCCTGTCTTGAAGGAATTAGAGGAGATGGGTGCTAGTTTTGCTTCTCTCATGGTTACTCATGTTGGTTGGGATTCAAATGTTCCGGCCCATCAGTGTACTGGCTTTGCTTGTTCACTTGATGACACCGAAAGCTGGTGTGATGCAATGCAAGCCTAGATTTTCTTTTGTCTAGCCTACGGGAAGATTGTAACCTTATGATTACTTCATTAATAAAGCTTCCAATTTCATTGAAGAAAAGGAAGATGCATCCGTATTTAGGTAAATCTAAGTCCTCTAATTTTGGAACGGAGGTAACATTATGGTCCTTGTTTTTAAATGACACTACCAGTGGACCATCAGTGCGTACCGTTTCGATTCAGATATGCACGCGCCCTTCTGACAGGGCCCAAAGTTGACTCCAGCGTCAAGCATCTTAAGCTGTCCTTGGAGGCAGCTTAAGCTGCGACGCCTCGTAAATGATGCCACTGCTGCAAATGAAAATCCACATGAACACTACGTGATCACCCGGATACCTGGCGCCCAGCCAATCGGTCGATCGATCCAGGAGACAGCGGAATCCTTCCATTCCATCGGCCTGCAGATGCCGCACAAGTCCACGTGAACGCACGCCGTTGCGCCTGCAACCGCACGTACTACGTCGTACTACCAACTGATAATAAGCGCTGGCCGGCGATCGAGTCCACGCACGACGGCCATTTTTCACCGCCCGCTCCCGCACCCCATGGATCGACCAATCGAATCCGGGACCAGGTGGAGAGGAGGACGGTGCCCTTCTCGTGGCCTCGTGCCTTGCGCGACGAGCCCGGCGCGTTCCGCGGCGCCCAATCGGCCCGCTCCGCGCGCGTACACCGACCTCCTGGCCGATCCGTCGATGGATCGGCCCGTTATAAGTGGACCGCAAGTGCAACGGTGACTTCCCAGATAAGCTCTGTCTGTCCCCGATACGTAGAAGCTCGAGAGAACTATTCCAAAGTGTGAGAAAGATTGTGAGGTACACTAGCCGAGGAGGTGTAGAGCGGGAGGAGATGGTGTTCAAGGGCGCGCTGCTGTTCTTGGTCGTCTGCGCGGCTGCTCGAGCTGCTTCTGCCGGCGATGGTGAGAACTCACCACGCACAAATTGTTGCTTAACCCTTGCATGCATGCATGCTTGGTTCGCACTGTAATTTGGTGGAGTGGAATGAGTGACTGTCAGATTCGTATCGCGAGACTAATTTGCTAACTTGTTCTCGTCTTCTCGATGTTCGTAGCGATCATGCATGCCAGCCTGCTAGCTAGTGTCGGGTTAATTAATTCCATGTACTAAGAAAGTTGGTTTAGTGTTCATTGTCACGCGATTGCACGGACTGGTGTCAGCATAATTTGTTACGAGCACGTAAGAACCTGTAATAGCTCAGCTTAGATTTAGAGAGGCTACTAAGATTAGCGAACTTTTTAAGCATCAGCTATGCTAGAAGACAGAGCGTTGCTTCTCCCAAAATGCTGGCGTTGACTGTTTGTGTTATAGACCCTGTTTGGTTCATAAGTCCTAGGACTTTTTTTAGTCCCAACATATAAGTCACAAGTCCCTAAAAAGTCCCTACCTGTTTGGTTCTTGGGACTTATAAGTCCCTATAAGACCATATAACAACTATAAGTCCCTATAAGTCCCTCCTTGAGAGTCTTATTTCATAAGTCCCAAATGCCCATTTTAAGTCCCTATAAGTCCCTCCTGTTTGGTTTAGATGGGACTTATAGGGACTTTTTTAAGTCCCTAAGCCAATAAGTCCCTGGAAACAAACACCCTCATAGTTTCCTTACATGCAGCACAAGTTCTGTCTCTAACACGTACATCATGTTACGCTACAGGCCCGCTGCCGAACGGCAACTTTGAGGACTCGCCGGACAGGTTCCAAATGGACGGCTCGAGGGTGACGGGGGCGAACGCCATCCCACAGTGGAAGATCACCGGGCATGTGGAGTACATCGAGTCCGGGCAGAAGGAGGGCGACATGATCCTGACGGTGCCGGAGGGCTCGCACGCCGTGCGGCTGGGCGAGGACGGCTCCATCCACCAGCAGCTCAGCGTGGCGCCGGGCATGCAGTACTCCGTCACCTTCAGCGCGGCGCGCACATGCGCCCAGTACGAGAAGCTCACCGTGTCGGTCGTCCCCGGCGACGCGTCCGACGAGATCTCCATCCAGACGGTGTACACCAGCAGCGGCTGGGACTCCTACTGCTGGGCTTTCCAGGCCACGAACGACGTCATGACGCTCACCATCCATAACCCCGTCCACGAGGACGACCCCGCCTGCGGCCCCATGATCGACTCCGTCGCCATCAAGGCGCTCTACCCTCCTCAGCCCACCGGCGGTAAGACACAATCTCATGCATGAACTTTCGAGATGTCAGCAGATCAGCCCTTTTGCCTGACTCTCTCTGTGCGATTCTGTGTCTGTCCAGATAACTTGCTGAGGAACGGGGACTTCGAGCAGGGGCCGTACATCGCGCCGGGGTCACCGTTTGGGGTGCTGGTGCCGCAGAGGGACGAGACCCACATCTCGCCGATCTCGGGGTGGATGATCATGTCCTACTCCAAGGTCATCAAGTACGTGGACTCGCCGCACTACGCGGTGCCGCACGGCTCCTACGCCGTGGAGCTGGTGTCCGGAGGGGAGGCCGCGCTGGTGCAGGAGGTGGAGACCGTGCCCGGGAGCGCGTGCAAGCTGGAGTTCTCGGTCGGGAACTCCGGCAACCGGTGCGAGTCGAGCGACGAACAGCCCATGCGCGTGCTGGTCTCCACGGCGGGCGGGAGCAAGACCGTGGTGCACCGCTCCGACGGCAACGGCGGGGGCACCAGGCGCGCCTCGCTGGAGTTCACGGCGACCCATAGCCGGACGAAGGTGGTGTTCTCCGGCTCCAGCTACCACACCAAGTCCGACAGCAGCGGCACCCGCTGCGGGCCCGTCGTCGACGACGTCTCGCTCGTCTGCGTTCCGCCGACGCCTGCCCGCCGGTTGCTTCGCTGAACTGATGCGTCCGTTCGTTCCCGAAGTTGACGGCTGGTACATTTGCCTCTGAAACACAGGGTATCCGTGGCCGTGCTGGCTTGGCAATTGTACCACTACACATTTTATTCGTTACTTATTCATCTAGGAATGGCTACTACGAGTATTTCTTTTTCCTTATGCGGACTTACAAATTTTCTGGCACCTGAACTTTATTTAGGATTTGAACATCCCCGCCGTCATGGCCGTGGCCGTGGAGGCTACTGGAAACGACTCTCTAGTTTAATCATGGAATGGTATATTGTACTGTACCAGGAAAAAAAAGTTCTTCTGCCCAATGCCTTCGTCCGTAGCTGCATAGGACATTTTTAGTGTGTGAAAAGAATAGAATGCACACTCGAAAAAAAAGAGAACATACTGCAAAGTGATGCAAGATTCGGCTGCCACTAACCAAAATAAAATAAAATGAAATAAAACGGAATAGAATCGGAGCATCAATTGCATGTCACCCGGGACACGCGTACGGTGCTGGCGCACGCCTCAGATGAACCATGTTTTTTTTTTCCATGCTTTTTCGTCCAGTTTACAGGATTTCTGCGTTACGCGGCCGAAATGATGGGGTCGACAGGCCGCATCGGCGAATCCAATACGCGTCCACGCTTTTCAAAAAAGCTCGCCGCTATAAATAAACGAATTCCTCCAGCCCACCGCATCCCACCGATACTACTATTCTGACCCCGCCGCACGCGCCCATACCCAGCAAAGCAAGCCCACCGACCCGGCCCGGTCGCCGGCGCGGCGATGGAATCGGCGGGGAACGACCGGAGGGGCGCCGCGCTGGGGGGCCTGGCGGTGCTCCCCGACGAGCTGCTCTGCGCCGTCATCGACCTCCTCCAGCCCACCGACATCGGCCGCCTCGCATGCGTCAGCAGGTCGCCGCGTCTCTCTCTCTCTGCGCGTCTCTGTTCATTTCTCCTCTGGGGGCATCAGATTGGGAGTGAAAACTGAAGCTACTACCAGAGTATTCTCTCTGGGACGAAGTAGATGTTAGCAAGTTATTTTGTTTCTCAAATGCTTCCTTTTCATATGCAACAATCCACCACATGTTTATGCTAAATGCTTATTGGTATTAGTACTAGACTGCTAGTAGCAGTTAAAACATAACTATACAGCTAGATAGACAAAAATCATGAAGCACTAATTTCTTTCATGTTCTGTGTGCACGACACTAAACAGTCACCTATTTTAGACTGGACTAGTACAGAATCATACTCCCCTGGTCCTGTAGAAGCGGCAGTTTTAGACAAAGGTAGAGCCAACTTTTCGGAAATTTTGGCTACCAATATCTTTACAAATATTTACATTAGATACCTGAAAATCACTGAATTAGTCTTGAGAAGCATTCCCATAATACTATATGATTCTTTTGGATTTTATGGATGTACTTTAAAGACACTAAAGGTCAAGACTGTATTTTGAAGACCGTGTCCGTGTCCGAAACAACAGATTTTAGGGGACCAGAGGGTAGTTCCTGATGTTTGACATTGTCATTATCTAGAGATCATGAGCTAAGACGTCATGTTTGTGTTTCTACCTTCAAACGGTGGTAGGATGACGCAGTATCTGAAATGATTTTGCACTTTGCAGTGTCATGTACATACTTTGCAACGAGGAACCTCTCTGGATGAGTAAATACCTTTCTGTTGGTGGTCATTTTGAGTACAAAGGTTCTTGGAAGAAAACAACGTTGTCTAGGTATATGACCATTCTATCTGTCGTGTAACCTTCTGTATTTGAAAACGATCCTAAGTTGACCAAATACCAATAAAATTTGGATTGCTTCATTTTCAGGCTTAATCTTTGCTCCGAAAATAGTGAGCTTGAGCAGAAGGCTCGTCATTTTGATGGTATGGTACATCTACTTTATGTTTGTTGTGTTTGCCTTCTTTATTTCCCTATTCATACTTATTTTCATGCAGGATTCAACTCATTGTACTTGTACAGGAGATGGTATAGATGTTTTACTACTTTGAGTAGTTATTCCTTTGACAATGGCCATGTGGAAAGAAAGGATGATCTTTCTTTGGATCATTTCCGTTCTCAGTATGATGGAAAAGGCCCAGTAAGAATTGAGTTAGCTTTTGCTTCTAATTCAGATTTATAACATCTGGATTTTCTACGTTACTGTTTTGCAATGATTTTTATCTGAAATCATATTGGTGGTATTGCACAACTAGGTTTTGCTTGGTAAGCTGGCTGAATCCTGGCCAGCGAGGACGAAATGGTCAATGCAGCAGCTGGTACATGATTATGGTGAAGTTACATTTAGGATATCACAAAGAAGCCCTAAGAAGATAATAATGAAACTGAAAGACTACGTTTCTTACATGGAACTCCAGCATGATGAAGACCCTCTTTACATATTTGATGATAAGGTAATCATCATTTCATTTCATTTACTACTGAAGTTATGAAAATAAAAAAGAAACTTAGTTCACAAAATTGTTACAGTTTGGAGAATCAGCACCAGCACTATTGGAAGATTACAGAGTCCCTCATTTATTTCAAGAAGATCTTTTTGATGTCTTGGATTATGAACAAAGACCAGCTTTCAGATGGTTCATTATTGGACCAGAAAGATCAGGTGCCTCTTGGCATGTTGATCCAGGATTAACCAGTGCGTGGAATACTCTTCTTTGTGGCCGAAAAAGGTTGGATCATGTTTTATATACGTGTGCGTAGGTGTTACTTTATAGTGCACTCAAGCTGTGGTACTCACCACGTAGTTGTATATTTGAAATCTAGTAGCAGTTAAATAAATGTGCATGGATCTTGTGCAACATTTCTGGCCTATTGGATCCTTAAGGTCATTGCAGTGCTTCTAGTTTGGTGCAGCTTGTGGGTGACTGGGTGCTGCTCTGTGTGTTGCTTATTTTAAAGTCAAATGTGAAAAAACAGTCATGCAGAAATAATCAGCCAACAGGGCGAGTAGAATTAACGATTGACAAATTTAGTCAGGATGCCCATAGTTAATGTCTTGGGAGTGAGAGAGAATCATGTCATATATGTTGAACAGAGACGGAAGATAACCAAGGGCAATAGAGAGATGTGATTCAACTTGGATGCATGCTTTATATTTTAAATTGAAACTTAAAAACCATAGACCTATACTGTGAACTGTGCGAGGATATGCTATACAACCTTAACTTGTACTCGTCTTGACTTGTTAAATCTGATTGCCCTATGTTGTACAATGCTGAAAATTTGGAAGGAGCAAGAATTTGTGTTTCCACTAATGATGTCCACCTTATTTCATAGATGGGCACTGTACCCTCCAGGAAGAGTGCCTGGTGGTGTCACGGTACATGTAAGTGCTGAAGATGGTGATGTTGACATTGATACACCAACATCTTTGCAGGTAATGAACTTATTACTATTTTTGCTTTTCTCCAAACTTTACCCCATATAATTTCACATTATTTTGATCGTTGGCAGTGGTGGCTTGATATCTATCCCCATCTTGCCGAACACGAGAAGCCACTGGAATGCACACAATTACCAGGAGAGACTATATTTGTTCCTAGTGGATGGTGGCATTGTGTTTTAAACCTTGAGACGACAGTTGCAGTTACACAAAATTTTGTCAACCAATCAAATTTTGAGCATGTATGTCTAGACATGGCACCTGGTCACTGTCACAAAGGAGTTTGTCGTGCTGGCTTACTTGCTGTTCCGGGAAAATCTGTTAGAGATATGGAAAATCATCCACCTGGAACAATTACATGGAACCACAATGACATGACCCGTACTGAAGAAAAACTGAAAGGTTCAGGGTCTGTAAGAGCTCCAAACAGTGAAAGTCAGTGTTCTTCATTTGAGTTCTCAGACGTCGACAAAAGTTTGGAGAACCAAGTTTTCTCGTATGATATAGGTTTCTTATCTCAATTCCTTGAGAAAGAAAAAGATCACTATACTTCTGTCTGGAGTCCTACTAATCCAATTGGCCAGAGAGAAGCAAGAGAATGGCTGCGAAGGCTATGGGTTCTTAAACCTGAACTGAGAGGACTAATATGGAAGGTGAGCTTTGTTCCATCATTTACATAATATTTTACTATGTCAATCTTTTTTATGAAATTACCATGTGGTTTATGTATCTATTTCTTGATAATGGTCTGTTCCTTCTGCCAATATATATGTTTATTTGTGTAGGGTGCATGCCTAGCAATAAATGTGGACAAATGGTATGCATGCTTAGAGGAAATAAGGGCATGCCATGGTTTACCGGCACCGTCAGAGGATGAGAAGCTTCCTGTTGGGACAGGTAGCAACCCAGTAAGTATACACTTACTTTTACTAGCTGTCTCAGATTTAGAACTGTTGATAAACAATCCTGGCATGTTAGCATCATGTAATTTGTGTTGGTTCGAAATATTTACTTCATAAATATCACTCACAGAAAGTCAGAAACTGATTCATATATCTTGGTTTACTTGTTACTGTATACATAATTGCTCACTGCTATGCGCTGATCCCCAAGACATTATATCTGAGATTCTAAGATGTATTCTATGATGCCAGTTAGTGTCAAATTGCAGTTCATATACACTCATCCCTGTATGGTATGTGAATATAACATGTACCACAATTTTCAGGTCTTCATTGTCTCTGACAATGTGATTAAAATCAATGCTGAAGGAGGTTTGGGTTATTCTGCACATGGTTTAGGCACAGAGGTATTGTCGCATTGGTTCTGCAACTTAACAAAATTGAATGCAACACTCACAATTTTGATCCCTTTCTTGATGCAGCTCGAGTTCTACGATCTTCTGCGAAAAGTTGGCTCGCCTTTGGTCAACCACATCCCTGAGATCATTGCAAGCGGCTTTCTTGTGTACGAAGATGGCGTCTACAGAACAGTCCCGTGGAATGGAAAAGGAATGCCAGATGTTTTGGCTAAATACTATCCTCTGGAGCTTTCGTATGCAAACAGCTGTTTTCCTCTTGGGTTATGGAGCAAACAACAGTTTGGAATGGATGGTTCCGCTGAATCTTCAAACAGACCTATCTGGCCTTACATGGTTACCAGAAAATGCAAAGGGGATATCTTTGCTCACGTGTAAGTTTTATTCATTTCTCAAGTGAAAATGGGAGTAATTACTTGATTAATTATGTAAATACGTGCTTACTCTACTCTTCATTTTTCTTAGCCGCGATACATTGTCCAAGGCTGACCTATTGAATCTTGCATCATCCTTGGGAGTTCAAATGCGAAATATCCATTTATTACCCCTTCCACATGGGGAATCATTACCCAAACCTGAGGACAGTAATGTGAAAGACAGTGATCCACCTGAATGGAAACAAGTAATTTCTACTCTAAACAGAAGAAAGAATAATATAAAGAAGCACCTAGCTAACTGGTAAGTGAATGTTTTTTTCTAAAGCAGGTTTGTTCGGCATAGATTTTATAAGTTTTACTAAAACAGGACATTGTTGCTCAGTTTATTTTATCCAGAAACATTGTGGGTTTGCAAGTCAATTTTTTGTCTGCAATCATGTGAAGTGATTAAGAAGAATATTGTCTTATACTAGAATGCTTCAGTTGCAACTTAAAATCCTCTACGAAAATGTACTTGAGTTCCAAAAACATTTAAGAGGCAGGCATTCAATAAATAACCATTACATTCTTTAATATTCTAAAATTTCATCATAATCAAAATATAAATTGCAATGATTATGCATTGATTTGGTATTGACCTGTTCTATATTATATTGATACTAAATTCCATACACTGCCTGATACCTCAACATTGCTTACATATTTGTGAAGGGGGGGCACCGTACCAACAGTTTTAATTGAGAAGGCTGAAGAATATCTCCCTCCTGATATGAGTTCTCTAATCAAGTTTGTTAAGGTAATTTTTCAATCTCGTCTTCTCTGTATGCATCTCGGCCGAGCATTGTGTTTAATGGTATGATTGAACAATTAGGATGACGATGGTGACTCGGTGTACACATTCCCTTCTTGGATACATTCAGATATTATGGACGATAACATTCTTACCCAGAGGGCTCCGGAAATGGGTTCCCTCACTGATACCAAAAGCACTGGTGACGGAGATCTGGAGAAACTGAATGAAATCCATATCATTGACTTCAGTGATCTGTCAATTGGTAAGCAGCCAGTTTACTTTGTTTCCTGGAAATCTGACATTGTTCAAGTTATTGTCATGTGAACATTTAATGAAATACAGTACTAATTTTGTAATGTATCACTGACATCTGAATCGAAGATGGGATAACTATCTGTAAAAATGCTTAAGTCGAGCTGCTCATATCTACCAGTTTGCAATCTTAAAAGCTATGTAAGATTGTTAGAAAGAGTTTATATCAATCAAATATTGTTTTGTCGTAACAGGGGATCCTCTATGCGACTTAATTCCGCTGCACTTGGATGTTTTCCGTGGTGATATTGATCTTCTGAGGGAGTACCTTAGAAGCTATCAGCTTCCTTTCCTCAGAGGGAAATCAAACGACGACATCTACAAGTCGGTGCAAAATTCGAAGTTCAGCACCGCATCATATCGCGCGATGTAAGTACATACATAAACAAACAATGATAAGCAGTGCTTGTGC
Organism: Aegilops speltoides; assembly: GCA_021437245.1. Taxonomy (NCBI): domain Eukaryota; kingdom Viridiplantae; phylum Streptophyta; class Magnoliopsida; order Poales; family Poaceae; genus Aegilops; species Aegilops speltoides. Next base: position 409,305,608 of record CM038142.1, read on the forward strand.
ACTTGCGAGTTGTGATCGATCCTTGTTGGGTTGTCAGTGTCCAAGGGAGAAACATGTGTGTGTGTGCGCGGGCGTGTGTGTGTTTGCGCAAACGTGTGTTAGTTCTGATGTGCGCTGCTTGCTTACAGGTGCTACTGCATACTGCACGACGACAACGTCTTGGCAGCTATATTTGGCCTGTGGAAGGAGCTGAGGAACGCAACGTCGTGGGAGGATGTGGAGCACTTGGTCTGGGATGACCTGAACCGATACCAGCAATCGTCGCCTACGCTCTCTAGCTAGCTCACTCGTGACGACTACCAATACGTATGCTCAAAAGAAATGGTCCCTTTGGCATATTGCCCAGCTTCGTTTTATAAGTAAGAGCAAAAAATAAAAATAAGGGGCAAAACATTTTGTTTAATCTGGTGTGTGGCAGCTTTGCTGTTTTATTTTTCTTTTGCAAAGATGCACGTCCGGCCGTTACGCCTAGTGCCCCCCGTTGACGTGGTTGTGGTCGAAGCACAACGTGGCCGGTCAGCACGGGGTAGGGTCAGTAGGACCTTTGATGAACCACTTACAAGGTACACCTTCCGTCTCAAAATGCAAGACCATTTTTGATACTATTATAGTGCCAAAAAGTGGTCTTACATTTTGAGACCGAAGGAGTACCTTTTTTTTTTGAAAGTAAAAGGTGGCGCGCAGCCGACCTTATATTTCAAAGAGGCAAAAGCTTGCAGTTAAACAGTTACAAAACTTGTGAAGTGCACCCAAGTGCAGGGCCACAAGTAGCCCGATGTAGAAAGGAGGGGAAGTAGAGAGGGAAAAAAAAGAAGAAGGAACAAGGCTGGGACACTAAACCCTAATTGCTGAGAATGCTGATCCACGACGCCAGATCATCCTTGTCTGACTGCTTGGTGGCCCTGTTGCTCCACAGACTAAGCAAATTAACTGCATGAAACCTGATATACGTCTCCGGCCAATATTTATCATTGAAAACCCCATCGTTTCTGGCTTGCCATAGCGTGATAGCACATGCAGCAAAAGCAACATTCCACTTGGCCGTGGACTGAAGATGATCCTGTTGGAAATATGCCCTAGAGGCAATAATAAAAGTATTATTATATTTCATTGTTCATGATAATCGTCTTTTATTCATGCTATAACTGTATTATCCGGAAATCGTAATACACGTGTGAATACATAGACCACAATATGTCCCTAGTGAGCCTCTAGTTGACTAGCTCGTTGTGATCAACAAATAGTCATGGTTTCCTGGCTATGGACATTGGATGTCGTTGATAACGGGATCACATCATTAGGAGAATGATGTGATGGACAAGACCCAATCCTAAGCATAGCACAAAGATCGTGTAGTTAAATGCGCTAGAGCTTTTCCAATGTCAAGTATCTCTTCCTTTGACCATGAGATCGTGTAACTCGCGGATACCGTAGGAGTGCTTTGGGTTTATCAAACGTCACAACGTAACTGGGTGACTATAAAGGTGCACTACAGGTATCTCCGAAAGTGTCTGTTGGGTTGACACGGATCGAGACTGGGATTTGTCGTTCCGTATGACGGTGAGGTATCTCTGGGCCCACTCAGTAATGCATCATCATATTAAGCTCAAAGTGACCAAGTGGTTGGTCACGGGATCATGCATTACGGTACGAGTAAAGTGACTTGCCGGTAATGAGACTGAACAAGGTATTGGCATACCGACGATCGAGTCTCGGGCAAGTAACGTACCAATTGACAAAGGGAGTTGTATACGGGGTTGTTTAATCCTCGACATCGTGGTTCATCCGATGAAATCATCGAGGAGCATGTGGGAGCCAACATGGGTATCCAGATCCCGCTGTTGGTTATTGCCCGAGAGTCGTCTCGGTCATGTCTACGTGTCTCCCGAACCCGTAGGGTCTACACACTTAAGGTTCAGTGACGCTAGGGTTGTATGAATATGAGTATGCAGCATACCGAATGTTGTTCGGAGTCCCGGATGAGATTCCGGACGTCACGAGGAGTTTCGGAATGGTCCGGAGGTAAAGAATAATATATAGGAAGTGGTATTTCGGCCATCGGGAAAGTTTCGGGGTCTCCCGGTAATGTACCGAGACCACCGGAAGGGTCCCGGGGGTCCACCGGGTGGGGCCACCCATCCCGGAGGGCCCCACGGGCTGAAGTGGGAGGGGAGCCAGCCCATAGTGGGCTGGTGCGCCCCCCTAGGCCCACCCCCTGCGCCTAGGGTTGAAACCCTAGGGTGGGGGGGGGGGGCGCACCACATGCCTTGGGGGGCACTCCTCCCCCCTTGGCTGCCGCCCCCTTGGGAGATCCAATCTCCCGGGGCGGCGCCCCTGGGGCCTATATAAAGGAGGCGGGGGGAGGCAGCCGTGCCCTTGTGCTTGGCGCCTCCTTCCCCGCTACACCTCGTCCTCCTCCCGTAGTCGCTTGGCGAAGCCTGCTGGAGTTCTGCTGCATCCACCACCACGCCGTCGTCTTCTTTGGATCATCATCAACCTCTCCTTCCCCTTGCTGGATCAAGAAGGAGGAGACGTCTCCGTCCGCACGTGTGTTGAACGCGGAGGTGCTGTCCGTTCAGCACTTGGACATCGGTGATCTGAATCACGTCGAGTACGACTCCATCATCACCATCCCCTTGAAAGCTTCCACACACGATCTACAAGTGGTATGTAGATGCAAACTCACTCCCTTGACTCGTTGCTTAGATGAACTCATAGATGGATCTTGGTGAAACCATAGGAATTTTTTTTAATTTTCTGCAACGTTCCCCAACAGTGGCATCATGAGCTAGGTCTATGCGTAGTTCTCTAATGCACGAGTAGAACACAATTTTGTTGTGGGCGTGGATCTTGTCAACTTGCTTGCCACTACTAGTCTTTTCTTGCTTCAGCGGTATTGTGGGATGAAGCGGCCGGACCAACCTTACGTGCGCTTACGTGAGACCGGTTCCACCGATTGACATGCACTAGTTGCATAAGGTGGCTGGCGGGTGTCTGTCTCTCCCACTTTAGTTGAAGCGGATTCGATGAAAAGGGTCCTTATGAAGGGTAAATAGAAGTTGACAAAATCACGTTGTGGTTATTCGTAGGTAAGAAAACGTTCTTGCTAGAACCCAATTGCAGCCACGTAAAAGATGCAACAACAATTAGAGGACGTCTAACTTGTTTTTGCAGCGATTGTTCATGTGATGTGATATGGCCAGAAGTTGTGATGAATGATGAATTGTGATGTATGAGATCATGTTCTTGTAATAGGATTCACGACTTGCATGTCGATGAGTATGACAACGGCAGGAGCCATAGGAGTTGTCTTTATTTTTGTATGACTGCGTGTCATTGAAAACGCCATGTAAACTACTTTACTTTATTGCTAAACGCGTTAGCCATAGAAGTAGAAGTAGTCGTTGGCGTGACAACTTCATGAAGATACGATGATGGAGATCATGGTGTCATGCTGGTGACAAGATGATCATGGAGCCCCGAAGATGGAGATCAATGGAGCTATATGATATTGGCCATATCATGTCACTACTATATAATTGCATGTGATGTTTATTATGTTTATACATCTTGTTTACTTAGAACGACGGTAGTAAATAAGATGATTCCTTACAACAATTTCAAGAAGTGTTCTCCCCTAACTGTGCACCGTTGCTACGGTTAAATCGTTTCAAGCACCACGTGATGATCGGGTGTGATAGATCCTTACGTTCGCATACAACGGGTGTAAGACAGTTTTACACAGCAAAACACTTAGGGTTAACTTGACGAGCCTAGCATGTACAGACATGGCCTCGGAACATGGAGACCGAAAGGTCGAACACGAGTCGTATGGAAGATACGATCAACATGAAGATGTTCACCGACGATGACTAGTCCGTCTCACGTGATGATCGGACACGGCCTAGTCGACTCGGATCGTGTAACACTTAGATGACTAGAGGGATGTCTAATCTGAGTGGGAGTTCATAATTTGATTAGACGAACTTAATTATCATGAACTTAGTCTAAAACCTTTGCAAATATGTCTTGTAGATCAAATGGCCAACGCTCATGTCAACATGAACTTCAACGCGTTCCTAGAGAAAACCAAGCTGAAAGATGATGGCAGCAACTATACGGACTGGGTCCGGAACCTGAGGATCATCCTCATAGCTGCCAGGAAGCAATATGTCCTAGAAGGACCGCTAGGTGACGCTCCGTCGAGAGAACCAAGGCGTTATGAGCGCTTGGCAAACTCATCTTGATGATTACTCCCTCGTTCGATGTGGCATGCTTTACTGACTTAGAACCGGGCTCCAAAAGCATTTTGAGCATCACGGAGCATATGAGATGTTCAAGAGCTGAAACTAGTTTTCCAAGCTCATGCCCGGTCGAGAGATATGATGTCTCCGACAAGTTCTATAGTTGTAAGATGGAGGAAAGCAGTTACGTCGGTGAGCACATACTCAAGATGTGCAGGTTGCACAACCGTATGACCCAGTGAACATTAACCTCCCAGATGAGGCGGTCATTGACAGAATCCTCGATCGCTCCCACCAAGCTACAAGAGCTTTGTGATGAACTACAACATGCGGGGATGGTGAAGACCATTCTGAAGTGTTCTCAATGTTGAAGTCGCAGAGGCTGAAATCAAGAAAGAACATCAAGTGTTGATGGTCAATAAGACCACTAAGTTCAAGAAGGGCAAGGGCAAGAAGAACTTCAAGAAGGACGGCAAGGATGTTGCAGCGCCCGTAAGCCGATTCGGGAAGAAGTCAAAGAATGGACCCAAGCACGAGACCGAGTGCTTTTATTGCAAGGGAAGGGTCCTTCGAAGCGGAACTGCCCCAAATACTTAGCGGATAAGAAGGCCGGCAACACCAAAGGTATATTTGATATACATGTAATTGATGTGTACCTTACCATTACTCGTAGTAACTCACCGGTATTTGATACGGTGCCGTTGCTCATATTTGTAACTCACAGCAGGAGCTGCGGAATAAACGGAGACGGGTAAAGGGCGAGGTGACGATCTTGGCGGGAATGGTTCGAGTCGATGTGATCGCCGTCGGCACGCTGCCTCTACATTTACCTACGGGATTAGTTTTGAACCTTAATAATTGTTATTTGGTGCCAAGTTTGAGCATGAACATTGTATCGGGATCTCGTTTAATCTGAGATGGCTACTCATTTAAATCCGAGAATAATGGTTGTTCTATTTATATGAGAGGTATGTTTTATGGTCATGCTCCGATGGTCAATGGTTTATTCTTAATGAATCTCGGCGTAATATTACACATGTTCATAGTGTGGATGCCAAAAGATGTAAAGTTGATAACGATAGTCCCACATACTTGTGGCACTGCCGCCTTGGTCACATTGGTGTCAAGCGCATGAAGAAGCTCCATGCTGATGGACTTTTAGAGTTTCTTGATTATGAATCGTTTGACACATGCGAACCATGCCTCATGGGCAAAATGACCAAGACTCCGTTCTCCGGAACAATGGAGCGAGCAACCAACTTGTTGGAAATCATACATACCGATGTGTGCGGTCCAATGAGCGTTAAGGCTCGCGGAGGATATCGTTATGTTCTCACTCTCACTGATGACTTGAGTAGATATGGGTATGTCTACTTAATGAAACACAAGTCTGAGACCTTTGAAAAGTTCAAGGAATTTCAGAATGAGGTGGAGAATCAACGTGACCGAAAGATAAAGTTCCTACGATCAGATCATGGAGGAGAATACTTAAGTCACGAATTTTGGTACACACTTAAGGAAATGTGGAATCGTTTCACAACTCACACCGCCTGGAACACCTCAGCATAACGGTGTGTCCGAACGTCGTAATCGCACTCTATTAGATATGGTGCGGTCTATGATGTCTCTTACCGATTTACCGCTATCATTTTGGGGATACGCTCTAGAGACAGCTACATTCACTTAAAATAGGGCACCGTCTAAATCCGTTGAGACGACACCGTATGAATTATGGTTTGGGAAGAAACCTAAGTATCGTTTCTAAAAGTTTGAGGATGCGATGCTTATGTCAAGAAACTTCAACTGAAAAGCTCGAACCCAAGTCGGAAAAATGCGTCTTCATAGGATACCCTAAGGAAACCGTCGGGTATACCTTCTACTTAAGATCCGAGGGCAAGATCTTTGTTGCCAAGAACGGATGTTTTTCGAAAAGAGTTTCTCTTGAAAGAAGTAAGTGGGAGGAAAGTAGAACTCGATGAAGTACTACCTCTCGAGCGGAAAGTGGTGCAGCTCAGAAAATGTTCTGTGATGCCCACACCAACCAAGAGGAAAATAATGATGATGATCAAGGTACCTCGGATCAAGTTGCTCTTGAACTTCAGAGGTCCACAAGGACACGTTCCGCACTGAGTGGTACGGCAACCCTGTCACGGAAATCATGTTGTTAGACAACGGTGAACCTTGAACTATGAAGAAGCGATGGCGGGCCCAGATTCCAACAAATGGCTTGAAGCCATGAAATTCGAGATAGAATCCATGTATGAAAACAAAGTATGGACTTTGACAGACTTGCCCGATGATCGGCGAGCGGTAGAAAACAAATGGATTTTTAAGAAGAAGTCGGACGCGGATGGTAATGTTACCATCTACAAAGCTCGACTTGTCGCTAAGGGTTATCGACAAGTTCAAGGGATTGACTACGACGAGACATTTTCTCCCGTAGCGAAGCTGAAGTCCGTCCGAATCATGTTAGCAATTGCCGCATACTATGATTATGAGATATGGCAGATGGACGTCAAAACAACATTCCTTAACGGACATCTTAAGGAAGAGCTGTATATGATGCAGCCGGAAGGTTTTGTCGATCCTAAGAACGCTAACAAAGTATGCAAGCTCCAGCGATCCATTTATGGACTGGTGCAAGCATCTCGGAGTTGGAACATTCGCTTTGATGAAATGATCAAAGCGTTTGGGTTTATGCAGACTTATGGAGAAGCCTGCGTTTACAAGAAAGTGAGTGGGAGCTCTGTAGAATTTCTCATATTATATGTAGATGATATACTCTTGATGGGAAATGATATAGAACTTCTGGACAACATTAAGGCCTACTTGAATAAGTGTTTTTTCAATGAAGGACCTTGGAGAAGCTGCTTATATATTAGGCATCAAGATCTATAGAGATAGATCGAGGCGCCTCATAGGTCTTTCACAAAGCACATACCTTGATAAGATTTTGAAAAGGTTCAAAATGGATCAGTCCAAGAAAGGGTTCTTGCCTATGTTACAAGGTGTGAGATTGAGCTCGGCTCGACCACCGACCACGGCAAAAGATAAAGAAGAGATGAGTGTCATCCCTATGCTTCACCATAGGATCTATTATGTATGCCATGCTTTGTGTACTAGACTGATGTAAACCTTGCCGTAAGTTTGGTAGCAAGATACCAAAGTAATCCCGCAAGGAACACTGGACAGCGGTCAAGAATATCTGAAGTACCGAAAAGGACAAAGGACATGTTTCTCATTTATGGAGGAGACGAAGAGCTCGTCGTAAAGGGTTACGTCGGCGCTAGCTTCGACTCAGATCTGATGACTCTAAGTCACAAACCGGATACGTGTATATGTTGAATGGTGGAGCGAGAAGGTGGTGCAGCTGCAAGTAGAGCGTCGTGGCGGGATCTACGTGTGAAGCGGAGTACATGGCAGCCTCGGAGGCAGCGCATGAAGCGATTTGGGTGAAGGAGTTCATGACCGACCTAGGAGTCATACCCAATGCGTCGGGGCCGATTAAACTCTTCTGTGACAACACTGGGGCTATTGCCCTTGCCAAGGAGCCCGGGTTTCACAAGAAGACCAGGCACATCAAGCGTCGTTTCAACTCCATCCGTGAAAATGTTCAAGATGGAGACATAGATATTTGCAAAGTACATACAGATCTGAATGTCACAGACCCGTTGACTAAACCTCTCTCGCGAGCAAAACATGATCAATGCCAGAACTCTATGGGTGTTCGATTCATCACAATGTAACTAGATTGGTGACTCTAGTGCAAGTGGGAGACTGTTGGAAATGTGCCCTAGAGGCAATAATAAAAGTATTATTATATTTCATTGTTCATGATAATCGTCTTTTATTCATGCTATAACTGTATTATCCGGAAATCGTAATACACGTGTGAATACATAGACCACAATATGTCCCTAGTGAGCCTCTAGTTGACTAGCTCGTTGTGATCAACAAATAGTCATGGTTTCCTGGCTATGGACATTGGATGTCGTTGATAACGGGATCACATCATTAGGAGAATGATGTGATGGACAAGACCCAATCCTAAGCATAGCACAAAGATCGTGTAGTTAAATGCGCTAGAGCTTTTCCAATGTCAAGTATCTCTTCCTTTGACCATGAGATCGTGTAACTCGCGGATACCGTAGGAGTGCTTTGGGTGTATCAAACGTCACAACGTAACTGGGTGACTATAAAGGTGCACTACAGGTATCTCCGAAAGTGTCTGTTGGGTTGACACGGATCGAGACTGGGATTTGTCACTCCGTATGAAGGAGAGGTATCTCTGGGCCCACTCAGTAATGCATCATCATATTGAGCTCAAAGTGACCAAGTGATTGGTCACGGGATCATGCATTACAGTATGAGTAAAGTGACTTGCCGGTAACGAGACTGAACAAGGTATTGGGATACCGACGATCGAGTCTCGGGCAAGTAACGTACCGATTGACAAAGGGAATTTTTTTTTTGACCGTGATTGACAAAGGGAATTGTATACGGGGTTGTTTAATCCTCGACATCGTGGTTCATCCGATGAAATCATCGAGGAGCATGTGGGAGCCAACATGGGTATCCAGATCCCGCTGTTGGTTATTGCCCGAGAGTCGTCTCGGTCATGTCTACGTGTCTCCGAACCCGTAGGGTCTACACACTTAAGGTTCGGTGGCGCTTAGGGTTGTATGAATATGAGTATGCAGCATACCGAATGTTGTTCGAGTCCGGATGAGATCCCGGACGTCGAGGAGTTTCGAATGGTCCGGAGGTAAAGAATAATATATAGGAAGTGGTATTTCGCCATCGGGAAAGTTTGGGTCTCTCGGTAATGTCTGGGACCACCGGAAGGGTCCCGAGGTCCACCGGTGGGGCCACCCATCCGGAGGGCCCCACGGGCTGAAGTGGGAGGAGCCAGCCCATAGTGGGCTGGTGCGCCCCAGGCCCACCCTGCGCCTAGGGTTGAAACCCTAGGGGGGCGCACCACATGCCTTGGGGGCACTCCTCCCCCTTGGCCGCCGCCCCTTGGGAGATCCAATCTCCCGGGGCAGCGCCTGGGGCCTATATAAGGAGGCGGGGAAGGGCAGCCGTGCCCTTGTGCTTGGCGCCTCCTTCCCTGCTACACCTCGTCCTCCTCCCGTAGTCGCTTGGCGAAGCCCTCCCGAGTTCTCACTGCATCCACCACCACACCGTCGTCTTCTTTGGATCATCATCAACCTCTCCTTCCCCTTGCTGGATCAAGAAGGAGGAGGCGTCTCCGTCCCGCACGTGTGTTGAACGCGGAGGTGCTGTCCGTTCAGCACTTGGACATCGGTGATCTGAATCACGTCGAGTACGACTCCATCATCACCATCCCCTTGAAAGCTTCCGCACGCGATCTACAAGTGGTATGTAGATGCAAACTCACTCCCTTGACTCGTTGCTTAGATGAACTCATAGATGGATCTTGGTGAAACCATAGGAAATTTTTTAATTTTCTGCAACGTTCCCAACAGATCCTTGGCCTGACAAACAAACTGTTGAACGTTAGGTGACACACACGCCAGCGTTGCTAGCGATAGCCTGCTCCATAGTGCATCGGTGGGACGGCAGCGAAGGAGCAGATGGTCAGCCGTCTTCTCAGCCGGGCAAGCATCGCAACTAGCAGTTGGAGCCACTGGCGACCAACCTTTGAGCAACATGTTAGCCTTGGTGTTCAGGCGCCCCCAAAAAGCCAACCACAAGAAAATTCTACTCTTGAGGGGAATAATATTGTCCCATATCCAGAATGCAGGAGCCCAATGAACTCCCCGGAAGGTGAGCAACTTGTAGAAGTAGCTGGTGCATAAACTATTACCTCCAAGCGTGGGTACCCGTGCATCCAAACTTGAAAGATCCTGGTTGACATGATCCACAAGCTGGTGAAGCAGTTGCAAATCCTGGGTTGCAGTCTGTGTGAGGTTTGGGTGCAGATGTACATGCCAGTTTCCTTCAGTAAATTGAGATTGCACAAAACAGTCTGGATTGCGAGCAAAGGAGAAAAGGACCGGGAAAACATGCTTCAAACTGCTAGGCATCAGCCATCAATCATGCCAGAAGGAGACGTGTGCGCCGCTGCCAACAGAGCAGCGCGAGGAGGAGACAACCAGAGGGATGTAGCTCTTGAGACCCTTCCATATAGCAGTATCTTTGTGGTGACTCTTGAAAGGCAAAGAATCCTTGCAATATTGGGAGGCAAACCACTTGAAGCAGGGTATATCGGAGGACCGGAGAATTTTAGCTACAAACTTACATAGCATAGCTTGATTGTGGGCCTCCAAGTTCCTTACCCCCAAGCCACCGTTTACCCGAGGCAGTGTAACCATACCCCAGGCCATTAGGCAGTGGCCTCCTTTAATTGTATTCTTGCCCTACCAAAAGAAAGCCCTAAGCAAGGCGTCCAACTTATGTAAAGACTCTTTTGGCCACTGGAAACAAGCCATGAAGTAGCTCGGTATGCCAGCCAGAACGGAGTTAATGAGAGTGAGTCTGCTACCCCAAGAGCGAAACGTGGCCAGCCAACCAGAGAGGCGGCGATCAACTTTGTGGATAACCGGAAGCAGCATACCATGTTTGATCTTGTCCAAGGAGAGGGGCATCCCCAGGTAAGTGCAGGGAAAGGAGGAGACCGGGCAGCCCAGAATGCTGGCAATCTCCACAGCCACTTCCTGTTGCACACAAACAGGCACCAAGGTGCTTTTGTGAAAGTTGATAGTCAGTTCTGAGAACGCAGAGAAGGCAGCGAGGTACTTTATGATTGGAATGTGCACTTTCATAGAATGAACCCCACTTGACATTTCGGCAAAAGAATTAGGACCCCACTTGCATTTAACTCCTTTTTAACCATGTAAGATTCAAGATAGCATGTAACCTTGTACTATTTTCTTTCTATACCAATCTTGTGGACCAGAAAGGAATTATATACATATCCTGTGAAACGAACGTGAAATCTTTGCAAGGTGTTGCTTGCTGCCTGTACCTTGGGTCCACATCATCTCAGGGTTTGCAATTCCTCGCTAGTTTGGATGCTGCTAACCTTGAATCCGGCAAGACGATTGGCTGCCTCCTAAAGGAGAAAGCAATCAAGGACAACACTAACCACTAGCCTGCCATTCTGAAGGAGAAATCAAGCATGAGCAAAAGGATGAAGGGTGGCCAGTGGCGGGGCTAGAAAGAACATTCAGGGGGGCTAAACCAAAATATAGATGCTTGGACGGGCCAAAAGCTAAATTTATTACAAAGGGGGGGGGGGGCATGGCCCCTGCAGGGTTCTACATAGCTCCGCCCCTGAGGGTGGCACTAAAGGGAAGGGATTACATGGGTTTGGTTGTAACCGCTATCTTTGTCGATGTGTTTCCCTCAAGTTGCAACCAACTAATGGGGCTACCTCTGCGATGGTGAGATCCCTGTGTGAAGGTTCTAGGAGTAGTGTATTGAGAGCTTTCAATGATCTGTTGTATTGGGAGCTTTTGTCGGTTTGCATTTGTGGCCATGGTGCTTCTTGGTTTATCAGCAGTCGGCATGCCTTGTAAGGGATGTTGCTTAATCTTCTTTTTAAGACAAATTGGTAACATTTTTGCTTGAGTTTTTGCTAATAAATAAGAAATTTCCGTTTTTCTTAATTAACGGACAAGGCAAATTTATTGCCTTTGTTTTGAAAAATAAAAACATTTTAGGGTCAGATAAGTCCGATCTCCGGATCAAAATGTGGATCATTTGAATGTTGCTTTCATGGGTAAAACCGTAAAAGAAGACATTACCCACAAAACGATTGGTGACTATTACCCCAATGTAAAGCGTGTCTTATTTGGGACCAGTGCTATATTTAAGTCACTTGAAAAAGTATTTTGGTCAAGTTGATTTTCTGAGCCATTGGATTAAGATCCGACGGCGACCCTTCTTTCTTCTTCCTCCCACTTTCTTTCTCCTCCAACCGCTCCTCCTCCCACAAATTGCAAATTCGGTCAACTTACATATAGCTATTGTAGTCTTGTTTAGGGTATTTTGTTTTATTTTCTTTGTAATAAGTAACTCTTTTACTCCGTCCGATACATATTAATTGACGCTGAAATGGATGTATCTTAGATGTATTTCATAGCTAGATATATATGTGTTTCAGCGACAACTAATGGATCGTAGGAAGTATTTTTTTTAATTTTCCCTATTTTTATGGAATCGGCCTTTCTTTTCTGAAAAAAAAACTCCTCCAGCCACTTGAGCCTGATCTCCGGCCTACCCTGCCCGCCTCTCGCTCTGCAATTGCCATCGTGGAGGGGCGTTGACAAAGGAACGGAATGGCCATGTGAGCAGAGTCCACGCAGGTGTGCCCTCCCTAGTCACCATGGTTCCCAGTTGAGACCCTACCCAGCATGAACTGCATCGGTCGCCCCATTTCGCCTCTGGCAAGATGCCCGCCGCAGCACCACTGACAGCCTCCTCGATCTTGCGCATGGGTGAGCCAGCGTGCACCGGCCGACCGAGCGAATAAACGGAACCTTCCGCTCCGACGTCCATATGCGGCAGTGATCGCGGCAACCAGAACATCACAGACACCGCTCAAGTCCACGTGGTCGCACGTAGGGGAATGCTGCCGCAGGTGCATATTTCACCACGCGTGTCGCCGACGGACCAGCGAGGCGAAGCCCCCTCCGCTCGTGCTCCGGCGCATTTCGCGGCGCCAAACTGGCCAGACGCCTCAACGGTCGGCCTATAAGTGGAGCCAGATGGCACCTTCCCGGTTAAGCAACTCCGTGATCGGGAGCTCTATTCCATCCAGCCCCGAAGCAGAGGAGAGAGCTGTACGCTCATAGCTGGAGAGATGGTGCTCAACGGCGCACTGTTCTTGCTCGTCTGCGCGGCTGCTCGAGCTGCTGCTTCCGGCGGAGACGGTGAGAGCCACCAAGGCTAATGTTACCCCTTGATCTTCTTACGTATCTCTCGCTAGCTACTCGTAGTTGTTAGTACTAACCGCACAGATCATGCTGCTCCGATTGTGTTAGCATTCATCAAGGACAAGAGGATCACTTCGTTTTATGGAGGAGTACTACTACATTGTCGTTTAATCTGACACGTGCTGTCATGCTCATGCAAACTGCAGGCCCGCTGCTGAACGGCAACTTCGAGAACGCGCCGAACAGGTCCCAGATGAACGGCTCGAGGGTGATGGGGAAGTACGCGATCCCGTACTGGAAGGTGGCCGGGTTCGTGGAGTACATCGAGTGCGGGACGAAGCAGGATCACATGGTCCTCGTAGTGCCTGAAGGCAGGCACGCCGTGCGGCTGGGCACGAACTCCTCCGTCCAGCAGCAGCTCAGCGTGACGCGGGGCAAGTACTACTCCATCACCTTCAGCGCGGCGCGCACCTGCGCCCAGTCCGAGAAGCTGAGCGTGTCGATCGTCCCCGGCGACGCGTCCGGCGGCGAGCTCCCCGTCCAGACGGTCTACACCAGCAGCGGCTGGGACTCGTACGCCTGGGCCTTCAAGGCCAAGCAGGGCGTGGTGTCGCTCATCATCCACCACGGCGACGACGAGCAGGTGGACGACCCCGCGTGCGGCCCCATCGTCGACGCCGTCGCCATCAGAACGCTCAGCCCTCCTCCCGCCACCCACCGTAAGACATACCACGATCTCGTCGTTAACCGCACCCGCGAAATCTCATCACGTTACGGAATTCTTACTCTACTCTACGCCTGCATGACATGTGCAGAGAACATGCTGATCAACGGGGACTTCGAGGAGGGGCCGTACATGACCCCGGGGTCGCCGTGGGGGGTGCTGGTGCCGCCCATGGACGAGGACGCCACGTCGCCGCTGCCGGGGTGGATGATCATGTCCCACTCCAAGGTGGTCAAGTACGTCGACGCGGCGCACTTCCGGGTGCCGCACGGCTCCCGCGCCGTGGAGCTGGTGGCCGGCGTGGAGGTGGCGCTGGTTCAGGAGGTGGCCACCGTGCCTGGCAGGTCCTACAGGCTGCAGTTCTCCGTGGGCGACGCCGGCAACAGGTGCGCGGCGTCGCCCATGAGCGTGCAGGTGGCCACGGCGTACGGGGGCAAGCGCGTGTCGTACGAGTCCCGCGGCACGGGCGGCTACGTGCGCGACAAGCTCGACTTCAAGGCGGAGAGGAACAGCACCCGGGTGGTGTTCTACAGCACCGGCTACCACACCACGTCCGACCGCAGCGGCACGCTCTGCGGACCCGTCGTCGACGACGTGTCCCTCGTCTGCGTTTCGCACCCGCATGCTCGCCGGTTGCTCCGCTGATGCGCCTCGCAGGAGCCGGTGCTTTTTTCTTTTTCTTGATGAGTCGGGAGCCCGTGCTGCTAGAATGTGAGTTTCTCGGGAGAGAGCGGCTCGGAAGAGGAAAATTGACTGCTGAGAATGAGATGATAGTTGTCGCATGACAACAGACGTAACATTGCCTCAACAGATTGATCATGATTCACTGCAAACAGTATCACAGTAATCGGCTGGAAACATCAGCAACAGCTGCAATGTTACGTTTTTTGTTTCACTTTTCCTTTTCAAATCACTTTCTCTGCGTATGAAGTGCTGAGTACTGTATGTGCCCCTGTCAGTACATGTGTTCTACTGCAAATTCAGTTTGGCATGTCGCTGTTGTAAGCTGTGACTCCAAATATTTTACTGTTGCCGCTGCATTGTAACAGCTATGCACAATTCAAATCTCCCCGAGGGGCAAGAGGTTTAACCGAGCAGTGATTTAGTAGAGGGATTGTGTGTGTGTGTGTGTGTGTGTGTGTGTGTGTGTGTGAAGGAATTAGCGGGGATTGCGTGAGGGGTGGGATCACCCAACCCCTCTGTGGATTGGATCGCCACCAACCGAATAAGGCCTGACGAAAGCAGGAAATTCGACTATCCAGTGACGAGAGATTCTTGGAGCAGTAGCTTCAGGTCCTCAAGCCTGTAAAGAATTAACAGGTGTGGTTTACCAGATGAAACGAACTGTTAAAATGGATAAGTCATTACATACCTCACATTACTGAGATCAGGATAGGTTGCAATTGCATCCTTGAAATCCTACAGAAAATTCAGGAGATCAGCATGTGGACTGTTAGACTGAACAATATTTTGTAGCTAAGCTCGATCTTACTTGGTTAGAAGTTGAAGGTGTGTATGTTATTATACATGACATCCCTGCTCCTTTTGCTGCCTGTCAAAAGAAAGTCATCTCTTGTGTTCAAAAGTACGGCCTCTGTACCAAAATATAAGACGTTTCTGTAACAAAAATTGAACTACAAAAACGTCTTATATTTTGGTACGGAGGGAATATAAGTTTAGTTGATAAATAAGAACTTGGAAGACCTACTTGTAGTCCAATGACACTGTCTTCTACCACAAGGCAGTTCTTGCTTTCTAATCCTAATTTCTGCATCGAACAATTAAGTCTTTAACACAACCAATTTCAAAAAAAAAAAATCTCAAGTAAAGTTTGACATGATATGCTCCAATTGTGCTCACTACCTTTGCCGCTGTAATATATATCGATGGATCGGGTTTTTTCACTTTAACATCATCGCCTGCAACATGAAACGATCAAGAATTTTGAATGCCGTGGAATGACTTATCATAGCTTTCAGAATATAACCACCTACCAAACAACAAACAATTGCAAGTGCATTTAAATAGGATCTGGTCTTAGCCGGGTGAAAAATGTAAGCTAAAACACATCTCAATCTTTACTAGACTTTATATTATTCATTTCACTGATTTCTTCTTTTTCTTGACCGTGTCACTGGCCATTGTAATATTTTATTTGAACTAATACAAAATTGTAAAATAAGAAAACAACTACGATGACTGGTACGAAAACTTTGTAAAGACAATCCTGCAGGCTGATTCACATCTTGGTGATCGTTGCCAGTTAACCTCAAAACAACCATGGTAAACATGATCAGAAAGAAGCAAAAACAAACAGAACTATACCGGCGAGGAAGCAGTCCAGACCATTGAATCTTTCCTATAAAACCATACAATTGTAAAGAAGTGGAATCTCAACTGAGAAAATAAAATTCATGTCAGAAATATAAGAAACACAACATAAGTGAAATGCAACTTACAAGTCCAAGAAGATTTTCAAGACACAACACCACTGAACTCTTAGTTGCCGCAGAGCAAACAGCAAGTTTGATGCCCTACACCATTATACCAAAGTTACCTCGTTTTTTCAAAATAGCCCCATACTCTTGCAATTTAATAGGAACATTAAATAAGAATTCACCTAGTGCACATTACAAAAAGGTTTAAATGAAATATATTATTTTGCAAAGCAGTTAACAGTATGAGGAAAACTCTAGCACAAAGCAGAATAGATCTTTGCAATAAGTATTACCGCACCCCTAACTTCATCCATCAGCCGCAAAACACCAGGTCTAGGCTCCACCTAGCATACAGAGCTGAAAATCAGTATGAGATGATGAGTAAGAATTTCTCAATGTATTCATTTCACTTACAGTTCCAGATTTGATTATTGCTTTGTACCTCTCTGTTTTCCAGTCCTGCAAAAGAGTACTTCTGTAAAATTCATGGATTCTTAGACATGGTTCGAAGCATTTGTACTTCTTGAAAAAGGATAATAAGGAGCTAATGCATTTGATTTAGAACCAAGGACATAAAAAATCTGACCTGAATAACGTCAACTAACTTCTCCCTGTCTTCGTCGCTTGAAGGTGCTGTCTCCAATATCTTTGAAGAAGGCCACCCATATTCTCCAAAGTACCTGTAACAGGTTGAAACCAATTCAGAACCAATATCCACACGCTAATCATCAACTACTTAAACAGCATGTGGACCCTAGCATGCCCTGCCCTGCAACAACACTTATTCCCATTCAAACTATTTGCCACATTTTTTTTGGAAACATTAAACTTTGCACACCATTCTAATGACGAACTGCATCCTGCATATAATGCAGGTAAGCAAGGATTCAGATTGTGAAATCGAAATGCCAGCAACAAATGGTGGGAGGCTGACCGCAAACTCAATCACAGCGCAATTACTGAGGCAAAATATCACACGCGGAATGCCACACGCGAAGGAAGCCTCAAGCTTGCGGGCGTGACGTACCATCGCATCTTGGGCTTCCCGCCGCCGATGCGGTTCTGGAGGTCGTCATAGAAGGCCTCGTCCCAGTACAGCGGCGCGTCGGTGTCGGCCGCGGGTGGGCAGCGGACCCCGAAGTGCGCGAAGGCGTCGTTGTAGGCCTGCCGGTGGAGGTGCTCCGACTCCAGTATGACGCCGTCGCAGTCGAAGATCAGGGCGTCGAGCGACCGCGGCGGGGAAGCCGAGGCGGAGACGACGAGCGAGGACGTACGCGGGAGGGGGATGCGAAGGCGGACCGCGGGGAGGCTGGAAGTGGGGCGGTGGCTGAAGAAGCCGCGGCGAGCCGTGGCGGCGACGGCGGCCGGGGCGAAGGAGGTGGGGACGAGAAGGGAAGTGGAAGCCATGCCCATGGGAGGCATCGGAGATGCGAACGGCGATCAGGGGATGGAACGGAATAGGCGCGAATGGTTCGAGAATGGCTGCTTATCTACCTGCCACTTTTTCGCCGTGGTGTCTTTCTTATCGCGTATGAGAGGAGGGAAACAATTCCCAAACGGTTCCCTTCAGTTGCGCCTGTAGACAGTTGCGGTCATCGAATTGGTGTGAGCTCAAGCGGCAAGCAGACGACGCAGAATCTCTGTCCATATCACAGGTGTATCCTAGATTTGTCAGAGATTCAGTTTAATCGTATAAATTTGGCTTAACTTTAGGTTTTGAGAGAAGTTCATATTTCAACCTTGAATCTTCATTCAAGTATAAGAAACAAGCGCCAAACTTCAAAATCTTCTATTTCACAAACCCAGACTCGCAAAACCAGACATATATCAATTTCCTCTCCTCAAGCCAGTTTTCTGGGCACTGGGTTGTTTTGTCGGTTTTGTAGAGTTAACCGCCTATAGCTAGTCAGCAGCTAATTCGGTCGCCACATCACCCTGGCATCTACACCTAGCCCCCCTTTGTTCATTTTCCCACCATCCTCCCCAAGCCCTCACCTAGTCCCCTTCGCTGCCGATGCCTAACCAACTCCTCTCCCTCCCTGTGTGACACTGGTGACCGAGAACCTGCGGCGCCTCCACAAGGCCTTCATGCGCGCTGGCCTCTACTCCCCCGCCCCACCCCTGCCCAACCTGTCGTCTCAGCACCGACTCGCGTGTTGCAAGAAGTGCCAGAGTCCAGACCCAACATTAGGCACAAAGAGAGAAGCAGCGTTGCGACTGGAACGACAAGGCGCAGTGTTAGGGTTGAAGTATTCTATTTTGTGCGAGCAAAGGAACTGAGTTCCCAAAAGCCCTCCTTTCCCCACGATCGCAATGACCGCCACTGTCGCGCTTGTCCATGCCGAGCAATTAGGGCCTCTCCTCTCCTATTTCTTCCACCACAGAGCACCCCAAACGCCCACTAACCTTGAGCCCTCTCGAATTAGGATGATGAAGCCCGCCCGAAGAGCTCCAATGAGGCCGTGTGGCCGTCACTTTCCCGGCATCCACGACGTCATCGTGAGGTATATCTACATCGACGAATGGAGGACTGCATTTCGGGTCTTCAAGTTTGAGTTTGTGATGTAGGCGACCTAGGACCAACGAGTTGGATGGTCCAATGATGTTCCTGACGAGGCAATTCCTGGCTGTAAAAGATACGTTGATGGAAGCGTTTGCTATTCCTGTAGCAAGGACTCATGCGTGTAATTTTTTGAATAGTTTGGATTGTTTACCACATATGTCTTTTTTTGGGATGTTTACTGAAGGAAAATATGCCCTAAAGGCAATAATAAAGTTATTATTTATTCCCTTATTTCATGATAGATGTTTATTATTCATGTTAGAATTGTATTAATCGGAAACTTAGTGAAGGAAATATGCCCTAGAGGCAATAATAAAGTTATTATTTATTTCCTTATTTCATGATAAATGTTTATTATTCATGCTAGAATTGTATTAACCGGAAACATAATACATGTGTGAATACATAGACAAACAGAGTGTCACTAGTATGCCTCTACTAGACTAGCTTGTTAATCAAAGATGGTTAAGTTTCTAACCATAGACAAAGGAGTTGTCATTTGATTAACAAGGTCACATCATTAGTTGAATGATCGATTGACATGACCCATTCCATTAGCTTAGCACCGGATCGTTTAGTATGTTGCTATTGCTTTTATCCATGACTTATACATGTTCCTTTAAACTATGAGATTATGCAACTCCGTTTGCGGAGGAACACTTTGGTGCTACCAAACGTCACAACGTAATCGGGTGATTATAAAGGAGTACTACAGGTGTCTCCAAAGGCGATGTTGGGTTGGCGATTTCGAGATTAGGTTTTGTCACTCCGATTGTCGGAGAGGTATCTCTGGGCCTCTCGGTAATACACATCACTTAAGCCTTGCAAGCATTACAACTAATGAGTTAGCTGTGAGATGATGTATTACGAACGAGTAAAGAGACTTGCCGTAACGAGATTGAACTAGGTATTGGATACCGACGATCGAATCTCGGCAAGTAACATACCGATGACAAAGGGAACAACGTATGTTGTTATGCGGATCGACCGATAAAGATCTTCGTAGAATATGTAGGAACCAATATGGGCATCCAGGTCCCGCTATTGGTTATTGACCGAGACGTGTCTCGGTCATGTCTACATTGTTCTCGAACCGTAGGGTCCGCACGCTTAAGGTTTCGATGACAGTTATATTATGATTTTTGATGTACCAAAGGAGTTCGGAGTCCCGGATGAGATCGGGGACATGACGAGGAGTCTCAAAATGGTCGAGACATAAAGATTGATATATTGGAAGCCTATATTTGAGTTCGGAATGGTTCGGGTGAAATCGGATTTTACCGAACACCGGGGTTACTGGAACCTCCCGGGGCTATTGGGCCTTAGTGGGCCATGAGGGAGAAGAGGAAGGGGGCGGCAGGGCAGGCGCGCCCCTCCCCCAGTCCGAATAGGACAAGGAGAGGCGGCGCCCCTTCCCTCTTCCCTCCCCCAATCCTACTCCAACTAGGGGGGAGTCCTACTCGGTGGGAGTAGGACTCCTCGGCCGCCTCCTCCAAGGGCGGCCGCACCCCTTGCTCCTTTATATACGGGGCAGGGGGCACCCTAGAACACACAAGTTGATCTACGGATCGATCCTTAGCCGTGTCGGTGCCCCTCCACCATATTCCACCTCGGTCATATCGTCGCAAAGCTTAGGCGAAGCCTGCGCCGATAGAACATCAAGATCGCCACCACGCCGTCGTGCTAACGGAACTCTCCCTCCCGGCTCTCTTGGATTGGAGCCCGAGGGCGCCATCAAGCTGTACGTGTGTCAAGAACTGGGCGCCGAGTAACGGCGCCGGATCGGTCGGATCGCGAAGAGAACGTCGACTACTTCCTCTACGTTGTGATCGCTTCGCCCGGTCACGAGGGTACGAGACAACACTCTCCCCTCGTTGCTATGCATCACCATGATCTTGCGTGTGCGTAGGAAATTTTTGAAATTACTACGTTCCCCAACAAAGTGGCATCCGAGCCTAGGTTTTTATGGTTTGATGTTTTGCACGAGTAGAACACAAGTGAGTTGTGGGCGATACAAGTCATACTACCTACCAAAGATGTCATACTTTGGTTCAGCGGTATTGTGAGATGAAGCGGCCGGACCGACATTACGCCAGACGCTTACGCGAGACTGGTTTCACCGCCACGAGCACTCGTTGCTTAAAGGTGATTGGCGGGTGTCTGCTCTCTCACTTTAGTTGAACCGAGTGTGGCTACGCCCGTCCTTGAGAAGGTTAAACGGAGTCTATTTGACGAAGTATCGCTGTGGTTTTGATGCGAGGTGAGATTGGTTCTTGCTTAAGCCCGTAGCAGCCACGTAAAATTTGCAACAACAAAGTAGAGGACGCCTAACTTGTTTTTGCAGGCATGTTGTGATGTGATATGGTCAAGATGTGATGCTATATTTTATTGTATGAGATGATCATGTTTTGTAACCGGTTATCGGCAATCTGGCCGGAGCCATATGGTTGTCGCTTATTGTATGAAATGCAAACGCCCTGTAATTGCTTTACTTTATCACTAAGCGGTAGCGATAGTCGTAGAAGCAATAGATGGCGTGACGACAACGATGCTACGATGAAGATCAAGGTGTCGCGCCGGTGACGATGGTGATCACGACGGTGCTTCGGAGATGGAGATCACAAGCACAAGATGATGATGGCCATATCATATCACTTATATTGATTGCATGTGATGTTTATCCTTTATGCATCTTATCTTGCTTTGATTGACGGTAGCATTTTAAGATGATCTCTCACTAAAATTATCAAGTAGTGTTCTCCCTGAGTATGCACCGCTGCCAAAGTTCGTCGTGCCTGCACACCACGTGATGATCGGGTGTGATAAGCTCACGTCCATCTACAACGGGTGCAAGCCAGTTTTGCACACGCGAATACTCAGTTAAACTTGACGAGCCTAGCATATGCAGATATGGCCTCGAACACGGAGACCGAAGGTCGGCGTGAATCATATAGTAGATATGATCAACATAAGATGTTCACCATTGAAAACTACTCCATCTCACGTGATGATCGGTTATGGTTTAGTTGATTTGGATCATGTGATCACTTAGATGACTAGAGAGATGTCTGTCTAAGTGGGAGTTCTTAAGTAATATGATTAATTGAACTTAAATTTATCATGAACTTAGTCCTGGTAGTATTTTGCAAATTATGTTGTAGATCAATAGCTCGCGTTGTTGCTTTCGTATGTTTGTTTTTTGATATGTTCCTAGAGAAAATTGTGTTGAAAAATGTTAGTAGCAATGATGCGGATTCGATCCGTGATCGGAGGTTTATCCTCATTGTTGCACAGAAGAATTATGTCCTTAATGCACCGCTGGGTGACAGACCTATTGCAGGAGCAGATGCAAACGTTATGAACGTTTGGCTAGCTCAATATGATGACTACTTGATAGTTTAAGTGCACCATTGAAAGATCGTGGATGTCGCCTAGAGGGGGGGGGTGAATAGGCGCTTTAAAATAATTACGGTTTAGGCTTGAACAAATGCGGAATAAACCTAGCGGTTAATTTGTCAAACACAAAACCTACAACAACTAGGCTCACCTATGTGCACCAACAACTTATACTAAGCAAGATAAACAACTAGGTGATAGCAAGATATATGACAAGAAACAATATGGCTATCACAAAGTAAAGTGCATAAGTAAAGGGCTCGGGTAAGAGATAACCGAGGCACGCGGAGACGACGATGTATCCCGAAGTTCACACCCTTGCGGATGCTAATCTCCGCTTGGAGCGGTGTGGAGGCACAATGCTCCCCAAGAAGCCACTAGGGCCACCAGTAATCTCCTCACGCCCTCGACAATGCAAGATGCCGTGATTCCACTAAGGGACCCTTGAGGCGGTCACCGAACCTGCATAAATGGCAACCCTTGGGGCGGTTACCGAACCCAGACACTTTGGCAACCCTTGGGGCGGTCACTGTACAGATCAAATTGCTCGGGCGATCTCCACAACCTAATTGGAGACCCGAAGCTTGCCCGGAGCTTTACACCACAATGATTGAGCTCCAACACCACTAACTGCCTAGGCGCCAAGGCACCAAGAGGAACAAGCTCTAGGGTGCCCAAACACCCAAGAGTAATAAGCTTCTCAAACTTCACTTCCACGTATCACCGTGGAGAACTCAAACCGATGCACCAAATGTAATGGCAAGGGCACACGGAGTGCCCAAGTCCTTCTCTCCCAAATCCCACCAAAGCAACTAATGCTAGGGAGGAAAATGAGAGGAAGAACGAAGAAGAACACGAAGAACTCCAAGATCTAGATCCAAGGGGTTCCCTCACTTAGAGGAGAAAGTGATTGGTGGAAACGTGGATCTAGATCTCTCTCTTTCCCTCAAAACTAGCAAGAATCCATGGAGGGATTGAGAGTTAGCAAGCTCAAGAAGGTCAACAATGGGGAAGAACACGAGCTCGAAAAGATAAAATCCAATGGGGAAGAAGACCCCTTTATATGAGGGGAAAATCCAACCGTTACCCTCTCAATTAAGACGGAGCGGTACTATCGCGCCGAGACGCGCAGATACTACCGCAAGGTCACATGCAGTACTACCGTGGAGGACCACGGTACTACCGCGACAATGAAGTAGCTAGGGCAGGCTGGCAGGGCAAGATTATCGCACGCTGTGTACTACCGCCCCAAACATGCGGTACTACCGCAAGGCGTAAACACCCTAAAAGACTACATCCGTGCCTACTACCGCGACCGAAAAACGGTGCAAAAACCCGACACGGTATTATGCGCCAGGGCGCGTACTATCATGTTGTGGGCGCAGTATTATCGCGAGGGCACGGATGTAAAAATTACATCCGCTTCAACAGCCGCATACCAGCGGGTTGCGGCGAGATCTGTACTACCGCCAAAGCGGAGCGGTATTATCAGACCTCTGCGGTACTACCGCTGCAAGCCACGGTACTATCAAGCGGTCATGGGTACTACCGCTCCGCGGAGCAAGACTACCGCAAACCTGTGGAAGAAGCACAAAGGATACCTACAAAACGCAGCTAAAGACAACAGACGGAATCAATAAAACCGAATCGCCATAACTTCGATATGAGCTCGAATTGAGCAAACTCAAGCTTGTTGGAAACAAGACAACGAGTAGCATCAAAACAGCGACTGGTTATAGTAAGAAGAGGCACGGGAGGTATGCCAAACATATAGAGGAGTGAAACCTCCAACAGAGAAGAACCGGCATAACCTCCAACATCGAAAACATCATAGAAGATGAATGTGAACTCCGTTTTGATGAACTCGAGCTTGTCAACAAGATGACCATAAGCTCCAAAACTCACAAAGAGAACCAAACAAGAACCAAGAAATATGATGCAACGATGCAAAGGTTTGAGCTCTCTACTAATGATACGATCAAGCTACTCATCGAGAGCCCCCCTTGATAGTACGGCAATCGATCCTATAACCCGGTCTCCCAACTACCATCATGAGACCGGTAAAATAGAAAACCTATCAAGGGCAAACCTTTGCCTTGCACATGGTCCACTTGAGCTAGATGATGACGATCTTGACTCCCTCAAGTTGGACTACCTTTCTTGATTGCGTTGGCTCGGTGAAGACTAGTTGATTGCTCCCCCATACTCCACTATGGGTGAGCCACTCTTCCGCACATCTTCACAAGTCCATTGTCACCACAATGGACGGCAAGCTTCAAGCATTTGATCTCTTCGTGATGGTTCACTTGAACTTGCACACCGCAACCTAACCCCACAAGAACTCTCACGAAGACCATGGGTTAGTACACAAAGCGTAGTGGACAATGCTTACCATACCATGGGATCACTTGATCCCTCTCAGACATCTTGTACGCTTTGTGTGTTGATCAACTTGATTCACTCTTGACTTAATCTTGATCAACCTTGATTCTTTCCAACTCTCTTCATTTGGATGATGTCTTGAAGGTGAACATGAATGATCAAACAGTCTTCTTCTTCAAGACATGCTTGCAATAAGCTCAACTCTCAAATGACCAATCTTTGGATAATTCCTTGAATAGCACCTTGGTCGACACAAACTCTCCTTGAAACCAACACATGTACTCCAAGAAAAGCCTATGGACAAAACCTTCAAATATAACTCAAGGCAACCATTAGTCCATAGAGATTGTCATCAATTACCAAAACCAAACATGGGGGCACCGCATGTTCTTACAACCATGCTTAACAGCTTAGAATCGGGGCTTCAAAGACGTTTTGAACGTCATGGACCATATGAGATGTTCCAGGAGTTGAAGTTAATATTTCAAGCAAATACCCGAGTTGAGAGATATGAAGTCTCCAACAAGTTCTATAGCTAAAAGATGGAGGAGAATCGCTCAACTAGTGAGCATGTGCTCAGATTGATTTGGGTACTTCAATCGCTTGAATCAAGTGGGAGTTAATCTTCCGATAAGATAGTGATCGATGAATTCTCTAGTCACCATCACCAAGTTAGTAGAACTTCGTGATGAACTATAGTATGCAAGGGATGACGAAAATGATTCCCGAGCTCTTCGTGATGTTGAAATCGACGAAGGTAGAAATCAAGAAAGAACATCAAATGTTGATGGTTGACAAGATCACTAGTTTCAAGAAAAGGGCAAAGGGAAAGAAAGGGGAACTTCAAGTAGATTGACAAGCAAGTTGTCACTCCCACGAAGAAGCCCAAAGCTGAACCAAAGCCTGAAACTGAGTACTTACACTGCGAAGGAAATGGTCACTGGAAGCGGAACTGCCCTAAATATTTGGTGGATAAGAAGGATGGCAAAGTGAAAAAGGGTATATTTGATATACAAGTGTTTGATGTGTGCTTTACTAGTGTTTATAGCTGAAGGAAATATGCCCTAGAGGCAATAATAAAGTTATTATTTATTTCCTTATTTCATGATAAATGTTTATCATTCATGCTAGAATTGTATTAACCGGAAACATGATACATGTGTGAATGCATAGACAAAACAATATGTCACTAGTATGCCTCTACTAGACTAGCTTGTTAATCAAAGATGGTTATGTTTCCTAACCATGAACAAAGAGTTGTTATTTGATTAACAAGGTCACATCATTAGGAGAATGATCTGATTGACATGACCCATTCCATTAGCTTAGCACACGATCGCTTAGTATGTTGCTACTGCTTTTATCCATGACATATACATGTTCCCGTAACTATGAGATTATGCAACTCCGTTTACGGAGGAACACTTTGGTGCTACCAAACGTCACAACGAATCGGGTGATTATAAAGGAGTACTACAGTGTCTCCAAAGGCGGATGTTGGGTTGGCGTTTCGAGATTAGGTTTTGTCACTCCGATTGTCGGAGAGGTATCTCTGGCCCTCTCGGTAATGCACATCACTAAAGCCTTGCAAGCACTACAACTAATGAGTTAGTTGCGAGATGATGTATTACGGAACGAGTAAAGAGACTTGCGTAACGAGATTGAACTAGGTATTGGATACCGACGATCGAATCTCGGGCAAGTAACATACCGATGACAAAGGGAACAACGATGTTGTTATGCGGTCCGACCGATAAAGATCTTCGTAGAATATGTAGGAACCAATATGGGCATCCAGGTCCCGCTGTTGGTTATTTACCGTGATTAGTTCTAGGTCATGTCTACATTGTTCTCGAACCGTAGGGTCCGCACGCTTAAGGTTTCGATGGATGTTATTATGAGTTTATGTATTTTGATGTACCGAAGAAGTTCGAGTCCGGATGTGATCACGGACATGACGAGGAGTCTCAAATGGTCGAGACATAAAGATTGATATATTGGAAGCCTATGTTTGGAGTTGGAATGGTTCCAAGTAAAACAGAATTTCTGGAGTACCGGAGGTTACGGAACCCCGGGGTAAATGGGCCTCGGTGGGCCTCGAGGGAGAAGAGGAGGGCCGGCCAGAGGTGGTGGCGCGCCTCTCCCCCCAGTCCGAATAGGACAAGGAGGAGGGGCAGCCCTCCTCTTCCCTCCCCCAATCCTATTCCAACTAGGAAGGGGGAAGTCCTACTCGGTGGGAGTAGGACTCCTCCGGCCGCGCCCTAGCTAGGCCGGCCGGGCCCCCTCCCTCCTTTATATACAGGGCAGGGGGCACCCTTGAACACACAAGTATGATCTTTAGATCGTTCCTTAGCCGTGTCGCGGTGCCCCTCCACCATATTCCACCTCGGTTATACCGTCGTCAAGCTTAGGCGAAGCCTGCGCCGGTGAAACATCAAGATCGCCACCACGCCGTCTTGTCGACGGAACTCTCCTCTACACTTGGCTGGATCGAGTACGAGGGACGCCATCGAGCTGTACGTGTGTCAAGAACTCGGGCGCCGAGTAACGGCGCCGGATCGGTCGGATCGCGAGGAGAACGTCGACTACTTCCTCTACGTTGTGATCGCTTCCGCCGGGTCTACGAGGGTACGAGACAACACTCTCCCTCTCGTTGCTATACATCACCATGATCTTGAGTGTGCGAGGAAAATTTTTGAAATTACTACGCTCCCCAACAAAGGGTATCGAGCCAGTTTTTCTATGGTTTGATGTTTTGCACGAGTAGAACACAAGTGAGTTGTGGGCGATACAAGTCATACTACCTACCAGCATGTCATACTTTGGTTCAGCGGTATTGTGAGATGAAGCGCCCAGACCGACATTACGCAGACGCTTACGCGAGACTGGTTTCACCGCTGCGAGCACTCGCTGCTTAAAGGTGACTGGTGGGTGCTGTCTCTCTCACTTTAGTTGAACTGAGTGTGGCTACGCCCGGTCCTTGAGAAGGTTAAAACGAGTCTATTTGACGAAGTATCGCTGTGGTTTTGATGCGAGGTGAGACTGGATCTTGCTTAAGCCCGTAGCAGCCACGTAAAATTTGCAACAACAAAGTAGAGGACGCCTAACTTGTTTTTGCAGGCATGTTGTGATGTGATATGGTCAAGACGTGATGCTATATTTTATTGTATGAGATGATCATGTTTTGTAACCGGTTATCGGCAATCGGCTGGAGCCATATGGTTGTCGCTTATTGTATGCAATGCAATCGCCCTGTAATGCTTTACTTTATCACTAAGCGGTAGCGATAGTCGTAGAAGCATAAGTTTGGCGAGACGACAACGATGCTACGATGGAGATCAAGGTGTCGCGCCGGTGACGATGGTGATCATGGTGGTGCCGCAAGATGGAGATCATGAAGCACAAGATGATGATGACCATATCATATCACTTATATTGATTTGCATGTGATGTTTATCCTTTTGTGCATCTTATCTTGCTTTGATCGACGGTAGCATTATAAGATGATCTCTCACTAAATTATCAAGAAGTGTTCTCCCGAGTATGCACCGCTGCCAAAGTTCGTCGTGCCTGGACACCACGTGATGATCGGGTGTGATAAGCTTCACGTCCATCTACAACGGGTGCAAGCCAGTTTTGCACACGCAGAATACTCGGGTTAAACTTGACGAGCCTAGCATATGCAGATATGGCCTCGAACACGGAGACCGAAAGGTCGAGCGTGAATCATATAGTAGATATGATCAACATAAGATGTTTACCATTGAAAACTACTCCATTTCACGTGATGATCGGTTATGGTTTAGTTGATTTGGATCACGTGATCACTTAGATGACTAGAGAGATGTCTTTCTAAGTGGGAGTTCTTAAGTAATATGATTAATTGAACTTAAATTTATCATGAACTTAGTACCGATAGTATCTTGCTTGTTTATGTTTGATTGTAGATAGATGGCTCGGCCGTTGTTCCGTTGAATTTTAATGCGTTCCTTGAGAAAGCAAAGTTGAAAGATGATGGTAGCAATTACACGGATCGGGTCCGTAATTTGAGGATTATCCTCATTGCTGCACGTAAGAGTTACGCTCGATGCACCGCTAGGTGCCAGCCTCGCCGCTAATGCAACCGCAGATGTTATGAATGTCCGCGAGCAAAGCTGATGACTACTCTATAGTTCAATGTGCCATGCTTTACGGCTTAGAACCGGGACTTCAACGACGTTTTGAACGTCATGGAGCATATGAGATGTTCCAGAGTTGAAGTTGATATTCCAAAGTAATGCCCGGATTGAGAGATATGAAGTCTCCAATAAGTTCTATAGCTGCAAGATGGAGGAGAATAGTTCATTAGTGAGCATATACTCGGGATGTCCGGGTACTACAATCACTTGACACAATTGGGAGTTAATCTTCCGGATGATTGTGTCATTGATGTAATTCTTCAATCACCGCCACCAAGCTACAAAGGCTTCGTGATGAACTATAATATGCAAGGGTTAGTAAAGACTACACTGAGCTCTTCGCAATGCTAAAGGCTGGAGGTAGAAATCAAGAAGGAGCATCAAGTGTTGATGGTCAATAAGACCACTAGTTTCAAGAAGAAAGGCAAAGGGAAGAAGAAGGGAACTTCAAGAAGAACAGCAAGCAAGTTGTCGCTCAGAGAAGAAACCCAAGTCGGCCCTAAACCTGAAATCGAGTGCTTCTACCGCAAGCGCAGACCGGTCATCGAAGCGGAACTGCCCCAAGTATTTGGCGGATAAGAAGGATGGCAAAGTGAACAAAGGTATATGTGATATACATGTTATTGATGTGTACCTTACTAGAGCTCGTAGTAGCACTGGTATTTGATATTGGTTCATTGCTAATATTTGCAACTCAAACAGGACTACGATTGCTTAACTCGCAAAGGACGAGGTGACGGCGCGCGTGGGAAATGGTTCCAAAGTCGATGTGATCGCGGTCGGCACGCTACCTCTACATCTACCTTCGGATTAGTTTTAGACCTAAATAATTGTTATTTGGTGCTGCGTTGAGCATGAACATTATATCTGGATCTTGTTTGATGCGAGACGGTTATTCATTTAAATCGAGAATAATGGTTGTTCTATTTATATGAGTAATATCTTTTATGGTCATGCACCCTTGAGGAATGGTCTATTTTGATGAATCTCGATAGTAGTGATACACATATTCATAATGTTGAAACCAAAAGATGCAGAGTTGATAATGATAGTGCAACTTATTTGTGGCAATCGCCGCTTAGGTCATATCGGTATAAAGCGCATGAAGAAACTCCATCTCGATGGACTTTTGGAGTCACTTGATTATGAATCACTTGGCACTTGCGAACCGTGCCTCATGGGCAAGATGACTAGAACACCGTTCTCGGGACTATGGAGAGAGCAACAAATTTGTTGGAAATCATACATACTGAGATGTATGTGGTCCAATGAATGTTGAGGCTCGTGGCGGATATCGTTATTTTCTCACCTTCACAGATGACTTAAGCAGATATGGGTATATCTACTTAATGAAACATAAGTCTGAAACGTTTGAAAAGTTCAAAGAATTTCAGAGTGAAGTTGAAAATCATCGTAACAAGAAAATTAAGTTTCTACGATCCGATCGTGGAGGTGAATATTTGAGTTACGAGTTTGGTCTACATTTGAAACAATGCGAATAGTTTCAAGCAACTCACGCCACCGGAACACCACAACGTAATGGTGTGTCCGAACGTCGTAATCGCACTTTACTAGATATGGTGCGATCTATGATGTCTCTTACAGATTTACCGCTATCGTTTTGGGGTTATGCTCTAGAGACGGCCGCATTCACACTGAATAGAACACCGTCGAAATCCGCTGAGACGACACCTTATGAACTGTGGTTTGGCAAGAAACCAAAGTTGTCGTTTCTTAAAGTTTGGGGATGCGATGCTTATGTGAAAAAGCTTCAACCCGATAAGCTCGAACCCAAATCGGAGAAATGTGTCTTCATAGGATACCCAAAGGAGACAGTTGGGTACACCTTCTATCACAGATCCGAAGGCAAGACATTCGTTGTTAAGAATGGATCCTTTCTAGAGAAGGAGTTTCTCTCGAAAGAAGTGAGTGGGAGGAAAGTGGAACTTGATGAGGTAATAGTACCTTCTCCTTACTTGAAAGTAGTTCGTCGCAGAAACCGGTTTCGAGACACCTACACCAAGTAGTGAGGAAGTTGATGATGTTGATCATGAAACTTCAGATCAAGTTACTACGTAACCTCGTAGATCAACCAGAGTAAGATCCGCACTGAGTGGTACGGCAATCCTGTTCGGAAGTCATGCTACTAGATCATGATGAACCCACGAACTATGAAGAAGCGATGGTGAGCCCAGATTCGCAAAATGGCTTGAGGCCATGAAATCGAGATGGGATCCATGTATGAAAACAAATTATGGACTTTGGTTGACTTGCCCGAGGGTAGGCAAGCAATAGAAAACAAGTGGATCTTCAAGAAGAAGACCGACACGACGGTAATGTTATCGTTTATAAAGCTCGACTTGTCGCAAAAGGTTTTCGACAAGTTCAAGGGATTGACTACGATGAGACCTTCTCACCCGAAGCGATGCTTAAGTCCGTCTCGAATCATGTTAGCAATTGCGCATTTTATGATTATGAAATTTGGCAAATGGATGTAAAGACCGCATTCTGAATGGATTTCGGAAGAAGAGTTGTATATGATGCAACCGAAGGTTTTATCGATCCAAAGGAGCTAACAAAGTGTGCAAGCTCCAAGCGATCCATCTATGGACTGGTGCAAGCATCTCGAGTTGGAATAAACGCTTTGATAGTGTGATCAAAGCATTTGGGTTTGTACTGCACTTTTGGAGAAGCTCAGATTTACAAGAAAGTGAGTGGGAGCTCAGAAAGCATTTACGATATTATATGTGGATGACATATTGCTAATCGGAAATGATATAGAATTTCTGGATAGCATAAAGGATACTTGAATAAGAGTTTTCAATGAAAGACCTCGGTGAAGCTGCTTACATATTGGGCATTAAGATCTATAGAGATAGATCAAGACGCTTAATTGACTTTCACAAAGCACATACCTTGACAAAATTTTGAAGAAGTTCAAAATGGATCAAGCAAAGAAAGGGTTTTTGCCTGTGTTACAAGGTGTGAAGTTGAGTAAGACTCAATGCCCGACCACCGCAGAAGATAGAGAGAAAATGAAAGATGTTCCTATGCTTCACCATAGGCTCTATCATGTATGCAATCTTGTGTACAGCACTGATGTGTGCCTTGCCTAGCAGGAGGTACCAAAGTAATCCAGAGTGGATCATCGGACAGCGGTCAAGAACATCCTGAAATACCGAAAAGGACTAAGGATATGTTTCTCAGATATGGAGGTGACAAAGAGCTCATCGAACGGTTACGCTGATGCAAGCTTTGACACGATCCGGACGATTCTAAATCGCAGACCGGATACGATTTACACTAAACGGAGGAGCTGTCGGTTGGTGCAGTTCTAAACAAAGCGTCAGCGGGATCTACATGTGAAGCGGAGTACATAGCAGCTTCGAAGCAGCTAATGAAGGAGTCGGATGAAGGAGTTCATATCCGATCTAGGTGTCATACCTAGTGCATCGGGTCCAATGAAAATCTTCGTGACAATATCGAGCAATTGCCTTAGCGAAGGAATCCAGATTTCACAAGAGGACCAAGCACATCAAGAGACGCTTCAATTCCATCCGGACTTAGTCCGTGGGAGACATAGAGATTTGCAAGATACATACGGATCTGAATGTTGCGCACCCGTTGACTAAGCCTCTTCCACGAGCAAAACATGATAAGCACCAAGACTCCATGGGTGTTAGAATCATTACTATGTAATCTAGATTATTGACTCTAGTGCAAGTGGGAGATCAAGGAAATATGCCCTAGAGGCAATAATAAAGTTATTATTTATTTCCTTATTTCATGATAAATGTTTATCATTCATGCTAGAATTGTATTAACCGGAAACATGATACATGTGTGAATGCATAGACAAAACAATATGTCACTAGTATGCCTCTACTAGACTAGCTTGTTAATCAAAGATGGTTATGTTTCCTAACCATGAACAAAGAGTTGTTATTTGATTAACAAGGTCACATCATTAGGAGAATGATCGATTGACATGACCCATTCCATTAGCTTAGCACACGATCGCTTAGTATGTTGCTACTGCTTTTATCCATGACATATACATGTTCCCGTAACTATGAGATTATGCAACTCCTGCCATCGGAGGAACACTTTGGTGCTACCAAACGCCACAACGAATCGGGTGATTATAAAGGAGTACTACAGGTGTCTCCAAAGGCGATGTTGGGTTGGCGATTTGAGATTAGGTTTTGTCACTCCGATTGTCGGAGAGGTATCTCTGGGCCCTCTCGGTAATGCACATCACTAAAGCCTTGCAAGCACTACAACTAATGAGTTAGTTGTGAGATGATGTATTACGGAACGAGTAAAGAGACTTGCGTAACGAGATTGAACTAGGTATTGGATACCGACGATCGAATCTCGGGCAAGTAACATACCGATGACAAAGGAACAACGTATGTTGTTATGCGGTCCGACCGATAAAGATCTTCGAGAATATGTAGGAACCAATATGGGCATCCAGGTCCCGCTGTTGGTTATTGACCGTGAATAGTTCTAGGTCATGTCTACATTGTTCTCGAACCGTAGGGTCCGCACGCTTAAGGTTTCGATGATGGTTATTATGAGTTTATGTATTTTGATGTACCGAAGAAGTTCGAGTCCCGGATGTGATCACGGACATGACGAGGAGTCTCGAAATGGTCGAGACATAAAGATTGATATATTGGAAGCCTATGTTTGGAGTTCGAATGGTTCCAAAGAAAACAGGAATTTACCGAGTACCGGAGGTTACCGGAACCCCCGGGGTAAATGGGCCTCGGTGGGCCTCGAGGGAGAAGAGGAGGGCCGGCCAGAGGTGGTCGCGCCCTCTCCCCCAGTCCGAATAGGACAAGGAGGGGGGGCGCCTCTCCTCTTCCCCCCCCCAATCCTATTCCAACTAGGAAGGGGGAAGTCCTACTCGGTGGGAGTAGGACTCCTCCGGCAGCCGCCCTAGCTAGGCCGGCCGGCCTCCCCCTCCTCCTTTATATACGGGGCAGGGGGCACCCTTGAACACACAAGTTGATCTTTAGATCGTTCCTTAGCCGTGTCGGTGCCCCCTCCACCATATTCCACCTCGGTTATACCGTCGCGAAGCTTAGGCGAAGCCTGCGCCGGTGAAACATCAAGATCGCCACCACGCCGTCTTGTCGACGGAACTCTCCTCTACACTCGGCTGGATCGAGTACGAGGGACGCCATCGAGCTGTACGTGTGTCAAGAACTCGGGGCGCCGGAGTAACGGCGCCGGATCGGTCGGATCGCGAGGAGAACGTCGACTACTTCCTCTACGTTGTGATCGCTTCCGCCGGGTCTACGAGGGTACGAGACAACACTCTCCCCTCGTTGCTATACATCACCATGATCTTGAGTGTGCGAGGAAAATTTTTGAAATTACTACGTTCCCCAACAAAGTGGTATCGAGCCAGGTTTTTCTATGGTTTGATGTTTTGCACGAGTAGAACACAAGTGAGTTGTGGGCGATACAAGTCATACTACCTACCAGCATGTCATACTTTGGTTCAGCGGTATTGTGAGATGAAGCGGCCTGCATCGACATTACGCCAGACGCTTACGCGAGACTGGTTTCACCGCTGCGAGCACTCGTTGCTTAAAGGTGACTGGTGGGTGCTGTCTCTCTCACTTTAGTTGAACCGAGTGTGGCTACGCCGGTCCTTGAGAAGGTTAAAACGGAGTCTATTTGACGAAGTATCGTTGTGGTTTTGATGCGAGGTGAGACTGGATCTTGCTTAAGCCCGTAGCAGCCACGTAAAATTTGCAACAACAAAGTAGAGGACGCCTAACTTGTTTTTGCAGGCATGTTGTGATGTGATATGGTCAAGACGTGATGCTATATTTTATTGTATGAGATGATCATGTTTTGTAACCGGTTATCGGCAATCGGCTGGAGCCATATGGTTGTCGCTTTATTGTATGCAATGCAATCGCCTGTAATGCTTTACTTTATCACTAAGCGGTAGCGATAGTCGAGAAGCATAAGTTTGGCGAGACGACAACGATGCTACGATGGAGATCAAGGTGTCGCGCCCGGTGGCGATGGTGATCATGGTGGTGCCGCAAGATGGAGATCATGAAGCACAAGATGATGATGACCATATCATATCACTTATATTGATTTGCATGTGATGTTTATCCTTTTGTGCATCTTATCTTGCTTTGATTGACGGTAGCATTATAAGATGATCTCTCACTAAATTATCAAGAAGTGTTCTCCCGAGTATGCACCGTTGCCAAAGTTCGTCGTGCCTGCGGACACCACGTGATGATCGGGTGTGATAAGCTCTCGTCCATCTACAACGGGTGCAAGCCAGTTTTGCACACGCAGAATACTCGGGTTAAACTTGACGAGCCTAGCATATGCAGATATGGCCTCGGAACACGGAGACCGAAGGTCGAGCGTGAATCATATAGTAGATATGATCAACATAAGATGTTCACCATTGAAAACTACTCCATTTCACGTGATGATCGGTTATGGTTTAGTTGATTTGGATCACGTGATCACTTAGATGACTAGAGAGATGTCTTTCTAAGTGGGAGTTCTTAAGTAATATGATTAATTGAACTTAAATTTATCATGAACTTAGTACCGATAGTATCTTGCTTGTTTATGTTTGATTGTAGATAGATGGCTCGTCTTTGTTGTTCCGTTGAATTTTAATGCGTTCCTTGAGAAAGCAAAGTTGAAAGATGATGGTAGCAATTACACGGATCGGGTCCGTAATTTGAGGATTATCCTCATTGCTGCACGTAAGAGTTACGTCTGGATGCACCGCTAGGTGCCAACCTCTTGCTAATGCAAGCTGCAGATGTTATGAATGTCCGGCGAGCAAAGCTGATGACTACTCTATAGTTCAAGTGTGCCATGCTTTACGGCTTAGAACCGGGACTTCAACGACGTTTTGAACGTCATGGAGCATATGAGATGTTCCAGAGTTGAAGTTGATATTCCAATGTAATGCCCGGATTGAGAGATATGAAGTCTCCAATAAGTTCTATAGCTGCAAGATGGAGGAGAATAGTTACATTAGTGAGCATATACTCGGGATGTCCGGGTACTACAATCACTTGACACAATTGGGAGTTAATCTTCCGGATGATTGTGTCATTGATGTAATTCTTCAATCACCGCCACCAAGCTACAAAGGCTTCGTGATGAACTATAATATGCAAGGGTTAGTAAAGACTACACGAGCTCTTCGCAATGCTAAAGGCTGCGGAGGTAGAAATCAAGAAGGAGCATCAAGTGTTGATGGTCAATAAGACCACTAGTTTCAAGAAGAAAGGCAAAGGGAAGAAGAAGGGAACTTCAAGAAGAACAGCAAGCAAGTTGTCTGCTCAGAGAAGAAACCCAAGTCCGGCCCTAAACCTGAAATCGAGTGCTTCTATCGCAAGCGACCGGTCATCGAAGCGGAACTGCCCCAAGTATTTGGCGGATAAGAAGGATGGCAAAGTGAACAAAGGTATATGTGATATACATGTTATTGATGTGTACCTTACTAGAGCTCGTAGTAGCACTGGTATTTGATCTGGTTACATTGCTAATATTTGCAACTCAAACAGGGACTACGATTGCTTAACTCGCAAAGGACGAGGTGACGATCGCGCGTGGGAAATGGTTCCAAAGTCGATGTGATCGCGGTCGGCACGCTACCTCTACATCTACCTTCGGGATTAGTTTTAGACCTAAATAATTGTTATTTGGTGCTGCGTTGAGCATGAACATTATATCTGGATCTTGTTTGATGCGAGACGGTTATTCATTTAAATCGAGAGAATAATGGTTGTTCTATTTATATGAGTAATATCTTTTATGGTCATGCACCCTTGAGGAATGGTCTATTTTGATGAATCTCGATAGTAGTGATACACATATTCATAATGTTGAAACCAAAAGATGCAGAGTTGATAATGATAGTGCAACTTATTTGTGGCACCGCCGTTTAGGTCATATCGGTATAAAGCGCATGAAGAAACTCCATCTCGATGGACTTTTGGAGTCACTTGATTATGAATCACTTGGCACTTGCGTAACCGTGCCTCATGGGCAAGATGACTAGAACACCGTTCTCGGGACTATGGAGAGAGCAACAGATTTGTTGGAAATCATACATACGATGTATGTGGTCCAATGAATGTTGAGGCTCGTGGCGGATATCGTTATTTTCTCACCTTCACAGATGACTTAAGCGATATGGGTATATCTACTTAATGAAACATAAGTCTGAAACGTTTGAAAAGTTCAAAGAATTTCAGAGTGAAGTTGAAAATCATCGTAACAAGAAAATTAAGTTTCTACGATCGATCGTGGAGGTGAATATTTGAGTTACGAGTTTGGTCTACATTTGAAACAATGCGGAATAGTTTCGCAACTCACGCCACCCGGAACACCACAACGTAATGGTGTGTCGAACGTCGAATCGCACTTTACTAGATATGGTGCGATCTATGATGTCTCTTACTGATTTACCGCTATCGCTTTGGGGTTATGCTCTAGAGACGGCCGCATTCACATTGAATAGAACACCGTCGAAATCCGCTGAGACGACACCTTATGAACTGTGGTTTGGCAAGAAACCAAAGTTGTCGTTTCTTAAAGTTTGGGGATGCGATGCTTATGTGAAAAAGCTTCAACCTGATAAGCTCGAACCCAAATCGAGAAATGTGTCTTCATAGGATACCCAAAGGAGACAGTTGGGTACACCTTCTATCACAGATCCGAAGGCAAGACATTCGTTGCTAAGAATGGATCCTTTCTAGAGAAGGAGTTTCTCTCGAAAGAAGTGAGTGGGAGGAAAGTGGAACTTGATGAGGTAATAGTACCTTCTCCCTTACTTGAAAGTAGTTAATCGCAGTAAACCGGTTTCGAGACACCTACACCAAGTAGCGAGGAAGTTGATGATGTTGATCATGAAACTTCAGATCAAGTTACTACAGAACCTCGTAGATCAACCAGAGTAAGATCCGCACCTGAGTGGTACGGTAATCCTGTTCTGGAAGTCATGCTACTAGATCATGATGAACCTACGAACTATGAAGAAGCGATGGTGAGCCCAGATTCGCAAAATGGCTTGAGGCCATGAAATCGAGATGGGATCCATGTATGAAAACAAAGTATGGACTTTGGTTGACTTGCCCGAGGGTAGGCAAGCAATAGAAAACAAGTGGATCTTCAAGAAGAAGACCGACGACGACGGTAATGTTATCGTCTATAAAGCTCGACTTGTCGCAAAAGGTTTTCGACAAGTTCAAGGGATTGACTACGATGAGACCTTCTCACCCGTAGCGATGCTTAAGTCCGTCCGAATCATGTTAGCAATTGCCGCATTTTATGATTATGAAATTTGGCAAATGGATGTAAAGACTGCATTCTGAATGGATTTACGGAAGAAGAGTTGTATATGATGCAACCGAAGGTTTTATCGATCCAAAGGAGCTAACAAAGTGTGCAAGCTCCAATGATCCATCTATGGACTGGTGCAAGCATCTCGGAGTTGGAATAAACGCTTTGATAGTGTGATCAAAGCATTTGGGTTTGTACTGAGACTTTTGGAGAAGCTCAGATTTACAAGAAAGTGAGTGGGAGCTCAGAGCATTTTCGATATTATATGTGGATGACATATTGCTAATCGGAAATGATATAGAATTCTGGATAGCATAAAGGGATACTTGAATAAGAGTTTTTCAATGAAAGACCTCGGTGAAGCTGCTTACATATTGGGCATTAAGATCTATAGAGATAGATCAAGACGCTTAATTGACTTTCACAAAGCACATACCTTGACAAAATTTTGAAGAAGTTCAAAATGGATCAAGCAAAGAAAGGGTTTTTGCACGTGTTACAAGGTGTGAAGTTGAGTAAGACTCAATGCCCGACCACCGCAGAAGATAGAGAGAAAATGAAAGATGTTCCTATGCTTCAGCCATAGGCTCTATCATGTATGCAATGTTGTGTACTGGACTGATGTGTGCCTTGCCTAGCAGGAGGTACCAAAGTAATCCAGAGTGGATCATTTGGACAGCGGTCAAGAACATCCTGAAATACGAAAAGGACTAAGGATATGTTTCTCGATATGGAGGTGACAAAGAGCTCATCGAACGGTTACGTTGATGCAAGCTTTGACACGATCCGGACGATTCTAAATCGCAGACCGGATACGTATTTACACTAAACGGAGGAGCTGTCGGTTGGTGCAGTTCTAAACAAAGCGTCGTGGCGGGATCTACATGTGAAGCGGAGTACATAGCAGCTTCGAAGCAGCTAATGAAGGAGTCGGATGAAGGAGTTCATATCCGATCTAGGTGTCATACCTAGTGCATCGGGTCCAATGAAAATCTTTCGTGACAATATCGAGCAATTGCCTTAGCGAAGGAATCCAGATTTCACAAGAGGACCAAGCACATCAAGAGACGCTTCAATTCCATCCGGACTTAGTCGGTGGGAGACATAGAGATTTGCAAGATACATACGGATCTGAATGTTGCAGACCCGTTGACTAAGCCTCTTCCACGAGCAAAACATGATCAGCACCAAGACTCCATGGGTGTTAGAATCATTACTATGTAATCTAGATTATTGACTCTAGTGCAAGTGGGAGATCAAGGAAATATGCCCTAGAGGCAATAATAAAGTTATTATTTATTTCCTTATTTCATGATAAATGTTTATCATTCATGCTAGAATTGTATTAACCGGAAACATGATACATGTGTGAATGCATAGACAAAACAATATGTCACTAGTATGCCTCTACTAGACTAGCTTGTTAATCAAAGATGGTTATGTTTCCTAACCATGAACAAAGAGTTGTTATTTGATTAACAAGGTCACATCATTAGGAGAATGATCTGATTGACATGACCCATTCCATTAGCTTAGCACACGATCGCTTAGTATGTTGCTACTGCTTTTATCCATGACATATACATGTTCTTGTAACTATGAGATTATGCAACTCCGTTTACGGAGGAACACTTTGGTGCTACCAAACGTCACAACGTAATCGGGTGATTATAAAGGAGTACTACAGGTGTCTCCAAAGGCAAATGTTGGGTTGGCGATTTCGAGATTAGGTTTTGTCACTCCGATTGTCTGGAGAGGTATCTCTGGGCCCTCTCGGTAATGCACATCACTAAAGCCTTGCAAGCACTACAACTAATGAGTTAGTTGTGAGATGATGTATTACGGAACGAGTAAAGAGACTTGCGGTAGCGAGATTGAACTAGGTATTGATACCGACGATCGAATCTCGGCAAGTAACATACCGATGACAAAGGAACAACGATGTTGTTATGCGGTCCGACCGATAAAGATCTTCAGAGAATATGTAGGAACCAATATGGGCATCCAGGTCCGCTGTTGGTTATTGACCGTGAATAGTTCTAGGTCATGTCTACATTGTTCTCGAACCGTAGGGTCCGTGCACGCTTAAGGTTTCGATGGCGGTTATTATGAGTTTATGTATTTTGATGTACCAAGAAGTTCGAGTCCGGATGTGATCACGGACATGACGAGGAGTCTCGAAATGGTCGAGACATAAAGATTGATATATTGGAAGCCTATGTTTGGAGTTCGAATGGTTCCGTGAAAACAGAATTTACCGAGTACCGGAGGTTACGGAACCCCCGGGGTAAATGGGCCTCGGTGGGCCTCGAGGGAGAAGAGGAGGGGCCAGCCAGGAGGTGGCCGCGCGCCCTCTCCCCCCCAGTCCGAATAGGACAAGGAGGGGGGGGGGCGGCGCCCCCTCTCCTCTTTCCCCTCCCCCAATCCTATTCCAACTAGGAAAGGGGGGAGTCCTACTCCCGGTGGGAGTAGGACTCCTCCCGGCGCGCCCTAGCTAGGCCGGCCGGCCTCCCTCCTCCTTTATATATGGGGCAGGGGGCACCCTTGAACACACAAGTATGATCTTTAGATCGTTCCTTAGCCGTGCGGTGCCCCTCCACCATATTCCACCTCGGTTATACCGTCATGAAGCTTAGGCGAAGCCTGCGTCGGTGAAACATCAAGATCGTCCACCACGTCGTCTCAGGTCGACGAACTCTCCTCGACACTCGGCTGGATCGAGTACGAGGGACATCATCGAGCTGTACGTGTGTCAAGAACTCGGGGCGTCGGAGTAACGGCGCCGGATCGGTCGGATCGCGAGGAGAACGACGACTACTTCCTCTACGTTGTGATCGCTTCGCCGGGTCTACGAGGGTACGTAGACAACACTCTCCCCTCTCGTTGCTATACATCACCATGATCTTGAGTGTGCGTAGGAAATTTTTTGAAATTACTACGTTCCCCAACAATAGCAACCCCTCGGTATTTGGTACTAGTTCAGTTGCTAAGAGTAGTAACTCGAAACGGGAGTTGCAGAATAAACAGAAACTAGTTAAGGGTGAAGTGACGATGTGTGTTGAAAGTAGTTTCAAGATTGATATGATCATCATCGCACACTCCCTATACTTTCGGGATTAGTGTTGAACCTAAATAAATGTTATTTGGTGTTTGCATTGAGCATGAATATGATTTGATCGTGTTTATTGCAATACGGTTATTCATTTAAGTAAAAGAATAAACTGTTGTTACGCTTACATGAATAAAACCTTATATGGTTACACACCCAATGAAAATGGTTCATTGGATCTCGATCGTAGTGATACACATATTCATAATATTGAAACCAAAAGATGCAAAGTTAATAATGATAGTGCAACTTATTTGTGGCAATCGCCGTTTAGGTCATAATGGTGTAAAGCGCATGAAGAAACTCCATCTTGATGGGATTTTGGAATCACTTGATTATGAATCACTTGATGCTTAAGAACCATGCCTCATGGGCAAGATGACTAAGACTCGTTCTCCGGAACGATGGAGCGAGCAACCGACTTATTGGAAATAATACATCTTGATGTATGCGATCCAATGAGTGTTAAGGCTCATGGCGGTATCGTTATTTTCGACCTTCACAGATGATTTGAGCAGATATGGGTATATCTACTTGATGAAACATAAGTCTGAAATAGTTGAAAGGTTCAAAGAATTTCAGAGTGAAGTGGAAAAATCATCGTGACAAGAAAATAAGGTTTCTACGATCTGATCGCAGAGACAAATATTTGAGTAATGAGTTTGGTCTTCAATTAAAACAAAGTGGAATAGTTTCACAAATTCATGCCACCTGGAACACCACATCATAATGGTGTGTCCGAACGTCATAACCGTACTTTATTGGATATAGTACAATCTATGATGTTTCTTACCGATTTACCAATATTGTTTTGGGGTTATGCATTAGAGACAGCTGCATTCACGTTAAAAGGGCACCATCTAAATCCGTTGAGACGACGACATATGAACTGTGGTTTAGCAAGAAACCCAAGTTGTCGTTTCTTAAAGTTTGGGGCTGCGATGCTTATGTGAAAAAGTTTCATCCTGATAAGCTCGAACCCAAATCGGAGAAGTGCGTCTTCATAGAATACCCAAAGGAAATTGTTGGGTACACCTTCTATCATAGATCCGAAGGCAAGATATTCGTTGCTTAAGATGGATCCTTTCTAGAGAAGGAGTTTCTCTCGAAAGAAGTGAGTGGGAGGAAAGTAGAACTTGATGAGGTAACAGTACTAGCTCCCTTATTGGAAAGTAGTTCATCACGAAATTGGTTCTGTGACACCTACACCAATTAGTGAGGAAGTTAATGATGATGATCATAAAACTTCAGATCAAGTTACTACCGAACCTCGTAGGTAAAACAGAGTGAGATCCGCACCAGAGTGGTACGGTAATCCTATTCTGGAGGTCGTGTTACTTGACCATGACAAACCTACGAACTATGAGGAAGCGATGATGAGCCCAGATTCCACAAAATGGTTTGAGGCCATGAAATCTGAGATATGATCCATGTATGAGAACAAAGTATGGACTTTGATGGATTTGCCCGATGATCGGCAAACCATAGAAAATAAATGGATCTTCAAGAGGAAGACGGACGCTGATAGTAGTGTTACTATCTACAAAGCTAGACTTGTCGAAAAAGGTTTTGACAAAGTTCAAGATGTTGACTACAATGAGATTTTCTCAAGCTCAGAGCGATGCTTAAGTCTGTCCGAATCATGTTAGCAATTGCCACAATTTATGAAATTTGGCAAATGGATGTAAAAACTGCATTCTGAATGGGTTTACGGAGGAAGAGTTGTATATGATGCAACCAGAAGGTTTTATCGATCCAAAGGGAGCTAACAAAGTGTGCAAGCTCCAGCAATCCATCTATGGACAGGTGCAAGCATCTCGGAGTTGGAACATACACTTTGATGAGTTGATCAAAGCATATAGTTTTATACAGACTTATGGTGAAGCCTGTATTTACAAGAAAGTGAGTGGGAGCACTACAACATTTCTGATAAGTATATGTGAATGACATATTGTAGATCGAAAATAATGTAGAATTATTCTGCAAAGCATAAAGGAGTGTTTAAAAGGAGTTTTTTAAAGAAAGATCTCGGTGAAGCTGCTTACATATTGAGCATCAAGATCTATAGAGATAGTTCAAGACGCTTGATAAGTTTTTTCAATGAGTACATACCTTGACAAGATTTTGAAGTAGTTCAAAATGGAGCGATCAAAGAAAGAGTTCTTGCCTGTGTTACAAGGTGTGAAATTGAGTAAGACTCAAAACCCGACCACGGCAGAAGATAGAAAGAGAATGAAAGTCATTCCCTATGCCTTGGCCATAGGTTCTATAAAGTATGCCATGCTGTGTACCAGATCTGTTGTATACCCTACATCGAAGTTTGGCAAGGAGTACAATAGTGATCTAGGAGTAGATCACTGGACAGCGGTCAAAATTATCCTTAGTGGAATAAGGATATGTTTCTCGATTATGGAAGTGACAAAAGGTTCGTCATAAAGGGTTACGTCGATGCAAGTTTTGACACCGATCTGGGTGACTCTAAGTCTCGATCTAGATACATATTGAAAGTGGGAGCAATTAGCTAGAGTAGCTCCGTGCAGAGCATTGTAGACATAAAAATTGCAAAATACATAATGGATCTGAATGTGAAAGACCCGTTGACTAAGATTCTCTCACAAGCAAAACATGATCACACCTAAGTACTCTTTGGGTGTTAATCACATAGCGATGTGAACTAGATTACTGAATCTAGTAAACCCTTTGGGTGTTGGCCACATGGCGATGTGAACTATGGGTGTTAATCACATGATGATGTGAACTATCGATGTTAATCACATGGTGATGTGATCTAGATTATTGACTCTAGTGCAAGTGGGAGACTGAAGGAAATATGCCCTAGAGGCAATAATAAAGTTATTATTTATTTCCTTATTTCATGATAAATGTTTATTATTCATGCTAGAATTGTATTAACCGGAAACATAATACATGTGTGAATACATAGACAAACAGAGTGTCACTAGTATGCCTCTACTAGACTAGCTTGTTAATCAAAGATGGTTAAGTTTCCTAACCATAGACAAAGGAGTTGTCATTTGATTAACAAGGTCACATCATTAGTTG
Source organism: Aegilops speltoides (assembly GCA_021437245.1). Taxonomy (NCBI): domain Eukaryota; kingdom Viridiplantae; phylum Streptophyta; class Magnoliopsida; order Poales; family Poaceae; genus Aegilops; species Aegilops speltoides. Next base: position 409,349,965 of record CM038142.1, read on the forward strand.
AATGATCTGATTGACATGACCCATTCCATTAGCTTAGCACCGGATCGTTTAGTATGTTGCTATTGCTTTTATCCATGACTTATACATGTTCCTTTAAACTATGAGATTATGCAACTCCCGTTTGCCGGAGGAACACTTTGGGTGCTACCAAACGTCACAACGTAACTGGGTGATTATAAAGGAGTACTACAGGTGTCTCCAAAGGCAGATGTTGGGTTGGCGTATTTCGAGATTAGGTTTTGTCACTCCGATTGTCGGAGAGGTATCTCTGGGCCCTCTCGGTAATACACATCACTTAAGCCTTGCAAGCATTACAACTAATGAGTTAGCTGTGAGATGATGTATTACGGAACGAGTAAAGAGACTTGCCGGTAACGATATTGAACTAGGTATTGGATACCGACGATCGAATCTCGGGCAAGTAACATACCGATGACAAAGGGAACAACGATGTTGTTATGCGGTCTCGACCGATAAAGATCTTCAGTAGAATATGTAGGAACCAATATGGGCATCCAGGTCCCGCTATTGGTTATTGACCGGAGACGTGTCTCGGTCATGTCTACATTGTTCTCGAATCATAGGGTCCGCACGCTTAAGGTTTCGATGACAGTTATATTATGAGTTTATGAGTTTTGATGTACCGAAGGAGTTCGGAGTCCCGGATGAGATCGGGGACATGACGAGGAGTCTCGAAATGGTCAAGACATAAAGATTGATATATTGGAAGCCTATATTTGGAGTTCGGAATGGTTCCGGTGAAATCGGGATTTTATCAAACACCGGGGTTACGGAACCTCCCGGGGCTATTGGGCCTTAGTGGGCCATGAGGGAGAAGAGGAAGGGCCGGGCAGGCAGGCCGCGCCTCCCCCCAGTCCGAATAGGACAAGGAGAGGCGGCGCCCTTCCCTCTTTCCTCCCCCAATCCTACTCCAACTAGGAGGGGGAGTCCTACTCCCGGTGGGAGTAGGACTCCTCCGGAGCGCCTCCTCCAAGGGTCGGCCGCACCCCCCCTTGCTCCTTTATATACGGGGGCAGGGGGGCACCCTAGAACACACAAGTTGATCTACGGATCGATCCTTAGTCGTGTGCGGTGCCCCCCTCCACCATATTCCACCTCGGTCATATCGTCGCAAAGCTTAGGCGAAGCCTGCGCCGTAGAACATCAAGATCGCCACCACGCCGTCGTCGACGGAACTCTCCTCCCGGCTCTCTTGGATTGGAGCCCGAGGAGCGTCATCAAGCTGCACGTGTGTCAAGAACTCGGGGCGCCGAGTAACGGCGGGATCGGTCGGATCGCGAAGAGAACGTACGACTACTTCCTCTACGTTGTGATCGCTTCCGCTTCGGTCTACGAGGGTACGTAGACAACACTCTCCCCTCTCATTGCTATGCATCACCATGATCTTGCGTGTGCGTAGGAAATTTTTTGAAATTACTACGTTCCCCAACACTTAGTACATGTGTGAATACATAGACAAAACATATCGTCCCTAGTATGCCTCTACTTGACTAGCTCGTTAACCAAAGATGGTTATGTTTCCTAACCATAGACATGTGTTGTCATTTGATGAACGGGATCACATCATTAGGAGAATTATGTGATGGACATGACCCATCCGTTAGCTTAGCGTTATGATCGTGACAGTTACATTGCTACTGCTTTCTTCATGACTTATACAAGTTCCTCAGACTATGAGATTATGCAACTCCCGAATACCGGAGGAACACTTTGTGTGCTACCAAATGTCACAACATAAATGGGTGATTATAAAGGTGCTCTACAGGTGTCTCCGAAGGTGTTTGTTGGGTTGGCATATATCGAGATTAGGATTTGTCACTCCGTGTTTCGGAGAGGTATCTCTGGGCCCTCTCGGTAATACTCATCACTATAAGCCTTGCAAGCATTGTGACTAATAGTTAGTCGCGGGATGAATTATTACGAAACGAGCAAAGAGACTTGCCGGTAACGAGATTGAACTAGGTATGATGATACCGACGATCGAATCTTGGGCAAGTAACATACTGATGACAAAGGGAATAACATATGTTGTTATGCGGTTTGATCGATAAAGATCTTCGTAGAATATGTAGGAACCAATATGAGCATCCAGGTTCCGCTATTGGTTATTGACCGAATACGTGTCTCGGTCATGTCTACATAGTTCTCGAACCCGTAGGGTCCGCACGCTTAACGTCCGATGACGATTGGTATTATGAGTTTATGTGATTTGATGTACCGAAGGTTAGTAGGAGTCCTGGATGAGATCACGGACATGACGAGGAGTCTCGAAATGGTCGATACATAAAGATTGATATATTGTACGGCTATGTTCGGACACCGGAAGTGTTCCGGAGAAGTTTCGGATAAAACCGGAGTACCGGAGGGTTACCGGAACCCCCCGGGGGATTAATGGGCCGTAGTGGGCCTTGGTGGAGAAGAGAGAGGGCCGGCCAGAGGTGGCGCCCCACCTTGCCCAGTCCGAATCCGACAAGGGAAGGGGGCGCCCCCCCTCTCCTTCCTTCTCTTATCTCCTCTTTCCCTTCTTCTCCTTCTTGGACTAGGAAAGGGGGAAACCTACTCCTACTAGGAGTAGGAATCCTCCCCCCTTTGGCATGCCCCTTTTGGCTGGCCGGCCTCCTCCTCCCCTCGTTCATATACGGGGGAGGGGGGCACCCCATAGACACACAAGTTGATCTTTTAGCCGTGTGCGGTGCCCCCTTCCATAGTTACACACCTCGGTCATATCGTCGTAGTGCTTAGGCGAAGCCCTGCGCCGGTAACTTCATCATCACCGTCACCACACCGCCGTGCTGAAGGAACTCTCCCTCGGCCTCAGCTAGATCTAGAGTTCGAGGGACGCCACTGAGCTGAACGTGTGCAGATCGCGGAGGTGCCGTGCGTTCGGTACTTGATCGGTTGGATCGCGAAGACATTCGACTACATCAACCGCATTAACTAAACGCTTCCGCTTTCGGTCTACGAGGGTACGTGGACACACTCTCCCCTTCGTTGCTATGCATCACCTAGATAGATCTTGCGTGATCGTAGGATTTTTTTTGAAATTACTGTGTTCCCCAACAGTGGCATCGGAGCCAGGTCTATGCGTAGATGTTATATGCGTGAGTAGAACACAAAGAGTTGTGGGCGATAATAGTCATACTGCTTACCAGCATGTCATACTTTGATTCGGCGGTATTGTTGGATGAAGCGGCCTGGACCGACATTACATGACCGCGTTCATGAGACTGGTTCTACCGACGTGCTTATGCACAAAGGTGGCTGGCGGGTGTCTGTTTCTCCAACTTTAGTTGAATCGAGTGTGGCTACGCCCGGTCCTTGTTGAAGGTTAAAACAACACACTTGACGAAAAATCATTGTGGTTTTGATGCGTAGGTAAGAACGGTTCTTGCTAGAAGCCCGTAGCAGCCACGTAAAACTTGCAACAACAAAGTAGAGGACGTCTAACTTGTTTTTGCAGGGCTTGCTATGATGTGATATGGTCAAGCATGATGTGAAATTGTTGTATGAGATGATCATGTTTTGTAACAAAGTTATCGGCAACTGGCAGGAGCCATATGGTTGTCGCTTTGTTGTATGCAATGCAATCTCCATGTAATTGTTTTACTTTATCACTAAGCGGTAGCGATAGTCATAGTAACAATAGTTAGCGAGACGACAACAATGCTACAATGGAGATCAAGGTGTCATGCCGGTGATGATGGAGATCATGACGATGCTTCGGTGATGGAGATCATGAACATAAGATGATGATGGCCATATCATGTCACATATTTTGATTGCATGTGATGTTTATCTTTTATGCATCTTATTTTGCTTAGTACGCCAGTAGCATTATAAGATGATCCCTTACTAAATTTCAAGGTATAAGTGTTCTCCCTGAGTGTGCACCGTTGCTATAGTTCGTCATGCTGAGACACCACGGGATGATCAGGTGTGATAAGCTCTACGTTCACATACAACTGGTGCAAGCCAGTTTTGCACACACAGAATACTCGGGTTAAACTTGACGAGCCTAGCATATGCAGATATGGCCTCGGAACACTGAGACTGAAAGGTTGAACATGAATCATGTGGTAGATATGATCAACATAGTGATGTTCACCATTGAAAACTACTCCATCTCACGTAATGATCAGACATGGTTTAGTTGATTTGGTTCACGTGATCATTTAGATGACTAGAGGGATGTCTATCTAAGTGGGAGTTCTTAAGTAATATGATTAATTGAACTTTAATTTATCATGAACTTAGTCCTGATAGTTATTTTGCATGTCTATGTTATTGTAGATCAATGGCCCGTGCTACCATTCCTTTGAATTTTAATGCGTTCCTAGAGATAGCTAAGTTGAAAGATGATGGCAACAACTACATGGACTGGGTCCATAACTTGAGGATTATCCTCATTGCTGCACAGAAGAATTGCGTCCTGGAAGCACCGTTAGGTGTACCACCCGCGCCAGCAACTGCAAACATTGTGAATGCCTGGTAGATGCGTGTTGATGACTACTCGATAGTTCAGTGTGCCACGCTTTACGGCTTAGAATCGGGACTTTAAAGACGTTTTGAACGTCATGGAGCATATGAGATGTTCCAAGAGTTGAAGTTAATATTTCAAGCAAATGCCCGAGTTGAGAAATATGAAGTCTCCAACAAGGTCTACAACTGCAAAATGGAGGAGAATAGTCCTGTCAGTGAACACATACTCAGAATGTCTGGGTACCATAACCACTTGACTCTACTGGGAGTTAACCTCCCTGATGATAGTGTCATTGACAGAGTTCTCCAATCTCTGCCACCAAGCTATAAAGGCTTTGTTATGAACTATAATATGCAAGGGATGAACAAGACTATTCCCGAGCTATTCGCAATGGTAAAGGCTGCGGAGGTAGAAATCAAAAAGGAGCATCAAGTGTTGATGGTCAATAAGACCACTAGTTTCAAGAAAAGGGGCAAAGGGAAGAAGGGGAACTTCAAGAAGAATGGCAAAAAGGTTGCTGCTCAAGAGAAGAAACCCAAGTCTAGACGTAAGCCTAAAACTGAGTGCTTCTACTGCAAAGGGACTGGTCACTGGAAGCGGAACTGCCCCAAGTATTTGGCAGATAAGAAGGATGACAAAGTGAAAGGTATATTTGATATACATGTTGTTGATGTGTACCTTACTAATGCTCGTAGTAGCGCCTGGGTATTTGATAGTGGTTCTGTTGCTCATATTTGCAACTCGAAACAGGGGCTACGGATTAAACGAAGATTGGCTAAGGACGAGGTGACGATGCGCGTGGGAAATGGTTCCAAGGTCGATGTGATCGCCGTCGGCACGCTACCTCTACATCTACCATCGGGATTAGTTTTAGACCTGAATAATTATTATTTGGTGCCAACGTTGGGCATGAACATTATATTTGGATCTTGTTTAATGCGAGACGGTTATTCATTTAAATCAGAGAATAATGGTTGTTCTATTTATATGAGTAATATCTTTTATGGTCACGCACCCTTGATGAGTGGTCTATTTTTGTTGATTCTCAATAGTGATGATACACATATTCATAATATTGAAGCCAAAAGATGCAAAGTTGATAATGATAGTGCAACTTATTTGTGGCACTGCCATTTGGGTCATATCGGTGTAAAGCGCATGAAGAAACTCCATGCTGATGGACTTTTGGAATCACTTTATTATGAATCACTTGGTGCTTGCGAACCGTGCCTTATGGGCAAGATGACTAAAACTCCATTCTCCGGAACAATGGAATGAGCAACTGACTTATTGGAAATAATACATACAGATGTATGCAGTCCAATGAGTGTTGAGGCTCGTGGCGGTATCGCTATTTTCTTACCTTCATAGATGATTTGAGAAAATATGGGTATATCTACTTAATGAAACATAAGTTTGAAACATTTGAAAAGTTCAAAGAATTTCATAGTGAAGTGGAAAATCATCGTAACAAGAAAATAAAGTTTCTATGATCTGGTCGTGAAGGAGAATATTTGAGTTACAAGTTTGGTCTTCATTTGAAACAACATGGAATACTTTCATAATTAACGCCTCCTTGAACACCACAACGAAATGGTGTGTCCGAACGTCGTAACAGTACTTTATTGGATATGGTGCGATCTATGATGTCTCTTACTGATTTACCGCTATCATTTGGGGTTATGCTTTAGAGACGGTTGCATTCACTTTAAATAGGGCACCATCAAAATCCGTTGAGATGACTGAGGGAGTCCTGGATTAGGGGGTATCCGGACAGCCGAACTATATACTTTGGCTGGACTGTGGGACCGTGAAGATACAAGACTCAAGACTCCGTCCCATGTCCGGATGGGACTCTCCTTTGCGTGGAAGACAAGCTTGGCGATCCGGATATTATATTCCCTTCTTTGTAACCGACTCCATGTAAACCCTATCCCTCTCCGGTGTCTATATAAACCGGAGAGTTTAGTCCTTAGAGGGACGATCACAATCGTAATCATCATATGCTAGCTTCTAGGGTTTAGCCTCTACGATCTCGTGGTAGATCAACTCTTGTAACACCCATATCATCAATATCAATCAAGCAGGAAGTAGGGTTTTACCTCCATCGAGAGGGCCCGAACTTGGGTAAACATTGTGTCCCTTGCCTCCTGTTACCATTAGCCTAAGACGCACAGATCGGGACCCCCTACCAGAGATCCGCCGGTTTTGACACCAACATTGGTGCTTTCATTGAGAGTTCCTCTATGTCGTCGCTACAAGGCTTGATGGCTCCTTCAATCGTCAACAACACGGTCCAGGGTGAGACTTTTCTCCCCGGACAGATCTTCGTGTTCGGCGCGGCCGATCATGGGCCAATTCGCTGGCCAACCGAGCGGGTCGGCAGCTACATACAGCCACCGTGTCAGGTTCGGAAACCTGAACTACACTGCCTATATCCGCGGAGACTTGATCTTCGACGGGTTCGGGCCCGCGTCAGGAGCACCGAACAATCACGATGAGTACGGCTTAGACTTGCTGTTGGACAATGCTCGGGATATCGCCCTTGGAGGAGCCCCGGACCTAAATCCGGAGCAGATTGCATTGCCCGAGGACGGGTGGATGGACCCCACCCCGCACGCCGCACACCCATCGGCGGTAGAGCCGAACACAGGCCTCACCCCCAAAGAAGCCTGTGACACCGGACCCCCAGAATCGTACCCGGTTGTAGGTTCCAGTCCGCACGCTCCCGAGCCCGCCGAACCTGATTGGTCTCCGGTAATGGATTTCACCACTGCGGATATCTTCCAGCACTCGCCCTTTGGCGACGTGCTAAACTCGTTAAAGTCTCTCTCTTTGTCAGGAGACTCTTGGCCGAACTATGTCCGGCTCGAGTGGGAAGCGGACGACGAAGGAATTCGTTGCCCACCCACCACCCACTTCATTGCCACGGTCGATGATTTAACCGACGTGCTTGACTTCCACTCCGAAGACATCGACGGTATGGACGACGATGCAGGAGAAGAACATGAACCACCGTTCACGGGGCGGTGGACAGCCACCTCCTCATATGATATATATATGGTGGACACTCCGAAGGAAACCAATGGTGATGAGGCAAAGGAGGATAACCCCTCAGGGAAGAAAGCAAAGCATGGGCGTCGTCGGCGCCACTCCAAGCCCTGCCACAACAATACCGGCACAGGAGACGAAAACAATCCATATGGTGCCGAAGATGAACACAACCCTGATCAGCCTGCCTTCGAGCAGGCCGAGCAGGAAGACGGGCAGGTCAGCCCGGACGAACAGGTGACGGACGGATATCCGAAGGAGGACAACTACATGCCCCCCTCCGAAGACGAGATTAGCCTCGGCGATGATGAGTTCGGCGTGCCTGAGGACCCCGTGGAGCAGGAGCGCTTCAAGCGCCGGCTTATGGCCACCGCGAGGAGCCTGAAAAAGAAGAAGCAGCAGCTCCAAGCTGATCAAGACCTGCTCACAGACAGATGGACTGAAGTCCTGGCAGCTGAGGAATACGGACTCGAGCGCCAGGCGGCTGACTGGCCACCTCGTGGCCGGGATAAAATGGCATACCAGCCTGAATACCAGCCCGCACCCCCACGCCAAGGCACAATGGCCCGGGGCAATAGGCAAGACCTGCAAGATATACTGGAAAACAAAGCAGGACAGCCAAGATCGATCTACAGATCGCGGGGGCGCGCCCCAACATGCGACGATGATCGTCATGCTGGATACATTATGAACAAGTCCGGCCGGGCCGAATACAGCCACCCACACTCATTCGAACTGCGTAGCCACATAGCCTGGCATAGAGGCGCCGCACACCCCCTCTGCTTCACTGACGAAGTGATGGATCATGGATTCCCAGAAGGGTTCAAACCCGTAAACATCGAATAATACGATGGCATAATAGACCCCGTAGTATGGATCAAAGATTTCCTTCTCCACATTCACATGGCCCGCGGAGACGATCTACACGCCATCAAATATCTTCCCCTTAAGCTCAAAGGACCTGCCCCGCACTGGCTAAACAGCCTGCCGGCAAATTCCATTGGTAGTTGGGAAAACCTGGAAGACGCATTCCTCGACAACTTCCAGGGCACATACGTGCGACCACCGGACACCGATGACTTGAGCCACATTACTCAACAGCCTGTAGAGTCAGCCAGGAAATTCTGGACTCGGTTCCTAGCTAAAAAGACCCAAATAGTCGACTGTCCGGACGCCGAAGCCCTGGCGGCCTTTAAGCATAATATCCGTGACGAGTGGCTTGCCCGACACCTCGGCCAGGAAAAACCCAAGTCCATGGTGGCCCTCACGACACTGATGAGTCACTTTTGCGCAGGCGAGGATAGCTGGTTAGCTCGCAGTAGCACCACGCCACATTCTGGCACCTCGGATGTCCGTGACAATAACGGCAAGCCACGACGCAACAGACATAAGTGACGGAACAACGGCGACAACACTGAAGACATGGCAGTCAACGCCGGATTCAGCGGATCCAAATCCGGTGAGCGGAAAAAGCCATTCAAAAGAAACAATCAGGAACCGTCCATTCTGGACCGCATACTTGAACGCTCATGCCAAATTCATTGCACCCTGGACAAGCCAGCAAACCACACTAATAGAGACTGCTGGGTGTTCAAATAGGACGGTAAAATAAACGCCAAAAACAAGGACAAGGGGCTGCACAGCGACGATGATGAGGAGCCCCGGCGTCCGAACACGGGGGGACAGGAGAAATTTCCTCCCAAGGTGAAAACGGTCAACATGATCTACGCCACCCACATTCCCAAACGGGAATGGAAGCGAGCACTACGGGACATCTATGCGATGGAGCCAGTCGCCCCAAAATTCAACCCATGGTCAGCCTGTCCGATCACCTTTGATCGTAGGGATCACCCTACCAGCATCCGTCATGGCAGTTCAGCCGCATTGGTCCTAGACCCAATCATCGACAGATTCCACCTCACGCGAGTCCTTATGGATGATGGCAGCAACCTGAACCTGCTTTATCAGGACACAGTGCCCAAAATGGGCATCGGCCCTTCAAGGATCAAGCCCACCAAAACCACCTTCAAAGGTGTAATTCCAGGAGTAGAGGCCCGTTGCACGGGCTCTATAACATTGTAAGTGGTCTTTGGATCTCCGGATAACTTCCAAAGCGAAGAGTTAATCTTCGATATCGCCCCTTTCCGTAGTGGTTACCATGCACTGCTTGGACGAACCGCATTAGCTAGATTCAATGCGGTACCACACTATGCATACCTCAAGCTCAAGATGCTAGGACCTCACGGGGTCATAACAGTCAATGGAAACATGGACCACTCTCTGCGTACAGTAGAACATACTGCAGCCCTCGCAGCGGAAGTACAATGCGGCCTTCTCCGACAAACCACCAATCTAGTAACGACAAACTCGAACACCGTCAAGCGAGTCCGGAGCACCCCGCAACAGGATCGCCAGGCACGCCAAGAGCGCGACTAGCAGTCCAGCCTCCGCTCAAGCCCCCTCAAAGCAGCATTCGTGCCGCGCGTACACAATTACGGACTCAAAATACCATGGGCATAGGCGGAGGCGCAACAGTGACTCAGTCAATAGTGCGATATAACCGCAACATACTATAATAACCCCCCTTTATCTTTCAGGACACTGCTTTAGGGCAGCCTCTTCAGAAAAGCCGGACTGTCGGACTTACACGGGAGAGAAAACCAAGGAGGCAACAGGCTTTGCGCACAAAGAAAATACCCAGGTGGAATCCGTTCACGATCATTATACGTGTTTTACGTACCTACATGCAGCCTCCCTTGGATAGGACATGTTAAATAGTCCTATTTACTTCTGCTTAAACGCACTCATTGTAAACATAGGCTTAAACGTATTATTCATCAATGGGAGATAATATATAGCGTCAGCTTATTATTCCTATTTGCACATTTTTCCTATAAATGTTTATTTAATATTGTATCCGTACACCTTGGTACGTTCAGTTTGCCAGGGGCTTCTTATGGCGCCCCATAATACGGCAACACAAGTCCGAACACTTTCAACAGTGCGGCACCCCGAACTTATAGCACTATATGCATCAGCTCTGAATCATGTCTTGGGTCAATAATTGGGTTTGCCCGGCTCCCTTGGTTTGGTACCTTACGTTCCGTTATATCGGCTAAGGTAGCACAGGGAGAACTACTGCGATTGTGTCCTGGTTCTTCTGGACGAGCACCTCAGTAGAGAAAGCCGAAAACTGACCGGCATGATGCGGTGAGAGCTGGTCGCTGTTCGAGAGGTCTTAAAATCCTTAAAGATTTTTTCCGCTTTGGGCGAGGAATCGACTTCGTCCGATTTAGGCGTATATAGCGCCCCAATTCGTCTTTCCGAATTCTAGGGGCTTCGCCGAAATTTAAAATTGTAGACTTCTATGGCTAAGTGAAAGTTATAAAGCCGCATAGTCCGATTGCCTTGTTCGCTGCGCCAGACACCTCCTTAAGGGACCAAAAATTTGGATAAAGAGTGTTAAAGGTCTTTCGAGAACACCCGGTACTAGTTACGGGGGCGGAAGCCGACGACTGGCCTACTTTCAGAATTTTATAAACAGCCGCACAGAAGGTAATATTTTAAATCAAAAAGCGCTATATAGCGCAAGTAGCTTCGTCTTTATATTACAACAATGACAGAAGTACATTTACTCAAGTATCGTGTCCTTGGTACATTCATCGGCCATGAGACGAGCGCCTTTCATAACGCCATCATAATATTTTTGGGACAACTATGCGCCTTGCCCTCCGGTGTCCCGTCCGTCACCAGCTTCTCCGCATCCAGCTTGCCCCAGTGCACCTTCGCACGGGCAAAGGCCCGGAGGGCACCCTCAATGCAAACGGATCGCTTGATCACCTCAAGCCGTGGACAGGAGTTTACCATCCGCTTTATCAGGCCGAAGTAGCTGGCAGGCAAGGGCTCACCAGGCCACATCTGGACTATGGAATCTTTCATAGCCACTTCGGCCGCCCTGTGGAGTTCAACCAACTACTTTAGTTGGTCACTCAGAGGCACTGGGTGTTCGGCTCCAGCATACTGGGACCAGAACAGCTTCTCCGTTGAGCCCCCTCCTCGGCACGGTAGAACTATGCAGCATGAGATACGCTGCATGGCAGATCTGCGAATGCCCCTGGAGAGCTCCGAATCCGGGTAAGTAAAAGAAATGTCTCCTCCACATGCTTGCTTTGCATAAAGAATGTCTTACCCGTCGCTATCTTCTTGGCCGCCTGGATTTCCTACTGTACCTTTTCGGCTTCGGCCTTGGCATCTTTCACACTCGCAAGGGCCTTCGCAAGCTTAGTCTCTCTCATCTTAAGATCATGCTCCAAGGACTTGAACTTCTTGCCGAGTGTCGGTGTCAAAACCGGCGGATCTCGGGTAGGGGGTCCCGAACTGTGCGTCTAGGCGGATGGTAACAGGAGACAAGGGACACAATGTTTTACCCAGGTTCGGGCCCTCTCGATGGAGGTAAAACCCTACGTCCTGCTTGATTAATATTGATGATATGGGTAGTACAAGAGTAGATCTACCACGAGATCAAGGAGGCTAAACCCTAGAAGCTAACCTATGGTATGATTGTTGTAATGTATGTTGTCCTACGGACTAAAGCCCTCCGGTTTATATAGACACGAAGAGGGCTAGGGTTACCTGAGTCGGTTACAATGGTAGGAGATCTACATATCCGTATTGCCAAGCTTGCCTTCCACGCCAAGGAAAGTACCATCAGGACACGAGCCGGAGTCTTCAATCTTGTATCTTCGTAGTCTTGGAGTCCGCGGATAATGATAGTCCGGCTGTCGGACACCCTTAGTCCAGACTCCTCAAGAGTCCCTCGAACCGGTCTTCAATGACGATAAGTCCGCACGCATAATGTTCGGCATTGCAAGGCGGGTTCCTCCTTGAATAATCCAGAGAAGATGATGAACACCGGGATAGTGTCCGCTCTGCAAAAATAATTTCCACATTCCACCGTGAGAGAGAATAAAACATATACACTAGCTCAATCTGCCGACGATTATGCGGCGTGACATCACACCGCAACCAAGCCTTTGTTTGAATCGTTTTTACCATACCACCTCAAAGACGCTTAGCTAAGCGGTTTCTTGGCACGATCTGTCAAAGCAGAGATCGTGTTCCCCTTATTCCGGGATTCTCATCAATACGGACGTGGGTAACCCAACCGCGCCATTGATGGTGGCGCTTGGGAGATAAGCGAGTTTTACCAGGCTGGTGGGGGACGCATGGTTTAGTCCGCCTATATATACGGGATAAGGATTCACCTTCTCACCTATGCCTTCTTCCTCCTTTGCTTATCCATCTCCGCACACTCAAGCTCCAACGCCCAAGCTTGCGCATCTCGCCTTGACCTTCTCCGAGTATGTCCGGAGCGGGAGGTAGATGGTTAGCCTCCACCGCCAAGGAGGAGGACATCACCAAGCTGCGCGACGCCGGATACCTTTCAGCGATATCGCGATCGGCTGCCGACGAGGGCAGCTTATCCCTACCCCCGGCCTCATGAGAGGTCGTCTTCCCCACTTCCTCCGCGGATTTGGGCTTTCCGCTCCATCCATTTGTTCGGGGCTCATGTTTTACTACGGCCCGATTTCCATGATCCGCGCCGAACTTTATCCTCAACATCTTGGCGTTTATCATCGTGTGCGAGGCCTTCCTCTGCATCCAGCCCCACTTCGGCCTGTGGCTCAAGACCTTCAACGTCAAGCCGAAGGTTGTGAAGGGCATGCAAGCAGAATGCGGAGGCGCCATGTTGGGCAAATTGCCCAACGTCCCTTGGCTGGAAGGGACCTTCGTGGACTCCGTCAAGGGGTGGCAATCGGGGTGGTTCTACATCACCAAGCCGCGCAAGCCCACATGGGCGGCGGCCCCCGAGTTTAGATCTGGAATCCCCACGCAGCTCACCTCCTGGAAAGTGAAGGGCTTGCAGTGGGGCAATCCGGTGGAGGTGACGGGACTCCGAGCCTGCATCAAGAAGATGGTGAGCAATAGGCTCCGGCTCGTCGACGTGGTCCAAGTCATGCTCCTCCGCGGATTCTCCCATGCCAAGAACGGGCATTCAATTTGTGGAGTTCAATCCGAACAGCACCAGCGCCGACGGGATCTTTGATACAACATCTGAAAGGCGCTGGAGGGTGCTGTTCAAGGGCGCCGAAGCCCCGCATCCCTGACGGAAGATCGCGGATTCAGCTCGCGATGTCCAACCGACGAGGTAAGTGATTCAACCCCATTACGGGACACTTGTGATAATCAGATTTAACTTTTGGTGGGTTTCATTCGCCTCTTCCTTTGACAGAATGGATGGAGAAGGCCAAGCTGCTTATCAGCCCGGCTCCCATGCCGAAGACCCAGTGAACGCCCGCTATCAGGGTTGCTGGTTCCGGCACCGCACGTGGTGCCGAGAAGAAGGCCAAGAAGGTGGCCACGGGACTCGAAGAGTTCCAGAATCAAAGCGTCGACGACGGCGGTGACTCTCCCGTAAGACGATTTAGGAGGAGTATTCTCTCCCGGAGGAGGGAGAGAAGAAGAGGAAGGCTTCCCAATCGGGAGGCCAAGGGTCAAAGGGGTGAACTATCCCCCCGGACTGTTTCGCCAACATCAACGTTGGCGAGGATGAGTGGCCTCCAAGGGCCAGGCGTCCGGCAGGATCGTAAGTATTCGGATCATTTATATGCCATATATTTTATGTCATGCAGTGTCCTTCTAACGCCGCATTCTGCCCGTAGTCCGGCCGGTGACGATCTCCCCGACTCGATGAGCGGGTCGTTGGCCTCGTCGGATGTAAATTCCATCCCGACTGCCTCTACCCCACGCGCCGACGAGGACGCCGAGGTGGGATCCCAAAGAGGGACCCATCAGGAGGAGGCTCCGGAGGTGCCGTCAGGCAGCCTCCCGGACTTCGTGCCGGACTCTACATCGGAACCCGCAGTGGTTCCAGAGTCCGGCAAGCGGCCCCTTCGAAAGAAGGGCAGACATAACGCCGGGCGCCTCCGCCCATCCGAGGCGCCGGATAACCTGTTGAGGCGCTTAAAGGCGCTTCCATCGAGGAAGAACACCGCACTATCATGAGTGCGGTGATTGAGAAGGTTCAGCTCGCTAAAAGCGGGCTGACCGAAGCCTGCAGCAGCCTTCTAACAGGCTTTGAGGTAAGAAGCTAAAATTATGTAATGTAATACCGCATAGACAAGAGCCCGATGCTTAGTTGGTGTTCGGAAAGAAAAGCGGACCGAGGGTCTAACAAGATATACGCAGGTTGCCTAAAATATGTCAATATGGGTTTGCAGTCTTGCTGCCGACCTCTGCCGCGTTAACGGCGGAGGTCGAGGTGATGAAGAAGGATCTCGGCGGTCCGAGTAAGAGCTCGCCATGCCAAAAGGCAGCTCGAGGAAAAGAAGGTGGGTAACACCTCTTTGAATAAGTACCTTCTGAAAAAGGGTTTTGGTTGCAAATAAAATTAACAAGGATAATATGTGTATTACGGGGCCACTAACGAGGTGGCAGCCTCAAGGATCTTGTGTCTCACGGCCGAACACGCGGCCGCTGAACAGCCGAGCGAGAAAAGCAAGAGGCACGGGTGGCGGAAGTTGGCAAGAGCTCCAAGCTCTCATGGAAAAGCATGAGAGTTTGGAGCGTGACTCAAGACTCGAGAGTCCGAGCTTGCCTCGTCTCGAAAGTGCCAAGTCCGCCAAGGCCGAGGCCCGAAGGCCCTTCAGGAGGTTGAGGACATAAACAAGATAGCTGCGGTAAGGCATTTTTCATGCAAAGCGGGCATGTTAATGTGAATTACCGGATACTTACCCAGGTCGGAGCTCTCGAGGCGTTTGCGGATCTGCCGCGTAATCGTCGATGCCGCCGCATTCTATCGTGGCGAGGAGGGAGCTCGACGGAGATGGTCTTCTGGTCTCAATCTGTTGAGGCCGGCCGTCCGGTGCCCTAAGCGACCGGTGAAGCGGCTGGTCGAACTCCTAAGGTAGCCGAGGAGGCCATGAAGGGCCTCATAGTCCGCTTTAGGCTGGACGAGCCATGCCCGAAGCTACTTTGGCCTCATGCGGCGGCTGGTGGATCGTGCCTCGGCTGGATGTGGTCAAGCGCTCGCCTTGTATTGAAGGCGCTCGTCGGGCCCTTGCCCGCATAAAGGTGCAATGGGGCAAACTGGATGCGAGAAGCTTCTCACGGATCCGCCGCCGGCAAGGAGCATCGCACGCCGAGCGGTATTATAAAGTTGTCTGAAGGGAGCTGCGATATTGTAGATGAGTGCTCCCGAAATGTAATCTTTGAGTGAACTCGCGCATGTATTATATCACGCGCTGAAAACTTCATTTATATGCGCCATAAGCAACATTTGTTTAATTTAAAATATTACCTACATGCGGCCGTTTATAAAATCGAGAGATGGCAAGTCGTTGGCTTCAGCCCCAAGCCATGAAAATCTTTGGTGTTCGGGATAAACATGAGCACTCTTGTTCCCATTGTTGGGTCCATCGAGGAGGCGCCACCACAACGAACAAGGCAACCGGACTTATAATGCTTGAACACTCTCACTTAGCCATAGAATTCTATAATTTTAAATTTGGTGAAGCCCCGGTATAGGAAGACCGAATCCGGGCGCTATCCACGCCTTCATCGTACATTATCCGAACTTCGTCAAGCGTGAGTCTTTAGGACCGAAAAACCTCTCTAATAGCGACAGTCTCTCGCCTTATCATGCCGATCAGTTTTAGCTTTCATCGAGGCGTTAACCCGGCTCAACCGGGCGCAATCGCAGTGGTTCTCCAGTGCCACCTTAGCCGATGAACGGAACATAAGGCACCAAAGCGTGGGGCAGGGCAAACCCAACTATTGACCCAAGACATGATTCGAGCCGATTCATATAATGCTATAAGTTCGGGTGCCGCACTTGTGAAAGTGTTCGGACTTTATCACACCATAAATTGGGGAATGAAGCCCTGGCGATTCGGCCGCACCAAAATATACGGGTGCAAGATGTCATGTAATGAACATATATATAAAAGGTAATGCAATTGCAAATAAAAAGGTGCTGCATTATATATGAAAGAAAGTCTGCTAATAGAGCGGACCGATACAAATAGTGCGGTAAGCAAGGGATTTGGACTCAATAAACATCTCCCCCTCCAGGGATGAGCTGCGGACTTGGTGTATATAATCGAATTTAATGCTCGTAATTGAGACCACCTGAGAGTTCGTCACGGCCTTCTTTAGTCTCTGACTATTGCATCATGAGTTCGGTAGGTTCGCCACCGGACAGGGCTTCTGTTTAACAGAGTCCTGTGTACACAAAGTAGTAAAGTGAAAAAGAAAAGAAGGGGGGCACACTTGCGAGCCCTTGGTGTGGTCGAGCCGCACTCTGGGTCCATTGTGATCGTGCCCCTTTCCCTGCGCCCATGGTATCTCCAAAGCGTAATGATGTACACGGAGTGTTATTCTTGCGATCATGCGCGGGCGAGGGTTGGGGCCGCATTGCTACGCGTGCTCTGACTGCGCCAGGTGGTCTTGGTTGGCATTGCTCCGGGCGTGTTTTGCTATGTCCAGCCTTTTAACTGCCGGACTTGAGAATTGCCTTAAAAGGCTGCTCTGTACTTCTGCCGCGAGAGCCGCTGTATGTTCCTCCGTTCGGAGGGAGCGTTCCATATTCCCATTGACCGTGATGACTCCACGAGGGCCTGGCATCTTGAGCTTTAGGTATGCATAATGCGGCACCGCGTTGAATTTTGCAAACGCGGTTCGTCCGAGCAGGGCGTGATGGGCGCCATGAGCGGGACTATGTCAAGATTAACTCTTCGCTCCAAAAATTGTCAGGGGATCCGAAGACCACTTCGGTGTGACTCAGCTGTCTGAGTTGGCTTCCACTCTGGGATGACACCTTTAAAGGTTGTCTTTGTAGGTTTAATCCTTGATGGGTCTATGCCCATTTTGCGCTTGATATCGATAAAGCAGGTTCGAAGCATCGCCGCCGTCCATAAGGACTCTTGTGAGGTGAAATCCATCGACGATTGGGTCTAAGACCAATGCGGCGAATCCGCCATGGCGTATGCTGGTCGGATGGTCTCTTTGATCGAAAGTGATCGGACAAGAGGACCATGGATTGAACTTTGGGGCGACTGGCTCCATCGCATAGACGTCCCCGAGTGCGCGTTTCCTCTCCCTCTTGGGTATGTGGGTCGCGTATATCATATTCACTGTCCGCACTTGTGGGGGGAAACCCTTCGTCTCTCGTTGTTCGGGCGGTCGGGTCTCTTCCTCGTCGTCGCTGTTTAGCCCCTTGTCATTGTTTTGCAATTAACTTGCGGCCTGCTGAACACCAGCAGTCTCTATTGGTGTGGTTAGCTGGCTTTTCAGAGGTGCCGTGTATCCGCATAAGCGGTCGAGTATTCGGTCCAGATTGGACGGACCCGGAGTGGTTCTTTTGAATGGCTTCTTCCGCTGACCGGGTTTAGAGCCTCGGAATCCGGCATTGACTAACGTATCCTCCTTATCATCGCCGTTAATGCGGCGCTTGTTTTTGTTGCGACGTGACCTGCCATTGTTGTCCTTGGTATCCGGACTGCGGAATTTTTACGGAGGTTGTTGCTACGGGCTAGCCAGCTGTCCTCTCCAGCAAAAGCGGGTCATTAGCGATGTGAGGGCTGCCATGGATTCCGCTTTTCCTCGCCCTGTGTGCGGGCTAGCCATTCGTCCGGATGTTATGTTTGAAGGCTGCAAGGGCCTCTTGCATCCGGACGATCGGCGATTTGGTTTTCTTTGTCAAGAACCATGTCCGAATTGTCCGCCGATTTGTGCCGGCTGCTGAATAATGTGGCTTAGGTCATCGGTGCGGTGTGGTCGCTTTATCGTGCCTCGGAAGTTGTCGAGGAATGCGGCTTCCTGGTCCTCCCAGCACCCAATTGACTCTGCGGGCAAGCTATTTAGCCAATGCCGAGCTGGTCCTTTAAGCTTGAGTGGGAGGTACTTGATGGCATGGAGATCGTCACGCGGGCCATATGAATGTGGAGAAGATAGTCTTGATCCAAACCGCTGGGTCTGTTGTGCCATCGTAAGATTCGATGTTCTGAGTTTAAACCCTTCGGGATCGATGATCCATTACTCGTTAGTGAAGCATAGAGGTGTCTGGCGCCTGTGTTGGGCGATATCATGACACAGCTCGAGAGCGCTGTCTGCTGTGTTCGCCCCGGGGGGTTATTATGTCCGCGCGACGGTATTAAATCGTGGGTCGAGGGCACCCACGTGATCCGTAGATGGATCTGGATTGCCTTGCCTTGTCCTCAATATGTCTCGCAAGTCGGTAGCGTTCCTCTTGGCCGTACTTTTGGAGCGATGGCTGAGTGCACGGCACGAGCTGGGGGCTGGATGCTCTCTCATCACGACCACGAGGTGGTCGATCAGCCATATCGTCTGTTGGTGATGAAGGTATGTATGCTTCCTCCTCTAATCGGGGAGCAGCTTGCGTCTTAGGTAACTTTGGAGGGCGTTTGAGTTTATACTCTCGCCGCGAGGACCTCGGTCCATCGATTGGCCACAGATCTTGATCAGCTTGGAGCTATTCTTGCTTTTTCTTTAGGCTGTTTCTTTGTGGCGATAAGCTGCGCATGAAGCGCTCTTGATCGACAGGATCCTCTAGTATGACGAATTCATCATCGTTGAGGCTTGCTTCGTCTTCGGAGGGAGGCATGTAGTTATCATCCTCAACCCCTTCGCTCGCCCCTCTCGTGGGGCTTGCTTCTCGGCCTGCGTCCTCTGCTTGGTTGAGTCTTCTTTGGAGGATTGTCTTCGCACTCTCCAAGTGTTATTGTCTCCGTGCGGAATCTCCATTCTTCTTTGTGGCGGGATTTAGGCGGCGCCCGGCGTCGGCGTTTGGGCTGCTTCTTTAGAGAATCTGCCTCCGCTTCTTCGCCATCCCCATCTTTTGGGGTGTCCACCATGTATATGTCGTGATGACGAGGTGGTCTTCCGATGCCTGTGAGGCGCTGGTTCTGTTAAATCTCGGCATCGCCGTCCATAGCGTCGATGTCGTCGGAGTCGTAGTCTAGCATGTCGGTTAGATCCTCGACAGTGGCTACAAAGTGGGTGGTGGGTGGGCTTTGAATTTCTTCGTCGTCCGTACCCCAGCCCTCCTGGCCATAGTCCGGCCAGGACTCTCCTGATAGCGAGAGGTGCTTTGAATTCAGGATATCGCCAAAAGGCGAGTACTGAAAGATGTCCGCGGCGGTGAATTACATAACGGCGCCCAATCCGGATCGATTGGTAGGCGCGGGAGGTTCGGAGTCCGCGAGGAGTCCGGCGCCGTAATCACGAAGTTTCGCAGGGACAAGATCGGTGTTCGGCTCCATCGCCGTGGATGTTGAAGCCCCCAGGGCGGCGTCTATCCACCGGCCCTCGATATGGGCGATCAGCTTCGGGCTAATGGCCGGAGCGGATCCGGGTGCGGCCACCAGGGCACTGTTCGGTGGCAGAGCTAGATCATGCCCGTCGTCACAGTGCGGCGCGCTTGGCTGTGGCTCGGGTCCGTCGAAGATCAAGTCTCTGCGGACATCGGCCGTGAAGTTTAAGCTTTCGAATCTGACGTGACGGCCAGGGGCGTAGCTTTCGATCTGCTCCAGATGGCCAAGTGAATTAGCCCGCAGTGCGAAGCCGCCGAATACGAAGATCTGTCCGGGGAGAAAAGTCTCACCCAGGACAGCGTTGTTGGTTGAAGATGCCATCAAGCCTATTGGTGACGACACAGAGGAACTCTCAATGAAAGCACCAATGTCGGTGTCAAAACCGGCGGATCTCGGGTAGGGGGTCCCGAACTGTGCATCTAGGCGGATGGTAACAGGAGACAAGGGACACAATGTTTTACCTAGGTTTGGGCCCTCTCGATGGAGGTAAAACCCTACGTCCTGCTTGATTAATATTGATGATATGGGTAGTACAAGAGTAGATCTACCACGAGATCAAGGAGGCTGAACCCTAGAAGCTAGCCTATGGTATGATTGTTGTAATGTATGTTGTCCTACGGACTAAAGCCCTCCGGTTTATATAGACACCGGAGAGGGCTAGGGTTACACAGAGTCGGTTACAATGGTAGGAGATCTACATATCCGTATTGCCAAGCTTGCCTTCCACGCCAAGGAAAGTACCATCCGGACACGAGCCGGAGCCTTCAATCTTGTATCTTCATAGTCTTGGAGTCCGGCGGATAATGATAGTCCGGCTGTCCGGACACCCCCTAGTCCAGGACTCCCTCACCGAGCTCCTGGAGCTCTTGCTATACCTCGCCCACTCTAGCATCTTGCTTTTCGCGCTCCTTGCGCTCCAGGGCCGCCTTGTCTTCGGCCTCGGACATCACTTTCTTCAGAGACGCCACCTCGGTGGTGGTCCCTGTTACAAAGTCACGACGCTTTGTCATTAGAACAACCAATTTTGTCTATTTTTTATGATATGCGGACGGGGTATCACTCTCGTTTGTTCCCTTCGAGCTGCCTCTTCGTGAGGCCGAGCTCTCCCTGTGCGTGCTCCAGGTCCCGTTTTAGTCCGGCGACCTCGGCCGTGCGGACAGCAGCGGCAAGTAGCATATCCTGCTTATTCACATGCACACCTACTATTAGACTCCTGCGGATTATAATTAACCCTCCGTTTGGCTTTTCGTTCAGAACACCAAATAGAGTATCAGGGGCTACTACCTATCGGGTGATAATTTCACACATTTTTATTACTTACCTCAAAGCCTGTCAGGAGGCTGGTGCAGGCTTCGGTTAGTCTGCTCTTGGCGGACAGAACCTTCTGAATCACCACACTCATAAGAGAACGGTGCTCTTCATACATGGAAGCGCCACGAAGCGCTTCCAGCAGACTAACCAACACCTCTGGCGTAACGGAAGTCATCGGCACGGACGGCTCGCCCTCCCTAGCGAGGGGCCGCCTGCCTGAATCCGGAACCATCAAAGGTTCCGGCACAGTATCAGGCTGAGAGCCCGACTTGCTGCGGCTCTCATCAGCACGATCCGCGGGGATCTTATACCTCGTATACCCGACGTTTGGAATTCCACCTTGGGGCGTCTCCAGAGTCACCTCCCCCTGCTCTGGGAGCCTTTGGGACAACACCTCTGTGTCATCCGCAGGCCGAGGAGTAGTGGCCGTCGGGAGCGAGTTCATCGCTGAATCACTCAAGGACCCATCCAAAGATGATACCTCGGGATGGACCCTGGCAGGACTGCATATATGTTCGGCGTCATAACAAGACTATGAAGTGAAGTCGCACTAAAGTACAATAGAGTGTGGATACTTACGATCTTACTAGGGGCTTCCCCCTGGGCAGCCACTCCTCCTCGCTATAGGCGGCAGTGGTGGAGTAATCTGGAAGGGACGCCTTTCCCTTCTTGGGCATCCTAGCCTCCCCCTCCGGGGCGGCTTTCCTCTTCTTCTCCTCTCTAGTGCAGGGAGGCAAAGTGAAAGTGCAACTAATCCCCGGGTGGTTTTGGTAATTAATAACAACATATATATCATTGAACTAATAGTTACTTGAGAATCATTTCAGAAAGTTCAGTGATATGGGTATGGCAAGGACTAAAGAAGTGGACCCCTCAAAATGCTAAGGCAAGCATTGGCAAAAGCTCAAGACTCCATTTTTGGTTTAGTGATCCAAGATCACATTGAGTCCATAGGAAAGCCAATACTATTAAAAGGGATGAGGTTATGATAATGATCCGTTGCTCAAAGTGCTTAGTGATACATCTCCTAAACTATCGCAACTCTCACCGCCATATACACTCATAAGTAATCTCGGTCCCACCGATTTTCCAAACTCACCACACCGAGATGAACCACCTCACCATATAGCCAAACCCTAGAAATCTCGGATTTTCCGATTCGAACTCGGTCTCACGAAACTTGAGTTGCCAAGCTTCAGAACCTTCGTCATCAAATCGGTGTCACCGAGATGATGAAGTCGGTCCCACCGAGATTGGCAAGCTCCTGTCTTTACACGAATCGGACAAACCGAGTTTGTATTTTCGGTCCCACCGAAAATCCCAACGTTCACATGATTTGAACTTTCGATCTCACCGAGTTGTCAACTTCGGTCCCACCGAGATTGGTCAAATGTGTGTAACGGTTGGATTTTGTGTGGAGGCTATAAATACCCTTCCACCCCCTCTTCACTCGTGGAGAGAGCCATCGAAAGAACTACCACTCCTACCTTACATTTTCGAGAAGAGAACTACCTACCCTTGTGTTGAGATTAAGTTGCTCCACTCCCACCATATGAAGCTTGATCTCTAGCCTTCCCAAGTTGCTTTCCACTCAATCCCTTCTTCCACCACAGCCAAATCAGTGAGGAGAGTTGAGTGTTGGGGAGATTATCATTTGAAGCACAAGAGCAAGGAGTTCATCATCATCAACACCATCTATTACCTTTTGGAGGGTGGTGCCTCCTAGATTGGTTAGGTGTCGCTTGGGAGCCTCCACGAGATGTGGAGTTGAACCAAGAAGTTTGTAAGGGCAAGGAGATCGCCTACTCGTGAAGATCTACCCCGAGTAAGGCTAGCCCTCCGTGAGCGTGAGGCCATGATGGCATAGACAAGGTTGCTTCTTTGTGGACCCTTCGTGGGTGGAGCCTCCGTGGACTCTCGCAGCCATTACCCTCCGTGGGTTGAAGTCTCCATCAACGTGGAAGTACGATAGCACCACCTATCGGAACCACGAGAAAAATCACCGCGTCTCCAAAATTGTGTTTGCTCTTCTCCACCTCTCTTTACTACATGTGCAATTTACTTTCCGCTGCCTATACTCTAGAATTGCATGTAGGGTGATGCTTGACTTGATCATAATCGTGAATCTGCCAAAAACTTGTCTTTGTCAAAAGGCATAACTTTTATATTGTCAAGTAGTCTAATCACCCCCTCTAGACATACTTTCGATCCTACAAGTGGTATCGAGCTTTGGTCTCCATTGTATTGGTTTCATTGCATTGACTCCATAAGCTTGGTTTCACAACCTAGGAGAGTATGGCGTCTAGTGAGGGTAATTTTCGTAGAGGTCCTTACTTTGATGGTACAAATTTTGCTAGTTGGAAGCATAAAATGAAAATGCATATTCTTGGCCATAACCCAGCCGCATGGGGCATTATTTGTGTTGGTATGCAAGGTGAATTCTTCGAGGAAGGAAAAGTTTCGGATCGCGAAGCTACAACGGAAGAATTGCGGATGTTGCAAAACAATGCTCAAGCTTGTGACATTCTCTTCAATGCCTTGTGTCCCGAGGAGTTCAACAAAATCAGCCGTCTTGAGAATGCAAAAGAGATTTGGGATACTTTGGTTGAAATGCACGAAGGTACCGAGTCCGTGAAGGAATCAAAGCTAGATGTTCTTCAAGGTCAACTTGACAAGTTCAAGATGAAGGAAGGTGAAGGAGTCGCTGAAATGTACTCTAGGCTTGCTCTCATCACAAATGAGATTGCCGGCTTAGGAAGCGAAGAAATGACCGACCGATTCATCATCAAGAAGATTCTCGAGCTTTGGATGGAAAGTATGACACCGTGTGCACTTTGATCCAAATGATGCCAAACTACAAGAATCTCAAGCCAACCAAGTCATTGGAAGAATTGTTGCTCATGAGATGACACTTAAGGATAAGGAAGAGCTTCACAACAAGTCAAGTGGTGCTTACAAAGCTACAAGTGATGCTCCCACAACCTCAAGTGACAAGTTAGTTTCCAATGAAGAGATAAGCCTAATGGTGAAGAACTTCAACAAATTCTACAAGAGTAGAAGCAAAGAGAGAAGCTCAAAGTCTAGATCATATGATGAAAAGAGATCTTCTAGTCGTGATCGAATCTGCTACAATTGTGGAAGACCGGACACTACTCAAATGAGTGTTCGGCTCCCCACAAGAGAAGAGAAGAATCTCCAAGAAGAAGAAGCTCAAGAGATGAGTCACCTCGAAAGAGAGAAGGAGTAGAGATGATCGTTATGAACGAAGACCTCTCGGAGAAGCAAGGATTGGAGAGGAAAGACAAGTCATCAAGGAGCTACACAAGAAGAAAACATCAAGCTCATGTAGGTGAATGGGTCTCGGCTCCGACTCGACAATCAATCCGAAAGAAGCTATCACTCCAACTCGACTACAATCAAGATGAAGGTGTTGCGGTCTTGCTCTCAGATCCTCCAACTCCAACTCCTATGACTTATTTGATTCACCAAATGAGGGAATTGGAAGATGCTTCATGGCTAAAGGCCCCAAGGTATCACACCCTAAATTCATTGACTTTGATAGTGATGAGGATGACTTGCTTGGTGAAGATGAGCTCTTACATGATAAATCTAGTGAGCCTAGTAATGATGAACATGCTAGTAGTCTTTATAGTCGAGAAGAGTCGAATGACAATGCTATGAAGGAGATTGAGCGTCTAACTAAAGAACTAAACACTCTTAAGTTAGCTCATGAAACAACTCAAGAAGATCATAGAGAGCTCCTAAGATCTCATGAGAAGCTACGCTTCGAGAAGCTCACTCTAGAGCAAGAACATGAGTTTCTAAAAGCAATCAATGACGATCTTCGAAAGAAGAGTTCTTCATATCTTGCCAAACGACTTCTCTTGTCTAATTTCTTGCCACCCATTAAAACTAAGCATGACAAGCATAAGAATATTTTTTCTCTAGTAGTAACAATAACCATGCTAAATCCAATGTTGTTGCTTCTAGTAGTTCTCTTGATTCCACTAACAATGTTTCAAGCCAAGTTACACTTGAGCAAGAAAATAGTTTATTGAAAGGGATTATAGAGAAAGGTGTCTACAAGAGCCTTGCCGAAGCAAGAACTTTGAGGAAATTGTTCGCAAGCAAGGAAGGCACCGAAGAATCAAGGAATTGGTTTTGAGCGAAAGTTCAACGCCGAGGGTGTTGAATGGGAAGAAGGTCAATATCCTACTCCTCAGTTTGTTCTTCAAAAGGAGAAGTATGATCCTACTTCTTCCAATGTGGAACAAGCTCAAGATGACCTTCCACCACAAGACCACAAGCTAAAAGGCAAGGACAAGCTTCAAGAGGAGATTGATGCATTTGTTGAAGCACCTCAAGCCATGGTCAAGTGGGTTCCCAAGGAAACGTCAAGTTCTACTTCGTCAAGCTCAACTACAACCCCAAGGATTCCCATCAAGATGATGTGGATCCCGAAGAAGAAGAACTAGAGAGTTCTTGAGGGTGACTCCGCCAACATACTTCACTCACATTCATTTTGGCAAAAACTTGTGCAATCAACTTCCACATCGTGCACTAGTTCATGGAGTCACAAACCCTCTTGTTGGTAAGTCAAGGGACAAGGTAATCATTGCTTTCATGGACATCATCTATTGTGAACTTCAATCTATGTCCATGGATATCCTTGTTTGTTCCTTGTGGGACTAACCCATGTAGGTATTGAAAGTGCCCGAATCCAAAGGATTGCTCCCAACTCTTGATGATCTTCATCAACATTGAGCATCCACATCTTCAACATCTACATGAAGTCTTCTATGACAACCCAAGGTTAGTTTGACCCTTTAAAAGGGGTTCTCACATCTAGGGGGAGCTTTGCTCTAAAGAATTGAGCTAAAGCATCTTCAAATGATGTGAACACATTAATGCTTTATGTAAAAGTGGTAACCCCACTTGTGCTTAAACGATGAGTATGACCTATGATCAAATGTTCTCATTTGGCTCCTAAGTCAATATACTCATATAAAGATGACCTAGTCATCGACAAATTGTGTGTTAGTTGCTAGAGTTTTGATTGTGCATGTTTGACACATATTTCATTTGCTATCTTATTGTGTGAGCATGTTGGATGCATGATTTTATCCATTCGAGGACATCCATTTGTTGTTTTGGTCGTTTTGATTTTTCTGACCAAATGGATGGACAAGAATGCCTAAGTACCTCCCCTAGCTATCTATGCTTTCTTGTCTCAAATTCTATTCATGCTTACATCACAAACTTTGAACAAGTCATTTTCGGACCCTCCGAGTGAGGAGCACTCGGAGCCACCGATCCGTCAAAGGCTAACTTCCAAAACCTTCTAAGTGATTTCGGTCAGACCAACTCACTCAAACTCGGTCGAACCGAAAGCATTTAGACTGATCTAGGTTTTCACCTCGGTGAAACCGAGTTGTGATTTTCGGCGTGACCAAGTGCATAAGCGCCATAGATTATCCATCTGGTGCCACCGAAGTTTGACAACTCGGTCCCACCAACAGCAAAGGGGTATATATACTCCAGGGCCGCGCTGATTTCTCCTTCAAACGCTTCGCCCCACCCCTTCTTGCCGTCGCGCTTGGTCTCCGGATTGTCTCCGCTGTCGCGCAGGCGCCGCCGCATGAGTCTCCGTCACCGTCAACGGACATCTTCTCGGGCGCCGTTGCGCCAGAGAGAAACTCCACCAAGTTAGGGTGAGTTTTGATCCCACTCGTGCTCCCATCTCCGATTCAATGCACGTTTGGTTTGCCTAGAATCTTGCCACAATTGAAATCTTCCTGTACCCGATTAGTTCGTTTGGACTAGATTCGAGTAAAAGTTTTAGGTTAGGTTTCGCCGAACACATCTCGGTGAGACCGATTTTACATTTTCGGTATGACCGATTTGGCCTATGGCCATTACCTTCGCACCTTCGGTCCAACCGAAGTTGTGCAAATCGGTGTGACCGAAATGAGGATTCTGTGAAACCCTAGTGTTTTCGGCAGATCGAAACCCACTTCGTCCAACCGAAAGTGGTGTGAATGCTTGTTTGAACACTTCGGATTCACCGAATTTTAAACTCGGTCCGACCGAAATGTCTTCTCGTGAAAACCTAATACTAGAATTTGAACTCATTTTTTTTGCAAAATCTTTCAGTTTGTGATGACTCTTCTACTCTGCCTACACCTTATCTATTCACAAGTTGTCGGCCATGTCGATGCCGGTGTGAATGTAACAGGTCGAGACACCCATTGCAGATATTCCAGAGGCAGGCACTAGTCCTGATCCCAGCAGCTCATCAGATGATGGTGAGAGGAGTACACCAAGTGGTTTGCCTCCTGCAGCCACCAGGGCTAGAAAGAAGAGGAACTCAGATGATGAGGATTCTGATTTTGTTGTTGAGGAAGAGGTAACCTCAAAGCCAAAGAGGAAGGTTGTTGCCAAAGAGCCTCAAGGTCAGCAAACTAAGAAGGGCACCAGAAAAGTCAAGCAGTCCACTGTTGCCAAGAAGCTAAATTTGGAAGAAGCTGCAAGCAAAGTGAAGAAAACTTCCAAGAGAAAGAGATTAGTGCATGATGATGCAGCAGAGGAAGATGAGGATGAGGAAGAACCCCAGCCTCCTCAGAAGCCTAAGCTCATGGGTGATGCCATCAGGGCTGGAGCCACTTCAAAGCCCAAGCAATCTGCTCCAGTCCAAGGCAGCTCCAAGAAAGCCCGCCGCTAAGCCAAAGAAGACAGTCGAAACATTCCAAAGATCTGAAAAGAACAAAGATGATGTGCCACCAACTGTGTCGATGATGAAGCACCAGTTTTTTGAAACTTCGCCGTAAACCGCCACTACATAATGATGCTCATCCTCAAGCCGAGAATATGAAGGAAAGGAAAGATAGAGGTCTCGGGCTATGGAGACAAGTGACCCATATGCCGTGAGGAGAAGAACTGCTGAGATCCCAGATTTCACACCGAGAGCAGCAGGACTTCTATGAGACCGTCTTGATGGACAAGAAGCCCATAGTCGCAGCAGACAATCGATATGTTGATTGGAAGTACATTGACAATGAAGAGCACAGAGATTTCTTTCCACATGTGCATGAAAGCTTCACTGCATGTGGTGTTGCAGACTTTGTAGGTCAGAAGTTGACAAATTGGAACGATGAGATGATTATGCAATTCTATGCCACAGCTCATTTCTATCCTGATGGAAAGATTACATGGATGACTGAAGGCCAAAGATTTTCTTCATCTGTTGAAGAAT
Source organism: Aegilops speltoides (assembly GCA_021437245.1). Taxonomy (NCBI): domain Eukaryota; kingdom Viridiplantae; phylum Streptophyta; class Magnoliopsida; order Poales; family Poaceae; genus Aegilops; species Aegilops speltoides. The sequence continues at coordinate 409,378,472 of CM038142.1, forward strand.
GGGCAGAACTTCTGAATGCTCCAGTACAAAGAGAGGATGATATTGATGTATATGGGATTCCAAAGAAGAATCATGAATCCATGAAGAACATGTACAAAGAGGTTCCAGCTAAGGATTTGGGAATCTGGAAGCTCGGCTCAGTGTACTATCTCCAGGCAGGTCTACCTACCACTAACACTATTCTGAGGCATACCTTGATGCCCAAGTCCGAGATCATCGCATGATCGAGGATACTCTATCAACATGCTGCATATACTTGATGAGAAAGCACCTTCAAGGTGATGGACTTGATGGTTGAGACCATTAAGAGGACTGCGGTGACCGTAAAAGGTCATGTGGATTTGCCCGCATATTCAGATGCTTATCAATGCCAAGTTTGGCACGGGCACATTCTTGTTGGATAGAGAACACTTACCACCGCAATGAGCATGAGGACAATGTTGTTGTGATGGATGAGGAGGATCCAACATCGTTGAAGGTCAAGCAAAGATTGAAGCTGCCAAGAAAGCCAAAGTCGACAAGGAAGCAAAGAAGCAGCAGCAGCTAAACCAAAGAGTGTCGGAGAGCAGCTCCTTGAAGCTACCCAAAGGATTGAACAACGCTGGCCAGCATTGTACAGCCTCGTGGAGAGCCTAGAGAGGATTGTTGAAGACAAGATCCACGCCTGGATGTGAAGTCGATCAAGTGCAAGTGATTGTCAACAAGCTTGAGGAGACATTGAGGAAGCAAAGAGGAGAAGGAAGAGCTTATGCATGAGATGCAGGATGACTTAGTCCAGATGCTTATCAACAGATCGCTCCGGTTCCCACAGGACCTCGATCATTTGCTATTCCAAAGGATGACACTGTGACTACAGCTTCAAAGACCTCCCACAGTTCCATCAGTTGCTCCAACTCCAGCTCCAAAGGACCACTCCTCCAAAGACTGAGACATCAGTGAAGTCTTCGCCGATGTGTCATATCAACTCCAACATCAACCTGCAGACAGAGCCGCCAGCAGAGTCCCCAAAGGACGCTTAGCTCTATGCCTTTTCGAACTTTTTGGTAACTTGTTGCCAAAGGGGAGAAATTGTATAGATCATAGGACTTCGAGAGAGAGAGTGTTGTTGTCTTTGCGCTTTTGCTCTTTCGTTCTTTTGCGGTTTCCTTTGAGATACTTTTGGTTTTCGAGACATTCCGTGTGTTTGATACTACGCTTGATCCTACTTTAATGAGTGCTTGGTCGCATTATGCTTTAATGTGTGCTTAATGCTTATCATATGCTATTCCTATCTTGTATGACCATTTACTCATGTCTTGGTGATTGGGTGCATGCTGTTCATTCTTATCATTTTGTGCGCTCCACCAAGATGTATGTGACATGGAAGAGTGACCCATGATCCTAATCGATTGTGCATTTGCATTCAAACGCAAATCTTAAATAATGCACAAATTTAGGGGAGCTTTACTTATCACATACTTCTCAAAGCGATTTATATTATTCATTGATTATATCCTTTGTCGAAGCTTTGATCTATATGTTGTCATCAATTACCAAAAAGGGGAGATTGAAAGTGCAACTAATCCCCGGTGGTTTTGGTAATTAATAACAACATATATATCATTGAACTAATAGTTACTTGAGAATCATTTCAGAAAGTTCAATTGATATGGGTATGGCAAGGATCAAGAAGTGGACCCTCAAAATGCTAAGGCAAGCATTGGCAAAAGCTCAAGACTCCATTTTTGGTTTAGTGATCCAAGATCACATTGAGTCCATAGGAAAGCCAATACTATTAAAAGGGATGAGGTTATGATAATGATCCGTTGCTCAAAGTGTTTAGTGATACATCTCCTAAACTATCAAGCAACTCTCACCGCCATATACACTCATAAGTAATCTCGGTCCCACCGATTTTCCAAACTCACCACACCGAGATGAACCACCTCAGCCATATAGCCAAACCCTAGAAATCTCGGATTTTCCGATTCTCAACTCGGTCTCACCAAACTTGAGCTGCCAAGCTTCAGAACCTTCGTCATCAAATCGGTGTCACCGAGATGATGAAGTCGGTCCCACCGAGATTGGCAAGCTCTTGTCTTTACACTAATCGGACAAACCGAGTTTGTATTTTTGGTCCCACCGAAAATCCCAACGCTCACATGATTTGAACTTTCGGTCTCACCGAGTTGTCAACTTCGGTCCCACCGAGATTGGTCAAATGTGTGTAACGGTTGGATTTTGTGTGGAGGCTATAAATACCCTCCACCCCTCTTCACTCGTGGAGAGAGCCATCGAAAGAACTACCACTCCTACCTTACATTTCTGAGAAGAGAACTACCTACCCTTGTGTTGAGATCAAGTTGCTCCACTCCCACCATATGAAGCTTGATCTCTAGCCTTCCCAAGTTGCTTTCCACTCAATCCCTTCTTCCACCATAGCCAAATCAGTGAGGAGAGTTGAGTGTTGGGGAGATTATCATTTGAAGCACAAGAGCAAGGAGTTCATCATCATCAACACCATCTATTACCTTTTGGAGGGTGGTGCCTCCTAGATTGGTTAGGTGTCGCTGGGAGCCTCCACGAGATGTGGAGTTGAACCAAGAAGTTTGTAAGGGCAAGGAGATCGCCTACTGTGAAGATCTACCCGAGTAAGGCTAGCCTCCGTGGGCGAGAGGCCATGATGGCATAGACAAGGTTGCTTCTTCGTGGACCCTTCGTGGGTGGAGCCCTCCGTGGACTCTCGCAGCCGTTACCCTCCGTGGGTTGAAGTCTCCATCAACGTGGAAGTACGATAGCACCACCTATCGGAACCACGAGAAAAATCACCGCGTCTCCAAAATTGCGTTTGCTCTTCTCCACCTCTCTTTACTACATGTGCAATTTACTTTCCGCTGCCTATACTCTAGAATTGCATGTGTAGGGTGATGCTTGACTTGATCATAATCGTGAATCTGCCAAAAACTTGTCTTTGTCAAAAGGCATAACTTTTATATTGTGAAGTAGTCTAATCACCCCCCCTCTAGACATACTTTCGATCCTACACAAAGTTTCTTTGTGTTTCCCCCGCCTCCGCGGGAGGAATCTACCTCGTCATCTTCGGACGACGAGGGTATGACGGCCTTGCGCCGGGGACCCTTCTCGGTCCCCTGGCCCGCCTTCTTAGGCCCCCATCCTCTCCGGATGGGGCGGCCCCTTCCTCTTCTTCCTCCCATTCGGGGGAGGAGTGTTCCTCGTTGTCTTCGGACGAGGTGACCTTACGCCGGAGACCCTTCCTGATCCCTGGGGCCTTCTTTTCGGCCTTCTTTTCTGGCGCCTTGTAGGGCGTCGGGACTAGCATCTCCGCCAGGAGAGCATCTGCTGGGCCTTCTGGCAGTGGAGCCGGACAGTCAATCCGCTCCGCTGTCTCCACATACTCCTGATCAAATATACACAATGACTTAAGATTCCCTCATGAGTACATTGGGAAAGACTACATCTGGTGGTAGTCAGAAAACTCACCGGACGGGGAGCCGCGTGGCGTGAAGTCCGCGGTCCTTGGATGTGGGAGGAGGTATCTCGGAGGCCCTGAACAGCTCCTTCCATGCGCCCTTGTGCGTCATGCCGTAGAGCTTTTGAAGCGTCTGGTGTGCGGCTGGGACGAACTCCCACAGATTAAAAGCCCGCCTTGGGCACAGAAGAATCTGGCGGACAAGCATGACTTGGACCATGTTGACAAGCTTGATTTTCTTGTCCTTCATATTCTTGATGCAGTTCTGAAGTCCGGTCAGCTCTGCAGGTTTGCCCCAGGCCAGGCCCTTCTTTTCCCAGGAGGTAAGACCCATTCCGGGTCGGAACTCGGGGGCCGCCGCCTAGTTGGCGTCGCGCGGCTCGGTGATGTAGAACCACCCCGATTGCCACCCTTTCATGGTCTCCGTGAAGGAGCCGTCGAGCCAGGTGACGTTGGGCATCTTGCCCACCATGGCGCCTCCGCACTCCGCTTGCTAGCCGCTCACGATCTTCGGCTTCATGCAGAAGATTCGTAGCCACAGGCCGAAGTGAGGCCTGATGCGGAGGAAGGCCTCGCACACAATGATAAATGCCGAGATGTTGAGGACGAAATTTGGGGCTAGATCATGGAGATCTAGCCCGTAGTAGAACATGAGCCCGCGGACAAAGGTATGAAGTGGAAATCCCAGTCCATGGACGAAGTGGGCAAGAAATACGACCCTCTCATGGGGTTCCGGAGTTGGAGTGACCTGCCCTTCGTCCAGTAGCCAGTGCGCGATGTCTGCGGCCAAGTATCCGGCCACCCGGAGCTTCGCAATATGCTCTTCCTTCACGGTGGAAGCCACCCACTTGCCTCCTGCTCCGGACATGTTTGGCTGTGCGGAGAAGGCATGAACCAGGGCGCTGGAGCTCGATGGTGTGGGAATGGATAAGCAGAGAAGGAAGAAGGCGTGGGTGAAAATGGGGAATCCTTATCTCTTTATAGAGGCGACGAGAACGGTGCACCTCCCCACTTTCTCGTTGAGAATTGCTTACTTCCCGAGCGCCACGATTGATTGCGCGGTTGGGTTACCCATACCCGTATTGATGGCAATCACGTAATAAGGGGACATGATCTCTGCTGTGACAAGACGCGCCAAGGAAACCGCCTCGCAATATGCGCTATGGCTGGTTGTGGAGAAACGGTTCGAATAATGACCCGACCATAGTATCATGTCACTTTGTCTAAAGTTGTCAGCAGATTATATTGGTGAAATATCATTCTCTCTACGGTGGTATGTAAAGATCATCTTGCAAATCCGGACACGGTTTAAGTGTTCGATGATTACTTTGGACTATTCGGAGATGGAACCCGCCTTGCAATGCCAAAGACAAAACTGCGCGCCGAACTCATCGTCATTGAAGTCTGGTTCAGGGGCTAGTGAGGGAGTCCTGGATTAGGGGTATCCGGACAGCCGGACTATATACTTTGGCCGGACTGTGGGACCGTGAAGATACTGGACTCAAGACTCCGTCCCATGTCCGGATGGGACTCTCCTTTGCATGGAAGACAAGCTTGGCGATCCGGATATTATATTCCCTTCTTTGTAACCGACTCCATGTAAACCCTAGCCCTCTCCTGTGTCTATATAAACCGGAGAGTTTAGTCCTTAGAGGGACGATCACAATCATAATCATCATAGGCTAGATTCTAGGATTTAGCCTCTATGATATCATGGTAGATCAACTCTTGTAACACCCATATCATCAATATCAATCAAGCAGGAAGTAGGGTTTTACCTCCATCGAGAGGGCCCGAACCTGGGTAAACATTGTGTCCCTTGCCTCCTGTTACCACTAGCGTAAGACACATAGATCGGGACCCCCTACCCGAGATCCGCCGGTTTTGACACCGACAACGACGCCTTATGAACTGTGGTTTGGTAAGAAACCAAAGTTGTTGTTTCTTAAAATTTGGGGCTGTGATGCTTATATGAAAAGGCTTCAACCTGATAAGCTCCAACCCAAATCGGAGAAGTGCGTCTTCATAGGATACCCAAAGGAAACTGTTGGGTACACCTTCTATCATAGACCCGAAGGCAAAATCTTTGTTGCTAAGAATGGATCCTTTCTAGGGAAGGAGTTTCTCTCGAAAGAAGTGAGTGGGAGGAAAGTAGAACTTGATGAGGTAATTATACCTTCTCCCTTATTGGAAAGTAGTTCATCACATAAATCAGTTCCAGTGATTCCTAACCAATTAGTGAGGAAGTTAATGATGATGATCATGAAACTTCAGATCAAGTTACTACCGAACCTTGTAGGTCTTCCAGAGTAAGGTCCGCGCCAGAGTGGTACGGTAATCCTGTTCTGGAAGTCATGTTACTAGACCATGATGAACCTATGAACTATGAGGAAGCGATGATGAGCCCAGATTCCGCGAAATGGCTTGAGCCCATGAAATCTGAGATGGGAGCCATGTATGAGAACAAAGTGTGGACTTTGGTGGACTTTCCCGATGATCGGCAAGCCATAGAAAATAAATGGATCTTTAAGAAGAAGACCGACGCAGATGGTAATGTTACTATTTACAAAGCTCGACTTGTTGCAAAAGGTTTTTGACAAGTTCAAGGAGTTGACTACGATGAGACTTTCTCACTCGTAGCGATGCTTAAGTCTGTCTGAATCATGTTAGCGATTGCCGCATTTTATGATTATGAAATTTGGCAGATGGATGTCAAAACTGCATTCCTGAATGGATTTCTGGAAGAAGAGTTGTATATGATGCAACTAGAAGGTTTTGTCGATCCAAAGAGCGCTAACAAAGTGTGCAATCTCCAGCGATCCATTTATGGACTGGTGCAAGCCTCTCGGAGTTGGAATAAGCACTTTGATAGTGTGATCAAAGCATATGGTTTTATACAGACTTTTGGAGAAGCCTGTATTTACAAGAAAGTGAGTGGGAGCTCAGAGCATTTCTAATATTATATGTGGATGACATATTGTTGACTGGAAATGATATAGAATTTCTGGATAGCATAAAGGGATACATGAATAAGAGTTTTTCTCTGAAAGACCTCAGAGAAGCTGCTTACATATTGGGCATCAAGATCTATAGAGATAGATCAAGACACTTAATTGGACTTTCACAAAGCACATACCTTGATAAAGTTTGAAGAAATTCAAAATGGATTAGTCAAAGAAAGGGTTCTTGCCTGTGTTACAAGGTGTGAAGTTGAGTCAGACTTAATGCCCGACCACTGCAAAATATAGAGAGAAAATGAAGGTCATTCCCTATGCTTCAGCCATAGGTTCTATCATGTATGCAATGTTGTGTACCAGACCTGATGTGTGCCTTGCTATAAGCACAGTAGGGAGGTACCAAAGTAATCCCGGAGTGGAGCACTGGACAGCGGTCAAGAACATCCTGAAATACCTGAAGAGGACTAAGGATATGTTTCTTGTTTATGGAGTTGATAAAGAGCTCGTCGTAAACGGTTACGTCGATGCAAGTAAACTGATCCGGATGACTGTAAGTCGCAAATCGGATACGTATTTTTATTGAATGGAGGAGCTATCAGTTGGTGCAGTTCCAAGCAGAGCGTCGTGGCAGGATCTATGTGTGAAGCGGAGTACATTCTGCTTCGGAAGCAGCAAATGAAGGAGTTTGGATGAAGGAGTTCATATCCGATCTAGGTGTCATACCTAGTGCATCGGGTCCAATGAAAATCTTTTTCGACAATACTGGTGCAATTGCCTTGGCAAAGGAATCCAGATTTCACAAGAGAACCAAGCACATCAAGAGATGCTTCAATTCCATCCGTCATCAAGTGTCGGAGGGGGACATAGAGATTTGCAAGATACACATGGATCTGAATGTTGCAGACCCGTTGACTAAGCCTCTTCCACGAGAAAAACATGATCAGCACCAAAGCTCCATGGGTGTTAGAATCATTACTATGTAATCTAGATTATTGACTCTAGTGCAAGTGGGAGACTGAAGAAAATATGCCCTAGAGGCAATAATAAAGTTATTGTTTATTTCCTTATTTCATGATAAATGTTTATTATTCATGCTAGAATTGTATTAACCGAAAACTTAGTACATGTGTGAATACATAGACAAAACATATTGTCCCTAGTATGCCTCTACTTGACTAGCTCTTAATCAAAGATGGTTATGTTTCCTAACCATAGACATGTGTTACCATTTGATGAACGGGGTCACATCATTAGGAGAATGATGTGGTGGACATGACCCATCCGTTAGCTTAGCATTATGATCGTGACAGTTTCATTGCTAACGCTTTCTTCATGACTTATACAAGCTCCTTAGACTATGAGATTATGCAACTCGCGAATACCGGAGGAACACTTTGTGTGCTACCAAATGTCAGAACGTAAATGGGTGATTATAAAGGTGATCTACAGGTGTCTCCGAAGGTGTTTGTTGGGTTGGCATAGATCGAGATTAGGATTTGTCACTCCATGTTTGGGAGAGGTATCTCTGGGCCCTCTCGGTAATACACATCACTATAAGCCTTGCAAGCATTGTGACTAATGAGTTAGTTGCGGGATGAAGTATTATGGAACGAGTAAAGAGACTTTCCGGTAACGAGATTGAACTATGTATGATGATACCGACGATCGAATCTCGGGCAAGTAACATACCGATGACAAAGGGAATAACGTATGTTGTTATGTGGTTTGACCGATAAAGATCTTCGTAGAATATGTAGGAACCAATATGAGCATCCAGGTTCCGCTATTGGTTATTGATCAGAGATGTGTCTCGGTCATGTCTACATAGTTCTCGAACCCGTAGGGTCCGCACGCTTAACGTTCGATGATGATTGGTATTATGAGTTTATGTGATTTGATGTACCGAAGGTTATTCGGAGTCCCGGATGAGATCATAGACATGACAAAGAGTCTCAAAATGGTCGAGACATAAAGATTGATATATTGGACAGCTATGTTCATACAGCGGAAGTGTTCCGGAGAAGTTTCAGATAAAATCGGAGTACCGGAGGGTTACCGGAACCCCCGGGGGATTAATGTGCCTTAGTGGGCCTTAGTTGAGAAGAGAGAGGGCTGGCCAGAGGTGGCGCCCCCCTTGCCCAGTCCAAATTGGATAAGGGAAGGGGGGCGCCCCCCTCTCCTTCCTTCTCTTCTCTCCTCTTTCTCTTCTTCTCCTTCTTGGACTAGGAAAGGGTGTCGTGGGATTTCTGTGGGAGCACGAACACCTATGGGGCAGGGAGCCCCTTCTTGTCCGGTAAGGGAGCGGGGGGCGCACGCAGAACAGATCGAGGCGAGCGCACGCGGGGGATTTTTACCCAGCTTCGGAGCTCTCCGGAGAGATAAAACTCCTACTGCTGCTTTGTGTTTGTATTCGTTCTTGCTCGAGAGCGTGAGCGTGTTGTGGTGTTGAATGTGTCGAATGAACCGAACTGCGGAACCCTTTCTACGTGCGCATGGGCCTCCCTTTTATAGTCTAAGGAGGTCACCGACAGGTGGCAGCGTAAAAAGAGGGGTAGAAAGGTAAAAACGCAGGTTGGTACAACTGCTAACAAAGGTCCCTACCTAACTCGACGGGGGGACAAGGGCATTTAATGGCCGTCCGGTCGCCCTAACAAAGGCAAGGAAGCGACCGTTAGGGCGCCACCGATCGCCACGATGGCCTCCTTGTCGCCTTCGCTACACCAAGCCTTTGCATAGCTGCACAAATACCACCACGTGCTCCCGAGATGGTCCCGGGCGACACGCCGCTGGATGCTTGGAGCTTGGGTGCAGAGTGGTAGCCTTGCCGCAAGCGCCTTTGCCGCGCCGCCGCCTTGTCGCATCGAGAAGCTTGTCGCCGCCGTAACTTGTTCCGGACGCCGGGCGCCGCGGCAAGTTCTCTGAAGCGCCTTTGTTATCTTCCCGCAAGCTCCTCTTGCCGGGTCTTTATCCTTCCCGCAAGCTCCTCTTGCCGGGGTTTGTCCTCCCGCAAAACTCCTCTTGCCGGGCCTTGCTTTTCGATTAATACTTTGTTCTTGAATGGCAGTAAATAGGAATGACGGAGGATCTTGGCGGGCGCCCGCAAGCCTTTACAGGGGTGTCATGATCGCCCGTAGACAAGTTCGGGGTACTAAGGTACCCCTACTTTAGTACACCGACAGGAGCCAGGCCCACAAGATTGCACATGAGGGGCTATGGAATCAATGGCACGCGAGTCCACGTTGTATTCCCAGCCCCCGATGTGATGTATCTTGATCGTGGGTGGAAGACGTTCGCTCGCATCCACAGCTTGACGGCGGGGTTTACCCTCCATTTTAAGTTAATGGAGGGCGACCTTCTCTCCGTCAAGGTCTTCGGGGACTCCGGCATTCGAGCGAGGTGCTGCATGGATAGCTCCTCCGACAGCGAGGATTCCTCCTCGAGCGAGAGTGACGAGGAGGAGAGCGACAACAACGATGAGGGTAGCGGGCAGCAGGATGACGGGTCCGACTAGGTGTCGGGCGCCGCTTCGTGTGCCACCGGCGACCCCATCATCCGTGTCGCCGGCGCCTTGAACTCCCCGGGGTCATCTCCTTGGGCGGCTGGCGTAGGGAGGCTGCGGAAGAGGAAGAGGGTTGGCGGCAAGGCCGTCAAGTCGGAGTATGAGGGCTTGGTGCCCTCGACAGCGTGCTGACGTCCTGCCGCCCCGTCTTCGAGCTCTGCTTCCGGCGCCGCAATCACCATTCAGCCACCAGAGGTTCCCGGGATGTTCTCTTGGTGTCTTCTGGCACCCGTAGCTCGCCTAGGCGCCCCTTTTGCCCTCTTCGCCTCCTTAACCTACCTCCTGAAAAGAGGGACAGGAGAAGGGATTACGGGCATCTTATCTTTTCAATTTGTAAGCCTTCGGGCCTTAGCTAAAGCTTGTATTCCTCTCTTTCATGTTTTTCATCCTCTATGGACTTGTACTGGAATGGGATGTTTTTTGAATGAAAAGGGGAATGCTCGCCGGGTTATATCCTTTACTTGATTCTATGCCTTGTATGTTCTTACCCTGCGCTTTGAGGAACTTGCGGCGCAAGCACACTTCTGAGAAAAGCGGAACATCAGAGCATCCGGCGGTGTTGCTTCCGAAGAAACCTTGTCGGGCTAGTTGCGGCGCACTTGTATTGTTGAGCGGAAAAACAAATCAAGGGCACAACTTAGCCGCGAGTCGATTCCTCCGCGCACAGGTTTCTCATACAAGGCATGCACGTTCAAGGACGCGGCTTCGCATTCCCCAGTCCATAAGAGGATGCATGACGAGGGATGTAAAACTTATCCGATATCGCAGCCCCTGGCAACTCTGGCTTGCTGGGGATGAATCTTGGTATTCGCAGCTCTCAAAGAACACCGCTCGCGGGACCAGTGTGGCGCGCCTTTTTTGTTCTTGCCGCTGCTAGATGCGTCATATGAATAATCTCTTAGAGCGCGGCAAGTTATTTACTGTAATATATATCTTTATCCTGGGCACTGCTTGCTACGTCATCTCCTTTACTTGATTCCATGCCTTGTATGTTCTTACCCCGCGCTTTGAGGGAACTTGCGGCGCAAGCACACTTGTCTGAGTGCGGAACATCAGCAGTTCATTGGCAAGGTGTTGCCTCCGCTAGAAACCTTGTTTCGGGCTAGTTGCAAAAGACTTGTATTGTTGAGCGGACTCGAAAACAAATCAAGGGCGCAACTTAGCCATGAGTCGATTCCTCCTTACAGTGTTTTCCATACAAGGCACGGTCGTTCAAGGAGTGTAACGCGGCTTCGCATTCCCCAGCCCATAAGAGGATGCATGATGAGGAACGAAAAGACTTATCTGGCATCGCAGCCCCCGGCGACCCTGGCTTGCCGCGGAGGAATCTTGGTACTCGCAGCCCCCAGCAATGCTGGTTTGCCGGGGCCCAGGTGCCGGTGCGCCCTTCTGCTCCTTCCTTGTAGCTGTTATTTTAGTTATGAGAGCAACTTAGTCAGTGCCGCAATAAGTTACTTTTGTAATGTAACTTTATCTTGGGCAATGCTATGTTATATCTTTTACTTGACTCCATCCCTTGCATGTTTTTATCCTTAGGCTTTTAGGGAACTTGCCGGTGCAAACACACTTGCCGAAAAGTCGGAACATCAGCAGCCGGCCGGGCGTGTTGCCCGGCAAGAAACCTTGTCGGGCTAGTTGCGCGTAGCGCTTTCATTGTTGAGCGGACTCAAAACAAAGTTAAGGGCGAACGTAGCCATGAGCCGGTTCCTCCGTGTACAGGTTTTTCATACAAGGCACAGGCGCTCAAGGAATATAACATAAACATTTAAAAACGACTGTGCACTACGCCAAATTTTGGGCAACTTAGCTTTTACATCATCCGTGTTCCGCAAGGCTGCACTTCTTCCTTGATTCCCCCCGTATGTTTTCACCCTTACGCTTTTAGGGAACTTGCGGTGCAAACACACTTGCCGAAAGTCTTGGAACATCAAGAGTCTGGCTGGATGTTGCCTCCGGCAAGAAACCTCGTCGGGCTAGTTGCAGCGCGCTTTCATTGTTGAGCGGACTCGAAACAGATCAAGGGCGCAACGTAGCCGTGAGCCAGTCCCTCCGCGCACAGGTTCTCCATACAAAGAACGGTCTTTCAAGGAATATAACTCAAAAATTTGAAACTGACTTCTCTCTTTGCTCTACTTGCCGGTGGAGCTCTATGGCACGTCCTCGACGGCAGCGCAGCACTCCAGAGAGGTGCGCTTGCCGGAGTGGGCACCAGAGCTGTTCTTGCTGGATTTAGTCTTTGGTGAAACTGTCTTTGCCTTCTTGCACTTGCCGGTGGAGCTCGATGGTGCGTCCTCGACGGCAGCGCAGCACTCCGAAGAGGTGCGCTTGCCGGAGTGGGCACCAGAGCTACGCTTGCCGGACTTAGTCTTCTTCTTCTTCCCCCCGGGAGCTTCAGCGGCAAGTGGGTTGTGCTCTGCTGTGGCTGCTGCTTCCCGGTAAATCTTGTCGGTATAGATAAGTGCATCCTTCGTGTCGCCTTGGACAGAAATGACACTTATCGGACCAGGCATCTTGAGCACATTGTAGGCATAGTGAGAGGCTGCCATGAACTTGGCAAGTGCTGGACGGCCGAGTATCCCATTGTAGGGCAATGGGAAATCAGCAACGTCAAATGTGACTCTCTCTGTCCTGAAATTCAGCTCGCTGCCAAACGCATCGGGCAGTGATCTTCCCTTCGCTTGCTCCTTCCCGGATTGATTCCTTGAAGGCACCAGCCTTTTTCGAGCTCATTGTCGGGATCTGGAGCTTCTTGATCGCGGAGGAGATGAGATTCAGGCCGCCCCGCCGTCAACCAACATCTTTGTGACCTTGAGGTTGTGGATGGTTGGCGAAACCAACATCGGCAAGCACCCGACCACAAAGTGATGCGATCGGGGTGATCCTCAACGCCAAAGACAATGGGCGTCTTGGACCACTTGAGGGCTTGCACGATTCGACCGATGGTTCGCTGCATTTACCTCCCGCACCCACTGTTTGAGTTGACGGTGCGAGGTGTGCAGAGAAGCACCGCCGTCAACGCACAAAACCTCCATTGCCTTCTGAAACTCTTGCTCGTCGGTTTCATCCTCATCCATCTCATCATCCTCATCTTCTTCTTCATCCTTGTCGCGGCCACGGGGAGGTCTATCTCCTTGCCGCTGCTTGGCCTTGTCACGCGCCCTCCTGGGCGGGAAGCTTTTGCGGATCCTCCGCCACCTTCGGGCCTTCTCCTTGTCGCGCGCTCATATTCAGCTCTCAGTAGCTCGCCATCTGCTCGACTTTCTTGCATGCTTGGAGGTCATGGCCCTTGGTGCGATGGATCTTGCAATACTACTTGCCGGAGCTGTCTCGCTTGTCGCCGCCACCACAGCCTCGCCGAGTCGCCACTTTGGCCTTGTCGAGCCGCCCCATTGCCGGACTGCTCAATAACTAGCACATCCTTAGCTTTCCTCTTCGTTATTTCGCCTCCGGTTCCTCTTGCCGGAAAGGCGCCCTCACCGCCGATCCTTCGCTCCTACATTCTCTCCGGAGTTTCTCCCCTCTTCAGCCCGAGCACACTTGTCGGCCAGAGCATAGAGCTCGCTGACATCTCTGATCTTGCACATCGCCATCTCCTCCCTCATCCTGCGGTTACGCACGTTCTGATGGAACACACTAATAACTGCGGCAGGGTGTACGTTTGGGATGTTGCGCTGCACCCGGCTGAATCTTCAGATGTACTTGCGCAGGTTCTCCTTCCTTCCGGGCAAGCAATGAAGATCGCTTTCTCGGCCATGGGGCTTGTGGTCACCGTGAAGGCGCCGACAAACTGATGGCACAGGTCCGCCACGAAGAGATGGAGCCGTCCGGCAAGTGCATGAGCCAAGATCTGACGTTGGGCTTGAGTACCAGCAGGAAGTAGTTGGCGAGGATCTTCGCCGCGCTTCGCAGCCTCGCACCGCGATGGTGTAGACGCCGAGGAACTCCGACAGTGTATCCTACCATCGCACTTCTCGCACGCTCGCTTGAAGTTCTTGGTGCTGGGCCATCGACTTGCCGCAGCTCACGAGTGAACGCAGGGCAACCTACACAGACTGCAAGTCGCTGGTTCTTCGGGCGCATGCAAATCGACAAGGTGGGCCAAGGCTGGTCGGATTGACGTCGCGCTTCCCGACGCCTTCGATGCGTGTTCGAGCGTATTCGTGTCGTCGTTCTTGGATGACTTGGCGTTGATCGCGGCGGATTCGCGGGTCCGACGACGCAGTGGAGTCGGCGTCGAGGTTGGCCCGGCGAGTCGGCGATCTCGGCCTTCGGGGCGGGGAGTGCATGGTGGTGGCACCCCTAGCAGTCTTGTCGGCGTCGGCTTGCACCTGGGCGTCTTGCCAGGGCTTCGATGCGCTCGGTTGCCGGGGCTTGTCGCCGTTGGCGAAGCCAATGAGGCTATAATGGCCATCCTCCGCCGCCAATCTTGTGTGGCGCCGAGGGTAATCTAGAAGCAGCTGGGCCGGGCTCGCCGCTTCTCTCGAGTCTTAGGTGGCGGCGGCGACGAAGCGGCGCGAGGAGCGGATGTGCTCGGGCTCCCAATCGATTGGAAGGAGCAGCACCGTCCGGGCGATCAAGACTCACTCGCGCCAAAGATGTTTGGCGCACGCTGTTCTTGAACGTCCCGCGACCCACCAGCTTTGACTTGCTCCAACGCGAGCACGGTGCTAGGAGCACCAGGGTGTTGTCAACCCTGCACCTCCTGGGAAGGGCGTGGTGTCTATACGGTTGCCGACGCTTGCGGGGCCTTGTTTTTGGACCTGGTGACGACGGTGGTGGAATCGATGTAGACGGAGCGGCCACCTCCGAAGGCTTCTTCTTTGGTGGCATGTTGATGCAGATGCTGATGTAGCGCGCGCAGACGCTGGATCAGATACGCACGACCTCGACGCCCCCCTACCTGGCGTGCCAAAGATGTCATGGGATTTCTGTGGGAGCACGAACACCTATGGGGCAGGGAGCCCCTTCTTGTCCGGCAAGGGAGCGGGGGGCGCACGCAGAGCAGATCGAGGCGAGCGCACGCGGGGGATTTTTACCCAGCTTCGGAGCTCTCCGGAGAGATAAAACTCCTACTGCTGCTTTGTGTTTGTATTCGTTCTTGCTCGAGAGCGTGAGCGTGTTGTGGTGTTGAATGTGTCGAATGAACCGAACTGCGGAACCCTTTCTACGTGCGCATGGGCCTCCCTTTTATAGTCTAAGGGGGTCACCGACAGGTGGCAGCGTAAAAAGAGGGGTAGAAAGGTAAAAATGCAGGTTGGTACAATCGCTATTAACAAATGTCCCCTACCTAACTCGACGGCAGGGGGACAAGGGCATTTAATGCCCGTCCGGCCGCCCTAACAAAGGCAAGGAAGCGACCGTTAGGGCACCACCGATCGCCACGATGGCCTCCTTGTCGCCTTCGCTACACTCGCGACCAAGATAGCTGCACAAATACCACCACGTGCTCCGAGATGGTCCCGGGCGACACGCCGCTGGATGCGCTGGAGCTTGGGTGCAGAGTGGTAGCCTTGCCGCGCAAGCGCCTTTGTCATGCCGTCGCCTTGTCGTGATCGCAAGCTTGTCGCCGCCGTAACTTGTTGGGACCTTGGGCGAGCGGCAAGTTCTCTGAAGCGCCTTGGTTGGCCTTCCCGGCAAGCTCCTCTTGCCGGGGTCTTTATCCTTCCCGGCAAGCTCCTCTTGCCGGGGCCTTGTCCCTCCCGGCAAAACACCTCTTGCCGGGGCCTTGCTTTCTCAGTTAATACTTTGTTCTTGAATGGCAGTAAATAAGAATGACAGAGGATCTTGGCGAGCGCCCGGCAAGCCTTCCCGCGGGGTGCTGCGACTGCCTGTGCACAAGTTCGGGGTACTAAGGTACCCCTACTTTAGTACACCGACAAAGGGGGAAACCTACTCCTACTAGGAGTAGGAATCCTCCCCCCTTTGGCGCACCCTCTATGGCCGGCCTCCTCCTCCTCCTTCCTTTATATACGGGGGAGGGGGGCACACCATAGACACACAAGTTGATCTTTTAGCCGTGTGCGGTGCCCCCTTCCACAGCTACACACCTCGGTCATATCGTCGTAGTGCTTAGGCGAAGCCTTGCGCCAGTAACTTCATCATCACCATTACCACAACATCATGCTGAAGGAACTCTCCCTCGGCCTCAGCTGGATCTAGAGTTCGAGGGATGTCACCGAGCTGAACGTGTGCAGATCGCAGAGGTGCCGTGCGTTTGGTACTTGATCGGTTGGATCGCGAAGACGTTCGACTACATCAACCACGTTAACTAAACACTTCTGCTTTCGGTCTACGAGGGTACGTGGACACCCCCCCTCATTGCTATGCATCACCTAGATAGATCTTGCGTGATCGTAGGATTTTTTTTTGAAATTACTGTGTTCCCCAACATTTACCACATATGTCACGTGGTGGGACTCGTGCGTGTATATATAACAGAAGGGGTTACAAGGGCCGGTTCGGGTTGTGTACGAGTATTTGATCCCTACGACAGCTATACAAGAGATAGACAACTATACAAGAGATATGATCAAATATGTACAACATCCTAACCAGAATACAACAACTGCTCAACAAACTACAATGTGGTACACACATGAAATACATAGTTATTTCAACATCCCCTCTCAATCAGAACTCGTCTAAGTTAAAATTGTGCCGAAAAGCTTCTTGTTGCCGTAGTGTACGGGCCTTAGTAAACTCATCCACAACTTGATCTTGTGCGGGTATAAACCTAATATTAAGCAAATTATTCGCTACTCTTTCTTTGACAAAATGATTATCAACTTCAATATGTTTGGTTCGACATGAAGCACGGATTTGCTGACAGATAAGTGGCACCAAGATTATCACACCATAAAGCCATTGTCTGTTATTGACTAATACCAAGTTCGTGTAACATAGATTATATCTAAATTACTTCTGTTGTTGCATTTGCAAGAGACTTGTACTCTATCTCAGTGATGGACCTTGATACTATAAGTTATTTTCTTGCACTCCAAGAGAAAATGTTACACTTAAAAATCTGGCAAAACCTCGAGTGACACTAGTAGAAAACAAGGCTTTGGTCCAGGTGAGGGAGTCCTGGATTAGGGGATATCCGGACAGCCGGACTATATGCTTTGGCCGGACTGTTGGAGCGTGAAGATACAAGACTCAAGACTCCGTTCCGTGTCCGGATGGGACTCTCCTTTGCGTGGAAGACAAGCTTGGCGATCCGGATATTATATTTCCTTCTTTGTAACCGACTCCATGTAAACCCTAGCCCTCTCCGGTGTCTATATAAACCAGAGAGTTTAGCCCTTAGAGGGACGATCACAATCATAATCATCATAGGCTAGCTTCTAGGGTTTAGCCTCTACGATCTCGTGGTAGATCAACTCTTGTAACACCCATATCATCAATATCAATCAGCAGGAAGTAGGGTTTTACTTCCATCGAGAGGGCCCGAACCTGGGTAAACATTATGTCCCTTGCCTCCTGTTACCATTAGTCTAAGACGCACAGATCAGGACCCCCTACCTGAGATCCGCCGGTTTTGACACTGACATTGGTGCTTTCATTGAGAGTTCCTCTGTGTCGTCGCTGCAAGGCTCGATGGCCCGTGTCGTTGTCAAGGACAACATCACCCTAGGGCAGCGCTGGCTGTAGGCCAAACTCTCTGACTAGGCGGCTTCATCATGGCCGCCCAATCGGCTTTCGCGTCGACGATGACCTCTCGAGTCATCACGAATAGCCTCCACGTCAATTCAGAACTCGCCGAACAGATGGATCCAATGGAGCTCTCCTCCCTTAATGAGCTCGTGGATCGCATCGCTACTTTGGGATTCGCCACAGACTTGACCAGATTGGGCTTAAACCCGACCAAAGGGATATTAAATCCCCGCCGGTCACTCACAAGATAGCGGTAGTGGAGGAGCCACATACGGATTATCCCTCTATTTTGAGGACGAATTATGTCCGTATCACCAAGCTCCTCGAACCGACACCCGCCAAGGGAAGACATGCCCTGCACTCGGACTTACAATCGGTATCTCGACCGAAAAGTTGGGCAAGACTCGATCCCGAGCTGTCAAGCCCGAAGCTCCCCGCCCTGTATGCTAGATTGATCGTAACCAGATTCAGCTACACCCACCCACCCGGACTTAAACTGTCTCTCCCATATCAGACAAGAGCCCCAAGAGACAGTACATCGCTACTGGGCTAGATTCCTCCTTGTGCTAAATAAGGTCAAGGACTGTCGTGCGGAGGACGCAGTCTCACTTTTCTGCAAAAACTGCACGAACAAAGGAATCCTTAGTGCTATAAGTTGACGTGACATAGTACACTTTGCTGACTTGGCAACCATAGTACAGAAGTACTGTGCGATGGAAAGCGCCTGGAAAACCCAAACAGAATTTTGGGATAGTCCGGCTCTCACTAAAACCTTTGCCCGAGCTAAACGGGTGAACTCTCATAAGTCAGCCGATCCAATCAACAAGAAACCAAAGCCCTCCCCAGGGCGTGGAACCGTGTTGGAAGAATGGCTCAATGGTCCATGTAAACTCCACAGCACGCCGGATACTACACCAACACATAGCCTTAGAGCATGTTGGATACTCCGGCAGGTAGCAAAAAGTGGCGAGGATCTTCTTGTAAGACATAAAGCAAAACAACATCCCGCCAAAGAAAACAATACGGTACTTACAGTCTTCGAGACTTTCGCCTCAAACAACAGGCGCAAGCGAGCTCACCGAAGCTCCGCTGAACACTGCCACGTGGCAAAAATAAATCCGTGGAACAACACTGCTATAACTTTCAGTGCCAGTGATGAACCTCAATTCCAGACAGTCCGTGCACCATCCGCTTTGGTCCTTAGCCCAATCGTGGACGGCCTTCGGCTCACTAAAGTACTCATGGACGGCGGAAGAGGATTAAACTTGATCTACGAAGAAACACTAAGCAAGATGGAAATTGATAAAAGCCGCATTGAGCAAAGCGGCACAACCTTCAGGGGAATCATCCCTAGTCAGGAAGCACGGTGTGCGGGAAAAATCACACTCGATGTGGTATTCAGCACGCTGGAGAATTACAGGTCCGAAGAAATCACATTCCAAGTGGCTCCTTTCAGCAGCGGATACCACGCCCTTTTAGGGCGGGACGCGTTTACAAGCTTTTAAGCTATACCCCATTACGGGTACCTGAAGCTTAAAATGCCCGGACCCAATGGAATCATCACTCTAGCAAGTGATCCGGACGTCGCACTTCGCGCCGAAAACAAAACCGCAACACTAGCCCTGGAAGCATTATCCGAAGCCCTAGCAGCCGAAGAACTAACAACGCTGCGTGCCGCCGTGGACAGGGATGACGTGATACTTGACAAGCGACCCAATTCCACCTCATTCAAACCCGCAGACGAGATAGTCAAATTCCAGGTCCACCCAACAGACCCCACAAAGACAGCTTCCATCGGGACACAGTTGAGCCCCACAGTGGACGCCGCACTACGAGAATTCCTACACGAGAATTGGGACATCTTCGCCTGGCACCCTTCGGACATGCCGGGCATCCCACGCAGACTCGCCGAACACAGCCTCAATATATCGAAGGATACAAGCTCGTCAAATGACTCTTAGGCGCTTCTCGAGCCCAAGCGGCAGCCATGGGGGAAGAGCTAGCCAAGCTACCGAGGCCGGATTCATCAGAGATATCAAGCATCCGGATTGGCTGGCAAATCTGGTAATGGTACGAAAGAAGGACAAATCCTGGCGCCTATGTGTCGACTTCAAAGACCTTAACAAGGCTTGCCCCAAGGACCCCTTCCCCCTCCCTCGCATCGACCAAATCATCGACGCCACCGCAGGACACGACTCACTGTGTTTTCTCGACGCATATTCTGGATACCACCAAATAAAGATGGCAGAATCCGACCAAGCTGCAACAGCTTTCATAACGCCATATGGTCCTTTCTGCTTCAACACTATGCCTTTCGGGCTTAAAAATGCCGGCGCAACCTATCAACGCATGATTCAAACATGCCTGGAAAAGAAAATCGGCAAAATAGTGGAGGCATATGTGGACGACGTGGTCATAAAAACAAGACACGTCGAAACCCTCATAAACGACTTGAGGCTTACATTCGATAACCTCTGAACATACGACATCAAGGTGAACCCGGAAAAATGTGTTTTCGGCGTCCCCTCTGGGAAACTGCTTGGCTTCATTATTTCCAATAGAGGAATTGAAGTGAATCCGGCAAAAATCCGAGCTCTATCGCAGTTGGCTATACCAACAGACCTCAAGCATATCCAGAAACTAGTTGGATGCATGGCTGCCTTAAGCCGCTTTATCTGCCGGTTAGGAGAAAAGGCATGACCTCTATACCGCCTTCTTCGGCGCACCAAACACTTCGTGTGGACGGATGCGGCCGCGGCCGGACTGGACGAAATAAAGGCCTTACTGGCTAGTAATCCAGTCCTAACAACGCCAAATACTAGCGAACCTATGCTATTGTACATAACTGCAACACATCAAGTTGTAAGCGCAGTGCTCGTCGTCGAACAAGGGGTTGACGGATACAAATTCCTGCTCCAGAAGCCGGTATATTACGTATCCACGGTCCTTACCCCATGCAAACCCTGATACCCACGCTATCAAAAGATAGCATACACGGTCTTCATGGCATCCCGGAAGCTACGACACTACTTTCAAGAGTGTTCGATTACGGTGGCCTCCGAAGTACCGCTCAACGACATAATAAATAACCGCGACGCTACGGGCCGGCTTGCTAAATGGGCCATCGAGCTCCTTCCGTTCGACATAACATACAAGCCACGACGGGGCATCAAGTCGCAAGTACTGGCTGACTTTGTCGCCGAATGGACAGAAGCCGAACTCCCTAAGGAGTACGACGCGTACTCTAACTGGATCATGCACTTCGACGGCTCTAAAATGCTGGCTGGATTGGGAGCAGGTGTAGTCCTGACGTCTCCCACCGGAGACACGGTCCAATACGTACTCCAAATATTATACACAGACTCCAACAATGCAGCCGAATACGAGGCTCTATTGCACGGTCTTCGGATGGCAGTCTCTATTGGCATTCAACGCCTGGAGGTGCGCGGGGATTCATGTCACGCCCAAGATGCGACCCTATCCTAAAGGAACTCAAAGGTCCCACCAAGGATAGAAGTGCATCTTGAAGACGCTTTTGCAAGGTGGATATCATTACATCAACATAACATAATAGTGGGGATACATCCGATACATACAATGTCACATGAATACAACAATACAACATACAAGAACAACATCCGACTACGGATGAATCATAAACAGAAACTCAAACAATATCCACCCCGCTAGCCCAAAGCTGCCGACCGAACCTATTCCCCGATCAAGAAGCGTAAGAAGAAACTCCAAAACAAGCAACATCGCTCTCTGGCCATGATCATCGCATAACCTGTACCTGCAACTGTTGTTGTAGTAATCTATGAGCCACGAGGACTCAGCAATCCCATTACCATGGGTATCAAGACTAGCAAAGCTTAATGGGAAAGGAAGGGGGTAATGTGGTGAGGTTGCAGCAGCGGCTAAGCAAGTATGGTGGCTAAACATACGCAAATAAGAGCAATGATCAAGAGGTGATCCTGAACTCCTACTTACGTCAATCATAACACAGAAACCGTGTTCACTTCCCGGACTCCGCCGAGAAGGGACCATCACGGCTACACACTCGGTTGATGCGTTTTAATTCGGATCTGGTGTCAAGTTATCTACAACTCGACATTAACAAATTCCCATCTGCCACATAACCGCGGCACGGCTCTCAAAAGTTTATACCTGCAGGGTGTCCCAACTTAGCCCATGACAAGCTCTCGCGATCAACGGCGAATAGACCTTCTCCCAGAAGACCCGATCAGTCTCGAATCCCGGTTTACAAGACATTTCGACAATGGTAAAACAAGACCAGCAAGACCGCCCGATGCGCCGACATCCCGATAGGAGCTGCACATATCTTGTTCTCAGGGCATCACCGGATGAGCACTCCGTACAACTAAAACCATACCTCAAGTTTCCCTGAGGGGGCGCTGCAAAGGACTCTAGTTCGGACCAACACTTAGACAAGCATTGGCCCGGGGGGGGGGCTATGATAAAGATGACCCTTGGGTTAATTACTCCCAATGGAAAGGTAGGTGGTGGTGAGGCAAATGGTAAAACCAAGGTTGGGCCTTGCTGGAGGAGTTTTATTCAAAGCGAACTGTCAGGGGGGTCCCATAAATCACCCGACCGTGTTAGGAACGCAAAATCCGGGAACATAACACCGGTATGACGGAAACTAGGGCGGCAAGAGTGGAACAAAACACCAGGCATAAGGCCGAGCCTTCCACCCTTTACCAAATATATAGATGCATTAATAATATAAGAGATATTGTGATATCCCAACCAAAATCCTGTCCACCATGGAGCAATCTTCAACTTCACCTGCAACTAGCAACGCTATAAGAAGGGCTGAGCAAAGCGGTAACATAGCCAAACAATGGTTTGCTAGGAAGGGTGTCAAAGGTTAGAGGTTCATGGCAATTTGGGAGGCTTGATGAGCAACAGATAGGTAACGCAACATAGCGATAGAACGAAGCAACTAGCATAGCAATTATAGTAGTGAGATCCAGGGTAGCGGTCATCTTGCCTGAAATCCCGCAAGGAAGAAGAACGAGTCCATGAAGGAGATGAAGCCACGAAGACGAACCAAGCGTAGACGAACGCATCCTCACGATCGCAACGAAACAAGAACTATCGAGAAGAAGCACACAATATAGTAAACACACCACACATGACAAGACATGATGCACAACAAAGCATGATGCATGACAAAGCTAGATGAGGCTACTCATGGCAAGGGATGATGCATACAAGAGCAACACATCAAAGCAAGTTTAAATGAGGCCGGAAACAACATATAACAATTCCGGTAAGTCCTCATATGAAAATTTCGAAATTGGTCCAGAACTGAATAAACCTTAAGTTCAAGTAGTTAAACAGCAAGTTAAGATGCACCAAGATGATCTACACAAAATTCTAGTCAAGTTACATATAAAGTTCATTAGATTCGGAGCTACGGCCTAGAAGATATGAGCAAAACAAGTTAAGCATGGCATTGATGCAAAATGCACCCAAACATCAAGCAAACACCTCAAAACAAGGATGCAACATGATAATATGAAGCTACATGCAAAAACAAGCAAGTTTCATATAGAGCACACACAAAACGGAGCAACGGTTCAACACACACACACACTATACAAGTCATAACAACAATCTGTCCATAACAGCAACTAGGCATCTTACAAGTGTCAAAACAATATGCTACAGCACCTCAACATAAGAACAAAAGGCATGAGCATGAAGTACAGGTAAATCATAACAAAACATGAACACTGAGATATCTCCAGAAACAACTAGAACATGCTCAAAAAGACATGGTAAGATTGCAAATAATAACAGTTTCAGACTTGGCAGAAATAACATCAGGTTGCAATGTTTAGAGCTATCAAATGACATGTTACAGGAACTTATAATGGCAAACAAAGGCATGGCATGATACTACTAAATGCATAGAACAAGAGTCTCTTACTGACCATGAGCAAAAAAGGCACAGAAAATATGATGGCACCCATGTAAACATGGCAAGTTATATTACAGATTTAAACATGGCATGAACAACAATAAGTAGGCATGTTGGTGAGCTTGAACCACTCACCACAGAGCAATACATGGCATGGCAAGGCAACCAACAGTAAGAAGACATGTTTGTGAAGCTAATCCTGGCAAGAGCAAGTTCATAGGGTGCATGGATCACTAGAAAAGCACATGGGAACTTGTGAACTTAATGTTAACAGGCTGATAGCAACATTATCAAGCAAATTTGGAGCAAGATATGAACAATCTACAGCAAGCTATAAATGCAACCAGGGGCATGAATGGATAGGGCATAACATGTAGATCAAAACAAGTTTATAGAACATCTCCAGATTATGCATAGAATGATTAGTAGCAACATGTTTATATAGCATCACGAAATAACAGATTCAGCCTAGCAAAACAGTAACAGCAAGTACCCTACTTAGCAAGCTTGATGCACTCAGCACACAACTCACAAAAATGCATGGGTGGCACCACTGGAAAGATGGCATGGCATAGATCAAAACACATGTAGACATGAACCTCATAGGATGCACACATCAAACATGGCAAAAATGACAAATGAGCAAGTTATAACAGTTTCAGCACATTAACATCAACATGCACTCTTCCAACAGCATTTCGGGCATCAAGATGAGCTCAAATGAAAATGATGCAATGGAATGAAATGAAGTACTTGTCGAGACGAACAATTTGACATATTACACGCACGAAACGGAGCTAGGATGTAGAGATACAGCATGATGAACATGGCATGATAATGTATGAATATACGGGACAGTGCAAAACAGAGGGGTGGAAAGTCAACCTATCCGGATTTCAGATCTGGCATGGCGCGGATCCCGAGGATGGCCGGCTGGGCTCGCCGGAGAGGAGGACGGGGCGGCCGGAGAAGGACGCCGGAGAGGGCCGGGGCGCCGGGGCAAGGCGGATCCGGTCGGCCCCGACCCGGATCCGGTCGCGGGAGGCGCGGCGCGGGAGGCGACTGGCGAGGCGAGGCAGCAGGGCGGCGGCGGCTCGCGGCGAGAGGCGGGCCGGAGCGGAGGGCGGCGGGTCGCGGCGGGAGGCGCGGCTCGGGCGGCACTGCTCGGGCGCGCGGAGGCGTGGATCGCGGAGGCGGCGGCACGGAGGCGCTGGGCGGCGCCGGAGATGAGGAGGCGGCGGCGAACGGCGAACACCGGCGAGGCGGGAGGCGGCGGCGGCGAGGACGGTCGCCGGGCGGCGGGTCGGGCATCGAGGCGCTGGCGGCGCCAGGCGGGCTCTGGCAGGTTCGCGATGGGCTCCGAGGCCGGGCGGCGGGAGAGCAGCGGCGCGCCACGTGGCATGAAGCGATTCGTCCGGTGGCGCGGGCGGACGTGTCCGGCGGCTGGAGGAGGAAGAGGCTAGGGTTAGGGTAGGATTTGGCCGCGAATTTCGGGGGAGGGGCTAGTTTTATAGGTAGAGGGAGCTAGGAGAGTCCAAATGAGGAGCGGTTTTCGGCCACGCGATCGTGATCAAACGACCGAGAGCATGGAGGAGAGTTAGATGGGTTTTGGCCACTGTGGAAGGTGTGTTGGGCTACACACAAAAGAAGGCTTTGCGGTTACCCGGTTAACCGTTGGAGTATCAAACGACCTCCAAATGGCACGAAACTTGACAGGCGGTCTACCGGTGGTGTACCAAGGCCGCTTGGCAAGACTCGGTCCATTCCGAGAACGTTTAACACCCGCTCACAACGAGAGACAAAAAGGGGACGCCGGAGGACATAGGAGTGCCGGATTGCAAAACGGACAACGGGGAAAATGCTCGGATGCATGAGACCAACACGTATGCAAAATGAGATGCACATGATGACATGATAAAATGCAACACGCAAGCAAAAGACATGGCAACGACGACGAATAACTGGCGGGCACCTGGCACATCGAATCCGGGGTGTTACAACACTCCTCCACTAACAAGAGATCTCGTCCCGAGATCTTAGGACCGAGACGGAAGGGAAAAAGGGATGAGGTGAGACAAGAACTCCAGAGAAGAAGCAAAGAATCGAGAGCACTCGAGAAGAAGAGAGGAACGACGAGAATGACAAGAATTGAAAGCTCATAGAATCAGATAGACTATGAAACCACTCGTTCTAACCGGAGTGGTTAGAATGAGAAAAGAAACGGATAAGACTGAAAGGATTTAGGCAGCACTTCGGCTGAAACATGGGGGAATAGAACACGAGCTTGAGAGGATGGAATGATACTTGATGAAGACATGACACAAAAATCTCCGGAAAGAATTGAAAGAGTTGAATGAAAGAACGGAGAAGAAAATGACACCTTGTGCCACGAATGAAATAGAAAGCAACCTCGGAAGAAAGGATTGAACGGAGTTGTAGAGAAAATCAACAATGAAAAGAATAAGCTTGTTGTGGACTTATAGATAACATCTCAAAATTATGAGGTGATCTCCGACCACAAACGGAAAAGATTGAATAGCTGAGAAGAACGAAGAAATGCAAAACTCCACTTCAAAAGAATACGGAGAATTAAATGCACTTCGAAAAGCAAAAAGGAAAGATACTTGAATTTCTTTGAGAAGAATCTTGATGAACACTTGAAGAATTAATGAAATAAATCATGACGAACCACCCTGGAGAACTCCGGTGACAAAAGGATGATGAGATAGAATTGAAAGATGAAAGAATAAGATTAAAACCTTGCGATGATTTAGATGGAGGTTCCGACAAGATGGCCGAGGAAATTTGAACTCCGGAAAAGAAAAGATGAAAACACTTGGAACTAGAATTTATTCATCAAGAACAAACTCCGAAGGAAGGGATTACTCACTTGGATGAAATAAGAATAAGATTTACGTTATGCTATCCTCACCAAATTAAATTGATGACAAGCAACGGATTTCGCATACTACTTATTCTTCTTGAAAAGGATTGAGAAATGACATATCGCAAACTTGAGAAGGTCTTCATGAACCACCGGTAGGATTGAAAAGAACGAATGGACTAATATGATAACGAAGGAAGTGAAATCTTGAACGATCCACCGTAAGAATTCAAAAATGACTGATGAAAGAGAATGAATCACCGGGAAGAATTAGAAGAACAAATAAGCTAGAGGGAATTTAGATGCAAAAGAACAAAGAGATCATGAGCTGATTAAAGAACACTTGAACGAAGCACCGGGATAAATAGAGAACGATAACTGGAATGATGGCCTCCGGTGAAAAGAAATAGAAATCAACTCTTGAAATACTCCAGATGGATGAAAAGAATTTGCATGACTTGAAACAATTTGATAGGATAACATCGAGCTAGCACCGTGAATCTCCGGGAGAACGGACAAGATTTAAGAGAAATCTTCTTCTTCGGTCTTCAAATGATGACGAGAAACATCACCAAAATTACTGAGGCACTCCGGGGGAACAAAAAGAAAAGAGGTTGAGCCAACAATGAAATGATTTGAAAGAGATCTTGGAGAAGGCAAGTGGCTGATGGGATCCATTCTTACGTCACACTTCGAAGGAATTTGAGAATAACTCCGGGAGAATTAGAAGATTCAGGTAAGATCCTGGGAAAAGACCTATGGGTTAGGGCCCACTAAAAGAAAACACCGTTGGAAAGGATGTTGAACAGATAGATGATGCACCGGAACAATTGAAATATTTGAATGAGGTGACCACCTCGAATTAATTGGAACACAGATGAATCTTCTGAGATATCTTGAGCACTCCGGAAGGATAAAGTGGCGAGGGCGAACAAGCAGATAGAACACTTGAGCTACGGAAAAGAATGTGATCAACCCAGAAAACTTGAATCGAATCCACCGGAAAAGAAAGGGATGAAGAATGATGAACAAGACGAGAATTCACCGGTTGAGATGATTGAGGGAAGACTGAAGAGGCTCCGAGCGAATGAAATAGATGGTCGAGAGAGAGTCAGACTCCGGGAAGAAAAAGGGTGGGAGGGCGGGAAAAACAAAGGCAACTTGGAATGGGAAACCGACTAATAACTTGAAGAGAAAACACCGGTTGAAATAATTGAGGGAAGAAAGAAAAGACTTCGCACGAGTAGGATGGATACTCGATTACGGACTCCGGTTCTAAAAAGAAGAACAGGGAGGGCGGGTGGGAAAGAAAACAACTGAGGATTGAACTCAAAGATGAAGAGGTTCGAGTCAACTTGACGAGAAATGCACCGGATCAAAAGAGCTGAGAACCAACGATCGGAAAACCAACTGCGAGATCCTAAAGAAAAATTTGAATGGGAAGAGGAGTAATTCAAAACACCTACGTCAAGATGCCTCACCAGAGCGACGAAGGGGCAGGAGTAAAAAGAATTCCTACTCTCCGATATAACTAGACTCCGAAAACAATTTTCTTCTAGACTCAACAACGGCCAAACTACACGATCAATCAAGGGGGCTCCTAGGGTCAGTCGAGGCTCTGATACCAACTTGTCACGCCCAAGATGCGACCCTATCCTAAAGGAACTCGAAGGTCCCACCAAGGATAGAAGCGCATCTTGAAGACGCTTTTGCAAGGTGGATATCATTACATCAACATAACATAATAGTGGGGATACATCCGATACATACAATGTCACATGAATACAACAATACAACATACAAGAACAGCATCTAACTACGGATGAATAATAAACAGAAACTCAAACAATATCCACCCTGCTAGCCCAGGCTGCCGACCTGGAACCTATTCCCTGATCGAAGAAGCAGAAGAAGAAACTCCAAAACAAGCAACATTGCTCTCGCGTCATGATCATCGCATAACCTATACCTGCAACTGTTGTTGTAGTAATCTGTGAGCCACGAGGACTCAGCAATCCCATTACCATGGGTATCAAGACTAGCAAAGCTTAATGGGAAAGGAAGGGGGTAATGTGGTGAGGTTGCAGCAGCGGCTAAGCAAGTATGGTGGCTAAACCTACGCAAATAAGAGCGAGAAGAGAAACAAAGGAACGGTCGTGAAGCTAGCAATGATCAAGAGGTGATCCTGAAATCCTACTTACGTCAATCATAACACAGAAACCGTGTTCACTTCCCGGACTCCGCCGAGAAGAGACCATCACGGCTACACACTCGGTTGATGCGTTTTAATTCGGATCTGGTGTCAAGTTATCTACAACTCGACATTAACAAATTCCCATCTGCCACATAACCACGGGCACGGCTCTCGAAAGTTTATACCCTGCAGGGGTGTCCCAACTTAGCCCATGACAAGCTCTTGCGATCAACGAAGGAATAGACCTTCTCCCAGGAAGACCCGATCAGTCTCGGAATCCCGGTTTACAAGACATTTCGACAATGGTAAAACAAGACCAGCAAGACCGCCCGATGCGCCGACATCCCGATAGGAGCTGCACATATCTCATTCTCAGGGCAACACCGGATGAGCACTCCATACAACTAAAACCAGACCTCAAGTTTCCCTGAGGGGGCACTGCAAAGGACTCTAGTTCGGACCAACACTTAGACAAGCATTGGCCCGGGGGGGGGGCTATGGTAAAGATGACCCTTGGGTTAATTACTCCCAAGGGAAAGGTAGGTGGTGGTGGGGCAAATGGTAAAACCAAGGTTGGGCCTTGCTGGAGGAGTTTTATTCAAAGCGAACTGTCAGGGGGGGTCCCATAAATCACCCGACCGCGTTAGGAACGCAAAATCCGGGAACATAACACCAGTATGACGGAAACTAGGGTGGCAAGAGTGGAACAAAACACCATGCATAAGGCCGAGCCTTCCACCCTTTACCAAATATATAGATGCATTAATAATATAAGAGATATTGTGATATCCCAACCAAAATCCTGTCCACCATGGAGCAATCTTCAACTTCACCTGCAACTAGCAACGCTATAAGAAGGGCTGAGCAAAGCGGTAACATAGCCAAACAATGGTTTGCTAGGAAGGGTGTCAAAGGTTAGAGGTTCATGGCAATTTGGGAGGCTTGATGAGCAACAGATAGGTAACGCAGCATAGCGATAGAACGAAGCAACTAGCATAGCAATGATAGTAGTGAGATCCAGGGTAGCGGTCATCTTGCCTGAAATCCCGCAAGGAAGAAGAACGAGTCCATGAAGGAGATGAAGCCACGAAGACGAACCAAGCGTAGACGAACGCATCCTCACGATCGCAACAAAACGAGAACTATCGAGAAGAAGCACACAATATAGTAAACACACCACACATGACAAGACATGATGCACAACAAAGCATGATGCATGACAAAGCTAGATGAGGCTACTCATGGCAAGGGATGATGCATACAAGAGCAACACATCAAAGCAAGTTTAAATGATGCCGGAAACAACATATAACAATTCCGGTAAGTCCTCATATGCAAATTTCGAAATTGGTCCAGAACTGAATAAACCTTAAGTTCAAGTAGTTAAACAGCAAGTTAAGATGCACCAAGATGATCTACACAAAATTCTAGTCAAGTTACACATAACGTTCATTAGATTCGGAGCTACGGCCTAGAAGATATGAGCAAAACAAGTTAAGCATGACATTGATGCAAAATGCACCCAAACATCAAGCAAACATCCTCAAAACAAGGATGCAACATGATAATATGAAGCTACATGCAAAAACAAGTAAGTTTCATATAGAGCACACTCAAAACGGAGCAACGGTTCAACACACACAAACACTATACAAGTCATAACAACAATCTGTCCATAACAGCAACTAGGCATCTTACAAGCATCAAAACAATATGCTACAACACCTCAACATAAGAACAAAAGGAATGAGCATGAAGTACAGGTAAAGCATAACAAAACATGAACACTGA
Organism: Aegilops speltoides; assembly: GCA_021437245.1. Taxonomy (NCBI): domain Eukaryota; kingdom Viridiplantae; phylum Streptophyta; class Magnoliopsida; order Poales; family Poaceae; genus Aegilops; species Aegilops speltoides. The sequence goes on from CM038142.1 coordinate 409,408,929, forward strand.
GCTATCTCCAGAAACAACTAGAACATGCTCAAAAAGACATGGTAAGATTGCAAATAATAACAGTTTCAGACTTGGCAGAAATAACATCAGGTTGCAATGTTTAGAGCTATAAAACGACATGTTACAGGAACTTATAATGGCAAACAAAGGCATGGCATGATACTACTAAATGCATAGAACAAGAGTCCCTTACTGACCATGAGCCAAAAAGGCACAGAAAATATGATGGCACCCATGTAAACATGGCAATTTATATTACAGATTTAAACATGGCAGGAACAACAATAAGTAGGCATGTTGGTGAGCTTGAACCACTCACCACAGAGCAATAAATGGCATGGCAAGACAACCAACAGTAAGAAGACATGTTTGTGAAGCTAATCATGGCAAGAGCAAGTTCATAGGGTGCATGGATCACTAGAAAAGCACATGGGAACTAGTGAACTTAATGTTAACAGGCTGATAGCAACATTATCAAGCAAATTTGGAGCAAGATATGTACAATCTACAGCAAGCTATAAATGCAACCAGTGGCATGAATGGATAGGGCATAACATGTAGATCAAAACATGTGTATAGAACATCTCCAGATTATGCATAGAATGATTAGTAGCAACATGTTTATATAGCATCACGAAATAACAGATTCAGCCTAGCAAAACAGTAACAGCAAGTACCCTACTTAGCAAGCTTGATGCACTCAGCACACAACTCACAAAAATTTGGCACCAATAGAAAGATGGCATGGCATAGATCAAAACACATGTAGACATCAACCTCATAGGATGCACACATCAAACATGGCAAAAATGACAAATGAGCAAGTTATAACAGTTTCAGCAGATTAACATCAACATGCACTCTTCCAACAGCATTTCGGGCATCAAGATGAGCTCAAATGAAAATGATGCAATGGAATAAAATGAAGTACTCGTCGAGGCGAACAATTTGACATATTACACGCACGAAACGGGGCTACGGATGCAGAGATACAGCATGATGAACATGGCATGATAATGTATGAATATACGGGACTTAGTGCAAAACGAAGGGGTGGAAAGTCAACCTATCCGGATTTCAGATCTGGCATGGCGCGGATCCCAAGGATGGTCGGCTGGGCACGCCGGAGAGGAGGACGGGGCGGCCGGAGAAGGACGCCGGAGAGGGCCGGGGCACCGGGGCAAGGCGGATCCGGTCGGCCCCGACCCGGATCCGGTCGCGGGGAGGCGCGCGGGAGGCGCGGCCCGGCGAGGCGAGGCCGGGCGGCGGCGGCGGCGTGCGCGCGCAGCAAAGGCGGCCGAGAGGAGTAGGGTGGCGCGGTCGTGACGAGAGGCGCGGCTCGGGCGCGCCGACGGGGGCGTCGGAGGCGGCGGATCGCGGGAGGCGGCGGGCTGGAGGCGCGGGCGGCGCGGAGATGAGGAGGCGGCGGCGAACGGCGAACACCGGCGAGGCGGAGGCGGCGGCGGCGAGGACGGTCGCCGGCGGCGGTGGTCGGGCGCCGAGGCGCTGGCGGCGCCGGGCGGGCTCTGTGGGCTCGCGATGGGCTCCAAGGGCCGGGCGGCGGGAGAGCAGCGGCGCGCCATGTGGCGTGAAGCGATTCGTCCGGTGGCGCGGGCGGATGTGTCCGTCGTGGTGCGGATGCGTCCGGCGGCTGGAGGAGGAAGAGGCTAGGGTTAGGGTAGGATTTGGCCGCGAATTTCGGGGGAGGGGCTAGTTTTATAGGTAGAGGGAGCTAGGAGAGTCCAAATGAGGAGCGGTTTTCGGCCACGCGATCGTGATCGAACGACTGAGAGCATGGAGGGGAGTTAGATGGGTTTTGGGCCACTTTGGAAGGGGTGTTGGGCTGCACACAAAAGAAGGCTTTGTGGTTACCCGGTTAACCGTTGGAGTATCAAACGACCTCCAAATGGCACGAAACTTGACAGGCGGTCTACCGGTGGTGTACCAAGGCCGCTTGGCAAGACTCGGTCCATTCCGAGAACGTTTAACACCCGCTCACAACGAGAGACAAAAAGGGGACGCCGGAGGACATAGGAGTGCCGGATCGCAAAACGGACAACGGGGAAAATGCTCGGATGCATGAGACCAACACGTATGCAAAATGAGATGCACATGATGACATGATAAAATGCAACACGCAAGCAAAAGACATGGCAACGGCGACGAATAACTGGCGGACACCTAGCGCATCGAATCCGGGGTGTTACAATTCAAACCTCAAAAGATCACAAATAAACGGAGACTTTGATGCCAAGGATCCGAAAATGGCGGCCTATCGTAATGCCGTCCTCAAAATGTCAGCTCGGTTCGAGGGGCTCGAATTCCACCATGTGGCTCGAGAAAACAATCAAGCGGCGGATATCCTCGCCCGCATCAGGGCTAAATGCGACCCTGTCCCACCTAACATATTCCTGGAAAGGCTGTTCAAGCCATCCGTGGTATGGGAAGGGGAGTCCGGCAACACTAGCATGGATCCGAATACACCCGCAGATTCGGAACCATCAGACATAATCGGAGGCTCCGCCACCGAAATAACACCTTCGGCCCACGAAATCATGGCTGTAATCGCCTTATGGACTGAGCCTTTCTTGGCCTACCTAAATAGGCAAGAGCTCCCCAAGGACCAAAATGAAGCATGTTGCATCGTGCGGCGTTCTAAAGCTTACAAAGTCCACGAAGGGGAACTCTATAAGAAAAATGCGACCGGAGTGCTCCAAAGATGCATCTCCGAAGAGGAAGGGCGGAAGCTCTTGGCTGAAATCCATGCCGGACTGGGCGGGCACCACGCCGCGGCTCGAGCACTAGTCAGCAAGGCCTTCAGACATGCTTTATTGGCCGACAGCCCGAAAGCAGACGACAGACCTTGTCCAACACCGCCGGTTGCCAGCTCTTTGCCAATCAGAGTCATATGCCCCCTACCACTCTCCAAACAATCCTCATTACTTGGCCCTTCGCAATCTGGGGGCTGGATATGGTCGGACCCCTTAAAGGGGGAAGCGATAAGAAAAAAAATTCTTATTGGTCATGGTGGACAAGTTCACCAAATGGATAGAAGCTAAACCAGTCAAAACGACCGAATCCGGACCAGTGATAGACTTCATATCTGGGGTTGTACACCGAGACGGCATCCCCCACAGCATCATCACTGATAATGGCTCAAACTTCACAGCCGATGAAGTGAAAAATTGGTGCCGCAACATGGGCATTAAGCTCGATTATGCCTCCGTCTACCATCCCCAAACAAACGGCCAGGTCGAACGTGCAAACGGTCTCATCATGAGCGGCATCAAACCCAGACTAGTGCGATCCTTGACAGAATCGAACACGCACTGGGTCGAGGAGCTCGACTCCGTACTCTGGGGGCTGCGGACCACGCCGAATCGCACCACCGGATATACACCATTTTTATGTTGTACGGCGCGAAAGCAGTACTACCCTGCGACATAATACATGATTCACCTCGCGTATGCATGTACGAAGAGAAGGAAGCCGAGTTGGATCGGTAGGATAACTTAGATGCCCTGGAGGAGTAGCGCGACGTCGCAAAAGCCCGTTCTGCATTTTATCAGTAGCAGGCTCGACGGTACCAAAGCAGAGAAGTGCGGGCCAAAACTTATAATATTGGTGAACTCGTTCTACGCCTACCAAAGAAGAAGAAGGACAAGCTCAAACCTAAGTGGGAGGGTCCCTTTGTCATTGATAAAGTTCTCACCGGAGGAGCGTACCGCCTAAGTCATGCATCCGATAACAGACTCGAGCAGAACCCATGGAACACGGCCAGACTCCGGAAATTCTACGCCTAGCGCCGAACTCAGTGTTCGTATCCCTACCCCCTCCTTTTTAATTCTGTTCCCTCCTTTTTCCTTTCTCGACCTTTTTCCTCTTCACACAAAGTACTCAATACAGTGCGGACGCCCGGATCACTCCGGCCGCACTATGTGTGTAATCCATACCTGGGTGCTTCCTATCCGGAAGCTAAATATAATTACTTTAATGGCTTTTTGCCCATCACATATATGTTCTTTTTCCGTATGTGCCTTTTCTTCACCATTATATGCATCGATATGACTTAAGATGTGGCCATGCTGGGTTGCCTGGCTCTTGTGTTTATGCCCTACGTTCCCGTTAATTCGGCTAGGGCATAAGGGGAGCACCTCTGCGATTGTTACTGCCGGTTCAACCGGATGTGTACCTCAGACTAAGTGAAGCCGAAAGCTAGCGTTCTTAAGGGAATATTCGGTCGGTGAGCAAAAGATGTTCCTTTCGTTTATTACAATGTAAATCCCCAGAAGTTTTGTATCTTGCGCCTTTGTTTGTAGTCTGGACATGTACATCATTGCATGCGTACCCAGGGAAAGGAACCCCTAACGGAACTATTCTCCCTAGAAGATGTTTCTTACTATCCATGTAATATAACATAACTAGTTGGGTACTTGTCTGTTCAAGCATCGATGACTTTACGCTGGTTTCCACGCATACCCCAGCTCAGATAATCGGCGGGTATTCGGATACACCCTGCATCGTTAGATTTGAGGGCTGGGTTTAAAAGGTCCGCCATGACAAATGATTTTAATCCATCTAGGGACTACTTATGTCCATTGAATTACACAGTCACTTGGACTACCTATATTCCTCCTCTATACCATCCAACAGGATATCTAGCTTACAATCCTGTTGGGAATACTTTCCGGCTAACGCTACCTAGTCATACACCAGACTCACGGGAATTTCTTGCCCATCTGGCCCCGCCGGTCCGACTTCGGCCATATGGTTCCGGTCAAGCTTGGTGTAGCGTGTCTTCACCGTAGCCCAGGCTTCTCTTGCACCTTGTCGGCAGGCTGACATCTTCCACAATCGGAAGTGCTGCCGTGCTCCTTGGAGCATATCCACGAGCTCTGCCATGCCCTTCGGCAGGAAGCTTGAGGGCCACAAGGCCTGAGCAATGCCCTGCATCACCTGCCGAGCTCGTTCGTGCAGTTGTGAGAGGTCTTGTAGCAAATCTCCTGCAGACGCGGGCATCTCCTCTTCAGGGAGGCCCATCAACATACCTACAAATAAAAATTCCTTCAATATGCTTCCTCGCCGAGTTGTACTACAGTTCGTCTAGGCACTTACCATAAATGCTGTGCCGAAGCCTTTTGTTCTCCTTCACGGAGTCCACCAGCTGAGCGTGAACATCTTTTAATTCGACGTCCAGCCGGGAATTGGCATCTTGAAGACTGTTCTTCTCCTGCCTAACTTGCGTAAGAACACGCTCGCCAGCTTTTAGCTGCCTTTGGAGACGCGACTCGTTATCTCTTACGTCCTCTGGATTCACCCCGGGGTTGTCTGCAGAATTTTCTGTTAGACTTATCATACAAGCCACTTACTCACTGGTACATCTCTGTACAATTGAGAAAAATGTTACCAAATGAGGCATTCTGAGGTCCCTCTAACTTGGGAACTATGGCCCTCAGCTGGGTCTTGCACTCCTCCAGCTCTCGAGACAATTGCTCATTCTTATCTACAAGGACATGTGCATAAATTGATCCTTAAAACAGTTGTTCCAACCGTTTCAAGTCTCAGGGGCTACTGCTATACATGCTTATCAAATTTTCTTACCTGTATATCTTTGGTATACTGGTCCGTCGCTCGGGCAAGCCTGCCTTGACCAGCTTGGATGTATGCGTCTCCTGAATTGAAAGCATTAAATGCCTCTTCGGAAAAGATGTTGATGCGAAGTACGGCCCGTCGGCGCCGGTGATTCAGGCACTCTCTACTTTAGAATTAGTAGTGGAGAGCATATATGCATCCTCTGTCGGAGGACAATGCGGCATCGGCCCCGCATCCGCCTCCTCTCTTGAAGCCGGTTCTGGAATCTGGCTGGTGGAGGCGTGATTGGCAGGATCTCCGGATATAGTCCGGCTATTCCTCTTTCTGCCTGGGCACGAAGGATGATGTTACATTTTAAACACAATAATCACAGAGCAGGTTTTTACCATACCTCTGTAGCGGCGTTTTGACCCTAACCACCTTCCTCTTAAGCCTGCCTGATCCGGACACCCTTTGCCGACGAGTCCCCAGGGGCTCGGCGCCGCGCTCTGACCGTCGTCTCTACAAAAATACGACACTTCAGGTGTAAGGCATGGCATCAAAAAGGAGTCCTTTTTCGGAGGATAGGGTTTTTTGTCTTGGCTTACATGCGATGTAGGTAGCAGTCTGGGATAGCCGGTGATAATAGCCACTAAGGCGCCATCGCAGCTCGCCTGGTAAAATATCCCGTTGATGAGCTCCACAGTAATATCCGGATCTTCTTCGAGTCCTGGATCGAAGGCCCTTCCGGGGTTTTCTGGCTGCGGGGAAGGGCTGGAGATTCCTTCTACGGCCCTCCTCAATTCCTGCTCGAAAATATTGAGGTAAATAATCTTGACGAAGAACGCCAGAATGAGTGAAGCAGGGGAAAGAGTGGTGACTTACCCAGCTTGGGGGGTTGTACATAGAAAACCCATCCCGCGGTTTAATGTGAAGGAATTCTTCTTCTTCTCCTTTATACAGATCGGATAATATCCTCGCCAGAGCAGTGGCGGAGTCTGGACCCTTAAGGGCACACCGGGTGGCATCATCTTCCCTCTTGTAGTGCCACATGGGCTTCCCCCGATATTGAAGCGGCTGCACTCCCTGCATTATGCATATTACCATAACCTCGACTATCGTTAGCCCGGATTTGGCCAGTAACTTTATCCTACTCATCAGGAAGTGTATTTCTCTGGTATCCTCCTCTTGGGGGCCCCGAGGGCGCCAGCTTCGACATGCCTTCGGCGGAGCTTTACTAAACTTAGGGAGACCTGTCCGGACTGGATCCGGAAGGGGAACGTCATCGACATAAAACCACTCCGAAGGCCAGTTCTCCGGTGCCTTCTTGGGAGTACCGGATAGGTATCCGGTCTCGGCGATGCGCCATACTTCGGCTCCACCCACTTGACATAGGGATTCCCCCTGGTTGCGAGGGACAAGGCATAACAACTTCTTCCATAACTCAAAGTGAGCCTCGCAGCCTAGAAATAGCTCACAAAGGGCAAAGTATCCTGCTATATGCAACACGGAGGGAGGGGTGAAGTTGTGCAACTGGAGGCCGTAGAACTCTAAGAGCCCGCGAAGAAATGGGTGGATAGGAAACCCGACGCCGCTTAGCAGATGCGGGGTGAGACATATTCGCTCCTCTGGGGATGGATTAGGAGATCCCTCCGCTTGCTCCCCGCCATTATAGGTGGCAAGTCCGGCTCGGACGGGGACCATGAATGCCGCTGGGAGAAACCCTTGGGTCTGTAACTCTATCAAATGGTTGTGAGGAACTGAACACTCTTCCCAGTCACCCGGCTTGGGGCAAGGGGAGCGAGAAGAAGAGCTGTGGCGACCGGCCATGTTGGAATGGTTTTCCCGGAGCACTCTGTTGGATGATAGCTCAAGGGAAGAGGGTGAGGTTTGGATCTGAGAATCCCCGTCTCTTCAAATAGAAAGTTAGCCTGCCGGACCTAGGGTGGCAAATGCAAAAAATGCCTTGGCTCCTCGTATTTGCTCGACACATGGAGATTGTCATTATTGAGGCATAGAAGCCGAGGAGTACAACATTAATGGGAAGCCGGACACTTTTTGTTGCAACAGGTACTTTGGAGTATTGGGAGATGGAACCCGCTTTGCAATGCCAAAGACAAAACTGCGCGCCGGACTCATCGTCATTGAAGCCTGGTTCAGGGGCTACTGAGGGAGTCCTGGATTAGGGGGTATCTGGACAGCCAGACTATATGCTTTGGCCGGACTGTTGGAGCGTGAAGATACAAGACTCAAGACTCCGTTCCGTGTCCGCATGGGACTCTCCTTTGCGTGGAAGACAAGCTTCATGATCCGGATATTATATTTCCTTCTTTTTAACCGACTCCATGTAAACCCTAGCCCTCTCCGGTGTCTATATAAACCAGAGAGTTTAGCCCTTAGAGGGACGATCACAATCATAATCAGCATAGGCTAAATTCTAGGGTTTAGCCTCTACGATCTCGTGGTAGATCAACTCTTGTAACACCCATATCATCAATATCAATCAAGCAGGAAGTAGGGTTTTACCTCCATCGAGAGGGCCCGAACCTGGGTAAACATTGTGTCCCTTGCCTCCTGTTACCATTAGTCTAAGACGCACAGATCGGGACCCCCTACCCGAGATCCGCCGGTTTTGACACCAACACTATGCCAGATAAGAACATTAATCCTGGTTCTCTTACGAAGTGGGACCAATGAATCCCGGTTCGTGAGGCCAGGGTGCCGGCCGGGCCTCGGAGGCCTTATGTCCCGGTTCATCTGACCACTTTGGTCCCGGTTCCAGACACGAACAGGGACCAAAGGGCCTCGCTCCTGGCACAACCCCTTTAGTCCCGGTTGGTGGCTGGAACCAGAACCAAAGAGCGGGCTACTGTCCCAGCTCTAGCCACCAACCGGGACTAAAGAGATGCCTATATATACCCTCACCCCTGCCCACCCTCTCCTCTGTTTTTTGGCCGTGTGGGATGTGTGTGCATGCGTTGCTCTATTCTCCCTTCTATGCATGCACAGGAGGTGTTCGATGAAATGCCAACTTAATATTTCTCCTCTCCAAGCTCTACCTCCAAGCTCCATTTCCCCAAAGATTTATCTAGGTTTGGCGGCATGTCACATCCCGTCCCCATCCTCACCATCGTCGATCGCCCACGCCGATCTCGTCGCCGGCACCACCGTGGTGAGCCTCTTGTTCTTATCTTCTTTTTAAAAGAAAAAAAATTCTTACTTGTATGATTTAGATAGATACTTGTATAATTTTCTTACTTTTATTATTGTTTGTTATTATATTGTGTCATGGTTTTGGTATCCGCCCCCGTCGGCCCTCGTCATGTCTATGATTCAGATGTGGTAAATTATATTATATTATTATTTGTTTATTTAGTGTTTATGACAATTATGCCGAGCAAAGTGTGATACGTCTCCAACGTATCCATAATTTTTTATTGCTCCATGTTGTTATATTATCATTCTTGGATGTTTTACAATCATTTTATATCATTTTTTGGTACTAACCTATTGACATAGTGCTTAGTGCCCAGTTGCTGTTTTTTGCATATTTCTTACATCGCAAGAAATCAATACCAAACGGAGTCCAAACAGAGCGAAAATTTTTGAGGATTTTTTTGGGCCATGATAACCCACAAGTATAGGGGATCGCAACAGTTTTCGGGGGTAGAGTATTCAAGCCAAATTTATTGATTCGACACAAGGGGAAACAAAGAATATTCTCAAGTATTAGCAATTGAGTTGTCAATTCAACCACACCTGAAAGACTTAATTTCTGCAACAAAGTATTTAGTAGCAAAAAAGTATGGAAGTAACGGTAATAGTGGAAAAAGTAACAGTAGCAGTTTTATAGTAACTGTAACAGCGACAATGGTAAAGTAACTAAGCAAAGAACAATGTTTGAAAAGCTCGTAGGCATTGATCAGTGATGGATAATTATGTCGGATGCGATTCCTCATGCAACAGTTATAACATAGGGTGACACAGAACTAGCTCTAGTTCATCAATGTAATGTAGGCATGTATTCCGAATATAGTCATACGTGCTTATGGAAAAGAACTTGCATGACATCTTTTGTCCTACCCTCCCGTGGCAGCAGGGACCTATTGGAAACTAAGGGATATTAAGGCCTCCTTTTAATAGAGTACCGGACCAAAGCATTAACACTTAGTGAATACATGAACTCCTCAAACTATGGTCATCACCGGGAGTGGTCCCGATTATTGTCACTTCGGGGTTGCCGGATCATAACACATAGTAGGTGACTATAGACTTGCAAGATAGGATCAAGAACTCACATATATTCATGAAAACATAATAGGTTCAGATCTGAAATCATGGCACTCAGGCCCTAGTGACAAGCATTAAGCATAGCAAAGTCATAGCAACATCAATCTCAGAACATAATGGATACTAGGGAACAAACCCTAACAAAACTAACTCGATTACATGGTAAAATCTCATCCAACCCATCACCGTCCAGCAAGCCTACGATGGAATTACTCACGCACGGCGGTGAGCATCATGAAATTGGTGATGGAGGATGGTTGATGATGACGACGATGACGGATCCCCCTCTCTGGAGCCCCGAACGGACTCCAGATCATCCCTCCCGAGAGAGTTTAGGGCTTGGCGGCGGCTCCGTATCGTAAAACGCAATGAATCCTTCTCCCTGATTTTTTTCTCCCCGAGCGTGAATATATGGAGTTGGAGTTGAGGTCGGTGGAGCACCAGGGGGCCCATGAGGCAGCGGGCGCACCCAGGGGTGTAGGGCGCGCCCCCACCCTCGTGGATAGGGTGTGGGTGAAGGAAATATGCCCTAGAGGCAATAATAAAGTTATTATTTATTTCCTTATATCATGATAAATGTTTATTATTCATGCTAGAATTGTATTAACCGGAAACATAATACATGTGTGAATACATAGACAAACATAGTGTCACTAGTATGCCTCTACTTGACTAGCTCATTTATCAAAGATGGTTATGTTTCCTAGCCATGGACAAAAGAGTTGTCATTTGATTAACGGGATCACATCATTAGGAGAATGATGTGATTGACATGACCCATTCCGTTAGTCTAGCACTTGATCGTTTAGTATATTGCTATTGCTTTCTTCATGACTTATACATGTTCCTGTAACTATGAGATTATGCAACTCCCGTTTACCGGAGGAACACTTTGGGTGCTACCAAACGTCACAATGTAACTGGGTGATTATAAAGGAGTACTATAGGTGTCTCCAAAGGTACATGTTTGGTTGGCGTATTTTGAGATTAGGTTTTGTCACTCCGATTGTCGGAGAGGTATCTCTGGGCCCTCTTGGTAATGCACATCACTATAAGCCTTGCAAGAAATGTAGCTAATGAGTTAGTTACAGAATGATGCATTACATAACGAGTAAAGAGACTTGCCGGTAACGAGATTGAACTAGGTATTGGATACCGACGATCGAATCTCGGGCAAGTAACATACCGATGACAAAGGGAACAAAGTATGTTGTTATGCGGTTTGACCGATAAAGATCTTCGTAGAATATGTAGGAGCCAATATGAGCATCCAGGTTACGCTATTGGTTATTGACCGAGAATAGTTCTAGGTCATGTCTACATAGTTCTCGAACCCGTAGGGTCCGCACGCTTAACGTTACAATGACAGTTTTATTATGAGTTTTGATGTACCGAAGGAGTTTGGAGTCCCGGATGAGATCGGGGACATAACGAGGAGTCTCTAAATGGTCGAGATGTAAAGATCTATATATTGGACGACTATATTCGGAGTTCGGAAAGGTTCCGAGTGATTCGGGTATTTTTTGGAGTACCGGAGAGTTACGGGAATTCGCCGGGAGTATATGGGCCTTATTGGGCCATACGGGAATAGAGGAGAGAGGCCAAAGGAAGGAGGCATGCCCCTCCGTCCGATCGGACAAGGCGCAGCCCCTTTCCTTCTTCCTCTCCCCTCTTTCCCTTCTCCTACTCCAACAAGGAAGGAGAGAGTCCTACTCCGGTGGGAGTAGGACTCCCCTGCGCGCCTCCTCCTAGGCCGGCCGCCTCCCCTTGCTCCTTTATATACGGGGCATGGGGCACCCCATAACACACAAGTTGATCTACGGATCGTTCGTTAGCCGTGTGCGGTGCCCCCCTCCACCATATTCCACCTCGGTCATATCGTTGCGGAGTTTAGGTGAAGCCCTGCACCGGTAGAGCATCATCATCGTCACCATGCCGTCGTGCTGACGGAACTCATCCCCGAAGCTTTGCTGGATCGAAGCCCGGGGATCGTCATCGAGCTGAACATGTGCTGAACTCGAAGGTGACGTACGTTCGGTGCTTGGATCGGTCGATTGTGAAGACGTACGACTACATCAACCGCGTTGTCATAACGCTTCCGCTTACGGTCTACGAGGGTACATGGACAACACTCTCCCCTCTCGTTGCTATGCCATCACCATGATCTTGCGTGTGCGTAGGAATTTTTTTGAAATTACTACATTCCCAAACAGTGGCATCAGAGCCAGGTTTTATGCGTAGATGTCATATGCATGGGTAGAACACAAGTGAGTTGTGGGCGATACAAGTCATACTGCTTACCAGCATGTCATACTTTGGTTCGGCGGTATTGTGAGATGAAGCGGCCGGACCGACATTACGCCAGACGCTTACGCGAGACCGGTTTCACTGCTACGAGCACTCGTGCTTAAAGGTGGCTGGCGGGTGTCCGCTCTCTCACTTTAGCTCAATCGAGTGTGGCTACGCCCGGTCCTTGCGAAGGTTAAAACAATACTAACTTGACGAACTATCGCTGTGGTTTTGATGCGAGGTAAGAACGGTTCTTGCTAAGCCCGTAGCAGCCACGTAAAATTTGCAACAACAAAGTAGAGGACGCCTAACTTGTTTTTGCAGGCATGTTGTGATGTGATATGGTCAAGACGTGATGCTATATTTTATTGTATGAGATCATCGTGTTTTGTAACCGGTTATCGGCAATCGCGAGGAGCCATATGGTTGTCGCTTATTGTATGAAATGCAATGTTCTGTAATTGCTTTACTTTATCACTAAGCGGTAGCGATAGTCGTAGAAGCAATAGATGGCGTAACGACAACGATGCTACGATGGAGATCACGGTGTCGCGCCGGTGACGATGGTGGTCACGATGGTGCTTTGAAGGTGGAGATCACAAGCACAAGATGATGATGGCCATATCATATCACTTATATTGATTGCATGTGATGTTTATCCTTTATGCATCTTATCTTGCTTTGATTGACGGTAGCATTTTAAGATGATCTCTCACTAAAATTATCAAGAAGTGTTCTCCCGAGTATGCACCGCTATGAAAGTTCTTCGTTTGAAACACCACGTGATGATCGGGCGTGATAGGCTCTACGCTCAAATACAACGGTGCAAAACAGTTGCACACGCGAATACTCAAAGTTAAACTTGACGAGCCTAGCATATACAGATATGGCCTCGGAACACGGAGACCGAAGGGTCGAACGTGAATCATATAGTAGATATGATCAACATAGTGATGTTCACCATTGAAACTACTCCATCTCACGTGATGATGAGACATGGTTTAGTTGATTTGGATCACGTAATCACTTAGATGACTAGAGAGATGTCTGTCTAAGTGGGAGTTCTTAAGTAATATGATTAATTGAACTTAAATTTATCATGAACTTAGTCCTGGTAGTATTTTGCAAATTATGTTGTAGATCAATACCTTGCTTGCATTGTTGCTTTCATATGTTTATTTTGATATGTTCCTAGAGAAAATTGTGTTGAAACATGTTAGTAGCAATGATGCGGATTGGATCCATGATCTGAGGTTTATCCTCATTTCTGCATAGAAGAATTATGTCCTTAATGCACCGCTAGGTGACAGACCTATTGCAGGAGCAGATGCAGACGTTATGAACGTTTGGCTAGCTCAATATGATGACTACTTGATAGTTTAGTGCACCATGCTTAACGGCCTAGAATCGGGACTTCAAAGACGTTTTGAACGTCATGGATCATATGAGATGTTCCAGGAATTGAAGTTAATATTTCAAGCAAATACCTGAGTTGAGAGACATGAAGTCTCCAACAAGTTCTACAGCTAAAAGATGGTGGAGAATCGCTCAACTAGTGAGCATGTGCTCAGATTGTCTAGGTACTTCAATCACTTGAATCAATTGGGAGTTAATCTTCCAGATAAGATAGTGATTGACAGAATTCTCTAGTCACCATCACTAAGTTACTAGAACTTCGTGATAAACTATAGTATGCAAGGGATGACGGAAACGATTCCCGAGCTCTTCGTGATGTTGAAATCGACGAAGGTAGAAAACAAGAAAGAGCATCAAGTGTTGATGATTGACAAGACCACTAGTTTCAAGAAAAGGGCAAAGGGAAAGAAAGGGAACTTCAAGTAGAATGACAAGCAAGTTGTCACTCTCGCGAAGAAGCCCAAAGCTAGACCAAAGCCTAAAACTAAGTGCTTACACTGCAAAGGAAATGGTCACTGGAAACGGAAATACCCTAAATATTTGGTGGATAAGAAGGATGGCAAAGTGAACAAGGGTGTATTTGATATACAGGTGTTTGATGTGTGCCTTACTATTGTTTATAGTAGCCCCTGAGTATTTGATACTTGTTCGGTTGCTAAGATTAGTAAATCAAAACAGGAGTTACATAATAAACAGAGACTAGTTGAGGGGAAGTGACGATGAGTGTTGGAAATAGTTCCAAGATTGATATGATCATCATCACACACTCCATATATTTTCGAGATTAGTGTTAAACCTAAATAAATGTTATTTAGCATTTGCGTTGAGCATGAATATGATTTGATCATGTTTGTTGCGATACGGTTATTCATTTGAAGTTAAAGAATAATTGTTATTCTGTTTACATGAATAAGACCTTCGATGGTTATACACCCAATGAAAATAGTTTGTTGGATCTCGATCGCAGTGATACACATATTCATAATATTGATGCCAAAAGATGCAAAGTTAATAATGATAGTGCAACTTATTTGTGGTAATCGCCGCTTGGGTCATATCGTGTAAAGCGCATGAAGAAACTCCATAAAGATGGATTTTGGAATCACTTGGTTATGAATCATTTGATGCTTAAGTAACCATGCCTTTTGGGCAAGATGACTAAAACTCCATTCTCCGAACAATGGAACAAGCTATCGACTTATTGGAAATAATACATACCGATGTATGCGATCCAATGAATGTTGATGCTCGTGGCAAGTATTGTTATTTTCTCGACCTTCACAAGATGATTTGAGCAGATATGGGTATATCTACTTGATGAAACATAAGTCTGAAATAGTTGAAAGGTTCAAAGAATTTCAGAGTGAAATGGAAAAATCATCGTAACAAGAAAATAAAGTTTCGCGATCCGATCATGGAGACGAATATTTGAGTTACGAGTTTGGTCTTCAATTAAAACAATGTGGAATAGTTTCACAGCTCACGCCACCGGAACACCACAACGTTATGGTGTGTCCGAACGTCAGAAACCGCACTTTATTGGATATGGTGTGATCTATGATGTCTCTTACCGATTTACCACTATTGCTTTGGGGTTATGCATTAGAGACAGCTGCATTCACGTTAAAAGGGCACCATCTAAACCGCTGAGACGACACCATATGAATCGTGGTTTAGCAAGAAACCCAAGTTGTCGTTTCTTAAAGTTTGGGGCTGCGATGCTTATGTGAAAAAGTTTCATCCTGATAAGCTCAAACCCAAATTGGAGAAGTGTGTCTTCATAGAATACCCAAAGAAAACTGTTGGGTACACCTTCTATCACAGATCCGAAGGCAAGATATTCGTTGCTAAAAGTGGATCCTTTCTAGAGAAGGAGTTTCTCTCGAAAGAAGTGAGTGGGAGGAAAGTAGAGCTTGATAAGGTAATTTGTACCTTCTCCCGAATTGGAAAGTAGTTCATCACATAAATCAGTTCCAGTGATTCCTACACCAATTAGTGAGGAAGCTAATGATGATGATCATAAAGCTTCAGATCAAGTTACTAACAAACTTTGTAGATCTTCCAGATTAAGATCCGTACCAGAGTGGTACGGTAATCCTATTCTGAAAGTCACTAGATCACTGTTGGCGCGCGATGCTGCGCCCGTCTATTTTGAATTTTTTATAAGAGGTATGCTTATTTTTACCACATGGGCCATGTGGTAAGCAACCTCAAAACAAAACTAAGTTGTTTCACAAAAAAAAATCCTTTTCATTTCAAATGAGATAATACAATCAGTAGCAAGTAATAATAACCTAAAAGAGAATAATATGGTTCTAAGCTTGGACAGAGCAACTTCTAGCTTTGACTTGGCAAAAATGGTCCTCGCACCCGCGCTCCATGCCGAATCTAATAACATTCAACAAGAATTTGCAAGGAACGCAAGCATGCATTGGAGATAACTTTGTCTAGCAGTGACATTTGCGCTTCTACACCCACTATAGAGGAAAAGATCGAGAAAATGCAATAGTTACTTTCTATGAGGATGCAAGTAAATCTTCATATTCGCTCTTGGCTTTGCATACATCATATATATGTATATCTTTCTAAGAAACAGGTCTGTTGCATGCTCATTGAAATTATATGATTTTAAGCACAAACAGAATAAAAAATTCTTTACTATCGACGCCGAAAGATGTTTTGTTTTTTCAAAGAAGACTGAAAAACTCAATAAACTACATGTGAGCAGGAACAAGACCAAACTTACTTATGGTAACAACATGCATTGACATTCAACAAACACACCGAGTATCAACGAAATGGAAGGACACAAAATTGTTTAAAAATACAAACTCATCAATTTGAAGTTGAAAAGGAGTGGTCTAAAGTTGATAATGGAAGGACATAGGTACGAGCAAATCCTGTGGAATTCCTCCGTTAGCTGGGTAACAATCCAGCAGCAGCTCAATGGAAACAAAATTTCACCAAGATAAGACCACGATGGGAATGAAGACAAACCAATATTTTTTGAGGAATAGACAAACCAATGATAATATACAACACACCGCAGTATAAGAAATGCTCTAACCATCGTGAGTACTCAATCATCATAATTATTAGTTGGAACTAAACCCCGAGAATTAAGGATATACCTCTTCCAAAGGCAGCCTCAAACACCTTCCCTATCCTTTATACAAGCGCATGTGCAATCTTTGGACATCACCTGCACCACAATTACATGAGGAATTCGAGCCAAATGGAATGCAAGCTCATCTCACAACGTCAAGTGTTTCTTGCAAAAGTAACATAAATAAGCAAAGAAGATGTTATCCTTTAAAAAAAGTGACTTCTATACATAAGTTTATCACAGAAGCACATATCGTAATACACTAACACCAATCTATAGACATCATCGGGAGCCAATGTCGACACGAAGATAGGAGCATAGACAGTATTGGTAAACAATTCTGTAAAACAATATTGCAAAAACAAAAGAGACAGATGTGAAAAAACTTGAAGGGCCGCCTTAAAAATTAAAAGTGAGATGTGTTGGACGAAAAGGCAGCAGTGGCGATGCATGAGATGGTGCAAAGGTGGAAGAGGGAGCGTCCGGCCTGGTGGCGTTAGCTAAGGACGAGGCCAAGAGGAGTAGAGGGCGGCTGTTACCTGTCATTGTGCCCACTCGCGCCTAAGTTTGACTCCTGAAACCGGTGGTTCTGCATTGGGTTCACTGCCACCGTTGTGTCCCCTGGCCCGTGGCGATGGGAACATGATGCTCGCTGCAGCGGTAGCTCCATGGGAATCCGGTGCTTTCGCCCATGGCGGAGGCAGTGTGGGCTCCACTTGAGGAGCATTCTTCCATCATTTTAGCAGTTGTACCTGGAATAAATAATTGTAGCTAGGCTTATATTAATGAGAAAAGTCCACATTTCAATCCCGAACTAACCAGCCGGTTGAATTTACAACCCTCATCTTCAAAACCGGTCACATTACACCCTCAACTTATCACGTAGTTCAAAAGACAACCCTTGAATTGGTTTTATGCTGGTCAAACTGGTTTTGACCGAGTCAAGCTAACCAAGCGGCCAACTCAGCAACCACGCAGGCAGACATCCTAACCTAGACCCATCTCTCCTGCTCTTTGTCTGCTCACCCCAGCCCGACCCAATCCCGCCGCCGCCTGGGTCACCTGGCACGCTAAGGTCCCCGCCGGTGATTGAGACCAGCGGCGCTGCCACACCACCGCCAGGTTCCTTCTTTTCTTCCTCTCTTCTCCATATCTACAGCCACGACAAGCTGCTACTGCTACTGCCGCCGCCCGACGGCGAGCTGCTGCTACCATTTTCTATGACAGTTACCACTTGGACACTTAAATTTACCATGCAAGCCAAACCGAGATCGCACACAATGAACACACTTGTTAGTTACTTCTTAGAAATTAGAAGAGAGGCCATAGAAAACAAAAATACAACAGCTCAGCTCATTACACATTTAGTCTTTTTAAGTTTGCTTACAACATGATATAAAGAGCTAACGTCTCCTTTTATAATCAAATGGTCACAAGAGCCAAGAATATGAATGAAACTTTGAAACAAAAAAATCCTTAACAAGTGATGGTTTTGTAACTTTTAAGTGATGTTATTTCTTACTCATGCCACTATGATGCAATAATACAAATAAATGAATAGATAGATATATACACCTGAATATAAATTTCTTTCCATCAACCTCAAGCTTAACCAGAATTATCATGTTTTCACGTTCTGAATATGCCAGAGTCCAAATGATCTTGGTTGTCATCAAACACGGAAACAGTACCAACAGAGGGATGCATTCTTATTCACAAAGAGAAAAGGAGGGATGCATTCTAGTCACCCGTTTTCAACCAATCTTGATCTTGTAGGTCTTGTAGCTTCAAAAAGGAGGGATCCACAGAAATTGCTTGCCGCCAGATGAAATTGGCTACTGGTCATCCCATTTGTACCCTAGAAATTAGAGATACATGACAGTTGGTTTAATTTCTGGGGTAGCATAGACTTCAATTCGCCTCTACCAGGATTAAATACAGGATGGAATATCCTGCAATACCAAATTTGGAGTATCCTGTTCAACCAAAATATCAAATAGAGTTGTGCTAAATAAAAAAAGTGGAGAAGAGAACATGATATACTCGCTGGTTGTTGTTTTAGTTGTGTGGCTGTTTGCAGTTGTTTGATGTGTTCCTACGCCATTGAGAGAAGCTACTCTCGCTGGCCACTGCCTTCTTAACCTCAAGTGCTTCATCAGGTTCTTCATCAACAATCCAAGCGGCCTCCGCATCTGAATACATCACAGACGTACTGAAAATAAGACGCCGCCGGCCCATAGAAACTGCTCGCCGCCGGATGAAATTAGGGCTACTGGGGGATGGATAGGTAGATGGGGGACGCCGCTCGATCGCCGGCGAGCAGGAGTGGCCGCCCCGGTGGTGGATCCGCCACTGGACAGTACAACATGAGCCGATGTGCTCACCTGGATCAAATCAGAGAAGAGTAGCATTGTCGCCCCCATCTCCTCCTTGCAGCCGACTCTGCCGCGGATGCGAAGGTGAGAAGTCATCCTGCAGCCCTCCATTTGTACGCGCGTCGTCATTGGCGACCACCCCATCCCGACGCAGGAGTTGCCGTCATGGAAGAACAAGGCGGCGTGGAGGGGATGAGCGGCGTTGCATGGGAGGCGAGGCGTCCTCTCGATCGACTCGCGACCCGCATCGCCCGCTTGATACCATCGAAGCGGATCCTCTCGATCGACTGGTACTGGATATCCTCGCGCACGACACGCATAGCCTGGATCCACATTGGCGCGTCGTCTGAATCAGGCCGAGCCGCCTGCATCAAACCCGCGTCGGCCCCATCGAGCGCCGCCTGCATCTCCTCTGTGTAGCGATTTTTTAGAGAGGGAGAGGTTTTTTTTTTGAGACACAGGAGAGGGAAAGGCTTGTTCATTGCGTTGGGGATGGGCCCGATACGGGCCTGATGCAGCCCAGTTAACCAGAGGGCTCAGAAAAAGCTACGGGAGCAGCTGCCCTTGCGACATTTAGCCCACTTCGCGATTAACGTACAGTCAGATGAAGATCCAACGGCGAAGAATGCCTAATTAATGAAATCCAATGGTCAGGAACGCCTAATTACTGAGAGGGCAGGGATTAGGAAGTAACGATCCAATGGTTAAAAACGCTGATTGCCTGAGAGGGCTGGAAGGGTGCTCAGTTTTAATATATCTAAATGTTACTAGACCATGATGAACCTACGAACTATGAGGAAGCGATGGTGAGCCCAGATTCCGCAAAATAGCTTGAGGCCATGAAATCTGAGATGGGATCCATGTATGAGAACAAAGTGTGGACTTTGGTGGAGTTTTGTCGGGGGTTGGATGCGACATATGCCAATGGGTGGCTTATCATGGTGGGGGCGAGTAGAACGTCGCCGGTGCCTGGAAACGGGATAAGGCGAAGACATGCACGCCGGCGAATCTTACCCAGCTTTGGGGCTCTCCGAGGAGATAACACCCCTACTGCTGCTCGGCGGGGTCTCCGCATGATCACTACGGGTGATAGTACAACGGTGCTCCTCGAGTGTATGGAGGGAGGGAAGGAGCAAGGCTAGCTCTTTCCTCTTGCTATATGTCTAAACTTTGTCGGGCGAACCCTTTGCATGGGTGCCTCGGGGGGTTTATATAGGCCTACCCCCCGGGGGTACAACGGTAATCTGACTGGGCGTGGCCCCCTGCCATTAGTCTCTCTTGCAGCCGTCCCCCCCCCCGCCGACTTCTGGGGCCCGCCGACTAGCGGGTCCCGCGGACAGGCTGAACACTGTGCAGCGCTCTTGATGACGCAGACTTGGTCATGGGGTCGTGGGAACAGTACCGCCGTCTGTCAGGTGATCACTGTCGCCACTCCCCGTCCAATCTGGTTTATGGCTTGTGGGGCCGGCCGAGGCGGCCGACTGGGAGGCCGACTCGTAGGGCCGTCTTCGACTCTCCGCCGTCTTCGCTATCTCACCGACGGGGCCCGGCGATCTCCGCCGTCTGGCGCCTCCGTCGTGGGCACGGTGCCTTGTGCATCGTGGGTGAGTCAAGGGAGGCATGGCAGCGCGCGCCGCACGGAGATCTCCGCGACGCTGCTCATCTGTGGCTATGCCTTCTTCCCGTGGGTCCGAGGGGACGGCCACGATGGGGCTGTACCCGCATCGGTCTTCGTGAAAGGTCGCGGGCCGACTCTCACGATCGGCCCTTTGAGAGGTCGCAGTTCGAGTCGGTTTGTTCGAGTCGCGTCCGAGGATTCTCGAAGGTCGCCGGTGGGACTCGGCCTTCGAAGGTCGCCACGGGACTCGCCTTCTCGAAGGTCGCGGTGGGACTCGGCCTTCTCAAGGTCGCCCACTGACTCGGCCTTCTCAAGGTCGCCACCGACTCGGCCTTCTCAAGGTCGCCCACTGACTTCGGCCGAGGGCGCGAGCCGCCCGATGTCTTGAAAGATCTTGGGTCCTGGGTCAGCCTACCCATGGCCCATAACCCCGACAAGTTTCCCGATGATCGGCAAGCCATATTGTATAAATGGATCTTCAAGAGGAAGACAGATGCTGATAGTAGTGTTACTATCTACAAAGCTCGACTTGTCGCAAAAGGGTTTTCGACAAGTTCAAGGTGTTGACTACAATGAGATTTTCTCAACTTTAGCGATGCTTAAGTCTGTCCGAATCATGTTAGCAATTGCCATATTTTATGAAATCTGGCAAATGGATGTCAAAACTGCATTCCTTAATGGTTTTCTTAACGAAGAGTTGTATATGATGCAACCAGAAGGTTTTGTCAATCCTTAAGTTACTAACAAAATGTGCAAGCTCCAGCGATCCATCCATGGACTGGTGCAAGCATCTCAGAGTTGGAATATACGCTTTGATAAGTTGATCAAAGCATATAGTATTATACAGACTTGCGGTGAAGCCTGTATTTACAAGAAAGTGAGTGGGAGCTTTGTAGCATTTCTGATACTATATGTAGATGACATATTGTTCATCAGAAATGATATAGAATTTCTGGATAGCATAAAGGGATACTTGAATAAAATTTTTTCAATGAAAGACCTCGGTGAAGCTGCTTACACATTGAGCATCAAGATCTATATAGATAAATCAAGACGCTTGATAAGATTTTTTCAATGAGTACATACCTTGATAAATTTTTGAAATAGTTCAAAATAGAACAGTCAAAGAAGGAGTTCTTGCCTCTGATGCAAAGGTGTGAAGTTGAGTAAGACTCAAGACCCGACCATGGCAGAAAATAGAAAGAGAATGAAAAGTCATTTCCCTATGCCTCAGTCATAGGTTCTATAAAGTATGCTATGCTGTGAACCAGACCTATTGTATACCTTGCTCTGAGTTTGACAAAGGAATAGAATTTTGATCTAAGAGTAGATCACTGGACAGCGGTCAAGAATATCCTTAGTGAGGACTAAGGAGATGTTTCTCGATTATGGAGGTGATAAAAGAGCCCTTCGTAAAAAGTTACAACAATGCAAGCTTTTACACCAATCCAGATGACTCTAAGTCTCAATCTGGATACATATTGAAAGTGGGAGCAATTAGCTAGAGTAGCTCTGTGCAGAGCATTGTGGACATAGAATATTTGCAAAATACATACAGCTCTGAATATGACAGACCCATTGACTAAACTTCTCTCACAAGCAAAACATGATCATACCTTAGTACTCTTTGGGTGTTAATCAAATAGCGATGTGAACAAACCCTTTGGGTGTTGATCACATGATGATGTGAACTATGGGTATTAATCACATACAGATGTGAATATTGGTGTTAAATCACATGGCGATGTGAACTAGATTATTGACTCTAGTGCAAGTGGGAGACTGAAGGAAATATGCCCTAGAGGCAATAATAAAGTTATTATTTATTTCGTTATATCATGATAAAGGTTTATTATTCATGCTAGAATTGTATTAACCGGAAACGTAATACATGTGTGAATACATAGACAAACATATGTCACTAGTATGCCTCTACTTGACTAGCTCATTTATTGAAGATGGTTATGTTTCCTAGCCATGGACAAAAGAGTTGTCATTTGATTAATGGGATCACATCATTAGGAGAATGATGTGATTGATATGACCCATTCCGTTAGCCTAGCACTTGATCGTTTAGTATATTGCTATTGCTTTCTTCATGACTTATACATGTTCCTGTAACTATGAGATTATGCAACTCCCATTTACCGTAGGAACACTTTGGGTGCTACCAAACGTCACAACGTAACTGGGTGATTATAAAGGAGTACTACAGGTGTCTCCAAAGGTACATGTTGGGTTGGCGTATTTCGAGATTAGGTTTTGTCACTCCGATTGTCGGAGAGGTATCTCTGGGCCCTCTCGGTAATGCACATCACTATAAGCCTTGCAAGCAATGTAGCTAATGAGTTAGTTACAGAATGATGCATTACGTAACGAGTAAAGAGACTTGCCGGTAACGAGATTGAACTAGGTATTGGATACCGACGGTCGAATCTCGGGCAAGTAACATACCGATGACAAAGGGAACAAAGTATGTTGTTATGCGGTTTGACCGATAAAGATCTTCGTAGAATATGTAGGAGCCAATATGAGCATCCAGGTTCCGCTATTGGTTATTGACCGAGAAAAGTTCTAGGTCATGTCTACATAGTTCTCGAACCTGTAGGGTCCGCACGCTTAACATTACGATGACAGTTTTATTATGAGTTTATGAGTTTTGATGTACCGAAGGAGTTCGGAGTCCCGGATGAGATCGGGGACATGACGAAGAGTATCGAAATGGTCGAGACGTAAAGATTGATATATTGGACGACTATATTCAGAGTTCGGAAAGGTTCCGAGTGATTCGGGTATTTTTCGGAGTACCGGAGAGTTACGGGAATTCGCCGGGGAGTATATGGGACTTATTGGGCCATACGGGAATAGAGGAGAGAGGCCAAAAGGAAGGAGGCCTGCGCCCCCCCTCTGGTCCGAATTGGTAAGGGGCGCAGCCCCCTTTTCCTTCTTCCTCTCCCCCTCTTTCCCCTTCTCCTACTCCAACAAGGAAGGAGGGAGTCCTACTCCCAGTGGGAGTAGGACTCCCCTTGGCGCGCCTCCTCCTAGGCCGGCCGCCCCGTCCCCCTTGCTCCTTTATATACGGGGGCAGGGGGCACCCCATAACACACAAGTTGATCTACGGATCGTTCCTTAGCCGTGTGCAGTGCCCCCCTCCACCATATTCCACCTCGGTCATATCGTTGCGGAGTTTAGGTGAAGCCCTACGCCGGTAGAGCATCATCATCGTCACCATGCCGTTGTGCTGACAGAACTCATCCCCGAAGCTTTGCTGGATCGGAGCCCGGGGATCGCCATCGAGCTGAACGTGTGCTGAACTCGGATGTGTCGTATCTTCGATGCTTGGATCGGTCGATCGTGAAGACGTACGACTACATCAACCGCGTTGTCATAACGCTTCCGCTTACGGTCTACGAGGGTACGTGGACAACACTCTCCCCTCTCGTTGCTATGCCATCACCATGATCTTGTGTGTGCGTAGGAAATTTTTTGAAATTACTACGTTCCCCAACAGTGGGCCCCCTGGCCTTGATTCTTTCGCCAGTATTTTTTATTAATTCCAAAAATATTCTCCATGGAGTTTCAGGTCATTCCGAGAACTTTTATTTCTGCACAAAAATAACACCATGGCAATTCTGCTGAAAACAGCGTCAGTCCGGGTCAGTTCCATTCAAATCATGCAAGTTAGAGTCCAAAACAAGGGCAAAAGTGTTTGGAAAAGTAGATACGATGGAGACGTATCAACTCCCCCAACCTTAAACCTTTGCTTGTCCTCAAGCAATTCAGTTGTTAAACTGAAAGTGATAAAGAAAAACTTCTACAAACTCTGTTTGCTCTTATTGTTGCAAATATGTAAAGCCAGCATTCAAGAATTCAGCAAAGATTATGAACTAACCACATTCACAATAACACTTAGGTCTCATGTTTACTCATATCAATGGCATAATGAACTAGCGAGCAATAATAATAAATCTCGGATGACAAGACTTTTTCAAAATAATCATAATATGATATAACAAGATGGTATCTCGCTAGCCCTTTCTGAGACCGCAAAACATAAATGCAGAGCATCTATGAAGATCAAGGACTGACTAAACATTGTAATTCATGGTAAAAGAGATCCAGTCATACTCAATATAAATTAATAGTAATGGATGCAAATGACAGTAGTGCTCTCCAACTAGTGCTTTTTAATAAGAGGATGATGACTCAACATAAAAGTAAATAGATAGGCCCTTCGCAGAGGGAAGCAGGGATTTGTAGAGGTGCCAGAGCTCGATTTTGAAATAGCGATAAACAATATTTTGAGCGGCATACTTTCATTGTGAACATAACAACCAAGAGATCTCGATATCTTCCATGCTACACACAGCATAGGCGGTTCCCAAACAAAATGGTAAAGTTTATACTCCCCCATCTCCAACAATCATCAGTCCATGGCTTGTCCGAAACAACGGATGCCTCCAACTAACAACAATCCTAGGGGAGTTTCGTTTGCAATTATTTTGATTTGGTTTGAGCATGGGACTGGGCATCCCGGTGACCAGCTATTTTCTCGTGAGTGAGGAGCGGAGTCCACTCCTATTGAGAATAACCCACCTAGCATGGAAGATATAGACAGCCCTAGTTGATACATGAGCTGTTCGAGCATGCAAAACAGAATTTCATTTGAAGGTTTAGAGTTTGGCACATACAAATTTACTTGGAACGGCAGGTAGATACCGCATATAGGAAGGTATGGTGGACTCATGTGGAATAACTCTGGGGTTTATGGATTTTGGATGCACAAGCAGTATTCCGCTTAGTACAAGTGAAGGCTAGAAAAAGACTGGGAAGCGACCAACTAGAGAGTGACAACAGTCATGAACATGCATTAAAATTAATCAACATTGAGTGCAAGCATGAGTATGATATAATCCACCATGAACATAAATATCGTGGAGGCTATGTTGATTTTGTTTCAACTACATGCGTAATCATGTGCCAAGTCAAGTCACTCGAATCATTCAAAGGAGGATACGACCCTATCATACCACATCACAACCATTTTAATAGCATGTTGGCACGCAAGGTAAACCATTATAAACTCCTAGCTAATTAAGCATGGCATAAGCAACTATAATCTCTAATTGTCATTGCAAACATGTTTATTCATAATAGGCTGAATCAGTTAAGATGAACTAATCATATTTACAAAAACAAGAGAGGTCGAGTTCATACCAGCTTCTCTCATCTCAATCAGTCCATCATATATCATCATTATTGCCTTTCACTTGCACGACCGAATGGTGTGGATAATAATAATAGAGCACGTGCATTGGACTAAGTTGGAATCTGCAAGCATTCAATTCAAGGGAGAAGACAAGGTAATATGGACTCTTGGTTAAATCAACAATAATGCATATGAGAGCCACTCAACATTTTCATCATGGTCTTTTCCTCTCGACCCCCAAAGAAAAAAAAAGAAATAAAACTATTTACACGGGAAAGCTCCCAACAAGTAAAAGAAGGACGAGAAATCTTTTTGAGTTTTCTTTTAATATTACTACTACAAGCATGGAAAGTAAACTAGCTAAAAGCTATATCTAAATTTGTTTGGGGTTTTTCTTAAGGTTATTCAATCACACAAGAAGAAAGCGAGAAAAATAAAATAGACTAGCATGGATAGTACAATGAAAAAGTATGAGCACCGACAACTAGAATGAGTGTGTGAACATGAATGTAATGTCGGTGAGAAATACGTACTCCCCCAAGCTTAGGCTTTTGGCCTAAGTTGGTCTATGCCCATGGATTAAAGCTATTCTCTCCGGTGTACTAAGGAGTGTCATCTCATCTGAGTGCCACTGGTTGGCGATCTCCTCCGGATCCCACTGATAAACGGACTGTTGACAAGGGTCAAGTGGTGGTTCCGGCTCAGGCTCTGGAGCTGGTGTAAGGCTCTGGTATGCGTAAACGGCCTCTGGCAAGATGAGGTACGTGCTTAAGCATCATCGTCATGGAGGAAGTCGGTGAGGCCTCCGTGGTGCGAGGGAGATTATATTTGGGCTTTTTATTCTCTTCACTTTGCTTATCCTTCGAGCTTCGGCTCGAAGAGCCCCTCAAAAATGTTTTCATCATTTTCTAAAAATTTCTGAAATTTTTAGTAACTCAAAATAAAAGTGAACCAAACTCAACAAAATTGATAGCAACTACTCCCACAAGTGCCTAAAGACTATATCATGCATTAGAACTACTTGGGACCATATAAATTTGACATGCAAGCTCAAGAACAAGGTCACCTTAGCAGCAAAAATTTGCAATGAACAAAGTACTAGAGCAAAAACTAATTGGACCATTGGAGGAGTCACATACCAAAGAACAATCCCCCAAAGCAGTTTTGTGAGTGGAGTTTTGAGCAAGGAGATCGAAAATGGCAGCAAGATGAGATAGAACTCGTGCTTGAGCTGATTAGTGATTTGGGGGGGGGAGAAGGAGTGTGTGGGTGCAGGAATAAGTGGAGGGGGCCACTAGGGGCCCACGAGGCAGGGGGCGCGCCAGGGGGTGGGCGTGCCCTGGACCCTCGTGGCCAGGTGCTCGCTCCCCCTGATGTGTTCTCAGTGCCAAATATTCTCAAATATTCTATAAAAAATCATGTTTCATTTTCAGGGAATTCAGAGAACTTTTATTTTCGGGGTATTTTTTATTGGAACGATAATTCAGAAAACAGACAGAAAATACTATTTTTGCTTTATTTATCTAAATAACAGAAAGTAAAAGGAAGGTACAGAGAGTTGTTCTTTCTAACTTCATCCATCTCATGCTCATCAAAAGGAATCTACTAACAAGGTTGATCAAGTCTTGTTAACAAACTCATTCCGAATCGCATGAAAAACCGAAGAATTTTCGAATAGCACAAGGTTACCTCAACGGGGGTATGTATGTCCCCAAAAATAAGAATATCATATTTCTTCCTAACAGTAGGAAGAGGAAATTCAAAACCTCCAATAATAATCGATGAATTTTTTTTTCAATAGAACTGATACTATGAACATGAGGTTGCTTCCTCGGAAAGCGTACCGTATGCTCATTACCATTAACATGAAAAGTGACATTGCCTTTGTTGCAATCAATAACATCCCCTGCAGTATTCAAAAAAGGTCTACCAAGGATAATTGACATAGTACCATCCTCGGGAATATCAAGAATAACAAAGTCCGTTGAGATAGTAACGTTTGCAACCACAACAGGCACATCCTCACAAATACCGACAGGTATAGCGGTTGATTTATCAGCCATTTGCAAAGATATTTCAGTAGGTGTCAGCTTATTCAATTCAAGTCTACGGTATAAAGAGAGAGGCATAACACTAACACCGGCTCCAAGATCACATAAAGCAGTTTTAACATAGTTTCTTTTAATGGAGCATGGTATAGTTGGTACTCCTGGATCTCCTAGTTTCTTTGGTATTCCATCCTTAAAAGTATAATTAGCAAGCATGGTGGAAATTTCAGCTTCTGGTATCTTTCTTTTATTTGTAACAATATCTTTCATGTACTTAGCATAAGGATTTATTTTAAGCATATCAGTAAAACGCATACGCAAAAAGATAGGTCTAATCATTTCAGCAAAGCGCTCAAAATCCTCATAATCCTTTTTCTTGGATGGTTTAGGAGGAAAAGGCATGGGTTTCTGAACCCATGGTTCTCTTTCTTTACCGTGTTTGCTAGCAACGAAGTCTCTCTTATCATAACGTTGATTCTTTGATTGTGGGTTATCAAGATCAACAACAGGTTCAATCTCTACATCATTATTATTGCTAGGTTGAGCATCAACATGAACATCATCATTAACATTATCACTAGCTTCATGTTTATCACCAGATTGTGTTCCAGCATCAGACATAGAAATATCATTGGGATTCTCAGGTGTGTCAACAACAGGTTCACTAAAAGCATGCAAAGTCCTATCATTTTTCTTTTTCTTCTTTTAGAAGGACTAGGTGCATCAACATTGTTTCTCTAAGAATCTTGCTCAATTCTCTTAGGATGGCCCTCAGGATACAAAGGTTCTTGGGTCATTTTGCCCCCTCTAGTCATAACTCTAACCGCATTATCATTTTTCTTACTATTTAATTCATTGAGCAAGTCATTTTGAGCTTTAAGCACTTGTTCTACTTGACTGGTAATCATAGATGCATGTTTACTAATAAGTTTAAGTTCACCTTTAACTCTAGACATACAATCACTCAAGTGTTCAATCATATAAGCATTTCTTTTCAATTGTCTACCAACATAAGCATTGAAGTTTTCTTGTTTAGCCATAAAGTCATCAAACTCATCCAAGCATTGGCTAGCAAATTTAGTAGACGGGATTTTAGCTTTATCATATCTATAGGGAGAATTTACCTTTACCTGTGTAGGGTTATCAAGACCATGTATTTCTTCAATAGGCGAGGAATCATGGCCATGTATTTCTTCAATAGGTGGTAAATTCTTAACGTCTTCAGCTTTAATACCTTTTTCTTTCATAGATTTCTTTGCCTCTTGCATATTTTCAGGACTGAGAAATAGAACACCTCTTTTCTTCGGAGTTGGCTTAGGAGTTGGTTTGGGAAGTGCCCAATTGTTTTCATTAGTCAACATATTATTCAATAACAATTCAGCTTGATCAACAGTTCTTTCCTTGAAAACACAACCAGCACAACTATCCAGGTGGTCTCTGGAAGCATCGGTTAGTCCATTATAAAAGATATCAAATATTTCATTTTTCTTGAGAGGATGATCAGGTAAAGCATTAAGTAGTCGGAGAAGGCTCCCCCAAGCTTGTTGGAGACTCTCTTCTTCAATTTGCACAAAATTATATATTTCCTAAAGTAGCTTGTTTCTTATGAGCGGGGAAATATTTAGCAGAGAAGTAATAAATCATATCCTGGGGACTACGCACACAACTAGGATCAAGAGAATTAAACCATGTTTTAGCATCACCCTTTAATGAGAATGGAAATAACTTAAGGATATAGTAGTAGCGAGTGTTCTCATCATTAGTGAATAGGGTGGCTATATCATTTAACTTAGTAAGATGTGCCACAACAGTTTCAGATTCATAGCCATAAAAAGGATCAGATTCAACCAAAGTAATTATCTCAGGATCGATAAAGAAATCATAATCCTTATCAGTAACATAGATAGGCGAAGTAGCAAAAGCAGGGTCATATTTCATTATAGCATTCAGAGACTTTTCTTTCAGCTTAGCTAATAATTACTTAAGATTGGATCTATCATTGCAAGCAAGAAAATCTCTAGCAGTTTCTTCATCCATAACATAACCCTCAGGCACAACAGGCAATTCATATCTAGGGGGAGAATCTTCATCATCACTTTCATCAGTATTATCAGTTTCAATAATTTCATTCTCTCTAGCCCTAGCAAGTTGTTCATCAAGAAATTCACCTAATGGCACAGTAGTATCAAGCATAGAAGTAGTTTCATGATAAGTATCATGCATAGCAGAAGTGGCATCATCAATAACATGCGACATATCAGAATTAATAGCGGAAGCAGGTTTAGGTGTCGCAAGTTTACACAAAACAGAAGGAGAATCAAGTGCAGAGCTAGATGGCAGTTCCTTACCTCCCCTCGTAGTTGAGGGAAAAATCTTAGTTCTTTTGTCTTTCAAGTTCCTCATAGTGATCAGCAGATATAAATCCCAAGTGACTCAAAGAATAGAGCTATGCTCCCCGGCAACGGCGCCAGAAAATAGTCTTGATAACCCACCAGTATAGGGGATCGCAACAGTTTTCGAGGGTAGAGTATTCAACCCAAATTTATTGGTTTTACACAAGGGGAACCAAAGAATATCCTCAAGTATTAGCAATTGAGTTGTCAATTCAACCACACCTAAAAGACTTAATATCTGCAGCAAAGTATTTAGTAGCAAAGTAGTATGGAAGTCACGATAACAGTGGCAAAAGTAATAGTAGTAGTTTTGTAGTAATTGTAACAGCGACAACGGTAAAGTAACTAAGCAAAGATCAATATGTGAAAAGCTCATAGGCATTGGTTTAGTGATGGATAATTATGTCGGATGCGATTCCTCATGCAACATTTATAACATAGGGTGACACAGAACTAGCTCCAGTTCATCAATGTAATGTAGGCATGTATTCCGAATATAGTCATACGTGCTTATGGAAAAGAACTTGCATGACATCTTTTGTCCTACCCTCCGTGGCAGCGGGTCCTATTGAAACCAAGGGATATTATGGCCTCCTTTTAATAGAGTACGGACCAAAGCATTAACACTTAGTGAATACATGAACTCCTCAAACTACGGTCATCACCGAGAAGTATCCCGATTATTGTCACTTCGGGGTTGTCGGATCATAACACATAATAGGTGACTATAGACTTGCAAGATAGGATCAAGAACACACATATATTCATGAAAACATAATAGGTTCAGATATGAAATCATGGCACTCGGGCCCTAGTGACAAGCATTAAGCATAGCAAAGTCATAGCAACATCAATCTCAGAACATAGTGGATACTAGGGATCAAACCCTAACAAGACCAACTTGATTACATGGTAAATCTCATCCAACCCATCACCGTCCAGCAAGCCTACGATGGAATTACTCACGCACGGTGGTGAGCATCATGAAATTGGTGATGGAGGATGGTTGATGATGACGACGGCGACGAATCCCCTTCTCCAGAGCCCCGAACGTTCTCTAGATCTGCCCTCCCGAGAGTGTTTAGGGCTTGGCGGCGGCTCCATATCGTAAAATGCGATGAATCCTTCTCCCTGATTTTTTTCTCCCCGAACGTGAATATATGGAGTTGGAGTTGAGGTCGGTGGAGCACTGGGGGGCCCACGAGGATGGGGGCGCGCCCCCCACCCTCGTGGACAGGGTGTGGGCCCTCTTGCCTTGATTCTTTCGCCAGTATTTTTAATTAATTCCAAAAATATTCTCCATGGAGTTTCAGGTCATTCCGAGAACTTTTATTTCTGCACAAAAATAACACCATGGCAATTCTGCTGAAAACAGCGTCAGTCTGGGTCAGTTCCATTCAAATCATGCAAGTTAAATGTGGGGACTGCGACTCATAAGTCGAGATCACCGAATGCACGTGTACAGTGATCCCAGAGATCAATGCTCACTGAACACATAGAAGCTGAATAACAAGAGTCTTACATCCATACATACCGTTTTACACAAGTAGGACCATTATGGTCAAGTCTTGAGTGTATCATCACAACGGAAATCTTTGTCGATAACTTGGACCCATGTCATCTGCCTTAACCCTACAGGCATTCTAACTGGGAAGCGTCCTAGCTCGCATGTTCGTCACTGAAGTGTTCCTCATCACATCCTGTTCTTTCATGCCTGGCCAATAAAATAACCAGTGGCAAGCCAATGAGTACTTTGAATGTACTCGCAAGCAACCCATGTTTTGGTTCAAGATATAACAATGCATGATATGGGTAAATTTTTGCAGAAAGCTAGTTTTGAGTGCAATGACATGTTCAACAACTTGTAAGACATGCATCAAGAGAATTTAAGTAACCATGAGGACAGGTTAAAGGTATCAACATAAATAGAGTGGGCACCAACCCAACTCAATCATGCCAAGTCCTTTGACTTGACCCAAGTAGTTATCCAAACACACACACTGGTTTGTAAACTCTGGACATAGTTTAAGCAGCACCGCCCAACTGCCCTTGACCGTGGACACGGCTATTCGAATAGTTTTACACTCTGCAGAGGTTGCACACTTTACCCACAAGATCTGGGGAACTTCCGTGTCATCCACGACCCGCGATACCTCAAGTACCCGGGGTAAGCACCTGGTCACTACCTTTCCCCAGACGACACTAACAAGGAGTCCCCTCGTTGTTCCGTATCCTCACGATGTACATCTTGCGAGACTCACTCGAGATCGTAACATCTGAGAGGGGACACAACGGTGTATCCGGTGCCCTGTGAAAGCAGTCATGGCCGCCCTACAGCACGACCCGCCCCGAGAGAGAGCACCAACTCTCCCCCGTCACTAGTAATGCGGGCTCAAAGCTAGTATCGACCTAGGTAATCAATAATGCCCTTTCCCATATAAGGGTAGAGTGGTTGCGCATGTAAGGTTGGGACAGTCATCAAATCTTAAATCTAATCCGTTTTCGAAAACAACACACACACTTGCCTCAGTACACCACTTTGTCATCAAGTTGTTACCCATCTCATCATCTCCCTCGGGCATAAGTGGCACCCGACGGGGTTTTCGAAAAAGTCTTTTGAAAATACTTTGTCTCCTTCATCATGCATATACTCGTCCCTTTTTGCGTAGCATCTACTGTAGCATCCTATCTACTCCCACCGGTATAACCCTCATAAGAAGGTAGGATCATGCATAATGCAAGTATCAACAAGGAAGTAACGGTGGCAAACCACCCCATGTGCTTATCACAGTATCATGTCTCCGATGCAAACAATAAAAGTGCTATATGACAATGCATAAAAAGGGTTTCATAGACATGGTCAAAGGGCTACTTGCCTGTTTTAACAAAGTCTTCGAGGTCTTCCAATATCTCTGGTCCAACTCCGAGCATTTCGTCTACTTCGTCAACTATCGTCGAAAGCAACCATAATAAGCAACACAACAAGGCAGGAAATAAAAGTGCTCTAAAAATATGAGTTGGACTTTTCTAGGATACCTCTGGTCATATGAGGGATGACCAAAGTGGTTTCATTAGGATTTGATCAATGGACATCTCTGAACATTTCAATATGATGGAATCAAGGGATTAATGGGTTTGCAAGAAGTGTACAGAAACATTATTTTCAAAAATGAGCGGAGGCACCCATTTAACAAATGATGATTTTAGAAGCATCTAGGAATTGGTTTCACTGGATTTTGAGTTCAAATGATTTCTCTATGAATTTGCAAAGTTGGCTATACATGAAGGAATAGACCATTATTTGAGGTGGTACAGAAAGTATTAGTAAAAATGTTCAAAAACTAAGTTTTGAACATATAGACATCTAGGATTTTGAACCATGGAATTTGGATAAAAAATGGGCTCTGTGTGATTTTCTAAAGTTCATCACAGAAATGAAAAATGGGGTTTTGATAAATATTCGTGAAGGAAATGCTTCTGTAAAAATGTGACAATAGCACCCTGTGGTAGGGTATGATTTTAGAAACTACTAGAAATTTGAATCATCAAATTTGGAGCTCTGTTGGACTATTTATGGATTTTTGAAGTTGACTGGAAAAAGAAAAAGACAAAGGATTTACCGAAACAGGCTGGATCTGGGCGAAGGCGGCGCGCACTGGGCGAGGTTTAGCAGCAGGGCGCCACTGGGCCGGCCCAGTGGCTCGGCCGCACGCACGCAAGGGCCACGTCGGAGGCGGATTTCTCCCGGCCCGCCTCCACTTGCCAGCGTGGCCTTGAGGCTGGGCCATTGACAAGCGGGGCCCGCCTGCAGGTCCATCTCCAACCTCCCGCGCGGCGCGACGGGAGACAGAGGGAGCGAGGCCGGACGGCGCCGGTACTCTTCCCGGCGACTCCGGCCGTCCCCGGTGACGTTCGGCATACCGACGGACTCGGGAGGCTGAGCCGCACCCATCCATGGGCCTCACGCAGGCTGGGGAGGACCGCGACAATGGTGGCCTTGACACCAGCGGACGAGGCTTTGGGGGAAGATGGATGTGGCGCCATGGGGCACCAGAGCAGGAGAAAAGGAGGGGGAGATCTCCGCCGGTCATCTGCAGTTCTACTGGTGGCCAAAGGAGGGGCGGGGAGGCCCTGGTTTGCCGGAGAGTGGAGGCCGACGGCGACCATGGCGGCGATGGAGAGGCAAGGAGAGCACGAGGGGGATAGAGAGCTTGTCCGGGAGGTTTCTGGGGAAGAGATAGAGCCAAAGGAGTAGAGAGGGGCTCGGGGGTGGCCTTAAGTAGCCGACCCGTGGCTTACCGTGGACGCGGCGCACGGGTGGCCATGGTAACGGCTCGGGCGGCAAGGGGAGAGAGCGAGGGGTTGTCTGCGGTGCTCGTGGGGGTGGAGTAGGGCGCCAGGAAGAGAGAGAAGGAGCGGGGACGGGTCAGAGGCATCGCGTGTGTGAGGCTGCCCATTGGAGCCCTCGGGCGGCCGGTGCGCGTGCGAGAGGAGGCAGCAGGAGGAAGAGAGAGGAGGGGGCCAGCTCGGTGGCGTGTTGCGGACATCGAGGCACCTCGACTGGCGCGAGGGGGAGGCTCGAGGTGGACGCGAGCGCCGTGTCAACGGTTGGGAGCACGGTAGCGTGCTCCAGAGCGCGTCTTTGGCCGGCATGCGGCTTTTCCACAAGACTTTCAAGCGATCCACTTGTGTCTAGTGGCTGCAGGGGGAGTAAACAATGTGGCAAGGGCATTGGATGCCTTGGGGAGCCAGTAGAGGAGAGGAGGGGTGGAGAGAGAGTGAAAATGCTGTTGTCCAGAGAAGTAAAGTGGATCCATGCCCCCCTTCATCATTGCCTCTCGGGCAGGGAAGCACACCACAGGTAGAGGGGTACTAGGATAGGTTGTGGGAAGAAGTTCAGCTCATGGAGATGAGTGGAAGAGATCAAAAATGGCATTTTGGTAAAGTGTCAGAAGGTGTTTGATAATGGTTTGGGCAAGTAGATGATTTCCATCTGCCATGAGACTCCATAGGGTGAAATGACACATATAATTAGGGCCTTCCACCAATTTTGAGCTTATTTGGGCAAAGTTGCCAATGCAACTTTTGTAAACCCTAGAAATGAATAGAAATGGATTTTCCAAGATTTAGTCATGCAAATCTGTTCTCCTTGATGCACCACTTGGTGTAGTGTCATCATTTGTGGATATAAACATGTCCTCAAAAGTTGAGATCAAAAGGAGAAAGTTGCCAATGTAGAGTTGCTCAAACTTGGTTCTGGACATGAATGGTTTTGGGGCACTTTGATCAAGTTAACTTGTTCGCCAACTTGTGCCATTTTCTCTAGATGAATTATTAGACCATTGGAGCATGTCCACAAGGTTTGAGAACATTTGGACATGTTTGGCAATGTAAAGTTGCTCAAACTTCAAAATGGACAGAAATGGTTTTGAGGGGATTTCATGGAGTTATACTATTCTCCATGACATGATACTTGTTAAGATCATCAAACATGTCATATGTGACATGCTAGAATTTTCTTGGATTTTTTGGAGAATATTTCCCTTGTAAATATTTCAAAAGCTTGAATTATCTAGAAAGGGTTTTTGAGGTATTTGACCAATATTTTGAACATGACCATGTGTTTAAACTCTTATATATGGACAATATATGTCCACTTAGTTTCTCTAGGCTTTTGTCAGATATTTTTGAAACAATAAAATAATTTTTCCCTATTAAAGACCATTCCTGGCCTTAAGAAAAAGCTTTTAAATAAAATAGGAAAATAACTTTTAAAATTATATTTTTGTGGTTTCTGGGTATCCTATATCTAATAGGAGTCAAATATATTTTTGGAAAGATTTTTGCTGCCCTTAATTAAGTACTTGCAGTGCAAACCTCAATTCAGGGGGTTTTGGAAAACTAATTTTTTAAAAATACTATTTGGCCAAATTATTTTTGTAAGAAATTATTTTTATGTCCTATACACATGGCATGATCATTGGTTCAAGATTTTGGAGCAAGGAGATGAAGTATAGGAGTTGGAGGATTTATTTGATTTTTAGAGCACTTGCAAACAACAGACAAAAACCAATCAAGGCAAGGTCCAAAACACTCAAAAGTTTTTGTCAAACCACATTTTATCATGATTTATCATCTTAAATGTTGTGCCATGGAAATCATGGTGTGACATTAGATTCCAAAACAAGGGCAAAACTGTTTGGAAAAGTAGATACGATGGAAATGTATCAGGCCAGAAGACATTCAGTGGGCCAAGGCTGCACCTGGGGGTGCCTCGAGGAGGGCAGCACCCACCAGGGCGCTCCAGGAGGCCCAGGAGCGCCCTGGTGGGTTGTTCCCCCTGAACCGCCTCTTTGCTCTATAAATACCCCCAATATTCCAGAAACCCTAGGGAAGTCGACGAAAATCAATTACAGCCGCCGCAGAGTCCAGAACCACCAGATCCAATCTAGACACCATCACTGAGGGGTTCACCACTTCCATTGGTGCCTCTCCGATGATGCGTGAGTAGTTCTTTGCAGACCTACGGGTCCGTAGTTAGTAGCTAGATGGCCTCTCTCTCTCTCTCTCTCTCTCTCTCTCTCTCTCTCTCTCTTGATTATCAATACAATGGTCTCTTGGAGATCCATATGATGTAAGTCTTTTTGCGGTGTGTTTGTTGGGATCCGATGAACTTTGAGTTTATGATCAGATCTATGTTTTTATCGATGAAAGTTATTTGAGCCTTCTTTGAAATCTTATATGCATGATTGATTATAGCCTCATATTTCTTCTCCGATATTTGGGCTTTGTTTGGCCAACTTGATCTATTTATCTTGCAATGGGAAGAGGTGCTTTGTGATGGGCTCGATCTTACGGTGCTTGATCCTAGTGACAGAAGGGGAAACGACACGTATGTATCGTTTCCATTAAGGATAACAAGATGGGGTCTATATCTACATAAATAGATAAATAGATCAAGTCTACATCATGTAATTGTTCTTATTGCATTACTCCGTTTCTCCATGAACTTAGTACACTAGATGCTCGCTGGATAGCGGTCGATGTGTGGTGTAATAGTAGTAGATGCAGGAAGGAGTCGGTCTACTAATCTTGGACGTGATGCCTATATAATGATCATTGCCTGGATATCATCATGATTATTTGAAGTTCTATCAATTGCCCAACAGTAATTGTTTTCCCACTGTTTGCTATTTTTC
Organism: Aegilops speltoides; assembly: GCA_021437245.1. Lineage (NCBI taxonomy): Eukaryota > Viridiplantae > Streptophyta > Magnoliopsida > Poales > Poaceae > Aegilops > Aegilops speltoides. The sequence goes on from CM038142.1 coordinate 409,446,443, forward strand.
TCGAGAGAAGCCACTAGTGAAACCTACGACCCTCGGGTCTCTTTTCATCATATTTGCCTTTTCTATCTATTTTCCTTTGCATTTATTTTCAGATCTATTAAACCAAAAATACAAAAATACCTTACTGCAATTTATTTGTTCTGTGATCTATTTATCCTATCTACCACTTTTACCTCACATTATTTGCCTATCTTGAGGCGCCGTACCCGAAAGGGATTGACAACCCCTTTAACACGTTGGGTTGCGAGTATTTTTATTTGTGTGCAGGTGATGTTTTTGTGGTGTGAGGAGGTTCTCCTACTGGTTCGATAACCTAGGTCTCATCATCGAGGGAAATATCTATCCTCGCTATACTGCATCATCCCTTCCTCTTTGGGGAAATACCGACGTAGTTCGAGCAGACATTAAAAGGAATTTCTGGCGCCGTTGTCGGGGAGGATCTTGAACATCAACAAGGTTCCTAATCACAAACCTCATCTCCTCGCAATTTACGTTATTTGCCATGTGCCTCTCATTTTCCTCTCCCCTACTTCACAAAAAATTGTCGTTTTATTTGCCCTCTTTTTCGTTCGCCTTTTTCCCGCCAGATCTCTTATTTGCTTGTGTTGCCATGTGCCTTCTATTTGCTTGCATCTTCACTTGCTAAAAATCTATTGATATGGATCCTCATCCACTAGCTAATCTTTTCAAGAGATCTAATTATGTTGAACCAGTTGCTAGCGATTTGAGTGCACTTGACTATCTTTATGAGGTTTTTCTTGAAATTCGTGAATCTGAAATTTGTGATGAAGTGCTAAAGGAAGAAATTTGTGAAGTGATTCACGATAGCTCCTTGAATGAAAATCATGATTGCAATGATGTTATTATAAATTCTATTAATATCAATTGTGTTAGTATTATGCAAAACCCCAAGCTTGGGGATGCTAGTTTTGCTATGTCCGCTACTTATTGCAATGATCATGATTGGGGTGATAGTGTTTCTTATTATCTTGAAAATTTATTTAAGCCTCATGATGAATATGCTTGCGATAATATTGAAAGTGGGTTTGGAAGAGTGTCAACTTTAGGTGAAAATAACCCCACATATTTGGAAAGATTTCAATCTTGTGAAATTTTTGATAAAAGTGGGCTTGGAGAGGTCATGACTTTATTTGATGATAATCCCACTATTTTGGCAGAGTGTCAACTTTGCATGCATGTGGATCATGTTGAGAATATTCTATGTGATAGATATATTGTTGAATTTGATTATGATCCCACATGGAATTATTATGAGAGAGGAAAATATGGTTGTAGAAATTTCCATGTTACTAAATTACCTCTTGTTGTGTTGAGATCGTCAACATTTTATTCTTCCACCTTGCATATGCTAGAAGTTTCTCATCTTGATAATTTGTTTGCTTACAAAATTATTATGTATAGAAATTATGTTAGACTTAAATGTGTTTTTCCACATGTTTTTATGATGCTCTCTTTGTGTTTCAATTATCTTCTTTCATGTGAGCATCAAGGCATTATGCCTAGCTAGGGGCGTAAAACGATAACGCTTGTTGGGAGGCAACCCAATGAATAAAATTTATTTTTGCTTTTTATTTTATGTTCTTGTGTGTTAGCACATTTATGATATTGTTATGATTGTGTTTTTTGTTTTTTAGTAAGTATTTTTTCCAAGCAAGGCCTTTGGGAAGATTTGGGTGAAAGTTGATCTGATCTTGATGAAAAACAGAAACTTTTGCACTCACGAGATTATTTTTTATTTTTAACAGAAGAGTGCTTTTGAGTTGATTCTTTTTGCAGAAGATTAATAGAAAAATTTCTCACGTTCACCACTTTATTTCAGAATTTCTGGAGTTACATAATATTCTAAATATTCAGATTGCTACAGACTGTTCTGTTTTTGACAAATTCTGTTTTCTTTGCGTTGTGTGCTTGTTTTGATGATTCTATGATTTTCTTTGATGAGTTTTTGCCATATAAAAGTTGGAATACAATATTGATAATGCAAAAACAAAATAATAATAGGTTTTGAATATTACTTATAGTAGCTGTTTGCTTTCTTATACTAACGGATCTCACGAAGGTTTTGTTTGAGTTTTGTGTGATTGAAGTTTTCAAGTTTTGGGTGATCTTACGATGGATGAAGGAATAAGGATTAGCAAAAGGCTAAGCTTGGGGATGACCGAGGCACCCCAAGATAATGTTCAAAGAAGTAGCAAGCAACTAAGCTTGGGGATGCCCCTGAGTGGCATCCCCGCTTTCTTCTAACAACCATCGGTATTTTACTTGAAACTATATTTTTATTCGTCACACATTATGAGTTTTGCTTGGAGTGTCTTGTATGATATGTGTCTTTGCTTTGTTTTTCTTTGTCTTTTAAATGTTGAATCCTTGCTGCACACACCTTTCTGAGAGAGCCAAGAATTATGTTATGCTTTCTCCTATGCTTCACTTAAATTTTTAGGGCCATGGATTTGCTCTGGTGCTTCACTTATATGTTTTTTAGCACGGTGTGCTTTGTTATTTTTGAAAAAATGCTCTCATGCTTCACTTAGATCTATTTGGGAGTTAGTAAAATTTTCAGAAATTCTCTCTTGCTTCACTTAGATTATTTTAAGAGAAAGAAAAATTATGCTCATGATCTCCACTCATATTTGTTTGAGCTTATCAAAAGCAACATATGAAAATAGTCCCAGAGTGATAGATATCCAAGTAGGATATAATAAAAAATTCCTAAAGATCATTGGACAAAATAAACTTGATTCTTAGTAATGGTTTTGAGGTATGAAGATATGATATGTGAGTCATGTTGATGAGTAATTATGCTTTAGTAAGAATATTGATGTTAAGGTTTGTGATTCCCTATGCAAGCACAAAACTCAATAGTTATGCAATGAAATTTATATCCTACTTATGGTGCATTATTCAGTGTTACTTATGATTAATGCTTGGGTACGAGATTTTTTGCTTTTGGGTTGGTCGCTTCTCTATCTTTTGCTAGCCTTCATTTTGCACTAAGTATGATCACTACTTGTGGATCCAAAACCCTTTAAACCAATTTTTCCTTATGAGTCGACTATACCTACCTATATGCGGTATTTCTATGACGTTCCAAGCAAATTTGCATCTGCCAACTCTAATTTTCAAAATAAATTTCTCTTTTGTGTGCTCTACCACTCGCAAGGCGGTGAAGGGTAACCAATATTTTCCATGCTAGATGTGTTATTCTGACGATGAGTGTTTATTAACTTGTCATTGCACGAGAGTACGGCAAAGGTAATAGGGATGCCCAGTCCAGAAATGGAAAATGAATTTACTTTATGTTATCAAATAATAAATTCCTCGAAAAGTGTTGGTATGGAAGGCAACCGTGGATTCGGCTAGCCACGGATAGTGGAAGTAATGGTGGAAAAAGGAATAAACTTTATTTTCTATTTGGGAACCGCCTATGATGTATCTAGCATGGAAAGTGTTGAGATCTCTAAGTCGTTTTCGTTGGTGGGAAAAGTATGCCTCCCAAAATATTTTTATCTCTCAATTTAAGCTTTGAGCTCTGGCACCTCTACAAATCCCTACTTCCCTCCGCGAAGGGCCTTTCTTTTAATTATGCAATTTTAATTTGGAAGTTGAGTCTCCATATTTTCTTATAAAGCACCAACTAAGGGGCACTATGATCGTATTTGAGCATTGGGTTTAGCTAATATTCGAGTGTGTTTCATGAATGGATCGATGGTTGAGCATAATGGGCTAGGGATAACTTGCTTTAGTGTTGATATTTTGAAAGACAAGGTTGCTTGTTGGTATGCTTGTGTATTAAAGTCTTCATGTCAAAACTAGACTATTGCTTTGAATCATATAAAAGTACATATGTCCATGCTATAAAGAAAAGAAATGTGATGAATATGTTAGGCAGCATTCCACATCAAAAATTTTGTTTTTATCATTTACCTACTCGAGGACGAGCAGGAATTAAGCTTGGGGATGCCGATACGTCTCCAACGTATCTATAATTTTTGATTATTCCATGTTGTTATATTATCATTCTTGGATGTTTTACAATCATTTTATAGTCATTTTATATCATTTGTTGGTACTAATCTATTGACATAGTGCCTAGTGCCAGTTGCAGTTTTTTGTATGTTTTTACATCGCAGGAAATCAATACCAAACGGAGTCCAAATGCAGCGAAACTTTTTGAGGGTTTTTTGGGCCAGAAGACATCCAGTGGGCCAAGGCTGCACCTGGGGGTGCCTCGACGAGGCCAGCACCCACCAGGGCGCGCCAGGAGGCCCAGGCGAGCTGTGGTGGGTTCTTCCCACCTCAGGTGCCCCCTGAACCACCTCTTTGCTCTATAAATACCCCCATATTCTAGAAACCCTAGGGGAGTCAACGAAAATCAATTCCAGCCGCCGCAGAGTCCAAAACCAATCTAGACACCATCACGGAGGGGTTCACCACTTCCATTTGCGCCTCTCCGATGATGCGTGAGTACTTCTTTGTAGACCTACGGGTCCGTAATTAGTAGCTAGAAGGCTTCCTCTCTCTCTCTATCTCTCTCTCTCTCTTGATTATCAATACAATGGTCTCTTGGATATCCATATGATGTAAGTCTTTTTGCGGTGTGTTTGTTGGGATCCGATGAACTTTGATTTTATGATCAGATCTATGTTTTTATCCATGAAAGTTATTTGAGTCTTCTTTGATCTCTTATATGCATGATTGCTTATAGCCTCGTATTTCTTCTATGATATTTGGTTTTTTTGGCCAACTTGATCTATTTATCTTGCAACGGGAAGAGGTGCTTTGTGATGGGTTCGATCTTACGGTGCTTGATCCCATTGACAGAAGGGGAAACGACACGTATGTATAGTTTCCATTTAGGACAAAAAGATGGGATCTATATCTACATAAATAGATAAATAGATCTAGTCTACATCATGTCATTGTTCTTATTGCATTACTCCGTTTCTCCATGAACTTAGTACACTAGCTGCTTGCTGGATAGCGGTCGATGTGTGGAGTAATAGTAGTAGATGCAGGCAGGAGTCGGTCTACTAATCTTGGACGTGATGCCTATATAATGATCATTGCCTGGATATCGTCATTATTATTTGAAGTTCTATCAATTGCCCAACAGTAATTGTTTTCCCATTGTTTGATATTTTTCTTGAGAGAAGCCACTAGTGAAACCTACGACCCCCGGGTCACTTTTCATCATATTTGCCTTTGCGATCTATTTTTCTTTGCATTTATTTTTAGATCTATTAAACCAAAAATACAAAAATACCTTGTTGTAGTTTATTTGTTCTGTGATCTATTTATCCTATCTAGCACTTTTACCTCATGTTATTTGCCTATCTTGAGGCCCGTACACGAAAGGGATTGACAACCCCTTTAACACGTTAAGTTGCGAGTATTTGTTATTGGTGTGCAGGTGTTGTTTACGTGGTGTGAGGAGGTCCTCCTACTGGTTCAATAACCTAGGTCTCATCACTGAGGGAAATACCTACCATCGCTATACTGCATCATCCCTTCCTCTTTGGGGAAATACCGACGTAGTTCTAGTAGACATCAACGTGACATAGATGTTTTTATCTAGGAGGTATGTGAACCAGAAATTCCAACCAATCCTCTTGTCGAGAGGTTAAATTTAGTTGAAAATGAAAACAATTATTTTAAGAAAAATGAAAAGAATTGAGGAGGAGAAGATGGAGTTGGAGTTGCATGTTGCGGATGTCGTCGATGATCACAAGATCAAGATGGATGCAATGTGCTTGAAGATTAGAAAGATTAGAAAATATTTCATTCATAATGAGGCTTGGTATCATTATGCCATTGGATCAATTGTTATCTTAGTTACGATTATGATCGTTTGTTGTTGCATTTAAATGTTTTACATAGTTGTATGTTAGTTTCAATGTATGTTTTAATTAGATGCTCTAGAGAGCTATATGTTGTTCTATGAGAGCTATGTATGAACTTTATGTATTTATTTTTCAGTAATAACATTCGATCACTATTGTACTTTGGTTTTAATGTGATGATGAACCTGTATTAATTTGGTCACTTCTCTATTTGTGATGTTCTGTAATGGTTTTTGATATGCTTAATTATATAATGCATGCAGATGAACCGGCAATGGATGTACGGTGACCAACGCACCTCCGAGTATATTGAGGGATTGCATAAATTTCTCGAAGTGGCTGAGGCAAACAAGCAGAATGGTTTTATGCATTGTCCATGTATTGTTTGTGGGAATACGAAGGATCACTCTTCCGCGAAAACCCTTCACATCCACCTGCTTGAGAATGGTTTCATCCCACACTATAATGTTTGGACCAAGCTCGAAGAAAGAGGGGTTATGATGGAAGATAACAAAGAAGAAGAGGATGATGACAACTATCCCCCTGAATACAATCATACTGCAACGGGGGGGGAGCTAAAGATCAAGAGGAACCAACTATGTGCCCGATGATGATCTTCCTGGGTCATTGTTGATGCAAAGAGAGAATGCCAAAGTGAAAGGGAGAAGTTGAAGTTCGATTGCATGTTAGAGGATCACAAAAAAGTGTTGTACCCAAATTGCGAAGATGACAACAGAAAGCTCGGTACCACACTGGAATTACTGCAATGGAAGGCAGACAATGGTGTATCTGATAACAGATTTGGAATGCTACTGAAAAATAATGAAGAAGAAGCTTCCAAAGTATAACGAATTGCCCGATAGTACGTGCGAAGCAAAGGTTCTATGCCCTCTAGGACTGGAGGTGTAGAAGATACATGCATGCCCTAATGACTGCATCCTCTACCGCAGTGAGTATGAGGATTTGAATGCATGCCCGGTATGCAATGCATTGCATTATAAGATCAGACAAGATGACTCTGGTGATGTTGAGGGACAGCACCCTAGGAAGAGGGTGAGGGAGTCTTGGATTAGGGGGTATCCGGACAGCCGGACTATATGCTTTGGCCGGACTGTGGGACCGTGAGGATACAAGACTCAAGACTCCGTCCCGTGTCCGGATGGGACTCTCCTTTGCGTGGAAGACAAGCTTGGCGATCCAGATATTATATTCCCTTCTTTGTAACCGACTCCATGTAAACCCTAGCCCTCTCCGGTGTCTATATAAATCGGAGAGTTTAGTCCTTAGAGGGACGATCACAATCATAATCATCATAGGCTAGCTTCTAGGGTTTAGCCTCTATGATCTCATGGTAGATCAACTCTTGTAACACCCATATCATCAATATCAATCAAGCAGGAAGTAGGGTTTTACCTCCATCGAGAGGGCCCGAACCTGGGTAAACATTGTGTCCCTTGCCTCCTGTTACCATTAGCCTAGGACGCACAGATCGGGACCCCCTACCCGAGATCCACCGTTTTTGACACCGACATTGGTGCTTTCATTGAGAGTTCCTCTGTGTCCTCGCTACAAGGCTCGATGGCCCGTCTCGTTGTCAAGGACAACATCACCTCTGGGTGAACGCTGGCTGTAGGCCAAACTCTCTGACTAGGCGGCTTCATCATGGCCGCCCAATTGGCTTTCGCGCCGACGATGACCTCGGGTCATCGCGAATAGCCTCCACGTCAATTCAGAACTCACCGAACAGATGGATCCAATGGAGCTCTCCTCCCTTAATGGGCTCTTGGATTGCATCGCTGATTTGGGACTCGCCATAGACTATGAACGGATTGGGCCTAAACCCGACCAAAGGGATATTAAATCCCCGCCAGTCCCCACGAGATAGCAGTAGTGGAGGAGCCACATACGGATTATCCCTCTATTTTGAGGACGAATTATGTCTGGATCACCGAGCTCCCTGAACCGGACACCCGCTCAAGGGAAGACATGCCCCAGACCCCGGACTTAGAATCGGGTATTGGGCCGGAAAAGTCGGGCAGACCCCGGATCCCGAGCTGTCAAGCCCGGAATCTCCCCTGCCCCAGGGCGTTAGATCGGATCAGAATCCAGATTCAACTGCACCCACCCACCCGGACTTAAACTGTCTCTCCCATATCAGACAAAAGCCCCAAGTGATAGTACATCATGCGGTGTTCTGGGAACGGGGGTCCCCAGACTTGCCTGCCTGCGGCCTGCGGCGTGGCTCAAAGGGGGGCCCATCGCGGCCCATCTTCATCAACACAAGCTCAAGACCCTCGCGAGGGGCTGAGCCTCGCGGGGCAGACGACAAGGAGCTTCCTCAGGCACGGCCTCGTCAGGTTGGCTCACGAGGAGGCGGAGAGTTCAAGGCAGGGTACCTCGCGAGGTGCCCATGACGCAAGCCATGACGACCAAGGGCGCCAGTCGGGCGCCAGCCCGCGCAGTGTCCTCCTTTCCTCTTTGGTGCAAAGGGAGCAAGCGCGGGCGAGAGCATCAAACAAAGGCATCCATTTTGGTGCAACAAGACAAAGACCAGCCCAACGGCAGGGAAGAAGTCATTGTGGTGCCCAAGCAGGCGTCACCACTAGAGCCTTTGACAGGCGAGGACCAACTTTAGTCAGGATAAGTGTACCCGATGTTCCCCTTCAAAATGGCCAAATGTTGGCGCCCTTCCCGCTCAATATTTGGGAAGAGGCCCAGGGCCTTTGCCTATAAATAGGACTAGCCACCCCCAGGGTAGAGGCAATCGGGACCGGACCTAGCAAGCTGGATCCTCACCAAGAAACCAGTAGATAGAGCGAATGAACTCCTCCTAGCAGTTCGTCGCGCCAGCCAAGAACAGACCCTCGCGAGGCTGTTCTTCCTTGTATTGTCCGTCATCAGCCCAAGAGGCAATCCACCACACGACACACTGGAGTAGGGTATTACACCACAATGGTGGCCTGAACCAGTATAAATCTTGTGTCTCTTGTGTTGTTCTGTTTGGTAGTTTAGATCTTAGCGATTCGGCGATGAGCAAGTAGGCAGAGGGTTAAATCTCCGCACGCACCCCAGTGTTCGAACCTCAAGGGTCTGCCGGAACCCGAAATCCGACACATCGCTACTGGGCTAGATTCCTCCTTGCGCTAAACAACGTCAAGGACTGTCGTGAGGAGGACGCAGTCTCACTTTTCTGCAAAAACTGCACGAACAAAGGAATCCTTAGTGCTATAAGTCGCCGTGACATAGTACACTTTGCTGACTTGGCAACCATAGTATAGAAGTACTGTGCAATGGAAAGCGCCTGGAAAACCCAAACAGAATTTTGGGATAGTCCGGCTCTCACTAAAACCTTTGTCCGAGCTAAACGGGCAAACTCTCATAAGTCAGCCGATCCAATCAACAAGAAACCAAAGCCCACCCCAAGGCGTGGAACCGTGTTGGAAGAATGGCTCAATGGGCCCATGTAAACTCCACAGCACGCCGGATACTACACCAACACATAGCCTTAGAGCATGTTGGATACTCCGACAGGTAGCAAAAAGTGGCGAGGATCTTCTTGTAAGACATAAAGCAGAACAACATCCCACCAAAGAAAACAATACGATACTTATAGTCTTCGAGACTTTCGTCTCAAACAACAGGCGCAAGCGAGCTCATCGAAGCTCCGCTGAAATCTGCCACATGGCAAAAACAAATCCGTGGAACGACACTGCTATAACTTTCAGTGCTAGTGATGAACCTCAATTCCAGACAGTCCGGGCACCAGCCGCTTTGGTCCTTAGCCCAATCATGGACGGCTTTCGGCTCACTAAAGTACTCATGGACGGCGGAAGAGGATTAAACTTGATCTACAAAGAAACACTAAGCAAGATGGATATTGATAAAAGCTGCATTGAGCAAAGCGGCACAACCTTTAGGGGAATCCTCCCTAGTTGGGAAGCACGGTGTGCGGGAAAAATCACACTCGATGTGGTATTCGGCACGCCGGAGAATTACAGGTCCGAAGAAATCACATTCCAAGTGGCTCCTTTCACCAGCGGATACCACGCCCTTTTAGGGCGGGACGCGTTTACAATCTTTCAAGCTATACCCCATTACGGGCACATGAAGCTTAAAATGCCCGGACCCAATGGAATCATCACTCTAGCCAGTGATCCGGACGTCGCACTTCGCGTCGAAAACAAAATCGCAGCACTAGCCCTGGAAGCATTATCCGAAGCCCTAGCAGCCGAAGAACTAACCACGTTGCGTGCCACCATGGACAGGGACGACGTGATACTTGATAAGCGACCCAAGTCCACCTCATTCAAACCCGCAGAAGAGATAGTCAAATTCCAGGTCCACCCAACGGACCCCATGAAGACAGCTTCCATCTGGACACAGTTGAGCCCCAAAGTGGACGCCGCACTACGAGAATTCCTACGCGAGAATTGGGACATCTTCGCCTGGCACCCTTCGGACATGCCGGGCATCCCACGTAGACTGGCCGAACACAGCCTCAATATACTGAAAGGATACAAGCCTGTCAAACAGACTCTTAGGCACTTCTCAGAGCCCAAGCGGCAGGCCATGGGGGAAGAGCTAGCCAAGCTACTCGAGGCCGGATTCATCAGAGATATCAAGCATCCGGATTGGCTGGCAAATCTGGTTATGGTACCAAAGAAGGACAAATCCCGGCGCCTATGTGTCGACTTCAAAGACCTTAACAAGGCTTGCCCCAAGGACCCCTTCCCCCTCCCTCGCATCGACAAAATCATCGACGCCACAGCAGGAAACGACTCACTGTGTTTTCTCGACGCATACTCTGGATACCATCAAATAAAGATGGCAGAATCCGACCAAGCTGCAACGGCTTTCATAACGCCATATGGTCCTTTCTGCTTCAACACTATGTCTTTCGGGCTTAAAAATGCCGATGCAACCTATCAACGCATGATTCAAACATGCCTGGAAAATCAAATCGGCAAAACAATGGAGGCATATGTGGACGACGTGGTCATAAAAACAAGACACGTCGAAACCCTCATAGAAGACTTGAGGCTTACATTCGATAACCTCCGAACATACGACATCAAGGTTGTCGCGCGCGATGGGCGGCGCGGCACCTATGGGGCCGCCGGGGACGGCCCCTTCGTGTGTTGACGAGGGCGGGGATCGCGGAGAGCAGATCGAGGCGGATGTGGCGCGTTGATTTTACCCAGCGGACGCGATGGTCGCAGAAACCCTACCGCTGCTTTGTGTTGTATTTGATCTCGAGAGCCGGGAGAAGCTACCGAGCGCAAGAGTCGTGAAAGAGTCGAGTCTCGCGAGTGTAGCAATGATCGAACCCCCACGTTGTGCATGGGCCTCCTTTATAGGGCAAGGGTCACCGGCGGTGTCAACGTATGGTAGAGGGGTAAAAACGTAAAAGAGGTGGTAGTTGGAACAGTGCGGGAACAGTGCATGAACAGTGGATTCTACCTACTTTTGACAGAGGGGGACAAGAGCATTAAATGCCCGTCGCCGTCGCCTCAAAAGCTCCCGCCCTTGCGTCTCCGTTTGCCACGGCGATGGAGCCACCACCGTGGAGTGCCACCGCACCTCGCATGCAGCGCGGCCACCCGCCACGCGTCTCTGGAGAAGGCTGAAGGCGACGCGTGGGCAGATGAGCTGGAGTGCGGGCACGCGTCGCAGCTCTCCCGGCAAGTACCTTGCCGGGGCCTTGATCTTGCCGGGCCCGGGAGCTTGTCGGGCTCTATGACTTGCCGCTGCCCGGGCCCTCGCCGGGACGCGTACAGCGCCGAGGCGTGTCTTCTGTGATGTGATCTTCTAGTCTCCCCGACGAGCTCCTCTCGCCAGGGACTTGCGTGGGTGAGGTAGTCTTGAGCCTGGAACGGCCTTCCCGGCAAGCTCCTCTTGCCGGGGTCTTAAGCTTCTGTCTTGTGCACTTTGTCCTTGAATGGCTTGGAATGGAGCGGAGATGGTCTCCGGCAAGCATTTGGTGGATCTAGCTGCGGAATCTGCGGCTGCCCGTGCACAAGTTGGGGTACCGAGGTACCCCTACCTTAGTACACCGACAGAGCCCCCGGGCCTGGGCCATACACGGTGCCGAGCGCTGTTGGGCCAGGCCCAAAACAGTGCACGGGCACGCGAAGCCCATGGCGCGTCGACCCTACTTCCGCCTAGGCCGCCCTCTCGCGCAACAGCACGCGTCGATTGCGGCGTCGTGGGATGGGACGTGCCCACGTCCTTCAATGAGGAGAGCGGAACGCCTCCCACTTCCCCATAAAAACAGAGGAAGCGGGCGTGGTTCCCCTCCATCGCTTTCATTGCTTCTTCTTCTTCCTCGAAAAAACCCTCCTTGCGCTCCGCCCCCGCATCTCCTCCTCCGCTTCTTGCGTCCGCGGCGTCGTCGGATTTTTCATCCTCCGCCCCCGCATCCCCTCCGCCATGGCTCCGAAAACCAGGAAGGGGAAGGAGAAAGCGGAGAATACCAAGAAGGAGAAGTCCGAGCAGCGTAAGAGCTCGCCCAGATGCGGAGGGAGAACGTCGTCTTTCCTCCGCGGCTCGGCGTGGACGAACTCTGGGGCAAGTACTTCCTGTTCTGGGCCAAGAGGACCTCGGCGCATCCTCGGACCAGAGCCCATCCGGCCGCCACCAAGGATCACTATCCCGGCGGGTATTACTTCTTCGCAGCCTTCTTCCACTGCGGCCTTTGTCCTCCTTTCTCTGAATTTTTCTGTGATATCATGAACACATATGGCTTCCACCTTCTTGATTTCACCCCCAACGCCGTCCTCACGATGGCGGTTTTCGCACATATGTGCGAAAACTTCATAGGGATATTCCCAAATGTAGCTCTGTTCAGGCATTTCTTTACCCCGAGAGCAGAGCCTGGCTCCCCCCTCTCCGGAGGGATTTCTTGGGTTTTCCTTTCAACTTGAAGAAGTCAGACTTGCCGGGAACTCCGCATCAAGTGGGACGAGTGGCGCTGGATTGGTGCTGGATCGTCAAGACGAGCCGCAGCCCTTCATCATGCAGCGCCGCGACGACGCCGTTCTTGTGGCAGAGATTGAGTGAGGTGGATTGGACGACATCAAACTCGATGTTGCCCTCATCCGGATCCTCCGCCTCCGACAAGCGGGGCTGTCCATTGCGCGGTAGGCGCGACTTCTCCGCCGCCAGACGCCCTCTCCAGATGTAAAGAGGCCGGCTCGGGAGTATGGCGGCGCAGGGATATAATGAGGCTGCGTCGGGCTAAACTTCAACTTCACGACGTTGAGCTGAGGGGATGGTCCGGGAGCTCTTCAACACGACCCGCCCATCCAGAGTGGTTCAGGCTCCCCCGAGGTGTGGTGCCCCTCTGCAACAACTCAGCACGGGATCGCCTCGTCGCCATGATGCCCGCGTGCGACTCACACGGCGTGGAGCGATCATGGATTCCGCCAGAGCCATCGGACATTCTCGACTTCTTCGACACCCTTGAGGAGGTGGCGAAGAACAAGGACGAGATCCGGGGTCTGACACGAGACACCACGGACGAGGAGCTTGCGTACATAGCTTCTCGGGCCGAAGAGGCCGCTGCAGCTGCGGCGGCAGGGAAGTTTGGTTGCACCCCCGAGGAGGCGGAGGCCGCGGAGGAGTCCTACCAAACGGAGGCGGCGGAGATCTGCAGACTGCTGCAGCTTCCCCCCGGCGCGCTCGCCGGGGTTCCTTCTTTGAGGCACTCCGGAATCCATGGAATTGCGGCCGAGGTCGCGGCAAGGGGTGGAGACGCCAGAGGGAAGGGAGTCGCAGCGCAGGGCGCTGGGTCTGGAGAGCCGGCCGGCGAGGTGGAGGGGGAGGATGCCGCGGTCGCCGAGGATGCCGGCGGGTCCACGGACCTTTACGACGACGACCTCTCCTCGTCGTCGGAGACCTCCCCGCCCCGGGCGAGCCCTAGGCGTTGTCCGCCGAAGCGCCTCCGCAAGGCCGCGGCAGAGGCGAGTACGCAAGCCCGGCAGAATGCCATTTCGCCCGGCAGCAAGAGCTTCCGAAGGAGAGCGAGCGCGCTGGGCGACCGCGCGCACCAGACGTGGCGGAGGCGACCAGCGAGCCACAGCGAGGGCGCCTCGCAGGTCGGCGCCGGGTGGGCGGGGTCTTCACGAGCGGAGCAGCAGCTCCGCCCCTTCTCGGTCTCGGCCGCCACAGGCCGGGTCGCCCAGCCCCAGCCCCGGGACCGCCAAGCGCCTAAGAGGGCCTTCGCCTCCGCTCCTCGCGCCGACGCAACCAGTGCGAGATGACTTCTCCGCCTTGAGCGAGGACGACGAGGAGGAGCAGGAGGAGTGCCCAAATCTTCACCTTCTTTAAATTCCACCTTGATTATTGTTGAGGCTGATCTTGTTTCAGTGTTGATTTGGGACCTTGACCGAGCGGGCGCGAAAGAGCCAAAGTGCCCGTGGTCGAGGTCGCGGATGATTCGCCCGACGAGGCGACCAGGAATGCGCCGGATCCAAGCTTGCCGGACCCGAGCGCTGTCCCGAGGAGCAGCCCCCAGGGCAGCCCCCAGCGTAAGTCTGGGTCCCGCACCTTCGCTTGCCGGGTACATTGGACAGCTTCATCTTGTCCCAATATCTTGATGCGTTTGTCTTGACTCGCGCAGGGATGGAGCCGCAGCGACAGGAGCATCCGGAGGTCGCCCTCGAGGAACATGCAGTCCCTCCGTCCCCGCCAAGGCCGGACTCTCCGGCAAGGGAGAGCGTTCCGCCAAGGGTGGGTACTCCGCCAAGGGCGAGTAGCCCGACGAGGGTGGCTACTCCGGCAAGGGATGGTTCCCCGGCAAGGGAGCCCGCCGCTGGAGATGTCCACCAAGGTAAGTTCTGCAACTTTGTCTTCTTGTCGTGGCCTCTTTTCGAATAGTTGCTTGAACTGCTTTTTGCTTTTTCTTTCTTCTTCAAGATCCTCCTCCTCCCCCCGAGCGGATGGAGACGGAGGTCGTCGCTGAGGAGGAAGAGGATGTGCGGGGTGGCGGCGACAACGCCCCTGTCGTCGAGGATGCGGCAGGAGCCGCCGAGCCACATGTGCCAGAGACTTCCTCGGCCGCAGATGCAGCAGCCGGAGAGGGGGACGGCGACCGCACCACCGGCCCGGAGGTCGCGGGGGCGTCAAGCGCTGCGCCGGTCGCCGACCCCGCCGGAGAAGAAAGGCCCGGCTACTACTTGGAAGCCCCCAACGGCGTTTTTATCCAGATGCCGTGGGGTTCCTCGTCGCGAGCTCCCGCGGAGGGTGAGGCCTTCGACGGGGAGATTCTTGCCTCCGCGGGTCTGAAAGTCGTCGAGGGGCCCGGCGAGAGCGGCGGGTCCGATGAGGAGAAGCTGCTCCACCAGCTCCTGGCCCTTTACCGGGCCAAACAGGCGAAGCTCGCTTCTCGGGAGGCCCTTGCCGCCAAGGCCGCCGAGGAGATGGAGAGGCGCGCGGCGGAGCTCAGTGCTGCCAACAAGGCTGCTCTCCGCGAGGTGGCGGAAAGGCGCGAGCAGCTCGCCGGGCAGTATGAAGAGTGGCTGTTGCAGAAAGCCGAGGCCGAAGAGCAGCAACGGCTCGCCGGAGTGGAGCTGTCCCGGCAAGAAGGGGAGCTCAACCAGCGAAAGGTTGCCCTCGACGCCCACGAGGAAGACCTCGCCGCTCGGGAGCAAGCCCTTGGCGGGGAGTTGAAGGAAGCAAAAGACGCTGCGGCGGCCGCGGAGGCCGCCAAGGAAGATCTCGCCGCCAAGGTCGCGCAACTGGAGGAGCTGTTGGAGGTGGACTCGGAGAAGATCGCCGCGCTCACCACGGAGCGCGAGAAGTACGCTCGCACCAACTCCGAGCTCCAGGCGCGTCTTGCTGAGAGGGGCGACGAGCTGAAGACCGTCAAGGAGTCCGTCGAGGATCTTGAGCGGCAAGCCAGATCAAGGACTCGCCGACGCTGCACGGGTCCAGGAGACCAAGCTGAAGGAGGAGCTCCGCGAGGAGCGATCCTTAGTGGCCGGCGCCAACAAAGCAGCCGAGGACTTCCGTCGTATCGTTGAGATATGGACCGAAGACTTGGTGTCTTCTGCGTCCGCCATTGACCAGGCGCTGCTGGAGCTGAAGCTGGAGCATCTCATTTACTCCCCGGATCCAAACCTCGCTCACAGCGCCAAGCTCAGTCTCTTCTTCAGGGGGGTCGCGCCAGCTCTTGCAAGCCTGCGGGAGAAGATCCCCGCGCAGCTCGCCGAGGAGGCGCGCCTGCTGTGCGTGGGAACCATGGAGCGCGTGGTCGACGAAGATCGATACCGCAACCCCGGTATAAACCTCTCCAACGTCCTTCGCAGCTTGCCGGCCGACGCGGACATGGAGGCTTTGAAGGAGCAGGTCGCCCACATCATCGCCAAGGTGAACAAGATCCCCAGGAGGGAGGGCGACCGCGTGGACTAGGCCCCTTTTATCTTTATTTCCTTTTGTTGCTGCACAGGTCGCTTATGAACTCATTAGTCATCGCGACAAGTTATCCCTTGTAAGCTATTACCTTTATTCTGATCAGCAGATGCAGTGTCATCTCCCTTGCCTTGATCCTCGACTTCGCAAGTTTTAACTTTATGCTTCTAGGAGTTTTGCCGGCAAGGAGCCTTTGCCGCGAGCGCTGAGTGTCAAACTCGAAGCAGCCTGCTAGCCAAGGTCTTGCCGGCAAGCAACCTCGCCATGGCTTGCCGCAACGCACCTAGCTTGCCGAGCGGGCTCGAAACGAAACAAGGGCGCAACACTTTGCCGCGACCTACTTGAATTGTTGAGCACGCTCGAAAACAAGATGAGGGTGCGGCTACCCACGGGTAGATTCCTCCGAGCACAAGTTTTTCGTATGAAGTGAGGTTGTTCAAGGAAGGCAACTAAAAAATTTAAGACTTTGAGCTGCTTTCCGGCAAGCTTCTCTTCTTTGAACGTCACTTGGTTGATCTTCCACTTCCTTCCCCCCCGGCAAACTTGTGCACGAGGAATGTTTCTTTTGCTTAAGAGACAAGGAAAGAGAAGAAGGAAAAAGCAGATGTGCGTGCCGTTCGAAAGATGCCAAATAACTCATGCAAATAGCAAAGAAGAGCATGGGAAAAGGCAAATAACGCGAGACACGGAAACTTTATTGCTGCACGGGGTCTGCGCCCGGCTTTGTACAAAGGGTTACATGCAACTGCGGCAAAGCTTTTGTACAAAAGGTGGTTGCCGGAGCGGATCACGGCAACCGCGCCTTACGGGTAAAATTTGCGAAGATGCTCTATGTTCCAGGAGTTACTCACTGGCAAGCCTTCTTCGGTCTCGAGCGGACAGCAGCCGCCTCGTGACTTGTCTCACCCGATAAGGGCCTTCCCACTTGGCGCCAACTTGTTGGAATTCTTGGCGGATGAACACGCCAAGAACAAGGTCGCCTTCCTCGAGACTCTGGCTTTGACCTTGCGGTTATGGTAGCGGCGCAAGGCTTGCTGGTATCGGGCAACTCGACAGCAGCTCGAGACGTCCCTCCTCGAGGAGCAATGCGTCATCTTGTCGCAGATTGCTCTTGCTCAAGCTCATCATAAGCGAGCACTCGAGGGATCCGTGATACTGAGTTCCGTGGGGAGAACTGCTTCGCTCCATAGATTAGAGCAAAGGGTGTCCGCCGGTGGCTCGATTGGTGTCGCTCGATCGACCAAAGAACCGCGGTAGCTCCTCTATCCAATTTCTTCCGCACTTGCGCAGCTCGTCGAAAGTTCTTGTTTTAAGTCCGCGCAACACTTCAGCATTGGCCCTTTCGCTTGACCGCTGCTCCTTGGGTGAGCAAATGGTTTAAACAGACCTTGGCGCCAAGCTCTTGGACGATTGCATGAAGGTGCGGTTAGTGAATTGTGTACCGTTGTCGGTGATGATCCGTTAGGGATCCCAAACGGCACACAATCGACTTGAAGAACTTGACCGCCGATGTCGGTTGTCACCTTTCTCATCGGGCTCTACTTCGCCACTTTGTGAACTTGTCGATTGCTACGCACAAGTACTCAAAGCCCCGACAAAGACGGGGAAAGGGCCGAGGATATCGAGCCCCCAGACCGAGAAGGGCCAGGATAAAGGGATTGTTTGGAGAGCTTGAGTTGGCTGATGAATTTGCTTTGCATGGAACTGGCACGCTTCACACTTGGTTACTAGTGCAGTTGCATCTTGGAGGGCTTCTTGCCAAAAGAACCCTTGCCGGAAAGCTTTCCCGGCAAGCGCCCTTGCGCCAATGTGGTGGCCGCAGATGCCCCCGTGTATCTCTGCCAACAGCTTTTGTCCGTCTTCCCTGGAGATGCACTTCAATCTGACACCATTGAGCCTCATACATGCAGTTCGTTGTCCACGAACTGGTACATACTTGTTGTCTGGTTACCCTTTCTATCTCTTCGTGGTCGCTGGAAGTTCTCCAGTTTGCAGGAAACGGACGATCTGCTGCGCCCACGCCGGAGCCTGGGGCTCGACGGCAAGGACTAAAGGCATGAGGGCCGCTGCAGGAACCTCGGCTTCTACGGCAAAGATCCCTGGCTCTGTCGGAGCTGAAGGTCCCCCGGCAAGCTTGTTGGGGCAAGGCTTGTCGGGAACATTTGCTGTGATTGCACAAATCCGAGGATCGGCAGGAGCAAACTGTTCCTCAGCGTTCTGACCGTTGGCCTTGGGGACCTTGGCGGCGGTCTCTGGGAGATCCGCCGGCAGATAGTCGCCGGAGGCCAACTTTCTTTTCTTGGACTGCCCAATTGATGGTGTGACGGATGGTTGAGTCAGCTTGAGCAAGAAGGTCCCTGGTTCCACAGGTAACTTCATAGAAGCACACTTTGAAAGGCCATCTGCGATTTCATTCTGAGCCCTCGGAATGTGCTCCATCTGCAAGCCTTCAAAGTGCTCCTCAAGCTTCCTCACCTCATCTACATAAGCTTCCATCAAAGGGCTCTGATAGCTCTTGTTAACTTGCCGGACCACCAACTGAGAATCTCCCCGCACAATCAACTTCTTGATCCCAAGCTCGGCTGCAATCCTGAGGCCGGCAAGCAAACCTTCATATTCGGCAGTGTTGTTTGTCGCTTGCTCTCTTGGGAAGTGCATCTGGATGACGTACTTGAGGTGCTCTCCGGTTGGCGCGATGAGTACGACGCCAGCACCGGCGCCTTGCAGCGAGAAGGCACCATCAAAGTACATTATCCATTCATTTGTTGCTTCTTGCACGGGTGTACTCGTCTCTTGAACTTCGTCATCAGGTGTTGGGGTCCATTCTGCTATAAATTCTGCCAATGCCCGGCTTTGTATGGTTGAAGTACTTTCGAACTTGAGTCCAAAGCTTGACAACTCTAGCGCCCACTCAACGATCCTGCCTGTTGCCTCTGGGTTGTGCAATATTCTTTTCAGCGGAAAGCGAGTGACCACTGTTATTTCGTGTGCTTGGAAGTAATGGCGCAGCTTTCTCGAGGCCATAAGGAGGCCGAAAAGCAACTTTTGCACACCAGAGTATCTTGACCTAGCCCCCTGGAGGAGGGAGCTTACAAAATACACTGGGCGCTGCACCATCTTTCTCCGCACTTCATCCTGTTCCTGCGCGGACTTGTCCTTATTGGGGCTAGAGCTTGCCGGAGATGTAGCTTCCTCGTCGGACTCCCTCTCCGCTACTAGTGCAGCACTAACCACTTGGTTGGTTGCCGCTAGGTACAGCAGCAACTTCTCCTGTGGTTTAGGTGCGACAAGTATTGGAGTGGAGGACAAGTAATGCTTCAAGTCTTGCAGCGCTGTCTCCGCTTCTGGAGTCCACTTTACGGGCCCCGCCTTCTTCAAGATTTTGAAGAAGGGCAGAGCGCGCTCAGCAGACTTTGAAATGAATCTACTGAGGGCAGCCACACAACCCGCGAGTCTTCTGACATCCTTGACCCGCTTCGGGGCTTGGATCTGCTCAATGGCTTTAATCTTGTCGGGGTTGGCTTGATCCTCTCTGCGACACAAAGAACCCGAGTAGCTTGCCGGAGGGAACCCCAAAGACGCACTTCTCGTGGTTCAATTTCAATCAGATCTGCGCAGGTTCGGAATGTCTCTTCCAAATCTTGAATCAGTGTATCTTTGCTCTTGCTCTTCACCACGATGTCATCCATGTAAGCTTCTACATTTACGTGGATCGTGGCTCAAAAGCATATACACTACTCTTGCAAACGCTGACCCGCGTTCTTCATCCAAATGGCATGCGTATAAAGCAATAGGTGCCGCATGGAGTGATAAACGCAGTCTTCTCTTCGTCTTCTTTGGCCATGAAGATCTGGTGATAGCCTGAGTATGCGTCAAGAAAGCAGAGCAGCTCACATCCGGCAGTGGATTCAACAATCTGGTCGATGCGTGGCAAGGGAAATGGATCCTTGGGACATGCTTTATTCACGTCGGTGAAGTCTATACACAGTCTCCATTTCCCATTAGCCTTACGCACGACAACTGGGTTTGCTAACCACGTTGGATGGATCACGCCCCTGACCAGGCCTGCTGCTTCTAGCTTCTTGATTTCTTCGTTGATGAACTCTTGGCGCTCCACGGCTTGCTTCCTTACTTTTTGCTTGACGGGCCGCGCATGGGGGCAAACGGCAAGCCTGTGCTCAATTACCTTCCTGGGAACACCGGGGATGTCGGATGGTTGCCATGCGAACACATCGACATTCGCCCGCAGGAACGTAACGAGCGCCGCTTTCCTATTTGTCGTCAGCGTGGCACCGATAGTGAAGGTACCACCAGTGCCGTCCTCCTGGCGCGACACCTTCTTGGTTGCCGCGGAGCAGCCATTCCTTTTTAGCCTTGCGGTGGAGCTCGACGGGCGTCCTCGACAGCAGCGCAACACTCGGGGTGCTGTTGCCGAGTGGGTCCCGGAGCGCTTGCCGGACTTGGCCTTCATCTTCTTTCCCGGGAGCCTCGGCAAGCGCATCCTTGTCGGCCGCCGCGGCCGCGGCCCGGTAAATCTGGTCGGTGCAGATAAGCGCGTCTTTCTTGTCGCTGCGGACGGTGATGACGCTTATCGCCCCGCATCTTGAGCACGTTGTAGGCGTAATGGGAAGCCGCCATGAACTTGGCGAGGCAGGACGGCGAATATCCCGTTGTATGGCAACGGAATATCGGCAACGCCGAAAGTAACGCGCCGTCCTGAAGTTGACCTCCCTCCAAAGGTCACCGCAAGGTGATCTTTCCTTGGGCTTGCTTCTTCCCGGTTGATTCCTTGAAGGACCGGTCTCTTCGAGCTCGTCGTCGGGATTTGGAGTTTCTTGATCACAGCAGAAGAGATCAAGTTCAGCCCGCCCCGCCGCCAACCAACATCTTGGTGACCTTGAGGTTGCGGATGGTGGGTGAGACCAGATCGGCAAACACCCGACCGCTGTGGTGCGGTCGGGTGATCCTCAAGATCAAAATGACGGGCGTGTTGGACCATTTGAGGAGTCTCTGCGACTCCATGGGCGGCTCGCTGCATTCACCTCGCGTGCCCTCGCTTTAATTGGCGGTGGAGGTGTGCAGCGAGGCGCCACCATCAACGCACAGACCTCCGTGGCCTTCGAACTCCTGTTCACCGCCATCCTCGTCCTCCATGTCCTCGCCGCCGTCTTCCTCACCCTTGTCGCGCCCCGAGAAGGTCGATCACCTTGTCGTTGCTTGGCTTTGTCTGGGATCCTCCCGACCAACGAACGGCCGCTTGCTCGGTTCTCCCCCCGCCTTTGGGCTCTTTCCTTGTCGCGCCTCTCGACTCAGCTTTTTGCTGCTCGATGAGGTAGTCGACGCTTGCAGATTGTAAAGGTCGTGGCCCTTGGTGCGGTGGATTTTGCAAGATCGCTTGTCGACCGCCTCGCTTGTCGGCTGTCGCCACGAGGCAAGCTCTTGCCGGAGCTGCCACCTGTGTTTGCTTGGCGGAGCTTCCTTGCCGGACTTTTCGACGGCAAGCACCTGTTCCTTGCTCTTCTTTCGAAAGTTCTGCCGCGGCGCTTCTTTGCCGGGCGGCGTCATCGAGTCGCTCCCCTGCGCCAAAGATCCTCCCGGAAGCCTCCTCCCTCTTCGCAGCAAGATTTATCGCCGAGCATAAAGCTCACGACATCCCGGATCTTGGTCATCGCCATTTCTTCACGCATGCGACGTTACGCGACGCTCGTGGAACGACCGATAACCATGGCGGGATGGACATCGAGGATGTTGTCTTTGCACGTGCTGAAGCGTTGGATGTACTTGCGCAGGGGCTCTCCTTCCTTCTGGGCCAGGATGTGGAGATCACTCTCCTGGCCGTGGGGTTTGTGACCGCCGGTGAAGGCGCCAACAAACTGGTGGCAAAGATCCGCCCAGGAAGAAATGGAGCCCTCCGGCAAGTGCATAAGCCAAGAACGAACGTTCGGCCTAAGCACGAGCGGGAAGTAGTTCGCCAAAATCTTCTCGTCGCGCCCCCCGGCAGCCTGCACGGCGATGGTGTAGACGCTGAGGAACTCCGAGGGGTGCGTCTTGCCGTCGTACTTCTCTGGCACGTCGGGCTTGAAATTCTTCATGCTGGGCCACTGGACGCGCCGCAGCTCTCGGGTGAACGCAGGGCAGCTCGCCGCGACGACAAGTCGCTCGCTCGCCCGGGCGACGCGGCGTCGGCGGTGCTCCCAGCCCTCTGATCGGTCGATTGCCGCCGAAGTCTCGGCGGCGCTGATCGTGGTCCGAAGTCTTTCGCCGCCGCTTCGCCGAGGACTGGCGTTGGTCCCGCGGGTCCGCTGGTCCGACGATGCCGTGGAGCCGCTGCGTCGGCGTTGTTCCGCGGGACGACGCCCGCCGCTTCGCGGCGGGGAGTGCACGGTAGTTGCGCCCCCGGCGGTCTTGTCGCCGCAGGCCTTCGTCTTCTCGGCTTGCCGTGGCCGTGAGGCCGCAGGCTGCTGTTGACGATCGTTGTTGGCGAAGGCGACCAGGCTCTGGATGGTAGCCCTCCAGTCCTCGACCTTGTCCGCCGCCGGAGGGAAGTCGAGGAGCATCTGCGCTCTTGTGAGCGCTTCCGCAGGAGTGGAGGGAAGCGGGAGCGAGCGGTGCGGGGAGCGGGACGCGCTCGGGCTTCTAACAGTGTTAGAAGGAGCAGGGTCCTGTCCCGGCACCTTCGCTTTGCCCGTGTCTGGGCGGGGGTTAGGAACATCCCGCGACCCCCCTGCGTGTCCCTGTTCCAGCAGACGGATACCACCTCCCGTGGCATGGCGCTGCTGGGTCGTCGTGCGCTGGGACGGACGCGGATCTACGGAGGCCGAGGCGTGGTCCTCCGCTCTGTCTCTGGATCTGGTGACGCCGCGAGCGCCCTCGCCGGCGTCCACCCTTCCATCGGCGTCTCCTCCGCCCACCGTTGGCTCCGGTGGCGGTGGAGAAGACGGAGATGGGTCTGCGACCCTCGAAGCTCTCGTCTTCGGGGCCATGGCGCAATTGTCGATGAAGCCGCTGATGAAACCGGAGAGGTTGATGAAGAGCGCAGCCGCACGAAGGCCGGATCAGGTCCGCACAACCTCGACGCCCCCTACCTGGCGCGCCAGAGATGTCGCGCGATGGCGGCGCAGCACCTATGGGGCCGCTGGGACGGCCCTTCGTGTGATGCACGAGGGCGGGGATGCGCGGAGAGCAGATCGAGGCGGATACAAGGCGCGTTGATTTTACCCAGCCGGGCCGCGATGGTCGCAGAAACCCTACCGCTGCTTTGTGTTGTATTTGATCTCGGAGCCGGGAGAAGCTACCGAGCGCATGAAGTCGTGAAAGAGTCGAGTCTCGCGAGTGTAGCAAATGATCGGAACCCCCACGTTGTGCATGGGCCTCCTTTTATAGGGCAAGGGTCACCGACAGTGTCAACGTATGGTAGAGGGGTAAAACGTAAAAGAGGTGGTAGTTGGAGCAAGGGAACGAAGGCATGAATAGTGGATTCTACCTACTTTTGACAGAGGGGACAAGAGCATTAAATGCCGTCGCCGCCGCCCCAAAAGCTCCCCGCCTTGCGTCTCCGTTTGCCACGGCGATGGAGCCACCACCGTGGAGTGCCACCGCACTCGCAGATGCAGCTGGCCACCCGCCACGCGTCTCTCGAGAAGGTGAAGGCGACGCGTGGGCAGATGAGCTGGAGTGCGGCACGCGTCGCAGCTCTCCGGCAAGTACCTTGCCGGGCCTTGATCTTGCCGGCCCGGAGCTTGTCGGGCTCTATGACTTGCCGCTGCCGGGCCCTCGCCGACGCCAGACAGCCGAGGCGTGTCTTCTGTGATGTGATCTTCTAGTCTCCCGACGAGCTCCTCTCGCCAGGACTTGCGTGGGTGAGGTAGTCTTGAGCACAGAGCGGCCTCCCGGCAAGCTCCTCTTGCCGGGTCTTAAGCTTCGCCTTGTGCACTTTGTCCTTGAATGGCTTGGAATGGAGCGGAGATGGTCTCCGGCAAGCATTTGGTGGATCTAGCTGCGGGGAACTGCGGCTGCCCGTGCACAAGTTGGGGTACTGAGGTACCCCTACCTTAGTACACCGACAAAGGTGAACCCGGAAAAATGTGTCTTCGGCGTCCCCTCTGGGAAACTGCTCGGCTTCATTGTTTCCAATAGAGGAATTGAAGCAAATCCGGGAAAAATCCGAGCTTTGTCGCAGTTGGCTATACCAACAGACCTCGAGCATATCCAGAAACTAGCTGGATGCGTGGCTGCCTTAAGCCGCTTTATCTCCCGGTTAGGAGAAAAGGCATTACCTCTTTACCGCCTTCTTCGACGCACCGAACACTTCGTGTGGACGGATGCGTCCGCGGCCAGACTGGACGAAATAAAGACCTTACTGGCCAGTAATCCAGTCCTAACAGCGCCAAATACTGGCGAACCTATGCTATTGTACATAGCTCCAACACATCAAGTTGTAAGCGCAGTGCTTATCGTCGAACGAGGGGCTGACGGATACAAATTCCCGCCCCAGAAGCCGGTATATTACGTATCCACGGTCCTCACCCCATGCAAATCCCGATACCCACACTATCAAAAGATAGCATACACGGTCTTCATGGGATCCCGGAAGCTACGACAGTACTTTCAAGAGCGTTCGATTACGGTGGCCTCCGAAGTACCGCTCAACGACATAATAAATAATCGCGACGGTACGGGCCGGATTGCTAAATGGGCCATCGAGCTCCTTCCGTTCGACATAACATAGAAGCCACGACGGGCCATCAAGTCACAATCTATCGCTGACTTTGTCGTAAATGGACAGGTTTAACTCCCTAAAGAGTACGACGCATACTCTAACTGGATCATGCACTTCGACGGCTCTAAAATGCTGGCCGGATTGGGAGCAGGTGTAGTCCTGACGTCTCCCACTGGAGACACGGTCCAATACGTACTCCAAATACTATACACAGACTCCAACAATACAACCGAATACGAGGCTCTGTTGCACGGTCTTCGGATGGCAGTCTCTATGGGCATTCAACGCCTGGAGGTGCACGGGGATTCAAACCTCGCAATATCACAAATAAACAGAGACTTTGATGCCAAGGATCCGAAAATGGCGGCCTATCGTAATGTCGTCCTCAAAATGTCAGCTCGGTTTGAGGGGCTCGAATTCCACCATGTGGCTCGAGAAAACAATCAAGCGGCGGATATCCTCGCCCGCATCGGTGCTAAACGCGACCCTATCCCACCTAACATATTCCTAGAAAGGCTATTCAAGCCATCCGTGGTATGGGAAGGGGAGTCCGGCAACACTAGCATGGATCCGAATACACCCCCAGATTCAGAACCATCAGACATAATCGGAGGCTCCACCATCGAAATAACACCTTCGGCCCATGAAAACATGGCTGTAATCGCCTCGTGGACTGAGCCTTTCTTGGCCTACCTAAATAGGCAGGAGCTCCCCGAGGACCAAATGAAGCACGTTGCATCATGCGGCGTTCTAAAGCTTACAAAGTCCATGGAGGGGAACTCTATAAGAAAAGTACGACCGGAGTGCTCCAAAGATGCATCTCCGAAGAGGAAGGGCGGCAGCTCTTGGCTGAAATCGATGCCGGACTGGGCGGGCACCACGCCGCGGCTCGAGCACTAGTCATCAAGGCATTCCGTACAGGCTTTTATTGGCCGATAGCCTGAGCAGACGCACAGGATCTTGTCCAACACTGTGTCGGTTGCCAGCTCTTTGCCAATCAATGTCATATGCGCCCTACCGCTCTCCAAACAATCCCCATTACTTGCCCTTTCGCAGTCTAGGGGCTGGATATGGTCGGACCCCTTAAAGGGGGAAGCCATAAGAAAAATACTTGTTAGTCATGGTGGACAAGTTCACCAAATGGATAGAAGCTAAACCAGTCAAAACGGCCGAATCCGGACCAGTGATAGACTTCATATCCGGGGTTGTACACCGATATGGCGTCCCCCACAGCATCATCACTGATAATGGCTCAAACTTCACAGCCGATGAAGTGAAAAATTGGTCCGGCAACATGGGCATTAAGCTCGATTACGCCTCCGTCTACCATCCCCAAACAAACGTCCAGGTCGAACATGCAAACGGTCTCATCATGAGCGGCATCAAACCCAGACTAGTGCGATCCATGACAAAATCGGACACGCACTGGGTCGAGAAGCTCGACTCCGTACTCTGGGGGCTGCGGACCACGCCGAATCGCACCACTGGATATACACCATTTTTATGGTGTACGGCGCGGAAGCAGTACTACCCTGCGACATAATACATGATTCGCCTCGCGTACGCATGTACGAAGAGAAGGAAGCCGAGTTGGATCGGCAGGATAACTTAGATGCCCTGGAGGAGGAGCGCGACGTCGCAAAAGCCCGCTCCGCATTCTATCAGCAGCAGGCTCGACGGTACCAAAGCAGAGAAGTGTGGGCCAAAACTTATAATATTGGCGAACTCGTTCTACGCCTACCGGAGAAGAAGAAGGACAAGCTCAAACCTAAGTGGGAGGGTCCCTTCGTCATTGATAAAGTTCTCACCGGAGGAGCGTACCGCCTATGTAATGCATCCGATAATAGACTCGAGCCAAACCCATGGAACGCGGCCAGACTCCAGAGATTCTACGCCTAGCGCCGAACTCAGTGTTTGTCTCCTTACCCCCTCCTTTTAATTATGTTCCCTCCTTTTTCCTTTCTCGACCTTTTCATCTTCACACAAAGTACTCAATACAGTGCGGACGCCCGGATCACTTCAGCCGCACTATGTGTGTAAGCCATACCTGGGGGCTTCCTATCTGGAAGCTAAATATAATTATTTTAATGGCTTTTTTCCCATCACATATGCGTTCTTTTTCCATATGTGCCTTTTCTTCACCATTATATGCATCGATATGACTTAAGATGTGGCCATGCTGGGTTGCCTGGCTCTTGTGTTTATGCCCTACGTTCCCGTTAATTCGGCTAGGGAATAAGGGGAGCACCTCTGCGATTGTTACTGCCGGTTCAGCCGGATGTGTACCTCAGACTGGGTGAACCCGAAAGCCAGCGTTCTTAAGGGAATATTCGGTCGGTGAGCAAAAGATGTTCCTTTCGTTTATTACAATGTAAATCCCCTGAAGTTTTGTATCCTGCGCCTTTGTTCACTGTCCGGACATGTACATCGTTGCATGCATACCCAGGGAAAGGAACCCCTAACGGAACTATTCTCCCTGGAAGATGTTTCTTACTATCCATGTAATATAACATAACTAGTTGGATACTTGTATGTTCAAGCACTGATGACCCCTACGCCTGGTTTCCATGCATACCCAGTTCAGATAATCGAAGGGTATTGGATACACCCCTGATGTCGGATCCGGGGCTGAAGCGAAAAGGTCCGCCATGACAAATGATTTTAATCCAGCTAGGGACTACTTATGTCCATTGAATTACACAGTCACTTGGACTGACTATATTCCTCCTCTATACCATCCAATAGGCTATCTAGCTTACAATCCTGTTGGGAGTACTTTGCGGCTAACGCTACCTGGTCATACACCAGACTCACGGGAATTTCTTGCCCATCTGGCCCCGCCGGTCCGACTTCGGACATATGGTTCGGGTCAAGCTTGGTGTAGCGCGTCTTCACCATAGCCCAGGCTTATCTTGCACCTTGTCGGCAGGCTGACATCTTCCACAATCGGAAGCGCCACCGTGCTCCTTAGAGCATATCCACGAGCTCTCCCGTGCCCTTCGGCAGGAAGCTTGAGGGCCACAAGGCCTGAGTAATGCCCTGCATCACCTACCGAGCTCGCTCGTGCAGCTGTGAGAGGTCTTGCAGCAAATTGCCTGCAGAGCGGGCATCTCCTCTTCAGGGTGGCCTGTCAACATACCTACAAATAAAAATTCTTTCAATATGCTTCCTCGCCGAGCTATACTACAGTTCATCTAGGCACTTACCATAAATGACGCACCGAAGCCTTTTGTTCTCCTCACGGAGTCCACCACCAACATCTTTTAATTCGACGTCCAGCCGGACATTGGCATCTTGAAGATTGTTCTTCTCCTGCCAAACTTGCGTAAGAACATGCTCACCAACTTTTAGCTGCCTTTGGAGATGCGAATCGTTAACTCTTACGTCCTTCGGATTCACCCCGGGGTTGTCTGCAGAACTTTCTGTTAAGACTTATCATACAAGCCACTTACTCACTGGTACATCTCCGTACAATTGAGACAAATGTTACCAGATGATTCCTTCTGAGATCCCTCTAACTTGGCAACTGTGGCCCTCAGCTGGGTCTTGCACTCCTCCAGCTCTCGAGACAATTGCTCATTCTTATCTACAAGGACCTGTGCATAAATTGATCTTAAAACAGTTGTTCCAACCGTTTCAAGTCTTAGGGGCTACTGCTATACATGCTTATCAAATTTTCTTACCCGTATATCTTTGGTATACTGGTCCGTCGCTCGGGCAAGCCCGCCTTGAGCAGCTCGGATGTATGCGTCTCCCGAATTGAAAGCATTAAATGCCTCTTCGGAAAAGATGTTGTTGTGAAGTACGGCCCGTCGGCGCTGGTGATTCATGGCACTCTCTACTTCAGAATTCGTGGCAGAGAGCATATCTGCATCCTCTGTCGAAGGACAATGCGGCATCCGCCCCGCGTCCGCCTCCTCTCTCGAAGCCGGTTCTGGAATCCGGCTGGTGGAGGCGTGATTGGCAGGATCTCCGGATATAGTCCAGCTATTCCTCTTTCTGCCAGGGCACGAAGGACGCTGTTACATTTTAAACACAATAATCATAGAGAAGGTTTTTACCATACCTCTGTAGCGGCGTTTCGACCCTAACCGCCTTCCTCTTAAGCCTGCCCGATCCGGACACCCTTTGCCGACGAGTCCCCAGGGGCTCAGCGCCGCGCTCTGACCGTCGTCTCTACAAAAATACGACACTTCAGGTGTAAGGCATGGCATCAGAAAGGAGTTCTCTTCGGAGGATAGGGTTTTTTGGCTTGGCTTACATGCAATGTAGGTAGCAGTCCGGGATAGTCGGCGGTAATAGCCACTGAGGCGCCATCGCAGCTCGCCTGATAAAATATCCCGTTGATGAGCTCCACAGTAATATCCGGATCTTCTTCGAGTCCTGGATCGAAGGCCCTTCCAGGGTCTTCTGGCTGCGGGGAGGGGCTGGAGATTCTTTCTACGGCCCTCCTCAGTTCCTGCTCGAAAATATCGAGGTAAATAATCTTGACAAAGAACGCCAGAGTGAGTGAAGCAGGGGAAAGAGTGGTGACTTACCTAGCTTTGGGGTTGTACATAGAAAACCCATCCCGTGGTTTAATGTGAAGGAATTCTTCTTCTTCTCCTTTATACAGATCGGACAATATCCTCGCCAGAGCAGTGGTGGAGTCCGGACCCTTACGGCCATGGCGGGTGGCATCATCTTCCCCGTTGTAGTGCCACATGGGCTTCCCCCGATATTGAAGCGGCTGCACTCCCCGCATTATGCATATTGCCATAACCTCGACTATCGTCAGCTCGGATTTGGCCAGTAACTTTATCCTGCTCATCAGGAAGTGTATTTCTCTAGTATCCTCCTCTTGGGGGCCCCGAGGGTGCCAGCTTCGACGTGCCTTCGGTGGAGCGTTACTAAACTTAGGGAGACCTGTCCGGACTGGATCCGGAAGGGGAACGTCGTCGACATAAAACCACTCCAAAGGCCAGTTCTCCGGTGCCTTCTTGGGAGTACCGGATAGGTATCCGGTCTCGGCGATGCGCCATACTTCGGCTCCGCCCACTTGACATAGGGATTCCCCCTGGTTGCGAGGGACAAGGTAGAACAACTTCTTCCATAACTCAAAGTGAGCCTCACAGCCTAGAAGTAGCTCACAAAGGGCAACGTATCCTGCTATATGCAACACGGAGGCAGTGGTGAAGTTGTGCAACTGGAGGCCGTAGAACTCTAAGAGCCCGCGAAGAAATGGGTGGATAGGAAACCCGACGCTCCTTAGCAGATGCAGGGTGAGACATATTCGCTCCTCTGGGGATGGATTAGGAGATCCTCCGCTTGCTCCCGCCATTATAGGTGGCAAGTTTGGCTCAGACAGGGACCATGAACGCTGGTGGGAGAAACCCTTGGGTCTGTAACTCTATCAAACGGCTGTGAGGAACTGAACACTCTTCCCAGTCACCCGGCTTGGGGCAAGGGGAGCGAGAAGAAGAGCTGCGGCGACCGGCCATGTTGGAATGGTTTTCCCGGAGCACTCTGTTGGATGATAGCTTGAGGGAAGAGGGTGAGGTTTGGATCTGAGAATCCTCGTCTCTTCAAATAGATAGTTAGCCTGCCGGACCTGGGGTGGCAAATGCAAAAAATGCTTTCGTTCCTTGTATTCGCTCGACACGTGGAGATGGTCATTATTGAGGCATAGAAGCCGAGGAGTACAACATTAATGGGAAGCCGGACACTGTTCGTTGCAACAGGTACTTTGGAGTATTCGGAGATGGAACCCGCCTTGCAATGCCGAAGACAAAACTGCGCACCAGACTCATTGTCATTGAAGCCTGGTTCAGGGGCTACTGAGGGAGTCCTGGATTAGGGGGTATCTGGACAGCCGGACTGTGGGACCGTGAAGATACAAGACTCAAGACTCCGTCCCATGTCCGGATGGGACTCTCCTTTGCGTGGAAGACAAGCTTGGCGATTCGGATATTATATTCCCTTCTTTGTAACCGACTCCATGTAAACCCTAGCCCTCTCTGATGTCTATATAAACCTGAGAGTTTAGTCCTTAGAGGGACGATCACAATCATAATCATCATAGGCTAGCTTCTAGGGTTAAGCCTCTATGATCTCGTGGTAGATCAACTCTTGTAACACCCATATCATCATTATCAATCAAGCAGGAAGTAGGGTTTTACCTCCATTGAGAGGGCCTGAACCTGGGTAAACATTGTGTCCCTTTCCTCCTGTTACCATTAGCCTAAGACGCATAGATCGGGACCCCCTACCCGAGATCCGCCGATTTTGACACCGACAGAGGGTTCCTGCCAAGATGATGTGGTATGCTCCTATAATACCACGATTGAAATGTCTGTTTAGAAATAAAAAGCATGCCAAGTTGATGCGATGGCAGAAAGAAGACCGTAAGAAAGATGGGAAGTTGAGAGCGCCCACTGACGGGTCTCAGTGGAGAAAAATCAAGACAAGGTGGGGGGACTTTGCAGGTGACATGAGGAACGTATGGTTTGGTTTAAGCGCAGATGGCATTAGTCCTTTTAGGGAGAAGAGCAGCAATCATAGCACCTAGCTCATGACTCTATGTTTGTATAACCTTCCACCTTGGTTGTGCATCAAGAGGAAGTTCATTATGATGTAAGTGCTCATTGAAGGGCCTAAGCAACCCGGCAGCGACATTGATGTGTACCTAAGGCCATTAGTTGAAGAACTTTTACAGTCGTGGAATGGAAAAGGTGTATGTGTGTGGGATGAGGACAAACAAGAGGAATTTGACCTACATGCGTTGTTGTTTGTAACCATCAAAGATTGTCCTGCTCTCAGTAACCTTTCAGGACAGACAAACACGGGATACCACACATGCACGCACTATTTAGATGACACCGAAAGTATATATTTGGACAAATGCATGAAGAATGTGTACCTGGGACATCGTGAATTTCTTCTAACCAACCATCAATGTCGAAAGAAAGGCAAGCATTTCAAAGGTGAGGCAGATCATCGGAAGAAGCCCGCCCTCCGTACTGGTGAGCACATACTTGATATGGTCAAGGATTTACAAGTAATCTTTGGAAAGGGTCTTGGCAGACAATCTGTTCCGAATGACGCTGAGGGACGCGCCCATGTGGAAGAAGAAATCTATATTTTGGGACCTATCCTATTGGAAAGACCTAGAGGTCCGCTCTGCAATCGACATGATGCACATGGCGAAGAATCTTTGCGTGAACCTGCTAGGCTTCTTGGGCGTGTATAGGAAGACAAAAGATACACCGGAGGCACGGGAGGACCAGCAAACGTGTGCACGAAAAAGACGACATGCATCCAAAGCAGTATGGAGGTCATGCCAGCTACGCTCTTACCAAAGTAGAGAAGGAAATCTTCTTTGAATGCATGCTTAGTATCAAGTGTCCCGTCTGGCTTCTCGTCCAATATAAAGGGAATAATAAATATCCCAGAGAAAAAGTTCCAGAACCTAAAGTCTCATGACTGCCACGTGATTATGATGCAACATCTTCCGGTTGCATTAAGGGGGCTTCTACCGAAAATGTTCAATTAGCCATTGTGAAGTTATGTGCATTCCTCAATGCAATCTCTCAAAAGATAATCGGTCTAGAAATCCTACCAAGTTAAAGAATGATTTGGTGCAATGTCTTGTCAGTTTCGAGCTAGTGTTCCCACCATCCTTCTTCAATATCATGACGCACGTCCTAGTTCATCTAGTCGATGAGATTGCCATTCTGGGTCCTGTATTTCTACACAATATGTTCCCCTTTGAGAGGTTCATGGGAGTCTTAAAGAAATATGTTCATAACCGCGCTAGGCCAGAAGGAAGCATCTCCATGGGTCGGCAAACAGAGGAGGTCATTGGGTTTTGTGTTCACTTCATTCTTGACCTTAAGCCGATTGGTGTCCCTCAATCACGGTATGAGGTGAGACTGGCTGGAAAAGGCACGCTAGGAGCAGACTCAATAATATATAGGGACGAGCACTCTTGGGTTCAAGCACACTACACAGTTCTACAGAATTCTACCTTAGTGACCCCGTATGTCAAGGAACATAAGAATATTCTGCGCTCCAAACACACGGAGCAGTGTGACGACTGGATTACATGTGAACACATCAGGACTTTTGGCAGTTGGTTGCAAACACATCTCATGGGTAACACCAGTGTTGGAGATGAGTTGTACTCGTTGGTCAGGCCACCATCGTCGACTATTTTGACTTACAAAGGGTACGAGATAAATGGGAATACATTTTACACGCTCGCCCAAGATCAAAAGAGCACCAACCAAAACAGTGGTGTCCGCTTAGATGCAGCAACCAAGAGGGGAAAGGACACATATTATGGTTACATAGTGGACATATGCATGGGAACTTGACTATGGACATGATTTTAGGGTCCCTTCGTTTCGGTGCAAATGGGTCAATCTGTCAGGAGGCGGGGTACAGGTAGACCCACAGTACGAAATGACAACAGTGGATCTGAACAATCTTGGGTACACAGATGAACCATTCGTCCTAGCCAATGATGTGCCGTAGGTTTTCTATGTGAAGGACATGTCTACAAAACCGAGAAAAAGAAAAGATAAGGAAGCGAATACATCATACGATGAGCCAAAGCGCCACATAGTTCTTTCAGGGAAAAGGAACATCGTGGGAGTGTAGGGCAAGATAGACATGTCTGAAGATTATGAAAAGTTTCATGAAATTCCTCCCTTCAAAGTGAAGGCTGACCCAAGCACCCTGTTAAACGATGAAGATTATCCATGGTTACAGCGCATTAAGAAAGGGGCACACACAAAGAAAAAGTGAAGACTTTCTCTCCACAACTATTCTTCTGATGGCTTTGATCTAGAATATCACTGCAGTTACATGTCAAGAAATGAAATGCCTTTTGTAACAGATGAGTTTTCGTCCGAAACCGTGATACTTCGAAAGAGATTGTCCATTTTGTACATGAAGTGCATCCATTTTTTGCCATAACCCTCTCAACTTTTAGCACATGTTGTGTGGGTGAAATGATGATACCATGCCAACTTTCAACCTTTTTAGAGTTCATTTGTAGTGCTTTTCAATTTCAGGGCCATTTGGCTAAAAAATCAGTAAATGCATGAAAATAGCAAATGAAGTCAGAAAGGTTTGAAAATTGATGATGTGGCTTTGAATGGTGCATGTCGAATGCAGAAAAAGTCTGGAGTTGAAATTAGTCTAAAAAAATGAAATGCCTTTGTAACAGATGAGTTTTCATCTGAAACGTGATACTTCGAAAGAGATTTGATTGTTCCATGTTGTTATATTATCATTCTTGGATGTTTTACAATCATTTTATATCATTTTTTGGTACTAACCTATTGACATAGTGCCTAGTGCCAGTTGTTGTTTTCTGCTTGTTTTTTACATCGCAGGAAATCAATACCAAACGGAGTCCAAACGCAGCGAAACTTTTTGTGGCTTGTTTCTGGACCAGAAGACACCTGTTGGGCCAATGAAGTACCAGAGGGGTGCTCCGAGGGGAGCACCCAGGCACGCCCTGGTGGGTTGTGCCCACCTCGGTGGCCTCCCGCACCGCTTCTTTACTCTATAAATACCCCAATATTATGGAAACCCTAGGGGAGTCAATGAAAATCAATTCCAGCCGCCGCAAGTTTCAGAAACACCAGATCCAATATAGACACCATCACGGAGGGGTTCATCATGTCCATTTGTGCCTCTCTGAAGATCCGTGAGTAGTTCTTTGTAGACCTATGGGTCCGTAGTTAGTAGCTTGATGGCTTCCTCTCTCTCTCTCTCTCTCTCTCTCTCTCTCTTGATTCTCAGTACAATGGTCTCTTGGAGATCCATATTGAAAGATCTAGGATGTCACCTAGAGGGGGGGTGAATAGGTGCTTTAAAATAATTACGGTTTAGGCTTGAACAAATGCGGAATAAACCTAGCGGTTAATTTGTCAGGCACAAAACCTAAGACAACTAGGATCACCTATGTGCACCAACAACTTATGCTAAGCAAGATAAGCAACTATGTGATAGCATAAGTAAAGGGCTCGGTTAAGAGATAACCGAGGCACGCGGAGACTGTAACGCCCCGGATACGACTTTCCATATTCGTAACTCCAACTCTTGCCTTTTCCGGAGATGCCATATGTTATTTTCCTTCGTGGTTGGGTTTTGTTCTTTTGTTTTTGCATTTTGTTCATGTCATGCATTTCTTCTCATGTCATCATTCGCATTGCATCCATATGTTTTCATAAAACTCGTTACCGTTCGCAGTTGCCCTTTCTTTCTTTGCCTGCGTTGGCATCTTGTCGGGCCCTTGTCCTCGTTGATCTCCTCGGACCGCTTTGTCTTTGTTGACCTTCTCGCAGACCATTTGGACCCCTCTCTTCTCTCTTTCTCCGAGACCAACAAAACCCCTTGACCCCGTGGCCTTTCGTCAGAGCCCATTGTCTTTGTTTTCCCCCTCTCATCTAAATGCCTACCCTCTCAACACAGTGCATAGACCCCCTCGTGTGTGCGTCCGAAACTGCCCCGAACCCGACCCAGTCTGTCATTACTGTTGGGTCCGGATCATCCCCAAACATCTACAAAACATCTCCGTTTTGTTATTTGGGCTCCCTAGATATTTTATTCTTGACCGTCCGATTTTAATCGGATGATCCAAACTCCCCTCTTTTTCATATATATAGTCCACCCCTAGTCTATTTTGGACAACCCTAAAAATCCTCCCCTTGTCCCTAGCTGCGCCGCCACTCTTCTGCATCCACCTTGGGATCCCTCCCGATCCATTCCACCCAACCAGATCCACCGACCGCCTCCCTCGTTTTCGGCATCGGACCAACCCCATGTCCCTCCTCGATCCCCTCGCCCAGCCAACCACCGAAGCTGCAGCACCGTCCCCGAGCCCGTGCCCCTGTGCATCGCCCCGATCCAGGGAGGAGAGGAGCTCCTCCCGTTTGCCTCGCCGCTGCTGCAGTCGCCGCCGGTGACCTCCAGGTCGCCCTGCCGTCCTCTCCTCCTTTCTCCTTCCTTCTCCCTCTCCCTCATGGCTTCTCTCTCTCTCCCCGCAGGAACCTCCCGTCGCCTCCTGAAGCTCCCGTCACCACCCGGCCTCGTCGCCGTGGGGAATGGATCCAGCCTCACCGGATCCGCCCGGATCCGGCTGGGCCCCTCCCCGCCTCGCCTCGGCCTTCGCCGGCCACCTCTGCCCTGGGCGCCTGGTGCCTCGCTTCCTCAGACCAAGACGAGCGCCCCGCCCCACGTTGACCGCCCGATCGTCCTGCTGCGTGGGCTGCCTCGTCCCAGCGCCCCTGGCCCAGCTCGGCCACTTCCTCCCCAAGGCCCAGAGCCAAAGCCAGCCTCAGCCTCCCTCCTCCTCGCCATCTCGGGCCAAGGCCCACTGGGTGAGCTGCCCCGCGCCTGCCCTGTCCAGCCCAGCACCAGATCTGGCCCAAGGCCTCTTTGGTGAGCACCCACATGCTATCCTGCGCCCCCTGCGCACTTTTGTTTCTCGCGCCGGCCCGTGTGGTTCAGTTTCGGCCTGTTTAGGTTTTTTTCTCAGTCCTGCGAATTTGCTAATTATCCAGAGAATATATGTTTTACAGAAAACCCCTTAGCCTTCATGCATTTAATAACTCACAAACGGTGCATCATATGTAAAAACTTAATATATGTAAAATGCTTAGTTTTTCATCTAGTTTAATAATATGCCACTTTCATCCATGTTTAAAATGTTTAAAATGTTGTTTGTTTAAATTTGCTTAAATGCCATGCTAAAATGATTTAATTCATAACTAAATAACCGTAGCTCGGAATTTAATAAACTTTATATGTAAATGGGGTGGAAAAATGCCTAGATTAACATGGTCCACTTTATTTTCCTGTTTAACAACTTTAAAATATGTTTTAGGGCAGAACGGTACCAAATTTGAATATTGCTCATGGGGGATTTTCCGGAATTGTTGGTTGTTGTTCCGGCCTCATTTAAACTTGCCTAAATAATTAGTTTATTTATGCTTCACCTCTTGCCATGTTTAATAACATTTAATATTGTTGAGTAGCTTATAACGAGATCAAACTAAATAATTGCATGTGGTGTTCCGTCAATATGCAACTCGTTGCATATTGAGCTCCACTTAATTTGTAGTGTTGTTTGTTGCACTTTGCCATGCCATGCCATGCCTCATTAAACCGGACATGCATCATACTTGATTGTGCATCATGCCATGCTTATGTGATGGTTGTTTACTATGTTGTTTGCTTCTTTCCGGTTTGTTTCTCTCGTTAGCTTCGGTTTCGTTCCGGAGTTGTGAGGATTCGTTCGACCACGTCCGTTCGTCTTCTTCATGGACTCGTTCTTCTTCCTAGCGGGATTTCAGGCAAGATGACCGCTACCCTGGATCTCACTACTATCATTGCTATGCTAGTTGCCTCGTTCTTTCGCTATACTGCGCTACCTATTACCTGTTTGTCCAGCCATCCCATATTGCCATGAACCTCTAACCTTTGACACCATTCCTAGCAAACCGTTGTTTGGCTATGTTACCGCTTTGTTCAGCCCCTCTTATAGCGTTGCTAGTTGCAGGTGAAGTTGAAGATTTCTCCATGGTGGACAGGGTTATGTTTGGGATATCACAATATCTCTTATATTTTTAATGCATCTATATATTTGGTAAAGGGTGGAAGGCTCGGCCTTATGCCTGATGTTTTGTTCCACTCTTGCCGCCCTAGTTTCCGTCATACCGTGTTATGTTCCGGATTTTATGCTCCTAACGCGGTCGGGTGATTTATGGGACCCCCGACAGTTCGCTTTGAATAAAACTTGTCCAAAGAAGGCCCAACATTGACTTTTACCATTTGCCTCACCACCACCTATTTTTTTCCCTTGGGAGTCGCGCTTCCCAAGGGTCATCTTTATTTTAGCCCCGGGCCAATGCTTGTCTAAGTGTTGGTCCAAACTAGAGCCACTTGCGCCACCTCGGGAAACTTGAGGGCTGGTTCTAGTTGTACGATCGCTCATCCGGTCGTGGCTCGAGACGAGATATGCGTAGCTACTATCGGGATGTCGGCACGCCGGAGGTCTTGCTGGTCTTGTTTTACCATTGTCGAAATGTCTTGATGTACCGGATTCCGAGACCGATCGGGTCTTCCCGGTGAAGGTCTATTCCTTCGATGATCGCGAGAGCTTGTCATGGGCTTGTTGGGACACCCCTGCAGGTTTAAACTTTCGAGAGCCGTGCCCGCGGTTATGTGGCAGATGGGAATTTGTTAATGTCCGGTTGTAGATAACTTGACACCAGATCCGAATTAAAACGCATCAACCGTGTGTGTAGCCGTGATGGTCTCTTCTCGGCGGAGTCCGGGAAGTGAACACGGTTTCTGGGTTATGTTTGACGTAAGTAGGTGTTCAGGATCACCTCTTGATCATTGCTAGCTTCACGACCGTTCCGCTTGTTCTCTTCTCGCTCTTACTTGCGTATGTTAGCCACCATATCATGCTTAGTCGCTGCTGCAACCTCACCACTTTACGCCTTCCTTACCCATTAAGCTTTGCTAGTCTTGATACACATGGTAATGGGATTGCTGAGTCCTCGTGGCTCACCAGATACTTCCAAAACCAGTTTGCAGGTGCCTATGTTACCGAGCAGGTGACGCAACCAAGCTCAAGGAGGAGCTCGATGAAGATCTTGTCCTTTGTGTTGTTTCGTTCTAGTTGATCTGTAGTGGAGCCCAGTTGGGGTCGATCGGGGACCTTTGTCGCTTTTGGGGTTCTTCTTCTATTTTGGTTCTGTAGTCGGACCTTGATTGTATCTGGATGATGTAATGCTTTATTCATGTATTTGTGTGAAGTGGCGATTGTAAGCCAACTATGTATCTCTTTCCCTTATGTAGTACTTGGGTTGTGTGAAGATTACCTCACTTGCGACATTGCTTTCAATGCGGTTATGCCTCTAAGTCGTGCTTCGACACGTGGGAGATATAGCCGCATCGAGGGCGTTACAAGTTGGTAATCAGAGCCTTCCCGACCTTAGGAGCCCCACTGCTTGATCGTTTTTAGCGGCCGAGTTGTGTCTAGAAAAATGTTTTGAGTCATTTAGGATTATATATATCGGAGAGTTAGGAATTGTTTTTACTCCTCAGTCCCTTCGTCGCTCTGGTGAGGTCTCCTGACGTAGAGTTTTGACTCTTCTCTTCTCAAATTTCACTAAAAAATTTTTTAGGATCACGCGGGTATCTTGGAATTGTTCCGATGGTTTTATGATGACAACATTGTCTTGGTGCCTCCCGTCAAGAGGGTTTTTTAGTGGAGGTGTCCCGGGGAGTTGAGCTCTGAGGTGTTGTCGTCATAATTTTATCGTTGCAGTTCGAATACCGAGTTTAGTCGCCGACATAGAAAATCTCTTTTATGCAGTTGTTGGTGAGATAACCCCGCTAACCCA
Source organism: Aegilops speltoides (assembly GCA_021437245.1). Lineage (NCBI taxonomy): Eukaryota > Viridiplantae > Streptophyta > Magnoliopsida > Poales > Poaceae > Aegilops > Aegilops speltoides. The sequence continues at coordinate 409,485,841 of CM038142.1, forward strand.
AAGATCGAGGTGAGTACGGAGTATTGCCATGACTCGTATAACGGATGCTTTTCGAAGGTTGAGGTACACGATTTCCGAAGGTTTCTTGGTTATGTGTTGACGGATGGATACAGCTTGGATGTAGGTATTGTTAGTTTGGGTGAGATATATTGCTTCCCCTGTATCCCCAACACCAGATTGCATAACCAGAAAGTTTCGGAGTTTATAGGTGGGAATTCAAGTAGCTCCTAGAATATCTTTCCGATGATGCATGATATGGGATTGGGTAAATCTCTATCATATGTATTTGTTCCGGCTTATTCTGCAAGCCAGTCCTTTGTTTTTGTTTTGAGTTGTGGTATTCGAGTTGCTTCAATGTCAAGTGTTGATTCCATACCTTTCCGAAATGGTGTTCTCATACTCCGATGTGAATACCAATCCTTCTCGACAATCAAGATTGTCATGTCAATCCTTTTCAACCGGCGTGTTTCTCTTCAAGTGGATCCGATCACTTCAACATCAGCAAGACCAATTATCATTTCTTCTCAACGGTGTTTGTTTCATCCGTCCCCAAGTTGTCTTTGTTTTTCCCCACCCTCCCACCCTTCTCTTCAAGGACTCTTTTATTTTCATCAAGTATCCATTTATTCATGTGAAGTCACTTCAATCTTTTCAATCAATGTTCTTATCCGGTGATTTCCCATGAAGATGCTCACGAGCTTCAAGTTCATCATCCTTCATTGTTGTTTCTTCTCCGGTGGATCCTATTCAAGCTTTCAGTGCTGATCATATTCCTTTCCTCGTGTCAACTGCTTTATCATGTTTGGTGCACCTCTTAATTATTCACCTCCCTCATTTTCTTCTCCGGAGTGCTTAAGATTATCTCAGAAGAATCATGTTTCCATTCTTAATCCGTTCAAGTTATTTTGAGGCTCTTATCTCATTCAAGTCATTTAATTCAACCGGTGCAACATCTCTTTTAAATCTTTTCAACGGTGTTCTTTTGAGTGGGCCCTAACCCACAGGTCTTTTCCCAGGATCTTACCTGACTCTTCTAATTATTCCGGAGCTATCCTAAATTCTTCTCCAAGTTTGACGTAAGAATGAGATATCATCAATCAGATGTTTTCCAAGATCTTTCAAATTCTTTTCATAGTTGGCTCAACCTCTTCGCTTTTAATTCTTCCGGTGTGCCTCAATAATTCTTGGTGGTGTTTCTCGTTGTCATTCTCATCATTTGAAGACCGAAGAAGAGTTTCTCTTTAATCTTGCTCTATTCTCTTCAAGATTCATGGTTCTAGCCTGATGCCATCCTCTCATAATTGTTTTTGATTGTGAGAATTCTTTTTACCCATCCGGAGCATTTCATGAGTTGTTTCCATTTCTTTCCTCCATAGGCCATCATGTCATAATTCCTCATTCTCAGCTTTCAGCTCTCATTCTCCAATCTTACCGGTGATTCGTTCAAATATCCTCTAATCAGTTCATGTTCGCTGCGTTCACTTGGATCTAAATCCCCTCAAATATCTTCATTCGTTTTCCAATTCTTTCCGGTGAATTGTGCCTTTGCTATTTTCATTGCCAATTCTTACAGTGGTTCGTTCAAGATTTCACCTCTTTTGTTATCATTTAATTCATTCGTTCTTTCCAATCCTATCGGTGGTTCGTTGAAGACCTTCCCAAGCTTGCGCCATATCTATCTTAATCCTTTCTATGAGAATAAGTGGCATGCCAAATCCATTGTGGGTCATCAATTTAATTGATGAGGGATAAGCATAATGTAATTCTTATTCTTGTTTCATCGAGTAAATTCAATTCTTTATTCCGGAGGCCCTTAAAATTCTCGGTTTCATTTGTTTCATCTTCTCTTTTTCCCGGAGTTCCAAGCTCTAATTATCACGGAGATCCACCTAAATCATTGCAAGGCTTCACCTTGTGTTTTCAACTTCTCTTTCTTTTTATCATCCTTTCTTTACCGGAGTTCTTCATGGAGGCTCTACATGGTGGTTCATCAAGGATTCTTTTCATTCTTCAATTGTTCTTCAAGATTTCGCTCAAAGTTAAGATCCGTCAAGCTATACTCTAAAATAAACATGGTGCTCAACACATGTTTTGTTTTGAGGCGTTCAAGTATTCTTCTTCTTGCATTTCGAAGTGCAATCTTTCTACCTTATCTTTTGAGATGGTGATATGTCATTCTTGATAATTTTCCTTCATGTTTTATGATTCGCAAGTTGTTAAGAATGAGATATTTAAAGCCATCATTTTCTCTTATTCAAGAGATCTTTTCAACCGTCAATCTTCATTGGAGTTATCTGGTGTCAGATTTCACCTAAAGCCTTCCCTAAGGAATGTGTGGTGCTTATTAATGAAACAAGTTCTCCAATAATCCTCTTGGTGAAAGAAGTTTCTCTTATCTTCATTGATCAAATCCAATCATTTGTTTCCGTTGGTGGCAGAAGCTCACCTCATAATGTTGAGATGTTTTCATAAGCCCGCCACAAGCTTATTCTTTTCGTTGTTGGTTTTCCAACAACTCCGCTATAAACTTCTTGGAAGGGTGCTTTCCGAGCTCATTTGTGGCAGAAGTTTGCATTTTCTCCTACATTCTGTTATTCCAGTGATCTATCTTCTATTCTTTCGTTCCGGAGGCTTTGTGATGTTGCTCTCTTCTACCAATTATCTTGTTTTGTCAAGATCATGTTATTTTCCTTGCTTATCCGTTTAGCCGGAGTGTCGTGTTTCATTCGAGTTCTTTCATCTCATCAAGTTTTGCCTCCCTTCTCAACCGGAGTGCGGTTTGTAATGTTTCTTACCCCTTGTGCCATTCTTTCAATTCCGGAGGCAGTGTGTTGTTGATTTCATCATGTATCCTCTCATCTTGTCAAGTTCTTGTTCAATTCCTTCCATTTACAGTCGGAGTGCTGCCCAAATTATATAAATCTTATTCCTCCTCTATCTTGTTTTAACCGCAATGGTTTTGAATTCTATCTTATCACTAAACCTCTTGGTTCTCGTCATATCCCATGTTCCTTTTTTCTAACAGGGGGCCCAGGGCCTGTCCACGAGACAGGGCCCCCTGTAGGGTGCACCCTCCTGTCTCGTGGGCCCCTTGGACCTCCACCGACCTCAACTCCAACTCCATATATTCACGTTCAGGGAGAAAAAAATCAGAGAGAAAGTTTCATCGCGTTTTACGACACAGAGCCGCCGCCAAGCCCTAATCTCTCTCGGGAGGGCAGATCTAGAGAACGTTCGGGGCTCTGGAAGGGGATTCGTCGCCGTCGTCATCATCAACCATCCTCCATCACCAATTTCATGATGCTCACCGCCGTGCGTGAGTAATTCCATCGTAGGCTTGCTGGACGGTGATGGGTTGGATGAGATTTACCATGTAATCAAGTTAGTCTTGTTAGGGTTTGATCCCTAGTATCCACTATGTTCTGAGATTGATGTTGCTATGACTTTGCTATACTTAATGCTTGTCACTAGGGCCCGAGTGCCATGATTTCATATCTGAACCTATTATGTTTTCATGAATATATGTGTGTTCTTGATCCTATCTTGCAAGTCTATAGTCACCTATTATGTGTTATGATCCGACAACCCCGAAGTGACAATAATCGGGATACTTCTCGGTGATGACCGTAGTTTGAGGAGTTCATGTATTCACTATGTGTTAATTCTTTGTTCCGGTTCTCTATTAAAAGAAGGCCTTAATATCCCTTAGTTTCTGCTAGGACCCCGCTGCCACGGAAGCGTAGGACAAAAGATGTCATGCAAGTTCTTTTCTATAAGCATATATGACTATTTACGGAATACATGCCTAAATTACATTGTTGAACTGGAGCTAGTTGTGTGTCACCCTATGTTATACCTATTACATGCGGAATCGCATCCGACATAATTATCCATCACTGATCCATTGCCTACGAGCTTTTCACATATTGTTCTTCGCTTATTTACTTTTCCGTTGCTACTGTTACAACTATTACAAAAACCCAAAAACTATTATCTTTACTTTTGCCACCGTTACCTTTATTATCATACCACTTTTGCTACTGAACACTTTGCTGCAGATACTAAGTTATCCAGGCGTGGTTTAATTGACAACTCAGCTGCTAATACTAAGGAATACTCTTTGGCTCCCCTTGTGTCGAATCAATAAATTTGGGTTGAATACTTTACCCTCCAAAGCTGTTGCAATCCCCTACACTTGTGGGTTATCAAGACTAATTTCTGGCGCCGTTGCCGGGGAGCATAGCTCTATTCACTGAGTCACTTGGGATTTATATATGTTGATCACTATGAAGAACTTGAAAGACGACCGAACTACTATTTTGCCCTCAACTACGAGGGGAGCTAAGGAACTGCCATCTAGCTCTGCATTAGATTCTCCTTCCGTTATTAGTAAGCTTGCGACACCTAAACCTGCTACTGCTATGAATTCTGATATGTCGCATGTTATTGATGATGCCACTTCTGCTATGCATGATGAAACTACTTCTGTGCGTGATACTACTTTGCCATTAGGTGAATTTCTTGATGAACAACTTGCTAGAGTTAGGGGGGTTGAAAATATTGAAGATGCTATTATTGATGATAGTGATGATGAAGGTTCTCCCAATGATTATGTATTGCCTGTTGTTCCTAAGGGTTATGTTATGAATGAAGAAGCTACTAGGGAAATCTTTGCTTGCAATGATAGATATGATCTTAAGAAATTATTAGCTAAATGGAAGCAGCAGTCTCTTAATGCTAGAATGAAACCTGATCCTGCTTTTGCTACTTCACCTATCTGTGTTACTGATAAGGATTATGAATTCTCTGTTGATCCTAAGATTATTAGTTTAGTTGAATCTGATCATTTTTATGGCCTTGAATCTGAAACTGTTGTGGCACATCTTACCAAGTTGAATGATATAGCTACCCTGTTTACTCATGATGAGAAGTCTCGCTATTATTATATCCTTAAGATATTTCCGTTCTCATTAAAGGGTGATGCTAAGACTTGGTATAATTCTCTTGCTCCTGGTTGTGTGCATAGTCCCCAGGATATGATTTATTACTTCTCTGCTAAATATTTCCTTGGTCATAAGAAACAAGTTGCCTTGCGGGAAATATATAATTTTGTGCAAATCAAAGAAGAGAGTCTCCCACAAGCTTGGGGAGGCTTCTCCGATACTTAATGCTTTGCCTGATCATCCTCTTAAGAAAAATGAAATACTTGATATCTTTTATAATGGACTAACCGATGCTTCCAAGGACTACTTGGATAGTTGTGCTGGTTGTGTTTTCAGGGAAAGAACCGTCGACGAAGCTGAAATATTACTGAATAATATGTTGACTAATGAAAATAATTGGACTCTTCCTGAGCCAATTCCTGAAGTAATTCCTGAACCAATTGAGCCAACTCCTGAGCCTATTCCTAAACTCACTCCGAAGAAGAGAGGTGTTTTATTTCTCAGTCATGAAGATATGTAAGAGGCAAAGAAATCAATGAAAGAAAAAGGTATTAAAGCTGAAGATGTTAAGAATTTACCTCCTATTGAAGAAATACATGGTCTTAATATACCGCATATTGAAGAACCACATTGTCTTGATAACCCGACACAGGTAGTAAAGGTAAATTCTCTCTATAGATACGATAAAGTTGAAATCCCCTCTACTAAACTTCATAGCCCATGCTTAGATGAATTTGATGACTTTATGGCTAGGAAAGAAAGTTTTAATGCTTATGTTGGTAGAGAGTTAAAGAATAATGCTTTCGAGATAGGACGCGTAAGCGATAATATGGCTAGAGTTAAAGGTGAACTTCAACTCATTAGCAAATATGCTTCTATGGTTGCTACTCAAGCTGAGCAAGTACTTAAAGCTCAAAATGATTTGCTTGATGAATTAAATAATAAAAATGACTTTGTTATTAGAGTGGCTACTAGAACTGGTAGAATGACTCAGGAACCTTTGTATCCTGAAGGCCACCCTAAGAGAATCGAGCAAGATTCTCAGAGAAATAATTTAGAGGCACCTAGTTCTTCTAAAAAGAAGAAAAAGAAAGACGATAGGACTTTGCATGCTTCTAGTGAACCTGTCATAGACACACCTGAGAATCCCAATGATATTTCTATTTCTGATGCTGAAACTCAATCAGGTGATGAACATGAACCTAGTGATAATGTTAATGATAATGTTCATCTTGATGCTCAACCTAGCAAAAACAATGATGTAGAGATTGAACCTGCTGTTGATCTTGATAACCCACAATCAAAGAATCAACGTTATGATAAGAGAGATTTTGTTGCTAGGAAGCACGGTAGAGAAAGAGAACCATGGGTTCAGAAACCCATGCCCTTTCCTCCTAAACCATCCAAGTCAAAGGATGATGAGGATTTTGAGCGCTTTGCTGGAATAATTAGACCTATTTTCTTACGTATGCGCTTAACTATATGCTCAAAGTAAATCCTTATGCTAAGTATATGAAGGATATCATTACAAATAAAAGAAAGATACCGGAAGCTGAAATTTCCACCATGCTTGCTAATTACACTTTTAAGGGTGGAGTACCAAAGAAACTTGGAGATCCGGGTGTGCCAACTATACCATGCTCCATTAAAAGAAATTATGTTAGAACTGCTTTATGTGATCTTGGAGCCGGTGTTAGTGTTATGCCTCTCTCTTTATATCGTAGACTTGAATTGAATAAGTTGACACCTACTGAAATATCTTTGCAAATGGCTGATAAATCAACTATTATACCTGTCTGTATTTGTGAGGATGCGCATGTTGTGGTTGCAAATGTCACTATCTTAACGGACTTTGTTATTCTTGATATTCCCGAGGACGATTGTATGTCTATTATCCTTGGTAGACCTTTTCTTAATACTGCAGGGGCTGTTATTGGTTGCAACAAAGGCAATGTGAATTTTCATGTTAATGGTAATGAGCATATGGTACACTTTCCGAGGAAACAATCTCAAGTTCATAGCATCAATTCTATTGGAAAAGTTCCAACTATTATTATTGGAGGATTTGAATTTCCTCTCCCTACTGTCAAGAAAAAGTATGATATTCTTATTGTTGGGGATTTCCATATCCCCGTTGAGGTAACTTAGTGTTATTCGAAATTTCTCCGGTTCCATGTTATTCGGAATGAGTTTGTTAACAAGACTTGATCAACCTTGTTAGTGGATTCATTTTGATGATCACCAGATGGATGAAACTAGAAGGCACAACCTTGTGTACCCACTTTTTACTTTCTGTTTTTTAGAATAAATAAAGCAAAAATAGTATTATTCATCTGTTTTTTGAATTTTCCGTGCAATAAAAAAAGTCCGAAAATTAAAGTGCTCCAAATGCCCTGCAAATTTAGTTTGATTTTTTCTGGAATATTTGAGGATTTTATGCACTGAAATCACTACAGGAGGGGCAAGCACCAGGCCACGAGAGTGGAGGCCCCCCCCCTATAGGGCGCGCCCCCCTGTCTCATGGCCCCCTGGTGGCCCCCCTCCACTTACGCCAGCACCCACACACTTCATCTTCTACCCAAAAAAATCCCCATCCAGCTCAAGCACGAGTTCTAGCTCGTTTTGCTGCGATTTTCGATCTCCTTGCTCAAAGCTCCATTCACAAAACTGCTTTGGGAGATTGTTGCATGGTATGTGACTCCTCCATTGGTCCAATTAGTTTTTGTCCTAGTGCTTTATTCATTGAAAATTTTTGCTGCTTAGGTGACCATGTTCTTGAGCTTGCATGTTAAATTTATGAGGTCCCAAGCAATTCCAATGCATGATATAGGCTCTAGGCACTTGTAGGAGTAGTTGCTATCAATCTTGTTTAGTTTTATTCACTTTTATTTTGAAGTTACTAAAATTTCAGAAATTTTCAAAAAATGTTAAGGAGGTTTTTGAAGGGCTCTTCTAGCCAAAGCTCTCAGGAAAAGCAAGCCAAAGAGAAGGAAAAGGCCAAGTATAATCTTCCTCACTTAGCGGAAGTACGGTCGTGTGAATGGCCATGTGAGGAATTCTTGAAAGAAGCTGGAATTCATGAAGACTTTTATTCTTTGATCGAGACTACAGGCCTCACCGGTTTCATCAACGAACGAATCGATCAGTATCTCTTACTTACCAATACTTTCGTGCAAAACTTTAATTATTATCCTAAGAAGTTACCGCCTGCAGTATCATTTCATTTATATGATGAATTCAAAGAAATGTCTTTACGTCATTTTTGTGCGGTATGTAGGATACCTTATGAGGGAGAATTAGAGGAACCCCATCGTGAAGATATGGGTGGCTTTGTTAATACTATTGCTGTAGAGGAGCCAAAGAAGGGCTCTGAGGCAAAAATCTCTAGCATACACTTTCCTGTTTTACGCTACTTTGCCATATTGCTAGTAGATGCTTGATTGGTCGTGGAAATAGTGGAAACTTGAGCGTTCCTGATATTATCATTCTTCAACATGCTTTGCTTGGAGACAATACTTTTAGTATGGGCGTCGTCGTTGCTAAACGGCTAGCCCTGAATCATACAAAAGGCCCCATATTTGGAGGTATCTATGCTGCACGTCTTGCTAGACATTTTCAGATACCCATTAGGCACCATGAGAAAGAGGAGATAAAATTGCCTCCTCACATTTTAGATTACAAGAGCATGTAGCACACAAGTTTATTGTTGACAATGAAGAAAAGATGCTCTTGTATAAACTTAGGTTCAATAAGAAACACTTTGAGATTATTATTTTGCCTGCGCCTTTGTTGTTTGATTTGCTTGCGGAAAATTTTCTTGTCACACCGGAAGCGGTGAACAATCATCGAGCTCAAGCTTTTACTCCAGAACCTGAACCTGAGCCGGAACCTGAACTAGACCCTTATCGTGCATCATCTGTTCAGTGGGATCCGGAGATGACCAGCCAGTGGTATCTGATTACACCTCCCAAAGACACCGGGAGAGTAGCGGCGGTCCTTGGTACTAGACCAACTTAGGCCAAAAGCCTAAGCTTGGGGGAGTACGTATTTCTCACCGACTTTACATTCATGTTCACACACTAGTCATCGGTGCTCATACTCTTTCATTGTATTATCCATGCTAGTTTAAATTTCTTTTTCTCGTTTTCTTCTTGTGTGTTTGATAAATCTTTAAGAAAAAACAAAAACATTAGTTAGTTTAATTTCCATGCTTGTGGTAGAAATTAAAATGAAAACCCCAAAAGATTTCTAGTTCTTCTTCTTACTTGTTTGGAGCTTTCCTATGTAAATAGTTTTATTTTCTTTTCTTCCTTTGGGGGTCGAGAAGACCATATTGAAAATGCTTAGTGGCTCTCATATGCATGATTGTTTATTTAACTTAGAGCCCATATTACTTGTCTTCTCTCTTGAGTTGAATGCTTGCAGATTCCAGCTTAGTCCAATGCACGTGCACTCTTATTATTATACACATCGCTCGGTCGTGCAAGTGAAAGGCAATAATGACGATATATGATGAACTTATTGGGATGAGAAAAGCTGATATGAACTCGACCTCTCTTGTTTTTGTAAATATGATGAGTTCATCGTTTCTGAGTTAGCTTATTATGAAGTAAACATATTTGCAATGACATTTAGAGATTATAGTTGCTTGTGCCATGCTTGATTAGCTATGAGTTATAATGGTCTACCATGCGTGCCAACATGCTATTAGAATGATTATGATGTGGTATGATGGGATGGTATCCTCCTTTGAATGAATTGAGTGACTCGGCTTGGCACATGTTCACGCATGTAGTTGAGTCAAATCAACATAGCCTTCACGATATTTATGTTCATGGTGGATTATATCCTACTCATGCTTGTATTCGGTGTGAATTAATTTAATGCATGTTTATGACTGTTGTCGCTCTCTCAGTTGGTCGCTTCCCAGTCTTTTGCTAGCCTTCAACTGTACTAAGCGGGAATACTGCTTGTGCATCCAAAATCCTTAAACCCCAAAGTTGTTCCATATGAGTCCACTATACCTTCCTATATGCGGTGTTTACATGCCGTTCCAAGTACATTTGTATGTGCCAAACTCTAAACCTTCAAATGAAATTCTGTTTTTTATGCTCGAGCAGCTCATGTTACAACTAGGGCTGCCTATATCTTCCATGCTAGGTGGGTTATTCTCACGAGGAGTGGACTCCGCTCCGCATTCAAGAGAAAGGGCCGGTAATCAGGATGCCCAGTCCCATGATCCAAAAAGATCAAAGTAAATCAAAATAATTAAACAAAACTCCCCCAGGGCTGTTGTTAGTTGGAGGCACTCATTGTTTCGAGCAAGCCATGGATTGATGCTTGTTGGTGGTTGGGGGAGTATAAACCTTTACCATTCTGTTTGGGAACTGCCTATAATGCATGTAGTATGGAAGAAACAGCCATCTCATAGCTGTTGCGTTGACAGTGAAAGTATGCCGCTCAAAATGTTATTCAATCTCTATTTTAAAATCGAGCTCTGGCACCTCTACAAATCCCTGCTTCCCTCTGCGAAGGGCCTATCTATTTACTTTTATGTTGAGTCATCACCCTTCTTATTAAAAAGCACCTGCTGGAGAGCACACTGTCATTTTCATTCATTACTATTGGTTTACATTGGGTATGACTTGACTAGATCTCTTTTATCATGAATTACAATGTTTTGCGGTCTCAGAAAGGGCTACCGAGATACCATTTTGTTATATCATGTTATGATTATTTTGAGAAAGTGTTGTCATCCGAGTTTTATTAATATGGCTCGCTAGCTGATTATGTTATTGATATGAGTAATTGTGAGAGCTAAGTGTTATTGTGAGTATGGTTAGATCATAATATTTTCTAAAACTTGAATGTTGGCTTTTCATGTTACAACAACAAGAGCAAACAGAGTTTGTAAAAGTTTTTCTTTATCACTTTCAATTTATCAACTGAATTGCTTGAGGACAAGCAAAGGTTTAAGCTTGGGGGAGTTGATACGTCTCCAACGTATCTACTTTTCCAAACACTTTTGCCCTTGTTTTGGACTCTAACTTGCATGATCTGAATGAAACTAACCCGATCGACGCTGTTTTCAGCAGAATCGCCATCTTTGTTGTCTTATGTGTAGAAAAGAAAAGTTCTCGGAATGTCCGAAAATCCACGGAGGCACTTTTTGGAATTAATAAGAATTTCGGGTGAAAGAAATACACCGGGGGCCAGGGCTCTGTCCATGAGACAGGCGCCTCAGAGGGCGCGCCCTCCTATCTCGTGGGCCCCCTGGACCTCCACCGATCTCAACTCCAACTCCATATATTCACGTTGAGGGGAGAAAAAAATCAGAGAGAAAGTTTCGCGTTTTACGACACGGAGCCGCCGCCAAGCCCTAATCTCTCTCGGGAGGGCAGATCTGGAGTCCGTTCGGGGCTCCGGAGAGGGGGATTCATCGCCGTCGTCATCATCAACCATCCTCCATCACCAATTTCATGATGCTCACCGCCGTGCGTGAGTAATTCCATCGTAGGCTTGCTGGACGGTGATGGGTTGGATGAGATTTACCATGTAATCAAGTTAGTTTTGTTAGGGTTTGATCCCTAGTATCCACTAGGTTCTGGGATTGATGTTGCTATGACTTTGCTATGCTTAATGCTTGTCACTAGGGCCCGAGTGCCATGATTTCAGATCTGAACCTATTATGTTTTCATGAATATATGTGCGTTCTTGATCCTATCTTGCAAGTCTATAGTCACCTACTATGTTTTATGATCCAACAACCCCGAAGTGACAATAATCGGGATACTTCTCGGCGATGATCGTAGTTTGAGGAGTTCATGTATTCACTATGTGTTAATGCTTTGTTCCGGTTCTCTATTAAAAGGAGGCCTTAATATACCTTAGTTTCCGCTAGGACCCCGCTGAGGGAGTCCTGGATAAGGGGGTATCCGGACAGCCGGACTATATACATCATCCGGACTATTGAAGCATGAAGATACAAGACTCAAGACTCAAGACTTCGGCCCGTGTCCGGATGGGACTCTCCTTTAAGTGGAAGACAAGCTTGGCGATCCGGATATTGTGTTTCCTTCCTTGTAACCGACTCCATGTAAACCCTAGCCCTCTCCGGTGTCTATATAAACCGGAGAGGTTGGTCCTTAGAGGGCCGATCACAATTACAATCATACCATCATAGGCTAGCTCTTAGGGTTTAGCCTCTACGATCTCGTGGTAGATCTACTCTTGTACTACCCATATCTTCAATATTAATCAAGCAGGAAGTAGGGTTTTACCTCCATCGAGAGGGCCCGAACCTGGGTAAAGATCTATGTCCCTTGCTTCCTGTTACCATTAGCCTAGACGCACAGATCGGGACCCCCTACCCGAGATCCGCCGGTTTTCACACCGACATTGGTGCTTTCATTGAGAGTTCCTCTGTGTCGTCGCCGCAAGGCTCGATGGCTCATCTCATCATTAAGGACAACATTACCTCGGGGGGAGCTTTGGTTGTAGGCCAAACTCTCCGACTTGGCGGCTTTATCATGGCCGCCCCATTGGCGGTAGCACCGACGATGGCCTCTCCGGTCATCAATCGTAACCTTCGCGTCAGTTCGGAACTCGCCGAACAGATAGATCCGATGGAGCTCTCCTCCCTTAACGAGCTCTTGGATCGCATTGCCGCTCTGGGAGTCGCTACAGACTATGACCGGATCGGGCTTAAACCCGACCAAAGGGACATCAGATCCCCGCCGGCCAACCATGAGATAGCGGTAGTGGAGGAACCGCACACGGATCGCCCCTCGACTTTGAGGACGAACTATGTCCAGATCACCGAACTCCTTGAGCCGAATACCCGCTCAAAGGAAGACATGGCCCAGGTCCCGGACTTAGAACCGGGCATTGGGCCGAAGAATTTGGGCAGCACTCCGGATCCCGAGCTGTCAGGCTCGGAACCTCCCACGCCCCTGGGTGTTAGATCGGATCAGAATCCAGATTCAGCTAACAACACCCACCAGGACTTAAACCGTCTCTCCCGCATCAGGCAAGAGCCCCAGGAGACTGTACATCGCTACTGGGCCAGATTCCTCCTTGCGCTTAACAAAGTCAAGGAGTGCCGTGAGGAGGACGTAGTCTTACTCTCCTGCAAAAACTGCACGGACAAAGGACTCCTTAATGCAATAAGCCGCCGTGACATAGTACACTTCGCGGACTTGACAATCATAGTACAGAAGTACTATGCGATGGAAAGCGCCTGGAAAACCCAAACAGAGTTTTGGGACAGTACGGCTCTCACCAAGACCTTTGTCCGAACTAAACGGGCGAACTCTCGTAAGTCGGCCGATCCTGTCCCCAAGAAACCAAAGCACACCCCAGGGCGGGGAATCGTATTGGAAGAATGGCTCGATGGACCATGTAAACTCCACAACACTCCGGACACGACACCAACTCATAGCCTTAGAGCATGTTGGATACTCCGGCAGGTTGCAAAAAGTGGCGAGGATCTTCTTGCAAGTCGTAAAGCAAAACAACGTCCCGCCAACGAACACAACGCGGTATTAACAGTCTTCGAGACTTTTGCATCAAACAATAGGCGCAAGCGAGCTCATCGAAGCTCCGCTGAAATTTGCCATGTGGCAAAGATAAACCCCTGGAACGACACTGATATAACTTTCAATGCCAGTGATGAACCTCGATTCAGATCGTCCGCACCGCCATACCTGGTCCTTAGCCCATCAGGACGGCTTCCGGCTCACCATAGTACTCATGGACGGCGGAAGCGGATTAAACTTGATCTATGAAGAAACGCTCAACAAGATGGAAATTGATAAAGGCCGCATTGAGCAAAGCGGCACCACCTTTAGGGGAATCATCCCTAGTCGGGAAGCGCGGTGTGCGGGAAAAATCACACTCGATGTGGTATTCGGCACCCCGGAAAATTACAGGTCCGAAGAAATGACATTCCAAGTGGCTCCTTTTAGCAGTGGCTACCACGCCATTTTAGGGCGGGACGCGTTTACGAACTTTGAAGCCATACCCCATTACGGGTAGATGAAGCTTACAATGCCCGGGCCCAATGGAATCATCACTCTAGCCAGTGATCCGGACATCGCAGTTCGCGCTGAAAACAAAACCGCAGCACTGGCCCTGGAAGCATTATCCGAAGCCCTAGTAGCCGAAGAATTGACAACGCTACGGGCCACCGTGGACAGGGACGACGTGATACTCGACAAGCGACCCAAGTCCACCTCATTCAAACCTGCAGATGAGATAGTCAAATTCCAAGTCCATCCAATGGACCCCACGAAGACAGCTTCCATCGAGACACAGTTGAGCCCCGCGATGGACGCTGCACTACAAGACTTCTTACGCGAGAATTGGGACATTTTCGCCTGGCATCCATCGGACATGCCGGGCATCCCATGTAGATTGGCCGAACACACCCTCAATATACTAAAAGGATACAAACCGGTCAAGCAGACTCTAAGACGGTTTTCAGAGCCCAGAAGGCAAGCCATGGCGGAAGAGCTAGCCAAACTACTTGAGGCCGGATTCATCAGAGATATTAAACATCCGGATTGGCTGGCAAACTTGGTAATGGTACCAAAGAATGACAAATCCTGGCGCCTATGCGTCGACTTCAAAGACCTCAACAAGGCTTGCCCCAAGGATCCCTTTCCCCTCCCTTGCATCGATCAGATTATCGATGCCACAGCGGGACACGACTCATTGTGCTTTCTCGATGCATACTCTGCATACCATCAAATGAAGATGGCAGAGTCTGACCAGGCTGCAACAGCTTTAATAACGCCATATGGCCCTTTCTGCTTCAACAATATGCCTTTCGGGCTTAAGAATGCGGGTGCAACCTATCAACGCATGATTCAAACAGGCCTGGAAAAACAAATCGGCAAAACAGTGGAAGCATATGTGGACGACGTGGTCATTAAAACTAGACACGTCGAAACCCTAATAGATGACTTGAGGCTTACATTCGATAACCTCCGGACATACGGCATCAAGTTGAATCCGGAAAAATGCATCTTCGGCGTCCCCTCGGGGAAACTGCTGGGCTTCATTGCTTCCAATAGAGGAATTGAATCGAATCCGGAAAAAATACGAGCTCTATCGTAGTTGGCTATACCAACA
This sequence comes from Aegilops speltoides, assembly GCA_021437245.1. Taxonomy (NCBI): domain Eukaryota; kingdom Viridiplantae; phylum Streptophyta; class Magnoliopsida; order Poales; family Poaceae; genus Aegilops; species Aegilops speltoides. Next base: position 409,500,918 of record CM038142.1, read on the forward strand.
GACCTCAAGCACATCCAGAAACTAGCTGGATGTGTGGCCGCTTTGAGCCGCTTTATCTCCAGGTTAGGAGAAAAGGCATTACCTCTTTACCGCCTCCTTCGGCGCACCGAACACTTCGTGTGGGCGGATGCAGCCGCGGCCAGACTCGATGAAATAAAGACCTTACTGGCCAGTAATCTAGTCCTAACAGCGCCGAATATCGACGAGCCTATGTTACTGTACATAGCTGCAACACATCAAGTTGTAAGCGCAGTGCTCGTCGTCGAACGAGAGGCTGACGGATACAAATTCCCGCTCCAAAATCCGGTTTATTATGTATCCACGGTCCTCACCCCATGCAAATCCCGATACCCACACTATCAAAAAATAGCATACGCGGTCTTCATGGCATCCCGGAAGCTGCAACACTACTTTCAAGAGTGTTTGATTACAGTGGCCTCCGAGGTACCACTCAATGACATAATAAATAACCACGACGCTACGGGCCGGATTGCCAAATGGGCTATCGAGCTCCTTCCGTTCGACATAATATACAAACCATGGCGGGCCATCAAGTCGCAAGTACTGGCCGACTTTGTCGCCGAATGGACGGAAGCCGAACTCCCTAAAGAGTACGGCGCGTACTCCAATTGGATCATGCACTTCGACGGCTCTAAAATGTTGGCCGGATTGGGAGCAGGTGTAGTCCTGACGTCTCCCATCGGAGACACGGTCCAGTACGTCCTCCAAACATTATACACAGACTCCAACAATGCAGCCGAATATGAGGCTCTGTTGCATGGTCTTCGGATGGCAGTCTCTATGGGCATCCAACGCATGGAAGTGCGCGGGGATTCGAACCTCGCAATATCACAAATAAACGGAGACTTTGATGCCAAGGATCCGAAAATGGCGGCCTACTGTAATGTCGTCCTAAAAATGTCAGCTCGGTTCGAGGGGCTCGAATTCCACCATGTGGCTCGAGAAAACAATCAAGCGGCGGACGTCCTCGCCCGCATCGGCGCTAAACGCGACCCTGTCCCACCGAACATATTCCTGGAAAGGTTGTTCAAGCCATCCGTAGTATGGGAAGGGGAGTCTGGCAATACTAGCACGGATCCGAACACACCCCAGATTCCGAACCATCAGACACAATCGAAGGCTCTGCCACCGAAATAACATCTTCGGCCCACGAAATCATGGTTGTAATCGCCCCGTGGACTGAACCTTTCTTGGCCTACCTAAATAGGCAGGAGCTCCCCGAAGGCCAAAATGAAGAACGTTGCATTGTCTGGCGTTCTAAAGCTTACAATGTCCATGAAGGGGAACTCTACAAGAAAAGCGCGACCGGAGTGCTCCAAAGGTGCATCTCCGAAGAGGAAGGACACCACGCCGCGGCTCGAGCGCTAGTCAGCAAGGCCTTCCGTACAGGCTTCTATTGGCCGACGGCCCGAGCAGATGCACAGGACCTCGTCCAACATTACGTCGGTCGCCAGCTCTTCACCAATCAGAGTCATATGCCCCCTACCGCTCTCCAAACAATCCCCATAACTTGGCCTTTCGCGGTCTGGGGGCTGGATATGGTCGGACCTCTTAAAGGGGGAAGCCATAAGAAAAAAAAATACTTATTGGTCATGGTGGACAAGTTCACCAAATGGATAGAGGACAAACTAGTCAAAATGGCTGAATCCGGACGAGTAATAGATTTCATATCCGGGGTCGTACACCGATACGGCGTCCCCCACAGCATCATCACTGATAATGGCTCAAATTTCACAGCCGATGAAGTGAAAACTTGGTGCGGCAAAATGGGCATTAAGCTCGACTATGCTTCCGTCTACCATCCCCAAACAAACGGCCAGGTCGAACGGGCAAACGGTCTCATCATGAGCGGCATCAAACCCAGACTAGTGCGGTCTTTGACAAAATCGGATACGCACTGGGTGGAGGAGCTCGACTCCGTACTCTGGGGGTTGCGGACCACACTGAATCGCACCACCGGATATACACCATTTTTTATGGTGTACGGTGCGGAAGCAGTACTACCCTGCGACATAATACATGATTAGCCATGTGTACGCATGTACGAAGAGAAGGAAGCCGAGCTAGATCGGCAGGACAACTTGGATGCCCTGGAGGAGGAGCACGATGTTGCAAAAGCCCGTTCCGCATTCTATCAGCAGTAGGCTCGACGATATCAAAGCAGAGAAGTGCGGGCCAAAACTTACAATATTGGCGAGCTTGTTCTACGCCTACCGGAGAAGAAGAAGGACAAACTCAAACCCAAGTGGGAAGGTCCCTTCGTCATTGACAAAGTTCTCACCGGAGGAGCGTACCGCTTATGTAATGCATCCAATAACAGACTCGAGTCGAACCCATGGAACGCGGCCAGACTCCGGAGATTCTACGCCTAAACGCCGAACTCAGTGTTCGTCTCCTTACTCCCTCCCTTTTATTTATGCTCCACCCCACTTTTCCTTTCTCGACCTTTTTTCTCTTCACACAAAGTACTTCATACAGTGCGGACTCCCGGATTACTCCGGCCACACTATGTGTGTAAGCAATACCTGGGGGCTTCCTATACGGAAGCTAAAAATAATTACTCAAATGGCTTTTTGCCCATCACATATGAGTTTCTTTTCCATATGTTCCTTTTCTTCACCATTATATGCATCGATATGACTTAAGATGTGGCCAAGCTGGGTTGCCTGGCTCTTGTATTTATGCCCTACGTTCCCGTTAATTCGGCTAGGGCATAAGGGGAGCACCTCTGCGATTGTTACTACCGGTTCAGCTGGATGTGTACCTCAGACTGGGTGAAGCCGAAAGCTAGTTTCCTTAAGAGAATATCGGATCGGTGAACAAAAGATGTATTCATTTATTACAACGTAAATCCCCAGAAGTATTCTATCCTGCACCATCGTTCGCAGTCCGAACATGTGCATTGTCGCATGCGTACCCAGGGAAAGGAACCCCTAACGGAACTATTCTCCCTAGAAGATGTTTCTTACTATCCATGTAATATAGCATAACTAGTTGGGTAATTGTCTGTTCAAGCACTTATAACCCCTACGCCTAGTCTCCAAGCATACCCCGGTCTCGTATAACTGAGCGGGTATTCGGACACACCCTGGACTATAGGATCCGGGGGCTGAAGCGAAAAGGTCCGCCATGACAAATGATTTTAATCCGGCTAGGGACTAATTATGTCCATTAAATTACATAGTCACTTGGACTGACTATATTCTTCCTATATACCATCCAATAGGCTATCTAGCTTACAATCCTGTTGGGAATAGTTGGCGGCTAACGCTACCTAGTCATATACCAGGCTCACGGGAATTTCTTGCCCATCGGGCCCCGCCGGCCCTACTTCGGCCATATGGTTCGGGTCTAGCTTCGTGTAGCGCGTCTTCACCATAGCCCAGGCTTCTCTTGCACCTTGCCGGCAAGCTGACATCTTCCACAATCGAAAGCGCCGCCGTGCTCCTTGAAGCATATCCACAAGCTCCCCCATGCCGTTCGTCAATGAGCTTGATGGCCACAAGGCCTGAGCAACACCCTGCATCACTTGCCGAGCTCGCTCGTGCAGTTGCAAGAGGTCTTTCTGTAAATCACTTGCAAATGAGGGCATCTCCTCTTCAGGGAGACCCTTAACATTCCTGCAAGCAAAATTATATTAATATACTTCCTCGCCGAACTATCATACAGTTCGTCTAGGCACTCGCCATAAATGCCGCGTCGAAGCCTTTTGTTCTCCTTCACGGAGTCCACCAGTTGAGCACGGACGTCTTTTAATTCCATGTCCAGCTGAATATTGGCATCTTGAAGATTGTTCTTCTCTTGCTTAACTTGCGTAAGGATGCGCTCGCAAGCCTTTAACTGCCTTTTAAGATGCGATTCGTCATCCGTTACGCCCTCCCGGTTCACCTCGGGATTGTCTGCAGAATTTTCTGTTAGACTAGTCATGCCAACCATTTACTAACTGGTGCATCTTCATATAACTGAGACAAATGTTACCAGATGAGGCCTTCTGGGATTCCTCTAACTTGGTAACCGTGTCCCGCAGTTGAGCCTTGTATTCCTCCAGCTCCCGAGCCAATTGTGCATTCTTCTCTACAAGGACCTGTGCATAAATTGATCCTTCAAACAGTTGTTCCAACTATTTCAAGTCTCAGGGGCTACTGTTATACATACTTATCAAAGCTTCTTACCCGTATATATTTGGTATACTGGTTCGTCGCTCGGGCAAGCCCGCCTTGAGCAGCTCAGATGTATGCGTCCGCCGAATTGAAGGCATTAAATGCCACTTCGGAAAAGATGTTGTTCCGAAGCACGGCCCTCCGGCGCCGGCGGTTCATGGTGCTCTCCACTTCTGAGTTCGTGGCCGAAAACATATCCGCATCCTCTGTCAGAGAACTATGCGGAACTGGCCCCGTGTCTGCCTCCACCCTCGAAGCTGGTTCTGGAACCCGGCTGGTGGAGGCATGATCGGCCGGATCCCCGAATATAGTCCGGTTGCTTCTCTTCCTGCCAAGACACAAAGGGCGCTGTTATATTTCAAATACTATAATCACAGGATAGGGTATTACTTTACCTCTGCAGTGGTGTGTCGACCCTCACCGCCTTCCTCTTGAGCCTGCCCGAACCGGACGCCCGTGGTCGACGAGTCCCTAGGGGCTCGGCCCCGCGCTCCGACCGTCGTCTCTGCAAACAGCACGACGCCTCAAGGGTAAAGCATAATACCTGAGGGGAGTCCTCTTCGGAGGATAGGGTTTTTTAGTTCGGCTTACACGCGACACAGGGAGTAGTCCGAGATAGTCAGCCGTAATGGCCACTGAGGCACCATCCCAGCTAACTTGATAAAATACCCCGTTGACAAGCTCCACGGTAATATCCGGATCTCCTTTGAGTCCTGGATCTAGGGCCCTTCCGGGGTCCTCTGGCTGTGGAGAGGGGCTGAAGATTCCTTCTACGGCCCTCCTTAGTTCCTGCTCGGAAACATCGATGCAGGTAATCTTAGCGGAAGAATGCTAAAGTAAGTAAAACGGGGAAAGGAATGACGACTTACCCACTCTAGGGGGTTGTACATGGAGAATCCGTCCCGCGGTTTAATGCGAAGGAATTCCTCCTCTTCCCCTTTGCATAAATCGGACAATATCCTTGCCAAAGCAGTGGCGGAGTCCGGACCCTTACGGCCGCAGCGGGTGGCGTCATCTTCCCCGTTGAAGTGCCACATGGGCTTCCCCCAATATTGAAGCGGTTGCACTCCCCGCATTATGCATATTGCCATGACCTCGACTATTGTCAGTCCGGATTTGGCCAGTAACTTTATCCTGCTCATCAGGAAGTGTATCTCCCTCATATCCTCTTCCTGCGGGTCCCGGGGGCGCCAGCTTAGGCGTGCCCTCGGCGGGGTGTTACTGAACTTGGGGAGACCTGTCCGGACTGGATCCGGAAGGGGAACGTCATCAATGTAAAACCACTCTGAAGGCCAGTTTTCTGGTGCCTTCTTAGGAGTGCCGGACAGGTATCTGGTCTCGGCAATGCGCCATACTTCGGCCCCGCCCACTTGACACAGGGATTCTCCCTGGGTGTGGGGGACGAGGCAAAACAACTTCCACAATAATCCGAAGTGAGGTTCGCAGCCTAAAAACAGCTCGCAAAGGGCGGCATACCCCGCTATATGCAGAATGGAGGTAGAGGTAAGGTTGTGCAACTGCAGGCCGTAGAACTCCAGGAGCCCGCGAAGAAACGGGTGGATGGGAAACCCAACGCCCCTTAGTAGATCCAGGATGAGTCATATACGCTCCTCTGGAGATGGATTTGGAGATCCCTCCGCTTGTTCCCCTCTGGCATAAGTGGCTATGCCGGCTCAGACAGGGACTATGAACGCCGGTGGGAGAAACCCTTGGGTTTACAACTTTGTCAAACGGCTATGGGGAACTAAACACTCTCCCCATTCCCCCGACTTGGAACGAGGAGGGCGAGCAGAAGAGCTGCGACGGCCGGCCATGTTGGAATGGTTTTTCGCGGAGCGCTCTATTGGATGTTGGCTCAGGGAGGGAGAGTGAGGTTTGGATCTGAGAATCCTCATCCCTTCAAATAGATGGTCAGCCCGGAGGATTGAGGTTGGCAAATGCAAAAATGCCTCGGCTCCTCGCATTCGCTCGGCACGTGGAGATGGTTATTATTGAGACACTGAAGCCGAGGAGTACAACATTGATGGGAAACCGGGCACTATTTTTCATAACAGATACTTTGGAGTATTCGAAGATGGAACCCGCCTTGCAATGCCGAAGACAAGACAGCGCGCAGGACTCATTGTCATTGAAGCCTAGTTCGGGGGCTACTGAGGGAGTCCTGGATAAGGGGGTATCCGGATAGCCGGTCTATATATGTCGTCCAGACTATTGAAGCGTGAAGATACAAGACTCAAGACTTCGGCCCGTGTCCGGATGGGACTCTCCTTTGCGTGGAATACAAGCTTGGCGATCCGGATATTGTGTTTCCTTCCTTGTAACCGACTCCATGTAAACCCTAGCCCTCCCCGGTGTCTATATAAACCGGAGAGGTTGGTCCTTAGAGGGCCGATCACAATTACAATCATACCATCATAGGCTAGCTCTTAGGGTTTAGCCTCTACGATCTCGTGGTAGATCTACTCTTGTACTACCCATATCTTCAATATTAATCAAGCAGGAAGTAGGGTTTTACCTCCATCGAGAGGGCCCGAACCTGGGTAAACATCTGTGTCCCTTGCTTCCTGTTACCATCAGCCTAGACGCACAGATCGGGACCCCCTACCCGAGATCCGCCAATTTTGACACCGACACCCGCTGCCACGGGAGGGTAGGACAAAAGATGTCATGCAAGTTCTTTTCCATAAGCACGTATGACTATTTACGGAATACATGCCTACATTACATTGATGAACTGGAGCTAGTTCTGTGTCACCCTATGTTATAGCTATTACATGAGGAATCGCATCCGGCATAATTATCCATCACTGATCCATTGCGTACGAGCTTTTCACATATTGTTCTTCGCTTATTTACTTTTCCGTTGCTACTGTTACAACTACTACAAAAACCCAAAAACTATTATGTTTACTTTTGCCACCATTACCTTTATTATCATACCACTTTTGCTAATAAACACTTTGCTGCAGATACTAAGTTATCCAGGTGTGGTTGAATTGACAACTCAGCTGCTAATACTCAAGAATATTCTTTGGCTCCCCTTGTGTCGAATCAATAAATTTGGGTTGAATACTTTACCCTCGAAAGCTGTTGCGATCCCCTACACTTGTGGGTTATCAAGCTCCAAAACTCACAAAGAGAACCAAACAAGAACCAAGAAAGATGATGCAAGGATGCAATGGTTTGAGCTCTCTACGAATGATATGATCAAGTTACTCATCGAGAGCCCCCATTGATAGTACGGAAATCGATCCTAAAACCCGGTCTCCCAACTACCATCATGAGACCGGTAAAATAGAAAACCTATCAAGGGAAAACCTTTGCCTTGCACATGGCCACTTGAGCTAGATGATGACGATCTTGACTCCCTCAAGTTGGGCCACCTTTCTTTATTGCGTTGGCTCGATGAAGACTAGTTGATTGCTCCCCCATACTCCACTATGGGTGAGCCACTCTTTCACACATCTTCATAAGTCCATTGTCACCACAATGGATGGAAAGCTTCAAGCATTTGATCTCTTCGTGATGCTTCACTTGAACTTGCACACCACAACCATACCATGGGATCGCTTGATCCCTCTCGGTACATCTTCTATGCTTTGTGTGTTGATCAACTTGATTCACTCTTTGACTTAGTCTTGATCAACCTCTCACATGACCAATCTTTAGGTAATTCCTTGAATGGCACCTTGGTCATCACAAACTCTCCTTGAAACCAACAAATGGTCTCCAAGGAAAGCCTATGGACAAATCCTTCAAATATAACTCAAGGCAACCATTAGTCCATAGAGATTGTCATCAATTACCAAAACCAACATGGGGGCACCGCATGTTCTTTCACATATGATGTAAGTCTTTTTGCGGTGTGTTTGTTGGGATCCGATTAACTTTGAGTTTATGATCAGATCTATGTTTTATCCATGAAAGTTATTTGAGTCTTCTTTGATCTCTTATATGCATGGATATGGTGCAATGATCCTTGATACCATGGATGACTCCGATTACGAGGGCACTGAAACTGACGCTTTGTGCAATGAACACGACCTGCCAGCAAAGAGGCATGTTGCTTTCTAGGGCATCCATACTGGCAGGAGGTTCCTTGCTTGTGTTGTGAAGGTATGTGCCAAATTTGTGCTAATTTGGTCATTGTTTAGTACTAATTTTATAGTTAGCAGATCTGGTGTGTTAGTTAGGTTGTTTAAATATGTGGTCTTAATGCTTACTTGCTCAGTGAGGTCATTGTTTATATGTGAGCATGTGCACAGTGTTGTCAGCAGATCTGGCCTGTTAGTTAGGTTGTTAATTAGTTATGTATTTTTCTATGATAGTGGTGGGTTAGTGAGGTCATTGTTTATATGTCAGTATGTGCATAGGGTTGGGAGTACTGATTGAGACTTGTTACTTTATAGCATGTGGATTAGTTGAATGGGTTGATCCATATAGCATGTGGATTAGTTGAATGGGTGGATCCATATGTGTAATTGTTTAACTCATTGTGTCATATAGCTCATATCCATTTGTTTAACACTAATATTACAAGAGAGAAGAAATTTTGGGCTAGTTGAATGGGTTGATCCATATTGGCCAACTACAATGGAGAATGCTTTGACCAAGTTGTGGACTATGTATGAAGAGTGCAAGAGGAGCAAGATTGAGGACAATCTGACAAGCTCATTTGTTGTTCACAATCTGACACAATAGAAGATCAAGTTGCAGGCAAGTTATGAGAGGTTGGTTGAAGATGTCAACAGCCTCTTGGATGCCCAGGAGTAGAGGCCTCATATGCAGAGAGGTCAGATGCAGAAGAAACCTGATGAGAGCAAGCTCCAGGAGAAGTATGCCATGGTCAAGAACCTGACCGTTGCTCAAGCTAATGTCATTAGGAACATGAAGTTGAAGCTTGCTGAAGAGAAGATGAAGTTGCAGACCCGCATTAATGAGCTTGAGAAGGTTGTGGAGCAGACCAAGGTGAAGCTGAATGGGATCAAGGCCATCTTAGATGAATGAGCAGTATAATGAAATATGTTGCTTATTAGTACCACCAGCATGGTTATGGGATGATGAGTACTATCATTATGGTTATGTAATGAGTACTATTAGATGAATGATCTAGTAATATCTGAATTATGGTTATGTAATGTACCTATTTAGCATTAAGCACTATCGTGTAATATGGTACTTATTAGTTATGGTTATGTATGGATCTTCCAATTGTGCTGAATCTGATGTTGTTGGTTGGTTTTGTCAATGCCGAGAGACCCTAGAATCACTTGGGTGGTTTTGTCGATGCCGAGAGACCCTAGAATCAATTGGGTGGTTTTGTCGATGTCGAGAGACCCTAGAATCGTTTGGGTGGTTTTGTCGATGCCGAGAGACCCTAGAATCACTTGGGTGGTTTTGTCGATGCTGAGAGACCCTAGAATCAAGTGGGTGGTTTTGACGATGCCGAGAGACCCTAGAATCATTTGGGTGGTTTTGTCGATGCCGAGAGACCCTAGAATCACTCCATCCAAGGTAACATTTAACATAAACATCCAAGACAGCCAACATTGTCAGGTTCTCACATCCATCCAAGGCAACATTTAACATAAACATCCAAGACATTTAACATAGGTTCTCACAGCCAACAAATGCACCGTAGGTTCAAATCCAACAAAGGCATCATCTAGTTCAAAGCCAACAAAGGCAGCATGTAGTTCAAAGCCAACATAGGCATCATAGGTTCTGAAAGCCAACAAAGGCATAATCTAGTTCAAAGCCAACAAAGGCATCAAAGGTTCTCACAGCCAACACAAGGCATCACAAGTCAACAAAGACAAAGGCATCTAGTTACCAGAAGCATAGAAGTACTCTTTGAACTTGTATGAAATAGTTCTTTTTCTTCCACTCTGTCTTGGAGCGTGAAAAGTTGACCCGTGGCCTGCAGCAGAGGTAGAGGCTGTACCAGCAGTGGTAGCTTTCTTCCTGGGAGACCTCTTTGGAGGAGCAGCAGGTGTAGCTTTCCTCCTTGTAGGAGTAGTAGTTGTAGGAGCAGTTGTTGATGGAGATGGCCTCTTCCTTGGTGGTGCAGCAGTAGATGAAAATGGCCTCTTCCTTGGTGGTGCAGCATCTGTAGATGCATTTGTTGTTGAAGCAAAAGCCTGTGACCTGTTTGGCTGCATTTCAAAAAAAAATAAGGATTGTGAGTTACAATGTAGACAAAATAAAGAGAGTTGAGGTTCTACTCTAACTAACCCGATGTTGGTTTATTCTCATAGCAAGAGCTAGCTTGAGGGGCTTGGAGCAAACATTGTATCTATGCCCTACAAGTTTGCAGTTGCTGCAAGTAATAGATGCCATCCTAGATGTATCTCTAGGTGCTGGCTTCTCAAATTGGTTTTTTTCTCCTCTTTGTTTGTTGCTTCCCAACCTTATCTTTGAGTACTGGAGGCTCTATGTCCCGAGTTCTTGTCCTTGGCCATAGGTTTGGACCAGGCACAGGAAATATGATATGTGCAAATGCTTTTTTATACATTTCCTTTTTTGAGAAATCAGCCACAAAGTCCTCAGGCTGCAACTTAGCTTTCACTATTATAGAAAATTGCATGATTGCAAGGCATAGCAGTCATATCCCATTTCCTACATCCACATGTTCTGTCCAGCAAGTTCACTGAGTAGGTGTTTTCTCCACTAGTTACTTGGTAAATGTTAGGACCGGCCATCAAAGTCTGGCATCACCTTGAGTGGTATTTTGTATCCTCTAACATTTCAGCATAGGTAGGGCAAATCTCCCAATTTGTTGTCTCTGTCTTAGTCCTATTCTTATTAAATATGACCATCAGTTTTGTCCTAATTCCTTCTATCATGGTCACTATTGGCTTGCCTCTAACATCTAATATCATTTTGTTAAACACCTCACTGATGTTGTTCACAACCAGGTCAGTTTTGCAATTAAAATCCATAGTATGCCTAGCCCAAGTATGAACAGGTATTTTGTGAAGCCATGTCCAAGCAGCCTTACACTCTCTTTTCAAAGCATTCACTGCATCAAGGAGTTCATTCTCAGTATAAGAGTAGCTAGCTGCATCCATGTATTTCTTTAATTCATCACCTCTAAAACCAGCAGTTTGGAAATTCTGATAGATATGTCTAAGGCAGAATCTTTGTGGACAATTGGGGAAAACATGGTTTATTGCATTTTAAAGCCCCTGTTTGAAACAATAGGAAATAAAGCTACGCATTGGTCGTATGAAATAAAGCTAGAGCAATGTGCATATGAAACAATGGCAATATTGTATAACTATGAGAAGAGAAGTTTACCTTCTGCCTATCAGAGATGATGGTATAATAACCAAACTTCCCACTTTGTCCACCAAGTGCATCTTTAAGCTGTGTTAAGAACCAGGTCCAACTATCTTTGTCCTCTTTGTCAGCAACTCCAAATGCTATAGGGTAGATATTATTGTTCCCATCCCTTCCTGTTGCAGCAAGGATCTATGGACCTGTTGACAGCTTGATAAAACAACCATCTACCCCTACAAAGCTGACAATTGTGAGAAGATAGTGTATGTAATGTGAGCACATAAACAATTCACAAGTTAGTAAATACAATGTACCTATGAATGGCCTACATCCATTTAAAACCCTTCTTTGCAAGCACTTAGACAGAAAAAGAGGCCATGAAACCTAGGGTTTTTACTTGGGTGCTTTAGTAGATACCTAGTAGTCACAACACATCTAGAGCCTGGGTTTGTATCCAACATAGTCTGCAAATAATCTCTTATTCTAGTGTACTGTCCTCTCTGATCTCCTTGGACAACCTTCAATGCTTGCTTCCTAGCCCTGTAGGCCACATGGGTGGAGATCTCTACTCCATATTTCTTCTTCAGTTCTGCATTATTGTGGTGACTGGTGTGCCAATATCAACTCTCATCATTGCCTCACACTGGTGTGCAACCCATTTTGCAGTAACCTCGGTGTTCTCTCCTACTGCTGGGCATGTGTGCACAAAATTTGCCTTCCTTATGCAAAAAATAGTCTCATTTGCAACAGCAGAGGCTGCAATAAAGAAAGGGCATTTTGCATTTGTGCACACAACTATGATGTTGTCATTTCAGTTTTTTGGAACTCATAATTCCTATTCTGAGTTATGTGCAATGTCTGAATTGCTCTCCTAAACTGATACACATAGAGGAAACAAAGTTTTCTGCAAATCTACTCCTCTGGGTTCTCTCTCTCCTCACTGTACCAATTCCTTGGCAAAGATCTCACTGATCTGCTCTTCCTTCCATTGTGCAGAACAAAATGTAGTTCCTCAGCTCCATCATCATATTCCTGCTTCAAAACACCAGGATCTGCCTCCTCATCTGATGATGGTGCCCAAACATCCTCAAATCTTTGTTCCAAGCTAGAATGTGACCTCTGTGTTGACCCTTTTCTAGCTTTCTTCTTCTTTGTAGGCTCCTCTTGCTGCTCCACCTGCTCCTCTTGCTGCACCTACTCCTGTTGCTCCACCTCCACATGCTGCCCTTCCTCATCTTCCTCATACACTTCGTCCACCTCAGTGTCTCCATCAAAATGAATGAGTGGATCCTCTCTTTGCCTCCTCATCTCATTAAGCCTCAGAAGATAGTCCTCATCTGCATCCAGATCTGAATCATCTTCAGTTAGAAGAATTGGTAGCTTCTGCTTAACCTTATTTACATGCTCAATTGCAATCTTATGTTTCCTAAATTTGGCAATCTTTGTTCTCCTCTTCACCGCCACTAATGTCTCCAGTTCATCCTAATCTGTTGCATTGCATTGATCCGTGTCAGCATCTGTATCCATATCATGGTTTGTGCTCTGCTGTGTGGGGTAGAACTGCAGTGGCTCTGGCTGACTCTGTATATTACTTTTTGGTGGTGATCTTCAGAGAACACCGGAAGGATTTACTACATACACGGGTTTCTCTTCTAATTAGCTCAAAGGAACCCGCTCCTCATACAGATAGCCTGACTTCAAATCTGCAGGTCTTGGATCAGTGCCCCTAACCACTGTCAAGTTCACTACATTCTGATCTTTGTTAGTAATATGGTCAAGCATTTCATCCACCTTATCATCATCACAAATTTCATCCAGTCCTGTAATCCCCACACCAAGATCCCTCACAAAATACATGAAATCATTCAGCCCATATCCCTCTGTCTCTATTAGGGCTACCAAATTATAATATGTTATGTCTGAAATGCAAACTGATATCTCCAAGTTGTCTCTGTCATGGAAGTGCATTCTAACTTCCCAAGCATCATCATTCAAACTACACACACAAAATTGAAATAGCTTTAATTAATAGAGCACTATGTACTGTAAATAACATAGCACCAATGTACTGTAAATAAAAATGCATAATTCCTAAAACAGAGCACTAAAACAGTACACTCTGAAAACCACAAGCACCTTCTGAAAACCACTGTCAAGTTCTGAAAACCAGTCAACTTCACTGTTAAAAACCACTGTCAAACCCTGGAGAAGGTGACACTATGAAAACCACTGTCTACTACTCTGTCTACTTCATTGACACTACATCATCAACAAATTAATACTCTGCTAACTACTTTGCTGACTACATCATCAACTAAGTACTCTGTCTCCTACATCATCACCACTACATCATCAACATAGCACTAAACTACATCATTAACAGTGACGACAAATCAACCACAACTAAATCACAATTAAGAGAGCACCAATTAACAGTGAAAAAAAACCTAACCCTAACCCTAGAATCGATCTACAAGAAGAGGGAAGAGGGAAGAGGGAAAAGAAAACTCACTCGACGTCGCCGAATGACGAGGCAATCCGGTGGCTCTCCGTCGGATTCTCCTCCACTTCCCTGGCCCAAGATCTTGCCACCGCATATTCGAGACAGTGCTGGGGGCTGGGGCTGGGGCTGCTCGTATCCGGCCCGCTAGGGTTTGAGCTTCCGCATATATCTTCTCCGGTGGACCATCGTCTCCAACGTTGGTTGACCCGCCGCAGTCGCCGCCTGCGCCGCCAGCCGTCGCCATGACTGAGAGGAGAGAGTGTGGGGAAGGAGAAGAGTGGGAGAGGAGCGGACCGGGCGGGGAACGACTCGAAGACTAGCGGCCCGTTTCGAATCGGTTCGCGCACACGCCGTGTAACGCCGTCTAACGGCTCTGCCTCTGAACAGTGCTGCCACGTCGACGGATGCGGGCCCCCCATGTCATAAACGTACTTAAAACGGTCAAAGCCGAGCAACTAGTGCTTTTTGCAAAAAATTATGAAAAAAATTAGTGTTTTTTGGCACAATTACGTAAATGTGTGGTTCCTGCATACCATCCCTGAAGTGTCGATGTTTTTTGCAATTCACTCCCAAAAGAGTTACATTGACAGATTAGATATTTAGGTGAACGCGGACAGAGCGGCCAGGAATCCAAGAGATGCTACCTGCTATCGTTGTCTCTCGATCCTGCCGGTGATACAGTAGTCAACTCTGAAATAACTGCTGCCTCGAGATCCTTAATCAGTGAGCAGAAAGTCTCCTCTATAATTGGACACACACCACTGAGCTAGTGCGTACACTAAACTTAGATCACAGCCTTCTCTAGTTTCCAAAGCACCACTGCTTCACTCGCTGTGCCGCAAGACAGGAACGCAGATGATGAGGAGGGGAAGAGAGATGGTGCAAGGTCCCCGTTGCGTCGCGCTGCTCCTGCTCGTCTGCATGGCTGCTCTCGTGGCCTCGGACACCACTGACGGTGAGAGCTTTCAAGCTGTGTTACTTATGTGTTTTACTTCTAGTGCATGGCATTTGTATGACGAGCTGGTTAATCATGCCGGGATCTGTGTTAATTATGTCATTTTTTCCATGTTCATCAGGCCTCCTGCCGAACGGCAACTTCGAGGAGGCGCCGGACAGGTCGCAGATGGACGGGACGAGGGTCACCGGCCGCTACGCGATACCGCGCTGGGAGGCCTGCGGGTGCGTGGAGTACATCTGCTCGGGCGAGAAGCAGGGCGACATGGTCCTGCCGGTCCCGGAGGGCGCCTACGCCGTGCGGCTGGGCAACGACGCCTCCGTCCAGCAGCAGCTCAGCGTGACGCCCGGGACGCACTACGCGATCACCTTCAGCGCGGCGCGCACCTGCGCTCAGACCGAGAAGCTGAACGTGACAGTCGCGGCGGAGTCCGGCGAGCTCCCCATCCAGACGGTGTACAGCAGCAGCGGCTGGGACTCCTACTGCTGGGCGTTCGAGGCCAAGGACAGCGTCGTGTCGCTCACCGTCCATAACCCCGGGTACGATGAAGACGCCGCCTGCGGCCCCCTCGTCGACTCCTTCGCCATCAGGACTCTCCTGCCACCCCAACAAAGCAACTGTACGTACCCTCTCGTTTTCGTTATAGCTACGTACGTGATTTTTGCATGGATTCGCCCAAGATAACTAACGAAATACTCCGGCCGGCAGATAACATGCTGAAGAACGGGGACTTCGAGGAGGGCCCGTACATCTGCCCCAGCACGTCGTGCGGGGTGATGGTGCCGCCCATGGTCGAGGACAGGTACTCCCCGCTGTCGCCGTGGGTGATCATGTCGTCGACCAAGTCCGTCAGGTACGTGGACGCGGCGCACTACGCGGTGCCGCAGGGCGCCCGGGCCGTGCAGCTGGTGTTCGGCGCCGAGAGCGCGCTGGTGCAGGAGGTGTGCACCGTGCCGGGGCTGTCGTACAAGATGGAGTTCTCGGTCGGGGACGCGGCCGACGGGTGCACGGGCTCCCTGGCCGTGGAGGCGTACGCGGGGAGCGGGAGGGTGACGGTCCCGTACGAGTCCCAGGGTACGGGCGGGCACACGCGCGGCGTGCTCGAGTTCACGGCGACGGAGGACCGGACGCGGGTGGTGTTCGTCAGCGCGAGCTACAACATGAAGTCCGACGGCACGGTCTGCGGGCCCGTCGTCGACGATGCCTCGCTCGTGTGCGCGCAGAGCCATGCTCGCCGGCTGCTTCTGTGATTGTGCTTGTGCCGCAATGTGTTATGGTCCGTTGGTTTGTGACACGAACATTTTGACCTCAAAACTACGAACGCTCGGCAGTTGTAAACCAGGATTGTAATTTGTATCGTGGACAATTTGCATTAGGGAACATCATTTTAAGTACTACTCCGTATTCCTTTACACGTTCGGGAGGCATCTAGACAAGTGACCTTGAATGATAAAACACCAGCAAGTGTAAGACGCATAGTCGTCATCCGTGGCAGATTTACACGAGCGCATGACGCGGCATGCATCGTGGCACCCGAGCCGATCGATGCGGCGCCTGCAGCGCCGGGTGCCGGGAGAGGGAGTGTACTAGACATTTTTTTGTATAGTAGAGCGAGTGGACAACCTTGTTCCATTTTTCCAGGGAAGGGTGCATAACCTTGTGGCTAGGCCGTTTGGCGACATGGCAGCCCAGTACGCACTTGGGCGCGGCCTGGGGCCACCCAACATGCACCTGCTATCGTCATCGTTACGGCCCAGCCCACACAGAGAGCCGCTTTAGCAATGACGCGTCGTCCCCAAACCCCGAGGACCCGAGCGGCAATGCTACACGTACAAACGATTTACAGGCTTTTACAGGATGGTTAACCTTGATTGGTCAATAGACGAGCGGGGCGGCCCACCCCCTGAAAATCAGGGGGGGAGAGGTTTGTGATAGGTTGTTAGATGGAAGGAGCGTGTAAAAGCGTGTAAGTCTTTGTATGTCTAGCATTTTTGGGACCCGAGAGGCTGCCGCACTGCATCGGGCGCTGCGGTCGTGCGGAGGAAACTGAAGCGTAGAGCAACGGGAAGCTAGTGAGACCCGAGGGATGCTTGGCTGTCCTTCTCGTGCCCTGGAACCCGGCCCCCTCTTGTCGCCTTCCATTGCCAGCATAGACAAGTTGCCATGCATTGTAAGAGGAGCTACGATGGCCGCACTGCTCGCTCAGGACGGTTCCATCGGCCCGTCCCCGTTTTAAGGCTCCACAGTTGACAGCCCAGGAGAGGAGCAGAGCACCACTTCGCCAGGCACGGCGAGAGATGGGCATGGCGGAGGGGATGCTGTGCCGGTGCATGACACTGCTCGTGCTCGTCGGGGTTGCTGCACGAGCGGCTTCGGCCGTCACGGACGGTGAGATCTCGCAAACTCGTGCTCGTATACGTTAACTTGGGGTCCCTCCGTCTCCGTGAGTAAGCTTCCCAAAGCTTCTTCAGGTTGCAGAGCTTTCCCTTTCATTCTTGTTAGTTTGGTGTTAATGTTTGTTGACGTGTTGTATTGCTTGCCCTGTACAGTACATGTAATTTCAGCTTAGCTTCAGTTTATTATTAATACAACAGTAACATTTTAGATCATGCTCAACTTTTTATGTTTGAAACGGAGGTCATGCTCACAATAGATCTAGCTCATTTGCATGGCTCATGTGTGCATAGGCCTACTACCGAACGGCAACTTCAAGGACGGGCCAGCCAAGTCCCAGCTGAACGGCACGGTGGTGATGGGGCGTAGCTCCATACCGAACTGGGAGATCTCGGGGTTCGTCGAGTACATCAAGTCAGGCCACCAGCAGGGAGGCATGATGGTGGCGGTGCCGGAGGGCGCCAGCGCCGTGCGCCTGGGCAACGACGCGTCCATTCGGCAGAACATCAGAGTCACGCGGCGCGCCTACTACTCCATCACCTTCAGCGCGGCGCGCACCTGCGCTCAAGCCGAGAAGCTCAACGTGTCCGTCGCCGCCGATTCCGGCGTGCTCCCCGTCCAGACTGTGTACAGCAGCGGTGGCTGGGATTCCTACTCGTGGGCCTTCAGGGCCAAGCACAGCGCCGTGTGGCTCGCCATCCACAACCCCGGCGTCGAGGAGGACCCGGCGTGCGGCCCCGTCATCGACGCCATCGCCATCAAGACCCTCCAGCCTCCCACGAAAACCAAAGGTAACATCGCTAGCTTCCCACATCGATCTGAAGATTCAACTTGGTAGCGAATCCTAACGACCGAGTGATTCAACTCAAACTGCAGGTAATATGCTCAGGAATGGCGACTTTGAGGATGGACCGTACATCTTCCCGGACTGCCCGTGGGGGGTTCTGGTGCCGCCGATGAACGAGGACAGCTGCTCGCCGTTGCCGGGATGGATGATCATGTCGAGCACGAAGGTCGTCAAGTACGTGGACGCGCCGAGGTACAGGGTGCCGCACGGCGCGCGGGCCGTCGAGCTGGTGGCCGGAAGGGAGACGGCGCTGGTGCAGGAGGTGGCGACCGTGGCCGGGCGATCGTACAGGCTGCAGTTCTATGTCGGGGACGCGGCCAACGGGTGCAAGGAGTCCATGGTCGTGGAGGCCTATGTGGCGGCGGCGAACCTGAAAGTGCAGTACCAGTCCCAGGGCACGGGCGGGTACAGGCGCGCCATGCTCGATTTCGTGGCGGTTGGGAACCTCACGCGTGTGGTGCTCCAGAGCCTTCACCACCACATGAAGGTCGACGGGACGCTCTGCGGGCCGGTCGTGGATGACATCTCTCTCGTCAGCGTGCGCAAGCGCGCGGCTCGCCGACTGTTCATGTGAACTCGTGGTCGATGTACTAGTACTACGATGCAGAGGCTACCATTAGAATTTTCCATAACTTTAGGGCCTGTTCGGCTCTTCACCGGCTCCACAGAATTACAGGATCTGTGGAGTGCCCTCTTTCCAACTCCACTGTTTTAGCCCACAGCTCTGCCAGCTCCGCAGAGCTGAGTCCGGAGTGGAGGGAATCCGTACACCCCCTTAATACTCTTCAAATTTCCCAATTGAAATTAACAAAACAAGCAAACTTCAAACATTTCAACACCATGCAAGAACAAGCTATGCATACCATGACTAAACTGTTTTTACTTCATGAACCCATAAGAGGAGAACAAAGGACGCTCAATCTGGAATGCAAAGTCTCAAAAGAGAAATCAAAGAACAGACTTTAGGCTAAACTTGTTGTCATAAGCGAGAACAAAGGACGCTACCAGCTGAACTTGTCAACTAAACCACGTCAATCTTTTCCCCCTCCTTGGACAGGATCGAGCTTCAACCAGTCATCGCCATGGATGAAGTTGTAGGGGCGGAATGGCTTCATCTCGTCCTCACTCAGTTTACGCATCCTGGTATAGCTGGCCTGAGCCTTTGAGCTCGTAGCCAGAGAAGAGGAATCCGGAGTCGTTTGGCTTGTTGCGCTGAGATCAACGGTGGAGCTATGTGTGTTACAGGGGGCCATGCCCCCCCCCCCCAAAGATTAGATAAATCCCTGAAGAAATTTTTATTAGATAAATTCTGAAGATTACCCCCGCAAAAAAAGATTTAAGATAAATGTAGCCATCTGCCCCCCCCCCCTAAGGCATACTCGGCTAGCTCCGCCATTGGCTGAGATGCTGTGAAGGCGTCGTAGCTCGTTGCCACGGAGTCCAACATGCACTCCTGCAATTCAAGTAAAAACATTAAGGTCAAATTGCAGGTGGGGCCAAGGAAATAGTAAAAGGATGATACAATCTTCATTACCTTGTACAAAGACTGTTCGCTCCCACAAATGAAACCGGTTGTCGCGTAGATGTAGCACTGGTAAAGCAGATGTACCCCCTGGTTGTTGAAGCGTGTGTCCTGAAAACTTAGAATGTTACACCTGTAGATAACGGTTTTTTCGGTGGTGAGCAGCAGAGCTACCGCATGCTTGTGTGTCTCTCCTGGCAACGGTGAAGGCGCAGAATTCTGCACGGTTTCTCAGATGATAATGAGTCTGTATTTCAAGATTTGTAAATGGAGGCCCAAGAAGAAATAAGAAGAAAAGTTTCATACCTCAAATGTAAAATTGACAACATAGAAAAACATTGCTTTTTACAATCATGGTCGTCGAGCCAAATGTGTCACCGGATATCCTGCAGTTTGAATCCAAGTGATGATGGTCGTTGACCTATCTGCACTGATGAGGGAGGCAAAAGGTTTCGTGGTGTCCAATGTAATATTTTCGCTGCATTGCATCAATATCAGTGTCATCAATTAGTATCACTTGAATCAACAACATATATGATAGGCTGGGTGTTTGGAAATTAGCATCTCCCGTATGGCCTAAGAACACACACAAGAACGAGCATGCTCACTAGTACATCTTAGTTCATGACAGACATTTCACATTCTGCTAGTAAAGAGATGCAGGGTAGATACCAGAATGATTAGCTCAAACTGAACAACATACTCACTAGTACATCTCAGATTTACAGTTCTATATAATGAAAGTGGTCTGGATTAAGCTTTAAGAGATTACAAGGTAGGTCTTTATATCGAACAATCTCCCGCATAATGAAAACAAGAAAATGAAGCCATTACGAGACTAAGGGGCTGTTTGGATCGTGCCTGTGTAGGCCCTGCCAATCGCGGGCGTGCCAATTGATTGGCGACCGTTTTGGCCGCCTACATCTGGCCAAAGTGTTGGCGTGAAAGTGAATTAGTACAGGCAGGGTGTGCCAATCGCGCCCGCACGAGCGGGTCAACGCCAATTTTTTGGCAGGGCAGCTCGGGGCATTGATCCAAACGGGCTCTAATACTCCTTAAACAGACTAAGTGGCACTGATAGTCTCTACTACTATTAAACAAGCAAACATATTCATCGCTGTGGGCACCCCGTCTAATGTACACACAATAACCCAAAGCAATTAGAGCCACCCATTCAGACTCACTCATTTAGAGGGTGTTTGTTTCCAGGGACTTATTGGTTTAGGGACTTAAAAAAGTCCCTATAAGTCCCATCTGAACCAAACAGGGGGGACTTATAGGGACTTAAAGTGGGCATTTGGGACTTATGAAATAAGACTCCCAAGGAGAGTCTTATAGAGACTTATAGTTGTAATATGGTCTTAAAGGGACTTATAAGTCCCAGTAACCAAACAGGTAGGGACTTTTTAGGGACTTGGGATTTATAAGTTGGGACTAAAAAAAGTCTTAGGACTTATGAACCAAACAGGGCCTTAGATCTAACCGTCGAGATAATCATAACCCTCACGAGAAGTGCGCTTAGCAATTTCAATCTGCGGACGAAAACTCTGCCCGCACACGAAAAGTCCCCCGCAACCGACTAAAAAAAAATCCCCCGCAATCTTCGCCTCACGACCCACCATATCCTATTCCTACGTGCTCTCCAACCCCAGGCCCGACTTTAGGGGCGACTTCGACGTCGACCAGCCGCCCATCGCGCAAACGCCCCATGCCTCCCCCGCCTGCTCAGTGCCCAGGAGCTCGGCTGACGACGCCACAAACGCCGACAAGTATAGCGCGCCGTGCGCCGCGGCCGTGCCCTTGATCTCCTCGATCTGGTCGCGCGTTAGCGCGAAGGACGCGATCAGCGGAGACGGAGGTGGAGGCCCCTGCGCTGTCACTACGCGGACGCCTCGAAGATCGGCATGGTGTTGGCCGGCTTTAGGTCAGCGCGGGAGATCCCATCGGCGGCAAGCGACGCGCGCGCCGGCAACGCAGCAGCCTGGTCCGAGTAGGCGGGTGAGCGCGTTCTTGAGGCGTGGATCGCTGGAGAACAACCTGCTCTGTTCTTCAATCACGTCCTGGTAAAGGAATCGATCGCCGGAGAACGAAGTGCTCTATTTTTCAATCTTGTACCCAATTCTGAAGTTTGATTTCTGCAATCTTGTACGTAATTCTGAAGTTTGCTTTTCTCCTGCTATCTTCCCCATGAATCGCTCACTGGAATTGATGGAATCAGGAACACCATATTGCTTTCAAGTTGATCAACCTCTGCCCTTTATTCATGGAAGAAGCAGCCGAGTGAGGACGACCTGCTCTCTTCTCTATCTGGTGCGTACCATCATCCCATGAATAGGTCACTAGGACTGACAGAATTTTGAATAGTGCTTTCAACTTGATCAACCTATTTCCCAATAATCAGCCGGTTGTATTTTTTCTATTAAGATGGAAGAAGAGGCTAACACATAGTACCATGTTTCCAATACGAAAGTGGCGCCACTTTCTAATTTCATTCTGTACATTAGATGGATTTAGCTGTCCCAACAGAATTCCTACTTCTTGCTTATTTTCATGAGGTGTCTGCAATTTTTAGTAAGAATCAAGTTTACCTTTCTCTTATCCTGAGATATGGCACTTGCACAAGTTTTTTGCTCATGATTACTTTTCCATTGCAGAGGTATATTGTCCGGTTTGGTACCTCATGTTGGCATGGAATTTAAAAATTCAGATGAAGCTTGGGCATTTTGGCTTATCTATGGTCGTAAAAAGGGCTTTGGGGTCAGGAAAAGGTGCACGAACAAGATATCCGCCGATGGCAAGGTTACTTCATGCCAATTTATTTGTGCAAGGAAATGGAATGCTTAATCTCTTTTGCCAAACAAAATTCAGTTATCCTTATCAAGTCTGAAAATGTACAAGTAGCAAGTGGAATGCTACAGAGACATGGCCTAATTCAGTTAACAAGTTTGAAAACCAGATTCAGTTATCAGCCAATCGGCCTGCAGCGGTGCGAAGACGACGGCGTGGTTCAGCCGACCAACACCATGGAGATGGGTGTGCAGGTGCTCGAAGTGGGGTTGCTGCGTGCGTACGCCGAGCTGTCCACCACGGGCGGTGACTCGAGGAGGCCGACGAACTGGACGCCCTTAGACCCGCATGAAGGACGGAGCCCATGTAGCGCGCGTGGCCTGTATCCTGGACACTGCCGACCATGGGGGCTCCCACTGCACGTGCTGCCATGTATCCTGGCCGCCTCCGCCCAGGGTGCTCCCTCTGCGTGTTGCTCTGTATCCCGGCCGCCGCCGACCACGGGGGGCTCCCACTGCACGTGTTGCTCTGTGCCCACCGCTCCTTTTGCGAACGAATGGCGACGGCAAGGATGCGCCGAGAGCTCGTTCGACCACGGCGGAGAAGGGGAATTCTAGGGGAACAAGGAGATATCCATTTTGTTCTTTTCTGTGTTTATTGTGGGCTGCTGATGGGCCGAAGCGTCGCTTCTTTTCATTGCGAGTGAATGCTTTGGAATAATTGATGATAACCCCCCGTTTCGTGCGCCTTTGATCAGAAGCCCCCCTTTGTGTCACTGACATGTGGGGTCCGGTCCCACATGTCAGTGACACAAAGAGGGGCTTATGATCAAAGGCGCACGAACTGGGGGGTTTATCATCAAATGCCCCCGTTGGAGGATCTCGATCCGTATAGATAGGTGAGAGAGCTTTGAGATTGCTATATGGCTGTATAGATTGGTCCATTCAGCAAAAAAATTGGACTTCTGTAGTGTTGTACATATGCAAAAACTTTTGAAGGTGCGTGTCAGCAACTTATGGATTCCTTTTTACTGCATCTCTTGTCCATTTTTGTTGGTCATATAAATCCTAAGGGCAGTCTATTTGTGCAGCAATGAACTTCCATAAATTAATAATTTGATCCTTTATCGTAGTACTATCAACTTATATTTTCATGAAATTATAAGATTTATTATCCTTCCATGTAGTAATAAACCAGTAATTATAGCCTATTTAAGCTCGAGATGATAATGATATTGAAATTAGGAGTTCATAATGGTTTGGAGATTTTCATTGTTTTTTTTCAGTTTCATACACATTAAGGAGCATCATGGTCATGTTAGCTACTATTGGATTTTGTTGTTTCTCACTAAGAGCAATTTGACTTATAATCCCAATGTTATGTTGTTAATTTCCAGACGATTAAAAATTAGGTATGTGCTTTATTGTGAAAGTTCACAAGAGAAGCATGCTATCTGAAATAACAGGTTGCAAATACCTGCATGGCTTTGGACCTTGCCATCGGAGGATTAACACTAAATGCCCACAAATGAACTACATTGCCAAGGACCTTCAGCTTATGAGTAAGCGTGGTTCCACCATTAGTGGTTTGTGCATCTGATTTGTCTGTTAGCGAGTTCCGTGACTGGTTTCATGTGTACCTAACATTGCTTGGTACAGCCGTAGGGGCGAGGATGTCATATTGATGCATATTGATGGTTTGTTTCTGTATGAACTAGCAATCTTTTGTTTCTTAAATGTACAAACTGATATCTCAGAACTCTGATAAAATTATGTCATTTGATCAGCTCATGTGGAACCTACTAATTTTCATTGTCTATATATACACACTTGCGTATCTTTTTTCCCCAATGGCCCATTCGCAGGTACCAACTAGAAGAAAATAAGATTGAAGGTATGTTTCTCTTGACTGGAAATATTATACCTCAAATTTAGTTCATTTTAGATTCAATGATGACTGAATAACATGTGAATTAAGTTATGCAGTTTCAGAGGTCATGATTGTGATACATGACAAACGTTTTGTCTACATGATGACCATATATATTGTACCATGGTTGCCGGCGAGGTGTTGTGATGGCGTCCGCTTCCGAGATGCACTAGCTGGGTCCATAATTTAATTTTCTTGATGGACTGATTTTGTATCAATCAATTAATTATCTTTGGTAGTTGTTGCACAATGGAGGTGGGCATGTTGATTCATAAAGCAAAATATTTCCAATCATTTAAATGACTTAGGAATTAGGAATTATACGCTCTTTGCATGAGATTTCAGCTTCTCAGGAAGTAGATTTGCATTATGACAAAATTATTATTTTAAAAATAGAACATATTTTACTCAAGACGTGCGTTGCACGTGCATACTTACTATTACACAATAAACTAACAATGACTCCAACAATCAAGATATGCATACTGAAATAGTTTCAACAAATATAATTATAGATCTTCTTGAGATTCCAGTAGCAAATGAGGTAAAATAAGCAAATCAGGTCAACAAAGATTGATCAGATAAACTACAGTAGAGTTACTAGAGTTATAAGCTTCAGATGATCAGATAAACTACAGTAGAGTTACTAGAGTTATAAGCTTCAGATGTCAAAAACTACAGTAGTGGCAAGTACGTACTTTTAGTTTTGTCTACCATGAACATCTCTTAAGAACGCTTATGAAGGTTGGGCTTATGGTTTGTGGTGAAGGGTGCAGATTCTAAAACACCCAACAACAATATGTACACCAATCTCGTGCGCAAAAATCTGAGTTGACACATTTTTGCAGAGTAGCGACAACATATCAACCAAGGCCTGGTGTGGGCATTTTACAAGATCCATAAACAAAAAACAATTGATATGGGAAATATGAAAGGGGGGGGGGGGTGAAAAGAGGGTTTAGTATGCCGCCCTTCAACAGGCTTGATTGCCGCCCCTCCAACAGGCTTGATTGTCGCCCCTCCAACGCCCCTGCACGTCGCCATCGCCCTTCCGGTAGATGAGGTAGCCGCTGGTCAGAGAGGGAGCATATGAGATGAGGTAGCCGCCATCCCCAGCCGCTGATGAGAGACGAAGCAGAAGAGATGTCGGGGGGGGGGGGGAGAGTGGCGGCTGCGAGGGGAGAGAGATTCCACAGAAGAGGAGAGCCAGGGAGAGAGACGCGGGGGACGCGCGGTCCCGCGTGGTTCCTCTAATTTGGGAGAGAATTCCTTATTTAACACCGTGTTAAATATTTTTGCTCTATTTGACATCGAAAAACAATTCTTCCCTTCGTGACACTGGTCTAAATTTTATGCCTTTTGTAACACTTTCATCCATTTTAAGCGTTAACGCTGTTAAATGACACATGAAAAGACTCTTTTGCCCTTGGTGTGGTATGCCATAATTTTTTTAATAAGTGCTACTAATGAAAGAATACTTGTCCAACCGGCTTGGTTTGTTGTATGCGGGTACGTAGCTGAGTAGCTGCATGCAGATCTCTGACTGCATGTGTTTATGTGGCCGGTTTGGTTGCTCGGTGCGTAGCCAAGTTCCAATTTTTTTGATCAAGTGCTTATGCTAGCTCTTGTGTATAGGCGTGTACAAGCTCTCTGTCCAGGATGCACGTAACGCGGGCTTGGGTCGCCGCACTGGTGACGCAAATATGAGAGTAAGAGGGTGTTTGTTTCCCGGGACTTATTGGTTTAGGGACTTAAAAAAGTCCCTATAAGTTCCATCTAAACCAAACAGGAGGGACTTATAGGGACTTAAAGTGGGCATTTGGGACTTATGAAATAAGACTCTCAAGGAGGGACTTATAGGGACTTATAGTTGTAATATGGTCTTATAGGGACTTATAAGTCCCAGAAACCAAACAGGTAGGGACTTTTTAGGGACTTGAAACTTATAAGTTGGGACTAAAAAAAATCCTAGGACTTATGAACCAAACATGGCCTAAGGAGCGCGACCGCGAGGCGACTTGTGCAGCCAAACCGGCCGGCTGGCTGGATAGATCAAGATGGAACTGAGAGAATCAACTGGTTAGTAAAGTACAGTACGTTTTTGCATGCATGCAAATGAGTTGTTAATTGCGGCCGTGCGTGCGCGGGTGTGTGGCCGTTGAGCCAATGCTATCAAGTGTTTGGCGTGGTCGTGCTTAGTAGCAGGCGAGGATGGATGCATGTATCAGGGAGCGGGCGACTTGCGCCAGATGCCCTGCTCATATTACCCCAAGGGTAAAAATATCTTATTATGTGCCGCTTAACAGCATTAGATGGAAAATCAGACGAAAGTGTCATAAAGTGCATAAATTTCAGAGTCGATGTTAGATAGTGTTAAATAAGGAATTCTTTCCTGATTTGGAGGAGAGAGCCAGGGGAGAGAGAGATGGTGGATTTTGGTTCAACGACCTATGGCCTGTGGGTGCGGGTTGTGGAATGGACCTCTCAGAGCATCTACAACACCGACAACAAATCTGACCCCTCAAACTCCCACGGACACATCCACTGGCACTGACCAGTCACATATCAAAGTTTCTTATCCACATCCGTGTACCTCATATCCGGCATTCTATATCCATACTACACATGCAACGTGATGAACTATTCTAAGTGGTCAAACAATGGACAAAGAAATCGACATCAAATGGACAACAAAATGCACATAAACCCAATTTACATCATCCAAAAGATCACCAGTTCATCGCCGGATAAGTTCAACAACTAAATTTTTTTTTTTTCGAGCAACCGGCAGGAGCTCTGCCTTTTCATTAAGAAGAAGAGAATTGACCAGTTTATAAGGAAAACCGGCCGAAAACCGATACATCTGTGATACACACACACGCCAGCCCCGAGGCTGCGCACCACTCGAGTCGACGACACTGTCACCCAAGTGACCAGAGTCGACACCCTACAACAGAACACTGGGCTCTGGAGCCGCCGCTTCAACAACTAAAAATGATAATATAAAAAAGAGGAGCTTCTACCACTTCCTCGCCGGGCCTTTGCCCTTCCGGTCGCCGGCACGGCTGTAGGCGTCCGCAGCTGGTGGAGGATCCTGGCCGTCGTTTGAGGAGGTGGAGTTGTCGTCGTCGCCGTCATCGGAGCTGCGGCCTCTGTGCTGCGTCGACGTAGTAGCTGCGCGACACTGCAGATCCAGAGCTACCCCCGGTGTCCATCTTGGACCGCTTCAAGGCAATGTGGAGGGACAGCTCCTCGTCAGAGTCGAGGCCTAAGCCGGAGTGGCTGTCAGCGCTCGACATTGTGGATCGGAATGAGGGAGGGAAGACGATAGGACAGAGCGAGAGACACGAGCGGAGTGAGCTAGGGTTCGGAAATACTGTGCCAACTACCATGGATAATGCCGCCATCCCAAAAGAGGTGCCTAGAAGTTTCCTCAATGCACTCATGGCAAAACACAGAATCATAACAGTCCAGATGAAATAGTTTTCTTTTTAGCAAATTCCTCGTATTAACTCTATCATGGAGTAGAAGCTAGAAACACAACATGCCGCAATCTGCAAGCATTCTTCCATAGCCATTTGAAAATTGGTGTTCCTCCTACTATGAACAAAGATGGTGGTACATTATGATTGAAGGATAATTGCTCTTTGAACCCTTGCATGTCCATCTATCATGGACTTGAGAATTACTTTGATTCTGAAGAATACTCTGCACGTGAGTGAATTGATTGTAGGCTTGTGTGGAAGAGTTGGGTTGGGTCTTCAGTCTGATTCTAGATATCCGCATATTGAATATCCGTCTTTGCATAGGAATGCATCTCTGGGTGCTTGTGTTTGATTGGTTGATCTAACCAAAAGCCATGCTAGAGGAGGATTGCAAAGAGAGACTTGGCTCAGTGGTTGGGCATGCGGTTGTGCAGCCTAACGACCCGAGTTCAATTTCTAGAATTGACGGGTGATGCACAGGGGTTTTCCCCCATTTATTGAGGATCAAGTTTGGTTTGTGGTGGAACCACTCATCAAAAAATATCTTGATACTCATTTAAAAAAATTCTGAGGACCATGTTTATCTTGGTACTCATACTAAAATCGCCGTATGCATCCCTAATTGGTGCAGAGGCCGGGGAAGTGAAATTCTCCCCCAATTTTAGAAAGATTCACAAACCCTCGCGTCGCCCGCGTCCTGGGCGACTCGCGGGCTCTCCAACCCTAGGCGCCACCGCAGCCTTCTCCTCCTCCCCTCCTCGCGCCACCGCCGGGTGAAACCCGCGTGGCAGAGGACGGCGGCGGGGGGGCTTCCTCTCCCAACTCCCCTTCTCCGCCGGCGGCGGTGTCCTACGGCGCTCGCGGTCGGGCGCGAGGTGGCACGGCGGCTCACTAGTCTGCCGAAGATCCAGGGGCATCATCGCCTCCGACTCGATTTGCTTCGGTTCGTGCTAGCTCTGGTACAGGGAGACTGTCGTCATCTCCCGGTGATGGCTACATGGATCTGTCGCCGACGGCTGGACCCTTGGTCTAATCTTAGACAGAGAAGGTGGCGGTCCGTGCACAAGAAGCGGATCGAGTTCTTCGAACAGATCTGGGTGAAAACTTGCTCTTGGCTAGATGCCAAAGATGGCGGTGGCGGCGCTCTATGGTGTCGTTCCCTTCTTGAAGGCATCACCGTGGAGAAGTTCTAGACTACGATCTGCTACCTCCGGGTGAACCCCTAAATCGATAGATAAGAAGACGGCGACGCGTTTGTGTCGTTTCCCCCTTGGGGGCATCTTTCTTGGAGGTATACGCAGGCTCGAGGGACCAGTGGACGACGTCTTTGGTGGAGCGGTGCTTCATCATGCACATTGATGGTGACAGATCTCGATGGCATGGCGCTCTGGAGATTAGGCGTCTGATGTGCGATGATGTACTCAGGCAGGAGGATGACGCTGTCTGGCGTCGTGGTGGTGTCGACGACAGCTAGACCGGGCAAGGTAGATGCAACAGTACAGTTCTGAAGATGGATTGGTGGCAGGTGGCTGCGGCGACCTCATACCCGGCTGGCGTCCTGGTTGAGGAGTGCGCCGGACTGGTAGGTGCCCCATACCTGGCAGGCGTCCTGGTTGGGACCTCAGGTCTTAGATGTTAGGTTTGGCTGCGAGGTCTGTTTAGTATTAGGCCCAGACTATTAGCATCCCTTCATCAACTGGATAGGAGTAGCGATAGATACTGCCTAGACGATGGCTTTAGTCTTACTGTTGTATGACTTTGTAAGGTCTTGTGTGAATAATTAATAAAGTGGTTGCATGCATCGTCCAGATGCAGAGACCGAGGGTATTCCTCCTTTTCTAAAAAAAACTGCCAGAGGAGGATTGATTTGCCATTTCGTAATGCAATTGGAGTTCCCCTTATATTCTTGTAGCAGTTTTAGATGATATTCCACCAACTTGACCCTTCCATCTTAAATCCAGGTAGAGAATCAGAATAGTATTTCTCCCAAATTAGAGACACCCAGGGCAATGGATCTTTGTTGATAATTTTTTGAATACTCGTCATCATCAATGCTTTGGTATGCGCGGGGACACATCTAAAATCCCCAACCCCCCTGGTCTTTGGGCTTACACACTTTGTCTGAGGCAATTAGGGTAGGTCCAACAATTTGTTGCCCAAACTTTCTTCATAAGAAATTCCCAAGATACCTATTTATCTTGCTGATACTGAAAACATGCAGTGTTAGGGTGCTCATGAAGAATGTTGCAAGGGCTGAAAAGCTGACTTAACTAGGAGAATCTTCCATCATATGAAAGCATAGTTGAGCACCTAGACAGTCTTCTAATTTGTTGGCAAGTGGGGATAAAATCTATGTTGGCACTGAGAGCTAACCCTAAATATGTGAATGGGAAGTTCCCTCCTTTGCATCCGAGAGCATTGAGCGGTGTGGAAATCACTTCTTGCACATAATAGGGACCGCGCCTGATTTGTCATAATTTATTTCCAATTCAGTTTGAGCTGCATAGTGTTTCAATAAATTATTCATTTGTTCCACTTGACTTTGAATGACAGGGACTAAAATGGCACATTCAAGTTTTGATTTTCGAGTAATACAATACGAAGATGCGATTTCATTTTCGGAAATGTTAACGCCCACACGTGTGGGCGTTTGCACATCGCCCACACGCCTCCATCACCACTCATTTTGCCACGTATGAATAGATGACATCAGCAGATTTTTTTTTGGTTTTCGGCTTAAAAATGTTGTATCTCCTAAATAAAAAAGCGAACTAAAAATCTGTTTTCACCATTAAATCCGTCTCGATGAGATCTTCAAAACTAGACCCCATGTTGATATGTTTCGACGAATTTTTTTTGCCAGAAGTTGCCATGATGTTTACACTGTAGTTGCCATAGGGCTTAAACTAAAGTTGCCATGTGGCAATTTTAGTTTGTAGATCATGGCAATTTTAGTATTTTGATGATGGCAACTCCAGTACTTTGACCATGAAAATTATTTTTTGTATGAACCATGGCAATTTGACGTGTATGTATCATGGCAATTTTAGTTTATGGTTCATGGCAAGTCTAGTTTCTTAATTCCCCGTTTTATAAATGTCAAAATTTACTTTTTTAAATGTAGAAGAAAATAGCTGAAACATATCATGGCAACTTCAGTGTAAACATCATGGCAATTCATATGCAATAGACATGGCAACTTTTAATCCAAAAAAATTTCATCAAAACATATCAACATGGGATCTAGTTCCGAAGATCTCATCGCGAGGGATTTAATGGTGAAAACGGATTTTTAATCGGATTTTTCGTTTAAGAGATA
This sequence comes from Aegilops speltoides, assembly GCA_021437245.1. Taxonomy (NCBI): domain Eukaryota; kingdom Viridiplantae; phylum Streptophyta; class Magnoliopsida; order Poales; family Poaceae; genus Aegilops; species Aegilops speltoides. The sequence goes on from CM038142.1 coordinate 409,532,121, forward strand.
AAACATTTTAAAAACTGAAAATCCAAAAAGATTCCTGCATGCATGCATGCGATGACGTGGCAATCTGTTTACATTAGAGACGTGTGGTGCGTCTCCCTTCCTGCCACACGTGTGGCAGTTAGCGCGACCCTTCATTTTATTTCGTGTCATCCTTGCCTATTCCAAAGACAGTCGCTGCATTCCGCAGATACAAAATAAACATACAGAAGCGCACCGACAGTCTAAAATGTGAGCTAGCTACTGAAGCAGCCGCCAGCAGTGTGCGCGTGCGCAGCGACGAGCGAGATGTTGTCAATGACAGGACCACAGAGCGTCGCTTCGGACGTCATGTGGTGGTTCCAGCTGTGGAACAGCACGGGCGCCAGGTTGGAGATTGCCGTGAAGTGGAGCTCGGCGAGCTTGGACCCGCCCGTGCTCTGGGATTCGTACAACACCTTCAAGGTCTCCTGTCCCGCGTACGCACCCACGACTAGGCATCCGTTGCACCCGTTGCCTGCGTCGCCGATGGAGAACGAGAGCATGTAAGACCGTCCAGGCACATTGCTCACCTCCTGCAGCAGCGTGCACTGCAGACCGGCCACCAGCTCCACGGCGCGCGTGACGTGCGGAACGACGTGGTGCGGCGTGTCGACGTACATGACAACCTTTGATCCCGACATGATCATCCACCCTGGAAGAGGAATATGCTCATCCTCGACGTTGGGCGGCACTAGCACCCCGCACAGCGTGTCCGAGAAAATGTACGTGCCCTCCTCGAAGTTTCCATTCCTCAGCAAATGACTCCTTTTACGGTGCATCCAGTCGATATGGACCGTCCGTCGGAGCGAATTCGACAGTCCATATCCGATGCAATACGCTGATGTCACGTGTATTATACCAGACCACGAGGGGCATTTTTGGGAGAAAAATATTTGAACTGATCAGATTTTCCCTCCCAAATATTTCGAGGGTATTCTCGGTATTCAGGGCTATTTTTGGTTCGATTTTTATCCCACTCGGTAGGATTTTACTCCCTCATCGCGCAAGATGTTGCGGCAAGATCCTCACTGGCGGGGAGGGGCTGTGGCAACATCCCTCGCCAACGGTAGGGTTTTATCCCTGTGATAGGATCTTGCCGTGCGTCGCGGCCCCTCCCTCCCTCCACCCGAATTCCCTCATGCTCTCGCACCTCCTCTTCACCGACGAACACGAGAGGACGATGACTGCCCTCCCCGCGGCAGCCGCCGGTGAAGATTTCGTGCCATCCCACCTCCCATTCGTCTATGCGGGTGCCTATAGCCACGAGGTGAGTCTACCTCTTTCCCACTCCCCACGTGCTTGTTTGTGTCCTCAGACTCACCTCTTTGCCATGGCCGCAGCTTGATCTGGGCATGCATTTCGTCCAAAGTAAAGGTGGTTAGGCCTCTAGATGAATCATGTTCTCACTTCTGGCGGGGTACTGCATGACTGGATGAAGCCGGCCGGCCTCAACGGCCAGTCCCATTCGTCCGACCTCATCCACATCGCGGCAAGATCTATGAATGTTCAATTGTTGCATATGTTATATATTTCATTCAAACTCTATTATTTCAGTTTGGCTGATAGGTCAGACGTTGGATTTGGAGATTAGGAGAGATGAGAATCTATTAATTCTGACATGTACGATAGACAATTCATAGCTTATGTTGCTCAGTATTTATGATGCTCGCTGCTGATTGTGCAATTGCTGCACAAGGATCAACAGACTTGGCATCTGCTTTATAATTTTTTTTAGATTCACATGGGATAACCACCATTTGAAGATTAGTGTAAATTCTTATTATGATGGTTTAGCCTTGTTAAACAGAGAGTAATGATCCTCGCGGAAAGAAAGGAATGAGCATTCGATTCTTGAATATGTTACATTTCATTCTTCCATGTTTAGTTATGTGCAATGTTTGTTAGCTGAACAAATTTGACAAAGTGAGTACAAGTAGTAATTTTTCCTCTGTTTTGCAGGGTTATGACACAACATGCTATGTGATTCCCTGAGGCGGGATGGATGTACCATGGCCACCCCACTGTGCTCCTGAAGGTGCGTACAAACCCGGAGATCCCTTCAATTCAACGCACGCCTTACCATGCCACACCATGGTCGTTGCAACACCTGCAAAGGCCCCGTATGGTACGTGCTTTACTCTTATTATCCTATACTCTCTTTTATTGGCTTTGCGGCCTGCCTATTAGACATTAGTTGTGCCATTTCCTAGGAAAGATGGGATTGCGTGTTGATTCATGCAGTATTTTTCCTTCTGTTGTGAGGCTATGCTCATGCTCGTACCTTTTTCACGTATGAAAAAGGTACGAGCATGAGCATAGCCTCACAACAGCAATGCCACAACAACAAAATCTATCTGACTACAATGTTGTACAATAGGTAAGGAATAAAGCAAGTAAAATATACCTACATCAATTCATCATAACAGAAAGTAGACAAGGGAAAAATTGAGAAGCAAAAAATTACATGGAAGTGCTTAGACTCCACGTCTCCACCGCCTGCCCTCGGATGGTCAGACCCCTAATCATGGCCCTAACAATGGATGGCAAGGCTGCGGCCTGCTGCTCTCCGCATTCCTAGTAGGGCACATGGAGTGTCGCTGCTGGCCGGCTTGCCTCTGCGGCTCTGTTCGCGGGGGCCCTGCGGGTATTGGTAAGATGTAAAGGGCCACTAGACAGTGCCTCATGTGTACTCAAAGTAAACAATTTTCCATTACAAAAAATTCATTGATTAGCTTGGGGATTTGAAGTCATGACCTCTTAGAAACTCGATGAATTAATTGAATTTGGGGAAGAGGAAGAAGATGAGAACAGGAGGGCGAGGGAGACGATGAGTTGGCGGCGTGTTCTAGGATTGACTAATAGGCTGGGTTGTTTCTCTTGCTGTCACGCCCTCGATGCGGCTATATCTCCCACGTGTCGAAGCACGACTTAGAGGCATAACCGCATTGAAAGCAATGTCGCAAGTGAGGTAATCTTCACACAACCCATGTAATACATAAGGGAAAGAGATACATAGTTGGCTTACAATCGCCACTTCACACAATTACATGAATACAGCATTACATCATCCAGATACAATCAAGGTCCGACTACGGAACCAAAATAAAAGAAGAACCCCAAATGCGATAAAGGTCCCCGATCGACCCCAACTGGGCTCCACTCTCGATCAACTAGAACGAAACAACACAAAGGGCAAGATCTTCATCGAGCTCCTCCTTGAGCTTGGTTGCATCACCGCTTTCGGTAACATAGGCACCGCAAACTGGTTTTGAAGTATCCGGTGAGCCACGAGGACTCAGCAATCTCGCACCCGAGATCAAGACTATTTAAGCTTATGGGTAAGGTAAAGGCATGAGGTGGAGCTGCAGCAAGTGACTAGCATAAATGGTGGCTAACATACGCAAATGAGAGCGAGAAGAGAAGGCAAAGCACGGTCGATAAAAGTATGATCAAGAAGTGATCCTATAGCAACCACGTCAAGCATAACTCCAACACCGTGTTCACTTCCGGACTCACGGAAAGAGACCATCACGGTTACACACACGGTTGATGTATTTTAATTAAGGTCAACTTCGGTTTTCTACAACGGACATTAACAAATTCCCATCTGCCACATAACGCATGGCACGGCTCTCGAAAGTTTAAACCTGCAGGGTGTCCCAACTTAGCCCATGACAAGCTCTCGCGATCAACGAAGGAATGGACCTTCACCCAAGACACTCCGATCAGACTCGGTATCCGGTACATCAAGACATTTCGACAATGGTAAAACAAGACCAGCAAAGCCGCCCGAATGTGCCGACAAATCCCGATAGGAGCTGCACATATCTCGTTCTCGTGGCACACCGGATTGTCCAAACTTCCGGTAGGCCAGCCCAGAGTTGCTCCCTGGTATGGCCACGGCGGTCGACGGTTTGGACCAACACTCAACGAGCACGGCCCGGGGGTAATAAAGATGACCCTTGGGCTCCGAAACCAAAGGAAAAAAAGGGGCTAGGTGAGGCAAATGATAAAAGGCAATGTTGGGCCTTGCTGGACAAGTTTTATTCAAAGCGAACTGTCGTGGGGGTCCCATAAATCACCCGACCGCGTAAGGAACGCATAAAATCCGGGAACATAACACCGGTATGACGGAAACTAGGCGGCAAGAGTGGAACAAAACAATGTGCATAAGGCTGAGCCTTCCACCCTTTACCAAATATATAGATGCATTAATAATATAAGAGATATTGTGATATCCCAACAAGTAAACATGTTCCAACAAGGAACAACACCTCCATGTTCCAACAAGGAACAAACTTCAATCTTCACCGCAACTAACAACGCTATAAGAGAAATTTGAGCAAGGCGGTAACATAGCCAATCAACGGTTTGCTAGGAATGGTGTCAAAGGTTAGAGGTTTGACATGGCAATTTGGGAGGCTGACAAGCAAATGGTAGGCATCGTAGCATTGGCATAACAAAAGAGCGAGCAAACTAGCATAGGAAAGATAGTAGTGATTTCGAGGGTATGATCATCTTGCCTGCAAGGTTCTCAGAGTTGTCGAAGGCTTGATCCTGGTAGGCGTTCTCAACAGGTTCCTCGTTCACGTACTCGTCTCCCGGCTCTACCCAAAGCAAGAACACAAGCAACGGAACCACAATCAAACAAGGAACAATGCACAAGCAATATGATGCAATACATGACATGCTATGCGAGATGTGATATGCAATGCATATGTATGCTCGGAAGGAAAATGATGAACGGGCATCAACTTGGCAAACCAAGTATGCCGCTGGAAAGATGGGATGATTTCGGTGAAATCGATATAAAGATCACCGGAATCGGATGCGCGGTTTGCAAATGACAAGCAAAACAAGAATGATGCAAATCTGCGTTTAACAGCCCGATGCTACTTAGCACGCAACAAGAAACTATGCTACAGCACCCCAACATAAAAGCAAAGCATATGGCAGCGAACTATAGGAGATGCTTAACAAAAGAGGAACACTGAGCTACGGCTAAATCACATCATAACATGTTCAAACAAGCATGGTGAAAGTGCTAAAAATATCAGGTTCACAGACTTAGTGAAATTACTAACATGCCAGGAATTAACATCAGGAAGGCATGTTTAGAGCAAGCAAACAACATGCTACAGGAACTTATAATAGCAAAAAAAGGCATGACATGATTCTACTCAAAGCATATATCAATAGTCCCTTACTGACCATAAGCCAAAAAGGGCTCTAAGAAATGATGGCACCCATGTAAACATTGCAAGTTTTATTACAGATTTCAGACTTAGCAGAAAAACTGGGCATGGCAAAAACAGTTAACGAGTAGGCATGTTCATGAGCTCGATGCACTCACTACAGAGCAATACATGGCATGGCAAGGCAACCAACAGTAAGAAGGCATGATTATGAAGCTAAGCATGGCAAGAGCAAGGTCATAGCCTACACGGATCAACTACAACGACCTCGTGAAAATTGAATCTCATGCAAACAATCTGCCAGGAAAACATTTCAAGCAAAAGTAGAGCACGAAAATGACATGCTAGACTACTCCATAAATGCCAACAAAGGCATGGATGGATAGAGCACATCCATATGTTCAAAACACCCTTACTGATCATGCTCAAAAAGGGCATGGATCTCTCTGTAACAACATGAACATATGGCATAAAAATAACAGCAGGACAAGACTTCGTGAAAACACTAAGTTCCTGAAATCAACAACAACATCATCCCTACTTTACATGCTTGTTCTAGTCAACACATAACTCACAAAAATACATGGCAAATACCCCTGGAAAGATGGCATGGCAATGTTCAACTCACACGTAGGACTCAAGTTCATAGGGTGCACACATAAATCATGGCAAAAATGACAAAAGAGCTCGAGATGATAAGATTCTGAAACTAACGATCTGAAGCCCTCTTCCAACAGCATTTCGGGCATCAAGATGAGCTCAAATGCAAATGATGCGATGGAATAAAATGATGTACTCTTCGAGACGAACAATTTGACATATCATACGCCCAAAACGGATCTACGGATGCAAAGATGCGATGGCATGAACATGGCATGAAAATTACAGAAATCTGGGACTTAGACGAAAATATCACCTCCGAAACTGGATCTAGGGTTTCGGGCACGCGGATCGAGGCAGGGCCGGATCTCGACGGAGTTGTCGCCGGGACGTCGCCGGCGAGGTCGATGTAGCTCGGGAGGCGCGGGGGAGGCGGCCCCGGGCGGATCTGGCCGGAGGGCATGGGCCGGGCGCGCGGCGGCGGCCGGGCGCGGCAACGGCCGAGATGGGCCGGCCATTCCGGCCACCGGCGGAGGAAACGGCGGGCGTGTATGAGGGTAGGGCGGCGGGCGCACGGAGGGGCACGGGAGGGCTGGCGCTGGGCCGCGGCTGGCCTGCGGCATGGGCGTGAGCGGCGAGCCGGTGGCGGCAAGCGGGCGGGTGGCGCATGGCGGCCGGGCGGGCGGGCCGGCGTAAGGCGCAAGGCGGCGGGACAGCGGGCGGGCGGCGCGGATCTGGGTTCGCTGCGGGCCCCGGATGGCTCCATGAGGGCGGCGAAGGGCGGCGGGCTGCTGCCACGGCGGCGCTGGGTTTGGCTGACGGCGGCGGACGTGTCCGGCATTGCACGGACGTGTCGATGGCGGCGCAGGAAAATTAGGGTTTGGGGATTTCATCCGCAAAAATGGAATGGGGGTGTATAAATAGGCATAGAGGGAGCTAGGAGAGTCCAAATGAGGAGCGGTTTTGCCACGCGATCGTGATCGAACGACCAAGAGCATGGAGGGAGTTTGGTGGGTTTTGGGCCACTTTGGAAGGGTGTTGGGCTGCAACAAAGAGGCCCTGCGGTTACCGGTTAACCGTTGAGTACCAAACGACCTCCAAATGGCACGAAACTTGACAGCGGTTCACGGTGGTATACCAAGGCCGCTTGGCAAACCTCGGCCATTCGAGAAAGTTTAATACCCGCACACAACAGAAGACAAAAGGGACGCCGGGAACATAGGAGTGCCGGATTGCAAAACGGACAACGGGAAAAGGCTCGGATGCATGAGACGAACACGTATGCAAAATGAAATGCACATGATGACATGATATGAAATGCATATGATGACATGGCAAATGCAACACGCAAGCAAATGACATGGCAACGAAGGCGAATAACTGGCGGACACCTGGCGCATCGGATCCGGGGTGTTACAACACTCCACCACTACGAGAGGATCTCGTCCCGAGATCTAGGATGGCACCGGAGGGAAAACGGAAGAGAAAGAGAAGAGGTAAAACTAAGTTGCTTCTTCGGCAAACGAGTGAAACCACGAACCTTGAGAGGTTGAGCAATTTAAAAGAAAGAGTACAACGGAGATGAACGAGATTGCAAACAATCCGGTAGGAAAAGAGGAACAAGGAGTATTACGAGAACTTGAAGGTTGCAAAGACATGAATCAAGAGTTTAATGGACAAGATAGAATTCGAAACCACTCCGGTTAAAACAAGATGAGAGGGAAAGAATTCGGGCAGCACTCCGGTTAAACAAAAGGAATGAAAAGAAAGAGAAATTGAAAACACAAGGTGAATCCTTGCAATGGTTTAGATGGATCTCCGTGATAATGAGAGCTTGGAACTCCGGGAAAAAGAAAAGATGAAACAAATGAAACCGAGAATTTTAAGGGCCTCCGGAATAAAGAATAGATGAAACACTAGAACCGAGAATTACTTCATCATGAACAATCTCAGAAAGAAAAGAATTGAATCACCTCGATGAAACCAGAATAAGATTTATGTTATGCGTATCCTTCACCAATTTAAATTGATGACAAGCAACGGATTTGGCATACTACTTATTCTCGTAGAAAGGATTAAAGAGATATGGTGCAAACTTGAGAACGTCTTCAACGAACCACCGGTAGGATTGGAACAACTAATGAATTGATATTATAACGAAGGAAGTGAAATCTTGAACGAACCACCGTAAGAATTGAAAATGAACGTAGCAAAGGCACAATTCACCGGGAAGAATTGGAAAACGAATGAAGATACTCGAGGGGATTTAGATACATGCGAATGAAGAGAACATGAACTGATTAGAGGGTATTTGAATGATTCACCGGTAAAGATTTGGAAAACAAGAGCTGAAAGCTGAGAATGAAGAATTATGACATGATGGCCTTCTAAGGAAAGAAACAACTCATGAAATGCTCCGGATGGGTGAAAAGAATTCTCACAATCGAAACAATTATGAGAGAATGGCATCAATCTAGAACCATGAAGCTTGAAGAGAATGGAGCAAGATTTAAGAGAAACTCTTCTTCGGTCTTCAAATGATGAGAATGACAACGAGAAACACCACCAAGAATTATTGAGGCACACCGGAAGAATCAAAAGCGAAGAGGTTGAGCCAACTATGAAAAGAATTTGAAAGATCTTGGCGAAAAGCATTTGACTGATGATAACTCATTCTTACGTCAAACTTGGAGAAGAATTTAGGATAGCTCTGGAAAAATAGAAGAGTCAGGTAAGACCCTGGGAAAAGACCTGTGGGTTAGGGCCCACTCAAAAGAAAACACCGTTGAACAATTTAAAAGAGATGTTGCACCGGTTGAATTAAATGACTTGAATGAGATACCAATCTCGAAAGAGCTTGAACGAATGCAGAGTGGAAACACAAATCTTTGAGATATCTTGAGCACTCCGGAATAACAAATAGCGAGAAGTAGAGTGATAATGAGGTGCACCGGTATGAGAAGACATTGAAATGAGGAAAAAGGTATGATCAACAAAACTTGACTTGAATCCACCGGAGAAAAGAAATGAATGAGGAATGACGAACTAGTAGAACATCTTCTTGAGAACCACCGGGTAAGAACATTGACGGAAAAGAATGGAGAAACTTCACAAAAATAAAAGGATACATGATTAAGAAATCTAAGTCCTTGAAGAAAAGGGGTGGGAGGGTGGGTAAAAAACAAAGACAACTTGGGATGAACGAAACAAACACCATTGAGAAAACTTAGAATTGATCTTGCGGATGGGGAGAATGATGGGATCCACTTGAAGAGAAGCACACCGGTTGGAAAGGAGTTGACATGACAAAATCAATGATCAAAAGGATTAGTATTCGCATAGCAATATGAGAACACCGTTTAGGAAAGGTATGGATTCAACATTTGACTTCGAAGCAACTCGAATACCACAAATAAACACAAAACAAAGGACTGGCTTACAGAATAAGCCGGAACAAACATATGATAGAGATTTCGTCCGAAGTTTTCGTGGTGGGGCCTACACGGGCTCAATCGTACAGCACCATCATGTACAAGGCAGTGCACATGACATACTGAAGCGCCCCAGTCGGCATAGCCAAGGACTCTTTAAGACACAACGAGACCATCAGTAAAACCAACCGTGAATAGGCGGACCACTAGACGTCGAACCCCAATTTCATATCATACATCCGTCGGAAAGATATCCTAAGAGCTACTTGAATTCCCACCTATAAAACTCCGAAACTTTACGGTTATGCAATCGGTGTTGGGGATACAGGGAGCAATATATCTCACCCAAACTAACAATCCCTACATCCATTTGTATCCATCCGTCAACACATAACCAAGAAACCTTCGAAATCATCTACCTCAACCTTGAAAAGCATCCGTTATACAAGTCATGGCAATACTCCGTACTCACCTCGAGATTGGGTTAGCGGGTTATCTCACCAACAAGCGCATAAAAGAGATTTTCGATGTCGGTACTAAACTCGTGTATTCCGAATCGCAACGATAAAATTATGACGACAACACCTCGGAGCTCAACTCCCCGGGACACTGCCACAACCCCTAAATGACAGGAGGCACCAAGAACAATGTTCTCGTCATAAGAATATCGGAACGATCCCAAGATACCCGCGTGATCCTAAAATTTTTTTAGTGAAATTTAAGAAGAGAAGAGTCAAAACTCTCGTCGGGATACCTCACCGAAGGTCGAAGGACTGGGAGTAAAAAGAATTCCTAAACTCTCCGATATATATAATCCTAAATGACTCAAAACATTTTCTAGACACAACTCGGCCACTAAAAGCGATCAAGCGGTGGGGGCTCCTAAGGTCGGGAAGGCTCGATTACCAACTTGTCACGCCTCGATGCGGCTATATCTCCCACGTGTCGAAGCACGACTTAGAGGCATAACCGCATTGAAAGCAATGTCGCAAGTGAGGTAATCTTCACACAACCCATGTAATACATAAGGAAAGAGATACATAGTTGGCTTACAATCGCCACTTCACACAATTACATGAATAAAGCATTACATCATCCAGATACAATCAAGGTCCGACTACGGAACCAAAATAAAAGAAGAACCCCAAATCGACAAAGGTCCCCGATCGACCCTAACTGGGCTCCACTCTTGATCAACTAGAACGAAACAACACAAAGGGCAAGATCTTCATCGAGCTCCTCCTTGAGCTTGGTTGCATCACACCTTTCGGTAACATAGGCACCGCAAACTGGTTTTGAAGTATCCGTGAGCCACGAGGACTCAGCAATCTCGCACCCGCGAGATCAAGACTATTTAAGCTTATGGGTAAGGTAAAGGCATGAGGTGGAGCTGCAGCAAGTGACTAGCATAAATGGTGGCTAACATACGCAAATGAGAGCGAGAAGAGAAGGCAAAGCACGGTCGATAAAAGTATGATCAAGAAGTGATCCTATAGCAACCTACGTCAAGCATAACTCCAACACCGTGTTCACTTTCCCGGACTCCGCCGGAAAGAGACCATCACGGTTACACACACGGTTGATGTATTTTAATTAAGGTCAACTTTGGGTTTTCTACAACCGGACATTAACAAATTCCCATCTGCCACATAACCGCGGGCACGACTCTCGAAAGTTTAAACCCTGCAGGGGTGTCCCAACTTAGCCCATGACAAGCTCTCGCGATCAACGAAGGAATAGACCTTCACCCAAGACACTCCGATCAGACTCGGTATCCCGGTACATCAAGACATTTCGACAATGGTAAAACAAGACCAGCAAAGCCGCCCGAATGTGCCGACAAATCCTGATAGGAGCTGCACATATCTCGTTCTCAGGGCACACCGGATTGTCCAAACTTCCGGTAGGCCAGCCCAGAGTTGCCCCTGGTGGCCACCGGCGGCTGACGGTTTGGACCAACACTCACAACGAGCACTGGCCCGGGGGGGTAAATAAAGATGACCCTTGGGCTCCGGAAACCCAAGGGAAAAAAGGGGCTAGGTGAGGCAAATGATAAAAGGCAATGTTGGGCCTTGCTGGACAAGTTTTATTCAAAGCGAACTGTCAGGGGGGTCCCATAAATCACCCGACCGCGTAAGGAACGCAAAATCCGGGAACATAACACCGGTATGACGGAAACTAGGGCGGCAAGAGTGGAACAAAACAACAGGCATAAGGCCGAGCCTTCCACCCTTTACCAAATATATAGATGCATTAATAATATAAGAGATATTGTGATATCCCAACAAGTAAACATGTTCCAACAAGGAACAACACCTCCATGTTCAACAAGGAACAAACTTCAATCTTCACCGCAACTAACAACGCTATAAGAGGGCTGAGCAAGCGGTAACATAGCCAATCAACGGTTTGCTAGGAATGGTGTCAAAGGTTAGAGGTTTGACATGGCAATTTGGGAGGCTGACAAGCAAATGGTAGGCATCGTAGCATTGGCATAGCAAAAGAGCGAGCAAACTAGCATAGCAAAGATAGTAGTGATTTCGACGGTATGATCATCTTGCCTGCAAGGTTCTCAGAGTTGTCGAAGGCTTGATCCTCGAGGCGTTCTCAACAGGTTCCTCGTTCACGTACTCGTCTCCCGGCTCTACCCAAAGCAAGAGCACAAGCAACGGAACCACAATCAAACAAGGAACAATGCACAAGCAATATGATGCAATACATGACATGCTATGCGAGATGTGATATGCAATGCATATGTATGCTCGGAAGGAAAATGATGAACGGGCATCAACTTGACAAACCAAGTATGCCGCTGGAAAGATGGGATGATTTCGGTGAAATCGATATAAAGATCACCGGAATCGGATGCACGGTTTGCAAAAGACAAGCAAAACAAGAATGATGCAAATCTGCGTTTAACAGCCCGATGCTACTTAGCACGCAACAAGAAACTATGCTACAGCACCCCAACATAAAAGCAAAGCATATGGCAGCAAACTACAGGAGATGCTTAACAAAAGAGGAACACTGAGCTACGGCTAAATCACATCATAACATGTTCAAACAAGCATGGTGAAAGTGCTAAAAATATCAGGTTCACAGACTTAGTGAAATTACTAACATGCCAGGAATTAACATCAGGAAGGCATGTTTAGAGCAAGCAAACAACATGCTACAGGAACTTATAATAGCAAAACAAGGCATGACATGATTCTACTAAAAGCATATATCAATAGTCCCTTACTGACCATAAGCCAAAAAGGGGTCTAAGAAATGATGGCACCCATGTAAACATTGCAAGTTTTATAACAGATTTCAGACTTAGCAGAAAAACTGGGCATGGCAAAAACAGTTAACGAGTAGGCATGTTCGTGAGCTCGATGCACTCACTACAGAGCAATACATGGCATGGCAAGGCAACCAACAGTAAGAAGGCATGATTATGAAGCTAAGAATGGCAAGAGCAAGGTCATAGCCTACACGGATCAACTACAACGACCTTGTGAAAATTGAATCTCATGCAAACAATCTGCCAGGAAAACATTTCAAGCAAAAGTAGAGCACGAAAATGACATGCTAGACTACTCCATAAATGCCAACAAAGGCATGGATGGATATAGCACATCCATATGTTCAAAACACCCTTACTGATCATGCTCAAAAAGGGCATGGATCTCTCTGTAACAACATAAACATATGGCATAAAAATAACAGCAGGACAAGACTTAGTGAAAACACTAAGTTCCTGAAATCAACAACAACATCATCCCTACTTTGCATGCTTGTTCTAGTCAACACATAACTCACAAAAATACATGGCAAACACCCCTGGAAAGATGGCATGGCAATGTTCAACTCACATGTAGGACTCAAGTTCATAGGGTGCACACATAAATCATGGCAAAAATGACAAAAGAGCTCGAGCTGATAAGATTCTGAAACTAACGATCTGAAGCCCTCTTCCAACAGCATTTCGGGCATCAAGATGAGCTGAAATGCAAATGATGCAATAGAATCAAATGATGTACTCTTCGAGACGAACAATTTGACATATTATACGCCCAAAACGGAGCTACGGATGCAAAGATGCGATGGCATGAACATGGCATGAAAATTATAGAAATCTGGGACTTGGACGAAAATATCACCTCTGAAACTGGATCTAGGGTTTCGGGCACGCGGATCGAGGCAGGGCCGGATCTCGCCGGAGTTGTCGCCGGGACGTCGCCGGCGAGGTCGATGTAGCTCGGGAGGCGCGGGGGAGGCGGCCCCGGGCGGATCTGGCCGAGGCGGCGGTTGGCGTGGGGCGGAAGGGCGGCGGCGGCGGCGGCGGCCGGGCGCGGCAACCCGAGGCGGGCTGGCCGCCCGGCCACCGGCGGAGGAAACGGCGGCGCTGAGAGGAGGGTCAGGGCGGCGGCGCACGGAGGCACGTGAGGCGCGGTATGGCATGGCGGCCATGCGGCGGCGGGGCAGCCGCAGCAGCGGCGGGCGTGGCCGGGCGGCGCATGTGCAATGGGCGGTGGCGGCGGCGAGGCGCAAGGCAAGCGGGGACGAGCGGGCGGGCGGCGCCGGATCTGGCCCACGCTGGCCCCGGATGGGCTCCATGGCGGGCAAGTAGGTGGTGGCGGCGGCTGCCACGCGCAGGCGCGGGTTGGCTGCGGACGGCGGCGGACGTGTCCGGCTGCGGCCGGACGTGTCCGGTGGCGGCGGCAGGGAAAATTAGGGTTTGGGGGGATTTCATCCGCGAAAATGGAATGGGGGGGTGTATAAATAGGCATAGAGGGAGCTAGGAGAGTCCAAATGAGGAGCGGTTTTCGGCCACGCGATCGTGATCGAATGACCAAGAGCATGGAGGGGAGTTTGGTGGGTTTTGGGCCACTTTGGAAGGGGTGTTGGGCTGCAACAAAAGAGGCCCCTGCGGTTACCCGGTTAACCGTTGGAGTACCAAACGACCTCCAAATGGCACGAAACTTGACAGGCGGTCTACCGGTGGTATACCAAGACCGCTTGGCAAACCTCGGGCCATTCCGAGAAAGTTTAATACCCGCACACAACAGAAGACAAAAGGGGACGCCGGGGAACATAGGAGTGCCGGATTGCAAAACGGACAACGGGGAAAGGCTCGGATGCATGAGACGAACACGTATGCAAAATGAAATGCACATGATGACATGATATGAAATGCATATGATGACATGGCAAATGCAACACGCAAGCAAATGACATGGCAACGAAGGCGAATAACTGGCGGACACCTGGCGCATCGGATCCGGGGTGTTACACTTGCGTACAATTTTTTTCTAGCAATACATATATACATATACATGCACAGGGTATGGGACCCTGCTCGGGCTGGGCCCTAGGCCGTCGCACTCGCCGCCATGGCCCAGGCCGGCCCTGATTATTTGGTTTATGTTTGTCTCAAAAAAAAAACTTATTTGGTTTATGTGCAAGCATTTAAGAGACACGATTTTATATGTCTTCCATGCTTGGGTGGGCTAGCAAATTAACCAAAGATCACCCCAAGCTCTCAAGTCTGAAATGTAACCCTACATGTATCTACCTTCAAGAGTTCATAACTTCATATGTCCTATTCTTTGTGTAGTGGCATAGCCTGTGCCGATTGCACCTTGCATTCGCTAGTGTAGCAAAACAATTATCGACCATGAAGAACAACGCTAGACATTTCTACAAGTTTAAATAGTTTCATTACTTAACAATTCTTTCATGTACTCTAGTTGTTTTAAGACGTTCCCTTGATTCTCGTTCTAATATGTTTCTCTGTCATCGATCCAATTGCTAAATACTCAAATATATATTCTCTTAATTTTACTAACATTTTTGAGAAATATAAGTACATAACATATCACGTTATCGATTATTCTTTCACAAGTCCATTTTTATAGTATATACTAAATATCTCGTAAGATCAGTACACATGTATTTTACAAATCATTTTTTCAACTAGCTAAATAAACTAAGGTTTTCATCATTTATGCCACTAATTGTGCCCCACTACTCATTTTTGCCATTAAAAAACAGTATAACACAGCTAGCTCCGAGCCTTCACAGCGATTTGAGTGTCTCAACCATCGGATCCTCGAAAGTACGGTGCAGATCAAAGTCCCCGTCCCAGCTCGCGCGTGAGTCGCGCGCCGTCTCGAGGGCCGCTGCTCCGTGGAACGAGCTCGCGTTTACCTCCATTATCGGGCTGTGGAAGGCCCACGTATTCCCATTCGGATGCTATCGTCCAGGTTCCAGTGTTGTTCCTTCCGGACGAACTGCCCCAAAAACATTCCCCTCGAACGCGATGCGCCGCCGCTGTTTCTCTATTCCTTCCGCTGCGATGGAAGGACGTTTCTCTGTTCCTTCCTCCGTGATGCGCGATGCGCCCCCGCCGTCGTTGAGCTTCTGATGTGCGTCTGCCTCCACGTAGGTGTCGTCCGCCCGCCATGTACTCTTCCTCCACAGCCCCTTCTTACCTGGCGCGGCCACCGTGCCTTAACCAGAGGCAGGAGAATCGGCTCACCCTAATGTTCCCCACAAAAAGTTAACAGTTCACCAGGGCGACTATTGCATGTACTAGCGATGGCTTGAGTTGTAGAAAGTAGAAACCCATGGCCATCTGCGATGGTGCATCTCTGCGTATGGTTATGTGCAAGAGCAAAATTGAAATCGGATTTGTTTTCCCACTTCAACCTTCGTTTCACCCAACGGCCTGTATTAAATATTTTGTTTCAATCTCATACATGTACTATATTTCTGTTGATTCTTTACTGATTGGGAATTATTTTTTGAGAAATTGAATTTTAGGGTGATACTTAACTAGGGAAGATTTGCGCTATTTCAAGCCACTGTTTCAATAGAAAAGGTGGTAAATCCAACTGCTGGTGTGTCCCCGTGATCCAAAGTTTTCATTGGGGGCCAAGAGTTACCAAGATGAGGTTATTTTTTGTACATTCAATTCATTCAGTTTCTGGTAATTCTTTTTGATGCCGAGGTCCAAATGCCCCTTCAGTTTGAGATATGGTTTGCTCCTCTCAGATTGCAATTTCTGGTAAGTTTAACTAAAAGGGAATATTAAGAAAAACCTACAGGAATGAACAACTCAAGATGTTTTGATTGCTTTGATATTCTGTCCACAGAGTTGCAGGTTTGTCTTGTGTGACGCCACGACGCCAGTGTAATTTCTTTAAACGATGCACTTTCAGACCATGTGTTATCTAAGGTACTATCTATTTCGACCATGTCTGGTGTCGGATCAATGAAATTGTTGACTAGAGTTGTCCTCTGAACTGATGGAAGTGTCGCTAGAAGTAATCTGCCATCCTGTGACTAGGAAACATAAAGGATATGGTTTCTAAAAAAACCAGGAAATAAAGTAAGAATAGCATTCAAGAAAGATGAGCAATGAGTTAAACATATGCTTCATGGCAGAAGTAGATATAGTACAATTCAAGTTCTTGCAGGATGATATGCAGCCCTCTGCCTTCAATGTGATTATTTTCCTTATGCTAACACAGTTTGTGGACATATAATTATTTCAGCTTCTTGATGGAAGGAATTAATATAGGGTGCACTATGCAAACAACAGATGATCTGATGCTGCTGTTCAGATGACTATGGTCTTTATTTGGAATCATTTCTTCTATTCGGATTCTGTGATGTTGAATGGAGCCCATGACATGTACCCTGTTTTTCATACATTTGGATGGCCACTAATACAGATTATAATTTAAGTGGTGTGCCCACTGCAGCAGTTTTCGTAACAACTTCACAATGTTCAAAATAATTGCATTAGCTTCGGCAGGTACAACAATTGACATGCCAACATTTTGTATATTTATATTCATTATTTCCTCGGGATAGGGAATCTACTTAGGTTCTCTAACTTCCTAAAAAAGACGTTAGACTTTGAGACACTCTTTCTTTTCATTTTTAGGTTTTTGTGCTATCCGTTTGATCTAATAGCCACAATTGCTTATTATGTGAATACATATTATTATTTTTGAATTGAGGGAAAGCCCTCGGCCTCTCCATCGAGTGATGCACAACTCTTCATTATGTCAGTTTAGATGATCATAAGAGGATGTTTATAGATATTAATGTTCAAATGCTAAATCCAGTATTATGTTTCATTTGTATAGTTCACACCACAATTCATAAGTATTTTGTCGATCTTTTGAACATTCTCAGTGTCCGTCTTCTTTCTTATGGATTTGCGGCGGATTTTGTAAAATCTCATGAAGCTGACTTGTACATTATAATTCAAACGTCCATTAATAATTATATTGTCTCGATACTCTTTCATCAACATGGCGGGCGCGGCAAAGCGCGCCTTGACGTTCTAGTTAGAAGTTACAACTGCTCAGAAATACCATTGTTTCATGAGACGCTTCTTCAAAAATTCCATTAGACACCTAAAAAATGCCATCGTTCCATTAGATGTTTGCTCATAAATGCCATTAAACATCATTCTTGTCAGGTCAAATATGTTAACCATACCATATGACCAGAATACCCTTGGAGTGACATGTCAACTCTCTATCTCACAATAGTAAGTGTGGGCCCCACGTGTCAGGTGTAAGCAAAGGAATAGTTTTAGAGGAAAAGAAGAACAATATTGGGGATCGAGTGGGACCCACACTTTATCGTAGTGAAAATAGAGGGAGAGCTGACATGTTAGTCCATGGATATTTTGGTCATATAACATGGTAAACGGGATTTGAGCTGACAGTAATTGTGTCTAGTGGCACTTTTGAGCATGCGCCTAACAGAGCGATGGCATTTTTGAGCAATTAAAACTCCTGGTGGCAAAACTGAGTTGTGGGACACAACTAGTGGCATAAATGATAAAAACCATATAAACTAATATATATGACATAATAGATAGATGTACGTTTCTTTTAGAGTTATTATTTTTATTCATGGCAACTTAATGATTCTTTATATATAGTTATAATGATGTGTTCTTTAGTGTTTTTATATAATGGATTAATAATATTTTACAATCTGACAATGTTGTAACAGTCTCTCACGATATCGGACTCAACCGGGGTGGTGATAGATGGGGTGAAGTCCGTGAACAGCTTGTTGTTTCACTCTGTGGTCTCCCAAAGCAGTAATATTATGGGGAATTATGGTTGATGATCAGCCGATGGTCTCTTCAAGATTTTAGTTTAATAACTAAAGGTATTTCACATAATTCCTGTAGGGAGAGGGCATTGCCCCCCCCCCCCCCTCCCCGGATAACAAATTAGTCCGTCCTATTTTGGTGGAGGCACTCTTTGCCTTTCTTCTTTAATATATGATATGCACACTCGTGCATATTTGAGAAAAAAAAATCTGTCCTATTTTTCTTATCTCTAGTATTAGGAGTCTGGTCACCAGCAGGGGTTGAACTATGAGTAGGTGAAGAACGTGATGGTGTGTTCACGAGCACCACGAACATGTTAGGGTCAAAACATGGGCTAATTCCAAGCCGGGCTTGGTAAAGCAAGTACATTCATGCACTGTAACATGTCAAGGTGCAGAATCCCTTCCTGATTGGCCAACACTACTGCCCCTGCCCCAGCTAGGTAATGCGAACACACACGTGCATTGAATGTATATAAATGTCATCCTAATTGCAGCTTTTCTCACTGTTTTTATTTGCAAGTAGGCTTCGACCATCAACATTAGTGACGTGAGATACATCAGTATCTACGGCTCCTCGACGACACCAGTAGCCATGGTTTTCAACTAAGCCAACGCGGCTTACTGCGAGAATGTGCAAGGCAGAGCAGCTAGTTTGATCGAGTCATGGAGCTGCTTCCGAGACCTCTACAACTGCCAATACTATAAAGTATGCCTTCTGATTAAGCCAAATAGTTGATTGTTAAAAATGTGGCCACATCATAGCACCTTTGGTGCTGATGGAAGGATAAGATGTGTCGCTCTTAAATATATGCCATCTTAGAAAGCATGCCCAGAAGGAAGTAAACATGATGTGCAAAGCACCCTGGAGTACCTTAATACTGCAATCCAAGTTGTGTTGTTGTGACCTGAGAAAACCTCTCGAAACAGGCTCTGGCCCCACTTTAGAGATAAGAACAAATTAAAATACACGGCCGAACAATACAAGGTAGCGTGAAAACCCTCTTACAAGATAACTGGACAACACAAAAGCACGCATCTATGTTGCCGAAATATAACACAAATATGGCTGAATACAAGTGCCCCAACATCAATTTCTTTTTGAGCCATCAATGGTTTGCCATCATTCCTTTTTGAGCTATGAACTTCATGCTACTACTAATTTGCTCTTCTACACATAGTTCCATGATATGCATGTAATATATTGTATTGCCGAATAAGTAGGAAAATATTCGGAGGAAAACTATCCAGCGGAATAATAGATTTACTATCCCCAATATCAACAAATATCCCCTATATCAGCAAAAGATACAGGACCAAAGATTGTGCGATTTCAGTTTATTTCGTGTCATCCTTACTTGTTCCAAAGACAGTCACTACATTCCACAGATACAAAACAATCACATACCATTCACGCTCAAACCAAGTCCACATAAAGCGGTCTAAAACGCGGGCTAGCTACAGAAGCAGCTGGCGAGCAGCGTGCGCGTGCATAGTGAGGAGCGAGATGTCCTCGACGACTGAGCGTGGCTTCGGATGTCACTTGTTTGGTTGCCTATAGGTCTAATCAGGCCCGCGTAGAAAGAATCCCGTTGTTCGATTACCCGCATACACTATTGGGTCTTCATTAAAACAGCTCTGGGCCTGTGGTGGGAATGTTCAAATCGACAGTTTCTATCAAGGCCCGAGCTAAGCCACATCGAGCACGCAGGAGTGGGGCCCTTGGACGAGTGGAGGCTCGAGGGATGTGAGCTGTGTAAGTGCTTCTTCTTCTATCACCACCAATCTCCTCCCTAATCTCTTTTCTTCCTTCTCCCCTCTAATCTACATAATGGTGCTTTGGTTTGAGATAAGCTCTACACAAAAAGATGCATATCGATATTACGGTTTCATTTAGGCGTACGGATCGTAGTTTTATCGAGCATAAATGCTCAATTTTGTGTTCACGTTTGGAGCTATTTTGGACGAATTTTGTCAAATTCGTCGCGCACGATCGATCGTTTGAAATTTTCTTTGACCAGTAGCCTAATCTTGCAGTTCCTCATGACATTGTGTTGCAAGTTTTCTGTTTCGATGATTATTCATCTCGGCCTTCTCTTATTGATCCACCATGATCGCGCACTATATTTCTTCTACTCGGTCCTCTTCTTCAGAGCTCTCCTATTCGTCCCTCTCGACGGTGGCGCCGTTCCTCTTGACCTCCTTGCCCGTGTCCGACTACACTGGAGTCGTTTCCGGCATCATTCATCTCGCCCTCCTCTCTCACCCTACTGCACTGACTCTGCCATGGCACACGCACTGCATTTATGCTCCTTTGTCCTCTATCTCCCTGCGGACGTTCTCTGCGACACGAGGCTAGCAACTAGTTCGGCGAGCCACTGACAGGGCCGTTCATGCATGACTCTGTGCTCGTCGTGTCGGACGCGGAGCCACGGCCACCGTCCACCGCAGTCGGCATGGTCCGACACGCACTGCATTTCTCCCTGTTCTCCTGCCTCAGTGCTCTTCCGCACGTACTTTCTCTGCGGCGGTGACGCTATCAACTAATTCGCAGCGACGCCCACAAGAACACTCGCCCGAGACTCCGTGCTCATCGTGTTGGACGATGCTCCGCAGTCACCGTCCACCACAGTCGCGAGGCACAGTGTGTGTGTTAAGTGTAAGTATGTGTGTTAAATATAAGTGTTACTCCCTCCATTTCACAATATAGTGCGCCCGCGCTTCCTAGATCTAACTCTGACCATGAATTTAACCAACGAGATCAACTGCGGCGGGAGCAAAAATTATACCACTGAATTCGTATCAGTGGTATAACTTTTGCTCCCGCCGCAATTGGTCTCGTTGATTAAATTTACGGTCAAACTTAGGTCTTGGGATGCGTGGGCGCACTACATTATGAAACGAAGGGAGTAACTCTTAATCATATCCCCCGTATATAACCAAACACTGTGTAGTTGCATGAGCCGAGCCAATGCAGGCAACCAACCGCTATGTCAAAATTGCTCCCGTAATGCAGGAGGCCTAAATACGGGCAACCAAACAACCATTGCCCGCGTCACCAACGGAGAACGAGAGCTTGTACGATCGTCCAGGCACGGTGCTCACCTCCTGCAGCAGCGTGCACTTCAAACCGGCGACCAGCTCCACGGTGCACGCGCCGTGCGGCACAACGTGGTGCGGCGTGTCGACGTACTTGACGACCTTCGATTCCGACATGATCATCCACCCTAGAAGAGGCGAGTGCTCGTCCTCGACGTTGGGCGGCACCAGCACCCGCCACGGCTGTATGGGCCCTCCTCGAAGTCCCCATTCCTCAGCATGTTGCCTGGTCGTTCCGAGTTAGATTTTCAATTGATCACATATACTCCTCCAGTAGTTCCTTTCAGACATGCCGAACATTATTATCGTACGTACCACTAGAATGATTATGATGGGGAGGTTAGAGGGCCTTAATGGCGACGGCGATGACGACAGGGCCGCACGCGGGTTCTCGTCGATGCCGGTGTTGTGGATGGACAGGCATACATCGCTATGCCTTGAAGGCTCAGGTGGAGGAGTCCCAGCCGGTGTTGGTGTACACGGTCTGGATGGGAAGCATGCCGGAGTTGGGGGTGACCGACACGTTGAGCTTCTCTTCCTGGGCGCACGACCGAGCCGCGATCAAGGTTATGGAGTAGTACATGTGACGGGTGACATTGAACTGCGTCCGGATGGTGGCGTCGTTGCCAGACGCAAGTCGTTGGCTCCCTCGGGCACCGCCAAGATCATTTCGTCCTGCTTGCACCCTGACTCGATGTACTCGATGAACCCCGAAGTCTCCCAGTATGGTACCGAGTAGCTTCCCGTTACCACCGTGCCGTTCGTCAACTGTGACTTGTCCGGTCCTTTTTTGAAGTTTCCGTTAGGTAACAGCCCCATGCAGGAAAATCGATGGTTATAAACAGATTATACAGTTAATAGATCTCCTAAACGGCGTATACATACAGTTAAACATAATTGGACAAACCCCTCAAATAATAATAATTGGACAATCAGGGCGCAAATGAACAAATTTGTAAAAAATGGGCACCAAAAGTTCAATCCAATAAATCAAACCGGATCTGTCAGAAAAATCGTGTGAATATAACCCTCTAACACTCCTATCGATTTTCTTTCAATTAAATATGCCTTGACACAACGGTTCTTGAAGATAGTGCACATGAAGTCTTGATGTCCAGCTAAGAGCATCTGCAGCCGGACGTCTCAAACACGCCTCATACACCCGGATGGGCCGCCCGGTCACTGACCGGTAACGATTTTTCGACCCAGACGAGCTCCTTATACGGGCCCCGATCGCCCGGGCTGACCGGCACCCATCATATCCAGCCCAAATATGGGACGGATATGGGGATGCCCGGGCGCGTCCGGACACGTCCGCCATATCAGACCGGACGGCCCGAACCCATCGAAAATTGCACCAAATTCACCAAACCCTTCCTCCTCCTCCCGCCACACTCCAACCTTTCCCGCGCTTGGAGCCTCGCCGTTGCTTGCTCCCAATATTCACTACCAGTCCTGATCCACCGCCGGAGATGTCGTCCAGCCCGACCTAGACCGCCACGCGGAGGCGCAGTCCGCCTCGCCCGTCGGCGTCCCTTCGTCAGCTGTGGCTTGCAAGGCGGAGAACGCCCCCCGAAAGTTGCGGCGACGCCGGAAGCAAGAGAGGGAGGCGGCGGCGACGGCACAGGAAGGTTCAGACATGGTGGAGCAGGTGTCTCCTCGGCCGCGCCCAGATCCCCACACCCCTTCAATCTGAGCGCCGACGCGGATTACGACATCCGACCCTGTTGGGACAGAGAAGGATTCGACAGCTGGCTGGGCCATACCGGACGAGCAGGATACATTCCGCCGAAGCACGACGCATTCTGGTCGGAGCCAGCGCCCCGCCAGTGATCCAAGGCCATCCGTCACGCTCAGATATTGATTTCATTTTGGCATATTTGGTTTGTTGAACTATGATTTGTTTTGCTTTGTTTCAAACTTTTGAATTCAGACAATTTTTATCGTATGATCGACGTGCATGGATTTGATGATCGGAGTTTGAGGTATGTGAATATAGGGCGCAACATATGAGGAGCCAGCGGGCGCTGTCCGCGGACACGCCTGCGGGCGTATAGGGCCCCGGATTTGCCAAGTCCGGCTGTAGGTGCTCTAACAATCAGCACTTGGTATTGAGCTAAGGAAATCAAAATATCCTTGGAGCTTGATTGAGTCTTCAACGTTTTTTATCATACACTGGTATGTCTATACATTATCATGTAGACCACCAGCAAATAACTTGTCGTCACATGATATTTCGTCCAGAAAGATCACTGACATAGCTGGTCTGATACACTCCAGTTAGATTGAATGTGAACAGACAATATTCTGAAGAATCAGACCAGTTAGCTATGTTCATGTACATGTCAAACTAATACAAATCCCAAGTCCGATGACTAGTATATGAACAATGCACATGCATACCATATGATGGGGATAACGAACCTGTATATACCATGTGTATGCCATCATGATCTGCCTAGTGTTGCACTCCTTCCGTCTCATGACATAAGACGTTTTTAAAAGCTAGTGAGACAAGTAATAACATACATGAGTATCAACTCTTACCATCGGTGATGGCAAAAGCCGCGGTTTTTCTGCAGAGTGGCGTGCTATGATCCATAGTTTCGTGTTTGGAGGTAGTGTTGCCATTAAAGTCAAAGATGACGTTGGCAACTATTTCCAACCGAAGAAAGGGTTGCGACAAGGTGACTCAATATCGCCCATGATATTCAATATAGTGGTTGATATGTTAGCGGTCATGATTGAGCGTGCCAAGGTTGATGGCCAAGTTGATGGGGTAGTGAATCATCTAGTGGATGGTGGCCTATCTATCCTCCAATATGCCGACGATGCGATTCTCTTTATGGATTATGGCCTCGAGAAAGCAAGAAATCTGAAATTAATTTTATCAGCATTCGAGCAACTCTCAAGGCTTAAGACCAATTTCCATAAAAGTGAACTTTTTTGTTTTGGCGAGGCTCAAGACGAGGCCCATGCATATGCTGAGCTATTCGGATGCGGATTGGGCCAGTTTTCGATAACTTATTTGGGGATACCGATACATTATCGGAGACTCACAAATGCTGATGGAAACACGTCGAGAAGAGACTACAAAGAAGACTTAGCAGTTGGAAAGACAAATTGCTATCTCTGGTTGGAAGGTTGGTCCTCATAAATTCAGTACTAAGTAACATGCTACTATATATGATTTCCTTCTTCCAATTGCCGAAAGGAGTATTACATAGATTGGATTACTTCCGATCGAGATTCTTTTGGCAAGGAGATAGCGAGAGAAAAAAATCGGCTGGCTAAATGGAGTGTGGTTTGCCGTCCTAAGGAGAAAATATGTGGGTTCTAAGGCGGTATCCCAAGTATACTGGAAGCCTGGGGACTCTCATTTTTGTGCCGGACTAATGGCCACGAAGAAATATTTCTTTCGCTATGGTTCCTTCTCAATTAAGGAAGGCTCGGAAATTAGATTCTGGGAGGATAATGTCACGCCCAATATGCGATACTATCCTAAA
The DNA here is from genome assembly GCA_021437245.1 of Aegilops speltoides. Taxonomy (NCBI): domain Eukaryota; kingdom Viridiplantae; phylum Streptophyta; class Magnoliopsida; order Poales; family Poaceae; genus Aegilops; species Aegilops speltoides. Next base: position 409,557,105 of record CM038142.1, read on the forward strand.
GAGACGCGAAGGTCCCACCAAGGATAGAACCGCATATTGATACACTTTTGCAAGGTGGATATCATTACATCAACATTACATAATAGATGGGGATACATACAAAAGGCATACAATGCCACACGAATACAACATCATCTTACATAAGAGCACCATCCGACTATGGATGAAACACAAACAGAAACTCAAACGACATCCACCCTGCTAGCCCAGGCTGCCGACCTGGAACCTATCCCTGACCAAAGAAGAAGCAGCAGAAGAACTCCAAAACAAGAAAACATCGCTCTCGCGTCATGTCGGGGGTTGGGTGCGACATATGCCAATGGGTGGCTTATCATGGTGGGGGCGAGTAGAACGTCGCCGGTGCCTGGAAACGGGATAAGGCGCAGACATGCACGCCGGCGAATCTTACCCAGCTTCGGGGCTCTCCGGGGAGATAACACCCCTACTGCTGCTCTGCGGGGTCTCCGCATGATCACTATGGCAAAAAGGTTACAAGGGTGCTCCTAGAGCTGTGTCGGGAAACAAGAAGGAGCTAGGCTGGCTCTCTCTTCCCCTATCGGTGTGTCTAACTCTATCCAAGGCCGAACCCTTTGCATGGGTGCCCCGGGGGGTTTATATAGGCCTACCCCCGGGGTACAATAGTAATCTGACTGGGTGTGGCCCCCAGCCGTCAGTCTCTCAAGCCGCCGTCCTTCCTGCCGGTTTCTGGGGCCCGCCGGTGGTGGGTCCCAGCAGACAGTCGACACTATGCGGCACTCGATGACGAGCTCGGTCATGGGGTCGGGCAACAAAGGCCGCCGTCTGTCAGCGATCACTGTCGCCACTCCCCATCCAATCTGGTTTATGGCTTGTGGGGCCCTGGCGGGGAGGCGGCCGACTCTGAGAAGGCCGACTCCCACAGGGCCGTCTTCAGGCGCTCTGGCCGTCTTTGATTCTCCCACTGACAGGTGGCCCTGCGATCTTCGGGCTGTACGGGCCAGGGTCGTGGGCACAGTGCATCGCGCCTTGTGGTGAGGTCGAGGAGGCATGGCAGCGATGCAGCGCCGCCGGAGATCTCCGCGTCGACTCACTTTAGCCATGCCAACCCCTCGTAGGCGAGAGGGGATGGCCGTGTCGGGGCCGTACTCTGCATTGGTCTCCGTGAAAGGTCGCGGGCCGACTCCCATAGTCGGTGCTCCTGGAGGTCGCAAGCCCGGAGTCGGCCTGACTTAAAGTCGCCATCTGGGACTCGGCTTCTCCGAAGGTCGCCGGCTGGGACTCGGCCTCCCCGAAGGTCGCCAGCTGGGACTCGGCCAGAGGGGCGCGGCCTGCCCCGATGTCTTGAAAGATCCTGGGTCCCGGGTCGGCCTACCCGTGGCCCATTACTCCGACAGTAGTCCGCGAAGCTGGTGAAGCCCTGCGGGCGCTGCCTCGTGGGGCTTCAACAGTTTCAATCTTCCCAGCGCCGATTCTGAGACTCGGCCGTTATTTCTTTGGGCCGACTCGCCGAAGTCGGATTTGTTCTGCGAAGGGCCATTACTCGCAAGTCGCGGCGGGAAAAAGGCGGCGTATCGGATACGCTTCCCTGCCATCATTGAGACGGTCCAATTGCGCGGCGCCACGTGGGGAGGATAGTCTGCCCACCCACGCGCGCGACGGGACGGGCCGCCAGGTGGGGCCCGCCACTACCGCGCCTTGGCTTCCGAGCGGATCCGCTGCGGCTGCGGACGGTTGGCATCCCCACGCAGTTACAGTGCGCAGTAACTTCGTGGGGTGAATCGTGGGCGGCGTGGGGCCTCGGGCGCAGTTAATCCCAGGTCCGCCCCTTCGGCTCCTCAGCCCATTGGGCTATAAATAGGCGGGGAGGAGCGGGGCGGCACTGCGCGCACACCCTATCCCCCGCTCTCCTGCCTTCTCTTCTTCCTCTGCCGCGAGCCAGAGCATCTCCTCTCGCCGACGATGAGCTCTTCCTCCGCCGCACCCCCTGCCTCGCGCTCCGGCGTGTGGGATGGCTCAGACATGGAGGTGGAGCACATCGAGTTTCTCCGCCGGACCCGCCGTCTCCCGAGCGCGGACCTGGTGCACGCCCGTCCCGCGCCGGCGGGAGAGATCCGGCCCGCGCCGGCGGAGGGCGAGCGGGTCATCTTCCGCTCGCACCTAATGCGCGGGCTGGGGCTTCCGGCGAGCGGGTTCTTCCGCTCGTTCCTGGAATTCCACAAGCTGCAGCCGCATCACCTCACCCCCAACGCGGTGGTGCTTCTTTCCGCCTTCGCCACTCTGTGCGAAGGCTACCTCGGCGTTCTCCCCACCTCGAGCTGTGGGGGAGTTTTTCTCTTCAAAACTTGGTACTCAGGCCGCCGGCACACCGGCTCAGTGCGGCACCTACATCGCGGTGCGGCGCTCGACGGCCGACAATCCTTTCCGTCCCATCCCGTTGGTGAAGTCGGTGAAGATATGGCAGAAATCTTACTTCTACGTGAAGAACATCTCCACCGACGGCGACTGGGTCAATCTGCCGCCTTTCGACCCCGAGCCTCTGACTGGCAGGCTTGCCAGTTGGTCCCACCGGTCCAAGTCGCTTTCGCCCTCTGGAGCCGGCTCCGTGGCACGACTCCGGGTTCTGCTGCAGTCGAAGGGGCTCGTCGCCTCCGATCTTCTGGCCGCCTTCGTGGCGCGCCGAGTCCTCCCGCTCCGGGGCCGGCCTCACCTCATCTGTCAGATGAGTGGCCGCCACGATCCGAGCCGGCTGTGCACCAAGGACATGCCGCGCGGGAAGGTGGCGAACTTGGTGAACCACATCGCGCACTGCGAGTTCACGGAGGACTGGCAGTTCGGCAAGGAGCCATACTCGCGCGACAACCCCCCTCCAATGGTAAGTTGCATCCTTCTGTAGCTTAATCCTCCTTGCGACCGACTCCGAACTCTATTCGTTGTTGGTTTCTTCTGAGCAGAATCCCCTCATAGCGCCCGCAGCCGGCGCCACGAGAGAGCCCCGCGACTTCGTCCAGATCACGCGGACAGCGACGTCGACGACCCAGACTTGGGGGCGGCGGCGCTGGAGGCCGACGCTGAAGGCGGCGGAGAGGGGGCGGACAGCGGCCTCAGGCCATCGGCTACCTTCGCCGACTGGCCCGAGGACGACGCCGACGTGGAAGTCGTCCCGCGCCGCCAGCCGAGGGCCGGCCCTTCCGGCCAAGCTGGCGCAAAGAGGCGTCACGCCGGGCCGAGTGCGCCCGGTGGCAAACAAAAGAAGTTCAAGGGGGCCGCCGCCGCGACCAAGCGGGAGGAGGCGGCCGCGAAGGCCAACCGCTTCCGAAAGGTAGTGAGAAGGCTGCCGCTAGTTTCCTCGTGAGTCTTCTTTACTCTTTCATTTCTTTGTTGGATCTTATTTGAGTCTTCTTTGATTTTTCCCTCCGATCTTCTCCAGAGCTCCCCTCTCCCTTGAGAGAGCCGCCGTCCCCTCTGTCATGGGGTCGGTGGAGACATCCGCCAACACTCGGCGGGTCGATCCCGCCGCCGACCTTCGGGAGGCGACGGAACTGAACGCGCGGGAGAAGCGCGATGAAGAAGAGGCCGACCGCTTGGAGAAGGCGGAGGCTGAGAAGGCGGCCGCCAATGCCCAGCGGTGACTGGAGGAGGCCAAGACTGCGGCCGCGGCGAAACGGCACGCAGAGGAGGTCGCGCGTCGCCGATCGGCGATGCTTGTCCCTCCATTGTCGTCGGCGCCGCCGGCTCTGGAGTTCACGGGGCAGACCGGAGAGGTCGGCGCCGAGAACCCTCTCGGAGGAGGCGGCGGCGTCTCGTGCTCGGACACCCACGCGCCGCCTCTGCCGCCTCCGCCGCCTCCGTCCAGGAGGCCGCATGGCAAGCAGCCGGTGGACCCGCAGGATCCTCCGACCGCTGACGATGCCGAGGCGCGGCTGCTTCTTCAGGTCGCCGTGCCGGCGCGCCGTCGGCTTGAGAGGACGAGCTCGGTGCCGCGATCTCGGGAGACTGGCGCCGCAAGTTCGGCGGATCTGGACGTCGAAGCCTCCAATGCCGCGCCCACCGGCTGGCTGCGCGGAGGCGGCACCGACCCGCTGAACCAGGCCCTCCTGGACGTCCAGTCCAAGCTACGCGAGGAGAGCGACGCCCTCCAAGTCTGCACCAGAGCGCATCTGGCCGTGCGGACGTCCGTTCGGGTATGTTTCCTTTCTCTTTTTTAATTTCTATCTTTCTCTGTGGGGGCGCGCCAGCACACCCACTAGGTGTAGTCCCCGAGTTTGGGGTCGGCTGCTGAGCAGGCGGCTCGGAACTCCCTCTAGCGAGCTCCGAGTACTAACTTTTTCCTTTGCCGGCTTTGCAGGAATATCACAATCTCCGCGCCATTGCCTTCAACCGCAACGTTGAGGAGCTGAAGAAGCGGACCGCCGATCTGACGGAAAGCCGAGGTGAGTTATTTCTTCCTTCTTCGCGGGGGCGCGCTGGCGCACCCGCGGGCTGTAGTCCCCGAGATTCGGGCCGACTGCTGAGCAGTCGGGCTGGATCTCCCCGGCGATCTATCTTCCTTCTTCTCCGCGGGGGCGCGCTGGCGCGCCCGCGGGCTGTAGTCCCCGAGATTCGGGCCGACTGCTGAGCAGTCGGGCCGGATCTCCCCGGCGATCTACCTTACTGATGACTCTCTTGTCTTCTTCTCCGATCTTCAGGCGCCAACGCCGTCCTCCAGGAGCAGCTGGGCGAGGCCAACACCGCTTGTCGCGCCAAGGAGGAGGAGTGCGACAAGCTCGTCAAAGAGCGCGATCTGCTGGCGACGCAGCTGGCCGAGCAGAAGGAGCTGCTCCGAAAGGTGCGAGACGACGCCAAGTCGCGGGAGGATGCCCTCATGGCCGAGTTCGAGGTCGAGCGCTCCGCCTGGACCGACCGGGAGGCGATGCTGACCTCCGGCTACCATGAGCTCGAGGACATCATCGATGGTAAGTCTTTTTCTCTTCTTTGGTCTTCCGACTCTGCGTCGGGCTGATTTCTGATTTTCTGACTATCTTCTTTTCTGCCTTGGCAGACTTCTTTCCCGGCCATTCGCAGGCCGTTCCTCTGGCCATCGAGGCGGCTCGGGAGGAGCGAAGGGCGAAGGGTGAAGTGATTGCCGCCAACGCCCCCCGAACCATCGACGAGTAGCTTCTGAGCATCGGGGCTCGTCTTCGTCCTGCTCACCGTCTGCTGCGCCGTCTTCAGCGCCCGATGCCCAAGTGGTTGCCGCCAGGGCGGACGTGCGGCTCTTCGCGACCGCCATCGGATCGCCGACCGGCTGAAGGTCGCCGCCGCCGCTTTGAGGCTTGAAGGCTCCTCGCCCGGCTGGAGCACGCCGAGCCCCGGAGTTAAATCAAAGGTGGTATCGGGGCTGGACACAGACCACCGGCCGCGTTCGGTCGAGGCCCAGCTGAGCCGAGGGCGAGAAGGCGCCCTTGTCGGCGTCTTGGCGGCTATCGCCGAGTACACGGACACCAGTGTCTTTGTGCCCGAGCGGACTGAAGGCAGCGAGGAGGCACCGCCGGACTGGTTCGGGATGAACCTGGAGTACGAGGAAGACTCGGCGGAGGTGATTGACTCCAGCGCCGAGGAGGACGACGAGTCAGAGGACGGAGGCGAGGAGGAGGCGCCAGAAGACGAAGCAGGCGGCCAGCCTCAGCCTGATCGCGCCTCCAGCAACGAGCCGCGCAAGGACAAGGCGACCGCCCCCGGAGGCAACCAAGCTGAGACCGCCCAACCTACTGCCCCGGCATCCGACACCGCCGTCACCTCCGATCCTCCGGCTCCGGAGGCCGCCTCCTAGACTGCTTCTGTTTACCTGTCTTTATTATCATTTTTGCAAGACTTGTTAGATTCGAACAATTCCGCCCACGGGGTGTATCCTGAATTCTTATTCGGAGATTCGGCCGATGGCCTTATGTAAATATTTATCTAATTCCCGCCTTTACTTGCTTTTTGCTCCTTAGACTTTTTCCTTTGCCGCCTTCCCTTAGTTACCGCCTTGCCGGTTAGGCAGCCGCTCTGCGGACTGTCGCCGGGTCAAGTGCTCGGCTACTTCAGGAAGGCAAGTACTTAGTCATTTAGAGTTTCTCCAGCAAAATCGGCTATAAGGCGAGAGGCCGACTATTCGAGAGTCGGCTGTCCTTGATAAAAATTGAGACAGCGAGCCGACTGCTCATGAGTCGGCTCGGTGGGGGGAGGCTGGTAGCCGGCTCGGTGGGGGGAGGCTGGTAGCCGGCTCGGGCTATGCGTAGCTTTTAGGTCCTTAGCCATTTTTCATGTGTGCGTTCGTTCTTGCTTGTCCCCTGCCTACCGACAGTCGCTCTGTGAGCTGCAACTTTCAACAGGGGACGGCTTTGAACGCGACACATTACTTGTCTGACCGCAAGAAGCATTTCATAGCGCAAGACGACGAGTCCCCGGGCCGACTAGTCGGACCCGGTGCCAGACAGTATGATGAAAAGGAACAACATACTCGGAAGCGTAATTCTTATCATACAGATAATCAAAAAGGCAGTCCCCGAGCTCGTCCCGGGGGGCCTAAGGTCTTAGTACTTTTAATACAAAGAGGGTAGTACGATACATACTGCATCAACTGTAAAATCTTGAAGAAGATTTGCCCACTGGCGCTGCTGTTTCTTTGCCGAGTCGTCCCTCTGCGCTTCGAGGCTTCGGCGTCGATCGATAGTAGGCGTTGTTCCCTAGCACCTTGCTGATGATGAAGGGACCTTCCCAAGGCGCCGACAACTTGTGCTGGCCGGCTGTTCTCTGAATCAGCCGGAGCACAAGGTCGCCCTCTTGGAACGATCTTGGCTTGACCTTGCGATTGTAGTATCGGCGCAGACTCTGCTGGTAGATGCCGGACCGACTGAGTGCCAATAGTCGGCCCTCTTCCAGCAGATCGACGCCGTCCTGGCGTGCTTCTTCGGCTTCCTCCTCGGTGTACATGGAGACTCACGGAGAGTTGAACTCTATATCCGTTGGGATGACGGCTTCAACACCGTAGACGAGGAAGAAAGGCGTGAAGCCGGTTGACTTGTTTGGGGTTGTGCGCAGACTCCAGAGGACGGCAGGCAGCTCTTCGACCCAACAGCCGGCCGAACGCTCGAGTGGTTCGACCAATCGAGGCTTGATGCCGGACAGGATGAGGCCATTGGTTCGTTCCACCTGGCCGTTTGACTGCGGATGGGCAACGGACGCTAAGTCCAGTCGGATGCCCTGCGTCGCGCAGAAACGAGCCAAGGCGCCTTTGGCGAAGTTGGTGCCGTTGTCGGTGATGATGCTGTGCGGTATGCCGTACCGCACTGTGATGTCGGCAATGAAGGTTATTGCCGTAGGCCCGTTCAATTTCTTGATAGGCTTTGCTTCCATCCACTTGGTGAACTTGTCCACCACGACAAGCAAATGAGTTAGGCCGCCTCGGGCCGTCTTGAATGGTCCCACCATGTCCAGGCCCCAAACTACGAAGGGCCAGGCAATGGGGATTGTCTCAGCGCGGAAGCCGGCTGGAGGGGCTTGGAGCGGAACATCTGGCACCCCTTGCATTTTTGGACTAGCTCTTTAGCTTCTTCGGAGTGTCGGCGGAAGAAACCGTGCCGAAAGGCTTTGGCCACGAAAGTGCCCTTGAAGCCGCATGGTGGCCTTTTCATACGATGGATGTCTCTGAGGATTGCTTGGCCTTGCTCTGACTCTACGCAGCGCTGGTAGACACCAGTGACACTGCGCCTGACCAGCTCTCTGTTGACTATGGTGTATGCTGCTGCTCGGCGCTGCACTTGCCGAGCCAAGATCTCGTCTGCTGGTAATTCTTTGTTCACTAGGAACTTGAGGATGGGCTGTGCCCATGAAGGTGCTGCTATCTCTTCAACTGCTACCACAGTGACTTGGACAAGGGTGGCTGGGCTGGGAGGCGGCGGGTTGGAGTCTGCCGCCGTTTGTTGGATTGAGGGAATCTCTGGGATGATTGGGGCAGCTCCCGGCCGACCGGGCGCAGATCCGGGGCAGGCTAGGAAGTCCCCAGCCCGTGGGGCGATCCCCGGCTGGGCTCAAGAAGTCCCGGCCGACCGGGCAGTCCGGGCCTCTCAAGTCCCCGGTCGATTTCAAGCGTGGCTTTCTTGAGGTCACGTCTTTGGGGCCTTGAGTCGGATCAGACTATTTACGGCGGAGCCGCACGAAGATGGTCGACTGACGGTGAAGGCTTGATAGACGGCTTGAGGAGGCGCTGAAGGGCGACGCCAGAAGGTATCGCTTGGCGAGTGGAGCCGACTCGTGCCAAGGCATTTGCTTGATCGTTGTCGTTTCTTGGCACGTGAAGGAATTCGCACCCCTTGAAATATCCGTTGAGTTGCTGCACTAGGAAGCGGTAGCTCGCCATGTTTGTGTCTTTGGCGTCCCAGTCGCCGGATGATTGCTGAACCACCAAGTCGGAGTCGCCATAGCACAGGATCCGGCGAATGCCGAGTTCTTTGGCAAGCCGGAGCCCATGGATGAGCGCTTCATATTCGGCGACGTTGTTGGAGGCGGCGAAGTGGATTTGCAGCACGTATTTGAGCTTGTCGCCCTTAGGGGAGGTGAGGACGACGCCGGCTCCAAGGCCGGTGCGCATCTTGGAGCCGTCGAAGTGCATCCGCCAATGAGTGGAGTCGGGCGCTGGCGGCAGGTACTGGGTCTCGGCCCAGTCGACGAGGAAGTCGGCCAGCGCCTGCAACTTGATGGCGGTGCGGGGCTGGTAGTAGATGGTGTAAGGTGCTAGATCGATAGCCCATTTGGCCACTCGGCCGGAGGCGTCTCGGCGTCCAATGATCTCGGCGAGTGGAGCAGTGCAAACCACAGTGATTGGATGCTCTTGAAAGTAGGGCTTCAGCTTCTTGGCGGCAAAATGCACGCCGTAACACATCTTCTAATAGTGAGGGTAGTTTTGCTTGGAGGTCGACAGTACCTCGCTAAGGTAATATACCGGTCTCTGGACAGGGAGCGCCTTGCCTTCCTCCTTGCGCTCGACTACAATGACTGTGCTGACTACTCGGCTGGTGGCGGCGATGTACAAGAGCATGTGCTATTTGGGAGTCGGAGCCGCCAACACGGGGGGAGTAGTCAACATCTTCTTTAGTTGGAGAAATGCCTCATCTGCCTTGTGGTTCCACTCAAAAAAGGTGGTCTTCTTCATCAGTTGATACAAAGGCAGAGCTTTCTCGCCCAGTCGACTGATAAATCGGCTGATGGATGCCAGGCAGCCGGTGAACTTCTGCACATCCAGCAGTCGGCTGGGTACCTCCATTCTCTCAATAGCCTTGATCTTCACGGGGTTGCACTCTATGCCGCGTTCGGAGACCAGGAAGCCAAGGAGCTGGCCGGCTGGGACTCCGAAAACGCACTTCTCGGGGTTGAGCTTGATCCGGAATCGGCGCAGATTTTCAAAGGTCTCTTTGAGGTCTTCCAGCAGCGTCCCACGCTTTTCCGTCTTCACCACCACATCATCCACATAGACGTGGGCGTTCCTGCCGAATTGCTTGAGGAGGCACTTCTGCATGCAACGCTGAAAGGTGGCGCCGGCATTTCTTAGGCCGAACGTCATTGTCAGGTAGCAGAAGGCTCCAAATGGCGTGATGAATGCGGTCTTCAGTCTGTCTGCTGGATTCAGCTTGATCTGGTGATACCCTGAGTATGCGTCTAGGAAACTCAACAGCTCGCATCCGGCTGTGGAGTCTATCACCTGATCAATCCTTGGCAGAGCAAACGGGTCCTTTGGGCAGGCTTTATTGAGGCTTGTGTAGTCGATGCACATCCGCCACTGCTTGTTCTTGTTCAGTACCAGCACCGGGTTCGCTAGCCACTCTGGAAAAAACACTTCCATGATGAAGCCGGCCGCCAGGAGCCGGGCTATCTCTTCTCCAACAACTCTTCTTTTCTCTTCTGACAGGCGGCGCAAGGGCTGCCTGACGGGCTTCATATCGGCCCGACGTAGCTTGTGCTCGGCGAATTCCGTCGGCACACGGCATGTCCTTGGGGACCATGTGAAGATGCCCCGATTCTCACGGAGGAAATCGACGAGCTCGCCTTCCTATTTTTGTCAAGGCTGTGCCCACGACAACAGATCTCTCTGGGTGCTCTGGGTCGGGGGTATCTTCTTGGTTTCTTTAGCCGGCTTGAATGATCCTTCTACCTCCGACTCCTTGGGGTCGGGCGACATCTCTGGCTGCTTTCCGGCCATCGCCACGACTCGGTCAAGGAGCCGCTTCTCGGCCGCGATCACCAAAGACTCGGCCAGCCGACAGCTCTCGGCCGCGCAAGCGGACGACTTCTTGTAGTCACCGGCAATGGTCGAATCCTTGGAACTCGGCATCTTCATTTTGAGGTAGGCGAGTGGGGAACCGCCATGAACTTGGCCAAGGCCGGCCCGCCAAGCGAGGCGTGTACGGCTCTCAAGTCCACCACCTCGAACCAGACCGGCTCTCGGCGGAAGTGATCTTTGTCTCAAGAGGCGTCTATCGGGATCTTGCCGATCGGTGAGCAGGAGAGGCCGGGTACAATTCCATGGAACACAGTGCGGCTGCTCTGCAGCTGCCTTCGCCTGATTCCGAGCTTCTCCATGGTGTCTTTGTACAGGATGTTTATGCTACTGCCTCCGTCTATCAAGACCCGTGAGAAACTGGCGGCCCGCCTATCAGTGGCCAAGGTCGCACCTAAGACCAGGGCGTAGGAGCCTGGACTCGGCATCACCTCTGGGTGATCCGCCCGACTCCAGCTGATAGGCCTCTCGGACCAATGCATGAACTCTGGAGCATCCATTGCTACTGCGTTTACTTCTTGCTGCTGTTGGCGCCTGCTGCGCCGGTCATCTGCCACACTGGTGAACACTACGTAGGCTCCGTGCTCTTCTGGGAACTCGTCTTGGACTGCGCCGACTGGCCGAGCCGCCGGCTGCTGGGGGAGGAGTGAGGCCGTCTCCCTTGGCGATTCTGGTGAGCCAGTGGCACTTTCTTGTGGTGTGGTTCGAAGGCTTCGCGCCGCTGTGGAACTTGCAAGGACCATCCAAAGTCTGCTCATAGGAGAAAGCCGGCAACCAATTGGACTTGCCGCCTTTCTGCCGCTTGGCCGGAGGCTGCCCCTCCGGCTGCTGATCTTCCACTGCTGCGACCTGCCGACTGTTGGAAGTCGGCTGTGGGGCCTTGCGCTTGTTGTCGTTTTGTTGCTATCGCCGACTGGCATCTCCAGCTGGGGTTCTGGGAGCCTGGGGAGTCACCTTGCCAGCCGCGTTGACTTGAATCTCTGTCTTCATAGAAGAGTCGGCCGTGGCGTACTTATCCGCTATGACTAGCAGTTCGTCAAGGGTTTCTGGCTCGTCGCAGAGGAGCTTGTGCTTGAGGAGGGTGCCCTCTCGGCACCCGGCAGTGAAGTACTCGATAGCTTGCACCTCGTGCACGCCCTCGCAGGAGTTTCGAAGTTCGCCCCAGCGTGTGAGGTAGTCGCGCGTTGATTCTTCAGGGCCTTGCACGCACAAGGAGAGCTGGCACGGCTTGGGAGGTCGCTTATACGTGCTGGTGAAGTTGCGAATGAAGGCTTCGGTGAAGTCGACCCAGCTATTGATGCTGCGGGGCTTCAGGCTATTCAGCCATGTCCGGGCCGTGCCCTGGAGCATGAGGGGAACATACTTCACGGCAACTCGCTTGTTGCCGTTTGCTATGTTGACGGCTGTGGAGTAGTCTATCAGCCAGTCCTCCGGCTTCACGGAGCCGGTGTACTTGGGTGTGTCTCGGGGGAGCGTGAACCCTTTGGGGAAGTGCTCGTCTCTGATGCGGGGCCCGAAGCAAGGCGGACCCAACTCATCTTCTTCTTCCAGCGCCAGGGATCGGTGGAGTCGGTCGATCCGATGGCGGGCGTCATTCTCTCCGACTCCCTCTCGGCGGCCAAGGCGACCTCCGAGAGTCGGATGCTCAACAGGCGGCGGAGAAACTCGTCGTTCTCTTCAGGGCGGGGGAGGCAGATAATCGTCCCGTTGTTCCACTGCTCTTGGGCGGCCGTCTTGGTCGCGCTCGATGGTGATGCGAGTCCGACTGTGACTGACAGCCGGCTCCTTCTCTTTCCTTCCGCGGACTCCGCCAGTCAGCGTCCGGGAGGTCGCGCCTTGATCTTGGCGGGGAGGTAAGTCGTCATTTGGCTGCTGCAGCGCATCTGCGCGGCCGCTTGCCGCGTTTTGCGCAGCAACCGCGTCGAGGAGCTGCTGGACTCGCTCCGTCATCACACGGCACTCTTCGCCCTCAAAGTTCTTCAGCTCGTCAGTCGCCGCTTGGGCGGCGTGGATATTCTCCGCTGGGGTGGCGTACACGGGGCGTTTCGCCCCGAGCAAGTCGGCGATGGCTGCGCCGCGCTGTCGGACCGCACCCAGACGGCTCGGCCCAGTCGGAGCCAGCGAGCCGCCTACGGCGCGATCCATCTCGCGCTGGTATGCTTCTAACAAGCGCCTCATGCTCGCCAACTTCTTGGCGCCTTCGATGATCTGAAGGCGGTGTGTTTCCAGCGTCTCGGCGTCCGCGTCCTCTGGAATGGGCGCGGTCAGGTCTTGCAGGACCGCTGGCAGCGGGTCCTGGGCGTCTTCGCCGGAGTGCTCGCCGTGGCTGATGACGAGCACCTGCTGACGGCGCTTCGCCCTCTCTCGCTCGTCTGAAGCGGCTCGTCGTGAGACCACCACGTTAGTGGGGAAGATGTCAAGCGATACAACGCCGGAGTCGACCATCATCGGTCGGAGGAGTTTACGGACTCAAGTCACGGCGAGCTCGCCGCGACGTGGAGTTGGTCGAGGAGGCCCGCGAGAAGGTTCTCGGGGCCACCCGTGCCTGCATCCGGTGCAGGCTCGTCGGAGAGGCGCACCTCGCCGATAAGTTCGGCGAGGCCGCTCGCAACGCAGGCGGCTTCGGCGCCGTGCACCGTGTCGATGCAGACTCCATCTGGCGAGTCGGGCTGGCTGCGCTCGCCAGGGAGGAAAAGGGTTCCCGTCCAGAACAGATCTCCGGACGACGGTGCACCTCGCCCCATGGTGGGCGCCAAATGTCGAGGGTTGGGTGTGACATATGCCAACGGGTGGCTTATCATGGTGGGGGCGAGTAGAACGTCGCCGGTGCCTGGAAACGGGATAAGGCGCAGACATGCACGCCGGCGAATCTTACCCATCTTTGGGGCTCTCCGGGGAGATAACACCCCTACTGCTGCTCTGCGGGGTCTCCACATGATCACTATGGCGAAAAGGTTACAAGGGTGCTCCTAGAGCTGTGTCGGGAAACAAGAAGGAGCTAGGCTGGCTCTCTCTTCCCCAATCGGTGTGTCTAACTCTATCCAAGGCTGAACCCTTTGCATGGGTGCCCCGGAGGGTTTATATAGGCCTACCCCCCGGGGGTACAATAGTAATCTGACTGGGCATGGCCCCCAGCCGTCAGTCTCTCAAGCCGCCGTCCTTCTGCCGGTTTCGGGGCCCGCTTGTTGGTGGGTCCCGCGACAAGTCGACAACATCGGCGGCACTTATGACAGAGCTCGTTCATGGGGTCGTGGCAACAAGTGCCGCCGTCTGTCAGGCGATCACTGTCGCCACTCCCCATCCAATCTGGTTTATGGCTTGTGGGGCCCTGGCGGGGAGGCGGCCGACTCTGAGAAGGCCGACTCTGAGAAGGCCGACTCCCACAGGGCCGTCTTTAGGCGCTCTGGCCGTCTTTGATTCTCCCACTGACAGGTGGCCCTGCGATCTTCGGGCCGTACGGGCCGGCGTCGTGGGCACAGTGCATCGCGCACTGTGGCTGAGGTCAAGGGAGGCATGGCAACAGTGTCGTGCCTCGCCGGAGATCTCCCGGCGATACGGCTCACTGTAGCCATGCCAACCCCTCGTAGGCGAGAGGGGATGGCCACGTCGGGGTCGTACTCTACATTGGTCTTCGTGAAAGGTCGACTCCCATAGTCGGCGCTCTTGGAGGTCGCAAGCCCGGAGTCGGCCTGACTTAAAGTCGCCGTCTGGGACTCGGCTTCTCCGAAGGTCGCCGGCTGGGACTTGGCCTCCCCGAAGGTCGCCAGCTGGGACTCGGCCAGAGGGGCGCGGCCTGCCCCGATGTCTTGAAAGATCCTGGGTCCCTGGTCGGCCTACCCGTGGCCCATTACTCCGACACGTCATGATCATCACATAACCTGTACCTGCAACTGTTGTTGTAGAAATCTGTGAGCCACGAGGACTCAGCAATCCCATTACCATGGGTATCAAGACTAGCAAAGCTTAAAGGGAAAGGAAGGGGTAAAGTGGTGAGGTTGCAGCAGCGACTAAGCATGATATGGTGGCTAACATACGCAAATAAGAGCGAGAAGAGAGCAAACGGAACAGTCGTGAAGCTAGCAATGATCAAGAGGTGATCCTGAACTACTACTTACGTCAAACATAACCCAAAACCGTGTTCACTTCCCGGACTCCGCCGAAAAGAGACTATCACGGCTACACACGCGGTTGATGCGTTTTAATTCGGATCTGGTGTCAAGTTATCTACAACCGGACATTAACAAATTCCCATCTGCCACATAACCGTGGGCACGGCTTTGAAAGATAATACCTGCAGGGTGTCCCAACTTAGCCCATGATAAGCTCGCGATCAATGAAGGATATTCCTTCTCCCAGGAAGACCTGATCAGTCTCAGAATCCCGGTTTACAAGAAATTTCGATAATGGTAAAACAAGACCAGCAAAGCCGCCCGATGTGCCAACAAATCCTGATAGGAGCTGCACATATCTCGTTCTCAGGGCACACCGGATAAGCGAAGCGTACAGGTACCAACGTAACCCAAGTTGCCAAGGGACGGTCCCGCACGGTGCTCTAGTTTGGACCAACACTCGGAGGAGCACTGGACCGGGGGGGGGGGGTAAATAAAGATGACCCTCGGGCTCCGAAAACCCAAGGGAAAAAGGGCTAGGTGAGGCAAATGGTAAAACCAAGGTTGGGCCTTGCTGGCGGAGTTTTATTCAAAGCGAACTGTCAAGGGGGTCCCATAAATCACCCGACCACGTAAGGAATGCAAAATCCGGGAACATAACAGCGGTATGACGGAAACTAGGGCGGCAAGAGTGGAACAAAACACCAGGCATAAGGCCGAGTCTTCCAACCTTTACCAAGTATATAGATGCATTAATTAAATAAGAGATATTGTGATATCCCAACATAATCCTGTCCACCATGGAGCAATCTTCAACTTCACCTGCAACTAACAACGCTATAAGAGGGGCTGAGCAAAGCGGTAACATAGCCAAACAATGGTTTGCTAGGAAGGGTGAAAAGGTTAGGGGCTGACATGGCAATTTGGAAGGCTTGAAGAGCAAATGATAGGTAGCGCACCATAGCGATAGAATGAAGCAATTAGCATAGCAATGATAGTAGTGAGATCCAAAGTGATGGTCATCTTGCCTGAAATCCCGCAAGGAAGAAGAACGAGTCCATGAAGAAGATGAAGCCACGAAGACGAACCAAGCGTAGACGAACGAATCCTCACGATCGCAACGAAAACGGGAACTATCGAGAAGAAGCACACAACATGGTAAACACACCACACATAAACAAGACATGATGCACAACCAAGCATTATGCATGACAAAGCTAGATAAGGCTACTCATGGCAAGAGATGATGCATACAGGAGCAACACATCAAAACAAGTTAAATGAGGCCGGAAACAACATAGAACAATTCCGGTAGGTCCTCATATGCAAATTTAGAAATTGGTCCAGAACTGAATAAGCCTTATGTTCAAGTTGTTAAACAACAAGTTAAGATGCACCACGATAATCTACACGAGATTCTAGTCAAGTTACATATAAAGTTCATTTAGTTCGGAGCTACGGCCTAGAAGATATGAGCAAAGCAAGTTAAACATGACATTGATGCAAAATGCATCCAAACATCAAACAAACACCTCAAAACAAGGATGCAACATGATAATATGAAACTTCATGCAAAATCAAGCAAGTTTCATATAGAGCACACTCAAAACGGAGCAACGGTTCAACACATACACTATACAAGTTCAAAGGACAAGCTGTTCAAAACAGCAACTAGGCATATAGCAAACATCAAAACAATAAGCTACAGCACCCCAACAGAAGAACAAAAGGAATGGGCATGAAGTACAGGTAAAGCATGACAAAACATGAACACTGAGCTAACTCCAGAAATCAATAGAACATGCTAAAAAGGACATGGCAAGATTGCAAATAATAACAGTTTCAGGCTTGGCAGAAATAACATCATGTTGCAATGTTTAGAGCGATCAAACAACATGCTACAGGAACTTAACATGGCAAACAAAGGCATGGCATGAATCTACTAATTGCATAGAACAAAAGTCCCTTACTGACCATGAGCCAAAAGGGCACGGAAAAAATGATGGAACCCATGTAAACATGGCAAAAGATATGACAGATTCATACATGGCAGGAACAACAATAAGTAGGCGTGTTGGTGAGCTTGAACCACTCACCACAGAGCATTACATGGCATGGCAAGGTAACCAACAGTAAGAATACATGTTTGTGAAGCTAATCATGGCAAGATCAAGTTCATAGCATGCTTGGATCACTAACAACAATCATGGCAACATTGAACTTGATGTTAAGAGGCTGACAGCAACATTATCTAGCAACTTTGGAGCAAGATTACAACATGTTACAGCAGGCTATAAATGCAACCAGGGGCATGTATGGATATAGAACGACATGTAAAACTAATCATCCTTAGTGAACATCTCCAGATTCTGCATAGAATGACTAGTAGCAGCAGGTTTACATAGCATCATGTTGTAACAGATTCAGCCTAGCAAAACAACAACAGCAAGTACCCCACTTAACAAGCTTGATGCACTCACTACACAACTCACAAAAATACATGGATTGCACCGCTGTAAAGATGGCATGATGTAGTTCAAAACACATGTAGAGCTCATGCTCATAGGATGCACACATGAAATGCAACAAAAATAACAATTCATCAAGTTATAACAGTTTCAGCAGGTTAACATCATATAGCACTCTTGCAACGAATATTCAGGCATCAAGATGGACTCAAATGAACATGATGAAATGGAACGAATTGAAGTACTCGTTGAGGCGAACAATTTGATATGCTACACGCCCAAAACGGAGCCACAGATGCGGATATATGATGCGATGAACAGGGCATAAAAAATACTACAGATCTGGGGACTTGGCAGAATTATACCACTCCGAAAAGTCAACGGGACGAGGACGAGCGGGACAGAGGGATTCCGGGACGGAAGCACGGGCGTTTGGATTGGCGGGCTGGTGGATCTGGTCCAGCCCGGCCAGATCCAGGACGAGGCGATGGCGGCGTGGCGGAGCTCCAGCAGGATGGGCGACGGCGGTGGCGGGGCCGGCTGGGTGCGGAGGAGCGGCGGCGCAGAGGCCAGCGGCGGGGGCTGGGCCGGGGATCCGGCGAGGGTCCTTGGGAGCGGCGGCGAGGCGCCGCCGGGCGAGGGGCAGCTCCGCGGCGAAGATGGGAGCGGGGCGGAGGCGGCAGCGCCAGCCGGGCGGCGCGGGCGGCGAACGGCGGAGCGCCGCGGTGGGGGCGCGCGGCTCAAGGGAGCCCGCGGAGGCGGCGGGGAGATCCGGGCAGGCGGGCCGCTGCTGGCTCGCTGGCCGGGCGGCAGAGATGGCGCGAGAGCCACGTGGCGGGCTTGGTTGGACCGGGCGGCGGCGCGGACGTGTCCGGCCGTCGGCGTACATGCCCGACGGCGCGGAAGAGGAGGAGGCTAGGGTTGGGGGTGGTTTCATCCGTGATTTCGGGGGAGAGGGACATATTTATAGATAGAGGGAGCTAGGAGAGTCCAAATGAGGCACGATTTTCGCTCACATGATCGTGATCGAACGACCGAGAACATGGAGGGGGCTTGGATGGGTTTTGGGCCACTTTGGAGGGGTGTTGGGATGCAACACAAAGAGGGCTTTTACGGTTACCCGGTTAATAGTTGGAGCATCAAACGACCTCCAAATGGAACGAAACTTGACAGGTGGTCTACCGGTGCTATACCAAGGCCGCTTGGCAAATCACGGTCCATTCCGAGATTGTTTAACACCCGCTCACGAAAAGGGACAAGAAGAGGACGCCGGATGACATAGGAGTGTCAGATTGGAAAATGGACGACGGGGAAAATGCTCGGATGCATGAGACGAACACGTATGCAAAATGAGATACACATGATGACATGGCAAAATGCAACACGCAAGAAAATGACATGGCAATAACGGCGAATAACTGGCAGACACCTGGCGCATCGAATCCGGGGCGTTACAACACTCCTCCACTAACAAGAGATCTCGTCCCGAGATCTTAGGACCGAGACGGAAGGGAAAAGAGGAAGAGGTGAAACAAGAACTCAAGAGAAGAAGCAAAGAATCGAGAGTGCTCGAGAAGAAGAGAGGAACGACGAGAATGACGAGAATCGAAAGCTCACGGAATCAGATAGACTCTGAAACCACTCCGGTTAGAACGAGATAAGAAATGAATAAGACTTAAAAGGATTTAGGCAGCACTCCGGCTAAAACATGGAGGAATAGAACACGAGCTTGAGAGGATGGAATGATACTTGATGAAGACATGACACACAATCTCCAGAAAGAATTGAAAGAGTTGAATGAAAAGAACGGAGAAGAAGATGGCATCTTCTACCACGAATGAATTTGAAAGGCATCCTTGCGAGAAAAGATTGAATAAAGTTGTTGAGAAAATCAACAACAATGAATTGCTTGTTGTGGACTTATGGATAACATCTCAAAATTTTGAGGTGATAACCAACCACAAGCGGAAAAGATTGAATAACTGAGAGGAACGAAGAAATGCAAAACTCCAGTTCAGAAGAAAATGAAGAATTATTTGCACTTCGAGACGCGAGAAGAAAAGATATTTGAACTCCTCCAACAAAATCTTGATGAACACTTGAAGAATGAATTAAATCATGAAGAACCACCATGAAGAACTCCGGTGACAGAAGGATGATGAGATAGAATGAAGGATGAAAGAATAAGATGAGCCTCGCGATGATTTAGATGGGGGTTTCGACGAAATGGCCGAGGAAATTTGAACTCCGGAAAAGAAAAGATGAAAACATGTGGAACTAGAATTTATTCATCAAGAACAAACTTCGAAGGAAAGGATTACTCACTTGGATGAAATAAGAATAAGATTTATTGTATGCTTAACCTTCATCAAATTAAATTGATGACAAGCAATGGATTTTGCATACTACTTATTATTCTTGAAAATGATTAAGGGGAGGTATAGCACAAAACTTGAGAAAGTCTTCATGAACCACCGTTAGGATTGGAAAGAACGAATGGATTAAAATTATAATCAAAGAAAAAGAATCTTGAACGAACCACCGTAAGAATTAGAAAATGACTGATGAAAGAGATTGAATCACCGGGAAGAATTAGAAGAACAAATATGCTTGAGGGGATTTAGATGCAAAAGAACAAAGAGATAACAAGCTGATTAAAGAATACTTGGCAGATACGCCGGGATAATTGGATAGCGATAGCTGGAATGTGAGGACGAAGAATTCTTTTGGAACGATGGCTTCCGGTGAAAAGAAACGAAAAAAAAACTTCTGACATACTCCGGATGGATGAAAAGAATAACTGATAAATGGAATAATTCGAGAGGATAACATGATGCTAGAACCACGAAACTTCGAGAGAACAGACAAGATTTAGAAGAAAAAACTATTCATCGGTCTTCAAATGACGACGGAAAACACCACCAAAATTACTAAGATACTCCGGGAGAATGAAAAAGAGGAAGGGTTGAACCAAAGATGAAAATAATTTGAAAGCGATCTTGGAGAAGGCATGTGACTGATGGGATCCATTCTTATGTCACAAATGAAAAGAATTGAGAAAAACTCCGGGGGAATTAGAAGAGTCAGGTAAGATCCTGGAAAAAGACCTATGGGTTAGGGTCCACTAAAGAGAAAACACCGTTGGAAAGGGATGTTGAGGAGATAGATGATGCACCGGAACAATTTAAAATATTTGAATGAGGTGACAACCTCGAATTAATTGGAACATAGACGAATCTCCTGAGATGTCTTGGACACTCTGGAAGGATAAACTCGCGAGAGGCGAACGAGCAGGGAAAACACTTGATCCAAGGAAAAGATATGACCAATCAAAATAAACTAGAATTGGGTCCACCAGAAAAGAAAGAGATGAAGAATGACGAACGAGACGAGAATTCACCGGTTGAAATGATTGAGGGAAGACTGAAGAGACTCCGTACGAATGAAAAATTGATGCTCGAAAAAGACTCCGTTTCCGGGAAGAAGAGGGTGGGAAGGCGGGAAAACAAAGGCAACTTGGAAGAAAAAAAAACCTATGAATAACTTGAAGAGAAAACACCGGTTGAAAGAATGCAAATGCTTCACACGAGTAGGATGGATACTCGATTACAGGCTCCGGCTCCACGATGAAAAAGGGGTGGGCGGGTGGGAAAGAAAACAACTGAGGATTGAACTCAAAGATGAAGAGGCTCGAGTCAACTTGACGAGAAATGCACCGGATGAAAAGAGATGAGAACCAACGAACGGAAAAACCAACTGCGTGAACCTAAAGAAAAAATTTGAAGGGGAAGAGCGGTAGTTCAAAACACCTACGTCAAGATTCCTCATCAGAGCGACGAAGGGGCTGAGGAGTAAAAAGAATTCCTACTCTCCGATATAACTAGACTCCGAAAACAGTTTTCTTCTAGACTCGACAACGGCCAAACTACACGATCAATCAAGGGGGTCGTATGGTCGGTCGAGGCTCTGATACAAACTTGTCACGCCCAATATGTGATACTATCCTAAAGAGACACGAAGGTCCCACCAAGGACAGAACCGCATATTGATACGCTTTTGCAAGGTGGATATCATTACATCAACATTACATAATAGATGGGGATACATACAAAAGGCATACAATGCCACACGGATACAACATCATCTTACATAAGAGCACCATCCGACTACGAATGAAACACATACAGAAACTCAAACGACATCCACCCTGCTAGCCCAGGCTGCCGACCTGGAACCTATCCCTGATCAAAGAAGAAGAAGCAGAAGAACTCCAAAACAAGCAAACATCGCTCTCGCGTCATGATCATCGCATAACCTGTACCTGCAACTGTTGTTGTAGAAATCTGTGAGCCACGAGGACTCAGCAATCCCATTACCATGGGTATCAAGACTAGCAAAGATTAAAGGGAAAGGAAGGGGTAAAGTGGTGAGGTTGCAGCAACGACTAAGCATGATATGGTGGCTAACATACGCAAATAAGAGCGAGAAGAGAGCAAACGGAACGGTCGTGAAGCTAGTAATGATCAAGAGGTGATCATGAACTCCTACTTACGTCAAACATAACCCAAAACCGTGTTCACTTCCCGGACTCCGCCGAAACGAGACCATCACGACTACACACGCGGTTGATGCGTTTTAATTCGGATCTGGTGTCAAGTTATCTACAACCGGACATTAACAAATTCCCATCAACCACATAACCGCGGGCACGACTTTCGAAAGATAATACCCTACAGGGGTGTCCCAACTTAGCCCATGATAAGCTCTCGCGATCAACAAAGGATATTCCTTCTCCCAGGAAGACCCGATCAGTCTTGGAATCCCGGTTTACAAGACATTTTGACAATGGTAAAACAAGACCAGCAAAGCCGCCCGATGTGCCGACAAATCCCGATAGGAGCTGCACATATCTCGTTCTCAGGGCACACCGGATAAGCGAAGCGTACATGTACCAACGTAACCCAAGTTGCCAAGGGACGGTCCCGCACGGTGCTCTAATTTGGACCAACACTCGGAGGAACACTGGCCCGGGGGGGGGGGTAAATAAAGATGACCCTCGGGCTCCGGAAACCCAAGGGAAAAAGGGCTAGGTGAGGCAAATGGTAAAACCAAGGTTGGGCCTTGCTGGAGGAGTTTTATTCAAAGCGAACTGTCAAGGGGGTCCCATAAATCACCCGACCGCGTAAGGAATGCAAAATCCGGGAACATAACACCGGTATGACGGAAACTAGGGCGGCAAGAGTGGAACAAAACACCAGGCATAAGGCCGAGTCTTCCACCCTTTACCAAGTATATAGATGCATTAATTAAATAAGAGATATTGTGATATCCCAACACAATCCTGTCCACCATGGAGCAATCTTCAACTTCACCTGCAACTAACAACGCTATAAGAGGGGCTGAGCAAAGCGGTAACATAGCCAAACAATGGTTTGCTAGGAAGGGTGAAAAGGTTAGGGGCTGACATGGCAATTTGGGAGGCTTGAAGAGCAAATGATAGGTAGCGCAGCATAGCGATAGAACGAAGCAACTAGCATAGCAATGATAGTAGTGAGATCCAAAGTGACGGTCATCTTGCCTGAAATCCCGCAAGGAAGAAGAACGAGTCCATGAAGAAGATGAAGCCACGAAGACGAACCAAGCGTAGACGAACGAATCCTCACGATCGCAACGAAAACGGGAACTATCAAGAAGAAGCACACAACATGGTAAACACACCACACAT
The DNA here is from genome assembly GCA_021437245.1 of Aegilops speltoides. Taxonomy (NCBI): domain Eukaryota; kingdom Viridiplantae; phylum Streptophyta; class Magnoliopsida; order Poales; family Poaceae; genus Aegilops; species Aegilops speltoides. The sequence continues at coordinate 409,579,680 of CM038142.1, forward strand.
AAACAAACATGATGCACAACCAAGCATGATGCATGACAAAGCTAGATAAGGCTACTCATGGCAAGAGATGATGCATACAAGAGCAACACATCAAAACAAGTTAAATGAGGCCGGAAGCAACATAGAACAATTCCGGTAGGTCCTCATATGCAAATTTAGAAATTGGTCCAGAACTGAATAAGCCTTATGTTCAAGTTGTTAAACAACAAGTTAAGATGCACCACGATAATCTACACGAGATTCTAGTCAAGTTACATATAAAGTTCATTTAGTTCGGAGCTACGGCCTAGAAGATATGAGCAAAGCAAGTTAAACATGACATTGATGCAAAATGCATCCAAACATCAAACAAACACCTCAAAACAAGGATGCAACATGATAGTATGAAACTTCATGCAAAATCAAGCAAGTTTCATATAGAGCACACTCAAAACGGAGCAACGGTTCAACACATACACTATACAAGTTCAAAGGACAAGCTGTTCAAAACAGCAACTAGGCATATAGCAAACATCAAAACAATAAGCTACAGCACCCCAACATAAGAACAAAAGGAATGGGCATGAAGTACGGGTAAAGCATGACAAAACATGAACACTGAGCTAACTCCAGAAATCAATAGAACATGCTAAAAAGGACATGACAAGATTGCAAATAATAACAGTTTCAGGCTTAGCAGAAATAACATCAGGTTGCAATGTTTAGAGCTATCAAACAACATGCTATAGGAACTTAACATGGCAAACAAAGGCATGGCATGAATCTACTAATTGCATAGAACAAAAGTCCCTTACTGACCATGAGCCAAAAGGGCACAGAAAATATGATGGAACCCATGTAAACATGGCAAAAGATATGACAGATTCATACATGGCAGGAACAACAATAAGTAGGCATGTTGGTGAGCTTGAACCACTCACCACAGAGCATTACATGGCATGTAAAGGTAACCAACAGTAAGAATACATGTTTGTGAAGCTAATCATGGCAAGATCAAGTTCATAGCATGCTTGGATCACTAACAACAATCATGGCATCATTGAACTTGATGTTAACAGGCTGACAGCAACACTATTTAGCAACTTTGGAGCAAGATTACAACATGTTACAGCAGGCGATAAATGCAACCAGGGGCATGGATGGATAGCGCATGACATGTATAACAAATCATCGTTAGTGAACATCCCCAGATTATGCATATAATGGCTAGTAGCAGCAGGTTTACATATCATCATGTTGTAACAGATTCAGCCTAGCAAAACAGCAACAACAAGTACCCCACTTAACAAGCTTGATGCACTCACTACAAAACTCACAAAAACACATGGATTGCACCGCTGTAAAGATGGAATGATGTAGTTCAAAACACATGTAGAGCTCATGCTCATAGGATGCACACATCAAATGCAAAAAAATTTAACAAATCATCAAGTTATAACAGTTTCAGCAGGTTAACATCATATAGCACTCTTACAACGAATATTCAGGCGTCAAGATGGACTCAAATGAACATGACACAATGGAATGAAGTGAAGTACTTGTTGAGGCGAACAATTAGATATGCTACACGCCCAAAACGGAGCCATGGATGCGGAGTTATGATGCGATGAACATGGCATAAAAAATACTGCAGATCTGGGGACTTAGCAGAATTATACCACTCCGAAAAGTCAACGGGACGAGGACGAGCGGGACGGAGGGATTCCGGGACGGAAGCGCGGGCGTTTGGATAGGCGGGCTGGTGGATCTGGTCCAGCCCGGCCAGATCTGGGACGAGGCGATGGCGGCGTGGCGGAGCTTCGGCAGGAGGGGCGACAGCGGCGGGGCGGGGCTGGTGCGGAGGAGCGGCGGCACGAGACCGGCGGCGGGCTGGCCGGGGATCTGGCGAGGGTCCACAGGAGCGGGGCGGAGGCACTCGCCGGCGAGGGGCAGCGCTCGCCCGGCGGAGATGTGAGCGGGCGGCGGAGGCGGCAGCAGCGGCGGCGGCGGCGGCGGCCAGCCGGCAGATCGGGCGGCGAATGGCGGAGCGCCGTCGGTGGGGGCGCGCAGCTCATGGGAGCCAGGGGAGGCGGCGGGGAGATCCGGGCAGGCGGGCCCGCTGCGGGTTTCGCCAGACGCGGCGGCGGAGACGGTGCGGGAGCCACGTGGCATACACGAGTTGGACCGGGCGGCGGCGCGGACGTGTCCGGCCATCGGCGGACATGCCCGACGGCGCGGAAGAGGAGGAGGCTAGGGTTAGGGGTGGTTTCATCCGTGATTTCGGGGGAGAGGGACATATTTATAGATAGAGGGAGCTAGGAGAGTCCAAATGAGGCATGGTTTTCGCCCACACGATCGTGATTGAACGACCGAGAACATGGAGGGGGCTTGGATGGGTTTTGGGCCAGTTTGGAGGGGTGTTGGGCTGCAACACAAAGAGGGCTTTTACGGTTACCCGGTTAAGCGTTGGAGTATCAAACGACCTCCAAATGGAACGAAACTTGACAGACGGTCTACCGGTGCTATACCAAGGCCGTTTGGCAAATCACGGTCCATTCCGAGAATGTTTAACACCCGCTCACGAAAAGGGACAAGAAGAGGACGCCGGATGACATAGGAGTGTCAGATTGGAAAACGGACAACGGAGAAAATGCTCGGATGCATGAGACGAACACGTATGCAAAATGAGATGCACATGATGACATGGCAAAATGCAACACGCAAGCAAATGACATGGCAATAATAGCGAATAACTGGTAGACACCTGGCGCATCGAATCCGGGGCGTTACAGATAAGTGGCTAGGTAATGCTACTCTCCGAGAACAATATCCAGCTCTGTACAATATTATGCGTCACAAGGCTGATACTATTGCCAAGGTTTTGGAATCATTTCCGCCAAATGTGACGTTAATAAGGGATTTAGTTGGACCTAGACTTCAATCGTGGAACATACTGCTCCAACTGTTAACCGCGGTACAATTGTCACAAGGGTCCGATGTCTTTCGTTGGAACCTTGATAATCCCCAAGTGCAGGGAATCATCGTAGCAATTCCCAAAGGTGGAAGTGATAAGTATGGAGTGCCGAACCCACAAGGACCTAAAGGCAAGATCAATATTCTCTCAAGTCCTATCTGCCACTGATACGACTCTACGTACACCGAATGTTTGCTTCCAACAAGAAACGAGAAATAAAACTACATTGTGGGTATGAAAAGGATAACTTTGCATGATATCGGAGAGCTAAAATATAAAAGTAGGTGCTGTTATCATGAAGTTAGAATATATTACTAAATATTATAAATAGCGAGTGTGGAATAATGATGGGTCGGTGTGCGGAATTATCCTAGGCAATTGTTAACAAGACCGGTAATCACTATTGCAATTTCATATGAGGAAGAGGCAGGAGCTAACATACTTTCTCTTCTTCGATCATATGCACTTATGATTGGAACTCTAGCAATCATCCGCCACTACTAAATATCATTAAGGTAAAACCCAACCATAGAATTAACATATCAAGTCCCCATTATCCCATACTCAACAACCCCCTTACTCGGGTTTATGCTTCTGTCACTCAAGCAACCCACCATAAGCGAATCATGAACGTATTGCAACACCCTACAGCGGGAATCCCTCACGCTTGCGCGACACGGAGGGCACATTAGGACAACACTAAAATAAAACATACAACTCATACCAATCTAGATCATCAATCAACCCAAAGACAAAGGATATCTACTCAAAACATCATAGAATGGCAACACATCATTGGATCATAATATGTGGCATAAAGCACCATGTTCAAGTAGGGATTACAGAGGGGTGCGGGAGAGTGGACTGTGTAAAAGAGATGAGGATGGTGATGTTGATGAAGACGATCACCGCGGCGATGATTCCCCTCCCGATGGCACTCCGACGCCACCGAGAGAGAGGAGGAGAGGTTTTCCCCCTTGTGCTACCTCCTCCATGCCCCCCTCCTTGGATGGGGAGAGGTTCTCCCTCTGGATCTTGGCCTTCATGGTGATGATGGCCTCCGGTGATGATGGCCCCCTCCGACAGGGTGCCAAAGAGGGCCTAGATTGATTTCTCGTGGTTACAGAGGCTTGCGGCAGAGGAACTTCTGATCTAGGTTATTTTCTGGAGGTTTGGGGATTTATAGGAGAGGTTGGCATGAGAACAAGTCAGGGGACCCATGGAGAGTCCACGAGGGAGGGGGACGCGCCATAGGGGGTGGGAGCGCCCTCCACCCTCGTGGGGACCACGGGACTCCCCTCCGGTAACTTTTTGTTCCAGTATTTTTTATATTTTTCAGAAAAAATCTCCATTGATTTTCAGCGCATTTCGAGAACTTTTATTTCTGCACAAAAACAACACAACGGTAGTTCTGCTGAAAACAGCGTCAGTCCGGGTTAGTTCTAATCAAACCATACCAAAATCATATAAAACTATTGTAAACATGGCATGAATACTTCATAAATTATAGATACGTTGGAGACGTATCACCATCCCCAAGCTTAATTCCTGCTCGTCCTCGAGTAGGTAAATGATAAAAGAAGTAATTTATGAAGTGTGAATGCTAGCAAGTGCATAAGTTTGATCAATGATAGTTCCAATCACTTTTTCTAGCATCATTGTATATCATAACAGTAGCTCAACTCATAAAACTTCTCATGATCAAGTAACAAGCTATTCACATGTTAAAGTATAGATCATAAACTTTCTTGAAAACTAACAAACCGTGCTCTTAGTCATCAAACAATTGGAATTCATCTTATTTTCAGGAAGGGTCTATGTAAGAGCTTTGATTCAGCAAACTCCACATACTCAACTGTCATTTAATCTTTCACAATTGCTAACACTCATGTGATATTTATGGGTTCAAAGTTTTAATCAGACACAGAGAAAGATAGGGGCTTATAGTTTCGCCTCCCAACCTTTTACCTCAAGGGTAATGTCAACAATAATACTTTATGGAAACCTACATCCAAGTGGATATATCCGGATCGGTCCAACACAAAGTGCTTGCCAAAGGAAAAAGTGTAAAAAGGAAAGGTGAAAATCACCATGACTCTTGTATAAGGGTGGAAGGTAAAAGTAAAAGATAGGCCCTTCGCAGAGAGCAGAGGTTGTCATGCGCTTTTATGGTTGGATGCACAAAATCATAATGCAAAAAAACATCACTTTATATTGCCGCTTGTGATAAAGACCTTTATTATGCAGTCCGTCACTTTTATTTCTTCCCTATCACTAGTTCGTATAAAGCTCATTTTCTTCGCACTAATAGATCATATATATTTAAGGAGCAATTTTATTTGCATGCACTGATGACAACTTACTTGAAGGATCTTACTCAATCCATAGGTAGGTATGGTGGACTCTCATGAAAAACTGGGTTAAGGAATGTTTGGAAGCACAAGTAGTATCTCTACTTGGTGCAAAGAATTTGGCTAGCATGAGAGGGAAAGGCAAGCTCAACATGTTGGATGATCCAAGACAATATAACGTTTTGGATACAGGAAAACATAACCCGTTAAGTTGTCTTCCTTGTCCAACATCAACTTTTTAGCATGTTATATTTCGATGAGTGCTCGCAATTGCCAAAGATGTCCAAGATACTATATTTATATGTTAAATCTCTCTTATTTCAATATTCTTTCATGAATTGTTCAAGTGACCAATTCTGCGTTTGCTAACTTTCAATAAGTTTACTATCTATACTTATTATGTGTGCAGTCATTATTCCCCATGTTATAAGAATATGAGACATATATAAATTCAGATTTATGATATTCAATTCATTCAACCATTTACTCATAGGATATACGTGAAGCACGTGAGTAAAAGACAAACTACTCAAAAAAGATCTAAGTGAAGAACACTGAGTAGTCAAATAATTAACTAGCCATGGGAGGATTCTTTTTCATTCAAGATTTCAGATCCAATGATTTTATTCAAACAGCAAGTAAAATTTAAAATGCGCTCCAAGCAAAACAGATATCATGCGACGAATAAAAATATAGCTTCGAGTAAGGTATACCGATAGTTTTGAAGACGAAAGAGGGGATGCCTTCCGGGGCATCCCCAAGCATAGGCGCTTGAGTCTTCCTTGAATATTACCTTGGGGTTCCTTGGGCATCCCCAAGCTTATGGTCTTTCCACTCCTTATTCTCCTCATATCGATATCTCACCCAAAACTTGAAAACTTCAATCACACAAAACTTAACGGAACTTCGTCAGATGGGTGAGTATGACAAAGAGTAAACCATTCACTTTGGTACTGTCAAAGACAAGATTCATACTTGTTCTCACACAATGCCTACTGTACCATATCATATCTATAACTTATATTGAGAAATATAAGCCATAAAAACTACAAAACAAGCAAACTATGCAATGAAAACAGAATCTATCAGAAACAGAACAGTCTGTAATGATCTGAACAACAATCATACTTATGCTACTCCAAAAATTATGAAATAAACTTTTGGACGTGAGTAATTTGTCTATTAATCTTCTTCAAAAAGAATCAACTCAAAAGCACTCTTCTGTAAAAAAATGACAGCTAATCTCGTGAGCGCAAAGTTTCTGTTTTTTACAGCAAGATCACATTAACTTTCACCCAAGTCTTCCCAAAGGTCTTACTTGGCACTTTATTGAAACAAAAGCTATAATACATGATTACTACAGTAGCTTAATCATGTGAATACACAAAAACGGTAAGGGTAAACATTGGGTTTTCTCCCAACAAGCGCTTTTCTTTAATGCCTTTTAGCTAGGCATGATGATATCAATGATGCTCACATAAAAGATAAGAATTGAAACATAAAGAGAGCATCATGAAGAATATGCTTATCACATTTAAACCTAACCCACTTCCTATGCCTATGGATTTTTTGTGCACACAACTTATGAAAAAAAAAGAATCAACTAGCATAGGAAGGAAAAACAAGCATAACTTCAAAACTTTAAGCACATAGAGAGGAAACTGGATATTATTGCAACTCCTACAAGCATATACTCCTCCCTCATAATAATTTTTAGTATCATCATGAATGAATTCAACAATATAACCATCACATAAGGCATTCTTTTCATGATCTACAAGCATAGGGATTTTACTACTCTCCACCTAAGCAAAATTCTTCTTATTCGGAATAGTGAGAGCAAACTCAACAAAATAACTGTCATGTGAGGCACAATCCAATTGAAAATTAAAATAATGACGACAAGTTTCATGGTTAACATATTTCTTTATAGCATACATATTCTACCTCTTCATCTTGCGTTGGTTTTTCCCTTGAAGAGGAAAGGGTGATGCAGCAAAGTAGCGTAAGTATTTCCCTCAGTTTTGAGAACCAAGGTATCAATCCAGTAGGAGACGATGCACAAGTCACCGAGTACCTGCACAAACAATCAAGAACCTTGCAACCAACGCGATAAAGGGGTTGTCAATCCCTTCACGGTCACTCGCAAAAGTGAGATCTAATATAGATAATAAAGTAAATATTTTTGGTATTTTTGTTGTATAGATTGGAAAGTAAAGATTGCAAAATAGTAAACGAGATTCAACAATATGGAAAAGATATGCTATATAATGGAAAAGAGACCCGGGGGCCATAGGTTTCACTAGTGGCTTCTCCCGAGGTAGCATGTATTACGGTGGGTGAACAAATTATTGCCGAGCAATTGATAGAAAAGCGCATAATTATGAAGACATCTAAGGCAATGATCATGAACATAGGCATCACGTCTGTGTCAAGTAGACCGACTCCTGCCTGCATCTACTACTATTACTCCACACATCGACCGCTATCAGCATGCATCTAGAGTATTAAGTTCATAAGAATGGAGTAACGCATTAAGCAAGATGACATGATGTAGAGGGATAAACTCAAGCAATACGATATAAACCCCATCTTTTTATCCTCGATGGCAACAATACAATACGTGCCTTGCTGCCTCTACTGTAACTGGGAAAGGACACCGCAAGATTGAGCCCAAAGCTAAGCAATTCTCCCATGGCAAGAAAGATCAATCTAGTATGCCAAACTAAAGCGATAATTCGAAGAGACTTGCAAAGATATCAAATCATGCATATAAGAATTCAGAGAAGAACTAAATAATATTCATAGATAATCTTGTTCATAAATCCACAGTTCATCGGATCTAGGCAAACACACCACAGAAGAATATTACATCGAATAGATCTCCAAGAACATCGAGGAGAACTTTGTATTGAGAATCAAAGAGAGAGAAGAAGCCATCTAGCTAATAACTATGGACCCGAAGGTCTGTGGTAAATTACTCACGCTTCATCGGAGAGGCAATGGTGTTGATGTAGAAGCCCTCCGTGATCGATTCCCCCTCCGGCAGATCGCTGGAAAAGGCCCCAAGAATGGATCTCATGGGTATAGAAGGTTGCGGCGGTGGAAAAGTGGTTTCGTGGCTCCCCGTGATGTTTCTAGGGTATAAGAGTATATATAGGCGAAAGAAGTATGTCGGTGGAGCTACGAGGGGCCCACGAGGGTGGGGGCGCACCTACCCCCCTAGGGGCGCCCTCCTGCCTCGTGGACGCCTCGTGGTGTTTCTGACTTCAACTTGAAGTCTTCTGGTTTGCTTTCGGTCCAAGAAAGATCATCGCGAAGGTTTCATCCCGTTTGGACTCCGTTTGGTATTCCTTTTCTACAAAACTCTAAAATAGGCAAAAAAAAAACAGAAACTGGCACTGGGCCTCCGGTTAATAGGTTAGTCCCAAAAATAATATAAAAGAGCATATTAAAGCCCATTAAACATCCAAAACAGATAATATAATAGCATGGAACAATAAAAAATTATAGATACGTTGGAGACGTATCAACATATCATCACAATAATTATCATAGATAGCAACTTTGTTCTCATAATCAATTGGAACCTCTTCTGAAATAGTGGAATCATTACTAACTAAAGTTGACATCTTGCAAATCCACTTTCATAAATAACATACTAAGATTCAACACCCTCCAAAATAGTGGGATCACTAATTCCTAAAGTTGACACTCTTCCAAACCCACTTTTGATGATAGTATTATTCATACTCCAAAAGATATAAGTAAAGTTCATGGAGCATTCTACAAATAATATAGACTAACCAATATCCAAGCTCAAAATATATAAGTGAAGCACACGAAGCATTCTATAAAGCCATACTCAAAAGATTTAAGTGAAGCACAAAGAGCATTCTGTAAGATCATACTCAAAAGATATAAGTGAAACACATGAAGCATTCTATAAATCAATGAAGGGCTATCTCATACTAGCATGGTTCTGATACGTCTCCAACGTATCTATAATTTTTGATTGCTCCATGATACTTTATGTACTGTTTTGGACTATATTGGGCTTTATTTTCCACTTTTATATTATTTTTGGGACTAACCTATTAACCGGAGGCCCAGCCCAGAATTGCTATTTTTTTTGCCTATTTCAGTGTTTCGAAGAAACGGAATATCAAAGGGAGTCCAAACAGAATGAAACCTTCGGGAACGTGATTTTCTCACCGAACGTGATCCAGGAGACTTGGACCCTACTCCAAGAAGTGCCAGAGGCGGTCACGAGGGTGGAGGGCACCCTCCTGGGAGCGCCCCCCTACCTCGTGCCCCCCCTGCTGCCCCCCCGACGTACTCCTTCCTCCTATATATACCTACATATCCCCAAACGATCAGAACAGGAGCCAAAAACCTAATTCCACCGCCGCAACCTTCTATATCCACGAGATCCCATCTTGGGGCCTATTCTGGAGCTCCGCCGGAGGGGGGCATCAACCATGGAGGGCTTCTACATCAACACCATAGCCCCTCCGATGAAGTGTGAGTAGTTTTCAAGTTTTGGGTGAATTCTTTTGATGGATTATGGAACAAGGAGTGGCAAGAGCCTAAGCTTGGGGATGCCCATGGCACCTCGAAGATAATCCAAGGACACCAAAAAGTCAAAGCTTGGGGATGCCCCGGAAGGCATCCCCTCTTTCGTCCACTTCCATCTGTTATTTACTTGGAGCTATATTTTTATTCACCACATGATATTTGTTTTGCTTGGAGCGTCTTGTATTATTTGTGTCTTTGCTTGTTAGTCTACCACAATCATCCTTGCTATACACACCTTTTAAGAGAGCCATACATGAGTTGGAATTTGTTAGAATACTCTATGTGCTTCACTTATATCTTTTGAGCTTGATAGTTTTTCGCTCATAGTACTTCACTTATATCTTTGAGCGTGATAATTTTTGCTCTAGTGCTTCACTTATATCTTTTAGAGCATGGTGGTGTATTTGTTTTAAAGAAACTATTGATCTCTCATGCTTCACTTAAATTATTTTGAGTCATTAATAGCATGGTAATTTGCTTAATGTTAATATACTTGGTATTCAAGATATGTGAAACTTTCTTTTGAGTGAATTGAATACTAAGATAAGTTTGGTGCTTGATAATTGTTTTGAGATATGGAGGTGATAATATCAAAGTCGTGCTAGTTGGGTGATTATGAATTTGAGAAATACTTGTGTTGAAGTTTGCAAGTCCCGTAGCATGCACGTATGGTTAAAGTTGTGTAACAAATTTGAAACATGAAGTGTACCTGGCTTGTGCATCCTTATGAGTGGCGGTCGGGGATGAGCGATGGTCTTTTCCTACCAATCTATCCCCCTAGGAGCATGCGCGTAGTACTTGATTTTTGATGACTTCTAAATTTTTGCAATAAGTATATGAGTTCTTTTGATTAATGTTGAGTCCATGGATTATACGCACTCTCACCTTTCCGCCTTTGCTAGCCTCTTCGGTACCATGCATTGCCCCTTCTCACCTTGAGAGTTGGTGCAAACTTCGGCGGTGCATCCAAACCCCGTGATACGATACGCTCTATCACACATAAACCTCCTTATATCTTCCTCAAAACAGCCACCATACCTACCTATTATGGCATTTCCATAGCCATTCCGAGATATATTGCCATGCAACTTCCACCATCATCATCATGACATACATTACTTTTGTCATATTGCCATTGCATGATCATGTCGTTGACATCGTATTTGTGGCAAGGCCACCATGCACTATTTTCCATACATGTCACTCTTGATTCATTGCACCATCCCGGTACACCGCCGGAGGCATTCATATAGAGTCATATCTTGTTCTAACTTTCGAGTTGTAATCCTTATGTTGTAATCAATAGAAGTGTGATGATCGTCATTATTAGAGCATCGCCCAAACAAAAAAAAGAGAGAAAGGCCAAAAAAAGCCCAAAAAATAAAATAAAAGGGCAATGCTACTATCTCTTTTTCCACACTTGTGCTTCAAAGTAGCACCTTTTTCTTCATGTAGTGTCTCATATATTGTGCTTCAAAGTAGCACCTTGTTCTTCATGTAGTGAGTCTCATAAGTTGTCTTTTTATACTAGTGGGAATCTTTCATTATAGAACTTGGCTTGTATATTCCTACGATGGGCTTCCTCAAATGCCCTAGGTCTTCATGAGCAAGCGAGTTGGATGCACACCCACTAGTTTTCTTTTGTTGAGCATTCATAGCTCTAGTGCATCCGTTGCATGGCAATCCCTACTCCTCATGTTGACATCAATTGATGGGCATCTCCATAGCCCATTGATTAGCCTCGTCAATGTGAGACTTTCTCCTTTTTTTGTCTTCTCCACACAATCCCCATCATCATATTCTATTCCACCCATAGTGCTATATCCATGGCTCACGCTCATGTATTGCGTGAAGGTTGAAAAAGTTTGAGATTATTAAGTATGAAACAATTGCTTGGCTTGTCATCGGGGGTATAGAAGTTGGGAACATCTTTGTGTGACGAAAATGAAGCATAGCCTAACTATATGATTTTGTAGGGATGAACTTTCTTTTGCCATGTTATTTTGAGAAGACATGATTGCTTTGATTAGTATGCTTGAAGTATTAGTATTTTTGTGTCAATATGAACTTTTGTCTTGAATCTTTCGGATCTGAATATTCATATCACAATTAAGAAGATTTACATTGAAATTATGCCAAAGTATCACTCCGCATCAAAAATTCTCTTTTTATCATTTACCTACTCGAGGACGAGCATGAATTAAGCTTGGGGATGCCTGATACGTCTCCAACGTATCTATAATTTTTGATTGCTCCATGATACTTTATCTACTGTTTTGGACTATATTGGGCTTTATTTTCCACTTTTATATTATTTTTGGGACTAACCTATTAACCGGAGGCCCAGCCCAGAATTGCTGTTTTTTGCCAATTTCAGTGTTTTGAAGAAACAGAATATCAAACGGAGTCCAAACGGAATGAAACCTTCGGGAACGTGATTTTCTCACCGAACGTGATCTAGGAGACTTGGACCCTACTCCAAGAAGTGCCAGAGGCGGTCACGAGGATGGAGGGCGCGCCCCCACCCCTAGGCACGCCCCCTTACCTCGTGGGCCCCCTGCTGCTCCACCGACGTACTCCTTCCTCCTATATATACCCACGTATCCCCAAACGATCAGAACAGGAGCCAAAAACCTAATTCCACCGCCGCAACCTTCTATATCCACGAGATCCCATCTTGGGGCCTGTTTTGGAGCTCCGCCGGAGGGGGCATCCACCACGGAGGGCTTCTACATCAACACCATAGCCCCTCCGATGAAGTGTGAGTAGTTTACTTCAGACCTTCGGGTCCATAGCTAGTAGCTAGATGGCTTCTTCTCTCTTTTTGTATCTCAATACAATGTTCTCCCCCTCTCTTGTGGAGATCTATTCGATGTAATCTTCTTTTTGCGGTGTGTTTGTTGAGACCGATGAATTGTGGGTTTATGATCCAGTATTATCTATGGAAAATATTTGATTCTTCTCTGAATTCTTTTATGTATGATTGAGTTATCTTTGCAAGTCTCTTCGAATTATCCTTTTTGGTTTGGCCAACTAGATCGGTAGTTCTTGCAATGGAGAAGTGCTTAGCTTTGGGTTCAATCTTGTGGTGTCCTTACCCAGTGACAGAAAGGGTTGCAAGGCACATATTGTATTGTTGCCATCGAGGATAACAAGATGGGTTTTTTATCATATTGCATGAATTTATCCCTCTACATCATGTCATCTTGCTTAAGGCGTTACTCTGTTTTTAACTTAATACTCTAGATGCATGGTGGATAGCGGTCGATGAGTGGAGTAATAGTAGTAGATGCAGAATCATTTCGATCTACTTGTCTTGGATGTGATGCCTATATACATGATCATTGCCTAGATATGCTCATAACTGTGCTCAATTCTGTCAATTGCTCAACAGTAATTTGTTCACCCACCGTAGAATATCTATGCTCTTGAGAGAAGCCACTAGTGAAACCTATGGCCCCCGGATCTATTCTCATCATATCAATCTCTATCGCTTTATTTACTTGCTTTGTTTTTACTTTGCCTTTTAGTTTTTTACTTTGCATCTATCTATCAAAAATACCAAAAATATTATTTATCATCTCTATTAGATCTCACTCTCCTAAGTGACCGTGAAGGGATTGACAACCCCTAATCGCGTTGGTTGCGAGTAGCTATCGTTTTGTGTAGGTACGAGGGACTTGTGCGTGGTCTCCTACTGGATTGATACCTTGGTTCTCAAAAACTGAGGGAAATACTTACGCTACTTTGCTGCATCATCCTCTCCTCTTTGGGGAAATCCAACGCAGTGCTCAAGAGGTAGCAGGTTCCTAAACAAAAAGAAAAACACAAAGGACACAAATCATGTGAACAGAAAAAAACCCGAGGTATACCGATAATTATTGAAGAAGAAAGATGGGATGCCAACCGGGGCATCCCTAAGCTTCGATGCTTGAGTATACTTGAAATATTTACTTTGGGTGCCTTGGGAATCCCCAAGCTTGAACTCTTGCCTCTCTTTATTCTTCTCACATCGGTAACTCCTCGTTCTTCGAACACTTCATCCACACAAAACTTACCAAAAACTTTGTGAGATCCGTTAGTATAGTAATGCAAATCACTACCTTTAGGTACTGTTGCAAACTAATCCAATTTCATATTATCACTATATCTACTGTATTCCAATTTCACCATGGTTCATACCCCCCGATACTACCCATAGATTCATCAAAATAAGCGAACAACACATAGGAAACAGAATCTGTCAAAAACAGGACAATCTGTAGTAATCTGGAAATTTAGTAAACTTATGTAACTCCAAAAATTCTAAAACAAATATGACAATTTAAAAAAATTGTACAGAAGTAATGTGAAAAAAGTTTCACACCATTTGACTTTCCAGTAAAAAATGTAAATTCACGCGCTACAGCCAAAGTTTCTGTTTTTGTACTGCACATAGTAAACAAGCACTCTAATCATCCTAAAACCAAAGCTTGGCACATTATTTTTATAATAAAATGGATAATTATTTTCAGAGAAACTCCTGTGAATTTTTTTACATTGTTTCCATGAGCATGAACACAAGTATTCAAGGTCGACCCTCACTTCTCTAATGCATAACCTTCCAATCACTTCTCTTTTTGAAAAAAAAGACTTTTTAGGCATGAGAGGCAAGTAATTTTTTTTTGTATTTTCATTCTTTTTAAAAAAATTGTATGTTTCACCCACAACTAAACAGAAACAAAAAGAGGAAACGAAATCTACTTACTGAAGAAAGCAAACAATCACACACGAGAATATCAACCCCACGCTATTGCTCCCCGGCAACGGCGCTAGAAAAGAGTTTGATAATCCCCAAGTGCAGGGAATCATCGTAGCAATTCTCAAAGGTGGAAGTGATAAGTATGGAGTATAGAACCCACAAGGAGCTAAAGGCAAGATCAATATTCTCTCAAGTCCTATCTGCCACTGATACGACTCTACGTACACCGAATGTTTGCTTCCAACTAGAAACAAGAAATAAAACTACGTTGTGGGTATGTAGAGGATAACTTTGCATGATATCGGAGAGCTAAAATATAAAAGTAGGTGCTGTTATCATGAAGTTATAATATATTACTAAATATTATAAATAGCGAGTGTGGAATAATGATGGGTCGGTGTGCGGAATTATCCTAGGCAATTGTTAACAAGACCTGTAATCACTATTGCAATTTCATATGGGGGAGAGGCATAAGCTAGCATACTTTCTCTTCTTGGATCATATGCACTTATGATGTGAACTCTAGCAAGCATCCGCAACTAGTAAAGATCATTAAGGTAAAACCCAACCATGGCATTAACATACCAAGTCCCCATTATCCCATACGCAACAACCCCCTTACTCGGTTTTATGCTTCTGTCACTCAAGCAACCCACTATAAGCGAATCATGAACATATTGCAACACCCTACAGCAGGAATCGCTCACGCTTGACCGACATGGAGGGCACAATAGGACAACACCAAAATAAAACATACAACTCATACCAATCTAGATCATCAATCAACCCAAAGAAAAAGGATATCTACTCAAAACATCATAAGATGGCAACACATCATTGGATCATAATATGTGACATAAAGCACCATGTTCAAGTAGGGATTACAGAGGGGTGCGGAAGAGTGAACCGCGTAAAAGAGATGAGGATGGTGATGATGATGGTGATGTTGATGAAGACGGTCACCGCGGCGATGATTCCCCTCCCGATGGCACTCCGACGCCACCGAGAGAGAGGAGGAGAGATTCTCCTCCTCGCGCTTCCTCCTCCATGCCCCCTGGATGGGGAGAGATTCTCCCTCTGGATCTTGGCCTTCATGGCGATGATGGCCCCTCTGGGATCCTCCTCCATGGCCTCCGGTGATGATGGCCCCCTTCGGCAGGGTGCCAGAGAGGGCCTAGATTGATTTCTCGTAGCTACAGAGGCTTGCGGTGGCGGAACTTCCGATCTAGGTTATTTTCTGGAGGTTTGGGGATTTATAGGAGAGGTTGGCGTCGAGAACAAGTCAGGGGCCCCACGAAGAGTCCACGAGGCAGGGGGCGCGCCCCAAGGGGGTGGGGGCGCCCTTCACCCTCGTGGGGCCCACGGGAGTCCCCTCCCGTAACTTTTCGTTCCGGTATTTTTTATATTTTCCAGAAAAATTCTCCGTTGATTTTTTGCGCATTCTGAGAACTTCTGTTTCTGCACAAAAACCACACCCCGGTAGTTCTACTGAAAACAGCGTCAGTCCGGGTTAGTTCTAATCAAATCATACATAAATCATATTAAAATATTGTAAACATGGCATGAATAGTTCATAAATTATAGATACGTTGCAGACGTATCAAACCTACATGGGAATGTGCAGTTCTCAGTGGAGTCTATGTATAGAGCTTTGATCCATTCAGATGTGCCAGTTGATAATAATAAGAAGATCTGGAAGGTGAATATACCTCTTAAGAATAAAATCTTTGCGTGGTATCTTCGTCGCGTAGTCATTCTTACTAAAGATAAGCTTGTAATGGTTCTCATGGGTTTCCTTTTTTCGTTTGGCTTTTGGGATTTTGGTGTGTTCCCCTTAAACACATGTTGTGTTTTGTAAATACATGTTTCTCTCTCCTATTTTAATGAAAAAGCAACACCTGTGCCGATTGCTAAAAGCAACTTTTAAGTCTTCATTATTAGTACAAAATAACCTACTAAAGGACTCAAGTTAAACCTATACATTTATGGGATTTTAGGACTATGACTACTATGTACATGTCAATGGTACTAAAAGAGCCACTAACATGTGCTAGACCCGTCATTTGCGATACAACAGGTACACAAATGGAATTTCAGGTAATAGAAGGGAGAATCTTGGCATGAGAAGCCAACAACGGTGCCCTTGAAGCTTCAATCCTCGTCGTTCATGCCGCAAGACATAGCCATTTCCCTTCATGTATGGCGTGGACATGACTAATAGCGGTAGAATCTGACGGTGCTCAAGGTGGTGGAGGAGCTCGCTACCGTGCCATCCTAGGCCTTTCAACAGTGCCATTAAGGATGACAACAAAGAGACAAAAATCAACATGCAAATCTGAATAAGATATTAGGGATAGGGTTATGGCCCTATTTTGTACCTCATCATTGGCCCCCTAAGGGCCATGAGTAGGGGGGGGGCAAAAATTGGCCCATAGGTGACCGTACAACCATTGATCTAACCAGCCCTATGTATTATCGACGAGTATCTGGCGCTCGTCGGTTCTAACTAGCAACGTCGATGGCACCTGATATACCTTGCCCCTACTCTATCGAGCCGTTTCAACACATCATTGTCCATTTTGATTGTACTTTTGCACCAAAGGTGTACAAATGCACAATTGAAGCTTCTCTCTGACTGCATGGTGATTATTCATACAATATACTTGCGTATGCTCAGAGGTGATGGGGTTTTCCCTGCCCTTCGACCGACATGATTTCACATGATGGTACAACGATCTAGGTATTGGCATTGGTCCTTCATTGACACAAAACAAAATCCAAATGAACAACCTAATATGCTTCACGAAAGTTTCTTCTAAAATCCAGTCATGTTTTCTACAAACGGACATTCGATTTTCAACTTCTCATATACTTTTAGTTACATATGATTGCAAAATTAGTGGAAAATTAAGTCGTGTAACATTTGGTCGTAAAATAAATAACTGGTAGAGAGAGAATAGCAAACAACCATATCCGTAAATGAGCTGAATACCCAATTCGACTCCCGAGCTCATCTACACCCCATAAAC
Organism: Aegilops speltoides; assembly: GCA_021437245.1. Lineage (NCBI taxonomy): Eukaryota > Viridiplantae > Streptophyta > Magnoliopsida > Poales > Poaceae > Aegilops > Aegilops speltoides. The sequence continues at coordinate 409,597,332 of CM038142.1, forward strand.
AGTAAATTCGTTACAAATACTAGAAAAATAAAATAATAATTATAGTGAAATATACCTGAGTGTGTGATGTCGGTGCCACTTTCAACGCATTCGGACATTTGAGTAGCTCTCAGAAATAAACAAACAAAATTAGGTCCGAACAGTGCACAAGCATTAAACATCTTCATAGACCCTAAATTTTTCTTTCTTGCTGAGAGCTATTCAGATGTCCAAATGCTCTTAAATTTTCCACGGACATCACACATTCAAACATCTTTCATCACAAAAAAACGAAATTATTTGAATTTTCTAGTGTTTTTAATGAATTTACTGTTCACTCCTAGGCTCATCTGAGCCCAAGAGCCAAAACATTGTGTCCCAAATGAGCATGGTTTTTTAACCTTGATCTCATGACAATTTGAGTAGTAAGACATCTCCGGAATCACGTGCAAGTAAATGGTTGTACATTTCCAGGCCTTGAGTTGCACTATAATATTTTGTACAACTTACTGTTTCACGATGTAGCGCTTAATCAACACTGAAAAAATAGTTTGTATTGAAAAACCTAGCCATGCACAATGCACACGTCACTTTGCTAGTTTTTATTTCGTAAAAGTGGAATGTACCAAACTAATGAAATATTTTTTTGCACTAACTAGTAATGAATCACACTTAAGCGCATCTCGTAGTTGTCTCCGGTTTCACCAAAGTTTTAGTATGCAGGACAATGTATTTTTTGAAAGCTCAACCATTCGAAAAGTTTGAAGCAAAATCTTGGACGTGATGGCAACAGAGGGAATGATATAAATTAAGAAACCTCGGTTTTATCAACGGAACGGACACAGACTATCTAAGCTCGAGCTCAAATGAGCTCACATGAACAATAAAATCCCACAAAAACCAAATAGATTCAAAAAATGTGAATTTTTGCGAGGAACATTGAGAAATGTTTTACATGTGATGAAATCGCATTTCTGGAAGTGTGACAAAAAAAACTAAAACCAATGCTAAAAAACACCGTTTTGGAACATCGATATTTTTTGTCCCCAGCTCCACAAATGTGATTTCCTCATGAAATTTTACGCGCATGTGAAACTTTTCTCAATGTTTGCTGAAAAACAATTCAGATTTTTTAATTTTTTTAATTGTTTCGGGTTTTACTGTTCGGCCAAGCTTATTTGAGCTAGAGCTGAGGACACTTTCGCAAGGAACATTGTTTTCAAGTGTGCAGTTTTTTTTGTCACTTATCTAGCCATGTTGCATAGATCATCGGTATGTACAAGCACATATCTAATCATCAGTGTTGATCTTGTGTTCGCAATTAAGCATCAACACATTTTTCGTCGATTTCATCTTCTTAGTCAAGTACTAACCATTTTGCGGTGTGGCCAAATGGACGCTCTTGCACGTTCTGCTCCCACAGGGCGGATGGTCAAATTTGCATGATAGGCAAGGTCATCTCATAGCCCGAGAGGGTAACCACCCTGGTCCCCAAGAGGGATGGTGCCAAATATGAAATATAGTAGTAACCACTAAAAAATGCACGAGTGGACATGATGCCAGATGAGGATGAAATCAGCTTCGTCCGCTCCCATGTGATTGGTACACTTATTATAAAGCGAGCTTGTTTATTGATTTGTTAGCACCATATCAATGTGGTGTAGTTCATGTATTCGTTATGCTATCACAAACATATGTCTTACAAGTCAGTCACATGCAACAAAGCCAAGCACATTGAATCGCTTGTCAGCTACAATGGCTACATGTAACCCGTTTGACGAACGTGTTTACTTTTACAGTTATGTCGAGCTCTGAGCGATCATTCTGCCCACACGTCCCTGCATTTGTTCTCCAAATCCACCTGCCCAGCTCATAGCTCCTCCTCGCTCATTCTTCATCGTCCTTATATTCCCCTTAGCCATTATGTTTGTTTCGTGTGCTTGGAGAACTTTGGTGCACTGTGCATAGTGCTCATCCACCTGCACGGAGTATGGTGGAGATAGATTAGTTTGTTCTACCTGATGATCCAAATTTTCTTGTTCATCTTATCATCCCCTTATTTTCCCTACTCGTGATAAGTAAGAATCATCTAGCTACCGACAATGTCATCGCTTATACATGTCTCGCTATGAATGGCACACAATATTTTCTTCCAATCCTGGATTACGGTGTCCAGTGTGCTCAGTAACAACTGAAGTGCTAAATCAAAAAATGAAATGAAATAACTCACATGGATTCACATGGAATATTTTTGCTCAGTAACAATTGAAGTGCTAAATCAAAAATGAAATAAAATAGCTCGCAGGAAAAGGATGAATTGAAGGGGTAGACGACATCGGGATGAGCTTCTTATGTAGCAGCAACAACTCTCACTGGATCTTGAATAAGTGGGGACAACACTCCTCTCCTCGTTGTGTGAAGCTTCCGTGCATCACCCTCCTTGCAGTGCTCCTTCTCGTTGCTTCATTTGCTGAGAGGAAGAGAAAGAGAGGTGGAGACGAGAGACACATATCCTATCACCTCTCACCTGACGATGAACATCATTTATTGCTTAGTTAATTATGTTATCTCCCACTTCATGTATTTCCACCAAGTATTTGCAACTCTATAATTGTGTATCCCTTTGTGTTTATTTAATCACTATAATAAGTATGCATCTCAAAGCTTCAGTGGACTGCCTGGATATCATCCTTGCCTGCCACCATGTTCCAAAAAATCCCTTTCAGTACCACTGTCTATTATCTATTAAGTCCAAAAAGATTAATTTTGTAGGATCACATCACACCACGTCATAGTCACAACCAATCTGTGTGGCGATAGTGAATCTGACAACGACAACGAGCTTAGTTACCCTGCTAGTATTGGTTCAATAGACGTTATGCAGGCTGTAAAAAAAATCTATGTTAAGTATATTTCTATCCGTATGTGAACTTTAATTTTAGAAAGTAGCCTGAGCTATGGTGTACACCAGATGGAACCAAACATCTAGATGGGTATACCAAATAAAAAAATGCTGTGTATGCATAGCTAAAGCGGTGATATGTTTACTTTATTGGTGATCAATTCTATTTCAGTACCATGAATATGTTGAACTTATCGCCGAATCTAACTTGATACACATTTTCATACTGTATGATTTATACTCTACAAGGTTCTGTAAATATGTCCACCAAATAATACACTAGAAATCACTTATGAATATTATAGTTAGACATTATTCTTTAGAACCTCTAATATGATATTTAACAAAACTGAAATATACATGAACATATGCACATACATACAAATATGTAAGTATGCACTATATAAGATTTTTGGAATTGTCACAAAAATAATTCAAAAATTACTTCTGTTACAACACATAATTTAAATTAACCATAACAAAGTGATCCGTGATATACATTACAATTAATACCAAAGAACACTTGTACTATTCCAACTAAATTATGTGCTTAACTATGCCAACCAAATAATAAAATTATACTCCTTAATATTGCAGTGTGATAAATAAGATTAAATAAGTATAACATTTTGGTATAAAATTATTTTATTTTGCTGATCCCCAGTTTTTTTGTACGATCCATGGTGATAGGTCGTATTGCCTGCAAGGAGACGAGCAATACAAAATTGATGTGTGTATCTACTAAGTAATAGCGGAAGTGTAGCTAGGTCTCTCGTGATAATAGACTCAATTGGGGTGGGGTTAGTTGGGGTGAACCGTGAACAACTCATTGTTTCACTTTGTGTGGTCAAAAGTAATATTATTCTGGGGAATTATGGGTAATGCTCCAGCCGATAGTGCCAATACTGATGGCATTCACTTATCGGTGTCGACGAATGTTTAGATATATCACTCTAAAATCAGCATAGGCAATGATTGCATATCCATTGGTCCGGGGAGCTCGGATCTTTAGATCGAAGGCATCATGTGCGGCTCATGACATGACATAAGGTAAAAGGTTGATATGTTTAATTTTTCTCTCACGTGGAACAAAAAGTAATTTTTGGTATAAAAGGCTAATAAATTAGTATGTTCTATTTTTTAATCCTAGCTAGTATTGAGAGTCTAGATCAACAGCGGGTTATGGAGTAGGAGTCGGCGAAGAATGTGACGATGTGTTCACTTGCACCATAAATAGTGTTAGGATAAAAACATGGGATAATTCCAAGCCAGGCTCGATAAACCAAGTCAAATTCAAGCACTACAACATTTCAGGCATGAAAAATTCCATCCCCATTGACTACCACTACTACCCCCACAACATTGACTGCCCCGACCAGGTATTGGGAACATATATGTGCATCCAATCTATATAAACATCATCCTGATTGTAGTTTTTGTCATTGTGTTATTTGCATGAAGACGTCAACCATTAACATCAGTAAGGTGAAATACATTAGTATACGGCTCTTCGGCGATGCTAGTAGCCATGACTTAGCAGTACGTACCTAGCGGTGGCATTTTTATGCATGAAGTGCAGATGAGTTACAACAACGACGAGCAAGCTAGCACATCTCATAGTGAGAATGTGCACGGCACAATAGCTGGTTTGATCGAGCCGCTGAGCTGCTTCTGAGACCTCTACTTGCCTACACTACAAGGGTGATGGCCACTTGCGTCATCCGCCGAGCCATCGTGTGCGACGAAAATGGACAACGTCTCTTTCATTACAAGATCATCCCAAGTAGTGTCGTAGCTTGACAAAGATTGTTGAGGGGGTGAAGCAAAGTTGAGGGGGGGGGGGCAAAAGGATGAATTCTACTTGAACTTTGATAATATCCAAGATTTTTTCTTAACAACTAATGGTATTTCACACAGTTTATCTAGTGTAGGGGGCATAGCCCCCTGTTCTATTTTTAAGCTCAACTAGTATTAGCAGGCTAGGTTACCGACATGGGTTGTACTATGATTCGGTGAAGAATGTGACGGTATGTGTTCACGGGCAGCACAAACAGTGCTATGATCAAAACATGGGCTAATTCCAAGACGGGGTTGGTAAAGCAAGTCACATTCATGCACTACGGCATGTCGAGCGTGCAGAATCCCTTCCTGGTTGACCAGCACGGCTGCCCCCACAACATTGACTGCCCTGGCTAGTTAATGGGAACACATACGTGCACCCTATGTATTAGTCATCCCGATTGCAGATTTTTTTTACTTTGTGTTATTTGTACGTAGACTTCAGCCATCAACATCATTGACATGAGATACATTAGTATATACAGCTCTTCAGCGAGACCAATAGCCATGACTTTCAACTGTAGCAGTACCTACCCCTGCAGGAAGGGCAGCTGAGCTACAACAATGACGAGCAAGTGATGACCCACAAGTATAGGGGATCAATCATAGTCCTTTCGATAAGTAAGAGTGTCGAGCCGAAAGAAGGGCAAAAGGAATTGACAGGTAGTTTTCAGCAAGGTTTCGCTGTAAATGTTGTAAAGATAGTTTCAATAGCAAAATAATTTGTAACAAGGCAATTAGTAACAAAAGTAATAAGTGCAGCAAGTGGTCCAATCCCTATGTATGCTAAGGAGAAGCCGGTGGTGTTTCTTATAATAGCTAAAACGCTCTTGAGAACACACGGGAATCTCGTCAACTTACTTTCACGACGATTCGTTGGGTTACCGTTTATAGCTTTGATAAGTGTTGTGTGGGTGGACCGAAGCTAAGGTACTGTTCTAACTTGAACAATTACCTACTTATGATTATACCCTCCGTGCAAACATCAGCAAATACAAGAGAAGTAACTAATATAAACCTAACCATAGCATTAAACAATAGAATCCAAAACAGCTCCCCGCGGAACAATTCATAAAATTGGGGGTTAGGTTTGTACACTCCCGCAACCCATCATCTACAAACTAATTCCACAATGTCTTCCCCTAGGCCCAAAGATAGTAAAATGTCTTGTAGTCGACGTTTACATAACACCACTAGAGAAAAAAAACACAACATATCATCAAAACATTGAACGATAACCAACTTCACATGATTACTAGCAGCAAGACTTCTCCCATGTCATCAACAAAAAATAGAACTACTCACAACACATCATATGGATCATGATCAATAGGTATAAATATATGACGAACAATCTGAACTCAACAATCTTTCACCAATAAATCTCCTATGCATCAACTACAAGGTATGATCAACACACATAAGCACTCCTAGTTACCAATCAGTGGTTTGATGTAAAGATTGAACAAAAGGGATGAACTAGGGTTTGGAGACGAGATGGTGCCGATGAAGATGTTGATTAAGATTATGATCCCCATGATGAACGGAGTGTTGGTGATGGTGAAGGCCTCGATTTCCCCTCCCGGTGGGATGTTTCCCCGGCAGAATCGCTCTACCGAGCGCAAAAGTGCTCCACAAAAGTTCCACCTCGCAGACGGCGACGGAATGTCCCGAGGATTTTTTTCTAGGGAAAATGTGAATCTATGGCAAATGGGCTTCAAGAGAAGAGCCGCCAGGGCCCCACATGGCCATGGGACGTGGCTAGGGATAGACCGCGTCACCAGGCCATGTGGAGGCCTGGTGTGTCCCCTCTGGCCCTTCTTTGCTCCATGATTCTTATCATATGCCAAAATAATTCCTCAAAAATCCCTAGCTGATTTTGTGCTCCGGAAAAATGCTTTTTTCTTCTATTGCATTTTAGGTCCAGATTTCCAGCTGTCTGGCAATTCCCCTCTCTTTGTATTCCTTGCATTTTAAAAGAGAGAAGATATTAAAATTATATCATAATATAAAAATATCACCAAAATAAGATAGATTATTATAGTGATGCAAAATAGACGTATCAGCAAAACAACATGACTTATTATGGGAATGTGGAGGGCACAATAGCTGGTTTGTTCGAGCCGCTGCTTCTAAGATCTCTACAACTACCTACACTACAAGCCATGCCTTCTGAATAAGCCAAATGATTGCGTGTTAAAAATGTAGCCCCATCATAACACATCTGGCGCTAATGGCAGGTTGAGATGTGTTTCTTTAGCCCTTCTTCTATCAGTATATGATACCCATGCTTATGAGTATTCTATAAAAAAATTATCCAAGGTAATAATAGGTCTACTGTTCCCTATATCTCAAATGACAGAGAACCAAAGATAGTGCAATTTCAGTTTATTTCCTGTCATCCTTACTTGTTCCAAAGACAGTCGCTACATTCCGCAGATAGTACAAAACAACCACACACAAGCACCAGCGCACCATTCACGCTCAAACCAAGTCCACATAAAACGGCGGTCTAAAACATGCGCTAGCTACAGAAGGAGTCGGCGAGCAGCGTGGGCGTGCACAGGAACGAGCGAGATGTCGTCGACGAGAGGACCGCACAGCGTGGCTTCGGACGTCATGTGGTGGTTCCAGCTATGGAACACCACGCGCGTCAGGTTGGCAATCGCCGTGAAACGGAGCTCCGCGAGCTTGGACCCGCCCGTGCCCTGGGACTCGTACGGCACCTTCAGGGTCTCCCGCCCCGCGTACGCGCCCACGACCAGGGACCCGCTGCACCCGTTGCCTGCGTCGCCGACGGAGAACGAGAGCACGTACGACCGTCCAGGCACGGTGCTCACCTCCTGCAGCAGCGCGCACTCCAGACCGGCCACCAGCTCCACGGCGCGTGTGCCGTGCGGCACGACGTGGTGCGGCGTGTCGACGTACTTGACGACCTTCGATCCCGACATGACCATCCACCCTGGAAGAGGCGAGTGCTCGTCCTCGACGTTCGGCGGCACCAGCACACCCCACGGCGTGTCCGGGAAGATGTACGGCCCCTCCTCGAAGTCCCCATTCCTCATCATGTTGCCTGCTCGAGTTGGATTTCTCAGCTGATCACATATATATGGTTCCTTTCGACATGCTGAACATTGTTATCGTACGTACCACTGGTGTGATTATGATGCGGAGGGTAGAGGGCCTTGATGGCGACGGCGATGATGAGAGGGCCGCACGCCGGGTTCTCCTCGATGCCGGTGTTGTGGATGGACAGGCACACATCGCTATGCTTCGCCTTGAAGGCCCAGGAGTAGGAGTCCCAGCCGGTGTTGGTGTACGCGGTCTGGATGGGAAGCATGCCGGAGTTGGGGGCGACCGACACGTTGAGCTTCTCTTCCTGGGCGCACGACCGTGCGGCGATCAAGGTGATGGAGTAGTACATGTGACGGGTGACATTGAACTGCGTCCGGATGGTGGCGTCGTTGCCCAGACGCAAGGCGTTGGCTCCCTCGGGCACCGCCAAGATCATGTCATCCTGCTTGTGCCCTGACTCGATGTACTCGATGAACCCCGAAGTCTCCCAGTATGGTACCGAGTAGCTTCCCGTCACCACCGTGCCGTTCTTCAACTGTGACTTCTCGGGTCCCTTTTTGAAGTTTCCGTTGGGTAGCAGGCCTAGGCAGACAGATGCATAGTTATTTTGCCCGAACATACCTATAAAGTTAATCAAACGGACTTGCTAATTCCCATCTAGATGAGAGTTAACAAAGTCACATCTCTAACACCTGCACCATTTGATTAATCAAATAAAAAATGCATAAATCTTCGCGTAAAACCAAATGATGTAGGATTTATATTAAGTAATTCTCATCTAGATGGAACTAGACACACCCTTAATCAAATGTCCTAATCAATGTATAGATATACTCCCTCCGTCCTATAATATAAGATATAAGAGATCTGATTATCATGGCTCAAATGAACACAAACAGGTACCAAAAGTTGGATCTAATAACTCAAATGAGGTCGTGGAAAAAATCATATGAAATATAGTCCTCAAGGATCCGTATGGATTTTCTTTGAATCGAATATGCCTTGGCACCGGTTCTTAATGATACTGCACATGAAGTGATAATGTCCAGTTAACAATCAGCACTTGGTATTGAGCCAAGGAAATCAGGTTATCCTTGGAGCTTGATCGAATCTGCAACGTTTTTGATCATACACTGATATGTCTATACATTATCATGTAGACCACCAACAAATAACTTGTCGTCACATGATATTTCATCCAGAAAGATCACTGACATAGCTGGTTTTATACACTCCAGTTAGATAGAATGTGAACAGACAATATTCTGAAGAAACAGATCAGTTGGCCATGTTCATGTACATGTCAAACTAACACAAATCTCAAGTCCGATGACTGGTATATGAACAATGCACATGCATACCATATGACGGGGAAGACGAATAACCTGTATATACCACGTGTATGCCATCATGATCTACCTAGTATTGCACTCCGTTGGTGTCATAACGTAATACATTTTTACAAGCTAGTGAGACAAGTAATAACATACTCCCTCCGTCCGAAAATATTTGTCATCAAAATGGATGAAAAGAGATATATGTAGGACTAAAATACATCTAGATACATCCTTTTTTATTTTTTTTGATGACAAGTATTTTCGGATGGAGGGAGTACATGAGTATCAGTTCTTACCATCGGTGACGGCAAAAGCCGCTCGAGCAGCCACGGCAACGAGCAAGAAGAGCGCCGTATAAAGAGTGCTCTTCGTCATGGCTTCCGACGGTAACCCTTCTCACAATGGTTGGCTAGCTTGCTTGCACACTTGTACTGCTCGTCTCTCTCGAGCTCTCTATGGGTAGGCCAGTGCAAGGGCTTATATTAAGTCCTGTGGCTCTTATTAGCGGCCGGCCTGAGCCTGACACCGACGATCAAGGATACCCCGCGTAGCGAAGGGCGGCCACCGCCCACCTGACCGATCATGGTGAGATGCGTCGGTTGGCGCACGCGAACGACTTCAGGCATCTCTGGTTTCCGAGGGTCGCGGCTCGAGATGATGAAGATTGCCGTACGCGTTGGGTTGTGGTGATCTGCAGACCGGCCGGCCGGCTAGCTGCAGCCGCGGCAGGGGGAGACCCTGCGTGCGTTCACGTGGCGACACGACTCGTCGGTGTGGCCAGCAGAAGTTTCCGCCTGAGTTTCCACGCGCGCACAGTGCCAGATGTGTCGGCTCTCGTGGCGCTTAATTGGTCCAGACTCCATAGGGCAGCCGGCTGTGGCGGAGCAAGTAGAAATGTTTTATAAACCAGACGTAGTACACCCGTCTAGTTTTTTTTTTCGCGTCCCGAGAGCGGGCACATTGGGCGCCGCAATTGTCTAGTGGAAGCTGGAGATGAATATTCTCTTCATTTTTCGCTGTTTTTCTGCTAATACGATGAATCTTCTCCCAGTCGTCTTGTAGTCTAATTTGTTTTAAAACGCTTTTGTTTGAGTTTAGTTAACCTTTTGACCTCTTTCAAAACTTATTTCATCTTCTGATCTTTGATGATAGCTCCATTTATATTTAGCACCACCAATAATCGTTGTTGCACTATCAACATCATACATGTTGCCTTTCATTGTCAACACCTCCGCAAAAAAAAAAAAAAAACCTTCCAGGCGCAAGAAGAGAGCGCCAACAAGGCATATAGGGGCCTGCGGGTATGAGAAGTAGTGAAGTTGGAGGCTTGTTGTCGACAATAAGTGAAAATATCCCAGGTCTAAACCTGTTAATGTTGTATCAGTTGACACCTCTAGTCCAAAGAAGGCTTGTTGTCCACAATAAGTGAAAATATCTCAGGTCTACTACCCCGTATAGAAGCATACTGACCGTGAATGAGACTTCTATACTACAAGAGACAAACAAGGGAACTATAACTCACACGTAGGAATGATTAAACATATTGGGTATCAATACCGGTCCAGACACTACCCCTGTACGGCTGACGCGACAACGTTGAGATCTACATACCATTGGTATAAGCGTAGTATGGACATAGTAGAAGCGGACTCCACTTTTCACATAGTCTTGAGCCTTTAATCCACGTAGAGATCTCGATGCTTCTTGGCTTCTTGCCGAGGCCTACTTCATCTGGTCGAGTTCCTAACTCGTCTAGTAACCCCCCACCCCCCAGGGCCCACGCCGCGGATACTTACTCTCCACATATGCAAGGTAAACAACAAAGCCAGAAGTAGGGCTTTTACCAACATCGGGAGCCTGAACATGGGTAATTCATGTGTCTCTTTTTGTCTATGTTCTACATTCATTCGTATTCTAACATGATGTTTCCACAACTACAAATCCAGATACTCGTTCTATTACTGCTCTTATGACCCGAAAATCCCTCGATTCTTGGCATCATCACAAACTTTGTCATAGTAGACTATGCACTCTAGGTGCTTTGACATTCGCACAACTCTATCGGTATATGAGGACTCTGATTTATACACCAGAGATAATGACCTACTATACTTGGGGCTTCAACGTCAAGTATGCAAGGGCGCTAACATGCACCACCTCAATGTTAGCATGAAAACTAACAATGCATCACTTTATGAAGAAAAGGTGCGGGTATACAAGAGCCTCCTCAACAGGTTGATGGCTCTATAGGATGATTATAGCACAAGGAGAAACTCAGTGCCATAATCATTGGCCCAAGAGACGTTCCCACCAAGGAAAAGCCCACCTCTAGCTATACGTGATAGGCATTATCACACTGAGTAAAACAATGGCAAGGATTCATCCGAGAGGGCGGTGAAACATTGAAGGCACAACTCTATGTAGGGCCACAACGAAGAAAATCAAGCGAATACGACACCGATGTGCTACCTCTTGAGCACTGCGTTGGTTTTCCCTTGAAGAGGAAAGGGTGATGCAGCAAAGTAGCGTAAGTATTTCCCTCAGTTTTTGAGAACCAAGGTATCAATCCAGTAAGAGAATACACGCAAGTCCATCGTACCTACACAAACAAACAAGAACCTCGCAACCAACGCGATAAAGGGGTTGTCAATCCTTCACGTCCACTTGTGAAATGGGATCTGATAGAGATAATAATAAGATAAATATTTTTGGTATTTTTATGATATAGATTGAAAAGTAAAGATTGAAAAATAAAGTAGATCGGAAACTTATATGATGGAAAATAGACCCGGGGGCCATAGGTTTCACTAGTGGCTTCTCTCAAGATAGCATAAGTATTACTGTGGGTGAACAAATTACTGTCGAGCAATTGATAGAAAAATGCATAGTTATGAGAATATCTAGGCATGATCATGTATATAGGCATCACGTCCGCGGCAAGTAGACCGACTCTTGCCTTCATCTACTACTATTACTCCACACATCGACCACTATCCCGCAAGCATCTAGAGTATTAAGTTCATAAGAACAGAGTAATGCATTAGGCAAGATGACATGATGCAGAGGGATAAACTCAAGCAATATGATATAAACCCCATCTTTTTATGAGAATAGTTATGAGAATATCTAGGCATGATCATGTATATAGGCATCACGTCCGCGGCAAGTAGACCGACTCTTGCCTTCATCTACTACTATTACTCCACACATCGACCACTATCCCGCAAGCATCTAGAGTATTAAGTTCATAAGAACAGAGTAATGCATTAGGCAAGATGACATGATGCAGAGGGATAAACTCAAGCAATATGATATAAACCCCATCTTTTTATCCTCGATGGCAACAATACAATACGTGCCTTGCTGCCCCTGCTGTCACTAGTAAAGGACACTGCAAGATTGAACCCAAAGCTAAGCATTTCTCCCATTGCAAGAAAGATCAATATAGTAGGCCAAACCAAACTGATAATTCGAAGAGACTTGCAAAGATAACCAATCATACATAAAAGAATTCAGAGGAGATTCAAATATTTCTCATAGATAAACTTGATCATAAACCCACAATTCATCGGATCTCGACAAACACACCGCAAAAAGAGTTACATCGAATAGATCTCCAAAAAGATCGAGGAGAACATTGTATTCAGATTGAAAGAGAGAGAAGAAGCCATCTAGCTAATAACTATGGACCCGAAGGTCTATGGTAAACTACTCACAACTCATCGGAGAGGCTATGGTGTTGATGTAGATGCCCTCCATGATCGATTCCCCCTCCAGCGGAGCGCCGAAAAAGGCTCCAAGATGGGATCTCCCGGGTACAGAAGGTTGCGGCGGTGGAAATAGGGTTTCGTGGTGCTCCTGGAGTTTATAGGGTATGTTGATATATATAGGCGAAAGAAGTCAGTCAGGGGAGCCACAAGGGGCCCATGAGGGTGGGGGGCGCGCCCACCCCCCTAGGACGCGCCCTCCTGCTTCGTGGCTTCCTCGTTTGCTTCTTGACGTACACTCCAAGTCTCCTGGATTGCGTTTGTTTCAAAAATAACTCTCCGGAAGGTTTCATTCCGTTTGGACTCCGTTGGATATTCCTTTTCTGCGAAACACTGAAAGAGGCAAAAAAAACAGCAATTTGGGTTGGGCCTCCGGTTAATAGGTTAGTACTAAAAATGATATAAAAGTGTATAGTAAAGCCCATAAACATCCAAAAAGGGTAATATAATAGCATGGAGCAATAAAAAATTATAGATACGTTGGAGACGTATCAAGCATCCCCAAGCTTAATTCCTGCTCGTCCTCGAGTAGGTAAATAATAAAAAAAGAATTTTTGATGTGCAATGCTACCTAGCATATTTCTCAATGTAATTTTATTTATTGTGGCATGAATGTTCAGATCCAAATGATTCAAAATAAAAGTTCATATTGACATAAGAGTAATAATACTTCAAGCATACTACCAAAGTAATCATGTCTTCTCAAAATAACATGGCCAAAGAAAGTTATCCCTACAAAATCATATAGTCTGGCTATGCTCTATCTTCATCATACAAAATATTAAAATCATGCACAACCCCGATTTTAGCCAAGCAATTGTTTCATACTTTAGTATTCTCAAACTTTTTAATCTTCACGCAATACATGAGCGTGAGCCATGGACTATATGTGGAATAGGATGGTGGTTGTGGAGAAGACAAAAAAGGAGAAGATAGTCTCATATCAACTAGGCGTATCAACGGGCTATGGAGATGCCCATTAATAGATATCAATGCGAGTGAGTAGGGATTGCCATGCAACGGATGCACTAGAGCTATAAGTGTATGAAAGCTCAAAAAGAAACTAAGTGGGTGTGCATCCAACTTGCTTGCTCACGAAGACCTAAGGCATTTTGAGGAAGCCCATCATTGGAATATACAAGCCAAGTTATATAATGAAAAATTCCCACTAGTATATGAATGTGACAACATAGGAGACTCTCTATCATGAAGATCATGGTGCTACTTTGAAGCACAAGAGTGGAAAAAGGATAGTAACATTGTCCTTTCTCTCTTTTTCTCTTATTTTATTATTTTGGTGGGCTTCTTTGGCCTCTTTTTTTGGGCTTCTTTGGCTCCTTTATTTTTCATAGAGTCCGGAGTCTCATCCCAACTTGTGGGGGAATCATAGTCTCCATCATCCTTTCCTCACTTTGGACAATGCTCTAATAATGAAGATCATCACACTTTTATTTACTTACAACTCAAGAATTACAACTCAATACTTAGAACAAAATATAACTCTATGTGGATGCCTCCGGCGATGTACCGGGATATGCAATGAATCAAGAGTGACATGTATGAAAGAATTATGAACGGTGGCTTTGCCACAAATACGATGTCAACTACATGATCATGCAAAAGCAATATGACAATGATGATGCGTGTCATAAATAACAGAACGGTGGAAAGTTGCAAGGCAGTATATCTCGGAATGCCTATGGAAATGCCATAATAGATAGGTATGGTGGCTGTTTTGAGGAAGGTATATGGTGGGTGTATGTTATCGGCGAAAGTTGCACGGCACAAGAGAGGCTAGCAATGGTGGAAGGGTGAGAGTGCGTATAATCCATGGACTCAACATTAGTCATGAAGAACTCATATACTTATTGCAAATATCTACAAGTTATCAAAACAAAGTACTACACGCATGCTCCTAGGGGAAGGGTTAGTAGGAGTTAACCATCGCGCGATCCCGACCTCCACACATAAGGAAGACAATAAATAAATAAATCATGCTCCAACTTCATCACATAACAGTTCACCATACATGCATGCTACGGGAATCACAAACTTTTAACACAAGTATTCCTCGAATTCACAACTACCCAACTAGGATGACTCTAAGGCCCTGTTTGGTTCAGCTTTTATCGACGGATTCCGCTGCCACGCAGCCGAATCTGAACCAAAGGGCGAACTCAGCAGAATCCGATTTCAGAAATCCGCTGCCAAAATCTGAAACAAAAGCGGAAGCAGCCCAGGACGTGCTTTCCAAAATCTGATTTCGCTGCGGGCAAAAATCCGAAAAAGCTCTATCAGTTGGTTTGCCAAATGACCTACATCTTTTTCACATCAGATTTTCCATAGCTGTTTTTCCACAGCAGATTCTTCACAGCTTCTTTTAGAAATCCACAGCCGAACCAAACAGGGCCTAATATTACCATCCTCATATCTCAAAACAATCATCAAGCATCAAATTGATCATAGCGTTCAATGCACTCTATATGATAGTTTTTATTATACCCAACTTGGATGCTCATCATATTAGGACTAATTTTATAACCAAAGCAAATACCATGCTATTCTAAAAGACTCTCAAAATAATATAAGTGAAGCATGAGAGATCAATAAAAAACCACCGCCGTGCTCTAAAAAGATATAAGTAAAGCACTAGAGCAAAATTATCTAGCTCAAAAGATATAAGTGAAGCGCATAGAGTATTCTAATAAATTCCGAATCATGTGTGTCTTTCCCAAAAGGTGTGTACAACAAGGATGATTGTGGTAAACTAAAAAGCAAATACTCAAATCATACAAGACGCTCCAAGCAAAACACATATCATGTGGTGAATAAAAATATAGCTCCAAGTAAAGTTACCGATGTACGAAGAGAAAAGAGGGGATGCCTTCCGGCGCATCCCCAAGCTTAGGCTTTGGGTTGTCCTTGAATTACCTTGGGGTGCCTTGGGCATCGCCAATATTAGGTTCTTGCCACTCATTATTCGATAATCCATCAAATCTTTACCCAAAACTTGAAAACTTCACAACACAAAACTCATCAGAAAATCTCATGAGCTCCGTTAGTGCAAGAAAGCAAACCACCACTTTAAAGTACTGTAATGAACTCATTATTTATTTATATTGGTGTTAAACCTACTGTATTCCAACTTCTCTATGGTTTATACCCCCCGATACTAGCCATAGATTCATCAAAATAAGCAAACAACACACGAAAAACAGAACCTGTCAAAAACAGAATAGTCTGTAGAAATCTCTAACTTTCGAATACTTCTAAAACTCTAAAAATCCTACCAAAGTAGGAAGTCCTAGGAACTTTGTCTATTAATCTACTGAAAAAAGAATAAACTAAAAATCCCGTTTCTGTCATTTATTAAAATTATTCTCGTGTGCGCAAAACTTTCTATTTTTCAGCAAGATCAAATTAACTATCACCCAAGATGATCCTATAGGTTCTACTTGGCACAAACACTATTAAAACATAAAACCACATCTAACCAAAGGCTATATGAATTATTTAATACTAAAGAGGAGCAAAAAGTAAAGAAAAAAAATAAAATTGGGTTGCCTCCCAATAAGCGCTATCGTTTAACGCCCCTAGCTAGGCATAACAACGAGAATAGATCTAAGTATTATCATCTTTGGTATTCAACTCATAATAGATTCATAAGTTAATTTGATTTTCTTCCTAGGAAAGTGTTCCATGCCTTTCCTTAATGGAAATTGGAATCTAATATTTCCTTCCTTCATATCAATAATTGCACCAATCGTTCTAAGGAAAGGTCTACCAAGAATAATAGGACATGAAAGATTGCAACCTATATCAAGAACAATAAAATCTACGGGCACATAATTCCTATTTGCAACAATAAGAACATTATTAATCCTTCCCATAGGTTTCTTAATAGTGGAATCCGCAAGGTGCAAGTTTAAAGAGCAGTCATCAAATTCACGGAAACCTAACACATCACATAAAGTTTTTGGAATCGTGGAAACACTAGCACCCAAATCACACAAAGCATAGCATTCATGATATTTAATTTCAATTTTAATAGTAGGTTCTCACTCATCATAAAGTTTTCTAGGGATAGAAACTTCTAATTCAAGTTTTTCTTCATAAGATTGCATTAAAGCATCAACGATATGTTTGGTAAAAGCTTTATTTTGACTATAAGTATGAGGAGAATTTAACACGGATTGCAACAACGAAATACAATCTATTAAAGAAGAATTATCATAATTAAATTTTCTTGAGATCCAAAATAGTGGGTTCACTGCTATGTAAAGTTTTGACCTCTCCAATCCCACTTTTACCAATTTTTGCATCTAGATCTAAAAACTCTGAATCATTGGGACGCCTTTTAACTAAAGTTGACTCATCTCTAGTCCCATAATTATCAAGATTCATATTGCAAAACAAAGATTTAATAGGAGACACATCAATCACTTTTAGATCTTCATCATTATTATCATGAAAACTAGAAGAACACGCTTTTACAAAGCAATCTTTCTTAGCACACATTCTAGCGGTTCTTTCTTTGCACTCATCAATGGAAATTCGCATGGCTTTGAAAGACTCATTGATATCATGATTAGGTGGAATTGATCTAAGTTTCAAGGAATCAACATCAAGAAAATTCTATCCACGTTCCTAGCCAACTCATCAATCTTAGGCAATTTTTCTTCAAGCAAAACATTGAAATTCTTTTGAGAAATCATAAATTCTTTAACACTAATCTCAAAATCAGAGGGCATCTTATTAAAATTTCCATAAGAGTTGTTGTAGGAATTACCATAATTATTAGAGGAATTACTAGTGAACGACCTAGGATTAAAGTTTCCTCTATAAGCGTTGTTACCAAAATTGTCCCAACCAACAAAATTCACATCCATAGATTCATTGTTATTCTCAATCAAAGTAGACAAAGGCATATCATTAGGATCAATAGGAGCACTCTTATTAGCAAACAATTTCATAAGTTCATCCGTCTTTCCACTCAAAACATTAATCTCTTCTATCGCATGAACTTGTTTACTAGTAGATCTTTCGGTGTGCCATTGAGAAAATTAACCATGATATTATCTAGGAGATTAGTAGCTTCTCCTAAGGTTATTTCCATAAAGGTGCCTCCCGCGGCCGAATCTAAAAGATTTCTAGAAGCAAAATTCAATCTGGCATAAAAAATTTGTATGATCATCCATAAATTTAATCCATGTGTAGGGCAATTGCGAATCATTAATTTCATCCTCTCCCAAGATTGTGCAACATGTTCATGATCTAGTTGCTTAAAATTCATAATATCGTTTCTAAGAGAGATGATCTTAGTGGGAGGAAAATACTTAGAGATAAAAACATCTTTGCACTTATTCCATGAATCAATACTATTTTTAGGCAAAGACGAGAACCAAGTTTTAGCACGATCTCTAAGTGAAAACGGAAATAATTTCAATTTGACAATTTCATTATCCATGTCTTTCTTATTTTGCATATCACACAAATCAACAAAGTTGTTTAGATGAGTAGCGGCATCTTCACTAGGAAGGCCAGAAAATTGATCTTTCATGACAAGATTCAACAAAGCAACATTAATTTCACAAGATTCAACATCGGTAAGATGAGCAATCGGAGTGCTAAGAAAATCATTGTTATTGGTATTGGAAAAGTCACACAATTTAGTATTATCTTGAGCCAACGTGACAAGCAATCCAACACACAAGCACACAAGAGGCAAGCGAAAAAGAGGCGAACGGGAAAGAGAGGGCGAAAAAATGGCAAGGGTGAAGTGGGGGAGAGGAAAACGAGAGGCAAATGGCAAATAATGTAATGCAGGGGAGAAGATTTTGTGATGGGTACTTGGTATGTCTTGACTTGAGCGTAGACCTCCCCGGCAATGGCGCCAGAAATCCTTCTTGCTACCTCCTGAGCACTACGTTCGTTTTCCCTTGAAGAGGAAAGTGTGATGCAGCAAAGTAGCGTAAGTATTTTCCTTCAGTTTTTGAGAACCAAGGTATCAATCTAGTAGGAGGCTACACGCAAGTCCCTCGTACATACACAAAACAAACAAGAACCTCGCAACCAACGCGATAAAGGGGTTGCCAATCCCTTCATGGCCACTTGCGAAAGTAAGATCTGATAGAGATAATAATAATATAAATATTTTTGGTATTTTTATGATATAGATTGGAAAGTAAAGATTGCAAAATAAAATAGATCGGAAACTTATATGATGGAAAATAGACCCGGGGGCATAGGTTTCACTAGTGGCTTCTCTCAAGATAGCATAAGTATTACGGTGGGTGAACAAATTATTGTCGAGCAATTGATAGAAAAATGCATAGTTATGAGAATATCTAGGCATGATCATGTATATAGGCATCACGTCCGCGACAAGTAGACCGACTCCTGCCTACATCTACTACTATTACTCCACACATCGACCGCTATCCAGCATGCATCTAGAGTATTAAGTTCATAAGAACAGAGTAACGCATTAGGCAAGATGACATGATGTAGAGGGATAAACTCAAGCAATATGATATAAACCCCATCTTTTTATCCTCGATGGCAACAATACAATACGGGCCTTGCTACCCCTACTGTCACTGGGAAAGGACACTGCAAGATTGAGCCCAAAGCTAAGCACCTCTCCCATTGCAAGAAAGATCAATCTAGTAGGCCAAACCAAACTGATAAATCGAAGAGACTTGCAAAGATAACCAATCATACATAAAAGAATTCAGAGGAGATTCAAATATTTCTCATAGATAAACTTGATCATAAACCCACAATTCATCGGATCTCGACAAACACACCGCAAAAAGAGTTACATCGAATAGATCTCCAAGAAGATCGAGGAGAACATTGTATTGAGATTCAAAGAGAGAGAAGAAGCCATCTAGCTAATAACTATGGACCCAAAGGTCTGTGGTAAACTACTCATAACTCATCGGAGAGGCTATGGTGTTGATGTAGAAGCCCTCCATGAACGATTCCCCCTCCGGTGGAGCACCGGAAAAGGCTCCAAGATGGGATCTCCCGGGTATAGAAGGTTGCGGCGGTGGAAATTGGGTTTCGTGGTGCTCCTGGATTTTTCAGGGTATGTTGATATATATAGGCAAAAGAAATTGGTCAGGGGAGCCACGAGGGGCCCACGAGGATGGGGGCGCGCCCAGCCCCCTGGGGTGCGTCCTCCTGCCTCGTGGCTTCCTCGTTTGCTTCTTGACGTACACTCCAAGTCTCCTGGATTGCATTTGTTCCAAAATTAACTCTCCCGAAGGTTTCATTCCGTTTGGACACCGTTCGATATTCCTTTTCTGCGAAACACTGAAATAGGCAAAAAAACAACAATTTGGGTTGGGCCTTCGGTTAATAAGTTAGTCCCAAAAATGATATAAAAGTGTATAGTAAAGCCCATAAACATCCAAAATGGGTAATATAATAGCATGGAACAATCAAAAATTATAGATACGTTGGAGACGTATCACGATGCTAGCTGGGCAAGAAGCATGTGATGTTCACCATCACCGATGGCAAAGATCAGAAGGAAGATGGACGGGGAAGGAACTAGGTTGCTCGGCCATGTCGACAAGAGATGACCTCGAGGACGTCCTCGATGTGGGCCCTCCGATGGTAGTAGTGATGGCCAAGAGAAGGATGGATCTTCGGAACCAAGGAGACCATGGCGTAGAACCAAGGGAAAAAAGGCATGCATCTCGCTTGTCGCCCGTAGATCTCCAACTTGGAGACGACCTCACATGGTGTCGGTCCCTCTCTCACGTGATCACAAATATGAAAAGTACCCTATCAAGTGTGATCCCGCAGTTATGAAAGCTATGATGGTATCACCGCCCCCGTTGCCTTCCTATTGGAGTTCTTGCAAGCGGTACAAGTCTTGGGAGGAGATACCTATGAGGCTATTTCATGGTAAACATATTGCCCACCTCCTTGCAAGCCAATGCCCTTGCATGAAGGAGAAACCTGCCTTCTCAGTCCATAGACTGCGGGAATACCTTCGTGAACCTCTTCATCGAAAGATTCTCCATGACACAGGGCGAAAACCAAATAAAACGATACTTCAAACTCATCCGGGTGGCGGAAGACAAAAGCTTCGAGGCTTCCTTCGCTGATTCAAGCTACAATGGAACAATGGGTCATAGTACCTATAAAAGTGAGGTAATCAACATGTTCATAGTTGCGGTATGTAATGACAGATGCATTTCCACTCTGTATGAAGGCAACCCAGCCACTGTTAAAAACACAACATCTATCGAAGAGGCCAATACGTAGAAAGCCAAGGAGAGCAAAGGGATAAAATCCAAGCAGCCTCAAACCCATGAAAGAGAACCAGTAGAGGTAGCAAAGGGATGACTAATGTCATGACTAAAAGCGATGAGTTTGAACAGCAGGGCAAACCACACGAGCAACAAAAGATGTGACCAAAGAAATGCTAACTGCTAGACAGGAAGTCCAAATTCTTGGTTTCATAAGACAAGCACACTTCCCACAACTAGTGTGAGTTGCACATACTGGGATCACATTACAAAGCCTAGTGTTGAATTGTCACAAAATATAAGGAGGTGGAAGCTGAGATCAAGAGCCACCCGACAATAAGCGGCAGCCCCCCAATGTGATGAACCAAATGAACCACCTATGGGCAGGATCAGGAACCTACATGTCGCATGCTGAGTCTAAGAGGGTTGCGAGGGAAGTCGTCTCATCCGACAACTCGAGCTGCAATCGTAGAATTTGCGAGGAAGACTACCCACCTGAGTACTTGCACCCAGGACAATCCCTCTGTTCATTTCGAAAATCATAGGGAGTACACGAGTCCACTGAATTTTAATTGACATTGGCAGGTCCATTAGCATGATATCCCTAACGACACTAGAGCATATGCAAATTTCCGATGTAGAAATAGGACAAGACTCCCGAGAATTTGATGGACTGTTCTCGGGAATGTTAGAGATACTGCTAGGGCATATTGCCCTTATCATTGTCCCTGAATAAGAGGAAAACTTTAGAAGAGAGCTATGCACTTTTGAGATCATCAACTTTGACATAGTCTACAACGTCGTGAAAGGACGACTGCACCTCACGTTGTTCATGATGATACCCATCTACACGTACATGATGCTGAAGTTGTCAGTACCACATGGCGCCATCATAGTGAAAGGTTCACTCAAACATGTGATTGAATGCGGTCGCCTAAACTACGAGATGACCACAACTTTGTAAGTATACATATCGAGGGGAACCCTTGAAGCCTTCCAACATATACTCCCAGACCACCAAGGATGCGAAGGAGGTCCACACCACAAACAACCATGGAGGAGTGTGTCTCCAATGGGAGAAAAACTGAGACTTCGGTGACACAACTTGCCAAGCAACCGAGGGAGTCAAATCAATATTAGACGTACCTAAGTCAACTTACGAACAACATGCAGTTAGAATGACTACCATCATGAATTCCTGATGGCTTAACTTAGGTCGTTAGATATATCTTCCCTGTTCCCAATGACTTAAATAGGCACAAAATTTGAAAATCATTGTGTGTGTTTGAACATATGACTGGTTTTAATATTTTTTTCCTCAAAAGTGTGATTTTCCTATTTGGGGAAGCTACTGATAGAGAGAAAACTTATATAGATAGAGATATACCTATGCGAAGGGGGTTCTGCCTATGAAATATTTGGGTATCCCACTAAACAAAATTAGGATTATAAACAAAATTGGAAGTATTCTGAAGAAAACTTTAAAAGAGATATGCATGTTGGCAAGTAATATGTTGAATATTGCTAGTAGGATTGCTCTGGTGTGGTCTTATCTTAGTAATATTCCTATGTTTATGGTGTCTTTCCATCCCATCCAAGTAGGGGCAAAAAAAGATTTGACTAGTTCAGAGCTTGAATCACTTGGTAAGGAGATAAAGACAAAAATAAATATCACTTAGTTTGCTGGGCTGAGGTCTTTCAACCTAAAAAAGCAATTGGGGGGGGGGCTTGGTATTATTATCTTGTATTTGCTGGACAAAGATCTCCTTGCCAATTGGCTATAGAAACCGGAAATTGAAGAAGGTCTTTGGCAATCTATGCTTTAAAAATAGGCATTTCAAGAATGATTGTCTCTCTAAGGTAAAACGTAAGGTGGGAGACACCCGATTTTGGGCCGAACTCCTATCTGTGAAGGACTTTTTCTCCAAATATGTTAAGAACATGGGTGATGGTAGAAATATTAGATTTTTGGGAAGAAAGGTGGGTGGTTTACAAACCACTGAATCAATGTTACCATAGATTGTATGATCTCTGCTTTACTAAGAACATTAAATTGGGTGATTTGGTAGAGAAAGGTTGGGATCATTCCACTTTTAGGAGAACCCTTGAGGGGTTATACACTGATTCAATGGAAAAAGGATATGATATTGAACTGAAAGAGGAGAAAGACTCTTTGGTTCGGCCTCTTACTATTGATGGTAAATATACTATCAAGTCATTTTATTATCAACTCAGTCTTAACAATTTATAGTTTCCCTTGAAGTTTCTTTGGAAGTTTAAATTCCCTCCAAAGACCAAGGTATTTATTTGGGTCATTGTGCGCAACAGTGTGCTTCCAAAGAACTTGCTAAAATGGGTGGACTAGGAGTTCCAAATGTGTATTATGTGGTGTAGATGAGATTGTTGACCACTTATTTCTTCACCGCTCTATAGCAAAATTCATATATAGTCTTCTACAGTGCACTTTCAATTTAAATTCAATCCCAACGGATATTAAATGTCTTTTTTCCACTTGGCTTCCTCGGTTTGGGAAGGATGAAAAATATGAAACTTGTGTGGGTATATCTGAAGGAAATATGCCCTGAGGCAATAATAAAGTTGTTATTTTATATTTCCTTATTTCATGATAAATGTTTATTATTCATACTAGAATTGTATTAACCAAAAACTTGATACATGTGTGGATACATAGACAAAACACCGTGTCCCTAGTAAGCCTCTGCTAGACTAGCTCGTTAATCAAAGATGGTTATCCTAGACATGTGTTATCATTTGATGAACGAGATCACATCATTAGGAGAATTATGTGATGGACAAGACGCATCCGTTAGCTTACATAATGATCGTTTAGTTTTATTGCTATTTCTTTCTTCATGTCAAATACATATTCCTTCGACTATGAGATTATGCAACTCCCGGATACCGGAGGAACACCTTGTGTGCTATCAAATGTCACAACGTAACTGGGTGATTATAAAGATGCTCTACAGGTATCTCCGAAGGTGTTTGTTGGGTTGGCATAGATCAAGATTAGGATTTGTCACTCCGAGTATCGGAGAGGTATCTATGGGCCCTCTCGGTAATACACATCATAAGAAGCCTTGCAAGCAAAGTGACTAATGAGTTAGTTGCATGATGATGTATTACGGAACGATTAAAGAGACTTACCGGTAACGAGATTGAACTAGGTATGAAGATACCAACGATTGAATCTCAAGCAAGTAACATACCGATGGACAAAGGAAATTACGTATATTGTCATAACGGTTCGAACGATAAAGATCTTCGCAGAATATGTAGGAGCCAATATGGGAATCCATGTTCCTCTTTTTTGTTATTAATTACGTATGTTGTCATAACGGTTCGAACGATAAAGATCTTCGTAGAATATGTAGGAGCCAATATGGGAATCCATGTTCCTCTTTTTTGTTATTGACGAGAGAAGTGTCTCAGTCATGTCTACGTAGTTCTCGAACCCATAGGGTCCGCACGCTTAACGTTCGATGACGATACTATAATATATAAGTAATGTGATTTGGTGATCGAATGTTGTTCAGAGTCCCGGATGAGATCATGGACATGACGAGGAGTCTCGAAATGGTCGAGAGGTAAAGATTGATATATAGGACGATGGTATTCGGACACCAGAAGTGTTCCGGAGGGTACCGGGTACATGTCTGGTCACCGGATGGGGTTTCGTGCACCCCCGACAAATGATATGGGCCTTATGGGCCAAGAGGGGAAACACACCAGCCACAAGGGGCTAGCGCCCCCCCATATGGACCGACCTAGGAGGAGAAGGAAAGAGGGGAAGGGAAAGGAAAGAGTGGAGTAAGATTCCCCCTTCCTTCCCTCACCTCGTCTCCTTCCTTCCCCCTCCGAATAAATATGGCAGGGGGGCGCCACTTGGGAGGAGCCCAAGTAGGACTCAGCTGTCACGCCGAATATGCGACCCTATCCTAAAGGAACTCGAAGGTCCCACCAAGGATAGAAGTGCATATTGGAGACGCTTTTGCAAGGTGGATATCATTACATCATACCATTACATAATAGTTGGGGATACATACAAGAGGCAGACAATGCCACATGAATACAACAACATCATACATAGGGCAACATCCGACTACGGATGAAACACAAACAGAAACTCAAACGACATCCACCCTGCTAGCCCAGGCTGCCGACCAGGAACCTATCCCCTGAATGAAGAAGAAGTAGAAGAAGAACTCCAAGACAAGCAAACATCGCTCTCACGTCAGATCATCGCATTACCTGCACCTGCAACTGTTGTTGTAGTAATCTGTGAGTCACGAGGACTCAGCAATCCCATTACCATGGGTATCAAGACTAGCAAAGCTTAATGGGTATGGAAATGGATAAGTGGTGAGGTTGCATCAAGCGACTAAGCAATGTTTGGTGGCTAACTTACGAGTACAAGAATAAGATGAGAAGCTACACAAACGGTCATAAACTAGTAATGATCAAGAAGTGGTCCTGAACTACTTACGTTCAAACATAACCCCACCGTGTTCTCTTCTCGACCCACTCGAAAAGAGACCATCACGGTTACACACGTGGTTGGGTATTTTAATTCGAATCTGGTGTCAAGTTCTCTACAACCGGATATTAACAAGTTCGCATCTACCACATAACCGCGGGCACAGCTCTTGAAAATTTATACCTGTTGGGGAACGTTGCAGAAAATTAAAAAATTTCCTACGGTTTCACCAAGATCCATCTATGAGTTCATCTAAGCAACGAGTCATGGGAGAGAGTTTGCATCTACATACCACTTGTAGATCGCGTGCGGAAGCTTGCAAGGTGATTATCGGTGTCAAAACCGGCGGATCTCGGGTAGGGGGTCCCGAACTGTGCGTCTAGGCGGATGGTAACAAGAGACGAGGGACACAATGTTTTTACCCAGGTTCGGGCCCTCTCGATGGAGGTAAAACCCTACGTCCTGCTTGATTAATATTGATGATATGGGTAGTACAAGAGTAGATCTACCACGAGATCAAGGAGGCTAAACCCTAGAAGCTAGCCTATGGTATGATTGTTGAGATGTATGTTGTCCTACGGACTAAAGCCCTCCGGTTTATATAGACACCGGAGAGGCTAGGGTTACACAAAGTCGGTTACAATGGTAGGAGATGCACATATCCGTATTGCCAAGCTTGCCTTCCACGCAAGGAAAGTACCTTCCGGACACAAGCCGGAGTCTTCAATCTTCCATCTTCGTAGTCTGGGTGTCCGGCGGATATTGATAGTCCGGCTGTCCGGACACCCCCTAGTCCAGGACTCCCTCAGTAGCCCCCGAACCAGGCTTCAATGAAGATAAGTCCAGCGTGCTTGTAGTCTTCGGCGTTGCAAGGCGGGTTCTCCCTTCAAATCCCATGTACCTGCCGGATAGTGTCCGGCTTCATCTTGAACGCTGTGCTCCTCGGCTTCTACGCCAAATTATGGCCCTCTTCCACGCGTCGCACGAATGCGAAAAGCCAGGGTGTCTTTTACATTTTCCCCCTAATTGTGCGAGTCATCCGCCTATAAAAGAGGCAAGGATCCAGATCCAAACCGCACCGTCTTCCTCCCGCGTATACTCCATCGAAGCGCCTCTGACCTAGAAATCCATTCCACCATGGATCGTCAACGCGGCTCTTCCTCACGCGCTCCCAGCCCATCGCCAGGGAATTGGAGGAGGTGCTCTATTTCGCACAATGAGCTAGTGAAGCTCCAAACGGAGGGGTTTCTTCCTCCGACCTTCATGGTCCCAGTCCGAGCCGGACTGGTTACTTATCAAGGTGGGAGGCAGGCGGAGGACACTCCAAGCGCTAACAAGGGGGAGCGAGTGTGCTTCGTCCCCTATCTGATAAGGGGGCTCGGATTTCCAATACATCCGTTCCTCCGCGGGCTCCTAAAGTTCTACGGACTCCAGCTCCACCACCTCACGCCCGCCTCCATGCTGCATATCGCGGGGTATGTAGCTCTCTGCGAGCTATTCCTGGGCATCGAGCTCCATTTCGCATTGTGGAAGAGGCTGTTTTGCCTCGTACCCCGTTCTCACCAGGGGTCCATATATCAAGTGGGCGGCGCCGAAATATGGCGCATCGCCGGGACCGGATACCTATCCGGCACTCCCAGGAAGGCGTCCGAAGACTGGCCCTCGGAGTGGTTTTATATAGTAGGCGCTCCGTTGCCCGACCCAGTCTGGATCGGCCTCCCAGAGTTTGATGCTGCTCCCTTGAAGAAACGCCTCAGCTGGCGCCCGCGGAGCCCCCGTTTGGAGGAAGACAAGAGCGTCCATTACTTGATGGGCCGGATAAGATTAATGGCTCATTCCGGCTTGACCATGATTGGAGTCATGGCAACGTGCATCAAGCGGGGGGGTGCAGCCGCTGCAATACAGAGGCCACCCCATGTGGGATTTCAACAGGGAAGACAACGCCACCCGGCACGGCCGCAAAGGGCCGGGTTCGACCGAGGATCTGGTGAAGATCCTGTCCGGCCTGTACAAGGGGGAGAAGGAGGACTTCCTTCGCCCGAACCCTTTGGATGGGTTTTCCATGATCAACCCTAGAGGATGGGTAAGCGAACACCTCGAAGGGTTCCACCTGTGCTTTCGAAGTTTAAGCTTCTTACATTATGTCTTCGGCGCAGGGTCTACGCCGGACTGTGGAGGACATGGTGAGTCCTGCTCCACAACCCGAGGATCCAGAAGGATCCCTGGGTCCGGCCTCCGAAGAGGATCCGGACATCGAGGTGGAGCTGATCGACGGGGTGTATCACCAGCTTAGCATAGACAATGCTTTGGTCGCCATTACGGCGGACTACCCCGGGCTAAGTTCGGCTTCCCAGGTGACCACAACCGAAGTCCGGACACCGTCATCTTATCCTTGCCTAATTTTGACCTTCGCGAATGATGGTATTTTGCAGGAAGCGCCCTTACGGCGGGAAGCCGAGCCTGCGGCGGCCGACCTACAGAGGTCAGTCTGAACTAGCAGGAGGAAAAGGAGCGCCGTGCGGACAGAAACGTCACCGCAGAGGTATAGCTCGTGTTTGAACTTTTAGAGCAACGTTCCGAGGAAACGTCTAAGTGCTCATGATCTTTGTAGGAGAAAGAGCGCTCGCCGGACTGCGAGCGCAGGAATTGCCGATCCGACCAACACCAGCCAGGCTCAGGCGCCGGTGGAGGGAGAGGCAAGCGCAAGACGCGAACCGGATCCTGCTCCAACGGAGGATACCGACAGACTGTCCGCCACCAAGTCTGAGGTGGAGAGCGCTATGAATCATAGGCGCCGCCGGACAGTATTTCAAGAAGTGTGCTTTTCCCCTGAGGCATTGGATGCATTTAACGCAGGGGACGCGCATCTCCGTGCTGCTCAAAATGGTTTTACCAGAGCCACGGAGCAGTATGTGAAAGACATACGGGTAAGGGAATTTTAATGGTTGTATATACGAGTAGCCCCCGAGACTTAAATTAGTTATGCTAACTGATTTAAGGATCATTTGAAATTTCAGGCACTTAACAAGAAGAATGCCCGGCTGTCTCGGGAGCTGCAAGATTGCAAGGCTCAACTTGAGGCCGCACTTGCTGCCGCAGGAGGAGACGGAAAGACCCCTCCTGGTAACACATTTGTATAAATTAATATAAGCGCTGTGCGGCGTGCGCGCGAGTCTGATAAGAATGTTGCAGGTACCGCCGGACAAGATCCGGACAGGCAAACATTGCTGCGGCAGCTAAAGGCTGGCGAGAGTGTGCTGAATAGGGTTCAGCGGGAAAGGAACAACCTCCAAGATGCCAACGCCAAGCTCGGAGAAGAGCTGAAAGGCGCATAGGCCGAGCTGTCCGGCTCCGTCAAGGAGAATCAACGACTTCGTCACGGCATATATAGTAAGTGCTCGAGCGAACTCTTTTGAAAAGAAGAGTTCGGCGAGGAAGTAATCTGACATGATATGTCTTGTAGGTATACTCACAGGTCGTCCTGCAGAGGAGATGCCCATATCAATGGGTGATCAACTTCCCAAACTGTTGCAGCTACTCGAACGAGTTCGGCAGGCAATGAGCGGCGTCGTTCAGGCTTTATGGCCAGCCCTCACCATACCCGAGGGCCTCGGGGAGCTTGCGGAGAAGCTGCAAGGGGTGCGGCAGCGCTTCCGGTTGTGGAAGATATCGGCTTGCCGTCAAGGTGCCAGGGAGGCCTGGGCCATGGTGAAGACGTGGTACAAGAAGGTGGACCCCAACCACATGGCCGAAGTTGGACCGGTGGGGCCCGATGGGAAGGAGATCCCTGTGAGTTTAGTGTACAACCAAGTAGAGTTGGCTGCTAAGTTTTCCCAACGGGACTGTAAACTAGACAGCCTGTTAGACGGGATTGAGGAGGAATACAATCAATAAATTTGACAATGTATGTTATCCTTTAAAATGACATGTGAAATGCCTTCTAGCGGATTGTAGATCGTTTGTCTTTGCCGACCTTTTAAGCCGACCTCGGGACCCTAGAGTCCGGAGTGTGTCCGAATACCTTTTTGGTTAAGAAACAACCATGGTATGCATGGAGACCAGGAGTAGGGGTCATTAGTGCTTTATCAGACAAGTGCCCAACTAGTTATGTTATATTACATGGTTAGTAAGAAACATCTTCCAGGGAGAATAGTTCCGTTAAGGGTTCCTTTCGCTGGGGAGGCATGCCATAAAGTGCATGTCCGGACTGCAAAGAGAGCAGTGAAACATCTGGGGGCAGATAGATAAATAAGCGAAAAGTCATCTTTTAAATCACCGACCGAATATTCCCTTAAGGACGCTAGCTTTCGGCTTCACCCAGTCTGAGGTACACATCCGGCTGACCCGGCAGTAACAATCGCAGAGGTGCTCCCTTTACCTCCTAGCCGAACAATCGGGAACGTAGGGGTAAGCACAGGAGCCAGGCAACCCAGCTTGGCCAAAACTTAAGTCATATCGATGCATATAATGGCGATTAAAAGGGACATGTGGAAGCTTGACACATGTGTTGGGTATGAAACCCGTATAGTTGAGCTTCTGTAAAAGAAGCCCCCAGGAATAATGAGTGCGGATGGCACGTCATGCGTATTCAAAGAACGCGAAAATGGGCCCCGAAGGGCTTTTTAGTTAAAAAGATAAAAAGAGAAACAAAAGACAGCCGAAGTATAAAAGGTTGGACGGGGGAAGGGGATGAACTCTTAGTCCGGCGCTATGCATAGAATCGTCGAAGTCGGGCTGCGTTCCATGGGTTCGGCTCGAGTCGGTTGTCCGACGCATTTCGTAGATGGTATGCTCCGCCGGTCAATACTTGATCAATAATGAAGGGGCCTTCCCATCGGGCTTAAGCTTGTCCTTTTTCTTGTCCGGCAGGCGTAGAACTAGTTCGCCAACGTTGTAAGTCTTGGCCCGTACTTCTCTGCTTTGATATCTTCGGGCCTGCTGCTGATAGAATGCGGAACGAGCCTTCGCGATGTCGCGTTCTTCCTCCAACGTGTCCAAGCTATCCTGCCGATCCAGCTCGGCTTCTCTTTCCTCATACATGCGCACTCGAGGTGAGTCATGAATAATGTCGCAGGGCAAGACTGCCTCTGCGCCGTATACCATAAAGAATGGTGTGAATTCGGTGGTACGGTTAGGCATTGTCCGCAGCCCCCAGAGTACGGAGTCGAGCTCCTCGACCCATTGGGTGTCGGATTTAGTGAGTGAACTCACTAGTCTGGGTTTAATGCCGCTCATTATTAGACCATTTGCTCTTTCCACTTGACCGTTGGTTTGAGGGTGATAGACTGACGCATAGTCGAGCTTGATGCCCATATTTTTGCACCATGACTTAACCTTGTCGGCCGTGAAATTCGTGCTGTTGTCGGTGATGATGCTGTGGGGGACTCCGTAGCGGTGTACCACCTCTGATATAAAGTCTATCACTGGTCCGGACTCTGCCGTTTTGACCGGTTTGGCCTCTATCCATTTGGTGAACTTATCCACCATGACAAATAGGTACTTTTTCTTGTGGGTTCCCCCTTTAAGGGGTCTAACATGTCAAGCCCCTGCACCATGAACGGCGGGTAATGGGTATGGTTTTGAGGGTGGTGGGTGGCATATGGCTCTGATTAGCAAAGAGCTGACAACCAACGCATCGCTGGACCAAGTCCTGTGCGTCTGCCCGAGCCGTCGGCCAATAGAATCCTATACGGAATGCCTTTCCTACCAGGGCCCGGGCTGCTACGTGGTGTCCGCCTAGCCCGGCATGAATTTCAGCCAGGAGGTTTCGCCCCTCTTCTTCGGAGATACACCTTTGAAGGTCTCCGGTAGTACTTTTCTTATAAAGTTCTCCCTCATGGACCTTGTAGGCCTTCGATCGCCGCACTATGCAGCGGGCCTCATTTTGGTCTTCGGGAAGTTCCTGCCTAAGTAAGTAGGTTAGGAAAGGTTCTGTCCATGCAGCGATTACTGCCATTATGTCGTGGGCGGAGGGTGTTATGTCATCTGCCGAATCACTGATTGGTGCGGTTTTCTCCGGTTTGTCGCTGCCGGGCTCCTCTTCCCATAGTACGGATGGCTTGAAAAGCCGTTCCAGGAAGATATTTGGAGGGACAGCATCACGTTTCGCACCGATGCGTGCCAGGATGTCGGCCGCTTAGTTATTATCTCGGGCTATGTGATGGAATTCGAGTCCTTCAAACCGGTGACATTTTAGGACAGCGTTACGATATGCTGCCATTTTCGGATCCTTGGCGCCGAAATCTCCGTTTATTTGGGATATTGCGAGGTTTGAGTCCCGTGCACCTCTAGGTGTTGGATGCCCATGGAGACCGCCATCCGGAGACCATGTAATAGGGCCTCGATTCGCTGCATTGTTGGAGTCCGTGTACATTATTTGAAGTACATCTTGGACTATATCTCCGGTGGGGACGTCGACGACGCCTTGACCCCGATCCGCCAACATTTTGGAGCCGTCGAAGTGCATAGTCCAATTGGAGTATGCGCCGTACTCTTTAGGGAGTTCGGCTTCAGTCCATTCGGCGATGAAGTCAGCCAAGACTTGTGACTTTATGGCTCGTCGAGGTTTGTAAGTGATGTCGAATGGTAAGAGCTCAATTGCCCATTTTGCGATCCTGCCCGTTGCATTGCGGTTATTTATAATGTCATTGAGTGGCACTTCTGAGGCCACTGTTATCGAACACTCTTGAAAGTAGTGCTGAAGCTTCCGAGACGCCATGAACACCGCATATGCTATCTTCTGATAGTGCGGGTAACGGGATTTGCAGGGGGTTAACACAGTGGATACATAATACACTGGTTTTTGAAGAGGGTATTTATGCCCTTCTGTCGCTCGTTCGACGACGAGGACCGCGCTAACAACTTGTTGCGTTGCTGCGATGTATAACAACATTGGTTCGCCCAGGGTGGGCGCAGCCAGGACCGGATTTGTTGCCAGTATGGCCTTTATTTCTTCGAGTCCGGCAGTGGCGGCATCCGTCCACTCGAAGTGTTCGGTGCGCCTTAGGAGGCGATAGAGGGGCAACGCCTTTTCTCCTAAACGGGAGATGAAGCGGCTTAAAGCTGCCACGCATCCTGTTAATTTTTGTATTTGCTTGAGGTCTTTTGGAATACCCAACTGTGACAGAGCCCGGATTGTGGCCGGATTTGCTTCAATTCCTCTACCGGATACGATGAAGCCCAACAGCTTTCCGGCTGGTACGCCGAAAACGCATTTTTCCGGATTCAACTTGATGTCATATGCTCTGAGGTTGTCGAATGTGAGCCTCAAATTGTCTACTAAAGTTTCGACGTGTTTTGTTTTGACGACTACGTCGTCTACGTATGCCTCGACTGTTTTGCCGATCTGGGTGGCCAGACATGTTTGAATCATGCGCTGATATGTTGCGCCGGCATTTTTGAGTCCGAAGGGCATCGTGTTGAAGCAGAATGGTCCATATGGAGTGATGAATGCCGTTGCGGCTTGATCTGCTTCCACCATCTTGATTTGATGATAGCCAGAGTATGCGTCCAGGAAGCACAATGAATCGTGCCCTGCTGTGGCATCGATAATTTGATCGATGCGGGGGAGAGGGAAGGGATCATTTGGGCAGGCCTTATTGAGGTCTTTAAAGTCGACACAGAGGCGCCAGGATTTATCCTTCTTTGGTACCATCACCAGATTTGCTAGCCAGTCCGGATGTTTGATATATCTAATGAATCCGGCTTCCAATAACTTGGCTAGCTCTTCTCCCATTGCCTGTCTTTTGGGCTCGGAAAATCGTCGAAGAGCCTGTTTGGTCGGCTTAAATCCTTTAGGATGTTTAGGCTGTGTTACGCCAACTGCGAGGATTCGGGCATGTCCGAGGGATGCCTGGCGAAGATATCCCAATTTTCCCGAAGGAATTCGCGTAGTGCGGCGTCAACTTCGGGGTTCAACTGTGCCCCGATGGAGGCCGTCTTTGTTGGGTCCGTTGGGTGGACCTGAAATTTTATTATCTCATCTGCTGGTTTGAAGGAAGTGGACTTGGATCTTTTATCAAGTATCACATCGTCCCTGTTCACCATAGAGCACAGCGCGGTGAGTTCCTCTGCCGCTAAGGCTTCGGATAGTGCCTCGAGGGCTAGTGCGGCTGTCTTATTTTCGGTGCAGAGTGCTATGTCCAGATCACTAGCGAGAGTGATTACCCCGCTGGGCCCAGGCATTTTGAGCTTCATGTACCCGTAATGGGGTATTGCTTGAAAGATTGTGAATGCCTCTCGTCCTAATATGGCGTGATAGCCACTGCTGAACGGGGCCACCTGGAACGTGACCTCTTCGGATCTATAATTGTCCGGAGAGCCGAACACCACATCGAGTGTGATTTTTCCGGTGCAGTGGCGCTTCCTGGCTAGGGATTATTCCTCTAAAGGTTGTGCTGCTTCGCTCAATACGGCTCCAATCAATTTCCATTTTTCGCAGAGTTTCCTCGTAAATGAGGTTTAGTCCGCTGCCGCCATCCATGAGGACTTTTGTCAGTCGAAAGCCGTCCACTATGGGACTGAGTACCAGTGCGGCTAGGGCTCTGGTTGTTCGAGACGTGGGCTCGTCGCTGGCATTGAATGTAATAGCTATGTCACTCCACGGATTTGCTGTTGCTACTTGGTAGACTTCGGCGAGTTCGCGGACTGTTCGTTTTCGCATATTATTTGATGCGAAAGTCTCGAAGACTGACGATATTGTGCTGGTATTGTTGGAGTGGTTTTCCGGAGCTAGAAGCTCTTCGCCACTTTTGGCCACCTGCCGTAGTATCCAACATGTTCGAAGGCTATGTGTTGGGACGGCTCCCTCTGTACTATGAAGCTTACAGGGTCCATTGAGCCATCCCTCCAGTACGGTTCCGTTTCCCTTATTGGGTTTTTGTTTTTTGGTTTTTGCATCCGGGGCCTGATTGTAAGGCGCCCTTTTACTGCGGACTGGGTTTGGGGCCGGATTATCCCAAAATTGATTTTCGGTTTTCCAGAAACTCTCCATCGCACAGTACTTTCGTACAATGGATGCCAGATCGGTGAAGCGCGTAATTTTGCGACGATCAATGGCGTTTAGTATTCCCTTGTCCGTGCAGTTATTGCAGAAGATTGATATTGCGTTTTCCTCTCGGCAGTTGTAACGCCCTCGATGCGGCTATATCTCCCACGTGTCGAAGCACGACTTAGAGGCATAACCGCATTGAAAGCAATGTCGCAAGTGAGGTAATCTTCACACAACCCATGTTATACATAAGGGAAAGAGATACATAGTTGGCTTACAATCGCCACTTCACACAAATACATGAATAAAGCATTACATCATCCAGATACAATCAAGGTCCGTCTAAGGAACCAAAATAAAAGAAGAACCCCAAATGCGACAAAGGTCCCCGATCGACCCCAACTGGGCTCCACTACTGATCAACTAGAACGAAACAACACAAAGGGCAAGATCTTCATCGAGCTCCTCCTTGAGCTTGATTGCGTCACCTACTCGGTAACATAGGCACCTGCAAACTGGTTTTGGAAGTATCTGGTGAGCCACGAGGACTCAGCAATCCCATTACCATGGGTATACGGACTAGCTAAGCTTAATGGGAAAGGAAGGGGTAAAGTGGTGAGGTTGCAGCAGCGACTAAGCAAGTATGGTGGCTAACATACGCAAATGAGAGCGAGAAGAGAAACAAGCGGAACGGTCGTGAAGCTAGCAATGATCAAGAGGTGATCCTGAACACCTACTTACGTCAGGCATAACCCAGAAACCGTGTTCACTTCCCGGACTGCGCCGAGAAGAGACCATCACGGCTACACACACGGTTGATGCGTTTTAATTCGGATCAAGTGTCAAGTTATCTACAACCGGACATTATATAATTCCCATCTGCCACATAACCGCGGGCACGGCTTTCGAAAGTTTATACCCTATAGGGGTGTCCCAACTTAGCCCATGACAAGCTCTCGCGATCAACGAAGGAATAGACCTTCACCCAGGAAGACCCGATCAGTCTCGGAATCCCGGTACATCAAGACATTTCGACAATGGTAAAACAAGACCAGCAAAGCCGCCCGATGCGCCGACAATCCCGATAGGAGCTGCACATATCTCGTTCTCGTGGCAACTTTGGATAGGTCAGCCCACGAGTAAAACCAGCCCTCGAGTTGCCCCGAGGTGGCCCTGATCTGCCGGTTCGGACCAACACTTAGACAAGCACCGCCCGGGGGCTAAAATAAAGATGACCCTTGGGTTGGCCGACCCAAGGGAAGGGTATAGGTGGTGGTGAGGCAAATGGTAAAACCAAGGTTGGGCCTCTTTGGACAAGTTTTATTCAAAGCGAATCGTCAGGGGGTCCCATAAATCACCCGACCGTGTTAGGAACGCAAAATCCGGGAACATAACACCGGTATGACGGAAACTAGGGCGGCAAGAGTGGAACAAAACACCAGGCATAAGGCCGAGCCTTCCAACCTTTACCAAGTATATAGATGAATTAATAAAATAAGAGATATTGTGATATCCCAACCAAAATCCTGTCCACCATGGAGAAATCTTCACACAACCCCTGCAGCTAGCAACGCTATAAGAGGGGCCGAGCAAAGCGGTAACATAGCCAAACAATGGTTGCTAGGAATGGTCTCAAAGGTTAGAGGTTCATGGCAATATGGGAGGCTTGACAAACAGGCAATGGGTAGCGCAGCATAGCGATAGAACGAAGCAACTAGCATAGCAATGATAGTAGTGAGATCCAGGGTAGCGGTCATCTTGCCTGAAATCCCGCAAGGAAGAAGAACGAGTCCATGAAGAAGACAAACGGACGAAGTCGAACGGATCCTCACAACTCCAGAACAAAACCGAAGCTAACGAGAGAAGCAAACCGGAAAGAAACAAACAACATGGTAAACACACAAGCATAATCATGGCATGATGCACAATCAAGTATGATGCATGTCCGGTTTAATGAGGCATGGCATGGCAAAGTGCAACAAACAATTACTACAAGTTAAGTGGAGCTCAATATGCAACGAGTTGCATATTGACAAAACACCACATCAATTATTTAGTTTAATCTCATTATAAGCTAGTCAATAATATTAAATG
Organism: Aegilops speltoides; assembly: GCA_021437245.1. Lineage (NCBI taxonomy): Eukaryota > Viridiplantae > Streptophyta > Magnoliopsida > Poales > Poaceae > Aegilops > Aegilops speltoides. The sequence goes on from CM038142.1 coordinate 409,634,079, forward strand.
TTGTTAAACATGGCAAGGGGTGAAACATAAGTTAACTAACTATTTAGGCAAATTTAAATGAGGCCGGAACAACAAACAACAATTCCGGAAAATCCTCATATGCAAATTATGAATTTGGTACTGTTCTGCCCTAAAACATATTTTAAAGTTGTTAAACAGGAAAATAAAGTGCACCATGTTAAACTAGGCATTTTTCCACCCCATTTACATATAAAGAACATTTAATACCGAGTTACGGTTATTTAGTTATGAATTAAATCATTTTAGCATGCTATTTAAGCAAATTTAAACAAACTGCATTTTAAACATTTTAAACATGGATGAAAGTGGCATATTATGAAACTAGATGAAAAACTAGTCATTTTACATATATAAATTATTTACAAAAGATGCATGGTTTGTGAGTAATTAAATGCATGAGTGCAAGGGGTTTTTCTGTAAAACAGTAATTCACCGGATAATGTTAAAATCGCAGTAGCAGGAAAAAAAACAGAACGGGCTGAAACTAGCTGGCCCGTTAGTGCCTGAGGAATGGATCTGGGGCTGCTCACCCAGGCCTTGGCCCGGTCGGAAGCAGAGGAGGCTGGTCTTTGGGCCTTGCTGTTGGGCTAGGGCGCTGGGCTCTTTGGGCTCGAGGCAGCTGCCCAGCGCCGAGGCGCGGTCAACGGGCACCGGGAGGGAGCGGCTCCTCTGCTCGCTCCCGCAAGGGCATGGCGGCGGCGGCAGGGGTCCTTTGGCGCGCGGCGGTGCGATGCAGGCGGGTCGAGGACAGGCGGGAGGCCAGGGAACGGCGCACGAGGGTCGGATCCGGCGGATCCGGTCGGCTCCGGGCTGGATCCGGCCGGAGGAGGCACGGCGGCGACTCGAAGAGCTCCGGCAGAGGCGGAGCTTGACGACCTACAACGGGGCGGCGCACCTGCAGGGGAGAACGAGCTCAGGCGGGGCGAGGAGAGATAGAGGAAGAGAGGTGGCGAGGGACGGCGCGACCTGGGAGGTCGCCCGGCGAGGGGCGGCGCGGCGGCGGCGGGCCGGGCTGTCGGCGACGGTGGCGCATCCCGCGCCGGGCGCAGGAGGCGAAGCGCCGACGGGCGGCGGCGTGGAGCAGGCCTCGGCCAGATCGGGCCCAGCGGCTGGCTGCGGGCTCGGGAGGGCTGGCGCGGTGGGAGGCTGCTGGGGGACGACGTGGCGCCTTCCGGTTGGCCGGGGCGACGTCTCAGGTAGCGGTGCGGCGATTGGCGGCGCGCCAAGTGGCGAAGGGGGAGCGCACCGGTGCTGAAAACGAGGAGGGAGCGGCGGCTGGCTGCGGGAATAGAGGAGGGGGTAGGTAGGAGGCCAAAAATGGAGAGAGGGGTCTATATATAGGAAAAGAGGCTAGGGTTGGGGGTTTTGGGGGCTTTTCGGAGCGTACGATCGCCATCGAACGGCTCCGGAGCGGAGAGGGACTATGAGAGGGGTTGGTGGGCTGTGTAGATGGGCTAGGCTAAGAGGAGAGAAGAGAAGGCAGCCCGGCAACGGTTTTCGGAGACCGAAAACACCCGACGAATATACCGACTATATCGCGGTTATATATTTAAGGGTTGGGCAGTCAAACGAACTCCAAATGCGACGAAACTTGGCAGGCGGCCTGTCTACACTATAATAAGACCGCACGACAAGTTGCAACCCATTCCGAGAACATTTTTATGCCACTTATAAAAATAATATTTCGAAGGTGCCGCGGGCGCGTGCGAGTGTGAAAGGGCTCGAACGACAACGGAGAGAAGCGACGGAACCCGAACGGATGCAAGTTTTGAAAAACATGCAGATGAAATGCAAATGATGACGTGATGCAATGCAAATGATGCAACAAACAAAACAAATCCCATGACGAAACTCGGAGTAGCTGGAAGTCTTCTGGAGCGTCGGTCTCGGGGCGTTACAACACTCCACCACTACGAGAGGATCTCGTCCCGAGATCTAGAATGGCACCGGAGGGAAAAGGAAGAGGAAGATAAGAGGTAAAACTAAGTTGCTTCTTTGACCAATGAGTGAAACCAAAGAACCTTGAGAGGTTGAACAAATTGAAATAAACAAAACAACGGAGATGAGCAAAGTTGAAAACACTCCGTTAGAACAGAGGAACAAGGGAACATTACGAGAACTTGAAGGTTGCAAAGACATGAATCAAAAGTTTAATGGACAAGATAGAATTCGAAACCACTCCGGTTAAAACAAGATGAGAGAGGAAGAATGATATAATTTGGGCAGCACTCCGGCTGTAAATGGAAGGAATTGAACATGAACTTGACAAGATGAGAGGATACATGATGAAATCAACAACACACTGCCTCCGGAACTGTTGAAAGAATGGCACAATGGGTAAGAAGGATTTCAGACAGCACTCAGGTTGAAAAGAGTGGCAAAACTTGATAACATGAAAGAACTTGAATTAGAACACAACACTTCGGTTAAATGGATAAGCAAGAAAATAACATGATCTTGAGAAAACGAGATGATGGGTCAACGAGAGCAACATCACAATGCCTCCGGAAGAAAGAATAGAAGATAGATCATTGGAATAATAGAATGTAGAAGAAAACAACATGTACTACCTCAAATGAATTTGAGAGAGCATCTTTAAAAAGAAGGATTGAACGGAGTTGTTGGAAAACCACCAACGAAACGAAAAGAATAAGCTTGTAGTGGGCTTATGGAAACATCTCAAAATTATGAGGTGACAAACGGCCACTAACGGAAATAATTGATTGCTTGAGATTAACGAAGAGATGAAAACTGCTTTCGCCGAGAGGATAGGAGAAAACTTGGATCATTGATAAGCACCACAAAAAGCAACAACCCTTAAGGAAAGGCTTTAGGTGAAATATGACGCAAGATAACTCCAACAAAGGGATTGATGGATTTAATATACCTCATTCTTGACAACATATGAATCATTAAACATGAATGGAAATTGTCAAGAGTGACATAACACCATCTCAAAAGATAAGATAGAAGGAATTGCACTTTGGAATGCAAGACGGAGAATACTTGAGCTCCTCAAAACAAAACATGTGTTGAGCACCATGTTTATTTTAGAGTATAGCTTGGCGGATCATAACTCCGAGAGAAAACTTGAAGAACAATTGAACAATGAAAGAGTCCTAGACGAACCACCATGTAGAGCCTCCATGAAGAACTCCGGTAATAAAAAGATGATAAAAAGAAAGAGAAGTTGAAAACACAAGGTGAAGCCTTGCAATGATTTAGATGGATCTCCGTGATAATTAGAGCTTGGAACTCCGGGAAAAAAGAGAAGATGAAACAAATGAAACCGAGAATTTGATATGATGACCAACTCCGGAAAGAAAGATGAATCACTTGTAAACAAGAATTTATTCATCATGAATAATCTCCGGAAGAAAATAATTGAATCACCTTGAGGAAATAAGAATAAGATTTATTATATGCTTATCCTTCATCAAATTAAATTGACGACAAGCAATGGATTTTGCATATTACTTATTCTCATAGAAAGGATTAAGAGGGATATAGCGTAAACTTAAGAAGGTCTTCAACGAACCACCGGTAGGATTGGAACAACAAATGAATTGATATGATGAACAAGGAAGAGAGATCTTGAAAGAACCACCGTAAGAATAGAAAATGATCGAAGTAGGGGTGCATCACCGGTAAGAATTAGCAAATGAACGAAGGTGCTTGAGACAAACTAGATACATGAGAACAAAGAGATCAAGAACTGATTAGAGGATATTCGATTGATGCACCGGTATGATTTGGAGAACGAGAGCTGAAAGCTTGAATGAATAATACTGAGATGATGGGCTTCAAAGAATGAAACTGAAAAGACTCCTAAAATGCTCCGGATGGGTGAAAAAAATTCTCACAATTCGAAAACAATTATAAGAAGATGGCATCAAGCTAGCCACATGAATCTTGAAGAGAATAGAGCAAGATTAAAGAGAAACTCTTCTTCGGTCTTCAAATGATGAGAATGACAACAAGAAACACCACCAAGAATTATTGAGGCACACCGGAAGAATCAAAAGCGAAGAGGTTGAGCCAACTATGAAAAGAATTTGAAAGATCTTGGAGAAAAGCATTTGACTGATGACAACTCATTCTTACGTCAAACTTGGAGAAGAATTTAGGATAGCTCGGGAAAATAGAAGAGTCGTAAGATCCTCGAAAAGACCTGTGGGTTAGGGCCCACTCAAAAGAACACCGGTGAAAAGATTTAAAAGAGATGTTGCACCGGTTGAATTAAATGACTTGAATGAGATACCAATCTCGAAAGAGCTTGAACGAATGCAGAGTGGAAACACGAATCTTCGAGATATCTTGAGCACTCCGGAATAACAAATAGCGAGAAGTAGAGTGATAATGAGGTGCATCGGCATGAGAAAGCATTAGAAATGAGGAAAGGAATATGATGAATATTGAAAGCTTGAATTGGATCCACCGGAGAAGAAACAACAATGAAGGATGATGAACTTGAAACTGTTGAGCATCTTCATGGGAAATCACCGGATAAGAATATTGAAAGAAAAGAAAGAAGAGACTTCACATGAATAAATGGATACTTGATTAAGAAATGTGTGTCCTTGAAGAAAAAGGGTGGGAGGGCGGGAAAACAAAGGCAACTTGGGACGGATGAAACAAACACCGTTGAGAGAACTTAGATTTGATCTTGCGGATGGGAAAAATGATGGGATCCACTTGAAGAGAAGCACACCGGTTGGAAAGGAGTTGACATGACAAAGTCAATGATCAAAAAGGATTAGTATTCACATAGCAATATGAGAACACCATTTAGGAAAGGTATGGATTCAACATTTGACATCGAAGCAACTCAAATACCACAATAAAACAAAACAAAGGATTGGCTTGCAGAATAAGCCGGAACAAACATATGATAGAGATTTACCCAATCCCATATCATGCATCTGTCGGAAAGATATTCTAGGAGGTACTTGAATTCCCACCTATAAAACTCCCGAAACTTTCTGGTTATGCAATCTGGTGTTGGGGATACAGGGGAAGCAATATATCTCACCCAAACTAACAATACCTACATCTAAGTTGTATCCATCTCACAACACATAACCAAGAAACCTTCGAAATCGTGTACCTCAACCTTGAAAAGCATCCGTTATCTGAGTCATGGCAATTCTCCGTACTCACCTCGAAGATTGGGTTAGCGGGGTTATCTCACCAACAACTGCATAAAAGAGATTTTCGATGTCGGCGTACTAAACTCAGGTATTCCAGAACTGCAACGATAAAATTATGACGACAACACCTCAGAGCTCAACTCCCCGGGACACCTCCACTAAAAAAAACCCTGCTGACGAGAGGCACCAAGACAATGTTGTCATCATAAAACCATCGGAACGATTCTAAGATACCCGCGTGATCCTAAAAAAAAATTTAGTGAAATTTGAGAAGAGAAGAGTCAAAACTCTACGTCAAGATACCTCACCAGAGCGACGAAGGGACTGAGGAGTAAAAAGAATTCCTAACTCTCCGATATATATAATCCTAAATGACTCAAAACATTTTTCTAGACACAACTCGGCCGCTAAAAACGATCAAGCAGTGGGGCTCCTAAGGTCGGGGAAGGCTCTGATACAACTTGTAACGCCCTCGATGCGGCTATATCTCCCACGTGTCGAAGCACGACTTAGAGGCATAACCGCATTGAAAGCAATGTCGCAAGTGAGGTAATCTTCACACAACCCATGTTATACATAAGGGAAAGAGATACATAGTTGGCTTACAATCGCCACTTCACACAAATACATGAATAAAGCATTACATCATCCGGATACAATCAAGGTCCGTCTACGGAACCAAAATAAAAGAAGAACCCCAAATGCGACAAAGGTCCCCGATCGACCCCAACTGGGCTCCACTCTCGATCAACTAGAGCGAAACAACACAAAGGGCAAGATCTTCATCGAGCTCCTCCTTGAGCTTGATTGCGTCACCTGCTCGGTAACATAGGCACCTGCAAACTGGTTTTGGAAGTATCTGGTGACCCACGAGGACTCAGCAATCGCATTACCATGGGTATCAAGACTAGCAAAGCTTAATGGGAAAGGAAGGGGTAAAGTGGTGAGGTTGCAGCAGCGACTAAGCAAGTATGGTGGCTAACATACGCGAATGAGAGCAAGAAGAGAAACAAGCAGAACGGTCGTGAAGCTAGCAATGATCAAGAGGTGATCCTGAACACCTACTTACGTCAGACATAACCTAGAAACCGTGTTCACTTCCCGGACTCCGCCGAGAAGAGACCATCACGGCTACACACACGGTTGATGTGTTTTAATTCGGATCAAGTGTCAAGTTATCTACAACCGGACATTATATAATTCCCATCTGCCACATAACCGCGGGCACGGCTCTCGAAAGTTTATACCCTGCAGGGGTGTCCCAACTTAGCCCATGACAAGCTCTCGCGATCAACGAAGGAATAGACCTTCACCCAGGAAGACCCGATCAGTCTCGGAATCCGGTACATCAAGACATTTCGATAATGGTAAAACAAGACCAGCAAAGCCGCCCGACTCGCCGACAATCCCGATAGGAGCTGCACATATCTCGTTCTCGTGGCAACACCGGATAGGTCACCACGAGTAAAACCAGCCCTCGAGTTGCCCAAGGTGGCCCATGATCTGCCCGGTTCGGACCAACACTTAGACAAGCACCGCCCGGGGGCTAAAATAAAGATGACCCTTGGGTTGGCCGACCCAAGGGAAGGGTATAGGTGGTGGTGAGGCAAATGGTAAAACCAAGGTTGGGCCTTCTTTGGACAAGTTTTATTCAAAGCGAACTATCGGGGGTCCCATAAATCACCCGACCGCGTTAGGAACATAAAATCCGGGAACATAACACCGGTATGACGGAAACTAGGGCGGCAAGAGTGGAACAAAACACCAGGTATAAGGCCGAGCCTTCCACCCTTTACCAAGTATATAGATGCATTAATAAAATAAGAGATATTGTGATATCCCAACCAAAATCCTGTCCACCATGGAGAAATTTTCACACAACCCCTGCAGCTAGCAACGCTATAAGAGGGGCTGAGCAAAGCGGTAACATAGCCAAACAATGGTTTGCTAGGAATGGTGTCAAAGGTTAGAGGTTCATGGCAATATGGGAGGCTTGACAAACAGGTAATGGGTAGCGCAGCATAGCGATAGAACGAAGCAACTAGCATAGCAATGATAGTAATGAGATCCAGGGTAGCGGTCATCTTGCCTGAAATCCCGCAAGGAAGAAGAACGAGTCCATGAAGAAGACAAACGGACGAAGTCGAACGGATCCTCACAACTCCGGAACAAAACCGAAGCTAACGAGAGAAGCAAACCGGAAAGAAACAAACAACATGGTAAACACACAAGCATAATCATGGCATGATGCACAATCAAGTATGATGCATGTCCGGTTTAATGAGGCATGGCATGGCAAAGTGCAACAAACAATTACTACAAGTTAAGTGGAGCTCAATATGCAACGAGTTGCATATTGACAAAACACCACATCAATTATTTAGTTTAATCTCGTTATAAGCTAGTCAACAATATTAAATGTTGTTAAACAGGGCAAGGGGTGAAACATAAGTTAACTAACTATTTAGGCAAATTTAAATGAGGCCGGAACAACAAACAACAATTCCGGAAAATCCTCATATGCAAATCATGAATTTGGTACTGTTCTGCCCTAAAACATATTTTAAAGTTGTTAAACAGGAAAATAAAGTGCACCATATTAAACTAGGAATTTTTCCACCCCATTTACATATAAAGAACATTTAATTCCGAGTTACGGTTATTTAGTTATGAATTAAATCATTTTAGCATGCTATTTAAGCAAATTTAAACAAACTGCATTTTAAACATTTTAAACATGGATGAAAGTGGCATATTATGAAACTAGATGAAAAACTAGTCATTTTACAAATATAAATTATTTACAAAAGATGCATGGTTTGTGAGTAATTAAATGCATGAGTGCAAGGGGTTTTTCTGTAAAACAGTAATTCACCGGATAATGTTAAAATCGCAGTAGCAGGAAAAAAAATAGAACGGGCTGAAACTAGCTGGCCCGTTAGTGCACAGGGGAATGGATCTGGGGGCTGCTCACCCTGGGCCTTGGCCCGGTCGGAAGCAGAGGAGACCTTGCGCTGGGCCTTGCTATCTTTGAGGTTGGGGCCATTGGGGGGCTTTGGCTCGAGGCCGCCGCCCAGCGTTGGAGGCGCGATCAACGGCACTGGAGCGAAGCGGCTCCTCTGCCGCTCCTGCTAGGGCATGGCGGCGGCAGAGGTCCCTGGCGCGGGCGGCGTGATGGTGCAGGTCGGATCCGGCGGATCCGGTCGGCTCAGGCTGGATCCGCCGAGGAGGCACGGCGGCGACTCGAAGAGCTCCGGCAGCGGCGGAGCTTGACGACTTAGGATGGCGGGGTGGCGCACCTGCAGGGGAGAACGAGCTCAGGCGGGGCGAGGAGAGATAGAGGAAGAGAGGTGGCGAGGGACGGCGCGACCTGGGAGGTCGCCGCGGAGGGGCAAAATCGCGGCGGCGGGGCCGTGTCGGCGACGGTGGCGATCCCGCGTCGGGCGCAGGAGGCGAAGCGCCGAGGGGCGGTAGCGTGGAGCGGGCCTCGCCCAGATCGGGCCCAGGCGGGCGGCTGCGGGCTCGAGGAGAACTGGCGGTGGGAGGCTGCTTTGGGGACGACGTGGCGCCTTCCGGTTGCCGGGCGACGTCTCGTGGTGGCGGCGATTGGCGGTGCACCAAGTGGCGAAGGGGGAGCGCACCGGCGCTGAAAACGAGGAGGGAGCGGCGGCTGGCTGCGGGAATAGAGGAGGGGGTAGGTAGGAGGCCAAAAATGGAGAGAGGGGTCTATATATAGGAAAAGAGGCTAGGGTTGGGGGGTTTGGGGGCTTTTTGAGCGTACGATCGCCATCGAACGGCTCCGAGCGGAGAGGGACTATGAGAGGGGTTGGTGGGCTGTGTAGATGGGCTAGGCTAAGAGGAGAGAAGAGAAGGCAGCCAGCAGCGGTTTTCGGAGACCGAAAACACCCGATTTAATATACCGACTATATCGCGGTTATATATTTAAGGGTTGGGCATCAAACGAACTCCAAATGCGATTTAAACTTGGCAGGCGGCCTGTCTACACTATAATAAGACCGCACGACAAGTTGCAACCCATTCCGAGAACATTTTATGCCACTTATAAAAATAATATTTGAAGGTGCATGGTAGCGCTTGAGTGTGAAAGGGCTCGGAATGGACAACGGAGAGAAGCGACGGAACCCGAACGGATGCAAGTTTTGAAAAACATGCAGATGAAATGCAAATGATGACGTGATGCAATGCAAATGATGCATCAAACAAAACAAATCACATGACGAAACTCGGAGTAGCTGGAAGTCTTCTGGAGCGTCGGTCTCGGGGCGTTACAGCAGTCCTTTATCCTGTCCATGACCAGGAGGAATCTGGCCCAGTAGTGATGTACTATTTCAGTGGGCTCTTGCCGTATTAGAGATAGATCGCATATGTCTGGGCGGGTGGGTGGAACAAAATCCGGATCCCTGCCCATCTTGAGGCTCAAAGGCCAAGGAGTTTCCAAATTCGGAAATTTGGCTTGCTGGACGCAATCCAGCGAGTCCGGGGCGATGCATGACTTTAAGTTCAATGCTCGATTGATGTCCGTCCCTCCGCGGGGATCCGGCATGGAGGGTTCGGGAATCCGGACATGAATTGTCTTCAACATTGGCAAAGAGTTGCCGTATTGTTCCTCCACCACAGAGACGTGGTGGGTGGCCTGGGGAGAGTTGATCTCTCTCAGATCGGTTTTAAGCCCAATCTGTTATAGTCCGTAGCGACTCCCAAAAGGCGGCGATCACGATCCAAGAGCTCATTAATGAGATGAGAGCTCGATTGATCTAACTGCTCGGCAGCTTTAGGGCTGACGCGAAGATAGCTTCCGATGACTTGAGAAGTCATTGCTTGCCGTGGTTCTAAGTCCGACAAGAGAAGTAGGGGTAGGTAAGGGAGGCGATGTCCTAGCTATGGAGTAGTTGTGAAGACAAGTGATGTACGAAGTTCAGGCCCTTCTGAGGAAGTAACAGCCCCACGCCCCTCGAGCCCCGAGGCGGTCGAGTGGATTATGGATATGAGTATTACAAGAATGCGAACCCCTCTACCGTGGAGGAGGGTGGCTTATATAGAGTGCGCCAGACCCCAGCTAGCCCACGATTGGAGAGGTTAAAGTACATTAAGTGCGGGCGCATCGTAACGCCTCATAAAGTGTCTTAACTATCATTAAGTCTATTCAATAGCAAGCCGTTGTGCTGCGGAGTGCCTTCGACCTTACGGTGGTCGAGTGAGTCTTCATGGTCGAGTGAGTCTTCCATGGTCAAGTCCTTCCATCGGTCAGTGGGTTCCTCTTTGGTCGATTGGAAGATGATCTCTTCGAGAGTGTCCTTGGTAGGACGTTTAGGTCAGGCCTATGACCCTACCCTAGGTATATGAAACCATCATTAGCCCCGAATGGATTGAGGCTTGAGTGAAGGAGGAGTTGACGTTGTTTCCGATTGTCTTTTGCGATCTTGGCTACGTGTTGTCTTGGATCAAGATCTTCCTATTGATAACAAGCAACTTTTCTTCATCGACTTGATCCATTCTTGTTCTTTGGTCGAGTGACCTTCTTTTACTTTGCTATTCCCGAGCGACGGATCGAGGAAATCTCGGCTGACAGACCGATCGTCTCTCGCGGATCTCGCGGATACGAAATTTGGGGAACGCGCGAAGCGGAACGGATCTGCGGCGTTCGGATGGGACATAACAGAACGCTCGATTTCGCGCCGCTTTTTCCGCCACGTATCGTCGCAGCGCAACTGTTCGGGATATGATTGGATTGTTCGGGTCCACTGTCATCCACTCGGAAGGATGCTATAAATGCAACTCGCAGGGCTTCGCACGATACCTGCCTTTCTTCCTCCGCTCTCTTCGCCTCCGCCCTCCATAATCTGCTGCTCCTGCTACCTCCTCTCCTGCGCATTCCGCCGGCCACCATGGGTAAAGAGAAGACGGCGGTGTTGGAGCGCGCAAAGAAGGTGTCGGCGGAGAAGGCATCGGCGCCGAGAGGCGAAGGGAGATCTACCGACATGGCGGTTCCTCGTCGAGATCCAACTTGCGAAGGGCTGGGTCCAGGAGATTGGATCCATCGACCATCGAGGAGAAGGATCTCCTCGACATGGCCAACGACGGGTTGATCCCCATGGTGCCGCGAGGCTTCACGCCGAGAATGGCAGCCTCACCGTAAGAGGGTGAGTGCGTGCTTCTGGCCACCCATGTCGACCGAGGTTTTTCGCTGCCGCCGAGTGTCTTCTTTCGGGGTTTTCTGAATTTCTTCGGAGCCCAGCTCCACCATTTTACTCCAAACTCCATCGCATATCTTGCCGCGTTTGTGTCTATGTGCGAAAACTTCCTGGGCTGTCGACCGCACTGGGGTTTGTTCAAGTATATCTTCACATGTCGCTCTCAGACTGTGAAGAAAGCGAGCCCTGGTGACGAGAAGACCCAAGTAGTTCAGATGTGTGGTGGCTTAGGGGTCCAGTTGAGGAACAAAAGCACCTTCCCAGCTATGTCTTTTCCCGAGTCGGTCAGGGGCTGGCAGTCGACCTGGTTCTATTGCCGGAACGAGACGACGCCGGGACAGTCGACTGGTCTTCCTGCATTCACCATGAGTCGAGTGAATAGACCCTCCTCCCTGAAGGTGGTTCCAGAGGAGAGAGCTGAGGTGAATATGTTGATGGATCGCGTGGTGCAGCTGGTTCGGGATGGCGTGGATGGCATGGACCTCTTGGAGGTTTTTCTTTGAGGCGAATCCAGCCTCTTCAGCCCGAGCCATCAGATGTGGCTGTATCATGGCACCGAAGACGAGACTCGCGTCCACCCGGAGGCAGTCGACGATGCCATAGTGGAAAGATGGATGGCTGCGATCACCGGGAACAAGGACAACCCTCGCGGATCCCGGAGGATTTCCCCACTTGATCACAACAGCGTTCCAGAAAAGGTACATTTGCTCTGTTTTCCATTGTACATCCGTCGAGTGTGTTTCTGTGACTTGGTCGATGAACTCGCTTTGATATTTCCGTGCTCTTACCGAGCTATACTCAATGCCCAATGGCGCCAGACTCCGATTGAGGAGGGGGAAGCGGCGAGTAGAGCCAGGAAGAGTGGGATTCAGACGCTGCGACGATGGCGACGCGGCGATGATGATGACGAGGATGATGATGACGAGGATGAAGAAGAGGAGGTTGCACCACCGCTGCCGTAAAGGCGGTCAAAACTTGTGCACAACCCTTCGATCAACGCGTAGGAGTTGCGATCGCCGCATGATCGACCAAATGCCCTCGGACCGCTTCTCCGGTGCCGACCGAGAAGGCGCCAAGCGATCGAAGGTAGCTCCGTTGAAGCCAACCAAACTTTTGCCAAAATGAAAGTGACCATCCCCACCACATCGGGGTAAACAAATCACCTAAGTCTTCTTGTTCGTACAAATTTCGTCTCGTTGATACTTGAACTGGTCAACTTATTCTTTGGAACTTCAGTCTGCGACTTCGAAACCTCGTGCAAGGTGAGGATCATGAGATGGAGGACGCGGCGACTTCAAATCCCGGTACTGCAACTTTAAATCTTGTTCTTGGTCGACTGATGCATAATTTCTGACTTTGACTTTTTCCTGAAGTTCCAACCAATGACATTATCACCCTCCCCGACGATGATGATGAGGATGAGGAACCATTGAGGACTAGGAGGAACAGGAAGGCATCTACTGGCCAAGCAGCCCAAGGTGTGATGGCGCCCGAGACCATTGCGACGGAAGGGGAGGTCGGCACTCGACACACCGTGTCGTTCATGGTGCCGCTGACGAGTGCTCGACCCACTTCGCCGAGTCTTTGGGCAGCCTACGATCTTCGCCACGCACCACGCCCCGGAGGACCAGGCTAGTGCTGCTAAGGAGGCGATCCGTCAAGCGAGGATCATGATGTAGCGGTGAAGATCGTTCGATGCGAGCCAAGCAGCTTCTGACGCTTGACTCCGCCCTTGAGCAATGTTCAGTCGATCGACCACCGCCTGCTCATAGGGATATGTTATCAAAACTTTTCTTTCTGGAATTCATAGTAGTCACCCACTGGGTGTGTTGGTAAAAACTCCGTGTTAGCGGGGGCACGCTGAGTGCACCCGCTGGGTGTAGTCCCCAAGGCTAAGGTCGACTGCTGGCAGTCGGTCTTAGGCTTTATAAGTAAATACTGATCGTCACTCGAATGGAACGAATGGGTTTCTGAGATCAGTGGGGGCACGCTGAGTGCACCCACTGGGTGTAGTCCCGAGGCGTGGTCGATCACCGCGATTGATTACGATCTCAAGAAGTTTCGATCGATTGGTCGACTCTCTTTTTTTTTTGGTCGATCGTCGATCGTGTCTTAAATAAGACCGGTGGGGCACGCTGAGTGCACCCACTGGGTGTAGTCCCCGAGACTACGGTCGAATGCTTGCATTCGACTGTAGTCTTAGAAACGCATCATTTTTCTTTATTCACTCGGAAGTGGATCATCTCTGATATTTTTGCAATTGACTCTTCGTAGAAATCCTGCGATCTTGCGGCACGCTATACTGAACTGGAGCAGAAGCATATTCAGCTCGAGTTGGACTTGAAGCTAGTGCAGGAGAATCTGACGAAGGCAAAGGAGGAGACCAAAGGTATGTTTGGTGAGATTTCGACGACTCTTTTCTCCCCTCATTTGCTTCAAACCTGACTTTGCTGTAATTTTCAGGCAAGGTGAAGGAGGCCCAGAGGAAGAAAGAGCTTGAGCTGTCTGAGAAGATCAAGCTCGCTGATGAAAAGCTGGCCTCAGTCACCAAGCTCGAACAGGACAACACCAATCTGAAGGCTGCTCTGGCCATTGCCACCAAGGATGTTGAACGACTGAAGGCTGACAAGACTACTCTGACTGAGAAGATCAACCAGATGGCTGGGAAGAAGAACGAGCTGGAAGGCTTCTTGGGTGCTCTTGCTAAAAAATTGTTCCTTATGCTTGAAGGTAATCTTCTTCACTCGACCAATTCTCCCAACTGTTATGTTCCCATTCGACTGTTTTCTTAATTCCGGATTTTGTCTTTGCAGAGTTACGCCGCACTTCGAAGAAGAAACCAGCCACCGAGACGAACCTTGACCTCGTCAACTCTCCGTGAATGATGAAACTGCCATGAACATCTTCCGACTGGAGTCTCGTGTTGCTGCCGTCGTGGATTATCTCGCAAGACTGAAGGTTGCTACATCCCGCATCGACTCGACGCTCTGGCCCAGGGAAACACTCCAAAATGACCTCGAGTCGTTGGTGACTCGACTGAACGCTGTCCCTGACCGAGTGCAAGAGTGGAAGAAGTCTTCAGCTCGATGTGGCGCGGATGTTGCCTTGTGTCTGGCTCGAGTCCATTGCAAGGATGCCCGAGAGGATAAGCTGGCGGCTCTCCGAGTGGCCAACACCAAAAAGCACGACTTGTGGCCTTCATGGAGACTTTCATTGCTGCTGCCACGGCGGATTGCGAGACGGGATTGACCTTGACGAATTCGTTGCTCCATCCAGCCCTCCACAGGAGGGGTAAAAAACTTTCCTTGACCTTAAATTTGCCTCGGTATGCCGAGTGGAGTTGTAACCGATAAAACCTTAACAGGCTTAGCGCCTGAGCACTCTCGGTTCTCTTAGGTATCGACCTAAATTTGGATTGGATGTTTTGAATATGATTGCTTTTGGCTTGAATTGCTCCTTTGCAGGTTAACAGCAAGATGCCCACTGCAGTCGACTTATTCCTTAGGCGAGCACTGGGCTGCAGCTAAGATCCCGAGTGAGAGGTTTGCTCTTCACTCGGTAGGATTTCTTTTACCTTAGGCGAGCACTGGGCTGCAGCTAAGCCCCCGAGTGAGAGGTTTGCTCTTCACTCGGTAGGATTTCTTTTACCTTAGGCAAGCACTGGGCTGCAGCTAAGCCCCCGAGTGAGAGGTTTGCTCTTCACTCGGTAGGATTTCTTTTACCTTAGGCGAGCACTGGGCTGCAGCTAAGCCCCCGAGTGAGAGGTTTGCTCTTCACTCGGTAGGATTTCTTTTACCTTAGGCGAGCACTGGGCTGCAGCTAAGCCCCCGAGTGAGAGGTTTGCTCTCCACTCGGTAGGATTTCTTATACCTTAGGCGAGCACTGGGCTGCAGCTAAGCCCCCGAGTGAGAGGTTTGCTCTTCACTCGGTAGGATTTCCGTTGTATTTGTGTCGAAGCTCGAAGGAGAGAGTAGCAGTCGACCTGCACCTCGTCTTCCTTGCTAGCGCACATCATACTTATGGTGTAGCTCGGTGGAGAGGGTCGCAGTCGACCTGCACCTCGTCCTTCTTGCGGGTACATATTGCACTTATGGTGTAGCTCGGAGGAGAGAGTCGCAGTCGACCTGCACCTCGTCCTCCTTGCGGGTACACATTATACTTAGGCGAGTCCTTGGACTGCAGCTAAGCCTCTAAGTGGAAGTCTGGCTTACCACTCAAGAGGATTTTTAATAACTTAGGCGAGCACTGGCTGCAGCTAAGCCCCAGTGGAAGTCGGCTTGCCACTCGATAGGGTTTCTTATATCTTAGGCGTAGTCTTGGATCAGCTAAGCCCCGAGTGGAAGTCGGCTTGCCACTCAAGAGGATTTCTTGGTTACTTAGGCGAAAACGGATTCGCGGCTAAGCCTCCGAGTGGAAGTCCGGCTTACCACTCGGTAGGATTTGTACAAACTTAAGCGAAAACGGATTCGCGACTAAGCCACCCACCGGGGAAATTTTACGGGACAAAAATAAAAAGTGACAAAATTATGAAGGAACTATGACACTATTATTTGAAGCCCATGAAACTAAGTATTTTATTACAGCTCTTCCGAGTGAAAAACTTTAAGTATAAAACGGGCGGAGCAGATCCGCGTTCCAAGCTCGGGGCTCTTCGATATTGTGCTCGACGTTATAGAGACGATACGCCCCATTGTGGAGAACCTTTGTGACGATGAAGGGCCCTTCCCAGGAAGGGGCGAGCTTATGTTGCTTCTGCTGATCCACTCGAAGGACCAGATGTCCTTCCTGGAAGGCTCGACCTCTCACATTTCTGGCGTACAGGCGACGCAAGTCTTGCTGGTAAATGGTCGAGCGGATCAGAGCCATTTCCCTTTCCTCTTCTAAGAGGTCGACTGCATCCTGACGCGCTTGCTCAGCTTCTGCTTCATTGTAAAGTTCAATTCGGGGAGCATTGTGAAGGAGATCACTTTCGGTAAGACCGCTTCGCTCCATAGACCAAGAAGAAAGGAGTTCTCCCGGTCGACCGATTAGGCGAGTCCGCAAACCCCAAAAGCATGAAGGAAGTTCGTCGACCCAAGCTCCGGCCGCATGCTTGAGATCTCGCATCAATCGGGCTTCGCACCTTGAGGATTAATCCGTTGGCTTGTTACGCTTGTCCGCTCGACCGTGGATGAGCGGATAGGCGTAGTCGACTCGTGTGCCTTGGGAGTTGCGAAATCCTTGAATTCTTCCGAGTCAAAATTCGACCCATTATGCGTGATAATCCGTGCGGGACTCCATATCTCGAACGCCAACCCTCGACAAAGGAAACAGCGAGTACCAAAGCATCAAGTTTTTGATTGGTTTAGCTTCAATCCACTTGGTGAACTTGTCATTCGCCACAAGTACATCGTGAAACCGCTCCGACCTGTTCGCAAGGGACCGATCATGTCCAACCCCATACCGAAAGGCAGGACGAGTGGAATGGTCTTCAAGGTCGACGCAGCTTGTGTGACATATTGGAGTAGAACGGCATCCTTCGACTTGTCCACTATTTCTTTCGCCATCTCATTTGCTCTTGGCCAAGAAAATCCGGCTCGGTATGCTTTGGCTACAATGGTCCGAGAGGACGCATGGTGACCACAGGTCCCGAGTGGATGTCATTGAGTATGACTCGACCTTCTTACGGCGTTATGCATTTTGTCCGACTCCGTCGGGCTTTCTATCTAACTGCCCATTGATAACGAGTAAAGGCTTTGGATCGACGGACGATCTGCCGAGCCTCTTCTTCATCCTCTGGGAGTTCTTTTCTCAGAATATACGCGATTATGGGATCGTCCAATCGGGAGTGACCACTAACACTTCCATGACTAAGTCGACCACTGCTGGGACCTCAACCTCAGTCGAGTCTGTGGCACTCTTGGGTTGTGGAGCTTCCTCTGTGAAGGGATCTTCTTTAACTGACGGAGTGTGTATATGTTCCAAAAACACACCACTCGGAATGGCTTCTCTTTTGGACCCTATCTTCGCCAGATCATCTGCTGCTTGATTTTTCAATCGGGGGATGTGATGGAGTTCCAACCCCTCGAACTTCTTTTCCGGCTTCCTCTTTGCATTGCAGTATCCATCATATTTGGGCTTCACGCCCCACTCTTTCATCACTTGATTGACCACTAGATCTGAGTCGCCATAGACCATCGGCGACGGACGCCGAGTGAGATGGCCATGCATAATCCATATAAGAGGGCCTCGTACTCTGCCTCATTGTTGGAGGAATCAAAGTGAATCTGGAGCACATATTTAAGCTTATCTCCTCCTGGGGAAACTAGAACAACCCCAAACACCGTAACCATTCAGTATCTTGGAGCCGTCGAAGAACATGGTCCAATGCTCCGAGTGAACTTGATCGGTTGTTGTTGTTCAATCCACTCGGCAAGGAAATCCGCTATAGCACAGGACTTAATGGCTTTCTTTGCCTCGAATTTGATATCAAGGGAAGAAGTTCAATCGCCCATTTTGCCACTCGACCGGTTGCGTCTCTGTTGTGCGGGATCTCGATAAAGGAGCGTCGGCGACGATCGTGATAGAATGATCGGAGAAATAGTGAGCAACCTTCTTTGTGGTCATGTATATACCATACACAAGCTTCGATAATGAGGATATCTCTCGCTTGGATGGAGTCAAGACTTGGACAAATAATATACCGGCGCTGAACTTTGAAGGACTTTCCTTCCTCTTCCCGCCGATCAGAAGTAAGCAAGATCTTGACAACTTGTCCGATTGGCTGCGATGTAAAGCAACAGAGGCTCTTTGCTGATTGGAGTAGCAAGCACCGGCTGGGTGGAGAGCGAGCTTTTAGCTCGGCAAGCGCTGCGTCAGCCTCGAGTCCACTCGAATTTGTCGACCTTCTTCATCGATCGGTAAAGAGGTAATGCCTTTTCACCGAGTCGTGAGATGAATCGACTTAAAGCGCCAAGCATCCAAGAAGCTTCGGGCGTCGTGCACTCGCGCAGGCGTTTCATTCGGAGAATAGTGCCGATCTTCTCGGGTTAGCGTCGATTCCTCGTTCGAAGCGAAAACCGAGTAATTTTCCACGGGAACTCCGAATGTGCACTTTTACGGATTGAGCTTGATATCGCACTTCCGAGGTTGGCAAATGTTTGGCGAGGTCGCAAGCAGGTCGAACCTTTTTGCGACTTAACGACGATATCATCCATATACGCTTCCACATTCCGGTGATTTGAGTGAGAAGACACGAATCATTCGCATAAATGTGGCTCCGGCATTCTTGAGGCGAATGGCATGGTGATATAGCGAAGCACCCGAATGGAGTGATGAAAGCTGTTTTATTTCATCGGGTCCATCTGACGGATCTGATGATACCCGGAATATGCATCTAGAAAAGACAATCTCTCACACCCCGCGGTCGAGTCAACAATTTGATCTATGCGGGGGAGAGGAAAATGATCCTTCGGGCTGAAGGGGAACGTAGTAATTTCAAAAATTTTCCTACGCACACGCAAGATCATGGTGATGTATAGCAACGAGAGGGGAGAGTGTTGTCCACATACCCTTGTAGACCCGAAGCGGAAGCGATCACAACGTAGAGGAAGTAGTCATACGTTCTCCTCGCGATCCGACCGATCCCGGCGCCGTTACTCCGACGCCCCCGAGTTCTTGACACACGTACAGCTCGATGACGTCCCTCGTACTCCGATCCAGCCGAGTGTCGAGGGAGAGTTCCGTCAGCACGACGGCGTGGTGACGATCTTGATGTTTCACGGCGCAGAGGCTTCGCCTAAGCATGACAGTATAACCGAGGTGGAATATGGTGGAGGGGGGCACCGCACACGGCTAAGGAACGATCTAAAGATCAACTTGTGTGTTCCAAGGTGCCCCCCTGCCCCCGTATATAAAGGAGCAAGGGGGGAGGGGGCCGGCGGCCAAGGGTGGCGCGCCAAGGGAGTCCTACTCCCTCTGGGAGTAGGATTCCCCCCAATCCTAGTTGGACTAGGATTCCCGGAGGGGGGAAAGAGAGAGAGGGGGGCCGGCCCCTTCTCCTAGTCCTAGTAGGACTAGGGAAGGGGGGGAGGCGCGCGCCCACCTAGGGCTGGCCCCTTCTCCTTTCCACTAAGGCCCATCGAGGCCCATTTACCTCCCGGGGGGTTCCGGTAACCTCCGGTACTCGATAAATTCCGTTTTTACCGAACCATTCGAACTCCAAACATAGGCTTCCAATATATCAATCTTTATGTCTCGACCATTCCGAGACTCCTCGTCATGTCCGTGATCACATCCGGGACTCGAACTCCTTGGTACATCAAAATACATAAACTCATAATAAGCGCCATCGAAACCTTAAGCGTGCGGACCCTACGGTTCGAGAACAATGTAGACATGACCTAGAACTATTCACGGTCAATAACCAACAGCGGGACCTGGATGCCCATATTGGTTCCTACATATTCTACGAAGATCTTTGTCGGTCAGACCGCATAACAACATACGTTGTTCCCTTTGTCATCGGTATGTTACTTGCCCGAGATTCGATCGTCGGTATCCAATACCTAGTTCAATCTCGTTACCGCAAGTCTCTTTACTCGTTAAGTAATACATCATCTCACAACTAACTCATTAGTTGTAGTGCTTGCAAGGCTTAAGTGATGTGCATTACCGAGAGGGCCCAGAGATACCTCTCCAGACAATCGGAGTGACAAAACCTAATCTCAAATCGCCAACCCAACATTTGCCTTTGGAGACACTGTAGTACTCCTTTATAATCACCCGATTACGTTGTGACGTTTGGTAGCACCAAAGTGTTCCTCCGTAAACGGAGTTGCATAATCTCATAGTTACAGGAACATGTATATGTCATGGATAAAAGCGGTAGCAACATACTAAACGATCGTGTGCTAAGCTAAGGGAATGGGTCATGTCAATCAGATCATTCTACTAATGATGTGACCTTGTTAATCAAATAACAACTCCTTGTTCATGGTAGGAAACATAACCATCTTTGATTAACAAGCTAGTCTAGTAGAGGCATACTAGTGACATGTTGTTTTGTCTATGCATTCACACATGTATCATGTTTCGGTTAATACAATTCTAGCATGAATGATAAACATTTATCATGAAATAAGGAAATAAATAATAACTTTATTATTGCCTCTAGGGCATATTTCCTTGATCTCCCACTTGCACTAGAGTCAATAATCTAGATTACATAGTAATGATTCTAACACCCATGGAGTCTTGGTGCTGATCATGTTTTGCTCGTGGAAGAGGTTTAGTCAACGGTTCGCAACATTCAGATCCGTATGTATCTTGCAAATCTCTATGTCTCCCGTCTGGACTAAGTCCGGATGGAATTGAAGCGTCTCTTGATGTGCTTGGTCCTCTTGTGAAATCTGGATTCCTTTGCTAAGGCAATTGCTCCAAGATTGTCACGAAGATTTTCATTGACCCGATGCACTAGGTATGACACCTAGATCGGATATGAACTCCTTCATCCGCACTCCTTCATTAGCTGCTTCGAAGCTGCTATGTATTCCGCTTCACATGTAGATCCCGCCACGACGCTTTGTTTAGAACTGCACCAACCGACAGCTCCTCCGCTTAGTGTAAATACGTATCCGGTCTGCGATTTAGAATCGTCCGGATCGGTGTCAAAGCTTGCATCAACGTAACTGCCACGATGAGCTCTTTGTCACCTCCATATACGAGAAACATATCCTTAGTCCTTTTCGGTATTTCAGATGTTCTTGACCGCTGTCCGATGATCCACTCTGGATTACTTTGGTACCTCCTGCTAGGCTTATAGCAAGGCACACATCAGTCTGGTACACAGATTGCATACATGATAGAGCCTATGGCTGAAGCATAGGAACATCTTTCATTTTTCTCTATCTTCTGCAGTGGTCGGGCATTGAGTCCGACTCAACTTCACACCTTGTAACACGTGCAAGAACCCTTTCTTTGCTTGATCCATTTTGAACTTCTTCAAAACTTTGTCAAGGTATGTGCTTTGTGAAAGTCCAATTAAGCGCCTTGATCTATCTCTATAGATCTTAATGCCCAATATGTAAGCAGCTTCACCGAGGTCTTTCATTGAAAAACTCTTATTCAAGTATCCCTTTATGCTATCCAGAATTCTATATCATTTCCGATCAGCAATATGTCATCTACATATAATATCGTAAATGCTACTGAGCTCCCACTCACTTTCTTGTAAATACAAAGCTTCTCCAAAAGTGCAGACAAACCCAAATGCTTTGATCACACTATCAAAACGCTTATTCCAACTCCGAGATGCTTGCACCAGTCCATATATGGATCATTTGGAGCTTGCACACTTTGTTAGCTCCTTTGGATCGATAAAACCTTCCGTTGCATCATATACAACTCTTCTTCCGTAAATCCATTCAGAATGCAGTCTTTACATCCATTTGCCAAATTTCATAATCATAAAATGCGCAATTGCTAACATGATTCGGACGGACTTAAGCATCGCTACGGGTGAGAAGGTCTCATCGTAGTCAATCCCTTGAACTTGTCGAAAACCTTTTGCGACAAGTCGAGCTTTATAGACGATAACATTACCGTCGGCGTCGGTCTTCTTCTTGAAGATCCACTTGTTTTCTATTGCTTGCCTACCCTCGGGCAAGTCAACCAAAGTCCATACTTTGTTTTCATACATGGATCCCATCTCAGATTTCATGGCCTCAAGCCATTTTATGGAATCTGGGCTCACCATCGCTTCTTCATAGTTCGAGGTTCATCATGATCTAGTAGCATGACTTCCGAACAGGATTACCGCATCACTCTGGTGCGGATCTTACTCGTTGATCTACGAGGTTCTGCAGTAACTTGATCCAAGTTTCATGATCAACATCATCAACTTCCTCACTACTTGGTGTAGGTGTCTCGTAAACTGGTTTTGCGATTTAACTACTTTCAAGTAAGGGAGAAGGTACTATTACCTCATCAAGTTCCACTTTCCTCCCACTCACTTCTTTCGAGAGAAACTCCTTCTAGAAAGGATCCATTCTTAGCAACGAATGTCTTGCCTTCGGATCTGTGATAGAAGGTGTACCCAACTGTCTCCTTTGGGTATCCTATGAAGACACATTCGATTTGGGTTCGAGCTTATCGGGTTGAAGCTTTTTCACATAAGCATCGCATCCCCAAACTTTAAGAAACGACAACTTTGGTTTCTTGCTAAACCACAGTTCATAAGGTGTCGTCTCAACGGATTTCGACGGTGTTCTATTCAGTGTGAATGCGGCCGTCTCTAGAGCATAACCCCAAAACGATAGCGGTAAATCAGAAGAGACATCATAGATCGCACCATATCTAGTAAAGCACGACACGACGCTCGGACACACCATTACGCTGTGGTGTTCCGGTGGCGGAGTTGCGAAACTATTCCGCATTGTTTCAAATGTAGACCAAACTCAGAACTCAAATATTCACCTCCACGATCGGATCGTAGAAACTTAATTTTCTTGTTACGATGATTTTCAACTTCACTCTGAAATTCTTTGAACTTTTCAAACGTTTCAGACTTATGTTTCATTAAGTAGATATACCCATATCCGCTTAAGTCATCTGTGAAGGTGAGAAAATAACGATATCCGCCACGAGCCTCAACATTCATCGGACCACATACATACAGTATGTATGATTTCCAACAAATCTGTTGCTCTCTCCATAGTACCGAGAACGGTGTTCTAGTCATCTTGCCCATGAGGCACGGTTCGCAAGTGCCAAGTGATTCATAATCAAGTGACTCCAAAAGTCCATCAAGATGGAGTTTCTTCATGCGCTTTACACCGATATGACCTAAACGGCAAGTGCCACAAATAAGTTGCACTATCATTATCAACTCTGCATCTTTTGGTTTCAACATTATGAATATGTGTATCACTACTATCGAGATTCATCAAAATAGACCACTCTTCAAGGGTGCATGACCATAAAAGATATTACTCATATAAATAGAACAACCATTATTCTCTCGATTTAAATGAATAACCGTCTCGCATCAAACAAGATCCAGATATAATGTTCATGCTCAACGCAGCACCAAATAACAATTATTTAGGTCTAAAACTAATCCCGAAGGTAGATGTAGAGGTAGCGTGCCGACCGCGATCACATCGACTTTGGAACCATTTCCCACGCGCGATCGTCACCTCGCCCTTTGCGAGTTCGCTTAATCAGTAGTCCCTGCTTTGAGTTGCAAATATTAGCAATGTAACCAGTATCAAATACCAGTGCTCTGCGAGCTCTAGTAAGGTACATATCAATAACATGTATATCACATATACCTTTGTTCACCTTGCCATCCTTCTTATCCGCCAAATACTTGGGGCAGTTCCGCTTCAAATGACGATCGCTTGCAAAGAGAAGCACTCGAGTTGTGCTTAGGTCCAGACTTGGGTTTCTTCTCTGAGCAGAACTTGCTTGCTGTTCTTCTTGAGATTCCCTTCTTCTTCCCTTTGCCTTTCTTTTTGAAACTAGTGGTCTTATTGACCATCAACACTTGATGCTCCTTCTTGATTTCTACCTCCGCAGCCTTTAGCATTGCGAAGAGCTCGAGCATAGTCTTTACTAACCCTTGCATATTATAGTTCATCACGAAGCCTTTGTAGCTTGGTGGCGTGATTGAAGAATTCATCAATGACACAATCATCCGGAAGATTAACTCCCAATTGTGTCAAGTGATTGTAGTACCCGCACATTACGAGTATATGCTCACTAATGTAACTATTCTCCTCCATCTTGCAGCTATAGAACTTATTGGAGACTTCATATCTCTCAATCCGGGCATTCTTTGGAATATCAACTTCAACTCTGGAACATCTCATATGCTCCATGACGCTCAAAACGCCGTTGAAGTCCCGGTTCTAAGCCGTAAAGCATGGCACATCGAACTATAGAGTAGTCATCACTTTGCTCGCCAGACGCTCATAACATCTGCAGTTGCATTAGCAAGAGTTCGTCACCTAGCGGTGCATCCAGACGTAGCTCTTACGTGCAGCAATGAGGATGATCCTCTCGTTACGGACCCAGTCCCGTAATTGCTACCATCATCTTTCAACTTTGCTTTCTCAAGGAACGCATTAAAATTCAACGGAACAACAAAGACGAGCCATCTATCTACAATCAAACATAAACAAGCAAGATACTATCGGTACTAAGTTCATGATAAATTTAAGTTCAATTAATCATATTACTTAAGAACTCCCACTTAGAAAAACATCTCTAGTCATCTAAGTGATCACGTGATCCAAATCAACTAAACCATAACCGATCATCACGTGAAATGGAGTAGTTTTCAATGGTGAACATCTTATGTTGATCATATCTACTATATGATTCACGCCGACCTTTCGGTCTCCGTGTTCCGAGGCCATATCTCGCATATGCTAGGCTCGTCAAGTATAACCCGAGTATTCTGCGTGTGCAAAACTGGCTTGCACCCGTTGTAGATGGACGAGAGCTTATCACACCCGATCATCACGTGGTGTGCAGGCACGACGAACTTTGGCAACGGTGCATACCGGGAGAACACTTCTTGATAATTTAGTGAGAGATCATCTTATAATGCTACCGTCAATCAAAGCAAGATAAGATGCATAAAAGGATAAACATCACATGCAAATCAATATAAGTGATATGATATGGTCATCATCATCTTGTGCTTCACGATCTCCATCTTGCAGCACCACCATGATCACCATCGCCACCGGCGCGACACCTTGATCTCCATCGTAGCATCGTTGTCGCCTCGCCAAACTTATGCTTCTACGACTATCGCTACCGCTTAGTGATAAAGTAAAGCATTACTGAAGCGATTGCATTGCATACAATAAAGCGACAACCATATGGCTCCCGCCGATTGCCGATAACTTCGTTACAAAACATGATCATCTCATACAATAAAATATAGCATCACGCCTTGACCATATCACATCACAACATGCCCTGCAAAAACAAGTTAGACGTCCTCTACTTTGTTGTTGCAAATTTTACGTGGCTGCTACGGGCTTAAGCAAGAACCAGTCTCACCTACGCATCAAAACCACAACGATACTTCGTCAAATAGACTCCGCTTTTAACCTTCTCAAGGACCGGCGAGCCACACTCAGTTCAACTAAAGTGAGAGAGACAGCACCCACCGGTCACCTTTAAGCAACGAGTGCTCGAGCGGTGAAACCAGTCTCGCGAAGCGCACGCTGTAATGTCGGTCCGGGCCGCTTCATCTCACAATACCGCTGAACCAAAGTATGACATGCTGGTAGGTAGTATGACTTGTATCGCCCACAACTCACTTGTGTTCTACTCGTGCAAAACATCAAACCATAGAAAAACCTAGGCTCGATACCATTGAAGGGGAACGAGTAATTTCAAAAAATTCCCACGCACACGCAAGATCATGGTGATGTATAGCAACGAGAGGGAGAGTGTTGTCCACATACCCTTGTAGACCCAAGCGGAAGCGATCACAACGTAGAGGAAGTAGTCGACGTTCTCCTCGCGATCCGACCGATCCCGCGCCAGCATTCGACGCCCGAGTTCTTGACACACGACAGCTCGATGACGCCCTCGACTCGATCCAGCCGAGTGTCGAGGAGAGTTCCACAAGACGACGGCGTGGTGACGATCTTGATGTTTCACGGCGCAGGTTTCGCCTAAGCTTCATGACAGTATAACCGAGGTGGAATATGGTGGAGGGGGCACCGACACGGCTAAGGAACGATCTAAAGATCAACTTGTGTGTTCCAAGGTGCCCCCTGCCCTCAGATATAAAGGAGCAAGGGGAGGGGCGGCCAAGGGTGGCGCGCACAGGAGTCCTACTCCCTGGGAGTAGGATTCCCCCCAATCCTAGTTGGACTAGGATTCCGGAGGGGGAAAGAGAGAGAGGGGTCGGCCCTTCTCCTAGTCCTAGTAGGACTAGGGAAGGGGGAGGCGCGCCCACCTAGGGCTGGCCCTCTCCTTTCCACTAAGGCCCATCGAGGCCCATTTACCTCCCGGGGTTCCGTAACCTCCCTGCACTCTAGAATTCCGTTTCGCCCGAACCATTCAACTCCAAACATAGGCTTCCAATATATCAATCTTTATGTCTCGACCATTCCGAGACTCCTCGTCATGTCCGTGATCACATCCGGGACTCAACTCCTTGGTACATCAAAATACATAAACTCATAATAACCGCCATCGAAACCTTAAGCGTGCGGACCCTACGGTTCGAGAACAATGTAGACATGACCTAGAACTATTCACGGTCAATAACCAACAGCGGGACCTGGATGCCCATATTGGTTCCTACATATTCTACGAAGATCTTTGTCGGTCGATCAAGCATAACAACATACGTTGTTCCCTTTGTCATCGGTATGTTACTTGCCCGAGATTCGATCGCCGGTATCCAATACCTAGTTCAATCTCGCACGGCAAGTCTCTTTACTCGTTCCGTAATACATCATCTCACAACTAACTCATTAGTTGTAGTGCTTGCAAGGCTTAAGTGATGTGCATTACCGAGAGGGCCCAGAGATACCTCTCCGACAATCGGAGTGACAAAACCTAATCTCAAATACGCCAACCCAACATTTGCCTTTGGAGACACTGTAGTACTCCTTTATAATCACCCGCCACGTTGTGACGCTTGGTAGCACCCAAAGTGTTCCTCCGTAAACGGAGTTGCATAATCTCATAGTTACAGGAACATGTATATGTCATGGATAAAAGCAGTAGCAACATACTAAACGATCGTGTGCTAAGCTAAGGGAATGGGTCATGTCAATCAGATCATTCTACTAATGATGTGACCTTGTTAATCAAATAACAACTCCTTGTTCATGGTCAGGAAACATAACCATCTTTGATTAACAAGCTAGTCTAGTAGAGGCATACTAGTGACATGTTGTTTTGTCTATGCATTCACACATGTATCATGTTTCCGGTTAATACAATTCTAGCATGAATGATAAACATTTATCATGAAATAAGGAAATAAATAATAACTTTATTTTTGCCTCTAGGGCATATTTCCTTCACGGGCAGGCCCGATTGATGTGCTTAAAATCAATGCACATGCGGAGTGAGTTGTCCTTCTTGGGAACCATGACGACATTAGCGAGCCACTCGGAGTGGTATATTTCTCGAATAAATCCTCGACGCCAACAATGAGCCACTTCTTCACCAATAGCTTTTTCTTCCGGACGGCGGACCAAGATGTTCTTTGACAGGTTTCAGCTGACTTGTCGACTGGAGGCGATGCTCAGCCAGCCTCGAACACCGGCATGTCACCGGCTTCCATGCGAAAATGTCCCAGTTCTCACGGAGGAACTGGATGAGCGCTTCTTCCTATTTCGAGTCGAGTGTTGTGGAGATGTGGGTCGGGGCTGCATTAGGATCAGTCGGATGAATATGGACTGGCTTCGTCTCACCAGACGACTGGAATGCAGACTCTGTTGTTGGCTTCTTGGATCGTAACAAGTCACTCGGATCTGCAGTTTGCATGTATTCGCTCGACCGACCGCTGTCACTTGGGAGTCGGCAATCTTCGAGCCCTTCGAAAGCACTCTTCCGCCTTCTTCCGATCGCCGGTGATGTGATCACTCCCTTCGTCCTGGCATTTTCAGTTTGAGGTACACATAGCATGGTCGAGCCATGAATCGTGCGTAGGCGGGCCTCCCCAAAATGGCGTGGTATGCACTCTGAAAATCCACAACCTCAAAGGTCAACTTTTCTTTGCGAAAGTGCTTGGAATCACCAAAAACCACGTCCAGGGCTATTTGGCCGAGTGAGTTGGCCTTCTTTCCTGGTATGACTCCGTGGAAACTCATATTGCTGGCGCTTAAACGGGACATCGGAATGCCCATCCCTTTCAATGTATCGGCATATAACAAATTCAGCCCACTACCACCATCCATCAGCACTTTTGTCGCCGAGTGCCTTCGACAACCGGATCGACCACTAACGCTTGCCGCCCAGGAGTGGCAATGTGAGTCGGGTGATCAGATTGGTCGAATGTGATGGGTGTCTGGGACCACTTCACATAACTTGGCTTTACTGGGGCAACCATATTCACCTCCCGGTTGATGACTTTCAGTCGACTTTTGCTTTCCACATCCGCGAAGATCATCAGAGTGGAGTTGACATGCGGGTATTCCTCCTCACTGTCCTCTTTGTCTCCGGCCTTGTCCGGCTCCTTCTCCTTGTCCTTAGACTGTTTTCCCTAAAACTGCTGGATCAGGAGTCGACACTGGCGAGTGGTATGCTTCGGGTAAATAATGTTGCCCTCTTCATCCTTCTTTGTGTGAATATGGCATGGCATATCCATCTCGCCATTTCCTTCTTTATCTTTCACTTTCTTGATTCCGTGATCCTTTGGGCTTCCTTGAACTTCCCACGAAGTCACGCCGTGGCCTCTCCAGAGCTGCTTTGGCTCGGCTTTGCGCTTCGCTTCCGATCGAATTGCCCTTCTCCGATCGACTTGGCTTGTATTTACCGCCGAGTCGGTCTTCTTCCTCGCCATTAGGCGTTTGCTAGCAATCTCCATCATTCGACTCAGGGTCATGTCCCGTTCGACCAAACTTCAGACTCAATTCTCTGTTTTTGACGCCATCTTTGAAGGCACAAACCACCGATGGTCGACACATTTTCCACAAGATGGTGCAAGGTAATCCACCTCTGAATGTACTCTCGGAGAGTTTCATTGGTCTTCGCACACAAACTTGCAGCTCACAAACCAGCCGTCGCTTGCAAGTCCCTTCAAAAGTCCCGACAACACTCGGGACAAATCTTCCCAAGTATATATATGCTGTGAGGTAACCGATTCAACCATGCTCGCGTAACCTTCCAACATGAGGGGCAAATGCTTCATGGCCACCTCATCATTCCCACCGCTAATCTGAACAGCCACTCGGTAATCCTCAAGCCAAGTTTCAGGCTTGGATTCTCCAAAGGAACTTGTCGACTTCGCTGCCAATCTAAAATTGGGGGAATCATCGCGGCTCGATAGCCCTACTAAAACACTCGACCGAGACATGCACTCGATCGCTGGTGGGTGCATCCTCTCGGTCCGCCTCGATGGGCTCTGCTCCGTCGACCAAGCCTTGCACGATAATGGAACGCGTACAAAGCCTGGTTCCTCGGGTCGACCGAACTCTTCGCTTCTGCATCAATCAGTTGTCTCGTCATCTTGCCGCCGAGGAGCGCATCGACCCTTCCCTCGAGGGGAAAGGGCACTCGACGCCTGTCATCTCGGCCAAATCGGTCTTCGTGCTGCTTCTCCGGTTGTCGCGCCCTTCTCGCCGCGTGAGGCGATCTGGGGCTGTGGAGCCGATCGACAAGTGTTCGCAGCGACGGATCGACCGTGAATCCTGTTGGCGCGATCGCGACACGGCTGAATTCTGGTCTCCCGCCGCCGAGTAAATCTTTGATTGTTGCAAGCCTCTCCAGCTTCCGATGGGGACGGTGGATGGACTCGCTATGCGAGTTGCATTTGCTAAATTCTGAATTGGCGTGCGGTATACCGAGTCGGTGGAAAGAGTCGACGTCGACCGCTTCGGGATTCGTTGCTGCAAGGCCGCCGAAAGTGCTCGCCTGAAGATTCTCCAGCGAGCGCTGTTCAGCCACATTGGCCAAACGTGCTTCCTCCAAGGCACGAGCCTCGTGGGTTTCTCCGCGATAGGAGTATGAAGTGCATCCATGTTCTCGCGACGAAGCTCTTCTCTCGCAGAGTCGAGTGTCTCGGTTGGTACTCTTCGTGCTTTTGCACGGGTCTCTTCTCCGGCGGCCCCGCCGCCGTAAGCGGCCGGAGGATCGCGAGGGCCGTCGACCATGAGGATCTCCGCCGCTGGATCACCGCTATCACACTCGATGCGCAGTCTCTCGGAGCCGCCGATAGATCGAACAGGCCGTAGAGGGATTCATCGGGCTCGATGGCCGCGACCTGGGCGGTGGCTGTCTGGCGAGCCACCGCGTGTTTCACCCACCGCCGGAGCCTTGACCGACCAGAACGCTTGCGCTGGTGGGAGACTGTGCGGGCGACCGGTAGGGGAGTCGACCGATACGGGGTCGACGGTTGCCGCAGCAGAACGCCGCGAACACATGCGCGAAAGTGTGTCGCCCCGCGGACGGGGAGCGCCTCGATGTCAAGTGGAGCCTCCTGGAGCCATGTGGAGTCGTCGGCGACAAAATTGAGAGCACCGAGACGGATCTCGCGCCCCTCAACCAAAACTCCAGCAGTCATGATGAAGGTACTCGGAAGTACTGCAACTCCTCCACAAATCGCTAAAACACCAGCCCCACGGTGGGCGCCAACTGTCGTGGTTCTAAGTCTGACAGTAGAAGTAGGGGTAGGTAAGGGAGGCGATGTCCTAGCTATGGAGAAGTTGTGAAGACAAGTGATGTACGAAGTTCAGCCCTTCTCGAGGAAGTAACAGCCCCACGCCTCGGAGCCCCGAGGCGGTCGAGTGGATTATGGATATGAGTATTACAAGAATGCGAACCCCTACACTGTGGAGGAGGGTGGCTTATATAGAGTGCGCCAGACCCCAGCCAGCCCACGATTGAGAGGTTAAAGTACATTAAGTCAGGGCATTACTGTAACGCCTCATAAAGTGTCTTAACTATCATCAAGTCTATTCAATAGCAAGCCGTCAGGCTGGAGTGCCTTCCGACCTTCCGTGGTCGAGTGAGTCTTCATGGTCGAGTGAGTCTTCCATGGTCGAGTCCTTCCAAATACCGAGTGGGTTCCTCTTTGGTCGACCGAAGATGATCTCTTCTGAGAGTGTCCTTGGGTAGGACGTTTAGGTCAGGCCTATGACCCTACCCTAGGTATATGAAACCATCAATTGCCGAAGCAGCGGCCGGACAGGCAGTCATGAGAAAACCACCAAGCCGGATAGTTTGGCCGGCGGCCAAGGCCCCTCCGGCGAAAACGCCGTCTTTGAAGACGGGTGGAGGCATCCGCTGTCGGGCGCATTTACACATAGGAACTCTCAATGAAAGCACCAATGTCGGTGTGTCAAACCGCGGATCTCGGTAGGGTTTTACCTCCATCGGGAGGGCCGTAACCTGGGTAAAAACATTGTGTCCTCGCCTCTTGTTACCATCCGCCTAGACGCACGATTCGTGACCCCTACCGAGATCCGCCGGTTTTGAAACCGACAGTGATGGTGATGATGGAGTCGTACTCGACGTGACTCAGATCACCGATGTCCAAGTGCTGAACGGACAGCACCTCCGCTGCTCAACACACGACGGGACGGGCGTCTCCTCCTTCTTGATCCAGCAAGGGGAAGGAGAGGTTGAGGAAGCTCGCCCAACGGCAGACGACGGCGTGGTGGTGTTGGTGCACCAAGATCTCGTGAGAGCGCCAAGCGCCACGGAGGAGGAGAGGTGTTGGGAGGGAGGGCTGCGCCGAGACTGGTCCAGCAGCCCTCCCCACCCCTCTATTTATAGGGAAGGGCAGGCGGCCCCTCTAGATGGGATCTAGAGGGGGGCGGCGTGGAGGGAGGCTTGCCCCCAAGCAAGGTGGCGCCCCCTCGGGGTTTCCCCCAACCCTAGGCGATGGGCCCAAGGTGGGGTGCGCCCAGCCCTCAGGGCTGGCTCCTCCCTTGCGCCCATGTGGCCCTCGGGAGGGGTGGCCTCCCGTGGACCCTCAGAACCCTTCCGGTGGTCCGGTACATTACCGATAGACCCCGAAACTTTCCGTGTCCGTATGACAACTTCCCATATATAAACTACACCTCCGGACCATTCCGAACTCTCGTGACGTCCGGGATCTCATCCGGACTCCAAACAACATTCGGTAGTCACATACTAGTCTTCCTAATAACCCTAGCGCCACCGAACCTGTGTAGACCCTACGGGTTCGGGAGACATGCAGACATGACCGAGACGACTCTCGGGCAATAACCAACAGCGGATCTGGATACCCATGTTGCTCCCACATGCTCCTCGATGATTTCATCGGTTGAACCACGATGTCGAGGATTCGATCAAAACCTCAGATACAATTCCTTTGTCAATCGGTACGTTATTTGCCCGAGACTCGATCGCCGGTATCCCAATACCTTCTTCAGCCTCGTTATCGCAAGTCACTTTACTGCATCAGAATGCATGATCCCGTACAACACCTTGGTCACCTTGAGCTCATTATGATGATGCATTACCGAGTGGGCCCAGAGATACCTCTCCGCCATACGGAGTGACAAATCCCAGCCTCGATCCGTGTCAACCCAACAGATACTTTTGGAGATACCTGTAATGCACCTTTATGGTCACCCGATTACGCCAGGACGTTTGATACAGCCAAGGCACTCCTACAGATCCGGAGTTACACGATCTCATGGTCGAAGGAAGAGATACTTGACATTGGCAAAGCTCTAGCAAACTAACTACACGATCTTTATGCTATGCTTAGGATTGTCTTGTCCATCACATCATTCTCCTAATGATGTGATCCCGTCATCAACGACATCCAATGTCCATAGTCAGAAACCATGACTATCTGTTGATCACAACGAGCTAGTCAACTAGAGGCTCACTAGGGACATATTGTGGTCTATGTGTTCACACGTATTACGATTTCCGGATAATACAGTTATAGCATGAACAAAAGACAATTATCATGAACAATGAAATATAATAATACTTTTATTATTGCCTCTAGGGCATATTTCCAACAGTCTCCCACTTGCACTAGAGTCACCAATCTAGTTACATTGTGATGAATCGAACACCCATAGAGTTCTGGTGTTGATCATGTTTTGCTCGTGAGAGAGGTTTAGTCAACGGATCTGCGACATTCAGATCCGTATGTACTTTGCAAATATCTATGTCTCCATCTTGAACATTTTCACGGATGGAGTTGAAACGACGCTTGATGTGCTCGGTCTTCTTGTGAAACTGGGCTCCTTGGCAAGGGCAATAGCTCGGTGTTGTCACAGAAGAGTTTGATCGCCCCGACGCATTGGGTATGACTCTAGGTCGGTGATGAACTCCTTTAGCCAAATCGCTTCATGTGCTGCCTCCGAGGCTGCCATGTACACCGCTTCACATGTAGATCCCGCCACGACGCTTCGCTTGTACCGCACCAGCCATCGCTCCACCATTCAACATATACACGATCCGGTTTGTGACTTAGAGTTATCAGATCTCGAGTCGAAGCTAGCATCGACGTAACCCTTTACGACGAGCTCTTTCTCCTCCATAAACGAGAAACATGTCCTTTGTCCTTTCGTGTACTTCAGATATTCTTGACCGCTGTTCAGTTGTTCCTTGCCGGATTACTTTGGTATCTTGCTACCAAACTTACGGCAAGGTTTACATTAGGTCTGGTACACAGCATGGCATACATAATAGATCCTATGGCTGAAGCATAGGGGATGACACTCATCTCTTCTTTATCTTTTGTCGTGGTCGGTGAGCCGAGCTCAATCTCACACCTTGTAACATAGGTAAGAACCCCTTCTTGGACTGATCCATTTTGAACCTTTTCAAAATCTTATCAAGGTATGTGCTTTGTGAAAGACCTATGAGGCGTCTCGATCTATCTCTATAGATCTTGATGCCTAATATATAAGCAGCTTCTCCAAGGTCCTTCATTGAAAAACACTTATTCAAGTAGGCCTTAATGCTGTCCAGAAGTTCTATATTATTTCCCATCAAGAGTATGTCATCTACATATAATATGAGAAATGCTACAGAGCTCCCACTCACTTTCTTGTAAACGCAGCTTCTCCATAAGTCTCAAGATAACCCAAACGCTTTGATCATCTCATCAAAGCGAATGTTCCAACTCCGAGATGCTTGCACCAGTCCATAAATGGATCGTTGGAGCTTGCATACTTTGTTAGTGTTCTTAGGATCGACAAATCCTTCCGCTGCATCATATACAGCTCTTCCTTAAGATGTCCGTTAAGGAATGCCGTTTTGACGTCCATCCGCCATATCTCATAATCATAGTATGCGCAATTGCTAACATGATTCGGACGGACTTCAGCTTCGCCACGGAGAGAATGTCTCGTCGTAGTCAATCCCTTGAACTTGTCGATAACCCTTAGCGACAAGTCGAGCTTTATAGATGGTAACATTACCATACGCGCGTCCGTCTTCTTCTTAAAAATCCATTTGTTTTCTATCGCTCGCCGATCATCGGCAAGTCTCACAAAGTCCATACTTTGTTTTCATGCATGGATTCTATCTCGGATTTCATGGCTTCAAGCCATTTGTTGGAATCTGGGCCCGCCATCGCTTCTTCATAGTTCAAGGTTCACCGTTGTCTAACAACATGATTTCCGTGACAGGGTTGCCGTGCACTCAGTGCGGAACATGTCCTTGTGGACCTCACGGGTTCAGAGCAACTTGATCCAAGTACCTTGATCATCATCATTGTTTTCCTCTTGGTTGGTGTGGGCATCACAGAACAGTTTCTGCGCTGCACCACTTTCCCGCTCGAGAGGTAGTACTTCATCGAAGTTCTACTTTCCTCCCACTTACTTCTTTCGAGAGAAACTCTTTTCCGTAAAGCATCCGTTCTTGGCAACAAAGATCTTGCCTTCGGATCTTAAGTAGAAGGTATACCCGACAGTTTCCTTAGGGTATCCTATGAAGACGCATTTTTCCGACTTGGGTTCGAGCTTTTCAGGTCGAAGTTTCTTGACATAAGCATCGCATCCCCAAACTTTTAGAAACGACAGCTTAGGTTTCTTCCCAAACCATAATTCAAACGGTGTCGTCTCAACGGATTTAGACAGTGCCCTATTTGAAGTGAATGTAGCTGTCTCTAGAGCGTATCCCCAAAATGATAGCGGTAAATCGGTAAGAGACATCATAGACCGCACCATATCCAATAGAGTGCGATTACGACGTTCGGAGACACCGTTTACCGAGGTGTTCCAGCGGCGTGAGTTGTGAAATGATTCCACATTTCCTTAAGTGTGTACCAAATTCGTGACTTAAGTATTCTCCTCCACGATCGATCAGAGGAACTTTATCATTCGGTCACGTTGATTCTCCACCTCATTCTGAAATTCCTTGAACTTTTCAAAGGTTTCAGACTTGTGTTTCATTAAGTAAACATACCCATATCTACTCAAGTCATCAAGGAGAGTGAGAACATAACGATATCCTCCATGAGCCTCAACGCCATTGGACCACACACATCGGTATGTATGATTTCCAACAAGTTGGTTGCTCGCTCCATTGTTCCGAGAACGGAGTCTTGGTCATTTTGCCCATGAGGCATGGTTCGCATGTGTCAAACGATTCATAATCAAGAGACTCTAAAAGTCCATCAGCATGGAGCTTCTTCATGCGCTTGACACCAATGTGACCAAGGCGGCGATGCCACAAGTATGTGGGACTATCGTTATCAACTTTACATCTTTGGCATCCACACTATGAACATGTGCAATATTACGCCGAGATTCATTAAGAATAAACCATTGACCATCGAGCATGACCATAAAACATATCTCTCATATAAATCGAACAACCATTATTCTCGGACTTAAATGAGTAGCCATCTCAGATTAAACGAGATCCGGATACAATGTTCATGCTCAAACTTGGCACTAAATAAAATTATTAAGGTTCAAAACTAATCCCAGAGGTAAATGTAGAGGCAGCGTGTCGACGGCGATCACATCGACTCTGGAACCATTCCCACGCATAGTCACCTCGTCCTTTGCCGGCCTCCGCTTATTCCGCAGCTCCTGCCGTGAGTTAGAAATATGAGCAACAGCACCGTATCAAATACCCTGGGAGTTACTACGTGTATTGGTAAGGTACACATCAATTACATGTATATCAAATATACCTTTGGTGTTGCCGCCTTCTTATCCGCTAAGTATTTGGGGCAGTTCCGCTCTAGTGACCCTTCCTTGCAATAAAAGCACTCTACCTCGTGCTTGGGTCCATTCTTTGACTTCTTCCCGCAATCGGCTTACGGGCGCCGCAACATCTTTGCCGTCCTTCTTGAAGTTCTTCTTACCCTTGCCCTTCTTGAACTTAGTGGTCTTATTGACCATCAACACTTGATGTTCTTTCTGATTTCAGCCTCTGCGACTTCAAGCATCGAGAACACTTCAGAATGGTCTTCACCATCCTCGCATGTTGTAGTTCATCACAAAGCTCTTGTAGCTTGGTGGAGCGATCGAGGATTCTGTCAATGACCGCCTCATCTGGGAGGTTAATGTTCAGCTGGGTCATACGGTTGTGCAACCCAGACATCTTCAGGATGTGCTCACTGACAGAACTGTTTTCCTCCATCTTACAACTGTAGAACTTGTCGGAGACATCATATCTCTCGACCCGGGCATGAGCTTGGAAAACTAGTTTCAGCTCTTCGAACATCTCATATGCTCCGTGATGCTCAAAACGCTTTTGGAGCCCCGGTTCTAAGCTGTAAAGCATGCCGCACTGAACGAGGGAGTAATCATCAGCACGAGTTTGCCAAGCATTCATAATGTCTTGGTTCTTCGACGGAGCGCCACCTAGCGGTCCTCTAGGACATATTGCTTCTGGCAGCTATGAGGATGATCTCGAGGTTCCGGACCCGATCCGTATAGTTGCTGCCATCATCTTTCAGCTTGGTTTTCTAGGAACGAGTTGAAGTTCATGTTGACATTAGCGTTGGCCATTTGATCTACAAGACATATTTGCAAAGGTTTTAGACTAAGTTCATGATAATAAAGTTCTAATCAAATTATGAACTCCCACTCAGATTAGACATCCCTTTAGTCATCTAAGTGTTACACGATCCGAGTTGACTGGCCCGTGTCCGATCATCACGCAAGACCGACTAGTCATCGTCGGTGAACATCTTCATGTTGATCCTATCTTCCATACGACTCGTGTTCGACCTTTCGGTCTCCGTGTTCCGAGGCCATGTCTGTACATGCTAGGCTCGTCAAGTTAACCCTAAGTGTTTTCGCTGTGTAAAACTGTCTTACACCCGTTGTATGTGAACGTAAGAATCCATCACACCCGATCATCACGTGGTGCTTAGAAGCGATGAACTGTAGCAACGGTGCACAGTTAGGGGAGAACACTTCTTGAAATTTTTGTAAGGGATCATCTTATTTACTACCGTCGTCCTAAGTAAACAAGATGCATAAACATAATAAACATCACATGCAATTATATAGTTGTGACATGATATGGCCAATATCATATAGCTCCATCGATCTCCATCTTCGGGGCTCCATGATCATCTTGTCACCGGCTTGACACCATGATCTCCATCATCATGATCTCCATCATCGTGTCTTCATGAAGTTGTCACGCCAACGACTACTTCTACTTCTATGGCTAACGTTTAGCAATAAAGTAAAGTAGTTTACATGGCGCTCTTCAATGACACGCAGGTCATACAAAAACAAAGACAACTCCTATGGCTCTGCCGGTTGTCATACTCATCGACATGCAAGTCGTGAATCCTATTACAAGAACATGATCTCATACATCACAATTCATCATTCATCACAACTTCGGCCATATCACATCACATGATCAATCGCTGCAAAAACAAGTTAGACGCCCTCTAATTGTTGTTGCATCTTTACGCTGCGATTGGGTTCTAGCAAGAACGTTTTCTTACCTACGAATAACCACAACGTGATTTTGTCAACTACTATTTACCCTTCATAAGGGCCCTGTTCATTGAATCCGCTCCAACTAAAGTGGAGAGACAGACACCGCTAGCCACCTTATGCAACTAGTGCATGTCAATCGGTGGAACCGGTCTCACGAAGCGCACGTAAGGTTGGTCCGGCCGCTTCATCCCACAATACCGCTGAAGCAAGAAAAGACTAGTAGAGGCAAGTAAGTTGACAAGATCCACGCCCACAACAAAATTGTGTTCTACTGTGCATCAGAGAACTACGATAGACCTAGCTCATGATGCCACTTGTTGGGGAACGCTAGAAAATTAAAATTTTTCCTATGGTTTCACCAAGATCCATCTATGAGTTCATCTAAGCAACGAGTCATGGGAGAGAGTTTGCATCTACATACCACTTGTAGATCGTAAGCGGAAGCTTGCAAGGTGATGGTGATGATGGAGTCGACTCGACGTGATTCAGATCACCGATGTCCAAGTGCTGAACGGACAGCACCTCGCGCTCAACACACGACGGACGGAGACGTCTCCTCCTTCTTGATCCAGCAAGGGAGAAGGAGAGGTTGAGGAAGCTCGCCCAACGGCAAAGACGACGGCGTGGTGGTGTTGGCAAAGAAGATCTCGGCAGAGCTTCGCCAAGCGCCACGGAGGAGGAGAGGTGTTGGGAGGAGGGCTGCGCCGAGATTGGTCCAGCAGCCCTCCCCACCCCTCTATTTATAGGGGAAGGGCAGGGGGCCGGCCCTCTAGATGGGATCTATAGGGGCGGGCGGCCGTGGAGGGAGGCTTGCCCCCAAGCAAGGGGCGCCTCGTGGTTTCCCCCAACCCTAGGTGCATGGGCCCAAGGTGGGGTGCGCCCAGCCATCCAGGCTGGCTCCTCCCTTATGCCCATGGCCCTCCCGAGGGGTGGCCCTCGGTGGACCTCGAACCTTCCGGTGGTCCCGACACATACCGATAGACCCCGAAAATTTCGGTGTCCGCTTGACAACTTCCCATATATAAAACTTCACCTCCGACCATTCCGAACTCCTCGTGACGTCCGGGATCTCATCCGGACTCGAACAAGATTCGTAGTCACATACTTGTCTTCCTAATAACCCTAAGGCCACCGAACCTTATGTGTAGACCCTACGGGTTCGGGAGACATGCGACATGACCGAGACGACTTTCGGGCAATAACCAACAGCGGATCTGGATACCCATGTTGGCTCCTACATGCTCCTCGATGATTTCATCGGTTGAACCATGATGTCGAGGATTCGATCAAAACCTCAGATACAATTCCTTTGTCAATCGGTGCGTTATTTGCCCGAGACTCGATCGTCGGTATCCCAATACCTTGTTCAGTCTCGTTATCGCAAGTCACTTTACTCATCACTGTAATGCATGATCCCGTACAACACCTTGGTCACCTTGAGCTCATTATGATGATGCATTACCGAGTGGGCCCAGAGATACCTCTCCGTCATACGGAGTGACAAATCCCGCCTCGATCCGTGTCAACCCAACAGATACTTTCGGAGATACCTGTAATGGACCTTTATGGTCACCCGATTACGCCAGACGCTTGATACACCCAAGGCACTCCTACGGTATCCGGAGTTACACGATCTCATGGTCGAAGGAAGAGATACTTGACATTGGCAAAGCTCTAGCGCATTTAACTACACGATCTTTATGCTATGCTTAGGATTGGGTCTTGTCCACCACATCATTCTCCTAATGATGTGATCCCGTCATCAAAGACATCCAATGTCCATAGTCAGGAAACCATGACTATCTGTTGATCACAACGAGCTAGTCAACTAGAGGCTCACTAGGGACATATTGTGGTCTATGTGTTCACACGTGTATTACGATTTCCGGATAATACAGTTATAGCATGAACAAACGACAATTATCATGAACAATGAAATATAATAATACTTTTATTATTGCCTCTAGGGCATATTTCCAACAATACCCTGCAGGGGTGTCCCAACTTAGCCCATTACAAGATCACGATCCGTGGAGACAATCCTCCATCGCGGGACATCCGATCAGACTCGGGGTCCCGGTGCACAAGACATTTCGACAATGGTAAAGCAAAACCAGCAAGACCTCCCGGCGTGCCGACACCCTGATAGTAGCCGTGTGTATCTCGTCTCAGGCCACGACGGATGAGCTAAGCTTACGAGCGCCGAGGTCCAGTTGTTGGAAAAATTCCCTAGAGGCAATAATAAAAGTATTATTATATTTCATTGTTCATGATAATTGTCTTTTGTTCATGCTATAACTGTATTATCCGGAAATCGTAATACACGTGTGAACATAGACCACAATATGTCCCTAGTGAGCCTCTAGTTGACTAGCTCACAGATCAACAGATAGTCATGGTTTCCGACTATGGACATTGGATGTCATTGATAACGGATCACATCATTAGGAGAATGATGTGATGGACAGACCCAATCCTAAGCATAGCATAAAGATCGTAGTTCGCTTGCTAGAGCTTTGCCAATGTCAAGTATCTCTTCCTTCGACCATGAGATCGTGTAACCCGGATACCGTAGGAGTGCCATGGTGTATCAAACGTCACAACATAACCGGGTGACTATAAAGGTGCATTACGGTGTATTCCAAAAGTATCTCTGGGTTGACACGGATCGAGATCGATTTGTCACCCGCATGACGGAGAGGTATCTTCGCCCACTTGGTAATGCATCATCGAATGAGCTCAAGGTGACCAAGGTGTTGGCCACGGATCATGCATTACGGTACGAGTAAAGTGACTTGCCGTAACGAGGCTGAACAAGGTATTGGGATACCGACGATCGAAGTCTCGCAAGTAATGTACCGATTGACAAAGGGAATTGCATATGGTTTTGATCAATCTCGACATCGTGGTTCAACCGATGAAATAATCGAGGAGCATAGGGAGCCAACATCGGTATCCAGATCCCGCTGTTGGTTATTGCCCGAGAGTCGCCCTCGTCATCTCTCAGGTCTCCAACCCGTAGGGTCTACACACTTAAGGTTCTGTGACGCTTAGGGTTATTAGGAAGACTAGTATGTGACTACCGAATGTTGTTCGAGTCCCGGATGAGATCCCTGACGCCACGAGGAGTTCCGAATGGTCCGGAGGTGAAGTTTTATATATGGAAGTTGTCATACGGACACCGGAAAGTTTCCGGGGGTTATCGGTATTGTACCGGGGCCACCGGAGGGGTTCCGGGGGTCCACCGGGAGGGGCCACCCCTCCCGGAGGGCCACATGGGCCGCAAAGGGGAGGGAGCCAGCCCTTGGAGGGCTGGGCGCACCCCCCACCTTGGGCCCTTGCGCCTAGGGTTGGGAACCCCGAGGGGCGCCTTGCTTGGGGGGCAAGCCTCCCCTCCCTGGCAGCCGCCCCCCCTCTAGATCCCATCTAGAGGGGTCGGCCCCCCTTGCCCCTTCCCCTATAAATAGAGGGGTGGGGGAGGGCTGCAGAACACATCCAAAGGCGCAGCCCCTCCCC
This sequence comes from Aegilops speltoides, assembly GCA_021437245.1. Classification (NCBI taxonomy): domain Eukaryota; kingdom Viridiplantae; phylum Streptophyta; class Magnoliopsida; order Poales; family Poaceae; genus Aegilops; species Aegilops speltoides. Next base: position 409,675,581 of record CM038142.1, read on the forward strand.
TCCCCAACACCTCTCCTCCTAAGCGCTGGCGGCCTCTGCTTGAGTATCACGCACCAACACCACCACGCCTGTCAGGCCGCTGCTGGGCGAAGCCTCAACCTCTCCTTCCCTTGCTGGATCAAGAAGGAGGAGACGCTCTCCGTCCCGCACGTGTGTTGAACGCGAGGTGCTGTCCGCTCAGCACTTGGACATCGGTGATTCAATCACGCCGAGTACGACTCCATCATCACCATCCCTTGCAAGCTTCCGCACGCGATATACAAGTGGTATGTCGATGCAAACTCTTCCCATGACTCGCTGCTTAGATGAACTCATAGATGGATCTTGGTGAAACCGTAGGAAAATTTTTAATTTTCTGCAACGCTCACCAACAAAGGGTATCGATCTAGGTCTATGCGTAGTTCTCTAATGCACGAGTAGAACACAATTTTGTTGTGGGCGGATCTTGTCAACTTACTTGCCTATACTAGTCTTTTCTTGCTTCAACGGTATTGTGGGATGAAGCGCCCGACCAACCTTACACGTCTCACACGGAGACCGGTTCCACCGATTGACATGCACTAGTTGCATAAGGTGGTCAAGGGGGTCCTGCTCTCCCACTTTAGTTGGAGCGGATTCGATGAACAGGGCCCTTATGAAGGGTAAATAGAAGTTGACAAAATCACGGTTGGTTATTCGAGGTAAGAAAACGTTTGCTAGAACCCAATTGCAGCCACGTAAAAGATGCAACAACAATTAGAGGACGCCTAACTTATTTTTGCAGCGATTGATCATGTGATGTGATATGGCCGTAAGTTGTGATGAATGATGAATTGTGATGTATGAGATCATGTTCTTGTAATAGGATTCACGACTTGCATGTCGATGAGTATGACAACCGCAGGAGCCATAGGAGTTGTCTTTATTTTTTGTATGACCTGCGGTCATTGAAGAACACCATGTAAACTACTTTACTTTATTGCTAAACGCGCTAGCCATAGAAGTAGAAGTAGTCGCTATGCGGACAACTTCATGAAGACACGATGATGGAGATCATGATGATGGAGATCATGGTGTCAAGCCGGTGACAAGATGATCATGGAGCCCCAAGATGGAGATCAATGGAGCTATATGATATTGGCCATATCATGTCACAACTATATAATTGCATGTGATGTTTATTATGTTTATGCATCTTGTTTACTTAGGACGACGGTAGTAAATAAGATGATCCTTACAAAATTTCAAGAAGTGTTCTCCCTAACTGCGCACCGCTGCTACAGTTCGTCGCTTCTAAGCACCACGTGATGATCGGTGTGATGGATTCTACGCTCACATACAACGGTGTAAGACAGTTTTACACAAATAAAACACTTAGGGTTAACTTGACGAGCCTAGCATGTGCGCACATGGCCTCGAACACGGAGACCGAAGGTCGAACACGAGTCGATGGAAGATACGATCAAAATGAAGATGTTCACCGACGATGACTAGTCCGTCTCACGTGATGATCGGACACGGGCTAGTCGACTCGGATCATGTAACACTTAGATAACTGGAGGGATGTCTAATCTGAGTGGGAGTTCATAATTTGATTAGAACTTTATTATCATGAACTTAGTCTAAAAAACTTTGCAAATATGTCTTGTAGATCAAATGGCCAACGCTAATGTCAACATGAACTTCAACGCTGCTCCTAGAGAAAACCAAGCTGAAAGATGATGGCAGCAACTATACGGACTAGGTCCGGAACCTGAGGATCATCCTCATAGCTTCCAGGAAGCAATATGTCCTAGAAGGACCGCTAGGTGACGGTCCCGTCCCTGCAGAACCAAGACGTTATGAACGCTGGCAAGCTCGGCCGATGATTACTCCCTCGCTCAAGGCGGCATGCTTTACAGCTTAGAACCGGGCTCCAAAAGCGCTTTGAGCATCACGGAGCATATGAGATGTTCAAGAGCTGAAACTAGTTTTCCAAGCTCATGCCCGGTCGAGGGATATGATGTCTCCGACAAGTTCTACAGCTTGTAAGATGGAGGAAAACAGTTCACTGCTGAGCACATCCTCAAGATGTCCGGGTGCACAACCGTATGACCCAAATTGAACATTAACCTCCCTGATGAGGCGGTCATCGACAGAATCCTCCAATCGCCCCACCTAGCTACAAGAGCTTTGTGATGAACTACAACATGCAGGGGATGGTGAAGACCATTCCTGAAGTGTTTTCGATGCTGAAGTCAGCAGAGGCTGAAATCAAGAAAGAAAATCAAGTGTTGATGGTCAATAAGACCACTAAGTTCTAGAAGGGCAAGGGTAAGAAGAACTTCAAGAAGGACGGCAAAGATGTTGCCGCGCCGTAAGCCAGCTTGCCGGAAGAAGTCAAAGAATGGACCCAAGCCCGAGACCGAGTGCTTTTATTGCAAGGGAAGGGTCATCGAAGCGGAACTGCCCCAAATACTTAGCGGATAAGAAGGCCGACAACACCAAAGGTATATTTGATATACATGTAATTGATGTGTAACTTACCAAGACTCTGAGTGACTCCCGGTATTTGATACCGTGCCATTGCTCATATTTGTAACTCATAGCGTGAGCTGCGAATAAACGGAGACCGGCGGCGACGAGGTGACGGCGCGCTGCCGAATGGTTCCAGAGTCGATGTGATCGCCGCCGCACGCTGCCTCTACATTTACCCACGGATTAGTTTTGAACCTTAATAATTGTTATCTAGTGCCAAGTTTGAGCATGAACATTGTATCTGGATCTCGTTTAATACGAGATGGCTACTCATTTAAGTCCGAGAATTATGGTTGTTCGATTTATATGAGAGATATGTTTTATGGTCGTGCTTCGATGGTCAATGGTTTATTCTTAATGAATCTCGAGCGTAATATTACACATGTTCATAGTGTGGATGCCAAAAGATGTAAAGTTGATAACGATAGTCCCACATAGTTGTGGCATCGCCGCCTTTGGTCACATTGGTGTCAAGCACATGAAGAAGCTCCATGCTGATGGACTTTAGAGTCTCTTGATTATGAATCGCTTGACACATGCTAACCATGCCTCATGGGCAAATGACCAAGACTCCGTTCTCCGAACAATGGATCGAGCAACCAACTTGTTGGAAATCATACATACCGATGTGTGTGGTCCAATGAGCGTTGAGGCTCGCGGAGGATATCATTATGTTCTCACCCTCACTGATGACTTGAGTAGATATGGGTATGTCTACTTAATGAAACACAAGTCTGAGACCTTTGAAAAGTTCAAGGAATTTCAAAATGAGGTGGAGAATCAACGTTACCGAAAGATAAAGTTCCTACGATCAGATCGTGGAGGAGAATACTTAAGTCACGAATTTGGTACACACTTAAGGAAATGTGGAATCGTTTCACAACTCACGCCGCCTGGAACACCTCAACGAAACGGTGTGTCCGAACGTCGTAATCGCACTCTATTGGATATGGTGCGGTCTATGATGTCTCTTACCGATTTACCGCTGTCATTTTGGGGATACGCTCTATCGACAGCTACATTCACTTGAAATAGGGCACCGTCTAAATCCGTTGAGACAACACCGTATGAATTATGGTTTGGGAAGAAACCTAAGCTGTCGTTTCTAAAAGTTTGGGGATGTGATGCTTATGTCAAGAAACTTCAACCTGAAAAGCTCGAACCCAAGTCGGAAAAATGCGATTCATAGGATACCCTAAGGAAACCGTCGGTATACCTTCTACTTAAGATCCGAAGGCAAGATCTTTGTTGCCAAGAACGGATGCTTTCGAAAAGAGTTTCTCTCAAAAAAGTAAGTGGGAGGAAAGTAGAACTCGATGAAGTACTACCTCTCGAAAGGGAAAGTGGTGCAGCGCAGAAACCGCTCTGTGATGCCCACACCAATCAAGAGGAAAACAATGATGATGATCAAGGTAATTCGGATCAAGTTGCTACCGAACTTCAGAAGTCCACAAGGACACGCTCCGCACTGAGTGGTACGCAACCCTGTCCCCGAAATCATGTTGTTAGACAACGGTGAACCTCGAACTATGAAGAAGCAATGGCGGCCCAGATTCCAACAAATGGCTTGAAGCCATGAACCGAGATAGAATCCATGTATGAAAACAAAGTATGGACTTTGACAGACTTGTTCGATGATCGGCGAGCGATAGAAAACAAATGGATTTTTAAGAAGACGGACGCGATGGTAATGTTACCATCTATAAAGCTCGACTTGTCGCTACGGGTTATCGACAAGTTCATGGGATTGACTACGACAAGACATTCTCTCCCATAGCTAAGTGAAGTCCGTCCGAATCATGTTAGCAATTGCCGATACTATGATTATGAGATATGGCGATGGACGCCAAAACGGCATTCCTTAACGGACATCTTAAGGAAGAGCTGTATATGATGCGGCCGAAGGTTTTGTCGATCCTAAGAACGCTAACAAAGTATGCAAGCTCCAGCGATCCATTTATGGACTGGTGCAAGCATCTCGAGTTAGAACATTCGCTGATGAGATGATCAAAGCGCTTAGTTTATGCGACTTATGGAGAAGCCTCATTTACAAGAAAGTGAGTCGGAGCTCAGAGCATTTCTCATATTATATGTAGATGACATACTCTTGATGGGAAATAATATAGAACTTCGACAACATTAAGGCCTACTTCAATAAGTGTTTTTCAATGAAGGACCTTGGAGAAGTTGTTATATATTAGGCATCAAGATCTATAGAGATAGATCGAGACGCCTCATAGGTCTTTCACAAAGCACATACCTTGATAAGATTTTGAAAAGGTTCAAATGGATCAGTCCAAGAAGGGTTCTTGCCTATGTTACAAGGTGTGAGATTGAGCTCAGCTCACCACCGACCACGGCAAAAGATAAAGAAGAGATGAGTGTCATCCCTATGCTTCAGCCATAGGATCTATTATGTATGCCATGCTGTGTACTAGACTGATGTAAACCTTGCCGTAAGTTTGGTAGCAAGATACCAAAGTAATCCCGCAAGGTACATCGGACAGCGGTCAAGAATATCCTCAAGCACCGAAAAGGACGAAGGACATGTTTCGTTTATGGAGGAGACGAAGAGCTCGTCAGAAGGGTTACGCCGATGCTAGCTTCGACTCAGATCCGATGACTCTAAGTCACAAACCGGATACGCTTATATATTGAATGGTGGAGTAGTAAGCTGGTGCAGCTGCAAGCGAGCGCCGTGGCGGGATCTACGGTGAAGCGGAGTACATGGCAGCCTCGGAGGCAGCGATGAAGCAATTTGGGTGAAGGAGTTCATCACCGACCTAGGAGTCATACCCAATGCGTCGGGCCGATCAAACTCTTCCGTGACAACACCGAGCTATTACCTTGCCAAGGAGCCTGTGTTTCACAAGAAGACCAGCACATCAAGCATCGCTTCAACTCCATCCGTGAAAATGTTCAAGATGGAGACATAGAGATTTGCAAAGTACACACGGATCCGAATGTCGAGATCCTTTGACTAAACCTCTCATGAAAGCAAAACATGATCAACACCAGAACTCTATGGGTGTTCGATTCATCACAATGTAACTAGATTGTGACTCTAGTGCAAGTGGGAGACTGTTGGAAATATGCCCTAGAGGCAATAATAAAAGTATTATTGTATTTCATTGTTCATGATAATTGTCTTTTGTTCATGCTATAACTGTATTATCCGGAAATCGTAATACACGTGAACACATAGACCACAATATGTCCCTAGTGAGCCTCTAGTTGACTAGCTCATTGTGATCAACATATAGTCATGGTTTCGACTATGGACATTGGATGTCATTGATAACGGATCACATCATTAGGAGAATGATGTGATGGACAAGACCCAATCCTAAGCATAGCATAAAGATCGTAGTTCGCTTGCTAGAGCTTTGCCAATGTCAAGTTTCTCTTCCTTCACCATGAGATCGTGTAACTCCGGATACCGTAGGAGTGCCTTTGGTGTATCAAATGTCACAACGTAATCGGGTGACTATAAAGGTGCATTACAGGTATCTCCAAAAGTATCTTGGGTTGACACGGATCGAGATCGGATTTGTCACTCCGTATGACGGAGAGGTATCTCTGGGCCCACTCGGTAATGCATCATCATAATGAGCTCAAGGTGACCAAGGTGTTGGCCACGGGATCATGCATTACGGTATGAGTAAAGTTACTTGCCGGTAACGAGACTGAACAAGGTATTGGGATACCGACGATCGAGCCTCGGGCAAGTAATGTACCGATTGACAAAGGGAATTGCATACAGGGTTTTGATCGAATCCTCGACATCGTGGTTCAACCGATGAAATAATCGAGGAGCATGTGGGATCCAACATGGGTATCCAGATCCTGCTGTTGGTTATTGCCCGAGAGTCGTCTCGGTCATGTCTGCGTGTCTCGCGAACCCGTAGGGTCTACACACTTAAGGTTCGGTGACGCTAGGGTTATTAGGAAGACTAGTATGTGACTACCGAATGTTGTTCAGAGTCCCGGATGAGATCCCGGACATCACGAGGAGTTCCGGAATGGTCCGAAGGTGAAGTTTTATATACGGGAATTTGTCATACGGACACCGGAAAGTTTCCGGGGGTTATCGGTATTGTACCGGGGCCACCGGAGGGGTTCCGGGGTTCCACCGGGAGGGGCCACCCCTCCCGGAGGGCCACATGGGCCGCAAAGGGGAGGGAGCCAGCCCTTGGAGGGCTGGGCGCACCCCCCCACCTTGGGCCCTTGCGCCTAGGGTTGGGGAAACCCGAGGGGCGCCCCTGCTTGGGGGCAAGCCTCCTCCTCGGCAGCCGCCTCTAGATCCCATCTAGAGGGGTCGGCCCCCCTTGCCCCTTCCCCTATAAATAGAGGGGTGGGGGAGGGCTGCAGAACACATCCAAAGGCGCAGCCCCTCCCCTCCCCAACACCTCTCCTCCTCCGTTAAGCGCTTGGCGAAGCCCTGTCGGAGTACTGCTGCACCAACACCACCACGCCGTCGTGCTGCCGTTGGAGCAAGCTTCCTCAACCTCTCCTTCCCCCTTGCTGGATCAAGAAGGAGGAGACATCTCCCGTCCCATACGTGTGTTGAACGCGGAGGTGCTATCCGTTCAGCACTTGGACATCGGTGATTCGAATCACGTCGAGTACGACTCCATCATCACCATCCCCTTGCAAGCTTCCGCACGCGATCTACAAGTGGTATGTAGATGCAAACTCTCTCCCATGACTCGTTGCTTAGATGAACTCATAGATGGATCTTGGTGAAACCGTAGGAAAAATTTTAATTTTCTGCAATGTTCCCCAACACCAGTTGCCCCGGTGGCGCCACAAGGTGCTCTAATTTGGACCAGCACTCATGAGGAGCACTGGCCCAGGGGTTGATTAAAGTAACTCGGGGTCCAGAGAAAAACCCCTATGCAAGTTTTAGTTATTATGAGGCAAATGGTAAAACCAATGTTGGGCCTTGCTGAAAGAGTTTTATTCAAAGCAAACTGTCAAGAGGGTCACATACCCCTCACCGTTTTAGCGATGCAAAATCAAGGAACATAACACCGGTATGACGGAATCTAGGGTGGCAATAGTGGAACAAAACACCAGGCATAAGGCCGAGCCTTCCACCCTTTACCAAGTATATAGATGCATTAATTAAAATAAGAGATATTGTGATATCCCAAGATATCCATGTCCCAACATGGAACAACCTGCAACTGCACCTGCAACTAGAAACACTATAAGAGGGGCTGAGCAAAGCGGTAACGTAGCCAAACAACGGTTTGCAAGGAAGGGTGAAAAAGGTTAGAGGCTGTCATGGCAATTTGGGAGGCTTGATAAATATGTGGTAGGTAGCGCGACATAGCGATAGCATCGAGACAATTAACATAGCAATGATAGTAGTGAGATCCAGGGTAATAGTCATCTTGCCTGAAATCCTGCTAGGAAGAAGAACGAGTCCATGAAGAAGACGAACGGACGAAGACGAACCAAGCGTAGTCAAACGAATCCTCACGATCGCAACAAAACATGAACTATCGAGAAGCAAACAACACAGTAAACATACAACACATAAACAAGGCATGATGCACAACTAAGTATGATGCATTACAAGGCTGCATGATGCTACTCATGGCAAGAGATGATGCATACAAGAACAACACATCAAAGCAAGTTTAAATGAGGCCGAAAACAACATATAACAATTCCGGTAAGTCCCCATATGCAAATTTCGAAATTGGTCCAGATCTAAATAATACATTATGTTCAAGTTATTAAATAGGAAGTTAAGATGCACCATGATGATCTACGCGAGATTCTAGTCAAGTTACATATAAAGTTCACTGAGCTACGACCTAGATGATATGAACAAAACAAGTTAAACATGGCATTGATGCAAAATGCATCCAACCATCATGCAAACACACTCAAAGCATGGATGCAACATCATAATATGAAACTACATGCAATTCTAAGTAAGTTTCATATAGAGCAAGCTCAAAACGGAGCAACAGTGCAACACATACACTCCAAACAAGATACAAAAACAATTTGCCCAAAATAGCAACTAGGCACTTTGCAATCATCTAAACAACATGCTACAGGAATCATATGATCACAAACTTGACATGCGCTTCAAAACAGATAATATACTTCAAACATAATTAAGGTTCAGGTTTATAGGCATCAATATTAAACCAATATGATCAATGCAAACACATGAGCATAAACATGAGCAGAGTTAATATGATGACATGTTGGAGGCATGAAACAAAGATGCTACAGCAACTATACATTGCAACCAAGGGCATTGCATCAAAGTACACATAAAAAATAGAGAATAACATCAAAGCATCATATACATATGGCTCATGGATTAGTGGGAACCAACAAGACAAGATTGAATGTTGAAACAGTTTCAGCAAGTGTAAAACAGCAACATTATTATAGGATGTTTGCAAGCATGAAACAGAGGCATATGCTATCCAAAATTATCAAACATGGCATTTGAACGGAGAACTCATAGCATAATTCAAATCATGTAATTTGATCATCTCCAAAAGAGCCATAGAATAATTACTATAAAGCTCACAACATGACATCATGAAGTTAACAGAAAACTGGAACAACATATAGGAATGTTCATGGCAATGAAAACATATGTGACAGGACATATATGAGGCATCAAAAGGCATGGAATTATAGAACATAACATGGAAAACAAAACATGTCAACTAAGCATCTCCAGATTATGCATGTATCAATTGGTAGCTTCAAGCAAACATAGCATCATGACATGACAGAATCAAACTTGACAGAATGTTAACAGCAAGTAGCCCACTTCACAAGCTTGTTGCACTCACAACAGGGCATAAAAAAAATACATGTATTGCACCAATATAAATATGGCATAATATGCTCCTAAAACATGTAGACATGATGCTTAAAATAAAATCACACAAAAAGATATAGAAATGACAAAAGGGCAAGTTATAACAGTTTTCAGCAGTTAATAGCAACATACACGTTTTTAACAGGGATTAAGATGTCAAGGTGCACCCTAACATGAATGAAAAGTGCATCAACATGTAGATCATGAAGAGCAGAACATGCGCATATCAAGATCAACACCATAGCATCAACAGGTACAAAGTTACACCACTCACAAAACACCTAAATGATGCTAATATGCAGCAGTTTTCAGCAGTATATATCACTTAGCAGTGTTGCGATGATGATTAAGGCATCAATAAGAATAGTAACATGAATGCAAACTAGACCATCATGAAGAGCATCAAGTGATGAACATTTTGACATATCATACACGCAAAACTGAGCATCATGCACAAAGTTACAGCAGGTCAAAGATGTACACATGAGATGATTTCCTAGGGACTTGGACGGAAAAAAACAACCTCGGAGAAATCGGTACGGAGATATCCAAGGGCTCGGGGCGTGTTTGGTTCGGTGGACGAGGCGGCGCCGGGATGGAGCCGTGCAGATCTGGAGCTCCGGCGTCGGACGGCAGGGACGCGGGGGGCGCCGGCGAGGGACTCCAGCGACGTGGACGGGCGGTGGGCGGCGGATTAGGGCGCGGCCCGGATCTGGTCGGCGGCGAGGCGGGAGGGGCGGCGAAGCTCAGCGGCGGCGCGATCCGCGGGCGGCGGCGATCGGCGCGGAGGCGCTGGCGGCGGCGCGCAGCAAGGCGGCGGCGGCATCGCTGGGCGCCGGCGAGGCGCTGGGCTCGGGCGAAGCGGCGGCGGCGAAGCCCCGGCTGGGCAGCGCGAGGGGCGCGGGGAGCTTGGAGAGGTGCGACGAGGGACGACAGGGCGGCGAGGCGGCGGCGGGGCCGTGGGCCCTTGCAGACGGCGGCGGGCGGCTCGGGCCTCGGTTGCGGCTCGGCGAGCCTGATCCGGGCCCTGCGGGCCGGCGGCGGAGGTGGTCGGCGCGGGCGCGACATTGAGGCCTCCCATTGGCTGCAGGCGCGGCGGCAGACATGTCCGGTGTGAGGAGGATTTGTCCGGCGGCGCGAGGAGGAGGACGCTAGGGTTAGGGGTGGATTCATCCGAGATTTTGGACGGGGGAGGCCTATTTATAGGTAGAGGGAGCTAGGAGAGTCCAAATGAGGTGCGCCGCCCACACGATCGTGATCCAAGGCGGAGAGCATGGTGTGGGTTTAGATGGGCTAGCGGGCTGTTGTGGAGGGGTGTTGGGCTGCAAAGAGAAGGGGGTTTCGCGGCTACACGATTAACCGTTGGGGCATCAAACGACCTCCAAATGGAATGAAATTTAAGGCGGTCTACCGGTGATGTACCAAGACCACTCGTCAACTCTCGGCCCATTCCGAGAACGTTTTTCTGTTGCTCACAAAACGAGAACTGGGGGTGCGGCGGGCGTGTGCGAGAGTGTGTGCTCAGAACGGACAACAGAGAGAACCGGGAAGACCCGGGCGGATGCAAGTTTTGAAAAACGTACAGATGATATGCACATGATGACATGGCAAAGTGCAACACGCAAGCGAATGACATGGCAACGACGGCGAATAACTGGAAGAGAGCTGGCGCATCGGTCTCAGGGCGTTACATCGGCCCACTTGGGGCGCCTCCTGGCAACCTCCCCTCTCCCTCCCACCTATATATATGTCGGGAGGGGCGCCCTAACACACAACATACATTACCTTAGCCGTGTGCGGTGCCCCCTCCACAGTTTATGCCTCTGGTCATAACTTCGTAGTGCTTAGGCGAAGCCCTGCGGAGATCATTCACCATCACCACGCCGTCGTGCTGACGGAACTCATCTACTACCTCCATAACTTGTTGTATCAAGAAGGAGAGGGACGTCACTGAGATGAACATGTGCAGAACTCGGAGGTGCCGTACGTTCGGTACTCGATCGGTGGATCATGAAGAAAGTTCGACTACATCAACCGCATTGTGAAACACTTTTGCTTACGGTCTACGAGGGTACGTAGACATACTTGATGTCTACCATGAAAATTTATTCTTGTAGACTCGTGTTGGGCCTCCAAGCAGCGAGTTTTGTAGGACAGTAGCAATTTTCCCTCAAGTGGATGACCTAAGGTTTATCAATCTATGGAAGGCGTAGGATGAAGATAGTCTCTCTCAAGCTATCCTGCAATCAAATACAAGAAATCTCTTGGGTCCCCAACACAGACAATAAAATGGCAAATTTTATAGGTGCACTAGCGCGGCGAAGAGATGGTGACAATAGTGTAGTATGGATAGTAGATATGAGTTTTTGTAGTGCGAACAATAAAAACAGCAAGGTAGTAAATAGCAAAATGGAGCACAAACGGTATTGCAAGGATGGAGAATGAGGCCTAGGGTGCATACTTTCACTAGTGCAATCTCCCAACAATGCTAACATAGTTGGATCATATGATTATCCCTCAAAGTGCAATAAAGAATCACTCCCGAATTCCTATTTGCGGAGAACAAAAGATAGAAATTATTTGTAGGGTATGAAACCACCACAAAGCTATTCTTTCCGATCAATCTATCCTAGAGTTCGTACGAAAATAACACAAAGCTATTCTTTATGATCAATCTAGCCAAGAGTTTGTACTAAAATAACACCATATGACACACATCAACCAACTCTAGTGTCACCTAGATACTCCAATGTCACCACAAATATCCATGAGTTAATTCTATGATATGCATCAAAAAACTTCATGATCATAATATTCAATCCACACAAAGAACTACAAGGGGACACCAAAGTTTCTATCAGAGAAAAGATAATAAAAACGTGCATCAACCCCTATGCATAGATTACCCCAATGTCACCGCGGGAATCCGCAAGTTGAGTGCCATAACATACATCAAGTGAATCAATATGATACCCCATTGCCACCTCAATTATTCATATTGCAAGACATACATCATGTGTTCTCAAATCTGAACATTCAATCCGACATGAAAAAACTTCAAAGGGTAATGATTCAATTCATCACAACAAGAGTAGAGAGGGTAGAAATATCATATGATCCATCTATGTTAACAAAGCCCATGATATATCAAGATCGTGACATCTCAAGATCATGAGAGAGAGAGAGAGAGATTAAACACATAGGTACAAGCCCTCAGCCCCGAGGGTGGACTACTCCCTCCTCATCGTGGTGGCCGCCGGGATGATGAAGATGGCCACCGGTGACGATCTCCCCCTCTGGCAGGGTGCCGGAATGGGCTCCCGATTGGTTTTCGGTGGCTACAGAGGCTTGCGGCAGCGGAACTTCCGATATAGGGTCTCCCCGAGGGTTTTTGGAATATTTGAGAATTTATAGGGCGAAGAGGGGGTGCGGGAGGCCGCCGAGGTGGGAACAACCTACCGGGGCGCACCTGGGGGCCCAAGCGTGCCCTGGTGGGTTGTGCCCCCCTCAGGGCACCCCCAGGTGCTGCTCTAGCCCATTGGTAGTCTTCTGGTCCATAAAAAATCCACAAAAAGTTTCGCGGTGTTTGGAGAACTTTCATTTCTACAAAAAAAACGACACCACGGTAGTTTTGCTGAAAACAGCGTTAGTCCGGCTTAGTTCCATGCAAATCATACCAAAACCATATAAAATTATTGTAAACATGGCATGAACACTTCATAAATTATAGATACATTGGAGATGTATCAGCACTCTCTCCCTCATTGCTATGCATCTCCTAGATAGATCTTGCGTGAGCATAGGATTTTTTTTTAAAATTGTTGGCTATGTTTCCCAACAATATCTGCATTGACATGGTCTATTTGTAGTTGCAAAAATGACATATGCTTTGAATGCAAAAGGGGGATTGATCCTTTTGTGATTCTCCGTAATATTTGTTCCCTCATAAACTTGTGGTCAATTTTGTAAAAAACCAAGAATATCAAAGTGAGCTGATGTGAGGGTAAAGTTTCTAGAACGGGTACCAAGTGAAGTATTCAATACGCCGCCAGGATAGCGCCATGGATTTATGCGGATTACTAGTGGTTGATGATGGGTGAAGAAAATCTCCAGTGGACGCTACTCCTTTGTTGTGTTGGCCTACTTCAAAAGCTTGTCTACTCCATAGTGTCTATGTTTTACATTCATGCCAGTTTTATCTCCTTGGATAAAACTCCTGATATATATCGTTGCTTATAGGTGCCATGTTACTCAACTTGATGTGGGTCGCGGTTTGTAATCCTGATTTTTCTCTTTCGTATGTCTTACATGAAGGAAATATGCCCTAGAGGCAATAATAAAGTTATTATTTATTTCCTCATATCATGGTAAATGTTTATTATTCATGCTAGAATTGTATTACTCGGAAACATAATACATGTGTGAATACATAGATAAACATAGTGTCACTAGTATGCCTCTACTTGACTAGCTCGTGAATCAAAGATGGTTAAGTTTCCTAACCATAGACGTGAGTTGTCATTTGATTAACGGGATCACATCATTAGGAGAATGATGTGATTGACTTGACCCATTCCGTTAGCTTAGCACTTGATTGTTTAGTATGTTGCTATTGCTTTCTTCATGACTTATACATGTTCCTATGACTATGAGATTATGTAACTCCCGCTTACCGGAGGAACACTTTGTGTGCTACCAAACGTCTGGCGAAGCTGCGTGATTATAAAGGTGCTCTACAGGTGTCTCCAAAAGTACTTGTTGAGTTGACGTATTTCGAGATTAGGATTTGTCACTCCGATTGTCAGAGAGGTATCTCTGGGCCCTCTCGGTAATGCACATCCCTATAAGCCTTGCAAGCAATGTAGCTAACGAGTTAGTTACGGGATGATGCATTGCGTAACGAGTAAAGAGACTTGCCGGTAACGAGATTGAACTAGGTATTGAGATACCGACGATCGAATCTCGGGCAAGTAACATACCGATGACAAAGGGAACAATGTATGTTGTTATGCGGTTTGAGCGATAAAGATCTTCGTAGAATATGTAGGGGCCAATATGAGCATCCAGGTTCCGCTATTGGTTATTGACCGGAGACGTGTCTCGGTCATGTCTACATAGTTCTCGAACCCGTAGGGTCCGCACACTTAAAGTTAGATGGCAGTTATATTATGAGTTTATGTGTTTTGATGTACTAAAGGTTGTTCGGAGTCCTGGATGTGATCACGGACATGACGAGGAGTCTCGAAATGGTCGAGACATGAAGATCGATATATTGTGCGACTATATTTGGACACCGAAAAGGTTCCGGGTGAGATTGAGACAATACCGGAACTCCAGGAGGTTATCGGAACCCCCCGGGAGGTATATGGGCCTTAATGGGCTTTAGTGGAAAGGAGGGAAAAGGAGCAAGGGAGGGGGCACGCCCCCCCCATGCCCAGTTCGAATTGGGAAGGGGGCCGCCCCCCCTTTTCCTTCCTCCCTCCTTCCTCTTCCTTCCCTCTCCCTCTCCAAATAGGAAAGGGAGGAGTCCTACTCCCGATGGGAGTAGGACTCTCCCCCTTGGGCGTGCCTCCTCCCCTCGGTCGGCCCCCTCCTCCACTCCTTTATATACGGGGGAGGGGGCACCCCATAGACACTACAATTGATCATTGATCTCTTAGCCGTGTGCGGTGCCCCCCTCCACCATAGTCCTCCTCAATAATATCGTAGCGGTGCTTAGGCGAAGCCCTTTGTCGGTAGAACATCATCATCGTCACCATGTCGTCGTGCTGACGGAACTCTCCCTCGACACTCGGCTGGATCGGAGTTCGAGGGACGTTATCGAGCTGAACGTGTGCAAGAACTCGAAGGTGCCGTGCTTTCAGTGCTTGATCGGTCGGGCCGTGAAGACGTACGACTAAATCAACCGCGTTGTGCTAACGCTTCCGCTTTCGGTCTACGAGGGTACGTGGACAACACTCTCCCCTCTCGTTGGTATGCATCACCATGATCTTGCGTGTGCGTAGGAATTTTTTTGAAATTACTACGTTCCCCAACAGTGGCATCCGAGCCTGGTTTATGCGTAGATGTTATATGCACGAGTAGAACACAAGTGAGTTGTGGGTGATACAAGTTATACTACTTACCAGCATGTCATACTTTGGCTTGGCGGTATTGTTGGATGAAGCAGCCCGGACTGACATTACGCGTACGCTTACGCGAGACTGGTTCTACCGACGTGCTTTGCACACAGGTGGCTGGCGGGTGTCAGTTTCTCCAACTTTAGTTGAACCGAGTGTGGCTACACCCGGTCCTTGAGAAGGTTAAAACAACACTAACTTGACGAACTATCGTTGTGGTTTTGATGCGTAGGTAAGAAAGGTTCTTCCTAAGCCTGTAGCAGCCACGTAATACTTGCAACAACAAAGTAGAGGACGTCTAACTTGTTTTTGCAGGGCATGTTGTGATGTGATATGGTCAAGACGTGACGCTATATTTTATTGTATGAGATGATCATGTTTTGTAACTAAGTTATCGGCAACTGGCAGGAGCCATATGGTTGTCGCTTTATTGTATGCAATGCAATCGCCCTATAATTGCTTTACTTTATCACTAAGCGGTAGCGATAGTCATAGAAGCAATAGTTGGCGAGACGATAACGATGCTACGATGGAGATCAAGGTGTCGCGCCGGTGACGATGGTGATCATGACGGTGCTTCGGAGATGGAGATCACATGCACAAGATGATGATGGCCATATCATATCACTTTATTGATTGCATGTGATGTTTATCTTTTATGCATCTTATCTTGCTTTGATTGACGGTAGCATTATAAGATGACCTCTCACTAAATTTTAATATAAAAGTGTTCTCCCTGAGTATGCACCGTTGCCAAAGTTCGTCGTGCCCAGACACCATGTGATGTTCTGGTGTGATAAGCTCTACGTCCATCTACAACGGGTGCAAGCCAGTTTTGCACACGCGGAATACTCAGGTTAAACTTGACGAGCCTAGCATATGTAGATATGGCCTCGAAACACTGAGACCGAAAGGTCGAGCGTGAATCATATAGTAGATATGATCAACATAGTGATGTTCACCATTGAAAACTACTCCATTTCATGTGATGATCGGTTATGGTTTAGTTGATTTGGATCACGTGATCATTAGAGGGATGTCTATCTAAGTGGGAGTTCTTAAGTAATATGATTAATTGAACTTAAATTTATCATGAACTTAGTACCTGATAGTATTTTGCTTGTCTATGTTTGTTGTAGATAGATGGCCCGTGTTGTTGTTCCGTTGAATTTTAATGCGTTCCTTGAGAAAGCAAAGTTGAAAGATGATGGTAGCAATTACATGGACTGGGTCCGTAACTTGAGGATTATCCTCATTGCTGCATAGAAGAATTACGTCCTGGAAGCACCGCTAGGTGCCAAACCTGCTGCAGGAGCAACACCAGATGTTATGAACGTCTGGCAGAGCAAAGCTGATGACTAATCGACAGTTCAGTGTGCCATGCTTTACGGCTTAGAACCGAGACTTCAACGATGTTTTGAACGTCATGGAGCATATAAGATGTTCCAGGAGTTGAAGTTAATATTTCAAGCAAATGCCCAGATTGAGAGATATGAAGTCTCCAATAAGTTCTATAGCTGCAAGATGGAGGAGAATAGTTCTGTCAGTGAGCATATACTCAGAATGTCTGGGTATAACAATTACTTGATTCAACTGGGAGTTAATCTTCTGGATGACAGCGTCATTGACAGAATTCTTCAATCACTGCCACCAAGCTACAAGAGCTTCGTGATGAACTATAATATGCAAGGGATGGATAAGACAATTCCCGAGCTCTTCGTAATGCTAAAGGCTGCGGAGGTAGAAATCAAGAAGGAGCATCAAGTGTTGATTGTCAATAAGACCACCAGTTTCAAGAAAAAGGGCAAAGGGAAAAAGAAGGGGAACTTCAAGAAGAACAGCAAACAAGTTGCTGCTCAAGAGAAGAAACCCAAGTCTGGACCTAAGCACGAGACTGAGTGCTTCTACCGCAAGCGGTAGTCTTTGAAGCGGAACTACCCCAAGTATTTGGCGGATAAGAAGGATGGCAAGGTGAACAAAGGTATATGTGATATACATGTTATTGATGTGTACCTTACGAGCTCATGAGAGCACTGGGTATTTGATATTGGTTCTGTTGCTAACATTTGCAACTCAAAACAGGGACTACAGATTAAGCGGACACTGGCTAAGGGCGAGGTGACGATGTGCGTGGGAAATGGTTCCAAAGTCGATGTGATCGCCGTCGGCATGCTACCTCTACATCTACCTTCGGGATTAGTTTTAGACCTAAATAATTGTTATTTGGTGCCAGCGTTGAGCATGAACATTATATCTGGATCTTGTTTGATGCGAGACGGTTATTCATTTAAATCTGAGAATAATGATTGTTCTATTTATATGAGTAATATCTTTTATGGTCATGCACCCTTAAAGAGTGGCCTATTTTTGATGAATCTCAATAGTAGTGATACACATATTCATAATGTTCAAGCCAAAAGATGCAGAGTTGATAATGACAGTGCAACTTATTTGTGGCACTGTCGTTTAGGTCATATTGGTGTAAAGCGCATGAAGAAACTCCATACTGATAGACTTTTGGAATCACTTGATTATCAATCACTTGGTACTTGCGAACCATGCCTCATGGGCAAGATGACTAAAACGCCGTTCTCCGGAACTATGGAGTGAGCAACTGATTTGTTGGAAATCATACATACTGATGTATGTGGTCCAATGAATGTTGAGGCTCGTGGAGGGTATCATTATTTTCTCACCTTCACAGATGATTTGAGCAGATATGGGTATATTTACTTAATGAAACATAAGTTTGAAACATTTGAAAATTTCAAAGAATTTCCGAGTGAAGTTGAAAATCATCATAACAAGAAAATAAAGTTTCTACGATCTGATCGTGGAGGAGAATATTTGAGTTACGAGTTTGGTTTACATATGAAGCAATGCGGAATAGTTTCTCAACTCACGCCACCCGGAACACCACAGCTTAATGGTGTGTCCGAACGTCGTAATCGTACTTTACTAGATATGGTGCGATCTATGATGTCTCTTACTGATTTACCACTATCATTTTGGGGTTATGCTTTAGAGATGTCCGCATTCACGTTAAATAGGGCACCATAAAAATCCGTTGAGACGACGCCTTATGAACTGTGGTTTGGCAAGAAACCAAAGTTGTTGTTTCTTAAAGTTTGGGGCTGCAATGCTTATGTGAAAAAGCTTCAACCCGATAAGCTCGAATCCAAATCGGAGAAATGTGTCTTCATAGGATACCCAAAGGAAACTGTTGGGTACACCTTCTATCACAGATCCGAAGCCAAGACATTTGTTGCCAAGAATGGATCCTTTCTAGAGAAGGAGTTTCTCTCGAAAGAAGTGAGTGGGAGGAAAGTAGAACTTGATGAGGTAACTGTACCTGCTCCTTTATTCGAAAATAGTTCATCACAGAAACCGGTTCCTGTGACGACTACACCAATAAGTGAGGAAGCTAATGATATTGATCATGAAACTTTAGATCAAGCTACTACAGAACCTCGTAGGTCAACCAGAGTAAGATCCGCACCAGAGTGGTACGGTAATCCTATTATGGAGGTCATGTTACTTGACCATGGCGATCCTACGAACTATGAGAAAGCAATGATGAGCCCAAATTCCGCAAAATGGCTTGAGGCCATGAAATCTGAGATGGGATCCATGTATGAGAACAAAGTGTGGACTTTGGTAGACCTGCCCGATGATCGGCAAGCCATCGAGAATAAATGGATCTTCAAGAAGAAGACTAACGCTGATGGTAATGTTACTGTCTATAAAGCTCGACTTGTTGCGAAAGGTTTTCGACAAGTTCAAGGGGTTGACTATGATGAGACTTTCTCACCCGTAGCGCTGCTTAAGTCTGTCCGAATCATGTTAGCAATTGCCGCATTTTATGATTATGAAATTTGGCAAATGGATGTCAAAACTGCATTCCTGAATGGGTTTCTGGAAGAAGAGTTGTATATGATGCAACCAGAAGGTTTTGTCGATCCAAAGGATGCTAACAAAGTGTGCAAGCTCCAGCGCTCCATTTATGGACTGGTGCAAGCCTCTCAGAGTTGGAATAAACGCTTTGATAGTGTGATCAAAGCATATGGTTTTATACAGACTTTTGGAGAAGCCTGTATTTACAACAAAGTGAGTGGGAGCTTTGTAGCATTTCTAATATTATATGTGGACGACATATTATTGACTGGAAATGATATAGAATTTCTGGATAGCATAAAAGGATACTTGAATAAAAGTTTTTCAATGAAAGACCTCGGTGAAGCTGCTTACATATTGGGCATCAAGATCTATAGAGATAGATCAAGACACTTAATTGGACTTTCACAAAGTACATACCTTGATAAAGTTTTTAAAAAGTTCAAAATGGATCAAGCAAAGAAAGGGTTCTTGCCTGTAATACAAGGTATGAAATTGAGTTAGACTCAATGCCCGACCACTGCAGAAGATAGAGAGAAAATGAAAGAAGTTCCTATGCTTCAGCCATAGGCTCATCATGTATGCAATGTTGTGTACTGACCTGATGTGTGCCTTGCTATTAGTTTAGCAGGAGGTACCAAAGTAATCCAGAGTGGATCATCGACAACGGTCAAGAACATCTGAAATACGAAAAGGACTAAGGATATGTTCCTCGTTTATGGAGGTGACAAAGAGCTAGTCGTAAATGGTTACGTCGATGCAAGCTTTGATACTGATCCGGACGATTCTAAATCGCAAATTGGATATGTGTTTATATTGAACGGTGGAGCTGTCAGTTGGTGCAATTCTAAACAAAGCGTCGTGGCGGGATCTACATGTGAAGCGAAGTACATACCTGCTTTGGAAGCAGCAAATGAAGGAGTCTGGATGAAGGAGTTCATATCCGATCTAGGTGTCATACCTAGTGCATCGGGTCCAATGAAAAACTTTTGTGACAATACTGGTGCAATTGCTTTGGCAAAGGAATCCAGATTTCACAAGAGAACCAATCACATCAAGAGACGCTTCAATTCCATCCGGGACCAAGTCCAGGTGGGAGACATAGAGATTTGTAAGATACATACGGATCTGAATGTTGCAGACCCATTGACTAAGCCTCTTCCACGAGCAAAACATGATCAGCACCAAGGCTCCATGGGTGTTAGAATCATTACTGTGTAATCTAGATTATTGACTCTAGTGCAAGTGGGAGACTAAAGGAAATGTGCCCTAGAGGCTATAATAAAGTTATTATTTATTTCCTCATATCATGATAAATGTTTATTATTCATGCTAGAATTGTATTACCCGGAAACATAATACATGTGTGAATACATAGACAAACATAGTGTCGCTAGTATGCCTCTACTTGACTAGCTCGTGAATCAAAGATGGTTAAGTTTCCTAACCATAGACATGAGTTGTCATTTGATTAACGGGATCACATCATTAGGAGAATGATGTGATTGACTTGACCCATTCCGTTAGCTTAGCACTTGATCATTTAGTATGTTGCTATTGCTTTCTTCATGACTTATACATGTTCCTATGACTATGAGATTATGTAACTCCCGCTTACCGGAGGAACACTTTGTGTGCTACCAAACGTCACAACGTAACTGGGTGATTATAAAGGTGCTCTACAGGTGTCTCCAAAGGTACTTGTTGAGTTGACGTATTTTGAGATTAGGATTTGTCACTCCAATTGTCGGAGAGGTATCTCTGGGCCCTCTCGGTAATGCACATCACTATAAGCCTTGCAAGCAATGTAGCTAATGAGTTAGTTATGGGATGATGCATTGCGTAACGAGTAAAGAGACTTGCCGGTAATGAGATTGAACTAGGTATTGAGATACCGACGATCGAATCTCGGGCAAGTAACATATCGATGACAAAGGGAACACCGTTTGTTGTTATGTGGTTTGACCAATAAAGATCTTCGTAGAATATGTAGGAGCCAATATGAGCATCCAGGTTCCGCTATTGGGTTATTGACCGGAGACGTGTCTTGGTCATGTCTACATAGTTCTCGAACCCGTAGGGTCCGCACGCTTAAAGTTAGATGATAGTTATATTATGAGTTTATGTGTTTTGATGTACTGAAGTTTGTTCGGTGTCCCGGATGTGATAATGAACATGACGAGGAGTCTCGAAATGGTCGAGACATGAAGATCGATATATTGGACGACTATATTTGGACACCGGAAAGGTTCCGGGTGAGATTGGGACAATACCGGAACTCCGGGAGGTTATCGGAACCCCCCGGGAGGTATATGGGCCTTAATGGGCTTTAGTGGAAAGGAGAGAAAAGGAGCAAGGAGGCGCCCCAAGCCCAATCCGAATTGGGAAGGCCGCCCCCCCTCTTTCCTTCCGCCTCCTTCCTCTTCCTTCCCTCCCTCTCCAAATAGGAAGGAGGAGTCCTACTCGGTGGGAGTAGGACTCCCCTAGCGCCTCCTCCCCTTGGCCGGCCCCCTCCTCCACTCCTTTATATACGGGGGATGGGGCACCCCATAGACACAACAATTGATCATTGATCTCTTAGCCATGTGCGGTGCCCCCCTCCACCATAGTCCTCCTCGATAATATTGTAGCGGTGCTTAGGCGAAGCCCTGCGTCGGTAGAACATCATCATCGTCACCACGCCGTCGTGCTAACGAAACTCTCCCTCGACACTCGGCTGGATCGGAGTTCGAGGGACGTCATCGAGCTGAACGTGTGCAAGAACTCGGAGGTGCCATGCTTTCGGTGCTTGATCGGTCGGGCCGTGAAGACGTACGACTACATCAACCGCGTTGTGCTAATGCTTCCCCTTTCGGTCTACGAGGGTACGTGGACAACACTCTCCCCTCTCGTTGCTATGCATCACCATGATCTTGCGTGTGCGTAGGAATTTTTTTGAAATTACTACGTTCCCCAACATTACAGGGCTTGGTTTGGGCCCAAGGTATGCTGGTAAGTTATAAGTGGATGTGATGTAGTTTTGTAGTTTCTTATAGGTGCTATGTTGCTAGGCAGTAAGAACTACTATATGGTTTCTACTAATGAAAATATGGGAAAACCCCTTTCGCTAAAACAAGATGTATCTTCATTTCTTCTTCTTTTTTCAAAAATAATGTTAAACCCTCAACCTCTGCATCATTGTGATGCACACAGTGATTCTAATTAGTTCTTAAGAGAGTACTCTCTTTGTTCCATAATTCTTGCCATGTTTTTTATTTAAAAGTTGAACTAAAAGTGCGACAAGAATTATGGAACAAAAGAATTTTGAACTCAAAGCACGACAAGAATTAGGGAACGGAGGGAGTACAAAACAATAGCGACAACGGGTGAGCCGTTACAAGACATGAAGTAAGCACCCATTATTAAATTAACTTCTTTTGGCCTGAACACCTTCAAGAAGTAATAAGTGCCCTTGCGCCCGTTTTCATGTCCAACCGAAGATGGTCAAGGCAAGGATAATCCTGGTTGCTAGAACCAACCACCTAAGACTAGCACATCAGTAAGGAGACAATGCTTTCAACAAGATAATAAAGCAAGTGCATCGCTACTGAGCCCATGCAATCAAGTCAAGAATAAGAGGTTTTACCTTGAAATGAAGCGTTATTTCAATCATCATTTTGAAGACAGGTCTTCCAGAGGTCATGCCAACCTATACTCCATTAGTATGAATTTAACACAATACCTATTTGGATTAGAGCTTATGTCATTCCTATGGGGATGATGAGCAAATAAACGGGAGATGCAGTGGGAGAATAAGTTGGAGTAGTTATCGATGTGGACCTGTATGTCCATGGTGATTCAATGGGAGTTTTCATGCAGATTAAAGTGAGAATAGATATCACAGTCCCAATTATGTGGTTTTTAACATTCTATATTGGGGAAGAAGAAGAACATGAGCCAGTAAATGAAATGATACTTGGGGGAGACGATGAAGAGGAGAAGAGGAAAAAGAAGAAGGAAAATGCGGAAAATATTGTCTCTGTTACATATGAGTATCTACCCGACTTTTGTTATAGTTGTGGAATTATTGGACACACTGAAAAATCCTGCCCAACTAGATCCAGGAGAACAGGGTCTAGGTAGTTTGGCCCATGGCTGCGTGCAATCATGCATAAGGGAAGCTCTAGTGAAGAAAAGAGTAGGAGCTCCGATGATAAAGGAAAATTTTGGACAAGTAATAGTGCAGGCAGTAAAGGGAACAAGCAAGGTAGTGATGGACCATCCTGGAGGAGTGCAGTAAGTAGAGAGGAAGATGGAGGATCAAGAAATGAGGAAGGTAAAGAAGTAACGAGTCCCCTCATGTTAAAACATGTTATGGACTTGAAAACGATAGAGGACAAGAGCTTAAATGTTGAGGGTAAATTCCCAGAGGCACCTCCTGAAAGTAAACTTAAATTGAAAGCGTAGTCGAGCAATTATAAAGGTAGGAATAACAATGATACACATATTAATGAGGATTCAGAAGAGCTAGCGAAGGAAATTCCTATACAAAAGAAGGAAGAGGTTCAGAAAGAGGGAAATAAATTTAAGAAATCAGTGAAAGGTATAAAACAACGTACTTTTAAACGTGTTGAGAGGAGGAATGATAATGAGCAGATTCAGCCATTAAGGATAGAACCAAAGAAAAGGAATGTGGACTTAATAGTAGTTGATGAAGAGGTAGAGCTAACAAAGAGGGCAAAGATGGAGATTGATGGGGATGGCGAGAAAGAGGCAAACATAAACTCTAATGAGGGAAACGCTGGGATGCAAGGACAACCCAGCGAATCAAAATGAGGATTATAGCCTGGAACTGTCGGGGATTGGGGAATGGCCCGGCAGTGAGAGGGCTTCTGGACCTCCAGAAGCAAGTAGACCCCGATGTCCTTTTCTTGTCTAAAACAAAGATGGACGAGAGAGGAATGGAAAAACTTAAGTGAATGCTTGGCATGGGAAATATGATTGTCAAGGCATGTGATGGGAAGCGTGGTGGTTTGGCATTACTGTGGAAAAGCGAAATAAATCTTGAGCTGCATAACTATTCAAAATATCACATTGATGTTAAAGTGGTAGAAAATGATGGTTTTAGATGGAGGTTTACAGGAATATATGGAGAACCAGCACGGGACAAAAAGTGGAAAACATGGAGATTATTGAGGATCCTAAATCAGCAACTAGACCTCCCTTGGATGTGTGCAGGTGATTTCAACGAAATCTTATATAGTCATGAAAAGAAAGGAGGACCGGCTCGGATGCAAAACCAGATGGAGAACTTCAGAATGGCATTGTATGAATGTGGCTTACGTGACCTGGGGTATAGAGGAGACAAATTTACTTGGCATAACCACAATCACAATGCCAATCTCTATATCAAGGAAAGACTAGATCGTGTTGTGGCATCAAGAAACTGGTGCTCATGTTTTCCCTCATACAAAGTCATGAATGCTGACCCAAACCACTCAGATCATAGGCCAATAACTGTACTAATACAAGGATCAAATAATTCTAGAAATTACAGAAGCGGGACTCACAGGTTTAGATTTGAAGCTAAGTGGCTACAAGAAGAGGATTGTGAGAAGGTGGTCAGTAACGCTTGGGATACAGACAGATTTCAAGGATAATGCAATGTATCCCAACTACTAAAGTCCATAGCCAATGATCTTCAGAACTGGGACTCAAACACTTTAGGTGACTTGTCGAATAGAATTAAAGCCCTGAAAAAGGAACTGGAAGATGTAAGACGAGGAGATATTAGTCAAAAACAAGTATCCAGGGAGCACTTCTTGAGAGATAAACTGGACCGCCTAGAAAATCAGCTTGCTACCTTTTGGAAGCAAGGAGCTCATGTCAAGTGGCTTCAGGCAGGGGACAAAAATACTGCTTTTTTCATGCCTATGCCTCAGAGAGGAAAAAGAAAAACTCATTAAACAAGCTAAAGATTGAAGATGGGCGCTGGGTGGAAGGAGTTGAACATCTAAAGGAATATATCGCAAATTACTTTTTGGCATGTTCTCCTCTACGATAAGACAAAGTAATGAGGCTATTTTGCAGTGTGTTCAGCCCAAAGTTACTGAGGAAATGAATGCCATCCTGTGTGCTGAATATACAGAAGAGGAAGTAAAAACTTCACTAAATAGCATGGGTGATTTGAAAGCTCCTGGACCTGATGGGATGCCAGCTATATTTTTTAAACATTTTTGGCAGACAGTAGGAGAACAAGTGACAAAAGAGGTCCTAAATGTACTGAGAGGAGGAAAAGTGACAGAAAACTGGAATGACACCTTAGTGGTTCTTATTCCCAAGAAGGCCAAGCCTGAAATGATAAAGGACCTGCGACCCATAAGCCTATCAATGTAATATATAATCTGGTGTCCAAGGTAATCACCAATCGCTTAAAAATTATACTTCCTGACATTATATCCCCAAACCAAAGTGCCTTTGTACCGGGACGTATGATATCAGACAACATCCTCTTGGCGTATGAATTAACACATTTTTTTGCAGAGGAGGCAGAATGGATCGGTTGGCTATGCATCACTCAAATTGGACATGAGTAAGGCATATGACCGGGTCGAATGGGGATTCTTAAGGGACATGATGTACAAACTTGGTTTTGATGGTGGTTGGATTCAACTGATAATGAAGTGTATCACCACTGTTAGGTACCAAATAAAAGTAAATAGAGATTTTACGGATGTAATAATTCCTCAAAGGGGCTTGAGGCAAGGGGATCCACTATCCCCTTATCTATTCTTATTATGCGCGGAAGGCTTCTCAGCCATGTTATATGATGCTGAACATAGGGGAAGTTTAAAGGGAATCAAAATCTGCTGTGGAGCTCCTACCATTAGCCACTTATTATTTGCGGATGATTCACTGTTGCAAATAGAAGCAAATGGCAGCAACGCTCATGAGGTGAAACACATCTTAAATATTTATGAGGCTTGTTATGGGCAAATGATTAACAAGGACAAATCGACAATTCTCTACAGCAAGAACACAAATGACTAGGTAAAGAATGACATGAGACAAATACTGGATATTACAACAGAAGGATTATCCTCAAAATACTTGGGACTCCCAACCTTATTGGCAAATCAAAAAGGAAGAGCCTCGAGTATATAAAAGACAAAATCTGGAAGAGAATACAGGGTTGGAAGGAGAAGATGTTATCAAAAGCTGGAAAGGAAATACTTATCAAAGCAGCATCACAAGCAATCCCAGTATATGCAATGGCTTGTTTTGACATAACCAAGTCCTTGTGCGATGACTTGAGCTCAATGATATGCCTGTACTGGTGGAATCAAGTGGATAAGCAAAACAAAATGCATTGGATTTCTTGGGATAAGATGTCGAAACCAAAAAAGGAGGGAGGGCTGGGTTTTAGGGACTTACATTCCTTTAATCTAGCTATGTTGGCTAGGCAGGCCTGGAGAATTGTACAATACCCTTCATCACTATGTGCGAGAGTACTCTCAGCAAAATACTATTCAGGAAAATCAATTTTGGAAGCTACTACGAAGAATGGCATCTCTTATGTTTGGCGTAGCATTCTAAAAGGGGTGGAGTTATTGGAAAAGGGCATTATATGGCGAGTTGGAGATGGGGAGAGCATCAAGGTGTGGACTGATCCATGGATCCCAAGAGGAAACACAAGAAGCGTCATATCACAGAGAGGAAACAATCTTATAACTAAGGTGGTTGAACTGATTGATCCGAGCGCAAACTCGTGGGACATGGAACTAGTCCAACAAACTTTTATGCCGGATGATGCAAATATTATCTTGCAAATCCCCATCCATGAACACTCTAGGGACTTTATAGCTTGGCTCTTCGATAAAAAAGGTATATTTTCAGTGAAATCTGCCTACAAGGTGGCAATAGACACTAGAAATCATGAATCTTCGTCGGGACTGACATCTTCCTCTAGTGCAGATGGAGAAAACAACAAATTTAACTGGAATAAAATATGGAATCTTCCCCTGCGAGGCAAAGTGTGTCATTTCCTATGGCGAATGACAACCTACAGCCTTCCTCTACGAATGAAGCTACATCACAGAGGTATAGAAACAGACACCCAATGCCCTTTGTGCTTCAGATTTGATGAAGATGGAGGCCACTGTTTCCTTAAATGCAAAAGAGTAAAAGACATTTGGAGACATGTTAATCTTGAACATGCAGGCTTCAGCTACTTCCATGCTCTGATTCACTTCAATTCATGGAAGAAATTTTTGCTCTAAATGAGGAAGATAAGTTAAAAACATGTCTTCTCCTATGGCTATGGTGGCACCATAGAAATAAAGCTAATGCTAGTGATGCAATTAAATCAAATGAAGATATTTCCTTCTTAATTAATTTATATTTAGCCAATGCCTTGAATGGTTTACACGGAACCAAAAGCACAGGGCAAATCACTATCCCGAAATGGAATCCACCTCCAGCTGGTGTACTAAAGATAAACACAGATGGCGCTTTCCATGTGGAGAAATTAATAGGAGGTTGGGGTTTCACCATCAGAAATGAAGAAGGAATGCTAATTGCTGCTAGAGCAGGGAGCTTGGAGCGTGTTACAGATGCACTGCGCTCAAAAGCTTTGGAGATGTTTCATGCTGTAAAGGCAACTATTCAGATGGGGTGCCAGCGAGTTATAATTGAAACTGACTCCTTAATGTTGAAACAAGCTGTCACCTCTGATGCTTATGATTTCTCCGAACTAGGTGCTATCTTTAGAGACATTAAGTTTCAGTTTAGAGTTGGGTTCATGAATGTTTGTGTTCAACACTGTCCAAGAATGTGTAATTAAGTTGTGCACGCTTTAGCTGCGCATGGCACAATCATGAGTATAGGTACATGTGAAATTTGGCTTGGCCAGTTTCCAAGCTTTGTATCAGACTGTGTAGCTGGTGATCTTTCCAGCCAAGCTATCTAATGGAATGCAGTTTTGTGTTCCTTTCAAAAAAAGAAAACCTATACTCCATGCTAGGACAAAAAGGCACTAGCGGATGACTGAGACATGTTCCCACCATAGACTACCACCCCACCCGTCGCGAGGAGGGCGGGCTTCCATGGCACGGTGTGGACCTGACCAAAACCACTCCATGCTGCGCAAGCCGGCTTGTAACAACTGCCATGGCTTAGAGCATCTCCAGCCGTTGGCCCGCTAGGACGCATAAAAATCGCCCCCTGGGGGTGAGCCGGCGATACATTCGGCGCTGGGGGTGGTTTTGTGCCCAGTCGTCGCCCCCAGCTCAGCCCCAGGCGCCGATGTTGGCCCGCTTTTCAGCCCCATTTCGGCGAATAAAAGCCCATATGGGCGAGAATAGGCCCATATTCGTCGTGGTTCGCCGTGGCTTGGCGTTCAATTATCAACATAAATATTTTTTTCATCACATATTTCATCACAGGGAAATCAAATACTTCAACAAAATAGTTCGACAACAAACAGTTCAATACAAATTATATAGTTCAACAAATAAAAACTAATATGTCATCACACGTCGTGCCTGGCGTCGCCCTTGAGCCTTCATAGGTGCTCTATCAGATCTTGCTGCAGTTGATGATGCACCTGTGGGTCTCAGATCTCCTGACGCATACTGAGGTAGGCAGCCCAGGTTGCTAGTAGCTGGTGATCAACTTGGGCAAGAGGACCCTGCCTGTGGTATGGTTCAGTGTCACACACTAGCTCTTCTGCTTTCGCTCTCAATGATCATGTTGTGCAAGATGACACGAGAGGTCATGATCTCCCACATTTGATCTTTCGACCAGGTGCGGCGGGTACCGGACAACGAAGAATCGAGATTGGAGCACAACAAATGCACGCTCGACATCCTTCCTGCAAGCCTCCTGAATCTTTGCAAACCAGGCGTTCTTGCCTCCTGGCACAGGGTTTGAGATGGTCTTCACAAATGTCGACCATCTCGTATAGATGCCATCAGCTAGATAGTACCCCTTGTTGTAGTGCCGCCCATTCATCTCGAAGTTCACCGGAGGAGAATGACCTTCAACAAGCTTGGCAAAGACAGGAGAGCACTGCAACACGTTGATGTCATTGTGAGTTCCTGGCATACCAAAGAAGGAGTGCCAAATCCAGAGGTCCTGTGTGGCCACCGCCTCAAGTACCACACTGCAACCGCCTTTGGCGCCTTTGTACATCCCTTGCCAAGCAAATGGGCAATTCTTCCATTTCCAATGCATGCGATCGATGCTTCAAGCATCCCAGAAATCCTCTTGCTGCATTCTGTGCTAGGATCCGAGCAGTGTCTTCTGCATTGGGTGTTCTCAAGTATTTCGGTCCAAACACTGCCACCACTGCCCGACAGAACTTGTAGAAACACTCTATGCTGGTGGACTCGGCCATGCGCCCATAGTCGTCCTGTGAGTCACCGGGAGCTCCGTATGCAAGCATCCTCATCGCTATCGTGCACATCTGGATCGAGGTGAATCCAAGTTTGCCAGTGCAATCCATCTTGCATTTGAAGTAGTTGTCGAACTCCCGAATGCAATTCACAATCCTGAGGAAGAGCTTTCGGCTCATCCGATAACGGCACCGAAATGTTCTATCGCCGTGAAGTGGAGCATCGGCGAAGTAGTCGGAGTAGAGCATGCAGTAGCCTTCGAGACGATGCCGGTTCTTTGCTTTCACCCACCCCGGTGCCGAGCCACCTCTCCGTTGCTTTTCATTGCTCGCCAGCAGCTGGGCAAGGGCGGTGAGCACCATGAGATGCTCTTCTTCCTGGACGTCGGCCTCGGCTTCCTCCTCCAGCAGCGTGGAGAGCGCTTCCTCGTCATCCGTGTCCATCGCCGAGGCAGGCAAATCGCCGAACACCTTGCGCCCGATGGACGTGCACCCGCCGCTAAACTGCCCCTCCGTGGCCGGAAACGGCGGCGGAAACGCGCAGCTGCTGTCGGAGGGGCTGCCGCGGCGAACCTTTGCTATCTCTACTATTTTTTCCGGCGGGGAATGGCTATCTAGCGGTGAAGGGCGGCGGGCGGCACCGGGATATAGCTAGTGGCGGCCGAGAGCGCGGGGGGTGGGAGGCGAGTCAAGGAAGAAAATCTTGACTTTTCCACCTAACGGCGTGGGCCAGCCACGCTTTTCCCTTGCACCGGAGCCCCCGATAGGCCCCCAGCGCGCCGGGTTCGGCCTGCGGCCGCCGGACGGAAAAAAGGGCCGAACCGGCGGTTTTCGTTGTCCTGGGCACGCGACTGGGGCGTTTTTTTGGCGTCGGCACCGAAGAAGTCGCCTGGGGGGGGGCCTGTTGGGGGCGCGGCTGGAGTTGCTCTTCGGGTCGCTCACCCAGCGTCCCTCGCGTGAGTTGCCGCCACAACATCATGCGCCAACTGACTTACCACTCGCTGCCATCATTCCTCATTCGAGTGACATGGGGCATTTTGATTTGCAAAATGAGCATATTTCAACAGAAAAGTTCCTGAGAGCATCTACAGTCGGACCTCTCAAAGTCACCTCATACGCCCAGGCGGGCTGCCCAATCACGTTTTTTGACCCAGACGGATGCCTCAAATGGGCCTTATATGCCCGAACTGACCGACACCCCTCATATCCAGCCCAAATATGGGGCAGGTATGGGGTGGCCCGGGCACGCCCGGGTGCGTCCGCCTGACAAGCCCGGCCCACCATTGACCCCATGGATGTCCCACAAAAAACCGCATCGGCCTCGTCGGCCCGAAACCCTAGCTCAGTCACTCTCCTCTCTCGCTCCGTCCTCTCCTCTCCTCTCATCGATTTCGATCGAATCCGGCGCAATATCGAGCTCCGGCAGCCGCTCGGATGACGAGGTGGATCCGAAGTATGAGCTTGCCCTCCGCGTGCCTTGGAGCGGTCCAATGTGAACACCGGGGGCAGCTCCAGATCTGCAGCCTCGCCACAGCAGCCGCTTCCCCGTCGGCGCATCTCGGACACCGGCGCTGGCCCCTCCCGGCCCATTGGCAGCTAGGCGGCCAGCGCAATCAATGCCTCCCCACGCCGTCCCATCGCCTCGCCGACTGCTGCTTCCCCATGCCGACCCCTCGCCCCGCCTACTGCTGCTCCCCCTCGTGGGCAGTGGTGGGTGTTGGGGAACGTAGTAATTTCAAAAAATTTCCTACGCACACGCAAAATCATGGTGATGCATAGCAACGAGAGGGGAGAGTGTTGTCTACGCCCTCGTGAGACCAAGCGAAGCGATCACAACGTAGCGGAAGTAGTCGACGTTCTCCTCGCGATCCAACCGATCCGGTGCCGTTACTCGGCGCCCGAGTTCTTGACACACGTACAGCTCGGTGGCGCTCCTCGGCTCCGATCCAGCAAAGCTCCGGGAGAGAGAGTTCCGTCAAGACGACGGCGTGCAGGACGATCTTGATGTTCTATCGACGCAGGCTTCGCCTAAGCACCGCCACGATATGACCGAGGTGGATTATGGTGGAGCGGGCACCGCACACGGCTAAGGAGCGATCTCAAGGATCAACTTGTGTGTCCTAGGGTGCCCCTGCCCCGTATATAAAGGAGCAAGGGGAGGGCGGCCGCCCTAGGAGGTGCGCCAAGGGAGGGGGAGTCCTCCTCCTAGTGGGAGTAGGACTCCGTTTCCTAGTCCAACTAGGAAGGAGGAAGGGGAAGGAAGGAGAGGAGAGGGAGAGGGAAAGGGGCTGCGCCCCCTCCTTGTCCTATTCGGACTCCCACAGGGGCGCGCCACCTCCTGGTGCGGCCCTCTCTCTCCCTCTTAGCCCAATAAGGCCCATTACTTCCCGGGGTTCAGTAACCCTCGGCACTCCGGTTTTCTCCGAAACTTCGGAACCTTTCCGGTGTCCGAATATAGCCGTCCAATATATCAATCTTTATGTCTCGACCATTTGAGACTCCTCGTCATGTCCGTGATCACATCCGGGACTCCGAACTCCTTGGTACATCAAAATACACAAACTCATAATATAACCGCCATCGAAACCTTAAGCGTGCGGACCCTACGGTTCGAGAACAATGTAGACATGACCGAGACACGTCTCCAAATCAATAACCAATAGCGGGACCTGGATGCCCATATTGGCTCCTACATATTCTCGAAGATCTTTATCGGTCGAGACCGCATAACAACATCGTTGTTCCCTTTGTCATCGGTATGTTACTTGCCCGAGATTCGATCGTCGGTATCCAATACCTAGTTCAATCTCGTTACGCAAGTCTCTTTACTCGTTCCGTAATACATCATCTCATAGCTAACTCATTAGTTGTAATGCTTGCAAGGCTTAAGTGATGTGTATTACCGAGAGGGCCCAGAGATACCTCTCCGACAATCGGAGTGACAAATCCTAATCTCGAAATCGCCAACCCACCATCGCCTTTGGAGACACTGTAGTACTCATTTATAATCACCCGATTACGTTGTGATGTTTGGTAGTACCCAAAGTGTTCCTCCGTAAACGGAGTTGCATAATCTCATAGTTATAGGAACATGTACAAGTCATGGATAAAAGCAATAGCAACATACTAAGCGATCGGGTGCTAAGCTAATGGAATGGGTCATGTCAATCAGATCATTCAACTAATGATGTGACCTTGTTAATCAAATAACAACTCCTTTGTCTATGGTTAGGAAACTTAACCATCTTTGATTAACAAGCTAGTCTAGTAGAGGCATACTAGTGACACTCTGTTTGTCTATGTATTCACACATGTATTATGTTTCCGTTAATACAATTCTAGCATGAATAATAAACATTTATCATGAAATAAGGAAATAAATAATAACTTTATTATTGCCTCTAGGGCATATTTCCTTGATCTCCCACTTGCACTAGAGTCAATAATCTAGATTACATGGTAATGATTCTAACACCCATGGAGTCTTGGTGCTGATCATGTTTTGCTCGTGGAAGAGGCTTAGTCAACGGGTGCGCTACATTCAGATCCGTATGTATTTTGCAAATCTCTATGTCTCCCACGGACCAAGTCCCGGATGGAATTGAAGCGTCTCTTGATGTGTTTGGTTCTCTTGTGAAATCTGGATTCCTTTGCTAAAGCAATTGCTCCGAGATTGTCACAAAAGATTTTCATTGGACCCGATGCACTAGGTATGACACCTAGATCGGATATGAACTCCTTCATCCAGACTCCTTCATTAGCTACTTCGAAGCTGCTATGTACTCCGCTTCACATGTAGATCCCTTCTGACGCTTTGTTTAGAACTGCACCAACCGACAGCTCCTCCATTTAGTGTAAATACGATCCGGTTTGCGATTTAGAATCGTCGGATCGGTGTCAAAGCTTGCATCAACGTAACCATTTACGATGAGCTCTTTGTCACCTCCATATCGAGAAACATATCCTTAGTCCTTTTCGGTATTTGGGATGTTCTTGACCGCTGTCGATGATCCACTCTGGATTACTTTGGTACCTCCTGCTAAGCTTATAGCAAGGCACACATCAGTGCGGTACACAGCATTGCATACATGATAGAGCCTATGGTGACGATAGGGAACATCTTTCATTTCTCTCTATCTTCTGCGGTGGTCGGGCATTGAGTCTTACTCAACTTCACACCTTGTAACACAGGCAAGAACCCTTTCTTTGCTTGATCCATTTTGAACTTCTTCAAAATCTTGTCAAGGTATGTGCTTTGTGAAAGTCAATTAAGCGTCTTGATCTATCTCTATAGATTTTGATGCCCAATATGTAAGCAGCTTCACCGAGGTCCTTCATCGAAAAACTCTTATTCAAGTATCCCTTTATGCTATCCAGAATTCTATATCATTTCCGATTAATAATATGTCATCTACATATAATATCGAAATGCTCTGAGCTCCCACTCACTTTCTTGTAAATCTGAAGCTTCTCCAAAAGTCTCATATAAACCCAAATGCTTTGATCGCACTATCAAAACATTTATTCCAACTCCGAGATGCTTGCACCAGTCCATAAATGGATCATTGGAGATTGCACACTTTGTTAGCTCCCTTTGGATCGATAAAACCTTCTCGTTGCATCATATACAACTCTTCTTCCGTAAATCCATTCAGAATGCAGTCTTTACATCCATTTGCCAAATTTCATAATCATAAAATGCGGCAATTGCTAACATGATTCGGATAGACTTAAGCATCGCTACGGGTGAGAAGGTCTCATCGTAGTCAATCCCTTGAACTTGTCGAAAACCCTTTGCGACAAGTCGAGCTTTGTAGACAGTAACATTACCGTCAGCGTCAGTCTTCTTCTTGAAGATCCACTTGTTTTCTATTGCTTGCCGACCCTCGGGCAAGTCAACCAAAGTCCACACTTTGTTTTCATACATGGATCCCATCTCGATTTCATGGCCTCAAGCCATTTTATGGAATCTGGGCTCACCATCGCTTCTTCATAGTTCGTAGGTTCATCATGATCTAGTAGCATGACTTCTAGAACAGGATTACCGTACCACTCAGTGCGGATCTTACTCGGTTGATCTACGAGGTTTCGTAGTAACTTGATCTGAAGTTTCATGATCAACATCATCAACTTCCTCACTATTTGGTGTAGATGTCTCGAAACCGGTTTCTGCGATAAACTACTTTCCAATAAGGGAGAAGGTACAGATTACCTCATCAAGTTCTACTTTCCTCCCACTCACTTCTTTCGAGAGAAACTCCTTCTCTAGAAAGGATCCATTCTTAGCAACAAATGTCTTGCCTTCGGATCTGTGATAGAAGGTGTACCCAACTGTCTCCTTTGGGTATCCTATGAAGACACATTTCTCTGATTTGGGTTCGAGCTTATCAGGTTGAAGCTTTTTCACATAAGCATCGCATCCCCAAACTTTAAGAAACGACAACTTTGGTTTCTTGCTAAACCATAGTACATAAGGTGTTGTCTCAATGGATTCGTCTCAATGGATTTTGACGGTGTTCTATTCAGCGTGAATGCGGCCGTCTCAAGAGCATAACCCCAAAACGATAGCGGTAAATCTGTAAGAGACATCATAGATCGCACCATATCTAGTAAAGTGCGATTCTGACGTTCGGACACACCATTACGCTGTGGTGTTCGGGTGGCGTGAGTTGAAACTATTCCGCATTGCTTCAAATGTAGACCAAACTCGTAACTCAAATATTCGCCTCCACGATCAGATCGTAGAAACTTTATTTTCTTATTACGATGATTTTCAACTTCACTTTGAAATTCTTTGAACTTTTCAAATGTTTCAGACTTATGCTTCATTAAGTAGATATACCCATATCTCGCTTAAATCATCTGTGATGGTGAGAAAATAACGATATCCGCCACGAGCCTCAACATTCATCGGTCCACATACATCTCGTATGTATGATTTCCAACAAATCTGTTGCTCTCTCCATAGTACCGAGAACGGGTTCTAGTCATCTTGCCCATGAGGCACGGTTCATAAGTGCCAAGTGATTCATAATCAAGTGACTCCAAAAGTCCATCAGTATGGAGTTTCTTCATGCGCTTTATACCGATATGACCTAAACGGCAGTGCCACAAATAAGTTGCACTATCATTATCAACTCTGCATCTTTTGGTTTCAACATTATGAATATGTGTATCACTACTATCGAGATTCATTAAAATGGACCACTCTTCAAGGGTGCATGACCATAAAAGATATTACTCATATAAATAGAACAACCATTATTCTCGATTTAAATGAATAACCGTCTCGCATCAAACAAGATCCAGATATAATGTTCATGCTCAACGCTGGCACCAAATAACAATTATTTAGGTCTAAAACTAATCCCGAAGGTAGATGTAGAGGTAGCGTGCCAACCGCGATCACATCGACCTTGGAACCATTTCCCACGCGCATCGTCACCTCGTCCTTTGCGGTGTTAAGCAATCCGTAGTCCCCTGTTTGAGTTGCAAATATTAGCAGTAACCGATTATCAAATACCAGTGCTCTGCGAGCTCTAGTAAGGTACACATCAATAACATGTATATCACATATACCTTTGTTCACCTTGCCATCCTTCTTATCCGCCAAATACTTGGGGCAGTTCCGCTTCCAAATGACGATCCGCTTGCAGTAGAAGCACTCGATTTCAGGTTTAGGTCCGGACTTGGGTTTCTTCTCTGAGCGACAACTTGTTTGCTGTTCTTCTTGAAGTTCCTTCTTCTTCCCTTTGCCTTTCTTCATGAAACTAGTGGTCTTATTGACCATCAACACTTGATGCTCCTTCTTGATTTCTACCTCCGCAGCCTTTAGCATTGCGAAGAGCTCGAGCATAGTCTTTACTAACCCTTGCATATTATAGTTCATCACGAAGCCTTTGTAGCTTGGTGGCGGTGATTGAAGAATTCATCAATGACACAATCATCCGGAAGATTAACTCCCGGTTGAGTCAAGTGATTGTAATACCGGACATTACGAGTATTTGCTCACCGATGCAGACCCATTCTCCTCCATCTTGCAGCTATAGAACTTATTGGAGACTTCATATCTCTCAATCCGGGCATTACTGTTGAAATATCAACTTCAACTCTGGAACATCTCATATGCTCCATGACGTTCAAAACGTCGTTGAAGACCCGGTTCTAAGCCGTAAAGCATGGCACATGAACTATAGAGTAGTCATCGCTTTGCTCGCCAGACGTTCTTAACGTCGTCGCCAGCATCAAGAAGCAGTTCGCACCCAGCGGTGCATCGGGGCGTAACTTTTCGTGCAGCAATGAGGATAATCCTCGAGTTACGGACCCGATCCGTGTAATTGCTACCATCATCTTTCAACTTTGCTTTCTCAAGGAACGCATTAAAATTCAACGGAACAACAAAGACGAGCCATCTATCTACAAACAAACATAGGCAAGCAAGATACTATCGGTACTAAGTTCATGATAAATTTAAGTTCAATTAATCATATTACTTAAGAACTCCCACTTAGGCAGACATCTCTAGTCATCTAAGTGATCACGTGATCCAAATCAACTAAACCATAACCGATCATCACGTGCGATGGAGTAGTTTTCAATGGTGAACATCTTATGTTGATCATATCTACTATATGATTCACGCTCGACCTTTCGGTCTCCGTGTTCGAGGCCATATCTCGCATATGCTAGGCTCGTCAAGTATAACTCTGAGTATTCTGCGTGTGCAAAACTGGCTTGCACCCGTTGTAGATGGACGAGAGCTTATCACACCCGATCATCACGTGGTGTCTCGGCACGACGAACTTTGGCAACGGTGCATACTCGGGGAACACTACTTGATAATTTTAGTGAGAGATCATCTTAAAATGCTACCGTCAATCAAAGCAAGATAAGATGCATAAAGGATAAACATCACATGCAATCAATATAAGTGATATGATATGGCCATCATCATCTTGTGCTTGTGATCTCCATCTCAAGCACCGTCGTGATCACCATCGTCACCGTAGCGACACCTTGATCTCCATCGTAGCATCGTTGTCGTTTCGCCATCTATTGCTTCTCGACTATCGCTACCGCTTAGTGATAAGGTAAAGCAATTACAGGCGCTTGCATTTCATACAATAAGCGACAACCATATGGCTCCAGCCATTGCCGATAACCGGTTACAAAACATGATCATCTCATACAATAAAATATAGCATCACGTCTTGACCATATCACATCACAACATGCCCCGCAAAAAGAAGTTAGACGTCCTCTACTTTGTTGTTGCAAATTTTACGTGGCTGCTACGGGCTTAAGCAAGAACCAATCTCACCTCGCATCAAAACCACAGCGATACTTCGTCAAATAGACTCGTTTTAACCTTCACAAGGACGGGCGTAGCCACACTCAGTTCAACTAAAGTGAGAGAGACAGACACCCGCCAGCCACCTTTAAGCACGAGTGCTCGAGCGGTGAAACCAGTCTCGCGTAAGCCTCTGGCGTATGTCGGTCCGAGCCGCTTCATCTCACAATCCGCTGAACCAAAGTATGACATCTTTGGTAGGCAGTATGACTTGTATCGTCCACAACTCACTTGTGTTCTACTCGTGCAAAACATCAAACCATAAAAACCTAGGCTCGATACCCTTTGTTGGGGAGCGTAGTAATTTCAAAAATTTCCACGCGCACGCAAAATCATGGTGATGCATAGCAACGAGAGGGAGAGTGTTGTCTGCGTACCCTCGAGACCGAAGCGAAGCGATCTGGCGTAGAGGAAGTAGTCGACGTTCTCCTCGCGATCCAACCGATCCCAGCGCCGTTACTCCGGCGCCCCGAGTTCTTGACACACGTACAGCTCGGTGGCGCTCCTCGGGCTCCGATCCAGCAAAGCTGCGGGGGAGAGAGTTACGCCGACACGACGGCGTGGGACGATCTTGATGTTCTACGACGCAGGCTTCGCCTAAGCACCGCTACGATATGACCGAGGTGGATTATGGTGGAGGGGGCACCGCACACGGCTAAGGAACGATCTCAAGGATCAACTTGTGTATCCTAGGGTGCCCCCTGCCCCCGTATATAAAGGAGCAAGGGGGAGGGCTGGCCGCCCTAGGAGGTGCGCCAGGGGGGGGAGTCCTCCTCCTAGTGGGAGTAGGACTCCCTTTCCTAGTCCAACTAGGAAGGAGGAAGGGGAAGGAAGGAGAGGAGAGGAGAGGGAAGGGGCCGCCCCCTCCTTGTCCTATTCGGACTGGGGGCGCGCCACCTCCTAGTGCGGCCCTCTCTCCCTCTTGGCCCAATAAGGCCCATTACTTCCCGGGGTTCGGTAACCCTCCGACACTCCGGTTTTCTCCGGAAACTTCCGGAACCTTTCGGTGTCCGAATATAGCCGTCAATATATCAATCTTTATGTCTCGACCATTTGAGACTCCTCGTCATGTCCGTGATCACATCCGGACTCGAACTCCTTGGTACATCAAAATACACAAACTCATAATATAACCGTCATCGAAACCTTAAGCGTGCGGACCCTACGGTTCGAGAACAATGTAGACATGACCGAGACCGTCTCCGGTCAATAACCAATAGCGGGACCTGGATGCCCATATTGGCTCCTACATATTCTCGAAGATCTTTATCGGTCGGACCGCATAACAACATCGTTGTTCCTTTGTCATCGGTATGTTACTTGCCCGAGATTCGATCGTCGGTATCCAATACCTAGTTCAATCTCGTTACCGGCAAGTCTCTTTACTCGTTCCGTAATACATCATCTCACAGCTAACTCATTAGTTGTAATGCTTGCAAGGCTTAAGTGATGTGTATTACCGAGAGGGCCAGAGATACCTCTCCGAGCAATCGGAGTGACAAATCCTAATCTCGAAATCGCCAACCCAACATCGCCTTTGGAGACACTGTAGTACTCCTTTATAATCACCCGATTCGTTGTGACGTTTGGTAGTACCCAAAGTGTTCCTCCGTAAAGCAGGAGTTGCATAATCTCATAGTTATAGGAACATGTATAAGTCATGGATAAAAGCAATAGCAACATACTAAACGATCGGGTGCTAAGCTAATGGAATGGTTCATGTCAATCAGATCATTCAACTAATGATGTGACCTTGTTAATCAAATAACAACTCCTTTGTCTATGGTTAGGAAACTTAACCATATTTGATTAACAAGCTAGTCTAGTAGAGGCATACTAGTGACACTCTGTTTGTCTATGTATTCACACATGTATTATGTTTCCGGTTAATACAATTCTAGCATGAATAATAAACACTTATCATGAAATAAGGAAATAAATAATAACTTTATTATTGCCTCTAGGGCATATTTCCTTCAGTGGGTGCTTGTGCTCGCCCCGCCGGCCTGGACGCGCACAGTGGAGTGGGAGGTGTGTGCCGCCCGCCGTGAGAGGCAGCGGGCAAGGGAGAGGGAGGCTATGGAGAGCTCTGTCCGCCGCCGGCGTGAGTTACCGGCGGAGCCCGACGAGGACTAACGGCTCCTTCCGTGGGTCTACCGTCGATCGCTTACCAAGGCGGAGATAGACGCTCGGTGGCTCCGCTGAAAGAACGCCAAGGCTCTCCGGCTTGCCATCGAGCAGACCGAGCGGGAGGCGTTGGAGAAGGCGAAGGAGGCAGCTCGGCTAGCCAAGCTCAGGCGCCAGCAGGACCGGGCCGTCCAGCGCCTCAAGGGCCTCGTCATCATCGACTCCTCCTCCTCCAACGACGATGGCTCCTCCTCCGACGAATCGGACGATCCTCCTCCAACCGACGACGGGTACAGCTACGCCGGCGACCAGAAGGGGAAAGGTCCAGCCCGAAAGTGGTGAGGTTGATTTTAATTTCAAGTTTTAGATGTAGTATATAGTTGTTCGTCGTTCGTGTGAACTTTGGTGAATCTTTTGAAGAACTATTGTGCAGTTTCT
The DNA here is from genome assembly GCA_021437245.1 of Aegilops speltoides. NCBI lineage: Eukaryota > Viridiplantae > Streptophyta > Magnoliopsida > Poales > Poaceae > Aegilops > Aegilops speltoides. The sequence continues at coordinate 409,716,242 of CM038142.1, forward strand.
ATGTCCGGAGCTGATCTACGTAGTTTGATCGACGTTGCATGCTATAGCATGGATATAGGGTTCGGATTTGAGAGACACGGATGTGGACGACGCGATTTGAGGAGTGTCGGTCACTATATGCGGGTGCGTCCGGGCGCGTCTGTGGGCGTTTGAGGACCCAAATTTGTCAAGTCCGGTTGTAGTCTTGTAGATGTGCTCAGCTTGAAAGATGGGCTGGAGCTACTGCTACATGGAGTCAGAAGAGCTGCTTATGCTAGCAAACTTCCAGTAGTTACCTTGGCACGTGGCCTATTGTAACTTTACGTAAAAAGCAAAGAATTGAGAATCTTCTTGGACGGAAGTCGAATGCCACGTGAGCGCACGGAGGGGGTCTGTCCCTGCACCCTGCCCGATCATCGAGTACATCTGCAATCTGCAGCGCCTCAAAAGTCAATGATGCTCGCTGTCTTTCTCATGCCCCGGGCAGTGGTCGGCGCATCTCGCGGCACCCCGTCGGTCGCCCTCCGCTGAGCCCACCCCTACCAGTGTGTGCTAATACGAAGCAGTCGCTATAAAGACCGCTGGGCAGTCCGCGCCTGAGGGCTGAAGCCACAAAGCCCACACTGCCGCAGCTTCCAGTAAAAAGCTCGAAAGGCGACGGCCACTGGGAGCTCGTCGACCATTGCCACGCCGAGAGAATGGCGACAAGTATGCGTTGGATAGCGCTCTTCTTGCTGGTCGTCGTGTCTGCTCTGGCCGTTTCTGCCGTCATCGAGGATGGTAAGAACACGGAAAGTGACACTAGACTACTAAGTTTTTCCTTAATTGTCTCATCTTGGCATGTAAGAGTTCCTTTCAGTTGCAAACTATTGGGCATGTATAGTGGTCAGAAATAACCGCAGTCTCGTTCTCTCCGTATTGAGAAATAAACATTAAATATGAAATGTATTTACCATTTATCGTTAATTTTAGGTTCGGCTTTCTCTTATCTTATCTTTTCTTTAGGTTCATCAGTTTTTGCGTATCTATTGTTGTCTGGTCTTTTTGTTCTTTTTTCTTTTTTGCGGTGATTCAGATCATATTTTCCTTGTGTTAGTAACTTTTTTCGTACGGCAGATTATAAAATAAGTTCAGGATACGCTGTAGTTCAACTACCTTAAACTGAGGTTAGTCGACCTCATGCATCGAAAATCAAGCTATGAACCAGCTTGATCTCAACAATGGAGATCTGGTCTTAGAAATGAAGCTGAAGTTGACTTTACTAAATTACAGTTAAAATATCTTAACTGACAGTGGTATGCCATCCAAGATTTCAGAAGGATATTTTGTTCTGCCTAGTCACATGGCATACACATGCTTTGTTCATATGTCAGGCTCTTCTATCGCGTGAGATGTGTCAGTTGTAACATATGAAATGGATCTATGATATGTTCCTTTGTGATTTGTCTGTTCTTTATAAAATTAGCTGCACCACAAATCCTCTTTATATAGAAAAAAGAGTTAGCTGTAGCCTGCATATGTGGTTCAATGAAGTATACGTAACATGTAGAGTCGCTAAACCAATCATGTTTAACTTATTCTGCAACACTATACTATGTTTCTTCTAACTTTTTGAACGACTGATTTTTTTTTTTTGAACGACTGATTGTGGGTGCGCAGGCCTGTTACCCAACGGGGACTTCAGAAACGGGCCAGACAAGTCCCAGATGAATGGCCCGGTGGTGACGGGGAAGTACGCGATACCGAACTGGGAGCTCTCGGGGTTCGTGGAGTACATCGAGTCGGGGCACACGCAGGACGACATGATCCTCGCAGTTCCGGTGGGCGCGAACGCCGTGCGGCTGGGCAACGACGCCACCATCCGGCAGCAGCTCAAGGTCGCCCGCCACACCTACTACTCCATCTCCTTCATCGCCGCGCGGTCATGCGCCCAGGAGGAGAAGCTCAACGTGTCGGTCGACCCGGAGTTCGGCCTGCTCCCGATCCAGACCGTGTACACCAACACCGGCTGGGACACCTACTCCTGGGCGTTCAAGCCCAGGCACAGCACCGTGTGGCTGTCCATCCACAACACCGGCATCGAGGAGAACCCGGCGTGCGGCCCACTCATCATCGCCGTCGCCATCAAGACCCTCTACCCTCAGCTGTACAACAAGGGTACGTAACGAAACTTGTCTCGTGACTCTTGAGCAGTGTAACAAACGGGTGCACGAATCCGACACTGGTGAACAGGCAACATGGTGAAGAACGGAGACTTCGAGCAGGGGCCATACATCTTCTCGAACACGCCGTGGGGCGCGCTGGTGCCGCCGATCTTCGAGGACGTGCACTCGCCGCTCCCGGGGTGGATGATCATGTCGGACACCAAGGTGGTCAAGTACATCGACGCGCAGCACCACGCGGTGCCCAAGGGCGCGCGCGCCGTGGAGCTGGTGGCCGGCGTGGAGGTGGCGCTGGTGCAGGAGGTGCCGGGCACCGTGCCCGGGCGGTCGTACAGGCTCTCGTTCAGCATCGGGGACGCGCGCAACGGGTGCGTGGGGTCCCTGGGCGTGGACGTGTACGCGGCGCGGGAGAGGCGGAGGGTCTCGTACGAGTCCCGCGGCACCGGCGGGCACAAGTGCGCCAAGCTCGAGTTCACGGCGATCGCGAACAAGACGCGCGTGGTGTTCCAGAGCTCGAACCACCACACCGTCAACGCCACGCTCTGCGGGCCCGTCGTTGATGACGTCTGGCTCGTCAGGCTCAAGTAGCTAGCTTCGAGCGTACGTACGAGTGTTAGCATGTTACCTACTCCTACGTTTGTGCGGCCTGCAGTACCGGTATACCCGATATGGGGCTGCCTGGCCATTTTCTTCGGTCGATCGTAATGGTTTCTGGGCTTACTGTCTTGTCTTCTGCCTTAATTTGAAGGATGGTGCTTGCTTTGTGTGGTTGGACTGAGACTTGAGCAGTTGAGCAGTTGAGCTAGACATTGAGGAAGTGTATGACGGGATAAAATTAGTAACAATTGCATTTCCTACAATCCCCTTCTTTTTGTGTTAAAAAAACATATTTTATTGATTTAATTTTGAAGTTACACACATTCATGTGGATGATAATATGTGTACGTAGCGGATCTGTTGGATGGAATGGCATATTCAGTCTGAGACTAAAATTTATTGCGGTTGTGTGTCCAGTTTGTCTACAAGAATAATATACTCCAGAATATTGGAGAACAGGAGTTCCATGCAAGCCTTCTCTACCATTTACGCATGCACGCTCATTATTAAGCAACAACCGATCATCTGCACACGAACATACTCCTACTCCGGCGTTCTATAACGTATTGCGTATAGCTTTTTTAAAAAGTCAAATCTTACAAGTTTTGATCAAGTTTATGGGGAATAGAATGTCAAACATATATCGTTAGATTCATCATAAGATGCCGTGTCATATTTTCTATATTTGTTATTGTAGATGTAAATAGCTTTCTCTATAAACTTTGTCAAAAGTTTAACTATTTCAAAAATTTATAGGCACTACATTATGCAATGGACAGAGTACCTTTTATCAGCCAATGAAGCTTTTTAATTGTATAAATGAAGAATGTTTAGGTTGCTCCATTATAACACAACCATTTAATTTTTTGGAAACTGTTCAAAAATATTTATTTATGTTGAAACTGATGTAACAGATGATGATACTGCAGAATGCAAACCACACCGTCATGAAGGATGTGAATTTTCTTTCCTTTAGAAAAATAAATAAAGTGTTGTAATTCCACCGTGGCATTTTGCGTCATGTAGCCTATGCACGTGCCTCTCTTTAAAACAATAGGTAAAGACGGAAACTTTTGATTTGTAAATTTGGAAAAGAATATACAAAGCAAGGAAACACATTAAGTGAACCACAGTGGCAAATCTAATAGGGAGTTACACCTAGGGCTGAGCTAGTTTGAACAATAAATTCTCAAAAAAAAATTCGAAACGGAGGCAAAAGATTTGCCTCGTCGATTAATTAAGAAGAAGAGAATTGCCCAGTTAATTAACGAAAAACCAGGCGAAGACCGATACATATAGATCACACGCGGACTACTCGCTAAGAAAGAAACTCCATGACCTCACGGTTAACCCAACAAACATACAAACCACGCAACAACCACGAACCCTGGCACTTCTATGTCGCAAGGAAACCCTCAACAAAACCAATGTTGAATACATCAGACCACTAGTAGAAAACCACCAATCAGTCCCGGTTCGTAAGGGCCTTTAGTCCCGGTTCGGGAACCGGGACTAATGGGTCGTTACTAATACCTCAACCCATTAGTCCCGGTTCAAACACGAACCGGGACCAATGAGCCTCCACGTGGCCCTGCTTGCGCCGAGTCGAGGGCCTTTGGTCCCGGTTGGTGGCTCCAACCGGGACCAAAAGGCGCCCACGTGTCTGCATTCCAAATGGCCTAGTTTTTGTTTTTTTTGAAAGGAGGGGTTGGGGGTTTTGGGGGTTAATTTAGGTGTTTCGTTAGCTAGCTAATTAATAGAGAGAAGTGTCCTCTCTTAATTATGTCCGTGCTTGCTCGACGCCACGTAGTAAATATACATAAGTGATCGAGAGAACCATTGATCTGAAGTTCGTCATGCATACCGAGAGAAGTGATCGATCGACCTCTCCTTCTACGAGAGATTGGTCGAACAACAAGTTTTGGCTACATACATGTACAATCTATATAAGATCTCTTAATTACAAACCACTAGCATTTGAATTCAAGTTCCACATGGTATTCTCGGCTTTCTTGATGACGTGTTCAAGAAAGAATCCCGCCAATTCCTCTTGAATTGCTTTCATGCGATCGGTGGTAGGAGTTCATCCCGCATCTGCCAAGTCTAATTAATTTGAAGAAGGGGTTAATTAATACATATATATGAATGAAACTCAACAGAAATGATGGTGTAATAAAATGAAATTGCGAATATTATTGCTTACGCACTTCATATTGTCTTCTAGAGTAGCCCGCTTGTTTTTCAATGTCGCGTTGTGGATGAACTCGCACACGTAGTATCCACGTAAATCATTCCTTCCTCCTGCCACAAGCACTTTACGAGAAATAGAGGTCAATCAAACTGATAATGAAGCATTATATAAATGGCATTGATGAAAGTATAGCTATAGAATCAACGGAGATCGCGCCGAGAGTACTTACTTTGGTATGTATATCGCAGCTCCTTGGCGATCCGGAGCTTGTGCGGTGAACTGTTTCCAAACCCCGCAAGACAAAGAAAATATTTGTTATTACTTGAGATATCAAGAAATGAATAAAAAGTTGCCGATATGGTGCGATAATGATCGATTGAACTTACTTGTTGAGCATGTCGGTCATGTCCGCATAGGTGTTGGGATCTTTCCGTCTGCGAGTCTAAGGCGGTTACTAGTCCACGCTCAAGCTTAATCTCGAGAAGAATATAGTGGTACCTACACGCAAGCATAACTCATCAATTACATTAACCTCGCCGAGTAATAAGGAAAACCGAATATGCACACGACAAGTAACACTCACGGGCCGTGGTAAGGAAAGAGTATGGTATCTTTGTTTTGATTTTTGATCAATGATTGTAGCAAGTTGTCCTCGGCCTCTTGGTAGCGCTTTTTAACCAGAAAACATCTATGATATTTGTGTTAATGAACCCAATATCATAGATTTCATTTTTTTGCACTCGGCGATCTTCAATCTGCATAATATATTGAGGATAATTAATTATAAATACATGCAATGAAAGAGCCGAGCTATATATACGACTAATGATGAAATAGTACTTACAGAGCAGTAGCAAAAGACCATTAATTTATCGAGGGCCTTTTGATTGAAGAACTCGAAGAACTCCTCAAATGGAATAGACAACAGATCATTTGAAGCGAGGTCGTGCTCCTCTTTAATATTCAGATACAAAGTGTTCATCCCCTCGGACTCTCTCGCAGGTTTTCATGTACCAACTGTGGAATCTTCGCATCATTGTTGTCGAGACTTTTCATCTTTGACGAGAGGCTTCCGTACATCGTATCTAAATAAGTCCACCTCCATGAAATCGGGAAGTGCATCGTCAGTGGGTAATCTCCAAGATTGCCATAACCGCCACCGTGCCGGAGGATTAGACACATTCAGCGGGGGCACGATTGCTGTGCTTGTTCGCCGAGCTGGGCAATTTTTCCCCTTTGCCCGTTGTTCTTTTGACCTTTTATCCCCGACAGTAGTTCCCACCGCTTGGCTTGGAGATATGTCATTCGATGAATCGCTCATAGTTGGTTCTCGGCGGAGACTTTGGTGGTTTCCTCGGGGCATCGAGAGTGCGCTTTGCTTTCACCGGATCGACCTTCTCCTCCGGAGGTGGATGTATCTTTGCTTTAACCCCTTCAAAGAACTCCTTCACTTGGGTGCGCACGATCGTATCGTTTTCCTCCTTGCTCCTCTCATACGGTAACTTCTACAGGCTTTAGAGGTGGACCGTATCAGATTGCCTCTCTCTTCTTGTGCTGCTAGACGCGGAGCAGAGACGGAGCGGCTGCGGCGTCTGCCTTCCTTCGTGCTTGCTTACGAGGCGGAGGAGAAGGACCACGACGCGCCGGAGCAGCCGGGCGGGCGGGTCTCTTCCGCCCTTCTTGTCGGGCGAGGCGGAGAAGGAGGAGGCGGAGTGCCGCCACGCCCGGAGAAGGGGCGGAGTGCCGCCACGCGTGCCCGATCTTCACTCGCGGAGGAGGAGGCGGTGGAGGAGGCGGAGTGCCGCCATGCGTGCCTCGATCGTCACTCACGGAGGAGGAGGCGGTGGAGGAGGCGGAGTGCCCCGACTCGCGGATGAGGAGGAGGAGGCGGAGGCGCCCCAGTCAGAAGGTCGATGAGCTCCTTCCGCCATAGGCATGGAGTCTTGAGCAGAACCCAGCCTAGTCTCCCCTTCACCGGTAGGGTGCTCAAGCCGAGGTCCTCAAATCCTCCGTTATTTCATCAACCATCACCTTAGCAAATCCTTACCGAATCGGTGGCGGTGATAAGTTGTGCGGGTCCACTAGGATAAACTTGGCCAACAGCCGCCTTGACCTTCAAATTCATGCATCGCGCCATAATGTGGCAATTTTGAGACTCGTGATACCATCCACGGGATAGCTGGCAGAGCCGTCAAGACATGCTCCGCTGAAGCAGCTCGGTGGAAGCAACGCGCTTCGCGCCGAGATGGCGGGGTAACCGGGGAAGCTTCGCATGTCGTTTGTTGCGATCTGCTGCTTTCGTTCCTCTTCTCGATCCTCTAGCCCCATTACCCTTCCAAGCAGCGCTTTGCATTTGGTCATGCTCCACTTTCTTCCTCCTCTCGTGGGTTTTGTAACCCCTGCGTCCGAAAACCAACCTTCCACGGAAGCGAGCCTGGCGTGCCTCGTGTCCGTCCCAGGTGCTCGGGATTCCCAAGGGCCATTGTGAGCTCGTCCTTCTCCCTGTTTGGAAGGAGCGTCCCTCATTGCAGACATCAATATATTGTCGAAGTTTCTTGACTGGTGTTTGCAGTTGCTCGTTCGTCCCATCGACACCGCCTCACATAGGTCCAAGGTTCCGCCAGCCCAAGAACCAAGTCCGCAACGCTCGGCGGCAGATCGTCTCGGTTCGATCCCTTTTCAAGCAGATCATGCTCAGCCTTGGACCACTTAGGCGGGCTTTGAGGTAGCCACCGACCCGTGCGATGGTGAAGCGTCTTCTTCGCAGCATTTTTCTTGTTTGTCTCCGACATCTTCTTACTCTTTTCCGATGTCTTGTGGGCCACAAATGCGGGCGATGATCTTTGATCTTCTCATATTTGCCGATGAATTCTGGTGTCTCTTTTTCGGACAAACTGGTTCAGCTCTTTCCTCCACCTCCTCATTAGGCCAGCCATCTTCTTAAGAGCACAAGACTTGATTAATTGCTCTTTAAGCGGCTTCTCCGGATCCTCCTCTGGCGGTAGGGTGAAATTTGCCTTCACTCATTCCAAAGATCTTCTTTCGCATATCATTGACATAAGACACCTCGGCGTCTTCATCCTTAGCGAGCTTATACCATTGCTGGATGCTGATGGGATCCTTTCCTAACAAGAACCCCGTGACCGAGCGAGAAAATGCCTTCTTTGTCCGGATGGGTTCAATCGGTTCATTGTCGGGCGCGATTTCTATGATCTCAAACTTTTCATCCGAGCTCAACTTTTCTTGGGCCTCGTCTCCGTGCGAAGTTGTGCTCGATCCGGAGGGCTAGAAATTATAAGGAAGAAAGACGACGAGTACTTAATATGTGTACATATACCAAAACAATGGATGCATCAATTAACTTGTCAAGACGGGCTTAACTAATATATATATACCTGGCGGACTCGGTTCGGTGACTCGGCTCGCACGGTCTCCTTCGTCTTGTACCTCCATTGTGTCACCGGAGCCATCATGAACATAGTCCTCCTCTTGTACCGCATTAATGAGTGAAGCCATCATAATCATAGCCCTCTTCTTCATCCATCGACCAACGGTGTCGATGAGAAATGACGCAACATCATCACTTCCATTTGCGATTATTTCCCCAACATCGCTTCGCTTTCTTCGTCTCGGAGTGCTCCATAGTTTACGCAAATATTGACAACATGTCAATTATTATTCAACATCGTTTTTTCTCTAGGGTTTGGGTGTCCTCGAGAGTTTTGGTCGAGCGAGAGGGCCGAGGGGGCTGCTGCAGTTGTATCTAGAGGGGGTTAATTATATCGACAACGACGCGACATACATATACATATTGGGGAGGGGGTATCGGCTCGTGTTTAAGTTTCTTCTTTCTCCTTTCCTTTCTTTCTTCTTCTCCTCTTCTTTTCTTCTTCTCCCTCGAGAAAGGAAAATAATTAAGGAAAAGGAAGAAAGAGGAAGAAGGAAGAAGGAAGAAGAAGAAGAAGTAAAGAAGAAAAAGAGGAGAAGAAGAAAGGAATAGAGGAGAAGAAGAAAAATAGAATTTCTCCTTTCTCCTCTATTCCTTTCTTCTTCTCCTCTTCTTTTCTTCTTTTTCCTCTTCTTATTTATTTCTCCTCTTCTTCCTCTCCTCTTTTCTCCTTTCTTCCTCTTCTTATTTTCCTTTTCCTCTCATTCTTTTAGTATTGCTTGTTTTAAAAAAATGTTCAAATAGAAAATTCCAAAAAAAAACAAAGGTTTTGCCTAATGCATTGTTCATATGAATATACCAACATTTGCATATTCTACAATACACATATATGAACAGAAAAAAACTAATAAAATGAAACATATACATAACATATATGAACATATACATACACATACACATATATGCATTATATGAACAGAAAAAAACTAATAAAAATGAAACATATACATAACATATATGAACATATACATACACATACACATATATGCATTATATGAACAGAAAAAAAACTAATAAAATGAAACATATACATAACATATATGAACATATACATATACACATACACATATATGCATTATATGAACAGAAAAAAACTAAAATAATAAAATGAAAAAAAAAGAGCCTGGCAGTGCTGTGGCGGCTCACAGCATGGTGGAGGAGCTGGGGCAGGCGACGGCGACGGCGACGGGCGACGGGCGCTGAGCGCAATGCGATGGCGACAGCGACGTGCGGAGCTCCTGGCGGCGACAAGGCAGAGCTCTGGCGGCGACGACGGCGAAAGCGGGCTCGGGGGACGGCGGCGACGGCGGCGGGCGACGGCGGCAGCGGCAGCGGCAAGCGGCGCGGCGGCGTCGGGCAGCTGGCGGCGTCGATCGTTCGGCGTCGTCGGGGGCAATGTGGCGATGAATCGCAAAAGCGCAAAGTGCCACTTATATACAAAGCGATTGGTCGGTTGGTGGCACCAACCGTGACTAATGCCACCTTTAGTCGGTTGGAGCCACCAACCGGGACCAAAGGCCTCAATTCGGCAGCTCAAAGGCGGGAAGCTGCGGCCTTTGGTCCCGGTTGGTGGCTCCAACCGGGACTAAAGTCTCTTTAGTCGGTTGGTGCCTCCAACCGGGACCAAAGGCCTCACGCCAGCGTCGGGGCCAAAGTTTAGTCCCACTCGCTAGTTGAGAGGGGAGCGCAGTGGTTTATAAGCCCCTTGCCGCTCCCTCTTGAACTCCTTTGAACTGCAGGCTTATGGGCCTACTTGCTCCTTCGTTGCTGTTGGACCTTCGGGCCATGGGGCTGAATCTCGGCCCAAATAGGGATACCATCGATTCAGGCCGTGGCGGCCCAATGGGTGGCATTTTTTTCTTGCTTTATTTAATTTATTTTGTTTCTACTTACAACAAAATACTTATTGTTGTTTTTTGTTTTGTTTTCTGCATTATTTATTTTCTTTTGTTTTTTGCTCTATTTTTAAATCTTTTTGCTTCTAGTTTTAGGAAAATTATAAACTTTCTGTTAGTGCCATTACTAATTTTCAAATTTGAAAACACTTTTTTGTTTTCTTTCTTGCTTTATTTAATTTATTTTGTTTCTACTTACAACAAAATACTTATTGTTGTTTTTTGTTTTGTTTTCTGCATTATTTATTTTCTTTTGTTTTTGCTCTATTTTTAAATCTTTTTGCTTCTAGTTTTAGGAAAATTATAAACTTTCTGTTAGTGCCATTACTAATTTTCAAATTTGAAAACACTTTTTTTTGTTTTCTTTCTTGCTTTATTTAATTTATTTTGTTTCTACTTACAACAAAATACTTATTGTTGTTTTTTGTTTTGTTTTCTGCATTATATATTTTCTTTTGTTTTTGCTCTATTTTTAAATCTTTTTGCTTCTAGTTTTAGGAAAATTATAAACTTTCTGTTAGTGCCATTACTAATTTTCAAATTTGAAAACACTTTTTTGTTTTCTTTCTTGCTTTATTTAATTTATTTTGTTTCTACTTACAACAAAATACTTATTGTTGTTTTTTTGTTTTGTTTTCTGCATTATTTATTTTCTTTTGTTTTTGCTCTATTTTTAAATCTTTTTGCTTCTAGTTTTAGGAAAATTATAAACTTTCTGTTAGTGCCATTACTAATTTTCAAATTTGAAAACACTTTTTTGTTTTCTTTCTTGCTTTATTTAATTTATTTTGTTTCTACTTACAACAAAATACTTATTGTTGCTATTTTTAATTATTACGAGGGCGAACCATAAGACATTTCAAATGAACTCTGAAAAAGTTGAAAGTTGGCATGGTATATCATAAATTGACCCACACATAGCATGTGCATGTACAAAACGAAAAATGGTATCATACTCATCAGTTACAATATAATGGTATCATAAGCGAACAATAGTTGCGGAGAAAGTCTTCACTTTTTCTTCGCTTGTGTCATTTGCTTATTGCGCCGTAACCATGGATAATCTTCATCGTTTATCGGGATCTTTGGGTCAGCCTTGACTTTAAAGGAGGAATTTCATGAAACTTTTCATAATCTTGAGACATGTCATCTTGTCCTCCACTCCCACGATGTCCCTTTTCCGAAAGAACTATGTGGCGCTTTGGCTCATCGTATGATGTATTTGCTTCCTTATCTTTTCTCTTTCTCGGTCTACTAGACATGTCCTTCACATAGATAACCTGTGCCACATCATTGGCTAGGACGAACGGTTCGTCAGTGTACCCAAGATTTTTCAGATCCATTGTTGTCATTCCGTACTGTGGGTCTACCTACCCGCCTCTGACAGATTGACCCATTTGCACTTAAACAAAGGGACCTTAAAATCATGTCCGTAGTCAAGTTCCCATATGTCCACTATGTAACCATAATATGTGTCCTTTCCCCTCTCGGTTGTTGCATCAAAGCGGACACCGCTGTTTTGGTTGGTGCTCTTTTGATCTTGGTCAATCGTGTAAAATGTATTCCCATTTATCTCGTATCCTTTCCAAATCAATACGGTCAAAGATGGTCCCCTGGATAACAAGTACAGCTCCTCACAAACAATGTTGTCACCTCGACACGTGCTTCCAACCAAGCTGCTGAAAGTCTGATGTGTTCACATGTAATCCGATCGTCGACCGCTCAAGGTGTTTGAAGCGCAGACTGTTCTTGTGTTCATCGACATACGGGGTCACCAAGGTAGAGTTCTGTAGAACTGTGTAGTGGGCTTGAGACCAAGAATATCCGCCCCTGCATATTATTGAGTCCTTTCCAAGCGTGCCTTTTCCATTCAATCTCCCCTCATACCGCGATTTAGGGAGACCTATCTTCTTAAGGCCAGGAATGAGTCAACACAAAACCCGATGACATCCTTTGTTTGATGGCCCATGGAGATGCTTCCTTCTGGCCTAGCGCGGTTACGGACATATTTCTTTAGGACTCCCATGAACCTCTCAAAGGGGTACATATTGTGTAGAAATACGGGCCCGAATGACAATCTCGTCAACTAGATGAACAGAGAACGCGTCATGATATTGAAGAAGGATGGTGGGAACACCAGCTCGAAACCGACAAGACATTGCACCACATCACTCCTTAGCCTTGGTATGGTTTTCGGATCGATCACCTTTCGAGATATTGCATTGAGGAATGCACATAGCTTCACAATGGCTAATCGGACGTTTTCGGTAGAAGCCCCTCAATGCAACCGGAAGCGATTGCGTCATAATCACGTGGCGATCATGAGACTTTAGGTTCAAACTTTTCTCCGCCATATTTATTATTCCTTTTATATTCGACGAGAAGCGGTCGGGACCTTCATACTAAGCAGGCATTCAAAGAAGATTTCCTTCTCTTCTTTGGTAAGAGCATAGTGGCGGGACCTTCATACCGCTTTGGAGGCATGCCGTCTTTTTCGTGCAAACGTTGCAGGTCCTCTCGTGCCTCAATTGTATCTTTTGTCTTCCCATACACGCCCAAGAAGCCTAGCAGGTTCACGCAAAGGTTCTTCATCACGTGCATCACGTCGATCAAGAGCGGACCTCTAGGTCTTTCGAGAGGGTAGGTCCCAAAATATAGATTTCTTCTTCCACATGGGTGCGTGTCCCTCGGCGTCACTCGGAACAGCTAGTCCGCGGGACCCTTTCCAAAGATTACGTGTAAATCATTGACCATAGCAAGTACGTGATCACCGGTACGCATGCGGGCTTCTTCCGTGATCTGCCTCGCCTTTGAAATGCTTGCCTTTCTTTCGACATTGATGGTTGGTCGGAAGAAATCGACGATGGCCCATGTACACATTCTTCCCGCAGCTTGCGGTATATACTATCGATGTCAAGTAAACGGTGCGTGCATGCGTGGTATCCCTTGTTTGTGCGTCACGAAAGGTTTTGAGAGAGCGGGCCAATCGTTGATGGTCACGAACAGCAACGCCTTTAGGTTAAATTCTCCTGTTTGTGCTCATCCCACGACGTACACCGCTTCCATTCCACAGCTGTAAAAGTTCTTCAACTAATGGCCTTAGGTACACATCAATGTCATTGCCGGGTTGCTTAGGGCCTTGGATGAGAACGGCATCATAATGAACTTCCGCTTCATGCACATCCAAGGAGGAAGGTTATACATACATAGAGTCACGGGCCAGTGCTGTGATTGCTGCTCTGCTCCCGAAAGGATTAATGCCATCCGCGCTTAAAGCAAACCATACGTTCCTTGGCTCACTTGCAAACTCATCCCAAAGATTTCTCTCGATTTTTCTCCATGCGACCCGTCACGGGTGCTCTCAACTTCCGTCTTTCTTACGGTCCTCACTGTGCCATCGCATCAACTTGGCATGCTCTCCGTTTTCAACAGACGTTTCAACCGTGGTATTATAGGAGCATACCACATCACCTTCGCAGAACCCTCTTCCCGGGGCTCGCCGTCAACATCACCGAGGTCATCTCGTCGATCTTATACCGTAATGCACCGATACGGGCATGCGTTCAGATCCTTATACGCACCGCATGTAGAGGATGCAGATCATTAGGGCATGCATGTATCTTACGCACCTCCAATCCTAGAGGGCATCGACCTTCTTTGCTGCGTATGTACTATCGGGCAATTCGTTATCCTTTGGAAGCTTCTTCTTCAATATTTTAAGTAGCTTCTCAAATCCTTTATCGAGCACTGACATTCTCTGCCTTCCACTGCAGCAATTCCGAAGACGGTACCTAGCTTTGTGTTGCCATCTTCGCAATTGGGGTACAACCCTTTTTGTGGTCCTCTAGCATGCGATCGAACTTCATCTTCTCTTTTGACTTTCGCATTGCGTCCTTGCATCGACAATGACCCGGCGGAGATCATCATCATCGGGCACATCATCGGTTCCTCTTGATCTTCAGCAGCTTCTCCGTTGCAAGCATCATCGTGCACATCGTCCGTTCCTCTTGATCTTACGGAGCATCACCGTATTCGGGGGCACATAGTTGTCATCGTACTCTTCTTCTTCGCCGCCTTCCATCATAACCCCTATTTCTCCGTGCCTCGTCCAAACATTATAGTGTGGCATGAAACCCTTGTAAAGGTGGGTGTGCAGGATTTTCCGGTCGAGTAAGACTTCGTATTCCACATATAGGGCATGGACAACACATAAAACCATTCTGCTTGTTTGCCTCAGCCACTTCGAGAAAATTATGCACGCCTTAATGTACTCGGAGGTGTGTCTTGAACCGTACATCCATTGCGGTTCATCTGTGCATTATATATAATTAAGTGTGTCAAAAATCATTAGAGATCATGAATAGATAATTAATTAAGTGACCAAATTAATAGAAGTTCATCATCACATTAAAACCAAAGTACATACATAGTTCTCATCTAACAACATAAAGCTCTGCAGAGCATCTAAATTAATTAAACCATACACTGAAACTATGTAAAACATTTCAATGCGAAAACAAATGCGATCATAATCGCAACCAATGTAACAACTGATCCAACGACATAATGATACCAAGCCTCGGTATGAATGGCATATTTTCTAATCTTTCTAATCTTCAAGCGCATTGCATCCATCTTGATCTTGTGATCATCAACGACATCCGCAACATGCAACTCCAATATCATCTTCTCCTCCTCAATTTTTCTAATTTTTTCCTTCAACAAATTGTTTTCTTCTTCAACTAAATTTAACCTCTCGACAATAGGGTCGGTTGGAATTTCGGTTCAACAACCTCCTAGATGAATAAAATCTATGTCACGTTGGTCGGCATAATTGTCATAAACAATAAATGAACCAATAGTTATGAAAAGATAATATATACCACATCCGAATCATAGACGGACGAGGGCCGACGGGCGGATACCAAAACCATCGCACTATATAAGATGCAATAATAAAAGTAAGAAAATTATACAAGTATATATCTATCTAAACATACAAATAAGAATATTTTTCCTTTCGGAAAGAAGATAAGAACAAGAGGCTCACCACGGTGGTGCCGCCGATGAGATCGGTGCGGGTGATCGACGACGTTGAAGACGGGATGGGGCGTGACGGACCGCTAAACCTAGACAAATATGGAGGAAAATGGAGCTTGGCGGTCGAGCTTGGAGAGGAGAAACCTTAAGTAGTGTGGCTCGGGCATTCCATCGAACACCTTGTGTGCATATGAGGTGAGCTAGAGCACCACCAAGCCCTCTCCCCTCGGCGGAAAAAGCAGAGCGGTGTGCTCTGCTCTTGCACGGGGGTATATATAGGCACCACCATTGGTCCCGGTTGGTCGCACGAACCGGGACTAAGGGTTTTTTTGTCCCGGTTCGTGCCAAGAACCGGACGAATGGTGTGGGCCAGAGCGGGGATCATTGGTCCCGGTTCATCCCACCAACCGGGACCAAAGGTCGACGAACGGGACCAATGGCCCACGTGGCCCGGCCGCCCCCGGGGCTCACGAACCGGGTCCGATGCCCCCATTGGTCCCGGTTCTGGATTGAACCGGGACTAATGGGCTGGACCGGCCTGGACCATTGCCCCCTTTTCTACTAGTGGACGCCAAGAAAACCACGAAGACGAGCCAGTCGGAGATGGAGGACGAAGAGACTGAGTATCCTCCATTAAGCAGCCGCAAACGCCTTATCAATGGTGCCACTCTTTTTGCCTATGCTCCTGAGAGCCTTCTTCACCTCCTTTATTTTGCCTGTAGAAACCTCATCCACTAGGAGGCAGGCAATCAAATTTGCAGTACTTTGTAGAAAGGAAATAAAGGGATCTTGGTACTAGGCCTAGGGCTATAGCCCTAGTTGCCCTAAGCTTATCTTGACCACTGGTGAACCATGTACTATGATCATAATCTTGTACTAAACTATAAATGTAGACATACTCCCATACGCCTCACCTCTAGGAAGAAAAGGGTGGGTAAGGTTTCCTCGCAGCGCTTCCATCACCTCCAGTTCTCCATGCCTTTGGGTGCCTTTTGGTGCCGGTTAGGTGGGGACGACCACGGTCCATGGTGGTTGTGTAGTCTCTGGCTACTAGCTATTGTTTGGCCTTAAGTCTAGTTGTTTGGCCGCGGTGCTGAGGCATGGCTCCGTAGGCATTGAGGAATAATATCACCATGTCCTGGCCTCGTTTCCATCGATATTGTTTGCCATCGTATGAGGGGGTGTGGTGTTCCAGTCAGGGCTAAATCTTGGCCTTGTTTTGTCTTCGTGACCGGCGGTATCCTACAAAGAGAATGGCTTCATGGCATGTTTTATTCTCCGATTCCTTCTTCATTCGATGAAGCTCAGTCAGATGCGGCTCTCCAAAAACTTGCGAGATTTGTTTGCCCAAACTCTATATGGTCGGAGTTATGATTATCTTCTGCCCATCCTTAGTGCTAGCTCCCCCGGAATGGTGATATGTCCATATCGTTGTCGCTGGCGCATTCTGGTCTATATCAATGACCTTTTGGCCGTTGCTTGTTTAAGCTCCTGGGTTTAAATAAGTTTTTTTCCGTGAGACGGAGGGCCAGAGGTAGCAATAAGATTTGCTTATGCCGCCCTCCGGTGGATGCGGAAGGAAGATGGTTCTAATATCATCAAGGACTTCAATTTGATAACAGAAAGAAGTCGTTAATATTTGTCGGCCGGTTGGGTAGAATGTGGCAAACAAATTTAAATAGGGTGAAAGCTGTCATAAAATCACCAGGGTATAAAGTAAAATATACTCAACTTCATTACATCTATCAAGATTAGACTGAGAAGCAATCGACCTTATATTGGTCGTACAATTACGCGGGGCGACGTTGCGAAAAAGAACCTCACATGACCGCCGTGTGGAGGCGTGGAAGCTAGCATCCGTATTATTGTTCGTACACATGTATACCGATCAAAAGAGTAACATGGTGGAACGTACGTAACACTACACATAGTAATGCATGGGAGAAGTACAAACTTAGGTATAGGAATACTCTCTCTGGGGTTGTTTCTTGCACCTCGGTCTCTCTAGTGCCCGGGGCCTCTAGGGCTCGGCCCTGCCGTGAGCTGCGCCATCCACGTCGTGATCAGCGACCTCGCCCTCTCGTGAAGCGTCGTCGACGTCGCGTGGACGGTCGCGCTGTACTGCCCCACCGGCGCCAGCCCCAGCCTCCTCGCGGCGTCGACGGAAGTCAGCACGGTGGTCGACATGGCCACCAGGAGCAAGAACGCGACGAGGATCGTCTTTCTTGGCGACATCTCCGCCGGGGCCGCCGCCGTGAGGAGGTTGAAGACGCGCACGGCTACGTACTTACGCAGGGCTAGCTACTAGACAGTTCGTGCTAAGTAGTGTACGTGTGTAGTTGTTGTAGGGTGGTGGGACTCCTTTCAGTTAGCTCTATATATAAGCCCCCGCTGCACGCCTGCACCGGCGTAGAATGCACACGTACGAGACGAGAGGCCAAGAGGGAATTAGTTTGTCTGTTGTGCATGCGGTCAAGAAGTCTCCTGCTGCTCCGCGCGCGGTGTGCTTTTGATTGCGTGCATGCAACGAATCTTTGGAACCGTGAGTTTGCCCTTAATTGCGGAAATGAAAACGAGGCAGATCGCTCGACTTTTCATGCATGGGGGGACAGTATGCATCACTAGGCCTCGAGTTTTAGTATAGGTTGCTAGCAAGGGCTGTAAGTTCGTTCTGCATCCAGGACAAAGTTCACGTGGCAGGTGCACGTTAAACTGTACTTGAACTCCATAAGACTATGACACAGACATGTCCAAGGTGTAGTCAAAAGTCAGTTAGGTTAGACCTAGATGTATTAGCTGAGCTTCAAGGAGTAGACTACATACTCTAAAAGTCGATCGTTTCGTCCCTGCGAATCTTCTTGTTTGTCGTTTGGTTCCTCTATCAATTTTGTTCTCCAAATTTCTTCCAGCAAATAACTAGCTTGATTGATCTAAGAAGCCTCGCACGGACATGCACTCACATTGTAAAACTTGCGCAACTAGCAAAGCTAGATACCCGGCCGTTGGCCGTTGCATTCAGAGCTCTCCGAAATTTAGGCGGTGGCCGGAAGTTTCGTCTGGACGCATGAGCATATGACTAGTTTACTTCCCCAACGCCCACCGTCGTGGGCGCTCATGGTTTCCGGCCCATGCAGCGGGCGCCGGCGCCAAGCACAAGAGCCCGTGATCTCGCGGCTCCTGCCGCAGCTACGACATGGAGTACCGGAGTTAACTGACCTACGTGAGTACTGTATCACATGCACAGATGGCCTTGATCACGAGCCGTCCGTTGACCCTATGCATTTCTAAACGATCGAGCTACTACATGCCGGTCGGTGATGTGCTAGTTCGATGAACTAGCCTGTACAATGTACATTTTTATAAAGCTCTTGTGTTTCCTGCGTCGCTTCCTCTGCATGCATGTGTCGAACTATGTTGAGACATCCCTCATAAAGAAAATGTATGTATTGAGCCATCATGTTGTACTTTTGTGCCCGTAACCATGGGGTGTCTTAATCGATTCTCAATTATTGATGTCTCTAATTCCTCAAAAGAAAGAAAAAGCATTGAGGCCACTTAGGATTAAAAGATTCATAAGAATGTTAGGGAATTATAATTCATAGAATTTTTTTTCTACGGAAGCACTTTGCATCATAGGTTTGTGGTTGCCATATTCCTAGGTCATCATTCCATAGAATCTCAACATAACCTTGAACCCTTTTTTGGTTTTTATTTTGTTTTATTTCTTTGAGTCTAATGCATTTTTTTTTGGGAGAAATCTCCAATCTATACATAATAAATCATGATAGTACAATGAGCACGAGAGGTAACTCTACCTCTCATCGGTCCTCAATGTGTTCATTTCCGGTGAATCATCCAAAATAAACTCTTACAAAATTCTTGTGTTTCAAAATTGGAAGTGCATCTAATCCCTGGGTGGCTTTGGTAATTAATAACAACATATATATTATTGAACTAATGCCTACTCAAAGAATATTTCAGGAAAGTTCAATATAGGTATAGCAATGGGATGTGAATGTGGACCCCTCAAAATGCAAAGGACATGTATTGACAAAGCTTCAAGACTCTTCATGTTTAGTTAAGTGATCCAAGATTACATTGAGTCCATAGAAAAGACAATGCAATTAAAAGGGGATGAGATTTTGATGATGGTCTAACTGCTCAAGTGCTTAGAGATACTGCTCCAAAACCCCCAGTCACACTCTCACATTCATCTATGTCCAAAACCCTTAGGTTCATCTCGGTCTCACCGAAACTCATTCTACCGGACTTGCCGAGATATACTTTGGTCCCACCGAAGAACACTTGTCCACCTTCTGTTACCAACTGAAATCAACTCCGAATTTCCGACCAGTTTCAATCGGTGACATTGAATGCTTAGGTCCGCTTCGCTCGGTCCCACCGAGAGGTTTCATCCAGTCTCACCGAAAAGCCTAAATTTCAAACCTTTTGTATCACTACTAGAAAAAGGGCTATAGATGGGATTGACACTAATGGCGCACCAGACAAATGGTGCGCCATTAGTATATACTAATGGCGCACCACCTTCTGATACGCCATTAGTGTTGAGACTACTAATGGCGCACCTGGCCCAAGGTGCGCCATTAGTATCAATTTTTTTTTGAATTAGTGCGCCTGTCCAAACATACTAATGGCGCATCCAGGCGAAGTGCGCCATTACTAGTTGTAACAAGTAATGGCGCACCTGTCGGGAAGTGCGCCACTAACGTTGTTATCTTTATTATATTTTTTATTCATATTTTTGCAAAACTACTAATGGCGCACTTTTCTGCCGTGCGCCATTACTAGTTTAAACTAGTAATGGCGCACTGTGTAGCAGTGCGCCATTAGTATGTTTTTTTGTTGCAAAACTACTAATGGCGCACCACCAGAAGGTGTGCCATTAGTAACCTGGATTACTAATGGCGCATTTGTGGTTGGTGCGTCATTAGTAAGGGGGCAGCAACAAGATATTTTGGACAGCCTCTCCTCCCACACTCACTTTCTCCCCACTTCATTCTCTCCACCGCCTCCTCCTTGTCTTGGGTGCCTCCTCTTTTTCACCTCATTTCCACCATAGATTCATTCAAATTAAGTGGTTAAATTACCTTGTTTTGATAGGTAAGTAAGGGGGGGAAGCTATATTTATGTTGTTCTCCCTACAACAATGTGCACATGCACTTTTTATGGCCTAGGTAGATCTATGTATGTTCGTGGTGTTGCATATGTTTGTGGTGTTGCATATGTGTTTGTGTTTGGAGGTGTACCGGTATTTGAAATGCGATAGTTGCCAATATTTTGCGGAATGTTGATTCATTTCCGTTTCAAGAGAATTTTGGCATTAAGCATTCTTTTGGTCCTATTTTAGGAAAGTCATGCCAAATTTTTCTTGGTTCTAAAATATCGTTTTGCTCTACCCATAGCGACCATGGTCCGCACGATGACCGAAGGCATCGTGAATAGGTTTTTGAGGTCTGCGAAGGCGAGATGCTTCAAAAGAACGAGACGGAGATAAGATGTCCGTGTCGAAGATGCAAGTGAAGAGCCTTATTGCGGACCGGATTCCGGCAGGTGCGGGACCACCTGCTCTTGCGTGGTTTCATGGATGGCTATCGGTGGCAAGGTGATGAAGATGACTACGAAGTCGTCCATGGGGGCGGGCAAGAAATGAGGAAGGGCGACAAGACAACCACCGCGACTCAAAGGCGAGAAGACGAAGAATCCCGGAGATGATCACGACGGTGATGTTGTATACGATCATCATGTAGAAGATGCAGGACATGATGATGAGGAAGATGCGGAGCGGGCGACGGGCATGATCATGAAGATGATGATGCGGCGGAGCGATTTACGCTGGACCATCGATGGGCTGGGTGCAGGACCCTCATATTCAAGAGCTGCTTCTCAAGCGGACGGATAACGCAAGAGCTGCCGCCGAGAGAAAGCCAAGATGGATCAACTTGAGTTAGACGGTTACTCCATTGTATGAAGGATGCAGGCCCAAGGATACCCTTTGAAAGTAACGCTCATGGCTCGAGATGAAGGTAAAACACAAAATGACCGGCGATGCTTCGGCGAGAACATGTCATTCGCACTAACGTCTTCCCAAGGGGAACAAGTGCCCACCAGTTTGGAGGAGGCGAAGAAAATCGTGTGTCCTCTGGATTTACCACACGTGAAATACCATGTGTGCATGAACAATTGCATCATTTATCGGGACGAGCACGCTGAGTCTACCATATATCGGTGTCTTGGCGTCACTCGATACAAGAAGAGGAAGAAAGCTCCTCGAAAAGTGGTGTGGTACTTTCCGATCACTCCTCGTCTGCAGTGGTATTTCGCGGACCCTAAGGTAGCAAAGCTCCTGCATTGGCACGCGGATAGGGAGGAGAAGAAGCGAGAAGATGGCGCAAATGATCCGGAGATAGATAAAAAGACAAGATCTTTGAGTCACCCTAAGGATGCGAGCGATGCAAGCGTTGAACTTGAATACCAGAATTTGGGAACGATCCAAGGAACATCGTCTTGGGCGCGAGCACCGATGGAGTCAATCTGTTTGGCAGCGAGAAGCACACATAGCTTTGGCCTGTGTTTGTGTGGATGTACAACCTTCCCCGGTTGTGCATGAAGAGGAAGTACATTCACATCGGTATGCTAATTGAAGGGACGAAACAACCAGGAACGACATCAATCAGATCGGGGCTGCTGAAAGAGGAGCTTGACCGCTGTGGAAAACGCTAGCCAATACGTGGGACGCCGCAGAGAAAGAATATTTCCCTATGAGCGCCGCTGACCGCTCACGACGGTGCACGACTATCTCGATTCACGGATATCTCGCGGGGCAGGTAGTCCACGGATTTTCTGGATGCGTAAGGTGCATGGATGACACAACGTATCGCCAACTAGATAGAGATCCCGGGTCTTCGAAAACCGTGTTCATGGGACATCGAAGGTGGCTTCGCGACGATGACCCGTGGAGGAAACGCAAGGATCTATTCGATGGTGAAACCGAACCCCGAAAACGCCCGTGTACGAGGAGCGGCGAGGAAATAGACAAGTTGTTGAAAAATTGGAAAGACTGCCCACCGCCGAAAGAAGCAAAAGGCGCCGAGCCGGAAAGAAGCGAAGGCGCGAGCAGCTGCTGAAGGTATGGAAAACGAGGTCTGTTTTGTGGGACTTTCCGTCTTTGGAAGATCCACCGTGTGCCTCACAGCCTTGATGTCATGCATATCACGAAGAAGCGTGTCGAGAGTCTGCTTGGTACCCTGCTCAACATGCCGAGAGGACCAAAGATGGGCGAAAGCAAGGGGACTTGAAATCAATGGGCATCGGGGGAGCTTCACGCTAATGATGATGATGATGATGATGATGATGATGAGGCGAAGCAGACACGTAAAGTCGTCAGAAAGGCAAAAGGCCAAGATGACCGGAAATGACTACCTCCCCCGTGCTTCACTCTAAGTCGGGAGGAGATCGAGCAGTTTTCACCGCCTCCTAGGAGTAAAACTTCCTTACGGTTACGCTGGGAAGATAAGCAGATACCTAGACCCAGCAAGCGAAGTTCGATGGGATGAAGTCGACGATCATCACGTGCTGATGACGCAGATACTTCCGGTTGCAATCCGTGGGATCATGGACGCGCGACGTCCGCGTGAAATGCTATTTGGCCTATGCAACTTTTTCGACGCCATCTCTCGGAAGTCGATTGGCGTGAGGCAACTCGAAGGCTACAGGAAGAGATCGTGGTGATACTATGCGAGCTTGAGATGTACTTCCGCCCACATTCTTGACGTTATGGTGCATCCGTTGGTCCATATAGTGGAGGATATCATCCAACTCGGGCCAGCGTTCCTGCACAGCATGATGCCGCTCGAAAGGATGAATGGTGTCATCAAAGGATACGTTCGCAACATGTCACGTCGAGAGGAAGTATAGCCAGGGCTTTCGATCAAGAGTGCATCTCCCCTCGCATCTAATTATCTAGGCATCGAGAACCCCATTGGTCCGCCCGTCAGCAGCACCTCGGCAGGCTCATTGGATGGGGTCACCGTGAGGGTCGCCGCGAAATGCATGTCGACTTAGAGGGTCGACTCGCCGACTTTGAAAGACAAACCTAGTCGCGCTACAACACATAGACGTGGTCGATCCTTGGGTGGTAGAGCACAAAACCTTTATTAAGAAGACGTACAATGACCGATGCCAACAGAGGATGGACGGAGATATAATCAAAGAGCACAACTCATGTTTCACGTGTTGGTTCAAGCAGAAGCTTCTGTCGTACCCTTTACATGAGGATTCTGTTGGGGAACGTAGTAATTTCAAAAATTTTCCTACGCACACGCAAGATCATGGTGATGTATAGCAACGAGAGGGGAGAGTGTTGTCTACGCACCCTCAGAGACCCAAGCGAAGCGATCACAACGTAGAGGAAGTAGTCGACGTTCTCCTCGCGATCCGACCGATCCGGCGCCGTTACTCCGGCGCCCGAGTTCTTGACACACGTACAGCTCGATGGCGTCCCTCGTACTCCGATCCATCCGAGTGTCGAGGAGAGTTCGTCAAGACGACGGCGTGGTGACGATCTTGATGTTTTACGGCAAGCAGGCTTCGCTAAGCTTCGCGACGATATGACCGAGGTGGAATATGGTGGGGGGGCACCGACACGGCTAAGGAACGATCCGTAGATCAAACTTGTGTGTTCTAGGGTGCCCCCTGCCCCTCATATATAAAGGAGGGAGGGGGAGGTGCGGCCGGCCTAGAGGAGGCGCGGCGGAGGAGTCCTACTCCCACCGGAGTAGGACTCTCCCCTTCCTAGTTGGAGTAGGATTGGGGGGGGGAAGAGGAGGCGGCGCCCCCTCCTTGTCCTATTCGGACTAGGGGGGGGGCGCGGCCTGCCCCTGGCCGGCCCCTCCTCTTCTCCCTCGAGGCCCACTAAGGCCCATTTAGTTCCCGGGGTTCCGTAACCTCCCGGTACTCCGATAAATTCGATTTCACCGGAACCATTCCGGACTCCAAATATAGGCTTCCAATATATCAATCTTTATGTCTCGACCATTTCGAGACTCCTCGTCATGTCCGTGATCACATCCGGACTCGAACTTCTTCGGTACATCAAAATACATAAACTCATAATAAGCGCCATCGAAACCTTAAGCGTGCGGACCCTACGGTTCGAGAACAATGTAGACATGACCGAGACACGTCTCCGGTCAATAACCAACAGCGGGACCTGGATGCCCATATTGGTTCCTACATATTCTACTGAAGATCTTTATCGGTCGACCGCATAACAACATCGTTGTTCCTTTGTCATCGGTATGTTACTTGCCCGAGATTCGATCGTCGGTATCCAATACCTAGTTCAATCTCGTTACCGCAAGTCTCTTTACTCGTTCCGTAATACATCATCTCACAACTAACTCATTAGTTGCAATGCTTGCAAGGCTTAAGTGATGTGCATTACCGAGAGGGCCAGAGATACCTCTCCGACAATCGGAGTGACAAAACCTAATCTCGAAATACGCCAACCCAACATCTACCTTTGGAGACACCTGTAGTACTCCTTTATAATCACCCGATTCGTTGTGGACGTTTGGTAGCACCAAAGTGTTCCTCCGTAAACGGAGTTGCATAATCTCATAGTTACAGGAACATGTATATGTCATGGATAAAAGCAGTAGCAACATACTAAGCGATCGTGTGCTAAGCTAATGGAATGGGTCATGTCAATCAGATCATTCTACTAATGATGTGACCTTGTTAATCAAATAACAACTCTTTGTTCATGGTTAGGAAACATAACCATCTTTGATTAACAAGCTAGTCTAGTAGAGGCATACTAGTGACATGTTGTTTGTCTATGCATTCACACATGTATCATGTTTCCGGTTAATACAATTCTAGCATGAATGATAAACATTTATCATGAAATAAGGAAATAAATAATAACTTTATTATTGCCTCTAGGGCATATTTCCTTCATCTCCCACTTGCACTAGAGTCAATAATCTAGATCACATCACCATGTGATTAACATCGATAGTTCACATCATCATGTGATTAACACCCATAGTTCACATCGTCATGTGACCAACACCCAAAGGGTTTACTAGATTCAGTAACCTAGTTCACATTGCTATGTGATTAACACCCAAAGAGTACTAAGGTGTGATCATGTTTTGCTTGTGAGAGAGTCTTAGTCAACGGGTCTTTCACATTCAGATCCGTTATGTATTTTGCAATTTTTCTATGTCTACAATGCTCTGCACGAAGCTACCCTAGCTATTTGCTCCCACTTTCAATATGTATCTAGATCGAGACTTAGAGTCATCTAGATCAGTGTCAAAACTTGCATCGACGTAACCCTTTACGATTTAACCTTTTGTCACTTCCATAATCGAGAAACATATCCTTATTCCACTAAGGATAATTTTGACCGCTGTCGATGATCTACTCCTAGATCACTATTGTACTCCTTGTCAAACTCGGTGCAGGGTATACAATAGATTTGGTACACAAGATGGCATACTTTATAGAACCTATGGCCAAGGCATAGGGAATGACTTTCATTCTCTTTCTATCTTCTCGCCGTGGTCGGGTTTTGAGTCTTACTCAATTTCACACCTTGTAACACGTGCAAGAACTCTTTCTTTGACTGTTCCATTTTGAACTACTTCAAAATCTTATCAAGGTATGTACTCATTGAAAAACTTATCAAGCGTCTTGATCTATCTCTATAGATCTTGATGCTCAATATGTAAGTAGCTTTACCGAGGTCTTTCTTTGAAAAACTCCTTTCAAACACTTCTTTATGCTTTGCGAATAATTCTACATTATTTCCGATCTATAATATGTCATTCACATATACTTATCGAAATGTTGTAGTGCTCCCACTCACTTTTTAGTAAATACAGGCTTCACCGTAAGTCTCAGATAAAACTATATGCTTTGATCAACTCATCAAAGCGTATATTCCAACTCCGAGATGCTTGCACCAGTCCATAGATGGATCGCTGGAGCTTGCACACTTTGTTAGCTCCTTTGGATCGATAAAACCTTCGTTGCATCATATACAACTCTTCCTCCGAAACCCATTCAGAATGCAGTTTTACATCCATTTGCCAAATTTCATAAATTGTGGCAATTGCTAACATGATTCGGACAGACTTAAGCATCGCTACTGCTTGAGAAAATCTCATTGTAGTCAACACCTTGAACTTGTCAAAAACCTTTTTGCGACAAGTCGAGCTTTGTAGATAGTAACACTACTATCAGCGTCCGTCTTCCTCTTGAAGATCCATTTATTTTCTATGGCTTGCCGATCATCGGGCAACGCCACCAAAGTCCACACTTTGTTCTCATACATGGATCTCATCTCAGATTTCATGGCCTCAAGCCATTTCGCGAAATCTGGGCTCATCATCGCTTCCTCATAGTTCGTAGGTTCATCATGATCTAGTTACATGACTTCTAGAACAGGATTACCGTACCACTCTGGCGCGGATCTTACTCTGGTTGATCTTCGAGGTTCTGTAGTAACTTGATCTGAAGTTTCATGATCAACATCATCAACTTCCTCACTACTTGGTGTAGATGTCTCAGAAACCGGTTTCTGCGACAAACTACTTTCAAGTAAGGGAGAAGGTACAATTACCTCATCAAGTTCTACTTTCCTCCCACTCACTTCTTTCGAGAGAAACTCCTTCTCTAGAAAGGATCCATTTATTAGCAACGAATGTTTTGCCTTCGGATCTGTGATAGAAGGTGTACCCAACAATTCCCTTTGGGTATTCTATGAAGACGCACTTCTCCGATTTGGGTTTGAGCTTATCAGGATGAAACCTTTTTCACATAAGCATCGCAGCCCCAAACTTTAAGAAACGACAACTTTGGTTTCTTGCTAAACCACAGTTCATATTGTGTCGTCTCAACGGATTTAGATGGTGCCCTATTTAACGTGAATGCAGCTGTCTCTAATGCATGATCCCAAAACGATATTGGTAAATCGGTAAGAAACATCATATTGTACTATATCCAATAAAGTACGGTTACGACGTTCGGACACACCATTATGATGTGGTGTTCTAGGTGGCATGAATTTGTGAAACTATTCCACATTGTTTTAATTGAAGACCAAACTCGTAACTCAAATATTTTTCTCCGCGATCAGATCGTAGAAACCTTATTTTCTTGTCACGATGATTTTTCCACTTCACTCTGAAATTCTTTGAACCTTTCAACTATTTCAGACTTATGTTTCATCAAGTAGATATACCCATATCTGCTTCAAATCAACTGTGAAGGTCAGAAAATAATGATACTTGTCGCGAGCCTTAATATTCATCGGACGACATACATCAATATGTATGATTTCCAACAAATCTGTTGCTCGCTCCATTGTTCCGGAGAACGGAGTTTTAGTCATCTTGCCCAAAAGGCACGGTTCGCAAGCATCAAGTGATTCCAAAAATCCCATCAGCATGGAGTTTCTTCATGCGCTTTACACCAATATGACCTAAAACGGCAGTGCCACAAATAAGTTGCACTATCATTATTAACTTTGCATCTTTTGGTTTCAATATTATGAATATGTGTATCACTACAATCGAGATCCAATGAACCATTTTCATTGGGTGTGTAACCATATAAGGTTTTATTCATGTAAATGAACAACAGTTTATTCTCTTACTTAAATGAATAACCGTATTGCAATAAACACGATCAAATCATATTCATGCTCAACGCAAACACCAAACAACATTTATTTAGGTTCAACACTAATCCCGAAAGTATAGGGAGTGTGCGATGATGATCATATCAATCTTGAAACTACTTTCAACACACATCGTCACTTCACCCTTAACTAGTTTCATTTATTCGCAACTCCCGCTTTGAGTTACTACTCTTAGCAACCGAACCAGAGATTAAATACCGAGGGGTTGCTATAAACACTAGTAAAGCACACATCAAACACTGTATATCAAATATACCCTTTTTCATTTTGCCATCCTTCTTATCCACCAAATATTTAGGGCAGTTTCGCTTCCAAAGGACCATTTCCTTTGCGAAGTAAGCACTTCGGTTTGTGCTTTGGTTCAGCTTTGGGCTTCTTTGTGGGAGTGACAACTTGCTTGTCAATCTACTTGAAGTTCCCCTTTCTTTCCCTTTGCCCTTTTCTTGAAACTAGTGATCTTGTCAACCATCAACACTTGATGCTCTTTCTTGATTTCTACCTTCGTCGATTTCAACATCACGAAGAGCTCGGGAATCATTTTCGTCATCCCTTGCATACTATAGTTCATCACGAAGTTCTACTAACTTGGTGATGGTGACTAGAGAATTATGTCAATCACTATCTTATCTGGAAGATTAACTCCCACTTGATTCAAGCGATTGTAGTACCCAGACAATCTGAGCACATGCTCACTAGTTGAGCGATTCTCCTCCATCTTTTAGCTATAGATCTTGTTGGAGACTTCATATCTCTCAACTCGGGTATTTTCTGGAAATATTAACTTCAACTCCTGGAACATCTCATATGGTCCATGATGTTCAAAACATCTTTGAAGTCCCGATTCTAAGCCATAAAGCATGGTGCACAAAACTATCAAGTAGTCATCATATTGAGCTAGCCAAACGCTCATAACGCTTGCATCCGCTCCTGCAATAGGTCTGTCACCTAGCGGTGCATTAAGGACATAATTCTTACGTGCAGCAATGAGGATAAACCTCCGATCACGGATCGAATCCGCATCATTGCTACTCGACATTTTTCAACAATTTTCTAGGAACATATCAAAAACAAACATATGAAAGCAACAACGCGAGCTATTGATCTACAACATAATTTGCAAAATACTACCGGGACTAAGTTCATGATAAATTTAAGTTCAATTAATCATATTACTTAAGAACTCCCACTTAGACAGACATCTCTCTAGTCATCTAAGTGATCACGTGATCCAAATCAACTAAACCATAACCGATCATCACGTGAAATGGAGTAGTTTTCAATGGTGAACATCTTATGTTGATCATATCTACTATATGATTCACGCCGACCTTTCGGTCTCCTTGTTCCGAGGCCATATCTGCATATGCTAGGCTCGTCAAGTATAACCCGAGTATTCTGCGTGTGCAAAACTGGCTTGCACCGTTGTAGATGGACGAGAGCTTATCACACCCGATCATCACGTGGTGTCCGGGCACGACGAACTTTGGCAACGGTGCATACCGGGAGAACACTTCTTGATAATTTAGTGAGAGATCATCTTATAATGCTACCGTCAATCAAAGCAAGATAAGATGCATAAAGGATAAACATCACATGCAAATCAATATAAGTGATATGATATGGTCATCATCATCTTGTGCTTCGTGATCTCCATCTCTCGCAGCACCACCATGATCACCATCGTTACCGGCGCGACACCTTGATCTCCATCGTAGCATCGTTGTCGCCTCGCCAAACTTATGCTTCTACGACTATCGCTACCGCTTAGTGACAAAGTAAAGCATTACAGGCGATTGCATTGCATACAATAAAGCGACAACCATATGGCTCTGCCGATTGCCGATAACCGGTTACAAAACATGATCATCTCATACAATAAAATATAGCATCACGTCTTGACCATATCACATCACAACATGCCCTGCAAAAACAAGTTAGACGTCCTCTACTTTGTTGTTGCAAATTTTACGTGGCTGCTACGGGCTTAAGCAAGAACCAGTCTCACCCACGCATCAAAACCACAACGATATTTCGTCAAATAGACTCCGTTTAACCTTCTCAAGGACGGGCGAGCCACACTCGGTTCAACTAAAGTGAGAGAGACAGACACCCGCCGAGTCACCTTTAAGCAACGAGTGCTCAGAGCGGTGAAACCAGTCTCGCGTAAGCGTCACGCGTAATGTCGGTCCGGCCGCTTCATCTCACAATACCGCTGAACCAAAGTATGACATGCTGGTAGGTAGTATGACTTGTATCGCCCACAACTCACTTGTGTTCTACTCTGCAAAACATCAAACCATAGAAAAACCTAGGCTCGGATGCCATTGTTGGGGAGCGAGTAATTTCAAAAATTTCCCACGCACACGCAAGATCATGGTGATGTATAGCAACGAGAGGGGAGAGTGTTGTCACGCACTCGTGAGACCCGGCGAAGCGATCACAACGTAGAGGAAGTAGTCGACGCTCTCCTCGCGATCCGACCGATCCGGCGCCGTTACTCGGCGCCCGAAGTTCTTGACACACGACAGCTCGATGACGTCCCTCGACTCGATCCAGCCGAGTGTCGAGGAGAGTTCGTCAAGACGACGTGGTGGACGATCTTGATGTTTTACGGCGCGAGGCTTCGCCTAAGCTTCGCGACGATATGACCGAGGTGGAATATGGTGGGGGGGCACACCGACACGGCTAAGGAACGATCCGTAGATCAAACTTGTGTGTTCTAGGGTGCCCCCTGCCCCGTATATAAAGGAGGAGGGGGAGGTGTGGCCGGCCCAGAGGAGGCGGCCGGAGGAGTCCTACTCCCAGGGAGTAGGACTCCCCTTCCTAGTTGGAGTAGGATTGGGGGAGGGGAAGAGGAGGGGGCGCCGCCTCCTTGTCCTATTCGGACTAGGGGGAGGGGGCGGCCTGCCCTTGCCGCCCCTCCTCTTCTCCCTCGAGGCCCACTAAGGCCCATTTAGTTCCCGGGGTTCGGTAACCTCCGGTACTCCATAAATTCGATTTCACCGGAACCATTCGGACTCCAAATATAGGCTTCCAATATATCAATCTTTATGTCTCAACCATTTCGAGACTCCTCGTCATGTCCGTGATCACATCCGGACTCAACTTCTTGGTACATCAAAATACATAAACTCATAATAACCGCCATCGAAACCTTAAGCGTGCGGACCCTACGGTTCGAGAACAATGTAGACATGACCGAGACACGTCTCCGGTCAATAACCAACAGCGGACCTGGATGCCCATATTGGTTCCTACATATTCTACGAAGATCTTTATCGGTCGGACCGCATAACAACATACGTTGTTCCTTTGTCATCGGTATGTTACTTGCCCGAGATTCGATCGTCGGTATCCAATACCTAGTTCAATCTCGTTACCGGCAAGTCTCTTTACTCGTTCCGTAATACATCATCTCACAACTAACTCATTAGTTGCAATGCTTGCAAGGCTTAAGTGATGTGCATTACCGAGAGGGCCCAGAGATACCTCTCCGACAATCGGAGTGACAAAACCTAATCTCGAAATACGCCAACCCAACATCTACCTTTGGAGACACCTGTAGTACTCCTTTATAATCACCCAGTTACGTTGTGACGTTTGGTAGCACCCAAAGTGTTCCTCCGGTAAACGGGAGTTGCATAATCTCATAGTTACAGGAACATGTATATGTCATGGATAAAAGCAGTAGCAACATACTAAACGATCGTGTGCTAAGCTAATGGAATGGGTCATGTCAATCAGATCATTCTACTAATGATGTGACCTTGTTAATCAAATAACAACTCTTTGTTCATGGTTAGGAAACATAACCATCTTTGATTAACAAGCTAGTCTAGTAGAGGCATACTAGTGACATGTTGTTTGTCTATGCATTCACACATGTATCATGTTTCCGGTTAATACAATTCTAGCATGAATGATAAACATTTATCATGAAATAAGGAAATAAATAATAACTTTATTATTGCCTCTAGGGCATATTTCCTTCGGATTCTTCCGCGGAAGAACAACTCATATTCGCCTTGTCACAAGGCGCCGAGCACAACCTGATGACCTATGAGGCGTACGATATCAACGGCTACACATTCTACACCGAGGCCAAGGACATGAAGAGCGATGGTTATCAGAACTCCGGGGTAACGATGGATTCCTACACCGGTAATGACAAGGACATATACTACGGAAGGATTGAGGAGATCTGGGAGCTGAGCTACGCTGGAGAGAAGGTCCCGATGTTCCGTGTCAGATGGGCGAAGAGCGTCCTAAAAAAAGACCGGTATTTCACCACCATGGTTATACCCGAAGCCAAATCAAGACCCTGGGGCATAAACGTCACCGCTGAAAAATGAGCCATGGGTACTGGCTTCCCAAGTTGACCAATGCTTCTTCATTACCGACCCGTCAAAGACCAGTCGTGTTGTCGTGAGGAGAGGCAAAAGGAAGATCATCGGAATGGATGGAGTAGCCAATGAGCAAGACTTCGACAAGTACGGTGACCCGAGGATCGAACATGACGACGATGGTGAAGTAGCAGCATACACCACAAGAAGAAGCAGGACCACCCTACCTAAAGGACGTCCTTTCCAAAGAAGAACTCCATTTGCGAAAAAGAAGGGCAAGAAGATTGTGAACAGATAGCTAGCTAAGATCGATTGTATTTAAATCGTAGCCTTCATTTCTCGATTGTATTTCATGGGCACTTTTTGAACTATCATGAATATTTTCAAATTTCATGGACACTCGATCTCGATCCCCCTCCATCTCGATCGCTATCCCACCTCGCCAGATCCGTCCCCTCGCCGAAAGCACCCCGTCCACTGCCGCCGCCACGACCCCCGCACCTCGATTCCCCTACTCAACCGCCGCCGACCCCCGCACCCTCCCTACTCAACCGCCACGACCCCCCGCAACTCCGCACCCTCCCCCGCTCCACCGACATTACTGTTTGATGATATTTTTAAAAAAGTTATTACTGTCTTATAAAAAAATATTACTGTTATGATTTAAACAAGTTTGAACATATTTAAACACAAATAAGTATCAAACAGCATTTTAAATGCATAAAAAAAATTGTGGAGCCTGTGAATCGAACCCAGGACCTCCTGGTGTGAGAACTAGCTGTTGACCAGTCGAGCTAGTAGAGGGAGCTTGATGTGGATCAGGTCAGGTGGAAGATAACCTGTTGGCTCGAGCAGAAATAAAAAAAAGTACTAATGGCGCACCAGGGCGAGGTGCGCCATTAGTATGGATGTACTTATGGCGCACCGAGGTGTGGTGCGCCATTAGTATTGTGCTGCCCCCCATCCATACTTCCTCCCCGGCCCAAACATATCCCCTCTCTCTCCCTCGCCCTCGCCCTCGATCCCTTCTCTCTCTCCCGACGCCCTTGTCCCGCCATTGACGCCGCCGCGACGCCGCCGCCTCGGCGTCTCGGCGCCGCCTCGACACCGACTTCGACGCCTCGACGCCGCCGACGCCGCCCGACGCCCGACGCCGCCCGACGCCGCGCCGACGCCCAGCGCCCGCCTCGACGCCTCGACGCTCGCCCCGACGCCGCCTTGACGCCTCGACGCCTCACCCTGGTGAGTTCCGGCCCTTTCATCCAAGGAGGAGAAGGTGCTGCTGCTGTGGATCCTTCTTGTACCTCCCGTCTCCATCTAGCTGACTCTCGTGTCGTCTCTGCTCTGCAGGTAGAGCGCGCCGGCGAGCGACCAGGACAAGGACGACGCCGGGAGAGGAGGGCCACGTTGCCTCGGCTCTGACTGGTGGTGCTTCAGCCTCGGCTATAGCAAACATAGGTGAGTCCCCCACCCCCTTCTATTCTTCCTCCTCTCTGGTCCTCTATCAGTAGCTTTTGCAGTAGTTCTTGCATCGAATATGTATTCCTGTTCAAATACAGAAGCAACACCCGGCGAGTACACAAACAATTTAAACACTTGACTGAATTTAAACACTTGCAGTAGTACTTTGACGAGGCTCTGCTTGATCAACTGGAGCTTAAACACTTGCAGTAGTACTTGCAGTTGTACTTGACTGAATTTAAACACTTACAGTCTTTCTACTGCTGCTTGATCAAGTGGAGTACTCTGGACTTGATCAGTAGCTGTTTTGGTGTAGCAAGTGCAGGAGCTGTAGTACTCCATTTGGTACTCCATTTGGAGACTTTAATCGATCGATTAGGTACTCCATTTGCTGTAGTACTCAGCTTAAGCTGAAACTAGTGACATCACTTGAAGCAACTTAAGTCTGAATAATCAAATTCATCATACACTATTACTTGAATCAAAGATCGTATTCCATTACAGTAGCAAGTGTACCAGATTATTGGAGTAAAAAATTCAGTTAAATTGTGCGAAGAGTGTACTCCTGCTTGCTCTTCTCTGAAGCTTGTGAAATGATATACTTGCACTGATAAACTGAAAGAAATATTGCATTATAACTCTGGCTAAGTATTGAAACATAATACAATTCTGCTTATGTGTTGCATCTTTTGGAACTATATTTATCATTACCATTTCAAGGAATCTGCACTTCATGTGATGTTCGATCTCAACTTCAGCTTGAGAAAACATGTACTGATAAGCAAAATAACGGTTATCATGGTCCGACTCATGTTGAAAATTGTGCACCCCGGTTGAAAGCAGATTGCCTCAAGCAGGAAATCACTAGGAATTGTGCTTCTGGATGTATTATGTGCCATTGGTCTTTTTATAAGCAAAAACAATTGTTAGCTTTTAGATGTTGTGGTGGTTCAATTGGGGGTATATTGTTTTGACTTACACTTGTTAGCTTTTTTATAAGCAAAAACAATTGTTAGCTTTTTTATAAGCAAAAAACAATTGTTAGCTTTTATAAGCAAAATGCAGACAAACACTTACTACATACATATGCTCAAGAAACACTTACTAACCAGAAAAGGTTTTGACTTGAAATGTTAATAGCACAGAGAGGACCACAAGTTAAACACCTCAATCTGTTAGTATTTGTCCGCATTTTCTCACATTCTTCTTGTATCGATCCAAGATTGCTTGTAGTGGTTTGTCCAAAATGTTGAATGATACTGCTTGGAGATGCATATATTGTTTCACCTCTTCACATGCCAATGTATCTTCCATGTTGTGATGGAGGCCTTTTTTTCCTTGTCCACCCGAGAGGCCCTTGAGTTTGCTGGAATGTCGATTAACTTCCGCTCCCAAATTGGTATTCCATATGTCCTATTTTCAGCAAAGGTCATGCTAAAATTTTCCGTGAATTTTAGCATGACTTTGCTAAAAATAGGACATATGGGGTACTTGTGCCTAATGCATGGGCCGGGGTACTTGTGACTAATGATGAAAGCTTAGGCTTTTAGGGTGCCTCGGCCTGAAAAACCTCAATGATAAAAGCTTAGCTTTCAGGATGCCTCGGTGTCGACAAACCCTAAACAATAACCAACTTTTTGACCAAACTTTGTTCCTATTTAGAGAGAAACATGGCCAACAACGATGAGGCCGGGGGTTCGGGCGGCAAGGCATTCTAGGAGCTGTCCCAGGAGATGGAGGACCAACCTCAGTTGTATGAGGACGTCGCCTTCCCCATCGATCCTGAGACCACTGATGGTACCGCCGAGGATGACCCCACTGATGCCACCACTGATGGTGCCGCCGAGGATGCCACCACTGATGATGGCGGCACACACACAGATGGCAGCCAACCGAAGAGGCAACGGAAGGACCGGCGCCCGATCGTGCTCCTCACCCACAAGGAGGAAGTTACTGAAGTGGACTCCAACGGGAATCCAACGACGCCCGAACGAATAGTCAAGGGGTACTCGCTTCAGCTCGGGTGCATTCTCCGGAGCACCGTCTCGATCAACACCGAGAACCTGAGGCATCCTGACCGAGGGAATTTGCGCAACCTCCTCTTCACGAAGCTGCACGAACGATACAAGTTCCCCGCTGAATTTGCAAACACAAGCCTCAAAGGGAATAAAGTAAACAATGCTGCCCTCACGAAGATGAGAAAGGCCCTGTCTACTTGGAAAAGCAATGTGAAGAGAATGATCGAGAAAGGTGAGAGTTATCAGAAGATCAAGGAGAAAAATCCTTCGATCACCGAAGATGACTACAACGACTTCAAGATCAATTGCTCGAGCACCGCAAACTCCCAATCAAGTGAGTGGGGAAACAAATGCGGAGCTGAACATAGGGGAACACACACTCGGTCCGGCGGTTACAGAGTGGCGGAGCCTATATGGGACAAGGAGGAGGCGGACCGTGCGAGCAAGGCCTACCGCCTCTTCGATAAATACTGGTGACAAGCGGATCAGAACTTTGTCGGGGCCGGTACAAGAAGGACCCGAAAACAAAGGAGCTTACCACGGATCCAAGACCAGGAAGCTTGAGCTTGTTCTCGTAAGGAATACACCCCGCGTAATTAGCTCCATATGGTTGCATTCTAATTAATGAAGCCAAATTTCTAAATGGTTCACATTCCTTCCGCAGCGATCGAAAGCAGAGCGCTGGGTCGACTAAGAGCAACCCTTGGGACACCACTCTAAATAGGGCGTTGAATGTAATGAAGAACAAGGATAAGCTCAAGAAGTCGACGCCACCTGGTCGTGTGGCGGCAAAGGCTTGTCGACAAAATGGGGTCATACTATACCCCTCACAGCGGAAGGAGAAAAGACCAGCTCGAAAGCCAAGCGTGCGAGGTTCAAGAACTCAAGGCATGTGGCGCGGATTCAAGATTGTCCAAGAGCAAGTGGAACAACGACTGGAGCGGCGATCACCGCCATTGTGCCTACCTTGATCTCGGGTTGAGTGCGTGGATTGCGGGCGCCAACAGGGCCGCCCGATTCCTAGCTTCACGGCCGGCAACTCGATAATGCGATGGCGGGGCCATTGGTGCCCCGGCGAGGCGGCATTGGTGTCTCCGACGCCGCACGGAGCTTAATGCACCGGTGTACGCCGCCGGCACCTCTCGCAGCAAGCGGCCCTCCGTCAACTTCACGCCCGCCGTTGGCGGTGCCTCGACATTAGCCGAGCTCGACGCCATCATCACGGTAACTAATTAAACCTCTCTCGGCCGAGGACTTCATCTCCTTGCCTTTGACTGGGCATCCCTGACGCCCTACATGTTTTTGCAGGGCGCCACCGACGTTCCGTGCACTCTCCTCCACTTCGTGAACAACGAGTTGGTCGATGTCGCCAAGGGCAAAATCGTTCAACCGGGCAACCCCTTGTTCCATGGTACCCAGATGCCACCCAACTTGTTTAGGGTTCAACTGGTTCGGGTGCTGCCAGGCTGCGACGAGTTGTTACCTCCGATTCGACCCGTCGGGGCCGACGATGATGACGTGATGACCCTCGGCCACCGCTGAGCTGGCCCTCGCTTTGGTGAAGAGCAGATTCATTTGGGGCGGGGACACCACCCAAAGACAACACCGCCGATCGTGCGGCGCCAAGTCGACCCCATGGCAAGACCGCCGAACGGTGCCGGACATCCCTATGCCATCGATCCAAACATGCATATGGCACGGGATCGAACGACGACGACGCAGCGACGATACATTTGGCAACGCCGATCGAGACTTTGCCGATCATGGGTACGATGGCGACTTCATGGGGCCTCCTTCTCAAGAACCCAACCCAACAAAAGCGTGTGCGATCTAGCTGGTACCGCGGAGAAGCCAAGTTGCAACAGCGCCGTCTGGCGTTCAGCTCTCAGGAGACGCCTCCAGCTGCCGACTTCACCGAGCCTCAAATAGGTGAGGTGCGAAATATTATCAGCCCCAACACACTCAAGAAGGCGGTCCGTGAGCAGAACTCCGTCCCATTACAGGAGAAGAAGAAGGCACGCAAAAGAAAGACTAAGAAGGGTGCGAGCCAGCTGGCACCGAGTACGATCCATGCTCAGGCGGGCCACCTTCACCTAAGGATATCTCGAGGAGGGTGCATGTGGCGGGTAGGGCGATGCTACCGACAAATATGCTCAATGCTGCAACCGGTGCTATGCGGAGTCTGCATGACAGTGTTCTTTCTTTGGAGAAGCGGCGTCTCAAAGAGAAGGATGTGGCATACCCGGTTTTCGCGGCCAAGGTGCCAGAGGGCAAGGGCTTTGTGGATAACTCCATCGGGCGTACGATCATCCTGCGGTTTGATAACATCCACGCTATGTTGAACCTTCATCCGCTGCACTACACCTTCGTTCGGCTATTTTCGCTGAGTATGGAGATGCGGATCATTCGCGACAAGACCCTTCTACATGCGTGCCAAGATCTTGGGCAGCGCTGGGGACCGGCAAGTCGCGAGTTCTTACCTCGAAGGCGTCATTCTGGCAAACCAAGATAAGGATAACTTCCTCATGCCTTACTTTCCGAGTAAGTCCTCCCTCAACCGCCCGTAACATATGAATTCTTAGATTTC
Organism: Aegilops speltoides; assembly: GCA_021437245.1. Classification (NCBI taxonomy): domain Eukaryota; kingdom Viridiplantae; phylum Streptophyta; class Magnoliopsida; order Poales; family Poaceae; genus Aegilops; species Aegilops speltoides. Next base: position 409,754,696 of record CM038142.1, read on the forward strand.
GATCGTTTTCTTTTAACATTCCGTGTTTTCTGCAGTGACACACATTGCACGCCATCCTCCTAAGCCCCAAATATTCCATGGCCACGATTTCGACCGGACCGTCATCGAACGTAGACTACACAAATGTCAAGAAGGTTCTTGATGATGTTCTCCCTGCCACGCCAAATCTGGAGGCACCTTCACCAAGCCTATTCGTAGCACGGCAAGCACGTGTTCTCCCACAATACGATGTTCTGCGGCGCCAAGCAGCCGCTGGCGGTCGAAGGGTGCCTACTACGCCATCCATCACATGCGGCGATCGACGGGACCATCATCAACTTCGCTACCGAGTAAACTCAAAGATTGGGCAAAGAGTGTGTCGGCAATCCAGACGCGGACCTCCGACAAGATTTCTTTCGATCCGAATGGAGTTTGCGGAAATCATCCATCAAGATGTCCTTCGCACTCGGGCAGTTCTACCTCAACAATCAACCGTCCAACAAAGGACATCGACACAATGCTACAAATGCAGTCGACAACGACCGTTATTTCATGACTCCCACGATAGACGGCGGCTTCATCCACGCCCGTCCCTTGAGTCGAGTCGAAAGCGGTGATCTGTGTCTAGTTCTCAAACATCGATTGGCTCATGTTGTAATTAAACTTTAATGAACTTGTAGTATGTCTCTTTGGTTTCGAGAGTCGCTCAACTTAGATGTAATCGATGCTATTAATGTCTTGCTTTTTCTTCCGATCATTCTGTTGCATACTTATATATTGCTTATGCATTGTCTGTGAATTGGTACTAACGCTTCGCTTGGCTAGTGCATAGCGATGCCCACGTATGTCGTGGTACAAGGGTAAGGTTCGAGTCACGATAATCGGGAGGAGTGTCGGAGACAGGTTCACCGATTCAGCGGTAATGATTACAAAGGGTACACCACTAGGGCCAAGGCCGAATCTAGATACGCCCGCTATCTAGCGGAGAGGGAGGGAGCGTTGAGGAACCGGATGAAGACGAAGTTTCATCGTGATGATGCTCATCGTGATGACCGCAGCTCTATTCTATGTGATGGTAGTTTAGATGATCGATATCGACTTGTAATGTGAAGACAAACTCGCTACTCGCGGTCTCGAGACTTGTAATATAATGTTCTATCTTTGTTCGGTCTTTTCAATTCGAGACTAATATGATGAATTGTATTCGGAGACTAATATGATGAATTGTATTCAAAGACTAATCTTCTATTGTATTCGATGAATCTGTTGTTGACGTGTCTGTCTATATTTTGTCCAATTATACATTTTATAACCTGTGCAAAAACAGAAAATAAAAAATAAAAAACCTAATATTCATACTAATGGCGCATCACATCATAAAGGCGCCATTAGTATGACAAAGTATACTAATGGCGATCACTAAGCAAAGGCGCCATTAGTATGCCGAGGTTACTAATGGCGATCTTGTTGCTGTGCGCCATTAGTATGCCGAGCACTGGTATACATGGCCCCTGGGAGGCATACTAATGGCGCACTTATGTATACACTAATGGCGCATCAGAGGTGCGCCATTAGTATATCAGATACTAATGGCGCACCAGGGGTGCGCCATTAGTAAAATATACTAATGGCGTGGCACTAATGGCGCACCACTAATGCGCCATTAATGGCCAAATTAGGTGCGCCATTAGTAGGCCTTTTCCTAGTAGTGTATTATTCAGTCTCACCCAATGTTCTCACCCGGTCCCATCAAGGTGTGTAACCGTTGGATTTTTGGTGATGGCTATATATAGCCCCACGCATTCCACCAAAACTCAGAGAACAACCAGTTCGAAGCTTACACTTCCCATATCTATTTTCTGAGAGAGAACCACCTGCACTTGTGTTGAGATCAAGAGGATTTCACTCCAACCTTTAATCTTTGATCTCTCGCCTCCCCAAGTTGCTTTCCACTCCAATCCCTATCCTACCACATAGCCATATCTATGAGAGTGTTTGAGTGTTGAGGAGACTATCTTTTGAAGCACAAGAGTAAGGAGTTCATCGTCAACAACAACTATTACCTTTTGGAGTGTGGTGTCTCCTAGATTGTTTAGGTGTCACTTTGCAGCCTCCAAGCTTGTGGAGTTGAACCAAGGAGTTTGTAAGGGCAAGGAGATCGCCTACTTGGTGAAGATCTACCCCGAGTGAGGCTAGTCCTTCGTGGGGGTAAGCCCTGATGACATAGACAAAGTTGCTTCTTCTGGACCTTTCATGGGTGGAGCCCTCCGTGGACTCACGCATCCGTTACCCTTCGTGGGCTGAAGTCTCCATCGAGTTGAACGTACAATAGCACCACCTATTAGAACCACGCCAAAAATCATGGTGTCTTCATTGCATTTGATCATCTCCAAACCGTTCCATTATACTTCCATGCACAAAGTCTTTACTTTCCGCTGCTACTCTATTAGACTTGCATGTGTAGGGTGTTAGTAAACTTGCTAGAATTGCTAAAATCTGCCAATAACTAAAATTGGGAAAAGGCTAGGTTTTATTGGTAAAGTAGTTTAATCACCCCTCCTCTAGAACTACTTTCGATCCTATAGAAATTCACATTATGTGCAATTTCAATTGTTTTTTCTTCTATTTATATGTGTTTCAATTTCCTACCATCCGAAAAGGACTTTCTTTTTTGCAATCCGAAAAAGGACTTTCTTTTTTCACAATCCAAAAAGAACTTTTTTTAGCAATCCAAAAAGGACTTGAGTTTTTTCATAAAGAAGGGGTTTCCCTTCGATTTCATTTAATTCTAACCATCAAGTCCTACAACTACTGGAAGAAACAGACACCGCTTACATCATAACCTAAGGCCCTAAAGCATATCAAGCTAACCAAGACCTAACAACACCACAAGGATGACTTCAAATCATAGGCAGTAGGTGCCTAGGAAGACTGAAAGCAACATTTGAGACATTCCTTATAAGATCTACTACATATAGCAACAACACATCAAACTCCAAAGTCTAGGAGAGATATTACAAACTAAAAAACATGTGCAAACTAGAGCAGACGAAAGGTCCAAAAGGAGCTTCTCCAAGCGATCATTTTATTAGTCTTCACTGCAGTCGAACAACACCAAAACGCCAACCCTAGAACGCCCTAAACACTACATGTTCTATTTGTTCTACCACTTTTGCCACCCACCTCAGATTCTTAGGTCTTCCTGTTTTTCTGCAAGAGAACATAGTTGTTAATCCAAGTAGCAACTAAATTTATAGGGACACAAGGGTCAGTAATTTTAGCATTCTCAAATATAGCACTATTTCTTAGCTTCAAAATGGTCCAAAAGACCACAAAAACCAGTGAACACCAAAATTATCACTAGCTTCAATTTTTTAATCCAGATATTGAGAAAATTATCAATATTATCAAGGATCTCAAATAGTTAAAAAGCACACTTAATAATGTTCCAGAGCATTTGGCCAGAGAGCATTTCATAAACAGATGATCAATAGGTTCATCAGAGCCACAAAGGGGACAAGCCCTACTATCAATCCACCCCCTTCTAATTAAATTATATTTTCTTAAATACTTTGCTAAGAACCAGCCACATGAAATAAATACTCTATGTGGAATTTTCGTTTTGCACATAAAATTGTGTGGAAAGTCATTACCTTGCCCAATCAAATGTCTACAATAAGATCTAACAGAGTAAACACCATTTTTAGTTAAAGTAAGCTTAATGACATCTCTGTCATCAGGTGAGAACAATATCAACACAAACATCTTTAATAAGATTCACAATTCTAGTGATTTCCCAAGAATGGTCCTCCTAAAATGCATTTCATCAAGCCCTTTCCCTAATGCATCAGCAATAGACAAGTACTTGTCAAGAGAGATATTGTAGTGTATAGGGGAATTGTGTTGGAGTGGTTTATCTCCTAACCACAAATCTTCCCAAAATCTAAAAATTTTCGACCCCCCACAATGAATCTACACAAGGAGAAAAATTGATCTTAAACTTGAGTGAAAGGATTTGAGTTGGTTATTTAATGTATATGTTCTGCTTCACGTTAAAAATTGTTACTGTGGTTCCTTTCCATGTTATTTCGAATTTTGGAATAAAAACATGATATGAAAGACCATAATGAATATGTGATTCTAGTTTTACCAATTTACACTTTATGCATGTAAACATCTAAAGTGGAAAAAAGTTTGCACCTCTCATGTCGGGAGCTCCTATTCCATGCCTTTAGCGGGCAATTGTTGATACAATGCACGAAGGGCGATTTTATGGCCCGACCCATTTACTTCCCCGACCGGGTCGTGCGCTCGTCGGGGAAATTAGCCATTCATGTATGTTCCCTTTGAGACATAAAACCGGCTTATAGTACATGTTCGCTCGCCTCCTAAAAAACCAATTTTCGGCTTTGACATATTAAAAAGTATTCATGAATTTGTCATAAATTCTTCACGAATTGTAAAAAGTAAAACAATAGAATCTTAAAAAAATCACCAAATAAAATCTATTGATGAAATATGAATTTTTTTATGAATATGAATATAGAAAATGTTCATGAATATGAAAAATGTTCGCCCATTCTAAACATACTCATAATTTTTAAATGTTCATGAATTTTAGATTTTATATATTTTTTAAAAAAATCATAAACTTATCTTGTTTTGAAAAAAATCATGAAGTTAAAATCAAAAATAAATAAGGAATACCAAAAAGCAAAAACATATAGGGAAATAAAAAATAAAAATGACCGAAAAAAAATCTGGTTAAACCAGCAAGAGAACACACACAAAAAAAAACGAAACAAAAAATCGAGCAGAACTGCCTGTACTGTGAAGACCAGTCGCACAGACCCGTCAAGTGTGGGTTGTGGTAGTGTTGCTTGGTGGGGTCTAAAGGTGGCATGCAAATCTTTTTCAAGATCCAAGATAGAGATAACCTACCTCAAAAGACAGTGTGGTCGCCTCCTTGCAGGCAAGCAGCTCGAGGATGGATGCACTCTTACTAATTACAACATCCAGAAGGACACCATACCTTTGTACTTCTTCCCAGCAACGTGGTGGTATGTACTCCCTCCGTTCCAAAATAGATGACCCAACTTTGTACTAAAGTTAGTATAAAGTTGGTCATCTATTTTGGAACGGAGGGAGTAGATCTTAGTCAAGACTTCACTTCAAGATGTAGATCTTTGTGAAAAACACTCACCAACAAGACCACCACACTTGCGGAAGAATCCCTAGGTATCATTGACAACGTAAAGGCCAAGATTAACCTGGAAAAAGGTTGCCTCCCAGCAATGGTTCCCTCAGTGTTGGCGACCCGCGAATGGTTTCCGCCCATTGATGACCAGTGTGTCAGTTGACTGGTAGAGAGCTATGGTGGCACAGCTAAATATAGGCATACGACGACCTACATCAGTGCACGGTGAGCTGTCAAGCGGAGTGCGCACCTCCATCAGGATTAGGTGGCCCTCAAGGTGAATCATCATATTTTTTTACCGTGCACGAGACACCTCGCCGGCAATGTGTCACGGTAACAAGGCTACATGAGTAAAACCGGCCACTACAAGACAAGCGTTCAGCCTCGACAATGGGATATGAAGATGAAGACATACCCCCTGCGCATTTAATGCGGTAGGTATTCCACTAGACAAGTATTGTATGTACACTATTGTGGCCACTTTGGTGTCTCCTTGTGAGTATAAAAGGAGGCCCAGGCTATGTAGATAAGGGTTCAACTCCTACAGAGTTTCATTCCCACGCGCAAGAGCACTTTCCAAAGCCTGACAAGCCCTAGCAAGGAAAGTTCATCGCTCTAACCATCAATTTCATCACATCCATCAATTCAATCTGGCAGAATGTGGGGTTTTATGCTTTCCAGCGGCCCCAACCTAGGAAAAAACACCGTGTCATAGATACTTGATCTGAGTGTCTTAGCCCCTGAACACCGAATTGTAAAGGCTGCATCTCTCGTTCCCGGTGTCTTGTCTTGCACATAGGACATCTGGCACGCAAGGTAGGGGGCGTTGACGCTCGGATTTTCATCATCTACGCCACAAGCAACGTCGAGCATGGTTCCGTCCAAGCGGACACTCTTGTCGCAGAGCCCGCAAACTACTCATGACGAGCAAGAGTGCCGGTGCTATGAGCAAGAGCAGCACCAGCATCAGTCGCCGTAGGCAGCAGAGAACTCCAACCACGACCGGATCTTGAACCGGAAGCGAGGTTCACGCGATGCCGAGGGAGGTGAGAACTCCCATGCCTGGCTGGGTAGCGTGTGCCGGGGTTCTCATGATGCTGCAACTGGCAACCATTCTCGTAGCACCCCTTGGATCTGCTCTGAAACTCCAGTGGTGCAGCGGATGCCGGCCCTCCTCCACATCAGTCTGCGGGCCCCCTGCATCCTTCTGGCTCTTGCCATCCTTCTTGCATGGTCAGGGATGCGGGTGTCCAACCATCTAAGGCGGGGGCTGCAGATGAAGAGCGCCTAAGAAACCACACATTTGAGCATCCTTCACAACATCACTTGTATCATGAGGGAAGTGCACCCCACAGAAACAGTGCTGCTAGCCAGCATCTAGCACCACCTTCACCTTGCATTTGCGGCTCGGAATATGCGCTTGCGAAAGATTTACTCAAGTTCCCTCTGATGGCATCAGGAAATGATCCATGCCTTGATGGCTGGGTGGCTAGGATAGCCGACCAGGTGGGCTACACCAATAACCACACAGGTCTGGCGTGGTCCCATGCCTCGGAGAGGACTCACGCTTTGGCTCATAAACCTATTGTCGCAGTTACTGATACGTCCATTTTGCATCATGTTTACCTACTATTATTTATGTTGTTTTGTTGCATATTAATTCTTTTTGGGGTAATTCTAATGCCTTTTCTCTCATAATATGCAAGGTATGCACAAAGGGGGAGAATTCTGGTAGCTGGAATTCTGGACCTGAAAAAGCTACGTCAGGCTACCTATTCTGCACAACTCCAAATGAGCTGAAACTTTATGAGGAATTTTTATGTAATAAATGAGGATTTTTGGAACCAATAAGTACCAGAGGGGGGCCACCAAGTGGGCACAACCCACCTAGGCGCGCCAGGGAGCCCAAGCGTGCCCTGGTGGGTTGTGCTCACCCAGGCCCACCTCCGGTGCCCCTCTTCTCGTATGTAAGTCATTTTGACCTAGAAAAATAAATAAGGAGAGGACTTTCGGGACGAATCGCCACTATCTCGAGGCGGAACCTGGGCAGGAGCACTTTTACCCTCCAGCAGAGCGATTCCGCCGGGGAACTTCCCTCCCGAAGGGGGAAATCATCGTCATCATCATCACCACCAACTCTCCCATCTTGGGGAGGGCTATCTTCATCAACATCTTCAACAACATCATGTCATCTCAAACCCTAGTTCATCTCTTGTGTTCAATCTTTGTACCGGAACTATAGATTGGTGCTTGTGGGTGACTAGTAGTGTTGGTTACATCTTGTAGTTGATTACTATATGGTTTATTTGGTGGAAGATTATATGTTCAGATCTATTATGCTATTTAATACCCCTCTGATCTTGAGCATGATTATCATTTGTGAGTAGTTACTTTTGTTCTTGAGGTCACAGGAGAAATCATGTTGCAAGTAATCATGTGAACTTGATATGTGTTCGATATTTTGATGATATGTATGTTGTGATTCCCTTGGTGGTGTCATGTGACCTTAACCTACATGACACTTCACCATATTTGGACCTAAGGGAATGCATTGTGGAGTAGTTATTAGATGATGGGTTATAGAGTGATGAAGCTTAAACCCTAGTTTATGCGCTTATTCGTAAGGGACCGATTGATCCAAAAGTTTAATGTTATGGTTAGAATTTATTCTTAATACTTTTCTCGTAGTTGCGGCTGCTTGCGAGGGGGTTAATCATAAGTAGGAAGTTTGTTCAAGTAAGAACATCACCTAAGCACCAGTCCACCCACATACAAAATTATCAAAGTAGCGAACACGAATTAAGCCAACATGATGAAAGTGACTAAATGAAATTCCCGTGTACCCTCAAGAACACTTTACTTATCATAAGAGACCGTTTTGGCCTGTCCTTTGCCTCAAAAGGATTGGGCTACCTTGCTGCACTTTTGTTACTACTACCTTACTTGCTCGCTACAAATTATCTTGATATCAAACTACTCTGCTACTTATAATTTTAGCACTTGCAGACATTACCTTGCTGAAAACCACTTGTCATTTCCTTCTGCTCCTCGTTGGGTTAGACACCCTTACTTATCGAAAAGGCTACGATTGACCCCATATACTTGTGGGTCATCACGGCTATTTTCTGGCACCATTGCCGGGGAGTGAAGCGCTTTTGGTAAGTGGAAATTGGTAAGGAAACATTATTACTACGTGCTGAAATTTATTGTCACTTGCTACTATGGAAAAAAATCCTTTAAGGGGTTTGTTCGGGGTATCTTCACCTTGAACGAAACCATAATTAGTTGCCCCTCAACCTACTACACCCACTGAAAATATTTAATATGAAATTCCTTCGGGTATGGTAGAACAACTGCTAGCTAATCCTTATGCGGGAGATGGAATCGAACATCCTGATATGCACTTGATATATGTGGATGAAATTTGTGGATTGTTTAAGCTTGCAGGTTTGCCCTGAGATGAAGCTAAGAAGAAGGTTTTCCCTTTATCTCTGAAGGGAAAAGCATTGACATGGTATAGGCCATGCGATGATGTTGGATCTTGGAACTGGAGTCGGTTGAAATTGGAATTCCATCAAAAAATTTATCATATGCATCTAGTTCATCGTGATAGGATATATATAGGTAAAACTGTGTCTATCATAGCTTGCCACAGAACTAGTTAAAGCTTGCTAAACATTTAACGGTTTAAAAATAAGTAAAAAATATGAAATAAATAGGGGAGCCTCACTCTAATATAATTTTTGGCCTCGTGAAGGAGAAAGTATCGCTCTAGCTTGGGGGAAGCTTAAGTCAATGCTATATTCATGACCCAATCATGAGCTCTCAAGAGAAATTATTATTTAGAATTTTTATGCTCGGCTTTCTCGTAATGATCAATCCATGCTCGATACTTCTTGTACTGGTTCTTTTATGAAGAAGACTATTGAATTCTAGTGGGATCTTTTAGAAAAAATTAATGCAACTCCGAAGATTGGGAACTCAACATAGGTAAAGAGTCAAGTATTGAACCTAAGTTTGATTGTGTTAAATCTTTTATGAATACCGATGCTTTTTAAAAGTTTAGCACTAAATACGGACTTGACTCTAAGATAGTACCTTCCTTTTGTGAATCTTTTGCTACTCACATTGATCTCCCTAAGGAGAAGTGGTTTAAATATCACCCACCTATTAAAGAAGAAATTAAAGAATCGGTAAAAGCTAAAGAAGAAACTATCATTTACAATGTTGATCTAGTTGTCCCCACTACTTATATTGAAAAACCACCTTCCCTGTTAGGACGAAGGAACATGCTAAAGTTTCAACCGTGGTCAACAAAAGTTATATTAGAACACCCAAACCAGCTGAACAAATCAGAGTTGAACCTAGTGTTGCTATGGTTAAAGATCTCTTGGTCGATAATATTGATGGGCATGTTATTTACTTCTGTGATGAAGCTGCTAGAATTGCCAAACCCGATGAAAAAGATAAATATAGACCGGTTGTTGGCATGCCTGTTGTCTCAGTTAAGATAGGAGATCACTGTTATCATGGTTTATGTGATATAGGTTCTAGCATGAGTGCTATTCCTTTTCCTTATATAAAGAAGAAGAATGAAATAGCATCTGCTGAAATAGAAGACATAGATGTTATTATTAAACTTGCCAATAGAGATACTATATCACCAATTGGGATCCTTAGAGATGTTGAAGTCTTGTGTGGGAAAATAAAATACCTTACCGATTTTCTTATTCTTGGTTCCCCACAAGATGACTTTTGTCCCATTATCTTTGGTAGACTTTTCTTGAACAACGTCAATGCTAGAATAGATTGTGAGAAACGAACTGTCGGTGTTAGCTTTGGTGATGAATCTCATGAATTTAATTTTTCCAAGTTTAGTAGAAAACCTCATATTGCTTCCATTGATGTACCTCCTACTGATCCCTTGGAACAATATTTGCTAGACCATGAAAATGATTTGCATATGCGTGAAAGAAATGAAATAGATAGAATCTTGTTCGAATAACAACCTCTGCTTAAACACAATCTACCTATTGAAACTCTAGGAGGTCCTCCTCCACCTAAAGGTGATCCTGTGTTTGAATTAAAACAATTGCCAGACACTTTGAAATATGCTTATCTTGAAGAGAAAAATATATATCCTATTATTATTAGTGCTAACCTTTCAGAACATGAAGAAGGAAGACTATTGAAAGTTCTAAGGAAGCACCGAGCTGCTATTGGATATTCTCTTGATGGTCTTAAAGGCATTAGTCCCACTCTATGTCAGCACAAGATTAATATGGAACCTGATGCTAAACCCATTGTTGATCACCAACGTCGGTTAAATCTGAAGATGAAAGAAGTGGTAAGAACGGAAATATTGAAACTCCTGAAGCAGGTATAATCTATCCTATAGCTGATAGTAGATGGGTAAGTCATGTTCATTGTGTCCCTAAGAACAGAGGTATAACTGTTGTTCCTATAAGAATGAACTTATTCCACAAAGAATTGTCACATGCTATAGTGTGGTAATTGATTATAGAAAAAATTAAACAAAGCAACTAGAAAAGATCATTACCTTTTGCCTTTTATTGATCAAATGCTAGAAATTCTATCTAAGCACACACTTTTTTGCTTCCTTGATGGATATTCTTGTTTTTCACAAATACATGTTTCACAACCTAATCAAGAAAAGACCACTTTTACTTGTCCTTTTGGAACTTATGCTTATAGACGTATGAATTTTGGTTTATGTAATGCACCTGCTACCTTTCAAACATGTATGACTGCTATATTCGGTGATTTTTGTGAAAAGATTGTTGAGGTTTTCATGGATGACTTTTCTGTTTATTGGGAAGTCTTTTGATGATTGTTTAAGCATTCTTGATCGAGTTTTGCAGAGATGTGAACAAACAAATCTTGTCTTGGATTGGGAGAAGTGCCACTTCATGGTTAACGAAGGTATTGTTTTGGGCCATAAAATTTCTGAAAGAGGCATTGAGGTGGACAAAGCCAAGGTTGATGCAATTGAGAAATTGAAATGTCCTAAAGATATCAAAGGTATTCGTAGTTTCCTTGGTCATGCTGGTTTCTATAGGAGATTTATCAAAGACTTTTCTAAAATTTCTAGGCCTCTTACAAATCTTTTGCAAAAGGATATTCCTTTTGTTTTTGATGATGATTGTTTGGAAGCCTTCGAAACACTCAAGAAAGCCTGAATTACTGCACCTGTTATTCAACCATCTGATTGGAACTTGCCTTTTGAGATTATGTGTGATGCTAGTGATTATGTTGTTGGTGTTGTTCTAGGACAAAGAGTTGATAAGAAACTAAATGTTATCCATTATGCTAGTAAAACTCTAGATAGTGCTCAACGAAATTATGCTACTACTGAAAAAGAATTCTTAGCAGTGTGCTTGTGATAAATTTAGATCCTACATTGTTGATTCTAAAGTGACCATTCACACCGACCATGTTGATATAAAATATCTTATGGAAAAGAAAGATGATAAACCTGGACTCATTAGGTGGGTTCTTCTGCTACAAGAATTTGATTTGCATATCACGGATAGAAAAGGAGCAGAGAACCCCGTAGCTGATAGCTTGTCTAGGCTTGAAAATATTCTTGATGACCCACAACCTATTAATGATAGCTTTCCTGATGAACAGTTAGCTGCAATAAATGCCTTTAATAGTACACCTTGGTATGCTGACTATGCTGATTATATTGTTGCTAAATACATACCACCTGGCTTCACATACCAACAAAATTCTTCTATGATTTAAGACATTACTTTTGGGATGAGCCACATCTTTATAAAGAAGGAGTAGATGGTATTATTAGACATTGTGTACCTGAGCATGAACAAGAACAAATCTTACAGAAATTTCACTCCGAAGCTTATGGAGGACATCACGCGGGAGACAGAACCGCTCATAAGGTACTGCAATCTGGTTTTTATAGGACTACTCTCTTCAAAGATGCCCGTAAGTTCGTCTTATCTTGTGATGAATGTCAAAGAATAGGTAATATTGGTAAGCGTCAAGAAATGCCTATGAATTATTCACTTGCTGTTGAACCATTTGATGTTTGGGGATTTGATTTCATGGGACCTTTTCCTTTCCTCTAATGGGTATACTCATATTTTGGTTGTTGTTGATTATGTTACTAAGTGGGTAGAAGCTGTTCCAACTAATAGTGTGATACGTCTCCAACGTATCTATAATTTTTGATTGTTCCATGCTATTATATTACCTATTTTGGATGTTTATGGGCTTTACTAAGCACTTTTATATTATCTTTGGGACTAGCCTATTAACCGGAGGCCCAACCCAAATCGTTGTTTTCTTGCCTATTTCAGTGTTTCGAAGAAAAGGAATATCAAACGGAGTCCAAACGGAATGAAACCTTCGGGAGAGTTATTTTTGGAACGGAAGCAATCAAGGAGACTTGGAGTAGACGTCAGGGAAGCTTCGAGGAAGCTACGAGGGTCCAGGGCGCACCCTACCCCCTGGCGTTCCCCCACCCTCATGGGCCCCTCGTGGCTCCCCTGACCGACTTCTTTCACCTATATATATCCATATACCCCGAAAACATCCGAGAGCACAATAGATCGAGAGTTCCACCGCTGCAAGCCTCTGTAGCCACCAAAAACCAATCGGGACCCTGTTCCGGCACCCTGCCGGAAGGGGATCCCTCACCGGTGGACATCTTCATCATCCCGGCGCTCTCCATGACGAGGAGGGAGTAGTTCACCCTCGGGGATGAGGGTATGTACCAGTAGCTATGTGTTTGATCTTGCTCTCTCGTGTTCTTGAGGTGGTACGATCTTGATGTATCGCAAGCTTTGCTATTATAGTTGGATCTTATGATGTTTCTCCCCCTCTACTCTCTTGTGATGGATTGAGTTTTCCCTTTGAAGTTATCTTATCGGATTGAGTCTTTAAGGATTTGAGAACACTTGATGTATGCCTTGCATGTGCTTATCTGTGGTGACAATGGGATATTCACGTGATCTACTTGATGTATGTTTTGGTGATCAACTTGCGGGTTCAGTGACCTTGTGAACTTATGCATAGGGGTTGGCACACGTTTTCGTCTTGACTCTCGGGTACAAACTTTGGGGCACTCTTTGAAGTACTTTGTGTTGGTTTGAATAGATGAATCTGAGATTGTGTGATGCACATCATATAATCATACCCACGGATACTTGAGGTCACATTTGAGTATCTAGGTGACAGTAGGGTTTTGGTTGATTTGTGTCTTAAGGTGTTATTCTAGTACGAACTCTATGATAGATCAAACAGAAAGAATAGCTTCATGTTATTTTTACTACAGACTCTTGAATAGACCGATCAGAAAGGATAACTTTGAGGTGGTTTCATACCCTACAATAATCTCTTTGTTTGTTCTCTGCTATTAGTGACTTTGGAGTGACTCTTTGTTGCATGTTGAGGGATTGTTATATGATCTAATTATGTTATCATTGTTGAGAGAACTTGCACTGAAAGTAGGAACCCTAGGCCTTGTTTAGAAGCATTGCAATACCGTTTGTGTTCACTTTTATCATTTGTTACCTTGCTGTTTTTATATTTTCAGATTACAAATACTCATATCTACCATCCATATTGCACTTGTATCACCATCTCTTCGCTGAACTAGTGCACCTATACAATTTACCATTGTATTGGGTGTGCTGGGGACACAAGAGACTCTTTGTTATTTGGTTGCAGGGTTGTTTGAGAGAGACCATCTTCATCCTACACCTCCCACAGATTGATAAACCTTAGGTCATCCACTTGAGGGAAATTTGCTACTGTCCTACAAAACTCTGCACTTGGAGACCCAACAACGTCCACAAGGAGAAGGTTGCGTAGTAGACATCAAGCTCTTTTCTGGCACCGTTGCCGGGGAGGTGAGTGCTTGAAGGTATATCTTTAGATCTTGCAATCGAATCTTTTAGTTTCTTGTTTTATCACTAGTTTAGTCTATAAAAGAAAACTACAAAAAAATGAAATTGAGTTTGCCTCATACGTTTCATCTTTTTAATATCTTTCGTGAGAAGGATGGAAAGGAAAATTGTGCTCAAGTGCTAGAAGAAGAATTCTATAAAATGTTTAGCACTAAATCTTTGAATGATGAGCATTATTGCAATGTTGTTAGTAAGAACTCTTTGAATATCCATAGTACTAATGATGATTGCACTAGTCATGATGAAAATGTCTCTTATAAGCATGTCAATTTTTGTGGAGTGCATAGAGTTTGCAAGTACACACCAAATAGAGAAGTTAGATTTTGCAAGAGGCATAACTATTTAGAAACTAAATGGTTGCACGAAAGGCTAGATGTTTGTGCTGAAAATTTAAAATTTCTTTGGCATCCTTATGAACTTTGCAATGAACGTGATCATTTAAATACCCAATGCAAATTGTTTCATGATTGTATCGTGTCCAAAAATTGTGATGACTTGATTTCCCTTGCGCATCATAATGAACTTAGTTTGCTTGTGGGTTATGAAGAAATGAAACGTATAACTAAGGATCTTCCAGAATTTGTCCTTGATAAAGTTCTTAATTTTGATCTAGAAGAAACTTTTATGTATGTGCGGTGAATTGCATTGAAAATCCTTATATTGCCAAATACATAAAGAAAAGAAAACAAATAGAAGATGAAGATAATACTAATGAAAGGGAAGATACTTCCCAATATCCTCCTATTATTTCTTATGATGAATCAGGTAACGAGGAGGAGCTTTCTATTCAACCAATCTCATTAATAAGGAGCTCAAAAAAGAGGGTTAAACCCACACATGATGTGAAGAAGAAAAACAAAAGACGGAGAAGCAAGGGTAGAAAGGTATTCCTCCCAAATGATGTTGCTCCTATTACTCATTGTGATGATGATAATTGCTATACTATTGGTGCTATCCATACTATTAATGATGAGAGTGATTATGATTATGATATGAAAAGGCCCAAGCTTGGGGATGCTATGTTTGATGAGAATGTCATGTTTGAGAATATATTTGCTGCAATTAATGTTTGTACCAAGCTCGGGGATGCTATGTTTAATGAAGATGATATTTTTAGCCTCCCAAGTTTTGATGAGCAAATTTATTATGATGATAGCATGCCTCCTATTTATGATGATTATTGTGATGACACCTATGCTGCAAAAAGTAGTACTTATTATATTTATAAAACTTTTCAAGATTATGATTACCCTTTTTCTGAACATTACTCTTTTAATATGGAAACAATTTAGGGATAAATAGATTTATGCCCCTAGTTGTGTCCCACTCGTCTGTTTTACCCCTAATTCCCAAAAGTCACTAGTTCTGTCCAAGTCACTTTGCTCCTCTTATGCTTTTGCCCTTTGACCGTTTGACCGTAGTTTGAAAACTTCATAACTAAATCAGACTAAGTCAGAAAAATGCAAATAAGATACCAAAATGTTCAGAAAAACATCACCTATATGCCAGTGTCATTTGCATTCATGAAAAAAGTGTTTGAAAGTGCACATCCAAGGTTTAGCTCTTTTGATACCACCATGAATAGTAAACTCTAAAAAAGTTCAAAAACATTCAGAAAATATATGGTGGAAAAGAACAACAAATGTTCTAAGTGCTCGCCAAGTTTCATTTGGGAACGACATTCGTGGAAGTCGTGGCAAAAAAATAATCTATTTTGGAGTGTTGATTGTTTTTATTTTGCCGCGACACCCATGAATGTTATTCCCTCATGAAACTTGGCAGGTACTTAAAACATTTGTCATTCTTTGCCACCATTTTTTTGAACTTTTTTAGATTTTAATATTCATGGTGGTAGCATAAGAGCTAAAACTTAGTTGGGAACTTTCCAACACTTTTTCATGAATGCAAATGACACTGACATATAGGTGATGTTTTTCTGAACATTTTGGTATCTTATTTGCATTTTTCTGATTTAGTATGAATTCGTTATGAAGTTTTCAAACTGAAAGGGCAAAAGCATAATAGGAGCAATGTGACTTGGACAGAACCGCTGACTTTTGGGAATTAGGGGTAAAAGAGACGAGTGGGACACAACTAGGGGCATAAATCTAATTATCCCAACAATTTATAGTATTCGAGTCTCTTATGATACTCCCACTATTCTGAATGAGAATAATTTTGCTTATGTGGAGAGTAATTCTATGCTTGTAGATCATGAAAAGAATGCTTTATGTGATGGTTATATTGTTGAATTCATTCATGATGCTACTGAAAATTATTATGAGGGAGGAACATATGCTTGTAGGAACTGCAATAATATCAAGTTTCCTCTCGATGTGCTTAAAATCTTGAAGTTATGCTTGTTTTGCCTTCCTATGCTAGTTGATTATTGTTCCCATAAGTTGTTTGCTCACAAAATCCCTATGCATAGGAAGTGGGTTAGACTTGAATGTGCTAGTCATATTCTTCATGATGCTCTCTTTATGTTTCAATTCTTATCTTTTATGTGAGCATCATTGAAATCATCATGCCTAGCTAGGGGCGTTAAACGATAACGCTTGTTGGGAGGCAACCCAATTTTATTTTTGTTCTTTGCCTTTTTCTCCTGTTTAGTAAATTCATATAGCCTCTGGTTAGATGCAGTTTTATGTTTTAATTAGTGTTTGTGCCAAGTAGAACCTTTGGGAAGACTTGGGTGAAGTCTTTGCGATCTTGCTGTAAAAACAAAGACTTTTGTGCTCATGAGATTAGCTACCATTTTTTTATTGGAAACTGCTTTTAGGTTGATTCTTTTTGCAGATGATTAATAGACAAATTACTCAGGTCCACCAATTTATTTAAGAATTTTTGGAGTTACATAAGTATTCGAATGATACAGATTACTACAGACTATTCTGTTTTTGGCAGATTCTGTTTTCATTGTGTTGTTTGCTTATTTTGTTGAATCTATGAGTAGTATTGGATGGTATGAACCATAGAGAAGTTATAATACAGTATATATTACACCAATATAATAAATAATTATTTCATTACCGTACCTTAAGTGGTGGTTTTTCTTTCTTGCACTAACGGAGCTCATGAGATTTTCTGTTGAGTTTTGTGTTGTGAAGTTTTCATGTTTTGGGTAAAGATTTGATGGACTAGAATAAGGAGTGGCAAGAGCGTAAGCTTGGGGATTCCCAAGGCACCCCAAGGTAAATTCAAGGACAACCAAAAGCCTAAGCTTGGGGATGCCCCAGAAGGTATCCCCTCTTTCGTCTTCGTCTATCGGTAACTTTACTTGGAGCTATATTTTTATTCACCACATGATATGTGTTTTGCTTGGAGTGTCTTGTATGATATGAGTCTTTGCTTTGTAGTTTACCACAATCATACTTGCTATACACACCTTTTGGGACACACACACATGATTCAGAATTTATTAGAATACTCTATGTGCTTCACTTATACCTTTTGAGCTAGGCAATTTTGCTCTAGTGCTTCACTTATATCTTTTTAGAGCACGGCGGTGGCTTTATTTTGTAGAAATTATTGATCTCTCATGCTTCACTTATATTATTTTGAGATTCTTTTAGAACAGCATGGTATTTGCTATGGTTATAAAATTGGTCCTAATATGATGGGCATCCAAGTTGGGTATAATAAAAACTATCTTAGAAAGTGCATTGAATACTATGAGAAATTTGATACCTTATAATTGTTTTGAGATATAAAGGTGGTAATGGTAGAGTCATGCTAGTTGGGTAATTATGAAATTGAGAAATACTTGTGTTGAAGTTGGCAAGTCCCGTAGCATGCACGTATGGTAAAAGTTGTGTAACAAATTTGTAGCATGGGGTGCTCTTTTGATTGCCTTCCTTATGAGTGGAGGTCGGGATCGCGCGATGGTTAACTCCTACCAACCCTTCCCCTAGGAGCATGTATAGTAGTACTTTGCTTCGAGGGCTAATAAACTTTTGCAATAAGTATATGAGTTCCTTATGACTAATGTGAGTCCATGGATTATACGCACTCTTACCCTTCCATCATTGCTAGCCTCTACGATATCGCACATTGCCCTTTCTCACCTTGATTGTTGGTGCAAACTTCGCCGGTGCATCCAAACCCCGTGATACGATACGCTCTATCAGCCATAAACCTCCTTATATCTTCCTCAAAACAGCCACCATACCTACCTATTATGGCATTTCCATAGCCATTCCGAGATATATTGCCATGCAACTTTCCACCGTTTCATTTATTATGACACGTTTCATCATTGTCATATTGCCTTGCATGATCATGTAGTTGACATCGTATTTGTGGCAAAGCCACCATGCATAATTTTTCATACATGTCACTCTTGATTCACCCATCCCGGTACACCGCCGGAGGCAGTCATATAGAGTCAAATTTTGTTCTAGTATCGAGTTGTAATCCATGAATTGTAAGTAAATAGAAGTGTGATGATCATCATTATTAGAGCATTGTCCCAAGTGAGGAAAGGATGATGGAGACTATGATTCCCCCACAAGTCGGGATGAGACTCCTAACTTTATGGAAATAAAAGAGGCCAAAGAAGCCCAAATTAAAAAAAGAGGCCAAAGAAGCCCAACAAAATAAAAAAATGAGAGAAAAAGAGAGAAGGGACAATGTTACTATCCTTTTTCCACACTTGTGCTTCAAAGTAGCACCATGATCTTCATGATAGAGAGTCTCCTATGTTGTCACTTTCATATACTAGTGGGAATTTCTCATTATAGACTTGGCTTGCATATTCCAATGATGGGCTTCCTCAAAATGCCCTAGGTCTTCGTGAGAAAGCAAGTTGGATGCACACCCACTTAGTTTCTTTTGTTGAGCTTTCATACATTTATAGCTCTAGTGCATCCGTTGCATGGCAATCCCTATTCCTCATGTTGACATCAATTGATGGGCATCTCCATAGCCCATTGATTAGCCTCGTCAATGTGAGAATTTCTCCTTTTTTGTCTTCTCCACACAACCTCCATCATCATATTCTATTCCACCCATAGTGCTATATCCATGGCTTACGCTCATGTATTGTGTGAGAGTTGAAAAAAGCTGAAGCGCGTTAAAAAGTATGAACCAATTGCTTGGCTGAAACCGTGGTTGTGCATGATGGAAGTATTTTGTGTGAAGAAAATGAAGCATAGCCTAACTATATGATTTTGTAGGGATAAGCTTTCTTTGGCTATGTCATTTTGATAACACATGATTACTTGTTAGTATGCTTGAAGTATTACTATTTTTATGTCAATATTAAACTTTTGTCTTGAATCTTATGGATCTGAATATTCTTGCCACAATAGAGAAGATTACATTGATAAATATGTTAGGTAGCATTCCACATCAAAAATTCTGTTATTATCATTTACCTACTCGAGGATGAGTAGGAATTAAGCTTGGGGATGCTTGATATGTCTCCAACGTATCTATAATTTCTTTTGATTGTTCCATGCTATTATATGATGACCCACAAGTATACGGGATCTATCGTAGTCCTTTCGATAAGTAAGAGTGTCGAACCCAACGAGGAGCAGAAGGAAATGACAAGCGGTTTTCAGTAAGGTATTCTCTGCAAGCACTGAAATTGTAGGTAACAGATAGTTCTGTGAGGATAATTTGTAACAGGTAACAAGCAATGAAAGTAAATAAAGTGCAGCAAGGTGGCCCAATCCTTTTTGTAGCAAAGGACAAGCTTGGACAATTTCTTATAATGAGAAAAGCGCTCCCGAGGACACATAGGAATTATTGTCAAGCTAGTTTTAATCACGCTCATATGATTCGTGTTCGGTACTTTGATAATTTGATATGTGGGTGGACCGGTGCTTGGGTACTGCTCTTTCTTGGACAAGCATCCCACTTATGATTAACCCCTATTGCAAGCATCTGCAACTACAAAAGAAGTATTAAGGTAAACCTAACCATAGTATGAAACTAGTGGATCCAAATCAGCCCCTAACGAAGCAATGCATAAACTAGGGTTTAAGCTTCTGTCACTCTAGCAACCCATCATCTACTTATTACTTCCAATTCCTTCCTCTAGGCCCAAATAATGGTGAAGTGTCATGTAGTAGACGTTCACATAACACCACTAGAGGAGAGGCAACATACATCTCATCAAAATATCGAACGAATACCAAATTTACATGACTACTAATAGCGAGACTTCACCCATGTCCTCAGGAACAAACGCAACTACTCACAAAGCATATTCATGTTCATAATCAGAGGAGTATTAATATGCATTAAGGATCTGAACATATGATCTTCCACCAAGTAAACCAATTAGCATCAACTACAAGGAGTAATCAACACTACTAGCAACCCACAAGTACCAATTTGTGGTTTTGATACAAGATTGGATACAAGAGATGAACTAGGGTTTTGCGAGGAGATGGTGTTGATGAAGATGTTGATGGAGATTGACCCCCTCCCGATGAGAGGATCGTTGGTGATGACGATGATGATGATTTCCCCCTCCCGGAGGGAAGTTTCCCCGGCAGAACAGCTCCGCCGGAGCCCTAGATTGGTTCCGCCTTGTGGCGGCGGAGTTTTGTCCCGTAAGCTTGCTTATGATTTTTTCCAGGGTAAAAGCCTTCATATAGCAGAAGATGGGCACCGGAGGGCCACCAAGGGGCCCAGGAGACATGGGGCGCGCCTAGTAGGGGGGCGCGCCCCCACCCTCCTGGCCAGGGTGTGGGCCCCCTCTGGTACTTCCTTTGCTCAATAATTTTATTAATTCCAAAATGACTTTCGTGGAGTTTCAGGACTTTTGAGCTGCAGTAATAGGTTTCAATATTTGCTCCTTTTCCACCTGAATCCCAGCCATTGCAGCATTCTCCTCTTCATGATAAACCTTGTAAAATAAGAGAGAATAGCCATAAGTATTGTGACATAACGTGTGATAACAACCCATAATGCAATAAATATTGATATAAAAGCATGATGCAAAATGGACGATCAACTCCCCAAGCTTAGACCTCGCTTATCCTCAAGCGGAAGCCGAAATCGAAAAATATGTCCACATGTTTAGAGATAGAGGTGTCGATAAAAATAAAATACGGACATGAGGGCATCATGATCATTCTTATAACAACAACATATATAGATTTTTTCATATGATTTCTTATGCTCAAGTAACAATCTATTCACAATGTCAAGTATGGTTCAGAAACTAAATTGAGAACTAGCAAACTATAATCTCAGTCATTGAAGCAATTGCAATTTATCATAACATCAGAAAGAGTCAAGAATAGAGCTTTTCAGCAAGTCCACATACTCAACTATCATATAGTCTTCTACAATTGCTAACACTCACGCAATACTTATCGTTATGGAGTTTTAATTGGAAACTGAGAAAGATAGGGGCTTATTATTTCGCCTCCCAACGTATTCACCTTTGTGATGTCAACAATAATAGTTCATGCTAACTTACATCCAATTGGATATATATATCAGGATCTTTCCAACACGAGGTGCTTGCCAAAGGATAAAATGAAAAAGGGAAAGGTGAAGATCACCTTGACTCTTGCATAATGTAAAGACATAAAGTGAAAGATAGGCCCTTCGCAGAGGGAAGCAGAGGTTGTCATGTGCTTTTAGGGTTGGATGCATAGAATCTTAATGCAAAGAACATCACTTTATATTGCCACTTGTGATATGATCCTTTATTATGTAGTCCGCCGCTTTTATTACTTCCATATCACACGATCATATAAAGCTTATTTTCTCCTTACTAATAAGTCATACACATTTAGAGAGCAATTTTTATTGCTTGCAACATGACAACTTACCTGAAGGATCTTACTCAATCCATAGGTAGGTATGGTGGACTCTCATGGCAAAACTGGGTTTAAGGATATTTGGAAGGACAAGTAGTATCTCTACTTTGTGCAAGGAATTTGGGCTAGCATGAGGGGGAATGGCAAGCTCAACATGTTTGAATGATCCATGACAATATACTTTAACTGAGATGTGAGAAAACATAAACCATTATGTTGTGTTCCTTGTCCAACATCAACTCTTTAGCATGTCATACTTAATGAGTGCTCATAATCATAAAAGATGTCCAAGATAGTATATTTATATGTGAGAACCTCTATTTCTTTATTACTTCCTATTAATTGCAACGATGACCAAAACTATGTTTGTCAACTCTCAACAACTTTTAAGTCTCATAATCTTTATATGTGAAGTCATTACTATCCCTAAGATCAATATGAACTCTTTTATTCTCTTTTTTATTCTATTTTCTCAAGATCATAGCAAGATAGCAAAGCCCTTGACTCAACACTAATCTTTATTATATAGCTCATAGACTCGATTACATAGAGAGATCACAAAGCAAAACTCAGAACTGATTCATACCAAAACTTCATTCTACTAGATCAAGATATTACTAAAAGGATCGAACTAAGTAAAATGGTAAAGATAGGAGTGTGAGGGTGATACGATACCGGGGCACCTCCCCCAAGCTTGGAAGTTGCCGAGGGGAGTGCCCTTACCCATGTGATTATGTCCTCGGAGGTGATGAAGGTGGTGATGATGATGGTGGATAATCGCACATCGAGCGTAAAAGCTCCTCCAACTTGCGGATAATGCCCTTGAGTGCGACGATATGATCCTTCAACAAAATATTTTCCTGTGTGAGATACTTGTTTTGTATGCGAGCTAAGTCAATCATCTTGAAAGCTTCAATCTCAGTAGGGGTAAAGAGGTTAGGTAGAGGTTGAGGGATGTTTTCTTCTTCCGCCACCGGAGCTTGATCCTCCATGGCCTTCTTGATCCCTTCATCCTTGATGATCTCCTCCGATTCTTCTCTTTTCAAATCTATCTTCAATAGCCAAGCATCCTTGTGTTCATTGTTTGAAGGAGGGTGACGTCATGATGCTCTAGATCTGTCAGAAAAACAGCTCGAAACGAAAACAAGAGATTTTGCGTGATACGATGGTCAAAACCTTCGGGAGATTATATAATGAATTTTTACCAACCAAGAGAAGTATTGTGCAAGAAAACAGAGTCCGAGAGGCACACGAGGTGCCCACGAGACAGGGGGCGCGCCCAGTAAGGGTGGGCGCGCCCTCCACCCTCGTGGAGGCCTCGTGTCCTTCCCGGATTACTTCTTGCTTTCCAAAATTCTTAAATATTCCAAAACGGAGAAAAATTGCCATTAGAATTATTTTGAAGTCGGTTTACTTACCGTACCACATACATATTCCTTTTTTGGAGTCTGAAACATTCTGGAAAGTGTCCCTTATGTATTTCTCTGGGGTTACGGTCTCAATAATATTAGTTTCAACATTTATAGGATTACCTGAGACAAAATGTTTGATTCTTTGACCGTTCACCACCCTCGGAATTGTGCCTTCGAAGTTGTTGATTTTTATGGCACCAGAACGATAGACCTCCTCGATAATGTAAGGACCTTCCCACTTAGAGAGAAGTTTTCCTGGAAAAAATTTTAAATGAGAGTTGAATAGTAATACATAATCACCTACGTTAAACTCATGCTTTTGTATTCTTTTGTCATGCCATCTTTTAACTTTTTCTTTGAACAACTTGGCATTCTCATAGGCTTGGGTTCTCCATTCATCAAGTGAGCTAATGTCAAACAACCTCTTCTCACCGGCATGTTTGAAATCATAGTTGAGCTCTTTAATAGCCTAATATGCCTTATGTCCAAGTTCGAGAGGTAAGTGACATGCTTTCCCATATACCATCTTATACGGAGACATACCCATAGGATTGTTATATGCAGTTCTATAGGACCATAATGCATCATCAAGTTTTTTCGACGAATTCTTTTTAGATCTATTAACAGTCTTTTGCAAAATTAATTTGAGCTCTCTATTACTCAACTCTACTTGACCAATAGGTTGTGGGTGATAAGGAGATGCAATTCTATGATTAACATCATACTTAGCAAGCATTTTACGAAAAGCACCATGAATAAAATGTGAACCACCATCAGTCATTAAGTATCTAGGGACTCCGAACCTCGGAAAAATAACTTCTTTAAGCATCTTAATAGAGGTGTTATGATCAGCACTACTAGTTGGAATAACTTCTACCCACTTAGTAACGTAATCAACAACAACGATAATATGTGTGTATCCATTAGAGGCAGGAAAAGGTCACATATAATCAAAGCCCCAAACATCAAATGGTTCAATAACAAGAGAATAATTCATAGGCATTTCTTGACGTCTACTAATATTACCAATTCTTTGACATTCATCACAAGACAAGACAAACTTACGGGTATCTTTGAAGAGAGTAGGCCAATAAAAACCGGATTGCAATACCTTATGTGCAGTTCTATCTCCAGCATGGTGTCCTCCATACGGTTCAGAGTGACACTTGTGTAGGATCTATTCATGTGCATGCTCAGGTACACAATGTCTAATAACACCATCTACTCCTTCTTTATAAAGGTGTGGGTCATCCTAGAAGTAATGTCTTAAATCATAAAAGAACTTTTTTTGTTGGTATGTGAAACTAGGTGGTATAAATTTAGCAGCAATGTAATTAGCATAATCGGCATACCATGGAGTAGTACGAGAAGCATTAATGACTGCTAATTGATCATCAGGAAAGCTATCAACAATAGGTAGTGGGTCATCAAGAACATTCTCTAACCTAGACAAGTTGTCTGCAACAGGGTTCTCAGCTCCCTTTCTACCAATAATATGCAAATCAAATTCTTGGAGCAAGATAACCCATCTGATAAGTCTAGGTTTAGCATCTTTCTTTTCCATAAGATATTAAATAGCAGCATGATCAGTGTGAATAGTAACTTTAGAATCAACAATATAAGGTCTGAACTTATCACATGCAAACACGACTGCTAAGAATTCTTTTTCAGTAGTAGCATAATTTCTCTGGGCAGTATCAAGAGTTTTACTAGCATACTGGATAACATTTAATTTCTTATCAACTCTTTGCCCTAGAACAACACCTACAGCATAATCACTAGCATCACACATAATTTCAAAGGGTAAATTCCAATCAGGTGGCTGAACAATAGGTGCATTGATCAAAGCTTTCTTAAGTATTTCAAATGCTTCTACACAATCATCATCAAAAACAAAAGGAATATCTTTTTACAATAAATTAGTCAGAGGCCTAGAGATTTTAGAAAAGTCCTTAATGAACCTCCTATAAAAACCGGCATGACCAAGGAAACTCCTTATACCTTTTATGTCCTTGGGACATGGCATCTTTTCGATAGCATCAATTTTAGCTTTATCAACTTCAATACCTCTTTCAGAAATTTTATGCCCCAAGACAATGCCTTCATTAACCATAAAGTGACACTTTTCCCAATTCAAGACGAGACTAGTGTCTTCACATCTCTGCAAAACTCGATCAAGGTTGCTAGAGCAGTCATCAAAAGAGGATCCATAAATGAAGAAGTCATCCATGAATACCTCACAAATATTTTTACAAAAGTCAGAGAATATAGCCACCATGCATCTTTCAAAGGTAGCAGGTGCATTACATAAACCAAAGGGCATACGTCTATAAGCAAAAGTACCGAAAGGGCAAGTAAAAGTAGTTTTTGATTGATCCTCTGCTGACACAGGTATTTGAGAGAAACCAGAATAACCATCTAGAAAGAAGAAATGTGTATGTTTGGATAGTCTTTCTAGCATTTGATCAATAAAAGGTAAAGGGTAATGATCTTTCTTAGTAGCCTTATTTAATTTACAGAAATCAATTACCATCCTATAACCTGTAATAATTCTTTGCAGAATCAATTCGTCTTTATCATTAGGAACAACAGTAATACCACCCTTCTTGGGGACGCAAAGGATAGGACTTACCCAATCACTATCAGCAACGGGATAAATTATACCTGCCTCTAGGAGCTTTAGTATCTCCTTTCTTACCACTTCTTTCATCTTAGGATTTAACCGTCATTGAGGATCTCTAACTGGTTTGGCATCTTTCTCCAATTTTATTTTGTGTTGGCATAGAGTGGGACTAATGCCCTTAAGATCATCCAGAGTATATCCAATAGCGGCAGGGTGCTTCTTCAGAGTTTTCAATAATCTTTCGTTTTCCTGCTCAAAAAGGTTAGCACTAATAATAACAGGATATATCTTCTTTTCATCAAGATAAGCATATTTAAGATTATCAGGTAATGGTTTGAGCTCAAACACGGGATTACCCTTGGGTGGAGGGGGATCCGCTAGTGTTTCAACAGGTAAGTTGTGTTTCAGAATAGGACCCTGTTGAAGGAATACTTCATCTATTTCCCTTCTTTCATTCATAAACATATCATTTTCATGGTCTAGCAAATATTGTTCTAACGGATCAGTAGGAGGCACGACTGAGGGAGTCCTGGATTAGGGGGTATCCGGACAGCCGGACTATATACATCGTCTGGACTATTGGTGCGTGAAGATACAAGACTCAAGACTCCGTCCCGTGTCCGGATGGGACTCTCCTTTGCGTGGAAGACAAGCTTGGCGATCAGGATATTGTATTTCCTTCCTTGTAACCGACTCCATGTAAACCCTAGCCCTCTCCGGCGTCTATATAAACCGGAGAGGTTGGTCCTTAGTAGGCCGATCACAATTACAATCATAATCATCATAGGCTAGCTTCTAGGTTTAGCCTCTACGATCTCGTGGTAGATCTACTCTTGTACTACTCATATCATCAATATTAGTCAAGCAGGAAGTAGGGTTTTACCTCCATTGAGAGGGCCCGAACCTGGGTAAACATTGTGTCCCTTGCTTCCTGTTACCATCAGCCTAAGACGCACAAATCGGGACCCCCTACCCGAGATCCGCCGGTTTTGATCCTGTGTGTCGTTGCTGCAAGGCTCGATGGATCCTTCAATCATCAACAACAGCGCAGTCCAGGGTGAAACTTTTCTCCCCAGACAGATCTTCGTGTTCGTCAGCTTCGCATTGCGGGCCAATTCGATTGGCCATCTGGAGCAGATCGACAGCTACGCCCCTGGCCACCAGGTCAGGTTCGGAAA
Source organism: Aegilops speltoides (assembly GCA_021437245.1). Taxonomy (NCBI): domain Eukaryota; kingdom Viridiplantae; phylum Streptophyta; class Magnoliopsida; order Poales; family Poaceae; genus Aegilops; species Aegilops speltoides. The sequence goes on from CM038142.1 coordinate 409,781,826, forward strand.
CCAGAACTACACGGCCGATATCCGCGGAGACTTGATCTTCAATGGAAACGGGCCTTTGCCAGGAGTGCCGGACAGTCACGATGAGCACGGCCTAGACCTTCTGTCGGACAGTGCTCGGGATATCACCCCTGTAGTAGCCCCGGACCTAAATACGGAGCAGACTGCATGGCCCAAGGACGGGTGGATGGACCCCACCCCGCAGGCCACACACTCATCAGCGGTAGAGCCGAACACAGGCCTCACCTCTAAGGAAGCTCAGGACTCGGACCCCGGACTCAGATCCGTTGTAGGCTCCATCCACAAGGCCTCGAGCCCACCGAGCCTGGTTGGGCTCCGGTAATGGAGTTTATCGCTGCGGATATCTTCCAGCACTCGCCCTTTTGCGACATGCTGAACTCATTAAAGTCTCTCTCTTTGTTAGGAGGCTCTTGGCCGAACTACGTCCGGCTCGAGTGGGAAGTAGGCGATGAAGGAATTTGCTGCCCACCCACCACCCACTTCATTGCCACGGTCAATGATCTAACCGACGTGCTTGACTTCGACTCCGAAGACATCAACGGTATGGACGACGATGTAGGAGAAGTACAGGAACCACCGCTCACAGGGCGGTGGACAGCCACCTCCTCATATGATATATATATGGTGGACACTCCGAAGGAAACCAATGGCGATGAGGCAACGGAGGATAACCCCTCAGGGAGAAAAACAAAGCATGGGCATCATCAGCGCCGCTCCAAGCCCCGCCACAGCAATACCGGCCCAGGAGAAAAAAACAATCCGGATGGTGCCGAAGAGGAATACAACCCTAATCAGCCTGCCTTCGAGCAGGCCGAGCAGGAAGATGAGCAGGTCAGCCCAGGCGAACAGGCGACGGACGGATATCCGGAGGAGGACAACTACATGCCCCTCCGAAGACGAGATTAGCCTCAGCGATGACGAGTTTGGCATGCCTGAGGATCCCGTGGAGCAGGAGCGCTTCAAGCATCGGCTTATGGCCACTACGAGGAGCCTGAAAAAGAAGCAGCAGCAACTCCAAGCTGATCAATACCGCCACGATAGATGGATGAAGTCCCGCAGCCGGGAATACGGACTCGAAGCGCCAAGACGGCTGACCGGCCACCCCGTGGCCAGGATAAAACGACATATCAGCCTGAATACCAGCCCGCACCCCCACACCAATACACTGTGGCCCAGGTCAATAGGCAAGACCTGCAAGATATACTAGAAAACAAAGCAGGACATCCAAGATCGATCTACGGATCACGGGGGCACGCCCCAGCATGCAACGATCACCGTCGCGACAGAGACACCATAACCAAGTCCGGCCGGGCCGAACGCGGCCACCCAGACCAATTTGAACTGCGTAGCCACATAGCCCGGCACAGAGGCGCCGCACACCCCCTCTGCTTCACCGATGAAGTGATGGATCATGATTTGCCAGAAGGGTTCAAACCCGTAAACATCGAATCATACGATGGCACAACAGACCCCAGTATGGATCGAAGATTTCCTTCTCCACATTCACATGGCCCCGCGGAGACGATCTACACGCAAGCAAGTATCTTCCCCTTAATCTCAAAGGACCCGCCCGACACTGGCTAAATAACCTGCGCACAAATTCCATTGACAGTTGGGAAAACCTGGAAGACGCATTCCTCGACAACTTCCAAGGCACATATGTGCGACCACCGGACGCCGATGACTTGATCCACATTACCCAACTGCCCGGAGAATCAGCCAGGAAATTCTGGACTTGGTTCCTAACTAAAAAGAACCAAATAGTTGACTGTCCGGACGCCGAAGCCTTGGCGGCCTTTAAGCATAATATCCGCTACGAGTGGCTTGCCCGACACCTCGGCCAGGAGAAACCCAAGTCAATGGCAGCTCTCACGATACTAATGACCCGCTTTTGCGCGGGCAAGGACAGCTGGTTGGCTCGTAGCAGCACTACGCCACATTCGGGCACTTCGGACGTCCGTGAAAATAACGGCAAGCCACGACGCAACAGACAGAAGCGACAGAACAACGGCGACAACACCGAAGACACGACAGTCAACGCCGGATTCAGCGGATCTAAATCCGGTCAGCGGAAGAAGCCGTTCAAAAGAAACAATCAGGGACCGTCCAGTCTGGACCACATACTTGAACGCTCGTGCCAAATTCACGACATCCCGGACAAGGCAGCCAACCGCACCAATAGAGACTGCCGGGTGTTCAAACTGGCCAACAAAATAAACGCTGAAAATAAGGACAAGGGGATGCACAACGACGATGATGAGGAGCTCTGGCGTCCGAACACGGGGGGACAGAAGAAATTTCCTCCGCAGGTGAAAACGGTCAACATAATCTACGCCACCCACATTCCCAAGCGGGAATAGAAGTGAGCACTATGGGATGTCTATGCGATGGAGCCAGTCGCCCCCAAATTCAACCCATGGTCAGCTTGTCCGATCACCTTTGATCGTAGGGATCACCCTACTAGCATCCGTCACGGTGGCTCATCCGCATTGGTCCTAGACCCAATCATCGATGGATTTCACATCATGCGAGTCCTTATGGACGGCGGCAGTAGCCTGAACCTGCTTTATCAGGACACAGTGCGAAAAATGGGCATCGACCCTTCAAGGATCAAGCCCACCAAAACCACCTTCAAAGGTGTAATTCCTGGAGTAGAGGCCCGTTGCACAGGCTCTATAACATTGGAGGTGGTCTTCGGATCCCCGGATAACTTCCAAAGCGAAGAGTTAATCTTCGATATCATCCCGTTCCGTAGTGGTTACCATGCACTGCTCGGATGAACCGCATTCGCTAGATTCAATGCGGTACGACACTACGCATACCTCAAGCTCAAGATGTCAGGCCCGCGCAGGGTCATAACAGCCAACGGAAACATGGACCGCTCTCTCCGTACAGAAGAGCATACTACAGCCCTCGCGGCGGAAGTACAATGCGGCCTCCTCCGACAAACCACCAATTCGGCAACGACAACCTCGAGCACCGTCAAGCGAGTCCGGAGCACCCCGCAACAGGATCACCAGCACGCCAAGAGCGCGACTAGCAGTCCGGCCTCCGCTCAAGCCCCATCAAAGCAGCGTTCGTGCCACGCGTACACAATTACGCACTCAAAATACCATGGGCACAGGCGGAGGCGCAGTAGTGACTCAGTCAACAGTGCGGTATCACCGCAACATACCTTCATAACCTTCCCTTTTTATCTTTCAGGACATTGCTTTAGGGCAGCCTCTTCAGAAGAGCCGGATTGTCGGACTTACATAGGAGAGAAAACGAAGGAGGCAACAGGCTTTGTGCACAAAAGGAAATACCCAGGTGGAATCTGTTCACGATCGTTATACCTGTTTTATATACCTACATGCAGCCTGCCCTTGGATAGGACATGTTAAATAGTCCTATTTACTTCTGCTTAAACGCACCCATTGTAAACATACGCTTAAACGTATTATTCATCAATGGGAGATCATATATAGCGTCAGCTTATTATTCTTATTTGAGCATTTTTCTTACAAACGTTTATTGCATTCGTACACCTTGGTATGGCGAGTTTGCCATTGGCTTCTTATGGCGCCTCATAATACGGCAAAACAAGTCCGAACACTTTCAACAGTGTGGCACCCCGAACTTATAGCACTATATTCATCAGCTCCGAATCACGTCTTGGGTCAATAGTTGGGTTTGCCCGGCTCCCTTGTTTTGGTACCTTATGTTCCGTTATATCGGCTAAGGTAGCGTAGGGAGAACTACTACGATTGTGTCCCGGTTATTCCGGACGAGCACCTCAGTAGAGAAAGCCAAATATTGACCGGCATGATGCGGCGAGAGCTGGTCGCTATTTGAGAGGTCTTAAAATCCTTAAAGATTTTTCCGCTTTAGGAGAGGAATCGGCTTCGTCCGATTTAGGCGTATATAGCGCCCCAATTCGGCCTTCCAAATTATAGGGGCTTCGCCGAAATTTAAAACTGTAGACTTCTATGGCTAAGTGAAAGATATAAAGCCGCATAGTCCGATTGCCTTGTTCGCCGTGGCCGATACCTCCTTAAGGGACCAAAATTTGATAAAGAGTATCCGGTTTTTCCAGAACACCCTGCATTAGTTATATGGGGGCGGAAGCCGACGACTGGCCTACTTTTAGAATTTTATAAACAGCCGCACATAAGGTAATATTTTAAATCAAACAGCGCTGCATAGTGCAAGTAACTTCCTCTTTATATTACAACAATGACAGAGGTACATTTACTCAAGGATTGTGTCCCTGGTACATTCATCGGCCACGAGACGATCGCCCTTCATAATGCCATCGTAATACTTCTCTAGAGTCACTAGAATTCCGCCTTGTCCGACATCTGGAATTCCACCTTGGGGCGTCTCTAGAGTCACCTTCCCCCGTTCTGGGAGCCTTCGGGACAACACCTCCGTGTCATCCGCGGGCTGAGGAGTAGTGGCCATCGGGAGCGAGTTCATCGCTGAATCGCTCAGGGACCCATCCGAAGACAATACCTCGGGATGAACCATGGCCGGACTACATATATGTTCGGCGTTATAAAAAAACTACGAAGTAAAATCACGATAGAGTGCGGATACTTACGATCGCGCTAGGGGCTTCCCCCTGGGTAGCCACCCCTCCTCGCTATGGGCGGCCGTGGCGGAGTAGTCCGGAAGGGACGCCTTTCCCTTCTTGAACGTCCTAGCCTCCCCCTCCGGGGCAGCATTCCTCTTTTTCTCCTCCCCAGTGCGGGGAGGCAAAGTTTCTTCTTGCTTCCTCCCACCTCCGCAGGATGAATCTGCCTCGTCGTCATTGGACAATGAGGGTATGATGGCCTTGCATCGGGGGCCTTTCCCGCCCCCTGGCCCGCCTTCTCAAGCCCCCCATCCTCTCTGGATGGGGCGGCCCCTTCTTCTTCTTCCTCCCCTTTGGGGGAGGAGTGTGCCTCGTCGTCTTCGGACGAGACTTCCCGTACGACCTTACGCCAGAGACCCTTTCTGGTCCCCAGGGCCTTCTTTTCGGCCTTCTTCTCTGGTGCCTTGTAGGGTGCCAGGACTAGCATCTCCGTAAGGAGAGCATCAGCTGGGACTTCTGGCAGTGGAGCCGGACAGTCAATCCGCTCTGCTGTCTCCACATAATCCTGATCAAATGTGCACAATTACTTAAGAATCCCCCATGAATATATTGGGAAGAACTGAATCTGGTGGTAGTCAGAAAACTCACCGGACGAGGAGGCCGCGCGGCATGATGTCCACGGTCCTCGGATGTGGGAGGAGGTACTTCGGAGGCCTTGAAGAGCGCCTTCCATGCGTCTTTATGCGTCATGCCGTAGAGCCTCCAAAGCGTCTGGTGTTCGGTCGGGACGAACTCCCACAGATTAAATATCCGCCTTTGGCACGGAAGAATCCGGCAAACGAACATGACCTGGATCACATTGACAAGCCTTATGTTCTTATCCTTCATACTCTTGATGCAGTTTTGGAGTCCGGTCAGCTCTGTAGGTTCGCCCCAGGCTAGGCTCTTCCTTTCCCAGGAGGTGAGCCGCATAGGGGTTCCGGATCGGAATTCGGGGGCCGCCGCCCTGTTGGCGCCGCGCAGCTCGGTGATGTAGAATCACCCCGACTGCCACCCTTTCACGGTCTCCGCAAAGGAGCCGCTGCTGTGTGATGTTACGATCTTGCCCACCATGGCCCTCCAAGACTCCGCATCAAGGCGCCACGATCTTCGGCTTCGCGCAGAAGATTTGTAGCCACAATCCAAAGTGAGGCTTGATACGGAGGAAGGCCTCGCATACGACGATAAACGCCGAGATGTTGAGGACGTAGTTTGGGGCTAGATCATGGAAATCTAGCCCGTAGTAGAACATGAGCCCGCGGATGAAGGGATGAAGTGGAAATCCCAGTCCACGGACGAAGTGGGCGAGAAACACGACACTCTCGTGGGGTCCCGGGGTTGGAATGACCTGCCCGTCGTCCAGTAGCCGGTGCGCTATGTTTGCGGCTAAGTATCCGGCTGCCCGAAGATTCGTGATATGTTTCTCCTACACGGTGGAAGCCAGCCACTTGCCTCCTGCTCCGGACATGTTCAGCTGTGCGGAGAAGACTTGGGCTAGGGTGCTGGAGCTCGAGGAGGCAAGGATAAGCAAAGGAGGAGGAAGGTGTGGGTGAAAATGGGGATCCTTTATCCCTTTATAAAGGTGACGAAAGCGGTGCGCCTCCTCACTTGCCCGTTGAGAATCGCTTACTTCCCAAGCGCCATGATTGATGGCGTGGTGGGATTACCCATACCCGTATTGATGAGAATCCCGTGATAATGGGACACGATCTCTGCTTTGACAAGACGTTTCAAGGAAACCGCCTCGCACTATGCGATGTGGCTAGTTGTGGGAAAACAGTTCGAACAATGACCCGACCGTAACGACATATCACGTCATCTAAAAAGTCAGCTGAAATATCATTCTCTCTACTCATTTTGCAGATCCGGACACGGTCTACGTGTTCGATAATTAGTTTGGAGTATTCGGAGATGGAACCCGCCTTGCAATGCTGAAGACAAGACTGCGCGCCGGACTCATCGTCATTGAAGCCTGGTTCAGGGGCTATTGAGGGAGTCCTGGATTAGGGGGTATCCGGACAGCCGGACTATATACATCCCCCGGACTATTGGAGCGTGAAGATACAAGACTCAAGACTCCATCCCGTGTCTGGATGGGACTCTCCTTTGCATGGAAGACAAGCTTGGCGATCCAGATATTGTATTTCCTTCCTTGTAACCGACTCCATGTAAACCCTAGCCCTCTCCTGTGTCTATATAAACCCTAGACGCATAGTCCATGTAAACCGTAGCCGCATAGTCCATGTAAACCCAAGCCGCATAGTCCATGTAAACCCTAGCCGCATAGTTCGATTGCCTTGTTCACTGCGCCGGATACCTCCTTAAGGGACCAAAAATTTGGATATAGAGTATCCGGGTTTTTCCAGGAACACCCCGGTACTAGTTACGTGGGAGCGGAACCCAATGACTGGCCTACTTTCAGAATTTAATAAACTGCCGCACAGAAGGTAATATTTTAAATCAAACAGCACTACATAGCGCAAGTAACGTCATCTTTATATTATAACAATGACAGAGGTATATTTACTCAAGGATTGTGTCCTTGGTACATTCATCGGCCACGAGACGAGTGCCCTTCATAACTCCATCGTAATACTTCTCGGGATAGCGATGCGCCTTGCCCTCCGGCGGCCCGTCCTTCACCAGCTTCTCCGCATCCAGCTTGCCCCAATGCACCTTCGCGCGGGCAAAGGCCCGGCGGGCACCCTCAATGCAAACGGATCGCTTGATAACTTCGAGTCGCGGATAGGCATTCACCATCCGTTTGATCAGGCAGAAGTAGCTAGTGGGCAGGGGCTCATCAGGCCACATCCGGACTATGAAATCTTTCATAGCCACTTCGGCCGCCCTGTGGAGTTCGACCAACTGCTTTAGTTGGTCACTCAGAGACATTGGATGTTTGGCCCCAGCATACTGGGACCAGAACAGCTTCTCCGTTGAGCTCCCCTCCTTGGCATGGTAGAACTCCGCGGCATCTGATACGCTGCATGGCAGATCTACGAATGCCCCTCGAGAGCTCCGAATTCGAGTAATTAAAAGAAACGCCTCCTCCACATGCTTGCTTTGCATAAAGAATGTCTTACCCGCCGCTATCTTCTTGGCCGCCTGGATTTCATGCTGTGCCTTTTCGGCTTCGGCCTTGGCGTCTTTCATACTCGCAAGGGCCTTCGCAAGCTCGGCCTCTTTCATCTTAAGATCATGCTGCACGGACTCAAACTTTTTGCCGAGCTCCTGGAGCTCTGGCTGTACCTCGCCCACTATAGCATCTTGCTTTTCGTGCTCCTTGCGTTCCAAGGCCGCCTTGTATTCGGCCTCGCACAATGCTTTCTTTAGAGACGCCACTTCGGTGGTGGCCATTGTTACAAAATCATGACGCTTCGTCGTTAGAATAACCAATTTTATCTATCCTTCATTATATGAGAGCGGGGAATCACTCACCTTTGTTCTCTTCGAGCTGTCTCTACGTGAGGTCGAGCTGTCCCTGCGCCTGCTCTAGGCCCCGTTTTAGTTCGGCGATCTCGGCGGTGCGGACAGCAGCGGCAAGCAGCACAGCCTGCTTATTCACATGCACACCTATTATTAGACTCCTGCGGATTATAATTGACCCTCCGTTTGGTTTTTCTTTCCGAACACCAAACAGAGTATCAGGGGCTACTACCTATTGGGTGGTAATTTCACACATTTTATTATCGACCTCAAAGCCTGTCAGAGGTGGTGCAAGCTTCGTTAGTCTCGCTTGGCGGACAAAACCTTTCAATCACCGCACTCATAAGAGTACGGTGTTTCATCCATGGAAGCGCCACGAAGCGCTTCCAAAGAGATAACTGACGCCGGGCGAGCGGAAGTCCTCGCACATACGGCTCACCCTCCCTAACGAGGGGCTTTCACCGAGTCCGCAACCACCGGAGGTTCCGAACAGATTCGCCGAGAGCCCGCCATCGCGGCTCTCATCAACACGATCCGCGGGGATCTTGAACCCCGTCTGTCCGACATCTGGAATTCCGCCTTGGGGCGTCTCCAGAGTCACCTCCCCCCGTTCTGGGAGCCTTCGGGACAACACCTCCGTGTCATCCGTGGGCTGAGGAGTAGTGGCTGTCGGGAGCAAGTTCATCGCTGAATCGCTCAGGGACCCATCCGAAGACGATACCTCGGGATGAACCCTAGCCGGACTGCATATATATTCGTTGTTAGAACAAAACTACAAAGTAAAATCACGATAGAGTGCGGATACTTACGATCACGCTAGGGTCTTCCCCCTGGGCAGCCACCCCTCCTCGCTATGGGCGGCCGTGGCGGAGTAGTCCGAAGGACCCTTTCCTTCTTGGACGCCCCAGATTCTCCGGGTGGCTTTCCTGCTTCTCTCCTCCCCAAGGGAGGAGGAGTTTCTTCTGCTTCCCCGCTCTCATGGATGAATCTACCTCGTCTTCATCGGACAACAAGGGTATGACGGCCTTGCGGCTGGGGCCTTTCCCGGCCCCCTGGTCCGCCTTCTCAGGCCCCCCATCCTCTGTGGATGGGTCGGCCCCTTCTTCTTCTTCCTCCCCTTCGGGGGAGGAGTGTGCCTTGTCGTCTTCGGACAAGGCTTCCGGTACGACCTTACGCCGGAGACCCTTTCTGGTCTCCGTGGCCTTATTTTTGGCCTTCTTCTCCGGTGCCTTGTAGGGAGCCGGAACTAGCATCTCCGCCAGGAGAGCATCAGCTGGGCCTTCTGGCAGCGGAGCCAGACAGTCAATCTGCTATACTGTCTCCACATAATCCTGATCAAATATGCACAATTACTTAAGACTCCCGCACGAATATATTGGGAAGAACTGAATCTGGTGGTAGTCAAAAAACTCACCGGATGAGGAGGCCGCGCGGCGTGAAGTCCACGGTCCTCGGATGTGGGAGGAGGTACTTCGGAGGCCTTGAAAAGCGCCTTCCATGCGTCTTTATGCGTCATGCCGTAGAACCTCCGAAGCGTCTGGTGTTCGACCGGGACGAACTCCCACAGATTAAATATCCGCCTTTGGCACGGAAGAATCCGACGAACGAGCATGACCTGGATCACGTTGACAAGCTTGATGTTCTTATCCTTCATACTCTTGATGCAGTTTTGGAGTCCGGCCAGCTCTGTAGATTCGCCCCAGGCCAGGCCCTTCCTTTCCCAGGAGGTGAGCCGCACGGGGGTTCCGGATTGGAATTCGGGGGCCGCCGCCCAATTGGCACCGCGCAGCTCGGTGATGTAGAATCACCCCGACTGCCACCCTTTCACGGTCTCCACAAAGGAGCCGTCAAGCTAGGTGACGTTAGGCATATTGCCCACCATGGCCCCTCCGCACTCCGCCTGCTGGCCGCTCACGATCTTCGGCTTCATGCAGAAGATTTGTAGACACAATCCAAAGTGAGGCTTGATGCGGAGGAAGGCCTCGCATACGGCGATAAACGCCGAGATGTTGAGGACGAAGTTTGGGGATAGATCATGGAAATCTAGCCCGTAGTAGAACATGAGCCCGCGGACGAAGGGATGAAGTGGAAACCCCAATCCACGGACGAAGTGGGCGAGAAACACAACCCTCTCATGGGGTCCCGGGGTTGGAATGACATGCCCATGGTCCGGTAGCCGGTGCGCTATGTCTGCGGCCAAGTGTCCGGCCGCCCGAAGATTCACGATATGTTTCTCCTACACGATGGAAGCCACCCACTTGCCTCCTGCTCTGGACATGTTCAGCTGTGCGGAGAAGACTTGGGCTAGGGTGCTGGAGCTCGAGGAGGCAAGGATAAGCAAAGGAGGAGGAAGGTGTGGGTGAAAATGGGGATCCTTTATCCCTTTATAAAGGCGACGAAAGCAGTGCGCCTCCTCACTTTCCAGTTGAGAATCTCTTACTTCCCAAGCGCCACGATTGATGGCGTGGTGGGATTACCCATACCCGTATTGATGAGAATCCCATGATAAGGGGACACGATCTCTGCTTTGACAAGACGTGTCAAGGAAACCGCCTCGCAATATGCGCTGTGGCTGGTTGTGGGAAAACTGTTCGAACAATGACCCGACCGTAACGACATATCACGTCATCTAAAAAGTTGTCAGCTGAAATATCATTCTCTCTACGGTGGTATGTGAAGATCATTTTGCGATCCGCATACGCCCACGGTTCGATAATTACTTTGGAGTATTAGGAGATGGAACCCGCCTTGTAATGCCAAGACAAGATCTGGCTACGGACTCGCGTCATTGAAGGCTGGTTCAGGGCTATTGAGGAGTCCCGGATTAGGGGTATCTCGACAGCCGGACTATATACATCGTCCGGACTATTGGAGCGTGAAGATACAAGACTCAAGACTCCGCCCCTTGTCCGGATGGGACTCTCCTTGCATGGAAGACAAGCTTGGCGATCCGGATATTGTATTTCCTTCCTTGTAACTCGACTCCATGTAAACCTAGCCCTCTCCGTGTCTATATAAACCGGAGAGGTTGGTCCTTAGAAGGACGATCACAATTACAATCATAATCATCATAGGCTAGCTTCTAGGGTTTAGCCTCTACGATCTCGTGGTAGATCTACTCTTGTACTACTCATATCATCAATATTAATCAAGCAGGAAGTAGGGTTTTACCTCCATCGAGAGGGCCCGAACCTGGGTAAACATTGTGTCCCTTGCTTCCTGTTACCATCAGCCTAAGACGCACAGATCGGGACCCCCTACCCGAGATCCGACGGTTTTGACACCGACATTGGTGCTTTCAGTGAGAGTTCCTCTGTGTCGCCGTTGGAAGGCTTGATGGCGCCTTCAATCGTCAACAACACGGTCCAGGGCGAGACTTTTCTCCCCGGACAAATCTTCGTGTTCGGCGGCTTCGCACTATGGGCCAATTCGCTTGGCCATCTGGAGCAGATCGATGGCTACGCCCCTGGCCACCAGGTCAGGTTCGGAAACCTGAACTACACGGCCGATATCTGCGAAGACTTGATATTTGACGGAATCGGGCCTGTGCCAGGAGTGCCAGACAGTCACGATGAGCACGGCCTAGACCTCATTGTCGGACAAGTGTTTCGAGATATCACCTGCAGAGTCCCCGACCTAAATCCGAGCAGATCGCATGGCCCCAGACGGTGGATGGACCCCGCCCAGAACGCACACTCATCGGCGGTAGAGCCGAACACAGGCCTCACCTCTAAGGAAGCCTGTGACTCTGGACCCCCGGACTCGTATCCGGTTGTAGGCTCTAGTCTGCGTGCTCCCGAGCCCTTCGAGCCTGGTTGGGCTCCGGTAATGGAGTTTACCGCTGCGGATATCTTCCAGCACTCGCCCTTTTGCGACATGCTAAACTCATTAAAGTGTCTCTCTTTGTCAGGAGGCTCTTGTCCAAACTATGTCTGGCTCGAGTGGGAAGCAGGCGACGAAGGAATTCACTGCCCACCCACCGCCCACTTCATTGCCACGGTCGATGATCTAACCGACGTGCTTTACTTCGACTCCAAAGACATCGACGGTATGGACGACGATGTAGGAGAAGTACAGGAACCACCGCTCATAGGGCGGTGGACAGCCACCTCCTCATAAGATATATATATGGTGGACACTCCGAAGGAAACCAATGGCGATGAGGCAATGGAGGATAACCCCTCAGGGAGAAAAACAAAGCATGGGTGTCATCGGCACCGATCCAAGCCCCGCCACAGCAATACCGGCCCAGGAGACGAAAACAATCCGGATGGTGCCGAAGAGGAATACAACCCTGATCAGCCTGCCTTCGAGCAGGCCGAGCAGGAAGATGAGCATGTCAGCCCAGACGGATGGATATCCGGAGGAGGACAACTACATGCCCCCCTCCGAAGACGAGATTAGCCTCGGCGATGACGAGTTCGACGTGCTTGAGGATCTCTTGGAGCAGGAGCGCTTCAAGCATCGGCTTATGGCCACTGCGAGGAGCCTGAAAAAGAAGTAGCAACAACTCCAAGCTGATCAAGACATGCTCACAGATAGATGGACTGAAGTCCTGGCAGCCGAGGAATACGGACTCGAGCGCCACACGGCTGACCGGCCACCCCGTGGCCGGGATAAAACGACATATCAGCCCGAATACCAGCCCGCACCCCCACACCAATACACTACGGCCCGGGTCAATAGGCAAGACCTGCAAGATATACTGGAAAACAAAGTAGGACAGCTGTCGGTGTCAAAACCGGCGGATCTCGGGTAGGGGGTCCCGAACTGTGCGTCTAGTCGGATGGTAATAGGAGACAAGGGACACGATGTTTTTACCCAGGTTTCTCGATGGAGGTAAAACCCTACTCCTGCTTGATTAATATTGATGATATTGGGTAGTACAAGAGTAGATCTACCACGAGATCAAGGAGGCTAAACCCTAGAAGCTAGCCTATGGTATGATTGTTGTTCGTCCTACGGACTAAACCCTCCGGTTTATATAGACACCGGAGAGGGCTAGGGTTACACAGAGTCGGTTACAATGGTAGGAGATCTACATATCCGTACGCCAAGCTTGCCTTCCACGCCAAGGAAAGTCCCATCCGGACACGGGACGAAGTCTTCAATCTTGTATCTTCATAGTCTTGGAGTCCGTCCAATGATGATAGTTCGGCTATCCGGACACCCCTAGTCCAGGACTCCCTCAACAGCCAAGATCGATCTACGGATCTCGGGGGCGTGCCCCAGCACGTAACGATGACCGTCGCGACGGATACACCATAAACAAGTCCGGCCGGGCCGAAAGCAGCCACCCAGACCAATTCGAACTGCGTAGCCACATCGCCCGGCACAGAGGCGTCGCAACCCACTCTGCTTCACCAATGAAGTGATGGATCATGAATTTACAGAAGGGTTCAAACCCGTAAACATCGAATCATACGATGGCACAATAGACCCCGCAGTATGGATCGAAGATTTCCTTCTCCACATTCACATGGCCCGTGGAGACGATCTACACGCCGTCAAGTATCTTCCCCTTAAGCTCAAAGGACCCGCCCGGCACAGGCTAAATAGCCTGCCCGCAAATTCCATTGGCAGTTGGGAAAACCTAGAAGACGCATTCCTCAACAACTTCCATGGCACATATGTGCGACCACCGGACACTGATGACTTGAGCCACATTACCCAATATCCCGGAGAATTAGCCTGGAAATTCTGGACTCGGTTCCTAACTAAAAAGAACCGAATAGTTGACTGTCCGGACGCCGAAGCCTTGGTGGCCTTTAAGCATAATATCCGTGACAAGTGGCTCGCCCGACACCTCGGCCAGGAGAAACCCAAGTCCATGGCAACTCTCAAGACACTAAAGACCCGCTTTTGCGCAGGTGAGGATAGCTGGTTGGCTTGCAGCAGCACTACGCCACATTCGGGCACTTCGGACGTCCGTGACAATAACAGCAAGCCACGGCGAAACAGACACAAGCGACGGAACAACAGCGACAGCATCGAAGACACGACAGCCAATGCCGGATTCAGCGGACCTAAATCCGGTCAGCGAAAGAAGCCGCCAAAAGAAACAATCAGGGACCGTCCAGTCTGGACCGCATACTTGAACGCTCGTGCCAAATTCACGGCACCCCGGACAAGCCAGCCAACCACACCAATAGAGATTGCTGGGTGTTCAAACAGGCCGGCAAAATAAACACCGAAAACAAGGACAAGGGGCTGCACAGCAACGATGAGAGGAGCTCCGGCGTCCGAACACAGGGGGACAGAAGAAATTTCCTTTGCAGGTGAAAACGGTCCACATGATCTACACCACCCACATTCCCAAGCGGGAATGGAAGCGAGTACTATGGGACGTCTATGCGATGGAGCTAGTCGCCCCCAAATTCAATCCCATGGCCAGCTTGTCCGATCTCCTTTGATCGTAGGGATCACCCTACCAGCATCCGTCACGGAGGCTCAGCCGCATTTGTCCTAGACCCAATCATCAACGGATTCCACCTCACGCGAGTCCTTATGGACGGCGGCAGCAGCCTGAACCTGCTTTATCAGGACACAGTGCGAAAAATGGGCATCGACCCTTCAAGGATCAAGCCCACCAAAACCACCTTCAAAGGTGTAATTCCTGGAGTAGAGGCCCGTTGCACGGGCTCTATAACATTGGAAGTGGTCTTCGGATCCCCAGATAACTTCCGAGGCGAAGAGTTAATCTTCGATATCGTCCCGTTCCGTAGTGGTTACCATGCACTACTCCGATGAACCGCATTCGCTAGATTCAATGCGGTACCACACTCTGCATACCTCAAGCTCAAGATTCCAGGCCTGCGCAGGGTCATAACAATCAACGGAAACATGGACTGCTCTCCCCGTACAGAAGAGCATACTACAGCCCTCGCGGCGGAAGTACAATGCGGCCTCCTCCGACAAACCACCAATCCGGTGACGACAACCTCGAGCACCATCAAGCGAGTCCGGAGCACCCCGCAACAGGACCACCAGGCACGCCAAGAGCGCGACTAGCAGTCCGGCCTCCGCTCAAGCCCCATCAAAGCAGATTCGTGCACGCATGCACAATTACGCACTCAAAATACCATGGGCACAGGCGGAGGCGCAGCAGTGACTCAGTCAATAGTGCGGTATCACCGCAACATACCTTCATAACCTTCCCTTTTTATCTTTAAGGACATTGCTTTAGGGCAGCCTCTTCAGAAGAGATGGATTGTCGGACTTACATAGGAGAGAAAACCAAGGAGGCAACAGGCTTTGCGCACAAAAGGAAATACCCAGGTGGAATCTGTTCACGATCGTTATTCCTGTTTTATATACCTACATGCAGCCTGCCTTTGGATAGGACATGTTAAATAGTCCTATTTACTTCTGCTTAAATGCACCCATTGTAAACATACGCTTAAACGTATTATTCATCAAGGGGAGATCATATATAGCATCAGCTTATTATTCTTATTTGAGCATTTTTCTTACAAATGTTTATGGCATCCATACACCTTGGTATGGCCAGTTTGCCAGGGGCTTCTTATGGCGCCTCATAATACGGCAAAACAAGTCCAAACACTTTCAACAGTGCGGCACCCGAACTTATAGCACTATATGCATCAGCTCCGAATCACGTCTTGGGTCAATAGTTGGGTTTGCCCGGCTCCCTTGTTTTGGTACCTTATGTTCTGTTATATCGGCTAAGGTAGCGCAGGGAGAACTACTACGATTGTGTCCCGGTTCTTCCGGACAAGCACCTCAGTAGAGAAAGCCGAAAACTGACCGGCATGATGTGGCGAGAGTTGGTCGCTGTTCGAGAGGTCTTAAAATCCTTAAAGATTTCTTGGCTTTAGGCGAGGAATCGGCTTCGTCTGATTTAGGCGTATATAGCGCCCCAATTCGGCCTTCCAAATTCTAGGGGCTTTGCCGAAATTTAAAATTGTAGACTTCTATGGCTAAGTGAAAGTTATAAAGCCGCATAGTCCGATTGCCTTGTTCGTTGCGCCGGATACCTCCTTAAGGGACCAAAAATTTGGATAAAGAGTATCTGGGTTTTTCCAGGAACACCCCAGTACTAGTTACGTGGGGGCGGAAGCCGACAAATGGCCAACTTTCAGAATTTTATAAACAGCCGCACAGAAGGTAATATTTCAAATCAAACAGTGCTACATAGCGCAAGTAACTTCGTCTTTATATTACAACAATGACAGAGGTACATTTACTCAAGGATTCTGTCCTTGATACATTCATCGGCCACGAGACGAGCGCCCTTCATAACGCCATCGTAATACTTCTCGGGATAGCGATGCGCCTTGCCTCCGGGCGCCCGCCCTTCACCAATTTCTCCGCATCCAGCTTGCCCCAATGCACCTTCACGGGCAAAGGCTGGGCGGCACCTCAATGCAAACGGATCGCTTGATAACTTCAAGCCGCGGACAGGCATTCACCATCCGCTTGATCAAGCCGAAGTATCTAGAGGGCAGGGGCTCACCAGGCCACATCCGGACTGAGAAATCTTTCATAGCCACTTCGGCCGCCCTGTGGAGTTCGACCAACTGCTTTAGTTGGTCACTCAGAGGCATTGGATATTCGGCCCCATCATACTGGGACAAGAACAGCTTCTCCGTTGAGCTTCCCTCCTTGGCACGGTAGAACTCCGCGGCATCTGATACGCTGTGTGGTAGATCTGCGAATGCCCCTGGAGAGCTCCGAATTCGAGTAAGTAAAAGAAACGCCTCCTCCGCATGCTTGCTTTGCAGAAAGAATGTCTTACCCGCCGCTATCTTCTTGGCCGCCTGGATTTCATGTTGTGCCTTTTCAGCTTCGGCCTTGGCGTCTTTCACACTCGCAAGGGCCTTCGCAAGCTCGGCCTCTTTCAACTTAAGATCATGCTCCACGGACTCAAACATTTTGCCGAGCTCCTGGAGCTCTTGCTGTACCTCGCCCACTCTAGCATCTTGCATTCCGTGCTCCTTGCGTTCCAAGGCCGCCTTGTCTTCGGCCTCTAACAATGCTTTCTTCAGAGACGCCACTTCGGTGGTGGCCCCTGTTACAAAATCACGACGCATCGTCGTTAGAATAACCAATTTTATCTATCCTTCATTATATGAGAGCAGGGAATCACCCACCTTTGTTCTCTTAGAGCTGCCTCTTCGTGAGGTCGAGCTCTCCCTGCGCCTGCTCCAGGTCCCGTTTTAGTCCGGCAATCTCGGCGGTGCGGACAGCAGCGGCAAGCAGCACAACCTGCTTATTCACATGCACACTTATTATTAGACTCCTGCGAATTATCATTGACCCTCCGTTTGTTTTTTCTTTCCGAACACCAAACAGAGTATCAAGGGCTACTACCTATCGGGTTGTAATTTCACACATATTTATTACTTACCTCAAAGCCTGTCAGGAGGCTGGTGCAAGCTTCGGTTAGTCCGCTCTTGGCGGATAAAACCTTCTGAATCACCACACTCATAAGAGTACGGTGCTCTTCATCCATGGAAGCGCCACGAAGCGCTTCCAGCAGACAATCCGACGCCTTGGGCATAGGGGAAGTCCTCGTCACAGACGGCTTGCCCTCCCTAACGAGGGGCTTCCCGCCTGAGTCCGGAACCACTGGAGGTTCCGGAACAGTATTCGGCTGAGAGCCCGGCTTACTGCGGCTCTCATGAACACGATCCACGGGAATCTTGAACCCCGCGTGTCCGACATCTGGAATTCCGCCTTGGGCATCTCCAGAGTCACCTCCCCCCATTCTGGGAGCCTTCGGGACAACACCTCCGTGTCATCCGTGTGCTGAGGAGTAGTGGCCGTCGGGAGCTTGTTCGTCACTGAATCGCTCATGGACCCATCCGAAGACGATACCTCGGGATGAACCCTGGCCTGACTGCATATATGTTCGGTGTTATAACAAAACTATGAAGTAAAATCATGATAGAGTGCGGATACTTACGATTGAGCTAGAGGCTTCCCCCTGGGCAGCCACCCCTCCTTGCTATGGGCGGCCGTGGCGGAGTAGTCCGGAAGGGACGCCTTTCCCGTCTTGGACGTCCCAGCCTCCCCCCTCCGGGGCGGCTTTCCTCTTTTTCTCCTCCCCAGTGCGGGGAGGCAGAGTTTCTTCTTGCTTCCCTCCGCCTCCGCGGGATGAATCTACCTCGTCGTCATCGGACAACGAGGGTATGACGGCCTTGCACCAGGGGCCTATCCCGGCCCCCTGGTCGGCCTTCTCAGGCCCCCCATCCTCTCCGGATGGGGCGGCCCCTTCTTCTTCTTCCTCCCCTTCGGGGGAGGAGTGTGCCTCGTCGTCTTTGGACGAGACTTCCGGTACGACCTTACGCTGGAGACCCTTTCTAGTCCCCGGGGCCTTCTTTTCAGCCTTGTTCTCCGGTGCCTTGTAGGGCGCCGGGACTAGCATCTCCATCAAGAGAGCATCAACTTGGCCTTCTGGCAGTAGAGCCGGACAGTCAATCCGCTCCGTTGTCTCCACATAATCCTGATCAAATATGCACAATTACTTAAGACTCCCCCACGAATATATTGGGAAGAACTGAATCTGGTGGTAGTCAGAAAACTCACCGGACGAGGAGGCCGCGCGGCATGAAGTCCACGGTCCTCGGATGTGGGAGGAGGTACTTCGGAGGCCTTGAAGAGCGCCTTCCATGTGTCTTTATGCGTCATGCCGTAGAGCCTCCGAAGCATCTGGTGTTCGGCCGGGACAAACTCCCACATATTAATTATCCGCCTTTGGCACGGAAGAATCCGGCGAACGAGCATGACCTGGATCACATTGACAAGCTTGATGTTCTTATCCTTCATACTCTTGATGCAGTTTTGGAGTCCGGTCAGCTCTGTAGGTTCGCCCCAGGCCAGGCCTTTCCTTTTCCAGGAGGTGAGCCGCATGGGGCTTCTGGATCGGAATTCGGGGGCCGCCGCCCAGTTGGTGCTGCGCGGCTCGGTGATGTAGAACCACCCCGACTGCCACCCTTTCACGGTCTCCGCAAAGGAGCCGTCGAGCCAGGTGACGTTAGGCATCTTGCCCACCATGGCCCCTCTGCACTCTGCCTGCTGGCCGCTCACGATCTTCGGCTTCACGCAGAAGATTTGTAGCCACAATCCAAAGTGAGGCTTGATGCGGAGGAAGGCCTCGCATACGATGATAAACACCGAGATGTTGAGGATGAAGTTTGGGGCTAGATCATGGAAATCTAGCCCGTAGTAGAACATGAGCCCGCGAACGAAGGGATGAAGTGGAAACCCCAGTCCACGGACGAAGTGGGCGAGAAACACGACCCTCTCGTGGGGTCCCGCGGTTGGAATGACCTGCCCGTCGTTCGGTAGCCGATGCGCTATGTCTGCGGCTAAGTATCCGGTCGCCCGAAGATTCGCGAAATGTTTCTCCTTCACGGTGGAAGCCACCCACTTGCCTCCTGCTCCGGACATGTTCAGTTGTGCGGAGAAGACATCGCATAGGGAGCTGGAGCTCGAGGAGGAAAGGATAAGCAAAGGAGGAGGAAGGTGTGGGTGAAAATGGGGATCCTTTATCCCTTTATAAAGGCGACAAAAGCGGTGCGCCTCCTCACTTGCCCATTGAGAATCGCTTACTTCCCAAGCGCCACGATTGATGGCGTGGTTGGATTACCCATACCCGTATTGATGAGAATCCCGTGATAAGGGGACACGATCTCTGCTTTGACAAGACGTGTCAAGGAAACCACCTCGCAATATGCGTCGTGGCTGGTTGTGGGAAAACGGTTCGAACAATGACCCGACCGTAATGACATATCACGTCATCTAAAAAGTTGTCAGCTGAAATATCATTCTGTCACACCCTAGCTAGTTCATGCATTAGAGTGTTGCATCATTTCTATTTCATTTAACAGAAACCTGAAATGGGAATGACAGAACTCCCAGCCCCCTCTGAATCCAACTAGGGTTTACTAAAAATATTTTCGATGAACCTGAATGCCCTTCTAAAATGTCCATCATTTTGTCTTGGTTCGTAACCTCTCGCCAAAAGTGATGCACAATTTCCTAGGTCATCCTAAGGTCTTTGAATTAAATCATAAGTATTTGAATTTGGGCATTTAAAATTTATAAAATATTTCAAATGCTCAAATATTCCCAAACTAAATGTTCCATGTTGGAAATATTCCAACTAGGACAGATGCAGTTTGGTGAATTTTGGAATGACATAGGTATTTTTAGAAATTCATCAAACTTACAGAATAAAAACAGAAACTGAAAAAAGGGAAAAACTTACCTGGCGCCACCCAGAGGCCCACCAGCCAGCCCACCTGGCCGGCCCAGCCCGGCCACCGCTCCAGCGAGCTGCTTGGTTTCCCAGGCAGGCAGCCAAGGTGCTCGACGGCGGCACCAAGCAGCCGCCACGCAGCTGCACGCCGCCTCGCTTCCTCCTTCGCCGCTTAGCCGGCCTGGATGAGCTCCATGTCGCGCCTCAACCCCCGGACATCACCATTCGCCTCAGCTCTCCCTCGGCCCCACGCCATGACCGACGCCACTGCCGCCGCACCGCCGCCTCTACTCCTTCGAGCTAGCCGAGCCTCGAGCGCCGCGTGCTCCGGCCGCCAGACGACCACGCCCAACCGCCATCGCCGGAGATCCTTCGCCGCCGCCGCCAAGATCAGCTCGCCCCCGACCGCGCTGCTCGCTCCATCAAGACCGCAGTGAGCTGGGCTAACCTCTCCCCTTTCTTTCTTGCTCTCGCACCACATCGAGCACACGAAGATCACCCGACGCACCACCGCGGAGCTCGCCGCCGACGTGCCCCGCCATCCTCCGCCACCTCACCCTGTCCATCGACTCACCACGCTATGCTGAGTCCAACCATGCACTCCCGCACCTCACCAAGACACCCTAGCCTCGAAGTTCGTCTCCAACGAACTCGGTGGTCGCCAAAAGCGCCCGGCGCCAACTCCGCCACCCCGAGCTCAACCACTACCACCAATAGCCGCGCTCGACCTCAAGAACACGTAGATGCCTTCCGCCGTCCATTTGGTCGCCGAATGCCAAAGCACTTCGCCCGCCGTCGGCTCGCCGCGGCGACTAGATGCCGGCGTGTTTGACTCCGACTTTGACCACGGGTGGGCCCAGGTTGACCCCCTGGGTCTATGACATGTGGGGCCCCCTGCTAACTAAACCAGTTTAGTTTGAACTTAATTTAGTTAGTTTAATTATCTACTGACATGCGGGACCTGCTGGTCAGTTTGATCTGGACCAGCCCGTTGACCACTGACGTCATCCTGACGTAATGCTGACGCAGTAATTAAATTACTGAAATTAGTTTTACACAGGAAATTCCAGAAAATGCTACAAACTTCAAAAATTCATAGAAATTAATCTATAGCTCCAAATGAAACAATTTATATATGAAAAATGATCAGAAAAATCCAATCTTTCCATCTGTACTGGTTTCATGCATGTTTAAACAAGCTAACCTGCTGTTTATCACAGAACAAGATAAAGCACTTGAAATGGCAACTTATGAGTTTGAACTTTGAATCATTGATTCAAATTAGTTCAAACCCATCTGTTCTTAGTTGCATTAGCCAACACACTCATTTTGCCATGTCTCATGCATGCATCATATTGTTGCATACTGTTTGGTAATGTTGTGTATCGGTGCTCTCTCGCGCGTGTTCTCGCCTCGAGGAGTACCGTGATAACCCCGACGAAGAGCAATACCAAGCACCGACCCATCGTGCAAGCAACCAACCATTTGATCATATCGATAAAATCCCATGTTCTTGCTCTTGCTCTCTTTTATCTGCATTAAGACAACGCGATTCAAACCTGCTGGTGTCTGCGGTAGTTGAACCCATTTCTCTGCGATGACCTGTCATTGCCACAAGAATTAGATGAAACCAACTAGCATGTGTAGGAGTTGATTGAGCCATATGCTTGTGTTGTTCCTACCTTGCTATGCCTGCTATGCTTAGAGTCGTGTCAGTCTGGTTCATCGGGTGATGGCTAGAGGAAATGATTGAGTCAAGATGAGAGTAAGGTGTTGAACACGATTTGGTAAAGGTATCGATGAGAGGCCATGTAGGAGTACATGGTGGGTTGTTTCATTGAGGCCGCCCTACAATCGAGATCTGTATGTGTGATTTAAGAATCAGCTAATACCATACATTGGGCCCTCAAATATGACCCCGCCGACTTCTTATTCACCCTAGTCCTCTGTCCAGAGTTGCAAGTAGTTTCGTGTTTGTAGCCATCGGAGGCCGTGGACAGCGCCTGACCGTAGGGGTGGGCTGTGATGCGTAGGTACGTGGCGGGTGTACCGGATGCCTGTTCAATAGCAGCGTCATGTAAAGGACTGTTTGGTTGCCTATACAGTTCATAGACAAAATGGAAACTACTAAAAGCCTCAAGATAAGCGTGAGTGCCGAGGATGGCTCTTCCGTAGGAAGACGGAGGTGGATCCTCGGTAGTGTATTGAAGTGGTGAGTAGTGGACTCGAAAGCAAAACTATTTCAAGTTGGTGTCTCAGAGGATAGCTTAGCCACGAGTCAAAGCTGGCTTGTTGCAATAACCCCACCAACCCTTCTTGATAATATGCATGTATGTAGGGTCTCGATGTAAGTCTTGCCGAGTACCTTTGTACTCATGTTGCTTTAATTTACATTTTCCAAGATGCCACAAACCCTTCCGATGGGTTCTTCGAGACGCTGACATCGATGAGTAGACTAAGGCCCGTGGTGATCCCGAGCAAGTGAAGGACCATGTAGTATAGCTAGGCTTACCCAAGCCTCTTTTTATTTTACTAGTTGTCTCAGACTTAGACAAAACACTTCCGCTGTTGGCTTGTATGCTTGTATGACTTGAATGTGGGTCGTGTGACCGTACTTGTGTGTATGCTATGTATGGCTCTCTCGAGCCTTTAAATAAAGTACTTGTGTCGAGAGTCATGTTGTGATGCCTTGTTGTATTTGCACATATCGAGCATATTGTGTGTATGATTGAAATGCTTGGTATGTGTGGGATCCGACTATCTAGTTGTTTATCTTTAGTAGCCTCTCTTATCGGAAATGTCTCCTAGTGTCTCCATCGAGCCATGGTAGCTTGCTACTCGCTCCTAACACTTAGGCTGGCGGCATGTGTCCTTCTTCGCTCCTATGTCCGTCCTTCGAGGAAATGTCACGCATTGAGTACCGGAGTCCTGTCAGCCCGCCACAGCCGGTTTATCGGAGTCCTGCTAGCCCAGTGCTACAGCCCGAACTTACTTGTCGATGACCGACACATTCGATGTCGGGTCATGGATGCTCGTCCTCGTAAGTCTCTCGCCACTTTGGGTTTACGACTAGCCATGTCACCGGGCTCCTTTTCATATGGATGCTAGCGACACTATCATATACGTGTGCCAAAAGGCGCTAAACGGTCCCGCAAAGGTAAGGCGACACCGTGGGGATACCGCATGCGTGAGGCCGCAAAGTGATATGAGGTGTTACGTGCTAGATCGATGTGACATTGAGTCGGGTCCCGACAGCGCTGGCATCGAGCCGGACTGCTCAGAGGTTCTCCAAGCCAAACTGGTCGATGTTGAGTCTAGAAATGCTTTAGTTATATGTAGGGGAATTGATTGTGGGATGGTACGTAAGGCTCTTTTTACTCCTTTACCTCATGGCATTCTGATCTGAGTCAGTCCATTCTTCCACCGGGGGTTAAGGATTAGGATCTCTTCTCTCTATCAGGTTCACGTGTTACTAATCAGTAGTACCTTATAGGTTTGATGATTACAAGCCTAGTTCAGTTCTACTATCCTGTTATGTTACTAAGTTGGACCCAGAACCTTGATATGATATTGTTGAGTGGCTATGCAATTCTTTGTAAAATGTCTCAAATCCCTTTTGAGCATTTACAGCCGTTATGCTGTCCAAATTCTGCCAGAAATTCTAATGTCTTTGCATTGTGTTATGCTTCCAGATGGCCACTCGTGACCAAAATCAAGTGATTCGTCTGACCAGATGCATTGTTGTGACCGGTCATACGGCTATGTTAGTCCGGGTTATGATCGAGGCGGGTTATCGCTGGTATCCCGAATACACAGTCGAAGAGCAGTTCCGAGATTTTAATCAAAGCCAGTATCTCTGCACTGTCAGGATATTTCCCTCTTATCCTGGTTCCACCGAGGCCCTTCACTGTTCCTATGGACTTGGTGTTACTATTGATATGGCGGTGCAAGATGTTGCGTATTCTATGATGACCATCATGCGAGTCAGACTGGCTCGCTTCGCAACACCGACTTCCCAGATATGCGCGCTCACTTCGGAGCGTTTGGGTATCTCCGAGCTATCTATGCTGATTCCAGTCAGGAGGACTCACTAACCCGCACCACTGCACGTGGCCATGTTAATTGTGTCTCAGCTGAGGAGGCCCAAGAGGATCCCAATGTCGTTCTCGGTACGCTTCTTGTTAATTGCCACCCGACATCCGTTCTTTTGGATACTGGAGCATCTCATTCATTCATATCCGAGAATTATGCACGCTTGCATAACACCGCATTCTGTGACATGCCTTCCATCATGGAAATTTCTACTCCGGGTTCTAGATGGCAAACTTCTAGAGTAAGTCAAAATAATGAAATTCAGGTCGACAGACTTGTTTTCCTTGCTTCATTGATAGCTCTTAAATCTTCGGACATCAATATCATTTTGGGTATGGACTGGATGTCAGCCCATCATGCCAAGATTGATTGTTTCTCTAGGACTGTTCAACTTACGCACCCTTCGGGAAAGATAGTCAATGTCTTGACCCGAATATCCAAGCGACAGCTTTATTCTCTTAATGCCACCATTGCTGACCTCTCAAGACGCTCCGTAGTCCGTGACTTTCCGGATGTCTTTCAGAAGAATTGCTGTGTTCCACCTGACAGAGATGTTGAGTTTGTGATAGATCTCATTCCAGGAACTGTCCCAATTTCTAGAAGACCGTATAAGATGGCACCCCTAGAACTAGCCAAACTTAAGAAACAACTCGATGAGTCCTTGAAAAAGGGTTTCATCCGTCCTAGTTCATCTCCTTGGGCTTGCCCCGTCCTCTTCGTCAAGAAGAAGGATGGTACGGACCGGATGGTTGTAGATTATCGACCCGTCAACCTAGTCACAATTAAGAACAAGTATCCGCTCCCCAGGATCAACGACCTGTATGATCAGCTCGGGATCCTCAGTCTTCTCTAAGATGGATTTGAGGTTAGGCTACCATCAAATCAAAACCCGGAACGGGGACATTCCCAAAACGGCTTTTGTTACTCGTTACGGCCAATACGAGTACACCGTCATGTCCTTCGGTTTAACCAACGCTCCAGCCACCTTCTCCCGGTTAATGAACTCAATTTTTATGGAGTATTTGGATAAGTTCATCGTGGTTTACCTCGATGACATACTCATCTATTCCAAGAACGAGGAAGAACATGCCGAACATCTAAGGCTAGTGTTGATGAAACTTCGAGAGCATCACCTTTATGCCAAGTTCTCTAAATGCGAATTTTGTTTGCCAGAAGTGACCTATCTAGGACATGTAATTTCTGGTAAAGGTATTGCTGTCAACCCCGAGCGAGTTCAAGCCGTCCTTAATTGGACTCCACCTGAATCAGTCAAGCAAGTTCGAAGTTTCCTTGGCTTAGCAAGCTATTGTCGCCGCTTTGTCGAGAACTTCTCCAAGGTTGCTAAACCTCTAACTGAACTTCTCAAGAAAGATAAAAAGTTCGAGTGGACTCCACAATGTGAGCACAGTTTCCAGGAACTGAAAAGACGTTTAACTTCGCTCCCGCATGGTACCACCAGATTTCTCCAAGGACTTTGTTATCTATTGCGACGTCATGACAAGGACTAGGCTGTATTCTCATGCAAGATCGACACATAATTGCTTATGCTTCACGGCAATTACACCCACATGAGGAAAACTACCCTACTCATGATCTAGAGCTTGCAGCTGTAGTCTATGCACTCAAAACCTAGCGACATTACCTCCTTGGTAATCGCTATGTAAATCTACACCAATCACCAAAGTCCAAGTACATATTCACCCAACCAGATTTGAATCTCAGGCAAAGACGTTGGGTCGAGTTGATCACAGATTTCGACTTAGGAATAACTTATACCCCAGGAAAAGCCAATGTCATGGCTGATGCGCTAAGTCGTAAATCTTATTGCAACAACCTGATGTTGCAACAAAGTCAACCACTTCTCCATGAGGAATTTCGGAAGCTTAACCTTCATATTGTTCCTCAAGGATTTCTTTCCACCTTGGTGGCGAAACCTACTCTTACGGATCAAATCATCGCTGCCCAAAAAAGAGATAAAGGAATATCCCGAATTAAGGAGAACATTGCTAGCGGAGATGCTAAATGTTTCTCTACAAATGATCGTGGTGTTGTATATTTTGAGAACCGTCTAGTGGTTCCAAAGAATCAACACTTACGGCAGTTGATCCTTAAGGAGGCTCATGAATCTCCTCTCACCATTCATCCCGATAGCACTAAGATGTATCAGGACCTACGCCAGAGGTTCTGGTGGACTAGGATGAAGAGAGACATTGCTCAATTTGTTGCTAATTGCGACGTCTGTCGTCGTGTAAAAGCAGAGCATCAACGGCCTGCTGGCACCCTTCAACCCTTAGCTATTCCTGAATGGAAATGGGATAAAATTGGTATGGATTTCATCACCGGTTTTCCCAGGACCAAGAGAGGGAATAATGCTATCTTCGTCGTTATCGACCGTCTCTCCAAAGTAGCGCATTTCTTGCCTGTTCGCGAGAGTATAACCGCTAGATAGCTAGCAGACTTGTACATCTCCCGAATAGTGTCTCTCCATGGTGTTCCACTGGAAATCAACTCGGATCGAGGAAGTCTTTTCACCTCTCGATTTTGGGAAAGTTTCCAAAACGCTATGGGAACCCATCTTTCCTTTAGCACTGCTTTTCACCCTCAATCAAGTGGTCAAGTAGAACGTGTCAACCAAATCCTAGAAGACATGCTTCGAGCTTCTGTTATCTCATTCGGAATGGATTGGGAGAAATGCCTTCCATTTGCCGAATTTGCTTATAACAACAGCTATCAATCTAGCTTGTGCAAAGCACCTTTGAAGTTCTCTATGGACGAAGGTGTCGAACGCCTCTTAACTGGTCGGAAACCGGGAAAGACAATTCTTGGCCCGGATATGATCCAGAAGCGTAAGAGCAAGTTCGATCGTTCGTGAAAAGTTGAAAACAGCCCAATCTCGTCAAAAGAGTCAATATGACCGAAAACATAAGGCTATGACTTACGAGGTTGACGAGAAGGCTTACCTTTGGGTTACTCCTCTGAAGGGAACCCATCGCTTCGGTATCAAAGGCAAATTGGCTCCTCGCTACATTGGACCCTTTCGCATTCTTGCCAAACGAGGAGAAGTTGCCTACCAATTGGAACTACCTCCACATCTCTCCAAAGTCCACGATGTCTTCCACGTTTCTCAACTCAGGCGTTGCTTCTCGGATCCTATCCGTGGGGTGGACCACGAAATGCTTGATCTTCAAGATAACCTCACATATCGAGAATACCCCGTTCGTATCCTCGATCAAGCCGAGCGTACCACTCGACGGCATAATATCAAGTTTCTCAAGGTTCAATGGTCGCACCATTCTGAGAAGGAAGCTACTTGGGAAAGGGAGGATCGCCTTCGACTTGAGTACCCCGCCTTCTTTCCGGAGGAACCTAAATCTCGGGACGAGATTCTTTTGAGTGGGGGTGAGTTGTCACACCCTAGCTAGTTCATGCATTAGAGTGTTGCATCATGTCTATTTCATTTAACAGAAACCTGAAATGGGAATGACAGAACTCCCACCCCTCCGATTCCAACTAGGGTTTATGAAAATATTTTCGATGAACCTGAATGCCCTTCTAAAATGTCCATCATTTTTGTCTTGGTTCAGAACCTCTGCCAAAAGTGATGCACAATTTCCTAGGTCATCCTAAGGTCTTTGAATTAAATCATAAGTATTTGAATTTGGGCATTTAAAATTTATAAAATATTTCAAATGCTCAAATATTCCCAAACTAAAATGTTCCATGTTGGAAATATTCCAACTAAGGACCAGATGCAGTTTGGTGAATTTTGGAATGACATAGGTTTTTTAGAAATTCAACAAACTTACAGAATAAAAACAGAAACAGAAAAAAGGGAAAAACTTACCTGGCGCCACCCAGAGGCCCACCAGCCAGCCCACCTGGCCGGCCCAGCCCGGCCACCGCTCCAGCGAGCTGCTTGGCTTCCCAGGCAGGCAGCCAAGGTGCTCGACGGCGGCACCGCAGCGCGCCATGCAGCTGCACGTCGCCCTGCTTCCTCCTCTCGCCGCCTTGCCGACCTGGATGAGCTCCATGTCGCGCCTCGAACCCCCTGGACATCACCATTCGCCCCCAGCTCCTCTCCCTCGCGCTCCCA
This sequence comes from Aegilops speltoides, assembly GCA_021437245.1. Classification (NCBI taxonomy): domain Eukaryota; kingdom Viridiplantae; phylum Streptophyta; class Magnoliopsida; order Poales; family Poaceae; genus Aegilops; species Aegilops speltoides. The sequence continues at coordinate 409,810,275 of CM038142.1, forward strand.
CGCCATGACCGACGCCACCGTCGCCGCACCGCCGCCGTAGTCAAGCTCTCCGTCGTCTCCACGCCGCGCCACCGTGTCCAGAAGCTCCGCCGCCCTCTACTCCTTCGAGCTAGCCGAGCCCCGAGCGCTCGCGTGCCCCGAAGCTGCCGCACCGACCACGCCCGAACCGCCATCGCCGAAGATCCCCTTCGCCGTCGCCGCCGCATCAGCCCGTCCCCGACCGCGCCGTTCGTTCCATCAAGACCGCAGTGAGCTGGGCTAACCTCTCCCCCCTTTCTTTCTTGCTCTTGTGCACCACATCGAGCACACGAAGATCACCCGCACGCACCACCGCGGAGCTCGTCCCCGACGTGCTCCGGGCCATCCTCCGGCCACCTCACCCTGTCCATCGCACTCACCACGTTGCGTTGAGTCCAACCATGCACTCCCCGCACCTCACCGCACACCCTATCCTCGAGTTCGTCTCCAACCGAACTCCGGCGGCCGCCAAAGTCGCCGTCGGCGCCAACTCCGGCCACCCCGAGCTCAACCACTACCACCAATAGCCGCGGCTCGACCTCAGCAACACGTAGATGCCTTCCGCCGTCCATTTGGTCGCCGGAATGCCAAAAAGCACTTTCGCCGCCGCGTCGGGCTCGCCGACGACTAGACGCCGGCGTGTTTGACTCCGACTTTGACCACAGGTGGGCCCAGGTTGACCCCCTGGGTCTATGACATGTGGGCCCCCCTGCTAACTAAACCAGTTTAGTTTAAACTTAATTTAGTTAGTTTAATTATCTACTGACATGCGGGACCCGCTGGTCAGTTTGACCTAGACCAGCCCGTTGACCACTGACGTCATCCTGACGTAATGCTGACGCAGTAATTAAATTACTGAAATTATTTTTACACAGGAAATTCCAGAAAATGCTACAAACTTCAAAAATTCATAGAAATTAATCTGTAGCTCCAAATGAAACAATTTATATATGAAAAATGATCAGAAAAATCCAATCTTTCCATCTGTACTGGTTTCATGCATGTTTAAACAAGCTAACCTGCTGTTTATCACAGAACAAGATAAAGCACTTGAAATGGCAACTTATGAGTTTGAACTTTGAATCATTGATTCAAATTAGTTCAAACCCATCTGTTCTTAGTTGCATTAGCCAACACACTCATTTTGCCATGTCTCATGCATGCATCATATTGTTGCATACTGTTTGGTAATGTTGTGTATCGGTGCTCTCTGCGGCAGGTTCTGCCCCCGAGGAGTACCGTGATAACCCCGACGAAGAGCAATACCAGTGCACCGACCCGTCAGGCAAGCAACCAACCATTTGATCATATCGATAAAATCTCATGTTCTTGCTCCTGCTCTCTTTTACTGCATTAAGACAACGCGATTCAAACTGCTGTGTGCTGCGGTAGTTGAACCCATTTCCTCTGCATGACCTGTCATTGCCACAGTAACTAGATGAAACCCACTAGCATGTGTAGGAGTTGATTGAGCCATATGATTGTGTTGTTCCTACCTTGCTATGCCTGCTATGCTTAGAGTCGTGTCGTGTCCTGGTTCATCCGGGTGATGGCTAGAGTGAAATAATTGAGTCAAGATGAGAGTAAGGTGTTGAACACGATTTGGTAAAGGTATCAAGAGAGGCCATGTGGGAGTACATGGTGGGTTGTTTCATTGAGGCCGTCCTTAAGCATCGAGATCTGTAAGTGTGATTTAAGAATCAGCTACTACCATACATTGGGCCTCAAATATGACCCCGCCGACTTCTTATTCACCCTAGTCCTCCGTCCGGTGAGTTGCAAGTAGTTTCGTGTTTGTAGCCCATGGAGGCCGTGGACAGCGCCGACCGTAGGGGTGGGCTGTGATGCGGTAGGTGCGTGGCGGGTGTACCGGATGCCGCTGGTATCTCGGGAACCCTATTCACATCGCTTGGGGCTGGAGCTAAACTTGCCGGATATCCTCATAGATGGAACCCAAATAGGCGATAAACCTGGACTAGAGACTTGAGTGTCTAGGTAGGTCGTGGTCTACACCCACGTCGACTTTCGCTGAAGTCTACCGAGCACATGTCGTGTGCGACGCTAAGTGGTGGAAACATGTATGAAGAAGTACACCCTGCAGGTTAACATCATCTATTGAATAGCGCGTCATGTAAAGGACTGTTTGGTTGCCTATACAGTTCATAGACAAGTAAATGGAAACTACTAAAAGCCTCAAGATAAGCGTGAGTGCCGAGGATGGCTCTTCCGTAGGAAGACGGAGGTGGATCCTCGATAGTGTATTGAAGTGGTGAGTAGTGGACTCGAGTGCGCAAAACTATTTCAAGTTGGTGTCTCGTAGGATAGCTTAGCCACGAGTCAAAGCTAGCTTGCTGCAATAACCCCACCAACCCTTCTTGATAATATGCATGTATGTAGGGTCTGATGTAAGTCTTGCTGAGTACCTTTGTACTCATGTTGCTTTAATTTACATTTTCCAGAAGATGCCACAAACCCTTCCGACGGTTTCTTCGTAGACGTTGACATCGATGAGTAGACTAAGGCCCGTGGTGATCCTGAGCAAGTGAAGGACCATGTAGTATAGCTAGGCTTACCCAAGCCTCTTTTATTTTACTAGTTATGCGTACTCGGACAAAACACTTCGCTGTTGGCTTGTATGCTTGTATGACTTGAATGTGGGTCGTGTGACCCGTACTTGTGTGTATGCTATGTATGGCTCTCTCGAGCCTTTAAATAATGTACTTGTGTCGAGAGTCATGTTGTGATGCCTTGTTGTATTTGCACATATCGAGCATATTGTGTGTATGATTGAAATGCTTGGTATGTGTGGGATCGACTATCTAGTTGTTTATCTTTAGTAGCCTCTCTTACCGGAAATGTCTCCTAGTGTCTCCTTCGAGCCATGGTAGCTTGCTACTGCTCCGAACACTTAGGCTGGCCGCATGTGTCCTCCTTCGCTCTCGTGGTCATCCCTTCGGGAAATGTCACGCATTGAGTACCGGAGTCTGTCAGCCCGCCACTGCCCGGTTTATCGAGTCTGCTAGCCCAGTGCTATAGCCCGAACTTACTTGCTGATGACCGACACGTTAGATCTTTGGGTCATGGATGCCTGTCCTCGTAAGTCTGTGCCACTTTGGGTTTACGACTAGCCATGTCAGCCGGGCTCCTTTTCATATGGATGCTAGCGACACTATCATATACGTGTGCCAAAAGGCTAAACGGTCCCGTGCAAAGGTAAGGCGACACCCGTGGGGATACCGTGCGTGAGGCCGCAAAGTGATATGAGGTGTTACAGGCTAGATCGATGTGACATTGAGTCGGGGTCCTGACACATTCTCTCTACGGTGGTATGTGAAGACCATTTCACAGATCCGGACACGGTCTATGTGTTCGATAATTACTTTGGAGTATTCGGAGATGGAACCCGCCTTGCAATGCCGAAGACAAGACTGCGCGCCGGACTCATCGTCATTGAAGCCTGGTTCAGGGGCTACTGAGGGAGTCCTGGATTAGGGGGTATCCGGACAACCGGACTATATACAACGTACGGACTATTGGAGCGTGAAGATACAAGACTCAAGACTCCGTCCCGTGTCCGGATGGGAATCTCCTTTGCGTGGAAGACAAGCTTGGCGATCCGGATATTGTATTTCCTTCCTTGTAACTGACTTCATGTAAACCCTAGCCCTCTCCGGTGTCTATATAAACCGGAGAGGTTGGTCCTTAGAAGGATGACCACAATTACAATCATAATCATCATAGGCTAGCTTCTAGGGTTTAGCCTCTACGATCTCGTGGTAGATCTACTCTTGTACTACTCACATCATCAATATTAATCAAGCAGGAAGTAGGGTTTTACCTCCATCGAGAGGGCCCGAACCTGGGTAAACATTGTGTCCCTTGCTTCCTGTTACCATCAGCCTAAGACGCACAGATCGGGACCCCCAACCTGAGATCCGCCGGTTTGGACACTGACAACGACAATAGGAGCAAGACCAATAATTTCATCCTTACTAGGCAATTCTTTATCACGAGGTTGTCTACGAAACTTAGCAAAATTAAACTCATGAGACATATCCCCTAAGCCAATTGTAACGACATCCTTTTTGCAAACAATCCTAGCATTAACAGTATTCCAGAAGGGTCTACCAAATATAATGGGACAAAAGTCATCTTGTGGTGAACCAAGAACAAGAAAATCAGCAGGATATTTAACCTTTCCACACAAGACTTCAACATCTCTAACAATCCCAACTGGTGAAATAGTATCTCCATTGGCAAGCTTAATAGTAACATCGACACCTTCTATTTCAGCGGGTGCGATATCATGCATAATTTCTTCATATAAGGAATGAGATATTGCACTAGCACTAGCACCCATATCACATAAGCCATGATAACAATGATAACAGAAATAACAGGCATGCCTACGACAGGTCTATGTATCTTAGCATCTGGTCTAGCAATATTAGCAGCCTATTCATAGAAGTAAATAACATGCCCATCTATATTATCATACAAGAGATCTTTAACCACAACAATACCAGGTTCAACTTTGATTTGCTCAGGAGGAGTATATGTTCTAGTATTACTCTTACGAACCACAATTGAAGCTTTAGCATGATCCTTTATCCTAACAAGAAAAGGTGGTTTCTCAACATAAGTAGTAGGAACAATAGGATCATTATAGGTGATAGTCTTTTCTTCAACTGTAACAGGTGCAACTAATTTGACTTCAATGGGAGGATTATATTTAAACCACTTCTCCTTAGGGAGATCAACGTGAGCAGCAAAAGATTCACAAAAAGAAGCTACTATCTCAGAGTCAAGTCCATATTTAGCGCTAAATCCACGAAAAGCATCGGTATCCATAAAAGATTTAACACAATCAAACTTAGGTGTCATACCTGACTCCTTACCATCGTCGGAACCCCAATCTTCAGAGTTGCGTTTAATTCTTTTCAATAAATCCCACTTGAATTCAGTAGTCTTCAGCATATAAGAACCAACACAGGTGTGGGGACCCTGACTCATAAGTCGAGATCACCGAATGCACGTGTACAGTGATCCCAGAGATCAATGCTCACTGAACACACAGAAGCTGAATAACAAGAGTCTTACATCCATACATATCGTCTTACACAAATTGTGACCATTATGGTCAAGTCTTACAATGATAGAGCCTTAAGGGCTGAACATCAAATGAAACATAAACAACGGAAATCGTCGTCGATAAGTAGAACCCATGCCATCTGCCTTAACCCTACAGGCATTCTGACTGGGAAACGTCCTAGTTCGCATGTTCGTCTCCAAAGAACTCTTCTTCGAACTCCGGTTCTTCCATGCCTGGTCAATTAAATAACCAGTGGCAAGCCAATGAGTACTTTGAATGTACTCGCAAGCAACCCATGTTTTGGTTCAAGGTACAACAATGCATGACATAGGTAAATTTTTGCATAAAGCTAGTTTTGAGTGCAATGACATGTTCAACATCCTATAAAGCATGCATCAAGAGAATTCAAGTAACCATGAGATCTGGTCACAGATATCAACATAAATAGAGTGGGCACCAACCCATTTATCATAAACAGAGTGGGCATCAACCCATCTATCATAAACAGAGTGGGCATCAACCCATCTCAGTCGTGTCAAGTCCTTTGACTTGACCCAAGTCATTTCCATCATCACACACACTGGTTGAAAACCCTGGACATAGTTTAAGCAGCACCGCCCAACCGTCCTTGACCGTGGACACGGCTATTCGAATAGTTTTACACTCTGCAGAGGTTGCACACTTTACCCACTAGATCCGGGAACTTCCGTGTCATCCACGACCAGCGGTACCTCGAAAGTACCGGGGTAAGCACCGATCACCACCTTTCCCTAGACGACACTAACATGGAGTCCACTGATTAGTAGTAACCCCGTGCCAAACATTTCACATCATAAAGTTGTGGAGCCTCGCTCCCATATTCATCACATACCACAAGCACGGGGTACCAACGGTGTGTCCGGTGCCCTGTGAAAACAGTCATGGCCGCCCTACCTGGCACGACCCCGTCCCAAGAGAGAGCACCAACTCTCCCCTGTCACTAGTAATGCGGGCTCCAAGCTAGTATCGGTCTAGGTACTCAACAATGCCCTTTCCCATATAAGGGTAGAGTGGTCGCGCATGTAAGGTTGGGACAGTCATCAAATCTTAAATCTAATCCGTTTTCGAAAACAACACACACTTGCCTCGGCACACCACTTCGTCCTCAAGTGGTTACCCATCTCATCATCTCCCTCGGGCATAAGTGGCACCCGATGGGGTTTTCAAAAGTCGTTTAAAAATATTTTGTCTCCATCACCATGCATATCCCCGTCCCTTTTTGCATAGCACTACTTAGCACCCTATCTGCTCCCACCGGCATAACCCTCATAAGAAGGTAGGGCCATGCACAATGCAAGTATCAACGAGAAAATAACGGAGGCAACCAACCCACGTGGTTCACCATCTCACCATGATTCCGAAGCAACAATGATAAAGAGCTATGTATATGACATGCATAAAAAGGGTTCCATAGACATGGTCAAAGGGCTGCTTGCCTGTTTTTAACAAAGTCTTCGAGGTCTTCAAATATCTCTGGTCCAACTCCGAGCATTCCGTCTACTTCGTCAACTATCGTCGAAAGCAACCGTAATAAGCAAAACAACAAGGCAGGAAATAAAAGTGCTCTAAAAATATGAGTTGGACTTTTCTGGGATACCTCTGGTCATATGAAGGTTGACCAAAGTGGTTTCAATGGAAGTGGATCTATGGATATTTCTAAACATTTCGATAGGATGGAATCAAGGGGTTTATGGAATTGCAAGAAGTGTACAGAAGAATTATTTTGAAAAATGAGCAAAGCACCCATTTAACAAAGGATGATTTTAGAAGCATCTAGGAATTGGTTTCACTGGATTTGGAGCTCAAATGAATTTCCTATGAATTTGCAAAGTTGATAAATATGAAGAAATGGCTCAATAATTTGTGTGGTACAGAAAGTATCAAGAAAAATGTTCATAAACTAGGTTATGAGCTTAGATTCATCTAGGAATTGGAATCATGGCATTTGGAGCAAGTTTGAGCCTTCTGTGATTTTCTAATGTTTATGACAGAAATGGAAAGATGGGATTTGATAATTGTTTGTGAAGAAAATCTTTGTGGAAAAATGTGCAAATTGCACCATGTGATAGATCAGGAATTTATGAACCTATAGAAATTAGAATCATCAAATTTGGACTTGATTTGATTTATTTGTGGAGTTTTGAAGTTGACTGGAAAAAGAAAAAGACAAGGGAAGGGGTTATACCTATACTGCGCACCGAGCGCAGCATAGCGCCACAACGCATTGGGCCAGCCCAGCTGCTCGGCCACGCGGGCGACAGGGGCCACGTCGGTGGCGCCTTCACAGGAGTACGCCTCCCTGTGGTGGAAACGGCATGTGGCCTATGCCGCCTCCACTTAGCGGGAGGCGCGACCCACCTGTCGATGGCCCCGCCATCGCCGGCCGACGGCGGGGCCCACTGCAGAGTTCGCTCATACCTGCTGGCGCGACGGGGACAGGCAAGCGCCGACGGCGGCGGCGTTGGCGCACTGCCACCTGCTGAGGTCCGCCACCGGCGTGTTTCAGGAAGAATGGCGATCCGACGAGGTACTCCACACAGGCAGGGGTGGTCGGATGCGGGCGGTGCATCACCCGCGGCGGATGGAGGCGACGGCGAGGTTGGGGCACGGTGCTGCTGTGCGTCCCCGGACGAGGGAAGGATCGTGGGAGCTCCGCCTTGCTCAGGGGAGCCTGCTGGTGGGGAGAGGAGAGGGGGAAGAGCTCAGGCTCGGCTGAATTTAGATGGAGGTCGGCGGCACTGCTCCGGCCATGGAGGTGGACGGAGGGCACGGGAGGAGGATTGGATTGGTCCAGGGGGTTACTGGGAGTGAGAGGGTGCGAAAGGAGGCCAGAGAGGGCTCGGGGGTGGCCTTAAATAGGAGGGGGCGAGGTGCACCACGGGACCGTGCGCCGGCGAGGCCGCAGCCGTCGCTAGAGGCCACGGGAGGGCTTGGCTTCGAGTTGGGGGTCTTCCTGGGCGTGGTCTACGGCCACGGAAGGGAGAGAAGGAGCGGGGAAGCATCAGGGTAGCGCGCGTGTGAGCATGCCCATTGGGGCTCTCGGGCGGCCGGCGTGCGTGCGAAAGGGGGCAGCAGGAGGGAGAAGGAGGAGGGGGACAGGGGCGTGGCATGCTGCGGACATCGAGGCACATCGTCGGGCGCGCTGGGGAGGCCCGAGGTGGCCGGAAGCGGTTGGCAGGGGGCGGCTATAGGGAGCGAGATCAGAAGGCCCAGAGCGTGCAAATGGCCGGCATGGCATTTTTTTGGCAATGTGGGCGCGGCCACTGATGTCTGGTAGCGCTTGGGGGTAGTAAAGAAGGGTTTAGAGGCATTGGATGCCCTGGGGATCCACTGGAGTGAGGAGGGAGGTTGAGAGAGAGAGAAATGCAGCTGTCCAGGGAGGAAAAATGGAGTTCTCCCCCCCTCCATCATTGCTTCCTTGGGCATGAAAGCGTCCAGGTACTTGAGGGGGACTGGGACAGGTTGTGGCAAAAAGTTGAGCTCATGGAGAACAAGGGAAGAGGTGAAAACATCAACTTTTAGAAATTACCAGAAGGTGTTTGATGTTGGTTTGGGCAAGAAGGTGATTTCCATTTGCCATGAGGCTCCACACGGTGAAATGGCACACATAATTAGGGCCCTCTTCCCATTTTGAGCTCATTTGGGCAAAGTTGTCAATGCAACTTTTGTAAACCCTAGAAATCAACAAAAATGGGCTTTCCAAGATTTAGTCGTGCAAATCTGTTCTCCTTGATGAACCACTTGGTGTGATGGCCTCATTTGGTCATGTTATCATGCTCACAAAAGCTGGGGTCAAGGAGAGAAAGTTGGTAATGCAAGGTTGTTCAAATATGATTCTGGTCAGAGAGGGTTTTGGGGCAATTTGATAAATATAACTTGTTCTCCAACTTGGGCCACTTGGTCTAGATGTATAATTAGACCATTGGTGCATGTTCACAAGGTTTGAGAACATTTGGACATGTTTGGCAATGTAAAGTTGCTCAAACTTCAAAATGGACAGAAATGGTTTTGAGGGGATTTGATGATGTTATCTTGTTCTCCAAGTCATGAGACTTGGCAAGATCATCTAATATGTCATATGTGACATGATACAATTTTCTTGGAATTTTTGGAGAATACTTCCTTTGTAAATATTTCAAAAGCTTGAAATATCCAGAAAGGGTTTTTGAGGGATTTAACCAATATTTTGAACATGACCATGTGTTGAAACTCTTATATATGGAAAATATATGTCCACTGAGTTTCCCTAATTTTTTCAAATATTTTTAAAACAATAAAATAATTTTTCCCTATTAAAGACCATTTCTGGCCTTAAGAAAAAGCTTTCAAATAAAATAGTAAAATAACTTTCAAAATTATATTTTTGTGGTTTCTGGGTATCCTATATCTAATAGGAGTCAAATATATTTTTATAAAGATTTTTACTGCCCTTAATTAAGTACTTGCAGTGCAACCCTCAATTCAGGGGTTTTTGAAAAACTAATTTTTGAAAATGCTATTTGGCCAAATTATTTTTGTAAGAAAATACTATATTGCTCTATACACATGGCATGATCATTGAGGAAAGGTTTTGGATCAAGGAGATGAAGTATAGGAGTTGGAGGATTTATTTGATTTTTAGAGCACTAGCAAACAACAGTCAACCATTCAGTCAAAGCAAAGGCAAAACACTCAAAAGTTTTTGTCAAACCACATTTTAGCATGATTTAATGACTTAAGTGTTGTGCCATGAAAATCAGGGTGTGACAACAGGATGTATCAAGCATGGTGCGATCATTGAGAGAAAGCCGAGCATAAAAGTTTTGAACAATCATTTCTCTTGAGAGCTCTGAGATTGTGTAATGCATATCGTATAATCATGCCCACGGATACTTGAGGTGACATTGGAGTATCTAGGTGAAATTAGGGTTTTGGTTGATTTGTGTCTTAAGGTGTTATTCTAGTATGAACTCTATGATAGATCGAACGGAAAGAATAGCTAAGTGTTATTTTACTACGGACTCTTGAATAGTTCGATCAGAAAGGATAACTTTGAGGTGGTTTCATACCCTACAATAATCTCTTCGTTTGTTCTCTGCTATGAGTGACTTTGGAGTGACTCTTTATTGCATGTTGAGGGATTGCTATATGATCTAATTATGTTATCATTGTTGAGAGAACTTGCACTAGTGAAAGTATGAACCCTAGGCCTTGTTTCGAAGCATTGTAATACTGTTTGTGTTCACTTTTATCATTTGCTACCTTGCTGTTTTTATATTTCAGATTACAAATACTCATATCTACCATCCATATTGCACTTGTATCACCATCTCTTCCCCGAACTAGTGCACCTATACAATTTACCATTGTATTGGGTGTGTTGGGGACACAAGAGACTCTTTGTTATTTGGTTGCAGGGTTGTTTGAGAGAGACCATCTTCATCCTACACCTCCCACAGATTGATAAACCTTAGGTCATCCACTTGAGGGAAATTTGCTACTGTCCTACAAACCTCTGCACTTGGAGGCCCAACAACGTCTACAAGGAGAAGGTTGCGTAGTAGACATCATAGTGCCGATCACAACACCTCTATTAAAATGCTTAAGGAAGTTATTTTCCGAAGGTTTGGAGTCCCTAGATATGTAATGACTGATGGTGGTTCTCACTTTATTCATGGTGCTTTTCATAAAATGCTTGCTAAGTATGATGTTAACCATAGAATTGCATCACCTTATCATCCTCAGTCTAGTGGTCAAGTTGAACTTAGCAATAGAGAAATAAAATTAATTTTACAAAAGATAGTCAATAGGTCCCGGAAGAATTGGTCTAAGAAATGAGATGATGCACTTTGGGCTTATACAACAGCATATAAAAACCCTATGGGCATGTGTCCTTATAAAATGGTTTATGGGAACGCTTGTCATTTGTGTCTTGAGTTAGAACATAACGCATATTGGGCAATCAAAGAACTCAATTATGATTTCAAACTTGCTAGTGAAAACGGTTATTTGATATTAGCTCATTAGATGAATGGAGAACCCAAGCTTATGAAAATGCAAAGTTATTCAAAGAAAAAGTTAAAAGATGGCATGACAAAAGAATCCAAAAGCGTGAGTTCAAGGTTGGAGAATATGTTCTTTTGTACAACTCTTGTTGGGGATACAAAGTAACTTGGGGGCTTTCCGGCTCATTGAGCATAGCTTTGAATACCCTTTGATCTGGCTTATATGCCTGATTACAGACAACTTGGGATTTTATGCCTAAGTTCAAGGTTACCAAAGAGAACTTGTTACAATGTATAGTTCAAACATAGGTAACCTGCCTTGATGATTTGTAAATATTACTTGGGGGCTCCTGTTAATGAATAAAGCTTTCTTATCCCTTGTAATAGGCTTTAAATTGATTAAGGCCATGTTGCCTTGATCGTTATGATTCATATGGGAATCTGGCCGGATTGATAACCCGACCTGGCTTTGGATGATAAGTTGCTAGTATGTGTTGATTACGTGCTTGGAGCTATGTGCTCTAAGTCTCTGGGATGTTACCCCTACTACATATGGCATGTTAACCGGTAGTATGAACAATTATCATAGGTATGATATTTACTTATTATGAATTCATGAGGCTTTGATAATCCCACCCTGGTTATGGACTATGTAGTCACCAGTCGATTTGTTGAGGGTATTATGATCCACCCTGGGGTAAACCGCCATGGCACTTGTTATCCGCTTGTATGTAGGAAATATGGTAAACATGGTTGTGTAATGGATGACATTATAAGCATAAGTAGCAGACCTTCAAAGCATCAGATCCACAGCTCAAAAGTGTTACGAAAAGAAATACGCACGAGGGCGTGGCAGATCATCATTTTGCATCTAGCCTATTACATGGCTCCCCAAGCTCAAAAGAATGACTGTTTTGGAGACGCACAGTGTCCAAATGTTGCGGATAATAAACCGGCCTTTGCATCAGCTATCTTGGTCTTCATGTGTTGATGCTTCCAAGTCATCTTGCGCCGATTCCTCTTCTTCTTGATTATCCATTGGCTGGAAGTCAGGCATAGCCCAGTTGATGCCGGTCAAAGCTCTAAACACAGCCTCATCATCTATAAGACTGGATGGATCAATGTCAGGAGCGAAGGTGTTCTTACGTGTTGGCGGGATAAGGTCGACAACATCATGAACCGACGCCTTCACTTTGGAATTGGCAGCATCATAAACTGGATGATATTTGGAAAGGTCAGTTTCATCAGCCAGTTTGCTTGCCTAGGGGCTCATCTCTCTTGCTATATTAGCGAAGTCATCAACTCTAAAGGGTGACCCGTCCTCTTTTAAACTGGGACAACTAGTGGCTATTACTTCCGGGTTAAGTTTGGCTTGCCATGCCTTTCCTCGGCTCAACGCAGTGACATCACCGGCTCTGGCGGCTAATCGTTTTAGTTTTTCCACCCTTTGTGGTAGCACAGACAACTTATCTAGTACTTCCTTGATGAGGGATGGTGCTGGTTTCTTATGCAAAGCCGAAGAGATAGCCCGTTGAGCGCTAGTATCTAGCTGCTCCACAAGGGTATATACTGCTTTCAGCCTTATGCGCATATCATCGCCTAGCTTGGAGCTTCTGGAACCTGCAGTGGCAAATATACTTATGAACCGGTTCAACGGCTGTTCAAACTTGATGAAAAGATGTTTAAGTATGTTATTACTTACCAAAGATGGCTGATGTCATGCTATTGATTTGATATTTTAAGCTAAACAACTCATCAGTTACCGGCTTAAGTACAGCTTTGGCATCTTCTACTCTTTTCAATAGAGCTGCCCTCTTGGTCTCCAAGCCAGTTTTATTAGTGTTGAAGTTCTGTTTAAGATTTTGGATGTTTTCCAAAGCAATCTTCAGCTCGGATTTGGCCTTGGAAGTCTCAGACAGTTGGGTTTGGATGTTGGACCTCAGATCATTGGCTTGGGATTCCTTCACATTAAGTTCAGCTTGCAACATGAACAAGATAGGAGGCATTATGATAATCTTATTTGAAGTCCCAAACACAATAGCAGTATTTTACTTGGCACTTGGTGGCTAATGCACATTGCTCTTTTCTCAAAGACCATTTTATGATGACCCGACTCATATTCCACGACTATGGCCGGCTCATGGGGGCTAAACATTTGGATTTTCGTTCCTACTTATGATGATAAGTTCCGGCTTAGCCATGCTGACTAAGCTGGCCCTTGGGAGCTGGATATGTGCAATTAAGGAGCTATATTTTTTTAAAGTCCCGTCTTAACCATTCGGATTAAGACGGCCCTTGAGGGCTACTTGTGTTGATTCTGTCTCTCTAAAAATATTATGACATGGATTCAAAGATTAACAAAGACATTTTAAAGTCTACATCATATTCAAGTTTATCATATCCAGTAGACTTGGCGGCTGACAGATATATATGGAGAGGATGGTTATATTTACCTCAAAACGTTCCTTCGTAAGGTTGACTAGACTGGCTTCAAAGTCATGGCTGGTGTAAAGGAGGTTATATAACTAGAGTGGATTTCTTGGGTGTTGAACTGGGCATAGCTTTCTAAATCCACCTTCCACTTGCCTTTATCAGCAGCAGAAATTTCTTCTTTGGCGCTGTGCTTGGATAGGGTAGTGGGATGGCCTGGCACTGTATAAGCAGTTCCATTAATGGTTATGCCTTCAGTCTCTCGAGCCGGTTGAGCAGGACTAGGCGACTTTGCATTCTCCAGGTCAACATCCATGGAATCTTTATGGATATGGAATTCTGGCAGCGGCTTATCAAGAATGGCCTCAACATCTTGGAGCAAAGTTTCAATTGTCTGTTTGTCCGGCTCGGAGGGATGTGAATCTTCAACCGGCTTGTTCACCTTCAGTTTCTTGCTGGGCTTGGCCATAGCACTGAGAATAAAGCATAAAACAGGTTTGATATGACAATTGAGTATATGATTGAAACCAAATAGGCTTAAGTGTTTCTTACCCAGGAACAATTTTGAAAAGAGGAACATGCGTTCTAGTTGAGTTGCCAGAAGAAAAATGAGAAGCTCCCTAATAGTTTGAGTCAGAAGGGTCAAGAGGCTGTCGAAAAAGACCTGCTTTGGGATAAGTTAAATCGGAAGTCTGTGAAACCTCTGGACGGCGTTTGCGAGGAGCCGGCGTGTTGGGTAAGCCAGAGGAAAGAATCCCACCGCTGTTGTTCCGGGTTGCGCGGCGAACTTCGTGCTGCTATTTCTTCAAAATAAAGTTGGGATCCAAGTAAGCTAACGAGTGAGAAAACCTTACTTTCCGGCATGGTTGACGAACTTTCTGTCTTGGCAGAGGTTCTGAGTCGGAGGAAAGGATAATTACCTCTTCACCATCTGCGTGTCTACCTTCAGCGTCATCCTGATAGTAATCATTGTCAATAAGATGTACAAAAAATGAGCCAAGGGAGTCAAGTTCTACCTCCGACTCATCATCATCCAAGTCAAAAAACTCGGAGGGGTTGGTCTTCTTCTTGGACGGCTTTTTGGAGCCTTGTGCTTCGTCCGGGTCTTCTTGGCCGGTTTATCTTGCAGTTTCTTATTCCAGAAAGAGGAGTCGGCCTGCGGAAGTCAAAATGATTGTAAAAAGATAGTTTCAAATAAATAGATGAATAAAGAAGGAAATTGTTGTCAGATACTTATAGCTGGAGGTTTGTTAAGGGTGCCAAAAGGATTTAAAATGCCTTGCTGCAATCTTCCAAGCTCTCATTCAGCAGAGTCTTGGTCATATTATTGATATCTTCATCAGTCAGCTCTATCTAACAATGGCGTAGAGGGTCCTTGACATCGCCAGTATATTCGCACATTAAGCCGGAGCTGCGACTTAAAGGCAGAATCCTCCATGCGACCCAGCATCGGACTAGGTCGATCCTAGTTAAACCATTAGCCATTAAGGCTCTGATCCTAGAAAATACGGGCATATATTTGGCCCATTCACATGTGCTGATCCGTTTTGGGAAGTGGTGCCTGTTGCTAAGCCGGTTGGCACGATAACCCGGCAGAGGATTCTCCCCTTCTGGAGAAGTATCTTGATAGTAAAACCAAGTTTGGTTCCTGTCCTTGGGATGACTGGGCAGTTTGGCGGCTGGGAAACTGGCTTATTTCTGCCTTTGAACTGAAATGCCACCTAACTCTAGGCTGGGCCCGTCTGTGAACTCAGTCTGACGGTTTAAATAGTAAAACTCTCTGAATAATTCTACAGCGGGCTCCTATTGAAGATACACCTCGCAGAACACTTGAAAGTTGTAGATATTTCGAACAGAATTGGGGCCGATATCTTGAGGATGGAGTTCAAAAAAATGCAGCACATCGCAGAAATTTTTGAGCTGGGAGGGGTGAATCTTCGGAGCAGATGATCCGTAAAAACAATCACTTCACCTTCCCTGGGCTCAGGACGGGTTTCTGTGCCTGGGACCCTCCAGTGGATGACATCTTTTTTGGCTAAGACGCCTGACTGGACGAACTCATTTAAGGTCTCCTCGGTGACCCGGGAAGGTACCTAGTTGCAGGAGGTGATAGTCTTGGCTTTAGACATTTTTTCACTACAAAGGAAAATATTGCCGGTTTAAAATCTGATGTTAAGCAGTCCAATGATTAAACAAGAAAATACTACAAGATTGCCAAGGTTAAACTGGAAGATAGTGTCAGGTCTTGAAATATATTGGCGGCTTAAATAATGGGACTAATGCTATATGGCGGGTTATGGTGTATCATATAAGACGCCCATGTGACTGTAGTGTGACAAATCTAAAGAGGAAGTTTTTTGTTAAGTCATGAATAAACAGATTTCATAGATGGATGCTGCAATTTTGGATCTGAGGCATTTCGGAAAATAAAATAAATTCTAAACGTAAGGTGGCGGCCGTAGTAGAACTCGTATGCTCAGATGAGATCTTTTATAGAGGGGATATCTTTTACTATTGAAAAGGAATGCTAAAATGATTGCCGCTCAACTTTTATGCCAAGTTTGGATCTGGTTATGAAATCTAAGAAAGGAAGCAGAGGAACGGCGAAGAACTTCGATGAACACAGAAAACCCTAAAAGGAAGATCTGATATGAGTCAAGGCAAGTACCTGGACGTGTTGATGAACAACAAAGAGGCGCCGCGGTGTTCTGATCAGTTGAGGTTGATGCAATGGCCAAAGTTGAGGCAGTCAACGAAGGACGGCGATGTTGGAGCTCGGGCGCGCGTGGGCATTGCGAGGAGGAAAACGAAGACGAGGAGGCAAGGGGGGAAATGAAAAGGACCCCTGTACCTATTTATAAGGAGATGGATAAAAGGCATGCACGGGAATCAAGGAGGCCATAAAATGATTGTGTGGTTGCACGGATGCCTCAATTTTCGGGAGTTCCATTAAAGAGGAAGATGTGCTGAGATGTTATGGGCTTTGTTAATGTGAGGTGACCTCATGACGGGTTAATATAATTCTGTGAGCTGACGTCATGGCGGTTGTAGAAATTTCATAAAGACTAATGATGGAAGATTTTGTTAAGTCAAGCACTGAACATTGATATGAACAAGTTCAAATCAACCTGGGGCCTAATGTTGGGGATACAACTACTGGGTATGACCCTCCCAGGAGGGGCCGGGTCATACCACTAATGGTTTATATGATAAGGGCCCAAGTGGATAATGAAGATGGCGGTCCATGGAACAAGCTTGCTGAAGGCCCGGAGGCGACTCGAGGCCCATGGGTATGAACCGCCATATGTTTAACTTGTATGTTAAGGCAAGTTTAGTTTGTCACCGAGCCGGATACAATGTGTATGAGCCGGCTGGGAATCTGTAAGCCGCTGGGCATCTACCTGTGTATATAAAGGGGTGACTGTCGGTGTCAAAACCAGCATATCTCGGGTAGGGGGTCCCGGACTGTGCGTCTGAGGATCGAAGATAACAGGAGGCAGGGGACACGATGTTTACCCAGGTTCGGGCCCTCTTTATGGAGGTAATACACTACTTCCTGCTTGATTGACTATGATAAGTATAGGGGTTTCATGAGTCGATCTACCTCAAGCTCGTAATGGCTAAACCCTAGATGGCTAGACTATATGATTGTCCTTTTCTTTAGGGACTACGCCCTCCAGTTTATATAGGCACCGGAGGGGACTAGGGTTGTACAAAGTCGGTTTACAAATAAAGGAAGACGCATGATCTGAACTCCAAGCTTGCCATCCACGTAAAGGAGAGTCCCATCCGGACACGGGGGAAGGTCTTCGATCTCATATCTTCACGGCCCATTAGTCCGGCCCATATCACATAGCCCAGACGCCCGAGGACCCCCTAGTCCAGGACTCCCTCAGTAGCCCCTAAATCGTGCTTCAATGACGGATGTATCCGTTGCGCAGATTGTCTTCGACATTGCAAGGCGGGTTCATTCTCCGAATACTCCAAAGCAGTCTTCCGCACATAAGAGCTGTATCTAGCCCTGCTAAACACTTACAACCCTAAGCTGTAAAGGCAACAATACGTAAAAAAATAAGTCATGTCCATGGGCAACTTTTTCGGCGAGACGTTATGTTCTGGCCTTGTTATTATTCTGAACCGTTTTATAGCCCCCGTTTTGCGTTTCGAGGCACGGCCATTGACACGTCTTGTCAAAGCAGAGATCGTGTCCCCTTATCACGGGATTCCCATTGATGCGGGTTTGGGTAATCCAACCATGTCGTTCGCATGTCTCCTTGGGAATAGGCGAGGTTTAAGGCTTATGAGGGGGCAATTGATATTCATTACCTTTATAAGAGGACAAAGAACCATCTGTTTACCTCACGCCTTCTTCTTCCTATGCCCTTCCGTCCCTGAGCCCCAGTGCCCAAGTTCTAAACTTTATCTTCGCCCCAACTTCTCCAAAAATGGTCGGATCCGGTTCCCAGGGCAAGTGGATGGCCTCCTACATAACGGAGAAGGACATCAAAGATCTACGCGAGGCGAGGTACCTGACAGTGGAGATTAAACACATGCTTCCAACCCCGGGGCAGGTCATCCCCCCTGGGAGCCGGCGAGAGGGTGGTATTTATCCCCCACTTCCTCCGAGGACTTGGGTTCGCCTTTCATCCCTTCGTCCGAGGCCTCATGTACTACTACGGCTGGATTTCCATGATCTGGCCCCAAATTCCTTCCTCCACATCTCGGCGTTTATTATTGTGTGTGAGGCATTCCTCCGTGTCCCCCCACACTTCGGTTTGTGGCTCAAGGTTTTTTATGTGAAGCCGAAGGTGGTTGAGGGCCAACACGCTGAGTGCGGCAGTGCCATGGTGAGCAAGCTCAACCATGTTAGGCCCAAAGGAGATTTGTGGATACTGTCAAGGCATGGTAGCAGGAGTGGTTATACATCACCAAACCCCGCAGCACCAAGTGGGCTGCTGCTCCTGCTTTCATATCTGGACCTCCGCTGCGGCTCATGTCGGTGTACTAAAGTAGGGGGTTACCTTAGTACCCCGAACTTGTGCACGGGCAGTCGCAGCGTCCCGCGGCAAGTCTTGTCGGGCGTCCGCCAAGACCCTCCGTCATTCCTACTTTACTGCCATTCAAGAACAAAGTGTTAGCTGAGAAGACAAGGCCCCGGCAAGAGGAGCTTGCCGGGAAGGACAAGACCCCGGCAAGAGGAGCTTGCCGGGAAGGCCAACCAAGGCACTTCAGAAGACTTGCCGCGACGCGCCGCGCGTCCCGGCAAGACCCGACGAGCGGCAAGCTTGCGGGTACGACAATACAGAGACCGCGGCAAGGCACTTGCCGCGGTGAAGCCACCACTCTGCGCTCCAGCTCACCCGACGACGTGTCGCCGCAGGATCGCTCCTGGTGCACGTGGCGGGTGGCTGTGCAGCCTAGCGGTGCGAGGTGGCAAGCGAAGGTGACTAGGAGGCGATCGTGGCGATCGGTGGCGCCCCTAACGGTCGTTTCCTGCACTACTGGAGCGACTGGACGGGCATTAAATGCCCTTGTCCCCTGCCCTCAGAGTTAGGTAGGGGCCCTGTTGATAGTGGTTGTACCAACCCGCGTTTTTACCTTTTTACCCCTTTCTCTACGCTGCCACCTGTTGGTGACCCCTTTAGACTATAAAAGGGAGGCCCATGTGCACGTAGAGGGGGTTCGGTTCGACTCATTCGACACCACAGCATACCCACGCTCTCGAGCAAGAACAGAATAGAAACACAACGCAGCAGAGGAGTTTTATCTCTCCGAGAGCCCGGCTGGGTAAAATCCCTCGCCGACCTCGACCGCTCTTGCGCGACCCTCCGCCTCCTTGCCCTGACTGTAAGGGCCCTGCCCCATAGGTGCTCGCCCTCACGCGACATCTTTGGCGCGCCAGGTAGGGGGGCGTCGAGGTTGTGCGAACCTGATCCGGTCTCTGCGCGCGCTACATCAACATCTTCATCGACATGCCATCGAAGAAGAAGGCTTCGGAGGTGGCCGCTCCGTCTGCGACTATCCTACCGCCACCGGAGCAAACGGGCGGTGGGATGGACGCCGGCAGAGGAGCGGGCGCCGGCGGCGGGACTCACGTCGTCACCAGGTCCAAGGACAAGGCCCCGCAAGGTTCAGCGTCTGCATATCCACCGCACCCCTCCCAGGAGGTGCAGGGTCGACAACGCCACGGCGCTCCTAGCACCGTACTCGCGTTGGAACAAGGCCAAGCTGGTGGGTCGTGGGATGCTCAAGGCCAACATACACGTCAACACGCTGGCACGAGCGCAGTGCGGTCGCCTGGACAAGATGTTGCTCCTAACACTGTTAGGAGTTTGAGCATGTCCTGTACCTCGCGTCGCTCACCACCGCCACCCAAGACTCTAGAGGAAGCGCTGGCCCGAGCCCAGCTGTTTTAGATTACCCTCGGCGCCAGACAAGATCGACGATCGAGGGCCGCCATTTATAGCCTCATTGGCTTCGCCAACGCCGACAAGCCCGCAAACGAAAGCACGCCGAAGCGCGGCAAGGCGCCAGCGGAAGCCGTGGCTAAGACCGCTGGGTGCCCCCACCGCACTCCCCGCCTCAAGGCCAAGATCGCCGACTCGCCGGGCCAACCACGACACCGACTCCACCGCCGTCGGACCCGCGAGCTTCGCCATGATCAACGCCACGCTCTCCGTGAACGACGACACGAAGACTTCGTACCGCATCGAAGCGCAGAAGAGAAGCGCGGCGTCAATCGACCAGCGCTGGGCCCAGGCCTTGTCGATATGCACGCCGCCCGGGAACCAGCGACTTGTCTGACGCGTAGGTTGCCCTGCGCTCACCCGTGAGTTGCGGCAAGTCCAGTGGCCCAAAGACCAAGAACTTCAAGACGCGTTCGAGAAGTACGACGGCAGGATACATCCGTCGGAGTTCCTCGCCGTCTACACCATCGCGTGCAGCTGTCGGGACGCGACGTGAAGATCCTCGCCAACTACTTCCGCTGGTGCTCAAGCCCAACGTCAGATCTTTGCTCATGCACTTGCCGGACAACTCCATCTCTTCGTGGGCGGACATGTGCCATCAGTTCGTCGGCGCCTTCACAGGTGGCCACAAACCCCATGGCCAGGAGAGCGATCTTCATTTGCTCGCCCAGAAGGAGGGAGAACCCCTGCGCAAGTACATACAAAGATTCAGCCAGGTGCAGCGCAACATTCCAGACGTCCACCCTGCCGCGGTTATCAGCGTGTTCCATTAGAACGTGCGTAACCGCAGGATGAGGGAGGAGATGGCGATGTGCAAGATCAGAGATGTCAGCGAGCTGTACGCTCTGGCCGACAAGTGCGCACGGGCTGAGGAGGGGAGGAAAATCTCCGGAGAGAATGCGGGAGCAGAAGGATCTGACAGTGAGGATGCCCCTCCGGCAAAGAGGAACCGGAGGCGGAATAAAAGAAAGAGGAAAGCAAAGGATGTGCTAGTTGTCGAGCAGTCCGGCAACGGAGGCAGTTCCGACAAGGTCAGAGCTGGTGACTCCGGCGAAGCTGTGGTGGCCGCCGACAAGCAGGACGGCTCCGGCAAGCAGTATTGCAAGATCCACCGCACCAAGGGCCATGACCTCCAAGCATGCAAGAAGGTTGAGCATATGGCAGAGCTACAGAAGGCTGAATATGAGCGTCGCGACAAGGACGAGGCCCAGGGGGGTGGCGGAGGATCCGGCAAGAAGCGTCCCGCCCGGGGAGGGCACCGCGGCAAGGCCAAGCAGCGGCAAGGAGACAGACCTCCCCGCGGCCGTGACAAGGACGAAGACGAAGATGAGGATGATGAGATGGACACGGATGAGACCGATGACCAAGAGTTTCAGAAGGCGACGGAGGTTTTGTGCGTTGACGGCGGTGCTTCTCTGCACACCTCGCACTGCCAACTCAAGCAGTGGGTGCGGGAGGTAAATGCAGCAGAACCATCAGTCAAATCGCGCAAGCCCTCGGCGGTCCAGCACGCCCATCGTCTTTGATGTTGAGGATCACCCTGATCGCATCACTGCGGTTGGGTGCTTGCCGATGTTGGTTTCGCCAACCATCCACAACGTCAAGGTCACAAAGATGCTGGTTGACGGCGGGGCCGGCCTAAATCTGATCTCTTCCGCGGTGCTTAGCAAGCTTCAGATCCCCGACAGCGAGCTCGAAGAGACTGGTACCTTTCAAGGAATCAACCCGGGAAGGAGCAAGCCGAAGGGGAAGATCACACTGCCAGTGACGTTTGGCAGCGAGCTGAATTTCAGAACAGAGAGAGTCACATTTGATGTTGCTGATTTCCCATTGCCCTACAATGGGATACTTGGCCGTCCAGCGCTCGCCAAGTTCATGGCAGCCTCTCACTACGCCTACAATGTGCTCAAGATGCCTGGTCCGATAAGTGTCATTTCTGTCCAAAGTGACAAGAAGGATGCACTTATCTGTACCGACAAGATCTACCGGGAAGCAGCAGCCGCAGCAGAGCGCAAACCACTTGTCCGCTGAAGCTCCGGGGAAGAAGAAGAAGACCAAGTCCGCAAGAGTAGCTCGATGCCCACTCCAGCAAGCGCACCTCTTCGGAGTGTGCTGCGCTATCGCCGAGGGAGCACCATCGAGCTCCACCGCAAGTGCAAGAAGGCGAAGACAGCAGCACCAGAGACCAAGAAAGTGGTCGCCAGGAGGACAGACGGTGGTACCTTCACCATCGATGCCACGCTTGACCCTAAATAGGAAAGCGCCATTGCTTTCTCTCGGGCGAATGTCGATGTGTTTGCATGGCAACCATCCGACATCCCCGTGTTCCTGTGGAAGTAATTGAGCACCACCTGTCGCCTGCCCTCGCGCGCGCCCGCCAAGGAGAGAGTCGAAGCAAGCAAGAGAGCGCCGAGAGTTCATTGTCAAGAGATCAAGAAATTGGAAGCAGCAGGCCTGGTCCGAGGAGTACTCCATCCAACGTGGTTAGCCAATCCAGTAGTCGTGCGCAAAGCAAATGGGAAGTGGAGCCTTTGTATTGACTTCACGGATGTTAATAAAGCTTGTCCCAAAGATCCATTTCCCTTGCCACGCATTGTCCAGATTGTCGACTCCACAGCAGGATGTGATCTGCTTTCATTCCTTGACGCATACTCAGGATATCATCAGATCTTCATGGCAGAAGAGGATGAAGAGAAAACCGCATTCATTACTCCATGTGGCACGTACTGGTTTGTATGAATGCCTTTCGGACTAAAGAACGCTGGTTCAACATTTGCAAGAGTAGTCAGTCATGCTTTTGAGCCACAGCTGCACAGAAATGTAGAAGCTTACATGGATGACATAGTGGTCAAGAGCAAGGACAAAGAGACGCTGATCCAAGATTTGGACGAGACTTTTGCAAATCTGCGCAAGATCAATCTCAAGTTGAATCCCGAGAAGTGCGTGTTTGGAGTTCCTTAAGGCAAGCTTCTCGGATTCTTTGTGTCCCAGAGGGGGATTGAAGCCAACCCCGACAAGATCAAGGCCATCGAGCAGATTGAAGCCCCGAAGCACGTCAAGGATGTGCGAAGGCTTGCTGGCTGTGTTGCTGCTCTCAGTAGGTTCATTTCTAAGTCTGCTGAACGCGCCCTGCCGTTTTTCAAAATTTTGAAAAAGGCAGGTCCAATGAAATGGACTCGAGAAGCTTAAGGCTTGCGCCGCAGACTCAAGAGATACCTATCCTCGACTCCAACACTTGTCGCACCTAAGCCACAAGAGAAGTTGCTGCTATATCTAGCGGCAACCAATCAAGTGGTTAGTGCTGTGTTAGTAGCGGAGAGGGAGGCGGATGATGAGCCAGCGGCCGCGGCAAGCGAATTCAGCGACAAGCAGGGGGGCTTCCCCGACAAGTTCTGGTTGCGACAAGGATAAATCTATGCAGCCACAAGAAGAGAAAGTTGGTTACTGGCGACTACTTTCCGGCAGAGCTCCCCGAAGCCGCCGCCAAGAAGGTCCCCAGGATCAACACAGAAAGTGCTGAGGAGTAGTCTGCTCTGACAAGCCCTAGGGTTTGTTTCGTCGAAGCAGACGCTCCCGACAAGCCGTGTCCAGACACGCTTGCCGGGGAGCATCACGCTCCGGCAGGGTCCCAGATTATTGCTGTAGAAGCGGATGTTCCCGCAGCAGTATTTGCACCTTTAGTCCTCGTTGTCGGAGCTTGATAACGATATGGACTAGGTGTCATTCAAAGAAGCATAGCCTTGCCGGAACGCAGAAGTCAGAAAAGCTAAGTTGCCAAAGTTTGAGCACAGTCATTTTTAAATTTTTAAGTTATACTCCTTGAACGACCGTGCCTTGTATGGAAAACCTGTGCGCGGGGAATCAACTCGTGGCTAAGTTGCGCCCTTACTTTGTTTCGAGTCCACTCAACAATAAAAGCAGGCTGCAACTAGCCCCGACGAGGTTTCTTGCCGGAGGCAACACCGCCAGCAGGCTGCTGATGTTCCGCACTCAGCACTCACGGCAAGCGTGTTAGCACCGGCAAGTTCCCTAAAAGCGTAGGGTAAAAACATACAAGGGATGGAACTGAATAAAGGAGATAACATAGCCAGCATTGCCCAGGACAAAGTTATATTATGAAAGTAGCTTGTTACGGCACTGACTAAGTTGTTCTCATAACTAAAATAACAGCGACAAGGAACGAGAAGAAGAGTGCGCCGGCACCTGCGTCCCGGCAAGCCAGTGTTGCTGGGGCTGCGAGTACTAAGATTCATCCACGGCAAGCCAGAGTTGCCGGGGGCTGCGATATCAGATAAGTCTTTCATCCCTCATCATGTATCCTCTTATGGACTGGGGAATGCGAAGCCGCGTCCTCCACGATCGTGCCTTGTATGGAAAACTCATGCGCTGAGGAACTGCTCGTGGCTGTTGCGCCCTTACTTTGTTTCGAGTCCGCCAATAAAGGAAAGTGCGCGCAACTAGCCCCGACAAGGTTTCTTGCCGGAAGCAACACCGCCGGCAGGCTGCCGATGTTCCACACTCAGCGCTCGCAGCAAGCGTGTTCCCCACCGGCAAGTTCCCTAAAAGCGTAGGGTAAAAACATACAAGGGATGGAATCAAGTGGAGGATATAACCCGGCAAGCATCCCCTTTTTCATTAAAAAACATCCCACACAGATACAGTCCATAGAGGATGAAAAACATGAAAGAGAGGATTACAAGTTTTAGATGCAGCTAAGGCCCGAAGGCTTACAAATTAAAAAGATAAGATGCCCGTAATCCCTTTCCTGTCTCTCTTTTCAGGAGGTAGGTCAAGGAGGCGAGAAGGGCAAAAGGGGCGCCTAGGCGAGCTACAGGTGCCAGAAGACACCAAGAGAACATCCCGGGGGCCGTCCGGGGGCTGGACGGTGATGGCGGCGCCGGAAGCAGAGCTCGATGACAGGGCGGCAGGGCGTCAGCACGCTGTCGAGGGCACTACGCCCTCGTACTCCGACTTGACGGCCTTGTCGCCAGCCCTCTTCCCCTTCCGCAGCCTCCCTACGCCAGCCGCCCAAGGAGACGACCCCGGGGAGTTCAAGGAGCCGGCGACCCGGATGATGGGGTCGCCGGTGGCGCACGAGGCGATGCCCGACACCTAGTCGGGCCCGCCATCCCACCGCCCGCTACCCTCGTCGTCGCTGTCGCTCTCCTCCTCGTCACTCTCGCTCGAGGGGGAGTCTTCGCTGTCGGAGGAGCTGTCCACGCAGCACTTCGCCCGAGTGCCGGAGTCCCCGAAGACCTTGACGGAGAGGAGGTCGCCCTCCATTAACTTAAAATGGAGGGTAAACCCCGCCGTCAGGCTGTGGATACGGGCGAACGTCTTCCACCCACGATCAAGATACATCACATTAGGGGCTGGGAATACATGACTAGCGGTGCCATCGATCCCACAGCCCCTCATGTGCAGTCTCAGCGTCTCGGGCGGATCCGACTCCATCACGCTCGCAAACGGAGCCGGAAGCCGGAGGCGACGACGAGGCGCCCGTCGCAGCTTGACGAAGAACTCGCAAGGGTCGTCCCCTGTATGGACCGCCGTGGGGAGAAGAACCGCCGGCGGAGGCGGAGATGGTGCACCGCCCCGCCCGCCTCTTCCCCGAGCGCCTCGACCTTGTCCTCGACCTCGTCCACGACCTCGCCCCTTCCCTCTTCCCCTTGTGGCTGGCTCTGCCACCACGGGCGCGGGATAGGAAGGGATGCGCTGTCTGGCAGCGACCCTCGCCGCCACCGATGAAGGGCCGGGGTTCCCTTTCTCCATGGCGAAAGAGAGAAAGGGGAGCGGAAGCCGAAGAAAGGAGGAGATGAGAGAGTGCGGGCTTCTGCGCTCCCCTTCCGCTCTTTTTAAGGAGCGAGGTGGGGGCTCGGCCGCCCCGCTCGGCGAATCAAGGCAAAGGAAGAGTAGGGAGTGGGGGCCGACCCGCCGCCCCCGCTCGTGACGGCCCAGTTTCCCACTTCCACCGCCCACGACCCCAAGCGCATGGGAGCCGCATGGCGGGGATGCAGAACCGAGGCGACGGATGAGGTGACCTCGCCCCGCCCCGTGATCACGGGGTGTGGACGCCTCGAAAATCACGCACGCCACCCACGTCTCCCACGATGCCGCGATTGACGTGTGCCGTTACGAGAGGCTGCGGTGGATGCGGAACGGATCTGGTTTGGACCCAGGCCGCACGTGCCCATGCCCTATTTTGGGCCTGGCCCAACAGCGCTCGGCACCATGTATGGCCCAGGCCCGGGGGCTCCTGTCGGTGTACTAAAGTAGGGGGGGTACCTTAGTACCCCGAACTTGTGCACGGGCAGTCGCAGCGTCCCGCAGCAAGGCTTGCCGGGCGTCCGCCAAGACCCTCCGTCATTCCTACTTTACTGCCATTCAAGAACAAAGTGTTAGCTGAGAAGACAAGGCCCTGGCAAGAGGAGCTTGCCGGGAAGGACGAGACCCCGGCAAGTGGAGCTTTTCGGGAAGGACAAGACCCCGGCAAGAGGAGCTTGCCGGGAAGGCCAACCAAGGCACTTCAGAAGACTTGCCGCGACGTGCCGCGCGTCCCGGCAAGACCCGACGAGCGGCAAGCTTGCGGGTACGACAAGACAGAGACCGCGGCAAGGCACTTGCCGCGGTAAAGCCACCACTCTGCGCTCCAGCTCACCCGACGACGTGCCGCCGCAGGATCGCTCCTGGTGCACGTGGTGGGTGGCTGTGCAGCCTAGCGGTGCGAGGTGGCAAGCGAAGGTGACTAGGAGGCCATCGTGGCGATCGGTGGCGCCCCTAACGGTCGTTTCATTCACTATTGGAGCGACCGGACGGGCATTAAATGCCCTTGTGTTGGGGAACGTTGCAGAAAATTAAATTTTTTCCTACGGCTTCACCAAGATCCATCTATGAGTTCATCTAAGCAACGAGTAACGGGAGAGAGATAACATCTACATACCACTTGTAGATCGCGTGCGGAAGCTTGCAAGGTGATGATGGAGTCGTACTCGAACGTGATTCAGATCACCGATGCCAAGTGCTGAACGGACAGCACCTCCGCGTTCAACACACGTAACGGGACGAGGACCGTCTCCTCCTTCTTGATCCAGCAAGGGGAAGGAGAGGTTGAGGAAGACAGCTCCACCGGCAAAGACGACGGCGTGGTGATGGTGGAGAAGCAAGATCTCGGCTGAGGCTTCACGAGCTCTACGGAGGAGGAGATGTGTTGGGAAGGGAGGGCTGCGCCTTGGGAGTTGGTACAGCAGCCCCTCCTCCCCCCTTTATATAGGCCCTCAGGTGGCTGCCCTGGAGATCCAATCTCCGGGGCGGCGGCAAGGGGTGGAGTGCCCCAAGCCGGTGGGCGCCCCACCCCTAGGGTTTCAACCCTAGGCGCGGGGTGGGCCTAGGGCGCACCAGCCCTTGTGGGCTGGTTCCTTCCCCTTGGCCCATGGGGCCCTCCGGATAGGTGGCCCCACCGGTGGACCCCGGGACCCTTCCGGTGGTCCCTGTTTTACCGAAACCCCGAAACTTTCCCGATGGTCAAACACCACTTCCTATATATTATTCTTTACCTCCGGACCCTTCCGAACTCCTCGTGACGTCAGGGATCTCATCCGGACTCGAACAACATTCGTGGTCACATACTTGACTTCCTACTAACCCTAGCGTCACCGAACCTTAGTGTGTAGACCCTACGGGTCGGGAGACACGCAGACATGACCGAGACGACTCTCGGGCAATAACCAACAGCGGGTCGGATATCCATGTTGGCTCCCACATGCTCCTCGATGATTTCATCGGTTGAACCACGATGTCGAGGATTCGATCAAACCCTGTATGCAATTCCTTTGTCAATCGGTGCGTTACTTGCCCGAGACTCGATCGTCGGTATCCCAATACCTTGTTCGGTCTCGTTACCTGGCAAGTCACTTTACTCGTACCGTAATGCATGATCCCTTGGCCAACACCTTGGTCACATTGAGCTCATTATGATGATGCATTACCGAGTGGGCCCAGAGATACCTCTCCGTCATACGGAGTGACAAATCCCGCCTCGATCCGTGTCAACCAACAGATACTTTCGGAGATACCGTAATGCACCTTTATAGTCACCCGCCACGTTGTGACGCTTGATACACCCAAGGCACTCCTACGGTAACCGGAGTTACACGATCTCATGGTCGAAGGAATAGATACTTGACATTGGCAAAGCTTCTAGCAAACGAACTATACGATCTTTTATGCTATGCTTATGATTGGGTCTTGTCCATCACATCATTCTCCTAATGATGTGATCCCGTTATCAACGACATCTAATGTCCATAGTCAGGAAACCATGACTATCTATTGATCACAACGAGCTAGTCAACTAGAGGCTCACTAGGGACTCATTGGGTCTAAGTGTTCACACGTGTATTACGATTTCCGGATAATACAGTTATAGCATGAACAAATGACAATTATCATGAACATTGAAATATAATAATCCTTTTATTATTGCCTCTAGGGCATATTTCCAACATTCTCCCACTTGCACTAGAGTCACCAATCTAGTTACATTGTGATGAATCGAACACCCATAGAGTTCTGGTGTTGATCATGTTTTGCACGCGAGAGAGGTTTAGTCAACGGATCTGCGACATTCAGATCCGTGTGCACTTTGCAAATCTCTATGTCTCCATCTTGAACATTTTCACGGATGGAGTTGAAACGACGCTTGATGTGCTCGGTCTTCTTGTGAAACCTGGGCTCCTTGGCAAGGGCAATAGCTCCAGTGTTGTCACAGAAGAGTTTGATCGCCCCGACGCATTGGGTATGACTCCTAGGTCGGTGATGAACTCCTTCACCCAAATCGCTTCATGCGCTGCCTCCGAGGCTGCCATGTACTCCGCTTCACACGTAGATCCCGCCACGACGCTTCGCTTGCAACTGCACCAGCCATCGCTCCACCATTCAACATATACACGATCCGGTTTGTGACTTAGAGTCATCAGATCTGAGTCGGCTAAGCGTCGACGTAACCCTTACGACGAGCTCTTCGTCTCCTCCATAAACGAGAAACATGTCCTTTGTCCTTTTCAGGTACTTCAGGATATTCTTGACCGCTGTCCAGTGTTCCTTGCCGGGATTACTTTGGTATCTTGCAACCAAACTTACGGCAAGGTTTACATCGGGCCTGGTACACAGCATGGCATACATAATAGATCCTATGGCTGAAGCATAGGGGATGACACTCATCTCTTCTTTATCTTTTGCCGTGGTCGGTGACTGAGCTGAGCTCAATCTCACACCTTGTAACATAGGCAAGAACCCCTTCTTGGACTGATCCATTTTGAACCTCTTCAAAATCTTATCAAGGTATGTGCTTTGTGAAAGACCTATGAGGCGTCTCGATCTATCTCTATAGATCTTGATCCCTAATATATAAGCAGCTTCTCCAAGGTCCTTCATTGAAAAACACTTGTTCAAGTAGGCCTTAATGCTGTCCAGGAGTTTCGTATCATTTCCCATCAAGAGTATGTCATCTACATATAATAGGAGAAATGCTACAGAGCTCCCACTCACTTTCTTGTAAACGCAGGCTTCTCCATAAGTCTGCATAAACCCAAACGCTTTGATCATCTCATCAAAGCGAATGTTCCAACTCCGAGATGCTTGCACCAGTCCATAAATGGATCGCTGGAGCTTGCATACTTTGTTAGCGTTCTGAGGATCGACAAAACCTTCGGCTGCATCATATACAGCTCTTCCTTAAGATGTCCATTAAGGAATGCCGTTTTGACATCCATCGCCATATCTCATAATCATAGTATGCGGCAATTGCTAACATGATTCGGACGGACTTAAGCTTCGCTGGGAGAGAAAGTCTCGTCGTAGTCAATCCCTTGAACTTGTCGATAACCCTTAGCGACAAGTCGAGCTTTATAGATGGTAACATTACCATCCGCGTCCGTCTTCTTCTTAAAAATCCATTTATTTTCTATCGCTCGCCGATCATCGGGCAAGTCTGTCAAAGTCCATACTTTGTTTTCATACATGGATTCTATCTCGGATTTCATGGCCTCAAGCCATTTGTTGGAATCCGGGCCCGCCATTGCTTCTTCATAGTTCGAAGGTTCATTGTTGTCTAGCAACATGATTTCCATGACAGGGTTCCCGTACCACTCTGGTGCGGAACGTGTCCTCGTGGACCTTCGAAGTTCAGTAGTAACTTGATCCGAAGTACCTTGATCATCATCAACGTTTTCCTCTTCAGTTGGTGTGGGCATCACAGGAACGGTTTCCTGCGCTGCACCACTTTCCCGTTCAAGAGGTAGTACTTCATCGAAGTTCTACTTTCCTCCCACTTACTTCTTTCGAGAGAAACTCTTTCTAGAAAGCATCCGTTCTTGGCAACAAAGATCTTGCCTTGGATCTTAAGTAGAAGGTATACCCGACAGTTTCCTTAGGGTATCCTATGAATACGCATTTTTCCGACTTGGGTTCGAGCTTTTCAGTTGAAGTTTCTTGACATAAGCATCGCATCCCCAAACTTTTAGAAACGACAGCTTAGGTTTCTTCCCAAACCATAATTCATACGGTGTCGTCTCAACGGATTTAGACGGTGCCCTATTTAAAGTGAATGTAGCTGTCTCTAGAGCGTATCCCCAAAATGATAGCGGTAAATCGGTAAGAGACATCATAGACCGCACCATATCCAATAGAGTGCGATTCGATGTTCGGACACACCGTTTATTTGAGGTGTTCAGCGGCGTGAGTTGTGAAACGATTCCACATTTCCTTAAGTGTGTGCCAAATTCGTGACTTAAATATTCTCCTCCACGATCTGATCGTAGGAACTTTATCTTTCGGTCACGTTGATTCTCCACCTCACTCTGAAATTCCTTGAACTTTTCAAAGGTCTCAGACTTGTGTTTCATTAAGTAGACATACCCATATCTACTTAAGTCATCAGTGAGAGTGAGAACATAACGATATCCTCCATGAGCCTCAACGCTCATTGGACCGCACACATCAGTATGTATGATTTCCAACAAGTTGGTTGCTCGCTCCATTGTTCCGGAGAACGGAGTCTTGGTCATTTTGCCTAAGAGGCATGGTTCGCATGTGTCAAACGATTCATAATCAAGAGACTCCAAAAGTCCATCAGCATGGAGCTTCTTCATGCGCTTGACACCAATGTGACCAAGGCGGCAGTGCCACAAGTATGTGGGACTATCGTTATCAACTTTACATCTTTTCGCATCCACACTATGAACATGTGTAATATTATGCTCGAGATTCATTAAGAATAAACCATTGACCATCGGAGCATGACCATAAAACATATCTCTCATATAAATCGAACAACCATTATTCTCAGACTTAAATGAGTAGCCATCTCGTATCAAACGAGATCCAGATACAATGTTCATGCTCAAACATGGCACTAAATAACAATTATTGAGGTTCAAAACTAATCCCGTAGGTAAATGTAGAGGCAGCGTGCCGACGGCGATCACATCGACCCTGGAACCATTCCCGACGCGCATCGTCACCTCGCCCTTCGCCGGTCTCCGTTTATTCCGCAGCTCTGCTGTGAGTTACATATGTGAGCAACGGCACGGTATCAAATACCGGGAGTTACTACGAGTACTAGTAAGGTACACATCAATTACATGTATATCAAATATACCTTTGGTGTTGCGGCCTTCTTATCCGCTAAGTATTTGGGGCAGTTCCGCTTCGGTGCCCTTCCCTTGCAATAAAAGCACTCGGTCTCGGGCTTGGGTCCATTCTTTGACTTCTTCCGGCAATCGGCTTACGGTAGCGGCAACATCCTTGCCGTCCTTCTTGAAGTTCTTCTTACCCTTGCCCTTCTTGAACTTAGTGGTCTTATTGACCATCAACACTTGATGTTCTTTCTTGATTTCAGCCTCTGCTGACTTGAGATTGAGAACACTTCAGAATGGTCTTTACCATCCCGCATGTTGTAGTTCATCACAAAGCTCTTGTAGCTTGGTGGGAGCGATGGAGGATTCTGTCAATGACCGCCTCATCCGGGAGGTTAATGTTCAACTGGGTCATACGTGCGTGCAACCGGACATCTTGAGGATGTGTTCACCGACGTAACTGTTCTCCTCCATCTTACAACTGTAGAACTTGTCGGAGACATCATATCTCTCGACCGGGCATGAGCTTGGAAAACTAGTTTCAGCTCTTGAACATCTCATATGCTCCGTGATGCTCAAAACGCTTTTGGAGCCCGGTTCTAAGCTGTAGAGCATGCCGCCGAACGAGGGAGTAATCATCAAGACGAGTTTGCCAAGCGTTCATAACGTCTTGGTTCTTCGGGACGGAGCGGCACCTAGCGGTCCTTCTAGGACATATTGCTTCTGGCAGCTATGAGGATGATCCTCGGGTTCGGACCCGATCCGTATAGTTGCTGCCATCATCTTTCAGCTTGGTTTCTCTAGGAAGCGTTGAAGTTCATGTTGACATTAGCATTGGCCATTGATCTACAAGACATATTTGCAAAGGTTTTAGACTAAGTTCATGATAATAAAGTTCTTAATCAAAATTATGAACTCCCACTTAGATTAGACATCCTCTAGTCATCTAAGTGTTACACGATCCGAGTCGACTAGCCCGTGTCCGATCATCACGTGAGACGGACTAGTCATCATCGGTGAACATCTTCATGTTGATCGTATCTTCCATATGACTCGTGTTCGACCTTTCGGTCTCCGTGTTCCGAGGCCATGTCCGCACATGCTAGGCTCGTCAAGTTAACCCTAAGTGTTTTCATTTGTGTAAAACTGTCTTACACCCGTTGTATGTGAGCGTAAGAATCCATCACACCCGATCATCACGTGGTGCTTAGAAGCGACGAACTGTAGCAACGGTGCACAGTTAGGGGAGAACACTTCTTGAAATTTTATAAGGGATCATCTTATTTACTACCGTCGACCTAAGTAAACAAGATGCATAAACATAATAAACATCACATGCAATTATATAGTTGTGACATGATATGGCCAATATCATCAAGCTCCATTGATCTCCATCTTCGGGGCTCCATGATCATCTTGTCACCGGCTTGACACCATGATCTCCATCATCATGATCTCCATCATCGTGTCTTCATGAAGTTGTCATGCCAACGACTACTTCTACTTCTATGACTAACGCGTTTAGTAATGAAGTAAAGTAGTTTACATGGCGTTCTTCAATGACACGCAGGTCATACAAAAAATAAAGACAACTCCTATGGCTCCTGCCGGTTGTCATACTCATCGACATGCAAGTCGTGAATCCTATTACAAGAACATGATCTCATACATCACAATTCATCATTCATCACAACTTCTGGCCATATCACATCACATGATCAATCGCTGCAAAAACAAGTTAGACGTCCTCTAATTGTTGTTGCATCTTTTACGTGGCTACGATTGGGTTCTAGCAACGTGATTTTGTCAACTTCTATTTACCCTTCATAAGGGCCTTGTTCATCGAATCCGCTCCAACTAAAGTGGGAGAGACAGACACCCGCCAGCCACCTTATGCAACTAGTGCATGTCAGTCGGTGGAACCGGTCTCACGTAAGCGTACGTGTAAGGTTGGTCCGGGCCGCTTCATCCCACAATACCGTTGAGCAAGAAAAGACTAGTAGAGGCAAGTAAGATGACAAGATCAACGCCCACGACAAATTGTGTTCTACTCGTGCATTAGAGAACTACGCATAGACCTAGCTCATGATGCCTTTGTTGGGGAGCGTTGCAGAAAATTAAAATTTTTCCTACGGCTTCACCAAGATCCATCTATGAGTTCATCTAAGCAACGAGTAACGGAGAGAGATAACATCTACATACCACTTGTAGATCGCGTGCGAAGCTTGCAAGGTGATGATGGAGTCGTACTCGAACGTGATTCAGATCACCGATGCCAAGTGCTGAACGGACAGCACCTCCGCGTTCAACACACGTACGGGACGAGCGACGTCTCCTCCTTCTTGATCCAGCAAGGGGGAAGGAGAGGTTGAGGAAGACAGCTCCACCGGTAGCACGACGGCGTGGTGATGGTGGAGAAGCAGTACTCCGACAGGGCTTCGCCGAGCTCTTACGGAGGAGGAGATGTGTTGGGGAGGGGAGGGGCTGCGCCTTGGGAGTTGGTACAGCAGCCCCCTCCTCCCCCTTATATAGGCCCCAGTGGTGGCCCCTGAGATCCAATCTCCGGGCGGCGGACAAGGGGTGGAGTGCCCCCAAGCCGGTGGGCGCCCCCACCCCTAGGGTTTCAACCCTAGGCGCGGGGGTGGGCCTGAGGCGCACCAGCCCCTTGTGGGCTGGTTCCTTCCCCTTGGCCCATGGGGCCCTCCGGATAGGTGGCCCCACCGGTGGACCCCGGGACCCTTCGGTGGTCCGTATTTACCGAAACCCGAAACTTTCCCGATGGCGAAACACCACTTCCTATATATTATTCTTTACCTCCGGACCCTTCGGAACTCCTCGTGACGTCAGGGATCTCATCCGGGACTCGAACAACATTTGGTGGTCACATACTTGACTTCCTACTAACCCTAGCGCCACCGAACCTTAAGTGTGTAGACCCTACGGGTTCGGAGACCTTGAGACATGACCGAGCGACTCTCGGGCAATAACCAACAGCGGGTCGGATATCCATGTTGGCTCCCACATGCTCCTCGATGATTTCATCGGTTGAACCACGATGTCGAGGATTGATCAAACCCGTATGCAATTCCCTTTGTCAATCGATGCGTTACTTGCCCGAGACTCGATCGTCGGTATCCCAATACCTTGTTGGTCTCGTTACGGCAAGTCACTTTACTCGCACCGTAATGCATGATCCGTGGCCAACACCTTGGTCACATTGAGCTCATTATGATGATGCATTACCGAGTGGGCCCAGAGATACCTCTCCGTCATGCGGAGTGACAAATCCGATCTCGATCCGTGTCAACCCAACAGATACTTTCGGAGATACCTGTAATGCACCTTTATAGTCACCCGCCACGTTGTGACGTTTGATACACCCAAGGCACTCCTACGGTAACCGGACTTACACGATCTCATGGTCGAAGGAATAGATACTTGACATTGGCAAAGCTTCTAGCAAGCGAACTATACGATCTTTTATGCTATGCTTATGATTGGGTCTAGTCCATCACATCATTCTCCTAATGATGTGATCCGTTATCAACGACATCTAATGTCCATAGTCGAAACCATGACTATCTATTGATCACTGTGAGCTAGTCAACTAGAGGCTCACTAGGGACTCATTGGGTCTAAGTGTTCACACGTGTATTACGATTTCCGGATAATACAGTTATAGCATGAACAAATGACAATTATCATGAACATTGAAATATAATAATCCTTTTATTATTGCCTCTAGGGCATATTTCCAACACCTTGTCCCCTGCCGTCAGAGTTAGGTAGGGGCACTGTTGATAGTGGTTGTACCAACCCGCGTTTTTACCTTTTTACCCCTTTCTCTATGCTGCCACCTGTTGGTGACCCCTTTAGACTATAAAAGGGAGGCCCATGCGCACGTAGAGGGGGTTCGGTTCGACTCATTCGACACCACAGCATACCCACGCTCTCGAGCAAGAACAGAATAGAAACACAAAGCAGCAGTAGGTGTTTTATCTCTCCGGAGAGCTCCGATGCTGGGTAAAATCCCCTCGCGCGCTCGACCTCGATCTGCTCTTCGAGCGACCCTCCGCTCCCTTGCCGGACCAGAAGTGGCCCTGCCCCATAGGTGCTCGCCCTCACGCGACAGCTCGCGTCCTGGACCAACAAGGGTCTAGACTGGGGATCAGCTGACGAAGTATCGACACTGCATAAGCGCATCAAGAGCATGATAGCGAAGGAAATCACCCTTGCTGATGTGATCCAAGTGATGCTTATCCGCCGAGCTCTTCCCTGCCAACGACGGCCTCCCAAAATGTGAGATTTTAATAGGGCCATGGACCCTGCAGTGATTCTGCCACACGACACACAAAGGGATCTGGAAGCTGCTCTTCAAGAAGCAGAAGACGTGGCCAAGGATGTCTAACGACACCGGCCTCGACTGCAACAATCTGTCATCCCCAGTAAGTTCCATATTTCTGAACATTACTTAGCTCGTCAATCTTAGGGAGGCGTACTAAAAATTCCATCTCCTGAATAGGACTGGATAAAGAAGGCAGAGCGGATTAAGTATCTGGCCCCTCTCCCCGAAAACCGAGTCGAGCCTCTGTTGATGAGTATGTTGGTCCCGGAGCCCTACCAGGCGCCTGAGGGAGTCCCAGATTAAGGGGTCCTTGGATAGCCGGACTATATGCGTATTCCGAACTATTGGGCTATGAAGGTACAAGATAGAAGACTTCGTCCCGTGTCCGCATGGGACTCTCCTTTGCATGGAAGGCAAGCTTGGCAGTTAGGATGTGAAGATTCCTTTCTCTGTAACCGACTCTGTGTAACCCTAGCCCCCTCCAGTGTCTATATAAATCGGAGGGTTTAGTCTGTAGGAGAAGAACAATCATAATCATAGGCTAGCTTCTAGGGTTTAGCCTATACAATCTCGTGGTAGATCAACTCTTGTAATACTCATATCATCAAGATCAATCAAGCAGGAAGTAGGGTATTACCTCCATCGAGAGGGCCCGAACCTGGGTAAACATTGTGTCCCCCGCCTCCTGTTACCATTAGCCTTAGACGCACAGTTCGGGACCCCCTACCCGAGATCTGCCGGTTTTGACACCGACATTGGTGCTTTCATTGAGTGTTCCACTGTGTCGTCACAATAAGGCTCGATGGCTCCTTCAATCATCCACAACAACACAGTCTAGGGTAAAGTTTTTCTCCCCAGGCAGATCTTTGTATTCGGCGGCTTCACACTATGGGCCAACTCGCTTGGCCATCTGCAGCAGATCGATAGCTACGCCCCTGGCCATCAGGTCAGGATCGGAAGCTTGAACTACACCACCGACATCCGCGGAGACTTGATCTTCGATGGATTCGAGCCCACGACAGCCGCGCCCTGCCACCATGATGAACATGACCTAAATCTGTCATCGGACTGTGTGTAAGAGACTGCGCCTATAACCGCACTGGCCCTAGATCCAGAGCATAGCACGCCATCCGAGGACGGGAGGCTCAGCCTCGCCATGGAAGCCGTGGACTCAACGGCGCTAGAGCCGAACACAGATCTGACCTCCAACGAGGCCTCTGTCATCGGAACCTCGGACTCATCTCCGGCCATAGGCTCTGAACCGCATGTATCCACACCCATCGAATCTGACCGGGCGTCGATCTTAGAGTTTAGCTCCGCGAACATGTTCCAACACTCACCCCTAGGCGATGTGCTAAACTCGTTAAAATCTCTATCCGTGTCAGGAGATTCTTGGCCGAACTATGTCCGGCTTGAGTGGGAAGCAGACGACGAAGAGCTTCGTTGCCCACCCACCACCCACTTGATAGCCACTATCGACGATTTGATCGACATGCTTGATTTCCACTCTGAAGACATCGACGGTATGGACGACGATGCTGGAGAAGAACAGGAACCACCGCCCATAGGGCGCTAGACAGCCACCTCATCATATGACATATATGTGGTGGATACACCCAAAGAGGACAATGGCGATGACATAAAGGATCTAGTTGAGGATAAAATTACTAAGAAGTAACCAAAGCATCAACGTCAGTGGCGCCGCTCTAAATCACGCCATGGTAAAAATAGCGATACCGGCACAAGAGAAAATAGTACTCCGGATGATGTTGAAGACAATGAAGACTCCGCCAAGCCAAGTTTCGAACAGGCTGAACGGGAAGATGGGCGAGCCAGCCCCGATGAATAGGCCGTGAACGACGACTCGGAGGAAAGCAACTACATGCCTCTCTCCGAGGATGAGGTGAGCCTTGGCGACGAAGAATTTATCGTGCCAGAGGATCCCGTCGAGCAGGAGCATTATAAGCAGCAGCAGCCTGAAGAAGAAGCAGCAGCAGCTTCAAGCTGATTAAGATCTGCTCACGGATAGATGTACCGAGGTCCTGGCAGCCGAGGAATACGGACTCGAGCACCCAACAAAAAGTTACCCGAAACGCAAATTGCCACCTCAATTCGATGACGAGGCACCAGAGCTGGCACTACCAGTGCATAATGCGGCTGACCGACCACCGCATGACCGAGATAAAATGCCAATTCAGCCCGAGCACCAGCCGACACTGCCTCGCCGAACAAATAGAAACACAACAACTCGGGGATACACACATGACCCGCGGTACGATTTGGAAAACAAAGCAGGACAAACCAGATCGATCTATGGATCGCGGGGGTGCGCCCCAACGTGCAACGATGGCCACCAAACTGAATATAACAAGCACAAACCGGTCCCGGCCGAATACCGCAGACTGGCTCCATCCGAGCTGCGTCCCAACATAGCCCGACACAGAGGTGCCGCACACCCCCTCTGCTTCACTGATGAAGTAATGGAGCATGAATTCCCAGAAGGGTTTAAACTCGTAAACATTGAATCATATGATGGAACAACGGACCCCGCGGTATGGATCGAGGACTTCCTTCTCCATATACATATGGCTCGCGGCGATGACCTCCATGCCATCAAGTATCTCCCACTAAAAATCAAGGGACCAGCTAGGCACTTGTTGAACAATCTGTCCGAAAACTCCACTGGCAGTTGGGAGAACCTGGAAGATGCATTCCTTGACAACTTCCAGGGCACTTATGTCCGACCTCCGGATGCTGATGACTTAAGTCATATAATCCAACAGCCCGGAGAGTCAGCTAGGAAATTCTGGACTCGATTCTTAACTAAAAAGAACCAAATCATCGACTGTCCGGATGCCGAAGCCCTAGCGGCCTTTAAGCATAACATCCACGATGAGTGGCTCGCCCGACACCTCGGCCAAGAGAAGCCAAAGTCCATGGCAGCCTTGACGACACTCATGACGCGCTTTTGTGCGGGCGAGGATAGCTGGCTAGCTCGTAGCAACCACACCTCAAGTAAACCTAGCACTTCTGAAGGAAAAGATAGCAATGGCAAGCCCCAACACAACAGACAAGCGTCGAAATAATGGCGATAACATGGAAGACACGACCATCAATGCCGGATTCAATGGCTCCAAGTCCAGTCAGTTGAAAAAGCCCTTTAAAAGAAACAATCTGGGCTCATCTAGTATGGACCACATACTCGATCGTCCATGTCAAATCCACTGCACCCCCGATAAACCAGCCAATCATACCAACAGAGAATGTTGGGTCTTTAAACAGGCCAGGAAGTTAAATGCTGAAAACAAGGAAAAGGGACCGCAAAGCAATGACGACGAGGAACCCCGGCCACCAAACATAGTAGGGTAGAAGAAGTTTCCTCCCCAAGTTAGAACGGTGAACATGATATACGCTACCCATATCCCCAAAAGGGAGCAGAAGCACGCACTAAGGGATGTCTACGCGATGGAGCCAGTCGCCCCAAAATACAACTCGTGGTCCTCCTGTTCAATCACTTATGATCGAAGGGACCATCCGACTAGTATCCGTCATGGCGGTTCAGCCGCACTGGTGCTAGACCCTATCATTGACGGATTCCACCTCACACGCGTCCTCATGGACGGTGGTAGCAGCATGAACCTGCTCTATCAGGATACAGTGCGGAAAATGGGTATTGATCCCTCAAGGATCAAGCCCACAAAACCACCTTTAAAGGTGTCATACAAGGTGTACAGGCTTGCTGTACAGGCTCAATCACACTCGAAGTGGTCTTCGGATTCCCAGATAATTTCCGAAGCGAGGAATTACTCTTTGATATTGTCCCCTTCCACAGTGGTTATCAAGCACTGCTCGGAGGGACCACATTTGCTCGTTTCAATGTGGTTCCTGATAATCCCCAAGTGCAGGGAATCATCATAGCAATTCCCAAAAGTGGAAGTGATAAGTATGGAGTGTCGAACCCACAAGGAGCTAAAGGTAGTATCAATATTCTCTCAAGCCCTATCGCCATCGTCGACTCTCGTGCAATCGAACGTTTGCTTCCAACTAGAAACGAGAAATAAAACTATGTTGTGGGTATGAAGAGGATAACTTTGCATGATATCGGAGAGCTAAAATATAAAAGTATGTTTTGTTATCATAAAGTTAGAATATATTACTAAATATTATAAATAGCTAGTGTGGAATAATGTTGGATCGGTGCGCGGAATTGTCCTAAGCAATTGTTAACAAGATCGATAGTCGTCATTGCATTTTCATATGAGGGAGAGGCATAAGCTAACATACTTTCTCTACTTGGATCATATGCACTTATGATTGGAACTCTAGCAAGCATCCGCAACTATTAAAGATAATTAAGGTAAAACCCAACCATAGCATTAAAGCATCAAGTCCCCTTTATCCCATACGCAACAACCCCCTTACTCGGGTTTGTGTTTCAGTCACTCACGCAACCCACTATAAGAGAATCATGAATGTATTGCAACACCCTACAGCGGGAATCCCTCACGCTTGCGCGACATGGAGGGCACCATATTACAGCACCAAAATAAAACATACAACTCATACCAATCTAGATCATCAATCAACCCAAGGACAAAAGATATCTACTCAAAACATCATAAGATGGCAACACATCATTGGATCATAATATGTGTCTTAAAGCACCATGTTCAAGTAGGGATTACAGCGGGGTGTGGGAGAGTGGACCGCATAAAAGAGATGAGGATCGTGATGATGATGGTGATGTTGATGAAGACGATCACCGCGGCGATGATTCCCCTCCCGATGGCACTCCAGTGCCACCAAGAGAAAGGAGGAGAGGTTCTCCCCCTTGTGCTTCCTCCTCCATGGCTTTCCCCCTCTGGTCCTTGGCCTTCATTGCCATAACGACCCCTCTGAGATCCTCCTCCATGGCCTCCGGTGATGATGGCCCCCTCCGGCAGGGTGCCCTCAGACTGATTTCTCATGGCTGCAGAGGCTTGCGGCGGCGGAACTTCCGATCTAGGTTATTTCGCGAAGGGT
The DNA here is from genome assembly GCA_021437245.1 of Aegilops speltoides. Classification (NCBI taxonomy): domain Eukaryota; kingdom Viridiplantae; phylum Streptophyta; class Magnoliopsida; order Poales; family Poaceae; genus Aegilops; species Aegilops speltoides. The sequence continues at coordinate 409,851,305 of CM038142.1, forward strand.
TCTGTATTTATAGGAATTTTTGGCGTAGGTTTCACGTCAGGGGGGTCTCCGGGCTGTCCACGAGATAGGGGGCGTGCCCTAGGGGGTGGGCGTGCCCCCCACCCTCATGGGCAGCTCGGGACTCTTCTGGCCCAACTTTGATGCTCCGTGGTCTTCTTTTGGTCCATAAAAAATCGTCAAAAATTGGCACGTCAATTAGACTCTGTTTGGTATTCCTTTTCTGTAAAACTCAAAAACAAGGAGAAAACAGGAACTGGCACTGGGCTCCAAGTTAATAGGTTAGTCCCAAAAATCATATAAAACGGCATATAAAGCATATAAAACATCATAGATGGATAATATAATAGCATGAATACTTCATAAATTATAGATACGTTGGAGACGTATCAGTGCCGCACTATGCCTACCTTAAGCTCAAGATGCCCGGACCTTGCGGTGTTATAACAGTCAATGGAACTACGGAGCGCTCCCTTCGTACTGAGGAGCACACCGCGGCCCTTGCAGTAGAAGCACAGAATAGCCTTCTTAGGCAAGACCTCAATTCGGCAATAAAGCCCCGGACACCGTCAAGCGGGTCCGAGCTACTCTGCAACAGGACCATCCGGCTCGTTCAGAGCTCATCTTGAAATCCGGCCTTCGTCCCAGCCCCAATAAGACGGTGAAATTCGTGCCGCACGTACACAATTACACACTTAAAATACCATGGGCATGGTCGGAGGCACAGCCAGACCATGGTCCACAATGCGGCTCAACCGCTCCTGGATCCGCATACCTTCACTTTTTCTCTTTCTTTCAGGTTTTTTGTCTTCTCAAGGCATTTTTTGATAAACTTGCTCACCGGACCTATAGCGGGACGGATACGCCAGGAAATCTAGGGGCTCGGACGTACAAGGGAATACCCAGGTGGTCTCTGCTAATGATCGTCATACCTGTTTTAAATACCCGCACGCAGCTCGCTCTTGGTCATGGCATGTTAAATAGCCTTATTTGCTTATTGCACTACTTGTACACATACGCCTTGACGTATTAATCAGGTTACAATGAAAAATAATTTGCAGTGTCTGCTTATTACCTAATTTTTTCCTTGTTTATTTATTTTCAATTGCACACGTACATTCTGGTACGCCTTAATTTACCAGGGGCTTCATTGTACCCCATAACACGGCAAGAAAATCCGAACACTTTTACACTACAGTTCGGCACCCCGAACTTATAACATTATATGCATCGGCTCTGAATCATGTCTTTGGTCAATAGTTGGGTTGCCTGGCTCCTATGCTTGCTACCTTATGTTCCGCTATATCGGCTAGGGTAGTAAAGGGAGAACTACTGTGATTATGTCCCGGTTCTTCCGGACGAGCATCTTAGTAAGAAAGCCGAAAACTAACTGTCATGGTGCAGCGAGAGCCGATCAGCTGTTCGAGAGGTTTTCAGATGGTTAGATATTTTTTCCGCTTTACGCGAGGAATCGGTCTTTATCCGATTAGGCGTGTATAGCGCCCCAACTTCGGCCTTCCGAATACCAGGGGCTACGCCAAAATTTAAAATTAAAGAACTCCTATGGCTAAGTGAGGGTGATAAAGCTGTATAGTTCGATTGCCTTGTTCGTTGCGCTAAACACCTCCTTAAAGGACCAAAAATTTGGATAAAGAGTGTTTAGATTTATCCCAAATACCCCTGTTGTTGGAGTAAATAGCCACAGGTAGCTTAACCGGCTCCCCTTAGCTCTTCAAAAAATATCGGGCCGACTGTGCCCTCAAACATCCAAGACGGAGGGCCGCCTTCTCCTGGCTGGCTGTCCCACCGGCCGGCTGCCAGAAGGCGGCAAGGCTCCGCAAGCCCTCTTGACAAGGGCCGACTCCTAGCAACCGGCCATAAGAGGGCCGGCTCCTAGCAGGTGGCCCGGCTCACACCCTCAAAGTTTGCACCCACATAACGGCGATAGGACGGGGCATGGCTACAGTGAAGCCTGCCACCCCAAATCCTGGAGCAAGCGTGGCCACAGTGCATCGTACGGGGTGGCCACTCCCCGTCCAACGCGGCATGGTTGCCATGTTGACCATGACATCACCCACGACAGACTGTTAGTACGGCCCACAGGCGGCGGGTCCCTCCTGCCAGAGAGATACCAAAGGGCGGCCAAGCTTCACCACTCGGCCTAGGGGGAAGACGACTCCCAACAGTCGGCTCACCCCCACACTGGAAGTTTGTGCACCATTAAGCTGATAAGACGGGGTTAGGCTACAGTGAAAGCCCGCCAGGCAGCGACACTGTAGCCATGCTTACCCCGACAAAGCCATCGTCACCAAGAGTAAGGCTACAGTAACCAGCAGCCGACAAGACCCCCAAGTGGTGGGCCCAGCCTGTCGGCCAATAGGCCGGCAGCCGGCGGGACCCACCAGCCGGCAGGCCCGAGCCACCGGCGGAGAAGCCGGCGACTACAGACACTGACGGCCTGGACCCACAACCAACCGAATTACCATTATACCCCTAGGAGGTAGGCCTATATAAACCCCCCAGGGCACCCATGCAAAAGGGTTGATCTCTTGGAGTTTTAGACACCACATAGAGAGAAGAGGAGAGCTAGCCTTGCCCTTCTTCTTCCTCTAGCTAAACAGCTCAAGGAGCCTCTTGTAGCTACTCGTTTTGGTCTAGTGATCATGCGGAGACCCCGCAGAGCAGGAGTAGGGGTGTTATCTCCATGAGAGCCCCGAACCTGGGTAAGATTCGCCGGCGTGCATGTCTTCGCCTTATCCCGTTTCCAAGCACCGACGATGTCTTACTGGCTCCCACAATGATAAGCCACCCATTGGCATATATCGCACCTACCACCCGACACCTGTACTAGCTACGTGGGGGCAGAAGCCGATGAATGGCCAACTCTCAGATTTTATAAACGGCTGCAGAGGAGGTAAAATTTTAAACAACAAGCATTACATTACATAAGGACCTTGTTCCATATCACAAGACAGGATAAAGTAATGCTTTCAGGGGAAAATGATATCCTTAGCACATTGTTCCGCCACAAGGCGGGATCTCTTCATGACACTATCATATTACATCTCGGGCTTGCGGTGCTCCTTGCCCTTGGGCGGACCCTCGGTCATCAACTTTGTGGCATCCATCTTCGCCCAGTGCGTCTTGGCGCGGGCGAAAGCCATCCGCGCGCCTTCAATGCAGACCGACCGCTTGACGGCATCAAGCCGAGGGCAAGCACTTACCAGCCGCTTCACGAGTCCAAAGTAGCTACTGGGCATGGGCTCGGCAGGCCATAGCCAGACTATTAGGTCCTTCATGGCTAGTTTGGCCTCCTTGTGCGGCTCACCAACTGTTCTAGCTGGTCGCTAAGGGGCACCGGATGTTCTGATCCAAGGTATTGAGACCAGAACAGCTTCTCCATAGAGCTCCCTTCTTTGTCTCGAAAACACTCTGCAGCATCTGATATGCTGTGCGGCAGATCCGCAAATGCTCCTGGAGAACTCCGAATTCGGGTAAGTAAAAGGAACGTTTCCTTCACACACTTTCTTTGCATAATAAAAGCCTTACCCGCCGTGATTTTCTGGGCCGCCTGGATTTCCTGGAGGGCGCTCTGGGCTTCGGCTCGGGCATCTTGCATGCTCTGGCGGGCCTTGGCAAGTTTGGAATCTCAAGTCTTCGAATCACACTCCAATGACTCATACTTTTTGACGGCGTCCTGGAGCTCTCGCTGGACCTCGCTGACCCGGTTTGTCCATAGCCGGTTTGTCCTTGGCCTCGGCCAACGCCTTTTTGAGAGCCGCTACTTCGGCCGCGGCCCCTAATAAAGGTCACGACACTTTAATTAATACGAACTTTCTATCCTTCCTAAACATAAAGCACCGGTTAGTGCATACCTTGGCTGTCCTCCAGCTGCTTCTTCACGAGGCCGAGTTCTTCCTCGGCCTGCTCCAGATTCTGCGTCAAGCCGGAGACCTCCGCAGTATGAGCGGCAGCGGCCAACAGCGACGCCTGCTTATTCACATAGACATGTTATGTTAGACTCCTGCGACAATTATTTTACTCCTCTGTTTGGTTTTTCTTTTCGAACACCCAACAGAGCATTAGGGTCTACCATCTACAAAGTGATATTTTTTACGACTATATTACTTGCCTCAAAGCCTATTAGGCTAATGCAGGTTTCAGTCAGACCGTTTTTGGCGGATTGAACTTTCTCAATCACCGTACTCATAAGAGTACGATGTTCTTCCATAATGGAAGCACCTTGTAGCGCTTCCAGCAATCTATCCCGTGCCTCTAGATGGACAGAGGTCACCGGTGGAGGCGGCTTGCCCCCTTGTTCGGGAGAGGCTGCTTGCTCGAATCCGGAGCCACTTGGGTCTCCAGAGCTATATTTGGCTGAGGGCCAAACTGGATGCGGCCGCCATCGTTGGGGTCTATAGGGGTCTTTCCCCCCATGTGCTCGGCACCCAGGGTTTTGTCCTCCGGCGTCATCGGAACAGTCTCCCATTGGCCCGGTATCCTTCGAGACAACACCTCGGTGTTGTTTGCGGCCTTGTGGGAGGTGACCATTGGATGGGGCCCGCTGTTCATCGCTGACGGGTCCAACGACCCCTCCGAAGAGGAGGATAGCTCGATGTTGGACTGAGCCGGATTGCAGATGCATGGTCTAGCGCATTAAAAAACGATAAAGTGAAAAGACCGGAAATATTACCGTGTCCGGATACTTTGGCCAGGGGCTTGACCCTGGCCCCCCACTCCCCGCTGCTGTTGGTGGCTGCGGCGGAGTAGTCCGGAAGGGGGATTTTTCCCTTCTTGGACGCCTCGGCCTCCCCATGTGTGGAGGCCTTCCTCTTCTCCCCCTAGTGGTGGGGGGAGGGGAACGGGTCTCCTCCTCCTCCTCCTCCTCGTCTTTGGCGGAGGAGTGCATCTTGGCGTCTTCGGACGTTACGTCTGAAACACCCTTGCGTCGGAGACCACCTTTGGTCCCCTTGGCCGCCTTCTTGGCTTTCTTCTCTGGCACCTCATACGGCACCGGAAATAGCATCTTCGTCAAAAGAGGCGTTTCTGGATCTTCGGGTAGCGGAGCCGGACAGTCAATCAGCTCCGCTATCGTTACCCAGGCCTGAAAGATTGGCGTGGAGGCTTAGGTTCCTCCTACAGGTATGCCGATAAAAGGTATACCTTGCAAATATAAAAGAACTTACCGGATTAGCCTGGCGTTTCGTGCTAAGTCCGCGAACTTCCGTCGTGGGCGGTGGTACCTCGCCGGTCTTAAAGAGCACCTTCTAGATGTCTTCGTGTGTCGTATCAAAGAGCTCCAACAGCATCTGGTGCTTGGCTAGGTCGAACTCCCACAAATTACAAGTCCGGATCTGGCACATTAGAATCCGGCGGAGGAGCATAACCTGGACCATGTTAACAAGCTTGATTTTCTTGCTTATCATGTTGTGAACACATGTCTGGAGCCCAGTCACTTCTTCCGCTGAGCCCCAAGCTAAACCCTTCTCTTGCCAGGAGGTGAGCCGCATGGTAACTCCGGATCGGAATTTGGGGGTCGCCGCCCAGTTGGTGCCACGTGGCTCGGTGATGTAGAACCACCCCGATTGCCACCCCTTTAGAGTCTCCACAAAGGAGCCTTCAGGCCAGGTGACATTGGGCATCTTGCCCACCATGGCGCCTCCGCACTCTGCTTGTTGGCCGCTCACCACCTTTGGCTTCACATTGAAGGTCTTTAGCCATAGGCCGAAGTGAGGTGGGATGCGGACGAAGACCTCGCACATGACAATAAATGCCGAGTTGTTGAGGATGGAGTTGGGGGCCAAGTCATGGAAGTCCATCCTGTAGTAGAATATCAGTCCGCGGACGAATGGGTGGAGGGGGAATCCCAGCCCGCGGACGAAGTGGGAGAGGAACTCCACCCTTTATTGGGGCTCCAGGGTAGAGATGATCCGCCCCTTTTCCCGAAGCCAATGAGCGATGTCTTTGGACAAGTACCCGGCCTCCCGAAGCTTCTTGATGTCCTCCTTCTTGACGGAGGAGGCCATACACTTGCCTCTAGCTCCAGATCCGGACATGGTTGGAGTGCTTTTTGGGCAGAAGAGATGGGTGTTTGGGCGCTGGAGCTCGAGAATGAATGAGGAGAGGAAGAAGAGGGCATGGGTGAAAGAGGTGAATCCTTATCCCTTTATAAAGGTAGTAAAAATCATGCGCCTCCCCACTCGCCCTAAAACTCGCTTATTTCCCAAGCGTCGTGCTGATGGCATGGTTAGGTTACCCATGCCCGCATTGATGAGAATCCCGTGATAAGGGGACATGATATCTGCCTTGACAAGACATGCTAATGAAACCGTGCCTCGAAACATGGAGGGGCAGGACAAAAACGGTTCGAATAAAGACCGGGCCGTGGCGTGATGTCATGCTATGAGTTGTCAGCAGACTGGACTCGTGGTATATTATACTCTCTACAGTGATATGTGAAATTTGTTTTGTAGAGCCGGACACGATTATTATGTTCAAAATCTACTTTGAAGTATTCGGAGAAGGAACCTGCCTTGCAATGCCGAAGACAATCTACGTGTCGGCCTCATCGTCATTGAAGCCTAGTTCATGGGCTACTGAGGGAGTCCCGGATTAAGGGGTCCTCGGACAACCGGACTATATGCATATGCCGGACTGTTGGGCTATGAAGGTATAAGATAGAAGACTTCGTCCCGTGTACGGATGGGACTCTCCTTTGCGTGGAAGGCAAGCTTGGCATTAGGATATGAAGATTCCTTTCTCTATAACCGACTATGTGTAACCCTAGCCCCCTCCGATGTCTATATAAACCAGAGGGTTTAGTCCATTAGACAAGAACAATCATAATCATAGGCTAGCTTCTAGGGTTTAGCCTCTACGATATCATGGTAGATCAACTCTTGTAATAATCATATCCTCAAGATCAATCAAGCAGGAAGTAGGGTATTACCTCCATCGAGAGGGCCCGAACCTGGGTAAACATTGTGTACCCCGCCTCCTGTTACCATTAGCCTTAGACGCACAGTTAGGGACCCCCTACCCTAGATCCGCCGTTTTTGACACCAACAGCGCCGGTGAAGAAGGACGAGAAGAAGAAAAGCAAGGAGACTGAAGGTGGCCTCCATCACGAAGATACTTCGGGCGCTATGTCCGGAGGAACCGAGGCTCCTTCCTCTCACGAGGGAGACGAAGAGGAGGAAGAGGAGGTGGAGGAGGAGGAGGAGGAGGAGGAGGAAGAAGAGAACCCTCCTCTCAAAGGGAAAAAGAGGCAGCCTCTGTATATCCGGAGGAGGGGTGTCCAATAGGGGAAAGATATCGCTCTCGGATGATTCAGATTCGGGTACCGAAGCTATCCCCAAGCACTGCCCTCAAGCCAAGCCCCTTGAAGAATCGTAAGTACCTTAAGATGCATTACGCACGTCCGATATTTTTATAAATTATAATAATAATATCAAATTTCGTGTTCCAGTCCGTCCCGTGACATTCCTCAAGAATCATCGTCATCGGGGGATCTTTCGCCGGAGAAGAGGGAAAGCGAGACACCTCCACAAGCTTCCCCGCCTCCTAGGGCGGACGACACCGAGATGTCGTCCCAAAGAATTTCTCCAGGCTCCGGAGAAGTGAGGGTGGGGACCAAGACGACGCCATGGGATAATGCCTTGGCTGCCGAGATCATGAGGGGCGCAACCCTCATGGAGACCGGCGACGGGGTCCTGGATCATCCAACCCCCGGTCGGATACTATTTCGGAGACACAAACGGTTCCAAAACCGAGTCAGCAGCCCCCTCCACGGGAGGGGGAGACGGCTATTTCGGCGGCGACCTCTACTAACGCAGAGGTGCTGAACATGCTGATGGATGCTCTATGCTACGTCTTGACCCTGCGTTGGTTTTCCTTGAAGAAGAAAGGGTGATGCAGCAATAGTAGCGTAAGTATTTCCCTCAGTTTTTGAGAACCAGGTATCAATCCAGTAGGAGGCTCCTCAAAAGTCCCACACACCTACACAAACAAACAAAGAACTCGCAACCAACACAATAAAGGGGTTGTCAATCCCTTCATGGCCACTTGCGAAAGTGAGATCTGATAGAGATAATATGATAAGATAAATATATTTTTGGTATTTTATAATATAGATGCAAAAATTAAAGATGCAAATAAAAGTAGATTGAAAGCTTATATGATAAAAGATAGACCCGGGGGGCATAGGTTTCACTAGTGGCTTCTCTCAAGATAGCATAAGTATTACGGTGGGTGATAAAATGTCAAGAAATTGATAGAAAAGCGAATAATTATGAGATTATCTAGGCATGATCATGTATATAGGCATCACGTCCGCAACAAGTAGACCGACTCCTGCCTGCATCTACTACTATTACTCCACACATCGACCGACTCCTGCCTGCATCTAGAGTATTAAGTTCATAAAGAACAGAGTAACGCATTAAGCAAGATGACATGATGTAGAGGGATAAACTCATGCAATATGATATAAACCCCATCTTTTTATCCTCGATGGAAACAATACAATCGTGCCTTGCAACCCTTTACATCCTTTGGGTAAGGACACGCAAGTTTGAACCCAAAGCTAAGCACTTCTCCCATGGCAAGAAAGATCAATCTAGTAGGCCAAACCAAACTGATAATTCAAAGATACTTGCAAAGATAACTCAATCATACATAAAAGAATTCAGAGGAGATTCAAATATTTCTCATAGATAAACTTGATCCTAAACCCACAATTCATCGGATCTCGACAAACACACCGCAAAAAGAGTTTCCATCGAATAGATCTCCACAAGAGAGGGGGAGAACATTGTATTGAGATCCAAAAAAGAGAGAAGAAGCCATCTAACGAATAACTATGGACCCTAAGGTCTGTGGTAAACTACTCACAACTCATCGGAGGGGCTATCGTGTTGATGTAGAAGCCCTCCATGGTCGATTCCCCCTCCGACGGAGCGCCGGCGAAGGCTCCAAGATGGGATCTTGCGGATACAGAAGGTTACGGTGGTGGAAATTGTGTTTTGTTGGCTCCCTGGATGTTTTCAGGGTACGTAGGCTTATATAGGAGGAAGAAGTACGTCGGTGGCCGCCCGAGGGGCCCATGAGACACGGGGCGCGCCCTGTAGGGGTGGGATTGCCCTCCCCTCTCGTGGCCGCCTTGGCTGCTTCTTGAGTTGCACTCCAAGTCCTATGGATCACGTTTGTTCCAAAAATCACGCGCCCAAAGGTTTCATTCCGTTTGGACTCCGTTTGATATTCCTTTTCTTCGAAATACTGAAATAGGCAAAAAAAACAGCAATACGGGCTGGGCCTCCGGTTAGTAGGTTAGTCCCAAAAATGATATAAATGTGTAAAATAAAGCCCATAAACATCCAAAAGGGGTATTATAATAGCATGGAACAATCAAAAATTATAGATACGTTGGAGACGTATCAAGCATCCCCAAGCTTAATTCCTGCTCGTCCTCGAGTAGGTAAATGATAAAAACAGAATTTTTGATGTGGAATGCTACCTAGCATAATTCTCAATGTAATTTTCTTTATTGTGGCAGGAATGTTCAGATCCAAATGATTCAAAATAAAAGTTCATATTGATAAAAGAAATAGTAACACTTCAAGCATACTAATAAAAGTAATCATGTCTTCTCAAAATAACATGGCAAAAGAAAGTTCATCCCTACAAAATCATATAGTTAGGCTATGCTTCATTTTCGTCACACAAAGATGTTCCCAACTTCTATACCCCCGATGAAAAGCCAAGAAATTGTTTCATAATTAAATAATCTCAAACTTTTCCAACCTTCACGCAATACATGAGCGTGAGCCATGGATATAGCACTATGGGTGGAATAGAATATGATGATGGGGATTGTGTGGAGAAGACAAAAAAGGAGAAAGTCTCACATTGATGAGGATAATCAATGGGCTATGGATATGCCCATCAATTGATGTTAACATGAGGAGTAGGGATTGCCATGCAACGGATGCACTAGAGCTATAAATGAATGACCAACAAAAGAAAACTAGTGGGTGTGCATCCAACTTGCTTGCTCACGAAGACCTAGGGCATTTAAGGAAGCCCATTGTAGGAATATACAAACCAAGTTCTATAATGAAAAATTCCCACTAGTATGGAAAAGACAACCTATAAGACTCACTATATGAAAAACATGGTGCTACTTTGAAGCACAATATATGAGACTCACTACATGAAGAACAAGGTGCTACTTTGAAGCACAAGTGTGGAAAAAGAGATAGTAACATTGCCCTTTTCATTTATTTATTTTTCTTATTTTTCTTTTTTTTGGGCCTTTCTTTTTTCCCTTTTTTTCTTTTTTTTTCTTTTTGGGCAATGCTCTAATAATGATGATCATCACACTTTCGTTGATTACAACATATGAATTACAACTTGAAACTAGAACAAGATATGAATCTATATGAATGCCTCCGGTGGTGTACCGGGATGGTGCAATGAATCAAGAGTGACATGTATGAAAAATTATGCATGGTGGCTTTGCCACAAATACGATGTCAACTACATGATCATGAAATGTCAATATGACAAAAGTAAAGTATGTCATGATGACGATGAACGGAACGGTGGAAAGTTGCATGGCAATATATCTCGGAATGGCTATGGAAATGCCATAATAGGTAGGTATGGTGGCTGTTTTGAGGAAGATATAAGGAGGTTTATGTGTGATAGAGCGTATCGTATCACGGGGTTTGGATGCCCCAGCGAAGTTTGCACCAACTCTCAAGGTGAGAAAGGGCAATGCACGGTACCGAAGAGGCTAGCAAATTCGGAAAGGTAAAAGTGTGTATAATCCATGGACTCAACATTAGTCAAAAGAACTCATATACTTATTGAAAAAATTTAGAAGTCATCAAAAATCAAGCACTACGCGCAGGCTCCTAGGGGGATAGATTGGTAGGAAAAGACCATCACTCGTCCCCGAACCGCCACTCATAAGGATGCACAAGCTAGGTACACTTCATGTTTCAAATTTGTCACACAACTTTAACCATACGTGCATGCTATGGGACTTGCTAACTTCAACACAAGCATTCTTTAAATTCATAATCACCCAACTAGCATGACTTTAATATCACTACCTCCCTATCTCAAAACAATTATCATGTATCAAATTGATCATAGCATCCAATTCACTTTCTATGATAGTTTTTATTATAGCCAACTTGGATGCCTACCATTCTAGGACCAATTTTATAACCATAGCAAATACCATGCTGTTCTAAAAGACTCCCAAAATAATATAAGTGAAGCATGAGAGACTAGCAATTTCTACAAAATTAAGTCACCACCGTGCTCTAAAAGATATAAGTGAAGCACTAGAGCAAAAACTATCAAGCTCAAAAGATATAAGTGAAGCACATAGAGTATTCTAGAAAATTCTACTCAAGTAGGATTCTCCTAAAAGGTGTGTACAGCAAGGATGATTGTGGAAAACTAAAAAGCAAATACTAATATAATACAGATGCTCCAAGCAAAACACATATCATGTGGCGAATAAAAATATAGCTCCAAGTAAAGTTACCAATGAATGAAGACGAAAGAGGGGACGCCTTCCCGGGGCATCCCCAAGCTTAGGCTTTTGGCTATTCTTGAATATCTTGTGGTGCCATGGGCATCCCCAACCTTAGGCTTTTGCCACTCCTTATTCCATAGTCCATCAAAGCTTTACCCAAAACTTGAAAACTTCACAACACAAAACTCAACAAGAAATCTTATAAGCTCCGTTAGTGAAAGAAAACAAAACCACCACATAAGGTACTGTAATGAACTCATTCTATATTTATTTTGGTGTTAAACCTACTGTATTCCAACTTATCTATGATTTATAAACTATTTTACTAGCCATAGATGCATCAAAATAAGCAAACAACACACGAAAAACAGAATCTGTCAAAAACAGAACAGTCTGTGGCAATCTGTAACTAACGCAAACTATGGAACTCTAAAAATCCTACCAAAATAGGAAGTCCTGGAAAATTTGTCTATAGATCAGCAGAAAAAAGAATCAATGCAAAATCACATTTATGTGATTTAACAAAACTAAATTCTTGCGTGCAAAGTTTCTGTTTTTCAGCAGAATCAAATCAACTATCATCATAGTTTATCCTATTGGTTCTACTTGGCACAGACACTAATTAAAAGATAAAAACACATCTAAACAGAAGGTAGATGCAATTTTGATTACTAAACAGGAACAAAAACAAAGAAACACAAAGAAAATTGGGTTGTCTCCCAACTAGCGCTATCGTTTAATGCCCCTAGCTAGGCATAAAAGCGAAGATAGATCTAAGTAGTGCCATAATATTAAGATAGATCTTGAAAGCTCATCTCATATTTTATACGTTCGGCAGCAAGTTTTCTTTGAGTCAAGCAAAAGTAATCAAAAGGGCTAAATTTAGCGGGATAAAAGTCCCCAAGATCAATCTGAGGAGGAACGGGTTCCTCCTTTGGCCCTTCATAATGCACAACTAATTCATCACTAAAAGCATTCTTTTGGCAAAACCTCGTGAGCCTATACTCAAGAGAGTATCCTAGATCATTGTTTCGAAGGGCGAAATCATTATTAAGTTCGGTAATTCTATCAACCAATCTATTGGTAGGAACCTTTTTTCTAAGGTTTTCATTGAAAGCAACATAGTCCGAAGATTCAAAACGCCTAATTTCCTCTTGATCAAAGAGGACCGCCTCTATGGGAGGACTACTGGCATCCACCCTATAGTGCACAAATATTTCTTTGGCCTCTCTTATTATAAATCTAAACTCATGAGCCAAAAAGATAGTAACGGTGCGTTTAACATAAGAATGCTCAATATTGGAAAATTCCAGAAAAATTCTTTGTATGCAAGGATGCATATGCATAAATTGTCTTTCAAGTTCAACTACAAGCATAGCGATGGCATCCGCAAGACTACTAGTTCTGTGAAGAATAGAACCACCCATGGAAGGTGAAACACCGGTACAAGTAAAGAAATCTTGAATAACACTTTTTCCAATAATATTAACACTACCAATTCGAAACTTTTTAGTATGCAAGATAGGGGGTTCTTCAGCCGGAGCCTCGGAATTTTCCACGTTATCATTATTGTCCATATCGACGATAATCTCCCCAATTTCAAACATAACGGCAAACAAAAGCAAGGAAGAAGAAAGAAAGCGAGAGAGAGAGAGAGAGAGAGAGAATGGGAAAGAGAGGGCAAATAAAACGGCAAGGGTGAAGTGGGGGAGAGGAAAACGAGAGGCAAATGGCAAATAATGTAAATGCAAGGGAGATGAGTTTGTGATGGGTAGTTGGTATGTGTTGACTTGAGTAAAGACCTCCCCGGCAACGGTGCCAGAAATCCTTCTTGCTACGTCTTGAGCTTGCGTTGGTTTTCCTTGAAGAGGAAAGGGTGATGCAGCAATAGTAGCGTAAGTATTTCCCTTAGTTTTTGAGAACCAAGGTATCAATCCAGTAGGAGGCTCCTCAAAAATTCCACGCACCTACACAAACAAACAAAGAACTCGCAACCAACACAATAAAGGGGTTGTCAATCCCTTCACGGCCACTTGCGAAAGTGAGATCTGATAGACATAATCTGATAAGATAAATATATTTTTGGTATTTTATAATATAGATGCAAAAAGTAAAGATGTAAATAAAAGTAGATTGAAAGCTTATATTATAAAAGATAGACCCGGGGGCCATAGGTTTCACTAGTGGCTTCTCTCAAGATAGAAAAAGTATTACGGTGGGTGAACAAATTACTATCGAGCAATTGATAGAAAAGCGAATAATTATGAGATTATCTAGGCATGATCATGTATATAGGCATCACGTCGCAACAAGTAGACCGACTCTGCTGCATCTACTACTATTACTCCACGCATCGACCGACTCCTGCCGCATCTAGAGTATTAAGTTCATAAAGAATAGAGTAACGCATTAAGCAAGATGACATGATGTAGAGGATAAACTCATGCAATATGATATAAACCCCATCTTTTTATCCTCGATGGCAACAATACAATCGTGCCTTGCAACCCTTTACATCCTTTGGTAAGGACACCGCAAGATTGAACCCAAAGCCAAGCACTTCTACCATGGCAAGAAAGATCAATCTAGTAGGCCAAACCAAATAGATAATTCGAAGAGACTTGCAAAGATAACTCAATCATACATAAAAGAATTCAGAGGAGATTCAAATATTTCTCATAGGTAAACTTGATCATAAACCCACAATTCATCGGATCTCGACAAAGTCACCGCAAAAAGAGTTTACATTGAATGGATCTCCACAAGAGAGGGGGAGAACATTGTATTGAGATCCAAAAAGAGAGAAGAAGCCATCTAGCTAGTAACTATGGACCCGAAGGTCTGTGGTAAACTACTCACAACTCATCGGAGGGGCTATGGTGTTGATGTAGAAGCCCTCCATGGTCGATTCCCCCTCCGGCGGAGCGCCGGCGAAGGCTCCAAGATGGGATCTCGCGGATACAGAAGGTTATGGTGGTGGAAATTGTGTTTCGTTGGCTCCCTGGATGTTTTAGGGGTACGTAGGCTTACATAGGGGGAAGAAGTACGTCGGTGGCCGCCCGAGGGGCCCACGAGACAGGCGGCGCACCATGTAGGGGTGGGCGCACCCTCCCCTCTTGTGGCTACCTCGACTGCTTCTTGAGTTGCACTCCAAGTCCTCTGGATCACGTTCGTTCCAAAAATCACGGTCCCGAAGGTTTCATTCCGTTTGGACTCCGTTTGATATTCCTTTTCTTCGAAATACTGAAATAGGCCAAAAAACAACAATACGGGCTGGGCCTCCGGTTAGTAGGTTAGTCCCAAAAATGATATAAATGTGTGAAATAAAGCCAATAAACATCCAAAAGGGGTAATATAATAGCATGGAACAATTTAAAATTATAGATACATTGGAGACGTATCACTCTACAAAGTGTGTCCGTCTTGGAGGAGCACCGAACCTTGATGGGTACGGTGGTTGAGAAGGTTCAGTCCGCTAAGAGCAGACTGAATGAAGCTTTCACGAGCCTACTAACAGGGTTTGAGGTATGTGATGTAATGTCTTTAGCCACTTTCCATATGAAAAATCTACATGTATATAGATAGTAGCCCCTGAGACTGTATTTGGCCAATGAAGGATGGCGAACAGAGGATCTATAAATATCCGCAGGAAATAACATACTTATCTTTTTGATAAAAAATAGGCTTCACTATTAGCGGCGACCGCTCAGGCCATCGAAGTTTCCGAACTGAAGCGGAAACTGCAGATTAATAAGCATCTCGATGAGGCGCAGGGTATGTTTCAAGTACTCCTTATACAATTGAATTAGTTTGCAAATGCTAAGTTGAAGCTTACACACTGCTATATGCATAATTGCAGATGGCGCTGCTGAGGTCGAGACCCTCAGGAGTGACCTTGCCCGCGCGAAGGAGCGGGCAAGGGTGAGCGATGCGACCGCTGAGAAAGCGGCTGCTGATTTGAAGGCCGAACAGGCCACCCGGCGCTAGTTCGATGAGCGGGTATCCGAAGTTGAGCAAGAGCTCAAGGACGCCACTCGCAAGTCCGAGCTGCACGAGGAGGAGAATAAAGCTAAGGCGGCCGAACTTGCCAAGGCCCTTCAGGAAGCCCAAGAGGCGAGATCCGAATCCCGAGCGGCTTGCGAGGAGATCGGACAGGCCGGATAGATAGCGACTGGTAAGCCCTTTCTTTTATAGTCTAAGTTTGGCGATCCGAGGTATGCCTTGCTTAATCGACTATGGAGTTCTCCAAACACCTTTGTGGATCTTCCGAAGAGCGCCGCCGACGCTGCGCACTTCTACTGAGCCAAGGAGGGGCATGCAACGGAGAAGCTGTTCTGTTCGCAGTTCGTAACGCAGGAGCGCTCAACGCTGCTGAACGACCAGATGGCGCAGTGGGCTGAGCTGCATAAGATGTCTGGAGCAGCCATGAAGGAGGTCATAGTCCGGCTGTGGCCAGCCGAACCCGTTCCGAGAAGCTATTTCAGCCTAGTGCGGCGACTCATCGATGTTGTGCCCCGAATTGATGCAATCAAGTTGTCAGTGTGCATAGAAGGTGAACGGATGGCCTTCGCCCATGTTAAGGTGCACTGGGCGAAGATGAAGGCCGCCATTATTGTGGTTGAGGGTCCTCCCGAAGTCAAGGACCACCGCACGCCGGAGCGCTATTTAGACGATCTCCTAGATGGTGCCCACTTGATAGAGGGTCAATGCTCAAAGGACATTATATTCGAATGAATGTATCTAAATGACCCGGATGTGTGTATTATATATATTAAGGCTTTGTGATATATTTTTCCATTGTTCTTAAAGTTCTTTCCTCCTGTGCATTTGTTTTTGTATTCCTGAGAGTTTTCCAGTCGTCGGCTTCGGGCGCCACGTAGATGCTACGGGGGTGTTCGGAATGGCACATGAGCACTCTTGTCCCAACGTCTTGGTCCATAACGGAGGTGTTTGATGTCTACTACACAACCTTCTTCTTGTAGACAATGTTGGGCCTCCAGGTGCAGAGGTTTGTAGGACAGTAGCAAATTTCTCTCAAGTGGATGACCTAAGGTTTATCAATCCGTGGGAGGCGTAGGATGAAGATGGTCTGTAATGCCCCGGATCCGATGCGCCAGGTGTCCGTCAGTTATTCGCCTTCGTTGCCATGTCATTTGCTTGCATGTTGCATTTGCCATGTCATCATATGCATTTCATATCATGTCATCATGTGCATTGCATTCGCATACGTGTTCGTCTCATGCATCCGAGCTTTTTCCCCGTTGTCCGTTTTGCAATCCGGCGCTCCTATGTCCTCCGGCGTCCCCTTCTCTCCTGTTGTGAGCGGGTGCTAAATGTTCTCAGAATGGGTTGGAACTTGGTGTGCGGTCTTATTATAGTGTAGACAGGCCGCCTGCCAAATTTCATCGCATTCGGAGTTCGTTTACTGCCCAACCGTTAAATAAATAACCGCGATATAGTCGGTATATTCGTAGGGTGATTTCGGTCTCCGAAAACCATTGCTGGGCTGCCTTCTCTTCTCTCCTCTTAGCCTAACTCTTCAACACAGCCCACCGCAGCCCACCTAGTTCCCCCTCTGTCCGGAGCCGCTCGATCGCGATCCGAGGGTCCGAAAAACCCCCCTAAACCCACCAAACCCTAGCCTTTGTCTATATATAGACCCCTCATGCCATTTTGGCCTTCTCCTCCTTCTCCTCGAAATCCGTGCCCAGCCCGGCACCCGCCGCCACTTGTTGCGCCCCATCGTCAACCCGCCACGGCGGCGACAAACCAACCAGCGCTGCCACGTCGCGCCTACCGCTCCCCATTTCGCGCGACCACAGAGGCCCATCGTGCCCGCTTGCCCGAGCCGCCCGCCGCAGCAGCCCGCAGGCGCCATGAGCGCCCGAGCGAGGCTCGTCCCGCGCCCTCGCTCCCACGCCGGCCTCCCCCGCTGCCCGCCGTCGCGCTTCGCCGGCGACAAAGCGCCGCCCGCCGCCGGAGAGCTTCAGGCGAGCAGTCGCGCCCCCCCCCGCGAACTCCTTCTTCCTCCGTCGGCTCTTGCCTCACCTCGCTTCGCTCTCTGTTGCCCCGCAGGGAACCACCGCCGCGCCACGGAGCTTCGTCGCCACCGGCGTCGAGCTCGCCGCCCCACCTCCTCCTGTCGCCGGGAACGGACGGATCCCGTGGATCCCATCCAGATCCGCGGCTTTCCGTAGGTCCCGACTCACCGCGCCGCCCCAAGCCTCGCCGGAGTGCTTTCGCCGCCGCCCTGGTCGGGGATCGAGCGGAGGAGCCGCTCGATCCGGCGCCCGTTGACCAGCGCGTGGGCCAGCGCCTCCCTAGGCCCAGCGCCCCGACGGCCTCCTCCCCACCGACTGGGCCTAGCCCATGGGTGAGCAGACCCCCATGCGCCCCTCCTCTTGTGTTTTTTTTACCTATCGGGCTAGCCAGTTTCGGCCCATAGTGTTTTTTTCCTGGACAGATTTGTCTATTTATCCAGTGAATTACAGATTTACAGAAAAGTCTCTAGAGTTCATGCATTTAATAACTCATGATCTGTGCATCATATGTAGAAACTTTAAACATGTAAAATGCTTAAAATTGTATCTAGTTTAATAATTTGCCACTTTCATCCATGTTTGAAATGTTTAAAATGCTGTTTGTTTAAATTTGCTCAAATGTCATGCTAAAATGATTTATTTCATAACTAAATAACCGTAGCTCGGTTTTAAACAAACTTTATATGCATTTGGGGTGGAAAAATGCCTAGTTTAACATGGTCCACTTTATTTTCCTGTTTAACAACATTAAAATTGTGTTTAGGGCAGAACAGTACCAAATTCGAATATTGCTCATGAGGATTTTCCAGAATTGTTGTTTGTTGTTCCGGCCTCATTTAAACTTGCCTATATAGGTAGTTTTATTATGCTTCACCCCTTGACATGTTTAACAACATTTAACATTGTTGTGTACCTAAACGAGAGCGAACTAAATAACTCGGATGTGGTGTCTCGTCAATATGCAACTCATTGCATATTGAGCTCCACTTAACTTGTAGTATTGTGTGTTGCACTTTGCCATGCCATGCCTCATTAAACCGGACATGCATCATACTTGTTTGTGCATCATGACATGTTTATGCTTGTGTGTTTACCATATTGTTTGCTTCTTTCCGGTTTTCTTCTCTCGTTATCTTCGGTTTCGTTCCGGAGTTGTGAGGATTTGTTCGACTACGTCCGTTTGTCTTCTTCATGGAATCGTTCTTCTTCCTTGCGGGATTTCAGGCAAGATGACCATACCCTCGAAATCACTACTATCTTTGCTATGCTAGTTTGCTCGCTCTTTTGCTATGCCAATGCTACGAGGCCTACCATTTGCTTGTCAGCCATCCCATATTGCCATGAACCCCTAACCTTTGACACCTCTCCTATGCAAACCGTTGTTTGGCTATGTTACCGCTTTGCTCAGCCCCTCTTATAGCGTTGCTAGTTGCAGGTGAAGTTGAAGATTTCTCCATGGTGGACAGGATTTTGGTTGGGATATCACAATATCTCTTATATTATTAATGCATCTATATACTTGGTAAAGGGTGGAAGGCTCGGCCTTATGCCTGGTGTTTTGTTCCACTCTTGCCGCCCTAGTTTCCGTCATACCGGTGTTATGTTCCCGGATTTTTGCGTTCCTAACGCGGTCGGGTGATTTATGGGACCCCCCTGACAGTTCGCTTTGAAAAACTCCTCCCCAGCAAGGCCCAACATTGGTTTTACCATTTGCCTCACCACCACCTATATTTCCCTTGGGAGTAATTAACCCAAGGGTCATCTTTATTCAGCCCCCCCGGGCCAATGCTTGTCTAAGTGTTGGTCCAAACTAGAGCGCTTTGCAGCGCCACCTCAAGGAAACTTGAGGTCTTGTTTTAGTTGTACGGACTGCTCATCCGGTCGTGGCACGAGGCGAGATCTGTGGCTACTATCGGGATGTCGGCACGCCGGAGGTCTTGCTGGTCTTGTTTTACCATTGTCGAAATGTCTTGAAATACCGGGATACCGAGTCGATCGGAGTGTCTCGGGTGAAGGTCTATTCGCCGTTGATCGCGAGAGCTTGTCATGGGCTAAGTTGGGACACCCTGCAGGTATAAACTTTCAAGAGCCGTGCCCGCGGTTATGGGGCAGATGGGAATTTGTTAATGTCGGTTGTAGATAACTTGACACAGATCGAATTAAAATACATCAACGCGTGTGTAACGTGATGGTCTCTTCTCGGCGGAGTCCGGAAGTGAACACGGTGTTGGAGTTATGCTTGACGAGGTTGCTATAGGATCACTTCTTGATCATACTTTTATCGACCGTGCTTTGCCTTCTCTTCTCGCTCTCATTTGCGTATGTTAGCCACCATATATGCTAGTAAACTGCTGCAGCTCCACCTCATGCCTTTACCTTACCCATAAGCTTAAATAGTTTTGATCTCATGGTGCGAGATTCTTTGAGTCCCGTGGCTCACGGATACTTCAAAACTAGTTTGCGGTGCCTATGTTACCGAGCAGGTGACGCAACCAAGCTCAAGGAGGAGCTCGAAGAAGATCTTGCCCTTTGTGTTGTTTCGTTCTAGTTGATCAGTAGTGGAGCCCAGTTGGGGTCGATCGGGGACCTTTGTCGCATTTGGGGCTCTTCTTTTATTTTGGTTCCGTAGACGGACCTTGATTGCATCTGGATGATGTAATGCTTTATTCATGTAATTGTGTGAAGTGGCGATTGTAAGCCAACTATGTATCTCTTTCCCTTATGTATTACATGGGTTGTGTGAAGATTACCTCACTTGCGACATTGCTTTCAATGTGGTTATGCCTCTAAGTCGTGCTTCGACACGTGGGAGATATAGCCGCATCGAGGGCGTTACATGGTCTCTCTCAAACAAACCTGCAACCAAATAACAAAGAGTCTCTTGTGTCCCCAACACACTGAATACAATGGTAAATTGTATAGGTGCACTAGTTCGGCGAAGAGATGGTGATACAAGTGTAGTATGGATGGTAGCTATGAGTTTTTGTAATCTGAAAAAATATAAAACAGCAAGGTAACTAATGATAAAAGTGAGTGTAAATGGTATTGCAATGGTAGGAAACAAGGCCTAGGTTTCATACTTTCACTAGTGCAAGTTCTCTCAACAATAATAACATAACTGGATCATATAACTATCCCTGAACATGCAACAAAGAGTCACTCCAAAGTCAATAATAGCGGAGAACAAACGAAGAGATTATTGTAGGGTACGAAACCACCTCAAAGTTATCCTTTCTGATCGATTTATTCAAGAGTCAGTAATAAAATAACACGAAGCTATTCTTTCCGTTCGATCTATCATAGAGTTCGTACTAGAATAACACCTTAAGACACAAATCAACCAAAACCCTAATGTCACCTAGATACTCCAATGTCACCTCAAGTATCCGTGGGTATGGTTATACAATATGCATCACACAATCTCAGATTCATCTATTCAACCAACACAAAGTACTTCAAAGAGTGCACCAAAGTTTCTACCGGAGAGTTAAGACGAAAATGTGTGCCAACCCCTATGCATAAGTTCATTGAACCCGCAAGTTGATCACCAAAACATACATCAAGTGGATCACGTGAATATCCCATTGTCACCATAGATAAGCACGGCAGGACATACATCAAGTGTTCTCAAATCCACAAGACAAATTCAAAAGGAAAACTCAATTCATCACAAGAGAGTAGAGGGGGATAAACATCATAAGATCCAACTATAATAGCAAAGCTCGAGATACATAAAGATCATATCACCTCAAGAACACGAGAGAGAGATAGAGAGAGAGAGAGATCAAACACATAGCTACTGGTACCTGCCCTCAGCCCTGAGGGTGAACTACTACCTCCTCTTCATGGAGAGCGCCGGAATGATGAAGATGGCCACCGGTGAGGGATCCCCCTCCGGTAGGGTGCCGGAACAGGGTCTCGATTGGTTTTTGGTGGCTACATAGGCTTGCAGAGGCAGAACTCCCGATCTATGGTGCTCCTCGATGTTTTTAGGGTATATGGATATATGTAGGCGAAAGAAGTCGGTCAGGGGAGCCACGAGGCCTGGACCCTCATGGCCACCTTGAAGCTTGTCTGACGTCTACTCCAAGTCTCCTGGATTGCTTCTATTCCAAAAATAACTCTCCCGAAGGTTTAATTCCGTTTGGACTCCGTTTGATATTCCTTTTTTTCGAAACACTGAAATAGGCAAGAAAACAACAATTTGGGCTAGGCCTCCGGTTAATAGGTTAGTCCCATAAATAATATAAAAGTTCTTAGTAAAGCCCATAAACATCCAAAACATGTAATATAATAGCATGGAACAATAAAAAGTTATAGATACATTGTAGACGTATCAGTGTCAGTGCGGCGAACGAGGCAATTAGACTATATGGCTTTACCATTCTCACTTAGCCATAGGAGTTTGACGATGGGGCTATAAAATAGCGCCTGTTATGTATGCGGCTATTCCGAATGTGGATGCGTTGCGTACATGACCGTAAAATAAGTCTTTCGTTTAATACGGAAAAAATTGTTAATGATTTAGTAAGTCGCCGAGTGGCTGACCAGCTCTCGCTGCATCATGACAGTCAGTTTTTGGCTTTCTCTACTGAGGTGCTTGACCGGATGAATCAGAAACACAATCACAGTAGTTCTCCCTTCACTACCCTAGCTGAACAAACGAAACGTAAGGTAGCAAACATAGGAGCCTAACAACCCAACTATTGACCAAAGTCATGATTTGGAGCTGATGCATATAATGCCAAGTTTGGGATGCCGAAGTGTGCTACAAAGCTGTTCGGGCTTTTGTTTGGCGGCACATATGTGGCCGTATAGAGCCCCTGGAAATGGGTGTCGAGGTGAGTGAGACAACTGGGCATACAGAGTACAGTTTTATGAATAAAGTTGGTACCGAAAAATTGTCCTCACTAGGATCTAATTGATACGTCAAAACATGATCTTACAGAGGGTACCATAAGCACCAAAGCCATTTTCCATGTCAGGGGTCTAATAATAAGGAGAAAAGCTCAATACAGGTCCGTTGAACGTGGTTTGGTCTGAAGAGTCCATTGGATATCCTGCCGCACGTCTGCGCTGCTTTTGCCTTGTAGAGGGGGGTTCCTTGAAAGGAATGGTCTTTCGTTATCCGCATGAAATTGGGCTCGAAGAGAGTCCTGGTAAGTCTGTAGGATATATAGGTTCAAATGCACCTGTGGGAGGAGAGAAAAAGTAATCGAAAAAAGGTGGAAGGTCATACAGGGTCGAACTATACTATAGACTTGTCCGTATTGTGCCTCCGTCGATGCCCAGGGTATTTTGAGAGCGTAACGTCACATGTGTGGTACGAATTCCGCAGGTGTGTGAGGCGATCGACAGAGGCAAAAGTGCTAGTCTAGCTCTGGAAGTACCGAGCCGTCAGCTTGCAGGACTGACCAGACTCTTTTAACCAAGTCCGGCGGCTTGATGGCCGATGAGGTGTGTGGCTTGAGGGAGCCGCTCTGTACTTCGGCCGCGAGAGCCGTGGTGTGCTCCTCCGTACGGAGGGAGCGTTCCGTGTTTCCATTGACTGTTATGACACCACGTGGACCGGGCATCTTGAACTTTAAATGGTCATAGTGCGGGACCGCGTTGAATCGAGCGAAAGCGGCCATCCAAGTAGTGCATGATAGCCACTTCGGAAGGGGATGACTTCGAAGATCAAGTCCTCATTGCGGAAGTTGTCGGGCGAGCCGAATACGACCTCCAATGTTATTGAGCCCGAGCAATGGGCTTCTACATCAGGTATTACTCCTTTAAAGGTAGTTTTAGTGGGCTTGATTCGTGACGGATCAATGCCCATTTTGCGGAGAGTGTCCTGGTAAAGCAGGTTAAGACTACTACCGCCATCCATGAGGACTCGCATGAGGTGGAATCCGTCAATGATTGGGTCGAGGACCAAAGCTTCCAAACCTCCATGACGGATACTGGTCGGGCGGTCCTTTCGATCGAAGGTGATCGGATAAGCCGATCATGGGTTGAATTTTGGGGCGACTGGCTCTACGGCGTACACGTCCCTTAATGCGCGCTTGCGCTCCCGCTTGGGGATGTGGGTAACATATATCATATTCACCGTTTTGACCTCGGGATTTCCTTTGTCCCCCTGTGTTCGGCAGGCGAGGCTCTTCTTTGTCGTACTCGCTAGGCGGCCTTTTCCCCTTGTGTTCGGCGTTGAGCTTGCCGGCCTGTTTAAAGACTCAACAGTTTCTGTTGGTGTGATTGGCAGCTTTATCAGGGGTGCCATGAATCTGGAAAGGTCGATCAAGTATTATGTCCAAACTGGATGGACCATCTTTGTTTCCTTTGAATGGCTTCTTCCATTGACCGGGTTTGGAGCCACTGAATCCAGCGTTGACCGCCGTGTCTTCGTTATTGTTTTGATGCTTGTGCTTGTGGCGTCGTGGCTTGCCATTGCCGTCCCTGGCTTCAGAGGTGCCTGGGTCGCTGGCGCTATTGCTTCTACGAGCTAGCCAGCTATCTTTTCCCGCGCAAAAGCGGGTCATAAGTGCGGTAAGGGCTTCCATGGACTTTGACTTCTCCTGTCCAAGGTGTCGGGCGAGCCACTCATCTCGGATGCTGTGTTTGAAGGCCGCGAGGGCTTCGGCGTCCAGACAATCCACAATTTGGTTCTTTTTGATTAAGAACCTGGTCCAGAGCTTCCGGGTTGCTGGATTATGTGACTAAGGTCATCGGCGTTTGTGGGCCGAACATAGGTACCTTGGAAGTTGTCTCTGAAGGTGTCCTACATGTCTTCCCAGTTGCCAATAGAGTTTTCTAGGAGGCTGTTCAGGCAATGCCGTGCTGGTCCCTTAAGTTTGAGGGGGAGGTACTTGATGGCATGTAAGTCATCACCGCGGGCCATGTGGATGTGGAGAAGAAAATCTTCAATCCATACTGCAGAATCTGTTGTGCCATCGTATGATTTGATGTTCATGGGTTTAAATCCTTCTGGGAACTGGTGCTCCATTACCTCATCGGTGAAGTATAGGGGGTGTGCGACGCCTCTGTATCGGGCAACGTCGCGACGTAGTTTGGATGGAGTCCGTATGCGGTTTTCGGCCCGTGTGAGGTTGTGCTTGCCGAGCCTCTTTTTGCACTGGCACGTGCCCTTGATCCATAGATTGATCTGGTATGACCGGCTCTATTGTGCAGGTCTTGTCGCAGGTCATACGTGTATTCTACAGCCACTATCTCTCTACCCCTAGGGCGAGGTGGTGCAGGCTGGTGTTCGGCTTGAGTTGCCACTCTGTCCTGGCCACGAGGTGGTCGGTCAGGTCCGTCAGCCGCATTACATGTTGTCGGTATAGGTTCTAGGACCTCGTCGCCGAACTGAGATAGCAACATGCGCTTTGGGTAACTCTTAGCTGGATGCTCGAGTTTGTATTCCTCAGCTGCTAGGACATTAGTCCATCTGTCATTAAGTAAATCCTGAATAGCTTGGAGCTACTGCTGCTTCTATTTCAGACTTCTTGCAGTGGCTATTAGTCGGCGCTTAAATCACTCTGGTTTGAGGGGTTCTGTCGGAGTAATGGGCCACGGGTAGGCCGACCCGGGACCCAAGATCTTTTAAGACATCGGGGCAAGATGCGCCCTTCAGCACGCGTCCCGGCTGGCGACCTTCGAGGATCGTGAGTCCCAGCTGGCGACCTTCGGAGGAGCCGAATCCCCAAATGGCGACTCCGAAGCAAGCCGACTCCGGGCTTGCGACCTTTCAGGGGGCCGACTATGAGAGTCGGCCCGCGACCTTTCACGAAGACCGACGCAGGGTATGGCCCCGACGTGGCCGTCCCCTCAAACCAACGGGAGGTAGGCATGGCTACAGTGAGCTGTACCACTGTCGGTGTACTAAAGTAGGGGGTACCTTAGTACCCCGAACTTGTGGACGGGCAGTCGCGGCACCCCGCGGCGAGGCTTGCCGGACGCCCAGCAAGGCCCTCCCCCACTCTTTAGTACTGCCATTCAAGAACAAAGTGCTAGCCAAGAACACGAAGGCCCCGGCAAGAGGAGCTTGCCGGGAAGGCCAACCAAGGCCTCACCAGAAGACTTGCCGCGGCGCCCCGCGCACCCCGGCAAGGCCCGACGGCCGGCAAGCTTTCCGGCACAACAAGAGAGGGGCCGCGGCAAGGCACTTGCCGCGACAAGGCTGCCACACAGACTCCAGCGCACCCAGCGATGTGTCATCGCAAGGCCATCCCAAGGGCACGTGGCGAGGCGCTACGCAGCCATGCGGAGCGAGGTGGCAAATGGAGCTAACAGAGGCGCCATCGTGGCAACCGGTGGCTCACCTAACGGTCGTTTCTTTACACTGTTGGGGCGACCAGACGGGCATTTAATGCCCTTGTCCCTGCCGTCGAGTTAGGTAGGGGCACCCTTTTGTCAATATTGCACCAACCTGCGCTTTTACATTTCTACCCCCTCTTCCTACGCAGCCACCTGTGGGTACCCCCTTCAGACTATAAAAGGGAGGCCCATGCGCACGTAGAAGGGGTTCGGTCCATTCGACACCCACAGCACCACCATACGCTCGCACGCTCGAGCTAGATCAAATAACAACACAAAGCAGCAGTAGGGGTGTTATCTCTCCGGAGAGCCCCGAAGCTGGGTAAAGATTGCCCGTCTCCCCGCGCGCGCTCGACCTCGATCTGCTCTGCGCATGATCCCCGCTCCCTTGCCGAACCAGAAGGGGGCCCCAGTGCCCCATAGGTGCTCGAGGCCACAGAGATACGCCCCGACATCATTGGCGCGCCAGGTAGGGGGGGGTCGAGGTCGTGAACATCTGATCCGGTCTCCACGCGCGCTACTTCAAGATCTTCATCAACATGCCACCGAAGAAGAAGCCTTCGGAGATGGCCGCTCCGTCTACATCGGTTCCGCCACCACCGCTGGAGCAAACGGGCGGTGGAGTGGACGCCGGCGGAGGGGCGGGCACCGCCGGTGGGTCTCGTGTCGTCACTAGATCCTAGAACAAGGCCCATAGCGCCGGGCGGCGAAAGCGAGACACCACACCCTTCTCGGGGAGGTGCAAGGTCAACAACGCCCGGTGCTCCTAGCACCGTGCTCGCGATGGAACAAGGTTGCTGGTGGGTCGCGGGATGCTCGAGGTCGCATGCACGCCCGCATGTCGGGCGCTGAAGCGAGATCTGATCGCCGGACGAAGTGCTGCACCTCCCAACCCAGTTGGGAGCCCAAGCACATCCGCGCCTCGCGCCGTTCATCACCACCGCCACCCAAGACAGCAGAGAAGCACCGCTGAGCCCGAGCTGCTTCTAGACTACCCTCAACGCCGCACAAGATCGGCGGCGGAGGATGACCATTACAGCCTCATCGGCCGCTTAACGGCGACAAACCCGGCGATCGAAAGCGCGTCGAGGCCCGGCAAGCGTCGGCGCAAGTCAGCGCCGACAAAACCGCTGGGGTGCCACCTCTGTGCACTCCCAGCCCAAGGCTAAGATCGCCAGCTCGCGGACCAACCCGGCGGCGACTCCACGCGTCGCCGGACCCGCGAACTTCGCGCGATCAACGCCATGTCCTCCAAGAGCGGCAACACGAAGACGCTTCGCACCCGTATCGGCGCCGGAGAGAAGCGCGGCGTCAATCGACCAGCGCGCGGGCAGCTGACGCATACGCACGGAGAACAGGCGACTTGCCGTGCGCGACAGGTTGCCTGCGTTCACCGCGAGCTGCGGCAAGTCGATGGCCCAAAACCAAGAACTTCAAGCGAGCGTGCTCGAGAAATGCGATGGCGAGGATACACCGCCGGAGTTCTCAAGCATCTACACCATCGCGGTCACGAGGCTGCGGGCGCGCGGCGAAGATCCTCGCCAACTACTTCCCGGCCGGTACTCAAGCCTAACGTCGAGATCTTGGCTCATGCACTTGCGGACGGCTCCATCTCTTCATGAGCGGACCTGTGCCATCAGTTTGTCGGCGCCTTCATGGGTGGCCACAAGCCTCATGGACAGGAGAGTGACCTCCACTTGCTCGTCCAGAGGGAGGGGGAGCCCCTACGCAAGTATATACAAAGATTCAGCCAGGTGCAACGCAACATCCAGACGTCCACCTGCGCGGTTATTAGCGCGTTTCATCGAACGTCGCGTGTCGCGGGATGAGGAGGAAAATCACGGAGAGGTTGCGGAGCGAAGGATCGGCGGTGAGGATGCCGCCCGGCAAGGAAGAACCGAGGCGGAGCAATAGGAAGAGGAAAGCTAAGGATGTGCTAGCTGTTGAGCATTCCGCAACGGAGGCGGCTCGACAAGGCCAAGACCGGCGACTCGGCGAGGCTGTAGCAGCCGCCGACAAGCAGGATGGCTCCGGCAAGCGTTATTGCAAGATCCACCGCACCAAAGGCCATGACCTCCAAACCTGCAAAAAAGTAGAGCAGATGGCGGAGCTACAGAAAGCTGAATACGAGCACCGCGACAAGGAGAGAGCCCAGGGAGGTGGCGGAGGATCCAACAAGAAGCTTCCCGCCCGGGGAGGGCACTGTGGCAAGGCTAAGCCGCAGCAAGGAGACAGGCCTCCCCGCGGTCCCGACAAGGACGAAGATGAAGATGAGGATGATGAGATGGAGGAAGATGAGACTGATGATCAAGAGTTTCAGAAGGCGACAGAAGTGTTGTGCATCGACGGCGGCGCCTCCCTGCACACCTCGCACCGCCAACTCAAACAATGGGTGCGAGAAGTGAATGCGGCGGAGCCGTCTGTCGAGGAACGCAGGCCTCTGAAGTGGTCCGGCACGCCCATCGTATTCGACGTTGAGGACCACCCTGATCGTGTCACTGTGGTTGGGTGCTTGCCGATGTTGGTTTCACCAACAATCCGCAACCTCAAGGTCACGAAGATGCTGGTTGACGGCGGGGCCGGCCTGAACTTGATTTCCTTCGCAGTGCTCAAGAAGCTCCAGATCCCCAATAGCGAGCTCGAAGAAACTGGTGCCTTTCAAGGAATAAATCCGGGAAGGAGCAAGCCTAAGGGGAAGATCACATTGCCAGTGACGTTCGACAGTGAACTGAACTTCAGGACAGAGAGGGTCACGTTCGATGTGGCTGACATCCCCTTGCCCTACAATGGGATACTCGGCCGACCCGCACTCGCCAAGTTCATGGCAGCCTCTCACTACGCATACAATGTGCTCAAGATGCCTGGCCCGATGAGTGTCATTTCTGTCCAAGGCGACAAGAGGGATGCACTCATCTGCGCCGACAAGATCTACCGGGAAGCAGCAGCCGAAGCAGAGCGCGAGCCACTTGCCGCTGAAGCTCCCCGGGGGAAGAAGAAAGCCAAGTCCGGCAAGAATAGCTCTGGTGCCCACTCCGGCAAGAGCACCTCCCCGGAGCACTGCGCTGCAGCCGAGGACGCACCATCGAGCTCCACCGGCAAGTGCGAGGAGGCAAAGGCGGACCAACCAAAGACTAAGCCCGGCGAGAACGGCTCTGGCGCTCGCTCCGGCAAGCCCGCCTCTCCGGAGTGCCGCGCTGCCGTCGAGGACGCGCCATCGAGCTCTGCCGGCCGATGAGGCAAAGAAAGCTGCCAAACTTCGAACTTTTGAGATCGTGCTCCCTGGAAGTCCACACCTTGTATGAAGAACCCGAGCACAGAGGGGTCGAATCGTGGTTAGGTTGCGCCGTCGATCCGCTTCGAGTCCGCTCGACGGTAAGAGCACACCGCAACCAGCCCGACGAGTTCTTCCCGCCAGAGGCAACACCGCCAGCGGGCTGCTGATGCCCTGCGCTCAGCAAGTGTGTTTGCACCAAAAGGGTTCCCCGAAAGCGTGAGGAAGAAAACATACAAGGGGGTGGCGGAAATCAGGGAAGAAGCACGACCCCGTCGGATCGCTGAAGGCGGAAAAGCTAAGTCACCCGAGCTTTTGTACAGAGCACTTTTTAGTCCTATAGCCTTGTGTTATGCCCCTGGAACGTTTATCCTTTGTATGAAAAACCTGTGCGCAGAGGAACCAACTCGGGGTTAAGTTGCGTCCTTGTTTTGTTTCCGAGTCCGCTCAACAATACAAGTCGCGCCATAATCGCCCGAGAAGGTTTCTTGCGGATACTAACACCGCCCGGTGGCTGCTTGACATCCCTTTTCGGCAAGTGTGTTAAGCGCCCGGCAAGTTCCTAAGCGTGAGGGTTAAAAGCGTCTGAGGATCTGGCGAAGCGGAAGGCGTAACATAGCAAGCCTTGCCGTGGGGCGACCTTCGTATGAGAAACTTGTGCGCGGAGGAACTAACTTCATGGCTGAGTTGCGCCCTTGATTTGTTTCCGAGTCCGCTCGACAATTCAAGTCTTGCAGCTGGCAGGAATGTTTCTTGCGGAAACAACACCGCCGGTGGTGCTCTTGATGTTCCGCACTCAGCAAGTGTGTTAGCGCCGGCAAGTTCCCTAGAAGCGTAGAGTGTAAACATACGAAGGACAAAGCATGGCATCGCGTTGCAGAGTCGCACAGTAAAAAAAACGACAACATAGCTTACTACAGCACTGTCTCAGTTATTTTTGTGGTTACAATCACAGCGACAAGAAGAAGCTAGAGGGGCGCGCCGGCGTGTGGGCCCCAACAAGCCAGCTTCATTGGGGGCTGCAAGTGCCAAAGTTCCCTCGCGGCGGGCTGGAGCCCCCGGAGGCCGCAGCATCGGCGACGGGGGCGAAAGAAGGCGCGCCAGCACCTGGGTCTTGCCGGGGACTGCGAAGGCCAAGGTTCCTCCCCGGCAAGCTAAGGACGCCGGGGGGCTACGGAGTCAGATAAGTTTTTCATCCCTCGTCATGCATCCTCTTGTGGACCGGGGAAGGCGGGGCCGCGTCCTTGAACGAATGTGCTTTGTAAAAGAAGCTCTGTCGCAGAGGAGCGAAGTCGGCCACGTTAGCATTTGATTTGTTTCAGTCCGCTCAACAAACAGAGCGCTGCTGTAACCCGGCAAGGTTTCTTGCCGGAAGCGACACCGTCAGCGGGCTGCTGACGTCCCGAACTCAGCAAGTGTGTTTGCTCCGGCAAGTCCCCTAGAAGCGTAGGGTAGGAATGTACAAAGCACAAGTTCAAGTAAAGGACTTGGTCCGGCAAGCATTCCCCTCTTTTCATTAAAAACATCCCAGTTTAGTACAAGTCCATAAGAGGATGAGAAACATGATAGAGAGGATTACAGATTTTTAAATACAACTATGGCCCGAAGGCTTACAAATTGAAAGATAAGATGCCCGTAATCCCTCTCCTGTTTCTCTGTTCAGGAGGTAGGTCAAGGATGCCCTGGCAAGATAAGCTTGCCGGGGAGGGCAAAAGGGGCGCCTAGGGGAGCTACGGGCGCCAGAAGACACCAAGAGAACTTCCCGGAGGCCGGCCAGGGGCTTGGCGGAGACGGAGGCAGAGCTCGAAGACGGGGCGGCGGGACGCCGATGCATCTTGTCGAGGGCCCTCGCCTCGTACTCGATTTGACGGCCTTGCCGCCACCCTCTTCCTCTTCCGCAGCCTCCCTCACGCCACCGCCTAAGGGGCCGGGGAGTTCGAGGCCGGCGACCCGAATGATGGGGTCGCCGGTGGCGCACGAGGCAGCGTCCGACGCCTAGTCGGACCCGCCATCCTCGTCGTCGTCGCTGTCGCTCCCCTCCTCGCCACTCTCGCCCGAGGAGGGACCTTCGCTATCGGAGGAGCTGTCCACACAACATCTCGCCCGGGTGCCGGAGTCCCCGAAGACCTTGACGGCGAGAAGATCGCCCTCCATTAACTTAAAATGGAGGGTAAACCCCGCCGTCAAGCTGTGGATGCGGGCGAACGTCTTCCACCCTCGATCGAAGTACATCGCGCCGGGGGCTGGGGATACGACACTCACTCGAGTGCCGCTGATCCCGCAGCCCCTCATGCGCAACTCCAACATCTCGGGCGGATCCGGCTCCATCGCGCTCGCGAACGGGGCCGGCAGCCGGGGGCGGCGACGAGGTGCTCGGTGCAGCTTGATGAAGAACTCCCAGGGATCGTCTCCGGTGTGGACCGCCTCGAGGAAAGGAGCCGCTGGCAGAGACGGGGGAGGCGCATCGCCCCGGCCGCCTCTCCCCCGAGCGCCTCGACCTCGTCCTCGACCTCGTCCGCGGCCTCGCCCCCTCACTCTCCCCCTCGTGGCCGGCTCGGCCACCGCAGGTGCGGGATAGGGAGAGGCGCGCTGCCTGGAGGTGACCCTCGCTGCCACCGTTGAAGGACCAGGATTCCCTCCCTCCATGGCAGATGGGGGGAAGAGTAATGGAAGTTGAAGACGAAGGGAGAAGAGGAAGTGCGAGACTATTGTGCCCCCCTTCCGCCCCTTTTAAAGGGCGAGGTGGGGGCTCAGCCACCCCGCTCAGCCAATCAGGGAGCAAGGAGGGCAGAGGAGTGGGGCCGACCCGCCATCTTCGCCCGTGACGGCTCGGTCTCCCACCTTCGCCGCCCACAACCCCCCACGCATGTGAGCCGCGTGGCGAAAAAGTAGAGCCGGGGCGACGGGTGAAGTGACCTCGCCCTGCGCCATGATCACGGGGGTGGATGCCTTAAAGATCGCACGCGCCACCCACGTCTCCCACGACGCCGCAATCGACGCGTGCCGTTGCGGGGGGGGGCGTGGTGGGCACGGAGCCCGTTGCTGTGTGGACCCAGGCCACGTGTGCCCGTGCACTGTTTTGGGCCTGGCCCAACAATGCTCGGCACCGTGTATGGCCCAGGCCCGGGGGCTCCTGTCGGTGTACTAAAGTAGGGAGTACCTTAGTACCCCGAACTTGTGGACGGGCAGTCGCGGCACCCCGCGGCGAGGCTTGCCGGACGCCCGGCAAGGCCCTCCCCCACTCTTTAGTACTGCCATTCAAGAACAAAGTGCTAGCCAAGAACACGAAGGCCCCGGCAAGAGGAGCTTGCCGGGAAGGCCAACCAAGGCCTCACGAGAAGACTTGCCCTTGGCGCCCTGCTACCGCAAGGCACGGCGGCCCGGCAAGCTTGCGGCACAACAAGAGAGGGGGCGCGGCAAGGCACTTGCAGCGGCAAGGCTGCCACCAGACTCCAGCGCACGCAATGACGTGTCGCCATCGCAAGGCCATCCCAAGGGCACGCGGGAGGCGCTACCCAGCCATGCGGAGCGAGGTGGCAAGCGGAGGCGACAGAGGCGCCATCGTGGCAACCGGTGGCTCACCTAACGGTCGTTTCTTTACCTTGTTGGGGCGACCAGACGGGCATTTAATGCCCTTGTCCCCCCCGTCCCGAGTTAGGTAGGGGCACTTTGTTGCACCTATTGCACCAACCTGCGCTTTTACATTTCTACCCCCCTCTTCCCTCGCTGCCACTGTGGGTACCCCTTGAGACTATAAAAGGGAGGCCCATGCAGGCGAGAAGGGGTTGATCCGTTCGACACCCACAAAGCACCACCATACGCTTCGACGCTCGAGCTAGATCAAATAACAACACAAAGCAGCGAGGGGGTGTTATCTCTCAGGAGAGTCCCGAAGCTGGGTAAAGATTGCCCGTCTCCCACAAGACGCTCGACCTCGATCTACTCAAGACGATCCCAGCTCCTTGTCGAACCGAAGGGGCCCCGGTGCTCCATAGGTGCTCGAGGCCACAGAGATCGCCCGACAACCACCGGAGATCTCCGTGGCGGCGCGCCTCTGCCATGCCTCCCGGACTTCAGCCACGGTGTGCAAGGCCTTTGTGCCTGACGGCGGCTCATGCGGCCGAAGATCACCGGGCCCCCTGTCAGTGAGAGAGAAGAAGATGGCCGGAGAGCCCGAAGACAGCCCAGCGGGAGTCGGCCTTCCCAGAGTCGGCCGCCTCTCAGTCAGGGCCCCACAAGCCATAAACCAGATTGGACGGGGAGTGGCGACAGTGATCGCCTGACAGACGGCGGCACTGTTCCCCCGACCCCATGACCGAACCTGCGTCATCAGGAGTGTTGCACAGTGCCCGGCCTGTCCGCAGGGCCCGCCAGTCGGCGGGCCCCAGAAGCCGGCAGGAAGGGCGGCGGCATGAGAGACAGACAGCTGGGGGCCGCACCCAGTCAGTTTACTATTGTACCCTCGGGAGGTAGGCCTATATAAACCCCCCGGGGCACCCATGCAAAGGGTTCGGCCTTAGATAGGTATTAGACACATAGCAAGCAAGGGGAGAGAGCCAGCCTTGCTCCCTCCTGCCACCCGAAACAGCTCAAGGAGCACCTTTGTATTATCATCCCATAGTGATCATGCGGACACCCCATGAGCAGCGATAGGGTGTTATCTCCCGGAGAGCGAAGCTGGGTAAGATTCGCCCGGCGTGCATGTCTGCGCCTCATCCGTTCTGTGCACCGCGACGTTCTACTCGCCCCCACCATGATAAGCCACCCGTTGGCATATGTCGCATCAACCCCGACATTTGGCGCCCTTTGTAGGCGAGGTGCACCGTCGTCCGGAGACCTGTGCGGGCGAACCCTCTTCCTCCACGGCGGCGCAGCCAGCCCGGCTTCGCCAGATGGATCTGCATCGATCATTGGCTGGCGCCGAAGCCGCTGCGCATGCGAGCGGCCTCGCTGAACTCATTGGCAAGGTGCGCCTCTCCGACGAGCCCGCACCAAGTGCGGGGACGGGTGGCCCCGAGAGCTTCCTCGCGGGCCTCCTCGACCAACTCACGCCGTCGCGGCGAGCCCGCCGTAGATTTGGAGTCCGTGAGGCTCCTCCGACCCGATCTTTGGTCGACTCGACGCCAGATCGCTGATATCTTCCCCACCAGCGTGGTGGTCTACGACGAGCCTCTTCCGTGCGAGGAGAGTGGCGGAAGCGCCGTCGCGGAGGTGCTCGCCATCGCCACTGGCGAGCACTCCGCGAAAATGCCCGGGACCCATCGCCGGTATCCGCAGACACAGCGCGCCCATCCCGGAGGGGCGGGCGGATCTTTGGAAAAACGCCGCCTTCAGATCGCCGGCGCCAAGAAGTTGGCGAGCATGAGGCGCTTGTCGAGCATACCAGCGAGGTGGATCGCGGCAGTAGGCGGCTTCGCCCCGCCCGACCGGCGAGTCGTCTGGGTGCGGTCCGAGAGCGGGCGCAGCTATCGCCCGACTTGCTCGGGCGGCGCCCGTGTCGCCACCCTGCGGAGAACCTCCGCGCGCGTAAGCGGCGATCAAGAAACTGAAGAACTTTGAAGGCGAAGAGTGCCGTGTGATGACGGAGCGAGTCCAGCAGCTCCTCGATGCGGTTGCAGCACAAAACGCGGCAGGCGGCCGCGCAGACGCGCTGCAGCAGCCGAACAACGACTTACCCCCTCGCCGAGATCAAGGCGCGACCTCCCGGACACCGACTGGCGGAGTCCGCGGAAGGAAAGAAAAGGAGCCGGCTGCTAGTCACAGCC
The DNA here is from genome assembly GCA_021437245.1 of Aegilops speltoides. Taxonomy (NCBI): domain Eukaryota; kingdom Viridiplantae; phylum Streptophyta; class Magnoliopsida; order Poales; family Poaceae; genus Aegilops; species Aegilops speltoides. The sequence continues at coordinate 409,886,228 of CM038142.1, forward strand.
GGACTCGCATCACCATCGAGCGCGACCAAGGCGGCTGCCCGGAGCGATGGAGCGGCGAGATGATTATCTGCCTCCCCGCCCGAAGAGCGGCGAGTTTCTCCGCCGCTGTTGAGCATCCGACTCTCGGAGGTCGCCTTAGCCGCCGAGAGAGTCGGAGAAGAATGATGCCGCCACGGATCGACCGACTCCACAGATCCTGGCGTTAGAAGAAGAAGCGAGTTGAGGTCCGCCTTGCCGGCCCCGCATCGAGCGAGCCCTTCCCCAAAGGGTTCACGCTCCCCGAGATCGCCCAAGTACACGGCTCGAAGTGAAGCGGGAGGATTGGCTGATAGACTACTCCACAGCCGTCAACATAATAGCGGCAACAAGCGAAGTCGCCGTGAAGTATGTTCCTCTCATGCTCGGGGCACGGCCGGACATGGCTGAACAACGAAGCCCCGACATCAATAGCTGGGTCGACTTTACGAAGCCTTCATTCGCAACTTCACCAAAGACGCATAAGCGACCTCCCAAGCCGCGCTAGCTCTCCTTGTGCGTGCAAGGCCACGAAGAATCAACACGCGACTACCTCCGCGATGGGGCGAACCGAAACTCCTGCGAGGGCGCTGCGAGGTGCGAGCCATCGAGTACTTCACGGCTGGGTGCCGAGAGGGCACCTCCTCAAGCACAAGCTCCTCTGCGGCGAGGCGAAACCCTCGACGAGCTGCTAGTCATAGCGAGACAAATGCCACGACCGACTCTTCTATGAAGGCGGAGATCCAAGTCAACGCTGGTGGCAAAGTGATTCCCAGAGCTCCCAGAACCACGGTGGAGACACCGCGGCGGCAATGAGCAGAAGAAAACAAGCACAGGCCCCTCGGCCGACTTCCAGCAATCGGCGGTCGCAGCAGATGAAGATCAAGCAACGGAGGGCAGCCTCCGACCAAGCGGCGGCGGCAAGTCCAATTGGTTGCGGCTTTCTCCTATGAGCGAGACTCTTGATGGTCCTTGCAAGTTCCACAATGGCCTTGAAGCCGTCAAACCACACCACCGAGAAAGTGCCAGCAGCTCGCCGGATCGCCAAGGAGACGGCCTTGCCCTCCGCCGCCCTCTGACGGCCGCCGCCTCGCCGCCGCCCAGCAGCCGGCTCGGCTCGTCAGCCATGATCCAAAACGAGTTCCGGAAAACCACGGAACCTATGTAGTGTTCACCTAAACATGGCAGATGACCGGCGCAGAAGCGGCGCCAACAACAGCAAGAAGTCAGCGCAGTAACAAGCGATGCCCCGAGTTCATGCATTGGTCGAGAAGCCTATCACCGAGTCGGCGGATCATCAAAAGTGATGCCGAGTCCGGGCTCTCGCCCTGGTCCTAAGCGCGACCTTAGCCTTGATAGGCGGGCCGCCCGTTTCTCGCGGGTCCCGATAGATGGAGGCAGCGGCATAAACATCTATACAAGGACACAATGGAGCTTCGGAATCGGCGAAGGTAGCTGCGAGCAACCGCCTGATATTCCATGGAATTGTACCCGGCCTCTCCTGCTCACCAATCGGCAAGATTCTGATAGACGTCCTCTTCGGAGACGAAGATCACTTCCGCCGAGAGCCAGTCTGGTTCGAGGTGGTAGACTTGGAGAGCCCGTACCACGCCTTGCTTGGTCGGCCTGCCTTGGCCAAGTTCATGGCGGTTCCCCACGACGCTTACCTCAAGATGAAGATGCCGAGTTCCAAGGGGATCCTGACCATTGCCGGTGACTACAAGAAGTCGTCCGCCTGTGCAGCCGAGAGCAGTCGGTTGGCCGAGTCTTTGGTGATCACACCCGAGAAGCGGCTCCTTGACCGTGTCGTAGCGATGGCCGGGAAGCGGCCGGAGATGTCGCCTGACCCCAGGGAGTCGGAAGCAGAAGGATCATTCAAGCTGGCTAAAGAAACCAAGAAGATACCCTTGGACCCGGAGCACCCAGAGAAGTACGCTGTCATAGGCACAGGCCTTGACAGCAAATAGAAAAGCGAGCTCGTCGATTTCCTCCGTGAGAATCGGGACATCTTTGCATGGTCCCCAAGGACATGCGGGTGTACCGCGGAATTCGCCGAGCACAAGCTACGTCGGGCGGATGTGAAGCCCGTCAGGCAGCCCTTGCGCCGCCTGTCAGAAGAAAAGAGAAGAGTTGTGGGAGAAGAGATAGCCCGGCTCCTGGCAGCCGGATTCATCATGGAAGTGTTTTTTCCGGAGTGGTTAGCAAACCCGGTACTGGTATTGAAGAAAAACAAGCAGTGGCGGATGTGCATCGACTACACCAGCCTCAATAAAGCCTGCCCGAAGGACCCGTTCGCTCTGTCAAGGATCGATCAGGTGATAGACTCCTGGCGAATGCGAGCTGTTGAGTTTCTAGGCGCATACTCGGGATATCACCGGATCAAGCTAAATCCAGCAGACGATGAAGACCGCATTCATCACGCCATTGAGCCTACGCTGCGACAATGACGTTCGGCGAGGAATGCGGCGCCACCTTTCAGCGTTGCATGCAGAAGTGCCTCCTCAAGCAACTTCGGCGTAAACGCCCACATTTATGTGGATGATGTGGTAGTGAAGACGGAAGCGTGGGGCGCTCTTTGGAAGACCTCAAAGAGACCTTTGAAAATCTGCGCCGATTCAGATCAAGCTCAATCCCGAAGTGCGTGTTGGTCCTAGCCGGCCAGCTCCTCGGCTTTTAGTCTCGAGCGCGCATAGAGTGCAACCCGTGAAGATCAAGGCCATTGAGAGAATGGAGGTACCCAGCCGGCTGCTGGATGTGCGAAGTTCACCGGCTGCTGGCATCAATCGGTGATTCATCGATCGGTTTGGGTGAAAGCTACGCCTTTGTATCAAGCGATGAAGAAGACCACCTTTTTGAGTGGAACCACAAAGGCGGATGAGGCATTTCTCCAGCTGAAGAAGATCTTGGCGACCTGTGTTGGCGGCTCCGACTCCCAAGGAGCCCATGCTCTTGTACATCGCCGCCACCGGCCGGGTAGTTATACGATTATTGTAGTCGGCGCAAGGAGGAAGGCAAAAGCGCTTCCGGTCCGAGACCGGTGTATTACTGGCGAGTCTTGTCGACCTCCAGCGAACTACCCTCACTACGGAAGATGTGCTTTCTGGCGTGCATTTTGCCGCCAAGAAGCTGAAGCACAACTTTCAAGAGCATCCAATCATGGTGGTTTGCACCTCTCCGCTCGCCGAGATCATCGGAAGCCGAGACGCCTCGGTCAGTGGCCAAGTGGGCTATCGATCTAGCTCCTTACACCATCTACTACCAACCTCGCACCGCCATCAAGTCGCCGGGCGCTGGCCGACTTCCTCATCGGTGGGCGAGACTCGATACGCCACCAGCCGACTCTACTCATTGGCGGCTGCACTTGACGGCTCCAAGATGCGCACCGGCCTCGGGCAGCGTCGTCCTCCACCTCCCCAAAGGCGACAAGCTCAAAGTCATCGCTGCAAATCCGCCGCCGCCTCCAACAACGTCGCCCGAATATGAGCGCTCATCCATGGACTCGGCTTGCCAAAGAGCTCGGCATTCGCGGATCCTGTGCTCTGGCGACTCGACTTGGTGGTTCAGCAATCATCCGCGGCGGGGCGCCAAAGACGCATAAACATGGCAAGCTCGCTTCACAGTGCGAAACTTCGGTGGATACTTGAGGGTGCGAATTCCTTCACATACCGAGAAGCGACAACGATCAGCGAGCGCCTTGGCACGAGTCGGCTCGCTGTAGCGATACCTTCTGTGTCGCCCTTGCGCCTCCTCAAGCCGTCTATCAAGCCTTCACGAGAATCCGACTCCATCTTCGTGCGGCTCCGCTAGAATAGTCGGATCCGACTCAAAACCCGACAAGTGACCTCAAAAAGCCACGATCGGCCGGGGACTGCGCTAGTCGGCCGGGACTTGAGCTCGGCAGGGAATCGCCCGGTCGGCTCGGGGACTTCAAGCCCGCCGGGACCGCGCCGGTCGGAAGCTGCCCTGGTCGGCGAAGATTCCCTCGATCCAGCAAGCGGCGGCGGACTCAACCCGCCGCCTCCAGCCAGTCACCCTTGTCCAAGTCGGCTGTGGTAGCGATTGAAGAGATAGAAGCACCTTCATGGCGCAACCCATCCTCAAGTTCCTAGTAAACAAGGAGTTACCAGCAGATGAGACCACAGGTGCGGCAAGTACAACGCCGAGCAGCAGCCTACACCATAGTCAGCGAGAGAGCTAGTCAGCGCGGTGTCCTTTGGTGTCCACCGGCGAAGCAAGGCCAGCGATCCTCGAGACATCCATCAGGGCGAGTGCGGCCACCATGCGGCTTCAAGGGCGCTCGTGGCCAAAGCCTTTCGGCACGGTTTCTTTTGGCCGACCGCCCTGGAAGAAGCTAAAGAACTAGTCAAGAAATGCAAGGGGTGCCAGGTGTTCCGCTCCAAGCCCCTTGACGTAAACCGTCTTTGAAGACAATCCCCATTGCTGGCCCTTCGCGGTTTGGGGCACGGACATGGTGGGACCATTCAAGGCGGCCCGGCGGCCTAACTCATTTGCTTGTCGCGGTGGACAAGTTCACCAAGTGGGTAGAAGCAAAGCCCATCAAGAAATTAGCGGGCCCACAGCGGTGACCTTCATTGCCGACATCACGGTGCGGTATGGCATACCGCACAGATATTATCGAACAGCGGCACCAACCGCCAAAGGCGCTACAGCTCGTTCGCTGACGCAGGCATCCGACTAGACTTAGCGTCCGTTGCCCATCCACGATCAAATGGCGAGGTGGAGCGAACCAGCGGCATCATCTGTCGGCATCAAGCCTCGATTGGTCGAACCACTCGGCGCTTCGGCCGCTGATCAAGGTCGAAGAGCTGCTGCCGTCCTCTGGAGCCTGCGCACAACCCCAAACAAGTCAACGGCTTCACGCCGTTCTTCCTCGTCTACGGTGCGAAGCCGTCATCAGCGGACATCTGATTCGACTCTCCGCGAGTCTCCATGTACATGAAGAGGAGGCTGAGGAAGCACGCCAAAACAGCGTCGTCTCTGCTGAAGAGGGCCATTGTTGGCACTCGGTCGGTTCGGCATCTACCAGCAGAGTCTGCGCCGATACTACAACCGCAAGGTCAAGCCAAGATCATTCTAAGAGGGCGACCTTGTGCTCCGGCTGATTCAGAGAACAGTCGGCCAGCACAAGTTGTCGGCGCCTTGGGAAGGTCCCTTCATCATCAGCAAGGTAAAGAAACAGAGCGCCCGTGGAACGCAAATCTTCTGCGACGATTTTATAGTTGATGCAGTATGTATCACGCTACCCTCTTTTGTATTAAAGTACTAAGACCTTAGGCCCCCCGGGACGAGCTCGGGGACTGCCTTTTTTGGTTATCTGTATGATATGGATTGCGCTTCCGAATGTGCTTTTCCCTTTTATCACACTATCTGGCACCTGGTCCGACTAGTCGGCCCGGGGACTCGCCGTCTTGCGCTATGAAATGCTCCCTGAAGTCAGACAAGTAATGTGCCGCGCTCAAAGCCGTTTCTGCCGAAGCAGCCTTCATGAAGCGGCCGGCGATAGCGGGGATGGGGAAAAACGGCGCACACATGAAAAACGACTAAGGACTTAAAAGCCTCGCATACCCCAAGCGGCTGCCGGCCTCCCTTACCGAGCCGACCTCGCGAGCAGTCGGCTCGCAGTCTCAATTTTCATCAAGGATAGCCGACTCTCGATAGTTGGCCTGTCGGTTTCTAGCCAACTTGCTTAGATATTCTAAACGACTAAGTACTTGCCTCCCTAAAGTAGCTAAGCACTCGACCGGCGGCGATCCATGAGCGGCTGCCCGATCGGCAAGCGACAAGCCCGAAGGAAGGCGGCAAAGGAAAAAGTCTAAGGAACAAAAGCAAGGAAAGGCAGAAATTAGATAAGTATTTACATAAGGCCCTTGGCCGAATACACCCCGCTGGTGGAATTGTTCGTAACTGACAAGTTTTTTCAAGAACAAAAGAGACAGGTAAAACTAAAGCACTCTAGGGGGTGGCCTCCGGAGCCGGAGGGTCGGAGGTGACGGCGGCGTCGGATGCCGGGGCAGTCGGTTGGGCGATCTCAGCTTGGCCGCCTCCGGCGACGGTCGCTTTATCCTTGTGCGGCTCGTTGCTGGAGGTGCGATCGGGCTGAGGCTGACCGCCTGCCTCGTCCTCTGGCGCCTCCTCCTCCTCGCTTCTGTCCTCCGACTCGTCCTCCTCCTCAGCGCTGGAGCCGATCACCTCCGCCAAGTCGTCCTCGTACTCGGGTGCATCCGAACCACTCGGCGGCACCTCCTCGCCTTTCGTCCGCTCGGGCACAAAGACACTGGTGTCCGTGTACTCGGCGATGGCCGCCGCACGCTCGACAAGGGCGCCTTCCACGGCCTCCAGCTCAGCCTGGGCCTCTGACCGGAACGCGGCCAGACGGTCCAGGTCCAGCCCTGGATACCACCCTTTCACGAACTCCAAGGCTCGGCATGCTCCGGCCCAAGCCGAAGAGCCCCTCCAAGCCTCAAAGCGACCGGCGCCGACCTCTAGCCAGTCGGCCGTCCGGCTGGCGGTGCGCAGAGTCGGCACCTCCGGCCACAGGCGGCAACCACTTGGCGCCCGGCGTTGAAGACGGCGCAGCGAGCGATGAGCGGGGCGGCGAACCCGATGCTCGAAGCTGCTCGTCGATGGTTTGAGGCGTTGGCGGCAATCCGCCGCCCTCGCCCTCCGCTCCTCCGAGCGCCTCGATGGCGGAGGGGCGGCTTGCAGTGGCGGGAAAGAAGTCTGCCAAGACAAGAAAATAAAACGATCAAAAAAATCAGAAATCAGCCCGACCACGGGCGGAAGACCAAGAAGAGAAAAAAAGTTACCGTCGGCGATGTCCTCGAGCTCGTGGTAGCGGAGGTCGACATCGCCTCCCGGTCGGTCGAGCGGGCCTTTCGACCTCAAACTTCGGCTATGAGGCATCCTCCAGCGACTTGGCGTCTTCTGCGCCTTCCGGAGCAGATCTTTACGCTTTCGGCCAGCTGCGTCGCCCAGAGGTCGCGCTCTTAGACGAGCTTATCGCCTCCTCCTCCTTGCGCGGCGGCGGTGTTAGCCTCGCCCAGCTGCTCCTGGAGGGTTGCGTTGGCGCCCGAAGTTCGAAGGAAAAAGACAAGAACGTCATCAAGGAAGGTCGCCGGGGAGATCCGGCCCGACTGCTCAGCAGTCGGCCTGAATCTCGGGGACTACAGCCCCCGGGCGCACCAGCGCGCCCCCGCGGAGAAGAAGGAGGATAGATCGCCGGGGAGATCCGGCCCGACTTTTCAGCAGTCGGCCCGAATCTCGGGGACTACAGCCCGCGGGTGCGCCTGCGCGCCCCCGCGAAGAAGAAAGAATCAGCTCACCTCGGCTTTCCGTCAGATCGGCGTTCCGCTTCCTCAGCTCTTTAACATTGCGGTTGAAGGCAGTGGCGCGGAGATTGTGGTATTCCTGCAAAGCCGGCAAAGCAAAGTTAGCCTTCGGAGCTCACTAGAAGGAGTTCGAGTCGCACCTTTCAGCCGACCCGAACTCGGGGACTACACCCGTGGAGTGCGCGCGCCCCACGGAAAAAGATAGAAACTAAAAAGGAAAAACGAAACATACCGGACGGAGTCCGCAGGGCGAATCGCTTTGGTGTAGAGTTGGGCGTCGCCCTCTTTGCGCGCTTCGGCTGGGCGTCGAAGGGCCTGGTTGACGGGCGGTGCCGCTTCAGCGCATCCAGCCGGTCGGCGCGGCACTTGAGGCCTCGGCGTCCAGGTTCGCCGAGCTTGTGGCGCCGGTCTCCCGATCTCGCGGCGCAGAGCTCGTCCTCTCAAGACGGCGGCGTGCCGCTGGCGACTGAAGAAGCGATTGCGCATCAGCGTCGTCGCGATCGGAGGATCTGCGGGTCCACGGCTGCTTGCCATCTTGACCTCGAAAGCGGAGGCGGCGGGCGGTGCGTGAGTATCTGAGCGGAGAGCGTCGCCGCCCTCCTCCGCGAAGGTTCGCGCGCCGACCTCCCGGTCTGCCCGTGAACTTGGGGCGGCGGCGGCGGCAGCGGGGACAGGCATCGCCCGATCGGCGGCGCGCGACCTCCTCGGCATGCCGCCGCCCGCGCCGCGATCTCGGCCTCCTCCAGGCGTCGCTGGGCGTTGGCGGCCGCCTTCTCGGCCTCCGCATTTTCCAGGCGGTCGGCCTCCTCCTCCTCGCGCTTCTCTCGCGCGTTCCGTGCCGTCGCCTCCCGAAGGTCGGCGGAGGGATCAATCCACCGTGTGTTGGCAGACGTCTCCACCGACCCCATGACGGAGGGGACGGCGGCTCTCTCAAGGGAGAGGGGAGCTCTGGGGAAGATTGGAGGGAGAATCAGGAAAGACTCAAATGAGATCCAACAAAGAAATGACAGAGTAAGAAGACTCACGAGGAAACTAGCGGTGGCCTCCTCACTTCCTTCCGGAAGCGGTTGGCCTTCGCGGCCGCCTCCTCCTGCTTGAGTGGCGGCGCTCCTTGAACTTCTTCGACTTGCCGCCGGGCACACTCGGACCGGCGTGACGCCTCTTCGCGCCGGCTTGGCTGGAGGAGCCGGCTTTCGGCTGGCGGCGCGGGACGACTTCCGTGTCGACGTCGTCCTCGGGCCAGTCGGCGAAGGTCGCCGACGGCTTAAGGCCACCCTCTGCCCCCTCTCCACCGCCTTCGACGTCGGCCTCCAGCGCCGCGGCCCCCAAGTCGGGGTCGTCGACGTCGCTGGCCTCGCGATCTGGGACGTAGTCGCGAGGCTCTCTTGTGGCGCCAGCTGCGGTCGCCGTGAGAGGGTTCTCCTCAGAAGATGCCAACAAAGATCAGAGCTCGAGGTCAGACGCAACTAAGATCGAGCTGCAGACGAATGCGACTTACTATTGGAGGGGGGTTGTCGCGCGAGTACGGCTCCTTGCCGAACTGCCACTCCTCCGTGAACCCGCAGTGGGCGATGTGGTTCACCAAGTTCGCCACCTCCCCACGCGGCATGTCCCTAGTGCATAGACGGCTCGGATCGTGGCGGCCGCTCATCTGGCAGATGAGGTGAGGCCGGCCTTGGAGTGGAAGAACCCGGCGCGCCACGTGGCCAGAAGATCGGAGGCGACGAGCCCCTCCGACTGCAGCATGACTCGGAGCCACGCCACGGCGCCGTTTTCGGAGGTCGAAAGTGACTTGGACCGATGGGACCAACTGGCCAGCCCGCCAGTCAGCGGCTCGGGGTCGAAAGGCGGCAGATTGACCCAGTCGCCGTCTGTGGAGATGTTCTTCACGTAGAAGTAGGACTTCTGCCACATCTTCACCGACTTCACCAGCGGAATGGGCGGAAAAGGATTGTCGGCCGTCGAGCGCCGCACCGCGATGTAGGTGCCGCACTGAGCCGGCGTGCCGGCGGCCTGACTGCCGAGTTTTGCAGAGAAGAACTCCCCCCACAGCTCGAGGTGGGGAGAACGCCGATGTAGCCGCCGCCTGATGTGGCGAACGCGGAGAAGCACCACGCGTTGGGGGTGAGTGGTGCGGTGCAGCTTGTGGAATTCGAGCAGCGGAAGAATCCGCTCGCGGAATCCCCATCGCGCATAAGATGCGGCGGAAGATAACCCTTCGCCATCCGCCGGCCGCTGGTCGGATCTCCCGCCGCGCGGGACGGGCGTGCACCAGTCCATGGCTGGTGGAGGCGAAGTCGGCGAAGAACTCGATGTCCTCCGCCTCCCGTTCGAGCCATCCCACTCGCCGGGAGCCGGCGAAGCGGCGGAAAAAGAACTCATCGCCCGGCGAGGAAAAACGCCTTGGCTCGCGGCGGAGAAGAATGCCGTGGTTGGCGAAGAAGAGAAAGCGGGAAGCGGGGAGAGAGTGCGCGTGCGGTGCCGCCCGCTCCTCCCCGCCTACTTATGGCCCCGGCGGGCTGAAAGCCGAGGCGGCGTGGGGATTAACTGCGCGCGCGCCCCCCGCCGCCCACGATTAACCCCACGGTTTCTGGCAGCGATAACGGCGTGAGATGCCAACGCCCTCGGCCTGGCGGATCGCTCGGGAGCGGCGCGGTTGTCACATCCCTAGTTACGGTATGACCTAGACTAGCTAGTCATTTGTGCATCATGTTTAAATTTCATTTAAATGTGAAATGAGGATTGGTGAAACCCTCAGAATCATTTTTGAAATGACCCAAATAAAAATTTCTCCAAAAGGGTCCAAGAAAATGCTCATGTTGCACTCTGAAAATATTGGACAGAGATAAAAATCAAACCAATATTTTTAGGAGCTCATAAGTATTTATTTTGGGCATTTGGATTAATCCAGTAATTATTTTGCCTTGGATATATAAATGTTATATATATAATATATGTCCAAAAATTATGTCATTTATTAAGGAGCTCTGGAATAATATAACTAGCTCCTGCAAAATTTGGCATAAGTAAATTAAATGATTTAGTATTTTAAACTAAATCAAAACAAATTCTGAAAAAAAAAGCAGAAAACAGAAATAAAAGGAGACTTACAGGCGCCTAGCTCTGTCTTGGCCCAGCCTTTGTCTTGGCCAGCCAGCCCAGCCAGCCAGCCCAGCCACCCCAGCCCCCCTCCTCTGTCGTCTTCCTTCCCAGCGGGAGCAGGCAGGCGTGTGCCCATGGGCAGCCTGCCGCGCGTCTGCCACCTCTGGTCGCTTTGCACCTTCCCCCGCCACGTCGATGCAGCGGTTACATCTTGGTGTCTTGTCTGGATCGAGCCCTCCTTCTTTCCTCCCTCTCCCTCTCTGCCGCTCTCTTTCTGGGCTTGAGAATCGCCGGCGCCGCCCTTCCTGTTGTTGCGCTCCCGCCGTCTCCTCGCTCCTCGGCGCACCAGGAGCTCCGCCTCCTCGCTCAAGCCTCTCCACCGAGCCACGCATAGCGGAGCGCCTGTGGAGCCGTCGTCGCCTTCGTCTTCCTCCTCGGACGCCGCCGACCGCCGACTCCGATTCGCCGTCTTCGGCGCCTCCTCGAGCCCATTGGCCTCCTCAGCAACTCCACGGTGAGCTCCGCCACCGTTCCCCTCTCTCCGCGCAGCCCGCCCGCCGTAGCCTTCTCCCCCCACGGCCGTAGCACCTCGCCGCCGTCCTTGTCGCCGCCGTCGTGCTGAGTTGCGGTAGCTCACGCCCGAGCACGCCAGCGTGCTCGGTTGCCTCCGGCAAGCCAACGCGCGCCGCCGCCCTGCCGTGCACCACAGCTCTGCTGCCTTTTGGCGAACTCCGGCGCCGCCGCAAGCTTCGCTTCGTGCGACACCCACCTCCCGTGTCCAACCACTCCGCTGCTTGGATCGGCGAGCTCCCAGCTCTACGTAGCACTTCTCCACCGTCGATTTGGTCGCGGAGGACCAAATCGAGAGCCCTCCGCCGCGTCGGCCTCGCCCGGCGTCAGTCGCCCGGCGGGTTTGACCCCTGTGACCGGGGTTTGACCACCTGTGTCAGCGGCGTGGGGCCAGGCCCTGCTAATTTTAGTTAGATTTTAATTAAACCTAACTAGCGCCGTCTTGACATGTGGGCCGGGGCCTTAACTAAGTTAGATTAGGATTAGATTAGTGCTAATTAATTTAAGTTAGTTAGTTATACACGACATATGGGTCCCCTGGTCAGGTTTGACCTGGACCTGGCCGTTGACCGCTGACGTCACGGCGGCGTCGGTGGCGATATTATTCATTTTACGGATTTAAATTAATCGGAAATTCGAGAAAATGATTTAAACTTCAAAAATTCATAGAAATTCAACCGTAGCTCAGATTGAAATAATTTATATATGAAAAATTATCAGAAAAATGCAATCTTTCCATCTGTACTAGTTTCATGCATGACAAACCAACTTATACATGCTGAATATGAGGAAACACATTATGGCATATTAAGAGACTTAAATTAGAATTGCATTTGAGCTTAGGGTTCAAATGGACTTCAAACCAAATGAATACTAGTTGCATTAGCTCAAACAGCATCACATCTTCATGCCATGTTCATGCATCATATTGTTGCATATGCTTGTGTATTGATTGTTGGAACCGTTCCTTCTCGATAGGTCTTGCTCCGGAGACCGTTCAAGAGTACTGTCTATGAAGCGATTGCCTCCTTGTTGATCTACCGGGCAAGCAAACCCCTTGTTCATTCGATACAATCCTACTCTCTCGCTCCTGCTCTCGGATATTGCATTAGGACAACAACGATTCATACGCTACTTTGTCTTTGCGGTAGTTGAACCCATTCCTCTGCATGACTGTCATTGCCACGATAAATAGTTAAAACCCACTAGCATGTGTAGGAGTTGATTGAGCCATGTTGTGTTCCTACCATGCTATACTGCTATTGCTTAGAGTTGTGTCAGTCGGTTCATTGGGAATGAATTGGAGTGCGATTCTATGTTACGATCTTTGAGAGTGAAGTGTGTGAACACGATTTGGTAAAGGTAGCGGTGAGAGGCCATGTAGGAGTACATGGTGGGTTGTCTCATTGGAACCGTCCTTAAGCCTTGAGTTCTATGTATGTTGTCCAATGACTCGATACTACCACACATTGGGCTCAGGCGCTCAAGCCCTCTCGACTTATTAACCAACTTGATCTCTGTCCGGGAGTCGCAACTAGTTTCGGTGTTTGTAGGTAGTGCTATTTTTCTACCAAGTGGCACCCGGCGAGGTGGGCTTAGGACAGACTAAACACAGGTGGCACGGTGTACCAAGTGGCACCGGATGGTGGGCTTGGGAACCCTGCTCACATCGTTTGGGGCCGTGGCGACACCCGGCGGATCTCCTTGCGGATGAAACCGAATAGGCGATAAACACTGGGCTAGAGTCTTGTGTGGTTAGTCGGTCGTGGCCGACACCCTCGCCGAGCTTCCGCTTGAAGGTTGCGAGATACATAGCGTGTACATGGCGGTAAGTGGCGAGGCGTGTGTGAAGAAGTACACCCTGCGGGGTTAACATGATCTATTGAATAGCGGGTCATGGATATGGACTTCTTGGATGCTTACATGGTACATAGATAACTTGAAGTGGATACAATAAAATGCTCAAGAAAAGTGTGAGTACTATGGATGGCCTTCTCGTTGGGAGGCGGGGATGAATCCATAGTAGTGTATTGTGTGGTGATTAGTGGACTCGTGTGCATCATATCACCTCAAAGAAGTTCAGGTAGTCGTAGAACAGGATAGCCACGAGTCAAAGCTGGCTTCTGCAACTAAACCCACATTACCCTCTTGATACAAATGCATGTATGATAGGATCGATGTAAGTCTTCTGAGTACCTTTGTACTCATGGTGCTTTATTTATGTTTTTGCAGCGGAGACTTGGTCTTACTAGTGTTCTCGTGGACTTGACGAGTAGCTTGTACCTCAGCTCGATCTTGATCGGATGTTGTAGATAGTCAGGCTCTTGACCTTTTTCATTTGTAGATGTCTGTACCCGGACATGTAATGCTTCGCTTGTTGCTTGTATGCTCTGTATGATGGGTCTTGTGACCCTGTTTGCAATAAATGCTATGATGGCTCTTGAGCCTTTATCTATATGAGTTGTTGAGTTATCTTTGTGATGCCATGTTGTACAGCACATACTTGCATGTTATCGTCGTGTAATGTGTATTGCTATGTGTGGGATCGACTATCTAGTTGTTTATTCTTAGTAGCCTTTCTTACGGAAATGTCTCCTAGTGCTTCCTTTGAGCCATGGTAGCTTGCTACTACTCCGGATCACTTAGGCTGGCGGCATGTGTCCTTCTTCGTTCTGTATACATCCCGGGAAATGTCACGCGATGAATACGAGTCTGTTAGCCGCTTCTGCCAGTTCACGAGTCTGTTAGCCCAGTGCTACTGACTGGATTCACTTTCGATGATGACCGACACGTTCGTTCTTTGGGTCATGTATGCTGTTCACGTAAGTTAGTGCCACTTTGGGTTTCACGACTAGCCATGTCAGCCGGGCTCCTTATCATATGGATGCTAGCGACACTATCATATCGTGTGCTAAAAAGCATAAGCGGTCCCGGGCAAAGGTAAGGCGACACCGTGGGGATACCGTGCGTGAGGCGCAAAGTGATATGAAGTGTTACATGCTAGATCGATGTGGCATTGAGTCGAGGTCTGACATCTTTGGTATCGAGCTTTGTTGCTGTAGGATTACCAAGCCAAACTGGTCGAAGTTGAGTCTAGAAATTCTTTAGTTATGTAAGGGAATTGATTGTGGGAAGGAACGTAAGGCTCTTTTTACTCCTTATACCTCATGGCCTTCTGATCTGAGTCATCCTATCTTTCCTGCGGGGTTAAGGAACTAGGCTATCTCTTCCGTCTATTAGGATCACGTGTTACTACTCCGTAGTCCCTTAGGATTGGTTGATCGAGTCATATTCGGTTTTGAGTACTTCGGTGTAGTCTGTTTAGTATGATCTCGAGAACCTTCAATGATGATGTTGAGTATGTTACTACCCCATTTTAGTAGGATGTCTCATTACGAGCATTTCTTGCCGTTATCTTGCGGAATTGCCCTAGGAGTTCGAGAGTTACTAATTTCCTTGTCCTACATTCTATAGCCTATAGTTGATCTTGATTCCGTCCTTGGTTTCGTTTCTCGGGATGTCATCAAGTAAGCGAAGTTCATTGCTCGTAGCGAACCACGGAGATGGTAGGGATGAGGATCCTCCCGACCAGTCCTCGTTGTGAGTTCATGTTAGAGATGGAAGAAACAAGCGTGAGTCTAACGCTTGTTGCGCGTGTCGAGAGACACACACACATCAGTTCAAAGGATGCTGTGACCATTCATGACTTCATCCGCTTGCACCCACCCACCTTTCATCATTCCATTGAGCCACTCGATCACGGATGGTAGCTCCGTAGTATCACACACAAGCTCCGTTCTGCGACGTGGCTGAAGATGACAAGGTCACCTATGCCACATACCACGGAAGGTCTGCTAGTCTTTGGTGGCAGAACTATGAGGCTATGCTTCCGCTGGCGATTCCTACTTGGAGGATTTCTTGAGGCTTTTCATGAGCATCACATTCCTCGGGCCCTCATCGATCGCAAAGAGAAGAGTTACGTAGTTTCACCCGAGTAAGATGGCTGTTGATGCTTCTGCGAGAGTTTGAGAACCTCGCCCGTTATGCCCACGAAGAGGTGTCCACGGACGCCAAAAGCGAGCTAGGTTCGGAAGGTCTCAACCCCAAGTTGCGTCGTGATCTCCACCTACATCATTGTGATACATTCCAAGCTCTTGTGAACAAGGCCATCAATGCGAGACAGCTCAGCTCACTTACGAGGAGTCTCGTAAGCACACCGTGATTTGGGATCTTCTTCGGTTCGGTTCTCGAAGCGCGGATTTGGGTTCGAACTCCGCTCTTCCTCCGGATATTCACCAAGGCCATCTCATGTGGTGCCTCCCCAGCTCGATCGTATGTTCCACCCAGGCCTCTTGGTAGACCGCTTGTCGGTCTTGGGTCCGCATCCAACCGAGGACTTGCTTCACATGCGGGAAGCGAGGACACTATACTGCGTGTTGCTCTCGGACTAGTTATGCTCCACCCCAGCCGAGAAGGCTGTTGGCTGTGTTAAGCCATCACGCAAGATGATCAATGTCAAGTCAGCTCCCACTGAACGTGGACGTGTGCATCACGTCTCAGCTAAAGACGCTCATGATGATCCAGATGTCGTTCTTGGTACACTCCTTGTCAATTGTCACCCAGCGCCGGTTACATTCGATCTTGGGCGTCTCACTCCTTCATTTTAAAGCTATGCTAACTTGCACAACATGTCATTTTGTGATATGCCCTCTCCACTAGTCATTCAAACTCCTGGATCCAAATGGCAAACTTCTAGTGTAAGCCATGGTAACGAAATCCTTGTTGACAGACTTGTATTCCTTGCATCACTTATAGCCCTCAAGTCTCAGATATTAACATCATCTTGGGTATGGGTGGATGACAGCTCATTATGCCAAGATTGATTGTTACACAGTCGTTCAGCTTACACACCCATCGGCAAGATAGTCCTTTGTCTCCACGAGTTGCAAAGCGCCAACTCTATTCTCTTAATGCCAGCCCTCTTCCGGACCTTGAAGATATCCCGATAGTTCGTGACTTTTCGGATGTCTTTCGGAGGAACTGCCGGTGTTCCACAGCGGAGATGTAGAGTTAAGTCATAGATCTTATCCGAGGAACGCTCCAATTTCTAGGAGACCTTACAAGATGGCACCCTTAGAACTAGCGAGCTTAGAAACAACTTGATGAGTCCTTGCAAAGGGTTTCATCCGTCCTAGTTCTTCTCCTTGGGCTTGCCCGTCCTCTTCGTCAAGAAGAAGGATGATGCGGACGGATGGTTGTAGATTATCGTCCGTTAATTTGGTCACGATAAAGAACAAATATCCGCTCCCGGGATCAACGACACTGTATGATCAGCTCATTTGGATCCTCGATCTTCTCAAGATGGATTTGAGGTTAGGCTACCACCAAATCAAGATCGAAATGGGGACATTCCCAAGACAGCCTTTGTCACTCGTTATGGCGATCTGAGTACACCGTCATGTCCCGGTCTAACCAACGCTCAGCTACATTCTCCGCTTGATGAACTCAATCTTCATGGAGTACTTAGATAAGTTAAATCGTGGTTTACCTCGATGACATTCTTATTTACTCGAAGAGCGAACAAGAGCATGCGAACATCTTAGACTTGTGTTAGAAAAACTCGAGAGAGCATCGCCTTTATGCCAAGTTCTCCAAGTGTGAATTTTGGTTGCGAAGTGACCTACCTAGGCCACGTAATCTCGGTAAGGGCATTGCTGTCAATCCGAGAGAGTTAAGGCCGTTCTTGATTGGACTCCACGAAACCGTTAAACAAGTTAGGAGTTTCCTTGGTCTAGCCAGCTATTGTTGCCGCTTTGTTGAAAACTTCTCCAAAGTAGCCAAACCCCTCACGGAACTTCTCAAGAAAGATAAAAAGTTTGAGTGGTCCCCACGGTGTGAGTCAGATTTCGAGGCTGAAAAGGCGCTGACTTCTGCTCCCATACTTGTGCCACGGTTTCACTAAAGACTTTGTTATCTCTGCGGCGCCTCACAGCGGGGACTAGGTTGCATTCTTATGCAGGATCGTCATGTGATTGCCTATGCATCTCGGCAGTTGCATCCACATGAGGAGAATTATCCTACACATGATCTAGAGCTTGCGGTCGTAGTCTATGCACTCAAGACACAGCGACATTACCTCCTTAGTAAACGTTGCGAGATCTACACGATCACGAGTCTCAAGTATATCTTCACCCAACCAGATCTGAACCTTAGGCAAAGGCGTTGGTTGGAGTTGATCTCAGATTACGACTTAGGGATTACCTACACCCGAGCAAAGCTAATGTCATGGCTGATGCGCTAAGTCGTAAATCCTATTGCAACAATCTCATGTTGCGGCGAGGTCAACCACTTCTCCATGAGGAATTACGTAAGCTTAACCTTCACATTGCTCCTCACAGTTCCTTTCTACCTTGGTGGCGAAACCTGACCTTGAGGATCGGATTATCGCTGCTCAAAAGCAGACACAGGTGTTTCCGGATCAAGAGAAACATTAAGAAGGAAGTTGGTGGATGTTTCTCTATGGATGATCGTGGTGTTGTTTTCTTCGAGAATCGCTTGGTGGTTCCCAAGAATCAACATCTGCGACAATTGATTCTTAAGGAGGTGCATGAATCTCCTCTCACGATTCATCCCGGTAGTACTAAGATGTATCAGGACCTACGCCAGAGGTTCTAGTGGACTAGGATGAAGAGAGAAATCGCTGAGTTTATTGCTAAATGTGGCGTTTGTCGTCGCGTTAAGCGAGCATCAAAGACCTCTTGGCACCCTTCAGCCTTTAGCTATTCCTGAGTGGAAATGGGATAAAGTTGGTATGGACTTCATCACCGGCTTTCCCAGGACCAAGAAAGGGAATAACGCTATCTTCGTAGTCATTGATCGTCTTTCCAAAGTGGCTCACTTCCTACCTGTTCGAGAGAGTATCACTGCTAGTCAGCTCGCTGACTTATATATTTCTCGAATAGTATCACTTCATGGTGTTCCACTAGAGATCAATTCAGACCGTGGCGGTCTTTTCACTTCTCATTTAGGAGAGTTTCCAAACTGCCATGGGAACCCATCTTTCCTTGATGCCGCTTTCCACCCTCGATCGGTGGTCGGGTGGAGCAGGTCGACCAAATCTCGAAGACATGCTTAGAGCTTGCGTTATCTCATTCGGTATGGATTGGGAGAAATGTCTTCCTTCGCCGAGTTTGCTTATAACAATAGCTATCAATCCGGTCTCAAAAAGCTCCTTTTGAGATTCTCTATGGGCGAAGATGTCGAACACCTTTGAACTGGTGAAAACGGTGAAAGACAATTCTTTGGACGGACATGATCCGGGAGGCGAGAAGAGCAAGTTCGCATCATTCGTGAGAATTTGAAAACAGCCCGATCTCGTCAAAAGAGCCGATATGATCGTCATCATAAGGATATGACTTATGAAGTTGGCGACAAAGCTTACCTTGGGTTACTCCTTTGAAGGGTACCCATCGTTTGATATCAAGGGCAAGTTGGCTCCTCGTTACATTGGTCCTTTTCGCATTCTCGCTAAGCGAGGAGAGGTTGCCTACCGATTGGAACTACCCCACATCTTTCTCGAGTTCATGATGTCTTCCCGTCTCTCAACTCGGCGTTGCTTCTCGGATCCTATCCGCGGAGTGGACCACAAGCGCTTGATCTCCAAGATAACCTCACATACCGAGAGTACCGGTTCGCATTCTTGATCAAGCGAGAGCGTGTCACTCGGCGTCATAACATCAAGTTTCTCAAGGTTCGATGGTCTCATCATTCGAGAGAGAAGCTACTTGGGGCGAGAAGATCGTCTTCATTGGAGTACCCCACCTTCTTTCCGTCGACCCCTGAATCTCGGGGCGAGATTCTTTCAAGTGAGGCGAGTTGTCACATCCTAGTTACGGTATGACCTAGACTAGCTAGTCATTTGTGCATCATGTTTAAATTTCATTTAAATTTGAAATGAGGATTTGTGAAACCCTCGAATCATTTTGAAATGACCCAGATAAAAATTTCTCCAAAAGGATCCAAGAAAATGCTCATGTTGCACTCTGAAAATATTGGACAGAGATAAAAATCAAACCAATATTTTTAGGAGCTCATAAGTATTTATTTTGGGCATTTGGATTAATCCGATAATTATTTTGCCTTGGATATATAAATGTTATATATATAATATATGTCCAAAAATTATGTCATTTATTAAGGAGCTCTGGAATAATATAACTAGCTCTGCAAAATTTGGCATAAGTAAATAAAATGATTTAGTATTTTAAACTAAATCAAAACAAATTCTGAAAACAAAAAGCAGAAAACAGAAATAAAAGGAGACTTACCTAGCGCCTAGCTCTGTCTTGGCCTGACCTTTGTGCTTGACTGGCCAGCCAGTAGCCCTTGCCCAGCCAGCCCAGCCCCCCTCCTCTGTCGTCTTCCTTCCCGGCGGGAGGGCAGGCGTGTGCCATGGCCCGCTCTGCACGCGCCCGCCACCTCTGTCGCTTTGCTGCTTCCCCGCCACGTCGATGCAGCGGTTAGATCTTGAGTGCCGTCTGATCGAGCCCTCCCCTTCTTTCCTCCTCTCCCTCTCTGCCGCTCTCTTTCTCTGGCCGAGAATCACCGGCCGCCGCCGCTCATTGTTGCAGCCTCCCCGTCTCCTCGCTCCTCTCGCGCACCCAGAGCTCCGCCTCCTCGCTCAAGCCTCTCCACCGAGCCACGCAAGCGGGGCGCCTGTGGAGCCGCCGTCGCCTTCGTCTTCCTCCTCGGGCGCCGCCGACCGCCGACTCCGATTCGCCGTCTTGGCGCCTCCTCGAGCCTTGGCACGCTCGGCAACTCCACGGTGAGCTCCGCCACCGTTTCCCTCTCTCGCGTAGCCGCCCGCCGCCGTAGCCTTCTCCCCACCACGGCCGTAGCACCTCGCCGCCGTCCTTGTCGCCGCCGTCGTGCTGGTTGCCATAGCTCACGCCCGAAACACGCCAGCGTGCTCGGCTGCCTCGAGCAAGCCAAGCGCCGCTGCCGCCGCCCTGCCGTGCACCACGGCTCTGCACTGGCGAACTCCGGCGCCGCCGCAGCTTCGCTTCCGCGAGCACCGACCTCCCGTGTCCAACCACTCGCACCATTGGATGCGGCAGCTCCCAGCACGCGTAGCACTTCTCCACCGTCGATTTGGTCGCGGGAGGACCAAATCCGAGCCCTCCAGCGCGTGGCCTCGCCCGGCGTCAGTCGCCGGCGGGTTTGACCCGTGACCGGGGTTTGACCACCTGTGTCAGCGGCGTGGGGCCAGGCCCTGCTAATTTTAGTTAGATTTTAATTAAACCTAACTAGCGGCGATCTTGACATGTGGGCGGGGCCTTAACTAAGTTAGATTAGGATTAGATTAGTGCTAATTAATTTAAGTTAGTTAGTTGACAACGACATATGGGTCCCCTTTGGTCAGGTTTGACCTGGACCTGGCCGTTGACCGCTGACGTCACGCTGACGTCAGGCTGACGTATTTATTCATTTTCTGGATTTAAATTAATCAGGAAATTCCAGAAAATGATTTAAACTTCAAAAATTCATAGAAATTCAACCGTAGCTCAGATTGAAATAATTTATATATGAAAAATTATCAGAAAAATGCAATCTTTCCATCTGTACTAGTTTCATGCATGACAAACCAACTTATACATGCTGAATATGAGGAAACACATTATGGCATATTAAGAGACTTAAATTAGAATTGCATTTGAGCTTAGGGTTCAAATGGACTTCAAGCCAAATGAATACTAGTTGCATTAGCTCAAACAGCATCACATCTTCATGCCATGTTCATGCATCATATTGTTGCATATGCTTGTGTATTGATTGTTGGAACCGTTCCTTCTCGATAGGTCTTGCTCCGGAGACCGTTCAAGAGTACCTGTCTATGAAGCAGTGCCTCCCTTGTTGATCTATCAGGCAAGCAAACCCCCTTGTTCATTCCGATACAATCCTACTCTCTCGCTCCTGCTCTCAGATATTGCATTAGGACAACAACGATTCATACGCTACTTTGTCTTTGCGGTAGTTGAACCCATTCCTCTGCATGACTGTCATTGCCACGATAAATAGTTAAAACCCACTAGCATGTGTAGGAGTTGATTGAGCCATGTTGTGTTCCTACCATGCTATACTGCTATTGCTTAGAGTTGTGTCAGTGCGGTTCATTGGGAATGAATTGGAGTGCAGATTCTATGTTACGATCTTTGAGAGTGAAGTGTGTGAACACGATTTGGTAAAGGTAGCGGTGAGAGGCCATGTAGGAGTACATGGTGGGTTGTCTCATTGGAACCGTCCTTAAGCCTTGAGTTCTATGTATGTTGTCCAATGACTCGATACTACCACACATTGGGCTCAGGCGCTCCAAGCCCTCTCGACTTATTAACCAACTTGATCTCTGTCCGGGAGTCGCAACTAGTTTACGGTGTTTGTAGGTAGTGCTATTTTTCTACCAAGTGGCACCGGCGAGGTGGGCTTAGGACAGACTAAACACAGTGGCACGGTGTACCAAGTGGCACCGGATGGTGGGCTTGGGAACCTGCTCACATCGTTTGGGGCCGTGGCGACACCCGGCGGATCTCCTTGCGGATGAAACCGAATAGGCGATAAACACTGGGCTAGAGTCTTGTGTGGTTAGTCGGTCGTGGCCGACACCCTCGCCGAGCTTCGCTTGAAGGTTGCGAGATACATGGCGTGTACATGGCGGTAAGTGGCGAGGCGTGTGTGAAGAAGTACACCCTGCGGGGTTAACATGATCTATTGAATAGCGGGTCGCGGATATGGACTTCTTGGATGCTTACATGGTACATAGATAACTTGAAGTGGATACAATAAAATGCTCAAGAAAAGTGTGAGTACTATGGATGGCCTTCTCGTGGGAGGCGGGGATGAATCCATAGTAGTGTATTGTGTGGTGATTAGTGGACTCGTGTGCATCATATCACCTCAAAGAAGTTCAGTAGTCGTAGAACAGGATAGCCACGAGTCAAAGCTGGCTTCTTGCAACTAAACCCCACATTACCCTCTTGATACAAATGCATGTATGATAGGATCGATGTAAGTCTTCTGAGTACCTTTGTACTCATGGTGCTTTATTTATGTTTTTGCAGCGGAGACTTGGTCTTACTAGTGTTCTCGTGGACTTGACGAGTAGCTTGTACCTCAGCTACGATCTTGATCGGATGTTGTAGATAGTCGAGGCTCTTGACCTTTTTCATTTGTAGATATACGTACCCGGACATGTAATGCTTCCGCTTGTTGCTTGTATGCTCTGTATGATGGGTCTGTGACCCTGTTTGCAATAAATGCTATGATGGCTCTTGAGCCTTTATCTATATGAGTTGTTGAGTTATCTTTGTGATGCCATGTTATACAGCACATACTTGCATGTTATGCGTCGTGTAATGTGTATTGCTATGTGTGGGATCGACTATCTAGTTGTTTATTCTTAGTAGCCTTTCTTACGGAAATGTCTCCTAGTGCTTCCTTTGAGCCATGGTAGCTTGCTACTGCTCCGGATCACTTAGGCTGGCGGCATGTGTCCTTCTTCGTTCACGTATACGTCCCTTGAAATGTCCGCGATGAATACCGAGTCTGTTAGCCGCTTCTGCCGGTTCACGAGTCTGTTAGCCCAGCGCTTCTGACACTGGATTCACTTTCGATGACCGACACGTTCGTTCTTTGGGTCATGTATGCTGTTCACTGTAAGTTAGTGCCACTTTGGGTTTCACGACTAGCCATGTCAGCCGGGCTCCTTATCATATGGATGCTAGCGACACTATCATATCGTGTGCCAAAAGCGCAAAGCGGTCCGGGCAAAGGTAAGGCGACACCGTGGGGATACCGTGCGTGAGGCGCAAAGTGATATGAAGTGTTACATGCTAGATCGATGTGGCATTGAGTCGGGGTCCTGACAGCGGTAGTGGCAGGCCCCACCTGACGGCCCGTCCCGTCACGCGCATGGGCAGGCAGACTATCGCCTCCACATGGCGCCGTGCGATAGGACCATCTGAATGATGGCGGGGCGTGTCGTCGCCGCCCGTTTCGCTTCGACTTGCGGCGGCGGCTCCTCATGGAGCCAGTCCGACTATGGCGAGCAGCCCAAAAGCGGCGAGTCTCGAGTCGGCGTTGGGAATATTGAAACTGCGAAGCCCCACAAAGGCGGCGCCGCTGGCTTCGCCCGACCGGGGACTCTTGTCGGAGTAATGGGCCGCGGGTAGGCCGACCGGGACCCAAGATCTTTAAGACATCGGGGCAAGCCCGCGCCCTCGGCCGCAGCGTCGGTGGCGACCTTCGAGGATCGCGAGTCGGTGGCGACCTTTGGAGGCGAATCCCCAAATGGCGACTCGAAGAAAGCCGACTCGAACTGCGACCTTTCGGGGGCCGACTATGAGAGTCGGCCGCGACCTTTCACGAACCGGCGCGAGTGCGGCCCGGCGTGGCCGTCCCCTCAAACCAGCGGGAGGTAGGCATAGCTCTTGTGAGCTGTACCACAGGAGATCTCCGGCGGCGCAGCCTTTGTTGCCATGCCTCCCTGACTTCAGCCACAGTCAAAAGCCTTTGTGCCTGCAACGGCGGCTGTCGGCTGAAGATCGTCGGGCCCCTGTCGATGAGAGAGAAGAAGATGGCGGAGAGCGAAGGCGGCCTGCGGTCGGCCTTCCAGTCGGCCGCCTCTCGGTCGAGGCCCCTAAGCTATAAACCAGATTGGGCGGGGAGTGGCGGCGGTGATCGCTGACGAGGCGGCGGCCTTGTTCCCACGACCCCATGGCGAACCTGCGTCATCGAGTGTTACCTGATGCCCGGCCTGTCCATGGGGCCCGCCAGTCGGCGGGCCCCAGAAGCTGGCAGGAAGGGCGGCGGCATGAGAGACAGACAGCTGGGGGCCGCACCCAGTCAATTTACTATTGTACCCTTGGGGGGTAGGCCTATATAAACCCCCCGGGGCACCCATGCAAAGGGTTCGGCCTTGGATAGGTATTAGACACATAGCAAGCAAGGGGAGAGAGCCAGCCTTGCTCCCTCCTGCCACCCGAAACAGCTCAAGGAGCACTTTTGTATTATCATCCCATAGTGATCATGCGGAGACCCTTGAGCAGCGATGAGGGTGTTATCTCCCGGAGAGCCCGAAGTGGGTAAGATTCGCGGGCGTGCATGTCTGCGCCTCATCCCGTTTCCAGGCACCAGCGACGTTCTACTCGCCCCCACCATGATAAGCCACTCATTGGCATATGTCGCATCCAACCCCCGACAGGTTCCTCTGGCACGATGAAATCTTCGTCGCCGAGGCTCTCATCCTCTTCGGAGATTAGTAAGTAGTTACTATCTTCCGAGCCCTCATTCCCGATAGGATCACCGGGGTTGACTTGCCCATCCTCCCAATCATCATGCTTGGATGTTGGTTCGATAGGGGCTTCTTGGTGTTCGGCATTCTCCGGAGTATTGTTGTCTCCGGTGCCGGTATTGCTGTCTTTTTTGCGACGCGATTTCGAGCGGCACAGTTGACGTTGGTGATTTGGTGGTGCTATGGGAGACTTGTCCTCGACTGGGTCCTTCCCACCGTCGCCGTCATCCTCTTTGGGTGTGTCCACCGTGTATACGCCATGTGTGGAAGTGCCCGTCCAGCGTCTGGTAAATGGCGGGTTCTGGCTTTGCTCCTCTTCAGCATCGTCATCCATACCGTTGATGTCTTCGGAGGCATAATCGAGCATGTCGGTCAAGTCTTCGATAGTGCCTATGAAGTGGGTGGTGGGTGGGACGTAAAATTTCCCGCTCTCAGCCCCTAGTATGGGCTGGGCGTAGTTGGGCAGTGATTCTTCTGTAATGGCGAGAAATCACATTAAGTCCAGGGCTTCGTTTAAAAGGGAGGTTTGGACGGGGAAGTGAGAGTCAGTGGAGTTGCGCGGGACGGAAGTTCCCTGGACGAACTCGCATAACACGGACCTCAAGAGTTCGGGGCTAGTGTCCACAGGCTAGTCTGGTTTCGTGATGATAACGGGAGCCTGACGCGACTTCGGGCCTACCGGTGACACGATGCCCTCCGGTCCTCCGGTGTTATGCTCTACGGTCGTACAGAGTCTAGCGGGTTTTAAGCTCCCGTCTTCGGACCTAGTGATGCGCTCCAGATCTAAGGCCAGAGTGGTGGTTGGGGCCGCGAACCCTTGGAAGATCAAGTCTCCTCGGATATCAGCGGCATAGTTCAGATTTCCAAAACTGACATGATGACAAGGGCCGTAGCTGTCGATCTGCTCCAGATGGCCAATCGAATTGGCACGCAGTGCAAAGCTGCCGAATATGAAGATTTGGCCAGGGAGAAAAGTCTCCCTCAAGGCGGTATTGTTCTAGATGATCGATGGAGCCATTGAGCCTTCTAGCAACGACACAGTGGAACTCTCAATGAAAGCACCAATGTCGGTGTCAAAACCTGCAGATCTCAGGTACGGGGTCCCAAACTGTGTGTCTGAGGATCGAAGGTAACATGAGGCAGGGGACACGATGTTTACCCAGGTTCGGGCCCTCTTTATGGAGGTAATACCCTACTTCCTGCTTGATTGACTTTGATAAGTATAGGGATTACAAGAGTTGATCTACCTCGAGATCGTAATGGCTAAACCCAAGATGGCTAGCATGTATGATTGTTCTTGTCTCTACAGACTACACCCTCCGGTTTATATAGGCAGCGGAGGGGACTAGGGTTGCACAAAGTCGGTTTACAGAGAAAGGAAGATGCATGATCCGAACGCCAAGCTTGCCATCCATGCAAAGGAGATTTCCATCTGGACACGGGGGAAGGTCTTCGATCTCATATCTTCACGGCCCATTAGTCCGGCCCATATCACATAGCCCGGACGCCCGAGGACACCCTAGTCCAGGACTCCCTCAGTGACCTGGTGGCGGGTTAACTCAAGAAAGAACAGATCGAGAACTAGGTCAAGCATATTCGCTCTCTGGTAATCGAAACCCAAGCAATACAACCTAAAGCAGGAGTAGGCTTTTACCTCATTGAGAGGGGCCTGACCTGGGACAAAGGACAATGGTCCTGTTTAACCCCTTCAAGCTAACCTAGCAGCAATGGCTCCACACCTAAGTCCTCTTGCTAGGGTATGTGTCGTGTTAAGTCCACGACAACTCTCGTATCAGATTCTTTGCAGGAAAACTCCTCTGCAAATGGGAAGGACCCTATGTCATCGAGGAGGTTTATCGATCTGGAGCTATCAAAATAAATAATGCCGAAGGCACTAACCCGAAGGTAACATTATATCTCATTTACGCCCATTAATGTTGAAAGCAATATTATACAAACTATGACACCGGAAGAACACATAAAAGAAACCTTCTAGAACAATCCAGAATCGTGAAAAAGGAGGTACATGATACGGTAAGTAAACGGGCTCCGAAAAATCCTGAAAAATATTTTTTGTCAGTTTTGGAATATTTGGAAAATTAAAAAATAAGAAACTACCAAGAAAGTGACCGTGGTGGGCACAAGACACGAGTGTGCTTTGGCTTGCAGCGCACCTAAATGGGTTGTGCCCACCTCAATACCTCGAACTCCATTTTCTTCCGTTTTGCTTCTTTCCCAAGATAAAAAATCTTTATATACCCCCCGAACTTGTTGACCTCCGTATCGCGGAGAAATCGCCTCTTTTCTTTTCTTGCTGTTTTCTATCAGATCTAATCGACCATGGCCGCTTCAAGCTCCTCTAAGGACAAGTTCTTCGAGAACGTCATCAACCCATATCTGTGGGAAGTGATGCAGCACCCTCAAGCTATCCAGATGCACGATGGGGTGCTGCACATCTGCTGTGCAAGGCCCCAAGGGAACTGGATCCGTGTATGCTAGGCTTGAAGCTATGGAGCATGAAGTCTTCTGGTGCAAGGGGATGGTGGAACATGGAGTCAATGCCAATCATCTAATGATCGCGGACTACACCTGTGATCTCAAGGTGGATGGCAAGTCCATGAAGGATATCGTCTTCTCCTTCAACGAGCAAATAACTTACTCAAGAGCTAGATCTACGACATCCAAAACCAAGTCTTTGAATATGAGGAAAGGTTTAAAGGTATGAGTTTGGCTACCGGTTGCAGGACCCGAGAGACTCACTCTTCCTCTTATGATGGTGAGCCTCTGCCGCGAAAACCTAAGGACAAGATTGCTTCTACTTCATCACCACCACCTCCTTCATCACCAAAAGAAAACTGAGTATCGGGTATGGGCACTCCCCTTGGTTTTTGCCAAGCTTGGGGGAGGTGCCCCGGTATCGTATCATCTCCACTATCTTTTGCCTTTACTTTTCTTAGTTCGATCCATAGTTATCTTTTGCTTTAGATGAATAATAGTTAGTTTGATCCTTTCTTTTCGAGAGTTTGCTTAGTGATCTATCATTGTAATCGTGTGCAAGATATATAATAAAGTTTAGTTTGAGTTTTGCTTTGTTTACTTTCTTGTTTCAATAAAAATAAAGGAAATAAATGAAAAAGATCATATGCTAATCTTATGGTAAGTGATGATGAGGGAGTCCTCGATTAAGGGGTCCTCAGACAGCCGGACTATATACTTTGGTCGGACTGTTGGACTACGAAGATACAAGATCGAAGACTTCGTCCCATGTCCGGATGGGACTCTCCTTTGCATGGAAGGCAAGCTTGGATATTCGGATATGTAGATTTCGTTCTCTGTAACTGACTCTGTGTAACCCTAGCCCCCTCCGGTGTCTATATAAACCGGAGGGTTTAGTCCGTAGGACAACAACAATCATAATCATAGGCTAGCTTCTAGGGTTTAGCCTTTACGATCTCGTGGTAGATCAACTCTTGTAATACTCATATCATCAAGATCAATCAAGCAGGAAGTAGGGTATTACCTCCATCGAGAGGGGCCGAACCTGGGTCAAACATCGTGTCCCCTGCTTCCTGTTACCATTAGCCTTAGACGCACAGTTCGGGACCCCCTACCCAAGATCCGCCGGTTTTGACACCGACATTGGTGCTTTCGTTGAAAGTTCCACTGTGCCATCACTGTAAGGCTTGATGGCCCCTTCAATCATCTTCAACGATGCGGTCCAGGAGGAGGTGTTCCTCCCCAGACAGATCTTCGTATTCGGCGGCTTCGTACTGCGGGCTAACTCTCTTGGCCATCTGGAGCAGATCGATAGCTACGCCCCTGGCCATCAGGTCAAGTTTGGAAGCTTAAACTATATTGCCGACATCCGCGGAGACTTGATCTTCGATGGATTTGAGCCCATGACAGGTGCGCTGAACAGTCACAACAGACATGACCTTGACCTGCCATCGGACAGTATTCGGGAGATCGCACCCGCGTTGGCACCGGGAATCAATCCGGAGGAGATCGTGCCTTCCGAGTACGGGTGGATGGACCCTGCCACGGAGGCTGCACAGTCATCGGTGTTGAAGCCGAACACTGATCCCACCTCCTGTGAGAGTGGTGTCATCGGACCCCCGGACTCTCCCCCGGTTGCAGGATCCAAACCGCGTGCGTCTGTGCCTATCGAATCAGATTGGGCACCCGTCATGGATTTCACCACCGCGGATATTTTTCACCACTCACCCTTGGGTGATGTGCTGAACTCATTAAGGTCTCTGTCCTTGTCAGGAGATTCTTGGCTGGACTATGTCCGGCTCGAGTGGGAAGCGGACGACGAAGAAATTCGTTCCCCACCCACCACCCACTTCATAGCCACTGTCGATGACTTAACCGACACGCTCGATTTCGACTCCGAAGACGTCGACGGTATTTACGACGACACAGGAGAAGAACAGGAACCACCGCCCACAGGGCGCTGGACTGCCACCTCATCATATGATATACACATGGTGGACACACCAAAATAAGGCGATGGTGATGATACAATGAAGGATAATCCCCTCGATAAGCCACCAAAGTGGCGCCGTAGACACCGCTCTAAATCCCGCCACAGTAAAAACAGCGACAACAGCGCAAAAAATAATAATACCCCGGCTGATTCCAAAGGAAACGACGACCCCATGGACCCAGCGATGGAGCAGGATGAGCCAGGGGACGGTGAAAACAGTCCCGAGCCGACGTTAGACAACGCCGATCCCGAGGGTAAAATTCATGAACCTATCTCCGGAGAGGAGAACAGCTTGGACGATGATGCACTCATCATCCCAGAAAAACTCTTGGAACAAGAGAACCTCCACAGAAGGCTTATCGCCACCACAAGGAGCCTAAAGAAGCAGAAGCAAAGGCTTAAGGCCGTGTAGGATACACTGAACTGCAGGTGGAACAAAGTGCTCGACACTGGAGAAAAGTACGGCGACGATCGCCACACAAAGAGCTATCCAAAGCGCAAACTGCTGCCCGAATTCAACGACGAGGCCGTAGAGCCCACTCAGGCAGACCGACCACCCCGTGGCCGTGACAAGAAGGCTAAGGATGCCACCCACAAGTATGCACACGATTTACGTGAGCTCCTGGACAGAAAGTCCGGTATGGCCAGATCCATCTACGGATCTAGGAAGCGTGCTCTGGCACAAGATCCGAGCTACCGAAACGATCACATCGATCGAATACCAGCTTGGAATTAGAACCGAAAACAACAATTGTCGACAGCATCACTACAAGAAATATGTCAACTTATGACCTTCTGTCAGTGACCCTCGAAGAATTGGTCATAAATCTATGACCATTTTAGACCAATTGGTCAAAAGCTGTTCAGGGGGCTCCAAACCCTGAACCATTGCGACCATTTTGGTCAGAAAGGTCGTAATTTCCTTACACGAAATGGTCACAAAGGAAATAGTGCTAGTCCGCTGCCTTATTTCTAGCTGATCATGACCAATATAGATGGTCATAGCCTTTTAGATTGTGGTGGGTTGTGATGACTAGGCGCCATCTCATCAGTTTTGCCTATGTGTCATGTCCATGTGGCAGTTTTTGCCCTAGGTTGTGAAGCAACCTATATTTCTATCATTCCCAAAATTTCCAAAAAAATCTCATAAATTCTTTGGGTCATATCTTCATCAAATATGTAAAAATCCCTCCTTGCCTAGTTCAAAACTAATTCAACAATATTCATTTTCCTATTATGTTCACAACAACACTTTATGAAGGAAGTGCTATTTATATATTCTTGATTTCCCTAGGAATTTTTGGGCACTCTTTCCTATCCAAATCATTACCGCATGACAAAATTCAGCTCCATTTGCCTAGCAAATCTTCCTCGGCAAATTTCTAAAGTTTTTGTCCACCTAGAAGCATTGTGAAGGAAGTACCTTTTTTATATCTCTAAATGACATGAAATTTATACAGTTCCTTCATATGCCCAAATTATCACCCTCCTCCAAATTGCAGCTCAGTCAAATCATCTATGTGATCCCAGGTTCAATCTATATTTTATGGCCAAATTAGCACGTTGCAAAGAAAGTGTTATATAGACCCCTCCTATTACCCTCAAACTTTTCGGGCACTCTTACATACCCAAATCATTTCCACATGATAATATTCAGCTCAATTTTCCTAGCAAATCTTTCTCGGAAATTTCGAGTTTCTACCTCGAGAGAAGCTTTACGAAGTAAGTACTAGCTAGGCTTACCCAAATGATCTGAAAATTTGCGGTATGACCATACCTAAGTAACTTACCTACACCAATTTTGAGCTCATTTCATTCATCCAATCTCTCTCACTAGTTTTCCCAAGTTTACTGTCCATAGAAGAGCATTGTGAAGGAAGTACCACTTTGGCATGTCCAAATGGTATCAATTTTTTACAATGTATCCCTATGCCCAAATAACCATCCTCCACAAAATTTTAGCTCAATCCATTCATTATTTTGAGCCCAGCTTCAACATTCATATTTTTGTCCAGCGTGGTACTTTGCAAAGCAAGTACCACCTAGGATCCTCCTTTTGATCTAAAAATTTGTGAAGACATTCTCCTTAGTAGATGATCATCCTCAGCCAAAACTCACGCCCATTGGCCATGTGCATTTTCCGTACCGCTAATCAAACACTTGGCTGCTAATTCATGTTTGAGCGTCGATCGGTCTCCTCGTGAGAATCTCATGTTGTAATTTTCTTTCTAGCACCAACCTGGGGAGTGCCCAACCCACTAGACATGCCTAGGCCGCCCAGAACACATGGCAACATTACGGTCCTTGCGGTGACCACTTGACAGGCATCTTGAGTTCTGGCGCTCTAGAGTTGGGGCCCTTAGCCACTGCCCAAACCTCGACGTATCGCCACCAAACCATGTATTTATGATTAAATAGGTCCTTGTGTAACTAGAAATGATTTTGGAAAAAATAAATAGCAAACTATGAGGCATTTGCAGTTCAAATTTGACCCGCTTCGGTGAATCGGTGGAAATTTGTCTTTTTCACGAGAGGTGGATCAATTTTTTACACCCAACCATTTTGTCAATTGTGCATTAAATATGGCCTAATATTTTATAAAAATGATTTGGTCAATTTTGCAACAATTATTTGGTAGTTCCTTCACAAAAAACCTCCTTTGGGGCACTCGAAAAATGAAAAATGGTTTTTCCGTCCACGAAAATGAAAACTTCCTTAGGGAACATTGTTTGCCATTCCAATATGCACCCTTGTGCACAATATGAGATCATTTGAACAAACTATGCCATGAATGTGGCCATAAGATTGATCATTTGGCTTAAAAGCCATGAATCTTCACACATGATAGCTCATTTCTAAGAACACTTTTTTAAAATAATTGTTGTATGACAAGTTTGTTATTTTTCCTGGGAACTTGGCCACATATAATGACACAATCGAAGGTTTCCCAATTTTTGATTTTTTGAATTTTTATGCCCGTTTCAAAATGCGGTCAAAACGGCGGGAATGACCGTTCCTAACTAGTGGTTGAATCTTGGAATTTTCTTGGTGTTTCTATGATTAAATAGATACTTATGTACCTAGAAATGATTTTTGGAAAAAATAAATAGCAAACTATGAGGCATTGCAGTTCAAATTTGACCGCTTCGGTGAATTGGCGGAAATTTGTGTTTTTCACGAGAGGTGGATCAAAACTTTTTACACCCAACCATTTTGTCAATTGTGCATTAAATATGGCCTAGTATTTAAGAAAAATGATTTGGTCTAATTTTGCAACAATTATTTGGGAGGTCCTTCACAAAAAAACCTCCTTTTGGGCACTCGAAAAATGGAAAATGGTTTTTTCGTCCAACGAAAATGAAAACTTCCTTAGGCAACATTGTTTGCCATTCCAAAATGCACCCTTGTGCACAATATGAGATCATTTGAACAAACTATTCCATGGATGTGGCCATAAGATTGGTCATTTGGCTTGAAAGCCATGAATCCTCACACTTGATAGCTCATTTCTGAGAACACTTTTTTAAAATAATTACCGTATTACAAGTTTATTATTTTTCCTGGAAACTTGGTCACATATAATGACACAATCGAAGGTTTTCCAATTTTTGATTTTTTGAATTTTTATGCCCGTTTCAAAATGCGGTCAAAACGGCGGGCTTGACCGTTCCTAGCTAGTGGTTGAATCTTGGAATTTTTTTGGTGTTTCTATGATTAAATAGATACTTATGTACCTAGAAATGATTTTTGGAAAAAATAAATAGCAAACTATGAGGCAGTTGCAGTTCAAATTTGACCTGCTTCCTAGTGAATCGGCGTGAATTTGTCTTTTTCACCAGAGGTGGATCAAAACTTTTGACAACCAACAATTTTGTCAATTGTGCATTAAATATGTCCTAATATTTTATAAAAATGATTTGGTACAATTTTGCAACAAATATATGGTAGGTCCTTCACAAAAAACCTCATTTGGGCTCTCGAAAAATGGAAAATGAATTTTCCGTGCAAAGAAAATGAAAACTCCTTTGGCAACATTGTTTGGAATTCCAAGATGCACCCTTGTGAAAAATATGAGATCATTTGAACAAACTATGCCATGAATGTGACCATGAGATTGAGCGTTTGGGTTGAAATCCATGAATCTTCACACATGATAGCTCATTTATGAGAACACTTTTCTAAAATAATTTCCGTATTACAAGTTTATTATTTTTCCTGGAAACTTGGTCACATATAATGACACAATGCGAAGGTTTTCCAATTTTTGATTTTTTGAATTTTTATGCCCGTTTCAAAATGCGGTCAAAGCAGCGAGCTTGACCGTTCCTAGCTAGTGGTTGAATCTTGGATTTTTTGGTATTTCTCGATTAAATATGTACTTATGTACCTAGAAATGATTTTTGGAAAAATAAATAGCAAACTATGTGGCAGTTGTAGTTCAAATTTGACTGCTTCCGGTGAATCGGCGGAAATTTGTCTTTTTCACGAGAGGTGGATTAAAGTTTTGACACCCAACCATTTGGTTATTTGTACATTAAATATGGTCTAGTATTTTAGAAAAATGATTTGGTACAATTTTGCAACAAATATTTGTTATGTTCTTCACAAAAAAACTCATTTTGAGCACTCGAAAAATGAAAAATGAATTTTCGTGCAAAGAAAATGAAAAGTTCCTTATTACTATTTTTCTTCTAAAAACTAGGTCACATTTGATGAGATGATGAGAAGGTTTTCATTTGTTTCATTTTTTTCCAATGTATCAGGTCAAGTATTTTTTTTTGAGGGGATGTATCAGGTCAAGTAAATAGCTAAGATGATCTAACATCTTATTTTTAAATTTATCACGACCAATTCAATTGGTCATAATATTGTATTGCGTTCTGATTGGTCCGTGGACAAGGCACACGGATCATGCACAAAACACCATTGGATCTTCCCGGATCCAACGGTAGCCGTCGCTCCTCGCCTCCCCCACCAACCCCACCTGAGGCGAAACCCTAGCTGGCATCTTCCATCCACCCCCCGCCTCCTTTCTTTCTTTCTTTCTTTCTTCCTCTCCCCTCTCCCCCGATGCAGATCCCCTCGTCCCCCTCAGATCGCACCAGCCGGCGGCGACCTCCCCGCATCCATGGCCTCCCCGCGCCCATCCTCGCCGCATCGCCACCCCCAAGCCACCTCCCTTCCCTAAGCCTACACCCGTACCTCAACCTGCGCCACTCGTCGCCTCCTCCCCTTCCAGATCTCCGCCACCAACCTCCTTCCCACCCCCTCCCCGCACCCGCAGCGGCTCCCACCCTCCCCGCACCCGCGCACGCCGCCGTTGGCTCCTCCACCTCCAGGCGGCCTTGAGCCGCAGTCTCCCTCCCAAGATCGCGCCGAAGCCCGCGGTCCTCCTCCACCTACAGCTCGTCTCCTCTCCGGTCGCGCCGCCGACCTGTTCGTGGTCGGGCTTCGGCGAGCTGAGCAGCAGAGCACCGATGGCTCCTCCTCTCCCCCTGCAGCCGCCTGCCGCGCCAACCTCCCTCCCTCCCTCCTCGCCAACGAAACCCTAGCTAGCAGCCATGGCTAGGGATTGTGCAGTTTCTCCCCATCCGATCTGGCGAGTCTCCCTCCTCCTCCCCCGCTCCCTGAACCTTAGCCACTCCAAACCCCTGACCCCTTCTTGTCTCGTCTCTGCAGGTAGACCGCGCCGGCAAGCGACCAGGACGACGCCCGGAGAGGAGAGGAGGGCCTTCTCCTCACCATGTAGCCGCTGACCTTGTCCTGCTCGAGGAGGAGGAGCAGGAGGGGCGCACCCAGCCACGACAGTCGCCTCCGTCAAGGGCTTCTTCCACCTAGACCTCTAAATCCACGGTGCCGTCGTCCAGCCACCCAAGGTGAAGGTGCCCCTCCTTGTTTCATTCGATCTAGCAGCCATGGATTTGGGTTCCTCAAGGCTGCCTAATTACTATACCAGAGTAGACCATCTCCTGCACATGTACCTACATACCAGAGTAGACCATCTATATAGTCTCTAGCCATGTTGATAATAATTTTTTAAGAATAAACCAAGTCAGATTATATACGTACAATTATTATGCGCATCTGAATGTTGTTTTCTCGTTGACGCTGGGTGTTTGTGTCTATGTGTGCGGTATGCGCACTGATCTTTCTTGTGCTCGTTCAGTGCCCTTCTCCTCAAGCTGCAGTCGCCAACCTTGTCCTGCTCGAGGAGCGGCAGGGGTGCACCCAGCCACCAAGGTCAAGGTCGCCGCCGTCAAGGGACGACCCACCACGGCAGGTAGCATCTCCCTCCCCCTCTCATCTTCCTCTGCTCACTACTCCTGCTAAGTAGATGTTTCAGCTCTAGGTTCAGAGCATGGGTGCTTTGTGCTTTGTGCTACTTTCATATCTAAGTTAGTATCCTTGATTGAGCGAGGCTGCTCTTGGTTAAGTGTGTCTGTCAAGATTTTTACTGTCGAGGTTACTACCGGTGTAGTCCATTGCACTCTCAACGTCTTCTCCCCAGCTGAAATGCATTTACACCCCATGCATTAGTTTTATTTCCCCGGCAAATGTATTATGTGTTCGCAACTTGAAAACAGCATGACAAATTGCAAGTATATGACATGATGCACACAACCACAAATCTCCTCGTGCAATGGGCTGTCGGACTAAATAGATCTTGTTAGGTGTTTCTTGTGTGTGTTTTTACACACACACACACATAGTCCTTCCTTTTAAATCCCCTCTGCTGCTTCTTGACATAATACCCATACGTCTGATAGTTGAGTAGTTTCAGACCTACAAGACACACAAGCAGAATGAATTGATGTGTTTATATGCCATGGAATTTACTTTACTTAAAGATATTCTTGTTGTGTTAAATTTAACATTCTAATATATTTTGCTGCTAGTGTCCATTTAGCAGTTTTTCATCATGTTTCTACCAAGATGCTTCAGCCATTTGTTTGTTTTCTGCTGTGAAGTCGGCTGCCGACCGAGGCTGCTATTACGCCTTGATGTGCACACAAAGAGTTCTGGACTGACTTGAAGCAAGGATACATGTGGCTGCAAGCCAACAATATCTGAAGGCAGTGCTGCTTGTCTATGTTCTCGGCATAGGTATAGGCTGCCATGTCTTTTCATTTTCCTTTTAAGCTTTGTGTAATGCTAACTTGCGGTCAGCCTATAGTTATCACGAAGAACATCGACAAGCACACTGTCTTCAGACATACACTGCCATGTCTTGTTCCATTAATCACCTAGTGCTCTGTTAGTGACATTCATCTAGTATTTTATTTCACAAAGCATGCAATGGTTTGGAGTACTTGATCATGGCACGATGGAACCTACATGTCATTACTACAATAGCTAGAAGCAATCCATTTTATTAAAAGCATTACGGTTAGCATTTGGTCATGGCATCACCTTGCTGTTACATTTGTTTTAAATCTGGTTACAAGTTTACTATTTTCCATAACCATTATCTTACATTTTTGGCATTGAGCATTGGTGGATCTCAACAGCTATATGATGAATACACATCATGATATATACTTGATGAATCTGCTGCTACATCTCAACTTGTGTATCTGTTTTGGTATCTCTTGCATCGTGTATCATTATCTTGTATGAGTGGGTATCTCATTTTAACTAGTTGGAGAACAAAAAGCATGGTACTAGCTAGCTCAATTTATGTTATCGTATTAAATAAATGTCATTTTCTTGAATAAATCATTCATAATATATTTTCATGTCAAGTTTCGCGGTAGCGAACAGCGACCGAGGTGGTATTCTTTGTGACCGAAGATCGGAAGAAGCTTGGAGATGTCCACAATAGTTTTGGTGCCTCTGTATTTGTTTACGATTGTATGTACACTTGATGGATCATGCGGATGTCTGTTACGAGTTTCATAGAGTGATTTTGGATTTGATCATTTAATTGTGAGAATTATTTATTGTTTCTTTGTTGAAATGTGTAAAATTGAAATATGTGAATGAAAAAAGGCTGAATGTTCGTCTATTGGATCGAATAATATTTGGGCTCTAAAAGGCTATGGCCCAAACAATAGTGTCTTGGAATATTGTGCATTTATGAAAAACAAAAACAAAAGGCTGAATGAAGCGGAATGCAAAATGGCCTATGCCGAGAAAATAAAAAGGCGAATTGTAGGGCTTGGCCCATGAACGACCAAAATTGTCGGAAAATATCTGATAAAAGGCGAATTAATGGGCTAGGCCCATGTAGAAAATCGAATTGGACGGGCTGAATCTTGTGCCACATCGAGCTTGCTTATTTGGATGCCTATGTGGCTGGGGAGGTTGCTAGTGACCAAAATGCCACAGATAGGAATATTTTGGTAAATGGCGTCTTCGACCATTCGGAAGAAAGGTCGCTATAGTCGAGTTTATGATGGCCAGCTTTTGACCTTACATTTTTGGTCACAAAAGGTCATAAATGGAAATTTGTGACCTTTCGATGACCAATAGTGGTGGTCACAAGTTGACATATTTCTTGTAGTGCATGCCATGACACAACCAAATACAAGGGTGCCACACACCCCCTGTGCTTCACCGATGAGGTACTGGATCATGAATTTCCGAAAGGATTTAAACTAGTGAATATAAGGGCATACGACGGAACCACAGACCCTGGGGTCTGGATCGAGGACTTTATCCTTCATATCCACATGGCTCACGGAGATGATCTCCATGCCATTAAATATCTACCCCTCAAATTAAAGGGACCAGCTCGACACTGGTTGAAGAGCCTTCCCGAAAACTCAATTTGAAGAGCTCGAGGATGCTTTCAGGGCCAACTTTCAAGGGACCTATGTCCGGCCTCTGGATGCTGACGACCTAAGTCACATAATTCAACAACCCGGAGAGTCAGCCCGAAAGCTCTAGAACAGGTTTCTTACAAAGAAAAATCAAATAGTCGATTGCCCGGACGCCGAAGCCTTAGCGGCCTTCAAACACAGTATCCGTGACGAAGGGCTTGCCAGACACCTCGGTCAAGAAAATCCGAGGACAATTGCAGCCTTAACAAGCCTTATGACCCGCTTCTGCGCGGGCGAGGACAACTGGCTGGCCCGTAGCGGCACCAGCGACCCAAGCACATCCAAAGTCAGGGATGGCAACGGGAAGCCGCGACGCAACAAAAACAAGCGTCGAAACAACGATAGCGGCCCAGAGAACACGACGGTCAACGCCGGATTCAGGGGCTCTCGACCCGGTCAACAGAAGAAACCATTCAAAGGCAGCAGAGATCGACCGTCCAGTCTAAACAAGATTCTAGACAAATTATGTCAGATTCACGGCACCCCCGAAAAACCTGCAAAACCACACCCACAGAGAGTGTTGGGTCTTCAAGCAGGCCAGCAAACTGAATGCTGAACAAAAGGGGAGGGAGACACCAAGTGAAGACGAGGATGAGCCTCGTCAGCCAAACACTAGAGGACAGAAAAAATTCCCACCAGAAGTCAAAACAGTGAATATGATTTACGTAACTCACATTCCAAAGAGAACACGAAAACGCGCATTCATAGATGTATACGTTGTTGAGCCCGTCGCCCCCAAATTTAATCCCTGGTCGGCCTGCCCGATCACCTTCAGTCGCAGGGACCATCCGACTAGTGTCCGGCATGGAGGATCGGCTGCCTTGGTGCTCGACCCAATAATTGACGGATACCATCTCACACAAGTCCTCATGGACGACGGCAGTACTCTAAACCTGATATATAAGGACACTGTCCGCAAAATGGGGATAGATCCTTCAAGGATCAGCCTAAGTAATACTACCTTTAAAGGAGTAATACCAGGCATTGAGGCCCACTGTATGGGCTCTCTAGTACTAGAGGTTGTATTCGGTTCCCCTGACAACTTCAGAAGCGAGGAATTAACCTTCGAAATTGCTCCATTCTAGAGTGGATATTACGCACTACTCGGACGAACAGCCTTCGCTTGTTTTAATGAAGTACCGCATTACGCCTACCTCAAACTTAAGATGCCCAGTCCATGCGGCGTCATCACAGTTAGCGGAAACATAGAGCGTTCCTTACGTGCGGAAGAATATGTGGCGGCTCTAGCAGCCGAACAATAAGCAGTCCCTCCAACCAGGACTAATGGCCGGTCGTCAGGAGCATGGACACGGTTAGACGAGTCTGGCGCTCCACCTAATGTAACAGCCCAGTTGGGATTTTCCCTAAAAAGATGCCAGGGGTTGCTCGCAAAAAGAGCCCATAGTTTGGCTCGACCCTATCGATACAATAGCATATTGCATTTTCATTAACGAACACCTCACACGAAGTCTTTCACCTAGGTTTTTTCTTTTACAAACGACCATCATGCTACATCCTTCCATGATATGGCACAACGGAGATAAAGGCACAGACGTGCATCAGGGCCCCGCACAAAGGTTTCTTTTTAGATTAAGACCCTGCGTAAACCTTTTTAACATCTCTTGTTGCTTCTTCCCCTCCAAAAAATTTCTACAACCGGGAGGGATACTGGCATTTTCGGCATTTTTGTCACACCAGACTACTGCTCATACCTGGAAACTCAGGGCTTATTGTTAAGGGTGTTATTCAGCCCAGTACACATTATAAAGTCCAAATACCTTAGGGAGTGTTCGGCGTCCCGAGTTTGACCTTATATGCATCAGCTCCGAATCAAGTCTTTGCTCAAATGTTGGGTTTGCCCGGCTCCCGTATTTTGCTACCTTACGTTCCGTTCTATCAGCTAAGGCGGCACCGAGAGAACTACTGCGATTGTGCCCCAGTTCACCTAGACGAGCACCTCAGTAGATAAAGCCGAAAACTGACTGTCATGATACAGCGCGAGACTGGTCAACCACTAGATGACCTAGCAGAATCTTTGCGATTCCTCCGCATTAATGAAGGGCCGGTTACCCAGTCACATACACACGCGCACCATATCCGGCCGAACGCAAAAGTACCAGGGGCTATATAGTAGTCCCACCATCAAACTCCTATGGCTAAGTGAAAGTGTTAAAGATATATAGTCCGATTGCCTGGATCGCCGCGCTATCACCTCCTTAAAGGACCAAGAC
Organism: Aegilops speltoides; assembly: GCA_021437245.1. Classification (NCBI taxonomy): domain Eukaryota; kingdom Viridiplantae; phylum Streptophyta; class Magnoliopsida; order Poales; family Poaceae; genus Aegilops; species Aegilops speltoides. The sequence goes on from CM038142.1 coordinate 409,926,151, forward strand.
GTTGGATCAAGTGTGACTACGTGTTTTCTCGAACACCCCTGCATTATATGTGTGGGGGCTGAAGCCGACGACTGCAAATTTTTAGGATATATATGCACATAAACGGCCGCATAGGAGGCATTATAATACTTTCAGGCAAAAGTATAAAAACAACCTTTATAATCAAAATAGCATTGTCTTTACAATCGCGATACAAGTAATTCGAACATGGCACTCTTCGAGCACCGAGCCTCTATTAAACGGGCACCGTCTAAGACTTCTTCGAAATAGTGCTCGGCCGGGTCCTGGCCATCCGCCGCACTCCCGGTTGCAATAGCGGTGGCTTCCATCCTAGCCTAGTATGATTTAACACGGGCAAGAACCATCTGCGCGCCCTCTATGAACGCCGACCTCTTCACAGCATCGATGTGTGACACGGCACCAAGGAATTGTTGCACCAATCCAAAATAGCTGTCCGGCCTTAGTTCTTGTGGCCAAAGATGATCCACGATAGACCTCATAGAAAGCACGGACAACCTGTGGAGTTCGGCCCATGCGACCATCTTTTCATTCAATGGCAGCGGACGCATCGGGGCACTGAACTGCGACCAGAATAACCTCTCAGCCTTATGGTCCTTCCGATCTTTGTAAAACTCATACGCATAGGCAGCATCTTTGCCAGATCCGCATATGCGTCCGCCGCACTCCATAATTGATCCAGAGGGGCATACTTTGGATCTCCGAATTTCATTTGCAGCAGATAGGGCTTTTCGGCCACTATATCTCCGGCTTCACGAAGCTCCTCCCTCATCCCCCTCATTTCAGAGCGGGTTTCCTTGGCTGCCTCCAGGGCCTTCTTCAGGTCAGCCGCTTTTGCCTGATTTTCCTTTTCAAGGAGCCCACGGCGGTTGGCGGCATCTTCCAGCGCAGTAGCCATCTGAGCTATCTTTTCTTCGCTTCAATGATGAGCAGCCTGTTCGGCTATTAACTCCTCGACCGCCTTCAGTGTGGCCGCATCACTTACCCGAGCTTTCTCCTTGGCTCAGGCAAGATCCGCCCGAAGGGTCTCCACGGCAGCAGCTCCATCTGCAGTCACAGCATATTATAGATATTAGCATCATGCTCCTCTTAAAAATTTGCTGACAAGCCGAATATACATACCCTGGGCCTCGTCAAGCCGCTTGTTAACAAGCATGATGTCGGCATCGGCCACGTCTAGCTACCGCTTTAGCTCGGCAAAATCAGCAGATCGGTCGGCCGCCGGACCCTCAGCCACCTGCATATAAAGCAGCGCGATTATTAACAGAGATTATGATCCTCTGTCCGCCACTTTGATGGCGACCAGAGTCTCAGGGGCTACTATATGTGTAGAGCACACTTAGCATGTGCGGAAACATAAAAAATACACCCTTTGCATACCTCAAAGCCTCTCAGTAGACTCGTAAAAGCTTCATTCAAACCACTTTTCGCGGATGAAATCCTCTCAACTACCGTGCCCATTGAAGCACAATGCGTCTCGGAGATGGCCGCTCACTCTAGAAGGCCCATTAATGTGTCCAGCTGTGTGCCGGACAATCCCAGACTCCTCTTGAACCTCTCCTTGGGAGCCGGATATTTCAGACTCCGGGCAGCCGAAGTGTTAACTTCTGGCCCTGGTGGATCCGGAGAAATCCTCCGTGACGACAATTCGGGGTCGTCCGCCCTATGTGACGGGGAGGCAGGGGGAGGTGACTCGCTCTCATCATCTCCGGAGGAAGATCCCCCGAGGACGAACTCTGTGGAGAAGGGCTACAAGCCGGACTACAACAAATATGTTTCGATCATTATTCTCAGAGACAAAAGAGGATATGCCTATTAAAGTACTCTTTCACTTACGGTTCGGTGGAGGACCGGCCCCCTTGCGAGGTTTTCTTCTCTCATTTAGAAGCTTTCATTTCTAAATCTTCAGAGGCGGACCTTTTCTTACCTTGGGGAGTGGGGATTTTAGATTCCCCTCCCCGATTATCCTCCTTTGTGGAGACTCCTCCAGTCTGGATGTGTAAAAAATGAGATCCATCTGTGGCTTCTCTATTCCTTCCCTCGTCTTCGCCTGATGGCACCCGATATGGCGCGCGGTCAAGCATCCTAGTCAACAAAGGATTCAACGAACCTTCAGGAAGAGGGGCTGGGCACCTAATCCTCTCCGCCTTCTTCAGCCAGTCCTGGCAAAGAGCAATTTTTTAAAATGATGTTATAATAAACATGAAAGATGGTGTGTTCGGCAACAGAAGTATTTACCGGGGTATCCGGACGGTTGCAATTGAGACCCGCATCCTCGGTGGTGTCTGGACACTTTATTTGTGATCCGAAGAATAACTCGTACATCTCTTTGAGCGTCATTCCAAAGAATTTTTGAACGGTTCGCGGACCTTCCGGGTTGAACTCCCACATACAGAGAGGACAACGTTGACAGGGCAGGACCCGACGAACCAGCATCACTTGCATTATCTTGGCAAGACTGATATCCCTCTTGAGAAGGTCTCAAATGCGTCTTTGCAATCTCAGCACATCGTTAGCCGGCCCCCAGTCCAGCCCCTTGTTGACCCATGACGCTAGTTGCAGTCGAGGGCCCGGGCGGAATGCTGGAGCGGCCACCTGCTTTGTACCTCGAGGGGCGGTGATGTAAAACCACTCCCGCACCCATAAATCAGAAGTCTCCATGAAAGATCCATTTGGCCATGGGGCGTCGGCGCCTTTGCTTATTATAGCGCCTCCGCACTCCGTGTGACGCCCGTCGATCACCATCGGCCTCACGTTGAAGGTCTTGAGCCATAGGACGAAGTGGGGGGTGATGCGGAGGAAGGCTTCGCACACGACAATAAACGGTGAGATGTGAAGGACAGAATCCGGAGCTAGATCATGGAAATCTAGTCCGTAGTAGAACATGAGCCCTCTTACGAAGGGATCAACGCTAAAACCTAGCCCTTGGAGAAAGTGGGAGATGAAAACAACACTCTCGTTAGGTTCGGAAGTGGGGACTACCTGCCCTTGAGTGGGTAGCCTGTGCAGAATCTCGGCGGTGAGATACCTAGCCTCCCTAAGCTTCCACATGTCCTCCTCTGCGACGGAGGAGGCCATCCACCAGCCTTGATTGGATATGGACATGGTCGAAGGACCAAATATTTAGCTTGAGCCTTTGGTGTCGGAACTCGAGGTGCGGGAGGGGAAGGATTGAGCATGGAAAGAAAAGGATAGGCCTTGGCCCCCCTTTTTATAAAGAGGATAGATATCAAGCATCCCCCGCGTGACCATTTGGGACTTGCCTAAAATCGAGGAGTCATATTAATCAAACACGGTTGGGTTACCCACACCTGTATTGATGAGAATCCCGTGATAAGGGGGGACACGATCTCTGCTTCGACAAGACGTGCCAATAAAACCGCCTCGCAGCGCGTGTAGTGGCTGGTTGTGAAAACGGTTCGAATAATGACCGGATCATGGCGTAATGTCGTAAAAAGTTGTTAGCAGATTAGATTTGTGGAATATTATACTCTCTACGGTGGTATGTGGAATTTGTTTTGCAGAGCCGGACATGATTCTTGTGTCCTAAATCTTCTATGGAGTATTCAGAGAAGGAACCCGCCTTGCAATGCCGAAGACAATCTGGGCGCCGGACTCATCGTCATTGAAGCCTAGTTCAGGGGCTACTGAGGGAGTCCTGGATTAAGGGATCCTCGGACAACCGGACTATATACTTTGGCCGGACTGTTGGACTACGAAGATACAAGATTGAAGACTTCGTCCCGTGTCCGGATGGGACTCTCCTTTGCGTGGAAGGCAAGCTTGGATATTCGGATATGTATATTTCCTTCTCTGTAACAGACTCTGTGTAACCCTAGCCCCCTCCGGTGTCTATATAAACCGGAGGGTTTAGTCCGTAGGACAACAACAATCATAATCATAGGCTAGCTTCTAGGGTTTAGCCTTTATGATCTCGTGGTAGATCAACTCTTGTAATACTCATATCATCAAGATCAATCAAGCAGGAAGTAGGGTATTACCTCCATCGAGAGGGCCCGAACCTGGGTAAAACATCGTGTCCCCTGCCTCCTATTACCTTCAGTCTTAGACGCAAAGTTCGGGACCCCCTACCCGAGATCCGCCGGTTTTGACATCGACAGATGACATTACACAAAGAAAAGTATAAATAGTAAATTTTATTGTAGATTTACAAACATAGCATTGGTCAATGATGCAACTCATGAAAGAATTAATAAGGGAAGAAAAGATTCACATGCAATTACACTGTCCTTGAAATCTTTTGTGATTGTGAGCACCCATCAAAATATTATATGCCAAAATTGTTGACGTTGGACAAAGAAGACAACATAATGATTTATGTTTGTTCATATTCACATAGAAGCTATATTTTCATGGATCCTACAACGTGTGGTGCTTGCCCCTATCTTCGCGAGCCAAAATTCCACAATAAGTAGAGATACTACTTGTGCATCCAAAACCCTTAAACCCAAATTTTGTTTTGAGTGTCCACCATACCTACATATGGATTGAGTAAGATCCTTCAAGTAAGTTGTCATCGATGCAATAAGGCAATAAAAATTTCTTCTAAAAGTGTGAGATCATTTAGTGTAAGGGAAAATTGAGCATTGTGCGAACTTCTGATGCTGAAGAATAAAAGCGACAGACTGCATAATAAAGGTTGCCATCATAAGGGGTAATATACCGTGACGTTCTCTTGCACTAAGGGGTTGAGCATACAAACAAAAAGTGCATGGCAACCTCTGCTTCCCTCTGCGAAGGGCCTATCTTTTACTTTTATGTATTTACTTTCATGCAAGAGTCAAAGTTCTTCTTTTTATTTTCTGCTTTGGCAAGAATCATGTGGTGAGGAAAGATCTAGGCACATATATCCAGTTGAATATGGGTAGCATGAGTTATTATTGTTGACATCACCCTAGAGGTGAATATGTTGGGAGGCAAAACTATAAGCCCCTATCTTCCTATGTGTCCGGTTGAAATGTTTTTCTCATGTGTACGCGGTGAGTGTTAGCAATCATACAAGACTAAAAGATGGTTGAGTATGTGAACTTGCCAAAGGGCTCCGATACGTGACTCTTCCTGAGAAGATGATGAATTGTAGTTGCAAAGTTGACTGAGAACATAGTTTGTTGGTTTCTAACAGAGTTTATACTTTATACTTCGATGTATTGATGAATTGTTACTTGTTCATGAGAAGTCTATGATGAAAGTTCTATGATAAAAGTTTCATGTTAAAGTTTGTTGCTGTTATAATAACTTACATGGTGCTGCAATGTCCGTATTTTTGTTCTTATAGACACCTCTCTCTCTAAGCATGTAGACATGTTTTTCAATTTTTGTTTTCGTTTGAGGACAAGCGAGGTCTAAGCTTGGAGGAGTTGATACGTCCATTTTATATCATGTTCACCTACTGATATTTATGTTGTTTTATTGCACAATAATGCTTTTTGGAGTAATTCCAATGCCTTTTCTCTCATAATATGCAAGGTATGCACAAAGGGGGAGAATTCTGGCAGCTGGAAATTTGGACCTGAAAAAGCTACGTCGGGCTACCTATTTTGCACAACTCCAAATGAGCTGAAACTTTAAGAGAAGTTTTTATGGAATAAATGAGGATTTTTTAGCCAATAATACCATAGGGGGCCCACTAGGTGGGCACAACCCACCTGGGCGCGCCAGGGAGCCAGGCACACCCTCGTGTGTTGTGCTCACCCAGGCCCACCTCCGGTGCCCCTCTTCTGGTACATAAGTCATTTTGAACTAGAAAAAAAATAAGTAGAGGACTTTCGGGACAATGCACCACCATCTCGAGGCGGAACCTGGGCAGGAGCACTTTTGCCCTTCGGCGGAGCGATTCCGCCAGGAGAACTTCCCTCCCGGAGGGGGAAATCATCGTCATCATCATCACCAACAAATCTCCCATCTTGGGGAGGGCTATCTTCATCAACATCTTCAACAACACCATCTCATCTCAAACACTAGTTCTTCTCTTGTGTTCAATCTTTGCACCGGAACTATAGATTGGTGCTTGAGGGTGACTAGTAGTGTTGATTACATCTTGTCGTTGATTACTATATGGTTTATTTGGTGGAAGATTATATGTTCACATCCATTGTGATATTTAATACCCCTCTGATCTTGAGCATGATTAAAATTTGTGAGTAGTTACTTTTTTTCTTGAGGTCACGGGAGAAATCATGTTGCAAGTAATCATGTGAACTTGATACGTGTTTAATATTTTGATGATATGTATGTTGTCATTCCCTTAGTGGTGTCATGTGAACGTCGGCTACATGACACTTCACCATATTTGGGCCTAAGGGAATGCATTGTGGAGTAGTTATTAGATGATGGGTTGCGAGAGTGACAGAAGCTTAAACCCTAGTTTATGCGCTATTCCGTAAGGGACCGATTGGATCCAAAAGTTGAATGCTATGGTTAGAATTTTTGTTAATACTTTTCTCATTGTTGCGGATGCTTGCGAGGGGGTTAATCATAAGTAGGAGGTTTGTTCAAGTAAGAACAACACCTAAGCACCGGTACACCCGCATACCAAATTATCAAAGTAGTGAACACGAATTAAGCCAACATGATGAAAGTGACTAGATGCAATTCCCGTGTACCCTCAAGAACACTTTGCTTATCATAAGAGACTGTTTTGGCCTATCCTTTGCCTCAAAAGGATTGGGCTGCCTGCTGCACTTTTGTTACACTTGCTCGTTACAAATTATCTTGATATCAAACTACTCTACTACTTACAATTTTAGCACTTGCAGACACTACCTTGCTGAAAACCACCACTTGTCATTTACTTCTGCTCCTTGTTGGGTTTGACACTCTTACTTATCGAAAAGGCTACAACTGAACCCATATACTTGTGGGTCACCAGTTACAGTCATGCGCATCTTGGTTCAGTACGCTCCCCCTAGCAAGAGCGACGTGACCACGAATGCAACAATCATCGCTGCGAGCAGCATGACGATCCCACGCTACTCCATGATGACCTCAGGAATATCGTCAATGGGAGGCGTGACAAGGAAGCTTGCGTACACATCAAGCGTCATCGGTAAGGCGAAGATGTCGGCCACCAAGAGTCGATTTACCAGACAATGGGGGCAGGTCCTCTGCCCTACGGTGCAGGCTACCACGCCTTCATAGAAGAAATGTGCCAAGTCAATTGGCCACACAAATTCAAGCCAGACATTCCCCGAGCTATGATGGGAAATCAAATCCCATTGAATTCTTGTAAGTTTATGCTACCATCGTCCTAGCTGCTGGAGGCAATGAGAAAGTCATGGCCAATTGATTCCATTGGCCTTGGAACCAAATGTCAGATCTTGGTTGACAAATCTCTCAGAAGGATCTATTAGATCGTGGCAGGATCTAGGTGACCAAATTGTTGGCGTGTTCCAGGGAGTATACAAGCACCCTAGAACCATCAATGATCTGTAGTTGGTCATGCAGGAACCTGATGAGTCACTACCCAAGATCATCTGGAGATCCAACAAGTTTAGCACATCATACCTGATGTTTCTCCTAATGCAATCATTGTCACAGTTGGAGAAAATGTGTGCAACCCCAAGATACTTGAGAAGAGGAACACCCATAATGTTAGGATCGTCTTAGATTTGTTTGCCTTGGGGAATAAATGTGCATTTGCTAAGAAGGCTGGAGAGTCCTAGGAGTAGATGCGGTTGCCGACGCTATCAGGTCCTCCAGCAACCTTGGAAATAAGAAAAAACAAGAAAGGAAAGCAGCAAGTTGTCCTCGTGGCAGAGCCTGAAGCCAAGAAGTCCAAGGGTGATGGGAAAGGAAAAGTTGTGGCTGTTGTCAATCATGATGGAGGCCCTTAGTGCAATATCCACAATACTACCAAGCATGAACTCGAGGATGGATGCAATGTGCAATCCCTTGCGGAGGAGTGGAAGAAAGCCTAGAAAGAAAATAAGGACAAATATAAGGAAGGCTAGAACATCAGGGTAATGCCAAGCAAAGTCGCATCCACGGAGGTGGTAGTGGCGGCTGTGACATAGACCAAGACGATGGAGATGAAGAAGACGACGGGGAAGTAGGCATTGGCAAATAACAGGAGGTCCACAATGTGACATGCATTCACGGGGCAAGCATATTTGCTCTCCTCTCAGTAGGAAGTCAAGTAACTTTCCTAAGAGATGAACACAGTCCGGCTACTGTGGAAGCCCAATGGCTGCTCAAATGGTTTCAAGTCCCAATCATGTTTGATGCTGGTAATCACCCAGATGTGTGCGTTTTTTCCTTGCTGCCCCCCCCCCCCCCAAGATCAACAACATCAAAGTTACCAAGATGGATCATTGACAAAGGATGTAGTCTCAACCTCCTCTCCACCGAGGTGTATAAGAAGTGCAGATCCCCCCAGCATGTTTCGCCCCACGGGAACATTCCAGGGAATCAATCCTAGATCAGCTCAACCACTGGTCAAGTTACGCTGCTTGTCATAGTCGTTTCTCAAGCGAATGTCCGGATGGAGAACATCACTTTTGATGTAGTTGATATCCCACTGCCCTACAACAGCTTATTAGGGTGTCCTGCATTAGTAAGTATATGGCCTCATCTAACTACATGTAAAACAACCTACATATGGCAGGGGCCTAGGAGGTTATCATTGTCATGTCTAACAAGAAGGATGCTATTTTATGTGTGGAAAAGATGTACAAGATGGCAGCAGCGGCGACCCCGGGAATAGCAATAAGCCAAGCTCCTTGACCGTGGCCTCAACAAAGAACCTGAACGTGTAGCCCGTCAAGCAAAGATGTATGTCATGATAGATGGGGATCTCTATTGGTGGCATGAATGCATGGTGAAGCTTTGATTCATTTATCAGGAGGAAGGACGCAAGCTATTGATTAAGATTCACCAAGGATTGTGTGCTAGTTACTTAGCTTCCCTGGCCCTGGTAGGCAAAGCATTTCGTCAAGTCTTTTACTGGCCCATGACCCTCGGTGGTGCAATCGAGTTGGTCAAAGCATGTGAAGTGCGCCAGTTTCATGCCAAGGAGATCCACCAGCAAGCACGGGCAATTTAGACCATCCCCCTCTTGTGGCCATTCGGGGTGTGGGCGTTGTACATTCTCGGGCCTTTCCCTCATGTTGCCAGGGGTTCGAGTTCGAGTTCCTGTAGAAAAATTCACGAAGTGGCCTGAGCTGGAACTAGTGCGCAAAGTAATAGCTGAGTCAGCTATCAAGTTCGTTAGAGGTCTTGTCTGCCGTTTTGGAGTGCCTAATCACATCATTATTAACAATGGTATTAAGTTCACAAGCGGTGTATTCACCTCGTACTATGAAGAGCTTGGCACCCAGATATGCTTTGCTTTAGTTATGCATCCGCACAGCAACGGGAAAGCAGGGCATGCAGATGCTGAAGTACCATGGGGCCTCAAAACCAAGATGTTTGACAAACTAAAGACTTGCCGCAAGAACTGGATCAACGAAGTGCCTTCTGTCATGTGGTTGCTATAACACCATGGATTTTCAGTTGTAGAAATTTCTTTTCCATAATTGGCTTCTGTCTTTTTTTTCCTTTGGTGTTCTTAGATTTTATTTGCACTCTTGTGTTTATTTAAGAGTGGTGACTTGCCTAGTTACTTGGGATTAAGGTTTCCCCCTAAACCCTCGTTGCTACTTCTGCTAACTCAAACCGTAGGACCCAGTTGCACTGGACCACCCTTTTCCCTTGCACATTAATTTACCAAAGTAATTGGGGAGCTTCTCCTACACATATCTTCACTATTTCCATCATCACACACCTACACTTAAGTCAAAGTTTCACCAGAACAATCCATCCAAGTTTCTACTAGATCTGTGAGGTTGCAAAGTGAGTGCATTTTAGCTTCATCCTATGAAGCTCAAATTTTGCATACATCAACATCCACCCATAGCATGACTATCCACAAATTTTCAGCATCAGAAACCTTCCACAACTTCCTTCACATTTTCCCAAAGTTTGCATCCCCTTGGCCACCTTGTGAAAGAAGTATATTTTGGATCCACCCATTTGAGCCTAAACGAGTCATAGTGATCAACCGTGAAAAACATCCCTACCCCCCAAATTTCATCCCATTCCATCACTCCATTTGACCATAGTGAATTTCCAAAGAAAGTGACCAGAGGACAAGTCTCTATAGGAAGTGCATTTTCCACTATTCCATTTGATCTCAAAATTTGCATACATGAGTGCCCTCATATAAAACCCATACACACCAAAATTCAGACCAAATGGACAAGCCATTTGACAACAATATATTTGCAAAGTTTCTGATAAAAACTAAAATAGGATGATACACTCAAAACTAACCCATCCCAGACCCTCGCCTCAGCTTGTTTAGATCCTACTAACCATGTGCTAGCTACGAGACACATTGTGATCAGCCAGATGTCACCCAGGTTTCTAGAAGCCATCATTACAAAAAAACACTTCCGTGATGATACGTGTTTGTCACAGTTGAGGGAGTCCTGGTTTAGGGGGTCCTCGGACAGCCGGACTATATTCTTATACCGGACTGTTGGACTATGAAGATACAAGATTGAAGGCTTCGTCCCGTGTCCGGGTGGGACTCTCCTTTGCGTGGAAGGCAAGCTTGGCATTTCGGATATGTAGATTTCCTTCTCTGTAACCGACTCTGTGTAAGACTAGCCCCTCCAGTGTCTATATAAACCGGAGGGCTTAGTCCGTAGGACAACAACAATCATAATCATAGGCTAGCTTCTAGGGTTAGCCTCTACGATCTTGTGGTAGATCAACTCTTGTAATAATCATATCATCAAGATCAATCAAGCAGGAAGTAGGGTATTACCTCCATAGAGAGGGCCCGAACCTGGGTAAACATTGTGTCCTCCGCCTCCTGTTACCATTAGCCTTAGACGCACAGTTCGGGAACCCCTACCCGAGATCCGCCAGTTTTGACACCGACATTGGTGCTTTCATTGAGAGTTCTACTATGTCGTCATGGTAAGGCTTGATGGCTCCTTCAATCATCTACAATGATGCGGTCTAGGGCGAGGTTTTCCTCCCCGGACAGATCTTCGTATTCTGCGGCTTCGCACTGCGGGCTAACTCGCTTTGCCATCTGGAGTAGATCGATACCTACGCCCCTGGCCATCAGGTCAGGTTTGGAAGCCTAAATTATACTGCCAACATCCGCAGAGACTTGATCTTCGACGGATTCGATCCCATGACAGGTACACCATACAATCGCGATGAGCATGGCCAAGATCTGCCATCGAACGGTGATCAGGAGATCACACCTGCAGCTGCCCCGACTTTAAATCCGGAGCAGATCGTGCCATCAGAGGATGGGAGGATGGACCCCGCCACGGAGGCCGCACACTCTGTGGCGATAAAGCAGAACATAGATTTCACTTCCAAGGAGGTTTGTGTCATCGGACCCTCGGACTCATCTCTGACCATAGGCTCCGAACCGCGTGCATCCGTGCCCGTTGGATCTAACTGGGTACCGACCATGGAGTTTAGCTCCGCGGATATCTTTTAGCACTCGCCCTTGGGTGATGTGCTAAACTCATTAAAATCTCTCTCCCTGTCGGGAGACTCTTGTCCGAACTATGTCCGGCTTAATTGGGAAGCGGACAATGAAGGAATTTGTTACCCACCCACCACCACCTAATAGCCACTATCGATGACTTAACCGACACGCTTGATTTCGACTCCGAAGACATCAACGGTATGGACGATGATGTCGGAGAAATAGGGAGCCACCACCTCCAGGGCACTGGATAGCCACCTCATCATATGATATATATATATATGGTGGACACACCCAAAGAAAGCAATGGCGATGATGCAACAGAGGATAATCCCCTTGAGGAGCAAACAAAGCGCCGACGTCAGTGGCGCCGCTCTAAAGCCCACCATAGCAAAAACAACGATACCGGCACAAGAAAGAATAATACCCCGAACGACGCTAAAAATAACGACGACCCCGTAGACCCAGCGATGGAGCAGGATGACCCAGGGGATGGAGAACACAAGCCAGGGCTGCTGTCCGATCACAGCGATGCCGAAGACAAAACTTATAAACCTGTCTCCGGAGAGGAGAACAGTCCGGACGACGATGCACACATCATCCCGGAAAAGCACTTGGAACAAGAGCACCTCCAAAAAAAAGGCTTATTGCTACCGTGAGGAGCTTGAAGAAGCAGAAGCAACGGCTTAAAGCCATGCAGGATACGCTCAACCACAGATGGAACAAATTGCTCTACACTAACGAAATATATGGCGGTGATTGCCAGACAAAGAGCTACCCAAAACGCAAGCTGCTGCCCGAATTCGACGACGAGGCTATAGCGCCCATTCCGCCAAAAAACAACATGGCCGATCTGCCGGACCGACCACCGCGTGGCCGAGACAGAGCGGCTAATGACGCCGCACACAAGTCAACACACGATCTACGTGAGCACCTGGACAAAAGAGCTGGTATGGCCAGGTCCATCTATGGATCTAGGAAACGTGGTCCTACGCAGGATCATGGCCACCGAACCGAATATACTGATCGACTACCAGCTCAGAACCAACACCGAACAGTATAGCCGTCGGACCCACGCCACGACACATCCAAGTACAGGGGCGCCGCACACCCCCTGTGTTTCACCGATGAGGTGCTGGATCATGAATCGAGGCATACGATGGAATGACAGACCCTGCAATCTGGATTGAGGACTTTATTCTTCACATCCATATGGCTCGCAGAGACGATCTCCATGCCATCGAATACTTGCCCCTCAAGTTGAAAGGACTAGCTCGGCACTGGTTGAAAAGCCTCCCCAAAAGTTCAATTGGAAGTTGGGAGGAACTCGAGGACACTTTTAGGGCTAATTTTCAAGGGACCTATGTTCGACCTCCGGATGCAGACGATTTAAGTCACATAATTCAATAGCCTGTAGAGTCAGCCCGTAAGCTTTGGAACAGATTTCTCACCAAGAAGAACCAAATCGTCGACTGTTCGGATGCCGAAGCCTTAGCAGCTTTCAAACATAGTGTCCGGGACGAATGGCTCGCCAGACACCTCGGCCAGGAAAAGCCAAGGACAATGGCAGCCCTAACAACTCTGATGGCCCGCTTTTGCGTGGGCGAGGACAGTCGGTTGGCCCGCAGCGGCACGAGCAATCCAGGCACATCCGAAATCAAGGATGGCAATGGAAAACCGCGACGCAATATAAACAAGCGTCAAAATAATGAAGACAGCCCAGACAATACAGCGGTAAACGCCGGATTCAGGGGCTCTAGACCCGGTCAACGGAAAAAGCCATTTAAAGGCAGTAGAGATGGTCCGTCTAGCCTAAATAAAATTCTAGACAGATCCTGTCAAATTCATGGCACCCCCGAGAAACCTGCGAATCACACCAACAGAGAATGTTGGGTCTTCAAGCAGGCCTCGAGCTTCTTCTTAAAGGTCCTTGCCTTGTGGCCTCTCAGGACCTCTGCATTGGCGCGCTCGGCCTGGCCATTGCTCCTAGGGTGTGCCACCAAAGCGTAGCATATCTGCGTTCCAAGGTTAGCATAGTATGTTTTGAAAAAGTTTTTGGTGAACTGCGAGCCATTGTTGGTGATGATGCGATTATGAACCCCGAACCGGCTCACGAGGCCCTTGATGAACTTGATGGCCGAGCCGTCCGGGATGGTCCGGACGGCTTCTACCTCCGCCCACTTGGTGAACTTGTCGATGGCGATGTAGAGATAGCAGTAGCCCCCATGCGCTTGAGGGAATGGCCCCAAGATGTCCAGCCCATAGACCGCGATGGTCGTGTGAATGAGATGGTCTGGAGGCCCTGAGCGGGCTGATGGATCTGATTGGCATGGAATTGGCAAGCTTCACAGGATCTCACCAGCTCGATGGCATCACTGACTGTCGTGGGCCAGTAGAACCCACTGTGGAACGCCTTGCCCACGAGGGTGCGCGATGAAGAGTGATGCCCGCAGTCCCCACCATGTATGTCGGCCAGCAGCTCGCGTCCCTACTCCCTGGAGATGCATCGTAAAGAAACATCATTGGGTCACTTACGGTACAACTCACTGTCCTTGATGCAGTACGGGGTAGCCTGGTGAGCCAGGCGATCCATATCTTTTTCCTTCTCCAGTAGAGTCCCTTGAAGCAAGTACACCTTGAACTCCTCGGTCTAGCACCCCTCCTGAGGCTCAAGCATGAGGAGCAGACAGGCCCCCAAGGTCGGGCCGCAAGCTGGGGCGCTTATCGTAGGGGCTCGGGGAAGGTCCTCTTGAGGCGGTGCTGGTTCCACAACAAGGGGGGTTGCCGCTGGCTTGAAGAGACACTCCTCAAAGACGCCTGGCTCCTCACGCAGCTGCCGGGATGCCCTCTTGGCGATGTCGTCCGCCTGCTTGTTTGTGCCTCGCGGCACATGCTGCAACTCTAAGCCCAAGAATAGTTTTTCCATTTTGCGTACCTCCTCCAAGTATGCTTCCATGTGCTCGTCCTTCGGGGTGTACTATTTTTGGAGAAGTTGACGAGGAGCTGGGAGTCGCCCCTGGTGGTAAGACGCTTCACCCCTAACACTACCGTAGCTCTAAGGCTGGCAATTAGGCTATCATATTCCGCGATGTTGCTGGAGATCTTCTCTCCCTACTAGAAGCAGAGTTGTACGACGTAGTAGAGCTTGTACTTAGTGGATTAAATGAGCAATACTCCAGCCCCCACGCCCTGGCGCACGAACGCGCCGTCAAAGTACATGGTCCATCCATCCGGCACCTCATCCCCGGGCAGGAGGGAATGGTCCTTGCATACTTCACTGTCAGGGACGTCAGTCCATTCTACCATGAAATCTATGAGGGTCGTGCCCTTAATGACCCTGGTGGTGCTAAACTCCAGCTGGAACGCCTGCAGCTCGATGTTCCACTTTGTGACCCTTCCCGCATCGTTGGGGTTCCGAAGCAGCCTCTCCAGTGGGTAAGCCGAGACGACCTTGATGGGCTGGCCTTGGAAGTAGTGGCGCAACTTCTGGGAGGCGACGAGGAGCGCGAGCAAGAGCTTTTGCACCATGGGGTAGCACGCCCGCGCCTCACGTAGAACCGTGGTGATGAAGTAGACCGGGTACTCAACAATGGAGGTGGCATTGGTGAGGTCTTGTACCTCTAGAGTATGCTGGCTTTCAGGTGTCTTTTCATTTGTCGCACCAGCCATGGCCTCATGAGCTCCGTCCTTAGGAGCCCCATTGCCTGGGAGGTCAGCCGGGGTCTCGGGAGTGATGTTCACTCATGGGGCAGCTGAGGCCTCACGATTGCCGTCCTCGAACTGTAGCGCCCCGCTTGACGATGAGGCACCCTGTCGTGGGCCCTTGGTTGGGCATTCTTCCCTTAGCGACACTAGCGGCTATGTAGAGCACCAGAGTCTCAAGGGGACGTGGCGCCGCCATCACTGGCGGGCTGGTGAGGTATCTCTTGAGGTCTTGGAAAGCCGCGTCAGCTTCAGGGGTCCACTCGAATGGCCCCTTCTTTTTCATCAGCTTGAACGGGAGGGTGTGCTCCCCCAACTAGGAAATGAAGCGCCCCAGCGAGGTCACACAGCCTGCTAGCTTCTGCATCTCCTCTAGGGTTTGTGGCGGGCTCATATTTTCTATGGCCTTGACTTTCTCTGGGTTGGCCTTGATCCACCTGTGTGACACCAGGTAACCCAGTAGCTTGCTGGAGGGGACACCAAACACACACTTCTCTGGGTTGAGCCACAGGTCCACTTTGCGTAGACTACCAAATGTTTCTTCAAGGTCCCCGATGAGGATCCTTGCCTCCTGAGACTTTACCACTATGTCATCGACGTAAGCCTTAGTGTTCCTCCTGAGGTGTTGGCCCAGAGCCATATGCATTAGCCGCTGAAAGGTTGCTCCAACATTACGCAGCCTGAATGGCATGTAGGTGTAGTAGTACACTCCGCATGGGGTCAGGAAAGCTGTCTTCTCCACATCTTCCACATCCATCTTGATTTGGTGATAGCCCGAGAAGGCATCCAAAAAACACAGCAGTTCGCGCTCGGTGGTGGAGTCGACGATCTGATCCATGCGCGGGAGCGGGGAGGGGTCTTGAGGGCATGCCTTGTTGAGGTTGGTGAAATCGACGCACATGCGCTCCTTCCCGCCCTTCTTGGGGACAATGACTGGGCTCGCCAGCGACTCCGGGTACCGCACCTCCCGAATGACACCAGCATACTGCAGCTTGAGAGTTTCTTGGACAATGAACGCCTGCTTCTCCATGGACTGACGTCATGCCTTCTGCTTTACTGGGCGCACGTTAGGGCACACCCTCAGGTGATGCTTGATTATACCCCTCGGGATCCCAAGCAGGTCCTTAGGCTCCCACGCAAATACTTCCTTGTGAGCACGTAAAAAGTCAACCAACGCCTTTCTTGATCCGGAGGGATGCGGCACCTATGGTGAAGGTGGAGCCCGATGTTCCATTTTCATCAACTGGTACTTGCTTCGTCTCGGCATGATCCTAGGAGAACAACAGTTTCTTCTTTGCTGGTGCAGCCCCCGGAGCCTCTGGGGCTCCTTCCTTGCTTGACTGCGCAGCCGCCACGGACCTGAAGGCGAGCTTGAGGTCCAGTAGCGCGTCCTTGGTGTCCCCTGCCACCGCGAGGACACCGCTGCTTCCCGGCATACTCATGTGATTGTAGGATGGATGTGTTGCCGCTATGAACTTGGCCGGGGCAGGGTACCCGAGAATGGCGTTGTACAGGAGGCCGATTCAGGCGATGTCAAAGTTGATGAGATCGGTGCGGTAGTTGTCGTGCGTGCCAAAGGTGACGTGGAGGCAGATCTGCCCTAGGGGGAAGGTGGAGCCGCCGCAGACTCTAGAGAAAGGCTTGGTGGGGTAGAGCCGGTCATGTGGCACATGAAGCAAGCCGAATGCCTCCACAGAGAGCACATTGAGGCCGGCTCCACTGTCGATGAGGGTCTTGGTGACCGCCGCTTTGCAAATGGTGGGGGTGCAGAGCATCAGGACCGCACCTATGCCTGAAGTGGTAGCGGGGTGATCTCCTGAGTCGAAGGTGAGGTCGGCCTTGGGCGCCGCCCAACCCGGGGGAGCCCCCTGCAGCACGTGGGTGGCATCCACTTGGCGGAAGAACTGCTTGACGTGGCGGTCCGTGGGCGGCGCCTGCGAACCACCGAGGAGGGTTGTGACATCGTGGGGCACTGGCACCACGAAGCGCGTGATGAAAAGGCCGCACAGCTCCTCCCAGGAGGCCACTAAAGACCCTGGAAAGCTGAGAAGCCAGGCGCGCGGCATGCCACAAGGGCCATGGGAAGCCAGTTGGCCATGACCTTGTCATCACTGCCGGCCACCCAAACTGCCTCCGCGTATGCTTGGAGGAAGCCTGTCGGATCTGCCGCGCCGTCGTAGCGGGCGGCAACTCTGACCTGAACTTGGGTGGCCATTTCACCTGCCGCAGGGCGATGGCGAAGGCTCGGAGGCCCTCAGATCCTCCGAAGGCGCACGTCGATCCGGTCGATGGAGGAGCGTCCGCTATGAGAGCCGACAGCAGAGCATAGCGGACGGAGCAGCAGATCTTTGACGCACCCCTACCTGGCACGCCAAATGTTGGATTTCAGGTTCCGCAAACCCTTGAGAGGTTCGAAGTCTAGGGTGCGTGTGGAGATGTCAACCTCCCTAGTCTGCCTACTTGCCAATCACACAGCCTAGCTCATCGAACTCAAAGGAAAGGGGACGCAGCAGTTTACCCAGGTTTGGGCCACCTTGCGGTGTAAAACCCTACTCCTGCTTTGTGGTGGATTGGCCTCGAAGGGCTGAGGATGAACTAGTACAGTGGAGAACAACCTTAGGAGGTGTGTTCTTGAGCTCAAGTGAGATTGTGAGGGTGGAATGGATTCGACTCAATCTATGGTGGTGGCTAGGTCCTATTTATAGTGGTCTTGGTCCTCTTCCCAAATGAAGGAGGAAAGGGATCCCACAACAGCCGAACTTGAAGGGGGACAACTAGTACATCTTATCCCGACGAAAGTAGTCCTCGCCTGCAAAAGCCTCTAGTCGTGACGTCGTGGTGGGCTCAGTGATGATCTCCGTCCTGCCGTCCTGGCGGTCTTGGTCTTGATGCCCGTGAATGGAAACCTTTGGCTGATTCCTCGGGACTCTGCGCCTGCGCTTGCCTCCTTAGCACCAAAGAGGAAACTCAAAGAGGAAACTGGTACACTACACCCGATGGCGCCCGCCTGGCCTTGGTCGTCATGGCTCACATCATCCAAACCTCGCGAGGTGAGCCTTGTATGGAAACCTCTGCTCCTCGGGAGCCAGCCTGAGGAGGCTGCTCCTTTCAGAGGTCTTGGTGTCATAGCGAGGCTTGGCCACTCACGAGGGTCTTGAGTTGTCAATGTCAAAGCTAGGTCGTACCAGGCCGCTGAAGGAGCCATGTTGTGGGCCGCAGGCAGGCAAGTCTGGGTACCCCCATTTCCAGAACACCGACAAGAACAGAATGGCTTGATGGTCCATAGGAATAATAGGCATCGATGAACACGAATGCATGACATAGTCTTGACTATCAATTGATAGACTAAGGGTGGCATACGATTGAAGAGGGACAACTCAAAGGAACACATAACTTTCTGAGTTGTGGATGAATATGTTAGTATGTTAAACAAAGGTCAACATATTTCTTCCCGGTAACCCATGTAGAAGGTAGGATTACCAGAGTTAGAACATAGAATGGAGAACTCATCGAGAGCATTATTTTCGTGATTTTTTGATTCAAAAGAACTTCTGCCATGATGGTTCATGGTATTGGAAGAATGATATACCACGGACCACAAGGACTATCACAAATGTTACTAATATCCTAAAGGAATGAGCAAACACTATCATCATGACTAAGCAGATCGAATCTTGGGCCCGAGAACCCAAAAATAGAATACCTACTAACTAAATGACATCATGAGATACTTTTGAGAATGGTCGCCAGAATCATCACACTGGGAACACAACACAAGGTTGGGTTACCGGGTGGTTCTCGATACGTCCATTTTGCATCATGCTTTTATATTGATATTTATTGCATTATGGGCTGTTGCTACACATTATAGCACAATAATTATGCCTTTTCTCACTTATAAATCAAGGTTTACATGAAGAGGGAGAATGCAGGCAGCTGGAATTCCGGACTGGAAAAGGATCAAATCTGAGAGACCTATTCTGCGCAACTCCAAAAGTCCTGAAACTTTACGGAGAATTATTTTGGAATTAATAAAAAATATTGGGTAAAGAAAGTACCAGAGGGGCCCCACCAGGAAGCCACAAGGGTGGGGGCGCGCCCCCTGCCTTGTGGCCCCCCGGCAGGCCTCCGGTACCCATCTTCTTCTATATGGTGTGTTTCGACCTGGAAAAAATCATACGGAAGCTTTGCGGATGAAGCGCCGCCGTCCTGAGGCAGAAGCTGGGCAAAAGCAATCTAGGGTTCCAGCGGAGCTATTCTGCCGGGGAAACTTCCTTCCCAGAGGGGGGAATTCAGCCATCGTCATCATCAACGATCCTCTCATCAAGAGGGGGCCAATCTCCTTCAACATCTTCACCAGCACCATCTGCTCTCAAACCCTAGTTCATCTCTTGTATCCGATCTTTGTCTCAAAACCTCAGATTGGTACCTATGGGTTGGAAGTAGTGTTAATTACTCCTTCTAGTTCATGCTAGTTGGTTTATTTGGTGGAAGATCATATGTTCAGATCCTTAATGATAATATTACTGCTCTGATTATGAACACGAATATGCTTTGTGAGTAGTTACATTTGTTCTTGAGGACATGGGATAAGTCTTGTTATAGGTAATCATGTGAATTTGGTACTCGTTCGATATTTTGATGAGATTTATGTTGTCTTTCCTTTAGTGGTGTTATGTGAATGTCGACTACATGAAACTTCACCATGATTTGGGCCTAGGGGAAGGCATTGGTAAGTAGTAAGTAGATGATGGGTTGCTAGAGTGACATAAGCTTAAACCCTAGTTTATGCGTTGCTTCGTAAGGGGCTGATTTGGATCCATATGTTTCATGTTATGGTTAGATTTATCTTAATTCTTCTTTCGTAGTTGCGGATGCTTGCGGGAGGGGTTAATAATAAGTGGGAGGCTTGTCCAAGTAGGGACAGTACCCAAGCACCGGTCCACCCACATATCAAATTATCAAAGTAACGAACGCGAATCATATGAGCATGATGAAAACCAGCTTGACAGTAATTCCCATGTGTCCTCGGGAGTGCTTTGCATTATATAAGAGTTCGTTCAGGCTTGTCCTTTTCTACAAAAAGGATTGGGCCACCTTGCTGCAACTCGGTTACTTTTCTTACTTGTTACCCGTTACGAATAACCTTATTATCAAACTATCTGTTACTGATAATTTCAATGCTTAGAGAGAATACCTTGTTGAAAACCGCTTGTTGTTTCCTTCTGCTCCTCGTTGGGTTCGACACTCTTACTTATCAAAATGACTACGATAGATCCTCTATACTTGTGGGTCATCAAGACTCTTTTCTGGCTCCATTGCCGGGGAGTGAAGCGCCTTTGGTGAGTGGAATTTGGTAAGGAAACATTTATATAGTGTGCTGAAATTTACTGTCAGTTGTTGCTATGGAAAATATTCTTTTGAGGGGTTTGTTCTTGGTATCTTCACCCCCAACGGGAAGAACAAAGATTTACCACTCAACCTACGGAACCTACTAAAAATATTTATTATGAAATTCCTTCGGGTATGATAGAGAAACTGCTAGCTAAACCTTATGCAGGTGATGGAAATTACATCCTGGTATGAATCTAATCTACGTGGATGAAGTTTATGTATTATTTAAGCTTGTAGGTTTTCCCGAGGATGAAGTCAAGAAGAAGGTCTCCCCCTTATCTTTGAAGGGAAAGGCATTGACATGGTATAGGCTATGTGATGATATTGGATCTTGGAACTATAGCCAATTGAAATTGGAATTTCATCAGAAATTTTATCCTATGCATCTAGTTCATCGTGATCGTAATTATATATATTATTTTTGCTCTTGTGAAGGAAAAAGTGTCGCTCAAGCTTGGGGGAGGCTTAAGTCAATGTTATATTCATGCCCCAATCATGAGCTCTCAAGAGAAAATATTATTCGAAATTTTTATGCTCGGCTTTCTCGTAATGATCCATGCATGCTCCATACTTCTTGTACTGGTTCTTTTATATAGAAGACTATTGAATTCAAATGGGATTTTGGAAAGAATTAAATGCAACTCTGAAGATTGGGAACTCAATGAAGGTAATGAGTCAGGTATAAACCTTAAGTTTGATTGTGTTAAATCTTTTATTGATACCGATGCTTGTCGTGAATTTAGCACTAAATATGGACTTGACTCTGAGATAGTAGCTTATTTTTGTGAATCATTTGCTACTCATGTTGATTTCCCCAAGGAGAAGCGGTTTAAATATCATCCTCCCATTGAAGTAAAAATAGTGGAACCTATTAAAGTTGAAGAAGAAACTATTACTTATAATGTTGATCCTATTGTTACTGTTGGTTTAGGGGATATGTCTCATGATTTTAATTTCTCTAAGTTTCATAGACAACCCCATGATAAAGAATTTCCTAGTAAGGATGATATTATTGGTCTTGCTTCTATTGCCGTACCTCCCACCGATCCTTTAGAACAATATTTTCTAGACAGTGAGAATGGTATGTTTCTGAATGAAAGAAAGGAATTAGATGAAATATTCTTTAACCAAATGCCTGTTTTGAAACACAACTTGCCTGTTGAAATCCTTGGGGATCCTCCTCAACCCAAGGGTGACCCCGTATTTGAGCTTAAACAATTACCTGATACTTTGAAATATGCATATCTCGACGAGAAGAATATATATCATGTTATTATTAGTGCTAACCTTTCAGAGCATGAAGAAAAGAAATTATTGAAAACTCTAAAGAAGCACTGTGCCGCCATTGGATATACTCTTGATGATCTTAAGGGAATTAGTCCCACTCTACGTCATCACAAAATTAAAATGGAGCCTGATGCTAAACGAATTGTTGATCATCAACGACGGTTAAATGCCAAGATGAAAGAAGTGGTAAGAAATGAAATATTAAAACTTCTGGAGGCGGGCAAAATTTATCCCATTCCTGATAGTAGATGGGTAAGTCACGTTCATTGTGTCCCTAAGAAGGGAGGTATTACTGTTGTTCCTAATGATAAGAATGAATTGATTCCACAAAGAATTGTTACATGTTATAGAATGGTAATTGATTTTCGCATATTAAAAAAAGATCATTCCCTCTACCTTTTATTGATCAAATGCTAGAAAGACTATCCAAACATACACATTTTTGCTTTCTAGATGGTTATTCTGGTTTTTCTCAAATACCTGTGTCAAAAGAGGATAAAAAAAGACTACTTGTACATGTCCTTTTGGTACCTTTGCTTATAGACTTATGCCTTTTGTTTACGCGATGCACCTGCCACCTTTCAGAGATGTATGACTGCTATATTCTCTGACTTTTGTGAAAAGATTGTTGAGGTTTCATGGATGATTTCTCCATTTACGGAACTTATTTTGATGATTTCTTAAGCAACCTTGATCGAGTTTTGCAGAGATGTGAACAAACTAGTCTTGTCTTGAATTGGGAGAAGTGCCACTTTATGGTTAATGAAGGTATTGTCTTGTGGCACAAAATTTTGAAAAGAGGTATTGAAGTTGATAAAGCTAAAGTAGATGTTGTTGAAAAGATGTCGTGTCCTAAAGATATCAAAGATATAAGAAGTTTCCTTGGTGATGCTGGTTTCTATAGGAGGTTTATTAAAGAATTCTCCAAAATTTCAAGGCCACTCACTAATCTCTTGCAAAAAGATGTTCCTTTTGTTTTTTATGATGATTGTGTAGAAGCATTTGAAATACTTAAGAAAGCCTTGATTTCTGCACCTATTGTTCAACCACCTGATTGGAATTTACCCTTCGAAATTATGTGTGATGCTAGTGATTATGTTGTTGGTGCTGTTCTAGGGAATAGAGTTGATAAGAAATTGAATGTTATTCATTATGCTAGTAAAACTCTAGACAATGCCCAGAGAAATTTTGCTACTACTGAAAAAATAATTTTTGGCAGTTGTTTTTGCTTGTGACAAGTTCAGATCTTATATTTTTGATTCCACAGTACCTGTTCACACTGATCATGCTGCTATTAAATATCTTATGGAAAGAAAGATGCTAAACCAGACTTATTGATGGGTTCTCTTGCGGCAAGAATTTGATTTGCATATTATTGATAGAAAGGGAGCAGAGAACCATGTCGGCGTTCTGGATACGGGGGTACCCAGACTTGCATGCCTGTGGCCCACAGCGTGGCTCCATCGACGGCCTGATACGGCCCAGCTTTAGCATCGACGACTCAACACCCTCGCGAGGGACCAAGCCTCACGAGGCGGACGACGCCAAGACCTCCAAGGGGATCGGCCTCCTCAGGTTGGCTCCCGAGGGCCAGAGACTTCTATGCAGGATGCACCTCACGAGGCTCAGCTGACGTGAGCCATGACAACCAAAGGCTAGGCGGGCGCCAGATGGGCGCCAGCGGGCGCAGAGCGCCAGTTTCCTCTTTGGTGCAAAGGTGGCAAGCAGCAGGCACGGGGTCCCGAGGGATCACCTAAAGGTTTCCATTATGGTGCAACAAGACCAAGACCGCCAGGAGGGAAGGACGGAGGTCATCGCTGAGCCTACCGCGGCATCATGGCCAGAGGCTTTTCGCAGGCAAAGACCACTTTTTTCACGATAGGATGTGAGGGAGTCCTGGATTAAGGGGTCCTCGGACAGCCGGACTATATACTTTGGCCGGACTGTTGGACTATGAAGATACAAGATTGAATACTTTGTCCCGTGTCCGGATGGGATTCTCCTTTGCATGGAAGGCAAGCTTGGATATTCGGATATGTAGAATTCCTTCTCTGTAACCGACTCTGTGTAAACCTAGCCCCCTCCAGTGTCTATATAAACCGGAGGGTTTAGTCCATAGGAAAACAACAATCATAATTATAGGATCGCTTCTAGGGTTTAGCCTTTACGATCTCGTGGTAGATTAAATCTTGTAATACACATATCATCAAGATCAATCAAGCAGGAAGTAGGGTATTACCTCCATCGAGAGGGCCCGAACCTGGGTAAAACATCATGTCCCTTGCCTCCTGTTACCATTAGCCTTAGACGCATAGTTCGGGACCCCCTACCCGAGATCTGCCGGTTTTGACACCAACATTGGTGCTTTCATTGAGAGTTCCACTGCACCGTCGCTGTAAGGCTTGATGGCTCCTTCGATCATCTTCAACGATGCGGTCCAGGAAGAGGTTTTCCTCCCCGGACAGATCTTCGTATTCGGCAGCTTCGTACTACGGGCCAACTCGCTTGGCCATCTGGAGCAGATCGATAGCTACGCCCCTTGCCATCAGGTCAGGTTTGGAAGCTCAAACTATAGTGCCGATGTCCGCGGAGACTTGATCTTCGATAGATTCGAGCCCATGGTGGGTGCGCCGAACAATCATGACGGACATGACCTTGATCTCCCGCCGGACAGTATTCGGGAGTTCGCACCCACGTTGGCGCCGGGAATCAATCCGGAGCAGATCGTGCCTTCCGAGGACGGGCGGATGGGCCCCGCCACGGAGGCCACACACTCATCGGCACCCGAGCCAAACACTGAACCCGCCTCCTATGAGGTTGGTGTCATCGGACCCCCGGACTCGTCTCCGGTTGCAGGATCTGAAGCGCGTGCGTCCGTGCCTATCGAATCGGATTGGGCACCGGCCATGGAGTTCACCGCTGCGGATATTTTTCAGCATTCGCCCTTGAGTGACATGCTAAACTCATTAAGGTCTCTTTCCTTGTCAGGAGATTCTTGGCCGAACTATGTCCGGCTCGAGTGGGGAGCGGACGACGAAGAAATTCATCCCCCACCCACCACCCACTTTATAGCCACTGTCGAGGACTTAACCAAAGTGCTTCACTTTGACTCCGAAGACATCGACGGTGTGGACGACGATGCAGGGGAAGAACAGGAACCACCACCTGTAGGGCGATGGACCGCCACCTCATCATATGATATTTATATGGTGGACACCCCTAAAGAAAGCAATGGTGATGAGGCAACTGAAGATAACCCCTTGGGGAAGCAATCTAGACATCGGCGTCATCGGCGCCACTCTAAGCTCCGCCATAGCAAAAATAGTGATGCCGGCACAAGAGATAACAATCCGGATGGTGCCGAAGACGAAGACAATCCTGCCCAGCCTAGCTTCCAGCAGGCCGAGAAGAGGATGGGCAAGCTAGCCCTAAAGGACATGCAACTAATGGAGAATCAGAGGACGATAATTACATGCCTCTCTTCGAAGACGAAGTGAGCCTTGGCGACGAAGAATTCATCGTACCGGAGGATCCCGTCGAGCAGGAGTGCTTCAAACGCCGGCTTATAGCCACTGAAAAAAGCCTGAAGAAAAAGCAGCAACAGCTTCAAGCTAATCAAAATCTGCTAACTGACAAATGGACTGATGCCCTGGCTGCCGAGGAATACGGACTCGAGCGCCCTAGCAAAAGCTACCCAAAACGCAGGTTGTTACCTCAACTCTAGGAGGAGGCTTTAAAACCCACGCTACCACCGCACGATGTGGCTGACCGGCCACCCCATGGCCGCGACAAAACAGCGTACCAGCCTGAAGTCTAGACCGCACCCCGTGGCCAATCAAACAATAACACTAAAGCCCAGGGCTACACGAAGGACCTGCGAGATGTATTGGAAAACAAAGCAGGATAGTCAAGATCGATCTACGGACCACGGGGACGCGCCCCCAAAGCATGACAAGAATCGTCAAGCCGGATACACTAACAAATCCGGCTGGGCCGAATACAATGAAACCCGGCACAGAGGCGCCGCACATCCCCTATGCTTCACTTATGAAGTAATGGATCATGAATTCCTGGAAGGGTTTAAACCCATGAACATTGAATGATACGATGGCACCACTGACCCCGCGGTATGGATAGAAGATTTTTTTCTCCACATTCACATGGCCCGCGGAGATGATCTACACGCCATCAAGTACCTCCCACTAAAACTAAAGGGACCGGCTCGGCATTAGCTGAATATCTTGCCGGCAAATTCCATCGGGAACTAGGAGAACCTGGCAAACGCATTCCTTGATATCTTCGAGGGCACTTACGTGCGCCTACCGGATGCTAATGATCTAAGTCACATAACCCAGCAGCCCGGAGAGTCAGCCAGGAAATTTTGGACCCGGTTCCTAACCAAAAAGAACCAAATTGTTGACTGTCCGGATGCCGAGGCCCTAGCGGCCTTTGAACATAACATCCGTGATGAATGGCTTGCACGACATCTCGGTCAGGAAAATCCAAAGTCCATGGCATCTCTCACAACACTCATGACTCGCTTTTGCGCGGGCGAGGATAGCTGGTTGGCCCGTAGAAACAATACAACAAGCAATCCAGGCACATCGAAAGCTAAAGATAGCAACAAAAAATCGCGGCGCAACAAACACAAGGGCCGCAAAAACGGTGATAATGCCGAAGACACGTCAGTTAATGCCGGATTCAGCGGCTCCAAGGCCGGTCAGCGGAAGAAACCATTCAACAAAAACAATTCAGGCCCGTCCAGTTTTGACCGCATACTCAACCGTCCATGCCAAATTCATGGCACCCCTCGAAAACCAGCCAACCACACCAATAGAGAATGTTGGGTCTTCAGACAAGCCGACAGGTCAGACGCCGAAAACAAGGGGAAGGGGTCTCAAAGCGACGACGACAACGACGAAGAGACCCGATCACCGAATATAGGAAGAAAGATGAAATTCCCTCCCCAGGTGAAAACGATGAATATGATACGCGCAAGCCACATTCCCAAGGGGAAACATGCACTAAGGGAGGTCTACACAATCGACCCAAAGTTCAACCCATGGTCCTTGAGGGAGTCTTGGACTAGGGGGTGTCCGGACAGCCGGACTATCAATATCCGCCGGACTATCAATATCCGCCGGACTCCAAGACTACGAAGATAGAAGATTGAAGACTCCGGCTCATGTCCGGATGGTACTTTCCTTGGCGTGGAAGGCAAGCTTGGCAATACGGATATGTAGATCTCCTACCATTGTAACCGACTCTGTGTAACCCTAGCCTCCTCCGGTGTCTATATAAATCGGAGGGCTTTAGTCCGTAGGACAACATACATCTCAACAATCATACCATAGGCTAGCTTCTAGGGTTTAGCCTCCTTGATCTCATGGTAGATCTACTCTTGTACTACCCATATCATCAATATTAATCAAGCAGGACGTAGGGTTTTACCTCCATCGAGAGGGCCCGAACCTGGGTAAAAACATTGTGTCCCTCGTCTCCTATTACCATCCGCCTAGACGCATAGTTCGGGACCCCCTACCCGAGATCCGCCGGTTTTGACACCGACATTCCTGCCATTGAGAGTTCCTCTGTGTCGTCACCGATAGGCTTGATGGCATCTTCAATCAGCAACGCTGTCCAGGGTGAGATTTTTCTCCCGGGACAGATCTTTGTATTCGGCGGCTTCGCCCTGCGGGCCAATTCACTTGGCCATCTGGAGCAGATCGAAAGCTACGCCCCTGGCCGTCAGGTCAGATTTGGAAGCTTAAACTTCACGGCCGATGTCTGCGGAGACTTGATCTTCGACGGACTCGAGCCACAGCCGAGCGCGCCGCATTGTGACGATGGGCATGATCTAGCTCTGCCGCCGAACAGTGCCTTAGTGGCCGCACATGGATCTGCTTTGACCATTAGCCCGGAGCCGATCGCCCAGATCGAGGGTCGGGGGATAGACGCCGCCCTGGGGGCTTCAACATCCACGGCGATGGAGCCGAACGCCAATTTTTTCCCCCGCGAAACTCGTGATTCCGAGGCACCGGACACCTCGCCGGACTCCGAACCTCCCGCGCCCCTACCAATCGATCCGGATTGGGCGCCAGTTATGGAATTCACCGCCGCGGACATCTTCCAACACTCGCCTTTTGGCGATATCCTGAATTCACTAAAGCATCTCTCACTATCAGGAGAGTCCTGGCCGGACTATGGCCAGGATGGTTGGGGTACGGACGACGAAGAAATTTAGAGCCCACCCACCACCCACTTTGTAGCCACTGTCGAGGATTTAACCGACATGCTAGACTTCGACTCGGCGACATCGGCGCCATGGACGGCGATCTTGGAGAGGAACAGAGCCAGCGCCTCAGGCACGGAAGACCACCTCGTCATATGACATATACATGGTGGACACCCCAAAAGATGGGGATGGCGAAGAAGCGTGGAGGCGGACTCTTTAAAGAAGCAGCCCAAGTGCGGCGTCGTGGCGCCGCTCTAAATCCCGCCACAAAGAAGAATAGAGATTCGGCACAGCAGATAACAATACTCCAGAGAGTGCCGAAGACAATCCCTCCAAAGAAGACTCAGCGAGGAGGATGCGAAGCAAGCCCTCACGAGAGGGCGGCATTTAAGAGGTTGAGGATCATAACTATATGCCTCCCTCCGAAGACGAAGCAAGCCTCAATGACGACGAACTCGTCGTGCCCGAGGACCCTGTCGAACAAGAGCTTTTTAAGCGCAGGCTCATCGCCACAGCAAGAAGCCTGAAGAAGGAAAAGCGGAAGCTCAAATTAGCGGAAGACACGCTCAGAATAAGATGGAGCAAAATACTCAAAACCGCAGATAAATACGGCAATGGTCACCAATCGAAGAGCTACTCGAAGCGTAAGCTGCTACTAGAATTCGACGAAGAGGCCATAGAGCCTCCACCGTCAAATGGCCCAGCCAGGTCCATCTATGGACCCGAAAAGAAGGCCCCAGGAAGCAAAGTAACACGTCAAGTGTCCGGCGATAGCGGCACATACAAGTATAGGGGCGCCGCACACCCACTATGTTTCACCGATGAGGTGCTGGACCATGAATTCCCAGCAGTGTTTAAACCCATAAACATAGAGGCCTACGATGGAACAACAGACTCGGAGTCGGATAGAAGATTATATCTGCATATACACATGGCGAGGAGGCGATCTCCACGCCATAAAATACCTACCCTCAAGCTCAAAGGGCCAGCCCGTCATTGGCTCAAAAGCCTCCCGAAAACTTGTTGGAAGTTGGGAAGAGCTCGAGGACGCGTTTAGAGCGAATTTTCAAGGGACCTATGTCCGTCCTCCGGATGAGATGATCTAAGTCATATAACTCAACAGCCCGGAGAGTCGGCATGAAATTCTGGAACAGGTTTCTTACCAAAAGAACCAAATAGTCGATTGTCAGGACGCCAAGCCTTAGCAGCTTTCAAGCACAATGTCCGAGACGAATGGCTCGCCAGGCACCTCGGTCAAGAGAAACCGAGGACAATGTCCGCACTAACAAGCCTCATGACCCGCTTCTGTGCGGGAGAGGATAGCTGGCTAGCAAGAAGCAGCACCAGCGACCCAAGTACATCCGAGATAAGAGATGGAAACGGAAAATCACGGCGTAGAAAAGAACAGCGCCGGAATAAAGAGAAAAGCCCAAAGAGCACGGCAGTCAACGCCGGATTCAAAAGCTCGCGGCCCAATAACAAAACACAACCTCTTAAGGATGATAGTGATGAATTGTCCAACTTAAACAAAATTTTGGGTCGGATATGTCAAATCCACAGTACCCCCGGAAGGCCTGCAAATCACACCCACAGGGATTGTTGGGTTTTTAAACAGTCCGGCCGATTAAATGCCGAACACAAGGGGCTCGACGCGTCAAGCGAAGAAGTTAAACCCCGCCGGCGAGGCACGGAAAACAAAAGACTTTCCCACAAGGGGTCAAAGCAATAAACTCACTTCATGTGATAACACGGAAAAATAGTGCGGCACTTTCTAAAAGAGCTTCGACGGTCCAACCAGCAGACCGTAGAGATTGGATATCAAAACCGGTCACTTTCGACCACGGACTATTCCGAACCATTCAAAGCGGGACGGACTCCCGATATTGAATCCCATAATAGGCGGATTACAATTCACTAACGTCCTAATGGACGGAGGCAAAGTGACTTAAACCTGCTATATTCAAACACAATCCGTAGGATGAGGATGAACCCTACCAAAATTCGACACGGCCGCACTTCCTTCAAAGGAGTGACGCTGGCCCTTACGCCAATTGCACGGGCTCTATATTACTAGAAGTCGTGTTGGGATCGCGAACAATTTTCGACATGAAAATTAATTTTCATATCGTCCCATTTGAAAGTAAATATCAAGCACTCTTGGGGACGAAGGCTTTTGTCCGCTTCAACGCCATAGCGCATTCTGCGTCTCTTACACTCAAGATGCCGGTCCACATGGCGCCATTTCAGTCGAGGGTCACTTAGGACCCGGACTCGGATAGACGAATCCGGCCTCGGAAAGCTAGGGCTCCCTAGCCGCATACCCCTTCACTGGGGGCTGCGGCGACAAACAATCGCGGTTTCATATAAACCTTGCTTTAATTATTTATATTTCTTATTTTACATATTTTTCGCATGAATTGTTTCTAAAACTAAACGTTCCTCTCTTTCTCTGAGATGAACAGCGTGCATACCCGTCCGGATAACGGCGCAACGAGAGACACAGTAGCAGACGTGCGGAGAGGACCCGTTGCAAGGATTCTTTTCAGATTAAGACCTGCGTAGACCTTTTTCTTGTCTCTTGTTGTTATTCTCCCTTGGTTTTTCCTAATAGCCAAAGCGAGCTGACGCTTTGGCATCGGCCGCGTCAGAAGACCATGCCCGTACCCGGACACTAGGGGCTTAGGGCATCGTTCTGCCCATTACTATAAAGACCGAACACCTTAGGGAGTGTTCGGCGTCTCGAGTTAGGCATTATATGCATCAGCTCCGAATCATGTCTTTGGTCAAATGTTGGGTTTGCCCGGCTCCTATGTTTTGCTGCCTTACGTTCCGTATCATCGGCTAACGCGGCACCGGAGAACTCTGCGATTGTGCCCGGTTAATTGGGCGAGCACCTCGATGAAAGCGAAAACTAATCGTCATGATACAGCGAGAGTACGGTCAACCACTCGATCGACTACCGGAATGTTTAGAATTCCCCGCTTTGACGAAGGACCGTTTCCCGGTCAGGGACATACGCACCCCGAATATGGAGACGTGCGGTGCCACAAGGGGCTATATCGTAGCCCCACCCTCGAGCTCCACTGGCTAAGTGAAAGTGATAAAGCATTATAGTCCGGATTGCCTCGTTCGCTACGCTACCACCTCCATATAACAGGACCGAGACGTCGGATTAAGTGTGAAAACGCGCTATTTTTGCAAACACCCCAGCACCTTGTGCCCGGGGGCTGAAGCCGAAGACTGCCATCTTTCAAGTTATACACAAGTATACGTAAACGGCCGCACAGGAGAAGTTTTACTACTTGGACGCACAAGTATAAAAAGCAGTTATAACATAATCATCGATTTAGAAGCTAATGCGTTCATTTGAATGTTACATTCTTCGAGCACTGCGACTCTATTATACGAGCGCCGCGCATGACTTCTCCGAAGTAGTGCTCGGCAGGGAGCCGGCTTTCATCCGGACCCTGGGCGGCAACAGCGGTGGCATCCATCTCCGGACAATGCGCCTTCACACGGGCAAGAGCCATCCGTGCGCCCTCGATGCAGGCCAACCGCTTCATGTCCTTTATATGCGGCACCGCCCCAAGGAACTGCTGCAGTAAGCCGAAGTAGCTCGTCGCCTTGGACCTCCCTGGCCAGACATGGGCCACGATGTCAGACATGGCAAGACCAGACAATCTATTTAGTTCGGCCCACTCGGCCAACCGGTCCGTCAACAGAAGGGAGTGATCCGGACTGTGGAATTGAGACCAATATAGCTCTTCCGTCTCGTGATCCCCCTGGCTACGGAATTGCTTAACGGCATCAGCCGCTGAAAGTGCAACTAATCCTCGGGTGGTTTTGGTAATTAATAACAATATATATATCATTGAACTAATAGTTACTTGAGAATCATTTCAGAAAGTTCAGTGATATGGGTATGGCAAGGACTGAAGAAGTGGACCCCTCAAAATGCTAAGGCAAGCATTGGCAAAAGCTCAAGACTCCATTTTTGGTTTAGTGATCCAAGATCACATTGAGTCCATAGGAAAGCCAATACTATTAAAGGGGATGAGGTTATGATGATGATCTGGTTGCTCAAGTGCTTAGTGATACATCTCCTAAACTATCAAGCAACTTTCACCGCCATATACACTCATAAGTAATCTCGGTCCCACCGATATTCCAAACTTCACCACACCGAGATGAACCACCTCAGCCACAAAGCCAAACCCTAGAAATCTCGGATTTTCCGATTCGAACTCGGTCTCACGAAACTTGAGTTGCCAAGCTTCAGAACCTACGCCATCAAATCGGTGTCACCGAGATGATGAAGTCGGTCCCACCGAGATTGGCAAGCTCCTGTCTTTACACGAATCGGACAAACCGAGATTGTATTTTCGGTCCCACCGAAAATCCCAACGTTCACATGATTTGAACTTTCGGTCTCACCGAGTTGTCAACTTTGGTCCCACCGAGATTGGTCAAATGTGTGTAACGGTTGGATTTTGTGTGGAGGCTATAAATACCCCTCCACCCCCTCTTCATTCGTGGAGAGAGCCATCAGAAAGTACTACCACTCCTACCTTACATTTCTGAGAAGAGAACTACCTACCCTTGTGTTGAGATCAAGTTGCTCCACTCCCACCATATGAAGCTTGATCTCTAGCCTTCCCAAGTTGCTTTCCACTCAATCCTTTCTTCCACCACAGCCAAATCAGTGAGGAGAGTTGAGTGTTGGGGAGATTATCATTTGAAGCACAAGAGCAAGGAGTTCATCATCATCAACACCATCTATTACCTTTTGGAGGGTGGTGCCTCCTAGATTGGTTAGGTGTCGCTTGGGAGCCTCCGTCGAGATGTGGAGTTGAACCAAGAAGTTTGTAAGGGCAAGGAGATCGCCTACTTCGTGAAGATCTACCCCGAGTAAGGCTAGCCCTCCGTGGGCGTGAGGCCATGATGGCATAGACAAGGTTGCTTCTTCGTGGACCCTTCGTGGGTGGAGCCCTCCGTGGACTCTCGCGGCCGTTACCCTCCGTGGGTTGAAGTATCCATCAGCGTGGAAATGCGATAGCACCACCTATCGGAACCACGAGAAAAATCACCGCGTCTCCAAAATTGCGTTTGCTCTTCTCCACCTCTCTTTACTACATGTGCAATTTACTTTCCGCTGCCTATACTCTAGAATTGCATGTGTAGGGTGATGCTTGACTTGATCATAATTGTGAATCTGCCAAAACTTGTCTTTGTCAAAAGGCATAATTTTTATATTGTCAAGTAGTCTAATCACCCCCCTCTAGACATACTTTCGATCCTACAAGTGGTATCGAGCTTTGGTCTCCATTGTATTGGTTTCCATTGCATTGGACTCCATAAGCTTGGTTTCACAACCTAGGAGAGTATGGCGTCTAGTGAGGTAATTTTCAGAGAGGTCCTTACTTTGATGGTACAAATTTTGCTAGTTGGAAGCATAAAATGAAAATGCATATTCTTGGCCATAACCCAGCCTCATGGGGCATTATTTGTGTTGGTATGCAAGGTGAATTCTTGAGGAAGGAAAAGTTCGGATCGCGGCTACAGCGGATGAATTGCGGATGTTGCAAAACAATGCTCAAGCTTGTGACATTCTCTTCAATGCCTTATGTCCCGAGGAGTTCAACAAAATCAGCCGTCTTGAGAATGCAAAAGATATTTGGGATACTTTGGTTGAAATGCACGAAGGTACCGAGTCCGTGAAGGAATCAAAGCTAGATGTTCTTCAAGGTCAACTTGACAAGTTCAAGATGAAGGAAGGTGAAGGAGTCGCTGAAATGTACTCTAGGCTTGCTCTCATCACAAATGAGATTGCCGGCTTAGGAAGCGAAGAAATGACCGACCGATTCATCATCAAGAAGATTCTCAGAGCTTTGGATGGAAAGTATGACACCGTGTGCACTTTGATCCAAATGATGCCAAACTACAAGAATCTCAAGCCAACCGAAGTCATTGGAAGAATTGTTGCTCATGAGATGACACTTAAGGATAAGGAAGAGCTTCACAACAAGTCAAGTGGTGCTTACAAAGCTACAAGTGATGCTCCCACAACCTCAAGTGACAAGCTAGTTTCCAATGAAGAGATAAGCCTAATGGTGAAGAACTTCAACAAATTCTACAAGAGTAGAAGCAAAGAAAGAAGCTCAAAGTCTAGATCATATGATGAAAAGAGATCTTCTAGTCGTGATCGAATCTGCTACAATTGTGGAAGACCGGACACTACTCAAATGAGTGTCGGCTCCCCACAAGAGAAGAGAAGAATCTCCAAGAAGAAGAAGCTCAAGAGATGAGTCACCTCGGAAAGAGAGAAGGAGTAGAGATGATCGTTATGAGCGAAGACCCTCTCGGAGAAGCAAGGATTCGAGAGGAAAGACAAGTCATCAAGGAGCTACACAAGAAGAAAACATCAATCTCATGTAGGTGAATGGGTCTCGGCTCCGACTCCGACAATCAATCCGAAAGAAGCTATCACTCCAACTCCGACTACTGATCAAGATGAAGGTGTTGCGGCCTTGCTCTCGTATCCTCCAACTCCAACTCCTACGACTTATTTGATTCACCAAATGAGGGAATTGGAAGATGCTTCATGGCTAAAGGCCCCAAGGTATCACACCACGAAGTTCATTGACTTTGATAGTGATGAGGATGACTTGCTTGGTGAAGATGAGCTCTTACATGATAAATCCAATGAGCCTAGTAATGATGAACATGCTAGTAGTCTTTATAGTCAAGAAGAGTCGAATGACAATGCTATGAAGGAGATTGAGCGTCTAACTAAAGAACTAAACACTCTTAAGTTAGCTCATGAAACAACTCAAGAAGATCATAGAGAGCTCCTAAGATCTCATGAGAAGCTACGCTTCGAGAAGCTCACTCTAGAGCAAGAACATGAATTTCTAAAAGCAATCAATGACGATCTTCGAAAGAAGAGTTCTTCATATCTTGCCAAACGACTTCTCTTGTCTAATTTCTTGCCACCTATTAAGACTAAGCATGACAAGCATAAGAAAAATTCTTCATCTAGTAGTAACAATAACCATGCTAAATCCAATATTGTTGCTTCTAGTAGTTCTCTTGATTCCACTAACAATGTTTCAAGCCAAGTTACACTTGAGCAAGAAAATAGTTTATTGAAAGGGATTATAGAGAAAGGTGTCTACAAGAGCCTTGCCGGAAGCAAGAACTTTGAGGAAATTGTTCGTAAGCAAGGAAGGCACCGGAAGAATCAAGGAATTGGTTTTGAGCGAAAGTTCAACGCCGAGGGTGTTGAATGGGAAGAAGGTCAATATCCTACTCCACAGTTTGTTCTTCAAAAGGAGAAGTATGATCCTACTTCTTCCAATGTGGAACAAGCACAAGATGACCTTCCACCACAAGACCACAAGCTAAAAGGCAAGGACAAGCTTCAAGAGGAGATTGATGCATTTGTTGAAGCACCTCAAGCCATGGTCAAGTGGGTTCCCAAGGAAGCGTCAAGTTCTACTTCGTCAAGCTCAACTACAACCCCAAGGATTCCCATCAAGATGATGTGGATCCAAGAAGAAGAACTAGAAAGTTCTTGAGGGTGACTCCGCCAACATACTTCACTCACATTCATTTTGGCAAAAACTTGTGCAATCAACTTCCACATTATGCACTAGTTCATGGAGTCACAAACCCTCTTGTTGGTAAGTCAAGGGACAAGGTAATCATTGCTTTCATGGACATCATCTATTGTGAACTTCAATCTATGTCCATGGATATCCTTGTGTGTTCCTTGTGGGACTAACCCATGTAGGTATTGAAAGTGCCCGAATCCAAAGGATTGCTCCCAACTCTTGATGGTCTTCATCAACATTGAGCATCCACATCTTCAACATCTACATGAAGTCTTCTCGACAACCCAAGGTTAGTTTGACCCTTTAAAGGGGTTCTCACATCTAGGGGAGCTTTGCTCAAAAATTGAGCTAAAGCATCTTCAAATGATGTGAACACATCAATGCTTTATGTAAAAGTGGTAACCCCACTTGTGCTTAAACGATGAGTATGACCTATGATCAAATGTTCTCATTTGGCTCCTAAGTCAATATACTCATATAAAGATGACCTAGTCATCGACAAATTGTGTGTTAGTAGCTAGAGATTTGATTGTGCATGTTTGACACATATTTCATTTGCTATCTTATTGTGTGAGCACGTTGGATGCATGATTTTATCCATTCAAGGACATCCATTTGTTGTTATGGTCGTTTTGATTTTTCTGACCAAATGGATGGACAAGAATGCCTAAGTACCTCCCCTAGCTATCTATGCTTTCTTGTCTCAAATTCTATTCATGCTTACATCACAAACTTTGAACAAGTCATTTTGGACCCTCCGAGTGAGGAGCACTTTGAGCCACCGATCCGTCAAAGGCTAACTTCCAAAACCTTCTAAGTGATTTGGTCGGACCAACTCACTCAAACTCGGTCGAACCGAAAACATTTAGATCGATCTAGGTTTTCACCTCGGTGAAACCGAGTTGTGATTTTCGGCGTGACCAAAGTGCATAATCGCCAAGAAGTTATCCATCTCGGTGCCACCGAAGTTTTACAACTCGGTCCCACCGACAACAAAGGGTATATATACTCGAGGGGCAGCGTTGATTTCTCCTTCAAACGCTTCGCCCCCACCCCTTGCTGCCGTCGCCTTGTTCTCCGGATCGTCGCCATAAATGCGCCAGGCGCCCTCGCCGCAGTCTCCGTCATTGTCAGCGGACATCTTCTCCGCGCCGTTGCGCCGAGAGAAACTCCACCAAGTTAGGGTGAGTTTTGATCACACTCGTGCTCCCATCTCCGATTCAATGCATGTTTGGTTTGCCTAGTATCTTGCCACGATTGAAATCTTCTGTACACAGATTAGTTCTTTTGAGCGAGATTCGAGTAAAAGTTTTAGGGTTAGGTTTCCGCGAACACATCTCGGTGAGACCGATTTTAGATTTTCGGTAAGACCAATTTGGCCTATGGCCATTAGATCGCACTTCGGTCCAACCGAGTTGTGCAAATCGGTGTGACGAAATGAGGATTCTGTGAAACCCTAGTGTTTTCGGCAGGACCGAAACCCACTTCGGTCCAACCGAAAGTGGTGTGAAAGCTTCTGTTTGAACACTTCGGATTCACCAAATTTTAAACTCGGTCTGACCGAAATGTCTTATGTGAAAACCTAATACTAGAATTTGAACTCATTTTTTTTTTGCAAAAACTTCTGCAGTTTGTGATAACTCTTCTACTCTGCCTACACCTTATCTATTCACAGGTTGTCAGCCATGTCAGATGCCGGTGTGATCGAGCAGGTCGAGACACCCATTGCGAGATATTCGAGGCGGGCACTAGTCCCGATCCCAAGCAGCTCATCGATGATGGTGAGAGGAGTACACCAAGTGGTTTACCTCCTGCAGCCACCAGAGCAGAAAGAAGAGGAACTCGGATGATGAAGACTCAGATTTTGTCGTTGAGGAAGAGGTCACCTCAAAGCCCAAGAGGAAAGTTGTTGCCAAAGAGCCACAAGGTCGACAAACTAAGAAGGGCACCGAGAAAAGTCAAGCAGATCCTTTGTTGCCAAGAAGCTAAATTTGGAAGAAGCTGCAAGCAAAGTGAAGAAAACTTCCAAGAGAAAGAGGTTAGTGCATGATGATGCAGCAGAGGAAGATGAGGATGAGGAAGCACCCCAGCCTCCTCGAAGCCTAAGCTCATGGGTCATGCCATCAAGGTGGAGCCACTTCAAAGCCCAAGCAATCTGCTCCAGTCAAGGCAGCTCCAAGCAAAGCTTCTTTGCTAAGCCAAAGAAGAGCGTCGAGAACATTCCAGCATCTGAAAAGAACAAGGATGATGTGCCACCGGTGTGTCGGATGATGAAGGACCGTTTTCTGAAACTTCGTTAAACCGCCACTTCACAATGATGCTCATCCTCAAGCCGAGGATATGAAGGCAAGGAAAGATAGAGGTCTCGGGCTATGGAGACAATCGACCCATATGCCGTGAGGAGAAGAACATTGTAGATCCCAGATTTTACACGAGAGAGCAATTTGGACTTCTATGAGACCGTCTTGATGGACAAGAAGCCCATAGTCGCGAGACACGGATCGTTATTTGGAAGTACATTGACAGTGAAGAGCACGAGATTTCTTTCCACATGTGCATGAAAGTTTCTTGCTTGTGGTGTTGCAGACTTTGTAGGTCGAAGTTGACAAATTGGAGCGATGAGATGATTATGCAATTCTATGCCACAGCTCATTTCTATCCAGATGGAAAGATTACATGGATGACTGAAGGTCAAAGATTTTCTTCTTCAGTTGAAGAATGGGCAGAACTTCTGAATGCTCCAGTGCAAAGAGAGGATGATATTGATGTATATGGAATTCCAAAGAAGAATCATGAATCCATGAAGAACATGTACAAAGAGGTCCCAGCAAAGGATTTGGGAATCTGGAAGCTCGGCTCAGTGTACTATCTCCAGGCAGGCCTACCTACCACCAATACCATTTTGAGGCATACCTTGATGCCCAAGTCTGGAGATCATCGCATGATCAGAGGATACTCTATCAACATGCTGCACATACTTGATGAGAAAGCACCTTTCAAGGTGATGGACTTGATGGTTGAAACCATTAAGAGGACTGTAGCTGACCAGAAAAGGTCGTGTGGATTTGCCCCGCAGATTCAGATGCTTATCAATGCCAAGTTTGGCACGGGCACATTCTTGTTGGATAGAGAACACTTACCACTGCAGCCTGAGCATGAGGATAATGTTGTTGTGATAGATGAGGAGGATCCAACATCTGTTGAAGGTCAAGCCAAGATTGAAGCTGCCAAGAAAGCCAAAGTCGACAAGGAAGGAAGGCGGCAGCAGCCTAAACCAAAGAGTGTGGAGAGCAGCTCCTTGAAGCTACCCAAAGGATTGAACAATGCCGCCAGCATTATGCAGTCTCGAGAGAGCCTAGAAAGGATTGTTGAGGACAAGATCCACGCTCTGGATGTGAAGTCGATGAAGTGCAAGTAACATCAACAAGCTTGAGGCGGACATTGAGGAAGCAAAGAGGGAGAAGGAAGAGCTTATGCGAGAGATGCGAGGATGACTTAGTCCAGGATGCTTATCAACAGATTGCTCCGGTTCCCACAGGACCCGATCATTGCTATTCGATGGATCGACACGGGACTACAGCTTCAGCACCTCCACAGTTCCATCGGTTGCTCCAGCTCGGCAAAGTGACCACTCCTCCAAAGCCAGACATCAGTGAAGTCTTCGCCGATCTTGTCATATCCACTCCAACATCAACCCAGACGGGAGCCGCCAGCAGAGTCCCCAGTGACGCTTAGCTCTATGCTTTTTCGAACTTTTTGGTAACTTGTTGCCAAAGGGGGAGAAATTGTATAGATCATAGGACTTCGAGAGAGAGAGTGTTGTTGTCTTTGCGCTTTTGCTCTTTCATTCTTTTGCGGTTTCTTTGAGATAATTTTTGTTTTCGAAACATTCAGTGTGTTTGATACTACGTTTCATTTTACCTTAATGAGTGCTTGGTCGTACTATGCTTTAATGTGTGCTTAATGCTTATCATATGTTATTCCTATCTTGTATGACCATTTACTCATGTCTTGGTGATTGGGTGCATGCTGTTCGTTCTTATCATTTTGTGCGCTCCACCAAGATGTATGTGACATGGAAGAGTGACCCATGATCCTAATCGATTGTGCATTTGCATTCAAACGCAAATCTTAAATAATGCACAAATTTAGGGGGAGCTCTTACTTATCACATACTTCTCAAAGCGACGATATTATTCATTGATTATATCCTTTGTCGAAGCTTTGATCTATATGTTGTCATCAATTACCAAAAAGGGGGAGATTGAAAGTGCAACTAATCCCCGGGTGGTTTTGGTAATTAATAACAACATATATATCATTGAACTAATAGTTACTTGAGAATCATTTGAAAGTTTAGTGATATGGGTATGGCAAGGGTGAAGAAGTGGACCCCTCAAAATGCTAAGGCAAGCATTGGCAAAAGCTCAAGACTCCATTTTTGGTTTAGTGATCCAAGATCACATTGAGTCCATAGGAAAGCCAATACTATTAAAGGGGATGAGGTTATGATGATGATCTGGTTGCTCAAGTGCTTAGTGATACATCTCCTAAACTATCAGCAACTTTCACTGCCATATACACTCATAAGTAATCTCGGTCCCACCGATATTCCAAACTCAGTCACACCGAGATGAACCACCTCAGCCACAAAGCCAAACCCTAGAAATCTCGGATTTTCCGATTCGAACTCGGTCTCACGAAACTTGAGTTGCCAAGCTTCAGAACCTACGTCATCAAATCGGTGTCACCGAGATGATGAAGTCGGTCCCACCGAGATTGGCAAGCTCCTGTCTTTACGTGTCGGACAAACCGAGATTGTATTTTCGGTCCCACGAAAATCCCAACGTTCACATGATTTGAACTTTCGGTCTCACCGAAGTTGTCAACTTCGTCCCACCGAGATTGGTCAAATGTGTGTAGCGGTTGGATTTTGTGTGGAGGCTATAAATACCCTCCACCCCTCTTCATTCGTGGAGAGAGCCATCGAAAGTACTACCACTCCTACCTTACATTTCGAGAAGAGAACTACCTACCCTTGTGTTGAGATCAAGTTGCTCCATTCCCACCATATTAAGCTTGATCTCTAGCCTTCCCAAGTTGCTTTCCACTCAATCCTTTCTTCCACCACAGCCAAATCGGTGAGGAGAGTTGAGTGTTGGGGAGATTATCATTTGAAGCACAAGAGCAAGGAGTTCATCATCATCAACACCATCTATTACCTTTTGGAGGTGGTGCCTCCTAGATTGGTTAGGTGTCGCTTGGGAGCCTCCGTCGAGATGTGGAGTTGAACCAAGAAGTTTGTAAGGGCAAGGAGATCGCCTACTTGTGAAGATCTACCCCGAGTAAGGCTAGCCCTCCGTGGGCGTGAGCCATGATGGCATAGACAAGGTTGCTTCTTCGTGGACCCTTCGTGGGTGGAGCCCTCCGTGGACTCTCGCAGCCGTTACCCTCCGTGGGTTGAAGTCTCCATCAACGTGGAAGTACGATAGCACCACCTATCGGAACCACGAGAAAAATCACCGCGTCTCCAAAATTGCGTTTGCTCTTCTCCACCTCTCTTTACTACATGTGCAATTTACTTTCCGCTGCCTATACTCTAGAATTGCATGTGTAGGGTGATGCTTGACTTGATCATAATTGTGAATCTGCCAAAAACTTGTCTTTGTCAAAAGGCATAATTTTTATATTGTCAAGTAGTCTAATCACCCCCCCTCTAGACATACTTTCGATCCTACAGCCGCACTTGCAGCTAAATCCATATACGGATCCTCCGGACTCCATAGCCGCTCAAATTGAGCATACTTTGCATCCATAAACCGGCGACGCAGCAGAATAGGCTTGCCAGCCACGATCTCTCCGGCCTGGCGCAGTTCCTCCTTCATAGCCCGCATTGCAGAGCGGGCATCCTTGGCTTCGGCGGTGGCCTTCTTCAGGTCTTCCCGCTCCGATAAGTGCTCCTTTTCAAGAGCCTCATTGCGGTCGGTAGCATCCTTTAATTTCATGGTCAATTCGGCCACCTCCGCCCTGCTTAGGCAGTGCGCAGCCTTTTCGGCTTTCAACTCTTCGGCCGCCTTCGAGGCAGCCGCGTCACTCCTTCGGGCTTGCTCCTTAGCTCGAGCAAGTTCAGCCCGAAGGCTCTCCACAGCAGCAGCACCGTCTGTACAACAGCATAAAATTTATCAGCGGAGGGCTTTGACCCCCTTAAATAAAGCAACTGCGGAGAATTTATTTACCTTGCGACTCGTCAAGTCGCTGGTTGACAAGCGCGATATCAGCATCCGCCACGTCAAGTTGCCGACTTATTTCGGCAAACTCATTAGTCCGGCTGGCCCTCGGACTATCCGCCACCTGTATAGGGACGGAAGTATTCATTACTTGAGATTTCAAGATTTTGATCCTCGGCACGTTGTTGTTTCCGACAACCTACCGAGTCTCAGGGGCTACTATCTATACAGGCCACATTTTTATGTGCAAAACTGTTAAAAGACAAAAGGATGCGTCATTTTTGCATACCTCAAATCCCGCGAGCAAACTCATGGCGGCATTACGCAATCCGCTCTCGGCGGATGAAATCCTTCCAATCACCATATGCATTAACGCACGGTGATCTTCTGAAATGGACGCCCTCTCAAGCAGATTCTTCAGTTCTCCCGGCCGGACACTAGTAGGTGCCGAACTCTCTGGCCCCTCCGGACTCGGGGA
Organism: Aegilops speltoides; assembly: GCA_021437245.1. Classification (NCBI taxonomy): domain Eukaryota; kingdom Viridiplantae; phylum Streptophyta; class Magnoliopsida; order Poales; family Poaceae; genus Aegilops; species Aegilops speltoides. The sequence goes on from CM038142.1 coordinate 409,968,620, forward strand.
TACCCTCCACGATGACACTTCGGGTTCGCCTGCCTCATCTGGCGGCGCTGCGGATGGAGGCGTATAACTCTCCATCATCTCCGGAAGAAGGTCCCCGAAGATGAACTCATCTGAGAAGGCTGCAGATCCGAACTGCAATATAAATATTTCGGTTAGCTACGGAAGCACAAATGAAGGTATTTCCTTACTAATTAAACTCCCTTTTTCATACTCACGGCTCGTTGGAGGGCCGATCCTTTGGTGATGATTGTGCGTCTAGATTCTCTCCGGGCGTCGGACCCCCCGGGGAAGATCTCTTCCCGCGCTTAGGGGCTTTGGCCTCCGGATCTTCGGAGGCGGTCCTCTTCTCCCCCTGAAGGGAGGGGTTCTTGATTCCCCCCTCTTCTGTCGCCCCTTTGGGCGAAATATTAGCTCCCCTATTTTCCCCGTCGCCCCCTTCTGTGGGGGCAACCTCCAACATTTCGACCAGCCACGGGCTCCGGTCACGGTCTCTGGAGGGGGCGAACACCTTATCGCCTTGATCGCGCCACCCATTCCTGTAAAGAACAAAGGGTCAGGATGCGAACTCTAGAAAGGCACGTAAACAGAATGTCCGGACTCTGAGCTACTTACCTGAGTATCCGGGCGATCGCGGCTTAGGCCTGCATCCTCGGCTAAATCCGGACACGCCACCTGCGGTCCGAAGAACAACTTGTACACCTCCACGGGTGTCGCACCGATGAAGTGTTGGAGAATCCGAGGTCCCTCCGGGTTGAATTCCCATAGACAGAGAGGATGGCGTTTGCAGGGCAGAAGATGCCTGATTAGCATAACCTGCATCACCTTGATCAGGTCGATCTCCCTCGCTTGGAGATCTCGAATCCGGCCCTGCAGCGAGGGCACGTCTTCGGATGGCCCCCAGTTGAGCCCTTGGTTGACCCACGACATCAGTTGGCGTGGAGGTCCCGGGCGGAATGAGGGCGGCGGCTTTTGCCTGCTGCCCCTGGGAGCGGTGATGTAGAACCACTCCTGCTGCCATAGTCCGGGTTCCTCTTGGAAGGAACCCTCAGGCCACGGGGCATCGACCTTCTTGCTTATGGTCGCCCCGCCGCACTCCGCTAGATGCCCCCCGACCATCTTCGGCTCCACCTTGAAGGTCTTCACCATAGGCGAAGTGGGGATGACGCGGAGGAAGGCTTCATGACGATAATGAATGCGGAGATATGGAGGATAGACTCGAGCCAAGTCGTGAAAGTCCAGCCCGTAGTAGAACAGAGCCCTCTCACGAAGGGATCCGTCGGGAAGCCTAAACCCGGCGGAGGTGGGATACGAAACAGCGTATTCACGGGCTCGGGGCTGGCACAGCCTGCCCTTGGGCAGGCAACCTGTCGGCGAAACCTCGTGAGGCGTGTGCTTGGCCTCACGCAACTTCAATATGTCCTCCTCTGTGACGGAGGAGGGCATCCACCGCCTGGAGGTCGGAGTCGGACATGATTGAGGATCCAGGCGCTCAATCTGAGGCTCTGGGTGTTGGGCTGGGAGCGGGAAAAGATTCGATGCGAGATTGAAGAACAAAGGCGAGCCTTGGTCCTCTTATAAAGGGAAGAAATACCAAGGGCCGTCTCGTGACCGTTTGAGATTTCCCTTGATGGAGGAGGCGTGGCGGCGGAGCGGTTGGGTTACCCGTGCGTATTGATGAGGATCCCGGAATAAGGGGAACACGATCCGCTTCGACAAGGCGTGCCAAGGAAACCGCCGCTAGCTAAGCGTCCGAGGTGGTATAGTAAAAACAATTCAAACAAAGGCTTGGTTGCGGTGTGATGACCGCTGCATAATACGTCGGCAGATTGAGCTAAGTGTACATTTTATCTCTCTACGATGGAATGTGGAATTTATTTTGCGAGCAGACACTATCTGGTGTTCCTAATCTTCTCCGGATTATTAAAGGGAGGAACCCGCCTTGCAATGCCGAACATTATGCACGCCGGACTTATCGTCATTGAAGACTGGTTCAGGAGCTCTTGAGGAGTCTGGACTAGGGGTGTCCGGACAGCCGGACTATCAATATCCGCCGGACTCCAAGACTACGAAGATAGAAGATTGAAGACTTCGGCTCGTGTCCGGATGGTACTTTCCTTGGCGTCGAAGGCAAGCTTGGCAATACGGATATGTAGATCTCCTACCATTGTAACCGACTCTGTGTAACCCTAGCCTCCTCCGGTGTCTATATAAACCAGAGGGCTTTAGTCCGTAGGACAACATACATCTCAACAATCATACCATAGGCTAGCTTCTAGGGTTTAGCCTCCTTGATCTCGCGGTAGATCTACTCTTGTACTACCCATATCATCAATATTAATCAAGCAGGATGTAGGGTTTTACCTCCATAGAGAGGGCCGAAACCTGGGTAAAAACATTGTGTCCCTCGTCTCCTGTTACCATCCGCCTAGACGCACAGTTCGAGACCCCCTACCCGAGATCCGCCGGTTTTGACACCGACAGTCCTCTTGCCCTATCACCTTCGATCGTAGGGACCACCCCACTAGTATCTGTCATAGCGGTTAGGCCGCATTGGTCCTAGACCCCATCATTGACGGATTCCACCTCACACAAGTCCTTATGGATGGAGGGAGCAGCTTGAACCTGCTTTACCAGGATACAGTGCGCAAAATGGGTATCAACCCTTCAAGGATCAAGCCCACAAAAACCACCTTTAAAGGTATAATACCAGGTGTAGAGGCCTGTTGCACGGGCTCAATCACACTGGAAGTGGTCTTCGGATCTCCGGACAATCACCATACCGAAGACTTAGTCTTCGATATCATCCCCTTTTGCAGTGACCATCAAGCACTGCTCGGACGAACCGCATTCGCCCGGTTCAACGCGCTGCCACATTATGACTACCGTAAATTAAAGATGCCCGATCCACGCGGCATCATCACGGTTAATGGCAGAAACAAATCCCCCCCCCCGACCGAAGAGTCTACCACCACTTTAACAGCAAGAACAATGAACGGCACCTTACAGTCAAACCTCGAGTCAAAGGCAAAGCTCCCGGACACCACCAAAGGAATCCGAACTACTGCGCGGTAGCATAGCCCGGCCCGCCCGGAGATAAATTAAAAACACTCCGGAAAAGGATAGAACAAGCCACATGCTGCGGCTCAACCGCCAGGTGGCGCAACATTTCTTACGTTTGCTTTACAGGTTCACCTCTACGTAGGCCATGATGGAAGGCGTGGGAACAGTTCGAGCGCATCAAGGAATCTCTAGATATTCCCCTGTAATCATCCGACTACACCCCAGATCCGAACACAACTCCCGCATGCCTGGTATCAGCAGGTTCCGCAATCATATTTCTTTTTATCACATCACCTGTACTCATACGAATTGACGTATTACTCAAATACAACATGTGGATTTATATGATGCTCACCAGTTACTATTTCTTATTTAAAATTCCTTTGCTAAAAGGCGACTGCTTATCACGATATGCCTCGATATGCCAGGGGCTTCATCACGCCCATACTACGGTAAGAAAAGCCCGAACACCTTCACTGTAGTTCGGCACCCCAAACTTGTAGCATTATATGCATCAGCTCCAAATCATGTCTTGGGTCAATAGTTGGGTTTGCCCGGCTCCTATGTTTTGGTACCTTACGTTCCGCTATATCAGCTAAGGTAGCACTGGGAGAACTGCTGCGATTGTGTCCCGATTCTTCCGGACGAGCACCTGAGTAGAGAAAGCCGAAAACTGACTATCATGATGTAGCGAGAGCTGGTCAGCTGTTCGAGAGGTTCTAAAATCTTTAAGGATTTCTTCCGCTTAATGCTATAACCAATGCAGCGTGCGATGGATTGTCCTTTTCCGATGAGGCGCTTATAGAGCCCCTCATGCGAACTTCTGAACACTAGGGGCTGCGTCTACCTTCCTCGAAACAACTCCTATGGCTAAGTGAGAGCGATAAAGCCCTATAGTCCGATTGCCTGGTTCGCTGTGCTGGACACCTCCTTTAGGGACGCAAAACTAGGATAAAGAGTGCTCAGGTTTATCCCAAACACCCCCGTACTCACTATGTAGGGGCGGAAGCCGACGACTGCCTGACTCTCGGGATTATTATATACAATGGCCGCACAGGATGAAAAACATTCATAGTACAAAGCAATACATGATAAGAATGCTCTTGTTCAAATATTACAACGGACGAACATGACCGTATTCATGGAAATATAATGTCCTTGGTGCATTGCTCCGCCGAAAGGCGGACTCCTTTCAAGACACCTTCATAATACAGTTTGGGCTTGCGGTGCTCCTTCCCCTCCGGCGGTCCCTCGGTCATCATCTTCTCTGCATCCATCTTCCCCCAATGCAGCTTGGCATGGGTGAAGGCCATTCGTGCACCCTCTATACAGACCAACGACTTGATGACTTCGAGTCAAGGGCAAGCACCTACAAGCCGCTTCACGAGCCCGAAGTAGCTGCTTGGAATCGGCTCAGCAGGCCACAACCGGATAATTAAATCCTTCATGGCTAATTCGGCCGCCTTGTGCAGCTTGACCAGCTGCTTCAGCTGATCGGAGAAAGGCACCGGATAATTCGGTGCCAGGTACTGCATCCAGAAGAGCTTATCCGTAGTATTGACCCCTTCGGCTCGGTAGAATTGGGCGGCATCAGATATGCTACGCGGCAGCTCCGCAAATACCCCTGTATACATCCACACTTAAGATGGTCAAATTTGATTTTCTCATCTCCTATACTTGCTTTTTACAGAAAAAGCCTTACCAGCCGCAATCTTCCTTGCCTCCTGGATTTCCTTCAGGGCACCTTGGGCTCCCCCCCCCCGGGCATCATTTGCGGCTTGGCGAGCCTGGGAGAGTTCGGATTCTTTCCCTACTAAACTCTGCTCCAGGGTCTCGCGTTTCTGCATGGCCTCTTGAAGCTCTCGCTCAGCTTCAATAACTCTGGCCTCGTGCTTCTCATGGAGCACCTGCTCTGCGGCTGCTTTCCTCTTGGCTTCGGCCACAGCCTTCTTCAAGGTCTCACTTTCGGCCGACGCCCCTAGAGCACATTATCAAAAGATTGTTATCATGCACACCCATTCTTTCATGCTGCATAAACATGGTTTCTTCATACCTTGATTATCCTCCAGATGTCCCTTCACTTGGCCAAGTTCTCCTTCGGCCCGCTTCAGACTACGCCTCAGTCCGGATACTTCCACAGCTTGAGAGGCTGCAGTCGCTACAGATACCTGCTGATTAAAAGAATGATAAATATCATCAAGTGAGTCTCTTGCGAACATGAATTTGATCCCCTGTCCGGTTCTCTCTTTCACCGAACAGTGTATCAGGGGCTACTATCTATACCATGACATTCTCCCAAGAACTCATAAAACATACCTCAAAGCCTCTTATGAGGCTGACACAGGATTCGTTCAGTACACTCTTAGCGGACTGAATCTTCTCAATCACCGCACCCATGAGGGCACGGTGTCATCAACAATGGAGGCACCAGTGCCGCCAATAAAGTATCTGGCACCCCTGGTTGAACAGAGGCGGACGGTGGATGGGACTCGGGGACCTTATGGGTCTCTAGAATCGTGTCCGGCTTGGGTCCGGATTCAGGATGACCTCCACCGTCGACACCCACGGGATTTTTCTCTCCCTTGTAACCGGCCCCAGAAGTATGGCCTCCTGGCGCTGCCTTCGCGACCTTCTCCCCTCCTCTGTGGCATGGGTCCTTATGGGACGAAACCTCGGTTTCGTTCCTACGTTTGGAGGAGGAGGCCTTCAGGGGCGTCCCGCTCCCCATAGCATCCGAACCCTGTAGGTTCTCTAACGAGGATTGCTCGGTGCGGGGCTTCGCCGGACTGAAAAAGAAAAGCACGGCCCATATTAGAATATGATGCCATGAAAAGTCCGGATGCATGAGTGTGTTCAGAGTTTATACTTACGAGTTCACCAGGGGCTCGGCCCTGGGATCCCAGTCCGAGCTTCTATCGGTGGTGTCGGTGGACTCCTCTTGAAGAAGAGTTTTTCCCCTCTTAGGCGAATCGGCCTCCAAGGAGCTGGAGGCCGTTCTTTTCTTCTTCCCCCCTGCGGAGGATTCGTCCTCATCCTTCCCATCCTCTTCAGAGGAATAATGGGCATTGGAGTCTTCGGATTTTGTGTCTGTGGTACCACGGTGATGAAGGCCGCCCCTGGTCTTCTTGGCCTCCTTCTCGGTCTTTTTCTTCGGTGCTTTATATGGCACCGAGACCAGCATCTTCGTCAGAAGTGGGCCGGTCGGTTCTTCTGGAAGAGGGGCAGGACAGTAGATCCGCCCCGCCTTCTTCACCCAGCCCTAGGAAAGATGATGGGAAATACGTTAAGTCTCTTTCTGAGGATGTATGGACAGAATGCATGAATTATCAAACATTCAGTTGCTTACCGAACTTGCGGGGCGGGACAGTTGGTACCCGCGGTCCTTGGAGGAGTCCGGCCACGGTTTGCCGGACTTGAAAAGCACCTTCCAGATGTCCTTGTGTGTAGAGCCAAAGAGCTCTAGCAGGGTCCGGTGCTTGGTCGGGTCGAACTCCCATAGATTGCAAGCTCGGTGTTGACATGGTAGAATCCGGCGAACCAACATCACCTGGACTACATTGACGAGCTTGACGCTCTTGTCTTCCATGTCTTGGACGCGCGTCTGGAGCTCTGATAGCTCGTCAAACGAAGCCCAGCTCAGGCCCTTCTCATGCCATGACATAAGTCGCTGGGGGGCACCGGATCTGAACTCCGGAATGGCGGTCCACTCCTTGCCACGCGGATCGGTGATGTAGAACCACTGCTGCTGCCACTCCTTGACGGAATCATTGAAAGTCCCTGTCGGCCATGTGACGTTGGGCATCTTGCTCACCATGGTGCCTCCGCATTCGGCATGCTCGCCGGTCACTACCTTGGGCTTTACATTAAAAACCTTTAGCCGTAAGCCGAAGTGCGGCGGAATGCGGAGAAAGGCCTCGCACATGACTATGAATGTCGAGATGTTGAGAAAGGAATTTGGGGATAGATCATGGAAATCAATCCCGTAATAGTACATGATGCCGCGAACAGATGGGTGGAGGGGAAACCCTAGCCCGCGGACAAAATGAGGGAGAAATACCACCCTCTCATGGGGTTTCGGGGTGGGGACTATCTGGGCCAATTCTCTTGGCCAGATACCCGGCCCCCCGAAGCTTTTTGATGTCCTTCTCCCGGACGGTAGAGGCCATCCACTTGCCTCCTGCTCCAGATCCGGACATCTTCGGGAAGCCTTTTTGGGCGAAGAAGAGAAACGCTTGGGCACTAGGGTTCGTGTGGAAAGGAATGGATGAATAGGGAAGGGCGTGGGTGAAAGGGAAGACTATCATCCCCTTATAAAGGCAGCCAATATCCTGTGCCTCTCCACTTGCCCGCTAAAATCGCTTATTCCCCAAACGCCATGTTTGATGGCACGGTTGGGTTACCCACGTCTATATTGATGAGGATCCCGTGATAAGGGGACACGACCTCTGCTTCGACAAGACGTGCCAATAAAACTGCTTCATGATATGTGCGGTGGCTGGTTGTGAAAACGGTTCGAATAATGACTGAACTGTGGCATGATGTCATGCTATAAAAAGCTGTCAACAGATTAGATTTATGGAATATTATGCTCTCTACGGTGGAATGTGGAATTTGTTTTGCAGAGCCGGACACGATCCTTGTGTTCTAAATCTCTTACCAAATATTCAGAGAAGGAACCCGCCTTGCAATGCCGAAGACAATCTGCGCGCCGGACTCGTCGTCATTGAAACCTGGTTTAGGGGCTACTGAGGGAGTCCTGGATTAAGGGCTTCGCGGACAGCCGGACTATATACTTTGGCCGGACTGTTGGACTATGAGGATACAAGATTGAAGACTTTGTCCCGTATCCGGATGGGACTCTCCTTTGCATGGAAGGCAAGCTTGGATATTCGGATATGTAGATTTCCTTCTCTGTAGCCGACTCTTTGTAACCCTAGCCCCATCCGATGTCTATATAAACCGGAGGGTTTAGTCCGTAGGAAAACAACAATCATAATCATAGGCTAGCTTCTAGGGTTTAGCCTTTACGATCTCGTGGTAGATCAACTCTTGTAATACTCATATCATAAAGATCAATCAAGCAGGAAGTAGGGTATTACCTCCATCGAGAGGGCCTGAACCTGGGTAAAACATCATGTCCCCTGCCTCCTGTTACCATTAGCCTTAGACGCACAGTTCGGGACCCCCTACCCGAGATCCGCCGGTTTTGACACCGACAAGATGTACTTCTTGTCCACCTTAAAATCTGGCCGTTGTGGGATCCCTTCCCGCCAACATTTGGGAAGAGGACCAAGGTCACTATAAATAGGACTTAGCTACCACCATAGAGGGGGATCAGATCCATTCTCACCCGACCACCTCACCAGCTCTCTTGAGCTCAAGAACACCTCGCCTCCTGAGGCTAGTTCATCCACTATACTAGTTCATCCTTAGCCCCTCGAGGCAATCCACCAAAATGCTAGAGTAGGGTATTACACCGTAAGGTGGCCTGAACCAGGATAACTGTTGTGTCTCTCTGTCCCTTTGAGCTCGACGCGCTAGGCCTTGAGGATCGCGAGTAGGCAGGATGGGTAGGTTGAGATCTCCGCACGCACCCCAGAGTTCAAACCTATCAAGGGTTTGAGGAACCCGAAATCCGACAAACCCCATTGCAGATAACTTGTATAGGTTATAAAATGTTCTTATGACCCACTACCGATTGATGATAGCTTTCCTGATGAACAATTAGCTGTCATAAATGCTTCTCGTAATACTCCCTAGTATGTTGATTATGCTAATTATATTGTTGCTAAATTTATACCACCTAGTTTCACATACCAGCAAAAGAAAAAGGTTTTCTATGATTTAAGATATTACTTTTGGGATAACCCGCACATTTATAAAGAAGGAGTAGATGGTGTTATTAGACGTTGTGTACGTGAGCATGAACAAGAACAGATCCTACGCAAGTGTCACTCGGAGGCCTACGGAGGACACCACACTGGAGATAGAACTGCACACAAGGTATTACAATCTGGTTTTATTGGCGTACTCTCTTCAAGGATGCTCGCAAGTTTGTTTTGTCTTGTGATGAATGCCAGAGAATTGGCAATATTAGTAGACGTCATGAAATGTCTATGAATTAGTCACTTGTTATTGAACCATTTGATGTTTGGGGCTTTGATTATATGGGACCTTTTCCTTCCTCTAATGGGTATACACATATTTTAGTTGCTGCTGATTATGTTACTAAGTGCGTAGAAGTTATTCCAACTAGTAGTGCTGATCATAACACTTCTATTAAGATTCTTAAAGAAGTTATTTTTTCGAGGTATGGAGTCCGTAGATATTTGATGACTTATGGTGGTTCACATTTTATTCACCGTAAATTGCTTGCTAAGTATGATGTCAACCATAGAATTGCATCTCCTTATCATCCTCAGTCTAGTGGTCAAGTAGAATTGAGAAATAGAGAGATTAAATTGATTTTGGAAAAGACTTTTAATAGATCTAGAAAGAATTGGTCTAAGATACTTGATGATGCATTATGGGCTTATAGAACGGCTTATAGAAACCCTATGAGCATGTGTCCATATAAAATGGTTTATGGAAAAGCATGTCACTTACCTCTTGAACTAGAACATAAAGCTTATTGGGCAATTAAAAAGATCAACTATAATTTCAAACTTGCTGGTGAAAAGAGGTTATTTGACATATGCTCTCTTGATGAATGGAGAACCCGAGCCTATGAGAATGTGAAGTTTTTTAAAGAAAAGGTTAAAAGATGGCATGACAAAATTATACAAAAGCATGAGTTTAATGTAGGTGATCATGTTTTGCTACACAACTCTCGTTTAAAACTTTTTGTAGGAAAGCTTCTCTTGACCCACCATCCAAGATTTCATGCCACTAGGCTGCTCTATTGAGAGGAGTCTTTATTCCACACTCTCTCTCATGTCACATGCAGGGAAGTTGACCTTGCTCAATTCAACAGTTGCATCCCTCCTCATTTATGCTATGTGCACCCTTCATTTTCCACCAAAGCTTATTGAAATGCTTGATAAAATCAGAAGAAGTTGCTTGTGGATCAAGAAAACTAAACAAGGCAAAAATGTAACTCTCTAGCCGCCTGGGATATGGTGTGTAAACCCAAAAGAAAAGGTGGTCTAGGGGTCCTCAACCTACGTATTAAGAATGAAGCTTTGCTACTTAAACTTTTACATCAATTCTACAACAAGATGGACATTCCTTGGGTTCAACTCACTTGGGACTCGAACTATACGAAGAAGATACCTCCTGCTACTGACCCAGTTGGCTCCTTCTGGTGGCGCGATATTCTCAAACTCTCTCCCAAGTTTAGGGGAGTCTCACGCATCAACATTGTCTGTGGCACCACTGCCTTGTTTTGGAAAGACCTCTCGGCTGATCAGCTTCTGCAAGACTCGCACCCACGTGCTTTTTCGCACTCTTTGAACGAAGACGTCTCGGTCAAGGATTTCTTGGGGACCACATCTCTGCATGAAGCGTTCCACCTTCCGTTGTCTCCCCAAGCCCATGATGAGATCAGACACATGCAAACTGTTGCAGCTGCGCTTCAACCTTCAACGACAACTTCTGATGTGGGGCACTGCGTGTGGGGCAAAACGAGCTTCAAGTCCACGGACTAATACTGTTTCTTCTTCAAAGACTTACACTCTCACCAAGCCTTCGGATGGATTTGGAAATCAAAATGCATGATGAAGTTAAAGGTGTTTTCTTGGTTGATGTTTCACGACAGACTTAACACGCGTAATATGCTTAAAAGAAGACGTTACAACGTCGGGGATGATCATAATTGCCTGCTCTGTGACCAAAACATTGAAGAAACTGTTGAGCACATGATCTTCACCTGCTCCTTCAGTAAACAATGTTGGGATAAACTTGACATCCTCTGGGAACCCTTCCCTGGCCGGCTACAAGCTATTCAAGACCAGAAGAATGTCCATCTGTCGCCCTTGTTCCTGAAAAAATTCTTTGTGGCGGCTTGGAGCATCTGGAAGGAGAGAAACAATCATCACTTCAGAGCTATACCTCCCTCCTTTCAGTCCTGGCTTGGGAGATTTAAGAGAGACTTTGAGCTTCTACAGCATAGGGTTAAAGAGGCAAATAAGCCTTTCGTTCTTAACTTTGTAAACTCTATTTGTTAGCCCTCTAATCTAGCATTTCTTTCTCTTGCCACAAAGGGGCTGAGACCCACTTCATGTAAATATTCCTTTGTACCATGCCCCCTTATTTACTAATATATTAACACAGTAGGAGCCTTTCCTACTGTTCCTGGTAAAAAAAGCTTCTCTCTGAATGGGAAGGTCCTTACATTGTCGAGGAGGTTTATCGTTCCGGTGCCATCAAGATCAACAACGCTGAAGGCACTAACCCGAAGGTGGTAAACTGTCAAAGAATCAAACATTATATTGCAGGTACTCCCATAAATGTTGAGATAAATATTATTAATACCATAACACCAGAGGAGTACAAAAGGGATACTTTCCATAACGTTTCAGACTCCGAAAACGAATAGGTATGTGGGGTGGTAAGTAACCAACTTCAAAACTGATCTAACAACAATTTTTCTCCGTTTTGGAATATTTAAAAAATTAGGATTAAAAGTAGTCCGAAGAGTGCACGAGGAAGCGGCAAGGCAGGGGGCGCACCCCTGTGCCTTGTGGCCACCTCGTGTGCCCTCCAGACTCCATTTTCTTGTGGAATACTCCTTTTGGTCGGTAAAAATTCATTACATAATCTATCGAAGGTTTTGACCACTGTACCATGACAAAATCCTCTGTTCTTGTTTCAAGTTGTTTTTCTGACAAATATAGATCGCCATGACGTCTCCAAGCGCCCCCAAGGACAAGCTTTTCGAGAAGGTCATCAACCCTTACCTCACGGAGCTGTTACAATACCCTCAAACCATTGAGATGTGTGAGGGGGTGCTGCACATCCGCGATGTTGAAGGGCCGAAGAAGACCGGAAGCGTGGAGACAAGGCTTGAAGCAATGGAGTAGGAAGTCTTCAAGTGCCAAGGGATGGTGGAAGATGGACTCAACACCAATCACATGATGATCGCTGAATTTACCAATGGTCAGAAGCTGGATGCCAAGAACATTGGGGAGGCCATCTTCAAGCTTCATGATAAAGTCAACCATCTCCAAGCCCGGATCTGTGACCTGCAAAACCAAAACTGTGAGTATGAATACATATTTAAGAGGATGAGTTGGGCTGTAGATTTCAGGATCCCGGAGACTCGTTCATCTTTTTACGATGGCGAACCTATGCCTTGGAAGACGGATTATAAGATTCTTTCATCATCAACAACTCCATCATCACCACCTCCAAAGAAAAAGATCTAAATACATGGGTATGGGCACTCACTTGGCTTCTGCCAAGCTTAGGGGAGGTGTCCCGGTATCGTATCACCATCACACTTTTACTTTTGTCATTTTTCTTAGTTCGATTATTTTGGTTATATCTCTATCTAGTAGAATAAAAGTTTTTCGTATCACCAAGCTTTGAGTTTTGTCTTATATATGTTCCCTCTATATATGTAATCAAGTTCGTGAGTTATATATAATCAAGAGTAGTTTTGAGTTGAGCACTTTGGTTTCTTGTTATCATCATGAGAATAAAATAAGAGAAAGAATAAAAAGAAATAAAGAGATCATATAACAATCTTATGGAGAGTGATGACTTCACATATAAAGAGTAGGATGAATAAAATTTGTTGAGAGTTGAGAAACATAGTTTTGGCAATTGTTGCAATTAATAGGAAGTAATAAAGAAAGAGAGGTTTCATAGACACACACACGCACACACATATATATATATATATATGTATATATATATATACACACACACACACACACACACACACTATCTTGGACATCTTTTGTAATTGTGAGAACTCATTAAAATATGACATGCTAAAAAATTGATGTTGGACAAGAAAGACAACATAATGAGTTATGTTTGAAGGAAATATGCCCTAGAGGCAATAATAAAGTTGTTATATATATTTCCTTATATCATGATAAATGTTTATTAGTCATGCTAGAATTGTATTAACCGGAAACATAGTACATGTGTGAATACATAGACAAAACAAAGTGTCCCTAGTATGCCTCTACTTGACTAGCTTGTTAATCAAAGATGGTTATGTTTCCTGACCATAAACATGTGTTGTCATTTGATGAATGGGATCACATCATTAGAGAATGATAATGGACAAGACCCATCCGTTAGCTTAGCATAATGATAGATAAGTTTTATTGATATTGCTTTCTTCATGACTTATACATGTTCCTCTGACTATGAGATTATGCAGCTCCCGAATACCGGAGGAACACCTTGTGTGCTATCAAACGTCACAACGTAACTGGGCGATTATGAAGATGCTCTACAGGTGTCTCTGAAGGTGTTTGTTTGGTTTGCATAGATCGAGATTAGGATTTATCTCTCCGTGTATTGGAGAGGTATCTCTGGGCCCTCTCGGTAACGCTCATCACTATAAGCCTTGCAAGCAATGTGACTAATGAGTTAGTTGTGGGATGAAGCATCATGGAACGAGTAAAGAGACTTGCCGGTAACGAGAGTAAACTAGGTATGAAGATATCGACGATCTAATCTCTGGCAAGTAAACATACCGATGATAAAGGGAACAAGGTATGTTGTTGTGTGGTTTGACCAATAAAGATCTTCGTAGAATATGTAGGAGGCAATATGAGCATCCAGGTTCCGCTATTGGTTATTGATCGGAGATGTGTCTCGATCATGTCTACATAGTTCTCGCACCCGTAGGGTCCGCACGCTTAACATTTGATGATGATTTGTATTATGAATTATGTATTTTGGTGACCGAAGTTTGTTCAGAGTCCCGGATGAGATCACGGACATGACGAGGAGTCTCAAAATGGTCGAGAGGTAAAGATTGATATATTGTAATGTGGTATTCAGACACCGGAAGGGTTCCGGACTATATCGGGTACAAACCGGAGTACCGGAAGGTTTACCGGAACCCCCCGGTGAAAGATATGGGCCATATGGGCCATGGGAGGGAGGCTAGCCAGCCCACAAGGGGCTAGTGCACCCCCCACAGGGGAGGAGGCCAAATTGGACTAGGGAAAGGGGCGCCACCCCCGTTTCCTTCTCCTACTCCCTCTCCTCCCCCTCTCCACCTCCGTAAGAAGGAAAAAGAGGGGGGCGAATCCTACTAGGAGTGGAGTCCTAGTAGCACTCCCCCCTCCCTTGGTGTGCCTTTGGTGGCCGGCCTCCTCCTCCCTCCTAAGTTCATGCCAGAGATGCCACCACGCTACAATGGCGTGGCGGACCCGGCCGGCTTCCTCCAGGCGTACGAGGAGGCAGTTTGGGCGGCCGGTGGAGATGAGAAGGTGAAGGCCAATTGGCTCCCCATGGCCCTCATAGGTGCACTGCATGCCTGGTTGCTCAACCTGCCGGAGTCCTCTGTCGACTCCTAGGAGGAGCTGCGCGGCCTCTTCATTGCACACTTTGCAGCGGCGGCGCCTCCTGTCGTCGCATCCCTCCTAGGCGGCTCACAGGCTCCACCCTCTGACCGGCACATCAAGCAGTTCTACCGCCAAGTGAGCGCCGCCCAGATGAGCTTGGGGGCTCCTCCGGGCTGGGCAGCGCCTAAGGCCAACCTTGCCTTCGGCCTAGAAGATCATCCAGCGACCACAGTGGGAGCAGGCACGCTCCAGATGCTCTGCACCCCCACCATCTGCAACATGGCAGTCACCAAGACCCTCATCAACGGTGGAGCCCGCCTGAACGTGCTCTCCACAGAGGCATTCGGCCTGCTGCACATGCCCCCCGACCGGCTCAGCCCCACCAAGCCTTTCTCCGGGGTCGGAAGTGGCTTTACTAGCGCATTGGGGCAGATCCGCCTCCCCATCACCTTTGGGACCCGCGACAACTACCGCATCAAGCTCATCGACTTCTACATCGCCCGGATTGACCTGCCATATAACACCATCCTTGGGTACCACGCCCTGGCCAAGTTCATGGCGACATCTCCTCCAGTCTACAACCTCATGAAGATGCCAGGTAGCAATGGTGTCCTCACGGTGGCAGGGGACACCAAGGACGCACTACAGGCTCTCAAGCTCGCCTTCAGGTCTACGGCGTCCGTGCTGCCATGCAAGAAAGGGGGCCCTGAGTGTCGGTGTACTAAAGTAGGGGCACTCCTTTGTACCCCTTACTTGTCTTGTGAGCGTCGAGCCATGAGCAAGCCACACTTAGCGAGGTGGAGACAGAAATCGAGCCACAAACACGAAACAATCGGTCTGGCGCCAAAGGCCGAGACCACGGAGGCGGATGGGCCAAGCAGGTTTCCCGGCAAGACCCTGCCAGGCAGCCTCGGAGCCCAGCAAGCCCCTGTCGGGCGGCTCGCCCACACCAGTGAGTGGGCCACCCTCGAACCCACAGGTCTCCAACACCATCAACCACATTGGGGCCGGGGCTGGGAGGCACCTCCATGGTGGCGTGCAGATCTTTGTGAAGACAAAGAGTATTCAAGATTAGATGAGTATCGAGCAGCGATCCTCGACAAGATTCTTGCCGAGAAACCCTTGAGGAGTCTGGACTAGGGGTGTCAGGACAGGCGGACTATCATCGTCCGCGGACTCCAAGACTACTGAAGATACAAGATTGAAGACTCCGTCCGTGTCCGGATGGAACTTTCCTTGGCGTGGAAGGCAAGCTTGGCGTCTGAGATATGTAGATCTCCTACAATTGTAACCGACTCTGTGTAACCCTAGCCTCCTCCGGTGTCTATATAAACCGGAGGGCTTAGTCCGTAGGACACAACATACATTAAAGCAATCATACCATAGGCTAGCTTCTAGGGTTTACCCTCCTTGATCTCGTGGTAGATCCACTCTTGTACTACCCATATCATCAATATTAATCAAGCGGGGCGTGGGTTTTACCTCCATCAAGAGGGCCGAACACAGGTAAAAACATCGTGTCCCTCGTCTCCTGTTACCATCCGCCTAGACGCACAGTTCGGGACCCCCTACCCGAGATCCGCCGGTTTTGACACCGACACCCACTCTTGCCGGGGACGATAGCGCGCCACGGCAAGACCCTTGCCGGGCCACCCAGCAAGACCCTTGCCAAGGGCGTCGTGAGGCCTTTGCCGAGCCCGCACCAACCAAGTCTCCACCGCCGTTCACATGCGGTTGCTAGCCCAACCAGGTGGGCGAGGCACTGCGTGGCAACATGCGACTTCGAGCCAACTCAAGGCGCGCCTGTGTGGCGGCATGCAGATCTTCGTGAAGGCTCCACCACGGCGCCACCTTAGCTGCTTGCCTGCCTACATGGTGCCGCATGCATCGCTGGCCAGGGCGCGTGTCGAAGCGAGGAGGAGCAGCGACGGACGGGACGGGCCTCGCTCCCGTCCCCAATAAAGCAAGTAGACACCTAAGCAATGCATTAAATGCGTCTTGTCCTGTAATACGAGCGATAAGCTCATAGCACTATAGGCCTTTCCACCTCCTGTGTGCCATGGTGGCAGCCACTTTTGACTATGAAAGGAGGCCCGTGGAATACTGGAGAGGGATTCGGCTCTTTTGAACCATGCAGCCACCGTAGCTAGTTGGAGAGCTTAAGAGCATTCAATACACCCACCAAAGCAGGACTAGGGTTTGACGCATTCCTCGCGGCCCGAACCTGGGTAAACGATCCTTGTGCTGGTTACTAATCCTGCTCTTCTCACAACCCCGCGCCCCGCAACCGCAGAAGGGATCCTCGTGATCCCATTGGTGTCATTTCCCACCGACATCTTTGGCGCGCTGGGTAGGGGGCTTCGCAGCTGTGAGAATCTGGTTTAACAGTCGGCCTAGTATTTTCTCGCGGCTACGGTCGCCGGAGGAGAAGGCGGCCAAGAGGGCGGCACTGCCTGCGAGCATGAAGGATGTCGGAGGGGCGACGAAAAAGCTAAGTCATGCCAAACTTTCCTCCTTAATATCAGGTTATCATCCTCGGAGATTCTGCCTATGTATGGAAAACCTGTACGCAAAGGGGCCCTCCCGCAATTGGCGACGCCCTTGTTCTGTTTCGAGTTCGCTCAATAGCTCAAGCGGCCGCGTCAAGAGCGGCAGGCTAGCCTTCCGCAATTAGCAACGCTCTCGACTCTGACTTGAGTCAAGCTCGACAATTCGAGCGGCCGCGTTAAGGGCGGTAAGGTGGTTCGCCCGGCGGCAAGCTCACCCGGCAGGCCAATGGGGATCCGTCCTCAAGACGCCGCCCTGAGTTTACGCGCCGGCAAGCCTACCCAGTTAACACAGGGTGGACATACAAAGGAAAATTGTAACAGCCTGGATTTTCTCCCTTTTCTTTTTTCTTTGGATTTATTTGGTTTTTGCTCTGTTTTTTCTTTTTTGAGTGGTTTTGTGGCCTTGCCACCTGGGAAATCATCTTCATTTCCTCTTCCCAAGTGGCTCATCATTCTCAAAACCTTGCCAAGATCATGTCACTTCACTTTTTGGCCAAACCCTAAAATTCTTTTCTAGGGAATGTTCCTTTTTCATTAGAGGAATAACCCTATCTGCCCTAGGTTGTGAAGCAACCTATATTTTTGTCCATCCACAAATCCCCAAATAATTCTCATAATTCCTTTGGGTCATATGTAGCTCAAATATGCCCAAACATTGCCTTGGCCAGTTCAAAAATAATTCCCCAGTAATCATTTTTCTATTCTGCCCTGAATGGCACTTTGTGAAGGAAGTGTCATTTATATTTCTCCAAGTGCCTCCAAACCTTTTTGGGCATGTTTATATGTACAAATTATTGCCCCATGCACAATTTCAAATTTATTTGCCTAGCCAATCTTCCTCAGTGAATTTTCAAAGTTTCTGTCAGACAAAAGGCTTTGTGAATGAAGTACTAGCTAGGAGTACCCAAATGAGTTGATAATTTGCATACTTCTTAATGTGCTCATATTAAACCCCTTCACCCATTTGCTACCCCATCCAATCATCTATGTGAGCACAGGAGCAAATATTTGTTTCTGGCAATATTTTCAGGTTGTGAAGCAAGTGTATTTTATATTGCTTCAAAAATCCTGATAAATTACCAGATCATTCTTATACCCATAAAACATCTCTACACCCATTTTGGCATCATTTCATTGATCCATTTGATCACCATATTTGTTCCAAGTTTCTGTCCAGAGGAGATGTTTGTGAAGCAAGTACCATTTTGGCTTTGCCAAATGGTATGATACTTTTTACAGAATCATCATATGCCCAAATAACCCATCTTTGCCAAATCTTAGCCCAAGTTGATACTCCATGTGAGTGCTTCTTCCTGTTTTTGTTTCTGGACAAGTTTATGTGGTTGTAAAGCAACTACTTTAAATCTTGATCCAAATCTCCTCAAACTTACCAGGATGAAAGTCCTTCTTTACCTCAACCTATTAGACCAACTCTTTGGTTCCAAACCCTTTCCTGTTGACCACCAGTTCTCACCCAAGTTTACTGCAGTATACTTCAGAGGTGGCTAACTATTTAACCAAAGCTTGTTTAACCTAGTTACCACCACGGTTTAAACCTATCTTGGAAGGACTATAAGCTAGACGACATTTTGGGTGCTGTTGAGCATTGAATGCCCATGTTCACGTGGTGACTACGACACTGGCATGCCTGTGCGCGCGCTCTGTGCGCTGTGGCGTGTCCAGAGCACTGTTTGTGCTGGACCCCCTCCTCCTCTCGTCGCCTTCGCGCTCGTGAGCGTGTCTACAAGATGTACCGCGTCGTCTCCGTTCCCCTGGACCCCTCTCCTCCTCCGTCCTCTTCCTCACTGACAGTCGCCGATGCTCGCCCACGGGAGCACTGTGGCCGACCGAGCTTTAATGGCGCTCGGCCTCTTCCTCTGCTCCCCTCGACTCCGTGACCTCTGCGGCTCGTCCGCTCTCTCCCTCGTCGCCTTCCTCGTGCTCTCCCGTGTTCGCTGGCCTCGCCAGAGCGTTGGCCGGACGTGCCTCGCGGCACCCGAGGCCGTGCCCCTCGCACCCGAGCCCTCCGAGCTCACCTTGAGCCTTGCCTCACTCCCAGGACCCCGCCCCACTTCTTCCCCGAGCCGGAGCTGCTCTCCTCACCTCCCTATGCCCCCATGGCCGCTGTGTCCAGCCTCGGCCTCCTCTTAAATTAGCAGCCACCGGAGCCCTACTCTCCCCCTAGCCACCACCATCGGCTTCGCCTGAGCCCGGCGAACCTCCCTGCCCTCTCCGCCAGTCGCCGGAGCCCCTCGGCCGCTCCTCTCGAGAGCCCCCACCGCGGCCTCCCTAGCCTTCCCCGGCGCTGCCCTTCGAAGGGAACGGGCGCGGCTCAGCTCTGCCATCCCGCCGGTGCCCTCAGCCGGGCGGGAGACGGCTGGAGCAGCCCGCCCCGTCGCCGGCAGCGCCTCTGGTCGGGCCCTCCTCTGCTTCCGTCGGGGCAGGAAGCAGGAGGAAGAAGACGAGGTCAGGCGGGCCACGCCTCTCCCTGGGCCCCACCGGTCAGTCCCTCAGGCGTTGACCGAGCCCAGCCCACGTTGATAAGTGACAGGCTCCACCCGTGGGACCTGCACGCGTCAGCCCCACCACTGTTCTAACGGATAAGGTGAAGGCGTATTTCCCTGATTACGTTTTCTGTTTCTCTGTTCAGGCCCCTGGTTGAAAAGATTTTCATTCCAGATGGGTCCCTGGCAGAAAAACATCCGTATCTTTTCAACCGTAACTCCGTTTAAGGTGAAACTACCGCTCACTTCTTCGTTTCGTCGAGCCCTTTCTGTTGGTGTCACTTTAATTATGTTTTGATATACTGAAAATGACCATTTTGCCCCTGCCCTTAATCAGCCCCCCTCCGAGAGAGAACGTTTTCCGGTGATTATTTCCGCAAGCTTCTTGCACTTTTTCCCGATGATTTCTTGCACCCCAGGCAAGCCACACCCTCCATTTGCATCAATGTAATGTAGTGGCATGGTTTATTTCATTTTGAACTTGTTTAAAATATTGCTTTAGCTACATGACTCTGTGCATGGCATTTTCTTGGAGTATTATTTTGATCTTTTTGTTGCCATGCTATTGTTTGGATTACTAGGAGTTATGTTTGTGGTTGATGAGTATCATGTTGCCATTGGAATATTAGTGGCTGATATTATGATTGTTTCATGATGATATCTGTGATTGTGTGTTGGAGTATTACTTTGGATATCATGCTACCGTTTGGATTATTAGTGGTTAGTATGATTATTTTCATGATGGCAGTTGATATTCTGTTGCTTGGAGTATTATTTTCGAAGATGATGGTTACATGTGGATCTTAGCTGGATAGCAATATCCTTGTTACTGGAGTAGTAGGATTATTGTTTCGGATTCTAGTGTTATGCTATCCTCGGAGTATTCTGAGGTGATGATATTATGCTTGGATTATTTGTTGGATATTTCTATGACTTGGATTATAGTTTGATGGTTGACATCGGAGTATCAGTTATCATGGTTATAGTTTTGTGGATAAATTTCATCGATAAGTTTGTCGGTCTTGCGAATCGAACTTTTTCGGTCTGACCACATTTCTTGGGTATGGGATGGCCCTAATGCGGTCTATTGTCGTGCCTCTCGCCGGTGCCTCCAACGAGGGAAGGTGATGGGCGTGTGCTACCCTGATTAGGTAGGCGGACATAAGCCTTGTGTGCCTGGTTTTGATTTGATTTTGCGCGAGGGTCCCAGAGTGGATCGGGCCACGACGGTTGTCGTTGTGTCTGGAGGTAGACACGGGGCCACCCATAATCAGCCTAGTGGGGAGTGAGTCGGAGTGGCCGGGAGAGTGTCATGGCAGTAGATCGGTTTTGTTGGAACGCCGTTGGTCCACCCGAATGGGAGTGCGAGGCCATGGGTTCTGTGGTGTGGGTATAGTGCGCTACCTCTGCAGAGTGTGTGTGTGTGTGTGTGTGTGTTTAATCTATCGATAGCCGCGTCCTCGGTCCTGGGCATAGGTTCGTACTAGGGTACACTGTTCGATCAACACTCACATGACGGAATGACTTATAGGTGATGGATATGTGGATATTTGGAGCAGTACAGATTGGCCAAGTATTGGTCGGGTTCTGATCGCCGTAAGGATCACGAGCCATTTATTGGTCGGGTTGTGATCGCCGTAAGGATCACGGGCCATTTATTGGTCGGGTTGTGATCGCCGTAAGGATGACGGGCCATTTATTGGTCGGGTTGTGATTTCCGTAAGGATCACGATTACAGTTTGGTTTTGATCACGAGGTGATCGAGATGGTATATTGCTTGGCCGATTAGCCAAGAGAGATATGGTTATGGAGATCGGAGATGGTGATTTATCGAGATTGTAGTAGTTTCATATTATGCTTAGAATTATTTGTTATATCATGGTAGTGTTAATTTAATTAACCTGCTTAATGCTATGTTGTTGTCTTGCCTTGATGTTTTTGGTTGTTGTGAGCTTGGATGTACATTCAATGTACTGACCTGGCATGCCATGCCAGATTGCAGGTGATGAAGTGATTGCTTGATTGCTTGTCATGGTTTATGTTCGTGCGAGCTAGATCGTGTCCCAGCCAGAGTCCCTGCGGAGTGGAGTTCACCACCTTCGTCGTTGTTCCGCTGCTAGCATAGAGCAAGTGTAGTATCGCAGGCGTAGTGTCGCCATGCTGATGTGAACCTTTGTAACATTAGACCTTTGTATTTATTCTTGTAATAAGAGCTGATTTGTTCTATGCCAAGCAGTGCCGTATTCCAGAAGACTTCTCCTCGATCTCTGGGCTAGAATACGGGGCGTTCCGATTTCTCTGAGCCGGGGTGCCACAAAAATCGAACGGGAAAATAACATGTGTAATGTCTGAAGTACTGCAGAGTTATATTACAAAAATTGTCGCCGCGGTTCTAACTGAAGATAGTAATTGTCTTGGTCATGGACCTACAACGGCAATGAGAAACGGGGCGCCTAGTCCCGGCGCTGGCCCTCGAACCTCTGGATTCTGTCGATGCGACTGATGATGGGCTTGATACGATCCTCGAGCGTCGTGATGTTTGCATCCTCCGGCAAGCTCTCAAGCGCAGCTTCGAAGTCGAGGTGAGGATGCCAGTGCGCTATCTTGACAAGCACCTTGGTCATGGCGCCCCGGCAGAGCATCCGGGACTCGTCGGCCAAGGAGCTCGCCCGGTTGGAGTGGAGCTGCTCAGGGCCCTGAGGAGGCTGTCAAAAGATGGTCAGACTCGCGTTGGGGCTCAGATTTGGTTCCGGGGCGTACCTCACGTCCGGCACCCTCATATTGGCTAGTTGCTCGGTGATTCTGTTGGCAACGGCGATAAGGCGGCCGATCCAACGTTTCTCACCATCAACCAGGTCCTTGAGATTGGCGGCCACGTTTGCCCGGAGCTGCTCCTCCGCCGCCAAGCGCTGGGTCAGGGCCCCCTCCCGGGTTTTGGCCTCCTTGAGCGCCCCCTCGAGGCCCTCCAGCTTGAGCTTCAGGTCCTTGATGGTGCGTTGGCCATGGAAAGCTTCTCAGCTCTGTTAAGGTCCTCAGATTGTGCCTCAACTAGGGCCTCGTTGATGGTGTTCTTTTCCGAGGACAGCTCCGAGGCTCGTTTCGCCAGCACATCCCGCTCCGCCTCCAACTCCTTCACCCTGTTGTTGTGGGCCAGGGCCTGAGCGTCGAGTGTGTCCTTGTGCTTGTGCTCCAGCTCCTGGGTCCATGTCGCGGCAAGCTTCTCCACCTCTTCATCCTTGCCGCGAAGCATGGCAACGAGCTTCTCCTCGTGCGCGGCAAGGTCCTCCTCCTGGGAGTTCAGTGCGGCCTCGTGCTGGGTCCAGGCGGCTTCGGCGGCGGCGGCCAAGTTCCTCACCGTCTCTTGGGCCCTTGGGCCTTCTCGATGTCGGCCAGCTTCATGGTGAGCTCCACGTCACACTTGGCCAGCTCGCCCTGGGCGGCCTTCAGCTCGTCTTGGCCCTAGCAGAACCAGTCCTGCGTCTCGGCGACACGCTCCTGGAGGTCCGCCTCCGCCTTCTCCACCACCGCCGTCCTGGACTTGGCCTTGTCCAAACGGGCGCGGTGGAGCGCCTGGAGCTTCCGGAAGCTGGCGCCCATGGCCTGGAGCTGCCGCTCCTCCTGGGAGCTGTCGCCCCCAACGCTCGGTTCATCGATGACCTCGAGCCCGGTGGTGCTAAGCACTTCGTCGTCAAACACCTCTCCCTCGAAGGGTGTCCTGGTACTCAACGCGCCTGGGAGGAGGACGAACAAGTCATCACCCACCCTCAGGTACCTACCGGAGCCGGAGGCGGCGGAGGAGGAGGGCTGGTCATCAACCACCTCCTCCTCGGCAGCGGCCATGCCGGGCTCCCCGGCGCACACCTTGGCAGCGTCCTCACCAGCTGTAACGCCCCGAGACCGATGCTCCAGAAGACTTCCAGCTACTCCGAGTTTCGTCATGTGATTTGTTTTGTTTGTTGCATCATTTGCATTGCATCATGCCATCATGTCATTTAATTTTTTTAAACTCACCTAAATAAATTGCATAGATCTTTGATCTATTTAAATCGAGGGATATTCACAATGGTGATTTCTCTTTATAACATATCCTCTCGATATTTAGAGAGCTACTATAAAATATTCCATTAGTTTGGAATTGATCATAACACACTTGCAAATAAATCCCAATGCCGTTGTTATCTCAATTCTTGGTCTCCAACCTTGCCCATAATTTCTTTCATCATTTTCCGGAGCTCCACCAAAAATCCGAACATTTTTGGACCTTCCCAACCCTCACTTCCTATTCAAATCATTTGAATTTAAATCAAATGAGTTTGAATTTAAATCTTTCGGTCGTGCCCACTTCTATTTTTCCTAGTTCGAGCATATTTTTGCGAGTCCCGGAAAATTACCCCCATGCGTAAATGCTATCCCAAACACTTCCTTTCCTCTTCTTTTCCTCTTTGGTATTTTCTGTTTTGGAAAATAAAAAGAGTAGAGAGAGAAGCAAGCCAGTGCTGACCTCGGGCCAGCCGGCCCAAGGCCAGTGCCCCCTGTCTATCTAACCTAGCCCGACCCCTCCTCTCGATCTCTCCCTCACAGTGCGCCGCCTCTGCTCGATCCCCATCTCGCTCGATCCCCTCTCCCTTCCCGATCAATCATCCCTTGTCTCCTCCCTCGCCGTCACCACGCCTTGAGGCGCCTCGCCCGCGATCTACCTCTGTTCGCCCTCCTCCTCGGCTGGCCTCCCCGCTCGGCGCCAAGGACACCACCAGCAGCAGGCGTCGCCATGGTCTTCTTGAGCACGCAGCGCTCGTCCTCCTTCCCAAGCTCGACCCCTCATCCAGTAGCGCCTTCTCCATCCCGTCGCCGCGTCTTGCCCGACCCTCCTGCCTCTGCCGCCCGGCCCGACCGCCGTCGCGAGCCCGAGTCCCCGCCCCTCTGCTGGCCTCGTGCTTGTGTGCTGTGCCGCTCCTCCCCATCGTTTTGACCGGAGCTCGCCGGAGCCCTAGCACCGGTTGCCTCCGCCTTGAACCTGTCGTCTCCGTCCTGTTCCGGGCTTTCTCTGCCCATGCTCTCCTCCATCACCCACCTCGCGCCGGCTCCTTCTCCCTCACGCCCGAAGCCTTGCCGCTGCCTGCATCCGTTCACCACTTGCAGCTGCCGGAGCAGGACCTCCTTGTCGTGGCTCTGCCTCCACTAGCAGCCTCCTGCTGCCTGTCATCTCCATGGCCTTGAGCAGACCAAGCCGCCGGGCGTTCTAGCCCTTGCACATCCTTGTTGACCGAGGAGACCCCGCCAAGTTCCATCAAGTGACCATGTCGTCTACCGTCCTTTGGGTTTTCATCAAGTTAACTCTGACACAAAGATATGTGCAACTCTGGCGGATTAGCCGAGTCACGACTACCCATGGGACCCGTCAAGTTCATCTACGTGCGTGTACGACTACACCCGGTGATGCGACAAGTACCCCTGCCTCCACAACCACCGAACCAGGAACGCCAAGTTCATCTACGAAAAACGTGTACAACTACCGTCGCCGTGTACCACTACTTCCACTACCGTCGCCGTGTACCACTACGCCCAAGTTCCTCTCCAAACGTGTACAACTACCGTCGCCATGTACAACTACTTCCTCTACGTCGCCACGTGAACGTCTACCTCCACTACGGCCGTGAACGACTACTTCCTTCGCCAATTTTGAACCGCCCCGAAATACACGCTTCAAAGGTATAACGCCGAGACGATGCTTGTGAACGAATGCTCGTGTGTGCACCGTGTCCGAATTGTCATTGCAAGTTCCTCCTCGTTTGCCATGCCGCCGTCCCATGGGAAACCGGAATCCGGGAGCACCCCACCATCCTTGCATGACTCGCTCACGCTCACTTCCTTTTGCACCGGTATCTCCATGAGCTACCGGAACCGATATGTTGCCGTGGCATCATTTTCGGATTCGTTGCCGTGGCACCCGTTTTGTTCCGCCATAGTGAACAAATGCTCCTTATCATGCTCATGTCAACTTTTTCATAAAAATTGCATAAAACTTGCATATGTCATCCGCATCATGATAACAACAATTAAAATGTTTAAATTGTTGTTTGCTTTAATTGCTAAATTACATGAGGATTTTCCGGAATTGTTGTTTGTTATTTCCGGCCTCATTTAAACTTGCTTAAATAGTTAGTTTACTTATTCTTCACCTTTTGCCATGTTAATAATAATTAATATTGTTGGGTTCATAACCGAGAGAGAACTAGATAATTGATGTGGTGTTTCGTCAATATGCAACTCGTTGCATATTGGGCTCCATTTAACTTGTAGTTTTGTTTGTGCATATTGCCATGCCATGCTATTTAAACCGGGCATGCATCATACTTGTTTGCGCATCATGCCATGTTTATGTGATGGTTGTTTACTATGTTGTTTGTTTCTTTCCGGGTTGCTTCTCTCGTTAGCTTTGGTTTCGTTCCGGAGTTGTGAGGATTTGTTCGATGTCCGTTTGTCTTCTTCATGGATTCGTTCTTCTTCCTTGCGGGATCTCAGGCAAGATGATCATACCCTTGAAATCACTACTATCTTTGCTATGCTAGTTTGCTCGCTCTTTTGCTATGCCAATGCTACGATGCCTACCATTTGCTTGTCAGCCTCCCAAATTGCCATGTCAAACCTCTAACCACCATGTCCTAGCAAACCGTTGATTGGCTATGTTACCGCTTTGCTCAGCCCCTCTTATAGCGTTGTTAGTTGCAGGTGAAGATGAAGTTTGTTCCTTGTTGGAACATGGAGATGTTGTTCCTTGTTGGAACATGTTTACTTGTTGGGATATCACAATATATCTTATTTAATTAATGCATCTATATACTTGGTAAAGGGTGGAAGGCTCGGCCTTATGCAGTATTTTGTTCCACTCTTGCCGCCCTAGTTTCCGTCATACCGGTGTTATGTTCCCGGATTTTGCGTTCCTTACAGCGGTCGGGTGATTTATGGGACCCCCTTGACAGTTCGCTTTGAATAAAACTCCTCCAGCAAGGCCCAACCTTGGTTTTACCATTTGCCTACCTAAGCCTTTTTCCCTTGGGTTCTGCAGACTCAAGGGTCATCTTTATTACCCCCGTGCGGTGCTCGTCGTGAGTGTTGGTCCAACTGTCGACCGCCGGTGGTCACGGAAACTACGGGCTGGCCTACGGAAGTTTGGACAATCCGGTGTGCCACGAGAGCGAGATATGTGCAGCTCCTATCGAGGATTTGTCGGCACATTAGGCGGCTTTGCTGGTCTTGTTTTACCATTGTCGAAATGTCTTGATGTACCGGGATACCGAGTCGATCGGAGTGTCTCGGGTGAAGGTCTATTCGCCGTTGATCGCGAGAGCTTGTCATGGGCTAAGTTAGGACACCCTGCGAGGTTTAAACTTTGAGAGCCGTGCCAGCGGTTATGTGGCGAGATGGGAATTTGTTAGCATCCGGTTGTAGAAAACCGAAGTTGAACTTAATTAAAATAAATCAACGCGTGTGTAACCGTGATGGTCTCTTCTCGTGGTCCGGAGGTGAACAGTGTTGGAGTTATGCTTGGCGTAGGTTGCTATAGGATCACTTCTTGATCATACTTTTATCGACCGTGCTTTGCCTTCTCTTCTCGCTCTCATTTGCGTATGTTAGCCACCATATATGCTAGTCGCTCGCTGCAGCTCCACCTCATTACTCCATCCTTCCTATAAGCTTAAATAGTCTTGATCTCGCGGGTGCGAGATTGCTGAGTCCTCGTGACTCACACATACTTCCAAAACCAGTTTGCAGGTGCTGATGAAATTGTGCAGGTGACGCAACCAAGCTCAAGGAGGAGCTCGATGAAGATCTTGCCCTTTGTGTTGTTTCGTTCTAGTAGATCAGTAGTGGAGCCCAGTTGGGGTCGATCGGGGACCTTTGTCGCATTTGGGGTTCTTCTTTTATTTTGGTTCCGTAGTCGGACCTTGATTGTATTTGGATGATGTAATGCTTTATTCATGTAATTGTGTGAAGTGGCGATTGTAAGCCAACTATGTATCTCTTTCCCTTATGTATTACATGGGTTGTGTGAAGATTACCTCACTTGCGACATTGCTTTCAATGCGGTTATGCCTCTAAGTCGTGCTTCGACACGTGGGAGATATAGCCGCATCGAGGGCGTTACACCAGCACCCTTGTCGCTCTCCTTGGTGGCGATCTTCTCGGCCTGCGCTGCGGCGTCCTTGGCGACATCCTTGATGACGGTATCGAGGTCCTCTGGGTCCATCGAGGAGAAGTCTGAATGCTAAGAAAGGGATATGGAGGGGCCAAGATCAAAAGCCGGTAAAAAAAGAAGAAAGAAAGAACGCAAGCAGAAACGGGAAGCGAGTGACTTACCCGCGCCAAGCCGAGAAGCAGAAGTCCCCTCTCTGCTAAGGTCTGGCGTCGAGGCGGAGCCACTGGCGCCCGTGTTCTCCTCCTCCTCCATGTGCATGGGCTCGGTGCTTGGTGCCCTTGCTGGGGACGCCCCTCAGGGCCGCGTGGTCGATGGGGGCGGTGCGTTGGGAGAAGCCTCTGTGGCTCCCCTTGCTGCTGCTCCCCTCCTACATCCACATCATGGTCAGTACTAAAGTATCGTACCCTTAGCACACGTCGACGAAGGACGGGTGATGGACTCACGCTGGGGGCTGGGCCGGGGGCTGCTGTCCGGGCTGCTCAACAGCACCAGTGGCGTGCCGGAGGTGCCTGCCGGGGGCTGGCCGCTCGTCGAAGTCCTGACCCTCTTCGCCCTTTGGGCCAACGTCTCCACGTCCCTGCAGGATAAAGATGATTCAGAATGGGCGGCACCATTTGAGGAAATGGAGAAAGCAAAAAAGAAGAGAAGGGGGAAAAGCAGAGCTTACTCTTCCTCCTCCTCCTCCTCCTCCTCCTCCTCTGCTGCCTTCCTCTTCCTCCACAGGTGAGGATCCAAAGTCAGCGATCCCAGCATAGCGTCTCTTGGCGGGGGGAGGTGGTGGCGTCTAGGCACGCTTGGGCGACGAAGAAGCGGATGCCTTCTTCTTCGCCACCACGGCCTTCACCGCCTTCTTCATCCCCGCAGCCCTCGTCTGGCGCTCAGACGTCTCTTGGGCCTACCAAAGCTGCGCGGCCCAGCCAGGACGGACCGACTCACAGGAGGTGGCCCGCCGCAGGACTCGCCCACTTCCAGTGACTGGAGGGTTGGCGGTCGCGGTCTCCTCCCCCTCGTCCTCCTCCTCCGACGACTTGTCGACCACGTCCTCGATGAGGGGAGCCCTGGTGCCGGCGCCACTAGCCTCCCCAGCGGCCGCCGCCCACTGGGCAAGCTATTTTTCCTCCGCTTCCGCCGCGGCCTTGTCCTCCACGCAGCCGGTGCTGCTGACCTACTTGGCGAGCTCTGCCTCCGCCGCCCTAGCGGCGATGTAGTCCAGCTTCGCATGGGAGGTATCCTGGATGAGACGCGGCTCGGCGATGACGTACCCCTCGTGCAAGGTGTCGAAGAATTCCTGTACCCGGCTTGACCGAGCTCGGGTCGAGGCCGTGCGCATTGAAGTCCGGCATCATGGTGATGATGTCGGACCGGCGAGAATTGTTGAACAACGGGACCACTCCCAACGACAACTTGAAAAGGGGCCCTTTGGCCACCTTGCCGGCCTTCGCGGCAGCCCTCGCAGCCTTGCCGGACTGCTCAACCTCACCGTCGCTATTGACCTCAAGCTGGAAGATCCGTTGGCAGAGATGGGCGTGCCTCATCACAGTCAGGTTGTGGTCGAGGTCGGGGCGGAGCCTCATGATGTCAGCAGCATTTGTAAAAAGCCAGGCCGGCCTCCCCTTGTTGTGTAGAGGAGAGATTCGGCGGCGGATGAAGTCCGCCCCGATCATTTTGAGGGTGAGTCCGGCCTCGGTGAGCCGAAGGATCCTGGTGGTGGCAATCGTGAGCTTCTCGTCGTCGGCGTCGATGTCGCCCCAGTCGTTTCCGTGGACTGGCGGCGCCCGGCAAACCTCGCAGAATGCTGGCGGGTCCTCCTCCTGAATCCAGCACCACTGGCCCCGCCACTCTTCCCACCTCTCCTTCATGGCGCCCTTCGGGTACGTTCCCTTGGCCTTTGGGATCCAGGCGATGCAACCGAAGATGGCACCCCCCACTTGGATCCGAGGGGAGAAGTAGTGGCGGAAGAGCGTCGTGTTGAGGTGCACCTCGGCGAAGCCTTCGCAGAGGTGCCCGAAGAGAGCCATGCACGCCACGACATTCGGAGTGAAATCCAGAAGACGGAAGCCGTAGGTGTGCATAACGTCGTTGAGGAAATCGGAGAAGCGGGGACAGAGCCTGCAGGAGAAGTAGTCGACAAAGAAGGGGTACCGATTTGGGGCGGCCTCAGTGCAGTTGGTGGGGATGACGCGCGTGGCTGGATGCCCCGTCGTTTCTCCCCCCGTCTTCACCCCCCACAGAGATTTGAAGGACTCCCAGAGCTCGAACACGTCGACCGTCGAGGTGAAGTAGGCGAACTGCACCCATCGCGCCACCAGCTCGCTCTCCGGCTGCTCCGTTGCCCCGGCATCTTTGGCCACTCCCTTGCCTTTGGTGGATTTGGGAGCCATGGCGGCTGCGAAAAGCAAGAGGGCAGAGGATGACAGAAGCATAGCGACGGTGGACAAAGACGGGGGGCTCAAGAAGGAGGAAGAAAGGGGCGGCGGTTCCAAGATTGGAAAAGACGCAGGGAAGGGGTAAAGTGCGCACCGCGCCCGCGGTTATTCCTTTTACGAGGATGGCGTTGGCCGCCTCCTTTCCCATTAACCGCGATACGATGCATCCATGCGGAAACTGCCCCGCGCATGCACCCATGTCACGCATGACCTCCCCCATGTCGTGCAGGTCATGGGGAAGCGTAGCAGGCGGAAAGTTACTGCCGTAAAAATCGCCCCGCCTGCCCGCGCACCATTGTGGGCCTGGTCCAACAACACATTGCGCCTATGTATGGCCCAGGCCCGGGGGCTCCTGTCGGTGTACTAAAGTAGGGGCACTCCTTTGTACCCCTTACATGTGCGCAGGCAGTCAGAGCCACGAGCTGAAGCCACACTTAGCAGGGCGGAGACAGGAAATCAGAGCCACAAATACAGAAACAATTAGCGCAACGCCAAGGACCGAGTCCATAGAGAGCGGATGGACGAAGCAGGTTTCCCCCGCAAGACTCCTGTCGGGGTAGCCTCAGCAGCCCTGGCAAGCCCCTTGCCGGGGCGGCTCGCCCACACCAGCGGAGTGGGCCAGTCTCAAACCCACGGTCTCCAACACCATCAACCACGTTGCGCCAGGGCTCGGGAGGCACCTCCATGGTGGCATGCAGATCTTTGTGAAGACAAAGAGTATTCAAGATCAGATGAGGATTGGAAGGCAACGATCCTCGACAAGATTCCTGCTGAGGAAACCCACAAGACCCCCGGCAAGATCCTTGTCGGGCGACAACGCACACAGCAAGACCCTTGCGGGCCACCAACAAGGCCCTTGCCAAGGCGTCGTGAGGGCCACTTCTAGGCCTGCACCAACCAAGTCTCCACCACCGTTCACATGTAGCTGCTAGCCCAACCAGCTGGGCAGGCACCTGCGTGGCAACAAGCAGCTTCCAAGCCAACTCAGCACACGCCTGCGTGGCGGCATGCTGATCTTCGTGAAGGCTCCACCACCGCGCCACCTCAGCTGCTTGCCTTCCTACATGGCACCGCATGCATCACTGGCCACGGCGCGTGTCGAAGCAAGGAGGAGCGGCGACGGATGGGACGAGCCTCGCTCCCATCCCCTATAAAGCAAGAAGACACCTAAGCAATGCATTAAATGCATCTTGTCTTGTAATACGAGTGATAAGCTCATAGTACTGTAGGCCTTTCCACCTCCTGTGTGCTACGGTGGCAGCCCCTTTCGACTATAAAAGGAGGCCCATGGCGTACTGGAGAGGGATTCGGCTCTTTTGAAACACACATCCACCCTAGCTAGTTGGAGAGCTCAAGAGCATCCAATACACCCACCAAAGCAGGACTAGGGTTTTACGCATTCCTCGCGGTCTGAACCTGGGTAAATGATCCTTGTGCTGTTTACTAATCCCGCTCTTCTCGCAACCCCGTGCCCCGCAACCGCAGAAGGGATCCTCGTGATCCCATAGGTGTCGTTTCCCACCGACGCTGAGGCACCAGGGGCAGCACCGGCCAAAGAAGAAGCAGATGTTCTCACAAGACCAAGCCGAGATGAAGCAAGTACCGGTTAATGAAGATGGGGCGTCGGGCGCCACCTTCACTATAGGAACTGGCCTCCCTCAGGACCAAGAGAAAGCTTTGGTCGGCTTCTTGCACGCCAACAAGGATGTGTTCGCATGGGATCCCAAGGACCTGGTCGGGGTTCCAAGGGGGATAATCAAGCATCACCTGAAGGTATGCCAAAACGTGTGCCCAGTGAAGCAGAAGGCCCATCGACAATCCACCGAGAAGCATGCATTCATTGTCCAAGAAACCCGCAAGCTGCAGGATGCTAGGGTCATCAAGGAGGTACGGTACCCGAAATGGCTGGCCAACCCAGTCGTCATCCCCAAGAAAGGAGGGAATGAACGCATGTGTGTCGACTTCACCAACCTCAACAAGGCTTGCCCTCAGGATCCCTTCCCGCTTCCCCACATCGACCAGATCATTAACTCCACCGCCGAGTGCGACCTATTGTGCTTTTTGGACGCTTTCTTGGGCTACCACCAGATCAAGATGGCCATACAAGATGTGGAGAAGATGGTGTTCCTGACCCCCTGCAGAGTGTACTGCTACACCTGCATGCCTTTCGGGTTGCGCAATGTTGGGGCTACCTTCCAGCGGCTGATGCACATCGCCCTGGGCAGGCAGCTCCGGAGAAACGTTGAGGCCTATGTTGATGACATAGGGGTGAAGTCTCGGGAGGAAGGACCCTAATTGAGGATCTGGAGGAGACGTTCGCCAGCTTGTGCAAGGTGGACCTGCGGCTCAATCCCGAGAAGTGCATGTTCGGAGTTCCCTCTGGCAAGCTGCTGGGTTTCCTAGTGTCGCACAGAGGGATCGAGGCAAATCCGGAGAAGTTCAAGGCAATAGAAGACATGAGCCCTCCGCAAATGCTCAAGGAGATGCAGAAGCTGGTTGGCTGCGTGACCTAATTGGGGCGCTTCATCTCCAAGCTGGGGGAACGCACCCTCCCATTATTCAAACCGATGAAAAAGAAGGGGTCGTTCGAGTAGACCCCTGAGGCTGACGTGGCCTTTCAAGATCTCAAGAGATACCTTACCAGTCCGCCGGTAATGGTGATGCCTCGCCCTCTTGAGCCCCTGGTACTCTATTTGGCAGCCGCCCCTCACTTTGCCAGTGCCGCTTTGGTAGCGCTATGGGAGTAACGCGCGATCAAGGACCCTCAGCAGGGCGATCGGCCAGCAAGAAAAGCGCGACAGCCTCAGGATGGTGCTCCTGGGGCCTCGGGTGATCCTACGGCCATCATCCCCCCCGTGGATGAAATAGACCCCTCGGCTGGGGGGGCTCCTGAGGCCGGCACTCGCGAGGCCGCACTTGGCCCGACAGAAGGTGGGACCCTCGAAGGCCCACATCCTCAAGAGGCACAGGACCCCGCCAACACCTCTTCCCTCGTCGAGCACCCGGTCTACTTCGTCAGCATGGGGCTACGTGAGACAGGGGCGCTACCCTATGCCTCAAAAGCTCTTACTTGCGCTCCTCGTCGCCTACCGAAAGTTGCGTCACTACTTCCAAGGCCACCCCATCAAGGTTGTTTCAGCCTCCCCACTGGAAAGGCTCCTCCGGAGCCCTAATGCCACCGGACGAGTTGCGGAGTGGAACATCGAGCTCCAGGCATTCCAGCTCGAGTTCAGCACCACCAGAGTCATCAAGGGTGCAGCCCTCACAGATTTTGTGGCAGAATGGACTGGCGTCCCTGACCGCATGGTGAGCGAGGACTGCTCCCTCTTTCCTGGGAAGAGGATCCAGACGGGTGGATCATGTACTTTGATGGCGCGTTCGCACGACAAGTCGCAGGGGCTGGGACCATCCTCATCTTACCCTTCAAGGACAAACTCTACTACGCAGTACAACTCTGTTTTTAGCGGGGCGAAAAGGTCTCCTATAAAATTGTAGAGTATGAAGGCTTGCTCGCTGGCCTCTGGGCCGCGGCGGCACTGGGGGTGAAGCGCCTCACCATCAAGGGAGACTCCCAGCTCCTCATCAACTTCTCCAACAAAGAGTACACACCCAAGGACGAGCACATGGAGGCATACCTGGAAGAGGTATGCAAGATGGATAAACGGTTCCTGGGCTTGGAACTGCAGCAGGTGCCGCGAGGAACGAAAAAGGAGGCTGACGATATCGCCAAGAGAGCATCCCAGAGGCTCCCTCAGGAGCCAGGAGTATTTGAGGAACGACTCTTCAAGCCATCGGCGGCTCCCCCCACCATGACACCAGCACTACCACAGGAGGACCTAGCCCAAGCACCAGCAACCGGCATCCCAGCATGCAGACCTCCCTCAGGGTCCCTCCTGCTCCTCATGCTCGAGCCTCGGGAGGGGTGCTGGACCGAGGAGTTCAAAACATACCTACTTGAGGGGACCCTCCCGGAGAAGGAGAAGGATGTTGAGCGCTCGTCAGGCCACTCCATACTACATCCGTGACGGTGAGTTATACCGCAAAAGGCCCAATGATGTTTCATTATGATGCATCTCCAGGGAGCAGGGGCTTGAGCTGCTGGCAAACGTACACAATGGGGATTGCAGACATCACTCCTCATTACGCACCCTTGTGGGCAAGGCGTTCTGCAGTGGCTTCGATTGGCCCACCGCACTCAACGATGCCATTGAGCTGGTGCGCTCCTGCGAAGCATGCCAGTTCCACGCCAAGAAAATCCACCAGCCTGCGCAGGGCCTCCAGACTATCCTGCTCACATGGCCATTCACGATCTAGGGGCCGGACATCTTGGGGATGTTTCCCCGAGCGCCAGGGGGCTACCGCTACCTTTACATCGCCATCGCCATCGACAAGTTCACTAAATGGGTGGCGGTAGAAGCCGTCTGCACCATCCCAGCTAGATCAGCCGTCAAGTTCATCTAAGGCCTTGTGAGCCGGTTTGGGGTCCCTAACCGCATCATCACCGACAATGGCTTGTAGTTCACTAGCAACCTTTTCAAAACATATTGTGCTAACCTTGGAACGCAAATATGCTACACATCAGTGGCGCACCCCAGGAGTAATGGCCTGGCCGAGCGCACCAAGGCCGAGGTCCTGAGTGGCCTCAAGGCAAGGACCTTCAAGAAGAAGCTCGAGGCCTGCGGCAGGGGCTGGCTTGACGAGCTCCAGTCCGTGCTATGGTCCATCCGCACCATCGCGACCAAGCCAACGGGAGAGACGCCGTTCTTCCTCGTCTACGGAGCTAAAGTGCTTCTCCCACACAAGGTCAAGCATCACTCCATGCGGGTCCTGGCGTTTGACGAGGCACGTCAGGACGCCACGCGGGGGATGGA
The DNA here is from genome assembly GCA_021437245.1 of Aegilops speltoides. Classification (NCBI taxonomy): domain Eukaryota; kingdom Viridiplantae; phylum Streptophyta; class Magnoliopsida; order Poales; family Poaceae; genus Aegilops; species Aegilops speltoides. Next base: position 410,003,701 of record CM038142.1, read on the forward strand.
TCTCGTGCCAGGGGAGGAATGCCTCCGTCAAGCCTCGCTCCGAGTGGCAAGGTACCAGCAGGCACAGTGGCGGTACCACTGCCGCAGTGTCCACTCCAGGATGTTAGAGGTGGGTGACCTTGTCCTGAGACAGGTTCTCCTGGGATGGGCTGCACAAGCTCTCTCCAATGTGGGAGGGCCCGTTTAGGATTGTCCGTGTCTCCAGGCCTGGCACCACGCGCCTGGAGACACAGGGCAGGGTCCCCATCCAGAACGCTTGGAACATCCACCACCTCCGGAAATTCTACCCATGAAGCAAGGTTCCGGCCTGTGAATGTCTCCGCTCGTTACAATCGACGTAATAATGAGTGGGGATGTACACGCCCTGGAGTCTCCTGAGAGCCGCCCTGGGGCCTCACGGAGGATCCCTCCCACGTCTTAGTGGAAGCACTTAGCTCCAAGCTGGTGAGAAGACTAGATTAGGTGCCGGAAACGACTGTTCATTTGCTTTCCGAAGTTGCTTGTAATCTTTTAAGTGATCTTTAATGGAGTTCCCTCGCACAAGTTGGTTTTTTCTCCTCCTGTTTCGTTCATTCTTAGCCAAGAAGGTGTGGTAGTTGCCCGTCGCTCTTCCTCGCGTGCCTTGCGCATGGGGGCTAGGCAGGTGTGTGCGCATGGGCCTTCCCTCGCACAAGCACACCGCGCCGAACCCTACTACCCCAGTGCTTCGGCTTTATCCTCATGAGGAGCCCTCGATCAAGCTCACAGGCACTAACACCCCTCATGTCCATGCCCCTCGGGCAGCGCTACGCGGTGCATTAAGCCACAACTAACCTACGACAGGGGGCTCGCAGAAAAAGGAGTGGGGTGGTAGACAAGCTTCCTTTTTCTCTAACAGCTCTGCAGGGAATCTAAAACATCTCTCGAGGCCTGAAGCGCCTCCCGAGTCGCCAGGAATGGGGGCTTTGCCAGACGCCAATGGCCTCACCCTCGTGAGGAGGGAAGCCACTACAAATGTGTCAAGCTAAGTTATCCTACCCTAGCCTACCCAGAGTACAGACATCATGGCGTGATATTAAGATAATAAGCATTGCATAAAAGGGGCATAACTGCCATAGTCACTACACACCCCAGTGGGGCACACTACTTATTTTTGAATTGCAGAAGAAAGGAAAGGCTAAGAGGAAACGGCCTAAGGGCATGCGAATCCAGCGCCAGCACTGCGTCCTCAAGCGGCACCTTAAGGTGGCCCCAGCGCTCCACTAGTTCACCCGCAAGCGGCCCAAGGCCGTGGCAGGTCTCGAGTCCAAGTTCGGAAGCCCCGAGCTCATGCCGGGCTTCCCTCCAGCTACACCGGAGTGTGGTGGCAGGACAACCCACCGCCGCCCTTGATCCGAGCTCGATGACGTGGGGGCTGGTCGTAGCTGCCGCTGCTGGAGCTCTCACCCGAGGAAGAGCTGCCGCTGTGGGAGGAAGAGTGGACGTTGCTAAGGCCAACTTCACCCTCGTCGCCCTCGTCGTCGCTGCCATCTTCTGGGCAGTACCCCACGCGGCGGCCGTCCTCCCTGAATACCCTCACTAAGAGGGTCGCCAGGCTCTTGTACTCGAAGTGGAGGGTGCACCTCCCGCTCAGGCCTCATGCGCAGGCGAACATCTGCCAGCCGTGGGTGAGGACCACGCTGCCCATGGCGGTGACCTTAGTCCCCACCCATGAGGCCCTGCTGCAGAAGCCGTCAGCCTGCAGCCAGAGGACATCGAGCCCCGAGGATGGTAGCTCGTCGGAGAAGAAGCGCAGGAGCCGAAGCGAGGTGCCAGAGGGCACCTCCGACCACAGCACAAACTTCGGAAGCACATCCAGCGAGGAGAAGCTTGGGCGAGGAGGGCGCGCAACCACGACGTGCCTCCCCTTGTCGTGAGGGCTGCCCCGGATCCGGTAGCCCCCGCCGCGAGAAGAAGTTCCACCACGAGCGCCAATGGAGACGCTGGCCCTTGGGGATGAACGCCCGCGCCCCCTAGGGGCTACCGCAAGGGTCGCGGGGTGCTTGCGGGGATCGCCGCGGTCTCTCTTGGGAGGCTGAGAAGCTGGCCCCTCCTTGGGATCCTTCCCCTTTTCGGCCGCAGAAAACCTTCTCGTCGGCGCCATGGAAGCAGAAGTAAGATGGAGAAGGAGGGGAAATGAGTAGCGAGAAGGCCGGGTAAGAGATGAGCGAGGAAGACTCTGTCCCTCCCCTCATTTATATCCGGAGAAAGGCCAACTGCCGGCCTCCATGACCTCGTGTAATGATGATCTTCTGCATGCAGCATCGAATCGTCAAGTGGAATAGTTGCCGAAGCAGCATGGGGAAGTGGAGATGCCCACGTCCCATCAATCGCCATGCGTCATTCAAGGTCGGAGATAGTTAGGGCCCGTGGTGCTCCGCACTTGCCCTATTGGCTTCGCCTAGAAGCCAAGTCCGAGCGCGCCTTTGGCCCGGGGGCTATTGTCGGTGTTCTGGATACGGGGGTACCCAGACTTGCCTGCCTGCGGCCCACAACATGGCTCCATCAATGGACTTGCCCAGCTCTAGCATCGACGACTCAAGACCCTCGTGAGGGGCCAGGCCTCGCGAGGCGGACGACGCCAAGACCTCCAAGGGGATCGGCCTCCTCAGGTTGGCTCCCAAGGGGTGGATACTTCTACGCAGGATGCACCTCGCGAGGCTCAACTGACGTGAGCCATGACGACCAAAGGCCAGGCGGGCGCCAAACGGGTGCTAGCGGGCGCAGAGTGCCAGTTTCCTCTTTGGTGCAAAGCAGGCAAGCAGCAAGTGCGGGGTCCCGAGGGATCAGCCAAAGGTTTCCATTCTGGTGCAACAAGACCAAGACCACCAGGACGGCAGGACGTAGGTCATCGCTGAGCCCACCGCAGCGTCACGACCAGAGGCTTTTCCCAGACAAAGACCACTTTGGTCAGGATAGGATGTATTTCATGTCCCCCTTCAAATCTGGCCATTGTGGGATCCCTTCCCGCCAACATTTGGGAAGAGGACCTAGGCCACTATAAATAGGACTTAGCCACCACCACAGAAGAGGATCGGATCCATTCTCACCTGACCACCTCACCAGCTCTCTTGAGCTCAAGAACACCTCACCTCCTGAGGCTAGTTCATCCACCGTACTAGTTCATCCTCAGCCCCTCGAGGCAATCCACCAAAACGCTGGAGTAGGGGATTACACCGCAAGGTGGCCCGAACCAAGATAAATTGTTGTGTCTCTCTGTCCCTTTGAGCTCGACGCGCTAGGCCTTGAGGATCGTGAGTAGGTAGGCTGGGTAGGTTGAGATCTCCGCATGCACCCCAGAGTTCGAACCTATCAAGGGTTTGCGGAACCCGAAATCCGACAGTCCCCATTGCAGACAACTTGTTTAGGTTATAAAATGTTCTTTATGACCCACTGCATCTTGCTGATAGCTTTCATGCTGAACAATTAGCTGTCATAAATGCTTCTCATAATACTCCCTGGTATGCTGATTATGCTAATTATATTGTTGCTAAATCTATACCACCTAATTTCACATACCAGCAAAAGAAAAAGTTTTTCTATGATTTAAGACATTATTGTTGGGATGACCGACACCTTTATAAAGAAGGAGTAAATGGTGTTATTAGACGTTTTGTGCCTAAGCATGAACATGAATAGATCCTACGCAAGTGTCACTTGGAGGCCTACGGAGGACACCACGCTGGAGATAGAACTGCACACAAGGTATTACAATCCGGTATTATTGGCCTACTCTCTTCAAGGATGCTCGTAAGTTTGTCTTGTCTTGTTATGAATACTAGAGAATTGGCAATATTAGTAGACGTTAGGAAATGCCTATGAATTATTCACTTGTTATTGAACCATTTGATGTTTGGGACTTTGATCGTATGGGACCTTTTCCTTCCTCTAATGCGTATACACATGTTTTACTTGCTGTTGATTACGTTAATAAGTGGGTATAAGCTATTCCAACTATTAATGCTGATCATAACTGTAACGCCCCAGATCCGATGCGCCAGGTGTCTGCCAGTTATTCGTCGTTGTTGCCATGTCATTTGCTTGCGTGTTGCACTTTGCCATGTCATCATCTGCATTTTATCATGTCATCATGTGCATTTCATTTTGCATACATGTTCGTCTCATGCATCCGAGCCTTTTCCCCGTTGTCCGTTTTGCAATCCGGCGCTCCTATGTCATCCGGCGTCCCCTCTTCTCTCTTTTCGTGTGCGGGTATTAAACTTTCTCGGAATGGACCGAGGTTTGCCAAGCGGCCTTGGTATAGCACCGGTAGACCGCCTGTCAAGTTTCGTGCCATTTGGAGGTCGTTTGATACTCCAACGGTTAACCGGGTAACCGCGGAAGCTTTCTTTTGTTTGCAGCCCAACACCCCTTCCAAAGTGGCCCAAAACCCATCAAACTCCTCTCCATGCTCTCGGTCGTTCGATCACGATCGCGTGGCCGAAAACCGCTCCTCATTTGGACTCTCCTAGCTCCCTCTACCTATAAATATGTGATCCCCTCGATTTTTCGCGCAGTCTAACCCTAGCCCCGCTCCTCCCCGTCGCTGGAGAAGGCCGCCGCCGCCCTGGTCTCGCTCGGGGTCAAGGAGACGACGCCCCTGTGCCCCTCCTAGGCCGGCCCATCGCGTCTAGTGGGCCACGGCCTCGCCCGAGGCCCGCTGCAGCCTCCTCCACCTTCCTGGGCCAAGAGCCCACTGGGTGAGCCACACCCGCAGCGCCCCTCCTCTCATTTTTTTTCCTTCTGCTGTTGGGCTTGCCCCAGATGCGGCCCGTGCCATGTTTTTCCCAGTTCTACAAATTTTGCTATTTATCCAGGAATTACAGTTTTACAGAAAAACCCCAAAACTTCATGCATTAATAACTCCACATCCATGCATCGGATTAAAACAAACTTTATATGTAAAATGCTTAGAATTTCATCTAGTTTCATAATATGCCATTTTCATCCATGTTTGAAATGATTAAAATGCTGTTTGATTAAATTTGCTCAAATGCCATGTTAATATGATTTATTTCATAACTAAATAACCGTTGCTCCGTTTTAAATAAACTTTATATGTAAATGGGGTGGAAAAATGCCTAGTTTAACATTGTGCACTTTGTTTTATTGTTTAACAACGTTAAAATATGGTTTAGGGCAGAACAGTAGCTAATTCAAAATATGGACATGAGGATTTTCCGGACTTGTTGTTCGTTGTTTCCGGCCTCATTTAAACTTGCCTAGGTAGGTAGTTTTGTTATGCTTCACCCCTTGCCATGTTAATTAACATTTAATATTGTTGGGTAGCTTAAACAAGAGAGAACTAAATAATTAATGTGGTGTTTCTTCAATATGCAACTCGTTGCATATTGAGCTCCACTTAACTTGTAGTGTTGTTTGTGCATATTGCCATGCCATGTTTCATTAAACCGGACATGCATCATCCTTGGTTGTGCATCATGCCATGTTTATGTGATGGTTGTTTACTATGTTGTTTGCTTCTTTCCGGTTTGCTTCTCTCGTTAGCTTCGGTTTCGTTCCGGAGTTGTGAGGATTCGTTCGACCACGTCCGTTTGTCTTCTTCATGGACTCGTTCTTCTTCCTGCGGGATCTCGTGCAAGATGATCATACCCTCGAAATCACTACTATCTTTGCTATGCTAGTTTGCTCGCTCTTTTGCTATGCCAATGCTACGATGCCTACCATTTGCTTGTCAGCCTCCCAAATTGCCATGTCAAACCCCTAACCTTTGACACCTTTCCTAAGCAAACCGTTGTTTGGCTATGTTACCGCTTTGCTCAGCCCCTCTTATAGCGTTGTTAGTTGCAGGTGAAGATTGAAGTTTGTTCCTTGTTGAACATGGAGATGTTGTTCCTTGTTGGAACATGTTTACTTGTTGGGATATCACAATATCTCTTATTTAATTAATGCATCTATATACTTGGTAAAGGGTGGAAGGCTCGGCCTTATGCGGTGTTTTGTTCCACTCTTGCCGCCCTAGTTTCCGTCATATCGGTGTTATGTTCCCGGATTTTGCGTCCCTTACGGTTGGGCTATAATGGGAACCCCTTGACGATTCGCTTTAAGTAAAGCTCCTCCAAAGAATGCCCAACATTGGTTTTACCATTTGCGCTAACAACCTACCACCTTCCCTTGGGTTCTGCAGACTCAAGGGTCATCTTTATTTTAACCCCGGGCCGGTGCTCCTCTGAGTATTGGTCCGAACCGAGCTCTCTGGGCCACCTCGGGAAACTTGAGGGTTGGTTTTACTCGTAGCTAGTCTCATCCGAGTGTGCCACGAGAAAGAGATATGTGCAGCTCCTATCGGGATTTGTCGGCACATTCGGGCGGTGTTGCTGGTTTAGTTTTACCCTGTCGAAATGTCTTGTTGTACCGGGATACCGAGTCTGATCGGAGTGTCTCGGGTGGAGGTCTATTCCTCCGTTGACCGTGAGAGCTTGTCATGGGCTAAGTTGGGACACCCCTGTAGGGATTTGAACTTTCGAAAGCCGTTCCCGCGGTTATGGGCAGATGGGAATTTGTTAACGTCCGGTTGTAGAAGACCTGAAGTTGACCTTAATTAAAATACATCAACCGTGTGTGTAACCGTGATGGTCTCTTTCCGGCGGAGTCCGGGAAGTGAACACGGTGTTGGAGTTATGCTTGACGTAGGTTGCTATAGGATCACTTCTTGATCATACTTTTATCGACCGTGCTTTGCCTTCTCTTCTCGCTCTCATTTGCGTATGTTAGCCACCATATATGCTAGTCGCTTGTTGCAGCTCCACCTCATGCCTTTACCTTACCCATAAGCTTAAATAGTCTTGATCTCATGGTGCGTAGATTGCTGAGTCCCCGTGACTCACGGATACTTCCAAACCAGTTTGCGGTGCCTATGTTATGAAAGCGGTGACGCAACCAAGCTCAAGGAGGAGCTCGATGAAGATCTTGCCCTTTGTGTTGTTTCGTTCTAGTTGATCAAGAGTGGAGCCCAGTTGGGGTCGATCGAGGACCTTTGTCGATTTGGGGTTCTTCTTTTATTTTGGTTCCGTAGTCGGACCTTGTTTGTATCTGGATGATGTAATGCTTTATTCATGTAATTGTGTGAAGTGGCGATTGTAAGCCAACTATGTATCTCTTTCCTTATGTATTACATGGGTTGTGTGAAGATTACCTCACTTGCGACATTGCTTTCAATGCGGTTATGCCTCTAAGTCGTGCTTCGACACGTGGGAGATATAGCCGCATCGAGGCGCTAAGTTGGTAATCGAGCCATCCCGACCTTAGGAGCCCCCACGCTTGATCGCTTTTAGTGGCCGAGTTGTGTCTAGAAAAAATTGTTTTGAGTCTTTTAGGAATTATATATCGGAGAGTTTAGGAATTCTTTTTACTCCCCAGTCCCTTTGACCTTCTGGTGAGGTATCCTGACATAGAGTTTTGACTCTTCTCTTCTCAAATTTCACTAAAAAATTTTTTTTAGGATCACGCGGGTATCTTAGAATCGTTCCGATGGTTTTATGATGACAACATTGTCTTGGTGCCTCCTGACATTTAGGGGTTGTGGCAGTGTCCCGGGAGTTGAGCTCGAGGTGTTGTCGTCATAATTTTATCGTTGCAGATTCGAATACCGAGTTTAGTACGCCGACATCGAAAATCTCTTTTATGCAGTTGTTGGTGAGATAACCCGCTAACCCAAAGATCGAGGTGAGTACGGGAGTATTGCCATGACTCGTATAACGGATGCTTTTCAAGGTTGAGGTAGACGATTTCGAAGGTTTCTTGGTTATGTGTTGACGGATGGATACAAATGGATGTAGGGATTGTTAGTTTGTGTGAGATATTATTGCTCCCTGTATCCCCAACACCAGATTGCATAACCGTAAAGTTTCGGAGTTTTATAGGTGGGAATTCAAGTAGCTCCTAGGATATCTTTCCGACGGATGTATGATATGAAATTGGGGTTCGACGTCTAGTGGTCCGCCTATTCACGGTTGGTTTTCTGATGGTCTCGTTGTGTCTTAAAGAGTCCTTGGCTATGCCGACTGGGACACTTCGTATGTCATGTGCACTGCCTTGTACATGATGGTGCTGCACGATTGAGCCCGTGTAGGCCCCACCACGAAAACTTGGACGAAATCTCTATCATATGTTTGTTCCGCTTATTCGCAAGCCAGTCCTTTGTTTTTGTTTTGAGTTGTGGTATTCGAGTTGCTTCAATGTCAAGTGTTGATTCCATACCTTTCCTAAATGGTGTTCTCATACTCCGATGTGAATACCAATCCTTCTTGACAATCGAGATTGTCATGTCAATCCTTTTCAACCGGCGTGTTTCTCTTCAAGTGGATCCCATCATTCTCCCCATCCGCAAGGTCAAATCTAAGTTTTCTCAACGGTGTTTGTTTCATGCGTCTCCAAGTTGCCTTTGTTTTTCCCGCCCTCCCACCCTTTTTCTTCAAGGACACAGATTTCTTAATCAAGTATCCATTTATTCATGTGAAGTCTCTTCATTCTTTTCAATCAATGTTCTTACCCGGTGGTTCTCAAGAAGTTGTTCTACTAGTTCGTCATTCCTCATTCCTTTCTCTTCTCCGGTGGATTCAAGTCAAGTTTTGTTGATCATACCTTTTTCCTCATTTCAATGTCTTCTCATACCGGTGCACCTCATTATCATTCTACTTCTCGCTATTTGTTATTCCGGAGTGCTCAAGACATCTCGAAGATTTGTGTTTCCACTCTGCATTCGTTCAAGCTCTTTCGAGATTGGTATCTCATTCAAGTCATTTAATTCAACCGGTGCAACATCTCTTTTAAATCATTTCCAACGGTGTTTTCTTTTGAGTGGGCCTAACCCACGTGTCTTTTCGAGGATCTTACGACTCTTCTATTTTCCCAGAGCTATCCTAAATTCTTCTCCAAGTTTGACGTAAGAATGAGTTATCATTAGTCAAATGCTTTTCTCCAAGATCTTTCAAATTCTTTTCATAGTTGGCTCAACCTCTTCGCTTTTGATTCTTCCGGTGTGCCTTAATAATTCTTGGTGGTGTTTCTCGTTGTCATTCTCATCATTTGAAGACCGAAGAAGAGTTCCTCCTAAATCCTTACCCGTTCTTCCAGAGATTCATGGTGCTAGCTTGTTGCCATCCTCTCATAATTGTTTTCGATTGTGAGAATCTTTTTCACCCATCCGGAGCATTTTAGGAGTCTTTTCAGTTTCATTCTTTGAAGCCCATCATCTCAGTAATTATTCATTCTCAGCTTTCAGCTCTCGTTCTCAAATTCTTCCGGTGCATCGTTCAAATACCCTCTAATCAGCTCGTGATCTATTCGTTCATTTGTATCTAAACACCTTAAAGTATCTTCATTCATTTTCCAATTCTTCCCGGTGATTGGTGCATTTGCTACGTTCAATTTCAATTCTTACGGTGGTTCATTCAAGAGTTCTCTTTCTTTGTTCATCATATCAATTCATTTGTTGTTCCAATCCTACCGGTGGTTCGTTGAAGACCTTCTCAAGTTTTGATATATCTCTTTTAATCCTTTCTACGAGAATAAGTAGTATGCCAAATCCGTTGCTTGTCATCAATTTAAATTGGTGAAGGATACGCATAACATAATTCTTATTCTGGTTTCTTCCAAGTGATTCATTCCTTCTTTCGGAGTTTGTTCATGATGAATAAATTCTCGGTTTCAGTGGTTTCATCTTTTCTTTTCCCGGAGTTCCAAGCTCTCATCACCAAGAAGATCCATCTAAATCATTGCAAGGCTTCACCTTGTGTTTTCAACTTCTCTTTCTTTCTATCACCCTTTTGTTTACCAGAGTTCTTCATGGAGGCTCTACATGGTGGTTCATCAAGGATTCCTTTCATTCTTCAATTGTTCTTCAAGATTTCTCTTGAAGTTATGATCTGCCAAGCTATACTCAAAAATAAACATGGTGCTCAACACATGTTTTGTTTTGAGGAGTTCAAGCATTCTTTATCTTGCATTCTGAAGTGCAATTCTTTCGACCTTATCTTTTCAGGTGGTGTTAGGTCATTCTTGACAATTTCCTTCATGTTTCATGATTCATATGTTGTCAAGAATGAGGTATTTTAAATCCATCATTTTCTCTTCGTTCAGGAGATCTTTTCGACCAATCAACTTCTTCGTTGGAGTTATCTTGTGTCAGATTTCACCTAAAGCCTTCCCTAAGGAATGTTGCTATTTTGGTGCTTATTAATGACCCAATTTATCTATTTTCCATCTTGATGGAACAAGCTTTCATCTCTTCGTTAATCTCAAGCAAGCAATTGTTTCCGTTAGTGGCCGGTTGTCACCTCATAATGTTGAGATGTTTCCATAAGCCCACAACAAGCTTGTGCTTCTAGTTGTTGATTTTTCCAACAACTCCGTTTGATTCTTCTTTGCAAGGATGCCTTCTAAGATCATTGGTGGCAGAAGTTGGCATTTTCTTCCCCATTCTTTTATTCCAATGATCTAACTTCTATTCTTTCATTACGGAGGCATTGTGATGTTGCTCTCTTCACTCATCATCTCGTATTGTGAGGATCGTGTTCTTTTCTGGCTTATCCATTTAACCGGAGTGTTGTATCATCTCTTCAGCATCTTTTCATCTCATCAAGTTTTCCTTCTTCTTTCAGTCGGGGTGCTGCCCAAATTATATCAATCTTATTCCTCCTCTATCTAGTTTTAACCGGAGTGGTTTCGAATTCTACCTTGTCCATTAAACTCTTGATTCAAGTTTTCGCAACCTTCAAGTTCTCGTAATACTCCTTGTCCCTCTTTTCTAACGGATTGTTTGCAATCTCGTTCATCTCTAATTGCTCAACCTCTCAAGGTTCGTGGTTTCACTCGTTCGTCAAAGAAGCAACTTAGTTTTACCTTTCTCTTCCTTTTTCGGGACGAGATCCTCTCGTAGTGGTGGAGTGTTGTAACGCCCCGGATCCGATGCGCCAGGTGTCTGCCAGTTATTCGTTGTTGTTGCCATGTCATTTGCTTGCGTGTTGCACTTTGCCATGTCATCATCTGCATTTTATCATGTCATCATGTGCATTTCATTTTGCATACATGTTCGTCTCATGCATCCGAGCCTTTTCCCCGTTGTCCGTTTTGCAATCCGGCGCTCCTATGTCATCCGGCGTCCCCTCTTCTCTCTTTTCGTGTGCGGGTATTAAACTTTCTCGGAATGGACCGAGGTTTGCCTGCTGCCTTGGTATAGCACCGTAGACCGCTGTCAAGTTTCGTGCCATTTGGAGGTCGTTTGATACTCCAACAGTTAACCGGTAACCGCAGAAGCCTTCTTTTGTTTGCAGCCCAACACCCCTTCCAAAGTGGCCCAAAACCCATCAAACTCCTCTCCATGCTCTCGGTCGTTCGATCACGATCGCGTGGCCGAAAACCGCTCCTCATTTGGACTCTCCTAGCTCCCTCTACCTATAAATATGTGATCCCCTCGATTTTTCGCGCAGTCTAACCCTAGCCCCGCTCCTCCCCGTCGCCGGAGAAGGCCGCCGCCGCCCTGGTCTCGCTCGGGGTCGAGGAGACGACGCCCCTGCGCCCCTCCTAGGCCGGCCCATCGCGTCTAGTGGGCCACGGCCTCGCCCGAGGCCCGCTGCAGCCTCCTCCACCTTCCTGGGCCAAGAGCCCACTGGGTGAGCCACACCCGCAGCGCCCCTCCTCTCATTTTTTTTCCTTCTGCTGTTGGGCTTGCCCCAGATGCGGCCCGTGCCATGTTTTTCCCAGTTCTACGAATTTTGCTATTTATCCAGGAATTACAGTTTTACAGAAAAACCCCAAAACTTCATGCATTAATAACTCCACATCCATGCATCGGATTAAAACAAACTTTATATGTAAAATGCTTAGAATTTCATCTAGTTTCATAATATGCCATTTTCATCCATGTTTGAAATGATTAAAATGCTGTTTGATTAAATTTGCTCAAATGCCATGTTAATATGATTTATTTCATAACTAAATAACCGTTGCTCCGTTTTAAATAAACTTTATATGTAAATGGGGTGGAAAAATGCCTAGTTTAACATGGTGCACTTTGTTTTATTGTTTAACAACGTTAAAATATGGTTTAGGGCAGAACAGTAGCTAATTCAAAATATGGACATGAGGATTTTCCGGACTTGTTGTTCGTTGTTTCCGGCCTCATTTAAACTTGCCTAGGTAGGTAGTTTTGTTATGCTTCACCCCTTGCCATGTTAATCAACATTTAATATTGTTGGGTAGCTTAAACAAGAGAGAACTAAATAATTAATGTGGTGTTTCGTCAATATGCAACTCGTTGCATATTGAGCTCCACTTAACTTGTAGTGTTGTTTGTGCATATTGCCATGCCATGTTTCATTAAACCGGACATGCATCATCCTTGGTTGTGCATCATGCCATGTTTATGTGATGGTTGTTTACTATGTTGTTTGCTTCTTTCCGGTTTGCTTCTCTCGTTAGCTTCGGTTTCGTTCCGGAGTTGTGAGGATTCGTTCGACTACGTCCGTTTTGTCTTCTTCATGGACTCGTTCTTCTTCCTTGCGGGATCTCAGGCAAGATGATCATACCCTCGAAATCACTACTATCTTTGCTATGCTAGTTTGCTCGCTCTTTTGCTATGCCAATGCTACGATGCCTACCATTTGCTTGTCAGCCTCCCAAATTGCCATGTCAAGCCCCTAACCTTTGACACCTTTCCTAAGCAAACCGTTGTTTGGCTATGTTACCGCTTTGCTCAGCCCCTCTTATAGCGTTGTTAGTTGCAGGTGAAGATTGAAGTTTGTTCCTTGTTGGAACATGGAGATGTTGTTCCTTGTTGGAACATGTTTACTTGTTGGGATATCACAATATCTCTTATTTAATTAATGCATCTATATACTTGGTAAAGGGTGGAAGGCTCGGCCTTATGCCTGGTGTTTTGTTCCACTCTTGCCGCCCTAGTTTCCGTCATATCGGTGTTATGTTCCCGGATTTTGCGTCCCTTACGGTTGGGCTATAATGGGAACCCCTTGACGATTCGCTTTAAGTAAAGCTCCTCCAAGAATGCCCAACATTGGTTTTACCATTTGCGCTAACAACCTACCACCTTCCCTTGGGTTCTGCAGACTCAAGGGTCATCTTTATTTTAACCCCGGGCGGTGCTCCTCGAGTATTGGTCCGAACCGAGCTACTCATGGGCCACCTCGGGAAACTTGAGGGTTGGTTTTACTCGTAGCTAGTCTCATCCGAGTGTGCCACGAGAAAGAGATATGTGCAGCTCCTATCGGGATTTGTCGGCACATTAGGCGGTGTTGCTGGTTTAGTTTTACCTTGTCGAAATGTCTTGTTGTACGGGATACCGAGTCGATCGGAGTGTCTCGGGTGGAGGTCTATTCCTCCGTTGACCGTGAGAGCTTGTCATGGGCTAAGTTGGGACACCCTGCAGGATTTGAACTTTCAAAGCCGTTCCCGCGGTTATGGGCAGATGGGAATTTGTTAACGTCCGGTTGTAGAAGACCTGAAGTTGACCTTAATTAAAATACATCAACCGTGTGTGTAACCGTGATGGTCTCTTTCGGAGTCCGGAAGTGAACACTGTGTTGGAGTTATGCTTGACGAGGTTGCTATAGGATCACTTCTTGATCATACTTTTATCGACCGTGCTTTGCCTTCTCTTCTCGCTCTCATTTGCGTATGTTAGCCACCATATATGCTAGTCGCTTGCTGCAGCTCCACCTCATGCCTTTACCTTACCCATAAGCTTAAATAGTCTTGATCTCGCGGGTGCGTAGATTGTCTGAGTCCCGTGACTCACGGATACTTCCAAACCAGTTTGCAGGTGCCTATGTTACCGAGCAGGTGACGCAACCAAGCTCAAGGAGGAGCTCGATGAAGATCTTGCCATTTGTGTTGTTTCGTTCTAGTTGATCAGTAGTGGAGCCCAGTTGGGGTTGATCGAGGACCTTTGTCGCATTTGGGGTTCTTCTTTTATTTTGGTTCCGTAGTCGGACCTTGTTTGTATCTGGATGATGTAATGCTTTATTCATGTAATTGTGTGAAGTGGCGATTGTAAGCCAACTATGTATCTCTTTCCCTTATGTATTACATGGGTTGTGTGAAGATTACCTCACTTGCGACATTGCTTTCAATGCGGTTATGCCTCTAAGTCGTGCTTCGACACGTGGGAGATATAGCCGCATCGAGGGCGTTACAATAACACTTCTATTAAGATGCTTAAAGAAGTTATTTTTCTGAGGTTTGGAGTCCCTAGATATTTGATGACTGATGGTGGTTCACATTTTATACATGGTGTTTTTCATAAAATGATACAAAAACCCCATGGGCATGTCTCCATATAAAATGGTTTATGGAAAAGCATGTCACTTACCTCTTGAACTAGAACATAAAGCTTATTGGGCAATTAAAGAACTCAACTATGATTTCAAACTTGTCTGTGAAAAGGGTTTATTTGACATAAGCTCTCTTGATGAATGGAGAACCCGAGCCTATGAGAATGCAAATTTGTTTAAAGAAAAGGTTAAAAGATGGCATGACAAAATGATACAAACGCGTGAGTCTAATGTAGGTGATCATGTTTTGCAATAGAACTCTCATTTAAGATTTTTTTTGCAGGAAAGCTTCTCTCTAAATGGGAAGGTCCTTACATTATCGAGGAGGTTTATCGTTCCGGTGCCATCAAGATCAACAACGCCGAAGGCACTAACCCGAAGGTGGTAAACAGTCACAGAATCAAACATTATATTGCAGGTACTCCCATAAATGTTGAGACAAATATTATTAATACCATAACACCAGAGGAGTACATAAGGGATACTTTCTAGAACATTTTAGACTCCGAAAAGGAATAGGTATGTGGTATGGTAAGTAAACTGACTTCAAAACTGATCTAACAACAATTTTTCTCTGTTTTGGAATATTTAAAAAAATTACGAATATTAAAAGTAGTCCGAAGAGTGCACGAGGAAGCGGAAAGGCAGGGGGCACGCCCCTATGCCTTGTGGCCACCTCGTGTGCGCTTCGCACTCCATTTTCTTATGAAATACTCCTTTTGGTCGGTAAAAATTCATTACATAATCTCTCGATGGTTTTGACCACCGTATCACGACAAAATCCTCTGTTCTTGTTTCGAGTTGTTTTTCTGATAGATATAGATCGCCATGATGTCTCCAAGCGCCCCCAAGGACACGTTTTTCAAGAAGGTCATCAACCCTTACCTCACGGAGGTGTTGCAACACCTTCAAACCATTGAGATGCGTGAGGGGGTGCTGCACATCCGCGATGTTGAATGGCCGAAGAAGACCAGAAGCATGGAGATAAGGCTCGAAGCAATGGAGCAGCAAGTCTTCAAGTGCTAAGGGATGGTGGAAGATGGAGTCAATGCCAATCACATGGTGATCGCTGAATTTACCAATGGTCACAAGCTGGATGCCAAGAACATTGGGGAGGCCATCTTCAAGCTTCATGAGAAAATCAACCATCTCCAAGCCCGGATCTGTGACCTGCAAAACCAAAACTATGAATATGAAAACATATTTAAGAGGATGAGTTGGGCTGCAGATTTCAGGATCCCGGAGACTCGTTCATCTTTTTATGATGGTTAACCTATGCCTTGGAAGACGGATGATAAGATTCTTTCATCATCAACAACTCCATCATCACCACCTCCCAAGAAAGAGATCTAAATACATGGGTATGGGCACTCCCTTGTCTTATGCCAAGCTTAGGGGAGGTGTCCCGGTATCGTATCACCATCACACTTTTATTTTTATCTTCTTCTTAGTTCGATCCTGTTGGTTATATCTTTATCTAGTAGAATAAAAGTTTTTACTATGACCTAGCTTTGATTTTTGCCTTATATATGTTCCCTCTATATATGTAATCAAGTTTGTGAGTTATATATAATAAAGAGTAGTTTTGAGTTGAGGGATTTGCTTTCTTGTTATGATCATGAGAATGAAATAAGAGAAAGAATAAAAAGAAATAAAGAGATCATATAATGACCTTATGGAGAGTGATGACTTCATATATAAAGAGTAGGATGAATAAAATTTGTTGAGAGTTGAGAAACATAGTTTTGGCCATTGTTGCAATTAATAGCAAGTAATAAAGAAAGAGAGGTTTCACACATATATATACTATCTTGGACATCTTTTGTAATTGTGAGCACTCATTAAAATATGACATGCTAAAAAATTGATGTTGGACAAGGAAGACAACATAATCAGTTATGTTTGAAGGAAATATGCCCTAGAGGCAATCATAATTTTGTTATTTATATTTCCTTATATCATGATAAATGTTTATTATTCATGCTAGAATTGTATTAACCGTTAACATAGTACATGTGTGAATACATAGACAAAATAAAGTGTCCCTAGTATGCCTCTACTTGACTAGCTCGCTAATCAAAGATGCTTATGTTTCCTGACCATAAACATGTGTTGTCATTTTATGAACGGGATCACATCATTAGAGAATGATGATGGACAAGACCCATCCGTTAGCTTAGCATAATGATTGATAAGTTTTATTGATGTTGCTTTCTTCATGACCTATACATGTTCCTCTGACTATGAGATTATGCAACTCCCGAATACCGGAGGAACACCTTGTGTGCTATCAAACGTCACAACGTAACTGTGTGATTATAAAGATGCTCTAGAGGTGTATCCGAAGGTGTTTGTTGGGTTTGCATAGATCGATATTAGGATTTGTTACTCCGTGTATCGGAGAGGTATCTTTGGGCCCTCTCGGTAATGCTCACACTATAAGCCTTGCAAGCAATGTTACTAATGAGTTAGTTGTGGGATGAAGCATCACGGAAGAGAGTAAAGATACTTGCCATTAACGAGATCGAACTAGGTATGAAGATACCGACGATCAAATCTTGGTCAAGTAAACATACCGATGATAAAGGGAACAACGTATGTTGTTGTGCGGTTTGACCAATAAAGATCTTCGTAAAATATGTAGGTGCCCATATGAGCATCCAAGTTCTGATATTGGTTATTAATCAGAGATGTGTCTCGATCATGTCTACATAGTTCTCGAACCCGTATGGTCCGCATGCTTAAAGTTTGATGACGATTTGTATTATGAGTTATGTATTTTGGTGACTGAAGTTTGTTCGGAGTCCCGGATAAGATCATGGACATGACGAGGAGTCTTGAAATGGTCGAGAGGTAACGATTGATATATTGGAAGGTGGTATTCAGACACCGTAAGGGTTCCGGAGTGTATCGGGTACAAACCGGAGTACCGGAAGGGTTACCAGAACCCCCCGATGAAAGATATGGGCCACATGGGCCATGAGAGGGAGGCTAACCAGCCTACAAGGGGCTGGTGCGCCCGCCACAAGGGAGGAGGCCGAATTGGACTAGGGAAAGGGGCACTACCCCCTTTCCTTCTCCTACTCCCTCTCCTTCCCCCTATCCACCTCCGTAAGAAGGAAAAAAGAGGGGGGCGATCCTACTAGGAGTGGAGTCCTAGTAGGACTCCCCCCTCCCTTGGCGCGCCTCTGGTGGCCGGCCTCCTCCTCCCTCCTAAGTCCATGCCAGAGATACCACCACGCTACGACGGCGTGGCGGACCCGGCCGGCTTCCTCCAGGCGTATGAGGAGGTAGTTTGGGCGGCCGGCGGAGACGACAAGGTGAAGGCCTACTGATTCCCCATGGCCCTCGTAGGCACACCGCTCGCCTGGTTTCTAAACCTACAGAGTCCTCTGTGGCCTCCTGGGAGGAGCTGCGCAGCCTCTTTATCGCACACTTCACTGCGTCGGCGCCTCCTGTCGTTGCAGCCCTCCTAGGCGGCTCACAGGTGGCACCCTTGGACTGGCACATCAAGCAGTTCTATCGCCAAGTGAGCACCTCCCAGGTGAGCTCGGGGGCTCCTCCGGGCTGGGGAGTGCCTAAGGCCGACCTCGCCTTTGGCCTAGAAGATCATCCAGCGACCACGGTGGGAGCAGGCGCGCTCCAGATGCTCT
This sequence comes from Aegilops speltoides, assembly GCA_021437245.1. Classification (NCBI taxonomy): domain Eukaryota; kingdom Viridiplantae; phylum Streptophyta; class Magnoliopsida; order Poales; family Poaceae; genus Aegilops; species Aegilops speltoides. Next base: position 410,021,681 of record CM038142.1, read on the forward strand.
GCACCCCCACCATCTGCAACATGGCGGCACCAAGACCCTCATCGACGGTGGAGACGGCCTCAACATGCTCTCCGCGGAGGCATTTGGCCTGCTGCACATGCCCCCCGACCGGCTTTGCCCCACCAAGCCTTTCTTCGGGCTCGGCAGTGGCTTCACCAGCCCCTTGGGGCAGATCCGCCTCCCTGTCACCTTCGGGACCCACGACAACTACCGTGCCGAGCTCATAAACTTCGACATCGCCCGGATCGACCTGCCATAATACACCATCCTTGGGTACCCCGCCTGGCCAAGTTCATGGCGGCAACTCATCCAGCCTACAACCTCATGAAGATGCCAGGTAGCAATGGTGTCCTCACGGTGGTAGGGGACACCAATGACACACTACAGGCTCTCAAGCTTGCCTTCACGTCTGCGGTGTCCACGCTGCTAGGCGAGAAAGGGAGCCTTGAGGCCCCAGGGGCAGCACTGGCCAAAGAAGAAGCAACTGTTCTCCCAAGACCGAGCTGAAACGAAGCGAGTACCGGTTGATGAAGATGAGGCGTCGGGCGCCACCTTCACTATAGGAACTGGCCTCCCTCAGGACCAAGGGAAAGCGTTGGTCAGCTTCTTGTGCGCCAACAAGGATGTGTTCACATGGGAGCCCAAGGACCTGGTCGGGGTTCCAAAGGGGGTAATCGAGCATCACCTGAAGGTATGCCCAAATGTGCGCCCAATGAAGCAGAAGGCCCGTCGACAATCCACCAAGAATCAGGCATTCATTGTTCAAGAAACCCGCAAGCTGCAGGATGCTAAGGTCACCAGGGAGATACGGTACCCATAATGGCTGGCCAACCCAGTTGTCGTCCCCAAGAAAGGAGGGAACGAACGCATGTGTGCCGACTTCGCCAACCTCAACAAGGCTTGCCCTCAGGATCCCTTCCCGCTTCCCCGCATCGACCAGATCGTTGACTCCACCACCGAGTGTGACCTGTTGTGCTTTTTGGACGCTTTCTCGGGCTACCACCAGATCAAGATGGCCGTACAATATGTGGAGAAGATGGCGTTCCTGACCCCTACAGAGTGTACTACTACACCTGCATGCCTTTTGGGCTGCGCAATGCCGAGACTACCTTCCCACGGCTGATGCACATCGCCCTGGGTAGGCAGCTCGGGAGAAATGCTGAGGCCTATGTTGATGACATAGTGGTGAAGTCTCGGGAGGCAAGGACCCTGATTGAGGATATGGAGGAGACGTTCACCAACTTGCGCAAGGTGGACCTGCGGCTCAATCCCGAGAAGTGCGTGTTCGGAGTTCCCTCTGGCAAGCTGTTGGGTTTCCTAGTGTCACACAGAGGGATCAAGGCAAATCCAGAGAAGGTCAAGGCAATAGAAGACATGAGCCCTCCGGAAACACTCAAGGAGATGCAGAAGCTGGCGGGCTGCGTGACCTCATTGGGGCGCTTCATCTCCAAGCTGGGGGAACGCACCCTCCTATTATTCAAGCTGATGAAAAAGAAGGGGCCGTTTGAGTGGACCCCTGAGGCTGACGCGGCCTTTCAAGATCTCAAGAGATACCTGACCAGCCCGCCGCTAATGGTGGCGCCTCATCCTCTTGAGCCCCTAGTACTCTATTTGGTAGCCACCCCTCACTCTGCCAGTGCCGCTCTGGTAGCACTAAGGGAGGAACGCACAATCAAGGACCCTCAGCAGGGCACTCGGCCACCAAGCAAAGCGCGACAGCCTTAGGATGGTGCTCCTGGGGCCTCAGGTGATCCGACGGCCAACATTCCTCCCGAGGATGAAATAGACCCCTCGGCTGGGGGGGGGGGCTCCTGAGACCGGCACTCACGAGGCCGCACTTGGCCCGGCAGAAGGTGGGACCCCCGAAGGCCCGCATCCTCAAGAGGCACAGGACCCCGCCAACACCTCTTCCCTCGTCCAGCCCCCGGTCTACTTCATCAGCATGGTGCTACGGGAGGCAGGGGCGCTACCTATGCCTCCAAAGCTCTTACTTGCGCTCCTCGTCGCCTCCCGAAAGTTTCATCACTACTTCCAAGGACACCACATCAAGGTCGTTTCAGCCTACCGACTGGAGAGCGTGCTCCGGAGCTCTAATGCCGTCGGACGAGTTGTGGAGTGGAACATCGAGCTCCAGGCATTCCAGCTCGAGTTCAGCACCACCAGAGTCATCAAGGGTGCGGCCCTCATAGATTTCATGGCAGAATGGACTGACGTCCCTGACCGCGGGGTGAGCGAGGACTGCTCCCTCTTACCTGGGGACGAGGAGTCAAACGGGTGGATCGTGTACTTTGATGGTGTGTTCACACGACAAGGTGCGGGGGCTGGTGAGGGAGTCCTGGATTAGGGGATATCCGGACAACCGGACTATATACTTTGGCTGGACTGATGGACCGTGAAGATACAAGACTCAAGACTTCGTCCCGTGTCCGGATGGGACTCTCCTTTGCGTGGAAGACAAACTTGGCGATCCGGATATTAGATCTCCTTCTTTGTAACCGACTCTGTGTAAACTCTAGCCCCCTCCGGTGTCTATATAAACCAGAGGGTTTGGTCCGTATAGGGACAATCATAATCATCATAGGCTAGCTTCTAGGGTTTAGCCTCTACGATCTCGTGGTAGATCAACTCTTGTAATAGTCATATCATCAAGATCAATCAAGCAGGAAGTAGGGTTTTACCTCCATCGAGAGGGCCCGAACCTGGGTAAACATCGTGTCCCTTGCCTCCAATTACCATTAGCCTTAGACGCACAGATCGGGACCCCCTACCCGAGATCCGCTGGTTTTAAGACCGTCATTGGTGCTTTCATTGAGAGATCCTCTGTGTCGTTGCTTCAAGGCTCGATGGCTCCTTCAAACATCAACAACGCGGTCCAGGGCGAGACCTTTGTCCCTGGACAGATCTTCGTGTTTGTCGGCTTCGCACTGCGGGCCAATTTGCTCGGCCATCTGGAGCAGATCGACAGCTACGCCCCTGGCCATCAGGTCAGGTTCGGAAACTTGAACTACACGGCTGATTGATGTCTACTACATAACCTTCTTCTTGTAGACGTTGTTGGGCCTACAAGTGCACATGTTTGTAGGACATTAGCAAATTTCCCTCAAGTGGATGACCTAAGGTTTATCAATCTGTAGGAGGCGTAGGATGAAGATGGTCTCTCTCAAACAACCCTGCAACCAAATAACAAAAAGTCTCTTGTGTCCCCAACACACTCAATACAACGGTAAATTGTATAGGTGCACTAGTTCGGCGAAGAGATGGTGATACAAGTGCAATATGGATGGTAGATAAAGGTATTTGTAATATGAAATAATAAAAACAGCAAGGTAACTAATGATAAAAGTGAGCGTAAACGGTATTGCAATGATAGGAAACAAGGCCCAGGGTTCATACTTTCACTAGTGCAAGTTCTCTCAACAATAATAACATAGATGGATCATATAACAATCCCTCAACATGCAACAAAGAGTCACTCCGAAGCCACTAATAGCGGAGAACAAACGTAGAGATTATGGTAGGGTACGAAACCACCTCAAAGTTATTCTTTAGGATCAATCTATAAAAGAGTTCATACTAGAATACCACATTAAGACACAAATCAACCAAAACCCCAATGTCACCTAGATACTCCATTGTCACCTCAAGTATCCGTGGGCATGATTATACGATATGCATCACATAATCTCAGATTCATCCAACCAACACAAAGTACTTCAAAGAGTGCCCCAAAGTTTCTATCGGAGAGTCAAGAACGTGTGCCAACCCCTATGCATAGGTTCCCAATGTCACGAAACCCGCAAGTTGATCACCAAAACATACATCAAGTGGCACATGATATCCCATTGTCACCACAGATAATCATGGCAAGACATACATCAAGTGTTCTCATAAAAGACTCAATCCGATAAGATAACTTCAAAGGGGAAACTCAATTCATCACAAGAGAGTAGAGGGGTAGAAACATCATAAGATCCAACTACAATGGCAATGCTCGGGATACATCAAGATCGTGCCATAGAGGGAACACGAGAGAGAACATGAGAGAGAGAGATCAAACACATAGCTATTGGTACATACACTCAGCCCCGAGGGTGAATTACTCCCTCCTCGTCATGGATAGTGCTGGGATGATGAAGATGGCCACTGGTGACGGGTTCCCCCTCTGGCAGGGCGCCGGAACGGGCTCCCGAGAGGTTTTTGGTGGCTACAGAGGCTTGCGGCAGCGGAACTCCCGATCTATCTTCTATTCTGGAAGTTTTAGGGTACGTAGGTATATATGGGTGCAGGGGGTACGTCGGTGGACCTCCGGGGTGCTCACGAGGTAGGGGGCGCACCCAGGGGGGCGCCCCCACCCTTGTGGGCAGCCCGGGACTCTACTGACGTGCACTCCAAGCCCATCAGGTTGGTTTCCTTCCAAAATTAACTTCTCTAATTGATTTCGTTCCATTTTGACTCCGTCTGGTATTCCTTTTCCTCGAAACACTGAAATAGGCATAAAACAACAAATCTGGGCTGGGCCTCCGGTTAATAGGTTAGTCCCAAAAATAATATAAAAGTGGACAATAAAGCCCAATATTGCCTAAACAGTAGATAAAGTAGCATGGAGCAATCAAAAATTATAGATAAGTTGGAGACGTATCAAGCATCCCCAAGCTTAATTCCTGCTCGTCCTCAAGTAGGTAAATGATAAAAAAGATTTTTTGATGCGGAGTGATACTTTGGCATAATTTCAATGTAAATCTTCTTAATTGTGATATGAATATTCAGATCCAAAAGATTCAAGACAAAAGTTCATATTGACACAAAAATAATAATACTCCAAGCATACTAATCAAAGAAGTCGTGTCTTCTCAAAATAGCATGGCAAAAGAAAGTTCACCCCTACAAAATCATATAGTTAGGCTATGCTTCATTTTCGTCACACAAAAATGTTCCCAACTTCTATACCCCGATGACAAGCCAAGCAATTGTTTCATACTTAAATAATCTCAAACTTTTTCAACCTTCACGCAATACATGAGCGTGAGCCATGGATATAGCACTATGGGTGGAATAGAATATGATGATGGGGATTGTGTGGAGAAGACAAAAAAAAGAGAAAGTCTCACATTGACGAGGCTAATCAACAGGCTAATGGAGATGCCCATCAATTTATGTCAACATGAGGAGTAGGAATTGACATGCAACGGATGCACAAGAGCTATGAATGCTCAACAAAAGAAAACTAGTGGGTGTGCATCCAACTCGCTTGCTCATGAAGACCTAGGGCATTTGAGGAAGGCTATCGTAGGAATATACAAGCCAAGTTCTATAATGAAAAATTCCCACTAGTATAAAAAAGACAACTTATGAGACTCACTACATGAAGAACAAGGTGCTACTTTGAAGCAGAATATATGAGACTCACTACATGAAGAACAAGGTGCTACTTTGAAGCACAAGTGTGGAAAAAGAGATAGTAGCATTGCCCTTTTTTTATTTTCTTTTTTTGGGCCATTCTTTTTTTGGCCTTTTTTTGGGCAATGCTCTAATAATGATGATCATCACACTTCTATTGATTACAACATAAGGATTACAACTCGAAACTGAGAACAAGATATGACTCTATATGAATGACTCCGGCGGTGTACCGGGATGGTGCAATGAATCAAGAGTGACATGTATGGAAAATAATGCATGGTGGCTTTACCACAAATACGATGTCAACTACATGATCATGCAATGGCAATATGGCAAAAATAATGTATGTCATGATGATGATGATGGAAGTTGCATGGCAATATATCTCGGAATGGCTATGGAAATGCCATGATAGGTAGGTATGGTGGCTGTTTTGAGGATGATATAAGGAGGTTTATGTGTGATAGAGCGTATCGTATCACGGGGTTTGGATGCACCGGCGAAGTTTGCACCAACTCTCAAGGTGAGAAAGGGCAATGCACGGTACCGAAGAGGCTAGCGAAGGCGGAAAGATGAGAGTGCATATATACTTATTGGAAAAATTTAGAAGTCATCAAAAATCAAGTACTACACGCATGCTCCTAGGGGGATAGATTGGTCTGAAAAGACCATCGCTCGTCCCCGACCACCACTCATAAGGATGCACAAGCCAGGTACACTTCATGTTTCAAATTTGTTACACAACTTTAACCATACGTGCATGCTACGGGACTTGCAAAATTCAACACAAGCATTTCTCAAATTCACAATTACTCAACTAGCACGACTTTGATATTATCACCTCCATATCTCAAAACAATTATCAAGCATGAAACTTATCTTAGTATTCAATTCACTCAAAAGAAAGTTTCACATATCTTGAATACCAAGTATATTAATATTAAGAAAATTACCATGCTATTAACGACTCTCAAAATAATCTAAGTGAAGCATGAGAGATCAATAGTTTCTTTAAAACAAATCCACCACCATGCTCTAAAATATCTAAGTGAAGTATTAGAGCAATAACAAAAACTACTCTGAAAGATATAAGTGAAGATCAAAGAGTAGTCGAATAATTATGCAACTATGTGAAGACTCTCCCATTTAATAATTTAAGATCTTGATACTTTATTCAAACAGCAAGCAAAGCTAAAGAAAACTACACTGCAAGGATAGCACAACTCAAGTGAAGAAGCAAAAACTTAGGCTCAACCGATACTAACCGATAGTTGTTGAAGAAGAAAGGTGGGATGCCTACCGGGGCATCCCCAAGCTTACATGCTTGAGTCTTCTTGAAATATTATCTTGGGGTGCCTTGGGCGTCCCCAAGCTTGAGCTTTTGTGTCTCCTTAATTCCTCTCATATCATGGTTTCTCTTTTTATCAAAAGCTTCATTCACAACAAACTCAACAAGAACTCGTGAGATAGGTTAGTATAAACCAATGCAAAACCTTATCATTTTCTACTGTAACAAATCACTAACATTATTATTCAACATTGCATACTAAATTCCTCTGCATATTTAATACTCCTATCGTCAAATAGAATAATTAAACAAACAAACATATGCAAACAATGCAAACATAACAGCAATCTGCCAGAACAGTACAGTCTGTAAAGAATGCAAGAGTATCAATACTTCCCTAACTCAAAAAATTATGAACTAAAATTCCCACTGCAATAAATTTATCAGATCTCAATATTCAAAAAGATTCAATATTATACCACTCTCTGACTTTTCTAGGAAATTTTTGCAACAGCGGTAAACTTTCTGTTTTTCAAACAGCAACATGTATACTAGCAAAATAAGCATGGCAAAGGCTACCCTTGACTTCTTTATTGAAACTAAAGATGAAAAACATTATTCTAAATAACAGCAAGCTAATACTAACAAAATAAAATGACGCTCCAAGCAAAACACATATCATGTAGTGAATAAAAATATAGCTCCAAGTAAAGTTACCAATGAACGAAGACGAAAGAGAGGATGCTTTACGGGTCATCCCCAAGCTTAGGCTCTTGGTTGTCCTTGAATATTACCTTGGGGTGCCTTGGGAATCCCCAAGATTAGGCTCTTGCCACTCCTTATTCCATAGTCCATCGAATCCTTACCCAAAACTTGAAAACTCCACAACACAAAACTCAACAGAAAACTCGTAAGCTCCGTTAGTGAAAGAAAACAAAACCACCACATTGGTACTGTAATCAACTCATTCTAAATTCATATTGGTGTAATATCTACTGTACTCAAACTTATATATGGTTCATAACCTCCGATACTACTCATAGATTCATCAAAATAAGCAAACAACACATAGAAAACAGAATCTGTCAAAAACAGAACAGTCTGTAGTAATCTGTATCAAACGTATACTTATGGAACTCAAAACATCCTACCAAATTAGGAAGTCCTAAGGAATTCGTGTAAAAATCCAGATCAAAAAGAATCAGATCAGAAGCACGTTTCTGTGAATTAAAAAAACAAATTTACTGGGTGCAAAAGTTTCTGATTTTCAGCAGGATTAACACAACTATCACCGTAAGCCATCCTAAAGGTCTTACTTGGCACTTTATTGAAACAAAAGCTATAAAACATGATTACTACAGTAGCATAATCATGTGAACACACAAAAACAGTAAGGATAAGTATTGGGTTGTCTCCCAACAAGCGCTTTTCTTTAATGCTTTTATAGCTAGGCATGATGATGACAATGATGCTCACATAAAAGATAAGAATTGAAACATAACGGGAGCATCATGAAGCATATGACTAGCACTTTTAAGTCTAACCCACTTCCTATGCATAGGGATTTTGTGAGCAAACAACTTATGGGAACGATAATCAACTAGCATAGGAAGGTAAAACAAGCATAGCTTCAAAACTTGAAGCACATAGAGAGGAAACTTGATATTATTACAATTCCTACAAGCATATGTTCCTCCCTCATAATAATTTTCAGTAGCATCATGAATGAATTCAACAATGTAACCAGCACCTAAAGCATTCTTTTCATGATCTACTAGCATAGAAAATTTACTACTCTCCTCATAAGCAAAATTCTTCTCATGAATAGCAGTGGGAGCAAACTCAACAAAATAACTATCATATGATTTAAAATTAGGATCAAGATGACAAGTTTCATGGTTATCATTATTCTTTAAAGCATACGTGTCATCACAATAATCATCATAGATAGGAGGCATGCTTTCATCATAGTAAATTTGCTCATCAAAGCTTGGGGGACAAAAAAATATCATCTTCATCAAACATAGCTTCCCCAAGCTTGTGGCTTTGCATATCATTAGCATCATGAATATTCAAAGAATTCATACTAACAACATTGCAATCATGCTCACCATTCACATATTTTATGCCAAGCATTATATGTAATTCTTCTTCTAGTACTTGAGCACAATTTTCCTTCCCATCATTTTCACGAAAGACATTAAAAAGATGAAGCATATGAGTCATCCTTAATTCCATTTTTTGTAGTTTTCTTTTAACAACTAAACTAGTGATAAAACAAGAAACAAAAAGATTCGATTGCAAGATCTAAAGATATACCTTCAAGCGCTAACCTCCCCGGCAACAGCGGCAGAAAAGAGCTTGATGTCTACTACACAACCTTCTTCTTGTAGACGTTATTGGGCCTGCAAGTGCACAGGTTTGTAGGACAGTAGCAAATTTCCCTCAAGTGGATGACCTAAGGTTTATCAATCCGTAGGAGGCGTAGGATGAAGATGGTCACTCTCAAACAACCCTGCAACCAAATAACAAAAAGTCTCTTGTGTCCCCAACACACCCAATACAATGGTAAATGGTATAGGTGCACTAGTTCGGCGAAGAGATGGTGATACAAGTGCAATATGGATGGTAGATAAAGGTATTTGTAATCTGAAATAATAAAAACAGCAAGGTAACTAATGATAAAAGTGAGCGTAAACGGTATTGCAATGATAGGAAACAAGGCCTAGGGTTCATACTTTCACTAGTGAAAGTTCTCTCAACAATAATAACATAGATGGATCATATAACAATCCCTCAACATGAAACAAAGAGTCACTCCGAAGCCACTAATAGCGGAGAACAAACGTAGAGATTATGGTAGGGTACGAAACCACCTCAAAGTTATTCTTTCGGATCAATCTATAAAAGAGTTCGTACTAGAATACCACCTTAAGACACAAATCAACCAAAACCCTAATGTCACCTAGATACTCCATTGTCACCTCAAGTATCCGTGGGCATGATTATACGATATGCATCACATAATCTCAGATTCATCCAACCAACACAAAGTACTTCAAAGAGTGCCCCAAAGTTTCTATCGGAGAGTCAAGAACGTGTGCCAACCCCTATGCATAGGTTCCCAATGTCACGAAACCCGCAAGTTGATCACCAAAACATACATCAAGTGGCACATGATATCCCATTGTAACCACAGATAATCACGGCAAGACATACATCAAGTGTTCTCATAAAAGACTCAATCCGATAAGATAACTTCAAAGGGGAAACTCAATTCATCACAAGAGAGTAGAGGGGGAGAAACATCATAAGATCCAACTACAATAGCAAAGCTCGGGATACATCAAGATCGTGCCATTGAGGGAACACGACAGAGAACACGAGAGAGAGAGAGATCAAACACATGGCTACTCGTACATACCCTCAGCCCCAAGGGTGAACTACTCCCTCCTCGTCATGGATAGCGCCAGGATGATGAAGATGGCCACTGGTGATGGGTTCCCCCTCCGGCAGGGCGCCGGAACAGGCTCCCGAGAGGTTTTTGGTGGCTATAGAGGCTTGCGGCGGCGGAACTCCCGATCTATCTTCTATTCTCGAAGTTCTAGGGTACGTAGGTATATATGGGTGCAGGGGGTACGTCGGTGGACCTCCGGGGTGCTCACGAGGTAGGGGCGCGCTGTGGGGCGCCCCACCCTCGGGGCAGCCAGGACTCCTCGACGTGCACTCCAAGCCCATCAGGTTGCTTTCCTTCCAAAATTAACTTCTCCAGTTGATTTTGTTCCCTTTTGACTCTGTCTTATATTCCTTTTCCTCGAAACACTGAAATAGGCATAAAACAGAAAATCTGGGCTGGGCCTCCGATTAATAGGTTAGTCCCAAAAATAATATAAAAGTGGATAATAAAGCCCAATATTGCCTAAAACAGTAGATAAAGTAGCATGGAGCAATCAAAATCATAGATACGTTGGACACGTATCACCGATATCCGCGGAGACTTGATCTTCGACGGATTCGGGCCTATGCCAGGAGCGCCGAATAGTCACGATGAGCACGGCTTAGACCTGCTGTCGGACAATACTTGGGATATTGCACTTGCAGGAGCCTCGGACCTAAATCCGGGGCAGATTGCATCGTTCGATGATGGGTGGATGGACCCCGCCCCGGAGGCCGCACACTCATTGGCAGTAGAGCCGAACACAGACTTCATCCCCAAGGAAGCCTGTGTCTCCGGACCCCTGGACTTGTGTACGGTTGTAGGTCCCAGATCATGCGCCCCCGAGCCCGCCGATTCTGGCTGGGTACCGGTAATGGAGTTCACCGCTGCGGATATCTTCCAGCACTCGGCCTTTTGCGACATGCTGAACTTGTTAAAGTCTCTCTCTTTGTGAGGAGACTCTTGGCCGAACTATGTCCGGCTCAAGTGGGAAGCAGGCGACGAGGGAATTCGTTGCCCACCCACCACCCACTTCATCGCCATGGTCGACGATTTGACCGACGTGCTTGACTTCGACTCTGAAGACATCGACGGTGTGGACGACAATGCAGGAGATGAACAGGAACCACCGCCCACGGGGCGCTGGACAACCACCTCCTCATATGATATATATATATGGTGGACACTCCGAAAGAAACCAATGTCAATGAGGCAATGGAGGATAACCCCTCAAGGAAGAAAGCAAAGCATGGGCGTCATCGGCGCCGCTCCAAGCCCCACCACAGCAATACCGGCACAGGAGACGAAAACAATCTGGATGGTGCCGAAGATGAATACAACCCCGACCAGCCTGCCTTCGAGCAGGCCGAACAGGAAGACGGGTAGGTCAGCCCAGACGAACAGACAATGGACGGGTACCCGGAGGAGGATAACTACATGCCCCCCTCCAAAGACAAGATTAGCCTCGGCGACGACGAGTTCAGCGTGCCTGAGGACCCCATGGAGCAGGAGCGCTTCAAGCGCCGGCTTATGGCCATTGCGAGGAGCCTGAAAAAGAAGCAGCAGCAGCTCCAAGCTGATCAAGATCTGCTCACAGACAGATGGACTGAAGTCCTGGCGGCCGAGGAATATGGACTCGAGCGCCACACCAAGGGTTATCCAAAGCACAAGTTGCTACCTCAACTCGAGGAGGAGCCTATACTACCAGCACATGACGAGGCTGACCGGCCACCTCGTGGCCGGGATAAAACAGCGTATCAGCCCGAATACCAGCCCACACCCCCGCGCCAATACACTACGGCTCGGGGCAATAGGCAGGACCTGTGAGACATATTGGAAAACAAGGAAGGACAACCAAGATTGATCTACGGATCGCGGGGGCGCGCCCCAACACTTGACGATAATCGTCATGCCGGACACGCTATCAACAAGTCCACCGGGCCGAACACAGCCAACCAGACTCATTCGAACTGCGTAACCGCATAGCCCGGCATAGAGGCGCCGCACACCCCCTTTGCTTCATGATGAAATGATGGATCATGATTTCCCAGAAGGATTTAAGCCCGTAAACATTGAATCATACGATGGCACAACAGACCCTGATCGAAGATTTTCTTCTCCACATTCACATGGCTCGCGGTGACGATGTACACGCCATCAAGTATCTTCCCCTTAAGCTCAAAGGACCGGCCCAGCACTGGCTAAATAGCCTGTCAGCAAATTCCATTGGCAGTTGGGAAAACCTGGAGGACGCGTTCCTCGACAACTTCCAGGGCACGTATGTGCGACCACCGGATGCCAATGACTTGAGCCACATTGCCCAACAGCCCAGAGAGTCAGCCAGAAAATTCTGGACTCGGTTCCTAACTAAAAAGACCAAATTTTCGACTATCCGGACGCCAAAACCCTGGCGGCCTTTAAGCATAATATCCGCGACGAGTGGCTCACCCGACACCTTGGCCAAGAAAAACCAAAATCCATGGCGGCCCTCACGACACTCATGACCCGCTTTTGCGCGGGCGAGGATAGCTGGTTGGCTCGCAGTAGCACCACGCCAATAAACTCCGGCACTTCAGATGTCCGTGACAACAACGGCAAGCCATGGCGCAATAGACATAAGCGCCAGAACAATGATGACAACACTGAAGACATGGTAGTTAATGCCAGATTCAGTGGCTCGAAATCCGGTCAGCGGAAAAAGCCGTTCAAAAGAAACAATCAGGGACCGTCCAGTCTGGACCGCATACTTGACCGCTCGTGCCAAATTCACGGCACCCCGGATAAGCCAGCAAACCACACTAACAGGGACTGCTGGGTGTTCAAACAGGCTGGTAAAATAAATGCCGAGAACAAGGACAAGGGGCTGCACAACGATGATGACAAGGAGCCCCGACGTCCGAACACGGGGGGACAGAAGAAATTTCCTCCCCAGGTTAAAATGGTCAATATGATCTACGCCACCCACATTCCCAAACGGGAACGAAAGAGAGCACTACGGGATGTCTATGCGATGGAGCCAGTCACCCCAAAGTTCAACCCGTGGTCAGCTTGTCCGATCACTTTTGATCGTAGGGATCACCCGACCAGCATCCGTCATGGCGGTTCAGCCGCATTGGTCCTAGACCCAATCATTGACGGATTTCACCTCACGCGAGTCCTTATGGACGGCGGCAGCAACCTGAACCTGCTTTATCAGGACATAGTGCGCAAAATGGGCATCGACCCTTCAAGGATCAAGCCCACCAAAACCACCTTCAAAGGTATAATTCCAGGAGTAGAGGCCCGTTGCACGGGCTCCATAACACTGGAAGTGGTCTTCGGATCTCCGCATAAGTTCCTAAGTGAGGAGTTAATCTTCGACATCGTCCCTTTCCATAGTGGCTATCATGCATTGCTTGGACGAACTGCATTCGCTCGATTCAATGCGGTGCCACACTATGCATACCTCAAGCTCAAGATGCCAGGACCTCGCGGGGTTATAACAGTCAATGGAAACACGGACTGCTCTCTCCGTCTGTAAGAGCATCTCGCAGCCCTCACGGCAGAAGTACAAAGCATCCTTCTCCGGCAAACCACCAATCCGGCGACAACAACCCTGAACACCGTCAAGCGAGTCCGGAGTACCCTGCAACAGGATCGCCAGGCACGCCAACAGCACGACTAGCAGTACGGCCTCCACCCCAGTCCCATTCAGGCAGCATTCGTGCCGCGCGTACACAATTACGCACTCAAAATACCATGGTCACAGGTGGAGGCGCAGTATTGACACGGTCAACAGTGCGGTTCAGCCGCAACATACTTTAATAACCCTCTTTATCTTTGAAGACCCTACTTTCGGGCAGCCTCTTCAGAGAACCGGATCATCGGACTCCTCACAGGAGGGAGAACCATGGAGGCAAAAGGCTTTCTGCACAAAGGGAATACCCAGGTGGTATATGTTAATGATCGTTATACCTATTTCATATACCTATACGCGGCCCGCCCTTGGATAAGACGTGTCAAATAGTCCTCTTCACTTCTGCTCAACGCATTAATTCTAAAGATACGCTTGGACGTATTATTTATCAATGGGAGATAATATATAGCGTCAGCTTATTATTCCTATCTTCACATTTTTTCTAAAAATGTTTTGTCAATACTGAATCCGTACACTTTGGTACGTTCAGTTTGCCAGGGGCTTCTTATGGCACCCCATAATATGACAAGTTAAGTCTGAACACTTTCAACAGTGCGGCACCCCGAACTTATAGCATTATATGCATCAGCTCCGAATCATGTCTTGGGTCAATAGTTGGGTTTTCCCGGCTTCCTTGTTTTGGTACCTTACGTTTCATTATATCGGCTAAGGTAGCGCAGGGAGAACTACTGCGATTGTGTCCCGGTTCTTCCGGACGAGCACCTCAGTAGAGAAATCCGAAAACTGACTGGCATGATGCGGCGAGAGCTGGTCGCTGTTCGAGAGGTCTTAAAATCCTTAAAGATTTTTTCCGCTTTAGGCGAGGAATCGGTCTCATCCGATTTAGGCGTATATAGCGCCCCAATTCGGCTCTCCGAATTCTAGGGGCTTCGCCAAAATTTAAAATTGTAGACTTCTATGGCTAAGTGAAAGTTATAAAGCTGCATAGTCTGGTTGCCTTGTTCGCTGCGCCAAACACCTCCTTCAGGGACCAAATATTTGGATAAAGAGTGTTTTGGGTTTTCCACAAACACCCCAGTACTAGTTATGTGGGGGCGGAAGCCGACGAATGGCTCACTTTTAGAATTTTATAAACAGCCGCACAAAAGGTAATATTTTAAATCAACAAAGCACTATATAGCGCAAACAACTTCGTTTTTATAATACAAAAATGACAGGAGTACATTCACTCAAAGATCGTATCCTTGGTACATTCATCGGCCACAAGGCGAGCGCCTTTCATAACGCCATCATAATATTTCTCGGGATACCGATGCACCTTGACCTCCGGTGGTCCATCCTGCACCAGCTTCTCCGCATCCAGCTTGCCCCAATGCACCTTCGCACGGGCAAAGGCCCCGCGGGCACCCTCAATGCAAACGGATCGCTTGATCACTTCAAGCCGCGGACAGGCATTTACCATCCGCTTTATCAAGCCGAAGTAGCTGGGGGCAGGGGCTCACCAGGCCACATCCGGACTATGAAATCTTTCATAGCCACTTCGGCCGCCGCGTGGAGTTAAACCAACTGCTTCAATTGGTCACTCAGAGGCATCGGTTGTTCGGCTCCAGCATACTGGGACCAGAACAGCTTCTTTGTTGAGCCCCCCTCTTCGGCACGGTAGATCTCTGCGGCATCCGATATGCTGCGTGGCAGATCTATGAATGCCCCTGGAGAGCTCCGAATTCGGGTAAGTAAAAGAAACGTCTCCTCCACATGCTTGCTTTGCATAAAGAATGTCTTACCCGCCGCTATCTTCTTGGCCGCCTGGATTTCCTGCTGGGCCTTTTCGGCTTCGGCCTTGGCGTCTTTCATGCTCAAAAGGGCCTTCGCAAGTTCAGACTCCTTCGTCTTGAAGTCACGCTCCAAGGACTCGAACTTCTTGCCGAGCTCCTGGAGCTCTTGCTGTACCTCGCCCACCCTAGCATTTTTCTTTTCGTGCTCAATGCGCTCCATGGCCGCCTTGTTTTCGGCCTTGGATAGCGCTTTCTTCTGGGATGCCACTTCGGTCGTGACCCCTATTACAAAATCATGACGCCTTTTTGTTAGCGTCACCAATTTTTTCTATTCTTTGTGATATGTGAACGGGGTATCACTAACCTTTGTTCTCTTCGAGCTGCCTCTTCGTGAGGCTGAGCTCTCCTTGGGCCTGCTCCAGGTCCCATTTGAGTTTGGTAACCTCTGCCATGCGGCAGCAGGGACAAGCAGCACCGCCTGCTTATTCACATAGACACGTACTGTTAGACTCCCGCGGTTTTGAGTTGTCCCTCCGTTTGGCTTTTCTTTCCAAACACCAAACAGAGTATCAGGGGCTACTGTCTATTGGGTGATAATTTCCCACACTTGTAATTACTTACCACAAAGCCTGTTAGGAGGCTGGTACAGGCTTCGGTCAATCCGCTCTTGGCGGACCGAACCTTTTGAGTCACCGCACTCATAAGAGTACAGTGCTCTTCATCCATGGAAGAGCCGCGAAGCACTTCCAGCAGACTATCCGATGCCTCTAGCGTAACGGAAGTCATCGGCACGGTCGGGTCACCCTCCTTAGCGAGGGGCTGCCTGCCCGAATCCGGAACCTTTGGAGGTTCCAGCACAGTGTCTAGCTGGGAGCCCAACTTGCTGCGGCTCTCGTCGGCACAATCTAAGGGGATCTTACGCCCCGTGTGCCCGGCGTCTGGAATTTCGCCTTGGGGCGTCTCCAGAGTCGCCTCCCCCTGCTCTAGGAGCCTTTGGGACAACACCTCTGTGTCATCCGCAGGCCGAGGGGAAGTGACCGTCGGGAGCGAATTCATCGCCGAGTCGCTCAAAGACCCATCCGAAGAGGACACCTCGGGATGGGCCTGACTGCATATACGTGTTCGGCGTTATAACAAACTATGAAGCTAAGTCACACTAAAAGTATTGCATAGTGCTGATACTTACGATCTCACCAGGGGCTAGCCCCTAGGTAACCACTCCTCCTTGCTGTAGGCGGCGGTTGTGGAGTGGTCCAGAGGGAGGGTCTGTCCCTTCTTGGACCCTTCGGCTCCCCGGAAAGGGTAGCCTTCCTCTTCTTCCCCCTTCATTTTCGGGGGGAGGGTTTTCCTCCTCCTCCTCCTCCTCGTTGTCGTTGGAGGAGTGCGCGCTGGTGTCTTCGGACGATGAGTCCGGCACCACGTTGCACCGGGAACTTCTTCTGGTCCCCGTGGCATTTTTCTTGGCCTTCTTCTCCGGCACCTCGTGGGGTCTTTGGAGCCAAGATCTCCGTCGGGGAGTTCGTCTGCTGGGTCCTCAGGCAACGGAGCCGGGCAATCGATCCGCTCCGCCAGAGCCACATATTTCTGTCAAAATTAGCATAGTGGTTTCACGCTTCTCCCCGAATATACTCGGGAAAGTCACGTCTTGAAATGTAGAATGCTTACCGCGTTGGCCTGGCGCCTGGCGCTAAGTCCGCGGTCCTCAGAGGCGGGGGGAGGAACCTCGCTGGCCTTGAACAACACCTTCCAGGCGTCTTTGTGCGTCATGTCAAAGAGCTCTTGCAATGTCTGGTGTTGGGCCGCGTCAACCTCCCATAGGTTGAACGCCCGTCTCTGACACGGGAGAATCCGGTGGAATAGCATGACCTGGATCACATTGACCAGTTTGATCTCTTGGTTATCATGTTTTGGTCGCAGTTCAGGAGTCCGGTCAGCTCCGTAGGGGCGCCCCAGGCCAGGCCCTTCCTCTTCCAGGAAGTGAGCCGCACAGGGATGCCGGATCGGAATTCGGGGGCCGCCACCCAATTAGCGTCGCGCGGCTCGGTGATATAGAACCACCCCGATTGCCACCCCTTCACGGTCTCCGCGAAGGAGCCTTCAAGCCAGGTGACGTTGGTCATCTTGCCCACCATGGCGCCACCGCACTCCGCCTGCTGGCCGACCACTATCTTCGGCTTTACATTGAAGATCTTCAGCCACAGGCCAAAATGGGGCCTGATGCGGACAAAGGCCTCGCACATGACGATAAACGCCGAGATATTGAGGATGAAGTTAGGGGCCAGATCATGAAAATCCAGCCTGTAATAGAACATAAGCCCACAGACAAATGGGTGAAGGGGGAATCCCAGTCCGCAGACGGAGTGGGCGAGGAACACGACCCTCTCGTGGGGTCCTGGAGTCGGAATAATCTGACGTGCGTTCGGCAGCCGGTGCGCGATATCTGCGGCCAAGTATCCGGCCGCCCGGAGCTTTGTAATATGCTCCTCCTTGAAGGTGGAGGCCACCCACTTGCCTCCTGCTCCTGACATGTTTGTCTATGCAGAGAAGGTGTGAACTAGGGCGCTGGAGCTCGAGGGAGCGAGAATGGATAAGCGGAGGAGGAAGAAGGCATGGGTAAGAATGGGGAATCCTTATCCCTTTATAGAGGCGACGAAAACGGTGCGTCTCCCCACTTGCCCGTTGAAGACCGCTTATTTCCCAAGCGCCATGATTGATGGTGCGGTTGGGTTAACCGTACCCGTATTGATGAGAATCTCGTGATAAGGGGACATGATCTTTGCTTCGAAAAGACGTGCCGAGGAAACCGCCTCGCAATATGCATGTGGCTAGTTGTGGGAAAATGGTTTGAAAATGGATCGACCGTAGTGTCATGTCACATTGTCTGAAGTGGTCAGCGGATTACATTTGTGGAATATCGTTCTCTCTACGGTGGTATGTGAAAATCATTTTGCAAAGCCGGACACGGTTTAAGTGTTCGAGGTTTACTTTGGAGTATTCAGAGATGGAACCCGCATTGAAGCCTGGTTCAGGGGCCACTGAGGGAGTCCTGGATTAGGGGGTATCCGGACAGCCGGACTGATGGACCGTGAAGATACAAGACTGAAGACTTTGTCCTGTGTCCGGATGGGACTCTTCTTTGCATGGAAGACAAGCTTGGCAATCCGGATATTAGATCTCCTTCTTTGTAACCGACTTTGTGTAAACCCTAGCCCTCTCCGGTGTCTATATAAACCGGAGGGTTTGGTCCGTATAGGGACAATCATAATCATCATAGGCTAGCTTCTAGGGTTTAGCCTTTACAATCTCGTGGTAGATCAACTCTTGTAATACTCATATCATCAATATGATCTACGCCACACACATTCCGAAACGAGAACGAAAGCGAGCACTACGGGACGTCTATGCGATGGAGCCAGTCACCCCAAAGTTCAACCCGTGGTCAGCCTGTTCGATCACTTTTGATCGTAGGGATCACCCGACCAGCATCCGTCACGGCGGTTCAGCCGCATTGGTCCTAGACCCAATCATTGACGGATTTCACCTCACGCGAGTCCTTATGGACGGCGGCAGCAACCTGAACCTGCTTTATCAGGACATAGTGCGCAAAATGGGCATCGACCCTTCAAGGATCAAGCCCACCAAAACCACCTTCAAAGGTGTAATTCCAGGAGTAGAGGCCCGTTGCACGGGCTCCATAACACTGGAAGTGGTCTTCGGATCTCCGCATAACTTCCGAAGCAAGGAGTTAATCTTCGACATCGTCACTTTCCATAGTGGCTATCATGCATTGCTTGGACGAACCGCATTCGCTCGATTCAATGCAGTGCCACACTATGCATACCTCAAGCTCAAGATGCCAGGACCTCGCGGGGTTATAACAGTCAATGGAAACACGGACCGCTCTCTCCGTACAGAAGAGCATACTGCAGCCCTCACGGCAGAAGTACAAAGCATCCTTCTCCGGCAAACCACCAATCCGGCGACAACAACCCTGAACACCGTCAAGCGAGTCCGGAGTACCCTGCAACAGGATCGCCAGGCACGCCAAGAGCATGACTAGCAGTACAGCCTCCACCCCAGTCCCATTCAGGCAGCATTCGTGCCGCGCGTACACAATTACGCACTCAAAATACCATGGTCACAGGTGGAGGCGCAGTATTGACGCGGTCAACAGTGCGGTTAAGCCGCAACATACTTTAATAACCCTCTTTATCTTTGAAGACCCTACTTTCGGGCAGCCTCTTCAGAGAACCGGATCATCGAACTCCTCACAGGAGGGAGAACCAAGGAGGCAAAAGTCTTTGTGCACAAAGGGAATACCCAGGTGGTATCTCTTAATGATCGTTATACCTGTTTCATATACCTATACGCGGCCCGCCCTTGGATAAGACGTGTCAAGTAGTCCTCTTCACTTCTGCTCAACGCATTAATTCTAAAGATACGATTGGACGTATTATTTATCAATGGGAGATAATATATAGCGTCAGCTTATTATTCCTATCTTCACATTTTTTCTAAAAATGTTTAGTCAATACTGAATCCGTACACTTTGGTACGTTCAGTTTGCCAGGGGCTTCTTATGGCGCCCCATAATATGACAAGTTAAGTTTGAACACTTTCAACAGTGCGGCACCCCGAACTTATAGCATTATATGCATCAGCTCCGAATCATGTCTTGGGTCAATAGTTGGGTTTTCCCGGCTTCCTTGTTTTGGTACCTTATGTTTCGTTATATCGGCTAAGGTAGCGTAGGGAGAACTACTGCGATTGTGTCCCGGTTCTTCCGGACGAGCACCTCAGTAGAGAAAGCCAAAAACTGACTGGCATGATGCGGCGAGAGCTGGTCACTGTTCGAGAGGTCTTAAAATCCTTAAAGATTTTTTCCGCTTTAGGCGAGGAATCGGCCTCATCCGATTTAGGCGTATATAGCGCCCCAATTCGGCTCTCCGAATTCTAGGGGCTTCGCTGAAATTTAAAATTGTAGACTTCTATGGCTAAGTGAAAGTTATAAAGCCGCATAGTCCGGTTGCCTTGTTCGCAGCGCCAAACACCTCCTTCAGGGACCAAATATTTGGATAAAGAGTGTTTTGGGTTTTCCACAAGCACCCCAGTACTAGTTACGTGGGGGCGGAAGCCGACGAATGGCTCACTTTCAGAATTTTATAACAGCCGCACAGAAGGTAATATTTTAAATCAACAAAGCGCTATATAGCGCAAAGAACTTTGTTTTTATAATACAAAAATGACAGGAGTACATTCACTCAAAGATCGTATCCTTGGTACATTCATCGGCCACAAGGCGAGCGCCTTTCATAACGCCATCATAATATTTCTTGGGATAGCGATGCACCTTGCCCTCCGGCGGTCCATCCTTCACCAGCTTCTCCGCATCCATCTTGCCCCAATGCACCTTCGCACGGTCAAAGGCCCGGCGGGCACCCTCAATGCAAACGGATCACTTGATCAATTCAAGCCGCGGACAGGCATTTACCATCCGCTTTATCAAGCCGAAGTAGCTGGCGGGAAGGGGCTCACCAGGCCACATCCGGACTATGAAATCTTTCATAGCCACTTCGGCCGTCGTGTGGAGTTAAACCAACTGCTTCAATTGGTCACTCAGAGGCATCGGTTGTTCGGCTCCAGCATACTGGGACCAGAACAGCTTCTTCGTTGAGCCCCCCTCTTCGGCATGGTAGAACTCTGCGACATCCGATATGCTGCGTGGTAGATCTATGAATGCCCCTAGAGAGCTCCAAATTCGGGTAAGTACAAGAAACGTATCCTCCACATGCTTGCTTTGCATAAAGAATGTCTTACCCGTCGCTATCTTCTTGGCCGCCTAGATTTCCTGTTGGGCCTTTTCGTCTTCGACCTTGGCGTCTTTCATGCTCAAAAGGGCCTTTGCAAGTTCAGACTCCTTCTTCTTGAAGTCACGCTCCAACGACTCGAACTTCTTGCCGAGCTCCTGGAGCTCTTGCTGTACCTCGCCCACCCTAGCATTTTTCTTTTCGTGCTCAGTGCGCTCCATGGCCGCCTTGTTTTCGGCCTCGGATAGCGCTTTCTTCTGGGATGCCACTTCGGTCGTGACCCCTATTACAAAATCATGACGCCTTTTTGTTAGCGTCACCAAATTTTTCTATTCTTTGTGATATGTGAACGGGGTATCACTAACCTTTGTTCTCTTCGACCTGCCTCTTCGTGAGGCTGAGCTCTCCTTGGGCCTGCTCCAGGTCCCATTTGAGTTTGGTAACCTCTACCATGCGGGCAGTAGCGGCAAGCAGCACCGCCTGCTTATTCACATAGACACGTACTATTAGACTCCCGCGGTTTTGAGTTGTCCCTCCGTTTGGCTTTTCTTTCTAAACACCAAACAGAGTATCAGGGGCTACTGTCTATTGGGTGATAATTTCCCAAACTTTTAATTACTTACCTCAAAGCCTGTCAGGAGGCTGGTACAGGCTTCGGTCAATCCGCTCTTGGCGGACCGAACCTTTTGAATCACCGCACTCATAAGAGTACGGTGCTCTTCATCCATGGAAGAGCTGTGAAGCACTTCCAGCAGACTATCCGGTGCCTCTAGCGTAACGGAAGTTATCGGCACGGTCGGGTCACCCTCCTTAGCGAGGGGCTGCCTGCCCGAATCCAGAACCTTTGTAGGTTCCAGCACAGTGTCCAGCTGGGAGCCCAACTTGCTGCGGCTCTCGTCGGCACAATCTAAGGGGATCTTACGCCCCGTGTGCCCGGCGTCTGGAATTTCGCCTTGGGGCGTCTCCAGAGTCGCCTCCCCCTGCTCTAGGAGCCTTTGGGACAACACCTCCGTGTCATCCGCAGGCCGAGGGGAAGTGGCCGTCGGGAGCGAATTCATCGCCGAGTCGCTCAAAGACCCATCCGAAAAGGACACCTCGGGATGGGCCTGACTGCATATACGTGTTCGGCGTTATAACAAACTATGAAGCTAAGTCACACTAAAAGTATTGCATAGTGCGGATACTTACGATCTCACCAGGGGCTAGCCCCTAGGTAGCCACTCCTCCTCGCTGTAGGCGGCGGTTGTGGAGTGGTCCAGAGGGAGGGTCTGTCCCTTCTTGGACCCTTCGGCTCCCCGGAAAGGGTAGCCTTCCTCTTCTTCCCCCCTTCGTTTTCAGGGGGAGGGTTTTCCTCCTCCTCCTCCTCGTCGTTGTCGTTGGAGGAGTGCGCCCTGGTGTCTTCGGACGATGAGTCCAGCACCACATTGCACCGGGAACTTCTTCTGGTCCCCGTGGCATTTTTCTTGGCCTTCTTCTCCGGCACCTCGTAGGGTGCTGGAGCCAGCATCTGCGTCAGGAGTTCGTCTGCTGGGTCCTCAGGCACGGAGCCGGGCAGGCGATCCGCTCCACCGTAGCCACATATTCCTGTCAAAATTAGAATAGTGGCCTAGGTTTCTCCCCCGAATATACTGGGGAAAGTCACATCTTGAAATGTAGAATGCTTACCGCGTTGGCCTGGCGCCTGGCGCTAAGTCCGCGGTCCTCAGAGGCGGGGGGAGGAACCTCGCTGGCCTTGAACAACACCTTCCAGGCGTCTTTGTGCATCGTGTCAAAGAGCTCTTGCAATGTCTGGTGTTGGGCCGTGTCAAACTCCCATAGGTTGAACGCCCGTCTCTGACACGGGAGAATCCGGTGGAATAGCATGACCTGGATCACATTGACCAGTTTGATCTCTTGGTTATCATGTTTTGGACGCAGTTCAGGAGTCCGGTCAGCTCCGTAGGGGCGCCCCAGGCCAGGCCCTTCCTCTTCCAGGAAGTGAGCCGCACAGGGATGCCGGATCGGAATTCGGGGGCCGCCACCCAATTAGTGTCGCGCGGCTCGGTGATATAGAACCACCCCAATTGCCACCCCTTCACGGTCTCCGCGAAGGAGCCTTCAAGCCAGGTGTCGTTGGTCATCTTGCCCACCATGGCGCCACCGCACTCCGCCTGCCGGCCGACCACTATCTTCGGCTTTACATTGAAGATCTTCAGCCACAGGCCAAAATTGGGCCTGATGCGGAGAAAGGGCTCGCACAAGATGATAAACGCCGAGATATTGAGGATGAAGTTAGGGGCCAGATCATGAAAATCCAGCCCGTAATAGAACATAAGCCCACAGACAAATGGGTGAAGGGGGAATCCATCCATGAGCGAAGTGGGCGAGAACACGACCTCTCGTGGGGTCCTGAGTCGGAATAATCGACGCGTCGTCCGGCAGCCGGCGCGATATCTGCTGACCAAGTATCCGCCGCCCGAGCTTCGTAATATGCTCCTCCTTGAAGGTGGAGGCCACCCACTTGCCTCCTGCTCCTGACATGTTTGTCTATGCGGAGAAGGTGTGAACTAGGGCGCTGGAGCTCGAGGGAGCGAGAATGGATAAGCGGAGGAGGAAGAAGGCGTGGGTAAGAATGGGGAATCCTTATCCCTTTATAGAGGCGACGAAAACGGTGCATCTCCCCACTTGCCCGTTGAAGACCGCTTATTTCCCAAGCGCCACGATTTATGGTGCGGTTGGGTTAACCGTACCGTATTGATGAGAATCTCGTGATAAGGGGACATGATCTCTGCTTCGAAAAGACGTGCCAAGGAAACCGCCTCGCAATATGCATTGTGGCTGGTTGTGGGAAAACGGTTCGAATAATGGATCGACCGTAGTGTCATGTCACATTGTTTGAAGTGGTCAACAGATTACATTTGTGGAATATCGTTCTCTCTACGGTGGTATGTGGAAATCATTTTGCAAAGCCGGACACGGTGTAAGTGTTCGAGGTTTACTTTGGAGTATTTAGAGATGGAACCCGCATTGAAGCCTGGTTCAGGGGCTACTGAGGGAGTCCTGGATTAGGGGGTATCCGGACAACCGGACTGATGGACTGCGAAGATACAAGACTGAAGACTTTGTCCTATGTCCGGATGGGACTCTTTTTTGCATGAAAGACAAGCTTGGCAATCCGAATATTAGATCTCCTTCTTTGTAACCGACTTTGTGTAAACCCTAGCCCCCTCCGGTGTCTACATAAACTGGAGGGTTTGGTCCGTATAGGGACAATCATAATCATCATAGGCTAGCTTCTAGGGTTTAGCATTTACAATCTCGTGGTAGATCAACTCTTGTAATACTCATATCATCAAGATCAATCAAGCAGGAAGTAGGGTTTACCTCCATCGAGAGGGCCCGAACCTGGGTAAACATCGTGTCCCTTGCCTCCTGTTACCATTAGCCTTAGACGCACAGATCGGGACCCCCTACCCGAGATCCGCCGGTTTTGACACCGATAGCTGGGACCGTCCTCACCTCACCTGCCAAGGACAAAATCTACTACACAGTACAACTCTGTCTTCAACGGGGCGAAAAGGTCTCCAATAACATCATTGAGTATGAAGGCTTGCTCGCTGGCCTCAGGGCCGCGGCAACGCTGGGGGTGAAGCACCTCACAATCAAGGGCGACTCCCAGCTCCTCGTCAACTTCCCCAACAAAGAGTACACACCCAAGGATGAGCACATGGAGGCATACCTCGAAGAGGTACGCAAGATGGAGAAATGGTTCCTGGTCTTGGAACTGCAGCACGTGCCGCGAGGAACGAACAAGGAGGCGGAAGACCTCGCCAAGAGAGCATCCCAGAGTCTCCCTCAGGATCCAGGAGTGTTTGAGGAATGACTCTTCAAGCTATCGGTGGCTCCCCCCACCATGACACCAGCACTAACTCAGGAGGACCTAGCCCAAGCACCAGCAACCGACGTCCCAGCATGCGGCCCTCCCTCAGGGGCCCACCTACTCTTTACGCTCGAGCCTCAGGAGGGGTGCTGAACTGAAGAGTTCAAGACATACCTACTTCAGGGGACACTGCCGGAGAAGGAGGAGGATACTGAGTGCATGGCTCGTCAGGCCACTGCATACTGCATCCGTGACGCTGAGTTGTACCACAAAAGGCCCGATGACTTTTCGTTACGATGCATCTCCAGGGAGCAGGGGCTTGAGTTGCTGGCAGACATACATAGTGGGGATTGCGGACATCACTCCTCATCACGCACCCTTGTGGGCAAGGCGTTCCGAAGTGGCTTCTATTGGCCCACCGCACTCAACGATGCCATTGAGCTGGTGCGCTCCTGCGAAGCATGCCAGTTCCACACCAAGCAAATCCACCAGCCTGCGCAGGGACTCCAGAGTATCCCACTCACATGGCCATTCGTGGTCTGGGGGCTGGACATCTTGGGGCCGTTTCCCGAGCGCCAGTGGGCTACCACTACCTTTACATCGCCATCGACAAGTTCACCAAATGGACGAAGGTAGAAGTCGTCTACACCATCCCAGCTAGATCAGCCGTCAAGTTCATCAAGGGCCTTGTGAGCCGGTTTGGGGTCCCTAACCGCATCATCACCGACAATGGCTCGTAGTTCACTAGCAACCTTTTCAAAACATATTGTGCTAACCTTGGAACGCAAATATGCTACACATCAATGGCGCACTCGAGGAGCAACGGCCAGGCCGAGCGCGCCAACGATGAGGTCCTGAGGGGCCTCAAGGCAAGGACCTTCAAGAAGAAGCTCGAGGCCTGCGGCAGGGGATGGCTCGACGAGCTCCAATTTGTGTTGTGGTCCATCCGCACCACCGCGACCAAGCCAACGGGAGAGACACCGTTCTACCTCGTCTATGGAGCTGAAGCGGTTCTCCCACATGAGGTCAAGCATCGCTCCACGCGGGTCCTGGCATTTGACGAGGCATGTGAGGACGTCACGCAGGGGATGGATCTCGTGTTGGGGGAGGAATCCTGCTGTCAAGCCTCGCTCCGAGTGGCAAGGTACCAGCAGGCGCTGTGGCGGAACCACCACTGTAGCGTCCACTCCAGGACATTGGAGGTGGGTGACCTTGTCCTGAGGCGGGTGCTCTCGTGGGAGGGGCGGCACAAGCTCTCTCCAATGTGGGAGGGCCCATTTAGGATTGCCGTGTCTCCAGGCCTGGCGACGCGCGCTTGGAGACACAGGACAGGGTACCCATCCAAAACGTCTGGAACATCCAGCACCTTCAGAAGTTCTACCCATGAAGCAAGGTTCCGGCCTGTGAAGGTCTCCACTCGTGACACTCTTATGTAATAATGAGTGGGGCTGTACATGCCCCAGAGTCTCCTGAGAGCCGCCCTGGGGCCTCATGGGGGCTCCCACCCACGTATTGGTGGCAGCACTTAGCTCCACGCTGGTGAGAAGACTAGATTAGGTGCCGGATGCGACTATTCATTTGCTTTCTGAAGTTGCTTCCAATCTTTTAAGTGAACTTTAATGGAGTTGGTGCTTTCGTGCTTCGGTTTGCCAAGTTGGTTTTTTCTCCTCCTATTTTGTTCGTTCTTAGCCAGGAAGGTGTGGTAGTTGCCCGTCGCTCTTCCTTCCGTGCCTCGCGCGTGGGGGCTAGGCAGGTGTGTGTGCATGGGCCTGCCCTCGCACGAGCACACCGCGCCGAACCCTGCTGACCTAGTGCTTCGGCCTTATCCTCACGAGGAGCCCTCGATCAAGCTCACGGGCACTAGCACCACCTCATGTCCATGCCCCTCAGGCAGCGCGACATGGTGCATTAAGCCACAGCTAACCTACGACAGGTGGCTCGCACAAAAAGGAGTGGGGTGCTAAACAAGCTTCCTTTTTCTCTAATAGCTCGGTAGCGGATCTACAACATCTCTCGAGGCCTGAAGCGCCTCCCGAGTCGCCAGGAATTGGGGCTTTGCCAGACACCAAGGGCCTCATGCTCGTGAGGAGGGAGCCACTACAAATGCGTCAAGCTAAGTTATCCTACCCTCGCCTACCGAGAGTACAGACATCATGGCGCGGCATTAAGATAATAAGCATTGCATAAAAGGGGCATAACTGCCATAGTCATTACACACCCCAGCGGGGCACACTACTTTTTTTGAATTGCAGAAGAAAGGAAAGGCTAAGAGGAAATGGCCCAAGGGCGTGCGAATCCAGTGCCAGCGCCGCGTCCTCAAGCCGCACCTCAAGGTGGCCCCGGCGCTCCACCAGTTCACCCACAAGCGGCCTGAGGCCACGACAGGTCTCGAGTCCAAGTTCGGCACCCCCGAGCTCATGCCGGGCTTCCCTCCAGCTAAACCGGAGTGTGGTGGCGAGACGACCCACCGCCGCCCTCGATCCGAGATCGACAGCGTGGGGGCTGGTCGTAGCTGTCGCTGCTCGAGCTCTCACCCAAGGAAGAGCTGCCACTGCAGGAGGAAGAGCGGACGTTGCCAAGGCCAAGTTCACCCCCATCGCCCTCGTCGTCGCTGTTGTCTTC
The DNA here is from genome assembly GCA_021437245.1 of Aegilops speltoides. Taxonomy (NCBI): domain Eukaryota; kingdom Viridiplantae; phylum Streptophyta; class Magnoliopsida; order Poales; family Poaceae; genus Aegilops; species Aegilops speltoides. The sequence goes on from CM038142.1 coordinate 410,049,505, forward strand.
TGGGCAGCACCGCACGCGGTGGCCGTCCTCCCTGAACACCCTGATGAAGAGGGTCGCCAAGCCGTCGTACTTGAAGTGGAGGGTGCACCTCCCACTCAGGCCTCGTGTGCGGGAGAACGTCTGCCAGCCACGGGTCAGGACCACGCTGCCCCTGGCGGCGACCTCAGTCCCCACCCATGAGACCCTGCTGCAGAAGCCGTCAGCCTGCAGCCAGAGGCTATCGAGCCCCGAGGATGGCAGCTCGCCGAAGAAGAAGCGCTGGGGCCGGAGCGAGGTACCAGAGAAGAAGCATGGGCGAGGAGGGCGCGCAACCATGGCGCGCCTCTCCTTGTCGTGGGGGCTGCCCCAGAACCGGTGGCCCCTGCCACGAGAGGAAGTACCACCACGAGCGCCAAGGGAGATGCCGGCCCTTGGGGATGCGCACCCACGCCCCCTGAGGGCCACCGCAGAGGTAGCGGGGTGTTTGCGGGGATGGCCGCGTCCTCTCTTGGGAGGCGAAGAAGCTGGCCCCTCCTTGGGATCCTTCCCCTTTTCGGCCACAGAAAACCTCCTCGTCGGCACCATGGAAGCAGAAGCAAGATGGATAAGGAGAGGAAACGAGTAGCGAGCAGGCGGGTGAAGAGATGAGCGAGGGGGGCTCTACCCCTCCCCTCATTTATAGCTGGAGAGAGGCCAACTGCCGGCCTCCACGACCTTGTGTAATGATGATCTTCTGCATGCAGCATCGAATCGTCTAGTCGAATGGTTGCCGAGGCAGCGTGGGGAAGTGGAGACGCCCATGTCCCATCAACTGCCATGCGTCATTCAAGGCCGCAGGCAGTTAGGGCCCATGGAGCTCTGCACTTGCCCTATTGGCTTCGCCTAGAAGCCAAGTCCGAGCACTCCTTGGGCGCAGAGGCTACAGTCGGCATTCTGGATACGGGGGTACCCAAACTTGCCTGCCTGCGGCCCACAGCGTGGCTCCATCGCCAGCCTGGTACGACCTAGCTTCAGCATCAACGACTCAAGACCCTCGCGAGGGGCCAAGCCTCGCGAGGCGGACGATGCCAAGACCTCCAAGGGGATCGGCCTCCTCAGGTTGGCTCCCGAGGGGAGGATACTTCTATGCAGGATGCACCTCGCGAGGCTCAGCTGACGTGAGCTATGACGACCAAAGGCTAGGTGGGCGCCAAACGGGCGCTAGTGGGTGCAGAGTGCCAGTTTCCTCTTTGGTGCAAAGGAGGCAAGCAAAAAGCGTGGGGTCCCGAGGGATCAGCCAAAGGTTTCCATTCTAGTGCAATAAGACCAAGACCGCCAAGACGGCAGGACAGAGGTCATCGCCGAGCCCACCGCAGCATCATGACCAGAGGCTTTTCCCAGACGAAGACCACTTTAGTCAGGATAGGATGTACTTCCTGTCCCCCTTCAAATCTGGCCATTGTGGGATCCCTTCCCGCCAACATTTGGGAAGAGGACCAAGGCCACTATAAATAGGACTTAGCCACCACCATAGAGGGGGACGGGGTCCATTCTCACCCGACCACCTCACCAGCTCTCTTGAGCTCAAGAACACCTCACCTCCTGAGGCTAGTTCATCCACTATACTAGGTCATCCTTAGCCCGTCGAGGCAAACCACCAAAACGCTGGAGTGGGGTATAACACCGCAAGGTGGCCCGAACAAAGATAAACTGATGTGTCTCTCTGTCCCTTTGAGGTGGACGCGCTAGGCCTTAAGGATCATGAGTAGGCAGGCTAGGTAGGTTGAGATCTCCGCATGCACCCCAGAGTTCGAATCTATCAATGGTTTGTGGAACCCGAAATCCGACAAACCCCGTTGCAGACAACTTGTTTAGGTTATAAAATGTTCTTTATGACCCACTACATATTGATGATAGCTTTCCTGCTGAACAATTAGCTATCATAAATGCTTCTCGTAATACTCCCTAGTATGCTGATTATGCTAATTATATTGTTGCTAAATTTATACCACCTAGTTTCACATACCAGCAGAAGAAAATGTTTTTCTATGATTTAAGACATTACTTTTGGGATGACCCACACCTTTATAAAGAAGGAGTAGATGGTGTTATTAGTGGTTGTGTGCCTGAGCATGAACAGGAACAGATCCTACGCAAGTGTCACTCGGAGGCCTACGGAGGAGACCACGCTGGAGATATAACTACACACAAGATATTACAATCCGGTTTTATTGGCCTACTCTCTTCAAGGATGCTCGTAAGTTTGTCTTGTGTTGTTATGAATGCTAGAGAATTGGCAATATTAATAGACGTCAGGAAATGCCTATGAATTATTCGCTTGTTATTCAACCATTTGATGCTTGGGGCTTTGATTATATGGGACCTTTTCCTTCCTCTAATGGGTATACACATATTTTAGTTGCTGTTGATTACATTAATAAGTGGGTAGAAGTTATTCCAACTAGTAATGTTGATCATAACACTTCTATTAAGATGCTTAAAGGAGTTATTTTTCCAAGGTTTGGAGCCCCTAGATATTTGATGACTGATGGTGGTTCACATTTTATAATGGTGCTTTTCATAAAATGATACAAAAACCCTATGGTCATGTCTCCATATAAAATGGTTTATGGAAAAGCATGTCACTTACCTCTTTAACTAGAACATAAAGCTTATTGGGCAATTAAAGAGCTCAACTATGATTTCAAACTTGCCGGTGAAAAGAGGTTATTTGACATAAGCTCTCTTGATGAATGGAGAACCCGAGCCTATGAGAATGCAAAGTTGTTTAAAGAAAAGGTTAAAAGATGGCATGACAAAATGTTACAAAAGCATGAGTTTAATGTAGGTGATCATGTTTTGCTATACAACTCTCGTTTAAAGATTTTTTGCAGGAAAGCTTCTCTCTAAATGGGAAGATCCTTACATTATCGAGGAGGTTTATCATTCCGGTGCCATCAAGATCAACAATGCCGAAGGCACTAACCCGAAGGTGGTAAACGGTCAAAGAATCAAACATTATATTGTAGGTACTCTCATAAATGTTGAGACAAATATTATTAATACCATAACACCAGAGGAGTACATAAGGGATACTTTCCAGAATGTTTCAGACTCCAAAAAGGAATAGGTATGTGGTATGGTAAGTAAAGCGACTTCAAAGCTGATCTAACAACAATTTTTCTCCGTTTTGGAATATTTGAAAAAATAGGAATATTAAAAGTAGTCCGAAGAGTGCACAAGGAAGCGGCAAGGTTGGTAAAATTCATTACATAACCTCCCAAAGTTTTTGACCACCGTACCACGACAAAGTCCTCTATTCTTGTTTCGAGTTGTTTTTCTGACAGATATAGATCGCCATGACGTCTCCAAGCACCCCTAAGGACAAGATTTTCGAGTAGGTCATCAACCCTTACCTCACGGAGGTGTTGCAACACCCTCAAACCATTGAGATGCGTGAGGGGGTGCTGCACATTCGCGATGTTGTAGGGCCGAAGAAGACCAGAAGCATGGCGACAAGGCTCGAAGCAATGGAGCAGCAAGTCTTCAAGTGCCAAGGGATGGTTGAAGATGGACTCAACACCAATCACATGATGATCGCTGAATTTACCAATGGTCACAAGCTAGATGCCAAGAACATTGGGGAGGCCATCTTTAAGCTTCATGAGAAAATCAACCATGTCGAAGCCTGGATCTGTGACCTGCAAAACCAAAAATGTGAGTATGAATATATATTTAAGAGGATGAGTTGGGCTGCAAATTTCAGGATCCCGGAGACTTGTTCATCTTTTTACGATGGTGAACCTATGCCTTGGAAGACGGATGATAAGATTCTTTCATCATCAACAACTCCATCATCAGCACCTCCAAAGAAAGAGATCCAAATACATGGGTATGGATACTCCCCTTGGCTTGTGCTAAGCTTAGGGGAGGTGTCCCGGTATCGTATCACCATCACACTTTTACGTTTATCGTTTTTCTTAGTTTGATCCTTTTGGTTATATCTTTATATAGTAGAATAAAAGTTTTTAGTATGACCTAGCTTTGAGTTTTGCCTTATATATGTTCCCTCTATATATGTAATCAAGTTCGTGAGTTATATATAATAAAGAGTAGTTTTGACTTGAGGGCTAGTGAGGGAGTCCTGGACTAGGGGGTGTCTGGACAGCCGGACTATCATTATCCGCCGGACTCCAAGACTACGAAGATAGAAGATTGAAGACTCCGGCTCGTGTCCGGATGGTACTTTCCTTGGCGTGGAAGGCAAGCTTGGCGATACGGATATGTAGATCTCCTACCATTTTAACCGACTCTGTGTAGCCCTAGCCTCCTCCGGTGTCTATATAAACCGGAGGGCTTTAGTCCGTAGGACAACATACATTACAACAATCATACCATAGGATAGCTTCTAGGGTTTAGCCTCCTTGATCTCGTGGTAGATCTACTCTTGTACTACCCACATCATCAATATTAATCAAGCAGGACGTAGGGTTTTACCTCCATTGAGAGGGCCCGAACCTGGGTAAAAACATCGTGTCCCTCGTCTCCTGTTACCATCCGCCTAGACACACAGTTCGGGACCCCTACCGAGATCCGCCGTTTTGACACCGACATTGGTGCTTTCATTGAGAGTTCCTACGTGTCGTCACCGATAGGCTTGATGGCATCTTCAACCAGCAACGCTGTCGTGGTGAGACTTTTCTCCCGAGACAGATCTTCGTATTCGGCAGCCGCGCTGCGGGCAATTCACTTGGCCATCCGGAGCGATCGAAGCTACGCCCTGTCCGTCGAGTTAGATTCGAAGCTTAAACTTCACGGCCGATGTCGCGGAGACTTGATCTTCGACGGACTCGAGCCTGGCCGAAGCGCCGCCTCGTGGACGATGGGCACGATCTAGCTCTGCCGCCGAACAGTGCCTTGGTGGCCGCACCCGGATCCGCTTCGGCCATCAGCCGGGAGCGGATCGCCCATATCGAGGGCCGGTGCATAGACGCCACCGGGGCTTCAACACCCACGGCGATGGGCGAACACGATCTTGTCCCTCGCGAAACTCGTGATTCCGGCGCGGACTCGCCGGACTCCAAACCTCCCGCGCCCCCACCAATCGATCCGAATTGGGCGCCGGTTATGGAATTCACCGCTGCAGACATTTTCCAACACTCGCCTTTTGGCGATATCCTGAATTCACTAAAGCATCTCTCGCTATCAGGAGAGTCCTGGCCGGACTATGGCCAAGATGGTTGAAATGCAGACGACGAAGAAATTCAGAGCCCACCCACCACCCACTTTGTAGCCACTCGTCGATGATTTAACCGACATGCTAGACTTCGACTCCGACAACATCAGCGCCATGGACGGCGATGCGGGAGATTTAACAGAGCCAGCGCCTATGAGGCTTTGGAAGACCACCTCGTCATACAACATATACATGGTGGACACCCCAAAAAGAGGGATGGCGAAGAAGCGGAGGCAGATTCTCTAAAGAAGCAGCCCAAACGCCGACGTCGTGGCGCCGCTCTAAATCCCGCCACAAGCAAGAATGGAGATTCCGACACGGAGATAATAATACTCGAGAGAGTGCGAAGACAATCCCTCCGGCAAGACTCAGTAGCAGGAGGATGCGAAGCAAGCCCCCATGAGAGGGCGGAGACAAAGGGTTGAGGATGATAACTATATGCCTCCCTCGAAGACGAAGCAAGCCTCAGCGATGATGAATTTGTCGTACCTGAGGATCCCGTCGAACAAGAGCGCTTCAAGCGCAGGCTTATCGCCACAGCAAACAGCCTAAAGAAAAAGCAGCAACAGCTCCAAGCTGATCAAGACCTGCTGGCCGATCGATGGACCGAGGTCCTCACGGCCGAAGAGTATAAACTCGAATGCCCCTCCAAAAGTTACCCAAGACGCAAGCTGCTCCCCCGATTAGAGGAGGAAGCATACATACCTTCATCACCAGCGCACGATATGGCTGACCGACCACCACGTGGTCGTGGCAGAGAGGCATCCAGGCCCCCAGCCAAGACCGTACCCCGGCATTGCTCCAAAAGTACGAAGCCACGAGGGAACGCGCCGGACTTGCGAGACATATTGGAGGACAAGGCAAGGCAATCCAAATACATCTACGGATCACGTGGGCGCCCTACGACCCATGACGAATACCGTCATGCCGGATACAATAACCCCGGCCGGGCCGAACAAAGCAGACAGTGCTCTCTCGAGCTGCGTCGCAATATTACTCAATACAGGGGCGCCGCACACCCTCTATGCTTCACTGACGAAGTAATGGATCATCAGATCCCCAAAGGGTTTAAACCCGTAAACATCAAATCCTACGATGGCACAACAGACCTCGCGGTTTGGATCGAAGACTATCTTCTCCACATTCATATGGCCCGCGGTGATGATCTCCATGCCATCAAGTATCTCCCACTCAAGCTTAAAGGACCAGCTCAGCATTGGCTTAACAGCCTGCCCGTAGAGTCAATTGGGTGTTGGGAAGACCTGGAGGCCGCATTCCTTGATAACTTCCAAGGCACATATGTGCGACCACCAGACGCCGATGACCTAAGCCACATCATTCAAGAGCGCAGACGAATCGGCCGACAATTACGGACACGGTTCTTGACGAAGAAAAATCAAATTGTCGACCGTCCGGATCGAGGCCCTTGCAGCCTTCAAACATAACATCCGGGACGAATGGCTAGCCCGCACAGGGGCAGGAAAAGCGAAATCCATGGCAGCCCTCACATCGTTAATGACCCGCTTTTGTGCGGGAGAGGACAGCTGGCTAGCCCGCAGCAACAATCTCCGTAAAAATTCTAGTAGTTCAGATACTAAGGACAAGAATGGCAGGTCACGTCGAAACAAAAACAAGCGCCGCATTAACGACGACGATAAGGAGGATACGGCAGTCAATGCTAGATTCCTAGGCTCTAAACCCAGTCAGCGGAAGAAGCCATTTAAAAGAACCACTCCGGGTCCGTCCAATCTGGACCGAATACTCGACCGCTTATGCCAGATACATGGCACCTCTGAAAACCCAACTAACCACACCAATAGAGATTGCTGGGTGTTCAAGCAGGCCGGCAAGTTAATTGCCAAAAACAATGACAAGGGGCTAAACAACGACGATGAGGAAGAGACCCGACCGCCAACCAACAGAGGACAGAAGGGTTTCCCCCCACAAGTGCGGACGGTGAATATGATATACGCGACCCACATACCCATGAGGGAGAGGAAACGTGCACTTAGGGACGTCTATGCGATGGAGCCAGTTGCCCCAAAGTTCAATCCACGGTCCTCTTGTCCGATCACTTTCGATCGAAGAGACCATCCGACCAGCATACGACATGGCGGATTCGCCGCATTGGTTTTAGACCCAATCGTCGATGGGTTCCACCTCACGAGAGTCCTGATGGACGGCGGTAGCAGCCTGAACTTGCTTTATCAGGATACAGTGCGCAAAATGGGCATAGACCCATCAAGGATTAAACCTACAAAGACAACCTTTAAGGGTGTCATCCCAGGAGTGGAGGCCAACTGTACAGGCTTAGTCACACTGGAAGTGGTCTTCGGATCCCCGGATAATTTCCGGAGCGAAGAGTTAATCTTCGACATAGTCCCGTTCCGCAGCGGCTATCACGCTCTACTCGGACGAACCGCGTTTGCAAAATTCAACGCGGTGCTGCATTATGCATACCTAAAGCACAAGATGCCAGGCCCTCGTGGAGTCATCACGGTCAATGGGAATACGGCGCGCCCTCGAACGAGAGGAACATCTGGCGGCTCTCGCGGTAGAAGTCTGAGCAGCCTTCTAAGGCAATTCTCAAGTCCGGCGGTTAAAAGGCGGACACAGCAAAGCGCGCCGGAGCAATGCCAACCAAGACCACAGCACGATCGAGAGCGCAGCGAGTAATGCGGCCCCAACCTTCGCCAGCGCATGATCGCGAAGAATAACACTCGCGTACATCGATGCGCTTTGGAGATACCATGGGCGCAGGGAAAGGGGCACGATCACAATGGACCCAGAGTGCGGCTCGACCACACCAGGGGCTCACAAGTGTGCCCCCCTTCTTTTTTTTTATTATTTTCCTTCTTCTTTTATGTACACAGGACTCTGTTAACCAGAAGCCCTGTCCGGTGGCGAACCTGCCGAACTCATGATACAACAGTCAGGGACTAAAGAAGGCCGCGACAAACATTCAGTTGGTCTCAATTACGAGCATTAAATTCGATTATATACACCAAGTCTGCAGCTCATCCCTGAAGGGGGACATGTTTATTGAGTCCAAATCCCTTTCTTACCGCACTATTTGTATCGGTCCGCTCTACTAGCAGACTTTCTTTCATAAATAATGCATCACCTTTTTATTGCAATTGCGTTATCTTTTATACATATGTTCATTATATGACATCTTGCACCCGTATATTTTGGTACGGCCGAATACACCAGGGGCTTCTGTTCCCCACTCTATGGTGTGATAAGTCCGAACACTTTCACAAGTGCGGCACCCCGAACTTATAGCATTATATGAATCGGCTCCGAATCATGTCTTGGGTCAATAGTTGGGTTGCCCGGCTCCCATGTTTTGGTGCCTTACGTTCCATTCCGTCGGCTAAGGTAGCACTGGGAGAACCACTGCGATTGCGCCCCGGTTGATCCGGGCTAACGCCTCAGTGGAGAAAGCTAAAACTGACTGGCATGATAAGGCGAGAGACTGGTCGCTGTTCGAGAGGTTTTTTCGGGTCCTTAAAGACTCACGCCGCTTGGCGAAGTTCGGACAATGTCCGAAGAAGGCGTGGATAGCGCCCGGATTCGGTCTTCGAATACCGGGGCTTCACCAAATTTAAAATTATAGAATTCTATGGCTAAGTGAGAGTGTTCAAGCATTATAAGTCCGGTTGCCTTGTTCGTTGTGTTGAGCACCTCCTCGATGGACCCAACAATGGGAACAAGAGTGCTCATGTTTATCGAACACCCCAAAGACTCGTGGCTTGGGGTGAAGCCAACGACTTGCCATCTCTCGATTTTATAAGCGGCCGCCTGAAGGTAATATTTTAAATTAAACAAGTGTTGCTCATGGCCCATATAAGCGAAGTTTTCAGCGCCTGAGATAATTACACAGCGAGTTCACTCAAAGATTACATTTGGGAGCACTCATCGCAATATCGCAGGCTCCCTTCAGACAACTTTATAATACCTCTCGGCGTGTGATGCTCCTTGCCCGCGGCGGTGGGTCCGTGAAGCTTCTCGCATCGGTTTGCCCCATTGCACCTTTATGCGGGCAAGGGCCCGACAGCGCCTTCGATACTGGCGGAGCGCTGACTACATCCAGCACAGGGCATGCATCCACTAGCTGCCGACGAGGCCAAAGTAGCTCCCAGGCATGGCATGTCGAGCCACACCGGACTATGAGACCCTTCATGGCCTCCTCGGCTATTTTGTGGAGTTCGACCACTGCTTCAGCTGGTCGCTTGGGGCACCGGATGGCGGCCTCGAGTCTTGAGACCGAAGACCTTCTCCGTCGAGCTCCCTCCTCGCCACGATAGAATCGGCGGCATCGGGCGACTCACTGGCAGATCTGCAAACGCCTACGAGAGCTCGAATGCGGGTAAGTGTCGGGTAATTCACATTAACATGCACTGCTTTGCATGAAAAATGCCTTACCGCCGCTATCTTCTTTATGTCCTCAACCTCTGAAGGGCCTTATGGGCCTCGGCCTTGGCGGACTTGGCACTTTCGAGAGCGAGGCAAGCTCGGACTCTCGAGTCTTGGAGTCACGCTCCAAACTCTCATGCTTTTCCATGAGAGCACGGAGCTCTTGCCGAACTTCCGCCACCGTGCCTCTTGCTTTTCTCGCTCAGCCCGTTCAGTGGCGCCTTTGCGTTGACCGCGGACACAACATCCTTCGGGCTGCCACCTCGTTAGTGGCCCTGCAATACACATATTATCCTTGTTAATTTTATTTGCAAGCGAAATCCTTTTACAGAAGGTACTTATTCAAAGAGGTGTTACTCACCTTCTTTTCCTCGAGCTGCCTCTTGGCATGGCGAGCTCTTGCTCGGACGGCTGGAGATCCTTCTTGACACCTCGACCTCAGCTGCACGCGGTAGAGGTCGAGGCGCAGCCTGCAAACCCATATTGACATATTTTAGGCCACCTGCGTATATCTTGCTAGATCCTCGGTCCGGCTTTGCTTTCCGAACACGGACTAAGCATCGAGGACTCTTGTCTATGCGGTATTACATTACATAATTTTAACTTCTTACCTCAAAGCTCTGTTAGAAGGCTGCGGCGAGCTTCGGTCAGCCCACTCTTAGCAAGTGGACCTTCTCAATCACCGCACTCATGATAGTGCGGTGTTCTTCCTGTGAGCGCCTTTAAGCGCCTCAACAGGTTATCCGGCGCCTCCGGTTGGGCCGGAGGCCACCGGCGTCCACGGTCCTGCCCTTCTTTGAAGGGGCGCTTGCGGACTCTGGAACCACTGCGGGTTCCGATGTAGAGTCCGCACGAAGACTGGGAGGCTGCTGACGGCGCCTCGGAGCCTCCTCTGATGGGTCCCTCTGGGATCCCACCTCGGCGTCCTCGTCGTAGCGTGGGTAGAGGCGTCGGGATGGAATTTACATCCGGCGAGGCTAACGACCCTTCGTTGAGTCGGGAAGATCGTCATCGGCGGACTACGGACGTAACGCGACATTAGAAGGGCGCTTCTGGCGACATAAAAGAAATTACACATCAAGGATCCGGATTCTTACGATCTTGCCGGACGCCTGGCCCTTGGAGGCCACTCATCCTCGCCAACGCTGGTGTTGGCAAAACTGTCCGGGGGGATAGTTCTCCCCCTCTTGGACCCTTCGGCCTCCCCGATTGGGGAAGCCTTCCTCTTCTTCTCCCCCTCCTTGGGGAGAGAATACTCCTCCTCCTCGTCTTCAGGGGAGGAGTCCTCGTCGTCGTCAGACGCCTGATTGCGGGAACTCTTTCGAGTCCCCGTGCCCACCTTCTTGGCCTTCTTCTCTGGCACCACGTGCGGTGCCGGAACCAGCAGCCCTATTAGGCGGGCGTCCACTGGGTCTTCTGCCATGGGAGCCGGGCTGATAAGCAGCTTGGCCTTCTCCATCCATTCCTGTCAAAGGAAGTGGCAGAATGAAATCCCACTAAAAGTTAATTTAATTATCACGAGTGTCCCATGATGGGGTTGAATCACTTACCTTGTCAGTTGGATACTGCGAGCTGAATCCGCGATCTTCCGTCGCGGATGCGGGGGCTTCGGGGCCCTTGAACAGCACCCTCTAGGCGCCTTCGTATGTTGTATCAAAGAGCCCGCTTAGTGCCTGGTGCTGTTCCGGATTGAACTCCCACAAATTAAATGCCCGTTCTTGGCATGGGAGGATCCGCCGGATGAGCATGACTTGGACCACATTGACGAGCCTGAGCCTATTGCTCACCATCTTCTTGATGCAGGCTCGGAGTCCCGTCACCTCCACCGGATTGCCCCACTGCAAGCCCTTCTCTTTCCAGGAGGTGAGCTGCGTGGGAATGCCAGATCTAAACTCGGGGGCCGCCGCCCATGTGGGCTTGCGCGGCTCGGTGATGTAGAACCACCCCGATTGCCACCCCTTGACAAAATCCACAAAGGTCCCTTCGAGCCAAGGTACGTTGGGCAATTTGCCCAACATGGCGCCTCCGCATTCGCTTGCGTGCCCTTCACAACCTTGACAGCGTTGAAGGTCTTGAGCCACAGGCGAAGTGGGGCGGATGCGAGAGGAAGGCCTCGCACCCACGATAAGCGTCGAGATGTTGAGGATGAAGTTCGGCGCCAGATCGTGGAAATCCAGGCCATAGTAAAACATGATCCCCCGGACAAATGGATGGAGCGGAAAGCCCAGTCCGCGGAGGAAGTGGGGGAGGAAGACGACCCTCTCGTGAGGCCCAGGGATAGGGATGAGCTGCCCCTCGTCGGGCAGCCGATGCGCGATATCGCTGGAAAGGTATCCGGCGTCGCGCAGCTTGGTGATGTCCTCCTCCTTAGCGGTGGAGGCTAACCATTTACCTCCCGCTCTGGACATATTCAGAGAAGTTCGAGGCGAGATGCGCAAGCTTGGGCGTTGGAGCTCGAATGCGTGGAGATGGATAAGCAAAGGAGGAAGAAGGCGTAGGTGAGAAGGTGAATCCTTATCCCTTATATATAGGCGGACACTGTGCGTCCCCCACCGGCCTGATAAAACTCGCTTATCTCCCAAAGCGCCACCATCAATGGCGGTTGGGTTACCCACGTCCGTATTGATGAGAATCCGGAATAAGGGAACACGATCTCTGCTTTGACAAGGCGTGCCAAAGAAACCGCTTCGCTAAGCGTCTTTGAGGTGGTATAGTAAAAAACGATTCAAACAAAGGCTTGGTAGCGGTGTGATGTCACGCCGCATAATACGTCAGCAGATTGAGCTATTGTATATTTTATTCTCTCTACGGTGGAATGTGGAAATTATTTTTGCGAGCGGACACTATCCTGGTGTTCATGATCTTCCTGGATTATTCAAGGGAGGAACCCGCCTTGCAATTTGAACATTATGCGCCGGACTTATCGTCATTGAAGACCTGGTTCGAGGGCTCTTGAGGAGTCTGGACTAGGGGTGTCTGGACAGCTGGACTATCATTATCCGCCGGACTCCAAGACTACGAAGATAGAAGATTGAAGACTCCGGCTCGTGTCCGGATGGTACTTTCCTTGGCGTGGAAGGCAAGCTTGGCGATACGGATATGTAGATCTCCTACCATTGTAACCGACTCTGTGTAACCCTAGCCTCCTCCGGTGTCTATATAAACCGGAGGGCTTTAGTCCGTAGGACAACATACATTACAACAATTATACCATAGGCTAGCTTGTAGGGTTTAGCCTCCTTGATCTCGTGGTAGATCTACTCTTGTACTACCCACATCATCAATATTAATCAAGCAGGACGTAGGGTTTTACCTCCATTGAGAGGGCCCGAACCTGGGTAAAAACATCGCGTCCCTCGTCTCCTGTTACCATCCGCCTAGACACACAGTTCGGGACCCCCTACCCGACATCCGCCGGTTTTGACACCGACAGCTAGACTTTCTTGTTATGATCATGAGAATAAAATAAGATAAAGAATAAAAAGAAATAAAGAGATCATATAATGACCTTATGGAGAGTGATGACTTCACTTATAAAGAGTAGGATGAATAAAATTTGTTGAGAGTTGAGAAACATAGTTTTGTCCATTGTTGCAATTAATAGGAAGTAATAAAGAAAGAGAGGTTTCACATATATATAATATATATACTATCTTGGACATCTTTTGTAACTGTGAGCACTCATTAAAATATGACAAGCTAAGAAATTGATGTTGGACAAGGAAGACAACATAATGACTTACGTTTGAAGGAAATATGCCCTAGAGGCAATAATAAAGTTGTTATTTATATTTCCTTATACATGATAAATGTTTATTATTCATGCTAGAATTGTATTAACCGGAAACATAGTACATGTGCAAATACATAGACAAAACAAAGTGTCCCTAGTATGCCTCTACTTGACTAGCTCGTTAATCAAAGATGGCTATGCTTCCTGACCATAAACATGTGTTGTCATTTGATGAACGTGATCACATCATTAGAGAATGATGTGATGGACAAGACCCATCTGTTAGCTTAGCATAATGATTGATAAGTTTTATTGCTAATGCTTTCTTCATGAGTTATACATGTTCCTTTGACTATGAGATTATGCAACTCGCAATACCGGAGGAACACCTTGTGTGGTATGAAACGTCACAACGTAATTGGGTGATTATAAAGATGCTCTACAGGTATCTCCGAAGGTGTTTGTTGGGTTTGCATAGATCGAGATTAGGATTTGTCACTCAGTGTATCAGAGAGGTATCTCTAGGCCCTCTCGGTAATGCTCATCACTATAAGCCTTGCAAGCAATGTGACTAATGAGTTAGTTGCGGGATGATACATAACGGAACGAGTAAAGATACTTGCGGATAACAAGATTGAACTAGGTATGAAGATACTGACAAACGAATCTCGGGCAAGTAAACATACCGATGACAAAGGGAACAACGCATGTTGTTGTGCAGTTTGACCGATAAAGATCTTCGTAGAATATTTAGGAGCTAATATGAGCATCCAGGTTTCGCTATTGGTTATTGATCGGAGATGTGTCTTGATCATGTCTACATAGTTCTCGAACCCGTAGGGTCCGCACGCTTAATGTTCGATGACGATTTGTATTATGGGTTATGTATTTTTGTGACCGAAGTTTGTTCGGAGTCCCGGATGAGATCACAGACATGACGAGGAGTCTCGAAATGGTTGAGAGGTAAAGATTGATATATTGGAAGGTGCTATTCAGACACCGAAAGGGTTCCAGAGTGTATCGGGTACAAACCGGAGTACCGGAAGGATTACCAGAACCCCCCAATGTAAGATACGGGCCATATGGGCCATGGGAGGCAGGCTAACCAGCCCCCAAGGGGCTGGTGTGCCCACCCCCCCCCCCCACCAAGTGAGGAGGCCGAATTGGACTAGGGAAAGGGGCGACATCCCCCTTTCCTTCTCCTACTCCCTCTCCTTCCCCCTTTCCACCTCCGTAAGAAGGAAAAAAGAGGGGGGGGGCGAATCCTACTAGGATTGGAGTCCTAGTAGGACTCCCCCCTCCCTTGGCGCGCCTCTGGTAGCCGGCCTCCTCCTCCCTCCTTTATATACAGGGGCAGGGGGCACCTCAAAGACACAACATTGTCTTAGCCGTGTGTGGTACCCCCCTCCACCGTTTATTCCTCCGATAGTATCATCGTAGTGCTTAGGCGAAGCCCTGCGCGGATCACATCATCAACACCGTCGTCACGCCATCTTGCTGACGAAACTCTCCCTCGACCCTCTACTGGATCAAGAGTTCGAGGGACGTCATCAAGATGAACGTGTGCTGAACTCGGAAGTGTCGTATGTCTGGTGCTAGATCGGTTGGATCATGAAGACGTTCAACTACATCAACCACGTTAACACAACGCTTCCGCTTTCGGTCTACGAGGGTACGTGGACACACTCTCCCCCTCTCGTTGCTATGCATCTCCTAGATAGATCTTGCGTGGTCGTAGGAATTTTTTTTGAAATCGCATGCTACGTTCCCCAAAAATGTGTTCCTATATCCGAATAGAAGTTATATTGTCATGGATCCTCCAACATGTTGAGCTTGCTTCTCACCCGTTGCTAGCCAAATCCTTTGAAGGAAGTAGAGATACTACTTGTGCATCCAAACATCCCTTAAACCCAATTTTTCCATGAGAGTCCACCATATCTACCTATGGATTGAGTAAGATCCTTCAAGTAACACTACTGCAGGATGCTACTTACGCGACACTATGATCAGAGATCCTCTGACGAAACTGTGTGCTATGCATTAATCGTAAATGGTGGTGTAAAAAACGTCAAAAAAAGGTGCAAAACGTTTGCGATGACGGATGCATCAAACACGGTTTATATTTTAGTTCTGTGTGATGCAGGGCATATGGTTCAGTACAATTAACTATTTGCGATGAGGAGCAACAAAAGAAATGGGCAGCCAAATGAAGGTGTGTGCGATATACATCATACGACTCACTAGGATGAACTGTTTGTGATTAGGCAACACAAAAGAAACGGTCAACCAGATCAAGGTGTGTGCGATATACGATATACGGTTCACTCAGATGAACTGTTTGCATTGAGACAAGAGAACATAAATGGTTCAATATAACAAGATGTGTGTGATACGCGGCGAACAACTCTGTAATCAGAAACGTGTGCGAAGACCGATAACAAGACAGATGATTGCTGCTAATAAGATGTGTGTGTGGTGCGATGGGATTGCATACAGAACAACAACATATATATACACACACATTTATAAGGACATGGTTGCATAACCAAATTAAGCATGCCCTTACATAGGTGGCTACTACAACCATGGCATTTGCACACACCAAAGTAAACTATTACATGCATAATTACATAGGTGGCTACTACACACATGACATTTCCACACACCAAAGTAAACTATATATTACATGCATGATTAACTAGCATAAAGGATCATCTGATCATCATCTACTTCTTGTGACGCTTGCTCTGCTTGTGGCTCGATCCGGGCTCGTCGATTTGGGTAACGAGGCACTTCCTCATGTCAATGATCCGCCCGTGCATCTCGTAGCATGTGTACACGCTCTTGGCAGCGAACCTGAGGTGAGGTTCATCTAGTCGCCGCATCCAGGCCCTGTGCCAGGATACGGGACTTGTTCTCGGGGCATCCTACTTCATCTTTTCATAGTAGGGGTTGATGATGGTCGAGGCGAGATCAACCAAGGAGTCCTTCTTCGTGCTGCTCCAGACCCTGTAGTGCTGACGGATTTCAACAAGGTTCTTGCAGGCCAAGCCCGTAACCCTAAGCGCTTTTACATTGTTGGTGGTTTCCACCATAACGAACTTGTAGTCTGTGCTGTTGACAAACCTGGCGAAACGAAAGCAAGGCTCTGTGTCCATGCAGCAGTGGTAGATGAGGACATGATGCTGCAAGCACAACTGGGCAATGGCAACCTTCTAATCTTTGCCGGGAAGACTGGCGGTGTACTGGAGGTCGATGCCGACCACCTTGTACTTGTCTCCAGCAAGCAACTGCTCAACGGAGTTGATGTAGTCATCCACCATGGCCGAGTCAATGGTGTACACCACCGAGAGATCCGTCTCCCTCGCATGGGTCTCCACTTGATGCTCGCCAAACTCCATTGCAGCGACGCTAGACATCCCTCTCTATGTGTCGTCATGGGTGTGCTTGTTGTGTTGTGGGGCGCGATCGAAAGGTTGAAGAGACTAAGGTTCTAATGGTCGTGGGAATTAAATGGGAAGCCAGACGGCCTGGAATATCGATCGGCATGCCCTGATGGCAGTTCTAATTCGCAGCGCGTAACTCCATCGTGCCGCATGTAACTGCATCGCATGGCAACGCACGCGGTGCAACCGCATGCATATGGGCCCCCCTGACGTGATCGTGCGCAGGCCCAACTGTTGGCAAAGCACGCACGGAGGGATGCGAGCAGAGTGCTCCGCGGTCGCCTCAACGGTGAGCAACCATATATATATGCATATAACAGTTGAACACGCAAGGAAAAGATGTCCACAAGTCGAGCGGGCCGACGGACGCGAGCAGCGTGCGCGCGCCGCCTAACGGCGAGCACAGCGTCTTGTGACACCTAACGGCGAGCAGAGCTTGCCGAGGGACGCGAGCAGAGGCCAGCACAGTGATACATGGCAAATAAGACGAACTGTGTGTTCCAATTCAAATTAGAGTTGTGTGTGCTATACGTGGCATACAGTTGATCCATCCTATTGCAGTTGTCCAGCTCGTCAATAGGCTCCTCCTCCTTTGCCTCTTGCTGAGCGCACTCGGCAGAGGAGAGGCCGCCGGAAGTAGTACAAAGACCCTCCGCAGGCACCGTATTGCAGTTGTCCAGCTCGTCGGTAGGCTCCTCCTCCTCTGCCTCTTACTGAGCGTGCTCGGCAGAGGAGAGGCTGCCGGAAGTAGTACAAAGCCCATCTATAGTAGTACTAGTATTTAGGGGCTATTTTGTTCAGTTCGTCTAACTATAGATGTGGTGGAATTGTACAACGTACTTAAAATTAGCTAGTATATAAAGAAGAACTAGCTATTTCAGTACGTGGTTGGCAAGAATTAGGGAAATATGTCGAGTTGAACTCTTTGTATAAATAATGACTGCTTAATCTATGAATAAAATCTATGCTTAGTTACTGAATTTTAGTTGCAAAAATTGGATACTACTAGTGATTTTTAGTTGCATATTTTGACAAATCGCAATGTTACAAGGTTGACAAATGCCAATGTTACTAGATCAACAAATTCAATCTTTCCAGTTTGACAAATGGCAACATACCCAATATGACAAATGAAAATCATACCAAATTGTTTGTAACTGGTTACACATGGGTCACCCAAAACAACCGTTTGCGTTGACTAGATGCATAAATCCTACTCTCACTTTGCATACGGGTGTCCTATCTAAAATGTTTGCGATCAAGAGCTACACAAATCCTGCTCGACACATTTTCCCTTGGCTTCCTGGGGAAGCTGTCGGTTTGCATACGGGTGTTCTAACTAAAACGTTTGCGATGAGTGTTTCATATTTAAAAACCATTGACTTTTTTTCAAAAGAAAATCGTTTGATAAGTCTGTACATTAAGAGAGAAAAATGCAAGTTCACTCAAACCATATATTTCATTCAGTCACACTGTGAATTTATATTCATATGATCGAGATACAGTATTAAACCCAAAAAACTATTTTCGTCGTTGGCGAAGGCGGCGTGCCGCACCGTCCTTGTCGTTGTCGTCCTCCGGGACGCCGTTGTTGAAGTCTTCAAGGTAGCACAAAATGTTCTTCACTTGTAAAACAAACATCATGTCGTCTCGCGATCGACGGGCGGGGGGCGGGAGGACGGCAGCTGGCGGCGCTGAGAGGTAGCTGTCGACGATGGTGTCCATGCCGCTGAGGGGGGGTGCGCGCACAGGCAAGGGCATGGCCGGTGCAGCGAAACGCATGGGGACCGGTGCCGCGATGGGTGGAGGGGCGCGCATGGGTGCTGGCACTGGCATTTACACAAGCTCGCGTAGGTCCGCAGAGACCTCGTTGACGCCCGCGGCTTCCAGCTCTGCGATAGT
Source organism: Aegilops speltoides (assembly GCA_021437245.1). Classification (NCBI taxonomy): domain Eukaryota; kingdom Viridiplantae; phylum Streptophyta; class Magnoliopsida; order Poales; family Poaceae; genus Aegilops; species Aegilops speltoides. The sequence continues at coordinate 410,068,199 of CM038142.1, forward strand.
GCTCGGCGACCAGCCCATCAATGCTATGGGCATGGTCCCTCGTGCGGGCACGGGGATGGGAGCTGGGACGGGAGTGGGGGCAGCAACCGCCGCGGCCAGCTCATTCTGGGGCATGTCCATGAGTCCCCATTCCTCCTTATATTCTATCTCCTAAGGCTCGGAGTCAACTTCACCAAACTTGAAGACTAGTGGCAGATGATCCTTCTATGCCATGGTGTTGGTGGAGGTCTGCAGGAGGGAGGGGAATAGGAGGGGAACAGTAAGGCCGCTCGTATTAAGCAGCAGCTCCGGCGCCATTAATGGATAGGAAAGCGGGCGTCCACGGAAGTCAAAGGGCTCGCTTCCCAGTTAGCCAGCACAGCATATAGCTCGCACGCTTCCTGGTGAGCCCGCACATTGGAGGACAGCTTGCACGCCTCTTAGTCAGCCTGCGCACTGGACTGCGCTTGCATGCCTCCCGTTCAGTCAAGCAGCTGTCCGCACGGCACATCCTATAGCCATTAAAACCAAGAAATGTGTCGTCGCGTGAATGGTTAACATAACGCACATGATTTGAATTATATAAAGATTTGCGATGTTAGAGTGGCAGCTATTTTTTTTTTCAAAATGCCTTTGTTGGCTATTATTGGAGTGCGCCTTCTCTCAAAATGGACACGGAAAATACCACAACATGTCGGGTGCCATTCCATGATAGCATCCCAAGTTTCATGAATTTCAGACGAGTTTTAGATTTGCTAGAATTTAAAAACAAAGTATCTCAATGTTTTGCCGGCAATCAACAAAGCCCAGGTGTTTGAAATTCACTCTCATTTCTTGCATGGGACCTAAGCATCCACCCAAGAATAAAGATTTGATTTTTCAACCAATTTATATGTACCGGAGCATGTGCATGTAGTTCAAATTTGAATTATGCACATAAAATGCCTAGAAAACCCAATTAATGTATAAAAATGTCCAAACGAACCCCAAAAAATTCCAAAATTTAACACAACACTCCTGTTGTTCTATGTTGACACTAGAAAATTTTTGAAAGCAATAAGAGGCAGCAGATTTCATTTCGTCCCCAAAGGTGGCACGTTCCCTACCGAAACCATTAGGTTTTGTAGCGACCAGACCTCAAACAGTCTGATCTCTGTGCATCAGTGTCATCCCTGGATCGGTAATGCTGACACGCACAGTACTAGAAGGATTTATAACAGAGTAGCAATCACACACTTATTACATCAAATGTCTCAAAGAGAACTTATTACAATAAATATGGCTTAAGGCCATCTAATAATGATAACAGCGGAAGGCTTGGAAGATAAACGAGTCCATCAACTCCAACGACATCACTAAGTATAAGACCACGACCTAAGGCACCTTACTGGTCGTCTGAAAAGTCTACAACATGAACGTTGCAGCCCGAAAACGGGTCAGCACATGGAATATACTGGCATGTAACACATAGAGAGTAATGAACAGAATAATGCTATCACTACATGCATATATGGATGGTGGAAAGCTCTATGGTTACAGTTTTGCATAAAGCCAAATTTTCCCTACTGCTAAGGAATAAATTTTATTTAACTATCATGGTGGTTGTTAAACATTGAGAATGTTACTCCAACTCAATCCCAATTAAGCATCATCATTAACCCAACAAAATTTAAATTAAGTAACATGATGAGATTCACATGATAATCGAGGTACTAGATACTCAAAACGTCCATAACCGGAGACACGGCTAACCATGATTAGTTTATACACTCTGCAGAGGTTTGCGCACTTTTCCCCGCAAGAGTCGATCTCCTCCGCTTGATTTCTTGCACTACATGGTGTTTTAGAAACGGATGACTGAGACACAGTCTTTTAGAAAGCATTAACTCTCTACTCTGGCTAAACAGTACCAACCTACATCCCCTACATCTGCTAGTCTACCTCTTCAAGAGCTCATGCAACATACTCAACTATGCTAGAGCCCATAGTAGCTTGCGGCTGCACACGGAAGTTTCTAGCATGAATAATCTCATGATCCCTTTGAGCCTGGGTGGCGATCCATAGGAGAATCACACGGTACCTCGGGATTTCCAAAATACAGGCAACACTGGGTTCCCCAGGTGCCTCAATCCACCCAGATGTGAATTTAAGTTGCCACCTTAAGTAAACCATTAATTAACAATCTCACATCTGTCATGGATACACTCACCCAATCTACGTCTACTAGCATAGCATAGCAACATAAGCAAATTTAGAAGTAACTCCCAAAGGTTTGATAATAAAACAGGTAATAGGTACTACCTCGTCTACTTCCCAAAACCCACATGTTAAATCAGATCCTAACCATGCAATTGTTAGAGGATTGATCTAATGCAATAAAACTGGGTAGTAAAGAGGTATGATCAAAGTGTTACTTGCCTTGCTGATGATTCGTGAAACCTAGAGATTCGAAGTAGCAAGCGGTGCACTCCGGGTACTCTATCGCAAACAAACAAGCATACAATAAGCACTCATATAATGCACTGGTAAAACTCAAATAAGAGATCTAACCAGAAAGTTCAACATAAGAACTCCGGTTTGCAAAAAGAATCAAATCAAACGAAGCAACGAAACTCAAATGGCAAAAGAAACAAGCTTCATTTACTATTCTGGACCTAAGTCAAATTTTACTGTAGCAAAAACTTGTTTGAGTTGGTTAAACGGAAAGAGGGTTTCGAAACGAAACTCTAGGAGCTTGAATCGCCTGATTCCGATAAATGAGCCAAAAGTTATACTAGAACGAAAATTGGATCAGAAATCGCGATCAGAAATAATCGCGGAAAATCCAAGAAAAAGGAAAACGGATGAACAGGCTAACGAATGAACGTTCGCCATCTGCAGATAAAAGACGAAAACCGTTTGTTAAAACGAACGAACGGACGGGCGTTTGCTAAATAACTAAACCAGGAAAAGAAAAAAAATTAAAACCGATCTATTATAAAAGCGGATCTAGGGTTTCGAAAAAACCAATCGGTTTTCTCGCGAAAAACGAGGCGGCGGCGGCTACCTCCGGCGAGGGCGGCGACGGTCGGCAATGGGTGGACGGCCAGGCGGACGGTGGCTGCGACGGACGGCGGCGGCTTGATCGATGGCGGCGGCAGCGATCGGTGGCGGCGATGGGCGGTGGCGGCGGCTCGGGGCTAGGGTTTCGGGCAGGGCGGTTGGAATAGGGGCGGCCTCCCGGCTCTTATAAAGGCCGTCCGGGCCAAGTTTCCTAGTCGTACACAGCCCGCTGGGTCGGTTCACGTTTTTTTTAATAATTACGCGCAGAAAAACAATTAAAAAAATACTAACGGACTCCAAAAATCCCGAAATAAATTTTCCCCGTCCTCTAAAATCAAGCCGGACAAGATGAACATTTATTTGGGGCCTAAATGCAATTTTGAAAAATGCGCATTTTTCCTAATTCAAATAAAATAGCGATAAAATTCCGAAATAAAATCTTACTTGATTTTAATATTAAATCCTCAATATTTCTTTATTTTGGGAAAGTCATTTTATTCCCTCTCTCTTATTTTTATTATTGAAATAATTGAAGATAAAATAATTAAAATCAAATGATCCTATTTTCAAAATTTGAGAAAACCCAAATATGAAAATAACGAAATCCCCAACTCTCTCCGTGGGTCCTTGAGTTGCGTAGAATTTCTTAGGATCGAGCCAAAATGCAATAAAATATAATATGCAATGATGATCTAATGTATAACGTTCCAAATTCAAAATTTGGGATGTTATAAACCTACCCCCCTTAAGATGAATCTCGCCCTCGAGATTCAGGATGGCTAGAAAATAGGTGAGGGTGGTCCTTCAGTAGATCTTCCTCTCGCTCCCAGGTGGCTTCATCTTCGGTATGGTGGCTCCACTGAACTTTGCAAAACTTGATAACCTTGCTGCGTGTGACTCGGCTGGCATATTCGAGAATCTTGACTGGTTTCTCCTCGTAGGTCAATTCACTATCCAACTGAATCGCTTCCAGCGGCACTGTATCCCTCAACGGTATATCAGCCATCTCTGTGTGGCACTTATTCAACTGGGAAACATGGAACACATCATGAACTCCTGACAATCCTTCCGGTAATTCCAACTTGTAAGCAACTTCTCCATACGCTCCAAAACTTTGTATGGTCCTACAAAACGTGGCGCTAACTTTCCCTTTACTCCAAAGTGCTTAACTCCTCGAAGTGGAGATACACGAAGATAAACTCTGTCTCCGACTTCGTAAACTATCTCCTTGCATTTAGAATCTGCATAGCTCTTCTGCCTGGACTGGGCTACCTTGAGCCTATCGTGAATCAACTTCACCTTCTCCTCAGACTCTTTAATTAAGTCTGGTCCAAACAACTGACGGTCTCCAACTTCATCCCACAACAATGGTGTCCTGCACCTCCTTCCATACGGAGCTTCGAAAGGGGCCATCTTCAAACTGGATTGATAACTATTGTTGTAAGAGAACTCCGCATATGGCAAATTCTCGTCTCAACTAGATCCATAATCTAGCGCACAACCTCTCAGCATGTCCTACAGAATCTGACTGACTCTCTCGGTCTGTCCATCTGTCTGCGGATGAAAGGCTGTACTAAACTCTAGCCTGGTACCCAAAGTTTCATGGAACTGATTCCAGAATTTTGAGGTAAACTGGGTTCCTCTATCTGACACAATGCTCCTCGGAACTCCATGCAGACATACGATCCTGTTCATGTATATCTTTGCCAACTTAGCACTGGTGTAAGTGGTCTTCACTGGGATGAAATGAGCTACCTTCATCAAACGATCGACTACAACCCATATTGAGTCATAGCCTGAATGAGTCCTAGGCAACCCTGTGATAAAATCTATGCCTAGTTTATCCCGCTTCCATTCGGGTATCAGCAATGGTTGTAGCAATCCTGTTGGCTTCTGATGCTCTGCCTTCACTCTCGACATACATCACATATTGCTACATACTCCGCAATATCCTTCTTCATTCCGGTCCACCAGAAAGTGTCCTTCAAATCCAGGTACATCTTGGTATTTCCTGGGTGAATCGAATACGGTGAATCATGGGCCTCCTGCAGAATCAACTTCCTGATCTCCGGGTCATTAGGCACATAAATGCGGTCCTCAAACCATAAGGTATCGTGCTCATCCTCACGAAAAACTTTAGCTTTGCCTTTGCTCAGCTTCTCCTTTATCTCGGCAATCTCCTTGTCAGTCTTTTGAGCTTCTCTGATTTTATCCTTCAGGATAGACTGAATCTCCAATGCTGCTACATAGCCTCTCGGAACTATCTCCAAACATAGCTCACGAAGATGCTCGGCTAACTCTTTTGCTAACCCTCCGGTCATGAGTGTGTTGACATGGCTCTTGCGGCTCAATGCATCGGCTACTACATTAGCCTTTCCGGGGTGAGCTCCAACCATCTCCTTTGCCTGAGATTCAACTCCTTCTGCGTGAAAATGTACTTCAAATTCTTGTGATCCGTGTACACCTCACAATGGTTTCCGATGAGAAAATGTCTCCATGTCTTCAATGCATGCACTACGGCTGCTAACTCCAAATCATGAGTAGCATAATTCAACTCATGGGGCTTAAGCTGTCATGAGGCATACGAAACAACTCTTCCTTCCTGCATAAGTACTGCTCCAAGTCCTCGACGAGAAGCGTTGCAATATACTTCATAATCCTTGCGCTGATCTGGCAGAACCAACATTGGTGATGTAACCAAATGTTTCTTCAACTCTTGAAAACTGGCCTCATAGTCCTCAGTCCATTTGAACTTGGTGTCCTTCTTCAACAACTCCGTCATGGGCTTTGCAATCTTCGAGAAATTCTCAATGAACCTCCGGTAGTATCCTGCGAGTCCAAGAAAACTCTGGATCTCTCCAACTGACGTGGGTGCTTCCCAGTTTGTCACAGTGACAACTTTGGTGGGGTCTACTGCTATTCCTTCTCAGAATAAAACATGTCCGAGAAATCCAACTTCCTTCAACCAAAACTCACATTTGCTGAACTTGGCATATAAGTGATGTTCTCTGAGCTTCTCAAGTACTAAACGCAAATGCTCCTTATGCTCCTCTTCATCCTTTGAGTAGACCAAAATATCATCAATGAACACCACAACAAACTTATCCAGAAACTCCATAAACACCTTGCTCATCATGTTCATGAAATAGGCATGTGCGTTGGTCAGACCAAATGACATAACGGTATACTCATATAGCCCATACCTGGTGGTAAAAGCCGTCTTAGGTATATCCTGCTCTCGAATCTTTAACTGATGGTATCCTGATCGTAGATCGATCTTGGAAAATACCTTAGCTCCTTGCAATTGGTCAAACAAGTCATTGATCATCGGCAGCGGGTACTTGTTCTTGATGGTCACTTCATTCAATCCTCGATAATCAACAACCATTCTCAACGATCCGTCCTTCTTCTCCACTAGAAGCACTAGCGATCCCCAAGGTGACGAACTTGGGCGAATATAACATTTATCTAGTAACTCCTTAATCTGCTACTTAATTTCCTCCAAATCTTTCGCGGGCATCCTGTACGGTCTCTTAGATATTGGCCCTGTGCCTGGCAAAAGCTCAATCAAAAACTCAATATCTCAGTCCGGTGGCATGCGTGGCAACTCCTCTAGAAATACGTCAGGGAAATCCTTCACCACTGGTACTTCCTCCTGTACAACTCCTGATAAGGAATTCACTTGAGTCCTCTTCGGCACATGTCGAGATACATACTTGATCCTTCTTCCTTCTGGCGTGGTAAGAAAAATCGACTTACTGGCACATTCAATTTTCCCTCCATACTTCGATAACCAATCCATGCCTAATATCACATCCAGTCCTTGCGATTCCAATACTATTAGGTCTGAGGGGAACACGTAGTTACCAATCCTTAATTGTAACCGATCACACCATAGACTAGCCATACACTCTGCTCCTGGCGAGGTTACTAACATGGGTGACATAAGGGCCTGGGCTGGCAGGTTATACTTATCCACAAATCCCTTCGATATGTATGAATGCGATGCACCAGTATCAAAAAGAACGAGTGCAGTAAATGACTTAACCAAAAACTTACCTATTACTGCATCTGGTTGGGCTTCAACCTCCTCCACGCTAACATGATTCACCTGTCCTTTGTTGAAAGGGTTGGGCTTCTTCCCAGAGCTTCCATTGCCATTTCCATTCTTCACTTCAGGACATTTAGTGGCATAATGTCGAGTCTTCTGGCATTTGTAACAGGTGATGTGGCTCAGATCCCTCTTGGCTTGTGTTGATGGGTTGTTGTTGTTGTTGTTCCCCTGATTCTGATTCTGGACTAGCATCTACATCAATGCATTCTGCTGCTGGATCAACTGGGTGAGCTCCGACGGGAAAGCAAATCCATTGTCACGTCTCGGAGGCATCTGAGGGTTTAGAAAAGATGAGAATATAGAATGGAATAAGGTCTAGAGAGAAAAACACTACCCATATGCACATGAGACAAACACAATCAATATCACTTCAATCAATTCAAACAAGGGCATACAACGGTCTAACTATCGTTACAAAAGTGCTCCGACTATGCTATATACATGAGGGAATACTACTACTGTTATGGTGGTCGACTAGAAAAATTGATCGGTCGAAGACTCCATGATATCTGCTCCAGCTTCATCAACAAAGTCATCATCGCTATCGTCTGGGTCCGAGTCGGTGTTGTCGATGATGATGTAGTTCTCCGGGCACGTGCAATCATCGTCTTCTCCTCCAATCGCGGGAAATGCCATAAATACTTTTAGCTTCTTCTTCAGATCTTCATTATTCTCCATGAGCGTTGCTATTTTCTCCTCATAACCATCGTGTGCAGACTTAAGTTCTTCCTCCAGCTCCGTAATCTTGGTCATAGCCTTCTTCAGATCAATCATGCCTGCGCACATCTGGTTCTCCTGGCATCGAATGTGCTGGATTAACTCCTGGATGAAAGCTGCAATTGATCTATCCTTCCTGGTGCTTATCATCTCCCATTGCTCATCTCGGCACCCACAAATCTGGTAGATAGTATCCTGAGATCCTTGTGGTCAACTTCTCCAATGCATCCCATGGTAATGTGGGTTGCCATGCTCTTTCCTAGACTCCAGGTTGGTGCATAAAGGAAAACTCTATGGGCTCAATGACGGGCATGAACGTCCTTCCTGGAACTTGAACTTGAATCATCCAACGCTCCTCTTCTGGTAAAGTGGCGAGGTAGGTCCCGGTGAAGCTTGGCACTCCGATGTTCAGGTATCTAGTGACTTCCTTCAAGTGGCGTCCAAAGGGTGTATCTTCATCCGGTTGCGTGAACTTGTTCCTTGCATCTGCCATCCTAAAAGAGTAGAAAAGATGAGGAGTCAGAAATGAGAAGAGAGAGTAGTGATCTAGGGCTTTAGCTTAGTGGTCGTGTCCTACAGTCAGCGTGTGCTCTGGTACCATCTTGTAGCGACCGAACCTCAAACAGTCTGATCTCTGTGCATCAGTGCCATCCCTGAATCGGTAATGCTGACATGCACAGTACTTGAAGGATTTATAATAGAGTAGCAATCACACACTTATTACATCGAATGTCTCAAAGAGAACTTATTAAAATAAATATGGCTTAAGGCCATCTAATAATGATAACAGCGGAAGGCCTGGAAGATAAGCGAATCCATCAACTCCAACGGCATCACTGAGTATAAGACCACGACCTAAGGCACCTTGCTCACTGTCTGAAAAGTCTGCAACATGAACCTTGCAGCCCGAAAATGGGTCAGCACATGGAATATGCTGGCATGTAACACATAGAGAGTAATGAACAGAATAATGCTATCACTACATGCACATATGGCTGGTGGAAAGCTCTATGGTTACAGTTTTGCATAAAGCCAATTTTTCCCTACTGCAAAGGAATAAATTTTATTTAACTATCATGGTATTTGTTAAACATTGAGAAGGTTACTCCAACTCAATCCCAATTAAGCATCATCATTAACCTAACTAAATTTAAATTAAGTAACATGATGAGATTCACATGATAATCCAGGTGCTAGATACTCAAAACGTCCATAACCGGGGACACGGCTAACCATGATTAGTTTATACACTCTGCTGAGGTTTGCGCACTTTTCCCAACAAGACTCGATCTCCTCCGCTTGATTTCTCGCACTACATGGTGTTTGAGAAACGGATGACCGAGACACAGTCTTTCAGAAAGCATTAACTCTCTACTCCGAGTAGACAGTACCAACCTACATCCCCTACATCTACTAGTCTACCTCTTCAAGAGCTCATGCAACATACTCAATTATGCTAGAGCCCATAGTAGCTTGCGGCTGCACACGGAAGTTTCTAGCATGAATAATCTCACGATCCCTTTGAGCCTGGGTGGCGGTCCATAGGAAAATCACACGGTACCCCGGGATTTCCAAAATACAGGCAACACTGGGTTCCCCAGGTGCCTCAATCCACCCAGATGTGAATTTAAGTTGCCACCTTAAGTAAACCATTAATTAACAATCTCACATCTGTCATGGATACACTCACCCAATCCATGTCTACTAGCATAGCATAGCAACATAAGCAAACATAGAAGTAACTCCCAAAGGTTTGATAATAAAACAGGTAATAGGTACTACCTCGTCTACTTCCCAAAACCCACATGTTAAATCAGATCCTAACCATGCAATTTTATGAGGATTGATCTAATGCAATAAAACTGGGTAGTAAAGAGGTATGATCAAAGTGTTACTTGCCTTGCTGATGATCCGTGAAACCTAGAGATTCGAAGTAGTAAGCGGCGCACTCCACGTACTCTATCGCAAACAAACAGGCATACAATAAGCACTCATCTAATGGACAGGTAAAACTCAAATAAGAGATCTAACCAGAAAGTTCAATTTAAGAACTCCGGTTTGCAAAAAGAATCAAATCAAACAAAGCAACGAAACTAGAACGGCGAAAGAAACAAGCTTTGTTTACTATTCTAGACCTAAGTCAAATTTTACAGTAGCAAAAACTTGTTTGAGTTGGTTAAAAGTAAAGAGGGTTTCGAGACGAAACTCTAGGCACTTGAATCGCATGATTCTGATAAACGAGCAAAAAATTATACTAGAACAAAAATTGGATCAGAAATCGCGATCAGAAATAATCGCGGAAAATCTGAGAAAAAAATGAACGAACAGGCTAACGAACGAACGTTCGCTGTCTGCGGCTAAAAGACGAAAACCGTTCGTTAAAACGAATGAACGAACGGGCGTTCGCTAAATAACTAAACCATGAAAAGAAAAAAAATAAAACCGATCTATTAAAAATGGATCAAGGGTTTCAAAAAAAACCAATCGATTTTCTCGCGAAAACCGAGGCGCGGAGGACTCCGGCGAGGGCGGCGGCGGTCGGCGGTGAGGCGGACGGTGGCAGGGCGGATGGTGGCAGCGGCGGCGCGATCGGTGGCGGTGGCGGACGGGCGCCACGCTGGTCGGCGAAGCAATGACGGCGGCGGCGACAGCTCGGGGCTAGGGTTTTGGGTGGGGTCGGCTGGGCTGGTGGCGGCCTCTCGGCCCCTTATAAAGGTCGTCCGGGCCAAGTGTCCTAGTCGGACACGGCCCGGTAGGTCGGTTCACGTTTTTTTAAATAATTACACGCAGAAAAACATATAAAAGAAATACTAAATGGACTCCAGAAATCCCGAAAATAAATTTCCCTCGTCCTCTAAATTAAGCCGGACAAGATGAACATTTATTTGGGGCCTAAATGCAATTTTGAACAACGCGTATTTTTCCTAATTCAATTAAAATAGTGATAAAAGTCCGAAATAAAATCTTACTTGATTTTAATATTAAATCCTCAATAATTCTATATTTTGGGAAAGTCATTTTATTCCCTCTCTCTTATTTTTATTATTGAAATAATTGAAGATAAAATAATAAAAATCAAATGATCCTATTTTAAAAATTTGGGAAAACCCAAATATGAAAATAACGAAATCCCCAACTCTCTCCGTGGGTCCTTGAGTTGCGTAGAATTTCTTAGGATCGAGCCAAAATGCAATAAAATATGATATGCAATGATGATCTAATATATAACATTCCAAATTGAAAATTTGGGATGTTAGAGGTTTGTTGTGAGAAGCTCTGGTTTGTGAGAAGCTTATACCAAAACCTGCCCCAAATGGGATAAAAAATTACCACGGCATGTTGATGTTGCTCCATGATAGCATGCCATGTTTCATGAATTTCGGACAACTTTTAGATTTACTAGAATTTAAAAACCAGGTATCTCAATGTTTGCGGCCGAGTGACGATGGTAGGGTGTTTGACATTCATTCCCTTTTCTAGCATGGGACCTAAGCGTGCAACCAAGGACACAAAATTGAATTTTCAACCAATTTCTATGCATTAGAGCATGTGCATGTAGCTCAAGTTTGAATTATGCATATAAATGCCTTGAAAACTCAATTAATGCATAAAAATGTCCAAACAAACCCCGAAAAATCCCCAAAATTGACACAACAATCCTGTTATTCTATGTTGAGACGAGAAAAAATTTGAAAGCAATAAGAGGGAATGGATATCGTTTCATCCCCAAAGGTGGGACGTTCCCTACTGAAATCACCAGGCTTGTTGTGAGAAGCTCTGGTTTGTGAGAAGCATATCCCCAAACCCGCACCAAATGGGACGAAAAATTTACCACGACATGTTGATGACGCTCCATGATAGCATGCCAAGTTTCATGAATTTCACACGAGTTATGGATTTAATAAAATTTCAAAACCAGGTATCTCAATGTTTGCGGCTGAGTGACAGTGGCAGGGTGTTTGACATTCATTCCCATTTCTTGCATGGGACCTAAGCATACAACCAAGGACACAAATTTGAGTTTTCAACCAATTTATATGCATTAGAGCATGTGCATGTAGTTCAAATTTGAATTATGCACATAAATGCATTGAAAACTCAATTAATGCATAAAAATGTCCAAACGAACCCCGAAAAATCCCAAAAATTGACACAACACTACTATTGTACTTTTTTGACACGAGAAATTTTTTGAAAGCAATAAGAGGCAATGGATATCATTTCGTCACCAAAGGTGGGACATTCCCTACCGAAATCATCAGGCTTGTTGTGAGAAGCTCTGGTTTGTGAGAAGCATATCCCCAAACCTGCCCCAAATGGGAAAAAATTACCATGGCATGTTGATGCCGCTCCATGATAGCATGCCAAGTTTCATGAATTTCAGATTTACTAGAATTTAAAAATCAGGTATCTCAATGTTTGCGACCGAGTGTCGGTGGCAGGGTGTTTGACATTCATTCCCATTTCTTGCGTGGGACCTAAGCATGCAACCAAGGACACATATTTGAATTTTCAAGTAATTTATATGCATTAGAGCATGTGCATGTAGTTCAAATTTGAATTATGCACATGAATGCATAGAAAACTCAGTTAATGTATAAAAATGTCCAAGCGAACCCCGAAAATTATCAAAAATTGACACAACACTCGTGTTGTTCTATGTTGACACGAGAAACATTTTGAACGTAAGAAGAGGCAACAGATACCGTTTCGCCCCCCAAGGTGGCACGTACCCTACTGAAACCATGAGGCTTGTTGTGAGAGAAGCTCTAGTTTGCGAGAAGCTTATACCCACACCTGCCCCAAATGGGACAATATTTTTACCATGGCATGTCACTGCCGTTCCATGATATCATGCCAAGTTTCATGATTCTGTGAGTTTTTGATTTACTAGAATTTTAAAACCATGTATCTCAATGTTAGCGGCCGAGCGACAGTGTCAAGGTGTTTGACATTCATTATCATTTCTTACATGTGACCTAAGCTTGCAACCAAGGACAAAGATTTGATTTTGCAACCCGTTTTTATGGACTGGAGCATGTGCATGCAGTTCAATTTTGAATTATGCACATAAGTGCCTAGAAAACTCAATTAACATATAAAAATGTCCAAACGATCCCCGAAAAAATCCAAAATTTAACAAGACACTCCTTTTATTCTATGTTGACACCAGGAAAAAAAATGAAAGCAAGAAGACGAATATCGTTTTGTCCACAAAGGTGACACATTTCCCTAACGGTACCATGAGGCTTGTTGTGAGAAGCTCTGGTTTGTGAGAAGCTTATACCATAACCTGCCCCAAATGGGACCATATTTTTTACCCCAGCGTGTTGATGCCATTCCATGATAGCATGCCAAGGTTCATGAATTTCAGACAGGTTTTGGATTTACTAGAATTACAAAAGAAAGTACCTCAACATTTGCCGGAGAGCCACGGTGCCGTGGTGTTCGAAATTCATCCCCATTTCTTGCAAGGGACATAAGCATAAACACATAGACACATATATGATTATACAACCCATGTTCGTGCACCGTAGCATGTGCATGTGCTTTAATTTTGAATTTTGCACCTGAAATGGCTAGAAAACCAATTTAATGTATAAAATTTCCAAACGAACCCTGAATAATTCCAAAAAGTTTACGACACACATATAGTTGTTCACTGCAGATAAAAGGTCTAGCAATTCAAACACCGTCCATTGTCGTTGTGACCCCATTATGTAATTCAAATCAAGATGAAGAAGTAGATCCCACACAGTTTATTATCACCAACCGTGTGATATGCAGTACCAAATGTCTTGGAGCATCATCAGTGTATAGTACGTCTATGGCTTATGCCAAAAGGTGCGTCGACTCTAGTCCATAGCCGGTGTGTCGAGCACACTAGCTCGCTCCCCAAATATCATTTCACTGTTCAATCGTCCCCGATGAAAGATGGGGACGTGGACCCGTGTCATGAGGGCAACTTCAGCGGCCCACTCCGGCGAGAGCGCGGCCGCAGCCGCCATTCACGTGCTAACAAGGTGCATGAGCGCAGCTAGAATCTACGACCAGGCGGCCAAGGCAGCCCAAACGGCCACTATTGCTTCTCAGGTGGCGGAAGCAACATCTGCCTCTGGGATAGCAACTGGCGAGAGCAGCACATCAGCTATCCGTTCTGCAGCAGCGGCCTTAGCCCTGATGGAGGCCGCCCACGACCATGTCGATGCCGCCCATATAAAGCTCGTCACGGTCACTGCACAAATCGAACGAAGCTTCTCCAACAACGGTCGGCAACCCACGGCCGAAGAGTTGGCAATCACCGAGAGCGTTCGAGGAACCGTCTGTTCGTCCGCCCCATACCTTGCAATGACAGAGCCCGTCCAAGCCCAGATCGCGGTCGCCCATGCCTAGCTCGTGGCGGCCTTTTCCAAAGAGATGGCAGACGCGGATTGCGAGATGCTTGCCGAGTATGGTGTGATGGATGCCATGGAGCCCCTTCCCCAGGAGACCGTCAGGCATGAGCTGGACATGGAGGAGGCGGAAGACATCAACGAGCACCAGCCGTAGTAGTACTCTTTGTTTTGTTTAATTAAGAGTGTCGGTCTTTAATTTGTTAGAGTAATGTTTAGGTCAGCTAGCTCTATTTCATTGCTGAACTTGCTCGATTAAGAAGGAGGGTGTGCTCTAGTCTCCTTTGTGTACCCAAATTATGCAATGACGTGGATGACCACTATAACCAGGGAAATTGGAAGCAAATTTTTTTACGTTCAAACTCATCACACACGGGTTAAGCTATCTGAATCATTTGTGATGTTCACATATCGTACACAGTTCTGAATAAGGGACCGTGTCTAATGACACTTTGCACGCCAGTTTTTTGCTGAACCAGTTCAAAATTTTGGGCTTCCGCAGAAATATCTACCTCCCCGTCCCCTTACCAAAAGCCATATTTCCCCTGTTTCCGCCTTCCTTTCCAAGTTGAAACCTTCACTCCTTGCTTGTAGCGCCGCCTCCTCGACGACGACCCTCCTTCACGCTGCTTGGCCTGGTCTATCCAGGAAGTTAATCCAGACCCGACCCCCATCCTCCTCCTCCTTCCACATCCCACATGCCCCGACCGCCGACAAGACACCTTCCACCCAAATCACTGACTCCTCCACCAAATAAGCGCCGCCCTAAGCCATGGTGCACGCAGTATAGCCAGGAGCTCAAGGAGAATTTGGTAGCGGAGGAGCAAATCAAGGTCGCACGCGCGGATGAGGTCGCGATGGCTACCATTCGTGCCGACCCCTAGATCTTGGAGGAGCACCTTGCCACTTGCTAGCTATGACGGTTAAGCATGCTCGGTTTACATATTGCATGTGCTGCTCCTGCCTTTCCTTAACAAATTCTATTGAATTGTGCTATCTAATTTTACCATGCAATTTGTAGCTTTAGTGTATATGTTCTATATGTCGTGCAGTGTGGTGCTCACTTATTAACTGTTTGGTTAATTAGTTGTCGTCTTTAGTTAACTGTTTGGTTCAATTCTGCAAATGTGATGTTAAATTCTTTAGGCTGCAATTTTGTATTGTCTTCCACATGCGAAATAAATCGAATTTATCTTTACAAAATACATGAGAAATGAATACAATTGCTATATTTCCAAGTTGTCAAGCATGCTTGGTTTGGTTATACATTGTGCAATGTGGTGCTCAATTAACATTTGGTTCATTTGTGTTGTGGTGTTTAGTTAATTGTTTGGTTCAATTCTGCAATGCGATGTTCAATAGTTGTGGGTGCATTCTGTTATTGTATACCATGTGAGAAATAAATCTAATTTGGATGTACTAAATACATGAGAAACAAATACAATTGCTATATTTCCAAGTTGTTAAGCATGCTTGGTTTGGTTAACTGTCGGATCTTCCGTTAGGAGTATGTTATATTGAGCAATGTGGTGTTCAATTAATGTTTGGTTCATTTGTTGTGGTGTTTAGTTAACAGATTGGTTCAATTCTGCAATGCGATGTCCAATTGTCGTGGGTAGAATTTTGTGTTATTGTGAATGTGAGGAATAAATCGAATTTGGCTGCACTTAATACATGAGAAACATATATATACAAGTGCTATATTTCCTAGTTCTTAATTATTCTTGGTTTGGATAAATGGGTTTTTCGTGTGGCTTGAATTAATTTGATGAATCTGCAATGTGCTTATTTTTTATCAACATATTTTACTGATACCATGCGAACCCTTACTTAACCTGATGACTAACTACCTTACATGTGTTGCAGGGAAACAACGGGAAGCACTGAGGTTTACAATCGACGTTAGCATGTGCATGGTCCGTTGTATAATAGCACATTATTGTGCAATTGTAGGAACATTCTAATGTTTAGGTTTTTAACAATTTGATCTTGCACATATAGGTCCTGTTGTCAGAGGTTTTGACCCACTGTTCGACCCTTTTTGCATATGGGGAAATGAGTGGTCCATGAATATCAATCAAGTCAAAATCTCAGAAAGATTGTTAGGATAAAGAAATTAGCGACAAAAACAACAAGATCTTTGTCTGCAAAATGAAGAAGACATCAGTTCACTACAAGATGGTACTGTTGGGGAACGTAGCAGAAATTCAAAATTTTCCTACGTGTCACCAAGATCTATCTATGGAGAAACCAGCAACGAGGGGAAGGAGAGTGCATCTACATACCCTTGTAGATCGCTAAGCGAAAGCGTTCAAGAGAACGGGGTTGAAGGAGTCGTACTCGTTGTGATCCAAATCACCGGAGATGCTAGTGCCGAACGGATGGCACCTCCGCGTTCAACACACGTACAGCCCGGTGACGTCTCCCATGCCTTGATCCAGCAAGGAGAGAGGGAGAGGTTGAGGAAGACTCCATCCAGCAGCAGCACAACAGCGTGGTGGTGGTGGAGGAGCGTGGCAATCCTGCAGGGCTTCGCCAAGCACCGCGGGAGAGGAGAAGGGAGAGAGGTAGGGCTGCGCCAGGGAGAGATCAAAACTCATGTGTTGGCAGCCCCTAGACCCTCAAGTATATATAGGGGGAGAGGGGGGCTGCGCCCCCACCTAGGGTTCCACCCCTAGCGGCGGCGGCCAGCCCAAACCCATCTAGGGTGGCAGCCAAGGGAGGGAGGAGTGCCTCCCAAGTCAAGTGGAGGCCCTCCCCCCTTAGGGTTTTCCCTCCCCATGCGCATGGGCCTTGGGGGGGCTGGTGCCCCTGGCCCATTAAGGCTAGGGCGCCCCTCTACAGCCCATGCTACTGTATTGGACGTGGTGGAATAGTTTCTGGACCTCCGGACCCCTCCGGAATCCTCCGGAACCTTCTGGAAGCTTCCCGGTACAATACCGAAAAAACCCGAACTTTTTCCGGAACCCGAACAACAACTTGCCATATATAAATCTTTACCTCCGGACCATTCCGGAACTCCTCGTGACATCCGGGATCTCATCCGGGACTCCGAACAACATTCGGTAACCACATACAAACTTCCTTTATAACCCTAGCGTCATCGAACCTTAAGTGTGTAGACCCTACGGGTTCGGGAGACATGTAGACATGACCGAGACGTTCTCCGGTCAATAACCAACAGCGGGATCTGGATACCCACGTTGGCTCCCACATGTTCCACGATGATCTCATCGGATGAACCACGATGTCAAGGACTCAATCGATCCTGTATACAATTCCCTTTGTCTAGTGGTATTATACTTGCCCGAGATTCGATCGTCGGTATGCCGATACCTTGTTCAATCTTGTTACCGGCAATTCTCTTTACTCGTTCTGTAACACATCATCCCGTGATCAACCCCTTGGTCACATTGTGCACATTATGATGATGTCCTACCGAGTGGGCCTAGAGATACCTCTCCGTTTACCGGAGTGACAAATCCTAGTCTCGATTCATGCCAACCCAACAGACACTTTCGGAGATACCTGTAGTGCACCTTTATAGCCACCCAGTTACGTTGTGACGTTTGGTATACCCAAAGCATTCCTACAGTATTCGGGAGTTGCACAATCTCATGGTCTAAGGAAAAGATACTTGACATTAGAAAAGCTTTAGCATACGAACTACGATCTTTGTGCTAGGCTTAGGATTGGGTCTTGTCCATCACATCATTCTCCTAATGATGTGATCCCGTTATCAATGACATCCAATGTCCATGGTCAAGAAACCATAACCATCTATTGATCAACGAGCTAGTCAACTAGAGGCTTACTAGGGACATGGTGTTGTCTATGTATCCACACATGTATCTGAGTTTCCTATCAATACAATTATAGCATGGATAATAAACGATTATCATGAACAAGGAAATATAATAATAACTAATTTATTATTGCCTCTAGGGCATATTTCCAACAGTCTCCCACTTGCACTAGAGTCAATAATCTAGTTCACATCGCCATGTGATTAACACTCACAGGTCACATCGCCATGTGACCAACATCCAAAGAGTTTACTAGTGTCATTAAACTAGTTCACATCATCATGTGATTAAGACTCAATGAGTTCTGGGGTTTGATCATGTTTTGCTTGTGAAAGAGGTTTTAGTCAACGGGTCTGCAACATTCAGATCCGTATGTACTTCGCAAATCTCTAGGTCATATTGTAAATGCTGCTTCCACACTCCACTTGGAGCTATTCCAAATGGTTGCTCCACTATACGTATCCGGTTTGCTACTCAGAGTCATTCAGATAGGTGTTAAAGCTTGCATTGACGTAACCCTTTACGCCGAACTCTTTATCACCTCCATAATCGAGAAACATGTCCTTATTTACTCCAAGGACAATTTTGACCGCTGTCCAATGATCCATTCCTGGATCATTCTTGTACCCCTTGACTGACTCATGGCAAGGCACACTTCCGGTGCGGTACACAGCAAAGCATACTATAGAGCCTACGTCTGAAACATAGGGGACGACCTTCGTCCTTTCTCTCTTTTCTGCCATGGTCGAGCTTTAAGTCTTGACTTCATACCTTACATCTCAGGCGAGAAATCCTTCTTTGACTGATCCATCTTGAACACCTTCAAGATCATGTCAAGGTATGTGCTCATTTGAAAGTACCATTTAGCGTTTTTTATCTATCCTCATAGATCTTGATGCTCAATGTTCAAGTAGCTTAATCCAGGTTTTCCATTGAAAAACACTTTTCAAATAACCCTATATGCTTTCCAGAAATTCTACATCATTTCTGATCAACAATATGTCAACAACATATACTCATCAGAAATTCTATAGTGCTCCCACTCACTTCTTTGGAAATACAAGTTTCTCATAAATTTGTATAAACCCAAAATCTTTGATCATCTTATCAAAGTACATATTCCAACTCCGAGATGCTTACTCCAGTCCTTAGAAGGATCGCTGGAGCTAGCATACTTTTTAGCATCCTTAGGATCGACAAAACCTTTCTGATTGTATCACATACAACCTTTCCATACGAAAACTGGTAAGGAAACTCGTTTTGACATCCATCTGCCAGATTTCATAAATGCAGCTAATGCTAACATGATTCCGAAGGACTTAAGCATCGCTACGGATGAGAAAATCTCATCGTAGTCAACTCCTTGAACTTGTGAAAAAACTCTTTGACACAAGTCGAGCTTCATAGACGATGACATTACTGTCCACGTCCGTCTTCTTCTTAAAGATCCATTTATCTCAATGGCTTGCCGATCATCGGGCAAGCCCACCAAAGTTCATGCATGGATCCTATCTCAGATTTCATGGCTTCTAACCATTTGTCGAAATTTGGGCCCACCATCGCTTCTCCATAGCTCGTAGGTTCATTGTTGTCTAATGACCTTCAAGACAGGATTACTGTACCACTCTAAAGTAGTACGCATCCTTGTCACCCTACGAGGTACGGTAGTGACTTGATCCAAAAACTTCATGATCACTATCATAAGCTTCTGCTTCAATTGGTGTAGGAGTCACAGGAACAACTTCCTGTGCCCTGCTACATACTTGTTGAAGTGACGGTTCAGTAACCTCATCAAGTCTCCACCATCCTCCCACTCAATTTTCGAGACAAACCTTTCCTCGAGAAAGGACCCGATTCAAGAAACAATCCCTACTTCTTTCGGATCTGAATTAGGAGGTATACCCAACTGTTTTGGGTGTCCTACGAAGATGCATTTTATCCGCTTTGGGTTCGAGCTTATCAACCTGAAACTTTTTCACATAAGCGTCGCAGCCCCAAACTTTTAAGAAATGACAGCTTAGGTTTCTCTAAACCACAGTTCATACGGTGTCATCCCAACGGAATTACGTGGTGCCCTATTAAAGTGAGTGCGGTTGTCTCTAATGCCTAACCCATGAACGATAGTGGTAATTCGATAAGAGACATCATGGTATGCACCATATCCAATAGGGTGCAACTATGATGTTCGGACACACCATCAAACTATGTTGTTCCAGGCGGTATTAATTGTGAAACAATTTCCACAATGTCTTAATTGCGTGCCAAAGCTCGTAACTCAGATACTCATCTTTATGATCATATCAAAGACATTTTATCCTCTTGTCACGATGATCTTGAACTTCACTCTGAAATTACTTGAACCATTCAATAATTCAGACTTGTGTTTCATCAAGTAAATATACTCAACATCTACTCGAATCATCTGTGAAGTAAGAACATAACGATATTCATCAGATGCCTCAAAGACTCATTGGACTGCACACATCAAAATGTGTTACTTCCAACAAGTTGCTATCTTGTTCCATCTTACTGAAACCGAGGCTTTTCAGTCATCTTGCCCATGTGGTAAGATTTGCATATCTCAAGTGATTCAAAAATCAAGTGAGTCCGAATGGTCCATTTGCATGGAGTTTCTTCATGCATATACACCAATAGACATGGTTCGCATGTCTCAAACTTTTCAAAAACGAGTGAGTCCAAAGGTCCATCAACATGGAGCTTCTTCATGCGTTTTATACCAATATGACCTACATGGCAGTGCCACAAGTAAGTGGTAATATCATTACTATCTTATACCTTTTGGCATCAAAATGTGTATCACTACAATCGAGATTCAATAAACCATCCCTTTAGGTGCAAGACCATTGAAGGTATTATTCAAATAAATAGAGTAACCATTATTCTCTTTAAATGAATAACCGTATTGCGATAGACATAATCTAATCATGTCTATGCTCAACGCAAACACCAAATGACAATTATTCAGGTTTAATACTAATCTTGATGGTAGAGGGAGCGTGTGATGTTTGATCACATCAAACTTGGAAACACTTCCAACACATATCGTCAGCTCATCTTTAGCTAGTCTCTGTTTATTCCGTAGCTCTTTTATTTCGAGTTATTAACACTTAGCAACCGAACCGTTATCTAATACCCTGGTGCTACTAGGAGTACTAGTAAAGTACACATTAACATAATGTATATCCAATATACTTCTATCGACCTTGCCAGCCTTCTCATCTACCAAGTATCTAGGGTAATTCCGCCTAGTGACTATTCCCTTATCACGAAGCACTTAGTCTTGGGTTTGGGTTCAACCTTGGGTTTCTTCTTTCGAGCAGCAGCTGATTTGTCTGTTTCATGAAGTATCCTTCTTGCCCTTGCCCTTCTTGAAACTAGTGGTTTCACCAACCATCAACAATTGATGCTTCTTCTTGATTTCTACTTTCGCGGTGTCAAACATCGTGAATACCTCAAGGATCATCATATCTATCCTCGATATGTTATAGTTCATCACGAAGCTCTAGCAGCTTGGTGGCAATGACTTTGGAGAAACATCACTATCTCATTTGGAAGATCAACTCCCACTCGATTCAAGTGATTGTTGCACTCAGACAATCTGAGCAAAAGCTCAACGATTGAGCTTTTCTCCTTAGTTTGCAGGCTAAGAAAATTGTCGGAGGTCTTATACCTCTTGACGTGGGCACGAGCCCGAAATCCCAATTTCAGCCCTCGAAAACTTC
Source organism: Aegilops speltoides (assembly GCA_021437245.1). Classification (NCBI taxonomy): domain Eukaryota; kingdom Viridiplantae; phylum Streptophyta; class Magnoliopsida; order Poales; family Poaceae; genus Aegilops; species Aegilops speltoides. The sequence goes on from CM038142.1 coordinate 410,089,992, forward strand.
TCATATGTTCCGCGACGTTCAAAACGTCTTTGGTGCCTCAACTCTAAACCGCTTAAGCGAACTATCACGTAGTTATCAAAACGTGTATGTCCGATGTTCGCAACATCCACAAACGATGTTTGGGGTTCAAAGACATCGAGGTGCATTAAGGACATAAGCTTTCTCTTGTTCGCATAATCGCCATCGTCAACTTTCAACTATATTTTCTCTAGGAACATATCTAAACAGTGGAACTAAAGCGCGAGCCATTTACATAATTTGCAAAGATCTTTTGACTATGTTCGGGATAATTAAGTTCATCTTATGAACTCCCACTCAGATAGACATCCTCTAGTCATCTAAGTGATTACATGATCCGAGTCAACTAGGCCGTGTCCGATCATCACGTGAGATGACTAGTCATCATCGGTGAACATCTTCATGTTGATCGATCCTCCATACGACTCATGCTCGACCTTTCGGTCTCGTGTTCCGAGGCCATGTCTGTACATGCTAGGCTCGTCAAGTTAACCCTAAGTGTTTTGCATGTGTAAAACTGTCTTACACCGTTGTATGTGAACGTAAGGATCTATCACAGCGGATCATCACGTGGTGCTTCAAAGCATTTAACTTTAGCAACGGTGCACGCTTAGGGAGAACACTTCTTGAAATTGTTGTAAGGGATCATCTTATTTACTACCGTTGTTCTAAGTAAACAAGATGCATAAACATAATAAACATCACATGCAATTATATAGTAGTGACATGATATGGCCAATACCATAACTCCATTGATCTCCATCTTCGGGGCTCCATGATCATCATCGTCACCGGCATGACACCATGATCTCCATCATCATGATCTCCATCATCGTGTCTTCATGAAGTTGTCTCGCCAACTATTACTTCTACTACTATGGCTACCGGTTAGCAATAAAGTAAAGTAATTACATGGTGTTGTTCAATGACACGCAGGTCATACAATAAATTAAGACAACTCCTATGGCTCCTGCCGGTTGTCATACTCATCGACATGCAAGTCGTGAGTCCTATTACAAGAACATGATCAATCTCATACATCACATATCATTCATCACATTCTTCTTGGCCATATCACATCACATAGCATACCCTGCAAAAACAAGTTAGACGTCCTCTAATTGTTCTTTGCATGTTTTACGTGGCTACTATGGGTTTCTAGCAAGAACGTTTCTTACCTATGCAAAACCACAACGTGATATGTCAATTGCTATTTACCCTTCATAAGGACCCTTTTCATCGAATACGTTCCGACTAAAGTGGAGAGGCGGCACCGCTAGCCACCTTATGCACCAAGTGCATGTCAATCGGTGGAACTGTCTCACGTAAGTGTACGTGTAAGGTCGGTCCGGCCGCTTCATCCCACAATACCGTCGAAACAAGATTGGACTAGTAACGGTAAGCATATTGAACAAAATCAACGCCCACAACTACTTTGTGTTCTACTCGTGCAAAGAATCTATGCAATAGACCTAGCTCATGATGCCACTGTTCGGGAACGTAGCAGAAATTCAAAATTTTCCTACGTGTCACCAAGATCTATCTATGGAGAAACCAGCAACGAGGGGAAGGAGAGTGCATCTACATACCCTTGTAGATCTCTAAGCGGAAGCGTTCAAGAGAACGGGGTTGAAGGATTCGTACTCGTCGTGATCCAAATCACCGGAGATCCTAGTGCCGAACGGACGGCACCTCCGCGTTCAACACACGTACAGCCCGGTGACGTCTCCCATGCCTTGATCCAGCAAGGAGAGAGGGAGAGGTTGAGAAAGTCTCCATCCAGCAGTAGCACAACGGCGTGGTGGTGGTGGAGGAGCGTGGCAATCCTGCAGGGCTTCGCCAAGCACCGCGGGAGAGGAGAAGGGAGAGAGGTAGGGCTGCGCCAGGGAGAGATCAAAACTCATGTGTTGGCCGCCCCTAGACCCTCAAGTATATATAGGGGGAGAGGGGGGGCTGTGCCCCCACCTAGGAATCCACCCCTAGGGGCGGCGGCCAGCCCAAACCCATCTAGGGTGGCGGCCAAGGGAGGGAGGAGTGCCTCCCAAGTCAAGTGGAGGCCCTCCCCCCTTAGGGTTTTCCCTCCCCATCTGCATGGGCCTTGGGGGGCTGGTGCCCCTGGCCCATTAAGGCTAGGGCACCCCCCTACAACCCATGCTACTGTATTGGATGTGGTGGAACAATTTCCAGACCTCCGGACACCTTCGGAATCCTCCGGAACCTTCTGGAAGCTTCCCGGTACAATACCGAAAAAACCCGAACTTTTTCCGGAATCCGAACAACAACTTTCCATATATAAATCTTTACCTCCGGACCATTCCGAACTCCTTGTGACGTCCGGGATCTCATCCGGATTCCAACAACATTCGGTAACCACATACAAACTTCCTTCATAACCCTAGCATCATCGAACCTTAAGTGTGTAGACCCTACGGGTTCGGGAGACATGTAGACATGACCGAGACGTTCTCCGGTCAATAACCAACAGCGGGATCTGGATACCCATGTTGGCTCCCACATGTTCCACGATGATCTCATCAGATGAACCACGATGTCAAGGACTCAATCGATCCCGCATACAATTCCCTTTGTCTAGCGGTATTATACTTGCCCGAGATTCGATCGTCGGTATGCCGATACCTTGTTCAATCTCGTTACCGGCAATTCTCTTTACTTGTTCCGTAACACATCATCCCGTGATCAACCCCTTGGTCACATTGTGCACATTATGATGATGTCCTACCGAGTGGGCCCAGAGATACCTCTCCGTTTACGGAGTGACAAATCCCGCCTCGATTCATGCCAACCCAACAGACACTTTCGGAGATACCAGTAGTGCACCTTTATAGCCACCCGCCACGTTGTGACGTTTGGTACACCCAAAGCATTCCTACGGTATCCGGAGTTGCACAATCTCATGGTCTAAGGAAAAGATACTTGACATTAGAAAAGCTTTAGCATACGAACTACGATCTTTGTGCTAGGCTTAGGATTGGGTCTTGTCCATCACATCATTCTCCTAATGATGTGATCCCGTTATCAATGACATCCAATGTCCATGGTCAGGAAATCATAACAATCTATTGATCAACGAGCTAGTCAACTAGAGGCTTACTAGGGACATGGTGTTGTCTATGTATCCACGCATGTATCTGAGTTTCCTATCAATACAATTATAGCATGGATAATAAACGATTATCATGAACAAGGAATATAATAATAACTAATTTATTATTGCCTCTAGGGCATATTTCCAACAGGTACTAACTATTATACCTTGACGTTTTTATTCCTTTTCCCCATTTACAATATAGAGAAGATATTTATGCACATCCTTGTTTTCAGGCCTTTCCAAAGCAATTCACTAATGATTACCTCTCAAACCACCTCCATGGTCAGGAGGCGAGGAAGATTTTCATAAAACACCCATGGTTCAATATTGAAGTGTTCCTAAGAGGACAAAGGATGGACAGTCAATCGTCCACAAGCACTGGCCTAAAGTTGCAAAGACCTTCAACATGAATGAAGGCTCAATATTCGCCTTCTGCTTCAGCAATTTCCTAGATGAGATGCATCTGTCTACGTGCCGTCTGTGATGCTAATTTTGAAAGGTTCTAGATGTTGCATGTGAAACTTGGTGCAGGTGCAGTTCTGTAATGGGGTAGCTGAGTGCTGAAGCTATATCATGTTGTACTCTGATGCATTTCAATTATGAAATCCTGCTTCCTTAATATGGAAATGAAATATATTATGTGCTTACACTACTAGGGAAAACCCTAGCAGTAGCGCGTGTTTTGTACCTACTAGTAGCGCGGGTAGCCGCGCTACTAATAAGGCGCCATAGACTAATGCTTAGCGAGAACGCTGCAATCACGCCGCCATCGCTAGTATAAATAGCTGCAGCGCTTGTTTATTACAGCGCCATCGCTAAGTTATCTACTTGCAGCGTGTTTCCCACCCATCGCTACTAGTATTTTTTATAAATTTTTATTTTTAGTGTATTTATGCGCCATCATACAAATATTGGTACAATACCAGCTGTTATGAGGTTTACATCATTATGTCCATAACAGTGTATTAAATGAAGGTGGATTAGGTTCAAGTGGAGGCAATATGTGGTGCATGTCAAAGTATACTACTAATCCAAACTTGATCTACTTTGGATTAGTAGTACTTTCGATGTGCACCACATGTTGCCTCCACTTGAATCTAATCCGCCAAAGACAAGATATTTAATCATCATCATGGTCATTACCGTCAACATTATTTATTTAATCACCACTAACACTAGCTAATAATAAACATCATAGTCATTACCATGAACACTAGCTATTTTATCATCATAGTAATAGTGTAGCACATCATCATCCTGAAACTCATTTCTAGCCAGCTACTCACTCCTGCTACTCACTCCTGCTGCTCTCTCTTAGGTAACAGAACATAAAACATGTATAGCTCTCCTCCTTGATCAAGTTGAAGCATGCAGATGAACCTGTCTCCTAATCGTGGAAGGCGTCTCTGGTTGCTGCTCCCTAGTACTTCTCTGCGCTCCCCCAACACATATTTGGTCCAGTCTTGCACTATTAAGCATCTGTCACTAATCTTGAATGCACTAAAGTAAGCTGTAGGATATCTTGGCCGTAAGTTGATAATACTCATGACACCTTTAGTCTCGATCCCATAAGGCACAACATTCATCGAGTCCTGTTGAAGAACATCGTATGGTAACATACTTAGCAATGAAGTTTAGCTTCAAAAATAATGTATGGAAAAGATGCAATGAGGATAAAAAGTAAAAATCTTACCATCCTTCCTAAATGGATGTGACCGTAGTTCATTACGAACACTATGGGTCGCACATTTTCAATACTAAGATTTCTAAATGCACGAAGAAAATTTGTCTTGACAAGATCAAGATCCTCAAGCCATGAAACATAATGACCGAGCTCCTCGCAGCTTGAGTTCAGCCCCGTGACAAGATATGGTCCTGTCTACCAAGCGCTGGACATGTTTGCTTGCACGGAAATAAGTGACAATACAAATTAGTTGTCAATTATTTTGAATAAACAATATCAAAGACATAAATATGGTTGAGAAACTTACATAATGGTATAATCGAGGCATTTGCACATTGACCCAGATGTTGGTATTACCTTCAATATCATCTTAGGACGAATATCAAAGGTGATAACCATATCGGGCTCAAATGCATAAGTCTTTCATAGTGCTCACCATGTTTTGCATCCAAAATAGGTGTAGTCGTCTGAATTGTATAACTTCGCATGGAAAATATAACCATGCTCGGTCTTCAAGTAAACTTTCTTTTCCTCCATACTATGACTGAAACCTATCTTATCCAATACAAAAACTCTTGCATGGCAGGGGATACGCTAGTAGAATAGTACAAAAATATAAGTTGAAGCAAATGAAAGCAGATGTCATGCTTAATTACGAAAAAAGACTTGTCGTTGTGACTTCATCAGATCCACTTCAAGTTCTCGTCCAGCTTGATGTCAAGCGCCTATCATCATCTAGGAAGATTCCGTCACACAGTCAGCTTCGTCTTTGCAGATTTGCAAATACCGAAATCCTTCTCGTCGTCGACATTTCCTATGTTCATAGTTAAAACATTAATTGAAAATCGATCAAGACAACTACCAAGATATCGAACACACAAATCCGGGGCACTCGATATTTCCTACATATATATTCTAGCACAAGTCATGCCAAAATTCACGGAAAAATCCGCATGACCTTTGCTAAAATAGGACATATCGAAGCGCCTGAAATTTGCCGGAACGGAAATGAATCAACACTCCGCAAAACATAGGCCACTCGGAGGTGTAACTCGCAAACATGACCGCCACTTGGATATTGAGAAACACAAGATATACATTTCAAAATATCTTATAGGACTCAAATTAGCATGCATTCAATAAGCAAAAGTAGATCATCTCATGCATTTCAAAATATTGTCACTAATACATCACGAATAGTGTCATACATATAACATCACTAATACAACTAAAACTCTAGCACACGATCGGTATCGGCGCAGGCGGTGGACACCCACAGAGAAGGCACCATCACGGGATCATAGCTCCGGTGAGATCCCCAGAGAACCTGCCAGTATTCGAGAACGGCCGTGCTCCAACGCAAACAAGTAGCGACGGACGGCGCGTCCTCCTCATCGACACGGTGACGCACCACCTCCGCGGAGTCCTCGAGCCTCGGATCGCCATCGCCCACGCGACCGCCACCAAACAAGGTTCGGTGAACGACAGCTGGCTCCTCACCAACCTGCGCCCCCGGTAGGTAGCACCTCCAGACCACCCGGCGGAGCCTGGTCCCAACATGGCCGATCTGGTCAAGCAGGTGTCGTCCTCCGCCGACTCGACGACGAGGATGCGGGATAGGCATCGTCCACGTCGAGGCGGGAAAAATTGCTTTTAACTAAAAAATAGAAACAAGTTCTTACTAACTAGTTCTATTAATTCAACTAGTTCTTACTAAAAATAATACTATAAATAAAAATATTCTAGTACCTAATTAGTACCTAATTCTTACTAACTAATTAGTACCTAGGAACTACTGCCCTAATTACCATCTAAGTAATTAACTAACTAGCACTAAAAATAGCCTAGGGTTCATACTAACTAGCACTAAATACCTAGGGTTCATACTAAGCAGAGAAGAGGGATCGGATGGGGAGAGAGGGATCGGAAGGGGAGAGTGCTTACAGAGGGCGGGGAGAGAGATGGGGTCGGGGGAGACGGCGGCACCGAGGCGCGGCGAGGCGGCCGGTAGGGGGAGACGGCGGCGCAGGCGGCCGGGTCGGGAGACGGCGGCGCAGGCGGGTCGGGGAGACGGCGGCGAGGCGGGGTCGGGGGAGACGGCGGCACCGAGGTGCGGCGAGGCGGGGTCGTGGGAGACGGCGGCGAGGCGGGGTCGGGGGAGACGGCGGTGGCGAGGAGGGGTCGGGAATTGGGGGAGGAAGCAGAGGAGAGGGAATCTCAGGCCGGGCGGGGGGTAAGGTGAAGTAGCTTTAACTGTAGCGTGGGAAGCAAAAACGCGCTGCTGCTAAATACCATAGTAGTAGCGCTGTCCGCAGAAGGGTGCTACTACTATACCTACCACGCCGGGAACGGTGTGGCAATTGTAGTAGTAGCGCTTTCTGCGAGGACAGCGCTCATCGCTAATCAGAATCAGAAGCGGTTCTCGCTTAACGCGCTATCAGAAGTAGCGAGAGCGCCTCATTTTGACAAGCGCTACTGGTAACATTCTGTGTATAAGGTTTTCCCTAGTAGTGTTAATATGAATGTCAATTAGATTAATAAATGATCATTAATAATAGGGCAATTATCCTGCTAATGGTGAATTAGCCTGCTAATTGGGTTTTGCTATTGCAAACGGTTATTGAGAAAATACCATGGGCGATGGCCTCAGGAAACGCACACAGTTTCTAGGAATAAACCGTGTTGGATCAATGAACAATCACACACGACATTCTATTGAAAATTATTTGTGTTAGGCCACCTTGCGCAAACGTTTACCACATAAAAATTTTGTGTGATGGACAACCTTTGCCACACAGTTTCTTCTACGCACCATGTGTGATGCATTCAATAACACAGACGATAAAATTGTTAATATCATGTGCGATGGCAACGCTATCACAAGCGATTTAATGGGAAAAATTGTGTGTGATGTACCTGTGAACGGAAACATTTGCCTTGGAGCGACTGTGTGGGATGTATATACGAATGGAAACGTTTAGCGGAGACTGACTTTGTGGAATGTACTTACGACCAAAAATGATTTCACCTGTATAGTTGTATTTTTTAGCACTACTCTACATATAACTGTATTGGCTCGCTCACCGTTCGCACATGACCTCATTTTGCCGAGCGTGTGTGCCAGGAGGGAATATCCCCGATCGTTTCGGGGTCGTGTGGGAAGGACCCCCCTATCACAGTCACTCACTAGGTGACAGTTCAGAACGCCATCATGGAAAGTGGTTAAAAATCGTTTGTATAGCACCTCGCTATACCAGTGTAAGTTGTCATCGGTGCAAGCAATAAAAATTAATCTCCAAATATGTATGATCTATTAGTGCAAAGAAAATAAACTTTATACGAACTTGGGATATGGAAGAAATAAAAGTGAAGGACTGCATAATAAAGTTCTTTATCACAAGTGGCAATATAAAGTCACGTTCTTTTGCACTAAGATTTTGTGCATCCAACCATAAAAGCGCATGACAACCTCTGCTTTCCTCTACGAAGGGGCTATCTTTTACTTTTATCTTCGACCCTTATACAAGAGTCATGGTGATCTTCACCTTTCCTTTTTACACTTTTTCTTTTTGGCAAGCGCTATGTGTTGGAGAAAGATCCATATAGATGTAGGTTATCATAAAGTATTATTACTGATATTACCCTTGAGGTAAAAGGATGGGAGGCAAAACTATAAGACTCTATCTTTGTTTGTGTCCGACTGAGGCTTTGAACCCATAAGTATCGCGTGTGTGTTAGAAATTGTGAAAGACTAAATGATAGTTGAGTATGTGGACATCCTGAAATGCTCTTGTATTGACTTTTTTTCGATGTTATGATAAATTGCAATTCCTTCAATGACTGAGATCAGTGTTTGTTAGTTTTCAATGAAGTTTTTGATTCATACTTTACCTTGTGAATGAATTTTTACTTTAGCATAAGAAATTATATGATAATATATGTTGTTATGCTAAAAGATGATCATGATGCCCTAATGTTCGTATTTTATTTTATCGACACCTCTATCTCGAAACATGTGGACATATTTTTCAATTTCGGCTTTCGTTCGAGGACAAGCAAGGTCTAAGCTTGGGGAGTTGATACATCCATTTTGCATCATGCTTTTATATTGATATTTATTGCATTATGTGTCGTTGTTACAAATTATAGCACAATACTTATGCTTTTTCTCTCTTTACAAGGTTTACATGAAGAGGAAGAATGCCGCCAGCTGGAATTCTATACTAGAAAAGGAGTAAATCTAAGAGACCTATTCTGCAAAACTCCAAAAGTCCTGAAACTTTAAGGAGAACTAGTTTGGAATTAATAAAAAATATTGGGCGAAGAATGTACCAGAGGGGCCCCAACAGGAAACCACAAGGGTGGGGGCGCGCACTACCCCCCTGGGCGTGCCCCTGCCTTGTGGGCCCCCTAGCAGGCCTCTGGTGCACATCTTCTGCTATATGGTGTGTTTTGACCTGGAAAAATCATAAGGAAGCTTTTGGGACGAAGCACCGCCGTCTCGAGGCGGAACCTGGGCAGAAGCAATCTAGGGCTCCGACGGAGCTATTCTGCCGGTGAAACTTCCCTCCCAGAGGGGGAAATCGAAGCCATCGTCATCACCAACGATCCTCTCATCGAGAGGGGGTCAATCTCCATCAACATCTTCACCAGCACCATCTCCTCTCAAACCCTAGTTCATCTCTTGTATCCGATCTTTGTCTCAAAACCTCAGATTGGTACCTGTGGGTTGTTAGTAGTGTTGATTACTCCTTGTAGTTGATGCTAGTTGGTTTATTCGGTGGAAGATGATATGTTCAGATCCTTAATGATAATTATTACTCCTCTCATTATGAACATGAATATGCTTTGAGAGTAGTTACGTTTGTTCCAGAGGACATGGGAGAAGTCTTGTTATAAGTAATCATGTGAATTTGGTATTCATTCGATATTTTGATGAGATGTATGTTTTCTTTCCTCTAGTGGTGTTATGTGAATGTCGACGACATGACACTTCACCATGATTTGGGCCTAGAGGAAGGCATTGGGAAGTAATAAGTAGATGATCGGTTGCTAGAGTGATAGAAACTTAAACCCTAGTTTCTGCGTTGCTTCGTAAGGGTCTGATTTGGATCCACATGTTTCATGCTATGGTTAGATTTATGTTAATTCTTCTTTCATAGTTGTGGATGCTTGCGAGAGGGGTTAATCATAAGTGGAAGGCTTGTCCAAGTAAGGACATCACCCAAGCACCGGTCCACCCACATATCAAATTATCAAAGTAACGAACGCAAATGATATGAGCATGATGAAAACTAGCTTGACAGTAATTCCCATGTGTCCTCGAGAGCGCTTTGCATTATATAAGAGTTCATCCTGGCTTGTCCCTTGCTACAAAAAGGATTGGGCCACCTTGCTGCAACTCATTTACTTTTGTTACTTGTTACCCGTTACGAATTATCTTATCACAAAACTATCTGCACTACAAAAAAAAGTCACATCCGTGACATTTTGGGCCGAACGAAAAAAAATTCTGCCATATATATGACACTTCTATGACGATAATTGTGACAAAACCCGGTATCATCATAGATGTGGTGTGCTCCTACTTCTATGACAAAAAATCATGACAGAAAATGGGCTTTTCGTCCTGGGCGGGCCAGAGACGCAGTTGCATGACATTCTTTGGGTCGTCCATGACGGAAAAAACCATGGTAGAAGCAAGGGGGAGGAAAATTTCGGGGAGTTGCCAGTTACGGTGGGAGATCGGGGGCCGAGCGATGTGCATTTCTCTTGTACAGGTACGCGCGTGTGTGCGAGGCATTGGCTCTAACTGAACCCGAGCGAGGCGTTGGGCTCTAACTGAACCCGAGCAATTGCACTACAGGCTACGCGTTACTGAACCCGAGCGATCGATCGATGGTCGTTAATCGAACCCGATGGAGCGATTCTTCTCGCTGCTAGCGAAGCCGATCAATGGATGAACAATGAGTGCTGCCACGGGGGGGTTGATGAGCGATGAGCGATGGCGTTGCCTCGGATGAACAGAACCCGTGGTGTGGAGGGCTGGATGAACAGAGAGCGGTGGAGGGGTGGCCGTGGAGGGGTGGTTGAACAGGACCCCGTGGTGTGCAGGGCTGGATGAACAGTAGATGGTGGATGGCTGGATGAACAGTAGACGGTGGAGGGGTGCCCGTGGAGGGGTGGTTGAACAGTAGCCGGTGGAGTAGCGCGCGGTGGAGGCTGGATGAACAGGAGCCCGTGGAGGCTGGAGGAGGTCGACGGTAGCCCGTGGAGGCTGGAGGTCGACGGTGGAGATGAACAGTATCCCACGGAGTCCCTTTTTCGGTACGCCACACCCCTCCACCCATTTCGACCGTAGCGCTCCAACACAAGTCCGTTTCGTCCATTTTGCGGTACGCCACACCCCTCCCGATCAATAGGACCCCCGTTTCGATCGTAGGAGGTCTGTTTCCTCCGTTTTGCGGTACGCCACACCCCTCCCGATCAACAGGACCCCTGTTTCGACCGTAGGAGGTCCGTTTCCTCCGTTTTGCGGTACGCCACACCCCTCTCGATGAACAGGATCCCGTTTCGAACGTGGCCGGTCGAACAGAAGGCCGTTTCCTCCATTGTGTGGTACGCCAGGCCTCGTTTCCAGCGCCTGCTCCATCCAAGCCGGTTGGCTCCCACGCGTTCCGTTGCCTCCCGATGAACACGAGTCATTCCGTTGCCTCCCCATGAACATGACGCATTCCGTTTCCTCCCCATGAACACGACGATGACTCTGTTTCTCCGTCCCGACCCAGCCATGTACATGTGTGCGAGTAGGCGTTCGAGACCCCGCCCGTATGTACGTACGTGGCCGTATTTTCTTTCTTGCACCCTGGCCGCTGTACGTACGTGTACATGCTACGTGCGCGCCTCTACTACGACACGTGCGCACCTCTGCTACGACACGTGTGCACCTCTACATCGACCAGCATGTACGTACACGTTCGCGACCAGGATGACAACGCTACATACGCTTCGACTAGGTGGGTCCCAACTGTCAGGCACTTCCTTGCCTACGAAGATGTAGCTGGTGGGTCCCAGCAGTCAGGGGGCGAATTGTTTTGTTTTTTGTTTTTTTGCCCGGACGCACTTCCTTGCGTGCGAAGGTGTAGCTGGTGGGTCCCAGCAGTTAGGGGGAAACGTTTTTTTCATGAAATACGGTGGCCTATCTGGTGGGTCCCCGCTGCTAGGGAATAATTATTTTGCACGTAATGAGGAGGCACTTCCTTGCTGCGGCCATGGACCCAGTTGTCAGCCTCTCCACGTATAGTCCACGTCCGATGGAAGCCATTCCTTGACCACATTGACCACGCCGCGCCGAGAGCACCAGGGCGATGGACGACGGTGAGGCCTAGGAAGGGGATGACGTGGAGCCGGGGAAGACGCGGAAGTGGATGCCCACGCGTAGAGGAGTACGAGGGTTCACTGGTTCGCTGCGGTGTGAGGCTGCCGTCGCCGTAGAATAACAGGGGGTGTGGGTGAGTAGAGGGATGGCATGCCATCGGTGGGAGTAGTAGGGGGCGGTGAGGCCTCCGCGGCATCGCAGCCAGCCACGGGAGGCAGGAGCACGAGGCACGACCGTCGCTGGTTTGGGCGGCTGGAGCAAGAAGACCAGAGGTTGAAGAAGCACTACGACCGTTGGATGGACATCATACGGTCACAGGAGCTAGAATCGTGCATATTGACTAAGTTGACAAAGCCCTCCGCCCCCGTCAACTTAGTAGGCCCACAAGTCAGCCTGCCACTATACTGGGTCCCAGCTAACAGGGGGAGTATTCATTTTTTTTGTGCATAATAAGGAGGCACTTCCTTGCGTGCGATAGCTGGTGGGTCCGAGCTGTCAGCGGCAGTAACTTTTTTCGCGAAATACTGAGGCCCTTTCGGTGGGTTGTAACACCCCAAAAATTTAACCAGGTTTTAGTTATTAAAATTTTGCCAAGAGTTTAAAATTTTTGCCTGTAAGTATATCTCTGTTGATTTCAAAACTTTCTTTTAATATTAAATAAATTTTTAAGTCAATCCTTCCAAAACATATTGGACTTATATGCCCTCTCATTAAAAACATCTCTCAATCAGTAGATTTATTTATTAAATTATTTCACCCTGAGCTTTATTCATTAAAATGACTTGTTTTAAGTTTTGGAGCTCTTTTTGTACTACAACCACTTGATAGATTTAACTAAAAATCCAACCAAAAATTTGGAGATGTCATGTGATGTCTCTAAATCACTTTTGTGCAATAATATATTCCATTCATTGCATATTTTGAGTGCTACACATGTTTTTCTTCTCTGGTCCAGTGGACAATTTTGCACTACAACCCCTTTAAATATTTCTTTCTAGCCTCCACCAAAATTATGGGATGTTGGTGGTATCATATGATTCAACTTTATGCAAAAACCCAGTGGGGTTATTTTGAAAAATTTGAGTGAATCAACCTCATCTCCATTCTGGTCCAACATGATGGTTTGTACATCAACCATATTCTTGCTTGCTCTTTGGCCCTAGATTCTTTTCCCTACTTGTATTCCTCCATGCTAAACCCCTAAGTCCAGGAGCATGCACTCATTGGATCATTTTTGGTTCATGAAATAATGCCATTCACCTCCTATCCAGATTTGAAGTTCTGCAAAACTTGCACTAGCAAGTTTGTGTTTTTCACCAACTAACCTCACCACCCTCTTGTGCATCCAAAGAGACACTGATCTGGAAGAATTGGCCACTCCAGGAAATGCCTAGGTGCTTGTGGCATTTTGTCAAACACCTGGAGTGCATGGACAAATTTGGCATGAGTCTTTGTCTGCATTGTGAACTTGATCTCCTAACCAAACCACCTTGTCCCTTGATCTTCCCTCTATCACTAACCTAGTTCTGTTGCTTGCCAACCTCACCTGAGACCTCTAGCATGCCCCGGCATTTTATCGAACACATTCCATGCGTGCTCTGGGCGCGAGCAGAGCGCGCGTATTGCACGAGCCACGGCCGAGCCGACACGTCGCGCCCCTGGTTTTGGCCCGCTCTACAGCGCCACGCCACGCACTCCCCTTCTCACAGCAACGCGCCAAGCCGCCCTGGCAGCCTACAGCGCCGCCGTCAGAACCTTGGCGGCACGCCGGCGTCCGCAGCGCGCCCCTGCCTCAGTAGGTGCCGACAAGCCACCAGCGCTCGCCAGCTGCCCCCTTAAGCATCTCCAGCTCATTCGCAGCCTCGTCCCCTAGCGCGCGTCGCCGCCATGTCGCCATAGCTACAGAAAGACGGTTCGCCGTCGTCCTTATCACCGTCTGCCTCGGAACCGACCTCCACCCACTATATAAGGGCCTCGGAGCTCAATCGAGTCCTCAAGCAACCTCAAATGATCCCCCTAGAGCTACCTTGGCCAGCAGCCGAGGAGGGGAAGGCCATCTTCCCCGAGTCCGGCCGGTTCGGTCGCCGCCAAGTCCCGGCCGATTCCGTCGCCACCAGTGCCTCCCCCTCTCCACTCTCTCCACCAAGAGCTCTCCCTCCCTCTCGTGAGTGCAACCCCACGCTCAATCTTGGTCAGAAACCACCGTAGCCCCAAACCCACTATCCACCCGAATACCTTCTCCGCCGCGAAGCTCGTCGCCGGCGACTCAGTCCACGTCGGCGACCATGGCGGGTACCCACGGATTTGTCTCGACCCCCTGAGCACACCCATGTCCTCAGATCTCAAGGACGCCCCGTTTGCAAGATATCTCGCAGAGCTCCGCCTGCTGTTGATCGGAGGGGACGACGCTGCGGATCTGGTCAAACTCGACCCGATGGGCAAAGGGCCCACCGTCGATGACTCCAGCGCCGGTCCACGCAGGAGTAAGGGAAGCGATTTTAATGCGCCTTCGACGTGTATTTCTTTTAAAATGTTTTCTTTTCTGTTTTATTTTAAAAACAGATTTTGACCAGGACTTTGACTACCTATAACTTTTTAATTGCAACTCCAAATGAAATGATTCTTTTTCATATCTCTCTCAAATTTGATCTAGTTTATTTTAAGATTTATTTGGTATTTTTTTTAAACAACTTTTTGTGCTGTTTTGAATTTGTGTGTTAATTCAAATTTATTTAAAAAAGGACCTTGGAGAGAGAGAAGAAAACTTTCAAATGTTTTGGAGTGCACCCTGCCTTTCCACACATTGAAGGCAAGCATTCTGAACTCCGGCATAATATTTTTGGTGTGTTTGTTGACACATTTATAATGCCACCTCATTTCGAAGGACTTGTTATTTCATGTGATATGATCATTTGCATGGATGCATATTAGTGATTTCCATGCAGTTGGAAATGAGTATACTTGTGATGGTAATCATCCTCATGTATCTTGCATGCATGCCGAAAAGAAATCCGGGAAAGCCTCTGCCTTGGGTAGGCATGAGCTTGTCGCCGGTCTCCGTCGGGACGGGTATGTCCGGTATGGCATAGTAAGATAGAATGAGTGTTGATTGTATTGGTTGAAATATATTTGTTATACATGTCATGCAGGAACCTATAAACCTCCTGAGTCGACCGTAGATCGAGTCTTGTTCCAGTAACCCCCATACTTGCTTCGTACTACCACTCGTCTCTAGAACAAGTAGAGTACGGTTCAGTAAGTTGTCAACCTCTTTCTAGCACACACCGTATAGAGAGGCCATGGTGGAAGATACCGGTTGTAGCTGGTAGGCAGGCCACCTGGTCCGGGGGCATGGGTGTTTCCGGTTGAGACCGAGAGGGGAGGCCACCCCTTAGAGCGCGCAATATAAATTTGATCCCATGCTACGCGAGGTTGTAGCCTCCCCACTTAGAGTTTGCTTGACAGGTGTCGTGGGTGATTCCAAACACGTGTGAGTTAAGCTAGTGTGTGCAAGTTAGGTGTGTTTTCAACAAAAAGACCATAGACGGAATTAGTCCCGATGGACTAAAGGAATCCATTACTCGTGGGCAAAGAGTACACCCTCTGCAGAGATTAAACCTATTCGAATAGCCGTGTCCATGGTTAAGGATTACAGTCTGGGATGGGTCAAGTGTCGGTCTTAGTGTCGATCTTCGGAGGAAAAACTGTTAAACCAGAACATGGATTGTGACTTGTGACTTATGATGATTATGATTATTCTTAATTATGGACTAACCCCTTTATATTGTTTGAAATATTGAGTATCCTTGGAATGGTTCTACCTCCTGGATATTCACTATCATTTCTTTTAAAGCCCTTTATGTGGTGTCGCTAAGACGCCCGACTGTGGCATTTCTTTTAAAGCCCTTTATGTGGTGTCGCTAAGACGCCCGATTGTGGCATTTCTTTTAAAGCCCTTTATGTGGTGTCACTAAGACGCCCGACTGTGGCATTTCTTTTAAAGCCCTTTATGTGGTGTCGCTAAGACGCCCGACTGTGGCATTTCTTTTATAAGCCCTTTATGTGGCGTCGCTCCAGACGCCCGATCGGTGCCTTTTATTATTATTATGTTATTGCATTTTCATAAATAACCTGCTTACATGCATCAGAGATTATTTTTTGTGACTGACGTCATGAGCATAAATATTTCGGAACATCGTTGTTATATTATACCCGTGTTCATAATGTTTGCGAGTACATTCAAAGTGCTCACTGGCTTGTCCCTGGCTATTGTCTTGGCCAGATTTCTTGCACGGAGAGGAGCGACCTTGATGACAGCCCCAGAACGCACGTAATGGTGATAGCAGCCTCGCGAAGATAGGAGTTAACCTGGTTAGCTGTTCCTGTGGGGAATGGAGTCCCATATACGCTGACGATCCACAATCCGCTTCCGCCATCAACCACTAGAAACCATTTGTTGTACTCACGGGCCAGAATGGTCTTGTACTACATATGTTGTAGTTTGCTTTGGATTTCTGTATCAAGTTGGTGCCTCATCAGCTAACAGTTATCCTGGGGCTGGTGAGCACAACGGCCAGTTTCTGGAATTTAATACCCGGAAAACCGGTCGTGACATGGGTCCCTGATGTCAGGTGGAGGAATCATTATTTTGCGCGTAATAAGGAGGCATTTCCTTGCATGCGGCCGTGGACCCAGCTGTCGGCCTCTCCACGTACAGTCCACTTCAGATGCATGTCGGTCGTTGACCACGTTGACCAAGCAGCGCCGAGAGCACCAGGGCGGTGGACGACGGTGAGGCCTAGGAAGGGAACGACACGGAGGCAGGGAAGACTCAGCAGTTGTTTCCCACGCGGAGGGGAGTACGACTGAACGAGGGTTTACTGGTTCGTCTGCTGTCACCGGAGAATAACAGCTGTTGTGGGTGAGTAGAGGGATGGCTAGGCCATTGATGGGAGTACGGTGGGGCGGTGAGGCCTGGGCGGCAGCACAGCCGGCCGCGGGGAGGAGGGAGCAGACAGTCCCGCTGGTGCTTGTTTGAGCGGCTGGAGCAGGAAGAGCAGAGATTGAAGAAGCATGGCGGCCGTTGGATGGCCATCCAACAAAGGATCGCCAGGCCAACCTTTTTAGGAAAGCCTCAAATCTGTGGAAACAGCATACAGCCCATCTGCCATTATTTCTAATAATTTACAGCTCATTTGCTAATTCTTAAGGTTTTTTTGGAGCCCATATTCTTTTTGTTAGCATTACAACCCATATTGTGGCCACGGTTAAAAAATTATACGAAATTTTGCATATTTCGGTGCGGTCCGAACTGTTTTTAATCCCGAAATTTCGACTCACATTCAAACTGATTTTAAAAATATATGTATATCAATATAAAATCCAACAAATTCTCCATGCATAAAAATTAATGTAATTTAAAATCTCGAAATGAAAAAAGATATTTGAAACTAATTGATGGTTTGATGTGTTTTAAAAATGTACAGCCCATTTCTCATTACTGATAGGCCATTTTCTCGGCCAGCCGAATGAAGCTCTCCTTCTCTTGAAAGATTTGCAGCCCAATAGGCCTAACAAAGCGACTTACTTGGCAAATCACAAAAAACTGGAATGTGGCCTTGGACCCAGCTGTCAGCCTCTCCACGTACAGTACTCTTCCGATGGAAGTCGGTCGTTGACCACATTGACCACGCCGCGCCGAGAGCACCAAGGCGGTGGACGACGGTGAGGCCTAGGAAGGGGACGACACGGAGCCGGGGAAGACGCGGCAGTGGACGCCCACGCGGAGAGGAGTACAAGGGTTCACTAGTTCAGCTGCGGCGTGAGGCTGCTGTCGCCGCAGAATAACAGGGGGTGTGGGTGAGAAGAGGGATACCCTGGGCCAGCGGTGGGAGTAGTAGGGGCGGTGAGGCCTCCGCGGCATCACAGCCAGCCACGAGAGGTAGGAGCATGCGGCACGACCGGCGCTGCTTTGGGCGGCTGGAGCAAGAAGACCAGAGGTTGAAGAAGCACTATGGCCGTTGCATGGACATCGTACGGTCACTGGAGCTAGAATCGTTCATATTGACTAAGTTGACAAAGCCCTCCATTCTCGTCAACTTAGTAGGCCTACAAGTCAGCCACCCACTATGGTGGGTCCCAGCTAGCAGGGGGTATTCATTTTTTGGTGCGTAATAAGGAGGCACTTCCTTGCGTGCGAAGATATAGCTGGTAGGTCCGACCTGTCAGCGGGGGGACATTTTTTCACGAAATACAGAAGCCCTTCCCACGTACAGTGCACGTACAGTGCGTAATAAGGAGGAACTTTCCTTGCGTGCGACCATGGACCTCGTGGGTCCCAGCCGTCAGGCTCTCCACGTACAGTCCTCTTCCGATGACTCTCGTATGTTGACCACGCCGCGCCAAGTGCACCGAGGCGATGGACGACGGCAAGGCCCCATACTGGAACGACCCGGAGATGGGGAAGACGCGGTAGTGGAGTCGCAGACGGAGAGGAGTGGGAAACTTGACTGGTTCGGGTGCGGGGTGGGCCTACACTCGGCAAAGAATAACAGGAGGTGCGGAGTGGAGGGATGGCCTGGCCGTCGGCGGGGGTAGCCACCGAGGAGCGCAAAAACAACGCTACCGACGCCAAGGCTGGAGCAGCAGTTCCGCAGCGCTGGGGAAGAAGACGAGATTGAAGAAGAATGCCGCCGTTGGATGTAAGTCCAACGCCTTCTTAACTTTCACCCATCGCCCACATGTCAGCCAGTCCATTTGTTTTTTTAGTCCATTTGGTGGGCTGGGTGAAATAATGATGTAGCATCTATGCAGCCCGTTTCAATCCCATTTGCATTTTTCTCGAAATCCGCGGACTTGCTGGGCTGGGTGAAAATATCATGTTGGGCTAGACGGAGAAATGTTATAAAAACATAAACACATGATTGCACGTCAGTAAAATCTTTGCAAGCTTATGTACGCAATCACTAGGAATTAACTTGGCAAGTTACATATAAACAATTATTATTATTATTTTGTAAGAACTTTCAACTTACGAAATAAAATATCATTTTAATTTGATGAGTTAATAGTATGTGGGGTATTATTATTTTTTAGGCTAGACGTGGGACAGTTGAGTTGGTTCTAGGGGAAAGTACAGCGAGAAAACTCAGTTTACATCGAAAAAGAAAGTGGTTGAAAATTCAGATACCTGCTGGGTCCACCTGAGGAGAGGAATATGTTGGGAGGAAGGAGATTCAAAGCACGGCAGCCGAGTGAACTAGTTTTTTATGGACAAGTGAACTAGTTTACATACATAAGCAAATAGCCACTAAAAAAAGCAATCAGGTTACTGGGTTCTTAAAAGAAATATTTCGGACAAAACAGATAATTACGACACATAGGCTAATGCATGAAACACTCAGATGATAAATGTGCTTATAAACAGATAAAGTACAACATCTAGACCTTCCTGGCACGCTTGATCATAACGCCGCGGTTGTCCGTGTACTCGTCGGTTACGGGAAGCAGACACGCCCTCATGTCCAAGATCTGCCTATACATGTCATAGCATGCGTATGCGTCCTTGGCCGCGTAGGTTATGTAGGCTAGATTCAGAGGTACCTCCCACGTGTTCAGGTTGTCTTCTTTCATTGGCGTATCAGGGGTTGATGATGGTCTCAACGAGGTCAACCACGGAGTCCTTCTCCTGCCCGTTGCTGATGATCTTGTATTGCTTCTGGATGCCGACAAGCTTGTTGCACCAGATGGCCGAATCGTCGCGTTCTTCCTTCTCTCCACCGTAGCGAAGGTGCAATCGGCGCTGCCGATAAAACGGGCGAATGCTCCAGAACCTGGTGCAGCCATAGGACTGAGGCGAGGCAGAGCTTCACCGAGTCCGTATCGTTGGTGTACATCACATTCAACCTGGTGCAGCCATAGGACTGAACGGCGAACTAACTCCTTGCTGAAGTCCATATCCAGCAGGTTCACCCCTCGGATCGCCATTGGAGTCTCTTCGAGTGAATGAGTGTGTAGGCGGCGGCAACAGTTCGTTTTTCACCTCTTGGGGAACTGGATTCAACAAGAAGTCGAGTGTTTACAGCGACAACAAGCATTACCCTCCTCGTCTCACTGACGCCCGGCAGAAGATGCACCCTCGGCGATTCAAATGCCTCCATTAAACCTACTCCGCCACATGTCGGTTCACGAGCTGGTCTCAGATGGTATTGTAATAACAGGAGTTAGTGGTCACTTTACTTAAATTTAATTAGCTTTAATAGAAATTTATACTTAAAACAAGCAATGCATTGGCTCATTCTATCGATTGCCACGGATCAACATGCACAACAATTAGAATTATTATTCTCGGGACTTTACACGATCAACACATTTGTCGCACTTTCACAAAGATAATACTACCAAGTTTGAACTGTTTGTTATGGTTGCTGTCCTCTGCATCATCATGCCGTGTTTCCCAGCTTGCAAGATTCATAACCAACAAATAAGATCCAAATAATAAGTACAACAAAGATGCCTACACATTTCATTGATTCCCAGCTTGCAAGATTCAGAACCAACAAATAAGATCCAAATAATAAGTACAACAAAGATGCCCACACATCTCATTGATTCCCGACTTGCAAGATTCGTAACCAACAAATAAGATTCAAATAATAAGTACAACAAAGATGCCTACACATCTCACTGATTCCCATCTTGCAAGATTCAGAACCAACCCATTAGAGCCTTTTTGATAAAGTGAATATCGGGATTAAATCCATCTTGGCTAGCCATGTCATACAATCGAAGAACTTGGCGAATGCTCTTGACCGTCACAACATCTGTAGTAGAGTATTCCTGTTTGCACAACATGTTTGCATAGCACAAACAAGGAGACAGGAGAGCATGATTTCGCTTTAGTTGAACCATTTTGTGCAGTTCCACCAAAATTGAGAGATGTTGCCCACGTGACATTTTAGTTGAATTGCACAAGACACTCATTCCAAAAAAAGTGTTCTGTGTAGTTCACCAAAAGGTCACAATAGCAACAAGGTGAAATGAATATCCCTATCTGCACAAAATGATAGAAAGTAAACAGTTGCTGGTCAATAAGAATATACGAAACATATACAAAATGAAAAGAAGCATCTTAATTATGTTCATGGCAATTGCGCAAGGACAGTAGAAATTTTAAAACGTCAGCAATGCTTCATGTTAGCAGAAGCATTACGATCAACAATGAGATTACTCAGATATGGGATTACTTTAATGGTGGCATTTCTTGTTTACCAGACATAGTAAATCAACAACAGCTAAAGAGTTGGTTTAGGGGCATGGGACCGTGGGGACACTAGGACACTCAGCAGCGTAAAGGAGCACTTACTTATCATACTGGGGAAAACAGAAGGAGTGCCATTTGTAACACCGTTTAATTGCATCTTATCACTGGAGGCATTAGATTAACAATAACACTGATTGGACATGTCCCTAAGGTAACAGTGTGATCGCTTCATTTTACATGCGCCCTTACAGCAAGAGGTTGGTTTACCCGCAAAGAAAAGCAAAAGGTTGGTATAACGACATGCGACAGTGGACGCATCAGCAGAATGCACCTACAAGGAGGCATAAAGTGGTGATGCCAAGCTTGTTCATGCTATGTGAGGGCAGCAAACCAAATCCTGGAGACCTTTTACTATGTGAGGGCAGCAAATCTAATCCTGGAGACCTTTTACTATGTGAGGGCAGCAAATCTAATCCTGAGACCTTTTACTATGTGAGGGCAGCAAATCTAATCCTGAGACCTTTTAGTATGTGAGGGCAACAAATCTAATCCTGAGACCTTTTACTATGTGAGGGCAGCAAATCTAATCCTGGAGACATTTTACTATGTGATGGCAGCAAATGTAATCCTGGACATACTCTGTTGACTTGTCCACCAACCGCCACTTTCTATCCTTTTTTCAACCAATAAATGATATGTTCCTTATTCAGTTTGTACTGTGTTTTCCCATTATTTCCCTTTCCAACCAAGAGACCGGTTGGGTATCCGGTCTCTACTACTTTCACCATATTATTTCCTCTTTGAATCAAGTCCTAGATTGATGCTACAACTTTCCCCCTTTCTTCGTTGTTTGAACAAAGCCCTAGATTCGAATGCATGAAGTAGCTTTACCTCTAATAATACTAAAAATTTAGGTGGCTTTGGAAGAGCTGATGGGAGTAGAAAAAGATGCACATGCAGACACGTGTTGAGCTGGGGCAGTAGAGCAAGGCCGCTTTCGAAGAACTTATACCTGAGGGTCGCCGGGATGTCGGCGGCGGCATGTCGGATCTGCGGACAATACGGCAGGGAGGAAGAAGGGTCAGAGGACCTCCCGAGCCGGCGCTGTGTCGGAGAGAACGGCACGTGCAGAGGATCGGGCCCCTCTGGCAGCTGTGGGTTTCCTCCCTCGGCGGCGATGACCACGTGAACGATGCACTTTTTAGTCCTCTACACACACCGGCCGAAGGGATCCGGCCGGATCTGTGACCAGCGGTGAGCAGAGAGAAAATGTCGTACCGCTGTCTTGTTTATATCTGGAGAGGATGAGAGAATGAAGAGAGCAACCCTAGTAAAGCAAGCGCTCAGGCTCCTGCGTCCATATATAGTGGAGTGATTATCTTTTTTCTCTCCACAACAAGTGTTTCAATTTGTGTACGTGGCATTAAAGAAAAGAAACTCTCTATTTAAGGTGACTACTCTACGACTCCTACTTACTACTACAGTACTACCTCCGTCCTGGTTTATAGGTCCCTTTTATAGTTTGTGCCAAATTTTGACTAAAGACTTAACTAACAAAATGTTAATGCATGTCAAGAAAAATTATCTCATTAGATTCGTATTTGAACATAGTTTTGAAAAATATAATGTTTGGTGACATGCGTGAACATTTTCTTAGTTTAATCTATGGTCAAAATTTGGCACAAAATACAATGGGGACCAATAAACCCGGACAGAGGTAGTATTGTTCACTTGTGCTCCCCGCCCCTCCATTCGTTGAACAACCCCACGGGTGAATAAGCATACAGTAAGTACTGTATTTATATAGAACGAACAAGCTCGAACTATTTTTGCGTAGTTGAAAGTTGAGGGCTGGGCTTTTCCCGGGCAGTACGCGCGGCAGTTTTCGGGTAGGCGGTTTGACAGAGAGGCGAGGAGGGTGAGCAAGTGGGGCTGTGTGATTTGACGGGGTGTTACTGCTGGAAAGACTTGTGATATGACCACTCACTATAGTCATGAATTACTGGCGCTCCGACCGGGGTGATGCCCCCCTTCCATTCCACGCTCTAATTTGGTGCATGACACGTCGACCCGGATGCTGGCTCTCCCACATGTCGGAGTAGTAAGAAGGAGCAAAGAATGATGCGGTATATACTAGTACTATACTACTCCCTCCGTTCCTAAATATAAGTCTTTGGAGAGATTTCACTATGGACCACATACGGAGAAAAATGAGTGAATCTACACATAAAATGCATCTATATACATCCGTATGTGGTCCACAGTGAAATATCTACGAAGACTTATATTTAGGAACGGAGGGAGTACTACTCAGATCGGAGGAGTGCGAACCACGGCAGCCCAGTGAACCAGCCGTGCGAACGACGGTAGCCCAGTAAACCAGCAGTAGGAAACAATGTGGTCATATGGCCATAAAAAACAATGTGCTACGGTCCACACTATAGCATGTACAGTAACACTCCTCTTTGGTTGGATCCCTGAGTTAGAGCTAGTTTGGGTTGAAATAGCCTCAAATTATCGAAACAAGAGGGGTTAGTTTGAGCTAGTTTGCTCTAACCCAGCTAAAAAAACTAGCCCAGTGGAGAGGTTCTAATTGGGTTAGTTATACTTGGGCCCACTAAAAGAGAACTAAAAAAATCTCACCTGCCTGCACCAGATCGCCCCCCCCCCTCTCGCATGACTCCTCTCTGTTCCCCATAGGGCCGCCCGCCCAAGCGCCGCTCGCCCTCTCTCTCCTCCGGCCGCCCTCTCCTTCCGGCCTCCGCCGCCCTACTCCGGCCACCCTCTCCCTTCGACCTTCGAAGGTCGCCCCGCTCCCCCTTCACCAGTCGTTTTTCTTCCTCTATCATGCGCGGTGGCGGCACATCTACCAGGGAGGTCGTGAGAGGGGTGAGTTTGTTCATTCATTCTCTATCTCACGGCCATATCATTGATCTTGCTTGCTCTAGCGCTAATTCTGATTTGGAAAAGTAGATCCTGATCAAACTTGCTATAGATTTGTGGTGCACGCATGGAATTGTTTGATGCTTCTTGAGGAGGTAATAAATATTTCTAGAGGCCCAAAGATTCAGGTCACCTTTCTAGGTATTTCAATTTCAGGCTTGCATTATTTGTAGAGGCCCAAAGATTCAGTTCACCTTTCTTGGTATTTCAATTTCAGGCTTGCATTGTTTCTAGAGGCCCAAAGATTCGGTTCACCTTTCTAGGTATTTGAGTTTCAGGCTTGCATTATTTCTAGAGGCCCAAAGATTCAGTTCACCTTTCTAGGTATTTCAGTTTCAGGCTTGCATTATTTCTAGAGGCCCAAAGATTCAGTTCACCTTTCTAGGTATTTCAGTTTCAGGCTTGCATTATTTCTAGAGGCACAAAGATTCAGTTCACCTTTCTAGGTATTTCATTTTTAGGCTTGCATTATTTCTAGAGGCCCAAAGATTCAGTTCACCTTTCTAGGCATTTCAGTTTCAGGCTTGCATTATTTCTAGAGGCCCAAAGATTCAGTTCACCTTTCTAGGTATTTAAGTTTCAGGCTTGCATTATTTCTAGAGGCCCAAAGATTCAGTTCACCTTTCTAGGTATTTCAGTTTGTGCTTGCATTATTTCTAGAGGCCCAAAGATTCAGTTCACCTTTCTAGGTATTTCAGTTTCAGGCTTGCATTATTTCTAGAGGCCCAAAGATTCAGTTCACCTTTCTAGGTATTTTAGTTACAGGCTTGCAACATTTCTAGAGGCCCAAAGAATAAGTTCCCAGTCGGCGGCAAGCGGCCCTGCTACCCATGCCGGTGTCGACCTCAACTCGCAAGGGCCGGTGTCGGAGGGGTTCCCGGGGCTTGGGCTCTACAGAGCCTTCCTCCAGAGCAATGATGGCAAGCTCCTCCCTCGTTGCGTGAGGGGCTCCGGGCTCCCTCCCTATCGTGAACGACTTCCGTGATGAGTTAGCTCATTCTTTTTTTCCTGAAGTGTTTTTTTATTTTGTGAAGCTTGATTGACGACTTGTATGTTTTAGTGGGATATCTCATTTGTATGGACAAAGTAAAAATTATCATGTTTTGCATGCTTGATTTGTATAGATGGTTTGTTTATGTCAGTTGTGAGCGGGAGGAGGCCACAGAAGAACCAGCCACACCAAGAGGGTGCTTGGATCCAAGGGACTTATTTTAGTCTGACTAAAAATAGGGTCCAAAGTAGTCAAATGATTGAGATAGAGCATTTATTATCAATCTAACCCTACCATCCATACAACTCTTTGGTTTAGAGTTAGTTCAGGGTTAGAATCTAACTCTAACCTCTAACTGAGTTAGAGTTCTCCTCGTCTCGGTTCATTGCCATCATACTTTCCCCATTCCTGTGTTTTCAGTATCCTGCGAATCAAAGAGACCCTTTTTTCGGGAAAAATCAAAGAGGCCCTTAGACTGGTTTAGGTCCGGTCATTTTTTATAAATGTGTTATGTCCAAAATTTAATGAACGTGCTCCGGTTTCCACGAAAATAATCCGGTTTCATGTAGTAATTCATTGATTTATTTATTCTTTTACGGGGGGTTTGCATGTAATTCTGAGGTCTGAAATGTAAAGTACCCCGGCATATGCTCTGAGTCGTGCATGCACTACGACCCATATGGTCTATGTCCCACATGTTGGCGAATGGGAGCACGTGGAAATAGCCTAGGAGTACATATAAGAGGATAAATGCGTGAAAAAATATGTACTATGAAGCGTAGCCGCAGTTTGAAAAGGAGACCTAAAGTGATGACAGCTATAGGTTGCACGCACCCAACTAGTGGTACTAGACATCCGGCTGATTTTTCCCTAAAAAAAAGAGGCACGAGTGCTCAGTACTCCAATTCTATAAACACGAGTCCCATCTGACAACAGCGTCCGTGCTACAGCTAGCTCTCCTCCCTCGTTTCTCTCTTCTAACTCTAAATTCGGCCGACGCTCGGTGGGTGGGGTGGGTTTGCTCAATCGCGCCCCACCTCACAAAGGAAAACGTTCTGTTGGAATAAAAATGCCATATACTCCCTCCGTTAATAAATATAAGCCTTTTTAGATACTACTAGTTCAAATGGAATACAGCATACAGATGTATGAAGACATAGTTTAGAGTGTAGATTCACTCATTTTGCTCCGTATGTAGTAGTCACTTGCTAGAATCTTTAGAAAGACTTATATTTGGGAACGGAGGAAGTACTATACTAATAAAACATTAAGGCCACAAGGCGATGCAGTGCTGGTTACAGGAGGCAAGAAGAAGAGATGCATCCATCGACAACGTCCACCTCCTCGACTCAGGGCGCCGGCCCACCGAACGGCGCCTAAGTAGCAGCGGCTTTCGTGGCCAGGTCGATGTGCTTCTGAAGAATAGTGTCCAAAGATTCCAGCTGCTGGAAGAAGGCCAATGTCTTTCTGTCCTCACTTGCCTTGTAGTGGACTATGTAGACGATTTCCTCGTAGACGTGGAAGTGCAGGTCGACGGTTTCTTGCATGGCGAGGCGATGCGCGGCAAGCGCGGCCTCGAGGTGCACATTCTTCGTCGCGACCTCCGGCACCTGCAGGGCCACCAGGGCTTGAAAGAGTTCGTCACCATGTAGGCCGATGAGGGTGGCAGGCAATGAGGAGAGTCGGTGTGCGGGCTGGAGTAGTACGGCAAGGTCGTCTGCACGCTTCTTGATGGCGGTGAACTTGCGGATGGAGTTGACCATCATGTCGGTCATGCGAGAGGCGAAGCCGGCGTCGGCGAGGGCTACGATGCCTGCGGTCGCCAGCACCGTCTGGAAACGCTGCGCAGTACGGGGCCGCAAGCCGGCGCCTTGGATGATTTGGCATAGCCGACTGCCTCTCGCATCCATCGCCTCCATAGGTGCTTGTGGCTTCTGGTCACTTGGTCTTGGATTGGAGTGAGCAGTGTTGCGCAGAGACTTGGGAGTAGATGGATTGGAGTGGTGGGGCGCCTTTATTATATGAGAGTCCAAACTCTCTTGCATTCACATCGTGTTGGCTCTAGTCTGCTTCTCCAATTAATTCCCTCTGCATGTAATTGAGGATGCATCATTGACTGTTCAACGTCTCGGGAACCGCTACCCTCTTCCTCCTTGGCATTGAAGCACCTATGGACCCGTCGACGACGAGGTGCCTATGGTGACTTCGTAAATTTCAAGATGATAGTGTCGTGCGTGTGTGCGTTCATAGGGGTGAGTGTATGCGCGCGTATATGAGCGCTTGCATCTGTACTGTGCCAAAAAAACAACGTAAATGCATGTCAAAAAGATACTAGTCAGTATACTCAATATTGTGCACCTCGGAGAGGAAAATGATAGAACTAGTACGTATTTATTTACGGTGTAGATTCACTCATTTTGCTCCATATGTACTCCGTCTCAGTGTAGTCTAGTCACTTGTTGAAATCTCTAGAAGGGCAAATACTCCTTTCTGGTTTACAGGGCTATACTAGCAAGTAGTTGTACGTACTAGTACAATAGTGGGCTCACATAGCAATTTTGTCTCATGCAAGAGCCTGGCTATATGCGTGCTCCAATGTTCGCTACTGCAACGTTCGGTTTGCGCTTGGCTCTTCGCCTTTTCGAGAAGACGAACAATGATGTTACTACTACTGCTTCTACAGTGTTGAATCCACTACTGCATGTCCGTCCACCGCGAGCGGGATAGATAGCTTGTTGTAGAAGTACTACTACTAAGCAAAAGCCTGTCCTCGTTTGCGAGCAACTGCGCGCTTGGGCGAGGGAGAAGGCATGTAGTAAAATCAAGTTTCTCCTCGTTCTACGAGTTGACGCGACACATCATAGCACTGGCCCCACATGCTTGCCTCTAAATTTGCTGCAACCTCTAACATTTACCCACCACAAATTTAAATATATATGGTCGTATGCATTGTTCTGATGCAGAGGCCGGGGAGTCCCCCCTTTTCGAGAAAAAACAAATTAAAATATATATTCTTGTCTTGACCAGATGAGCGTGCAAACTACAATATCCAGGGTGACTGGTAGGGCCAGAAGACTATTTTAATTTTTTTAAAAAAACTTCGAGATGGCCACATAGCATGGAGCCGACCCCAACGATTTTAAGCTTACAGGCACGGTACACGCTATCTAGACTACTCTACACATGAAACTGCCACACGAGCATCCGGGCTGCGTTTGGCTCTTCGCCTCTTCGGGAAGTCGAATAATGACGGTGTACTACTGCACTGGAGGAGTACTACAGTACGCTTCTGGCCATCTAACACCGATTGAACTGCTGCATGTCCACCGCGTGCGGGAGGGAGAGCGTGTAGCGAAAGCTTCTCCTAGTCTTGCCAGCCACCACGCTCATGGGCGAGGGAGGGATGCTCCTGTCTTTGCGTGTATGATAGGTGGGCCTGACAGGTGTGTGGCCAACCTGTCATACAGCCAAAGGAAGGTGCAGTTAAGTCCGCGAGGGAGAGGATAATCAAACTTCTCGTTGATGTACGAGTTGACGCGACACATCAAAGCACTGCACTTGTCGTGGATTTATCACGGCAGATGTCCTAGTGAAAGGACTTAGTCATGGAGCCATCGCTACGAGTTTACTTGAAGGGGTTAAAGCGGACACAAAGACACGAGGGTTTTATACTAGTTCGGCCCCTTCGATGAAGGTAAAAGCCTACGTCTAGTTGTGATGGAATTGATGTGGTCTCGATGGCTAGGAGCAAACAAGCTTCGCTTAGGCTCGAGTTGTGGTTGTCTGTCGTTTGAACCGTCGCCGGTCGCCCCTTATATACACGGGTGACGCCTGTCGGTTCATAGAGTCCCAACCGTTCATACTGTATCCCGGTTGGTATCTCTCTATTTCTAACTTACAATACAAGTTATACATCAGGCCGGTTTACGGCTACAAGTTCTAAACCGACTACAGGCTTTGGGCCTTTCTCTGCTTATACCACTAATGAAGTTAACCCGGCCCAGGCTGGCCGGTTTACGCCTAGTGGTAATATCCCCAACATTAGGCCCCAGATTGATTTGAACTGGTTCATGTCAATCCTTCACAAACTTGCATCTTGGACATCTTCTAGTGATCGGTAACCCGCCGTGTCGTCATCACTTCTGGTTGCTGTAAACCGTCATGACGTCATCCTGAAATTTTATCATTTATAACGCCCTTTTTTAACAACAGCTCCTGGATCCGCGCGCTTGACCTAGCTCTGTTGCTTTATAAATAGGACCGAAGGGTCATTTCTTTCTTTTCCCTTCGCCCCTTCTTCTTCGTCTTCCTCGCGCCGCTGGTCTTGGAGCTCCGCCACCATCATTGACCTCTGCCTCGTCTTGGGCCGCAGATCGACCAACGCATCGTGAGCACTGTGGCATCTTTCCGCGTCTTCTCCATTCCTGGTAAGCTTTCTCCTCTTCTTGACCTAGATCTGTTCTTTAGGGTTCCATGTTCATGCTATGTTCTTCGCGCGTTCATATCTGTTCTCTGACTTTGAACGGATCCATGACCTTGTGCTGTATTTAATAGTGATCCCTACGCATCCGCTGTAGTTTTTCATCTAAGCCCATAGATCTCCCGCACATATCTGCTCCATAGGTCACTTCTGTTTCTGCCTTACTCCTCGAAATATTTTCTGTTTTTTATGAGCTTGCGTTTGATCCGCAGCTGTAATAGGATTTTGCGAAACTTGTTTCTACATACTTAGTTATCCATATCTTCAACTGCTTCCAATACTTAGGTCAGGCGGTTTAACTTACCATAGAAAAATTGCTAAGTATCATTAGTCCCCTGGTTGAACCGCCAGAATCCTCATGACACCGCATTACAGAAAACCGGTTTATAGATACTGCCTCCGGTTTATCGTATCTTAGATCAACGCCTTCTTTTATCCAGCATGCCCTTGAACCGGATCAACTATTTCTTGTAGATCTCACCATGGCCAAACAAGTGTATGAATGCAACTGGGTTCCTTCTCGCGTCACAGAATCACAGCTGGATGACCTAGTCTCAATCGGTGCCTTAGACAATAAAGACACGATCCACTGGAGGGTTCCTGGAGAGGAATGTCCTCCTACACCCCAGGAACGAGAGGTTGTTGTCTTCACAGATCACCTGGCCCGGGGCTTTAAACCGCCCGGTTCTAAATTTTACCGGGATGTGTTAGCCAATTTCCAGCTCCGTCCACAAGATATCGGTCCCAATTCTGTCACCAATCTGTGCCATTTTCAAGTACTATCTGAGGTATATCTTCAAGAGGAGCCTTCTGTTGAATTGTTTAGAGACCTCTTTCATCTAAACCGTCGCACTGAATTCACCGACGGCCCCAATACTGAATTGGGTGGCATGGCTATTCAAAAGAGGAAGGAAATCACTTATCCCCACGTCAAACTCCATACTCACCCCAAGGAGTGGAATGCAACCTGGTTTTACTGCAAAGATACTTCTCCTGAGGGTGAAAATCCCTTGCCTGGCTTCCGTCCAGAACAGCTGAGCAACACTCATCCTTTTCCACAAAGACTGAGTGCTAAGGAAAGAAGCAAATATGCTCCGCAACTGTCCAAGCTTCGAGCCTTTATGGCCAACGGTTTAACGGGAATAGACCTTGCCCGTTGTTGGATATCATGGAGCATACTGCCTCTAAGCCGGCGCTCCGGTTTGATGTGTGAGTATACTGATAGTGTCGACGACCCACTCCGACACACCAAAATCCAACTCTCTGATGATGAAGTCACAGATTCGGTAAAGAAGATGTTGAATGAACCGGAGCACCTCTGTGCCCAAACCGGTCTGCCTCCTTACTGCACTACCAACAAACCGCCAGCGGTAAGATTTTAGTTGCTTCATCATTAAACCTATTACTGCTTTATGTGTCTGACAGTTAATTACT
Organism: Aegilops speltoides; assembly: GCA_021437245.1. Taxonomy (NCBI): domain Eukaryota; kingdom Viridiplantae; phylum Streptophyta; class Magnoliopsida; order Poales; family Poaceae; genus Aegilops; species Aegilops speltoides. The sequence goes on from CM038142.1 coordinate 410,121,291, forward strand.
TCTGATCCAGGGTGATAATCCGTTTTGGAGCAAGAAACTTTCACAAGATAAAGCGGAGAAAGCAGGGCGGCCAACCCGGCCCAAGACCAAAGTTATTAAGAAACCAGCTCACAAAAGAAAGACCACCGCTTCATCTGACCCAGCCATTGATGATGATGTGGGTAATCCGGATCTTGAGGTAGAACTTGATTCACTTGGCTTACTTTTTGCACGCCTTATTGATGATGATGCTTGTCAGGACGACGCTGAGGCCAGCAATGCGGGATTTGCTAAGGTAACTATTCTCTCTTCCGATTCAGAAAACTTGCCTTTGCCAAAATTTCGCCAGGCAAACCGGAAAGTTAATTTTTCTCACCCTCTTGCTTATTTGGATCCCAAATTTCTTATGAAGACGCAGCAACATGAAGCTCGCCGCACAACCCGGCACAGTGGTCAGGTAGTTACCTCTGCCAGTTTACCAAACAGCCCGGTTCGAAAGCGCCGCTCCGAGGTCTCCGAACTTTTTATTGCTTTAAATTCTAAAGCGGGTTTCTTCCATCAACCTCTTAATCCGTCCGACTCCCATTATTAGGTCACTTCCCATTCATCCTCTGGTGAATCATTAGCCACTCAGCTACCACCATTGAAAATAGTTGTCGGGTAAGAAAAACCGAACACATGCTTCCAATATATTGCATAATGGTTTATGCTTTTCACTGACTCTTTGTTTTTCCTTTTAGGGCCAAACCGAAACCAAGCAAGAAGGCCCGTTTGGATAAAGCGGCTGAAGAAGATGCCGCCCGAGATCATGAGAGAGCGCCAGATCTTGAAGATTTTGCCTCTGAAGATATTCCAAATGATCCTCCGTTACAAGATGATGTTATTCCCGAAGAGAGGCCTGTTAACACTTCAATCTCTGCCGATCTGCCTGCCAGCTCCGTCCGGCTTGAGAAATCCCACAGTCCTGCTGACAAAACGGCCGTGCCCACACAATCCGTCGAGTCCAAAGATGATGACGTTGTGATTACTGGTATGGGCCGCTCTGAACCGGGGAATCCTGCCACTTTAACTAGACATGCTGTGAAAGAGGGTGTTTCCGCTTTGAACAAAGGAAAATGGGATGTTGAACTGGAGACATATGCTGCTCTGAGTGCCCAAGACCTTCATTCCGGTTATTTGAACCGGCTTTATACTAGCCGTGACTGTGAAGCTGGCCTGGTCAAGATGATGAGGGATAAATTTGAGGTAACCCACTTCTTTACTTATCGTCATTGTATCAATCCTCCTAGCCTTCAAGGGCCGGTTTGTAATCTTGATCAAACGGGACTTGAATATGTTCCTTAACACTTTTGAAATCCACCAGATAGTTTCGCAAGGCCGGTTTAACTTAGCAAACTTAAACCGGGCTTCAATAGAAAACTGTCCTTGGAATCATCGTAGATCAAATAGCCATTAGCCCCAAGTGCCAAGTTGAATACTTGTATTGAGCTTGGGACTTTGCAACCTAGTAACATGCATAAAAATTGAAGGTGCATTAGCCCCAAGTATCGTGCATATAACTTTGTTATGTGGTTGATACTTCAATGTCTTGAACCTCTTGTTGAAAATACTGTCTGTATGCAGGCTGAGGTGAGAATCAAGGAGGACTAGATTGCCGATTTACAGGAGGCGCTGAAAACCCAACAGCCAAGCAGCATAAGGCCAAGAAAGAATTGAGCAGTGCTCTGAACACCACTCAACAGCTGAAAGAGGGCTTCAAGAAAGAACGGGCTGATTGGGCCACTGAGAAAGCCACTTTAATCAAGCGAGAAGAAAATGCTGAAGCTGCCCTTAAACCGGTGGTAGATGAACTTACATCCGTAAAGCGGCAAGTACACTCCATGACCGCGGCAATCTTTGGTAAACCCCTTTAAACGTCTGTGATGATTTCAACCTGCTGTAGTATAAATCCGGTTTAAAACTGTCTCTTTGTTGTTGTAGGCACATGCATCGGGCACTTAGGAAACGACGTGCGGAGGAAACTGAAGGCTGTCTACACTTTAGTAGAACAATTATATACCGGAGCCCAGCGGATCATCACCACAGCTTCTCATAACAACCCGGCACCTTCTTTACTCCAAGATACTCTGAACAGGTTGTCCATGCTTCCGGCCCGGATTGAGGAGGTGACAAAATCTGCTGCTCGAACCGGAGCTATTAACGCTTTGATCCGGGCCAAGGCATGGGTACCAGATTTTGATCCTGTGGAAGCAGCTCAGGGCTATCCCAGTGTGAAAGAAGATGGCTCCGATTTTAACGAAGAGGATTTACGGGCGATAAACCGTGCAGTGCGCCCTCTAGCTTGCCAGCTAGCTGAAGAGGCCGACTTGAAGCATTATCAAGCACAGTACAATGACCAGAACAAGCGAGTGCCTGCCCCAACTCTTGAAGCGGAAAATCTGATCCCTCCAATCCGTAAGCACACTTACGCTCCTGACATTGAACCGTCTTCCCTGATCCATGAAGAGGCTGTTTTCCAAGCTTTAATGGGAATCGATCGACCACTGTTGATTTCAGCCAATGGGTAGAGACGAGGAAGCTGAAGCGGCGGAGGATGAGGAGCAGGCTTGAACCGGAGGCCGGTTTGAATAGCTGTCTTTGGCATCTATCCAAAAGAACAATGATCGTATTTGGGCACCGTGTTGCCTTGTAATAGGATAGTTTAATACTTCTTTCTTGAATATGCCTTCGTGCATAAGTACTGAAGCTTTTTGTTCAAAAAAACCTCGATTCGTATTTCCTGCAATCAGAAAAATTTGAACTTTGGTGGCGGTTATACCGCCAGCCGGTTTATGATCTTGATATATGTATTAGTAACACAACAAATAGATGACACAAATACCTGCCATGTTTGGGCATGAAGCTGGCTTAGCCAAGCTTGAAGCGGAGGTTTTATAAACCATTACCGTCAATAAAGCGGGGAGAGAACAGCTCCCATATAAATCATGCTGAATCAACACAAGCCCCCTTGTTACTCAATGAGGGTAACAGGAAAAAGGTAAACCGGGCCTACATCTCCGGATTAAAGGGAAACCAAATCCATCGACTGAACCGGAAAAAAGATGTCTTTGTTGAAAAAGAAATCCAACCAAAACAAAGATCAAACAAGCCATGAAAACAACATGGAAACCAAGGCAATGATAAAACCGTTTTGCAAACATATGCTATACTGAGCTGTTCAGATGGTATTACCATGGTCGGACAGGATCAAGCCCCCAATAGGTGTGACAATGATTCAAGTCAGCCAGGTCCCCAAATGACTCATGGCATATATGCCAGATCAAGAGGCGTGGTAATGGTTCGGTTCGACCATACCCCAAGTGATTTGATGGCCTTTAGGCCGACCAAGAGGCGGATCGGTTCAGACTTGACCATGTCCCCAAGTGATCTGGTGGCTGTCGCTTATCAAAAGGTGTCGCGTTGGTTGGACTCACCAAGGCCCCTAGTGATATAAAAAGCAATGTCAAGGGGTAAACCGGAGGCCGCTTTAAAAATAGAGGTACTCCATGTAACCACGCATGATAAGAAAGACAGAGACCCCGCTTTAGCTGAGGCTCCGGTTTTATTATATCCAAGATAATATATACACTGTCATGCTATGTACATAGATAGAGCCAATGGCTCAAGTGTAGTAAGGCCGAAGATGAGCTATGTTCCACGGCCTGTTGGTCTCCTCCTCTGATGTGCGTGAGTCTTGATGCTCTCGAATATCAATCAGATAGTATGACCCGTTGTGCAGATTCTTGCTGACCACGAAAGGTCCAACCAAGGTGGGGATAACTTGTGCATATCTGTCTGGTCTTGGATGAGTCGAAGCACCAAATCTCCTTCTTGAAAGGTTCTGGTTCTAACCCGGCGACTGTGATAACGACGAAGATCTTGCTGGTAAATCGCCGAACGGGCGGCTGCTATATCGCGCTCCTCGTCCAATAAGTCCAAAGCGTCTTGCCGTGCTGTCTCGTTGTCCGCTTCAGCATAAGCTGCCACACGAGGCGAATCGTGCCCGATATCGCTGGGGAGAACTGCCTCTGCTCCATAGACCATGAAGAACGGTGTATACCCAAGAGACCGGTTTGGCGAGTATTGATACTCCATAGCACCGATGGTAGTTTTCAACCCAAAGATCCCGGTGTCCTCTCGTAATGGGACCATAAGCCGGGTTTGATGCCTCAGAAGATCTCTTGATTAGCTCGCTCGCCTGCTCATTGACTGGGGTGTGCCATCGATGACACGCTGCCGGATGTGCTCACGCTCACGTAACTCCTTCATAGCACCCTTGGATAGATTGGTACCATTGTCCGTAATGATTGTGTGGAAAGTCAAACCGAAAATCACCTTTTGATGAACTGCACCTGTTGTCGTGCATCACACTTGCCGACAGTGCCCGCTCAACCCACTTGGTAAATTTGTCAACTGCCACCAAAAGGTGGGTTTTCTTATCCTTGGATCTTTTAAAAGGTCCAACCATATCCAGCCCCAAGTTGCAAACGGCCACGTTATTGGGATCATCCTCAACTCTTGAGCCGGTACGTGAACACGTCTTGAAAATTTCTGACATCCATCACATCGTTTAACCAAGTCCTCCGCATCAGCGTGCGCTATCAACCAGTAAAACCCATGACGAAACGCCTTTGCTACCAGAGACTTTGAACCGGCGTGGTGTCCACAATCCCCTTCATGGATTTCTCTTAAGATTTCACAGCCTTCCTCAGGAGAAACACAGCGTTGAAATGCCCCTGATATACTGCAATGATGTAATTCACCATTGAGAATCGTCATAGACTTGGATCGCCGGACGATCTGTCTGGCCAGAATCTCATCTTTTGGCAACTCCCCTCGGGTCATGTATGCAAGAAAAGGAACCGTCCAATCCAGAATAGCATGTAGGGCTGCCACTAATTGAGCCTCCGGATCAGAATAGCCAAACCGCTTCACCCGAAGCTGATCGACGGGTTGTGCAACACGCCCAAAAGACATTAGGCGGACCGGTTTGCGCCGAGAACCCAACCGCTTAAAGCATCCGCCGCTTCATTCTTCCGGCGGTCCACATGATCCACTTGATAACCCTTGAAGCAACCCGCAATATTATCCACTTCCCGACGATATGCGCCATGAGCGGTCCTTAGAATCCTGTGCCGACACCGCCGAGCTACAAGGTCCGAGTCACCAAAGCACTTAACCCGCTTAAGTTCATCTCTTTAGCCATCCGGAGACCATGGAGCAAGGCTTCAGACTCAGCTGCATTATTAGTACAAGGAACATTAAGCGGAGAACATAACAAAACTTATCACCTCGTGGGGAAGTTAATACGACTCCAGCCCCGAGCCTTCCAACCGCCTCGATCCATCAAAATGAATAGTCCAATATGTGTGATCCGCTTCTCCGCGCTTGTAACTCCGGCCCAATCATTAATGAAATCGACAAGCGCTTGAGACTTCACCGCCGTCCGAGGTACATACTTCATCCATGTGGCCCAAGCTCTATAGCCCACTTGGCAATCCGCTAGTCGCCTCCGGTTTCAGATGATATCACCCAAGGAGATGAACTGACCATCGTGATGGTGTGCCCTTGAAAATACGCTTCAACTTCCGCCGCCATGAAAACACCATAGACTAGTTTCGCCAATGCGGATACCTTTGCTTGGACTCAATGAGCACCTCGCTGATATAATAAACCGCCGCCGAACCGGATATTCCTTGCTCGCCTCCTATGCGTTCCACCACAATAGCCACGCTTAATCGCCGAGCATTGGCTGCTACATATAATAATAGTGGCTCCTTGTCAACCGGCTGCGAGAACAGCGGGTTAGCTAATCGCCGCTTTAGGACCTCAAATGTTTATCAGCAGCGGACCTGCATAAAATTATCTGTCTTCCTCAGCATTTGGCACAAAGGGATGGCCTTCTCTCCGAGGCGGCTGATAAACCGGCTCAGTGTGGCGATTCTGCCCGCCAAACGTTGAACATCATTGATACACTTCGGTTTAGCCAGGGAAGTAATAGCCTTAATGTTCTCCGGATTAGCCTCAATTCCTCTGTTAGACACCAAAAATCCCAATAACTTGCCTGCCAGAACACCAAAGACGCACTTGGCCGGTTAAGCATCATCTTGTAAATGCGCAAGTTGTCAAAGGTTTCCTTCAAATCATCCACCAGCGTCTCCTTCTGCCTTGATTTCACTACAATATCATCCACATAGGCGTGCACATTGCGGCCGATCTGTTTATGCAGCAATTTCAGACGCATCGCCGATAGGTAGTTTACGCTCTTGAGCCCGAAGGGCATAGATACATAGCAGAAGGCTCCAAAGGGAGTGATAAACGCTGTTTTCTCCTGGTCCTTAACCGCCATTTTGATCTGATGATATCCAGAATACGCATCCAAAAAACTCAAACGCTCACAACCCGCCGTGGCATCAATGATCTGATCAATGCGGGGGAGGGCAAAAGGATCTGCTGGACAGGCCTTGTTAAGATCTGTGTAATCCACACACATACGCCAAGTGCCGTTTTTCTTAAGAACCAGCACCGGATTAGCAAGCCACTCTGGATGAAACACCTCAATGATAAAGCCAGCTGCCAAAAGCCTGGCTACTTCCTCTCCAATGGCTTTGCGCCTTTCTTCGTTAAACCGGCGGAGGAATTGTTTCACCGGTTTATACTTAGGATCCACATTAAGAGTGTGCTCAGCGAGTTCCCTCGGTACACCGGCATGTCGATGGCTTCCATGCAAAGATGTCCCGATTCTCACGGATGAACTCGGCGAGCGCGCTTCCTATTTGGGATCCAGGTTGGCACCGATAGCGAACTGCTTGGACGAATCGCCGCACAAAGTCAACAAGCTTGGTCTCACCTGCCGATTTAAACTTCAGATCCGAGTCATGCTCAGAGTTGGCTTCTTCAAAGGGTCATATCTCCGCCGGATCAACATTGTTCTTATAGAACTTCAACTCCTCCGCGGGCACAGATCGACTCAAGATAGGCCGCATCACCTTCCTCACATTCCAAAGCAACCTGCGGCTCCCATCAACCGTTATCGCCCTTTGTAACCCGCATCTTGAGCTGCAAGTAGATATAACAAGGTCGCGCCATGAACTTAGCATAAGCCGCCGCCCAAACAAGGCGTGATACGGGCTCCGGATCTTCACCACCTCAAAGGTTAGTTTTTAGACCGAATCGTGCTCGTCCCCAAAAGCCACATCCAGGGCTATCTTACCAACAGGATATGCAGATTTGCTCGGTACTACACCATGGAACACCAGACACATGGTCTCGAGATCCTTGTCCGTTAGACCCATGCGGCGGAAAGTCTCATAGTATAGTATGTTAATACTGCTTCCTCCATCCATAAGCACCTTGGTGAACTTATAACCCCCCACCTGAGGGTCCACCACTAATGCTAGCTGGCCCGGATTATCAACCCGGGGTGGATGATCCTCGCGGCTCCACACGATAGGCTGCTCCGACCAGCGTAAGTAATGTGGCAACGCCGGTTCAACAGAGTTCACTGCTCGCTTGTGGAGTTTTCGGTCGCGCTTATCCAAGCTAGTCGTGAAAACATGATATTGCCCATTGTTCAACTGCTTTGGTTTGCTCTGATAACTCGACTACTATTGCTGCTGCTGCTGGCCGTTCTGATTATTCTGGTTGTTGTGACTGCCCTGATTAAGACCTGAACCGGAAGCTCCATCGTGACCCGGCCCGTGGAAACCGGATCCTGAACCGCCACCTGACCCCTGGTCATACCAGAAGGCATTAGAGTTTTTCAACTCCTGCATAATATAACAATCTTTACAAAGGTGGTTAGCCGGTGACTCCTTCGTCCCGTGCTTTGGGCAAGGCTGATTCAACAAGTAATTCAAACGGCTTGCGTTAGGATTGGGACCCCCATTACGATTTCCGCTTTACCTCGGCGCCGCTGCCCCCTGTCCTGTGCATTAGTATTGGCCACAAAGTCCATGTTGCCATCCGCTTTACGCTTGCCTCCGTTTCCATGACCCGCCGGTTTGTACTGTTGCCCCTTGGAGTTGCCATTCTTCTTTCCCTTCCCTACTTCATCATCATCAGCCTCGGGATCCTTGGTACTGTCCGTATCAGCATACTTCACTAAAGCGGCCATGAGGCTTCCCATGTCATTACAGAACCGCTTCATGCGCCCCAATTTCAATTTCAAAGGCTCAAACCGGCAGTTGCCTTCCAGGGTTAAGATTGCAGAGTCAGCATTAATCCTGTTAGATGAGTGCAAAATCTCCGAAACGCGGCGTACCCAACGGGTCGTTGATTCTCCTCCCTCCTAGACACAAGCCGCCAGGTCCACTATGGACTTGGGCAACTGGGCCCATGAGCTGATAGAATTGGGCGGTAGGCTCTTCAACCAAGTACGAGCCGTGCCTTCAAGCATCATGGTGAAGTATTTTGCACACGCAGTCTCATCCACGTCTAGCATCTCCATGGCCATCTCATAATTTTCTACCCACGCTTCAGGGGACAAATCAGCGGTGTAATTTGGTACCTTGCGCGACCCTTGAAATCTTTAGGCAGGCGACATTTCAGAAAGCGGGATTAAACAGGTACTCCTAAAGCGGATGCGACTCCCGGTCCGCGAAGGTGGTAGGGCGGACGGTGTAAGTTGACCAGGCCATCATCTGCGCGCTAATTGGCCTCCCTTCATACCCGGGCCCGGTCCACCACCTCCTGAGCATCGCGGATGCCACCCGCCGGGTTATTGCCACGGGCCGCTTCACGGTCCCGCGCATTGCTCGATATGGCCGGTTCATCCACGCGCCTGCTATAGCTCCGGCTTGGACGGGGCGTAGAATGAATCCGATCACGGCTGTACGAATATGCTTCCTGCTGAATCAGCGCAGTCCGGAGAAGCTCCTTAACCCGGCGTGTCTCTACCGCTTGCGGGGAGTCCCCTTCGACCGGGATAGCCTCCAACCGTGCGGCGGCTGCAACAAGGTTGTCCATAGGGTTAGAGTAATGGCACGGGGCGCTGAACCGTGGAGGAACCACAATGTTTCGTTGAGGAGGATCCATCAGCGAGGTTGAACCGCCGCCTCGGTCCCGTGCCTCAATCCGTTTGTTCATGGTGCTGCGGCGGATTATCGGGTCCAGCTCCCGGTCTCGAAGAGATTTCTAGGGTCAAACCCTAATGGCAAAGCGTGACCTATACTTCGCTTCAACACCTCTCGCGACGCACTCGTCAAGCATGAGTTTGTAAGTTCGGGCGCCCAGAGCGCCCGCTCTGCAGCCATCTCGTCCTTTTTCGCCGCTAGATCCGCTTTGGCTTGCGTGATCTCGCTCTTTCACTTTCGCTATCTCGCATCATGGGCCACCCGATCCGCCGGATTGTCCTCGCCATAAGCGCAGCTAGTGCATCAAACAGATCTGATAGAACTTGAACCGGCGGGCGCCAAGGCCTCCTCGCTTCGCTGCGCTGCCGCCGCTGATCCGGAAGCATCGCCGCGGCGGTCGAAGAGTGATTCGTCGCTGCAAGACCGCCATGAATATTCCAACCCGTTGATCTGGCCTGGGGGGTCCGGAATACTGTCGCCATCGAAACAGCCCCTGATCATATCGTCCTGTAACTGGTACAATGATTCAGTCTCTCCTGTTGAGGACTCGTCGCCGGAATAGACGACGGTCTCACTACCATGTTCTGAACCTTCCTCGCGTTCTCCTCCATGGACGACTCCAACGAAGACACACTTCACGGCCGGTTTAGCCTGGGTAGGTCTCGCACGCTGAGCCGTCTCGACGAGGTCGGTGCAGATGTCCGGCTCAGGCCCAGGCTCACCGATCTTGCCGATGAAAACGTGTATGCCACCAAAGGGGACCTGGTACCGTGCTCGATTGAATCGCCTCGACCCCATCCCGCATCGCCGATGTAGATCCCGCCATGACGACTCTTGGTCATCCGCCCACAACATAGCCTTCGAGTCCCTTGAGCTTGCCCTCCAAGATCGCCAAACCAGCGCGGCGATAGCCCCACGGTGGGCGCCTAACCGTCGTGGATTTGTCATGGCAGATGTCCTAGTGAAAGGACTTAGTCGTGGAGCCATCGCTACGAAGTTTACTTGAAGGGGTTAAAGCGGACACAAAGACACGAGGGTTTTATACTAGTTCGCCCCTTCGATGAAGGTAAAAGCCTACGCCTAGTTGTGATGGAATTGATGTGGTCTCGATGGCTAGGAGCAAACAAGCTTCGCTTAGGCTCGAGTTGTGGTTGTCGTCTTTGAACCGTCAGCCGGTCGCCCCTTATATACACGGGTGATGCCCGTCGGTTCATAGAGTCCCAACCGGTTCATACTCGTATCTCGGTTGGTATCTCTCTATTTCTAACTTACAATACAAGTTATACATCAGGCCGGTTTACGGCTACAAGTTCTAAACCGACTACAGGCCTTGGGCCTTTCTCTGCTTATACCACTAACGAAGTTAACCCGGCCCAGGCTGGCCGGTTTACGCCTAGTGGTAATATCCCCAACAGCACTCGATATATTTCAATAATTTGCGTTTACCGATGCATTAATTAGAATGCATGCATGCATGCCGTGACTCTTCTTTTGATAGTACTTGCATGTGTTGATTTAATGCACCTTGAAGCAGTACTCCCTCAGTTCCTAAATTATAAGTCTTTGTAGGGATTCCATTATGAATTACATACGGATGTATATAGATGCATTTTAAGTGTGGATTCATTCATTTTGCTCCATATGTAGTACACCTAGTGAAATCTCTATAAAGACTTACTCCCTCCGTTCAGAATTAGACTGGTCATAGTGGGGAGTAACTTAGACTAGTAACATGCATACATTACTAGTCTATGTTACTACCTCTGTAGTGCATAGTATCATAGATTAGTATCATAGATGGTCCCATTTATTGCCATGCATGACACATAGTAGCATCACATTTATTATGTTACGGTATCTACCTATGTTACTATAACCATCTCTCTCTTCTTTAATTGCCTACCACATAAGCATGTTTGCGAGTCCCAATTGCATGATACTACTTATGTTACTCCCACTATGGCCAGTCTTACTTGTCGCGAAAATGGATGTATCTAGACGTATTTTAGTTCTAGATACATCCATTTCCGAGACAAGTAATTTCGACGGAGGGAGTACATTTAGGAACGGAGGGAGTATAAAATATGTGATGGTAAGCTTTGAAATACCCCAGCCCATGTCGAGAGATGGTTGTGCACGAGGAGGGCAAGATCATGCAGACCGAACAGGAACAGGACCCGACGATGGAGCTCTCTAAGGTCTCGATGGACCTCACCGTGCTCCACTGCCCCTTGTGCCTCCGCCCCTTGACGCCTCTACTGTATGAGGTTCGAATACACCTCGTTCGTTCGACTGACTGAGCAAGGTGCAGGTCTATTGATTGATGTGTTGTTGGATTGATTTTTGCAGTGCAAGGGAGGGCACTTGGCCTGCGCGGACAGCCGCGTCGAGTGCCCCGGGAACTAGTGGCAGTGCCAGAAGTGCGAGTGCGGCGGTGGCTTCAACGCGCAGAACACGACGGTGGACTCCGTCCTTTCGTCGGTGAGGGTGGAGTGCCTGCATGAAGGCTGTGGGCTCTACGTCACTTACCACAAGCTTGCCGATCACCAGAACGTGTGTCTGCTCGTGCCCTGCAAATGCCTCGTGCCCGTCTGCATCTACGAAGGCCCACCGCCAGCGCTCTACCATCATGTCAGCACCGCGCATCCCATGCCCGTGCACAGGATGCAGTACGGCAAGGTGCTCCAGCTGCAACTGCCACTGTCAGAGCCACGGCTCTTGCTGTTCACGGAGGAGGACCGCCGTGCGTTTTTCTTGGTCGGCGGCATGCTCGACATCGGCGCGCCTATCGCCGTGTCGGTTGTCTGCAGTGGGGGCGTCCCCACTACCGCACTACTTGGCCAAGCTGTGGGCGAACGGCCCGCCGGGGGAGCCTAAAGGCACGACCAACACCGTCAAGGTGGAAATGGAGGTGACAAGCAGCAAGGATCCCGGAGACGTCAACGTGCAGGAGCTGACCTTCTTGACAGTTCCGCCCAAGCTGCTGGCCGGGGCTAAGCTTGTGTCCCTCCACATTCAGATTGACAAGCTCACGTCCTAAATCTTTCGACAGTGCCTTCTGTTTATCTTAGTAATATGCTAATATAGGGATTACCTTGGTCTACTTTAGCTTAAGAAATGGTGAGTTTTGGTGGCGATGCAGCAATTACTTCGACATCAGATCAGTAATTTCCAACAGTCGAACGGATATTTTGTGTCTGTTGGATATAAAGTTCCTTTGGGTAAGAAGTACTACTTGTCATCAAAATGGATAAAAGGAGATGTATGTTGACGTATTTTAATTCTAGATACGTCCCTTTTTATCCATTTTGATGACAAGCACTCCCTCCGTTCCACAATACATGCCTTCCATTTGTCAAAATATAGATGTATCTAGACATGTTTTAGTATATAGGTACATCCATGATAGAGCCAATCGGATGGTTGAGAACACTACAATTCGTAGCTACAGATGCGTGTGTGACTCCCAGATGCAGAGGCCGGGGGTCATCATCCTCCTTTTCGAGAAAAAACAGACGCGTGTGTGAGAGGACGAGTGCGTGCGTGCACCTCTTCTCTTCCTATATAACGTACTACTAAACTCAGAGTACAAGTTTTTGTGGGTGGCACGATGGTGCGTGCGAGAAGTCCCGGGAGATAGGTATAATGCGTCTAAAAAAAGGACTAGCCTAGAGCTCGCCACGCGGCTATTCCTGTCGAATGCCCCATTAACCGTAAGATATGTATACGACGGTGCCAGTTATTGCACGTACACAGTAGTACTCCCTCCTTTCCGGTTTATGGTGAGTGGTGGAATATTTTTTGTAGTTTGCAAAAGCACCTAATTAATGCTCTTGTTTTTCTCAAAAAATTATGTTTATCAATGCATTAATTGCAATGCATGCATGCATAAAGTACATGCATTGGTCAATTTTCTCTTAATACATGCATGCAATGATTTAATGCACCTTGGAATCTGAACATGTGTTGGGGAACAACCAAATTGAGCCTTATAAAATGGAAAAACTAAAATTTTGAGATAAGCCCTATAAAAACCGGAAAGGAGGGAGTAGAAAAAGAAGTACTCCATCCGGGAATAGTGCCGCACTTCGAAACTAGAACCGTCAATAAATTTTGAGCTTGCGTCTCGTCACATTCCAAATTACTCCATGCTATATTGAATTGCAAACCTTTTCACACCGATCACAACCTAAATGGTTTCCCACTTAGGAGCGTATTAGTACCACGCTAGTATATTGAATTCCAAACCTGTTCACACCGATCACAACCTAAACGGTTTCCCACTTAGGAGCATCTTAGTACTCGGTTATAAATACTAGTATGCCAAGATGACTGCACATTCCTCCTCAACTCCTCATCCACAAAAACAAACAAGTCATTCAGCATCCTTCCCTTGCGCCTGCCATGGCCAGCGTGAGTTCTGGGTCGAGAGATTGCCACCAGGGAGAGGCGAGCATGGAAGCGGAAGCACGAGAGATGTCCCGCCTCGCTGCGAGAGCAGCCGACATGTCCCGCGGCATGAAAGTAGCAGCACAGAGGTCCCGCCGCGCCGCTGAAGCAGCGCGGAGGTCCCGCCGCACTGTCGATGCAGCAGACTGGTCCGGCCGCGCCGCGCAAGCAGCAGAGATGTCCCGCCGCGCCACGAATGCAGCAGAGATGTCCCGTCGCGCCTGGAGGCTCGGGAAAATTTTCGCGGGCGGCGACGATCACATAAAGCATGCATGTGGTCGTCCATAGCCAGATGGATTAGAGCTCCGGCTTGGCGAGGTTGTAGGACGATGTGTAAGCCTCGTTTGAACAGGCTACCGGCGTCATCCGGCAACTAAGGGAGGGCAATGAGAGGCTCCAGGCCGAGCGCAACCTGCTGAGCGAGAAGATTGTCCGAAGTGCAGACCAGCAGGAGGAGACCAGTGCCTTGTTGAAGAGGACCGGCGTCATCGTCAAGAAACTTATGGACGAGAATGACATGCTCTGCAACAAGCGCCAAAGGCTGGTGGAAGAATCCGTGGATGTTCTCAAGCAGCGCCTTGAGAACACGAAGAGCTCATCATGCTCGCCGCGGAGACTAGTTTCGCATGCCTGCAAAGAACGCATCAAGAAAGTAGAGATCAGCGAGCCGATCCTTGTCTTCCTTCTTCTTTTGCCCTTGTGTATTTCGGGCGAGCCGCATGTGGCTTTTTTAATTATCTTTCTAATTATGTATGACAATTAATCGTCCTTATCTTTCTGTCGAAGATCAATGTTGCGAGGCTGGAATGAAGAAAACTCTTGCTGTGGTGACCCTGGCGTTGCTGTTCTTCTAGTTGCTGCTGGGCTTCCTTCAGTTTCCTGGTTTCTTTTGATGTAATAATCGGTTTAGGATGTGGATTGTGTCGTCGGTTGTGAAATGTTGGGTTCTAGCGCGGATCTTTGGCCTTTGTTGGCCTCTTGGGATGTTGCGATTTCAATCTGGTACTCCCTCCATCTCATAATGTAAGACGTTTTTTGACGCTATACTAGTGTCAAAAAGCGTCTTATATTATGGGACGGAGGGAGTAGCTTTTAGTCCTTCGTGTTAGGCTGGAGTTGTGCTGAACTTCTTGTGAATTGTGGTGGTTTTTAGTAATGAAAATCAGAAGGGGCAAGCCCTTCTTTGATCAAAAAAATCGTCCTTATATATTCATCAGTCTTGCTATAAGTCGCAGTAGATGCTATATAGGTCCGTCGGATCTTACATCAAGATCCGTGCTTTTAGATTTTCTTTTTTCTCTCTTAAATCTCAGTCGAGTGAGACATAGCCATGCCATTAAACAGAGGCTCGGGCGCCATTAATGGAGACCTTGGGAGAGAGGTGGACGGCAGATGGAGGTCAAAGGGCTCTCCTCCGGATAAGCACGCGTAGGGGTCTGATCGCACGCCTCTCGTACTCAAATAGCTAGCCTGCACGGTGCCTCCTAGCTAATAAAAAAGGGGGATGCATGGCGGCACGTAAATGGTACTAGTAAGTAGAACGCCCACGGTTTCAATATTACTTGTGTTTCCGATTGTAACGTGACAGCACTTGTTCCAAAATGACTTTGTTGATTGTTAATGTGTGCTTTCGCAAATCGGATCGCAAATTTACTATTAGCATGTTGGTGCCATGTCATGGCACCAAGCCAAGTTTCATTATTTTCATGCGTGTTTTGGATTTACAGGAATTAAAAAAACTAAGTTTCTCAATGTTTCCAACCCAGCCACGACGCCCAGAATTTTGAATTTCTTTCCCATTTCTTGCATGGAACCTAGAAATTTACCCGAGGACACACATGTGATTTTCAACCAACTTTGGTGCACTGGAACATGTGCTTGTATTTCAAAATTGAATTATGCGCACAAAGGTGGCACGTTCCCTCCCAGAACCACGAGCCTTCTTGAGAGAAGCTCCGATTTGCAAGAAGCTTATACCAAAATTTGTTCCTATTCGGCCAATTTTTTTTTACCACGGCATCGTACTACCATGACATGACACCATGCCAAGTTTCATGATTTTGAAACCAAGTTTCTCAATGTTCTTGTCCGAGCCATGATGCCCAGATGTTTGAATCTTATTCTCATTTTTTGCATGGGAGTAGAAATTCACCCGAGGACACAAATGTGATTTTCAACCAACTTTGGTGCACGGGAGCACGTGCTTGTAGTTCAAATTTGAATTATGCACATTAAATGACCAAAACTCAATTAATGTGTAAATAAGGCCAAACAAGCGGAATAATTCCAAAATTTAACAGGGCACTCATGTAGTTCTATGTTGCCTTTGTAAATAAACTCAAGGGGGACAACCTATACCGTTTCGCACTCAAAGGTGACACGTTCCCTCTCAGAACCACGAGCTTTCTTGAGAGAAGCTTCGGTTTGCAAGAAGCTTATACCAAAATCTGTTCCTATTCGGCCATTTTTTTACCACAACATGGTAGTACCATGACATGACATCCATGCCAAGTTTCATGATTTTCAGACGTGTTTTGATTTACAAGAATTTTAAAACCAAGTTTCTCAATGTTCTCACGAGCCATGATGCCCATATGTTTTAATTTTATTCTCATTTCTTGCATGGGACCTAGAAATTCACCCGAGGACACAAATGTGATTTTTCAACCAACTTTGGTGCACGAGAGCATGTGCTTGTAGTTCAAATTTGACTTATGCACATTAAATGACCAGAAACTCAATTAATGTATAAAAAACGACAAACAAACCCGGAATAATTCCAAAATTTAACATGGCACTAATGTAGTTCTATGTTGCCTTTGTTAAGAAACTCAAGGGCGGGGCAGCGATATCGCTTCACACTCAAAGGTGGCACGTTCCCTCTTAGAACCACGAGCTTCCAAATCGGCCCAATTTTTTACCACAACATGTTAGTGCCATGACATGACACCATGCCAAGTTTCATGATTTCCAGCTGAGTTTTGGACTTACATGAATTTAAAATCTAAGTTTCTCGATGTTCTCGGCAGAGTCATGACACCCAGATGTTTGAATTTAATTCTAATTTCTTCCATGGGACCAAGAAATTCAACCAAGGACACACATGTGATTTTTCAACCCACTTTGGTGCACCGGAGCATGTGCATGCAATTCATATTTAGATTATGCACATTAAAAGTCCAGAAACTCAATTAATGTGTAAAAAGGCCAAATGAACCTGAAATAATTCCAAAATTTAACAGGGCACTCATATAGTTCTATGTTGCCTCTATAAATAAAATCAGGGGGGCAGCGTATATCGTTTCGCACACAAAGGTGACACGTTCCCTCTCGGAACCACGAGGCTTGTTGAGAGAATCTCCGGTTTTACAAGAGGCTTATACCAAAACTTGTCCCAATTCAACCAAAAATTTTACGTATGAAAACAGGGTTTAGATTATCCCGAACATCTCGCTACCTAGACCAATAAGGTACTATGATTTGAATTCAACATAAATTGGATACAGTTATTTGAATTGGAGAGCGTATGGTACATGTAGTTCATAGTGAAATATGATTACTGCTATATGCATGTCTTTTTATTATCAAGATAATATTTAAATTATTGTATAACTTGACAACAATCGTATTCAAATAAGGAAAATTGATTCAAATATAGTCCATATGGTAGACGACAATATATATGTTCACATGGTGGAGTAAAATGTTCATATATGATGGAAGATCAAACTGTATGACTACATCAATTATAAACCGCAAGGTCACCTAATGATATATTCGAATTCAACATAACGTGGATTCAAAAATTGAAATTCGAGATCATGGCATCTGTAATCATATAAAAAGGGACATTATTCTTTCTTTGGTGGGAATTGATTTGTTTTTTGTTGTTGTTGAGGGAAGTGCGAATCGATTTGGTACTGTGCAGGGTAATCATGTTCTCCCGATTTTTTTACATTTTTCTTGTAGTTTTTTCAATGGCATCTATAGCAATATAGTAAAAGGGGACATGACTATCTTGTGTCTTGTATGATTTTTTTTAACGTTAAGTTTGTTCTGCCAAACAAGGAATCCGCACCTTGTTATCCCGAAATTTTCAAGCTCGAGTATCTTTTGTCCCACCTACTTTGAAACTCCCGCTTCTTCAACCCGCGCCGCGCCTTGTTATCCCGAATTTGACGCCACGAGAACTCCCTCCTCATCCAAATCGCCCCGCAGCCCGGACACGCGAAATCCCCTTCTACCCCCCACCGAAATGAAGCTCCATGTCGCGGTGTCAAAACCGTGGGGTACGCTGGTAACTTACCCTACATTTCGGACAAGCGTCATTGCTTGGCTCCCTCCCCCTTCGCCCCCCACATTCAGACACCGAGGCCGCAAAACCCGCGAAACCCCACGCTCCTCCGTCGGCCTCCCGACCGCCGCCCAGCCGGAGACTCTTCCCCAACTACGTCGTCCACCGCAACAGCTCGTCGTCCCTCATCCACCGCACCGGATGAGGATCCGTTGTCGATCTTGTCGTCCCGCCAGATCAGTCGCCCCGTCCTCCCCCTCCAAGGAGCTGCCCCAATGTTCACCTCGTCTATCGCGCCACCTCAATCCCCACATCGCCGTCTTGACCTGCCCCACCGGAACCGCAGCACCCTCACCAATTCCTCCGATGAAGCCGAGGCCAACTCGGCGCCACTAAGGAGGTTCTGCACTCACCGCGGCATTTTATCTTTTATTCAATCTCACGGGGCTGCCGGTGCTCAATACCGAGCAGACATGGCATCTCCATCAACGGCGCCGTCGCCGGCCACATCATCCACGGCGTCTCTCCCCCATGTCGTTGCTTCCTCGGTGGCGACTTCCACAACGGCACTAGCTGCAGCTGCTCGGCTCTCGCGCGCGCGGCTCGTTTGCCGTCGCTCGTTGCCGCAGACCGCCTCCCGCTTGCTCGTGTTGCTGCTCTTGCTCGCCAGGCTTGCTGTTGCTGCACGACCTCCGCAGCTATAGGAGTTGCTACTTTAGCACTCGCTCACGGTGCTACTGCACGACTTGCTCTCTGCTAGTGCGTTCCTCGCCGAGCGCTCGCTGATTTAGATCACTGCTTCTCTGCTACTAGTGCTCGAACGCCCTAAACATCTATTGCAATGCTCTGTTACTAGTTCAATCAGTTTCAATAGTAAAATTCAGTTTCGACTATGAAGTTCATTTTCTTCAGTTAAGTTCAGAGTGAATAGTACTTACAGCATCTGTCGGAGCGGCCATGGCGCGGCTGATGTGTTTTACATCTAGCACTTTTTGGTGATGTATTTTACATCATCTATTGCAGATGATATTAGGGTCCCACTTCAAATTAAAGTTATCTGTCTTGTCATGCTTCAGCCTCATCGCCGTACACCTTAGCGGAGCTGCTCCAACGATGGAACCGTCCATCACAGCGGAGCAGTACCCTCGGCGCCGTTTCCAGAGGCCTCGGATCTTCTTCCCCGCCTCCAACAGTCACACCAGCATCATCACCATCCTCCACGGCCAATCCAATGATGCTGCGGTCCACAAGGCTATGCCAAAGAGGTCGTACACTCATCGCATCACTTTGTTTCTCCATTCCTCTATTCTTCCAATTCATGTGAGCCAAACACCCAGGTTGACTGAAGTCCTATGTTTCCAAATGCTCTATTTTGCACGTGCATTCCTGTCCTATTCCTGTATTTTTCCTGTCCCTGCATTTATAGAATCCTCCAATTCTAAGGAGCCCTTACAGATTTACTTCATTTCCAGATTGGCGTCAAAGAAAACTCTATATGTTATGTCCTGCTCCTGCCGTGCCGTCATCCACCCCACCTGAGGTGCACCATCGACAGAAGCGTTCACTGCAGCAGAGATCCCCCTGCAGACTTTCTTTCGCTGCCTCAGATCATCTTCCCCATTGCCGGCAGCCACGCCAACTGCATTACCATCATCGACTGAGCAGATGAACCTGAGTACTAGACAGTTCCAGAAGAGAGGTCGCAGTCTTTCGTGTTTGCTTATGTTATACATCGGTTATTATTACCTGCTAGTTTATCGTTCAATCTTGAGTTTTGAATTGCCCATGGGTCTCATATCGAGCCAGCAACGAGTAGTATCTGTCTACTATCTAGTTCATCTGGGGTCTTCTATGTGGTTCATGTTGGGTGGGCAACAAACAATAGATGGTCCATTGTCTATCTTTTTAAACTGAAGCTATAATCTACCTGCTATCATTAGTTTTGGATCCATCCACTCGTTTGCTACCATCAGTCTTGATTTTTGCATGCACCCCTTAGGCCTTACAAAATCTAACTATTTTTTTATTATGCATGTCAGATATTGTACACAATCGTACTGAACATGTAGAGAAAAAGAGAAGACCGTTATGCGGCGAATATAATGTCATGCAGACGCTGCTCCATGGTGGGCGAAGTGCCCCCCTCTCCTGCATTTCCAGATTGTATTCCAGAGGAAGATAACTGTTCAGATGGAGATTCAGAAGGAGCCGACCATGCCTGTTTACCACCTGAGGTGTTTGCTCTAACCTGGCATGCTGATGTTGGTCATATCATGCATATGGCGCCTTGCATTGCTTACATTATACATCTTATATGTCATTAGCTTAGTTTAGATTTGCTTTGTGTGAATGCCACATGTTTGGTTTCTATATCATATCTTCATTATTCCTAAATATTTGTCTTTTTAGAGATTTCAACAAGTGACTACATACAGAACAACATGAGTGAATCTACACTCTAAAATATGTCTATATACATCTGTATGTGGTAGTCCATTTGAAATCTCTAATAACACAAATATTTAGGAACGAAGGGAGTCTATGGGAATTATGCAATGCCATCTTCTTTAGCCAGGCATCATATATGTGAATCATGCAATGCCATCCTGTTTAGCCAGTCATCGTATATGTGAATTGTATCGTGCCATATTTTTTTCCATAATGTATTCCATTTGTCAACAATGTTTATACATTCATCTACTCTTCCTGTGCATCAGCCATTTGAGTCGGTCATGGGAAAATCTGGAGTGAAAACAAGGTCTTCTGAGCAGTCAGTGCTACCTGTCGATGCAGATTTCTTGCTGGTTACAGATAGCTCCTCAGAGGAGGATTCAGAGAGAGATGACCAGTCATATCCCCGAGGTGCATGCTCTAACTTGGCTGGGTTATATTGCTCATATCATGCATATGGTGTCTTGCATTGCCATGCCATCTGCTTAGATTAGACATGCTTTGTGTGAATGCCTCCTATTTGCTTTCTATATCAGATATGTGAATTATGCAATGCCATGTTTTTCAGCCAGTTATCATATATGTGAATTATGCACCGCCATGGAGCCAGGCATCATATATGTGAATTATCTCATGCCATCTTTTTTTCCATTACGTATTCCATTTGTCAACAATCTGTGTATATTGAACTACTCTTCATGTGTATCAACCATTTGAGCCGGTTATGGAAAAATCTGGAGTGAAAACAAGGTCTTCAGAGCAGGCAATGGTACCTGTTGAAGCATATATCTCGATGGTTATAGGGAGCTCCTCAGAGGAGGATTCAGAGATAGATGACCAGTCCTATATCCCACCTGAGGTGTATGCTCTAAGTTGCAATGTTTATATTTCTCATATGATGCATATGGTTTCTTGCATTGCTTAGTTTAGACATCATATGCACAATATTGAATTATATCTGCTTAGTTTAGAGATCATACATGCGAGTGCCGGCTGCTTAGTATATGAATCAATTATGTCAATTATATCATGCCATCCTGTATACTAGACAACATGTATGTGAATTATTTCATCCCAACCTATTTTAGAAAGACATCATATAGTTTTGTCATGTCATCCTATTTAGGTACTCATCATATGTTGAATTATGTCATTATATCCTGTTAAGTTATCTATCATATATCTAAAACTGTGTCATGCTATCCTGTTTAGTTAGGCATCATATATGTGAAATTGTGTCATGCTATCCTGTTTGGTTAGACAACATATATGTGAATTACCACATCTGTCTATCATACAATGTCTCAGACGCTCAATTTCTTTTCTTGTTTATCAGCCATTTGAATTGGAGGGGTGATGGCAGATCTAAGGGAGCAAAACCCGTTCTTCACAAAAGACAATGCTACCGTCGATGCAGATAGAACCATGGTTGTACTGGCCCACAAACTAGCCCCACCACACATAATCGAGACTCTTCCAGATTGCACACTTACACCGTTGGGCAGAGAACCAGCTACAACCCATCTAATCGCAACCCCAATGATAGTAACCCACTTATAGTTGACAAAGCACCATGTCCACCACAGAGTACCCCCACACGAGCAGTTTGTAAAGCTATCAGAGTGCCCAAAGCACTAAGACCACCACAGCCTAACCCAAACTCCACGCTTAAAGCGTAAGAGCAACTGTTCTCGTGCCGATTCCGTAGCTATGGTCCATACTCCTTTGTTGTTGCATCATCAGATTTACTCATACCAACTACTTTCGAATTTGAAGGATCCAATTGAAAGTCCAATGGCGCAACAGGTATGTTTTAAACTATTTCTTTAACTGGATTGCTGTTCTAACTTCTTGCTCTATGTTGATTTCAGTTTAAGTTGTATAAACAGTTATGTTCTCATGTGATGCACATTACAAGTGCTGCCAATGCTGTGTAGTTTCTCATACTTATATTCTGTCTATGCTGTTGTGTCTTAAAAATATATGAGTTGAATTGTGTCTCTATATTGATTAGGGAACATAAACTAGAATGATATGGCCAATACAGCGACCATAGTACATAGATATATGTTTGTTTCATGCTGTTATCCTGTCCACCTTACTACTGAACCGGTTTACCAAAATGAGTTTGGTATACTACAAGCTAAACCTGTGATGTGTCTGCTTGTTTCTCTTGTAGTATGCAAACATAATATTGGAGAAGAGCACCCCACTATGCAATGGTAGAGGAAGTAATGCAGATAAGGTTCAAGATAGTGAGACAACCCTGTTGGTCTCCAAGAAAGGTGATAAAAACGATCTTGTAGACAGTGAGAAAACCCCACAGTCCTGCGTTGATGTAGTGTTCGAAAGTTATCGCCAAGATCGCTGGCACAAGCTCTTCAAACTCGCTGCCTGAATCACTTCGGCTTCTTCAGTCTCAACTACAAGCTGAAAGGCATCAGTCAGCTATGTGGCGGCAAGAAGCCGAAGGACTGAGGAAGTCCCTGTATAATTCAGATGCGTACTTTCTTGTGCAATAGCAAGTTACTGGAGGATTTAAGCGCCAAACAAGAGAAAGTTAATAAGCTTGCTAAGCATCTTGCCAAAGATTATGGGTACCTGTGATATTTTTTCTTGAACTCTTCAAGTGGTTTCAGTTCTCGGACTTGTTTTGTCATGGCGCTTATATCTTCTTGTGTTCCCTATATTTGCACTTGTGGTGAACTTTGATGCCCAGTGGATGTAATATGTGTAATAGGCGTGATAGCCTAGCATAAGTTGCTTGCTTATTTATATCCTTGTTGTCTTGTTTATTTGTTTGCTTGTAGTCAGTGCAGTTCTTTTTCCGCGGTTTGCTAGTGGCTGCAATAACCTATTTTTTAAAACTAGGCCACAATAACCATGGGCTAATATTTATCAGAGTGACACTAGGCCTCCTACGGGTCAGAGAAACAAGGGCCTTCTATGGGCAGAGAAATAGTAGGCCTTCTACGGGTCAGAGAAACATTGGGCCTTCTACGGGTCAGAGAAACAATGGGCCTTCTACGGGCCATATCATCAATGGGGCTTATACGGGTCAGATGATCGACACAAACATGGGCCAATAACAGCCGCATTATGGCCATAAACGGGCTAGAGTTGAATCGTCTGCTCATGGGTCGACCATAATGGGCCATCATTAATAGGCTGTATTTGATGACTCTATGAAAACGCCCAATGTATTAACGGACCACAAACGGGCCGATCAGAACCACGGGCTGAATTTGGCCCACAAGCAAAAAATGACAAGAACGGGCCGTAAGTAAACGATCGCTCAAATGAGCCCAAGAATAAATGGGCTCGAGAAGGCCGAAGATAACATGGGCTGAAACGCCCAACTGAATAACGAGCCCTTAATGGGTATAAAGTGATACACCGCTCATTACGGGCCGCCACCACGGGTCGTTAATGGGTCTAAAGTGATACACTGCTCATTGCGGGCCGTGTCACCACGGGCCGTTAATAGGCCAAGAGTTACATAGGGCCTCATATGGGCCAAAGACGCCATAGGCCATACATGGGCCGGCGAAAACGGGCCGAATCATATTGATGGCCCAGATGATGCCATCGGGCCTAATTCGGATAGGGCGAACGGGCCTTGGGTTAGCAGGTGTAAATGGGCTATATGCTAACAGCCGTTAACAAAGCTTTCCATGGGCCGCCCGCCACCTTTGACCAAGTAAAATGGGCCGCCTTTTCACAGAATGGGCCTCTGTTGGTCTGTGCCACGGTCGACGATCATAGGCGCCTTCATCCAATGAGTGGATGACATCCGCCCCAACAATGAGCCGACATGTGTTTCCTCCACCAATGATGATTTTACATGTGGAAAATCCCCATTGGTCGGGGCTCTTAACGGGTTATCGGATCCAAACCCGACCGATAGCTTATGTATGCCCGTTACGGTGGATGCCACATGTCGGTCACCCTTGACGAAAGCACTTCTGTGACGCGCGATTTATTGTCATGGAAGTGGACACTTCCGTGATGATAATTTTGGTAATGTCATGGAACACTTCTACGACAGCACAGGTATGACTATCTTGATTCTGTCATAAATTTGTCATGGATGTACATGCATGACAAAAAACGCGACCTACTGTGACAAACACGTATCATCACGGAAGTGTATTTTTTTTGTAGTGCTGTTACCGATAATTTCAGTGCTTGCAGAGAATACCATGTTGAAAACCGCTTGTCATTTCCTTCTGCTCCTTGTTGGGTTCGACACTCTTAGTTATAGAAAGGACTATGATAGATCCCCTATACTTGTGGGTCATCAGTTCTCTAAGATATCCTAGTTTCCTGATAACTTCAACATATATGTCGAGGCAATGAAGTACCCCAACACCATGATTAGGGTGGTTAGTCTGGCCCAAAAGACATCAGAACAGGAAGGAAGAATTTTGCAAATGCATCAGACTATGTAGAAACCTGAGACAAATTGGACAACATAACGGTGGTACGGGCATCAAACATGAATCAACCCACAAGGCAATTGACCACATAGTACCGAAGTCTTATGGAAACACTGATCCAAGAAGACAACAACTTTCCTATAAGTCTCCAGTATAGTAACTCGTCATCCTGATAGATAGATGAGAAAGCCTAGTTCTTAATCCCCGTAGAAAAGAGGAGGGTGACAAAGAATCAAAATGACATGAGGGTAAGGAGTAAAAAGAGCCTTACGTTCCCTTCCACAATCAATTCCCTTAGATAACTAAAGCATTTCTAGACTCAACTTCGACCAGTTTGGCTTGGTAATCCTAGAGGTAGTCAAGCTCTGATACCAAAGCTGTCAGGGACAACGATCGTAAGTCACACCAATCTAGAAAGTAACACATCATATCACTTTGCGGCCTCATGCACGGTATCCCCACAGCTGCAACCTTACCTTTGTCGAGACTGTTTGCGCCTTTTGGCTCATGTATATGATTGTGTTGCTAGCATCCATATGACAAAGAACCCGGGCCGACATGACTAGTCGTAAACCAAGTTGGCACAACTTACAGGGACAAGCATATGTGACCTAGCAATGCACGTGTCAGTCAGCAGCGAGTGTAACCGAGTCGTAGAGAGGCTACAAAGGACTCCAGGAAACACCGCGTGACATTTCCCCATAGGGACAGACACAGGAGCAAAGAAGGACACATGTCGGTCAATCCATGTGTTCTAGAGCAGTAGCAAGCTAGCATGGCTCAGTGGAAGCACTAGGAGGCATTTCCCCATAAGAGAGGCTACCAAGAATAAACAACTAGGTGTCGGATCCCAGACATACCAAGCATTCCAATATCATCCACACATTATGCTTGATATGTGTACATACAACATGAGATCACAACAAAACTGTACGACTCGCAATATTTATTGGAAAGGCTCCGGAGAGCCATTCATAGTATGATATTACGAACATGGATCTCATGACCCAACATACAAAGTCATACAGGCAACAGGCGGAAGCATAGCCATGTCTGGGTACAGACAATTACAAAAGAAAAAGGCTGACAAGCCTAACTATATACAAGACCCTCCATACAAACAAGGCCTTTGTCTGGGATTCCCAAGCTAACCGGTCAACCTCGAACTAATCGCAGGGATCTAAAGTGAGATTGAAGTCTCCTCTACAAAAACATAAATTAGGCAAATGTGTGAGTACAAATGTACTCAGCAAGACTTACATCAGAACTAGCTACATATGCATTAGTATCAACAAGGGGGTGGTGGATTTTAACTGCAGCAAGCCAGCTTTGACTCAGTGGCTATTTTGTACTATGTCTACCAGTATTTTATTTGAGGTGAGAAAGTGCACACGAGTCCACATATTCACCATATCAATACACCACTATGGATCTGCTCCCGCCTCCCTACGAGAAGGTCATTCATAGCACTCACGCTTATCTTGCGCATTTTAGAGTATCCACATGTAGTTATCTATGAACAATGTAAGCTTTCCAAGTAGTCCATATCTGTGGACGCGACTATTCAAATAGATCTTTATAACCCTGTAGGGGTGTAATTCTTCACACATACTCTCACCACTTATCATCGTTTACACGACATGTACTCAGCTACCTTCAAGCGGAAGCCCAGCGAGGGTGTCGGCCACGACCTGACTAACCACACAAGACTCTAGTCCAGGTTTATCGGCTATTTGAGTTCCATCCACAAGGAAGTCTGGTTTCCACTACGGCCCCAAATGATGTGTGCAGGGTTCCCAAGCCCACCAAACGGGTTCCTTGGTACACCATGTCATAGTGTCTATATTGCATCATAGCCCACCCCTAGGGTCAGCGCCACGCATGACCTCCAACACATATCCTACAAACACCAGAAACTAGTTGCAACTCCTGGACAGAGATCAAGGCGATTAATAAGTCAACGGATTCAATTAAGGATCCCAATTTGTAGTAGTAACTGTGTTGGATCACAAACACAAAACTCAGTTTCTGAGGATGGTTTCAAAGAGACAACCCACCATGTACTCCTACATGGCCTCTCATCGCTACCTTTACCAAATCATGTTCACACACTTAGCTCTCAACAGTAGGACATGTTCACCACCATCCCAATCCATCCCAGATGAATCAGACCTGACACAAAAGCATAGCAGGCATAACAAGCAAGCATGAACGGGTAGGCACATCATGGATCAAACAACTCCTGCTCATGCTAGTGGGTTTCAACTATTTACTGTGTCAAAGACAGGTCATGCAGAGGAAGGGGTTCAACTACCGCAACATGTAACAGTTGAATCATCATTGTCCTAATGCAGTAAAAAGAGAGGAGGAGCGAGAGAGTGGGATTGTATCAGAGTGGTCAAGGGGGTTTGCTTTCCTCGCACTTCTGAAGATGAAACTGCACTTCATCAGATTCGGCGATTGCATCATCAGAACAACGTCTACCAAGAGGGAACAACCACCGGCAAACAAGAAGGAACACAATCAATGTGATGCAACAATATGATGCATGATTATGTGATGGAAATATGTTATATTTTTGGATAATGCAAAATTCTACCATGTTAGTTGAAGTTCATTTGAATCACATATTCAAATTCAAACTCCAAAAGAAGCATCTAAAATGTCCTTTAATTGATTTGACATGATCAACAGGTATAAGTTGCTTTAACATGCATGAAAATGGCGTAAACAAATTCTTCATAATTTTTAAATAATTTTTCATATATAAATTATTTCATTTGGAGTTACAGTTGAATTTCTATGAATTTTCAAAGTTTTAAGTATTTTTTGGAATTAGTAAATCACTTCTGATTTATATAAAATCCAGAAAACATTTACTGCGTCAGCACTACGTCAGCAAGACATTCATGGTCAAACTGGTCAAACATGACCAGTGGGACCCACACGTCAATGTAACAGAGTGAGTTACATAGAACATTTACTGCGTCAGCACGACGGTCATGGTCAAACTGGTCAAACCTGACCAGTGGGACGCACATGTTAAGTGTAACAGAGTCAGTTACAGAGGCTGACCAGCGGGGCCAGGTCAATGCTGAGGTGGCAAGGTCAATTTTGACGTGTGGGGCACATGACTCAGTGACACAGGGAGCTAAACAAGATTAGTTAAATCTAATGATTTACTTAGTTAATTAATTAACTGAAGGTGGCCCACCTGTCAGTAGCTGGGGGTTATTTTAACATAGTCATTAGTGCTAATTAGGTGTGCCACGTCGATGACTGAACGTCGGCGACCAAACCCGAGGGCGGAGGATCACCGGAGTTGCTCGGGCTCGTGCCACAGGGGGTGGCTGGATGCGTTGAACGCACCAGGAGGGATCACTCGCTCACCCGCATCCAGGGGAGGCAGCAGCTGGTCGTAGGGCGGTCTGTAGCAACGGTGGGGGCAAGTTTGGCGGCGGCCGGGGCCTCGCGCACCAAGTAGAAAATGCTGCGGTGCACGGGGAGTCCAACCAAGGGGTTCTACGACTTCCTCGAGACTTGGCAAGCACACGGATGCTACGGGTGTCGTGGTTCTAAGTCTGACAGTAGAGTGGGGGTAGGTATGGAGAGGCAAGGTCCTAGCTATGGAGAGGTTGTAAACACAAAGCGATGTATGAGTTCAGCCCTTCTGAGGAAGTAAAGCCCCACGCCCCGGAGCCCCGAGGCGGTCGAGTGGATTATATGTGTATTTTTACAGGTGCGAACCCTTCGCCTGTGGGAGGGGATGGCTTATATAGAGTGCGCCAGACCCCGCCACCCCACGAATGAAGGGTTTAAAGCACATTAGTCCGGGCGCATCGTAACGCCCACATAAAGTGTCTTAACTACCATAAAGTCTATTCAATTACTGAGCCGTTGTAAAGGCAGAGTGCCTCCCGCCTTCCGTGGTCGAGTGAGTCTTCATGGTTGAGTCCTTCCAACACCGAGTGGGTTCTCGCTGGTCGATCGGGAGGTGATCTCTTCTAAGGGTGCCCTTGGATACGGCACTTAGATCAGGTCTATGACCCTACCCTAGGTACATGAATCCATCATTAGCCCCCGAATGGATTAAGGCTTGAGTGAGGAAGGAGTTGATGCTGTTTCCGATTGACTTTTGCATACTGGTTATGCGTTGTTCTGGATCAAGATCTTCTTTGTTGATAACGAGCAACTTTTCTTCAGTCGACTCGATCCATTCTTGTCTTTCGTCGAGTGACTTTTCGGACTTCACCGGTTCCCGAGCGACGGATCGCAGGAGATCCCGCGTCTAACAGACTCATCTGCCTTTCGCGGATTCCACGGGATACGAAATTTGGGGAAGCGTGCGAAGCGGGGCGGACTGCGGCGTTCGGAAAGGATAGGACATAGACGCCTCGATCCCCGTGCCGCTTTTTCCGCCGCGTATCACGTCAATGCAACTGTTTCGGGATATGATTAGATTGATCGGGTCCACCTATCATCCACTCGGAAGGGACGTTATAAATGCGACCAGTGAGGGTTTTCTGAATAGTGCTCTATTCTTTCTTCTCTGCCCTCCTCGTCTCCGCCCAGCGCGGCCACTTTCACCTCCGCAAAGCTCCTCTTCGCGCATCGTCGGCAACCATGGTCAAGGATAAGATGGCGGTGCTGGAGCGCGCAAAGAAGGCGTCGGCGGCGGAGAAGGCAAAGGGGAGATCCACCAACAAGGGGTCTTCGCCCGATCTCGCCGCCAAGGGCTGGGTCCAGGAGATTGATCCAACGACCATCAGGGAGAAGGACCTCCTCGACATGGCCGACGACGGGCTGATCCCCCACGGCGCCGCAAGGCTTTCAGGGAAAGAGTGGCAGCCCTAGCCGGAAGAGGGTGAGTGCGCGTTCTCGCCACCATGTCGATCGCGGATTTTCTCTCGCCACCAAGTGTTTTCTTTCGTGGTTTTTGAACTTTTGGAGCCAACTCCACCACTTCACCCCAACTCCATCGCAGATCTTGCTGCGCTTTGTATCCATGTGTGAGAATTTCGGCTGTCGATCGCGACTGGCTTGTTCAAGCACATCTTCACGTGTCGCTCTTAGACCGTGAAGAAGGCGAGTCCAGCGATGAGAAACCCAAGTTGTCCAAATGTGCGGGGCCCGGGATTCAAGTGAGGAACAAGAGCACCTTCCCAGCCATGACGCTTCCCGAGTCGGTCAGGTTGGCAACGACCTGGTTCTATCGCTGAATGAGTCGACGCCGGGCAAGCCGAGTGGACTCCGCAATTCACCATGGACCGAGTGAACAAGCCTCCGCTCAAGGTGATTCCGGAGGACAGAGCTGACGGAAGATGCTGATGGATCGCGTGGTGCAGTTGGTCTGGACGGCGCATCGAATGGACCTTCGGAAGTTTTCCTTGGCGACGATTCAGCCTCTTCGCCCGGAGCCATTGTATGTGGTTGTATCTGCGGAATCAAGACAAGACTCGGGTCCACCCGGAGGCAGTCGACGACGCCACGGTGGAAAGGTGGATGGCCGCGGTCACTGGGAACAAGGACAATCCCCGTGGATCCAGGAGGATTCCTCCACTCGACCATCACAGCGTTCCAGACAAGGTACTTCTGCTCTGCCTTTCATTACATACTTGTCGTATTTGTTTCTGTATGTTCTGTAAGTTGGTCGATTGATCTCTGGCTTGACGTCTTTCAGGCCCTCACCGAGCTGTACTCGATGCCCAATGGAGCTTAGGCTCCGACTGAGGAGGGAGAAGCCAGCGGGGGTGAGAGCCAGGAGGAGTGGGACTCAGACGCTGCCGAGGATGACGATGATGACGATGATGATGATGAGGACGAAGAAGAGGAGGAGGAGGAGGTTGCACCACCGCGCTCGGAAAGGCGGTCAAAGCTTGTCCATGACCCTGCGACTGAACGTTGCAAGGGGGTTGCGACTGTCGCGCAGTCGACCAAATGCCCTCGAACCACTTCTCCGGTGCCGACTGAAAAGGCGCCGAAGCAGTCGAAGGTGGTTCCGTCCAAACCAACCAAACTCCTGCCGAAGATGAAGGTGTCCATCCCCACCATATCAGGGTAAACATGCTGTTTGAGTCTTCTTGTTTCGTGTAAACTTTATCTCTGGTTGATACTTGAGTTAACCGACTGATTCTTCGGGGTTGTAGTGCTGCTACTTCTGAGACTTCAGGCAAGGCTGAGGACCATGAGATGGAGGATGCAGCAACCTCAAACCCTGGTACTATACTCTTAATTCTGTTTTTTAGTCGACTGATTCGTGATATCTGATTCTGATTCTTTTCTGTAGCTCCATCCAATGTTGTTATCACTCTTCCTGATGACGATGAGGATGAGGAACCACCGCTACGTATGAGCAGGAAAGCGCCCGCCGCCAGGGTGGACCAGATGTGACGGCGCCGAGACTCGTTGCGGGGAGGAGAACACCACCGACACACCGTGTCCTTCGTGGTGCCGCTGACGAGTGCTCATCCCGCTTCGCCGAGTGCCGTGATCACCTTCTCTTTTCACGACGCACCACGCCCCAGAGGACCAAGCCGCTAAGGAAGCGATACGCCAAGCGGGATCATGATGGAGCAAGTGAAGACCATCCGATGCAAGCCAGCAGCTTATGACGCCAGCTCCGCCTTCAAAGCAACGCTCAGTCATTGACCACCGCCGCTCGTTAGGATATGCTATCAAAACTTTTCTTCTCGAATCCATAGCAATCACCCATCGAAAGTGTGTTGATAAAAACTCCGTGTTAGCGGGCACGCTGAGTACACCCGCCGGGTGTAGTCCCCAAGGCTAAGGTCGATTGCCGGGCAATGGCCTTAGGCTTTATAAGTAAGGCTTTCGCCATTCGACCGATCGAATGGGTTTCAAACCGTGGGGCATGCTGAGTGCACCCACCGGTGTAGTCCCCGAGATCGTGGTCGATCGCCGCGCCGACATTACCCAAGAGTACTCTTTTTTGTTTGGGGGTCGATCGTCGACTGCCTTTAATAGAACTAGTGGGGGCACGCTGAGTGCACCCACTCGGTGTAGTCCCCGAGACTACGGTCGAATGCTTGCATTCGGCTGTAGTCTTAGAAACGTATGATTTTCTCTCATCCACTCGGAAGTGAATTATCTTTGATATTTTGTCGATTGGTTCTTCATAGAAATCCTGTGACCTTGCTTCCCGCTACACCGAGCTGGAGCAGAAGCACATTCAGCTCGAGCTGGATCTGAAGCTGGTGCAGGAGAATCTAACAAAGGCGAAGGAGGAGACCAAAGGTATGTTTGGTGAGACCTCGACGACCTCTTTTTCCCTTCATTTGTTTCAAAATCTGACTTTGCTGTAACTTGCAGGCAAGGTGAAGGAGGCCCAGAAGAAAAAAGACCTTGAGCTAGCTGAGAAGACCAAGCTTGCTGACGAGATGTTAGCTTCAGTTACCAAGCTTGAACAGGAAAATACCAATCTGAAAGCTACTCTTGGGATTGCCAACAAGGAAGTCGACCGACTAAAGACTGACAAGACTACTCTGACCGACAAGATCAATCAGTTGACTGGGAAGAAGAATGACCTGGAAGCTTTCCTGGGTGGTCTTGCCAAGAAATTGTTCCTTATGCTCAAGGGTAACCTTTTTATACTCGACCAATATTTTGAACTGTGACGCTTCCATTCGACCAATGTCTTGACTCGGCGTTTGTCCTTGCAGAATTCTATCGAAACTTTGAAGAAGAGACTAGCTAGTTGGAACCAAACCTGGACCCCGTCAATTCTCCAGTGAATGATGAAGTTGCCATGAATATCTTCCGACTGGAGTCCCGTGTTGCAGCTGTCATGGACTATCTTGCAAGGCTGAAGGTCGCCACTTCCCGCATCGACTCGACACTCAGGCCCAGGGCGACACTCCAGAATGACCTCGAGTCACTGATGGCTCAACTGAATGCCGTCCCGGACCGAGTGCAGGAGTGGAAGAAGTCCTCGGCTCGTTGCGGTGCAGATGTTGCTATGTGTCTGGCCCGAGTCCACTGGAAAGACGCGCGAGAAGACAAGCTGGCAGCTCTCCGGGTGGCCAACACCAAGAAACATGACTTCAGGTCCTTCATGGAAACCTTCATCGCTGCTGCCACTCGGATCGCAGACGGAATCGACCTTGATGAGTTCGTTGTTCTTCCAGCCTCCACAGAGGGATAAAAACTTCTTTTAAGCCCGACACTTTAAATTTGCCTCAGATGCCGAGTGGACTTGTAACCGATAAACCTTAACAGCTTAGCGCCGAGCACTTTAGGTTCCTTTAGGTATCGATCTGAACTTGGATTTGATGTTTGAATATGATTGCTTTTGGCTCGAGATGTCCTTTGCGGGTTCACAATGAGATGCTCTTTGCAATGATTTATTCCTTAGGCGAGCTACTGGTTGCAGCTAAGCCCCGAGTGAGAGGTTTGCTCTTCACTGTAGGATTTTTATAACTTAGGCGAGCGATGGGCTGCAGTTAAGCCCCGAGTGAGAGGTTTGCTCTTCACTCGGTAGGATTTTTATAACTTAGGCGAGCGCTGGGCTGCAGCTAAGCCCCCGAGTGAGAGGTTTGCTCTTCACTCGGTAGGATTTTTATAACTTAGGCGAGCGCTGGGCTGCAGCTAAGCCCCCAAGTGAGAGGTTTGCTCTTCACTCGGTAGGATTTTTATAACTTAGGCAAGCGCTGGGCTGCAGCTAAGCCCCCGAGTGAGAGGTTTGCTCTTCACTCTGTAGGATTTTTACGCTGTATTTGTGGCTAAGCTCAGAGGAGAGGGTCGCAATGACCTGCACCTCGCCCTCCTTATGAGCACACATTATACTTATGGCGAGCTCAGAGGAGAGGGTCGCAATGACCTGCACCTCGCCCTCCTTATGAGCACACATTATACTTATGGCGAGCTCGGAGGAGAGGGTCGCACGACCTGCACCTCGCCCTCCTTATGAGCACACATTATACTTATGGCGAGCTCAGAGGAGAGGGTCGCAATGACCTGCACCTCGCCTTCCTTATGAGCGACATTGTACTTAGGCGAGTACTTGACTGCAGTTAAGCCTCCGAGTGGAAGTCCTGCTTACCACTGCAGGATTTTTTTATATCTTAGGCGAGTACTTGGACTGCAGCTAAGCCCCCAAGTGGAAGTCTGGCTTACCACTCGGTAGGATTTTAATAACTTAGGCGAGCACTGGGCTGCAGCTAAGCCCCGATTGGAAGTCTGGCTTACCACTCGGTAGGATTTTAATAACTTAGGCGAGCACTGGACTGCAGCTAAGCACCCGAGTGGAAGTCTGGCTTACCACTCGGTAGGATTTTAATAACTTAGGCGAGCACTGGGCTGCAGCTAAGCCCCCGAGTGGAAGTCTGGCTTACCACTCAGTAGGATTTTAATAACTTAGGCGAGCACTCGGCTGCAGTTAAGCCTCCGAGTGGAAGTCCGCTTACCACTCGGTAGGAATTTTATTACTTAGGCTAAACGGATTCATGGTTAAGCTCCCGAGTGGAAGTCCGCTTACCACTCGGTAGGATTTGTACAAACTTAGGCTTAAACGGATTCGCGGCTAAGCCACCCATCGGGGAAAATTTTATCGACAAAAATAAAAAGTGACAAAAATTATGAAGGAATTATGGCACTATTATTTCGAAATCCATGAACTACAGAAGTACTTTATTACAACTCATCCGAGTAAAAAAAACTTTAGGTGTAAAATGGGCGGAGCAGATCCGCATTCCAAGCTCGAGGCTCTTCGATATTGTGTTCGACGTTGTAAAGACGGTATGCCCCGTTGTGGAGAACCTTGGTGACGATGAAGGGTCCTTCCCACGAAGGAGCGAGCTTATGTTGTTTCGCCGATCCACTGGAGAACTAGATCTCCTTCCCGAAGGCTCGACCTCTCACATTTCGGGCGTGAAAGCGACGCAAGTCCTGTTGGTAGATGGTGGATCGGATCGAGCCATCTCCTTTCTTCCTCAAGGAGGTCGATCGCGCCCCGACGCGCTTGCTCAGCTTCTCGCTTGTAGAGTTCAACTCGAGGAGCATTGTGAAGAAGATCACTCGCAAGACTGCTTCAGCCCATAGACCAAGAAGAATGGAGTTCTTCCGTCGACCGATTGGGTGTGGTCCTCAACCCCAAAGCAACGAAGGGAGTTCGTCGACCCACGCTCCAGCCGCATGCTTGAGATCACGATCACCGAGGCTTCAAACCCTTGAGGATTAAGCCATTGGCTGCTCGCTTGTCCATTCGATCATGGATGGGCGATCAAGCGTAGTCGACTCGTGTGCCCCGAGAGTTGCGAAATCCCTGAATTCTTCCGAGTCAAAGTTCGACCCATTATCCGTAATGATGCTGTGCGGAACTCCATATCTCGAACGCCGCTCCGATGAAGGTAACGGCAGATCAAGGCCAAGATTCTTGATTGGTTTAGCCTCAATCCACTTGGTGAACTTGTCGATCGCTACCAAGACATGCGTGAAACCACTTCGACCTGTTCTCAAGGGACCGACCATGTCCAGCCCCCATACCGCGAACGCCGCATAAGTGGAATAGTCTTCGAGTCGACGCAGCTTGTGTGACATATTGGAGTAGAACCGACATCCTTCACACTTGTCTACTATTTCCTTCGCCATCTCATTCGCCTCGCCAAGAAAATCCGCTCGGTATGCTTTGGCTACAATGGTCCGAGAGGACGATGGTGACCACAAGTCTCCGAGTGGATATCATTGAGAATGATTCGACCTTCTTCTCGGCGTTATGCATTTTGACCAACTCCAAACCGGGCTCTCTATATAACTGTCCTTTGATAACGGTAAAGGCCTTGGATCGACAGACGATCCGCCGAGCCTCTTCCTCATCCTCCGGGAGCTCTTTTCTCGTGATATACGCGATATAGGGAATTGTCCACGGGAGTGACCACTAAAACCTCCATGACCAAGTCGACCACCGCTGGGACCTCAACCTCACCGGATCTGTGGCACTCTTGGGTTGTGGAGCTTCTCCGTGAAGGGATCTTCTTTGATCGACGGAGTGTGTATATGCTCCAAAAACACACCACTGGAATGGCTTCTCTTGGAACCTATCTTTGCCGATCATCCGCTGCTTGATTTTTCACCGGGGATGTGATGGACCTCTAACCCTCGAACTTCTTTTTCCAGCTTCCTCACTGCATTGCAAGATCCAATCATTGTCGGGCTTCTCACGCCCCACTCCTTCATCACCGTTGACCACTAAATCTGAATCGCCATAGACCATCAAAGCGACGGACGCCGAGTGAGATGGCCATGCGCAATCCATATAAAAGGGCCTCATACTCGCCTCATTGTTGAGGAATCAAAGTGAATCTGGAGCACATACCTCAGCTTATCTCCTTTGGGGGAAACCAGTAACAACCCCAAAGACTGTAACCATTCAAAGATCTTGGAGCCATCAAGAACATGGTCCAATGCTCCGAGTGAACTTCACCGGTGCTGTTGTTCAATCCACTCGGCGAGGAAATCTGCTATTGCCGGGACTTAATGGCTTTTGCCTCAAACTTGATATCAAGGGAAGAAGTTCAATCGCCCATTTCGCCACTCGACCGTTGCATCTCTCACAGCGTAATCTTAATTGCGGAGCGTCACGACGATCGTGATAGAATGATCGAGAAATAATGGGCAACCTTCTTTGTGGTCATGTATATCCCATATACAAGCTTCGATAGTGAGGGTATCTCGCTGATGGAGTCAAGACTTCGCATAAATAATACATCGGGCGCTGAACTTTGAAGGCTTTTTCCATCCTCTTCCCGCCGACCGTAGTTAATCAGATCGACGACTTGTCCTGTGGCTGCGATATAAATCAACAGAGGCTCTTTGCTGATTGGAGCAGCAAGCACCGGCTGGTGGAGACCAGAGCTTTAGCTCGCAAACGCTGCATCACTTCGAGTCCACTCGAACTTGTCTCCGCTTTCTTCATCACCGGTAAAGAGGCAATGCCTTTTCACCGAGTCGTGAGATGAATCGAATTAATGCGGCCAAGCATCCAGTAAGTTTCTAGACATCGTGCACTCGCACAGGGCGTTTCATTCGGAGAATAGTGTCGATCTTCTCTGGATTAGCATCGATCCCTCACTCGGAAACGAGAAAACCGAGTAACTTTCCACCAGGAACTCCGAATGTGCACTTTGATGGATTGAGCTTGATATCATACCTTCGGAGGTTGGCAAATGTTTCGGCGAGGTCAGCCAGGTCGGAATCTTTTCGCGACTTGACGACGATATCATCCATATACGCTTCCACATTCCGACTGATTTGAGTGAGAAGACACTTCAATCATTCGCGATAAATGTGGCTCCGCATTCTTGAGGCCGAATGGCATGGTGATATAGCGAAGCACCAATGGAGTGATGAAAGCTGTTTTATTTCGTCGGGTCCATACTGCACGGATCCGATGATACCCGGAATATGCGCCTAGAAAAGGTAATCTCTCACATCCCGCGGTCGAAGTCAACAATTTGATCTATGCGAGGGAGAGGAATGATCTTCGGCAGGCCCGATTGATGTGCTTGAAGTCAATGCACATGCGGAGTGACTTGTCCTTCTTGGGAACCATGACGACATTAGCGAGCCACTCGGAGTGGTATATCTCTGATAAATCCTGCCGCCAACAATGAGCCACTTCTCACCAATAGCCTTTTTCTTTCGACGGCGGACCGCCAAGATGCTCTTTGACCGGTTTTGCTGATTTGTCGACTCGAGGCGATGCTCAGCCATCCACTGAACACCCGCATGTCACTGGCTTCCATGCAAAATGTCCCAGTTCTCACGGAGGAACTGGATGAGCGCTTCTTCCTATTTCGGGTCGAGTGTCGTGGAGATGTGGGTCGGGGCTGCATTGGGGTCGGTCGGGTGAATGTGAACAGGCTTCGTCTCACCAGACGATTGAAATGCAGATTCTGTGGCGGGATTCTTGGATTGCAACAAATCACTCGGATCTGCATTTTGCTTGTACTCTTCGAACTCGACCGCTGTCACCTGGGAATCGGCAATCTTCGAGCCCTTCTGAAAGCACTCTTCTGCCTTTTTCCGATCGCCGGTGACAGTGATCACTCCTTTGGGACCTGGCATTTTCAGTTTGAGGTACACGTAACATGGTCGAGCCATGAACCGCGCGTAGGCTGGCCTCCCCAAAATGGCGTGGTACGCACTCTGAAAATCCACAACCTCAAAGGTCAACTTTTCCTTGCGAAAATGCTTTGAATCACCAAAAACCACGTCCAGAGCTATTTGGCCGAAAGTGACTCAAATTTTCTTCCCTGGTATGACTCGTGAAAACTCATGTTGTCGGTGCTCACCGACATCGATGCCCATTCCTTTCAAGCAGTGTCTACATACAACAAGTTCAACCCACTACCACCGCCCATCAAGACTTTCGCTGGCCGAGTGCCTTCGACAACCGGATCGACCACCAAAGCTTGCCTCCTGTGGGTGGCAATATGAGTCGGGTGATCAGATTGGTCGAATGTGATGGGTGTTTGGGACCATCTCGATAACTTGGTTTTGCTGGGCAACCATGTTCACCTCTCGTTAATGACTTTCAATCGACTCTTGCTTTCCACATCTCGCGAAGATCATCGTGGTGGAATTGACATGCGGATATCCTTCCTCACGTCCTCTTTGTCTTCGCCTTGTCCGACTCTTCTCCTTGTCCTTAGACTGCTTTTCCTAAACCGCCGGATCAGAGTTGACACCGCCGCTGGTGCTTTGGGTAAATGATGTTGCCCTCTTCATCTTTCTTCGTGTGGATGTGACACGGCATATCCATCACGCTGCTTCCTTCTTTATCATTTACTTTCTTAGGATTCCGTGATCCTTTTGGCTTCCCTTGAACTTTCCCCGAGTCACGGCTAGGGCCGCCCAGAGCTGCTGGCTCGGCTTCCGCTTGCTTCCGACTAGAATTTCCCTTCTCCGATCGACTTGGCTTGTACTTGCCGCTCGAGTCGGTCTCTTCCTCGCCACATGCATTTAGTAGCAATTCCATCATTCGACTCAGGGTCATGTCTCCGGTTCGACCAAACTTCAGACTCAATTCTCGTTTTGACGCCATCTTTGAAGGCTAAACCGCTGATGATCGAGACACATTTTCCACAAGATGGTGCGAGTGATCCACCTCTCAATGTACTCTCCGAGAGTCTCATTGGTCTTCGCACACAGACTTGCAGCTCACAAACCAGCTGGTCGCTTGCAAGTTCCTTCGAAGTTCGACGAACACTCGTGACAAATCTTCCCAAGTGTAAATACTGCTAGGAGGTAATCGATTCAACCACGCCCGCCGAACCTTCCAAAGATGAGGGGCAAGTGCTTCATGGCCACCTCATCATTCCCACCACCAATCTGAACAGCCACTCGGTAATCGCTGTTGTGTTTGTGCTTGGACTCACCAAAGGAACTTGTCGAATTTCGCTGCCAACCTAAAATTGGGGGAATCATCATGCTCGATAGCCTCGCTAAAACACTCGACCAGAAACATGCACTCGATCGCTCGTGGGCGATCTCTCGGTCCACTCGATGGGCTTTGTTCGGCCGACCAAGCCTTGCACAATAATGGATCGCGATCGAAGCTCTGGTTCCTCGGGTCGACCGAGCTCTTCGCTTCAAGACCGAATCGACGCTGTCATCCCTGCCGCCGAGGAGCGTAAGACCCATCCCTGAGGGGAAGCGGCACTGATGCCGCCATCTCGGTCGGTTCGTCTCCATATCGATCTCGCTGGTTGTCGCGCTTCTTCCCGCCGCGGAGGCGATTCGGGATCGTGGAGTCGATCGAATCAGATTCGCAGCGACGGATCGACTGTGAATTCTGTTGCGCGACTACGACACGGCTGAGTTTTGGTCACCTGCTGCCCGAAGCAAATCTCTGATCTGCATCAAACCTCTGCTAGCCACCGACTAAGAAGGCTGGATGGACAATGCTATACGGGTTGCAGCTGCTAAGTTCTGGATTGGGGTTCGATATACCTGAGTCGGCGGAAAGAGTTGACGCCGACATGCGGGAACTCGCGTTGCACAGGGTTGCCGAAAGTGCTCGCTGGAGGTTCTCCAGACGAGCGCGTTCACCAGATTGGCCAAACGTGCCTCCTCCAAGGCGCGAGCCTCGGGTTTCTCCCGCGATGGGAGTATGCAGGCATCCATGTTCCACGGGCGCTCTTCTCTCTCAGAGAGTCGAGTGTCTCGGATGGTACTCTTCGTGGTCTTGTGCGGGTCGCCCACCGCCTACTCCGCCCCCATGAGCGGCCAGAGGATCTGCGGGTCCGTCGACCATGAGAATTTCCGCCGCCGGACCACTGCTATCACATTCGAATGCAGTCTCTACGGAGCCAGTCGACAGATCAAACAGGCCATAGAGAGACTCGTCGGGCTCAATTGCCGCGACCTGGGCGGTGGCTGTCTGGCGAGCCACCGCGTGCTTCACCCACGCTGGAGCCTCGACCGACCAGAGTGCTTGCGCTGGTGGGAGACCGGGCGGGTGGCCGATAAAGGAGTCGACCGATACGGGGTCGACGGTTGCCGCAGCAGAACGCCGCGGACACATGCGCTGAAATGCGCCGCACCGCTGGACGGGAGCGATCAACGCCGAGTGGAGCCTCCCGAGCCACGCGGATTCGCCGGCGACAAAGGTGAGAGCGCCAGACGGATCTCGCGCCCTACCACCAAAACTCCAGCAGTCATCATGATGAAAGTACTGAAGTACCGCAACTTCTCCACAAATCGCTAAAACACCTGCCCCACGGTGGGCGCCAACCGTCGTGGTTCTAAGTCCGACAAGAGAGTGGGGGTAGGTATGGAGAGGCAAGGTCCTAGCTATGGAGAGGTTGTAAACACAAAGCGATGTACGAGTTCAGCCCTTCTCGGAGGAAGTAAAGCCCCACGCCTCGGAGACCCGAGGCGGTCGAGTGGATTATATGTGTATGTGTTACAGGTGCGAACCCTTCGCCTGTGGAGGGGGTGGCTTATATAGAGTGCGCCAGACCCCGCCAGCTCACGAATGAAGGGTTTAAAGTACATTAAGTCCGGGCGCATCGTAACGCCCACATAAAGTGTCTTAACTACCATAAAGTCTATTCAATTACAGCCGTTGCAAAGGCAGAGTGCCTCCTGGCCTTCTGGTGGTCGAGTGAGTCTTCATGGTCGAGTCCTTCCAGTCAGTCGAGTGGGTTCCTCGTTGGTCGACTGGGAGGTGATTTCTTCTAAGGGTGCCCTTGGGTACGGCACTTAGATCAGGTCTATGACCCTACCCTAGGTACATGAATCCATCAACGGGAGCGGGTGGAAGAGCTCGGGCGCGCCAGGCTCGCCAGCCATGGTGATGGTCGGAGCTTGGTGTTCACGGGGCAATGGCTAGAGGACGCGAGGAACAGCAGGGAAAGGGGGAAACACAGCAGCAGCTCACAGCGCATCGGACCGAGGGCTCAGCGGCTCAGTGACGACTAGCAGGTGGTGAATCGATGGTGGAGATCTCCGGCGGCCGACATTGAAGAAGACTACGGTGGTGACGATGAGGGATGTCTGGGCTCCTTCTCATCGGTAAGGAGTTGCAGCAAAGGACGGCTGCTACGTATTGAGCTTGCGTTGGTTTTCCTTGAAGAGGAAAGGGTGACGCAGCAAAGTAGCGTAAGTATTTCCCTCAGTTTTTGAGAACCAAGGTATCAATCCAGTAGGAGGCTCCTCAAAAGTCCCACGCACTTACACAAACAAACAAGAACCTCGCAACCAACGCAATAAAGGGGTTGTCAATCCCTTCACGGTCACTTCATGTAAAGTGAGATCGATAGAGATAATATGATAAGATAAATATTTTTGGTATTTTTATGATATAGATTGGAAAATAAAAGATGCAAATAAAAGTAGATGGTAAACTTATATGATAAAAGATAGACCCGGGGCCATAGGTTTCACTAGTGGCTTCTCAAAAGGTAGCATAAGTATTACGGTGGGTGAACAAATTATCAGAGAGCAATTGATAGAAAAGCTTAATCGTTATGAGATTATCTAGGCATGATCATGTATATAGGCATCACGTCTGTGACAAGTAGACCGACTCAGGCATCTACTGCTATTACTCCACACATCGACCGACTCCTGCCTGCATCGACAGTATTAAGTTCATAAAGAACAGAGTAATGCATTAAGAAAGATGAAATGATGTAGAGGGATAAACTCATGCAATATTATATAAACCCCATCTTTTTATCCTCGATGGCAACAATACAATATGTGCCTTGCTGCCCCTGCTATCACTGGGAAAGGACACTGCAAGATTGAACCCAAAGCTAAGCACTTCTCACATTGTAAGAAAGATCAAACTAGTAGGCCAAACCAAACTGATAATTCGAAGAGACTTGCAAAGATAACTATCACACATAAAAGAATTCGGAGGAGATTCAAATATTTCTCATAGATAAACTTGATCATAAACCCACAATTCATTGGATCTCGACAAACACACCGCAAAAAGAGTTACATCGAATAGATCTCCAAGAAGATCAAGGAGAACTTTGTATTGAGATTCAAAGAGAGAGAAGAAGCCATCTAGCTAATAACTATGGACCCGAAGGTCTGTGGTTCAATCTTGACAAACACACCGCAAAAAGAGTTACATCGAATAGATCTCCAAGAAGATCAAGGAGAACTTTGTATTGAGATTCAAAGAGAGAGAAGAAGCCATCTAGCTAATAACTAAGCACTACTCACAACTCATTGGAGAGGCCTTGGAGATGATGTAGAGGCCCTCCATGGTCGATTCCCCCTCTGGCGGAGCGCCGACAAAGGCTCCAAGATGGGATCTCGTGGATACAGAAGGTTGCGGCAGTGGAAATAGTTTTTCGTGGTGCTCCTGGATGTTTTCAGTGTACGTGGATATATATAGGAGGAAGAAGTAGGTCGGTGGATGCTCGAGGGGCCCATGAGAGTGGGGGGCACGCCCACCTCCAGGGGGCGCGATGGGCACCCTCGTGGCCGCCTCTTGTGTTTCTTGACGTCCATTCCAAGTCCCCTGGATCACATTTGTTCCAAAAAGATCGCTCCCGAAGGTTTCATTCCGTTTGATATTCCTTTTCTTCAAAACACTGAAATAGGCAAAAAAAACAGCAATTCGGGTTGGGCCTCTGGTGTTGGGGAACGTTGTAATTTCAAAAAATTTCCTACGCACACGCAAGATCATGGTGATGATATAGCAACAAGAGGGAAGAGTGTATGTCCACGTACCCTCGTAGACCGTAAGCGGAAGCGTTATAACAATGCGGTGATGTAGTCGTACGTCTTCACGATCCGACCGATCCAAGCACCGAACGTACAGAGCCTCCGAGTTCAGCACACGTTCAGCTTGATGACGATCTCCGGCCTCGATCCAACCGAGCTCGGAGATGAGTTCCACAAGACGACGGCGTGGTGACGATGTTGATGTTCTATCGGCGCAGGCTTCGCTTAAACTCCGCGACGATATAACCGAGGTGGAATATGGTGGAAGGGGGCACCGCACATGGCTAAGGAACGATCCGTAGATCAACTTGTGTCTATGGGGTGCCCCCGCCCTCAGATATAAAGGAGCAAGGGGGTGCGGCCGCCCTAGGAGGAGGCGCGCGGAGGAGTCCTACTCCCACCGAGTAGGACTCCCCCTTCCTAGTTGGATTAGGACTTGGGGGAGGGAAAGAGGAAGGGGGCCGCCTCTCCTTGTCCTATTCGGACTAGGGAGGGGCGTGCGGCCTGCCCTGGTCGGCCCTTCCTCTTCTCCCTCATGGCCCACTAAGGCCCATTAACCCCCGGGAGGGTTCCGGTAACCCCCCGGTGTTCCGGTAAAATCCCGATTTCACCCGGAACCATTCCGAAGTCCAAACATAGGCTTCCAATATATCAATCTTTATGTCTCGACCATTCCGAGACTCCTCGTCATGTCCGTGATCACATCCGGGACTCCGAATAAACTTCGGTACATCAAAACTTTTAAACTCATAATAAAACTGTCATCGAAACGTTAAGCGTGCGGACCCTACGGGTTCGAGAACTATGTAGACATGACCTAAAACCATTCTCGGTCAATAACCAATAGCGGGACCTGGATGCCCATATTGGTTCCTACATATTCTACGAAGATCTTTATCGATCAAACCGCATAACAACATACTTTGTTCCCTTTGTCATCGGTATGTTACTTGCCCGAGATTTGATCGTCGGTATCCAATACCTAGTTCAATCTCGTTACCGGCAAGTCTCTTTACTCATTCCGTAATACGTCATCTCATAACTAACTCATTAGTTACATGCTTGCAAGGCTTAGGTGATGAGTATTACCGAGAGGGCCCAGAGATACCTCTCCGACAATCGGAGTGACAAATCCTAATCTCAATTACGCCAACCCAACATGTACCTTCGAAACACCAGAGCACCTTTATAATCACCCGATTACGCGTTGTGATGTTTCAGAGCACACAAAGTGTTCTTCGGTAGACGGAGTTGCACAATCTCATAGTTGCAGGAACTTTGTATAAGTCATGAAGAAAGCAATAGCAGATACTAAACGATCAAGTGCTAGGCTAATGAATGGGTCATGTCAATCACATCATTCTTCTAATGATGTGATCCCACTAATCAAATGACAACACATGTCTATGGTTAGGAAACATAACCATCTTTGATTAATGAGCTAGTCAAGTAGAGGCATACTATTGACTATAGTTTTGTCTATGTATTCACACATGTATCATGTTTCGGTTAATACAATTCTAGCATGAATAATAAACATTTATCATGATATGAGGAAATAAATAATAACTTTATTATTGCCTCTAGGGCATATTTCCTTCAGTCTCCCACTTGCACTAGAGTCAATAATCTAGATTACATAGTAATGATTCTAACACCCATGGAGTCTTGGTGCTGATCATGTTTTGCTCGTGAGAGAGGCTTAGTCAACGGGTCTGCAACATTCAGATCCGTATGTATCTTGCAAATCTCTATGTCTCCCACTTGTACTTGGTCCCGAATGGAATTGAAGCATCTCTTGATGTGCTTGGTCCTCTTGTGAAATCTGGATTCCTTTGACAAGGCAATTGCACCAGTATTGTCACAGAAGATCTTCATTGGTCCCGATGCACTAGGTATGACACCTAGATCGAAATGAACTCCTTCATCCAGACTCCTTCATTTGCTGCTTCAGAAGCAGCTATGTACTCCGCTTCACATGTAGATCCCGCCACTACGCTTTGTTTAGAACTGCACCAACTTACAGCTCCACCTGTTTAATATAAA
The DNA here is from genome assembly GCA_021437245.1 of Aegilops speltoides. Lineage (NCBI taxonomy): Eukaryota > Viridiplantae > Streptophyta > Magnoliopsida > Poales > Poaceae > Aegilops > Aegilops speltoides. The sequence goes on from CM038142.1 coordinate 410,166,269, forward strand.
CACGTATCCGGTTTGCGATTTAGAATCGTCCGGACCAGTGTCAAAGCTTGCATCGACGTAACCATTTACGACTAGCTCTTTGTCACCTCCATATACGAGAAACATATCCTTAGTCCTTTTCAGGTATTTCAGGATGTTCTTGACCGCTGTCTAGTGATCCACTCCTGGATTACTTTGGTACCTTCCTGCCAAGCTTATTGCTAAGCATATGTCAGGTCTGGTACACAGCATTGCATACATGATAGAGCCTATGGCTGAAGCATACGGAACATTTTTCATTTTCTCTCTATCTTCTGCTGTGGTCGGGCATTGAGTTTGACTCAACTTTACACCTTGTAGAACAGGCAAGAATCTTTTCTTTGCCTGATCCATTTTGAACTTTTTCAAAATTTTGTCAAGGTATGTGCTTTGTGAAAGTCCTATTAAGCGTCTTGATCTATCTCTATAGATCTTGATGCCCAATATATAAGCAGCTTCACCGAGGTCTTTCATTGAAAAACTTTTATTCAAGTATCCCTTTATGCTATCCAGAAATTCTATATCATTTCCAATTAATAATATGTCATCAACATATAAAACTAGAAATGCTATAGAGCTCCCACTCACTTGAAGGAAATATGCCCTAGAGGCAATAATAAAGTTATTATTTATTTCCTTATATCATGATAAATGTTTATTATTCATGCTAGAATTGTATTAACCGGAAACATATTACATGTGTGAATATATAGACAAACAGAGTGTCACTAGTATGCCTCTACTTGACTAGCTTGTTAATCAAAGATGGTTATGTTTCCTAACCATGAACAAGGAGTTGTTATTTGATTAACAAGGTCACATCATTAGTTGAATGATCTGATTGACATGACCCATTCCATTAGCTTAGCACCCGATCGTTTAGTATGTTGCTATTGCTTTTATCCATGACATATACATGTTCCTATAACTATGAGATTATGCAACTCCGTTTACGGAGGAACACTTTGGTACTACCAAACGTCACAACGAATCGGGTGATTATAAAGGAGTACTACAGTGTCTCCAAAGGCGATGTTGGGTTGGCGATTTCGAGATTAGGATTTGTCACTCCGATTGTCGGAGAGGTATCTCTGGGCCCTCTCGGTAATGCACATCACTTAAGCCTTATGAGCATTACAACTAATGAGTTAGTTGCGAGATGATGTATTACGAACGAGTAAAGAGACTTGCCGGTAGCGAGATTGAACTAGGTATTGGATACCGACGATCGAATCTCGGGCAAGTAACATACCGATGACAAAGGAACAACGATGTTGTTATGCGGTCGACCGATAAAGATCTTCAGAGAATATGTAGGAGCCAATATGGGCATCCGGTCCCGCTATTGGTTATTGACCGGAGACGTGTCTCGGTCATGTCTACATTGTTCTCGAACCGTAGGGTCCGCACGCTTAAGGTTTCGATGACGGTTATATTATGAGTTTGTGTATTTTGATGTACCAAGGAGTTCGAGTCCCGGATGTGATCACGGACATGACGAGGAGTCTCAAATGGTCGAGACATAAAGATTGATATATTGACGGCTATATTCGGACACGGAAAGGTTCCGAAGTTTCGGAGAAAATCGGAGTGCCGAGGGGTTACCGAACCCCCGGAAGTAATGGGCCTTATTGGGCCGAGAGGGAGAGAGAGGGCCGCACCAGAGGTGGCGCGCCCCCATGGGGAGTCCGAATAGGACAAGGAGGGGGCGCGCCCCCTTCCCTCTCCCTCTCCTCTCCTTCCTTCCCCTTCCTCCTTCCTAGTTGGACTAGGAAAGGGAGTCCTACTCCCACTAGGAGGAGGACTCCCCCTCCCTTGAGCGCCTCCTAGGCCGGCCGCCCTCCCCTTGCTCCTTTATATACGAGGCAGGGGCACCCTAGAACACACAAGTTGATCCTTGAGATCGTTCCTTAGCCGTGTGCGGTGCCCCCTCCACCATATTCCACCTCGGTCATATCGTAGCGGTGCTTAGGCGAAGCCTGCGCCGGTAGAACATCAAGATCGCCACCACGCCGTCGTCCGACGGAACTCTCTCTCCCGGAGCTTTGCTGGATCGGAGCCCGAGGAGCGCCACCGAGCTGTACGTGTGTCAAGAACTCGGAGGCGCCGGAGTAACGGCGCTGGATCGGTTGGATCGCGAGGAGAACGACGACTACTTCCTCTACGCCAGATCGCTTCGCTTCGGTCTCACGAGGGTACGAGACAACACTCTCCCTCTCGTTGCTATGCATCACCATGATCTTGCGTGTGCGTAGGAAATTTTTGAAATTACTACGTTCCCCATCGGTGGCATCCGAGCCTAGGTTTTTATGGTTTGATGTTTTGCACGAGTAGAACACAAGTGAGTTGTGGACGATATAATCATACCGCCTACCAAAGATGTCATACTTTGGTTCAGCGGTATTGTGAGATGAAGCGGCCCGGACCGACATTACGCCAGACGCTTACGCGAGAGTGGTTTCACCGTTACGAGCACTCGTGCTTAAAGGTGGCTGGCGGGTGTCTGCTCTCTCACTTTAGTTGAACGAGTGTGGCTACGCCCGTCCTTGAGAAGGTTAAACGAGTCTATTTGACGAAGTATCGTTGTGGTTTTGATGCGAGGTGAGACTGGTTCTTGCTTAAGCCCGTAGCAGCCACGTAAAATTTGCAACAACAAAGTAGAGGACGCCTAACTTGTTTTTGCAGGGCATGTTGTGATGTGATATGGTCAAGACGTGATGCTATATTTTATTGTATGAGATGATCATGTTTTGTAACCAAAGTTATCGCAATCGGCTGGAGCCATATGGTTGTCGCTTATTGTATGAAATGCAACGCATACTGTAATTGCTTTACTTTATCACTAAGCGGTAGCGATAGTCGTAGAAGCAATAGATGGCGTAAACGACAACGATGCTACGATGGAGATCAAGGTGTCGCGCCGGTGACGATGGTGATCACAACGGTGCTTCAGAGATGGAGATCACAAGCACAAGATGATGATGGCCATATCATATCACTTATATTGATTGCATGTGATGTTTATCCTTTATGCATCTTATCTTGCTTTGATTGACAGTAGCATTTTAAGATGATCTCTCACTAAAATTATCAAGTAATGTTCTCCCTGAGTATGCACCGTTGCCAAAGTTCGTCGTGCCAAGACACCACGTGATGATCGGGTGTGATAAGCTCTACGTCCATCTACAATGGGTGCAAGCCAGTTTTGCACACGCAGAATACTCAGGTTATACTTGACGAGCCTAGCATATGCAGATATGGCCTCGGAACACGGAGACCGAAAGGTCGAGCGTGAATCATATAGTAGATATGATCAACATAAGATGTTCACCATTGAAAACTACTCCATCTCACGTGATGATCGGTTATGGTTTAGTTGATTTGGATCACGTGATCACTTAGATGACTAGAGAGATGTCTATCTAAGTGGGAGTTCTTAAGTAATATGATTAATTGAACTTAAATTTATCATGAACTTAGTACCTAATAGTATCTTGCTTGTCTATGTTTGTTTGTGGATAGATGGCTCGTCTTTGTTGTTCCGTTGAATTTTAATGTTCCTTGAGAAAGCAAAGTTGAAAGATGGTGGTAGCAATTACACGGATCGGGTCCGTAACTCGAGGATTATCCTCATTGCTGCATGTAAGAGTTACGCCTGGATGCACCGCTGGGTGCAGAACTGCGCTGATGTAACCGACGACGTTAAGAACGTCTCGCGAGCAAAGTGATGACTACTCTATAGTTCAATGTGCCATGCTTTACGGCTTAGAACCGGGTCTTCAACGACGTTTTGAACGTCATGGAGCATATGAGATGTTCCAGAGTTGAAGTTGATATTTCAATGTAATGCCCGGATTGAGAGATATGAAGTCTCCAATAAGTTCTATAGCTGCAAGATGGAGGAGAATGGGTCCATCGGTGAGCACATACTCGTAATGTCTAGGTATTACAATCACTTGACTCAACCGGGAGTTAATCTTCCGGATGATTGTGTCATTGATGAATTCTTCAATCACCGCCACCAAGCTACAAAGGCTTCGTGATGAACTATAATATGCAAGGGTTAGTAAAGACTATGCTCGAGCTATTCGCAATGCTAAAGGCTGCGGAGGTAGAAGTCAAGAAGGAGCATCAAGTGTTGATGGTCAATAAGACCACTAGTTTCAAGAAGAAAGGCAAAGGGAAGAAGAAGGAACTTCAAGAAGAACAGCAAACAAGTTGCTTCTCAGAGAAGAAACCCAAGTCTGGACCTAAACCTGAACTCGAGTGCTTCTACCGCAAGCGATCGTCCTTGAAGCGGAACTGCCCCAAGTATTTGGCGGATAAGAAGGATGGCAAGGTGAACAAAGGTATATGTGATATACATGTTATTGATGTGTACCTTACTAGAGCTCGCAGAGCACTGGTGTTTGATCTGGTTCATTGCTAATATTTGCAACTCAAACAGGACTACGGATTGCTTAACAACGGCAAAGGACGAGGTGACGATGCGCTGGGAAATGGTTCCAAAGTCGATGTGATCGCGGTCGGCACGCTACCTCTACATCTACCTTCGGATTAGTTTTAGACATAAATAATTGTTATTTGGTGCCAGCGTTGAGCATGAACATTATATCTGGATCTTGTTTGATGCGAGACGGTTATTCATTTAAATCAGAGAATAATGGTTGTTCTATTTATATGAGTAATATCTTTTATGGTCATGCACCCTTGAAGAGTGGTCTATTTTTAATGAATCTCGATAGTAGTGATACACATATTCATAATGTTGAAACCAAAAGATGCAGAGTTGATAATGATAGTGCAACTTATTTGTGGCAATCGCCGCTTAGGTCATATCGGTATAAAGCGCATGAAGAAACTCCATACTGATGGACTTTTGGAGTCACTTGATTATGAATCACTTGGCACTTGTGAACCGTGCCTCATGGGCAAGATGACTAGAACCCCGTTCTCCGGTACTATGGAGAGAGCAACAGATTTGTTGGAAATCATACATATAGATGTATGTGGTCCGATGAATGTTGAGGCTCGTGGCGGATATCGTTATTTTCTCACCTTCATAGATGATTTAAGCAGATATGGGTATATCTACTTAATGAAACATAAGTCTGAAACATTTGAAAAGTTCAAAGAATTTCAGAGTGAAGTTGAAAATCATCGTAATAAGAAAATAAAGTTTCTACGATCCGATCGTGGAGGCGAATATTTGAGTTACGAGTTTGGTCTACATTTGAAACAATGCGGAATAGTTTCGCAACTCACGCCACCCGGAACACCACAGCGTAATGGTGTGTCCGAACGTCGTAATCGCACTTTACTAGATATGGTGCGATCTATGATGTCTCTTACAGATTTACCGCTATCGTTTTGAGGTTATGCTCTTGAGACGGCCGCATTCACGCTGAATAGAACACCATCAAAATCCGTTGAGACGACACCTTATGAACTATGGTTTAGCAAGAAACCAAAGTTGTCGTTTCTTAAAGTTTGGGGATGTGATGCTTATGTGAAAAAGCTTCAACCTGATAAGCTCGAACCCAAATCGGAAAAATGTGTCTTCATAGGATACCCAAAGGAGACAGTTGGGTACACCTTCTATCACAGATCCGAAGGCAAGACATTTGTTGCTAAGAATGGATCCTTTCTAGAGAAGGAGTTTTCTCGAAAGAAGTGAGTGGGAGGAAAGTAGAACTTGATGAGGTAATCGTACCTTCTCCCTTATTGAAAGTAGTTTATCGCAGAAACCGGTTTCGAGATATCTACACCAAATAGTGAGGAAGTTGATGATGTTGATCATGAAACTTCAGATCAAGTTACTACGTAACCTCGTAGATCAACCAGAGTAAGATCCGCACTGAGTGGTACGGTAATCCTGCTCGAAGTCATGCTACTAGATCATGATGAACCTACGAACTATGAAGAAGCGATGGTGAGCCCAGATTCGCAAAATGGCTTGAGGCCATGAAATCTGAGATGGGATCCATGTATGAAAACAAAGTGTGGACTTTGGTTGACTTGCCCGAGGGTCGGTAAGCAATAGAAAACAAGTGGATCTTCAAGAAGAAGACCGACGCGACGGTAATGTTATCACAAAGCTCGACTTGTCGCAAAGGGTTTTCGACAAGTTCAAGGGATTGACTACGATGAGACCTTCTCACCCGAAGCGATGCTTAAGTCTGTCTCGAATCATGTTAGCAATTGCCGCATTTTATAATTATGAAATTTGGCAAATGGATGTAAAGACTGCATTCTGAATGGATTTTCGGAAGAAGAGTTGTATATGATGCAACGAGAAGGTTTTATCGATCCAAAGGAGCTAACAAAGTGTGCAAGCTCCAGCGATCCATTTATGGACTGGTGCAAGCATCTCGAGTTGGAATAAATGCTTTGATAGTGTGATCAAAGCATTTGGGTTTATCTGCACTTTGGAGAAGCCTGTATTTACAAGAAAGTGAGTGGGAGCTCAGAGCATTTTCGATATTATATGTAGATGACATATTACTAATCGGAAATGATATAGAATTCTGGATAGCATAAAGGGATACTTGAATAAGAGTTTTTCGATGAAGGACCTCGGTGAAGCTGCTTACATATTGGGCATCAAAATCTATAGAGATAGATCAAGACGCTTAATTGACTTTCACAAAGCACATACCTTGACAAAATTTTGAAGAAGTTCAAAATGGATCAAGCAAAGAAAGGGTTCTTGCACGTGTTACAAGGTGTGAAGTTGAGTAAGACTCAATGCCCGACCACCGCAGAAGATAGAGAGAAAATGAAAGATGTTCCTATGCTTCAGCCATAGGCTCTATCATGTATGCAATGCTGTGTACTGACCGATGTGTGCCTTGCTATAAGCTTAGCAGGAGGTACCAAAGTAATCCAGAGTGGATCATCGACAGCGGTCAAGAACATCTGAAATACCGAAAAGGACTAAGGATATGTTTCTCGATATGGAGGTGACAAAGAGCTCATCGTAAATGGTTACGTTGATGCAAGCTTTGACACCGATCCGGACGATTCTAAATCGCAAACCGGATACGATTTACACTAAACGGAGGAGCTGTCGGTTTGTGCAGTTCTAAACAAACCGTCAGAAGGGATCTACATGTGAAGCGGAGTACATAGCAGCTTCGAAGCAGCTAATGAAGGAGTCGGATGAAGGAGTTCATATCCCATCTAGGTGTCATACCTAGTGCATCGGGTCCAATGAAAATCTTTTGTGACAATATCGAGCAATTGCTTTAGCGAAGGAATCCAGATTTCACAAGAGAACCAAACACATCAAGAGACGCTTCAATTCCATCCGGACTTGGTCCGTGGGAGACATAGAGATTTGCAAGATACATACGGATCTCAATATAGCGCAACCGCTGACTAAGCCTCTTCCACGAACAAAACATGATCAGCACCAAGACTCCATGGGTGTTAGAATCATTACTATGTAATCTAGATTATTGACTCTAGTGCAAGTGGGAGATCAAGGAAATATGCCCTAGAGGCAATAATAAAGTTATTATTTATTTCCTTATATCATGATAAATGTTTATTATTCATGCTAGAATTGTATTAACCGGAAACATAATACATGTGTGAATATATTGACAAACAGAGTGTCACTAGTATGCCTCTACTTGACTAGCTTGTTAATCAAAGATGGTTATGTTTCCTAACCATGAACAAGGAGTTGTTATTTGATTAACAAGGTCACATCATTAGTTGAATGATCCGATTGACATGACCCATTCCATTAGCTTAGCACCGATCGCTTAGTATGTTGCTATTGCTTTTATCCATGACATATGCATGTTCCTATAACTATGAGATTATGCAACTCTGTTTACGGAGGAACACTTTGGTACTACCAAACGTCACAACAATGAATCGGGTGATTATAAAGGTGTACTACAGTGTCTCCAAAGGCAGATGTTGGGTTGGCGATTTCGAGATTAGGATTTGTCACTCCGATTGTCGGAGAGGTATCTCTGGGCCCTCTCAAGAATGCACATCACTTAAGCCTTGCAAGCATTACAACTAATGAGTTAGTTGCGAGATGATGTATTACGAACGAGTAAAGAGACTTGCAGAACGAGATTGAACTAGGTATTGGATACCGACGATCGAATCTCGTGCAAGTAACATACCGATGACAAAGGGAACAATGTATGTTGTTATGCGGTCCGACCGATAAAGATCTTCAGAGAATATGTAGGAGCCAATATGGGCATCCAGTCCCGTTATTGGTTATTGACCGGAGACGTGTCTCGGTCATGTCTACATTGTTCTCGAACCGTAGGGTCCGCACGCTTAAGGTTTCGATGACGGTTATATTATGAGTTTGTGTATTTTGATGTACCAAGGAGTTCGAGTCCCGGATGTGATCACGGACATGACGAGGAGTCTCAAATGGTCGAGACATAAAGATTGATATATTGACGGCTATATTCGACACGGAAAGGTTCCGGAAGTTTCCGGAGAAAATCGAGTGCGGAGGGGTTACCGAAACCCCGGGAAGTAATGGGCCTTATTGGGCCGAGAGGGGAGATAGAGGGCGCACCAGAGGAGGCGCCCCATGGGGAGTCCGAATAGGACAAGGAGGGGGCGCGCCCCTTTCCTCTCCCTCTCCTCTCCTTCCTTCCCCTTCCTCCTTCCTAGTTGGACTAGGAAAGGGGAGTCCTACTCCCACTAGGAGGAGGACTCCCCCCTCCCTTGGCGCGCCTCCTAGGCCGGCCGGCCCTCCTCCTACTCCCACGACAACTTTGGTTTCTTGCCAAACCACAGTTCATAAGGCGTCGTCTTAACGGATTTTGATGGTGCCCTATTTAACGTCAATGCGGCCGTCTCTAAAGCATAACCCCAAAACAATATCTGTAAATCGGTAAGAGACATCATAGATCGCACCATATCAAGTAAAGTACGATTACGATGTTCGGACACACCATTTCGTTGTGGTGTTCCAGGTGGCGTGAGTTGCGAAACTATTCCGCATTGTTTCAAATGTAAACCAAACTCGTAACTTAAATATTCTCCTCCACGATCAGATCGTAGAAACTTTATTTTCTTGTTACGATGATTTTCTACTTCACTCTGAAATTCTTTGAACTTTTCAAATGTTTCGCACTTGTGCTTCATTAAGTAGATATACCCATATCTGCTCAAATCATCTCGTGAAGGTGAGAAAATAACGATATCCGCCACTTAACCTCAACATTCATCGGACCACATACATCTGTATGTATGATTTCCAACAAATCTGTTGCTCTCTCCATAGTGCCGAGAACGGTGTTTTAGTCATCTTGCCCATGAGGCACGGTTCGCAAGTACCAAGTGATTCATAATCAAGTGATTCCGTAAGTCCATCGGTATGGAGTTTCTTCATGCTTTTACACCGATATGACCTAACAGCAAGTGCCACAAATAAGTTGCACTCTCATTATCAACTCTGCATCTTTTGGCTTCAACATTATGAATATGTGTATCACTACTATCGAGATTCAATAAAATAGACCACTCTTCAAGGGTGCATGACCATAAAAGATATTACTCATATAAATAGAACAACCATTATTCTCGATTTAAATGAATAACCGCCTCACATCAACAAGATCCAGATATAATGTTCATGCTCAACGCGGCACCAAATAACAATTATTCAGGTCTAAAACTAATCCCGTAGGTAGATGTAGAGGTAGCGTGCGGATCGCGATCACATCGACTTTGGAACCGCTTCCCACGCAAGATCGTCACCTCATCCTTGGCGAGTGCTCGCTTATTCCGTAGTCCCTGCTTCGAGTTGCAAATATTAGCAATGTAACCAAAGATCAAATACCCAGTGCTACTACGAGCTCTAGTTAGGTACACATCAATAACATGTATATCACATATACCTTTGTTCACTTTGCCATCTTTCTTATCCGCCAAATACTTGGGGCAGTTCCGCTCAAAGGTCCAAATTGCGCTTGCAAGAGAAGCACTCCGTTTCGTGCTTAGGACCAGACTTGGGTTTTTTCTCTTGAGCAGCAACTTGCTTGCCGCTCTTTTTGAAGTTCCCTTCTTCTTCCCTTTGCCCTTCTTCTTGAAACTAGTGGTCTTGTTAACCATCAACACTTGATGCTCCTTCTGATTTCTACCTCCGCTGCTTTCAAAGATCGCGAAGAGCTCGGGAATAGTCTTGATCATCCCTTGCATATTATAGTTCATCACGCTCTTGTAGCTTGGTGGCGAGTGATTGGAGAATTTGTCAATGACACTATCATCGTGAAGATTAACTCCCGTTGAATCAAGTGATTATTATACCCGCACATTCCGAGTATGTGTTCACCGACGTAACTATTCTCCTCCATCTTGCAGCTATAGAACTTATTGGAGACTTCATATCTCTCAATCCGGCATTTGCTTGAAATATTAACTTCAACTCCTGAAACATCTCATATGCTCCATGACGCTCAAAACGCCGTTGAAGACCGGTTCTAAGCCGTAAAGCATGGCACATCGAACTATAGAGTAGTCATCAGCTTTGCTCGCCAGACGTTCTTAACGCCGCGGCCAGCATCAGCGAGAGGGCTGGCACCCAGCGGTGCTTCCAGACGTAACTCTTCAGTGCAGCAATGAGGATAATCCTCGACACGGACCCGATCCGTAATTGCTACCATCATCTTTCAACTTTGCTTTCTCAAGGAACGCATTAAAATTCAACGGAACAACAAAGACGAGCCATCTATCTACAAACAAACATAGACAAGCAAGATACTATCAGTACTAAGTTCATGATAAATTTAAGTTCAATTAATCATATTACTTAAGAACTCCCACTTAGATGACATCTCTCTAGTCATCTAAGTGATCACGTGATCCAAATCAACTAAACTATAACCGATCATCACGTGAGATGGAGTAGTTTTCAATGGTGAACATCATTATGTTGATCATATCTACTATATGATTCACGCCGACCTTTCGGTCTCCGTGTTCCGAGGCCATATCTGCATATGCTAGGCTCGTCAAGTTTAACTTGAGTATTCTCGCATGTGCAAAACTGGCTTGCACCCATTGTAGATGGACGAGAGCTTATCACACCCGATCATCACGTGGTGTCTCGCACGATTTAACTTTGGCAACGGTGCATACTCGTGGAGAACACTACTTGATAATTTTAGTGAGAGATCATCTTAAAATGCTACCGTCAATCAAAGCAAGATAAGATGCATAAAGGATAAACATCACATGCAATCAATATAAGTGATATGATATGGCCATCATCATCTTGTGCTTGTGATTCCATCTTCAAGCACCATCATGATCACCATTGTCACCGGCGCGACACCTTGATCTCCATCGTAGCATCATTGTCGCTACGCCATCTATCGCTTCTACGACTATCGCTACCGCTTAGTGATAAAGTAAAGCAATTATGTATGCTTGCATTTCATACAATAAAGCGACAACCATATGGCTCCTCGCCATTGTCGATAACTTCGGTTACAAAACATGATCATCTCATACAATAAAATATAGTATCACGCCTTGACCATATCACATCACAACATGCCCTGCAAAAACAAGTTAGACGCCCTCTACTTTGTTGTTGCAAATTTTACGTGGCAGCTACGGGCTTAGCAAGAACCGTTTTACCTACGCATCAAAACCACAACGATAGTTTGTCAAATAGACTCGCTTTTAACCTTCACAAGGACCGGCGAGCCACACTCGGTTCAACTAAAGTGAGGGAGACAGACACCCGCCGATTACCTTTAAGCACGAAAGTGCTCAGAACGGTGAAACCAGTCTCGCAGTAAGCGCACGCGTAATGTCGGTCCGGCCGCTTCATCTCACAATACCGCTGAACCAAAGTATGACATGTTGGTAGGCAGATGACTTATATCGTCCACAACTCACTTGTGTTCTACTCGTGCATATAACATCAACGCATAAAACCTAGGCTCGATGCCATGTTGGGGAACGAGTAATTTCAAAAAAATTCCGACGCACACGCAAGATCATGGTGATGATATAGCAACGAGAGGGAAGAGTGTATGTCCATGTACCCTCGTAGACCGTAAGCGGAAGCGTTATAACAACGCGGTTGATGTAGTCGTACGTCTTCACGATCCGACCGATCCAAGCACCGAACGTCACGGAGCCTCCGAGTTCAGCACACGTTCAGCTCGATGACGATCTCCGGCCTCCGATCCAGCCGAGCTCCGGAGATGAGTTCCGTCAGCACGACGGCGTGGTGACGATGTTGATGTTCTACCGGCACAGGGCTTCGCCTAAACTCCGTGACGATATAACCGAGGTGGAATATGGTGGAAGGGGGCACCGCACACGGCTAAGGAACAATCTGTAGATCAACTTGTGTCTATGGGGTGCCCCCCTACCCCCGTATATAAAGGAGCAAGGGGGGGTGTGGCCGGCCCTAGGAGGAGGTGCGCTGGAGGAGTCCTACTCCCACCGGGAGTAGGACTCCCCCCCCTTTCCTAGTTGGATTAGGACTTGGGGGGAGGGAAAGAGGGAAGGGGGGCGCCGCCCCCCTCTCCTTGTCCTATTCGGACTAGGGGGGAGGGGGCGCGCGGCCTGCCCTGGCCGGCCCTTCCTCTTCTCCCTCATGGCCCACTAAGGCCCATTAACCCCCGGGAGGGTTCCGGTAACCCCCCGGTGTTCCGGTAAAATCCCGATTTCACCCGGAATAATTCCAAAGTCCAAACATAGGCTTCCAATATATCAATCTTTATGTCTCGACCATTCCGAGACTCCTCGTCATGTCCGTGATCACATCCGGGACTCCGAACAAACTTCGTACATCAAAACTTATAAACTCATAATAAAACCGTCATCGAAACATTGTTGCAGACCCTACGGGTTCGAGAACTATGTATACATGACCTAAAACCATTCTCGTCAATAACCAATAGCGGACCTGGATGCCCATATTGGTTCCTACATATTCTACTTAAGATCTTTATCGGTCAAACCGCATAACAACATACTTTGTTCCTTTGTCATCGGTATGTTACTTGCCCGAGATTTGATCATCGGTATCCAATACCTAGTTCAATCTCGTTCATCGGCAAGTCTCTTTACTCGCTCCGTAATACGTCATCTCATTACTAACTCATTAGTTACATGCTTGCAAGGCTTAGGTGATGAGTATTACCGAGAGGGCCCAGAGATACCTCTCCGACAATCGGAGTGACAAATCCTAATCTCAATTACGCCAACCCAACAAGTACCTTCGAAACAACTGTGAGAGCACCTTTATAATCACCCGATTACGTTAGACGTTTGGTAGCACACAAAGTGTTCTTCCGTGAGACGGAGTTGCACAATCTCATAGTTGCAGGAACTTTGTATAAGTCATGAAGAAAGCAATAGCAGATACAAAACGATCAAGTGCTAGGCTAATGAATGGGTCATGTCAATCACATCATTCTTCTAATGATGTGATCCCACTAATCAAATGACAACACATGTCTATGGTTAGGAAACATAACCATCTTTGATTAATGAGCTAGTCAAGTAGAGGCATACTAGTGACTATAGTTTTGTCTATGTATTCACACATGTATCATGTTTCCAGTTAATACAATTCTAGCATGAATAATAAACATTTATCATGATATTAGGAAATAAATAATAACTTTATTATTGCCTCTAGGGCATATTTCCTTCATCTGGTTAGTAGGTTAGTCCCAAAAAATGATATAAAAGTGTAAAGTAAAGCCCATAAACATCCAAAACGGGTAGTATAATAGCACGGAACAATCAAAAATTATAGATACGTTGGAGACGTATCAAGCATCCTCAAGCTTAATTCCCGCTCGTCCTTGAGTAGGTAAATGATAACAACAGAATTTTTGATGTGGAATGCTACCTAGCATAATTCTCAATGTAATTTCCTTTATTGTGGCATGAATGTTCAGATCCAAATGATTCAAAATAAAAGTTCATATTGACATAAGAAATAGCAATACTTCAAGCATACTAACTAAGCAATCATGTCTTCTCAAAATAACATGGCTAAAGAAAGTTCATCCCTACAAAATCATATAGTTTGGTCATGCTCCATTTTCGTCACACAAGAATGCTCTCATCTTGCACACCCCCGATGACAAGCCAAGCAATTGTTTCATACTTTAGTAATCTCAAACTTTTTTCAACTTTCACGCAATACATGAGCGTGAGCCATGGATATAGCACTACGGGTGGAATAGAATATGATGATGGAGGTTGTGTGGAGAAGACAAAAAAAGAAGAAAGACTCATGTTAACGAGGCTAATAAATGGCTATGGAGATGCCCATCAATTGATGTCAACATGAGGAGTAGGGATTGCCATGCAACGGATGCACTAGAGCTATAAATGTATGAAAGCTCAACAAAAGAAACTAGTGGGTGTGCATCCAACTTGCTTGCTCACAAAGACCTAGGGCCTTTTGAGAAGCCCATCGTAGGAATATACAAGCCAAGTTCTATAATGAAAAATTCCCACTAGTATATGAAAGTGAAAACATAAGAGACTTTCTATATGAAGAACATGGTGCTACTTTGAAGCACAAGTGTGGAAAAGGATAGTAACATTGCCCCTTTTATTTTATTTTTATTTTTTCTATTTTTTCTTTGGCCTTTGTTTTTTCCTTTTTTTTCATTGGCCTTTTTTTGGGGGGACAATGCTCTAATAATGATGATCATCACACTTCTGTTTATTTACAACTCATGAATTACAACTCAAAACTAGAACAAGATATGACTCTATATGAATGCCTCTGGCAGTGTACCGGGAAGGGCAATGAATCAAGAGTGACATGTATAAAATTATTCATGGTGGCTTTGCCACAAATACGATGTCAACTACATGATCATGCAAGGCAATATGACAATGATGATGCGTGTCATGATGAACAGAACGGTGGAAAGTTGCATGGCAATATATCTCAGAATGGCTATGGAAATACCATAATAGGTAGGTAGGTGACTGTTTTGAGGAAGATATAAGGAGGTTTACACTACTAGGGAAAAGCCTAGCAGCAGCGCGGGTTTGGGCACCCTCAGTAGCGCGGGTACCGGCGCTACTAATAAGGCGCTATAGTTTAACGTGTAGCAAAGAGCTGAGTTGACACACGCCATCGCTACATTACCAATTGCTGCAGCGGTTTAGGAAAGGGCGCCATCGGTATTAGCTGCAGCGCTGCTTTTGGTGTAAGAGCTATCGTAAGCGGCGCCATCGCTAAATCCCCTCGCTACTACTAGTTTTATTAGTTTTTCCCGCAGATTTGTTTTTTATTTGTTTTGCATTTGAATAGGCTTTATACAATAATCTTTAGCATATCATCCACATACAAATGTAATCATAGCATATACATACAATTAGTCTCATCAAATCATGTCATCATCATAATCATCATCCAACACAAAGTGGTCTCGATCTCGCCATCAATCTCAAAATAGCGATACAAGTCTCGATTACTTGCAAATACATCATCATCCATCTAAACAATGATATACATGAGAATAGCTATCACTTTGAGTACATGAGTTCAGATCCTCTCTCGCATTAGCGTGAACCTAAACTAAGCATCGCAGGTCGCTTCGAAACCGAAAACCGTACACCTTGGCCTTTCACTCCGCCACTTGTCGATATATACTCTGGCGTAGCACTTCTTCGCCATTTATGATCTATGCACCTGCATCGTCACATGAGTCGATGATATGCAACATATATAGTTGAGCAACACAAAGAGACAGACTTGGCAAAAATAGAAACAACATATCATAAGCATAAATAACAAAGTTCATCGTACCCAAATGACCTAACTAGAGTGATTTTCGCTAGTCGAGGAGGACGGTTTAATTACATCACAAATAAAGTTTCACCGTGCATAACTCAAAGTTTTGTCATAAAAGAAACTATGGACTAAACGGACACATTGTCATATATCGACAATCACTCCAGCATGTTGCTAAACTTGGTCATGGCGTGTTTGTTTATCTTCTTCATTGCCGGGTCATTGTCTGGATCTTCATAAACCTTTGCCAATCTACTTAACCTAGCTTCTTAATCCAACGAACCTAATTAACCTACCTATTTAACCTAGTTGGTTAATCTTGTTTACCTAGATAATTAACCCTAATTAAACTAGTTAACGCAGCTAGTTCTCTGTCAAAGCCTAAAATAAATTTTTGCACTAATTAACATGGATAATTAACCTAATTAAACTAGTTAACCTGACTAGTTCTCTGTCAAAGCCCTAACTAAGTTTTTGCACTAACCTAGATAATTAACCTAATTAAACTAGTTAACCTAACTACTTCTCTGTCAATGCCCTAACTAAATTTTTGCCCTAAAACCTAGATAATTAACCTAATTAAAAACTGGCTAACCTATGCATGAGAGAGAGAGGAGGGGTGGGGGCTTACAGATGATGGCTCCGGTGGTGGCGACGGAGGCAGTGTGGTGGCGAGGGAGGCAGGGGCGTCTCCGGTGACGGCGAGGGAGGCAGGGGCGTCTCCGGTGATAGCGAGGAAGGTGGCGTCGACGGCGGCTCCGGTGGCGTTGACGAGGCCGCGCGGCTCCGTGGCGTTGGGGCGGCTCCGGTGTCGTCGACGGCGCACGGCTCTGGTGGCGCTGCCGTCGGCGGCGAAGTGTGGGCGACGAATCGGGAGACAGCGGCGCTGGGTGGGGTTTGAGGATTTGGGGAAGTGGTGGGCGGGGAAACGGTTTTTGGCTAAGTCAACTTAGCGGTAGCGCGTTCGCAAAAGCGCTTATAGCTAAGTTAGCTATAGCGCCAAAAAAACGCTGCTGCTATAGCTAATTTCCTATTCTGCTTCTATAGCGGGGTCTAGGGCTCGGCTGCAGCCTACGTTAGCTATAGCGCCTCTTACAAACAAACGTTGCTGCTATGCCTTCCTCCGATTTTTCACTTTTTCGCTTATTTTGCTTTACATTTTATTTTCCCTTTCTCCTTTTTCTATTTCTTTCATTTTCATTTAAATTTCTATTTGTTTATCATCTTATTTTATTTTTGTTAGTAGTAGCGCTCTTCATCGAAACGCGCTGCTAAGCTCGTGATGTAGCAAGAGCTGTTCTCGCTAAGATCGCCATCGCTATGCGTAGCCTAGCATTCTACCAATGGGAATATTAGTAGTAGCGCTTTTTATTCAACAGCGCCATCGCTAAGTTTGTGTCTCAGAGCGGTTTCTAGTAGCTCACATCGCTAAATAGCACTAGCGCTGTTTTTTGAACCGCGCTGCTGCTAAGATTCTGTGTATAGCCTTTTCCCTAGTAGTGTTATGTGTGATATAGCGTATTGTATCACGGGGTTTGGATGCACCGGCAAAGTTTGCACCAACTCTCAAGGTGAGAAAGGGCAATGCAAGGTACCGAAGAGGCTAGCAATGGTGGAAAGGGTAAGAGTGCGTATAATCCATGGACTCAACATTAGTCATAAATAACTCATATACTTATTGCAAAAATCTACAAGTCATCAAAAACCAAGGATTACGTGCATGCTCCTAGGGGGATAGATTGGTAGGAAAAGACCATCGCTCATCCCTGACCGCCACTTATAAGGATGACAATCTAAGAACACCTCATATTTCAAATTTGTTACACAAGGTTTACCATACGTGCATGCTACGGGACTTGCCAACTTCAACACAAGCATTCTTTAAATTCACAATTACCCAACTAGCATGACTCTAATATCACCACCTCCATATCTTAAAACAATTATCAAGTATCAAATTGATCATAGCATCCAATTCACTTCCTATGATAGTTTTTATTATACCCAACTTGGATGACCATCATTCTAGGACCAATTTTATAACCACAGCAAATACCATGCTGTTCTAAAAGACTCTCAAAATAATATAAGTGAATCATGAGAGATTAAGAATTTCTACAAAATTATGCCACCGCCATGCTCTAAAAGATATAAGCGAAGCACTAGAGCAAAACTATCTAGCTCAAAAGATATAAGTGAAGCACATAGAGTATTCTAATAAATTCTAATCAAGTGGGCTTCTCCCAAAAGGTGTGTACATCAAGGATTATTGTGTTAAACTAAAAATCAAAGACTAATATCATACAAGACGCTCCAATCAAAACACATATCATGTGGCGAATTAAAATATAGCTCCAAGTAAAGTTACCGATAGACGAAGACGAAAGAGGGGATGCCTTCCGGGGCATCCCCAAGCTTAGGATTTTGGTTATTCTTGAATATCTTGGGGTTCCATGGGCATCCCCAAGCTTAGGCTGTTGCCACTCCTTATTCCATAGTCCATCAAATCTTTACCCAAAACTTGAAAACTTCACAACAAAAAACTCAACAGGAAATCTCATAAGCTCCGTTAGTGCAAGAAAGAAAAACCACCACATAAGGTACTGCAATGAACTCATTCTTTATTTATATTGGTGTTAAACCTACTGTATTCCAACTTCTCTATGGTTCATACCCCCCGATACTAGCCATAGATGCATCAAAATGAGCAAACAACACACGAAAAACAGAATCTGTCAAAAACAGAACAGTCTGTAGAAATCTGTAACTTTAGAATACTTCTAGAACTTTAAAAATCCTACCAAAAGAGGAAGTCCTTGGAAATATGTCTATTGATCTACAAAAAAAGAATCAACGCAAAATCAAGTTTCTGTGAATTACTAAAATTATTTTCGTGCGCGCAAAGTTTCTGTTTTTCAGCAGAATCAAATTAACTATCACTGTAGGTTATCCTATAGGCTCTACTTGGCACAAACACTAACTAAAACATGAAAACACATCTAAACAGAAGCTATATGAAATATTTATTACTAAACAGAAGCAAAAACAAAAAACAAAAATAAAATTGGGTTGCCTCCCAACAAGCGCTATTGTTTAACACCCCAAGCTAGGCATAAAAGCGAGGATAGATCTAAGTAGTGCCATCTTTGGCACTCAATTCATAAGTAGCTCGCATGATAGATTCATAAGGTAATTTGACTTTATTTCTTGAAAGTGTTCCATGCCTTTCCTTAATGGAAATTGGAATCTAATATTCCCTTCCTTCATATCAATAATTGCACCAATCGTTCTAAGGAAATGTCTACCAAGAATAATAGGACATGAAAGATTGCAATCTATATCAAGAATGATAAAATCTACGGGCACATAGTTCCTATTTGCAACAATAAGAACATCATTGATCCTTCCCATAGGTTTCTTAATGGTGGAATCCGCAAGGTGCAAATTTAAAGAGCAATCATCAAAATCATGGAAACCTAGAATATCACATAGAGTTTTCGGAATCGTGGAAGCACTAGCACCCAAATCACACAAAACATAGCACTCATGATCTTTAATTTTAATCTTTATAGTAGGTTCCCACTCATCATATAGTTTTATAGGTATAGAAACTTCCAAATTAAGTTTTTCATCATAAGATTGCATCAAGGCATCAACGATATGTTTGGTAAAAGCTTTATTTTGACTATAAGCATGAGGAGAATTCAACACGGATTGCAACAAGGAAATACAATCTACTAAAGAACAATTATCATAATTAAATTCCTTGAAATCCAAGATATTGGGTTCAATGCTATTTAAAGTCTTGACCTCTCCAATCCCACTTTTACCAAAATTAGCATCAAGATCTAACAACTCCGAATCATTGGGACGCCTTTTAACTAAAGTTGACTCATCTCCAGTCCCATCATTATTAAGATTCATATGAAAAACAAGGATTTAATAGGGGAGACATTAATAACTTTTAGATCTTCATCATTATTTTTATGGAAACTAGAAGAACAGGCTTTTACAAAGCAATCTTTCTTGGCACGCAATCTAGCGGTTCTTTCTTTGCACTCACCAATCGAAATTCTCATGGCTTTGAGAGACTCATTGATATCATGATTGGAGGATTAGATCTAAGTTTCAAAGAATCAACATCAAGCGAAAGCCTATCAATGTTCCTAGCCAAATCATCAACTTTAAGCAATTTTTTTTCAAGCAAAGCATTGAAATTCTTTTGAGAGATCATAAATTCTTTAACACTATTCTCAAAATCAGAGGGCATCTTATTAAAATTACCATAAGAATTATTGTAGGAATTTCCATAATTATTAGAGGAATTACTAGGGAACGGTCTAGGATTAAAGTTTCCTCTATAAGCATTGTTACCAAAAATTATTCCTACCAACAAAATTCACATCCATAGATTCATTATTATTCTCAATCAAAGTAGACAAAGGCATATCATTGGGATCAATAGGAGCACTCTTAGTAGCAAACAATTTCATAAGTTTCATCCATCTTTCCACTCAAAACATTAATTTCTTCTATAGCATGCACTTTCTTACTAGTAGATCTTTTGGTGTGCCATTGAGAATAATTAGCCATAATGTTATCAAGGAGTTTAGTAGCTTCGCCTAAGGTGATTTCCATAAAAGTGCCTCCCGCGGCCGAATCTAAAAGATTTCTAGAAGCAAAATTCAATCCGGCATAAAAAATTTGTATGATCATCCATAAATTCAAACCATGAGTAGGGCAATTGCGAATCATTAATTTCATTCTTTCCCAAGGTTGGGCAACATGCTCATGATCAAGTTGTTTAAAATTCATAATATCGTTCCTAAGAGAGATGATCTTAGCGGGAGGAAAATACTTAGAGATAAAAGCATCTTTCCACTTATTTCATGAATCAATACTATTTTTAAGCAAAGATGAAAACCAAACTTTAGCATGATCTCTAAGTGAAAACGGAAATAATTTCAATTTAACAATATCATTATCCATATCTTTGTTCTTTTGCATCTCACACAAATCAACAAAGTTGTTTAGATGGGTAGCGGCATCTTCACTAGGAAGGCCGGAGAATTTATCTTTCATAATAAGATTCAATGAAGCAGCATTGATTTCACAAGACTCAACATCATTAAGAGGAGCAATCGGAGTGCTAAGGAAATCATTATTATTGGTATTGGAAAAGTCACACAATTTGGTATTATCTTGCGCCATCGTGACAAGCAATCCAACACACAAGCAAACAAAAAGGCAAGCGAAAAAGAGAGGAGATTGGGAAAGAGAGGGCAAATAAAACGGCAAGGGTGAAGTGGGGGAGAGGAAAACGAGAGGCAAATGGCAAATAATGTAATGCGAGGGAGTTGAGTTTGTGATGGGTACTTGGTATGTCTTGACTTGAGCGAAGACCTCCCCGGCAACTGCGTCAGAAATCCTTCTTGCTACGTCTTGAGCTTGCATTGGTTTTTCCTTGAAGAGGAAAGGGTGATGCAGCAAAGTAGCATAAGTATTTCCCTCAGTTTTTGAGAACCAAGATATCAATCCAGTAGGAGGCTCCTCAAAAGTCCCACGCACCTACACAAACAAACAAGAACCTCGCAACCAACACAATAAAGGGGTTGTCAATCCCTTCATGGCCACTTGCGAAAGTGAGATCTGATAGAGATAATATGATAAGATAAATATTTTTTGTATTTTTATGATATAGATTGGAAAATAAAATATGCAAATAAAAGTAGATGGTAAACTTATATGATAAAAGATAGACCCGGGGGCCATAGGTTTCACTAGTGGCTTCTCTCAAGACAGCATAAGTATTACGGTGGGTGAACAAATTACTGTCGAGCAATTGATAGAAAAGCGAATAGTTATGAGATTATCTAGGCATGATCATGTATATAGGCATCACCTTCGTGACAAGTAGACCGACTCCTGCCTGCATCTACTACTATTACTCCACACACCGAACGACTCATGCCTGCATCTAGAGTATTAAGTTCATAAAGAACAGAGTAACGCATTAAGAAAGATGACATGATGTAGAGGGATAAACTCATGCAATATGATATAAACCTCATCTTTTTATCCTCGATGGCAACAATACAATACGTGCCTTGCTACCCCTGCTGTCACTGGGAAAGGACACCGCAATATTGAACCCAAAGCTAAGCACTTCTCCCATTCCAAGAAAGATCAATCTAGTAGGCCAAACCAAACTGATAATTCGAAGAGACTTGCAAAGATAACTTAATCACACATAAAAGAATTCAGAGGAGATTCAAATATTTCTCATAGATAAACTTGATCATAAACCCACAATTCATTGGATCTCGACAAACACACCGCAAAAAGAGTTACATCGAATATATCTCCAAGATCTCGCGGATACAGAAGGTTGCGGCGGTGGAAATAGTTTTTTGTTGTGCTCCTGGATGTTTTCGGGGTACGTGGATATATATAGGAGGAAGAAGTAGGTCGGTGGATACTCGAGGGGCCCACGAGGGTGGGGGGCGCCCACCTCCAGGGGCGCACCGGGCACCCTCGTGGCCGCCTACTCTATTGCTTGACGTCCACTCCAAGTCCCCTGGATCACATTTGTTCCAAAAATATCGCTCCCGTAGGTTTCATTCCGTTTGGACTCTGTTTGATATTCCTTTTCTTCAAAACACTAAATAAGCAAAAAAAACAGCAATTCGGGCTGGGCCTCCGGTTAGTAGGTTAGTCCCAAAAAATGATATAAAAGTGTAAAGTAAAGCCCATAAACATCCAAAACGGGTAATATAATAGCATGGAACAATCGAAAATTATAGATACGTTGGAGGCGTAACAACGGCGAAGCTGCTGGACAGCTCAGGGAGGCGAGGAGACGGCAGTGGGCACATCGGTACGCGACGATGCTCTCGGACGCGTACGGCGACGAGCTTGGAGAGAAGCAGAGGAGAGGATGAGGACGAGGGGGAGGCCAGAGGGGTCGAGAGGGCTACGTGGAGACATCCCGGGAGAACAAGGTATCGAGGGGGCGTAGGCAGGGAGGATGGAGGTGGCGAGCGCGTGTCGGGTAGACGCCCGGTGTCCCTTTGGCGCAGGGTTCAAGATGACTGACATCTTGGGCCAGATGAGCTGCTTCGGTGTTGGGACGCCTGGACTGACAAGTAAGTTTAGTTTTTTTTAGTTTCTATTTTTTTCTATTTTCTGCAGTGGTTTTGATTTTATTAAAATATCAAACCATTTTAAATTATTCTTAAATTAAATATGTGGACTAAATGGATAAACCCAGAGCCACATAGAAAATTGCAGAATTATTGGACTTATATTTATTTTAATAGAAAATATAAATCCAATTCAAATAGTTATGTATTAATTCAAAGGCCCAAAAATAAATACTTTTGAGCCCTTGAAAATATTGGTTTGAATATTACCTCTTGCCAATATTTTCAAAGTTTAAGAGGAACTTTTTCTTGGGCTCATTTTAAGAGATTTTTAATTTGATTGTTTGAATGATTTCTGAGGCTTTGAAAAATTCCTTAATTCAAATTCCTTTGAAATTAACATGATGCATGATGCTCACTGATGTAACTAACTACAAGCAAATTCTAGGGCTGCGACAATGATCCTCTCGACTCCAGGTGACTGGTTGCTCTGACCAGTTTAAGTATTCTGGAATTGCTGGAATGACGGCATGAACAATCCGTTTCTGAAGCTTCATATCACGTTTGCAAGTACTGGTTATGAAGGCATGATATTGTCCACTTTTCAATTGTTTGGGATTGCTCTAAAACCCGGAGGGACCTCATTGGTGTTGATTGCCTTGATCGGCTCGCTGATTGTCGCATCCGTCGTTACCAGCCCCTTGGTATCCAGATCCTTGTCCGCCCGTCCCCTGGAATCCGGATCCTGGAAAGTTATTACTCTGAAAGTCGGCTCCCTGGAATACGACCCTAGAACCGCCGGCTCCCGGATTTCCCTGGTGTCCTCCACTTCCACCACCATTATTGTGACTTTGAAAAGCTATATTTTTTAATTCCTACATGATGAAGTAGTTTTCATAGGAGTGGTTGGTCGGCTTACCATCCACACTGTTTTGGGCCACGGGCCTTTGAGAGCTTCCTCATAACTACGAGGCCAATTACCAGAAATGGCTTCCTGAAGTTTCCATTATGACACTAACTCTTAACGCCGTGATTGGTATTGGCAACAAAATTCGAGCCTCCCTTAGTATTCTTGTGCTTGTCATTGTTGTTGTTGTTGTTGTTGTTTCCATTTGCCATTATGCTGGTGAATCTTGCCACCATTTTTCTTGCTTTTACCAGACTTCTCTTCATCCGAGACTAGATCTTTCGTGTTATCTGACTCTACATACCTGGTCAAAACATCCATAAGATCGCTCATTTCCTTGACTTTCCTCTTCAAACTTCCAAGTTTTTGAACCAAGGGTTGGAACGGCTGTTTGAGCGGTGATGCTATTAGAAGAGTGGATAATATCCGCAACCCATCATGCCAAATGATAGGCTGACTCATCATCCATCTGAAGCAATGCTCTAAGTTAATAATCATTGTAGGATGCTTGCAAGTTCCCTGGAAGTTCTTGATGAAGCACTCCTTCAGCTCCTGCCAGCTATTGATAGAGTTGGCTGGCAAGTTCTTCAACCATGTTCATGCTGGACCTTTGAGCATCATGGTGAGATATCGAGTGCATACAGCATCACTGACTTCAAGCATATCCATGGCTAGTTCATAGCTTTTGATCCACTTAGTAGGTTCTAGATTAGTTGCATAGTTAGAGACCTTGCAAGGACCCTTGAAATCTGGTGGCATACACTCGTTCCGCAGAGTTGGCACCAAACATGGCGTTCCAATAGTTCGTCTTGTAACTCCGGTATTTCGCAAGGCTGGTTGGGTCAAGGCGGGTAGGGGTTGTGCCACTGGTTAAATATAAGCTCCTCCTATATTGCCTGCCATCCAGAGAGCCCGCACATTATAAACATGGCTTGGGCATCAGAAACCGTTGGCTGTTCTTATTGCAGCTGATGTGCCCTATGACGTAGCATGCTTCTCGAGCCTGCAGGGTACTGATCATGGCAATTCCTACTGCGACTTTGATGAGGCATGGAATGAAGTCTGTTCGGGCTATGAGAATAATTTGTTTGCTGCACAACGACTGTCTTTAGCATCTCGATGGCATTCCTTGCTTCGATCTCTATCAAACTATTTCGATCAATTGGGATTGCAGCGATATTATGAGTCGCTTCCTGCATGTTGTCAACTGGGTTTGAGTAATGACCAGCCGATGTTTGAAAACACTAGGGCTAATATTGGACCAGCAGCTGCTGAGGAGTCGGCGACTGCAACTGGGTATCATTTGGAAGGACGTTCTGAGCCAATTGGGGTGTAACAAGTCTTGCACCCGATGTGCCAGCATTGGCTCCTTGTATTGCTGGGGCGGGCAAGTCATGTGGTGTCTCGAACAACCGTGTCGACTCCATACTTACCAGAAGCCGACTTTGAAACCTCCTCCGTTGTACCATAGACGTCTCGTTCTCATGAAAACTGTGGTGAACTACTTCCACCTCCACACGTTTAGCCTCCTAAAGGACTTCGGCCCGTGCATCAGCCACACGTGTGTTCTCTACATTGATATCATCCTTAATCTTGGCCAGCTGCTTGCAACACTTTGTGATCTCCACATTGCACACACCCGCATTCTCAGGGGTCACTGGATCAGCAAGAAGCATGCTCAGAGTGGTCATCATCTCAGTTAAAGCCTGGGCCCCAGATCAACCAGAGTCGGCGGCCGCTAGTGCTGCCATTGCAGTCACCGCCGAATTGACCGATTGACCCGACGTGGTGTCAGCCGGGTTTTGGCTAGCTCATGTATCCATGACCAAACATCCTTGTGCATCGTACTGAGGCTAGTTCTGACTCCTAGCAATGTAGACCACTACATGACGAACCATCTCGTAAGATTCCGGGTAGGTATCATCATCAAAGTAACCTCCCAACTTCTTATTGAAGAGCAGAAGAATTGACTCAGTATCTTCATCCGAGGACTCATTATTAGAGTAGACGAGCCAAGTCACCACCAGACACCAAATTGGTGATCGGGTCACTCTGCTACGTCACTTCACCGATGAAAACAATGAAATCATGAGTCGGGCCAGGTCTTGCCTGGTTGGGTTTGGTATGGTGAGCAGATTCAACGAGACTGATGATGACGTCCGACTCAAGGTTAGGCCCGCCGGTTATGCCGATGAAGATGTGGATCTGAAAGTGCAACTATCCCTGGGTGGTTTTGGTAATTCCTAACAACATATAGCTCATTGAGCTAATGCTATTTCAAGATAAATATTTCAGGAAAGCTTAATGTTTGGCATGGCATGGATGAGAAACGTGGACCCCTCAAAATGCTAAGGACAAAAGGATTGGCTCAAGCTCAAAGCACAAGACTCTACATTTTCTATTTTTAGTGATCCAAGATCACATTGAGTCCATAGGAAAAGCCAATACTATCAAGAGGGGGTGAGGTGTTGCTTAATGAGTTTCTTGCTCAAAGTGCTTAGTGATATGCTCCAAAAACCCTCAACTACATTCTCACATCCACATATGTCCCAAACCAAGAGTCAAACTCAGCCCTACCGAATCTTTCTATCCGGCGCCACCAAGTTCAGTTGACATAGCCACTTCCAGAAAACCCTAGTCTTTTCGGTCTCACCGATAGGGATCTCGGTCCCACCGAGATGGGATTGTAATCTCTCTGTTTCCCTTTGTAACGTTTTGGTCAAACCGAGATGAGCGATCGGTCCCACTGAGATTGCAATGCAAACTCTCTGTTTCCCTTTTGTAACTTTTCGGTCCAATCGAGATGAGCGAATCGGTCCCACCGAGTTTGCCTGACCAACTCTTTGTTTGTCTATTACCAAAATCGGTCTCACCGACTTTGTGTAATCGGTCTCACCGAGATTACGTTATGCCCTAACCCTAACAATATTGGTCCCACCGAGTTGACATGTCGGTCCCGCCAAAATGCCTAACGGTCACGTTATGAACTAAATCAGTCTGACCGAGTTTCACGATTCGGTCCCACCGAGTTTGGTAAGTTGTGTGTAACGGTTAGATTTTGTGTGGAGGCTATATATACCCCTCCACCCACTCTTCATTCATGGAGAGAGCCATCAGAACATGCCTACACTTCCAACATACATTTTTTGAGAGAGAACCACCTACACTTGTGTTGAGCTCAAGATATTCCATTCCTACCACATAAATCTTGATCTATAGCCTTCCCCAAGTTGCTTTCCACTCAAATCTTCTTTCCACCAAATCCAAATCCTATGAGAGAGAGAGTTGAGTGTTGGGGAGACTATCATTTGAAGCACAAGAGCAAGGAGTTCATCATCAACACACCATTTGTTACTTCTTGGAGAGTGGTGTCTCCTAGATTGGCTAGGCGTCACTTGGGAGCCTCCGTCAAGATTGTGGAGTTGAACCAGGGAGTTTGTAAGGGCAAGGAGATCGCCTACTTCGTGAAGATATACCCTAGTGAGGCAAGTCCTTCGTGGGCGACGGCCATGGTGGGATAGACAAGGTTGCTTTTTCGTGGAGCCCTCCTTGGACTCGCGCAACCATTACCCTTCGTGGGTTGAAGTCTCCATCAACGTGGATGTACGATAGCACCACCTATCGGAACCATAGATAAAAAATCTCCGTGTCAACATTGTGTTTGCCTCCTCAAACTCCTCCCTTTATCTTCATATGCAATTGTTTTACATTCCGCTGCTATACTCTTAGAATTGCATGTGTAGGTTGATTGCTTGACTTGTGCTAAGTTGCTAAAATCTGCCAAGAACTAACATTGGGAAAAGGCTAGATTTTTAATTGGTCAAGTAGTCTAATCACCCCCCTCTAGACATACTTTCGATCCTACAAGATCTTGCCGAAGGGGACCCGGAATCGGAAATCGATTGAGTCGGCCTCAGGGCCCCAACCAGAATCATAGAAGTAGAGCTTCCCACACTGGCTCTTCGTCATCCAGCCGACCGCATATTCCTTGATGCCTGGAAGAGCTCCCTCCAAGAACTCAACACCACCATGCATTGGCCCCATGGTGGGCGCCAACTATCGTGGTTTTGTCACGACACATGTCCTCCCAAAAGGACTAAGTCACGAAGCCATCATAACTAGGTAGTAGCTTGAACGGGGTTGATCGGAAAGGAAAGGACACGAGTTTACCCAGGTTCGGCCCCTCACGGTGGAGGTAAAAGCCTACCCCTTCTTGATTGCTATTGATAATGATCTCGATTACAAGGATTTTCTTTTCGCTGCCTAGCTTTCGAGCAATTGTAATTTGTCCTTTTCCGTCCCAGGAACTCCCCTTTATCTAATAGGTTGAGTCCCTAGTTTTACAGACGACTCCGGGTCGTATTCTCCAACCCGTCTCCTACTCTAAATCGTGATGATCTTCCGCTCCAAGAAGGGAAAACCTTTCCCTTCGGCCTCCTTGCGAGCCGGCCAATAGGACTCATACAAGAGCTGGCAGCCATGGGAGGGTCTCATTCGGGCCCTTAGTCCTTCTAGCTTGACTTCTTTTGAGGCCCAGAAGTAGTGCAACTCATAGAGCATGTTTAGGGCCACCAGGCTCAGGGTCGGGTCTTGCCCGTTGACATGCTGCTCGCTGCAATGCCAGGAATCCAGCCTTGCCATCAGGGATCATTGCCCCATATTCCAAAATAGACCACCAACACCAACGAAGAAACAAAGTGCCTGAGAACCTAGCACCAAAACACGGACAATGTTAGAGTGCCAATGTCGTCCGTCCAGACTAGAAATCAACGATGTCGGTCCACACACGGAGAGACCAACCATGGTCAGAGGTGCAGGTCCAAGAGGCCAGCCAGCATCATTGCTAAGGCAACCCTAGAAGACGGGTCAATGGAGCGGTGGCCCTCCATGGGCCAAATCTGGTCCAGCCCTCGAGGCATACAACAACTTAACACTAGATCTAGGACACCACCGATCTATGGCTGCCCTGCACGCCACCACCACTGATGTTGGCCTTGGCCTGGCACGAGCTTCCCTGTCCTGCGCAATGAGGAGGCCACCTCACTCTGCCCGAGGAAATCTATGTGTGGAAGTGCCAGAGCGCCAGCACCCTGAGCATCCCAGCCCACCGCTACCCTCCACACACCGGAACCTCCCACAATACCACCGACCCCCGCTACCCGCCTTCTGCAAAGCACCACGGCCCCACCACTGCATTCCCCACAGATCCAACTACTGCCACCCGCAGGCCACAACCATCAACGGGAACGAGAACATGAGAGAGGGATAGCGCTGCAGGGAAGTGCCCTATCGCCGGCGTCCCCGGCCCCACCCGAACTTTGCCGGTAGGACATCAGGCGGCGATGAGACAACGAGCACAAGAGAACGGGAGGTCATGACAGTGCGAATGGATCGCCCCGTGTCACTAGAGCAGGTTGACATGATGGGGTGTTTTTGCAACAGAAATCTGATGACTTACATATCCATCATCTGGACAGTCTCAACCAGATTAGGTTCCACCTTTCTACCAAACTTAGCTAAAATCAATATTTCCTCAAGGTGTGCCTCCATGCTACAAGTTCTTTCTTCTAAATCATGCACATCGTTAGTTAGTCCAACAATCTTACCATCACCCTAAAGGATTTTTTTGGGGCTCATCGCATGGCATGCCAAGAGCAGTCGGTTGATCCAGTGCGCAACAAATTTGGGCTGGCTCCACACAGCACCTTGCCAGATCAGACGGCTCCTTGGGCCCTGGCCTTCGCCATCACCCTGAAGCTTCCAGGGCTAAGCACCATAGATTTTTTTCCTCTTTTTTTTAGGTTGATGTGTAAAATATTAATCATGTCGTAATTAAGTTTTTCTAATAAATGGTCAAGATTTTCCATGGGTAGCAATATTAATATCATATATGTATTCAATGTCTCACACGATATTCGACAGGTCACAGTGATATATCCATATGTTCGTCGTGTAATGCTGCCAGCGATATGAATAAATGGCACCAATTTATTTCCTTCCTATGTAGCAAATTCGACGATCAGAAACGAATCAATCGAAATCGCATTTTTATAGTAAGCATTAATGTGCGGTATTGAATACTTGCCACCCACTCCCCTCTTCCAAATACACATGCTCGACACTATATATAAACGCACTCGCCGACTGTCACAACCACAACAACAATACCACCACCATCACTCCCAAAGCTTCTTACCATGGCGACTCCTCTCTCGCCAACCATCATAGTGATGGCACTATTGTTGGCCCCGCTGGCCGTGCTCTCCTCAGCGCACGAGGACCACCACCACACACGGACTCAAGCACCGAGCCCTGCTCACCATCATGGCCATTTTGCCCCAGCGCCGAGCCCTCATCACCATCACGGTCCGGCGTTGGCGCCTGCTCCTGCCCACGGGCGGCACCGCCATCATCACCATGCTCCGGCCCCATCACCGATCCACCACCATCATCACAAAGCTCCGACACCATCGTCGATCCATCACCATCATCACCATGCTCCAGCGCCGTCGCCGATCCACCACCATCATCACCACGCTCCGGCGCCGACGCCGATCCATCACCACGCTCCGGCGCCGTCGCCGATCCATCACCATGCCCCAGCACCGTCGCCAATCCATCACCATCACCACGCCCCGGCACCATCACCGATCCACCACCATCGTCACCACGCTCCAGCACCGTCCCCGGTGCACCTCGATGCCGACAAGGTGGACACTTAGAGTGATATCGTCTCCTATGTATATCTCCATCTTATTTTTCCCGGGAAAGTGTTTAATAAAAGGATCATTTGATGGTATATCAAATCTCACATTTCCTACAAAAATGTTAATTGCATCTTTAATAGTCCTTAAGAATAGCCTACCTGGTAGGATTGGTGCAATGGGATGCTCAAGCATATCAATAACTAGATGATACCCGCCCGTTGCTACGGGACAGAAATGCAGAGATATCTATTTATAAAATTAGAGACAAAACAATTATAGAATATTGAGCAACATGGAAATATAAAGAAAAACATTTTCCAGATTGCTCGTGTATTGATGTGGACACAAAATAATGAATCTCATAAGTCTTAGATACAAATGATGTATAAGAAATGTGAGGTACAATTAGTCCAGACCCCTAGCATCCCTGGTGCAAAATCATCTGCATCAATGTCACAGTTTTATTTTATCTAGAAAAACAAAACTTCATTTAGAAATCTGGAATCAATTTAGCTAAGCACAACAATTAATTAGACACTACTTTAACCACAAAATGGCCGTATTTAAATTCGCAGCTATTTAAAACAATGTGGAATTGAATTAATAACAACAATCATGTGTGTTATATGAGTATTATAACAAAACAAAGTAAAACTAAGTGAAGCGTGTTTCAGCTGTGAAATACGACCTATCCTAAAGTATCAAGCATGTGTGAAGCACAACATATCCTAAAGCATCGATCAGCTGTGAAGCATGATATATCCTAAAGCACAAGCAGCTATATTGAACACCAAAATTACACAGAGAATCTCTAACAAATCCGTGGGAAAAAGTCTCAATTCAGTTATGGGATCTCACAAATAAATAATGAATGGATCTTCATCAATGTTGATTGCATGGAACTGCTTGCAAAATATTTTTTTTAAATTCAAAGCACTGACCTGAGCTTATAAAGCCGATTCCTTTCGGATAAGGAACAAAACAACGTGTATATTTAAACTTTTGCCACAAATAAATAAGTGTAAGAAAAATCAACAAAGGAAGAACAGGGTGCATTTTTCCAATGCATGAAGGGAACGAAGAAAAATAAATAGCATATATAAAGGTCACACCATAGATGGGCGTAATAATAATTCAGCATGCCTTCTCCAAATTGGCAAGATGCAACATGTAGGAAAAATGTGTCGACAAATGCAAAATCAGGAATAGTTAGGGCAATTAACAATACTATTGCTCACTATTATCAGAAAAATTGTTGCACATATATGTATTGTAGAAGTAATGTACTCCCTCCGTTCCCAAATACTTGTCTTTCTAGGCATTTCAAATGGATTCAACATACGGATGTATGTAGACATATTTTAAAGTGTAGGTTCACTTATTTTGCGCCGTATGTAGTCACTTGTTGAAATCTCTAGAAAGACAAGTATTTAGGAACGGAGGGAGTATTTCGCTACATCAGTTCATTTCATAAGTCAGTTCATAAGTAAAGAGTAGCATATATTCAATTTTGATGCTTCTATATCTATCATAATCCCCGCAAATGCATATCAACCGATGGCTTAAAATCCACTGGTACAGTGACCCGTTGGATGGAGAAAGCTACAAACTTTTATACTAATATAGGACAATTAACAATGGAAGCGGATTAGGAGCACTCGGGTGCTCCACCCCTCTATATTAAAAAATAATTTAATAATTTAAAAAAAGTCAAAAAAATCCTGGATATATTTTTGAACCAAATATGACTAAGTATTGTACTCATATAAAAAGTTTGGCCAAGGAATAATTCTCGTTGACTTCAGGGCAAAAAAAACCAATAAAAGTCTTTGTAAAGCATGAATAGTATTTGTATCTAGTATTTTTTGGGAAATCTTTGACCCCAGATATAATAAAAGTCGTTTCCTATTTAATCTTTTTATACGAGTGCAATACTTGGTCATGTTTGATTTCATAAAAAGTTCCGGGATTGTTTGACTTTTTTTGAATTACTAAATTATTTTTAAATATAGGAGGGCGTAGCAGCCGAGAGCTCCTATGCATTTTCGAATTAACAATAATATATTTAACTATTAAGACTATAGCTAGCGTAGTAAGTAACTTTCCTCCCAGGTCGCTTTCGCCCGAGCGACTCCGGAGGCGCTCCATCTCGATCCCGCCGGTCCACCTCTCCCCGCCCTCTGATCCTGGCCGGCGCCACCGCCGACTCCGGCGGCGGTGGCGGCGCCCTTCTCGTCAAATGACGGAGGGCAGGGGAGTGCATCGCGGCGGCGCATCACGGGCGGTGGTGGGGCGCAGGCGGCGGTGCAAGGTGGCGCGGCTTGTGGGCCGGGGCCTGGAGCCAGAGTGGCGAGGTGGAGGCGGGTTGCACGACGATCCTACAATGATTCTTTGGCGACGCAGGCTCCCGGTCCGATCTCGGGCGGTTATTCTGGACGATGAGGACGGCACTGGCAACAGGCAGATTGCTCCTGGGGATAGTTCCTATGCTGATTGCTGACAGTGTTCACTCCAGGACGACTGATCTGGGCCGGCTGGTGCTGTTCGGGGTGGAGTGCTGCGGGAGAAAGGAGATGTTGCAGCCATTTTCTTCTCTGCTGCTCTGATCGGCGGTGTGGGGGGCTGCTGAATTTGCTCATATATGGAGGCGGTCCTAGCGCTCTTCTCGCTTGAAGACAACGTCCTATGATCCGTCCTCATCGATCTTGTCACCGACGTGTTCTGGAACTGTGGCCGGAGATTTTGTCCAAGATATCTGGATCAGATAGATTTCAGTCTTTCATTTCAGCCTACGAGACTCATTGAACACATGGCGTGAAGCTCTATTATTTGTTAACACCATGGGACATGTCGGCTTCTTGATTTCTATGGTGTTGACAGTTGTGGAGATGGTCATGGTGGCTGAGATCGGAGGATTAGTCAGATGGACAGGGCCTTCGAGGCGATAGAGTCAGTCAGGTGTTCGATAAATCTCAGGAGCAGCAATGTCAAGTGGGGGCGGCAGCACTAGAGGAATTCATTTTAGGTGGTGCTCCTTGGGTGCCGAGCCGAGACTTCCAGGGTGAAAACTTAAGGTATGACCTTGACCGGTTGTGCCTGGCAATTGCCTTGTTGAAGGAATTGTTTTGAGAGCTCGGACTTCTCCAGGGTGAAAAAACCAAGATCTTGGATCGAGCAACGACGATGCTTGTGCACCGTTTCCTCTTGGAGGCGTTGCTTTTGGAGACTTCTTATGTTTTCCGGATGTTGTATTTGGTGGTGGTTTGTGTGCGGTTGCTGAGAGGAGTGGATCAGTGTGAAGGGACCTTTGTTTTTTCCTTTCTATTTATTTTTTCCTTTGGATGTGTGCATCCTGGTTGTCTTTGCGACGTCTTATAGGTGCACAGGCCGAGTGAAATTGGTATTTTCTTGATATTAATATATTCCCCTTTTCAAAGAAATATTGAACTATTAACAGAGCATGGAAGCACATATACGTACTGTACCACACTAATGTATTTTTGTCACCTCGGTTCATTGCATGAGCCGGTTAGAAAGCAAAGAAAAATAGCATATAATAAATTTCGATGGTTCTATATATAGGGAAGAGGAGTATTATATAATGATGACTTATTGGGAAGAACACTTGTACAGTACCTTGTTTGACGGAACAAACTGCAAACCTTTATAGTAATTGCTCTCAGAGCCAACATAATTCCAAATTTGTAGAAAAAGGGGCTGCACCTGAATGGGTACAACGTATCATAAGCTGCAATAAAGATGGTAAAGTGAAAGCTTAATTTGGGTATAACAAAATTCAGACTACCACCAAAATCAATTATATCCGGGTGCAAGAAAAGAGGCATTACCAAGACATGTATAACACAACCTACTTGCAATTTTGGCAACCCCTTGGTAGGAATGATGTCATTACACATCAATACTATTGCTGAGAAGGCATGACAAATTCAGGAGACATATATTAGCAATCAAACACTTGTGTAAAACAAATGATTTTTTTTCTTTCAAAATCACACTGTATAATCTAAAATGAGATATATTGCCTTATGTCCAAGTGAAAGAACATCTCCATTTTTGAAAAGGCATCCAAAATTCAGAGACATATATAGGTAATCAGATAATTGTGTGAGACAAATGGGAAAAAGTAAATAAAAATCACATTATATAATCTAGAATGATATATGTTAGCTTATGTCTAAGTGAGAGAGCATCTCCATGAAGTCTATGTGGGAGCACATGGAGCTGATAGCTTAGACCCGAGTGTGTTGCGGACTACAGAATAGGGACTGGGAAGTTACAGGAAAGCCAGAATCATAATGACTGACCACACAGAAGCAGGTCCACGATTTAAAAAAAAAAGAGCGGAGGTGCTCACCTGATAATATGATGCGCTAGCCCCAAAGGCCGAGTCTAGTCCCTTTGGAAGTCCTATTTGTTGATTGAGTCGGATTTCTCGCCTCTCATCAGTCATCATCGTGGATGGCGGCCGCGGGAGCATAGCAACGTCGTGCGGAGGCCTTAGCGGTTGTGCCTTCTTCGGCAATCTGGGATTATGGATGTGCGACACCGGAACGCCCGTCCTATGTTCCCACAATCAGAGAGGCATCGGAGGCGGTCCGAAGCAGATCAACGGCGTGCCTTCTTGATGATGTGGGTGCTCGGAAACGGAACCGAGTCTCGACCCATGCCCGGAGTAGCATTGGAACAAAGGCAGACAACCGACGGTACGGGAGGATGGTAGCACAGACAGGTTTTGTAGACGCAAAAGCGGTGAGTGAGCAGTTTAATCTCGCTTTTTCTTGGGGTAACGAAGGGTGAGGTAATGAGGAGCGATGAATGTTACAGTTTCATAAGCATTTGCGTTTGGGAGATGCTCGGCGGCAACAAAGAGATAGCGGCGGCGATTCAGATCTCAATGGAGAAGATGACCATGAGGCGTTTTTTGACCGTGGGGCGTGTGCAACCTGCGTCACCATTGACACCAATTTAAAGATATTATAACCGTGCAGTTTTCCTGGCCTCTCACGCCCCTAGCTGTTTCGGCCATCAGATCTTCAAATGTGGGCGTTTTTAGCCGTGAGATGTCCTTTGGTGCAATAGTTTTCCGGCTGCTGCTCCCGAAACAAAATTAGCGCACTGTGGTTGATTGGGCCAGAGCTTGGGCTTGAAAGACCAGCTAACCTCATCGGGCTTTTAATGTGTATCGGCCCCGTGGGGCGACCAAAGTCCTTACACGCTTCCATCCTGAGTTCTGACCTCTCCTCTCCCGTTGGCCTCAACCCTTCTCTGATCCAAGTCAAAAAAAAACCCTTCTCTGATCGCGGTGGCGGCGGCGGTGGCGGTGATTCTGGCCGATGCCCAACCCCTCCCAGGCTCCCAGCACCAACCTTCTCCATCCCATCTTCCACCCAACAGGCTGGCCTTCTTCCTCCGCGGTGACGCTGGTTCATGCTGCCGCGGCGTTCCCTTTTCCGGCGGCATGTCCAACTAATGTACGACCATGGAGTGGTGATCTGTAGGCGTCGGCGCTTGATTTTCAGACTCATAGTGTCGCACACTCCACCCGATGCGATGCATGCGACGTCTCCAGCAGCCTCACCACGTCCGCCTTGACTTCATCACCATCCTGCGTCTACGACAACCTTGCAATTTTGCAGGTAATCTGTTAATAATCCTCATCTATCACCCCTTTCCCCTATCTCTGTTAAATGATTTTGCTCTCCCTCTCAATACCAATGCTCCTTTTCTCCGTCCGCTAGCTACAATCTCTTGGAATTATTGATGCCAGTTTCTGTACCGATAAATATGACCAATCTGTAGGGAGTGTACATCTAGGGAGAATGAAGTGAAAAGAATTGATGTACTGACGGAACAATAAAATTAGTAAAATGACAGTTTTAAATTTCTCCCAAAATAAAGTGAAGTGAACTGATGTATTGTAATTGTATCTGTAGTGTTCAGTGAACTTTCTCAAAAGAGGATAGTGTTGGGCCTGTTGGCTCAAGATCCACCGGGACTGTTCAGGTTTTGATATTTGGATTGTTGAATTTAGGTGTTTGTTAATTTTCTTTTCAGTGCCGGTGGTCGGTCGAATGGTGATGTTGGTTGGTGACTGCTGTAAACTTTTGATTTATTTTGGTGTAATCAACGAACAAATAGATTTGAGTTGAATGAACCTTTCCCATGAATGACACCAATTTAGATATATTACAACCGCACACTGTTCCAGCCTTCTCATCCTATTGACGTTTTGGGCCGTCGATCTGTAGTTGTGGACGTTTATAGCCATTGAATCTACCTACAGTCGCGCCTGGGCTTAGGTTGCTCACTGTAGAGAGCTACACGGGTTTAGCCGCTGCTCCAGTAACAAAATTGGCCATCTATCCTTATTTGGGCCTATCACGCAGTGAAGCGTTGTGTGCGAGGCGAGCTGCGACCCACATGCTGCGTACGACGACGGCGGCGGCGATTGCAATCCATCCGGCCGCTTCCCCAACCCCTTCCTTGTCCCGCCAACACCTGCCGCCGATCCACGCCACTCTCGAGCATGTACCGGATGCTAAGCTGAAGCAAACCGACCGCGCCGAGCTGGCAGGCCAGATTCGCCATGCGTCCGATGCCTGACACTGACGGGACTTATGTGTGGGATCCTGCCCACCGATCACACCTCCTCCGAGGTACAGCCGTGGGCGTGAGTTCCTCTGATCTCTTCGTAGCTGACCTCATTGCATAAATTTCTGGAAGCTATTTGGGGAATTCCGACCCTGTGTTCCTGTGGTGTAGGTAGTCATATGCTTGACTTTTTGGGATTTCGTGATCTGCTAGGATTAGGTATGTAGCTGCTGATTGTATGTTCTTTAACTACCAATATAACCGAGAGCATTTGCGTGGCAGTAGTAACTTTATGTTCAGCTCAGTTCTCGGCTCACTATATCTATATCTTTGGTTAAGGAGAGTGCTAGCAAGAAGATAGAGTTTGCTCATTGAAGAAGTTCTGCTGTGTGGACTCCGCTCTTCATCTCCAGCCTCTGATTTTTCTTTCTCGTGGGTAATTGTGCTGAAGAAAGTCGAGAGGTATGTCCTCCTAGATCTCCTGATATACTTACACTTCTTTGTCTAGGGCTTGGCCAGTCGGCCTAGCTGCAAAGTTTCACAAAATAATCAAATAGCATTACTTGTGTTTGCCTTCTTATGTGCTTGATCAATTACAAAACATTTACCATCAAAAGTTCAGCGTTTCACTGAAAGAATAATCAAAAGTTTAGCACAAACCCGAACTGACTTTAGCACACTTGATCAAAGAAAATTTCCCAGTCCTACAACATTGCTTTACAAAATGTCGGTTAACTTTGACTACCAATTAATATAGGCACTTCCCAAGCAAACCAATTAACATTACCTCCTCTAGCCCTAGAAAAGACATTCATCTGATATATTGTGCTAAAAAACCTATAGGTTTAGGCAAATTCATTTCTTCATATATCTAAGAAAATTCATAACATTCCATTGTAGAAATAGACAGGCGCGGCAACGCGCGCCAACAATGATCTATTGGGTTGTACAACCCACGTACCATATTGACTTAGCGAACACCCATGGGCTACATAGCCCACGTACTTGGCACGGGCAGCCCACATGCACGCAGCGAGAGTTTAGTGCACGAACAATGGGTTGCATTTGTTAGAGTTCATTAGCTGTGTTAATCTTGGGGTAAATCTCCCCTTGATAACTGCCAGGCAGTTAGCACTGTCGCATCTGTCTAGAACGGACGCATCCTCTGGTCATGGCCCCTAACTTGTATATAAGCATCACTATCAATGAAAGGGAGAGACACTTCTATTCATTTTACTTTGATTCTCAACACGTTATCAGCCACGTAAGTTCTACCGAAGAGCAAAACCAACGAGAGGAAAGGAGCGAGCACTCGCCGGCTGTAGCGACCCGGCCCAAAAGGATCAAGTCTCTGTGCTTAAGTGTCATCCCTGGATCGGTATGCTGACACACACAGTACTCGAGAATTTATAAGAGAGGTAAATCACATGAATAAAGTAACGTAAATACTATTACCTCAATCCATATAGCGGAAGTAACATCAAGGTTGTGGAGTCCCAACAACCCCAACGGCAAAGTTGAGTGTAGACAACATAACCCTATCATTTCACTTACTGTCAGATGCGATTCCGCAACATGAGATGTTGCAGCCATATAAGTCAGTACATTGAATGTACTAGCAAATTCACACCGTAGAGTAATGATGAACAATGGCTATCACTACATGCATATTTGGCTGGTGTCAGCTCTAAGTTTAGTTTTTACATAAAGCTAATTTTTCCCTACAACAAAGGAATAAATTTTATTTACTACAAAGTTTATACCAATATTGAGAAGGTTCCCCCAACTCAATCCCTTAATTAATCATCAAACCCAATACATTGAAATAAGAGTGATGAGATCAACACAATATTCACTTCCAGATACTCAAAATTGTCCATAACTCATAATTAGTTTGTAAACTCTGCAGAGGTTTGCGCACTTTTTCCCACAAGACTCGATCACCTCCCTTGAAGTCCTCACACTGCCTGGTTTTTGAGAACGGGATGACCGAGACACAGTCTTTCAGAAGCATTTACTCTCTACTCCGGGTGGATCGGTACACCTACAAGCCCCCTACACCTGCTAGTCCACCTCTTCAAGAGCTCACAC
Source organism: Aegilops speltoides (assembly GCA_021437245.1). Lineage (NCBI taxonomy): Eukaryota > Viridiplantae > Streptophyta > Magnoliopsida > Poales > Poaceae > Aegilops > Aegilops speltoides. The sequence goes on from CM038142.1 coordinate 410,205,530, forward strand.
AACTTACTCAACTATGCCAGAGCCCATAATGGCTCGTGGCTGCACATGAAAGTTTCTAGTTATGAAATATCATATGATCCCTTTGTGCCTGGGTGGCATTCCGTAGGGTAATCACACGGGTACTCTGGGATTCCCTTGGGCAAGCATTGGGTTCTCCAGGTGCCCAGGCAAGCCACTGCGTTCTCCAGGATGCCCCAATCATTCCATCCAGATGTGTGTTAATGTAACCACCTTAAGTTAAAACCTTAATTAACAATATCTCTCACATCTTTCATGAATTCCCTCAAACCAAACCACGTCTACGAGCATAGCATAGCAATATAAGCATAATGCAGTAACACCCAAGGGTTTGAATATAAGACAATAGGTTCCTACCTCATCAACTACTTCCCAGTACCCACAACAATGTTTGAGGGTTGAAACTAATGCATAAAAACTGGGTAATAAAGGGATATGATCAAAGTGTGAACTTGCCTTGTACTGTTGATGAAGATGCTTCGCACTCATAACTCATGATAGATCTACTCGGCACACTCCGACTAATCTATCGTAAGCAAGCAATAGTAACTCGTGATAGATCTACTCATCACACTTCGATCAATCTATCGTGAATAAGCAATAGTGGCGCGGGAAGATGCGGGCGGCGACTCCGGTGGTTGGCGGTCTTTGGCGGCGCTGGCAGCAATGCGGCGGCGGCACTGGCAATGGGTTCTGATTCGGGCGGCAGACTAGGGTCCAGGGGCCCCGGGGGTGGAGTATATATAGTGGGGGGGCGGCGAACCTCGGGAGGCATGCCCGGTCGGAGTCCGACGGCGGCGGCGACGTACAGGAGTCGGTCTCCTACGGGAGGTCGGTGAAGGCTGCCTGGGCCGGCTGGGCTTCGGCCCAGTCGGTCCGAAGAGTTTTTTCTAAATAGACAATAACTGGAAGAAAACCAAATAAAATAAAAATGAACTATAGGCATATAATATATCAAAAATTTCAGAAAAAGATTTTCTACAAGTTGAACATTTTTCTAGTGTCAAATAAAATCCACAAAAAACTAAATAAATCAAAGAGTGCTACTAGTTTATTTAAAAACCAAATAAAAAATATTTTTAAATACCAAAATAGTTTCAAATTTATTTCTCTCCATTTTTCTACTGTAGGGAATCATTTTACCCTAATGGCCATATATTTTATTTTTGGAGAAAAATAATTTGAATAAAAACCAAATAACTCTAAATTGAAAAATAATTTCAAAGGGGCTTTAACTTTGATTCTTTTAAACTTCCAACTCATATTCCATACGATTTGAAGAGGTCTTTTTATCTTCTGTCATGAAAATCATTGAGTTGCATAAAGTTTCTGAATTTTAAAATATTTCCAAATGAAATTCAAATATTTTCAAAATCATTTTCATTTTAAATGGAAGAAGTCATGTCATCTTCTCTCTAGGGTTTTGTGATGAAAAGAATTTGAATTCATGAAGGCCATAAGTGCAAAGTTGAAAGTTTGGGAAAGTCATTTTATTCCCTCTCATTTAACTTTCGAAAAGTTTCAAATTTCACACAAGCGACCACACCACAATCAAACAATCAATCAAAACTGTTTATTTAATATAACATTCCAAAATTTAGAATTTTGGTATGTTACAAACCAACTACCCTTTAAATGAATCTCGCCCTCGAGATTCAGAGAGGCTAGCAAGAATTAGGTTGGGTTCAGGGGTCTCCTCAAAATCCATTGATCGTCACAGAGGGTCTGGGGTGCAACCACCCTTAGAAACATGGTTACGGTTCCATCAAAAACTCATATACCCCATCCTTATTGTTGACAGTGTCGATCTTCTCAGATCTTCAGGATAATTCCTTCTCTGGGCTCTTCCGATAGTGGCATAACCTTTTTCCTCAATTCTTCTATCCTTTTATCTTGGTAAGATTCTTCCAAGACTGGGTCTTCTTAGCTGACAGGTCTGGCGCCAATACTAAACAACTATCGATATCTCATGGTGGTCATCAAAGAATTTGCCTAGGTCCCTGCAGAAAACGGGTCTGGGTTGAACCTCACCGTATATCCTACGATTGGCAATAGCTACCTTGTACAAGGGAAAAAATTGTCATACCATTCTAAGGTTTAAACAAGGTTTTGATCATCGTCTCTCTACTGTGGGTAAGTAACTTAGATTTTCCATCTCGTATAGCAAGGCAAATAATAAGAGTAAGTCGGTATGATGATCAATCCATCCCGCACCCAAATCATTACCTTGCATATGGTTTAGCGAATCTCGCATTCTAACACTCGGTCATCCTCCCAAGCATTGCAGAATTTCTCTTGTCGACGAACTAAGTTCGGATAAATCCATGGATTCTGCAAGCCAAACAAACATCTATCGTTCCTTTACAACACTCAGGTTTTGCGTTACTCCTATAAGATCGTCTAGTGCTTAAGTCATAACTTCTTCCAGAGTTTTTCCTTCAGCAAGAGTGTGCTTGCTTCTTGGCAGGTCCTGGAGCCTGTGGGTTATGGCCCATCTTATCACTTGTAAACCTTGAACTCAACATCAGGGCAACTGATCATTATTCCAACATCTAGCTTCCTAGCATTCTTAAATCCATCCGATTCTACTGTCTCCCTTCCTTCTGTTGGTACTAAACTAAGACGTGATTACTCAGACTCATCATGGAGTTACAGTTGCTCCGTATTACCAACATTATACCTCCTTTATATCCAATAGTACTTCATCCCTTCATAATCTTGGGGTATTCCACATATCAAGATAAAACTCATACTTATTTTGTCCGTAGTCTACTTCGTGGAATATCATTATCTTTTCCAGGGGTCAAGGGTCCTCACAGGGTACTACCAGCCTTAAAATGCAAAAATTCCTCCATGGGCCATATTTCTCATATCCTCGAAAATGGTCAAAATCTTTCTTCATAGAGTAACAACTCGTAGAATTCCACGTATGACACATGAACTTCATTGATTTCATGAATTTATTGCAATCTCTTGCATTTTCATTACATGCCTCAACTCAACACCTCAATATGAAAGAATTGTTCCCACTACTACTACTATATTCCTCACAGACTCAACTATTTAACATGAATATCCTCATTGGGACAATCTGTGGCAAAGTGCCCTGCTTCATTACAGCGGAAACATATTACTTCTGACAAGTCTTGAGGTTTCCTTGTGATTACATAGCCTCCTTGGGTCCTCGGCTTCCTTTTTGGGCAACCGCTGAAGTAGTGTCCTGAATCTTTGCACCTGAAACATGTGATATGACTCAGGTCCTTCTTTGTAGAAATTGGGTTGTTCCCGGAATCCAATCTATTTCTCTTCCTGGACTTTTCTGTGCCAATTAGGGCTTCTTATTTTGTGGGTCATACTCTACTTCCACTGTCGGGAATGCTACTAGATCCCTCTTCAGACAAATTTTGGGAGATGTGTCCTTCTTCTCCACATGAATAACATGACTTGGTGCAGGGTTTAATTGGGTCTTCTTCGGGTGTGTTCTCCACCTCTTCCTTCATCACAGGTTCTTCTAAAGTTTCCCCGAGGGCACCTTTCATTGCTTCTTTCTTCTGATGAATGGTCCTTTGTACCATGGGGTAAATGTGACACTGAGAAGGGTAGTGGGTAGCCCCTTCACACAAGAAACAAGTAATCTTCCTAGTTGGGCATTCTTCAGTTGGGTGACTTTTCTTCATAATGAGGGCATCCATCCTTGTGCTCCTTCTGGGTGTGTCCTATTTCTCCGCAAATCTTGCATGCACAAGGCTTCTTCATATAATTTCCATAAGGCTTCAAATTCGGGGACGCAAGCAGAGTCAACTTAAATTCTTCCCAAGTGGTTACTCTTTGTCATCCATTGAGGGTTTGGTACATCCTCCACCAAGTAGCAGCACCTCTTTCAAAACACTAAAGAGCATGTTGGGGCATATCCTTTCCGGCTATAGTGTTATTATTCATGTGATCTTCCATTTTCTGAATCCATCAATCCGTCTCCAATTGAGTCATCAATCTCGGTAATACACGTCCATCTTCATTCATCATCTTTTGGGTTCAATGGTTTTGGGATGAGATACGGGAGAGATGGAGAGGGATGCACACAATACAAACAATTGTTTTGAAGAGACAGATTTTATTTTTGTGGCTGTCGGAAAAACATCAAACAAATGAAAGCTCACAATCATCGCATCTAGCGTAGGTATATAACAGGGTTTGGTCTTCTAAAGGTCCATAAATCTTCAAAGTCGTCCAACTCTTCAAATCTTTAGAGTATCTTAAGGTTTTGCTCTTCCAGCTTGGCTACTTTCAGCTTCAGGGTTCTGAGCTCTTTACGAAATGCTTCCTTGTCGAATAAGGCTTCCTGAAGGTCCATCTTAAAATTCTTGAGGTAATACTCCAGATTCTGGTGATACACCAGCTAAGGTTAAAACTTCGTCTTTTGCTGATAGGTGCTCCATTAGCCCTTTTGTCATCCAAACCTTCCGACGAAATGCATGCTTAACTCAGCATGGTGACAATAGCATAAGCGGGCGATAACATCATGGATAGCCGTGTTTCATCCCTTGTTTCCATGAGCTATCATTCCATAGTTGATATCTCCTGCCTTAGGGTTTTCTTGACAAAAACTTTGAGTTTTAGCACTCCATGTTCCGGTCTTTCTCCGACACACCTTGATCTTGGGTATTGACAGCTTTAATAGTCTGACAAGTTCCATCAGGGTAGCCTTCCTAGGTCATACCAATCTGGAAATTCTTCCGGGCCTTCAAATTTTCCTAGTCTTCAGAGTCTTCAACTGTTGTAGTTTCCATTATAATACACGGTAAAATCTTTTTTATTCCGAAGTGGTCTTAGTTGTCCAATATCTTGTACTTCTTGGAGTGGTCTCATTAGTCGAATCTTCGTGTGGTCAAAAGGGGAAAGGGGTATAGTCTAACTATTTGAGATGAGAGGAAAGTATTTGGTAAAGCTTTAGAAAAGATGAGAGTTGAGGGATCCCTTTTGAAAATAAAGTTTTAGAGAAATCCTTTCCTAAGGGCTTGCCAGTTTCTAGGGGTCACGTCCTACAGTCAACATGTGCTCAAATACCATCTTGTAGTGACCCGACCCAAAAGGATCAAGTCTCTGTCCTTAAGTGTCATCCCTGGATCGGTATGCTAACACACACAGTACTCGAGGATTTATAACAGAGCTAAATCACTTGTATAAAGTACCGTAAATACTATTACCTCAATCCATATAGCGGAAGTAACATCAAGGTTGTGGAGTCCCAACAACACCAACGGCAAAGTTGAGTGTAGACAACGTAACCCTATCGTTTCACTTACTCGTCGTAAGATTCCTGCAACATGAGACATTGCAGCCATGTAGGTCAGTACATTGAATGTACTGGCAAATTCACACCGTAGAATAATGATGAACAATGGCTATCACTACATGCATATTTGGCTGGTGGCGGCTCTAAGTTTAGTTTTTGCATAAAGCTAATTTTTCCCTACAACAAAGGAATACATTTTATTTACTACAAAGTTTATACCAATATTGAGAAGGTTCCCCCAACTCAATCCCTTAGTTAATCATTAAACCCAATACATTGAAATAAGAGTGATGAGATCAACACAATATTCACGTCCAAATACTCAAAATTGTCCATAACCGGGGACACGGCTAATCATGATTAGTTTGTACACTCTGCAGAGGTTTGCGCACTTTTCCCCACAAGACTCGATCGCCTCCCTTGAAGTTCTCGCACTGCCTGGTGTTTGAGAACGGAATGACCGAGACACAGTCTTTTAGAAGCATTTACTATCTACTCCGGGCGGATCAGTACACCTACAATCCCCCTACATCTGCTAGTCCACCTCTTCAAGAGCTCACACAACTTACTCAACTTGCCAGAGCCCATAATGGCTTGTGGCTGCACACGAAAGTTTCTAGTTATGAAATATCATATGATCCCTTTGTGCCTGGGTGGCATTCTGTAGGGTATTCACACGGGTACTCTGGGATTCCCTTGGGCAAGCATTGGGTTCTCTAGGTGCCTGGGCAAGCCACTGGGTTCTCCAGGGTGCCCCAACCATTCCATCCAGATGTGTTAATGTATCCACCTTAAGTTAAACCCATAATTAACAATATCTCTCACATCTTTCATGAATTCCCTCAACCCAAACCACGTCTACGAGCATAGCATAAAAATATAAGCATAACGTAGTAACACCCAAGGGTTTGAATATAAGACAATAGGTTCCTACCTCATCAACTACTTCCAAGTACCCACATGTTATCAAACCTACTCATGCAATGTTTGAGGATTGAAACTAATGCATAAAAACTGGGTAATAAAGGGATATGATCAAAGTGCGAACTTGCCTTATACTTTTGATAAAGATGCTTCGCACTCATAACTAGTGATAGATATACTCGTCACACTCCGATCAATTTACGGTAAGCAAGCAATAGTAACCACACATAAGCAATCACTCAAAAGATCGGAAAGAAACGAAGAAAACAATTCGGAAAACTTCAAAACCAAGAAATTAACTCTTGCAACAGAAAACAATTTCTAACAGTACCAAAATTAAGTGAGTTTGGCCTTATCAGAAAGTTTAGGCAGAAAGTTTAGGTCAAGAGCTTCGATTTGCAAAAAGAATCAACTAAATCGGAGTTATAAAACTCGAGTTATGAACAAAAGAAGTTTGAATTCAAATCTATTTGAAACAAAAAATTTAAACTTTCAAAAATATGTTTAAGTTGTTTTACTGGATAGAGGGGATCATAACGAATAAGTGGGCATTGGTTTCGTCTAATTCCGACTAACGAGCAAAAAGTAATGCAAGATTGTAGTCTAGGGGCTAAACTGAAAAATAAATAATCGTGGATAGGTCCCTGACTAAAACTAACAGAAAAAGAAAAAAACTAAATAACGAACGTTCGTTTTCTGAAACTAAACTGTGGACGTTCACTAAATAACTAAACCTAAAAAACAGATCTAGGTTTTCTTAGGAAAAACCGATCTAGGGTTTTCAAAAAAAACCGAACTAAACAGAAAAAACGGCGGTTCAACGGCAGTTACCGGCGACGGCAAATCGGGTTGTGGCAACGGATCGGGCTTCACCGGCGGCTCCACGCAACGGAGCGGTGGCGAGCGGAGAGGCGGGCGGCGGCTGCGGTGGTTGGCGGCGTTGGCGGCGACGCGTCTGGCGGCGGCATGGCTGGCGGTGAAGTCTGGGTTCAGTTCGGGCGGCGGATCGGGGTCCAGGCCTGTGGGGTGGAGTATATATAGTGGGGGCGGCAAACCTCGGGAGGCATGCCCGGGTCGGAGTCCAACGGCGGCGGCGACATACAGGAGCCGGTCTCCTGCGGGAGGTCGGTGACGGCTGCCTCGGCCGGCTGGGCTTCGGCCTAGTCGGTCCGAAGAATTTTTTTAAAAACAGACAATAACTAGAAGAAAATCAAATAAAATAAAAATATATTATAGCAATATAATATATCAAAATTTTTAGAAAAAGATTTTCTGCAACTTGAACATTTTTCTAGCTGAAAGAACATGCGGTGTCCCCATGTTTGGTTTTGGCAATTGATGACAATCTCTATGGACTAATGGTTGCCTTGAGTTATATTTGAAGGGTTTGTCCATAGGCTTTTCTTGGAGTCCATTTGTTGGTTTCAAGGAGAGTTTGTGATGACCATGGTGCTATTAAGGAATTATCCAAAGATCGGTCATGTGAGTGTTGAGCTTATTGCAAGCATGTCTTGAAGAAGAAGATTGTGCGATCATTCATGTCTACCTTCAAGACATCATCCAAATGAAGAGACTTGGAAAGATTCAACACACAAAGCGCACAAGATGTACCGAGGGATCAAGTGATCCCATGTTATGGTAAGCATTGTTCATTACGCTTTGTGTGCTAACCCATGGTCTTCGTGAGAGTTCTTTCTGGGGTTAGGTTGCGGTGTGCAAGTTCAAGTGATGCATCACGAAGAGATCAAGTGCTTGAAGTTTGTCGTCCATTGTGATGACAATGGACTTGTGAAGATGAGCGGAAGAGTGGCTCACCCATAGTGGAGTATGGGGGAGCAATCAACTAGTCTTCATCGAGCCAATGCAATCAAGAAAGGTGGTCCATCTTGAGGAGGAGTAGATCGTCATCATCTAGCTCAAGTGGACTTTGTGCAAGGCAAAGGTTTGCCCTTGATAGGTTTTCTATTTTACCGGTCTCATGGTAGTTGTGGGAGACCGGGTTATAGGATCGATTGCCGTACTATCAAGGGGGGCTCTCGATGAGTTGCTTGATCATATCGTTCCTAGAGAGCTCAAACCATTACATCCTTGCATCATATTTATTGGTTCTTGTTTGGTTCTTCTCCTTGCGAGGTTTGGAGCTTATGGTCATTTTTATGACAAGCTCGAGTTCATCGAAAACGGAGTTCACATGCTTCTTCTGTGATGTTTTCGATGTTGGAGGGTATGCCGGTTCTTCTCTGTTGGAGGTTTCACTCCTTTGTTTGTTAAGCTACCTCCCCTCCCCTCCCTTCGCTGTTTTGATGCTACTCGTCTTCCTCTATCCAACAAGCTTGAGTTTGCTCAATTCGGAGCTCATTTGCAGAAGTTATGGCAGTTCTGGTTTTATTGTTTCCCTCTGTTGTCTTCTCTGTAAAATGAAGGACTCCTAGTGTTGTTGATCTGGGGCATGCGGTAGTATCTTGCTCTCCGAGCGGTAGTACCGCAGCCCTTCTTGTAGTACCGCAGTCCCTATGTAGTATCTGCAGTGCTCACGGTAGTACCGCTCTGTGGGAGCGGTAGTACCGTGGCCTCAGGCCAGGCGCAGCTGCTTGAGCGGTAGTAGGGGCGGATGTAGTTTTTTACATCCGCGCCCTACGCGGTAGTACCGCGCCACGGGCGCGGTAGTACCGTGGGCTGTGGCCAGGCTTAGCAGCATGAGCGGAAGTAGGGGCAGATGTAATTTTTTACATCCGCGCCCTACGCGGTAGTACCGCTCTTCGTGTTCGGTAGTACCGTCCCGGATTTTTGCGCAGGTCCTCCCTCAGCGGAAGTAGGTACGGAAGTAATTTTTTACTTCCATGCTTTCTCTGCGCCTAGTGTTGCCTGCCTTACGGTAGTACCGTAGGGGCGCGCGGTAGTACCGCTCCGGCGGTTCTACCGCTCGTTGCCCTGTGCAACAGGCCTTGATCTGGCCAGTGCTGCACATGCGGTAATACCACAACCTACAACGGTAGTACCGTAGCCAACCGCGGTAGTACCGCAGCTCCGTGCGGTAGTACCACGTCGTGCGGGCTGAGTGAGGAGATAACGGTTGGATTTCTCCCCACCTATAAAAGGGGGTCTTCTTCCCCATTGAGACTTATCATTTGAGCTCGTGTTCTTCCCCCATTGTTGACCTTCTTCGAGCTTGCTAACTCTCAATCCCTCCATGGGTTCTTGCTAGTTTTTGAGGGAAAAAAGAGAGGAGATCTAGATCCACATTTCCACCAATCACTTTCTCCTCTAAGTGAGGGGAACCCCATGGATCTAGATCTTGGAGTTCTTCTTTCGTTCTTCCTCTTATTTTCCTCCCTAGCATTAGTTGCTTTGGTGGGATTTGGGAGAGAAGGACTTGGGCACTCCGTGTGCCCACTGCATTTGGTGCATCGGTTTGAGTTCTCCACATGATACGTGGAAGTTACAAGTTGAGAAGCTTATTACTCTTGGGTGCTTGGTGCCATTGAGCTTGTTCCTCTTGGGTGCTTGGGAGCCCTAGACGGTTGGTGGTGTTTGGAGCTCAATCATTGTGGTGTAAAGCTCTGGGCAAGCGTCGAGGTCTCCAATTAGGTTGTTGAGATCGCCCCGAGCAATTTGACGGGTACCGGTGACCGCCCCCAAGGGTTGCCAAAGTGTACGGGTTCGGTGACCGCCCCCAAGGGTCGCCATTTGTATGGGTTCGGTGACCACCCTCAAGGGTCCCTTAGTGAATCACGGCATCTTGCATTGTGCGAGGGCATGAGGAGATTACGGTGGCCCTAGTGGCTTCTTGGGGAGCATTGTGCCTCCACACCGCTCCAAACGGAGATTAGCATCCGCAAGGGTGTGAACTTCGGGATACATCGTCGTCTCCGCGTGCCTCAGTTATTTCTTACTCGAGCCCCTTTACTTATGCATTTTACTTTGTGATAACCATATTGTTTCTTGTCATATATCTTGCTATCACTTAGTTGTTTACCTTGCTTAGCATAAGTTATTGATGCACATAGGTGAGCCTAGTTGTTGTAGTTTTGTTCTTGTCAAATTAACCGCTAGGTTTATTCCGCATTTGTTCAAGCCTTAACCGTAATTATTTTAAAGCACCTATTCACCCCCCCCCCCTCCAGGCCACATCCACAATATTTCACTAGCGTCAAAAAAATCCACAAAAAAATAAATAAAGCAAAGTGTGCTACTAGTTTATTTAAAAACCAAATAAAAATTATTTTTAAAATACCAAAATAGTTTCAAATTTATTTCTCTCCATTTTTCTACTGTAGGGAATCATTTTACCCTAATTTCCATATATTTATTTTTTGGAGAAAAGTAATTTTAATAAAAACCAAATAACTCTAAATTGAAAAATAATTTCAAAGGGGCTTTAACTTTGATTCTTTTAAACGTCCAACTCATATTTCATACGATTTGAAGAAGTCATTTTATCTTCTCTCATGAAAATCATTGAGTTGCATAAAGTTTCTGAATTTGAAAATATTTCCAAATGAAATTCAATATTTTCAAAACTCTTTTCATTTTAAATGGAAGAAGTCATGGCATCTTCTCTCTATGGTTTTATGATGAAAAGAATTTGAATTCATGGAGGTCATAAATGAAAAGATGAAAGTTTGGGAAAGTCATTTTTTTCCCTTTCATTTAACTTTCAAAAAATTTCAAATTTCACTCAATTTCACACAAGCAAGCACAGCACAACCAAACAATCAATCAAAACTGCTTATTTAATATAACATTTCAAAATTTAGAATTTTGAGATGTTACACCAACAGTGAGATGTTCGGCCTCATCTCGTTTCTTCCTTTGCCTCATCCACGAGGATGGCCTTCATTGCCGTCTCGTCGCTCGTTGCCGCATGCAAGTCATCTGTTAGTTCGTTCGTCGCGCCGTTGTGCGTGGTGCCCGTAGTGGTCACCGCGCCGCTCGACGAGGCGCCCGTGGTGGTGATATGGCCATAGGCTCCTGCGCCGCTGGACGCGCCCCGCGTGGTGCTCACCACGCTCCTGGACATAGCCTCGACGCCGCTGCACGTGCACTGCCGCCTGCCGGTGAACATGGGGTTTGACCCCTTGCTGGTGGCCGGCCCGAGCGCCCTAATGGTGCACGCGGACGCCGCCGCGCCTGCGCCAGTCCCCTAGGCTAAGCCTCCACCCCCTCCTCCGCCGGTGGAGAGGCTGGGCTATCGGCTGAAAGGTCACATGGGCTAGGATTTCACGGATTGTTTATTAACAGTAGTATCAACGATCTGATTGCTATTTTTCATATACGCCTATGCACACAAGCAAATTGCACTCATCCGAGTGTGTAAACGAGGAGAAAAGAAAATACCATCAGCCTCGGTTCTCTCGTCCCGAGCGACACCATCGCGCTGTCGCGCCTGCCATTTCCGACCACCGCGGTCGTTGAGGTCGCCACCAGCCACGCACTGTCCTTCCTCTCGGCGCCGACCGGTGCATCCTCCTTCGGCGCTGTTCGGGAAGCCTCCAGCTCCGCCAGATTCAAAGATCCACAGAGTACCTATTTCCCAGCTTCGTAAATTTAAACTGCGGCTCCAGCTGCTCCGGAAGCAGAGTTACGGAGCAGGAGGGACTCCAAACAGGCCCTTCGTCTTCTTTTCGGGCTTGGGCGGCTCCTCCAAGGCTCCAACCATGCGGTTGTTCGTCTCGGCGCCGACCGGCGAATCCTCCTTCGTCTTCTTTTCGGGCATACGCGGCTCCTCCAACCATAGAGTTGTTGACGTCGACGCTGTCGCGCCGCGCCTGCTGTCCCCGACACCGGCCAAGCGTCCACCCGTCTTTTTTGCCGTGCGCGGGGGTTCGTAGCCGCCCCTTGGCCCTCGGCATCCTGCTGGCGAGTCCACCGTCAAGCATCCGCTCCGGCCGCGCTGCCACATGCCACCCCGTTTATTTGCTTACTTGCATGGAATATTTCAGCTTTTAGCAAATTAGTGTTCTAGCAGCACCTCTAGCAGTGGTTTTTGAGAAAATTGACTATTTACTATTAAGTTCGTTGGACTTTGATTATAACTATGAAGTTGATTTTTTCTTGACAAAAAATGGCTAGCGACTAGATTGTGAGAGATGATTAGTGTCAGGGAGAAAGGAGAAGATCTCGTGTACACACGTCGTATACATGTACTACAAGTTAAGGTTAGTGATCGGTCTATAACATCTCCAGGCTCCATCTATACGTGTCTCAAAAGAAAAATGCATCCATCTATACGTAGCCGCCGCAACTCATCAGGCAGCGCCGCCACCTCCTCAACCTTAGGGGCTTTGAATTCATCATCTGGAGCGATGGCCGCCGGCAAGTCAGGTCCCCAAGTTCCTAATCTTCACGCGAACATCTGGCTAGCGCTCACAATTCTTCAACGTTGTTTCTAATCTCTTCATTGTCAAAGTAAAAATAAAAATCAAGGAAAATCATTGCAGCTAAGAAAGGATAGTAGCAGATCCTACAGAAAAATAGGATCGTAGCATCTAGCACTGGGCACCACAATTTTTTTTTCCTTTCCCGCTCCATATTTTTTTTTCTCTTGGAGCGATCGATCAGTATCTGTTCTGTGTGTAGCAATCGATACCGGTGTACACGTGGGATCTTTTTCATTTTCCCCTAGCACTAATCATCTCTTACGCTCTAATCCCTGGTTAACGTTTTGTCAATAAAAATGAACTTTGTAGTTATAATCAAATTCCAACGAACTTAATAATAAATAGTCAATTTCCTCGTGATTTATTCCTGTTTTAGACTTGTTATAAAATCAATGCATATATTTTACTATTTAGTAATATTTGCATGTTTTAGACTTTGTTATTTTCAGTATTTGTCTTAAATACTGATTTCTGTAGAGTACCTTGTATTCCAGAACATGATGTAATATATTTTCATGTTTCTTACATGTTGAGAAAGTGCGAAATTTACTCTTGGATGCCGCCCTCTTGCGCTCGGGCGTGGCGCCTCACGGCGCTGGGCGCTGTGGCCGCCTGCCCCCGCCGCCCTCCCGCCGGTGAGCCCGCAGCGCTCCGCCTCCCATTGTCGTCCGCCCCCCCCCCCGCGCCAGCCCCTCCGGCTCGCCGGGCTGGTATGGGCCGACGTTGCCGAGGCCGAAGACTGGCGGCGGCCCCATCATCGCGCCGGGTGACGCCTCCCCCTTGGCTCCACCGCTGCCTTGGCCGACCTCGCGGTGGCCCGCCCCTAGGGGTGGGGATCGGCCGCCCATGGTCGGGCGGCGCCGGCTCCTTCCTCCGGCTCCGGTGCCGCAAGGTGCGTGCTTTGGGGCAGGCGCTCCCGGCGGCGCGCGCGGCGGTGAAGTGTTGCCGGCCGCGCCGACCGGGTCTCTGCTGGCCTCGGAGAGTCTCCCGCCGGCGGACTCTCCACTGGCGTCGCCGTCGCCCGCCCGCCCGCCCGCCCGGCTTCTCTGCCTGCTGCTCCGGCCCGGCGGCCGGTGCCATCGCCCTTCCTCCCTCCGGCCCCCCTCCGGCGCCATCGGCCGCCTCCGTCTGCCTCGGTAGCCCGGCCTCGCCAGACGACTTCGCCGGCGATCACAAGGCGGTGCTAGGGGAAACCCTAGCACCCCGTCGGGTCTCCCCCGGGCTCTCGTACCGGGCTGCGGTGGTGTTGGGCCGGCCCCCCGGCTGGGCCGAGAGACCCCCGCTTGGGCCATCTTCTGTTGGCGCGACCCAGCAGTGCCTGGCCTCGGTGGCCCGGGTGGGCCGCCTTGGTGGGCCTGCTGGCTCCCGTCTGGCCCTGTCCGGCCCACCCCGCCGTGCCATTTGGCCACCGCGAGGGTTTCCTCGCCCGATGCTTCCTCCCGCCCCTTCGCCGCCACCAGCGCCCCCACTCCCCCCGTCGCCTCGGCCCCCGCCGCCTCTCCGTCGCTCCTTCCCGCCGGCGCCCCGGCTGCCACCCGCCCCCCCCCCCCTCCATGCCCGGGAATGGGGACGAGGCGGGCGCCTAGCGCTGGCCGACGAGCGCCGTGACCCGCCCGCCCCTCGATGGCCGGCGGAGGCTGACCTCCGCCACCAGTGACCTCCCGGCGGTGCGGGCCTCGCCGAGCGTGAGCCCGCTCCCCGCCCGCCCTCCGCCGCTCCCGGCCCGCAATCTCGCTCTGCCGCCCGCCGTGCCTCTCCATGGGTGACGCCCGCGACATGGTCGGTCTCCTGCTCGGGAGTCCCGCGCCGTCCCCTCGCCCGGCGCGCGACCGGTCCCCGTCGCCGGTTCGCCAACCCTCCTCCAACCTCGACGCCGAAGCCCCCTCCCGCCGCTACCAACCGCCGAGGTCCCAGGCTGCGTTCCCGCCGGCCAACGGCGGTAACGGCAACCGTGGCCGCCCGGGCTCCAAGAAGAAGAAGAAGAAGGGCCCTCCGCGCCCCCAAGCTGCCGCCTCCGCCGCTCCCGTGGCCCCTCCTCCGGGTTCCTCCACCGTGGCCGTGGCTCAGCCGTGCTTCAACTGCGGTCTGACCGGTCACTTCCAGGTGGCATGCCCCAACCCTCCATCGTGCTACTTATGCAAGGAGACCGGGCACCCCGCTATTCTCTGTCCGGATCGCCCGGTGACGGAGGAGCTCATGATGTATGGGCATGGCATTGAGGACTTGGCCTTCTTCCACATCGAGGTGCCTGAGCTCGCACCCCCATCCCCCTCGCTGCTGGCCCTGGTGACGGTGGTGGGGGAGGTTGTCGCTACTCCAGAGCTGATTGAGGCGGAGCTCAACCACTTGTGCCGCTGCACGTGGGGATCGGCAGTGACCCCACGGCTCCGGCTCCTTCTCGGTGGTGTTTCCGGACGCGATGAGCATGGGCCTCTGCACCAAGAGCAACAACATCACCCCGCCCTCAACGACATTGTGGTGAACATCTCTGAGCCGCAGTGGGACCCCAGAGCCGTCGCTACCCTGGACACGGCTTGGATCCTCATTGCCGGCCTCCCTGATGTTGCCCGTTCTGAGCGGACCATTCGCAGTATGTCCAAGATATTGGGCCGTGTGGTGGTGGTGGATGAGCTCTCCCTGCGCAAGGAGGAGGAGGTCCGGGTTAAGGTCAAATGCCTGGACTCCTCCAGGCTTCTTGGCACGATCCGGGTCTTCTTCAACGATGACGGCTACGACCTCAAGATCCGCCCCGAGCCTCCGTCCCATGTCGGCCGCCCCGCCCCATCGCTGGCAGTCTCTCGGGGGGGGGGGCAGGCGGAGGATGACGACTCCCACCGCCGCCGCCCGCGCTCCTCCCGCTTCGACGACCCTGCAGAGGATGAGGACGAGTCCGAGCACTCTCGCTCACCGGCTCGGGACTCCCCCATCCCTCCCTCGGGTCGGGGCGGGTCGGGGACTGGGCGTACCCGGGTCTCGGCCAACGATCTGGCGGTGGCCCTCCGTCTGGCCACTCCTCTGGTTGCTTCCCCTTCGGCGTCGCAGTCGTCCGGGGATGTCTCCAGTGTCAGCCTCCTCGTCGCCCCACCCTCGTCCCCTCGCTCCCCCGGCACCGCCCCCGCCCGCTCCCCCGCGGCACTCGAGGCGGAGCCTACCCCCGCCGGCTCGGCCTCCCCCGTGGGCGTTGCCCCCTCTGCGGCCCCCCCGTCTTCGCCCCTGGGGGCTGCGGTGGGGGATGCTCTGGGGTCTCCCGCTTCACCCCTTGAGTCGGCGCCGCCCAGCCTCGTCCTCGCCTCGCCGACTTCTCCGGCCGCCTCGGTGGCGGTGGACGTCTCCTCCCCGGCCTCCGCGCACCCCCCTCCGACGGTGGCGTACGCCAGGAGGCCTCGCTCCACCTCGACGCCGGTGACATCCTCCCGCCAGCAGGCCTTCGCTGGGCGTCGCGGCAGACGACTCACTGCGCCTTCCGTCGCTGAAGGGCAGAGCTCAGCGCCCATGTCCGAACTCGAGCAGTGCGGTCCCGCCCTTCCCAGTTCTTCTAGATGCTCATTTTCTGCTCTCGAGGCCGCTCCTCTTGGACACCTCGCCAAGGTGGCCAATGATTCGGCCATCGTTTTCAGGGGGGAGGTCGGTCCCCCCTTAGTTCAGATTGCGGCCATTAGGGCCCGTGAGATACTCGATGGCAAGCTGGCCGAGACCCGCGCCCGCCTGCTACGACCCCAGGGTCCGCCTCCTCCGGTGGCCGACGGGGTGATACGTGGCCGCACCCGATCTCAAGACAGCGCCTCCGCGCTCAAAGCGCCTCCCGTGTTCTAGGGTCAAGCAGCCCCCCGATGGGGGTTTAGATGAGGGCCCTATTCTGGAACCTCCGCGGCTTCGGCCACGACGGCCGTCGCCGCCAGCTCATCGAGTATATGCGGGATGAACATATTGACATTGTGGCCATTCAGAAACCCTTAGAGCCGAGTTCACCCTCCAAGAGCTCGAACATCCGAGCCCCACCTCTTCAAGTGTGCTTTGGCTCCCTTCTAGTGGGACTTCAGGCCACTGGGGCATCCTCCTTGGGGTTAAGGACGCCACTTTTGAGGTGGGAGGCATGGACCCGGGGGAGTTCTTCGTTAGTATGGAGATCTTTGAGCGGGCGATGAACTTCAAGTGGGAGGTCATTGTTGTCTACGGACCGGCGGACCACCACCGTTCCCCGGCCTTCCTTGCCGAGCTGCAGCTGAAGATCTCCAACTCTACTCTCCCGGTGTTAGTGGGTGGCGACTTCAATCTCATCCGCTCCCCCGAGGAGAAGAATAACTCCCGGGTTAATTTTCCCCGGATGCAATTATTCAACGATTGGATAGCGGAGCTGGGGCTCCGTGAGCTTGACCGGTCTGGTGCCAGGTTCACCTGGACCAACCGGCAAGCTGACCCGACACGATCCGTGCTGGATCGTGTCCTAGTTTCCCCGGAGTGGGATCTGCGTTGCCCTCTGGCATCGCTCCGGGCAGTCACCCGGATTGGCTCCGACCATGTCCCCCTCCTCCTTTCCTCCGCTGACGAGCGCTCCCCCTCCCCGCCGCGGTTCAGGTTCGAGCTCTTCTGGCTCAACCAGGCGGGCTTTCGGGAGGCTGTTGTCGCCCGCTGGGTCTCCGCGAGGTCGGCACCCCACCGCTCCATGTCTGCGGTCGACTCTTGGCACTTCTGTGCCAAGATGGCCCGCCAGTTCATGAAGGGTTGGGGGGCTAACCTAGGCCGAGACTTGAGAGAGCGCAAGAAGTCCATCCTGTCCGCCATTCAAGCTCTGGATGCGCGTGCGGACTCGACGGGGCTCTCCTCGGACGAGTGGCTACTTCGCTACGACCTGGAGGATCAACTCTCCATCCTCTACACGGATGAGGAGGCTTACTGGCGCGTGAGGGGGGCCCAGAGATGGGTCCTTCAGGGCGATGCCAACACCGCCTATTTCCAGGCGATTGCGAACGGCCGGCGCCGCCGCAATTCCATCCACTGCTTGTGGGATGGTGGCTCGCAGCTAGTGCGGCCTGAGGCCATCCGCACCCATGTGGATGGCTTTTATAGAGATCTCTTTACCCCCACTCCGCGGGGTGGGATGAGCCTCTCCCCGACATTTGGTCGGGCGCGTTAGGCGTTTCGGCTGCAGCCAACGCTGCCCTGGTTGCCCCTTTCAGCGAGGACGAGGTCCTCGCTGCCATTAAGGGGATGAACTCCGCCTCGGCACCGGGACCGGACGGTCTCCCTGTAGCTTTCTTCAAGACGTTCTGGCCCACCATCAAGCTCGAGGTCATGGCGCTCTTCGAGGAATTCTACTCGGGCTCCATGGATGTGGGTCGCCTCAACTATGGGGTGGTGACCCTCATCCCCAAGGTCCCGGGTGCCGCCGAGATTGGCCAATTCCGCCCCATCATAGTGATTAATGTGATCTTCAGGATCCTGGCGAAGGGGTACGCCAATAGGGTGACCCTCCTCGCGGATTCGATCACTCACCCGAACCAATCCGCTTTCATCCAAGGCCGGTTCATCCTTGATGGGGTCTTGGTGTTCCACGAGGTGCTCCATGAGGTCCATTTGAGGCGGCATAAGGCGGTCTTCTTAAAGCTGGACTTCCACAAAGCATACGACACTGTCCACTGGCCGTTCCTGAGGGAAGTCCTTCTTCGCAAGGGCTTTGACGACCGGTGGGTGACGCGCGTCATGCAACTGGTCTCCTGTGGCCGGACGGCTGTGAACATAAATGGTGACATCGGCCCCTTCTTCCCTACCCTCTGTGGGGTCCGGCAAGGGGACCCCTTCTCGCCGTTCCTATTCAACATGGTCGTGGATGCCCTGGCTGCCATCCTAGACAAGGCCAAGGCGGCGGGCCATATTCGCGGCCTGGTCCCGCACTTGGTTGGAGGGGGAGGGGTCTCCCTCCTCCAATACACGGATGACACCATTATTATGGTCGAGGGATCCGCCCTCGAGATTTCTAACCTGAAATTCCTCCTTCTGTGCTTCCAGCACATGTCGGGCCTTACCATCAACTTCGACAAGAGCGAAGTGATGGTGCTAGGGTATCCCGCCGAGGAGGCTCAGTCCATCGCCGATCGGCTTAACTGCCGGCTGGGATCTTTCCCCACCACTTATCTGGGGATTCCCATTATTGACTCGCGCCTCACCGTGGCGGACCTCCGCCCCACGGTGACCCGTATGCAGCACCGCGTTGAGCCCTGGAAAGGGCGCTGGCTTTCGAAGGCGGCCCGCGTGATTCTGATAAACTCCTCGCTGGCCAGCCTCCTGTGGTTCCTCATGAGCTTCTACAACCTGCATGAGACGCTTCACCAAGAGATCGCCAAGTACCAAGACTGATTCTTTCGGGCCGGGAGGAGGGCAGCAGAAATATCACATGGTTAGTTGGCGGATATCGCAAACCCAAAGACCAGGCGGTCTTGGGATTCTTTCCTCTCGGCGCATGAACATTGCCCTCGACTACCGGGCTGTGGTGCATTGCCAATGGGGAGGGTGGCCTCTGGCTGACTATCATCCGAACAAGTACTGCGTGGACAGATTACCGGCGTTACTCGCCAACGCCGGGCGGCTCTCGGTTTTGGCAGGCCGTCGTGCAGCTGCTCCGGTGTTACGTATAGGCACATCCATCTCTGTCGGCTCGGCGCCGACCTTGTTCGGCTGGATAGATGGCTGGGAACTCCCCCTAGCCGCCGGTTCCCCATCCTCTTCGACATTGTAGTTGACCCTCGGGTCTCTGCCGAGGCGGCCCTTATTGACTTAGGGCGCCTCGCGTTAGCCGCCCTTTTGGTCCGCCGAGGTGGCTGCTGGGAAGGCCTGCTATAGGACATCGCCTTGTTACCTATGGAGATGGATGACGGTCCGGACACCGTCTCCTAGCGCCTGGATTCTTCTGGCCGCTTCTCCACCAAGTCCCTATCTGCGCTATTGCCCCTCGATTGCTCGGAGCCTTTTGGCCTTATTTGGGACATTCGTCTCCCTCTAAAGATCCGGATCTTTCGTGGCGATGGATCATGATGTCGCCTCCCGTCCGGCGTGGAGGTCCTCGACGCCATGGCCGGGTGATGGATGTGCCCCCTTTGTGCCACGGTTGAGGATGCTAATCACATCTTCTTCTCGTGTTGCTCGGCCCAGTTCCTCTGGTCGTGTTTCCGTGAAACGGTCGGCGGACAGTGGTGTAATACCAACTTCCCTGACTTGCTGGCCGAAATTCAGGCCTCCCCCCTTCGCTACAGGCATATTAGATGGCTGTGCGTTGGGGTGCTGGCATGGACCCTGTGGACGGTTCGCAATAAGCTTGTGATTCAGAAGGTGCCCCTTCGACGTGCGACTGACTCCATCTTTAAAATGTGTGGCTACTTGCAGCTTTGGCGGCCGCTTAGCCGCCCTCCGGATCGGGACGCCATCGACAGACTCCTCTCCGACCTACGTTCGTTGGCCTTCCGCCTGGCGCCTCCGCTCCCGCCGCCGCCCCCGGAGCCTGATTAGTGCGGGCCTCTTGGCTTTTGTTCCTTTTTGGTTGTGTGTGTTGGGCTTGTTGAGCTGTGCCCTCAGCATTAACCCTTGTGCCTTCGTGCGCTGGATTCTCTGTGTGCGTGTGAACCTCTGTGTGTTTGTGGTTATGTGAACCTTGTGGGTGTTGTCTTGGGCATTGGCTTTATCTATAAAGCGGGGCGCGAGCCTTTTTCGGTACATGTTGAGATTCACTACATCTATTATTTGCAATTGAGATTATTTTTATCTCTTGCGAAGATAAAATCGGTACCTCTGCAGTACTATTTCTCCATTGAGTACGAGGTATTCTAGAATATTTCTATGATGTATTCATTTTCATGCTAACCACATGTCTAGACTAATACGTCTATTTGCAATTGAGATTTTCAACTTCTTGCAAATGCAGATGCAAAATTCAAGTTGATTCCTTAAAATTGATGCTTGAGATCACAAGCTAGTCATATAGATCTACTGCCAACGCAGATTATCGATGACTGCTGATAATGCCTATATTTTATCGTTTAGACACTATAATTGTTTTACAAAGTGTTGTCCCACACATTTTACTAAGTCATGACATAACGCATTAGGAGTGAGTATCGACTGATTTCATCAGATTATACTCCCTAGTGTTGCGAGATATACTCCCTTTCGGAGATTATCTTCAAGATGTCATACTTAGCAATTTGAAGTTCGCACAAAAAAAGACACATACGTGAAATTTTGGCCCGAACAAAAAAAAATTCTGTCATGATTCTGACACTTCTATGATGATAATTGTGACGAAACCACGTATCATCATAGATGTGGCGGGCTCCTACTTCTATGATAAAAAATCATGACAGAAAATGGGTTTTTCATCCTGGCCGGGCCGGGGATGCACCTGCATGACATTCTTTGGGTTGTCCATGACATAAAAAATCATGGTAGAAGTGAGAGCGAGGAAATTTTCGTAGAGTTCCTCGTTACGGTGGGTGGTCGGGCCGGGGGCTCGCTGTGTGGTTTGTGTGTTTCTCCCTCGTACGCATGCGTGGTGCGAGCCATGTTTGTTATAACTGAACTCTGAACACAAGCGATCGATCGATCCCACTACGTACTGAAGCTGATCGATCGATCCCTTCGCTGCTAACCGAACCCGAGCGATTCCTTCGCTGGTGCTGCTAACTGAACCCGAGCGGTCGATCCTTGTTGCTGGCTTACTGAAGCTGATCGAGCCCCCGTGCGAGATGTAGCCACCCGGTGTGTGTTGGGTTGCCTTTGGGTGAACAATGCCTGTTGCTGTCGCGTGCGCGATACATAGAACGAGTCGAGACATGGTGAGTCAACCTAGCCGGTTGGTTGGTTGTGGATGAATAGTTTCCGGTGGGGGTTGGATATGAACAGGACCCAAGCTGTGTGTAGGCGGTTGTCGCTGGATGAACAGGACCCCGTGGTGGTAGGAGGTTGCCGCTGGATGAACAGGACCCTGAGGAGGCCGCCACACCCCAGCCGGTTTGGTAGTGGATGAACAGGACCCCGTGGTGGCTCTGTGAACAGTAGCCGATGGAGTCTGGAGGACGATGGTGGATGAACAGTAGCCTGTGGAGTCCCATTTTGCGGTATGCCACACCCCTCCCGATGAACAGGACCCTGAGTCGACCCTAAGCTCTCCAACATAAATCTGTTTCCTTCGTTTTGCGGTACGCCACACCCTAGGACCCCGTTTCGACTGTGGGCGGTTGAACAAAAGTCTGTTTCCGCCGTTTTGCGGTACGCCAGACCCCTCCCGATGAACAGGATCCTGTTTCGACCGTGGCCGGTCGAACAAAAGTCTATTTCCTATGTTCTGCGGTACACCAGAACCCATTTTGGCTGTTTCGTCCAAGCCGGTTGGCTCCCATTGAACAGGACATATTCCGACCTAGTCGGTTGCCTCCCGATGAACAGGACGTTGTTTCTCTGTTCTGACCCGGCCGGTTGGCTGCCCGATGAACAGGACGCCGTTGCTGCCGTCCGTTGCCT
Source organism: Aegilops speltoides (assembly GCA_021437245.1). Classification (NCBI taxonomy): domain Eukaryota; kingdom Viridiplantae; phylum Streptophyta; class Magnoliopsida; order Poales; family Poaceae; genus Aegilops; species Aegilops speltoides. Next base: position 410,227,652 of record CM038142.1, read on the forward strand.
CTCCTTGTACACGAGTCCTGGTCAACCGTATATATGCTCGAGTACGCGCTCGAGACCCCATCCGTATGTATGTACATGGCCATATTTTTTTTCCATGTGGTTGTATGTATGTGTACATGATTTAGACGGGACTGCGTGAACTGCTACATCGAGTGCTCTACAACAACACGTGTCGGTACTTACTCGACCATGGTTCATACTTGCAGAGAGACCGATCGACCAGTATGTACGTACATGTTTGCGACCAGACAGACAACGCTATGTGCGCTTCGACCGGATGGGTCCAAGGTGTCAAGGAGAATAAGGACGCACTTTCTTGCGTGCGAAGATACAGCTGGTGGGTCCTAGCTATCAGGGGAAGGAATCATATTTTTCGCGTAATAAGAAGGCACTTTCTTGCGTGCAAAGATGTAGCTAGTGGGTCACAGCTGTCAGCGGGAGGATTTCTTTTGAGCTTAATAAGGAGGAACTTTTCTTGCGTGCGACCATGGACCTCGTGGATCCCAGCTGTCAACCTCTCCACGTACAGTCTTCTTCCGATGACTCTCATTTCTTGACCACGCCTGAAGGAGATATTCCCTAAAGGCAATAATAAAGTTATTATTTATTTCCTTAATTCATGATAAATGTTTATTATTCATGCAAGAATTGTATTAACCGGAAACTTAGTAAATGTGTGAATACATAGACAAAACATATAGTCCCTAGTATGCCTCTACTTGACTAGCTCGTTAATCAAAGATGGTTAAGTTTCCTAACCATAGACATGTGTTGTCATTTGATGAACGGGATCATATCATTAGGATAATGATATGATGGACATGACCCACCCATTAGCTTAGCATTATGATCGTGTTAGTTTCATTGCTACTGCTTTCTTCATGACTTATACAAGTTCCTCAGACTATGAGATTATACAACTCCCGAATACCGAAGGAACACTTTGTGTGCTACTAAATGTCACAACGTAAAAGGGTGATTATAAAAGTGCTCTACAGGTGTCTCCGAAGGTGTTTGTTTGGTTGGCATAGATCGAGATTAGGATTTGTCACTCCGTGTTTCAGAGAGGTATCTCTGGGCCCTCTCGGTAATACTCATCACTATAAGGCTTGCAAGCATTGTGAGTAATGAGTTAGTTGCGGGATGAAGTATTACGGAACGAGTAAACAGACTTGCAGGTAATGAGATTGAACTAGGTATTGAGATACCGACAATCGAATCTCGGGCAAGTAACATACCGATGACAAAGGGAACAACGTATATTGTTATGCGGTTTGACCGATAAAGATCTTCGTAGAATATGTAGGAACCAATATGAGCATCCAGGTTCCGCTATTGCTTATTAACCGGACACGTGTCTCGGTCATGTCTACATAGTTCTCGAACCCGTAGGGTCCGCACAATTAACATTCGATGACGATTGGTATTATGAGTTTATGTGTTTTGATGTACCAAAGGTAGTTCGGAGTCCTGGATGTGATCACGAACATGACGAGGAGTCTTGAAATGGTCAAAACATGAAGATTGATATATTGGAAGCCTATGTTTGGACATCGGAATGGTTCCGGGTGAGTTCGGGCATATACCGGAGTACTAGGAGGTTACCCGAACCCCTCTCGGGAAGTATATGGGCCTTATTCGGCCATAGTGGGAGAGAGTAGGAGGCGCCCAGGTGGAGGGCGCCCCCCAAGCCCAATCCTAATTGGGTGGGGGGTCGGCCCCCCTTTCCTTCCTCCCTCTCTCCCCCTTCCTTCTCTCCTAGTCCAACTAGGGAGGGGGGTGCATCCTACTCCCGGTGGGAGTAGGACTCCTCCAGGGCGTGCCATAGAGGGTCGGCCCTCCCCCCTCCTCCACTCCTTTATATACGGGGAGGGGGCACCCCATAGACACACAAGTTGACATTATTTAGTCGTGTGCGGTGTCCCCCTCCACAGTTACACACCTCGATCATATCGTCGTAGTGCTTAGGCGAAGCCCTGCGCCAGTAACTTCATCATCACCGTCACCATCCCATCGTACTGACAAAAACATCTCTCGGCCTCTACTGGATCAAGAGTACGAGGGACGTCCCCGAGCTGAACGTGTGCTGATCGCGGAGGTGTCGTACATTCGGTGCTAAGATCGGTCGGATTGTGAAGACGTACAACTACATCAACGGTGTGTTGTCATAATGCTTCCGCTTTCGGTCTACGAGGGTACGTGGACACACTCTCCCCTCTCGTTACTATGCATCACATAGATACATCTTGCGTGATCGTAGGAATTTTTTTGAAATTACCGTGTTCCCCAACAGTGGCATCCGAGCCAGGTCTATGCGTAGATGTTATATGCATGAGTAGAACACAAAGAGTTGTGGGCGATAATAGTCATACTACTTACCAGCATGTCATACTTTGATTCGGCGGTATTGTTGGATGAAGTGGCTCATACCGACATTATGCGTACGCTTACGCGAGACTGGTTCTACCAACGTGCTTTGCACATAGGTGGCTGGTGAGTGTCTGTTTCTCCAACTTTAGTTGAATTGAGTGTGGCTACGCCCGCCTTGTTGAAGGTTAAAACAACACACTTGACAAAAAATCGTTGTGGTTTTGATGCGTAGTTAAGAACGGTTCATGCTAGAAGCCCGTAGCAACCACGTAAAACTTGCAACAACAAAGTAGAAGATGTCTAACTTGTTTTTGCAGGGCTTGCTGTGATGTGATATGGTCAAGCATGATGTGATATAAATTGTTGCATGAGATGATCATGTTTTGTAACAAAGTTATCGGCAACTGGCAGGAGCCATATGGTTGTCGCTTTATTGTATGCAATGCAATCGCCATGTAATTGTTTTACTTTATCACTAAGCAGTAGCGATAGTCGTAGTAACAATAGGTGGAGAAACGACAACGATGCTATGATGGAGTCAAGGTGTCGCGCCGGTGACGTTGGAGATCATGACGATGCTTCGATGATGGAGATCATGAGCACAAGATGATGATGCGCATATCATGTCACATATTTTTGATTGCATGTGATGTTTATCCTTTATGCATCTTATTTTGCTTAGAACGTCGGTAGCATTATAAGATGATCCCTTACTAAATTTCAAGGTACAAGTGTTCTCCCTGAGTATGCACCATTGCTACAGTTCGTCGTGCCGAGACACCACGTGATGATCGGGTGTGATAAGCTTTATGTTCACATACAACGGGCCAGTTTTGCACACGCAGAATACTCGGGTTAAACTTGACGAGCCTAGCATATGCAGATATGGCCTCTGAACACTCAGACCGAAAGGTCGAGCATGAATCATAGAGTACATATGATCAACATAGTGATGTTCACCATTGAAAACTACTCCATCTCACGTGATGATCGGACATGGTTTAGTTGATTTGGATCACGTGATCACTTAGATGATTAGAGGGATGTCTATCGAAGTGGGAGTTCTTAAGTAATATGATTAATTGAACTTTAATTTACCATGAACTTAGTACCTGATAGTATTTTGCATGTCTATGTTGTTGTAGATCAATGGCCCGTGCTACCGTTCCTTTGAATTTTAATGCGTTCCTAGAGAAAGCTAAGTTGAAAGATGATGGCAGCAACTACACGGACTGGGTCCGTAACTTGAGGATTATCCTCATTTCTACGCAAAGGAATTACATCCTGGAAGCACTGCTAGGTGCCAGGCCTGCTGCAGATGCTACTGATGATGTTAAGAGCGTCTGGCAGAGCAAAGATGATGACTACTTGATAGTTCAGTGTGCCATGATTTATGGCTTAGAATCGGGAGTTCAAAGAAGTTTTGAACATCATGGAGCATATGAGATGTTCCAAGAGTTGAAGTTAATATTTCAAGCAAATGCTCGAGTTGAGAGATATGAAGTCTCCAACAAGTTCTACAGCTGCAAAATGGAGGAGAATAGTTCTATCAGTAAGCACATACTCAAAATGTCTGGGTATCATAATCACTTGACTCAGCTGGGAGTTGATCTTCCAGTTGATTGTGTCATTGATAGAGTTCTTCAATCACTGCCACCAAGCTATAAAGGCTTCGTGATGAACTATAATATGCAAGGGATGGACAAGACTATTCCCGAGCTCTTTGCGATGCTAAAGGCCTTGGAAGTAGAAATCAAAAAGGAGCATCAAGTGTTGATGGTCAATAAGACCACTAGTTTCAAGAAAAAGGGCAAAGGGAAGAAGAAGGGGAATCTCAAGAAGAACAGCAAGCAAGTTGCTGCTCAGGAGAAGAAACCCAAGTCTGGACCTAAGCCTGAAACTGAGTGCTTCTACTGTAAAGGGACTCGTCACTAGAAGCGGAACTGCCCCAAGTATTTGGCGGATAAGAAGGATGGCAAAGTGAACGGTATGTTTGATATACATGTTTTTGATGTGTACTTAACTAATGCTCGCATGATGGCGCTTGGGTATTTGATATTTGGTTACATTGCTCATATTTGCAACTCGAAATAGGGGCTACGGATTAAGCGAAGATTGGCTAAGGACGAGGTGACGATGCACGTGGGAAATGGTTCCAAAGTCGATGTGATTGCGGTCGGCACGCTACCTCTACATCTTCCATCGGGATTAGTTTTAGACCTGAATAATTGTTATTTGGTGCCAGCGTTGAGCATGAACATTATATCTGGATCTTGTTTAATGCGAGATGGTTATTCATTTAAATCAGATAATAATGGTTGTTCTATTTATATGAGTAATACTCCCTCCATTCCTAAATATAGGGTGTATAGTTTTTGGCACGAAAATTAAAGAACGCATGTGGAGGGAAAATTTCACAAGTTTTGGGTGAGATTACACCTGACTAATTGACATGAGAAAATAGAGGAGCTTGCATGATATAAGGAAATGTAATCAAATCCGCAAAACAATTATCCAAATGAGTGATGCAACGCAATACACCTTATATCTCGGGATTTTTCTCAAAAATCTATACACCTTATATCAAGGAACGGAGGGAGTATATTTTATGGTCATGCACCCCTGCTGAGTGGTCTATTTTTGTTGAATCTCAATAGTAGTGATACACAGATTCATAGTGTTGAAGCCAAAAGATTGAAGTTTAATAATGATAATCAACTTATTGTGGCACTGCCGTTTGGGTCATATCGGTATAAAGCGCATGAAGAAACTCCATACTGATGGACTTTTGGAATTACTTGATTATGAATCACTTTGTGCTTGCGAACCGTGCCTTATGGGCAATATGACTAAAACTCCGTTCTCCGGAACAATGGAACGAGCTACTAACTTGTTGGAAATAATACATACCGATGTATGCGGTCCAATGAGTGTTGATGCTCGTGGCGGGTATCGTTATTTTCTTACCTTCACAGATGATTTAAGCAGATGTGGTTATATCTACTTAATGAAGCATAAGTCTGAAACATTTGAAAAGTTCAAAGAATTTCAGAGTGAAGTGGAAAATCATCGTAACAAGAAAATAAAGTTTCTACGATCTTATCGTGGAGGAGAATATTTGAGTTACGAGTTTGGTCTTCATTTGAAACAACATGGGATAGTTTCACAATTAACGCCACCTGGAACACCACAGCGAAATGGTGTGTCCGAACGTCGTAACCGTACTTTATTAGATATGGTACGTTCTATGATGTCTGTTACTGATTTACCGCTATCATTTTGGGGTTATGCTGTAGAGACGGCTGCATTCACTTTAAATAGGGAACCATCAAAATCCATTCAGACGGCGCCTTATGAACTGTGGTTTGGCAAGAAACCAAAGTTGTCATTTCTTAAAGTTTGGGGCTGCGATGCTTATGTGAAAAAGCTTCAACCAGATAAGCTCGAACCCAAATCGGAGAAGTGCATCTTCATAGGTTACCCGAAGGAAACTGTTGGGTACACCTTCTATCACAGATCCGAAGGCAAAATCTTTGTTGCTAAAAATGGATCCTTTCTAAAGAAGGAGTTTCTCTCGAAAGAAGTGAGTGGGAGGAAAGTAGAACTTGATGAGGTAACTGTACCTGCTCCCTTATTGGAAAGTAGTTCATCACAGAGCTCGTCGTTAATGGTTACACCGATGCAAGCTTTGACACTGATCTGGATGACTCTAAGTCGCAAACCAGATACGTATTTTTATTGAATGGAGGAGCTGTCAGTGGTGCAGTTCCAAGCAGAGCGTCGTGGAGGGATCTACGGATGCAGCGGAGTACATTGCTGCTTCAGAAGCAGCGAATGAAGGAGTTTGGATGAAGGAGTTCATATCCGATCTAGGTGTCATACCTAGTGCATCGGGTCCAATGAAAATCTTTTGTGACAATACTGGTGCAATTGCCTTGGCAAAGGAATCCAGATTTCACAAGAGAACCAAGCACATCAAGAGACGCTTCAATTCCATCTGTCATCAAGTTTCGGAAGGGGACATAGAGATTTGCAAGATACACACAGATCTGAATGTTGCAGACCCGTTGACTAAGCCTCTCTCACGAGCAAAACATGATCAGCACCAAAGCTCCATGGGTGTTAGAATCATTACTATGTAATCTAGATTATTGACTCTAGTGCAAGTGGGACACTAAAGGAAATATGCCCTAGAGGCAATAATAAAGTTATTATTAATTTCCTTAATTCATGATAAATGTTTATTATTCATGCTAGAATTGTATTAACCGGAAACTTAGTACATGTGTGAATACATAGACAAAAGATATAGTCCCTAGTATGCCTCTACTTGACTAGCTCGTTAATCAAAGATGGTTATGCTTCCTAACCATAGACATGTGTTGTCATTTGATGAACGGGATCACATCATTAGGAGAATGATGTTATGGACATGACCCATCCATTAGCTTAGCATTATGATCGTGTTAGTTTCATTGCTACTGCTTTCTTCATGACTTATACAAGTTCCTCAGACTATGAGATTATACAACTCCCGAATACCGGAGGAACACTTTGTGTGCTACCTAACGTCACAATGTAAAAGGGTGATTACAAAGGTGCTCTACAGGTGTCTTCGAAGGTGTTGGTTGGGTTGGCATAGACCGAGATTAGGATTTGTCACTCCATGTTTCAGAGAGGTATCTCTGGGGCCTCTCAGTAATACTAATCACTATAAGCCTTGCAAGCATTGTGACTTATGAGTTAGTTGCGGGATGAAGTATTACGGAATGAGTAAAGAGACTTGCCAGTAACGAGATTGAACTAGGTATTATGATACGGATGATCGAATCTCGGGCAACTAACATACCGATGACAAAGGGAACAACGTATATTGTTATGCGGTTTGACCAATAAAGATCTTCGTAGAATATGTAGGAACCAATATGAGCATCCAGGTTCCAGTATTGGTTATTAACCGGACACGTATCTCGGTCATGTCTACATAGTTCTCGAACCCGTAGGGTCCGCACGCTTAATGTTCGATGATGATTGGCATTATGAGTTTATGTGTTTTGATGTACCGAAGCAAGTTCGGAGTCCTGGATGTGATCACGGACATGACGAGGAGTCTCGAAATGGTCGAAACATGAAGATTGATATATTGGAAGCCTATGTTTGGACATCGGAATGGTTCCGGGTGAGTTCGGGCATATACCGGAGTACCGGGAGGTTACGGGAACCCCCCGGGAAGTATATGGGCCTTATTGGGCCATAGTGGGAGAGAGGAGGAGGCGGCCAGGTGGAGGGCGCCCCCCCCCCTCGAAGCCCAATCCAAATTGGGTGGGGGGCCGCCTCCCCCCTTTCCTTCCTCCCTCTTTCCCCCTTCCTTCTCTCCTAGTCCAACTAGGGAAGGGGGGAATCCTACTCCCGGTGGGAGTAGGACTCCTTCAGGGCGCGCCATAGAGGGTCGGCCCTCCCCCCTCCTCCACTCCTTTATATACGGGGGAGGGGGGAACCCCATAGACACACAAGTTAACATTGTTTAGCCGTGTGCGGTTCCCCCCTCCACAGTTACACACCTCGGTCATATCATCGTAGTGCTTAGGCGAAGCCCTCCGCCGGTAACTACATCATCACCGTCACCACTCCGTCATGCTGACGAAACTCTCCCTCGGCCACAACTGGATCAAGAGTACGAGGGACGTCCCCGAGATGAACGTGTGCTGATCACGGAGGTGTCGTACGTTTGGTGCTAAGATCGGTCGAATCGTGAAGACGTACGACTACATCAACCGCGTTGTCATAACGCTTCTGCTTTCGGTCTACGAGGGTATGTGGACACACTCTCCCCTCTCGTTGCTATGCATCACATAGATAGATCTTACGTGATCGTAGGAAATTTTTTGAAATTACCGCGTTCCCCAACAACGTCGCGCCGAGAAACAAGCCGATGGACGACGGAGAGGCCCCAAACAGGAACGACCCGGAGATGGGAAGACGCGGCAGTGGATTCGCAGACGGAGAGGAGTACTTGGGTTATAACTGGTTCATGTGCGCTGTGGGGCTGCAGTTGGTGGAGAATAACAGGAGGTGTAGAGGGGCAGAGGGATATCCTGGCTGGTGGCGGGGTAGCGCTTCACAGCGATGCGTGCTAAGCATAGACGCTAGCCGCCGTAGGCCGGAGCAGGCAGTCACGGCGGTGCTGGAGGAAGAAGATGAGAGAAGGTGCATGTCGTCGTTGGTAATAATGCAATGGCTATGGATGTCAGAATTGTTTATCGACTAAGATGACAACTCCTTGCGTGGGGTTCGACCTATTGGCCCACATGTCAGCCTGCAAAAAATTTGGCATATATTTAACCCATGTTTTCTAGAATTTACAGTCAATTTACTAGGCAGGGTGAACAAATACTTTAGCGTTAATGCCGGTGATACGTCTCCAACGTATCTATAATTTTTTATTGTTCCATGCTATTATATTATCTGTTTTAGATGTTTATATGCATTAATATGCTATTTTATATTATTTTTGGGACTAACCTATTAACCTAGAGCCTAGTGACAGTTTCTGTTGTTTGATTGTTTTAGTGTTTCGCAGAAAAGGAATACCAAACGGAGTCCTAACGGAATAAAACTTCTCGCGATGATCTTTCTTGGACCAGCAGCAAACCAGGAGACTTGGAGATGAAGTCATAGGATCCACGAGGCAGCCACAAGGGTGGAGGGCGCGCCCAAGGGTGGAGGGTGTGCCCCCCTGCCTTGTGGGCCCCTCGTGGGTCTCCTAACCTAATTCTTTCGTCCATATATACTCTTATACCCCAAAACTGTCAGGGGAAGCCACGAAAACACTTTTCCACTGTTGCAACCTTTTGTACCCGTGTGATCCCATCTAGGGACCTTTTCCGGCGTCCTGCCGGAGGGGGATTCGATCATGGAGGGCTTCTACATCAACTCCATTGCCCTTCCGATGAAGCGTGAGTAGTTTACCACAGACCTACTTGTCCATAGCTAGTAGCTAGATGGCTTCTTATCTCTCTTTGATTCTCTATACCATGTTCTCCTGGATGTTCTTGGAGATTGAGGGTGTCCTAGATAAGGGGGTATCCGGACAGTCGGACTATATACTTTGGCCGGACTGTTGGACTGTGAAGATACAAGACTCAAGACTTCGTCCCGTGTCCGGATGGGACTCTCCTTTGCGTGGAAGACAAGCTTGGCGATTCGGATGTTAGATCTCCTTCTTCTTAACCGACTCTGTGTAACCCTAGCCTCCTCCAGTGTCTATATAAACCGGAGGGTTTAGTACGTAGGAGAACAACAATCATAATCATAGGCTAGCTCCTAGGGTTTAGCCTCTATGATCTCGTGGTAGATCTACTCTTGTAGTACTCATATCATCAAGATCAATCAAGTAGGAAGTAGGGTATTACCTCCATCGAGAGGGCCCGAACCTGGGTAAAACATCGTGTCCCCTGCCTCCTGTTACCATTAGCCTTAGACACACAGTTTAGGACCCCCTACCCGAGATCCGCCGGTTTTGACACTGACATTGGTGCTTTCATTGAGAGTTCCTCTGTGTCATTGCAGCAAGGCTCCATGGCTCCTTCAATCATCGACAACAACGCGGTCCAGGGTGAGACTTTTCTCCCCAGACAGATCTTCGTGTTCGGCGGCTTCGCACTGTGGGCCAACTCGCTTGGCCATCTGGAGCAGATTGACAGCTACGCCCCTGGCCATCAGGTCAGGTTCGGGAACGTGAACTACATGACCGATATCCGTGGAGACTTGATCTTCGATGGATTCGGGCCTACGTCAGCAGCACCGAACAGTCACAACGAGCACGGCTTAGATGTGCTGTCAGACAATATTCGGGATATCGCACCTACAGTAGCTCCGGACCTAAATCCGGGGCAGATCGCGTCGTCCGAGGACGGGTGGATGGACCCTGCCCCGGAGGCCGCATACTCATTGGCGGTAGATCCGAACACAGACTCCACCTCCAAGGAGATCTGTGTCACCGGACCCCCGGACTTGTGTCCGGCTATAGGTTTCGGACTGTACACGCCCGGGCCCGTCGAATCCGATTGGGATCCGGTAATGGAGTTCGCCGTTGCGGACATCTTTCAGCACTCGCCCTTCGGCGACATGCTGAACTCATTAAGGTCTCTCTCTTTGTTAGGAGACTCTTGGCCGAACTATGTTCGGCTCGAGTGGGAAGCGGGCGACGAGGAAATTCGTTATCCATCCACCACCCACTTCATTGCCACTGTCGATGATTTAACTGACGTGCTTGACTTCGACTCCGAAGACATTGACGGTGTGGACAACGATGCAGGAGAAGAACAGGAACCACCACCCATGGGGCGCTAGACAGCCACCTCCTCGTATGATATATATATGGTGGAGACTCCCAAAGAAACCAACGGCGATGAGGCAATAGAGGATAACCCCTTAAGGAAGAAATCAAAGCATGGGCGTCATCGGCGCCGCTCTGGGCGTCATCAAAGCTGAATTTATATGCAAATTTGAACTGGACATGTGATATGTGCATATGTCATGTTTTGGACATGTCATGTTTGGAAAATGATCCGAGTGGCCTATGTTACGCCGGAATGTTGATTCATTTTCGTTCCGGTGAATTTCAGGCGCTCGATATGTCCATTTTTTAGCAAAGGTCATGCCGAAATTTCCCGTGAATAAAGGCATGATTTGTGCTACATAGTTGGCATATCGAGTGCTGGCACATAGATTTCTTTTTATGTCATTTCTCATTTATTCATACTTTTAGAAATAAATGAGGACACTTAATCATAGGAAACATGTCGAACAACGAAGAAACTAGGCCTTCTGACCAAGATGCAGACGAGATGGATTATGAGGGTGAACAAGAGTACCTCGACTATTTGACTGCTAAGCAAGGTTTGCAGGTTGGCCTCGATGATGGTACTGACACCGACATCGACATCGATGGCGCCGGCACCGATGGCGGCACCGAGACCGGTGGGGAAGGTACCGGCGGGGAAGGTACCGGCCCCGATGCCCCTACCAAAAAGAGGAAGCATAAGAAGCAGAGGATACGAAAACCTAACAAACTAGGGATTGGACGACTTGTGATCACAAAGATGGCACCTGGCAAGTTTGAGCCGTTAGAGCCGGAAGAACCTCGCAAGTGCTATGGGAACCAAGTAGGATGCATCCTATGGGAATGCGCGAGCATCAACAACGATGACTTAAGGAGTAAAGAACATTTGACGCAGTTGCTCCTAACGAAGTTGCACAAGAGATTCAAGTTCCCCGACCGGGATGATAACATAGAACAACTGTGGGATGATCCGAAGATGAAAAAGATTAACAATCACGCCATGGGCATGTTCAGCAATGATTTGGCCTCCTGGAAAGGGAGGGTGAAACGAGCTATTGAGGCTGATGAACCCCGTCCAAGATTCGGAGGAAAATCCAACACTTACGGAAGAGGAGTTCAAAAGTTCAAGGACACTTGCGCTACCGAGGCAGCCAAGGCTAAGGCTGCGAAATTCAAAAGCCTTCAGCAAAGGAACATGGGAAGCATCGCCTCGGAAGCCGTGGCTACCTCGGTAAAAGGCCCATATGGGATAAGGAGGACGCGAGCGTGAAGCCGCGGGTCTCCTGCACCCGCTGAAGTTCACCAACCCCTTGGAGCATGACTTCATCAGGGCCCGCTACAAGTGGGACAAGGAGAAAAAGGTTTTTTACACAGACAAGATCACGAGGAAATTGATTAGACTACTGGAGAAGCAACATCGGCTTGCAGCCGAAAGCCCTACTTCTACAATGAGGCCCAAGTGGGACACCCCTCTCAACCGGGCCTTGAACGAACTTAAGGGACTCCCTTTGGACCAGCGGCCGCAATATGGTCGTGTGCATGGTGCTGGAGACGGCGCCACATGGAAGGTGTTTTACAACGACGGCCCGGAGGCCAAGAAGCAGAAAAAGAAGTTTAGTCAGGCGGACATCGATGCAAAGGTGAAGCTTGCGGTCGAGAAAAAAGCAGCTGAGGACACGAAAAAAGCAGCCGAGGACAAATATGAGTTGCTATGCGCAGCAGTCAATGCAGCTGAATCGCACTGCGTAAATGATTTCATAACTAACTTGGTTCCAGTTATCATCAACTGGGTGTAGGAAAATCCATACAAGACGGTACATGGTTTCCCGATGCCCAGTTTCGTCGCGACCAACTCCATGAACAACAACACCATCGCACCATCACTTGCTCAAGCAATCGGGCCTCCTCTCGCAGCCGCTCCCGCTCATAGCAGCCCGTCCTCAGTCTCAGGCGCGCTAGGTGGGCCTTTGTCTTTGGCTGAGCTCGACGCCGTCACGGTAATTACATGTCGCACCAACATATATATATATAATATTCCATTTTTGTTGCCTTTTGGTTGTTTTACGCCACAGACATATGTGTTTGCAGGCGGAAGAAACCCCGTGCACCATACTCTACTTGATCAAAGGCCAGAAGGTGGACGTGGGAAAGGGGATGATAATGGACCCCTCTCAACGCACGTTCCACAACCAGCCGATCCCCGCTGGGCACTTTAGGGTTAGCTTGACCAGTGTGAAATCGGGGCACGAGGATTTGCCCCCTCCAGTACAGCATGTGGGAGCGGATGACGAGACCCCGTCGCAGATTGGAAGCTACAAGAATTGGGTGCTGCTATGGCCGAAGAATCTTATTCGTCTGGAGCCGGCCGAGAGCACACCAATAACTACCACACATCAACAAGCATGTGCGGAGACCACCACCCCGCCACGCAATTACCAGCTCCGTAGTGCAGGGTGAGCGGCGCGACGACATGATGAAGGGGTGCAATAGTCTTGGCTGATGTAATTTCTCTCAGAGAACACAGAATGGATGATGAGACGGAGGTCGACCCTATGGATTACCTCAATACAAACGCGTATGACTGTGACATAGATATGATGAGTCAACCATATGATGAATCGGGCTATCAGCTTGCTAATGAGGATATGGATGATATGCCCGGGCAGGTTCGTACCATGGATTGCAAAAGTCTCTCTTCATGAAATCCTCACATGACACGCTCAAGATGCGCGCCAACACAGCTCAACTAGCCGGGCGCGAGGGTCGTCTGAAGATTTAGCCCGGGAACACTGGGGCAGGGGTTAAGGAAGGGTCTGGAAGGTGTGCCCAAGAAAAAGGAGAGGAAGAGATCGGGGAAGGTAACTGCCTCCAAACAAGCCAAAGCACATAGCAGCCAGACGATGCATTCTGAAGAGCGTGTACCCGTGAAAGGTGCGGTCATGTTCCATCTCACGGGCGAGCCGATGCTACCACCAAAACCGCTGGAGGCACTATCAAGGGATCTCAGGAGACTGCACGACCATGTGTTGTCGACTGAGAAAAGCCTACTAGCCTCAAAGGATCCAGGATATCCGACATACGCGGCTCGTATACCTGAGGGGAAGTGCTACGTCGACACACGGCCCGCGGAGGTGTTCTTCCTACGGTTTGACCATATCTTTGAGATGTTTCTAACAAGGTGGCTTGATTTTACTATCGTCCGCCTTTTTGCGCTACATATGAGCTCCATCATGAAGAGTGAAGAAGTCTTGCAAATCTGTGTGGCGGATCCGTACTACATGCACGAGTCTTTCTTGAGTCTCGGCGACTTTGAGCGTGAAACTGCTAGGGAGTACCTCCAGAACTTCATGGTACGGAATAAGGACCGGGAAATTTTCCTCGTGCCTTATCATCCAAAGTAAGTCAGTTCCGGACAACCCTTTCATACATTTCAATCATTCCTTCTCTCTCATATGGGGAATAATTTGAGGTGTCTTTTCCCCGCAGCAACGAGCGCGTCGTCCTTATTGTTCTTTACCTGCAAGTCTCCCACGCCGTGTATTTTGACCCTTCCAGAGACTACGAGAAAAAGGACTACACCCACATAATGAATATTCTAGATGATGCTCTCCAAGGCTTCAGCTTTAGAGGTGGCCACATGCGGATCAGAAACAAAGGAAGAAGAAGATGGGTTTCAAGATAAAACTAACTTCTCCTGCATCCATGTCCCAAAACCAAGCAAGAAGGATGGATTCTACATCGTCCATCTCATGATTCAGTTCAACACGGATCACCAAAAGCTTCACATTAACAATGAAATGATGATCATATCCACAAGTGGCTAGAATCTCATGGAGAAGCTTAATTATAAACTTAGAGATGACTTCTTTCGCATCCAAAGCGACATTGCGACGATCATCATGAAAGAAGTCGTCGATGAGAAGGGATGTTCCACCACGGCCCTATATCACGAGTGGACGTCCGAACTCGATAGGCATGCAACGTCTAGACCTCACGCCGTTCAAGAAGCTAGGGTTCGTCCTCGATGATATGGAAGGATGGAACTTCTAGTGATTTATGATGCTGATGATGATGATATGTGTCGGTTGAACTTGTATACTTTTTGTAGCGATGAAACTTTGTGATGTCCACGGTCCCTGCCGAACTTGCGTAACACTACTTTGGTAGTTTGCGTACGATGACCTGCGTACCTCTTGTTAATTAATTTGCGTACTGTATGTTGCATCTAGTTGCTAACCCTTTCTTTTTCGGTGTTGCTCTAGTATATTTTGTTGCATATATATGATTGTACATCCTCTTCATGAACATGCATCTCTAACAGGTACCTAGTTTCTTGATGGCGAGATGGAATTGCTATGTCGTGTACAAAGGGAAGGTTCCGGGGGTGTACAATGAGTGGCATGAGTGTCAGGCGCAAGTGAATGGGTTCACGGGCGCCAGCCATAAAGGCTTCAAAAGCAGACAAGCAGGAGAAGCTAGTTACTTGAGGTTCACGCTAGCGCGAGAGAGGACTCGTAACCGCCACCTCATGTACTGCATAGTTCCGCTCTCACTCATAGTGATAACACTTCTTGCGTATACCTTTGTTTAGATGGATGACATTGTTGTAGTTGCAAGTATTAGAGACTTGCATGTATCGCTATTTTCGAGATGATGACAAGATATCACTTTGTGTTGGATGATGATTATGATGAGACTGTTTGTATGTACATGCTATGATTACATTTGTGGTCTTGCAGGCATTTGTATGTGTATCATGATGACATTTCTATGTGCTAAAGATTCTTCTACAAAGCCTGTTCAAATACAAAACAAATATGCCAAAAAACTACTTAAATTAGCGATGGCGAGTGTATAAAAGTTAGCGGCAGCGCGCGATAGCGAAGAGCGTCGAGGCAAAAAGCGCTAGAGCTACTAGCGAGAGCGAGCTTCCTCTAACCGCACCGCTGCTACACTTGTGTAGCGAGAGCGCCGATGGGCACGCTGCCATCGCTATGTGTTAGTCAGAAGCGCCTTATTAGTAGCGTCTATCCCCGCACTACTGATATATCTAAAACCCGCGCTGCTGCTAGCCTTTTCCCTAGTAGTGCTGATAAGCCAGCCAACCACACTAACAGAGATTCCTGGCTGTTCAAACAGGCCTGCAAGATAAATGCCAAAAACAAGGACAAGGGGCTGCACGGCGACAATGACGAGGAGCCCCGGCGTCCGAACACTAGGGGACAAAAGAAATTTCCTCCTCAGGTGAAAACGGTAAACATGATCTATGCCACCCACATTCCCAAACGGGGACGAAAGCGAGCACTAAGGGACGTCTATGTGATGGAGCCAGTCGCCCCAAAGTTCAGCCTGTCCGATCACTTTTGATCGTAGGGACTACCCTACCAGCATCCGTCACGGCTGTTCAGCAGCATTGGTCCTTGACCCAATCATCGACGGATTCCACCTCACGCGGATCCTTATGGACGATGGCAGTAGCATGAACCTGCTTTATCAGGACACAGTGTGCAAATTGGGCATCGATCCTTCAAGGATCAAACCCACCAAAACCACCTTCAAGGGTGTAATTCCAGGAGTAGAGGCCCGCTATACGGGCTCCATAACACTGGAAGTGGTCTTCGGATCCCCGGATAACTTTCGAAGCGAGAAGTTAATCTTTGATATCGTCCCTTTCCGCAGTGGTTATCATGCACTGCTTGGACGAACCGCATTCGCTCGACTCAATGCGGTACCACACTATGCATACCTCAAGCTCAAGATGCCAGGACCTCGCGGGGTTATAACAGTCAACGGAAACACAGACCGCTCTCTCCGTACAGAAGAGCAGACTACAGCCCTCGCAGCAGAAGCACAAAGCAGCCTTCTCTGGCAGACTGCCAATTCGGCGACTACAACCCCGAACACCGTCAAGCGAGTCCGGAGTACTCTGCAACAGGATCGCCAGGCACGCCAAGAGCTCGACTAGCAGTCCGGCCTCCACCCTAGCCCTATTCAGGCAGCATTTGTGCCGCACGTACACAATTACGCACTCAAAATACCATGGGCATAGGCGGAGGCGCAACGGTGATGCGGTCCACAGGGCAGTTCAACCGCCACAAGACCCGCATACTTTAATAACCTTCTTTCTCTTTCAGGACCCTACTTTCGGGCAACCCCTTCAGAGAACCGGATCATCGACTTATCACAGAGGGAAAACCAAGGAGGCAAAAGGCTTTTGCACAAAGGAATACCAGGTGGTATCTCACAATGATCGTTTACACTTTTACATACCCGCATGCGGCCCGCCCTTGGATAGGACATGTCAAATAGTCCTATTTGCTTCTGCTTAATGCATTAATTGTACACATATGCTTGGACGTATTATTTAAATAACAATGGGAAAGAATATATAGCGTCAGCTTATTATTCCTATCTTCACATTTTCCCTAAAAATGTTTATTTAATATTGCATCCGTACACTTTGGTACGTTCAGTTTGCCAGGGGCTTCTTATGGTGCCGCATAATACGGCAAGATAAGTCCGAACACTTTCGACAGTGCGACACCCCCGAACTTATAGCAGTATATGCATCAGCTCCGAATCATGTCTTGGGTCAATAGTTGGGTTTGCTCGGCTCCCTTGTTTTGGTACCTTACGTTCCGTTATATCGGCTAAGGTAGCGCAGGAGAACTCTCGCGATTGTGTCGGTTCTTACGGACGAGCACTCAAGAGAGAAAGCCAAAAGAATTTGTCATGATGCGGCAAGAGTTGATCGTTGTTCGAGAGGTCTTAAATCCTTAAAGATTTTTTCCACTTCAGGCGAGGAATCGGTCTTGTCCGATTTAGGCGTATATAGCGCCCCAATTCGGCTTTCCGAATTCTAGGGGCTTCGCCGAAATTTAAAATTGTAGACTTCTATGGCTAAGTGAGAGTTATAAAGCCGCATAGTCCGATTGCCTTGTTCACTGCGCCAAACACCTCCTTAAAGGACCAAAAAAATTGGATAAAGAGTGTTTGGGTTTTCCATGAACACCCCAGTACTAGTTACATGGGGGCGGAAGCCAACGACTGGCCTACTTTCAGAATTTTATAAACAGCCGCACAGAAGGTAATATTTTAAATCAATAAAGCGCTATATAGCGTAAACAAACTCGTTTTCATATTACAAAGACGACATGAGTACATTCACTGAAAGATTATGTCCTTGGTACATTCATCGGCCACGAGGCGAGCGCCTTTCATAATGCCATCATAATATTTCTTGGGGTAGCGATGCGCCTTGCCCTCCGGCGGTCCATCCTTCACCAGCTTCTCTGCATCCAGCTTGGCCCAATGCATCTTCGCACGGGCAAAGTCCCGGCGGGCACCCTCAATACAAACGGATTGCTTGATAACTTCAAGCCGCGGACAGGCATTTACCATCCGCTTTATAAGGCTGAAGTAGCTGTCGGGAAGGGGCTCACCAGCCACATCCGGACTATGAAGTCCTTCATGGCCACTTCGGCCGCCCCGTGGAGTTCAACCAATTGCTTTAGTTGGTCACTCAGAGGCATTGGGTGTTTGGCTCCAGTATACTGGGACCAGAACAACTTCTCCGTCGAGCTCCCCTCTTCGACACAGTAGAACTCCGTGGCATCCGATATGATGTGTGGCAGATCTGCGAATGCCCCTGGAGAGCTCCGAATTCGGGTAAGTAAAAGAAATGTCTCCTCCACATGCTTGCTTTGCATAATGAATGCCTTACCTGCCGCTATCTTCTTGGCCGCCTGGATTTCCTATTGGGCCTTTTGGTCTTCGGCCTTGGCGTCTTTCGCGCTCTGAAGGGCCTTTGCAAGCTCAGACTTTTGCGTCTTCAAGTCATGCTCCAAGGACTCGAACTTCTTGTCGAGCTCCTAGAGCTCTTGCTGTACCTCCCCCACCCTAGCATCTTGCTTTTCACGCTCAATACGCTCCATGCCCGCCTTTTCTTCGGCCTCGGATAGCGCTTTCTTCAGGGCCGCCACTTCGGTCGTGGCCCCTATTAAAAAATCATGACACTTGTTGTTAGCATCCTCAATGTTTTCTCCTATATATGACACATGGACGGGGCTCACTCACCTTTATTCTCTTCGAGCTGCCTCTTCATGAAGCTGAGCTCCTCCTCGGCCTGCTTCGGGTCCCGTTTGAGTCCGGCGACCTTTGCTGCGCGGGCGGCAACGGGAAGTAGCACCGCCTGCTTATTCACATAGACATATACTATTAGATTCCTATGGTTTAGAATTGACCCTCCGTTTGGCTTTTCTTGCCGAACACCAAACAGATTATCAGGGGCTACTATCTATTGGGTGATAATTTCTCACACTTTTAATTACTTACCTCAAAGCCTATTAGGAGGCTGGTGCAGGCTTCGGTCAATCCACTTTTGGCGGACCAAACCTTCTGAATCACCGTACTCATAAGAGTACGGTGCTCTTCATCAATGGAAGCGCCGCGAAGCACTTCCAGCAGACTATCCGATGCCTCTGGCGGGATGGAGGTCATCGGCATGGCCGGCTTGCCCTCCCTAGCGAGGGTCTGCCTACCCAAATCTGGAACCTTTGGAGGTTCCGGTGCAGTGTCCTGCTGGGAGCCCAACTTGCTGCGGCTCTCGTCAGCATCATCTATGGGGATTTTACCCCCCATGTGCCCGGCGTCTGGAATTTTGCCTTGGGGTGTCTCCAGAACCACCTCCCCTGCTCTGGTACCCTTTGGGACAACACCTCCATGTCATCCGCAGGCCGAGGGGAGGTGGCTGTCGGGAGCGAATTCTTTGCTGAATCACTCAGAGACCCATCCGAAGAGGATACCTCGAGATGGGACCTGGTCGGACTGCATATGCACGTTCGGCGTTATAATAAACTATGAAGTTAAGTCGCACGAAACGTATTACAGAGTGCGAATACTTACGATCTCGCCAGGGCTTGCCCCTGGGCAGCCACTCCTCCTTGCTGTAAGCGGTCATGGTGGAGTGATCCGGAAGGGACGCCTTTCCCTTCTTTGGCGTCTTAGCCTCCCCCTGTGGGGCGGCTTTTCTTTTCTTCTCCTCCCCAATGCAGGGAGGGGGAATTTCTTCATGTTTCTCCCCATCTCCGCGGGTGGAATCTGCCTCGCCATCCTCGGACGACGAGTCTATTACGGCCTTGCGCCGGCGACCCTTCCTAGTCCCCGTGGCCGCCTTCTTAGACCCTTCGGCCTCCCCGGATGGGGTGGCCCTCTTCTTCTTCTCCTCCCCTTCGTGGGAGGAGCGTGCCTCATCGTCTTCGGACGAGGCGTCCGGTGCGATCTTGCGCCGGAGACCCTTCCTGGTCCCCGTGGCCTTCTTTTCCGGCGCCTTGTAAGGCGCCAGAACTAGCATCTCCGTCAGGAGTGCAGTTGCTGGATCTTCCGGCAGCAGAGCCGGACAGTCGATCCGCTCCGCCGTCACCACGTAATCCTGATTAGATAAACATGGTGACTTAAAATCCTCCCATGAATATGCAGGGAAAGTTACATCTAGTGATGATCAGAAAACTTACTGGACTGGCGAGCCGCGTGGCGCTGAATCCGCGGTCCTCGGATGTGGGAGGAGGTACTTCGGTAGCCTTGAACAGCACCTTCCAGACATCCTTATGCGTCGTACCGAAAAGCTCTTGCAGTGTCTGGTGTTCGGCCGGATCGAACTCCCACAGATTGAATGCCCATCTTTGGCATGGAAGGATTCAGCGGGAGAGCATAACCTAGATCACGTTGACAAGCTTGATCTTCTTGTCCATCATGTTTTTAATGCAGTTCTGAAGTCCTGTCAGCTCTGCAGGTTCGCCCCAGGCCAGGCCCTACTTTTCCCAGGAGGTGAGCCGCATGGGGATTCCGGATCAGAATTCGGGGGCCGCCGACCAATTGGCGTCACGCGGCTCAGTGATGTAGAACCACCCCGATTGCCACCCTTTCATGTTCTCCACAAATGAGCCGTCAAGCCAGGTAACATTGGGCATCCTGCCCACCATGGTGCCTCCGCACTCCGCTTGCTAGCCGCTCACGATCTTCAGCTTCACGCAGAAGATTCGTAGCCAGATGCCGAAGTGGGGCTTGATGCGGAGGAAGGCCTCGCACACGACGATAAACGCCGAGATGTTGAGGACGAAATTTGGGGCTAGATCATGGAAGTCCAGCTCGTAGTAAAACATGAGCCCGCGGACAAAGGGATGAAGTGTAAATCCCAGTCCGCGGACGAAATGAGAGAGGAACACTACTCTTTCCCGAGATTTTGGAGTGGAGATGATCTGTCCCTCCGCCGGAAGCCTGTGCGCGATGTTTGCGGCCAGGTATCTGGCCGCCCGAAGCTTGGTCATGTTCTCCTCCGGAACGGAAGAGGCCATCCACTTGCCTCCCGCTCCAGACATGCTACGCATGGTCCTACGAAGAAGGTGAGAACTTGGGCGTTGGGGCTCGAGAGTGCGAGAATGGATGGGCAAAGGAGGAAGAAGGCGTGGGTAAAAATGGGAGATCCTTGTCCCTTTATAGAGGTGGCGAAAACGGTGCGCCTCCCCGCTTGCCTGATAAAATCGCTTATTTTCCAAGTGCCACGTTAATAACACGATTGGGTTACCTGTACCCGTATTAATGAGGATCCCATGATAAGGGGACATGATCTCTGCTTTGACAAGACGTGCCGAGGAAACCGCCTCGCAATATATGCGGTGGCTGGTTGTGGGAAAATCTTTCGAATAATGACTCAACCATGGTGTGATGTCACGTTATCTAAAGTTGTCAGCAGATTATATCTGTGGAATATTGTTCTGTCTATGGTGGTATATGAGAATCGTCTTGCAGAGCCGGACACGATTTAAGTGTTCGAGATTTACTTTGGAGTATTCGGAGATGGAACCCGCCTTGCAATGCCAAAGACAATCTGCGCGCTGGACTCAGTGTCATTGAAGCCTGGTTTAGGGGCTACTGAGGGAGTCCTGGATAAGGGGGTATCCGGACGGCCGGACTATATACTTTGGCCGGACTGTTGGACTGTGAAGATACAAGACTCAAGACTTCGTCCCTTGTCCGGATGGGACTCTCCTTTGCGTGGAAGACAAGCTTGGCGATTCGGATGTTAGATCTCCTTTGTAACCGACTCTGTGTAACCCTAGCCTCCTCCGGTATCTATATAAACCGGAGGGTTTAGTCCGTAGGAGAACAACAATCATAATCATAGGCTAGCTCTTAGGGTTTAGCCTCTACGATCTCGTGGTAGATCCACTCTTGTAATACTCATATCATCAAGATCAATCAAGTAGGAAGTAGGGTATTAACTCCATCGAGAGGGCCCGAACCTGGGTAAAACATCGTGTCCCCTGCCTCCTGTTACCATTAGCCTTAGACGCACAATTCGGGACCCCCTACCCGAGATTCGCCGGTTTTGACACCGACAGAGATCTATACGATGTAATACAATTTTGCGGTGTGTTTGCAGAGATCCGATGAATTGTGGATTTATGATCAGATTATCTATGAATATTATTTGAACCTTCTCTTAATTCTTATATGCATGATTTGATATCTTTGCAAGTCTCTTTGAATTATCGGTTTAGTTGGCCTGCTAGATTATTTTTTCTTGCAATGGGAGAATTGCTTAGATTTGGGTTCAATCTTGTGGTGTTGTTTCCCAGTGACAGTAGGGTCAGCAAGGCATGTATTGTATTGTTGCCATCGAGGATAAAAAGATTTGGTTTTCATCATATTGTTTGAGTTAATTCCTCTACATCATGTCATCTTACTTAATGTGTTACTCCGTTCTTTATGAACTTAATACTCTAGATGCATGCTGGATAGCGGTTGATGTTTCGAGTAATAGTAGTAGATGCAGAATCATTTCGGTCTTCTTGACACGGACGTGATGCCTATATTCATGATCATTGCCTTAGATGTCATCATAATTATGCGCTCTTCTACCAATTGCTCGGCAGTAATTTGTTCACCCACCGTATTATTTGCTGTCTTGAGAGAAGCCACTAGATAAACCTATGGCCCCCGGGTCTATTTTCCATCATATAAGTTTCCGATCTACTATTTTGCAATCTTTTACTTTCCGATCTATAAACCAAAAATACCAAAAATATTTACTTTACCGTTTATCTATCTCTATCAGATCTCACTTTTGCAAGTAACTGTGAAGGGATTGACAACCCCTTTATCGCGGCGGGTGCAAGTTTGTTTGATTGTTTGTGCGGGTATTCGGTGACTTGTGCGTTGTCTCCTACTGGATTGATACCTTGGTTCTCAAACTGAGGGAAATACTTACTCTACTTTGCTGCATCACCCTTTCCTCTTCAGGGGAAAAACCAACGCAAGATCAAGAAGTAGCAGGAAGAATTTCTGGTGCCATTGCCGGGGAAATTTACGCCAAGTCAAGTCAAGATTTGTCTCCCGTCAACTTGCCAATTTCTGGCGCCGTTGCCGGGGAGATCTACGCTAAGTCAAGCCATAACAAGTACCCATCATAAACTCTCATCTCTTGCATTACATTATTCGCCATTCGCCTCTCATTTCCTCTCCCCCACCTCTAAAATGATTTTCAAAAAAGATTTGCCTTTTCTTTGCCGCTCTTCCATTCATCTTTCTCGCTCATTTTTTTGTGTGCTTGTTGGTGTGCCTTTATGGCGCAACCAAAAAGTGTTGATCCTCACCTTAGGAGGTCGAAAGAAATTGAAAATAATGTTAGAAGCTTTATGTATTTACAATTTGAGAATAATAGTTTCTTTGGAAACGAGCTTAAAGAACAAAAAAGTTTTATGGAGTATATGAATAAAGAGCTCGATGATATGTCTAAGGAATTTTATGGTTTGAAATCTTAGTTTTCTTATCTTGAAAATCTAGTAGGCCAAATTTTTGATAAACAAGCTACCTCAGTAAATAAAATGGCCGCTAAAATGGAAGCTAAAAATAATCATGAAGATCTAAAAGTTATTGATGTGACTCCTATTGAATCTTTGTTTTCCAATATAAGTCTTGATAAATATGGGACTGAGAGTCAACTTTAGTTAAAAGGCGTCCCAATGATTCAGAGTTTTTAGATCTTGATGCAAAAATTGATAAAAGTGGGATTGGAGAGGTTAAGACTTGAAGTAGTAATGAACCCACTCTTTTGGATTTCAAGGAATTTAATTATGATACTTGTTCTGTAATAGATTCTATTTCCTTGTTGCAATCCATGTTGAATTCTCCTCATGCTTATAATCAAAACAAAGCTTTTACTAAACATATCGTTGATGCTATGATGCAATCTTTTGAAGAAAAGCTTCAATTGGAAGTTTCTATCCCTAGAAAACTTTATGATGAGTGGGAACCTACTATTAAGATTAAGATTAAAGATAATGAGTTTCATGCTTTGTGTGATTTGGGTGCTAGCGTTTCCACGATTCCAAAAACTTTATGTGATGTGTTAGGTTTCCGTGAATTTGACGATTGTTCTTTAAATTTGCATCTTGCGGATTCCACTATTAAGAAACCTATGGGAAGGATTAATGATGTTCTTATTGTTGCAAATAGGAATCATGTGCTCGTAGATTTCATTGTTCTTTATATAGATTGCAATCCTACATGTCGTATTATTCTTGGTAGACCTTTCCTTAGAACGATTGGTGCAATTATTGATGTGAAAGAAGGAAACATTAGATTCCAATTTCCGTTAAGGAAGGGAATGCAACACTTTCCTAGAAAGAAAATTAAATTGCCATATGAATCTACTATAATAGCCACTTATGGATTGCATACCAAAGATGACAATGCCTAGATCTATTTGTGTTTTATGTCTAGCTAAGGGCGTTAAACAATAACGATTGTTGGGAGGCAAACCAATTTTATTTTTGTTCTTTGCTTTTTGTTCCTGTTTGGTAATAAATAATTCATCTAGCCTCTAGTTAGATATGGTTTTGTGTTTTAATTAGTGTTTGTGCCAAGTTAAACCTTGAGGATAGCTTACGATGATAATTGTGTTGATCCTGCTGAAAAACAAAAACTTTTGCGCCCAGTAAATAATTTCCAGGATTTTATTTAAATTTCATTTTGATCTGATTATTTTTTCTTTATATTGGTGAACAAATGTCTCAGCTTGTCTTAATTTTTTAGAATTTTTGGAGTTACAGAAGTATTCGAGAGTTACAGATTACTACAGACTGTTCTGTTTTTGACAGATTCTGTTTTCTTTGTGTTGTTTGCTTATTTTGATGAATCTATGGGTAGTATCGGGGGTATGAACCATGGAAAAGTTGAAATACAATAGATATTACACCAATATAAATAAAGAATGATTTTGCAATAGTACCTTAGAGTGGTGAATTATTTTCTTATACTAAGAGAGCTTATAAGATTTTCTGTTGAGTTTTGTGTTGTGAAGTTTTCAAGTTTTGGGTAAGGATTTGATGGACTATGGAATAAGGAGTAGCAAGATCCTAAGCTTGGGTATTCCCAAGGCACCCCAAGGTAATATTCAAGGATAACCAAGAGCCTAAGCTTGGGGATGCCCCGGAAGGCATCCCCTCTTTAGTCTCCGTCCATCGGTAACTTTACTTGAGGCTATATTTTTATTCACCACACATTATGTGTTTTGCTTGAAGCTTCTTGTATGATTTGAGTCTTTCCTTTTTAGTTTACCACAATCATCCTTGCTGTACACACCTTTTGGGAGAGATACGCATGAATCGTGATTTATTAGAATACTCTATGTGCTTCACTTATATCTTTTAAGCTAGGCAATTTTGCTCTAGTGCTTCACTTATATCTTTTTAGAGCACGCCGGTGGATTTATTTTATAGAAATTGATGAACTCTCATGCTTCACTTATGTTATTTTGAAAGTCTTTAGAACAGCATGGTAATTTGCTTTGGTTATAAATTTAGTCCTAATATGATAGGCATCTAAGTGGGATATAATAAAAACCTTCATATAAAGTGCATTGAATACTATGAGAAGTTGATTCTTTATGATTGTTTTGAGATATGAAGATGGTGATTTTAGAGTCATGCTAGTGAGTAGTTGTGAATTTGAGAGATATTTGTGTTAAAGTTTGTGATTCCCATAGCATGCACGTATGGTGAACCATTATGTGATGAAGTCGGAGCATGATCTATTTTTTGATTGTCTTCCTTATGAGTGGTGGTCGGGGACGAGAGATGGTCTTTTCCTACCAATATATCCCCCTAGGAGCATGCGCGTAGTACTTCGTTTCGATAACTAATATATTTTTGCAATACGTATGTGAGTTCTTTATGACTAATGTTGAGTCCATGGATTATACGCACTCTCACCCTTCCACCACTGCTAGCCTCTCTTGTCCCACGCAACTCTCGCCGATACCATAAATCCACCATATACCTTCCTAAAAACAGCCACTATACCTACCTATTATGGCATTTCCATAGCCATTCCGAGATATATTACCATGCAACTTTCAACTGTTCCGTTTATTATGACACGCTTCATCATTGTCATATTGCTTTGCATGATCATGTAGTTGAAATCATAATTGTGGCAAAGCCACTGTTCATAATTCTTTCATACATGTCACTCTTGAGTCATTGCACATCCCGGTACACCGCCGGAGGCATTCATATAGAGTCATATTTTGTTCTAGGTATCGAGTTGTAATTCTTGAGTTGTAAGTAAATAAAAGTGTGATGATCTTTATTATTAGAGAATTGTCCCATGTGAGGAAAGGATGATGGAGGCTATGATTCCCCCACAAGTCGGGATGAGACTCCGGACGAGAAATAAAAAAATTCCAAAAAGGAAAGGCCCAGACAAAATAGAAAGTGAGAGAAAAAAAGAGAAGGGGCAATGTTACTGTCCTTTTACCACACTTGTGCTTCAAAGTAGCACCATGATCTTCATGATAGAGAGTCTCCTAGTGGGAATTTTTCATTATAGAACTTGGCTTGTATATTCCAATGATGGGCTTCCTCAAATTTCCCTAGGTCTTCGTGAGCAAGCAAGTTGGATGCACACCCACTTAGTTTCTTTTTGAGCTTTCATACACGTATAGCTCTAGTACATCCATTGCATGGCAATCCCTACTCACTCACATTGATATCTATTGATGGGCATCTCCATAGCCCGTTGATACGCCTAGTTGATGTGAGACTATCTCCCTCTTTTTGTCTTCTCCACAACCACCATATTCTCTTCCACCATAGTGTTATGTCCATGGCTCACGCTCATGTATTGTGTGAAAGTTGAAAAAGTTTGAGAACATCAAAAGTATGAAACAATTGCTTGGCTTGTCATCAGGGTTGTGCATGATTTAAATATTTTGTGTGATGAAGATAGAGCATAGCTAGACTATATGATTTTGTAGGGATAGCTTTCTTTGGCCAAGTTATTTTAAGAAGACAGGATTGCTTTATTAGTATACTTAAAGTATTATTGTTTCTTTGTCAATATTAAACTTTTATTTTGAATCTTAAGGATCTGAACATGCATGCCACAATAAGAAAGATTACATTGATAAATATGTTGGGTAGCATTCCACATAAAAAATTCTGTTTTTATCATTTACCTACTCGAGGACGAGCAGGAATTAAGCTTGGGGATGTTTGATATGTCTCCGACGTATCTATAATTTTTTATTGTTCCATCCTATTATATTATCTGTTTTGGATGTTTTATATGCATTAATATGCTATTTTATATTATTTTTGGGACTAACCTATTGACCTAGAGCTTAGTGCCAGTTTTTTTGTTTTTTTGCCTGTTTTAGAGTTTCGCAGAAAAGAATACCAAACGGAGTCCAAACGGAATAAAACTTTCGTGATGATCTTTCTTGGACCAAAAGTAAACCAGGAGACTTGGAGATGAAGTCGGAGGAGCCACGAGGCGGCCACAAGGGTGGAGGGCATGCCCCCTGCCTTGTGTGCCCCTCGTGGGTCTCCTGACCTAATTCTTTCCCCCGTATATACTCTTATACCCCAAAACATCAGGGGAGCCACGAAAACACTTTTCCACCGCCGCAACCTTTTGTACCCATGAGATCCCATCTAGGGACCTTTTCCAGCGTCCTGCCGGAGCGGGATTCGAGCATGGAGGGCTTCTACTTCAACACCATTGCCCTTTCGATGAAGCATGAGTAGTTTACCACAGACCTACGGGTCCATAGCTAGTAGCTAGATGGCTTCCTCTCTCTCTTTGATTCTCAAAACCATGTTCTCCTCGATATTCTTGGAGATCTATTCGATGTAATACTATTTTGCGGTGTGTTTGCCGAGATCCGATGAATTGTGGATTTATGATCAGATTATCTATGAATATTATTTGAATCTTCTCTGAATTCTTATATGCATGATTTGATATCTTTGCAAGTCTCTTCGAATTATCGATTTAGTTTGGCCTACTAGATTGGTTTTTCTTGCAATGGGAGAAGTGCTTAGCGTTGGGTTCAATCTTGCGGTGTCCTTTCCCAGTGACAATAGGAGCAGCAAGGCACGTATTGTATTGTTGCCATCGAGAATAAAAAGATGGGATTTTCATCATATTGCTTGAGTTAATTTCTCTACATCATATCATATTACTTAATGCGTTACTCCATACTTTATGAACTTAATACTCTAGATGCATGCTGGATAGCGGTCGATGTGAGGAGTAAGATGCAGAATTGTTTCAGTCTACTTGACAAGGACGTGATGCCTATGTTCATGATCATTGCCTTAGATATCATCATAATTATGCGCTCTTCTATCAATTGCTCGGCAGTAATTTGTTCACCCACCGTATTATTTGCTATCTTGAGAGAAGCCACTAGTGACACCTATGGCCCCGGGTATATTTTCCATCATATAAGTTTCTGATCTACTATTTTGCAATCTTTTACTTTCCGATCTGTAAACCAAAAATACCAAAAATACTTACTTTACTGTTTATCTATCTCTATTAGATCTCACTTTTGCAAGTAACCGTGAAGGGATTAACATCCCCTTTATCGCTTTGGGTTCAAGTTTCTTTGATTGTTTGTGCAGGTATTCGGTGACTTGTGCGTTGTCTCCTACTGGATTGATACCTCGGTTCTCAAACTGAGGGAAATACTTACATTACTTTGCTGCATCACCCTTTCCTCTTCAAGGGGAAAACCAACGCAAGCTCAAGAAATAGCAGCAGCCCATTTAATTTTTTCTAAGAAATCACAACCCACTTGCACTTTCTTTAAATACACAAATTTGCTGGGCTGGGTGAACAAATAATGTAGCATCCACGCGACCCATGTATTTTTTTCTAAAAAATTACAGCCCATTTCCACTTTCTCGAAAGATACGATTTTTCTAGGATGGTTCTAATTATAATGTTGGGTTGTGCGCGCCAATGTTATCAAAAAATAAATAGGGGTTGAGCATTTCGTTTTAAACATATTTAAATAATAAGTGTTTTATTATTACATTCATGCATAAATCTTAAAGCTTTTGTACACAATCACTAGGATTTTTGTTTACTTAAAGTGAAAAAACAGGATTTTATTAAAAATAACTATAAGACGTGGGATATTTTTTTATATATATGTAAGTATTTGTTCAATATATTATGATAATAACAATAATATATAATAACATATAAGATAATATAAATATATATAATATAGTTAGAAGGGAAACATAAGTTGGACCTGGCGTTCCTATTCTTACATAGAAAAATAGAGCAAACCTCTATGTTTTCTTCCAAAAATATATATAAGTTGGGTTGCGGATGTTTAAGAAAAAATAAAACCTAGGATGGGAGCCCCATAGACCGGTCGATACATTACCTCTCGCAAAAATATAAAACGGAATGTCATGGGCTGCGCATGTTAAAAACAAAGCCTAGACTAGGCAGCCCACAACGTAGCTGACGTCCAGGCCCCCGGACAGGAATGCACCGGAGCCGGAGAAGACGTGTTACAGTAGTTGTAGGATCCATTCCTATTTTCTATCGAAAGTACTGAAGTAGCCCAGTGGCCAAGTTCCACTGCCCAGCAGTTGCTCTGCTCGGGTTCGATTCCACCTGATGCAGTGAAAATACCCCCCAAATTTTTTGCCTCTGCCGTTATTGACATGTAAGTCCCCATTTTCATCTACGCACATCACCTCCAACACTTGCCAAAACTTCGTCCCTCGTTTTCTCTGTTTTTCGCACTCTCAACATTGTGTGGGCATGATAACCCACAAGTATAGGGGATCACAATAATTTTTGAGGGTAGAGTATTCAACCCAAATTTGTAAATTCGACACAAGGGGAGCCAAAGAATATTTGCAAGTATTAGCAGCTGAGTTGTCAATTCAACCACACCTTGAGATTAATTATCTGCAGCAATATGATTCGTAGCACATTAATATGATAATTTTGATAGAAGTGGTAACAGTAATGGTGATAGCAACAATTTTGTAGCAGCTGTGACAGTATCAATAGCAATAGTAACTCAGCGAAAACAATATAAGAGAAATTTGTAGGCATTGGATCGATGAAATCGTTGGATGATATTCATCATATAACATTCATAATCTAGGGCGACACGACACTAGCTCTAGTTCATAAATATAATTTAGGCATGCATTCCATAAATAGTCATACGTGCTTATGGAAAGAACTTGCATGACATCTTTTGTCCTACCATCCCGTGGAAGTGGGGTCCTACTGGAAACTAAAGGATATTAAGGTCTCCTTTTAATAGAGAACCAGAACAAAGCATTAACACATAGTGAATACATGAACTCCTCAAACTACGGTCATCACCGGAAAGTATCCCGACTACTGTCACTCCGGGGCTTACGGATCATAACACGTAATAGGTGAATATAAATTGCAAGATCAGATCTAGAACATAGATATAAAGGTGATAACATTAACGATTTAGATCAGAAATCTTGGCACCCGGGCCCGAACTGACAAGCATTAAACATGGCAAAGTCATATCAACATCAATTTCAGAACATAGTGGATACTAGGGATCAAGCCCTAACAAAACTAACTCGATTACATGATGAATCTCATCCAACTCCTCACCGACCAGCGAGCCTATACAAAGGAATTACTCACTCCCGGTGGGAGCATCATGGAATTGGCGATGGAGAAGGGTTGGTGATGACGAAGATCAGATCCCCCTCTCCGGAGCCCCAAATGGACTCTAGATCTGGCCTCCCGATAAAGAATAAGAGGTGGCTGGCGGCTCCATCTCGTGAAACGTGATAATTCTTTCTTCCTAATTTTTTTCCGGAAATAGGAATTTAAGGAGTTGGAATTAGGGTCTGCAGGGCCACCAGGTGGGCACAACCCACCTGGGCGCGCCAGGAGGGGGTGCACCCTAGTGGGTTGTACTCACCCAGGGGCCCCCTCTGGTGGTTCTTGGCTCCAGTATTTTTCCTTTATTCCATAAAAATTCTCCAAAAGTATTCTCCAAGATTGATTTGAGGACCGGACATCACCATCTGAAAATCAAGAAGGAGGATATTCCTAAGACCGTGTTCACCACTCGATATGGTCTTTATGAATATAGGGTCATGTCTTTCGGCCTCACCAATGCCCCTCCTTTCTTTATGCACATAATGAATAAAGTATTCATGGACTTCTTGGATAAATTTGTGGTTGTATTCATTGATGACATCCTCATATACTCGAAAGGTGAAAAAGAGCACAAGGGACATCTCAGAGCAGTCTTGCAAAGACTCCGTGACCATCAGCTATATGCGAAATTCAGCAAATATGAATTTTGGCTCAAACAAGTCAGATTTCAAGGGCATGTTCTTTCAGCAGAAGGCATAGCCGTGGATCCAAACAAAGTAAAGGACGCGCTTGATTGGACAACACCCACAACAGTGACTGAGATCCATAGTTTTCTTGGATCGGCCGGGTATTACCGTCAATTCATCGAAGGCTTCTCTAAGATTGTCAAGCCCACGACAGAACTCCTCAAGAGGGATAAGAAGTTTGTATGGTCTGAGGGCTGTCAGAAAAGTTTCAATGAGTTGAAGACCAGATTGACGACATCACCTATGTTGACCCTCCCAGACATCTATCGCAGCTTTGATGTATACTCTGACACATCCAGGAGAGTTATTGGATGTGTACTCATGCAAGATGGCAAGGTTGTAGCCTTCCAGACAACTACAACCTCACGAAGGGAACTACCCAACCCATGATTTGGAATTGGCCATAGTTGTGCACATGTTGAAAATTTGGAGGCACTGCCTCATTGGCAAAAGATGTTAGATATTTACCAACCATAAGAGTCTCAAATATATATTCACCCAACCAGATTTGAATCTCTCGTAGAGAAGATGGCTCGAATTGGTCAAGGATTATGATCTTGGAATAAATTACCATCCAGGTAAGGCCAATGTGGTTGCTGATGCGCTCAGTCGTGAGCCTGCCAACCTGAACGCCATGATGGAGCCCTTGCCTCCCGAATTCAAGAGGAGATCGCTCGGCTTAACCTGGTTATCATTGAGGCTGACCTCACTGTCGGTGTCAAAACCGGAAGATCTCGGGTAGGGGGTCCCGATCTGTGCGTCTAAGGCTAATGGTAACATGAGGCAAGGGACATGATGTTTTACCCAGGTTCGGGCCCTCTCGGTGGAGGTAAAACCCTACTTCCTGCTTGATTGATATTGATGATATGGGTATTACAAGAGTTGATCTACCACGAGATCGTAGAGGCTAAACCCTAGAAGCTAGCCTATGATGGTTATGATTGTGATCGTCCCTCTAAGGACTAAACCCTACGGTTTATATAGACACCGGAGGGGGCTAGGGTTTACATGGAGTCGGTTACAAAGAAGGAAATATAATATCCGGATCGCCAAGCTTGTCTTCCACGCAAAGGAGAGTCCCATCCGGACATGGGGCGGAGTCTTGAGTCTTGTATCTTCACGGTCTCATAGTTCGGCCAAAGTATATAGTCCGGCTGTCCGGATACCCCCTAATCCAGGACTCCCTTAGTAGCCCCTGAACCAGGCTTCAATGACGATGAGCCCTGCGCGCAGTTCTGTCTTCAGCATTGCAAGGCGGGTTCCATTCCCGAATACTCCATAGTAATTATCGAACACTTAGATCGTGTCCGGATCTGCAAGATGATCCTCACATACCACCGTAGAGAGAATGATATTTCACAAATGTAATCTACTGACAACTTTAGATAAAGTGACATGACACTACGGTCGGGTCATTATTCGAACCGCTTTCCCACAACCAGCCATAGCGCATATTGCGAGGCAGTTTTCTCGACACGTCTTGTCAAAGCAGAGATAATGTCCCCTTATCACGGGATTTCCATCAATACGGGTATGGGTAACCCAACCGTGCAATCAATCATGGCACTTGGGAAATAAGCGATTCTCAACAGGAAAGTGGGGAGGTGCACCGTTCTTATCGCCTCTATAAAGGGATGAGGATTCCCCATTTTCACCCACGCCTTCTTCCTCCTCTGCTTATCCATTCTCACACCCTCGAGCTCCAGCGCCCTAGTTCACGCTTCCTCCACACAGCCAAACATGTCCGGAGCAGGAGGCAAGTGGGTGGCCTCCCCATGAAGGAGGAGCATATTGCGAAGCTCCGGGCGGCCGGATACTTGGCCGCAGACATCACGCACGAGCTACCAGATGAAGGGCAGATCATTCCAACTCTGGAAACCCACAAGAGGGTCGTGTTTCTCGCCCACTTCGTCCATGGACTGGGATTTCCACTTCATCCCTTCGTCCGCGGGCTCATGTTCTACTACGGGCTAGATTTCCATGATCTAGCCCCAAATTTCGTCCTCAACATCTCGGCGTTTATCGTCGTGTGTGAGGCCTTCCTCATCAAACCTCACTTCGGCTTGTGGCTACGAATCTTCTGCGTGAAGCCGAAGATCGTGAGCGGCCAGCAAGCGGAGTGTGGAGGCACCATGGTGGGCAGGATGCCCAAAGTTACCTGGCTCGATGGCTCCTTCGCAGAGACCGTGAAAGGGTGGCAATCGGGGTGGTTCTACATCACCGAGCCACGCGACGCTAACTGGGCGGCAGCCCCCGAATTCCGATCTGGAATTCCCATACGGCTCACCTCTTGGGAAAAGAAGGGCCTAGCCTGGGGCGAGCCTGTGGAGCTGACCGGACTTCAAAACTGCATCAAGAACATGATGGACAAGAAAATCAAACTTGTCAACATGGTCCAGGTCATGCTTTTCCGTCGGATTCTTCCGTGCCAAAGACGGGCATTTAATTTGTGGGAGTTTGTCCCGGCTGAACACCAGACGCTTCAAAAGCTATACGGCATGACACACAAGGGCGCATGGAAGGCGCTATTCAAGGCCTCCGAAATACCTCCTCCCACATCCGAGGACCACGGACTTCACGCCACGCGGCTCCCCCGTCCGGTGAGTTTTCTGACTACCGCCGGATGCAATTTTTCCTAATGTACTCATGGGGGAATCTTAAGTCATTGTGTGTATTTGATCAGGAGTATGTGGAGACGGCGGAGCGGATTGACTGTCCGGCTCCACTGCCAGAAGGTCCAGCAGATGCTCTCTTGACGGAGATGCGAGTCCCGACGCCCTACAAGGCGCCAGAAAAGAAAGCCGAAAAGAAGGCCCCGGGGACCAGGAAGGGTCTCCGGCGTAAGGTTGTACCGGACGCCTCGTCCGAAGACGACGAGGCACACTCCTCCCCCGAAGGGGAGGAGGAAGAGGAAAGGGCCGCCCCATCTGGAGAGGACGAGGGGCCTGAGAAGGCGGCCCAGGGGACCAGGAAAGGTCCCCGGCACAAGGCCATCATACCCTCGTCGTCTGAAGATGTAAGTGCATCTAGTGCCCCTTAATGATTTTGGTGTATTGAAGACTTATAGGTTAAGTAACTGATGTGTTTGTGAGTGTACACAGGTCTATAAGTCTATGAGGAGTTTGATATTTACAGAGAAAGTCGACCCCTAAAAATGAAGTTCTTCGATCAAGACTTTGACATTCTCAAGACTTTCTGAAGACTTTGAAAATGAAGAAATTGGTGTGACCTTGAAGACTTGATAATCATTCGAGGAATATGAAGCGTGAAGACTTTTGTTTTCGTAGTTTCATTTTCTCTTTCTTGAGTCATAGGAAACACCGTCATCGTTAAAGGGGTCGAGGAAATACTAAGGAAAAATTTCCATGTGATGCTCAACTCAAAATCCTACACCTACCAATCCTTCGAGTGAAGCCATTGAAATCTCATACAGATTCATCAAATTCATCGATGATGAGACGCAGTTCTTCATGCTCACCGAGGACTTTGCTCGGCCGAGGAGTTAGGAATTCGCCAGGCGAATTGCCTACACAAAGGAGGAACATGATAGCCCCGAGGAATTTGAGAGTCAAATTTCCGACCGTTCTTGTCTGCTTGGCGGCTGTCCCAAAATATCTTATCCACCTAACGGTCATATCATTGAAGGGCATTTATGTCTTATCATGTCGGGCTGCTCCCTAGGCTATAAATAGCCGCCCCTACAACCACTAGTTGGTTGGCTGCCCGAGAGAACTTGACACTTGTCATTTGAGAGCAACCCATCCTCCGAGGACTTTGAGCGAAAATCATCAAGTGAGGAAAATTCCAAAACCAAACCCCCACAAACCCAAAGTGATTGAGCATCATGAAGAAATTGATCCTCGTGGATCCGACGCTTGTTACCTTTGAAGACTGTGCTTCTTCCAAACGGTTAGGCGCCAAGGTCTAGAGCATCCAAGAGAAATTGTGGATCGCCGAGTGACCAAGTCTGTGAAGGTTTGGAAGTCACCAAGACTTACCACGAGTGATTGGACGAGGCCTGCGTGGTCTTAGATCAAGGAGAATACGGTGAGGACGGGTGTCCTGAAGTTGCGCTCGAGGCGGGTGTCCGGACTGTGTCCTCAAGTTTAAATACTCACCGCTCCAACCAGACGCATAACCGAGACAGCAGTTGGAACTGGTTTACCAAATCATTGTCTTCACCAACTGACCGGTTCTATTTCCTCAACTCTTCCATTTCCTCATTCTGTGTTGCATGTTGTTCATATCTGTGCTTGAAGACTTTGACTGAAGACTTTCACAAATTCCTCAGTTCAATTTCTTCAGTCTATTTGTCTTCATCTCGTTATCCTGTGTTTACGCTTTCCGTACTCTGTTTTTAGTCTTCATTTCATCATGCTGACTGTGTGTGTATCCTGTTATGATTACTTCTGAGTACATATTCCGCTGCAAGTAGTTCTTCGCTAAGGAATTTCCTCACCCGCAAATTCCTCGGTGAAGAATTCATAAAAATCGCCTATTCACCCCCCCTCTAGTCGATATAACGCACTTTCAGAAGACGACGAGGCAGATTCCTCCCACGGAGGCGGGGGGAAACACGAGGAAACTCTGCCTCCCCGCACTAGGGGGGAGAAGAAGAGGAAAGCCGCCCCGGAGGGGGAGGCTAGGACGCCCAAGAAGGGAAAGGCGTCCCTTCCGGATTACTCCACCATGGCCGCCTATAGCGAGGAGGAGTGGCTGCCCAGGGGGGAGCCCATAGTAAGATCGTAAGTATCCGCACTCCGTTGTACTTTAGTATGACTTTGCTTTATAGTCTGTTATAATGCCGAACACGTATATGCAGTCCGGCCAGGGTCCATCCCGAGGAATCCTCTTCGGATGGGTCCTTGAGTGATTCGGCGATGAACTCTCTCCCGATGGCCACTACCCCTCGGCCTGCGGACGACACGGAGGTGTTGTCCCAAAAGTTCCCCGAGCAATGGGAGGTGACTCTGGAGACACCCCAAGGAGAAATCCTAGACGCCGAGTATGCGGGGCGTAAGATCCCCACGGATTGTGCCGACGAGAGCCTCAGCAAGCCGGGCTCTCAGCAGGACACTGTACTGGAACCTCCAATGGTTCCGGATTCGGGCAGGCGGCCCCTCGCTAAGGAGGGCAAGCTGTCCGTCCCGATGACTTCCGTTACGCTAGAGGCATCGGATAGTCTGCTGGAAGCGCTTCGTGGTGCTTCCATGGATGAAGAGCACCGTACTCTTATGAGCGCGGTGATTCAGAAGGTTCTATCTGCCAAGAGCGGACTAACCGAAGCCTGCACAGCCTCCTGACAGGCTTTGAGGTAAGTAATCAAAAATGTGTGAAATTATCACCCAGTAGGTAGTAGCCCCTGATACTCTGTTTGGTGTTCGAAACAAAAAGCCAAACAGAGGGTCGATTATAATCCACAGGAGTCTAATAGTAGGTGTGCATGTGAATAAGAAGGCGGTGCTGCTTGCCGCTGCTGCCCGCACGGCTGAGGTCGCCGGACTTAAACGGGACCTGGAGCAGGCACAGGGGGAGCTCGGCCTCATGAAGAGGCAGATCGGAGAGAACAAAGGTGAGTGATACCCCGCTCGCATATCGTAAAGAATAGACAAAAATGGTGTTTCTAACGGCAAAGCGTCGTGACTTTGTAATAGGGGCCACAACCGAAGTGGCATCCCTGAAGAAAACGTTGTCCGAGGCCGAAGACAAGGCGGCCATGGAGCACATTGAGCGCGAAAAGCAGAATGCTAGGCTGGGCGAAGTACAGCAAGAGCTCCAGGAGCTCGGCAAGAAGTTTGGGTCCTTGGAGCGTGACCTCAAGACAAAGGATTCTGAGCTTGCAAAGGCCCTTGCGAGTGTGAAAGACGCCAAGGCCAAAGCCGAAAAGGCCCAGCAGGAAATCCAGGCGGCCAAGAAGATAGCAGCGGGTAAGACATTCTTTATGCAAAGCAAGCAGGTGGAGGAGGCGTTTCTCTTACTTACCCGAATTCGGAGCTCTCCAGGGGCATTCGGAGATCTGCCACACAGCGTATCAGATGTCGTGGAGTTCTACCATGCCGAGGAGGGGAGCTCGACAGAGAAGTTGTTCTGGTCCCAATATGCTGGAGCCGAACACCCAGTGCCTCTGAGTGACCAATTGAAGCAATTGATTGAACTCCACAGGGCGGCCGAAGTGGCTATGAAAGATTTCATAGTCCGGATGTGGCCTGGTGAGCCCTTGCCTGCCAGCTACTTCGGCCTGATAAAGCGGATTGTAAACGCCTGTCCGCGGCTTGAGGTGATCAAGCAATCCGTTTGCATTGAGGGTGCCCACCGGGCCATTGCCCGTGCGAAGGTGCATTGGGGCAAGCTGGATGCGGAGAAGCTAGTGAAGGACGGGCCGCCAGAGGGCAAGGCGCATTGCTGTCCTGAAAAATATTATGATGGCGTTATGAAAGGCGCTCGTCTCGTGGCTGATGAATGTACCAAGGACATGATCCTTGAGTAAATGTACTTCTGTCGTTGTTGTAATATAAAGACAAAGTTACTTGCGCTATATGGCGCTTTTTGATTTAAAATATTACCTTTTGTGCGGCTGTTAATAAATTCTGAAAGTAGGCCAGTCGTCGACTTCCGCCCCCACATAACTAGTACCGGGGTGTTCCTGGAAAAACCCAGACACTCTTTATCCAAATTTTTGGTCCCTGAAGGAGGTGTTTGGCGCAGCGAACAAGGCAATCGAACTATGCGGCTTTATAACTTTAACTTAGCCATAGAAGTCTACAATTTTAAATTTCGGCGAAGCCCCTAGAATTCGGAAAGCCGAATTGGGACGCTATATACGCCTAAATTGGACGAAGCCAATTCCTCGCCTAAAGCGGAAAAAATCTTTAAGGATTTTAAGACCTCTCAAACAGCGACCAGCTCTCGCCGTATCATGCCAGTCAGTTTTCGGCTTTCTCTACTGAGGTGCTCGTCCGAAAGAACCGGGACACAATCGCAGTAGTTCTTCCTGCGCTACCTTAGCCGATATAACGGAACGTAAGGTACCAAAACAAGGGAGCCGAGCAAACCCAACTATTGACCCAAGACATGATTCGGAGCTGATGCATATAATGCTATAAGTTCGGGGTGCCGCACTATTGAAAGTGTTCAGACTTGTCTTGTCGTATTGTGGGGTGCCATAAGAACCCCCTGGCAAACTGAACGTACCAAGGTGTACCGATGCAATATTAAATAAACATTTATAGGAAAAATGTGCAAATAGGAATAATAAGCTGACGCTATATGTTATCTCCCATTGATGAGTAATACGTTTAAGCGTATGTTTACAATGAATGTGTTTAAGCAGAAGTAAATAGGACTATTTAACATGTCCTATCCAAGGGCGGGCTGCATGTAGGTATATAAAACAGGTATAACGATCGTGAACAGATTCCACCTGGGTATTCCCTTTGTGCGCAAAGCCTGTTGCCTCCTTGGTTTTCTCTCCTGTGTAAGTCCGGCAATCCGGCTCTTCTGAAGAGGCTGCCTGAAAGCAGTTTCCTGAAAGAAAAGGGGGTTATTAAAGTATGTTGCGTTATACCGCCCTATTGACTGAGTCACTGTTGCGCCTCCGCCTATGCCCATGGTATTTTGAGTGCGTAATTGTGTACGCACGGCACGAATGCTGCTATGATGGGGCTTGAGCGGAGGCCGGACTGCTAGTCGCGCTCTTGGCGTGCCTGGCGATCCTGTAGCGGGGTGCTCCGGACTCGCTTGATGGTGTTCGGGGTTGTTGTCACCGGATTGGTGGTTTGCCAGAGAAGGCTGCATTGTACTTCTGCTGCGAGGGCTGCAGTATGCTCTTCTATACGGAGAGAGCGGTCCATGTTTCCATTGACTGTTATGACCCCGCGAGGTCCTGGCATCTTGAGCTTGAGGTATGCATAGTGTGGTACTGCATTGAATCGAGCGAATGCGGTTCGTCCAAGCAGTGCGTGATAACAACTATGGAAAGGGACGATATCGAAGATTAACTCCTCGCTTTGGAAGTTATCCAGAGATCCGAAGACCACTTCCAGTGTTATGGAGCCTGTGCAACAGGCCTCTACTCCTGGAATTACACCTTTGAAGGTGGTTTTGGTGGGATTGATCCTCGAAGGGTCGATGCCCATTTTGCACACTGTGTCCTGATAGAGTAGGTTCAGGCTGCTGCCGCCATCCATAAGGACTCGTGTGAGGTGGATTCCGTCAATGATTGGGTCTAGGACCAATGCGGCTGAACCGCCGTGACGGATGCTGGTAGGGTGATCCCTACGATCGAAAGTGATCGGACAGGCTGACCATGGGTTGAATTTTGGGGCGACTGGCTCCATCGCGTAGATGTCCCGTAGTGCTCGCTTCCGTTCTCGTTTGGGGATGTGGGTGGCGTAGATCATATTGACCGTTTTCACCTGGGGAGGAAATTTCTTCTGTCCCCCCGTGTTCGGACGCCGGGGCTCCTCGTCATCGTCGCTATGCAGCCCCTTGTCTTTGTTTACGGCATTTATTTTGCCGGCCTGTTTGAACACCCAACAGTCTCTATTAGTGTGGTTTGCTGGCTTATCCGGGGTGCCATGAATCTGGCACGAGTGGTCAAGTATGCGGTCCAGACTGGACGGTCCTTGATTATTTCTTTTAAACGGCTTTTCCGCTGACCGGATTTCAAGCCACTGAATCCGGCGTTGACTGCCGTGTCTTCAGCGTTATCGCCGTTGTTCCGTTGCTTATGTCTGTTGCGTCGTGGCTTGCCGTTATTGTCGCGGACATCCGAGGTGCCGGAATGTGGCATGGTGCTACTGCGAGCCAACCAGCTGTCCTCTCCCGCGCAAAAGCGGGTCATGAGTGTCGTGAGGGCCGCCATGGACTTGGGTTTTTCCATGCCGAGGTGTCGGGCGAGCCACTCGTCACGGATATTATGCTTAAAGGCCGCCAGGGCTTTGGCGTCCGGACAGTCGACTATTTGGTTCTTTTTAGTTAGGAACCGAGTCCAGAATTTCCTGGCTGACTCTCCGGGCTGTTGGGTAATGTGGCTCAAGTCATCGGCATCCGGTGGTCGCACGTATGTGCCCTGGAAGTTGTCGAGGAACGCGTCTTCCAGGTTTTCCCAACTGCCAATGGAATTTGCCGGCAGGTTGTTTAGCCAGTGTCATGTCGGTCCTTTGAGCTTAAGGGGAAGGTATTTGATGGCGTGTAGATCGTCACCGCGGGCCATGTGGATGTGGAGAAGGAAACCTTCGATCCATACTGCGGGGTCTGTTGTGCCATCGTATGATTCGATGTTTACGGGTTTGAACCCTTCTGGGAATTCATGATCCATCACTTCGTCAGTGAAGTAGAGGGGGGGTACGGCGCCCCTATGCCGGGCTATGTGGCTACGCAGTTCGAATGATTCTGGTTGGCTGTATTCGGCCCGGTCAGACTTGTTGATAGTGTATCCGGCGTGACGATCATCGTCACGTATTAGGGCGTGCCCCCGCGATCCGTAGATCGATCTTGGCTGTCCTTCCTTGTTTTCCAGTATATCTTGCTGGTCCTACCTATTGCCCCGGGGGAGTTGGTCTACCCGAATGGGAGTTCGAAGCCATGGATTCCGTGGTGTGGGTACAAGGTGCTAACCTCTGCAGAGTGTGTGTCCAATCTATCGATAGCCGCATCCTCGGTTATGGACCCAGTTCATAGTAGGTCACACCATTGATCAACATAAATAATTTAATCTTGCACACTAAAGTTATATGGTTGGCACTGGGTATGTGATGAGGTTGTTGAACCATGAAGATGGTTGTTGATGTTGTTGTGTTTGCAACCAGAGAGTTGGTTTCAGTTGTGATCCGGGAGTGATCACCGCATTGATAAGATTTGGTTACGAGGTAACCCGTATGGTAAGGTGCACAGGCATGATCACTTCATGAGTAGTATGTTGAAGCATTGCATTTAACCTGCTTAATTGCCATATTATTGTTTGCCATTGTGCTTTTATTTGTTGTGAGCTTGCAAGTACATTCAATGTACTGACCTGGCGTGTCATGCCAACTTTCAGATAAGTCTTACCGGATTGGAGTGCTTCCCATGTCTAGACCGTGTCCACATCGGTGTCCCTGTGCTATGGAGTTCCGCTTCGTCGTCGTTCCGCTGCCGCATATTTGTCGTGATCGAGGCCCCTTCATGTTCATTAAATAATGTACATATTGTTCAGCCGCACCGTGTGTGCCACTTGGCCTCACTACCTGCTGTAATATCGAACTTATGTTTCCGCTAGCGTCAATAAAGCGGTTGTTTTCTGTACCAAGTTGTTGTGTGTTGCCAGAATACTAGATCTCTAGGCTGGCAATGCAAGGTAAATCGGTTGCTCTAAGCCGGGGTGCCACACCCACCACCAGCTTCCCCGGCCCTGCCCGGACTTCGCTGGTAGGCCATCAGGCGGCGACGAGACAACAAGCACAAGAGAATGGGACATCGTGACGGTGCGAATGGATCGCCCCCTGTCACTAGAGCTGATTGACGCGATGGGGGTGTTTTTGCAACAACAACAAAAACGTCCGATGACTCACATATCCTTCATCTGGACAATCTCAACCAGATTAGGTTCCCTATTTCTACCAAACTTAGCTAAATCAATATTTGCTCCCTACAATTTTTGCAATGTGTGCCTCCATGCTACAAGTTCTTTCTTCTAAATCTTGCACATCGTTAGTTAGTCCAACAATCTTAGCATCACCCTAAAGGAGTTTTTTTGGGCTCATCACATGGCATGCCCAGATCCGTCGATTGATCCAGTGCGCAACAAAATTGGGCTGGCTCCAAACAACACCTTGCCGGATCAAACGACCCTTGGGCCTTGGCCATCACCCATGATGCTTCCAGTCTGCAGTAAGCACCATAGATTTTTTTCCCTCTTTTTTTATGGTTGATGTGTATAATATTAATCATGTCGTAATTATGTTTTTCTAATAAATGGTCGAGATTTTCCATGGGAAGCAATATTAATATCGTATATATACTCAATGGCTCACATGATATTCGATAGGTCACAGTGATATGTCCATATGTTCGTCGTGTAATGCTGCCAGCGATATGAATAAATGGCACTGATTTATTTCCTTCCTATGTAGTGAATTCAACGATCAGAAACGAATCAATCAAAATCTCATTTTTATAGTAAGCATTAATATGCGCTATTGAATACTTGCCACCCAATCCCCTCTTCCAAATACACATGCTCGACACTATATATAAACGTGCTCCCCGACTGTCACAACGACAGCAACAATATCACCACCACCACTCCCAAAGCTTCTTACCATGGCGACTCCTCTCTCGCCAACCATCGTAGTGATGGCACTATTGTTGGCCCCGCTGGCTGTGCTCTCATCGGCGCACGAGGACCACCACCACACGCATACTCAAGCACCGATCCCCGCTCACCATCATGGCCATTTTGCCCCAGCGCCGAGCCCTCATCATCATCACAAAGCTCCGACGCCATCGCCGATCCACCACCATCATCACAAAGCTCCGGCGCCATCGCCGATCCACCACCATCATCACAAAGCTCCGGCGCCGTCGCCGATCCACCACCATCACCACAAAGCTCCGGCGCCGTCGCCGATCCACCACCATCACCATGCCCCGGCGCCGTCGCCTATCCATCACCATCACCACGCCCCGGCACCGTCGCCGATCCACCACCATCATCACAAAGCTCCGACGCCGTCGCCGATCCATCACCACGCCCCGGCGCCGTCGCCGATCCATCACCATCACCATGCCCCGGCGCCGTCGCCGATCCATCACCATCACCACGCCCCGGCGCCGTTGCCGATCTATCACCATCGTCACCACGCCCCAGCGCCGTCCCCGGTACACCTCAGCGCCAACGAGGTGGACACTTAGAGTGATATCGTCTCCTATGTATATCTTCATCTCATTTTTCCCAGGGAAGTGTTTAATAAAATGATCATTTGATGGAATATCAAATCTCACATTTCCTACAATATTAATGGCATCTTTAATAGTCCTTAAGAATAGCCTACCTGGTAGGATTGGTGCAATGGGATGCTCAAGCATATCAAGAACTAGATGATACCCCACCCGTTGCTGCGGGACAGAAATACAGAGATATCTATTTATAGAATTGGAGACAAAACAATTCTAGAATATTGAGCAACATGGAAATATAAAGAAAACCATTTTCCGAATGTCTCGTGTATTGATGTGGGCACAAAATAATGAATCTCATAAGTCTTATATATAAAGGATGTATATGAAATGCGAGGTACAATTAGTCGAGACCCCTAGCATTCCTGGTGAAAAGTCATCTGCATCAAGGTGATAGTTATATGTTATCTAGAAAAACAAAACTTCATTTAGAAATTTGGAATCAATTTAGCTAACCACAACAATTAATTTGAAGGTACTTTAACCAAAAAGAGGGCCATATTTAAATTTGCAACTATTTGAAACAATGTGGAATTGAATTAATAACAACAATCATGTGTGTTACATGGAGTACTATGACAAAACTAAGTAAAACTAAGTGAAGCGGTTTCAGCTGTGAAATACGACCTATCCTAAAGCATCGAGCACGTGTGAAGCATAACATACCCTAAAGCATTGATCAGCTGTGAAGCATGATATATTCTAAAGCATCAATCAACTATATTGAACACCAAAATTGCACAGAGAATTTCTAACAAATCCATGGGAAAAAGTCTCAGTTCAGTTATGGGACCTCACAAATAAATAATGAATGGATCTCGGTCAATGTGGAGTGCATGGAACTGCTTGCAAAATATTTCCTCTACTGCATCAACGCGCAAACCAATTTTGCATTTAGTT
Source organism: Aegilops speltoides (assembly GCA_021437245.1). Taxonomy (NCBI): domain Eukaryota; kingdom Viridiplantae; phylum Streptophyta; class Magnoliopsida; order Poales; family Poaceae; genus Aegilops; species Aegilops speltoides. The sequence continues at coordinate 410,271,929 of CM038142.1, forward strand.
CTGAAACCAATAGTGGATCAAAACATCATAAGATGTGGACATTAGACCACATTACTAATAGGAAATAATTCTTTAAGATTCAAAGCACTGACCTGAGCTTCTAAAGCCGATTCCTTTCGGATAAGCAACAAAACAATGTGCCTATTTAAACTTTGGTTTTTTTACATCTGTGCCCCTGGTTCATTAGCTCTACTCATTCATCCCCACGCTCTTAACTTTTGCTCACTTTTCCCCACTCCCTTGCCCGAAACCCTCAGAATAGGTCAGAACGGACGTCGCTGTCGGGTCAGTGCTTTGACCGTTAACTCTGACGAGTGGGGCCGCGTTGGGCGGTGTAGCTGTTCGACCGTTGGGCCATCCCTTGCATTAAACGCCTGCGCGCACCGCCACGACAGAAGCCTGCTATGCATGTACCCAACAAGCCTGCCTGCATGCGTCGATGCGCGCCGCAACGATGCGCCGATCGAGCCTGCATGCGCTGATGCGTGCCTCCACAATGCACTGACCGAGCCGCTTTCGTGCACGCCAGCCGCCACCGATGCAGCGACGGTCGCTGCCGCTCGTTCCTCTCTTCTCACACACTTGTCTCCTCGATTTAGAGCATCATTTTTTAAGATCAGTTGCAGCCTTTTCGATCCACTCGCATCTGCACCCGTTTTGCTACGACAAATAAATTGAACAAATATGTTGTGGCTGCATGCACTAGCTAGGTGGCTACATATTTGTGGCTTGTGTAAAAAAAGAAGGGTTTGTTGTGGCTGCATGCACTAGGTGGTTACTAACAAAGCGAGCTCTCTAAGAAGACAATCAACAAACATGTAGATAGGGCCAACAAGCCCATAACACGATCACATAGTTGAAACTACGAAGAACTTCATAATTGAATAGATAGAAAACTTAATAATAGAACTCGATTAAAGGGCCAACAAGCCCATAGCATCTCCAACATAGTTCAATTACAACTTGACATAACATAGACTCAAAAAAATAGATAGAGGGTTTAGAACCCTAGGCGCCGCCTTCTCCACCTCGCTCCTCCTCCGGGCGCCCTTCACTGCTCCTTCGGGGCGTTGTCGATGGGGTACGGAAGAGTGTGCATGCGCGACGCGGTGGGGAAGATGTTGGTGTACTCCGTGAACATGTTGTGGGTCGTGAAAGCGATGAACTCGGAGCCACACCAAAACAGCCGGCCGAGTAGGTAGAAGGCGTCAAATGTATTGGTGAAGTGGGCAAGGAGAGCAACCACCACCCCGTTTTGGATGACCTCCTCGACACGGAACATCCTTGGAGATCCCCGCGGGAGGTGGTGGTAGCCGGACGCGAGGAAGAACTCGGTGAAGTTCCTTGCGGTCCTCCACCTTGATATTGCCCACACACGTAGTGTGCGCTCAACGTACACGCCAGGAGGGTAGATCCTCTCCGACACGGTGGGTGGGAAGTGGTAGGTTGGTCCTGTGTACTACATGGCGGAGGATGTTCTAGAAGAAGGAGAAGTGGTCGAAGAGCAAGAAGGGCAGATAGCAGAGAGGATGGGAGATGGATGAGGGATGGCAGAGGTAGAGGGTGGCTTAAATAGCCGTAGTGCTACGTGTTATTTGATCGTGGCAATAACGGGGTCAAATGTGTTCAAACCCACCGCAGCATCGGGTGTGTACATGCGTGGGAAACGATGGTTTGAAAAAGAAGAAAAAGAAGCTAATTGCACGCATGGGAATCCATGGTCATATATATTATCTCTCCCTAATCTCTCCCTAATAATAAAGCACGGATTGAGTCTCCGGATTCACCGTCGCAATACGCTTCTTCCCGTGAGTTTACGCTTTCACTTGAATTTAAAACATACACGCGAGGTGGTACTAATAAAATTTGGTACGTCATTCTCGTCCGTATGTCATCGCTCATCCGTTCGCTCGTCCAAATTTTCTCTACGTTGTTTGCAGCATTGTAAGTCCACGGGCCAGAAATTTAGTTATGGGCCGCTAAAAAAAGTACTCATCATCTGACCTCCCCTTCCTTACCGAGGCAGCTAACAGAGTTTTCTCCCGCCTGTGATAAAAATTCCAGATTCTGATTATTAGTCCCACCCCGCCTGTTTACATCAAATCCTAGCAGCTTTTTTTTGAGAGAGAGAATCCTAGCAGCTTATATACGTTCAGAGTTGCACGAATCAACAAGCCAACAAAAGCCCAATCAAAAATGCTGAAGCCAGGCTGAGATGGAGCCTGAGACCAAGCAAGGAGACATCATTGGTCAGGCAGGGAGGAGAGACAAAGCGATGAAGAGTAGAAAGAACGTGACAACAATGCATCTTGTAATTACCTTATTTTTATAATCCACCCAAAACTTACAAAAAATTACTTGTGATGGGGAACAGAGAAAAGCTTACCTTTTTATGGTGACGATGGCCAAGTTCAAATAGTGCAAAAGAAAAGGAACGAAATATAATCTCGCAAATCAAATAACTAACATTTTCTAAAAAAAATAACAAAGTAAAAACCTGTTTGCTTTCGAATATTAAAAAAATTGTACATAAAGAATCTCACTTCATTGCGCCACTACTCTTTCATCCAAAAAAATCGTTTGCAAATTTTTTGAAAATTCTAAGAAAAACTTTTGGTTAGTTATTAGACTCTCGATAGTATACAACAATTCCACCGTGTCTGTATGTATATCCTGCTAAAAAAATTACACCATCCCACTTCCACCCGAAGATAATACTAAGCTGATGGAGGCGCCATCAAAGGACATCCTTGTGACTTTCTCAACTTTATACTACATACATGGTATGGATAACAAAAATCCTTTTTCTAATTGCAGACACCGAGTATGTGTGTGTTTTTTAAGATAAGGAGTGTTTCAAATTCTTCTTGCTTTCAAAAATTCATGCTTTTCAATATGTTCACACTTTTTAGAAAATGCTTAAAATTCCCAAAAAATATTCCAACTTTTTAAAAAACCATTTAAAATTGATCACAAAAAATTAAAAATTCTCTTTCATAAAAACATGTGTTCAAATAAATGTTCATCTTCAAAACATGTTTTAATTATAATAAAAATGTTAAAATTTCAAAAAATATATAGTTATTTTAAAATAAATAAATATTTTTGTTTTTGTGAAAAATAAAATATAAAACTGACTACTAGACTATTCCATGCACCACTACTCTTCCATCACATGAAGGATGTTAGGGTGGCTTCTTTACGTCCACACTTCATACTTCGAAAAGCGATAACAGTATAAACTTATTATTGATATTTATCATAACTATATATAAGAAATGGTGCGCACTATCACACGGAGCAGGTTTTATGAATGGCACGTACTATCACCCATGGAGCAGGTTTTATGAATGGCACGTCCTATCACACACGGAGCAGGTTTTAGAATGTCGCGTACTATCACACGTAGTAGGTTTATGAATGACGCGTACTATCACACACGGAGCGGGTTTTACGAATGGCGCCTACTATCACAAGCAGTAGGTTTTATATATATATATCCCTAATAATAAAGCACGGATTGGGTCTCCGGGTTCACCGTCATTCTTTTTTTTTCACTTCTTCCCTACGTGATCTCTTTTGCCGGTTCCTATGAGGTGGTACTATTTTCTCCACGTCTCCTCTTCTCGATCGGATTTTAAAAGAATTGTACGCCCATCTAACTAGCCGCAAAAAACATGGGCCTTCCTTATGGGCTGCGTGCAAGCTTTATTATCTTAGGTCTTAGAGAAAGAAAAAAATCCTGCTACGATGCAGAATCAAGACTGGGATCTGTCTAATTCTTTCGGCCAGGGTAACCAACTGAGATAAACATATTACATGAAGAATAGTCCCACCTCGCGATTTTGAACACAGTCGAACCAGTTAATATACCAGCTGCCGCAGTAATTAACAAACAGCCGTGAAAAAAGGGCAGCTAATTATGTGGCTAAATATATGCGGCTAATTCAAAGGAAGGATGGTGTGTGGGCTCGGAAGAAAATATAGGAAGGATGGTGTGGGCTAGGCAGAATATTTGAATGAAGGATGGGATCCTTAATAATGGTGTGGGCTCGGCTGAATATTTGAATGGATGGGATCCTTAATAAGGTAAGGAAGGATTGTAGTGGGCTTGCCAGAATATTTAAATGGATGGGATCCTTAATAATAAGGTAAAATAAAAAGGGATTATGTGAGGCTAATAATTAAAGGGAAGGATCTGATTGTAGGTTGAATATTTGAAGACGGTTGATTGTATGATCCCGAAAGGAATGATTTGATCATGGGCTGAATATTTGAAGATGGTTGAGGAGGATTGTGTGATCCGGACAAACTAGACCACAAGTGTGTCTCTAGAAATGTATAATTTTTTGTTGTTTCTCCAGTTTCAACGATGGCCATTTGTATCGACGCGAACAACATTTTTTCCTATGGATCTCTATAGGCCCAATAATAAAAGCAAATCACATGCTACCGAGTCAATTAAAGTCTTTCATAAAATGTATTAATATGTCAATCAACCATGTCAACTCATTATTTATGCTTTTTATTAATATTAATGTTATTTAGAGAGATAATGTAGTACGTCTTCTCCTTATTACAATTGGAACCATGTTTTAGGACCTCTAGAGCTTGATACCTACATTTTTGTTTTTTAGAATTGTTTGTGTAAAATGCCAGTATTTCCACTTTTTTTATTTTGTTAATATTGTGTGACAGCGGCACGGATCGCTGATAATTGGTACTCACCAGCCACCCAGCACATGCCAACACCGCATCTACAACCATCATGAAATACGTTTCAAGTCGGGAGAAGATAACCAGTTCTATTTTAACTTAGAATATGACAATGAATCATAGCTCTGTATAGAAAATTCAAGTTCATTTGGAATCCGTATATAACTTCCTATTGTGTGGGTCTAAAATTTTGGTGCGCATTAAATTTCGCATGAATTATCATTGTGTTTTGCTCATCTAATTCTAACTAAATTTAAATACACATCAATTGTGTCTCTCGTAGCACGGATTGTGTCTCCTGGTTTACCGTCACGCCTATTTTTTAAATAGTCCCTACAGTTTTCTAAAATTAACCCGCACTCCATGTTTAAGTCACATAGAAAAACGTTTCGTTTTTTGCAGAACACCCCCCGCCGTTACTAGATCAAGCAATTCCACCGCGCGTTCCTCCTCTTCCGCTTCCTACACGCCTCCCCATCCCCGCCGCCCCCGCACTTCTCCGTCCCGGCGGCGCTCTCCGTCGCCTCCTTCCTCTCCCACCTTCCCGAGGGCCGCCAGCTCCGCACGCTAGCGGCCCAGTTCGAGCTCGCCCCGGCCCACACCGTCGTTGCCAACTCCCTCCTCCACCTCTACGCCTCCTGCGGCCTCCCTGACGCCGCGCTCGCGCTCTTCCGCCGCATCCCCGCCAAGTCCCTCGTCTCCTTAAACACCGTCGTCGACGCGCTCGCCGGCAACGGCGACCACCTCGGCGCGCTCGACCTCTTCCGGGAGATGCAGCGGGGAACGGGCCTCACGCCCGAGGCGTACACCGTGAAGAGCGTCCTCGGCATGTGCGCCGGCGCGGGCGCGCTCTCGCTCGGGGTCTACGCGCATGCGCTGCTGCGCCAGCTCGGGGACCACGGCGATGTGTCCCGCGACGTGGTCATCAACAACTCGCTCGTCGACCTAGACAATTGCGGAGCCGTCGAACTCGCCCGGCAGGTGTTCGACCGGATGCCCGAGCGGGACATCACGTCGTGGAACGTGGCGATTCTCACGCTCGCCAATCACGGATGCGTGCGTGAGTCCTTGTAGCTGTTTAATCAGATGACACGGGTCAAGAATGTTGTGCCCAATGCAATCACCTTCGTTGCGGTTCTTAGCGCGTGCAACCATGGCGGGCTGGTGGAGGAAGGCAGAAGATACTTCAAGATGATGGTCAGCGAGTGCAGGATCAGGCGAGGATCGAGCACTACGGGTGCATGGTGGACATATTGGCAAGAGCTGGCTTCATCGAAGAGGCTCTGGATGTTGTGTCTGGCATGAACTGCGAGCCCGATGCTATCATCTGGAGGAGCCTACTAGACGCATGATGCAAGAAGAATGCTGGGTTAGAGCTTAGCGAGGCCATGGCCAAGCTGGCACTCGACGTTCCGGATGATGCTGTCAGTGGTGTCTACGTCCTGCTCTCGAGGGTCTATGCATCCGCACAGAAGTGGAACGACGGGGGCATGGTCCAGCGGTTGATGAGCGACAAGTGTCTCAAAAAGGAACCAGGGTTCAGCTCCATTGAAATAGATGGCCTGGTTCATCAGTTTGTCGCAGGCGACACGTCACACCCTCAGTCGGAGGAGATATACGCGAAGCTGGATGAGATCGAGCAGAGGCTTGCGTCCTCTGGATACAAGCCAGACTTATCAGAGGCTCGTATGGCTGCTGGCATGGACCATGCCAAGGGCGCCGCCCTCCACTTGCACAGCGAACGGCTTGCCATATCGTTCGGTTTGGTCAAGGCAACAGCCGGTGCACCTATTCGGATCCTGAAGAATCTGAGGGTGTGCAAAGACTGTCATACCATCAGCTAGCTCATATCAGAGCTGTATTGTGTTGAGATCATCGTCCGAGACCGGATTCGGTTTCACCGTTTCAAGGATGGAGCATGTTCCTGGAAAGACTACTGGTGAATGGTGATACTTAAGCCACGATGCATCCAATCCAAAGAGACTGCGCTGCTGCCGTTTTGTTGAGAGAACCTAAAATGCATCTCTGCATGTGTTCAAGAAAAGGCCCGAAGTTAACTGAAAGAGTGTTTGGTGCAAGCTACTAAGAGTTTTTTTCTTTATTGTTTTAAGTTGTCCATATCAAAATTACTTAGCTGATTGGTCGGATAAACATAATATTATAAGATACATGTCCGACTTGCCAGTTTTCACTCTCACTCAAACACAGAAGGTAGATAGTGTTATGACAATTACATTGACCTCATGAGAAATATGAGGCCGGCCAGTCCGTTGATTGTGCACTTAACTGAATTTGACTAATTCTTGAGCCCACTTGTATTGAATTGAAGTTCCCACTTCATGTATCTCATATACTAATCAATATTATTGTATTGTATTGTATTGTATTGTATTGTATTGTATTGAAGTTCCCACTTGAGACATTGATCCTTAACAGTACATGTCGTCATGAATGAACGAACTAATGGTTGGTGAAACTGCTGGAAACTACAAGGGGGTAAGTAATCCCACTAATCAATAGCTGTATGTGTAAACCATTTTTTAACCTACTGAAAGATTGAGAATATACAGGTAGCTTTAGCTGATGAAACAGAGTGGCACTCGTCACTCGTCAGTTGTGTTATAAAATGCCACACCAAATAAAATATTTCTGGTAAGAATTGCTCTGAGCATGAATTGCCTGAACATCAGAACATGTATTAGCTCTGATTTTGGGAAATATTCTCTAAACTGGCATCTGGTTTCTTTTGTAGGACTTGCTGCTTGACAATATTCTTCTAGAGGGGTTCCCATGTGCTATCAAGACGGCAGATTATAGCTCTATAGGAACTTACAGGCATATTTAAATATAAGAACTACATTAATGGTGTGCCTTTTAAAAGTTTATGTTTCTATTCAATATAGTTTGGCAACTTTATCAATCTCACTAAGACGATTTTCCCCTAGATTTCATTATTTCATATCTTGAACTTATAAATATTTTCATCCTTTTTCTCGTGCAAAAAATTAGTGCACTTTTACTCTTCTTAGTTATGGATACTACAGTAAATCTTGATTTAACTTGATGTACCTCGAAGAGAGCAAGAAAATGCACCTTATATCCTTATGATTGATCCTTATGCCGTCCGGAGGAAGCCGGGTGGTGTCAGTGGCAGCGCAGCACCAGGTCGGCGTGCAAACCAGCAGAATACCAGGTCCGCTCGCGATGAACCACGAACAGGATCCCATTTTTATCAAACATTTTTAGTACGTTGTCCCATTTTTATTACATCTCTTACCAGATTTTTCATCGTATGTTTAGCTCCCACTCAGTCAGGTGTCTCGCCAGATTTTACGTCGCAAACTGGGCTAGATCTAAACATGTGTTTGTGCCCTGTTCCTGGGCTTTCTTCTAGAAAAGGCAAGAAAACTCGAGTCCCGCTCCTCCCATCATGGTGAGGCATCCAACTGGGCTATCTATGTATCCAATGAATGTGAATGTTTTTACAATCAAATAGTCCCACCTCGCCCCCTTTTGTCAGATCCCACCACTTAATATATGCTTGCGATTTGCATGGAAATCCACAAGCAACCTCAAAATAAACATAGTAGGGGATGACGCGGGTCTGCTTGTGACCAGAAGGAAAAATCGGGCAGGCATAAGGAAGGAAAGCAATTAAGAAAAAAAATATGGCAAAAGAAATAAAAATCTAGCGTGTGCCTAAGGATAGAAAAGTTGTGCCTAGGCAGGAGGCCTGCCTTACTACGAAAAGGATAAACTCTTATGTCCGAGAAGGAAGAAATTAACAGAAAGAACAAAATCGTTGTGAAAGAAGCCAGACATGCTGTAAGGCGCAACAATACCAATTATTTTTCATGCCTTTTATACTTTTTTGTTATTTAAAATGTTTTTCCTTTTGGAAAATATCATGTAATTTTTTTAAAGTTGTTCATGCATTTCAGTTTCTTTTGTGAAGTTTTAAGAAAAGTTTTCACATATTAAAATAATATTCAAATAAATTGAAAAAATTCACCCTTTTCCAAAAGAAAAAACTCATGTAATTCTTAAAAATGTCACATGCTAATTTTTCATAATTTTAAAAATATCCATTCTGTTTTAATAAGTCCATGTGATTTCAAAAGTGTTTATGTATTATAAAACGAATGTTGATGCATTTTGAAAAATAAATATACAATTTAAAAGTGAGTGAGCATATGAGGGTTAGTGTTTGGACATCCAACGATATCATCACCTTAAGATTGGCCACATTCAGACGCAATGTGATTAGGTGGACACCGTGATCAATGGTTGATCAAGGCGGGAATGAGGATAAGTGATAACACGGATGATATGCTATGATGAAATAGATAACATGGACATGTAGAGGGGTTTAGAGTCGTGCTTATTCTGCTAGAAGCATACTTTTTTTCTCCCGTTGCAACGCACGGGCATGTTTGCTCAAATATTTCATACACGACTACCTTTTCACAGGATTAAATGAAAATGATGAGCTGAAATAGGTCATGATAAACATTGTTAGGGTACGTCCAAATTTCAAAGTCCAAAAAGAAATACTCAGTGTAACCTTATTTCTGACGTTTCAAACAATTGGTTTAATAAATGTTGCATAATGGCACTGGAGCAGGTTATATATATTTTTTCGTCCGATGCAACTCATGGGCATTTGTACTAGTATGAACAAAAAGGGACAATTTTTGAACAAAATTTTGGTCATTTTGCATTTGTATAGAACAAAAAGAACAGAGCCAGCACGTTCACAAAAACAGAGCAAACGATGCAAAAATACAGAGCCAGCACGTTCATAAAAAACAGAGCAAACGATGCAAAAAATGATGCAATTCGACAGCCCAACCAGAGCTTGGTTTCCTTTTGGGCCCAATAACAACGTTTTTTTCGCGGAGTCAGTGGTGGGCGAGCAGCCGAGCACAACCAATAGGATCGCCTCTCGTGGATCGCCCCACGATCGAACAATGTGGAGCCGTCCTTGTGATCCAACAGCGCGGAGCTCGCACGCAGCCAGTCCACCTAATTCCTTCTAGAAGACCAGATCTGAGGGATGTCGCTTGGCGTGAGGGTATGATCAGATGGCTGACGTTGGGAGATAGGGTTAGGCGAAACCACGGGGTTTAGAGGGGTTTTGAGCTGGTCAACGGGGTTTCAAAGGCTTTGACTGAGCATAACTAATTCAAAAAATCGAAAAAATATGAAACCTTCGCCGTTCGTCATTTTATAAGACAAACTAACGAGGAAAAATACTAAACTTGGTCTATGATCATTTTCATGAAAAAAACCGCTGGCAAGATCGAGGTCAAATGAGCACCATTAATTAAAAAAACAAAAAAAATATAAAACCTATGCACAATGTTGTCTTTATCTGACATGTTACCAACCAAAAATCATAAACTTGGACTATGGTCATTTTCATGAGAAAACCTTCACACATATGAGCTATCATGTACATGATTTCATAGAGTTCAAGGAGAGGAGGTAGGGTTATCTTCTGTTTTTGAATTTTTTTAAAAAAAAATCACCAAAGCTTTATTTCAAAGTGAATAAGAAGGATCTGAAGTTAGTTTTCCATTTTCATATTTCAAACGTGTTTTTAATAGTTTTTATATTAAAGCATATGTTTTCAAAAAAAATGTAAAAATATGAAGATTAATTCAAAAAATAGTGAGACTTCGAATCTACACTATGGAAAGTGAATATGTGTTAATAAGAAAACATTTGACTCATTTAGAGTAGGTCCAAAAAAACTTGATTACAAATGGGCTGTTTACCCTAGCCTGGGAGCTCATTTGGAGCAAATTTCTCAAATTCAAATTTATTTGACCTCCTCTAAATCACTTCAAATTTTGCACCCATGATCTACTACACAAACATAGATAGTTTGCCAAGGTTTTACTTGTTTTTGCATTTTCTTGAATTTATACTGTCCAGGTTTGCCAAGGTTTACATGATCTCATTTTGAGCATGCATTTGATTTCCTACACAACATGTGTGATCATTGCAGCACCTAAAATCATAGATCACAACATCTAAACATAACTAACCATAGATTCAAGACAGACAAATATACCACAGGCGAATTTAATGACAGACAAATATAGATAGCAACCAGATTACTAGCATCAACATAGCCAACCATAACCAAATTCATGAAAACTAAATTCAGTTCAACAAATTATAACCATCGAGATTCAATTCAACAAACCAAAAGTAACCCAACAGATAAACTTAAAGATTCAGTTCACAACATCACATCATCGATCACATCACGCCGGAGTCAGGGCCTTCACGAGGGCGGCATGCTGCCCCCGATCATGTAGTCCTCCTCGCGAATCGCTACATCCTCCGCATGAGACAGAAGGTGATCGAAGCGGCCATCCCTTAGCTTTGGCTTGGTGGTGCAGTAGGGGCAGTGCCACTTATTGGTCTTGCGGTTGTAGAAGGAAGCAACTCCCTTGGCCTTGATCTTCACCACCTCCTTGGCTGTGAAGGATGCGACGTTGCCCTTGTACACTTCTTCTCCAGAATCATACTGCACACACGAATGAGTTACATTAATACATTATAGATTCATGGATACACTATGTCAAAGGAACTAAATGAACAATCTAAATTTCAAGTAGGATTACCTCATATTCTTCATCATCACTTTCCTCTGGATCATACGGGTCGTACTGGGCCAGCTTCCTCTTTGTACCCCCCCCCCCCAACCATCCTCCTCCTGAACATACAATTACATCCATCACTAGTAAATACGGAAGCCAATTAAAAATTTAGATATGCACACATGACACATTGATCATAGGGCTAATATACTCCCAATATACTATGATCATTCTTTTGCATTTTCCATTGTCATGCACACAAATTGAACAACAAAGCTAATATAACTACATATTGTGGACAAATTTATATATTAATGAATCAAGGGTTACTTTTGGTTATGACATTAAAATTTATATTGTGATTCATATGGTAGGATTGTGATTCTAAATATAACTAACTTCTTAATAAATGGATTCCATTTGGGCATATGACATTCAAAACCTCAATCTGAGTAGCATTAAAAACCCCATTCTGTGAGCACTAAAAACAAATCTAATAAGCATGCATCTGCTCACAACATCTAGCATTTCTGCAACGAATTTATCCAAATCTAAAAATCCCAATCATTGCAGCACCTAAAATCATAGTTCACAACATCTAGCATTTTTGCAACGAATTTATCCAACAAACCCTAGTCCAAAAACCCCCATCCCCCAACCCATACAAAAAAGGGTAAAAAACCCGGCCCATCCTACTCTAACCACCTGAACTACCATATGAATCACAATCTAACCAATGCAACTAGGGAGCAACTAACTCTACAAGCTAAGCAAGTGCAAATACCTGCTGCTCCACGGCACGCGGTGCATCGAGGGTATCGGGATGGACTGCACCGCTCGACGCCGTCTCCTTCTGTAGCAATGAGGCGGAGCCCGCCACATCCGCAGCGGTTGCGAGTTTCCCCGCACCACCGTGGACGCCGCCGACATCCGCGATCACCGTGCCCTTACCCTACAGCTCCACCACATCTCCGGCCGCTGCGCCAGCGTCGCCATGAGCATCGGCCATCTGACAGATGGAGGCGATGAAGGTGACGAAGAGGATGCGGTGGGGGAGAGCGAGACAGTGCGGTGGAGGCAGTGGAGGAGAGCGAGACGACCCCGGTGGGGGAGAGGAAGATGATGCGGTAGGGAGGGGATTTGGGCGTGAAAGTGCGTTATATCGACTAGAGGGGGGGTGAATAGGCGATTTTTATGAAATTCTTCACTGAGGAATTTGCCGGTGAGGAAATTCCTTAGCGAAGAACTATTTGCAGCGGAATATGTACTCAGAAGTAAACATAACAGGATGCACACATAGTCAGCATGATGAAATGAAAACAAGAACAGAGTATGGGAAGCATAAACACAGGATAACAAGATGAAGACAAACAGACTGAAGAAATTGAACTGAGGAATTTGTGAAAGTCTTCAGTCAAAGTCTTCAAGCACAGATATGAAAAACATGCAACATAGAATGAGGAAATATATGAGTTGAGGAAATAGAACCAGTTAGTTGGTGAAGACAATGATTTGGTAAACCAGTTCCAACTGCTGTCTCAGTTGTACGTCTGGTTGGAGCGGCTGAGTATTTAAACTCGAGGACACAGATCCGGACACCCGATCTCGAGCCGCAACTCAGGACACCCAGTCCTCACTGTATTCTCCTTGAACTAAGACCACGCAGGCCTCGTCCAATCACTCGTGGAAAGTCTTCAGGTGACTTCCAAACCTTCACAGACTTGGTCACTCGGTGATCCACAATTCCTCTTGGATGCTGTAGACCTTGACGCCTAACCGTCTGGAAGAAGCACAGTCTTCAAAGGTAACAAGCGTCGGATCCACGCAGGATCAATTTCTTCAGTGATGCTCAATCACTTGGGATTTTGTGGGTTTGGTTTTGGGATTTTCCTCACTTGATGATTTTCGCTCAAAGTCCTCGGAGGATGGGTTGCTCTCAAATGACAAGTGTCAAGTTCTCTCGGAGCAGCCAACCAACTAGTAGTTGTAGGGGGCGGCTATTTATAGCCCAGGGAGCAGCCCGACATGATAAGACATAAATGCCCTTCAATGATATGACCATTAGGTGGATAAGATATTTTAGTCCGCCGTGTAAGACAAAGAACGGTCGGAAATTTGACTCTCAAAGTCCTCGGGGCTATCATGTTCCTCCTTGTGTAGGCAATTACGACTGGCGAATTCCTAACTCCTCGATCGAGCAAAGTCCTCAATGAATGTAAGAACTGCGTCTCTGTCACTGATGAATTTGACTGAACTGTATGAGATTTCCAATGGCTTCACTCGAAGGGATTGGTAGGTGTAGGATTTTGAGTTGAGCATCACATGGAAATTTTTCCTTAGTATTTCCTCGACCCCCTTTAACAGTACGGTGTTTCCTATGACTCAAGAAAGAGAAAATGAAACTACGAAAACAAAAGTCTTCACGCTTCATATTCCTCGAATGAATATCAAGTCTTCATGGTCACACCAATTTCTTCACTTTCAAAGTCTTCAGAAAGTCTTCAGAATATCAAAGTCTTGATTGAAGAACTTCATTTTAGGGTCGACTTTCTTTGTAAATATCAAACTCCTCATAGACTTATAGACCTGTGTACACTCACAAACGCATCAGTTACTTAACCTATAAGTCTTCAATACACCAAAATCACTAAGGGGCACTAGATGCACTTACAATCTCCCCCTTTTTGGTGATTGATGACAACATAGGTTAAGTTTTCAACGGGAATAAACATATGAAGTGTAAATACTGATATTGAGGAATTTGATTGCAAGATATAGAAGAACTTCCCCTGGATGTGTGCATAATGAGGAATTTGCTTTTGAGGCAATGCACATTTGAAGAATTCAATCATGGATATCTCCCCCTATATCTTGTAATTCATACACGTATTTGATATGTAATATGAAGAATTTGAAATGCATGATGAAATATGGTGCCTGATGAGAATAAGCATGCAGAATAACACATCAAAAGTATCAGAGCACAGTGCAAAGTCAGCACAATGCACCGTTCAAAAGTGTCAGGGCACCATCGGACTTAAGATTACAACTCGATCCAATAAAAAGTTTCGGAAGAACGAGAGTTGTAACTTAATAAAAACGCCCATAATATAAACCCGCTTGAAGACTAACTCAGATTTCTCCCCCTTTGTCATCAAATGACCAAAAGGATCGGCGAGGACTAACGCCCTGAAGATATTCAAGTTGATGGAGGAGCGCCAGCGTTATCGGGTTGTTGGTTGAAGTAGGGCTGCCGCGATGTCGTCCAAATCTTCATATTCATCGGCCACGCGATGAAGAATAAGAGCTAGCCACCGATCGGGAACCTTGACTCGCTTGAATTTCTTGGAGGTGGTGCAGACCGGTCAAAGCTTCACGAAGACCCATAGTCTTCAATTCTTCCGGAATATACATGATTAAGAATAGCCCAGTGCGGTTGAGGGTTTCATGAAGGTAGTCTTGGTTTTCTTCACTGCATTATGCGTTGAGGTCATGTTGTGAAGAATTGCAGCAAATTGGCGCTTCACCCATTTCTGATTGCGTTCAACCTTCTGATGAAGACTGAGGAGTAACTCACGATCAATCATCACCCTGGGTGCAGTTGCTTGAGGCTGTTGCTTGGTTGAGGTATTTGCGGCAGTGTCATGCGTTGCAGAATCGTCATTGGTGGAGTAAGATGCAGCCTTGCGAAATTGACCATCCAATGGACGAGTGCCTTCATCAATTACAGCTGCTGCCTTGCCCTTATCATCAGATGATGAAACTAGTTGCTTGAGGACTTCAATGGGCGGCAAGTAGCTGCCATGATTCAGAGTGTCAGCCTTGTAGTTCAGTGAAGATCTTGCCCTTATGAATCTCATGATCCAAGGCGCATATGGCTTCAGTTCAAAAGGTGACATTGCAACATTGGCCAGAGTCCTCATGAAGAAATCATGGAAGTTGACAGGAACGCCATGAATGATATTGAAGAGCATGGTCTTCATGATACCTACGACATCTTCTTCATTTGAGTCGTGGCCTTTTATGGGACTCATTGTCTTCGTCAAGATTCTATAAACAGTCCGAGGCACATACAACAAATCCTTGACGAGGAATTTGGTTCGAGGGGCTTGACCTGGCTTTAGTGGCTTCATAAGCACTTGCATAAAGTGATCAGACAGTTCACGGTCATTGTAGATGCAACGTGCAGATTCATGGGGAGGATCAAGAGGAAGGACACGAAGCAATTCAGTTGCTGGTGCCTTGTAGTGAGTATTCTCGTCATCAATCCAATACCCATGAGTTGATATCTTGACATCTCCGTGATGTGCGAGGTGGCATAGGCGAAGAATGAGTTCTTCATTCGATCACATATATCGGTCAGAAATTCAGCAGCCTCGCATCGTGAAGAACACGAGTCTTGGCTCAAGCACGGTAGTGATTCCATATCCACATGAGGAATATGCTCATGGTCGAAGATCTTGTCCTTGTCAAATAGCGAGGAATAGAAGTTTGCTTGTGTTGGAGTCGAGCGTCTTTTCCTCATTCGAGCAGAGTCATATGGATTATAAGCGATGAAGAACACGTGCTCGTAAAAGAAGTCTTCAGCCTTGAATTTTTGCTTGCTTGAGAACGGATTCTTTGGCTTGGGCAGAGGAATATCTGTGATTTGCAGCACAACCTCGTGAATCGCGATCTCGTGTTCTTCAGTCGAGAATTTCTGGTTCCTCTCCTTGTGCAGTTTGAGGATCAAAGATGGGTTCTTCAACGCTAGTGGCTGGAATTTCTTCATTGTGAGATGAAGTGGGATGAGTTTCTTGAGCCCATTTGAGCAGTTGTAGCGAGGACGAGGAACTTGTTGAAGCGGAGTGAAGAGAGGAGTATTGGGATCTTGACTTTCCCAAAAGTCATCGTTCATCACTGGTGTAGTGCACCCAATATCCATGTCTTCGTCTTCTTTTTCAATTTCCTCAACACCTGCCTCTTCAGCTGTGAACTGAGGCATGGGTGAGGAAACAACTGGGGTTGAAGGGAAAGCTTCCACTTCAATTTCTTCATCAAGCTGTTCTGAGGTAGCAACAGATTGATTTTCTTCATCAGATCCGCTTGGGATCTTGTAATCTTCTCCATAAGGAACAATCTCCTTGGACGACATGGAGGAAATGGGAATGGCATCAATAGGATTTTCAATCGAGCTGGTCATTGGCTCCATTTTCTTCGCAGCCGAAGAATTTGACGCAGCCGATGCCTTCCTCTTCTTCACTGCAGCTCGTTCTGCAGCCTTTGTCTTCTTCACTTCATATGCAGAAGGAAGAATTGGAGATGGTGTTGGTGCAGGAGGAGCTGAGGATTGTGGTACAGTTTCTTGAGGAATGGCCAGTGCGATTTGCCTGTTTCCTTCAGATTCTTCAGCGCACCACTAGTGGATGCCCAGGAATTTCTTCAGCAGAGTGGAATGGAGTCATCAGCCCTGGAACTTGTGTTCTCATCAGCACGCTGAAAGTCATCAGCAGTGCTGGCATGTTCTTCAGCAGGCTGAGAAGAGTCTTCAGCCTGAGGATTTTCTTGTTGCGATGGGGCTGCAACAGTTGTCATTTTCTTCGTCAGATTGACGAATCTCACCTTGGCTCCTTGCCAATCAGCATTGTAAGCTTCGAAATCCTTGCTGAGGGCTTGGATTTCAGATTGAGCTTTGAGAAGTTCTTCAGGAGTCAAGTTGACTAAGTTCTTCCTCAGAAGCTTCTCCTTTCTGGCTTTTGCTCTCTTCAATTCACGAGCCTTTTCAAATTTCCATTTCTCTTCAGCGATGAAATGGTTAAGCATATGACTTTGACCAGGAGTCAGTGGCAGATCCGGTATAGGAGTGTTTGGATCCTGATGCCATAGGTCAATGAAGTCAAGGATCTTCTTCGGATCCAAAAGCAGAGGCACACTTGTTCTTTTGGCTCTAGCGGCCTTGGTCAGTCTGTCTCTGACGATTTCTTCAAGTTCTTCCTCAGAAGCTTCATCATCATCAGAAGGCACATTGAATGCAACCTGTTTCTTCCTTGGACTTGGCCGAGGACCGCGTCCAGCTGTTGCCTTTGTCTTTAGCAGAGTGGGGCTGTTGAGGACATTGGTGCGGTGAGGAACTTCTTTGAGACACGAAGCAATTGAGAAACCCCGAGTCCTTTGACAAGTAGCTAGATGCACAGTGTTGAGGACTTGGAGGAGCTGCTTGAGGATTTTGCATGAGCGAGTGATCGAGGAATTTGCCGTGAGGGCGGTGAGGAACTGGGCCGTGAGGGCGCCGGTGAAGCACTTGGCTTGCGAGCAGGCTTCTTAGGCATTGATTTCCTCGGCTTGACCGAGGGCTCAAAGAAGCAGCAGCAGAATCCTCATTGAATTTCCTCACTTGCCTCCTTGGCCTGTCTTGCCAATTTGGCTTGGCGCTGGACCATTCTTCAGAAAGTCTTCACCACTCTTGATGCTAGTGGGATCGCGACTTGGCAGTGCGGTGGAGCTCTTGGGCATGGAGGGTTTAAAGCGAATTTCCTCATGTACTTGGGAGTGACATAGCGGTATTCCCTCCATTCTCGTGCCCATCTTCTTTCTATCCTCTATATGCGCACTTTGCGCTGATTTTTGGTCTCCTTGCCAAATTTGGATTCATCAGGTGTGTAGTAGTCTTTGTATATTTCCTCAGGAATCTCAAAGGCAGTCATGACTTCCGGTTTCTTTCCTCCCTTCTGTGGTCTCTTGCCTTCTGCCATTTTCTTCAAGTGAGGAATTTGAACAATAGAGCACTCTGAAGAAGTATGCGGTTTTTCTTCGAGGAACGCTGCAAATGAGTTAAGTTGATGAGAACCTAGTGATTCATTAGCGGACATGAGTACCTGTGAACAGAGTGTAGGTGCGAGGAATTTGGAGAGGTCATATGCGTTCTCAGAAGATTTTCCAAAAGGAACAAGTTTTGAGGAATTTGACTAGTTGAGCCTTGAGGAATTTGACTAAGCGTTTTGTCTCAGGTTCCAGAGTTGTACAGATTGAAAATCCGCACAATTGAGGAATCTTGAAGAAATGAATGCTTAGAGAGATAAATCAAGAGCATATAGTGTATGAGGTGTTCATATGTGAAGATTTGAAGAGCAAAAACAACTTTGAAGATTTTCAGAAAGATTTGAGAATCAACGCGAGTAATAAAAGTGACTTTTAATTACCCGAACTGAAGAACACGACGAACAAGAGTGAACTGTAGTGAAGTTAAATCACGTTAGATCTCCCGCCCTAACTTGGCAGATGGAGACGGCTACGGCGGCGGAGTGAAGATTTCGCGACCGCGCGAGTACGACGAGGATGAGGTTGAGGCGGTGAAGCTTTCCTCACCGGCGGTGATGGAGAAGGGCGGCGCTTAGGGTTTGAGGAGAGCTCGAGCGAGAGACAGCGATCGAGCTGAGTAAATGAAGTGAGGAGGGTAGAGGGGTATTTATAGCCACGGTGAAAAACTGTTCGCCCGAAGATTTTGGGACGAACGTGCCCCTGCCCTTTCTCCTTCCGCGACATGTGTCACCCACGTCTTCGTGAGATGAGGTCGTGTAAGATCGTGGGTGATTAAACTAATACATCGTGGGATGTGGAACGGTTTGAGCGGTAAAACCGGAAACTTGGATAAGATTTGTTTAAAAGTTTCGTTCGCAATTTCTTCAGCTGTCAAGAACCAGTGAAGACTTTGAACGAGTTTCAATCAGAACGCACATGAAGAATTTGTGAATAGATTGGATTGAGTATAGCATAGAGGGGGAAGGGTCCGATCACATTCACCTAGCAGAAATCGCAGCTTGAAGAAATAGCAATAAGTGAATGCTGTAGAGGACATAAACTCATATATATATATATATATATATATATATATATATATATATATATATATATATATATATATATATATATATATAGCCAATGAAGAAAAACAGCGGAAACATTGAAGATTTTGCAAAGTTGAAGAATTTGAAAAAGCGAGGAATTTCAAAATGAGGAAAAACTCAAATTGAAGATTTTCAACTTTTGTGGTGGCGTAGCTCATCGTATAAGAATGATGATTTCGAACACGCGTACAATTGTCGAGGGTTACGAGAATCAAATTCTTCATTAATTTCTTCACACTTAGAGTGTTATTCTTCATGTGTTGCACATCTAAGTCATCAATTATGCATAAGGGTTAGGATGTGTGTCCTTTTCAAAGAACATTCAAGATTCTATGATATTTAGCTCACACGCAACTTGCTAAATCTCTTCTCATCCAAGGGCTTGGTGAAGATATCAGCTAGCTGTTCTTGATCTTCACATGCTCGATGGAGATATCGCCCTTGACACATGATCACGAAGAAAATGATGGCGAATCTGGATGTGCTTAGTCTTGAGTGCTGAAGCGGGTTGTGAGCAATCTTGATGGCACTCTCATTGTCGCAGAGGAGAGGCACATTCTTCATGTTGACGCCATAGTCCTTGAGGGTTTGCTTCATCCAAAGCAGTTGAGCACAGATGAGCCAGCAGCAATGTATTCAGCTTCATCGATGTGAGACGCAATTGCTTTCTTCGAGGACCAATAGACCAAAGATCGTCGAGGAAATGACAAGTGCGGATGTTGACTTGCGGTCCACGATCACCAAGCATAGTCGAGTCAGAATATCCAATGAGATCAAAAGCAGAGCCCTTGGGGTACCATAGTCCTAGTGTTGGTGTGTGAGCTAGATATCGGAATATGCTTCACAGCCTTAAGGTGTGATTCCTTCGGTGCAGCTTGAAATCAGGCACACATGCAAACACTAAGCATTATATCCGCCTAGATGCACATAAGTACAATAAAGAACCAATCATGGGCGGTATACCTTGTGATCAAATCAATACCATTTTCATCGATTGCATAGATGGCCATTTGTGGGCATAGGAATTTTGACGCCTTTGCAATCTTGCATGCGAATTTCCTCATTACATCTTTGAGGTATTTCTCTGAGATATGAATATGCCATTCTTTTCGATTGAATTTGAAGACCTAAGAAGAATTTCAACTCTCCCATCATAGACATTTGATATTCTTCACTCATCATATAGGCAAATTCATCACTATATAGTTGGTTAGTACAGCCAAAGATAATATCATCAACATATATTTGGCACACAAACAGTTCACCATCATATGATTTAGTAAATAGAGTAGGGTCAAGTGAACCGGGTGTGAAGCCATTCTTCACGAAGAATTCCTTCAGTGTGTCATACCACGCCCGAGGGGCTTGCTTGAGGCCATAGAGGGCCTTATTGAGTCTGAAGACTTTGTCAGGATTCTTGGGATCTTCAAAACCTGGGGGTTGAGCAACATATACTTCTTCCTCAAGCTTACCATTGAGGAATGCACTTTTCACATCCATTTGATATAAGATGATATCATGATGGTTAGCATAGGCAAGTAAAATGTGAATAGCCTCAAGTCTAGCAACAGTGCAAAAGTTTCATCGAAATCAATTCCTTGACTGTGTGTAGCCTTGAGCTACTAGTCGTGCCTTATTCCTCACCACAAGGCCATTTTCATCTTGCTTGTTGCGGTAGATCCACTTTGTGCCAATGATATTATGCTTGCGAGGATCTAGGCGATTGACCAATTCCCAGACATTATTCAACTCGAACTGATGTAATTCTTCTTGCATAGCCTGAATCCACTCCGACTCCAGAAATGCTTCATCTACCTTAGTGGGCTCTGAGATAGAGACAAAAGCATAGTGCCCACAAAAGTTAGATAAGTGTGAGGCTTTTGAGCGGGTGAGAGGACCTGGTGCGCTGATGTCATCAATGATCTTTTCCACTTGCACTTCTTTTGCAACGCGTGGATGAGTTGGTTGTCGCTGAGGATTTTGATCAGCATTTTCTTGACACCATTTTCCTCATCATGTTCTTCAGTGCATCAGCTCGAAGTTCTTCATGAACAGGAATGAATTCTTGCAGATTCTTGATGGGAATGACATCCTCGGTCGCCTTGAGCTTGATAGCATCCTCGGTGCTGGTTCATCTAACACGAAGGTAGGTGCTCTCTTTGCGAGCCATTAGTTTCATCGAACCGCACATCTACAGTGTCAACAATCTTGTGAAGAACAATGTTGAAGACTCTGTAGGTGTGCGAGTCCTTTTCGTAACCAAGCATAAAACCTTCATGTGCTTTCGGTGCAAATTTAGAATTGTGGTGAGGATCTCTAATCCAACATTTAGCATCGAAGACTTTGAAATAACTCACATTGGGTTTCTTGTCAGTGAGGAGTTCATAGGCAGTCTTCTTGAAGAATTTGTGAAGATATACTCTGTTGATGATGTGGCAGGCTGTATCAATTGCATCAATCCAAAAACGCTGAGGCGTTTTGTATTCATCAAGCATAGTGCAAGCCATCTCAACAAGAGTTCTGTTCTTGCACTCCACGACGCCATTCTGCTGAGGAGTATAGGGAGCAGATAATTCATGAGTAATACCAAGTTCATCAAGATAGGCATCAAGACCAGAATTCTTGAACTCAGTTCCATTGTCACTTCTGATATGCTTGATCTTCACACCAAAGTTGGTTGAAGCCCTCGAGGAAAATCGTTTGAAGACTTCCTGCACTTCATGTTTGTAAGTAACAATGTGTACCCATGTATATCGAGAATAATCATCAACAATGACAAAACCATATAGAGATGCATCATTAGTATTTGCTGAATAAGATTAGGTCGAAGAGGTCCATGTGAAGCAATTGAATGGACGGGTAGTGGTCATGATAGTCTTTCTTTGGGTGCTTGGCCTTGGTCATTTTTCGGCTTCACATGCTCGCATAAGTGATCCTTGAGGAATTTGACATTCTCAATGCCAATGACATGCTTCTTCTTCGCAAGCGTGTTCAAATTCCTCATGCCTGCATGACCAAGTCGTCGATGCCATAGCCAGCCTTCTGAAGCTTTTGCAAGTAGACACATGGCTGGTTGTGGTCCTGTAGAGAAATCAACAATATCTGGTCTCCTCTCCTAAAGCCTTGAAGACTTTGGAATTGTCACTTCCATAATCACAACACAGCGATATTTGCCAAAGACAACAACCATATCAAGATCACAAAGCATTGAGACTGACATGAGATTGTATCCTAAGGACTCAACAAGCATGACTTTGTCCATGTGCTTATCCTTAGAGATAGCAACCTTACCAAGACCCAATACCTGACTTTTGCCTTTGTCAGCAAATATGATATGCTTCAGAGGTGACGGTGATAAAGGAGCATCCATCAATAGATTCTTGTCACCAATCATGTGATTTGTACATCCACTATCGAGGACCCATTCAAGAGTTTTGGGTTGATCATCCTGCAGATGAATTAGTGTAACTTACAATCTCATATGCTTCATCGATGAAGAATATGATATCAAGTTCATCGATGAATTTCATCAAGCGAGAAATGAGATATAGCGATATGAGGGCGTGTGAAATGAAAGTTCATTTCATCATGATTCGCTGCGTCCTTTCGAGCATTTTGTCGGTCCCAACAAATTCTTGAGACGTTAGAGCACGCCGGAGACTGACCTGCAGAAGGATTAGTTCTTTTCTTCACCACCCACATCGGAGGGTGGCAAAGAGTTCATCATCCTGCGAGCACCATGTGAGAAAGGTGGCAAAGATGCCAAACCTTTTCGCTTAGCATGAGAGAGGTTAGGGTATGCATATGAATAGGCAGAGTAATTCTTTGAGGACTTGTGAACATAATGGTTTGAAGAATAATGCACATATTCATAGCCCTTAGCTTTGCCCTGCGACACAGATTTGTTAGCACAATGATAATCATATGAGGACTTTGATCCAGTTGAGGAATTTGATCCTCGTGAAGAATTTGGTCCATATGAGGATTTGGATCCATATGAAGAATTTGATCTGGGGTTCCTGTTCTTCACAGGTGGTGTCATGAGGACATTCACCTGAAGACTTTCAACACAGCTTTTGGGAACCCAGATTTTCTTCATAGGAGAACCGTTCCTGCAGTTAGTGCCAACATATCTAGCAAATACTTCACCATTCTGATTTTTGAATAGTTTATAGTTGGAGTCAAATGACTCATCAGAAGAATGAGGAGATTCACATGTAAAGCCAGATAAGTTAGATGGATCAGCTGGAGGTCCCTTTGCAGCAACCCATGAGGTTTTGGGATACTGCTCAGGCTTCCAATATGTTCCATCGGCGTTGAGTTTCCTCTCAAAGGCAATACCCTCTTTCCTAGGGTTTCTGTTGAGGATCTGCTTTTTGAGCACATCACAAAGTGTCTGATGCCCTTTGAGGCTTTTGTACATGCCTGTCATGTATAATTCCTTCAGCCCTGCATTGTCAGTGATACTAGCAATGTCCTCAGATGAGGAATTAGTGATAGCAGAGGCAGATGAAGAATTTGTAACAGTTGAAGTATTTGAACATTCAGGTGAAGAATTTGCAGATTCACGTTCAATGCACTTTAAGCATGGAGGAACAAATTCTTCCTGAGAAGTGCTGATTTGTTGAGCTAGTAATGAATCGCGCTCCTTCTGAAGATCTTCATAACATACTCTTAGCTTTTCAAGATCTGCCTTTCTTTGAATAGCTTCAAGAGAAAGCTTCTCATTGTCTTGCTTTTCTTGAAGAAATTCATAAGAAAGTTTCTCATGATCAGACAAGAGGGAGTTATGATGACCTTGAAGGTTATCACACTTAGACTGAAGTCTCTGAAGATTTTCAGTCAGGGCTTTAGTGCAATCCATTTCTTCACCCAACATATCATCACTTTTGTCTAGCATGTTTTGAACCTTTTCAAGAGCCCGTTGTTGTTTCACAGCAATTTTAGCAAGTTTAGAGTAGCTGGGCTTTAGATCCTCATCTGATTCATTTTCACTAGAGTCAGAGGAGTTGTATTTGACTACCTTAGCTCCTTTTGCCATGAAGCAATAGGTGGGAGCGTAGCCATCATTATCTTCAGTATGCTTGTCGGTGGAGTCAGTTTCTTCAGTGTTGAAGATGGACTTGCTGATGAAAGCGAGAGTAACGCCAGACTCGCCACACGGACTCAGATTCTTGAGACTCCTCCTCTTCATCATTTTCCTCAGATTCAGCTTCAGAGTCCATTTCCTTGCCAATGAATGCCCGAGCTTTCTTGGAGCTGCCCTTCTTGTGAGATGAAGACTTTGATGGTTTTGAAGACGAAGATTTCGATGATTTCTTCTTCTTCTTCATATCATCAGAACTATAGTCCTTGTATTTTTTCTTCTTCATTTCCTTTTCCCACTGAGGACAATCTTGAATAGAGTGACCAGGCTTCTTGCATTTGTGGCAAAGCCTTCTCTTGTAGTCACTGGATGAAGAATCATTTCCTCTTGAGGATTTTCCAAAACGACCACGTCTTGTGAACTTCTAGAATTTCTTCACAAGGAGAGCTAGATCCTGGCTCAGTTCTTTAGGATCACCAAGGCTACTACCAGAATCCTCACATTCAGAGTCAGACACAACCTTAGCCTTCAGGGCACGTGGTTTGCCATAGTTTGAGCCATAGAGATCTCTCTTTTCAAAAATTTGGAACTCGTGGGTGTTAAGCCTTTCGAGGATATCAGCAGGATCAAGCGACTTGTAGTCAGCACGTTCTTGTATCATCAGTCCCAGAGTATCAAATGAGGAATCAAGCGATCTCAGCAGTTTCTTCACAACTTCATGATCAGTGATGTCAGTGGCACCGAGGGCTTGAAGCTCATTTGAGATGTCAGTGAGGCGATCAATGGTTTGTTGGACATTTTCGTTGTCGAGTCTTTTGAAGCAGTTGAAGAGATTCCGAAGAACATCAACTCGAGAGTCACACTGAGTTGAGACTCCTTCATTTACTTTGGACAGCCTATCCCAGATAAGCTTAGCAGTTTCCAAAGCACTCACTCTCCCATACTGTCCTCTGCTCAGATGGCCACAGATGATATTCTTCGCTTGAGAGTCGAGTTGTTTGAATCTCTTCACATCGGTAGCGGTCAGTGTTTCAGTGACAGCGGGGACACCATTTTCCACAACATACCAGAGATCATTATCAATTGCCTCAAGATGCATTCGCATCTTGTTCTTCCAGTAAGGGTAGTCCGTTCCATAAAAGGTAGGACACCCAGCCGAGACCTTGATCATACCTGCGGTCGACATAACTAGAACTCCAGGTGGTTAAACCAAAATCACACAGAACAAGGGAGTACCCTGCTCTGATACCAATTGAAAGCGTGTTATATCGACTAGAGGGGGGTGAATAGGCGATTTTTATGAAATTCTTCACTGAGGAATTTGCCGGTGAGGAAATTCCTTAGCGAAGAACTATTTGCAGCGGAATATGTACTCAGAAGTAAACATAACAGGATGCACACATAGTCAGCATGATGAAATGAAAACAAGAACAGAGTACGGGAAGCGTAAACACAGGATAACAAGATGAAGACAAAGCGGTGAAGAAATTGGCGAGGAATTTGTGAAAGTCTTGAGTCAAAGTCTTCAAGCACAGATATGAACAACATGCAACACAGAATGAGGAAATATATGAGTTGAGGAAATAGAACCAGTCAGTTGGTGAAGACAATGATTTGGTAAACCAGTTCCAACTGCTGTCTCAGTTGTACGTCTGGTTGGAGCGGCTGAGTATTTAAACTCGAGGACACACAGTCTCTGAGCCGCAACTCAGGACACCCAGTCCTCACCGTATTCTCCTTGAACTAAGACCACGCAGGCCTCGTCCAATCACTCGTGGTAAGTCTTCAGGTGACTTCCAAACCTTCACAGACTTGGTCACTCGGCGATCCACAATTCCTCTTGGATGCTCTAGACCTTGACGCCTAACCGTCTGGAAGAAGCACAGTCTTCAAAGGTAACAAGCGTCGGATCCACGCAGGATCAATTTCTTCAGTGATGCTCAATCACTTGGGGTTTTGTGGGTTTGGTTTTGGGATTTTCCTCACTTGATGATTTTCGCTCAAAGTCCTCGGAGGATGGGTTGCTCTCAAATGACAAGTGTCAAGTTCTCTCGGAGCAGCCAACCAACTAGTGGTTGTAGGGGGCGGCTATTTATAGCCTAGGGAGCAGCCCGACAAGATAAGACATAAATGCCCTTCAATGATATGACCGTTAGGGATAAGATATTTTAGTCCGCCGGCGCGCAGCACAGCGACGGTCGGAAATTTGACTCTCAAAGTCCTCAGGGCTATCATGTTCCTCACTGTGTAGGCAATTCGCCTTTGGCGAATTCCTAACTCCTCGATCGAGCAAAGTCCTCGGTGAGCAGTAAGAACTGCGTCTCATCATCGATGAATTTGACTGAAGCGTATGAGATTTCAATGGCTTCACTCGAAGGATTGGTAGGTGTAGGATTTTGAGTTGAGCATCACATGGAAATTTTTCCTTAGTATTTCCTCGACCCCTTTAACGATGCGGTGTTTCCTATGACTCAAGAAAGAGAAAATGAAACTACGAAAACAAAAGTCTTCACGCTTCATATTCCTCGAATGAATATCAAGTCTTCATGGTCACACCAATTTCTTCACTTTCAAAGTCTTGTAAAGTCTTGAGAATGTCAAAGTCTTGATTGAAGAACTTCATTTTTAGGGTCGACTTTCACTTGTAAATATCAAACTCCTCATATACTTATAGACCTGTGTACACTCACAAACGCATCAGTTACTTAACCTATAAGTCTTCAATACACCAAAATCACTAAGGGGCACTAGATGCACTTACAGGGCGGAAATGGTAGGGCGATGGAGGTGGTTGCCCCTCTTTATATGATGGGACATTTTGAGCATGTCCATGGACACGTGCTACCCCAGGACCGCGCACGCACGACCGCGGTCTTGCATGGGCCCAGATATACGCGGCCCCACTCATCAGAGTTAATGGTCAAAGGCATTGACCCGATGACAACGTCCCTTATAACATGTTCTGAGGGTTTCGGGCAAGGGAGTGGGGAAAAGTGAGCAAAAGTTAACCGAGTGGGGATGAATGAGTAGAGCTAAGGAACCAGGGGCACAGAAATAAAAAAAAACTTAAACTTTTGCCACAAATAAATAAGTGTAAGAAAAATCATCAAAGGAAGAACAGGGTGCATTTTTTCCAATGCATGAAGGGAACAAAGAAAGTAAATAGCAGACATAAAGGTCACACCATAGATGGGCGTAATAATAATTTAGCATGCCTTATCCAAATTGGCAAGATGCAAAGCGCAGGAAAAATGTGTCGACAAATGCAAAATCAGGAATAGTTAGGGCAATT
Organism: Aegilops speltoides; assembly: GCA_021437245.1. NCBI lineage: Eukaryota > Viridiplantae > Streptophyta > Magnoliopsida > Poales > Poaceae > Aegilops > Aegilops speltoides. The sequence goes on from CM038142.1 coordinate 410,299,520, forward strand.
AACAATACTATTTCTCACTATTATTAGAAAAATTGTTGCACATATATTTATTGTAGAAGTAATGTATTTCGCTACCTCAGTTCATTTCACGAGTCAGTTCATAAGTAAAGAATAGCATATATTCAATTTTGATGCTTCTATATCTATCATAATCCCCTCAACTGCATATCAATCGATGGCTTAAAATTTCAGTTATTTATAATGAACTATTGGGAAGAACACTGGTACAGTGACCCGTTTGATGGAGAAAACTGCAAACTTTTTTATACTAGGGTTTTTATCATTTATGCCATCGGGTGTGTCCCAATACTCAGTTTTGCCATTAGGAATTTCAACTGCTCAAAAACGCCATCGCTTCATTAGACACATGCTCAAAAATGCCACTGGACACCATTATTGCCGTCTCTGAAAGTGCGTTATATCGACTAGAGGGGGGGTGAATAGGCGATTTTTAAGAATTCTTCATTGAGGAATTTGCTGGTGAGGAAATTCCTTAGCGAAGAACTACTTGCGTGAATATGTACTCGAAGTAAATATAAGGATACACACATAGTCGGCATGATGAAATGAAGACTAAAAGCAGAGTACGGAAAGCGTAAACACGGGATAGCAAGATGAAGACAAACAGATCAAGAAATTGAGCGAGGAATTTGTGAAAGTCTTGATCAAAGTCTTCAAGCACGATATGAACAACATTCAACACAAGAATGAGGAAATGAAAGAGTTGAGGAATTAGAACCGATCGGTTGGTGAAGACAATGATTTGGTAAACCAGTTCCAACTGTTGTCTCGGTTATGCGTCTGGTTGGAGCGACTAAGTATTTAAACTCGAGGACACAGATCCGGACACCCGATCTCTCGAGCCGCAACTCGGGACACCAGATCCTCACCGTATTCTCCTTGAACTAAGACCACGCAGGCCTCGTCCAATCACTCGTGGTAAGTCTTGGTGACTTCCAAACCTTCACAGACTTGGTCACTTGGCGATCCACAATTCCTCTTGGATGCTCTAGACCTTGACGCCTAACCGTCTGGAAGAAGCACATCTTCAAAGGTAACAAGCGTCGGATCCACGCAGATCAATTTCTTGATGATGCTCAATCACTTTGGGTTTGTGGGGTTTGGTTTTGGGATTTTCCTCACTTGATGATTTTCGCTCAAAGTCCTCGGAGGATGGGTTGCTCTCAAATGACAAGTGTCAAGTTCTCTCGGAGCAGCCAACCAGCTAGTGGTTGTAGGGGCGGCTATTTACAGCCTAGGAGTAGCCCGACATGATAAGACATAAATGCCCTTCAATGATATGACCGTTAGGTGGATAAGATATTTTGGGACAGCCGTAGCAGAGTACAAGAACGATCTAAAATTTGACTCTCAAATTCCTCGGGGCTATCATGTTCCTCCTTTGTAGGCAATTCAAGACTGGCGAATTCCTAACTCCTCGATCGAACAAAGTCATCGGACTGTAAGAACTGTGTCTCATCCTTTGAAGAATTTGGTGAAGCTGTATGAGATTTCAATGGCTTCACTCAAGGGATTGGTAGGTTTAGGATTTTGAGTTGAGCATCACATGGAAATTTTTCCTTAGTATTTCCTCGACCCCTTTAACGAAGACGGTGTTTCCTATGACTCAAGAAAGAGAAAATGAAACTACGAAAACAAAAGTCTTCACGCTTCATATTCCTCGAATGAATATCAAGTCTTCAAGGTCACACCAATTTCTTCACTTTCAAAGTCTTGAAAGTCTTCGAATATCAAAGTCTTGATCGAAGAACTTCATTTTTTAGGGTCGACTTTCTCTGTAAATATCAAACTCCTCATAGACTTATGGACCTGTGTACACTCACAAAAGCATCAGTTACTTAACCTATAAGTCTTCAATACACCAAAATCACTAAGGGGCACTAGATGCACTTACAATCTCCCCCTTTTTGGTGATTGATGACAACATAGGTTAAGTTTTCAATGGGGATAAACATATGAAGTGTAAATACTGATATTGAGGAATTTGATTTCAAGATATAGAAGAACTCCCCCTGAATATGTGCATAGTGAGGAATTTGCTTTTGAGGCAATGCACATTTGAAGAATTGAATCATGGAGATCTCCCCCTATATCTTGTAATTCATACACGCATTTGATATATAATATGAAGAATTTGAAATGCATGATGAAATATGGTGCCTGATGAGATTCAGCATGCGTGCAATAATATTAACAAGGAATAAGCATGCAGAATAGCACATCAAAAGTTTCAGAGCTCAGTGCATCAAAAGCATCAGAGCACGACCAAAAGTATCAAGGCACCATCGGATTTAAGATTACAACTCGATCCAATAAAAGTTTCGGAAGAACGAGAGTTGTAACTTAATAAAACGCATATAATATAAACCCGCTTGAAGACTAACTCAGATTTCTCCCCTTTGTCATCAAATGACCAAAAGGATCGGCGAGGACTAACATACTCAAGATTTTCAAGTCGATGGAGGAGCACCGGCGTTGTCGGGGTTGGTTGTTGAAGTAGGGCTGCCGCAGATGTCGCCCAAATCTTCATGTTCATCAGTTTCACACGATGAAGAATAAGAAGCCAGCCACGGATCGGGAACTTTGACTCTCTTGAATTTCTTTTGAGGTGGTGCAGACCAGTCAAAAGCTTCACAGAGACCCATAGTCTTCAATTCTTCCGCAGAATATACATGATTGAGAACAGCCAGTGCGGTTGAGGGTTTCATGAAGATAGTCTGATTTTCTTCACCGCATTATGTGTTGAGGTCATGTTGTGAAGAATTGCAGCAAATTGACGGTTCACCCATTTCGATTGCGTTCAACCTTCCGATGGAGGCGAGGAGTAACTCACGGTCATCATCACCACGGTCTTTGTTGCTTGAGGCTTTTGCTTGGTTGAGGTATTTTGCGGCGAGTCATGTGTTGCAGAATCGTCATTGGTGGAGTAAGATGTGGCGAGACGGAATTGACCATCCAATGGACGAGTGCCTTCATCAATCACAGCAGCTGCCTTGCCCTTATCATCAAATGATGAAACTGGTCGCTTGAGGACTTCAATGGGCGGCAAGTAGCTACCATGGTTCAGAGTGTCAGCCTTGTAATTCAGTGAAGATCTTGCCCTTATGAATCTCATAATCCAAGGCGCATAGGGCTTCAGCTCAAAAGGTGACATTGCAACATTAGCCAGAGTCCTCATGAAGAAATCATGGAAGTTGACGGGAACGCCATGAATGATGTTGAAAATCATGTTCTTCATGATGCCAACGACATCTTCATCATTTGAGTCGTGGCCTTTGATGGGACTCATTGTCTTCGTCAGAATTCGATAGACAGTCCGAGGCACATACAACAATTCCTTGACGAGGAATTTGGTTCGAGGGGCCTGCCCTGGCTTCAAAGGCTTCATGAGCACTTGCATATAATGATCAGTCAGCTCGCGGTCATTGTAGATGCAACGTGCACTTTCATGGGGAGGATCAAGAGGAAGGACACGAAGCAATTCAGTTGCTGGTGCCTAGTAGTGAGTGTTTTCCGTCATCCAGTCCAGCACCCATGAATTGACATCTTCAGCATCGCCTGTGATATGCAAAGTGGCATAGAACTGAAGAATGAGTTCTTCATTCCAGTCACAGATATCAGTGCAGAAATTCAGCAGCCCTGCATCGTGAATAACTCTGAGGACTGACTCGAAGCATGGTAGTGATTCCATATCCACATGAGGAATATGCTCATGATCGAAGATCTTGTCCTTGTCAAATAGCACTGAGGAATAAAAGTTTGCTTGAGTAGGAGTCCAGAAGCGTCTTTTCCTCATGTGAGCAGAGTCATATGGATTGTAAGCAGTGAAGAACACATGCTCAGAAAAGAAGTCTTCAGCCTTGAATTTTTGCTTGCTTGAGAAGGGATTCTTCGGTTTGGGCAGGGGAATTTCAGTGATTTGCAGCACAACCTCAGGAATCGCAATCTCAGGTGCTTCAGGCTGAGGAATTTCCGGTTCCTCTTCTTGTGCAGTTTGGGGATCAGCAGCAGGTTCTTCAGCACTAGCGGCTGGAATTTCTTCATGAACAGAAGATGTGGGATGAGTTTCTTCAGAGCCCAATTGAACAGTTGTAGCCGGGGACTGAGGTATTTGTTGAATTGGAGTGAAGAGAGGAGTATTGGGATGCTGACTTTCCCAAAAGTCATCGTTCATCACTGGTGTAGTGCATCCAATATCCACGTCTTCATATTATTTTTCAATTTCCTCAACACCAGCCTCTTCAGCTGTGAACTGAGGCACGGGTGAGGAAACGACTAGCGGTGAAGGGAATGCTTCCACTTCAATTTCTTCATCAAACTGTTCTGAGGTAGCAACAGATTGATTATCTTCATCAGATCCGCTTGGGTTCTTGTAGTCTTCTCCATAAGGAACAATTTCCTTAGACGACATGGAGGAAATGGGAACGGCATCAATGGGATTTTCAATCGAGATGGTCATTGGCTTCATTTTCTTCGCAGCCAAAGAATTTGACGCAGCTGATGCCTTCCTCCTCTTCACTGCAGCTCGTTCTGCAGCCTTTGTTTTCTTCACTTCATAAGCAGAAGGAAGAACTGGAGTTGGGGTTGGCGCAGGAGGAGCCGAGGGCGTGGTTCGAGTTTCTTCAGTGCAACCGTGCGATTGCCCTTATCTCTTGATTTCTTCAGCGCACCGCTAGTGGATGCCCCAGGAATTTCTTGGTGGCTGGAATAGAGTCATCAGCCCTGGAACTTGTATTCTCATCAGCAGGCTGAGAGTCATCAGCAGTGCTTGCATATTCTTCAGCAGGCTGAGCAGAGTCTTCAGCCTGAGGATTTTCTTGTTGCGATGGGGCTGCAACAGTTGTCATTTTCTTTGTCAAATTGACGAATCTCACCTTGGCTCCTTGCCAATCAGCATTGTAAGCATCGAAATCCTTGCTGAGTGCTTGGATTCCAGATTGAGCTTTGAGAAGTTCTTCAGGAGTCAGGTTGACGATGTTCTTCCTCAGAAGCTTCTCCTTTCTGGCTTGTGTTCTCTTTATCTCACGAGCCTTTTCAATTTTCCATTTCTCTTCAGCGATGAAATGGTTCAGCATATGACTTTGACCAGGAGTCAGTGGCAGGTCAGGTATGGGAGTGTTTGGATCTTGATGCCACAGGTCGATGAAGTCAAGGATCTTCTTCGGATCCAAAAGCATAGGCACAGTTGTTCCTTTGGCTCTAGCGGCCTTTGTCAGTCTGTCTCTGATGATTTCTGCAAGTTCTTCATCAGAAGCTTCATCATCAGAGGGCACGTTGAAGGCAACCTGTTTCTTTCGAGGACTTGGCCGAGGACCGCGTCTAGCAGTTGCTTTTGTCTTCAGCAGAGTGGGGCCTGATGAGGACATTGGTGCAGCTGAGGAACTTGCTGAGACACCAGAAGCAATCGAGAATCCCTGAGTCCTTTGACATGTAGCCAGATGCACAGGAGTTGAGGACTTGGAGGGAGCTGCTGAGGATTTTGAGGTAGCAGCAGCAGTCTGAGGAATTTGCCGTGAGGGCGCGGCTGGCGAAGCACTTGGCTTGCGAGCAGGCTTCTTCGGCATTGATTTCCTCGGCTTGGCCGAGGTCTCAACGGCAGCAGCAGCAGAATCCTCATTGAATTTCCTCACTGCCTCCTTGGCCTATCTTGCCAATTTGGCTTGGCGCCTGGACCATTCTTCAGGAAAGTCTTCACCACGCTTGATGCTGGTGGGATCAGCGACTTGGCCAGGTGCCAAAGGAGCTCTTGGGCATGGAGGGTTCAAGGCGAATTTCTTCATGTACTTGGGAGTAACATAGCGATATTCCCTCCATTCTCGTGCCCATCTTCGTTCTATCCTCTGGATGCGCACTTTGCGCTGATTTTTGGTCTCCTTGCCAAACTTGGCTTCATCAGGTGTGCAGTAATCTTTGTAAATTTCATCAGGAATCTCAAAGGCAGTCATGACCTCCGGTTTCTTTCCTCCCTTCTGCGGTCTCTTGCCTTCTGCCATTTTCTTCAGATGAGGAATTTGAACAATAGAACACTCTAAAGAAGTATGCAGTTTTTCTTCGAGGTACGCTGCAAATGAGTTAAGTTGATGAGAACCTAGTGATTCAAAGGCGGACATGAGTACTGTGAGCAGAGTGTAGGTGCGAGGAATTTGGAGAGGTCATATCGTTCTCGGAAGATTTTTCACAAGGAACAAGTTTTGAGGAATTTGACCAGTTGAGCCTTGAGGAATTTCACTAAGCGTTTGTCTTAGGTTCGAGTTGTCTGATTGAAAATCCGCACAATTGAGGAATCTTGAAGAAATGAATGCTTAGAGAGATAAATCAAGAGCATATAGTGTGTGAGGTGTTCATATGTGAAGATTTGAAGAGCAAAAACACCTTTGAAGATTTTCAGAAAGATTTGAGAATCAAAGTGAGTAAATAAAAATGACTTTTAATTACCCGAACTGAAGAACACGACGAACAGAGATGAACTGTAGTGAAGTTCGTCACGTTAGATCTCCCACGCCCTAACTTGGCAGAGGGAGACGGCTACGGCGGCGGCGGAGTGAAGATATCCGCGGTCGGCGCGAGTACGATGGCGACGAGGTCGAGGCAGTGAAGCTCTTCCTCACCGACGGCGATGGAGTAGCGGCGGCGCTAGCGTTTGAGGAGAGCTCGAGTGAGAGACAGCAACCGAGCAGAGTAAATGAAGTAAGGAAGGAGAGGGGTATTTATAGCCACGGTGAAAAACTGTTCGCCCAAAGATTTTGGGACGAACATGCCCTCGCCCTTTCTCCTTCACGCGACATGTGTCACCCACGCATCGTGCGAGATGAGATCGTAAGATCGTGGGTGAATAAACTAATCTATCGTGGGAAGCGGAACGGTTTGAGCGGTAAAACCGAAAATCTGGATAAGATTTGTTTAAAATTTCGATTCGCAATTTCTTCACTGTCAAGGACACAAATGAAGACTTTGAACGAGTTTCAATCGAACGCACATGAAGAATTTGTGAATAGATTGGGTTGAGTATAGCATAGAGGGGAAGGGTCCGATCACATTCACTTAGCGTAAATCGCAACTTGAAGAAATAGCAATAAGTGAATCTTTGTAGAGAGGAAAATATATATATATATATATATATATATATATATATAGCCAATGAAGAAAAACAACAGAAACATTGAAGATCTTGCAAAGTTGAAGAATTTGAAAAACCGAGGAATTTCAAAAATGAGGAAAAACTCAAATTGAAGATTTTCAACTTTTGTGGTGGCGTAACCCATCAGATAAGAATGATGATTTCAGACACGCGTACAATTGTCGAGGGTTTCGAGAATCAAATTCTTCATTAATTTCTTCACACTTAGAATGTTATTCTTCATTGATTGAAGAAAACGTTTCTTCATGTGTTGCACATCTAAGTCATCAATTCTGCATAAGGGTTAGGATGTGTGTCCTTTTCAAAGAACATTCGAAGATTCTAAGATATTTAGCTGACACCGCAACTTGCTAAATTTCTTCTCATCCAAGGGCTTAGTGAAGATATCAGCTAGCTGTTCTTGATCTTCACATGCTCGATGGAGATGTCGCCTTCAACACATGATCATGAAGAAAATGATGGCGAATCTGGATGTGCTTAGTCTTCGAGTGCTGAAGCGGGTTGTGAGCAATCTTGATGGCACTCTCATTGTCGCAGAGGAGAGGCACATTCTTCACGTTGACGCCATAGTCCTTGAGGGTTTGCTTCATCCAAAGCAGTTGAGCACAACATGAGCCAGCAGCAATGTATTCAGCTTCAGTAGTGAGCGGTGATACGCATTCTGTTTCTTCGAGGACCAACGGACCAAAGATCGTCGAGGAAATGACAAGTGCCGATGTTGACTTGCGGTCACACGATCACCAAGATAGTCGAGTCGAGAATATCCAATGAGATCAAAAGCAGAGCCCTTGGGGTACCATAATCCTAGTGTTGGTGTGTGAGCTAGATATCGAAGAATATGATTCACAGCCTTATGGTGTGATTCCTTGGTGCAGCTTGAAATCGGGCACACATGCAAACACTAAGCATTATATCCGCCTAGATGCACATAAGTACAATAAAGAACCAATCATGGAGCGGTATACCTTGTGATCAAGTCAATACCATTTTCATCGATTGCATAGATGGCCATTTGTGGGCATAGGAATTTTGACGCCTTTGCAATCTTGCATGCGAATTTCCTCAAGACATCTTTGAGGTATTTCTCCGAGATATGAATATGCCATTCTTGCTCACCGATTTAATTTGAAGACCTAAGAAGAATTTCAACTCTCCCATCATAGACATTTGATATTCTTCACTCATCATATAGGCAAATTCATCACTATAACGTTGGTCAGTACAGCCAAAGATAATATCATCAACACATATTTGGCACACAAACAGTTCACCATCATAAGATTTAGTAAAGAGAGTAGGGTCGAGTGAACCGGTGTGAAGCCATTCTTCATGAAGAATTCCTTCAATGTATCATACCACGCCCGAGGGGCTTGCTTGAGGCCATAGAGGGCCTTATTGAGTCTGAAGACTTTGTCAGGATTCTTTGGATCTTCAAAACCTGGGGGTTGAGCAACATATACTTCTTCCTCAAGCTTACCATTGAGGAATGCACTTTTCACATCCATTTGATATAAGATGATATCATGATGGTTAGCATAGGCAAGTAATATGCGAATAGCCTCAAGTCTAGCAACAGGTGCAAAAGTTTCATCGAAATCAATTCCTTCAACTCGTGTGTAGCCTTGAGCTACTAGTCGTGCCTTATTCCTCACCACAAGGCCATTTTCATCTTGCTTGTTGCGGTAGATCCACTTTGTGCCAATGATATTATGCTTGCGAGGATCAGGCGATTGACCAATTCGAGACATTGTTCAGCTCGAATTGATGTAATTCTTCTTGCATAGCCTGAATCCACTCCGCTCGAGAAATGCTTCATCTACCTTAGTGGGCTCTGAGATAGAGACAAAAGCATAGTGCCCACAAAAGTTAGATAAGTGTGAGGCTTTTGAGCGTGTGAGAGGACTGGTGCGCTAATGTCATCGATGATCTTCTCCACTTGCACTTCTTTTGCAGCGCGTGGATGAGTGGGTTGTCGTTGAGGATTTTGATCAGCATTTTCTTGACATCATTTTCCTCATCATGTTCTTGGTGCATCACTCGACGTTCTTCATGAACAGGAATGAATTCTTCAACAGATTCTTGAAGAGGAATGACATCCTCGGTTGCCTTGAGCTTGATAGCATCCTCGGTGCTGGTTCATCTAACATGAAGGTAGGTGCTCTCTTTGCGAGCCATTAGTTTCATCGAACCGCACATCTACAAGGTCAACAATCTTGTGAAGAACAATGTTGAAGACTCAGAGGTGTGCGAGTCCTTCCGTAACCAAGCATAAAACCTTCATGTGCTTTCGGTGCAAATTTAGAGTTGTGGTGAGGATCTCTAATCCAACATTTAGCATCAAGACTTTGAAATAACTCACATTGGGTTTCTTGTCGGTGAGGAGTTCATAGGCGTCTTCTTGAAGAATTTGTGAAGATATACTCTGTTGATGATGTGGCAGCGGTATCAATTGCATCAATCCAAAACGCCGAGGCGTTTTGTATTCATCAAGCATAGTGCAAGCCATCTCAACAAGAGTTCGTTCTTGCGCCCACGACGCCATTCTCGCTAAGGAGTATAAGGAGCAGATAACTCATGAGTAATACCAAGTTCATCAAGATAGGCATCAAGACCGAATTCTTGAACTCGGTTCCATTGTCACTTCGATATGCTTGATCTTCACACCAAAGTTGGTTGAAGCCCTCGAGGAAAATCGTTTGAAGACTTCGCACTTCATGTTTGTAAGTAACAATGTGTACCCATGTATATCGAGAATAATCATCAACAATGACAAAACCATATAAAGATGCATCATTAGTGACGCTGAATAATGATTAGGTCGAAGAGGTCCATGTGAAGCAATTGAATGGACGGTAGTGGTCATGATAGTCTTTGCTTTGGATGCTTGGCCTTGGTCATTTTTCGGGTTCACATGCTCCGCATAAGTGATCCTTGAGGAATTTGACATTCTCAATGCCAATGACATGCTTCTTCTTCGCAAGCGTGTTCAAATTCCTCATGCTGCATGACCAAGTCGTCGATGCCATAGCCAGCCTTTCGAGGCTTTTGCAAGTAGATACACGGCTGGTTGTGGTCTGAGAGAAATCAACAATATACAGATCTCCTCTCCTAAAGCCTTCAAGACTTTGGAATTGTCGACTTCCATAATCACAACACAGCGATATTTGCCAAGACAACAACCATATCAAGATCACAAAGCATTGAGATCGACATGAGATTGTATCCTAAGGACTCAACAAGCATGACTTTGTCCATGTGCTTATCCTTAGAGATAGCAACCTTACCAAGACCCAATACGACTTTTGCCTTTGTCAAAAAGATGATATGCTTCAGAGGTGACGGTGATAAGGAGCATCCATCAATAGATTCTTGTCACCAATCATGTGATTTGTACATCCACTATCGAGGACCCATTCGGTGGTTTTGGGTTGATCATCCTGCAGATGAATTAGTGTAGCTTACAATCTCATATGCTTCATCATGAAGAATATGATATCAAGTTCATCGATGAATTTCATCAAGCAAAGAAAGCAGATATAGCAAGATGAGGACGTGTGAAATGAAAGTTCATTTCATCATGATTCGCTGCGTCCTTTCGAGCATTTTGTCGGGTCCCAAGAAATTTTTCAGACGTTAGAGCACGCCCGAGACCTGACCTGCAGAAGAGATTAGTTCTTTTCTTCACCACCCACATCTGGAGGGGTGGCAAAGAGTTCATCATCCTGCGAGCACCATGTGAGAAAGGTGGCAAAGAAGCCAAACCATTTCGCTTAGCATGGGAGGGGTTAGGGTAAGCATATGAATAAGCAGAGTAATTCTTTGAGGACTTATGAACATAATGGTTTGAAGAATAATGCACATATTCATAGCCCTTAGCTCTACCCTGCGAGACAGAGTTGTTAGCACGATGATAATCATATGAGGACTTCGATCCAGATGAGAAATTTGATCCATATGAAGAATTTGATCTGGGGTTCCTGTTCTTCATAGGTGGTGTCATGAGGGCATTCACCTGAAGACTTTCAACACAGCTTTTGGGAACCCAGATTTTCTTCATAGGGGAACCGCTCTCAGATTAGTGCCAACATATCTAGCAAATACTTCACCATTTCGATTTTTGAACAGTTTATAGTTGAGTCAAATGACTCATCGAAGAATGAGGAGATTCACATGTAAAACCAGATAAGTTAGATGGATCAAGCTGGAGGTCCCTTTGCACAACCCATGAGGTTTTGGGATCTTGCTCGGGCTTCCAATATGTTCCATCGACATTGAGTTTCCTCTCAAAGGCAATACCCTCTTTCCTAGGGTTTCTATTGAGGATCTGCTTTTGAGCACATCACAAGTGTGTCGATGCCCTTTGAGGCTTTTGTACATGCCTGTCATGTACAATTCCTTCAACCCTGCATTGTCAAGTGATAATAGCAATGTCCTCGATGAGGAATTAGTGATAGCAGAGGCAGATGAAGAATTTGTAACACTTGAAGCATTTGAACATTCAGGTGAAGAATTTGCAGATTCACGTTCAATGCACTTTAAGCATGGAGGAACAAATTCTTCCTGAGAAGCGCTGATTTGTTGAGCTGGTAATGAATCGCGCTCCTTCTGAAGATCTTCATAACACACTCTTAGCTTTTCAAGATCTTCCTTTCTTTGAAGAGCTTCAAGAGAAAGCTTCTCATGATCTTGCTTTTCTTGAAGAAATTCATAAGAAAGTTTCTCATGATCAGACAAGAGAGAGTTATGATGACCTTGAAGGTTATCATACCTAGACTGAAGTCTCTCAAGATTTCAGTCAAGGCTTTCGTGCGATCCATTTCTTCACCCAACATATCATCACTTTTATCTAGCATGTTTTGAACTTTTTCAAGAGCCCGTTGTTGTTTCACAGCAATTTTAGCAAGTTTAGAGTAGCTAGGCTTGAGATCCTCATCAGATTCATTTTCACTAGAATCAGAGGAGTTGTATTTGAGTACCTTAGCTCCTTTTTCCATGAAGCAATAGGTGGGAGCGTAGCCTTCATTATCTTCATCCGGCTTGTCGGTGGAGTCGATTTCTTGATGTTGAAGATGGACTTGTTGACGAAAGCGAGAGTAACGCCGGACTTCGCCACACGGACTCAAATTCTTGAGACTCCTCCTCTTCATCATTTTCCTCAGATTCAGCTTCGAGTCCATTTCCTTGCCAATGAATGCCCGAGCTTTCTTGGAGCTGCCCTTCTTGTGAGATGAAGACTTTGAGGATTTGATGACTAAGATTTTGACGATTTCTTCTTCTTCTTCTTCATATCATCGTAAGCTGTAATCCTTGTATTTCTTCTTCTTCATTTCCTTTTCCCATCGAGGACAATCTTGAATATAGTGACCAGGCTTCTTGCATTTGTGGCAAAGTCTTCTCTTGTAGTCACCGGATGAGGAATCATTTCCTCTTGAGGGTTTTCCAAAGCGACCACGCCTTGTGAACTTGGAATTTCTTCACAAGCGAGCTAGATCTGGCTCGATTCTTCAGATCACCAAGGCTACTACCGAATCCTCACATTGAGTCGACATAACCTTAGCCTTGAGGCACGTGGTTTGCCATAGTTTGAGCCATAGAGATCTCTCTTTTCAGCAAGATTTGGAACTCGTGAGTGTTTAGCCTTTCGAGGATATCGGCAGGATCAAGCGACTTGTAGTCAAGACGTTCTTGTATCATCACCCCAGAGTATCAAATGAGGAATCAAGTGATCTCAGCAGTTTCTTCACAACTTCATGATCAGTGATGTCAGTGGCACCGAGGGCTTGAAGCTCATTTGAGATGTCAGTGAGGCGATCAAAGGTTTGTTGGACATTCTCATTGTCGAGTCTTTTGAAGCGGTTGAAGAGATTACGAAGAACATCGACTCGTGAGTCACGCTGAGTTGAAACTCCTTCATTTACTTTGCACAGCCTATCCCAGATAAGCTTAGCAGTTTCCAAAGCACTCACTCTTCCATACTGTCCTTTGCTCAGATGGCCACAGATGATATTCTTCGCTTGAGAATCGAGTTGTTTGAATCTCTTCACATCGGTAGCGGTCAGTGTTTCAGTGACAGAGGGGACACCATTTTCCACAACATACCAGAGATCATTGTCAATTGCCTCAAGATGCATTCGCATCTTGTTCTTCCAGTAGGGGTAGTCCGGTCCATCAAAGGTAGGACACCCATCCGAGACCTTGATCATACTGCGGTCGACATTACTAAAACTCCGGCGGTTAAACCAAAATCACACGTAACAAGGAGTACCTTGCTCGATACCAATTGAAAGTCGTTATATCGACTAGAGGGGAGGTGAATAGGCGATTTTTAAGAATTCTTCACTGAGGAATTTGCTGGTGAGGAAATTCCTTAGCAAGAACTACTTGCAGCGGAATATGTACTCAGAAGTAAACATAACAGATACACACATAGTCGGCATGATGAAATGAAGACTAAAAAAGCAGTACGGAAAGCGTAAACACAGGATAGCAAGATGAAGACAAATAGATCAAGAAATTGAAGCGAGGAATTTGTGAAAGTCTTGACCAAAGTCTTCAAGCACAGATATGAACAACATTCAACACAATAATGAGGAAATGAAAGAGTTGAGGAATTAGAACCCGGTCGGTTGGTGAAGACAATGATTTGGTAAACCAGCCCAACTGCTTTGTCTCGGTTATACGTCTGGTTGGAGCGGCCGAGTATTTAAACTCGAGGACACACAGTCCGGACACCCGATCTCGAGCCGCAACTCAGACACCCATCCTCACCGTATTCTCCTTGAACTAAGACCACACAGCCTCGTCCAATCACTCGTGGTAAGTCTTGGTGACTTCCAAACCTTCACAGACTTGGTCACTCGGCGATCCACAATTCCTCTTGGATGCTCTAGACCTTGACGCCTAACCGTCGGAAGAAGCACAGTCTTCAAAGGTAACAAGCGTCGGATCCACGCAGATCAATTTCTTGATGATGCTCAATCACTTTGGGTTTGTGGGGGTTTGGTTTTGGGATTTTCCTCACTTGATGATTTTCGCTCAAAGTCCTCGGAGGATGGGTTGCTCTCAAATGACAAGTGTCAAGTTCTCTCGGAGCAGCCAACCAGCTAGTGGTTGTAGGGGCGGCTATTTATAGCCTAGGAGCAGCCCGACATGATAAGACATAAATGCCCTTCAATGATATGACCGTTAGGTGGATAAGATATTTTGGGACAGCGCAGAAGACAAAGAACGGTCGGAAATTTGACTCTCAAATTCCTCGGGGCTATCATGTTCCTCCTTGTGTAGGCAATTCAAGACTGGCGAATTCCTAACTCCTCGATCGAACAAAGTCATCGATGACTGTAAGAACTGCGTCTCACATCTTTGAAGAATTTGACTGAATCAGTATGAGATTTCAATGGCTTCACTTGAAGGGATTGGTAGGTTTAGGATTTTGAGTTGAGCATCACATGGAAATTTTTCCTTAGTATTTCCTCGACCCCTTTAACGAAGACTGGGGTTTCCTATGACTCAAGAAAGAGAAAATGAAACTACGAAAATAAAAGTCTTCACGCTTCATATTCCTCGAATGAATATCAAGTCTTCAAGGTCACACCAATTTCTTCACTTTCAAAGTCTTGTAAAGTCTTGAGAATATCAAAGTCTTGATCGAAGAACTTCATTTTAGGGTCGACTTTCTCTGTAAATATCAAACTCCTCATAGACTTATGGACCTGTGTACACTCACAAACGCATCAGTTACTTAACCTATAAGTCTTCAATACACCAAAATCACTAAGGGGCACTAGATGCACTTACAGTCTCAAATCTCATTTGTAATGTTATAATGACATAAATACCTATGAACCAGCATGCCAGCTCTCCCTCTATCTCACTACAATAAAGTGTGAGGCCCACTTGACCCCAACAACGTTCTTATTTTCCTGTAAAATTATTCGTTTGGTTACTCCTGACAAGTGGGGCCACACTTATCATTGTGAGATAGAGAAAACTGACATGTGGGTCTAGGCTTATTTTTTTCATATAACATGGTCAACGGGGTTGACGTGAAAATAACAATGTCTACTAGCATTTTGAGTAAACATCTATCAGAATGATGACATTCTTGAGATATCTAATGGCATTTTTGAGCAAGCATCTCATGGATCGATGGCATTTTTGAGTAGTTGTAACTTCTAATGGCAAAACTGAGTAGTGGGACACAACTAGTGGCAAAAATGATAAAAACCCTTTATACTAATAGGACAATTAACAATAATATATTGAACTATTAACAAAGCATGGAAGCACATATATGTACTGTACCAAAGTAATGTATTTTCGTCACCTCGGTTCATTGCATGAGCGTTAGAAAGCAAAGAAAAATAGCATATATTAAATTTTGATGGTTCTATATATTGGGAAAAGGAGTATTATATAATGATGACTTATTGGGAGAACACTTGTACAGTATCCTGTTTGACAGAACAAACTGCAAACCTTTATAGTAATTGCTCTCAGAGCCAACATAATTCCAAATTTGTAGGAAAATGGACTGCACCTCAATGGGTACAACGTATCATAAGATGCAACAAAGATGGTAAAGTGAAAGCTTAATTGGGGTGTAACAAAATTCAGACTACCACCAAAATCAATTATATCCAGGTGCAAGAAAAGAGACATTACTAAGACATGTATAACACAACCTACTTGCAATTTTGGCAACCCCTTGGTAGGAATGATGTCATTACACATCAATACTATTGCTGAGAAGGCATGAAAAATTCAGGAGACACATTTTAGCAATCAAGCACTACTTGTGTAAAACAAATGATTTTTTTCTTTCAAAATCACACTGTATAATCTAAAATGAGATATATTGCCTCATGTCCAAGTGAGCGAGCATCTCCATATCTGAAAAGGCATCAGAAATTCAGAGACATATATAGGTAATCAAACAATTGTGTGAGAAAAATGGGAAAAAGTAAATCAAAATCACATTATATAATCTAGAACGATATATGTTACCTTATGTCTAAGTGAGAGAGCATCTCCACTAAATCTATGTGGAAGCACATGGAGCTGAGGCCAACTCCAACGCGCGACCCCATCCTGTCCGCCCGCGTCCGTTTGGGCCAAAACAGACAGATGACACGGCCCAACGCGTGGCCGCATCCTCAAATTTTCTTTGTTTTGTGTCCGGCCCGCCCCATTTCCGGTGCAAACTTGCGACTGGTTTGCGTCCGGACGGACGCCGAACGGATGAGCACCTCGCCCACCATGGGGACGTGTGGCGGCTGTCCACCTACCTCCACCGCCCAAATTGAATGCACATGCACAACGGGGCCCGGCTGTCATTGAAACGGCGTGAGGTCGCCGTCCTTCTTAATGTGGAAGCCGTGGACCGGTCAGTCCATAGGTTCCACTTCGAAGCCAGCCTGCCACCTCCATTGCCGACAGGAGCAAACCCTAGCCACCTCCCTGCCGTCGCGCCCCGCTCGCCCACCTCGCCGTTGGCGCCATGGGCTAGCATTGGATCAAGGGGAAGCACGACCACGAGGCCGGCTCCTCCTCGGGCCGACGCCGGTCCAGCAAATCCGCCCCGCCCGCACCGCCTTCTCCTCCATCGTATCCGCCACCTGCGCCGCCAGCATTCCAGATAGGGCCGCCAGCCGCCGGGCATCGCGATAGGCCATACATCCATGTCGATGTATGATGTCACTACTGGGAGATGGCGACACCGGTGCTGTGGGGAGATGTCCACCTGCCAAATAACTGGCATCTCTCCACCGACCGCGTGCCGATCCCTGCAGTGCTTGCGAGTGGCCGCGCCCGCCGCGAGGAGATCAACCGACGGCACCGACGCCTCCCATCGGATCTA
This sequence comes from Aegilops speltoides, assembly GCA_021437245.1. NCBI lineage: Eukaryota > Viridiplantae > Streptophyta > Magnoliopsida > Poales > Poaceae > Aegilops > Aegilops speltoides. The sequence continues at coordinate 410,316,538 of CM038142.1, forward strand.
CTGGCGGACTCCAGGTACGCCATAGATTCGCCTCTATGGGACACCTGGCCCTGCGACGAGCACGACTAGCGGTGGCAATCTTTTTTGCCGATCGTCCTCCTAGCCCGCGCCGCCCGCGTCCTCCGCATGCTGATGACAGCCCTCCTCAGACGAGGGGTCGTAGGCGTGTGCGCGGCATCACGCCGACGCCTTCTCCGTCCCCGTCCCCGTCCCTGCCACCACCGCGGCCCATGACCGAGGAGGAGGAGGTCTGGCTCATGAGGCGTGTCATGGAGGACTCCATGAACACGCACGACGAGCGGCAATGGGATGGCCTGGAAACCGCTTTGGCCCTGGCGGAGGCCGGAGACATGGTCATCCCGAAGATGGACGTCGACGTAAAGGAGCAGGTGCTGGAGGCGCCCATCGCCGCATGGAACCCTCGTCTGTTGGGCCAGGCGTGGAGCTGGTCGTGCACGGCGTTGGAGATGGCTGACTCCATGGGTGTCGGCCCGTGGTTAGCCACACCACCGCGGTCACTAGAGCACGAGCAGGAGCCACTGGAGGAGGTGGTGCAGGCGCCTCCGGCGCAGGCGCCACCGGTCTGGCAGGGGCCGCCAGCACACCTGTGGCAGACACCGCTCTACGTCGACCTCATCGGCGATTTACTTACGACGATGAGTAGGACGGCGACTCCTGGAGACGACGACGGCCACCGGCGACGGCCTTTATCTACTTTTTTATATCTTTTATTAAGTTTTAGTTTAATTAAGACCGTGGTACTATGGATGTATGGGCGTATGGACGTTTCATGTTTATATTCATGTTTTTGTATTATTTGCAAGTTTATTTTCTTTATTTTTGGGGCAAAAATAAGAAAGCCATGACCCCGGATGGTTTGGGGCGAGGCGTGCCCGTTGGGCACACACCGATGTCTGCACGACCGCAAGCGGACAACCGTGTCCGTTTTCCTGCCCCAAACGGACATATAGAGGACGAACCGGACGTCCGTTTAGGGTCGCGCGTTGGAGTTGGCCTGATAGCCTGGACCCGAGAGTGTTGAGGACTGTAGAATAGGGACTGGGAAGTGACAGGAAAGCCAGAGTCATAATAACCGACCACACAGAAGCATGTCCATGATTTAAAGAAAGAAATTAAGAGCGGAGGTGCTCACCTGATAATCTGATGCGCTAGCCCGAAGGTCGAGTCCAGTCCCTTTGGAAGTCCTGTTTGTTGATCGAGTCGGATTCCTCGCCTCTCATCAGTCATCACCGTGGATGGCAGCCGCGGGAGCATAGCAACGTCGCATGGAGGTCTCAGTGGTTGTGTGCCTTCTTCGGCAATCTAGGATTATGGATGTGCGGCACCGGAATGCCCATCCTATGTTCCCACAATCAGAGAGGCATCGGAGGCGGTCCGAAGCAGAGCAACGGTGTGCCTTCTTCATGATGTGGGTGCTCGGCAACGGAACCGCGTCCCGACCCATGCCTGGAGTAGCATTAGAGCAGAGGCAGACAACCGACGGTACATGAGGATGGTAGCACAGACAAATTTTGTAGACGCAAAAGCGGTGGGTGCGCAATTTAATCTCGTTTTTTCTTCGGGTAACAGAGCGTGAGGTAATGAGGGACGATGAATGTTGCGGTTTCATAAGCATTTGCGTTTGGAAGATGCTCGGCGGCAGCGGAAGAGATAGCGGCCGCGATTCAGATCTTAATGGAGAAGATGAGGGATTGTGAGGCGTGAGCGACCTGCATCACCATTGTCACCAATGGGCTATACAGCCCACGTACCATATTGACTTAGCAAACACCCACGGGCTACACAGCCTACGTACTTGGCACGGGCAGCCCACGTGCACACATTAGGTAGCTTCGTACTACTACATCCCAAGCGCTGGAAGTAGACACACGCAGCGAGAGTTTAGTGCACGAAGAACGGATTGCATACATAGTTGATCCAATGGCTAATGATAATATGGGTGACGTGGCTGCGTGAGAAGGCCAAGAAAATTACTAGTGGGGGCTCCTATTTGGATACTAGACCATGAATGTGCGGGCCGCACCTGTTCATACTAAAGAAAAGTAGAAATAATAAAGAAAATTCGTACAGTAAAAACATTTGGTGAAATTTCAAAGATTCAAATTACAATATTTTGATATGGGTGGTGGGGCATAATCATCAACCGTTAATTAGAATTGATTTTTTTATTATTTTTAAAAAAGGAGGAGGACCCCCGGCCTCTGCATTTGGGCGATGCATACGGCCATTTTATTAAGACCTTACAAAGTGATACAACAGTAAGACTAAAGCCACCGTCTATGCAACAACTGTCGCTACTCCTATCCAATTGATGAAGGGGCGCTGATAGTCTGGGCCTAATACCAAACAAACATCGCAGCCAAACCTAAACATCTAAGACCTGAGGTCCCAACTCGGACGTGTGCCGGGTATGGGGCACCTACCAGTCCGGCGCACTCCTCAACCAGGACGCCTTCCGGGTATGAGGTCGCCGCAGCCACCTGCCACCAATCCATCTTTAGTGTGTACTGCTGCACCACCTTGCCCGGCCTCTCTGCCATCAACGCCACCACGGCGCCTGATAACGGCACCCTCCTGCGCGAGTCCCTCGCCACACATCGGGCACCGAGTCTCCACCGCGCCACGCCGCTGAGAAACACCACCATTAATGTGCAGGATGAAGCACCGCTCCACCAATTATTCCGTCCACTGGTCCCTCGAGCCTGTGTACACCTCCAAGAATGACGCCACAAGAGGAAAACGACACAATAATGCCACCGTCATCCGATCTACTGATCTAGGGTTTCCCCCGGAGGTTGCAGATAGTGGCCAGGAACTTCTAAACAGCGATGCCTTCAACAAGGGAACGACACGGAAAAGTGCCGCCATTGCCGGCCTCGGCAGCAGCCGCGAGCAGGTCTTCACCCAGATCTGTTCCAGTGGCCTCCATCAAGCGTCTTGTGCACGGATCGTCCACCACCACGGTCGCTGCATCGCTCGTCGCGAGACCACAGCCACTGACACAACCTCCGCCGTCCAGGGCCGCCGCCCCGTGATCCAGCCCTCGCTGCACGCTAGAGCGAAACCAACGAGCCCCATCAATGGCGGCGCAGCCGCATCGCGCTGCGAGAACGCCACCGTAGTGTCGTCGCGCCGACCGCATGCCGCCGCCAGGAGCGCCCGCTGCCATGCCACCGTGCCCCACGCTAGCCCAGCGCCTTCCATCGATTTGGCCATCCCGTGCCAGCCAAACAACGAAGGGGAGAGGCGTCCCACCGCCGCCCACGCCAGGCAGGCTTCGCCGGTCGGCGCGCCTGGGCGGCGGCGAGGGGACTGGAGGAAGAGGGGGGACGGGAACCGGCGGCGGTGGGAGGCCTCCCCTGTCGCCCGCAGGAGCGGCAGAGGAGGTCGATCCACTTTTTTCGGGAGGAGCGCAAACTGCTGGCTGGGAGTCCCAATTAGAATTGATGCACTGATCACATAATTCCTTTTGTGTTCACGACTTTCCTATTCAAATTACAAAGTTCAAAATAGCTGATCGAGAAATAGACATAGGAAAACATGTACAAACTTTGAACTAAGAAGAAATGTACAAACTCCAAACTAACAAAAAAAACTATAGAAACTATCTTCTGAAGCTAACATCTGCTCTTGCACATAATTCAACTACCAAGATGAGCTCTTCGGTGGGAAATCTCCAAAGAATTGGCTATCTTCTCAAGTAAAAATGGCATGCTGCAGTAGGGTACAAACGTTATTCAATCTATGAAGCCTCCAAGAGAAAGAATTGGAAGGTGAGGGAGGCCATGAAGCACAACGCTTGGATTCTCAAGATCAACCCCCCCACCAACGTCTCTGTTGAGCACATCACGCAATTCTTCGCTCTATGGATGATACAAAATGAGGTCCATCTTGACGAGCTCAATGAAGATGATATCCTTTGGAAACATACTACCTGTGGACAATACTGGGCAGCCTCCGCGTATAGGGCGCAGTTCCTAGGTACGGTCCTTTCTCCCATGGACAAAATGGTTTGGAAGGTTTGGGCACCCCCCAAAGTCAAATTTTTTGCTTGGTTGGCCCTTCAAGACAGAGTTTGGACGACAGATAGATTGGCAAAGCGTGGGTGGCCAAATTGCGATCTCTGCCTTCTTTGCAGCACGGTGCAAGAGTGTGGACCTCACCTCTTTTACAAGTGCCGCTACACCCGGCGTCTTTGGTCTTTGGTCACTGGGAAATTCCTCATGCACGGGCTTGACACTTCCGCTTGGCCCCTGTTCGACTTGGTGGACGAGTGGTGGGCTAGCACCTGCGCCGATGGTACGCCGAACCGCCAAGCCAAGGCCTCCCTCACTATGCCCGTCTCATGGACGATTTGGAACGAGCGTAACGCAAGATTGTTTAAGCATAAGAGTGCTCCACCGCCAATCTTGCTCTCCTTCATCTCTACAGAGGTCAACCTTTGGGTCATCGCCGGCGCGAAGAAGCTAGGGTCCTTTATTTTCACGCGAGTAATCCGCATGCCGTGTTTGTTGGGTGTCTTGTAACAAACTCTTTTCTATCTTAATTAATGGATGAGGCAAAGCTTTTGCCTCCGTTTCAAAAAAAGGATCCTTAGACATGTTCCAGCCATCCCAGACAATTTCTTTTACTTGTCCAACACCTTTTTTACTTAAAATGATAGAACTTCCAAGAGGTAATCGTTGTTCCTTTTTATCTCGATCAAGTAAATAGGTACCAAGTCCCTCTTCACCGTCGTCGTACTCAAATTGTCGATAAATTTACTATGTCAGCTGCTATAGTCTCTCAGATGACATTCCTTGATAGCTAGCTGTGTGTTGTGTGTGGTTTTTGCCGGTTTTCCTTAATTAACCATGTTTGTTTGGTTTCCGGGTCCGGTTTCCCTCATTAACTGGTTCAACTCTCTTCTTAATGCGGGAACTCCCCGCCCTCTAACGAGGTTTCGTCAAAAAAGACTGCTACAGTCTTAGAGATCTTCCATGACCAATTATTGATGGTACGATTATGTTCATATGGAAGCAAAGTGATCCAGCAAATAATGACGGAAAGACGAAATCCTAGATCAAGCAAAGCCATACATAATGACAGAACATATATACCTGTTTTACAAAGATACACAAATGCTAATTAGAGTTTAATTTAATTGTATAACTTCTGATCCAGTTCTACTTTAGATACAGCTAGCGCAAAACTACATAATATCTACATAGCTTACCATGAAATCCTTTTTGACACAGTTAGTTGCATGATTCCTATAAATTCCATCCCTTGAATGCCTTTTTTTTCACTGTGAAAACGATATGCAACTCTTAAGTAGAGTTTAACTTAATTGTATAACTTCTCATCTGGTTCTAGTTAAAGTACAGCTAGTATAAAAATACAGAATACATACATAGTTACCATGATTTTTTCCCAATACGGTGAGTTTGACATATGGTTCCTATAATTCTGTTCCTTGAATGGATTTTTTTTCATCACTTCAACTCGTTAACAAAAGGCAGGACAAAGTTTTGATTCCTTTTTATAGTTTCATGACACATTCCTTTAAGTCAAAATCTGTGAAGAAAATGGCATCCAAACAAAATACAATCTTTGTAGAGAAAATTATGTTTCTCTGAAGCAGTCAAAGTATATGATGTTATGGCGTGTAATGTTGCATCATTTAACAGGAAAACATTTCATTGATAATTCTGTCATTGTCGTTTCTTCTCTTTTTACCTATAAGAATGTTGTCGGAAACTGAGAGGTATCTACAGTACAAGTTTCATCATAGTATTTCTCGCAAAAAATAATTTCATCACTATATTACCATGATTGGTTCTCTTTTCGGACAAGATTTGGTGTTACCGGTGGTGTTATCTACATGACCAAACATGAATTTATATGTGTACAAATAGAGAAACCCCACTTCCTTCATGCTGCAGTCAAAACATTGTTTTCAGCATAAATAAATAACTCATGGAAACAAAAGAGTTTCGAGGGAAAAACAAATTCATGTTGCACCAGATTTCTGAAGGCAAATGAAATTGGTACAATAGTTGAGCGATGCCTCCAGTTTGATCATTGGTTTTAAAATGTGATGGCTTACCCTTGGATTTAGATCTCTATATTTTGAGCACAGGTTGCAACTTGCAACCTTTACTATCAGAAACTTGACATAAGGTTGGACATTTCCAATATCAGGTGCTTTTGCTCCCCGGTCTACACTTATTTGATCATTCTGTTGTATATTACGCAAAATATTCAGAAACCTGCTGAAAGGAAAATCAGAAAAAGGCATATTAGAAGATAAAACGGAGAACTAAGAAAACTCTGAAAGAGTTGAACGGGGAGTGAAGCAACAGGGGTGGGCCAACATTAAAACCCAAAAGAAGAAGAGGAAAGTCAAGTGGACATGTTTCTCACTGCTTGGCGGCTCTTTGTACATCGAAGGCACTCCTTGCTCGATAGATTAGTACATGGAAGAATTCGCCTCCTCGCCTATGGGAAATAGTGAAAGGTATGGAGGCCCATGCACTCCGAGGAGAGCTGGAGAACGACTTCATGCATTCCTCAAAGCCGCCGCCGCCGCGCGCGATGTGGCCGTTCTTCTGCTCATCTCCTCAACTCCTCAGATCCTCCACTTGTGCATCTGCCTAGGTCCTTTGTTCTTTTCATCCATACGTCCATCTTCTCCTCTGGATTTGTCTGCGAGCTACTTAGTTTCAACTGTGCGGCGGCGACACACGGTGTCAGCGAACGCCGGCTTGCGGAGAGACGAAGAGGCAGGGGTTGTACCGTATGGGCCTCAACAATCCATATTTTGGGCCTACATACGTCTGTCCCGTTAAGTAGGCCTGATTAACGGAGCAGCGGCCCAGCTACGGTAAGCCGAACATGCCTCGCGCGAAACGCCATGATAAACGGCAGTTCGTTCGTCAACGGGCGCCTGCAGGCGTTTTTAGTTGGGCCGGCCCGTTTCGTTTTTTTCCCTGCTTTTTGAAACTCAAAAAGTGTGCAGCGATGGGATTTGAACACGCGACCTCCTTGTCGCAAGCACACGGCAATAGCCACCAGGGGCACCCGCCGCGAGTGAATGGCAAGCCCGTTTTTCACGTTTTTTTACTTCTTTCATTTCATAAGCTCGGTTTCTTTTTTTATTCTTTTTCGTTCCCTTTTTTCTCATCTTTCTTTGTTTTCTTTAGTGCGCGTTTTTTTAAAATTCGATGAACATTTTTCAGATGTACTGAATTTTTTTCAAAATCGATGAACTTATTTTCAAATCCGATGAACTTCTTTGAAATTCGATAAACTTCTTTGAAATTCGATGAACTTCTTTTGAAATCCGATGAACTTTTTTTCAAGTTTGTGAACTTTTTTTCAAATTGATGAACTTTTTTCAAGTTTGTGAACTTTTTCAAGTTTGTGAACTTATTTTAAAATTTGATGAACTTTTTTTAAGTTTGTGAACTTATTTTCAAATATGATGAACTTTTTTCAAATCCAACAAACTTTTTTTTTTCAAAAACTGGATGAACTTTTTTCACTATCGGTGAAGTTTTTCCAAATTCGATGAACTTTTTTCAAATTTAATGAACCTTTATTCAAGCTATAAAGTAAAACGTACAATGTTCAAGAAATTCGAAAATCCAAGCTATAAAGTAAACCGTACAGTTTTTTTATGCAATAAATAGCGCGGCTGCAGTGTTCTTATAACATTAGCGATGCATTCTGTGACTAGCACTAAGTAGGTTTATTGGTTAGCCTAACAGAAACAGTACTGTAAGGAGTGAGTTCGATTCCTGTGAGAGGCTAATTTTTTGCGCTATTACATAGACTTCGCGTCTGCGTACCATTCCCTGGGCCGGCCCACGAGGGACTGCTGCGAGCGCCGGTTACCATTCGCGGCGCTGAAGGCGCTGACTAGGGACTCCCATGATAAACGGGAGCTCCTATTGAACGCTCGTGCGGCAAGCAATCCACATTTCGCACAGAAGCAGCTTGCCTGGGCCGGCCCATGTTGCGGGAGCGCCACATTTGCTAGGTTAAAAATCGCGAAAAAGGAAAAAGGAGTGGCATTTCCTATTTCGCGCCACAGGCGCCAGGTAACGTCCATTTTGTTAACTACCGCCTGTGGTGTCCGTAAATGGGCCGGCCCATCTAGTCGCTGGTTGACCATTTTTTAAAAAAACTGTGAACTTTTTTGAGCTTGATGAACTTTTTTGAATATTTATGAACTTTTTCTAAATTTAATGAACATTTTGTCTTGAAAATGGATGAACCTTTTTTGATTTATGAACATTTTTTCAGTTCCATGAACTTTTTCTAAAAATACATGAACTTTTCCAATTTCTATGATTTTTTTTCAAATTTAAGGAACTTTTGCGAAGTTGGATGAATTTTTTTCAAATTGATGAACCTTTTCAAAATTTATGAACATATTTTTTCAAATGGATGAACTTTTTTTCTTTAAACTTGTAAACCTTTCTTTATTTCATATTTTTATTTTCGCAAAAACAAACTAAAAAAATTTTAGGGCAGCGCGCTAGTGGGCCGGCTCATGCTAGCAGCGCTGCAGGCACCGGATCGTTAACGGGCGCTTAGGAGCTCCCAAAAGGAGTAGTGGAATCGAACCCATGACTTCCTATTGATGGGCGCGATGTGCTAGCCGCCCCAACTGGCTACTTCTTATGCTAAATTAGCAGCGTGAACCTAAAGAAACTTAACAGTAGCGAGAAAACTTACAATCTTAATTTGCAAAATTATGATGAACCAAGGTGTGAGCGAGTGACCAAACACGACACCTCGCACCTGTCAACACAAGTTGGTAGCCACTATAGTTTCTAAGATTTCATGTCAAAAAAGGTAGCTCGACATATATGAACTATAAGCCGCGACAAAGACTATACATAAAACAAATTCAAACGTGAATTCCTTTTTGGAAAAAGTAAGTATTTTCTAAAACACAACCATTTTATAATCTGTGAACAAAAATTTATAAATTAAAACATTGTATGAAACCACAAACATTTTTCGGGAATAAAAAAAGGAACAAAATTGAAATTGCGACCAATTTTTTTTAAATGCGAACACTTCTAAACTTGTGAACAATAAATTTAAAATTAGAACATTTTCGTAATTTCATTTTTCAAAACAGATAAATTTATTGAATAACAAAACAATTTTTGAATTTGTGAACACTTTTTTCGAAAACCCAAATATTTTTCGAAAACGTGATTTTTTGGGGAATTTGTGAACAATTTTTTAAAGCGCGAACTATTTTGAATCTTGAAAACAAATTTGGAAGCGCGAACTATTTGTTAAAGCACGAACATTTTTTTCATTCTTGAAAACAAATATATAAACGGAGAACAATTTTGAAAATTTCTGAACAAATTTGGAAGCCCGAACAATTTTTTAAAGCATGAACATTTTTCAAATCTTGAGAACAAATTTTGAAATGGGAAACAATTTTGAAAAATCCCGAACAAATTTGGAAGCGCGATTTTTTGAATATGTGAACAAAAATTGATATCCATTACATTTTCTGAATTCCGCTAGTTTTAAACTTTTTGTGTACCTAGAGCAATTTTGAATTTTGAGAACATCTTTGGAGAAACTGATTTTTTTGATAACACGAACAAAAATTAATTTTTTCGATTTTTTTTAAAAAAGAGAAGAAAAAAGAAAAAAAACCTAAACATTTTGTAAACTTGAAAAAGTTAAGGAAACAAAAAACAAAAAACTGCGAACATTTTAAAAACTCGAGCAATTATTGAATTTTGAGGACAAAATTTCATAAAGGGAGCGATTTTTGAATTGTCGAACATTTTTCGAAATTCTTGAACATTTTTCGAAATTCGCAAACATTTTTCGAAAGCACAAACATCATTTGAAAACTGGGACGGTCTCTAATATTCTGATTTTTTTTGTAAACATGAACACTTTTCGGATTTATGAGCAAAACTTTTAAATGGAGAACAATTCAGAATATACCAACAAAATTGAAACACGAACAAAATTTGAAAACAATGACAAAAAAATTGGAAACAAAAACATTTTTTGAATTTGTGATCAAGTTTTGAATACATCAATTAAATGCCGGTCATTATCTGATAAATTTGAACAAAAACATACTGAACAATTTCTGAATAACGAGAAATTTCTTCTTGAAATTCCTGAACAATTTTATAGAAATTCAAACATTTTTTGAATTTATGAACATTTTTTGAAAAAGTCAACTATTTTTATAAAATTTAAATTCTAAGTTTCCGAACAGCCTTCAAAACATGAACTCTTAAAAACAAGAAAAATAAACTTGAAACATAAAAAAAGAAACAGCAAAGGAAAAAGAAAGAAGAAAAATAAACAGAAAAACGAAAAAAGAAAAAACCAAAAACCAGAAAGAAACAGGATAGTCGGTTCAGGGAACCTTCTAAAAGGTTCCCAAAACCGGAAAAACCGGCTGGGAAATACTAGAAGGTTCCCCAAACCAAAAAATGCTACAACCTGTTAATGGGCCTGGCCCAGGTCATCGTTCTCACGTCTGTGCGAAGGGTTGACATTTTGCCGCAGTGTGCGTCCAATTGGAATTTCCGTGATAAACGACCAGAGGCAAGCCGTGGAACGCTAGGCCGATCTGGAACGTCCACTAGTGTGATCTGATGGCCGGGAACGTCAAATTGCCGTGGAGGGGCGTGGGTAGCTCCATTTTACTGTTTTGTAATACAAGATGCCAGGGCAATCATTAATTTGAATTAGTACACCATGCTTAATCTCTACTACTTGTGTAATGGTAGAATTGGCCATGTCCAACTTATTTTCACTAGTAAAAAACGGACCAAGATTGTGATCATAAACAGATTTCGGGAATGCAGAAACACTGGCACCTAGGTCACATAAAGCATTGAACTTACCCAACCCAATCACAGTTGCTCTGAAAAGAAGTCTTCAGCCTTGAACTTTTGCTTGCTTGAGAACGGATTCTTCGGCTTTGGCAGAGGGTGTCGATGATTTGCGTAACCACCTCGTGAATCGCGAGCGAGTTCTTGGTGAGGAATTTCGTTCCTCTTCTTGTGCAACTTGAGGATCAAGAAGAAGAGGTTCTTCAAAGACTAGCGGCTGGAATTTCTTCATGAACAGAGGGAGTGGGATGAGTTTCTTTAGAGCCCATCTGAACTGTTGTTGCCGGGGACTGAGGAATCTATAGGATAGGTGTGAATGGAGGAGTATTGGGATGCTGACTTTCCCAAAAGTCATCATTCATCATAGGCGTGGTGCATCCAATATCCACATCTTCACTTCATTTCTCAACACCGGCCTCTTGTTTGTGAACGGAGGCATAGGTGAGGAAATGACAGGCATTGAAGGGATTGCGTCCACTTCAATTTCATCATCAAGCTGCTCTGACATAGCAGCAGACTGATTTTCTTCATCAGATCCACTTGGGATCTTATAGTCTTCTCCATAAGGAACAATTTCCTTTGATGACATGGAGGAAATTGGAACAGCATCAATAGGATTTTCAAAAGAGCTGGTCATTGGCTTCATTTTCTTTGCAGCCGAAGAATTTGACGCAGCGGATGCCTTCCTTTTCTTCACTGCAGCTCGCTCTGCAGCCTTGGTCTTTCTCACTTCATAGGCAGAAGGAAGAATTGGAGTTGGTGTAGGCGCGGGAGGAGCTGAGGAATCTGTTTGATTTTCTTCAAGCGCAATCGATGCGATTGCCTCGATCTCTTGATTTCTTCAGCGCACCACTAGTGGATGTCCCGGCAATTTCTTCAACGCTGGAATGGAGTCATCAGCCTCGAACTTACATTTTCTTCACAGATGTTGAAAGTCATCGTGATCTTGGCATGTTCTTCACAGGAAGTGAGCAGAGTCTCGTACTCAAGATTTTCTTGTTGCAATGGGGCTACAACATTCGTGGATTTCTTCATCAGGTCGACGAATCTCACTTTGGCTCCTTGCCAATCAGCATAGTATGCATCGAAGTCTTTGCTGAGGGCTTGAATTTCAGACTGAGCCTTGAGAAGTTCCTCAGGTGTCATTCTGACAACATTTTTCTTCAGGAGCTTCTCCTTTCTGTATTGAGCTCTCTTTATCTCTCTTGCCTTCTCAAATTTCCATTTCTCTTGAGTGATGAAATGGGTCATCATGTGACTTTGACCAGGAGTCAGAGGAAGATCGGGCATGGGGGTATTTGGATCCTTGTGCCAGAGATCAATGTAGTCGAGGATTTTCCTCGGATCCAAAAGCAGTGACACAGATGTGCCTTTGGCTCTAGCGGCCTTCACTTGTCTATCTCTGATGATTTCTATAAGTTCATCATCAGAAGCTTCATCATCAGAGGGCACATGGAATGCGACCTGCTTCTTCTTTGGACTTGGCCGAGGACCGCGTCCAGCCGTTGCTTTAGTCTTCAGCAGTTTGGGGCCTGATGAGGACATTGGTGCAGCTGAGGAACTTGCTGAGACACCAGAGGCAATTGAAAAACTAGTAGTCCTTTGGCATGTAGCCAGATGCACAGGAGCTGAGGACTTTGATGGAGCTATAGCAGTCTGAGGAATTTGCCGTGAGGGCATAGCTGAGGAACTGGGCCGTGAGGGCGCTGTCGGTGAAGCACTTGGCTTGCGAGCAGGCTTCTTTGGCATTGATTTCCTCGATCTGACCAAGGTCTCAGCAGCAGCAGCAGTGGCAGAATCCTCATTGAATTTCTTCACTGCCTCCTTGGCTTGTCTTGCCAATTTGGCTTGGCGTTTAGCCCATTCTTCAGGAAAGTCCTCACCACTTTTGATGCTAGTGGGATCAGCTACTTGGCCAGGTGCCAATGGAGCTCTAGGGCATGGAGGATTGAGGGCGAATTTCTTCATGTACTTTGGGGCAACATATCAATATTCCCTCCATTCTCTTGCCCATCTCCGTTCAATTCTCTGAATGCGCACTTTACGCTGATTTTTGTTCTCTTTGCCAAACTTGGCTTCATCGGTGTGCAATAGTCCTTATAGATTTCATCAGGATTTCAAAGCAGTCATGACCTCGGGCCTCTTTCCTCCTTTCTGCGGTCTCTTTCCTTCACCATATTCTTGAGATGAGGAATTTGAACAATTGAACACTCAAGAAGTATGCAGTTTTTCTTCGAGGAACGCTGCAAATGAGTTAAGTTGATGAGAACCTAGTGATTCAAAGGCGGACATGAGTACCGTGAGCAGAGTGTAGGTGCGAGGAATTTGGAGAGGTCATATGCGTTCTCAGAAGTTTTTAGAAAAGACAAGTTTTGAGGAATTTGACCAGTTGAGCCTTGAGGAATTTCACTAAGCGCTCTTTGTCTTAGGTTCCAGAGTTGTACAGATCGAAAATCCACACAATTGAGGAATCTTGAAGAAAATGATTGCTTAGAGAAATGGATCAAGAGCATACAGTGTGTGAGGTGTTCATATGTGTGAAGATTTGAAGAATAAAACACCTTTGAAGATTTTCAGCAAAGCTTGAGAATCAAAGTGAGTAATAAAAGTAACTTTTAATTACCCGAAACGAAGAACACGACGAACTGAGATGAACAGACGTGAAGTTTGTTAGGTCAGATCTCCCACGCCCTAACTTGGCAGAGGGAGATAGCTACGGCGGCGGCGGAGTGAAGATTTCCGCAACCGGCGCGAGTACGACGGCGACGAGGTCGAGGCAGCGAAGCTCTTCCTCACCGGCGACGATGGAGTAGCAGCGGCGCTAGGGTTTGAGGAGCTCGAGCGAGAGACAGCGGTTGAGCGGAGTAAATGAAGTGAGGAAGGGGAGAGGGGTATTTATAGCCACGGTGAAAACTGTTCGCTCAAGATTTTGGGACTAACATGCCCCCGCCCTTTCTCCTTCACGCGACATGTGTCACCCACGTCTTGTGCAGATGAGATCGTAAGATCGTGGGTGAATAAAATAATGCATCATGGGATGCGGAACGGTTTGAGCAAAAAACCGAAAATCTGGATAAGATTTGTTTTAAAGTTTCGATTCGCAATTTCTTGGTGACAAGGACACAAAGTGAAGATTTTGAACGAGTTTCAATTTGAACGCACATGAAGAATTTGTGAATAGATTGGGTTGAGTATAGCATAGAGGGGAAGGGTCCGATCACATTCACTTAGCGTAAAACGCAACTTGAAGAAATAGCCATAAGTGAATGTTTGAGAGGACATAAACTCATATATATATATATATATATATATATATATATATATATATATATATATATATATATAGCCAATGAAGAAAAACGACGGAAGCAGTGAAGATTTTGCAAATTTGAAGAATTTGAAAAACGAGGAATTTCAAAAATGAGGAAAAACTCAAATTGAAGATTTTCAACTTTTGTGGTGGCGTGACCCATCAGATAAGAATGATGATTTCGCACACCGTGTACAATTGTCGAGGGTTTCGAGAATCAAATTCTTCATTAATTTCTTCACACTTAGAGTGTTATTCTTCATTGATTGAAGAAAACGTTTCTTCATGTGTTGCACATCTAAGTCATCAATTTTGCATAAGTGTTAGGATGTGTGTCCTTTTCAAAGAACATTCAAGATTCTAAGATATTTAGCTCACACCGCAACTTACTAAATCTCTTCTCATCCAAGGGCTTATGAAGATATCAGCTAGCTGTTCTTGATCTTCACGTGTTCGATGGAGATATCGCCTTCAACACATGATCATGAAGAAAATGATGACGAATCTGAATGTGCTTTGTCTTCGAGTGCTGAACGGGTTGTGAGCAATTTTGATGGCACTCTCATTGTCGCAGAGGAGAGGCACATTCTTCACGTTGACGCCATAGTCCTTGAGGGTTTGCTTCATCCAAAGCAGTTGAGCACAAAGAAGAGCCAAGCAGCAATGTATTCAGCTTCAGAAGAAGCGGTGATACGTGATTCTGTTTCTTCGAGGACCAACAGACCAAAGATCGTCCGAGGAAATGACAAGTGCGAGATGTTGACTTGCGGTCCACACGATCACCAAAGATAGTCGAGTCGTAATATCCAATGAGATCAAAAGCAGAGCCCTTGGGGTACCATAATCCTAGTGTTGGTGTGTGAGCTAGATATCAAGAATATGATTCACAGCCTTATGGTGTGGTTCCTTGGTGCAGCTTGAAATCGGGCACACATGCAAACACTAAGCATTATATCCGCCTAGATGCACATATGTACAATAAAGAGCCAATCATGGAGCGGTATACCTTGTGATCAAGTCAATACCATTTTCATCATTGCATAGATGGCCATTTGTGGGCATAGGAATTTTGACGCCTTTGCAATCTTGCATGCCGAATTTCCTCAAGACATCTTTGAGGTATTTCTCCGAGATATGAATATGCCATTGCGCCGATTTAATTTGAAGACCTAAGAAGAATTTCAACTCTCCCATCATAGACATTTGATATTCTTCACTCATCATATAGGCAAATTCATCACTATAACGTTGGTCAAGACAGCCAAAGATAATATCATCAACATATATTTGGCACACAAACAGTTCACCATCATAAGATTTAGTAAAGAGAGTAGGGTCGAGTGAATGGTGTGAAGCCATTCTTCATGAAGAATTCCTTCAATGTATCATACCACGCCCGAGGGGCTTGCTTGAGGCCATAGAGGGCCTTATTGAGTCTGAAGACTTTGTCAGGATTCTTTGGATCTTCAAAACCTGGGGGTTGAGCAACATATACTTCTTCCTCAAGCTTACCATTGAGGAATGCGCTTTTCACATCCATTTGATATAAGATGATATCACGATGGTTAGCATAGGCAAGTAATATGCGAATAGCCTCAAGTCTAGCAACAGGTGCAAAAGTTTCATCGAAATCAATTCCTTCAACCTGTGTGTAGCCTTGAGCTACTAGTCCTGCCTTATTCCTCACCACAAGGCCATTCTCATCTTGCTTGTTGCGATAGATCCACTTTGTGCCAATGATATTATGCTTGCGAGGATCTGGGCGATTGACCAGTTCCCAGACATTGTTCAGCTCGAATTGATGTAATTCTTCTTGCATAGCCTGAATCCACTCCGGCTCCAGAAATGCTTCATCTACCTTAGTGGGCTCTGTGATAGAGACAAAAGCATAGTGCCCACAAAAGTTAGATAAATGTGAAGCTTTTGAGCATGTGAGAGGACTTGGTGCGCTAATGTCATCGATGATCTTCTCCACTTGCACTTCTTTTGCAACGCGAGGATGAGCTGGTTGTCGCTGAGGAATTTGATCAGCATTTTCTTCAGCACCATTTTCCTCATCATGTTCTTCAGTGCATCACTCGACGCTCTTCATGAACAGGAATGAATTCTTCAACAGATTCTTCAAGAGGAATGACATCCTCGGTTGCCTTGAACTTGATAGAATCCTTAGGTGCTGGTTCATCTAACACAAAGGTAGGTGCTCTCTTTGCGAGCCATTAGTTTCATCGAACCGCACATCTACAAGGTCAACAATCTTGTGAAGAACAATGTTGAAGACTCAGAGGTGTGCGAGTCCTTTCCGTAACCAAGCATAAAACCTTCATGTGCTTTCGGTGCAAATTTAGAGTTGTGGTGAGGATCTCTAATCCAACATTTAGCAATCAAGACTTTGAAATAACTCACATTGGGTTTCTTGTCGTTGAGGAGTTCATAGGCCGTCTTCTTGAAGAATTTGTGAAGATATACTGTTGATGATGTGGCACGCAAAGATCAATTGCATCAATCCAAAACGCCGAGGCGCTTTGTATTCATCAAGCATAGTGCGAGCCATCTCAACAAGAGTTACGTTCTTGCGCCCACGATGCCATTTTGCCGAGGAGTATAGGGAGCAGATAACTCATGAGTAATACCAAGTTCATCAAGATAGGCATCAAGACCGGAATTCTTGAACTCAGTTCCATTGTCACTTCTAATGTGCTTGATCTTCACACCAAAGTTAGTTGAAGCCCTCGAGGAAAATCGTTTGAAGACTTCCTGCACTTCATGTTTGTAAGTAACAATGTGTACCCATGTATATCGAGAGTAATCATCAACAATGACAAAACCATATAGAGATGCATCATTAGTGACTGCTGAGTAATGATTAGGTCCGAAGAGGTCCATGTAAAGCAATTCGAATGGACGGGTAGTGGTCATGATAGTCTTCGTTGGATGCTTGGTCTTGGTCATTTTTCCAGCTTCACAGTTCGCATAAGTGATCCTTGAGGAATTTGACATTCTTAATGCCAATGACATGCTTCTTCTTTGCAAGCGCAGTAAATTCCTCATGCTCGCATGACCAAGTCGTCGATGCCATAGCCAGCCTTTCAAGCTTTTGCAAGTAGACACACGGCTGGTTGTGGTCAGAGAGAAATCAACAATATACAAATCTCCTCTCCTAAAGCCTTCGAAGACTTTGGAATTGTCAGCTTCCATAATCACAACACAGCGATACTTGCCAAAGACAACAACCATATCAAGATCACAAAGCATTGAGACTGACATGAGATTGTATCCTAAGGACTCAACAAGCATGACTTTGTCCATGTGTTTATCCTTAGAGATTGCAACCTTACCAAGACCCAATACCTGACTTTTGCCTTTGTCAGCAAAGATGATATGCTTCAGAGGTGACGGTGATAAGGGAGCATCCATCAATAGATTCTTGTCACCAGTCATGTGATTCGTACATCCACTATCGAGGACCCATTCAGTAGTTTTGGGTTGATCATCCTGCAGATGAATTAGTGTCGCCATAATCTCATATGCTTCATCGGTGAAGAATATGATATCAAGTTCATCGATGAATTTCATCAAGCAATAAGCAAATATAGCAAGATGAGGACGTGTGAAATGAAAGTTCATTTCATCATGATTCGCTGCGTCCTTTCGAGCATGTTGTCGTCCCAAAGAAATTCTTCAGACGTTAAAGCACGCCCGAGACTGACCCGCAGAAGAGATTAGTTCTTTTTCTTCACCACCCACATCTGGAGGGGTGGCAAAGAATTCATCACTCTGCGAGCACCATATGAGAAAGATGGCAAAGATGCCAAACCATTTCTTTTCACATAAGAGGGGTTAGGGTAAGCATATGAATAAGCAGAGTAATTCTTCGAGGACTTATGAACATAATGGTTTGAAGAATAATGCACATATTCATAGCCCTTAGCTCTACCCTGCGAGACAGAGTTGTTAGCACGATGATAATCATATGAGGACTTTGATCCTTTTGAGGAATTTGATCCATGTGAGGAATTTGGTCCGTATGAGGACTTGGATCCATATGAAGAGTTTGGTCCATATGAAGAATTTGATCTGGGGTTCCTGTTCTTCACAGGTGGTGTCATGAGGACATTCACCTGAAGACTTTCAACATAACTTTTGGGAACCCAGATTTTCTTCATAGGGGAGCCGTTCTTGCAGTTAGTGCCAACGTATCTAGCAAATACCTCACCATTCTGGTTTTTGAACAGTTTATAGTTGGAGTCAAATGACTCATCAGAAGAATGAGGAGATTCACATGTAAAGCCAGATAAGTTAGATGGATCAACTAGAGGTCCCTTTTGAAAGTCCGTTATATCGACTAGAGGGGGGGGGGTGAATAGGCGATTTTATGAATTCTTCATCGAGGAATTTCTTTGGTGAGGAAATTCCTTAGCGAAGAACTACTTGCAATGAATAAGTACTCGTAAATATGTATAACAGAATACAAGCATGGTCATCATGATGAAATGAAGACAAGCACAGAGTCTGAAAAGCGTAATCACAGGATAACACAAGATGAAGACAAACAGATCAAGAAATTGAACTAAGGAAATTGAGAAAGTCTTCACCAAAGTCTGCAAGCACAGATATGAACAAACACTCAACACAAGAATGAGGAAATGAAAGGGTTGAGGAAATAGAACCATTAGTTGGTGAAGACAAGATTTGGTAAACCAGTTCCAACTTGCATCTCGGTTGTACGTCTGGTTGAGTGGTGTGTATTTAAACTCGAGGACACGCAGTCCGGACACCCAATCATCGAGCCACAACTCAGACACCCAGTCCTCACCGTATTCTCCTTGAACTAAGACCACGCAGCCTCGCCCAATCACTCGTGGTAAGTCTTCAGTGACTTCCAAACTTTCACAGACTTGGTCACTCGGCGATCCACAATTCCTCTTGATGCTCTAGACCTTGACGCCTAACCGTCTGGAAGAAGCATAGTCTTCAAAGGTAACAAGCGCCGGATCCACGCAGATCAATTTCTTGATGATGCTCAATCACTTTGGGTTTGTGGGGGTTTGGTTTTGGGATTTTCCTCACTTGATGATTTTCTCTCAAAGTCCTCGGAGGATGGGTTGCTCTCAAATGACAAGTGTCAAGTTCTCTTGGAGCAGCCAACCAACTAGTGGTTGTAGGGGGTGGCTATTTATAGCCTAGGGAGCAGCCCGACATGATAAGACATAAATGCCCTTCAATGATATGACCGTTAGGTGGATAAGATATTTTGGGACAGCGGTAGCAAGAAGATAAAGAACGGTCGGAAATTTGACTCTCAAATTCCTCGGGGCTATCATGTTCCTCATGTGTAGGCAATTCGCACTAGCGAATTCCTAACTCCTCGATCGAGCAAAGTCCTCAGTGACTGTAAGAACTGCGTCTCATCACATCAAGAAATTGACTGAATCTGTATGAGATTTCCAATGGCTTCACTCAAGGGATTGGTAGGTGTAGGATTTTGAGTTGAGCAACACATGGAATTTTTTCCTTAGTATTTCCTCGACCCCTTTAACGAAGACGGTGTTTCCTATGACTCAAGAAAGAGAAAATGAAACTACGAAAACAAAAGTCTTCACGCTTCATGTTCCTCAAATGAATACCAAGTCTTCAAGGTCACACCAATTTCTTCACTTTCAAAGTCTTGTAAAGTCTTGAGAATATCAAAGTCTTTAGTCGAAGAACTTCATTTTTAGGGTCGACTTTCTCTCAAATATCAAACTCCTCATAGACTTATAGACCTGTGTACACTCACAAATGATCAGTCCCTTAACCTATAAGTCTTCAATACACCAAAATCACTAAGGGCACTAGATGCACTTACAATCTCCCCTTTTGGTGATTGATGACAACATAGGTTAAGTTTTCAACGGGGATAAACATATGAAGTGTAAATACTGATATTGAGGAATTTGATTGCAAGATATAGAATAACTCCCCCTGAAGATGTGCATAGTGAGGAATTTGCTTTTGAGGCAATGCACATTTGAAGAGTTGAATCATGGAGATCTCCCCCTATATCTTGTAATTCATACACGCATTTGATATATAATGTGAAGAATTTGAAATGCATGATGAAATATGGTGCCTGATGTAATTCAGCATGCGTGTAATAATATTAACGAGGAATAAGCATGCAGAATAGCACATCAAAAGTATCAGATCATAGTGCATCAAGAGTTAGAGCACCATCCAAAAGTATCAGAGCACCATCGGGTTTAAGATTACAACTCGATCCAATAAAAGTTTCGGAAGAACGAGAGTTGTAACTTAAGAAAAAAATGCCCTTAGTATAGACCCGCTTGAAGACTAACTCAGATTTCTCCCCCTTTGTCATCAAATGACCAAAAGGATCGAAACTGAGGACTAACGCCCCTGAAGAATTTCAAGTTGATGGAGGGCGCCCAAGATTGTCGGGTTGTTTGTTGTAGCAGGCCTGCCGCAGTTGTCGCCCAAATCTTCATACTCATCGATTGTCGCGCGATGAAGAATAAGAGCTGGCCACCAAAGGAGGAACTTTGACCTCTTGAATTTCTTCGTAGGAGGTGCAGATCACCAAATTCTTCCGTAAGACCCATAGTCTTCAGTTCTTCAGCGCTATAAACATGAGTGAGAACAGCCCAAGTGCGGTTGAGGGTTTCATGAAGGTAGTAGTGGTTTTTCTTCACTGCATTATGTGTTGAGGTCATGTTGTGAAGAATTGCACCAAACTGACGCTTTACCCATTTGTGATTGCTATCAACCTTCTGATGAAGACTGAGGAGTAACTCACGATCAGTCATCACCCTGGGTGCTGTGGCTTGAGGATTTTGCTTGGCTGAGGTATTTGCGGCAGTGTCATGTGTGGCAGAGTCGTCATTGGTAGAATAAGATGTAGCCAGACGAAATTGACCATCCAATGGACGAGTGCCTTCATCGATCACAGCAGCTGCCTTTCCTTTATCATCAGATGATGAAACTGGCCATTTGAGGACTTCAATGGGAGGCAAGTAGCTACCGTGGTTCAGAGTGTCAGCTTTGTAATTCAATGAAGATCTTGCCCTTATGAATCTCATAATCCAAGGCGCATAGGGTTTCAGCTCGAATGGTGACATAGCAACATTTGCAAGAGTCCTCATGAAGAAATCATGGAAGTTGACGGGAACGCCATGAATGATGTTCAAAAGCATGTTCTTCATGATGCCAACGACTTCTTCATCATTTGAATCGTGGCCTTTGATATGACTCATTGTCTTTGTCTGTATGTGACGGACAGTCCGAGGCACATAGATCAATTCTTTGACGAGGAATTTGGTTCGTGGGGCCTGCCCTGGCTTCAAAGGCTTCATGAGCACTTGCATATAGTGATTTGTCAGTTCAGGGTCATTGTAGATGCAACGTGCACTGTCATGGGGAGGATTAAGAGGAAGGACACGAAGCAATTCAGTTGTTGGTGCCTTGTAGTGAGTGTTTTCAGTCATACAATCCAACACCCATGAATTGACATCTTCAGCATCTCCGGTGATATGCAGTGTAGCGTAGAACTGAAGAATGAGTTCTTCATTCCAATCGCAAATGTCAGTGCAGAAGTTCAGTAGTCCTGCATCGTGAATAACACTGAGGACTGGCTCAAGCATGGCGTAGATTCCATATCCACATGAGGAATATGTTCATGATCGAAGATTTTGTCCTTGTCAAACAACACTGAGGAATAGAAGTTGGCTTGACTAGCAGTCCAGAAACGCCTCTTCCTTATGCGAGCAGAGTCATATGGATTATAGTCAGTGAAGAACACATGCTCCAAAAAGAAGTCTTCAGCCTTGAACTTTTGCTTGCTTGAGAACGGATTCTTCGGCTTTGTCAGAGGGGTGTCAGTGATTTGCAGAACCACCTCAGGAATCGCGAGTGCAGGTTCTTCAGGCTGAGGAATTTCTGGTTCCTCTTCTTGTGCAACTTGAGGATCAGCAGCAGCAGGTTCTTCAGCACTAGCGGCTGGAATTTGTTCATGAACAGAGGGAGTGGGATGAGTTTCTTCAGAGCCCATCTGAACTGTTGTTGCCTGGGACTGAGGAATCTGTTGGATAGGTGTGAATGGAGGAGTATTGGGATGCTGACTTTCCCAAAAGTCATCATTCATCACAGGCGTGGTGCATCCAATATCCACATCTTCATCTTCAATTTCCTCAACACCAGCCTCTTCAGCTGTGAACGGAGGCATAGGTGAGGAAATGACTGGCGTTGAAGGGATTGCGTCCACTTCAATTTAATCATCAAGCTGCTCTGACTTAGCAGCAGACTGATTTTCTTCATCAGATCCACTTGAGATCTTATAGTCTTCTCCATAAGGAACAATTTCCTTTGATGACATGGAGGAAATTGGAACAGCATCAATATGATTTTCAAAAGAGCTGGTTATTGGCTTCATTTTCTTTGCAGTCGAAGAATTTGACGTAGCTGATGCCTTCCTTTTCCTCACTGCAGCTCGCTCTGCAGCCTTGGTCTTCTTCACTTCATAGGCAGAAGGAAGAATTGGAGTTGGTGTAGGCGCGGGAGGAGCTGAGGAATCTGGTTGATTTTCTTCAATGGAATCGGTGCGATTGCTCTAATCTTCTTGATTTCTTGGTGCACCACTAGTGGATGCCCCGCAATTTCTTCAATGGCTGGAATGGAGTCATCATCCTCGAACATACATTTTCTTCAAAGAAAGCTAAAAGTCATCAGTGGTCTTGGCATGTTCTTCAAACAGCTGAGCGAGTCTGCAGCCTGAAGATTTTCTTGTTGCAATGGGGCTGCAACATTCGTGAATTTCTTCGTCAGGTCGACGAATCTCACTTTGGCTCCTTGCCAATCAGCATATTATGCATCAAAGTCTTTGCTGAGGGCTTGAATTTCAGACTGAGCCTTGAGAAAATCCTCAGGTGTCATTCTGACAACATTTTTCTTCAGGAGCTTCTCCTTTCTGTATTGAGCTCTCTTTATCTCTCTTGCCTTCTCAAATTTCCATTTCTCTTGAGTGATGAAATGGGTCATCATGTGACTTTGACCAGGAGTCAAAGGAAGATCAGGCATGGGGGTGTTTGGATCCTTGTGCCAGAGATCAATGTAGTCGAGGATTTTCCTCGGATCCAAAAGAAGTGGCACAGATGTGCCTTTGGCTCTAGCGGCCTTCACTTGTCTATCTCTGATGATTTCTGCAAGTTCATCATCAGAAGCTTCATCATCAGAGGGCACATGGAATGCGACCTGCTTCTTCTTTGGACTTGGCCGAGGACCTGCGCCCACCGCTGTTTTACTCTTCACAGCTTTGGGGCTGATGAGGACATTGGTGCAGCTGAGGAACTTGCTGAGACACCAGAGGCAATTGAAAAACTAGTAGTCCTTTGGCATGTAGCCAGATGCACAGGAGCTGAGGACTTTGATGGAGCTGTAGCAGTCCGAGGAATTGGCCGTGAGGGCATAGCTAAGGAACTGGGCCGTGAGGGCGCTATCGGTGAAGCACTTGGCTTGCGAGCAGGCTTCTTTGGCATTGATTTCCTCGGTCTGACCGAGGTCCCAGCAGCAGTAGCAGTGGCAGAATCCTCATTGAATTTCTTCACTGCCTCCTTGGCTTGTCTTGCCAATTTGGCTTGGCGTTTAGCCCATTCTTCAGGAAAGTCCTCACCACTTTTGATGCTAGTGGGATCAGCTACTTGGCCAGGTGCCAATGGAGCTCTAGGGCATGGAGGATTGAGGGAGAATTACTTCATGTACTTTGGGGTAGTATATCGATATTCCCTCCATTCTCTTGCCCATCTCCGTTCAATTCTCTGAATGCGCACTTTATGCTGATTTTTGTTCTCTTTGCCAAACTTGGCTTCATCAGGTGTGCAATAGTCCTTATAGATTTCATCAGGGATTTCGAAAGCAGTCATGACCTCAGGCCTCTTTCCTCCTTTCTGCGGTCTCTTTCCTTCAGCCATATTCTTCAGATGAGGAATTTGAACAATTGAACACTCAGAAGAAGTATGCAGTTTTTCTTCGAGGAACGCTGCAAATGAGTTAAGTTGATGAGAACCTAGTGATTCAGTAGCGGACATGAGTACCTGTGAATAGAGTGTAGGTGCGAGGAATTTGGAGAGGTCATATGTGTTCTCAGAAGTTTTTAGAAAAGACAAGTTTTGAGGAATTTGACCAGTCGAGCCTTGAGGAATTTCACTAAGCGCTCTTTGTCTTAGGTTCCAGAGTTGTACAGATCGAAAATCCACACAATTGAGGAATCTTGAAGAAAATGAGTGCTTAGAGAAATGGATCAAGAGCATATAGTGTGTGAGGTGTTCAGATGTGTGAAGATTTGAAGAATAAAACACCTTTGAAGATTTTCAGGAAAGCTTGAGAATCAAAGTGAGTAATAAAAGTAACTTTTAATTACCCGAACTGAAGAACACGACGAACTGAGATGAACAGAGGTGAAGTTTGTCAAATTAGATCTCCCACGCCCTAACTTGGCAGAGGGAAACAACTACTGGCGGCGGAGTGAAGATTTCCAGAATCGGGCGCTGAAAGTACGACGGCGACGAGGTCGAGGCAATAAGCTCTTCCTCACCGGCGACGATGGAGTAGGCGGCGCTTAGGGTTTGAGGAGCTCGAGCGAGAGAGCGCGGTCGAGAGGAGTAAATGAAGTGAGGAAGGGAGAGGGTATTTATAGCCACGGTGAAAAACTGTTCGCTCAAGATTTTGGGACTAACATGCCCCTGCCCTTTCTCCTTCACGCGACATGTGTCACCCACGTACTGTGCAGATGAGATCGTGTAAGATCGTGGGTGAATAAAATAATGCATCGTGGGATGCGGAACGGTTTGAGCGGCAAAACCGAAAATCTGGATAAGATTTGTTTTAAAGTTTCGTTCGCAATTTCTTCAGCTGACAAGGACACAGTGAAGATTTTGAACGAGTTTCAATTTGAACGCACATGAAGAATTTGTGAATAGATTGGGTTGAGTATAGCATAGAGGGGGAAGGGTCCGATCACATTCACTTAGCAGAAAACGCAACTTGAAGAAATAGCCATAAGTGAATGTTGTAGAGGACATAAACTCATATATATATATATATATATATATATATATATATATATATATATATATAGCCAATAAAGAAAAACGACGGAACAAAGTGAAGATTTTGCAAAGTTGAAGAATTTGAAAACTGAGGAATTTCAAAATGAGGAAAAACTCAAATTGAAGATTTTCAACTTTTGTGGTGGCGTGACCCATCAGATAAGAATGATGATTTCAGACACCGCATACAATTGTCGAGGGTTCTCGAGAATCAAATTCTTCATTAATTTCTTCACACTTAGAGTGTTATTCTTCAATGATTGAAGAAAAACGTTTCTTCATGTGTTGCACATCTAAGTCATCAATTTTGCATAAGTGTTAGGATGTGTGTCCTTTTCAAAGAACATTCGAAGATTCTAAGATATTTAGCTCACACCGCAACTTGCTAAATCTCTTCTCATCCAAGGGCTTAGTGAAGATATCAGCTAGCTTGTAACATCCTCGATGCGGCTATATCTCCCACGTGTCGAAGCACGACTTAGAGGCATAACCGCATTGAAAGCAATGTCGCAAGTGAGGTAATCTTCACACAACCCATGTAATACATAAGGGAAGAGATACATAGTTGGCTTACAATCGCCACTTCACACAATTACATGAATAAAGCATTACATCATCCAGATACAATCAAGGTCTGACTACGGAACCAAAAGAAAAGAAGAACCCCAAATGCATAAAGGTCCCCGATTGACCCCTAACCGGGCTCCACTCTCGATCAACTAGAACGAAACAACACAAAGGGCAAGATCTTCATCGAGCTCCCCTTGAGCTTGGTTGCGCCACCGCCGTAACATAGGCACCTCGCAAACTGGTTTTGAAGTATCGTGAGTCACGAGGACTCAGCAATCTCACACCCGCGAGATCAAGACTATTTAAGCTTATAGGAAGGATGTAGTAATGAGGTGGAGCTGCAGCAAGCGACTAGCATATATGGTGGCTACAATCGCAAAAGAGAGCGAGAAGAGAAGCAAAGGAACGGTCGTGAAGCTAGCAATGATCAAGAAGTGATCCTGAACTCCTACTTAAGTCAAACATAACCCAAAACCGTGTTCACTTCCCGGACTCCGCCGAGAAGAGACCATCATGGCTACACACGCGGTTGATGCGTTTTAGTTAAGTCAAGTGTCAAGTTCTCTACAACCGGATATTAACAAATTCCCATCTGCCACATAACCGCGGGCACGGCTCTCGAAAGTTTATACTCTGCAGGGGTGTCCCAACTTAGCCCATGACAAGCTCTCGCGATCAACGAAGGAATAGACCTTCTCCCAGGAAGACCCCATCAGTCTCGGAATCCCGGTTTACAAGACATTTCGACAATGGTAAAACAAGACCAGCAAGACCACCCACTGTGCCGACAAATCCCGATAGGAGCTGCACATATCTCGTTCTCGTGGCACACCGGATAAGCTAAGCGTGTACAGTACCGACGTAATCCAAGTTGCTAAGGAATGGTCCCAAGACGGTGCTCTAGTTTTGACCAACACTCAAAGGAGCACTGGCCCGGGGGGTAAAATAAAGATGACCCTTGAGTCTGCAGAACCCAAGGGAAAAAGGCTTAGGTGGCAAATGTTAAAACCAATGTTGGGCCTTGCTGGAGGAGTTTTATTCAAAGCGAACTGTCAAGGGGGTCCCATAAATCATCCAACCGCGTAAGGAACACAAAATCAAGGAACATAACACCGGTATGACGGAAACTAGGGCGGCAAGAGTGGAATAAAACACCAGGCATAAGGCCGAGCCTTCCACCCTTTACCAAGTATATAGATGCATTAATTAAATAAGAGATATTGTGATATCCCAATATAATCCTGTCCAACATGGAGCAATCTTCAACTTCACCTGCAACTAGCAACGCTATAAGAGGGGCTGAGCAAAGTGGTAACATAGCTAAACAACGGTTTGCTAGGAAGGGTGACAAAGGTTAGAGGTTCATGGCAATTTGGGAGGCTTGGTAAACAAGTGATAGGTAGCGCAGCATAGCGATAGAACGAAGCTACTAGCAAGCAAAGATAGAAGTGATATCGAGGGTAATGGTCATCTTGCCTGATATCCTGCAAGGAAGAAGAACGAGTCCATGAAGAAGACAAACGGACATCGAACGAATCCTCACAACTCCGGAACGAAACCGAAGCTAATGAGAGAAGCAAACCGGAAAGAAGCAAACAACATAGTAAACACACAAGCATAAACATGTCATGATGCACAAACAAGTATGATGCATGTCCGGTTTAATGAGGCATGGCATGACAAAGTGCAACAAACAACACTACAAATTAAGTGGAGCTCAATATGCAACGAGTTGCATATTGACGGAACACCACATCAATTATTTAGTTCTCTCTCGGTTATGCTACCAAACAATATTAAGTGTTGTTAAACATGGCAAGAGGTGAAGCATAAATAAACTAACTATTTAGGCAAGTTTAAATGAGGCCGAAAGCAACAAACGACAATTCCGGAAAATCCCCATATGCATTTAGCAATTTAATGCAACAACAAGTTTAAACATTTTAAATGTTGTTATCATGATGCGGATGACATATACAAGTTTTATGCAGTTTTTATGAAAATGTTGACATGAGCATGTTATGAAGCATTTGTCACCGTGGTGGAAAGAAAGGGTGCCATGGCAATGAATTTGAAAATGATGCCACGGCAACATATCGGTTCCGATAACTCATGGAGGTACCGGTGCAAAAGGAAGTGTGACGTGAGCGAGTCATGCAAGATGGTGGGGTGATCCCGGATTCCAGGTTCCCACGGGACGGCGACATGGCAAACGAGGAACGTGCACGAAACAAACGGGCACAGTGCAAACATATGGTACATCTCATACATGCAAGGGCATCTCATCGTGGTCGTCTCGGGTTATACCTTCGAAGCGTGCATTTCGGGGCGGCTCAAAAACGTCGAGGGAAGTAGTTGTTCACGTGGCGACGGTAGTTGTACACGTTTTCGTAGATGTCCAGGTCGACGGTAGTGGTTCACGGACGTCGTGGAAGTAGTCGTTCACGGCAATGATAGAGGTACTCGCGATCTTGGCGAATCCAACATCTTCTGGGCGACGGTAGTTGTACATGTTCATCTCGGAGAGGTACTTGACGAGTCGTACTCGAGGTCCTCGCGCACTTGATGACTTCGGAAGAGGAGCTTGGCACCCAGGTTGTTGCGGCCATGGACTTGACGTCAACAGTGATGGGCAGCAGAGAGCACGCAAACAGGGCACGACAGAGGTTGTGCACGGCAGCAACGGGTCGACCAAAAAAGGCAGAGGCCATGGCGCCATGGATGAGCGGCAGCGGCGGATCCGGGTCGCGCGGGGGCGGATCCGGCCGGAGTCGAGACCAAAGGGGACGGATCGAGGGGCTCCTCCCCTGACGACGGAGCTAACAAGGCGATGGCGCCGGGTAGACGAGGAGGAGGCAGAGGGGAACGAGACGAGGCCGCGGCGCTCCTCTCTCCCTCTCTCTGCGACGGTGCATCGAGGGAGGAGGGGATCGAGCAGGGCTTGGCGTAGGGGACGTGGCTCCGACGGAGCTGCTCGCTGGCGGCGGCCGGAAACAGAGGCGAGGCCTCGGAGCCGGCGCGCGAGGACGGACGACGCGAGGCAGTGGCCTCCTGGTGCTCGCCGACAGCAACGAGGCACGGCAGCCAGCGCAGAAGTGGAGAGGCGGGGCCGAGGCAGAGGCACGGGGCTAAACGGCCTCGCGTGCAGCGGAGGGAGACGGCGGCACGAGGGAACGAGAGGAGGAGATGGGATCGAGCGATGCTCTCCCTGGCGATGGTTGTGCGTGGCGGCGGCGCACAGGAACGAGAGGGAGAGATGGGGATCGGGAGAGTGTGGTGAGGGCTAGGGTTAGGTTTAGGTGGGGCGGCTGGGCTGCTGGTTGGGCCTAGCTGGAGTGCAGGAGGCCGGCTGGGCTTGCTCCTCTCTCCCCCTTATTTTCTCATAACAGAGAAAAAGAAAGAAAAGGGAAGAAAAGAAAAGGTTAGAGAAAGAGTTTGGGCATCGGGATTATTTTCCCGGACTCACAAAAATATGCTTGTTCCGAGAAAATAGAAAAAAACCATGATTGAAAGATGTAAATTCAAACTCATTTGAATTTAATTCAAATGGGTTTGAACTAGGACTTGATAAAAGGAAGGTCCAAAAATGTTCGGATTTTTTATGGAGCTCCGAAAAATGATGAAAGAGATTACGGGCAAGGTTGGAGACCAAGAATTGAGATAACAACGACATGGGATATTTTGCAAGTGGGTTATGGTTAATTCCAAATAAACGGAATAATTTTATTATAGCACCCTAATAATAGTAGGAGACTTTGAATATGTTTTAAAGAGAAATCACCATGTGAATATCCC
Source organism: Aegilops speltoides (assembly GCA_021437245.1). Lineage (NCBI taxonomy): Eukaryota > Viridiplantae > Streptophyta > Magnoliopsida > Poales > Poaceae > Aegilops > Aegilops speltoides. The sequence continues at coordinate 410,346,213 of CM038142.1, forward strand.
TCGATTTAAATAGATCAACGATCTATGCAATTTATTTAGTTGAGATTTTAAAAATTAATGATATGATGGCATGATATGCAATGCAAGAGATGGCATGATGAATGCACAAACAAAACAAATCACACGACAAAACTCGGAATAGCTGGAAGTCTTCTGGAGCGTCGGTCTCGGGGCGTTACATAGCTGTTCTTCAGTCTTCACATGCTCGATGGAGATGTCGCCCTTCAACACATGATCACGAAGAAAATGATGACGAATCTGAATGTGCTTTGTCTTCGCGTGCTGAACTAGGTTGTGAGCAATCTTGATGGCACTCTCATTGTCGCAGAGGAGAGGCACATTCTGTTGGGGAAGCTGACCCACGGACACCTATGGGACTGGCGGACCGAGCCCCTTTCGGTTCGGCGGGGAGCGGAGATCGCGCGAAGAGCAGATCGAGGCGAAGCACGCGAGCGGTTTACCCAGCTTCGGAGCTCTCCGGAGAGATAATACTCCTACTGCTGCATGTGTGTGTGTATTGAGTTCTTGCTCGGGAGCGCTGAGTGCTTCAGTACAAACTAGCTGCTAACGAGACCGAGCGTGAGTGTTTTCTGGCCTTCGAACCCTCCTCTACGTTGCGCATGGGCCTCCTTTTATATGCTCAAGGGGTCACCGACAGGTGGCAACGTAGACAAGGGTAAAAATGGAAAAGAGTTGCAGTTGGTACAACTACTTGTACAGTGTATCATACCTAACCCTGACGGCAGGGGACAAAGGCATTAAATGCCCATCCGTGTCGCCCAAACAATGCAAAAAGGGACCGTCAGGGGCGCCACCTCTTGCCACGATGGCAATCTTGTCAGCGTCGCTTGCCACCTCGCACCGCTGGCTGCACAGCCTCTTGCCACGCACACCTGGAAAGGTCCCAGGGTGACATGTTGGTGGATGCGCTGGAGCGCGGGTACAGAGTGGTAGCTTGCCGCGGCAAGCGCCTTGCTGCGGTCGTTGTCTTGTCGCGTCCGGAAGCTTGTCGCTCGCCGGGTCTCGTTGGGACGCGTGGCGCATCACGGCAAGTTCCTTGAGATGCCTTGGTTGGCCTTCCCGGCAAGCTCCTCTTGCCGGGGTCTTGTCTCCTTGGCTTGAATACTTTGTTGTTGAATGGCTCCAAAGGAACCACGGAGGACCTTGGCGGCCACCCGACAAGCCTTGCCGCGGGGTGCTGCGACTGCCCGTGCACAAGTTCGGGATACTAGGGTACCCCTACTCTAGTACACCGACAGGAGCCTCCCGGGCCTGGGCCACACACGGCAACGAGCGCTGTTGGGCCAGGCCCAAAACAGGGCACGGGCACGCGCGGCCTGGGTTACGCCGTATCTTACTCCGTATCCACCGCGCCCTCCCCTAAGGCACGCGTTGAATGCGGCGTCGTGGGAGAGATCGTGGGTGGTTTCTTTATTCGGAAAGACGGAACGTCCGCCCCCTCCCTCTTTATAAGCAGGGGAAACAGGGGCAGTTCGCCCATCTCGCCAGTTGCTGTCCCAATCTCAGAAACCTCCGCCGCTCCCTCCTTCTGAAAGAGAGCAGCGCTCCCCCCATCGCCGCCAGCACCACCAACGCCGTCGATCTCCCCCACCACCTCCGCCATGGCTCCGAAAGCCGGCAAGGGGAAGGCCGTGAAGTCGACCGAGGCGCAGCGGCTCGCGGCGCTGCGAAGGGAACGGACAACCTTCCCCCCCAGCTCGCCGCGAAGGAGCTGAGGGAGTACTACTACCTCTTCTGGTCGATGGAGACGCGGCGCATCCAGCGACGAAGGTACTTTCGCCGCCGCTCGAACGGGCTCGAATGGATATCCTTCTTCACGCTGTTCTTATCGCGGGCTCTGCCCGCCTTTCTCTGAATTTTTCTGCGACATTATGAACACCTACGGGTTCCACCTCCTTGACTTCACCCCCAATGCCGTTCTGACCATGGCAGTTTTCGCACATCTCTGCGAAAACTTTGTCGGAGTCCATCCAAACATAGCCCTTTTCCGCCACTTCTTTATGCCTCGAGTTGAGAGAGGAGAGCCTCTATCCGGTGGAATCGCCTGGATCTCGAGAGCCGGCAAGAAGGAAGCTTATCTGGAGGGAGAGCCCCGCGACAAGTGGGAGGAATGGAGAGAAGACTGGTGCTGGATCGTCGAGGAGAACCCGCAGCCTGCCATCGCCCAGCGCCAAGCCCGATGGCAGCGACAACGATTGGAGCAGCGTGGCCCCGGAAGATGATAGGCTGAAGATTGCCATCACCCGGATCCTACGCCTCAGGCTTGCCGGGCTCACTATAGGCACCGTTGGCGCAGATTTTCTTCGCCGCCGCATCGCCCCCCTGCAGGAGAGGAGGAGACCCGCCTGGGAGTTCGGGGGTGCGGCGGACATCATGAGGCTGCGCCCGGGCCTCAACTTCAACTTCACTGTCCTGGAACTGGACGCAATGCTCAAGGAACTGTTCAAGCACAACCCTCAACATCCCGAATGGTTCAGGTTGCCGAAGGGTGTCGTTCCGCTATGCAACAATTCCTCGCTCGACCGCATCCGTGCAATGATGCCGCTGTGTGATTCGCATGGAATTGTCCCAACTAGGCAAGAGCCTGCAGACAACGTCGTGCAGGAGTTCTTCGATGGCTTGGTAGAAGTGGCGGTCCGCTCCGATGAGCAGAAAAGCCTCACCCGCGACACCACCGATGCGGAGATGCAGCGCATCGCTACCAGGGCGGAAGAGGCGGCGGCAGCCGCTGCCGCGGGCGAGTTTGGATTCACAGTGGAGGAGGCAGAAGCAGCAGAGGCGGCAAGCCTTGCCGAGCGAGAGTGGCTTGCCGGCGAGGGAGAGCTTGCCGAGCCTGAAGCCGGGTCGAGCGAGCCCGCCGAGGGTGCGAGCGGCTCGTCGGAGTCCGACTCCTCTTCCTCCTCATCTTCAGATAGCCCGCCGCAAGCAGAGCCACCAGCTCCACTAAGAAGGCGTCTCGCAAGGCCGGGACGAAGCGGGCGGCAGACGAAGTCAACAGCCGCGCGCGCGTGACACGCTTCCACCGCGACAAGCACTGTTGCGCTGGAGCGCTCACGCCGCAGCAGTAATCGGAGCGGGTCCTCCGGACCACCGCTTCGATCCTGCCGCTACCCCGCCAAGCGGTCAAGGGAACCCACCTCCGCCTCGTCAGGTCAAGGTGGGCGGACTTAGACCTCTCCGCGCTCAGCTCCGACGAGGAAGAAGAAGAGTAAGATTCTTTGCTGTACTTGTAGTTCTTCAATTCTTGCTGTTTTGTCTTGTATCTGACTTGCTTGACTCCGAACTCATTCCTTTTCAGGACTCTGGCCCAGAGAGCGGCGAGGAGAGCCAAGGTCCCGGTGATTGTCATCGCGGACGATCCCACCGTGACAGCAGGGGGTGCGCCCGAGACCACCTTGCCAGACCCGGCAACTATTCCCCAAAGCAGCCCCCAGCGCAGGCCCCGGCGTAAGTACATGGTTTACTTTCCGCTGTTAGGCGCGCATGGGTGCTCTCTCTTTGCTGACATCTAACTGTTGGCTTGTGTAGGAGCAGAGCAGCTTCACCAGGAGCATCCGGAAGCCGCCCCCGATGTGCCATCTGCTTCGACTACTCCGCCAAGGGATGGTTCCTCGGCAAGGGAGCGTTCTCCAGCAAGGGAGAATTCTCCGGCAAGGGATAGCATCAGCGACCCCCCGGTGGCGGAGACCGTGACTGTAGAGCCCAGTACAGGTAATCCTATTGCTTGAAAACTTCCCTTGGGTTCTTCTTCTTCTGATTTTCTTTTTGGATATTTGCTTGACTTTTCTCCCTCTTCCGGCCTTCAGATCCACCTGTCACGGAGCCGATGGAGACCGAGGTTGCCGGCGAGGAGAACGCGCGCGGCAACATCGACGACGCCGCTGCCACCGAAGAAGCAGCTGGCACTGATGAGCCCGCCGGCGAAGAGGCCGCCAAAGCTGCCGTCGCAGAAGCTGGCGAGGGGTCAGGCGATCGTACTGACGACCCTGAGGCCGCAGGAGCGCCAGGCGCTACGCCGACCGCCGATCCCTCCGCCGCTGTTGCAACGCCAGGCTCCGAAGAGCCCCAGCCCGGCGCCTATTTGAAGGCCGGCGATGGCGTCTTCATCAAGCTCCCCTGGGCGTCAAGCTCCAGGGCACCGGTCGAAGGAGAAACCTTTGATGGATAGGTGCTCGCCTCCGCTGGACTGACGCTGGTTGACGCGTCGAGCAGCAGCAGCGACGAGACTGAGGAGGAGCGGCTGCTGCGGAAGCTGGTGTCACTCTACCGCGCTCGACAAGCCAAGCTGGAATCCCGAGAAGCGCTTGTCGCGATGGCGGGAGTGGACATCGAGAAGCACGCAGAGGAGCTCCGGGGTCGTAACCAGGAAGCCATCTGGTCCCTTGCAGAGGAGCGGGCGCAACTCGCCGAGGCGCGGAAAGCCTTCCTCCTCGAGAAGGCCGAAGCTGAAGAGCAACAGCGGCTTGTCGCCGAGGAGCTGTTTGCGCGGGAAGGCGAGTTGGCGCAGCGGAAGGTTAACCTCGACAGCCACGAGGAGGAGCTTGCCGCGCGCGAGCAAACCTTCGGCGGGGCTCTCAAGGAAGCAGAGGATGCTGCCGTAGCTGCCGAGGCCGCCAAGAAGGAGCTGGAAACGAAGGTGGCGCAGCTGGAGGCCGATCTCAGGACGAGCGGTGAAGAGCTTGCCGTGCTCAAGCGTGAGCGCGAGAAGGACGCCTACACTCTTGGCGATCTGCAGGGTAGTCTCACCGAGAAGGGCAAGGAGCTTAGCGCCGCCAAGGACTCCAACGCAGATCTTGAGTTGAAGCTGGCAACTTTGACCAAGACGCTGGACGGCGCTAGAAAGCAGGAGGTGGCCTTGAAGGAGGAGATCAAGGCCAACGAAGCGCTGCTGGCGAGTGCTGCTGCCACCCAGAACACCTTCAGGGAGAATGTGGAGCACTGGACGGAGGGTCTCGTGGATGTTGCCGCAGCCATCGACGGGGAGCTGGCGCAGCTGGGGATGGAGGATTTCGGGTATTCCTCCGATGAGAACCTCCAACCCAGCGCCAAGCTTAGCTTGTTCTTCAAAGGCGTGGCGACGGCCCTCCAGCGAGTCCGGGAAAGGATCCCAAAGTAGCTGGCCGACGAGTCGCGCACGATCTGCGCAGGAGTTCTTCAAAAGGTGTTGGTGAAGGTGGCCTTCCGCAATCTAGGCCTCAACCTCACCAACGTCCTCAAGAAGCTGCCGCCGGATGCTGATCTGGAAGCGCTCAAGACCCTTGTCGCACCCATTGTGGACAAGGTGAGCGAGATCAAGAGGGTTGAGGGCGATCGCATAGATTAGGCTGCCCGTTTTCTCCTTTTCTTGCCGCTGCTGGTCATGTTATGAGAACAATCCATTAGAGCTGTGACAAGCTATCTTGTAATATAACTTTATTTTGGGTACCGATTGCTATGTTATTTCCTTTAATTGATTCCTTCCTTTGTATGTTTTTGCCCCCACGCTTTTAGGGAACTTGTCGGCGCAGGCACCTTAGCCGCGAGCGCTGAGTGTGGGACGTCAGCAGCCTGCTAGCGGTGCCGCCACCGACAAGAAACCTTGTCGCAACTAGTCGCAGCTCACTTAAGTTGTTGACCAGACTCAAAACAAAGTAAGGGCGCAACTAGCTACGAGTTGGTTCCTCCGCGCACAGGTTTTCCATACAAAGCACGGTCGTTCGAGGAAGATAACTTAAAAAAATTAAAAAACTGATTGCTCAAACTTTGGCAACTTAGCTTTTCTGTCGTTTGTGTCCCGGTAAGGCGAAACTTTCTTGCACTACGCCTGGTCCACACCATTATCTCCTCCTTCCCCCCCGGCAAACTTGTGGGCGAGGGAACCTTCCCTTTCTTTGAGAAAAAGAAAGAAGAGAAAATAAAGATATGGAGCCTTACGGCTTGTTATTGCTTACCGGGGGTAGGTGCTGCACAAAATGTCAGATAGCACATGCAAAAAATAGAAAGCATGAAATTGACAAGATGTGCGGAGCACATGAGCTTTATTTATGCACGGGGTCTGCGCCCGGCTTTGTACAAAGGATTACATGCAACAGCGGCAAGACTTGCACAAAAGGTGGTTGCGGAACAGGTTCCGCAATCGCGCTCTGAGTAAAACTTACGAAGATGCTCAATGTTCCAGAGTTGCTTGCGGAGTGCCATCTTGATCTCAAGGCGGACGGCGCGAGCCTAGTGACTCGTTTCACCCGGTAAGGGCCTTCCCACTTCAGCGCCAACTTGTTGGAATTCTTGGCGGTTTGAACACGCCAAGAACAAGGTCGCCTTCCTCGAGACTTCGGCATTAACTGCGGCTATGGTAGCGGCGCAAAGCTTCTGGTATCGAGCAGCTCGTCAAAGCAACTCAAGACGGTCTTCCTCAAGGAGCAGTAGCGTCATCTTGTCGCAGCTGCTCTTGCTCGAGCTCATCATAAGCGAGCACTCGAGGCGACCAGATACGAAGTTACGTGGGGAGAACTGCCTCTGCTCCATAGACTAGAGCGAAAGGTGTCCGCCGATGGCTCGATTTGGCGTCGTCCTGATCGACCAAAGAACCACCGGCAGCTCCTCAATCCAGTTCTTTCCATACTTGTGCAGCCTGTCGAAAGTCCTGGTCTTGAGCCCACGCAGCACTTCAGCATTTGCCCTCTCCACTTGACCATTGCTTCTTGGATGAGCAACAGAAGCGAAGGAGACCTTGGCGCCAAGATCTTGGACGTACTGCATGAAGGTGCAGCTCGTGAATTGCGTGCCGTTGTCGGTGATGATCCTATTAGGGATCCCGAAGCGGCAAACAATCGACCTGAAGAACTTGACTGCTGACCATGCTGTCACCTTCCTCACTGCTTCCACTTCCGGCCACTTTGTGAACTTGTTGATTGCAACGTACAAGTACTCAAAGCCCCCGACAGCTCGGGGAAAGGGGCCGAGGATGTCGAGCCCTGCACCAAAAATGGCCAGGATAAAGGGATCGCCCGAGAGCTTGAGCTGGCTGGTGTATCTCGCTTGGAATGGAACTGCACGCTTCACACTTGGTTACTTGTGCGATTGCATCTCGGAGGGCTGTCGGCCAAAAGAAACCTTGCGGAATGCTTTGCTTGGCAAGTGCTCTTGCGCCAATGTGGTGACCACATATGCCTCCATGTATATCTGTCAACAGCTTTTGTCCGTCTTCCCGGTGAATACACTTTAATTTCACACCGTTGAGTCTTCTTCTGTACAGTGTGTTGTGGACAAACTGGTACATTTTTGACTGCCGGGCTACTCTTCCCGCTTCTTCTTGCTCTTCGGTAAGTTCTCCTGTCTGAAGGAAACAGACAATCTCTTTGTGCCCATCTTTGGAGCTTGTGGCTCGACAACAAGGACTAAAGGCATATATGTCTTTGCGGGAACATCCGCTTCTGGCGAGAACTCTGCGGCTCAGCCGAGCTTGACGTTCCCGGCAAGCTTGCGAGCAAAACTTGTCGAGCGCGTCGCTTCAACGGAACAAACCCTAGGGCTTGCAGAGCAGCATCGCTCCTCAAGCACCCTTGGTGTTGATCTTGGGGACCTTCTTTGCAGCGGCTTCGGGAGCTCTCACGAAAATAGTCACCGTAAATCAACTTCATCTTCTTGCTCTGTCCAGATTGATGGTGTTACTGATTTATTGAGTCGGTTTGAGCACGAAGATCCCTGGTTCCACAGTAACTTAAGTGCGGCACACTTGACGAGTGCCATCGGCAATGTCATTTCGAGCTCTTGGAACATGTTCCATCTGTCAGAGGCCGTCAAAGCGCTCTTCTAACTTTCTCACTTCATCAACATAAGCTTCCATCAACGGACTCGATAACTCTTGTTCACTTGGCGGACGACAAGCTGCGAGTCACCCCGATAATGAGCTTCTTGATCCCAAGGTGCGCTCACGATCTCGAGACCGCAAGCAAACCTTCATACTCTGCGGTATTGTTTGTTGCTTGCTCCTTGGGAAAGTGCATCGGACTACGTGCTTGAGGTGCTCTCCGGCATGCAATAAGTAGCACGCCCAGACCCGCGCCTTTGCAGCGAGAAGGCACCATCAAAGTACATCAGCCACTCTTTGCTTGCCTCCTTGACGGGATGCTCATTTGGAATTTCTTCATCCGTGTCGGCGCCCACTCGCTATGAATTCTGCCAATGCTCGCTCGATAGTTGAAGTGCTCTCAAACTTGAGGCCAAAGCTTGCAGTTCCAAAGTGCCCACTCGACAATCCCGCTCATGCTTTCGGATTCTGCAGATCCTCTTCAGCGGAAAACGAGTGACAACTGTGATCTCATGTGCTTGGAAGTAATGGCGCAACTTTCTCGAGGCCATGAGAAGGCGAAAAGCAATTTCGCACACCGAGTACCTTGACCTAGCCCCTGCAGAAGGGCCGACAAAGTAAACTGAGGCCGCACCATTTTCCTAACATGAAGGTAGGTGCTCTCTTTGCAGCCATTAGTTTCATCGAACCGCACATCTACAATGTCAACAATCTTGTGAAGAACAATGTTGAAGACTCAGAGGTGTGCGTAGTCCTTTCCGTAACCAAGCATAAAACCTTCATGTGCTTTCGGTGCAAATTTAGAGTTGTGGTGAGGATCTCTAATCCAACATTTAGCACCGAAGACTTTGAAATAACTCACATTGGGTTTCTTGTCAGTGATGAGTTCATAGGCCGTCTTCTTGAAGAATTTGTGAAGATATACCCTGTTGATGATGTGGCACGCAGTATCAATTGCATCAATCCAAAAACGCTGAGGCGTTTTGTATTCATCAAGCATAGTGCGAGCCATCTCAACAAGAGTTCTGTTCTTGCGCTCCACGACGCCATTTTGCTGAGGAGTATAGGGAGCAGATAACTCACGAGTAATACCAAGTTCATCAAGATAGGCATCAAGACCGGAATTCTTGAACTCAGTTCCATTGTCACTTCGATGTGCTTGATCTTCACACCAAAGTTGGTTGAAGCCCTCGAGGAAAATCGCTTGAAGACTTCCGCACTTCATGTTTGTAAGCAACAATGTGTACCCATGTATATCGAGAGTAATCATCAACAATGACAAAACCATATAGAGATGCATCATTAGTGACCGCTGAGTAATGATTAGGTCCGAAGAGGTCCATGTGAAGCAATTGAATGGACGGGTAGTGGTCATGATAGTCTTCATTTGGATGCTTGGCCTTGGTCATTTTTCCAGCTTCACAGTTCGCATAAGTGATCCTTGAGGAATTTGACATTCTCAATGCCAATGACATGCTTCTTCTTTGCAAGCATGTGCAAATTCCTCATGCCTGCGTGACCAAGTTGTCGATGCCATAGCCAGCCTTCTGAAGCTTTTGCAAGTAGACACACGGCTGGTTGTGGTCCTGTAGAGAAATCAACAATATACAAATCTCCTCTCCTAAAGCCTTCTAAGACTTTGGAATTGTCACTTCCATAATCAAAACACAATGATACTTGCCAAAGACAACAACCATATCAAGATCACAAAGCATTGAGATCGACATGAGATTGTATCCTAAGGACTCAACAAGCATGACTTTGTCCATGTGTTTATCCTTAGAGATTGCAACCTTACCAAGACCCAATACCGACTTTTGCCTTTTTCAAAGAAAGATGATATGCTTCAGAGGTGACGGTGATAAGGGAGCATCTATCAATAGATTCTTGTCACCAGTCATGTGATTCGTACATCCACTATCGAGGACCCATTCAAGAGTTTTGGGTTGATCATCCTGCAGATGAATTAGTGTCGCCATACAATCTCATATGCTTCATCGGTGAAGAATATGATATCAAGTTCATCGATGAATTTCATCAAGCGAAGAAGCGATATAGCAAGATGAGGACGTGTGAAATGAAAGTTCATTTCATCATGATTCGCTCAAGCGTCCTTTCGAGCATGTTGTCGGGTCCCAAAGAAATTCTTCAGACGTTAAAGCACGTCTGGAGACCTGACCCTGCAGAAGAGATTAGTTCTTTTTCTTCACCACCCACATCTGGAGGGGTGGCAAAGAATTCATCACTTTGTGAGCACCATATGAGAAAGATGGCAAAGATGCCAAACCGTTTCGTTTCACATAAGAGGGGTTAGGGTAAGCATATGAATAAGCAGATTAATTCTTCGAGGACTTATGAACATAATGGTTTGAAGAATATTGCACATATTCATAGCCCTTAGCTCTACCCTGCGAGACAGAGTTGTTAGCACGATGATAACATATGAGGACTTTGATCCTTTTGAGGAATTTGATCCATGTGAGGAATTTGGTCCGTATGAGGACTTGGATCCATATGAAGAGTTTGGTCCATATGAAGAATTTGATCTGGGGTTCCTGTTCTTCACAGGTGGTGTCATGAGGACATTCACCTGAAGACTTTCAACATAACTTTTGGGAACCCAGATTTTCTTCATAGGGAACCGTTCCCACAGTTAGTGCCAACGTATCTAGCAAATACCTCACCGTTCTGGTTTTTGAACAGTTTATAGTTGGAGTCAAATGACTCATCAGAAGAATGAGGAGATTCACATGTAAAGCCAGATAAGTTAGATGGATCAACAGGAGGTCCCTTTGCAGCAACCCATGAGGTTTTGGGGTACTGCTCAGGCTTCCAATATGTTCCATCAGCATTGAGTTTCCTCTCAAAGGCAATACCCTCTTTCCTAGGGTTTCTGTTGAGGATCTGCTTTTTAAGCACATCACAAAGAGTCTGATGCCCTTTGAGGCTTTTGTACATGCCTGTCATGTATAATTCCTTCAGCCCTGCATTGTCAGTGATACTAGCAATGTCCTCAGGTGAGGAATTAGTGATAGCAAAGGCAGATGAAGAATTTGTAATAGTTGAAGCATTTGAACAGTTTGTGGGGGTTTGGTTCTGGGATTTTCCTCACTTGATGATTTTCGCTCAAAGTCCTCGGAGGATGGGTTGCTCTCAAATGACAAGTGTCAAGTTTTCTTGAAGCAACCAACCAACTAGTGGTTGTAGGGGGCGGCTATTTATAGCCTAGGGAGCAGCCCGACATGATAAGACATAAATGCCCTTCAATGATATGACCGTTAGGTGGATAAGATATTTTGGGATAGCCGGCGCGCAGCACAGCAACGGTCGGAAATTTGACTCTCAAATTCCTCAGGGGTATCATGTTCCTCAAAGTGTAGGCAATTCGCACTGGCAAATTCCTAACTCCTTAGTTAGAGCAAAGTCCTCAGTGACCAGAAGAACTGCGTCTCTGTCACTGAAGAAATTGACTGAACTGTATGAGATTTCCAATGGCTTCACTCGAAGGGATTGGTAGGTGTAGGATTTTGAGTTGAGCAACACATGGAAATTTTTCCTTAGTATTTCCTCGACGCCCTTTAACAGTACGATGTTTCCTATGACTCAAGAAAGAGAAAATGATACTATGAAAACAAAAGTCTTCACGCTTCATGTTCCTCAAATGAATACCAAGTCTTCAAGGTCACACCAATTTCTTCACTTTCAAAGTCTTCAGAAAGTATTCAGAATATCAAAGTCTTCAGTCGAAAAACTTCATTTTTAGGGGTCGACTTTCTCTGTAAATATCAAACTCCTCGTAGACTTATAAACCTGTGTACACTCACAAACGCATCAGTCCCTTAACCTATAAGTCTTCAATACACCAAAATCACTAAGGGGCACTAGATGCACTTACACCTTTGCAGCAACCCATGAGGTTTTGGGGTAATGCTCAGGCTTCCAATATGTTCCATCATCATTGAGTTTCCTCTCGAAGGCAATACCCTCTTTCCTAGGGTTTCTGTTGAGGATCTGCTTTTTAAGCACATCACAGAGAGTCTAATTCCCTTTGAGGCTTTTGTACATGCCTGTCATGTATAATTCCTTCAGCCCTGCATTGTCAGTGATACTAGCAATGTCCTCAGGTGAGGAATTAGTGATAGCAGAGGTAGATGAAGAATTTGTAACAGTTGAAGCATTTGAACATTCAGGTGAAGAATTAGCAGATTCACGTTCAATGCACTTTAAGCATGGAGGAACAAATTCTTCCTGCGAAGCACTGATTTGTTGAGCTAGTAATGAATCGCGCTCCTTCTGAAGATCTTCATAACACACTCTTAGCTTTTCAAGATCTTCCTTTCTTTGAAGAGATTCAGAAGAAAGCTTCTCGTGATCTTGCTTTTCTTGAAGAAATTCATAAGAAAGTTTCTCATGATCGATAAGAGAGTGTTATGATGACTTTGAAGGTTATCAAACCTAGACCAAGTCTCTGAAGATTTTCGATCGGGGCTTTAGTGCGATCCATTTCTTCACCCAACATATCATCACTTTTGTCTAGCATGTTTTGAACCCTTTCAAAAGCCCTTTGTTGTTTTACAGCAATCTTAGCAAGTTTAGAGTAGCTGGGCTTGAGATCCTCATCAGATTCATTTTCACTAGATTCAAAGGAGTTGTATTTGAGTACCTTTGCACCTTTCGCCATGAAGCAATAGGTGGGAGCGTAGTCATCATTATCTTCATCAGGCTTGTCGGTGAAGTCAGTTTCTTCAGTGTTGAAGATGGACTTGCTAACGAAAGCAGTAGCGAATGCCAGACTCGCCACACCAGATTCAGATTCTTCAGACGCCTCCTCTTCCTCATTTTCCTCAGATTCAGCTTCAGAGTCCATTTCCTTTCCAATGAATGCCCGAGCCTTCTTTGAGCTGCTCTTCTTGTGAGATGAAGACTTCGAGGATTTTGATGATGAAGATTTTGACGATTCTTCTTCTTCTTCGCATCATCAGAACTGTAATCCTTGTATTTCTTCTTCTTCATTTCCTTTTCCCACTGAGGACAATCTTGAATATAGGGACCAGGTTTCTTGCATTTGTGGCACAGCCTTCTCTTATAGTCACTGGATGAGGAATCACTGCTTCTTGAGGATTTTCCAAAGCGACCACGTCTTGAGAACTTCTGGAATTTCTTCATGAGCAGTGCAAGCTCCTGGCTCAATTCTTCAGATCACCAAGGCTACTACCGTAATCCTCACATTTGAGTCGACACAGCCTTGGCCTTCGTGGCACGTGGTTTGCCATAGTTTGAACCATAGAGATCTCTCTTTTCAGCAAGTGGAACTTGTGAGTATTTAGCCTTCGAGGATATCGGAAGGATCAAGAGACTTGTAGTCAAGACGTTCTTGTATCATCAGTCCCAGAGTATCAAATGAGGAATCAAGCGATCTCAACAGTTTCTTCACCACCTCATGATCAGTGATGTCAGTGGCACCGAGGGCTTGAAGCTCATTTGAGATGTCAGTGAGGCGATCAAAGGTTTGTTGGACATTTTCATTGTCGAGTCTTTTGAAGCGTTTGAAGAGATTCCGAAGAACATCAACTCGAGAGTCACGCTGAGTCGAGACTCCTTCATTTAGTTTGGACAGCCTATCCCAGATAAGCTTAGCAGATTCCAAAGCACTCACTCTTCCATACTGTCCTTTACTCAGATGGCCACATATGATATTCTTTGCTTGAGAATCGAGTTGCTTGAATCTCTTCACATCGGTAGCGTTCAGTGAGGGTGTGACAGAGGGAACACCATTTTCCACAATATACCAGAGATCATTGTCAATTGCCTCAAGATGCATTTGCATCTCGTTCTTCCAGTAGGGGTAGTCCGTCCCATCAAAGATAGGACACCCAGTCGAGACCTTGATCATACCTGCGGTCGACATAACTAAAACTCCAGGCGGTTAAACCAAAATCACACAGAACAAGGGAGTACCTTGCTCTGATACCAATTGAAAGTGCGTTATATCGACTAGAGGGGGGATGAATAGGCGATTTTTATGAATTCTTCACCGAGGAATTTGCTGGTGAGGAAATTCCTTAGCGAAGAACTACTTGTAGCGGAATAAGTACTCAGAAGTATGTATAACAGAATACAAGCATGGTCATCATGATGAAATGAAGACAAGCACAGAGTACAGAAAGCGTAATCACAGGATAACACAAGATGAAGACAAACAGATCAAGAAATTGAAATGAGGAAATTGAGAAAGTCTTGATCAAAGTCTTCAAACACAGATATGAAAAACACTCAACACAAGAATGAGGAAATGAAAGGGTTGAGGAAATAGAACCGATTAGTTGGTGAAGACAATGATTTGGTAAACCAGTTCAAGCTCTTTGTCTCGGTTATACGTCTGGTTGGAGCGGTGAGTATTTAAACACGAGGACACGCAGTCCGGACACCCATCATCGAGCCGCACCTCGGGACACCCAGTCCTCACCGTATTCTCCTTGAACTAAGACCACGCATGCCTCGTCCAATCACTCGTGGTAAGTCTTCAGTGACTTCCAAACCTTCACAGACTTGGTCACTCGGCGATCCACAATTCCTCTTGGATGCTCTAGACCTTGACGCCTAACCGTCTGGAAGAAGCACATCTTCAAAGGTAACAAGCGTCGGATCCACGCAGATCAAATTCTTGATGATGCTCAATCACTTTGGGTTTGTGGGGGTTTGGTTTTGGGATTTTCCTCACTTGATGATTTTCGCTCAAAGTCCTCGGAGGATGGGTTGCTCTCAAATGACAAGTGTCAAGTTCTCTTGGAGCAGCCAACCAACTAGTGGTTGTAGGGGCGGCTATTTATAGCCTAGGAGCAGCCCGACATGATAAGACATAAATGCCCTTCAATGATATGACCGTTAGGTGGATAAGATATTTTGGGACAGCGGCCAAGAAGACAAAGAACGGTCGGAAATTTGACTCTCAAATTCCTCGGGGCTATCATGTTCCTCTTTGTGTAGGCAATTCACATTGGCGAATTCCTAACTCCTCGGTCGAGAGAAAGTCCTCGATGACTGTAAGAACTGCGTCTCTCACATCAAGAAATTGACTGAATCAGTATGAGATTTCCAATGGCTTCACTTGAAGGGATTGGTAGGTGTAGGATTTTGAGTTGAGCAACACATGGAAATTTTTCCTTAGTATTTCCTCGACCCCCTTTAACAGTACGGTGTTTCCTATGACTCAAGAAAGAGAAAATGAAACTACGAAAACAAAAGTCTTCACGCTTCATGTTCCTCAAATGAATACCAAGTCTTCAAGGTCACACCAATTTCTTCACTTTCAAAGTCTTTGGAAAGTCTTCAGAATATCAAAGTCTTCTGTCGAAGAACTTCATTTTTAGGGGTCGACTTTCTCTGTAAATATCAAACTCCTCATATACTTATAGACCTGTGTACACTCACAAACGCATCAGTCCCTTAACCTATAAGTCTTCAATACACCAAAATCACTAAGGGGCACTAGATGCACTTACACTCTACCAAGGTGTACACTGCCTTAAGCTTGACAAGCATATTTTCCTTCAGATTGGTACTCCTGGGGCCTGCATATTCACAGGTATAACAGTAAGCCGGAGGTAACTATTACAATAACTCTTGAAGGATTGCAATATTTATGAGCGGCTTACCAAAGATAGCTGAGACCATTTGGGATATGTGCCGCTTTAAGTCGGACAACTCATTTGTTGCCTCGGCAAGGGATGCCTCTGCTGTTTCAACCCGGGTCACCAGTGAAGCCCTCTCATCAACCCAAGCCTTCTTTTTTCGATTCAAAATTTTTCTTCAGCTTCTCTTGTTCAGAGACACTGAATTCAAACTTGGAATTGGCTTTCTGAGCTTCGAGCTCTTGGGTTTTCAACTGGCTCTTCAAATCAGCAATCTCCGCCTCAAATTGACTTACGGTGGCCTGCATTGACATCAGGTTATGGTATGAATTTTGGTAAGATAACATTTAAGTCCCAAGTATTTTAAAGTAAAGATACTTGGCACTTGGGGACTAATGTATGTTTAAAGAATTTTTAGTCTATTTTACCAAGTCACACATATTAAGTCTCAAGCACTTTACAAGTAAAGGTACTTGACACTTGGGGGCTAATGTAACCCAAATTTAAAGTTTCATGTTATCTCCGGGTTAAACATATTCAATTTAAACCGGAAAAAACTAATAGCTAGCAGATTATTAAGTCTACAGCATATTCATTCATAAGCAATAGACTTGGGGGCTGGTACAGTAAGTAAGATTTAGAGTGAAAGCTTAAATTTTACCTCAGATTTATGCTGTATTTGCTTCACCATGTCAATTTCCAGGTCACGACTACTGTGTACTTGGTTCAGATAGCCCGAGACTATGTCACCAATACTTAGGTGAGAGTAATCAGCGATGTCTTGTTTGGACTTCCGGCGCTGGGCAAACTCTTCCTTGGCGGTGCATTGGGCAAGGGCAGTAGGCCGGCCCGGTTCAACATACTGGCTCTTCACAATTTCAACTTCTGGGTCAGCCGTCTTGGCCGGGCTAGGGATTTCCGGGTCATCCGAGTTGTGAATCACGTCCTCTGCAGGCGGGTCAGAAGTTGGCTCCGGAATGTTAGAAGTCGGTTCAGGCAGTGGTTGATGAGTGGAGTTGTCTGGAACGGATGAGTCAAGCACCGGTTCAGTAACTGAAGGAAATATGCCCTAGAGGCAATAATAAAGTTATTATTTATTTCCTCATATCATGATAAATGTTTATTATTCATGCTAGAATTGTATTAACCGGAAACATGATACATGTGTGAATACATAGACAAAACTATTGTCACTAGTATGCCTCTACTTGACTAGCTCATTAATCAAAGATGGTTATGTTTCCTAACCATAGACATGTGTTGTCATTTGATTAGTGGGATCACATCATTAGAAGAATGATGTGATTGACATGACCCATTCCGTTAGCCTAGCACTTGATCGTTTAGTATCCGCTATTGCTTTCTTCATGACTTATACATGTTCCTGTAACTATCGAATTATGCAACTCCGTTTACGGAGGAACACTTTGGTACTACCAAGCGTCACAACGTAATCGGGTGATTATAAAGGAGTACTACAGGTGTCTCGAAGGTACATGTTGAGTTGGCGTATTTCGAGATTAGGTTTTGTCACTCTGATCGTCGGAGAGGTATCTCTGGCCCTCTCGGTAATGCACATCATTATAAGCCTTGCAAGCAATGTGACCAATGAGTTGGTTACGAGATGATGCATTACAGAACGAGTAAAGAGACTTGCCGGTAACGAGATTGAACTAGGTATTGGATACCGACGATCAAATCTCGGGCAAGTAACATACCGATGACAAAGGGAACAACGTATGTTGTTATGCGGTTTGACCGATAAAGATCTTCGTAGAATATGTAGGAACCAATATGGGCATCCAGGTCCCGCTATTTGTTATTGACCGAGAATGGTTCTAGGTCATGTCTACATAGTTCTCGAACCCATAGGATCCGCACGCTTAACATTACGATGACAGTTTTAATATGATTTTATAAGTTTTGATGTACCGAAGTTTGTTCGGAGTCCCGGATGTGATCACGGACATGACGAGGAGTCTCGAAATGGTCGAGACATAAAGATTGATATATTGGACGACTATATTCGGACACCGGAAATGTTCCGGGTGATTTTGGAGAAAACCGGAGTGCCGAAGGGGTTACCGGAACCCCACGGGGAAGTATTGGGCCTTAGTGGGCCTGAGGGGAGAGAGAGGGCAGCAGCCCAGAGGTGGCACGCCCCCTCCCAAGGGGAGTCCGAATAGGACTAGGGGAGGGGGGCGCGGCCCCTCTTTCCTTCTCCCTCTCCCCCTCTTTCCTTCCCCCTTCCTCCTTCCTAGTTGGACTAGGAAAGGGGAGTCCTACTCCCACTAGGAGTAGGGCTTCCCCCCCTCCTTGGCGCGCCCCAAGGGCCGGCCGGCCTCCCCTTGCTCCTTTATATACGGGGTGGGGGGCACCCATACACACACAAGTTGATCTACGGATCGTTCCTTAGCCGCAGCGGTGCCCCTCCACCATATTCCACCTCGGTCATATCGTCGCGGAGTTTAGGCGAAGCCTGCGTCGGTAGAACATCATCATCGCCACCTGCGCTGTCGTCTTGACGAACTCATCTCGGAGCTTTGCTGGATCGAAGGCGGAGATTGTCATCGAGTTGAACGTGTGCTGAACTCGGAGGCCCCGTACGTTCGGTGCTTGAATCGGTCGGATCGTGAAGACGTACGACTACATCAACCGCGTTGTGCTAACGCTTCCGCTTACGGTCTACGAGGGTACGTAGACAACACTCTCCTCTCTCGTTGCTATACCATCACCATGATCATGCGTGTGCGTAGGAATTTTTTTGAAATTACTACGTTCCCCAACATTGGCATCCGAGCCTAGGTTTTATACGTTGATGTTATATGCACGAGTAGAACACAAGTGAGTTGTGGGCGATACAGGTCATACTGCTTACCAGCATGTCATACTTTGGTTCGGCGGTATTGTGAGATGAAGCGGCCTAGACCGACATTATCCGTACGCTTACGCAAGACTGGTTTCACCGTTATGAGCACTCGTGCTTAAAGGTGGCTGGCGGGTGTCTATCTCTCTCACTTTAGCTGAATCGAGTGTGGCTACGCCCGGTCCTTGCGAAGGTTAAAACAACACCAACTTGACGAACTATCGTTGTGGTTTTTGATGCATAGGTAAGAACGGTTCTTGCTAAGCCCGTAGCAGCCACGTAAAATTTGCAACAACAAAGTAGAGGACGTCTAACTTGTTTTTGCAGGGCATGTTGTGATGTGATATGGTCAAGACGTGATGCTATATTTTATTGTATGAGATGATCATGTTTTGTAACCGAAGTTATCGGCAACTGGCAGGAGCCATATGGTTGTCGCTTTATTGTATGAAATGCAAACGCCCTGTAATTGCTTTACTTTATCACTAAGCGGTAGCGATAGTCGTAGAAGCAATAGATGGCGAACGACAATGATGCTACGATGGAGATCAAGGTGTCACGCCCGGTGACGATGGTGATCACGACGGTGCTTCGGAGATGGAGATCACAAGCACAAGATGATGATGGCCATATCATATCACTTATATTGATTGCATGTGATGTTTATCCTTTATGCATCTTATCTTGCTTTGATTGACGGTAGCATTTTAAGATGATCTCTCACTAAAATTATCAAGAAGTTTTCTCCCTGAGTATGCACCGTTGCCAAAGTTCGTCGTGCCCAGACACCACGTGATGATCGGGTGTGATAAGCTCTACATCCATCTACAACGGGTGCAAGCCAGTTTTGCACACGCGAAATACTCAGGTTAAACTTGACGAGCCTAGCATATGCAGATATGGCCTCGGAACACGGAGACCGAAAGGTCGAGCGTGAATCATATAGTAGATATGATCAACATAGTGATGTTCACCATTGAAAACTACTCCATCTCACGTGATGATCGGTTATGGTTTAGTTGATTTGGATCACGTGATCACTTAGATGACTAGAGAGATGTCTGTCTAAGTGGGAGTTCTTAAGTAATATGATTAATTGAACTTAAATTTATCATGAACTTAGTACCTGATAGTATTTTGCTTGTCTATGTTTGTTTGTAGATAGATGGCTCGTCTGTTGTTCGTTGAATTTTAATGCGTTCCTTGAGAAAG
This sequence comes from Aegilops speltoides, assembly GCA_021437245.1. Taxonomy (NCBI): domain Eukaryota; kingdom Viridiplantae; phylum Streptophyta; class Magnoliopsida; order Poales; family Poaceae; genus Aegilops; species Aegilops speltoides. The sequence continues at coordinate 410,365,732 of CM038142.1, forward strand.
CAAAGTTGAAAGATGATGGTAGCAATTACACGGATTGGGTCCATAACCGAGGATTATCCTCATTGCTGCACTGAAAAGTTCGTCCTAGAAGCACCCTTTGGGTGCCAGGCCTGCTGCTCTTGAAACCGACGACGTTAAGAACGTCTGGCGAGCAAAGCTGATGACTACTCTATAGTTCAGTGTGCCATGCTTTACCACTTAGAACCGGGTCTTCAACGACGTTTTGAACGTCATGGAGCATATGAGATGTTTCAGGAGTTGAAGTTAATACTTCAAGCAAATGCCCGGATTGAGAGATATGAAGTATCCAATAAGTTCTACAGCTGCAAGATGGAGGAGAATAGTTCTGTCAGTGAGCATATACTCAAAATGTCTGGGTATAATAATCACTTGATTCAAGCGGGAGTTAATCTTCCGGATGATAGCGTCATTGATGAATTCTCCAATCACGCCACCAAGCTACAAGAGCTTTGTGATGAACTATAATATGCAAGGGATGAACAAGACTATTCCCGAGCTCTTCGCAATGCTAAAAGCTGCGGAGGTAGAAATCAAGAAGGAGCATCAAGTGTTGATGGTCAACAAGACCACTAGTTTCAAGAAAAGGGCAAAGGCAAGAAGAAGGGAACTTCAAAAGAACGGCAAGCAAGTTGCTGCTCAAGAGAAGAAACCCAAGTCTGGACCTAAGCACTGCCCGAGTGCTTCTCGCAAGCAGATAGTCCTTTGGAAGCGGAACTGCCCCAAGTATTTGGCGGATAAGAAGGATGGCAAAGTGAACAAAGGTATATGTGATATACATGTTATTGATGTGTACCTAACTAGAGCTTGTAGTAGCACTGGGTATTTGATCTTGGTTCATTGCTAATATTTGCAACTCGAAACAGGACTACGGAATATCGAGCATCGCCAAGGACGAGGTGGCGATGCTGCGTGGGAAAGCGGTTCCAAAGTCGATGTGATCGCGGTCGGCACGCTACCTCTACATCTACCTTCGGGATTAGTTTTAGACCTGAATAATTGTTATTTGGTGCGGCGTTGAGCATGAACATTATATCTGGATCTTGTTTGATGCGAGACGGTTATTCATTTAAATCAGAGAATAATGGTTGTTCTATTTATATGAGTAATATCTTTTATGGTCATGCACCCTTGAAGAGTGGTCTATTTTTATTGAATCTCGATAGTAGTGATACACATATTCATAGTGTTGAAACCAAAAGATGCAGAGTTGATAACGATAGTGCAACTTATTTGTGGCACTGTCGTTTGGGTCATATCAGTGTAAAACGCATGAAGAAACTCCATACTGATGGGCTTTTGGAATCACTTGATTATGAATCACTTGGTACTTGCGAACCGTGCCTTATGGGCAAGATGACTAAAACGCCGTTCTCCGGAACTATGGAGCGAGCAACTGATTTGTTGGAAATCATACATACTGATGTTTGTGGTCCAATGAATGTTGAGGCTCGCGGCGGGTATCGTTATTTTCTCACCTTCACAGATGATTTGAGCAGATATGGGTATATCTACTTAATGAAACACAAGTCTGAAACATTTGAAAAGTTCAAAGAATTTCAGAGTGAAGTGGAAAATCATCGTAACAAGAAAATAAAGTTTCTACGATCTGATCGTGGAGGAGAATATTAGAGTTACGAGTTTCGTCTACACTTTAAACAATGTGGAATAGTTTTGCAACTCACGCCACCGAACACCACAGCGAAATGGTGTGTCCGAGCGTCGTGTCGTACTTTACTAGATATGGTGCGATCTATGATGTCTCTTCTTGATTTACCGCTATCGTTTTGGGGTTATGCTTTAGAGACGGCCGCATTCACGTTAAATAGGGCACCATCAAAATCCGTTGAGAAGACGCCTTATGAACTGTGGTTTGGCAAGAAACCAAAGTTATCGTTTCTTAAAGTTTGGGGCTGCGATGCTTATGTAAAGAAACTTCAACCAGATAAGCTCGAACCCAAATCAGAGAAATGTGTCTTCATAGGATACCCAAAAGAGACAGTTGGGTACACCTTCTATCACAGATCCGAAGGCAAAACATTCGTTGCTAAGAATGGATCCTTTCTAGAGAAGGAGTTTCTCTCGAAAGAAGTGAGTGGGAGGAAAGTAGAACTTGATGAGATAACTATATCTACTCCCTTATTGGAAAGTAGTTCATCACAAGAACCTATTCCTGTGACAACTACACCAATTAGTGAGGAAGCTAATATTGATCATGAAACTTCAGATCAAGTTTCTACTGAACCTCGTATATCTACCAGAGTAAGATCCGCGCCAGAGTGGTACGGTAATCCTATTCTGGAAGTCATGTTACTTGACCATGATGAACCTACGAACTATGAGGAAGCGATGATGAGCCCAGATTCCGCAAAATGGCTAGAGGCCATGAAATCGAGATGGGATCCATGTATGAAAACAAAGTGTGGACTTTGGTTGACTTGCCGATGATCGGCAAGCCATTGAGAATAAATGGATTTTTAAGAAGAAGACTGACGCTGATGGTAATGTAGCGTCTATAAAGCTTGACTTGTTGCATAAGGTTTTCGACAAGTTCAAGGGGTTGACTACGATGAGACTTTCTCACCGAAGCGATGCTTAAGTCTGTCGAATCATGTTAGCTATTGCTGCATTTCATGATTATGAAATTTGGCAAATGGATGTCAAAACTGCATTCTTGAATGGATTTCTAGAAGAAGAGTTGTATATGATGCAGCCGAAGGTTTTGTTGATCCAAAAGGTGCTAACAAAGTGTGCAAGCTCCAGCGATCCATTTATGGACTGGTGCAAGCATCTCGGAGTTGGAATAAACGTTTTGATAGTGTGATCAAAGCATATGGTTTTATCTGAGACTTTTGGAGAAGCTTTGTATTTACAAGAAAGTGAGTGGGAGCTCAGTAGCATTTCTGATTTTATATGTGGATGACATATTATTAATTGGAAATGATATAGAATTCTGGATAGCATAAAGGGATACTTGAATAAAAGTTTTTCAATGAAAGACCTCGGTGAAGCTGCTTACATATTGGGCATCAAGATCTATAGAGATAGATCAAGGCGCTTAATAGGACTTTCACAAAGCACATACCTTGACAAAATTTTGAAAAAGTTCAAAATGGATAAGGCAAAGAAAGGATTCTTGCACGTGCTACAAGGTGTGAAGTTGAGTCAAACTCAATGCCCGACCACAAGCAGAAGATAGAGAGAAAATGAAAGGTGTTCCTATGCTTCAGCCATAGGCTCTATCATGTATGCAATCTGTGTACCACACCGACGTATGCTTAGCAATAAGCTTGGCAGGAAGGTACCAAAGTAATCCAGAGTGGATCATGGACAGCGGTCAAGAACATCTGAAATACGAAAAGGACTAAGGATATGTTTCTCGATATGGAGGTGACAAAGAGCTAGTCGTAAATGGTTACGTCGATGCAAGCTTTGACAGCGATCCGGACGATTCTAAATCGCAAACCGGATCGTGTTTTTATTAAGCGGTGGAGCTGTAAGTTGGTGCAGTTCTAAACAAAGCGTCGTGGAGGGATCTACATGTGAAGCGGAGTACATAGCTGCTTCAAGCAGCAAATGAAGGAGCTCTGGATGAAGGAGTTCATTTCCGATCTAGGTGTCATACCTAGTGCATCGGGACCAATGAAGATCTTCGTGACAATCTTGGTGCAATTGCCTTGGCAAAGGAATCCAGATTTCACAAGAGGACCAAGCACATCAAGAGACGCTTCAATTCCATTCGGGACCAAGTCCAAGTGGGAGACATAGATATTTGCAAGATACATACGGATCTGAATATTGCAGACCCGTTGACTAAGCCTCTCTCACGAGCAAAACATGATCATCACCAAGACTCCATGGGTGTTAGAATCATTACTATGTAATCTAGATTATTGACTCTAGTGCAAGTGGGAGACTAAAGGAAATATGCCCTAGAGGCAATAATAAAGTTATTATTTATTTCCTCATATCATGATAAATGTTTATTATTCATGCTAGAATTGTATTAACCGGAAACATGATACATGTGTGAATACATAGACAAAACTATAGTCACTAGTATGCCTCTACTTGACTAGCTCATTAATCAAAGATGGTTATGTTTCCTAACCATAGACATGTGTTGTCAGTTGATTAGTGGCATCACATCATTAGAAGAATGATGTGATTGACATGACCCATTCCATTAGCCTAGCACTTGATCGTTTAGTATACTGCTATTACTTTCTTCATGACTTATACATGTTCCTGTAACTATGAGAATTATGCAACTCCGTTTACGGAGGAACACTTTGGTACTACCAAAGCGTCACAACGAATCGGGTGATTATAAAGGAGTACTACAGGTGTCTCCAAAGGTACATGTTGAGTTGGCGTATTTCGAGATTAGGTTTTGTCACTCCGATCGTTGGAGAGGTATCTCTAGGCCCTCTCGGTAATGCACATCATTATAAGCCTTGCAAGCAATGTGACCAATGAGTTGGTTACGAGATGATGCATTACAGAACGAGTAAAAAGACTTGCCAGTAACGAGATTGAACTAGGTATTGGATACCGATGATCAAATCTTGGGCAAGTAACATACTGATGACAAAGGGAACAATGTATGTTGTTATGCGGTTTGACCGATAAAGATCTTCGTAGAATATGTAGGAACCAATATGGGCATCCAGGTCCCGCTATTGGTTATTGACCGAGAATGGTTCTAGGTCATGTCTACATAGTTCTCGAACCCGTAGGGTCCGCACGCTTAACATTACGATGACAGTTTTAATATGAGTTTATAAGTTTTGATGTACCGAAGTTTGTTCGGAGTCCCGGATGTGATCACGGACATGACGAGGAGTCTCAAAATGGTCGAGACATAAAGATTGACATATTGGACGACTATATTCAGGCACCGGAAGTGTTCCAGGTGATTTTGGAGAAAACCGGAGTGCCGGAGGCGTTCAGAACCCCCGGGAAGTATTGGGCCTTAGTGGGCTGAGGGGAGAGAGGGCAGCAGCCTGAGGTGGCGCCCCTCCCAAGGGGAGTCCGGTGGACTAGGGGAGGCGCGGCCCTCTTCCTCTCCCTCTCCCCTCTTTCCTTCCCCTTCCTCCTTCCTAGTTGGACTAGGAAAGGGAGTCCTACTCCCACTAGGAGGAGGACCCCCTCCTTGGCGCGCCCAAGGGCGGCCGGCCTCCCCTTTCTCCTTTATATACGGGGGGGGGCCCATACACACACAAGTTGATCTACGGATCGTTCCTTAGCCGTGTCGGTGCCCCCCTCCACCATATTCCACCTCGGTCATATCGTCGCGGAGTTTAGGCGAAGCCCTGCGTTGGTAGAACATCATCATCATCACCACGCCGTCGTGCTGACGGAACTCATCTCTGGAGCTTTGCTGGATCGAAGGCCGGAGATCGTCATCGAGCTGAACGTGTGCTGAACTCGGAGGCCCCGTACGTTCGGTGCTTGGATCGTTCGAATCGTGAAGAAGTACGACTACATCAACCACTTTGTGCTAACGCTTCCGCTTACGGTCTACGAGGGTACGTAGACAACACTCTCCTCTCTCGTTGCTATGCCATCACCATGATCATGCGTGTGCGTAGGAATTTTTTTGAAATTACTACGTTCCCCAACAGTAACCACCGGGTCTTGGGACAGCTTATTCTTCTTCGCCCTCTTGCTGGGCTTTACTTGCAAGCTGTCAAACAAAGTGGAAAGATAAGTATCAAATATAAGTATGGATAACCTCAAAGTAGGAAAGGTTATATTACCCGGGAGCCGTTTTGAAAGCCGGCATGTTCGATTGCATCGACTCATCAGAAGAAGGGGAGGTATCCTGATAGTTGGAGTCAGATGAATTGAGAGGTTGGCGGATCAAACCCATCAAGGGTAAAACAAAACGTAAGTCGGAGATAACCTCGGTCCGACGCTTCCTGGTTACATCAGGTAAGCCGGAGGAAAGCTCTGCGTCCTAGTTGGCCCGAGTCTGCCGCCGGTTCTCAAGCTGCTGTTGCTTCAAAAGAAATTGAGGATCTTGGTAAGCGAGAGGGTGTGAAAACCTTACTTTCTGGGTCACCCTTCGGATTCTTTGTGTTGGCAAAGGCTCTGAGTTGGAGGAAATTATAGTAACCTCTTCGCCAGCTGCTTGACTGTTCCCAGTATCTTCCTGGAAGGATGAAATGTCAGTAAGGTAACGGCAAAGGAGTTAAAGAGAATCAAAAGATTACCTCTTCCTCATCTGAAGAAGAGTCGTCCAATTTAAGAATATCAGAGGCGCTGGGTTTCTTCTTTTTAGAGGTACCCATCCTGGCGGCTTTCCTTTCGGTCTTCTTGGCCGCCCGGGCCAGTTTTGCAGCCTCATGGTCATACTTGACCTTCCAGAAGTTGTCATCGGCCTGTGGAAAAAGACAAAGAATCATAAGTACCAGAAGGTCACATATTAAAGAGTATTTGTGAGGACTAATAACTTACTGCAGGAGCCGGATTCTTCTTGCAGAAGGGAAGCAAACTGAAAGTATTACTGGTTACAGTGCCCTCCTTCAATACCACATCATCTGGTAGGTCCTCAGGACTATGACGCATTGAGTCGTCCTTTTTGCCTGTGTAAGTACACATTAAGCCGGAGCGGCGGCTTAATGGTAGTATCCGCCAGGTGACCCAGACCCGGACCAAATCAATGCCAGTTAACCCGTTGCCTAAAAGGGCCTTGATCTTTCTGATGGTGGGGTTAAGAGGCGGCGCTCAACAGCAGATTAACTTGTCCGCCAGATGATGATTGGACTCAAGGCGAGAAGCGCGAAAGCGGCAAGAGGCTTCTCGTTAGCGGAGAGGTGTCTTGACAAGTAGAACCACGTCTGGTTCGATCTTTTGGGTGACTCGGTAGCTCGGCAGAAGGAAAAAGCAGTCTCTCCGCCGCTGGATTGAGATGCCGCCAAGTTCAAGACTAGGCCCGTTATGCGCGCTCATTATGCGGTTCAAGTAAAAAGCTCTCGAACAGCAGCAGACTTGGTTCCTCTCCTAAATATACCTCGCGAAGACTTGGAAATTACAGATTGGACACGGAATTGGGTCCAATGTCTTGAGCCTCGGTCAAAGAAATCGAGAACTTCCACTGAAGAATTTTGAGCCGGGAGGGCAAATCCCAGTTCATATGGTTTGTGAAAATGACTACCTCCCCATCTTTGGGTTGAGGTATCTCCTCAGACGGGTGAGGGGCACGATAGGACATGGTCTCCTTTTTTGGCAAATGGCCAGATGTCACAAACTCAGCAAGTTTGCTTTTGGTGACTGTGGATGGAACCCAGTTGCAAGTCACAGGGGCCTTGGCCGCCTTAGGAGCCATAACAGCAGTGGCCTATGACAAAGTAAGAAAGTTCCGGTTCACATTTAACTCGGAAGAAATATTCAAGATTATTTAAAGTAGCGGCTTAAGCAAGGGGCCTAATGATATAAGGGTGATTGTGCAGTAAAGTTTTAGCCGCTAACAGGATCAACCATGATTCAAAGATTTTTAAGGTCATGAGAGGAAGGCAAGGCTTACAGTTGAGTGTCACTTATTTAAGCTGGATGTCTATACAGTGGTGATAAAAGTAAGTTTTCCAGAAGAAGCTTTCCGGGTGATAGAAACAAGTTTCACGGATAACAGTTGTTATTATGGATCAAACTATTGCTCTAAAGGAGAATTTTTCTAGACCTAAAAACAGGGCGGAGAAGTTCATGCATCCAAAGGAGGCTTCTAAATAAGAGAAATGAAACCTATTTCTGTGCAAGATCAACACAAACAACTACCGCAGCAGTTCTGCACAGTTTTTTACAATCTAAATAGTGAGGATTCGCATCGGGCGGTGATGAACCCAATGAACTTGGCAGAGCTTCAAGATAGATCTAAGGAAAGGGAAGAAAAGAACTCACGGATGAGGATGAGCTGCGGAGGCTCGCCGTCGATCTCTGGTTACAGTCAGGTTGATGCAGCAGCCTGAGTCGACGAAGACGAGGGGGTCGATGGTGACGGCGGCGGAGCTTGAGAGGCAGAGAGGAGAGGAAGAAGACGACTGAAGGGGTAAAAGGGAAAGGACCCAAGTTGTGGCTATTTATAAGGAGAAGATGACTGAGACAGTGCGGGAAACGAGGAGATAACAATTATTATCCAACGGCCCCGACGCCTCGATTTTCGGAGTAGTCAGTAAAGAAGAGATCCGTTGAAGGATTCGGTGGAACAAAAAATGAGTTAAAGGAAAGAATGACGTCACGCCGAGTTAAGACGGATCCAAGAGATGACATCATGGTGGGTTAACAAAAACCCTCTATATAGTCAGAAGACTGAAGATTTAATTCTTTAAAAATATTTTTTAGATTGACATGAACAGTTTCAAATCAACCTGGGGCGTAATGTTGGGGATATGACTATTGTGTAAGCCGCCCAGGAGGGGCCGGGTTACGCAAAGAGTATTCATCAGAGGAAGCCCAAGACCAAGCATGAAGATGGCGGTTCAATAAATAGCTTAAGGCCCACAGGCGGCTTAAGCCCATTGTAGTAAACCGCCATGACGGCAAGACTTGTAACATAAGGTAGATTTAACTAGTCACCGAGACGGACATTGTTGATAAGCCGGCCGGGACTCTGTAAGCCACAGGGCGTCAACCTGTGTATATAAGGGGACGACCTGCTGGCGGCTTAGGGTAAGAAACAACTCATCGAGAGCCGGGCATAGCATATCTCGCTCCCTGGTTATCGAAACATCAATACCAACCCAACTAGACATAGGCCTTACCTTCATCGTAAGGGGCCGAACTAGTATAAACTCTCTCTGTCCCTTGTCCCGATTTAACCCCTCAAGCTTCCTAGTTGCGATGGATCCACAACTAAGTCCTTTCACGAGGACATCTGACGTGACTATTCCATGACAGTTCTCTTGTATATCATCTACTCCCTCCATCCCATAATATAAGAACGTTTTTTGACACTTGTGTAGTGTTAAAAACGTTCTTATATTTTGGGACAAAGGGAGTAGTAATTTCTTAGCCTCCACGATCGATCTTCCCATAATGATTTCTCTTACAACTAACGTTGGGGATATCGCTTATCGAGAACTTATCTGTTGATTCGTGATAAGGGGTAAATCGGTTGGTTTATTGGCATATCGGCCAATTTATCGCCATACCGACTGATTTATTGGCCGATTTATCTTATCCGTCAGACACCGATAAGCGATAAGTCGCCTGATTTATCGGAATATCGGAAATAACTTGAATAATGCTTACAACTGTATCAAGCATGGTTTTTGACGTAGGATTAAAAGCATTATAAAATATGAAGAATCAACCATTCCTGCATCCTATGGTTGGGACAATTTCTTATAGCCTCCTTCATAAGGTCCCATGCAAGCACTAGTGGCTCGTGGTCTTCCTACTTAAAGCATGTGGTCTGAGATCGAAGTTGCATAATTTTTGTGCGGGGAGGGGGGCTGAGATAAAAACATGCTACAACATAAAGTTCATGAAGTTATAGCTCCTCTAGGAAAAGCTAGAAGCCATTCTTTTTCTTTTCCTCTCAAGGAGAAAGAAAATAGACACAACTTCAAAGTGTATGGTTTATAGTACTTGATACGTGTCATATCGCACAGTTCAGTAAAAGTGTGTAAAAGCATGTCGGCATCCACTGATGTAGAGCCTCCAAATTGGTTTTGTTGAACCATACATACTAAGTGGGGTTGAATTTAAAATTGTTTGGCAGCAACATTAGGTGGTACAATTGATGCACATAAAGTTCTCATTTAGAGCAGCAAAGTCTCCAAGTTTTCGTGCCATGATAATTTTTGGGGGTTTTCGGCAACAACACAACTAGAAAAACCAATGTAGACAAGAACAAACACAAAAACAAAAAACTGAAAAAAGAACTTAAACAATAACTCTAATGCAATCACTAGTGACACGACACCTCCCCAGGAACGACGCCCAAAGGATGGTTGATGCCCTTTGAGATCCATTTCGGATAGTAGAAGGTTCTCGTACCTTTTCCGAAAGGAGTGACCCTGGGTATCGAACCCACAAGAGCATGTTGTTTATGACAAAGAGTCAAACAAGTCATTGTTATCGAATTAAAGTCCAGTTTTTTAACTGGACCTTTAACAACCTTTTTTATGTAAACACTAATATGAAAATAGGCACGGGTATGAGGTCTTACTCTCACAACCATATAATTGTGCTTGGGATATCATCTTGATAATAAATGTAGTTCTAGAATACAACCGTTACGATGTGCTTACAACGTGATGAAGTGGAGGATGTGTCTGAAGTACGTCATGACTAGTTCACAACATACATCCAGAGTCGTTTGTCTAGCTGATGGCCCTTACCGTCGCATGGGGTTACCTCGACTGTTAAGAATTACTTCAGACAAAACATTGGGTATTTAATGACAACACCTCATGTATCCCCAAAGAATTTCTTCTTGCTACCCTACTAATCCTTTCTCTCACTATTGTTCAGAATAATGCCCTATGCATCCTCATTTCTTACTTCATCCTTCATCAATCTACGGTATCCTGGGTACCTGCAGTGCCTTAGAATGAGAAGAAGACAAGAGACAACTTCGTTGCAAGCAGACATATACAAATAACGTCAATTATGCAAACTCATTCCAACGATCCCATGCACAAATACATGGGGTTGCAAGGCCTTGCCTAAGCTCATTGCATGACCAACTTAATCTCACATGGCGATTTGGATCACAAGATAAACTCAAGATGACATAAATATGAAGGCGAGATGGAGAAACTACCCTACCTTGCTTTCGCAAGCAAGCAGGCAAGGCCACCCCTTCCCCCTCTTGCGCTCTGCATTCAATGCATCATTTTGCCTCTTCACTGTCTTGCGGGAACTGAGACGACGTCATTTCATTCCAAAGAACTCGTGCAAATCAATTATTATTACTGCACACAAATGAATTGACTACGACGTTGCACGGAGAATGCTTGCCACGTACAGTGCGCAGAAGACCGGGGGCACCTCCGGTCAGAGTCGACCAACCCCCGGTGATACGTCTCCAATGTATCTATAATTTTTTATTGTTCCATGCTGTTATCTTATCATTTTTGGATATTTTACAATCATTTTATATCAACTTTATATCATTTTTTGGGACTAACCTATTGACATAGCGCCCAGTGTGAGTTGCTATTTTTTGCTTGTTTTTTACTTCACAGAATATCAATACCAAGCGTAGTCCAAACGCAGCAAACCTTTTTGGAGAATTTTTTTGGCCCAGAAGACACAAGATGGGCCAAAGAAGTACCATAGGGGAGGCCCGAGGGGAGCACAACTCCCCAGGGCGCACCCAGGAGCCCAGGCGCGCCCTGGTGGGTTGTGCCCACCTCAATGACCTACCGCATCGCCTCTTTGCTCTATAAATACCCCAAATATTCCAAAAAGCCTAGGGGAGTCCATGAAAAACAATTCCATCCGCCGCAAGTTCCGGAACCACGAGATCCAAACTAGACACTATCACGGAGGGGTTCATCATCCTCATTGGTGCCTCTCCGATGATTCGTGAGTAGTTCACCATAGACCTACGGGTCTGTATGCAGTATCTAGATGGCTTCTTCTCTCTTTTTGATTCTCAATACAATGGTCTCTTGGAGATTTATTTGATGTAACTCTTTTTGCGGTGTGTTTGTTGGGATCCGATGAACTTTGAGTTTATGATCAGATCTATATCCATGAAAGTTATTTGATTTTCTTTGATCATATATGCATGATTAATTATAGCCTCGTATTTCTTCTTTGAATCTTTGGTTTAGTTAGGCCAACTAGATCGATTTTTCTTGCCATGGGAAGAGGTACTTTGTGATGGGTTCGATCGTATGGTGTTCTTTCCCAGTGACAGAAGGGGCAGCAAGACACGCATGTATCGTTGCTATTAAGGATAACAAGATGGGGGCTATTCATACATGAATAGATCTCGTCTACATCATTTCATCGTTCTTATTGCATTACTCCGTTTCTCCATGAACTTAATACACTAGATGCATGCTGGATAGCGGTCAATGTGTGTGAAAGGATCGAGAAGAGGTGTCTAGAGGGGGGTGAATAGACCCTTAACACACAAAGTTGGCAGTTTTTAAGTTTATCAAGTTTAGGTGGAGTTTAAGCACAAGTTTAACCATTCATAATACATATCAAGCAAGCATGCAAAGAGTATATGGGCAGCGGAAAGTAAGCATGCAACTTGCAAGAAAGTAAAGGGATGGGATTGGAGTGTGCAAACGCAATTGGAGACACGGATTTCTTTGGCATGGTTCCGATGGGTGGTGCTATCGTACATCCACGTTGATGTAGACTTCAACCCACGAAGGGTAACGGTTACGCGAGCCCACGGAGGGCTCCACCAACGAAGGGTCCACGAAGAAGCAACCTTGTCTATCCCACCATGGCCATCGCCCACGAAGGAGTTGCCTCACTAGGGTAGATCTTCACAAAGTAGGCGCTCTCCTTGCCCTTACAAACTCCTTGGTTCAACTCCACAATCTTGTCGGAGGCTCCCAAGTGACACCTAACCAATCTAGGAGACACCACTCTGCAAAAGGTAATAGATGGTATGTTGATGATGAACTCCTTGCTCTTGTGCTTCAAATGATAGTCTCTCCAACACTCAACTCACTCTCATAGGATTGGATTTGGTGGAAAGCTGATTTGTGTGGAAAGCAACTTGGGGAAGGCTAGAGATCAAGATTCATATGGTTGGATTCGAATATCTTGGTCTCAACACATGAGTAGGTGGTTCTCTCTGAAAAAATGAGTAGTGGAAGTGTAGGCACATTCTGATGGCTTTCCTCATGAATGAAGAGAGGGTGGAGGGGGTATACATAGCCTCCACACAAAATCTAACCGTTACACACAATATACCAAACACGGTGGGACCGAATCAAAAAACTCGGTCAGACCGATCCAGTACATAATGCGACCGTTAGACAATTTCGGTGGGACCGATATGATCAACTCGGTGGGACCGATGTGCAAGGGTTAGGGTAAAACCTCATCTCGGTTTGACCGATTACACAACTCGGTGGGACCGATTTGGTAATCAGCAAAACAGAGAGTTGGTCAGGCAAACTCGGTGTGACCGATTACATATTATAGGTGGGACCGAAAATACTGCGATAGACAACAGAGAGTTTGCAAGCCCATCTCGGTGAGACCGAGATCCCATCGGTTAGACCGAAGTGATTTGGGTTTCCGGCAGTGGCTATGTCAGCTGAACTCGGTGGCTCCAGATGGATCAGATCGGTGGGGCCGAGTTTGACTTTTGGTTTGGGACATATGTGGATATGAGAAAGTGGTTGAGGGCTTTGGATCATATCACTAAGCATTTTGAGCAAGCAAGCCATTAAGCAACTCCTCATCCCCTTTTAATAGTATTGGCTTTCCTATGGACTCAATGTGATCTTGGATCACTAAAATAGAAAATGTAGAGTCCTGAGCTTTGAGCTTGAACCAATCCTTTGTCCTTACCATCTTGAATGGGTTCCACATCCTCTTGTCCATGCCACTCCACTGTTGGACTTGTCTGAAATATACTAGATAAAAGTATTAGTCCAACAAGAGATATGTTGACATTAATTACCAAAATCACCTAGGGAGCACTTGTGCTTTTAGTGTGGAGTAATAGTAGTAGATGTAGGCAGAAGTCGGTCTACTAATCTTGGACGTGATGCCTGTATAATGATCATTGCCTGGATATTGTCATAATTATTCGATGTTCTATCAATTGCCCAACAGTAAAAAAATTACCCACTGTGTGCTATTTTCTCGAGAGAAGCCAATAGTGAAATCTATGGCCCCGGGTCTATTCTTTATCATATTTTGCTTTGAGGTCTACTTTTATTCACTTTTATTTTTAGATCAATTATTCCAAAAACTCAAAAATACCTTGCTGCACTTTTTTATTACTTATTTTTTTGCATTTTATCAAGATATGTTTTTCCAATCTATCACAATTTTTATCCCATCAACTTGACAATTTCTGGCACCATTACCCGTAGAGGGATTGATAACCCCTCATAAGCATCGGGTTGCAAGTATTTGTTCTTTGTGTGCAGGTACCGCTTAAATAGTGTTGCTAGGTTCTCCTATAGGATTGATACCTGGTTTCATAACTGAGGGAAATATCTACCATAGTTGTACTGCATCATCCCTTCCTCTTTGGGTAAATACCGACGTAGTTCAAGCGACATCACCCGGCAACTGAGAAGTCTCTTTTGGGCGCAGGACCGGGGGCTATTGTCGGTCCCGTGAAGATTAGGGTCTCACAAACTTGTCAAGTGCGGGTTGTGGCAGTGTTGCTTGGCGGGGCAGTGCCAAATGCCTCCTAGTGATGCTCATCCATGCACCTTCTAAGGTGTCATGTAGATCTTTGTCAAGATCGAATATAGAAGAAACCTACCTCAAAAGAGGGTGTGGTCGCTGTCGGTGTCAAAATCGGCGGATCTTGGGTAGGGGGTCCCGAACTGTGCGTCTGAGGCTAATGGTAACATGAGGCAGGGGACGCGATGTTTTACCCAGGTTCGGGCCCTCTCGATGGAGGTAATAACCTACTTCCTTCTTGATTGATCTTGATGATATGAGTATTACAAGAGTAGATCTACCACGAGATCGTAGAGGCTAAACCCTAGGAGCTAGCCTATGATGATTATGATTGTTCTTGTCCTACAAACTAAACCCTCCGGTTTATATAGACACCGGAGGGGGCTAGGGTTACACAGAGTCAGTTACAAAGAAGGAGATCTAACATCTGGATCACCAAGCTTGTCTTCCATGCAAAGGAGAGTCCCATCTGGACACGGGACGAAGTCTTGAGTCTTGTATCTTCATAGTCCAACAGTCTGGCCAACGTATATAGTCCGGCTGTCTGGATACCCCCTATTCCAGGACTCCCTCAGTAGCCCCTGAACTAGGCTTCAGCGATGATTAGTCCGGCGTGCAGATTGTCTTTGGCATTGCAAGGCGGGTTCCATCTCCGAATACTCCAAAGTAAATCTCGAACACTTAAATCGTGTCCGGCTCTGTAAGACGATTTTCACATACCACCGTAAAGAGAACAATATTCCACAAATATAATCTGCTGACAACTTTCGATAACGTGACATCACACCATGGTCAAGTCATTATTCGAACCGTTTTCCCAAACAGCTACTGCACATATAGCGAGGCAGTTTCCCGGGCACGTCTTGTCGAGGCAGAGATCGTGTTCCCCTTATCACGGGACTTTCATCAATACGGGTGTGGGTAGCCCAACCGTACCGCCAATCGCGGCAAGTGGGGAACGAGCAGGTTCCATCAGGCAAGTAAGGAGGCGCATAAGTTTTTATGACATCTATAAAGAGATAAGGCCTCCTCTTCTTTACCTACACCTTTTCCTTCCGCTCGTCCATTCCCCTTCGCTTGAGCCCTAGCGCCCAAGCGCTCGTCTTCTCCACCAAAAAGAGGTTCTCCGAAGATGTCCGGATCCGGAGCAGGAGGCAAATGGATGGCCTCTACCGTCTAGGAGAAGGATATCAAAAAGCTTTGAGAGGCCGGGTACCTGGCCAAGAAAATCGGCCACCATCTTCCGACGGCGGGACAGATCGTCCCTAATCCGGAGCCTCACGAGAGGGTCATGTTTCTTCCTCATTTCATCTGCGGGCTTGGGTTTCCCCTTCACCCATTTGTTCGTGGCATCATGTATTATTACGGGATTGATTTTCATGATCTGTCCCCTAATTATTTCCTTAACATCTCAATGTTTATTGTCGTGTGTGAGGCCTTTCTCCGGGTTTCGCCACACTTCGGCTTATGGCTGAAGATCTTCAATGTGAAGCCCAAGGTGGTGAACGGCGAGCACGCCGAGTGCGGAGGCGCCATGGTGAGCAAGATGCCCAAGGTCACATGGCTGACAGGCACCTTCAATGATTCCGTCAAGGAGTGACAGCAGCAGTGGTTCTACATCACTGAGCCGCGCGGCAAAAAGTGGGCCACTGCTCCCGAATTCAGATCTGGAGCCCCCCCTGTGGCTCACGTCCTGGCCCAAGAAGGGCCTGAACAGGTCCTCATCCAATGAGCTGGCGATGCTCCAAACACGTGTCAAGGGCATGGTAGACAAGGATGTCAAACTCATCAATGTAGTCTAGGTGATGTTAGTTCGCCTGGTTCTTCCTTGCCAGCACCGGGTCTGTAATTTGTTGGAATACGACCCGGCCGAGCACCAGACCCTGCGGGAGCTCTACGGCTCCTCCCACAAGGATATTTGGAAGGTGCTCTTCAAGTCCGGCAAACCATGGTCGGACTCCGCCCAGGACCGTGGGTATCAACTATCCCGCTCCGCAAGTCCGGTAAGTTATTGCTATGTTCTGTCTATCCATGTTTAGGTGGCATATCCCGAGGGAGACGCTTTATTATGCTTTTCGCAATTATCCCAGGAATGGACGAAGAAGGCGGGGCAGATACATTATCTGGCCCCGCTGCCGGAGGAACCGACAGGACCTCTTGTGACGAAGATGCTGGTCCCAGCGCCTTACAAGGCGCCGAAGAAAGAGGCCGAGGAGACCCGGAGCGGCCTCCATCGCCGCGGTGCTTCGGACACAAAATCCGAAGACTCCAACGCCCATCCTTCCTCCGAAGATGAAGAGGAGGAGCAAGAAGACGAGTCCTCCATAGGGGGAGGAAAGAAAAGGACGACCTCCTCATCCTTGGAGGCCGAATCGTCGAAGAGGGGGAAAAAATCCCCTTCCAGAGGCGTCCACCACGGCTACCAATAGCAGCCCGGAGTGGGATCCCAGGGCCCAGCCCCTGGTAAAATCATGAGTACACGAAATCCGAACACACCTATGCGTCCAGGATTGCTAAGGTGTAATATTTTATCTTGCGCCATACTTTATACAGCCCGGCGAGGTCACGCGTCGAACAGTCCTTATCGGAAGATTCGCTAAGCTCAGATGCCCTGGAGAGTGAGACGCCTCCGGAGGCTCCTTCCTCGAAGCCTGGGCGTGACACCGAGGTGTCGTCTCCGCAAGACCTAGACTAGGGAGGGCGCACCTCTGGGGCCAGATACACGGGAGCGACGGTTCCCATGAACGTCGACGACGGGGGCGATCTTAGATTCAGCCCGTGGCCGGACATGGTCCTGGAGACCTTTGAAGCTCTAGGATCAGGCAGGCAGCCCCCTTGACGGAAGGAGGCGAGCCCACTCCGCCAGCAACCTCTGTCCAAGCAGGCTGTAGGGCGGCCTATCGACATCGCTGAAGAGTGTGTCTATTGTCGATGAACATCGCGCCCTTATGGGTGCGGTGATTGAAAAGATTCAGTCCGCTGAGAGCAGACTGAATGAATCCTGCATCAGCCTTATAAAAGGCTTTGAGGTATGTTTTAGGAACCTATGAAGACTGTCATAGTATGAACGGTAGCCCCTGATGCACTGTCCGGTGAAAGAGAGAGAACCGGACAGGGGATAAAATTTCCGCTTCGCAGGAGACTCAGTTAATGACATATATCTCTTTGTTTGAAAACAGGCATCTGTAGCGATGACCGCCTCTCATACTGCGAAAGTGTCCGAACTAAAGCAGAGTATGGAGCGGGCCGAAGAAGAACTTGGCCGAGTGAAGAAGCAGTTGGAGGACAAGCAAGGTATGCCGAAACCTTTGATAAGTTAAGCACAAATGAGTAGTTGTGCCTAATGAAATTATTTGTATTGTGTGCTCTAGGAGCAAATGCCAAAATTGAGGCGCTAAAGAAGGCTGTGGCCGAAGCCGACAAGAGGGCCGCCGCGGAGCAGGCTCTTCGCGAGAAGCACGAGGCCAGGGTCATTGATGCTGAACGAGAGCTCCAGGAGGCCGTGAAGAAAAGCGAGACCATGGAGAAGAGTCTAGCAGGGAAAGAATCCGAACTCGCCCAAGCTCTCCAAGCCGCAAACGATGTTTGGGAGGAAGCCCGAGGTGCTTTGAAGGACATTCAGGAGGCGAGGAGGATTGCGGCTGGTAAGGCTTTTTTACTCAAAGCGATTTTTATATAGTAACAGGAGAAATTCAAAGTGACAAATTGAATTCTTGTTTCTCCATGGGCGTTTGCGGACCTACCAAGCAGCATATCTGATGCTACTCAATTCTACCGGGTTGAGGAGAAGTAGTCTATGGAAAAGCATTTCTGGTTGCAGTATTTGGCGCCGAATTATCCAGTGCCCTTTGTCGATCAGCTGAAGAAGCTGATCGAACTGCACCAGGCGGCCGAACTAGCCATGAAGGACTTAGTTGTCTGGCTGTGGCCCGCTGAGCCAATTCCAAGCAGTTACTTCGGACTCGTGAAGCGAATTGTTCGTCCTTGCCCTCGGCTCGAAGTCATTAAGCGGTCGGTCTGTATATAAGGTGCACGCATGGCATTTGCCCGTGCGAAGGTGCACTAGGGGAAGCTTGATGCTGAAAAGATGATGACTGAGGGACCACCGGAGGGTAAGGAGCACCGCAAGCCCGAATTATATTATGATGGTGTCCTGAAAGGAGCCCGCCTTATGGCGGAACAATGTACCAAAGACATTATATTTCCCTGAAGACAGTCATGCTGTCCTTTGTAATGCGGAACACTAGCACTATTATTATTTATTGCCTGTTATATGAAAGTTTTTTCTTCCCGTGCGGCCGTTTGATATATATGAATACTGAGAGTTGGCCAGTCGTCAGCTTCTCCCCCCACGTAGAAAGTACGGGAGTGTTCGGGACATACCTGAACACTCTTTATTCCATTTTTGGGTCCTTGAAGGAGGTGTTCATCACAGCAAACCAAGCAATCAGACTATAGGGCTTTATCACTCTCACTTAGCCATAGGAATTCGAGTATGGTAGGCGCAGCCCCTGGTGTTCGGAAGACCGTACGAGGGGCTCTAACAGCGCCTGATCGGAAGACCAATCCGTCGCACTCTGCATTTGTTATGGCATTATGCGGAATAAATCCTTAAAGATTTCACAACCCCTCGAATAGCTGACCAGCTCTCGCCGTATCATGACAGTCAGTTTTTCGCTTTCTCTACTGAGGTGCTCATCCGGAAGAACTGGGACACAATCACAGTAGTTCTCCCAGCGCTACCTTAGCCGATGGAGTCGAACGTAAGGTACCAAAACATTAGAGCCGGGCAAACCCAACTAATGACACAAGACGTGATTCAGAGCTAATGCATATAGTGCTATAAGTTCGGGGTGCCGAGCGACCAAGAAGGTGGCCGGACTTTGTTGCCATATTATGAGGACAATGAAGCCCCTGGCATAGTGGGGCATGACACTATGTGCGGGTGCTGTTATGACGAAAAAGGCATCAATGAGGAATGTCAGCTGGTAAGTGTCATATAGTTCTACGTGTTGTAGTGGAGTGACACGTCTATGCGTATGAGTATGGTTTATGCTATGAAAGGAGGTATACTGGCGGAACCTGTTGCGACCGGACGGGTGGAAGCTGTGTGCGGATCTGAAGTGTATCCGGACTGTCTTCTTGGGGAATACTTGTGTATTCCCTCTTCGTCCGAGCTGATTCCATGTCGCCAGTCGTGTTCTGCGCAAAAGTGTGCCTGTAAAGAAAAATGATTAGAGGCATTTGCGTGTCATAGGGTGGTTGAACCACGGGGCCCTTCCCCAGCTTATGCCGGAGTGCTTGGTCAGAGCCTGGTCGACCGGGCTATCATGCCGTAAAGTAGCTTGGACTCCTTTGTTGATGTCCGGGGGGTTGGCTGTCGAATCGAGGTTCGATAGAAAGGCACAACTCGCTACCCAATGACGATATACTTTCGATGTCGGGTGGAGTTCGGCCTTGCCCATAATTGTGACTATGTCACGTGGGTTTGGCATGGTGTGGTACCGTGTTGAGTCGAGCCAACGCGGTTCGTCCTGGTAGTATATAATAGTTACTATATAAGGGGACAATGCCGAAGACTTACTCTTCAGTATGGTGTTTGTTTGGTGATCCGAAGACAACCTCTAGGGTGGTGGGCCTATAAAACTTGGCCTTTACACCTGGAATGACATCTTTGAGAAGATGTTTTTAGTGGGTTTGATCCTCGAGCGATCAATACCTATCTGGTGAACTGTGTCCTGGCGCAGCAAGTTTGGGCTGCTGTTTATGCCAATAGGGGCTCGTGTGATGTGGAACCCACCAACTGTTGGGTCGATGGTAAGTGCAATTGAATTGCCATGGTTGAAATTGGCTGGACGGTCTGTGTGATCGGAGATGATCAGCCATATTTTTGTACCGTGAGGTGACTTGTATTGTTGAGTCGGCATCCCGAGGAGTACACATTCGCTCCCTTGTTGGTTTGCGGAGGATTTTTCTTTTACCTCATAATGTTTGATGGTCTGGGCTCCTTGTTGTCTTCATAGCTTTGAGACCCGCACGACCGGCCGTTTTGTTTTGAAGATCCGACATTCTCTATTGGTATGATTGGCTGCCATTCTAGGGGTACCATGAATTTGACATGGTTGGTCGAGTATGATGCCCGGGCCGGATGGGCCTGTATTGTTCTCTTTCCGCTGACCGGACTAGGAGCCGCGGAATCCGGCACTGACTGCGGTGTCTTGGGTGTAATCATTATTTTTGTGACGCTTATGGCTGTTGCGTCGAGGTTTATGGATGCTGCCTCGTGTTTCCTGCGTATTGCCCCGGACTGTGATGTATTGGCATTGGGGTGTGGGCTTTAGGACCTCCTTCTCAAGTTGAGGTAGCAAATTGTGCTTTGGGTACCCTTTGGTGGGGCGGTCGAGTCCGTATTCCTCGGCTGCCAGGACCTTAGTCCATCTGCCTGTGAGCAGATCTTGGTCAGCTTGGAGCTGCTATTGCTTCTTTTTCAGGCTTCTTGCAGTGGCCATAAGCCGTCGCTTGAAGCGAACCTGCTCTACGAGATCCTCAGGCACACCAAATTCATCGTAGCCGAGGCTGACCTCGTCTTCGGAGGGAGGCATGTGGTTGTCCTCCTCCGAGTATCCGTTCGTCGCCTGTTCATCTGGGCTAATCTTCCCGTCTTCCTGTTCGGCCTGCTCGAAGACAGGCTGATCGGGATTGTATTCGTCTTCGGCACCATCCCGATTGTTTTCGTTTCCTGTGTCGGTATTGCTATGGCGGGACTTTTATACGTCTCCGTCGTATCTATAATTTTCGATGGTTCCATGCCAATATTATTCAACTTTTATATACTTTTGGCAACTTTCTATACTATTTTTTAGGACTAACATATTGATCCGATTGCCAGTGCAGTTCACATGCATTGCATGTTTTTGTTTCGCAGAAACCCAATATCAAACGGAGTCCAAACGGGATAAAAACGGACGGAGCTTTTTTGGAATATTTATGATTTTTGGGAAGTAAAATCAATGCGAAATGGTGTCCGGGGTGGCCACGAGACAGGGGGGCGCGCCCTCCCCCTGGGCGCACCCTGGAATTTCGTGGGCCACCCGTAAGGCGGTTGACGCTCTTCTTTTGGCGCAAGAAAGCTAATTTTACGAGAAAAATCTGGGCGAAAGATTCACCCCAATCGGAGTTACGGATCTCTGGATATTTAAGAAACGGTGAAGGGTAGAATCAGGAACGCGAAACAAAGAGATAGATCCAATGTCGGAGGGCTCTTGCCCTCGAAGCCATGGGAGCGAAGGACGGGGAAACCCTTCTCCCATCTAGGGAGAAGGTCAAGGAATAAGAAGAAGAAGGGGACTCTCCCCTTGCTTCGGTGGCGCGGAGCACGCCACCGGGGGCCATCATCATCACCGCGATCTTCACCAACACCTCTGCCATCTTCACCAACATCTCCATCACCTTCCCCCTTCTATATTCAGTGGTCCACTCTCCCGCAACCTGCTGTACCCTCTACTTGAACATGGTGCTTTATGCTCCATATTATTTTCCAATGATGTGTTGCCATCCTATGATGCCTGAGTAGATTTTCGTTGTCCTATTGGTGGTTGATGAATTGCTATGATTGATTTAATTTGCTTGTGGTTATGTTGATGTCCTTTGGTGCCCATCATATGAGCGCCCGCGTGGATCACACCATAGGGTTAGTTGTATGTTGATAGGACTATGTATTGGAGAGCTAGAGTGACAGAAGCTTCAACCTAGCATAGAAATTGATGCATACGGGATTGAAGGGGGACCAATATATCTTAATGCTATGGTTGGGTTTTACCTTAATGAATGTTAGTAGTTGTGGATGCTTGCTAATAGTTCCAATCATAAGTGCATAGAATTCCAAGTCAGGGATGACATGCTAGCAGTGGCCTCTCCCACATGATACTTGCTATCGGTCTAGTAAAGTAGTCAATTGCTTAGGGACAATTTCACAACTCCTACCACCACTTTTCCACACTCGCTATATTTACTTTATTGCATCTTTATCTACACAGCCCTACTTTTTATTTACACATTCTTTATTATCTTGCAAACCTATCCTATCACACCTACAAAGTACTTCTAGTTTCATACTTGTTCTAGGTAAAGCAAACGTCAAGCGTGCGTAGAGTCGTATCTGTGGCCGATAGGACTTGAGAGAGTATTTGTTCTACCTTTAGATCCTCGTTGGGTTTGACACTCTTACTTATCGAAAGAGGCTACAACTATCCCGTATACTTGCGGGTCATCAAGACCTTTTTTTGGCGTCGTTGCCGGGGAGTCATAGCGTGGGGTGAATATTCTCGTGTGTGCTTGTTTGCTTTATCACTAAGTAATTTTTATTTGCTGTTCTAAGTAGTTCTCTATCTTTAGTTATGGATATGGAACACAAAATATCAAAAAAAAAGCTGTACTTGCTACTCATGAAGATGGGGTAACTCCTAAAACCCTCGATTCTCATTATGTGAAAGATATTATGTACTACTTTGATAATCCTCAGAAAACCCCATTCAACTTTATAATGGTAGACACATTGGATGAACGTGAATACTTTAGGGATTATCTCTCGACACAAAAAGGGAAACTATTATGGGATCAATTTGTTATGTTGCATTGGTATGCCTGGAATCTATGCTTGAGATATTATATTACTTGTTGCTCTAGGATGAAGGCTCCACACCTTCCCTTTTCATGCAAATTTAATGATAATGAAACCTTAGCTTCTTATGCTAATGGTATATATGATTACTATGATGTGGAACAAATAGAAGAATTTGTTGCTTTTAAAGCTGCTTATGAAATTGAATCTTTGTTTGAAAAGTATGAAGCTTTAGATGATGATGCTTATAGGCCTGAAAATCTTGCTATACTTAGATATTTCTATGAAAATTATGAATACAATTACTATATTAATGCATTTATTGAGAAAGTCTCCACTGTCCAAGAAGAGATTAATATTTTGCAGGAAGCTATGGAAGAAGAAATTGATGAAACAATGAGATCATTGGATGAAAAAGATGATGAGGAGAGCGAAGAACAAAAGGAGGAAGAGCGGATTAGCTACCCGTGCCCACCTTCTAATGAGAGTAACCCTCCAACTCATACATTATTTAATTCCCCTTCGTGCTTACCGAAGGATGATTGCTATGATCCCGTTGATTCTCTTGAAATATCCCTTTTTGATGATGATTGCTATGCTTGTGGCCAAGATGCCAATATGAATTATGCTTATGGAGATGAACTTGCTATAGTTCCTTATGTTAAAAATGAAATTGTTGCTATTGCACCCACACATGATAGTCCTATTATCTTTTTGAATTCTCCCGACTACACTATATCGGAAAAATTTGTGCTTAGTAAGGATTATATTGATGGGTTGCCTTTTACCATTGCACATGATGATTTTTATGAATATAATATGCATGTGCTTGCTGCTCCTACTTGCAATTATTATGAGAGAGGAACTATGTCTCCACCTCTCTATGTTTCCAACACGATAGAATTGCAAGAAACTGCTTATACTATGCATTGGCCTTTACTTGGTGTGCATGAATTGTTCTTTTATAACATGCCGATGCATAGGAAGAGAGTTAGGCTCCGTTGTTGCTTGATATATGTTACTTTGTGCTCACTATTAAATTACAAATCATTGTTAATTAAAATTGGCTTTGATATACCTTGGGATCCGGGTGGATTCATTACTTGAGCACTAAATGCCTAGCTTAATGGCTTTAAAGAAAGCGCTGCCAGGGAGACAATCCGGAAGTTTTAGAGAGTCATTTATTTCTGTTGAGTGCTTTCATATAGTTTAAAAACAAAAAAAAAATAAAGAGGGGAACCGAAAACTTTAGAAGGGAAGTGAAAGTGAGAAAGACAAGCATTGTTGAAGTGGGAGCTAGCCTTGAACTTTGTTCATGCTCACGGAAACTTTGTGAATACTTTTCAACAAAAATAATTATCCCCTTGTATAATTCCATTGTATTATAAAAATAATGTGCCAAGGTTTGCCTTTAGGATGTTTACAATGCTTGTTGGTTTGTACGGTGCAGGACAGAATCTTTGGCTATAGTGCGCGATTTTACATTTTTAACTGGAACGTCAATTGGTTCTGATTTCTTTTGCACTGTCTTGCTGCACAACTTATTTATTTTTCCTATTTTTGGTAGAAGTTTTGGAGTACCAGAAGTATGGTGGATGTTCAGATTGCTACAGACTGTTCTATTTTTGATGCATAGTTTGCTTGTTTTGATGAAACTATCAATTTGTATCAGTGGATTAAGCCATAGAAAAGCTATATTACAGTAGACACAATGCAAAAATAAAATATGAATTGGTTTACAATAGTACTTAGAGTGGTGATTTGCTTTATTATACTAACGGATCTTACCGAGTTCTCTGTTGAAGTTTTGTGTGGATGTAGTGTCTAATCGAGGATGTCTCGATATGAGGAAAAGGTAGAGAGGCAAGAGCTCAAGCTTGGGGATGCCTGAGGCACCCCAAGTAAATATTCAAGGAGACTCAAGCGTCTAAGCTTGGGGATGCCCCGGAAGGCATCCCCTCTTTCTTCAACAAGTATCGGTATGTTTTCGAATTCGTTTCGTTCATGCATTATGTGCAAGTCATGGAGCGTCTTTTGCATTTAGTTTTCACTTTTCTTTTATGCACCATGCTGGTATGAGATTGTCCTTGGTTGATTTATAGAATGCTTATTGCACTTCACTTAAATCTTTTGAGTATGGCTTTATAGAATTCTTCATGTGCTTCACTTATATCATTTGAAGTCTGGATTGCCTGTTTCTCTTCACATAGAAAACCGCCATTTGAAGAATGCTCTTTTGCTTCACTTATATTTGTTAGATCGTGGGCATATCTTCTGTAGAAAGAATTAAACTCTCTTGCTTCACTTATATCTTTTTAGAGAGATGATAGGAATTGGTCATTCACATGGTTAGTCATAAAATCCTACATAAAACTTGTAGATCACTGAATATGATATGTTTGATTCCTTGCAATAGTTTTGAGATATAAAGGTGGTGATATTAGAGTCGTGCTAGTGAGTAGTTGTGAAATTGAGAAATACTTGTGTTGGGGTTTGCAAGTCCCGTAGCATGCACGTATGGTGAACCGTTATGTAAAGAAGTTGGAGCATGAGGTGCTCTTTGATTGCTTTCCTTATGAGTGGCAGTCGGGGACGAGCGATGGTCTTTTCTTACCAATCCATCCCTCTAGGGGCATGCGTAGTAGTACTTTGCTTTGAGGGCTAAGTAGACTTTTGCAATAAGTATATGAGTTCTTTATGACTAAGGTGAGTCCATGGATATAAGCACACTCACCCTTCCACTTTGCTAGCCTCTATTGTGCCGCGCAACTTTCGCCGGTATCATGAACCCATTATTTACCTTCCTCAAAACAGCCACCATACCTACCTATTATGGCATTTCCATAGCCATTCTGAGATATATTGCCATGCAACTTCCATCATCATCATATACATGACTTGAGCATTCATTGTCATATTGCTTTGCATGATCGTAAGATAGCTAGCATGATGTTTTCATGGCTTGTCCTTTTTTTGATGTCATTGCTATGCTAGATCATTGCACATCCCGGTACACCGCCGGAAGCATTCATATAGAGTCATATCTTTGTTCTAGATATTGAGTTGTAAGTAAATAAAAGTGTGATGATCATCATTATTAGAGCACCGGTGAGGAAAGGATGAAGGAGACTATGATTCCCCCACAAGTCGGGATGAGGCTCCAGATTATGAAAAATAGAAGAGGCCAAAGAAGCCCAAATAAAAAAAGAGGCCAAAGAAGCCCACCAAAAAGAAAAAAATGAAAAAGAAAAAGAAAAAAAATGAGAGAAAAAGAGAGAAGGGGCAATGTTACTATCCTTTTACCACACTTGTGCTTCAGAGTAGCACCATGTTCTTCATAGAGAGAGTCTCCTATGCTTTCACCTTCATATACTAGTGGGAATTTTTCATTATAGAACTTGGCTTGTATATTCCAACGATGGGATTCCTCAAAATGCCCTAGGTCTTCGTGAGCAAGCAAGTTGGATGCACACCCACTTAGTTTCTTTTGTTGAGCTTTCATATATTTATAGCTCTAGTGCATCCGTTGCATGGCAATCCCTACTCACTCACATTGATATCTATTGATGGGCATCTCCATAGCCCGTTGATACGCCTAGTTGATGTGAGACTATCTTCTCCCTTTTTGTCCTCACAACCACCACCAAATACCACCATAGTGCTATGTCCATGGCTTGCGCTCATGTATTGCGTAAGAGTTGAAAAAGCTGAAGCGCGTTAAAAAGTATGAACCAATTGCTCGACTCCTCATTGGGCTTGTGCATGATGGGAGTATTTTGTGTGACGAAGATGGAGCATAGCCAGACTATATGATTTTGTAGGGATGAGCTTTCTTTGGCTATGTTATTTTGATAATACACAATTGCTTGGTTGGTATGCTTGAAGTATTATTGTTTTGTCAAATGATAGACTATTGTTTTGAATCACTTGTGTCTTAATATTCATGCCATGATTAGACATATGATCAAGATTATGCTAGGTAGCATTCCACATCAAAATTATCTTTTTTATCATTTACCTACTCGAGATCGAGCAGGAATTAAGCTTGGGGATGCCGATACGTCTCCATCGTATCTATAATTTTTGATTGTTCCATGCCAATATTATTCAACTTTTATATACTTTTGGCAACTTTTTATACTATTTTTTGGGACTAACATATTGATCCAGTGCCCAATGCCAGTTCCTGTCTGTTGCATGTTTTTTGTTTCGCAGAAACCCAATATCAAACTGAGTCCAAACGGGATAAAAACGGACGGAGATTTTTTTTGGAATATTTATGATTTTTGGGAAGTAAAATCAACGCGAAATGGTGTCCGGGGTGGCCACGAGACAGGGGGGCGCGCCCTCCCCCCTGGGCGCGCCCTGGACTCTCGTGGGCCACACATAAGGCAGTTTATGCTCTTCTTTTGGCGCAAGAAAGCTAATTTTACGAGAAAAATCTGGGCGAAAGATTCACCCCAATCGGAGTTACGGATCTCTGGATATTTAAGAAACGATGAAGGGGTAGAATCTGGGAACGCAGAAACAAAGAGATAGATCCAATCTCAGAGGGGCTCTTGCCCCTCCCAAGCCATGGGAGCCAAGGACCAGAGGGGAAACCCTTCTCCCATCTAGGGAGAAGGTCAAGAAAGAAGAAGAAGAAGAAGGGGGACTCTCTCCCCCTTGCTTCTGGTGGTGCCGGAACACCGCCGGCGGCCATCATCATCACCGCGATCTTCACCAACACCTCCGCCATCTTCACCAACATCTCCATCATCTTCCCCCTTCTACATTCAGTGGTCCACTCTCCCGCAAACCGCTGTACCCTCTACTTGAACATGGTGCTTTATGCTTCATATTATTTTCCAATGATGTGTTGCCATCCTATGATATCTGAGTAGATTTTCGTTGTCCTATTGGTGGTTGATGAATTGCTATGATTGATTTAATTTGCTTGTGGTTATGTTGCTCTTCTTTGGTGCCCATCATATGAGCGCGCGCGAGGATCACATCATAGGGTTAGTTGTATGTTGATAGGACTATGTATTGGAGGGCTAGAGTGACAGAAGCTTCAACCTAGCATAGAAATTGATGCATACAGGATTGAAGGGGGACCAATATATCTTCATGCTATGGTTGGGTTTTACCTTAATGAATGTTAGTAGTTGCGGATGCTTGCTAATAGTTCCAATCATAAGTGCATAGAATTCCAAGTCAGGGATGACATGCTAGCAGTGGCCTCTCCCACATGATACTTGCTATTGGTCTAGTAAAGTAGTCAATTGCTTAGGGACAATTTCACAACTCCTACCACCACTTTTCCACACTCGCTATATTTACTTTATTGCATCTTTATCTACACAGCCCTACTTTTTATTTACACATTCTTTATTATCTTGAAAACCTATCCTATCACACCTACAAAGTACTTCTAGTTTCATACTTGTTCTAGGTAAAGCAAACGTCAAGCGTGCGTAGAGCCGTATCTGTGGCCGATAGGACTTGAGAGAGTATTTGTTCTACCTTTAGCTCCTCATTGGATTCGACACTCTTACTTATCGAAAGAGGCTACAACTATCCAGTATACTTGTGGGTCATCTGGCTTGGAGTGGCTCCGATGACGCCCATGCTTTGATTTCTTCCGTAAGGGGTTATCCTCTGTTGCCTCATCGCCATTGGTTTCTCTGGGAGTGTCCATCATATATATATATCATACGAGGAGGTGGCTGTCTAGCGCCCCGTGGGCGGTGGTTCTTGTTCTTCTCCTGCATCATCGTCCACACCATCGATGTCCTCGGAGTCGAAGTCGAGCACGTCGGTCAAATCGTCGACAGTGGCAATGAAGTGGGTGGTGGGTGGGCAACAAATTTCCTCGTCGCCTGCTTCCCACTCGAGCCGGACATAGTTCGGCCAAGAGTCTCCTGACAAAGAGAGAGACCTTAATGAATCCAGCATGTCGCCGAAGGGCGAGTGCTAAAAGATATCCGCAGTAGTGAACTCCATTACCGGATCCCAACCGGATTCATTGGGCTCGGGTGCGCGCGGTCCGGAACCTACAGCCGGACACAAGTCCATGGGTCCGGTGACACAGACTTCCTTAGGGGTGGAGTCTGTGTTCGGCTCTACCGCCGATGAGTATGCGGCCTCCGGGGCGGGGTCCATCCACCCATCCTCGGACGACGCGATCTGCCCCAGATTTAGGTCCGGAGCTATTGCAGGTGCGATATCCCGAATATTGTCTGACAGTAGGTCTAAGCCGTGCTCGTCGTGACTGTTCCGGCGCTCCTGGCGTAGGCCTGAATCCGTCGAAGATCAAGTCTCCGCGGATATCGGCCGTGTAGTTCAAGTTTCGAACCGACACGATGGCTGGGCGTGGCTGTCGATCTGCTCCAGATGGCTGCTTAATTGGCTGCGGTCTTGGCCGCGAACACGAAGATCTGCTCGGGGAGAAAAGTCTCACCCTGGACCACGTTGTTGTTGATGATTGAAGGAACCATCGAGCCTTGCATCGACGACACAGAGGAACTCTCAATGAAAGCACCAGTGTCGGCGTCAAAACCGGCGGATCTCGGGTAGGGGGTCCCGAACTGTGCGTCTAAGGCTAATGGTAACAGGAGGCAGGGGACGCGATGTTTTACCAAGGTTCAGGCCCTCTCGGTGGAGGTAATACCCTACTTCCTGCTTGATTGATCTTGATGATATGAGTATTACAAGAGTAGATCTACGACGAGATCGTAGAGGCTAAACCCTAGGAGCTAGCCTATGATGATTATGATTGTTCTTGTCCTATAGACTAAACCCTCCGGTTTATATAGACACCGAAGGGGGCTAGGGTTACACAGAGTCGGTTACAAAGAAGGATATCCAACATCTGAATCACCAAGCTTGTCTTCCACGCAAAGGAGAGTCCTATCCGGACACGGACGAAGTCTTGAGTCTTGTATCTTCATAGTCCAACAGTCCAGCCAACGTATATAGTCCGGCTGTCCGGATACCCCCTAATCCAGGACTCCCTCAGTCTCCACCCTATAGGAAAGCAGCTCGAGTATGCCGCACTCTTGCTGATTACAACATCCAGAAGCAGTCCATACCTTCACACTACTTCCCGAGAATGTGGTGGTATGCAGATCTTAGTTAAGAGTTCATTTCAAGATGAAGATCTGTGTGAAGACGGTCACCGACAAGACCATCACACTTGAGGAAGAGTACCCTCACATCATTACCGATGTCAAGGCCAAGATTACCATGGAATAAGGTTGCCTTTCGGTCATGGTTCCCTCAACATTGCCGCCCGCCAACGGTTTCCGCCCATTGATGCCCAGTGTGTCAGTTGTGTTGGGAAACGTAGCATGCAATTTCAAAAAATTCCTACGCTCACGCAAGATCTATCTAGGAGATGCATATCAACGGGAGGGGGAGAGTGTGTCTACATACCCTTGTAGAACAAAAGCGGAAGTGTTCGACAACGCGGTTGATGTAGTCAAACTTCTTCTCGTTCCGACCGGTCAAGTACCGAACATACTGTACCTCTGAGTTCTGCACACATTCAGCTCGATGACGTCCCTCGAACTCTTGATCCAGCAAAATGTCGAGGAAGTAGATGAGTTCCGTTAGCACGACGGTGTGGTGACGCTGATGGTGAAGTGATCCATGCAGGGCTTCGCCTAAGAACTACGAGAATATGACTGAGGGTGTAATCTATGGAGGGAGGCGCCGCACACGGCTAACAGATATAGTTGTGTGTGTTCTATGCGCCCCCTCCCCATGTATATATATGTTGGAGGGGGAGGGGAGCATCCTTGGGGCGCCCCAAGTAGGAGGGATCCTACTTGGGCTCCTTCTCTAGGCCGGCGCCCCCCTTTCCTACTTTTGGCGATGAGGGGAAGTAAGGAGGAGGTGGCGCTCCCCCATTTCCTTTCTCCCACCAAGGGGGAAAGGCACGAAGAGGTGGTGCCCCTCCTTTCCTTCCTCTAGGGTCTGCTGCCAGGGAAAGGGGCGCACTAGCCCCTTGTGGGCTGGTTTGTCCCTCCCTCGGCCCATTAAGCCCATATCTTTGCCCGGGTTGCCCGAAACTCCTTTTCGGTGACCCAATATGTACCCGGTACCCTCCGAAACACTTCCAGTGTCCGAATACCATTGTCCTATATATCAATATTTATCTGTCGACCATTTCGAGACTCATTGCCATGTCCATGATCTCATCCGGGACTCCGAACAACATTCGGTCACCAAATCACATAACTCATATAATACAAAATCGTCATCGAGCGTTAAGCATGCGGACCCTATGGGTTCGAGAACTATGTAGACATGGCCGAGACACCTCTCCGGTCAATAACCAATAACGGAACCTAGATGCTCATATTGGCTCCCACATATTCTACAAAGATCTTTATCGGTCGAACCGTTATGAAACCATACGTTTTTCCCTTTGTCCATCGGTATGTTCCCGAGATTCGATCGTCGGTATCTTCATACCTAGTTGAATCTCATTACTGGCAAGTCTTTACTCGTTCCGTAATACATCAACCTGCAACTAACTCACTAGTCACTTTGCTTGCAAGGCTTCTTATGATGTGCATTACTAAGAGGGCCCAGAGATACCTCTCCAATACTCGAAGTGACAAATCCTAATCTTGATCTATGCCAACCCAACAAACACCTTCGGAGATACCTATAGACCATCTTTATAATCACCCAGTTATGTTGTGATGTTTGATAGCACACAAGGCATTCCTCCGGTATCCGGGAGTTGCATAATCTCATAGTTGAAGGAATATGTATTTGACATGAAGAAAGCAATAGCAATAAAAGTGAACAATCATAATGCTAAGCTGATGAATGGATCTTGTCCATCACATCATTCTCCTAATGATGTGATCCCATTTATCAAATGACAACACATGTCTATGGTTAGGAAACTTAACCATCTTTGATCAATGAGCTAGTCTAGTAGAGGCTTACTAGGGACACGATATTTTGTCTATGTATCCACACATGTATCAAGTTTCCGGTTAATACAATTCTAGAATAATAATAAACATTTATCATGAAATAAGGAAATATAAAATAACAACTTTATTATTGCCTCTAGGGAATATTTCCTTCAGTCTCCCACTTGCACTAGAGTCAATAATTTAGTTCACATCACCATGTGATTTAACACTAATAGTTCACATCGTTGATACGTCCATTTTGCATCATGCTTTTATATTGATACTTTTTGCATTATGGGCTGTTATTACGTGTATGCTTATGCCTTTTCTCTATTATTTTATAAGGTTTATATGAAGAGGGAGAATGCCGACAGCTGGAATTCTGGACTGGAAAAGGAGCAAATATTAGAGACCTATTCTGCACTGCTCCAAAAGTCCTAAAACTTCATGGAGATTAGTTTTGGAATAAATAAAAAATATTGGGCGAAGAAAGCACCAGAGGGGGGCCACCAGCCAGCCACAAGGGTGGAGGGCGCGTCCTACCCCCTGGTCGCGCCCCCCGTCCTTGTGGGGCCCCTGGAAGGCCCCCGACGCCCATCGTCTGGTATATGGTGTCTTTTGCCCTGGGAAAAATAAGAGAGAATCTTTCGAGACAAAGCTCTCCCGTCTCGAGGCGGAACCTGGGCAGAACCAATCCAGGACTCCGGTGGAGCTATTCTGTCGGGGAAACATCTCCCAGAGGGGGAAATCATCGCCATCGTCATCACCATCAATCCTCTCATCAAGAGGGGGTCAATCTCCATTGACATCTTCACCAACACCGTCTCCTCTCAAACCCTAGTTCATCTCTTGTATCCAATCTTTGTCTCAAAACCTCAGATTGGTACCTGTGGGTTGCTAGTAGTGTTGATTACTCCTTGCAGTTGATGCTAGTTGGTTTATCCGGTGGAAGATTATATTTTCAGATCCTTAATGATAATTAATACTCCTGTGATTACGAACATGAATATGCTTTGTGAGTAGTTACGTTTGTTCCTGAGGACATGGGAGAAGTCTTGTTATAAGTAATCATGTGAATTTGGTATTCGTTTGATATTTTAATGAGATGTATGTTGTCTCTCCTCTAGTGGTGTTATGTGAACGTCGACTACATGACAATTCACTATGATTTGGGCCTAGGGAAGGCATTGGGAAGTAATAAGTAGATGATGGGTTTACGAGTGTGAAGCTTAAACCCTAGTTTATCGTTGCTTCGTAAGGGGCTGATTTGGATCCATATGTTTCATGCTATGGTTAGGTTTACCTAAATTCTTCTTTCGTAGTTGCGGATGCTTGCGAGAGGGGTTAATCATAAGTGGGAGGCTTATCCAAGGAAGGGCAGCACTGATACGTCTCCAATGTATCTATAATTTTTTATTGTTCCATGCTATTATATTATCTGTTTTGGATGTTTAATGGGCATTAATATGTTATATTATAGTATTATTTTTGGGACTAACATATTAACCGAGGGCCTAGTGCCAGTTTCTGTTTTTTTTGCCTATTTTAGTGTTTTGCAGAAAAGGAATACCAAACGGAGTCCAAACGGAATGAAACCTTCGCGATGATCTTTCTTGGACCGAAAGCAAACCAAAAGACTTGGAGATGAAGTCGGAGAGGCAACAAGGAAGCCTGGAGGCAGGAGGGCGCGCCTAGGGGGGTAGGCGCGCCCCCACCCTCGTGGGCCCCTCGTGGCTCCCCTGACCTAGTTCCTAACGACCCACAAGTATAGGGGATCTATCGTAGTCCTTTCGATAAGTAAGAGTGTCGAACCCAAAGAGGAGCAGAAGGAAATGATAAGCGGTTTTCAGTAAGGTTTTCTCTACAAGCACTGAAATTGTAGGTAATAGATAGTTTTGTGATAAAATAAATTGTAACGGGTAACAAGCAATGAAAGTAAATAAAGTGCAGCAAGGTGGCCCAATCCTTTTTGTAGCAAAGGACAAGCCTGGACAATTTCTTATAATGAGAAAGGAGCTCCCGAGGACACATGGGAATTATCGTCAAGCTAGTTTTCATCACGCTGATATGATTCGCGTTCGGTACTTTGATAATTTGATATGTGGGTGGACCGGTGCTTGGGTACTGCCCATACTTGGACAAGCATCCCACTTATGATTAACCCCTATTGCAAGCATCCGCAACTACAAAAGAAGTATTAAGGTAAACCTAACCACAACATTAAACATATGGATCCAAATCAGCCCCTAACGAAGCAACGCATAAACTAGGGTTTAAGCTTCTGTCACTCTAGCAACCCATTATCTACTTATTACTTCCCAATGCCTTCCTCTAGGCCCAAATAATGGTGATGTGTCATGTAGTCTACGTTCACATAACACCACTAGAGGAAAGACAACATTCATCTCACCAAAATATCGAACAAATACCAAATTCACATGACTACTAATAGCAAGACTTCACCCATGTCCTCCGGAACAAACGTAACTACTCACAAAGCATATTCATGTTCATAA
Source organism: Aegilops speltoides (assembly GCA_021437245.1). Classification (NCBI taxonomy): domain Eukaryota; kingdom Viridiplantae; phylum Streptophyta; class Magnoliopsida; order Poales; family Poaceae; genus Aegilops; species Aegilops speltoides. The sequence goes on from CM038142.1 coordinate 410,400,156, forward strand.
TCATAGGAGTAATAATATGCATTAAGGATTTGAACATATGATCTTCCACCAAGTAAACCAATTAGCATCAACTACAAGGAGTAATCAACACTACTAGCAACCCGCAGGTACCAATTTGTGGTTTTGATACAAGATTGGATACAAGAGATGAACTAGGGTTTTGAGAGGAGATGGTGCTGGTGAAGATGTTGATGGAGATTGACCCCCTCCTGATGAGAGGATCGTTGGTGATGACGATGGTGATGATTTCCCCCTCTCCGAGGGAAGTTTCCCCAGCAGAACAGCTCTGGTGAAGCCCTAGATTGGTTCCGCCAAGGTTCCGCCTCGTGGCGGCGGAGTTTCGTCCCGTAAGCTTGCCCACGATTTTTTTTCAGGGTAAAAGCCTTCATATAGCAGAAGATGGACACCGGAGGGCCACCAGGGGGCCCAGGAGACAGGTGGCGCGCCCAGTAGGTGTGGGCGCGCCCCCCACCCTCCTAGCCAGGGTGTGGGCCCGCTCAGGTGTTTCTTTCGCTCAATAATTCTTATTAATTCCAAAAATTTTAGATCCGTGGAGTTTCGGGATTTTTGGAGCTGTGTAGAATAGGTTTCCGATGTTTGCTCCTTTTCCAGCCAGAATTCCAGCTGCCGGCATTCCCCCTCTTCATGGAAAACCTTGTAAAATAAGAGCGAATAGCCATAAGTATTGAGACATAATCTGTAATAACAGCCCATAATGTTATAAATATTGATATAAAAGCATGATGCAAAATGGACGTATCAACTCCCCCAAGCTTAGACCTCACTTGTCCTCAAGCGGAAGCCGATATCGAAAAATATGTCCACATGTTTAGAGATAGAGGTGTCAATGAAAATAAAATACGGACATGAGGGCATCATGATCATTCTTATAACAGCAACATATACAGATTTTATCATATGATTTCGTATGGTCAAGTAACAATCAATTCACAATGTCAAGTATGGTTCAGAAACTTCATTGGGAACAATCAAACTATAATCTCAGTCATTGAGGCAATTGCAATTTATCATAACATCAGAAAGAGTCAAGAATAGAGCTTTTCAGTAAGCCCACATACTCAACTATCATGTAGTCTTCTACAATTGCTAACACTCACGTAGTACTTGTGGTTATAGAGTTTCAGCCGGACACTGAGAAAGATAGGGGCTTATTGTGTTGCCTCCCAACGTATTCACCTTTGGGTGATGTCAACAATAATAATTCATGCTAACTTACATCCAATTGATATATATATATATATATATATATATATATATATATATATATATATCAAGATCTTTCAAACACGAGGAGCTTGCCAAAGGATAAAATGAAAAAGGGAAATGTGAAGATCACCTTGACTGAAGCATAAAGTAAAGGATAGGCCCTTCGCAGAGGCAAGCAGAGGTTGTCATGTGCTTTTAGGATTGGATGCATAAAACCTTAATGCAAAAGAACGCCACTTTATATTGCCACTTGTATGTGGACCTTTATTATGCAGTCCGTCGCTTTTATTGCTTCCACTACAAGATCGTATAAAGTTTATTTTCTCTGCACTAATAAGTCAAACATATTTAGATAGCAATTTTTATTGCCTGCAACATGACAACTTACTTGAAGGATCTTACTCAATCCATAGGTAGGTATGGTGGACTCTCATGGCAAAAACTGGGTTCAAGGATATTTCGAAGCACAAGTAGTATCTCTACTTGGTGCAAGGAATTTCGCTAGCATGAGGGGGAAAGGCAAGCTCAACATGTTGGGAAGATCAATGACAATATACTTTAACTGAGATGTGAGAAAACATAAACCATTACGTTGTCTTCCTTGTCCAACGTCAACTCTTTTAGCATGTCATACCTAATCAATGCTTCACAATCATAAAAGATGTCCAAGATAATATATTTGTATGTGTAAACCTCTCCTTCCTTATTACTTCCTATTAATTGCAACAATGACCAAAACTACGTTTGTCAACTCTTAACAACTTTTATGCCTCATACTTTCTATGTGTGAAGTTATTACTAACCGTAAGATTAATATGAACTCTTTTATTCTTTTTATTCTTTCTACTTCCTCAAGATCATAGCAAAAGCAAAGCCCTTGAATCAACACTAATCTTTATTGTAGATAGCTCACGGACTCGATTACATAAAGAGATCACAAAGCAAAACTCAAAACTAATTGATACCAAAACTTCAATCTACTAGATCAAGATACTACTAAAAGGATTGAACTAAATAAAACGGTAAAGATAGGAGCGTGACGGTGATACGATACCGGGGCACCTCCCCCAAGCTTGGCAGTTGCCAAGGGGAGTGCCCATACCCATGTGATTATGTCCTCGGAGGTGATGGAGGTGGTGATGATGATGGTGGATAATCGCACATCGAACGTAAAAGATCCTCCAACTTGCGGATAATGCCCTTGAGTCCGGCGATATAATCCTTCAACAAAATATTCTCCTGTGTGAGATATTTATTATGTATGCGAGCTAACTCAATCATCTTGAAATCTTCAATCTCAGTTGGAGTAAAGAGGTTAGGTAAGGGCTGAGGAATGTCTTCTTCTTTCACCGCTGGAGCTTGAACCTCCATAGCCTTCCTGATCCCTTCCTCCTTGTTGATCTCTTTCGGTTCTTCTCTTTTTAGCTCTATCTTCAATAGCCGAGCATCCTTCTCTTCATTGTTGAAGGAGGGCAACGTCATGGTGCTCTAGATCTGTAACAGAAACAGCTCGAAACGAAAACAGAGGATATTCGCGTGATATGGTGGTCAAAGCCTTCGGGAGATTATATAATGATTTTTTACGACCAAAATACATAACGTGCAAGAAAATGGAGTCCAGGAGGCACACGAGGTGGCCATGAGACAGGGGGCGTGCCCAGGAAGGGTGGGCGCACCCTCCACCCTCATGGAGGCCTCGTATCCTTCCCAGACTACTTCTTTCTTTCTAAAATTCTTAAATATTCCAAAACTGATAAAAATTGCCATTAGAATTGTTTTGGAGTCGGTTTACTTACTGTCGTGGATTTGTCACGGCAGATGTCCTAGTGAAAGGACTTAGTCGTGGAGCCATCGCTACGGGTTTACTTGAAGGGGTTAATGCGGACACAAAGACACAAGGGTTTTATACTAGTTCGGCCCCTTCGATGAAGGTAAAAGCCTACGTCTAGTTGTGATGGAATTGATGTGGTCTCGATGGCTAGGGAGAAAACAAGCTTCGCCTAGGCTCGAGTTGTGGTTGTCTGTCCTTGAACCGTCGCCGGGTCGTCCCCTTATATACACGGGTGACGCCCGTCGGTTCATAGAGTCCCAACCGGTTCATATTCGTATCCCAGTTGGTATCTCTCTATTCCTAACTTACAATGCAAGTTATACATCAGGCCGGTTTACGGCTACAAGTTCTAAACCGACTACGGGCCTTGGGCCTTTCTCTGCTTATACCACTAACAGAGTTAACCCGGCCCAGCTGGCCGGTTTACACCTAGTGGTAATATCCCCAACATTAGGCCCAGATTGATTTGAACTGGTTCATGTCAATCCTTCACAAAGCTTGTATCTTGACATCTTCTAATGATCGGTAAACCGCCATGTCGTCATCACTTCTGGTTACTGTAAACCGGCATGACATCATCCTGAAATTTTATCATTTATAACGCCCTCTTTTAATAATAGTTCCTGGATCCACGCGCTTGACCTAGCTTGGCTGCCTTATAAATAGGACCGAAGGGTCATTTCTTTCTTCCCTTCGTCTCCTCTTCTTCGTCTTCCTCGCGCCGCTGTTCTTGGAGCTCCGCCACCGTTGTCGACTTCCGCCTCGTCTGGCCGCCTTGATCAACCTGAACGTATCGTAACATTGCGGCCTCTTTCCGTCTTCTCCGCTCCTGTAGCTTCTTCCCTTCTTGACTTAGATCTGTTTTAGGGTTCCACTTCATCTTGTGTTCTTCACGCGCGTTCTGTCTGTTCTTTTAACTTTGAACAACACCGTGAACTCAGATTGTATTAATAGCGATCCTCGCGCATCCGCTATATTTTCTCATCTTAAGTCCATGGATCCTCTGCATATATATCCGCTCCATAGTCCACTTCCGTTTCTCGCCTTACTTCCGTGAAATATTTTACATTTTACGTGAGCTGCGTTTGATCCGCAGCTATAATAGGATCTTGTGAAACTTGTTTCTGCAAACTAACTATCCATAGCTTCAATTGCTTCCAAAGCCTAGATTAGGCGGTTTAACTCACCATAGGAAAAGACTGCTAAACCGGCACATATATATCATTAGTCCCCTTGTTGAACCGCCAGAATCCACCTGATATCATATCACAGGAAACCGGTTTATAGACACTGCCTCCGGTTTATCATAACTTAGATCAACACCTTGTATCAAGCATGCTCTTGAACCGGATCAATTATTTCTTGTAGATCTTATCATGGCCAAACAAGTGTATGAATGCAACTGGGTTCCTTCTCGCGTCACCGAGTCACAGCTGAATGATCTAGTCTCGATTGGCGCTTTAGATGACAAAGATACAGTCCACTGGAGGGTCCCTGGAGAGGAATGTCCTCCCACACCCCAGGAAGGAGAAGTTGTGGTCTTCGCAGATCACTTGGCCCGGGGCTTCAAACCGCCCGGTTCAAAATTTTACCGGGATGTGTTAGCCAATTTTCAGCTCCGTCCCCAGGACATTGGCCCCAACTCCGTCACCAATTTATGCCACTTTCAAGTACTATCTGAAGTATATCTTCAAGAGGAACCTTCATTGAACTGTTTAGAGACCTCTTCCATCTAAACCGTCGCTTGAATTCACCAACGGCCCCAATACTGAATTGGGTGGCATGGCTATTCAAAAGAGGAAGGAGATCACCTATCCCACGCCAAACTCCATACTCACCCCAAGGAGTGGAATGCGACTTGGTTTTATTGCAAAGATACTTCTCGAAGATGAAAATCCCTTACGGCTTTCGCCCGGGCGGCTAAGCAACACCCATCCGCTTCCACAAAGATTGAGCACCAAAGATAGAAGCAAATATGCCCCAAGAATCTGCCCAAGCTTGAGCTTTTATGGCTAACGGTTTGACGGAATAGACCTTGCACGCTGCTGGTTATCATGGGGCATATCGCCTCCGAGCGGCGCCCGGTTTGATGTGCCAGTACACTGATAGTGTCGACGACCCACTCCGTCACACCAAACTCCAACTCTCTGATGATGAAGTTACAGACTCGGTAAAAAAGATGATGAATGAACCGGAGCACCTCTGTGCTCAAACCGTCTAGCTCCTCATCTTGCACCACCAACAAACCGCTCATGTAAGTTTCTAGTTGTTCCATCATTAAACTGTTATCGCTTCATGTATCCAACATTTACTTATTTCGATCCAGGTGATAATCCGCTTTGGAGCAAGAAACTTTCACAAGATAAAGCGGAGAAAGCGAGGCGCCAACCCGCCCAAAACCAAAGTTGTCAAGAAACCAGCCCATAAGAGAAAGACCATCGCTTCATCGACCCAGCCGTTGGCGATGATGTGGGTAATCCGGATCTTGAGGTAGAACTTGATTCTCTTGGCTTGCTTTTTACACGCCTTATTGATGATGATGCTTGTCAGGACGACGCTGTGGCCAGCAATGCAGGATTCGCTGAGGTAACTATTCTCTCTTCCGATTCAGCAAATTTGCCTTTGCCAAAATTTCGCCAGGCAAACCAGAAAGTTAATTTTTCTCACCCTCTTGCTTATTTGGATCCCAAATTTCTTATGAAGACGCAGCAACATGAAGCTCGCCGCACAACCCGACACAGTGGTCAGGTAGTTACCTCTGCCGGTTTACCAAACAGCCCGGTTCGAAAGCGCCGCTCCGAGGTCTCCGACCTTTTTATTGCTTTAAATTCTAAAGCGGGTTTCTTCCGTCAACCTCTTAATCCGTCCGACTCCGATTATCAGGTCACTTCCCATTCATCCTCTGGTGAATCATCGGCCACTCAGTTACCACCATTGAAGATAGCCACCGGGTAAGCCAAACCGACCATATGCTCCTAATATATTATGTAATGGTTACGCTTTTCTCTGACTCTTTGTCTCTTAGAACCAAACCGAAATCCAGCAAGAAGGCCCGTTTGGATAAAACGGCTGAAGAAGATGCCGCCTTAGATCATGAGAGAGCACCAGATCTTGAAAATTTTGCCTCTGAAGACATTCCCAATGATCCTCCGATAAAAGATGCTGTTATTCCCGAAGAAAGGCCTGTTAACACTTCAACCTCTGCCGATCCACCTGCCAGCACTGTCCGGTTTGATATATCCCACAGTCCTGCTGACAAAACGGCCGTGCCCACACAATCCGTCGAGTCCAAAGATGATGACGTTGTAATTACTAGTATGGGCCGTTCTGAACCGGGGAATCCTGCCACTTTAACCAGGCACACTGTAAAGGAAGATTTTTCCGCTTTGAATAAAGGAAAATGGGATGTTGAACTGGAGACATATGCTGCTCTGAGCGCCCAAGACCTTCATTCTGGCTATTTAAACCGGCTTTATACTAGCCGTGACTATGAAGCTGGCCTGGTCAAGTTAATGAGAGACAAGTTTGAGGTAACCCACTTCTTTACTTACTGCTATTATATCAGTCCGTCTAGCCCCCAAGGGCCGGTTTGTAATCTTGATCAAAACGGGACTTAAATATATACCTTAACAACTTTGAAATCCACCTGCATAGTCCCCAAGGGCCGGTTTAACTTTGCATACTTAAACCGGGGCTTCAATAAAAACTGCCTTTGGAAACATACGTAGATCAAATAGCCATTAGCCCCCAAGTCAAGTTGAATACTTGTATTGAGCTTGGGACTTTGCCATATAGCAGATATATAAAAATCGAAGGTACATTAGCCCCCAAGTGTCAATCATATAACTTTGTTGTGTGGTTGAGATTTGACTTCCTTGAATTGCTTGCTGAACATACTATCGATACACAGGCTGAGGTGAAAATCAAGGAGGACCGGATTGCCGATTTACAAGAGGCGTTGAAAACCCAGCAGGCCGAAACATAAAAGGCCAAGAAAGAATTAACCAGTGCTTTGAATGCCGCTGAACAATTGAAGGAAGGCTTCAAGAAAGAACAGGCTGACTGGGCCACTGAGAAGGCCAATTTAATCAAACGAGTAGAAAATGCTGAAGCTGCCCTTAAACCGGTGGTGGATGATCTAACAGCCGTAAAGCGACAAGTACACTCTATGACTGCGGCAATCTTTGGTAAGCTCCTTTGAACAGTTGTGATGTTTTGAACCCGCTGTAGCATAACTCCGGTTTGAGACTAACTCTTTACTGTTGTAGGCACACACATTGGGCACTTAGGAAACGATGTGCGGAAGAAACTGAAGGCTGTCTACCCCTTAGTAGAACAGTTATATACCGGAGCCCAGCGTATCATCACCACAGCCTCGCATAACAACCCGGCACCTTCCTTGATCCAAGATACTCTGAACCGGTTGTCCATGCTTCCTGCCCAGATTGAGGAGGTGAAAAAAATCTGCTGCCCGGACCGGAGCTATTAATGCTTTGATCCGAGCCGAGCCATGGGTACCAGATTTTGACCCGGTGGAAGCAGCTCAAGGCTACCCCAGTGTGAAAGAAGATGGTTCTGATTTTAATGAAGAGGATTTACGGGCAATAAACCGTGCAAGGCGCCTCCGCTTGTCACCGTCAAGAAGCAGATTTGGAGCATTATCAAGCACAATACAATGATCGTAACAAGCGAGTGCCAGCCCCAACTTTTGAAGCGGAAAATCTGATCCCTCCAATCCGTAAGCATACCTATGCCCCTGATATTGAACCGTCTTCCCTGATCCATGAAGAAGCTGTTTTTCAAGCGTTAATGGGAATCGACTGGACCACTGTTGATTTCCAGCCAATGGGTAGAGACGAGGAAGCGGAAGCGGCGGAGGATGAAGAGCAGGCTTGAACCGGAGGCCGGTTCAAATATCTGTCGTTGGCGGTTGCCCAAAGAACAATGATCTTACTTGGGCACCGTGTTGCCTTGTAATAACTTTAGTTAATACTTCCGTTTTGAATATGCCTTCGTGCATAAGTAGTGAAACTTTTGCTTGATTCGTACTTCCTGCAACCAGAAAAATTTGAACCTCGGTGGCGGTGATACCGCCAGCCGGTTTATGATATTGAATATATGTATCGGAAATCCAACAAATATGTGATACAAATACCTGCCATATCTGGGCATGAAGCTGGCGTAGCCAAGCTTAAAGCGGAGGCCTTAAAAACCATGACCGTCGGTAAAGCGGGGAGAAAACAACTCCCATATAAACCGTGCTGAATCAGCACAAGCCCCCTTGTTATTCAATGATAATAACAAGAAAAAGGTAAACCGGGTAGATAAACTCCGGAGTAAGATTTAACCGTGTTCTGTCAATTTGTAATTGACAGTTGAACAGGATAAAAACGTTGCCGGTTTAAAAAACACAACAAAAAAAATCGAATACCAATTATGAGAAAATATGGCAACAAAGGCAACAACTTTTTGCAAAAGAAAAGCTTTACTGAGCTGGTCAGATGGCATTACCATGGTCAGATGCAACCAAGCTCCCCGAAGGCGTAGCGATGGTGCCAGTCGGCCAGGTCCCCAAAAGACTCGTGGAAATACGCCGGCCAAGTGGCATGACATTGGTTCGGGTTCGACCAAGCCCCCAAATGACTCGCCCTCAGAGGTCGACCAAGAGGCGTGACCGTTCAGACTTGACCGTGTCCCCAAATGATCTGGTGGCTTTCGCCTATCAAGAGGTGTTGCATTGGTTCGGACACGACCAAGCCCCCAAGTGATAAAAAACAAATGTCAAGGGGTAAACCGGAGGCCGCTTTAAAAACAGAATCACTCCATGTAACCACGCATGATGAGAAAGACAGAGACCCCGCTTTAGCTGAGGCTCCGGTTTTATTATATTGAAGATAATATATACATTGTCATGATATGTACATAAATAGAGCCGATGGCTCAAGTGTAGTAAGGCCGAAGATGAGCTATATTCCACGGCCTGTTGGTCTCCTCCTCTGATGTGCGTGAGTCTTGACGCTCTCGAATATCAATCAGATAGTATGATCCGTTGTGTAGATTCTTGCTGACCACAAAAGGTCCTTCCCAAGGCGGGGATAACTTGTGCATATCTGTCTGGTCTTGGATGAGGCGAAGCACCAAATCTCCTTCTTGAAAGGTTCTGGTTTTAACCCGGCGACTGTGATAACGATGAAGATCTTGCTGGTAAATCGCCGAACGAGCAGCTGCCATATCACACTGTTCATCCAATAGATCCAAAGCGTCTTGCCGTGCCGTCTCGTTGTCCGCTTCAACATAAGCCGCTACACGAGGCGAATCGTGCCGGATATCACTGGGGAGAACTGCCTCTGCTCCGTAGACCATGAAGAACGGTGTATATCCAGTGGACCGGTTTGGCGTAGTATTGATACTCCATAGCACCGATGGTAGCTCTTCAACCCAGCACCCGGTGTTCTCTCAGAACGGAACCATAAGCCGAGGTTTGATGCCTCGTAAGATCTCTTGATTAGCTTGTTCGCTTCGCCCATTGATGGGGATGAGCCAGCGACGACACGTCAAGCCGGATGTGCTCACGCTCACGTAACTCTTTCATAGCACCCTTGGATAAATTAGTTCCATTGTCAAGAATGATACTGTAGAAAGCCAAACCGAAAATCACCTTTTGATGAAGCGCACCACTGCTGTTGCTGCATCACACTTGCCGACAGTGCCCGCTTCAACCCACTTGGTAAATTTGTCATCGCCACCAAAAGGTGGGTCTTCTTATCCTTGGACCGCTTAAAGGGTCCAACCATATCCAACCCCAAGTTGCAAACGGCCACGTTATTGGGATCATCCTCAACTCTTGTGCCGGTACATGAGCACGCCTTGAAAATTTCGACATCCATCACACCGCTTAACCAAGTCCTCCGTGATCAGCGTGTCTGTCAACCAATAAAATCCGCGACGAAACGCCTTTGCCACCAGAGACTTTGAACCGGCGTGATGTCCACAATCTCCTTCATGTATTTCTCTTAAGATTTCACAGCCTTCCTCAGGGGAAACACAACGTTGAAATGCCCCTGATACACTGCAATGATGTAACTCACCATTAAGAATCGTCATAGACTTGGAGCGCCGGATTATCTGTTGTGACACCCCAAAATTTTGACCTTGTTTTATTAATTAAAATTTTGCTAGGAAATTAAAACTTTTATTTTCTGGGCTCCCTTTTTGATTTTTGAACCTTTTTCTTCCTTGTTATTATGGAGTTTTCCCCATACCGAAAACTTTTCAAATATGTTATTGGACTTGTTTAACCTCTCAAGAGAAAAACTTTTCTTTTATTAGTAGAACTAATTACATAATTAAATTGCTTGACCTTTATTTTCTTGAAAAATGGTTTTTCAAGGTTATATGGCCATATTTGAACTACAACCATTTGATATATTTATCTAAAAATCCAACCAAAATTTGGAGATGTCATGTGATGTTTTTAAATCACTTTTATACAAAAATATCTTTTATTCTTGAAATATTTTGAGCTCTACACCCAATTTCCTTCTCTGGTCCAGAGAGCAACTTTGCACTACAACCATTTTAAATAATTCTTTCTAGCCTCCACCAAAATTATGGGATGTCAAGAGGAGCATATCATTCCACTTTGTGCAAAAACCCGCTTATGTTCTTTGAAGATTTTGAGTGAATCATCCTCATTTCCATTCTGGTCCAACTTGATGGTTTGTACAGCGACCATAATTTTTCTTACTCTTTAGCCCTTGATTCTTTCTCCTACTTGTAGACCTCCATGTTAAACCCCTAAGTCCAGGAGCATGCACTTATTGGATCATTTTTAGTTCATGAAAGGATGCCATTTATCTCCTGTCCAGAATAGAGTTTTTGCAAAACTTGCACTAACAAGTTTCTGCATTTGCCAAACCAACCTTACCACCCTCTCTTGCATCCAAAGAGACACCGACCGAGATTTTGGCCGCCCAAGAATAGCCTAGGTGCCTTTGGCATTTTGACAAACACCTAGAGTGCATGGACTGAATTGGCATGATTTCAAGTTTATGCTATGAACTTGCACCTCGATCAAACAAGCATGTCCACTAGACCGCCTGCTACTCCTAACCTAGATCTGCTAAATTCCAACCTCACCCAAGCTCAGAGCATGCCCCGCATTACGTCGAAGCACGCCCTTGCACGCCAGAAGCGTGAGCAGAGCGCAGGCGTTTGGCACGCCAGATGCGCCGGGCCGACACGCTGGCCCCCACGGCTTTGTCCCGCTCTGCAGCACCACGCAACGCGCTCCCGTGCTCACCGCAACACGCCAAGCCGCCCCTCGCCACTCCCCGGCAGGCCAAGCGCCCAAACTTCCCCGCTCGCCACCTGGCCCCTGGCACAGCCCGAGCTCATCCGCAGCTTTGTCCGCAAGCCCTCGTCGCCGCCACGTTGCCCTGCAGCACAGAGAGGCGGTTCGCCGCCGTTCTTATCTCCGCCGCCACGGAACCGACCTCGACGAGCTATAAAAGGAAGCCCCGAGCTCATCCAAGCCTTCAAGCAGCCTCATACCATCCCACTGGTACTCCTACAACCCGCAATCGACGACGGGAGGCCATCTTCCTCATCTCCGGCCAGCTCGGCCGCCGTTGCGCCCCGGTGCCGTGCATTGCCAGCAGAGCCTCCCCCACCCTTCCAACACCACCGCCGACTCCCTTGACCTGCGGAGCTTCCCAAAGATCTCAAACACGGCCGGGAGCCACGGCATCCTGCACCCCAAACCCACCAAGCTTTCCTCCGCGCTGGCTTCGCCGCGGCGATTTCTCCACCTCCGACGACCCTACGACCACCGGAGGACCTCCGCTGATCCGCGGATCCATCCCGCCTCAGCCTCGCGAGACGCCGCCGCCGGCGATTTAACGCCGAGAGCGCCTGCTGCAGAGGAAGAGGAGAGGGAGAAGACTAGTCAAACATGACTAGTGGGCCCCCGGGACCCACTGTCAGTGGCTCCTGCGCGGCCCACGCTGGATAGGTGGAGGCGTAAACCCTCAAGCACGCCTCCGCCACGTAAAGCGTATTCGTCGTCAAGCGCTTTTATATCTTTATTTTAAAACAGATTTTGACCAAATGTTTGGTGGCTATATCTTTTAAAATATAACTCCAAATGAATTAATTTTTTTCCCACCTCTCTCAAATATTGTCTAGTTTATTTTAAGGTTTATTTGAAAAATTTTCAAAACAACTTTTGGTGCTGTTTTTATTTTGTGTGTTAATTCTTTATATTGCTAAAATAGGATTTTTGAAGAGAGGAGAAACTTTCAAAAGTTTTGAAGTGCACCCCACCTTACCACTCATTGAAGGCAAGCATTCTGAACCCCGACATAATGTTTTTGGTGTGTTCGATGACACGTTTATAACACCACCTCAATTCGAAGGTCTTGTTATTTCATGTGATAAGATCATTTGCATGGATGCATATTGGTGATTTCCATGCTGTTGGAAATGAGTATACTTGGGATGGTAATCATCCTCATGTATCTTGCATGCATGCCGGAGAGGAATCCGGGAAAGCCTCGGCCTTGGGTAGGCGTGAGCTTGTCGCCGGTCTCCGTCGGGACGGGTATGTCCGGTATGGCATGGTAAGATATAACGAGTGTTGGTTGTATTGGTTGACATATATTTGTTATACATGTCATGCAGGAAACTATGAACCTCCTAAGTCGACCATAGATCGAGTCTTGTGCCAGTAACCCCCCATACTTGTTTCGTACTACCACTCGTCTCTACAGCTAGTAGAGTACGGTTCAGTAAGTTGTCAACCCCTTCCTAGCACACACCGTACAGAGAGGCCATGATGGAAGATACCGGTTGTAGCTGGTAGGCAGGCCACCTGGTCCGGGGGCATGGGTGTTTCCGGTTGGGACCGAGAGGGGAGGCCACCCCTTAGAGCGCGCCATATAAATTTGATCCCATGCTACGCGAGGTTGTAGCCTCCCACTTAGAGTTTGCTTAACAGTGTCGTGGGTGATTCCGCACACGTGTGAGTTAAGCTGGTGTGTGCAAGTTAGGTGTGTTTTCAACAAAAAGACCGTAGACGGAATTAGTCCCGATGGACTAAAGAAATCCGTTACTCGTGGGTAAAGAGTACACCCTCTGCAGAGATTAAAACCTATTCGAATAGCCGTGTCCATGGTTAAGGACTACAGTCTGGGATGGGTCAAGTGTCGGTCTTAGTGTCGGTCTTCGGAGGTGAAGCTGTTAACCAGAACTGGAACAACATGGACTGTGACTTGTGACTAATGATGATTATGATTATTATTGTAGACTAACCCGTGATATTTTTTGTTATCATTGAGTATCTCTGGGATGGTTCTACCTCCGGGATACTCGCTATGATTGTTTCTTTTAAAGCCCTTTATGTGGTGTCGCTCAGACGCCCGACTGTGGCATTTATTTTAAAAGCCCTTTATGTGGTGTCGCTCAGACGCCCGACTGTGGCATTTCTTTTAAAGCCCTTTATGTGGTGTCGCTCAGACGCCCGACTGTGGCATTTATTTTAAAAGCCCTTTATGTGGTGTCGCTCAGACGCCCGACTGTGGCATTTCTTTTAAAGCCCTTTATGTGGTGTCGCTCAGACGCCCGACTGTGGCATTTCTTTTAAAGCCCTTTTTGTGGTGTTGCTCAGACGCCCAACTATGGCATGCTTGTTATTTATTTCATAATTTTTAATACTTCCGTGACGTTGCATATTCATGCATCAGAGTTATATTTATCTTTGGAACTGACGTCATGAGCATAAAATATTTTTCAGCACACCATTGTTATGTTATACCTATGTTCATAATGTTTGCGAGTACATTCAAAGTACTCACTGGCTTGTCCCTGGCTATTGTCTTGGCCAGATTTGTTTTGCACAGAGAGGAGCGACACGATGACAGCCCCGGAACCTAAGCAATGGAGATAGCAGCCTCGCGAAGATAGGAGTTAACCTGGTCAGCTGTTCCTGTGGGAATTGGAGTCCCATAGACACTGATGATCCACAAACCGCTCGCCATCAACCTCTAGAAACCTTTTGTTGTACTCACAGCCGAATGGTCTTGTATCGCATATCTTGTATTTTCGCTTGAATTTCAGATCAAGTTAGAGCCTCATCGCCTAACAAGAATCCGGGGCTGATGAGCACGACGGTCCTTTCTGGAAATTTATTACCCGGAAAACCGGTCGTGACAGACTTGGTATCAGAGCCAGGCTGACCATTGGCTAATCCTATCTTAGCCAGGTCGAAACACTTAGGAAAACCAACCCATCAGACCCTAACCAAAAACCCCAGCCAAGCTTCCCGTGCAGGATAGCCACACAGATACCCCGACACTTTTGGCAGTTGGTGCCCAGCCTATCAGCCTAGCCTGTCGGTCGCGCACCAGTAAATGTCTCATTTGCAAGTGTGCGAAGGAAGACTCCGTCCCCTTTTTCTATAAAAAGGGCACGCTAGCCTCAACACAGCACAGACCCACCTATCAACCGAAATACCTTGAGGACCCCAGAAGTACTTCGTCGTCTTTGAGGAGCACCCTCCAACGGGATTGTGGCCAACAATCCCCGCGATGGTCATCATCGCTGCCCCGAGCCTGCAGCCCCTCAACCCTCTCCAGCTATTTTCCGACGACGAAAACCGTGGAGAAACCTCGGCATCCGCGAAGCAAGCCCGCTTAGATATGAACGAGGTAGACTAAAATCGCTCGAATGATACCGAGCCTTAGAATGACCTCGCCTTGCAATCTTGTGACCCTGTGTCGCCATAATTAGATGTTGTCTGCTTGAGCGCTCCTGTTTTTAAATAGTAGCCATGCATGAGTATGTTGATGTGCGATTGCATTTTTTTTTATTCCGGGCGTAGCTGCCAACCTCGACGACGCAAGTTTGTGCTATGGATAAATCTTTTGGTTCGAGCTCACCGGAAAGATGTTTTCAAAACAACTCCTAACAAATCTCGAGGACGAGATTTTCTTTTAAGGGGGGTAGTCTTGTGACACCCCAAAATTTTGACCTTGTTTTATTAATTAAAATTTTGCCAGGAAATTAAAACTTTTATTTTCTGGGCTCCCTTTTTGATTTTTGAACCTTTTTCTTCCTTGTTATTATGGAGTTTTCCCCATACCGAAAACTTTTCAAATATGTTATTGGACTTGTTTAACCTCTCAAGAGAAAAACTTTTCTTTTATTAGTAGAACTAATTACATAATTAAATTGCTTGACCTTTATTTTCTTGAAAAATGGTTTTTCAAGGTTATATGGCCATATTTGAACTACAACCATTTGATATATTTATCTAAAAATCCAACCAAAATTTGGAGATGTCATGTGATGTTTTTAAATCACTTTTATACAAAAATATCTTTTATTCTTGAAATATTTTGAGCTCTACACCCAATTTCCTTCTCTGGTCCAGAGAGCAACTTTGCACTACAACCATTTTAAATAATTCTTTCTAGCCTCCACCAAAATTATGGGATGTCAGTAGGAGCATATCATTCCACTTTGTGCAAAAACCCAGTTATGTTCTTTGAAGATTTTGAGTGAATCATCCTCATTTCCATTCTGGTCCAACTTGATGGTTTGTACAGCGACCATAATTTTTCTTACTCTTTAGCCCTTGATTCTTTCTCCTACTTGTAGACCTCCATGTTAAACCCCTAAGTCCAGGAGCATGCACTTATTGGATCATTTTTAGTTCATGAAAGGATGCCATTTATCTCCTGTCCAGAATAGAGTTTTTGCAAAACTTGCACTAACAAGTTTCTGCATTTGCCAAACCAACCTTACCACCCTCTCTTGCATCCAAAGAGACACCGACCTGGAGATTTTGGCCGCTCCAAGAATAGCCTAGGTGCCTTTGGCATTTTGACAAACACCTAGAGTGCATGGACTGAATTGGCATGATTTCAAGTTTGCGCTATGAACTTGCACCTCTGATCAAACAAGCATGTCCACTAGACTGCCCGTTACTCCTAACCTAGATCTGCTAAATTCCAACCTCACCCAAGCTCTGTAGCATGCCCTGGCATTACGTCGAGCACGTCCCGTGCACGCCCAGAGCGTGAGCAGAGCGTGCGTTTGGCACGCGCATGCGCCGAGCCGACACGCTGGCCCCCCACGGCTTTGTCCCGCTCTGCAGCACCACGCAACGCGCTCCCGTGCTCACCGCAACACGCCAAGCCGCCGCCACTCCCGGCAGGCTAGCGCTAGCCGCCGCCGCCGCCCGACAGCCCTGCTCATGTCGGCGCCGCCCGAGCCTTTCCCGCCGCCACTGCCCCGGCACAGCCCGAGCTCATCCGCAGCTTTGTCCGCAAGCCTCGTCGCCGCCACGTTGCCTGCAGCACGAGAGGCGGTTCGCCGCCGTTCTTATCTCCGCCGCCACGGAACCGACCTCGACGAGCTATAAAGGAAGCCCCGAGCTCATCCAAGCCTTCAAGCAGCCTCATACCATCCCACTGGTACTCCTACAACCCGCAATCGACGACGGAGGCCATCTTCCTCGTCTCCGCCAGCTTCGCCGCCGTTGCGCCGGTGTGCGTGCATTGCCAGCAGAGCCTCCCCACTGCTCCAACACCACCGCCGACTCCCTTGACCTGCGGAGCTTCCCAAAGATTCAAACACGGCCGGGAGCCACGGCATCCTGCACCCCAAACCCACCAAGCTTTCCTCCGCCAAGCTTCGCGCGGGCGATTTCTCCACCTCCGACGACCCTACGACCACCGGGAGGACCTCCATGATCCGCGGATCCATCCCGCCTCAGCTCCGCGAGACCCGCCGCCCGCGGCGGCGATTTAACGCCGAGCCGCGCCCTGCCGGGCAGAGGAAGAGGAGAGGGAGAAGACTAGTCAAACATGACTAGTGGGCCCCCGGGACCCACTGTCAGTGGCTCCTGCGCGGCCCACGCTGGATAGGTGGAGGCGTAAACCCTCAAGTACGCCTCCTCTGCCACGAAAGCGTATTCTGTCCGAAGCGTTTTCTTTTATATCTTTATTTTAAAAACAGATTTTTGACCAAATGTTTGACTGGCTATATCTTTTAAAATATAACTCCAAATGAATTAATTTTTTTTCCCACCTCTCTCAAATATTGTCTAGTTTATTTTAAGATTTATTTGAAAAATTTTCAAAACAACTTTTGGTGCTGTTTTTATTTTGTGTGTTAATTCTTTATATTGCTAAAATAGGATTTTTGAAGAGAGGAGAAACTTTCAAAAGTTTTGAAGTGCACCCCACCTTACCACTCATTGAAGGCAAGCATTCTGAACCCCTGCATAATGTTTTTGGTGTGTTCGATGACACGTTTATAACACCACCTCAATTCGAAGGTCTTGTTATTTCATGTGATAAGATCATTTGCATGGATGCATATTGGTGATTTCCATGCTGTTGGAAATGAGTATACTTGGGATGGTAATCATCCTCATGTATCTTGCATGCATGCCGGAGAGGAATCCGGGAAAGCCTCGACCTTGGGTAGGCGTGAGCTTGTCGCCGGTCTCCGTCGGGACGGGTATGTCCGGTATGGCATGGTAAGATATAACGAGTGTTGGTTGTATTGGTTGACATATATTTGTTATACATGTCATGCAGGAAACTATGAACCTCCTAAGTCGACCATAGATCGAGTCTTGTGCCAGTAACCCCCCATACTTGTTTCGTACTACCACTCGTCTCTACAGCTAGTAGAGTACGGTTCAGTAAGTTGTCAACCCCTTCCTAGCACACACCGCATGTAGAGGCCATGATGGAAGATACGGTTGTAGCTGGTAGGCGAGCCACCGTCCGGGGCATGGGTGTTTCCGGTTGGGACCGAGAGGAGGCCACCCTTAGAGCGCGATATAAATTTGATCCCATGCTACGCGAGGTTGTAGCCTCCCACTTAGAGTTTGCTTAACAGTGTCGTGGGTGATTCCGGACACGTGTGAGTTAAGCTGGTGTGTGCAAGTTAGGTGTGTTTTCAACAAAAGATCAGAGCGGAATTAGTCCCGATGGACTAAAGAAATCCGTTACTCGTGGGTAAAGAGTACACCCTCTGCAGAGATTAAAACCTATTCGAATAGCCGTGTCCATGGTTAAGGACTGACACCGATGGGTCAAGTGTCGGTCTTAGTGTCGGTCTTGGAGGTGAAGTGTTAACGTAATCGGAACAACATGGACTGTGACTTGTGACTAATGATGATTATGATTATTATTGTAGACTAACCCGTGATATTTTTTGTTATCATTGAGTATCTCTGGGATGGTTCTACCTCCGGGATACTCGCTATGATTGTTTCTTTTAAAGCCCTTTATGTGGTGTCGCTCAGACGCCTCGATCGTGGCATTTATTTTAAAAGCCCTTTATGTGGTGTCGCCGACGCCCGATCGTGGCATTTCTTTTAAAGCCCTTTATGTGGTGTCGCCGACGCCCGACCGTGGCATTTATTTTAAAATCCTTTATGTGGTGTCGCCGACGCCTCGACCGTGGCATTTCTTTTAAAGCCCTTTATGTGGTGTCGCCGACGCCCGATCGTGGCATTTCTTTTAAAGCCCTTTTTGTGGTGTCGCTCAGACGCCCAACTATGGCATGCTTGTTATTTATTTCATAATTTTTAATACTTCCGTGACGTTGCATATTCATGCATCTGAGTTATATTTATCTTTGGAACTGACGTCATGAGCATAAAATATTTTTCAGCACACCATTGTTATGTTATACCTGTGTTCATAATGTTTGCGAGTACATTCAAAGTACTCACTGGCTTGTCCCTGGCTATTGTCTTGGCCAGATTTGTTTTGCACAGAGAGGAGCGACACGATGACAGCCCCGGAACCTAAGCAATGGAGATAGCAGCCTCGCGAAGATAGGAGTTAACCTGGTCAGCTGTTCCTGTGGGAATTGGAGTCCCATAGACACTGATGATCCACAAACCGCTTCCGCCATCAACCTCTAGAAACCTTTTGTTGTACTCACAGGCCAGAATGGTCTTGTACTGCATATCTTGTATTTTCGCTTGGAATTTCTGTATCAAGTTAGAGCCTCATCAGCTAACAGTAATCCTGGGGCTGATGAGCACGACGGTCCTTTCTGGAAATTTATTACCCGGAAAACCGGTCGTGACATCTGTCTGGCCAGAATCTCATCTTCTGGCAATTCCCGTCGAGTCATATACGCAAGAAAAGGAACCGTCCAATCCGGAATAGCATGTAGTGCTGCCACCAATTGGGCCTCCGGATCAGGAATAGCCAAATCCGCTTCACCTGGGAGCTGGACTGACGGGTTGTGCAACACGTCCAAAAAGACATTAGGCGGGACCGGTTTACGCTGAGAACCCAACCGGCTTAAAGCGTCCACCGCTTCGTTCTTCCGGCGATCCACATGATCCACTTGATAACCCTTGAAGAAACCCGCAATATTATCCACTTCTCGATGATATGCGCCATAAGCGGTCCTTGGAATCCCAAGTGCGGATACTTGCCGAGCCACCGGTCCGAGTCACCAAAGCACTTAACCCGCTTAAGTTCATCTCTTTAGCCATCCGGAGACCATGGAGCAAGGCTTCAGACTCAGCTGCATTATTAGTACAAGGAACATTAAGCGGAGAACATAACAAAACTTATCACCTCGCTGGGAAGATAAAACGACTCAGACCCCGAGCCTTCCAACCTGCTCGATCCATCGAAATGAATAGTCCAATATGTGTGATCCAGCTTCTCCTCTGGTGCTTGTAACTCCGCCCAATCATTAGTGAAATCAACAAGTGCTTGAGACTTCACCACCGTCGTGGTATATACTTTAGTCCATGCGCCCAAGCTCTATGGCCCATTTGGCAATCCGGCGATCGCCTCCGGTTCAGATGATATCACCCAAAGGAGCTGAATCGACCATCGTGATAGGGTGCCCTTGGAAATACCGCTTCAATTTCCGATCGCCATGAAAACACCATAGACTAGCTTCGCCAATGCGGATACCTTTGCTTGGACTCAATAAGCACCTCATCGATATAATAAACCGCCGCTGAACCGGATATTCCTTGCTCGCCTCCTTGTGTTCTACCACAATAGCCACGTTAATCTCAGCGTTGGCTGCAACATATAACAACAATGCTCCTTGTCAACCGGGCCGCAAGAACAAAGCGGTTTGGCCAATTGCCGTTTAAGTCCTCAAATGCTTCATCAGCAGCCGGACTCGATTTAAATTATCTGTCTTCCTCAAAGATTCGGTACAAAGGGATGGCCTTTTCTCCGAGGCGGCTGATAAAACGGCTCAGCGCAGCGATTCTGCCCGCCAAACGCTGAACATCATTGATACACTTCGGTTTAGCCAAGGAAGTAATAGCCTTAATTTTCTCCGGATTAGCCTCAATTCCTCTGTTAGATACCAGGAACCCCAATAACTTGCCTGCCGGAACACCAAAGACGCACTTGGCCGGATTAAGCATCATCTTGTAAATACGCAAGTTGTCAAAGGTTTCCTTCAAATCGTCCACCAATGTCTCCTTCTGTCTTGATTTCACCACAATATCATCCACGTAAGCATGCACATTGCGGCCAATCTGTGTATGCAGGCAATTCTGTACACACCGCTGATAAGTAGCCTGGGCGCTCTTGAGCCCGAAAGGCATAGATACATAGCAGAAGGCTCCAAAGGGAGTGATAAACGCTGTTTTCTCCTGGTCCTTAACCGCCATTTTGATCTGATGATATCCAGAGTACGCATCCAAAAACTTAAACGCCACAGCTCGCCGTGGCATCAATAATCTGATCAATGCGGGAGGGCAAAAGGATCCGCTGGACAGGCCTTGTTAAGATCTGTGTAATCCACACACATACGCCAAGTGCCGTTTTTCTTAAGGACCAGCACCGGATTAGCAAGCCACTCCGGATGAAAGACTTCAATGATAAAACCAGCTGCCAAAAGCCTGGCCACTTCCTCTCCAATGGCTTTGCGCCTTTCTTCGTTAAACCGGTGGAGGAACTATTTCACCGGTTTATACTTAGGATCCACATTAAGTGTGTGCTCAGCGAGTTCCCTCGGTACACCTGGCATGTCAGATGGCTTCCATGCAAAGATATCCCGGTTCTCACGGATGAACTCGATGAGCGCGCTTTCCTATTTAGGATCCAGATTGGCGCTGACAATGAACTGCTTGGATTTAATCGCTGGCATGAAGTCAACAAGTTTGGTCTCATTGCCGATTTAAACTTCAGATCCGATTCATGCTCTATAGTTGGTTTCTTTAAAGGGTCATATCTGCCGGATCAACGTTGTCCTTATAGAACTTCAACTCCTCCGTGGCACAGACCGCCTCGCATAAGCTGCATCACCTTCCTCACATTCCAAAGCGACTCGGCGGCTTCCATGCACCGCTATCGCTCCCTTGTAACCCGCATTTTGAGCTCCAAGTAGATATAACAAGGTCGTGCCATGAACTTAGCATAAGCCGCCGCCCAAACAAGGCGTGATATGGACTCCGGATCTTCACTACCTCAAAGGTTAGTTTTTCGCATCGAATCGTGCTCGTCTCCAAAAGCCACATCCGGGGCTATCTTACCAACAGATAAGCAGATTTGCACGGTACTACGCCATGGAACACTGTATTGGACGGTCTGAGATCCTTGTCTGTTAGACCCATGCGATGGAAAGTTTCATAGTATAGTATATTAATACTGCTTCCTCCATCCATAAGCACCTTAGTGAACTTATAACCCCCCACCTGAGGGTCTACCACTAATGCCAGCTGGCCC
Source organism: Aegilops speltoides (assembly GCA_021437245.1). NCBI lineage: Eukaryota > Viridiplantae > Streptophyta > Magnoliopsida > Poales > Poaceae > Aegilops > Aegilops speltoides. Next base: position 410,421,957 of record CM038142.1, read on the forward strand.
GGATTATCAACCCGGGGGGGATGGTCCTCTCTGCTCCATACGATAGGCTACTCCGACCAGCGTAAATAACGTGGCAAGGCCGGTTCAACAGAGTTCACTGCTCGCTTGTGAAGCTTTCGGTCGCACTTATCCAAGCTAGTTGTGAAAACATGATACTGCCCATTGTTCAACTGCTTTGGTTGGCTCTGATAACCCGACTGCTGTTGCTGCTGCTGTTGGCCGTTCTGATTATTCTGATTATTGTGACCGCCCTGATTAAGACCTGAACCGGAAGCTCCATCGTGACCTGGCCCATGGAAACCGGATCCTGAACCGCCACCTGACCCCTGGTCATACCGGAAAGCATTAGAGTTTTTGAACTCCTGCATAATATAACAATCTTTCCAGATATGGTTCGCTGGGGACTCCTTCGTCCCGTGCTTGGGGCAAGGTTGATTCAACAAGTAATTCAAACGGCTCGCATTAGGATTTGGACCCCGATTCGCTTTGCCTCTGCGCCGCTGCCCCCTGTCCTGTGCATTAGTGTTGGCCACGAAATCCAGGCTGCCATCCGCTTTGCGCTTGCCTCCGTTCCCATGACTCGTCGGTTTGTACTGTTGCCCTTTGGAGTTGCCATTCTTCTTTCCCTTCCCTGCTTCATCATCATCAGCCTCGGGATCCTTGGTACTGTCCGAATCAGCATACTTCACCAAAGCGGCCATGAGGGTTCCCATGTCATTACAGAACCGCTTCATGCGCCCCAATTTCAATTTTAAAGGTTCAAACCGGCAGTTGCCTTCTAGGGTTAAGATTGCAGAGTCAGCGTTGATCCTGTCAGAGGAGTGCAAAATCTCCGAAACATGGCGTACCCAACGGGTTGTTGACTCCCCTTCCTCCTGGACACAAGCCGCTAGGTCTACTATGGACTTGGGCTGCTTACATGTATCCTTGAAATTCTGGATAAACCGGGCCCGTAACTGGGCCCATGAGCTGATAGAGTTTGGCGGTAGGCTCTTCAACCAAGTACGAGCCGTGCCTTCGAGCATCATGGTGAAGTATTTTGCACACGCGGCCTCATCTACATCTAGCATCTCCATGGCCATCTCGTAACTTTCAACCCACGCTTCAGGGGACAAATCGGCGGTGTAATTCGGCACCTTGCGTGGACCCTTAAAGTCTTTAGGCAGGCGTACATTGCGTAAAGCGGGGATCAAACAGGGCACCCCTAAAAGCGGATGCGACTCCTGGTCCGGTGAAGGTGGTAGGGCGAACCGGTGTATGTTGACCCGCGTCATCCTGCGCTGCTAATTCAGCCTCTCTTCGCGCCCGGGCCCGATCCACCACCTCCTGAGCATCACGAACACCACCCGCCGGATTATTGCCACGGGCCGCTTCACGGTCCCGCGCGTTGCTTGATATGGCCGGTTCATCCACGCGCCTGCTATAGCTCCGGCTTGGACGGGGCATAGAGTGAATCCGATCACGGCTATATGAATATGCTTCCTGTTGAATCAGCGCGGTCCGGAGAAGCTCCTTAACTCGACGTGTCTCGACCGCTTGTGGCGAGTCCCCTTCGACTGGGATAGCCTCCAATCGTGCGGCGGCTGCGACAAGATTGTCCATAGGATTAGAATAATGACCTGGGGGTGTCTGAACCGGCGGGGGAACCACCATGTTCTGCTGAGGAGGCTCCATCTGGCGTGGTTGGACCGTCGCCCCTGGTCCCGGTGCCTCAATCCGGTTTGCCTCCCGGTGCTGAGGCGGATTACTGGGTCCAGCTCCTGGGGTCTAAAAGAGATTTCTAGGATCAAACCCTAATGGTAGGCGTGATCTATACTTGCGCTTCAACACCTCCTGCGACGCACTCTGGTCAAGCATGAGTTTGTAAGCCTGGGCGTCCAGAGCGGCCCGCTCTGCAGCCATCCGCTCCTTTTCTGCCGCTAGATCCGCTTTGGCTTGTATGATCTGCTCTTTTACTTTCGCAATTTCTGCATTATGAGCCTCCTGATCCGCCGGGTTGTCCTCTGCCATAAGCGCAGCTAGTGCATCAAACAGATCTGATAGAACTTGAACGGCAGCGCACCGGCCTCCTCGCCTCGCTGCCATCGCCGCCGCTGATCCGGAAAGTATCGCTGCAGCGGTTGAAGAGTGGTTCGCTACTGCGCATCGCCATGAATATCCCAACCCGTTGATCGGCTTGGGGGTCCGAATCTCGTCGCCATCGAACAGCCCCGATCATATCGCCCCGCAATCGGTACAATGACTCGGTCTCTCTGTTGAAGATTCGTCGCCGGAATAAACGACGGTCTCACTACCGTGTTCTGAACCGGCGTCGTGTTTTCCTCCGTGGATGACTCCAACGAAGACACACTTCATGGCCGGTTTAACCTGGGCAGGTCGTGCACGCTGAGCCGTCTCGACGAGGTCGGTGCAGATGTCCGGCACAGGCCCAGGCTCCCTGATCTTGCCGATGAAAACATGTATGCCACCAAAGGGGACCCGGTACCCGTACTCAATTGAATCGGCCTCGGGACCCCATCCGGCGTCGTCGATGTAGATCCGGCCGCGACGACTCTTGGTCATCCGGCCCACGACGTAGCCTTCGAGTCCTTTGAGCTTGCCCTCCAAGATCGTCAAACCATCGTGCGATAGCCCCACGGTGGGCGCCAACTGTCGTGGATTTTTCACGGCAGATGTCCTAGTGAAAGGACTTAGTCGTGGAGCCATCGCTACGGGTTTACTTGAAGGGGTTAAAGCGGACACAAAGACACAAGGGTTTTATACTAGTTCGGCCCCTTCGATGAAGGTAAAAGCCTACGTCTAGTTGTGATGGAATTGATGTGGTCTCGATGGCTAGGGAGCAAACAAGCTTCGCCTAGGCTCGAGTTGTGGTTGTCTGTCCTTGAACCGTCGCCGGGTCGTCCCCTTATATACACGGCTGACGCCCGTCGGTTCATAGAGTCCCAACCGGTTCATATTCGTATCCCAGTTGGTATCTCTCTATTCCTAACTTACAATACAAGTTATACATCAGGCCGGTTTACGGCTACAAGTTCTAAACCGACTACAGGCCTTGGGCCTTTCTCTGCTTATACCACTAACGGAGTTAACCCGGCCCAGGCTGGCCGGTTTACACCTAGTGGTAATAGAGGATATTTGCGTGATATGGTGGTCAAAGCCTTCGGGAGATTATATAATGATTTTTTACCGACCAAAATACATAACGTGCAAGAAAACGGAGTCCAGGAGGCACACGAGGTGGCCACGAGACAGGGGGCGCGCCCAGGAAGGGTGGGCGCGCCCTCCACCCTCATGGAGGCCTCGTATATTTCCCAGACTACTTCTTTCTTTCTAAAATTCTTAAATATTCCAAAACTGATAAAAATTGCCATTAGAATTGTTTTGGAGTCGGTTTACTTACCGTACCACATACCTATTCCTTTTGAGTCCAGAACGCTCGGAAAGTGTCCCTTATGTATTCCTCCGGGGTTACGGTTTCAAAAATATTAGTTTCAACATTGATAGGATTACCTGAGATGTAATGTTTAATTCTTTGACTATTCACCACCCTCGGACTTGTGCCTTCGAAGTTGTTGATTTTTATGGCACCGGAACGATAGGCCTCCTCGATAACATAAGGACCTTCCCATTTAGAGAGAAGTTTTCCTGCAAAAAATCTTAAACGAGAGTTGAATAGTAACACATAATCACCTACGTTAAACTCACGCTTTTGTATCCTTTTGTCATGCCAGCGTTTGACTTTTTCTTTGAACAGCTTGGCATTCTCATAGGCTTGGGTTCTCCATTCATCAAGTGAGCTAATATCAAATAACCTCTTCTCACCGGCAAGTTTGAAGTCATAGTTGAGCTCTTTAATAACCCAATATGCTTTATGTTCAAGTTCAAGAGGTAAGTGACATGCTTTTCCATAAACCATCTTATACGGAGACATACCCATAGGATTTCTGTATGCGGTTCTATAGGCCCATAATGCATTATCAAGTTTTTTGGACCAATTCTTTCTAGATCTATTCACAGTCTTTTGCAAAATTAATTTGAGCTCTCTATTGCTCAACTCTACTTAACCACTAGACTGCGGGTGATAAGGAGATGCGATTCTATGATTAACATCATACTTAGCAAGCATCTTACGGAAAGCACCATGAATAAAATGTGAACCACCGTCAATCATAAGATATCTAGGGACTCCAAACCTCGAAAAAATAACTTCTTTAAGCATCTTAATAGAGGTGTTATGATCAGTACTACTAGTTGGAATAGCTTCTACCCACTTAGTAACGTAATCAACAACAACTAAAATATGTGTATAACCATTAGAGGCAGGAAAAGGTCCCATATAATCAAATCCCCAAACATCAAACGGTTCAATAACAAGAGAATAATTCATAGGCATTTCTTGATGTCTACTAATATTACCGACTCTTTGACATTCATCACAAGATAAGACAAACTTACGAGCATCTTTGAAGAGAGTAGGCCAATAAAAACCAGATTGCAATACCTTATCTGCAGTTCTATCTCCAGCGTGGTGTCCTCCATATGATTCAGAGTGACACTTGCATAGGATCTATTCCTGTTCATGCTCAGGTACACAACGTCTAATAACACCATCTACTCCTTCTTTATAAAGGTGTGGGTCATCCCAGAAGTAATGTCTTAACACCATGTCAATGCATCTCCCTTCAAAGATAAAGGGAAGACCTTCCTTTTAACAACATCATCGGGAATACCTGCAAGCTTAAATAATCCACAAACTTCATCCACAAAGATAAGGTGTAAATCGGGATGGAATGTTCCATCTCCTGCAAAGGGATTAGCTAGCAGTTTCTCTATCATACCCGAAGGAATCTCAAAGTAAATATTTTCAGTAGGTTCAGTAGGTTGAGGAGCAACTCTTTGCTCTTCTGGTCGGGGTGAATATATCCTGAACAAGCCCCTCAAAGGATTAGTTTCCATAGTAACAAGTAACAGAAAATTTCAGCACACTATATAAATGTTTCCTTACCAAGTTCCACTCACCAAAAGCGCTACGCTCCCCAGCAACGGCGCCAGGAAAGAGTCTTGATGACCCACAAGTACAGGGGATCTATCGTAGTCCTTTTGATAAGTAAGAGTGTCGAACCCAACGAGGAGCAGAAGGAAATGATAAGCGGTTTTCAGTAAGGTTTTCTCTGCAAGCACTGAAATTGTAGGTAATAGATAGTTTTGTGATAAGATAAATTGTAACGGGTAACAAGAAATGAAAGTAAATAAAGTGCAACAAGGTGGCCCAATCCTTTTTGTAGCAAAGGACAAGCCTGGACAATTTCTTATAATGAGAAAGGAGCTCCCGAGGACACATGGGAATTATCGTCAAAGCTAGTTTTCATCACGCTCATATCATTCGCGTTCGATACTTTGATAATTTGATACGTGGGTGGACCGGTGCTTGGGTACTTCCCTTACTTGGACAAGCATCCCAATTATGATTAACCCCTATTGCAAGCATCCGCAACTACAAAAGAAGTATTAAGGTAAACCTAACCACAACATTAAACATATGGATCCAAATCAGCCCCTAATGAAGCAACGCATAAACTGGGGTTTAAGCTTCTGTCACTCTAGCAACCCATCATCTACTTATTACTTCCCAATGCCTTCCTCTAGGCCCAAATAATGGTGAAGTGTCATGTAGTCGACGTTCACATAACACCACTAGAGGAAAGACAACATTCATCTCACCAAAATATCAAACGAATACCAAATTCACATGACTACTAATAGCAAGACTTCACCCATGTCCTCTAGAACAAACGTAACTACTCACAAAGCATATTCATGTTCATAATCATAGGAGTAATAATATGCATTAAGGATATGAACATATGATCTTCCACCAATTAGCATCAACTACAAGGAGTAATCAACACTACTAGCAACCAACAGGTACCAATTTGTGGTTTTGATACAAGATTGGGTACAAGAGATGAACTAGGGTTTTGAGAGGAGATGGTGTTGGTGAAGATGTTGATGGATATTGAGCCCCTCCCGATGAGAGGATCATTGGTGATGACGATGGTGATGATTTCCCCCTCCCGGAGGGAAGTTTCCCGGGCAGAACAGCTCCACTGGAGCCCTAGATTGGTTCCCCCAAGGTTCCGCCTCGTGGCGGTGGAGTTTCATCCCGTAAGCTTGCCCATGATTTTTTCCAGGGTAAAAGCCTTCATATAGCAGAAGATGGACACCGGAGGGCCATCAGTGGGCTCAAGAGACAGGGGCGCGCCCAGTATGGGTGGGCGCGCCCCCCACTCTCCTGGCTAGGGTGTGGGCCCCCTCAGGTGTTTCTTTCGCTCAATAATTCTTAATAATTCCAAAAATAAGTTCTGCGGAGTTTCAGGATTTTTGGAGCTGTGCAGAATAGGTTTCCAATGTTTGCTCCTTTTCCAGCCAGAATTCCAGCTATCGGCATTCCCCCTCTTCATGGAAAACCTTGTAAAATAAGAGAGAATAGCCATAAGTATTGAGATATAATGTGTAATAATAGCCCATAATGCAATAAATATTGATATAAAAGCATGATGCAAAATGGATGTATCAGTTCCTTCGCCTATGTATACTCTTATACCCTAAAAACATCAGGGGAGCCACAAAACCACTTTTCCACCGCCGCAACCTTCTGTACTCGTGAGATCCCATCTTGGGGCCTTTTTCGGCATCCTGCCGGAGGGGGATTCGATCATGGAGGGCTTCTACATCAACACCATTACCTCTCTGATGAAGCATGATTAGTTTACCACAGGCCTTCGGGTCCATAGTTATTAGCTAGATGGCTTCTTCTCTCTCTTTGATTCTCAATACCATTTTCTCCTCGATGTTCTTGGAGATCTATTCGATGTAATACTCTTTTGCGGTGTGTTTGCCGAGATCCGATGAATTATGGATTTATGATCAAGATTATCTATGAATATTATTTGGTTCTTATCTGAATTCTTATATGCACGATTTGATATCTTTGCAAATCTCTTCGAATTATCGGTTTAGTTTGGCCTACTAGATTGATCTTTCTTGCAATGGGAGAAGTGCTTAGCTTTGGGTTCAATATTGCGGTGTCCTTTCCCAGTGATAGTAGGGGCGGCAAGGCATGTACTGTATTGTTGACATCGAGGATAACAAGATGGGGTTTTCAACATATTGCTTGAGTTAATTCCTCTACATCATGTCATCTTGCTTAGTGCATTACTCTGTTCTTTATGAACTTAATACTCTAGATGCATGCTGGATAGTGGTCGATGTGTGGAGTAATAGTAGTAGATGCAGGCAGGAGTCGGTCTACTTGAAACGGACATGATGCCTATGTTCATGATCATTGCCTTAGATTCATCATAATTACACTCTCTTCTATCAATTGCTCGGCAGTAATTTGTTCACCCACCATAATATATGTTATCTTGAGAGAAGCCACTAGTGAAACCTATGGCCCCCGGGTCTCTTTTCGATTATATTGAATCTCGTTTACATCTTGCTAGTTTCCGATCTACTATTTTGCAATCTTTACTTTCCAATCTATAAACCAAAAATACCAAAAATATTTACCTTACCGTTTATCTACCAGATCTCACTTTTGCGAGTGACCGTAAAGGGATTAACAACCCTTTTATCGCGTTGGTTGCAAGTTGTTGATTGTCTGTGCAGGTATTCGGTGACTTGTGCGTCGTCTCCTACTGGATTGATACCTTGGTTCTCAGAACTGAGGGAAATACTTGTGCTACTTTTCTGCATCACCCTTTCCTCTTCAAGGGAAAACCAACGCAAGCTCAAGAGGTAGCAAGAAGGATTTCTGGTGCCGTTGCCGGGAAGATCTACGCCAAGTCAAGCCATACCAAGTACCCATCATAAACTCTTCTCCCTTGCATTACATTATTCGCCATTCGCCTCCCGTTTTCCTCTCCCCCACTTCTAAAATGATTTTCAAAAACCTTTGCCTTTTCTTCGCCCCTCTTTTGTTCGTCTCTTTTAGCTTGCTTCTTGTGTGTTAGATCGCTTGATTTGCCTTCGTGGCTAGTACTCCTATTGTTGTCATACTCCCGATAATGAAGTTCTCAATTTTAAACAAAGGGAGGGAGAAAATCTAAAAGATTCTTGGTATAGAATTTGCAATGCTCAAAATAGATCTACTAGAAAGCAATCTACCTCCGTTCTTCTCCGCAATTTTTATGTAGGCATTACTCCTTGGAATAGATATGTTCTTGACACCATTACTGGAGGGAATTTCTTGGGAAGCCATACTTTTGATTCTTACAATGCCATGATAGATTTATTAGGCCCACCACCTCTTTTGGTCAATGGAACTATTTTAACCTTGGGACATGTGATGCAAAGACTTGATATTATTGAGAATAAAATTGCTACTGTAGAGTTAACCGAAAATTTGGATAAAAAGATTCATAATCAAATTACCCAATATGGATCTAAGGTGTGAGTTACTCTAAAGAATCTTAGGGAAAAGGAACCCATAGTTAATGAAAAGATAGATCAAGATTCTACTAGGATTGATAAACTCGAAGATATATTACCAACTTGGGTTCCACTTTTTCTGCTGTTAAAAATACCTCGAATCCTCCTCCTACCAAAGTTGTCAAGTTTATTTACGTTCCTAAGAATAAGGGTGAATCTTCTAGTAAGGAAAATGAAGATCTCAAATCAATAGGTGTTCATCCCAATCTTTTCGATATTATTAAGGAACCTTTTGCCACAAATGAATCTCCTAAAGATTATACGTGTTCAATTGAAGAATTGCATACCAAAGATGGCAATACCTAGATCTATTCGTGTTTTTATGCTTGTTGGGAGGCAACCAAATTTTATGCTATCGTTATACGTGTTCAATTGAAGAATTGCATACCAAAGATGGCAATACCTAGATATTTTCAAAACAACTCTTAACAAATCTCGAGGACGAGATTTTTCTTTAAGGGGGGTAGTGTTGTGACACCCCAAAATTTTTAACCTTGTTTCATTAATTAAAATTTTGCAGGAAACTAAAACTTTTATTTTCTTGATTTCCTTCTGATTTCAGAACCATTCTTTTCTTTATTATTATGGAGTTTTTACCCCAAGTGAAAACTTCTCAGTCATTATTGGACTTATTCCCCCTCTCCAATAAAACAATTCTTTTATCAGTAGGATTATCTATATAATTATTTTTTTCCCTGAGCTTTATTTCTCTAAATTGGTTTTTCATAAGTTTTAGGGTTCCATTTGCACTGCAACCCTTTGATAAATTTATTTAAAAATCCCACCAAAATTTGGAGATGTCATGTGATGTCTCTAAATCACTTTTATGCAAAAATATATTTCATTCATTGGATATTTTGGGTTCTACACCAAGTTTTCAAATATGGTCCAGTGGGCAATTTTGCACTACAACCTATTTAAATATTTCTTTAAAACTTCTACCAAAATTAGGGGATGTCAGTAGGAGTATATTATTCATCTTTATGCAAAAACCCATTGATGTTCTTTGAAAATTTTAAGTGAATCAACCTCATCTTCATTCTGGTCCAACTTGAGGATTTGTACTGCAACCATGCTTTTGCTTGCCCTCTTTCCCTTGATTCTTTCTCCTTCTTGTAGACCACCTTACCAAACCCTTAAGTCCAGGAGATTGGACCAATTGGGAGATTTTTGGTCCATGAAATGGTGCCCTTAACTTTCTGTCTAGAATTGGTTTTCTTAAAAACTTCCACTAGCAAGTTTCTTCTTTTGCCCAAATGACCTTACCATCCTCTTTTCCATCTAAAGAGACACTAGCCTGGAGAATTTGGCCACTCCAAGAAATGCATAGTGCCCTTTGCATTTTGTCAAACACCTTATGGGCATGATCAGTTTTGACATGGTTTCTGGTTTGTGCAATGAACCTGCTTCCTGTGCTTAACCACCTTGTCCCCTAAAGTCCTAGCTACTCCTAACCTAGGTCTGCTAATTGCCAGTCTCATCCACGCTCTCTAACCCACGCTGGCATTTCATCGAGCACCTGGTGCGCGTGCTCTGGGCACGCCCAGAGCGCGCGTTTTGCATGTGCCGCACCCGAGCCGCCGCGCCCCCTGGCCTGTTCCCCCGAGCTTATCCAAACCCTCTGCCGCTCGCAGCGTAGGGCCAAGCCTCGACCCGTACTCCCTCACGAGCACCATAACCCCTCGCCACGTCTCCGGCAAGCCACAAGCTAGCCGCCACTATCGCCTGACAGCCTCTACACTGGTCGGCGCTGCCCGAGCCACTCCCGCTCGCCAGCTCGCCCCTGGAGCAGTGCCCGCTCGTCCACTAGCTCCTGCCGCCATCCCCAGCCTCGACACGGCGCCCTGCAAGCTACAGAACGGTGGTCACTGACGATCCTATCCACGGGCACCGCAAACCGACCTCGATGTGCTATAATAGGAGACCCCCGGGCCCGTCCAGCGACCCAAGCGACCTCAGTACACCCCCATAGCTCCCCCATAGCCAGCAATCATCGGGGGAAGGCCGTCTTCCCCAACTCCGGCCGGTACGGCCGCCGCCACGTCCCAGCTCCGTTCACCGCAACCAGAGCCCCTCCCGTCCGTCCAACGCCACCACCAGACTCCACATGATCTTGCGGAGCCGCCCAGACCTTCAGCCTCGACAGAGAGCCACCGTAGCGCGGATCCCCAATCGTGCTTGAAGCCATCTCCGCCGCGAAGCTCGTCGCCGGCGACTCCGTCCCCGTCGGTGACCATGGCGGGTACCCACGGGTTCGCCTCAACCTCTTGAGAACACCCATGTGCTCAGATCACCGAGGGATGCCTCCGTTCGCCGGCGAGCCTCGCCGGAGCTCCACCTCTGTTCGGTCGGAGGAGGCGACGCGCGCGTGGACTGGTCAAACCTGACCAGTGGGCCAGGCAGGCCCACTGTCAGTGACCCAGCGCAGGTCCACGCAAGCGTAAGTGGAAGTGTATTTCCAGAGTACGTGTTCGACGTGTACACACTCGAAACGTTTTCTTTTTTCTGTTTTATTTAAAAACCAGAAATTTGACTAAACTTTGACTGGCTATATCTTTTTAAATAAAACTCCAAATGAGTTGATTCTTTTTTCTACCTCCTTCAAATTTAATCTAGTTTATTTTCAGATTTATTTGAAAATTTTCCAGACAACTTCTTTGTACTGTTTTTGAAGTATGTGTTATTTGAATATTTTCAAAATAGGATTTTTGGAGAAGAAGAAAACTTTCAAAAGTTTTAGGATGCACCCTGCCTCTACACAACTGGAAGGCAAGCATTCTGAACCCTGCCATAATATTTTTGTGTGTTAGTTGGCACGCTTATAACACCGCCCTAATATGGAGAACGCGTTATTTTACGTGGTGACGCGATCATTAGCTTGAATTGCATATTTGTGATTTCCTTGCTGTTGGAAATGAATATACTTGTGATGGTAATCATCCTCATGTGCCTTGCATGCATGCCAGAAAGGAATCCAGGAAAGCCTCTGCCTTGGGTAGGCGTGAGCTTGTTGCCGGTCTCCGTCGGGATGGTTATGTCCGGTATGGCATAGTAGGGTATAATGAGTGGTGATTTTGTTGGTTGAAATATTTTTGTTACACATGTCATGCAGGGAATTTATAAACCTCCTGAGTCGACCGTAGATCGAGTCTTGTTCCAGAAACCCCCATACTTGTTTCGTACTACCACTTGCCCTGCCGCAGGTAGGGTGCGGTTCAGTAAGTTGTCAACCCCTTTCTTGGCACACACCGTACAGAGAGGCCATGGTGGAAGATACCAGCTGCATCCGGTAGGCAGGCCACCTGGTCCGGGGGCATGGGTGTTTCCGGTTGGGACCGAAGGGGGGCAACCCTTAGAGCGTGCGTCATCAATTTGATCCCATGCTACGCGAGGTTGTAGCCTCCCCACTTAGAGTTTTACTTGACAGGTGTCGTGGATGATTCCAGACACCGGTAAGTTAAGCTGGTGTGTGCAAGTTAGGTGCGTTTTCAATTAAAAGACCATAGACGGAATTAGTCCCGATGGACTAAAGGAATCCATTACTCGTGGGTAAAGAGTACACCCTCTGCAGAGTTACTATCTATTCGAATAGCCGTGTCCATGGTTAAGGACTACAGTCTGGGTCGCATCAAGTGTCGGTCTTAGTGTCGGTCTTCGGAGGAGAAACTACTAAACCAGAACATGGATCATGACCTGTGACTTATGATGATTGTGATTATTATTGTTGTGGACTAACACTTTATATTATTGGATTTATTGAGTATCCCTGGGAAGGTTCTACCTCCTGGATATTCACTGTGATTATTTTTCTTAAAAGCCCTTTATGTGGTGTCGCTCAGATGCCCGACTGTGGCATGCTTGTTATTTACTTTATAAGCCCTTTATGTGGTGTCGCTCAGACGCCCGACTGTGGCATGCTTGTTATTTACTTTATAAGACCTTTATGTGGTGTCACTCAGACGCCCGACTGTGGCATGCTTGTTATTTACTTTATAAGCCCTTTATGTGGTGTCGCACAGACGCCTGACTGTGGCATGCTCATTGTTTATTTACTTTATAAGCCCTTTATGTGGTGTCGCTTAGACGCCCGACCGAGGCATGCTGCATATCATGATCCTTTCGAGGCGTCACTTCAGACACCCGATAGGTGCATGTTTTCTACTCCATTATTGCATATTCATGTTGCATATAAATAACCTGTTTGCATGCATCATGGATTTTATTTGATGACTGACGTTATGAGCATAGGATAATTCAGAGCATGATCATCGTTTGTTATATTATACCCATGTTCATAATGTTTGCGAGTACATTCAAAGTACTCACTGGCTTGTCCCTGGCTATTGTCTTGGCCAGATTGCTTGCATGGAGAGGAGCATTGCGATGACACCCCCGGAACCTAAGCAACGGTGATAGCAGCCTCGTGAAGATAGGAGTTAACCTGGTCAGCTGTTCCTGTTGGGAAATGGAGTCCCATAGACACCGATGATCCACAAACCGCTTCCGCCATCAACCACTAGAAACCACTTGTTGTACTCATAGGCCAGAATGGTCTTGTACTACATATTTTGTATTTTACTTGGAATTTCTGTATCAAGTTGGTGCCTCATCAGCTAACAGTAATCAAGGGGCTGGTGAGCACAAGTGCCATTTTCTTGAAATTGATACCCGGAAAACCGGTCCTGACAAACTTGGTATCAGAGCCAGGCTGACCATTGGCTAATCCTATCTTAGCCAGGTCAATAAACCTAGGTTAACCAACCCACCAGACCTTAAGTTAACCCCAGCCAAGCTTCTCGTACAAGATAGCCACACAGTGACCCCGACACCTTTGGCAGTCGGTGCCCAACCTATCAGCCTAGCCTGTCAATCACGCGCCAGTGACCGACACATAAGTTGTCTCATTCGCAAGCGTGCGAAGGAAGACTCCGTTCCCTTTTTCTATAAAAAGGGCACGCTAGCCTCAACCCAGCACCGCACAAACTCTTTTCCCAAACCAAGCCATAATGCCTGGCCGCGTTGTGCAGAATGAGACCACAGCAACCAGACTTGGAGGTTTTGTGACCGTGCTCGCAAACCTCACCCGCCGTGCCTTTGCATTAGAGGAGCCCCCAGAATATGTTGTGTACCAATGACCCATGGGAGGTGAAAGCCGTCAATTCTGGGCCACCGTACACGTCTATGGTAGGGGTCTATCTCCAGAACGCCCCCACAGGTTCACCAGAAGAACAACTTCCTTTGAGCCACAAGCCATCCAACTAGCTGCTCAAGAGGCTGTAGTTCAACTCCGGCACTTATCGCCTAGAGTTAACTGCCGCTCATTCTACTACTACCCCAGCCGTGACGGGTATGGTAGGCCACCCCAGGTTGCCAACGGAGATCATGAGACGGATCCTGCATTATTGCATCTGGTGCGCTATGTAAGTGCACTAGAGGATCTGTTCGATCAAATCACTCTTGATCTGATCGCAGCTCGTGGGGAACTGATCCGCCGAGCCCCGGCAAGAGGAGGAGATGAGCCCAACACCAACAACCCAGTCATGCTGTTCGGACAACCAATCGAGTCTTTGAGGTCTGCCCCAGTCATCGACCAAAATACCTTGATGGCCCCAGAAGTGCTTCGTCGCCTTTTGGGAACACACTCTAGCGGGATTGTGGCCAACAATCCCCGAGATGGTCATCATCGCTACCCCGACCCTGCAGTCCCTCAACCCTCTCCAGCTAATCACGATGGTGAAAACCGTGGAGAAACCTCGACGTCCACAAGGCAAGCCCGCTTAGATATTAACGAGGTAGACTGAGTCACCCGAGCAGTACCGAGTCTTAGTATGTTCCCGCCCAGTAATTGTGTGATATTGTATCGCCGTAATTAAATGCTATTTGCTTGTGCACCCCGATTTTTACATAGTAGCCACGCATGAGTATGTTGATGTGCGACTGCAATTTTAATCCCAAACATAGCTACCAAAGACCAACCTCAACGACACAAGTTTGTGCGATGAATAAACCTTTTGATTTCAACTAACAGGAAAGATATTTTCAAAACAACTCTTAAGAAATCTCGAGGACGAGATTTTTCTTTAAGGGGGGTAGTGTTGTGACACCCCAAAATTTTTAACCTTGTTTTATTAATTAAAATTTTGCAGAAACTAAAACTTTTATTTTCTGGATTTCCTTCTGATTTCAGAACCATTCTTTTCTTTATTATTATGGAGTTTTTACCCCAAGTGAAAACTTCTCAGTCATTATTGGACTTATTCCCCCTCTCCAATAAAACAATTCTTTTATCAGTAGGATTATCTATATAATTATTTTTTCACTGAGCTTTATTTCTCTAAATTGGTTTTTCATAAGTTTTAGGGTTCCATTTGCACTGCAACCCTTTGATAAATTTATTTAAAAATCCCACCAAAATTTGGAGATGTCATGTGATGTCTCTAAATCACTTTTATGCAAAAATATATTTCATTCATTGGATATTTTGGGTTCTACACCAAGTTTTCAAATATGGTCCAGTGGGCAATTTTGCACTACAACCTATTTAAATATTTCTTTAAAACATCTACCAAAACTAGGGGATGTCAGTAGGAGTATATTATTCATCTTTATGCAAAAACCCATTGATGTTCTTTGAAAATTTTGAGTGAATCAACCTCATCTTCATTCTGGTCCAACTTGAGGATTTGTACTGCAACCATGCTTTTGCTTGCCCTCTTTCCCTTGATTCTTTCTCCTTCTTGTAGACCACCTTACCAAACCCTTAAGTCCAGGAGATTGGACCCATTGGGAGATTTTTGGTCCATGAAATGGTGCCCTTAACTTTCTGTCTAGAATTGGTTTTCTTAAAAACTTCCACTAGCAAGTTTCTTCTTTTGCCCAAATGACCTTACCATCCTCTTTTCCATCTAAAGAGACACTAGCGTGGAGAATTTGGCCACTCCAAGAAATGCATAGTGCCATTGGCATTTTGTCAAACACCTTATGGGCATGATCGGTTTTGACATAGTTTCTGGTTTGTGCAATGAACCTGCTTCCTGTGCCTAACCACCTTGTCCACTAAACTCTTAGCTACTCCTAACCTAGTCTGCTAATTGCTAGCCTCATCCACGCTCTCTAACCCACGCTGGCATTTCTTCAAGCACCTGGTGCGCATGCTCTGGGCGCGCCCAGAGCGCGCGTTTTGCACGTGCCGCGCCCGAGCCGCCGCGCCCCCTGGCCTGTTCCCCCGAGCATATCCAAACCCTCTGTCGCTCGCAGCGTAGGGTCAAGCCTCGACCCGTACTCCCTCACGAGCACCATAACCCCTCGCCACGTCTCCAGCAAGCCAGAAACTAGCCACCACTGCTGCCCGACAGCCTCTGCACTGGTCGGCGCTGCCCGAGCCACTCCCGCTCGCCAGCTCGCCCCTGGAGCAGTGCCCGCTCGTCCGCTAGCTCCTGCCGCCATCCCCAGCCTTGACACGGCGCCCTGCAAGCTACAAAACGGCGGTCGCCGACGATCCTATCCACGGCCACTGCAAACCGACCTTGATGCGCTATAATAGGAGACCCCCGGGCCCATCCAGCGACCCAAGCGACCTTAGGCCACCCCCATAGCTCCCCACAGCTAGCAATCATCGGGGGAAAGCCGTCTTCCCCAACTCCGGCCGGTTCGGCGACGCCACGTCCCAGCTCCGTTCACTGCAAGCAGAGCCCCTCCCGTCCGTCCAACGCCACCACCAGACTCCACATGATCTTGCGGAGCCGCCCAAACCTTCAACCTCGACGGAGAGCCACCGTAGCGCGGATCCCCAATTATGCCCGAAGCCATCTCCGCCGCGAAGCTCGTCACCGGCGACTCCTTCCACGTCGGCGACCATGGCGGGTACCCACGGGTTCGCCTCGACCTCCTGAGCACACCCATGTGCTCAGATCACCGAGGGATGCCTCCGTTCGCCGGCGAGCCTCACCGGAGCTCCGCCTCTGTTCGGTCGGAGGAGGCGGCAGCGTGGATCTGGTCAACCCGACCGATGGGCAAAGCGGGCCCTTGTCAATGACCCAGCACCAGTCCATGCAAGTGTAAGTGGAAGCGTATTTCCAGAGTACGTGTTCGACATGTACACACTCGAAACGTTTTCTTTTCTTTTTCTGTTTTATTTAAAAACCAGAAATTTGACTAAACTTTGACTGGCTATATCTTTTTAAATAAAACTCCAAATGAGTTGATTCTTTTTCCTACCTCCCTCAAATTTAATCTAGTTTATTTTAAGATTTATTTGAAAAAAATTCAGACAACTTTTTTGTATTGTTTTTGAAGTATGTTTTATTTGAATATTTTCAAAATAGGATTTTTGGAGAAGAAGAAAACTTTCAAAAGTTTTAGGATGCACCCTGCCTCTACACAACTGGAAGGCAAGCATTCTGAACCCTGGCATAATATTTTTGTGTGTTAGTTGGCACGCTTATAACACCGCCCTAATACGGAGAACGCGTTATTTTATGTGGTGACGTGATCATTTACTTGAATTGCATATTTGTGATTTCCTTGCTATTGGAAATGAATATACTTGTGATGGTAATCATCCTCATGTGCCTTGCATGCATGCCGGAAAGGAATCCGGGAAAGCCTCTGCCTTGGGTAAGCGTGAGCTTGTCATCGGTCTCCGTCGGGACGGTTATGTCCGGTATGGCATAGTAGGGTATAATGAGTGGTGATTCTGTTGGTTGAAATATTTTTGTTGCACATATCATGCAGGGAATTTATAAACCTCCCGATTCTACTGTAGATCGAGTCTTGTTCCAGTAACCCCCATAATTGTTTCATACTACCACTTGCCCTGCCGCAGGTAGGGTGCGGTTCAGTAAGTTGTCAACCTCTTTCTTGGCACACACCGTACCGAAAGGCCATGGTGGAAGATACCGGCTGCATCCGCTAGGCAGGCCACCTGGTCCGGGGGCATGGGTGTTTCCGGTTGGGACCGAGAGGGGGGCACCCCTTAGAGCGCGCATCATAAATTTGATCCCATGCTACGCGAGGTTGTAGCCTCCCCACTTAGAGTTTTACTTGACAGATGTCATGGGTGATTCCAGACACCGGTAAGTTAAGCTGGTGTGTGCAAGTCAGGTGCGTTTTCAATTAAAAGACCGTAGATGGAATTAGCCCCATGGACTAAAGGAATCCGTTACTCGTGGGTAAAGAGTACACCCTCTGCAGAGTTACTATCTATTCGAATAGCCGTGTCCATGGTTAAGGACTACAGTCTGGGTCGGGTCAAGTGTCGGTCTTAGTGTCGGTCTTCGGAGGAGAAACTACTAAACCAGAACATGGATCATGACCTATGACTTATGATGATTGTAATTATTATTGTTGTGGACTAACACTTTATATTATTGGATTTATTGAGTATCCCTGGGAAGGTTCTACCTCCTGGATATTCACTGTGTTTGTTTTTCTTACAAGCCCTTTATGTGGTGTCGCTCAGACGCCCGACTGTGGCATGCTTGTTATTTACTTTATAAGCCCTTTATGTGGTGTCGCTCAGACGCCCGACTGTGGCATGCTTGTTATTTACTTTATAAGCCCTTTATGTGGTGTCGCACAGACACCCGACTGTGGCATGCTCGTTGTTTATTTACTTTATAAACCCTTTATGTGGTGTCGCTTAGACGCCCGACCGAGGCATGTTGCATATCATGATCCTTTCGAGGCGTCACTTTAGACACCCGATAGGTGCATGTTATTTCTACTCCATTATTGCATATTCATGTTGCATATAAATAACCTGTTTGCATGCATCATGGATTTTATTTGATGACTGACGTTATGAGCATAGGATAATTCAGAGCATGATCATCGTTTGTTATATTATACCCGTGTTCATAATGTTTGTGAGTACATTCAAAGTACTCACTGGCTTGTCCCTGGCTATTGTCTTGGCCAGATTGCTTGCATGGAGAGGAGCGTTGCGATGACAGCCCTGGAACCTAAGCAACGGTGATAGCAGCCTCGTGAAGATAGGAGTTAACCTGGTCTGCTGTTCCTATTGGGAAATGGAGTCCCATAGACACCGATGATCCACAAACCGCTTCCGTCATCAACCACTAGAAACCACTTGTTGTACTCATAGGCCAGAATGGTCTTGTACTACATATTTTGTATTTTTCTTGGAATTTCTGTATCAAGTTGGTGCCTCATCAGCTAACAGTAATCCTGGGGCTGGTGAGCACAAGGGCCATTTTCTGGAAATTGATACCCGGAAAACCGGTCCTGACAGTAACTTAAAGTGGTGATTTATTTTCTTATACTAACGGAGCTCATGAGATTTTTTGTTGAAGTTTGTGTTGTGAAGTTTTCAAGTTTTGGGTAAGGATTTGATGGACTTTGAAATATGGAGTGGCAAGAGCCTAAGCTTGGGGATGACCAAGGCACACTAAGGTAAAATTCAAGGACAACCAAAAGCCTAATCTTGAGGATTCCCCGGAAGGCATCCCCTCTTTCGTCTTTGTCTATTGTTAAATTTACTTGAGGCAATATTTTTATTCACCACATGATATGTGTTTTGCTTGGAGCATCTTGTATGATTTGAGTCTTTGCTTTTTAGTTTAACACAATCATCCTTGCTGTACACACCTTTTGGTAGAGACATGCATGAATCGTGATTTTTTAGAATACTCTATGTGCTTCACTTATATCTTTTGAGCTAGACAATATTGCTCTAGTGCTTCACTTATATCTTTTTAGAGCATGGCGGTGGTTTTATTTTATAAAAATTGTTGAACTCTAACGCTTCACTTATATTATTTTGAGAGTCTTTTAGAACAGCATGGTAATTTGCTTAGGTTATAAAATTAGTCCTAATATGATGGGCATCCAAGATGGGTATAATAAAAACTTTCATATGAAGTGCATTGAATACTATGAGAAGTTTGATTCTTTATGATTGTTTTGAGATATGAAGATGGTGATATTAGAGTCATGCTAGTAGAGTAGTTGTGAATTTGAGAGATACTTGTGTTAAAGTTTGTGATTCCCGTAGCATGCACGTATGGTGAACCATCATGTGATGAAGTTGGAGCATGATTTATTTATTGATTGTCTTCCTTATGGGTGGAGGTCGGGATCACGCCATGGTTAACTCCTACCAAGCCTTCCCCTAGCAGCATGCGTGTAGTACATTGTTTTGATGACTTGTAGATTTTTGCAATGAGTATGTGATTTCTTTATGACTAATGTCGAGTCCATGGATTATACGCACTCTCACCCTTCCACCATTGCTAGCCTCTCTTGTGTCGCGCAATTTTCGCCAACACCATACACCCACCATATACCTTATTCAAAACAGCCACCATACCTACCTATTATGACATTTCCATAACCATTGCGAGATATATTTCTATGCAACTTTCCACCGTTCCGTTTATTATAACACGCTCCATCATTGTCATATTGCTTTGCATGATCATGTAGTTGACATCATAGTTGTGGCAAAGCCACAGTTCATAATTTTTTCATACATGTCACTATTGAATCATTGCACATCCTGGTACACCGCCGGAGGCATTCACATAGAGTCATATTTTTTTCTAAGTATTGAGTTGTAAGTAAATAAAAGTGTGATGATCTTCATTATTAGAGCATTGTCCGATGTGAGGAAAGGATGATGGAGACTATGATTCCCCCACAAGTCGGGATCAGACTCCGGACGAAAAATAAGAATAAAATAAAAAAGAGGCCACAAAAAAGGCCCAAATAAAAAAATGAGAGAAAAAGAGAGAAGGGGCAATGTTACTATCCTTTTTCCACACTTGTGCTTCAAAGTAGCACCATGATCTTCATGATAGAGAGTCTCCTATGTTGTCACTTTCATATACTAGTAGAAATTTTCATTATAGAACTTGGCTTGTATATTCCAATGATGGGCTTCCTCAAAATGCCCTAGGTCTTCGTGAGCAAGCAAGTTGGATGCACACCCACTTGGTTTCTTTTTGAGCTTTCATACACTTATATCTCTAGTGCATCCGTTGAATGGCAATCCCTACTCACTCACATTGATATCTATTGATGGGCATCTCCATAGCCCGTTGATACGCCTAGTTGATGTGGGACTATCTTCTCCTTTCTGTCTTCTCCACAACCACAATTCTATTCCACCTATAGTGCTATGTCCATGCTTCATGCTCATGTATTGCGTGAAGATTGAAAAAGTTTGAAAATACTAAAGTATGAAACAATTGCTTGGCTGAAACCAAGGTTGTGCATGATTTAAATATTTTGTGTGATGAAGATAGAGCATAGCCAGACTATATGATTTTGTAGGGATAGCTTCATTTGGCGATGTTATTTTGAGAAGACATGATTGCTTTGTTAGTATATATGCTTGAAGTATTATTGTTTTTATGTCAATATTAAACTTTTGTCTTGAATCTTTTGGATCTGAACATTCATGCCACAATAAATAAAATTACATGGATAAATATGTTAGGTAACATTCCACATAAAAAATTCTATTTTTATCATTTACCTACTCGAGGACGAGCAGGAATTAAGCTTGGGGATGCTTGATACCTCTCCAACGTATCAATAATTTTTGATTGTTCCATGCTATTATATTATCTATTTTGGATGTTTAATGGGCATTAATATGCTATTTCTATTATTTTTGGGACTAACCTATTAACCAAGGGCCCAGTGCCAGTTTTTTTTGTGTGCCTATTTTAGAGTTTTGCAGAAAAGGAATACCAAATGGAGTCCAAACGGAATGAAACCTTTGTGATGATCTTTCTTGGACCGAAAGCAAACCAGAAGACTTGGAAATGAAGTCGGAGACACAACGAGGAAGATACGAGGCAGGAGGGCATGCCCCCCACCCTCCTGGGCCCCTCGTGGCTCCCCTGACCGACTTCCTTCGCCTATGTATACTCTTATACCCTAAAAACATCAGGAGGAGCCATGAAACCACTTTTCCACCGCCGCAACCTTCTGTACCCGTGAGATTCCATCTTGGGGCCTTTTTCGGCGTCCTGCCGGAGGGGATTTGATCATGGAGGGCTTCTACGTCAACACCATTACCTATCCGATGAAGCGTGAGTAGTTTACCACAGACCTTCGGGTCCATAATTATTAGCTAGATGGCTTTTTATCTCTCTTTGATTCTCAATACCATGTTATCCTCGATGTTCTTGGAGATCTATTTGATGTAATACTTTGTTGTGGTGTGTTTGCCAAGATCCGATGAATTGTGGATTTATGATCAAGATTATCTATGAATATTATTTGGTTCTTCTCTGAATTCTTATATGCATGATTTGATATCTTTGCAAGTCTCTTCGAGTTATAGGTTTAGTTTGGCCTACTAGATTGATCTTTCTTGTAATGGGAGAAGTGCTTAGCTTTGGGTTCAATCTTGCGGTGTCCTTTCCTAGTGACAGTAGGGGCAGCAAGGCACGTACTGTATTGTTGCCATCGAGGATAACGAGATGGGGTTTTCATCATATTGCTTGTTGCTTAATGCGTTACTCCATTCTTTATGAACTTAATACTCTAGATGCATGCTAGATAGAGATTGATGTGTGGAGTAATAGTAGTAGATGCAAGCAGGAGTCGGTCTACTTGACACTGACGTGATGCCTATGTTCATGATCGTTGCCTTAGATGTCGTCATAATTATGCGCTCTTCTATTAATTGCTCAGCAGTAATTTGTTCACCCACTGTAATATATGCTATCTTGAGAGAAGCCACTAGTGAAACCTATGGGCCCCGGTTCTCTTCTCCATTATATTGAATCTCCTTTAAATCTTGCTAGTTTCCGATCTACTATTTTGCAATGTTTACTTTCCAATCTATCAACCAAAAATACCAAAAGATATTTTCCTTGCCATTTTATTGGATCTCACTTTTTTGAGTGATCGTGAAGGGATTGGCAACCCCTTTATCCTGTTGGTTGCAAGTTGTTGATTGTTTGTGCAGGTATTTGGTGACTTGTGTGTCATCTCCTACTGGATTGATACCTTGGTTCTCAAAACTGAGTGAAATACTTACTCTACTTTGCTGCATCACCCTTTCCTCTTCAAGGGAAAACCAACGCAAGCTCAAGAGGTAGCAAGCACCCAAGCATCGGTCTACCCACATATCAAATTGTCAAAGTAACAAACGCGAATCATATGAGCATCATGAAAACTAACTTGACAACAATTCCCATGTGTCCTCGGGAGCGCTTTGCTTTATATAAGAATTCATCCAGGCTTGTCCTTTGCTACAAAAAGGATTGGGCCACCTTACTGCACCTTAGTTACTCTTGTTACTTGGTACCCGTTATGAATTATCTTATCACGCAACTATCTGTTACTGGTAATTTCAGTGTTTGCAGAGAATACCTTGCTGAAAACCGCTTGTCATTTCCTTATGCTCCTCGTTGGGTTCGACTCTCTTACTTATAGAAAGGACTATGATAGATCCCCTATACTTGTGGGTCATCAAGACTCTTTTCTGGCGCCATTTCCGGGGAGTGAAGCACGTTTGGTAAGTGGAATTTGGTAAGGAAACATGTATATAGTGTGCTGAAATTTACTGTCACTTGTTACTACGGAAAATAATCCTTTGAGGGGCTTGTTTAGTGTATCTTCACCTCGACCGGAAGTGCAAAGAGTTGCTCCTCAACCTACTGCACATACTGAAAATATTTATTTTTAAATTCCTTTGGGTATGATAGAGAAATTGCTAGCTAATCCTTATGCAGGAGATGGAACATTACATCCCGATATGCACCTAATCTATGTGGATGAAGTTTGTGGATTATTTAAGCTTGTAGGTATGCTCGAGGATGTTGTCAAGAAGAAGGTCTTCCCTTTATCTTTGAAGGGAAAGGCATTGACATGGTATAGGCTATGTGATAATATTGGATCATGGAACTACAACTGATTGAAATTGGAATTTCATCAGAAGTTTTATCCTATGCAATTGGTTCATTGTGATCGGAATTATATATATATCATTTTTGGCCTCATGAAGGAGAAAGTATCGCTCAAGCTTGGGGGAGGCTTAAGTCAATGTTATATTCATTCCCCAATCATGAGCCCTCAAGAGAAATTATTGTCCAAAAAATTTATGCTCGACTTTCTCATAATGATCGATCCATGCTCTATACCTCTTGTACTGGTTCTTTTGTGATGAAGACTATTGAATTCAAATGCGATTTATTGGAAAGGATTAAATGCAACTCTGAAGATTGGGAACTCGACGAAGGTAAGGAGTCAGGTATAAACATTAAGTTTGATTGTGTTAAATCTTTTATGGATACCGATGATTTTTGTGATTTTAGCACTAAATATGGACTTGACTCTGAGATATAGTAGCTTCTTTTTGTGAATCATTTGCTACTCATGTTGATCTACCTAAGGAGAAGTGGTTTATAAATCATTCTGCCATTGAAGTTAAGGTAGTAGAACCTATTAAAGTTGAAGAAGAAACTATTAATTATAATGTTGATCCTATTGTTCCTACTGCTTATATTGAGAAACCACCTTTTCCAATTAGAATAAAGGATCATCCTAAAGCTTCAAATGTGGTTCGTAAGAGTTATACTAGAACACCTACACCCCCTGAACAAATTAAAGTTGAACCTAGTATTTCTATGGTTAAAGATCTCTTGGTCGATAATATTGATGAGCATGTTATTTATTTCTGTGATGAAGCTGCTAGGATTGCTAAACCTGATACTGAAGATAAACATAGACCTGTTGTTGGCATGCATGTTGTTTCTGTTAAAATAGGAGATCATTGTTATCATGGCTTATGTGATGTGGGTTCTAGTGTAAGTGCAATACCTTATACCTTATATAAAGAAATTATGAATGATATTGCACCGGCTGAGATAGAAGATATTGATGTTACTATTAATTAAGCTTGCCAATAGAGATACTATTTCACCAATTGGGATTGTTAGAGATGTTGATGTCTTGTGTGGGAAAATAAAATACCCTACTAATTTTCTTGTTTTTGCTTCCCCACAAGATGATTTTTGTCCAATTATATTTGGTAGACCTTTCTTGAATACTGTTAATGCTAAGATAGACTATGAGAAGTATATTGTTACTGTTGGTTTAGGGGATATGTCTCATGATTTTAATTTCTCTAAATTTTGTACACAACCCCATGATAAAGAATTGCCTAGTAAGGATGAAATTATTGGTCTTGCTTCTATTGCCATGCCTCCTAATGATCCTTTAGAACAATATTTGCTAGAGCATGAAAATGATATGTTTATGAATGAAAGAAGGGAAATAGATGAAGTATTCTTTAACCAAGGGCCTATTTTGGAACACAATTTGCCTATTGAAATTCTCGGAGATCCTCCTCCACCCAAGGGTGATCCCATGTTTGAGCTTAAACAACTACGTGATACTTTGAAATATGCTTATCTTGATTAAAATAAGATATATCCTGGTATTATTAGTGCTAACCTTCCAGAGCATGAAGAAACGAAATTATTGAAAACTCTGAAGAAGCATCATGTCGCTATTGGATATACTCTTCATGATCTTAAGGGCATTAGTCCCACTCTTTGTCAGCACAAAATAAAATTGGAGAAAGATACTAAACCAGTTGTTGATTATTAATGATGGTTAAATCCTAAAATGAAAGATCTGGTAAGAAATGAAATACTAAACCTTCTGGAGGCATGTATAGTTTATCCTATTGCTGATAGTCAGTGGGTAATTCCCGTTCATTGTGTCCCTAAGAAGGGAGGTATTACTATTGTTCCTAATGATAAGAATGAATTGATGCCACAAAGAATTGTTACAGGTTATAGAATGGTAACTGATTTTCACAAATTAAATAAAGCTACTAGGAAGGATCATTACCCTCTACCTTTTATTGATCAAATGCTAGAAAGACTATCCAAATACACACATTTTTGCTTTCTAGATGGTTATTCTAGTTTCTCTCAAATACCTGTGTCAAAAGATGATCAGGAAAAGACCACTTTTACTTGCCCTTTCAGTACTTTTGCTTATAGACTTATGCCTTTTGGTTTATGCAATGCACCTGCTATCTTTCAAAGATGTATGACTGCTATATTCTCTGACTTTTGTGAAAAGATTGTTGAGGTTTTCATGGATGATTTCTGCATTTACGAAACTTCTTTTGATGATTGCTTAAGCAACCTTGATCGAGTTTTGCAGAGATGTGAAGAAACTAATCTTGTCTTAAATTGGGAGAAGTGCCACTTTATGGTTAATGAAGGTATTGTCTTGGGGCATAAAATTTCTGAAAGAGGTATTGAGGTTGATAAAGCTAAAGTAGATGCTATTGCAAAGATGCCATGTCCTAAAGACATCAAAGGTATAAGAAGTTTCCTTGGTCATGCTGGTTTCTATAGGAGGTTTATTAAAGACCTCTCTAAAATTTCTAGGCCTCTCACTAATCTCTTGCAAAAAGATGTTTCTTTTGTTTTTGATGATGATTGTGTAGAAGCCTTTGAAATACTTAAGAAAGCCTTTGATTTCTACACCTATAGTTCAGCCACTTGATTGGAACTTACCCTTTGAAATTATGTGCGATGCTAGTGATTATGCTGTTGGTGCTGTTCTAGGACAAAGAGTTGATAAGAAATTGAATGTTATTCATTATGCTAGTAGAACTCTAGACAGTGCTCAGAGAAATTATGCTACTACTGAAAAGGAATTTTTAGCAGTTTTCTTGGCTTGTGATAAGTTTAGATCTTATATTGTTGATTCCAAAGTAACTGTTCACACTGATCATGCTTCTATTAAATATCTTATGGAAAAGAAAGATGCTAAACCTCGACTTCTTAGATGGGTTCTCTTGTTACAAGAATTTAATTTGCATATTATTGATAGAAAGGGAGCTGAGAACCCCGTTGCAGACAACTTGTCTAGGTTAGAAAATGTTCTTGATGACCCACTGCCTATTATGATAGCTTTCCTGATGAACAATTAGCTTTCATAAATGCTTCTCGTAATACTCCATGGTATGTTGATTTTGCTAATTACATTGTTGCTAAATTTATACCACCTAGTTTCACGTACCAGCAAAAGAAAAAGCTTTTCTATGATTTAAGACATTACTTTTGGGATGACCCACACCTTTATCAAGGAGTAGATGGTGTTATTAGACGTTGTGTACCTAAGCATGAACAGGAACAGATCCTACGCTAGTGTCACTCCGAGGCCTACGGAGGAAACCATGCTGGAGATAGAACTGCACCTAAGGTATTGCAATCCGGTTTTTATTGGCCTACTCTCTTCAAGGATGCTCGTAAGTCTGTCTTGTATTGTGATGAATGCCAAAGAATTGGTAATATTAGTGACGTTAGGAAATGCCTATGAACTATTCACTTGTTATTGAACCATTTGATGTTTGGGGCTTTGATTATATGGGACCTTTTCCTTCCTCTAATGGGTATACACATATTCTGGTTGTTGTTGATTATGTTACTAAGTGGGTAGAAGCTATTCCAACTAGTAGTGCTGATCGTCACACTTCTATTAAGATGCTTAAAGAAGTTATTTTTCCAAGGTTTGGAGTCCCTAGATATTTAATGACTGATGGTGATTCACATTTTATTCATGGTGCTTTTCATAAAGTGATTGCTAAGTATGATGTTAACCATAGAATTACATCTCCATATCATCCTCAGTTTAGTGGTCAAGTAGAATTGAGTAATAGAGAGATTAAATTGATTTTACAAAAGACTGTTAATAGATCTAGAAAGAATTGGTCTAAGAAACTTGATGATGCATTATGGGCTTATAGAACTGCTTATAAGAATCCTATGGGTATGTCTCTGTATAAAATGATTTATGGAAAAGCATGTCACTTACCTCTCGAACTAGAACATAAGGCATATTGGGCTATTAAAGAGCTCAACTATGATTTCAAACTTGCCGGTGAGAAGAGGTTATTTGACATTAGCTCGCTTGACGAATGGAGAAACCAAGCCTATGAGAATGCCAAGTTGTTTAAAGATAAGGTTAAAAGATGGCATGACAAGAGGATACAAAAGCGTGAGTTTAATGTAGGTGGTCATGTTTTGCTATACAACTCTCGTTTAAGAATTTTTGCAGGAAAACTCTTCTCTAAATGGGAAGGTCCTTACATTATTGAGGAAGTCTATCGTTCCGGTGCCCTAAAAATCAACAACACTGAAGGCACAAGCCCGAAAGTGGTAAACGGTCAAAGAATCAAACATTATATCTCATGTAATCCCATAAATGTTGATACCAATATAATTGACACCGTAACACTGCAGGAGTAAATAAGGGATACTTTCCAGAACGTTTCAGACTCCGAAAAGGAATTGGTATGTGGTACGGTAAGTAAACCGACTCCAAAACTGTTCTAATAGCATTTTTCTATGTTTTGGAACATTTAAAAAAATAGGAAAATTAAAAGTAGTCTGAAAGAGACACGAGGAGACCACAAGGGTGGAGGGCGCGCCCTACCCCCCTTGGCGCGCCCCCTACCTTGTGGCCACCTCGTGTGCCCTCCGAACTCCGTTTTCTTGCACAATACTTCTTTTGGTCGGTAAAAATTCATTATATAATCTCCCAAAGGTTTTGACCACCGTACCACGACAAAATCCTTTGTTTTTGTTTCGAGCTGTTTTTCTAACAGATCTAGATCACCATGACGTCTCGAAGTGCCCCCAAGGACATGTTTTTCGAGAAGGTCATCAACCCTTACCTCACGGAGGTGCTGCAACACCCTCAAACCATTGAGATACATGAGGGGGTGTTGCACATCCGTGATGTTGAGGGGCCAAAGAGGATCAGAAGCGTGGAGACAAGACTTGAAGCAATGGAGCAACAAGTTTTCAAGTGTCAAGGGAAGGTGGAACATGGACTCAACGCCAATCACATTATGATTGCAGAGTTCACCAACAATCACAAGTTGGATGCGAAGAACATCGGGGAGGCCATCTTCAAGCTTCATGAGAAAATCGAGCATCTCTAGGCCCAGATCTATGACCTGCAAAGCCAAAACTGTGAGTATGAATATAGATTCAAGAGGATGAGTTTGGCTGGAGATTTGAGGATTCCGGAGACTCATTCATCCTTCTACGATGGTGAGCCTATGCCCTGGAAAATGGACGACAAGCCTACATCATCACCACCTCCTAAGAAAGAGACATAAATACATGGGTATGGGCACTCCCATTGGCAACTGCCAAGATTGGGGGAGGTGCTCGGGTTTCGTATCACTATCACACCTCTATCTTTACTGTTTCTCTTAATTCGATCCTTTTGGTTATATCTTGATCTAGTAAATAAAGTTTTAGTATGATCTAGCTTTCAGTTTTGTTTTGATCTCTATCTATGTAATCGAGTTCGGGAGTTATATATATAATAAAGAGTAGTTTTGAGTTGAGGGCTTTGCTTTTGTGCTATGATCTTGAGGGAATTAAAGAAAGAATAAAAAGAAATAAAAGATCATATATTGATCTCATGGAGAGTAATGACTTCACATATAAAGAGTATGATGAATAAAAGTTGTTGAGAGTTGACAAACATAGTTTGGTCATTGCTGCAATTAATAGGAAGTAATAAAGAAAGAGAGTTTTCACATATAAATATACTATCTTGGACATCTTTTGTGATTGTGAGCATTCATTAAGATATGACATGCTAAAAAGTTGATGTTGGACAAGGAAGACAACATAATGGGTTATGTTTTCTTATATCCGAATAGAAGTTATATTATCATGGATCATCCAACATGTTGAGCTTTCCTTTCCCTCTCATGCTAGCCAAAATCCTTTGCACCAAGTAGAGATACTACTTGTGCTTCCAAACATCCCTAAACCCAGTTTTTCCATGAGAGTCCACCATACCTACCTATGGATTGAGTAAGATCCTTCAAGTAAGTTGTCATCGGTGCAAGCAATAAAAATTGCTCTCTAAATATGTATGATCTATTAGTGTGAAGAAAATAAGCTTTATACAAACTTGTGATATGGAAGAAATAAAAGCGACGGACTGCATAATAAAGTTCTTTATCACAAGTGGCAATATAAAGTGATGTTCTTTTGCACTAAGATTTTGTGCATCCAACCATAAAAGCGCATGACAACCTCTGCTTCCCTCTATGAAGGGTGTATCTTTTATTTTTACCTTCTACCCTTATACAAGAGCCATGGTGATCTTCAACTTTCCTTTTTACACTTTATCCTTTGGCAAGCACTATGTGTTGGAGAGATCCGGATATATATATCCACTCGGATGTTGGTTTTCATAAAGTATTATTGTTGACATTACCCTTGAGGTAAAGGTTGGGAGGTGAAAATATAAGCCCCTATCTTTCTCTGTGTCCGATTGAAACTTTGTACCCATAAGTATCGCGTGAGTGTTAGCAATTGTGAAAGACTAAATGATAGTTGAGTATGTGGACTTGCTGAAAAGCTCCTATATTGACTCTTTCCAATGTTATGATAAATTGCAATTGTTTCAATGACTGAGATCATAGTTTCTTAGTTTTCAATGAAGTTTTCAATGAAGCTTTCAATGAAGTTTCCAGCTGTTATTACGCATTATATCACAATACTTATGCCTTTTCTATCTTATTTTATAATGTTTACATGAAGAGGGAGAATGCCCGCAGCTGGAATTCTGGACTGGAAAGAAGCAAATATTAGAGACCTATTCTGCACAACTCCAAAAGTCCTGAAACTTCAAGGAGATCATTTTGGAATAAATAAAAAAATATTGGGCGATGAAAGCACCAGAGGGGGCCGCCAGCCATCCACAAGGGTGGAGTGCGCGCCCTACCCCCTAGGTGCGCCCCCATCCTAGTGGGCCTCCTGACAGGCCCCCGACACCCATCTTCTGCTATATGGTGTCTTTTGCCCTGGAAAAAATAAGAGAGAAGCTTTCGGGATGAAGTGTCGCCGTCTCGAGGCAAAACCTGGGCAGAACCAATCTAGGGCTCCGGTGGAGCTGTTCTGTCGGGAAAACGTCCCTCCGAGAGGGGGAAATCATCGCCATCATCATCACCATCGATCCTCTCATCGAGAGGGGATCAATCTCCATGAACATCTTCACCATCACCATCTCCTCTCAAACCCTAGTTCATCTCTTGTATCCGATCTTTGTCTCAAAACCTCATATTGGTACCTGTGGGTTGCTAGTAGTGTTGATTACTCCTTGTAGTTCATGCTAGTTGGTTTATCCGGAGGAAAATTATATTTTTAGATCCTGAATGATAATTAATACTCCTCTAATTATGAACATGAATATGCTTTGTGATTAGTTATGTTTGTTCCTGAGGACATGGGAGAAGTCTTGTTATAAGTAATTATGTGAATTTGGTATTCGTTCGATATTTTGATGAGATGTATGTTGTCTCTCCTCTAGTGTTGTTGTGTGACGTCAACTACATGACACTTCACCATGATTTGGGCCTAGGGGAAGGCATTGGAAAGTAATAAGTAGATGATGGGTTGCTAGAGTGACAGAAGCTTAAACCCTAGTTTATGTGTTGCTTCGTAAGGGGCTGATTTGGATCCATATGTTTCATGCTATGGTTAGATTTACCTGAATTTTTCTTTCATAGTTGCGGATGCTTGCGAGAGGGATTAATCACAAGTGGGAGGCTTGTCCAAGGAAGGGCAGTACCCAAGCACCGATCTACCCACATATCAAATTATCAAAGTAACAAACGCGAATCATATGAGCATGATGAAAACTAACTTGACAACAATTCCCATGTGTCCTTGGGAGTGCTTTGCTTTAATATAAGAGTTCGTCCAGGCTTGTCCTTTGCCACAAAAAGGATTGGGCCACCTTGCTGCACCTTAGCTACTCTTGTTACTTGTTACCCGTTACGAATTATCTTATCACACAACTATCTGTTACTGGTAATTTCAGTGCTTGCAGAGAATACTTTGCTGAAAACCGCTTGTCATTTCCTTCGGCTCCTCGTTGGGTTCGACACTCTTACTTATCGAAAGGACTATGATAGATCCCCTATACTTGTGGGTCATCAATCATCATGTGATTAGCACCCATAGTTCACATCACCATGTGACCAACACCCAAAGGGTTTACTAGAGTCAATAATCTAGTTCACATCGCCATGTGATAAACACCCAAAGAATACTAAGGTGTGATCATGTTTTGCTTGTGAGAGAAGTTTAGTCAACGGGTCTGTTACATTCAGATCCGTATGTATTTCAGAAATTTCTATCTATAATGCTCTGCATGGAGCTACTCTAGCTAATTGCTCCCACTTTCAATACATATCGAGATTGAGACTCAAAGTCATCTAGATCGGTTAAAAAAGCTTGCATCGGCGTAACTCCTTACGATGAACTCTTTATCACCTCCATGACCGAGAAATATTTCCTTGGTGTTCTAAGGATAATTTTGACCGTTTTCTAGTGATTTACTCTTGGATCTCCATTCTACCCCCTTGCCAAACTCATGGCAAGGCACATAGCAGGTTTGGTACACAACATGGCATACTTTATAGAACCTATGGCTGAGGCATAGGGAATGACTTTCATTCTCTCTATCTTCTATCGTGGTCGGGCTTTTGAGTCTTACTCAAATTCACACTTTTACAATACAGGCTAGAACTCCTTTGACTGATCCATTGTGAACTCCTTCAAAATCTTGTCAAGGTGTGTGCTTTGTGAAAGTCATATTAAGCATCTCGATCTATCTCTATAGATCTTGATGCCCAATACATAAGTAGCTTTACCGAGGTCTTTTATTGAAAAATTCTTATTCAAGTATGCTTTTATGCTATCCAGAAATTCTATATCATTTCCAAATAATATGTCAACCACATATAATATCAGAAATGCTACACAGCTCCCACTCACTTTCTTGTAAATACAGGCTTCACCATATGTCTATATAAAACCATATGCTTTGATCACTACATCAAAGCGTATATTCCAACTCCGAGATGCTTTCACCTGTCTGTAGATGGATTGCTGGACCTTGCACCCTTTGTTAGTACCTTTAGGATTGACAAAACCTTCTGGTTGCATCATATACAACTCTTCTTAGAGATATCCATTTAAGGAATGCAGTTTCAACATCCATTTGCCAGATTTCATAAAATGTGGCAATTGCTAACATGATCCGGACAGACTTAAGCATCGCTACGGTTGAGAAAGTTTCATCGTAGTCAACCCCTTGAACTTGTCAAAAAATCTTTTGCGATAAGTCAAGCTTTGTAGATAGTAACATTACCATCAACGTCAGTCTTCTTCTTGAAGCTCCATTTATTCTCTATGGGTCGCAGATCATTGGGCAAATACACCTAAGTCTAAACTTTGTTCTCATATATGGATCCTATCTCAGATTTCATGGCCTCAAGTCATTTATCGGAATCTGGGCTCATCATAGCTTCTTCATAGTTCGTAGGTTCGCCATGGTCTAGTAACATGACTTCCAGAACAGGGTTACCGTGCCACTCTGGTGTTGATCGTGTTCTGGTTGTCCTACGAGGTTCGGTAGTAACTTTATCTAAAGTTACATGATCATCATTGATAACCCACAAGTATAGGGGATCACAACAGTTTTCGAGGGTAGAGTATTCAACCCAAATTTATTGATTCGACACAAGGGGAGCCAAAGAATATTCTCAAGTATTAGCAGTTCAGTTGTTAATTCAACCACACCTGAATAACTTAGTATCTGCAGCAAAGTATTTAGTAGCAAAGTAGTATATAGTAATGGTAACAGTGGCAAAAGTAAAGATAGCAGTTTTGTAGTAATTGTAACAGTAGCAACGGAAAAGTAAATAGGTGAAGCACAATATGTGAAATGCTCGTAGGCATTGGATCAGTGATGGATAATTATGTCAGATGCGATTCATCATGTAATAGCTATAACATAGGGTGACACAGAACTAGCTCCAGTTCATCAATGTAATGTAGGCATGTATTCCGAATATAGTCATACATGCTTATGGAAAAGAACTTGCATGACATCTTTTGTCCTACCCTCCCGTGGCAGCGGGGTCCTAGTGGAAACTAAGGGATATTAAGGCCTCCTTTTAATAGATAACCGGACCAAAGCATTAACACATAGTGAATACATGAACTCCTCAAACTATGGTCATCACCGAGAAGTATCTCGATTATTGTCACTTCGGGGTTGTCGGATCATAACACATAATAGGTGACTATAGACTTGCAAGATAGGATCAAGAACTCACATATATTCATGAAAACATAATAGGTTCAGATCTGAAATCATGGCACTCGGGCCCTAGTGACAAGCATTAAGAATAGCAAAGTCATAGCAACATCAATCTCAGAACATAGTGGATACTAGGGATCAAACCCTAACAAAACTAACTTGATTACATGGTAAATCTCATCCAACCCATCACTGTCCCACAAGCCTACGATGGAATTACTCACGCACGACGGTGAGCATCATGAAATTGGTGATGGAGGATGGTTGATGATGACGACGGCGACGAATCCCCCTCTCCGGAGCCCCGAACGGACTCCAGACCAGCCCTCCCGAGAGAGATTAGGGCTTGGCGGTGGCTCCATATCGTAAAACGCGATGAAACTTTCTCTCTGATTTTTTTCTCCGCGAAACGGAATATATATAGTTGGAGTTGAGGTCGGTGGAGCGTCAGGGGGCCCACAAGACAGGGGCGCGCCCAGGGGGAGGGGTCGCACCCCCACCCTCGTGGACAGGGTGTGGGCCCCCTGGCCTTGATTCTTTCGCCAGTATTTTTATATTTTCCAAAAGTTATCTCCGTGGATTTTCAGGTCATTCCGAGAACTTTTGTTTTCTGCACAATAAACAACACCATGGCAGTTCTGCTGAAAACAGCGTCAGTCCGGGTTAGTTTCATTCAAATCATGCAAACTAGAGTCCAAAACAAGGGCAAAAGTGTTTGGAAAAGTAGATACGTCTGAGACGTATCAATCATCGTTAGCATCCTCTCTAGTTGGTGTAGGCATCATGGGAACAGATTTCTCGGGTGAGCTACTTTCCAAATTGAGAGAAGGTACAATTACCTCATCAAGTTCTACTTTCCTCCCACTCACTTCTTTCGAGAGAAAACTCCTTCTCTAGAAAGGTTCTATTCTTGGAAACAAAGATATTGCTTTCGGATCTGTGTTAGAAGGTGTACCCAATTGTTTCCTTAGGGTATCCTATGGAGACGCACTTCTACTATTTGAGTTCGAGCTTATCAGGCTGAAGCTATTTGACATAAGTGTCGCAACCCCAAACTTTTAAGAAACGACAGCTTAGGTTTCTTGCCAAACCACGGTTCATACGGTGTCGTCTCAACGGATTTAGACGGTGCCCTATTTAACGTGAATGTTGCTGTCTCTAATGCATAACCCCAAAATGACAGTGGTAAATCTTTAAGAGACATCATAGATCGCACCATATCTAATAAAGTACAGTTACGATGTTCGGACACACCTTTACGTTGTGGTGTTCCAAGTGGCGTGAGTTGTGAAGCTATTCCACATTGTTTTAAATGAAGGCCAAACTCGTAACTCAAATATTCGCATCCATGATCAGATCATAGAAACTTTATTTTCTTGTTATGATGATTCTCCACTTCACTCTGAAATTCTTTGAACTTTTCAAATGTTTCAGACTTGTGTTTCCTTAAGTAGATATACCCATATCTGCTCAAATCATTTGCGAAGGTCAGAAAATAACGATACCCGCCGCGATCCTCAACACTCATTGGACCGCATACATTAGTATGTATTATTTCAAATAAGTCATTGGCTCACTCCATTATTCCGGAGAACGGAGTTTTAGTCATCTTGCCCATGAGGCATGGTTCGCATGTATCAAATGATCCATAATCAAGTGATTCCAAAAGTCCATCTGCATGGAGTTTCTTCATGCGTTTTAAACCAATATGACCTAAACGGCAGTGCCACAAATATGTTGCACTATCATGCATCTTTTTGCATCAATATTATGAATATGTGCATCACTACAATCGAGATTTAATAGACCATTCACATTGTGTGTATGATCATAGAAGGTTTTATTCATGTAAACAGAATAACAATTATTCTCTAACTTAAATGAATAACCATTTTGCAATAAACATGATCTAATCATATTCATGCTCAATGCAAGCACCAAATAACATTTATCTAGGTTCAACACTAATCCCGAAGGTAGAGGGAATGTGCGATGATGATCATATCAAGCTTGGAACCACTTCCAACACACATCATCACTTCACCCTCAACTAGTCTCCATTTATTCTGCAACTCCTGTTTCGAGTTACTAATCTTAGCAACCGAACAGGTATCAAATACCCAGGAGCTACTACGAGCACTAGTAAGGTACACATCAATAACATGTATATCAAATATACCTTTATTCACTTTGCCCTCCTTCTTATCCTCCAAATATTTGGGGTCGTTCCGCTTTCAGTGACCATTTCCTTTGCAGTAGAAGCACCCAGTTTCAGGCTTAGGTCCAGCTTTGAGCTTCTTCACGGGAGTGGAAACTTGCTTGTCATTCTTCTTGAAGTTCCCTTTCTTTCCCTTTGCCCTTTTACTTGAAACTAATGGTCTTGTTAACCATCAGCACTTGATGCTATTTCTTGATTTCTACCTTCGCTGATTTCAGCATCACGAAGAGCTCGGGAATATTTTTCATTGTCCCTTGCACATTATAGTTCATCACAAAGTTCTAGTAGCTTGGTGATAGTGACTAAAGAGCTCTGTCAATCACTATCGTATCTGGAAGATTAACCCCCACTTGATTCAAGCGATTGTAGTACCCAGACATTTTGAGCACATGCTCACTAGCTCAGCTATTCTCCTCCATCTTGTAGGCAAAGTACTTGTTAGAGGTCTCATACCTCTCGACACGGGCATGAGTCTAAAATACCAATTTTGGCTCTTGGAACATCTCATATGCTCCGTGGCATTCAAAACGGTTTTGGAAGTCCTGGTTCTAAGCCGTAAAGCATGGTGCACTAAACTATCAAGTAGTCATCATATTGAGCTTGTCAAACGTTCATAACATCTGCATCCGCTCCTGCAATAGGTTTGTCACCTAGCGGTGCATCAAGGACATAATTCTTCTGTGCAGCAACGAGGATAATCCTCAGATCACGGACCCAGTCCGCATCATTGCTACTATCATCTTTAAACTTAGTTTTCTCTAGGAACATATCAAAAAACATAGGGGAGCTATAATGCGAGCTATTGATCTACAACATAATTTGCAAATACTATCAGGACTAAGTTCATGATAAATTAAGTTCAATTAATCATGTTACTTAAAAACTCCCACTTAGATTGACATCCCTCAAGTCATCTAAATAATACGTGATCCAAATCAACTAAACCATGTCCGATCATCACGTGAGATGGAGTAGTCATCAATGGTGAACGTCTCTATGTTGATCATATCTACTATGTGATTCACGTTCGACCTTTCGGTCTCCAGTGTTCCGAGGACATGTTTGTACATGCTAGGCTCGTCAAGTTTAACCCAAGTATTCCACATGTGCAAAACTGTCTTGCACCCATTGTATGTGAACGTAGAGACTATCACAGCCGATCATCATGTGGTGTCTCAGCACGAAGAACTATCGCAACGGTGCATACTCAGGGAGAACACTTATACCTTGAAATTTTAGTTAAGGGATCATCTTATAATGCTACCATCGTAGTAAGAAAAATAATATGCATAAAAGATAAACATCACATGCAATCAAAATATGTGACATGATATGGCCATCATCATCTTGTGCTTTTGATCTACATCTCCAAAGCATCGTCATGATCTCCATCGTCACCGGCTCGACACCTTGATCTCCATTGTAGCATCGTGGTCGTCTCGCCAACTATTGCTTCTAAAACTATCGCTACCGCTTAGTGATAAAGTAAAGCAATTACATGGCATTTGCATTTTATAAAATAAAGCAACAACCACAAGGCTCCTCTGTTGACACCAGATTTTGGCACAGTCAAGAACTTATGAAGTGTTCTACATGAAAAAGTTTCGTATTGTCGATACGAACATCTTTGAAGTTTGGGCCATCTCCATCTGATCTCATCTCGAAGGCCGAAGTTGTGTTTGAAATACTGAGATTTTGTATTCAGAACACTATTCGGCACATTACGCCCCCAAGACTGCCTCATATGGAAAAATGATCTACATGGATTGTCTTCGTCTCGTCAAAACGATCGATTATGATGTAAGAATCATTCCAATCCGAGTTCATATGCAAAAGTTAGAGCCATCCGAATACAGCACTATCAGGGCATCTCCAGCCGTTGGCCCCCCAGGAGGGGCATAAAATCGCACCTGGGGGCGCACCGGCGCTAAACCGTGCACTGGGGGCATGATGCCCCCCAGTCGCGGCGCCCACGGCTCAAGCAAAAAAGGCAATCACGGCGCAAAACGACTCAAATTTAACGCAAACATGGCGAGTTCGTTCAAACTTAAACATATTTTACAAAAAAACTGCCGCGGGCTACCCCCGCCGTCTCCCTCGCCGCCCACCTCGCCGCCCGCCCACGCGGTTCTACATGCCGAGGAGGTTGTAGAACCGCGTGTAGTCGCCGCCGTCATCGTCGTCGTCATCGTCGTCGCCGCCGCCGCCCCCGCCTAAGCCTCCGCCGTCCCTGCTGCACCCCTCCCCCGGTTGGCGCGGCGAGTTGGAAGGTCCCGGGGCATCGTCGTCGTCACTATCGAGGATCACAACGCCGTGCTCGTCCTCGCGCCCACGCTTGCGGGCGGCGATCTCCTCCACGCTGCCGGACCGTCTCGTCGCGGAGGTAGTCATCCCGCGCCCACTGCATGGCTTCCTCGTCGGAGAAGCCACGCCGGGCTATCTCCTCGTACTCTGCGGGGAGGCCGGGCTCCGGCTTGGGCTCGACGAGGACGAAACGGCCGGTGGGTGGAGAGGCGTTGGCGCTGATACGGACGCCGGAGCTGCGGGTGCGCGCGGCGACCGGCGTGTCCTGGAGCTCCGGCTTGACGGGGCGGAGGCAGGGCGAGCCGCCGGACGAGGAGGAGGACACCCCGGTCTCCATGCGCCTCAGGGTCCAGGAGCTTCCCCGGCGGTGTGAGA
Source organism: Aegilops speltoides (assembly GCA_021437245.1). Classification (NCBI taxonomy): domain Eukaryota; kingdom Viridiplantae; phylum Streptophyta; class Magnoliopsida; order Poales; family Poaceae; genus Aegilops; species Aegilops speltoides. Next base: position 410,460,499 of record CM038142.1, read on the forward strand.
AGGAAGGGGGAGCGGGGTAGTCGAGGCGCGGCGTGTTGCCGCCCTCGATGTACTCGAGGATGGCCTCCAACGTGCGCCCTGGCACGCCCCACCACCGACGCCGGCCGGCGGAGTTGAGCCTGCCGGAGGGCACGACGCTGTTGGTTGCCTCGAGCTGCTGGGCATGACGGCGGCGGAAGTACGGTTCCCAGAGCGGGCTGTCGGGGACGTACCGTGGCCCCTCCTCGCCGCACGCGGCAGGTTCGAGCGGATGTGTGCGATCTCCACACGCCGCGCCGCGCCAGTGGGTATCGGGGGCACCGGCACGCCGCCCGCGCTGATCCTCCACGCCCCGGGCACCCGCATGTCCGGCGGGACCGGGTACTCGGCCTCGTAAAGGAGGCGAGCCTCGTCTTCATGAAGATGGCGGCGGCCGAAGCCGTTCGCCGCCGCGCCGTCGCCTGGGAAGCGCTCGGCCATTGGTTTTGAACTGGAGACGGCGAAAGGGAGGAGAGGAGAGGGAGGAACCACGGCGGCGGGAAGTGTGAGTCGCTGAGTGCGCCGGGGCGCGTCATATATAGGCCGAGGCGCCGCCCACACGTGTGGGTATCGGGGGCACCGGCACGCCGCCCGCGCTGATCCTCCACGCCCCGGGCACCCGCATGTCCGGCGGGACCGGGTACTCGGCCTCGTAAAGGAGGCGAGCCTCATCTTCATGAAGATGGCGGCGGCCGAAGCCGTTCGCCGCCGCGCCGTCGCCTGGGAAGCGCTCGGCCATTGGTTTTGAACTGGAGACGGCAAAAGGGAGGAGAGGAGAGGGAGGAACCACGGCGGCGGGAAGTGTGAGTCGCCGAGTGCGCCGGGGCGCGTCATATATAGGCCGAGGCGCCGCCCACACGCGTGGCACCGTGCGTACGCGTGGTGGGCGAGGCGAGGGCGAGGGACGCGCGTCGTCCGGCCTTCACTGCGCCGCCCGTGAGGCATCAATGGCGCAGGCTGACCGGCGCGGCAGCGCGACAGCTTTGGCATTGATTCGCCACGGGAAACGAGACGATGAGGACGACGAAGGACCGAGAAGAGAGCCGTGTCGCTGACGCATCAGGCCCGCGGTTTCTTCGCGCCAAAAAAGTTCGCCCGGCGCCCCCGAGCGCCCCCAGCGCGTCGGGTTCGGGCTGGGTCCGCCGGCGCTGTTTTCCTCCCAAGCCGGCGAAAATCCGGCTCCTGGGGGTGCGACTGGGCCGTTTTTTCGGCGCCGGCGCGAAAAAAACGCCTGGGGAGGCCTTCTTGGGGGCGCGGCTGGAGATGCCCTCACAAGCCAAAAGTGGCGCGCCCCACCATACACCCTGTCTGATGGGTAGCGCGAATAATAGCCTATGTTGCACGAGTGATTTGACCCTCAAGATGAACTCTAATCAGAAAACGTTCAACATAAAAGTTGTTCGTCTCGTCGAAACGGTAAAGATTCTTTTGGGCTCGTTTCCATCCGAGGTCATTTACCACCTCAAAAGTTACCCGCAAGGTGCAGCTAGTTTAAACCGAACAGTTTGGAAAGTTCGGACAAAACCAATCCAAATTTTACTAGGGTTTTGGACGTGAATCCAAGCCTTTTCCTTGCACGGGAAGTCCAGCCGCCTCTTATATACCTGAGGGGTGATGGCCGATTGAACAACACACAATTGATCAATCAATTTACCACTTTTTATCTTTTATCTTTTCTCCTTAACCCTAGTTCTTCTTCTTCCTCGTTCTTCGTTTGTTCTTCTTCATTGCAGGTGGCGAACCTCGAGGCCCTAGGGGCGATCAGGTCGACCTAGGGCAGCCCATAGCCACCGCTACCAGACGGGTCCCTCCCGGTGTGTGGGGTTTCGGGTCCCAAAAGCGCCCGGCTTGCTGTCTTGCGATCGCTTGTTGGAAGTCGGCCTCCCGCGGTGTGAGTTGCGAAGCATCTCCCTCGGCGCCGCGGGTACACATCAACGTGTTCGTGTGACGCGTTCCAGCGTCAACACACTTTTTGGCTACTCCACTGGGGACAAATCTTTGAACGGTCTCCAGCCCGTTCTTGCTACGAAGAGATCGCCATCAAGTTGCTGCAATCTACAAAGGTAATATGAATACCCAATTCCCCTTTGTAGATGCAAATAATCCATATGTTGTTGCTGGATCACCTATTGAGCATAATGTATCGGCTAGCCCTAGTTTTATCAATCATGCATCTAATTATGTGCAAGGGCCGATGCAAAACAATCTTCATGTTTCAAATTCTTATAAATTTAGCAACATGCAACATATGTATCCCAACTCCCATGCATCGGCAACCCCACAAATTCATATGCCGATGAGCAACATGATGAGTTCGATTAATCAATTTGAAACACCCCAAGTTAGAATTTCGAATGCCATACAAGAAAGTGTTTCACCCTTTTATTCATCGGCAGCTAATGTGCAATATAGTAATCCAACCATGCCGATGAATGAGAGAATTGGCCATACTACTAATGGCTATTTGGCCAGTTACTCTCAACCGTCATATGCTACACCTCATGTTAGTAATTCTTCGGCACCATACACAACTGTAGATGCTCATAATTCGGCTTCACACCTTCATGGTTATAGCCGAATGAATGTAAATTTTATAGGAGCGGTTGTGCCCAACATTGTAGAAGATGAGGTAGTGGTGGCTGCATTGAAGAGTTTAGCCCAAAATAAGAGAATTAGTGCTCTTTGCCTTGAACAACATGAAAAGGGCTATTTCTCGATTATGCATAATAAAAGCTAGAGTTTTGCAAGAAGATGAATCTTTGCCAATTGATAAAATTGGCGAGCAAAAGTATGGTCTTACAACACCGCATATGCCTTCACCTAGTACTACATCATATTATACACCCCCTACACAATTGCAAAATTTCGGCAACACCCATGTGTCATTGCGAAAGAATCTAAAAGCATTGGGGGCAATCATATCCGAGTGCGCTGAAATTGAGAAAAGCTTAAAGCTAATTTTGCTCGCCGTCGAAACAAATAGAAAAGAATTGGCTCAGATAGAAGAAGCATTGGCAATTGGTACTATCAATGAAAAGAAGGATGATTCGAACATGAAAGTGCTTGGTTGAAAAAGCGAATCAAGTAGTATATATTCGAATCCATCAAATCCAACGAGGCAAGCATTATTGAGAAAGGGCATGGCAAGCATAGGAAAATAACGGTGCTTGATTTTTCTGAAGTTAATGGAACCTACTTCCTGCCCTATGAGTTCCGTGCCATAGAAATTGACAAGCTTCAAGGACAAGAACAAGTAGCCGAACAAAGTTCGGCCGACAAAAATCTTCAAAGCAATGATGCACGGATTCAAGAAAAAGATGATGACAAGGTGTTGGGGAGCCATCCAAAGATGGAGCAAGATGTTCTTCAAAAGGCACCACTATCATGCTCTCCCAACATATTTGAACAGGTATGCATAGCGAGTAATTTACCTATTTTCACATTTGGTCGCAACTTCATTATTGATGCATCTATAAGAAATATTCTCATAAGTAATTTTGAAAGACCAATGAGGAAGGGTAATTTACTTGTTAGCAGTAAAATTGTTATGGAACATATCGGTCAACCCATTGCACCATTTATAAAGACCGATAATGACTTATTGTTACAGCCAAAGCTTTTCCCGTTGCTTTCTCTAAAGTTCATATCTAGTTGGGCAGCTTTGCTTATTTCTTACTTGGCTTACACTTGGTCTCAACTGAGACATGTATGTTCTAAATATCTTCGTTTCAGAAATTTAAAGTCAAGGTTAAATTCTATTGAAAAAACCGATGCTAATATAATATCATATCCAAAGACATCGGAGATAGAGTGGAAAACACAATGCATAGCCGAATGGGGAGATTCCAAATCTGAACCATTCATTTTCTTATCTCCAAAGCCGTTCAAACAGCAAGATCGGCTAGGAAACAAGAAGTATACTTTCAATTCAAGCATGTGTGATAAAATATTTGATTTGTTGCTGAAAAATAATTACATTACAATTCTTGATCACCATGTTAAGCCATCAATCCGAGGATGAATGTATTGTAAGTTGCATGATTTGTCCAAGCATAATTTTGAGGATTGCAACGTGTTTCATCAAATAGTTAAATCGGCCATTGAAAAAGGACGGTTGAAGTTTGTTGAAACACCAAGAGATGACCAGTCTACTCCGATTGGTCCTGATGGCAAAAAGTTTTTGCATCGGCTGCTTCAAGCCGATACATTTAAAGAGAAGGTAAAAACTACAGGTGATGGGATCAAGCTTTCAAGTAAAGAAGTTGTTGAAGAGCATAATGAACATAATCTTGAGGGTGACAATTCCATCGAAGCTACAATGGAGATACCAAGTACTGGGGGGCAGCAAGCAAATCCAAAGATCGGTGCAAGCACAACCAAAGAAAACAAAGGCCGATGTAAGCACAAAGGTAAAACGCCGAAAGTCACTTTCGCACAACTATTGGAAAGATATCAAAAGAAGAGTGAAGAGAAGAATGCTTATCGGCCAAATCATGCAAAGAAACCAAGATCACCCACAAGGTGCAAATATGAGGATTGGTATTGGCAAAGTGATAATTTTAATGCAACATATTCATATCCTTATTTTGGGCCGTTAATGCCAATGCCGTGGATGCCTCCCTATGCTCATATAGATACATATACATCATGGGACAGGTATGATACAAGGGCACATTCTACATCTTATTCTAGACCATCTCACCAATACTATGCAGCTCAAAGAAGATCAACATTTGAACAATCACGCGTCAAAGACCGTTTCAATCATAAGGAATCGGTCCAGAGCTCAAGGAAGAAGAAAGAGGTGGTCAAGCAGGTTTACCGCATTAAAAGAGATGGTCGTAAGGGTGCAATTTCAGATTTGATCTCAAATGAAAAAGAGCCAATTAAAGTATTGACATTGGCTACTAAAGGCAATGAGACAAAACAATCAATTGATAAAAATCAGAGTGCCAAATCTGAAGAAAAGAAGTTGAGGGTGCACAAGGCCCAAAAAGAGTTGCCATTTGTTGAAACAAAATCACAGCCGAGATGCCCACTTGGTTTATCGTATTGGCGAAAGAAGGAATTACAAAAACTTAGTGCACAAGAGCTGAAAAAGAAGAACATGGCATGGGTTCCGAAGAGGAGCAGTCAAAATGATAGTGATGTGCAACCTTCTATTGCAACAAGTGTTACAAAAGTGAAGAAAGAGAAGAATGGAAGCCAAAAACAGTTAAGCCGAAGGTTTGCATCACCCCATCAAAATCTTCGGTTAGCACATCATCCATATTCTTCAACCATACCATTTATGACTTTGCCATGGAATTCATCATCAGGTATGATAAATTACCCTCCCTGGATTTATTTTAATCCATGGAAGCGACATAATTTTCTGCATCATGAGAGGGTATTACCAAATCTCTATACATTTTATTAGCTACATTTTTTCTTGCTAATCCAAAGGGCCGAAATATTTGATTGCTATTTCATTTGTTTATTTCGGCTATACATGATTTGGTTAATGAATTCTACATGGGCATTATGTTGATGGCCGGTATTTATCTATCGCCCTACGAATATGTCAAAGCATGGCTGATGTAGTATCCTAACATCGTCCTTAGTCCAATTAGAGGCCAAAACGAGGTACATGTTCATTGATATTGCCCTTGTCTTTCTAGTACTATGGAGATTATTTTCGACGGTAAATTTGTGGCAATGGCCAAGGTGTTGGTGTTGCTTATTTATCTTCATATGGAGCTATTTTGTGAAGCCTCAGGCCGCTTATAATATTTTTGCACAATCGTCAAAGCCGAATATGCATTGTCATTCGGATTGGAGCTTTGCCTTGATATATGTGCTATACATACTGAGGCTTCCGGTGATTCGTTATTAGTAGTGCAACAAATATCCAAGGGTTATCAATGTTTTGACGAGTCACTTATAGTTTATCTTAAGGTATCTCTAGATGCAAAATTACCTTGGGTTGCTATAAAACTATTCATATTTCTAGACATGACAATTTGAAAGAATTGGCACAGCAAGCATCCAGCTACTATGTTAATCATGGTGTGTTGCATTTCTATCAATAGCCGATGCTTAGTCTCGTCAGAATAGGTAAGGCCAAACCGAAGTCCACCGCTTCGGCCACTAATGAATTTTTATTATACAGGCAAAAATAAGGATTGGAGAAAGTTTATTATTGATTAACAGCAAAATCCTAGCAAAAGGGTGAATAATATGGTTCCGAGGATGACCTTGAGATACATATCTATGGGACTTTATCATCGGATTGTTAAGGAAGTTGAGAAAGTTTCACCCGAGCTTGCGTAAAAATATTCACACAAGCAATGGCCGATATAAACTTATCGTCCTAAGAATATGCCAAAATGGCCGATGGAGTGTTGACATCGTCTTTAGAGCAAGCTATGTGCAAGTTATTTTTCGGCACACATGCTTTGCCGAAAAACAGGGGGGCATGTGTTGACACCAGATTTTGGCACAGTCAAGAACTTATTTAAAATGGCCTCAAATGGAGAAGTGTTCTACATGAAAAAGTTTCGTATTGTCGATACGAACATCTTTGAAGTTTGGGCCATCGCCATATGATCTCATCTCGAAGGCCGAAGTTGTGTTCGAAATACTGAGATTTTGTATTCAGAACACTATTCGGCACATTACGCCCCCAAGACTGCATCGTATGGAAAAATGATCTACATGGTTGTCTTCGTCTTGTCAAAACGATCGATTTTGATATAAGAATCATTCCAATCCGAGTTCGTATGCAAAAGGTAGAGCCATCCGAATACAGCACTATCACAAGCCAAAAGTGGCGCGCCCCACCAGACACCCTGTCTGATGGGTAGCGCGAATAACAGCCTGTGTTGCACGAGCGATTTGACCCTCAATATGAACTCTAATCAGAAAACGTTCAACATAAAAGTTGTTCGTCTCGTTGAAACGGTCAAGATTGCTTCTGGGCTCGTTTCCATCCGAGGTTGTTTACCACCTCAAAAGTTACCCGCAAGGTGCAGCCAGTTTAAACCGAACAGTTTGGAAAGTTCGGACAAAACCAATCCGAATTTGACTAGGGTTTTGGACGTGAATCCAAGCCTTTTCCTTGCACGGGAAGTCCAGCCGCCTCTTATATACCTGAGGGGTGATGGCTGATTGAACAACACACAATCGATCAATCAATTTACCACTTTTTATCTTTTATCTTTTCTCCTTAACCCTAGTTCTTCTTCTTCCTCGTTCTTCGTTTGTTCTTCTTCATTGCAGGGCAGCGAACCTCGAGGCCCTAGGGGCGATCAGGTCGACCTAGGGCAGCCCATAGCCGCCGCGCGCCCAGACGGGGTCCCTCCTGGGTGTGTGGGGTTTCGGGTCCCAAAAGCGCCGGCTTGCTGTCTTGCGTATCGCGCTGGAATTCGGCCTCCCGCGGTGTGAGTTGCGGAGCATCTCCCTCGGTGCCGCGGGTATACATCGACGTGTTCGTGTGACGCGTTCCAGCGTCAACACCTTCAATTGCCGATAACTTTTACAAAACATGATCATCTCATACAACAACATATATCACATCATATCTTGACCATATCACATCACAACATGCCCTTCAAAAACAAGTTAGACGTCCTCTACTTTGTTGTTGCAAGTTTTACGTGGCTGCTACGGGCTTCTAGGAAGAACCGTACTTACCTACGGCACAAAACCACAACGGTGATTTATCAAGTTTGCTGTTTTAACCTTCAACAAGGACCGGCCGCAGTCAAATTTGATTCATCTAAAGTTGGAGAAACAGACACCCGCCATCCACCTTTATGCAAAACTAATTGCATATCTGTCGGTGGAACCGGTCTCATGAACGTGGTCATGTAAGGTTGGTCCGGGCCACTTCATCCAACAATACTGCCGAATCAAAATAAGACATTGGTTGTAAGCAGTATGACGATCACCGCCCACAACTCTTTGTGTTCTACTCATGCATATCATCTACGCATAGACACGGCTCGGATGCCACCGTTGGGAAACCTAGCATGCAATTTCAAAAAAAATCCTACGCTCACGCAAGATCTATCTAGGAGATGCATAGCAATGAGAGGGGGAGAATGTGTCTATGTGCCCTCGTAGACCAAAAGTGGAAGCGTTTGACAACGCGGTTGATGTATTCAAACTTCTTGTTCCGACCGATCAAGTACCGAACATACGGTACCTCCGAGTTCTGCACATGTTCAGCTCAATGACGTCCCTCAACCTCTTGATCCAGAAAAGTGTCGAGGAAGTAGATGAGTTCCGTCAGCATGATGGCATGGTGACGGTGATGGTGAAGTGATCCAGGCAAGGCTTCGCCTAAGCATTACGAGAATATGCTGAGGGTGTAATCTATGGAGGGAGGCGCCGCACACGGCTAACAGATATAGTTATGTGTGTTCTAGGCGCCCCTCCCCATGTATATATAGGTGGGAAGGGGAGGGGAGCAGCGTTGGGTTGCCCCAAGTAGGAGGGATCCTACTTGGGCTCCTGCCCTAGGCCGGCGCCCCCTCCCTTTCCTTCTTTTGGCGTTGAGGGGAAGGAAGGAGGAGGTGGCGCTTCCCCCTTTCCTTTCTCCCACCAAGGGTGAAAGGCAGGAAGAGGGCGCCCCCTCCTTTCCTTCATCTAGGACCTGCGGGCCGCAGCTAGGGAAAGGGGCACACCAACCCCTTGTGGGCTGGTTTGTCCCTCCCTCGGCCCATTAAGCCCATATCTTTGCTGGGGTTACCCGAAACTCCTTTCTGGTGACCCGATATGTACCCGGTACCCTCTGGAGCACTTCTGGTGTCCAAATGCCATCGTCCTATATATCAATCTTTACCTATAGACTATTTCGAGACTCCTCGTCATGTTCGTGATCTCATCTGCAACTCCAAACAATATTCGGTCATCAAATCACATAACTCATATAATACAAAATCGTCATTGAACGTTAAGCATGCGGACCCTACGGGTTCAAGAACTACGTAGACATGACCGAGACACCTCTCCGGTCAATAACCAATAGCGGAACCTGGATGCTCATATTGGCTCCCACATATTCTACTAAGATCTTTATCGATCGAACCGTTATGACAACATATGTTATTCCCTTTGTCCATCGGTATGTTACTTGCCCAAGATTCGATCGTCGGTATCTTTATACCTAGTTCAATCTCATTACCGGCAAGTCTCTTTACTCGTTCTGTAATACATCATCCTATAACTAACTCATTAGTCACTTTGCTTGCAAGGCTTATTATGATGTGCATTACCAAGAGGGCCCAGAGATACATCTCCGATACTCGGAGTGACAAATCCTAATCTCGATCTATGCCGACCCAACAAACACCCTCGGAGATACCTGTAGAGCATCTTTATAATCACCCAGTTACGTTGTGACATTTGATAGCACACAAGGCATTCCTCCGGTATCCGGGAGTTGCATAATCTCATAGTCGGAGGAATATGTATTTGATATGAAGAAAGCAATAGCAATAAACTGAACGATCATAATGCTAAGCTAACGAATGGGTCTTGTCCATCACATCATTCTCCTAATGATATGATCCCATTTATCAAATGACAACACATGTCTATGATTAGGAAACTTCACCATCTTTGATCAATGAGCTAGTCTAGTAGAGGTTTACTAGGGACACTGTATTTTGTCTATGTATCCACACACGTATCAACTTTCCGGTTAATACAATTATAGCATGAATAATAAACATTTATCATGAAATAAGGAAATATAGAATAATAACTTTATTATTGCCTCTAGGGAATATTTCCTTCAAGTTGACTGGTGCATGGCTACGGTGGCACAACTAAATATAGGCATGCGACGGCCTGCATCGGTGCATGGGGAGCTATCAAGTGGAGTGTACACTCCATCAGGATTAGGTGGCACTCAAGGTGAATCATCGCCCATTTTTACCTTGCACGCGACACCTCATCGGCAACTTGTTACGGTAACAAGGCTCTATCAGTAAAGCCTGCCACGACAAGACAGGCGTTCAACCCCGACAACGGGATATGAAGACACATACCCTACATTTAATGTGGTAGGCATTCCACTATACATGTACCGTATGCACACTATTGTAGCCAGTGGTGACCCCTTGTGAGTATAAAAGGAGGCCTGGGCTACGTAAATAAGGGTTCGACTCCTAGAGAGTTTCATTCCCACACAAGAGCACTTTCCAAAGCCGGACAAGCCCCGGCAAGGAAAGTTCATCATTGTAATGATCCATTTCATCACATCCATCAATACAATCTAGGAGGACATATGGTTTTACGCTTTACATCAGCCTAAACCTAGGTAAAAACCACCATGTCATAGATAGTTGATTTGAGTGCATTAGCCCCCCAACACCGAACCGAGAAGGGGATGTCTCTCGTTCCCGAAGTCGTGTCTTGGACATCGGACAAGAACCTTTCAAATACTGGGAAAAGTAGTCATGTACATTGGTCAGCCCGTTACCTCTAAGGGGTGTATGGTTTTCTATGGAAAGTGTGCTATCCCTAGAAGTATCTCTCGGAATGACTATGTCTCGCTTCTAGCTTTTTTAGTCTAAACACACTTTATTTAAATATCATAGTCTAAATACATTGGGTTACAATTTAGGTCTAGAGGTTCGAGGAGCCAGAAATGGCGTCCTAAAGAAAAGGCCTAGAGTGTGCTCAGTGACACTATGTGCCACAATATTAGTCTCAAGTCCCTCGAAGATGAAAGGACATGATGTGAATTGAGTTGAAGTTGCTTTGAACTCCTTGACGATGCCACCATATGCTACTTCTTGAGCTTGCGTTGGTTTTCCCTTGAAGAGGAAAGGGTGATGCAGCAAAGTAGATTTCCCTCGGTTAGAGAAACAAGGTATCAATCCAGTAGGAGCTACAAGCAAGTCCCCAATCTATGCACCTGCACAAACAATCAAACACTTGCACCTGTCACAGCCTGGTTTTTGCCCTCTTTTATTTGCTTGATTTTCAGCTGAGTTGATTTTGGATTTGGAGTTTTGAATCATTCCATTTGGACTTGACCACTTGGGTATTCCTTGATTTTCACCCAAGTGTTCCCTCTCCTCCTCAAATCCATCATTTCACCCCTGTACAGCCCAACAATATTGCTTGGAATATTTTTCTTAAATGAAAAATATTCATTTTACCTCCAAAACCCTAGCTAAACTCATTGACCTCCAAAGCAACCCTCATTTCTGTTGCCCCAAAAATCCTGAGAAAAATCCCAAATATTCTTTGGACCCTAGGGCACATTTCTGAGCAAAAATATTTCACCACTCTTTGGAGTATTTTGGCTACAGAAAATAAAATCACTTCTGGGCTGAAATGGTAGTTTCTATAGCAACTACCTTTTTACTAGCTCCAATGTAGCCGGTTTTCCCTAAGCTTATTTACCTTAGTAAGAGTCAGTAAAACCCCAAAGCTCAGCACTTGAATCCCTGTGGTTTGACCATAGTAACTCCCCAAAGTTTCTGTCCAGTAACTTAACCTCATCACCATTTTACTTCTACTGCACCTGGAACCAAACCGAGCCATGGTAACACCTCAGTTTACTAAGGACTACAAGCCATACATCATGGTTAGTGCATAGGTGGCCTGATGTCATGGTCCATGCGGTGACCGCATTCGTCCCAGCGTGCTGGCACGCCAAACACGCGCTCTGCGCGTCACCAGCGCCTCTATGGAGCGCGTGCTCGCTGCTCGGCCGGCCAGAGCGTGTCCCCCCTTGCCACCATCCTCGTCTCCACCCCCATAACTCCACCCTGCCGCTCGCCGATGCCGGAGCTCGCCACAGCGAGCACGGGCACGGTTCGGCCAACGGCACAGTGCATGCGCATTGTGTTCGTCTCTTTCCACGTCATTCATGTGCTCGTGCGCGCCCGCGTACAGTTGTTGCGTGACCTCCGTTGCCTTCTCCATCACCCTCTGGCACCGTTCGTGGCCGGGCGCCGGGGACAGGTGTCCTCTGGCGGAGCCCGAGCCCTCCTCGCCGCCCCGCCTATAACCCCCCTCCCTCCACAGCCTCCTAGAGCATAGCAACTCACTCCCACTCCCTCCTAGAGCCACTAGAAGCCGTAGCCCAGCCGGGCAGGCCGCGGGCTGCCGTCCCCGAGCCGAGCTCGCCGGCGATCCCCTCTGAATCGTTCCCGCAGCTCTGGTCTCTCCCAAGCCAAGGCGACCCCGCCAGGGCCTCCGCCTCTCCTCCGTGAAGCCAACGCGCCTAGCTAGAGCCCCTGGAGCTGCCCCAAGCCACCGTCTTCTTCAACTCCGGCAACCTCGCCCTCTGTCGTCGCCGGAGTGGACAAATCCGACGCCGTTCGGCCACCGTTAGCCATGCTACGGGTACGGGCAGGTGTGCAATAGCCTTCTCCATCGATCCCTCCCTCTCGTTTGCCTCCAAGAAGTCTCATCGCTGGCGTGAGCTCCGGCGAATCGCCGTTCCCCTCTGTTTCCCTCTCCCCTCCCTCCGTCCTGACTAGCGGGGCCCGCTAGTCAGCCATTCACTACACGGGTGAAGCGGTATGAGTGGTGGCGCACCGGGAGAGTACGCCTTCGACATCACCCCCCTCCGTTTTTCTTTTTCAAATTCATTTAAATTCCAGGAGACTTCAAATGGCCATAACTTTTATTCTACAAGTCCAAATGCAGTGATTCTTTTTGCATCGTGTTCTGTGCCCAAAAATCTAACATCACCCAAAAGATGGGATTTTTCCTTGCTATCTAGATTTTCCGGCAATTTTCAGAAGGTTTCTTGATATTTTCTTTTCTGGTTTTTGAATATTTTCAGAAGAACCAGTTTGTCTTGAGGATCACCAGGAGCTTTGTGAACCTCATCAGTGCGAAGGCAAGCCACAGTAACATTTTCATGGTGTCACTTCAATATTTATGATTTTCATACTTGAACCTATGATTATTGATGCATTTAAATTAGTTATATAATAAATATATTCTGTTATATCTTGTTATGTTAAAATACTTGAACTTCAGAATGTTTGAAGTAAATATTGTTGGCAAGATAAGGAGAACTTAGTTGCAAGTAATAAATAAATAATATGGTCATAGAGTTTGATGAGTAGTTTAAATATTATTTTTGCATGAGGTGTAATGATGATAATGCTAGAAATGGTTCTGGTATAAGTAAAGTGAGATATTAACCAGAATAGTAGCATGAGTTTATGATGGCTCCGTGGGAGCGTGGTTGGTGCAGTATTTGCACGATTATGTGATGCATATGTTAAGTGATGCATGGTATGGCAGTATGACACCGGTTATTTTCTTTTCACATTAAGTTGAACCTGAATAATAATTCAACTTGAACATGTTGTTGACCGGGTCGTGGTGCCGCTGAAACGAGTCTTTCCCAGTGCAACCACATTTGCCGGTATGGGACGGCCTTAATGCGTTTCATTGTCGTGCCTCTGGTCGGTACCTCAATTTAGGGAAGGTTATGGGCGTGCTGTACCCTGGCCCGGTAGGCAAGCATAACCTTATGGGCCCATTGTTAAGTTAATTTTGGTACCGGATCCCAGAGTGGATCGTGGCCACGACGGTGGTCGAGGTGTCTGGAGGTAGACACGGGGCCACCCAGGACTAGCCCGGTGGGGTCTAAGTCGGAAGGGCCGGGAGAGTGTCATGACAGTGAAATGGTTTCGTCGGAACGCTGTTGGTCCACCTGAATGGGAGTACGAGGCCATGGGTTCCGTTGTGTGGGTTCAATGTACTAACCTCTGCAGAGTGTTTTTAATCTATCGATAGCCGAGTCCACGGTTACGGACACGCTCGAAAGTAAGGTAGACCATGGGTCAACACTTAATAAATATGCACACTAAATTGCACTAAGGATGGTAGTGAGGTCATCGTGTTGAGTTGGACATGAGTTGTCGGGTTGTGATCGCCGTAAGGATCACGGGCCACGAGTTGGTCGGGTTGTGATCACCGTAAGGATCACGGGCCATGAGATGGTCGGGTTGTGATTGCCGTAAGGATCACGAGTATGTTTTGGTAATATTATGTTTATTGGTCACATCTGGTAAGCAAGTCGGGACAATGAGTACCTGTTGAGCATGGTCACAGCATGTTGGATATATAGTTGCATTGTTGATTAATTGGATAAATATCATAATATTATCTGTCATCATGTTTATGTTTATTGTGAGCTTGCAAGTACATTCAATGTACTGACCTGGCGTGTCATGCCAGATTTCAGGAAAGTCCGGTGGGAAAGGAGTGTTGTCCGAGTCTAGACCGTGTCCATGTCGGTGTCCTTGTGTTATGGAGTCCCGCTACATCGTTGTTCCACTGCCGAGTAGTTGTCATGATCGAGGCCCCTTTATGTTCACTAAATAATGTACATATTGTTCAGCCGCACCGTGTGTGCCGCTTGGCCTCGCTAACTGTTGTAATATGAACTATGTTCCGCTAGCATGAATAAAGCGGTTGTTTTCTGTACCATGTTGTTGTGTGTTGCCAGAAGACAAGGTCTCTGGGCTAGCAATGCAAGGTAAACCGGTCACTCTGAGTCGGGGTGCCACAATGCTTGGTATCAGAGCCGTGCTGACTGTAGGCCACACTAGACTAAGCCGAGTTAACTGGATGCTAGATCCGAGTTGTAGCTGAGTGTCGGTAATAACTGTGGCTGGTTGTTGCACTGCTTGCACTCATTATATTTTTCTATGCTAACCTGCTAATGGTTTGAGTGTAGATGGCCTCGGTGCTGTATCCGTGCCAGTTGCAGCTCATGCCGTACACGTCATCACATCTCCTTCGTAACGTGTGGCGTCGGCTGTACCAGTCTATCGTGTGTACCAGGAGCGCCTAGCTGACTCAGTGTATGAGTATCACGCCGTGGTTACTCTGCGCACTAGTTCCGATTCTGGTTCTTACACTCGTACCTCTCATAGCGGCTATGCTTCTTCCACTTCTCAGGTTGTCCAGTTTGCTGCATTCGAGGTACTTGTTGAGCTCCGCTACAATGAGGTCCGGATGCAGAATCACCCAGGTTTCCATTACTACCCTTGAGGGAGTCCTAGATTAGGGGGTATCCAGACAGCCAGACTATATACTTTGTCCGGACTATTGGAGCGTGAAGATACAAGACTCAAGACTCCGTCCCGTGTCCGGATGGGGCTCTCCTTTGCGTGGAAGACAAGCTTGGCGATTCGGATATTGTATTTCCTTCCTTGTAACCGACTCCGTGTAAACCCTAGCCCTCTCCAGACTCTATATAAACCGGAGACGTCGGTCCTTAGAAGGCCGATCACAACTACAATCATAATCATCATAGGCCAGCCTCTAGGGTTTAGCCTCTACGATCTCGTGGTAGATCTACTCTTGTACTACTCATATCATCAATATTAATCAAGCAGGAAGTAGGGTTTTACCTCCATCGAGAGGGCCCGAACCTGGGTAAACATTGTGTCCCTTGCTTCCTGTTACCATCAGTCTAAGACGCACAGATCGGGACCCCCTACCCAAGATCCGCCGGTTTTGACATCGACATTGATGCTTTCATTGAGATTTCCTCTATGTCGTTGCTGCAAGGCACGATGGCTCCTTCAATCATCGTCAACAACATGGTCCAGGGTGAAATTTTTCTCCCCAGACAGATCTTTGTGTTCGGCGGCTTGGATCATGGGCTAATTAAGCAGCCATCTGGAGCAGATCGGCAGCTCGCCTCAGCCACGGATCAGGTTCGGAAACCTGAACCACACGATGGACATTCGCGGAGACTTGATCTTTGACGGATTCGGGCCTGTGCCAGGAGCATCGGACAGTCACGATGAGCACGGCTTAGACCTGCTGTCAGACAATGCAGTAACCCCAGACCTAAATCTGGAGCAGGCTGCGTTGCCTAAGGACGGAGGGATGGACCCCGCCCCGCAGGCCGCACACTCATCGGCCGTGGAGCCGAACACAGGTCTCACCTTTGTGGAAGCCTGAGACTCCGGACCCCCAGACTCGTATCCGGTTGTTGGTTCCAGTCCGCGCGCTCCCGAGCCAGCCGAGCCAGGTTGGGCCCAGGTAATGGAGTTTACTATTGCGGATATCTTCCAGCACTCTCCCTTTGGCGACATGCTGAACTCGTTAAAATCTCTCTCTTTTATAGGAGACTCTTGGCCGAACTATGTCCGGCTCGAGTGGGAAGCAGGCGACAAAGGAATTCGCTGCCCATCCACCACCCACCTCATTGCCACGGTCGATGATCTAACTGACGGGCTTGACTTCGACTCCAAAGACATCGACGGTATGGACGATGATTCAGGAGAAGTACAGGAACCACCGCTCACAGGGCGGTGGATAGCCACCTCCTCATACGATATATATATGGTGGACACTCCGAAGGAAACAAATGGCAATGACGCAACGGAGGATAACCCCTCAGGGAGAAAAACAAAGCATGGGCATCGTTGGTGCCGCTCCAAGCCCCGCCACAGCAACACCGGCCTAGGAGACGAAAACAATCCGGATGGTGCCGAAGAGGAAAACAACCCCGACCAGCCTGCCTTCGAGCAGGCCGAACAGGCAATGGACGGATATCCGAAGGAGTACAACTACATGCCCCCCTCCGAAGACGAGATTAGCCTCGGCAATTCTGAATGCGGCATGCCTGAGGATCCAGTGGAGCAAGTTCGCTTCAAGCTACGGCTCATGGCCATGGCAAGGAGCCTGCAAAGGAAGTGATAGCAGCTCAAAGCTGACCAAGATTTGCTTGTGGACAGATGGACCAAGGTCCTGGCCACCGAAAAATACAAACTCGACCGCCCCGACAAAGGGCACACACGGCGTAATTCGCTACCCCAACCTAAGCAGGAGAACCCAAGGCACATACCCCGACGTCAACACACCACAACGGTCCAAGACAATACGAAGGATACACGAAGAGGCATCCTAAAGCCTCGGCGCAATTGTCATCAACATCAAGTCAGTGAAGTTGGTGCCAAATCTAGCAACTCCCAGTCCGGTGAGCGGACAAAGAACAGGTCAATCCTATACGGCCCGAGCAACATACTCGATCAACCATGTGAAATTCATGGTACTCCTAGAAGGACGGCCAAGCACACCAATAGAGAATGCCGGATCCTCAAAACAAAGCGGTCGGTCGTGTGCCGGAAACAATGAGGGGAGGAGTCCAACAACGGCAAAGTCAAAAGATCCTCTAGATCATAAAAGTACGGCCGATCTCCCCCGATCACATCAACCATCTGGACAACGTCAACCACAGCAATTCAATTGCAGTACCTCTAGACCTAGTAGTCTGGGGGCTCCATCTCACAAAAAGCCCCCGCGGGTATGAAACCACAAATAACATCTTCTAAAAGAAGCTAGGCGCAAAGGCCAAGTTTTATTGGCCCACCACTCTAACGGTTGTCTTCGGATCACCAAAAAATGCCACGCCAAAGAATAATTCTTCGGCACCTTCCCCTCATACTGTAATTTACCATATGCTAATGGGATGAACCACGTTGACTAGATTCCACGTGGTAAACCATTAGGCCGACATCGTGTGATATAATCACACCAATGGGCAAGGCCGAACCCCGCCCTTAGAGCGGAAATCATACCGCTGCCGGAGTAGCGAGTCATGCATACCTATCAAAATTTTGATATGATAGCCAACTATCCGGACACCAACTAAGGAGTCCGCGCTACTTCACGGTATAACGGCTGGGTTAACCAGGTTCCGATCAGGAACCCTCGGACCAACCACAAGTGACGTTCAGCTGCCCCCAAGTATTTGCCTTTACAAACTAACTTTGACGCAGAACAGGATTGGCGACGTGGAATCGGCCCGGACACACAAGGACAGGAACATGCATGTGACCCCCCCAAAGAAGGCAGTCCGGATTCACTTCAGATCCATCCACAGCCCCCTCCAGTCCGGCCATGCCAGGTACCGCCAAAAAACACCTATTTTCATAAACATAAATCGTACTCATATGCATAGACATATCATCCTACTACAATGGGTAGACTTAGATAACACTTACCGGCTGTCGTTTCTCATCGACGCCTCTTTGTCAAAAACGGCAGCCACGCCTCGTGTTACGCCAATTATGCCAAGGGCTTCACAGTACGGCAATAAAGTCCGACCACCTTTTCGGTCGCTTGGCACCCCAAACTTATAGCACTATATGCATCAGCTCCGAATCATGTCTTGGGTCATTGATTGAGTTTGCCCGGCTCCCATGTTTTGGTACCTTACGTTCTGCCCCATCGGATAAGGTAGCGCTGGGAGAACTACTGCGATTGTGTCCCGGTTCTGCCGGACGAGCACCTCGAGAGAAAGTTTAAAACCGATCATTCATGATACAGCGCGAGCTGGTTAGCTGTTCGAGAGGTTGTAAAATCCTTAAAGATTTATTCCGCATAACACCATTATAAATGCAGAGTGCGACGGATCGGTCTTCCGGTCAGGCGCCAATAGAGCCCCTAGTTTGGCCTTTCGAACACTAGGGGCTGCGCCGACCATACTCGAATTCCTATGGCTAAGTGAGAGTGGTTAAGCCCTATAGTCCGATTGCCTGGTTCGTGATGAGGAACACCTCCTTAAAAGGACCCAGCCATGGGACAAAGAGTGTTTAGGTATGTCCCGAACACCCCCGTATTTCTTTCGTGGGGGCAGAAGCCGATGACTGGCCAACTCTCAGGATTTACATACACTAAATAGCCGCACAGGAAGAACAAATGTTCAAACAAAACAGGCAATAAATAATAAAAGTGCCATTATCCCATATTACAAAGAACAGCACGAATGCCCTCAGGGAAATATAATGTCTTTGGTACACTTATCCGCCACAAGGCGGGCTCCCTTCAGTACACCTTCATAGTACAGCTCGGGCTTGCGGTGCTCCTTACCCTCTGGCGGCCCCTCAGTCATCAGCTTCTCCACATCAAGCTTCCCCCAATGCACTTTTGCACGGGCAAACGCCATGCACGCACCCTCTATACAGACCGATCGCTTAACAGCATCAAGCCGAGGACATGCGCCCACAATTCGCTTCACGAGTCCGAAGTAACTGCTCGGAATTGGCTCCGCAGGCCACAGCTAGACAACCAAGTCCTTCATGGCTAATTCGGCCGCCTGGTGCAGTTCGACCAGCTGCTTTAGCTGATCGATAAAGGGCACCGGATAGTTCGGCGCCAAATACTGCAACCAGAAATCCCTCTCTGCAGAATTGTTCTCCTTGGTCTGGTAGAATTGGGCGGCATCTGATATGCTGCGAGGCAGATCTGCAAACGCCCTTGGAAAAACAAGAATTCAGCTTGTCGCTTAGAGTTCTTCCCACTATCATGTAAAAATGGCCATGAATACAAAAGGCCTTACCAGCCGCAACCTTCCGGCCTCTGAATGTCCCCAAGACTGACACCTCGGGCTTCTTCCCGAGCATCTTCCACGGCTTGGGGAGCTTGGGCGAATTCGGATTCTTTCCCTACTAGACTCTGCTCCAAGCCCTCGCTTTTCTTCACAACCTCCTGGAGCTCACGCTCAGCTGCGATGACCCTGGCCTCGTGTTTCTCATGAAGCGCCTGTTCGGCGGCAGCCTTCTTGTTGGCAGCCACAGCCTTCTTCAGTGTCTCATATTCGGCACTCGCTCCTAGAGCATACAATACAAATACTTTTCACTAGGCACAATTTCTCATTCGTGCCAAATTCAAGACAATGTTTCAACATACCTTGCTTGTCCTCCAATTGCTTCTTCACACGGCCAAGTTACTCTTCGGCCCGTTCCAGGCTCTGCTTCAGTCCGGACACTTCCGCATTATGAGCGACCGTCTTCTCTGCAGACGCCTGTTTTCACACAAAGGGGTATACATCATTAACAAAGGCTCCTACAAAAGTAGAGGATTTGATCTGCTGCCCGACTCTCTCTCTCTCTCTCTTTCGCCGGACAGTGTATCATGGGCTACTACTCATATTATGACGATTCCTCAAAGGTTTCTTAGAAAACATACCTCAAAGGCCTTTATAAGGCTAAGGCAGGACTCATTCAGCCCGCTCTCGGCGGACTGAATCTTTTCAACCACCGCACCCATAGGGTCTGATGTTCATTGATGATAGACGCGCTCTTTTAACGCTATCGATAGACCGCCAGGCAGCTCTACTTGGACAGAGGTTGCCGGCGGATTAGGCAAGCCTCCCACCGTCGAAGGTGGCTACTTGCCCTATCCTGGAGCCTTAGAGGTCTCCAGGACCTTGTCCGGCTGTGGTCCGGACCCGAGATCGCCCCCATCATCGACACGCCGGGGGGCCGCCGCCCCCGTGTGTCCGGCCCCAGAGACATGCCTCCCCTGGTCCGGGTCTCTTTGATACGACACCTCAGTGTCGCGCCTGGACTTCGGGGAAGGGGCCTCCAGAGGCGTCTCGCTTGCCAAAGCGTCTGAGCTCAGCGAATCCTCCGATGAGGACTGTCCGGCGTGAGACCTCGCCGGGCTGTACGAAACATGGCGACAGTTAAAACTACTGTACCCAAACAACTCTGGATGCATATGCGTGTTCGGATTTTGGATACTTACGACTTTTCCAGGGGCTGGGCCCTGGGATCCCACTCCGGGCTGTTATCGGTAGGCGTGGTGGATGCCTCTGGGAGAGAACCTCTCCCCCTCTTGGGCGATTCGGCCTCCAGGGACGAGGAAGCCATCCTGTTCTTCCCACCTCCAGAGTGAGGCTCGTCCTCCTCTGCTTCCTCCTCTTCGTCTTCGGAAGACGGAGCATCGCTGGAGTCTTCGGATTTTGCGTCCGAAGCCTCGCGGCGACGGAGGCCACTCCGGGTCTTTTTGACCTTCTTGGAGGCCTCTTTCTTTGGCGCCTCGTAAGGCGCGAGGACCAGCATCTTCGTTAGAAGAGGTCCGGCCGGTTCCTCTGGCAGCGGGGTCGGGCAATGTATCCGCTCCACCTTTTTATCCATCCCTGGGGTCACGATAAAGCATGATAAAAATATCTCCCTCAGGACATGCCAGCTGAAGCATGGATGGACAGAGCGTGGCTATAACTTATCGAGCTTGCAGAACGGGATAATTGATACCCACGGTCCTCGGCGGAGCCCGGCAATGATTTGCCAGGCTTAAAGAGCACCTTCCAGATATCCTTGTGGGAGGAATCATAGAGCTCCCAAAGGGTTTGGTGCTCGGTTGGGTCGTACTCCCACAAATTGCAGGCTCGGCGCTGGCAAGGGAGAACCAGGCGAACTAACATCACCTGGACTATGTCGACAAGCTTGATGTCCTTGTCGACCACACTCTGAACGCGCGTCTGGAGCAGTGACAGCTCATCGGAGGAGGACCAGTTCGGGCCCTTCTTGGTCCAGGACGTGAGCCGCAGTGGGGCTCCGGCTCTGAACTCGGGAGCTGCAGCCCAGTTTTTGCCGCGTGGTTCGGTGATATAGAACCACTGCTGCTGCCACTCCTTGACGGAGTCGTTGAAGGCACCCGTCGGCCAAACGAACATGGGCATCTTGCTCACCATGGCGCCGCCGCACTCGGCGTGCTCGCCACTCACCACCTTGGGCTTCACATTGAAATCTTCAGCCACAGGCCGAAGTGAGGCGAAATCCGGAGAAAAGCCTCGCACACGACGATGAACGTCGAGATATTGAGGAAAGAATTGGTGGAAAGATCATGAAAATCAATCCCATAGTAATACATGACTCCACGAACAAATGGGTGAAGGGGAAACTCGAGCCCACGGACAAAATGGGGAAGGAACACGACTCTCTCGTGAGGCTCTGGAGTAGGGACGACCTGTCCCGCCGGTGGGAGACGGTGGCCGATCTTCTTGGCCAGATACCCGGCCTCCCGGAGCCTCTTGATATCCTTCTCCTGGATGGTAGAAACCATCCATTTGCCTCCTGCTCTGGATCCGGACATCTTTGGAAAACCTCTCTTCGATGGAAAAGAAGAATGCTTGGGCGTTAGGGCTCGAACAGAGGGGAATGGGCTAGCGGAATGAGAAGGCGTGGGTAAAGAGGAAGAGACCTTATCTCTTTATAGAGACGGTAAAAGCTTTTTGCGCCTCCCCACTTGCCTGGTGGAACCCGCTCGCTCCCCACTCGTCGTGATTAGCGGTGCGGTTGGATTACCCATACCCGTATTGATGAGAATCCCACAATAAGGGGACACGATCTCTTCTATGGCAAAACATGCAGAAGAAACCGCCTCGCGATATGCGCTATGGCTGGTCGGGGGAAAATGGTTCGAATAATGACCCGACCGTAATGACATGTCATGTGGTCAGTAGATTACATTTGTGAAATAACATTTTCTCTACGGTAGTATGTGAAGATCATTTTGCAGATCTGGACACGGTCTACGTGTTTGATAATTACTTTGGAGTATTCGGAGATGGAACCCGCCTTGCAATGCCGAAGACAAGACCGCGCGTCGGACTCATCATCATTGAAGCCTGGTTCAGGGGCTACTGAGGGAGTCCTGGATTAGGGGGTATCCGGACAGCCGGACTATATACTTTGTCCGGACTATTGGAGCGTGAAGATACAAGACTCAAGACTCCGTCCCGTGTCCGGTTGGGACTCTCCTTTGCGTGGAAGACAAGCTTGGCGATCTGGATATTGTATTTCCTTCCTTGTAACCGTCTCCGTGTAAACCCTAGCCCTCTCCGATTTCTATATAAACCGGAGAGGTCGGTCCTTAGAAGGCCGATCACAACTACAATCATAATCATCATAGGCTAGCTTCTAGGGTTTAGCCTCTACGATCTCGTGGTAGATCTACTCTTGTACTACTCATATCATCAATATTAATCAAGCAGGAAGTAGGGTTTTACCTCCATCGAGAGGGCAAGAACCTGGGTAAACATTGTGTCCCTTGCTTCCTGTTACCATCAGCCTAAGACGCACAGATCGGGACCCCCTACCCGAGATCCGCCGGTTTTGACACCGACAACCCTTCTCTCCACGATAATGGTCATGTCCATTTCCCTGTCATTGATTCGGAGTCTGATAGTGTAGCTAGCCACCTTTCTCGCTACATCACAGCTAGCTATCTTCTGATCTACGAGCTGGCTCGTGAGCTGAGTCGTGCCCGTACTGCTTTAGCCTCTACTTTAGTCTCTGCTTGCTCAGCCACTACTTCTCCATCTGTGGGATTTATTCCCTACGTTCCTTCCAGTTCTAGATCCTCAGTTTCTCCGGTTACTCCCCCGAGTAGCTCAGGCACCGCGACTACGAGTCCACTTAGTGCTCCTGCCGAGTGGGTTTCACTTCTCGCCACTCCTGCAGCCCCGATGATCCACCCTCCACCTGCCCCAGAGGGAGAGCCCTCGAGGCAGCATCGTCATGTCACCTTTAACCCGGAGGTCTCCACTAACCCCGTCAGTTCTGGATCCGAGTCTGCATCAGGAGAGGACCCCGCAGCGCCAGCCGAGCAGTAGAGCTTCCGAGTATTCTTAGTTGTCGGGATGGAGTATGGATGTAGTCGTATGAGTCATGATGTTTCGTTTCATGTTTGAGGGTAGTTGGACCTGGCATGTTGTTATCTTTCATGTATGAGTCTATGTATAATTATGTTGGACCTTATTTTATTTGCCGTATTTTCTTCGTCTTTTGGGTTTCGCTTGGTTTTTGTTGCTGGCTTCTCCCCAGTTTTTGTTGAATGCTTCTCATCTTAGTTGCGTTGACTTGGGAAAATCATATTAGGATGACATGGGGAGGCTGCAGTAGCAACGTTCGCGAGGGTTCTCCTGTTCGGCGTTCCACACGACAGGCAGGACAATCACCCGAGCCGTACGTTCCACCATCGCCTCCACCGCCAAATCCGCCCTCCACCGAGAAAATTGTGCGTATGTTCGAGGAATGATGAAACAATGATCTAATGGAAATATTTCAAAGTATTCAAGCAATGGTTGGACAGAATGGAAATCAGCCTGCCTCTCACTCCAAGCTATCTGATTTTCAAAGGACTAAGCCTCCTAGTTTTAGTCAGGCCATTGATCCCTTGGATGCAGATGATTGGTTAAGACCTATGGAAAAGAAACTTGAGGTTGCTCGAACTGATGAAGAGGATAAAGTTCCATTTGCAACACATTATCTAGAAGGCGCTGCTGCCATATGGTGGGAAAGTGAGAAAGCCATAGGGACTGAGAATGAAGCAATTACCTGGTCATGATTCAAGGAGCAATTCCTGAAATATCACATCCCTGCGGGAATTATGAAGACTAAGTAGCGTGAATTTCTCGCGCTCCTCCAAGGAAGTCAGTCAGGAGAATATTTGCAAAAATTCAATCACCTTTCACGTTACTCTCAATATGACGTGGCCACTGAAGAAAGGAAGATGGACTGTTTTCTCGGGGGATTAAACCCGCAACTTCTCTATGCTCTTAGTGTGTTCGATTTTCCAGATTTTCAAACCCTGGTGAACAAGGCTTTCATTGCTGAAAGGGAACACAAGCTCGTGTCAGATAATAAGTCTGCCCATAATGATCACAAATGCAAGTTTGAGCCCAAGAAGGAAATGCAACCAGTGCAGAAGGTTCATACCTGGCAGCCAACTCTGATGGCATACCAGCCTAGTTGGCAAAAAAATGTTAACAAGACCACCACCCAAGTGAAGAATGATGTGCTCAACCCAGTTATGGAGAATCGCCTGCGCAACAATTCCTATTATAGTTGCGGACAAACCGGACATTATGCCAAACAGTGTCCCAAAAATAACTGGACCAATGCTACGTTCAAGCCTCAAATCCATTATTTGGAAGCTGGTCCAAGTCAGCACGACATCACGGGATACGTTCATCATATTTCAGCCGACGAAGCCCCAGAAAATCCCGAAGTCGTCTTTGGTATGTTCCCTGTTAATAACATACCTGCCGTAATTTTATTTGACTCTGGGGCTTCCCACTCTTTTATTTCTTGGAGTTTTGTTGCCCAAAACAAATTTCCTTGTTCACTTTTGGGCAAGAATATGCTGGTACAAACCCCGGGATCTATTACTCAAAGCAATCTTGTCTGCCGCAATCTGGAAGTCAGTATCAATGAAATCCGTTTCCCGACGTCTTTGATACTGATTGAATCTGATAAATTGGATGTTATCTTGGGTATGAATTGGCTCAAATACATATTTACCGACCACAAATATTTACCGACCACAAAAGTCTCAAATACATATTTACTCAGCCGGATTTAAATCTCCGTCAGCGAAGATGGCTGAAGTTGGTCAAGGATTATGATCTTGGAATAAATTACTATTCGGGTAAGGCCAACATGGTTGCCGATGCACTCAGTCGAAAGTCCGTCAGTTTAAACGTCATGTTGGAATCTCTGCCTTCCGAACTTAAAGAAGAAATTGCTCAACCCAACCTGGTCATAGTTGAGGCTGGCCTTGCCAATATTCTGACGGTTACCCCTACTCTTGAGGAAGAAATCCGTAAGGCCCAGTCAGGCGATGCCGATCTGCAGAAACGCATCAAGTCATCCAATTTCTCGAAGGATCAGTGCGGTACCCTCCAATTCAGGGGAAGGATTTGTGTGCCTAATCAAGCTGATCTAAAGCAGAAAATTTTGTCAGAAGCCCACGAATCTTCGTACTCAATCCACCCTGAAGGCACAAAAATGTATGAAGACTTTCGACAAATATTTTGGTGGGATGGAATGAAGAAAGACATTGCTTATTTCGTGGCCTGTTGCGACATATGCAACAAAGTTAAGGCGGAATATCAGAAACCAGCCGGACTTCTCCAACCACTGCCCGTGTCACAATGGAAATGGGATGATGTTTGTATGGATTTCATCATAGGATTACCTAGGACCCGATGAGGCAATAATGCGATCTGGGTAATAGTGGACACATTAACCAAGGTGGCCCACTTCCTCCCAGTCAAAACCTCATACCGAGCAGATGAGCTTGCCCGACTGTATGTATCCAGGATTGTCAGTTTACATGGAGTTCCCCAAACCATCACTACTGACCGAGGTTCACTTTTCACCTCTGTGTTCTGGACCTGTCTCCATCAAGCCCTTGGAACGGAATTAAAATACAGCACCGCTTATCATCCTCATACGGATGGGCAAATGGAAAAAGTAAATCAGATACTTGAAGATATGCTCCGAGCCTGTGTTTTAGCCCAAGGACCACAATGGGAGGATTGCTTGCCGTACGCCGAGTTCTCGTATAACAATGGGTTCCAGACCAGTTTAAAGATGTCACCTTATGAAGCTTTGTATGGCCGTAAGTGCCGCACCCCATTAAATTGGTCTCAAACCAGAGATAGCCGTATTTTCGGAATAGATCTCATGCTGGAAGCCGAAAAGCAAGTCAAGGAGATCCGCGACAGATTACAACTGGCCAAATCGCGACAGAAAAGTTATTACGATGCAAAGCACCGGCAGATTAGTTTTGAACCCGGAGAACATGTCTACCTTCGAGTCACACCCATGAAGGGAATAAAAAGGTTCCAAACCCATGGAAAATTGGCACCCAGGTTTATTGGTCCATTTCCTGTCATGACACGAGTAGATGTTGTGGCATATCAGTTGGAGCTGTCTCCGGAACTGTCAGACGTGCACAACATGTTCCACGTTTCACAACTGCGACGGTGCATCTCACCGCCCGAGAAAAAGACTGATTTGGCAGAGATAGAGCTGGCAAAGGACTTGACCTACGAAGAGAGGCCAGTGAAAATTTTGGATCAGATGGAAAGGGTCACTCGCAGTAAGTCACGAAAGTTTTACAAGGTTCAATGGATGCATCATACCGAGTCAGAATCAACCTGGGAATCAGAAGAATTTCTAAGGGCATGTTATCCAGAATGGTTTTCCCAAGCAACCGAATCTTGAGGACGAGATTCATTCTAAGTGGGGGAGGTTTGTCACAGCCTGGTTTTTGCCCTCTTTTCTTTGCTTGATTTTCAGCTGAGTTGATTTTGGATTTGGAGTTCTGAATCATTCCATTTGGACTTGACCACTTGGGTATTCCTTGATTTTCACCCAAGTGTTCCCTCTCCTCCTCAAATCCATCATTTCACCCCTGGCCAACCCAACAATATTGCTTGGAATATTTTTTGTTTATTTTTCTTAAATGAAAAATATTCATTTTGCCTCCAAAACCCAAGCTAAACTCCTTGACCTCCAAAGCAACCCTCATTTCTGTTGCCCCAAAAATCCTGAGAAAAATCCCAAATATTCTTTGGACCCTAGGGCACATTTCTGAGCAAAAATATTTCACCACTCTTTGGAGTATTTTGGCTACAGAAAATAAAATCACTTATGGGCTGAAATGGTCGTTTCTACGGCAACTACCTTTTTACTAGCTCCAATGTAGCTGGTTTTCCTTGAGCTTATTTACCTTAGTAAGAGTCAGTAAAACCCCAAAGCTCAGCCCTTGAATCCCTGTGGTTTGACCACAGTAACTCCCCAAAGTTTTTGTCCAGTAACTTAACCTCATCACCATTTTACTTCTACTGCACCTGGAACCAAACCGAGCCATGGTAACACCTCAGTTTACTAAGGACTACACGCCAAACATCATGGTTAGTGCATAGGTGGCCTGATGTCATGGTCCACGCGGTGACCGCGTTCGTCCGGCGTCTTTGGCATGCCAAGCAGCGCTCTGCGGCGCTGGCCGCCTCTGTGGAGCACGTGCTCGCTGCTCGGCCGGCCAGAGCGTCTCCCCCCTCGCCACCATCCTCGTCTCCACCCCCATAACTCCACCCTGCCGCTCGCTGACGCTAGAGCTCACCGCAGCGAGCACGGGCACGGTCCGGCCAACGGCACAGTGCGCGTGCACTGTGTTCGTCTCTTTCCACCTCGTTCCTGTGCTCGTCCGTGCCCGCGTATAGTTGTTGCGTGTCCTCCGTCGCCTTCTCCATCGCCCTCTGGCACCATTCGTCGCCGGGCGCCGGGGACAGGTGTCCTCCGGCGGAGCCCGAGCCCTCCTCGCCGCCCCGCCTATAAAAAACCCCCTCCGCATCCTCCTGGAGCATCGCAACTCACGCCCACTCCCTCCTAGAGCCACTAGAAGTCGCAGCCCGACCGGGCAGGCCGCGGGCTGCCGTCCCCGAGCCGAGCTCACCGACGATCCCCTCTGGATTGTTCCCGCAGCTCCGGCCTCTCCCAAGCCAAGGAGACCCCGCTAGGGCCTCCGCCTCTCCTCCGTGAAGCCAACCCGCCTAGCTAGAGCCCCTGGAGCCGCCCCAAGCCGCCGTCTTCTTCAACTCCGGCTACCTCCGCCCTCTATCGCCGCTGGAGAGGACAAATCTGATGTTGTCCGGCCACCGTTAGCCCTGCTACGGGTACGGGCAGGTGCGCAATAGCCTTCTCCGTCGATCCCTCCCTCTCGTTTGCCTCCAAGAAGTCTCATTGTCGGCGTGAGCTCCGCCGAATCGCCGTTCCCCTCTGTTTCCCTCTCCCCTCCCTCCGGCCTGACTAGCGGGGCCCGCTAGTCAGCCACTCACTACGCGCGCGAAGCGGTATGAGTGGTGGCGCCCCGGGAGAGTACGCCTTCGACGTCACCCCCCTCTGTTTTTCTTTTCCAAATTCATTTAAATTCCAGGAGACTTCAAATGGCCAAAACTTTTATTCTACAAGTCCAAATGCAGCGATTCTTTTTGCATCGTGTTCTGTGTCCAAAAATCTAACAGCACCCAAAAGATGGGATTTTTCCTTGCTGTCTAGATTTTTTGGAAATTTTCAGAAGGTTTCTTGATATTTTCTTTTGTGGTTTTTAAATATTTTCAGAAGAACCAGCTTGTCTTGAGGATCACCAGGAGCTTTGTGAACCTCATCAGTGCTAAGGCAAGCCACAGTAACATTTTCATGGTGCCACTTCAATATTTATGATTTTCATACTTGAACATATGATTATTGATGCATTTAAATTAGTTATATAATAAATATATTCTGTTATATTCTTGTTATGTTAAAATACTTGAACTTCGAAATGTTTGAAGTAAATATTGTTGGCAAGATAAGCAGAACTTAGTTGCAAGTAATAAATAAATAATATGGTCATAGAGTTTGATGAGTAGTTTAAATATTATTTTTGCATGAGGTGTAATGATGATATTGCTAGAAATGGTTCTGGTATAAGTAAAGTGAGATTTTAACCAGAATAGTAGCATGAGTTTATGATGGCTCCGTGAGAGCGTGGTTGGTGTAGTCTTTGCATAGTTATGTGATGCATATGTTAAGTGATGCATGGTATGGCAGTATGACACTAGTTATTTTCTTTTCACATTAAGTTGAACCTGAATAATAATTCAACTTCAACATGTTGTTGACTGGGTCATGGTGCCGCTGAAACGAGTCTTTCCCAGTGCAACCACATTTGCCAGTATGGGACGGCCTTAATCCGTTTCATTGTCGTGCCTCTGGTCGGTACCTCAATTTAGGGAAGGTTATGGGTTTGCTGTACCCTGGCCCGGTAGTCAAGCATAACCTTGTGAGCCCGTTGTTAAGTTAATTTTGGTACCGGATCCCAGAGTGGATCGTGGCCACGACGGTGGTCGAGGTGTCTGGAGGTAGACAGGGGGCCACCCAGGAGTAGCCCAGTGGGGTCTGAGTTGGAAGGGCCGGGAGAGTGTCATGACAGTGGAATGGTTTCGTAGGAACGCTATTGGTCCACCCGAATGGGAGTGCGAGGCCATGGGTTCCGTTGTGTGGGTCCAGTGTACTAACCTCTGCAGAGTGTTTTTAATCTATCTATAGCCGAGTCCACGGTTACGAACACGCTTGAAAGTAAGGTACACCATGGGTCAACACTAAATAAATATGCACACTAAATTGCACTAAGGATGGCAGTGAGGTCATCGTGTTGAGTTGGACATGAGTTGTCGGGTTGTGATCGCTGTAAGGATCACGGGCCACGAGTTGGTCGGTTTGTGATTGCCATAAGGATCACGGGCCATGAGATGGTCGGGTTGTGATCGTCGTAAGGATCACGAGTATGTTTTGGTAATATTATGTTTATTGGTCACATCTGGTAAGCAAGTCGGGAGAATGAGTACCCGTTGAGCATGGTCACAACATGTTGGATATATAGTTGCATTGTTGATTAATTGGATAAATATCATAATATTGTCTGTCATCATGTTTATGTTTATTGTGAGCTTGCAAGTACATTCAATGTACTGACCTGGCGTGTCATGCCAGATTTCAGGAAAGTCCCATGGGAAAGGAGTGCTGTCCGAGTCTAGACCGTGTCCACGTTGGTGTCCTTGTGCTATGGAGTCCCGCTACATCGTTGTTCCGCTGCCGAGTAGTTGTCATGATCCAGGCCCCTTTATGTTCACTAAATAATGTACATATTGTTCAGTCGCACCGTGTGTGCCGCTTGGCCTCGCTAACTGTTGTAATATGAACTATGTTCCACTAGCATGAATAAAGCGGTTGTTTTATGTACCATGTTGTTGTGTGTTGCCAGAAGACAAGGTCTCTGGGCTGGCATTGCAAGGTAAACCGGTCGCTCTGAGCCGGGGTGCCACAACACCCAACGTTATAAAGGGCTTGTCAATCCCTTCACGATCAATTGCAATGGACAGATCTGATAGAGATAGGTATAAATTATAAAACGTAATTTAAAGAAAAAACAAATAAATTGCAGCAAGGTATTTTAAGGTTTTTTGGTTTATAGGTCTGAAAATATATGATGAAAAATAGACCCAGGGGTCATAGGTTTCACTAGAGGGTTCTCTCTTGAAGATGAACATACGGTGGGTGAACAAATTACTGTCGAGCATTTTATAGAAAAGTGCAAAGTTATGACGATATCCAAGGCAATGATCATGAATATAGGCATCACGTCCGTGTCAAGTAGACCGAAACGATTTTGCATCTACTACTATTACCCCACACATCGACAGACTCCTGCCTGCATTTAGAGTATTAAGTTCAAGAGAACAGGGTAACGCTTTAAGTAAGATGACATGATGTAGAGGGATAAACTCAAGCAATATGATGAAAACCCCATCTTTTTAACCTTGGTGGCAACAATACAATGCGTGCCTCGCTACCCCTACTATGTCACTGGGTGAGGACACCGCAAGATTGAACCCGAAACTAAGCACATCTCCCGTTGCAAGAAAAACAAATCTAGTTGGCCAAACCAAACCAATAATTCAAAGAGAAATACAAAGATATCAAATCATGCATATAAGAATTCAGGGAAGATACAAATAATATTCATAGATAATCTGATCATAAATCCACAATTCATCGGATCTCAACAAACACACCGGAAAAGAATATTACATTGGATAGATTTCCAAGAACATCGAGGAGAACTTTGTATTGAAGATCAAAGAGAGAGAACAAGCCATCTAGCTACTAGCTATGGACCTGTAGGTCTGAGGTAAACTACCACGCTTCATCGGAAGGGCAATAGAGTTGATGTAGAAGCCCTCTATGTTCAAATCCCCCTCCGTCAGGATGCTGCAAAGGCCCCAAGATGGGATCTCACGGGTACAGAAGGTTACGGCAGCGAAAAGGTATTTTGGTGGACGCTTCTGGCCGTTTGGGAATATTTGGGAATTTATAGAGCTGAGAAGGAGGTCGATGGACTCCTGAGGGGCCCACAAGCCAGGGGGCGCACCCTGAGGACTTGTCGAGCCCTCGGGACTCTTTGGACATCACCCCCAAGTTTCGTGGATGTCTTCCGGTCCAAGAAAAGTCATCACGAAAGTTTTATTCCATTTGATATTCCTTTTTTGTAAAACACAAAAACAAGGGAAAAAACAGAAACTGGCACTAGGCTCTAGGTTAATAAGTTAGTCCCCAAAATAATATATTATAGCATATTAGTGCATATAAAACATCCAAAACAGGTAATATAATAGCATGGAACAATCAAAAATTATAGATACGTTGGAGACGTATCAAGCATCCCCAAGGTTAATTCCTACTCGTCCTTGAGTAGGTAAATGATAAAAATAGAATTTTTGATGTGGAATGCTACCTAACATATTTATCCATGTGATTTCCTTTATTGTAGCATGAATATTCAGATCCATAAGATTCAAAACAAAAGTTTAATATTGACAGAAAAACAATAATACTTCAAGCCTACTAATAAAACAATCGTGTCTTCTCAAAATAACATGGCCAAAGAAAGTTATCCCTACAAAAGCATATAGTCTGGCTATGCTCAATCTTCATCACACAAAGTATTAAATCATGCACACCCCCGAGGACAAGCCAAGCAATTGTTTCATACTTTTGATGTTCACAAACTTTTTCAACTTTCATGCAATACATGAGCATGAGCCATGGATATAGCACTATAGGTGGAATAGAATATGGTGGTTGTGGAGAAGAGAAAAGCAAGGAGATAGTCTCACATCAACTAGGCTTATGAACGGGCTATGGAGATGCCCATCAATAGATATCAATGTGAGTGAGTAGGGAATGCCATGCAATGGATGCACTAGAGCTATAAGTTTATGAAATCTCAAAAAGAAACTAAGTGGGTGTGCATCCAACCAGCTTGCTCACGAAGACCTAGGGCAATTGAGGAAGCCCATTATTTGAATATACAAGCCAAGTCCAATAATGAAAATTTTGCACTAGTATATGAAAGTGATAACATAGGAGACTCTCTATCATGAAGATCATGGTGCTACTTTGAAGCACAAGTGTGGAAAAAGGATAGTAACATAGTCCCTTCTCTCTTTTCTCTCATTTTTTTATTTTTGGGTTCTTCGGCCTCTTTTTTCTTATTTTCTTATTTGGGATTTTTGGCCTCTTTTATTTTGTAAAGTTCGGAGACTCATCCCAACTTGTGAGGTAATCATAGCTTCCATCTTCCTTTCGTCACATGGGACAATGCTCTAATAATGATGATCATCACAATTTTATTTACTTACAACTCAAGAATTATAACTCGAAACTTAGAACAAAATGGAACGGTGGAAGTTGCATGGAAATATATCTCAGAATGGCTATGGAAATGCCATAATAGGTAGGTATGGTGGCTGTTTGAGGAAGGGCATATGGTGGGTGTAATGCACCAGCCAAAGTTGCGCGGTACTAGAGAGGCTAGCAATGGTGGAAGGGTGAGAGTGTGTATAATCCATGGACTCAACATTAGCCATAAAGAACTCACGTACTTATTGCAAAAGTCTATTAGCTATCAAAACAAAATACTACACGCATGCTCCTAGGGGGATAGATTTGTAGGAAAGGACCATCGCTCGTCCCCGACCGCCACACATAAAGAAGACAATCAATAAATAAATCATGCTCCGACTTCATCACATAACGGTTCACCATACGTGCATGCTACGGGAATCACAAACTTTAACACAAGTATTTCTAACAATCCACAATTTCTCACTAGCATGACTATAATATAACCATCTTTATATCTCAAAACAATCATAAGGAATCAAACTTCTCATAGTTGTTTAGAGACTCTCAAAATAATATAAGTGAAGCAAGAGAGTTCAACAATTTCTATAAAATAAAGCCACCTCCACGCACTAAAAAGATACAAGTGAAGCACTAGAGCAAATTGCCTAGCTCCAAATATATAAGTGAAGCACATGGAGTATTCTAATAAATTCATAATTCATGTGTGTCCCTATCAAAAGGTGTGTATGGCAAGGATGATTGTGTCAAACTAAAAGCAAAGACTCAAATCATACAAGACGCTCCAAGCAAAACACATATCATGTGGTGAATAAAAATATAGCCTCAAGAAAATATACCGATGGAAAGAAGACGAAAGAGGGGATGCCATCCAGGGCATCCCCAAGCTTAGATGCTTGGTTGTCCTTGAATATTACCTTGGGGTGCCTTGGGCATCCCCAAGCTTAGGCTCTTGCCACTCCTTATTCCATAGTCCATCAAATCTTTACCCAAAACTTGAAATTTTCAAAACACAAAAGTCAAGAGAAAACTCATGAGATCTGTTAGTATAAGAAAATAAATAACCACCTTTTGGTACTGTTGTGAACTCATTCTTTATTTGTATTGGTGTAATATCTACTGTATTCCAACTTTTCCATGGTTCATACTACTACTTCTTGAGCTTGTGTTGGTTTTTCCCTTGAAGAGGAAAGGGTGATGCAACAAAGTAGAGATAAGTATTTCCCTCAGTTTGAGAACCAAGGTATCAATCCAGTAGGAGACAACACACAAATCACCGAATACCTACACAAACAATCAAACAACTTGCACCCAACGCGATAAAGGGGTTGTCAATCCCTTCACGGTTGTTTGCAAAAGTGAGATCTAATAAAGATAGATAAATGGTAAAGTAAATATTTTTGGTATTTTTGGTTTATAGATCGGAAAGTAAAAGATTGCAAGAATAGTAGATTGGGAACTTGTATGATGGAAAATAGTCCCGGGGGCCAGAGGTTTCACTAGAGGCTTCTCTCAAGATAGAAAATATTATGGTGGGTGAACAAATTACTACCGAGCAATTGATAGAAAAGTGCAAAGTTATGACGATATCTAAGGAATGATCATTGATATAGGCATCATGTCCGTGTCAAGTAGACTGAAACGATTCTGCATCTACTACTAATACTCCACACATCGACCTCTATCCAGCATGCATCTAGAGTATTAAGTTCATAAAGAACAAAGTAATGCATTAAGTAAGATGACATGATGTGGAGGAATTAACTCAAGAAATATCATGAAAACCCCATATTTTTATCCTCGATGGCAACAATACAATACGTGCCTTGCTGCCCCTACTTTCACTGGAAAGGACACTGCAAGATTGAACCCAAAGCTAAGCACTTCTTCCATTGTAAGAAAAACCAATCTAGTTGGCCAAACCAAACCGATAGTTCGAAGATAATTACAAAGATATCAAATCACGCATATAAGAATTCAGAGAAGATTCAAATAATATTCATAGATAAGCTGATCATAAATCCACAATTCATCGGATCTCGGCAAACACACTGCAAAAAAGTATTACACTGAATAGATCCCCAAGAACATCGAGGAGAACATGGTATTGAGAATCAAAGAGAGAGAAGAAGCCATCTAGCTACTAGCTATGGACCCGTAGGTCTATGGTAAACTACTCACGCTTCATCAGAAGGGCAATAGAGTTGATGTAGAAGCCCTCCATGTTCGAATCCCCCTCCGGCAGGACGCCGGAAAAGGTCCCTAGATGGAATCTCACGGGTACAGAAGGTTGCGGCAGCGGAAAAGTGTTTTCGTGGATGCCCCTATTGGTTTGGGGATATATGGGAATATATAGGCAAAATAATTAGGCCAGGAGGGTCACGAGGGGCCCACAAGGGTGGGGGCGTGCCCTCCATCCTTGTGGCCACCTTGTGGCTCCTCCGACTTCATCTCCAAGTCTCCTGGTTGTCTTCTGGTCCAAGAAAAATCATCGGGAATGTTTCATTCCGTTTGGACTCCGTTTGGTATTCCTTTTCTTCGAAACTCAAAAATAGGGAAAAAACAAGAACTTGCACTGGGCTCTAGGTTGATAGGTTAGTCCCAAAAATAATATAAATTAGCATACTAATGCATATAAAACATCAAAAACAGATAATATAATAACATAGAACAATCAAAAATTATAGATACGTTGTAGACATATCAAGCATCCCCAAGCTTAATCCCTGCTCATCCTCGAGTAGTGATAACCCACAAGTATAGCGGATCTATCGTAGTCCTTTCGATAAGTAAGAGTGTCAAACTCAATGAGGAGCGGAAGAAAATGACAAACGGTTTTCAGTAAGGTATTCTCTGCAAGCACTGAAACTATCGGTAACAGATAGTTTTGTGATAAGGTAATTCATAACGGGTAACAAGTAACAAAATAACTAATGTGCAGCAAGGTGGCCCAATCCTTTTTGTAGCAAAGGACAAGCCTGGACGAACTCTAATATGAAGCAAAGCACTCCCGAGGACACATGGGAATTATCGTGAAGCTAGTTTTCATCATGCCCATATGATTCGTGTTCGTTACTTTGATAATTTTCTATGTGGGTGGACCGGTGCTTGGGTACTGCCATTCCTTGGACAAGCCTCCCACTTATGATTAACCCCTCTCGCAAGCATCCGCAACTATGAAAGAATAATTAAGGTAAACCAAACCATAGCATGAAACATATGGATCCAAATCGGCCCCTTACGAAGCAACACATAACTAGGGTTTAAGCTTCTGTCACTCTAGCAACCCATCATCTACTTATTACTTACCAATGCTTTCGCCTAGGCCCAAACAATGGTGAAGTGCCATGTAGTCGACGTTCACATCACACCACTAGAGGAGAGACAACATACATCTCATCAAAATATCGAACGAATACAAAATTCACATGATTACTTATAACAAGACTTCTCACATGTCCTCAGGAACAAAAGTAACTACTCACAAAGCATACTCATTCATAATCAGAGGGGTGTTGAATAGCATTAAGGATCTGAACATATGATCTTCCACAAATAAGACAACTAGCATCAACTACAAGGAATAATCAACACTACTAGCAACCCACAGGTACCAGTCTGAGGTTTTGAGACAAAGATCGGATACAAGAGATGAACTAGGTTTGAGAGGAGATGGTGCTTTGTGAAGATGTTGATGGATATTGACCCACTCTCGATGAGAGGACCGATGTTGATGACGATGGCGATGATTTCCCCCTCCCGGAGGGATGTTTCCCCGGTAGAACAGCTCCGCCGGAGCCCTAGATTGGTCCTTCCCAGGTTCCACCTCGAGACGGCGGCGCTTCATCCCGAAAGCTTCTTATTATTATTTTTCCAGGGCTAAAGACACCATAAA
Organism: Aegilops speltoides; assembly: GCA_021437245.1. Classification (NCBI taxonomy): domain Eukaryota; kingdom Viridiplantae; phylum Streptophyta; class Magnoliopsida; order Poales; family Poaceae; genus Aegilops; species Aegilops speltoides. The sequence goes on from CM038142.1 coordinate 410,497,231, forward strand.
GCAGAAGATGGGCATCAGGGTCCTGCTAGGTGGCCCACGAGGCAGGGGGCGTGCCCAAGGGGGTAGGGCGCGACCTCCACTCTCGTGGCTAGTGGGTGGCCCCCCTCTGGTGCTTTCTTCGCCAGATATTTTTAATATATTCCAAAACTGATTTCCTTGGAGTTTCAGGACTTTTGGAGTTGTGCAGAATAGGTCTCTAATATTTGCTCCTTTTCCAGCCTAGAATTCCACGTGCCAGCATTCTCCCTCTTCATGTAAACCTTATAAAATAAGAGAGAAAAGGCATAAGTATTGTGACATAACGTGTAATAACAGCCCATAATGCAATAAATATTGATATAAAAGCATGATGCAAAATGGACGTATCAACTCCCCCAAGCTTAGACCTCGCTTGTCTTCAAGCGAAAGCCGATATCGAAAAATATGTCCACATTTTAGAGAAAGAGGTGTCGATAAAATAAAATACGGACATGAGGGCATCATGATCATCTTCGGAACAGCAACATATATTGTCATACGATTTCTTATGCTAAAGTAACAATATATTCACAATGTAAAGTATGAATCAGAAACTTCATTGAAAACTAACAAACTATGATCTCAGTCATTGGAGCAATTGCAATTTATCATAACATCGGAAAGAGTCAATGTAAGAGCTTTTCAGCAAGTCCACATACTCAACTATCATTTAGTCTGTCAAAATTGCTAACACTCATGTGATACTTATGGGTACGAAGTTTCAATCGGACACAGAGAAAGATAGGGACTTATAGTTTTTCCTCCCAACCTTTTACCTCAAGCGTAATGTCAACAATAATAATTTATGAAAACCTACATCCAAGTGGATATATATATCAGGATCTTTCCAACACATAATGCTTGCCAAAGGATAAAGTGTAAAAAGGAAAGGTGAAGATCACCATGACTCTTGTATGAGGGTAGAAGGTAAAAATAAAAGATAGGCCCTTCGCAGAGGGAAGCAAAGGTTGCCATGCGCTTTTATGGTTGGATGCACAAAATCTTAATGCAAAAGAATGTTACTTTATATTGCCATTTGTGATAGGGACCTTTATTATGCAGTCCGTCGCTTTTATTTCTTCCATATAACAAGCTCGTATAAAGCTTATTTTCTTCACACTAATTGAACATACATATTTAGAGAGAAATTTTTATTGCTTGCACCGATGACAACTTACTTGAAGGATCTTACTCAATCCATAGGTAGGTATGGTGGACACTCATGGCAAAACTGGGTTTAGGGATGTTTGGAAGCACAAGTAGTATCTCTACTTGGTGCAAAGAATTTGGATAGCATGAGGGGGAAAGGCAAGCTCAGCATGTTGGATGATCCATGACAATATAACTTATTCGGATATAAGAAAACATAACCCATTACGTTGTCTTCCTTGTCCAACATCAACTTTTTAGCATGTCATATTTTAATGAGTGCTCACAATCATAAAAGATGTCCAAGATAGTATATTTATATGTGAAAACCTCTCTTTCTTTATTATTTCCTATTAATTGCAACGATGGCCAAAACTATGTTTGTCAACTCTCAACAACTTTTATTCATCATACTCTTTATATGTGAAGTCATTACTCTCCATAAGATCAATATGATCTTTTTATTTCTTTTTATTCTTTCTTTTATTCCCTCAAGATCATAGCAAGATAGCAAAATTCCTCAACTCAAAACTACTCTTTGTTATATATAGCTCACGGACTCGATTACATAGATAGAGATCAAAACAAAACTCAAAGCTAGATCATACTAAAACTTTATTCTACTAGATCAATATATTACCAGAATGATCAAACTTAGAAAAATGATAAAGATAGAAGTGTGATGGTGATACGATACCGGGGCACCTCCCCCAAGCTTGGCAGTTGCCAGGGGGAGTGCCCATACCCATGTATTTATGTCTCTTTCTTCGGAGTTGTTGATGATGTGGGCTTGTCATCCATCTTCCAAGGCATAGGCTCACCATCATAGAAGGATGAACGAGTCTTCGTGGTCCTCAAATCTGCAGCCAAACTCATCCTCTTGAATCTATATTCATACTCACAGTTTTGGTTTTGCAGGTCATAGATCTGGACTTAGAGGTGTTCGATTTTCTCGTGAAGCTTCAAGATGGCCTCGCCGATGTTCTTGGCATCCAGCTTATGGTTGTTGGTGAACTCCGCGATCATCATGTGATTGGCGTTGAGTCCATGCTCCACCATCCCTTGGCACTTGAAAACTTGTTGCTCCATTGCTTCGAGTCTTGTCTCCACGCTTCCGGTCCTCCTCGGTCCCTCAACGTCGCGGATGTGCAGCACCCCCTCACGCATCTTAATGCTTTGAGGGTGTTGCAGCACCTTCATGAGGTGCGGGTTGATGACCTTCTTGAAAAACTTGTCCTTGGGTGCACTTGGAGATGTCATGGTGATCTAGATCTGTCAGAAAAACAGCTCGAAACAAAAGCAGAGGATTTTGTCATGGTGCGGTGGTCAAAACCTTCAAGAGATTATATAATGAATTTTTACCGACCATAAGAAGTATCATGCAAGAAAACGGAGTCCGGAGGGCACATGAGGTGGCCACGAGGCAGGGGCACATCTAGGGGGTAGGGCACGCCCTCCACCATCGTGGATTCCTCATGTCTCTTTCGGACTACTTTTAATTATCCAAAAAATTTCAATATCCCAAAACGGAGAGAAATTGCTATTTGAATAGTTTTGGAGTCGGTTTACTTACCGTACCACATACCTATTCCTTTTTGGAGTCTGAAATGTTCTGGCAAGTGTCCCTTATGTACTCCTCCGGGGTTGCGGTGTCAATAACATTGGTTTCAACATTTATGGGATTACTTGAGATATAATGTTTGATTCTTTGACCGTTTACCACCTTCGGATTTGTGCCTTTGGCGTTGTTGATTTTTATGGCACCGGAACGGTAGACCTCCTCAATAACGTAAGGACCTTCCCATTTAGAGAGAAGTTTTCTTGCAAAAAATCTTAAACGAGAGTTGTATAGCAAAACATAATCACCTACATTAAACTCATGCTTTTGTATCCTTTTGTCAGGCCATCCTTTAACATTTTCTTTAAACAACTGGGCATTCTCATAGGCTTGGGTTCTCCATTCATCAAGTGATCTAATGTCAAATAACCTCTTCTCACCAGCAAGTTTGAAATCATAATTGAGCTCTTTAATAGCCCAATATGCCTTATGTTCTAGTTTGAGAGGTAAGTGACATGATTTTCCATAAACCATTTTATATGGAGACATACCCATAGGATTTTTATAAGCAGTTCTATAAGCCCATAATGCATCATCAAGTTTCTTGGACCAATTCTTTCTAATCTATTAATAGTCTTTTGCAAGATCGATTTAATCTCTCTATTACTCAATTCTACTTGACCACTAGACTGAGGATGATATGGAGATGCAATTCTATGATTAACATCATACTTAGCAAGCATTTTACGAAAAGCACCATGAATAAAATGTGAACCACCATCAGTCATTAAATATCTAGGGACTCCAAACCTCGGGAAAATAACTTCTTTAAGCATCTTAATTGATGTATTGTGATCAGCACTACTAGTTGGAATAGCTTCTACCTACTTATTAGTAACGTAATCAACAGCAACTAAAATATGTGTATACCCATTAGAGGAAGGAAAAAGGTCTCATATAATCAAAGCCCCAAACATCAAATGGTTCAATAACAAGTGAATAGTTCATATGTATTTTCATGTCGTCTACTAATATTACAAATTCTTTGGCATTCATCGCAAGAAAAGACAAACTTACGGGAATCTTTGAAAAGAGTAGGCCAGTAAAAACCAGATTGTAATACCTTATGTGCAGTTCTATCTCCAGCATGGTGTCCTCCGTAAGCCTCGTAGTGACACTTGCGTAGGATCTGTTCATGTTCATGCTCGGGTACACAACGTCTAATAACACCATCTACTTCTTCTTTATAAAGGTGTGGGTCATCTCAAAAGTAATGTCTTAAATCATAGAAAAACTTTTTCTTTTGCTGGTATGTGAAACTAGGTGGTATAAATTTAGCAACAATGTAATTAGCATAATCAGCATACCATGGAGTAGTATGAGAAGCATTATGACAGCTAATTGTTCATCAGGAAAGCTATCATCAGTAGGTAGTGGGTCATCAAGAACATTTTCTAACCTAGACAAGTTGTCTGCAACGGGGTTCTCAGATCCCTTTCTATCAATAATATGCAAATCAAATTCTTGTAGCAAGAGAACCCATCTAATAAGTCTAGGTTTAGCATCTTTCTTTTCCATAAGATACTTAATAGCAGCATGATCGGTGTGAACAATCACTTTGGAATCAACAATATAAGGTCTAAACTTATCACAAGCAAATACAACTGCTAAAAAATTCTTTTTCAGTAGTAGCATAATTTCTCTGAGCACTGTCTAGATTTTTACTAGCATATTGGATAACATTTAATTTCTTATCAACTTTTTGTCCTAGAACAGCACCCAACAACATAATCACTAGCATCACACATAATTTCAAAGGGTAAATTCCAATCAGGTGGCTGAACAATAGGTCCAGAAATCAAGGCTTTCGTAAGTATTTCAAATGCTTACACACAATCATCATCAAAAACAAAAGGAGCATCTTTTTGCAAGAGATTAGTCAGAGGCCTAAATTTTTTAGAGAAGTCTTTAATAAACCTCCTATAGAAACCAGCATGACCAAGGAAACTTCTTATACCATTGATATCTTTAGGACACATCATCTTTTCAATAGCATCTACTTTAGCTTTATCAACTACAATACCTCTTTCAGAAATTTTATGCCCCAAGAAAATACCTTCATTAACCATAAAGTGGCACTTCTCTCAATTCAAGATAAGATTAGTTTCTTCGCATCTCTGCAAAACTCGAACAAGGTTTCTTAAGCAATAATCAAAAGAAGTTCCATAAACGGAGAAATCATCCATGAAAACCTCAACAAAGTCAGAGAATATAGCAGTCATACATCTTTGAAAGGTAGCAGGTGCATTGCATAAAGCAAAAGGCATACGTCTATAAGCAAAAGTACCGAAAGGGCAAGTAAAAGTGGTCTTTTCCTAATCCTCTTGTGACACAGGTATTTGAGAGAAGCCAGAATAACCATCTAGAAAGCAAAAATGTGTATGTTTGGATAATCTTTCTAGCATTTGGTCAATAAAAGGTGGAGGGTAATGATCTTTTCTAGTAGATTTATTTAATTTGTGGAAATCAATTACCATTCTATAACCTGTAACATTTCTTTTGGATCAATTCATCATTATCATTGGGAACAACTGTAATACCTCCCTTCTTAGGGACACAATGGGCATGACTTACCCACTGACTATCAGCAATAGGATAAATTATACCTGCCTCTAGAAGTTTTAGTATTTCATTTCATACCACTTCTTTCATCTTAGGATTTAACCGTCGTTGATGATCAACACATGGTTTAGCATCTTTCTCCAATTTTATTTTCTGATGGCATAGAGTGGGACTAATGCCCTTAAGATCATCAAGAGTATATCCAATAGCAGCATGGTGCTTAATCAGAGTTTTTAACAATTTATCTTCTTCATGCTCTGAAATGTTAGCACTAATAATAACAGGATATATCTTCTTTTCATCAAGATAAGCATATTTAAGAGTATCAAGTAATTGTTTAAGCTCAAACACGGGATCACCCTTGGGTAGAGGAGGATCCCCAAGGATTTCAACAGGCAAGTTGTGTTTCAAAATAGTTCCTTGCATTAAGAATACTTCATCTATTTCCCTTCTTTCATTCATAAACATATCATTTTCATGGTCGAGCAAATATTGTTCTAAAGGATCATTAGGAGGCACGGCAATAGAAGCAAGACCAATAATTTCATATTTACTAGGCAATTCTTTATCATGGGGTTGTCTATGAAATTTAGCAAAATTAAAATTATGAGACATATGCCCTAAACCAACAGTAACAATATCCTTTTCACAGTCTATCTTAGCATTAACAGTATTCAAGAAGGGTCTACCAAATATAATGGGACAAAAGTCATCTTGTGGGGAACCAAGAACAAGAAAATCGGTAGGGTATTGAATTTTCCCACACAAGACTTCAACATCTCTAACAATCCCAATTAGTGAAATAGTGTCTCTATTGGCAAGCTTAAATAGTAACATCAATACCTTCTACCTTAGCATGTGCAATATCATGCATAATTTCTTTGTATAAGGAATGAGGTATTGCACTCACACTAGCACCCATATCACATAAGCCATGATAACAATGATCTCCTATTTTAACAGAAACAACATGCATGTCTACAATGGGTCTATGTTTATTTTTATATCGGGTCTAGCAATTCTAGCAGCTTCATCACAGAAGTTTATAACATGCACATCAATATTATATACCAAGAGATCCTTAACCATTGCAATACAAGGTTCAACTTTAATTTGCTCAGGGGGTGTAGGTGTTCTAGCATTACTCTTACGAACCACAGTTGAAGCTTTAGCATGATCCTTTATTCTAACAGGAAAGGGTGGTTTCTCAATATAAGCGGTAGGAACAATAGGATCAACATTATAAGTAATAGTTTTTTCTTCAACTTTAATAGGTTCGACTACCTTTACTTCAATGGGAGGATAATATTTAAACCACTTCTCCTTAGGGAGATCAACATGAGTAGAAAAATGATTCATAGAAAGAAGCTACTATCTCAGAGTCAAGTCCATACTTAGTGCTAAATTCACGAAAAGCATCGGTATCCATAAAATATTTAACACAATCAAACTTAGGGGTTATACCTGACTCTTTACCTTCGTCGAGTTCCCAACTTCAGAGTTGCATTTAATTCTTTCCAATAAATCCCATTTGAATTCAATAGTCTTCATCATAAAAGAACCAGTACAAGAAGTATCGAGCATGGAGCAATCATTATGAGAAAGCCAAGCATAAAATTTTTGAATAATAATTCTCTTGAGAGATCATGATTGGGGCATGAATATAACATTGACTTAAGCCTCCCCCAATCTTGAGCGATACTTTCTCCTTCACGAGGCCAAAAATTATATATGTAATTACGATCACGATGAACCAGATGCATAGGATAAAACTTCTGATGAAACTCCAATTTCAATTGGTTGTAGTTCCATGATCCAGTATGATCACATAGACTATACCATGTCAATGCCTTTCCCTTCAAAGATAAATGGAAGGCCTTCTTGTTGACAACATCCTTGGGCATACCTGCAAGCTTAAATAATCCACAAATTTCATTCACATAGATTAGGTGCATATCGGGATGTAATGTTCCATCTCTTGTATAGGGATTAGCTAGCAGTTTCTCTATCATACTCGAAGGAATTTCAAAGATATTTTCAGTAGGTTCAGTAGGTTGAGGAGCAACTCTTTGCACTTCTGGTCGGGGTGAAGATACCCCAAACAAGCTCCTCGAAGGATTATTTTCCGTAGTAACAAGAGATAATGAATTTCAGCACACTATATAAATGTTTCCTTACCAAAGGCGCTTCACTCCCTGGCAACGACACCAGAAAAGAGTCTTGATAACCCACAAGTATAAGGGATCTATCATAGTCCTTTTGATAAGTAAGAGTGTCGAACCCAACGAGGAGCAGAAGGAAATGACAAGCGGTTTTCAGTAAGGTATTCTCTGCCAGCACTAAAATTATCGGTAGCAGATAGTTTTGTGATAAGGTAATTCGTAATGGGTAACAAATAAAAAAAGTAACTAAGGTGCAGCAAGGTGGCCCAATCCTTTTTCTAGCAAAGGACAAGCCTGGACGAAGTCTTATATAAACCAAAGTGCTCCCGAGGACACATGGGAATTATCGTCAAGCTAGTTTTCATCATGCTCATATGATTCGCGTTACTTTGATAATTTGCTATGTCGGTGGACCACTGCTTGGGTACTTCCCTTCCATGGACAAGCCTCCCACTTATGATTAACCCCTCTCGCAAGCATCTGCAACAATGAAAGAAGAATTAAGGTAAACCTAACCATAGCATGAAACATATGGATCCAAATCAGCCCCTTACGAAGCAACGCATAAACTGGGGTTTAACCTTCTGTCACTCTAGCAACCCATCATCTACTTATTACTTCCCAATGCCTTCCCCTAGGACCAAACAATGGTGAAGTGTCATGTAGTCGACATTCACATAACACCACTAGAGGAGAGACAACATACATCTCATGAAAATATCGAACGAATACCAAATTCACATGATTACTTATAACAAGACTTCTCCCATGTCCTCAGGAACAAACGTAACTACTCACAAAGCATATTCATGTTCATAATCAGAGGGGTATTGAATAGGATTAAGGATTTGAACATATGATCTTCCACCAAATAAACCAACTAGCATCAACTACAAGGAGTAATCAACACTACTAGTAACCCACAGGTACCAATATGAGGTTTTGAGACAAAGATCGGATACAAGAGATGAACAAGGGTTTGAGAGGAGATGGTGATGGTGAAGATGTTGATGGAGATTGACCCCCTCTCGATGAGAGGATCGATGGTGATGATGATGGCGACGATTTCCCCCTCCCGGAGGTATGTTTCCCCGGCAGAACAGCTCCGCTGGAGCCCTAGATTGGTCCTGCCTAGGTTCCGCCTCGAGGCGGCGGCACTTCGTCCCGAAAGCTTCCTTATGATTTTTTCAAGGGCAAAAGAGACCATATAGCAGAAGATGGGCATCGGGGCTGTCGGTGGCTCATGAGGCAGGGGCGCTACAGGGGTAGGGCGCCCTCCACCCTCATGGCTGGTGGGTGGCCCCCTCTGGTGCTTTCTTCGCCCAATATATTTATTATATTCCAAAACTGATTTCCGTGGAGTTTCAAGACTTTTGGAGTTGTGCAGAACAGGTCTCTAATATTTGCTCCTTTTCCAGCCTAGAATTCCAACTGCCGACATTCTCCCTCTTCATGTAAACCTTATAAAATAAGAGAGAAAAGGCATAAGTATTGTGACATAACGTGTAATAACAACCCATAATGCAATAAATGTTGATATAAAAGCATGATGCAAAATGGACGTATCAAGTAGGTAAATGATAAAAACAGAATTTTTGATGTGGAATGCTACCTAACATATTTATTCATGTAATTTTCTTTATTGTGTCATGAATGTTCAGATCCATAAGATTTAAAACAAAAGTTTAATATTGATATAAAAACAATAATACTTCAAGCATACTAACAAGGCAATTATGTCTTCTCAAAATAACATGGCCAAAGAAAGCTTATCCCTACAAAATCATATAGTCTGGCTATGCTCCATCTTCACCACACAAAATATTTAAATCATGCACAACCCCAATCACAAGCCAAGCAATTGTTTCATACTTTTGATTCTCAAACTTTTTCAACTTTCACGCAATACATGAGCGTGAGCCATGGATATAGCACTATAGGTGGAATAGAATATGGTGGTTGTGGAGAAGACAAAAAGAGGGAGATAGTCTCACTCAACTAGGCATATCAACGGCCTATGGAGATGTCCATCAATATATATATCAATGTGAGTGAGTAGGGATTGCCATGCAACAGATGCACTAGAGCTATAAGTTTATGAAAGCTCAAAAGAAAACTAAGTGGGTGTGCATCCAACCAGCTTGCTCACGAGGACCTAGGGAAATTTGAGGAAGCCCATCATTGGAATATACAAGCCAGGTTCTATAATGAAAAATTCCCACTAGTATATGAAAGTTATAACATAGGAGACCCTCTATCATGAATATCATGGTGCTACTTTGAAGCACAAGTGTGGAAAAAAGGATAGTAACATTGCCCCTTCTCTCTTTTTCTCTCATTTTCTTATTTGGGCCTTTCTCATTTTTTGGCCTCCTTTTCTTTTTTATTTATTTTTTTTTGTCTGGTGTCTCATCCCGACTTGTGGGGGGATCATAGTCTCCATCATCCTTTCCTCACTAGGACAATGCTCTAATAATGAAGATCATCACACTTTTATTTACTTACAACTCAAGAATTACAACTCGATACTTAGAACAAAATATGACTCTGTATGAATGCCTCCGACGGTCTACCGGGATGTGCAATGAATCAAGAGCGACATGTATGAAAAAAATATGAGAGGTGGCTTTGCCACAAAACGATGTCAACTACATGATCATGCAAAGCAATATGACAATGATGAAGTGTGTCATAATAAAGAGAAGGGTGGAAAGTTGCATGGCAATATACCTCGGAATGGCTATGGAAATGCCATAATAGGTAGGTATGGTGGTTGTTTTGAGGAAGGTATATGGTGGGTGTATGGTGCACAAGAGAGGCTAGCAATGGTGGATGGGTGAGAGTGCGTATAATCCATGGACCCAACATTAGTCATAAAGAACTCACATACTTATTGCAAAAATCTATTAGTTATCAAAATGAAGTAATACGTGCATGCTCCTAGGGGATAGATTGGTAGAAAAGACCATCGCTCATCCCCGACCGCCACTCATAAGGAAGACAATAAAAAAATCATGCTCCGACTTCATCACATAACGGTTCACCATACGTGCATGCTACGGGAATCACAAACCTTAACACAAGTATTTCTCAAATTCACAATCAATCAACTAGCATGACTCTAATATCACCATCCTCATATCTCAAAACAATCATAAAGAATCAAACTTCTCATAGTATTTAATGCACTTTATATGAAAGTTTTTATTATATCCCTCTTGGATGCCTATCATATTAGGACGAAATTTATAACCAAAGCAAATTACCATATTGTTTAGAGATTGTCGGTGTTCTGGATACGGGAGTACCTAGACTTGCCTACCTGCGGCCCACTGCGTGGCACCATTGACGGCCTGGTATGGCCCAGTTTCAGCATCAACAACTCAAGACCCTTGCGAGGGTCCAAGCCTCGCGAGGCGGACGACACCAAGACCTCCAAGGGGATCGGCCTCCTTAGGTTGGCTCCCGAGGAGCAGAGATTTCTATGCAAGGTGTACCTCATGAGGCTCAGCTTACATGAGCCATGACAATCAAGGCCAGGTGGGTGCTAGCGGGCGCAGAGTACCGGTTTCCTCCTTGGTGCAAAGGAGGCAAGCAGTAGACGCGGAGTCCCGAGAAATCAGCCAAAGGTTTCCATTCTGGTGCAATAAGACCAAGACCGCCAGGACGGCAGGACAGAGGTCATCGCCGAGCCCTTCGCAGTGTCATGACCAGAGGCTTTTGTAGGCGAAGACCACTTTAGTCAGGATAGGATGTACTTCTTGTCCCCCTTCAAATATGGACGTTGTGGGATCCCTTCCCGCCAACATTTGGGAAGAGGACCAAGGCCACTATAAATAGGACTTAGCCGCCACCATAGAAGGGGACAGATCCGAATGGAGCGAAGCCATTCCTCCTTCACCAGCTCACTCGAGCTCAAGAACACCTCACCTCCTGAGGTTGTTCATCCACTGTACTAGTTCATCCTCAGGCCCTTGAGGCAATCCACCACAAAGCTGGAGTATGGTATTACACCACAAGGTGGCCCGAACTAGGATAAACTGTTGTGTCTCTCTGTCCCTTTGAGCTCGACGCGCTAAGCTGTGAGGATCACGAGTAGGAAGGCTGGGTAGGTTGAGATCTCCTCATGCACCCTAGAGTTCGAACCTCTCAAGGGTTTGCGGAACCCGAAATCCGACATTTGGCGCGTCGGGTAGGGGTGCGTTGGATCTTCTCTTTCGTCGACCGGTCCGCCGCTACTCCACTGATGCCATGACCGACGCCCCGAGAGCCCACGTTGAGCACTCGGTTGTCCGGACTGCTCTGACAGCGTCTGCCAACAAGGAAGATCTCCACTCCGCTACTCGCGGCCCGCGCTCCACCTGGTGCCGTCGGCCGCGGGAGGCACGGGCCGCAGCCCCCTCCTCTCACGCCGCGTCACAACCACGCCACCACACGGTCTTCAAGATACGCCACGGCAACAACACGACACACTCACCGGGAGCAGGTGAACATGCGGGCCGCGGTCATCGTGGCTCGAGAACTGCAGAGGTGCAGGCTGGCAAAAAACGGCCGCAATGCCCTGCTGGAGCGAGTTGCCGAGTTGCTGGATGCAGCATGCAGGGGCGTAGCGCCATTCTGCACCCTGCTCATGTCCCAAGCCGTGGCGCGGGCACGCGCTCACACTCGCCACACCCGTGTGCCCCCTCCTAGGGCCCCTGAAGGGCCTCTCGACATCGGCCTACCTCACGGTGCGACCGGCACTACCTCGACCATGCCACCTCGGGGCGGCACGACCCCGAGCAACCTCTCGCGGGCCGCGCTGGGGCACCGGCCCTCGGTCATCAGGACCTGATGACGATCGCGGGGGGAGGAAGCGCGAGGCAACCGGGCAGCGACTCAGGCGCGGCCAGCTCGGAAGCCTACGTGCATGTCGCGATGGACCTAAGGTTTGCGCTGGGAGAAGGCCCCAGCCGATCCCCCACGCTAGGTTGGGCGCTGGAGGTACACGAAGTCGAGGCTCTTTGCGAGACGCTGCAGGGCTCCACCAACGCCTTCGATAGCAACAACCACTGGGTACAGCTAACGCCTCAGGAGTACGCTTGCACTAACCATGGATCGCAGGTGAACCAGGCCGCAGCCACCGCCAGGGCTCCCAGGGCGGTGTCCTAGCCGCAGGAGCATGAAGGGCCTTCGGAGCAGCGTGGGGGGAGCCCGGAGCCAGGGCCTCCCCCGCGCTGCACGGAGCAAGACACTGCTCGGAGGTAGGTCCCCTGCCGGGGAAGGCGTCGGGGAGCCATTCCCCCCGGTGGAGGGCCTACGGTCGCCGAGGGCACTGCCAGCGTCCCCCTTGCCCCTTGGTCTCATCCTGGTTTTCGGACGCCCCAGCGGTGGTGTGGGGCGGCGCAGGGCAGGGTCCTCGTTGGGCGACATGAAGCAAGGCTCCGGCCTGTGAAGGTCTGCGCTCGTGACACTCTCACGTAATAATGAGTGGGGTTGTACACGCCCCGAAGTCTCGTGAGTGCCGCCCTGGGGCCTCACGGGGGCTCCCACCCATGTCCTAGTGGAAGCACCATGCTTTGCGCTGGTCGTCGACACTGTCCCCGAATGACTATGCCCACGTCCAGTGGAAGCACTTAGCTCCGCGCTGGTGAGAAGATCAGAAGACTAGCTAGGCGCCGGACGCGGGTGTTTGCTTTCGCCTCTCTTTTTTTTACCCAATTCGCCGGCTTTTTGGAATGAACTTGGTTCTTGTGTGTTTACCAAAAGAAAACCGGGGGGAGTCTTCTTGTCTTGCGTCATTCTCTCACTTTATGGTTTCGTGTTTTTGAGCGGGGCTCGTGCCTGCTGCCCCTCCCCCAAGCGCCTCGCGAGCGGGGGCTGGGTGTGGTGCGCACGCATCAAGCATGATCGGGCTGGCCCCGAGCATGCAAAGGCTCACCCCCGGGGACTAGGGATGTGGCTACCACACGCGCACCTTGCCGTGGTCTGGAAGCTAGTCCCTCACGACGTACTCCAAGACTGGCCAGCAAGTGCCTCGGGAGGCTCAGACCCCCGTGAGCCTGCGGCAGGCCTGCCTCAAGATGCCAAGTGCTGCTGCGACAGTAGGGCTCACTCGAGACCTGCGGAACCAAATATAAGTCGTAACAACTAACCTTCCTGGGGCTCCAGACCTGCTAGGTCGCACCACAAGCGCTACATCAAAAGCATTTCATAATCATATACATTGCAAGGGGCCCCCCTTTCAAAATGCTCTCACGAGGAAGCGTTCAAGTTTTGGTCATACAGGTTAAAGCAAAAGAAATGCAGGCCTAGCTGGATGCGCCCTCTTCATCACCTCCATCCTCTCTGCTCGCACTACTCGTGTCGTCGCGACCATCCCCTTCACCATCGCCGCCTGTGCCACCTACTCCGGCCGCAATCACAACCGTGTCATCCTCAGGAGCAAACTCTTCCACTAGGGTGTCCACATGGTCATCCACCTACCTGGCCAGTCTGTCTTGAGTAACCGCGGGCAACACTGAAGTCAAAGTGCGAATCGCAGTCGAGAAGGTTGCTGAAGACATGCGAGAACGCGCGCCCAAGAAGACCCCGGCTCCTCTCTCCAACCAGCTCGCGAGCCCTCGCAGCCCGATCCTCCAAGCAGGTCATAATGTAGATGAAGAAGTTGAGGTGGCTGGCGTAGTCGTTCTCGTGTGTATGAGGAGCGCTCTTGTCGCAGATGGTGCCCAAGGCACGGTTAGATCTGACTCGGAGATCTTGGAGCATCGAATCATCCTCACGCTGCAGCTTCCGGTGACGGTTTGCTTTGTTCATGGACCTCTCCGCAAGGGACGTGGTATCCTTGACCTGCTGCTGCAGGGAGGATAACTCGGTGCGGGCGGAAGCCAAGGCAGACTCAGAAGAGGCCAGAGCCTCCTTGGTGGCCCTCTCATGCTCTTCCACGGATTCTAGCTTCACCTTCAAGGCGGTGGTCCTGCCCGGCTCGGCTTCGAGCAGCTCCAGCTTTAGGTTGTGCCCTTCAGCAAGGTTTGCGCATGCCTTCGCCACCCTCTCCTGGACCTCCAGCTGGACTCGGGCCTCTCGGGCGGTGACGGCATCCTCAGCCGCAGCCACCTGGCGATCCCGCACTTCCAGCCGCTCCGACGCCAGGCTATGCTCCACGGACTCCAACGTCATGTCCTCTTGGCATCTCAGAAGCTCCGCCTCAACGAGAGGCGCTTCGCCTGGCGACGCAACTAGGAGGGTCCGCCGTGCCTCGATCTCCTGCTCAAGGGCGGCGATTGAAGCCAGGAGCTCCCGCTCTCGCTCCTTGGCATCCTCACAACGGCGATCGGCGGCATCGGCCTCCTCCAAAGCGTGGGCGCATGCCTCGCGAGAAGTTGCAAGGGAGGCCGCAGCACGCGTATCGGCTTGATCATGCTGAAGCTGCCCGAGGTTAATGGCGACCTTCAGTTGGTGCCATTCACGTGTCAACCGGCGGTCCTCTACTCCAAGCCCGGTGTCGACATCGGCAAGCTATCCACCAAGCCGGATCATCGCACGCATTGCCTCGCTAAAGAGCTCGAAGCAGACAGCACTGCGCCCGCGCGTGAACTCCAACACGTGGCCGAGCCCATCTTCGGCCCTAGGGGCTGCCAGAGGAGTGTGAAGCGCCTCGCCTGCCTTCGACTAGGGCTGGCCGGTGCAGCCTCGCAGCCTGAAGAAGATGGCCCAGAGGACGCCCAATCGCCAGCAGTGATTAGCGGGGAGACAATCGACACGCCCCCCACTCTCCAGGCCAGATCGTGAGAGGAGGAAGCAGGAGGCTCAAGTCCGAGGCCCCCTAGCAGCACGCCAGCTGCTGGAGTCGGCCCCACGCCTTGCACGGGGGCTGGGCACTAGGGGCTGTGCGTTGGAAGCAAGCCAGGAGCTCCTGAAGGACGCATCTCGTGAGGCTTTGTCATCGCGGGGGCCTGTGAAACCCTAGTCAGAAAAGAGCATGGTATGCAGGGAATCACAAAATGAGGTACTTACTCATCCACAACCATGTACTTCCTCAGCTTCAGCGGTTGGTGGGCGTCACCACTGCAGCACGGAGATCCCTTCCTCTTGCGGAGTGCTTCAAGATTCAGGCGAAGCCGGCCGGGCCTAGAGGGACGGTTCCCAAGAGCAGGAGCGCTCAGCGGGGTGCCCTGGGTGGTAGCCTCTGGAGCAGGAGCGCTCCGCAGGGCGCCCTGGGCGATAGCCTCTGGAGCGGGAGCGCTCGGCAGGGTTCCCTGGGCGGCAGCATCAGGGTCACCAGGTGGCGCCACCCCATCAGCGCCACCTCGGAACCGCTACCCCGAGGCTCATGAGCCTCTGCCTCCGGAGCATCGAGTTGCGCTGACCCTGCGGTGGCCCTTTCCTGGGTCTCCAGAGCTCTTGATGGCGCGGGACCTCTGGAGGTTTCCTCTATGGAGGCAGGTGCCATGCACCTCCCTGCTTCCACATTTGGGGCGCATGCCGCAGGATCAAGTAGAAAGGGAGCCACGAGGACAGGATTCTCGCGAGGCCCCTTAAGGAACGCAGGGAGTAACCCCCACTTGTCGAAAAGGGGCATCTGCTCCACGAAGGCCACCTTGTTCGAGCATTGGTAGAGGAGACAGCCATTTCCTGGAAGATCGGTGGGTTTGGAGTTGCCCGTCAGAAGCTCAAGCACCTTGTTCAGGGTCTTGGAAGGCAGCGACGAATCCTGGAGCCTCATGGAGTCCTCGGTGCTGGTGAAGGCCCACATTGGGCGAGAATGGCGCTGGAGCGGGGCGATGCGCCACTAGACAAATTCCTTCACCACCATTGGCACCATCACCCCTAGCTTCTGCAGTCTAGCCAGCCTCTTCCAGACGCGGGTAAGCTGACGGTCGACAAGCTTCACATGCCCCCAGCCGGAGCTGGGCTCCGCAAGCACTCGAGGGGTCAGAAGCAGGGGACTGCATATACCAGCATCTACAAACAGCCACCGCTTCCAGAACCCATTCACATCTGGTGCTAGCTTGAAATCAATCCCCGATCCAGCTGTTGCCGCAAGAGCTTCGAAGGTTACGCACCCCGAACGTTGGCGGGCGTCAACCAGATGGAGCAAGGAGAAACGGCGAAACAGGGCCACGAAAGGAGCAATGCCGACCATGGACTCGCAAAGGAAGGCGAAGACAGCAAGGAGGATGATGGAGCGGGGATCCAGATGCAGCAGGTGGATCTGGTAGTGCGAGATTATGGCGTTGAATAAAGGATAGAAAGGCGGAATCAGACCTGCGAAGAGAGCATGAAGATGGATGGGAATCTCAGTGGTGCTCATATCATCCACAAGCCAAGACGTAGGCCGGCCGTCGCTTTCCACTTGTTGGAATCGGCGGCAAGAGCGGGGCGGACATTGTTCAGCCCCTCCCGATTGATCACCGTCGACTGCTCAACAGCCGGCTCCAAGGCCGACGGGGGTCCAGCCGAGCGCGCGCGACCTCCCCTTCTTCTTCCTCTGCTGCGGAGCCATGGCGGAAGCTAGGAAGGGGGAGCGGCACTGTCACCAGATCTACGCAAAGGATTGCAAGCCTGAGAAGAGAAGGAGTGAGGGCCAAATGCGACAATCTACAGGGGCGGACTGCTCTGGCAACGGGTGGCCGCCCGGCGTGGCGGATTTCAAGGCAGCATGGGGAAGTGGAGACGCCCACATCCCATCAATCACCATGCATCGCCCAAGGCCACATGCGGTTAGGGCATGCGGCGCTACGTACTTGCCCTTTGGCTTCGCCTAGAAGCCAAGTTCGAGCGCGCCTTGGGCCCGGGGGCCACTGTTGGTGTTCTGGATTCGTGGGTACCCATACTTGCCTGCCTACGGCCCACTGCGTTGCTCCATCGACAGCCTGGTACAACCTAGTTTCAGTATCAACAACTCAAGACCCTCACAAGGGGCCAAGCCTCATGAGGCAAACGACACCAAGACCTCCAAGGGGATCGGGCTCCTTAGGCTGGCTCCCGAGGAGCGGAGATTTCTATGCAAGGCGCACCTCATGAGTTTCAACTGATGTGAGCCATGATGATCAAGGCCAGGCGGGTGCCAGCGGGCGTAGAGTGCCAGTTTCCTCTTCGGTGCAAAGGAGGCAAGCAGCAGGCGCGGAGTCCCGAGGAATCAGCCAAAGGTTTCCATTCTGGTGCAACAAGACCAAGACCGCTAGGACGGCAGGACGGAGGTCATCGCCGAGCCCACCACAGCGTCACGACCAGAGGCTTTTGTAGGTGAAGACCACTTTAGTGAGGATAGGATGTACTTCTTGTCCCCCTTCAAATCTGGCCATTGTGGGATCCCTTCCCGCAAACATTTGGGAAGAGGACCAATGTCACTATAAATAGGACTTAGCCACCACCATAGAAGGGGATAGATCCGAACGGAACGAAGCCATTCCTCCTTCACCAGCTCACTCGAGCTCAAGAATGCCTCACCTCTCGAGGTTGTTCATCCACCGTACTAGTTCATCATCAGCCCCTCGAGGCAATCCACCACAAAGCTGGAGTAGGGTATTACACCGCAAGGTGGCCCGAACCAGGATAAACTGATGTGTCTCTCTGTCCCTTTGAGCTCGACGCGCTAGGCTGTGAGGATCGCTAGTAGGCAGGCTGGGTAGGTTGAGTTCTCCGCGTGCACCCCAAAGTTTGAACCTCTCAAGGGTTTGTGGAACCCGAAATCCGATAGAGACTCTCAAAATAATATAAGTGAAGCATGAGAGTGAAGCACTAGATATAAGTGAAGCACTAGAGCAACTAGAAGAACGCCCGTGTGTTGCAACGGGGCCACATTAACTTTAAGAGTTCAATATTATGACATTGGCGACCTTTTTACCATCAAATCCTCACACACTCTCTCTCTCTCTCTCTCTCTCCCCCCTCCCTCTTCCTCACTCTCTCTCCCTCTCTCTCACTCTAACACACACACACACACATAGCCTATTCTCCCCTCCAATAAGACTTACTCAATTGGCAATAATGTGTGGACTTGTGGTGAGCTTGAGTGAACTCATGGATAGTGTGATATATTCCCCAATCATTTAACAATGAAATTTCAGAAATGGGAAGATTATGTAACACCTCAAGTCGTTAGCTACAATGACCTCCCCCTAATGATGCCATGTCATCAAGCTTTCTAAGCCAAACTGCCACTTGATAAAAATCAAAGCCCAATTCAAATTTAAAATAAAGTCAAATAAATTATTTTGTCAAACAGTAAAACTAAAATTTTCACCATATTCTATAAATTCCACTGATCTTTGACATGTTGAGCCCAACATTATTTGCCCCAAAAATTAAATCTTGTCTAATTAATAAGAGGTCCAACAGTAGTTAAAATAACCAATTAAATATAAACCTAATTTTATGTATTTCCTTATGGCCCCAAACTTTTTGTGCCACCTAAAAATATTGTGCTCGAGTTGTGTGCATAGTTTCACAATTAATAAAATCCATTTAGTTGATATAAGAATAAACAGAAAATGGTGTTAAAAAGGAGAAATGGGTTAGAATACATTACCAAAAGGACGATGAAAAAGGGGATTCCCCCTACCCCCGGGCCTTGCCACCGAATCGGCCCAGTGGTCCAGTCCTTGCACGGTCGTCTTCTCCTGTTCCCCGAGCCCATTGCTACAGAGCCGGGCTTCCACCCGACAACCTCGCCGGCATCGAAGGGGAATGGATAAGGGTGACGCCATGCCTCCCCTGCCCCCATGGCCTCACTCCTCCTCAACGCCCCCTCCCAGATCCACTTCTCCTCCTCGCTCGCTCGATCCCGGTGATCTGGACGAAGTCAAATGCCACGGCCACCATGACCGACCTCGTCCACACGACCACTGCCCTCCCTACTGGCTAGTAGCTTGTCGAGGAGCTCCGAATGCCTCTGCTACTTCGTCTGCGCCAACGAGATCAAGTCCAGCACCCCCAGATCGACGTCATTGCCGTCTTCCTCAACCTTCGGCCACCGCGACATTGCCGTTCGATCCGCGCCGCCCCAAGCTCCCGTGTCTTCCCCTAGGGTGCCATTGACACCGCCATGGTGTCCTCTTGCCTTTCCCCAGTTTCCCCTCTCGTTTGCTCTCGTTAGGTATTTCGCCGTGGCCGAGAACCGTCGTCCGCCATGGCTATTGCAGGGGTAGCCACTGAGCTCCACGGATTGACCCCGTGGCACATGCCCGCTAGCGCTCCTATGTGCGCCCATGCCCAAGCCTTTCTCTTTTTTTGGCGCCCGGGCCTCCCTCTCGCTCTCCATGCCCACGACGCGTTCACACCGCGTCCGTCGCGCACGCCGTTGCCATCACGCTTGCCACAGCCACCGCACCACTGTGCCCCGCGCGACGCACACCCTGGCCGCGCGTCACACTCTCGCTGGCTGTGCTCGCCCCGTCTGCTGCCGCCTATCCCTTCGCTCGCCCCACTACCGCACCCCTGCCTCCCGCCGCCTCCTGTCGCGACCATCTTCTGTCGGCCGCCCCCTCAGCCACGCCGGCCGCACCTCTGCCCTCCAGCATCGGCCGCTTGCCTTGCCTGCTGCATGCTTCTTCCTGCTACTATGCGCTGCTCTACCACTGGTACGCTGTTGCGCCATGCCCTCGACACCGCCATGGACAAACGTGGCGGAGGTATTGTCAATGGAGTACAAGGAGGAGGTGGCGGAGAAGGTGTGGAGAGGCAAGAGGTCTAGGGTGGCGTCAGCTGGCTGTGGTGGAGGTGATTATGCGAGAAGGAGCCGGAGCGGAAGGAGAGGTCACAATTGGAAAGAATCACAAAAAATAATAACTCGGAGATCTCATTCCAAAAAAATGCTAATATCGATGGAGGGGTGATTTCCTTCAATAGGTGGTAAACATAGGAAATATTGGATGTTATCAAGGAAAGGTAAAATTTTAGGAAAGTTAGGATTTTGAACAGATTTCTATGCAAATGGGGTTTTATTGTTTGGTAACATGATATCAGTACCTGCCCGTTTGTGACGTGTCTGATTAGGAAAGTTTGCAAATGTTAAGAAACTATCTATTGGGAGGAAAGTTTGTGACGTGTCTGTTATTTGTTTCCTAAAACAAATTTCACTAATGAGAGAAATCGATTGATTTAGATAAGTTAGGAAAGTTAGATTCAAATCTATTATTTGTTTCTTAAAAATTTGTTATTTGTTTCCTAAGACAAATTGAACCAATAAAAGGAATCGATTGATATGAATAATTTAAGGAAGTTAGATCCGTGATTTGTTATACGTTAGGAAAGTCCTGGTTGTAATAAAGAGTGGAGAGAAAAATAAGCCGATGGACTAGGATGGGAGGGGGTGGTGGGAGGAGAGATGAAAAAAACCCAGCAAAAATAAACCATGGAGACTATTCACCAACTACTCCATTAGGAGTAGAGATATTGCCTAGCTCAAAAAATATAAGTGAAGTACATAGAGTATTCTAATAAATCACGATTCATGTGTGTCCCTCTCAAAAGGTGTGTAATCAAGGATGATTGTGGCAAACTAAAAGCAAAGACTCAATCATACAAGACACTCCAAGAAAAACACATATCATGTGGTGAATAAAAATATAGCCTCAAGTAAAGTTACCGATAGACGAAGACGAAAGAGGGGATGCCTTCCGGGGCATCCCCAAGCTTAGGCTCTTGGTTGTCCTTGAATATTACCTTGGGGTGCCTTGGGAATCCCCAATCTTAGGCTCTTGCCACTCCTTATTCCATAATCCATCAAATCTTTACCCAAAACTTGAAAACTTCACAACACAAAACTCAACAGAAAATCTCATAAGCTCCGTTAGTATAAGAAAATAAATCACCACTTTATGGTACTGTTGTCAACTCATTATTTATTTATATTGGTGTAATATCTATTGTATTCCAACTTTTCCATGGCTCATACCCCCGATACTACACATAGATTCATCAAAATAAGCAAACAACACAAAGAAAACAGAATCTGTCCAAAACAGAACAGTCTTAGCAATATGTAACTCTCGAATACTTTTGTAACTCCAAAAATTCTGAAAATTTAGGAAAACCTGGGAAATTTGTGGATCAATCCATAGCAAAAGGAATCATATCAAAATCACGCTTCCGTCAATTATGAAAATTATTTTCCTAAGCACAAAAGTTTATGTTTCTCAGCAAGATCAAAACAACTATCACCGTAAGCTATCCCAAAGATCTTACTTGGCACAAACACTAACTAAAACACAAAACTACATCTAAACATAGTCTATATAAATTATTTATTGTAAAACAGGAACAAAAAAGCAAAATCAGAGAGTAAAATTGGGTTGCTCCCAACAAGCGCTATTGTTTAACGCCCTTAGCTAGGCATTGATAATTTTGATGATGCTCATATGAAAGACAAGAACTGAAACACAAAGAGAGCATCATATAGCACGTGACAAACACATGAAAGTCTAACATACTTCCTATGCATAGGCATTTTATAAGCAAACAAATTATCAAGACAAGCAAAAACTAGCATATGCAAGGAAGAAGAAAGAGACGATAGCAATCTCAACATGAAGAGAGGTAATTTAGTTACATGAAAATTTCTACCATATTTTCCTCTCTCATAATAATTACATGTAGGTGAAGGAAATATGCCCTAGAGGCAATAATAAAGTTTTTATTTATATTTCCTTATTTCATGATAAATGTTTATTATTCATGCTAGAATTGTATTAACCGGAAACTTAGTACATGTGTGAAAACATAGACAAAACAAAGTGTCCCTAGTATGCCTCTACTTGACTAGCTCGTTAATCAAAGATGGTTATGTTTCCCGACCATAGACATATGTTGTCATTTGATGAACGGGATCACATAATTAGAGAATGATGTGATGGACAAGACCCATTCGTTAGCTTAACATGATGATTGTTAAGTTTTATTGCTATTGCTTTCTTCATGACATATACATGTTCCTCTGACTATGAGATTATGCAACTCCTGAATACCGGAGGAACACCTTGTGTGCTATCAAATGTCACAATGTAACTGGGTGATTATAAAGATGCTCTACAGTTGTCTCCGAAGGTGTTTGTTGGGTTGGCATAGATAGAGATTAAGATTTGTCACTCTGTGTAACGGAGAGGTATCTCTAGGCCCTCTCGGTAATGCTCATCACTATAAGCCTTGCAAGCAATGTGACTAATGAGTTAGTTGCAGGATGAAGCATTACGGAACGAGTAAAGAGACTTGCCGGTAACGAGATTGAACTAGGTATGAAGATACCGACGATCGAATCTCGGGAAAGTAACATACCGATGACAAAGGGAACAACTTATGTTGTTGTGCGGTTTGACCGATAAAGATCTTTGTCAGTGTCAAAACCGGCAGATCTCGGGTAGGGGATCCCGAACTATGCGTCTAATACTAATGGTAACAGGAGGTAGGGGACACGATGTTTTACCCAGGTTCGGGCCCTCTCGATGGAGGTAATACCCTACTTCCTGCTTGATTGATCTTGATGATATGAGTATTACAAGAGTAGATCTACCACAAGATCGTAGAGGCTAAACCCTAGGAGCTAGCCTATGATGATTATGATTATTCTCGTCCTACGGACTAAACCCTCCGGTTTATATAGACACCGGAGGAGGCTAGGGTTACACAGAGTTGGTTACAAAGAAGGAGATCTAACATCCAGATCGCCAAGCTTGTCTTCCACGCAAAGGAGAGTCCCATCCGGACATGGGACGAAGTCTTGAGTCTTGTATCTTCACGGTCCAACAGTCCGGACAAAGTATATAGTCCGGCTGTCCGGATACCCCCTTATCCAGGACTCCCTCTGTACCCCCTGAACCAGGCTTCAATGACGATGAGTCCGGCGCGCAGATTGTCTTTGGCATTGCAAGGCGGGTTCCTTCTCCAAATACTCCAAAGTAAATTACGAATTGTTTCCGACTCTATAAGATAATTTCCGCACACTACCGTAGAGAGCATAACACTTCACAAATCTAATCTGCTGACATTTTTTCACGGTGTGCCCTTACACCGCGGCCTGGCTCAATACGAACCGGTTTTTCCCGGCCTGCCACGACACGCACTGCAAGGCAGTTTTATTGGCACGCGTCGTCGAAGCAGAGATCGTGTTCCCCTTATTGCGGGATTCCCATTAATACGGGCGCGGGCAACCCCACTACGCCTGTTGGTATGACTCCGTGTTTTTAGGCAAGTCTCAAGCGGTTACGCTGAGGACGCTTGATATTTACCCCCTTTATAGAGGGGTCGAGGCCTATCCCTCTTTCCTACCATGCTTGCGCCTTTCCGCATCTCGAGTTCCAACACCCGAAGCCCAAGCTTAGGCACTTCGGATCTTCAATCATGTCTGGATCCGACGTTTAAGGCCAGTGGATGGCCTCCTATGTCACAAAGGAGGACATTGCGAAGCTTAGGGAGGTCAGATATCTGACCACCGACATCAAGCACAAACTTCCTGCTCTAGGGCAGGTCATCCCTACTCCCGAGCCCAACGAGAGTGTCGTATTTGTTTCTCACTTCCTCCGTGGCTTAGGCTTCACCCTCGATCCCTTTGTGAGAGGGCTCATGTTCTATTACGGGCTAGATTTTTGTGATCTAGCTCCGGACTCCATCCTTCACATCTCGTCGTTTATCGTCATGTGCGAAGCCTTCCTCCACATCACCCCGCACTTCGGCTTATGGCTCAAGACCTTTAATGTAAAGCCGAAGGCGATCGAGGGGCGACACGCGGAGTTCGGAGGCGCTGCAATAAGTAGAAACACCGATGCCCCATGGCCAGAGGGCTTCTTCCCGGAGGTGTCCGATCTATGGCAGCGGAGGTGGTTCTACGTCATGGCTCCCAGAGGCACAAAGTGGGTGGCTGCCCCCGACTTCTGCTCGGGCCCTCCGCCTCAACTGGCGTCGTGGGCCAACGTGGGACTGTATTGGGGGCCTGCTAATGACGTACCGACATTACAGAGCCGCATTCGGGAACTTCTTGAGAGGGACATCAGTCTTGTCAGCGTAATTCAGGTAATGCTAGTCCAACGGATCTTGCCGTGCAACCGTCGGCCTCTCTGGATGTGGGAGTTCAACCTGGAAGGTCCGCGAACTATTCAGCACTTCTTCGGCATGATGCTCGAAGGGATGTGTAGGTTATTCTTCGGACCACAAGTAAAGTGTCCGGACACCACCGAGGATGCGGGCCTGAGCTGCAACCACCCAGATACCCAATTAAGTAACCGAGAAACCGAACACTTTGTTTATATTTATCACAACATTATTCTGAAAACCCTTCGCGGCCAGGATTGGCTCAGCAAGGCAGAGAGAATCAGGTGTCCGGCACCGCTTCCCGAAGGCTCGCCTAGTCCTGCAATAGCCAGGATGCTTAGTCGTGTGCTAAGTCAAGTGCCCTCGGGGAAAGACGAAGGGAAGAACAGAGAAGCAGAGCTTCACACATTGCACATCCAAACTGGGGGAATTACTATCTCCATGAAGGAGGATAGTCGGGGAGGGGAATCTACGGTCTCCTCCCCCCGTGGGAAGAAAAGGGCCGCCTCCGAAGATTTGGAGACGGAGGTGCCTAGACAAGGGAAGAAAGCTTCACCAGGGGCCCTGCCCTGGAGGGCGTCCTCACTGCGCCATGCCCGCAAATGGGCCAGCCCTCTGCCAAGTTGTAAGTTAATCATAAACGCAAAGCTACTGTTTCCTCCTCCGAGAACAATAACTAGGATCCATTCTTTGCAGTCCGGCTAGTAGCTCTTCTCAACAGAGTTCATCTTCGGGGGATCTTCTTCCGGAGATGATGGAGAGTGAAACCCCACCAGCCTCTCCGCCTTATGGGGCGGGCGACCTCGAGGTGTCGTCACGGAGGAGTCTAGATTCGCCAAGGCTAGAAGCTAATACTTCAGCCGCCCTGAGCCCGGAGCGTTCGGCTCCCACGGGGGGGCAATAAGAAGGGTCCGGCGTAGTCCGGCGACCGGCCGGACACGCTGATGGGCCTTCTGGAGCAGGCTGCTCTCTCGGAGGATCACCGTTCGTTAATGGGCACGGTGCTTGAGAAGATTTCATCCGCCACAAGCGGGTTGAATGAAGCTTTTACGAGCCTGCTCAAAGGCTTTGAGGTACATAATGAAATACATAATTTTTTGGTTGTGCCACACGCGCTAGGTGTGCTCCGTATAGATAGTACCCCCGAGACTCTGGTTGCCAGCCCTAGGCGGCAAACGGAGGATCACACTCTTAAGTAATGATCGCACTGCATTCATGCGCAGGTGGCTAAGGGTCCGGTGGTAGACCGGACCGCTGAATTCGCCGAACTAAAGTGACAGATTGAAGTTGTGGACGCCGACATCACGCTTGTGAACGAGCGGCTTAACGAGTCACAGAGTATGTGCTCTGTTTTCCTTGTTTGTTATAGGAAATATTAAGAGGAGCATAATGTTAATGTGATATGCTTCGGCTGCAGGCGGAGCTGCTGCCATGGAGGCTCTAAGGGCGGAGCTTGCCCTAGCCAAGGAACAAGCCCGGGCTAGCAATGCGGCTGCCCTAAAGGCGGCCGAAGATTTGAGAGCCAAACAGGCTGCTCATCGCCGAAGCGAGGATAAAATAGCTGAGATGGTTGTAGAGCTGAGAGAGGCCGCCGGCCGGTATGAGCTCCTTGAAAAGGAGAATCAGGCGAAGTCGGATGACCTAAAGAAGGCCCTTGATGCGGCCAGGGAGACGCATTCCGAAATTAGGGATGCGCGGGAGGAGCTTCGACAGGCCAGAGAAATCGCGGTTGGAAACCCCTATTTGTTGCGGATGAAGTTCTTAGATCCAAAGTATGCTCCTCTGGATCAATGCTGGAGCGCTGCAGACGCGTATGTGGATCTGGCAAAAAGTATGGCTGATGCGACCAAGTTTTTTGAGGATCAAAAAGATAGTGAAGTAGAAAGGCTGTTCTGGTCGCAATTCAGTGCTCCAACGCGCCCGTTGCCATTTAGTGAAAGGATGGCCGTTGTGGCCGAGCTCCATAGGTTGTCCGGTCTTGCAATGAGGTCTGTAATAGACCATCTATGGCCGTAGGCCCGAAGCCGGATAGTTATTTTGGTTTAGTGCAACAATTCCTTGGTGTCGTATCACAAATCGATGCCATGAAGAGGTCGGCGTGCATAGAGGGTGCACGGATGGCTCTTGCCCGTGTTAAAACATATTGGGCAGATATGGAGGCCACCATCATTGCAACCCAGAATCCGGCGGGAAGCCAGGATCCAGCCGAGCACTATTTGGAGCAGGTAACAGAAGGTGCTCGTTTAATAGAGGCTCAGTGCTCGAAGAGTGTCATGTTCGAGTGACTAATCATTCCATTGTAAAAACAATTGCATTTTAATTATAGAGGCTATGTTTATACTTTCACCCGAAAGTGTTGTTGTGCCTCCTATGCGGCCGTTTGATGTATATATAACCTGAAAGTGAGCAGTCGTTGGCTTCAGCCCCCACGCATACAATGCGGGGGTGTTCGCAAAAATATATGTAATCACACTTGATCCAACATCTTGGTCCATTAAGGAGGTGATCGCACGTTGAACTAGGCAACCGGACTATATAGCTTTAACACTTTCACTTAGCCGTAGGAGTTTGACGGTGGGGCTACTATGTAGTCCCTGGTACCTTCGCGTGCATCCGGATACGGGCGCTTATGTACATGACCGGGAAACGGCCCTTCGTTAATACGGAGGAATCCTAAAGATTCCGATGAGTCCTCGAGTGGTTGACCAGTCTCTCGCTATATCATGACAGTTAGTTTTCGGCTTTCTCTACTGAGGTGCTCATCCGGAATAACCAGGGCACAATCGCAGTAGTTCTCCTTTGGCCGCCTTAGCCGATGGAAGCGGAACAGAAGGCAGCAAACCCAGGAGCCGGGCAAACCCAACATTTGACCAAAGAAATGATTCAGAGCTAATGCATATAAGGCCAAACTCGCGACGCCGAACACTCCCGAAGGTATTCGGACTTTATAACATATACTGGGGTGAGTTGCGCCCTTGATTATGAACCCTGTATTTCCAGGTACGTGCGTTAGTCTGTCGTGGCGAAATGCCAATAACGCCAGTATCCCCTGTGGGTGTATTGAGTACCCATGGGATGTCAACCAACAAGAGACAATAAAGAAGGTTTACACAGGGGCTTAATCTAAAGAGAAACCTTCGAGCGGGGCTGTCGGTGTCAAAACCGGCGGATCTCGGGTAGGGGGTCCCGAACTGTGCGTCTAGGCGGATGGTAACAGGAGACAAGGGACACAATGTTTTTACCCAGGTTTGGGCCCTCTCGATGGAGGTAAAACCCTACTCCTGCTTGATTGATATTGATGATATGGGTAGTACAAGAGTGGATCTACCACGAGATCAAGGAGGCTAAACCCTAGAAGCTAGCCTATGGTATGATTGTTGTAATGGTTGTTCGTCCTACGGACTAAAACCCTCCGGTTTATATAGACACCGGAGAGGGCTAGGGTTACACAGAGTCGGTTACAATGGTAGGAGATCTACATATCCGTATCGCCAAGCTTGCCTTCCACGCCAAGGAAAGTCCCATCCGGACACGGGACGAAGTCTTCAATCTTGTATCTTCATAATCTTGGAGTCCGGCCGATGATGATAATCCGGCTATTCGGACACCCCCTAGTCCAGGACTCCCTCAGTAGCCCATGAACCAGGCTTCAATGAAGATGAGTCCGGCGCGCATATTGTTTGGCATTGCAAGGCGGGTTCCCCCTCCGAATAACTCATAGAAGATTGTGAACACCAGGATAGTGTCCGGCTCTGCAAAATAAATTACACATACCACCGTAGAGAGAATAATATGCACACAAGTTCAATCTGCTGACGTATTTTGTGGCATGACATCACGCCACTACCAAGCCTTTACTTGAATCATTTTTATTATACCACCTCAGCACGTTTAGCGAAGCGGTTTCCTTGGCATGTCTTGTTGAAGCAGAGATCGTGTTCCCCTTATTCCGGGGTTCCCATCAATACGGACGTGGGTAACCCAACCGCGCCATTGATTGTGGTGCTCGGGAGATAAGCGAGTTTTACCAGGCCGGTGAAGACGCATAGTCTTGGTCCGCCCATATATAAGGGGATAAGGATCCACCTTTTTTACCTACACCTTCTTCCTCCTTTGCTTATCCATCTCCGCGCACTCGAGCTCCAGCGCCCAATTCCGCACATCTCGTCTCAACCTTCTACAGCCATGTCCGGAGCGGGAGGCAAGTGGATGGCCTCCTCCATTACGGAGGGGCACATCGAGAAGCTGCGCGGCGCCGGATACCTATCCAGCGACATCGCGCACCGGCTGCTCGACGAGGGGCAGCTCATCCCCACCCCCAGGCCCCATGAGAGGGCCATATTCCTTCCCCACTTCCTCCGCGGACTGGGCTTCCCACTTCATCCCTTCGTCCGGGGGCTCATGTACTACTACGTCCTGGACTTCCACGATCTGGCGCCAAACTTCATCCTCAACATCTCGGCATTTATCATCGTGTGCGAGGCCTTCCTCTGCATCCAGCCCCACTTCGGCTTGTGGCTAAAAACCTTCAATGTCAAGCCGAAGGTGGTGAAGGGCGTCCAAGCGGAGTGCGGAGGTGCCATGGTGGGCAAAATGCCCAACGTCACCTGGCTCGAGGGGGCCTTCGTGGAGTCCGTCAAAGGGTGGCAATCGGGGTGGTTCTACATCACCGAGCCGCGTGACCCTAAATGGGCAGCGGTCCCCGAGTTCAGATCTGGTACCCCTATGCTACTCACCTCCTGGAAAGAGAAGGGCTTGCTATGGGGTAGTTCAGAGGAGCCGACGGACTCGATCTGTCTCTGCACCACGTGAACAAGAAGCTTAAGCTTGTCAACATGATCCAGGTCATGCTCGTCCGCCGGATTCTCCGCTGCCAACAACGGGCCTTCAATTTGTGGGAGTTTGATCCGGCACAGCACCGGACCCTTAGCCGGGTCTTCGACACAACGTACGAAGCTGCCTGGAGGGTGCTGTTCAAGGGGGGAGAAGCCCCCGCATCTTCAACTGAAGACCACGGATTCAGCACGCAGCGCCCGGCCGGCGCGGTAAGCTTTGTTATCCTTTATGGGACACTTTATTTCTTGCATAGTTTGACTCTATGTGGGATCTAAAACTCCCAATGCCTTTAACAGGACTGGCAGAAGACGTCCGGATAGGTTGACTGTCCGGCTCCCCTTCTCGAAGACCTAGCGGACACCCGTTTGACGGGGCTGCTGGTTCCGGCCCTTTACGTGGTGCCGGAGAAGAAGGCCAAGAAGAAGGCCACGGGAACCCGAAGGAGTTCCCGGCGCCAGGTGGTATCGGACTCATCGTCCGATGGCTCCGAGGCGGACTCCTCCCCCGAAGACGAGGAGGAGAAAGAGGACTCTCCCCAAGAGGGGGGAGAGAGGAAGAGGAAGGCTTCCCCAACGAGGGAGGCCGAAGGGTCCAAGAAGGGAAGGACCCTTCCTCTGGACTGCTCCGCCAACACCGACGACGACGACGAGGAGTGGCCCTCAAGGGCCAAGCCCCTGGCAAGATCGTAAGTATCCGGATTCCTGAATGATTTATAATTTCTCCTTGTGCCACGTAGTGTCCTTCTAATGCCGTATACAACCTGTAGTCCAGCCGAGGACGATCTTCCCGCTTCATCGAGCGGGTCCTTGGCTCCGTCGGATGTGGATTCCATTCCGACCGCCTCCACCCCTCGTGACGCTGAGGACGCCAAGGTGGGATCCTAGGCGGGGACCCGCCAGGAGGGGGAGGCTCCGGAGGTGCCACAAGGCAACCTCCCGAACTTCGCGCTGGACTCCGCACCGGAACCTGCGGTGGTTCCGGAGTCCGGCAGGCGGCCCCTTCATAAGAATGGCAAGATCGTGACACCGGCAGCCTCCGTCCAACCGGAGGCGCCGGACAACTTGTTGGAGGCGCTCAACGGCGGTTCCATCGAGGAAGAACACCGCACTATCATGAGTGCGGTGATTCAGAAGGTTCAGCCTGCCAAGAGCGGGCTGACCAAAGCCTGTAGCAGCCTTCTAACAGGCTTTGAGGTAAGAAAATTTAAAATATGTAACGTAATACCACATAGACAGTAGCCCCTGATGCTCGGTTCGGTGTTCGGAAAGAAAAGCCGGACTGAGGATCTAAAAAAGATATACGCAGGAGTTCTAAAAATTATGTCAATATGGGATTGCAGGCTGTCTTTCTTGACCTCTGCCAGACCGATGCGGAGGTTGATGCTTTGAAGCGTAACCTCGGCGGTCCGAGAAAGAGCTCGGCCTTGCCAAGAAGCAGCTCGAGGACAAAAAAGGTGAGTAACACCGTATTAAATCTGTACCTTACAGAAAAGGATTTTGGTTGCAAGAAAAATAACAAGGATAACGTGGGCACTGCAGGGGCCACGAACAAGGTGGCGACCCTGAAGGAGGCCATGTCCGCGGCCGAGTGCAATGCGGCCGCAGAACGAGCGGAGCGAGAGAAGCAGGAGGCGCGGGTGGCGGAGGTGCAGCAAGAGCTCCAGGCTCTCGTGGAAAAGCATGAGAGTCTAGAGCGCGACTCAAAGACTCGAGAGTTCGAGCTTGCCTCGGCTCTTGAGAGTGCCAACGCCGCGAAGGCCGAAGCCCATAAGGACCTCCAGGAGATAGAGGCGGTGAGGAAAATAGCGGCGAGTAAGGTATTTTTCATCCAAAGCAAGCATGTGAATGTGAATTACCTGTTACTTACCCGAATTCGGAGCTCTCCAGGAGCGTTTGCAGATCTGCCTTGCAGCGTGTCCGATGCTGCCGCATTCTACCGGGCCGAGGAGGGGAGCTCAACGGAGAAGGTATTCTGGTCTCAAGATGCCTGAGGCGGACATCAGTGCTTTTAGCGACCAGTGAAGCAGCTGGTCGAGCTCCACAAGGTGGCCGAGCAGGCCATGAAGGGACTCATAGTTAATTTGTGGCTCAAGAGGCCATGCACAGGAGCTACCGATGCAGTGCGGCGGCTGGTGGATACGTGTCCCTCGGGTGGAAGTCATCAAGCGCTCTGCCTACATTGAAGGTGCCCATCGGGCCCTTGCCCATATAAAAGTGCTTTGGGGTAGGCTGGATTTGAGAAGCTTCGACGGCGCCCGGCCGGGCAAGGAGTATCGCACGCCCAAATGTATTATAAGAGTGTCTGAAGGGTGCCCGCAAGATTGCGGATGAGTGCCCCAAAGATGTAATATTTGAGTAGACTCACAATGTGTTATCCTGTGCGCTGAAAACTTTGTTCATATGCGCTAAGCAACACTTATTAATTTAAAATATTACCTTACATGCGGCCGTTTATCAAATCGAGAGATGGCAAGTCGTCGGCTTCAGCCCCCATGCCACAAGTGTTGGGGTGTTGGGATAAACTTGGCGCTCTTGTTCCCATTTTTGGTCCATCTAGGAGGCGCCAACACGACGAACAAGGCAACCGGACTTATAATGCTTGAACACTCTCACTTAGCCATAGAATTCTATAATTTTAAATTTAGTGAAGCCCCTAGTGTTAGGAAGACCGAGTTCGGGCGCTATCCACGCTGGGCGGACAAAGTCGGTTCCTTGCTCTAAGCGGCATAAGTCTTTAGGGACTCGAAAAGACCTCTCGAACAGCGACCAGCTCTCGCCTTATCATGACGGTCAGTTTTAGCTTTCCTCCGAGGCGCCGCCCAGCTCAACCGGGCGCAATCGCAGTGGTTCTCCAGTGCTACCTTAGCCGATGAGCGGGCGTAAGGTACCAAAACATGGGAGCCGGGCAAACCCAACTATTGACCCAAGACATGATTCGGAGCCGATGCATATAGTGCTATAAGTTCGGGGTGCTGCACTTGTGAAAGTGTTCGGACTTATCACACCATCATGCGGGGAACATAAGCCCCTGGTGTATTCGGCCGTACCAAAGTGTACGGATGCAAAATGTCATAAATGAACATATATGTAAGAAAGGAATGCGATTATAAGCGAAAAGTGATGCATTGTTTATTCAAGGAACTCTGCCATGAGTGCAGAACGATACAAATAGGGCGGAAAGCAAGGGATTGGACAATTATACATGTCCCCCTCCAGGGGTAGGCTGCGGAATGGTGTATTAAATAGATTTAATGCTCATAATGGAGACCACCTGAGTGTTTGTCATAGCCATTGTCCTTCCCTGGCTGTTGCATCGTGAGTTCGGCAGGTCCGCTGCCGGACAGGGCCTCTGGTGAACGGAGTCCTATGGAAAGAAAAAAGAAAAAGAAAAAGAGCGACACACTTGGGAGCCCCCGGTGTGGTTAAGCCGCACTCTGGGCCTGTCGTGGTCGTGCCCCTCCCCCTATGCCCATGGTATCTCCAGAGCGTAATGATGTATGCGAAGAGCTAGTCTTGCAATCATGCAGGGGCTGGGGTTGGGGCCGCATTGCTACGCGTGCTCGGAACGTGCCAGGTGGTCTTGATGTATGTTACTCCGGGCGCGTTTGGCCATGTCCGGTCGTTTAACGGCCGGACTCGAAAATTGCCTTAAGAGGCTGCTTTGTACTTCCGCCGCGAGAGCCGCTGTGTGTTCGTCCGTTCAGAGGGAGCGTTCAGTGTTTCCGTTGACCGTGATGACTCCACGAGGGCATGGCATCTTGAGCTTAAGGTATGCATAATGCGGCACCGCATTGAACTTTGCAAACGCGGTTCGTCCGAGCAGAGCGTGATAGCCACTGCGGAACGGGACTATGTCGAAGATTAACTCTCGCCCGGAAATTATCCGGGATCCGAAGACCACTTCGGTGTGGTGAGCTGTGCAATTGGCCTCAACACCTGGTATGACGCCTTTGAAGGTCGTCTTTGTAGGTTTAATCCTTGAGGGGTCTATGCCCATCTTGCAAACTGTATCCTAATAAAGCAGGTTCAGGCTGCTGCCGCCGTCCATCAGGACTCTAGTGAGGTGAAATCCATCGACGATTGGGTCTAAAACCAATGCGGCGAATCCGCCATGGCGGATACTGGTGGGGTGGTCCCTTCGATCGAAAGTGATCGGGCAAGAGGACCATGGATTGAACTTCGGGGCGATTGGCTCCATCGCATATACGTCCCTAAGTGCACGCTTCCGCTCCCTCTTGGGTATGTGGGTTGCGTATATCATGTTTGCCGTCCGCACTTGTGGGGGAAAACCCTTCTGTCCTCTACTGTTCGGCGGCCGGGTCTCTTCCTCGTCATTGCTATGCAGCCCCTTGTCATTGTTTTCGGCAATTAACTGTTGGGTAACGTAGTAATTTCAAAAAAAATTCCTACGCATAGGCAAGATCATGGTGATGCATAGCAACGAGAGGGGAGAGTGTTGTCTACGTACCCTCGTAGACTGAAGCGGAAGCGTTGACGCAACATAGAGGAAGTAGTTGTACGTCCTCCCGGTCCGACCGATCCAAGCACCGTTACTCCGGCACCTCCGAGTTCTTGACACACGTACAACTCGATGACGCACCCCGATCTTCGATCCAGCAGAGGTGCGGGGAGGAGTTCCGTCAGCACGACGGCGTGGTGACGATCTTGATGTTCTCCTGTCGCAGGGCTTCGCCTAAGCACCGCTACAATATGGTTGAGGTGTAATATCGTGAGGGGGCACCGCACACGGCTAAGGAACGATCTCAATGATCAACTTGTGTGTCATGGGGTGCCCCCCTGCCCCCGTATATAAAGGAGCAAGGGGGAGGGGGCCGGCCAAGGAGAGGAGGCACGCCCTAGGGGGGCAATCCTACTCCAAGTAGGATTCCCCCCTCTTTCCAAGTCCTACTAGGAGAAGGGAAGGAAGGGAGGAGAAGGAGAAGGAAGGAGGAGGAGAAGAAGGAAGGGGCGGCCCCTAGTCCAGTCGGTTTGGGCTAGGGGGGCCGCGCGCCTTTCCTCCTCTCTTCCACCACTTGGCCCATGAGGCCCAATGCTTCTTCCTCGTATTCCCGTAACTCCTCAGTACCCCCGAAAATACCTGAATCACTCGGAACCTTTCCGAACTCCGAATATAGTCGTCCAATATATCGATCTTTATGTCTCGACCATTTCGAGACTCCTCGTCATGTCCCCGATCTCATCTGGGACTCCGAACTCCTTCGGTACATCAAAACTCATAAACTCATAATAAAGCTGTCATCGAAACCTTAAGCGTGCGGACCCTATGGTTCGAGAACAATGTAGACATGACCGAGACACGTCTCCGGTCAATAACCAATAGAGGGACCTGGATGCCCATATTGGTTCCTACATATTCTACGAAGATCTTTATCGGTCAAACCGCATAACAATATACGTTGTTCCCTTTGTCATCGGTATGTTACTTGCCCAAGATTCGATCGTCGGTATCCAATACCTAGTTCAATCTCGTTACCGGCATGTCTCTTTACTCGTTCCGTAATACATCATCTCGCAACTAACTCATTAGTTGCAATGCTTGCAAGGCTTAAGTGATGTGCATTACCGAGAGGGCCCAGAGATACCTCTTTGACATTCAGAGTGACAAATCCTAATCTCGAAATACGCCAACTCAACAAGTACCTTCGGAGACACCTGTAGAGCACCTTTATAATCACCCAGTTACGTTGTGATGTTTGGTAGCACACAAAGTGTTCCTCCGGTAAACAGGAGTTGCATAATCTCATAGTCATAGGAACATGTATAAGTCATGAAGGAAGCAATAGCAACATACTAAACGATCGGGTGCTAAGCTAATGGAATGGGTCATGTCAATCAGATCATTCAACTAATGAGGTGATCCCGTTAATCAAATAACAACTCTTTGTCCATGGTTAGGAAACATAACCATCTTTGATTAACAAGCTAGTCAAGTAGAGGCATACTAGTGACACTCTATTTGTCTATATATTCACACATGTATTATGTTTCTGGTTAATACAACTTTAGCATGAATAATAAACATTTATCATGATATGAGGAAATAAATAATAACTTTATTATTGCCTCTAGGGCATATTTCCTTCAGTCTCCCACTTGCACTAGAGTCAATAATCTAGATCACATCACCATGTGATTAACATCGATAGTTCACATCATCATGTGATTAACACCCATAGTTCACATCGCCATGTGACCAACACCCAAAGGGTTTACTAGATTCAGTAATCTAGTTCACATCGCTATGTGATTAACACCCAAAGAGTACTTGGGTGTGATCATGTTTTGCTTGTGAGAGAATCTTAGTCAAGGGGTCTTTCACATTCAGATCCGTTATGTATTTTGCAATTTTATGTCTACAATGCTCTGCGGAGCTACTCTAGCTAATTGCTCCCACTTTCAATATGTATCTAGATCGAGACTTAGAGTCATCCGGATCGGTGTCAAAACTTGGATCGGCGTAACCCTTACTGACGAACCTTTTGTCACTTCCATAATCGAGAAACATATCCTTATTCCACTAAGGATAATTTTGACCATTGTCGATGATCTACTCCTAGATCACTGTTGTACTCCTTGCCAAACTCGGTGCAGGGTATACAATAGATCTGGTACACAGCATGGCATACTTTATAGAACCTATGGCCAAGGCATAGGGAATGACTTTCATTCTCTTTCTATCTTCTGCCGTGGTCGGGTTTTGAGTCTTACTCAATTTCACACCTGTAACACAGGCAAGAACTCTTTCTTTGGTATTCCATTTTGAACTACTTCAAAATCTTGTCAAGGTATGTACTCATTGAAAAAACTTATCAAGCGTCTTGATCTATCTCTATAGATCTTGATGCTCAATATGTAAGCAGCTTCACCGAGGTCTTTTCTTTGAAAAACTCCTTTCAAACACTCCTTTATGCTTTGCAGAATAATTCTACATTATTTCCGATCTACAATATGTCATTCACATATACTTATCAGAAATGATGTAGTGCTCCCACTCACTTTATTGTAAATACAGGCTTCACCGCAAGTCTGTATAAAACTATATGCTTTGATCAACTTATCAAAGCGTATATTCCAATTCCGAGATGCTTGCACCAGTCCATAGATGGATCGTTGGAGCTTGCGTATTTTGTCAGCACCTTTAGGATTGACAAAACCTTCTGGTTGCATCATATACAACTCTTCTTTAAATCCATTAAAGAATGTAGTTTTGTTTATCCAGTTGCCAGATTTCATAAAAATGCGGCGATTGCTAACATGATTTGGACAGACTTAAGCATCGCTACGAGTGAGAAAATTTCATCGTAGTCAACACCTTGAACTTTGTCAAAAACCTTTTTGACAAGTCTAGCTTTGTAGATAGTAACACTACTATCAACGTCCGTCTTCCTCTTGAAGATCCATTTATTTTCTATGGTTTACCGATCATCGGGCAAATCCATCAAAGTCCATACTTTGTTCTTATACATGGATCTCATCTCAGATTTCATGGCCTCAAGCCATTTCGCGGAATCTGGGCTCATCATCGCTTCCTCATAGTTCGTAGGTTTGTCATGGTCAAGTAACATGACCTCCAGAACAGGATTACCGTACCACTCTGGTGCGGATCTCACTCCATTTTACCTACGAGGTTCGGTAGTAACTTGATCTGAAGTTACATGATCATCATCATTAGCTTCCTCACTAATTGGTATAGTAGTCACAAGAACAGATTTCTGTGATGAACTACTTTCCAATAAGGGAACAGGTACAGTTACCTCATCAAGTTCTACTTTCCTCCCACTCACTTCTTTCGAGAGAAACTCCTTCTCTAGAAAGGATCCATTATTAGCAACAAATGTTTTGCCTTCGGATCAATGATAGAAGGTGTACCCAACAATTTCCTTTGGGTATTCTATGAAGACACATTTCTCCGATTTGGGTTTGAGCTTATCAGGATGAAACTTTTTCACATAAGCATCGCAGCCCCAAACTTTAAGAAACGACAACTTTGGTTTCTTGCTAAACCACAGTTCATATAGTGTCGTCTCAACGGATTTAGATGGTGCCCTATTTAACATGAATGCAGTTGTCTCTAATGCATGATCCCAAAACAATATTGGTAAATCGGTAAAAAACATCATAGATTGTACTATATCCAATAAAGTACGGTTATGACATCGGACACACCATTATGATGTGGTGTTCCAGGTGGCATGAATTTGTGAAACTATTCCACATTGTTTTAATTGAAGACCAAACTCGTAACTCAAATATTTGTCTCTGCTATCAGATCGTAGAAACTTTATTTTTCTTGTTACGATGATTTTTCCACTTCACTCTGAAATTCTTTGAACCTTTCAACTATTTCAGACTTATGTTTCATCAAGTAGATATACCCATATCTGCTCAAATCATCTTGTGAAGGTCAGAAAATAACGATATCCGCCACGAGCCTCAACATTCATCGGACCACATACATCTGTATGTATGATTCCCAACAAATCTGTTGCTCTCTCCATAGTACCGGAGAACGGTGTTTTAGTCATCTTGCCCATGAGGCACGGTTCGCAAGTACCAAGTGATTCATAATCAAGTGGTTCCAAAAGACCATCAGTATGGAGTTTCTTCATGCGCTTTACACCGATATGACCTAAACGGCAGTGCCACAAATAAGTTGCACTATCATTATTAACTTTGCATCTTTTGGTTTCAATATTATGAATATGTGTATCACTACGATCGAGATCCAATGAACCATTTTCATTGGGTGTGTAACCATATAAGGTTTTATTCATGTAAATAGAATAACAGTTTATTCTCTTACTGAAATGAATAATCGTATTGCAATAAACATGATCAAATCATATTCATGCTCGACGCAAACACCAAATAACATTTATTTAGGTTCAACACTAATCCCGAAAGTATAGGGAGTGCGCGATGATGATCATATCAATCTTGGAACTATTTCCAACACACATCGTCACTTCACCCTTTAACTAGTCTCTGCTTATTACGCAACTCCGTTTGAGTTACTAATCTTAGCAACTGAACTAGTATCAAATCTTGAGGGTTGCTATAAACACTAGTAAAGTACACATCAATAACATGTATATCAAATATACTTATGTTCACTTTGCCATCCTTCTTATCCGCCAAATACTTGGGGTAGTTCGCTTCGATGACCAGTCCCTTTGCGGAAGAAGCACTTAGTCTCGTGCTTAGGTCCAGACTTGGGCTTCTTCACTTGAGCACAACTTGCTTGCCGTTCTTCTTGAAGTTCCCTTCTATCCCTTTGCCCTTTTCTTGAAACTAGTGGTCTTGTTAACCATCAACACTTGATGTTCTTTCTTGATTTCTACCTTCATCGATTTCATCATCATGAAAAAACTCGGGAATCATTTTCGTCATCCCTTGCATACTATAGTTCATAACGAAGTTCTACTAACTTGGTGATGGTGACTAGAGAATTCTGTCAATCACTATCTTATCTAGAAGATTAACTCCCACTTGATTCAAGCGATTGTAGTACCCAGACAATCTGAGCACATGCTCACTAGTTGAGCGATTCTCCTCCATCTTTTAGCTATAGAACTTATTGAAGACTTCATATCTCTCAACTCGGGTATTTGCTTGAAATATTAACTTCAATTCCTGGAACATCTCATATGGTCCATGATGTTCAAAACAGCTTTGAAGTCCCGATTCTAAGCCATAAAGCATGGTGCACAAAACTATCAAGTAGTCATCATATTGAGCTAGCCAAACATTCATAACGTCTGCATCTGCTCCTGCAATAGGTCTGTCACCTAGCGGTGCATTAAGGACATAATACTACGTGCGA
Organism: Aegilops speltoides; assembly: GCA_021437245.1. Classification (NCBI taxonomy): domain Eukaryota; kingdom Viridiplantae; phylum Streptophyta; class Magnoliopsida; order Poales; family Poaceae; genus Aegilops; species Aegilops speltoides. The sequence continues at coordinate 410,536,423 of CM038142.1, forward strand.
CAATGAGGATAAACCTCAGATCGCGGATCCAATCCGCATCATTGCTACTAACATTTTTCAACACAATTTTCTCTAGGAACATATCAAAACAAACATATGAAAGCAACAACGCGAGCTATTGATCTACAACATAATTTACAAAATACTACCAGAACTAAGTTCATGATAAATTAAAGTTCAATTAATCATATTACTTAAGAACTCCCACTTAGACAGACATCTCTCTAGTCATCTAAGTGATTACGTGACCCAAATCAACTAAACCATAACCGATCATCACGTGAGATGGAGTAGTTTTCAATGGTGAACATCTTATGTTGATCATATCTACTATATGATTCACGCTCGACCTTTCGGTCTCCGTGCTCCGAGGCCATATCTGCATATGCTAGGCTCGTCAAGTTTAACTTTGAGTATTCTCGTGTGCAAAACTGGCTTGCACCCGTTGTAGATGGACGAGAGCTTATCACCCGATCATCACGTGGTGTGTGCAGGCACGACGAACTTTGGCAACAGTGCATACTCGGGAGAACACTTCTTGATAATTTTTAGCGAGAGATCATCTCAAAATGCTACCGTCAATCAAAGCAAGATAAGATGCATAAAGGATAAACATCACATGCAATCAATATAAGTGATATGATATGGCCATCATCATCTTGTGCTTGTGATCTCCATCTCGAAGCACCATCATGATCACCATCCTCACCGCGCGACACCTTGATCTCCATCGTAGCATTGTTGTCGTTCGCCATCTATTGCTTCTCGACTATCGCTACCGCTTAGTGATAAAGTAAAGCAATTATGTGGTGTTTGCATTTCATACAATAAGCGACAACCATATGGCTCCTACCAGTTGCCGATAACTTCGGTTACAAAACATGATCATCTCATACAATAAAATATAGCATCACGTCTTGGCCATATCACATCACAACATGCCCTGCAAAAACAAGTTAGACGTTCTCTACTTTGTTGTTGCAAGTTTTACGTGGCTGCTACGGGCTTAAGCAAGAACCAATCTCACCTACGCATCAAAACCACAACGATAGTTTGTCAAGTTGATGCTGTTTTAACCTTTGCAAGGACCGGGCGTAGCCACACTCGGTTCAACTAAAGTTGGAGAAACTGACACCCGCTAGCCACCTGTGTGCAAAGCACGGCGGTAGAACCAGTCTCGCGTAAGTGTACGCGTAATGTCGGTCCGGGCCGCTTCATCCAGCAATACCGCCGAAAAAAAAGTATGACATGCTGGTAAGCAGTATGACTTATATCGCCCACAACTCACTTGTGTTCTACTCGTGCATATAACATCAAACCATAAAACCTAGGCTCGGATACCACTGTTGGGTAACGTAGTAATTTCAAAAAAAATTCCTACGCATAGGCAAGATCATGGTGATGCATAGCAACGAGAGGGGAGAGTGTTGTCTACGTACCCTCGTAGACCGAAGCGGAAGCGTTGACGCAACGTAGAGGAAGTAGTCGTATGTCCTCCCGGTCCGACCGATCCAAGCACCGTTACTCCGGCACCTCCGAGTTCTTGACACACGTACAGCTCGATGACGCACCCCGATCTCCGATCCAGCAGAGGTGCGGGGAGGAGTTCCACAAGCCTGACGGCGTGGTGGCGATCTTGATGTTCTCCTGTCGCAGGGCTTCGCCTAAGCACCGCTACAATATGACCGAGGTGTAATATCGTGGAGGGGGGCACCGCACACGGCTAAGGAACGATCTCAAAGATCAACTTGTGTGTCATGGGGTGCCCCCCTGCCCCCGTATATAAAGGAGCAAGGGGGAGGGGGCCGGCCAAGGAGAGGAGGCGCGCCCTAGGGGGGCAATCCTACTCCAAGTAGGATTCCACCCTCTTTCCAAGTCCTGCTAGGAGAAGGGAAGGAAGGGGAGGAGAAGGAGAAGGAAGGAGAGGGAGGAGAAGAAGGAAAGGGGGGCCGGCCCCTAGTCCAATTCGGTTTGGGCTAGGGGGGGCGCGTGCCTTTCCTCCTCTCTTCCACCACTTGGCCCATGAGGCCCAATGCTTCTTCCTCGTATTCCCGTAACTCCCCGGTACCCCCGAAAATACCCGAATCACTCGAAACCTTTCCGAACTCCGAATATAGTCGTCCAATATATCGATCTTTACGTCTCGACCATTTCGAGACTCCTCGTCAAGTACCCGATCTCATCCGGGACTCCGAACTCCTTCGATACATCAAAACTCATAAACTCATAATAAAACATCATCGAAACCTTAAGCGTGCAAGACCCTACGGTTCGAGAACAATGTAGACATGACCGAGACACGTCTCCGGTCAATAACCAATAGCGGGACCTGGATGCCCATATTGGTTCCTACATATTCTCGAAGATCTTTATCGGTCAAACCGCATAACAACATACGTTGTTCCTTTGTCATCGGTATGTTACTTGCCGAGATTCGATCGTCGGTATCCAATACCTAGTTCAATCTCGTTACCGGCAAGTCTCTTTACTTGTTCCGTAATACATCATCTCACAACTAACTCATTAGTGGCAATGCTTGCAAGGCTTAAGTGATGTGCATTACCGAGAGGGCCCAGAGATACCTCTCCGACATTCGGAGTGACAAATCCTAATCTCGAAATCGCCAACTCAACAAGTACCTTTGGAGACACCAGAGCACCTTTATAATCACCCGATTCGTTGACGCGTTTGGTAGCACACAAAGTGTTCCTCCGTAAGCGGAGTTGCATAATCTCATAGTCATAGGAACATGTATAAGTCATGAAGGAAGCAATAGCAACATACTAAACGATCGGGTGCTAAGCTAATGGAATGGGTCATGTCAATTAGATCATTCAACTAATGATGTGATCCCGTTAATCAAATAACAACTCTTTGTCCATGGTTGGGAAACATAACCATCTTTGATTAACAAGCTAGTCAAGTAGAGGCATACTAGTGACACTCTGTTTGTCTATATATTCACACATGTATTATGTTTCCGGTTAATACAATTCTAGCATGAATAATAAACATTTATCATGATATGAGGAAATAAATAATAACTTTATTATTGCCTCTAGGGCATATTTCCTTCAGTCTCCCACTTGCACTAGAGTCAATAATCTAGATCACATCACCATGTGATTAACATCGATAGTTCACATCATCATGTGATTAACACCCATAGTTCACATCGCCATGTGACCAACACCGAAAGGGTTTACTAGATTCAGTAATCTAGTTCACATCGCTATGTGATTAACACCCAAAGAGTACTTGGGTGTGATCATGTTTTGCTTGTGAGAGAATCTTAGTCAACGGGTCTTTCACATTCAGATCCGTTATGTATTTTGCAATTTTTATGTCTACAATGCTCTGCACGGAGCTACTCTAGCTAATTGCTCCCACTTTCAATATGTATCTAGATCGAGACTTAGAGTCATCCAGATCGGTGTCAAAACTTGGATCGACGTAACCCTTTACGACGAACCTTTTGTCACTTCCATAATCGAGAAACATATCCTTATTCCACTAAGGATAATTTTGACCATTGTCGATGATCTACTCCTAGATCACTATTGTACTCCTTGCCAAACTCAGTTCAGGGTATACAATAGATCTGGTACACAGCATGGCATACTTTATAGAACCTATGGCCAAGGCATAGGGAATGACTTTCATTCTCTTTCTATCTTCTGCCGTGGTCGGGTTTTGAGTCTTACTCAATTTCACACCTTGTAACACACGCAAGAACTCTTTCTTTGACTGTTCCATTTTGAACTACTTCAAAATCTTGTCAAGGTATGTACTCATTGAAAAAACTTATCAAGCGTCTTGATCTATCTCTATAGATCTTGATGCTCAATATGTAAGCAGCTTCACCGAGGTCTTTTCTTTGAAAAACTCCTTTCAAACACTCCTTTATGCTTTGCAGAATAATTCTACATTATTTCCGATCTACAATATGTCATTCACATATACTTATCAGAAATGATGTAGTGCTCCCACTCACTTTATTGTAAATACAGGCTTCACCGCAAGTCTCATAAAACTATATGCTTTGATCAACTTATCAAAGCGTTTATTCCAATTCGAGATGCTTGCACCGGTCCATAGATGGATCGTTTGAGCTTGCGTATTTTGTTAGCACCTTTAGGATTGACAAAACCTTCGTTGCATCATATACAACTCTTCTTTAAATCCATTAAAGAATGTAGTTTTGTTTATCCAGTTGCCAGATTTCATAAAAATGCGGCGATTGCTAACATGATTTGGACAGACTTAAGCATCGCTACTGGTGAGAAAATTTCATCGTAGTCAACACCTTGAACTTTGTCAAAACCTTTTGACAAGTCTAGCTTTGTAGATAGTAACACTACTATCAACGTCCGTCTTCCTCTTGAAGATCCATTTATTTTCTATGGTTTACCGATCATCGGGCAAATCCATCAAAGTCCATACTTTGTTCTTATACATGGATCTCATCTCAGATTTCATGGCCTCAAGCCATTTCATGAATCTGGGCTCATCATCGCTTCCTCATAGTTCGTAGGTTTGTCATGGTCAAGTAACATGACCTCCGAACAGGATTACCGTACCACTCAGTGCGGATCTCACTCCATTTTACCTACGAGGTTCGGCAGTAACTTGATCGAAGTTACATGATCATCATCATTAGCTTCCTCACTAATTGGTATAGTAGTCACAAGAACAGATTTCGTGATGAACTACTTTCAATAAGGAACAGTACTGATTACCTCATCAAGTTCTACTTTCCTCCCACTCACTTCTTTCGAGAGAAACTCCTTCTCTAGAAAGGATCCATTATTAGCAACGAATGTTTTGCCTTCGGATCTGTGATAGAAGGTGTACCCAACAATTTCCTTTGGGTATTCTATGAAGACACACTTCTCCGATTTGGGTTTGAGCTTATCGGGATGAAACTTTTCACATAAGCATCGCAGCCCCAAACTTTAAGAAACGACAACTTTGGTTTCTTGCTAAACCACAGTTCATATAGTGTCGTCTCAACGGATTTAGATGGTGCCCTATTTAACGTGAATGCAGTTGTATCTAATGCATGATCCCAAAACGATATTGGTAAATCGGTAAAAAACATCATAGATTGTACTATATCCAATAAAGTACGGTTATGACATCGGACACACCATTATGATGTGGTGTTCCAGGTGGCATGGATTTGTGAAACTATTCCACATTGTTTTAATTGAAGACCAAACTCATAACTCAAATATTTGTCTCTGCTATCAGATCGTAGAAACTTTATTTTTCTTGTTATGATGATTTTTCCACTTCACTCTGAAATTCTTTGAACCTTTCAACTATTTCAGACTTATGTTTCATCAAGTAGATATACCCATATCTGCTCAAATCATCTTGTGAAGGTCAGAAAATAACGATATCCGCCACGAGCCTCAACATTCATCGGACCACATACATCTGTATGTATGATTTCCAACAAATCTGTTGCTCTCTCCATAGTCTTAGGAGAAGCGGTGTTTTAGTCATCTTGCCCATGAGGCACGGTTCGCAAGTACCAAGTGATTCATAATCAAGTGGTTCCAAAAGACCATCAATATGGAGTTTCTTCATGCGCTTTACATCGATATGACCTAAACGGCGATTGCCACAAATAAGTTGCACTATCATTATTAACTTTGCATCTTTTGGTTTCAATATTATGAATATGTGTATCACTACGATCGAGATCCAATGAACCATTTTCATTGGGTGTGTAACCATATAAGGTTTTATTCATGTAAATAGAATAACAGTTTATTCTCTTACTTAAATGAATAATCGTATTGCAATAAACATGATCAAATCATATTCATGCTCAACGCAAACACCAAATAACATTTATTTAGGTTCAACACTAATCCCGAAAGTATAGGGAGTGTGCGATGATGATCATATCAATCTTGGAACTATTTCCAACACACATCGTCACTTCACCCTTTAACTAGTCTCATTTATTCTACAACTCCGTTTGAGTTACTAATCTTAGCAACCGAACTAGTATCAAATCTTGAGGGGTTGCTATAAACACTAGTAAAGTACACATCAATAACATGTATATCAAATATACTTATGTTCACTTTGCCATCCTTCTTATCCGCCAAATACTTGGGGTAGTTCTCGCTTCGATGACCAGTCCCTTTGCGTGAAGCACTTAGTCTCGAGCTTAGGTCGACTTGGGCTTCTTCACTTGAGCAGCAACTTGCTTGCCGTTCTTCTTGAAGTTCCTTCTATCCCTTTGCCCTTTTCACTGAAACTAGTGGTCTTGTTAACCATCAACACTTGATGTTCTTTCTTGATTTCTACCTTCATCGATTTCATCATCATGAAAAAACTCGGGAATCATTTTCATCATCCCTTGCATACTATAGTTCATCACGAAGTTCTACTAACTTGGTGATGGTGACTAGAGAATTATGTCAATCACTATCTTATCTAGAAGATTAACTCCCACTTGATTCAAGCGATTGTAGTACCCAGACAATCTGAGCACATGCTCACTAGTTGAGCGATTCTCCTCCATCTTTTAGCTATAGAACTTATTGAAGACTTCATATCTCTCAACTCGGGTATTTGCTTGAAATATTAACTTCAATTCCTGGAACATCTCATATGGTCCATGATGTTCAAAACAGCTTTGAAGTCCCTATTCTAAGCCATAAAGCATGGTGCACAAAACTATCAAGTAGTCATCATATTGAGCTAGCCAAACATTCATAACGTCTGCATCTGCTCCTGCAATAGGTCTGTCACCTAGCGGTGCATTAAGGACATAATACTTCTGTGCAGCAATGAGGATAAACCTCAGATCGCGGATCCAATCCGCATCATTGCTACTAACATTTTTCAACACAATTTTCTCTAGGAACATATCAAAACAAACATATGAAAGAAACAACGCGAGCTATTGATCTACAACATAATTTACAAAATACTACCAGAACTAAGTTCATGATAAATTAAAGTTCAATTAATCATAATACTTAAGAACTCCCACTTAGACAGACATCTCTCTAGTCATCTAAGTGATTACGTGACCCAAATCAACTAAACCATAACCGATCATCACGTGAGATGGAGTAGTTTTCAATGGTGAACATCTTATGTTGATCATATCTACTATATGATTCACGCTTTCGACCTTTCGGTCTCCGTGTTCGAGGCCATATCGCATATGCTAGGCTCGTCAAGTTTAACTTGAGTATTCTGCGTGTGCAAAACTGGCTTGCACCCGTTGTAGATGGACGAGAGCTTATCACACCCGATCATCACGTGGTGTGCAGGCACGACGAACTTTGTCAGCGGTGCATACTCGGGAGAACACTTCTTGATAATTTTTAGTGAGAGATCATCTCAAAATGCTACCGTCAATCAAAGCAAGATAAGATGCATAAAGGATAAACATCACATGGAATCAATATAAGTGATATGATATGGCCATCATCATCTTGTGCTTGTGATCTCCATCTCCGAAGCACCATCATGATCACCATCGTCACCGGCGCGACACCTTGATCTCCATCGTAGCATCGTTGTCGTTTACGCCATCTATTGCTTCTACGACTATCGCTACCGCTTAGTGAAAAAGTAAAGCAATTACAGGGTGTTTGCATTTCATACAATAAAGCAACAACCATATGGCTCCTGCCAGTTGCCGATAACTTCGGTTACAAAACATGATCATCTCATACAATAAAATATAGCATCACGTCTTGGCCATATCACATCACAACATGCCCTGCAAAAACAAGTTAGACGTCCTCTACTTTGTTGTTGCAAGTTTTACGTGGCTGCTACGGGCTTAAGCAAGAACCAATCTCACCTACGCATCAAAACCACAACGATAGTTTGTCAAGTTGATGTTGTTTTAACCTTTGCAAGGACCGGGCGTAGCCACACTCGGTTCAACTAAAGTTGGAGAAACTGACACCCGCTAGCCACCTGTGTGCAAAGCACGGCGGTAGAACCAGTCTCGCATAAGCGTACGCGTAATGTCGGTCCGGGCCGCTTCATCCAACAATACGCCGAAGAAAAAGTATGACATGCTGGTAAGCAGTATGACTTATATCGCCCACAACTCACTTGTGTTCTACTCGTGCATATAACATCAAACCATAAAACCTAGGCTCGGATACCACTGTTGGGTAACGTAGTAATTTCAAAAAAAATTCCTACACATAGGCAAGATCATGGTGATGCATAGCAACGAGAGGGGAGAGTGTTGTCTACGTACCCTCGTGAGACCAAGCGAAGCGTTAGCGCAACATAGAGGAAGTAGTCGTCGTCCTCCCGGTCCGACCGATCCAAGCACCGTTACTCGGCACCTCCGAGTTCTTGACACACGTACAGCTCGATGGCGCCCGATCTCCGATCCAGCAGAGGTGCGGGAGGAGTTCCATCAAGACGACGGCGTGGTGGCGATCTTGATGTTCTCTGTCGCAGGGCCGCCTAAGCACCGCTACAATATGACCGAGGTGTAATATCGTGGAGGGGGGCACCGCACACGGCTAAGGAACAATCTCAATGATCAACTTGTGTGTCATGGGGTGCCCCCCTGCCCCCGTATATAAAGGAGCAAGGGGAGGGGCCGGCCAAGGAGAGGAGGCGCGCCCTAGGGGGGCAATCCTACTCCAAGTAGGATTCCACCCTCTTCCAAGTCTGCTAGGAGAAGGGAAGGAAGGGAGGAGAAGGAGAAGGAAGGAGAGGGGGAGAAGAAGGAAGGGGCGGCCCCTAGTCCAATTCGGTTTGGGCTAGGGGGGCGCGCGCCTTTCCTCCTCTCTTCCACCACTTGGCCCATGAGGCCCAATGCTTCTTCCTCGTATTCCCGTAACTCCCCGGTACCCCCGAAAATACCAAAATCACTCGAAACCTTTCCGAACTCCGAATATAGTCGTCCAATATATCGATCTTTACGTCTCGACCATTTCGAGACTCCTCGTTATGTCCCCGATCTCATCCGGGACTCCAAACTCCTTCGGTACATCAAAACTCATAAACTCGTAATAAAACTGTCATCGAAACCTTAAGCGTGCGGACCCTACGGTTCGAGAACAATGTAGACATGACCGAGACACGTCTCCGGTCAATAACCAATAGCGGGACCTGGATGCCCATATTGGTTCCTACATATTCTACGAAGATCTTTATCGGTCAAACCGCATAACAACATACGTTGTTCCCTTTGTCATCGGTATGTTACTTGCCCGAGATTCGATCATCGGTATCAATACCTAGTTCAATCTCGTTACCGCAAGTCTCTTTACTCGTTCCGTAATACATCATCTCGCAACTAACTCATTAGTTGCAATGCTTGCAAGGCTTAAGTGATGTGCATTACCGAGAGGGCCCAGAGATACCTCTCCGACATTCGGAGTGACAAATCCTAATCTCGAAATCGCCAACTCAACAAGTACCTTGGAGACACACTGTAGAGCACCTTTATAATCACCCAGTTATGTTGTGACGTTTGGTAGCACACAAAGTGTTCCTCCGATAAGCGGAGTTGCATAATCTCATAGTCATAGGAACATGTATAAGTCATGAAGGAAGCAATAGCAACATACTAAACGATCGGGTGCTAAGCTAATGGAATGGGTCATGTCAATCAGATCATTCAACTAATGATGTGATCCCGTTAATCAAATAACAACTCTTTGTCCATGGTTAGGAAACATAACCATCTTTGATTAACAAGCTAGTCAAGTAGAGGCATACTAGTGACACTCTGTTTGTCTATATATTCACACATGTATTATGTTTCCGGTTAATACAATTCTAGCATGAATAATATACATTTATCATGATATGAGGAAATAAATAATAACTTTATTATTGCCTCTAGGGCATATTTCCTTCATTAACTTGCATGCCTGCTTGAACACCCAACAATCCCTGTTGGTGTGATTAGCCGACTTTTCGGGGGTGCCATGTATCTGGCAAGAGCGGTCGAGTATTCGGTCCAAATTGGACGGACCCGGAGTAGTTCTTTTAAATGGCTTTTTCCGCTGACCGGGTTTAGAGCCTCTGAATCCGGCGTTGACTGCCGTATCCTCAGTGTTATCGCCGTTAACGCGGCGTTTGTTTTTGTTACGATGTGACCTGCCATTGCGGTCCTTGTTGTCCGGACTACCAGAATTTTTGCTGAGGTTGTTACTGCGGGCTAGCCAGCTGTCCTCCCCCGCATGAAGCGGGTCATGAGTGATGTGAGGGCTGCCATGGATTTGGCTTTTCTGTCCTAGGTGCCGGGCCAGCCACTCGTCATGATGTTATGTTTGAAGGCTGCGAGGGCCTCTGCATCCGAACAGTCAGCGATTTGATTTTTCTTTGTTAGGAACCGTGTCGAACTATGCGGCCGATTAAATCAGCTGCTGAATTATGTGGCTTAGGTCATCAGCGTCTGGTGGTCGCACATATGTGCCCTGGAAGTTGTCAAGAAATGCGGCTTCTAGGTCCTCCCAACACCCAATTGACTCTGTTGGCAAGCTGTTAAGCCAATGCCGAGCTGGTCCTTTAAGCTTGAGTGGGAGATACTTGATGGCGTGGAGATCGTCACCACGGGCCATATGGATATGAAGGAGATAATCTTCGATCCAAACCGCGGGGTCTATTGTGCCATCGTAGGATTCAATGTTCACGGGTTTAAACCGTTTAGGGATTTGATGATCCATTACTTCATCTATGAAGCATAGTGGGTGTGCGGCGCCTCTATACAGGGCAATATCACGACGTAGCTCAAGAGAGCTTTGCCTGCTGGCCGGAGTTGCTGTATTCGGCGCGACGGCAGTCGTCGTGGACCGTGGGGCACACACGTGATTTGTAGATGGATCTTGATTGTCTTGCCTTGTCCTCCAATATGTCTTGCAAGTCCGGCGCATTCCCCCGTGGCTTCGTGCTTTTCGAGCGGTGTCGGGGTACGGCTCGGGTGGAGGGCCTAGACGCCTCTCTGTCGCGGCCGCGAGGTGGTCGGTCTGCCGTATTGTGCGCTGGTGATGAAGGTTTATATGCCTCCTCCTCTAATCGGGGGAGCAACTTGCGTTTTGGGCAGCTTTTGGAGGGGCGTTCGAGTTCATGCTCTTCGGCCGCGAGGACCTCCGTCCATCTGTCGGCCAGCAGGTCTTGATCAGCTCGAAGCTGTTGCTGCTTTTTCTTTAGGCTATTTGCCGTGGCCATTAGCCTGCGTTTAAAACGCTCTTGTTGACGGGATCCTCAGCACGCACAGAATTGCGTGCGTCGTTGAGGCTTGCCTCGTCTCCGGAGGGAGGCATGTAATTATCATCCTCTACCTCCTCGTCTGCCGCTCTCTCTTGAGGGTTGGCTTCTCCGTCCTCCTGTGCGGAATCTTGCTAGAGGGGGTTGTATTCGGCACTCTCTGGGGTGTTATTGTCTCCGGTGCCGGAATCTCCATTCTTGTTGTGGCGGGATTTAGAGCGGCGCCGCTGATGTCGGCGCTTGGGCTGTTTCTTAGAGGAATCTACCTCCGCTGCTTCTTCGCCGTTCCCATCCTTTGGGATGTCCACCATGTATATGTTGTATGACGAGGTGGTCTTCCAGTGCCCCGTAGGCGCTGGTTCTTGGTCGTCTCCGGCATCGTCGTCCATACCGTCGATGTCTTCGGAGTCGTAGTCTAGCATGTCGGTTAGATCTTCGACAGTGGCTACAAAGTGGGTGGTGGGTGGGCTTTGAATTTCTTCGTCGTCCGCATCCCAACCATCCTGACCGCAGTCCGGCCAGGGCTCTCCTGATAAGGAGAGATACTTTAGCGAATTCAGGATGTCGCCAAAGGGTGAGTGCTGAAAGATGTCCGCGGCAGTGAACTCCATGATCGGCACCCAATCGGATTCGATTGGCAGGGGCGCAGGAGGTTCGGAGTCCGGGGAGGAGTCCGGCACCTCGGAGTCACGAGCTTTGCCAAGGACAAGGTCAGTATTCGGCTCCATCGCCGTAGAAGTTGCAGCCCCCGAGGCGGTGTCCAGCCACCTGTCCTCGATCTGTGCGGTCGGCTCCGAACCATGGGTCAGAGCGGACTCATGTGCGGCCTCCAGAGTACTGTCCGGTGGCAGAGCTAAATCGTGCCCATCGTGACAGTGCGGCACGCTCGGCTGTGGCTCGAATCCATCGAAGATCAAGTCTTCGCGGATGTCACCCGTGAAGTTTAGGCTTCCAAATCTGACCTGATGGCCAGGGGCGTAGCTTTCGATCTGCTCCAGATGTCCAAGCGAATTGGCCCGTAGTGCAAAGCCGCCGAACACGAAGATCTGTCCGGGGAGAAAAGTCTCACCCTGGACTGCGTTGTTGTTGATTGAAGAAGCCATCAAGCCTATCGGTGACGACACAGAGGAACTCTCAATGAAAGCACCAATGTCGGTGTCAAAACCGGCGGATCTCGGGTAGGGGGTCCCGAACTGTGCGTCTAGGCGGATGGTAACAGGAGACAAGGGACACGATGTTTTTACCCAGGTTTGGGCCCTCTCGATGGAGGTAAAACCCTACTCCTGCTTGATTGATATTGATGATATGGGTAGTACAAGAGTGGATCTACCACGAGATCAAGGAGGCTAAACCCTAGAAGCTAGCCTATGGTATGATTGTTGTAATGGTTGTTCGTCCTACGGACTAAAACCCTCCGGTTTATATAGACACCGGAGAGGGCTAGGGTTACACAGAGTCGGTTACAATGGTAGGAGATCTACATGTCCGTATCACCAAGCTTGCCTTCCACGCCAAGGAAAGTCCCATCTGGACACGAGACGAAGTCTTCAATCTTGTATCTTCATAATCTTGGAGTCCGGCCGATGATGATAGTCCGGCTATCCGGACACCCCCTAGTCCAGGACTCCCTCAGGGGCCCTGCTGCACGTCTGCGCCTTTGTCTCTGTTGTGCCGTGTCTTCGTAGGGTGTCGCATGAATGGTGTCTGTAAAAAGGAAAACTCATGTAAAAGAGTATGGCGTAAGCATGCGAAGAGTTGGTTATTATCAATGGATAGTAGAAGTGTAAGACATTGGCCTGTTAATAAGGTCAAGCAAAAAGGTGGGCTTTATTGCATGTTTGCAGCCCCTGATGCCCTCTATGGGATTACGTGTATAGCACCCAACTCAGGTTTATATGGGCTGTTACCGACGGTGGTGCGCTGGACTCGTCTAACTGTGTCCGTGGTCTTAACGACCAATCATGCGTTCTGATAGGAGAGGCCGCTTAGTGTCCGGCTACTAGAGCCGTCGCATACTCTTCCGTACGTAAGGAACGCTCTGTATTTCCGCTAATGGTGATGACACCATGTGGACCGGGCATCTTGAGTTTAAGGTAGGCGTAGTGTGGTACTACGTTGAAGCGAGCGAAGGCTGTTCTTCCGAGCAATGCATGATAACCACTTCGGAGGGGAGCGATGGTGAAGAGTAATTCTTCGCTTCTGAAGTTGTCTAGAGAACCGAATGTCACCTCTAATACGAGGGAGCCCCTGCAGTGGGCCTCAACGCCTGGTATCACCCCTTTAAAGGTGGTGTTACTTTGGCTGATTCTGGATGGGTCTATCCCCATCTTGCGGACAGTGTCCGGATATATTAGATTGAGACTACTGCTGTCATCCATGAGGACACGAGTGAGATGGTATCCATCAATTATTGGGTCGAGCACGAAGGCGGCCGATCCTCCATGCCGGATACTAGCCGGGTGGTCCCTGTGATCAAAGATGATCGGGCAGGCCGACCAGAGGTTGACTTTGGGGGCGACGGTCTCTTCAGTCCCCTAGTGTTTGGGCCTTCTCTTTGGTATGTGAGTCACGTAGATCATGTTTACTGTTTTTAGCTCTGGTGGGAATCTCTTTTGTCCCCCAGTGTTCGGCTGGCGAGGCTCATCCTCGTCTTCACTTGGTGTTTCCCTTCCCTTGTGTTTGGCATTTAACTTGCCGGCATGCTTAAAGACCCAGCATTCTCTGTGAGTGTGGTTCGCAGGCTTTTTAGGGGTGCCATGAATTTGGCACAATCTGTCCAGGACTTTGTTCAGGCCGGATGGACCCTCTTTGCTGCCTTTGAATGGCTTCTTTTGTTGACTGGATCGAGAGCCCCTGAATCCGGCGTTGACCGTCGTGTTGTCCGGACTTTCTTCCTTGTTTCGATGCTTGTTTTTATTGCGTCGTGGCTTCCCGTTGCCATCCCTAATTTCGGATGTGCCCGGGTCGCTGGTGCCTCTACGGGCCAACCAGCTGTCCTCACCCGCGCAGAAGCGGGTCATAAGGCTTGTTAAGGCTACCATTATCCTTGGATTTTCTTGGCCGAGGTGTCTGATGAGCCACTCGTCTCGGATACTGTGCTTGAAGGCCGCTAGAGCTTCGGCATCCGGACAATCGACAATTTGATTCTTCTTACTTCTTAGTGAGAAATCTGTTCCAAAGCTTACGGGTGGACTCTCCGGGCTGTTGTATTATGTGAATTAAATTGTCGGCGTCCGGAGGTCGGACATAGGTCCCTTGAAAATTGGCCCTGAAAGCGTCCTCAAGTTCTTCCCAACTTCCGATTGAATTTTCGGGGAGGCTTTTCAACCAGTGCCGAGCTGGCCCCTTCAACTTGAGGGGAAGGTATTTGATGGCGTGGAGGTCGTCCCCATGAGCCATGTGGATATGAAGGATAAAATCCTCAATCCAGACCCCAGGGTCTGTCGTTCCGTTATATGCCTCTATGTTCACGGGTTTGAATCCATGTGGAAATTCGTGATCCATTACCTCTTCGGTGAAACACAGAGGGTGTGCAGCCCCTCTGTATCTGGACATGTTGTGGCATGTTGTCGACTGTTGTTTTGTCCGGTGCTGATTCCGATCTAGTATTCGATCTGTCTGATCGTCTTGGTGACTGTAATCCTGCGCCGGAGCATGTCCTCTAGATCCATAGATGGACCTGGTCGCGCCGGCCTTTTTGTCCAGGAGCTCACGTAAATCATGTGCGGCGTTAGTAGCTGCTCTATCGCGGTCATGACGTGGTTCGTCCGGCCTATTGGCCGTATTGTTCTTTGGCAGAATGGCCTCATCGTCGAATTCTGGCAGCAGCTTGCGCTTTGGGTAGCTGTTTGTGTGGCGATCGTCGCCATATTTTTCTTTAGTGTCTAGCACTTTATTCCATCTGCGGTTGGCGTTTCTGCTGTGACCTTAAGCCTTTATACCTTCTTTAGGCTTCTCGCAGTGGCCATAAGCCTTCTTTGGAGGTTATCTCGTTCCAAACGTTTTTCTGGGACGATGAATGCATCGTCGTCCAGACTGTGCTCTTCTCCTGAGGTAGGTTGATGAGTTCGGCCCTCGGGATCGCTGTGATCGGGCGTCTGCTCTGGGCTATGTTCGGCGTGACTTGGCTCATCCTGCTCCATCGCTGGGTCCATATGGTCGTTGTTGCCTTTGGAGTTGACTGGGGTGTCGATTTTTCTAGCGCTGTTGTTGTTATTTTTACTGTGGCTGGACTTAGAGCGGTGTCTGCGCCGTCATTTTGGCTTTTGTCTAGGGGTTTTATCCTCCGTTGTGTCCTTTTTGTCGCCATTGTCCTCCTTAGGCGTGTCCACCATGTATATATCATGTGATGAGGTGGCAGTCAAGCGCCCCGTGGGCGGTGGTTCCAAATCGTCCCCTGCGCCGACATCCATACCGTCGGTGTCGTCGAAGTCGAAGTCAAGCATGTCTGTTACGTCATCGACAGTGGCTATGAAGTGGGTGGTGGGTGGGGAACGAATTTCTTCGTCGCCTGCTTCCCACTCGAGCCGGACATAGTTCGGCCAAGAGTCTCTTGACAAAGAGAGAGACCTTAATGAGTTCAGCATGTCGCGGAAGGGCGAGTGCTGGAAGATATCCATAGCGGTGAACTCCATTGCCGGAGCCCAACCGAATTTGGTGGGCCCGGGGGCGCGCGGTCTGGAACCTATAGCCGGACACAAGTCCGGGGGTCCGGTGACACAAACTTCCTTGGGGGTGGAGTCTGTGTTTGGCTCTACCGCCGATGAGTATGCGGCCTCCGGGGCGGGGTCCATCCACTCATCCTCGGACGACGCGGTCTGCTCCAGATTTAGGTCCGAAGCTATTGCAGGTGCGATATCCCGAATATTGTCTGATAGCAGGTCTAAGCCATGCTCGTCGTGACCGTTCGGTGCTACTGGCATAGGCCTGAATCCGTCGAAGATCAAGTCTCCACGGATATCGGTCGTGTAGTTCAAGTTTCGAACGACGACGATGGCGTGGGCGTTGTTGTCGATCTACTCCGGATGGCCTGCGAATTGGCCCTTGAGGCTGGCAACCGCCGAACATGAAGATCTGTCCGGGGAGAACAGTCTCACCCTGGACCGCATTGTTGTTGATGATTTAAGGAGCCATTGAGCCTTGCAGCGACGACACAGAGGAACTCTCAATGAAAGCACCAATGTCGGTGTCAAAACCGGCGGATCTCGGGTAGGGGGTCCCAAACTGTGCGTCTAAGGCTAATGGTAACAGGAGGCAGGGGACACGATGTTTTACCCAGGTTCGGGCCCTCTCGATGGAGGAAATACCCTACTTCCTGCTTGATTGATCTTGATGATATGAGTATTACAAGAGTAGATCTACCAGGAGATCGTAGAGGCTAAACCCTAGGAGCTAGCCTATGACGATTATGATTGTTCTCGTCCTACGGACTAAACCCTCCGGTTTATATAGACACCGGAGGAGGCTAGGGTTACAAAGAGTCGGTTACAAAGAAGGAGATCTAACATCCGGATCGTCAAGCTTGTCTTCCACGCAAAGGAGAGTCCCATCCGGACACGGGACAAAGTCTTGAGTCTTGTATCTTCACGGTCCAACAGTCCGGACAAGGTATATAGTCCGGCTGTCCGGATACCCCCTTATCCAGGACTCCCTCAATCTTCATAGAATATGTTGGAGCCAATATGAGCATCCAGGTTCCGCTATTGGTTATTGATCGGAGATGTGTCTCGATCATGTCTACATAGTTCTCGAACCTGTAGGGTCCGCACGCTTAAACGTTCGATGACGATTTGTATTATGAGTTATGTGTTTTTGATGACCGAAGTTTGTTCGGAGTCGTGGATGAGATCACGGACATGACGAGGAGTCTCGAAATGGTCGAGAGGTAAAGATTGATATACTGGAAGGTTATGTTCAGACACCGGAATGGTTTCAGAAAGGTTCGGACATTTTCCGGAGCACCGAGAGGTTACCGGAACCCCCCAGGCGGTTAATGAGCCTACATGGGCCTTAGTGGAGAAGAGGAGGCAGTGGCCAAGATGTGTTGCACGCCCCCCAAGCCCAGTCCAAATTGGAGAAGGGGTGGGGGCACGGCCCCCCTCTTTCCTTCTCCCTCTCCACCTTTCCCCTTCTCCCCTCTTCGAAAAAAGGAAGGGGGTATCCTACTAAGACTGGAAGTCCTAGTAGGACTCCCCACACTTGGTGCACCCCCTAGGCCGGCCGCCTCCTCCCCTCCTCCTTTATATACAGGGGCAAGGGGCACCCCAAAAGCACATCAATTGTTCTCTTTGCCATGTGCGGTGCCCCCCTCCACAGTTTACTCCTCTAGTCATAGCGTCGTAGTGCTTAGGCGAAGTCCTACGCGGATGACATCATGAACACCGTCACCACACCGTCGTGCTGATGGAACTCTCCCTCGACCCTCTACTGGATCAAGAGTTCGAGGGACGTCATCGAGCTGAACATGTGCTGAACACGGAGGTGCCGTACGTTCGGTACTTGGATCGATTGGATCATGAAGACGTTCGACTACATCAACCGCGTTAACTAACGCTCCGCTTTTGGTCTACGAGGGTACATGGACACACTCTCCCCCTCTCGTTGCTATGTATCTCCTAGATAGATATTGCGTGATTGTAGGAATTTTTTTGAAATTGCATGCTACGTTCCCCAACAGTGACATCCAAGCCAGGTCTATGCGTTGCTGATATGCATAATAATAGTCATACTACTTACCACCAACGTCTTACTTTGATTCGGCGGTATTGTTGGATGAAGCGGCCCAGACCGCGTTCATGAGACTGGTCCTACTGACGTGCTTTGCACACAGGTGGCTGGTGGTTGTCTGTTTCTCCAACTTTAGTTGAATCAAGTTTCACTATGGCCGGTCCTTGTTGAAGGTTAAAACAGCACACTTGACGAAAAATCATTGTAGTTTTTATGCGTAGGTAAGAACGGTTATTGCTAGAAGCCCGTAGCAGCCACGTAAAACTTGCAACAACAAAGTAGAGGACGTCTAACTTGTTTTTGCAGGGCTTGTTGTGATGTGATATGGTCAAGACATGATGTGATATAAATTCTTGTATGAGATGATCATGTTTTGTAACAAAGTTATCGGCAACTGGCAGGAGCCATATGGTTGTCGCTTTATTGTATGAAATCCAATCGCCAGGTAATTGCTTTACTTTATCACTAAGCGGTAGCGATAGTCGTAGAAGCAATAGTTGGCGAGACGACAATGATGCTATGATGGAGATCAAGGTGTCAAGCCGGCGACAATGGAGATCATGACGGTGTTTGGAGATGATGATCAAACCACAAGATGATGATGGCCATATCATGTCACATATTTTGATTGCATGTGATGTTTATCTTTTATGCATCTTATTTTTCTTAGTACGGCAGTAGCATTATAAGATGATCCCTCACGAAATTTCAAGGTATAAGTGTTCTCCCTGAGTATGCACATGCTACAGTTTGTCATGCTGATACACCACGTGATGATAGGGTGTGATAAGCTCTACGTTCACATACAACGGGTGCAAGCCAGTTTTGCACGTGCAGAATACTTGGGTTAAACTTGATGAGCCTAGCATATGCAAATATGGCCTCGAAACACTGAGACGGAAAGGTCGAACGTGAATCATATAGCAGATATGATCAACATAGAGATGTTCACTATTGAAAACTACTCCATCTCACGTGATGATCGGACATGGTTTAGTTGATATGGATCACGTGATCATTTAGATGATTAGAGGGATGTCTATCTAAGTGGGAGTTCTTTAGTAATATGATTAATTGAACTTTCATTTATCATGAACTAACTCCTGATATTTTTTTGCATATCTATGTTGTTGTAGATCAATGGCCCGTGCTACCGTTCCCTTGAATATTAATGCTTTCCTAGATAAAGCTAAGTTGAAATATGATGGTAGCAATTACACGAACTGGGTTTGTAACTTGAGGATTATCCTCATTGCATCATAGAAGAATTATGTCCTGGAAGCACTGCTAGGTGCAAAGCCTGCTGCAGGAGGAGATGCTGATGTTATGAACGTCTGGCAAACTCGATCTGATAACTACTCGATAGTTCAGTGTGCCATGCTTTACGGCTTAGAATCGGGACTTCAAAGACGTTTTGAACGGCATGGAACATATGAGATGTTCCAAGAGTTGAAGTTAATATTTCAAGCAAATGCCCGAGTTGAGAGATGTGAAGTCTCCAACAAGTTCTATAGCTGCAAGATGGAGGAGAATAGTTCTGTAAGTGAACACATACTCAGAATGTCTGGGTACCATAACCACTTGACTCAGCTTGGAGTTAATCTTCCTGATGATAGTGTCATTGACAGAGTTCTTCAATAACTGCCACCAAGCTATAAAGGCTCGTGATGAACTATAATATGCAAGGGATGGAAAATACTATTCCCGAGCTCTTTGAGGAAGTCCTGGATTAGGGGGTCCTCGGACAGCCGGACTATGTACTGTGGTCGGACTGTTGGACTATGAAGATACAAGATAGAAGACTTTGTCCCGTGTCCGGATGGGACTCTCCTTTGCATGGAAGGCAAGCTTGGCGATTCGGATATGTAGATTCCTTTCGCTGTAACCGACTTTGTGTAACCCTAGCCCCCTCCGGTGTCTATATAAACCGAAGGGTTTAGTCTGTAGGACAACGATCATAACCTCATAGACTAGACTTCTAGGGTTTAGCCATTACGATCTCGTGGTAGATCAACTCTTGTAATACTCATATTCATCAAGATCTATCAAGCAGGAAGTAGGGTATTACCTCCATAGAGAGGGCCCGAACCTGGGTAAACATTGTGTCCCCCGCCTCCTGTTACCATTAGCCTTAGACGCACAGTTCGGGCCCCCCTACCCGAGATCCGCCGGTTTTGACACTGACATTGGAGCTTTTATTGGGAGTTTCACTGTGACGTCGAAGATAGGCTTGATGGCTCGCCTTGTCATCGAGGACAACATCACCTCCGGGGGAGCCCTGGCTTGAGGCCAAACCCTCCGGCTGGGCGGTTTTACCATGGCTGCCCGTTCGGCCGCCGGGCCAACGATGACCTCTCGGGTCATCGAAAATCGCCTTCGCGTTTGCTCAGAATACTCCGAACAGATGGATCTGATGGAGTTGTCATCTTTAAACGAACTCCTGGATCGCATCGCCGCCTTGGGAGTCGCTATGGACTATGATCGGATTGGGCTTAAACCCGATCAGAGAAATTGAATCTCCACCGATCACCCACCGGATAGCGGTAGTGGAGGAGCAATGCGATGACTCTTCCCCTATGTTGAGGACGAACTATGTTCGGATCTCCGAGCTCACAGAGCCGGATACTCACCCGCGGGAAGAGATGCCCTATATTCCAAGCTTAGAATCGGACCGTGGGCCGAAAAAATTGGTTGTATCCCGGAGTCCGAACTGTTAAGCTCGGAATCTTCTCAAGCTCCGGATCCTAGATTGGGTCAGGATTCAGGCTTAAATCCACCCACCCACCCAGATATAAGCGATCTTACATACATCAGATGGCAGTCCCAGGAAACAGTCCATCACTTTTGGGCCAGATTCCTCCTTGTCAAGATAGGATCAAGGACTGCCGCGTTGAAGATGCAATCTCATTATTCTGCAAAAACTACACAGACGAGGGAATCCTCAATGCAATGAATCGCCGTCACGTATCACACTTGGTTGACTTGGCAACCATAGTACAGAAGTACTACGCAATGGAAAGCGCCTGGAAAACTCAGGCAACCTCTTGGGAGCCACCGGTTTCCACTAAACCCCTTGTCCGGATAAAAAGGACGCACCCTCATCGGTGGCCTGATCCAATGACAAAAAAATCAAAGCCCACTACGGGGCGCGGAACCGTTTTGGAGGGATGGCTCGATAGGCCATGCAAGATACACACAACACCAGATATCGTACCAACCCACAGCCTTAGAGCATGTTGGGTACTCCGGCAGGTGGCCAAGAGCGGCGAGGATCTCCTCACTAAAAATACCGCAGAGCAACATCCCACAGAAGACAACAACCCTACAGTGCTGACAGTCTTCGAGACTTTCGCCTCAAACAATAGGTGCAAAAGGGTACTCCGCAGCCTCGCCGAAGTCTGCCAAGTTGCAGCAATAAACACCTAGAACGACACGGCCATAACTTTCAATGCCAGTGACGAACCAAAATTCAGAGCAGTCCGGGCACCTACCACATTGGTCCTCAGTCCAATTGTGGACGGCTTTTGGCTCACCAAAGTGCTCATGGACGGCGGCAGCGGACAGAACCTCAACTACGAGGAAACTCTCGACAAAATGGAAATAGACAGGAGCCGCATTGAGCAAAGTAATATGACCTTCCGAGGAATTATTCCCAGTCGGGAGGCGCGATGTGAGGGAAAAATCACATTCAATGTGGTATTCGGCACGCCGAAGAATTATCGGTCCGAAGAGATAACCTTTCAGGTGGCCCCTTTCAACAACGAATATCATCCCCCGTTAGGGCGAGACGCATTTGCAAGCTTCCAAGCTATACCCCATTACGGGTACATGAAGCTCAAGATGCTAGGGCCCAATGGAATCATCACTCTTGCCAGTGATCCGGACATAGCACTCCGCGCCGAAAACAAAACCGCAGCCTTGGCCCTCGAGGCATTGTCTGAAGCCCTCGCGGCCGAAGAATTAACCGCATTGCACTCCACGGTGGATAGGGACAACTTGATACTTGATAAGCGATCCAAATCCACCTCCTTCAAACAAGCAGATGAAATAGTCAAATTCCAGGTCCACCCAACGGACTCCACGAAGACAGCATCCATCTGGGCACAGCTGGACCCCATGGTCAACGCTGCACTGCGGGCGTTCCTACGCGAAAACTGGGACATATTTGCCTAGCACCCTTCTGATATGCCAGGAATCCCATGCAGGCTGGCCGAACATAGCCTAAACATATTAAAGGGATACAAGCCGGTCAAGCAGACATTACGGCACTTTTCCGAACCCAAACAACAAGCCATGGGAGAGGAGCTAGCCAAGTTACTCGAGGCCGGATTCATCAGAGAGATAAAACACCCGGACTGGCTGGAAAACCTGGTGATGGTACCAAAGAAGGATAAATCATGGCGCCTATGCGTCGATTTCAAAGACCTCAACAAGGCTTGCCCTAAGGATCCCTTTCCCCTCCCCCGCATTGATCAGATCCTCGATGCTACCACAGGACACGACCCGTTGTGTTTCCTCGACGCATATTCCGGATACCATCAAATTAAGATGAAGGAGTCGAATCAAGCCGCAATGGCATTTATCACCCCATACGGGCCTTTCTGCTCCAACACTATGCTTTCGGGCTCAAAAACGCTGGTGCCACCTATCAACGCATGATTCAAACATGCCTGGAAAAACAAATCGGCAAGAAAGTTGAAGCATATGTGGATGATGTAGTCATCAAAACTAGGCACGTCGATTCCTTAATAGACGATCTACATCTCACATTCGACAACCTCCGAACATATGACATCAAGCTCAATCCGGAAAAGTGTGTTTTCGGCGTTCCCGCTGGAAAACTTATGGGCTTCATTGTTTCCAATAGAGGAATTGAGGCAAACCCAGCTAAAATCTAAGCTTTGTCACAGTTGGCTACACCAACAGACCTTAAACAAGTCCAAAACTTATCCGGATGTGTGGCAGCCCTAAGCCGCTTTGTCTCCAGATTAGGAGAAAAGGCATTGCCACTCTATCGCCCTCTCCGACGCACCGATCACCTTGAGTGGGCGGACGCGGCAACAGCCGGATTGGAAGAAATAAAGGCTCTTCTAGCAACCAACCCAATCCTCGTCGCGCCAAACGTCAGCGAACCCATGTTATTATACATATCGGCCACACACCAAGTTGTGAGTGCAGTGCTCGTTGTCGAACGAGAGGAGGACGGACACAAATTCCCGCTCCAGAAGCCGGTATACTACATACCCACTGTCCTCACACCATGCAAATCCCGGTACCCTCATTACCAAAAAATAGCATACACGGTTTTTATGGCATCCCGGAAGCTACGACACTACATTCAAGAATGCTCAATAACGGTGGCCTCCGAAGTATCCCTCAATGACATAATAAACGACTGCGACGCTACAGGCCGGATTGCCAAGTGGGCCATTGAGCTCCTCCCATTCAGCATATCATACAAACCGCATCGGGCAATTAAATCCCAGGTATTGGCCGACTTCATCGCTGAATGGACAGAGGCCGAACTCCCTAAAGAGTATGACACATATTCCAACTGGGTCATGCACTTCAACGGCTCCAAAATGCTGGCAGGCCTAGGGGCAGGCGTTGTACTAACATCCCCTACTGGAGATACTGTTCAGTACATCCTACAAATATTATTCACGGACTCCAACAATGCAGCTGAATACGAAGCTTTATTGCATGGTCTTCGGATGGCCGTCTCCATGGGCATACAACGCCTGGAAGTGCGTGGAGATTCAAACCTCGCAATATCTCAAATAAATGGAGATTTTGATGCCAAAGATCCGAAGATGGTGGCTTACCGTAATGTCGTTCTCAAAATGTCGGCTCGCTTCGAGGGGCTCAAGTTTCACCATGTGGCTCGAGAAAGTAATCAAGCGGCGGATGTCCTTGCTCGCATTGGCGCTAAGAGCGACCCCGTCCCACCTAACATATTTCTAGAAAAGGCTCTTCAAGCCATCTGTGGTGTGGCGGGGGGAGAGCGGCAATTCTATTCCAGATCCGAAGACAACCCTAGATTCTAAACACACCGACATAATCGGGGGCTTAGCCACCGAAATTACACCATCGGCCCATCTCATCATGCCGGTCATCGCCCCATGGACCGAACCCTTCTTGGCCTACCTCAATAGGCGAGAACTTCCTGAGGATCAGAATGAGGCACACTGCATTGTGCGGCGATCTAAAGCCTACAAGGTTCACGAGGGAGAACTCTATAAGAAAAGCGCTATGGAGTACTTCAAAGGTGTATCTCCGAGGATGAAGGGCGGCAACTCTTGGCTGAAATTCATGCCGGTCTTGGTGGTCACCACGCTGCAGCTCGGGCCCTTGTAAGTAAGGCCTTCCATGCAGGTTTCTATTGGCCGATGGCCCGAGCAGACGCATAGGACCTTGTCCAACATTGTGTCGGATGCCAGCTTTTCGCTAACCAAAGCCATATGCCACCCACCGCTTTACAAACAATCCCCATCACCTGGCCTTTTGCGGTCTGGGGGCTTGATATGGTCGGACCCCTCAAGGGGGGAAGCCATAAGAAAAAATATCTGTTGGTCATGGTGGATAAATTCACTAAGTGGATAGAGGCCAAACCAGTTAAAATGGCAGAAGTCGGGCCAGTGATAGACTTTATATCTGTTGTGGTGCACCGTTATGGTGTTCCGCACATCATCATCACCGATAACGGCTCCAATTTCACAGCCGATGAGGTGAAAGCCTGGTGTGCTAATCTGGGCATCAAGCTCGACTACGCCTCTGTCTATCACCCACAAACCAACGGCCAAGTCGAACGAGCCAATGGTCTTATTATGAGCGGCATTAAACCCAGACTAGTGTGGTCTTTGAAAGAATCAGACAAGCACTGGGTGGAGGAGCTCGACTCTGTACTCTGGGGGCTGCGGACCACGCCCAATCATTCTACCGGATATACACCCTTCTTCATGGTGTACGGCACAGAGGCTGTGTTACCCTGTGACATTATTCATGACTCACCTCAAGTGTGCATGTATGAAGAGAGAGAAGCCGAGTTCGATTGGCAGGACATCTTAGATGCCTTAGAGGAGGAGCGCGATGTTGCAAAAGCTTGTTTCGCATTCTATCAACAACAGGCCCGCAGATATCAAAGCAGAGAAGTACAGGCCAAGACTTATAATGTTGGCGAACTCGTTCTACGCTTGCCGGAGAAGAAAAAGGACAAACTCAAGCCCAAGTGGGAGGGTCCCTTCATCATTGACGAAGTTCTCACCGGAGGAGCATACCGCCTGAGTGATGCATCAGACAACCGCCTGGAGCCGAACCCATGGAACGCGGCCAGACTCCAAAGATTCTATGCCTAGCACTGGACTCTTCGTTCGTCCCCTTTTTGTTTCCATTATTTATTTTTTCTCTCTTTTCGCCTTTTCTTATAGATGTAAAGCTTTTGTATGGCTAAACCGTACACCTACGATGCATACAATTCTTAATATGTATGTCAATTATACCTAGGGGCTTCTCGTATAGAAGCTTATTATTATTTTTCGTGCATCAAGCTCAACACATATGTGTCTTTTCCACATATGTACCTTTTTTTTGCCATTATATGCATCGATATGACTTAAGTTTTGCCCAAGCTGGGTTGCCTGGCTCATGTGCTTATGCCCTACGTTCCCGTTAGTTCGGCTAGGGCATAAAGGGAGCACCTCTACGATTGTTACTGTCGGGTCATCCGGATGTGTACCTCAGACTGCGTGAAGCCGAAAGCTAGCGTTCTTAAGGGAATATTCGGCCGGCGGACTAAAGATGTTTTTATTCATCACATTATGAATCCCCAGATGTTATGTATGTTGTGGTTTTTTCAATCATAGTCCGGACGTGCACGTTAAACGCATGTCGACCCAGGGAAAGGAACCCTTAACGGAACTATTCTCTCTGGAAGATGTTTCTTACTATCAAAATGTAATATAACATAACTAGTCGGATACTTGTATGTTGAAGCAACTATGACCCCCACGCCTGTGTCAGGACCCCGACTCAATGTCACATCGATCTAGCATGTAACACCTCATATCACTTTGCGGCCTCACGCACGGTATTCCCACGGGTGTCGCCTTACCTTTGCCTGGGACTGTTTGCGCCTTTTGGCACACGTATATGATAGTGTCCCTAGCATCCATATGATAAGGATCCCGGCTGACATGGCTAGTCATAAACCCAAAGTGGCACAAACTTACGAGGACGAGCATCCATGACCCGACATCGAGCGTGTCGGTCATCGGCCGAGTGAATCGGGCTGTAGCACTAGGCTAGCAGGACTCGGTGAACCGGGCTGTGGCGGCTAACGGGACTCGGTATTCATCGCGTGACATTTCCCGAAGGATAGACACAGAGCGAAGAAGGACACATGCCGGCCAGCCTAAGTGTTCGGAGCGGTAGCAAGCTACCATGGCTCGGTGGAAACACTAGGAGACATTTCGGTAAGAGAGGCTACTAAGGATAAACAACTAGATAGTCGGATCCCACACATACCAAGCATTTCAATAACATACACACAATATGCTCGATATGTGCAAATACAACATGGCATCACAACATGACTCTCGACTCAAGTATTTATTCATTAGGCTCCGAGGGCGAGATATTACAAACATGGGTCTCATGACCCAACAATCGAAACATTCAAGTCAAAGCACATGCGGAAGCTTAACATGTCCGAGTAGACATCTAGAAATGAAAAAGGGTGAGAAGCGACTATCTACTAGATCTGCCGAGGGCACAAGATCGTAGCTGAGGTAACAAGCTAAGCGTCAAGCCCACGCGGAACTACTAGTAAGACGGAAGTCTCTGCAAAAACATAAAATAGGCAAGCGTGAGTACAAATGTACCCAGAAGACTTACATCGAACTATCTACATATGCATCATTATCAACAAAGGGATGGTGGGGTTTAAGCTGCGACAAGCCAGCTTTGACTCGTTGGCTAACGACCTCATCGCAATGTAACTCTTTTGAGGTGGCGCACGAGTCCACATATTCACCATATCAATACACCACTATGGATCCGCTCACGTCTCCCCACGAGCGCCATCCATAGCACTCACGCTATCTTGCGCATTTTAGAGTATCCACTTTCACTTGTCTATGAACTATACAGCAACCCAGAAGTCCTTTACGCGGACACGGCTATTGAATAGATAATGTTAACCTGCAGGGTGTACTTCTTCACACACTCTCGCCACTTACCGCCAGACACGTCATGTATCTCGGCAACCTTCAAGCGGAAGCCGGCGAGGGAGTCGGCCACGCCTACCTAAACACTCAAGTCTCGTCGGGTTTATCACCTATTAGGGTTCCATCCGCAAGGAGATCCGGCGGGGGTGTCGCTCCACGGCCCCAAGCGATGTGAGCAGGGTTCCCAAGCCCACCTCGACGGGTGGATCTACGCTTGGTACACCGTGCCACTTGTGCCTAATCTGTCCCAAGCCCACTTGTACGGGTGCCACTTGGTAGACTACTAACACTACCTACAAACACGAAACTAGTTGCAACTCACGGACAGAGAACAAGGGTGATTAAGAAGCCGAGAGGGCTTGGGCGCCCGAGCCCAATGTGTGGTAATGCTTGCTCATGGATCACAAACACAGAACTCAGTTCACGAGGGCGGCTGCAATGAGACAACCCACCACGTACTCCTACATGGCCTCTCACGCTACCTTTACCAAATCGTGTTCACACACTTAGCTCACAACAATAGGACATGTTCACCACATTCCAATTCATCCCGATGAATCGGACGACACAACTCTAAGCAATAGCAGGCATGACAAACAAGCATGAATGAGTAGGCACATCGGGCTCAAACAACTCCTACTCATGCTAGTGGGTTTCATCTATTTACTGTGGCAATGACAGGTCATGCAGAGGATAAAAGGGTTCAACTACCGCTGCAAGTAATAGTTGTATCGTTGTTGTCCTAATGCAGTAAAATAGAGCAGAAGCGAGAAAGTGGGATTGTATTGGAATGATCAAAGGGGTTTTGCTTGCCTGGCACTTCTGAAGATAATATAGTTCTTCATCGGTGTCATCGAACTCGTCGTCGGAACCACGTCTATCGAGAGGGGACAAACACCGGCAACTGAGAAAGAACACAATCAATGCAATGCTACAATATGATGCATGATCATGACATGGCAATATGCTGTGATTTGATCTAATGCACCTAGCTATGATTTAAATGAAGTTGGTTTGAATACATGATTCAAATTCCAACTCCATATATGATTACTTAAATGCCCTTTATTTGTTTTGTCCAAAACAGAGGACAATCATTGTTCAAACATGCATGAAAATAGTACAGATGGATAGATTGGATTTTTCTGATAATTTTTCATATATAAATTATTTGATTTGGAGTTACGGTTGAATTTCTATGATTTTTAGAAGTTTAGGGTATTTTCGAAAATAATAAATCATTTAAGATTTATTTAAATTCGAGAAAGGAATTAATCGTCGGCATGACCTCCAAAGATGATGTCGGCAGGTCAGCGGCTCGGTCAGGTCAAACGACATGTGGGGACCACACGTTAGTGACATAGTTAACTAACCTAAGTTTAGTTAGAGCCTGAGCCCGCATGTCAGTGTGATTAGTTTAACTAAATTCATTTGGTAATAATCCTAGTTAATTAGTGGGGCTGGGCCCCACTGTCAGTGACCCAAGGGGTCAAACTGGCCCACCCGTGGTCAAACAGGGTCAGCAAGGTCAAACCCGCCGGCGACTCGGCCGGGCGAGCCCCAGGCAGTGGCGGCCGTCGGAACGCTTCTGATGTGGCAGGCGAGGCCGTTCTTGGGCTTGTTGGAGAGCTCTAGCAGGCGCGCATCTACTGGTGGTGGAGGCTGGGTCTATCGTGGCCGGAGCCAACGACGGCGAGCTCCAAGGCGGCGGCCGGAGTTCGGCCATGTGCCGGGTTGGGGCTGCGGCGTGCAAACGCAGAAGCTGAGGCGCTAGCGAGGAACTACGCGATCTGGCGGGCATGTTAGTTAGCAGGATGACCAAATGGTCGCCGGGCGGCGCCGGCGACAAGCTCGGCGGAGGCGAAGCCGGCCTCGATGAACACGACGGCCACGGTGTGGAAAAGGACGGGCATTAGGGGAAAATGACCGGAGGCTCACAAGCGTCGATTGAAGTGCTCGTCGGGCTCGGGAAGGCCTGTCAGCGAGGCGGCAGCGACGGGATTGCGGATCCCACGGAGAAGACGGCGGCGTTCGGGACGAAGCAGGCTTCTGACCCGTGTGTCTCGGCGAGGAGGAGTAGGCGGCGGGCGGTTCTTTTAGACGCAGTGGGAGGCGGGCGGTGGCTCTGGCGGCAGCAGGCAGCAGCAGCGACGGTGGTGCTCGGTGGTTCATGGAGGAGACAGAGAAGGGGAGAGGCATGGGAGAGAGTGAGAGGGGCCAGGAGGGTGCGTGGCGTCTCCGTGGCGTCGTCTAGGAGCACCGGGAGGAGCCAGGCATGCGAGGAGGGAGGAGGTGGCGTGGCAGGCGCCGCCGCGCCTCTGTCCTTCTGGCGAGGGAGGAAGACGACACGGGGGAAAGCGGCGGTGGGCTGGGCCGTGCTAGGCCGGTTGGTGGCGCCAGGTAAGGCCCAGGTACTAACTCTCTCTCTGTGTGTTATTTTATTTATTGTTTCTGTTTCTATTATTCTTCAGTCTTTAGAGCTTTATTTAAAATACTGAAATAGATCCAAAAATCATGAAACTAACAATGGCTACTGTTTAGGATATATACCACAGTAAACATTTTATTTTAAGATTATTTGAGCATTTAAAATATTTAATAGCATTTAAATGCCCCAAATGCAAGGTACATATGATTTAATTCAGTGACCAAATATGTCATGAAAAAATGTGCAACACCTCTGGTTATGGTTTCAAGCATTTTCCGAAATGATGAACATTTTGAAAGCCATTGGATTCACTTGAAAATATTTTAAGTTGAACCTATTTGAATTCCATTTGGTACTAGGGTTTGGACATCCCCATTTCAGGTTTAAATGAAATTTTAAACATGATGCAACAACAAACTAGTCCAAGTGCATAGCAAGGCTAGGGACGTGACAACTCACCCCCACTAAACAAGAATCTCGGCCGAGATTCAAGGCGTGAGTAAGTAGAGCGGAGGAACACAAAGCTAACAAGCTCTTCATGATCCAATTGCACTTCATAAGAACCTTGATTCGATCATCATCTTGTTTTGTTGTCCTGCTCTGAGAACTCCAACTAACATGACGAGAAGAGGAAAGGAAAATTCTAGAAGAATCAATCTTCTCGAAGATCGAACAACTTAGGATCAACTCATGGATTGAGACATGGAAACATCTCTCAAACTGAGACATGAAGCATAAGGAATGAGTGAGATAGATGACGAGGGTTCACTAGGTAGACAACAATACTACCCTTAAGAGGGTGGTGAATGGTTGTCATTGTAGCGAGGAGTTGAGTTGCCATGATACCATAGCGATGCACCTTAGGGAAGGTGACTCGTAGAAATATTCCCTTAAGTGGCAAAAGGAATTACCTTTGATTCAGAGATCATTGAAACTCATTATACCAGCCTAAGGCAATCACAATCGATCGTTAGAGGGGGCTCGGGAGAATGGCATACTCAAACTAGGATGGATGATGTGGACTACCTTGTTGAAGACAACGCAATGGATGACTTTTGCTTATCGCCGGAAATGGATGGGACTCATGGTAGGTCCACTTTTAAGGATGATCCTAGACATCAATTACTAAGAAGGGCAATCCAAGGAAGTTTGGCACAAAGGCGGTGCAAGCTTGGAACAAAATGCAATGTCGGAAATGTTCCAACCATCATATCTCACCGAGATTCAGATCCGATTGGTGATAGGATACTTGAGACTCAGCATGTTTGAAAGAGCGTTAGCAACACGATTGACGAGATGGCGTTGCGAGATTCTCGAAATGAACTACGATAGCAAGCTCCAAAACATGAGCTGGTTACGCTACACACTGTGAACACTTTGTCCTAGACAAGCATGACCACATGGTAGTCTTACAATAAAACACTACCGAGTTCTAGTTGGGAACCATCACCACGGATAACGAGGTCCTTGCATAAGTCATATGATTAGCTCTTATGAAGGAACTCCTTCTCCTTGAACAAATCAACGGTGGCTTGGTGTGCTAGGATATACATATGGAATGAAGATTATCATCTATCAAACCATAGAATACTTCGCACATGCATGGTGACTTGGGATGATTCCAAAGGAAGCAAAAACAATCTTTCTCGGATCCACGGCGCAACTTACACCAAGTGCACGTGAATTAGAAAGTCACTTCTTTCATTGGACATATGCTCCATGGCGGTCATGAAGATAATGCTTATAAAAGTTTCCAATACTAGCTGGATGTTCAACACGAATCATGGAGGAGATAAGGATGTTGTCGATGGGCTCAACAACAATTCATCCGGTTTCCATGAAGAAGAATTCCATAATTATGTGAACAAGTGATAGTCTTGGTCGGACCAAAAGATGTAATGGTGTATGCTCGAGGAATCAACCACGAGTAAGACAACATTACGAATATCGTTGGTTCTGATTTGATTTGATGATAGCCCATACTCAAATCAAAGGTTTGGGATAAGACAATAAATCCAACAATTGATCACGAGGATCAATCAATGAAGACATCATCTTTCTTCAACACACACACACACAAAACAAAGATATCCCTTTGGAATGAACTGAGTCGGACAAGCTTTCATCTTCCAACTCTCCAAGTTGTTGTTTAGCTTAACCAACTAGCTCAGGGGTATCCAACACAGATTCTTGGAGAAGAATGGTTTAAAAGAAATCAACTTGATCACGAGCTCAACATAACGGTCGAGGACAACACTGGTGATACTTAGGAAGATATTGGAAAATCATGAACCACCGATATGTTACTAAGCTCGAGAACAATCTTGCTTTTCAGGGCAAGGCGATATGACCCGTAAGAGCGAGGATTGCCAAAATCCTAACTCATTGATCGAGGAGTGCACGGAAATAAGGACTAGGTAGCACAATCTATCTTAGAATGATGATTCAAGAACCAACACGCTAAGAATGAAATTTTGTCCTTTAACTACCAAGCAACAAAGTTGCTAGGAGTATTGATTTCACACATCACGATTCACTTGTCGGCATTCGGTTACAACAACACAGAACCGAGGAGGGAATAACGATGGCGAGAAGTATCAACTGCGTCAAGAATTCATAAGAGGTGGTGCTATTCTCATGACAATCGACATAAAGATGGTAACACTCCAAGGTGCAATGAGCAAAAGCTGGATTGGCATTTGATCTGCAGAACACAACTACTTTGACCCAATCCTGGATATGGATGAGGTACTGGAGTTTGTTTCTCCTAGTCATTCCGGAATAGAATGGCTTGACGGACCACAAGAGTAAAAGGCGCCGATAAACACGAATGCACACATACTCTTGACTATCAACTGATAGGCTAAGGTCGGAATACAACTAAAGGGGGACAACTCAAGGAACATATAATTTTCTGAGTTGTGGATGCATGGATTAGAATGTCAAACAAGTTCAACATATTTCTTCCGGATAACCCATGCTGAAAGGTAGAACTGGCAGAATCACAATTATGAATGGAGAACCCATCGAGAGCACTCCGGTTGTGATCTTTTGATCCAACAAACATCTGTCGTAAGCGGTTCATAGTATTTGGAAGAAGGAAATACCACGAACATCGAGGACTAATGCAAAGGTTACTAATACCCTGAAGGGACTAGCAAACACTATCAACACGAGGTGAGTAGGGTGAATCTCGGGTTCAAAACCCAAGGAGTAGAATACCTACTACTAAATGGCATCACAGGATGCTTTCGAGAATGACGGCCAGAATCATCACACTGGGAACACAAAGCATGGCTGGATTACTAGGTGACTCCCTAAAACACCTAGGGTCATAATACTAACTCCAACATATATGTCGAGGCAATAGAGTACCTCAACTCAGCATTTAGTGTGATTAATCTGGCCCAAAGGAACATCAAAACCAGAGGGAAAGGATTTGCAAGTGCATTAGATTGTTTCGAAACCTGGGATGACTCGGACAGCATAACGGCTGTAAATGCTCAAAAAGTTTTGGAGACATACTACAAAAATGGTGGCATAGCCACTCAGAAGCACAATATCAAGGTTTCGAGATCAAAAGTAAACATACGGAAGTGGTAAAACTGAGCCGAGATTTGAAACTAACAATTCTATAAGTCTATGGATTAGTAACACGTCATCACGATAGATAGATGAGAAGGCCTAGTTCTTAATCCCGTAGAAGAGAGGATGATTTCGGATCGAGAAGGCCATGAGGTATAAGAAGTAAAAAGAGCCTTCGTTCCATCCCACAATCAATTCCTTATATAACTAAAGAATTTCTAGACTCAACTTGACCAGTTTGGCTTGGTAATCCTCTGAGCGGTCAAGCTCGATACCAAAGCTGTCGGGACCCGACTCAATGTCACATCGATCTAGCATGTAACACCTCATATCACTTTGCGGCCTCACGCACGGTATTCCCACGGTGTCGCCTTACCTTTGCGGGACCGTTTGCACCTTTTGGCTGCACGTATATGATAGTGTCGCTAGCATCCATATGATAAGGGCCCGGTGACATGGCTAGTCGTAAACCCAAAGTGGCACAAACTTACGAGGACAGGCATCCATGACCCAAACATCGAGCGTGTCGGTCATCACGAGTGAATCCAGGCTATAGCACTAGGCTAGCAGGACTCCGGTGAACCGGGCTGTAGCGGCTAACAGGACTCGGTATTCATCGCGTGACATTTCCGAAGGACAGATACACGAAGCGAAGAAGGACACATGCCGGCCAGCCTAAGTGTTCGGAGCGGTAGCAAGCTACCATGGCTCGGTGGAAACACTAGGAGACATTTCTCGGTAAGAGAGGCTACTAAGGATAAACAACTAGATAGTCGGATCCACACATACCAAGCATTTCAATAACATACACACAATATGCTCGATATGTGCAAATACAACATGGCATCACAACATGACTCTACGACTCAAGTATTTATTCATTAGGCTCCGAGGAGCGAGATATTACAAACATGGGTCTCATGACCCCAACAATCAGAGCATTCAAGTCAAAGCACATGCGGAAGCTTAACATGTCTGAGTACAGACATCTAGAAATGAAAAAGGCTGAGAAGCCTGACTATCTACTAGATCCTGCCGAGGGCACAAGATCGTAGCTGAGGTAACAAGCTAAACGTCGAAGCCCACGCGGAACTACTAGTAAGACAGAAGTCTCTCTGCAAAAACATAAAATAGGCAAACATGAGTACAAATGTACCCAGCAAGACTTACATCAGAACTATCTACATATGCATTATTATCAACAAAGGGATGGTGGGGTTTAAGCTGCAGCAAGCCAGCTTTGACTCGATGGCTAACTTTGAACTACATTGCAATGTAACTCTTTTGAGGTGGTGCACACGAGTCCACATATTCACCATATCAATACACCACTATGGATCCGCTCCGTCTCCCTCACGAGAGCGCCATCCATAGCACTCACGCTTATCTTGCACATTTTAGAGTATCCACTTTCACTTGTCTATGAACTGCACAGCAACCCAGAAGTCCTTTACGCGGACACGGCTATTGAATAGATAATGTTAACCTGCAGGGTGTACTTCTTCACACACGCTCTCGCCACTTACCACCTACATACCGTCATGTATCTCGGCAACCTTCAAGCGGAAGCCTGGCGAGGGAGTCGGCCACGGCCTACCTAAACACTCAAGTCTCTCGTCCAGGTTTATCGCCTATTCGGGTTCCATCCGCAAGGAGATCCGGCCGGGGTGTCGCTCACGGCCCCAAGCGATGTGGCGGGGTTCCCAAGCCCACCTCGGCGGGTGGATCTATGCTTGGTACACCGTGCCATTGTGCCTAATCATCCCAAGCCCACTTGTACCGGGTGCCACTTGGTAGACTACTAACACTACCTACAAACACCGAAACTAGTTGCAACTTCGGACAGAGAACAAGGGTGATTAAGAAGCCGAGAGGGCTTGGGCGCCGGAGCCCAATGTGTGGTAGTAGCTGCTCATGGATCACAAACACGAACTCAGTTCACGAGGGCGGCTGCAATGAGACAACCCACCACGTACTCCTACATGGCCTCTCACGCTACCTTTACCAAATCGTGTTCACACACTTAGCTCACAACAATAGGACATGTTCACCACATTCCAATTCATCCCGATGAATCGGACGACACAACTCTAAGCAATAGCAGGCATGACAAACAAGCATGAATGAGTAGGCACATCAGGGCTCAAACAACTCCTACTCATGCTAGTGGGTTTCATCTATTCTTGTGGCAATGACAGGTCATGCGAGAGGATAAAAGGGTTCAACTACGCTGCAAATAACAGTTGTATCGTTGTTGTCCTAATGCGATAAAATAAGCGAAGCGAGAAAGTGGGATTATATCGGAATGATCAAGGGGTTTTGCTTGCACCGCACTTCTGAAGATAATATAGTTCTTCATCGGTGTCATCGAACTCGTCGTCGGAACCACGTCTATCGAGAGGGGACAAACACCGGCAACTGAGAAAGAACACAATCAATGCAATGCTACAATATGATGCATGATCATGACATGGCAATATGCTGTGATTTGATCTAATGCACCTAGCTATGATTTAAATGAAGTTGGTTTGAATACATGATTCAAATTCCAACTCCATATATGATTATTTAAATGCCCTTTATTCGTTTTGTCCAAAACAGAGGACAATCATTGTTCAAACATGCATGAAAATAGTACAGATGGATATATTGGATTTTTCTGATAATTTTTCATATATAAATTATTTGATTTGGAGTTACGGTTGAATTTCTATGATTTTTAGAAGTTTAGGGTATTTTCAGAAAATAATAAATCATTTAAGATTTATTTAAATTCTAGAAAGGAATTAATGCGTCAGCATGACCTCACTGATGATGTCAGCAGGTCAGCGGCTCGGTCGAGTCAAACGGCGTGTGGGGACCACACGTCAGTGACACAGTTAACTAACCTAAGTTTAGTTAGAGCCTGGGCCCGCATGTCAGTGTGATTAGTTTAACTAAATTCATTTGGTACTAATCCTAGTTAATTAGCGGGGCTGGGCCCCACCTGTCATTGACCCAGGGGGTCAAACTCGCCCACCCGTGGTCAAACAGGTCGGCGAGGTCAAACCCGCCCGCGACTCGGCCTTGGCGAGGCCAGAGCAGTGGCGGCCGTCGGAACGCTTCTGAGACGCAGGCGAGGCCGTTCTTGGGCTTGTTGGAGAGCTCTAGCGTAGCGCATCTCATGGTGGTGGAGGCTGGGTCTGTGTGGCGGAGCCAACGACGGCGAAGCTCAAGGCGGCGGCCGGAGTTCGACCATGTGCGGAGTTGGGGCTGCGGCGTGCAAACGCAGGCCGAGGCGCTAGCGAGAACTACGCGATCTGGCGGGCATGTTAGTTAGCACGGATGACCAAATGGTCGCCGGGCGGCGCCGGCGACAAGCTCGGCGGAGGCGAGCCGACCTCGATGAACATAGCGGCCACGGTGTGGAAAAGGACGGGCATTAGGGGAAAATGACCGGAGGCTCACTGTAGCGTCGATTGAAGTGCTCGTCGGGCTCGAGAAGGCTCGCTGTCAGCGGAGCGGCGACGGGATCGCGGATCCCACGGGAGAAAACGGCGGCGTTCGGGACAAGCGAGGCTTCGACCCGTGTGTCTCGGCGAGAGGAGTAGGGCGGCGGGCGGTTGTTTTAGACGCAGCGGTGGAGAGGCGGGCATGGCTCTGGCGCGGCAGCAGCAGCGGCGGCAGTGGCGCTTCGGTGGTTCAAGGGAGGAGAGACAGAGAAGGGAGAGGCACGGGAGAGAGTGAGAGGGGCAGGAGGTGCGTGGCGTCTCCGTGGCGTCGTCTAGGAGCACGGGAGGAGCCAGCGAGGCGAGGAGGAGGAGGTGGCGTGGCAGGGCGGCAGCGCGCCTGTCCTCTCGGGCGAGGAGGAAGGCGACACGGGAAGCGGCGGTGGGCTGGGCGTCTTTGGGCGGTTGGTGGCGCCGAGTAAGGCCAGTACTAACTCTCTCTCTGTGTGTTATTTTATTTATTGTTTCATTTCTATTATTCTTGATCTTTAGAGCTTTATTTAAAATCTGAAATAGATCCAAAAATCCTGAAACTAACAATGGCTACTGTTTAGGATATATACCACGATAAACATTTTATTTTAAGATTATTTGAGCATTTAAAATATTTAATAGCATTTAAATGCCCCAAATGCAAGGTACATATGATTTAATTGGTGACCAAATATGTCATGAAAAAATGTGCAACACCTCTGGTTATGGTTTCAAGCATTTTCCAGAAATGATGAACATTTTTGAAAGCCATTTGGATTCACTGAAAATATTTTTAGGTTGAACCTATTTGAATTCCATTTGGTACTAGGGTTTGGACATCCCCATTTCAGGTTTAAATGAAATTTTAAACATGATGCAACAACAAACTAGTCCAAGTGCATAGCAAGGCTAGGGACGTGACAGCCTGGCTTCCACGCGTACCCCGGTTTACATTACCGAGCGGGTATTCGGAAGCACTCTGCACCTTCGGGTCCAGAGGTTGAAGCGAAAAGTTCTGCCATGACAAGTGTTTTACAATTCAGCTAGAGACATTAATTTGTCAAATGAAGTACATATTCACTTAGACTCAAAAAACTTCTTCTTCTATGCCATCTAACAAGCTATCTAACCTACGATCCTGCTGGGAATACTTGGCGGCTACTTGAACCTGTCATATACCAAACTTACAGGGATTTCTTCTCCATTTGACCCTACAGGTCCGACCCGAGCCATGTGATTTGGGTCGAGCTTGGTATACCGAGTTTTCACTATTGCCCAGGCTTCTCGCGCACCTTCTCGGCAAGCTGATATCTTCTATAATCGAAAGTGCCACCTCACTCCCTTGAATAGCTGTACAATCCCCTCCATACTTCCTGGAGGAGAGTTGGATGTCCATAAGGCCTTGGCCATACTTTGCATCGCCTACCGAGCTCGCTCGTGCATTTGCGACAGCTCTTGTAGCAGATCGCTCGATGATCTGGACACCTCCTCTTTGGGATGGCCCGTCAATATACCTGGAGACATAATTATTGTTAGTTTCTTTCCTTGACGAACTATGTAAAGGTAAGTCTGTACACATACTAAATAGGCCGCCTCGCAGCTTCTTATTCTCCTTTATGGAGTCAGCTAGCTGGGCTCGCACATCTTTTAGATCTTCACCGTGCTTGGTGTTGGCATCTTGCAGTTTGTTCTACTCCACCCCGACTTTTGTCAGTACACGTTCGCCCGCAGCTAGTTGCCTTTGAGCTCCTGGATTTTCCGCTCATGCGACTTACGGTGCCTTTGTCATAAGATTTGCACCTATATTAATACTCCTGATATATGATCACGTTTTCTTGATAGAGGTGAACATTACCAGACGCTGCCTTCTTAGATTTCTCCAGTTCGATGGTAGCAGCAGTTAGCTGGGCTTGACACTTCTTCAGCTCTTGAGACAACAGGTCATTCTTCTCTTTGAGCACTTGGGTATACAACGATCCTTAAATCAGTTGCTTAAACTGCTTCAAGTCTCAGGGGCTACTGGTATATAGTTATCAAAAGTGTGCAAGTATGAACTTACCCGCATATCCTTCAAATGCTGGTATGTGGCTCTGGAAAGCCCATCTCGAGCAGCTCGGATGTATGCATCACCCGAATTGAAGGCGTTAAAAGCCTCTTCTGAAAAACCAGGGTCACGAAGAGCGGCCCGCCGGCACCGCTGACTCATGGCGCTTTCCACTTCGGAGTTTGTGGCGGATACTTTATCTGAATCCTCCGCAGAAGGACAATCTGGTGTCACTTCCGCGTTAGCCTCAGTCCTTGTGACGGGGTCCGGAATCCGGCTAGTAGAGGCATGACCAGCAGGATCCCCGGACATAGTCCGGCGAATGTTTTTCCTGATAAGACACAACGGATAGTGTCATACTTTAAGATGACGACCATGGGGCATGTTTAAAACCATACCTCTTCAATGAAGGCTCAGCCATATCTCTATTTGCCTTCCTCTTCGAGGGCCTGCGCGTCGCCTCTGGTGTTGCATGGCGCGCCGATCGCCTCCCCTTTAGAGCATAATATAGTACGGTGGGTAAGGCAGAAGAAGGAAATTATCGCAAAGGACAAGTCTCCTAATTACTTACATGCAACGCAGGGAGAAGACCGGGATAGTTAGCAATGATGGCCACTTCGGTGTTGTCGCAACTCGCCTGGTAAAACACCCCATCCCCAAGCTCCACGAATATATCCGGATCCTCCTCGAATCAGGGATCAAGGGCCTGGTTGTGGTCCTCTGGTTGTGGATCTCCCTGGTAACTTTCCGCCATTCCTGCTATAAATGACGGATTAATATTCATGAAAAAGGATTCAGGGAGTTGATGGAGTAGAGTAGTGGAACGTAAACTCACCCAGCTAGGAGGGTTGTACATGGGAAATCCATCCCTGGGCTTAATATGGGTGAACTCCTCCTCCCCCGCTTGTATAAATCGGACAGTATTTTCTCCAATGCGGCGGAAGTGTCCGGACCCTTCTGACCATAGCGGGTGGCATCATCTTCTCCATTGAAGTGCCACATAGGGTGCCCTTGGTATTGTAGTGGTTGAACCCCTTGCATTATGGATATCGCCATAACCTCGACTACTGACAATCCGGATTGAACGAGCGTTTTTATCTTGCTAATCAGTCGGTGGACTTCCATGCTATCTTCCTCCCTAGGGCTCTAAGGGTGCCAGTTGAGGCGCTTCTTCAATGGAGTATTTGAATATTCAGGAAGACCCCTCCGGATTGGGTTAGGAAGGGAAACGTCTTCAACATAAAATCATTCAGAAGGCCAGTCTTCGGATGCCTTCTTCAGCGTACCAAATAGGTATCCGGTTCCGGAGATGCGGCATATCTCGGCTCCACCCACTTGGAATATCGATCCCTCCTGATTACGAGGGACGAGGCAAAACAACTTCTTCCATAACTCGAAATGGGCCTCGCAACCAAGAAATAGCTCACAAAGAGCGACATAACCCGCAATATGCAGGATGGAGGTAGGTGTGAAGTTGTGCAGTTGGAGGACGTAGTGCTCTAGAAGCCCTCGGAGGAATGGATGGATTGGAAATCCAACGCCTCTCAACAAATAGGGAACAAAACATACCCGTTCCCCCTGGATGGGTTGGGGAACTTCTCCGCATGTTCCCCGCCATCGAAAGAAGCCAATCCGGCTCGAACGGGGACCAGATCTGCGGGGGGAAGAAATCCCTGGGTCTGCAGCTTCACCAGTTGGTCGTGGGATACGGAACACTTTTCCCAATCACCCTGCTTGGGGCCGTGAGGGTGTGAGGAAGAGCTGGGAGCGCTAGCCATGTTGGGGTCGTTTCGGCGAGCAAGCTCTGCGAATTCCTCGTTTGGGGGAGAAGGTGTGGATTAGATATGAAGATCCCCGTCTCTTTAATAGACAATTTTCTCACACGGTCAGGGTGGTAAATGAAAAAATGCCGCGATCTCTTGTATTCGCTCGACACGTGGAAGATGAAATCATGAAGGTGCAAAAGCCGATGAGCACGTCATTAAATGAAAGGCCGGACACTGCTATTTAAGTCAGGTACTTTGAAGTATTCGGAGAGGGAACCCGCCTTGCCATGCCGAAGACAATCTGCGCGCTGGACTCATCGTCATTGAAGCCTAATTCGAGGGCTACTGAGGGAGTCCTGGATTAGGGGGTCCTCGGACAGCCGAACTATGTACTGTGGCCGAACTGTTGGACTATGAAGATACAAGATAGAAGACTTTGTCCCGTGTCCGGATGGGACTCTCCTTTGCGTTGAAGGAAATCTTGGCGATTCGGATATGTAGATTCCTTTCTCTGTAACTGACTTTGTGTAACCCTAGCCCCTCCGGTGTCTATATAAACCAGAGTGTTTAGTCCATAGGACAATGATCATAACCTCATAGGCTAGACTTCTAGGGTTTAGCCATTACGATCTCGTGGTAGATCAACTCTTGTAATACTCATATTCATCAAGATCAATCAAGTAGGAAGTAGGGTATTACCTCCATAGAGAGGGCCCGAACCTGGGTAAACATTGTGTCCCCCGCCTCCTGCTACCATTAGCCTTAGACGCACAGTTCGGGACCCGCTACCCGAGATCCGCCGGTTTTGACACCGACACTCTTCGCATTGCTAAAGGCTGCGGAGGTAGAAATCAAGAAGGAGCATCAAGTGTTGATGGTTAACAAGACCACTAGTTTTAAGAAAAAGGGCAAAGGGAAGAAGGGGAACTTCAAGAAGAATAGCAAGCAAGTTGCTATGTTCGGGAAGAAACCCAAGTATGGACCTAAGCACAGGCCGAAAGTGCTTCACGCATGTGGACGGGGTAGTCCGAAGCGGAACTGCCCCAAGTATTTGGCGGATAAGAAGGGTGGCAAAGTGAAAGGTATATTAGATATACATGTTATTGATGTGTACCTTAATAATGCTCATAGTAGCGCCTGGGTATTTGATACTGGTTCTATTGCTCATATTTGCAACTCGAAACAGGGGCTACGGATTAAATGAAGATTGGCTAAGGATGAGGTGACGATGCGCGTTGGAAATGGTTCCAAGGTTGATGTGATCGCCGTCGGCACGCAACCTCTACATCTACCTTTGGGATTAGTTTTAGACCTGAATAATTGTTATTTGGTGCCAGCGTTGAGCATGAGCATTGTATCTGGATCTTGTTTGATGCGAGATGGTTATTCATTTAATCAGAGAATAATGGTTGCTTTATTTATATGAGTAATATCTTTTATGGTCATGCACCCTTGTTGAGTGGTCTATTTTTATTGAATCTCGATCGTGGTGATACACATGCTCATAATATTGAAGCCAAAAGATGCAAAGTTAGCAATGATAGTGCAACTTATTTGTCGCACTGCCGTTTAGGTCATATTGGTGTAAAGCGCATGAAGAAACTCCATACTAATGGGCTTTTGGAATCACTTGATTATGAATCACTTGGTGCTTGTGAACCATGCCTCATGGGCAAGATGACTAAAACTCCGTTCTTCGGAACAATGGAACAAGCTACTGACTTAATGGAAATAACACAAACCGATGTATGCGGTCCAATGAGTGTTGAGGCTCGTGGCGG
Source organism: Aegilops speltoides (assembly GCA_021437245.1). NCBI lineage: Eukaryota > Viridiplantae > Streptophyta > Magnoliopsida > Poales > Poaceae > Aegilops > Aegilops speltoides. Next base: position 410,578,667 of record CM038142.1, read on the forward strand.
GTATCGTTATTTTCTGACCTTCACAGATGATTTGAGCAGATATGGGTATATCTACTTAATGAAACATAAGTCTGGAACATTTGAAAAGTTCAAAGAATTTCAGAGTGAAGTGGAAAATCATCGTAACAAGAAAATAAAGTTTCTGCGATTTGATCGTGGAGGCGAATATTTGAGCTACGACTTTGGTCTTCATTTGAAACAATGTGGAATAGTTTCACAATTCACGCCACCTGGAACACCATAGCGTAATGGTGTGTCCGAACGTCGTAACTATACTTTATTAGATATGGTGCGACCTATGATGTCTCTTACTGATTTACCACTATCGTTTTAGGGTTATGCTTTAGAGGCGGCTGCATTCACGTAAAATAGGGCAGCATCAAAATACGTTGAGACGACCATATGAACTGTGGTTTGGCAAGAAACCCAAGCTGTTGTTTCTTGAAGTTTGGGGTTGCGATGCTTACGTGAAAAAGTTTCGACCTGATAAGCTCGAACCCGAATTGGAGAAATGCGTTTTCATAGGATACCCAAAGGAAACTGTTGGGTACACCTTCTATCACAGATCCGAAGGCAAGATATTCGCTGCTAAGAGTGGATCCTTTCGAGAGAAGGAGTTTCTCTTGAAAGAAGTGAGTGGGAGGAAAGTAGAACTTGATGACGTAATTTTACCTTCTCCCAAATTGGAAAGTATTTTATCACAGAAATCAGTTCCAGTGATTCCTACACCAATTAGTGAGGAAGCTAATGATGATGATCATGAAACTTCAGATCAAGTTACTACCGAACCTCGTAGTTCAACCAGAGTACGGTCTGCACCAGAGTGGAACGGTAATCCTATTATGGAAGTCAAGTTACTAGACCATGATGAACCTACGAACTATGAGGAAGCAATGATGAGCCCAGATTCCGCGAAATGGCTTGGGGCCATGAAATCTGAGATGGGATCCATGTATGAGAACAAAATGTGGACTTTGGTGGACTTGCCCGATGATCGTCAAGCCATAGAAAATAAATGGATCTTCAAGAAGAAGAATGACGTTGACGGTAATGTCACTGTCTATAAAGCTCGACTTGTTGCAAAAGGTTTTCGACAAGTTCAAGGAGTTGACTACGATGAGACCTTCTCACCCGTAGCGATGCTTAAGTCTGTCTGAATCATGTTAGCAATTGCCGCATTTTATGATTATGAAATTTTGCAAATGGATGTCAAAACTGCATTCCTTAATGGATTTCTTAAAGAAGAGTTGTATATGATGCAACCAGAAGGTTTTGTCGATCCAAAAGGTGCTAACAAAGTGTGCATGCTCCAGTGATCCATTTATGGACTGGTGCAAGCCTCTCGGAGTTGGAATTATGCTTTGATAATGTGATCAAAGCATATGGTTTTATACAAACTTTTGGAGAAGCCTGTATTTACAAGAAAGTGAGTGGGAGCTCTGTAGAATTTCTAATATTATATGTGGATGACATATTGTTGATTGGAAATAATACAGAACTTCTGGATAGCATAAAAGGATACTTGAATAAGAATTATTCAATGAAAGACCTCGGTGAAGCTGCTTATATATTGGGTATGAAGATCTATAGAGATAGATCAAGACGCTTAATTGGACTTTCACAAAGCACATACCTTGATAAAGTTTTGAAGTTCAAAATGGATCAGTCAAAGAAAGGGTTCTTGCCTGTGTTACAAGGTGTGAAGTTGAGTCAGACTCAATGCCCGACCACTACAGAAGATAGAGAGAAAATGAAAGTCATTCCCTATGCCTCAGCCATAGGTTCTATCATGCATGCAATGTTGTGTACGGACTGATGTGTGCCTTGCTATAAGTTTAGCAGGAGGTACCAAAGTAATCCAGAGTGGATCCTTTGGATAGCGGTCAAGAACATCCTGAAATACCTGAAAAGGACTAAGGATATGTTTCTCGTTTATGGAGGTGACAAAGAGCTTGTCGTAAATGGTTACGTTGATGCAAGCTTTGACACTGATCTGTATGACTCTAAGTCGCAAATCGGATACGTATTTATATTGAATGGTGGAGCTGTCAGTTGGTGTAGTTCCAAACAGAGCGTCGTGGAGGGATCTATGTGTGAAGCGAAGTACATAGCTGTTTCAGAAGCAGCAAATGAAGGAGTCTGGATCAAGGAGTTCATATCTGATCTAGGTGTAATACCTAGTGCATCGGGTCCAATGAAAATCTTTTGTGACAATACTGGAGCAATCGCCTTGGCGAAGGAATCCGGATTTCACAAGAGAACCAAACACATCAAGAGACGCTTTGTAACGCCCTCGATGCGGCTATATCTCCCACGTGTCGAAGCACGACTTAGAGGCATAACCGCATTGAAAGCAATGTTGCAAGTGAGGTAATCTTCGCACAATCCATGTCATACATAAGGGAAAGAGATACATAGTTGGCTTACAATCGCCACTTCACACAATTACATGAATAAAGCATTACATCATCCAGATACAATCAAGGTCCGACTACGGAACCAAAATAAAAGAAGAACCCCAAATGCGACAAAAGTCCTCGATCGACCCCAACTGGGCTCCACTACTGATCAACTAGAACGAAACAACACAAAGGGCAAGATCTTCATCGAGCTCCTCCTTGAGCTTGGCTGCGTCACCTGCTCGGTAACATAGGCACCTGCAAACTGGTTTTGGAAGTATCTGGTGAGCCACGGGGACTCAGCAATCTCGCACCCGCGAGATCAAGACTATTTAAGCTTATGGGTAAGGTAAAGGCATGAGGTGGAGCTGCAGCAAGCGACTAGCATATATGGTGGCTAACATACGCAAATGAGAGCGAGAAGAGAAGGCAAAGCACGGTCGATATAAGTATGATCAAGAAGTGATCCTATAGCAACCTCGTCAAGCATAACTCCAACATCGTGTTCACTTCCGGACTCCGCGGAAAGAGACCATCACGGTTACACACACGGTTGATGTATTTTAAATTAAGGTCAACTTGGTCTTCTACAACCGGACGTTAACAAATTCCCATCTGCCACATAACCGCAGGCACGGCTTTCGAAAGATCAAATCCTGCAGGGTGTCCCAACAGCCCATGACAAGCTCTCACGGTCAGCGGAGGAATAGACCTCCACCCAAGACACTCCGATCGGACTCGGTATCCCGTACACAAGTCATTTCGACAGGTAAAACTAAACCAGCAACACCGCCCGAATGTGCCGACAAATCCCGATAGGAGCTGCACATATCTCTTTCTCGTGGCACACTCAGATGAGACTAGCTACGAGTAAAACCAACCCTCAAGTTTCCCGAGGTGGCCCCGCAGTAGCTCGGTTCGGACCAACACTCGAGGAGCACCGCCGGGGGTTAAAATAAAGATGACCCTTGAGTCTGCAGAACCCAAGGGAAGGTGGTTGGTTGTTAGAGCAAATGGTAAAACCAATGTTGGGCATTCTTTGGAGAAGCTTTACTTAAGGCGAATCGTCAAGGGGTTCCCATTATAGCCCAACTGTAAGGAGCATAAAATCCGGGAACATAACACCGATATGACGGAAACTAGGCGGCAAGAGTGGAACAAAACACCGGGCATAAGGCCGAGCCTTCCACCCTTTACCAAGTATATAGATGCATCAATTAAATAAGATATATTGTGATATCCCAACAAGTAAACATGTTCCAACAAGGAACAACATCTCCATGTTCAACAAGGAACAATCTTCAATCTTCACCGCAACTAACAACGCTATAAGAGAAATTTGAGCAAAGCGGTAACATAGCCAAACAACGGTTTGCATAGGAAAGGTGTCAAAGGTTAGGGGTTTGACATGGCAATTTGGGAGGCTGACAAGCAAATGGTAGGCATCGCAGCATTGGCATAGCAAAAGAGCGAGCAAAACTAGCATAGCAAAGATAGTAGTGATTTCGAGGGTATGATCATCTTGCCTGCAAGGTTCTCAAAGTTGTCGAAGTCTTGATCCTCGTAGGCGTTCTCAACAGGTTCCTCGTTCACGTACTCCGTCTCCGGCTCTACCCAAAGCAAGAACACAAGCAACGGAACCACAATCAAACAAGGAACAATGCACAAGCAATATGATGCAATACATGACATGCTATGCGAGATGTGATATGCAATGCATATGTATGCTCCGGAAGGAAAATGATGAACCGGGCATCAACTTGGCAAACCAAGTATGCCGATGGAAAGATGGGATGATTTCGGGTGAAATCGATATAAAGATCACCGGAATCGGATGCACGGTTTGCAAATGACAAGCAAAACAAGAATGATGCAAATCTGCGTTTAACAGCCCGATGCTACTTAGCACGCAACAAGAAACTATGCTACAGCACCCCAACATAAAAACAAAGCATATGGAAGCGAACTACAGGAGATGCTTAACAAAAGAGGAGCACTGAGCTACGGCTAAATCACATCATAACATGTTCAAACAAGCATGGTGAAAGTGCTAAAAATATCAGGTTCACAGACTTAGTGAAATTACTAACATGCCAGGAATTAACATCAGGAAGGCATGTTTAGAGCAAGCAAACAACATGCTACAGGAACTTATAATAGCAAAACAAGGCATGACATGATTCTACTCAAAGCATATATCAATAGTCCCTTACTGACCATAAGCCAAAAAGGACTCTAAGAAATGATGGCACCCATGTAAACATTGCAAGTTTTATTACAGATTTCAGACTTAGTGAAATATCAGGACATGGCAAAAACAGATTCAACATGGCATGTTCGTGAGCTCGATGCACTCACTACAGAGCATCTCATGATAAACTAAGCATACACCCATTAAGAAGACATGGCATAGGAGCTATAAATGGCAAGAACAACATCATAGCATACACGGATCAACTACAACGACCTCGTGAAAATTGAATCTCATGCAAACAATCTGCCAGGAAACATTTTCAAGCAAAAGTAGAGCACGAAAATGACATGATAGACTACTCCATAAATACCAACAAAGGCATGGATGGATAGAGCACATCCATATGTTCAAAACACCCTTACTGATCATGCTCAAAAAGGGCATAGTCTCTCTGTAACAACATGAACATATGGCATAAAATTATCAGCAGGACAAGACTTAGTGAAATCACTAAGTTCCTGAAATCAGCAACATCAACATCCCTACTTTGCATGCTTGTCCTAGTCAATACATAACTCACAAAAATACATGGCAAACACCCCTGGAAATATGGCATGGCAATGTTCAACTCACATGTAGGACTCAAGTTCATAAGGTGCACACATAATTCATGGCAAAAATGACAAAAGAGCTCGAGCTGATAAGATTCTGAAACTAACGATCTGAAGCCTTCTTCCAACAGCTTTTCGGGAATCAAGATGAGCTCAAATGCAAATGATGCAATGAAATGAAATGATGTACTCTTCGAGACGAACAATTTGACATATTATACGCCCAAAACGGAGCCACGAGTGCAGAGATGTGACATGATGAAAATGGCATGAAAATATAAAAATCATGGGACTTAGGCATACGGGAGCAACCTCTTGACGGATTTCAAACCGCGCGGAAGTCGAGGTTCGCGGTCTTGCGCCGGAGGAAGAAGGAGTCGGCCCGGAGGACGCCTCGCCCGGCAAGCGGCTTGGCGGGCCTCTCCCGACCCGGATCAGCCGGATCCGGCGCGAGGAGGCGCGGACGCCGAGTGGGATCGCGTGGCGGCGAGAGATCGGGCGGGCGACGGCGGCAGCTGGCCTGGCCTGGCCAGGGGAGCCGGGCGAGGCGGCGGCGAGGCGCTAAGGCCGGAGGAGCTGGAGGCGCTGGGCGGCGCTGGGGGCGGGCGGGCGCGGCCGAGGGTTGCCCGGCCGCCGACGGAGGCGGCGGCGGAGGCGGGCGCGGCCGGGCGAGGGCAAGCGCCGGCGGGCACACGGCAATGAGGCGGGAGGAAAGGCTGGCGGCGGGCGGAGGCGCTGGCGGCGGCGGGTCCGCGCCGGTGGTGAGGAGGAGCGGCGGCGAGGGCGGGCGGCGGCGCGGCGGGGCTGACGGCGCAGTGAATCCGAGGCGGGCGAGATCCGGTTCGATGGGCTGGATGGCTCGGTGGCATGGGCGGCGGCTGTGGTGCCACGTGGCAGGACGGGAGTGGAGGGAAGCGGCGGGGGGGTGACGTGGCGAGCTGTCATTGGCCGGAGTGATGTGGCCGGCGGACATGTCCGGCGCGGACGGACGTGTCCGGCGGCGCGAGGATGAAAATGGCTAGGTTGCACCGCGAATTTCAGGGGAGGGGCTATATTTATAGGTAGAGGGAGCTAGGAGAGTCCAAATGAGGTACGGTTTTCGGCCACGCGATCGTGATCGAACGGCCGAGAGCATGGAGGGGAGTTAGGTGGGTTTTGGGCCACTTTGGAAGGGTGTTGGGCTGGAAACAAAGAGGCCTTCTGGTTACCTTGTTAACCGTTGGAGTACCAAACGACCTCCAAATGGCACGAAACTTGACAGCGGTCTACGGTGCTATACCAAGGCCGCTTGGCAAACCTCGAACCATTCGAGAAAGTTTAACACCCGCTCACAACAGGAGAGAAGAAGGGGACGCCGGGGAACATAGGAGTGCCGGATTGCAAAACGGACAATGGAGAAAATGCTCGGATGCATGAGACGAACACGTATGCAAAATTAAATGCACATGATGACATGATAAAATGCAAATGATGACATGGCAAAGTGCAACACGCAAGCACATGACATGGCAACGACGGCGAATAATCAAGGACACTGGCGCATCGGATCCGGGGCGTTACAACACTCCACCACTACGAGAGGATCTCGTCCCGAGATCTAGAATGGCACCGGAGGGAAAACGGAAGAGAAAAAAAAGGTAAAACTAAGTTGCTTCTTTGACGAACGAGTGAACCCACGAACCTTGAGAGGTTGAGCAATTTAAAAGAAAGAGTACAACAGAGATGAACGAGATTGCAAACAATCCGGTAGAAAAGAGGAACAAGGAGTATTACGAGAACTTGAAGGTTGAAAGACATGAATCAAAAGTTTCACGAACGAAAAGAATATGACCACCTCGGTATAATGAGATAGCCAAGGAACAAGAATGACAGAATTTGGACAGCACTCCGGTAGAAAAGAGAAGAAAACTTCATAAGATGAAAAGATATTGAAGAGATGAAACAACACTCCGGTTAAATGGATAAGCCAGAAAAGAAGACGATCCTCACAATCGAGATGATGAGTGAAAAGAGCAACATCACAATGCCTCCGTAAGAAAGAATAGAAATAGATCATTGGAATAAAGGGACGGAGAAGAAAATGACAACTTCTACCACAATTGAATTTGGAAGGCATCCTTGCAAGAAGGTTAGAATAGAGTTGTTGGAAGATCAACAACGAAAAGAATAAGCTTGTGGCGGGCTTATGAAAAACATCTCAAAATGATGAGGTGAGCTTCTGCCACCAACGGAAAACAAAAGATTTGATTGATATCAACAAGGAGACGAGAAACTTATTTCACCGGGAGGACAAATGAAGAACTTGGGTCATTTATAAGCACCATAAATAGCAACAATCCTTAGGGAAGGCTTTAGGTGAAATCTATAGCAAGATAACTCCAAAGAAGAGATTGGTGGATTTAAAATACCTCATTCTTGACAACATGGGAATCATGAAACACGAAGAGGAATTATCAAGAATGACATATCACCATCTCAAAAGATAAGGTAGAAAGAATTGCACTTTGAAATGCAAGATGAAGAATACTTGAACTACTCAAAACAAAACATGTGTTGAGCACCATGTTTAATTTTTTTAGTATAGCTTGACGGATCTTAACTTCGAGAGAAATCTTGATGAACAATTCAAGAATGAAAGGAATCATTGACGAACCACCATGTAGAAACTCCGGTATAAAAAGGATGGTGGAAAGAAGGAGAAGTTGAAAACACAAGGTGAAGCCTTGCAATGATTTAGATGGATCTCCGTGATAATTAGAGCTCGGAACTCCGGGAAAAAGAGAAGATGAAACAAATGAAACCGAGAATTTTAAGGGCCTCCGGAATAAAGAATTAATCACTTGGATGAATCAAGAATAAGAATTATGTTATGCGTATCCTTCATCAATTAAATTGATGACAATCAACGGATTTGGCATACTACTTATTCTCGTAGAAAGGATTAAGAGAGATATGGCGTAAACTTGAGAAGGTCTTCAACGAACCACCGGTAGGATTGGAGCAACAAATGAATTGATGTGACGTACAAGGAAGAGAGATCTTGAAAGAACCACCGTAAGAATCGAAAATGATCGAAGTAGGGGTGCATCACCGGTAGGAATTAGCAAATGAACGAAGATACTAGAGGGGATTTAGATACAAATGAACGAATAGATCACGAGCTGATAAGAGAATACTTGAATGATGCACCGGTAAGATTTGGAGAACGAGAGCTGAAAGCTTGAATGAATAATACTAAGATGATGGGCTTCAAAGAATGAAACTGAAAAGACTCCTAAAATGCTCCGGATGGGTGAAAAAGATTCTCACAATCGAAAACAATTATGAGAGGATGGCAACAAGCTAGCACCATGAATCTTGAAGAGAATAGAGCAAGATTAAAGAGAAACTCTTCTTCGGTCTTCAAATGATGAGAATGACAACAAGAAACACCACCAAGAATTATTGAGGCACACCGGAAGAATCAAAAGCGAAGAGGTTGAGCCAACTATGAAAAGAATTTGAAAAATCTTGGAGAAAAGCATTTGGTGATGATAACTCATTCTTACGTCAAACTTGGAGAAGAATTTAGGATAGCTCGGGAAAATAGAAGAGTCGAGGTAAGATCACAGGAAAAGACACGTGGGTTAGGGCCCACTCAAAAGAACACCGTTGAAAAGATTTAAAGAGATATTGCCCGGTTGAATTAAATGACTTGAATGAGATACCAATCTCGAAAGAGCTTGAACGAATGCAGAGTGGAAACACGAATCTTCCTGAGAAAATCTTGAGCACTCCGGAATAGCAAATAGCGAGAAGAAGAATGATAATGAGGTGCACCGGTATGAGAAGACATTGAAATGAGGAAAAAGGTATGATTAACAAAACTTGACTTGAATCCACCGGAGAAGAGAAAAGAATGAGGAATGACGAACTAGAAGAACATCTTCTTGAGAACCACCGGGTAAGAACATTGATTGAAAAGAATGAAGAGACTTCACATGAATAAATGGATACTTGATTAAGATATCTGAATCCTTGAAGATAAAAGGGTGGGAGGGCGGGGAAAAACAAAGGCAACTAGGAAACGGATGAAACAAACACCGTTGTGAAGAAATGATAATTGGTCTTGCTGATGTTGAAGTGATCGGATCCACTTGAAGAGAAACACGCCGATTGAAAAGGATTGACATGACAATCTCGATTGTCGAGAAGGATTGGTATTCACATCGGAGTATGAGAACACCATTTCGGAAAGGTATGGAATCAACACTTGACATTGAAGCAACTCGAATACCACAAATAAAACAAAACAAAGGATTGGCTTGCAGAATAAGCCGGAACAAACATATGATAGAGATTTCGTCCAAGTTTTCGTGGTGGGGCCTACACGGGCTCAATCAGACAGCACCATCATGTACAAGGCAAGTGCACATGACATATGAAGCGTCCCAGTCGGCATAGCCAAGGACTCTTTAAGACACAACGAGACCACTGTAAAACCAACCGTGAATAGGCGGACCACTAGGCGTCGAACCCCAATTTCATATCATACATCCGTCGGAAAGATATCCTAAGAGCTACTTGAATTCCCACCTATGAAACTCCGAAACTTTACGGTTATGCAATCGGTGTTGGGGATACAGGGAGCAATAATATCTCACACAAACTAACAATCCCTACATCCAATTGTATCCATCCGTCAACACATAACCAAGAAACCTTCGAAATCGTCTACCTCAACCTTGAAAAGCATCCGTTATACAAGTCATGGCAATACTCCGTACTCACCTCGAGATTGGGTTAGCGGGGTTATCTCACCAACAACTGCATAAAAGAGATTTTCGATGTCGGCGTACTAAACTCGGTATTCGAAGCGCAGCGATAAAATTATGACGACAACACCTCGGAGCTCAACTCCCGGGACACCGCCACAACCCCTAAATGTCGGGAGGCACCAAGAACAATGTTCTCGTCATAAGAATATCGAACGATTCCAAGATACCAGCGTGATCCTAAAAAAAAATTTAGTGAAATTTAAGAAGAGAAGAGTCAAAACTCTACGTCAGGATACCTCACCAGAAGGTCGAAGGGACTGGGGAGTAAAAAAGAATTCCTAACTCTCCGATATATATAATCCTAAATGACTCAAAACATTTTTCTAGACACAACTCGGCCACTAAAAACGATCAAGCAGTGGGGCTCCTAAGGTCGGGGAAGGCTCTGATACCAACTTATAACGCCCTCGATGCGGCTATATCTCCCACGTGTCGAAGCACGACTTAGATGCATAACCGCATTGAAAGCAATGTCGCAAGTGAGGTAATCTTCGCACAATCCATGTAATACATAAGGGAAAGAGATACATAGTTGGCTTACAATCGCCACTTCACACAATTACATGAATAAAGCATTACATCATCCAGATACAATCAAGGTCCGACTACGGAACCAAAATAAAAGAAGAACCCCAAATGCGACAAAAGTCCTCGATCGACCCCAACTGGGCTCCACTACTGATCAACTAGAACGAAACAACACAAAGGGCAAGATCTTCATCGAGCTCCTCCTTGAGCTTGGCTGCGACACACCTTTCGGTAACATAGGCACCGCAAACTGGTTTTGGAAGTATCCGGTGAGCCACGGGGACTCAGCAATCTCGCACCGAGATCAAGACTATTTAAGCTTATGGGTAAGGTAAAGGCATGAGGTGGAGCTGCAGCAAGCGACTAGCATATATGGTGGCTAACATACGCAAATGAGAGCGAGAAGAGAAGGCAAAGCACGGTCGATATAAGTATGATCAAGAAGTGATCCTATAGCAACCTCGTCAAGCATAACTCCAACATCGTGTTCACTTCCGGACTCACGGAAAGAGACCATCACGGTTACACACACGGTTGATGTATTTTAAATTAAGGTCAACTTCAGGTCTTCTACAACCGGACGTTAACAAATTCCCATCTGCCACATAACATGGGCACGGCTTTGAAAGATCAAATCCTGCAGGGTGTCCCAACAGCCCATGACAAGCTCTCACGGTCAGCGGAGGAATAGACCTCCACCCAAGACACTCCGATCGGACTCGGTATCCGGTACAACAAGACATTTCGACAGGTAAAACTAAACCAGCAACACCGCCCGAATGTGCCGACAAATCCCGATAGGAGCTGCACATATCTCTTTCTCGGGCACACTCGGATGAGACTAGCTACGAGTAAAACCAACCCTCAAGTTTCCTCGAGGTGGCCCTTGAGTAGCTCGGTTCGGACCAACACTCGAGAGCAGCGGCGGGGGGTTAAAATAAAGATGACCCTTGAGTCTGCAGAACCCAAGGGAAGGTGGCAGGTTGTTAGAGCAAATGGTAAAACCAATGTTGGGCATTCTTTGGAGAAGCTTTACTTAAGGCGAACTGTCAAGGGGTTCCCATTATAGCCCACCGTGTAAGGAGCGCAAAATCCGGGAACATAACACCGATATGACGGAAACTAGGCGGCAAGAGTGGAACAAAACACGGGCATAAGGCCGAGCCTTCCACCCTTTACCAAGTATATAGATGCATTAATTAAATAAGATATATTGTGATATCCCAACAAGTAAACATGTTCCAACAAGGAACAACATCTCCATGTTCAACAAGGAACAATCTTCAATCTTCACTGCAACTAACAACGCTATAAGAGAAATTTGAGCAAAGCGGTAACATAGCCAAACAACGGTTTGCATAGGAAAGGTGTCAAAGGTTAGGGGTTTGACATGGCAATTTGGGAGGCTGACAAGCAAATGGTAGGCATCGCAGCATTGGCATAGCAAAAGAGCGAGCAAAACTAGCATAGCAAAGATAGTAGTGATTTCGAGGGTATGATCATCTTGCCTGCAAGGTTCTCAGAGTTGTCGAAGGCTTGATCCTCGTAGGCGTTCTCAACAGGTTCCTCGTTCACGTACTCGTCTCCCGGCTCTACCCAAAGCAAGAACACAAGCAACGGAACCACAATCAAACAAGGAACAATGCACAAGCAATATGATGCAATACATGACATGCTATGCGAGATGTGATATGCAATGCATATGTATGCTCCGGAAGGAAAATGATGAACCGGGCATCAACTTGGCAAACCAAGTATGCCGATGGAAAGATGGGATGATTTCGGGTGAAATCGATATAAAGATCACCGGAATCGGATGCACGGTTTGCAAATGACAAGCAAAACAAGAATGATGCAAATCTGCGTTTAACAGCCCGATGCTACTTAGCACGCAACAAGAAACTATGCTACAGCACCCCAACATAAAAACAAAGCATATGGAAGCGAACTACAGGAGATGCTTAACAAAAGAGGAGCACTGAGCTACGGCTAAATCACATCATAACATGTTCAAACAAGCATGGTGAAAGTGCTAAAAATATCAGGTTCACAGACTTAGTGAAATTACTAACATGCCAGGAATTAACATCAGGAAGGCATGTTTAGAGCAAGCAAACAACATGCTACAGGAACTTATAATAGCAAAACAAGGCATGACATGATTCTACTCAAAGCATATATCAATAGTCCCTTACTGACCATAAGCCAAAAGGACTCTAAGAAATGATGGCACCCATGTAAACATAGCAAGTTTTATTACAGATTTCAGACTTAGTGAAATATCAGGACATGGCAAAAACAGATTCAACATGGCATGTTCGTGAGCTCGATGCACTCACTACAGAGCATCTCATGATAAACTAAGCATACACCCATTAAGAAGACATGGCATAGGAGCTATAAATGGCAAGAACAACATCATAGCATACACGGATCAACTACAACGACCTCGTGAAAATTGAATCTCATGCAAACAATCTGCCAGGAAACATTTTCAAGCAAAAGTAGAGCACGAAAATGACATGCTAGACTACTCCATAAATACCAACAAAGGCATGGATGGATAGAGCACATCCATATGTTCAAAACACCCTTACTGATCATGCTCAAAAAGGGCATAGATCTCTCTGTAACAACATGAACATATGGCATAAAATTATCAGCAGGACAAGACTTAGTGAAATCACTAAGTTCCTGAAATCAGCAACATCAACATCCCTACTTTGCATGCTTGTCATAGTCAACACATAACTCACAAAAATACATGGCAAACACCCCTGGAAAGATGGCATGGCAATGTTCAACTCACATGTAGGACTCAAGTTCATAAGGTGCACACATAATTCATGGCAAAAATGACAAAAGAGCTCGAGCTGATAAGATTCTGAAACTAACGATCTGAAGCCTACTTCCAACAGCTTTTCGGGCATCAAGATGAGCTCAAATGCAAATGATGCAATGAAATGAAATGATGTACTCTTCGAGACGAACAATTTGACATATTATACGCCCAAAACGGAGCCACGAGTGCAGAGATGTGACATGATGAAAATGGCATGAAAATATAAAAATCATGGGACTTAGGCATACGGGAGCAACCTCTTGCACGGATTTCAAACCGGCGCGGAAGTCGAGGTTCGCCGGTCTTGCGCCGGAGGAAGAAGGAGTCGGCCCGGGAGGACGCTCCGGCGACTGGGCGCGGCGGCGGGGCCTCTCCCCGACCCGGATCCAGCCGGATCCGGGCGCGAGGAGGCGCGGACGCCGGTGGGATCTGTGGCGGCGAGGAGATGCGGCTGGGCGACGGCGGCTGCTGGAAGGCCGGGCGGCAGGGGAGCCGGGCGAGGCGGCGGCGAGGCGCGCCGGCCGGAGGAGCTGGAGGCGCGGGCGGCGCTGGGCGGATGGCCTTGGCGCGGCCGAGGGCGGCTCCGCGGCCGACGGAGGCGGGCGGCTTGGAAGGTATGGCCTTGGCGAGCGGGGCGCACAATGGGCACACGGGCATGAGGAGGCGGAGAGGCTGGCGGTGGCGGAGGCGGCGCGGCGGCGGCGGGTCAGCGCCGGTCGGTGAGGAGGAGCGGCGGCGAGGCGGGCGGCGGCGGCGGCGGGCAGCGGCAGCACTTTGAAGCGGCGGCGTGAGATCCGGGCCGCGCTGGCTCGCGATGGCTGGCGGGCATGATGGTGGCGGCGTGGTGCCACGTGGCAGGGCGGGAGTGGAGGGAAGCGGCGGGGGTGGCGTGGCGAGCTGTCATTGGCCGGAGTGATGTGGCCGGCGGACATGTCCGGCGCGGACGGACGTGTCCGGCGGCGCGAGGATGAAAATGGCTAGGTTGCACCGCGAATTTCGGGGGAGGGGCTATATTTATAGGTAGAGGGAGCTAGGAGAGTCCAAATGAGGTGCGGTTTTCGGCCACGCGATCGTGATCGAACGACCGAGAGCATGGAGGGGAGTTAGGTGGGTTTTGGGCCACTTTGGAAGGGGTGTTGGGCTGGAAACAAAAGAGGCCTTTACGGTTACCCGGTTAACCGTTGGAGTACCAAACGACCTCCAAATGGCACGAAACTTGACAGGCGGTCTACCGGTGCTATACCAAGGCCGCTTGGCAAACCTCGGGCCATTCCGAGAAAGTTTAACACCCGCTCACAACAGGAGAGAAGAAGGGGACGCCGGGGAACATAGGAGTGCCGGATTGCAAAACGGACAACGGAGAAAATGCTCGGATGCATGAGACGAACACGTATGCAAAATGAAATGTACATGATGACATGATAAAATGCAAGTGATGACATGGAAAAGTGCAACACGCAAGCACATGACATGGCAACGACGGCGAATAACTGGCGGACACCTGGCGCATCGGATCCGGGGCGTTACACGCTTCAATTCCATCCGCGATAAAGTCAAGGAGGGAGACAGAGATTTGTAAGATACATACGAATCTGAATGTCTTGAAAATCTCTATGTCTCCCTCCTTGACTTGATCGCACATGGAATTGAAGCGTATCTTGATGTGTTTGGTTCTGTTGTGAAATCTGGATTCCTTCGCCAAGGCGATTGCTCCAGTATTGTCACAAAAGATTTTCATTGGACCCGATGCACTAGGTATTACACCTAGATCGGATATGAACTCCTTCATCCAGACTCCTTCATTTGCTGCTTCCGAAGCAGCTACGTACTCCACTTCACACGTAGATCCCTCCATGATGCTCTGCTTGGAACTGCACCAACTGACAGCTCCACCATTCAATACAAATACATATCCGGTTTGCAACTTAGAGTCATCCAGATGAGTGTCAAAGCTTGCATCAACGTAACCATTTACGACAAGCTCTTTGCCACCTCATAAACGAGAAACATATCCTTAGTCCTTTTCAGGTATTTCAGGATGTTCTTGACCGCTGTCCAGTGATCCACTCCTAGATTACTTTGGTACCTCTCTGCTAAACTTATCGCAAGGCACACATCAGGTCTGGTACACAGCATTGCATACATGATAGAACCTATGGCTGAGGCATAGGGAACGACTTCCATTTTCTCTCTATCTTCTGCAGTGGTCGGGCATTGAGTCTGACTCAACTTCACACCTTGTAACACAGGCAAGAACCCTTTCTTTGAGTGATCCATTTTGAACTTGTTCAAAACTTTATCAAGGTATGTGCTTTGTTAAAGTCCAATTAAGCATCTTGATCTATCTCTATAGATCTTGATGCCCAATATATAAGCAGCTTCACCGAGATCTTTCATTGAAAAAAATTCTTATTCAAGTATCCTTTTATGCTATCTAGAAATTTTGTATTATTTCCAATCAACAATATGTCATCCTCATATAATACTAGAAATGCTACAGAGCTCCCGCTCACTTTCTTGGAAATACAGGCTTCTCCAAAAGTGTGTATAAAACCATATGCTTTGATCACATTATCAAAGCATATATTCCAACTCCGAGAGGCTTGCACCCGTCCATAAATGGATCGCTGGAGCTTGCACACTTTGTTAGCACCTTTTGGATCGACAAAACCTTCTGGTTGCATCATATACAACTCTTCTTTAAGAAATCCATTAAGGAATGTAGTTTTGACATACATTTGTCAAATTTCATAATCATGAAATGGGACAATTGCTAACATGATCCGGATAGACTTAAGCATCGCTATGGGTGAGAAGGTCTCATCATAGTCAACTCCTTGAACTTGTCGAAAACCTTTCGCAACAAGTCGATCTTTGTAGGTAGTAACATTACCGTCAGTGTCAGTCTTCTTCTTGAAGATCCATTTATTTTCTATGGCTTGCCGATCATCGGGCAAGTCCACCAAAGTCCACACTTTGTTCTCATACATGGATCCCATCTCAGATTTCATGGCCTCAAGCCATTTTGCGGAATCCGGGCTCATCCTCGCTTCCTCATAGTTCGTAGGTTCATCATGGTCTAGTAACATGACTTCCAGGATAGGATTATCATATCACTATGGTGCAGACCGTACTCTAGTTGACCTACGAGGTTCGGTTGTAACTTGATTTGAAGTTTCATGATCATCATCATTAGCTTCCTCACTAATTGGTATAGAAATCATTGGAACTGATTTCTGTGATAAACTACTTTCCAATTCAGGAGAAGGTACAATTACCTCATCAAGTTCTACTTTCCTCCCATTCACTTCTTTCGAGAGAAACTCCTTCTCTAGAAAGGATCCATTCTTAGCAATGAATATCTTGCCTTCGAATCTATGGTAGAAGGTGTACCCAACAGTTTCCTTTGGGTATCCTATGAAGACGCATTTTCTCTGATTTGGGTTCGAGCTTATCAGGTTGAAGCTTTTTCACATAAGCATCATAGCCCCAAACTTTAAGAAACGACGGCTTGGGTTTCTTGCCAAACCACAGTTCATATGGTGTCGTCTCAACGGATTTTGATGGTGCCCTATTTAACGTGAATGCAACCATCTCTAAAGCATAACCCCAAAATGATAGCGATAAATCAGTAAGAGAAATCATAGATCGCACCATATCTAATAAAGTACGGTTACGACGTTCGGACACACCATTACGATGTGGTGTTCCAGGTGGCGTGAAATGCAAAACTATTCCACACTGTTTCAAATGAAGACCAAACTCGTAGCTCAAATATTCGCCTCCACGATCAGATCATAGAAACTTTATTTTCTTGTTACGATGATTTTCCACTTCACACTGAAATTCTTTGATTTTTTCAAATGTTTTCAGACTTATGTTTCATTAAGTAGATATACCCATATCTGCTCAAATCATCTGTGAAGGTCAGAAAATAACGATAGCCGCCACGAGCCTCAACACTCATTGGACCGCATACATCGGTATGTATTATTTCCAATAAGTCAGTAGCTCGTTCCATTGTTCCGGAGAACGGAGTTTTAGTCATCTTGCCCATGAGGCATGGTTCGCAAGCACCAAGTGATTCATAATCAAGTGATTACAAAAGCCCATCAGTATGGAGTTTCTTCATGCGCTTTACGCCAATATGACCTAAACGGCAGTACCACAAATAAGTTGCACTATCATTACTAACTTTGTATCTTTTGGCTTCAATATTATGAACATGTGTATCACCACGATCGAGATTCAATAAAAATAGACCACTCAACAAGGGTGCATGACCATAAAAGATATTACTCATATACATAGAGCAACCATTATTCTCTGATTTAAAAGAATAACTGTCTCGCATCAAACAAAATTCCAATATAATGTTCATGCTCAACGCTGGCACCAAATAACAATTATTCAGGTCTAAAACTAATCCCGAAGGTAGATGTAGAGGTAGTGTGCCAACAGCGATCACATAGACCTGGGAACCATTTCCAACGCGCATCGCCACCTCGTCCTTAACCAATCTTTGTTTAATCCGTAGCCCCTGTTTCGAGTTGCAAATATGAGCAACAGAACCAGTATCAAATACCCATGCGCAACTACGAGCATTAGTAAGGTACACATCAATAACATGTATATCAAATATACCTTTCACTTTGCCATCCTTCTTATCTGCCAAATACTTGGGGCAGTTCCGCTTCCAGTGACCAGTCCCTTTGCAGTAGAAGCACTCAGTTTCAGGCTTAGGTCCAGACTTGGGTTTCTTCCCGGGAGTAGCAACTTGCTTGCTATTCTTCTTGAAGTTCCCCTTCTTCCCTTTGCCCTTTTTCTTAAAACTAGTGGTCTTGTTAACCATCAACACTTGATGCTCCTTCTTGATTTCTACCTCCGCAGCCTTTAGCATTACGAAGAGCTCGGGAATAGTCTTTTCCATCCCTTGCATATTATAGTTCATCACGAAGCCTTTATAGCTTGGTGGCAGTGATTGAAGAACTCTGTCAATGACACTATCATCAGGAAGATTAACTCCCAGCTGAGTCAAGTGGTTATGTACCCAGACATTCTGAGTATGTGTTCACTGACAGAACTAGTCTCCTCCATCTTACAGCTATAGAACTTGTTGGAGACTTCATATCTCTCAACTCGGGCATTTGCTTGAAATATTAACTTAAACTCTTGGAACATCTCATATGCTCCATGACATTCAAAACGTCTTTGAAGTCCCGATTCTAAGCCGTAAAGCATGGCACACTGAACTATCGAGTAGTCATCAGATCAAGTCTGCCAGACGTTCATAACATCAGCATCCGCTCCTGCAGCAGGCCTTCCACCTAGCAGTGCTTCCAGGATGTAATTCTTCTGTGCAGCAATGAGGATAATCCTCAAGTTATGGACCCAGTCCGTGTAATTTCTACCATCATCTTTCAACTTAGCTTTCTCTAGGAACGCATTAAAATTCAAGGGAACCGTAGCACGGGCCATTGATCTACAACAACATAGATATGCAAAAAACTATCAGGACTAAGTTCATGATAAATTAAAGTTCAATTAATCATATTACTAAAGAACTCCCACTTAGATAGACATCCTTCTAGTCATCTAAATGATCACGTGATCCATATCAACTAAACCATGTCCGATCATCACGTGAGATGGAGTAGTTTTCAATGGTGAACATCTCTATGTTGATCATATCTGCTATATGATTCACGTTCGACCTTTCGGTCTCAGTGTTTCGAGGCCATATCTGCATATGCTAGGTTTGTCAAGTTTAACCCGAGTATTCTGCACGTGCAAAACTAGCTTGCACCCGTTGTACATAGAGCTTATCACACCTGATCATCACGTGGTGTCTCAGCACGACGAACTGTAGAACCGATGCATACTCAGGGAGAACACTTATACCTTGAAATTTAGTGAGGGATCATCTTATAATGCTACCATCGTACTAAGCAAAATAAGATGCATAAAAGATAAACATCACATGCAATCAAAATACGTGACATGATATGACCATCATCATCTTGTGCCTTTGATCATCATCTCCAAAGCACCGTCATGATCTCCATTGTCACCGGCTTGACACCTTGATCTCCATCGTAGTATCGTTGTCGTCTCGCCAACTATTGCTTCTACGACTATTGCTACCGCTTAGTGATAAAGTAAAGCAATTACATGGCGATTGCATTTCATACAATAAAGCGACAACCATATGGCTCGTGCCAGTTGCCGATAACTTTGTTACAAAACATGATCATCTCATACTACAATTTATATCACATCATGTCTTGACCATATCACATCACAACAAGCCCTGCGAAAACAAGTTAGACGTCCTCTACTTTGTTGTTGCAAGTTTTACGTGGCTGCTACGGGCTTCTAGCAAGAACCGTTCTTACCTACGCATAAAAACCACAACGATTTTTCGTCAAGTGTGCTGTTTTAACCTTCAACAAGGACCGGCCATAGTCAAACTTGATTTAACTAAAGTTGGAGAAATAGAGACCCGCAAGCCACCTGTGTGCAAAGCACGTCGGTAAAACCAGTCTCATGAACGCGGTCATGTAATGTCGGTCCGGGCCGCTTCATCCAACAATACCGTCGAATCAAAGTAAGACATTGGTGGTAAGCAATATGACTATTATCACCCACAACTCTTTGTGGTCTACTCGTGCATATCATCTACGCATAGAACTGGCTCGGATGCCACTTTTGGGGAACGTAGCATGCAATTTCAAAAAAATCATACGATAACGTAAGATCTATCTAGGAGATGCATAGCAACAAGAGGGGGAGAGTGTGTCCACGTACCCTCGTAGACCGAAAGCAGAAGCATTTAGTTAACACGGTTGATGTAGTTGAACATCTTCACGATCCAACCGATCCAAGTACCGAACGTACGGCACCTCCGTGTTCAGCACATGTTTAGCACGATGACGTCCCTCGAACTCTTGATCCAGTAGAGGGTCGAGGGAGAGTTCCGTCAGCATGACGGCGTGGTGACGGTGTTGATGATGTGATCCGCGCAGGGCTTTGCCTAAGCACTACGACGCAATGACCAGAGGAGTAAACTGTGGGGGGGCACCGCACACAGCAAAGAGAACAATTGATGTGCTTTTGGGGTGCCCCCTGCCCCCGTATATAAAGGAGGAGGGGAGGAGGCAGCCGGCCTAGGGGGCACCAAATGTGGGGAGTCCTACTAGGACTCCCAGTCCTAGTAGGATACGCCCTTCCTTTTTCAGGAGAGGGGAGAAGGGGAAAGGTGGAGAGGGAGAAGGAAAGAGGGGGGCCGCGCCCCCACCCATTGTCCAATTTGGACTGGCCTTGGGGGCGCGCGCCACCTCCTGGCCGCTGCCTCCTCTTCTCCACTAAGGCCCATGTAGGCCCATTAACCCTCCGGGGGGTTCCGGTAACCTCTCGGTACTCCGGAAAATGTCTAAACCTTTCTGAAACCATTCCGGTGTCTGAACATAACCTTCCAATATATCAATCTTTACCTTTGGACCATTTGGAGACTCCTTTTCATGTCTGTGATCTCATCCGGTACTCCGAACAAACTTTGGTCATCAAAAACACATAACTCATAATACAAATCATCATCGAACGTTTAAGCGTGCGGACCCTACGGGTTCAAGAACTATGTAGACATGATCGACACACATCTTCGATCAATAACCAATAGCGGAACCTGGATGCTCATATTGGCTCCTACATATTCTACGAGGATCTTTATCGGTCAAACCGCACAACAACATAAGTTGTTCCCTTTGTCATCGGTATGTTACTTGCCTGAGATTCGATCGTCGGTATCTTCATACTTAGTTCAATCTCGTTACCGGCAAGTCTATTTACTCGTTCCGTAATGCTTCATCCCGCAACTAACTCATTAGTCACATTCCTTGCAAGGCTTATAGTGATGTGTATTACTGAGTGGGCCCAGAGATACCACTCCGACAATCGGAGTGACAAATCCTAATCTCGAAATACGCCAACCCAACAAGTACCTTCGGAGACACCTGTAGAGCATCTTTATAATCACCCAGTTACATTGTGACGTTTGATAGCACACAAGGTGTTCCTCCGGTATTCAGGAGTTGCATAATCTCATAGTCAGAGGAACATGTATAAGTCATGAAGAAAGCAATAGAAATAAAACTTAACGATCATTATGCTAAGCTAACGGATGGGTCTTGTCCATCACATCATTCTCTAATGATGTGATCTCGTTCATCAAATGAGAACACATGTCTATGGTCAGGAAACATAACCATCTTTGATTAACGAGCTAGTCAAGTATAGGCATACTAGGGACACTTTGTTTTGTCTATGTATTCACACATGTACTAAATTTCTGGTTAATACAATTCTAGCATGAATAATAAAAATTTATCATGAAATAAGGAAATATAACTAACAACTTTATTATTGCCTCTAGGGCATATTTCCTTCAATACCCCCGATACTACCCATATATTCATCAAAATAAGCAAAACAACACATAGAAAACAAAATCTGGTAAAAATAGAACAGTCTGTAGAAATCTGAAAACTTTGTATAGTTATGTAACTCCAAAATTTACAAAAAAATTAAAACTTGGGAAATTTGTATATCAATATTGTGTAAAAAATTCAGATCAAAATCATGCTTCTGCAATTTTCTGAAATTGTTTCACAGGACGCAAAAGTTTTAGTTTTTCAGCAAGATCAAACCAACTATCATCGTAAGCCATCCCAATGTCTTACTTGGCTCAAACACTAATTAAAACACCAAAGCACAATTACTACAGAATTTATCTTTATAATTTGTATTTCTTGAAAAACATAACCGAAAAAACATAAAAATAAAATTGGGTTTCCTCCCAATAAGCACTATTGTTTAATGCCCCTAGCTAGGCATACAACATAGATCTAGGTATTGTCATCTTTGGTATGCAATCCATAAGTAGCTCTCATAATGGATTCATATGGCAACTTAATTTTCTTTGTTGGAAAGTGTTCCATGCCCTTCCTTAACGAAAATTAAAATCTAATGTTTCCTTCTTTTATATCAATAATTGCACCAATCGTTCTAACAAAAGAGAATAATAGGACATCTAGGATTGCAATCTATATCAAGCACAATGAAATCTACAGGCACATAATTCCTATTTGCAACAATAATAACATCATTAATCCTTCCCATAGGTTTCTTAATAGTGGAATCCGCTAGATGCAAATTTAAAGAACATTCTCAAAATCATGGAAACCTAGCACATCACATAAAGTTTTTGGAATCGTGGAAACACTAGCACCAAAATCACACAAAGCATGGCACTCATAATCTTTAATTTTAATCTTAATAGTATGTTCCCACTCATCATAAGGCTTTCTAGGGATTGAAACTTCCAACTCTAATTTTTCTTCAAAAGATTTCATCGCATCATCAAAGATATGTTTAGTAAACGCTTTATTTTGACCATAAGCATGAGGAGAATTCAACATGGATTGCAACAAGGAAATACAATCCATCAAAGAACAATTATCATAATTAAAGTCTTTGAAATCCAAAAGAGTGGGTTCATTGCTACTTAAAGTTTTGACCTCTCCAATCCCACTTTTATCAATCTTATCAATTTTCCATTAAGTTCTTTAAACTCTGAATCATTAGGATGCCTTCTAGCTAAAATTGACTCATCTCCAGTCCCATATTTTATCAAGATTTATATTAGAAAACAAAGATTCAATAGGAGTTACACCTATAACTTTAAGATCTTCATCATTATTATCACGAGAAATCAAAGAACATGCTTTTACAAACCAATCTCGCTTAGCATGCATCCTAGCGGTTCTTTCTTTACACTCATCGATAGAAATCTTTATAGATTTTAGAGATTCATTAATATCATGCTTGGGTGGAATAGATCTAATTTTCAAAGAATCAATCTCAAGCGAAATTCTATCAACCATCCTAGCCAAATCATCAATCTTGAGCAATTTTTCTTCAACAATAGCATTGAAATTCTTTTGAGAATTCATAAAACATTTAATATTGTTCTCAAAATTAGAGGTCATATTATTATAATTTCCATAAGAATTGTTGTATGAATTACCATAATTATTAGAAGAATTACTAGGAAAAGGCCTAGGGTTGAAATTACCTCTATACGCATTATTACCAAAATTGTTCCTACCAACAAAATTCACATCCGTAGATTCATTATTATTCTCAATCAAAGAAGACAAAGGCATATCATTAGGATCAATAGGGACACTCTTACTAGCAAGCAATTTCATTAATTCATCCATCTTTCCACTCAAAGTATTAATTTCTTCAATCGATGCACTTTTTTACTAGCGGAAGATCTTTCGGTATGCCACTGAGAGTAATTTGCCATAATATTATCTAGGAGTTTAGTAGCTTCTCCTAATGTAATTTTCATAAAAGTACCACCCACGTTGGAATCCAAAAGATTTCTAGATGCAAAATTCAATCCCGCATAATTTTTTTGTATAATCATCCATAAACTTAAACCATGCATAGGGCAAATTCTTAACATCAATTTCATCCTCTCCCAAGATTGTGCAAAATGTTCATGATCAAGTTGATTAAAATTCATTATATTGTTCCTAAGGGATATGATCTTAGTGGGAGGGAAATACTTGGAAGTAAAAGCATCTTTACACTTATTTCATGAATCAATACTATTTTTAGGCAAAGATGAAAACCAAGTTTTAGCACAATCTCGTAGAGAGAACGGAAATAGCTTAAATTTAACAATATCATTATCCACATCTTTTTTTTCTTTTGTATATCACATAATTCAACGAAAGTATTTAGATGGGATGCGGCATCTTCACTAGGAAGGCCGGAAAATTGATTTTTCATAACAACATTCAACAAAGCGACATTAATTGCACAAGATTCCACACTAGTGGTGGGAGCAATTGGAGTGCTAATAAAATCATTATTATTAGTGTTAGGAAAGTCACACAACTTGGTATTCTCTTGAGTCATAGTGACAAAGCAAGCAATCTAGCACACAAGCAACCAAAAAGCAAAAGAAAAGGCGAACGGAAGAAGGGCGAATAAAAAGGCAAATCTTTTTGTGTTTTTATGAAAATCATTTTAGAAGTGGGGGAGAGGAAAACGAGAGGCAAATGACGAATAATGTAATGCAAGAGATGAGAATTTATGGTGGGTACATGGTAGGCTTGATGTAGATCTCCCTCGCAATGGCGCCAGAAATTCTTCCTGCTACTACTTGAGCTTGTGTTTGTTTTTCCCTTGAAGAGGAAAGGGTGATGCAACAAAGTAGAGATAAGTATTTCCCTCAATTAGAGAACCAAGGTATCAATCCAGTAGGAGATACAAGCAAGTCCCCAATCTATGCACTTGCGCAAACAATTAAACACTTGCACCCAACGCGATAAAGGGGTTGTCAATCCCTTCATGGTCAATTGCAATGGTGAGATCTGATAGAGATAGGTATAAAAGATTTCTAAAACGTAAATTAAAGTAAAAGCAAATAAATTGCAGCAAGGTATTTTTATGTTTTTTGATTTGTAGATCTGAAAATATATGATGAAAAATAGACCCGGGGGCCATAGGTTTCACTAGAGGCTTCTCTCTTGAAACAAAACATACGGTGGGTGAATAAATTACTGTCGAGCAATTTATAGAAAAGTGCAAAGTTATGACGATATCCAAGGCAATGGTCATGAATATAGGCATCACGTCCGTGTCAAGTAGACCGAAATGATTCTGCATCTACTGTTATCACTCCACACATCGACCGACTCCTACCTGCATCTAGAGTATTAAGTTCAAGAGAACGGAGTAACGCTTTAAGTAGGATGACATGATGTAGAGGGATAAACTCAAGCAATATGATGGAAACCCCATATTTTTACCCTTGATGGAAACAATACAATACGTGCCTCGCTACCCCTACTATGTCACTGGGTGAGGACATCGCAAGATTGAACCCAAAACTATGCACCTCTCCTGTTGCAAACAAACCAATCTAGTTGGCCAAACAAAGCCAATAATTCAAAGAGAAATACAAAGATACCAAATCATGCATATGAGAATTCAGAGAAGATTCAAATAATATTCATAGATAATCTGATCATAAATCCACAATTCATCGCATCTCGACAAACACACTGCAAAAGAATATTACATCGGATATATTTCCAAGGACATCGAGGGGAACTTTCTATTGAAGATCAAAGAGAGATAAGAAGCCATCTAGCTACTAGCTATGGACTCGTAGGTCTGAGGTAAACTACTCACGCTTCATCGGAAGCGCAATAGAGTTGATGTAGAAGCCCTCTCGAATCCCCCTCCGGCAGGATACCCGAAAAGGCCCCAAGATGGGATCTCACAGGTATAGAAGGTTACGGTGGCGGAAAAGTATTTTGACGGACGCTTCTGGTCGTTGGGAATATTTGGGAATTTATAGAGCTGAGAAGGAGGTCGGTGGACTCCCGGTGGGTCCAGATGCCAGGGGGCACGCCCTGAGGGTTTGTGGAGCCCTCGGGGCTCTTCTGACTTCCCCCCAAGTTCTGTGGATGTCTTCTGGTCTAAGAAAAATCATCGCGAAAGTTTTATTCCGTTTGGACCCCGTTTGATATTCTTTTTCTGTAAAACTCAAAAACAAGGAAAAAACAGAAACTGGCACTGGGCTCTAGGTTAATAAGTTAGTCCCCAAAATAATATAAAACAACATATTAATGCATATAAAATATCCTAAACAGATAATATAATAGCATGAAACAATTAAAAATTATAGATACGTTGGAGACGTATCACCATACAGACCTCCTGCATTGTTCTTTATATTTGTAACAACCTCTTGGCAGTCTGATGCTATTATCACCTGTGTTAGAGAGAGACACAGCATTGGCTCGCATGAAGCAACGTAGTAATGGGCCAACCCGGTGGTACTGTTTATTTGTTTTGTTTTCTGTTCATTTGCTTCCTTAGTTCGGTCATCATTTTCAATTTTTTTATTTCTTAACTTTTTGTTATATTTTCAATAAAATCTAAAATACATATACTTCAAAAAAAACTTAAGTTTGAAACAATGTTTGTGCACTGTTAAAATACAGTTGGTGCAACTTTTAAAAACATTTGATAGCATTTGAAAAAAAGTTTTCAAGATGTATTTGAAAAATATATTTAACATTTCAAAAACATGTGTTTGAATTTTTTTAATCATGCATTTAAAAATATTAAACGTATATAAAAATATTTCTAGTGTATATGAAAATGTACAACGTGTATGAAAAACAATAGACATCAAAACATGCATACGAACAAATGTTAATCAAGTATTTACAAAATGATAAATGTGTATAAAAATGTACAAGGTTTATGGAAACAAGTAGACATCAAAATTATATATTCAAAGAATGTTAATCACACATTGGAAAATGTTAACCGTGTATATAAAGATATTCCCGATGTATAAGAAAAATGTACAACATGTATGAACAAAAATTAGTGTAAAAAGTATGTTTGAAAAAATACTAATCGTGTATTTCAAATAGGTTAAATGTATATTATTTTTACATGTATATAAAAATAGATGATGTGTATGAGAAAGGAAATAGGCATCAATATGTTTGTAGAAATGTAAATTATATATTTAAAAATGTATTTAAAATGTACATGATGTATACGAAAAAATGAGGACTTGTTTACTTGAAAAATGTTTACTATGTATTTAAAAGAGTGTTTTAAACATGTATTAAAACAAAATGTTTGTCATGTATTTACAAAATATTCACCATGTATCGAATAAATGTTTTACATGTACACTAAAATGTATGTTGTGTTCTGAAAAAAGTAGACGTGTGTTAAAAAATAAAACCAATAAAACACGACAAAGAAACATAAAATAGAAAAGAAAGAAAATCAAGGTAAAATGATAGAAATATCATTGAAAACAAAGAAAAAAATGAAAGGAAAACAATGAAAATGAAGAAAGAAAACCAATGAAAACTAAGAAAAAAAATAAAATAAGAGTAAACTAGTGAAGAAACGATTAAAAACCGAAGAAGAAAGAAATCAACAATCTCGACTTGGACTAGCATATGAGAAAAAAAGATAAAAATGGTCGGCTTAGTGCTGCACAGCCACTCGAAAAAGATCAGGGCAGACAGAATTACCCTCACTATAAGATAGATATAGCTCTTGCGGTATTTTTTATTTGACATTTATTGGAGAGAAACTAACTGTAGGTTGCCCTTTGCGGCGAACCTCCAGGGATCACTTTTGGTGCCCTAGAAGCACGCCGTGTGGTGGATCTAGCAGCCGCCACATGTTGCATGCGGGGTGGTCCCTCTGTAATTTTCTTTTTGTACGCCTTTTAACGTTTAAGATGGTTTTTTTAGGTTTTCTGGATTTTTTAATTTTTTTCCCGGTTTTCCCAATGTTTTTGAGGAAAAAATCATGGGTTTTTTTCACAGAAAAAACCGTTCTTCCATAAGAAGCACATATTTTTTCCTTGTAGAGGCACAAATTTGCTTTCGTGAGAAGCACAGAGGCACAAATTTGCTTTCGCGAGAAGCACAATTATGCTTCTTGAAAAGGGGAAAAGCTGGGGAAACCCCGTGCTTTCGGCTCCGGGTTTTTCTTCGCTTTTTTTTCATTTGTTTTTTAGTTGCCTGCTTTTTCAACTTTTTGTATTTGTGTTTTCTTTTTTCTGTAAAAAGAGTTCGTCGAAACGTATTAACATGGGTTCTAGTTTCAAAGATCTCAACGCAAAAAATTGAAAGAGATAAAATGTATTGAATAAATGAAGTTTCAGCAAAAATGAAAACTCCTAGATTGAGACAAGTGGCGCACATGTAATACGTTACTTGTCTGTGCCTGAGAAGATGAGAGTGACATTTGCAAGGGATAACCCTTAACTAGTTTTTTTAGGTAAACATCACTCCACTTTATTCCAATGCGACATGTATAGAGATCATTACAATGTCATTTGGAATGTCAGGCCAAACATAGCGCCTATAGCCCGGAGAATATCTGGTGCACCGGTGTTTATGGTGTTATCGATGCACCGAACTCACCTCCCACATTTTAAAATGTTTAAAACATTCTTAAAATGATTAGTACATTCACACAACACTGATACGAAACATAGCTCAAAAAACAAAAAATGACAAATTCAACACTAAATAGTATGTGGGCTGTAGATTTGGCCCATTATCATAGGGATGCTAAATTTTTCATTTTCGTTTCTCAAGAAATGTTTCAAACTCTGATACGAAATTCTGTGACAACATATATTAATGTTGTATCATTGTGCTAGAATTTTTTCCTGATTTTTAAACATTGGGCACTGGTAGCACCACAAGCATGTGCATCAGATACACTCCACACACACACAGAGATTAGCTAGATAACACTACTAGAAAAAGGGTTGCTTGGCGCACCTGTTTTCGCTATTAATGGCGCACTACAGGTGCGCCACTAGCACCACGCTATTAGATTTTTGTGGTGCGCCATTAGTATCTGGTATACTAATGGCGCACAGCTGGTGCGCCATTAGTATAGCCCACGGTGCGCCATTAGTATCTGGTATACTAATGGCGCACCACATAGAAGTGCCCCATTAGTAACAATTTTTTTAAATTTTTTCAGATTTTTTTTAAAATTATTTTTTCAAATTTTTTAATTTTTTTTTCGTTTTTTTCTTAATCTCAGGTCACTATGGCTTAATCTCGGGTCAATATGCTTAATCTCAAGTCAAATCGCACTCTGTGGTCAAACTTCCCGGAAGGTCACCCGTCCTCACACTACTCCAGCCCAAGCACGCTTAACTTCGCAGTTCTATCCAACCCCAGCTCACTTCACAGGCACTTGTTGATATATTTATCATATCAATCATATTAAACCTTCTTGATGTCTAGGACTTTGTTCATGTTCATGAGTATGATGAAATTTTGAAATAATATTTCAAACTTCCCGGTCATATTACGTATCATATTTAGAAAAAATCGATTTTTTTTCAAAACCAATTTTTTTTTTCTGTTACTAGTGGCGCACCTAGCAAACGGTGCGCCACTAGTAAGTTTGAAATTTTTCCATTTTTTCCCTCTAGATCTTAAAAGCCCCGTAACTTTTTTTTCTGTTAAGTTTTTGGGGATTTTGAAAATGTTTAACGAGGTTCCCCCGTTTAAATTCGGATATAACTTTTCGAGTAGATGATTTTTCATATAAAAAACTTTTTAATCCGAGTTCATATGCAAAAGTTATGCCCATTTTACAAATTCCAGAGAGATTTTGCAAATAAAGTCGAAATTCATATTTGTAAATTTTCCCAACAAGTAGACCACATATCGCATGGGAAACTTATTTTCTTTTATTTTTTTTGACATTTCCATCATTTTCTTTTATTTTTTCAAACTGAAAAGGCGGTCCAGGGGGTGCATTCGGTGGAATTTTTGGGCCAAGTTAGTAATGGCGCACCGTGGGAGTGGTGCGCCATTGCTAGTTCAACTAGTAATGGCGCACCACACACACGGTGCACCATTACTAGTTTTGAAAAAAAATTGAAAAAAAATTACTAGTGGCGCACCGTGGATGTGGTGCGCCATTACTAGTTTAACTAGTAATGGCGCACTATCCACTGGTGCGCCATTACTAGTTTCGAAAAAAATAAAAAAATTGAAAAAAATAAAAAAAATTGAAAAAAATACTAGTGGCGCACCGTGGATGTGGTGGGCCATTACTAATTTAACTAGTAATGGCACACTATCCACTGGTGCGCCATTACTAGTTTTGAAAAAAATGAAAAAAAATTGTTACTAATGGCGCACCGTGGGTGTGGTGCGCCATTAGTATTTGGACACTAATGGCGCACCAACACATGGTGCGCCATTAGTATATACTAATGGCGCACCACATGTCTGGTGCGCCATTAGTGGCCATATCATCTATAACCCTTTTCCTAGTAGTGTAATGAGCTTCAAAATTACTCCTACTTTCAAACACATTAACTAGTGATTTCACAAATATTGTGCAAAGTGTCGAGCAAATGCATAAAGCGCTAGCGACTTGGCAAAATAATTACAAGGGTCCACTATTACGAGCAGATTCATCAAAGCCTTTGTGTAGTCTTACCAGGAAGAAATGAATACCATTCAGACTCAGTCACCCAACCCGACAAGATCTTTTGTTGTGCACCCAACGCATTGGATCGCACCTCCAACAGGTTCATCAAAATCAATGTCGATGTTGTGGTCGGGGGAGGAGGACATTATGGAGCAGTAGATGCGGTTTGCCGAGACCAAATAGGGCTATTCCTTGGTGCATCGGCCATTGTTTATCAACGTGTTTTAGATCCGGCAACACTTGAATGTATGGCGATCAGGGAGGCCCTAACCCTAGCGGATGATCTTTATGAGATGAGAATTCAAATAGCTTCAAATTGCAAAGTGGTGATGGAGGACTTTCGAGACAAAAGCCCTACGGTGTATGGCGCAATCATACATGAAATCATAGAACATAAGTCTGCTTTTTAGTATTGTAATATTAGTCATGAATTTAGGAGCTCAAACGTTGAGGCTCACAAATTTGTGGTCATTTTAAATCCCAGAAAGTAGACAAACGTCTATGGAAATTAAAAAGCTTTGTCCCTATCGGTTGGCCGATGTTCGGCTGGGTCAACCGGAAGGAATTTCTTTCGTCCATGTAAATACTGTGACGAGTTAATATAAAGCTTTGGAGTTTGTCTAAAACCTATGGTAGTAGTTTTTGGTCGTCCTTTCCTGTTTTTCTTTTCACATGTTTCCAATGTTCTCCTATGGTTTTATTTTCTTCTTCTGTCTTTTTTTTCAATTTCATTTTCTCTTTCACCATTGGAAATTCAAGAACATTTTTAATTCAGTAATATTTCTCCAAATTTAAGAGCATTTTCTAAATACACAAATATTTATTAAATTTAAAATGTGTTTTTAATATGAGCACTTCTAAATTTCAGTATATTTTGAAAAATTGAATGTGATTAAAATTGTCAAAAATTTAAATTGATGACCATTTTCTGAAATATACGTTTTGAAAACAAGACATTTCAAATGTTAGAACTTTTTACAAGTTTGCGGTCATATTAAATTCGTGTACATTTAAAAAATTTATGAAGATTTTTTATTTCCATCGACGTTTGTCTACTTTCTGATTTTTCTAAATCAAACAATTTCTAATATTGAGCAATATGGGGTTGGTTGTCCTGTTGGTTATCGAAGCTAACTTCAAATGAGGAGGTTGCGGTTCGAATCTCACCCGCGCAGAGTTTTTTTGGAGAACCCTATTGGACGCTCGCTGCGGCAAATGTCGGGCGATCGCACAGAGCAGCCGAGCCAGCGACAAAACATGAGCCGGCCCATTTCCAAATACACACAGTCCGTCCAAACGGTTTTGGGAATATTCCCTAAACCGGTTTTTTTTTTCGATTATTTTCTTGTTTTTCCGGCTTTTTATTATTTTTTCTTTATTTTCTCATTTTTCTTTTTCGTTTTTTCTGTTTCTGTTTCTTTTTATTTTTCTGTTTCTTTTTTTCAAGTTTATTTTCCTTTTTCAAAAAGTGTCCAGAATTTTCAAATTGATTACATTTTTCAAATTTTTGTTACAAACATATTAAAATGTTCCCTATGTTCAAATTTTGTTTCAAATGCACAAAATTCGAAAAAGATGAGAATCTCAATAATTGTTTGCATTTTCAAAATTTGTTCAGAGATTTCAAAAAATGTTCTAAGCCGCAAATTTTGTTTCTTTTCTCAAAAATTGTTCGGAATCTTACTTTTGTTCTGAAAATTTGTTCGGAATGTTTCTTTTTGTTCTCATGTTTTTTTTCATATTTTGTTCACGTTGTTCGTGTTTTCAAAAGTGTTGAGTTCAAAAATTTGTTTGGAATGTTAATTTTTGTTCTCATTGTTATTCGTGTTTTAAAAATTATTCAGAATCTTATTTTGTTCTGAAAATTTGTTCAGAATGTTAATTTTTGTTCTCATTTTTTCAAATTTTGTTCATGTTGTTCGTGTTTTCAAAAGTTTAGAGTTCAAAATTTGTTCGGAATGTTAATTTTTGTTCTCATTTTTACAGATTTTATTCATTTTTACTGAAAATGCTCCTGTTTTTCAAATTTTGTTCATAAATTTCAAATTTTGTTTGCTCATTTAAAAACATATTCGATAATTCAAAAAATGTTCAACTTTTTAAAATATGTTCCCACACCAAAAATTACTTTTTTCAGGAAATGTTTCACATTTGTTGAAAAATATATGGGAATTTTAAAAAATCTTCACATGTTTAAATTTTTTTATAAATTAAATAATGTATGGGAATTACCACAGTGGCTATGGACTAGCTTCCCTGGCGTGAGGAGAAGAGTTTGATTTGTTGCCCACAAATTTCATTTCTATGGAATTTGGTGAACTTGTTTTATTTTCACGGCTGCCTATAGTTCTTTAAGTTTCGCTGCAAGTCTTACATATTAGCGCGTGTGTCGCAGTGGCTTGCGCATTGCGGGCATCTATAGAAGGTCGTGAGTTTGAATCCTACGTTGCGCATCTCTTTTTTGCTATTTTTCATTCTGCAAGGGCAGCGAATGGACCGGCCCAGGTGACCCGTCTCCTGTTCGAACCTGCAGCATTTTGCCGCAGTAAGCGGCACATAGGAGGTCTTGAGTTTTTTTGCCCTTTAATAAAACAGGAAAAAGGGATAAATGGCGCCGAATAGGGTTTGGCCCTGCGCGCGGTCGATGTAAAAGGAATTTGACAATTACAACATTTATGGGCTAGTAGGCATTTACATACACTGACCCAGCAAGCGCTGCAAAATCTCCGAAGTAATCGCTGCGAAGCCCATACTCTCGTCACGTCAACCAAATCCAATCCACCAAAGATGGGCCTGAGCCCCTCGAAGCGCGTGGACGCGGCGCTCCGGCGGGCGCCGGCGTTCGCCGCCGCCTGCGAGGCCGCCTTCGACCGCTGCCTCGCCGACGCCCAGCACGCCTTCTCCGGCGTCCGCCCCTACCAGCTCGCGGACGCGTCCGCGCACCTCCACTCGGCCCTGCGGGGCTCCCTCCCTATCGTCCGCCGCTGGGTGCCCTCGCCGCCGGCGCGCGTGCGCCTAGACTCTGCGCTGCGCGCCTCTGGCTTGGAAGGCGCCGGCGAGCTCTCGCGGGTTCAGTTCGGGGAGTTCGCGGCCGAGCTGTTCAGGGAGGCCGTGCTCTCCGGCGCGGCAGAGGCGGCGCTCGTCCGTGCCCCGGCCGGCGCGGCCGGGATCCTCGGGGTGGCCATCGTGTCCCGCGCCGGCGCCGGGGCAGCTGGGAAGTTGGTCGCTCTTTACACCGCCGGCGTCGCCGCCGCTGTTTACCTCAGCTTGGGCTAGGCCTTTGTTAAGCTGTAAATCTGCACAATAAACTGCTTGTACTACTCCGATGTAATCTGAAGAGATGTTTCTTGCGTAGTATTGCCAGTATAAATACAAGAGAGATTAGCAACAACAGGAGAGCCTAGGCTTGAAGGGAGGCGATCAAGGTTTCAAGTAGGGTTTGGTTTTCAGGTTTAGCCCTAAACTTCAGAATCTCCAGGTCTGAAGCTAGTCCCTTCCAGCTCAACAAAGTGAGTGCCACCCTACCAAAGAGACGTCTGTTTCTCTCCTCCCATGTGTTCCAGGCCGCCATGATCGCAACTTCTTTGAACATGGCCTAATGGCAGGTTCTAGTCGCCATAGCCATCACTCCTGCATACCTCTGGAGCTGTCCCAATGAATATTCAAGATCCCCCAGCATGAAGCACTGAGCACACATTCGAAGAATAAGTGAGTGTTAGTTTCAACAGACCCACGGCACATCCGCCTTATGTATGAACTTGTGGACATTTTTCAAAAAGAGGGCCTGACCAAAATGATCAAAAATGCCCAGAAAAACAACCTTATTGTAGGGTTGGCTCCTGACCTGATCCCTAATGGGGTCGCAGTCCTGCAATATGCGGATGACACGATCATTTGTTTAGAGCACGATCTGGAGAAGGCGTTGAACATAAAGCTGCTCCTGTAGACTTTTGAAATGATGTCTGGGTTGAAAGTTAACTTCCACAAGAGTGAAATTTTAGCTGGGGGAGAGGGGTGATGATCATATTAATAAAGCTTACGCAGAACACTTTAACTGTGATATAGGTCATTTCCCTCTTAAGTATCTGGGGATGCCTGTGAGCTTTACTACGCTTCGAAACTCAGACCGAGAGTTCATTGTTGACAAATATCTAGTCAGGTTTGATGCCTGGGTTGGTAATGCTGCTTCTATGGGAGGGAGACACACCCTTTTGGACTCGGTGGTCACCCAACTCTCTCTTTACCACATGTCCATGTTGCTGATGAACAAGACCTTTGTGGAAAAGCTAGATAAGCATAGGAGGAGATTTTTCTGGCAAGGTGCCAATAAAAAACGTCGTTATCATCTGGTTCGATGGAGCAGAATCTGTAGGTCCAAGGATAAAGATGGACTGGGTATTAAAGACCAACGCAAACAAAATATCAGTCTTATGCTTAAATGGTGGTGGAAATTGGATACCCAGCATGGGATTTGGCAAGATATTGTGATAGCTCGTTATCTAAGAAATCAGACAGTTGTGACTGTCGAGGCCCGCTTCAATGACTCACCATGCTAGAAAAATCTCTTGAAAATCAAGGAACTGTATATGATTGGGAGGAAAATCCATACGGGATCTGGTAACCTGACACGGTTATGGAAAGACTCCATCAACGGGCTGACCCCGTTCATGGACCAATTTCCCCGGCTTTACAATATTTGCGTTGCACAGGATTGCACGCTGGACAAACTAGAGACTGTGGTCTGTGCTGACTTCTTTCGTAGAAGATTAGACGACGATTTAACAAACCAATGGCTGATGCTACGAAGCTGTGTCCATAGGTTGAATCTGTCTGGAGACAGAGACTCTATGTACTGGTGCTTGAATAAGTCAGGTAGGTTTACTACTAAATCCATGTACAAATGGCTAGAGAGGCCATTTAGTGGGTGTACCTATAAGTGGATTTGGAAAGCTAAACTACCCCTTAAAATCCAGATCTTCCTTTGGCAACTTGCTCAGGATGCGGTGCTTACCAGGCAAGTGATGCGCCAGCGAAAATGGCAAGGGAACCCTGTGTGTTCCTTTTGTCACCAGATTGAAACTTCCCAGCACTTATTCTTTGGTTGTTCTGTGGCCAAGGTTGTTTGGCGGTCGATTGGGGTCACACTTGGGACAGATTTATGTCCTAGTAACTACTGGCAGCTTTTTGTTTGGTGCCACTCTTTATTGCCGGGATGTGAATCATTCTATATTGTGGCGCTTGGGGTTGTCACTTGGGCCATCTGGTTGGCTCGTAATAAAGCTACTTTGAGAAAAAAATGATCAAATATCCTTTTGAGATTGTTTTTACGGCAGTTTCTTTTCTCTTGTATCGGGCAGGTTTGTAGGCGGGAGAAGACATCA
This sequence comes from Aegilops speltoides, assembly GCA_021437245.1. NCBI lineage: Eukaryota > Viridiplantae > Streptophyta > Magnoliopsida > Poales > Poaceae > Aegilops > Aegilops speltoides. The sequence goes on from CM038142.1 coordinate 410,614,539, forward strand.
AGCAACTCCGAGCGGGTGCTGAGATGATTCGCAACGGGACCATACTGCTAATGAGGGCCTGTGACGCGTCCAAGGGTGGAAAGTGAAGTGCAGCGCTTGTTCTGGCTGTTGCCCCTCTGTGACAACAACGCTGGAGGTCTTTGTGGTGGTAGCCTTGATGCTAAGACTGTATTAGCTATACTCTGTGATACTCTGTGGGGTCGTGCCATATTTCTTTTGTAATAGGGCTAGTTTTATTTTGGTGTTGCTTAGGTTTTCGTCCCATAGCACTCGTTTCGATGGCGGGCGAGTGCGCTGGGTTTCCTAGCAGTGCGTTGAACTCGCTCTCCCCTTCTCCCTGTTCTTGGACTATCTGTCAGACTCTGTATTTCCGTTCTAAGTAATGGAAAGGGGATAGCCCGGTTCAAAAAAAGAGGGCATGGTTTTGAATTTTAATATCAAGCACTCCAAGTCCACCTTTCTTTTTTCGTCGACAAACCAAGTGCCAAGCTGCCAAAGAGTGAGTCCGCGCTTCTCTATCCATCACCTTCCTCCAGAGAAAATTCCATCTAGCACGATCAAAAAGATCAAACAGTTTATCTGGTAGCTTAAGAACACACCTCGCAAACGAGAGCAGAGAGGAGAGTGCTGAGTTGATGTGCTTAATTCTGCCACCATATGACATCCAGAGGGCTGTCCCAGAGAGCCTACGTTCAATGTTGTCCGCAAGAGGCATCAAATCTCTCACCGTGGGGCAACCCTAGGTAAGTGAAGGGCATGACTCCCACCTCACAGCCCAGGGCCGCAGCCAGCTCTAAAATCCTCTGATCTGACACATTAATAGGCATCATTTGTGGCTTGGTGTAATTAATCTTTAGTCCAGTGGCCTTAGCATAGGGGTCTAGCAAGCCTTTGATCGTCGTGATTATCACATGATCAGCAGGGAGGATCAAGATGGTGTCGTCAGCATACTATATGACCGAGAGATCTTCCGATTCAGGCTGAGGAATTGGTAGCTGAAGAAGGCCCTCGTGCCAAGCTTTGTTAACCATGGACTATAGCAAATCATGCCAAGCTTTGTCAACCATCGACTGCACCATGTCAACCGTATTGAGGAGGGCCTTGTTCATTTTGTTGTGTTTGTGTCGAATATTGTGTACCAGTTGGGTTACGTTTGGACTTGGTGTTGTAGTGTGGGTAGGATACTTGTAGTGTCGGAGTCGGACACGTTGTACCCTTGGCCTCTTATATATGAGGAGGCACCCCATGTTGTAACCCATGACGACTAGATAGCGACAGGCTCGCAAGGGGGTGTTGGCGGCTTGTGCCGGCGCCCGGGTGGCCGGTGTTGCGGTATCTCGGGGAGGAGCTATTGGGGAACATAATAATTTCAAAAAAATTCCTACGTACACGCAAGATCATGGTGATGCATAGCAACGAGAGGGGAGAGTATTGTCCACGTACCCTCGTAGACCATAAGCGAAAGTTTATGACAACGCGGTTGATGTAGTCGTTCGTCTTCACAATCCGACCGATCCAAGTACCGAACGTACGGCACCTCCGAGTTCAGCACACGTTCAGCTCGATGGCGATCCCCGAACTCCGATCCAGCAAAGTGTCGGGGATGAGTTCCGTCAGCACGACGACGTGGTGACGATGATGATGTTCTACCGGCGCAGGGCTTCGCCTAAACTCCGCGATGATATGACCAAGGTGGAATATGGTGGAGGGGGGCACCGCACACGGCTAAGGAACGATCCGTAGATCAACTTGTGTGTTCTAGGGTGCCCTGAAAGTGCAACTAATCCCCGGGTGGTTTTGGTAATTAATAACAACATATATATCATTGAACTAATAGTTACTTGAGAATCATTTCAGAAAGTTCGATGATATGGGTATGGCAAGGATGAAGAAGTGGACCCCTCAAAATGTTAAGGCAAGCATTGGCAAAAGCTCAAGACTCCATTTTGGTTTAGTGATCCAAGATCACATTGAGTCCATAGGAAAGCCAATACTATTAAAAGGGATGAGGTTATGATGATGATCTGGTTGCTCAAGTGCTTAGTGATACATCTCCTAAACTATCGGCAACTTTCACCGCCATATACACTCATAAGTAATCTCGGTCCCACCGATATTTCAAACTCACCACACCGAGATGAACCACCTCACCATAAAGCCAAACCCTAGAAATCTCGGATTTTCCGATTCGAACTCGGTCTCACGAAACTTGAGTTGCCAAGCTTCAGAATCTACGTCATCATATCGGTGTCACCGAGATGATGAAGTCGGTCCCACCGAGATTGGCAAGCTCTTGTCTTTGCACGAATAGGACTAACCGAGATTGTATTTTCGGTCCCACCGAAAATCCCAACGTTCACATGATTTGAACTTTCGGTCTCACCGAGTTGTCAACTTTGGTCCCACCGAGATTGGTCAAATGTGTGTAACGGTTGGATTTTGTGTGGAGGCTATAAATACCCCTCCACCCCCTCTTCATTCGTGGAGAGAGCCATCAGAAAGAACTACCACTCCTATCTTACATTGTTGAGAAGAGAACTACCTACCCTTGTGTTGAGATCAAGTTGCTCCACTCCCACCATATGAAGCTTGATCTCTAGCCTTCCCAAGTTGCTTTCCACTCAATCCTTTCTTCCACCACAGCCAAATCAGTGAGGAGAGTTGAGTGTTGGGGAGATTATCATTTGAAGCACAAGAGCAAGGAGTTCATCATCATCAACACCATCTATTACCTTTTGGAGGGTGGTGCCTCCTAGATTGGTTAGGTGTCGCTTGGGAGCCTCCGTCGAGATGTGGAGTTGAACCAAGAAGTTTGTAAGGGCAAGGAGATCGCCTACTTCGTGAAGATCTACCCCGAGTAAGGCTAGCCCTCCGTGGGCGTAGGCCATGATGGAATAGACAAGGTTGCTTCTTCGTGGACCCTTCGTGGGTGGAGCCCTCCGTGGACTCTCATGGCCGTTACCCTCCGTGGGTTGAAGTCTCCATCAACGTGGAAGTACGATAGCACCATCTATCGGAACCACGAGAAAAATCACCGCGTCTCCAAAATTGCGTCTGCTCTTCTCCACCTCTCTTTACTACATGTGCAATTTACTTTCCGCTGCCTATACTCTAGAATTGCATGTGTAGGGTGATGCTTGACTTGATCATAATTGTGAATCTGCCAAAAACTTGTCTTTGTCAAAAGGCATAATTTTTTATATTGTCAAGTAGTCTAATCACCCCCCTCTAGACATACTTTCAATCCTACAAGTGGTATCAGAGCCAGGTTTCCATTGTATTGGTTTCCATTGCATTGGACTCCATAAGCTTGGTTTCACAACCTAGGAGAGTATGGCGTCTAGTGAGGGTAATTTTTGTAGAGGTCCTTACTTTGATGGTACAAATTTTGCTAGTTGGAAGCATAAAATGAAAATGCATATTCTTGGCCATAACCCAGCCGCATGTGGCATTATTTGTGTTGGTATGCAAGGTGAATTCTTGAAGAAGGAAAAGTTCGGATCATGGCTTCTAGCGGAAGAATTGTGGATGTTGCAAAACAATGCTCAAGCTTGTGACATTCTCTTCAATGCCTTGTGTCCCGAGGAGTTCAACAAAATCAGCCGTCTTGAGAATGCAAAAGAGATTTGGGATACTTTGGTTGAAATGCACGAAGGTACCGAGTCCGTGAAGGAATCAAAGCTAGATGTTCTTCAAGGTCAACTTGACAAGTTCAAGATGAAGGAAGGTGAAGGAGTCGCTGAAATGTACTCTAGGCTTGCTCTCATCACAAATGAGATTGCCGGCTTAGGAAGCGAAGAAATGACCGACCGATTCATCATCAAGAAGATTCTCAGAGCTTTGGATGGAAAGTATGACACCGTGTGCACTTTGATCCAAATGATGCCAAACTACAAGAATCTCAAGCCAACCGAAGTCATTGGAAGAGTTGTTGCTCATGAGATGACACTTAAGGACAAGGAAGAGCTTCACAACAAGTCAAGTGGTGCTTACAAAGCTACAAGTGATGCTCCCACAACCTCAAGTGACAAGCTAGTTTCCAATGAAGAGATAAGCCTAATGGTTAAGAACTTCAACAAATTCTACAAGAGTAGAAGCAAAGAGAGAAGCTCAAAGTCTAGATCATATGATGAAAAGAGATCTTCTAGTCGTGATCGAAACTGCTACAATTGTGGAAGACCCGGACACTATTCAAATGAGTGTACGGCTCCCCACAAGAGAAGAGAAGAATCTCCAAGAAGAAGAAGCTCAAGAGATGAGTCACCTCGGAAAGAGAGAAGGAGTAGAGATGATCGTTATGAGCGAAGACCCTCTCGGAGAAGCAAGGATTCGGAGAGGAAAGACAAGTCATCAAGGAGCTACACAAGAAGAAAACATCAAGCTCATGTAGGTGAATGGGTCTCGGCTCCGACTCAGACAATCAATCCGAAAGAAGCTATCACTCCAACTCCGACTACAGATCAAGATGAAGGTGTTGCGGTCTTGCTCTCGTATCCTCCAACTCCAACTCCTATGACTTATTTGATTCACCAAATGAGGGAATTGGAAGATGCTTCATGGCTAAAGGCCCCAAGGTATCACACCCTGAATTCATTGACTTTGATAGTGATGAGGATGACTTGCTTGGTGAAGATGAGCTCTTACTTGATAAATCCAATGAACCTAGTAATGATGAACATGCTAGTAGTCTTTATAGTCGAGAAGAGTCGAATGACAATGCTATGAAGGAGATTGAGCGTCTAACTAAAGAACTAAACACACTTAAGTTAGCTCATGAAACAACTCAAGAAGATCATAGAGAGCTCCTAAGATCTCATGAGAAGCTACTGAAGGAAATATGCCCTAGAGGCAATAATAAAGTTATTATATATTTCCTCATATCATGATAAATGTTTATTATTCATGCTAGAATTGTATTAACCGGAAACATAATACATGTGTGAATATATAGACAAACAGAGTGTCACTAGTATGCCTCTACTTGACTAGCTTGTTAATCAAAGATGGTTATGTTTCCTAACCATGAACAAGGAGTTGTTATTTGATTAACAAGGTCACATCATTAGTTGAATGATCTGATTGACATGACCCATTTCGTTAGCTTAGCACATGATCGTTTAGTATGTTGCTATTGCTTCCTTCATGACTTATACATGTTCCTATAACTATGAGATTATGCAACTCCGTTTGCGGAGGAACACTTTGGGTACTACCAAAGCGTCACAAGCGAATCGGGTGATTATAAAGGAGTACTACAGGTGTCTCCAAAGGCAGATGTTGGGTTGGCGTATTCGAGATTAGGATTTGTCACTCCGAATGTCGGAGAGGTATCTCTGGGCCCTCGGTAATGCACATCACTTAAAGCCTTGCAAGCATTGTAACTAATGAGTTAGTTGCGAGATGATGTATTACTAAAGCGAGTAAAGAGACTTGCGTGCGAGATTGAACTAGGTATTGGATACCGACGATCGAATCTCGGGCAAGTAACATACCGATGACAAAGGAACAACGATGTTGTTATGCGGATCGACCGATAAAGATCTTCGTAGAATATGTAGGAGCCAATATGGGCATCCAGGTCCGCTATTGGTTATTGACGGAGGCGTGTCTCGGTCATGTCTACATTGTTCTCGAACCGTAGGGTCCGCACGCTTAAGGTTTCGATGGCGGTTATATTATGAGTTTGTGTATTTTGATGTACCGAAGGAGTTGAGTCCGGATGAGATCGGGGACATGATGAGGAGTCTCGAAATGGTCGAGACGTAAAGATCGATATATTGGACGACTATATTCGGAGTTCGGAAAGGTTCCGAGTGATTCGGGTATTTTTTGGAGTACCGGGGAGTTACGGGATAAGTAATGGGCCTTGATGGGCTTTAGTGGGAAGAGGAAAAAGGCTGCTGCCCCCTCTCCTCTAGTCCGAATTGGACTAGGGAAAGGGGCCGCCACCTTCCTTCTCCTCCTATTCCTTCTCCCTTCCTCCCTCTTGATGGACTCCTACTAGGACTTGGAATCCTAGTAGGACTCCACACCCTGGCGCGCCAAACCCTTGGCCGGCCTCCTCCTCCTCCATCCTTTATATACGGGGGCAAGGGGCACCCCATAGACACACAAGTTGATCTACGGATCGATCCTTAGCCGTGTCGGTGCCCCCTCCACCATATTCCACCTCGGTCATATCGTCCGCAAAGCTTAGGCAAAGCCTGCGCGGTAGAACATCAAGATTGTCACCACGCCGTCGTCTTGTGGAACTCTCCCTCCCGAAGCTCTCTGGATTGGAGCCCGAGGGCGTCATCGAGTTGTCGTGTGTCAAGAACTCGGGTCGCCGAATAACGGCGCCGGATCGGTCGGATCGCGAGGAGAACGTCGACTACTTCCTCTACGTTGTGATCGCTTCGCCGGTCTCACGAGGGTGCGTAGACAATACTCTCCCCTCGTTGCTATGCATCACCATGATCTTGCGTGTGCGTAGGAAAACTTTTGAAATTACTCGTTCCCCAACAAGTGGCATCCGAGCTTAGGTTTTATGGTTTGATGTTTTGCACGAGTAGAACACAAGTGAGTTGTGGGCGATACAAGTCATACTACCTACCAGCATGTCATACTTTGGTTCAGCGGTATTGTGAGATGAAGCGGCCGGACCGACATTACGCCAGACGCTTACGCGAGACTGGTTTCACCGCTTCGAGCACTCATTGCTTAAAGGTGATTGGCGGGTGTCTGTCTCTCTCACTTTAGTTGAACCGAGTGTGGCTACGCCGGTCCTTGAGAAGGTTAAAAGCGAGTCTATTTGAAATATCGTTGTGGTTTTGATGCGTAGGTGAGATTGGTTCTTGCTTAAGCCCGTAGCAGCCACGTAAAATTTGCAACAACAAAGTAGAGGACGTCTAACTTGTTTTTGCAGGGCATGTTGTGATGTGATATGGTCAAGGCGTGATGCTATATTTTATTGTATGAGATGATCATGTTTTGTAACCGAAGTTATCGGCAATGGCGAGGAGCCATATGGTTGTCGCTTTATTGTATGAAATGCAATCGCCTGTAATGCTTTACTTTATCACTAAGCGGTAGCGATAGTCATAGAAGCATAAGATTGGCGAGGCGACAACGATGCTACGATGGAGATCAAGGTGTCGCGCGGTGGCGATGGTGATCATGATGGTGCTGCGAGATGGAGATCACGAAGCACAAGGCGATGATGACCATATCATATCACTTATATTGATTTGCATGTGATGTTTATCTTTTATGCATCTTATCTTGCTTTGATTGACGGTAGCATTATAAGATGATCTCTCACTAAATTATCAAGAAGTGTTCTCCCGAGTATGCACCGTTGCCAAAGTTCGTCGTGCCCGGACACCACGTGATGATCGGGTGTGATAAGCTCTCGTCCATCTACAACGGGTGCAAGCCAGTTTTGCACACGCAGAATACTCGAGTTATACTTGACGAGCCTAGCATATGCAGATATGGCCTCGGAACACGGAGACCGAAAGGTCGGCGTGAATCATATAGTAGATATGATCAACATAAGATGTTCACCATTGAAAACTACTCCATCTCACGTGATGATCGGTTATGGTTTAGTTGATTTGGATCACGTGATCACTTAGATGACTAGAGATGTCTGTCTAAGTGGGAGTTCTTAAGTAATATGATTAATTGAACTTAAATTTATCATGAACTTAGTCCTGGTAGTATCTTGCAAATTATGTTGTAGATCAATAGCTTGCATTGTTGCTTTCATATGTTTTGATATGTTCCTAGAGAAAACTGTGTTGAAAAATGTTAGTAGCAATGATGCGGATTGGATCCGTGATCTGAGGTTTATCCTCAATGCTGCACAGAAGAATTATGTCCTTAATGCACCGCTAGGTGACAGACCTATTGCAGAGCAAATGCGGGCGTTATGAGCGTTTGGCTAGCTCAATATGATGACTACTTGATAGTTTTGTGCACCATGCTTTATGGCTTAGAATCGGGACTTCAAAGATGTTTTGAACATCATGGACCATATGAGATGTTCTAGGAGTTGAAGTTAATATTTCAAGCAAATACCGAGTTGAGAGATATGAAGTCTCCAACAAGTTCTATAGCTAAAAGATGGAGGAGAATCGCTCAACTAGTGAGCATGTGATCAGATTGTCAGGTACTACAATCGCTTGAATCAAGTGGGAGTTAATCTTCCGGATAAGATAGTGATTGATGAGAATTCTCTAGTCACCATCACCAAGTTAGTAGAACTTCGTGATGAACTATAGTATGCAAGGGATGATGAAAATGATTCCCGAGTTCTTCGTGATGTTGAAATCGGCGAATGTAGAAATCAAGAAGGAGCATCAAGTGTTGATGGTCAATAAGACCACTAGTTTCAAGAAGAAAGGCAAAGGGAAGAAGAAGGGAACTTCAAGAAGAACAGCAAGCAAGTTCTTTGCTCAGAGAAGAAACCCAAGTCGGACCTAAACCTGAAGCCCGAGAGTGCTTCTCTTGCAAAGCGGATAGTTCTTTGGAAGCGAGAACTACCCCAAGTATTTGGCGGATAAGAAGGATGGCAAAGTAAACAAAGGTATATTTGATATACATGTTATTGATGTGTACTTTACTAGTGTTTATAGCAACCCTCGGTATTTGGTACTGGTTCGATTCTTTGAGATTAGTAACTCAAGCGGAGTTGCAGAATAAGCAGAGACTAGTTAAGGGTGAAGTGACGATGTGTGTTGGAAATAGTTCCAAGATTGATATAATCATCATCGCACACTCCCTATACTTTCGAGATTAGTGTTAAACCTAAATAAGTGTTATTTGGTGTTTGCGTTGAGCATGAATATGATTTGATCATGTCTATTGCAAAACGGTTATTCATTTAAGTAAGAGAATAAACTGTTGTTCTGTTTACATGAATAAAACTTTATATGGTTACACACCCAATGAAAATGGTTCATTGGATCTCGATCGTAGTGATACACATATTCATAATATTGAAACCAAAAGATGCAAAGTTAATAATGATAGTGCAACTTATTTGTGGTAATTGCCGTTTATGTCATATTGGTGTAAAGCGCATGAAGAAACTCCATCTTGATGGGATTTTGGAATCACTTGATTATGAATCACTTGATGCTTGCGAACCATGCCTCATGGGCAAGATGACTAAGACTCCGTTCTCGAACAATGGAGCGAGCAAGCGACTTATTGGAAATAATACATCTTGATGTATGCGATCCAATGAGTGTTAAGGCTCACGGCGGTATCGTTATTTTCGACCTTCACAGATGATTTGAGCAGATATGGGTATATCTACTTGATGAAACATAAGTCCGAAATAGTTGAAAGGTTCAAAGAATTTCAGTGAAGCGGAAAAATCATCGTAACAAGAAAATAAAGTTTCTACGATCGATCGCGGAAACAAATATTTGAGTTCTGAGTTTGGTCTTCAATTAAAACAATGTGGAATAGTTTCACAAATTCATGCCACGGAACACCACATCATAATGGTGTGTCCGAGCGTCATAACCGTACTTTATTGGATATAGTACAATCTATGATGTTTCTTACCGATTTACCAATGTCGTTTTGGGATCATGCATTAGAGACAACTGCATTCACGTTAAATAGGGCACCATCTAAATCCGTTGAGGCGACACTATATGAGCTGTGGTTTAGCAAGAAACCAAAGTTGTCGTTTCTTAAAGTTTGGGGTTGCGATGCTTATGTGAAAAAGTTTCATCTGATAAGCTCAAACCCAAATCGAGAAATGTGTCTTCATAGGATACCCAAAGGAGCAGTTGGGTACACCTTCTATCACAGATCCGAAGGCAAGACATTCATTGCTAAGAATGGATCCTTTCTAGAAGGAGTTTCTCTCGAAAGAAGTGAGTGGGAGGAAAGTAGAACTTGATGAGGTAACAGTACTAGCTCCCTTATTGGAAAGTAGTTCATCACGAAATTGGTTCTGTGACACCTACACCAATTAGTGAGGGATGATGATCATAAAACATCGATCAAGTTACTACCGAACCTCGTAGGTAAAAGCAGTGAGATCCGCACTGAGTGGTACGGTAATCCTGTTCTAGAGGTCATGTTACTTGACCATGACAAACCTACGAACTATGAGGAAGCGATGATGAGCCCAGATTCCATAAAATGGTTTGAGGCCATGAAATCGAGATATGATCCATGTATGAGAACAAAGTATGGACTTTGATGGATTTGCCGATGATCGGCAAACCATAGAAAATAAATGGATCTTCAAGAGGAAGGCGGACGTTGATAGTAGTGTTACTATCTACAAAGCTCGACTTATGCAAAAAGGTTTTGACAAGTTCAAGGTGTTGACTACAATGAGATTTTCTCAAGCTGTAGCGATGCTTAAGTCTGTCCGAATCATGTTAGCAATTACCACAATTTATGAAATTTGGCAAATGGATGTAAAACTGCATTCTGAATGGGTTTCGGGAGGAAGAGTTGTATATGATGCAACGAGAAGGTTTTATCGATCCAAAGGAGCTAACAAAGTGTGCAAGCTCCAAGTGATCCATCTATGGACTGGTGCAAGCATCTCGGAGTTGGAATATACGCTTTGATGAGTTGATCAAAGCATATAGTTTTATCTGAGACTTACGGTGAAGCTGTATTTACTAGAAAGTGAGTGGGAGCACTACAAACATTTCGATAAGTATATGTGAATGACATATTGTAGATCGGAAATAATGTAGAATTATACGCAAAGCATAAAGGAGTGTTTGAAAGAAGTTTTTCAAAGAAAGACCTCGGTAAAGCTACTTACATATTGAGCATCAAGATCTATAGAGATAGATCAAGGCGCTTGATAAGTTTTTCAATGAGTACATACCTTGACAAGATTTTGAAGTAGTTCAAAATGGAGCAGATCAAAGAAAGAGTTCTTGCACGTGTTACAAGGTGTGAAATTGAGTAAGACTCAAAACCCGACCACGGCAGAAGATAGAAAGAGAATGAAAGTCATTCCCTCTGCCTTGGCCATAGGTTCTATAAAGTATGCCATGCTGTGTACCGGATCTATTGTATACCCTACACTGAGTTTGGCAAGGGAGTACAATAGTGATCTAGGAGTAGATCACTGGACAGCGGTCAAAATTATCCTTAGGGGAATAAGGATATGTTTCTCGATTATGGAGGTGACAAAAAGGTTCGTCGTAAAGGGTTACGCCGATGCAAGTTTTGACACCGATCCGATGACTCTAAGTCTCGATCTAGATACATATTGAAAGTGGGAGCAATTAGCTAGAGTAGCTTCATGCGAGCATTGTAGACATAGAAAAATTGCAAAATACATAACGGATCTGAATGTGAAAGACCCGTTGACTAAGACTCTCTCACAAGCAAAACATGATCACACCTTAGTACTCTTTGGGTATTAATCACATAGCAATGTGAACTAGATTCTGAATCTAGTAAACCCTTTGGGTGTTGGTCACATGGCGATGTGAACTATGGGTGTTAATCACATGATGATGTGAACTATCGATGTTAATCACATGGTGATGTGATCTAGATTATTGACTCTAGTGCAAGTGGGAGCTGAAGAAAATATGCCCTAGAGGCAATAATAAAGTTATTATATATTTCCTCATATCATGATAAATGTTTATTATTCATGCTAGAATTGTATTAACAGGAAACATAATACATGTGTGAATATATAGACAAGCAGAGTGTCACTAGTATGCCTCTACTTGACTAGCTTGTTAATCAAAGATGGTTATGTTTCCTAACCATGAACAAGGAGTTGTTATTTGATTAACAAGGTCACATCATTAGTTGAATGATCTGATTGACATGACCCATTCCGTTAGCTTAGCACACGATCGTTTAGTATGTTGCTATTGCTTCCTTCATGACTTATACATGTTCCTATAACTATGAGATTATGCAACTCCGTTTGCGGAGGAACACTTTGGGTACTACCAAAGCGTCACAAGCGTAATCGGGTGATTATAAAGGAGTACTACAGGTGTCTCCAAAGGCGGATGTTGGGTTGGCATATTTCGAGATTAGGATTTGTCACTCGAGAATGTCGGAGAGGTATCTCGGGCCCTCTCGGTAATGCACATCACTTAAAGCCTTGCAAGCATTGTAACTAATGAGTTAGTTGCGAGATGATGTATTACGGAAGCGAGTAAAGAGACTTGCGATAACGAGATTGAACTAGGTATTGGATACCGACGATCGAATCTCGGGCAAGTAACATACCGATGACAAAGGGAACAACGTATGTTGTTATGCGGTCTCGACCGATAAAGATCTTCGTAGAATATGTAGGACCAATATGGGCATCCAGGTCCGCTATTGGTTATTGACCGAGGCGTGTCTCGGTCATGTCTACATTGTTCTCGAACCGTAGGGTCCATGCACGCTTAAGGTTTCGATGGCGGTTATATTATGAGTTTGTGTATTTTGATGTACCGAAGGAGTTGAGTCCCGGATGAGATCGGGGACATGACGAGGAGTCTCGAAATGGTCGAGACGTAAAGATCGATATATTGGACGACTATATTCGGAGTTCGAAAAGGTTCCGAGTGATTCGGGTATTTTTTGGAGTACCGGGGAGTTACGGGATAAGTAATGGGCCTTGATGGGCTTTAGTGGGAAGAGGAAAAAGGCTGCTGCGCCCCCCCTCTCCTCTAGTCCGAATTGGACTAGGGAAAAGGGGGCCGGCCACCTTTCCTTCTCCTCCTATTCCTTCTCCCTTCCTCCCTCTTGATGGACTCCTACTAGGACTTGGAATCCTAGTAGGACTCACACTACTGGCGCGCCAAACCCTTGGCCGGCCTCCTCCTCCTCCATCCTTTATATACGGGGCAAGGGCACCCCATAGACACACAAGTTGATCTACGGATCGATCCTTAGCCGTGTCGGTGCCCCCTCCACCATATTCCACCTCGGTCATATCGTCGCATAAAGCTTAGGCGAAGCCTGCGCCGATAGAACATCAAGATTGTCACTGCGCCGTCGTCTTGTGGAACTCTCCTCCCGAAGCTCTCTTTGGATTGGAGCACGAGGAGGCGTCATCGAGCTGTCGTGTGTCAAGAACTCGGGCGCCGGAGTAACGCGCGGGATCGGTCGGATCGCGAGGAGAACGTCGACTACTTCCTCTACGTTGTGATCGCTTCCGCTTCGGTCTACGAGGGTACGTAGACAATACTCTCCCCTCTCGTTGCTATGCATCACCATGATCTTGCGTGTGCATAGGAAAACTGTTGAAATTACTACGTTCCCCAACAGCTACGCTTCGAGAAGCTCACTCTAGAGCAAGAACATGAGTGTCTAAAAGCAATCAATGACGATCTTCGAAAGAAGAGTTCTTCATATCTTGCCAAACGACTTCTCTTGTCTAATTTCTTGCCACCTATTAAAACTAAGCATGACAAGCATAAGAAAAATTCTTTCTCTAGTAGTAACAATAACCATGCTAAATCCAATGTTGTTGCTTCTAGTAGTTCTCTTGATTCCACTAACATTGTTTCAAGCCAAGTTACACTTGAGCAAGAAAATAGTTTATTGAAAGGGATTATAGAGAAAGGTGTCTAAAAGAGCCTTGCCGGAAGCAAGAACTTTGAGGAAATTGTTCGCAAGCAAGGAAGGCACCGGAAGAATCAAGGAATTGGTTTTGAGCGAAAGTTCAACGCCGAGGGTGTTGAATGGGAAGAAGGTCAATATCCCACTCCACAGTTTGTTCTTCAAAAGGAGAAGTATGATCCTACTTCTTCCAATGTGGAACAAGCACAAGATGACCTTCCACCACAAGACCACAAGCTAAAAGGCAAGGACAAGCTTCAAGAGGAGATTGATGCATTTGTTGAAGCACCTCAAGCCATGGTCAAGTGGGTTCCCAAGGAAACGTCAAGTTCTACTTCGTCAAGCTCAACTACAACCCCAAGGATTCCCATCAAGATGATGTGGATCCCGAAGAAGAAGAACTAGAGAGTTCTTGAGGGTGACTCCGCCAACATTCTTCACTCACATTCATTTTGGCAAAAACTTGTGCAACCAACTTCCACATTGTGCACTAGTTCATGGAGTCACAAACCCTCTTGTTGGTAAGTCAAGGGACAAGGTAATCATTGCTTTCATGGACATCATCTATTGTGAACTTCAATCTATGTCCATGGATATCCTTGCTTGTTCCTTGTGGGACTAACCCATGTAGGTATTGAAAGTGCCCGAATCCAAAGGATTGCTCCCAACTCTTGATGATCTTCATCAACATTGAGCATCCACATCTTCAACATCTACATGAAGTCTTCTCGACAACCCAAGGTTAGTTTGACCCTTTAAAAGGGTTCTCACATCTAGGGGAGCTTTGCTCTAAAGAATTGAGCTAAAGCATCTTCAAATGATGTGAACACATCAATGCTTTATGTAAAAGTGGTAACCCCACTTGTGCTTAAGCGATGAGTATGACCTATGATCAAATGTTCTCATTTGGCTCCTAAGTCAATATACTCATATAAAGATGACCTAGTCATCGACAAATTGTGTGTTAGTTGCTAGAGTTTTGATTGTGCATGTTTGACACATATTTCATTTGCTATCTTATTATGTGAGCATGTTGGATGCATGATTTTATCCATTCGAGGACATCCATTTGTTGCTTTGATCGTTTTGATTTTTTTTTGACCAAATGGATGGACAAGAATGCCTAAGTACCTCCCCTAGCTATCTATGCTTTCTTGTCTCAAATTCTATTCATGCTTACATCACAAACTTTGAACAAGTCATTTTCGGACCCTCCGAGTGAGGAGCACTCGGAGCCACCGATCCGACAAGGGCTAACTTCCAAAACCTTCTAAGTGATTTCGGTCAGACCAACTCACTCAAACTCGGTCGAACCGAAAGCATTTAGACTGATCTAGGTTTTCACCTCGGTGAAACCGAGTTGTGATTTTCGGCGTGACCGAAGTGCATAACTGCCTGCAGTTATCCATCTCGGTGCCACCGAGTTTTACAACTCGGTCCCACCGACAGCAAAGGGGTATATATACTCAGGGCGGCGCTGATTTCTACTTCAAACGCCGCCCCACACCCTTCTTGCCGTCGCCTTGGTCTCCGGATCGTCGCCGTCGTCGCCTGTGCGCCCTCGCCTCAGGTCTCCGTCGCCGTCAACGGACATCTTCTCCGTGCCGTTGCCTCCGTAGAAAAACTCCACCAAGTTAGGGTGAGTTTTGATCCCACTCGTGCTCCCATCTCCGATTCAATGCACGTTTGGTTTGCCTAGAATCTTGCCACGATTGAAATCTTCCTGTACACCAGATTGGTTCTTTTGAACGAGATTCGAGAAAAAGTTTTAGGGTTAGGTTTCCGCTGAACACATCTCGGTGAGACCGATTTTACATTTTCGGTATGACCGATTTGGCCTATGGCCATTACCTTCGCACCCTTCGGTCCAACCGAGTTGTGCAAATCGGTGTGACGAAATAGCGATTCTGTGAAACCCTAGTGTTTTCGGCAGATCGAAACCCACTTCGTCCAACCGAAAGTGGTGTGAATGCTTCATTTAAACACTTGGATTCACGAATTTTAAAACTCGATGCGACCGAAATGTCTTCTGTGAAAACCTAATACTAGAATTTGAACTCATTTTGTTTGCAAAAACTTACGCATTTGTGATGACTCTTCTTCTCTGCCTACACCTTATCTATTCACAGGTTGTCACCATGTCGGATGCGGTGTGAGTCAAAACAGGTCGAGACACCCATTGCAGATATTCGAGGCGGGCACTAGTCCCGATCCCAAAGAGCTCATCGATGATGGTGAGAGGAGTACACCAAGTGGTTTACCTCCTGCAGCCACCAGAGCCAGAAAGAAGAGAAACTCAGATGATGAAGACTCAGATTTTGTTGTTGAGGTAGAAGTCACCTCAAAGCCCAAGAGGAAGGTTGTTGCCAAAGAGCCTCAAGGTCAGCAAACTAAGAAGGGCACCAGAAAAGTCAAGCAGTCCACTGTTGCCAAGAAGCTGAATTTGGGAGAGGAAGCTGCAAGCAAAGTGAAGAAAACTTCCAAGAGGAAGAGATTAGTGCATGATGATGCAGCAGAGGAAGATGAGGATGAGGAAGCACCCCAGCCTCCTCAGAAGCCTAAGATCATGGGTGATGCCATTAAGGCTGGAGCCACTTCAAAGCCCAAGCAATCTGCTCCAGCTAAGGCAGCTCCAGCAAAGCCTCTTTGCCAAGCCCAAGAAGACAATCGAAACATTCCAGCATTTGAAAAGAACAAGGATGATGTGCCACCGGTGTGTCGGATGATGAAGGACCAGTTTCTTTGAAACTTCGTCCAAAAGCGCCACTACATAATGATGCTCATCCTCAAGCCGAGAATATGAAGGAAAGGAAAGAGAGAGGTCTCGGGCTATGGAGACAATCGACCCATATGCCGTGAGGAGAAGAACTGCTGTTGATCCCAGATTTCACACCAGAGAGCAGCAGGACTTCTATGAGACCGTGCTGATGGACAAGAAGCCCATAGTCGCAGACACAAGATATGTTGATTGGAAGTACATTGACAGCGAAGAGCACAGAGATTTCTTTCCACATGTGCATGAAAGCTTCACTGCATGTGGAGTTGCAGACTTTGTAGGTCAGAAGTTGACCAGTTGGAATGATGAGATGATTATGCAATTCTATGCCACAGCTCACTTCTACCCAGATGGAAAGATTACATGGATGGCTGAAGGCCAAAGATTTTCTTCATCTATTGAAGAATGGGCAGAACTTCTGAATGCTCCAGTGCAAAGAGAGGATGATATTGATGTATATGGTATTCCAAAGAAGAATCATGAATCCATGAAGAACATGTACAAAGAGGTTCCAGCTAAGGATTTGGGAATCTGGAAGCTCGGCTCAGTGTACTATCTCCAGGCAGGTCTACCTACCACTAATACTATTCTGAGGCATACCTTGATGCCCAAGTCTGGAGATCATCGCATGATCAGAGGATACTCTATCAACATGCTGCATATACTTGATGAGAAAGCACCTTTCAAGGTGATGGACTTGATGGTTGAGACCATTAAGAGGACTGCGGTGACGTAAAAGGTCGTGTGGATTTGCCCCGCATATTCAGATGCTTATCAATGCCAAGTTTGGCACGGGCACATTCTTGTTGGATAGAGAACACTTACCATTGCAGCCTGAGCATGAGGACAATGTTGTTGTGATGGATGAGGAGGATCCAACTTCAGTTGAAGGTCAAGCCAAGATTGAAGCTGCCAAGAAAGCCAAAGCTGACAAGGAAGCAGCAGCAGTAGCAGCGAAACCAAAGAGTGTCGAAGAGCAGCTCCTTGAAGCTACCCAAAGGATTGAACAACGCCTGGCCAGCATTGTACAGTCTCAGGAGAGCCTAGAAAGGATTGTTGAAGACAAGATCCACGCTCTGGATGTGAAGTCGATGAAGTGCAAGTGATTCACAACAAGCTTGAGGCGACATTGAGGAAGCAAAGAGGAGAAGGAAGAGCTTATCGTGAGATGCGAGATGACTTAGTCGGGATGCTTATCAACAGATCGCTCCGGTTCCCACAGACCCGATCATTGCTATTCGATGGATGACACGGGACTACGACTTGGCACCTCTCACAGTTTCAGATTGCTCTAGCTCCAGCTCGGTGACCACTCCTCCAAAGACAGACATCAGTGAAGTCTTCGCCGATCTTGTCATATCAACTCCAACATCAACCAGCACAGAGCCGCCAAAGAGTCCCCAGTGACGCTTAGCTCTATGCTGTTTGAACTTTTGGTAACTTGTTGCCAAAGGGGGAGAAATTGTATAGATCATAGGACTTCGAGAGAGAGAGTGCTGTTGTCGCTTTTGCTCTTTCGTTCATTTGCGGTTTCTTTTAGATACTTTTGGTTTTCGAAACATTCAGTGTGTTTGATACTACGTTTGATCCTACTTTAATGAGTGCTTGGTCATATTATGCTTTAATGTATGCTTAATGCTTATCATATGCTATTCCTATCTTGTATGACCATTTACTCATATCTTGGTGATAGGGTGCATGCTGTTCATTCTTATCATTTTGTGCGCTCCATCAAGATGTATGTGACATGGAATAGTGACCCATGATCCTAATCGATTGTGCATTTGCATTCAAACGCAAATCTTAAATAATGCACAAATTTAGGGGGAGCTCTTGCTTATCACATACTTCTCAAAGCGACGATATTATTCATTGATTATATCCTTTGTCGAAGCTTTGATCTATATGTTGTCATCAATTACCAAAAAGGGGGAGATTGAAAGTGCAACTAATCCCCGGGTGGTTTTGGTAATTAATAACAACATATATATCATTGAACTAATAGTTACTTGAGAATCATTTGAGAAAGTTCATTGATATGGGTATGGCAAGGACTCAAGAAGTGGACCCTCAAAATGTTAAGGCAAGCATTGGCAAAAGCTCAAGACTCCATTTTGGTTTAGTGATCCAAGATCACATTGAGTCCATAGGAAAGCCAATACTATTAAAGGGGATGAGGTTATGATGATGATCTGGTTGCTCAAGTGCTTAGTGATACATCTCCTAAACTATCGGCAACTTTCACCGCCATATACACTCATAAGTAATCTTGGTCCCACCGATATTCCAAACTCAGTCACACCGAGATGAACCACCTCACCATAAAGCCAAACCCTAGAAATCTCAGATTTTCCGATTACGAACTCGGTCTCACGAAACTTGAGTTGCCAAGCTTCAGAATCTTCGTCATCATATCGGTGTCACCGAGATGATGAAGTCGATCCCACCGAGATTGGCAAGCTCTTGTCTTTGCATGAATAGGACTAACCGAGATTGTATTTTCGGTCCCACCGAAAATCCCAACGTTCACATGATTTGAACTTTCGGTCTCACCGAGTTGTCAACTTTGGTCCCACCGAGATTGGTCAAATGTGTGTAGCAGTTGGATTTTGTGTGGAGGCTATAAATACCCTCCACCCCTCTTCATTCGTGGAGAGAGCCATCGAAAGAACTACCACTCCTATCTTACATTTTCGAGAAGAGAACTACCTACCCTTGTGTTGAGATCAAGTTGCTCCACTCCCACCATATGAAGCTTGATCTCTAGCCTTCCCAAGTTGCTTTCCACTCAATCCTTTCTTCCACCACAGCCAAATCGGTGAGGAGAGTTGAGTGTTGGGGAGATTATCATTTGAAGCACAAGAGCAAGGAGTTCATCATCATCAACACAATCTATTACCTTTTGGAGGGTGGTGCCTCCTAGATTGGTTAGGTGTCGCTTGGGAGGCTCCGTCGAGATGTGGAGTTGAACCAAGAAGTTTGTAAGGGCAAGGAGATCGCCTACTTCGTGAAGATCTACCCGAGTAAGGCTAGCCCTCCGTGGGCGAGGCCATGATGGAATAGACAAGGTTGCTTCTTCGTGGACCCTTCGTGGGTGGAGCCCTCCGTGGACTCTCGCAGCCGTTACCCTCCGTGGGTTGAAGTCTCCATCAAGCGTGGAAGTACGATAGCACCACCTATCGGAACCACGAGAAAAATCACCGCGTCTCCAAAATTGCGTTTGCTCTTCTCCACCTCTCTTTACTACATGTGCAATTTACTTTCCGCTGCCTATACTCTAGAATTGCATGTGTAGGGTGATGCTTGACTTGATCATAATTGTGAATCTGCCAAAAACTTGTCTTTGTCAAAAGGCATAATTTTTATATTGTCAAGTAGTCTAATCACCCCCTCTAGACATACTTTCGATCCTACATGCCCCCCTGCCCCGTGAGCATATAAAGGAGCAAGGGGTGCGACTGCCCTAGGAGGAGGGCTGGGAGGAGTCCTACTCCCACGGGAGTAGGACTCCCCCTTCCTAGTTGGACTAGGACTTGGGGGAAGGAGGAGAGGGGAAAGGAAAGGGGGGGCGCCTCCTTGTCCTATTCGGACTTGGGGGAGGCATGGCTGCCCTTGGCCCCTTCTCCTCTTCCTCCACTAGGCCCAACAAGGCCCATTAGGTCACGGGGGTTCGGTAACCTCCTGTACTCAGTAAAATGCCGATTTCACCAGAACACTTCCGATGTCCAAACATAGGCTTCCAATATATCAATCTTTATGTCTCGACCATTTCGAGACTGCTCGTCATGTCCGTGATCACATCCGGACTCGAACAAACTTGGTACATCAAAACTTATAAACTCATAATAAAACTATCATCGTAGCGTTAGCGTGCGGACCCTACGGGTTCGAGAACTATGTAGACATGACCTAGAACTATTCTCGGTCAATAACCAATAGCGGAACCTGGATGCCCATATTGGTCCTACATAGTCTACGAAGATCTTTATCGGTCAAACCGCATAACAACATACGTTGTTCCCTTTGTCATCCGTATGTTACTTGCCCGAGATTCGATCGTCGGTATCCAATACCTAGTTCAATCTCGTTACCGGCAAGTCTCTTTACTCATTACGTAATGCATCATTCCGTAACTAACTCATTAGCTACATTGCTTGCAAGGCTTATAGTGATGTACATTACCGAGAGGGCCCAGAGATACCTCTCCGACAATCGGAGTGACAAAACCTAATCTCGAAATACGCCAACCCAACATGTACCTTCGGAGACACCTGTAGTACTCCTTTATAATCACCCATTTACGTTGTGACGTTTGGTAGCACCCAAAGTGTTCCTCCATTAAACGGGAGTTGCATAATCTCATAGTTACAGGAACATGTATAAGTCATGAAGAAAGCAATAGCAATATACTAAACAATCAAGTGCTAGGCTAACGGAATGGGTCATGTCAATCACATCATTCTCCTAATGATGTGATCCCATTAATCAAATGACAACACATGTCTATGGTTAGGAAACATAACCATCTTTGATTAATGAGCTAATCAAGTAGAGGCATACTAGTGACGTTATGTTTGTCTATGTATTCACACATGTATCATGTTTCCGGTTAATACAATTCTAGCATGAATAATAAACATTTATCATGATATAAGGAAATAAATAATAACTTTATTATTGCCTCTAGGGCATATTTCCTTCAGTCTCCCACTTGCACTAGAGTCAATAATCTAGATTACGAGAATGATTCTAACACCCATGGAGTCTTGGTGTTGATCATGTTTTGCTCGTGAGAGAGGCTTAGTCAATGGGTCTGCAACATTCAGATCCGTATGTATCTTGCAAATCTCTATGTCTCCCACTTGGACTTGGTCCCGGATGGAATTGAAGCTTCTCTTGATGGGCTTGGTCCTCTTGTGAAATCTGGATTCCTTTGCCAAGGCAATTGCACCAGTATTGTCACAGAAGATCTTCATTGGTCCCGATGCACTAGGTATGACACCTAGATCGGAAATGAACTCCTTCATCCAGACTCCTTCATTTGCTGCTTCAGAAGCAGCTATGTACTCCGCTTCACATGTAGATCCCGCCACGACGCTTTGTTTAGAACTGCACCAACTTACAGCTCCACCGTTTAATAAAAACACGTATTCGGTTTGCGATTTAGAATCGTCCGGATCAGTGTCAAAGCTTGCATCGACGTAACCATTTACGACTAGCTCTTTGTCACCTCCATATACGAGAAACATATCCTTAGTCCTTTTTAGGTATTTCAGGATGTTCTTGACCGCTGTCCAGTGATCCACTCCTGGATTACTTTGGTACCTTCCTGCCAAGCTTATTGCTAAGCACATGTCAGGTCTGGTACACAGCATTGCATACATGATAGTGAAGGAAATATGCCCTAGAGGCAATAATAAAGTTATTATTTATTTCCTTATTTCATGATAAATGTTTATCATTCATGCTAGAATTGTATTAACCGGAAACATGATACATGTGTGAATGCATAGACAAAACAAGATGTCACTAGTATGCCTCTACTAGACTAGCTTGTTAATCAAAGATGGTTATGTTTCCTAACCATGAACAAAGGAGTTGTTATTTGATTAATGAGGTCACATCATTAGTAGAATGATCGATTGACATGACCCATTCCTTAGCTTAGCACACGATCGTTTAGTATGTTGCTACTGCTTTTATCCATGACTTATACATGTTCTGTAACTATGAGATTATGCAACTCCGTTTACGGAGGAACACTTTGGTACTACCAAACGTCACAACGTAATCGGGTGATTATAAAGGAGTACTACAGGTGTCTCCAAAGGCAGATGTTGGGTTGGCGATTTGAGATTAGGTTTTGTCACTCCGATAGTCGGAGAGGTATCTCTGGCCCTCTCGGTAATGCACATCATTGAAGCCTTGCAAGCACTACAACTAATGAGTTAGTTGTGAGATGATGTATTACGGAACGAGTAAAGAGACTTGCGTAACGAGATTGAACTAGGTATTGATACCGACGATCGAATCTCGGGCAAGTAACATACCGATGACAAAGGAACAACGATGTTGTTATGCGGTCCGACCGACAAAGATCTTCGTAGAATATGTAGGAACCAATATGGGCATCCAGGTCCCGCTGTTGGTTATTGACCGTGAATGGTTCTAGGTCATGTCTACATTGTTCTCGAACCGTAGGGTCCATGCACGCTTAAGGTTTCGATGGATGTTATTATGAGTTTATGTATTTTGATGTACCGAAGGAGTTCGAGTCCGGATGTGATCACGGACATGACGAGGAGTCTCGGAATGGCGAGACATAAAGATTGATATATTGGAAGCCTATGTTTGGAGTTCGAATGGTTCCAAGTAAAACGGAATTTCTCGAGTACCGGAGGTTACTGAACCCCCGGAGGTAAATGGGCCTCGATGGGCCCTAGTGGAAAGGAGGAGGGCAGCCCAAGCTGGCGCGCGCCCCCCTTCCCTAGTCCTACTAGGACTAGGAGAAGGGGCCGCCCCCTCTCTCTTTCCTCCTCCGAATCCTAGTCCAACTAGGATTGGGGGAATCCTACTCCCGGAGGAGTAGGACTCCTGTATGCCGCCTCCTTGGGCCGCCCCTCCCCCTGGCTCCTTTATATACGGGGCAGGGGGCACCTTGGAACACACAAGTTGATCGTGAGATCGTTCCTTAGCCGTGTGCGGTGCCCCCTCCACCATATTCCACCTCGGTTATACCGTCATGAAGCTTAGGTGAAGCCTCGCGCCGGTGAAACATCAAGATCGTCACCACGCCGTCGTCTTGTGGAACTCTCCCTCGACACTCGGCTGGATCGAGTACGAGGGACGCCATCGAGCTGTACGTGTGTCAAGAACTCGGGGCGCCGAGTAACGGCGCCGGATCGGTCGGATCGCGAGGAGAACGACGACTACTTCCTCTACGTTGTGATCGCTTCCGCTTCGGGTCTACAAGGGTATGTGGACAACACTCTCCCTCTTGTTGCTATACATCACCATGATCTTGCGTGTGCGAGGAAAATTTTTGAAATTACTACGTTCCCCAACAAAGTGGCATCCGAGCCAGGTTTTTCTATGGTTTGATGTTTTGCACGAGTAGAACACAAGTGAGTTGTGGGCGATACAAGTCATACTACCTACCAGCATGTCATACTTTGGTTCAGCGGTATTGTGAGATGAAGCGGCCCTGACCGACATTACGCCAGACGCTTACGCGAGACTGGTTTCACCGCCACGAGCACTCGTTGCTTAAAGGTGACTGGTGGGTGTCTGCTCTCTCACTTTAGTTGAACTGAGTGTGGCTACGCCGGTCCTTGAGAAGGTTAAACGGAGTCTATTTGACGAAGTATCGTTGTGGTTTTGATGCGTAGGTGAGACTGGTTCTTGCTTAAGCCCGTAGCAGCCACGTAAAATTTGCAACAACAAAGTAGAGGACGCCTAACTTGTTTTTGCAGGGCATGTTGTGATGTGATATGGTCAAGATGTGATGCTATATTTTATTGTATGAGATGATCATGTTTTGTAACCGGTTATCGGCAATGGCAGGAGCCATATGGTTGTCGCTTTATTGTATGCAATGCAATCGCCTGTAATGCTTTACTTTATCACTAAGCGGTAGCGATAGTCGAGTAGCATAAGTTTGGCGAGACGACAACGATGCTGCGATGGAGATCAAGGTGTCGCGCCGGTGGCGATGGTGATCATGGTGGTGCAACAAGATGGAGATCATGAAGCACAAGATGATGATGACCATATCATATCACTTATATTGATTTGCATGTGATGTTTATCCTTTTATGCATCTTATCTTGCTTTGATTGACGGTAGCATTATAAGATGATCTCTCACTAAATTATCAAGAAGTGTTCTCCCGGTATGCACCGCTGCCAAAGTTCGTCGTGCCTGGACACCACGTGATGATCGGGTGTGATAAGCTCTCGTCCATCTACAACGGGTGCAAGCCAGTTTTGCACTTGCAGAATACTCGGGTTATACTTGACGAGCCTAGCATATGCAGATATGGCCTCGGAACACGGAGACCGAAAGGTCGAGCGTGAATCATATAGTAGATATGATCAACATAAGATGTTCACCATTGAAAACTACTCCATTTCACGTGATGATCGGTTATGGTTTAGTTGATTTGGATCACGTGATCACTTAGATGACTAGAGAGATGTTTTTCTAAGTGGGAGTTCTTAAGTAATATGATTAATTGAACTTAAATTTATCATGAACTTAGTACCTGATAGTATCTTGCTTGTTTATGTTTGATTGTAGATAGATGGCTCGTCTTTGTTGTTCCGTTGAATTTTAATGCGTTCCTTGAGAAAGCAAAGTTGAAAGATGATGGTAGCAATTACACGGATCGGGTCCGTAATTTGAGGATCATCCTCATTGCTGCCTGTAAGAGCTACGTCTGGATGCACCGCTAGGTGCAACTCTTTGCTAATGCAACTGCAGATGTTATGAACGTCTGGCGAGCAAAGTCGATGACTACTCTATAGTTCGATGTGCCATGCTTTACGGCTTAGAACGGGACTTCAACGACGTTTTGAACGTCATGGAGCATATGAGATGTTCCAGAGTTGAAGTTGATATTCCAACAGAATGCCCGGATTGAGAGATATGAAGTCTCCAATAAGTTCTATAGCTGCAAGATGGAGGAGAATAGTTACATTAGTGAGCATATACTCGTAATGTCCGGTACTACAATCACTTGACACAATTGGGAGTTAATCTTCCGGATGATTGTGTCATTGATGTAATTCTTCAATCACGCCACCAAGCTACAAAGGCTTCGTGATGAACTATAATATGCAAGGGTTAGTAAAAACTATACCGAGCTCTTCGCAATGCTAAAGGCTCATGGAGGTAGAAATCAAGAAGGAGCATCAAGTGTTGATGGTCAATAAGACCACTAGTTTCAAGAAGAAAGGCAAAGGGAAGAAGAAGGGAATTCAAGAAGAACAGCAAGCAAGTTGTTGCTTAGGAGAAGAAACCCAAATCTGGCCCTAAACTGAAACTGAGTGCTTCTCCGCAAGCGGATCGGTCTTTGGAAGCGGAACTGCCCCAAGTATTTGGCGGATAAGAAGGATGGCAAGGTGAACAAAGGTATATGTGATATACATGTTATTGATGTGTACCTTACTAGAGCTCGTAGTAGCACTGGTATTTGATCTTGGTTCATTGCTAATATTTGCAACTCAAGCAGGACTACTGGATTGCTTAACTCGCAAAGGACGAGGTGACGATGCGTGGGAAATGGTTCCAAAGTCGATGTGATCGCGGTCGGCACGCTACCTCTACATCTACCTTCGGATTAGTTTTAGACCTAAATAATTGTTATTTGGTGCCTGCGTTGAGCATGAACATTATATCTGGATCTTGTTTGATGCGAGACGGTTATTCATTTAAATCAGAGAATAATGGTTGTTCTATTTATATGAGTAATATCTTTTATGGTCATGCACCCTTGAGGAATGGTCTATTTTTGATGAATCTCGATAGTAGTGATACACATATTCATAATGTTGAAACCAAAAGATGCAGAGTTGATAATGATAGTGCAACTTATTTGTGGTAATCGCCGCTTAGGTCATATCGGTGTAAAGCGCATGAAGAAACTCCATCTTGATGGACTTTTGGAGTCACTTGATTATGAATCACTTGGCACTTGAGAACCGTGCCTCATGGGCAAGATGACTAGAACACCGTTCTCCGGTACTATGGAGAGAGCAACAGGTTTGTTGGAAATCATACATACAGATGTATGTGGTCCGATGAATATTGAGGCTCGTGGCGGATATCGTTATTTTCTCACTTTCACAGATGACTTAAGCGGATATGGGTATATCTACTTAATGAAACATAAGTCTGAAACGTTTGAAAAGTTCAAAGAATTTCAGAGTGAAGTTGAAAATCATCGTAACAAGAAAATTAAGTTTCTACGATCCGATCGTGGAGGTGAATATTTGAGTTACGAGTTTGGTCTACATTTGAAACAATGCGGAATAGTTTAGCAACTCACGCCACCGGAACACCACAGCGAAATGGTGTGTCCGAACGTCAGAATCGTACTTTACTAGATATGGTACGATCTATGATGTCTCTTCTGATTTACCGCTATCGTTTTGGGGTTATGCTCTAGAGACGGCCGCATTCACACTGAATAGAACACCGTCGAAATCCGTTGAGACGACACCTTATGAACTATGGTTTAGCAAGAAACCAAAGTTGTCGTTTCTTAAAGTTTGGGGATGCGATGCTTATGTGAAAAAGCTTCAACTGATAAGCTCGAACCCAAATCGGAGAAATGTGTCTTCATAGGATACCCAAAGGAAACAGTTGGGTACACCTTCTATCACAGATCCGAAGGCAAGACATTCGTTGTTAAGAATGGATCCTTTCTAGAGAAGGAGTTTCTCTCGAAAGAAGTGAGTGGGAGGAAAGTGGAACTTGATGAAGTAATAGTACCTTCTCCCTTACTTGAAAGTAGTTAAATCGCAGAAACCAGTTTACGAGACACCTACACCAAGTAGTGAGGAAGTTGATGATGTAGATCATGAAACTTGAGATCAAGTTCCGCAGAACCTCGTAGATCAACCAGAGTAAGATCCGCACTGAGTGGTACGGTAATCCTGTTCGGAAGTCATGCTACTAGATCATGATGAACCTACGAACTATGAAGAAGCGATGGTGAGCCCAGATTCGCAAAGTGGCTTGAAGCCATGAAATCGAGATGGGATCCATGTATGAAAACAAAGTGTGGACTTTGGTTGACTTGCCCGAGGGTAGGCAAGCAATAGAAAACAAGTGGATCTTCAAGAAGAAGACCGACGACGGTAATGTTATCGTTTATAAAGCTCGACTTGTCGCAAAAGGTTTTCGACAAGTTCAAGGGATTGACTACGATGAGACCTTCTCACCCGAAGCGATGCTTAAGTCCGTCCGAATCATGTTAGCGATTGCCGATTTTATGATTATGAAATTTGGCAAATGGATGTAAAGACCGCATTCTGAATGGATTTACGGAAGAAGAGTTGTATATGATGCAACCGTAAGGTTTTATCGATCCAAAGGAGCTAACAAAGTATGCAAGCTCCAGCGATCCATCTATGGACTGGTGCAAGCATCTCGGAGTTGGAATAAACGCTTTGATAGTGTGATCAAAGCATTTGGGTTTGTCTGAGACTTTTGGAGAAGCTCTGATTTACAAGAAAGTGAGTGGGAGCTCAGTAGCATTTACGATATTATATGTGGATGACATATTGCTGATCGGAAATGATATAGAATTTCTGGATAGCATAAAGGGATACTTGAATAAGAGTTTTTCAATGAAAGACCTCGGTGAAGCTGCTTACATATTGGGCATCAAGATCTATAGAGATAGATCAAGACGCTTAATTGGACTTTCACAAAGCACATACCTTGACAAAGTTTTGAAGAAGTTCAAAATGGATCAAGCAAAGAAAGGGTTCTTGCTCGTGTTACAAGGTGTGAAGTTGAGTCGACTCAATGCCCCACCACTGCAGAAGATAGAGAGAAGATGAAAGATGTTCCTATGCTTCAGCCATAGGCTCTATCATATGCAATCTGTGTACAGACTGATGTGTGCCTTGCTATAAGCCTAGCAGGAGGTACCAAAGTAATCCAGAGTGGATCATCGGACAGCGGTCAAGAACATCTGAAATACCGAAAAGGACTAAGGATATGTTTTCGATATGGAGGTGACAAAGAGCTCATCGTGAACGGTTACGTTGATGCAAGCTTTGACACCGATCCGGACGATTCTAAATCGCAGACCGGATACGATTTACACTAAACGGAGGAGCTGTCGGTTGGTGCAGTTCTAAACAAAGCGTCGAAGCGGGATCTACATGTGAAGCGGAATACATAGCAGCTTCGAAGCAGCTAATGAAGGAGTCTCGATGAAGGAGTTCATATCCGATCTAGGTGTCATACCTAGTGCATCGGGTCCAATGAAAATCTTCGTGACAATATCGAGCAATAGCCTTAGCAAAGGAATCCAGATTTCACAAGAGGACCAAACACATCAAAAGACGCTTCAATTCCATCCGGACTTAGTCCGGATGGAGACATAGAGATTTGCAAGATACATACGGATCTGAATGTTGCGGACCGTTGACTAAGCCTCTTCCACGAGCAAAACATGATCAGCACCAAGACTCCATGGGTGTTAGAATCATTACTATGTAATCTAGATTATTGACTCTAGTGCAAGTGGGAGGCTCAAGGAAATATGCCCTAGAGGCAATAATAAAGTTATTATTTATTTCCTTATTTCATGATAAATGTTTATCATTCATGCTAGAATTGTATTAACCGGAAACATGATACATGTGTGAATGCATAGACAAAACAAGATGTCACTAGTATGCCTCTACTAGACTAGCTTGTTAATCAAAGATGGTTATGTTTCCTAACCATGAACAAAGGAGTTGTTATTTGATTAATGAGGTCACATCATTAGTAGAATGATCGATTGACATGACCCATTCCCTTAGCTTAGCACACGATCGCTTAGTATGTTGCTCTTGCTTTTATCCATGACTTATACATGTTCTGTAACTATGAGATTATGCAACTCCGTTTACGGAGGAACACTTTGGTACTACCAAACGTCACAACGAATCGGGTGATTATAAAGGAGTACTACAGTGTCTCCAAAGGCGATGTTGGGTTGGCGATTTCGAGATTAGGTTTTGTCACTCCGATAGTCGGAGAGGTATCTCTGGGCCCTCTCGGTAATGCACATCATGAAGCCTTGCAAGCACTACAACTAATGAGTTAGTTGTGAGATGATGTATTACGGAACGAGTAAAGAGACTTGCGTGTAACGAGATTGAACTAGGTATTGATACCGACGATCGAATCTCGGGCAAGTAACATACCGATGACAAAGGGAACAACGATGTTGTCATGCGGTCCGACCGACAAAGATCTTCGTAGAATATGTAGGAACCAATATGGGCATCCAGGTCCCGCTGTTGGTTATTGACCGTGAATGGTTCTAGGTCATGTCTACATTGTTCTCGAACCGTAGGGTCCGCACGCTTAAGGTTTCGATGATGCTTATTATGAGTTTATGTATTTTGATGTACCGAAGGAGTTCGAGTCCGGATGTGATCACGGACATGACGAGGAGTCTCGGAATGGCGAGACATAAAGATTGATATATTGGAAGCCTATGTTTGGAGTTCGAATGGTTCGGGCTAAAACGGAATTTCTGGAGTACCGGAGGTTCTGGAACCCCGGGAGGTAAATGGGCCTCGATGGGCCCTAGTGGAAAGGAGGAGGGCAGCCCAAGCCTGGTCACGCCTCCCCCTTCCCTAGTCCTACTAGGACTAGGAGAAGGGGCCGCCCCCTCTCTCTTTCCTCCTCCGAATCCTAGTCCAACTAGGATTGGGGGAATCCTACTCCCGGAGGAGTAGGACTCCTGCAGCGCCTCCTTGGCCGCCCCCTCCCCCGGCTCCTTTATATACGAGGCAGGGGGGCACCTTGAACACACAAGTTGATCGTGAGATCGTTCCTTAGCCGTGTGCGGTGCCCCTCCACCATATTCCACCTCGGTTATACTGTCGAAGCTTAAGCGAAGCCTCGCGCCGTGAAACATCAAGATCGCCACCACGCCGTCGTCGTCTTGTGGAACTCTCCTCGACACTCGGCTGGATCGAGTACGAGGGACGCCATCGAGCTGTACGTGTGTCAAGAACTCGGGCGCCGGAGTAACGGCGCCGGATCGGTCGGATCGCGAGGAGAACGACGACTACTTCCTCTACGCCAGATCGCTTCGCTTCGGGTCTACAAGGGTATGTGGACAACACTCTCCCCTCTCGTTGCTATACATCACCATGATCTTGCGTGTGCGTAGGAAAATTTTTGAAATTACTACGTTCCCCAACAGATAGAGCCTATGGATGAAGCATAGGGAACATCTTTCATTTTCTCTCTATCTTCTGTTGTGGTCGGGCATTGAGTCTGACTCAACTTCACACCTTGTATCATGGGCAAGAACCCTTTCTTTGCCTAATCCATTTTGAACTTTTTCAAAACTTTATCAAGGTATGTGCTTTGTGAAAGTCCAATTAAGCGTCTTGATCTATCTCTATAAATCTTGATGCCCAATATGTAAGCAGCTTCATCGAGGTCTTTCATTGAAAAACTTTTATCAAGTATCCCTTTATGCTATCCAGAAATTCTATATCATTTTCAGTTAACAATATGTCATCTACATATAATATCAGAAATGCTACAGAGCTCCCACTCACTTTCTTGTAAATACAGGCTTCTCCAAAAGTCTGTATAAAACCATATGCTTTGATCACACTATTAAAGCGTTTATTCCAACTCCGAGATGCTTGCACCAGTCCATAAATGGATTGCTGGAGCTTGCACACTTTGTTAGCACCTTTTGAATCAACAAAACCTTCTAGTTGCATCATATACAACTCTTCTTCCAGAAATCCATTCAAGAATGCAGTTTTGACATCCATTTGCCAAATTTCATAATCATAAAATACAGCAATTGCTAACATGATTTGGATAGACTTAAGCATCGCTACGGGTGAGAAAGTCTCATCATAGTCAACCCCTTGAACTTGTCGAAAACCTTTCGCAACAAGTCGAGCTTTATAGACAGTTACATTACCATCAGCGTCAGTCTTCTTCTTAAAGATCCATTTATTCTCAATGGCTTGCCGATCATCGGGCAAATCAACCAAAGTCCATACTTTGTTCTCATACATGGATCCCATCTCAGATTTCATGGCCTCTAGCCATTTTATGAATCTGGGCTCATCATCGCTTCCTCATAGTTCGTAGGTTCGTCATGGTCAAGTAACATGACTTCCGAATAGGATTACCATACCACTGTGCGGATCTTACTCTGGTAGACCCACGAGGTTCAAGAGAAACTTGATCCAAGTTTCATGATCAATATCATTAGCTTCCTCACTAATTGGTGTAGTTGTCACAGGAACCGGTTCTTGTGATGAACTACTTTCCAATAAGGGAGCGGGTATAGTTACCTCATCAAGTTCTACTTTTCTCCCACTCACTTCTTTCGAAAGAAACTCCTTCTCTAGAAAGGATCCAAATTTTGCAACGAAAATCTTGCCTTCAGATCTGTGATAGAAGGTGTACCCAACAGTCTCTTTTGGGTATCCTATGAAGACACATTTCTCCGATTTGGGTTCGAGCTTATCTGGTTGAAGTTTCTTCACATAAGCATCGTAGCCCCAAACTTTAAGAAATGACAACTTTGGTTTCTTGCCAAACCACAGTTCATGAGGCGTTGTCTTAACGGATTTTGATGGTGCCCTATTTAACGTGAATGCGGCCGTCTCTAAAGCATAACCCCAAAACGATAGCGGTAAATCAGTAAGAGACATCATAGATCGCACCATATCTAGTAAAGTACGATTATGACGTTCGGACACACCATTTCGTTGTGGTGTTCCGGGTGGCGTGAGTTGCGAAACTATTCCGCATTGTTTCAAATGTAGACCAAACTCGTAACTTAAATATTCTCCTCCACGATCAGATCGTAGAAATTTTATTTTCTTGTTACGATGATTTTCCACTTCACTCTGAAATTCTTTGAACTTTTCAAATGTTTCAGACTTGTGTTTCATTAAGTAGATATACCCATATCTTCTCAAATCATCTGTGAAGGTGAGAAAATAACGATACCCGCCGCGAGCCTCAACATTCATTGGACCACAAACATCGGTATGTATGATTTCCAACAAATCAGTTGCTCGCTCCATAGTTCCGGAGAACGGCATTTTAGTCATCTTGCCCATGAGGCACGGTTCGCAAGTACCAAGTGATTCATAACCAAGTGATTCATAATCAAGTGATTCCAAAAGCCCATCAGTATGGAGTTTCTTCATGCGCTTTACACCGATATGACCTAAACGGCAGTGCCACAAATAAGTTGCACTATCATTATCAACTCTGCATCTTTTGGTTTCAACACTATGAATATGTGTATCACTACTATCGAGATTCAATAAAAATAGACCACTCTTCAAGGGTGCATGACCATAAAAGATATTACTCATATAAATAGAACAACCATTATTCTCTGACTTAAATGGATAACCGTCTCGCATCAAACAAGATCCAGATATAATGTTCATGCTCAACGCTGGCACCAAATAACAATTATTTAGGTCTAAAACTAATCCCGATGGTAGATGTAGAGGTAGCGTGTCGATCGCGATCACATCGACTTTGGAACCATTTCCCACGCACATCGTCACCTCGCCCTTAGCCAATCTTCGCTAATCCGTAGTCCCTGCTTTGAGTTGCAAATATTAGCAATGTAACCAGTATCAAATACCTGGTACTCTGCGAGCATTAGTAAGGTACACATCAATAACATGTATATCACATATACCTTTGTTCACTTTTCCATCCTTCTTATCCGCCAAATACTTGGGGCAGTTCCGCTTCAAATGTCGACCGCTTGCGAGAGAAGCACTCGATCTCGTGCTTAGGTCCAGACTTGGGTTTCTTCTCTTGAGCACAACTTGTTTGTTTGTTCTTCTTGAAGTTCCCTTCTTCTTCCCTTTGCCCTTTTCTTGAAACTGGTGGTCTTGTTAACCATCAACACTTGATGCTCCTTCTTGATTTCTACCTCCATGCTTTTAGCATTGCGAAGAGCTCGAATAGTCTTGTCCATCCCTTGCATATTATAGTTCATCACGAAGCTCTTGTAGCTTGGTGGCGTGATTGAAGAATTCGCCAATGACACTATCATTAGGAAGGTTAACTCCCGATTGAATCAAGTGATTATTATACCCGGACATTTTGAGTATGTGTTCCTTGTGTAACTATTCTCCTCCATCTTGCAACTATAGAACTTATTGGAGACTTCATATCTCTCAATCCGGGCATTTGCTTAAAATATTAACTTCAACTCTGGAACATCTCATATGCTCCTTGACATTCAAAACGCCGTTGAAGACCCGGTTCTAAGCCGTAAAGCATGGCACATCGAACTATCGAGTAGTCATCGCTTTTTTCTCGCGGACATTCTTAACGTCTTCGATTGCATCAGAAGCAGTTCGGCACCCAGCGGTGCTTCGGGACGTAATTCTTCTATGCAGCAATGAGGATAATCCTCAGGTTACGGACCCAATCCGTGTAATTGCTACCATCATCTTTCAACTTTGCTTTCTTAAGGAACGCATTAAAATTCAACGGAACAACAACACGAGCCATCTATCTACAACAAACATAGACAAGCAAAATACTATCAGGTACTAAGTTCATGATAAATTTAAGTTCAATTAATCATATTACTTAAGAACTCCCACTTAGATAGACATCCCTCTAATCCTCTAAGTGATTACGTGATCCATATCAACTACACCATGTCCGATCGTCACATGAGATGGAGTAGTTTCAACGGTGAACATCAATATGTTGATCATATCTACTATATGATTCACGCCGACCTTCGGTCTCCGTGTTCCGAGGCCATATCTGTTATATGCTAGGCTCGTCAAGTTTAACTCGAGTATTCCGCTTGTGCAACTGTTTTGCACCCGTTGTATTTGAACATAGAGCCTATCACACCCGATCATCACGTGGTGTCTCAAAGACGAAGAACTTTCGCAGCAAGTGCATACTCGTGGAGAACACTTCTTGATAATTTGATGAGAGATCATCTTAAAATGCTACCGTCAATCAAAGCAAGATAAGATGCATAAAGGATAAACATCACATGCAATCAATATAAGTGATATGATATGGCCATCATCATCTTGTGCTTGTGATCTCCATCTTCAAGCACCGTCGTGATCACCATCGCCACCGGCGTGACACCTTGATCTCCATCGTAGCATCGTTGTCGTTACGCCATCTATTGCTTCTACGACTATCGCTACCGCTTAGTGATAAAGTAAAGCAATTACGTATGCTTGCATTTCATACAATAAAGCGACAACCATATGGCTCATGCCAGTTGCCGATAACTTCGGTTACAAAACATGATCATCTCATAAAATAAAATATAGCATCACGTCTTGACCATATCACATCACAACATGCCCTGCAAAACAAGTTAGACGTCCTCTACTTTGTTGTTGCAAATTTTACGTGGCTGCTACGGGCTTAGCAAGAACCGTTCTTACCTACGCATCAAAACCACAACGATAGTTCGTCAAGTTGGTGCTATTTTAACCTTCGCAAGGACCGGGCGTAGCCATACTCGATTCAAATAAAGTGAGAGAGAGACACCCGCCACCACCTTTAAGCACGAGTGCTCAGAACGCTGAAACCAATCTCGCGTAAGCGTCACGATAATGTCGGTCCGGCGCTTCATCTCACAATACCGCGAACCAAAATATGACATCTTTGGTAAGCAAGATGACTTGTATCGCCCACAACTCACTTGTGTTCTACTCGTGCATATGACATCTACGCATAAAACCAGGCTCGGATGCCATGTTGGGGAACGTAGTAATTTCAAAAAATTCCTACGTACACGCAAGATCATGGTGATGCATAGCAACGAGAGGGGAGAGTATTGTCCACGTACCCTCGTGAGACCGTAAGCGAAGCGTTATGACAACGCTGTTGATGTAGTCGTTCGTCTTCACGATCCGACCGATCCAAGTACCGAACGCACGACACCTCCGAAGTTCAGACACGCTCAGCTCGATGACGATCCCGGACCGATCCAGCAAAGTGTCGGGATGAGTTCCACAAGACGACGGCGTGGTGACGATGATGATGTTCTACGCACAGGCTTCGCCTAAACTCCGCGACAATATGACCGAGGTGGAATATGGTGGAGGGGGCACCGACACGGCTAAGGAACGATCCGTAGATCAACTTGTGTGTTCTAGGGTGCCCCTGCCCGTGATATAAAGGAGCAAGGGGGTGCGGCCGGCCCTAGGAGGAGGCGCGCCGGAGGAGTCCTACTCCCACCGGGAGTAGGACTCCCCTTCCCTAGTTGGACTAGGACTTGGGGGGAAGGAGGAGAGGGGGGAAAGGAAAGGGGGGGCGCCGCCTCCTTGTCCTATTCAGAATTGGGGGGGGGCGGCTGCCCTTGGCCCCTTCTCCTCTTCCTCCACTAGGCCCAATAAGGCCCATTAGGTCACCGGGGGGTTCGGTAACCTCCCAGTACTCCGGTAAAATGCCGATTTCACCGAACACTTCCGATGTCCAAACATAGGCTTCCAATATATCAATCTTTATGTCTCGACCATTTCGAGACTCCTCGTCATGTCCGTGATCACATCCGGGACTCCGAACAAACTTCGGTACATCAAAACTTATAAACTCATAATAAAGCTGTCATCGTAACGTTAAGCGTGCGGACCCTACGGGTTCGAGAACTATGTAGACATGACCTAGAACTATTCTCGGTCAATAACCAATAGCGGAACCTGGATGCCCATATTGGCTCCTACATATTCTACGAAGATCTTTATCGGTCAAACCGCATAACAACATACATTGTTCCTTTGTCATCGGTATGTTACTTGCCCGAGATTCGATCGTCGGTATCCAATACCTAGTTCAATCTCGCACCGGAAAGTCTCTTTACTCGTTACGTAATGCATCATTCCGTAACTAACTCATTAGCTACATTGCTTGCAAGGCTTATAGTGATGTACATTACCGAGAGGGCCAGAGATACCTCTCCGACAATCGGAGTGACAAAACCTAATCTCGAAATAAGCCAACCCAACATGTACCTTCGGAGACACCGTAGTACTCCTTTATAATCACCCGATTACGCTAGACGTTTGGTAGCACCCAAAGTGTTCCTCCGGTAAACGGGAGTTGCATAATCTCATAGTTACAGGAACATGTATAAGTCATGAAGAAAGCAATAGCAATATACTAAACGATCAAGTGCTAGGCTAACGGAATGGGTCATGTCAATCACATCATTCTCCTAATGATGTGATCCCATTAATCAAATGACAACACATGTCTATGGTTAGGAAACATAATCATCTTTGATTAATGAGCTAGTCAAGTAGAGGCATACTAGTGACGTTATGTTTGTCTATGTATTCACACATGTATCATGTTTCCGGTTAATACAATTCTAGCACGAATAATAAACATTTATCATGATATGAGGAAATAAATAATAACTTTATTATTGCCTCTAGTGCATAATTCCTTCAAGAGCGCCCGTAGTCATTGCCCCGGGGAGTAGGCAAGTTCGCCGAACCTCGTTAACAAATCTCGGTGTCGT
Source organism: Aegilops speltoides (assembly GCA_021437245.1). Taxonomy (NCBI): domain Eukaryota; kingdom Viridiplantae; phylum Streptophyta; class Magnoliopsida; order Poales; family Poaceae; genus Aegilops; species Aegilops speltoides. The sequence goes on from CM038142.1 coordinate 410,651,144, forward strand.
CATTGTCTGTGATTGCTTGTTCCTCGGAAGATCGACCGCGTACCTCGGACTTATTCTAACAAGTGGTATCAGAGCTAGGTTACGAGGTGATTTCGCTTGATCCAGGGGTGGAGATATTCGTGGAAGTGTCACACGTCGGCGAGATCGGAAAAAGTGCATGGCGTCATGGTGGCGTGGAACAACGCCGAGTTTGGAATCGGCGAGGTCGATACGTGGCCTAAGGAGCTAGCACCTGGGCCCAGATGATGTCCAGCGGGGACGCATGCAAGCAGCCCAAGCGGCGGAAGACGCGTGCAGGGGCCGGTTGAGCTTGGACTTGAATTGTCGCGGCGTGCTGATTTTAGCGATTATCTCGGTGCAATCGGAAACAGAAAAGGTGAGATTTGTTTAAAAAAACAGGACCGAGTCCTGGTGGAACTCGTCCTCGTGCCTGAGGCGGAGAGCTGCGGATTCACTTAATAAAAGGGGCAGCGCACATGGCACAAAGGCAGCAGATCGATTCGAGCGGAGAGAAAATCCATCAGATCGAACAAGGGCAGAGGCATAGCAATAGCTTAGCATCGGAAGTTGAGCCAAGGGAGGAGCACTTCACGTGAAGACCAACTAGCTAGATTGCTAGGAGTATACGGAGGTTCTGTTCTTGTACTTGGGGATCACGCGAAGACTGCTTGGTTATTTTTCGCAGGGTCAGCCATACAAAGAACCATGGCGCCATCGGGTACCAGGTTTGAGGTGGTGAAGTTCAACGGAACTGGAAGCTTTGGGTTATGGCAGACAAGGGTGAAAGATTTGTTGGCACAACAGGGATGCTTGAAGGCATTGTTGCAGGAAGCCAAGCCAGCTAAGATGGAGGCGGATGACTGAGAGGAGTTATAGTTGAAAGCAGCCGGGACTATATGGTTGTGTCTGTTGGACCAGGTTATTTATCATGTGATGGATGAGAATTCGCCGAAGAAGATCTGGGAGAAGCTGGAAAGTCAGTTTATGTCCAAGACTGCGACGACCAAGGTGTATCTGAAGTAAAAGTTGTATGGGATGAGGATGCGGGAGGGGTCAGATCTTGTGGAGTATATGAACGCCTTTAACCAAGTCATGATGGACCTAGCACGCTTGGGTGCGATGGTTGACGACGAGATAGGGCAATTCTGCTTCTTTGTTTATTGCTATCATCCTATGACCATTTGATCACTACTTTGACGCAAGGCAAGGAGACCGTCAAGAATGAGGATATTACTACGGCATTGCTATCTTATGATATGAGAAAGAAGAACGCGGTGGAAGTCTCTCATGGTGAAGGTTTGCTAGTCAAGGGTGATGATTGGCGGAAGGGATATGAGGCAGGGAAGAACAAGAAAAAGAAAAAGAATATACAATGTCACAAGTGTAAGCAGTGGGGACATATGAGAAAGGACTGTCCAGAACTCAATGGTGGGGCCTGTGCTAACAAGGCAACTCATGGTGATGACTCAGACAACAGTAACATCAGACAGGCGGTCAACCAAAAGTGAAGCGTGGATGTTGGATTCAGCTTGCTATTTTCATGCGACACCCAACAGGGAGTGGTTCTCTTCGTACAAGTCTGGTGAGTTTGGTTTAGCCTATGTGGGCGATGACATAGGTTATCGTGTTGCTGGAGTAGGTGACATCAAAATCAAGATGTTTGACGGAGTTGAGCGGATGCTTCGGGGAGTCAGGCATGTGCTAGGGCTAAGGAGGAATCTAATTTCGCTTGGAGTTCTTCATGATAGTGGTATGGTATTCCGTTGTGATCGGGATAAGAAGACCATGAGAATCATAGAAGATGAGGTGACCGTGATGATTGGAGCGAGGACGGCTTCGCACCTTTACAAGTTGCAAGGGAGCACTATTGCAGGTGGAGTCACGGAGACTGGAGTTACGGGAGTAGCAACGGGGTCTCACGGCGAGCGGGGTGCAGGCGGACTCGTCGAGTAGCTCTCAGTAAGCTACGAAGAAGACAACACAAGTCCGGAGTACATGGAATTTTGACGCATGGACAAATTCAAGGTGGTGAAGAATATTCGCCAAAGTGGAGTTTGTTTTGTTTGTGTCGAATATTGTGTACGAGTTGGGTTACGTTTGGACTTGGTGTTGTAGTGTGGGTAGGATACTTGTAGTGTCGGAGTCGGACACGTTGTACCCTTGGCCTCTTATATATGTGGAGGCACCCCATGTTGTAACCCATGACGACTAGATAGCGACAGGCTCGCAAGGGGGTGCTGGCGGCTTGTGCCGGCGCCCGGGTGGCCGGTGTTGCGGTATCTCGGGAAGGAGCGCCCGTAGTCATTGTCCCGGGGAGTAGGCGAGTTCGCCGAACCTCGTTAACAAATCTCGGTGTCGTCATTGTTTGTGATTGCTTTGTTCCTCGGAGGATCGACCGCGTACCTCGGATTTATGCTAACACATTTGAGTAACTCCTGAGGAACCAAGGCAGTATCATATCAACGTCGGAGAAAGTTCAGAGTTTCAGATGTAAACATGTGTCCATGTGTGCTTCCACCTTCCAGCTGCCGCCTTGAATCTGAAACCGTGAGACATTCTTGGTCCAAACCTGTATGCTCTTTAACACTTGGCTATGGGCCGGGCCTGGTATGCTCTGCCAAGTGTGTAGTAATAATGCCAGAAGTGGAAACAGCATGCTTGAATCTTCGTTGCAGAGTGCAGTTACCGAAGCAGGGAGAGGGGAGCTCTGTCCAAGCAGAAGCGAACAGCTTACCATCTTTCAGAGGAAAGAAAACACATGCTTCTAACAAATCTTTCAGAGAAACCGGCCTTATCACAACTTGCCGCCACCGTTGATAAATCATGAGCACACAAACCTTTGCAGCTAAATGAGGTATCAAGGCATGTGCCATGCTCCACCTGGCAAGGCCGCAAGATAATCATCTTCTATCATGTATACTACATTTGCTGTTATCTGGTTGTGTGCACGCCGACTTGCCGAGCGGAGCTGGAGGAATATATGGCCTCTTCTGTTCCAGCTAATTCGCCGTGCCGGTGCCGTGGTGGTTGTTGTTGGTGGTGCAGTGGCAGTGGACTGCTAGTGCATCGTAGGGCCGCGCCTCACATGGGCGTGGTAATTCCTTCACTCCCTCCCTCCCGCCACTTGTGACACCGATGGCCTTGTCGCTCGCCTCTTCTCTTCTCTCTTCTGCCACCGCCTCCACATGCTACGGCTCTCCTGCTGTCTGCAGCGTCGGTAACAGCCGTCTCGCCCTTTCTCTGTCCCTGCCTCTGTCTGCCGCCCTCGCTAATTAACTAGCCGGCCTCCACGGATACGCTAACACACTTTTGTTTAGTGGGTGCTGCGTCTGCCTCCTTCCTACTGATTGATGTTGTGTTAGCACGATGGAATCTGTTGCTTCCCCCCTGCTTTGTTGTGTGCCATCATTTGGTGATTCTCCCTGTCTCCTCAAGATTGCTGTACACTTCAAATAGCTGCGGCTGCTGGGCGTGCAGAATGTGTCATGGTTTCCAAGTCGTTGGCGATCTTGATGCGGCGGTAAACTGCAATGTCACCGTACTGGGGTGGGGCCGTGTGGCCTCCGCGAGCTCAACTAATTTGCACGGTTGGGGTAAGAATCTTCGGTAGTAACCTAGGAGGGAGGCCACACCCAACTACCCAAGGTAGGAAGCAGTGTGAAAACTGAAAACTCACAAAGTGATGGCCTCCTTCCCTTTTCAGCCCATGATCTCCTTTTGTTCACCTTGGTCGATCAGAGCAAGTGTGTCTTTATGCGGGCTTTCAGCTTGCTCCACTCACGACGCATGCATGGTTCTCATTTCTGCACGTAGAAAGAAAGAAAGAAAAAACTTTCAACATGCCAATTATCAGGTTCCAACATACTAGTATCCCGGGTTTATCCGGTCAGTAGATTTTTCTGCCAATCACGGAAACTTAGCATGCGCGGCATACCTTACCTTTTAATCAGATTCGTTTTGCCATTTTCCATGTGCGTATCACGACTGGTCGTTTAGGTGGTACCGACAGACTTGAAGAGAAAAAGCTTGCTTATATTATGAGCCTCTTACATTATTATTTGTTTTTGTACTGTACTGTACCTTCCTTACGATATCAGTCACGATCCAATCATTTGATGAATGCACTGGCAGCACTAACTTCTCTAAAAGAATAAGCACCGACAAAATCAATTGAGTCAGAGCCCCGACCCGATGGGAACTTCGTTTGAACCATTGCAAACAACTGTACCAGTTCCAAGCAGTGTTTTTTTAGCAACTTGTGGAGGGTTAAGCAAGATAAACATAATATAGCAGTTAAAAGTTACGCGCGAAGAGCTGAGCGCTCGTCGGTGATGCCAAGCTGCAATGCTCCAAACTTCTCTTTCGCTTTACAACTTCACCATTCACCTTCAGTGGTGATATTGTCATGACCTGCTCGTGAATGAGCTGAAAACTTGACCACAATGGCGCCTGATGGTAGTAGGGTAGCCATCGATGGAGAGAAAAACTTCAGAACAAAAAAAATTCAGTGCATGAATGCAGAGATCAAACCCCCAAAAAATATTCGTGTCCCGAAAAAAGGACACGAAGCTGTATAATGAAAGCTAGTCGTGGGAACGACAATGACGCGATTGACACGAGTTAAGCGAGTGAAAGCGGCTTGGCATCCGAAGCACACCTCTCCCTTTTAGATCTTGTTGTTGCACATAGCATTACTTTTGAAAATGGCTTGTGGATGAGAATTTATATATGATATATAGGTAGGTGGCACGTCGGAATTAACTTTTGAAAAATGTGTGTAGCTGATATATATAAATGGTTACTGTATCACAAAGTTAAGACACGCCCGTGCAGTAAGAAGAAGATCCGTGTAATGCTATGTTGGCTAGTGTTACTCCTAATCTTAGGCATCTTTCTGAGATCATCTCCAATAAATAATTTAAAATACTCCCTCAGTCCTAAAATAAGTGACTCAACTTTGTATTAAGTTTTTTGCAAAGTTAGTATAAAGTTGAGTCACTTATTTTGGGACGGAGGGGGTATATCATAAAAAAGTGATTGGAGTAAAATTTAGATCATCACAAAGTGCTTTTTCATCATCAAAAACAGCCAACTCCAACAAATGATGTAAAATAGGGCACTAGTGCTCCAATAAATGATGTAAAACTACTAGAACTACTAGATCATTTCAAGCATAGTTCAAATATATCAAGTTCATTTGTAGCAAACATAGCTCATAATGTTGAATATAAGATCCTTCCAAGCATGTTTGGCTGGCTTGTGAGGATAATTTTGCTTTGGACAAGGGCTATTTAACATCTCCTCCAGACTTTGTGATCCCCCCCCCCCCATTGAATGGTTGCTTGCCATTACCGTTACAGCGTTGATTCTTATACCCAGCCTTGGTGTTTGCCACCAGATTTGGCCCGCCATCGGGGTGCCTGCGGTTACCACCATTGCCCTGGTTATGGCCATTGTGCCCGTCCACATTCTGTTGCTGGCTCTTAGCACCGCCATTTTTCTTGCCTTTGTTAGATTTATCCTCATCGTCAGAACTGAGGTCCTTTGTATTGTCAGAATCTATATATTTTGTGAGAGCGCTCATGAGTTCCCCCATGTCCTAACACGTGCACTTGAGTCGCCCGAGCTTCTGCTCAAGGGGCAAAAAACGACAGTGCTTCTCCAGAATCAAAACAGCTTGAGCCGCCGCAATGTTGTCTGATGAGTGGATGATAGCAGACACTGTTGGGGAACGTAGTAATTTCAAAAAAAATCCTACGCACACGCAAGATCATGGTGATGACATTGCAACGAGGGGAGAGTGTTGTCTACGCCCTCGTGAGATCAAGCGAAGCGTTGACACAACGTAGTGGAAGTAGTCGACGCCTTCCGGTTCAACCGATCCAGCACCGTTACTCCGGCACCTCCGAGTTCTTGACACGCAGACAGCTCGATGACGCACCCTCGATCTCCGATCCAGCAGAGGCGCCGAGGGGAGTTCCGTCAAGACGACGGCGTGGTGGACGATCTTGATGTTCTCTGTCGCAGGCTTCGCCTAAGCACCGCCACAATATGACCGAGGTGTAATATCGTGGAGGGGGCACCGCACACGCCTAAGGAACGATCTCAATGATCAACTTGTGTGTCCTAGGGTGCCCCCTACCCCGTATATAAAGGAGGAGGGAGGAGGAGGCCGCCCAAGGGGCGCGCCATAGAGGAGGGGAAACCTACTCCAAGTAGGTTCCCCCCTTCCTTATCTTATTTGGAGGGAAGGAAAGAGTACTAGTATTAGGAATAAGTACTAGTAGTAGTAATAGGAAGAGGGGAAGGAGAAGGAAGGGGGCGGCCCCTCCCCAATTCGGATTGGGCTGGGCGCGCCTCCCTTGTTCCTTCTCCTTCTTCCTATATGGGCCCAATAAGGCCCATATACCTCCCGGGGTTCGGTAACCTCCGGTAGCTCCAAACTTCTCGGAACCTTTCGGTGTCCAAATATATCCGTCCAATATATCAATCTTTATGTCTCGACCATTTCGAGACTCCTCGTCATGTCCGTGATCACATCCGGGACTCGAACAAACTTCGTACATCAAAATACATAAACTCATAATATAACCGTCATCGAAACCTTAAGCGTGCGGACCCTACGATTCGAGAACAATGTAGACATGACCGAGACACGTCTCGATCAATAACCAATAGCGGGACCGGATGCCCATATTGGTTCCTACATATTCTACGAAGATCTTTATCGGTCAAACCGCATAACAACATCGTTATTCCCTTTGTCATCGGTATGTTACTTGCCCGAGATTTGATCGTCGGTATCCAATACCTAGTTCAATCTTCTATCGTAAGTCTCTTTACTCGTTCCGTAATACGTCATCTCATAACTAACTTATTAGTTACATGCTTGCAAGGCTTGGGTGATGAGTATTACCGAGAGGGCCCAGAGATACCTCTCCGACAATCGGAGTGACAAAACCTAATCTCGAATTATGCTAACTCAACATGTACCTTCGGAAACACCTGTAGTACTCCTTTATAATCACCTAGTTACGTTGTGACGTTTGGTAGTACCCAAAGTGTTCTTCCGGTAAACGGGAATTACACAATCCTCATAGTTACAGGAACATGTATAAGTCATGAAGGAAGCAATAGCGAGAATACTAAACGATCAAGTGCTAAGCTAACGGATGGGTCATGTCAATCACATCATTCTCCTAATGATGTGATCTCATTAATCAAATGACAACACATGTCTATGGTTAGGAAACATAACCATCTTTGATTAATGAGCTAGTCAAGTAGAGGCATACTAGTGACTATATATTTGTCTATGTATTCACACATGTATCACGTTTCCGGTTAATACAATTCTAGCATGAATAATAAACATTTATCATGATATGAGGAAATAAATAATAACTTTATTATTGCCTCTAGGGCATATTTCCTTCAGTCTCCCACTTGCACTAGAGTTAATAATCTAGATTACATAGTAATGATTCTAACACCCATGGAGTCTTGGTGCTGATCATGTTTTGCTCGTGAGAGAGACTTAGTCAATGGGTCTGCAACATTCAGATCCGTATGTATCTTGCAAATCTCTATGTCTCCCACTTGGACTTGGTCCCGAATGGAATTGAAGCGTCTCTTGATGTGCTTGGTCCTCTTGTGAAATCTGGATTCCTTTGCCAAGGCAATTGCACCAAGATTGTCACGAAGATCTTCATTGGTCCCGATGCACTAGGTATGACACCTAGATCGGAAATGAACTCCTTCATCCAGACTCCCTCATTCGCCGCTTCAGAAGCAGCTATGTACTCCGCTTCACATGTAGATCCCGCTACGACGCTTTGTTTTGAACTCGCACCAACTTACAGCTCCACCGTTTAATATAAACACGTATCCGGTTTGCGATTTAGAATCGTCCGGATCAGTGTCAAAGCTTGCATCGACGTAACCATTTACGACTAGCTCTTTGTCACCTCCATATACGAGAAACATATCCTTAGTCCTTTTCGTATTTGGGATGTTCTTGACCGCTGTCCCGATGATCCACTCTGGATTACTTTGGTACCTACCGCCAAGCTTATTGCTAAGCATACGTCGGTCTAGTACACAAGATTGCATACATGATAGAGCCTATGGGTGAAGCATAGGAACATCTTTCATTTCTCTCTATCTTCTCGCTATGGTCGGGCATTGAGTTCGACTCAACTTCACACCTTGTAGCACAGGCAAGAATCCTTTCTTTGCTCGATCCATTTTGAACTTTTTCAAAATTTTGTCAAGGTATGTGCTTTGTGAAAGTCCTATTAAGCGTCTTGATCTATCTCTATAGATCTTGATGCCCAATATGTAAGCAGCTTCACCGAGGTCTTTCATCGAAAAACTTTTATTCAAGTATCCCTTTATGCTATCCAGAAATTCTATATCATTTCCAATTAATAATATGTCATCAACATATAAAACTAGAAATGCTACAGAGCTGCCACTCACTTTATTGTAAATACAGGCTTCTCCAAAAGTCTGTATAAAACCATATGCTTTGATCACACTGTCAAAGCGTTATTCCAACTCCGAGATGCTTGTACCAGTCCATAAATGGAACGCTGGAGTTTGCATACTTTGTCAGCACCTTTTGGATCAACAAAACCTTCAGGCTGCATCATATACAACTCTTCTTCTAGAAATCCATTCAAGAATGCAGTCTTGACATCCATTTGCCAAATTTCATAATCATGAAATGCAGCAATAGCCAACATGATTCGGACAGACTTAAGCATCGCTACGGGTGAGAAAGTCTCATCGTAGTCAACCCCTTGAACTTGTCGAAAACCTTTCGCAACAAGTCGAGCTTTGTAGACAGTAACATTACCATCAGCGTCAGTCTTCTTCTTAAAGATCCATTTATTCTCAATGGCTTGCCGATCATCGGGCAAGTCAACCAAAGTCCATACTTTGTTTTCATACATGGATCCTATCTCATATTTCATGGCCTCTAGCCATTTTGCGGAATCTGGGCTCATCATCGCTTCCTCATAGTTCGTAGGTTCATCATGGTCTAGTAACATGACTTCCAGAATAGGATTTCCGTACCACTCAGTGCGGATCTTACTCGTAGACCCACGAGGTTCGAGAGAAACTTGATCTCAAGTTTCATGATCAATATCATTAGCTTCCTCACTAATTGGTGTAGTCGTCACAGGAACCGGTTCTTGTGATGAACTACTTTCCAATAAGGGAGTAGATACAGTTATCTCATCAAGTTCTACTTTCCTCCCACTCACTTCTTTCGAGAGAAACTCCTCTAGAAAGGATCCGAATTTAGCAACGAAAATCTTGCCCTCAGATCTGTGATATAAGGTGTACCCAATAGTCTTCTTTGGGTATCCTATGAAGACACATTTCTCCGATTTGGGTTCGAGCTTATCTGGTTGAAGTTTCTTCACATAAGCATCGCAGCCCCAAACTTTGAGAAATGACAACTTTGGTTTCTTGGCAAACCACAGTTCATAAGGCGTCGTCTCAACGGATTTTGATGGTGCCCTATTTAGCGTGAATGCGGCCGTCTCTAAAGCATAACCCCAAAACGATAGCGGTAAATCGGTAAGAGACATCATAGATCGCACCATATCAAGTAAAGTACGATTACGACGTTCGGACACACCATTTCGTTGTGGTGTTCGGTGGCGTGAGTTGCTTAAACTATTCCACATTGTTTCAAATGTAAACCAAACTCGTAACTCAAATATTCTCCTCCACGATCGATCGTAGAAATTTTATTTTCTTGTTACGATGATTTTCTACTTCACTCTGAAATTCTTTGAACTTTTCAAATGTTTCAGACTTGTGCTTCATCAAGTAGATATACCCATATCTGCTCAAATCATCTGTGAAGGTGAGAAAATAACGATATCCGCCACGAGCCTCAACATTCATCGGGCCACATACATCTCAGATGTATGATTTCCAACAAATCTGTTGCTCTCTCCATAGAACCGAGAACGGTGTTTTGGTCATCTTGCCCATGAGGCACGGTTCGCAAGTACCAAGTGATTCATAATCAAGTGATTCCGAAGTCCATCAAGATGGAGTTTCTTCATGCGTTTTAATCGATATGACCTAAACGGCAAGTGCCACAAATATGTTGCACTATCATTATCAACTCTGCATCTTTTGGCTTCAACATTATGAATATGTGTATCACTACTATCGAGATTCAATAAAATAGACCACTCTTCAAGGGTGCATGACCATAAAAGATATTACTCATATAAATAGAACAACCATTATTCTCTCGATTTAAATGAATAACCATCTCGCATCAAACAAGATCCAGATATAATGTTCATGCTCAACGCCGGCACCAAATAACAATTATTCAGGTCTAAAACTAATCCCGATGGTAGATGTAGAGTTAGCGTGTCGACCGCGATCACATCGACTTTGGAACCATTTCCCACGCGCATCGTCACCTCGCCCTTAGCTAATCTTCGCTAATCCGTAGTCCCTGTTTCGAGTTGCAAATGTTAGCAGTAACCGAGATCAAATACCAGTGCTCTGCGAGCATTAGTAAGGTACACATCAATAACATGTATATCACATATACCTTTGTTCACTTTGCCATCCTTCTTATCCGCCAAATACTTGGGGCAGTTCCGCTTCGGTGTCGATGCCGCTTGCGGTAGAAGCACTCGATTTGGCTTAGGTCCAGATTTGGGTTTCTTCTCTTGAGCAGCAACTTGTTTGCTGTTCTTTTGAAGTTCCTTCTTCTTTCCTTTGGCCCTTTTCTTGAAACTAGTGGTCTTGTTGACCATCAACACTTGATGCTCCTTTTTGATTTCTACCTCCGCTGCTTTCAAAGATCGCGAAGAGCTCGGAATAGTCTTGTTCATCCCTTGCATATTATAGTTCATCACAAAGCTCTTGTAGCTTGGTGGCGTGATTGGAGAATTCATCAATGACGCTATCATCAGGAAGATTAACTCCCGTTGAATCAAGTGATTATTATACCCGGACATTTTGAGTATATGCTCACCTTGTGAACTGTTCTCCTCCATCTTGCAGCTGTAGAACTTATTGGAGACTTCATATCTCTCAATCCGGGCATTTGCTTGAAATATTAACTTCAACTCTGGAACATCTCATATGCTCCATGACGCTCAAAACGTCGTTGAAGACCCGGTTCTAAGCCGTAAAGCATGGCACATCGAACTATAGAGTAGTCATCGCTTTGCTTTCGCCAGACGTTCTTAACGTCGTCGGCCAGCATCAGAAGCAGTTCGCACCCAGCGGTGCTTCGGGACGTAACTCTTTCAGGCAGCAATGAGGATAATCCTCGTGTTATGGACCCAATCCGTGTAATTGCTACCATCATCTTTCAACTTTGCTTTCTCAAGGAACGATTAAAATTTAACGGAACAACAAAGACGAGCCATCTATCTACAAACAAACATAGACAAGCAAAATACTATCAGTACTAAGTTCATGATAAATTTAAGTTCAATTAATCATATTACTTAAGAACTCCCATTTAGACAGACATCTCTCTAGTCATCTAAGTGATCACGTGATCCAAATCAACTAAACCATGTCCGATCATCACGTGAGATGGAGTAGTTTCAATGGTGAACATCTCTATGTTGATCATATCTACTATATGATTCACGCCGACCTTTCGGTCTCCGTGTTCCGAGGCCATATCTCAGATATGCTAGGCTCGTCAAGTATAACTGAGTATTCGCGTGTGCAACTGTTTTGCACCGTTGTATTTGAACGTAGAGCCTATCACACCCGATCATCACGTGGTGTCTCAAAGACGAAGAACTTTCGCAACGGTGCATACTCGGGAGAACACTTCTTGATAATTAGTGAGAGATCATCTTAAAATGCTACCGTCAATCAAAGCAAGATAAGATGCATAAAGGATAAACATCACATGCAATCAATATAAGTGATATGATATGGCCATCATCATCTTGTGCTTGTGATCTCCATCTTGAAGCACCGTCGTGATCACCATTGTCACCGCGCGACACCTTGATCTCCATCGTAGCATCGTTGTCGTTTATGCCATCTATTGCTTCTACGACTATCGCTACCGCTTAGTGATAAAGTAAAGCAATTAGGCGTTTGCATTTCATACAATAAAGCGACAACCATATGGCTCTCGCCGATTGCCGATAACCGGTTACAAAACATGATCATCTCATACAATAAAATATAGCATCATATCTTGGCCATATCACATCACAACATGCCCTGCAAAAACAAGTTAGACGTCCTCTACTTTGTTGTTGCAAATTTTACGTGGCTGCTACGGGCTTAAGCAAGAACCAATCTCACCAACGCATCAAAACCACAACGATAGTTTGTCAATTAGACTCCGTTTTAACCTTCACAAGGACTGGGCGTAGCCACACTCGGTTCAACTAAAGTTGGAGAAACAGACACCCGCTAGTCACCTGTGTGCAAAGCACGGCGGTAAAACCAGTCTCGCGTAAGCGTACGCGTAATGTCGGTCCGGGCCGCTTCATCCAACAATACCGCTAAACCAAAGTATGACATGCTGGTAGGCAGTATGAATTATATCGTCCACAACTCACTTGTGTTCTACTCGTGCATATAACATCAAACCATAAAAACCTAGGCTCGGATGCCACTGTTGGGGAACGTAGTAATTTCAAAATTTTCCTACGCACACGCAAGATCATGGTGATGACATTGCAACGAGGGGAGAGTGTTGTCTACGCCTCGTGAGACCCAAGCGAAGCGTTGACACAGCGTAGTGGAAGTAGTCGACGCCTTCCCGTTCAACCGATCCAGCACCGTTACTCGGCACCTCCGAAGTTCTTGACACGCGTACAACTCGCTGACGCACCTCGATCTCCGATCCAGCAGAGGCGCCGAGGGGAGTTCACAAGACGACGGCGTGGTGACGATCTTGATGTTCTCCGTCGCAAGGCTTCGCCTAAGCACCGCTACAATATGACCGAGGTGTAATATCGTGGAGGGGGCACCGACACGGCTAAGGAACGATCTCAATGATCAACTTGTGTGTCCTAGGGTGCCCCTACCCCCAGATATAAAGGAGGGAGGGAGGAGGAGGCCGGCCCAAGGGGCGCCATACAGAGGGGGAAACCTACTCCAAGTAGGTTTCCCCCTTTCCTTATCTTATTTGGAGGGGAAGGAAAGAGTACTAGTATTAGGAATAAGTACTAGTAGTAGTAATAGGAAGAGGGGAAGGAGAAAGAAGGGGGCCCCCTCCCCAGTCGGATTGGGCTGGGGGCGCCTCCCTTGTTCCTTCTCCTTCTTCCTATATGGGCCCAATAAGGCCCATATACCTCCTGTGGGGTTCCAGTAACCTCGGTAGCTCCAAACTTCTCGGAACCTTTCGGTGTCCAAATATATCCGTCCAATATATCAATCTTTATGTCTCGACCATTTCGAGACTCCTCGTCATGTCCGTGATCACATCCGGACTCAACAAACTTCGTACATCAAAATACATAAACTCATAATATAAGCATCATCGAAACCTTAAGCGTGCGGACCCTACGGTTCGAGAACAATGTAGACATGACCGAGACACGTCTCGGTCAATAACCAATAGCGGGACCTGGATGCCCATATTGGTTCCTACATATTCTACGAAGATCTTTATCGGTCAAACCGCATAACAACATACGTTATTCCCTTTGTCATCGGTATGTTACTTGCCCGAGATTTGATCGTCGGTATCCAATACCTAGTTCAATCTCGTTATGCGGTAAGTCTCTTTACTCGTCCGAATACGCCATCTCATAACTAACTTATTAGTTACATGCTTGCAAGGCTTGGGTGATGAGTATTACCGAGAGGGCCAGAGATACCTCTCCGAGCAATCGGAGTGACAAAACCTAATCTCGAATTATGCTAACTCAACATGTACCTTCGGAAACACCTGTAGTACTCCTTTATAATCACCCAGTTACGTTGTGACGTTTGGTAGTACCCAAAGTGTTCTTCCGATAAATGGGAATTACACAATCCTCATAGTTACAGGAACATGTATAAGTCATGAAGGAAGCAATAGCAGAATACTAAACGATCAAGTGCAAAGCTAACGGGATGGGTCATGTCAATCACATCATTCTCCTAATGATGTGATCTCATTAATCAAATGACAACACATGTCTATGGTTAGGAAACATAACCATCTTTGATTAATGAGCTAGTCAAGTAGAGGCATACTAGTGACTATATATTTGTCTATGTATTCACACATGTATCACGTTTCCGGTTAATACAATTCTAGCATGAATAATAAACATTTATCATGATATGAGGAAATAAATAATAACTTTATTATTGCCTCTAGGGCATATTTCCTTCAGACACCCGCCGAACCCAATGATGGGCCCACTCATCCTCACGTTGTACACAATGATCCAAATCAACAATCGTCAACGGCTGCTTGCATGTCCCTTGAAAGTTCTTAATAAAACGCGCCTTCAACTTCGCCCATGAGCTGATAGAATTAGGAGGCAGGCCTTTTAACCATGTACGAGCCGGCCCCTCCAACATCATAGTGAAATATTTGGCGCAAACTACATCACTGACTTCCAGCATGTCCATGGCTAACTCATAGCTCTCAACCCAAGCCGCTGGCTCAAGATCCGTTGTATAGTTTGGCACCTTTTGAGGACCTTTCAAATCCTTGGGCATACGTTCATTGTGCAAAGCCGACACTAAACACGGCACTCCATTGGTTCTGGTACTCAATCCGGCTCCCACTGAAGCCGAAGGAACCATAGGTGGCGGCTAAATAAGCCCTCTGGTTTGCGGCCTCCTCGCGGCGGGTTCTCCCACCATCCACAATGACTTGAGCATCCGTTCGTGGATTAAGTGGCGGGTTAAGATGGGGCGAGTTACGGCACTGCTCACTGCTGGAGACGGCAGGGGAGTCGACATGCTGGCTGTAACTGCGACTGGGATGGGGAGTTGAATGCATCCTGTTATGACTATATGAATAGGTTGCATGCTGCGCGAGGGCTTTTTGTAGGAGCTCAACTGCGTTCCGGGTTTCCACCGCTGCCACTGAGTCGTCGGTCATTGGAATCGCTGCAAGCCCGGTCACCGCCGCTACCATGTTATCTAATGGGTTAGAGAAGTGCCCAGGCGGCATCAGGAAACATTGTGGCGGTGTTTGATTAGGGCGCGGGTTAGGCGCTAGCTCTTCCCTTTATATTGGCTCAGTTTGACGGGGTTGAGCCACCGCCCGATTTCCTGACAAATCCGGGTTTAACTTGGGATTCACCCGGGCATCTCGAGTACTTGGTCCTACTCCGGGAGTGCCAAACAAGGGCCTTGGGTCATACGTCAACGGTAGACGACTCCGATGCCTTCTCGAGAACACTGCATTGGATGTGTTTTGGTCCAGATTTAAGCGACAAACCTCTGCCACTACAAAAAAAGACACATTCTTGACATTTTGGGCCGAAAGAATTTTTTTTCTGTCATGCTTATGACACTTCCATGATGATAATTGTGACAAAACCCGGTATCATCATAGATGTGATGGGCTCCTACTTCTATGACAAAAAATCATGACAGAAAATGGGCTTTTCGTCTTGAGCGGGCAAGAGACGCAGGTGCATGACAATCTTTGGGCCGTCCATGACGAAAAAAACCGTGGTAGAAGCAAGGGCGAGGAAAATATAGGGTAGTTCCCGGTTACTATCGGTGGTCGGGGGTCGAGTGATGTGCGTTTCTCTCGTACACATACGCGCGTGGGTGCGAGGCGTTGGGCTCTAACTGAACCCAAGTGATTGCACTGCAGGCTACGCGTTACTGAACCCGAGCAATCGATCGATGGTTGTTAACTGAACCTGATCGAATGATTCCTTCGCTACTGCTGCTAACTGAAGTCGATCGAACCTGCTGCCTCTTGATGAACAGTGAGCGTTGTTGGGGGGTTGGATGAACAGTTCCCGGTGGGGGGTGGATGAACAGGACCCCGTGGTAGTAGAGGCCGTTGGCGCAGGATGAACAGGACCCCGATCGATCGAGTTGGTTGGGGGTGGATGAACAAGACCCCGTGGAGGGCTGATGAACACAACGACCCTGTGGAGGGATGGTTGAACAGTAGCCGGTGGAGGGCTGGATGAACAGTAGCCCGTGGAGGGGTGGTTGAACAAGACCCCGTGGAGAGGGCTGGTTGAACAGTAGCCGGCGGAGGAGCGGTGGAGGCTGGATGAACAGGAGCTCGTGGATGAACAGACGCAGGTGGAGACTGGAGGAGGTCGACGATGGATGAACAGTAGCCCGTGGAGGCAGTCGGCGGTGGCGATGAACAGTATCCCGTGGAGTCCCGTTTTGCGGTACGCCACACCCTCCCGATGAACAGGACCCCCGTTTCGACCGTAGCGCTCCAACACAAGTACGTTTCCTCTGTTTTGTTGTACGCCACACCCCTCCCAATCAACAGGACCCCGTTTCGACCATAGGAGGTCCATGAGAAGTCGGTTTCCTATGTTTTGCAGTACGCCAGACCCCTCCCGATGAACAGGATCCCGTTTCGACCATGGCCGGTCGAACACAAGGCCGTTTCCTCCGTTCTGCGGTACGTCAGGCCTCGTTTTGATCGGCTGCTCCGCCCAAGCCAGTTGGATCCCGATGAACACGACGTATTCCGACCCAGTCGGTTGCCTCCCGATGAACAGGACGTTGTTTCTCCGTTCCGACCCAGCCGGTTCGCTGCCCGATGAACAGGACGCCATTGCTGCTGTCTGTTGCCTCTCCATGTACACAAGTCCTGGCCATTTGTATATGTATGTGCGAGTACGCGCTCAAGATCCTGCCCGTATGTACATACGTGGCCGTATTTTTGCCCTGTGGCTGTACATACATGTACAAGACTTAGACGTGACTGCATGAACTGCTATGTCAGGTGCTCTACAACGACACATGCCGCTACTTACTCGGCCACGGTTCATACTTGCAGAGAGACCGATCGACCAGTATGTACATACACGTTCGTGACCAGAATGACAACGCTACGTATGCTTCGACCAGGTGGGTCCCGACTATCAGGCACTTCCTTGCGTGCGAAGATGTAGCTGGTGGGTCCCAGCAGTCGGGGGGAAATGTTTTTCCATGAAATACGATGGCCCGTCCGATGGGTCCCTGATGTCAGGTGGAGGGATTATTATTTTCCGCGTAATAAGGAGGCACTTCCTTGCTGCGGCCGTGGACCCAGATGTCAGCCTCTGCACGTATAACACTCTTCCGATGGAAGTCGTTCCTTGACCATGTTGACCCGTCGAGAGCACCAAGGCGGTGGACGACAGTGAGGCCTAGGAAGGGGACAACACGGAGTCGGGGAAAACACGGTAGTGGAAGCCCACGCGGAGAGGAGTACGAGGGTTCACTGGTTCGGCTGCGGTGTGAGGCTGTCGTCGCCGCAGAATAACAGGGGGTGTGAGTGAGTGTATGGCCTGGCCAGCAGTGGGAATAGTAGGGGGCGGTGAGTGAGGGAGTCCTGGATTAGGGGGGCCTCGGACATCCGGACTATGTACTTGTGCCGGACTGTTGGACTATGAAGATACAAGATTGAAGACTTCGTCCCGTGTCCGAGTGGGACTCTCCTTTGCGTAGAAGGCAAGCTCGGAATTCAGATATGTAGATCTCCTTCTCTGTAACCGACTCTATGTAACCCTAGACCCCTCCGGTGTCTATATAAACCGGAGTGTTTGGTCCGTAGGACAACAACAATCATAATCTTAGGCTAGCTTCTAGGGTTTAGCCTCTACGATCTCGTGGTAGATCAACTCTTGTAATATTCATATCATCAAGATCAATAAAGCAGGAAGTAGGGTATTACCTCCATCGAGAGGGCCCAAACCTGGGTAAACATTGTGTCCCCCGCCTCCTGTTACCATTAGCCTTAGACGCACAGTTCGGGACCCCCTACCCGAGATCCGCCGGTTTTGACACCGACATTGGTGCTTTCATTGAGAGTTCCACTGTGCCGTCACCGTAAGGCTTGATGGCTCGCCTTGTCATCAAGGACAACATCACCTCTGGGGGAGCCCTGGCTGTAGGCCAAACTCTCCGACTAGGCGGCTTCGTCATGACCGCCCGTTCAGCCGCCGCGCCGACGATGACTTCTCGGGTCATCAAAAACAGCCTCCACGTCAGCTCGGAATTCACCGAGCAGATGGATCCAATGGAGCTCTCCTCCCTGAACGAGCTCTTGGATCACATCGCCACCCTGTGAGTCGCTATGGACTATGATCGGATCGGGCTTAAACCCGACCAAAGGGAGATTAACTCTCCGCCGGTCACCCATCAGATAGCGGTGGTGGAGGAGCAATGCAGCGATTCTTCCTCTATTTTGAGGACGAACTATGTCCGGATTCCTGAGCTCTCCGAGCCGGATACCCGTCTACGGGAGGACATGGACCAAGCTCCAAACCTAGAATTGAACAGCGGGCCAAAAAAATTGGGAACATCCCGGAGCCCGAACTGCCAAGCTCGGAAGCTCCTCTGCCCCTGGGTCTCAGATCGGGTCAGGGTTTGGACTTAAATCTACCCTCCCACCCAGATACAAGCGATCTTTCCCACATTATACAAGAGCCCCAAGAGACAGTACATCACTTCTGGGCCAGATTCCTCCTTGTAAGAGCAAGGTCAAGGACTGTCGCGAGGAAGACGCAATTTCATTCTTTTGCAAAAATTACACGGACAAGGTAATCCTCAACGCCATAAGTCGACGTGACATAGCACACTTCGCTGACTTGGCGGCCATAGTACAGAAGTACTGTGTGATGGAAAGTGCCTGGAAAACCCAAACAAAATTCTGGGATCCTCCGGCTCTCACTAAACCCCTCGTCCGAACTAAAAGGGTGCACTCTCGCAAGTCACCCGATCCAATTACAAAGAACCAAAGCCCACTACAGGGCGTGGAACCGTATTGGAGGGACGGCTCAATGGGCCATGCAAAATTCACAGTACACTGGATACCATACCAACACACAGCCTTAGACCATGTTGGACACTCCGGCACGTGGCCAAGAGCGGCGAGGATCTCCTCATCAACAATACTGCAGAGCATCATGCTACGTCTTGAGCTTGCGTTGGTTTTCCTTGAAGAGGAAAGGGTGATGCAGCAATAGTAGCATAAGTATTTCCCTCAGTTTTTGAGAACCAAGGTATCAATCTAGTAGGAGGCTCCTCAAAAGTCCCACGCACCTACACAAACAAACAAAGAACTCGCAACCAACGCAATAAAGGGGTTGTCAATCCCTTCACGCCCACTTGCGAAAGTGAGATCTGATAGAGATAGTATGATAAGATGAATATATTTTTGGTATTTTATGATATAGATTGGAAAAGTAAAGATGCAAATTAAAGTAGACTGAAAGCTTATATGATAAAAGATAGACCCGGGGGCCATAGGTTTCACTAGTGGCTTCTCTCGAGATAGCATAAGTATTACGGTGGGTAAACAAATTACTATCGAGCAATTGATAGAAAAGCGAATAATTATGAGATTATTTAGGCATGATCATGTATATAGGCATCACGTTCGTGACAAGTAGACCGACTCCTGCCTGCATCTACTACTATTACTCCACACATCGACCGCTATCCAGCATGCATCTAGAGTATTAAGTTCATAAAGAACAGAGTAACGCATTAAGAAAGATGACATGATGTAGAGGGATAAACTCATGCAATATGATATAAACCCCATCTTTTATCCTCGATGGTAACAATACAATACGTGCCTTGCTGCCCCTGCTGTCACTCGGAAAGGACACCGCAAGATTGAACCCAAAGCTAAGCACTTCTCCCATTGCAAGAAAGATCAATCTAGTAGGCCAAACCAAACTGATAATTCGAAGGGACTTGCAAAGATAACTTAATCACACATAAAAGAATTCAGAGGAGATTCAAATATTTCTCATAGATAAACTTGATCATAAACCCACAATTCATCAGATCTCAACAAACACACTGCAAAAAGAGTTACATCGAATAGATCTCCAAGAAGATCGAGGAGAACATGGTATTGAGATCCAAAAAGAGAGAAGAAGCCATCTAGCTAATAACTATGTACCCGAAGGTCTGTGGTAAACTACTCACAACTCATCGGAGGGGCTATGGTGTTGATGTACAAGCCCTCCGTGGTCGATTCCCCCACTGGCGGAGCGCCGGCGAAGGCTCCAAGATGGGATCTCGCGGATACAGAAGGTTACGGTGGTGGAAATAGTTTTTCGTGGTCTCCTCTGATGTTCTCGGGGTACGTGGGTGTATATAGGAGGAAGAAGTAGGTTGGTGGACGCCTGAGGGGCCCACGAGATAGGGGTCGCGCCCAGTAGGGGGGGGGCGCCCTCCACCCTCGTGGCCGCCTCGACTGCTTCTTGACTTGCACTCGAAGTCCTCTGGATCATGTTCGTCCCAAAAATCACGCTCCCGAAGGTTTCATTCCGTTTGGACTCCGTTTGATATTCCTTTTCTTAGAAACACTGAAATAGGCAAAAAAAAATAGCAATACGGGCTGGGCCTCCGGTTAGTAGGTTAGTCCCAAAAATGATATAAATGTGTAAAGTAAAGCCCATAAACATCCAAAACGGGTAATATAATGGCATGGAACAATCAAAAATTATAGATACGTTGGAGACGTATCAAGCATCCCCAAGCTTAATTCCTGCTCGTCCTCGAGTAGGTAAATGATAAAACAGAATTTTTGATGTGGAATGCTACCTACCATAATTCTCAATGTAATTTTCTTTATTGTGGCATGAATGTTCAAATCCAAATGATTCAAAATAAAAGTTCATATTGACATAAGAAATAGTTGTACTTCAAGCATATTAATCAAGGCAATCATGTCTTCTCAAAATAACATGGCTAAAGAAAGTTCATCCCTAAAAAATCATATAGTTAGGCTAGGCTTCATTTTCGTCACACAAAAATGCTCCCATCTTATACACCCCCGATGACAAGCCAAGCAATTGTTTCGTACTTAAATAATCTCAAAAAATTCAACTTTCACGCAATACATGAGCGTGAGCCATGGATATAGCACTATGGGTGGAATAGAATATGATGATGAAGATTGTGTGGAGAAGATAAAAAAGGAGAATGTCTCACATTGACGAGGATAATCAACGGGCTATGGAGGTGCCCATCAATTGATGTCAACATGAGGAGTAGGGATTGCCATGCAACGGATGCACTAAAGCTATAAATGTATGAAAGCTCAACAAAAGAAAACTAGTGGGTGTGCATTCAACTTGCTTGCTCACGAAGACCTAGTGCATTTTGAGGAAGCCCATCGTAGGAATATACAAGCCAAGTTCTATAATGAAAAATTCCCACTAGTTTATGAAAGCGACAACATATGAGACTCTCTATATGAAGAACATGGTGCTACTTTGAAGCACAAGTGTGGAAAAAGAGATAGTAACATTGCCCCCTTTTTATTTTTTATTTTCTTTTTCTTTTTTTCTTTTTTTGGGCCTTTCTTTTTTTCTTTTTGGCCTTTACTTTTTTTTTCTTTTTTTTCTTTGGCCTTTTTTTGGCCTTTCTTTTTTTTGGGGGGGGCAATGTTCTAATAATGATGATCATCACACTTTTATTGATTTACAACTCATGAATTACAACTCAAAGCTAGAACAAAATATGACTCTATATGAATGCCTCCCGCGGTGTACCAGGATGGGCAATGAATAAAGAGTGACATGTATGAAAAATTATGCAAGGTGGCTTTGCCACAAATACAATGTCAACTACATGATCATGCAAGGCAATATGACAATAGTAATGCGTGTCATGATGATAAACGGAACGGTGGAAAGTTGCATGGCAATATATCTCGGAATGGCTATGGAAATGCCATAATAGGTAGGTATGGTGGCTGTTTTGAGGAAGATATAAGGAGGTTTATGTGTGATAGAGCGTATCATATCACGGGTTTGATGCACCGGTGAAGTTTGCACCAACTCTCAAGGTGAGAAAGGGCAATGCGGTGCATCAAGAGGCTAGCAATGATGGAAAGGTGAAAGTGCGTAAAATCCATGGACTCAACATTAGTCAAAAGAACTCATATACTTATTGCAAAAATCTACAAGTCATCAAAAACCAAGCACTACGCGCATGCTCCTAGAGGGATAGATTGGTAGGAAAAGACCATCG
Organism: Aegilops speltoides; assembly: GCA_021437245.1. Classification (NCBI taxonomy): domain Eukaryota; kingdom Viridiplantae; phylum Streptophyta; class Magnoliopsida; order Poales; family Poaceae; genus Aegilops; species Aegilops speltoides. Next base: position 410,673,314 of record CM038142.1, read on the forward strand.
CTCGTCCCCGGCCGCCACTCATAAGGATGCACAATTTAAGAACACCTCATGTTTCAAATTTGTTACACAACTTTAACCATACGTGCATGCTACGGGACTTTCTAACTTCAACACAAGCATTCTTTAAATTCATAATCACCCAACTAGCATGACTTTAATATCACTACCTCCATATCTCAAAATAATTATCAAGTATCAAATTGATCATAGCATCCAATTCACTTCCTATGATAGTTTTTATTATACCCAACTTGGATGCCCACCATTCTAGGACCAATTTTATAACCATAGCAAATACCATGTTGTTCTAAGAGACTCTCAAAATAATATAAGTGAAGCATGAGAGACTAACAAGTTCTACAAAATTAAGCCATCGCCGTGCTCTAAAAGATATAAGTGAAGCACTAGAGCAAAACCTATCTAGCTCAAAAGATATAAGTGAAGCACATAGAGTATTCTAATAAATTCTAATCAAGTGGGCTTCTCCCAAAAGGTGTATACAACAAGGATGATTGTGAAAAACTAAAAGCAAATACTAATATTATACAAGACGCTCCAAGCAAAACACATATCATGTGGCGAATAAAAATATAGCTCCAAGTAAAGTTACCGATAAACAAAGATGAAAGAGGGGATGCCTTCTGGGGGCATCCCCAAGCTTAGGCTTTTGGCTATTCTTGAATATCTTGGGGTGCCATGGGCATCCCCAAGCTTAGGCTCTTGCCACTCCTTATTCCATAGTCCATCAAATCTTTACCCAAAACCTGAAAACTTCACAACACAAAACTCAACAGGAAATCTCATAAGCTCCGTTAGTGAAAGAAAGCAAAACCACCACATAAGGTACTGTAATGAACTCATTCTTTATTTATACTAGAAGAACGCCCGTGCATTGCAACGGGGCCACATTAATTTTAAGAGTTCAATATTATGACATTGGCGACATTTTTTACCATCAAATCCTCACACACACTCTCTCCCCCCTCCCTGTTCCTCACTTTCTCTCCCTCTCTCTATCTAACACACACACACACACATAGCCTATTCTCCCCGCCAATAAGACTTACTCAATTGGCAATAATGTGTGGACTTGTGGTGAGCTTGACTGAACTAATGGATAGTGTGATATATTCCCAAATCATTTAACAATGAAATTTCAGAAATGGGAAGATTATGTAACACCTCAAGTCGTTAGCTACAGTGACCTCCGCCTAATGATGCCATGTCATCAGGCTTGCTAAGCCAAACTGCCACTTGATAAAAATCAAAGCCCAATTCAAATTTAAAATAGAGTCAAATAAATTATTTCGTCAAACAGTAAAACTAAAATGTTCACCATATTCTATAAATTCCACTGATCTTTGACATGTTGAGCCCAACATTATTTGACCCAAAAATTAAATCTTGTCAAATTAATAAGAGGTCCAACAGTAGTTAAAATAACCAATTATATATAAACCTAATTTTATATATTTCCTTTTCGCCCCAAACTTTTTGTGCCACCTAAAAATATTGTGCTCGAATTGTGTGCATAGTTTCACAATTAACAAAATCCATTTAGTTGATATAAGAATAAATAGAAAATGGTGTTAAAAAGGAGAAACGGATTATAATACATTAAAAACCAAAAGGATGATGAAAAAGGGGATTCCACCTACCCCCGGGCCTTGCCACCGTGACGGCCCAGTGGTCCAGTCCCCACACGGTCGTCTTCTCCTGTTCCCCGAGCCCGTTGCTAACGGGCTCCCGCCCGACCACCTCGCCGGCCTCGAAGGGGAATGGATAAGGGTGATGCCCTGCCTCCCCTGCCCCCATGGCCTCACTCCTCCTCGACGCCCCCTCCCAGATCCACTTCTCCTCCACGCTCGCTCGATCCTGGTGATCTGGAAGAAGTCAGATGCCACAGCCACCATGACGGACCCCGTCCACATGGCCACTGCCCTCCCTGCTGGCTAGGAGCTTGTCGAGGAGCTTCGAATGCCTCCGCTACTTCGTCTGCGCCAACGAGATTAAGTCCAGCACCCCCAGATCGACGTCATTGCCATCTTCCTCAATCTTCGGCCGCCGCGACATTGCCGTTCGATCCGCGCCGCCTCGAGCTCCCCTGTCTTCCCCTAGGGTGCCATTGACACCGCCGTGATCTCCTCTTGCCTTTCCCCAGTTTCCCCTCTCGTTTGCTCTCGATAGGTATTTCGCCATGGCCGAGAACCGCCGTCCGCCATCGATGACCTGCAAGTGTAGGGGATCTATCGTAGTCCTTTCGATAAGTAAGAGTGTCAAACTCAACGAGGAGTAGAAGGAAATGCTAAGTGGTTTTCAGTAAGGCTTTCTCTATAAGCACTAAAATTGTAGGTAATAGATAGTTTTGTGATAAGATAAATAGTAACGAGTAACAAGTAAATAAACTAAATAAAGTGCAGCAAGGTGGCCCAATCCTTTATGTAGCAAAGGATAAGGCTGGAAAATTTCTAATAATGAGAAAGGAGCTCCCGAGGACACATGGGAATTATCGTCAAGCTAGTTTTCATCATGTTCATATGATTCACATTCGGTACTTTGATAATTTGATATGTGGGTGGACCGGTGCTTGGGTACTGCCCTTACTTGGACAAGCATCCCACTTATGATTAACCCCTATTGCAAGCGTCTGCAACTACAAAAGAAGTATTAAGGTAAACCTAACCACATCATTAAACATATGGATCCAAATCAGCCCCTAACGAAGCAACGCATAAACTAGGGTTTAAGCTTCTGTCACTCTAGCAACCCATCATCTACTTATTACTTCCCCATGCCTTCCACTAGGACCAAATAATGGTGAAGTGTCATGTAGTCGACGTTCACATAACACCACTAGAGGAAAAGACAACATACATCTCATCAAAATATCGAACGAATACCAAATTCACATGACTACTAATAGCAAAACTTCACCCATGTCCTCAGGAACAAACGTAACTACTCACAAAGCATATTCATGTTCATAATCAGAGGAGTAATAATATGCATAAAGGATCTGAATATATGATCTTCCACCCAGTAAACCAATTAGCATCAACTACAAGGAGTAATCAACACTACTAGCAACCCACAGGTACCAATTTGTGGTTTTGATACAAGATTGGATACAAAACATGAACTAGGGTTTTGAGAGGAGATGGTGCTGGTGAAGATGTTGATGAAGATTGACCCCCTCTCGATGAGAGGATCGTTGGTGATGATGTTGGTGATGATTTCCCCCTCCCGGAGGGAAGTGTCCCCGACAGAACAGCTCCGTCAGAGCCCTAGATTGATTCCGCCAAGGTTCCGCCTCGTGGCGGCGGAGTTTTGTCCCGTAAGCTTGCCCACGAATTTTTCTAGGGTAAAAGCTCTCATATAGCAGAAGATAGACACCGGAGGCCCACCAGGGGGCCAGGAGATAGAGGGGGGGCGCCCTCCACTCTCCTGGACAGGATGTGGGCCCCCTGATGTATTTCTTTTGCTCAATAATTCTTATTAATTCCAAAAACATGTCTCGTGGAGTTTCAGGATTTTTGGAGCAGTGCAGAATAGGTTTCCAATGTTTTCTCCTTTTCCAACCAGAATTCCAGCTGCCGGCATTCCCCCTCTTCATGGTAAACCTTGTAAAATAAGAGAGAATGGCCATAAGTATTGAGATATAATGTGTAATAACAGTCCATAATGCAATAAATATTGATATAAAAGCATGATGCAAAATGGACGTATCAACTCCCCCAAGCTTAGACCTCGCTTGTCCTCAAGCGGAAGATGATATAGAAGAATATATCCACATGTTTATAGATAGAGGTGTCGATAAAAATAAAATACGGACATGAGGGCATCATGTTCATTCTTATAATAGCAACATATATAGTTTTTGTCATATGATTTCTTATGCTCAAGTAACAATCAATTCACAATGTGAAGTATGGTTCAAAAACTTCATTGAGAACTAACAAACTACAATCTCAGTCATTGAAGCAATTGCAATTTATCATAACATCAGAAAGAGTTAACAATAGAGCTTTTCAGCAAGTTCACATACTCAACTATCTTGTAGTCTTCTATAATTGCTAACACTCACACAATACTTGTGGTTATGGCGTTTCAGCCAGACACTGAGAAAGATAGGGGCTTATTGTGTTGCCTCCCAACATATTCACCTTTAGGTGATGTCAACAATAATATCCCACGCTAACTTACATCCAATTGTATATATATATATATATATATATATATATATATATCATGATCTTTCAAACACGAGGAGCTTGCCAAAGGATAAAATGAAAAAGGGAAAGGTGTGGATCACCTTGACTCAAGCATAAAATAAAAACATAAAGTAAAAGATAGGGCCATTTGCATTTCTATCCCTAACTCGAACCACCTACTCAGATTTGCCCCTAATTTCAAAGTCTGCTAAAAAATGCCCCTCCGCTGTTAGGCGACCTTATAGAAATGCCCTTCCGTGTCGTTTCCGTTAGGTCAAAGGCCTTTGACCATCTACGAGACGTTTCTTGGACATTTTGCCCCTGCCTCCATGTGTCACTTACATGTGGGACCCACTTAGGAAAAAATAAAAATATAAACACTTTCTCTCACCCCCCTCTCTCTCTCACTTACATATGGGCCAAGAAAAGAAATAAGAAAAACCTCTCTCCCACATCTCTCTCTAACTTACATGTGGGGCCTAGCAAAAAATAAACAAAAGAAAAAAAAGCTATCACTGTGTCTCCCGACCTCGCGGTCTCTCTCATCTCCGGCGAACTACATCCGACGGCCGGCGGACCGGTCCTCGCGCCGCCGCTGGAGCTGGCTCACCATGCTCCTCCACCAGCTCACCGCGCCCGGTCGGCAGTTCACTGCGCTCCGCTACCCTCTCCCTCGTCTCCGGCGAACTACATCCGACGGCCGACGGATCGGTCCTCGCGCCGTCACTGGAGCTGGCTCCCCGTGCTCCTCCACGAGCTCATCGCGCCCGGTCACCAGCTCGCCGCGCCCGGTGCGATTAATTGGATTGAACCGCCCAATAATGACGGATCCTTCCTCGTCTTCCCCTGCTCCGGTGTCACACCACCGCCGCTCGATCTCCTCCACCAGTGAGCATTGCCGCCTTACCTTGGGTTCTTGAGTTTCGAAATCTCCTCCTGAACATCCTCCGCCTGCTCCCAATTATCCTCTCTCCCTGGCAGCTCTGCCGGCGAGCACCTCCCATCGCCACCGCTCAAGCTCGCAACTTCCCATCCTCCCCGGCACCCCACATTCTCTGGCCACCTTAGGCCACTGAAGCTTCTCTCCCGCACCCTCACAAGCCCGATCTTGAAGCCAATCAATTGCTCCGGCGGCCTCCCGTACATCACCGTCGTGTCTTCGTGCGCAGCCGCCGGCGTGTTTTTAGTTAGCCTAATCACATATTATCTTAAACTATTATCAGTTCTAATTACACTCATTTTACAAAAGCTGACTAGTGGGTCCAGCCCTCAAATAAATCAGTAAATAACGTTTTAGAAATAATAGAACAATGGTTGACCCATATCAAGTTTTATTTTTCATTTTATTAGTTGGGCCCATATGTAAGTGAGAGAGAGAGGGGGTGAGAGAAAGTGTTTTTATTTTAATTTTTTCCTAAGTGGGTCCCACATGTAAGTGACACATGGAGGCAGGGGCAAAATGTCCAAGAAATGTCTCGTAGACGGTCAAAGGCCTTTGACCTAACGGAAACGGCACAGAAGGATATTTCTATAAGGACACCTAACGGCGGAGGGGCATTTTTGAGCAGGCTTTTGAATTAGGGGCAAATGTGAGTAGTGGGTTCGAGTTAAGGACACAGATGTAAAACACCCTAAAAGATAGGCCCTTCATAGAGGGAAGCAGAGGTTGTCATGTGCGTTTAGGGTTGATGCACAAAATATTAATGCAAAAGAACGTCACTTTATATTGCCCCTTGTATGTGGACCTTTATTATGCAGTCCGTCGCTTTTATTACTTCCACAACAAGATCCTACAAAGCTTATTTTCTCTGCACTAATAAGTTATACATATTTAGATAGTAAATTTTATTGCTTGCAACATGACAACTTACTTGAAGGATCTTACTCAATCCATAGGTAGGTATGGTGGACTCTCATGGCAAAACTGGGTTTAAGGATATTTGGAAGCACAAGTAGTATCTCTACTTGGTGCAAGGAATTTGGCTAGCATGAGGGGGAAAGGTAAGCTCAACATGTTTGGAAGGTCATGATAATATACTTTAACTGAGATGTCGGAAAACATAAACCATTACGTTGTCTTCCTTGTCCAACGTCAACTCTTTTAGCATGTCATACTTAATGAGTGCTCCTAGTTATAAAAGGTGTCCAAGATAATATATTTATATGTGAACCCCTCTTTCCTTATCACTTCCTATTAATTGCAACGATGACCAAGGCTAAGTTTATCAACTCTCAACAATTTTTATGCCTCATACTTTCTATGTGTGAAGTCATCACTATTCATAAGATCAATGTGAACCCTTTTGTTCTTTCTACTTTCTCAAGATCATAGCAACAAAGCAAAGCCCTTGACTCAACACTAAACTTTATTATAGATAACTTACGGACTCGACTACAAAAAGAGATCACAAAGCAATACTCAAAACTACTTGATATCAAAACTTCAATCTACTAGATCAAGATACTACTAAAAAGGATCGAACTAAATAAAACGGTAAAGATAGGAGTGTGATGGTGATACGATATCGGGGCACCTCCCCCAAGCTTGGCAGTTGCCAAGGGGAGTGCCCATACCCATGTGATTATGTCCTTGGAGGTGATGGAGGTGGTGATGATGACGATGGATAATCGCACATTGAGCGTAAAAGCTCCTCCAACTTGCGGATAATGCCCTTGAGTCCGGCGATATGATCCTTCAACAGAATATTCTCCTGCGTGAGATACTTGTTCTGTATGCGAGCTAACTCAATCATCTTGAAAGCTTCAATCTCTGTTGGAGTGAAAAGGTTAGGTAAAGGTTGAGGGATGTCTTCTTCTTTCATCACCGGAGCTTGAACCTCCATGACCTTCTTGATCCCTTCATCCTTGTTGATCTCTTCTGGTTCTTCTCTTTTCAGCTCTATCTTCAATAACCAAGCATCCTTGTCTTCGTTGTTGGAGGAGGACGACATCATGGTTCTCTTAATCTGCAACAGAGGCAGCTCGAAATGAAAACAGAGGATATTTGCATGATACGGTGGTTGTCGTGGAATTGTCATGTCAGATGTCCTCGTGAAAGGACTTAGTTGTGGATCCATCGCAACTAGGAAGCTTTAAGGGGTTAATTGGGACAAAGGACACGAGAGATTTATACTAGTTCGGCCCCTTACGATGAAGGTAAGGCCTACGTCTAGTTGGGTCGGTATTGATATTTCGATGACCATGGAGCGAGATACGCTATGCCCGGCTCTCGATGAGTTGTTTCTTGCCCTAAGCCGCTGGCGGGTCGTCCCCTTATATACACGGGTTGATGCCCTGCGGCTTACAGAGTCCCGGCCGGCTTATAAACAGTGTCCGGCCCGGTGACTAGTCAAATCTACCTTATGATACAAGTCATGCCTTTATGGCAGTTTACTACGACGGGCCTTAAGTCGCCTGTGGGCCTTAGACCCTTTACTGAACCGCCATCTTCATGCTTGGTCTTGGGCTTCTTTCTGGTGAGTCTTCTTTGCATAACCCGGCCCCTCCTGAGCGGCTTACACAAATAGTTATATCCCCAACATTAGGCCCCAGATTGATTTGAACCGGTTCATGTCAATCTTAAAATACCTTAAGAAATAAATCTTCAACCTTCTGCCTGTGCAAAAGGTTTTCTTTAACCCGCCATGACGTCATCTTTTGGATCTGCGTTAACCTGCCGTGACGTCATCTTTAATTAAATTCCTTCTTTATCCCACCGTATCCTCCAACGGATCTTTGCCTTTACTGACCGTTCTGAAAACCGAGGCGTCGGGGCCGCTGGATAATAATGTTTATCTCCTCGTTTCTCGCGCCGTCTCAGTCAGTCCTTCCTTATAAATAGGAACGACCTAGGTCTTCTCCATTCTCCCACTTCGGTCATCTTCTTCCTCTCACTGTCCCTCTGCCGCTCGAGCACCGCCGCCGCCGCCGTTGCAGATCTCCTCATCCTCTCCAACTCAGGCTGCTGCATCAACCTGATTTGACCAGAGAAACGCGTCGAACCTCCTCAGCAAACTGCATCTATAAGTTTCCTCTTGTTCCTTAGATCCGCATTAGGACCCTCAAGCTCTTTGGTGTTCTTCGCTGTTCGTCAAGCCCCCTCATAGATTTCATTACCACCGCTGTTTTTTTATCTTGAAGATGGTATAAACCTGATGCGGTAGTTATTTCGCACCCATTTCAAACACAAATAGATCCCTTTCCATTGTACATAGGTCCCGTTCGAACCCTTGAGCTTCATCTGTGCCAGTTCTAGGTCTAGAAACTTTTTTTTCAGAATAGTTTTTTGATCCAAAATAATAGCGGCAACTTGTGAAACCTGTTCATTTCACCCGGAAATAAAAAACTGCCTCTATCGAATATGTTTACCCATGACTATCCATGTGGCCGGTTTAAGTAAATAACACTGATCTGTCAACCTTACTTGCTTCTCTCAGATTTAAGAATATTCAATTGCTCTTGATATCCGTAGCGACTTAACTATCACTGCGTAGTTGCCCATATATCATTAGGCCCCTTCTTAAGCCGCCATCTTGAATAGATTTAAAATGTTACCTCCGGTTTAAATTTGAACCGGAACTTCTTATTTTGACATAGGCTTCAATTTACGTCATGGCACCTAAGGCAACCAAAGCTCATGTGACCTGTAACTGGGTCCCATCCACAGTCACAAGAAGTAAATGGTCTGAATTTGTGAAGTCTGGTCATCTGCCTAAGAAGGAGGTCATGTCTTATCGTACCCCTGACCCGTCTGAAGAGAATCCTCAACCCAAAGAAGGGGAGGTGATAGTTTTTACAGATCACATGAGCCGGGGATTTGCTCCTCCCGGTTCAAAATTCTTCAGGGATGTTTTGAATTTCTTTGACCTTAGACCTCATGACATTGGACCCAATTCCGTGTCAAATATTTGCAATTTCCAAGTCTTCTGCGAGGTGTACCAAGTAGAAGAGCCAAATCTGCTTTTGTTCAGAGAGCTTTTCTACTTAAACTGGCAGAATGAACGTGCCAACGGGCCCAGTCTTGAACTTGGCGGCATCTCAATTCAGCGGCAGAGAGACTGCCTTTTTCCTTATGCTGAACTGCCGAGTCACCCGAAAGATTGGAATCAGACATGGTTCTATTGTCAGGACACTTCACCGGCTGATGAGAACCCTCTGCCCGGCTTCCGCGCTCTGCGCCTTGAGTCCAACCATCCGCTGGTGGATAAACTGACTGCTATTGAGCGTCTGCCTCTCGCTCCCACCATTAAGAAGATCAAAGCTCTTTTGGGAAACGGCTTAAACGACATTGACCTGGTCCGAGTCTGGGTCACTTGGCGAGTACTTCCATTAAGCCACCGTCCCGGCTTAATGTGTACTTACTCAGGAGAAAAGGATGATCCACTGCGTCATAGCCCTGATGACTTACCAGATGATGTGGTGGAGGCTACGACCCAGTCGCTGCTGAAAGAGGGCACAGTGACTAGTAATGCCTTCGGCTTACTTCCCTTCTGCAAGAAGAACCCGGCCCCCACAGTGAGTTATCAACCTCAATAAATACTCTTTTGCTATGTTACACCTTATTTTTACTCATAATCTCTTATCTTTTCCATAGGCCGATGACAACTTCTGGAAGGTCAAGTATGACCATGAGGCTGCCAAGCAAGCTAGGACAGCCAAGAAAACCGAAAGGAAAGCCACCAAAACGGGAACTTCAAAGAAGAAGAAGCCAAGCGCTTCAGATTTACTCAAATTGGATGACACTTCTGAGGATGACGAAGAGGTAATCCTTAATTCTCTTAACTCCTTTGCCATTATTTTATTGACATTCTATATTTTCAGGAAGATACGGGGAACAGCCAAGCGGTTGACGAAGAGGTAACTATAATCTCCTCCGACTCAGAGCCTTTGCCAAAGCAAAAAATCCGAAGGGTGACCCGGAAAGTAAGATTTTCACATCCTCTAGCTTATCAAGATCCTCAATTTCTTTTGAAGCAACAACAGCTTGAAAGTCGGAGGCAGACCCGGACCAGCAAGGATGCAGAACTCTCCTCCGGCTTACCTGACGTAACTAGGAAGCGTCGGAATGAGGTTATCTCCGATTTACGTTCTGTTTTACCTTTGGCGGGTTTAATTCGCCAACCTCTCAATTCATCTGACTCCAATTATCAGGATACCTTTCCTTCCTCCGGCGAGTCTATGCAATCAAACATGCCAGCTTTCAAAATTGCCCCCGGGTAATGTAACTTTGTTTACCTTATGTTTTACCTTACCTATGCTTTTGTATTCATCCTTCTACCTTTGTTGACAGTATGCAAGTGAAGCCCAGTAAGAGGGCAAAGAAGAATAAGCCGTCCCAAGCCCGGTCGGATCGAACCGGCGCTGACATGTCCGCTTCCTCGACAGTTCCACCCATCACCGCCACCGAACTGCCTCGACATTCGGTGCCAACCTCGACCCTTTGCCAAGATACTCTCAACAGCTCCGATAACCCGGAAGCTCCTAGCCCGGTCAAGACAAATGACCCGGAAGTTGAGATTCTGAAAAGTCAGTTTGTTGAGCCAAGGCGGCCCACTGTCCATGCCAAATGCACTGCTAAGGAAGAAGTCATCGAATGCCGAAAGGCCAAGCTAGACATCACTGATTATACTCACTTAAGCATTGGAGATATAGTCTCTGGCTATGTTAATCAAGTGCACAACAGCCGTGACTTGGAAATTGATATGGTGAAGCAAATACAACAAAAATCTGAGGTATACCTTATACCCCTTTTCTGAATCATACTTACTGTATTAGCCCCCAAGTCTATTGCTTATTAATAAATATGCTGTAGACTTTGAAATCTGCTTACTGTTGTTTTGTCTGGTTTAAAGAGAAGATATTTAACCCGGTTGTAGTTTGAACTTGCGATATACATTAGCCCCCAAGTGTCAAGTATCTTTGCTTGGGACTTAATATGCATGACCCGGCATTGTAGGTTAAAAATTCTTCAGCATACATTATCCCCCCAAGTGTCAAGAACCTTTGCTTGTAAAGTACTTGAGACTTAATGTTATCTTACCATGATTCTTACTATAACCCGGTATCAATGCAGGCCACCATAAGTCAATTTGAGTCGGAGATTGCTGACTTGAAGAGCCGTCTGACAGCTCAAGAACTTGAAACTCAAAAGGCAACCTGCAAATTTGAGTTCAGCGTCCCTGAACAAGAGAAGTTGAAGAAGAATTTTGAGTCAGAGAAGAAAACCTGGGCTGATGAGAAGGCTTCACTAGTGACTCGGGCCGAGACGGTAGAGGCATCACTTGCAGAAGCAACAACCGAGCTGTCCGACTTAAAGCGCCAGATATCTCAAATGGTCTAAGCCATCTTTGGTAAGTTACTGTACATAACCTTAAACATTGTAATCCTTCCTTTGATGACTATTGTAATCGGTATCTCCAGCTCACTTTATGTTTGTGAACACACAGGCCCCAGGAGCACCGACCTTAAGCAGAACATGCTGATCAAACTTAAGGCGGTTTACACTCTAGTGGAGCAACTGTACACCGGATCACAACGTGCTTTGGCCGTTGTAGCTTTATCAAATAACACTCCCCACCTCCTAGAAGACGTGTTGAAGTGCCTCGCTGTGCTACCTCAGCGGATCCAAGATTTAAGGCGGGCGTCCTCAAGAGCCGGGGCCGTAGCCGCGTTGAGCCGGGCAAAAGCATGGCTTCCAGAACTTGACCCAGTCGACCTCGCCCTTGGATACCCAAGTCTGAAGGAGGATGGTACCACTTTTGATGATCAGGATTTCACCGCCTGCGTCAAAGACATACGTCCTGTGGCTACCCTCATTGGGAACGACACTGACCTTACCAAGTATTCGCCGGGCTATGACAGTGAGAACCGGAGAATTCCAACACCTCCATATGACCAAGTCAGTCTGATCCCTCCAACTCATAAGCATACCTTTGCCCCTGAAGTGGACCCAGCCGGTTTAATAGATGATGAAGCTGAGTTTGAAGCCTTGAGTGGCATTGACTAGGCCTCGTCAACCTTCCAGGACAAAGAAACCGATGGAGAGGCGGAGAAGGATAATCCGGAATCTTCAAGCCCGCCGAAGGAGTGAACTGCCAGACGTTTTATGACTTTGCAAAAAACAATGCTTCATTTATTCAAACTCGGGGAGTCTTGTAATAGGGTAGAAAAAACCTCTCAATGTTTGTCATGCCTTCGCGCATGTTTATGGCACTTTAACACTTTCGTAAGCCGCCATCAGCTATATATTTCCAGCTTATGTTGACCGTTTATTTCCTGGATGTTAAATTTGCTTACCTTATCCTGCATATGAAACAAGCAAAATTCCCTTGGCAGTTTATCGCATCAGGGGTCATATAAAGTATTGATAACTCAGAGAGTGAACCCAAAACTTCAAACACAGGCCGGCTTATGATCATATTTGTTAAACATAATCATAATAACATACCTGCGACCCCTTTGGTAATCTCACCTGCTTATATGACCTTCACCATGCGATAAATACAACCCCTGAAAGTTGGACTGTATAATTTTCACCTGGCACTTAACAACCTGGGGTGATCAACATTAAGCCGGAAGATTAAAAAACCACCTCATAGTGCTAAAAAGGCCTCAAAATAGTCAAATAATTATACTTATGAAATATAATGGATAATAAACAATATTCAAAGGCTTCTGATTCGAATACGATCAGTGAACCGCTCCAAAGGGGTTAAGCTAAGATTCGGATACGATCATATAGCCCCCAGTGGCTTTGGCGATGCCGATCAAATGGGTATCGACAGCTGTGTTCTCTTTGGTTCGAATACGACCTATGTTTGAACAGGAAGCCCCCAAGTGACCATAAGAGTTGTTTAATGACGCTGATTCGAATATGATCCACGTCAGACCCAAAGGGGTTAAGCTATGATTCAAATATGATCAGGAAGCCCCCAAGTGGGTTTGGCAGTATGCCGATCAAGTGGGTATCGACAGATATGTTCTCTTCGGTTCGAATGCGACCTATGTTTGAACAGGAAGCCCCCAAGTGATCATGGCTAGATTCAGATATGATCATAAGCCAGACCAAAAGGAAAGCCAGATTCAGGTATGATCTGCTCCCAGTTGGTTGTTTTCATCACCTGATAAAGAAGACATATACACTTTTGAGGATAAAAAAGGACAGAGGTCCTGCTTTATTGCTTTATATAATATATACACTATCAAAATATATACATTTTGAGAGCCGGTGGCTTCAGTATAGTAAGGCCAGAGATGGGCGATATTCCACGGCCGGCGGGTCTCCTCCTCCGACTTACTGAGTCTTTGTGCTCTCGAACATCGATGAGGTAGTATGACCCATTGTGCAGATTCTTGGTGACCACAAAGGGTCCTTCCCAAGGTGGGGATAGCTTGTGCATATCAGACTAATCCTGGATGAGCCGGAGTACCAAATCGCCTTCCTGAAAGGTTCCGCTCCTAACCCAGCGGTTGTGATAGCGGCGCAGGTCTTGTTGATAAATTGCCAAGCGAGCTATTGCCAAGTATCGCTCCTCATCCAACAAGTCAAGTGCATCCTGACGAGCTCTTTCGTTGTCAGTCTCAACGTAAGCCGCCACGCGGGGTGAATCATGTCAGATGTCACTTGGCAGGACTGCCTCTGCACCATACACCATGAAGAAAGGAGTATAGCATGTAGATCTGTTAGGCGTACTATTGATGCTCCACAATACAGAGGGTAACTCTTCCACCCAACAACCCGGAGTTCGCTGTAAGGGGACAAAGAGCCGGGGCTTGATACCCTTCAGGATCTCTTGATTAGCTCTTTCTGCTTGACCATTGGATTGAGGATGAGCAACAGCCGAAACATCAAGCCGGATATGTTCTCGTTGACAGAACTCTTCCATGGCACCCTTGGAGAGATTAGTGCCATTATCAGTTATAATGCTGTGTGGAAAACCAAAACGAAAGATCACCTTTTTCATGAACTGAACCGTCGTGGCTGCATCACACTTACTGACTGGTTCTGCCTCAACCCACTTTGTAAACTTATCCACTACCACCAGGAGGTGTGTCTTTTTATCCTTAGACCTCTTGAAAGGCCCAACCATGTCAAGCCCCCAGACCGCAAACGGCCAAGTGATTGGAATCATCCTCAACTCTTGAGCCGGCACATGAGCTCGTCGTGAGAACTTTTGACATCCGTCACATTTACTGACCAGATCCTCCGCATCAGCATGAGCCGTCAGCCAATAGAAACCATGACGGAAAGCCTTGGCCACAAGAGATTTTGACCCGGCATGATGGCCACAATCCCCTTCATGGATCTCACGAAGTATCTCTTGGCCCTCCGCAGGCGACACACAACGTTGAAACGCCCCAGTGACGCTTCGGTGATGTAACTCGCCATAAACAATCGTCATAGATTTGGACCGCCTGACAATTTGTCTTGCCAAGGTCTCATCCTCAGGCAACTCTCCCCGAGTCATATAGGCCAAATATGGCACTGTCCAATCCAGGATGACGTGAAGAGCTGCCACCAGCTGTGCCTCCGGGTCTGGCACTGCTAGTTCTTCCTCTGTAAGTACCTTGACAGAAGGATTATGCAAGATATCAAGGAAGGTGTTAGGCGGCACCGGCTTACGTTGAGATCCCAGCCGGCTTAGAGCATCAGCCGCCTCATTCTTCCTTCGATCAATGTGCTCTACTTGATAGCCTTTGAAGTGCCCAGCCACAACATCTACTTCACGACGATAAGCCGCCATAAGAGGATGCTTGGAGTCCCACTTGCCTGATACCTATTGGCCCACGAGATCTGAATCGCCCAAACACCTTACCCGGCTCAAGTTCATCTCTTTAGCCATCCGGAGACCATGGAGTAAGGCCCCATACTCAGCTGCATTGTTAGTACAAGGAAACATGAGCCGGAGCGCATAACAAAATTTGTCACCTCGAGGGGAAGTTAAAACAACTCCAGCCCTCGAGCCTTCTAACTGCGTGGACCCGTCAAAGTGAATAGTCCAATATGTGTTATCCGGCTTCTCCTCAGGTGCCTGCAACTCTGTCCAACAATTGATTAAGTCTACCAAGGCCTGAGAGTTAATAGCAGTACGCGGCATATACTTCAAGCCATGAGGCCCAAGCTCAATAGCCCACTTGGCGACCCGTCCTATGGCCTCCCTATTCTGGATGATGTCTCCCAAGGGGGCAGAACTTACCATAGTTATAGGATGACTTTGAAAGTACTGCTTCAACTTCCGGTTTGCCATAAACACTCCGTAAACAAGCTTCTGCCAATGTGGATACCTTTGTTTAGACTCAATGAGCACCTCACTGATATAATAAACCGACCGTTGAACCGGATGCTCCTTGCCGGCTTCCTTACGCTCCACCACGATCGCAACACTGACGGCTCGTGAGTTAGCAGCCACATATAACAGCAACGACTCTTTATCAATGGGAGCCGCAAGGACCGGTGGCTCTGACAACTGTCTCTTCAAATCTTCAAAGGCAGCATCAGCAGCATCACTCCAGACAAAGGTGTCTGTCTTCTTCATCATCTGATACAACGGTAGGGCCTTCTCACCCAGCCGGCTTAAAGCAGCAACACGACCCGCCAGTCGCTGAACATTGTTGATGCACGCCGGTTTAGACAGAGAGGTAATCGCCTTGATCTTCTCCGGATTAGCTTCAATGCCTCTGTTTGAGACCAGAAAACCCAAGAGCTTGCCTGCAGGTACACCAAACACACACTTGGTCGGGTTAAGCATCATCTTATAAACCCGGAGATTATCAAAGGTCTCTTTCAAGTCAGATATCAAGGTTTCCTTCTCTCTGGACTTCACCATGATGTCATCCACATAAGCATGAACATTACGCCCGATTTGATCGTGTAGAAAGTTCTGCACACATCGCTGATAAGTCACCTGAGCACTCTTAAGCCCAAACGGCATAGATACATAACAGAAGGCTCCAAACGGAGTGATGAAAGCCATCTTTTCCTGGTCCTTAACTGCCATTTTGATCTGATGATAACCAGAGTAAGCATCCAATAAGCTCAAACATTCACAACCCGCCGTAGCATCAATGATTTGATCAATACGGGGGAGAGCAAAGGGATCAGCCGGACAAGCCTTGTTTAAGTCCGTGTAGTCAACACACATCCGCCAGGTGCCTTTCTTTTTAAGCACAAGCACTGGGTTAGCCAACCACTCCGGGTGAAAAACTTAAACAATGAACCCGACCGCTAAGAGCCGGGCAACTTCCTCTCCAATAGCTTTCCGTTAAACAGTTGAAGAAACTGCCTGACCGGCTTATACCTCGGATCAATATTGAGAATGTTCTCAGCGAGTTCCCTCGGTACACCCGGCATGTCAGAAGGATTCCATGCAAAGATGTCCCGGTTCTCACGGATGAACTCGATGAGCGCGCTTTCCTATTTAGGATCCAAATTGGTACTGATGTTGAATTGCTTAGAAGAGTCGCCTGGGGTAAAGTCAACAAGCTTCGTCTCAGCGGCCGATTTAAACTTCAATGCTGGGTCATGCTCTGTAGTTGGCTTCGTCAGGGAGGTCATATCCGCGGGTCAACATTGTTTTGATAAAATTTGAGCTCTTCATTGCCTGAGCGGACTCAGCATAAGCCGCGTCGCCTTCTTCACACTCCAAGGCTACCTTTTGACTCCCATGCACAGTGATGGTGCCCTTGTGACCCGGCATCTTGAGCTGCAAATAAATGTAATACGGCCGTGCCATGAACTTAGCATAAGCCGGCCGCCCAAACAGAGCATGACATGGGCTCCTGATTTTTACCACTTCAAACATCAATTTCTCAGCCCTGGAATCATATTCATATCCAAAGGCCACTTCTAGTTCAATCTTGCCAACTGGGTAGGCCGACTTACCAGGAACCACTCCATGGAAAACAGTGTTGGATGTCCTCAAATTCTTATCAGTCAACCCCATGCGTCGAAAGGTCTCATAATACAGGATATTGATGCTGCTACCTCCGTCCATGAGTACCTTTGTGAATTTATATCCACCAACCTGAGGTGCTACCACCAAGGCTAACTGACCCGGATTATCAACCCGTGGAGGGTGATCTTCTCTGCTCCATACAATGGGTTGTTCTGACCACCTCAAATAACGAGGAACTGCCGGCTCAACAGAATTCGCGGCCCTCTTATGAACCTTCTGGTTACGTTTGCACAAGCTAGTGGTAAACACATGATACTGCCCACTATTCAACTGCTTCGGATGGATTTGATAACCCGACTGCTACTACTATTGCTCTCCTTGACCAGACTGTTGTTGATTATAACCGCCTTGATGTCCCTGAAAGCCGGAGTTTGAACTGCCGCCCGGGCCATTGAAACCGCCAGCTCCTGAACCGCCACCGGACCCAGAATTGTCACCAAACGCGTTGGAATTCTAAAAGCCTTCATGATCGCGCAGTCCTTCCATAAGTGGGTGGCGGGTCGTTCCGGGTGTCGTGTCTCGGGCAAGGCTCATTGAGCAACTGCTCAAGAGATGGGCCTAATCCGCCAGATCGAGGGGGCGGCTTGCCCTTATGTCTCTGATTGTTACCTTGTGCATTAGCGTTGGTCACAAACTCCGGGTTACCATCCGCCTTACATTTATTGCCACCTTGATTCATCGGGTTATGCTGCTGACCCTTTCCATTACCGTTCTTCTTTCCCTTCCCTGTCTTTTCCTCATCAGACGCTGGATCCTTGGTACTATCAGAGTCGGCATACTTGACTAAAGCCGCCATCAGCGTACCCATATCATTGCAATCACGCTTAAGGCGCCACAGTTTCTGCCTCAGCGGCTCAAAGCGGCAATTCTTCTCCAACATGAGGACTGCAGAGCCGGCATCCCTCTTGTCAAATGAATGTATTATCTCCTTGACCCGGCGTACCAATGAGTCGTGGATTCACCCTCCTCCTGCTTACAATTTGTCAAGTCCACAATCGACATAGATTGCTTACAAGTGTCTTTGAAGTTCTGGATGAAACGGGCCTTTAACTCAGCCCATGAACCAATGGAATTGGGTGGCAAACCCTTTAACCAAGACCGGGCCGTTCCATCTAACATCATGGTGAAGTACTTAGCCATTGCTGCGTCGCTGACTTCCAACAGCTCCATGGCCATCTCATAACTTTCGATCCACGCTCCGGGCTGTAAGTCGGCCGTGTAGTTCGGCACCTTTCGAGGTCCCTTGAAGTCCTTGGGTAGGCGCACGTTATGCAGAGCCGGTACCAAACAAGGAACACCGCCGGTTCTAGTGGCTACTCCCGTCTCAACGGAAGTCGTCGGATACTCTGGGAAATCTTGATGAGCCATCTGTTGAGCCGCTAGCTGAGCCGCCCACTCGTTCCCCTGACGTACTCGGTCCTGCACCGGATTATAGCCACCAGGCTGATTACGACGTTGGGCGTTGCTTGACAAAGCTTCAGACTCCATGTGCCTACTGTAACTCGGGCTCCGGTTTTGACGAGGCGGTGCTAACCAAGGTGGAGGAGTTGAATGAATCCTTTCCCGGCTGTAAGAATAGGTCTCTTGCTGAGCCAAGGCCGTTTGGAGAAGTTCTCTGACCCTCCGGGTTTCCACCGCTGTCGGGTCATCACCGTCCACGGGAAGAGCCGCCAAGCGCGCCGATGCCGCGGTTAAGTTCTCCATGGGGTTGGAAAACTGACCCGGCGGTATCGGTACGTAACGGGGCGGAGCCATACTCCCATGAGGAGGTGCCATCTCCCGAGGCTGAGCTGGTCCTCCTGTTCCGGCTGTCATAAACCGATTTGCATCTGGCGGGTTACTAGGACCGGCTCCGGGTGTAGCAAAAAGATTCCGAGGATCATAAACTGGAGGCAAACGGGACTGGGATTTCTGATGTCTCCTCCTCATCACCTCGTTGGACGCGTTTAGGCTCATCATGAGCTGGTATGCTTCTGACTATAGCCGCTGCGCCCGTGCGTCTAGAGCCGCCCGCTCTGTGGCTAATCTAGTGTCCTCAGCTGCCAAGGCCTCCTTGGCCCGAGCTATCACCTCACGCACTCGTGCCACCTCCGTGTCATGCTCATCTTTGTTTGCAGGAATAACCGTGGCGGTTAACAAGGTCGTGAGCTTGTCCATGAGATCTATCAACACCTGAGCCGGTGGGCGCACAGGGCCTCCTGCCTCTGCTACCCCCGTCCCGGACGTTATTGCTGTAGCGGCTGTAGAATTTTGGCCGGGTTGAGTCCCAGCCATGAAGACTCCTGCCCATCTTTGCGGCTCACAGGGGTCCGGAATACTACTTCCATTGGAACAGCCCCCAAGCACGCCATCTTGCACTTGGTATAGCGAATCTGTTGAACCGGCGGACGAATCATCGTCCGAGAGGACGACCGTCTTACCACCATCTTCAGATCCTTCAGAAAGTTCCTCTCCGTGGATCCATCCCACGAAGGCACACTTCATGACGGTTTGAACTCGGGCCTTTCTCGCACGCTGAGCCGTCTCGATGAGGTTGGTGCAGTTGTCCGGCTCAGGGCCCGGTTCACCAATCCGACCAATGATGACGTGGATTCCACCGAAGGGGACCCGGTACCCATACTCAATTGAGCCGGTATCGGGGCCCCAGCCTTCATCGTCGATGTAGATCTTGCCGCGACGACTCTTGGTCATCCGGCCCACTACGTATCCCCTGAGCCCTTCGAAGTTTCCCTTCAAGAACTCAAATCCACCGTGCGCTGGCCCCACGGTGGGCGCCAACTGTCGTGGAATTGTCACGTCAGATGTCCTTGTGAAAGGACTTAGTTGTGGAGCCATCGCAACTAGGAAGCTTGAAGGGGTTAATTGGGACAAAGGACACGAGAGATTTATACTAGTTCGGCCCCTTAAGATGAAGGTAAGGCCTACGTCTAGTTTGGTTGGTATTGATGTTTCGATGACCCGGGAGCGAGATACGCTATGCCCGGCTCTCAATGAGTTGTTTCTTGCCCTAAGCCACCGGCGGGTCATCCCCTTATATACATGGGTTGACGCCTTGCGGCTTACAGAGTCCCGGCCGGCTTATAAATAGTGTCCGGCTTAGTGACTAGTCAAATCTACCTTATGATACAAGTCATGCCTTTATGGCGGTTTACTACGACGGGCCTTAAGTCGCCTGTGGGCCTTAGACCCTTTACTGAATCGCCATCTTCATGCTTGGTCTTGGGCTTCTTTCTGGTGAGTCTTCTTTGCGTAACCCGGCCCCTCCTGAGCGGCCTACACAAATAGTTATATTCCAAACAATGGTCAAAACCTTCGGGAGTATATATAATGAATTTTTATCGACCAAAATACGTGACGTGCAAGAAAACAGAGTCCAGGAGGCACACGAGGTGTCCACGAGACAGGGGGGCGCCCAGTAGGGGGGGGGCGCCCTCCACTCTCGTGGAGGCCTCGTGTCCCTTTTGGACTACTTCTTTCTTCCAAAAATTCTTAAATATTCCAAAACTGATAAAAATTGCCATTGAAGTTGTTTTGGAGTCGGTTTACTTACCGTACCACATACCTATTCCTTTTTGGAGTCTGGAACATTCTAGAAAGTGTCCCTTATGTATTCCTCTAGGGTTACGGTTTCAATGATATTAGTTTCAACATTGATAGGGTTACCTGAAATATAATGTTTAATTCTTTGACCGTTTACCACCCTCGGACTTGTGCCTTCGAAGTTGTTGATTTTTATGGCACCAGAACAATAGACCTCCTCGATAACGTAAGGACCTTCCCATTTTGAGAGAAGTTTTCCTGCAAAAATCTTAAACGAGTGTTGAATAATAACACATAATCTCCTACGTTAAACTCACGCTTTTGTATCCTTTTGTCATGCCAGCGTTTGACTTTTTCTTTTGAATAGCTTGGCATTCTCATAGGCTTGAGTTCTCCATTCATCAAGTGAGCTAATATCAAACAACCTCTTCTCACCAGCAAGTTTGAAGTCATAGTTGAGCTCTTTAATAGCCCAATATGCCTTATGTTCAAGTTCAAGAGGTAAATAACACGCTTTTCCATAAACCATCTTATATGGAGACATACCCATAGGATTTTTGTATGCAGTTCTATAGGCCCATAATGCCTCATCAAGTTTTTTGGACCAATTCTTTCTAGATCTATTCACAGTCTTTTGCAAAATTAATTTGAGCTCTCTATTGCTCAACTCTACTTGACCAGTAGACTGCGGATGATAAGGAGATGCGATTCTATGATTGACATCATACTTAGCAAGCATCTTACGGAAAGCACCATGAATAAAATTTAAACCACCATCAGTCATAAGATATCTAGGGACTCCAAACTTCGGAAAAATAACTTCTTTAAGCACTTTAATAGAAGTGTTATGATCAGCACTACTAGTTGGAATAGCTTCTACCCACTTAGCACTACAAAAAAATACACTTCCGTGATGATACGTGTTTGTCACAGTAGGTCACGTTTTTTGTCATGCATGTACATCCATGACAAATTTATGACAGAATCAAGATAGTCATACCTGTGTTGTCATAGAAGTGTCCCATGACATTACCAAAATTATCATCACGGAAGTGTCCACTTCCATGACGATAAATTGCGCATCACAGAAGTGCTTTCGTCAAGGGTGACCGACACGTGGCATCCACCGTAACGGAACGCCGTTAAGCTATCGGGTCGGGTTTTGGATCCGATAACCCGTTAACAGCCCCGACCAATGGGGATTTTCATCATTGGCTGGAGGAAACACGTGTCGGCTCACCGTTGGGACAGATGTCATCCGTTCATTGGACCAAAGTCGCCTATGATATGGCGACATATGGCACGGCCCAACAGAGGCCCATTCCTGTGAAAAGGCCGGCCCGTTTGACTTGGTCAAAAGGTGGCGGCTCGGCCCACGGAAATCATGTTAACGGCCTGTTCGCATATAGCCCACTTACAGCCCGCTAACCCAGGACCCGTTACGCCCTATCCGAATTAGGCCCAGTAGCGTCATCTGGGCCGTCCAATATGATTCAACCCATTTTAACTTCTGGCCCATGTCTGGCCCATGACTTCTTTCAGCCCATATGAGGACCTTTGTAACTCTTGGCCCATTAACGGCCCGTGGTGAAACTGGCCCGTAATGAACAGTGTATCACTTTATACCCATTAACGGCCCGTTATTCCATTGGGTCGTTTCCAGCCCGAGTTATCTTTCGGCCTTCTTAGGGCCCATTGATTCTTGGGCTCATTTGCAGCATTTGGTTACATACGGCCCGTTACTGTCATTTTTTGCTTGTGAGCCAAATTCAGCCCATTGTTATAGTCGCCCCATTTGCGGACCGTTAATACGTTGGGCCGTTTCCATGTCAAAAAAAACCCGTTGGGCTGTTTTCATAGAGTTATCAAATACGGCCTATTAACGGCCCGTTATGGTCCACGAATAGTACCGCCCATGATTGGCGAAATGATGATACGCCCCGTAGAAGGCCCATGGATCCTACCGCCTGTATGAGTCCCATGGATAGTACAGCCCATAGAAGGCCCATGGATCATACGGCCCATAGAAGACCCATGGACCCTACGGCCCGTAGAAGGCCCATGGACCCTAAGGCCCGTATAGAAGGCCGATGGATCCTACGGCCCGTATAGAAGGCCAATGGATCCTACGGCTTGACGAAGGCCCATGGATCATACGGCCTGCGGGAGGCCCATGGTTACAACAGTCCATGTGTTGCCATGATTATTTTGGCCGATTACCAAACATAGGCTATTGTGGCCACTAGAAAAACACAGAAAAAGAACTGCAGTGACTACAAGCAAACAACTAAACAAGACAATAAGGAAATAAATAAGCAAGCAATTAAGGCTAGTCTATTACCGCTATTACACATATTACATCCACTGGGCATCAAAGTTCGCCACCAGTGCAAATATAGGGAACAAAGCAGCATATTACATACACTAGCCGTCAAAATTGGCCACCTATGCAAATAAACGCGGCAGCAAAACAAGAGCATAACTGTAACAACTTCAGAAGAGCTCACGAAACGTTATCATGGGTATCCACCATGCTGGCAATAAGCTTAGCAAGCTGATTAGCTTTGTCCTATTTGGCGCTAAAATCCTCCAACGCTTGCTGTTGCACCAGAAAGTATGCATCTGAATGCTCCAAGGACTTCCATGATCCTTCCGCTTCTTGTCGCAAAGACGGCTGATTGATGTCTTTCGCTTGTAGTTGAGACTCAAGAAACCGAACTGATTGAACGGTGAGTTTGAATAGCTTGTGCATGCGGTAGTGGCGATGCTTTCGAACACTAAACCAAGACAGGACTTTGGGGTTGTCTCATTGTCTTCAAAATAGTCTTCCTTAGCTGTTTTATCAGCTTTGTTGGAGACCAACAAGGATGTGTCACTATCATGAAGCTTATCTGCATTACTTCCTTGACCATTGCTTAATAAGGCACTCTTCCCCAATATTCTCATCAACATTCTAAAAGAAGAAATAAGCGAGACACATAACAAGTTTAGCATGTACTAGTATATGAAACTCATTTCGTGAACCAGTTCATTAGTAAGGTGGGCAGGATTAAACTACCAAGTCTTCTATTGCCAAGTACTAGTACATAATAAAAGCATCAAACAAACATATATCTATGTCCTATGGTCACTGCATTGTCTTGCCAAATCAAAATAGAGAGACGGTTCAAATCATATCAGTTCAAGACAAAGCAGCAGTGAAAGAATACAAAGCGTGGGAAACTACACGGCACAACAAGATTTCAGATGGGTACCACGGGTCTACATGTACAACAACACTATTGGCTCTGTTGTGATGCTAGTAATGTGCATGATATGAAAGTCAACTGTATACACAATTGAAATTGAAATAAACAAAGCTATTGATAAGAGCAAACCTGTTCAAGAAACATGCGTGAACATACCTGCTGTGCCATTGGAGTTTCGATTGGATCCTTCAATTTAAAAGTAAGTTTGTATGAGTAAATACAGTGATACAAGAGCAAAGCAATCATAGTTAAAAAAGGCGCGCCTAAGCGAGCGCTTAAGCGCGCCTAGGCTCTAGGCGTTGGAAAAACGCATTGCGCATAACTACGCATAATCTATGCATAATTGCGCATAAGCATGCGCTTTGGTCAGTAAAGCGCAAGGCGGTGGCAAAACGCACAATTAACGCCTAGCGCTTTTTCGAACTATGATAGCAATGGAATCTTAAATTAGAACAGTTGTTCTTCAGGTTTAGGCACTTGTTCTACATGAACAGAGTACAGTAAGACGCAAGAATAAAATACTTAAAAATAGAAAATGAGCTCATAGACCTTACCAAATTTTTGGTTCGGGACCAGTACAGAACAAGGTGTTCCCAGTCCTCGTCCTGTAAATGTGTCTCAGGAGAACGTAAGGGAATTTCATGAGTTTCTTTGCCGGTGAAGTACGTTTTCTTCAGGTAATTCCGATACTGCCACCAAGCATTCTTGAAGATAGCAGAGGTATTAGCACAGGTTACCTCATCCTGAGTTTCCAAATCGGTCCTTCTCTATAGAGAAAAATGGGAAAATTTGCTGTATTATAACCATCATGGAGATAGGATGTATGGGACGAAGCAAAGTAATTGCCATGAATAACATTACTTACACATAACTCTGGACAAACACACCAAATGGCATTTTCCTTCATCTTGATATAATATTTCCAAGATGGGAAGATACGCACATACGATTTAACAACATCAAATGTGATAGATGCTAAACTACGATGGCTGGTTGTGCTTCCTCCACAGGAATAGGCATACTAACTGGTGGAGTTGGGGTTCGCCGTGATAATCTTGGCCCTTTGGGCCTTTGGAGCTGCCTTACTAATCGCTGCTCTTGTTTGGGAGCTCTGTGGTGGAGATGGTGTTGTGTCAGCGAGGAACTGGGTTACTATCGGTTGGGGTTGGGGTTAGATTGGGTGAAGCTGGTGCTCTCATCCATCATGATGAGGGGTACAATATGCGAGAGTTTGGGTTATGTGTGGTAGGGCTGGTTCTTGTGCATGTACAACCGGGTGCTATCTCCACCAAGAGGTAGCACTTGTTTTATTTGAAGACCGTGTTTTATTCCGCTGAATCTTGGCATCACCGCTCCAATTCAAATGGCTGATAAACAGAAACATAGTTGAATGTACAGACATTGTATGAGACAGATGCAATAGATAGTGTGGAAAAAATAGGGCACGAAATAGTTGACATGTATATTGTTTAACTAAAATGGATAGCATGACATAATTTCACATATATGATGTCTATCTAAACTGGATAGCATAGCATAACATAATTCAAAGATATGATGAATAACTAAACATAATCGCATGACATAATTCACCTACATGTTATCTAAGTAATCAAGATCGCATCATTTAATTCACATATGTGATTTATATGCTAAACAGAGGGCATTCGATATGATGTTTGAACTAAGAACATGGTGTTGAATATTGTGTATATGATGTCTAAACTATGCAATGCAAGACACCGTATGCATGATATGAGCAGTATAACCGTGCCAAGTTAGAGCATACACCTCAGTGGGGGAATAGGACTGGTCATCTGTCTCTGAATCCATCTCCAAGGAGCTATCGGGACCCAACAAGAGATCTGCTTCGACGGGTAGCACTGTCTGCTCTGAAGGCCTTGTTTTCACTCCAGATTTTTTCATCCCCCACCCAAATGGCTGATTCATAGGAAGAGTAGTTTAATGTACAAACATTGTCAACAAATGGAAATGTAATGAAGAAAAGGATGGGCAAGATATCATTCAAATATATGATGCCTGGTTAAACAGGATGGCTTTGCACATTTCACATATATTATGGCTGCCTAAAAGACATGAGACTGCATAATTCCCATATATGATATAGAAACTAAACAGGTGGCATTACGAACATGTCTAAACTAAGCAGATGACATATATGATGTCAAAAATAGGCCTTTGCAAGGCAACATATGCATGATATGACTAACATCATCATGCCAAGGTAGAGCAAACACCTTGGGGGTAAATAGGAGTGGTCGTGGCGTGCAGAATACGCCTCGAGCAGATATCTTCCTCTGGATTACAATCACGGAGAGGGGTGGGGAGGGTTTGCCATTGAACCCACCATGGAGCGATGTCGCATGACATTGTATTGCCGCGCAAAACTCTTCTCTTTTTCTCCACATGTTCAGCATGACTGTGTACAATATCTGACATGCATACAAAAAAATATGGTGAGATTATGTAACGAGAGCATGCAGG
Organism: Aegilops speltoides; assembly: GCA_021437245.1. Taxonomy (NCBI): domain Eukaryota; kingdom Viridiplantae; phylum Streptophyta; class Magnoliopsida; order Poales; family Poaceae; genus Aegilops; species Aegilops speltoides. Next base: position 410,699,771 of record CM038142.1, read on the forward strand.
AATTTAGAGTGATGGTAACAACCAATGGATCGACGTTTTTCCGTTGAACCAAAATAGCCCTAATGGATCGATGTGAATGTATAGTAATAAGTGATGCAACAAGTGTACAACCTCTTTGCCGTAGCCATCTCGACCTTAGCATCATTGGGTTGGTCGCTGAAGCAGTTGAGGCAGAGGTGGCTGTCGGAGGTGTGGAGGAAGATCTGAGGAATCAGAGGCGGCATCTGTGGGCCTTTGCTCTATTGTGATGGATCGTTCTGTCGTTGGAGCAGCTCCGTGAGTCAGAAGACGTCAAGGCTGAAGCAGCACAAGACAGACATCGTCAATCTCAAGTGGGATTCTAATAGCATCTCCAATAGATGATGTAAAATGGATGTAAAATTAACATCACCAAAAACCACCTGACTACAACAGATGAGGTAAAAACTGTTGACTCTGAACTTAACTGTCAAAACTGAAATTTACTGTGGAATCTGAATGCTACTGTCGAAACTGAATGCAATGGTAGCAGAGAGGCACTTGACATGTAGTTTAGGGAGGGCCTGCAGTTCATCTTCAACCTGCGCCCCCCTGAGCCGCCAGTCACCACCGGCCGAACCGCCAGCCCCAGTGCCGCCTCGCCGCCCCGAAACAACTCGCCACAGCCGCCCCGGCCAGCCCTCTAGGCCCCCCGCCCCCACCCTGAACCCTAAGGTAGATAGTGGGGTACCTCTCCGGCGAGCCCCCGTCCCCACTGCGGGTGGTTCTTCCTTAACTCCGGCGAGCCCACCCAACCCCGAAAATCGATCGACCCAAAAGTCGATTCATCGATCAAGTGTGGCTTAATCGAGCAGAGCAAGCGGCATGAGCGAGGGGAGAGCAGCAAAGCAGCACTGGCGAAGCGAAGCGATCAAGCGAGAGCCGGAGCAGCAGCAGCAGATCCGGCTGGTATGGACGCCGCCGCTGAAGGGGCCTCGCACTAGGGGAGAGCCGCCATGGAGATGTCGCCCGCGGCGCCGGCTTCAAGGTAGCCGCTCCATGGGGGCACGGGATGGAGCACCGTTGGTGTCGGGAGGTTGAGTTAAGGAGAAGGTACGATGCGATGAGTGTACAACCTCTTTGGTGGCGCCGAGTAGGCCTCGGCTTCGTCTGAGGAGTCGGTGAGGATGTTGCGGTTCCGGTGGAGCAGGTTAAGGCGGTGCTGTGGGGATGGATCAGACGCGATAGACGAGGCGATCGTCGGAGCAGCTCCTTGGAGGTGGAGGACGGGGCGGCTGAACCGGCGGGACGGCGAGATGGACGACTGATCCTCATCCGGGGAGGTGGACGAGGGACGTCGAGCTATTGCGGTGGACGACATCGTCGGGGAAGAGGCTCCGGCTGGGCAGCGGTGATGTGGCGGACGGAGGAGGGTGGGGTTTCGTGGATGGAGCGGAGAGGTTATGGCGGCCTGGGATTTCGAATGGCGAAAAGGGGGCGATGGGAGGGGGTGAAACATGACTTAGGGATGCGCCTGTCCAAAACGTAGGGTGTGTTACAAAAGTACCCCCCCCACCAATTTGAACTAGCGGCCCTTTCGGCTCAGGGTTAGAAGGGGGATTTCGCGTGTCGAGATTTGGCAGCTGGAGGGAGTTTTAGTGCGCGTTGTAATTTCGGGATAGCAAGGCGCGGGTTGTGAAGGCGCCAGTTTTGGGAGCACGATATCTGAATTTTCGGGATATAACAAGACGCGGGTTGAATTTTAGGGACAAGCCTAATGTGTAGTAATATTGTACTTGTACGTACCAAATCAATTCGCACTTCCCTCAACCAAAAAGAAAACGAAAAAACTAAAACTATTCACACCACACAAAGAGAGAGTCTTGCCCCATTTTACAATACAAATGCTATTCAAAGCTACTCCCTCCTTCCATCTATATAGGGCCTAATGCGTTTTTTGATGCTAACTTTGACCAAATATTAGAGCAATGATATATGACATGCAACTTACACAAAGCACACCGTTAACCGTGCATGAAAGGTTCTTTCAATGATATAATTTTCACATTGTGCATGTCATGTACTATTAGTCTTGTCAATAGTCAAAGGCGGTCTTAAAAATCTCATTACGCCCTATATAGATGGAAGGAGGGAGTATGAATCCATGTTATGTCTGATTAAATTTCTTCGCTTGTTGTATAATGCATGTAACCTACTCATACCAACATTTTAGTGCATTCCAAATGTCTATACTACCGCTGCAATTCGAACTAAATTTGAATCCGTTTCTCTATTTCAATAAGAATCTACAATCATGATTGTTGCCAACTTCAACCATCATAGTTCCCTTGCTATCCGCCAGATATATCGGACGGCCTATAATGCAGGATGGCAGGCACACCATCATCAACAACTCCGTTTTTATAAGAGTAGAGATAAAATATTTTAAATGTAGTATAACATGTTCATAAACACACCATGTGTATCACCGTTATATATATTCACACATACGTCGGTTTAAAACACTATGATAAATTCTTCAAATATCCGAATTCTCTTTTTATAATGAAGTATATATGATCTCTATTCGTCTTTTACACCCACACAACCCTCTTATCTTTGTAGCTAGCGCTAACTTTCTCTTGTGCATGCACACGCCCGCATCCCTCTCACCCTCCCTCAGCATTCTCTAGCTCCATCGCACAAATTCGTCTTTTCACTTTAGGTCGTTCACCCACGGTGTGTGTAGGCCCCCAGCTCCTTCTTTACGGCACACATCGATCGATATGCCTCTCTAGCCAGGTGTGCCTAGCACAAACACAAGCTTCCCCTCTTATCTTGTCACCGTCCATGCCTCATTCCCACCACTCTTTTCGTCGTTCTCGTACTCGCACACTCCTCCCCGCTCGATATAGTATGCCTCTCGTACCACCTCCTACATGCATCCCTCTCTCTCTATCCTTCTCCTCGTGCCTCGTTTGCTTCTAACACACACATGCATGTATACCGATCGATCTCCCAACATATACCAGGATCGACTTTAACTACCCCCCCCATCAATCGACGTACCTCACAAGTTATGTCTCTCCTTTCTCTAAGAAAGGGCAATTGATCTTCCTATGTAGTTATGTCTGCATACCACAGCCATATCGTCCCCCCTCATCATTCGTGCATGCCTCCTGACCCGTCTCTCACACGCACGTGCACAGACAACAAGCAGCCATCTCCTCTCTTATTGATATTGCGGGCGTGCCCTCCGTTTGTCTAGCAAGCCTATCCCACCATTTGTTAGAAGCAACTCCACTACCACCCCCTCCAACACTCTAGCTCTATCTCTCTCCCAACCCTATTCCTCTCCTGCACATATGCATGGATGTCGATCGATCTCCCTTAATACATGAGGCAGATCGATCTCCTTAATACATGAGGTAGGCCTCTCTCCTCCTCCACACATATACCAGCCATTGTACCTCTATAGTTAATTGGGCGTCCCTCTTCCCTACCACACACTGATAGTCGAGCGCTGCAGGTAGGTATCCATGCCACAGAGACAAACTGCTCATGTCCCCTTTCACGTTCCAGTAGGCCAGCCACTCTATATCTTTGACGTGGGCACACACAAATTCGATGGCACTCTTTATCGATCGCGCATGCACACACACACACATCATCCCTCTTTTCGATTCTATGGACACCTCAAGCCGGTGATACCTCCACTCTCTTCTCGTGGACCGCCCCCTCTATATATATGTTATATCCAGGACTCTATTTCACACACACTGCATATGTTACATTTTTGATTGACCCCCCCCCCCAAAACTCTCAAGAACCCACACACTATATCTCTCTAGGTTTGTATCTCTCTCACACAACCCCACGTAGATGGTGTACGTATACAAGAAGAGAATAGGTGCACCGTGCACGTACTCACGCTTCGTGCCCAGCCACACCCGCGCGGGTACAAGGTGGAGCTCATTTCTTTACGAAATGGCAGCCCACGTGCTAATTTGAACGCTTGTAGCGGTTGTTTACCTAGGGAGGTCGTGTACCATGCCTGCACGAAACAAAGTTCGACTTGACGCGTTGCCGCGTTATTTTAAAATAAAGTTATAGCGTTCAATGGCACGTACACAAAATATAAAACGATTTTTATGGAGAAAAATGTAGTCCGCTCACTATATACAATGGAGCCTTGTGTACCTGGTTTATCGCTCTTCAGAGTATCTCACACAAGGCTGCGGTGGCCTCTCTCTCTCACCGTTGGTCACTGATCCGGCCGCATCCCGTCCGCCGGGGGAAAGGGAGTGCGATGGCCTCTCAATGTCTTACCGTTGGTCACTGATCCGGCCGCATCCCGTCTGTCGGGGAAAGGGAGGAAGTGCATCGTTTCTCCGTTCGACGGCGTCGAGGCAGCACGTCCCGATCTGCAGTACACGCCATTCTCTCTGACCAAGCTCTGACGCGGCAGGGCCTACACCACCTGCTCATAGATTCCGTCCACCGCCGCTCACCTAGTTACATCCCGACGACCTCCAGGTATCCCCTCCGGCCTTGCTCCACTGCCCATCTTCCCACGTCGCTGCATGTGGATCTTCCATAGTTCTTAGCCCAAAACATAGCTCGTCCAGCGTACTTTCCATATTGCATTCTCGTCCTCACACCGTTTTAGACAAACACAACCGTGTTGTTATCTTCCCTTAGGGCAAGGAATATGCTTCTTTTTTGTCGTCGCATGTGTCACCAACTGTTATTGGCCAGTAATTGTTTCCTTTCTACCTCTTTTTTGCAAACAGGGCTATCCATTTCACCTTGTTGCTATTGCGACCTTTTGGTGAACGGCACAAATCAATTTTTTCTTAAGAGTGTTTTGTGCAGTTGTACTAAAATGTCACATGGGCAACGTCTCTACATTTCAGTGCGACTACACAAAGGGAGATTGGTTTTGCTCTATCCTCCTCATCCAACTTCGAGCCTAATCTTCTCCAACTAGTTAGTCTTAACTGAGACTGCAAAGGTGACCGGCTTCTATTTATGTGTTTATTGTTTCATCAATAGTCCTCTATTATCGTAGTCACACTTAATATCTTTGGAACAGGGACGCTCAGCTCTATTTTAGTGGAACTGCACAAAATGATCGGAATGTTGCATGCTCCAGACAGCTACTTTTTTCCCAACATGCCTTGTTGATTTAGACAGAGCTGGGGGGAGGTTGCTGCCAATGAAAGCATGGATCAATTTTAATTTAACACCTTCTCACAACTCTGTCTTCAGTTGTGATGTAATTATTAGCTCTGATCTGCTAATAATTGACATGCATTAGCAAGGAAGTTAGTTTTTATTGTTTCGAAAGAGCATCGATGGCAAGACATGCGAAATGTAAGCTGAAAGCTCACACCATTGTACAATTTCATGTCTCGCTGGAAAATTATTTGTATAGTACGTCAATTATGTAAACAAATGATGGAAGCTTGATAGCATTGCCAGAAGCCTCTTCATCATCCGGGTCCATGTGCCATGCACAAAATTATACTCCTTCGTTCCTAAATATTTGTCTTTTTACAAATTTCAAACGGGCATATTTTAGAGTGTAGATTCACTCATTTTGCTTTGTATGTGTACTCCCTCCGTTCCTAAATATTCTATTCGTCTTTCTAGAGATTTCAACAAGTGACTACATACAGAGCAAAATGAGTGAATCTACACTCTAAAATATGTATATACATCCGTATGTGCCAGTCCATTTGAAATCTCTAAAAAGACAAATATTTGAGTAGTCACTCGTTGAAATCTCTAGAAAGACAAATATACTTCAGAGTATATTTAAGAACCGGGGGGGTTGTACACAACCGCATGGGAGACTCAACCCGATCGTTGCGCCGCATTAATAGTGAGTAATGAGCAGTCAAATCGTAAGCCCACCTTTCCCACTGTAAGTTGCTCTGAAGAAGCAACCATCAATACGCTCTTCTTTGAATCCGCTCATACTACTCCATCCGTCACTGTTTATACAGCGCGCTTCACAAAAAAGAAAAAAGATCTGTGGGACCAAGGCGACTAGCGATCGGCCTGAAAAATAGCATTGGTAGTTATAGCACGGCGTCTATTACTAGAGGGAATAATGCGTACACACATGCATGCAGTGCTTCCACCCCGGGTACACACATGCATGCACTTACTCCACTCCATAGTAGTACAGAGTACATGGAGAGAAGATTGTGGACTTGATTGCGGTTACCACGCCCTAATTAATTGAGCATTAAACCAAACGCGTCTAAAGTCTCTTTGGTGGTGGAAATGCATTGAGAGAAATGCATCATAATGAAGCGCGCCCTGTAAACTATGACGGAGGGAGGAGTAGTATGAAGGTTCAAAACCAAGTACGCGTATGGCCAGCCGGTCAATGCACCTCCTCTTGGCATATCACTGACATGTGGGACGGGAGTGTGAGAAAACCAATCTCAATTGACGGCAAAGAGCCAACCCGCCGTTCCTTGAGAGAGACGAGGAGCGAGAACACACAGACGGGCTGGCATGGAGGCCAAGATATATTCGAGCATGGTTGGTTGATCGATATCATTCATTACATGTTGGGCTGCCGTTTTCCGCCCTTCTCCGGAATAAACGTGTACTTTATCAGAGAAAAAAATAAGAGTACAGACGCTCCACCATGCGGTTCTAGTAGTAGTACTACTCGTACTACTGCGCTTGGCTCTTCGCCTCTTCGTGAAGTCGAACAATGATGGTACTCCGCATGTTGGGTACTACAGTGTATGCCTCTGACCATCTGACACCGAGTGGACTGATGCATGTCCACCGAGGGTAGGTTGCATTAGTCAAAAGGCGTAAGCGAGCTTCACCTTGTCCTGCAAGCTTCTCCCCGTTCTGCGAGTTGACGGAACACACCAAAAAGTAGTGCTAGTCCATACTCCCTCCTTTCCGGTTAATATGGCTTAATCTTTTTTGCTGGTAAATGAGAGAGCTTTATTCATATATAAGCATTCTTAGGACGATCAGCCAAGACACTGGTCACTAAGAAGCGAGGTACCCCGCAAAAAAAGTAGGAAGCGAGGTGTTTCATCAAGCCAGCTCTCGGACACATTCAAAGTGCAGCAAGCACGGTTCGCACGAAGATGCGCCGCAAGGTTTGCTGACCTGTTTACATGCTGAATAACAAAAAAAGAGGAAATATTACTGAGCGCTACTATTTGTAACAAGATATGAGCCAGAATTAAGCGAGAATTGTGGCGAATGTTCCATGCAATCTACTTCCATTATCACATGCGAGAACCCTCGAAGAGAACCAAATGTGTTGAAGATTGCTTTATCACATTTTAAAATTATAATAAGAGTGCAGACGCTCCTCCATCCGGTTCCTAGTACTAGTATAGTACGTACCTTTATAGACATATTAGTAGTACTAGTACTAGTAAGCTTTGCGCTTGGCTGTTCGCCTATTCGGGATGTCGAACAATAGTAGCACTAGTAGTATAGTGTATGCTTACGCAATCGACACCAAATTAAGCATTGCCGCCCACCGCTTTGAGCGAGGAGAGCTTGCATTAGTCAAAGTTTCTCCTTGTCCTGCGAGCCACAAGACGCAAGCTTCTCCTGTTTGGATCCATGGGTTAGAGTTAGTTTGGGTTAGTTTGTACTCAACTAACCCAAAAGTATCCAAACAGGAGGGTTAGTTTGGGTTAGAAGCATCTAACCCATCCAAAAAATCTAACCCACCCAAGAGGTGCTTATTTGGGTTAGTTCTTCTCTGGAGCACTAAAACACATTTTCTCTCGCTCTGCCTGCAAACAAATCCTCTCCACTTCCTCGAAGCTTCTCGTCCTCTTCGTCCCTCCCTCTCACAATGCCCGTGAAGGCGCCTCGCCGTATCCGCGCTCCATCTAACCCTGTCATCTAAACACCTCTTTGGCTAGAGTTAGTTCACGGTTAGTTCAGGGTTAGAATCTAACTCTAACCTCTAACTGAGTTAGAGTATCCAAACAAGGCCAAAGTAATGCTAGTCCATACTGCCTCCTCTCCGGTTAATATGGATTAATTTCAAGCGAGATAAATACACCATGCATCCTTTGTATATTTGTAAAAATACGGTCAGTGGACTTCATAATACGCTCATTGCACTCAATATATATATATATTCCGGTGTTTATACAGTCACTGGCTCACCCTGACTGAGTATGTGTGTGCATGCATGTGTAGGTTGAGCACTTAGCGTGACCGTGTGTGTTCCATCGTGTGCTCGGACATGCATGCATTAGGGCGTCGCGCGCGTTTTTGCGTCCATGTGTACGCGTGGATTATTGCATACACGTAGGGAGCGTGTAGGGGCCACTAAGGAGCAGTCAAATCACACAATAAGTTAGTCGGAAGAAGCAACCATCATTTCACTCTTGAATGACACGCACACAATATAAAATGGTTGATATGGAGAAAAAAAACCACTATATATACACTAGCAGAGCCTAAGCTACAAGCACCTTGCTAAGGTTGCTCTCTTCACAAGCATAGAGCGAAGGGCCTGATCCCTTGGTGGGGAAGGAACAATGTTCTGCGTGAGACCTTGTCGACATCGGCGAGGGAGAAAACTCACGATCGGTGCGTCCCAATCGGGGTCACGCGGTATGGGGCGATGCAGCGTCCCAACCGCCCTTCTAGCTACTGCCCGGCGTCCCGGGTAGTCCATCTTCCTTTTGGAGCCGGCTTGCTCCCCTGCCGTAGCTCCATCTCCATGTCGATCTTTCTCTACTTCTACCGGCTTCTACTTGTGATGAGTTTATGTCTCATGAACTAGTGCTAGTACTATTATTATAAGCACACTTCTTCAATATCTTGTCCATCAGGGATGCTCAGGTCGATTTTAGTGGAACTGCACAAAAGCATCATATGATCCGAGGGTGCCAGTCGTCTTTCCTTCAACAGGTTCTACATGGCCAGGGAATTAAATCATGTTTAGGGTTTAGGGTTTAAGTCGTAGTGACCCCATCAGTAGTTTTTCTTTCGTACACGCTCTCACAACTTTTTCCTTTAGTTGTGAAGTAAATATTGGCTATGATTTGTGAATCATTGAGATGCATCAGCATGTGTGTTAGTTTTCCTTTGTATTTGATGGAATGTTGTAACGGGGCAACCTTGGAATGGGAATGAAAATGGAGTGGAAAGTTTCCGTTTTTCCGGAGAAAAAATGGAAACGGAGAGAAATCAAGGTTCTGTTTCGTTGGATCGCGCCATCGAGCAAAACCAACGTTTAAATCACGTCTGTCGTGTTCGTGTCTCACCCTCCTCCACGGCTCGACCCCACACGGTCGCTCGGCATGCCACTCACCGCAAACCAAGTATACGATAACTTTCCTGCCTGCTTGTCGATGGATCGCGCCAGATTGACGAGTTGGGGGAGGACAACTAGCTGTAGCATGGACTCCCAAGAACTTTTTACATGCATGTTGTAGCCGGCTATTGCGACCTTTGAACTCGGAGCAGCCGCATGCACCCGGAAGCGGCGCTGGTGACGCTCTCTCGGCCAGCGCGCCGCTTCAATGCCGGTGCCAGTGAGAGGTCGCATCCACTCTGGCCGGGCATGAATGCGGCACTGACCATTTTGGGCGGGAAGCACGCGCGGGTGATGAAGAGGGTTCGGGTTGGTCAGGACCGGCCCTTGCAGCGGTCCGGACGTGCGCAAACAAGAGATGTTGTACGTTAATATTGCTGCGTATATAATTAACAACGTAAATAATGTGCCAGTTGGACAAATATGATTGGAGATGGAGATGGAAATGGAATTTTACGTAAACACGAATATGCATGTCTATGTGTGTGTGCGCGATGACTCTCGCGACCTGGAAGCGGGGGCGTGTTTTTGATCGAGTTTTCTTTCTTGGTACGTTAGAAAATCAGTTTGTCTAATTCACATCTAGATGTTATTTAAGGATATCACATCTAAGCTCCCACAAGTATATAATGTAGCAACAAGAAACAAAAAAACTAGGACAAAAAAATAGACCACAAACAGAGTGGACATCAACTTAGATGTGACATAACTATGTCACATCTAGATGTGTCCTAGACAGACCCTTAAAAAATTGTCCGCCAACTTTCGTTTCTTTTTTCCGGGAACAAGCGTATTCTATTTAAAAGCACTGCTCTGGAGAGATTTTTTTTACTCCATTATAGCCTCTTGTTTGATAGAGTTTCTTGCGTCTCGCTCTCTCACCCTCTCCATATCAAAACAAGATGACAGTGTCCACTCTATCTCTCTCCTCACCGGTGGTCACAAATCCGGCCGAATCCCGTCCGCTGCGGTAGGTGAGGAGGTGCAGCGTTGACGTTGTCACCGTCGGCGACGAAGGGAGCCGATGTGCACCATCCTCTAGTAGCTGGCGCTGGCACGAACGAAGATCCTCTGCACCCTTGTTCGCTGCTTTCGTGTGGGCAGATCCCGCCCGCCCGCCTAAACGACATCTCGTCCACCTAAGGTATAACTTCTTGTACTGGTCCAGCTCCCCAGGTCGATGCGTGCGGGTTTTCTTCTATGCGACTACTCCCCAGCTCCCCATGCATAGTAGCTAGGGTTCGTCGGTTGGTCCAACATCACCTACTAGTACTATTATAGAGGAAATGCCACTCGAAAAGTTGTCCTGATTTATGCCTCGGTGGAGGTATACATGTTGTTTCGACAAAAAGTACATGGTGGTTGTGCGGTTATTGTCCATATGGTGGTAGTACTATCACTGGTTAAATGAAGAAATGCTTTTTTTCTTGGGTATCCTGGTTTAGTTCCCATCAAGATATAATTATGATGCTTACATTTGTTGGTGTACTTTTCATTAACCCTTTTTATATTTTTGGAAACAGCGATGCGTGTCTCCATACCCGGGCATGTCTTCCTCAATTTTAGTGGAACTGCACAAAATTGGATGACCATTGTTGTTCCGCCTCACTGTCCTCTGCCACGTGGTTCTTCCTTCCTCGAGCTTGATTACTGAGAAGAAACATACCACAGTGAGGATTGTCGAACTTCATAGGTGCCTCACCCAAACTTGATGCCAAATGGATGATGCATCACCATCGATGCTCATGGTTGCGCCTCATGGTTGCGTTGGCTGGTCAAGCTGATCGATTTTCAATGAAAAACAAGTTGTCTTCCATCAGTGCTCTTTGCTTGTTACGCACAAAGATGATATCCTTCGTCAGATCACCTTGGTTGTGTTGGAGACGCAGTCGTCTTTCACGTTGCTGCAATTTTATCACACAATTGGCTATGAACCAAATGTTTCCTCGAAGAAGGATCGACGTTGGTACTAAGAGCATAAGTTTTGTATTGATTTCTAAGCCTTCTCACAACTTTGTCTCCAGCTCCCCTGTAATTTTATTTGTCCAGCTATTAACTTTGATTTAAAAATGGTGTGGACTAAAAACCCGGATGGGCGTAGTAGCCCTCCATTTTTATTTACTCCGCATATTAGATTTGACTGAAGTCAAACTTTGTAATACTCTCAAACCTTTCCGATAATTGAAATTAAAATTCTTTATTTGTACACACTCTCACACGTTTCCAATAATTTGCGCATGTGGTTGTTCATAAGGGAGGGTAGTGTACCACATGTGAAGGGCAGGAAGTGCGACCGGGGGCGTGGGCGTGGATCGTTAGTTCATCGGAGTAGTACTAGTTTTCTTCTTTGTACATTAAATAAAGAGCTTCGTTTAGTACTTACACAATTTAAAAGCGATTGTCATGGAGAGAATAAGAAAACCACTCCACTATATATTAGTCGTATACACATGAGAGTACTATATGGGCGTAGCTTCATTGACTTAGTGCACTGCCTTTGGGTTTATGACAGGTGGGCCCAAAATGTGGTGGCTTACGTCATACAGCCAAAAGCAGATCTGATGAAGGCACCGGAGCTCAGTCCGTACTACATTAGTATATATATAAGCAGGAGCCTCAGCGCTTGTTCGCTAGGGTTTGCACTCTCCACACGCTCGCCGCAATACATATATATTACACGCTGGAGGCTCAGCGTTCATTTGCTAGGGTTTGCTATATTCACAATCTCTCACCCTCTCTTCACTAGATCTAAACAAGACTGCGTTGGCCTCTTGTCTCTCTCTCCCCCTCACAGCTGCTAAAGGAGGCGTCCGTATCCCATCGCACTGGGAAGGGGAGGAGGTGCAGCGTTAACTCTATCGCCTTCGACGAGGGAGGCAATCCACTGTCGTCTGCGCTGTTCTCTTTCACCCAGCGCCTGTGTGGGAGGGCCACCGACCACTTCTTCCTCGCTGTCGTACGTAGTGTGGGCAGATCCGGCCTCCCGCCGCACGCCTTGCCACATCCCGGCGACCCTAAGGTATAAGTTTCTTTGAAACTGTCGTTGCTCTAGCTGCATGTGGATCTTTTTCGATCTGTAGTCGAATCTAGGTCTTGGTTCAAAGAGGAAAGAAAGGTGCGGTGGGGTGGAGCATGAATCTAGGACGTGTTTCAATGAGGAAAGGAGGGAGGAAAAGTAGTATAGACTGGCTATCCAGCCGCTTTGTTGGCCGAAAAGGGAAAAAGGGGGTAACCCAGTACACACATCTGTAAGGAACCGATCTCTTTGTTGAAAAGGGAAAGAAACTAGGGGGTCGGGTAGTTTGTGCAGGACTAGATTTGCTGACCTCACATAGGAAAAAAGTTCAAAGAGAACAAATATGGGACCAACACAGATATGCTGCTTGGCTACATACTCTGCATCACCCATTTATACGTGTGGACGCACATGGTGTTAGCATGTCCAATATAGCTATTTTGCCATTGTTAATCTAAGAATGCCGCCGAAAATTGAAGCAATGCCACTGTTAAAAGTAAATTACATTTTTTAATGAATGTTGTTTCAAGAGAGTGTCTCTGTTAATATGAATCAATGCAGCCGTTTTAGAAATGCTACTATCCTACTTTTTTTCCATCCAAGATAAGTTAGATGCTTCTTTCTGTCACCGTTTCATCCTCCTTTATCAGCAAGTAATTGTTTCCTTTTTTGCCTCTGTTAAAACAGGGGTATCGATTCAACTTGTTGCTATTGCGACATTTTGCTTCGCTACTCGAAACACTTATGTTGTAATAGTGTTTTGTGCAGTTCAACTTGAATGTCACACCGGTGACTTTGCTTAATTTTGGTGGAACTGCACAAAAGGTGATCGAGATTTGTTTCCAGTGTTCCTGTCGAGTTGTTTCAAATATTGGTCTCAACCACATGATATCTATTCAACTTGTTGCTATTGCGACATTTTGCTTCGCTATGCGAAACACTTTGCTCGATTTCAGTGCAACTGCACAAAACGAGATTGGATTTCCTATTCGTGTTAGCAGATTCGTATTTTATCCTAGTGATCTCATGAAAGGTCAGTACAGGCCTTCATCCACATGATTGTGCAGTGTGCTTTGAGATGTTGTGCTACTTGTATTGGTACTGTTTTAAATAAATGTTGAATTGAAGCTATTGTATTGCTGTCTTTTCCCATTAAGTAGTGAACAAAAATGGGACCAACCTAGACATGATGCTTGTTGCTTTGTTACAACAAACTCTGCATCACCCCCTTTATAAGTAGATGGAAGCACATATTGTTGTTCCACCCACTCTCCCCTGGAACTGTTTATGCTTTTCGTTAATCTAATGCCGCTAGTAATAAGCAATGCCACTCTCAGAATTAATTAACTATTGAATCTTAGTTCAAAACTGCAACACTTGTTGGGAATGCTACTATCCTGCTTTGTAGTTCTTTCTACATGTTTAACAAAGGTATTGTTAAGATAATGTCTCTTTAAAAATGAATCAGTTGCATTGTTTTAGGAATGGTACTTTTTTGCTTTGTCATTCTTTATCCATGTTGAAACAAGGCATTGTTAAGATAATGTCTTAGTCAATATGAATGAATCACACTGATGGAGAATTGCTACTCTCCTGTTTTGTTTCCCATTAAGACAAGTCATCAACCGTTATTTCTCAGTAATTGTTTCCCTTATACCTATTGTTGCTTACGAGGATATCAAAATTAAAGCTCGGTTTTATTCGACTTGATCTTAGTTGAAGCGCACAAAAGGAGCCAATGTGTCCAAGGCAAACTGCTGCGTTCTATTGGGTCCATTGGTCGTTCCACTTTGCGTAAAAAAGCGATCCTTGGTTGCGGTACATTACGGGAGGAATGACCGAGAAGCTTTACAGAGTATTATTAGACACCGGTGACATGACTAGTCTGCAGAGACCATTGGTAATTTAACAACATGTGGAGTGCCCTGGGCAAAAAGTGCCCAAACAAGTACAAGAAGCTACGACAGGACACGATCATAGGCATTACATATTTTGAATGGGAAAGCTTGTCAAAGTTTAATCATTGATGTTAGCAAGAAGACGTTAGTTTAATATATTGGAATTGGAAAACCTTGTCAAATTTTGCTCATTGATGTTAGCCAGAAGACATGCATTTGATATTTTTGAGTGGGACGCCCTTGCTGTGAGCAGCGTCGAGTGTTTTTTCCTATTCCTGTGTTCAGTTTAGAAGTAAATAGTTACTCTGCTGAGATATTCCTGTGTTGAGAGTTTGTTCTGAATATTGTCTCTGTAATGCCATGCCTTGTGTTTGATTGCAAAGTTGAGCTTGGAATGTTGTGGCATGCGGCATCACGAGCTTTTCACCGTGCCTCCTGATAATAATGCTTTGTATTGTTTTGCATGTCGATCTAATGCCAGTGATTTGCTTGATAAGAAGATCATCCTCTTCTGTTGTTTCCGTGCGTAAGAAGTTCATCGTCTGATGTTTCATTCATAGCCTATACAACATGTCGAGTAGGTTAGACGTGAAACCATATGATCTTCCGACCAACTCATGATATTAGGCCGTGATTGGATCATCGCTTTTCAACAAAAACCGCTTGTAAAACTAACGCTTGTAAATTAAAGCAGATGGTCTCGGGCGAAGGCGCTTGGTTTGTCAATTTCGACTAGTAAAATATCGGAAGTTCTTCACACACGATAAAAACGTTGAACGACACTCGGACGATTGCTAATCTACCCGTTAGCTGCTATTTCAGCCTTGCCCATGGATGGCATGATACGCACGTCGTGCATGTATCATCTGGTAATGTCGTCCATATAGCAGTGCTCGTAAAATATACACTGGTCTCTCAAATTACACGTGTAACCCGCCGGTTTTACTTACAGACCTCGGGCCTTCCAATGACGAGTAAATTACACTTGTATGTTAATACAGGTTTGAAATAAACCAGAGCTCCCAAGCGCAGCCTTACCATTTCATGTCGTCTCAGTTTCTCAAAGATGCTCATAGGCGTCCGATGATCCTGGCTTCCTGAATGAGCAGCGGGCTGTATCAGACCTCCGTAGGGCCCGTGAGGCCCTCTCCGTTGTCCTTCCAGTTGTTACGCTCGTCGTGGCGCCGAGCATTGTTAACATGGTCAACGAACATGAGGATTCAGGAGATGACTTTATTTTGACTGGATGACACTAGGGACCCACTAGGGCCATAGCCATACGTACGCAAGTGCCTCCTTATTATGTACAACTATATTATTTTTTGCTTTCTCCTGGTTTCCTGACATCACGGTCCCACACCATTGTCAACCTATGTAGTCAATATAAACGAGAGAATTGCACAAGGTGCGGCTGACAGCTGGGACCAAGCAGCTCGAGTAGTATTTGTGTTTTTGAGGCGTGAGCACTGCAGAGTTTTTCTTGGCGATGATTCATTGTTGTTCAGAGGAGAGCAGGGTATTAACTGGGTGG
This sequence comes from Aegilops speltoides, assembly GCA_021437245.1. Taxonomy (NCBI): domain Eukaryota; kingdom Viridiplantae; phylum Streptophyta; class Magnoliopsida; order Poales; family Poaceae; genus Aegilops; species Aegilops speltoides. Next base: position 410,715,511 of record CM038142.1, read on the forward strand.
GCTGTGGCCCGTCTAGCCCAGGCCAGATATCCATTCCAGGTACTACTTTTTTCAAGATGAAAATGGCTAGCCCAGCTATACGTCTTTTTGAGGAATACCCAGGCAAGGTCAACTCGTTATTCTCCGCCCCGCTGGGCTGCAAATCTTTCCTAGGAGGGATGCATTAGGCTTAATAGGAAAATGGGCTTTAAAAATAATAAATGGGATGTAATTATAAAAACTAGGCAGTAACTATAAAAAAATGCACCAAACACGAAATTAGTTAATAAAATATTATTTATGGCTTTTGAAAATCTTAAATCTTCATTGTTAGGCGCGCAATGTTTCGTTGTATTTTTACGTAATACAAATTTATATTTAATCTGACTAGAAATTTCAGGATAAAAATATTTCGGATACCATCAAAATGTGGGAAATTTTATTGAATTCTGTCTTCAACGGTTGGTTGAAATTATTAATCATTGTCCTAGCTAGAAAATGGGTTGTACTTTTAACAAACTGTAAATGGGCTGTTGTAAATTTTATTAGAATTCAAGAATGGGTTATACATTCTTACAAAACGCAAATGGGCTATAAGTTCTCTACCACACACTTGTGGGCCTACTAAGTGACGCGTCCCCTAAAAAAATAAGTTGACGCGTATGCAAGGCTTTGTCAACTTATTATAGTCAACACACGGTTCTAGCAGCAGTGGCCATTGGATGTCTATCCAACGGATGTCGTGCTTCTTCTTCAATCTCGGATATTCTTAGCTTCGGCCGCCCAAAAAATGATTCCTCCCCCTAACATCTGGGGTGCACTATTTCGGAGGCTGACCTGTGGGCCTACTAAGTTGGAGCGTACCAAGGGCTTTGTCAACTTAGTCAATATAAACGATTCTAGCTTCAGTGACCGTAAGATGTCCATCGAATGGTTGTAGTGCTTCTTCAACCTCTGGTCTTCTTGGTCCAGCTGCCCAAAGCAGCGCCGGTCGTGCCGCCTGCTCCTGCCTCCCATGTCCGGCTGTGCTGCCGCGGAGGCCTCACCGCCCCCATACTACTCCCACCACTGGCCAGGCCATCCCTCCACTCACCCACACCACCTGTTATTCTGTGGCGACGGCAGCCTCACACCGCAGCCGAACCAGTGAACCCTCGTACTCCTCTCCGCGCGGGCTTCCACGTTGCGTCTTCCTCGGCTCTGCATCATCCCCTTCCTAGGCGTCGCCGTCGTCCACCGCCCTGGTGCTCTCGGTGCAGCGTGGTCAACGTGGTCAACGACCGCCTTCCATCGGAAGAGTACTGTATGTGGAGAGGCTGACAGCTGTCCACGACGGGCGCAAGGAAGTGCCTCCTTATTACGCGCAAAATAAATATTCCTCCACCTAACAGCAGGGACCCACCGGACGGGCCACCTTATTTCGTGAAAAAACGTTTCCCCCCTGACTGCTGGGATCCACCGGATGGGCCACCGTATTTCGTGAAAAAAACATTCCCCCCGCTGTCAGCTCGGACCCACCGGAAGTGCCTCTTTATTACCCAGAAAAAAATGAATACTCCCCCTGCTAGCTGGGAGTCACCTTGGTGGGAGGCTGTAACGCCCTCGATGCGGCTATATCTCCCACGTGTCGAAGCACGACTTAGAGGCATAACCGCATTGAAAGCAATGTCGCAAGTGAGGTAATCTTCACACAACCCATGTAATACATAAGGGAAAGAGATACATAGTTGGCTTACAATCGCCACTTCACACAATTACATGAATAAAGCATTACATCATCCAGATACAATCAAGGTCCGACTACGGAACCAAAATAAAAGAAGAACCCCAAATGCGACAAAGGTCCCCGATCGACCCCAACTGGGCTCCACTACTGATCAACTGAAACGAAACAACACAATGAACAAGATCTTCATCGAGCTCCTCATTGAGCTTGGTTGCGTCACCTGCTCGGTAACATAGACACCTAACTGGTTTTGGAAGTATCTGGTGAGTCACGAGGACTCAGCAATCTCGCACCCGCGAGATCAAGACTATTTAAGCTTATGGGTAAGGTAAAGGCATGAGGTGGAGCTGCAGCAAGCGACTAGCATAAATGGTGGCTAACACACGCAAATGAGAGCGAGAAGAGAAGGCAAAGCACGGTCGATAAAAGTATGACCAAGAAGTGATCCTATAGCAACCTCGTCAAGCATAACTCCAACACCGTGTTCACTTCCGGACTACGGAAAGAGACAAATCACGGTTACACACGGTTGATGTATTTTAATTAAGGTCAACTTGGGTTTTCTACAACGGACATTAACAAATTCCCATCTGCCACATAACCGCATGCACGGCTCTTGAAAGTTTATACCTGCGGGGTGTCCCAACTTAGCCCATGACAAGCTCTCGCGATCAACGAAGGAATAGACCTTCACCCAGGAAGACCCAATCAGTCTCGGAATCCCGGTACATCAAGACATTTCGACAATGGTAAAACAAGACCAGCAAAGCCGCCCGATGTGCCGACAAATCCCGATAGGAGTCGCGTACCTCGTTCCCTGGGCACACCGGATGGGTCACCCACGAGTAAAACCAGCCCTCGAGTTGCCCGAGGTGGCCCATGATCTGCCGTTCGGACCAACACTCGAAGGAGCACCGCCGGGGGCTAAAATAAAGATGACCCTTGGGCTCCGAAACCCAAGGGAAAAAAGGCTAGGTAAGGCAAATGGTAAAACCAAGGTTGGGCCTTCTGGACAAGTTTTATTCAAAGCGAACCGTCGGGGGTCCCATAAATCACCCGACCGCATAAGGAACGCATAAAATCCGGGAACATAACACGGTATGGCGGAAACTAGAGGCGGCAAGAGTGGAACAAAACACGGGCATAAGGCCGAGCCTTCCACCCTTTACCAAAAATATAGATGCATTAATAATATAAGAGATATTGTGATATCGCAACAAGTAAACATGTTCCAACAAGGAACAACATCTCCATGTTCAACAAGGAACAAACTTCATCTTCACCGCAACTAACAACGCTATAAGAGGGCTGAGCAAAGCGGTAACATAGCCAAACAACGGTTTGCTAGGAATGGTGTCAAAGGTTAGAGGTTTGACATGGCAATTTGGGAGGCTGACAAGCAAATGGTAGGCATCGTAGCATTGGCATAGCAAAAGAGCGAGCAAACTAGCATAGCAAAGATAGTAGTGATTTCGAGGGTATGATCATCTTGCCTGAGATCCCGCAAGGAAGAAGAACGAGTCCATGAAGAAAACAAACGGACGAAGTTGAATGAATCCTCACAACTCCGGAACGAAACCGAAGCTAACGAGAGAAGCAACCCGGAAAGAAACAAACAACATGGTAAACACACAAGCATAATCATGGCATGATGCACGATCAAGTATGATGCATGTCCGGTTTAAAGAGGCATGGCATGGCAATATGCACAAACAACACTACAAATTAAGTGGAGCCCAATATGCAACGAGTTGCATATTGACGGAACACCACATCAATTATTTAGTTCTCTCTCGGTTATGAACACAACAATATTAAATGTTGGTTAACATGGCAAGAGGTGAAGCATGAGCAAACTAACTACTTAGGCAAGTTTAAATGAGGCCGGAAGCAACAAACAACAATTCCGAAAAATCCCCATGTTATTTAGCAATTTAAGCAACAACAATTTTCAGCATTTAAATGTTGTTATCATGATGCGGATGACATGCACAAGTTTTATGCAATATTTATGAAAATGTTGACATGAGCATGTTATGAAGCATTTGTTACCATGGCGGAACGAAAGGGGTGCCACGGCAACGATAACGAAAATAGTGCCACGGCAACAATAACGAAAATGGTGCCACGGCAACGATAACGAAAATGGTGCCACGGCAACGATAATGAAAATGGTGCCACGGCAACATTTCGATGATCCGATAACTCATTGAGATACCGGTGCAAAAGGAGGCGTGCGGATGCAAGCGATGGTGGGGTGATCCGGTTCGGGTTCCCACGGGTTAATGGCATGGGAAGCGAGGCGTGCAAAGACAACTCGGACCGGAGCAAACACGGGCATCTCATACAACACACATGCAATCGGTCCACGGTTGATCGACTCGGGGTTATACGTTCGAAGCGTGCATTTTCGGAGCGGTTCGAGATCGTCGAGGGAAGTAGACGTTCTCGTGATGTAGTGGAAGTAGTTGTACTCGTGTCGACGGTAGTGGTACATCTCGTAGTGGAAGTAGTTGTTCATGTCCCGTGGATGTTCAAGGTCCACAGGGTCTTCGAGGGTCGACGGTAGTTGAAGTAGTGGTACACGGCGGCGGCGGTAGTGGTACACGTTTTCGTAGATGTTCAGGTCGACGGTAGTGGTACACGCGACGTCGGGGTACTTGGTGAAATCCACGGGTGTCCGTAGTTGTACATTTCAGCGGTAGACGAACTCCGCGAGCAATGGCCGTCGTGGTACTTGGCGTCACTTCGTGTACTTGGTCTTGGCGATCGGAGAGGGTACTTGCCGGTTCCACAACAATGTAACCGTTCGTGGCAGAGGAACTTGATGTATCACCGGCTGTAGTCAAACATGAGGGTCTTGCCGAATCCGAAGGGAACTTGGCGATCCAAAATTGCTCCTGTTCGGGTAGTTACCGTGACAACATCTTGGGGCCGAGGCCATGTGTGGGATCTTCTGGTCGATGGGGACGACGCAGCGAGGCGGCTGGGCTGCAGCGGCAGCGAGGCGGCAAGGGCGAAGTGGCAGCGTCGGCCTTGGCGTGAAGCGAGGAGGCGAAGCTCCTGCTCGGAGAGGTACCATGAGGGAACCGCGTGGAGGTGTGAAGGGTGGCGGCTTTGGGGAGGCCGACGAGCTCGGGGACAGGCGCTTGGAGCGAGCAGCGGCGATGCGGGTCTCGCGCAGAGATGGGGTCGTGGTCGCGTGTAGACGGAAGCAGAGGGCGACGCGAGGTAAGGCGTCGGAGTTGGCCTCAGTGGCGGTCCGGGAGCTGGTGGAGCTCGGGGAAGCTCCTGGAGTGGCCCGTGTTCAACGACGGGGCTGACGAGGCCGTCGGGAACGCCGACGACTTGCGGGGCGCGGAGGCAGAGGAGCTCGTTGGCGACGGGGTAGGGCGACGGGAGATGGCGGCCGCGAGGGAGGAGATGGGGATCGAGGGCTGAGTGCGGCGGCCAGAGGGAGAGATGCGGTGGAGAGACGAGAGGAGGGAGATGGGGCTCGGGGCGCTCGCTCCTCTCTGGGCAACGTCTTGGGAGGAGTTCTTGGCACAAGGGAGGACGAGGAGAGATCGAGAGATTGGGATCGGGCGGGAGGAGATGGGATCGACTCCTGGCGGCTAGGGTTAGGAAAGGTGGGGCGGCTGGGCTCTTTGGGATTTAGTGGGCGGCCTGGTTAGACAGCCCAAGAGGCCGGTGGGCTTATCTTCTCTCCCTCCTATTCTTTTCCATTTAAAAAAACAGAAAAGAGAAAGAAGAGACAGAGAAGGTAGGGGTGGAATCTGGGCATGGGGATAGTTTTCACGGACTCATAAAAATATGAGGAATTTAAATAAAATGGCAAGAGGATTTTTTGGAGAACAATAGATTTGCACATGTTGAATTTAATGCAACATGTTTGAATTTTGAAACCCACTCGAAAGGACTCTAAATGGGCTGAGATTTTTAGAGGAGCCTTGATAAAATAGAGAGAAATATTGACAAGGTTTGGAGGTCAAACTCGAAAAGGAATAGACATGGAAAAAGTTTTGCACGTGTGTTATGGGTGATTCCGAAATGGAATATTTAATATAGCTCCCTAATATTGGGAGCATATGTTATAAAGAGAATCACCACGTGAATTCCCTCGATTTAAATGGATCAAAGATCCATGCCATTTATTTAGATGAGTTTATAAAAAAAGGGTTGCAAGATGCCATGATGCAATGCACATGAAGCAATGAGATGAAAAGCCTGACATGAACAAAAATGCAAATCAAAAACAAAAACCCAACCACAGAAGAAATAACATATCACATCTCCGGAAAAGGCAAGAGTTGGAGTTCTGAATATGGAAAGTTGTATCCGGGTGTTACAACACTCCACCACTACGAGAGGATCTCGTCCCGAGATCTAGGATGGCACCGGAGGGAAAAGGAAGAGGAAGAGAAGAGGTAAAACTAAGTTGCTTCTTTGACCAATGAGTGAAACCAAAGAACCTTGAGAGGTTGGACAAATTGAAAGAAAACAAAACAACAGAGATGACCAAGATTGCAAACAATCCGTTAGAAAAAAGGAACAAGCAGTATTACGAGGACTTGAAGGTTGAAAGACATGAATCAAGAGTTTCATGATCGAAAAGAATATGACCACCTCGGTATAATGAGATAGCCAAGGAACAAGAATGACAGAATTTGGACAGCACTCCGGTAGAAAAGGGAAGAAAACTTGATAAGATGAAAAGAACTTGAAGAGATGACACAACACTCCGGTTAAATGGATAAGCATGAAAAGAACATGATCCTGACAAAACAAGATGATGATTGAAGAGCACAGCATCACAATGCCTCCGGAACGAAAGAATAGAAGCTAGACCACTGGGATAAAGGGACGGAGAAGAAAATGACAACTTCTACCACAATTGAATTTGGAAGGCATCCTTGCAAGAAGGTTAGAATAGAGTTGTTGGAAGACCAACAACGAAAAGAATAAGTTTGTAGTGGGCTTATGGAAACATCTCAACATTATGAGGTGACAACAGGCCACTAACGAAAACAATTGCTTGAGATTAACGAAGAGATGAAAGCTTGTTCCATCAAGATGGAAAGGAGAAAACTTGGAGCATTAATAAGCACCACACTAGCAACATTCCTTAGGGAAGGCTTTAGGTGAAATCTATACCAAGATAACTCCAATGGAGGGATTGATGGATTTAAAATACCTCATTCTTGACAACATGAGAATCATGAAACATGAATGGAAATTGTCAAGAGTGACATAACACCACCTCAAAAGATAAGATAGAAGGAATTGCACTTTGGAATGCAAGAAGGAGAATACTTGAGCTCCTCAAAACAAAACATGTGTTGAACACCATGTTTAATTTTTGAGTATAGCTTGGCTGATCTTAACTTCAAGAGAAATCTTGAAGAACAATTGAAGAGTGAAAAGAATCCTTGAGGAACCACCATGTAGAGCCTCCATGAAGAACTCCGGCAATAAAAGGATGATAAAGGAAAGAGAACTTGAAAAACACAAGGTGAATCCTTGCAATGATTTAGCTGGATCTCCGTGATAATTAGAGCTTGGAACTCCGGGAAAAAGAGAAGATGAAACAAATGAAACCGAGAATTTATTCATCATGAACAAACTCCGAAAGAAGGAATTAATCACTTGGATGAAACAAGAACAAGAATTATGTTATGCGTATCCTTCACCAATTTAAATTGATGACAAGCAACGAATTTGGCATACTACTTATTCTCGTAGAAAAGGATTAAAAGAGATATATCGAAACTTGAGAAGGTCTTCAACGAACTACCGGTAGGATTGGAACAACAAATGAATTGATATGATGAACAAGGAAGAGAGATCTTGAAAGAACCACCATAAGAATTGAAAATGATCGAAGTAGGGGTGCATCACCGGTAAGAATTAGCAAATGAACGAAGGTGCTTGAGACAAACTAGATACATGAGAACAAAGAGATCAAGAACTGATTAGAGGATATTCGATTGATGCACCGGCAAGATAGGAGAATGATAAGCCGCGGTGAGAATGAATAAACCTGAATTGATGGACTCGGATGACAAAGCGAGAAGACTCTTGAATATCTCGATGGGTGAAAAGATTCTCACAATCGAAAACAATTATGAGAGGATGGCAACAAGCTAGCACCATGAATCTTGAAGAGAATAGAGCAAGATTAAAGAGAAACTCTTCTTCGGTCTTCAAATGATGAGAATGACAACGAGAAACACCACCAAGAATTATTGAGGCACACCGGAAGAATCAAAAGCGAAGAGGTTGAGCCAACTATGAAAAGAATTTGAAAGATCTTGGAGAAAAGCATTTGACTGATGATAGCTCATCTTACGTCAAACTTGGAGAAGAATTTGAGAATAACTCCGAAAAGAATCAGAAGAGTCAGGTAAGATCCTGGGAAAAGACCTGTGGGTTAGGGCCCACTCAAAAGAACACACCATTGAAAAGATTTAAAAGAGATGTTGCACCAGTTGAATTGAATGGCTTGAATGAGATAACAATCTTGAAATAGTTTGAACGAATTGAGAATGGAAACACAAGTCTTGTGAGAAATCTTCAGCACTCCAGAACAAATGAATAGCGAGAAGTGAAAGATTAAGAGGTGCACCGGTATGAAAAAGCATTTGAAACGAGGAAAGGGATATGATGAATATCAAAAGCTTGAATAGGAACCACCGGAGAAGAAGAAAAATTAAAGGATGAAGAACTTGAAACTGTAGAGCATCTTCGTGGGAAATCACCAGATAAGAACATTGATTGAAAAGAATGAAGAGACTTCACATGAATAAATGGATACTTGATTAAGAAATATGTGTACTTAAAGAAAAAGGGTGGGAGGGCGGGAAAACAAAGGCAACTTGGGACGGATGAAACAAACACCGTTGAGAAGAAATGATAATTGGTCTTGCTGATGTTGAAGTGATCGGATCCACTTGAAGAGAAACACGCCGGTTGAAAAGGATTGACATGACAATCTTGATTGTCGAGAAGGATTGGTATTCACATCGGAGTATGAGAACACCATTTAGGAAAGGTATGGAATCAACACTTGACATTGAAGAAACTCGAATACCACAACTCAAAACAAAAACAAAGGACTGGCTTGCAGAATAAGCCGGAACAAACATATGATAGAGATTTACCCAATCCCATATCATGCATCATCGAAAAAGATATTCTAGGAGCTACTTGAATTCCCACCTATAAAACTCCGAAACTTTACGGTTATGCAATCTGGTGTTGGGGATACGAGGAAGCAATATATCTCACCCAAACTAACAATACCTACATCGGTATGTATCGATCCGTCAACACATAACCAAGAAACCTTCGAAATCGTGTACCTCAACCTTGAAAAGCATCCGTTATCTGAGTCATGGCAATACTCCGTACTCACCTCGATCTTTGGGTTAGCGGGGTTATCTCACCAACAAGCGCATAAAAGAGATTTTCGATGTCGGCGTACTAAACTCGGTATTCCGAACTGCAATGATAAAATTATGGCGGCGACACCTCGAGCTCAACTCCTCGGAACACCTCCGATAAAAAAACCTGCCGACGGAGGCAACCAAGACAATGTTGTCATCATAAAACCATCGAACGATTCTAAGATACCAGCGTGATCCTAAAAAACTTTTTAGTGAAATTTGAGAAGAGAAGAGTCAAAACTCTCGTCGGGATACCTCACCGGAAGGTCGAAGGGACTGGGAGTAAAAAGAATTCCTAAACTCTCCGATATATATAATCCTAAATGACTCAAAACATTTTTCTAGACACAACTCAGCCGCTAAAAATGATCAAGCAGTGGGGCTCCTAAGGTCGGGAAGGCTCGATTACCAACATAGCGCCCTCGATGCGGCTATATCTCCCCGTGTCGAAGCACGACTTAGAGGCATAACCGCATTGAAAGCAATGTCGCAAGTGAGGTAATCTTCACACAACCCATGTAATACATAAGGGAAAGAGATACATAGTTGGCTTACAATCGCCACTTCACACAATTACATGAATAAAGCATTACATCATCCAGATACAATCAAGGTCCGACTACGGAACCAAAATAAAAGAAGAACCCCAAATGCGACAAAGGTCCCCGATCGACCCCAACTGGGCTCCACTACTGATCAACTGAAGCGAAACAACACAATGAACAAGATCTTCATCGAGCTCCCCCTTGAGCTTGGTTGCGTCACCTTTCATTAACATAGACACCGCAAACTGGTTTTGGAAGTATCTGGTGAGTCACGAGGACTCAGCAATCTCGCACCCGCGAGATCAAGACTATTTAAGCTTATGGGTAAGGTAAAGGCATGAGGTGGAGCTGCAGCAAGCGACTAGCATAAATGGTGGCTAACACACGCAAATGAGAGCGAGAAGAGAAGGCAAAGCACGGTCGATAAAAGTATGACCAAGAAGTGATCCTATAGCAACCTGCGTCAAGCATAACTCCAACACCGTGTTCACTTCCCGGACTCCACGGAAAGAGAGCAAATCACGGTTACACACGGTTGATGTATTTTAATTAAGGTCAACTTCGGTTTTCTACAACCGGACATTAACAAATTCCCATCTGCCACATAACCATGGCACGGCTCTCGAAAGTTTATACCTGCAGGGTGTCCCAACAGCCCATGACAAGCTCTCACGATCAGCGAAGAATAGACCTTCACCGGGAAGACCCGATCGGTCTCGGAATCCGGTACATCAAGACATTTCGACAATGGTAAAACAAGACCAGCAAAGCCGCCCGATGTGCCGACAAATCCCGATAGGAGTCGACGTACCTCGTTCCTGTGGCACACCGGATGGGTCGACCCTACGAGTAAAACCAGCCCTCGAGTTGCCCGAGGTGGCCTCGCGATCTGCCCGCTTCGGACCAACACTCGAAGGAGCACCGCCGGGGGCTAATATAAAGATGACCCTTGGGCTCCTAAACCCAAGGAAAAAAAAGGGCAAGGTAAGGCAAATGGTAAAACCAAGGTTGGGCCTTCTTTGGACAAGTTTTATTCAAAGCGAACTGTCGGGGGTCCCATAAATCACCCGATCGCGTAAGGAACGCAAAATCCGGGAACATAACACGGTATGACGGAAACTAGGGCGGCAAGAGTGGAACAAAACACGGGCATAAGGCCGAGCCTTCCACCCTTTACCAAAAATATAGATGCATTAATAATATAAGAGATATTGTGATATCCCAACAAGTAAACATGTTCCAACAAGGAACAACATCTCCATGTTCCAACAAGGAACAAACTTCATCTTCACCTGCAACTAACAACGCTATAAGAGGGGCTGAGCAAAGCGGTAACATAGCCAAACAACGGTTTGCTAGGAATGGTGTCAAAGGTTAGAGGTTTGACATGGCAATTTGGGAGGCTGACAAGCAAATGGTAGGCATCGTAGCATTGGCATAGCAAAAGAGCGAGCAAACTAGCATAGCAAAGATAGTAGTGATTTCGAGGGTATGATCATCTTGCCTGAGATCCCGCAAGGAAGAAGAACGAGTCCATGAAGAAAACAAACGGACGAAGTTGAACGAATCCTCACAACTCCGGAACGAAACCGAAGCTAACGAGAGAAGCAACCCGGAAAGAAACAAACAACATGGTAAACACACAAGCATAATCATGGCATGATGCACGATCAAGTATGATGCATGTCCGGTTTAAAGAGGCATGGCATGGCAATATGCACAAACAACACTACAAATTAAGTGGAGCCCAATATGCAACGAGTTGCATATTGACGGAACACCACATCAATTATTTAGTTCTCTCTCGGTTATGAACACAACAATATTAAATGTTGGTTAACATGGCAAGAGGTGAAGCATGAGCAAACTAACTACTTAGGCAAGTTTAAATGAGGCCGGAAGCAACAAACAACAATTCCGAAAAATCCCCATGTTATTTAGCAATTTAAGCAACAACAATTTTAAGCATTTAAATGTTGTTATCATGATGCGGATGACATGCACAAGTTTTATGCAATATTTATGAAAATGTTGACATGAGCATGTTATGAAGCATTTGTTACCATGGCGGAACGAAAGGGGTGCCACGGCAACGATAACGAAAATGGTGCCACGGCAACGATAACGAAAATGGTGCCACGGCAACGATAACGAAAATGGTGCCACGGCAACGATAATGAAAATGGTGCCACGGCAACATTCCGATGATCCGATAACTCTTGCAAAAGGAGGCGTGCGGATGCAAACGATGGTGGGGTGATCCCGGATTCCGGGTTCCCACGGGTTAATGGCATGGGAAACGAGGAACGTGCAAAGACAACTCAGACACGGAGCAAACACGGGCATCTCATACAACACACATGCAATCAGTCCACGGTTGATCGACTCGGGGTTATACCTTCGAAGCGTGCATTTTCGGAGCGGTTCGAGATCGTCGAGGGAAGTAGACGTTCTCGTGATGTAGTGGAAGTAGTTGTACTCGTGTCGACGGTAGTGGTACATCTCGTAGTGGAAGTAGTTGTTCATGTCCCGTGGATGTTCGGGGTCCACAGGGTCTTCGAGGGTCGACGGTAGTTGAAGTAGTGGTACACGGCGGCGGCGGTAGTGGTACACGTTTCCGTAGATGTTCAGGTCGATGGTAGTGGTACACGCGACGTCGGGGTACTTGGTGAAATCCACGGGTGTCCGTAGTTGTACATTTCAGCGGTAGACGAACTCATGAGCAATGGCCGTCGTGGTACTTGGCGTCACCGTGTACTTGGTCTTGGCGATCGGAGAGGGTACTTGCGGATCCACAACAATGTAACCGTTAAGTGGCGGAGGAACTTGATGTATCACCGGCTGTAGTCAAACATGAGGGTCTTGCGAATCGGGGACTTGGCGATCCAAAATTGCTCCTGTTGGGTAGTTACCGTGAAAACATCTCGAGGCCGAGGCCATGTGTGGGATCTTTCGGTCGATGGGGACGACGCAGCAGTAGGCGCGGGCTGCCGCAGCGGCAGCAGGGCGGCAAGGCAAGTGGCAGCGTCGGCCTTGGCGTGAAGCGAGGAGAAGCTCTGCTCGGAGAGGTACCGCGAGGAGAACCGCATGGAGGTGTGAAGGGTGGCGGCTTTGGGGAGGCGGACGAGCTCAGTGACAGGCGCTGGAGCAGAGAAGCAGCGGCGATGCGGGTCTCGCGCAGAGATGGGGTCGTGGTCGCGGCGACGGAAGCAGAGGGCGGCGAGGTAGAGGCGTCGGAGTTGGCCTCCAGTGGCAGCGCTGGAGCTGCTGGAGCTCGGGAAGCTCTGGAGTGGCTGTGTTCAGCGACGGGCTGGACGAGGCCGTCGGAACGCCGGCGACTTTGCGGGCGCGGAGGCAGAGGAGCTCGTTGGTGACGGGGTAGGGCGACGGGAGATGGCGGCCGCGAGGGAGGAGATGGGGATCGAGGGCTGCGTGCGGCGGCCAGAGGGAGAGATGCGGTGGAGAGACGAGAGGAGGGAGATGGGGCTCGGGGCGCTCGCTCCTCTCTGGCGCTGCGTGCGGGAGGAGTTGCGGCGCAAGGGAGGATGAGGGAGAGATCGAGAGAGATGCGGGATCGGGCAGGAGGGAGATGGGATCGACTCCCTGGCGGCTAGGGTTAGGAAAGGTGGGGCGGCTGGGCTGCTGGGATTTAGTGGGCCGGCCTGGTTAGACAGGCCCAAGAGGCCGGCTGGGCTTATCTTCTCTCCCTCCTATTCTTTTCCATTTAAAAAAACAGAAAAGAGAAAGAAGAGAAAGAGAAGGTAGGGGTGGAATCTGGGCATGGGGATAGTTTTCACGGACTCATAAAAATATGAGGAATTTAAATAAAATGGCAAGAGGATTTTTTGGAGAACAATAGATTTGCACATGTTGAATTTAATGCAACATGTTTGAATTTTGAAACCCACTCGAAAGGACTCTAAATGGGCTGAGATTTTTAGAGGAGCCTTGATAAAATAGAGAGAAATATTGACAAGGTTTGGAGGTCAAACTCGAAAAGGAATAGACATGGAAAAAGTTTTGCACGTGTGTTATGGGTGATTCCGAAATGGAATATTTAATATAGCTCCCTAATATTGGGAGGATATGTTATAAAGAGAATCACCACGTGAATTCCCTCGATTTAAATGGATCAAAGATCCATGCCATTTATTTAGATGAGTTTATAAAAAAAGGGTTGCAAGATGCCATGATGCAATGCACATGAAGCAATGAGATGAAAAGCCTGACATGAACAAAAATGCAAATCAAAAACAAAAACCCAACCACAGAAGAAATAACATATCACATCTCCGGAAAAGGCAAGAGTTGGAGTTACGAATATGGAAAGTTGTATCCGGGGTGTTACAGAGGCTGACTTGTGGGCCTACTAAGTTGACGGGGACGGAGGGCTTTGTCAACTTAGTCAATATGAACGATTCTAGCTCCAGTGACCGTACGATGTCCATCCAAAGGCTGTAGTGCTTATTCAACCTCTGGTCTTCTTGCCGCAGCCGCCCAAAGCAGCGCCGGTCGTGCCGCCCGCTCCTGCCTCCCATGGCCGGCTGTGCTGCCGCGGAGGCCTCACCGCCCCCTACTATTCCCACCGCTGGCCAGGCCCTGCGGCGATGGCAGCCTCACACCGCAGTTGAACGAGTGAATACTCATACTCCTCTCCGTGTGGGCATCCACTGCCGCGTCTTCACCGGATCCGCGTCGTCCCCTTCCTAGGCCTCGCCGTCGTCCACCGCCCTGGTGCTCTCGGCGTGTGGTCAACGTGGTCAAGGAACGACTTCCATCAGATGTGGACTGTACGTCGAGAGGCTGACAGCTGGGTCCACGGCCGCAGCAAGGAAGTGCCTCCTTATTACGCGAAAAATAATGATTCCTCCACCTGACAGCAGGGACCCACCGGACGGGCCACCGTATTTCGCGAAAAAAAACGGTTCCCTCCTGACTGCTGGGACCCACCAGCTACACCTTCGCACGCAAGGAAGTGCGTCCGGGCAAAAAAAACAATTCGCCCCCCTCACTGCTAGGACCCACCAGCTACATCTTCGCACGCAAGGAAGTGCGTCTGGGCAAAAAAACAAAACGATTAAGCCCGACCGCTGCTGGGACCCACCGGCTACATCTTCGCAGTAAGGAAGTGCACGACGGTCGGGACCCACCTGGTCGAAGCGTATGTAGCATTGTTATTCTGGTCGCATGGCGTGTGCGTACATCTTGGTCGATGTGAAGCCGCGACGTGTCGTAGTAGAGGCGCGCACGTAGCATGTACATGTACGTACAGCGGCGAGGGTGCAAGAAAGAAAATACGGCCACATGCGTACATACGGGCAGGGTCTCGAACGCCTACTCGCACATACGTACATGGCTGGGTCGGAAAGGAGAAACAACGTCATCGTCATGTTCATGGGGAGGCAACAGAATGCGTCGTGTTCATGGAGAGGCAACAGAATGCATCGTGTTCATCGGGAGGCAACGGAATGCGTGGGAGCCAACCGGCTGGGTCGGAACGGAATGCGTGGTCGTGTTTATCGGGAGGGCTTGGATGGAACAGGCGATGGAAACGAAGCCTGGCGTACCGCACAACGGAGGAAACAGCCTTGTGTTCGACTTGCCCATTCGAAACGGGATCTTGTTCATCGGGAGGGGTCTGGCGTACCGCAAAACGGAGGAAACAGACCTCCTATGGTTGAAACGGGGGTCCTGTTGATCGGGAGGGGTGTGGCATACCGCAAAACGGAGGAAACGAACCTCCTACGGTCGAAACGGGGGTCCTGTTGATCGGGAGGTGTGTGGCGTACCGCAAAACGGAGGAAACGGACCTCCTACGGTTGAAACGGGGGTCCTGTTCATCGGGAGGGTGTGGCGTACCGCAAAACGGGACTCCATGGGATACTGTTCATCTCCACCGTCGACCTCCTCCGGCCTCCACGGGCTACCGTCGACCTCCTCCAGCCTCCACGGGCTCCTGTTCATCCAGCCTCCACCGCGCGCTACTCCACCGGCTACTGTTCAACCACCCCTCCACGGGCACCCCTCCACTGTCTACTGTAAATCCAGCCCTCCACACCATGGAATCCTGTTCAACCACCCCTCCACAGGCACCCCTCCACCGTCTACTGTTCATCCAGCCCTCCACACCACGGGGTTCTGTTCAACCACCCTCCACGGGCACCCCTCCACCGTCTCACTGTTCATCCGGCCGTCCACACCACGGGTCTGTTCATCCAGAGGCAACGCTTTGTTGGGGAACGAGAGAAATTCAAAATTTTCCACGTGTCACCAAGATCTATCTATGGAGAAACCAGCAACGAGGGGAAGGAGAGTGCATCTACATACCCTTGTAGATCGCTAAGCGGAAGTGTTCAAGAGAACGGGGTTGAAGGAGTCGTACTCGTCGTGATCCAAATCACCGGAGATCCTAGTGCCGAACGGACGGCACCTCCGCGTTCAACACACGTACAGCCCGGTGACGTCTCCCATGCCTTGATCCAGCAAGGAGAGAGGGAGAGGTTGAGGAAGACTCTGTCCAGCAGCAGCACAACGGCGTGGTGGTGATGGAGGAGCATGGTGATCCAGCAGGGCTTCGCCAAGCACCGCGGGAGAGGAGAAGGGAGAGAGGTAGGGCTGCGCCTTGAGGGAGAGAAACTCATGTGTTGGGCAGCCCCTAGACCTCCACTATTTATAGGGGGACGGGAGGGGGCTGCGCCCCCTCTAGTGTTCCCTTCCCAGGGGTGGCGGCAGCCCCCAGATGCCATCTGGGTGGCGGCCAGAAGGGGGAAGAGGGGAGACGCACCTGGGGTGGGCCTTAGGGCCCATCTGCCCTAGGGTTTGCCCCCTCCCTCTCTTCCTTGCGCCTTGGGCCTTGTGGGAGGGGGCACACCAGCCCACCTGGGGCTGGTCCCCGTCCCACACTTGGCCCATGCACCCCTCAGGGGATGGTGGCCCCACTTGGTGGACCCCCGGGACCCTCCCGGTGGTCCCGGTACGTTGCCGATAAAAGCCAAAACTTTTCTGGTGACCAAAACAGGACTTCCCATATATAAATATTTACCTCCGGACCATTCCGGAACTCCTCGTGACGTCCGGGATCTCATCCAGGACTCCGAACAACAGTCGGTAACCACATACAAACTTCCTTTATAACCCTAGCGCCATCGAACCTTAAGTGTGTAGACCCTACGGGTTCGGGAACCATGCAGACATGACCGAGACGTTCTCCGGTCAATAACCAACAGCGGGATCTGGATACCCATGTTGGCTCCCACATGTTCCACGATGATCTCATCGGATGAACCATGATGTCAATGACTCAATTGATCCCGTATACAATTCCCTTTGTCTAGCGGTATTGTACTTGCCCGAGATTCGATCGTCGGTATACCGATACCTTGTTCAATCTCGTTATCGGCAAGTCTCTTTACTCGTTCCGTAACACATCATCCCGTGATCAACCCCTTGGTCACATTGTGCACATTATGATGATGTCCTACCGAGTGGGCCCAGAGATACCTCTCCGTTTACACGGAGTGACAAAGCCCAGTCTCAATTCGTGCCAACCCAACAGACACTTTCGGAGATACCTGTAGTGCACCTTTATAGCCACCCAGTTACGTGTGACGTTTGGTACACCCAAAGCATTCCTACGGTATCCGGAGTTGCACGATCTCATGGTCTAAGGAAATGATACTTGACATTAGAAAAGCTTTAGCATACGAACTACGATCCTTGTGCTAGGCTTAGGATTGGGTCTTGTCCATCACATCATTCTACTAATGATGTGATCCCGTTATCAACGACATCCAATGTCCATGGTCAGGAAACCGTAACCATCTATTGATCAACGAGCTAGTTAACTAGAGGCTTACTAGGGACATGGTGTTGTCTATGTACCCACACATGTATCTGAGTTTCCTATCAATACAATTATAGCATGGATAATAAACGATTATCATGAACAAGGAAACATAATAATAACTTATTTATTATTGCCTCTAGGGCATATTTCCAACAGTCTCCCACTTGCACTAGAGTCAATAATCTAGTTCACATCGCCATGTGATTAACACTCACAGGTCACATCGCCATGTGACCAACATCCAAAGAGTTTACTAGTGTCATTAAACTAGTTCACATCATCATGCGATTAAGACTCAATGAGTTCTGGGGTTTGATCATGTTTTACTTGAGAGAGGTTTTAGTCAATGGGTCTGCAACATTCAGATCCGTATGTACTTTGCAAATCTCTAGGTCATATTGTAAATGTTGCTTCCATGCTCTACTTGGAGTTATTCCAAATGGTTGTTCCACTATACGTATCCGGCTTCTCTACTCAGAGTCATTCGGATAGGTGTTAAAGCTTGCATCGACGTAACCCTTTACGCCGAACTCTTTATCACCTCCATAATCGAGAAATATGTCCTTATTCCTCTAAGGATAATTTTGACCGCTATCTGGTGATCCACTCCTTGATCACCTTTGTACCCTCTTGCCAGACATGTGGCAAGGCACACATCAGGTGCGGTACTCAGCATAGCATACTGTATAGCCTATGTCTAAAGCATAGGGGACGACCTTTGTCCTTTCTCTCTCTTCTGTCGTGTTCTAGCTTTAAGTCTTAACTTCATACCTTACAACTCAGGCAAGAACTTCTTCTTTGACTGATCCATCTTGAACACCTTCAAGATCATGTCAAGGTACATGCTCATTTGAAAGTACCATTAAGCAATTTTGATCTATCCTCATAGATCTTGATGCTCAATGTTCAAGTAACTTAATCCAGGTTTTCGCTTGAAAACTCCTTTCAATCAACCCTTTATGCTTTCTAGAAATTCTACATCATTTCTAATCCACAATATGTCAACAACATATACTCATCAGAAATTCATAGTGCTCCCACTCACTTCTTTGGAAATACAAGTTTCTCATAAACTTTGTATAAACCCAAAATCTTTGATCATCTTATCAAAGTGCATATTCCAACCCCGAGATGCTTACTCCAGTCCATGGAAGGATCGCTGGAGCTAGCATACCTTTTAGCATCCTTAGGATCGACAAAACCTTTCTGATTTTATCACATACAACCTTTCCTTACGAAAACTGGTAAGGAAACTTGTTTTGACATCCATCTGCCAGATTTCCTAAATGCAGCTAATGCTAACATGATTCCGACGGACTAAAGCATCGCTACGGATGAGAAAATCTCATCGTAGTCAACTCCTTGAAATTGTGAAAAACTCTTCGCCACAAGTCGAGCTTCATAGGCGGTGACATTACCGTCCACGTCCGTCTTCTTCTTATAGATCCATTTATCTCAATGGCTTGCCGATCATCGAGCAAGTCCACCAAAGTCCATGCTTTGTTCTGATACATGGATCCTATCTCGGATTTCATGGCTTCTAACCATTTGTCGGAATATGGGCCCACCATCACTTCTCCATAGCTCGTAGGTTCATTGTTGTCTAGCAACATGACCTTCAAGACAGGATTATTGTACCACTCTGAAGCAGTACGCATCCTTGTCACCCTACGAGGTACGGTAGTGACTTGATCCGAAGTTTCATGATTATTATCATAAGCTTCTACTTCAATTGGTGTAGGTGCCATAGGAACAAATTCTTGTGCCCTGCTACACACTAGTTGTAGTAATGGTTCAATAACCATATCAAGTCCCCACCATCCTCCCACTCAACTTTTCGAGACAAACTTTTCCTCGAGAAAGGACCCGATTCAAGAAACAATCCCTATTGCTTTCTGATCTGAATTAGGAGGTATACCCAACTGTTTTGGTTGTCCTATGAAGATGCATTTTATCCGCTTTGGGTTCGAGCTTATCAACCTGAAACTTTTTTTCACATAAGCGTTGCACCCCCAAACTTTTAAGAAACGACAACTTAGGTTTCTCCAAACCATAGTTCAAACGGTGTCGTCTCAACAGAATTACGTGGTTCCCTATTTAAAGTGAATGTGGTTGTTTCTAATGCCTAACCCATGAATGATAGTGGTAATTCAATAAGAGACATCATGGTACGCACCATATCCAATAGGGTGCAACTATGATGTTCGGACACACCATCACACTATGGTGTTCCAGGCGGTATTAATTGTAAAACAATTTCCACAATGTCTTAATTGCGTGCCAAAGCTCGTAACTCAGATACTCATCTCTATGATCATATCATAGACATTTTATCCTCTTGTCACGATGATCTTCAACTTCACTTCGAACTTATTTGAACCATTCAATAGTTCAGACTTGTGTTTCATCAAGTAAATATACTCATCATCTACTCGAATCATCTGTGAAGTAAGAACATAACGATATTCACTGCATGCCTCAGCACTCATTGGACTTCACACATCAAAATGTGTTTACTTCCAATGAGTTGCTATCTTGTTCCATTTTACTGAAAAACGAGGCTTTTTAGTCATCTTGCCCATGTGGTATGATTTGCATATCTCAAGTGATTCAAAATCAGGTGATTCCAAACGGTCCATCTGCATGGAGTTTCTTCATGCATATACACCAATAGACATGGTTCGCATGTCTCAAACTTTTCAAAACGAGTGAGTCCAAAGATCCATCAACATGGAGCTTCTTCATGCGTTTTATACCAATATGACCTACATGGCAGTGCCACAAGTAAGTGGTACTATCATTACTATCTTATATCTTTTGGCATGAAAATGTGTATCACTACGATCGAGATTCAATAAACCATTCGTTTCAGGTGCAAGACCATTGAATGTATTATTCAAATAAACAGAGTAACCATTATTCTCCTTAAATGAATAACCGTATTGTGATAACATAATCCAATCATGTCTATGATCAATGCAAACACCAAATGACAATTATTCAGGTTTAATACTAATCTTGATGGTAGAGGGACCGTGTGATGTTTGATCACATCAAACTCGGAAATACTTCCAACACATATCGTCAGCTCCCCTTTAGCTAGTCTTCGTTTATTTCGTAGCTCTTTTATTTCGAGTTACTAACACTTAGTAACCGAACCGGTATCTAATACCCTGGTGCTACTAGGAGTGCTAGTAAAGTACACATTAACATAATGTATATCCAATATACTTCTATCGACCTTGCCAGCCTTCTTATCTACCAAGTATCTAGGGTAATTCTGCTCCAGTGGTTGTTCCCCTTATTACAGAAGCACTTAGTCTCGGGTTTGGGTTCAACCTTGGGTTTCTTCACTAGAGCAGCAGCTGATTTGCCGTTTCATGAAGTATCCCTTCTTGCCCTTGCCCTTCTTGAAACTAGTGGTTTCACCAACCATCAACAATTGATGCTCCTTCTTGATTTCTACTTCCGCGGTGTCAAACATCGATAATACCTCAAGGATCATCATATCTATCCCTGATATGTTATAGTTCATCACGAAGCTCTAGCAGCTTGGTGGCAATGACTTTGGAGAAACATCACTATCTCATCTGGAAGATCAACTCCCACTCAATTCAAGTGATTGTTGCACTCAGACAATCTGAGCACAAGCTCAACGATTGAGCTTTTCCCCTTTAGTTTGCAGGCTAAGAAAATCGTAGGAGGTCTCATACCTCTTGACGTGGGCACGAGCCTGAAATCCCAATTTCAGCCCTCGAAACATCTCATATGTTCCGCAATGTTTCGAAAACATCTTTGGTGCCTCAACTCTAAATCGTTTAACTGAACTATCATGTAGTTATCAAAACGTGTATGTCCGATGTTCGCAACATCCACAAACGACGTTTGGGGTTCAAACCTGTGAGCGGTGCATTAAGGACATAAGCTTTCTCGTCCGCATAATCGCCATGTCAACTTTCAACTATATTTTCTCTAGGAACATATCTAAACAGTGGAACTAAAGCGCGAGCTTACGACATAATTTGCAAAGATCTTTTTGACTATGTTCAGGATAATTAAGTTCATCTTATGAACTCCCACTCAGATAGACATCCCTCTAGTCATCTAAGTGATTACATGATCCGAGTCAACTAGGCCGTGTCCGATCATCACGTGAGACGGACTAGTCATCATCGGTGAACATCTTCATGTTGATCGTATCTACTATATGACTCATGCTCGACCTTTCGGTCTCTTGTGTTCCGAGGCCATGTTTGTACATGCTAGGCTCGTCAAGTTAACCTAAGTGTTTCGCGTGTGTAAATCTGGCTTACACCCGTTGTATGTGAACGTAAGAATCTATCACACCTGATCATCACGTGGTGCTTCGAGACGACGAACTTTCGCAACGGTGCACAGTTAGGGGGAACACTTTCTTGAAATTTTAATGAGGGATCATCTTATTTACTACCGTCGTTCTAAGCAAATAAGATGTATAAACATGATAAACATCACATGCAATCAAATAGTGACATGATATGGCCAATATCATATTGTTCCTTTTGATCTCCATCTTCGGGGCTCCATGATCATCATCGTCACCGGCATGACACCATGATCTCCATCATTATGATCTCCATCATCGTGTCTTCATGAAGTTGTCTCGCCAACTATTACTTATACTACTATGGCTACCGGTTAGCAATAAAGTAAAGTAATCACATGGCGTTGTTTAATGACACGCAGGTCATACAATAAATTAAGACAACTCCTATGGCTCCTGCCGGTTGTCATACTCATCGACATGCAAGTCGTGATTCCTATTATAAGAACATGATCAATCTCATACATCACATATCATTCATCACATTCTTTTGGCCATATCACATCACATAGCATACCCTGCAAAAACAAGTTAGACGTCCTCTAATTGTTGTTGAATGTTTTACGTGGCTGCTATGGGTTTCTAGCAAGAACGTTTCTTACCTACGCAAAAACCACAATGTGATATGCCAATTGCTATTTACCCTTCATAAGGACCCTTTTCATCGAATCCGATCCGACTAAAGTGGGAGAGACTGGCACCCGCTAGCCACCTTATGCAACAAGTGCATGAAAGAGAACCTGTCTCACGTAAGAGTACGTGTAAGGTCGGTCCGGGCCGCTTCATCCCACGATGTCGCCGAATCAAGATTGGACTAGTAACGGTAAGCATATTTAACAACATCAACGCCCACAACTACTTTGTGTTCTACTCGTGCAAAGAATCTACGCAATAGACCTAGCTCATGATGCCCTTTGTTGGGGAACGTGGCAGTAAATTCAAAATTTTCCCACGTGTCACCAAGATCTATCTATGGAGAAACCAGCAACGAGGGAAGGAGAGTGCATCTACATACCCTTGTAGATCGCTAAGCGGAAGCGTTCAAGAGAACGGGGTTGAAGGAGTCGTGACTGTCGTGATCCAAATCACCGGAGATCCTAGTGCGAACGGACGGCACCTCCGCGCTCAACACACGCGACAGCCGGTGGCGTCTCCCATGCCTTGATCCAGCAAGGAGAGGGAGAGGTTGAGGAAGGCTCCATCCATCAGCAGCACTGTGGCGTGGTGGTGATGGAGGGCGTGGTGATCAGCGAGGCTTCGCCAAGCACCGCGGGAGAGGAGAAGGGAGAGAGGTAGGGCTGCGCCTTGAGGGAGAGAAACTCATGTGTTGGGCAGCCCCTAGACCTCCACTATTTATAGGGGGAGGGGAGGGGGCTGCGCCCCCTCTAGGGTTCCCTCCCCAGGGGTGGTGGCAGCCCCCAGATGCCATCTGGGTGGCGGCCAGAAGGGGGAAGAGGGGAGACGCACCTAGGGTGGGCCTTAGGGCCCATCTGCCCTAGGGTTTGCCCCCCTCCCTCTCTTCCTTGCGCCTTGGGCCTTGTGGGAGGGCGCACCAGCCCACCTGGGGCTGGTCCCCGTCCCACACTTGGCCCATGCACCTCTCCGGGGATGGTGGCCCCACTTGGTGGACCGATAAAACCCGAAACTTTTCTGGTGACCAAAACAGGACTTCCCATATATAAATATTTACCTCCGGACCATTCCGTAACTCCTCGTGACGTCCGGGATCTCATCCAGGACTCCGAACAACATTCGGTAACCACATACAAACTTCCTTTATAACCCTAGCGTCATCGAACCTTAAGTGTGTAGACCCTACGGGTTCGGGAACCATGCAGACATGACCGAGACGTTCTCCGGTCAATAACCAACAGCGGGATCTGGATACCCATGTTGGCTCCCACATGTTCCACGATGATCTCATCGGATGAACCACGATGTCAAGGACTCAATCGATCCCATATACAATTCCCTTTGTCTAGCGGTATTGTACTTGCCCGAGATTCGATCGTCGGTATACCGATACCTTGTTCAATATCGTTACCGGCAAGTCTCTTTACTCGTTCCATAACACATCATCCCGTGATCAACCCCTTGGTCACATTGTGCACATTATGATGATGTCCTACCGAGTGGGCCCAGAGATACCTCTCCGTTTACACGGAGTGACAAATCCCAGTCTCGATTCGTGCTAACCCAACAGACACTTTCGGAGATACCTGTAGTGCACCTTTATAGCCACCCAGTTATGTTGTGACGTTTGGTACAGCCAAAGCATTCCTACGGTATCCGGGAGTTGCACAATCTCATGGTCCAAGGAAATGATACTTGACATTAGAAAAGCTTTAGCATACGAACTACGATCCTTGTGCTAGGCTTAGGATTGGGTCTTGTACATCACATCATTCTCCTAATGATGTGATCTCGTTATCAACGACATCCAATGTCCATGGTCAGGAAACCGTAACCATCTATTGATCAACGAGCTAGTTAACTAGAGGCTTACTAGGGACATGGTGTTGTCTATGTACGCACACATGTATCTGAGTTTCCTATCAATACAATTATACCATGGATAATAAACGATTATCATGAACAAGGAAATATAATAATAACTTATTTATTATTGCCTCTAGGGCATATTTCCAACAACACCACCGCTCACTGCTCATCCAACCCCCGCAACGCCCATCGTTCATCCAATCGATCGGCTTGATTAGCGGCAGATGGCGAAGAATCGCTCCATCGGGTTCAATTAACAGCCATCGATCGATCGCTCGGGTTCAGTAACGTGTAGCCTGCAGTGCAATCGCTCGGGTTCACTTAGAGCCCAACGCCTCGCTCGGGTTCAGTTAGAGCCAACGCCTCACATGTGTATGAGAGAAACGCGCATCGCTCGGCCCCCGACCTCCCACCGTAACCGGCAACTCCCCGAAATTTTCCTCCCCCTTGCTTCTACCATGGTTTTTTCCGTCATGGACGGCCCGAAGAATGTCACGCAGCTGCGTCTCCAGCCCGCCCAGGACGAAAAGCCAATTTTCTGTCATGATTATTTGTCATAGAAGTAGGAGCCCACCACATCTATGATGATACCGAGTTTTGTCACAATTATCGTCATAGAAGTGTCATATGTATGACAGAAAAAAAAATCGTTCAGCCCAAAATGTCAAGGATGTGTCTTTTTTTGTAGTGTAGTAATGTAATCAACAACAACTCAAATATGAGTATAACCATTAGAGGCAGGAAAAGGTCCCATATAATCAAAGCCCCAAACATCAAACGGTTCAATAACAAGAGAATAATTCATAGGCATTTCTTGACGTCTAATAATGTTACCTATTCTTTGGCATTCATCACAAGATAAGACAAACTTACGAGCATCTTTGAAGAGAGTAGGCCAATAAAAACTAGATTGTAGTACTTGTGTGCAGTTCTATCTCCAGCGTGATGTCCTCCATAGGATTCAGAGTGACACTTGCGTAGGATCTGTTCTTGTTCATGCTCAGGCACACAATGTCTAATAACACCATCTACTCCTTCTTTATAAAGGTGTGGGACATCCCAGAAGTAATGTCTTAAATCATAAAAGAACTTTTTCTTTTGCTGGTATGTGAAACTAGGAGGAATAAATTTAGCAACAATGTAATTAGCATAATCAGCATACCAAGGAGCAGTACGAGAAGCATTAATGACCACTAATTGTTCATCAGGAAAGCTATCATGAATAGACAGTGGGTCATCAAGAACATTCTCTAACCTAGACAAGTTATGCAGAACGGGTTCTCGGCTCCTTTCTATCAATAATATGCAAATCAAATTCTTGGAGCAAGAGAACCCATCTAATGAGTCTAGGCTTAGCATCTTTCTTTTCCATAAGATATTTAATAGCAAAGCATGATCAAGTGTGAATAGTAACTTTGGAATCAACAATATAAGGTCTAAACTTATCACATGCAAAAACAATCGCTAAGAATTCTTTTTCAAGTAGTAGCATAATTTCTCTTGGCAGATGTCGAGTCTTACTAGCATACTGGATAACATTCAATTTCTTATCGACTCTTCGCCCTAGAACAGCACCTACAGCATAATCGCTAGCATCACACATAATTTCAAAAGGTAAATTCCAATCAGGTGACTGAACAATAGGTGCAGTGATCAAAGCATTCTTAAGTATTTAGAATGCTTCTACACAATCATCATCAAAGACAAAAGGAATATCTTTTTGCAACAAATTAGTTAGAGGCCTAGAGATTTTAGAAAAGTCCTTAACGAACCTCCTATAAAAACTGGCATGACCAAGGAAACTTCTTATACCTTTTATGTCCTTGGTACACGGCATCTTTTCAATAGCATCTTGTCAACTTCAATACCTCTCTCGGAAATCTTATGCCCCAAGACAATGCCTTCATTAACCATAAAGTGACACTTTTCCCAATTCAGGACGAGACTAGTGTCTTCACATCTCTGCAAAACTCGATCAAGGTTGCGTAAACAATCATCAAAAGAGGATCTAGAAACAGAGAAATCATCCATGAATACCTCACAAATCTTTTCACAAAAATCAGAGAATATAGCCATCATGCATCTTTGAAAGGTAGCAGGTGCATTACATAAACCAAAAGGCATACGCCTATAAGCAAAAGTACCAAAAGGGCAAGTAAAATTAGTTTTAGATTGATCCTTCGCTGACACGGGTATTTGAGAGAAGCCAGAATAACCATCTAGAAAGCAGAAATGAGTGTGTTTGGATAGTCTTTCTAGCATTTGATCAATAAAAGGTAAAGGGTAATGATCTTTCTTAGTAGCTTTATTTAACTCACGGAAATCAATTACCATCCTATAACCTGTAATAATTCTTTGCGCGATCAATTCATCTTTATCATTAGGAACAATGGTAATACCTCCCTCTTTAGGAACACAATGGACATGGCTTACCCATTCACTATCAGCAACGGGATAAATAATACCTGCCTCAAGGAGCTTTAGTATCTCCTTTCTTACCATTTCTTTCATCTTGGGATTTAGTCGTCGTTGAGGATCTCTAACTGGTTTGGCATCCTTTTCCACTGTAAGTTTGTGTTGGCATAATGTGGGACTAATGCCCTTGAGATCATCCAGAGTATATCCAATAGCAGCTCGGTGCTTCTTCGGAGTTTTCAATAATCTTTCTTCTTCTTGCTCTAAAAGGTTAGCACTAATAATAACAGGATATATTTCCTTTTCATCAAGATAAGCATACTTAAGATTATGAGGTAATGGTTTGAGTTCAAACATGGGATCAACCTTGGGTGGAGGGGTATCCCCAAGAATTTCAACGGGAAGGTTATGTATCAGCATAGGTTCCTGTTTAAGGAGCACTTCATCTATTTCCTTTCTTTCCTTCATAAACATATCATTTTCATGGTCTAGCAAATATTGCTCTAATGGATCAGTAGGAGGCACAGCAATGGAAGCACCACCAATAATCTCATCCTTAATAGGTGGTTCCCTATCACGAGGTTGTCTATGAAACTTAGCAAAATTAAACTCATGAGACATACCATCTATGCCAACGGTGACAGTATCTTTTTCACAATCAATCTTAGCACTAGCTGTATTCAAGAAGGGTCTACCAAAAATAATGGGACAAAAATCATCTTGTGGGGAACCAAGAAGGTATTTAACCTTCCCACACAAAACTTCAACATCTCTAACAATCCCAAAGGGTTTAATGGTATCCCTATTAGCAAGCTTAATAGTAACATCAATGTCTTCTAATTCAATGGGTGCAATGTCATGCATAATTTCTTGATATAAGGTATAAGGTATTGCACTAGCACTATCACCCATATAACATAAGCCATGATAACAATGATCTCCTATTTTAACAGAAATAACAGGCATGCCTATGACAGGTCTATGTATCTTAGTATCTAGTCTAGCAATATTAGCAGTCTCGCCACAGAAATAAATAACATGCCCATCTAAATCATCATCCAAGAGATCTTTAACCATAGCAATACTAGGTTCAACATTAATTTGCTCAGGAGGTGTATAAGTCCTAGTATTACTCTTACGAACAACAGTCGAAGCTTTAGCATGATCTTTTATCCTAACAGGAAAAGGAGGTTTCTCAACATAAGTAGTAGGAACAATAGGATCACTATAGGTGATAGTCTTTTCTTTAACTGTAATAGGTGCAACTACTTTCACTTCAATAGGAGGATTATATTTAAACCACTTCTCTTTAGGGAGATCAACGTGAGTAACAAAAGATTCACAGAAAGAAGCTACTATCTTAGAGTCAAGTCCATACTTAGTGCTAAATCCACGAAAAGCATCGGTATCCATAAAAGATTTAACACAATCGAACTTAGGTGTCATACCTGACTCCTTACCATCGTCGGAACCCCAATCTTCAGAGTTTTGTTTAATTCTTTCCAATAAGTCCCATTTGAAATCAATAGTCTCAAAGATATAAGAACCAAAGACAGAAGTGTCGAGCAGGTTGCAATTATCAAGAGAAAGCCGAGCATAAAAGTTTTGAATAATCATTTCCCGGGAGAGCTCATGATTGGGGCATGAATATAACATTGACTTAAGCCTCCCCCAAGCTTGAGCGATGCTTTCTCCTTCGCGAGGCCAGAAATTATATATGTAATTACGATCACGATGAACAAGATGCATAGGATAGAATTCTGGTGAAATTCCAACTTCAATCGCTTATAATTCCAAGATCTCGTATCATCACGTAGCCTATACCATGTCAATGCATCTCCCTTCAAATATAAAGGGAAGACCTTCCTTTTCACAACATCATCGGGATACCTACAAGCTTAAATAATCCACAAACTTCATCCACAAAGATAAGGTGTAAATCGGGATGCAATGTTCCATCTCCTGCAAATGGATTAGCTAGCAGTTTCTCTATCATACCCGAAGGAATCTCAAAGTAAATATTTTCATAAAGTTTAGTAGGTTGAGGAGCAACTCTTTGCTCTTCTGGTCGGGGTGAAGATACCCTGAACAAGCCCCTCAAAGGATTAGTTTCCATAGCGACAAGTAACAGAAAATTTTAGCACACTATATAAATGTTTCCTTACCAAGTTCCACTCACCAAAAGAGCTACACTCCCCAGCAACGACACCAGAAAAGAGTCTTGATGACCCACAAGTGTAGGGGATCTATCGTAGTCCTTTCGATAAGTAAGATGTCGAACCCAACGAGGAGCGGAAGGAAATGATAAGCGGTTTTCAGTAAGGTTTTCTCTGCAAGCACTGAAATTGTAGGTAATAGATAGATTTGTGATAAGATAAATAGTAACGAGTAACAAGTAAATAAAGTAAATAAAGTGCAGAAAGGTGGCCCGATCCTTTATGTAGCAAAGGATAAGCCTGCACAATTTCTAATAATGAGAAAGGAGCTCCCGAGGACACATGGGAATTATCGTCAAGCTAGTTATCATCACGTTCATATGATTCGCGTTCGGTACTTTGATAATTTGATATGTGGGTGGACCGGTGCTTGGGTACACGCCCTTACTTGGACAAGCATCCCACTTATGATTAACCCCTATTGCAAGCGTCCGCAACTACAAAAGAAGTATAAAGGTAAACCTAACCACATCATTAAACATATGGATCCAAATCAGCCCCTAACGAAGCAACGCATAAACTAGGGTTTAAGCTTCTGTCACTCTAGTGACCCATCATCTACTTATTACTTCCCCATGCCTTCCACTAGGCCCAAATAATGGTGAAGTGTCATGTAGTCGACGTTCACATAACACCACTAGAGGAAAAGACAACATACATCTCATCAAAATATCGAACGAATACCAAATTCACATGACTACTAATAGCAAGACCTCACCCATGTCCTCAGGAACAAACATAACTACTCACAAACCATATTCATGTTCATAATTAGAGGAGTAATAATATGCATAAAGGATCTGAATATATGATCTTGCACCAAGTAAACCAATTAGCATCAACTACAAGGAGTAATCAACACTACTAGCAACCCACAGGTACCAATTTGTGGTTTTGATACAAGATTGGATACAAGAGATGAACTAGGGTTTGAGAGGAGATGGTGTTGGTGAAGATGTTGATGGAGATTAACCCCCTCCTGATGAGAGGATCGTTGGTGATGATTTTGTAGGACCTTGAGAAGAGGTGTCTAGAGGGGGGGTGATTAGACAATAAGTACCAAAGTTGCAGTTTTTAAGATCTTTAAGTTTAAGTGGCGTTTAGGCACAAGTTTAACATTCACAATACATAGCAAGCAAGCATGCAAAGAGTATATGAGCAGCGGAAAGTAAAGCATGCAACTTGCAAGAATGTAAAGGGAAGGGTTTTGGAGGATTCAAACGCAATTGGAGACACGGATGTTTTTGGCGTG
The DNA here is from genome assembly GCA_021437245.1 of Aegilops speltoides. Classification (NCBI taxonomy): domain Eukaryota; kingdom Viridiplantae; phylum Streptophyta; class Magnoliopsida; order Poales; family Poaceae; genus Aegilops; species Aegilops speltoides. The sequence continues at coordinate 410,745,800 of CM038142.1, forward strand.
GTTCCGATAGGTGGTGCTATCGTACATCCACGTTGATGGAGACTTCAACCCACGAAGGGTAACGGTTGCGCGAGTCCACGGAGGGCTCCACCCACGAAGGGTCCACGAAGAAGAAACCTTGTCTATCCCACCATGGCCATCGCCCACAAAGGACTTGCCTCACTAGTGGTAGATCTTCACGAAGTAGGCGATCTCCTTGCCCTTACAAACTCCTTGGTTCAACTCCACAATCTTGTCGGAGGCTCCCAAGTGACACCTAGCCAATCTAGGAGACACCACTCTCCAAGAAGTAACAAATGGTGCGTTGATGATGAACTCCTTGCTCTTGTGCTTCAAATGATAGTCTCCCCAACACTCAACTCTCTCTCATGGGATTTGGATCTAGTGGAAAGAAGATTTGAGTGGAAAGCAACTTGGGGAAGGCTAGAGATCAAGATTCATATGGTAGGAATGGAATATCTTGGCCTCAACACATGAGTAGGTAGTTCTCTCTCAGAAAATGTATGTTGGAAGTGTAGGTTCGTTCTGATGGCTCTCTCCATGAATGAAGAGGAGGTGGAGGGGTATATATAGCCTCCACACAAAATCAAACCGTTACACACAATTTACCAAACTCGGCAGGACCGAATCAACAAACTCGGTCGGACCAATTTAGTAAATCTAGTGACCGTTAGGGTTTTCGGTGGGACCGACATGCAACTCGGTAGGACCGATATGGTTAGGGTTAGGGCATAACGTAATCTCGGTGAGACCGATTACACAAACTCGGTTAGACCGATTTTGGTAATTAGCTAACCAGAGAGTTGGTCAGGCAAACTCGGTGGGACCGATTACTAAAACTCGATGGGACCGATTTTGGTAATAAGTTAACCAGAGAGTTTGCATTGTAATCTCGGTAGTACCAATTGCTCAAACTCAGTGAAACCGACTTTGGTAATAGACATACACAGAGAGATTACAATCCCATCTCGGTGAGACCGAGATCCCTATCGGCGAGACCGATTTGTCTAGGGTTTGTGGCAATGGCTATGACATTTGAACTCGGTGGCGCCGGATAGAAAGAATCGGTGGGGCCGAGTTTGACTTTAGGTTTAGGTCATTTGTGTGGGAGTGGGAAAGCAGTTGAGGGTTTTGGAGCATATCACTAAGCACTGTGGAGCAAGAAACTCATTAAGCAACACCTCATCACTTCTTGATAGTATTGGCTTTTCCTATAGACTCAATGTGATCTTGGATCACTAAAATGTAAAATGAAGAGTCTTGAGCTTGAATCTTGAGCCAATCCTTTGTCCTTAGCATCTTGAAGGAGTTCCCACATCCTTTAGTCCATGCCACTCCATTGTTGAACTTATCTGAAACATACTAGATAAAAGTGTTAGTCCAACAAGAGATATGTTGACATTAATTACCAAAACCACCTAGGGAGCACTTGTGCTTTCAGATTTCCCCCTTCCGGAGGGAAGTGTCCCTGGCAGAACAGCTCCGTCGGAGCCCTAGATTGATTCCGCCAAGGTTCCGCCTCGTGGCGGCGGAGTTTCGTCCCGTAAGCTTGCCCACGAATTTTTCCAGGGTAAAAGCTCTCATATAGCAGAAGATGGACACCGGAGGCCCACCATGGGGCCCAGGAAATAGGGACGCGCCCAGTAGGGGGGCGCGCCCTCCACTCTCCTGGACAGGGTGTGGACCCCCTGATGTATTTCTTTCGCTCAATAATTCTTATTAATTCCAAAAACATGTTTCGTGGAGTTTCAGGATTTTTGGAGCAGTGCAGAATAGGTTTCCAATGTTTGCTCCTTTTCCACCTGAATTCCAGTGCCAAGCATTCCCCTCTTCATGGTAAACCTTGTAAAATAAGAGAGAATGGTCATAAGTATTGAGATATAATGTGTAATAACAGTCCATAATGCAATAAATATTAATATAAAAGCATGATGCAAAATGGACGTATCAGCCATGGCCATTGCAGGGGTAGCCACTGAGCTCCTCGGATTGACCCCATGGCACATACCCGCTCCTATGCGCGCCCATGCCCGAGCCTTCAGCTCTTCTTCGCGCTGCATGGGGCCCTCTCTGGCTCTCCATGCCCACGCGACGTACACACCGCGTCCGTCGCGCCCGCCGTTGCCATCACACTCGCCATAGCCACCGCACCATCGTGCCTCGCGGACGCACACCCCGCCGCGATCACACTCTCGCCGGCGCGCTCGCCCGTCTGCTGCCGCCTATCCTTCGCTTCGCCCGCTATCGCGCCCGCCTCGTGCCGCCTCTGTCATGCCATCTTCGTCGGCCGCCCCTCAGCCACGCCGCCGATCTCGCCCTCCACCGCCGATCGCTTCGCCTCGCTTGTTGTGTGCTTCTTCCTGCTGCTATGCGCTGCTCTACCACTGGTACGCTGTTGCGCCATGCCCTCGACACCGCCGTGGACAAATGTGGCGGAGGGATTGTCAATGGAGTACGAGGAGGAGGTGGCGGAGAAGGTGTGGAGAGGCAAGAGGTCTATGGTGGCGTCAGCTGGCTGTGGTGGAGGTGATTATGCGAGGAGGAGCCGGAGCGGAAGGAGAGGTCACAATTGGAAAGAATCGCAAAAAAATCATAACCTGGAGATCTCATTCCAAAAAAATGTTAATATCGATGGAGGGGTGATTTTCTTCAATAGGTGGAAAACATAGGAAATATTGGATGTTATCAAGGAAAGGTAAAAATTTAGTAAAGTTAGGATTTTGAACTGATTTCTATGCAAATGGGGTTCTATTGTTTGGTAACATGATATCAGTACCTGCCCGTTTGTGACGTGTCTGATTAGGAAAGTTTGCAAATGTTAAGAAACTATTTATTGGGAGAAAAGTTTGGGACGTGTCTGTTATTTGTTTCCTAAAACAAATTTCACTAATGAGAGAAATCGATTGATTTAGATAAGTTAGGAAAGTTAGATTCAAATCTATTGCTTGTTTCTTAAAAGTTTGTTATTTGTTACCTAAGACAAATTGAACCAATAAAAGGAATCGATTGATATGAAGAATTTACGTAAGTTAGATCCGTGATTTGTTATACGTTAGGAAAGCCCTAGTTGTAATAAAAAGTGGAGAGAAAAATAAACCAATGGACCAGGATGGGAGGGGTGGTGGGAGGAGAGACAAAAAAACCAGCGGAATAAACCATGGAGACTATTCACCAACTGCTCCATTAGGAGTAGAGATTGGTGTTAAACCTACTGTATTTCAAGTTCTCTATGGTTCATACCACTACTAGTCATAGATGCATCAAAATAAGCAAACAACACACGAAAGGCAGAATCTGTCAAAAACAGAACATTCTGTAGCAATCTGTAACCCTCGAATACTTATGGAACTCTAAAACTCCTAATAAAATAGGAAGTCATGGGAAATTTGTCTATTTATCTACAGCAAAAATAATCAACACAAAAGCACGTTTCTGTGAATTAACAAAATTATTTTCGTGCGTGCAAAGTTTCTGTTTTTCAGCAGAATCAAATTAACTAACACCATAGGTTATCCTATAGGTTCTACTTGGCACAAACACTAATTAAAACATAAAAACACATCTAAACAAAAGGTAGATGCAAAATTTATTACTAAACAGAGACAAAAACAAAAAAAAACACAAATAAAATTGGGTTGCCTCCCAACTAGCGCTATCGTTTAACGCCCCTAGCTAGGCATAAAAGTGAGGATAGATCTAAGTAGTGCCATCTTTAATTTTCAGTTTTTTAGCGGAGTCATGCTCGAATCCGGGAGGTTCTTTACGTTTCCCTTCATACTCGGAAATTTTTAGATCTAAATAATCCAACCGCTTATTGCAAAGAGTAATCAACATATTCATGCGGTGAAGATTTCCGCTAACACTTTTAAGAGGCTCAAGAGACTTCTGTAATGTTTTTTTTACTTCGCAAATCTTTCCAAACACTTGTGTTTCTTCTTGGGTAGGATGTGTTCCCCCTTTTTGAGGTAGTGTTCCCACTATTCCCTCTATAATTTCATGCGCAATACTAGGATCAATTTTAATAAAATTTCCCTTGGCAATGCAATCCAAGAGTTGTCTATGCGACATATTTAGCCCAACATAAAAATTGAGAAGTAGAATTATAAAATTCACCTCTAGGGTGCAATTGCGATAAGATTCCATCATCCTATACCAAGCATCTTTTAAGTTTTCTACTTGCCTTTGCTTGAAGTGAAGAACTTCAAACTGGGGAGACATAGGAGCGGATAAGGAACTAGCCACGACAACGAGCAAACAAAAAGGCAAGCGAAAGAGAGAGGAGAAGATTGGAAAAGAGAGGGCGAATAAAATGGCAAGGGTGAAGTGGGGGAGAGGAAAACGAGAGGCAAATGGCAAATAATGTAAATGCGAGGGAGATGAGTTTGTGATGGGTACTTGGTATGTCTTTACTTGAGCGAAGACCTCCCCAGCAACGGCGCCAGAAATCCTTCTTGCTACTTCTTGAGCTTGCGTTGGTTTTCCTTGAAGAGTAAAGGGTGATGCAGCAATAGTAGCGTAAGTATTTCCCTCAGTTTTTGAGAACCAAGGTATCAATCCAGTAGGAGGTTCCTCAAAAGTCCCACGCACCTACACAAACAAACAAGAACTCGCAACCAACGCAATAAAGGGGTTGTCAATCCCTTCACGGCCACTTCATGTAAAGTGAGATCGATAGAGATAATGTGATAAGATAAATATATTTTTGGTATTTTACAATATAGATAGGAAAAGTAAAGATGCAAATAAAAGTAGATTGAAAGCTTATATGATAAGAGATAGACCCCAGGGCCATAGGTTTCACTAGTGGCTTCTCTCAAGATAGCATAAGTATTACGGTGGGTAAACAAATTACCGTCGAGCAATTGATAGAAAAGCGAATAATTAGGAGATTATCTAGGCATGATCATGTATATAGGCATCACATCCGTGACAAATAGACCGACTCCTGCCTGCATCTACTACTATTACTCCACACATCGACCGCTATCCAGCATGCATCTAGAGTATTAAGTTCATAAATAACAGAGTAACGCATTAAGAAAGACGACATGATGTAAAGGGATAAACTCATGCAATATGATATAAACCCCATCTTTTTATCCTTGATGGTAACAATACAATACGTGCCTTGCTGCCCCTGCTGTCACTGGGAAAGGACACCGCAAGATTGAACCCAAAGCTAAGAACTTCTCTTGCAAGAAAGATCAATCTAGTAGGCCAAACCAAATTGATAATTCGAAGAGACTTGCAAAGATAAATTAATCACACATAAAAGAATTCAGAGGAGATTCAAATATTTCTCATAGATAAACTTGATCATAAACCCACAATTCATCAGATCTCGACAAACACACCGCAAAAAGAGTTACATCGAATAGATCTCCAAGAAGATCGAGGAGAACATGGTATTTACATCCAAAAAGAGAGAAGAAGCCATCTAGCTAATAACTATTAACCCGAAGGTCTGTGGTAAACTACTCACAACTCATCGGAGGGGCTATGGTGTTGATGTAGAAGCCCTCCATGGTCGATTCCCCCTCCAACGGAGTGCCGATGAAGGCTCCAAGATGGGTTCTCGCGGATACAGAAGGTTACGGTGGTGGAAATAGTTTTTCGTGGTCGCCTCTGATGTTCTCGGGGTACGTGGGTACATATAGGAGGAAGAAGTAGGTCTGTGCACGCTCGAGGGGCCCACGAGATAGGGGTGCGCCCAGTAGGGGGGCGCGCCCTCCACCCTCGTGGCCTCCTCGACTGCTTCTTGACTTGCACTCCAAGTCCTCTGGATCACGTTCGCTCCAAAAATCACGCCCCGAAGGTTTCATTCCGCTTGGACTCGCTTGATATTCCTTTTCTTCAAAACTTTGAAATAGGCAAAAAAAAAGAATACGAAATTTGGGCCTCCAGGTTAGTAGGTTAGTCCCAAAAATGATATAAATGTGTAAAGTAAAGCCCATAAACATCCAAAACGGGTAATATAATAGCATGGAACAATCAAAAATTATAGATACGTTGGAGACGTATCACATCATCCTGCGGAAATAAACAATACAGTATTGACAGTCTTTGAGACTTTTGCCTCAAATAATAGGCGCAAGAGAGCACTCCGCAGCCTTGCCGAAGTCTGGCACGTTGCAGCAATAAATCCATGGAACGACATGGCCATAACCTTCAATGCCAGTGACGAACCTCAATTCCGAACAGTTCGAGCACCATCTGCTTTGGTCCTTAGTCCAATTGTGGACGGCTTCCAGCTTACTAAAGTGCGAGGAAACTCTCAACAAAATGGTAATAGACAAGAGCCGCATTGAGCAAAGCAGCACGGCCTTCAGAGGAATCATTCCCAGTCAGGAGGCACGATGTGCGGGGAAAAATCACACTCGATGTGGTATTCGGCACGCCGGAGAATTATAGGTCCAAACAAATCACATTCCAAGTGGCCCCGTTCAGTAGCGCATACCACGCCCTTTTAGGGCGGGATGCATTCACGAGCTTCCAAGCTATACCCTGAAAGTGCAACTAATCCCCAGGTGGTTTTGGTAATTAATAACAACGTATATATCATTGAACTAATCATTTCTTGAGAATATTTCAGAAAGTTCAGTGATATGGGAATGGCAATGACTGATGATGTGGACCCCTCAAAATGCTAAGGAAAACATTGGCAAAAGCTCAAGACTCCATTTTTGGTTTAGTGATCCAAGATCACATTGAGTCCATAGGAAAGCCAATACTATTAAAAGGGGTGAGGTTATGATGATGATCCGTTGCTCTAAAGTGCTTAGTGATTTATCTCTCAAACAATCAGCAATCTTTCATTCCAACATAAACCCATAAGTAATCTCGGTCCCACCGATTCCAAACTCACCACACCGAGATGAACCACCTCACCATATAGCCAAACCCTAAGAATCTCGGATTTTCCGATTCCAAACTCGGTCATTCGAAATTGGTGTTGCCAAGCTTCAGAACCTTCAGACTCAAATCGGTGTCACCGAGATGAGAAAGTCGGTCCCACCGAGATTGGCAAACCCTAGACTTTGGAAGAATCGGTCTAACCGAGATTGTATTTTCGGTCCCACCGAAAATCCCAACGTTCACAAGATTTGAACTTTCGGTCTGACCGAGTTGTCAACTTCGGTCTGACCGAGATTGCTCAAATGTGTGTAACGGTTGGATTTTGTGTGGAGGCTATAAATACCCTCCACCTCCTCTTCATTCGTGGAGAGAGCCATCGAAAGAACTATCACTCCTACCTTACATTTCGAGAAGAAAACTACCTACCCTTGTGTTGAGATCAAGTTGCTCCACTCCCACCATATGACACTTGATTTCTAGTCTTTCCAAGTTGCTTTCCACTCAATCCCTTCCTCCACCACAGCCAAATCAGTGAGGAGAGTTGAGTGTTGGGGAGATTATCATTTGAAGCACAAGAGCAAGGAGTTCATCATCACCAACCCCATCTATTACCTTTTGGAGGGTGGTGCCTCCTAGATTGGTTAGGTGTCGCTTGGGAGCCTCCGTCATGATGTGGAGTTGAACCAAGGAGTTTGTAAGGGCAAGGAGATCGCCTACTTCGTGAAGATCTACCCCAGTAAGGCTAGTCCTCCGTGGGCGTAAGCCATGATGGCATAGACAAGGTTGCTTCTTCGTGGACCCTTCGTGGGTGGAGCCTCCGTGGACTCAAGCAGCTGTTACCCTCCGTGGGTTGAAGTCTCCATCAACATGGATTGACGATAGCACCACCTATCGGAACCACGAGAAAAATCTCCGTGTTCCATTGCGCTTGCTCTTCTCCACCTCTCATTTACTATACATGCAATTTACTTTCCGCTGCCATAACTCTAGAATTGCATGTGTAGGGTGATACTTGACTTGGTTATCATTGTGAACTTGCTAAGAAACTACTCCAATCAAAAGGCTAAATTTTTAAGTTGTCAAGTAGTCTAATCCCCCCTCTAGACATACTTCCGATCCTACAAGTGGTATCGAGCTTTGGTCTCCATTGGATTGGTTTCATTGCATTGACTCCATAAGCTTGGTTTCACAACCTAGGAGAGTATGGCGCCTAGTGAGGGTAATTTTCAGAGAGGTCCTTACTTTGATGGTTCAAACTTTGCTAGTTGGAAGCATAAAATGAAAATGCATATTCTTGGACATAACCTCGCCGATGGGGCATTATTTGTGTTGGCTTGCAAGGTGAGTTCTTCGAGGAAGGAAAAGTTCCGGATCGCGGCTACTGCGGATGAGTTGCGGATGTTACGTAACAATGCTCAAGCTTGTGACATTCTCTTCAATGCTTTGTGTCCCGAGGAGTTCAACAAGATCAGCCATCTTGAGAATGCAAAAGAGATTTGGGATACTTTGGTGAAATGCACGAAGGTACCGAGTCCGTGAAGGAATCAAAGCTAGATGTTCTTCAAGGTCACTTGACAAATTCAAGATGAAGGAAGGTGAAGGAGTCGCTGAAATGTACTCTAGGCTTGCTCTCATCACCAATGAGATGGCAGGCTTAGGAAGCGAAGAAATGACCAATCGATTCATCATCAAGAAGATTCTCGAGCTTTGGATGGAAAGTATGACACCGTGTGCACTTTGATCCAAATGATGCCAAACTACAAAGATCTCAAGCCTACCAAGTCATTGGAAGGATTGTTGCTCATGAGATGACACTTAAAGATAAGGAAGAGCTTCACAACAAGTCAAGTGGTGCTTACAAAGCTGCAGTTGAAGCTCCCACATCCTCAAGTGACAAGCTAGTTTCCAATGAAGAGATAAGCCTAATGGTGAAGAACTTCAACAAATTCTACAAGAGTAGAAGCAAGGAAAGAAGCTCAAAGTCTAGATCATATGATGAAAGGAGATCTTCTAGTCGTGATCGAAATCTGCTATAATTGTGGAAGACCCGACACTACTCAAATGAGTGTTCGACTCCCCACAAGAGAAGAGAAGAATCTCCAAGAAGAAGAAGCTCAAGAGAAGAGTCGCCTCGAAAGGAGAGAAGGAGTAGAGATGATCGTTATGAACGAAGATCCTCTCGGAGAAGCAAGGATTCGGAAAGGAAAGACAAGTCATCAAAGAGCTACACAAGAAGAAAACATCAAGCTCATGTTGGTGAATGGGTTTCGGCTCCGACTCGACAATCACTCCGAAAGAAGCTATCACTCCAACTCCGAATACTGATCAAGATGAAGGTGTTGCGGTCTTGCTCTCGTATCCTCCAACTCCAACTCCTATGACATATTTGATTCACCAAATGAGGGAATTGGAAGATGCTTCATGGCAAAAGGCCCCAAGGTATCACATCCTGAGTTTATTGACTTTGATAGTGATGAGGATGACTTGCTTGGTGAAGATGAGCTCTTACATGATAAATCTAGTGAGCTTAGTAATGATGAACATGCTAGTAGTCTTTATAGTCGAGATGAGTCGAATGACAATGCTATGAAGGAGATTGAGCGCCTAACTAAAGAACTAAATACTCTTAAGTTAGCTCATGAAACAACTCAAGAAGATCATAGAGAGCTCCTAAGATCTCATGAGAAGCTACGCTCGAGAAGCTCAATCTAGAGCAAGAACATGAGTTTCTAAAAGCTATCAATGACGATCTTCAAAGAAGAGTTCTTCATATCTTGCCAAACGACTTCTCTTGTCTAATTTCTTGCCACCTATCAAAACTAAGCATGACAAGCATAAGAAAAATTCTTCATCTAGTAGTAACAATAATCATGCTAAATCAAATGTTGTTACTTCTAGTAATTCTCTTGATTCCACTAACAATGTTTCAAGCCAAGTTTCACTTGAGCAAGAAAATAGTCTATTGAAAGGGATTATAGAGAAAGGTGTCTACAAGAGTCTTGCTTAGGAAGCAAGAGCTTTGAGGAAATTGTTCGCAAACAAGGAAGACACGGAAGAATCAAGGAATTGGTTTTGAGCGAAAGTTCAACGCCGAGGGTGTTGAATGGGAAGAAGGTCAATATCCCACTCCAAAGTTTGTTTCTCAAGAAGAGAAGTATGATCCTACTTCTTCAAACGAGGAACAAGCTCAAGATGACCTTCCACCACAAGACCACAAGCTAAAAGGCAAGGACAAGCTTCAAGAGGAGATTGATGCATTCATTGAAGCACCCAAGGCCATGGTCAAGTGGGTTCCCAAGGCAACTTCAAGTTCTACTTCAACAAGCTCAACTACTACCCCAAGGATTCCCATCAAGATGATGTGGATCCCGAAGAAGAAGAACTAGAGAGTTCTTGAGGGTGACTCCGCCAATATACTTCACTCATATTCATTTTGGCAAGGACTTGTGCAATCAACTTTCACATCTTGCACTAGTTCATGGAGTCACAAACCCTCATGTTGGTATGTCAAGGGACAAGGTAATCATTGCTTTCATGGACATCATCTATTGTGAACTTCAATCTATGTCCATGGATATTCTTGTTTGTTCCTTGTGGGACTAACCCATGTAGGTATTGAAAGTGCCCGAATCCAAAGGATTGCTCCCAACTCTTGATGATCTTCATCAACATTGAGCATCCACATCTTCAACATCTACATGAAGTCTTCAACGACAACCCAAGGTTAGTTTGACCCTTTAAAAGGGGTTCTCACATCAAGGGGGAGCTTTGCTCTAAAGAAATGAGCTAAAGCATCTTCTAATGATGTGAACACATTAATGCTTTATGGAAAAGTGGTAACCCCACTTGTGCTTAAACGATGAGTATGACCTATGATCAAATGTTCTCATTTGACTCCTAAGTCAATATACTCATATATAGATGACCTAGTCATCGCCAAATTGTGTGCTAGCTGTTAGTGTTTTGTTTGTGCATGTTTGACACATATTTCATTTGCTATCTTATTGTGTGAGCATGTTGGATGCATGATTTTATCCATTCAAGGACATCCATTTGTTGCTTTGGTCTTTTGGATATTTTCTTTTTGACCAAATGGATGGACAAGAATGCCTAAGTTCCTCCCCTAGCTATCTATGCTTTCTTGTCTCAAACTCTATTCATGCTTATATCACAAACTTTGAACAAGACTTTTTGGACGCATCGAGTGAGGAGCACTCGGAGCCACCGATCCGTCAAAAGCCTAACTTCCAAAACCTTCTAAGTACTTTCGGTCAAACCGATATACTCAAATCGACGGCATCAAATCACTTGGATTGATCTAGGTTTTCACCTCGGTGAAACCGAAGTTTCAAATTTCGGCGTGACGAAGTGTGTAATCGCACGCAGCTAACCATCTCGGTCCCACCGAAGTTTTCAAACTCGGTCCCACCGACACCGAAGGGTATATATACTCGAGGACGGAGCGCGTTGATTACTTCTTCAAACGCCGCCTCAAACCCTTAGCTGCCGCCGCCTTGGTCTCCGGATCGTCTCCGCCGTCGTCAGGCGCCCTCGCCGCTGGTCTCCATCGCCGTCAACGGTCCTTCGCACCGCACTGCTGCCGCCAGAGTGAAGCTCCACCGCATTGGGTGAGTTTCATCCTCTCGTGTTCCAATCGCTGATTCAATGCACGATAGGCGTTGCCATGTTTCTTGCCAAGATTGAGATCTCCTATCCAGCCGCTTAGGTCATAGAACAAATTTCGAGTGAAAATTTTAGGTTAGGTTTCACGAACACATCTCGGTGTGACCGATTCTGCATTTTGGATCGACCGATTTGGCCTCGCCATTAGACCGCACTTTTCGGTGAAACCGAAGTTGTGCAAATCGGTAAGACCGAAAAGAAGATTTAGTGAAACCCTAACTGTCTCGGCTAGACCGAAACCCATTTCGGTCCAACCGAAAGTGGTGTATGTGGTCTGTTTAGACATTTCGGTTTCACCGAATTAATAGACTTCGGTCGAGACCGACATGTATTCTGTGAAAACCTAAAACTAAAGTTTGAACTCATTCTTTTGCAAAATCCTCTGCAGTTTGTGATAACTCTTCTATTCTCGCCTATACCCACTCTATTCACAAGGTTGTCGACATGTCCGAAGGAAGTGACAATGTAACAGGTCCGAGATGCCGTTGAGATTCCAGAGGCAGCTACAAGTCCGAAGCAAGCAGTTTTTCAGATGATGGAGAGAGAAGCACTCCAAGTGGATCTGCTGCTGCCACGAGGCAGGAGGAAGAGAAACTCAGATGAGGAAGATTCAGACTTCATTCTCGATGAGGAAATAACTTCTAAGCCAAAGAGGAAGGTGGTTGCCAAAGAGCATCAAGGGCAACAAACCAAGAAAGGCACCAAGAAGGTCAAGAAATCCTCTGTTGTACGTGAAGCTCAAGATGGAAGAAACCTCCAAAGAAGATCAAGAAGACTTCCAAGAGGAAGAGGAAAGTTCATGAAGAGACAAATGATGATGATGATGATTACGATGAGGAAGCACCTCAGCCTCCTCGAAGCGGTTGATGGGTGATGCCATCGAGTAAGGAGCACCTCCAAAAGCTAAACCTTCAGCTCCAAAGAAAGGCAGCCCAAGCCAAACCAGCTGCCAAGCCCAAGAAGACTGTGAGGAACATACCGCTTGAGAGAAGAAGAAGGACAATGTGCCACCGCAGAATCGATGATGAGGCTCATGTTTTGCTCAAGCTCGCATGTAAACCGCCATTCATAATGAAGCTCATCCTCGAGCTGAAAATATGAAGGAGAGAAAGGACAAAGGACTCAAAGCTATGGAGGCAAACAGATCCATATGCCGGCCAGGAGAAGAACAAAAGATTGACTCAAGATTCCACACAAGAGAGCAACAAGACTTTTATGAGACAAAGTGCTCATGGACAAGAAGCCAATTGTTTCGACACCGTGATACGCTGATCGGGAATACATCGATAGTGAAGAGCACAGAGACTTTTTCCCACATGTGCATGAAAGCTTCACCGCTTGTGGGATTGCAGATTTCGTTGGTCGAAATTGACCGCCGAACGATGAGATGATCATGCAATTCTATGCCACCGCACACTTCTATCCAGATGGCAGGATTGTATGGATGATGAAGGCGTAGATTCCATTCTACCGTTGAGGAATGGAGAGCATTGCTGAACGCATCAGATTTCAAGGGAAGATGATATTGATGTGTATGGCATTCAAGAAAAATCACGAGTCAATGAAGAACATGTATAATGAGGTTGATGAGAAGGATGTAGAGATCTGGAAGCTTGGTTCATCTACTACCTTCAGCAGGTCTCCCAACCACCAACACCATTCGAGGCATACATTGATGCCTAAGTCGAGACCACCGCATGATAAGAGGGTACTCTATCAACATGCTGCACATTCTAGATCGAAGACACCTTTTAAGGTGATGGACCCGATAGTTGAGACTATCAAGAGGACAAAGAATGACCGTAAGAGGTCGTGTGGGTTTGCTCCGCATATTCAGATGCTCATCAATGCCAAGTTTGGCACGGACACCTACGTTGGATAGACCCCACTTGCCACTGCAGCTCTGAACATGAGGACAACGAGGTTGTGATGACCGAGAATGCTCCCACATCTGTTGAAGGACATGCTAAGTCTGAAGTCGCTAAACAAGCTAAAGCCGAGAAGGAAGCAGCAGACAAAGCCCAAGAGCGTTGCAGAACAACTTCTTGAAGCCACTCGAGAATTGAGCTACGCCTGGCCAAGATAGTGCAATCTCGGGAGAGCCTTGAGAGGATCGTTGAGGATAAGTTCCATGCTCGACGCTGTCGATCAAGTGCAGTCACCGCCAACAAGCTTGATGCGATATCGAGGAAGCTAAGAGGAGAAGGCGAACTCATGAAGGAGATGGAAGGTGACATGGTCCAGATGACTATGAGCAGCTCGCTGCAGTGCCACAAAGCCCAGATCAGCTGCTATTCCAAAGGTCGATCCTGTGGCTACTACATCAAGACCTCCTACAGCTCCGCTGGCCCAAAGACCAGCCCAAGATCCACTCCTCCAGCTCCACAGACTTCAGTGAAGCTTTTGCAGATGCAGCCATCTCCACTCCATCGACGCAGACAGAGCCGCCAGCAGAGTCCCGAGTGACGATTAGCTCTATACCTTCGAACTTTTGGTAACTTGTTGCCAAAGGGGAGAAATTGTATAGATCATAGGACTTCGAGAGAGAGTGCTCGTTTTTGCTCTTTCGTTTGCGGTTTTCCTTGAGATACTTTTGAGTTCTTTGAGATACTTTGTGTGCTTGATACTACGCTTGCTCTATCTTGATGAGTGCTTGATCATACTGTGCTTAATGTGTGCTTGATGCTTATCATATTCCATTCATATCTTGTATGATCATTTACTCATGTCTTGGTGATTGGGTGCATGCTATTCATTCTTATCATTTTGTGCGCTCCACCAAGATGTATGTGACATGGAAGAGTAACCCATGATCCTAATCGATTGTGCATTTGCATTCAAACGCAAATCTTAAATAATGCACAAATTTAGGGGGAGCTCTTGCTTATCACATACTTCTCAAAGCGACGATGTTATTCATTGATTATATCATTTGTCGAAGCTTTGATCTATATGTTGTCATCAATTACCAAAAGGGGAGATTGAAAGTGCAACTAATCCCGGTGGTTTTGGTAATTAATAACAACATATATATCATTGAACTAATCATTTCTTGAGAATATTTCGAGAAAGTTCAAGTGATATGGGAATGGCAATGACCGATGATGTGGACCCTCAAAATGCTAAGGAAAACATTGGCAAAAGCTCAAGACTCCATTTTTGGTTTAGTGATCCAAGATCACATTGAGTCCATAGGAAAGCCAATACTATTAAAAGGGGTGAGGTTATGATGATGATCTGGTTGCTCTAAAGTGCTTAGTGATTTATCTCTCAAACAATCAGCAATCTTTCATTCCAACATAAACCCATAAGTAATCTCGGTCCCACCGATTCCAAACTCACCACACCGAGATGAACCACCTCACCATATAGCCAAACCCTAAGAATCTCGGATTTTCCGATTCCAAACTCGGTCATTCGAAATTGGTGTTGCCAAGCTTCAGAACCTTCAGACTCAAATCGGTGTCACCGAGATGAGAAAGTCGGTCCCACCGAGATTGGCAAACCCTAGACTTTGGAAGAATCGGTCTAACCGAGATTGTATTTTCGGTCCCACGAAAATCCCAACGCTCACAAGATTTGAACTTTCGGTCCGACCGAGTTGTCAACTTCGGTCCGACCGAGATTGCTCAAATGTGTGTAACGGTTGGATTTTGTGTGGAGGCTATAAATACCCTCCACCTCCTCTTCATTCGTGGAGAGAGCCATCGAAAGAACTATCACTCCTACCTTACATTTCGAGAAGAAAACTACCTACCCTTGTGTTGAGATCAAGTTGCTCCACTCCCACCATATGACACTTGATTTCTAGTCTTTCCAAGTTGCTTTCCACTCAATCCTTCCTCCACCACAGCCAAATCAAGTGAGGAGAGTTGAGTGTTGGGGAGATTATCATTTGAAGCACAAGAGCAAGGAGTTCATCATCACCAACCCCATCTATTACCTTTTGGAGGGTGGTGCCTCCTAGATTGGTTAGGTGTCGCTTGGGAGCCTCCGTCATGATGTGGAGTTGAACCAAGGAGTTTGTAAGGGCAAGGAGATCGCCTACTTCGTGAAGATCTACCCCGAGTAAGGCTAGTCCTCCGTGGGCGAAGCCATGATGGCATAGACAAGGTTGCTTCTTCGTGGACCCTTCGTGGGTGGAGCCTCCGTGGACTCGCATGGCAGTTACCCTCCGTGGGTTGAAGTCTCCATCAACGTGGATTGACGATAGCACCACCTATCGGAACCACGAGAAAAATCTCCGTGTTCCATTGCGCTTGCTCTTCTCCACCTCTCATTTACTATACATGCAATTTACTTTCCGCTGCCATAACTCTAGAATTGCATGTGTAGGGTGATACTTGACTTGGTTATCATTGTGAACTTGCTAAGAAACTACTCCAATCAAAAGGCTAAATTTTTAAGTTGTCAAGTAGTCTAATCCCCCCCCCTCTAGACATACTTCCGATCCTACATACCCCTTTATGGGTACATGAAGCTCAAGATGCCCGGGCCCAATGGAATCATCACTCTAGCTAGTGATCCGGACGTAGCACTCCGCGCCGAAAATAAAACCGTCGCACTGGCCCTTGAGGCATTATCCGAAGCCCTCGCGGTCGAAGAACTAACTGCGTTGCGCTCCACAGTGGACAGGGACGACGTGATACTCGACAAACGACCCAAGTCCACCTCTTTCAAACCAGCGAATGAAATAGTCAAATTCCAGGTCCACCCAATGGACCCCACAAAAACAGCATCCATCGGGGCACAGCTGAACCCCACAATAGACACCGCACTGCGAGAGTTCCTGCGCGAGAATTGGAACATCTTCGCCTGGCATCCTTCAGACATGCCAGGTATCCCACGCAGGCTAGCCGAGCATAGCCTAAACATACTAAGGGATACAAGCCGGTCAAGCAGACTCTTCGGTGTTTTTTAGAATCTAAACGACAAGCCATGGGAGAGGAGCTAGCCAAGTTACTCGAGGCCGGATTTATCAGAGAAATAAAACATCCGGACTGGCTACCAAACCTGGTGATGGTACCAAAGAAGGACAAATTCTGGCGCCTATGTGTCGATTTCAAGGACCTCAATAAGGCTTGCCCCAAGGATCCCTCCCCCCTCCCCCGTATCGATCAAATCATCGATGCTACCGCAGGACACGACTCATTGTGCCTCCTCGACGCATACTCTGGATACCATCAAATCAAGATGGCGGAGTCCGATCAAGCCGCAACGGCATTCATCACTCCATACGGCCCTTTCTGCTTTAACACCATGCCTTTCGGGCTCAAAAATGCCGGTGCAACCTATCAACGCATGATTCAGACATGCCTGGAAAAACAAATCGGCAAAACAGTTGAGGCATACGTAGACGACGTGGTCATCAAAACCAAACACGTCGAATCTTTAATAGACGACTTGAGGCTTACGTTCGACAATCTCTGAACGTATGACATCAAGCTCAATCCGTAAAAATGTGTTTTCGGCGTGCCTGCCGGAAAGCTCTTCATGGCATCACGGTCCTCACTCCATGCAAGTCACGGTACCCACATTATCAAAAGATAGCATACGCGGTCTTCATGGCATCTCGGAAACTACGACACTACTTTCAAGAGTGTTCAATCATGGTGGCCTCTGAAGTACCACTCAACGATATAATAAATAACCGCGATGCCACGGGCCAGATTGCTAAGTGGGCTATCGAGCTCCTCCTGTTCGACATAATATACAAACCACGGCGAGCCATTAAGTCACAGCATCTTGGCTGACTTTCACACCGAATGGACATGGTTTAACTCCCTAAAGAGTACGGCGTGTACTCCAATTGGATCATGCACTTTGACGGCTCTAAGATGCTGGCTGATTTGGGAGCAGGCGTTGTCCTGACATCCCC
Source organism: Aegilops speltoides (assembly GCA_021437245.1). NCBI lineage: Eukaryota > Viridiplantae > Streptophyta > Magnoliopsida > Poales > Poaceae > Aegilops > Aegilops speltoides. The sequence goes on from CM038142.1 coordinate 410,763,216, forward strand.
CACCGGAGATACAGTCCAATACGTACTCTAAATATTATACACAGACTCCAACAATGCAGCTCAATACGAGGCTCTGTTGCATGGTCTTCGGATGGCAGTCTCCATGGGCATTCAACGCCTAGAAGTGCGTGGAGATTCGAACCTCGCAATATCCCAAATAAATGAAGACTTTGACGCCAAGGACCCAAAAATGGCGGATGCCGTCCTCAAGATGTCAGCCCGGTTCGAGGGGCTCGAATTCCATCACGTGGTCCGAGAAAACAATCAAGCGGCGGATATCCTCGCCCGCATCGGCGCTAAGAGCGACCCCGTCCCACCTAATATCTTCTTGGAAAGGCTGTTCAAGTCGTCCGTGGTGTGGGAAGGGGAGACCGGCAATACTAGTTCGGATCCGACCACAACCCCAGATCTCGAACACACTGACATAATCGGAGGCTCCGCCACCGAAATAACACCATCGGCTCACGTGATCATAGCTATCATCGCCCCGTGGACAGAACCCTTCTTAGCCTACCTAAATAGGCAAGAACTCCCTGAGGACCAAAATGAGGCACGTTGCATTGTGCGATGCTCTAAAGCCTACAAGGTTCACGAGGGAGAGCTTTATAAGAAAAGCGCTACCGGAGTACTCCAAAGGTGCATCTCCGAAGAGGAAGGATGACAGCTTTTGGCCAAAATTCATGCTGGACTCGGCGGCCACCATGCCGCAGCTCGGGCCCTTGTAAGCAAGGCCTTCCGTATAGGTTTCTACTGGCCGACAATCCGAGCAGACGCACAAGACCTCGTCCAACATTGTGTCGGTTGCCAGCTTTTGCAAATCAAAGCCATATGCCACCTACCGCTCTCCAAACAATCCCCATAACTTGGCCCTTTGTGGTCTGGGGGCTCGATATGGTTGGACCCCTTAAAGGAGGAAGCTATAAGAAAAAATACTTGTTGGTCATGGTGGATAAATTCACCAAATCGATAGAAGTCAAACCAGTTAAAATGGTCGAATCCGGACTAGTGATAGACTTCATATCAGGGGTCTTACACCGTTATGGTGTCCCCCACGGCATCATCACCGATAATGGATCCAACTTCACAGCCGACAAGGTGAAAACTTGGTGCGACAACATGGGCATTAAGCTCAATTACGCCTCCGTCTATCACCCCCAAACAAATGGTCAAGTCGAACAAGCAAATGGTCTTATTATGAGCGGCATCAAACCCAGACTAGTGCGATCCTTGAAGGAATCAGATACACACTAGGTTGAGGAGCTCAAGTCCATACTATGGGGGTTGCGGACCACGCCGAATCACACTACCAGATACACACCATTTTTTATGACTCACCTCGAGTGCGCATGTACGAAGAGAGAGAAGCCGAGCTTGATCGGCGGGACAGTTTAGATGCCCTGGAGGAGGAGCGTGACGTTGCAAAAGCACGTTCCGCATTCTATCAGCAACAGGCTCGAAGGTATCAAAGCAGAGAAGTACAGGCCAAAACTTATAACGTTGGCAAACTCGTTCTACGCCTACCAGAGAAGAAAAAGGACAAGCTCAAGCCCAAGTGGGAGGGTCCCTTCATCATTGTTAAAGTTCTCACTGGAGGAGCGTACCGTCTGCGTGTTGCATCTGATAATTGACCCGAGCCAAACCCATGGAACGCGGCCGGACTCTGTGTTCGTCTCCTTACCTCCGCTTTTTTTAAGTTATATCCGCTTTCTTTCTTTCTTTCTTCCTTTTTATTTATGGCCTTAAAAGCTTAAAGTGTGTCTTGACTGCACAATCTTGACACGCTATGCGCGCTCATTATACCTGGGGGCTTCTTATACAGAAGCTTAATATAATTATCTCCCAGGCTTTATGCCCACTACATATGTGTCGCTTCTCCATATGTACCTTTTTTTGCCATTATATGCATTGATATGACTTAAGTTTTGGCCAAGCTGGGTTGCCTGGCTCCTGTATTTATGCCCTACGTTCCCGTTAGTTCGGCTACGGCATAAGGGGAGCACCTCTGCGATTGTTACTGCCGGGTCAGCCGGATGTGTACCTCAGACTGGGTGAAGCCGAAAGCTAGCGTTCTGAAGGGAATATTCGGTCGGTGAACAAAAGATGTTTCTTACCTATTTACAATACATGCCCCCAGATGTTTATATCCTGGATCTCTTTTCGCAGTTTGGACATGCAAATTAATGCATGTGTGCCCAGGGAAAGGAACCCTTAACGTAACTGTTCTCCCTGGAAGATGTTTCTTACTATCCATGTAATATAACATAGCTAGTTGGGTACTTGTCTGTTCAAGCACTTATGACCCCTACGCTGGTTTCCACGCTGCACTCGGTTTTTACATAACCGGCGGGTATTCGATACACACCGGACTGTCGGGTCCGGAGGTTGAAGTGAAAAGGTCTCGCCATGACAAATGATTTACAATCCGCTAGGGACAAAAATGTCATTTGAAGTACACAATACTTAGATCGACTAAATTCTTCTTCTATACCATCCAACAGGCTGTCTAGCCTACAATCCTGTTGGGAATACTTTGCGGCTAAACCTACCTGGTCATATACCAGACTAACGGGGATCTCTTTCCCATCTGACCCTATAGGTCTGAACTCGACCATGTGATTCGGGTCAACCTTGGTGTACCGCGTTTTCACCATGGCCCAGGCTTCCCTCGCACCTTGTCGACAGGCCAATATCTTCCATAATCGGAAGCGCCGCCACACTCCCTTGAGCATCTCTACAAGCTCCTTCATGCCTCCTGTAAGGGAGGCGAATGGCCACAAGGCCTGGGCAATACCCTGCATCACCTGTCGAGCTTGTTCGTGCAGTTGTGAAAGCTCTTGCAGAAGATCGCCTACGGATCCAGGCATCTCCTCTTCGGGGCGACCTGTCAGCATACCTACAGACATAACTCTATTAGCCCATTTCTTCGCCGAATTGTATAAAGGTTCAATTGAGCACATACTAAAAATGTCGTGTCGAAGCCTCTTGTTCTCCTTCACGGAGTCTGCAAGCTGGGCCCGAACATCTCCCAGTTCAACGCCCAGCCGGATATGAGCATCCTGGAGATCATTTTTCTCTTGAATAACCCGTGTAAGCACGCGCTCGCCAGCCTCTAGCTGTCGTTGAGCATGTTGCTCATCCCCCAGTACGATCTTTGGATTACCTCTGGGATTGTCTGCAGGATCTATTGTTAGATTTGCATGCATGCCGAATACTAACTGGCACATGTCATTACATTCTTTTCGATCAAGACAAGTATTACAGATGAGGCCTTCTTGGAATCCTCCATTCCGGCAACTGCGGCCCGTAGTTGGGCTTTGCACTCCTCCAACTCTTGAGACAACTGGGTATTCTTCTCCGTAAGAACCTATGCATACATTGATCCTTAAATCAGTTGTGCCAACTGTTTCAAGTCTCAGGGGCTACTGATATACATAATTATCAGATTTTCTTACCCGTATATCCTTTAAATACTGGTCCCTGGCTCTAGCAAGACCACCTTGAGCAGCTCGGATGTACGTGTTTCCTGAGTTGAAGGCATTGAACGCCTCTTCAGAGAAATTAGGGTCGCGTAGTACGGCCCGTCGACGCTCTCCACTTCGGAATTTGTAGCGGATATTCTATCTGCATCCTTTGTAGGAGGACCGTCCGGCGTTGTCCCCGCTTTTGCCTCCGTCCCTGAGTCCGGCTCTAGAGTCCAGCTGGTGGAGGCGTGGCCGGCAGGCTCTCCAGACATAGTCCGGCGAGCGTTTTTTCTGTCACGGGACCATGGACGTCGTTATATTTTAAAGACGATTATTGCGTAGCAGTTTTTTAATCATACCTCTGCGATGGCGTCTCGATCCTGACCGCCTTCCTTTTAAGCCTACCCGGCTTCGGTGCCCCTTGTTGACGAGTCACCGCGGGTTCGGCAAGGCGCCCTGATGGCCTTCCCTGTAAAATGCAATACATGTGTGGTGGGTAAGGCGCAAAGAAGGGATCCTTCTCGGAGGTTAGGACTCCGGTTTTACTTACATGTGATGTAGGGGGTAGGCCGGGATAATCAGCTATGATGGCCACTAAGGCACCGTCACAGCTTAACTGGTAAAACGTCCTGTCGACGAGCTCCACAAATATGTCCGGATCTTCTTCGAGTCCGGGGTCGAGGGCCCGGTCAGGGTCCTCTGGCTGTGGAGACGAGCTGTAGACCTCCCTCACAGCTTTTTGCAGTTCCTACTATGAATTAGCAAGGTAAATATTTGTGATGAAGAATGCAGGAAAGAATGGAGTTGAGTAGAAGATAGCAGCTCACCCACCTTGGGGGGTTGTACATGGAAAATCCATCCTGCGGCTTAATGCGGAGAAACTCCTCTTCTTCTCATTTATACAAATCGGACAGTATTTTCGCCAGAGCGGTGGCGGAGTCCGGACCTTTATGACCACAGTGGGTGGCAATATATTCTCCATTGAAGTGCCACATGGGTTTCCCCTGATACTGAAGTGGCTGCACCCCCCGCATTATGCATATTGACATAACCTCGATTATTGTCAATCCTGATTTGACCAGCGTTTTTATCCTCCCAATCAGATAAAGGACCTCTCTGTTATCTTCCTCCTGGGGGCTCCAGGGACGCCAGCTGCGGCGTTTCTTAAGTGGGGCATTGGCAAACTCAGGAAGGCCTACCCGAAAAGGGTCTGGAAGGGGGACGTCCTCTATATAAAACCACTCCGAAGGCCAGTCTTTGGATGTCTTCTTCGGAGTGCCGGATAGGTATCCGGTTTCGGCGATGCGCCATACTTCGGCTCCGCCAACTTGGTATATTGATCCCTCCTGGTTGCGAGGGATGAGGCAGAATAGCCTCTTCCATAGCTCGAAATGAACATCGCAGCCCAGAAATAGCTCGCAAAGGGCGACATAACCTGCGATGTGCAGTATGGAAGCAGGAGTGAACGTATGCAGCTGGAGGCCATAGTACTCTAGGAGTCTACGGAGGAATGGATGGATTGGAAATCCGAGGGCCCTCAGCAAGAAAGGGACAAGGCACACTCGCTCTCCCCTGGATGGGTTGGGGAAACTCTCTGCTTGCTCCCCGCCATCGTAAGTAGCTAGTCCGGCTCGGACGGGGACCATATATGCAGGCGGGGGGAACCCCTGGGTCTGCAACTCCACCAATCGGCCATGGGATACAGAACACTTCTCCCAATCACCTGGCTTAGCGCTACGGGAGCAAGAGGAGGAGCTGCGGCGACCGGCCATGGTGGGATGGCCTTTTTCAGCCGCGCTCTGATGAATCCTTGCTTGGGAAAGATGGTGTGATTTGGATCTGAGGATCCCTGTCCCTTTAATAGACGATTTACTTGCATGGTCAGGGTGGCAAGTGTAAAATGCTCGACTTATCGTGATTCGCCGACACGGAGACTGCCATTATTAAGGTATGGCCGAGGAGTGCAACATTAATGGGAAGCCGACATCGCTTCGTTACAACAGTACTCGTGGATTTTGGAGAAGAACCCGCCTTGCAATGCCGAAGACAATCTGCGCGCCGGACTCATCATTGAAGCCTGGTTCAGGGGCTACTGAGGGAGTCCTGGATTAGGGGGTACTCGAACAGCCGGACTTTGTACTTGTGCCGGACTGTTGGACTATGAAGATACAAGATTGAAGACTTCGTCCCGTGTCTGGGTGGGACTCTCCTTTGCGTGGAAGGCAAGCTTGGCAATTCGGATATGTAGATCTCCTTCTCTGTAACTGACTCTATGTAACCCTAACCCCCTCCGAACCGGAGGGTTTAGTCTGTAGGACAACAACAATCATAATCATAGGCTAGCTTCTAGGGTTTAGCCTCTACGATCTCGTGGTAGATCAACTCTTGTAATACTCATATCATCAAGATCAATCAAGCAAGAAGTAGGGTATTATCTCCATCGAGAGGGCCCGAACCTGGGTAAACATTGTGTCCCCCGCCTCCTATTACCATTAGCCTTAGACGCACAGTTCGGGACCCCCTACCCGAGATCCACCGGTTTTGACACCGACAGTGAGGCCTCCACGAAAGCACAGCCGGCCATTTCCACTTCTACCACTAGTCAAAGGAACTTGATCACTAGTAGCTTCCCCCTTGTTGGAGTTAGCATCCGTCACCTTGTTAGTGGGATCGACCACTTCCAACAGTGCGGTAGAAACTTTAAGACCATCAAGAAACTTCTCAAGCATGCCTTTGACCTCGGCCGTCATGGAGGTTTTCAATGTGTCCAAGGACACATTGAACTCCTCACGAGAGATCGAGGATCCCCCTTCGGCCACAGACAAAGTGGGCCTCGCACTGGGGTGCTTCTCCACCTCGTCTGCGGTGTCAACCATACTCTTCGGACGGCAAAGTCCTTAATAAAGAGACGAGGCTCTGATACCAATTGAAAGGATCAAAATAATTTTTAGCTTTTCTTGACCAAATTAAACTTAGCATCAAAATAGGTTGTCTGGATATGCAACTAGGTGAGCAACCTATATGATGCAAAAACAACAAGCACACAAGCAAGCAAGGTATATAACACATTATAAGCTTGCACAAGTAAAGGTAAGATATAACCAAAAGTGGAGCCGGTGGAGAGGAGGATGTGTTATCGAAGTTCCTTCCCTTTGAGAGGAAGTACGTCTCCGTTAGCGGTGTGGAGGCACAATGCTCCCCCAAGAAGCCACTAGAGCCACCGTATTCTCCTCACGCCATCACACAATGCGAGATGTCGTGATTCCACTATTGGTGCCATTGGAGGTGGCGAGTGAACCTTTACAAACAAGGTTGGGGCAATCTCCACAACTTAATCGGAGGCTCCCAACGACACCATGAAGCTTCACCACAATGGAATATGGCTCCGCGGTGACCTCAACCGTCTAGGGTGCTCAAACACCCAAGAGTAACAAGATCCGCAAGGGATTAGTGGGGGGGAATCAAAATTCTCTTGGTGGAAGTGTAGATCGGGGCCTTCTCAACCAATCCCTAGAAAATCAACAAGTTTGATTGGCTAGGGAGAGAGATCAGGCGAAAATGGAGTTTTGAGCAACAATGGAGCTTGGGAAGGGAAGAGGCAGTCTTCTTGGCGAAGAAGACCCCCTTTATATAGTGGGGGAAAAGATCCAACCGTTACCCACTCATTCAGTCCGCGACATGCGGTACTACCGCACATACTCGCGGTACTACCGCAAGGAGTTGTGGTACTACCGCTTGCCTGTGCGGTACTACCACTGGAGCAGCAGTGACCAGATGAGGCCTTGTTGCGTATAGCAATGAGCGGTACTACCGTGCGCCCTTGCGGTACTACCGCAAGGCAGGGCTCAACTAGGCTGGAAAGGCACGGACTAAATAAATTACGTCCGTGGCTACTTCCGCTGATTTGCGGACTGTGCAAAAATCCTGCACGGTACTACCGCTCGCAGGGAGCGGTACTACCGTGTGGGGGCAGAAGTAAAAAAATACTTCTACGCCTACTTCCGCGCGCGCCACTGTTAGGGCCAGAGCTAGCGGTACTACCGCTCACCAAGAGTGGTACTACCGTTGGACCCTACGGTACTACCGCTCCCTTGAGCGGTACTACCGCAAGGCCCTACGGTACTACTGCTCCCTTGAGTAGTACTACCGCATGCCACAGACACTAAGCATTTGGAAACCTTCATTTCATAGAGACAAGGTAAACGACTGGTGCTTCAAAGAAGCGAAGGAAAGGTGGTGCAAAGGAACAGATGTGTATGTGTTGATTCCACCCTAACCTTTCCTAAGCGGACCCCCTCTTAATAGTATGACTTTCCTACGACTCAAATCCACCGAAAAGAAACGTAGAAAACCTCCGTCTTCGATAGGCTGCGAGGGGCACCGAATCGTCTTGTGCCTAGACATGAGATATTTGAAATGCTTAATGCACACGATTAGCCCACAAATGCACTGTCCTCAATCACCAAAACCACATAGGGAGAAATATGCCCTTACACCTGGGACACCTTCTTGACCTTGGGTTCTAAGCCAGCCCATCTCGTGAGCCGCCCTTCTTGATATCGTGTATGTCCTTGGCCCATTAGAGGCCCAGCTCCCTAAGTCGCCAATAATCTGACTCGGCCCAATTAGGGCGGGTTATATCGAGGGGTTATATCCCCAACACGCTCCACGGCCCCGCCCGCTCCGTAGCCGTTCCCAGGCTCTATGCCGCCAGCTCCAGAAAAGCGCTCCCATCCTCGCCGCGAGGGACGTCTTCGCCAGCCCGGACGCTACCGTGGTACGTCCAGCAACTCTCCAGCTCCACCTTGCGCTTGATGTGTTCGACACATTAATCGACCGGAATTATTGTGATTTTGTTAGGTAAATGATGGATTCCGATGCTTCATCCGATGAGGAGTATGGACCGACGGAGCTTAACCAAATGATTCAAGATGAGTCCTTCGATTGTCGGATTCGAACGAAGAAGTGGACATGGTCATGCTCATGATCATGCAAGAGGAAATGGACCGGCAAGTGGAGCATATTCTCAACTTCAAGGGCTCAATCAAAGGGAGAAGAGTGATCAACCGGAATAGAGTGTCTGGAGCAAAGCTACTGCACAATGACTACTTTGCTCCCACACCTGCTTTCCCTGAAGATCCATGGCTTTGTCGCCGTTTTCGCATGCGAAAACCATTGTTTTTGCGCATTGTGGAGGGAGTGGAAGCACATGACGACTACTTGCACCTCAGAAGGGATTGCTGCAACCAACTCTCTTTCTCGACCAAGCAGAAGTGCACGGCTTCTCTGAGGATGCTTGCACTTGGTACTGCTGCAGACACCTTTGGTGAGATGGTCAGGATGGGGAGAGCACGTGCCTGAAGACTACTGCCAAATTTTCCCACGCCGTGGTTGAGGTGTTTGGACCTGAGTATCTCAGAGAACCAAATGCGCAAGACACGGAGGAGTTGTTGGCCATTGGAGAGGCAAGGGGGCTTCCAGGAATGCTCGGATCAATTAATTGCATGCATTGGTGATACGTCTCCAATGTATCTATAATTTTTTATTGTTCCATGCTATCATATTATCTGTTTTGGATGTTTTATATGCATTAATATGCTATTATATATTATTTTTGGGACTAACCTATTAACCTAGAGCACAGTGCCAGTTTCTGTTTTTTTCCTTGTTTTTGAGTTTCGCAGAAAAGGAATACCAAGCGGAGTCCGAACGGAATAAAACATTCGCGATGATTTTTCTTGGACCAGAAGACACGCAGGAGACTTGGAGATCAAATCAGAAGAGCCAGGAGGCGGCCACAAGGGGGGGAGCGCGCCCCCTGCCTTGTGGTCCCCTGGTGACTCCCCTGACCTAATTCTGCCTCCTATATATTCACATATATTCCCAAACCACCAGAAGAATCACGTAGGGCTTCTACATCAACTCTATTGCCCTTCCCATGAAGCATGAGTAGTTTACCTCAGACCTACAGGTCCATAGCTAGTAGCTAGATGGCTTCTTTTTTCTCTTTGATTCTCAATACCATGTTCTCCTCGATGTTCTTGGAGATCCATCCGATGTAATCTTCTTTTGCGGTGTGTTTGTCGAGATCCGATGAATTGTGGATTTATGACCAGCTTATCTATGAATATTATTTGAATCTTCTCTGGATTCTTATATGCATGATTTGATATCTTTGTAATTCTCTTCGAATTATCGGTTTGGTTTGGCCAACTAGATTTGTTTTTCTTGCAATGGGAGAAGTGATTAGCTTTGGGTTCAATCTTGCAGTGTCCTTTCCCAGTGACAGTAGGGGCAACAAGGCACATATTGTATTGTTGCCATCGAGGATAAATAGATGGGGTTTTACATCATATTGCTTGAGTTTATTCCTCTACATCATGTCATCTTACTTAATGCGTTACTCTGTTCTTCATGAACTTAATACTCTACATGCAGGCAGGATTCGGTTGATGTGTGGAGTAATAGTAGTAGATGCAGAATCATTTCGGTTTACTTGACACAGACGTGATGCCTATATTTCATAATCATTGCCTTAGATATCGTCATAACTTTGTGCTCTTCTATCAATTGCTCGACAATAATTTGTTCACCCACCGTATTATTTGCTATCTTGAGAGAAGGCTCTAGTGAAACCTATGGCCCCGGGGTCTATTTCCATCATATAAGTTTCCGATCTACTATTTTGCAATCTTTTACTTTTCGATCTATAAACCAAAAAACCCAAAAATATTTACTTTATCATTTGTTTAGTTTCATCTACTCTATCAGATCTCACTTTTGCAAGTGACCATGAAGGGATTGACAACCCCTTTATCGCGTTGGGTGCAAGTTATTTGATTGTTTGTGCAGATATTGATGATTTGTGCATTGTCTCCTACTGGATTGATACCTTGGTTCTCTAACTGAGGGAAATATTTATCTCAACTTTGCTGCATCACTCTTTCCTCTTCAATGAAAAAACCAACGCAAACTCAAGAAGTAGCAATTGGCAATGCAAGAACTGCCCCAAAGGTCTGCGGGGAACGTATCAAGGTCACACAAGAGAGGCCACCATCATACTAGAAGCGGTGGCATCACACGACTTATGGATTTGGCATGCTTTTTTTGGAATGCTCGGTTCTCACAACGACATCACCGTGCTTCAACGATCTCCGGTGTTCAGGAGGCTTTGCAACGGGGAATCACCGCCGTGCAACTACACCATCAACAGTCGGGACTACAACATGGGGTATTATCTTGCCGATGGTATCTATCCTCAGTGTGCGGCGTTTGCAAAGATCATATCCGAGCCGCGTGGCAATAAATAGAGTCACTTTGCAACAATGCAGGAAGCCCCTAAGAAGGACATTGAGAGGGCATTTGGTGTGCTTCAGGCTCGTTGGGAAATTGTGCGGAGCGCTGCAATGATTAGGAATCGGAAAGTTTGTGGCAGCTGATGACATGTTCTGTTATTCTGCACAATATGGTTGTCGAGGATAAGGGTGATGGTGTAGCCCAAACCCATGATTTCGAAACACTCTTGAAATCCCAGAAGATCAAGATGCATCAGAATCATCAGAATCTTCGAGATTAGTAGGTGCACACGTAGCTACTCAATTATCTTGTGGAGTACATGTGGATTCACTGCTTGAGTTTGACACTTCAAATAAATTTTATGTAAACGCTAGCTATGCTTGATACCAACAATTGCTATTTATGTGCGACGTGCGTGTATTTGCATGGATTTAAGATATGTGAATGCACAAGGAAATATGAGGGCCCGTCCGGATACGCCCGCAGGCGTTTAAGGGGCCGGATTTGTCAAGTCCGGTCGTAGATGCTCTTAAGATATTCGTCCACCATTCAGTTCCACTGATCAATTAACCCGTGTATGTGAATGTATGTATGTATTCACCTCCTCTTCCATGGGAGAAACCACAGCATTCAAATACACAACACAAACTTGTTAGCGTCACGGACGAATGGCATGAAGATCCCTCCAGGAGGATCAAAGCATTGAATCCAGGTTCGGAGTTGCGCACCACTACCGCCGGCCTGCCGCCACGGACGGTTCGGAAAGCGAGGGACGCGCCGTTCGAAACCGACGGATCGGCGTGCGCCACACTGGCAAAGAGCCGCCATGTGCGCCCGGCATCTCCTCATCCCCGTTCTTTAATCAGCCCGTGCAGCTAGCCAAAGCATGAGCTGTGCCCGGACGCAATAACCATCTGGACCAGCCTGCCCCCGCCCTTCCTTCCTTTCCCCCTTCCCTCCCCGTGCCACAGCGCCGCACCGCTGGGGGAGGCCGCGGGGCCCCATCCCCGGTGGTCGGATCGCGCGCGGCTTTCCTCTTCCTCGCTGTGCAAGCTCACCGCCCGCTTTGCCTGGAACTAGACGCACTGGCTACTACTGGCTAGCTAGCAAGCCCACTGATTGGACGCGCGCCGGTACACATGCATACACGTACGCGGCGTCGTTGCGTGGCGCTCCCGGTTTGTCCCTGCTCGTGTATTCCACCTCTACAGGACAAGCGACATGCTGGCGCCCGCCGATGGATTGGCTTCTATTTTGGCCGTTTTTCATCATTGGTTGCGCGGTCACAAGCAACGGCATTCCCATCCGGTTAACTGCAAGCGTGGTAGTAGGTGCCGTCGGCGTGGCCATGCTCGACTTACTACTACTGCAGAATTGTGTCCCAACGACAGTCCGTGTACGGGAGATGGGCCAAGCAAAGACTTTATTAGAGTGGAGCCAGCGTAGCATTGGTGGTAAAACAAACATGCATGGGTCTCCTTTCCCATTTCTGCAATCACATCAAGTGGAAGGAAACCCGCTGCAAGCTGCGGTGCAAGGATGGGTTGCCATGTAAATGCATGTGCGCCCCCTGTAGGTGAACCTTAACCACCAGCCAATAGCCATCCCAACACAGCACGATATATATCCATGTACACACAAGGACACCGCAACTTGAGGGAGGGAGGATATATGTACATAGTGGCACAGGGCAACGCCATTCGATTGGAGGAGGGCAGCCGCTAGCAGGGCAGCAAGCATCCTCTGACCTGCCAAACTGCCCCCAGCAGCAGCGCAGCGGAACCTTGGCCATTTCCTCCCTTCCAAGCACCGCCAATCTTGTCCGACCTCCGCGTCCACCGCGGTGCCCAACCCAAGAAAGACACAGGAGCGGGAAGCTCGGGGAGAGGATTAGACTGACCGACTGACGCGACAATGGGGGCTTCCTCCTGTTCCTCCGTGCGGCTGCTGCTGCCGCTGCTCTGCCTGCTCGGCTTCTGCTTCGCGGCGAGCCACCAGAAGTCGGACTCGTGCGACGGGGACCTCCAGGTGGCGCGCCTCGTCCCCTTCGACACCGACGCCTTCCACTGCATCACACTCTGGAAGGACGAGGACTTCATCCTCAGGGTACGCCTTCCTTCTCTCACCGCATTGCTGCGGATTTTTGGTCTGGATTTTCCAGCAGTCATCAAGTCGTAGCCGCCTGATCTGACCCGGAATGCTTCTTGTGCCGTCGCCAGTACAAGAACACGGGGACGAGCCAGTGGAGCTTCGTGCTGTCGGCGCCGGAGAAGAGATCCTACGTGGCCGTCGGGTTCTCGGGCAAGGGGGGCATGGTCGGCAGCAGCGCCATGGTCGGCTGGGCGTCGGGCGGCAAGGGCGTCGCCAAGCAGTACTACCTCCAGGGCAGGAGCCCGGAGGCCGTGACGCCGGACGACGGCCGCCTCACCCTGGTCAGGAACAGGACCGTCGCCGTGTCCAAGTCCGGCCGGCTCTACCTGGCCTTCGAGCTCAGCACCGACCGCCCGCAGCCGTACCTGATCTACTCCGTGGGCTACGAGGGCAGCCTCCCTTCCTCCTCCGACTACACGATCCAGATGCACCGCGACATGGGCTCCCGCTCCTTCAAGTTCGCCTCCGGTACGTACATCCATTATTAATTCCACCGCTAGTTTTACTTTTTCCTTGAGAGAGCACATTTTTTACTTACCGAGGAGGATCTGTGGGTTGGTTTGTGTCCAGCGTCGCCGTCTAGCGCCGGCGGCGAGTCGGGCGAGGAGGGGTTCCCGGCGAAGAGGTGGCACGGGCTGCTGTCCATGATGGGCTGGGGCGTGCTGCTGCCGATGGGCATGATGGTGGCGCGCTACTTCCGGCGGCAGGACCCGTACTGGTTCTACGGCCACATCGCCGTCCAGGGGCTGGGCTTCCTCATCGGCATCGCGGCGGTCGTCCTCGGCTTCCGGCTCAACGGGGACGGGCTCAAGAACATCGTCGTGCACAAGGTCATCGGCATCTCCATCCTGTCCATGGCATGCCTCCAGGTGCGTACGCAGCACAGAATTTTTCTTGAGTTCGATCGAGTCTCATTAGATTAGCCTTAATCTCTTTTTACTGGATTAATTAACCTTAATCTTGAGAGCATGGGGCGGTGGTTGTGTGGAAATTGCTGACTAATCTGAGTTCACTTTTGGTTCCTTGGCTGGCTGGATACATGTGCTGTGGCATCTAATCATTTGAGTTGCCAGAATGGCATGTGCTGTGTGTTGGATGGGAACACAAGCCTGGAACAGCAAGAAATTTTACCAGCTTATTAATTTCTAGTAGTAGTACTGTAGTAGATGTTGACTGTGAATCTGACTTTCTAGTTAAGTGTAATTTCCACATGCCCCGTGATTTGTTGCCATCAGAATAGATAGATGCTGCCGTTCGTTGACTCCTCCGAGAATAGTACACACTGTCGGTCGCGTTCATGTTCTTGAGGACGGCAGAAGAACATTCTCCCGAGAGAGAGAGTTGAAACCACGATGATGATGTGTGCTCACCCTGCTGCTGCTGGTTGATTGACAGGTGACGGCGGTGCTGGCGCGGCCGGACAAGACGTCCAAGGTGCGGCGGTTCTGGAACTGGTACCACCACAACATCGGGCGCGTGGCCATCCTTCTCGCCATGGCCAACGTCTTCCTCGGCCTCACCATCGCCAGGGAGGTGAGCGCCTACATCGTCTCCTACGGCGTCTTCGTCGCCGTCTGGATCATGGCCGTCGCCGCCTTCGAGTTCAAGCGCTACTACGAGGACGACGACTGAAGACCCATCCATCACCCTTCATCCTACATGGAGGCGGCGGCGATTCGCATAGAGAGGATTAATTTGGAGCAGCTACTACCGAACGGCATTGTTTGTGGTAGCTCACCTCGCAGCTTGGGCGGATGGCGAATTTGAGGATTCTGTTAAAAAAAAATATATTCTTTTGCGGTATAGGATACGGGACAGGAGTGACTGATGTCGCTAAGCCTAATTAGCCGGACGCTCTGATTCATATTTGTACATTGGTACATGGTGTTATTATTCTTGTACCCTCCCTGCCTTTTGGTTGCTTGGTAGACTGCTCAACTTTTCTTCCTCTTTTTTTACCTGCATGTACATCGACCGATTTTATTCCATGCCATGATGGATTCACGACAATGGAGCTGCCCTTTGGTCGAATGACATGCCTTCATCTTCACGCCTGAGCTTTTCCCCACTGAGAGCGCAATGAAAACATGTACTGGAAGGCTGCAAATGTTGGTCAGCAATCATTCGATCTTGCTGAAAGAGAGATCTACCAAGTCCATAACAGGACATGAAACACAGGAGCAAAATTTGGGCTATCCTATTAGTGAGGAAACAAAAAAAAAAGTGCACCCAGAATAGGAATTTTCTTTCCACCAAGCATTTTATTTGCTCTGGCTGGCACAGACGCCAAGCCGACATGGTTGAGCTTCAACTATCAGTCTCTCACTCTGTTCTTGCACCATATTCGAGAAAGGTTTGGGGCACCAACTTTTTATGGTTAAATCCAGATGGAACACTCCGTCTGGTAAAAGTACTCGCACTCCGCTTTCATCAGTTCTGCAACAAAACTTGCGACTGAATGGGGTCGACATTCTAGAGGACTGCTGCAGACATCTAGGCACCTACCTACACACTGCACTAGCCTATGCATGAGCCACTCGACTCGACTCAGGCACTAGTACAACGCAAGTCTATTATTACTGGCAACTGACATGTACCCTACCTGCGCCGCTTCTCACGGCTCGCTCCTTGCGCGGCCATCGAAAGGGGACGGGCCCGCATTCTGCACATGGCTTGTCATGGCAATTCCCTTCATCTTGAGGTCTCCCGGAAATGGCAGTGCTTCCGGACGCAGCTGCGACTGCTGCTGCTGCTGCTGCTGCTGCTGCCGGACACTGGCAAGGCGTTGCTGCTGCAGGTGCATTTGGGGCTGCTGGTGCTGAGAGTGGATTTGGAGCTGCTGAAGCTGCTGAGCAGCCAGAAGAGATTGTTGTTGCATCTGGCTTCGCTGGTAGCTCTGTGGATTGACTCCGTACGAGGACAGACCGCCGAAATTCCCCAGGTTTCCATTGTTGGCGTTAAGCTGTCCTGTTGCCATCTTCAGCTGCTGAACCTCTTCCCTCAGTCTGTCGTTCAGCACTACATGTAACCAAAGGAACAGTTACCAAAGATGGTGGGAAACAAAGTTAACATAGCCAAAACTAAAACACAAGTAGACTCTGACGTGTAGATTGAATAGGAAAAGACCGAAAATGACTGTTCAATCTCTAGATGATCAAGAAAAATCAGGACTCAAAATCCACGCGAATACTATCAAACTCAAGTTTTCTGTGTTATAAGAGCAAGTAGACATGTAGAATTCAGAACATCATCGAGTTATTTGCAGTTATGGGAGAACATGGAGTCAAATGAGCATGGCAGCAACAAAATATCTTTGTATTAATTTTGAATTTGCTGTACAAAGAAAACCTTACCATCTTGCAACCTGACCTGCTGCTCCATTGTTTGCACTTGCAGCTTCAAATCACCATTTTCATTTGTTAAACCACTGGTATCTCTCTGTATCATACAGAAAAATAGGGATAGACTCATTACTCATGGAAATCAAAGAGCAAGTTCTTTGAGTAACTACAAATTGTATGTAGAATACAAGACCAGCCACTCAAGGAAAACCAAAGAGGAAGTACTTCGAATAACGACAAAATCTGCAGTATATTAACAATATGTATCTGTAGATTACAAAACTCGACACTCATGGAAAATCAAAGGGGAAGTTCTTTGAAAAACTACAAAATCTGCAGTGTAGTAACAATATGCATCTGTAGACTACAAAACTCACCACTCATGGAAAACCAAAAAGAGGAAGTTCTTTGAGTAACTACAAAATCTGCAGTATATTAACAATATGTATCTGTAGAATTCAAATAGTGAGTTCTTGGTGGCCTTTGTTGCTTTTTACCTTTTTATAACTTTTTTTAAACAAAGACTTACCGAAAAATATATATTAATAATATGTATCTGTAGAATACAAAACCCATCACTCATGGAAAACCGAAGAGAGAGTTCTTTGAACAACTAGAAAATCTACAGAATATTAACAATACGTATCAGTAGAATATAAATAATATAAGTCTCAAACTGTTGGCGCTTATTGCTTTTTTCTCTTTTTTTAAACAAAGACTTGTTCAACATCATAATAATGGGTTGTGTGCATTCCAGGTGCAGAGGCAGGAGAATATTCTTCCATTATCTAAAAAAATTACATGGCTATGTGCATCAATCGATGCAGTGGCCGGGGGTATAACCTCCTTTTCGATAATTATTTAAGCTGGTAATAATATGTTAGACATACACAATTTGCAGAACTAAAATAAATAATGACTGCTCAGACAAACAGATACAGAAATACAAGTTGTCGATATAGGGGCTGCACCATATCCAACAACTTCACTAGTTAGACGTCCATATGGCAACATGGCGTGCCAGGGGATTTGATACTTTTTGAGAATGGCCTACGTCAAGGTGATCCTGTCTCTCCCTATTTGTTGATTCTAGTCGCGGATGTGCTTTCATGGCCTCCCCAGCGGCCCAACCAAGCTCCACCTCTCTACTTTCACTCCACTGATCTCTAACGCGGAATGCTACCTCGCCAGCAGGAGCAGTCTCCTTTTATTTGGTCATTGTCAAGACTGTACTGATGGCCATTACTGATCTTAATATTTGGAACACAGATTCAAGATGGATAAGCGTGTGCGGCCATTTTACTGCTGAAGGGCTCATATTCTGTTACACCCCCTACCTTGTAATTTCCTTTTTCTACTTCTCACCTTCGCTCAGAACCTTGCGTATGATATATTGATATGCCCGTCATATCGGGTTTATTTAACAAGTAGTTGGGAGTTAACATGCCGAAAAACCCGCAAATTTAGTAACCATATGCAGACGTAAAAGGTATTTCATAAAATTGACAAAACATTCAATAACTGAACAAATAAACAATGTCAGCGGTTGGAATTCTAATTAAATGCTTAAAATAGCATAGGCAATTAGGCACGCATTCATTTGAACACCTAAGCATTTACTATTTTTGGCGACCATTCCTGACATTTAGTAGCAATTTTCAGCCAAACCCAGGTTTAAACCATCTAACACATATCAATGTGCAAGAATTTAAATTAAGGTAAAGCCCAATAGCTAACCTGTAACAGGGCCAACTGAGCTGATAGCGTAGTTGCTTCTGTTTGAAGACACTGTACTTTCCTCTCAAGCTCCGCAATGTAGCGCATCTTTCTTTCTTTTGATCTAGCAGCTGACTGGCGGTTTGCCATGATCCTAAAATGTTTCAACAAAATAGAAGTTAAGAAAAATCAATCCAAGTAATAAGCACTAACCCCTAAAGGCACACACAATGAATAACACCAAATAACTGGAACAAAATAACTGGAGCCAAATCAAATTACATGACAAAGACACATCCAGATTGTTCTAGCAAAGAAACACACTGAGAAGTTACTCTCATGATATTAACAGACTAACTTGCACACACTGCAATACTTGCACTAAATTACCATCGGTGAAAAGCGGTATACTAAATTACAATGGTGAAACTCTGTGCTCTCATGTGGCCTCCCTCCAACAAAGGTAATGCAATAAAATCAGATATAAGAATTGTACTGACAATTAATCACACATAACATATCCACATATAGAGTTACTTAATTAACAAATTAACAAATTATAAGGGTTAGGTCGTTCTTCCTGCCAGAAAATGATGTGCTCGCATACATCACCAATTCGCTGGCGTATTTTAAAATGCATATCACACCAAAGAAGTAAGATTAATATATGTTTAGTATACTAAGCTATACTGGAACTATAGACGGTCTCTGTTATATCAAAATACATAGACAGTCCCCTGTGCCATGTTTTGTTTCAATCAATCAGGCCAAAAAAAGAGCAGCAAGATCACATATGATTACTGACTGTTCTGGAAAAACATATGATTCGAGATTCCACAACTTTCGCCCCTTTCACACTTTGTACCTGGGACTGGACTCCTTTTCAAAGAAGGAGAATCCATGTAACCTGTCCCTGTCAACCGCCGCAATTCGATATATCCTACTGCGCGAATCCCTAATAAAGACCAAAAATAGCAACGAAGCAAAGGGAAGTCGGTTCACTTGCGCCGTCAGGGTAGCCTCACCTCTTGGCGCGCTTGGGGTCAACGAGAGCGAGCTCGGCGAGCTTGGCGTCGGAGATGGCCTTCTTGGCGTCCGCGCCGTGCCTCCCCGGCATACCGGAGGAGGCGGACCCGAACGACGTGGAGCCGTCCATCGACATGCTGTGCTGGTGCCGCGGCCGCGCGGGCTGCGGCATCGGCTGCGGGTACGGCGACGGCTCCAGCGGCTCGGATAGCCTGCCGCCAGCCTGGAGGAACATCTCGAACATCCGGCTTCCCCCGCTGCCGCCGCCGCCGCCTTCCTCGTCCTCCTCGTACTCGTCGTCGTCGTCCTCGTCGCCGCCGCCGCCGCCGCCGCTGCCCCCGCCCTCGCCGACGACGCCGAGGTCGGCGTCGAAGGTGAGGTCGTCCGGGAGGGCGGTGGCCCCGAGGAGGATCTCCGACTGCGCGCGGCGGTGCCCCGCCGGGCGGCGCGGCGTGGCCTCGGCGGCGGCGTCCTGCGACGCCGACGCCGATCCCGCGGCGGAGGTGGAGGTGGAGGCGGGCGGGGCGTCCATGGGGGGGTTGGGGGTGGGAGATCTGCGGCGGGGGAGGGGAGGGGAATGCGGGTGCCTGCGCCGGCGGGGGGAGGGGAGGGGAGGGGGCAGGGGGACACGGGGAGCAGAGGGGGCGGAAGCTTAGGAGGGGCAGGAGGAAGACATGCTCGGGCGGAGGTTTGACCAGGGCATTGACTCTGCAGGGAAAGGAAAGAGGAGGCGACGGGGTGGGGCACCGGCGCCCAATGCGGCGGCGTGCCGCATGCCCGGTTCGGCTCGGCCGCTGCGCCGTCCGTCCGTAGCCTGGGCCTCGTGGGCTTTCGCGCTACGCCTCCGATGATTCTAGACCGACCGAGCCTCGGTTAGGTGCACCGTGCAGCGGCAGCAAATTCGTCGGGTGCTGGGGAACGGACGGGTTTGGTTGAGCCGCCGCCACCTCTCCACGCAACAACTTTTGTACTGGTGCTCAGTACGTACTGGTGCTCGGTATATCCATGAAACGTAACTATATCTTATACAGGTCGAGCATTTTTTTTTTTAGGATTATATCATTCATATCACGAATCAGTACAAAGTAGTCGAACCTTACAATTACACTGAAACGCAAAGACAAATGACCATGAACACCTAAAGTACCCTAAGGCAATCATAACGCAAAGAAGATCTCCGAAGCCCTGTGTCATCACCCCTGAATCTTGAGACAAGACCGCAATGCGAAGAATCGCAACCGATCGAAGCGGTCATCATCTTCGACCACGGTACAACCGCCGCCACGCCGCTTCCTCCTTTCTTGACACCGGTACGAGAGGGCATGGACATCAATCCAACATACCGCAATACCGCCGCCATCTATGGCTTTGAGTACCGCTGAAAAGTGTCCTTCCGGAAGAAAGAGAACTCGAGTCATCCGACCGGTCCGAAGATCATGGCGGCGCCATCCGCCGGCAAAGCAAGATCTCCCACCAAAGATCAGCAGAGGAAGGAGAAAACAACAAAGACAAATCATACCAACAAGGAAGAAGAAAGGTCTTCGCCTCCCTGCATCCATCGCCCATCCGAGGACCCAAACGGCCGGCCGATGGACCTCCAACCACCATAGCCCGCGACCTCGACGAGATCCGGGATCCCAACTCACTGGCTCCTAGACGAAAGCAAAAGCCTCGCCGACCGTGAACGGAGCCCGGAGAAACTTATTCCGACGCGACACCACCGCAGAACGGCCTCGGCGGCGTCTCCTCAACCCTAACCCTACGACACACCCACCTAGCGAAGCAGACCGAGGTTCCCCTCCTCCCGCCGCCGGAGCGACCGACGGAGAGAGAGGGAACCGACGGCGTCCACCGGCGCCAGCAGAACTCGTCGCCTCTAGATCGCCTCGTGCGATCCTATTCTTTCGCTCCTAACTCTCTTCCTTCGTTTCTTCAATTTCTTGTCTCCCGGTTTACCCCTGGTTGTCGAGCATTTTTTTTTAACACAGTACATATCTACTCCCTCCATTCCTAAATGTAAGTCTTTTTAGATATTTCACTATTGACTACTTCCTCCGTTCCAAATTACTCGTCGCTGAAATGGATGTATCTAGAACTAAAATACATCTAGATACATTCATACGTGCGACAAGTAATTCGGAACGGAGGGAGTACATACGAAACAAAATGAGTGAATCTATATACTAAAATATGTCTATATACATCCGTATGTAGTTTATAATGAAATCTCTAGAAAGACTTACATTTAGGAACGGAGGGAGTAGTATTTGACACACTACAATCTAAGTACTCCTTGTTAAATAGTGGTTTAATAATATTCGCTTATTTAAACAATAAATGAGTGATGTACAACCTTTAATAAAATGTGTTGGATTGTGTAAAGATACAATTTTATCATCCTTTAATAAATTGTGTTGGATTGTTGTAAAGATACGGCTTTATCGTCCTTTAATAAAATGTGTTGGATCGTGTAAACATACGATTACCCACAAAAAAAAGATGTAAAAAACGATTTTACCATCGCTCCTCATTAACCCTGTCACATACTCCCTCCGTCTCATAAGTGTCAAAAAAGGTCTTACAATATGGGACGGATGGGGTAGAAAGAAAAAGAAAAGGAAATAAGCTAGAGCACCAGAAGGCATGTTTATTTCAGTTCCAGTTGGCTTCAAATCACCTATAAATTCTCTTCACTGGCAAAGTTGTTTCGCAAAATCGGCTTTCCAACTGAAGTACATTTTGCCTCTGCACCTCTAGCAGTTTGTCTACCAGGCGATGTTAGTGGTTGAAATGTTAATTTACTTTAGCTTCACAACAAAAAGAGATAATTAGTGAAAGACCGCCTAATTGTCTAAAATTTAGCCTTGAGCTCGGGCATGGCTGTTTTGGTTCTCGGGAGCATTTGCTTCAGCAATGAACAAAAAATTCAAAACAGGAAACAAACAAATTTTATAAACTGAATTTTTCTTGTACATATTCATATGTTGGTGTCCAAAGTGTACATGACAATTTTCATGTGAAACGGAACAGTAGTTTCATCAACAACAAAAAAAGTTAAATAGTCAACAAATGCCAAAAAAATGACATCAGATTTGCTGGGTTTTTTTTGCGCAGATAGAAATGTTTGGGCATTCCACCTAAAGCATTTGCAGATAACATTTAGACAAGAATATGTACATGTTAAATTTTTCACCTTTTTTACATTTACAAAACTATTTTTGGAGGGCAGAAGCAAATGCTCCCCAGAGCCGAATTGAATGTCCGCTTGAGTTCAGATGAACAAAGAAAAACATTCTACAAGAAAAATATGAGGCTGATTGGTTTAAGGTCAATATTTGGCTAGCCAACATCTGGCAAAATCAATAATCGTGGAAAGAAAAACCTTTGGCAAGAATTAATTGGTTGCCAACCAATTGATAGCCTACTTCTTTTTGACTTGCAAACAACTGGCATGCCAAATATTGGCATCAAAACCAATCAGGCTCATAGAGAAACTGAATTGTGGAGTGCGAGCTTATGGCTGCAGAGCTCCATGGAGCTTGGTAAAAATAAACATATTGATAAGTTTCAGAAAAATTCAAAACAAATCCCTAAAAACTTGTATGTGTTTACTACGGATTGTGAAATATTGTTTGAAAAGACTATAATTTGTAGGCTACACAGGTAAAATAAATTTTGGCCCAACAACAAAAAAAACAGACCATTTTGAAATACATGTCTTTTTTACGCTACGTGTGAAAGAATTTGTTATAAATTTCACACATATGCAGTATATGTGTATGTGTATTTATAGGTTTCTCTAATTTTTTTTCTGTGATGTATAAATACTGCATTTTAGCCCGCACTCCATTACTCCCTCCATTAAGAAACATAATAGCATTTAAATCACCACTTTATTAATCTAAATGCTCTTATATTTCTTCAAGGAGGGAGTACCATTTTTCGCCAAATTGTGCGCTTTCTAGCATTCTCTTGAGCAAGTAACTGACAAAAAAGCATCTGAAGTCCTACAGTAGCAATTATTTGAGCATCAGATACCATAACCATTTCATCTAGGCCGGGCATGGCAAACTTGAGCATCATATAAAGATATCCGACCCAAGACGTAGCAAATTAGACATTACATCAACCAAAAGAGAGCTCAACTTCCTACCGCGATGTAACGAAGGCAAGTGTATATTACTTAAATTTAAGGAAAGACTGCGTAGAACAATTCAAACCAAGGCCAACTCACATATTCCATCACATTCACATTAGGCTATTACACTACAAAGAATGCCAGAGTTGGAAACTCACAACTGCAGTAGAAGCAACCCCTGGTAGCCCTGTACATGTTCCAACCCCCTAATTTTAGTAACAGTTGGAAGATCAACATCTGCAGATACATATATGACAAGAGGAAGGGTCTAAAACGAACGAACTAGGGCCAAGGCTGGCATTTTACTTAGGAGTATTATTTTTGCTGCCTATCTAAGGGGCTCTTCAGACTATGGAAGACACATTCCATTCACTATCACTACTGCATAGGTACAGTTGGCCTGGGGAGTATGGAGTTGACAAGATCCTCGTTTATCTTCACGGGTAGTGGTGGCATCTGCTTCATGATCTCTGGCGCATCATTCATCCTGCAAGCATGTCGCGTGCAAATTATAACTCGGCTCGATTCCTCTACGAATGAAACTCAGCCATCATGCTTATTCTTGAAAGGAAAAAGGAATGATGATTTGAATCTTAGAATCCTTAACAATTTGGAGACAAAAAACTTTATGCAAATTAAAGGTCGATTAGATATGATGAAGTATTGGCATCTTGACGGGTATGAGCATACGGTCACTTTTTTACAATGAAAAAAAAAAGACGAGCCCTAAAAGTGGATTTGATTAAGCGGACAGATATTGGTTTTCTTGAATTTCTCATGCCGCAAGAAACTGACCTTATAAGCCTATAAGTTTCTTGTAGCAATAGTAGTAACAATGACTAGCAGATGTTTCGCCAAATAAAATGAAATTGGCTAGCAGATGAATCCACACAAGAACATTCATCTACTGTGAACACACATATATGATGTGCCAATGTCGGAAGAAATGACAGTCCTAAAGACAAAATTTATCCTTTCCTTGTGTAATAGAAATTACTCTGTGCCTACTGACAAAAGTGTCAAAAGGATACTGATCAATACAGTGATAAATAACAAAAAAAGGCTTGAACTGATGTCATGGATTCATCATTTTCAAAATTTAAGAATATACGGGGAAAAAAACAAGGGAATGAAAGCATACTCTTTTAACACTTTGAGTATGTTACCGGATCAATACTTAATAACAAAAGCCTTAAACTGATGTCATCATTATTTCGAAAATTTAAGAATATAAAATACAGTATAAGGCAAGGAAATGAAATCATACTCTTTCAACACCCTGAGTATGTTATCTCGAGTTTGGCACAGCAGAGAGATGTTATCCTGTATCTGGAGATGAAAGAATTCAAGTAAGAAAAACAGTCTTCATTTGCAAGTGTGCATAAATCATCACCAAAATAGTCTTGAAGTTTTAAAATGCTACCTGCATGGTGCCAAGGTTTGTTGAAATTTGACTTAAAACCTGGGCGTTAGTTTCAAGGAGTTCTCCTGTTGGACCTCCAATTGCTACAGAAAGGAAATAAAAGTGAGGAGATGAGCAACTTGGAGTCTAGGCCATCAATGACAATAGTCATGATATTTAAAAACTGGGAGATAAATCACTCTTGAACATTATTCAGAAGGATAATGCGAGCAATAAGCATGTATGACTATTCTCAAAATAGTTTTTGACTTGACATTTCGAAATGCACAGAGATGCCAAGACCCATGTGACTATAGACTACATGTCACCTAGTTCACATGCACAAAAAGTTGTGTTTGCTAGTGTCCTTAACCAGGTTATTGCCCGGACACCCACTATCAAGAAGAAATAAACAAAGCAAGCTGCAGTGGAACTGAATCTAGAAACACAACTCCAGTACTTCACCCAAATAATTCCAATTCCAGGCATCTAAGCCATACAAGAATCATTTGAGAGCGATAACCGCACAATTCTCACCGGCATATGAAGGATCACATTTTTGTTCAATGGACGGATCTGTATCTAAGATATGAGAAATATGTGACCAAGATTATAACAACTGATCAAATCTTCCGACACAGGATATTAGATACCAAAGGCATAGGGAACTGCATTTCTATTGAACTGAGCTGGTTCCAAAACTGAATCAAAGTGGTGTTAATTGTAGAGTATAACCAAGATGCGTGTATCATAATGATTTTCTTAAGAATATAAACATGTCAGTTGATGGCTAATATGATGTTGGAATCAACGATATGAAAACATTTATTGAATATCAGCAGAACCAGTCCTACATCATGTAAGCAGGTTATTTCTTTCACTTCATGCAACACATACAGTCCTACATTGCAGCAAATAAAAACAAGGACCAAACTAGAGAGTCAACTGAAATAATTCAGCGAACATCAATATGAGTTACCTTTGGATGAAATTTCGTCATCATCAATGGGAAGTGCTGGGAGGGAGTATGGCGGAACACTCGGCCTTCCAGCTATATGAACAGGTGGTTTCGATGAAGAATCTGCAACCTTCTCCTGCAGCAGTGAGCGGCTGTCAGTTACAAGTTTATTCAAATTTAAATGAGGCGCATTAGCTACATAATCGTGTACAGCTGCCATGTGTGCGCTTGGGTAAGGGCCCTGCGGCCTGGTTGAGGTGAATGGGACACCAGCACAAGGGCAGTGGAGAATGAAAAGACTTGTTTGTTTGCGCTTCTGCTTCTGCTTTTGCAGCTTTTCCACTTTGGCAAAAAAGCCAAAGAAGCTCCTAAATAGGTGCTTTTTGCTTCGGCTTTTGGCTTATACCATCATATAACAATATTGATTCATAAGCCAAAAGCCGAAGCAAAAAGCCCCTATTTAGGAGCTTTCGTGGCTTTTTGCCAAAGTGGAAAAGCTTTGCTTATTGCTTGCTTTGTGACAGGATAACTGTGTTGTACTTATATAGCTGGCCACAAAACAAGATCTAATGTATACCAAAGATACAATCCATCTATCCAAACATAAAAATGCACTTAACTGACTAGCATACCTTATGTCTAAGTTCCTAACATGAAAGTATGAATCTTTTTTAACTGAAAACTGTATGGGAGGCCCCAACAGCAAATAAAATTAAGAAAAGAAAGTATGAATCTAATTCATCCACTTGTGTAACTATGGTGCCAGCAATGCCGCAGTCCTCAGCAGGACCTAGGAATGGCTACTGCTCTGATGCAGTCCCCCTGACAGACTTGGGTGGGCAGCCACACCGCCATGAAATAATGGAGCAGAAAGATTAGTACTACTCCCCCCGTCCAAATATATAAGTCCCCCTCGAATTTTGAGCCTAAGTTTGACTAACAAATATGAGTTATAGGCTATAAAAGTTAGGCTCGAATTCATAGTCAAAATTAGGGTCACATTCTAGGGGGGCTTATATACATGGACAGAGGGAGTGTAAAACAATATTTAAAACTTATTTTGATGAGCTACTGCCCTTAAAGGAAGTCAAAAAACATATTATGGGATGTTTGGGTTGAAAATCAATAGAGCAAAGGCCAGGCTATATTTGTACAAAACAAAACAAGTTCAATAAAAATATGATGTATCTTCAAGCATGAGTTTGTGGTCTAAAGACCATCTCCAGTGTTGCAGGAAAGAGATTTGAAGCGAGTAATGAGTTGGTTTCATAGTTTCATACAATGGAGCAGGCATTTCGAAGCGGGAAAGCTTGAAGTCGAACCAACTTGTTGGTTAGATTCCAAGACAATAAATAATGAAAAATACTAGTGAGAACTTGCGTCGACCAGTTGGCTAGCTAGAGCAGGCTGAAATGCTCACAGCCTGCCGACCCGTGCTCAAGGCTCAGCCTCCGCTGGGTTGGTGTTCACCTTTCTTCTTAAAAAATGCACCAATGGCTAGTCTTGGTTGGTCGAAATTCTTTACAAAACAATACTAGTACTCCCTGTCACCTGTCAGCGCTGCTGCTATACTCTACGCTGCTATTCGCTTGCCTTTCCCATCAACATTGCTACCGCTGCTATTCTCTTGCCATTGTTGGTGATAGCAGAAGATAGGCTTATGAATTAAAACATTATGAACCTTAATTGAAGGAGGGAATAGTATGTATGGCCACCGGTGGCTAGCATCGAGATTTCATTTTTGGGCTAGCAGAGCAATTTGCCATCGCTTGCGGTGGATTTGGATGGTGTCCCGTTAAGTTTGGATGAGGAGAGAAGGAACCAGAGGGGGAAGAAAACATGCCTGGATTCCGTTTTGTTACCGTTTTCTTTAGTTCTGAAGGTAACTCCCAAACATTGATGTTATGCACTGGACGTAAAAATCTCAATGATTCCAATTGTAACCCTTTCTACTTCGAACCAACGCAACATTGGAGATAGTCTAACAAGCTAAATACTGGACATTAAGAGTTTCATTCAAGTTCAGAAAAATGTTCTGCCTCATACTCTGTTAATACGTGAAAGGAGCGTACATCCTTGCGTTTATAAAATGGATATTTCAATGTAACCACATGAAGTTCACATATGCATCTGCAGTGCATAGTCATTGATGAAAGTTTTAGCAGAAAAATTCCAACGCATAATCGAATATCGAAGAAATACTAGTAGAATAATATGCTCGAGTATTAGAACAGATTTCTTGATTTCTTCCTTTGGGAAACAAACCTACAAAAAGTTAGTCGATCTGGAGGAACCACTCAAACTTGCCAAGCTATGTGCAACCAAATGCTGACATTTCCCAACTTGTTACAGCATTGATTTTTCTAGTTGCATTGTAACAGTCATAAAAATTGAGGAAAAAGGGAAATTGGCAAACCTTTTTGTCCTTGCTTTTCTTTGATGAGCTGTGGTCCTCTTTCTTTCTTTTACCACTCTCCTTTTTCTGCAGATTGAATGCATAGCATCAGATCATTGCTGAAACCCAGTAAGAGACTGGGTACCATGATAATAGAAATGCAAAAGGTGCATTCCAAGTCTATATTACTCACACTCATCCATCTACACCGCAAAGCCACATCTCGAACTGTTTTCTCTGGCAACTTCATGGCTATTTTTGCATACCGAATAACAGGCGCATCAGATGCATACCTGAGAGCAAATATCGAGGAACATCAATGGAACTGTGAGTGTGAGGTGCAAAAACTATGGTGCACAAAGTTAGCGAATTCATAGAGCCCCTCAAATGTTGTTAAAACAGGGAATGCTACTCTCAAACCCAAATCAATCTCGACTCTGCTACCATTTTGATGACGACAAGGCGACTAAGTGCCTTGCGCATAGGTGCTTTACCACATTATATAGCTACAGAATAATGGCGTAATATACCGTGTGGCAGAATAAAGCATATCTATATGGACAGAGAAGAAAGGGTGGATACTACATATTCTGAGAACATTATTCACATGTCCAAATACCACTAACATTTCAAGAAGAAGCATATTCACATGTCAACCTGAGGGGGAAAGATTGATTAATCTCAACCCAGAAGGGGGCAGTGGCAACTTGTAATCTCCACTTCATGATAACGAACCTACTTAACTCTCAAAGTTATCAACGAATTATAGCCACAAACGTCCGTAATAAGAACTCAAACCCTCCACCTCGTCCGAATTGACGAAATCCCCAAACCCGCGTAGCCCAACAACTCACTTGACGAGCAGCTCGTCGAGGATGGCCTGCTCCTCCGGCGTCCACTCCCGCGACAGGCCCGGGTCGTGCCGGAGCGCCGCCGCCGTGCCGCCGGAGCTAGGGTTTGCTCCCCCTCCCCCGCCCCCACCTCCTCCTCCGCCGCCGCCGCCGCCGCTAGAGTGGGACCCGTTCTGGGCGGCGGCGCTGGCGGGCGGCGGGTGCCCGTTGGCGCCCATGCCTCCCAATTGGCGCGAATATTTTGGCTCCCTTCGGGAAGCTGGAGCTGCTGCTTCCGAGCGAGTGTTGGGGGAGCTCCTGTCTCTCCTCTTCCCGCTACGAGTGGATGTGGGGAATAAAGAAGTTTTTCCCTTTTATTTTGGGGGTCTTCTCGATCCATTTGGGGGTTATATGTTGGAGCTGTGCGACCGTAGGCAGCGTTTTCTTTTGAAAACTGCCCTTCTTTGCGGAAAACCGGCGTCTTTTGGGGTGTAAAACCAGTGCTTGCTAGTAACGTGTACCGGATAAAATGCGTACTGATACTAGGTATTAATTGCATACGCTGATATTGGGTAGGATATTAATTGCATATTCATAGTATTAATTATGATGCTCCGCTGTTTACGCTGATGTTAATATTTGGTAGTACTCTTACTAGATATTAGTCGTACGGTAAACATGTTGAGTGTTCATCATTTGAGGAGTTTAGGTCGTTAGATTGACATAGTTCTTTTAGAGGATTAGATTGACATAGTTTGATGATCGAGATTAGTTGGCTTTTTTGTGTCCTTTTATTTTGGTATATAAATGTATAGATATCTGTGGTTTTACAATAACTAGGGATGTGTTTGGTTTGTCAGTTAAAGTAACCTGTTTGCGTCGGTAATAGATAACTCTAGATTATGTTTGTGTTGGTTGAGCTGTAATCCATTTAGATGGTAGCAAATTCCACCCTAGAAGAAAATTGATTCCGCCCAAAATCGGGTGTAATGGAAAACGGCCTCACGCTTTATTAGTTATCTCTTCACGCGGTTTCTTTTCCGTGAGTCAGTAACAAACTCCAGCAAAAGCTTTGCCGCCCTGATCTCCTCCTTTCTCAGTCTGACGAAATCAATGAGGCAGAGCTGCCGGGGTATGGTGGCGCACCAATGAGGCTGAGAGAAGGAACGACCATGGCCTTGCCGGCAAATGATGGCAACAAGCACTCGCAGACTGACTCAATGCCATCGCAACAGCTACCATGCCAGCGCAGCAGCTCTAGAGGTCGCACAAATGACATCTCTATGCTGCTTCACATGTGGACATAATCTCCAGCTGCAGTAGACCACGTCGCATATCTCTCCAAGTCAACTGAGCCAACCTGCAGTCACAACAACGATGACGAGTCGCTCGGCCAACTCCACCATGTCGTCGTTCGAACGACACCTCGACACTTGCACAACAACTGTTACAACCTGGAGCCTCCGCCGTAGAGGAGGGGGTGAGATGTGAGAGCACTGGCATTCTTTCAGTTAATAGACGAAAAATGAGATATGTGTAATCGATTACGTTACATCCCAATTAACCAAACAGGTTCCATTTTTTATCCATTCTGTTTACATTAATAATCCTATCTAATTACGTTTACATTTACATTCCTTCTGGTGTTCCATACACCTCCTAAGAGTAACTCCATATATGACAGGTCCATGAATGATGAAAATGAACACAAGAAAAAAGAATTGGCAAAACTTGCTGAGTATCTTTTGGAGTTAGAAGAAATCCAATACTTGCAAAGATCAAGAGCAACTTGTTGTTGATTGAAAGATGGTGACCGCAACACTGCATCTTTTTCAAGCTTTTGCATCATCTAGGAGAAGGAGGAACTAATAAAAGATAATAAAGGATGGTAATGATGACGTTTTGGAAGCTATGACAACATTAAGACCGCACATCCAGAATTATTTCATTAATCTTTTTACATCAGAGGTGCGGCAAGTGAACACGTATATTATTTAGAAAGTCCAAACCAAGGTATCAGATCAAATGAATGATGTGTTGATGGCACCATTCACTCGAGGTGATGTTTTAATGCAGTTTTTAGCATTGATGGTTTCAAGGCACCAGGTCTGAATGGGCTTCGTGCAATTTTCTTTAAGAAGTTCTGGCATATTTTGGGAGATGTAATTACTCAAGTGGTGTTGTTTGCTATTAACTCAAGGCAAATACCGGCTGAATGGAATGATACCTCTATTGTTCTTATACATAAGATTGAATCTCCTGAGCTGGTAATGCAATATAGGCATATTAGCTTATGCAATGAGCTTATAAATTTATCTTAAAGATGTTACCATCAAGATTGAAAACTAGCTGCCAGACATTTTCTCTCCTACCCAGAGTGCCTTTGTACCCGTCAGACTTATCATTGATAACATCCTTAATACTTATGAGTGTGTCCATAAGATTAAAAACAAAAGATTAGGGCAAGCAGGATTATATGTAGTGAATTGGATATGCACAAGGTTTATGACCCTGTATAATGACTTTTCTTGAGGAGCATGGTGGAAAATTTTTGGTTCCATGAACAATGGATCAAAATGATGATGGCATGTGTTAGCTCGTCGAGGTATAAGGTGGTATTTAATTCTCAAGAGATGGGTATTTTCACCCCTCAGAGAGGTATTAGGCAGGGGGATCCCCTCTCCCCTTATCCTTTCCTTCTTTGTGCAGAAGGTCTTTATAGTATGTTGTAGTATGAGGAAGTTGGTGGCATGTATGGGACTATAGAGTGATGCGGAGCATCCTATGGACATCACCATGTCAAGAGTCCGTTTGGCAAGTGACACGTGCGACCTCTACTTCTCATACATAAAGGTGAATCTTCTCCTTTACACGTGCTCACTTGACCCCTTCGAGGATGGTATACTACTTGACACTTCTTCCGTGTGCATGCATAGGTATTGTCGAGCTTCACGGATGTCGAGGAGGAGTGCAAGCGCCAAGGAACAACTACACCATCCGCGAGGAAGCCCGAAGCGAAGACGAAGAAGAAGGACCGGCCAGCCCCAGAAAGGGCGGTACTATCGCCAAAGCAAGCGGTTATCTACTCGCTCGCAGATTATCACTTCAAAGCAAGCGGTATACATCTGCTCAGCGATACTACCGCCAGAGTACGGTACTACCGCCGCCTCTGTCTTGTGCATGCCCTTTGGCCTTGTATCCTCTCCCACTTACCCCTTCGTGGCTTAGACTATAAATAGACCACCTCCACCTCCTTTCTAGGGAAGCAAATAGGATAGCTCATTCTTAGGTGAGCTTTGCTCCTACCTCTACTCTTGAGAGAGAGAGATTACCACTCCCATGGAGTTCAAGACCTCCATGTGAGAAGATCCTCGGGATATCATCAAGACCTCTTATGGGAAGATCCATCTAGGATATCATCAAGACCTCCTCTTGGAGATGAACCTACCTCAGATCTTTCCTTTTGTTGTTCATGTACCTTGTGACCTTGTGTGTTTGATTGTCTAGTGGATGTGTGATTTGGACTTGTTCTTGAGTGTTTCCCCGTGTGATTTCTCTCCGTTCTTCCCCGTGTTCATCGTGTTCTCCGTAGGATCCCCTCCAAACGTGAAAGATCGACGAATTAGGGTTCCACCCTACATCATATGGTATCATGAGCCACGTTGATCACGTTTTGGAGCCCTACCCTCTTTTTCTAGCTTGATTTTGTTGTTTTCGTCCTAAATCCGAAAATCCCCACCAAAAATAGCCCCAAAATTTTTTGTGATTTGTTGGTTTGATGATGTTTTGTTGATTTTGATCCATGGATTTGCTTGGTTTCAAGTGGATCTAGCATTCCCCCAAGTTTCCCCTCTTTCCATCCACGAAATCCATCAAATTTTGCCCCCGAAATCATCCATTTCCGCCCCAAAATCGCGCCCCGATTCGATCTGCGAAAAATCCCGTCCCGAGCGGTACTACCGCCCTAGAGAGCGGTACTACCGCTGAGAACCTCAAGCGGTACTACCGCCCCATGAACGGTACTACCGCCAGGCCCTGTTCCGCCCGAAACAGTCAAAAAAACCCGACACGAGCGGTACTACCGCCCTGCCCAGCGGTACTACCGCCCTGGACATTTCCAGCTTTCTGAGTTTCACCATTTCCACCATAACTTCCACATCCGGAGTCCGATTTTTGCGTTCTTTAGCTCGTTGAGAAGCTATTGACATTCTCCTTCCTCCTAGATAGGTTACAACATCATTTGACACCATCACATTTGATTAATTTTGGCATCTTTGCCTAGGGCTTCCACCACAACATCCGCATAACCACCACCGACTTCCGCAACCTAACCCATTTTGTTCCTAATAGCATTAGTGATTGTTTGAGTTGCGATTTGAGTCTCCTAAGGTGTTTAGGCTACTTAGGGACGGTTGCTTCTTCATCAACCACCACCACCACCACTTCCACATAACCTTTCCCACCATACACTTCCGACAACCCAACTTAACCCAATAGTTGTTTGAGCTTGTTTGAGTTGTGGCTTGTGTCTCCTAAGGTGTTTCGGCTACTTAGGGACCGTGTGCTTCCAACTCTTACACAGTGTATAGCCCATCATCCCACTTCCGCATTGCCAAGTGCATACCACCACCGCTTTCCGCTACCACCATTTTGACATTTGTCATTTGAGATTTTGAGTTTGCGGTTTTCCGCTTCCTAAGGTGTTTCGGCTACTTAGGGACGAGTCTCCATCATCTTGGTATCTACACCAAGAACACCGCCACTCATCATCGCAAAGGACGGTAACCTCGACGACACCATTGTATATTCCCTTGCAATTGCATTGTTAACCCCTAGCCCATTTTGCGTTACTTGCCTATCGAGACTAGCCATTTGAGTATTGCCGGCAACGTTACTTGTGCACATTAGTGGTCCATACCTCCCATTGCATACATACCATATCATATTGGTATCATATCATCCATTGTGCCTCAAGTTTGTTCCCGCATATACACAATTGCTATTTTGGTTTGTGCATTGTACAAAAGTGACCATAGAGAAAAAAAAAAAGAGAAAAAGCTTTTAAGCAAAAAGAGAGCAAAGAGCTCGTGAGCAAGTGCCATAGCATCATACCCATTGCACATAAGATTGTCAAATCAACATCATATGATATCATGCTTGAGAGACACACCGGGAACCATACATACATAGCATACTTGGGATAGAAGTTTATCCATTTTGCATCTTATAGGTTGTGCACAAGTGTCGTATCCGCCTATTGAGCAATCGTGCTAGCGTCTCTCTTGAGTTGTGCAACACGAGCGTTTTGGTGGATTCCACATTTTGAGCTCATTCCTTGGTTGCACGACCCCATTTATCTATCCGTGTGTGTGTTTCCGTGTACCTTTCATTGCTATTGGTCTACTTGTTTCACTTGCGAATTTGTGAATCTTTTTCAACATTATTGACTCTTGCTAACATTTTGCATCAAATTTTTGTGCCACTATCCTCACCGAGCTCTACCATAAGCCTTTACTTGTAGGTGTGAGTGAACAAGTCCGGTACCAATTCCACTATTCTTTCATCTCACATTGAGTGAAACGAGATACATCCTCAACTTTGGGAAAAGGTAACTTGGTATTGTTTATCTCATTTCCTACTCACCTCTACTCGAGTTTTGTGATGGATAGGCAAGGCATTTCACTTTCGGTCTACAACGACAACGACGAGTTCGATGCCATGAACAACAACTACGACGCCAAGATGGACAAGCGCATGGAGGAGATCAAGGCCCTCATCAAGTCCTACAAGCGATCTTCCTCATCTTCGAGAAGACGCTCAAGAGCACATCCTTCCGAGCTACCATCTCCGGCAAGATCGCATCGGCATCGACACCAACACCACCAAGAACGTGAAGGTCAAGAGCTCAACACCAACAACCGCTCAACGACTTCACCATCTCCCTTGGCATCTTCGCCAAGCGACTTCAAGGCATCTTCGCCTACGGACATACGGCATCTTCGCCAACAAGCACCTCAAGACTACACTCAAGAGAAGCTACCCAAGCTCAAGTCCGCGACTTCCACGAGCTACTACGACCTCGACAACGACCACAAGATTCCTTTCTATGGGACTCACGAACCCGAGGAGTACCTCGAGTGGGAGCGTTTGATGGACGACTACCTCAAGCTACATCAAGTTCCTCCGAAGATCAAGTGAAGTGCGCCACAAGAAACTTCCACGACTACGCATTGGCATGGTGGCTTCACACACCTTCGGAGTACTACGACATGAGTTGGCCCAAGACGAAGAAAGCTTTGCGGCGAGAGTTTGTGCCTCCAACCTACACGGAACAACTTCGACGCCAATTGGAGAACACCACCCAAGGATCCAAGTCCATCGACAAGTACTTCAAGGAGATGATGATTGCCTTGCGACGAGCCGGCGTGGACGACCCCATTTCGATGAAGTTCCACTTCATGATGGGATTGCACAACGACATCTCCAAGACCATCGTCCTCAAGAACTACAAGTCCATCGGCGACTACTACATTGGTGCTCTCAAATGAACAAGAACTCATGAAGGCCAAGGCTTCTCCACCCCAAGCAAACTTCGCGGCGACCAAGCTCTACGACAAGCATGAGGCTAGTACCACCAAGATGTCCAAGCCCGACAAGCCCCAAGACGATGCTCCCAAGTGTGACTTCACCGCCATCCCTCTTTGTGGCATTGATGATGCCGAGTCTACTCCGACTCTTTTTCAAGACGGTGCGGCGACGAGTTCGACTACGGAGACCTTCAAGGACCAAGCTTTGGAGGCGAGTGACAAGGTGGCGAGCAAGGATGATGCTTCCATCTTAGGAGGCGAGAGTGATGATGTGCCATCTTCGGCCTTCATCTACGGCGACGGTGACGAGATGATCGAGCATGGGATTTTCCCTTCGGTCACGGAGGAGAGTGATGATGTGCCATCTTCGGCCTTCATCCACGGCGACAACGACGAGATGGTTGAGCATGGGATCTTCCCTTCGACCACGGCGACGTATGATGACTTGAGTGACTTGTGCCACCATATTGAGAGTGAGAGTGACTTCACCACTAGCCCCATACATGATGAGTTGCCACAATTCCCATGTGAGGAGAGCCACAACCCCCACCACTTGAGTGAGATGAGTGACTCCACCATACGTGAGTTTGAGTGCACCTATTTTGAGGGAATGAGTGAACCACCACATAGAGAGAGTGAGATAGTTGATAGGTCTCGTGAGGCCATTTGCATTTCTAACAACTTGACCTCTACCTCTATTGTGTCTTCTCATTTGGTGCTAGGTCCCATTTATGATGACGCGCCGATCCTCGACGACTTCGTCCTCCCTTTGGACAAGACGATGGCCATGGTGGAATATGATGCACCCCCCACATGGTTCCATCAAGATGAAGATGACCACCATTTGGTCTTTCCCACCTCACCTACACCACTTGAGTGGAATGACAAAGGTAACAAAGGTGACGGTGATGCTCTAGTCCCACTAGTGGACTTTCTCGAGATTGATTGCTTGCATGATGTTGATCCACCTAGTACCATGCTTCATGCTAGTATGATTTCCCCATGCGATGATTTGCCCATTTATGATGAGTATGATGATTCTATTGTGGAGTCTATTAGTTGTGATGCCATGTTACATAGGATTTCTTGTGACAATTCTTTAGGTCACGTCATGTTTGATAATCCGCTTGACTTGTCATATGCTATGCATGAGATCCATCATATTTCTTATTTGCAATCTCTTCATAGTGACTATGCATATGCCATTAAAATAAACCCAATTTGCACATATGGCATAGATGACAAGCCCATGGTTATTGGCATTTGTTTTTCTTGTGATGATATTGATATGCTACCTTTGCATCATTTATCTCATATGCCATGCCATGACCACCTAGCTTTGGATATGCATTGTTTTGGATGTTATCCATTTTCTCCATATGATATTTCCGCTATTGCTCATGAGGAGGCCCCCATAGTTTCCTCGTACATTTTAGGAGATTTTGATCCATCCCATTCATTGCATAATCCCAATACTTGTGTGCACCATTTGCTACCCATGAATAAACATGATTTTGATGTGCCATATACTTGTTTGCTCAATTTGTGTCCCCATCATGTCATACATAATAACTATTCTTTCATGATGGATGACATGTTCTTATACCACGCATCAAATTTCTTTGAGCATTGCTTATCTTGTGCTAACTCACACGTGCACATACACATCACGATGGATGATGTGTACATTTACCACGCGCACAATTTCTTTGGATTGTGTCTCTTTTGTGTAGGTACCCATGAATATTTGTCAACCTCGCAATCCCACGAGTTGACAAAACGAGCTCTTGAGAGCAAGGACGATTTGGGATCCAATGGACTATCCTTACCAACGTCCCCTTCGCGCAAGGACTACGCGCAACTCCTCTACTTGGCTCTCACACGGCTATGGGCCATTTACCACTTCTCACATTATGCTCATTTTACCGTGTTCACTTTGCATGCTATGCTTGCTTCTATGCCTTTGCCATGCAATTGTGACCCTTGCTTGCATCTACCCATGTTTCATCATTATGCTACTTCTATGTGTATTTGCATGCTTGGTGGAGATCCTTGTTGCTATTGCCATGTTTATCATGTGCCCCATGCTATTGTCCTCATATCTTGCTTTCATGATTGTGCTATGACATGTGAATTATTCATGCCCACTATTTGCACTAAGGACATGTTTGCCATGATTCATTCTAGTATGTCGCATCTTCGCACTACTAGCATACTTGACTTGATTGCTATGATTGCTTGCTATGTTGCATCACCCATGTTCCACTACTTGCTTTCTTGGGTTGATGACATATATGCTCATGCCTCTCACATGCGTTGTCTCTTGTGTCATACTTGCTCATCTCATGCGGTTGATGACAACCATCTATATGCTTTACACATGATTCATATTGCTCCGTGTCATATATCTCCATGTGTTGCCTCTCTCATGCTAGATTTGCCATGTATTGAGTGCAACAATGCTTATAGTCTTGCTCATGAGATTGCCCCCATAGCATTCTCACACATGTTTGGAGATTTTGACATATTCCTTGTGAAGCATGCTTGTCTTACCTCTTTGCACCATATACCTAGTGCCTTGAATATCACCATTGTTGCATCATATTATTCATGCACTTGTGCTTCTAATGGTTATGTGCAAGAGAAGAGAACCATCATGATGGATGATGTGTTTGTCTACTATGTGCATACGTTCTTTGTTTTGTTGTGTGCATGTGTAGGATACTTGGACTTAATTTCGACTTCCACTTCACGTGAGTTGACCATTCGAGCTCTTGAGAGCGAGCCTCATACATTCTACCACGACTCGCTTCTATACCGCGCTTGCTTG
This sequence comes from Aegilops speltoides, assembly GCA_021437245.1. Lineage (NCBI taxonomy): Eukaryota > Viridiplantae > Streptophyta > Magnoliopsida > Poales > Poaceae > Aegilops > Aegilops speltoides. Next base: position 410,801,347 of record CM038142.1, read on the forward strand.
CGTTTCGGCATTGTGAAGAATGCACAAGGACACACTTTCAAGGTGACATCCTTCTTGAGCTTGGATATTGTGGATCATACTTCATGTGTTGCTTGCACCATTTGCACGCATGTTCGAGATATTGCTTTCTACCATGATTGCCACATTTCCATGCTTCATGACATATATACCTTGTGTGTTGCATCCAATTCTTGGACTACTTGCTACTATCATATGGTTGGTTGCACCAATACCATTTCTTCACATATGCCATGTTCCTTTGCTTGTCACATGATTGACTTGATTGCCTCACACATGTTGAACAATTGCTCTTTCCATTGTGTTGAGTGCTACGATATCTTCACTACACCATATGCACATTATGCTTGGATTGTCTTGCACTTTCCACATGTGTTTAGACATTTCACTATCTTCGGTGTTGTGAATGACTCTTATGCCTACCATAGACCGTTCATTGAGCACTTTATGCATGCTTGCTATGACCTTGAGGTAGATGCTTGTCCTCTTATCACATATATTTGCATCTTGACCTCCCATTTGCTAGCTTGTTCCCATGATATACTTGATTGTGCTCAATTTATATGCTCAAATGCCATGACACACTTCTTTGTCAAACCATATGCTATGCTTGATGACAACACTTGTTGGGTGAATCACCTCTTGAATGCTTGGTTTTGCTTTTACGACAACCACATTTGTTTTTCCAAGTGCTTGTTATCTTTGCTACTTTTGAAGGAATTACAAGACAGTGCGACATTGGAGAGTGCCCTTTTGGAACTACAAGATGACGAATGCTTGGTGATCGTCCACTTCTACACGACGACATCATCTCTTTCCCATGGTGATTTGGATTTCGATCCGAGGTCGGATCTTTCCCAAGGGGGAGGGGATGATGCGGAGCATCCTATGGACATCACCATGTCAAGAGTCCGTTTGGCAAGTGACACGTGCGACCTCTACTTCTCATACATAAAGGTGAATCTTCTCCTTTACACGTGCTCACTTGACCCCTTCGAGGATGGTATACTACTTGACACTTCTTCCGTGTGCATGCATAGGTATTGTCGGAGCTTCACGGATGTCGAGGAGGAGTGCAAGCGCCAAGGAACAACTACACCATCCGCGAGGGAAGCCTCGAAGCGAAGACGGAAGAAGAAGGACCGGCCCAGTCCAGAAAGGGCGGTACTACCGCCCAAAGCAAGCGGTACTACCGCTCGAGCGGTACTACCGCCCAAAGCAAGCGGTACTACCGCTCAAGCGGTACTACCGCCCAGGAGTACGGTACTACCGCCCTGCCTGTGCGCAGCCGCGGCCCTTTGGCCTTGTATCCCTCTCCCACTTACCCCTTCGTGGCTTAGACTATAAATAGACCACCTCCACCTCCTTTCTAGGGGAAGCAAATAGGATAGCTCATTCTTAGGTGAGCTTTGCTCCTACCTCTACTCTTGAGAGAGAGAGACTACCACTCCCATGGAGTTCAAGACCTCCATGTGAGAAGATCCTGCGGGATATCATCAAGACCCCCTTATGGGAAGATCCATCTAGGATATCATCAAGACCTCCTCTTGGAGATGAACCTTACCTTGTATCTTTCCTTTTGTTGTTCATGTACCTTGTGACCTTGTGTGTTTGATTGTCTAGTGGATGTGTGATTTGGACTTGTTCTTGAGTGTTTCCCCGTGTGATTTCTCTCCGTTCTTCCCCGTGTTCATCGTGTTCTCCGTAGGATCCCCTCCAAACGTGAAAGATCGACGAATTAGGGTTCCACCCTACATCATAGAGTGTGTAGAAATGCGCCATCTGCATCACACCTTTTATTTTCTGGTGATTCTCTAATTCTACCGAGAGTTGATATGTTAAATGCAACTTTCTTACAGCATGTACTAGACACCTATTGCCAAAGTTCAGGACAAATGGTTAGTTTGGCAAAGTCAAGTATGTTTTTTAGTCCAAATACTAATGTCCATTCTAGAGTGGAGGTTGCCAAGTTCTTCATGTTGATACTGAAGCATTATCAGATAAATACATAGGACCTCTAGCTATGGTGGGGCCTGACAGAAGTGATTGTTTCAAGCACTTTCCTAAGAGCATTAAAATGTGTTTGGTTGGTTTGCATGAAAAAGTGATTATCTATAGGCGGCAAAGAGATACTTTTGTAGGAAGTAGCCCAAGCTATACTAGTATTTGCCATGTCTTTCAGCTTGCCTAAGGATCTCTGCAAAGATAATACAGATATTATTGCTCAATTTTGGTGGGGTGGTGATGATGAAAATAAAAGAAGATGCATTTTGGTTTGCTTGGTGGAAGCTATGTCTCCCAATGAGTAAAGAAGACATGGTTTTCATGGATCTCTATTCTTTTTAATTTGGCAATTGTCGTTGCGCAATGGTGGAGGTTAATTATGGACCCGGAGTCTTTGTGTGCTAAAGTGCTAAAAGCGAAATATTTTCCTAATGGGAGTTTGTTGCAAGCAGCACCGAAGAAGAAGGGGCGTCATTTACATGGCAAATCATCTTAAAAGGACTTGACACGTTTAAAAGAGGATTGGTTCGAGTAAGCCAGTTAATATATGGAATTATCCTTGAATTCCATCAAGTTCAGATATATAGGTTATTACACCCCGTGTCCAAACAATCTTATCTTCAGTCAACGATCTTATTGGTCCCTCGAGTGGCGCATGGGATTCGACATCAAGCCACTGATAACGGGTATTTTCCCCATGTAGCGAGGTGGTCGATTAAGTCTCCCCAGGATGCTCATAGAAGTAGGGTGTGCGTGTGTGCGTTCATAAGGATGAGTGTATGCTCGTATATGTGAGCAACTTTGAATGTACCATGTTAAAAAAGTTTTATTTCTCTCTTTTTTTTCTGAAAATGTGGTTCTCCATAAATCCGATCCCAAAATGCGTACATAACAAACCCTACTTTCAAGCATTCATGGTGTTTAGGGCTTGGTTTGCCTGCAAGCTGGACAACACAACATGCCTCTAAACTTTGGTCAAAACCTTGTAGCATATGTTTCGTGAGAATAATTGTTTTTATATATGTTTGCTACTGCCTTGTATACTTAGTTATTTTGAAGAATTTAAAGCGGGGCGAAAGTCTTTTTATCGATAAAAGTCATGCGCGGTTGGGTTGCACAAGACACAACATTTGCTAGAGAAAGAAGAGGCAGAAGAAGAAGAAGAAGAAGGACAAATGCAGCCACCACAGGTACAAGCCCACAGGAATACAACTTTCTTTCACCAAGTTGTACTCAAAAGGAGAAGGAGGAACACAATTTTATCTATAAAAAATGAAAATAATGTTACTCACTTCAAACCTGAAAGCATAGCTCAAATCGTTGTGAATTATTGTAGACACATCTTCTCCTCCCAAAACACTAACAATGGCAGGCCCTATCTTGGAACTCAACCCCCTCAAATGGACCAACACTACATCATTCCAAATAAGCAAGAAATTTGGCGGACGTTGTAGGAAATGAAAAGGAGAGCATCACCAGCCTAGATGGATTTAATGTGGAGTTCTACATTGCCACTTGGAGCTGGATTGGGGATGATGTACCCATGTTGGTAAGGGACTTCTACACCACAGGTATCCTCCCTTCTCATATAAATGATACTCATATAGCTTTGATTCCAAAAAAAGCTTGTTCCTTTGGTTCCCACCGATTATAGACCCATAAGCCTATGCAACGTGATTTATAAAATCATAGCATAAACCCTTACGAATAAGCTTAAGGCTCATCTTCCTGGCTAAATTCACCCTTCGCAACAAGCTTTTATTGAGGGACGAATAATTAGCAGTAATATTATCATTGCCCAGGAAAATCACCCATTCCTTTACTTTGACCAGTTGGAATAACCAGGCCTTTATGGTTAAGATTGACCTTGCAAAAGCTTTTGACCGTATAGAGTGGAACTTCATTGTGGTTGCTCTCTCTCCTAGAGGGCTTCATGGTCATTTCATTAACCTCATATATGCTTGCATATCTTCCCCTGTTTTCTCTATGATAATCAACGGTCAATCTTATGCTAGATTTTGCAATAGTAGGGGAATCCGGCAAGGTTGTCCTCTACATCCTTATCTTTTTGTCCTTACCATAAACGAGTTGCCTATCTCTCTTCGGGAAACCGTGGCAAACAATCAGTTGGTTGAATCACTCTTAGTCCAAACCGCCCTCCAATTCATTCTCTCATGTTTGCTGATGACCTGCTCATTTGGGGCCAGGCAATTTTTCCTGAAGCTTCAACTACGAAGGATCTTCTTCAAAAAAATTGCTTAGATTCAGGGCAAACTCCAAATTGGTCAAAATCTGCTATTATCTTTAGCAAACATGTCCATCCTAATGTTTGTGCTACTATTAAAACTATGTTTTCTGTGCCAGACATTGATGCCAACTTAGTTCACATTGGACATCCCTTAAATTCTTCCTACCAAAGACAGATCTTCTGCCTACAATTTATGTTTGACAAGTTTAAATCCAAGCTCAGCGGCTACAAAGCAAACAAACTTTCCCATGCAGCTAGGCTTGCTTTAATAAATTTCGTCCTTGCTTCTATACAGGTCTACTACATGTCCAATATTTTATTAAAAAAAGCATTGCTAAACTCACTGCTGTAATTAGGAACTTCTAGTGGAGTGGTGTTAAAGATGAACCTACTGTTAGATCTCTTTGCCTTCGAGCTTGGAAAGACATTTGTACTCCAAAAAGAGAAGGTGGGATCGGTATTAGGAACCTACATGCTTTAAATCAAAGACTCATTCTCACTAGTGTCTGGAGAATTGCTGAAGCCCCTCATGATCACTTGCATCAAATTCTCAAATCTAAGTATTTTCATGACACTTCTTTTTTGAAGAGCCAACCCAACTCTTCCCAAATCTGCCTTTTGGACCTCAATTCTGAAGGTTAGACCAATTCTTGAAGCCCATTCTTTCTACCAGATCACAAAGGGCAATCTTTCTATTTGGAGCACTCCTTGGTGCAACATATGGCAATCCATTTATGATCATTTGATCGTCCAGCGGAATCCTTTTACTTATCCAAGTCTTGTCAAAGATCCTTGGATCCCAAATCAGAAAGTCTCGAATGAAGCTCTGATAGATGCTATCTTCGAACAACCTGCAACTAGCATTATAAAACAGACCCCAATAATTCAAAGTGATGATAATGATATCTTATGCTGGGACCTAACTCCCTACAGGCAAATGTAGCACAAAATCAGCATATAGACTTTGCTTACAGGTTATGCAGGAATATGGAGAGCCAAGACCAAGACAGGTGCCCTCTAGTATCAAGGTACTTCTCCAACAAATTTGGAAGAACAAGCAGATACCACCTAGAGTTCAAACTTTTGGATGGAGGATTCTTAGAAGGGCAATTCCTACAGGTAAAAGAGCAGGTAGGTTCAATAATCACATAAGCAAAGTTTGTTCGAGGTGCAGTGAAGAACAAGATGATTAGCATTTGTTTTTCCATTGCACTTTCGCTAGGGCTGCTTGGTTTGCTGAACCTTGGTGCATTAGATCAGATGCTTTAATTCAAAATTGTAGATCTATTGCAGGGGCCATACAAGCTTTTCTCTCTACGAATCAACCCCCATGCTTCTTTGGAAAAAATACTAACTTTCATGTGGTGTTTATGGAAATCTAGAAATGAAAACAGATTTCACAGGAAAGCAGGTAACCCTCGACAAGTTCATCATATAGCTCAGGCAATTGCTGAAAACCATGAACTAGGGAAAATGATATGACCTTGTGTAATTTATCTATGATGGTCACTACTGACAAAATAGAGTCTACACCTATGGTCGAATATGCTACTGATATTGTTCAAGATAAAGCTCTAATTTTGTTGATCATGAAACTACACGTGTGCTGAGTAGGGGAGCAAGCATGGAGTTGACACGATGGACTAGTATGAAGCAAGGTGATGCGTGCGTTCTTGCATGGAAGGTCTTTTCTTGGATTTGCAAGATAAGAAAGAGATCACGTATGTTTGGTAACTACAAATACAAGGCAATGCGGCGTATATTATATTTGTTCCTGCCATGCAAGAAGGCTTACAAGATACTCCCTCCGTTCCTAAATAGTTGTCTTTCTAGACATTTCAAATGACTACTACATATGGATGTACGTAGACATATTTTAGAGTGTAGATTCACTCATTTTGCTTCGTATGTAGTCACTTGTTGAAATGCCTAGAAAGACAAGTATTTAGGAACGGAGGGAGTAGATACGGCCAGGAGACTTGATGCTTAGAGTTTTTTTATCTCTACATGAAATAGGATGGGGGCTAGAAAGAAGGATGGCGTACAAGGTTAAGCTAGGTAGAAAATCCAATCTAAGATGTAAAAGGATTGGACTCTTATATTTTATACTAGTTTGTTTTCTTTTCAAAGCTGTGTGCGTGCGTGAGGGGTTTAGGCTAGGTTCAAGTTGTTATTTAAAGCAAGGGTGCGTGGATGTAATAGTTAGGTTATATTTTATGAAATAGAAAAAATATGTTTTCAAGGGTAGACACCCGTATCAAGTTTTTGAGGTAGATTTAGAAAACCTCTTTGTTGTGATTTCTGCGAGGAAATTGTTTTGCACGTGAGGTGCCGTCGTTCGGATTGTTTCTCTAGTGCTGAGCCGCAAGGTTCAAACCATCTATTTCGTGTACATCGCATGCGCGGGTGAGAGGCTACTGTTGTTAGAGGTGGAGTATCGTGAAAGATCGGACCGCAACAACAGGCCGGATCTCAACAAGAGGTTCGGTCTTTATCAAAAAATGCATGGATAAGGACCATCAAAAAACTCATTCTGAACACGCAGGACAAGCAAATGTTTTTCCAGAACAGGGAAGCACCATCAAGACAGATCTCTTGATCCGAGGTGTAAAGATCTTCTCTGATGCATCATGGAAAAATGTCAAAGTTCCAGGCCTTGCCGAAGGAGCAACAACTACAGGGATTGATGTTTTCATGCATCTACCAGGAGAACAAAGTATCAAGGTCCAGATTCAAGCTTCATCACCCACAACATCTACACATTTGCAAGTTGAAGCAGCAGCACTCGTACTGACAGCAAATGCAGCGAAGCATCTACAGGTCCAACAAGCTACATTTTTAATAGACAACCTGACACTTGCTACAACTACTGTAAAAAGGGGAATTGCTTCAGACAAAATCCTTTGGGAGCTCAGGAAAAGCTTGATTATATCCATGTCACAACAGGTCTCCAAGCACAGGTGTATCACATCTCTAGAGATCTAAATGGTATTGCCCAGCTTATCAGGTTCTAAATCACTCTTTAGAACCTTATTTGACGTGTATAAACTCAGCTCACAGAAATAGGGAGTGCCCTGTAATTTCTTCCCTTCATCAAGTTAATCTCCAGGGATATGTACTCCATGCTGTAAACTGCTTATGAGTTGAATATAAGGCGCCTCTAGCGCTTTTTTACTGTTAAAGAAAAGTAGGACGGTAGTCTGAAAATCCACTGAAGATGACATAAATTTCAGGCGAAGGGATTATTGTCGGCGCCGCGTTAGAGAGCTCCACCCCAGCGAGTGTCGACGCAGAGAAAGGAAACCCGGTGGAGAGTGCAAAAATGCGGCGGAGAAGCAAAGCTCATATGTACGTGCATTATTTTTGGCTGGAAGTTGCATACTAGAAAATGAACGGACGGTCAGGATCACGTGCACACGATAGCAGAAAGCACGATCACAGCCGGGATCGAAAAAAACAAGAACAAACTCGACGGATGAGGAGACGAGCATGAGCCCCAACAAAAACGATCGTCTACGGCCGTACGCGGCCGTCTTAGGCCACGCTGACCACCGCCACATATACGGCCCCAAATTACTGCTCAATGAGCTGACGCCGGCGGCCGGCGTGGCGCGCTCCGGCGCGAAGGCGATAAACTCCAAAGAGGTTCGGCTAATAAGGCAGGAGTGCAGGACAGACACGGCGTCCATGCAGGCGCTTGACCAGCTACTCTTAACCAAGGGACCAATCTTCGTACAATCCAATCGAGCCTTTACACCGGCGATTCCCAAGGGCGGCGGAGGTGGTCAAGCCGCCCCACGATGCTCTCTCGCTGTATCGTGTCAGGCGCATCAGAATTTGAATCCGTGCCTAAGTTTCTTCCAACTGTTCCTTTGACACGGCGAGAGATTCTTGACGCGCGCGCGCGGCCGGCGCCGACGTCCGTGGCATGTCAGGCCGGGGGCAACTTTTTCAGAAAAAAAGGTGTTCTTCTCCTTCGAACTCACAAGTAAGAAAACGTAGAATTACAGCCTGGAAAGAAGAAGGTTACAAGGTCGGATATTGTCTTTGGAGGCCGACCTCCATGCTCGGTTTTGAAAATTTTGAATTTTGTCGAATTCCATATTTTCTATATTTTAAAAATTCTGACAAAAAAACACACATATACATGAAAGGCATAACACACATGTGTGTAAATTTTCAGGTCAAAATAAGTTGAAATGAAGACTGTGCAAAAAAGACAAATCTAGGGCTTTTTAACACATGATACTATTCAACCTCCCAGGCCATGAATTTGTCTTTTTTGTACAAGTCACATTTCAACGTTTTTCATTCTAAAATTTTACACACATAGGCACAACATACTTGTTTACTTGCACAATTTTTTTCAGATTTTTTTGAGACCGAAAAGTTTAAATTTTGATTTGTTTTGAAAAAAAAAGGCCTCCATGGCTCCCGGGAGCCAAACGTCCGCTCTCGTTACAAGGTCGTCTTTGCAGAAACTTACAGTTGCACACAGCGTTTATTGGAGGAAATTAATGACGTCTTCCTCTTACACTCATTGATGACATGCTGCAAGCGAAGCTCGATGCTGGCTTTGGACATTTTTTTCGCGAATAGGCAAAGTTTGTGTATCTTTCCTTGATAGAAGAAGTTGAAATGGGAATACAGAGGGGGTACATCGCATGGCACAACCAAGGATGACGTGAACATGATGCCCAAGCAGAGAGACATGGTATGCTCGGTATAAATAGGAACTACAACACTCGGAATCTAGTACCAGACACGACACAAGCCAGCAAGACGATGCCTTCATGAAGGGGAACGACGTCGTGACGCCGTCGTCGTCGGATCCAGGGAACTGGATCTGGGGTTTCCCCCAGCGCTCAAAGAGGGGCTCGGAGAATAAGCCGTCACAGTGCCTTCAAGAAGGGTACGACACCTGAAGGTGTCGCCGCTGCCAGCATCAAGCACGCCCTGCCCAATGTCCGAACAATCCAAAGCCGTTGGGACTGGATATGAAGACATGAACATGTCATAAGCTAGGGACGCCATCACCGGAAGGGGAGCTATGCCACCGGAAGCGCAAGCATTGGACCTGGCGGGGGAGGGGCGAGGCAAGGGGTGGCGGTCGAGGTTGGACAGGCAATGACATGATGTAGATGAACTAACACATGGGTTGCGACGGGCAGTCGGCATGTCGACGAGCCAGGATCCGGAGAACGCCGACCTGGATCGACGAAGCCGGAGCCGCCAAAACACCGGCTAAACCAGTAAGCCAGAAAAGTGCGCAGTTTCTAGAGAGTCGGGGCCAAAGCTGCTACGGGAGGAACGTCGGCGAGCTAGAAACTGGGGGCGTAACGACGAGGGCAAAATCCACTGTGTGGAGGCCGCTGCTTCGAAGATAGGAAGATCCACACCACCACAGAATAGAACGGCTGCAGGCCCGCGTGGATCTAGAATGAGGCCACCTGCAACACCAACAACGGAGCATCCCTCAGTGGGACGCGAACCGCGCATCGCCACGGCCGGCCCATGCGCACGTGCTGGAGAAGGGGCCGCCCAAGCACGGCCACGCCCAGCAAGCGCGCCACACCCGCGCTCGCAAAATCCCTCTGCTGCGGCCCACAAGGCCAGATCCATCGAGCTCACGCTTGTAGCCATGGAGAAGATGCTGAGGGAGTCTTGGATTAGGGGGTATCTGGACAGCCGGACTATATACTTTGGCCGGACTGTTGGACCATGAAGATACAAGACTCAAGACTTCGTCCCGTGTCCGGATGGGAATCTCCTTTGCGTGGAAGACAAGCTTGGCAATCCGGATATTAGATCTCCTTCTTTGTAACCGACTCTGTGTAAACCCTAGCCCCCTCCGGTGTCTATATAAACCGGAGGGTTTAGTCCATAGAAGGACAATCATAATCATCATAGGCTAGCTTCTAGGGTTTATCCTCTACGATCTCGTGGTAGATCAACTCTTGTAATACTCATATCATCAAGATCAATCAAGCAGGAAGTAGGGTTTTACCTCCATCGAGTGGGCCCGTGAAGGAAATATGCCCTAGAGGCAATAATAAAGTTATTATTTATTTCCTTATTTCATGATAAATGTTTATCATTCATGCTAGAATTGTATTAACCGGAAACATGATACATGTGTGAATGCATAGACAAAAACAACATGTCACTAGTATGCCTCTACTAGACTAGCTTGTTAATCAAAGATGGTTATGTTTCCTGACCATAAACAAGGAGTTGTTATTTGATTAACAAGGTCACATCATTAGTAGAATGATCGATTGACATGACCCATTCCCTTAGCTTAGCACACGATCGTTTAGTATGTTGCTACTGCTTTTATCCATGACATATACATGTTCCTCGTAACTATGAGATTATGCAACTCCGTTTACGGAGGAACACTTTGGTGCTACCAAGCGTCACAACGAATCGGGTGATTATAAAGGAGTACTACAGGTGTCTCCAAAGGCGATGTTGGGTTGGCGTATTTCGAGATTAGGTTTTGTCACTCCGATTGTCGGAGAGGTATCTCTGGGCCCTCTCGGTAATACACATCACTTAAGCCTTGCAAGCACTACAACTAATGAGTTAGTTGTGAGATGATGTATTACGGAACGAGTAAAGAGACTTGCCGGTAACGAGATTGAACTAGGTATTGGATACCGACGATCGAATCTCGGGCAAGTAACATACCGATGACAAAGGAACAACGTATGTTGTTATGCGGTCCGACCGATAAAGATCTTCAGTAGAATATGTAGGAACCAATATGGGCATCCAGGTCCCGCTGTTGGTTATTGACCGTGAATAGTTCTAGGTCATGTCTACATTGTTCTCGAACCGTAGGGTCCCTGCACGCTTAAGGTTTCGATGGCGGTTATTATGAGTTTATGTATTTTGATGTACCGAAGAAGTTCGAGTCCGGATGTGATCACGGACATGACGAGGAGTCTCGAAATGGTCGAGACATAAAGATTGATATATTGGAAGCCTATGTTTGGAGTTCGAATGGTTCGGGAAAACGGAATTTACCGGAGTACCGGAGGTTACCGGAACCCCGGGTAAATGGGCCTCGGTGGGCCTCGAGGGAGAAGAGGAAGGGCCGGCCAGGGTGGCCGCCCCCCCCCCAGTCCGAATAGGACAAGGAGGCGGCGCCCTTCCTCTTCCCCCCCCCAATCCTATTCCAACTAGGAAGAGGGGGAGTCCTACTCGGTAGGAGTAGGACTCCTCGGCCGCGCCTCCTCTAGGCCGGCCGGCCTCCCCTCCCTCCTTTATATACGGGGCAGGGGGGCACCTTGGAACACATAAGTTTGATCTTTAGATCGTTCCTTAGCCGTGCGGTGCCCCTCCACCATATTCCACCTCGGTTATACCGTCGCAAGCTTAGGCGAAGCCTGCGCGGTGAAACATCAAGATAGTCACCACGCCGTCGTCTTGTGAAACTCTCCCTCGACACTCGGCTGGATCGGAGTCTGAGGGCGTCATCGAGCTGTACGTGTGTCAAGAACTCGGGGCGTCGGAGTAACGGCGCCGGATCGGTCGGATCGCGAGGAGAACGTACGACTACTTCCTCTACGTTGTGATCGCTTCCGCTTCGGGTCTACAAGGGTATGTGGACAACACTCTCCCCTCTCGTTGCTATACATCACCATGATCTTGCGTGTGCGTAGGAAATTTTTGAAATTACTACGTTCCCCAACAGTGGCATCCGAGCCTAGGTTTTTTCTATGGTTTGATGTTTTGCACGAGTAGAACACAAGTGAGTTGTGGGCGATACAAGTCATACTACCTACCAGCATGTCATACTTTGGTTCAGCGGTATTGTGAGATGAAGCGGCCTGACCGACATTACGCCAGACGCTTACGCGAGACTGGTTTCACCGCCACGAGCACTCGTTGCTTAAAGGTGACTGGTGGGTGCTGTCTCTCTCACTTTAGTTGAACTGAGTGTGGCTACGCCGGTCCTTGAGAAGGTTAAAACGGAGTCTATTTGACGAAGTATCGTTGTGGTTTTGATGCGTAGGTGAGACTGGTTCTTGCTTAAGCCCGTAGCAGCCACGTAAAATTTGCAACAACAAAGTAGAGGACGTCTAACTTGTTTTTGCAGGGCATGTTGTGATGTGATATGGTCAAGACGTGATGCTATATTTTATTGTATGAGATGATCATGTTTTGTAACCGAAGTTATCGGCAACCGGCAGGAGCCATATGGTTGTCGCTTTATTGTATGCAATGCAATCGCCCTGTAATGCTTTACTTTATCACTAAGCGGTAGCGATAGTCGTAGTAGCATAAGTTTGGCGAGACGACAACGATGCTGCGATGGAGATCAAGGTGTCACGCCGGTGGCGATGGTGATCATGGTGGTGCAGCAAGATGGAGATCATGAAGCACAAGATGATGATGACCATATCATATCACTTATATTGATTTGCATGTGATGTTTATCCTTTTATGCATCTTATCTTGCTTTGATTGACGGTAGCATTATAAGATGATCTCTCACTAAATTATCAAGAAGTGTTCTCCCGAGTATGCACCGTTGCCAAAGTTAAATCGTGCCTGGACACCACGTGATGATCGGGTGTGATAAGCTCTACGTCCATCTACAACGGGTGCAAGCCAGTTTTGCACACGCAGAATACTCGGGTTATACTTGACGAGCCTAGCATATGCAGATATGGCCTCGAACACGGAGACCGAAAGGTCGGCGTGAATCATATAGTAGATATGATCAACATAAGATGTTCACCATTGAAAACTACTCCATTTCACGTGATGATCGGTTATGGTTTAGTTGATTTGGATCACGTGATCACTTAGATGACTAGAGATGTTTTTCTAAGTGGGAGTTCTTAAGTAATATGATTAATTGAACTTAAATTTATCATGAACTTAGTACCGATAGTATCTTGCTTGTTTATGTTTGATTGTAGATAGATGGCTCGTCTTTGTTGTTCCGTTGAATTTTAATGCGTTCCTTGAGAAAGCAAAGTTGAAAGATGATGGTAGCAATTACGGACTGGGTCCGTAATTTGAGGATCATCCTCATTGCTGCATGTAAGAGTTACGTCTGGATGCACCGCTAGGTGCCAGACTCTTGCTAATGCAACCGCAGATGTTATGAGCGTCTGGCGAGCAAAGCGATGACTACTCTATAGTTCGATGTGCCATGCTTTACGGCTTAGAACCGGGACTTCAACGACGTTTTGAGCGTCATGGAGCATATGAGATGTTCCAGAGTTGAAGTTGATATTCCAAATGTAATGCCCGGATTGAGAGATATGAAGTATCCAATAAGTTCTATAGCTGCAAGATGGAGGAGAACAGTTACATTAGTGAGCATATACTCAAAATGTCTGGGTACTACAATCACTTGACACAATTGGGAGTTAATCTTCCGGATGATTGTGTCATTGATGAATTCTCAATCACGCCACCAAGCTACAAAGGCTTCGTGATGAACTATAATATGCAAGGGTTAGTAAAGACTATACCGAGATCTTCGCAATGCTAAAGGCTGCGGAGGTAGAAATCAAGAAGGAGCATCAAGTGTTGATGGTCAACAAGACCACTAGTTTCAAGAAGAAAGGCAAAGGGAAGAAGAAGGAATCTCAAGAAGAACAGCAAGCAAGTTGCTGCTCGGGAGAAGAAACCCAAGTCGGCCCTAAACCTGAAATCGAGTGCTTCTCTACCGCAAGCGGATCTAGTCCTTTGGAAGCGGAACTGCCCCAAGTATTTGGCGGATAAGAAGGATGGCAAGGTGAACAAAGGTATATGTGATATACATGTTATTGATGTGTACCTTACTAGAGCTCGTAGTAGCACTGGTATTTGATCTTGGTTACATTGCTAATATTTGCAACTCGAAGCAGGACTACTGATTGCGAACTCGGCAAAGGACGAGGAGGCGATGCGCGTGGGAAATGGTTCCAAAGTCGATGTGATCGCGATCGGCACGCTACCTCTACATCTACCTTGGGATTAGTTTTAGACCTAAATAATTGTTATTTGGTGCTGCGTTGAGCATGAACATTATATCTGGATCTTGTTTGATGCGAGACGGTTATTCATTTAAATCAGAGAATAATGGTTGTTCTATTTATATGAGTAATATCTTTTATGGTCGTGCACCCTTGAGGAGTGGTCTATTTCTTATGAATCTCGATAGTAGTGATACACATATTCATAATGTTGAAACCAAAAGATGCAGAGTTGATAATGATAGTGCAACTTATTTGTGGCAATCGCCGTTTAGGTCATATCGGTGTAAAGCGCATGAAGAAACTCCATACTGATGGACTTTTGGAGTCACTTGATTATGAATCACTTGGCACTTGCAAACCGTGCCTCATGGGCAAGATGACTAGAACACCGTTCTCCGGTACTATGGAGAGAGCAACAGATTTGTTGGAAATCATACATCTGAGATGTATGTGGTCCGATGAATGTTGAGGCTCGTGGCGGATATCGTTATTTTCTCACCTTCACAGATGACTTAAGCGGATATGGGTATATCTACTTAATGAAACATAAGTCTGAAACGTTTGAAAAGTTCAAAGAATTTGAGTGAAGTTGAAAATCATCGTAACAAGAAAATTAAGTTTCTACGATCCGATCGTGGAGGTGAATATTTGAGTTCTGAGTTTGGTCTACATTTGAAACAATGCGGAATAGTTTAGCAACTCACGCCACCGGAACACCACAACGTAATGGTGTGTCCGAATGTAAATGTCGTACTTTACTAGATATGGTACGATCTATGATGTCTCTTACAGATTTACCGCTATCGTTTTGGGGTTATGCTCTAGAGACGGCCGCATTCACTTGAATAGAACACCGTCGAAATCCGTTGAGGCGACACCTTATGAACTATGGTTTGACAAGAAACCAAAGTTGTCGTTTCTTAAAGTTTGGGGATGCGATGCTTATGTGAAAAAGCTTCAACCCGATAAGCTCGAACCCAAATCGAGAAATGTGTCTTCATAGGATACCCAAAGGAGACAGTTGGGTACACCTTCTATCACAGATCCGAAGGCAAGACATTCGTTGCTAAGAATGGATCCTTTCTAGAGAAGGAGTTTCTCTCGAAAGAAGTGAGTGGGAGGAAAGTGGAACTTGATGAGGTAATAGTACCTTCTCCCTTACTTGAAAGTAGTTAAATCGCAGAAAACGGTTTCGAGACACCTACACCAAGTAGTGAGGAAGTTAATGATGTTGATCATGAAACTTGAGATCAAGTTACCGCAGAACCTCGTAGATCAACCGAGTAAGATCCGCACTGAGTGGTACGGTAATCCTGTTCGAAATCATGCTACTAGATCATGATGAACCTACGAACTATGAAGAAGCGATGGTGAGCCCAGATTCGCAAAATGGCTTGAAGCCATGAAATCTGAGATGGGATCCATGTATGAAAACAAAGTATGGACTTTGGTTGACTTGCCCGAGGGTCGGCAAGCAATAGAAAACAAGTGGATCTTCAAGAAGAAGACCGACGACGACGGTAATGTTATCGTTTATAAAGCTCGACTTGTCGCAAAAGGTTTTCGGCAAGTTCAAGGGATTGACTACGATGAGACCTTCTCACCAGAAGCGATGCTTAAGTCCGTCCGAATCATGTTAGCAATTGCGCATTTTATGATTATGAAATTTGGCAAATGGATGTAAAGCGCATTCTGAATGGATTTACGGAAGAAGAGTTGTATATGATGCAACCGAAGGTTTTATCGATCCAAAGGAGCTAACAAAGTGTGCAAGCTCCATGATCCATCTATGGACTGGTGCAAGCATCTCGGAGTTGGAATAAACGCTTTGATAGTGTGATCAAAGCATTTGGGTTTTGTGAGACTTTTGGAGAAGCTTGTATTTACAAGAAAGTGAGTGGGAGCTCAGAGCATTTTCGATATTATATGTGGATGACATATTGCTGATCGGAAATGATATAGAATTCTGGATAGCATAAAGGGATACTTGAATAAGAGTTTTTCAATGAAAGACCTCGGTGAAGCTGCTTACATATTAGGCATTAAGATCTATAGAGATAGATCAAGGCGCTTGATTGGACTTTCACAAAGCACATACCTTGACAAAATTTTGAAGAAGTTCAAAATGGATCAAGCAAAGAAAGGGTTCTTGCACGTGTTACAAGGTGTGAAGTTGAGTCGGACTCAATGCCCGACCACTGCAGAGGATAGAGAGAAAATGAAAGATGTTCCTATGCTTCACCATAGGCTCTATCATGTATGCAATCTGTGTACCGGACTGATGTGTGCCTTGCTATAAGCCTAGCAGGAGGTACCAAAGTAATCCAGAGTGGATCATGGACAGCAGTCAAGAACATCTGAAATACCCGAAAAGGACTAAGGATATGTTTCTCAGATATGGAGGTGACAAAGAGCTCATCGTAAATGGTTACGTTGATGCAAGCTTTGACACGATCCGGAAGATTCTAAATCGCAAACCGGATACGATTTACACTAAACGGAGGAGCTGTAAGTTGGTGCAGTTCTAAACAAAGCGTCAGCGGGATCTACATGTGAAGCGGAGTACATAGCAGCCGGAAGCAGCTAATGAAGGAGTCGGATGAAGGAGTTCATATCCGATCTAGGTGTCATACCTAGTGCATCGGGTCCAATGAAAATCTTCGTGACAATATCGAGCAATTGCCTTAGCGAAGGAATCCAGATTTCACAAGAGGACCAAGCACATCAAGAGACGCTTCAATTCCATCGGGACTTAGTCCGGATGGGAGACATAGAGATTTGCAAGATACATACGGATCTGAATGTTGCGAGACCGTTGACTAAGCCTCTTCCACGAGCAAAACATGATCGCACCAAGACTCCATGGGTGTTAGAATCATTACTATGTAATCTAGATTATTGACTCTAGTGCAAGTGGGAGATCGAAGGAAATATGCCCTAGAGGCAATAATAAAGTTATTATTTATTTCCTTATTTCATGATAAATGTTTATCATTCATGCTAGAATTGTATTAACGGAAACATGATACATGTGTGAATGCATAGACAAAACAACATGTCACTAGTATGCCTCTACTAGACTAGCTTGTTAATCAAAGATGGTTATGTTTCCGACCATAAACAAGGAGTTGTTATTTGATTAACAAGGTCACATCATTAGTAGAATGATCTCGATTGACATGACCCATTCCCTTAGCTTAGCACACGATCGTTTAGTATGTTGCTACTGCTTTTATCCATGACATATACATGTTCCTCGTAACTATGAGATTATGCAACTCCGTTTACGGAGGAACACTTTGGTGCTACCAAACGTCACAACGAATCGGGTGATTATAAAGGAGTACTACAGTGTCTCCAAAGGCAGATGTTGGGTTGGCGATTCGAGATTAGGTTTTGTCACTCCGATTGTCGGAGAGGTATCTCTGGGCCTCTCGGTAATACACATCACTTAAGCCTTGCAAGCACTACAACTAATGAGTTAGTTGTGAGATGATGTATTACGGAACGAGTAAAGAGACTTGCCGTAACGAGATTGAACTAGGTATTGGATACCGACGATCGAATCTCGGGCAAGTAACATACCGATGACAAAGGGAACAACGATGTTGTTATGCGGTCTCGACCGATAAAGATCTTCGTAGAATATGTAGGAACCAATATGGGCATCCAGGTCCCGCTGTTGGTTATTGACCGTGAATAGTTCTAGGTCATGTCTACATTGTTCTCGAACCGTAGGGTCCGCACGCTTAAGGTTTCGATGGATGTTATTATGAGTTTATGTATTTTGATGTACCGAAGAAGTTGAGTCCGGATGTGATCACGGACATGACGAGGAGTCTCGAAATGGTCGAGACATAAAGATTGATATATTGGAAGCCTATGTTTGGAGTTCGAATGGTTCCGGTAAAACGGAATTTACTGGAGTACCGGAGGTTACGGAACCCCGGGGTAAATGGGCCTCGGTGGGCCTCGAGGGAGAAGAGGAAGGGCCGCCGGGGGTGGTGCGCGCCCCCCCCAGTCGAATAGGACAAGGAGGCGGCGCCCCTTCCTCTTCCCTCCCCAATCCTATTCCAACTAGGAGAGGGGGAGTCCTACTCGGTGAGGAGTAGGACTCCTCCCACGCGCCTCCTCTGGGCCGGCGGCCTCCCCCTCCCTCCTTTATATACGGGGCAGGGGGCACCTTGAACACATAAGTTTGATCTTTAGATCGTTCCTTAGCCGTGTCGGTGCCCCCTCCACCATATTCCACCTCGGTTATACCGTCATGAAGCTTAGGCGAAGCCTCGCACCGTGAAACATCAAGATAGTCACCACGCCGTCGTCTTGTGAAACTCTCCTCGACACTCGGCTGGATCGAGTACGAGGGGCGTCATCGAGCTGTACGTGTGTCAAGAACTCGGGCGTCGGAGTAACGGCGCCGGATCGGTCGGATCGCGAGGAGAACGTCGACTACTTCCTCTACGTTGTGATCGCTTCCGCTTCGGGTCTACAAGGGTATGTGGACAACACTCTCCCCTCTCGTTGCTATACATCACCATGATCTTGCGTGTGCGTAGGAAATTTTTTGAAATTACTACGTTCCCCAACAGCCCGAACCTGGGTAATACATCGTGTCCCTTGCCTCATGTTACCATTAGCCTTAGACGCACAGATCGGGACCCCCTACCCGAGATCCGCCGGTTTTGACACCGACATTGGTGCTTTTATTGAGAGTTCCTCTGTGTCGTCGCTGCAAGGCTCGATGGCCCCTCTCGTTGTCAAGGACAACATCACCTCTGGGGGAGCACTGACGGTAGGCCAAACTCTCTGACTAGGTGGCTTCGTCATGGCCGCCCGATCGGCTTCCGCGCCAACGATGATCTCTCGGGTCATCAAAAACAGCCTCCACGTCAACTCAAAACTCGCCGAACAGATGGATCCAATGGAACTCTCTTCCCTTAATGAGCTCTTAGATTGCATCGCCGCTTTGGGAGTCGCTACAGACTATGATCGAATTGGGCTTAAACCCGACCAAAGGGATATTAAATCCCCACCGGTCAGCCACGAGATAGCGGTAGTGGAAGAGCCACACATGGATTATCCCTCTATTTGGAGGACGAACTATTTCCGGATTACCGAGTTCTCTGAGCCGGATAGCCGTTCGCGGAAGGACATGACCCAGACCCCGAACTTAGAATCGGGCAACGGGCCGGAAAAATCGGGCAGCACCCCGGAGCCCGAGCTGCCAAGCCCGGAAGCTCCTCTGCCCCTAGACGTTAGATCGGATCAGAATCCAGATTCAGCTATGCCCACCCACCCAGACTTAAGCCGTCTCTCCCATATCAGACAAGAGCCCCAAGAGACAGTACATCGCTACTGGTCCAGATTCCTCCTTGTGATAAACAAGGTCAAGGACTGTCGCGAGGAAGACGCAATCTCACTTTTCTGCAAAAATTGCACGAGCAAAGGGATCCTTAATGCTATAAGTCGCCGTGACATAGTACACTTTGCCGACTTAGCAGCCATAGTACAGAAGTACTATGCGATGGAAAGTGCCTGGAAAACCCAAACAGACTTTTGGGATAATCCGGCTCTCACTAAACCCTTCCTCCGAGCTAAAAGGGCAAACTCTTGTAAGTTACCCGATCCAATTCCCAAAAACCCAAAGCCCACTCCAGGGCGTGGAACCATATTGGAAGAATGGCTCAATGGGCCATGCAAAATTCACAGCACGCCGGATACTACGCCAATGCATAGCCTTAGAGCATGTTGGATACTCCGGCAGGTAGCAAAAAGCGGCGAGGATCTTCTTGTAAACCATAAAGCAGAGCAACATCCCGCCGAAGACAACAATGCGGTACTGACAGTCTTCGAGACTTTCGCCTCAAATAGTAGGCGCAAGCGAGCTCATCAAAATTTCGCTGAAATCTGCCACGTGGCAAAAATAAATCCGTGGAACGACGCTGCTATAACTTTCAGTGCCAGTGATGAACCTCAATTCCAGACAGTCCGAGCACCAGCCGCTTTGGTCCTTAGCCCAATCGTGGACGGCTTTAGGCTCACTAAAGTACTCATGGATGGCAGAAGCGGATTAAACTTGATCTATGAAGAAACACTCAACAATATGGAAATTGATAAAAGCCACATTAAGCAAAGCGGCACACCCTTCAGGGGAATCATCCCTAGTCGGGAGGCACGGTGTGCGGGAAAAATCACACTCGATGTGGTATTCGGCACCCCGGAGAATTACAGGTCCAAAGAAATCACATTCCAAGTGGCTCCTTTCAGCAGCGGATACCACACCCTTTTAGGGCGGGACGCATTCACGAGCTTTCAAGCTATACCCCATTACGGGTACATGAAGCTTAAAATGCCCGGACCCAATGGAATCATCACTCTAGCTAGTGATCCGAACGTCGCACTCCGCGCCGAAAATAAAACTGCAGCACTAGCCCTGGAAGCATTATCCGAAGCCCTAGCAGCCGAAGAACTAACAACGCCGCGCACCACAGTGGACAGGGACGACGTGATACTCGACAAACGACCCAAGTCCACCTCATTTAAACCCGCAGACGAGATAGTCAAATTCCAGGTCCATCCAACAGACCCCACAAAGACAACTTCTATGGGGACACAGTTGAGCCCCACAATGGACGCCGCACTACGAGACTTCCTACGCGAGAATTGGGACATTTTCGCCTGGCATCCTTCAGACATGTCGGGCATCCCACGCAGGCTGGCCGAACACAGCCTCAATATACTAAAAGGATACAAGCCAGTCAAACAGACTCTTAGGCGCTTCTTAGAGCCTAAACGGCAAGCCATGGGAGAAGAGCTAGCCAAGCTACTTGAGGCCGGATTCATCAGAGATATCAAGCATCTGGATTGGCTAGCAAATCTAGTAATGGTACCAAAGAAGGACAAATCCTGGCGCCTATGCGTCGATTTCAAAGACCTCAACAAGGCTTGCCCCAAGGATCCCTTCCCCCTCCCTCGCATCGATCAAATCATCGACGCCACCGCAGGACACGACTCACTATGTTTCCTCGACGCATACTCTGGATACCATCAAATAAAGATGGAAGAGTCCGACCAAGCCACAACGGCCTTCATAATGCCATATGGTCCATTCTGCTTCAACACTATGCCTTTCGGGCTTAAAAATGCCGGCGCAACCTATCAACGCATGATTCAAACATGCCTGGAGAAGCAAATCAGCGAAATAGTGGAGGCATATGTGGACGACGTGGTCATAAAAACAAGACACGTCGAAACCTTAATAGATGACTTGAGACTTACGTTTGACAACCTCCAAACATACGACATCAAGCTAAACCCGGGAAAATGTGTTTTTGGCGTACCCTCCGGGAAGTTGCTCGGCTTCATCGTTTCCAATAGAGGAATCGAAGCAAATCCGGCAAAAGTCCGAGCTCTGTCACAGTTGTCTATCCCAATAGACCTCAAGCATATCCAGAAACTAGCTGGATGCGTGCCTGTCTTAAGCCGCTTTATCTCCCGATTAGGAGAAAAGGCACTACATCTTTACCACCTTCTTCGACGCATCGAACACTTCGTGTGGACGGATGCAGCTGCGGCCGGACTGGATGAAATAAAGACCCTATTGGCCAATAATCCAGTCCTGACATCGCCAAATATTGGTGAACCTATGCTACTGTATATAGCTGCAACACATCAAGTTGTAAGCTCAGTGCTCGTCGTCGAACGAGAAGCAGACGGATACAAATTCCTGCTCCAAAAGCCGGTATATTACATGTCCACTGTCCTCACCCCATGCAAATACCGATACCCACACTATCAAAAGATAGCATACGCGGTCTTCATGGCATCCCGGAAGCTATGACACTACTTCCAGGAGTGTTCGATTACGGTGGCCTCTGAAGTACCACTCAACGACATAATAAACAACCGCGACGCCACGGGACGGATTGCTAAATGGGCCATCGAGCTCCTTCCATTTGACATAACATACAAACCACGGCGGGCCATTAAGTTGCAAGTATTGGCTGACTTCGTCGCCGAATGGATAGAAGCCGAACTCCCTAAAGAGTATGGCGCGTACTCCAATTGGATCATGCACTTCGACGGCTCTAAAATGATGGCCGTGTTGGGAGCGGGTGTAGTCCTGACATCCCCCACCGCAGACACGGTCCAATATGTACTCCAAATACTATACATAGACTCCAACAATGCAGCCGAATACGAGGCCCTGTTGCATGGTCTTCGGATGGCAGTCTCTATGGGCATTCAACGCCTGGAAGTGCGCGGGGACTCAAACCTTGCAATATCACAGATAAATGGAGATTTTGATACCAAGGATCCAAAAATGGCGGCATACCGCAATGCCGTCCTCAAAATGTCAGCTCGGTTCGAGGGGATCGATTCCACCATTTGGCTCGAGAAAACAATCAAGCGGCGGATATCCTCGCCCGCATCAGCGCTAAACGCGACCCTGTCCCACCTAACATATTCTTGGAAAGGCTGTTCAAGCCATCCGTGGTATGGGAAGGGGAGTCCGGCAATACTAGCCCGGCTCCGAATATAACCCCAGATTCCGAACCATTTGATGTCATCGGGGGCTCCGCCATCAAAATAACACCTTCGGCCCACGAAATCATGGTTGTAATTGCCTCGTGGACCAAGCCTTTCTTGGCCTACCTAAATAGGCAGGAGCTCCCCGAGGACCAAAATGAAGCACGTTGTATTGTGCGGCGTTCCAAGGCCTACAAAGTCCACGAGGGAGAACTCTATAAGAAAAGCGCCACCGAAGTGCTCTAAAGATGCATCTCCGAAGAGGAAGGGCGGCAGCTCTTGGCTGAAATCCATGCCGGACTCGGCGGGCACCACGCTGCGGCTCGGGCACTTGTTAGCAAAGCCTTCCGTACAAGTTTTTATTGGCCGACAGCCCAGGCAGATGCACAGGACCTTGTCCAACACTGTGTCGGCTGCCAGCTCTTTGCCAATCAGAGCCATATGCCCCCTACCGCTCTCCAAACAATCCCCATAACCTGGCCCTTCACGGTCTAGGGGCTGGATATGGTCGGACCTCTTAAAAGGGGGAAGCCATAAGAAAAAAAATACTTACTAGTCATGGTGGACAACTTCACCAAATGGATATAAGCCAAACCAGTTAAAACGGCCGAATCCGGACCAGTGATAGACTTCATATCAGGGGTCGTACACCGTTAGGGCGTCCCCACAGCATCATCACTAACAATGGCTCAAACTTCACAGCCGATGAAGTGAAGACTTGGTGCGGAAACATGGGCATTAAGCTCGATTATGCCTCTGTCTACCATCCCCAAACAAACGGTCAGGTCGAATGTGCAAATGGTCTCATCATGAGCGGCATGAAACCTAGACTAGTGCGATCCTTGACAGAATCGGACACGCACTGGGTCGAGGAGCTCGACTCCGTACTCTGGGGGCCGCGGACCACGCCGAATCGTACCACCGGATACACACCATTTTTTATGGTGTACGACGCAGAAGCAGTACTACCCTGCGACATAATCCACGACTCACCTCGCGTGCGCATGTATGAAGAGAAGGAAGCCGAGTTAGATCGGCAGGACAACTTAGATGCCCTGGAGGAGGAGCGCGACGTCGCAAAAGCCCGTTCCGCATTCTATCAACAGCAGGCTCAAAGGTATCAAAGCAGAGAAGTGCGGGCCAAAACTTATAATGTTGGCGAACTCGTTCTATGCCTACCGGAGAAGAAGAAGGACAAGCTCAAACCTAAGTGGGAGGGTCCCATCATTATTGATAAAGTTCTCACCGGATGAGCGTACCGCTTGCGTAATGCATCCGATAACAGACTCGAGCCGAACCCATGGAATGCGGCCAGACTCCGGAGATTCTACGCCTAGTGCCGAACTCAGTGTTCGTCTCCTTACCCCCGCTCTTTTAATTATGTTCCCCCCTCTTTTTCCTTTCTCTTCCTTTTTCCTTTCTTCACACAAGGTATTCAATACAGTGTGGATGCTCGGATCACTCCGGCCGCACTATGTGTGTTCACCATACCTGGGGGCTTCCTATACGGAAGCTAAATATAATTACTTTTATGGCTTCCTGCCTATCACATATGCGTTCTTTTTCCATATGTGCCTTTTCTTCACCATTATATGCATCGATATGACTTAAGATGTGGCCATGCTGGGCTGCCTGGCTCTTGCGTTTATGCCCTACGTTCCCGTTAATTCGGCTAGGGCATAAGGGGAGCACCTCTGCGATTGTTACTGCCGGTTCAGCCGAATGTGTACCTCAGACTGGGTGAAGCCGAAAGCTAGCATTCTTAAGGGAATATTCCGTCGGTGAACAAAAGATGTTTCTTTCATTTGTTACAACGTGAATCCCCAGATGTTTTGTATCATGCGTTTTTGTTCGCAGTTCGGACATGTACATCGATGGATGCGTACCGAAGGAAAGGAACCCCTAACGGAACTATTCTCCCTCGAAGATGTTTCTTACTACCCATGTAATATAACAGAACTAGTTGGTTACTTGTCTGTTCAAGCACTTATGACCCCTACGCCTGGTTTCCACGCATACCCCGGTTTTGCATAACTGAGCGGGTGTTCGGATACACCCCGGACTGTCAGATCCGAGGGCTGAAGCGAAACGGTCCGCCATGACAAAAGATTGTTAATCTGGCTAGGGAGTACATATGTCCATTGAATTACATAGTCACTTGGACTGGTTATATTCTTCCTCTATACCATCTAACAGGCTATCTAGCTTGCAATCCTGTTGAGAATACTTTGCGACTAATGCTACCTGGTCATACACCAGACTCATGGGAATCTCTTGCCCATCTGGCCCCGCCGGTCCGACTTCGGCCATATGGTTCGGGTCAAGCTTGGTGTAGCTCGTCTTCACCATGGCCCAGGCTTCCCTTGCACCTTGTCGGCAGGCTGATACCTTCCATAACTGGAAGCGTCGCCGTGCTCCTTGGAGCATATCCACGAGCTCCCCCATGCCTCTTGGCAGGGAAGTGGATGGCCACAAGGCCTGGGCAATACCCTGCATCACCTGTCGAACTCGTTCGTGCAGCTATGAGAGATCTTGCAGTAAATCGCCTGCGGACCCGGGCATCTCCTCTTCAGAACGGCCTGTCAGCATACCTACAGATATAAGCTCTTTAAAAAAAATGCTTCCTCGCCGAACCGTACCACAGTTCGTTTAGGCACTTACCATAAATGCCGTGACGAAGCCTCCTATTCTCCTTTACGGAGTCCGCCAGCTGAGCTCGAACATCTACTAATTCGACGCCCAGCCGGACGTTGGCATCTTGGAGATTGTTTTTCTCCTGCCTAACCTGCGTAAGCACACGCTCGCCAGCTTTTACTTGTCTTTGGAGATGTGACTCGCTATCTCTTACGATCTCCGGATTCTCCTCGGGATTGTCTGCAGAATTTTCTGTTAGACTTATAAAGCAAGCCAATTACTAACTGGTATATTTCCATAAAATTCCATTATTAAGACGAATGTTACCAGGTGAGGCCTTCTGGGATTCCTCTAGTTTGGCAACCGCGGCCCTCAACTGGGTCTTGCACTCCTCCAGCTCTTGAGACAAATGGGTATTCTTCTCTACAAGGACCTGTGCATAAAAGGATCCTTAAACCAGTTGTTCCAACCGTTTCAAGTCTCAGGGGCTACTGCTATACATGCTTATCAAACTTCCTTACCCGTATATCTTTTGCATACTGGTCCGACGCTCGGGCGAGCCCGCCTTGAGCAGCTCGGATGTATGCGTCTCCCGAATTGAAAGTATTAAATGCCTCTTCGGAAAAGATGCTATTGCGAAGTACGGCCCGGCAACGCCGGTGATTCATGGCACTCTCTACTTCAGAATTTGTGGCGGAGAGCATATCCACATCCTCTGTCGGAGGACAATTCGGCATCAGCCCCACATTGGCCTCCTCTCTCGAAGCCGGTTCTGGAATCCAGCTAGTAGAGGCGTGACCGGCAGGATCTCCGGATATAGTCCGGCGACTCCTCTTTCTGCCAGAATACGAAGGACGCTGTTACATTTCAAACACGATAATCACAGAGCGGGTTTTTACCATAGCTCTGTAACGGCGTTTCGGCCCTAACCGCCTTCCTCTTAATCCTGCCTGACCCGGACGCCCTTTGCCGACGAGCCCCCAGGGGCTCGACGCCACGTTCCGATGGTCGTCTATATAAGAATACGATATTTTATGCATAAGGCATGGTATAAGAAAGGAGTCCTCTTCAGAGGATAAGGTTTCGGCTTTGCTTACACACGACGCAGGTAGCAGTCCGGAATAGTCGGCGGTAATAGCCACCGAGGCGCCATCGCAGCTGGCCTGATAAAATGTCCCATTGACGAGCTCCATAGATATATCCAGATCTTCTTCAAGTCTTGGATCAAAGGCCCTTCCGGGGTCCTCTGGCTCCGGGGAGGGGCTGTTGAATCCTTCCACGGCCCTCATCAGTTCCTGCTCAGAAATATCAAGGTAAATGATTATGATGAAGGACGCCATAATGAATAGAGTGGCGGAAAGAGTGACGACTTACCCAGCTTGGGGGGTTGTACATGGAAAATCAATCCCGCGGTTTAATACGAAGGAATTCTTCTTCTTCTCCTTTATACAAATCGAATAGTATTCTTGCCAGAGCAGTGGTGGAGTCCGGACCTTTACGACCGCAGTGGGTGGCATCATCTTCCCCGTTGAAGTGCCACATGGGCTTCCCCCGATGTTGAAGTGGCTGCACCCCCCGCATTATGCATATTGCTATAACCTCGACTATTGTCAGCCTTGATTTGGCCAGTGTCTTTATCCTGCTCATCAGGAAGTGGACTTCTCTGGCATCTTCCTCTTGGGGGCCCCGAGGGCGCCAACTTCGGCGTGTCTTCGGCGGAGCATTATTGAACTTAGGGAGGCCCGCCCGGATTGGATCCGGAAGGGGAACGTCATCAACATAAAACCACTCCGAGGGCCAGTTTTCAGATGCCTTCTTAGGAGTACCGGGCAGGTATTCGGTCTCGGCGCCGCGCCATATTTCGGCTCTGCCCACTTGACATATGGATTCCCCCTGGTTGTGAGGGACGAGGCAGAACAACTTCTTCCATAACCCGAAGTGAGCCTCGCAGCCCAGGAATAATTCACAAAGGGCGACGTATCCTACGATGTGCAGCACGGAGGCAGGGGTGAAGTTGTGCAGCTAGAGGCCGCAGAACTCCAGGAGCCCGCGAAGGAATGGGTGGATTAGAAACCCGACGCCTCTTAGCAGATACGGGATAAGGCATATTCGCTCCCCCTGGGATGGATTAGGAGATCTCTCCGCTTGCTCCCCGCCATTATAGGTGGCTAGTCCGGCTCGGACGGGGACCATGAACGCCGGTGGAAGAAACCCTTGGGTCTGCAACTCTACTAAACGGCTATGGGGAATAGAACATTCTTCCCAATCACCTGGCCTAGAGCTAAGGGAGCGAGAAGAGGAGCCGCGGCGACCGGCCATGTTGGGATGATTTTTTTCGGGTGCGCTCTGTTGATGCTTGCTCAAGGGAAGAAGGTGAGATTTGGGTCTGAGGATCCCCGTCTCTTCAAATAGACGGTTTGTCTGCAGGGCCGGGGTGGCAAATGTAAAAATGCTCCGGCTCCTCATATTCGCTCGACACGTGGAGATGGCCATTATTGAAGCACAGAAGCCAAGGAGTACAACATTGATGGGAAGCCGGACACTGTTTGTTACAATGGGTACTTTGGAATATTCGGAGATGGAACCCGCCTTGCAATGCCGAAGACAATCTGCACGCCGGACTCATCGTCATTGAAGCCTGGTTCAGGGGCTACTAAGGGAGTCCTGGAATAGGGGGTATCCGGACAGTCGGACTATATACTTTGGCCGGACTATTGGACCGTGAAGATACAAGACTCAAGACTTCGTCCCATGTCCGGATGGGACTCTCCTTTGCATGGAAGACAATCTTGGCGATCCGGAGATTAGATCTCCTTCTTTGTAACCGACTCTGTGTAAACCCTAGCCCCCTCCGGTGTCTATATAAACTGGAGGGTTTAGTCCATAGAAGGACAATCATAATCATCATAGGCTAGCTTCTAGGGTTTAGCCTCTACGATCTCGTGGTAGATCAACTCTTGTAATACTCATATCATCAAGATCAATCAAGCAGGAAGTAGGGTTTACCTCCATCGAGAGGGCCCGAACCTGGGTAAAACATCGTGTCCCTTGCCTCCTGTTACCATTAGCCTTAGACGCATAGATCGGGACCCCCTACCCGAGATTCGCCGGTTTTGACACCAACAAATGCCGCCGGGGACAGGAGAGCCAGCCGGAGAGGGGAGGCGCCACCGTGCAAAGAGGATCTCCGCCGCAGAACTGCCCCACGCCGACGGGAGGCTAGGCCTCGCTTGATGCCAACGCAAGAAGCAGGAATGACCCACCGCCATCCTCCTTGGCCATGCACGGACATCGCCGATGTCACATCCCTAGTCTGGTATGACCTAGACTAGCTAGTCATTTGTGCATCATGTCTAAATTTCATTTAAATTTGAAATGAGGATTTGAGAAACCCTCAGAATCATCTCTAAAATGGCCCAAGTAAAAATTTCTCCAAAAGGGTCCAAGAAAATGCTCATGTTTCCCTCTGAAAATATTGGACAGAGATAAAAATCAAACCAATATTTTTAAGAGCTCATAAGTATTTATTTTGGGCATTTGGATTTAATGCATAAATATTTGCATTGGAAATATATTAGTTATATATATTAATATATGTCCAAAAATTATGCCACTTGTTGGGGAGCTCTGGAATAATGCCACTAGCCCCTGCAAAATTTGGAATAAGCAAGAAAAATGATTTAGTATTTTAAACTAAATCAAAACAAATGTCGAAATAGAAAGCAGAAAACAAAAGAAGGGAAAAGCTTACAGGCCTCCTCCTGTCTTTGGCCAAAGATCTTGATCTGGCGGCCCAGCCCACCCTCCTCTGTCGTCTTCGTCTTCGACAGGGGGGGGCGCGTGCCCGGCGCAAGGCCTCCGCCGCGCCACCTCCTCCCTCCCTGCCTGCCTGTCCTCCCCTCGTCGCTCTGACGGCCCGAACGACGCCACGCGACGCCTCGCACCTCTCTCACTCTCTCTCGTTCCTCCCCTCCTCTGGTTTCCTCTCCTCTCTCCTCGAAGCGCCGGAGGAGCGCTGCTGCGCCGCCGTGCCACCGCCACCCCTCGCCCCCGACACGCCCACGGCTCCTCGCGACCCTCTCCCTCCTCACCAAGCCAAGCAACCCGGCGAGCCTGCTTTGTCCTCGGCGCCGTCATCATCGCCCGCCGCCGTGGATCCCCATCGCCGCCCGTCGTCTCGGTCGTCCCCAAGGCCGCTCGACCTTGCTGAACCGCGGTGAGCTCCGCCACCGCTTCCCCTCTCCGCTTGGTCACCCGCGCCGTAGTCCCTTGTCCACCATGGCGAACCTCCGCCGCCGAGCTCGAGCTCGCCGTCGACGCAGCTCGGTGACCATTTGGTCACCCCGGCGAGTCCAACACACCCGTAAGGCCCCGAAGAGCATCCCTAGCGCTTTGCTTCGCTCGTCTTCGAGCTCCAAGCGCGTTTCCGTGCACGACCGAACTCCGGCGGCCGCAGCCGAGCTCGCCGCCGCCGATTTCGGCCACCCCAGGCCCAGCCACGGCCACCGCCCGACGCGCCATCGAGCTAGCTCTCCAACGCGCCTAGCCGCGCGCCATTTGGAGCACCACAGAGGAAACCCGGGGCACAAGTACGCCGCGGACCTCGCCGGCGACTAACCGCCGGCGGGTTTGACTTGTTTGACCTGGGGTTTGACCCCCCCAGGGTCACTGACGCGTGGGCCATGCCCCTGTTTAGTTTAGGTACTAGTTTAGTTAGCGCTAATTAACTCAGTTAATTAGTTGTTTCACTGACAGTGGGCCCCAGTGCCACTAATCCTTTAGTTAGGATTAAATTAACTCTGTTTAATTCCCTGTCACTGACGTGTGGGCCCCGCGTGTCAGGTTTGACCTGGTCAGCGCCGTTGACCGCTGACACGATCTTGACGTCATCTTGATGCGATTATTTATTTTACGGAATTATTTTAAAACAGAAATTCCAGAAAATGATTTAAACTTCAAAAATTCATATCAATTCAACCGTAGCTCAGATTGAAATAATTTATATATGAAAAATTATCAGAAAAATGCAATCTTTCCATCTATACTAGTTTCATGCATGACAAACCAACTTATACATGCTGAAAATGAGGAAACACATTATGGCATATTAAGAGACTTAAATTAGAATTGCATTTGAGCTTAGGGTTCAAATGGACTTCAAACCAAATGAATACTAGTTGCATTAGCTCAAACAACATCACATCTTCATGCCATGTTCATGCATCATATTGTTGCATATGCTTGTGTATTGATTGTTGGCACCGTTCCTTCTCGATAGGTCTTGCTCCGGAGACCGTTCCAGAGTACCTGTCTATGAAGCAGTGCCCTCCTTGTTGATATACCAGGCAAGCAAACCCCCTTGTTCATTCCGATAAAATCCTACTCTCTCGCTCCTGCTCTCAGTTATTGCATTAAGACAACAACGATTCATACGCTACATTGTCTCATGCGGTAGTTGAACCCATTCCTCTGCATGACTGTCATTGCCACATAAATAGTTGAAACCCACTAGCATGTGTAGGAGTTGATTGAGCCATGTTGTGTTCCTACCATGCTATGCCTGCTATTGCTTAGAGTTGTGTCAGTCTGGTTCATTGGGAATGAATTGGAGTGTTACGATATGTTACGATCTTCGAGAGTGAGCGTGTGAACACGATTTGGTAAAGGTAGCGGTGAGAGGCCATGTAGGAGTACATGGTGGGTTGTCTCACTTTGGAACCGTCCTTAAGCTAATCTTGAGTTCTATGTATGTTGTCCAATGACTCGATACTACCACACATTGGGTTCGTAACTCGACCCTCTCGACTTATTAACCAACTTGGTCTCTGTCCGTGAGTCGCAACTAGTTTCGGTGTTTGTAGGTAGTGCTATTTTTCTACCAAGTGGCACCCGCAGGTGGGCTTGGGACAGACTAAACACGGTGGCACGGTGTACCAAGTGGCACCGGATGGTGGGCTTGGGAACCCTGCTCACATCGTTTGGGGCCGTGGCGACACCCGGCCGGATCTCCTTGCGGATGTAACCCGAATAGGCGATAAACCAGGCTAGAGTCTTGTGTGGTTAGTCGGTCGTGGCCGACTCCCTCGCCAAAGCTCCGCTTGAAGGTTGCCGAGATACACGACGTGTACATGGTGGTAAGTGGCGAGCGTGTGTGAAGAAGTACACCCTGCGGGGTTAACATGATCTATTGAATAGCCGGGTCATGGATATGGACTTCTTGGATGCTTACATGGTACATAGATAACTTGAAGTGGATACTCTAAAATGCTCAAGAAAAGTGTGAGTACTATGGATGGCCTTCTCGTAGGGAGACGGGATGAATCCATAGTAGTGTATCGTGTGGTGATTAGTGGACTCGTGCGCCATATCACCTCAAAGAAGTTCTCGTAGTCGAGAACAGGATAGCCACAGAGTCAAAGCTGGCTTGTCGCAACTAAACCCCACATTACCCTCTTGATACAAATGCATGTATGATAGGATCTGATGTAAGTCTTGCTGAGTACCTTTGTACTCATGGTGCTTTATTTATGTTTTTGCAGCGGAGACCTCGGTCTTACTAGTGTCTCGTGGACTTCGACGAGTAGCTTGTATCTCAGCTACGATCTTGATCGGATGTTGAAGTTAGTCAGGCTCTTCAGCCTTTTTCATTTGTAGATGTCTGTACCCAGACATGTAATGCTTCCGCTTGTTGCTTGTATGCTCGTATGATGGGTCTTGTGACCCTGTTTGCAATAAATGCTATGATGGCTCTTCCGAGCCTTTATCTATATGAGTTGTTGAGTTATCTTTGTGATGCCATGTTGTACAGCACATACTTGCATGTTATGCGACGTGTAATGTGTATTGCTATGTGTGGGATCGACTATCTAGTTGTTTATCTTTAGTAGTCTCTCTTACGGAAATGTCTCCTAGTGTTTCCACCGAGCCTGGTAGCTTGCTACTGCTCCGGAACACTTAGGCTGGCCGGCATGTGTCCTTCTTCGTTCTGTGTCTCCCTTCGGGAAATGTCACGCGATGAATACCGGAGTCTGTTAGCCGCCACCGCCCGGTTCACCGAGTCTGTTAGCCAGTGCTACAGACTGGATTCACTCACGATGACCGACACGTTCGTTCTTTGGGTCATGTATGCTGTCCTGTAAGTTAGTGCCACTTTGGGTTTACGACTAGCCATGTCAGCCGGGCTCCTTATCATATGGATGCTAGCGACACTATCATATCGTGTGCCAAAAGGCTAAACGGTCCCGGCAAAGGTAAGGCGACACCATGGGGATACCGTGCGTGAGGCCGCAAAGTGATATGAGGTGTTACATGCTAGATCGATGTGGCATTGAGTCGGGGTCCTGACAGCTTTGGTATCAGAGCCTGACTGCCTGTAGGATTAGCAAGCCAAACTGGTCGAAGTTGAGTCTAGAAATTCTTTAGTTATGTAAGGGAATTGATTGTGGGAAGGAACGTAAGGCTCTTTTTACTCCTTATACCTCATGACCTTCTGATCTGAGTCATCCTATCTTTCCTACGGGGTTAAGGAACTAGGCTTCTCTTCCGTCTATCAGGATCACGTGTTACTACTCCGTAGCTCCGTAGGATTGGTTGATCAGAGTCATACCTCAGTTTTTGAGTACTTCCGGTGTAGCCTGATTAGTACTATCTCAGAACCTTGAATGATGATGTTGAGTATGTCACTACCCCATTTTAGCAAGTTGTCCCATTCTGAGCATTTTACTGCCGTTATGCTGCCGGAAATGCCCTAGGAGTTCGGGAGATACTAATTCCCTTGTCCTACATTCTGTAGCCTATAGTTGATGCTGATTCCGTCCTTCGTTTCGTTTCTCAGGATGTCATCAGCTAAGCGAAGCTCTGTTGCTCGTAGCCAGAACCACGGAGATGGTAGGGATGAGGATCCTCCCGACCAGCCTTCGTTGGCGGAGTTCATGTTAGAGATGGAGAGGAACAAGAGTGAGTCTAACCGTTTGTTGGCACGTATCAAGGAGAACACCGTGCATCAGTTCAAAGGATCTGTGACCATTCATGACTTCATCCGCTTGCACCCACCTACCTTTCATCATTCCATCGAGCCACTCGATGCAGATGACTGGCTCCGTAGTATCACACACAAACTCCGTTCTGCGAACGTAGCTGAAGATGACAAGGTCACCTATGCCACATACCACCTGGAAGGTCCTGCTAGTCTTTGGTGGCAGAACCATGAGGCTATGCTTCCAGCTGGCCAGATTCCTACTTGGAGGGATTTCACTGAGGCTTTTCGCGAGCATCACATTCCCCAGGCCCTCCTTGATCGCAAGAGAGAAGAGTTCTGTAGCTTCACCCAGAGTAAGATGGCTGTTGATGCTTATAGCAGAGAGTTTGAGAACCTCGCCCGTTATGCCACAGAAGAGGTGTCCATGGACGCCAAGAAGCAAGCTAGGTTCCGGAAGGGTCTCAAACCCAAGTTGCGTCGTGATCTCCACCTACATCATTGTGATACATTCCAAGCTCTTGTGAACAAGGCCATTAATGCAGAGACAGCTCAGCTCACTTACGAGGAGTCTCGTAAGCACACCCGTGATTTGGGATCTTCCTCCGGTTCTAGTTCTCAGAAGCGCCGGATTTGGGTTCCGAACTCCGCTCTTCCTCCCGGATATTCACCAAGGCCATCTCATGTGGTGCCTCCCCCAGCTCAGTCGTATGTTCCACCCAGGCCTACTGGTAGACCGCTTGTTAGTGCGGGTCCACATCCGACTTCAGGGACTTGCTTCACATGCGGGAAGCCAGGACACTATGCACGTGACTGCTCTCAGACTGGTTATGCTCCACCCCCGCCTGAGAAGTCTGTTGGCCGTGGTAAGCCATCACGCAAGATGATCAATGTCAAGTCAGCTCCCACTGAACGTGGACGTGTGCATCACGTCTCAGCTAGTAACGCTCATGATGATCCGGATGTCGTTCTTGGTACACTCCTTGTCAATTGTCATCCAAAGATCGGTTACATTAAATCTTGGGCGTCTCACTCCTTCATTTCAAAGCTATGCTAATTTGCACAACATGTCATTTTGTGATATGCCCTCTCCACTAGTCATTCAAACTCCACGGATCCAAATGGCAAACTTCTAGTGTAAGCCATGGTAACGAAATCCATGTAGACAGACTTGTATTCCTTGCATCACTTATAGCCCTCAAGTCTCTGAGATATTAACATCATCTTGGGTATGGGTGGATGACAGCTCATTATGCCAAGATTGATTGTTACACCAGTCTGTTCAGCTTACACACCCATCGGCAAGATAGTCACTATCTCCACGAGTTGCAAAGCGTCGACTCTATTCACTTAATGCCGCCCTCTTCCGGACCTTCAAGATATCTCGGTAGTCCGTGACTTTCCCGGATGTCTTTCGGAGGAACTGCCGGTGTTCCACCGACAGAGATGTAGAGTTCGTCATAGATCTTATCCGAGAACTGCTCCAATCTCTAGGAGACCTTACAAGATGGCACCCTTAGAACTAGCCGAGCTTAAGAAACAACTTGATGAGTCCTTGCAAAAGGTTTCATCCGTCCTAGTTCTTCTCCTTGGGCTTGCCCGTCCTCTTCGTCAAGAAGAAGGATGGTACGGACCGGATGGTTGTAGATTATCGTCCGTTAATTTGGTCACGATAAAGAACAAATATCCGCTCCCGGGATCAACGACTGTATGATCAGCTCATTGGATCCTCGATCTTCTCAAGATGGATTTGAGGTTAGGCTACCACCAAATCAAGATCGAAGCGGGACATCCCCAAGACAGCCTTTGTCACTCGTTATGGCCGAAGACGAGTACACCGTCATGTCCTTTGGCCTAACCAACGCTCGACTACATTCTCCGCTTGATGAACTCGATCTTCATGGAGTACTTAGATAAGTTCGTCGTGGTTTACCTCGATGATATTCTTATTTACTCGAAGAACGAAGAAGAGCATGCCGAACATCTTAGACTTGTACTAGAAAAACTCAGAGAGCATCGCCTTTATGCCAAGTTCTCCAAGTGTGAATTTTGGTTGCCAGAAGTGACCTATCTGGGCCACGTGATATCTGGTAAGGGCATTGCTGTCAATCCCGAAAGAGTTAAGGCCGTTCTCGATTGGACTCCACCTGAAACCGTTAAACAAGTTAGGAGTTTCCTTGGTCTAGCCAGCTATTGTCGCCGCTTTGTTGAAAACTTCTCCAAAGTAGCTAAACCCCTCACGGAACTTCTCAAGAAAGATAAAAAGTTTGAGTGGTCCCCAAGTGTGAGTACAGTTTTGAGGCGAAAAGGCGCTGACTTCTGCTCCCATACTTGTGCCACCGGTTTCACTAAAGACTTTGTTATCTCTGCGGCGCCTCACGACAGTGGGCTAGGTTGCATCCTTATGCGGGATCGTCATGTGATTGCCTATGCATCTCGGATTGCATCCACACGAGGAGAATTATCCTACACATGATCTAGAGCTTGTACCGTAGTCTATGCACTCAAGACCTGGCGACATTACCTTCTTGGTAAGCGTTGCGAGATCTACACCGATCACCGAGTCTCAAGTATATCTTCACCCAACCAGATCTGAACCTTAGGCAAAGGCGTTGGTTGGAGTTGATCTCAGATTACGACTTAGGGATTACCTACACCCGTGCAAGGCTAATGTCATGGTGATGCGCTAAGTCGTAAATCCTATTGCAACAATCTCATGTTGCAAATAGGCCAACCACTTCTCCATGAGGAATTCGTAAGCTTAACCTTCACATTGCTCCTCGGATTCCTTTCTACCTTGGTGGCGAAACCTACTCTTGTAGATCATATCATAGAAGCCAGAAGCATGATACGGGGATTACCCGGATCAAGAGAAACATTGCCAAGGGTATAGCTGGTAGTTTCTCTATAGATGATCGAGGTGTCGTTTTCTTTGGGAACCGCCTGGTGGTCCCCAAGAAGCAGCATCTTCGACAACTGATTCTTAAGGAGGCGCATGAATCTCCTCTCACGATTCATCCCGGTAGTACTAAGATGTATCAGGACCTACGCCAGAGGTTCTGGTGGACTAGGATGAAG
Source organism: Aegilops speltoides (assembly GCA_021437245.1). Taxonomy (NCBI): domain Eukaryota; kingdom Viridiplantae; phylum Streptophyta; class Magnoliopsida; order Poales; family Poaceae; genus Aegilops; species Aegilops speltoides. Next base: position 410,837,822 of record CM038142.1, read on the forward strand.
AGAGAAATCGCTGACTTCGTTGCTAATTGTGACGTTTGTCGTCGCGTTAAGGCAGAGCATCAAAGACCTGCTGGCACCCTTCAGCCTTTAGCTATTCCTGAATGGAAATGGGATAAAGTTGGTATGGACTTCATCACCGGCTTTCCCAGGACCAAGAGAGGGAATAATGCTATCTTCGTAGTCATTGATCGTCTCTCCAAAGTGGCTCACTTCCTACCTGTTCGAGAGAGTATCACTGCTAGTCAGCTCGCTGACTTATATATTTCTCGAATAGTATCACTTCACGGTGTTCCACTAGAGATCAATTCAGACCGTGGCAGTCTTTTCACTTCTCACTTCGGGAGAGCTTCCAACTCGCCATGGGAACCCATCTTTCCTTGAAGCCGCTTTCCACCCTCGGTCAGTGGTCGGTGGAAAGGGTTGACCAAATTCTCGAAGACATGCTTAGAGCTTGCGTTATCTCATTCGGTATGGATTGGGAGAAATGTCTTCCTTTTGCCGAGTTTGCTTATAACAATAGCTATCAATCCAGTTTCAAGAAAGCTCCTTTTGAGATTCTCTATGGACGAAGATGTCGAACACCTTTGAACTGGTCAGAAACCGGTGAAAGACAATTCTTTGGACCGGACATGATCCAGGAGGCAGAAGAGCAAGTTCGCATCACTTGTGAGAATTTAAAAACAGCCCAGTCTCGTCAAAAGAGCCAGTATGATCGTCATCATAAGGATATGACTTATGAAGTTGGCGACAAAGCTTACCTTCGGGTTACTCCTTTGAAGGGTACCCATCGTTTCGGTATCAAGGGCAAGTTGGCTCCTCGTTACATTGGTCCTTTTCGCATTCTCGCTAAACGAGGAGAGGTTGCCTACCAGTTGGAACTACCCCCACATCTTTCTCGAGTTCATGATGTCTTCCACGTCTCTCAACTCAGGCGTTGCTTCTCGGATCCTATCCGTGGAGTGGACCACGAAACGCTTGATCTCCAAGATAACCTCACATACCGAGAGTATCCAGTTCGCATTCTCGATCAAGCAGAGCGTGTCACCCGACGTCATAACCTCAAGTTTCTCAAGGTTCAGTGGTCTCATCATTCCGAGAGAGAAGCTACCTAGGAGCGAGAAGATCGTCTTCGACTGGAGTACCCCACCTTCTTTCCGTCAACCCCCGAATCTCAGGACGAGATTTTTTCAAGTGGGGGCGAGTTGTCACATCCCTAGTCTGGTATGACCTAGACTAGCTAGTCATTTGTGCATCATGTCTAAATTTCATTTAAATTTGAAATGAGGATTTGAGAAACCCTCAGAATCATCTCTAAAATGGCCCAAGTAAAAATTTCTCCAAAAGGGTCCAAGAAAATGCTCATGTTTCCCTCTGAAAATATTGGACAGAGATAAAAATCAAACCAATATTTTTAAGAGCTCATAAGTATTTATTTTGGGCATTTGGATTTAATGCATAAATATTTGCATTGGAAATATATTAGTTATATATATTAATATATGTCCAAAAATTATGCCACTTGTTGGGGAGCTCTGGAATAATGCCACTAGCCCCTGCAAAATTTGGCATAAGCAAGAAAAATGATTTAGTATTTTAAACTAAATCAAAACAAATGTCAGAAATAGAAAACAGAAAACAAAAGAAGGGGAAAAGCTTACAGGCCTCCTCCTGTCTGGCCCAAGATCAGGCGATCTGGCCGGCCCAGCCCACCCTCTCTCTGTCGTCTTCGTCTTCGACAGGAGGGCGCGTGCCCGACGCAGCAGCTCCGCCGCGCCACCTCCTCCCTCCCTGCCTGCCTGTCCTCCCCTCGTCGCTCTGGACGGCCCGAACGATGCCACGCACGCCCTCGCACCTCTCTCACTCTCTCTCGTTCCTCCCCTCCTCTGGTTTCCTCTCCCTCTCCTCACCGAGCGCACCGGAGAGCGCCGCTGCTCGCCGCCGTGGCCACCGGCCACCCCTCGCCTCCCCGACACGCTCCACGGCTCCTCCGCGACCCCCTCTCCCTCCTCACCAAGCCAAGCAACCCGGGCGAGCCCTGCTTCGTCCTCGGCGCCGTCGTCATCGCCTCCGGCCGCCGTGGATCCCCATCGCCGCCCCGTCGTCTCCAGTGCGTCCCCAAGGCCGCTTCGACGCCACAGAATCATGCGGTGAGCTCCGCCGTTCCCCCTCTCCGCTTGGTCACCAGACGCCGTAGTCCTTGTCCACCATGGCGAACCTCCGCCGCCCCGAGCTCGCCGTCGACGCAGCTCCGTGACCATTTGGTCACCCCGCGAGTCCAACACACCGTAAGGCCCGAAGAGCATCCTAGCGCTTTGCTTCGCTCGTCTTGAGCTCCAACGCGTTTCGTGCACGACCGAACTCCGGCGGCGCAGCCGAGCTTCGCCGCCGCCGATTTCGCCACCCGAGCCCAGCCACGGCCACCGCCCGACGCGCCATCGAGCTAGAATCTCCAGCGCGCCTAGCCAAGCGCCATTTGAGCACCACAGAGGAAACCCGGGGCACAAGTACGCCGCGGACCTCGCCGGCGACTAACCGCCGGCGGGTTTGACTTGTTTGACCTGGGGTTTGACCCCCCCCAGGGTCACTGACGCGTGGGCCATGCCCCTGTTTAGTTTAGGTACTAGTTTAGTTAGCGCTAATTAACTCAGTTAATTAGTTGTTTCACTGACAGTGGGCCCCAGTGCCACTAATCCTTTAGTTAGGATTAAATTAACTCTGTTTAATTCCCTGTCACTGACGTGTGGGCCCCGCGTGTCAGGTTTGACCTGGTCAGCGCCGTTGACCGCTGACACAGTGCTGACGTCATGCTGATGCAGTTATTTATTTTCTGGAATTATTTTAAAACAGGAAATTCCAGAAAATGATTTAAACTTCAAAAATTCATATCAATTCAACCGTAGCTCAGATTGAAATAATTTATATATGAAAAATTATCAGAAAAATGCAATCTTTCCATCTATACTAGTTTCATGCATGACAAACCAACTTATACATGCTGAAAATGAGGAAACACATTATGGCATATTAAGAGACTTAAATTAGAATTGCATTTGAGCTTAGGGTTCAAATGGACTTCAAACCAAATGAATACTAGTTGCATTAGCTCAAACAGCATCACATCTTCATGCCATGTTCATGCATCATATTGTTGCATATGCTTGTGTATTGATTGTTGGCACCGTTCCTTCTCGATAGGTCTTGCTCCGGAGACCGTTCCAGAGTACCTGTCTATGAAGCAGTGCCCTCCTTGTTGATATACCAGGCAAGCAAACCCCCTTGTTCATTCCGATAAAATCCTACTCTCTCGCTCCTGCTCTCAGTTATTGCATTAAGACAACAACGATTCATCTGCTACATTGTGCTGCGGTAGTTGAACCCATTCCTCTGCATGACCTGTCATTGCCACAGTAAATAGTTGAAACCCACTAGCATGTGTAGGAGTTGATTGAGCCATGTTGTGTTCCTACCATGCTATGCCTGCTATTGCTTAGAGTTGTGTCAGGTCTGGTTCATTGGGAATGAATTGGAGTGTTACGATATGTTACGATCTTCGAGAGTGAGCGTGTGAACACGATTTGGTAAAGGTAGCGGTGAGAGGCCATGTAGGAGTACATGGTGGGTTGTCTCCTTTGGAACCGTCCTTAAGCATCGAGTTCTATGTATGTTGTCCAATGACTCGATACTACCACACATTGGGTTCGGTAACTCGACCCTCTCGACTTATTAACCAACTTGGTCTCTGTCCGTGAGTCGCAACTAGTTTCGGTGTTTGTAGGTAGTGCTATTTTTCTACCAAGTGGCACCCGGCAGGTGGGCTTAGGGAGAGACTAAACACGGTGGCACGGTGTACCAAGTGGCACCCGGATGGTGGGCTTGGGAACCCTGCTCACATCGTTTGGGGCCGTGGCGACACCCGCCGGATCTCCTTGCGGATGTAACCCGAATAGGCGATAAACACAGGCTAGAGTCTTGTGTGGTTAGTCGGTCGTGGCCGACTCCTCGCCAAAGCTTCCGCTTGAAGGTTGCCGAGATACACGACGTGTACATGGTGGTAAGTGGCGAGGCGTGTGTGAAGAAGTACACCCTGCGGGGTTAACATGATCTATTGAATAGCGGGTCATGGATATGGACTTCTTGGATGCTTACATGGTACATAGATAACTTGAAGTGGATACTCTAAAATGCTCAAGAAAAGTGTGAGTACTATGGATGGCCTTCTCGAGAGAGACGGGACGAATCCATAGTAGTGTATCGTGTGGTGATTAGTGGACTCGTGTGCGCCATATCACCTCAAAGAAGTTCTGGTAGTCGTAGAACAGGATAGCCACAGAGTCAAAGCTGGCTTGCTGCAACTAAACCCCACATTACCCTCTTGATACAAATGCATGTATGATAGGATCTGATGTAAGTCTTGCTGAGTACCTTTGTACTCATGGTGCTTTATTTATGTTTTTGCAGCGGAGACCTCGGTCTTACTAGTGTCTCGTGGACTTCGACGAGTAGCTTGTATCTCAGCTACGATCTTGATCGGATGTTGTAGTTAGTCAGGCTCTTCAGCCTTTTTCATTTGTAGATGTCTGTACCCAGACATGTAATGCTTCCGCTTGTTGCTTGTATGCTCTGTATGATGGGTCTTGTGACCCCTGTTTGCAATAAATGCTATGATGGCTCTTCTGAGCCTTTATCTATATGAGTTGTTGAGTTATCTTTGTGATGCCATGTTGTACAGCACATACTTGCATGTTATGCGTCGTGTAATGTGTATTGCTATGTGTGGGATCGACTATCTAGTTGTTTATCTTTAGTAGTCTCTCTTACGGAAATGTCTCCTAGTGTTTCCTTTGAGCCCCGGTAGCTTGCTCTTGCTCCGGAACACTTAGGCTGGCGGCATGTGTCCTTCGTTCTGTGGTCTCATCCCTTCGGGAAATGTCACGCGATGAATACCGGAGTCTGTTAGCCGCTACGCCCGGTTCACCGGAGTCTGTTAGCCCAGTGCTACTGACTGGATTCACTCAACGATGACCGACACGTTCGTTCTTTGGGTCATGTATGCTGTCCTCGTAAGTTAGTGCCACTTTGGGTTTACGACTAGCCATGTCGGCCGGGCTCCTTATCATATGGATGCTAGCGACTCTATCATATCGTGTGCCAAAAGGCTTAAATGGTCCCGGCAAAGGTAAGGCGACACCCGCGGGGATACCGTGCGTGAGGCCGCAAAGTGATATGAGGTGTTACATGCTAGATCGATGTGGCATTGAGTCGGGGTCCTGACAGCCGACGTCCCCTCCGGCGACAGCGAGGCAAGTGGGTGTGGATCTAGAGGCGAGGAGCTTTGGACCTTTCAAACGACTTCGAAGCTAGGGAGATACGATGGTTGAAAAGTCGTCGTTTGGAGTCAGAAGATGAAATAAATGACTTGGTAAACACATTGTTGTCCTAGAGAAGAAAGTGATGAAGAGGGTTGCACTACCACCCCAGTTCCGGCCAGACAAATTCAAAGAGACAAAAAGCTGCAACCACATGATTACCACCCTCCTCTATCATACACTCTATCCACAAAAACAAAGACTGGCCAAGTGTTTCACACACTCTACCATAATGTGTGCCAGGTTAGTTGTCTAAAAATGGTGCCAATACTTTGATTTCTAGAAAATTACCAAAACTACAAATTAAAGTAAGTTGAAGGTCTCTCATAGAACTTACATATGTTTTTGTTGATTTAGTTGAAGGGAGATTGCATATAGATGTAGTATTGTTGCAAAAGAGTCTGGTTTTCATCCTCCACGAGTGACTCCTGGAACAAGGGTTTCCCCGCCTCATGTCGGTGCCATCACTGATCTGCCTCGTCTCCTGTGGCCTCAGGGCCATGGAGGTATAACGGATTCTAGTCCTTGCCAGTGGAAGGGCTCCTCCTTTATTTTTAGTTTTTTTAGTTTGATCATGATTAGGGTCATGCTCAGGAAGGCGAGGCGACAACGGCTCCCTGATGGAATAAGGTTTTCCTTGCCTAGCCCCCATCCTGACGGTGCATCTAGCATCATCGAAATACGTGTGGAGGTGTGTCTTGCGGGATTCTATCGGTGTTTGTATTCAGTGGATCTGCTTGGCTCCGGTCTTCGTTCGACTACATGTGTATGCCTACAGGTTGGACTCTTTTGATCTACCCTTCTCTTCATCGGTGAATTGTAACGCCCCGGATCCGATGCGCCAGGTGTCCGCCAGTTATTCGCCTTCGTTGCCATGTCATTTGCTTGCGTGTTGCATTTGCCATGTCATCATATGCATTTTATCATGTCATCATGTGCATTTCATTTTGCATACGTGTTCGTCTCATGCATCCGAGCATTTTCCCCGTTGTCCGTTTTGCAATCCGGCACTCCTATGCCCTCCGGCGTCCCCCTTTTGCCTCTTCTCTCGTGCGGGTATTAAACGTTCTCGGAATGGACCGAGGTTTGCCAAGCGGCCTTGGTATAGCACCGGTAGACCGCCTGTCAAGTTTCGTGCCATTTGGAGGTCGTTTGGTACTCCAACGGTTAACCGGGTAACCGTAAAGCCCTCTTTTGTTTCCAGCCCAACACCCCTGGAAAGATGCCCAAAACCCACCAAACTCCTCTCCATGCTCTCGGTCGTTCGATCACGATCGCGTGGTCGAAAACCGCACCTCATTTGGACTCTCCTAGCTCCCTCTATCTATAAATATGTCTTCCTCCCCGAAATTCCGGATCATTTTTCCCCGAAACCCTAGCCCGCTCTCTCCGCCGCACGGACGTGTCCGCCGCCACGGACACGACCACCGCCACCTCACCTCGGCCAATAGCGCCGCCACCTCACCCGCCGCCTCCATGGGCTAATCCGAGGGCGCGTGTGGCACCGCACCGTTCCGCCGCTGCTGCATGGCCGGATCGAAGCCGCCGGCATTCGCGCCCGCCGCGCCCTACGCGCCCAGCTGCAGCAGGCCGCGTCCGCCGCCGCTCGCGCTCGCCGCAAGGCTTGCCGCTGCTGCTGCTGCCCCCGCCGCAGCGCGCGATCGCCGCCTGCCGCCGGCCTCGGCCCACGCCCGCCGCCATCTCTCGCTTCGGTGGCCAAGGCTGAAGCGCCCCGCCGCCATCTCCTCCTCGGCGGCCCGCGAAGCGCCGCCGACCCTCCGCCGCGCCCGCCGAAGTCGTCTTGCCGCGAGCTCCGGCGAGCTCGCGCCCTCGCCAGCCGGTCGCCCGGCCGCCGCCTCCGCCGCGCGCGCCTTCAAGCGCCTCCGCGCCCGCGCCGGCGGATCCGGCGGATCGGTCCGGGCCGCCTCCCGCGCCCTCTCCGGCGCCTCCTCCGACTTCTCCGGCGCCGTCTCCGGCGAGCTCGACCCTGCCTCGGCTTCCGTGCCCGCGTTGACTGTCCCCGGGGTGAGAAAAACGTCTAAGTCCCCGAATCTGTGTTATTTTCATTGCATTTTCATCGCATCACATCTCCGCAACCGTAGCTCCGATTTGCGCGTATAATATGTCAAATTGTTCGTCTCGACGAGTAAATCATTTCATTCCATTGCATCATTTGCATTTGAGCTCATCTTGATGCCCGAAATGCTGTTGGAAGATGGCTTCAGATCGTTAGTTCCAGAATCTTATCAGCTCGAGCTCTTTTGTCATTTTTGCCATGATTTATGTGTGCATCCTATGAGTATGAGCTCTACATGAATGTTGGACTAGGCCATGCCATCTTTCCAGGGGTGTTGACCTTGTATTTTTGTGAGTTGTGTGCTGAGTGCATTGAGCTTGTAAAGTAGGGTAGTTGCTGCTACTGTTTTCCTGGCAGATTCTGTTATAATTTGATGCTATGTTAACATGCTTCTAGTAATCATTCTATGCATAATCTGGAGATGCTCTATAAACATGATTTGATATACATGTCTTGCTATATCCATTAATGCCCTTGGTTGCATTTATAGCCTGCTGGAACATGTTCATTTCTTGCTCCAAAGTTGCTTGAAAATGTTTCCTGGCAGATTGTTTGCATGAGATTCAATTTTCACGAGGTCGGTGTAGTTGATCCGTGTATGCTATGATGTTGTTCTTGCCATGTATAGCTCCTATGCCATGTCTTCTTGATGGGTGTATGCTTAGCTTATCTTGAGATGCTCTGTAGTGAGTGCATCGAGCTCACGAACATGCCATGTTGAATCTGTTTTTGCCATGTCCTGATATTTCACTAAGTCTGAAATCTGTAATAAAACTTGCAATGTTTACCTGGGTGCCATCATTTCTTAAGGTCCTTTTTGGCTTATGGTCAGTAAGGGACTATTGAAATATGCTTTGAGTAGAATCATGTCATGCCTTGCTTTGCTATTATAAGTTCCTGTAGCATGTTGTTTGCTTGCTCTAAACATGCCTTCCTGATGTTAATTCCTGCCATGTTAGTATTTTCACCAAGTCTGTGAACCTGATATTTTGAGCACTTTCACCATGCTTGTTTGAACATGTTATGATGTGATTTAGCCGTAGCTCAGTGTCCCTCTTTTGTTAAGCATCTCCTGTAGTTCGTTGTCATATGCTTTGTTTTTATGTTGGGGTGCTGTAGCATAGTTTCGTGTTGCGTGCTAAGTAGCATCGGGCTGTTAAACGCAGTTTTTGCATCATTCTTGTTTTGCTTGTCATTTGCAAACCGTGCATCCGATTCCGGTGATCTTTATAACGATTTCAACCGAAATCATCTCATCTTTCCAGTGGCATACTTGGTTTGCCAAGTTGATGCCCGGTTCATCATTTTCCTTCCGGAGCATACATATGCATTGCATATCTCATCTCGCATCGCATGTCATGTTTTGCATCATATTGCTTGTGCATTGTTCCTTGTTTGATTGTGGTTCCGTTGCTTGTGTTCTTGCCTTGGGTAGAGCCGAGAGACGAGTACGTGAACGAGGAACCTGTTGAGTACGCCTACGAGGATCAAGCCTTCGACAACTCTGAGAACCTTTCAGGCAAGATGATCATACCCTCGAAATCACTACTATCTTTGCTTGCTAGTTTGCTCGCTCTTTTGCTATGCCAATGCCACGATGCCTATCATTTGCTTGTCAGCCTCCCAAATTGCCATGTCAAACCCCTAACCTTTGACACCTTTCCTATGCAAACCGTTGATTGGCTATGTTACCGCTTTGCTCAGCCCCTCTTATAGCGTTGTTAGTTGCAGGTGAAGATTGAAGATTGTTCCTTGTTGGAACATGGAGATTTTGTTCCTTGTTGGAACATGTTTACTTGCTGGGATATCACAATATATCTTATTTAATTAATGCATCTATATACTTGGTAAAGGGTGGAAGGCTCGGCCTTATGCCTGGTGTTTTGTTCCACTCTTGCCGCCCTAGTTTCCGTCATATCGGTGTTATGTTCCCGGATTTTGCGTCCCTTACGGTTGGGCTATAATGGGAACCCCTTGACATTCGCCTTAAGCAAAGCTTCTCCAGCAATGCCCAACATTGGTTTTACCATTTGCCTCACCTAGCCTTTTCTTTCCCTTGGGTTCTGCAGACTCAAGGGTCATCTTTATTTTAACCCCCCCGGGCGGTGCTCCTCTCGAGTGTTGGTCCGAACGAGAGCTACTCTGGGGCCACCTCGGGAAACTTGAGGGTTGGTTTTACTCGTAGCTAGACTCATCCGAGTGTGCCACGAGAAAGAGATATGTGCAGCTCCTATCGGGATTTGTCGGCACATTCGGGCGGTGTTGTTGGTTTAGTTTTACCTGTCGAAATGTCTTGTTGTACGGGATACCGAGTCCGATCGGAGTGTCTTGGGTGGAGGTCTATTCCTCCGTTGACCGTGAGAGCTTGTCATGGGCTAAGTTGGGACACCCTGCAGGATTTGATCTTTCAAAGCCGTGCCGCGGTTATGTGGCAGATGGGAATTTGTTAACGTCCGGTTGTAGAAGACCTGAAGTTGACCTTAATTAAAATACATCAACGCGTGTGTTACCGTGATGGTCTCTTTCGGTGAGTCCGGAAGTGAACACGATGTTGGAGTTATGTTTGGCGAGGTTGCTATAGGATCACTTCTTGATCATACTTATATCGACCGTGCTTTGCCTTCTCTTCTCGCTCTCATTTGCGTATGTTAGCCACCATATATGCTAGTCGCTGCTGCAGCTCCACCTCATGCCTTTACCTTACCCATAAGCTTAAATAGTCTTGATCTCGCTGGTGCGAGATTGCTGAGTCCTCGTGACTCACCGGATACTTCAAAACCAGTTTGCAGGTGCCTATGTTACCGAAAGGTGGCGAATCAAGCTCAAGGAGGAGCTCGATGAAGATCTTGTTCATTGTGTTGTTTCATTCCAGTTGATCAGTAGTGGAGCCCAGTTGGGGTCGATCGGGGACCGTTTGTCGCATTTGGGGTTCTTCTTTTATTTTGGTTCCGTAGTCGGACCTTGTTTGTATCTGGATGATGTAATGCTTTATTCATGTAATTGTGTGAAGTGGCGATTGTAAGCCAACTATGTATCTTTTTCCCTTATGTATTACTTGGGTTGTGTGAAGATTACCTCACTTGCGACATTGCTTTCAATGCGGTTATGCCTCTAAGTCGTGCTTCGACGTGGGAGATATAGCCGCATCGAGGGCGCTATAAGTTGGTATCGAGCCGACCCGCGTGATTACGGATGGTTGCGGACAGGTGCGCGGTCATGTTGTTCATAGCGTTTGTGACCCGTCGTGGCACACGACATGGCACATGTACCGGATGGATGCATGACGGTTGTGCCAAGAGGAACGTTTCGTGGCTCGACGAGGACGTCGGTTCCTCGTGTGGGGGTGTATGTAATAGCTGGCTTATTAGGGATGATAGACTACTCATATCAATAAGGAATTCCTTCTTTTCCGGAGCCCATTCGCATGTAACTCCAAAGTTAAGCGTGCTCGGCTTGGAGTAGTTTCAGATGGGTGACCGGCCGAAGTTGCTCCGGGTGCGCACGAGTGAGGACAAAGTCTTGAAAAGACTAGTATTGATCTGTGGGGCCAGTCTAGATCCCGCCAGGAGTAACGACCACCGGCGGGTGTGTCCGGGGCGTTACATGAATGGTGTTATTATGGTGTGTTGGTTCTTTGGGGCCTTAACACAACAACTTACCAACTGTCTACTACAACAAGGTTTGGTCGGCTCCGATGAGGGAGGCGATCATGGCGGCGCGCCTTCAGCTCACTCCAACGCTTGTAGTTGTAGCTAGTTGATCTAAAAATATGAATGTAACTTTTATGCACTTTGCTTCAGTACATCCTCGATGCAGATTAGAAGGTAGCCCTTCTATGAAAAAGGTAATATAGTCTTTTGAAAGCACAAGTGCTCCCTGGGTGATTTTGGTAATTAATGTCAACATATCTCTTGTTGGACTAATGGCTTTATCTAGTATGTTTCAAACAAGTTCAACAATGGCATGGCAAGGACAAGAGGACGTGGAACCCCTTCAAGATGTCAAGAACATGCATTGGCTAAAGCCCAAGACTCTTCATCTTTATTTTAGTGATCCAAGATCACACTGAGTCTATAGGACAACCAATACTATTAAAAGGGGATGAGGTGTTGTTTAATGGCTTGCTTGCTCAAATGCTTAGTGATATTGCTCTGAAGCCATCAACATTGTCTCCATTCAAATATGTCCAAAACCTAAAAGTCAAATTCGTCCCCATCGGTTCTTTCTATCCGGCGCCACCGAATTCATATGACATAGCCACAGCCAGAAACCCAAATAGTTCGGTTTCACCGATACGGGTCTCGGTCTCACCGAGATGGCCTTGCCAACGCTCTATGACTTGTTGCATTTACTTCAGTCTCACCGAGTTATGCAATCGGTTTCACTGAGTTGGTTTGACATTCACTCTGTTGCTTGTTGCTTCACTTTGGTCTCACTGAGTGATGTTTGCCCTAAAGCCCTTGCACATCGGTCCCACCGAGTTGTTCCAGTCGGTCCCACCGAGATTCCTAACGTTCATGTTTTGAACTAATCGGTTACACCGAGTTTAGCTATTCGGTCTCACCGAGTTTGGTCAAATATGTGTACTGTTGGATTTTGTGTGCATGCTATATATACCCCTCCACCCCTTCTCCACATGTGAGAGCCACCAGAACGTGCATACACTTCCACTACTCATTTTCTAAGAGAGAACCACCAAATCATGTGTTGAGATCAAGACATTCCATTCCTACCACAAGAATCTTGATTTCTAGCCTTCTCCAAGTTGCTTTCCACTCAAATCGTCTTTCCACCATAGCCAAATCTGTGAAAGAGAGTTGAGTGTTGGGGAGACTATCATTTGAAGCACAAGAGCAAGGAGTTCATCATCAACACACCGTCTATTACCTTTTGGAGAGTGGTGTCTTCTAGATTGGTTAGGTCTCGCTTGGGAGCCTCTGACGTGTTGTGGAGTTGAACCAAGAAGTTTGTAAGGGCAAGGAGATCGCCTACTTCGTGAAGATCTACCCAAGTGAGGCAAGTCCTTCGTGGGCGATGACCATGGTGGGATAGACAAGGTTGCTTCTTCGTGGACCTTCGTGGGTGGAGCCTTCCATGGACTCGTGCAGCCGTTACCCTTTGTGGGTTGAAGTCTCCACCAACGTGGACGTACGATAGCACCACCTATCGGAACCACGCCAAAATTCTCGGTGTCTCCGTTGCATTTGCAAACTCCAATCCCATCCCTTTACTTTCTTGCAACTTGCATGCTTTACTCTTTCAGCTGCATATACTCTTGCCATGCTTGCTTCAAATGTATTGTGAATGCTTAAACTTGAGATAAAACTCAACCTTAAATTGAAGAAATTAAAAACTGCCAACTTTGCTTGTTAAGGATCTAATCACCCCCCTTGAGGGAGTCCTGGACTAGGGGGTGTCCGGATAGCCAAACTATCACCGTCGGCCGGACTCCAAGACTGAAGATACAAGATTGAAGACTTCGTCCCGTGTCCGGATGGGCCTTTCCTTTGCGTGGAAGGCAAGCTTGGCGATACGGATATGTAGATCTCCTACCATTGTAACCGACTGTAACCCTAGCCCTCTCCGGTGTCTATATAAACGGAGGGTTTTAGTCCATAGGACTAACAACAATCATACCATAGGCTAGCTTCTAGGGTTTAGACTCCTTGATCTCGTGGTAGATCTACTCTTGTACTACCCATATCATCAATATTAATCAAGCGGGAGTAGGGTTTTACCTCCACCGAGAGGGCCCGAACACAGGTAAAAACATCGTGTCTCTTGTCTCCTGTTACCATCCGCCTAGACGCACAGCTTGGGACCCCTACCCGAGATCCGCGGTTTTGACACCGACATTGGTGCTTTCATTGAGAGTTCCTCGTGTCGTCACCTATAGGCCCGATGGCTCCTTCGATCATCAACAACAACGCGTTCCAGGGTGAGACTTTTCTCCCCGGACAGATCTTCGTATTCGGCGGCTTTGCACTGTGGGCCAATTCACTTGGCCATCTGGAGCAGATCGAAAGCTACGCCCGCCATCAGTCGATTTGGAAGTTTGAACTATACGGCCGACATCCCGGAGACTTGATCTTGACGGATTCGAGCCACAGCCCAATCTTATTGCTGCTTGTCGCAATGGGCACGATCTAGCTCGCCACGAACAAGGCCTCGGAGGCAAGACAAGAGTCCGCTCCGACCCTTAGCTCGGAGCCGATGGCGCCAATCGAGGATGGGTGGCTGGACACCACCTTGGGGGCTGCTACCTCTATGGAGATAGAGCCGAATACCGACCCTGTCCCTTGTGAAGCTCGTGACTCCAAGGTGCCGGACTCCTCTCCGGACCCCGAACCTTCCACGCCCCTGCCAATCGAATCCGATTGGGCGCCGACCATGGACTTCACCGCTGCGGACATCTTTTAGCACTCGCCTTTTGGCGACATACTGAATTCGCTAAAGTGTCTCTCTTTATCAAGAGAGCCCTGGCCGGATTATGGTCAGAACGGTTGGGATGCGGACGACGAAGAAATTCAAAGCCCACCCACCACCCACTTCGTAGCCACTGTCGATGACTTAACCGACATGCTAGACTTCGACTCCGAAGATATCGACGATATGGACGACAATGCCGGAGACGACCAAGAACCAGCACCTACAAGGCACTGGAAAGCCACCTCGTCATATGACATATACATGGTGGACACCCCAAAGGATGGGAATGGCGATGGACCAGCGGAGGATGACCCCTCCAAAAAGCAACCTAAGCGCCGGCATCAGCGGCGCCGCTCCAAATCCCGCCACAGCAAGAATGGAGATTCCGGCACCAGAGGTAATAACACCCCGGACAGTGCCAAAGACAACCCCCTCTAGCAAGATTCAACACAGGAGGACGGAGAAGCCAGCCCTCGTGAGAGAGCGGCAGACGAAGAGGTAGAGGACGATAATTACATGCCTCCCTCCGGAGACGAGGCAAGCCTCGACAACGACGAATTTGTCATGCCTGAGGATCCCGTCGAACAAGAGTGTTTCAAACGCAGGCTTATGGCCACGGCAAGCAGCCTCAAGAAAAGCAGCAACAACTTAGAGCTGACCAAGACTTGCTAGCCGACAGATGGACTGAAGTCCTCGCGGCTGAAGAGTATGAACTCGAACGCCCCTCCAAAAGCTACCCCAAACGCAAGCTGCTGCCTCGATTAGAGGAGGAAGCACATAAACCTACATTACCAGCGCACAATATAGCCGACCGTCCACCTCATGGCCGCGACAGAGAGGCCTCTAGGCCCTCCACTAAAGCCATACCCCGGCGTCGCTCGAAAAGTATAAAGTCACGGGGGAACGCGCCAGACTTGCGAGACATATTGGAGGATAAGGCAAGACAAACAAGATCGATCTATGGATCGCGCGAGCGCCCTACGATACGCGACGACAACCGTCACGCCGGATACAAAGAATTCGGCGGGCGAACACACGATGAACAAAGCTCGTTTGAGCTGCGTCGTGATATAGCCCAATATAGAGGCGCCGCACACCCACTATGCTTCACAGATGAAGTAATGGATCATCAAATCCCCGAAGGGTTCAAACCCATGAACATTGAATCCTATGATGGCACAACAGATCCTGCGGTTTGGATTGAAGACTATCTCCTTCATATCCACATGGCCCACGGTGATGATCTTCACGCCATCAAATACCTCCCACTCAAGCTTAAAGGACCAGCTCGGCATTGGCTCAACAGCCTGCCAGCAAAATCAATTGGGTGTTGGGAGGACACGAAGCGCATTCTCGATAACTTCCAGGGCACATATGTGCGACCACCAGACGCCGATGACCTAAGCCACATAATTCAGTAGCTAGACGAATCGGCCAGACAATTCTGGACACGGTTCTTAACCAAGAAAAATCAAATCGTCGACTGTCCGGATGCAGAGGCCCTTGCAGCCTTCAAACACAACATCCGTGACGAATGTCTTGCCCGGCACCTAGGACAGGAAAAGCCGAAATCAATGGCATCCCTCACATCACTCATGACCCGCTTCTATGCGGGAGAAGACAGCTGGCTAGCTTGCAATAACAACCTAACCAGAAACTCTGGTAGTTCGGATACCAAAGACAGCAATGGCAGGTCGCGTCGCAATAAGCACAAACGCCGCGTAACAGCGATATCATCAAGATACGACGGTCAACGCGGATTCAGAGGCTCTAAACCCGGTCAGCGGAAAAATCCATTCAAAAGAACTACTCCGGGCCCGTCCAATTTGGACCGGATACTCGATCGCTCGTGCCAGATACACGGCACCCCCGAAAAGCCAGCTAATCACACCAACAGAGATTGTTGGGTGTTCAAGCAGGCAGGCAAGTTAATCACCGAAGGCAACGACAAGGGGCTGCAAAGCGATGACGAGGAGGACACACGACCACCAAAAAATAGAGGACAGAAGGGATTCCACCCACAAGTGCAGACGGCGAACATGATATACGCAACCCACATACCCAAAAGGGAGCGGAAGTGTGCGCTCTGGGACGCATACGCGATGGAGCCAGTCGCCCCAAAGTTCAATCCGTGGTCCTCCTGCCCGATCACTTTTGATCGAAGGGACCACCCCACCAGTATCCGCCATGGCGGATTCGCCGCATTGGTTTTAGACCCAATCGTCGATGGATTTCACCTCACTAGAATCCTGATGGACGGCGGCAGCAGCCTGAACCTGCTTTATCAAGATACAGTGCGCAAGATGGGCATAGACCCCTTCAGGATTAAACCCATAAAGACGACCTTCAAAGGCGTCATACCAGGTGTAGAGGCCAATTGTACAAGCTCAGTTACACTTGAAGTGGTCTTCGGATCCCCGGATAACTTCCGAAGCGAGGAGTTAATCTTCGACATAGTCCCGTTCTGCAGCGGCTATCATGCACTGCTCGGACGAACCGCATTTGCAAAGTTCAATGCGGTGCCGCACTATGCATACCTCAAGCTCAAGATGCTAGGCCCTCGAGGAGTCATCATGGTCAACGGAAACACCGAATGCTCTCTCCGAATGGAGGAGCACACAGCGGCTCTCGCGGCGGAAGTACAGAGTAGCCTCCTAAGGCAATTCTCGAGTCCGGCTGTTAAGTGATCGGACACCGTCAAGCGCGCCCGGAGTAACCTAAAACAAGACCACCTGGCACGTTTGGAGCACGCGTAGAAATGCGGCCCCAACCCCAGCCCTCACGAAATTGCGAGACCAGTACCACGCGTACATCACTTCGCTTTGGAGGTACCATGGGCATAGGGGAGGGGCACGACCACGGCATGCCCAGAGTGCGGATCAACCACACCAGGGGCTCCCAAATTTGTCATTTATTTTTTTTCTTATTCTCAGGACTCTGTTTTCCAGAAGCCCTGTCCGGCAGTAGATCTCCCAAACTCACGATGCAACAACCAGGGAAGCAGAAAAGCTACGACGAGTATCCAGGTGGTCTCCATTACGAGCATTATACCTGTTTTACATACCATTCTGCAGCCTACCCCTGGAGGGGGACATGTTAAATAGTCCCACCCCTCGCTTATCACACTACTTGTATCATTCTGCCTTTATTGCAGTATTTTTTGAATAAACAATGCATCGCTTTTTGCCTATCATTGCATTCCTATCTATATATGTTCACTTATGACATGTTGCACCCGTATGCCTTGGTACGGTCAAATACACCAGGGGCTTAAGTTCACCAAAGTATGGTGTAATAAGTCCGAACACTTTCACAAGTGCGGCACCCCGAACTTATAGCATTATATGCATCGGCTCCGAACCATGTCTTGGGTCAATAGTTGGGTTTGCCCGGCTCCCATGTTTTGGTACCTTACGTTCCGTTATATCGGCTAAGGTAGCGCTGGGAGAACCACTGCGATTGTGCCCCAGTTGAGCTGGGTTGAGCACCTCAATGGAGAAAGCTAAAACTGACCATCATGATAAGGCGAGAGCTGGTCGCTGTTTGAGAGGTCTCTTCGAGTCCCTAAAGACTTATGCCACTTAGAGCGAGGAGCCAGCTTTGTCCGGCCCCAGGCGTGGATAGCGCCCCAAATTCGGCCTTCTGAATACTAGGGGCTTCGCCGAAATTTAAAATTATAGAATTCTATGGCTAAGTGAGAGTGTTGAAGCATTATAAGTCCGGTTGCCTCGTTCGTTGTGTTGAGCGCCTCCCTAGAAGGACCCAAAAATGGGAACAAGAGCGCTCAAGTTTATCCCGAACACCCCAGCACTCATGGCATGGGGCCGAAGCCAACGACTTGCCATCTCTCAGATTTGATAAACGGTCGCACAGAAGGTAATATTTTAAATTAACAAGCGTTGCTTAGCGATATGAACAAAGTTTTCAGCGACGGGATAACAAAATCTTGAGTCTACTCAAAAATTACATCTTTGGAGCATTCACCGCAATAAGGCGGGCACCCTTGAGACACCCTTATAATACATCTCGGGCGTGCGATACTCCTTGCCCGGCGGTGGCGCGTCCGTCACAAGCTTCTCGGCGTCCATCCTGCCCCGAGCACTTTAGCGGGCAAGGGCCCGACGGCACCTTCAATGCAAAGTGAGTGCTTGATGACTTCAACCCATGGATGGCGTCCACCATCCGCCGCACCAGGCCAAAGTAGCTCCCAGGCATGGCTTCTTTGGCCCACGGCCAAACTATGAGGCCCTTCATGGCCTATTCGGCCACCTTGTGGAGCTCGACCAGCTGCTTCAGCTGGTCGCTCAGGGGCACCGGATGTCCGCCTCGACATCTTGAGACCGAACACCTTTTCCGCCGAGATCCCTCCTTGGCTCAGAGAACGCGACAAAGATCGGACATGCTACGGGCAGATCTGCGAGCAGCTCTGGAGAGCTCGAATCGGGTAAGTAACAAGTAATTCACTTTTACATGCTTGCTTTGCATGAAGAATGCCTTACCGCCGCTATTTTCTTTCTTGCCTCGATCTCTGGAGGGCCTTTTGGGCTTCGCCTTAGCGGCTTTGGCACTCTCAAGAGCCGACGCAAGCTCGGACTCTCGAGTCTTGAGTCATGCTCCAAACTCTCATGTTTTTCCACGAGCACCGGAGCTCTTGCCGCACCTCCTCCACCGCACCTCCTGCTTCTCTCGCTCGGCGCGCTCACGCGATTGCGCTCGTCGCGGACACCGCCTCCTTGAGTGGTCGCCACCTCGTTCGTAGCCCCTGCAATACCCATGTTATTCCTGTCATTTTTTGCAACCAAATCCTTTCTATAAGGTATCACTTTAATAAGGTATTACTTACCTTCCTTGTCCTCGAGCTGCTTCTTGGCACGGCCGAGCTCACTCTCGGACCGCTCGAGGCTCTGCTTCAAGGCAGCGACCTCCGCAGTCAGTGCGGCAGAGGTCAGCAGCGCAGCCTGCATTCTCATATTGACATATTTGTGTTAGACTCCTACGTATATCTTTTTAGATCCTCAGTTCGGCTTTTCTTTCCGAACACCGAACTGAGCATCAGGGGCTACTGTCTATGCAGTACTATTTCACATATCTTAAAATCCTTACCTCAAAGCCTGTTAGAAGGCTGGTGCAGGCTTCGGTCAGCCCGCTCTTGGCGGACTGAACTTTCTGAATCACCGCACTCATAACAGTGCGGTGTTCCTCTTTGATGGAAGCGCCGTTGAGCGCCTCTAGCAAATTATCCGGCGCCTCCAGTTGGACAGAGGTCACCGGCGTCGCCATCCCGCCCTTCTTACGAAGGGGCCACCCGCCGGACTCCGGAACCACCGAAGGTTTCGGCGTGGAGTCCGGCCCGAAGTCCGGGAGGTTGCCCTGCGGCACCTCCGGGGCCTCCTCCTCCTGGCCGGTCCCCTTCTGGGACCCCGCCTCGGCATCATCTGCGTCACGAGGGGAGGAGGCAATCGGAAGTGAAGCGCTATTCACATCCGACGACCCAGGGACCCGCTCGACGAAGCGGGGAGATCATCCTTGGGCAGGCTATATGGTGGCGTTCGACATTAGGAGACACTATGCAGCAAAAGGAAAATCATTAAGTTATTCTGGGATCCGGACACTTACAATCTCACCAGAGGCTTGCCCTCGGGGCCACTCCTCCTCGCCGTCGTCGGCGTTGGTGGAACAGTCCGGAGGAAGGGTCCTTCCCTTCTTGGACCCTTCGGCCTCCCCCATTGGGGAAGCCTTCCTCTTCTTCTCTCCCCCCGCTGGGGGAGAGGCCTCTTTCTTCTCCTCCTCGTCCTCGTGGGAGGAGTCCGCTTCGGAGTCATCGGACGATGAGTCCGATAACACCTGACACCGGGAACTCCTCCGAGTTCCCGTGGCCTTCTTCTTGGCCTTCTTCTCCGGCACCACGTAAGGCGCCGGGGCCAGCAGTCCCGATAATCGGGCATCCGCTGGGTCTTCGGGCAAGGGAGCCGGGCAGTTAACCTGCCCGGACGTCTTCTGCCAAGCCTGTCAAAGGTAATGGGAGTTTTAGATCCCGCATAGAGTCAAACTATGTAAAGCAAGTGTCCCGTAAAGGATAAAATAGCTTACCTCGCCGGCTTGACGCTGCGAGCTGAATCCGCGATCTTCGGTAGCGGATGAGGGAGCCTCGGCGCCCTTGAATAGCACCCTCCAGGCGTCTTCGTACGTAGTGTCGAAGAGCCTGCTCAAGGTTGGGTGCTATGCCGGATCAAACTCCCACAAATTGAAAGCCCGCTGTTGGCATGGGAGGATCCGGCGGATGAGCATGACGTGGATTACGTTGACAAGCTTGAGCTTCTTGTTCACCAAGGTTTGGACACAGGATTGAAGTCCGGTCAGCTCCTCCGAATCGCCCCATGTCAGGCCCTTCTCTTTCCAGGAGGTGAGCCGTGTGGGGATACCATATCTGAATTCGGGGGCCGCTGCCCATTCAGGGTCACGTGGCTCGGTGATGTAGAACCACCCCGATTGCCACCCCTCGATGGTTTCCACGAAGGCGCCCTCGAGCCATGTAATGTTGGGCATCTTGCCCACCATGGCGCCTCCGCACTCTGCTTGGCGCTCGCCCACTACCTTTGGCTTGACATTAAAAGTCTTCAGCCATAAGCCGAAGTGGGGCTGGACGCAGAGGAAGGCCTCGCACACGACGATGAACGCCGAGATGTTGAGGATGAAATTCAGGGCTAGATCATGGAAATCCAGGCCGTAGTAGAACATGAGCCCCCGGACAAATGGGTGAAGTGGGAAGCCCAGTCCGCGGAGGAAATGGGGAAGGAACACCACCCTCTCATGGGGCCTGGGGGTGGGGATGAGCTTCCCCTCATCAGGGAGTCGGTGCGCGATATCTCTGGACAAGTATCCGGCCTTGCGCATCCTCTTGATGTGCCCCTCCGTGACGGAGGAGGCCATCCACTTGCCTCCTGCTCCGGACATGGTTGGAGAAGGTTGAGGTGAGATGTGCGGACTAGGGCGCTGGAGCTCGAGTGCGCGAAGATGGATAAGCAAAGGAGGAAGAAGGCGTAGGTGAAAAGGTGGATTCTTATCCCCTTATATATGAGTGGAGGAAACTATGCGTCCCCACCAGCCTAGTAAACCTTGCTTGTGTCCCAAGCGCCGCAATCAATGGCACAGTTCGGTTACCCACGCCCGTATTGATGAGAATCCCAGAATAAGGGGACACGATCTCTGCTTTGACAGGACGTGCCAAGGAAACCACTTCGCTAAACACGCTGAGGCGGAACAGTTAAAACGATTCGAATAAAGGCTTGGCCGTGGTGTGATGTCATGCCACGAGATACGTCAGCAGATTGAACTTGTGTAAATATTATTCTCTCTACGATGGTATGTGGAATTTATTTTGCAGAGCCGGACACTATCCTGGTGTTCAAAATCTTCTATGAATTATTCGGAGGAGGAACCCGCCTTGCAATGCCGAAGACAATATGCGCGTCGGACTCGTCGTCATTGAAGCCTGGTTCAGGGGCTACTGAGGGAGTCCTGGACTAGGGGGTGTCCGGATAGCCGAACTATCACCGTCGGCCGGACTCCAAGACTATGAAGATACAAGATTGAAGACTTATTCCCGTGTCCGGATGGGACTTTCCTTTGCATGGAAGGCAAGCTTGGCGATACGGATATGTAGATCTCCTACCATTGTAACCGACTCTATGTAACCCTAGCCCTCTCCGATGTCTATATAAACCGGAGGGTTTTAGTCCATAGGATGAACAACAATCATACCATAGGCTAGCTTCTAGGGTTTAGCCTCCTTGATCTCGTGGTAGATCTACTCTTGTACTACCCATATCATCAATATTAATCAAGCAGGAGTAGGGTTTTACCTCCACCGAGAGGGCCCGAACCTGGGTAAAAACATCGTGTCCCTTGTCTCCTGTTACCATCCGCCTAGACGCACAGTTCGGGACCCCCTACCCGAGATCCGCCGGTTTTGACACTGACACCCCTCTAGACCCCTCTTCTCAATCCTTTCAATTGGTATCAGAGCTTTGGTCTTCATTGCTTTGGTTTGATCTCCATTGGAGGAAGATGGATGAGTCTACGTTCGGGAGTATTAGACGTACAATGTCTATTCTTGATGGGGAGTTCTATGGTTCTTGGAAAAATGTAATGCTTGTGATTTTCAATGAATATAATTTGAAAAAGTACATTGCTAGTCCTTATGTGCCTCCTATTGATCCTTTGCATCCTACCCCCGATGAGTATCTTGACATCGTTCGCAATCTTAGGACTATTGATCTTATCATTAGAGGATTACCTAGAAATTTGCTTGTATGCTTGCCTACCTTTGAATGTGCTTATTCTATATGGAAATATCTCGAGGAGCGCTTTCCAAATTACTCATTGAAAAATCTAGATGAGATTCTTCAAAAGTCTATTGCTTTCCATGAAATTAAGCCTAGTGATCCTAAGTTTGGTGAATGTCTTTTTGAGCTCCGTGATCTTATGCGTTCCAAAGGAAATGTCGGAGTCATTAGTAGCATAATTTCAGAGACAATTAAAATTCATAAACTTGAACATTGTCATGGTCATAAATCTAACAAATCACTTGACCTAGGTGATGATTACATGGATGGTGATATTGAGCATGGTTATTATGGCGAAGACGAAGATAGTGATGCCGACCTTGAGGAGTCTATGAGGCATTTTGGTCTCATGGCAAATCTATGTGACTATATGGCCGGAGAAAAAGAGTGGATTCTTGATAGTGGATGTACCGACCACATGACCGGAGATAAAGATATGTTCCGCAAGCTTGCTAAGAATGATGGTCCGTGCAAGTATGTCACTTTTGGAAATAACTCCAAGGGTAAGGTACTTGGCCTTGGTAAGGTGGACATTTCTCATGATAGCTCTATCCAAAATGTCATGCTCGTTGAGTCTCTTGGTTACAATCTACTTTCCGTATCTAGACTAGCTAATTTTGGTTTTAATGTCCCATTTATCGAAGTAGAATGCCAAGTGTTTCAAAGAGATAATCATAATATGGTCTTTACTGGTATCCGTAGAGGTGATTGAGGGAGTCCTGGACTAGGGGGTGTCCGGACAGCCGGACTATCAATATCCGCCGGACTCCCAGACTACGAAGATAGAAGATTGAAGACTCCGGCTCGTGTCCGGAAGGTACTTTCCTTGGCGTGGAAGGCAAGCTTGGCAATACGGATATGTAGATATCCTACCATTGTAACCGACTCTGTGTAACCCTAGCCTCTCCGGTGTCTATATAAACCGGAGGGCCTTAGTCCGTAGGACACAACATTACATCTCAACAATCATACCATAGGCTAGCTTCTAGGGTTTAGCCTCCTTGATCTCGTGGTAGATCTACTCTTGTACTACCCATATCATCAATATTAATCAAGCGGGGCGAGGGTTTTACCTCCATCGAGAGGGCCGAACACAGGTAAAAACATTGTGTCCCTCGTCTCCTGTTACCATCCGCCTAGACGCACAGCAGTTAAGGGACCCCCTACCGAGATCCGCCGGTTTTGACACCGACATTGGTGCTTTCATTGAGAGTTCCTCTGTGTCGTCCCCGATAGGCTCGATGGCATCTTCAACCATCAACGTTGTCCAGGGTGAGACTTTTCTCCCCGGACAAATCTTCGTATTCGGCGGCTTTGCACTACGGGCCAATTCTCTTGGCCATCTGGAGCAGATCGAAAGCTACGCCCCTAGCCGTCAGGTCAGATTCGGAAGCTTGAACTTCACGGCCGATGACCGCGGAGACTTGATCTTCGACAGACTCGAGCCACAGCCAAGCGCGCCGCACTGTGACGATGGGCATGATCTAGCTCTGCCGCCGGACAGTGCTTTGGAGGCCGCACTCGGATCCGCTCCGGCCACTAGCCCGGAGCCGATTGCCCATGTCGAGGGTCGGTGGATAGACGCCGCCCCGGGGGCTTCAACACCAACGGCGATGGAGCCGAATACCAATCTTGTCCCCATGAACTTCGTGATCCCGAGGCACGGACTCCTTGCGGACTCCGAGCCTCCCGCGCCCCGCCAATTAAACCAGATTAGGCGCGGTTATGGAATTCACCGCCGCGGACATCTTTCAAAGACTCGCCTTTTGGCGATATCCTGAATTCCTCAAGCATCTCTCGCTATCGGGAGAATCTGGCGGACTATGGCGGGACGGTTGGAGTTCGGACGACGAAGAAATTCAGAGCCCACCCACCACCCACTTTGTAGCCAGCATCGAGGATCTAACCGACATGCTAGACTACGACTCCGATGACATCGACGCTATGGACGATGATGCCGAGATTTAACAGACCCACACCCACGGCCTTTGGAAGGCCACCTCGTCATATAGCGTCTACATGGTGGATACCCCAAAAGAAGGGGATGGCGAAAAAGCAGCGGAGGAAGATTCTCTAAAGAAACAGCCCAAACGCCGACGTCAGCGGCGCCGCTCTAAATCCCGCCACAACAAGAATGGAGATTCCGGCATGGGAAATAACAATACCCCGGAGAGTGCCGAAGACAAACCCCTCCAGCAAGACTCAGCGCAGGAGGATGCAGAAGCAAGCCCTCACGAAAGGGCGGCAGAAGAAAAGGTCGAGGATCACAACTATATACCTCCCTCAAGAGGAAACAAGCCCCAATGACGCGAACTCGAGGAGCCCGTCGAACAAGAGCTTTTCAAGCGCAGGCTCATCGCTACTGACAAGAAGCTCAAGAAGGAAAACGGAAGCTCAACACACGGAAGGCGCGCCGAATAAGATGGAGCAAAGTACTCAAGACCGCAGACAAACACGACAACGCCACCAATCGAAGAGCTACCCAAGCGCAAGCTGCTCCTGAATCGACGAGGAGGCCATAAAGCCCCCACCGTCCAATGGCCCAGCCAGTCCATCTCTGAACCCAAAAGACAGCCCCAATAAGCAAAGGAACACATCAAGTGTCCGGCGATAGCGGCACGCATAAGCACAGGGCGCCAGACACCCACTATGCTTCACCGACGAGTCTTTGGATCATGAATTCCCAGCAGGGTTTAAACCCATAAACATAGAAGCCTATGATGGAACAACAGACCACAGTGCGGATAGAAGACTATATCTGCATATACATATGGCTAGAGGAGATGATCTCACGCCATAAAATATCTACCCTCAAGCTCAAAGGGCCAGCCCGTCATTGGCTCAAAAGCCTCCCGTAAAATCTGTTGGAAGTTGGGAAGAGCTCGAGAAGCGTTTAGAGCAAATTTTCAAGGGACTTATGTCCGGCCTCCGGATCTGGATGACCTAAGTCACATAACTCAACAGCCCGGAGAGTCGTGGCGGAAATGCAGAGCAGGTTCCTTACCAAAAGAACCAAATAGTCATTGTCCGGACGCGAAGCCCTAGCAGATTTTAAGCACAATGTCCGAGACGAATGGCTTGCCAGACACCTCGGTCAAGAGAAACCGAGGACAATGACCGCATTAACAAGCCTCATGACCCGTTTCTGTGCAGGAGAGGATAGCTGGCTGGCAAGATGCAGCACCAGCTGACCCAAGTACATCGAGATAAGAGATGGAAATGGAAAATCACGGCGCGAGAAAAGAGCAGCTGGAATAAAGAGAAAAGCCCAAAGAGTGCGGCGGTCAACGCCGGATTTAAAAGCTCACGGCCAAATAATAAAGCTCAGCCCCTCAAGGATGACAAATGACGAACCGTCTAACCTACAAAAATTACGGGTCGGATATGTCAAATCCACGGTACCCGGAAGGCCCATAAATCACACCCACAGGATTGTTGGGTTTTCAAACAGTCCGCCGATTAAAACACCGAACACAAGGGGCTCGACGCGTCAAGCGAAGAAGATAAACCCGCCCGACAAGGCACGGAAAACAAAAGACTTTCCCACAAGGGGTCAAGGCGATAAACTCACTTCGTGAGGACAGGGAAAACAGGCGGCACTTTCTAAAAGAGCTTCGCACGGTCCAGCCAACAAACCATAGAGATTGGATATCAAAACCAATCACTTTCGACCACCTGGATTATTCCAGAAGCGTTCAAAACGCGGGAAGGACTCCCCTGATTTTGAATCCGATCATAGACGGATTGCAATTCACAAACGTCCTAATGGACGGAGGCAGTGACTTAAACCTGCTATATTCAAACACAATCCGTCGGATGGGGATAGACCCTACCAAAATTCGACACAGCCGCACTTCCTTCAAAGGAGTGATGCCAGGCCCATACGCCAAGTGCACAGGCTCGATATTACTCGAAGTCGTGTTCGGATCGGCGAACAATTTTCGACGAGAAAAGTTAATTTTCCATATTGTCCCATTTAAAAGTGAATATCAAGCACTGTTGGGACGAAAGGCTTTTGTCCGCTTCAATGCCATACCACATTACGCGTCTCTTACACTTAAGATGCCCGGTCCCCATGGCGCCATTTCAGTGCGAGGGTCATTTAAAGACCCCGGACTCGGATAGACGAATCTGGACTCAGCAGGCTAGGGGCTCCCTAGCCGCATACCCTCTCACAAGGGGCTGAGCGCACAACTAAACGCGGTTTCATATAAACCTAGCTTTAATTATTTACACTTATTCTTTTGCATATTTTTCGCACGAACTGTTTCTAAAACTAAAATGTTCCTCTCTTTCTCTGAGATGAACAACGTGCGCACCCGCCCGTGATAATGGCGCTAACGGAGACCACAGCGCAGACGTGCGATAAGGACCCGTCGCAAGGATTCTTTTGATTAAGACCCTATGTAGACCTTTTTATTCTCGTCTCTTGTTGTTAATCTCCTCGGCTTCTTCCTATAGCCAAAGCGAACTGACGCTTTGGCATCGGCGCGTCGAAGACAATGCCGTGCACTCGACACAAGGGCTTAGGGCATAATTCTGCCGTTATCATAAAGTCCGAACACCTTGGGAGTGTTCGGCGTCTCGAGATTAGGCATTATATGCATCAGCTCGAATCATGTCTTTGGTCAAATGTTGGGTTTGCGGCTCTCGTGTTTTGCTGCCTTACGTTCCGTATCACCCGCTAACGCGGCACCAGGAGAACTCTGCGATTGTGCCCAGTTCGCCGGGCGAGCACCTCGATGAAAGCAAAACTGCTGTCATGATGTAGCGAGAGTCCGTCGTGAATTGATCGACTATCGGAATGTTTAGAATTCCGCTTTGACGAAGGACGCTTTCGGTCAGCACATATGCACCCGAATCCGGAGATGTGCGGTGTCATTAGGGGTTATATCGTAGCCCCACCCTCAAGCTCCATTGGCTAAGTGAAAGAGATAAAGCATTATAGTCCGGATTGCCTCGTTAAGCTCGCTACCACCTCCTTATAACAGGACCGAGGCGTCGGATTAAAGTGTGAGAAGCGCCATTTTGCGAACACCCGGCACCTTGTGCGAGGCTGAAGTCAAGATCGCATCTTCGGGTTATACACAAGTATACTTAAACGGCCGCAAGGAGAAGTTTTACTACTTGGAAGCACAAGTATAAAAAGCATTCATACTATAATCATTGATTTACAAGGTACTGCGTTCATTTGAACATTACATTCTTTGAGCACTGCGCCTCAACTTTACGAGCAACGCGCATGACTCCTCCGAAGTAGTGCTCGGCAGGGAGCCGGCTTGCATCCGGACCCTGCGCGGCAACGGCGGTGGCATCCATCTCTGGATAATGCACCTTCACACGAGCAAGGGCCATCCGCGCCCTCGCAGGCCGACCGCTTCATCTCCCTTATCTGCGGCACCGCACCAAGGAATTGCTGCAATAAGCCAAAGTAGCTCGTCGCCTTGGACCTTTCTGGCCAGACATGGGCCACGATGTCAGTCATGGCCAGTCCGGACAGTCTATTAAGTTTGGCCCATTCGGCCAACCTGTCCGTCAGAGGAAGAGCGTGATCCGGGCTGTGGAATTGAGAACAATACAACTCTTCCGCCTCATGATCCCCTTGGCTCCGGAAGTGCTTAACGGCATCAGCCGCACTCGCAGCCAAGTCCATGTACGGATCCTCCGAACTCCACAGCCGCTCAAATTGAGCATACTTGGCATCCATAAACCGGCGACGCATAAGAAAATGCTTGCCAGCCACGATTTCTCCGGCTTGGCGCAGCTCCTCCTTCATAGCCCGCATTGCAGCGGGCATCCTTAACCGGCGGTGGCCTTCTTCAGCCTTCCCGCCCGATAAGCGCTCCTTTTCAAGAGCCTCGCCACGGTCGGTAGCATCCCTTAATTTCTTGGCCAATTCGCCACCTCCGCCCGCTTAGGCAAAGGCGGCCTTTCGACCTTCAACTCTTGGCCGCCCTCGCGGCGAAGATAACTCGCCGGGCTTGCTCCTTAGCTTGTGCAAGCTCGGCCCAAAACTCTCCACATCAGCAAAGACTGCTCGTATAAACAGCATATAACTTATCGAGGAGGGCTTTAACCCACTCAATAAAGCGGTGCGGAGAATTTATTTACCTTGCGACTCGTCAAGTCGCTGATTGACAAGTGCGATGTCGGCATCGCCATGTCGATTATCGACTCATTCAACAAGCGATCGATCCGGCTGGCCCGGACTATCCGCCACCATATCGTAACAGCGGTATTCATTACCCGAGATGTTTAGATTTTCGATCCTCGGCACGCTGTCGTCTTCGACAACCTACCGAGTCTCGGGGGCTACTATCTATCTGAGCGCATTTTTATATGCTGTTTGTTAAAAACAAAGGTGCGCCATTTTCGCATACCTCAAATCCCGCCAACAAGCTCATGGCGGCCACGCAATCCGCTTTCGTGGACGAAATCCTTCAATCACCATACGATTAACGCACGGTGATCTTCGAAATGGGCGCCCTCTCAGCGGACTCTTGATTCTCGGCGGCATTCGCTGGGTGCGAACTCTGGCCCCTCGGACTCGGGGCGCCCTCGTGGCGACACTTCAGCTCTCCCGCTTCATCTGGCGGCACGGCGAGATGGGCGTATCGCTCTCCATCATCTCGGAAGAAGATCCCGAGGATGAACTCATTCGAGGCGGCTGCAGATCCGAACTGCGATATAAATATTTGGTTACCTCTGAAGCATAAACGAAGGTATTCCCTTATTAATTAATTTCCTCTTTCATACTCACGGCTCGTTGGAGGCTGGCCCTTGGCGATGATTGTGCGTCGAACTCTCTCCGGCGCCGGACCCCGGTGAGATTTCTTCCCACGCTTAGGGCTTTGACCTCCGGATCTCCGAGGCGGTCCTCTTCTCCTCTCGAAGGGAGGATTCTTGGTTCCCTCCTCTTGATCGCCCTTTGAGCCAAGTATTAGCTCCTTTATCTCCCCGTCGCCCCTCTATGGGCGCAACCTCCAACATTCGACCAGCCACGGGCTCCAAGGCGGTCTCGGGGGGGGCGGACACCTTATCAGCCTTGATTGCGCCACCCATTCTGTAAAGAGTAAAGGGTCGAGGCGATCTTTTGAAAGGCATACGAATAGGATGTCGGGGCTTTGAGCTATTTACACGAGTATCAAGGCGATCGCGGCTTAGTCCGGCATCCTCGGCTGAATCGGACCGCCACTGCGGTCAGAAGAACAGCTCGTACATCTCCGAGGGTGTCGCACCCATGAAATCTTTGGAGGATACGAGGTCCTCGGATTGAACTCCCATAAGCGGAGAGGATGGCGTTTGCGAGGTAGGAGGTGCACGATTAGCATGACCTGCATCACCTTGACCGGTCGATCTCCCTTGTTTGGAGGTCTCGAATCCGGCCCTGTAGTGTGGGCACGTCCTTGGACGGCCCCCAATTGAGCCCTTGGTTGACCCACGACATCAGCTACCGTGGAGGTCCCGGCGGAAAGAGGGCGGCGGCTTTGCTTGCGCCTCTTGGAGCAGTGATGTAAAACCACTCCTGCTGCCACAATCCCTGTTCCTCTTGGAAGGAACCTTCGAGCCACGGGGCATCGACCTTCCTGCTTATGGTCGCCCCGCCGCACTCCGCTTGGCGCCCCCCGATCATCTTCAGCTCCACCTTAAATGTTTTCAGCCACAGGCCAAAGTGGGGGATGACGCGGAGGAAGGCTTTGTAGACAATGATAAATCTTGGAGATATGGAGGATGGACTCCGGAGCCAAGTCGTGGAAGTCCAGCCCGTGAGTAGAACGAGAGCCCCTCACGAAAGGATCCGTCGGGAAGCCTAATCCCGACGGAGGTGAGATCGAAACAGCGATTCGCGGGCTCGAGGCTGGCACGGCCTGCCCTGGGCAGGCAACCTGTGCGAAACTTCATAGGCCAGGTACTTGGCCTCACGCAACTTCAGTATGTCCTCCTCCGTGACGGAGGATGGCATCCACCGGCCCTGGAGGTCAGAGCCGGACATTGTTGTGGATCCAGAGCGCTCGAATCTGAAGCTCTAGGTGTTGGAACTGGGAGCAGGGGAAAGATTCGATGCAAGGTTGAAAGACAAGGACAGGCCTTGGTCCTCTTGTAAAGGAAATAATACCAAGGGCTGTCTCGTGACCGCTTGAGATTCCCCTTTGATAGAGGCGTGGCGGCAGACGGGCAGTTGGGTTACCCACGCACGTATTGATGAGGATCCCGGAATAAAGGGACACGATCTCGCTTGACGGGGCGTGCCAAGAAACCGCCGCTAAGCGTCTTTGGCGGAATAATAAAAGCGATTCAAACGAGGGCTTGGCTGCGGTGTGATGTCACGCTGCATAAATACGTCAGCAGATTGAGCTAAGTGTATTTTATTCTCTCTATGTTGGAATGTGGAATTTTTTTGCAGAGTCGGACACTATCCTGGTGTTCATCATCTTCTCCGAATTATTCAAGGAGGAACCCGCCTTGCAATGCCGAACATTATGTACGCCGGACTTATCGTCATTGAAGACTGGTTCGGGAGACTCTTGAGGAGTCTGGACTAGGGGTGTCCGGACAGCCGGACTATCAATATCCGCCGGACTCCTGGACTACGAAGATATAAGATTGAAGACTCGGCTCGTGTCAGGAAGGTACTTTCCTTGGCGTGGAAGGCAAGCTTGGCAATCGGATATGTAGATCTCCTACCATTGTAACCGACTGTAACCCTAGCCTCTCCGGTGTCTATATAAACCGGAGGGCCTTAGTTAAATGAGGGACACAACATTACATCTCAACAATCATACCATAGGCTAGCTTCTAGGGTTTAGCCTCCTTGATCTCGTGGTAGATCTACTCTTGTACTACCCATATCATCAATATTAATCAAGCGGACGTAGGGTTTTACCTCCATCGAGAGGGCCGAACACAGGTAAAAACATTGTGTCCCTCGTCTCCTGTTACCATCCGCCTAGACGCACAGTTCGGGACCCCCTACCCGAGATCCACCGGTTTTGACACCGACAGTGATCTATACATTGTTGACTTTACTAAGAGAGCCAAACCTCGCACTTGTTTAATTGCTAAATCTTCTAAATGATGGTTATGGCATAGATGGTTAGGTCATGTTGGCATGCGAAATCTTGAGAAGCTTATTAAAGGTGATCATATCCTTGGTAAAGATGTTATATTTGATAAGAATAGACTTTGAAGCGCTTGTCAAGCAGGAAAACAAGTTGGAGGAAGTCATCCCGTGAATAACATCATGACCATGAGAAGACCACTTGAGCTACTTCACATGAATCTTTTCAGCCCCAATGCTTATAAGAGCCTTGGTGGTAACTCATTCGGTTTGGTCATAGTTGATGTTTTTTCAAGATTTACATGGTAGTTCTTTCTTGATGACAAATCATAGGTCCAAAAGATCTTCAAGAACTTCGCCGAGAAGGCCCAAAACCAATTTGAAGTGAAGATCAAGAAGGTTTGAAGTGACAATGGAATAGAGTTCAAGAACGCAATTGTGGATACCTTTCTTGACGAAGAGGGAATTTCACATGAGTTCTCAGCTACGTACACGCTTGAACAAAACAAAGTTGTTGAGAGGAAGAACCGGAACACTTATCGAGATGGCAAGAACAATGCTTGATGAATACAAGATGCCAAGACACTTTTGGGGGGAAGCAGTTGAGACAGCTTGTCATGCTATGAATTGACTATATATTCACAAGCTTCTCAGAAAGACGGCGTATGAGCTTCTCACTGAGCAACTGCCAATTGATGTAGGAGACAAAGATCCATCAGAAGCAACTCAAGACTTGTCTATTGGCAAGATTCGACCAATGGACGTGAAGGAGAGTAGTTCATCTATCCAAGTGGAAACCTCAACTTCACATCAAGGTGAACCACAAGTTGACTTGGAGGCATCGACAAGTGGAACTCATCAAGACGAAGGAAATGAGGAAGTACACCAAGATGATCCACCTCGACCTCCATCTCCACCTCCACAACGAAGGACAATGCCAACAACAATGAAGAAGAAGAAGATTATGATGATGATGATGAGGATGTTCCACCCTAACCCAAGCAAAAGCTTCCACGAGTTATAGCAAGAATCTCAAGAGATCATCCTGTCGAACAAATCTTTGATAATATTCAAACTGGGAGAATCGCTCACTCTAAAACTCGTTTAGCTAACTTTTGTGAACATTACTCATTCATTTATAGCATTGAACCTATGAAGGTTGAAGAAGCCCTTGAGGATCCAGATTGGATAAACGCTATGCATGAAGAGCTACGCAACTTCAAGAGGAATCAAGTGTGGCCATTCGTAGAAAAGCCCAATGATGAGCATAATGTCATTGGAACCAAATGGGTGTTTCGGAAAAAGCAAGACCAGGATGGACAAGTTGTACGCAACAAGGCTCGTCTCGTCGCTCAAGGCTACACTCAAGTCAAAGGTATGGACTATCGTGAGACATATGCCCCCGTTGCTAGACTTGAGTCCTGGTACTTCTTGAGCTTGTGTTGGTTTTTCCCTTGAAGAGGGAAGGGTGATGCAGCAAAGTAGAGATAAATATTCCCCCAGTTAGAGAACCAAGGTATCAATCTAGTAGGAGGTACAAGCAAGTCCCAATAGATGCACCTGCACAAACAATCAAATACTTGCACCCAACGCGATAAAGGGGTTGTCAATCCCTTCACGGTTAATTGCAAAGGTGAGATCTAATTGAGATAGATAGAAAAAAAGGTAACTAAATATTTTGGGGTTTTTGGTTTATCGATCTGAAAATTGAATATTGCAAAATAGTAGACCGAAAATAACTATGGTGGAATATAGACCCGACGGCCATAGGTTCACTAGAGGCTTCTCTCATGAAGGCAAATAATACGGTGGGTGAACAAATTACTGCCGAATAATTGATAGAAAAGCGCAAAGTTATGACGATATCCAAGGCAATGGTTATGAAATATAGGTATCACGGACCGACTCCTACCTGCATCTAGTGCTATTACTCCACACATTGACCGCTATCCAGCATGTATCTAGAGTATTAAGTTCATAAACAACGGAGTAACACCTTACATAAGATGACATGATGTAGAGGAATTAACTCAAGCAATATGATGAAAACCCCATCTTTTTATCCTCGATGGCAGCAATTTAATACGTGTCTCGCTACCTCTACTTTGTCACTGGGTGAAATCACGCAAGATTGAACCCAAAGCTAAGCACCTCTCCCATTGCAAGAAAAACCAATCTAGTTGGACAAACCAAACCGATAATTCGAAGAGAAATACAAAGGTATCAAATCATGCATATAAGAATTCAGAGAAGATTCAGATAATATTCATAGATAAGTTGATCATAAATCCACAATTCATCGGATCTCGACAAACACACTACAAAAGAATATTACATCAGATAGATCTCCAAGAACATCGAGGAGAACATGGTATTGAGAATCAAAGAGAGAGGAGAAGACATCTAGATACTAGCTATGAACCCGTTGGTCTGAGGTAAACTACTCACGCTTCATCGGAAGGGCAATAGGGTTGATGTAGAAGCCCTCCGTGATCGAATCCCCCTCAAGCAGAGTACCAGAAAAGGCCTCCAGATAGGATCTAACGAGGTCAGAGACCTGCGCTGGTGGAAAAGTATTTTCGTGGACACTTCTGAGGGTTCTGGAATATATGTGAATATATAGGACGAAGAAGTAGGTCAGAGGATCCCCAAGGGGGCCACAAGGCAGGGGCACCCTCTAGGGCGCGCCCTCCACCCTTGCCTCCACCTTGTGGCTCTTCTGGCTTGGACTCGAACTCCTCTGGGTGTCTTCGAGTCCAAGAAAAATCATCGTGAAGTTTTGTTCCGTTTGGACTCCGTTTGATATTCCTTTTCTGCGAAACTCAAAAACAAGGAAAACAGAAACTAGCACTGGGCTCTAGGTTATAAAGTTAGTCCTAAAATGTAAATAGCATAATAATGCATCTAAAACATCCAAAACAGATAATATAATAGCATGGAACAATGAAAAATTATAGATACGTTGGAGATGTATCAAGCATCCCCAAGCTTAATTCTTGCTCGTCCTCAAGTAGGTAAATGATAAAAATAGAATTTTTGATGTGGAATGCTACCTTACATATTTATCAATGCAATCTTTTTTATTTGGCATGAATATTCAGATCCGTATGATTCAAAACAAAAGTTCATTGACACAAAAACAATAATACTTCAAGCATACTAGAAAGCAAATCATTAAGCTTCAAAAATAACATGGCTAAAGAAAGTTATCCCTACAAAATCATATAGTCTTGTTATGCTCCCTCTTCTCAGCACAAAGTATAAATCATGACCACCCTGGTGTCAGCCAAACAATTGTTTCATACTTTTTAACACACTTCAGCTTTTTGAATTCTTCATGCAATACATGAGCGTGAGCCATGGACATAGCACTATGGGTGGAATAGAAGGTGGTAGTAGACAAAATAAGGGAGAAAATCTCACATCAACTAGGCAAATCAATGGACTATGGAGATGTGCATCCATTGATATCAATGAGAGTGAGTAGGTATTGCCATGTAACGAATGCACTAGAGCTATAAGTGTATGAAAGCTCAAAAGAAAACTAGTGGGTGTGCATCAACTTGCTTGCTCATGAAGACCTAGGGTATTTGAGGAAGCCCATCGTTGGAATATACAAGCCAAGTTCTATAACAATAAATTCCCACTAGCAATATATGAAAGTGACAAAATAGGAGACTCTCTATCATGAAGAACATGGTGCTACTTTGAAGCACAAGTGTGGAAAAGGATAGTAACATTGTCCCTTCTCTCCTTTTCTCTCCTTTTTTTTCCTTTTTTTTCTTTTTTTGGTGGGCTTCTTTGTCCTCTTTTATTTCGATAACCTCACATGTGACAATGTTCTAATAATGATAATCATCACACTTTTATTTACTTACAACTCGATACTAGAACAACGGTATGACTCTTATATGAATGCCTCCGGTGGTGTACCGGGATGTGCTATGAACAAGAGTGACATGTATAAAAAATATGAATGGTGGCCAAGCCACAAATACTATGCCAACTACATGATCATGCAAAGCAATATGACAATGATGGTATGTGTCATAATAAATGGAACGATGGAGTTACATGGCAATATATCTCGGAATGGCTATGAAAATGCCATAATAGGTAGGTATGGTGGCTGTTTTGAGGAAGGGTAAGAATTGGGTTTAATGCACCGGCGAAAGTTGCACGGTACTAGAGTGGCTACCAAAGGTGGAAGGGTGAGAGTGTGTATAATCCATGGACTCAACATTAGTCATAAAGAACTCACATACTTATTGCGAAAATCTATTAGCCCTCGAAGCAAAGTACTACTACGCATGCCCCTAGGGGAGAGGTTGGTACCATCGCGCCCTCCTGACTTTCACGCAAAGGAAAACAATCAAGAATAAGTTGCGCTCCAACTTCATCACATAACTAGAAAACCTTAACGCAATTATTTCTTTGACTCCACAATTTACGACTAGCATGACTCTAATATCACCATCTTCATATCTCAAAATAATTGCAAGAAATCAAACTTCTCATGTATTCAATGCTCTATATGGAAGTTTTTATTATATCTCCTTTGGATGCCTATCATATTAGGACTAAAGTCATAATCCAAGCAAATTACTGATACGTCTCCAACGTACCTATAATTTTTGATTGTTCCATGCTATTATATTATCTGTTTTGGATGTTTAATGGGCTTTGCTATACACTTTTATATTATTATTGGGACTAACCTATTAACCGGAGGCCCAGTGCAAATTGCTGTTTTTTTGCCTATTTCAGTGTTTCGCAGAAAAGGAATATCAAACGGAGTCCAAACGGAATGAAACCTTCGGGAGAACCGTTTTTGGAACGAACTCAATCTAGGAGACTTAGAGTGGACGTCAAGGAAGCAACGAGGCGGCCACGAGGTAGGAGGGCGCGCCCCCACCCTCGTGGGCCCCTCGTGGCTCCATCGACCTACTTCTTTCGCCTATATATACTCATATAACCCGAAAACATCCAGGAGCACCACGAAACCCTATTTCCACCGCCGCAACCTTCTGTACCCGTGAGATCCCATCTTGGGGCCTTTTCCGGCGCTCCGCCGGAGGGGGAATCGATCACGGAGGGCTTCTACATCAACACCATAGCCTCTCCGATGATGTGTGACTAGTTTACAATAGACCTTCGGGTCCATAGTTATTTGCTAGATGGCTTCTTCTCTCTCTTTGATTCTCAATACAAAGTTCTCCTCGATCTTCTTGGAGATCTATTCGATGTAATACTTTTTGCGGTGTGTTTGTCGAGATCCAATGAACTGTGGGTTTATGATGAAGATTATCTATGAACAATATTTGATTCTTCTCTGAATTCTTATATGTATGATTTGATATCTTTGCAAGTCTCTTCGAATTATCAGTTTGGTTTAGCCTACTAGATTGATCTTTCTTGCAATGGGAGAAGTGTTTAGCTTTGGGTTCAATCTTGCAGTGTCCTTACCCAGTGACAGAAAGGGTTGCAAGGCACGTATTGTATTGTTGCCATCGAGGATAAAAAGATGGGGTTTATATCATATTGCTTGAGTTTATCCCTCTACATCATGTCATCTTGCTTAATGCGCTACTCTGTTCCTATGAACGTAATACTCTAGATGCATGCCAGATAGTGGTCGATGTGTGGATTAATAGTAGTAGATGCAGAATCGTTTCGATCTACTTGTCATGGATGTGATGCCTATATACATGATCATGCCTAGATATTCTCATAACTATGCGCTTTTCTATCAATTGCTCGACAATAATTTGTTCACCCACCATAAGATATGCTATCTTGAGAGAAGCCACTAGTGAAACCTATGGCCTTCGGGTCTCTTTTCCATCATATTATATCTCTTTTATTTACATTGCATCTCATTTACAATTTTGCAATCTTTACTTTTCAATCTATACAACAAAAATACCAAAATATTTATCTTATTATCTCTATCAGATCTCACTTTTGCAAGTGGCCGTGAAGGGATTGGCAACCCCTTTATCGTGTTGGTTGCAAGGTTCTTATTTGTTTGTGCAGGTACAAGGCGACTTGCGTGTAACCTCC
Source organism: Aegilops speltoides (assembly GCA_021437245.1). NCBI lineage: Eukaryota > Viridiplantae > Streptophyta > Magnoliopsida > Poales > Poaceae > Aegilops > Aegilops speltoides. The sequence continues at coordinate 410,875,160 of CM038142.1, forward strand.
TTGAGGGAGTCCTGGACTAGGGGGTGTCCGGACAGCCGGACTATCAATATCCGCCGGACTCCAAGACTACGAAGATAGAAGATTGAAGACTCCGGCTGGTGTCCGGAAGGTACTTTCCTTGGCGTGGAAGGAAAGCTTGGCGATACGGATATGTAGATCTCCTACCATTGTAACCGACTCTGTGTAACCCTAGCCTCTCCGGTGTCTATATAAACCGGAGGGCCTTAGTCCGTAGGACAAGATACATCTCAATAATCATACCATAGGCTAGCTTCTAGGGTTTAGCCTCCTTGATCTCGTGGTAGATCTACTCTTGTACTACCCATATCATCAATATTAATCAAGCAGGACGTAGGGTTTTACCTCCATCGAGAGGGCCGAACACAGGTAAAAACATTGTGTCCCTCGTCTCCTGTTACCATCCGCCTAGGCGCACGATTCGGGACCCCCTACCGAGATCCGCGGTTTGACACCGACATTGGTGCTTTCATTGAGAGTTCCTACGTATGCGTCACCGATAGGCTCGATGGCATCTTCAACCATCAACGCTGTGCAGGGTGAGACTTTTCTCCCGGACAGATCTTCATATTCGGCTTTGCTGCGAGCCAACTCTCTTGGCCATCTGGAGCAGATCGAAAGCTTCGCCCTGGCCATCAGGTCGATCGGAAGCTTAAACTTCACGGCCGATGACCGCGGAGACTTGATCTTGACGGACTCGAGCCACACCAAGCGTGCCGCCTTTGTGGCGATGGGCATGATCTAGCTCTGCCGCGGACGGTGCTTTGGTGGCGCTTTTCGGATCGCCGGCCACTGGCGGGCCGATTGCCCATATCGAGGGCGGTGGATAGACGCCACAGGGGCTTCAACATCCACGGCGATGGGCGAATACCAATCTTGTCCCTGCGAAACTTCGTGATCGGCGCGGACTCCTCGCCGGACTCCGGGCCTCCAGCGCTCTGCCGATTAATCCAGATTAGGCGCGGTTATGGAATTCACCGCGCGGACATCTTCCGGCACTTTCGCCTTTTGGCGACATCCTGAATTCCTGAAGCATCTCGCTATCAGGAGAATCTGGCGGACTATGGCGGGGCGGTTGGAGTTCGAGACGATGGAGAAATTGAGCCCACCCACCACCCACTTTGTAGCCACCGTCGAGGAACTAACCGACATGCTAGACTACGACTCCGGCGACATCGGCGCTATGGGCGGCGATGCGGGAGGCGAACAAACCAGCGCCTACGAGGGCTTTGGAAGGCCACCTCGTCATATGATGTATACATGGTGGATACCCCAAAAGAAGGGATGGCGAAAAAGCAGCGGAGGAAGATTCTCTAAAAAGCAGCCCAAACACCGGCGTCGTGGCGCGCTCTAAATCCGCCACAATAAGAATGGAGATTCCGCACGGAGACAATAACACTCGGAGAGTCTGAAGGCGATCCCTCCGCAAGATTCAGCGCAGGAGGACCTGAAGCAAGCCCTCACCACAGGCTGGCAGGCGAAGGGGTTGAGGATGATAACTATATGCCTCCCTCCGAAGGCGAAGCAAGCCTCAACGATGATGAATTCGTCATACCGAGGATCCGTCGAACAAGAGCGCTTCAGCGCAGGCTCATAGCCACGGCAAATAGCCTAAAGAAAAAGCAGCAACAGCTCCAAGCTGATCGGGATCTGCTGGCGATCGATGGACCGAGGTCCTCGCGGCGAAAAGTATAAACTTCGAGCGCCCTCAAAAGTTACCCAAGGCGCAAGCTGCTCCCCGATTAGAGGAGGAAGCATACATACCTTCATCACCAGCGCACGATATGGTTGACCGACCACCTCGTGGTCGTGACAGAGAGGCGTCCAGGCCCTCAGCCAAATATGTACCCCTGCATCGCTCTAAAAGCACGAAGCCAAGAGGGAACGCGCCGGACTTGCAAGATATATTGGAGGACAAAGCAAAACAATCCAGATCCATCTATGGATCACGTGGGCGCCCTACGACCCACGACGAATACCGTCGCGTCGGACATAACGCCGGCGGGCGAACATGAGCCAGCGCTCCCTCGAGCTACGTCGCGATATTGCTCAATCTGGCGCCGCACACCCGTTATGCTTCACCGATGAAGTAATGGATCATCAGATCCCCGAAGGGTTTAAACCCGTAAATATCGAATCTTACGATGGTACAACAGACCCCACGGTATGGATCGAAGATTATCTTCTCCACATCCATATGGCCCATGGCGGCAATCTCCGCCATCAAGTATCTCCCTCAAGCTTAAGGACCAGCTCGGCATTGGCTTAACAGCCTGCCCGCAGAGTCGATTGGGTGTTGGGAAGACACGAGGCCGCATTCCTTGATAACTTCAAAGGCGCGTATATGCGACCACGAACGCCGATGACTTAAGCCACATCATTCAGCAGCAGACGAATCGGCGGACAATTACGGACACGGTTCTTGACGAAGAAAAACCAAATCGTTGACTGTCCGGATGCAGAGGCCCTTGCAGCCTTCAAGCATAACATCCGTGACGAATGGCTAGCCCGGCACTTGGGGCAGGAAAAGCCGAAATCCATGGGAGCCCTCACATCACTAATGACCCGCTTTTGTGCGGGAGAGGACAGCTGGCTAGCCCGCAGCAACAATCTCCGTAAAAACTCAGGCAGTCCGGATTCTAAGGACAACAACAGCAAGTCACGTCGAATCAAAAACAAGCGCCGCGTGCGGCGGCGATAAGGAGGATCTGAAGTCAATGCGGATTCGAGGCTCTAAACCGGTCGTGGAAGAAGCCGTTCAAAGAACCACTCGGGTCCGTCAATCTGGACCAAATACTCGACCGTCTATGCGGATACATGGCACCTCTGAAAAGCCAGCTAACCACACCAAGAGACTGTTGGGTGTTCAAGCAGCCCGCAAGTTAATTGCGAAAACAATGACAAGGGCTAAATAGCGGCGGCGAGGAAGAGACCCGGCCGCCCGAACAATAGAGGACGAAGGTTACCCCCACAAGTGCGGACGGTGAATATGATATCTGCGACCCATATACCCAAGAGGAGAGGAAGCGTGCACTACGGGGCGTCTATGCGATGGAGCAATCGCCCCAAAGTTCAACCCATGGTCCTCTTGCCCGATCACTTTCGATCGAAGAGACCACCCGACCAGCATACACCATGGTGGATTCGCGCATTGGTCTTAGACCCAATCGTCGATGGGTTTCACGACACGAGTCACGATGGGCGGCGGTAGCAGCCTGAACCTGCTTTATCGGGATCGGTCGCAAAATGGGCATAGACCCATCAAGGATTAAACCTACAAAGACAACCTTTAAAGGTGTCATCCCAGAGTGGAAGCCAAGCTATGCAGGCTCGGTCCTGCTGGAAGTGGTCTTGGATCACGGATAACTTCGAAGCGAAGAGTTAATCTTGACATAGTCCCGTTCGCGATGGCTATCACACTCTGCTTTCGGACGAACGCGTTTGCAAAATTCAGCGGTACCGCATTATGCATACCTAAAGCTCAAAATGCCAGGCCCTCGTGGAGTCATCACGGTCAATGGAAATCGGGGCGCTCCCTCGAGCGGAGGAACATCTGGCGACTCTCGCGGCGAAATCTGAGCAGCCTTCTAAGGCAATTCTCAAGTCCGGCAATTAAAAAGCGGATCTGCAAAAGCAGCGCCCGAGCAATGCCAACCAAGACCACTGGCGCGATCGAGCCGCAGCGTAGCAATCGGCCCCACCCTCGCCAGCGCATGATCGCGAAGAATAACACTCGCGTACATCATTACGCTTTGGAGATACCATGGGCGCGGGGAGGGCTTGATCACAAGGGACAAAAGTGCGGCTCGACCACACCGGGGCTCATCGGCGCCCCCTTGGGTTTACTTTTTATCCTTTCTTCTTTTTATGTATCAGGACTCTGTTAATCGAAGCCTTGTTCGACGGCGCACTTGCGAACTCACGATGCTGTGATCGGGGACTAAAGAAGGCTGCGACGAACAATCGGTGGTCTCCATTACGAGCATTAAATTCGATTACATACACCAAGTCTGCAGCTCATCCACGAGAGGGACATGTTAATTTAGTCCAAATCCCTTGCTTACGCACTATTTGTATCAGTCCGCTTTATTAGCTGACCTTCTTTCAGAAATAACGCAGCACTTCCTTTTTGCAAGTACATTACCTTTTATTGCAATTGCGTTACCTCTTATATATGTTCATTATATGACATCTTGCACCCGTATACTTTGGTACGGCCGAATCGCTAGGGGCTTCATTCCCGGATTATGGTGTAATTAAGTCGAACACTTTCACAAGTCGGCACCCGAACTTATAGCATTATATGAATCAGCTCGAATCATGTCTTGGGTCAATAGTTGGGTTTGCCGGCTCCCATGTTTTGGTACCTTACGTTCCGTTCCGTCGGCTAAGGTAGCATTGGGAGAACCACTGCGATTGTGCCCGGTTGAGCAGGTTAACGCCTCGATGGAAAGCTAAAACGGCTGGCATGATAAGGCGAGACTGGTCGCTGTTCGAGAGGTTCTTCGGGTCCCTAAAGACTCATGCCGCTTGGCGAAGTTCGGATGATGTCCGGCGAAGGCGTGGATAAGCGCCCGGATTCGGTCTTCGAATACCAGGGCTTCGCGAAATTTAAAATTATAGAATTCTATGGCTAAGTGAGAGTGTTCAAGCATTATAAGTCCGGTCGCCTTGTTACGTCGTGTTGGCGCCTCCTAGATGGACCCAATAATGGGAACAAGAGTGCTCAAGTTTATCACCGAACACCCCAGCCCTTGTGGCTTGGGGCTGAAGCCAACGACTTGCCATCTCTCGAGATTTTACAAGCGGCCGCCTGAAGGTAATATTTTAAATTCAATAAGCGTTGCTCATGGCGCATATAAGCGAAGTTTTCAGCGCCCGGGATAAATACACAGCGAGTTCACTCAAAATTACATCTCGGGGCACTCATACGCAATATCGCAGGCTCCTTGAGGACAACTTTATAATATCGCTCGGCGTGCGATGCTCCTTGCCCGTGGCGGCGGATCCGTGAAGCTTCTCGCATCGGTTGCCCATTGCACCTTTATGCGGGCAAGGGCCCGGCGAGCACCTTCAATCTGGCGGGCGCAGATCACATCAGCACTGGGCACGCATCCACCAGCCGCCGCACTAGGCCAAAGTAGCTGCCGGGCATGGCTGTCGAGCCATAGCCGGACTATGAGGCCCTTCATGGCCTCCTCGGCTACCTTGTGGAGTTCGACCAGCTGCTTCATTTGGTCGCTTGAAAGCAGCCGGATGGCGGCCTCGGCATCTTGAGACGAAGACCTTCTCCGTCGAGCTCCCTCCTCGCCACGATAAGCGGCGGCATCGGGCGCCTCTGGCAGCAGATCTGCAAAGCCTACAGAGCTCGAATTCGGGTAAGTATCCGGTAATTTACATTAACATGCCTGCTCTGCATGAAAAAGGCCTTACCCGCCGCTATCTTCTTTATGTCCTCTACCTCCTGAAGGGCCTTCTGGGCCTCGGCCTTGGCGGACTGGGCACTTTCGAAAGCCGAGGCAAGCTCGGACTCTCGAGTCTTGGAGTCACGCTCCAAACTCTCATGCTTTCCCATGAGAGCCTGGAGCTCTTGCCGCACTTCCTCCACCAGCGCCACTTGCTTTTCTCGCTCAGCCTGTTCCGTGGCTGCATTGCGTTCGGCCGCGGACACGGCATCCTTCAGGGCTGCCACCTCCTTAGTGGCCCCTGCAATACACATATTATCCTTATTAATTTTGTTTGCAACCAAAACCCTTTTCTGTAAGGTACTTATTTAAAGTGGTGTCATTCACCTTCTTTTTCCTTGAGCTGCCTCTTGGCATGGCCGAGCTCTTACTCCGACCGCTCAAGGTCCTTTTTCAGCGCCTCGACCTCCGCCGTTAATGCGGCAGAGGTCAACAGCGCAGCCTGCAAACCCATATTGACATATTTTTAGAAACCCTGCGTATATCTTGTTAAGATCCTTAGTCCGGCTTTTCTTTCCGAACACCAAACTAAGCATCGAGACTCTTGTCTATCTTGGTATTACATTACATAATTTTAAACTTCTTACCTCAAAGCCTGTTAGAAGGCTGTTGCAGGCTTCAGTCAGCCCGCCCTTAGCGAGCTGGACCTTCTCAATCACCGCACTCATGAGAGTGCGGTGTTCTTCCTGATGGAAGCGCCTTTAAGCGCCTCCAGCAGGTTATCCGGTGCCTCCGGTTGGACGGAGGCCGCCGGCGTCACAGTCTTGCCCTTCTTTGAGGGCGCTTGCGGACTCTGGAACGCTTCTGGGTTCGAAGTGGAGTCGGCACAAAGTCCGGGAGGCTGCCTGACGGCGCCTCCGGAGACTCCTCCTGGCGGGTCCCCCTGTGGGATTCCACCTCGTCGTCCTCGTCGACGCGTGGGGTAGAAAGCGTCGGGATGGAATTTACATCCGCGGCGCCAAAGACCCGCTCATCGAGTCGGGAAGATCGTCAGCGGCGGACTACTGAGGCAGAATCGCGGCGTTAGAAGGACACTACATGGCATACAATGTGCGGCATATAAATGATCTGAATACTTACGATCCTGCGGGGGCCTTTGGCCCTCGGAGGCCACTCTTCCTCGCCAACATTGATGTTGGCGAAACTGTCCGGGGGGATAGTTCTCCCCCTCTTGGACCCTTCGGCCACCCCGATTGGGGAGGCCTTCCTCTTCTTCTCTCCCTCCTCCGGGAGAGTACTCCTCCTCCTCCTCCTCGTCTTCGGAGGAGGAGTCCTCGTCGTCGTCGGGCCTTTGATTCTGAGAACTCTTCGAGTCCCGTGGCCACCTTCTTGGCCTTCTTCTCGGCACCACGTGCGGTGCGGAACCAGCAACCTTGCTAAGTGGGCATCACTTGGTTCTTCGGCATGGGGCCGGGCTGATGAGCAGCTGGGCCTTCTCCATCCATTCTGTCAAAGGAAGAGGCAGATTAAAAACCTCGCTAGAGTCAATCTAATTACTACAAGTGTCCCGTAATGGGGTGAATCACTTACCTCGTCGATCGGAGGCTGCAGGCTGAATCCATGATCTTGATCGGCGGATCTTGGGCATCAGCGCCCTTGAGCAGCACCCTCCAGGCGCCCGTGCGTTGTATCGAAGAGCCCGCTCAACGTCTGGTGCTGTTCGGATTAAACTCCACAGATTAAATGCCTGTTCTTGGCATGGGAGAATCCGCGGAGGAGCATGACTGGACCACGTCGGCGAGGCGGAGCCTATTGCTCACCGGCTTCTTGATCACGGGCTCTAAGTCCGTCACCTCCACGGATCACCCCTTGCAAGCCCTTCTCTTTCGGGGAGGTGAGCTGCGTGGGGATTCGAGATCTAAATTCGGGGCCGCCGCCCATGTAGGCTCGCGGCTCGGTGATGTAGAACCACCCGATTGCCACCCCTTGGCGGAGTCCACGAAGGTCCCTTCTAGCCAAGGGGCGTTGGGCGGCTGCCGAGAATGGCGCCTCCGCATTCGCTTGCGTCCCCTTCACAACCTTGACAGCGTTGAAGGTCTTGAGCCCACAGGCGAAGTGGGGCGGATGCGAGAAAGGCCTCGCACACGACAATAAACACCGAGATGTTGAGGACAAAGTTGGCGCCGGATCGTGGAAATCCAGGCCGTAGTAAAACATGAGCCCCGGACGAATGGATGGGCGGAAAGCCCAGTCAGCGGAGGAAGTGGGGAAGGAAGGCGACCCTCTCATGAGGCCACAGGGGTGGGGATGAGCTGCCCGCGTCGGGCAGCCGATCTGTGATGTCATTTGGAAGGTATCCGGCGTCGCGCAGCTTGGTGATGTCCTCCTCCTTGGCGGTGGAGGCCATCCATTTACCTCCCTCCGGACATATTCGAAGATGGGTCGAGGTGAGATCTTGTGAGCTTAGGCGTTGGAGCTTGAGTTGCGAGGATGGATGAGCAAGGAGGAAGAAGGCATAGGTGAGAAGGTAAATCCTTATCCCTTATATATAGGCGGACAAAACTATCGTCCCTCACCGGCTGGTAAAACTCGCTTATCTCCCAAGCGCCACCATCAATGGCGCGGTTGGGTTACCTACGCGTGTTGATGAGAATCCGGAATAAAGGGAACACGATCTACGCTTGACGGGGCGTGCCAAGAAACCGCTTCGCTAAGCGTCTTTGAGGTGGTATAGTATTCCAAACAAGGGCTTGGTGGCGGTGTGATGTCACGCCCGCATATCGTCGGCAGATTGGATGAGTGTATATGTTTTATTCTCTCTACGTTTGGAATGTGGAATTTATTTTGCGAGCGGACACTATCGGTGTTCATTATCTTCTCCGGATTATTCAAGGAGAACCCGCCTTGCAATGCGAACATTATGCACGCCGGACTTATCGTCATTGAAGACTGGTTCGAGAGACTCTTGAGGAGTCTGGACTAGGGGTGTCGGACAGCGGACTATCAATATCCACCGGACTCCAAGACTACGAAGATAGAAGATTGAAGACTCGGCCGTGTCAGGAAGGTACTTTCCTTGGCGTGGAAGGCAAGCTTGGCGATCTGGATATGTAGATCTCCTACCATTGTAACCGACTACGTGTAACCCTAGCCTCTCCGGTGTCTATATAAACGGAAGGCCTTAGTCCGTAGGACAAGATACATCTCAATAATCATACCATAGGCTAGCTTCTAGGGTTTAGCCTCCTTGATCTCGTGGTAGATCTACTCTTGTACTACCCATATCATCAATATTAATCAAGCAGGACGTAGGGTTTTACCTCCATCGAGAGGGCCCGAACCTGGGTAAAAACATTGTGTCCCTCGTCTCCTGTTACCATCCGCCTAAACACACAGTTCGGGACCCCTACCCGAGATCCGCCGATTTTGACACCGACACTCCTACTGGATTTGATACCTTGGTTGTCAAAAACCGAGGGAAATACTTACGCTACTTTGCTGCATCACCCTTTCCTCTTCAAGGGAAAACCAACGCATGCTCAAGAGATAGCAAGAAGGATTTCTGGCGCCGTTGCCGGGGAGGCTTACCCCAAGTCAAGTCAAAATTTGATATCTCGACAACTCGCCGATTTCAGGCATCGTTGCCGGAAAGATCTATGCACAAGTCAAGACATACCAAGTACCCATCACAAACTCTTATCCCTCGCATTACATTATTTTCCATTTGCCTATCGTTTTCCTCTCCCCCACTGTCGGTGTCAAAATCGGCGGATCTCGGGTAGGGGGTCCCGAACTGTGTGTCTAAGGCTAATGGTAACATGAGGCGGGGGACACAATGTTTACCCAGGTTCGGGCCCTCTCGATGGAGGTAATACCCTACTTCCTGCTTGATTGATCTTGATGATATGAGTATTACAAGAGTTGATCTGCCATGAGATCGTAGAGCCTAAACCCTAGACGCTAGCCTATGGTTATGATTGTCGTTGTCCTACGGACTAAACCCTCCAGTTTATATAGACACCGGAGGGGGCTAGGGTTACACAGAGTCAGTTATAGAGAAAGGAATCTTCGTATCTGAATCGCCAAGCTTGCATTCCACGCAACGGAGAATCCCATCCGGACACGGGACGAAGTCTTCTATCTTGTATCTTCATAGCCCAATAGTCCAGCATACGCATATAGTCCGGCTGTCCGAGGAAACCTTAATCTAGGATTCCCTGAGTAGCCCCTGAACCAGACTTCAATGATGATGAGTCCGGCGCGCAGATTGTCTTTGGCATTGCAAGGCAGGTTCCTTCTTTGATTATTCCAAAGTAGATCTTGAACATAAGAATCGTGTCCGGCTCTGCAAAACAAATTCCATATACCACCGTGGAGAGCATAATGTTCACACGGGTCCCCTCCGCCGACAGTTCTGACAACACGACATTACATCATCATCCAGCCATTATTTTGAATTGTTTTTTCGGCCTGCTGCTCCACGCTTCACGAGGCGGTTTTATTGGCATGTCTTGTCGAAGCGAAGATCGTGCCCCCCTTATTACGGGATTCTCATCAACACGGGCATGGGTAACCCAACCATCCCGTTGGTATTATTCCTTGGGGATAGGCATGTTTTGATGCCGCGTAGGGGACGTTTGATATTCGTTGTCTTTATAAGGAGGCCGAGACCCGCCTTTCCCCTCTACTCTACTCCCTCCTCCTCCCACCTCGAGTTCCAACACCCGAAGCTTAACCAGTCGCTTTGATCCTCAGGCCATGTCCAGATCCAGCTCTCACGACCGGTGAATGGCTTCCTCTGTCACTAAGGAGGATATCGCGAAGCTCAGGGAGGCGAGGTACTTGACCGCGGAAATCCTTCACAGGCTTCCAGCACAAGGGCAAGTTATCCCTACCCCTAGGCCTAATGAGAGGGTCGTATTTATCCCTCACTTCCTTCAGGGGCTAGGTTTCTCCCTCAATCCTTTTGTTTGGGGGCTCATGTTTTACTGCGGACTATATTTTCATGATCTAACTCCGGACTCCCTCCTTCACATCTCATCATTCATCATCGTATGTGAGGCTTTCCTTCGTATCTCTCCACACTTAAGTTTGTGGCTCAAGACCTTTGACGTAAGGCCGAGGATAATAGGTGGGAGGCACGCAGAGTGCGGAGGTGCTCTGATAAGCAAATCGGCCGACGCCGTCTGGCCAAAGGGTTCCTTCACCGCAACTTCTGGACTATGGCAACGGGAGTGGTTTTATATCACGGAGCCCCGTGGTACTAAGTGGGTGGCTTCACCCACTGTCAGTGTCAAAACCGGCGGATCTCGGGTAGGGGGTCCCGAACTGTGCGTCTAGGCGGATGGTAATAGGAGACAAGGGACACGATGTTTTACCCAGGTTCGGGCCCTCTCGATGGAGGTAAAACCCTACTCCTGCTTGTTTAATATTGATGATATGGGTAGTACAAGAGTAGATCTACCACGAGATCAGAGAGGCTAAACCCTAGAAGCTAGCCTATGGTATGGTTGTTGTTCGTCCTAGGGACTAAAACCCTCCGGTTTATATAGACACCGGAGAGGGCTAGGGTTACACAGAGTCGGTTACAATGGTAGGAGATCTACATATCCGTATCACCAAGCTTGCCTTCCACGCCAAGGAAAGTCCCATCCGGACAAGGGACGAAGTCTTCAATCTTGTATCTTCATAGTATTGGAATCCGGCCAAAGATGATAGTTTGGCTATCCGGACACCCCCTAGTCCAGGACTCCCTCAGTAGCCCCTGAACCAGGCTTTAATGACGACGAGTCCGGCGCGCATGTTGTCTTCAACATTGCAAGGTGGGTTCCTCCTCCGAATACTTCATAGAAGATTTTTGAACACCAGGATAGTGTCCGGCTCTGCAAAATAAGTTCCACATACCACCGTAGAGAGAATAATATTTACACAAGTTCAATCTGCTGGCGTATTTCGTGATGTGACACCACACCACGGCCAAGCCTTTATTCGAATCGTTTTTACTGTTCCACCTCAGCTTGTTTAGTGAAGCGGTTTCCTTGGCACGTCTTGTCAAAGCAGAGATTGTGTCCCCTTATTCCGGGATTCTCATCAATACGGGCGTGGGTAACCCAACTGGGCCCATTGGCACGCCCACAATATCGAAGGCGAGTCCCAAACGGCCACGGGGAGGGCTCTTGGTATTCAACCTCTTTATAACAAGACCAAGGCCTGCTCCTTTCTTTCAATCGAACCCGCCCCTCGCCTTGAGTTCCAACACCCAAAGCTCCAGATTCAGGCGCTTCAGACCTTCGATAATGTCCGGCTCCGACCCGCAAGGCCGGTGGATGCCTTCTTCCGTCACGGAAGAAGACGTGCTAAAGCTGAGAGACGCCAGGTATCTAACCGGTGAAATTTCGCATAGGCTGCCTGCCCAAGGGCAGGTTATTCCCACTCCCGAGCCTGGTGAGAGCATGGTGTTCGTATCTCACTTTCTTCGGGGTTTAGGCTTCCCGACGGACCCCTTTGTGAGGAGGCTCATGTTTTATTATGGGCTGGAATTCCACGACTTGGATCCGGAGTCCATCCTCCACATCTCATCGTTCATTGTCAGATCTGAGCCTTCCTCCCATTACCCCTCACTTCGGATTGTGGCTCAAGACCTTCAATGTGGAGCCGAAGATGATCAAGGGGCAGCAGGTAGAGTGCGGAGGGGCTGTTATAAGCAAGAGTGCTGACGCTCCATGGCCCGAGGGCTCTTTTCAAGAGGAGCTTGGTTCGTGGCAACAGGAGTGGTTTTACATCACCGCTCCCAGGGGCACCAGATGGGTAGCGCCACCTGCCTTTCGCTCGGGTCCTCCTAGCGGTGGCGTCATGGGTGACAACGGGCTTGGATGGGGGCCGCCCAGGGCGTATCTCATTGCTATGGGCCATATTCGAGACCTCCAAGAGAGGGAGATCAATCTGGTTGTAGTGGCGCAGGTCATGCTAATTCGGTGCCTTCTGCCCTGCAAACGTCGCCCCCTCCGCCTGTGGGAATTCAATCCGGAGGGACCACGAGCTCTCCAACACTTCATGTGCGTGACGCCCATGGAGATGTATAAACTGTTCTTCGGATCACAAGAGATGTGTCTGGACTTGACCAAGGACGCAGGTCTGAGCTGCAATCGCCCGGATACTCAAGTAAGACGTCCTGTGCCCGGACACGCTATCCGTACATTTATTATAAACTTGCCCTTTAAAGAGTTGTCCCTTGAACATGAGTGGATAGCGAAAGCAAAGCTGATAAGGTGTCCGGCCCCCCTCCCTGAGACCACGCCGGATCCTATGTTAACCAAGATGCTGGCAGCTACGCCTTTTGAAGAAGGTGAAGGGGAGAACAAGGAAGCTACTGCCTCCGCAAAGGAGGCTTTCAAGGAAGGGGGATCGAGAATCCCTTGCTCCAGGGGGAGAAGAGGACCACTTCTAAAGATCCGGAGGCCAAGGCCTCAAAGCGGGGGAAGAAATCTTCACCAGAGGGTCCTGCGCCAGGAGAAGCCCCGGCCGCACTATTTCCCCAAGGGAATCAGCCCTCCAGCGAGCCGTAAGTAGAAAGGGGAGTTTTGTAATAAGGGACATCCCTGTTTTTATTTCTGAAGATAACCGTAATTTTACCTTGTAGTTCGGATCTTAGCCCTTCTCAGCAGAGCTCATCTTCGGGGGATCTTCGTCCGGAGATGATGGAGAGCGAAACGCTTCCATCTGCCGCACCGTCAGGCGGGGCGGACGACCCTGAGGTGTCGTCGTGGAGGGTTTCTCCGAGTCCGGCGGGGCCGGGAGGTCCGGCACCAACTGGTGTACGGTCGGAGGAGCTGAAGGATCTGCTCGGGCGAGCGTTTATCTCAGAAGATCACCGCGCGTTAATGGGTACGATGATTGAAAGGATTTCATCCGCCGAGAGGCGGATTGCATGAAGCCGTCGAAGTTCTTGGCGGGGTTTGAGGTGCGTGAAAATGATATACCTTCCGGCAGTTTTGCATATAGAATGCACCTGTATAGATAGTAGCCCACGAGACTCGATGCGTTGTCGAGAGGACAGCGCCGAGGATCATAATCTCGGTTGTAGATGTTGCCTATCCTATATAGGTGGCGGGCGTCCGGTGGCTAGCGGGTGATCAATTGCGAACTGAAGCGGCAACTTGGCGTGGCGGATGCGGACATCACGCTTGTCAATAAGCGGCTTGACGAGTCACAAGGTATGCAACTTCTCCGGGGGCACTGGTAAGGAGCTCGACGCCCATGTCTTACAACATGTATGCTTTATGCGAGATGGTGCCGCTGCTATGGAGAACCTTCGGTGGAGCTAGCCCAAGTCAAGGAGCAAGCGAGAAAAAAGTGATCACGGCTGCCTTGAGGGCGGCGAAGAGCTAAAAGTCGAACAGGCTGCTCACTGCCGAAGCAGGGAAGAAATGGCCGAGATGGCCGGGAAGTTGAAGAATGCTACCGACCGCTGCGAGTTTCTTGAAAAAGAACGTCGAGCGGAGCAAGAGGACCTGAAGAAGGCCACCACCAAGGCCAAGGATGCCCGCTCTGCGTTGAGAGCTATAAAGGAGGAGCTACGTCAAGCCGGGGATATCGCGGCTGGAAAGCCCTTTCTGCTGCGGAGGAAGTTCATGAATCCGAAGTATGCTCAGTTGGGCCAGCTGTGGGGTGTGGAGGATGCTTATCTGGATTTGGCGGCGAGTGCCGTAGACGTGGTCGCACACTTCCGAGGCCAAAAGGATCACCGAATGGAAGAGCTTTTTTGGTCGCAGTTCCATAGTCCAGAGCGTCCGCTTCCATTGACCGATCGTTTGGCCGAATGGGCTGAGCTGAATAGGTTGTCCGGACTTGCCATGAAGGATGTCGTGACTCATTTGTGGCCGAAAAGGCCTGAGCTGAAGAGTTATTTTGGCTTGGTGCAGCAGTTCCTTGATGCGGTGCCGCATATCAATGCAATGAAGCGGTCGGAATGCATAGAGGGAGCACGGATGGCTCTTGCCCGTGTCAAGACATGCTAGGCAGAGATGAAGGCCACCGACGTTGCATCCCAGGATTCGGACAAAAGACGAGTACCTGACGAGCACTATTTTGAGGAAGTCCTGCAGGGCGCTCGTTTAATAGAGACGCAGTGCTCGAAGAATATTATGTTCAAATGACATGTATGATTTGTGAAACCATGTTTCAATATGATATAAGTGCTTTTTATACTTGTGCGTTCAAGTATTGAAATACCTCCTGTGCGGCCGTTAATGTATATGTGTATATAACACGAAAGATGGCAGTCTTGACCCCATTACGCACATAAGCGGGGTGTTTGCAAAAAAGCGCATGTTCACACTTAATCCAACGTCTTGGTCCTATGAAGGAGGTGACAGCGTAGCAAACTAGGCAACCGGACTATAATGCTTTATCACTTTCACTTAGCCATAGGAGTTCGATGGTGGGGCTACTATATAGCCCCTAGGGGCACCACGCTCACCCGAATTCGGGGCGCGAATGTGCCTGACCGAGAAACGGTCCTTCGTTAATGCGGAGGAATTCTAAACATTCCGGTGGGTCATCGAGTGGTTGACCAGTCTCACGCTATATCATGACAGTCAGTTTTCGACTTTCTCTACTGAGGTGCTCACCAGGCCGAAGCGGGGCACAATCGCAGTAGTTCTCCTGGTGCCGCGTTAGCCGATAGAGCGGAACGTAAGGCTGCAAAACACAGGAGCCGGGCAAACCCAACATTTGACCAAAGACATGATTCGAAGCTGATGCATATAAGGCCTAACTCAAGACGCCGAACACTCCCTAAGGTATTCGGTCTTTATGAAAACGGGCAGAACAATGCCCTAAGCCCCTAGTGTCCAGGTACGCGCAAATTTTTTTGACACGGCCGATGCCAAAACGCCAGCCTCCTCCTCGGCTATAGCAAGAAACCGGGGGATGTGTAACAACAAGAGACAGTAAAAAAGGTTTATGCAGGTCTTAATCGAAAAGAATCCTTGCAACGGGTCCCTCGCGCGTCTGCGCTGTGTCTCCGTTGTCTTTGTGTCTCGGACGGGTGTAGCACGGTGTTCATCTCAGAAAAGAGAAGAACTTAGTTGGAAAGAAAAAGGATCATGCGGAAAATGTATTTTAAAATAAATGAACATGATTCAAAAATGAATAAAATTGAGCTTTATTGTCTCTTGTTGTACATCGTGGAGCCCTTGTAAGAAGGGTAGCGGCTAGTAAGCCCTTGTTTATTTATACCGGACTTGTCTAACCATGTCCGGGGTCTGAATGACCTATTTGAGTGCTTTGATCAGCAAAGCCAGATTAGTGTGTGGCTGTCAAGGCAGTCTCACGTTCTTCCGTATTCGAGGAACACTCGAAGTTTCCCTTTAATGAGATGATGCCGCGTGGACCGGGCATTTTAAGTGTTAGAGATGCGTAATGCGGTATTGCCTTAAAGCGGGCGAAAGCTTCGCGTCCCAATAGTGCTTGATGGCTACTTTTAAATGGGGCGATGTGGAAGACTAACTTTTCGCGACGGAAGTTGTCGGATGAGCCGAACACAACTTCTAGTAGTAGAGAGCCCGTACAATGGGCGTATGGGCCTGGCATCACTCCTTTAAAGGAAGTGTTGCTATGGCGAATTTTGGTTAGGTCTATCCCCATTCTGCGGATTGTGTCCTGATATAGCAGGTTTAGATCACTGCCGCCGTCCATTAGGACTTGTTTAAATTGTAGTCCGTCGATTATAGGATACAATATCAAGGCAGTCTATCCTGTGTTCCGGATACTTCCGGAGTAGTCCTGATGGTCGAAGGTGATTGGTTTTGACAGCCAGTGTTGGGACTCCGCTGGGGTAGACCGTGCGGCGCGTATTTCAATGGGCGCCGCTTTATTTTTCCCCGTTGTCACTTGAAGCGAGTTTACTGTTTTGACCTCTTGTGGGAAATTCCTTTGTTTTCCGGTGCTCTACTTGTGGGGTTCGTCATCGTCCTCACTTGGTGTGTCGAGCCCCTTGTGTTCGGCGTTAAGTCGGCCAGACTGTTTGAAGACCCAACAATTTCTGTGGGTATGGTTTGCAGGCTTCCCGGGGGTATTGTGGATTTGGCATGTCTTGTCCAAGATTTTGTTTAGGTTGGATAGCTCATCGCTATTGTCCTTAAGAGGCAGTTTTTTGTTGTTCTGCCAAGAGCTTTTGAATCCGGCGTTGACTGCCGTGCTCTTTGGACTATTTCCCTTAGTCCAGCGCTGGTCCTTGCTGCGTCGTGGTTTCCCATTTCCATCCGTGACTTCGGACGTACTTGGGTCGCTGGTACTGCACCTTGCCAGCCAGCTATCCTCTCCCGCGCAAAAGCGGGTCATGAGGCTTGTTAATGCGGCCATTGTTCTTGGATTTTCCTGGCCGAGGTGTCTGGCGAGCCGTTCGTCTCAGACGTTATGTTTGAAAGCTGCTAAGGCTTCGGCGTCCGGACAGTCGACTATTTGGTTCTTTTTGGTGAGGAACCTATTCTAGAATTTGCAGGCTGACTCTCCGGGCTGTTGAGTTATGTGACTTAAATCGTCTGCATCCGGAGGGCGGACATAAGTCCCCTGAAAAATTGCCCGAAACGCATCCTCGAGCTCTTCCCAACTTCCAACGGTATTTTCTGGGAGGCTTTTGAGCCAATGCCGGGCTGGCCCTTTGAGCTTGAGGGGTAGGTATTTTATGGCGTGGAGGTCATCTCCTCTAGCCATATGTATGTGCAGGATGTAATCCTCAATCCAGACTCCAGGGTCTGTTGTTCCGTCATATGCCTCTATGTTTACGGGCTTGAATCCCGCTAGAAATTCATGATCCAGCACCTCATCGGTGAAACATAGGGGGTGTGCAGCGCCCCTGTATTTGGGTGTGCCGTCATGTTCGAATACTCGACGTGTCATATTGCTTTCTAGAGCTTGCTTTCTTGGCCCATAGATAGACCTAACTGGGCCATCCTTTTGGTGCGTATCCTTATGCGGATCGCATGCCGGCTTGTGTGCAGTGCCGCTTGCCGCTCTATGTTTGCCATGTGGTCGTCTATCCGACCGGGCGGCCTCTTTGTTTTTTGATTGTGGGGGCTCTACGGCCTCCTCGTCAAATTCGGGCAGTAGTTTACGCTTCGGGTATCTCTTTGTTTGGCGACTATCGCCGTATTTGTCTGCGGTGTTGAGTACTTTGCTCCATCTTATTCTGAGTGCGTCTTCCGCTGTTTTGAGCTTCCGCTTCTACTTCTTTAGACTACGTGCAGTGGCGACAAGCCTTTTGTGGAGGTTCTTCTGCTCCAACGATGTGTCCGGCATGAGATCGTCCAGACTGTCATCTTCGTCGGGGACGGATTGTTTATCCAAGTTATCCTGTTCGGATGGTTACTCGAGGGCATGTTCGTCGTCCACCGGTTCGCCTTGCTCTATGGCTGGGTCTGTATGGGTGCTGTCTTTGTTGAGGCGGGACTTTGAGCGGCGCTTACGTCACCGTTTTGACTGCTTTTCGTGGGAATTATCCTTCGCAGCATCCCGCTGTTCCTCGTTATCGCTTCCTTTAGGTCTATCCACCATATATACATCATGAGTTGAGGTGGACTTCCAGTGCCCTGTAGGCGCTGGTTCTTGGTCGTCTCCTGCATCGTCGTCCATACCGTCGATGTCTTCGGAGTCGAAGTCGAGCATGTCGGTTAAATCATTAACAGTGGCTACAAAGTGGGTGGTGGGTGGGCGTTGAATTTCTTCATGGTCCGCATCCCAACCGTCCTGACCATAATCCGGCCAGGTCTCTCCTGATAAAGAGAGTCACTTTAGCGAATTCAGGATGTCGCCAAAGGGCGAGTGCTGAAAGATGTCCGCGGCGGTGAACTCCATGATGGGCGCCCAATCGGATTTGATTGGCAGGGGCGTGGAAGGTTCGGAGTCCGGAGAGGAGTCCGGCACCTTGGAGTCACGAGCTTCACAAAGGACAAGGTTGGTATTCGGCTCTATCGACGTAGAGGTAGCAGCCCCCGAGGTGGTGTCCAGCCACCCGTCCTCGATCGGCGCAGCCGGCTCCGAACTAAGGGTCGGAGCGGACACTTATCTTGACCTCGAGGACCTTGTCCGCAGCAGAGCAGATCATGCCCATCATGACAAGGCGGGCGGCTTGGCGTGGCTCGAACCCGTCGAAGATCAAGTCTCCGCGGACGTCAGCCGTATAGTTCAAACTTCCAAATCTGACCTGATGGCCAGGGGTGTAGCTTTCAATCTGCTCCAGATGGCCAAGTGAATTATCTCGCAGTGCAAAGCCGCCGAATACGAAGATTTGTCCGGGGAGAAAAGTCTCACCCTGGACCGCGTCGTTGGTGATGATCGAAGGAGCCATCGGGCCTAAAGGTGACGACACAGAGGAACTCTCAATGAAAGCACCA
Organism: Aegilops speltoides; assembly: GCA_021437245.1. Lineage (NCBI taxonomy): Eukaryota > Viridiplantae > Streptophyta > Magnoliopsida > Poales > Poaceae > Aegilops > Aegilops speltoides. The sequence continues at coordinate 410,893,977 of CM038142.1, forward strand.
ATGTCGGTGTCAAAACCGGCGGATCTCGGGTAGGGGGTCCCGAACTGTGCGTCTAGGCGGATGGTAACATGAGACAAGGGACACGATGTTTTACCCAGGTTCGGGCCCTCTCGGTGGAGGTAAAACCTTACTCTTGCTTGATTAATATTGATGATATGGGTAGTACAAGAGTAGATCTACCACGAGATCAGAGAGGCTAAACCCTAGAAGCTAGCCTCTGGACACCACAGAGGACGCAGGCCTTGACTGCAACCATCTGGATTCCCCAGTAAGTACTCTATTTCCGAACACATCTTTTAGTTTTGAGTTTCTCATAACAAAACTGAGAAAACCATACTCTGCCAGGGCTGGGTGAGGAAGGCGGAGAGGATCAGGTGTTCGGCCCCTCTTCCCGAAAACTCAGCGGACCCAGTGTTAACCAGGATGTTGGTTCTGGCACCATATCAAGTGTCGTCAAGGGAAGGAATGGATAGGAGTAGAGAGACCCAAAGCGGCCTTCATACCGGAGGTGCGTCCTGCATTGTATTCGAGGAATTCATAACTCCCATGCCGAAGGGTGAACGGGGGAATCTAACATTCCCTATCCCCACGGGAAGAAAAGAGCTGCTCCCGAAAACCCGGAGGCAGAGGCTTCCAAGCGAGGGAAGAAATCCCTATCAGGGTGCCCACAAGGGGGCCAACCTTTAGCCGAACCGTAAGTGAACAAAGGTGTTTAATAAGCATACCCCGTTCTTTTCTCGCTTATGAGGATAACATTTTGAAACATATGTTTTGCAGTTCGGCGTATAGCCTCCCTCAACAATCTTCGTCCTCAGGGGATCTTCTTCCGGAGATGATGGAGAGCAAGACGCCGCCTCATAAAGTGGATGACCCCGAGGTGTCGTCCCGGAGGATCTCTCCTGACCCGTAAAGGAGCGCCAGGCCAAAAGATGACTCTTTGGCCGCCCGAGGTCTGGGGTGTTCGGATCCTAGAGAGACCAACAAAAGTTCCGGACCATCCGATATACAGCCGGACATATGGACGGGTCTTCTTCGGCAAGCGTCTACCTCAGAGGAACATTGTACCTTAATGGGTACGGTGATTGAAAGAATTTCGTCCGCAAAAAGCGGTTTGAATGAAGCCTTTACGAGCCTGCTAAGAGGCTTTGAGGTACGTGAAGTAACCTCTTGTTTTGTATCGTAAACACAATGTGCACTGTGTATAGATAATAGCCCCTGAGACTCTGATTGTCCTCCGAATAGGACGGTCAGAGCATCAAATGCATATGCTCAGGTAATAACTTTGCTAATTTGTACACAGGTGGCTGCAGCCCCGGACACTGCCCGGGCTGCTCAATTTGCCGACCTAAAGCGGCAACTTGATGTGGCAGATGATGACATCACACTCGTGAACAAGCGGCTTGATGAGGCGCAAGATATGTATTTTGGGCGGCCAGTGCATATAAATTAGAGCATGATGCTAGAATTTATAGTGTGCTTGACTGCAGATGGAGCTGCCGCCATGGAGACCCTTCGGGCTGAGCTTGCCCGAGCCAAGGAACAAGCCAGGATAAGCAATGCGGCTGCCGAGAAGGCAGTTGGTGAATTAAAGGCCGAACAGGTTGCTCATCGCCTGAGTGAGGAGAAAATATCCAACATGGCGCTTGAGCTAAGGGACGCCTCTAACAAATATGCGCTTCTCGAGAAAGAGACCAAAGAAAAAGCAGTTGACCTTGAGAAGGCCTTACAAGCGGCAAAAAACCGGTCGAGGCGGGGGCTGCACGGAGGAGATCCAGGCAAGTGGGGAGATCACACGTTCCAAAAGCCTTTTTATTACTTAACTAAGTTCGGTGATCCGAAGTATTCCCCGCTTGATCGTGTGGAGTTCTCCGGATGCATATTTGGACTTGTCAAAGAGTGCTACTGATGCGACGCGGTTTTTCCAGGCCCAAGAAGGCCATGAAGCGGAACGGCTTTTCTGGTTGCAGTTTAGCATGCCAAAGTGTCTGCTGCTGTTGAATGAGCAGATGGCCGAATGGGCCGAGCTCCACAGGATATCCGGACTTGCCATGAAGGCTATCGTGGACCGGCTGTGGCCTGGGGGACCAACTGCGAACAGTTATTTTGGTTTAGTGCAGCAACTTGTTTGTGCTGTGTCGCATATCAACGCTGTCAAGCGGTCAACGTGCATAGAAGGTGCATGGATGGCCCTTGCCCGTGTGAAGATGTATTGGGCGAAGATGAAGGCCACCGATATTGCAACAGGGGGTCCGCCCAGGGGTCAGGACACACCAGATAGAGGGCCGGTGCTCGAAGAATATTATGTTCAAGTAACATGTATCCGAATTGTAAAAACAATGCTTATGATAATGAAGGCTATGTTTATACTTTTGCCCGTAAAGTATTTTAGCACCTCCTGTGCGACCGTTTATGTATATATGTATATAACCTGAAAGTTTGCGATGCCGGTTAAACCCGACCCCCAGATAACGCGGGGTGTTGAAAAGCACTTGATCACACTTGACCCAACGTCTTGGTCCGTTTAAGGAGGTGTTAGTGCGTCGAACTAGGAAATCGGACTATAGAGCTTTAACACTTTCACTTAGCCATAGGAGTTTGACAATGGGGCTACTATATAGCCCCTGGTATGTCCGTGTTCGTCCGAATACGGTGTGTTTACATACATGACCAGGAAACCGGTCCTTCGTTAATGCGGAGGAATCACAAAGATTCCGCTGAGTCCTCGAGTGGTTGACCAGCTCTCGCCTTATCATGACAGTCAGTTTTTGGCTTTCTCTACTGAGGTGCTCATCCGGATGAACCAGGGCACAATCGCAGTAGTTCTCCCTTGGCCGCCTTAGCGATAGAAGCGGGCGAAGGTAGCAAGCATGTGAGCCGGGCAAACCCAACTATTGACCAAAGACATGATTCGGAGTTGATGCATATAAGGCCAAAACTCGCGATGCCGAACACTCCCGAAGGTATTTGGACTTTTCAATATATACTGGGTTGTGTACAACCCCCGGTAATGAACCCTAAATTCAAGGCATGCGCTACGACCCGACGTGAGGAGAGAGCGCCTGTGGTGAGAAAATAGTTCTCGAAGCACATTGCTTGGCTGCTTCTATAACATCCGTTTTTGTACGGTGAATCGTAAGATCGCAAGTACTGCCAATATCTTTCCAGGGCGTTTTATATGCCAGGAGGGTATGAAACAACAAGAGATAATAATGAGAAAAAAGGTTTACACAGGGTGTCGTGGAATTAACACGTCAGATGTCCTAATGAGAGGACTTAGTCGTGGAGCCATCGCAACGAGATTAGCTTAAAGGGGTTAAACTGGACAAAGGACACGGGGAGTTTATACTGGTTCAGCCCCTTGCAGTGAAGGTAAAATCCCACGATCTAGTTGTGGTGGAATTGATGGGGTCTCGATGAGCAGGGAGCGAATCCGCTTTACCTATCTCTCGAGTTGTTGTTTGTTGTCCCTGAACCGCCGCCGGGTCGTCCCTTTATATACACAGGTTGACGCCCGACGGTTTACAGAATACCAAGGCCGGCTCAAACACGTGTCCGGCTCGGTTTCTACCTTTCCCTAACTTACAACACAAGTTACATATCTCATGACGGTTTATGACTATGGGCCCCAGGCCTCTATGCTTAAAATAGTAAAGCGCCATATTCCTTGTCTTCATGGGCTTCAATCTGGATGAGCATTACCCGGCCCCTCCTGGGCGGTTTATACTCAATAGTTATATCCCCAACATTAGGCCCCAGATTGATTTGAACTTGTTCATGTCAATCTTCAATCCTTAGAAAAACTCCTTGATCTTCAAAGAATCTTGTAAACCGCCATGACATCCTTTCCATGTGAACTTGGTGAACCGCCGTGATGTCATCCTTTAAGATTATAAGAAATCGCCGTGATGTCATCTCTATATAAAAAAACCTGTAAATACATCCTTTTCATTAATGACCCTCCAAAAACCGAGGCGACAGTTGTGTCAGATATCCATTTTTTAGGTTCCTCGATTCCTGCGCCTGTCACTTATCCCTTTGCCTTATAAATATTGCCAAGGGTCATTCTTTCCTTTCCCCTTCGTGCCCCTTCACCTCATCGTCTTCCTCGCGTCGCCTCAGAGCTCGAATGCAGATGCCGCCATCGACCTTTGCTTTCGCACCACCATCGGCCGCTGCATCAACCTGATCGGACCAGAGAAACACGACGCCTCCTCCGTTGTCCAGCAGCGACAATAAGTATTTCTTTTCTCATATAACAGATCTGCATTAGGGCTTCCGTTGTTCATCAGTGTTCTTCACCGTTCCTTGCTTTCTTCTTGTAGATCGCGTAGTTTGATCTGAATCTTGTTAGTAAAGGCGAGCAACAGTAGTTTAGCATCCCTTTCCAATCATAGAAGATACCCTTCTTTGCATAAGATCCCATCTGAGCATATGTGTTCCTCTGCTGTCACGACTTTAGGTTTAAAATTTATCCCCTTTTTAGAACTACGGTAGATCCAAAATTACAACACCATCTTGTGAAATCTGTTTGTACAACACTTACGATTTTTTTCAGATCTGTAGCTTCCACACTATTGTAGGCGGTTTATACTTTTTAGAAGATGATAACCCGCCAGGTACCATTAGCCCTCTTTTTAAACCGCCAACTCATCCTTAATACAAGACTCCGGGTTACCATGCTCATAGGATTCAATTTGTTTTTCCTGTCTTTTAAACCCGATTGTCTGCATCAATAAAAACCTTAAACCGGCCTTGGTCCTCTTTTCCAGCTTCATGTTCAAATGGCCAAGACGTTTTATGCTTGCAATTGGGTCCCTTCCCAGGTTACTGAAGAGCAACTGACTGGGTATGTTGTGACTGGCACTAGCGAGCAAAGAAACCATCCACCGGAGAGTCCCCGGTTTAGAAAATCCTCCTGAACATCAGGATGGATAAGTGGTTGTTTTTACAGATCATCTGAATCGAGGGTTCAGCCCTCTTGGTTCAAAGTTCTTTTGTGATGTTCTTGCTTGCTTCCAACTCCACCCTCAAGATATTGGACCAAACTCTGTGTCCAATATTTGCGATTTCCAAGTGTTTTGCGAGGCCTATCTTCAGGAAGAACCCATGGTTGAATTGTTCAGAGATTTCTTTTATTTGAACTATTGCACATAATTCACAGATGGACCCAACACTGAGCTTGGTGGGATGGTAATTCAAAAGAGGAGAGATGTCAGTTTCCCTCATGCCAAGCTTCATAGTCACCCCAAGGACTGGAATCAGACTTGGTTTTATTGCAAAGACACATCTCCAACTAGCGAAAATCCTCTGCTCGGTTACCACCCACACCGTCTCAGCAATACTGATCCGTTCCCTCAGAGGCTGACCGCCAAGGAACGGTCCAACTATGCACCACAACTCTCAAAGCTCAGAGTCTTTATGGCCAACGGTTTAACAGGGGTTGACTTCGTCCGCTGCTGGATATCTTGGAGCGTTCTGCCTTTAAGCCGGTGCCCCGGTTTGATGTGTGAGTACACGGGGGACTTGAAAGATCTTCAACGTCATATTGATATTCAGCTAACAGAGGACGAAGTTACTAAAGCTGTTAAGAAAATACTGAATGAACCGGAAGCTGTGTGCAGCCAAGTAGGGCTTAGTCTCTTCTGCACTTCTAATAAACCGCCAGCTGTAAGAATTACCTCATTTTTACTTTAATCCATCCTTTCTTAAATATTCCCTTATAATTTATTATCCATCTGTGCAGGGCGATGATCTATTCTGGAAGAAGAAATCCCAAGATAAACCGGCCAAGCCCTAGGATAAACCAGCAAGAGCACCCCGCAGCAAGACTAAGGCTACAAAGAAGCCAGCGAAGAAGAAAACCGCCAAACCCTCTGATTTGCCCAATGATGAAGAGCTTGATGATCTGGACTCAGAGGTAGAATTAGATTCTCTTGGTTCTTTTTTCATACACCTCATTGACAATGATTATTATCAGGATGATGCGGAAGCTAGCCATGCTAGTGATGCAGAGGTAATTGTTCTATCCTCCAATTCAAATCATGTGCCAGTACGAAAACTTCGTTGAGCAGTCCAGAAAGTAAAACGTTCACACCCTCTTGCTCATTTGGATCCGCACTTTTCTTTGAAGACACAGCAACAAGAAGCTCGCCACACAACCCGGCACAGTGGTCAAGTGGTTACTTCTTCTGGTTTACCATATTCCCTGGTTCGCAAGCGTCATCAAGAGGTCTCTTGTACTTCTAATACACTTTATCCCAAGGCGGGTTACTTCCAATATCCTCTTAATCTGTCTGATTCGAATTATCAGGGAACTTCCAACTCATCCTCCGGCGATTCATCAACCACACAGATGCCTCCACTTAAAACCGTTCCTGGGTAAGCATAACAGATTTAGTTTTTATGCCTTGCACCGGTTTATTATACTAACCTCTACATTTGTTCTTTTTAGTGCCAAAGCCAGACTTAGCAAAAAGGCCAAGCTGACTACACCAAGTGATGATAATCCGGCTACTGAACCGGAGAGGACTTTAGTGGCTTTTGATCAAAATGCTGACATTGCTCTGGATGACCTGGTACCTCAGGGTCAGGATACCTTTGTTGATCCGCCAGAAATAAATCCAACAAGCCAACATGCTGATCCGCCAAGCCCAGCTGCCGATCCACCAAGCCCAGCGAAGGCATCCGCTAAACCGCCAAGCCCAGATAAGACTATTGAAGGCACAACAGATGACGTCGTGATTACTGGCTTTGGCCATACCACTCCTCGCAATCCTGTCACTTTATTGAAGCACAGTGCAAAAAAAGAATTTTCCGCTGTGGAAAAGGGCAAATGGAAAGCAGATTTGTCAAGCTATGCCCATCTCTCTGCTCAGGACATCAATTCTGGCTACCTAAACCGTCTGTATACCAGCCGTGATTATGAAGCCGGTTTAGGAAACCTGATGAAAGAGAGATCTGAGGTAAATACTTGTTCCCTTGAATAGCTTCTTTTCTCTATATCCTGCTTCAATTATCATCTCTAGTAGCCCCCAAGGGCCGGTTCATCAATATGAATGTAAACCGGGACTTCTAGTAGGAGAAGATTGGATTTTTCTTGTGTAGACTCTATAAACCGGTTTATACCTTTAGGATAGTATGGTTCATACATCAGAATTCCTTTCAGTCATTAACATGATCCGGTTCATGCAGTAAAATTTGATAACCTTGAATTGATCCGATGTGCATTAGCCCCCAAGTGCCAAGTATATAACCTATTGTATGCTTGGGACTTAAAATACCAGTTGAGAAGAAATCAATCCGCATTAGCTCCCAAGTGCCAAGTGTATAACTTGTTATGTGCTTGGGACTTTGAAAAAATTATTACCGACTTAATGTCTGTCCTTTGCAGGCTGACTTGACCAACAAAGATTCTCAAATCGTCGATCTCCAGGAGAACATCAAGTCCCAGCAAGCCGAAACTTCAAAGGCCAAAGAAGAACTGAAGGGCGCTTTAACAGCCATGGAGCAATTGAAGGATGGATTCAAAGGCGAGTGAGCAGATTGGGAGGCTGAAAACGCCACTTTGCTGAAGCGGGCGGAGGATGCTGAAGCGACCCTTAAACCGATGGCAGAAGAGTTGTCTGGCTTGAAGCGGCAAATCAACGCTATGACTTCTGCCATCTTTGGTAAGAAGCCTTGCTATAAACCGTACTTAATCAGTCTTGAAACCTCCGGTTTAACAATATTATAACCATTGCAGGTAGCCGTGTTGCCCATCTCGGTGCAGATATGCGCAAGAAACTGAAGGCTGCCTATACTTTGATAGAGTAGTTATATACCGGCGCCCAACGAGTCATCTGCACTGCTTCGTACAATAAAACGCCGCCGACTTTAATCAAGGATACATTGGCCAAGCTATCCATGACACCTGCCCAACTTGAAGAAGTGAAGAGATCTGCTGCAAGGGCTGGCGCTTTGTCTGTGCTGACTCGGGCTAAAGCTTGGATAGCTGGCCTTGATCTGGAGGACATTGGAAATGGCTATCCTAGTCAAAAAGAAGATGGGTCAGAATTTGACAAGGATGCCCTTAAAGCCTTGACCAAGGAGATGCGTCCTCTTGCAAGTAAACTGGCCGAAGAGACTGATTTGTCTTTCCACCGGTCCATCTATGATGCAGACAACAGACAGATCGATGCGTCGGTTTATGAAGCCCAAAATCTAATCCCGCCAATCCGTAAGCATACTTATGCCCGTGACGTTGAACCGTCAGATCTTATAAGCGATGAAGCTGTCTTCCATGCTTTATCTAGAATTGACTGGGCAACCATTGACTTCTAGCCAGTGGGTGGGGAGGCGGAGGTTGAACCAGCGCAGGACGATCCGCAATCTTCACATCAAGCTGAAGAAGAATCATAATCCAGAAGCCGGTTTATCGTCTTGCGCACTGTCCTCTGTACGAGAAACAATTATCCTTTTGGGCGTTTAAAACGTCTTGTAATAGGCTAGCTTGAAACACTTGGTCTGCTATGCCATCGTGCATAGCTTGAAACACTTAGTTTGCTATGCCATCATGCATAGCCACTTTCCTGAGACTGTCATGATATGCAATGTCTGCTTATGATCTTTAACAGTTTTATGCAATCCTGTTTTCTGCATGTGACAAACTTAAAATTGCCCTGGCGGGTTACCGCCGGACGGGTTATGATACCCAATATAAAGCCAGAGTTTATAACCAAGGCTGTAAAAACAATGAAATATGAAATATATCATACCTGTGATGTTGAATCACATCGTTGGTTTACCAACTATTTGTAGTAAGGGTGATAACCCAAATCGTGAGTGTTTACAACTCTCACCATGTCGTGCTGGTTTATAATAAGCCATGCCGGGTTATGATAAACACTAGATGATCATCCTGGCGACTTATAGTCAATACCAGACCGGGTTATGATAAACACCAGTTTAAGATTGGTTGTGTACTAACAACTGATAGTTGAAAGCCACGCCGGATTTAATGAACACCGGGTTACATTGATGACTTATAGTCAGGCCGGGTCAATAGACGCCGGTTTATCTCAAAACCTTATCAAAGGAGAAAAACTTGGAAAAAACAAAAGCAAATGAAAACTTGTAGTTGAGGCTTTTCAAGGGCTGCCAGGCCCAAATTCGAGGCTTTTCATGGGCTGCCATGCCGCTGAGTTAAACCATTTTACAAAGCCTTTTAAGATGGACCTCACATTAACCAATTGTCGTTTTAACTTTGACAAGTTCAGGGTCTGTATAAGATTGACTTGTCAAACGTTTGACGGGTCATACCAGGATTACCTGGACGGAGTGGCTTACTTGATGAAGGCAGGTTAACCCAGGGTTTTTGGTGAATACACCTGGCTTCCAAGCCTGGCTTGATAGCCTATTACAAGGGTCCTTTCAAACTCTTTGTTGCTATGCACAAAGAGCCCCCGGGTAACATTGTGAGCTGTGCTCAGTGGGTACCTATGTTCGAGTTGTGCGTGGTAACAGACTCTCTTTGGTCCCTTGGGTGTGAAGCTCCCAAGCTTTTTTTATGACTTTATAAGCCGGTTTAATGGGTAATTAGAACTCCTCTTTATAAGTAGAAGCCCCCATGTAACCAAGAAGACATATAAGACGGAACGGTAGAGGCCACGCTTTAGCAAGGATGTCGGTTTATTTTTTGATCATAATATGTACATTGTCAAAAATATATACATAGTAGGAGCCTATGGCTCAGGTGTAGTAAGTCCGAAGATGAGCTATATTCCACGGACGGCGAGTCTTTATGCTCTCGAACATCAATAAGGTAGTATGACCCGTTGATCAGATTCTTGCTGACCACAAAGGGCCCTTCCCAAGGTGGGGATAACTTGTGCATATCCGTCTGATCCTGGATAAGCCGGAGTACTAAGTCGCCTTCCTGGAAAGCTCTGGTTTTAACCCGGCGGCTGTGATAACGCCACAGGTCTTGCTGATAAATCGCCGAGCTGTCGCAGTATCCCGTTGTTTATCTAACAGGTCCAATGCATCTTGGCGTGCTCTTTCATTGTCTGCTTCAACGTAAGCTGCCACTCGGGGCGAGTCATGGCGAATATCACTTGGGAGAACTGCTTCCGCTCCATAAACCATGAAGAAGGGTGTGTAACCCGTAGATCTATTGGGGGTGGTGTTAATGCTCCATAAAACGGAAGGCAACTCTTCCACCCAACAACCCGGCTTCCGCTGCAAAGGGACCATAAGCTGGGGCTTGATACCCTTTAAGATTTCTTGATTAGCTCTCTCTGCTTGACCATTAGACTGGGGGTGGGCCACTGATGACACATCAAGCCGTATGTGCTCACGTTGACAGAACTCTTCCATAACACCCTTGGAGAGATTTGTGCCATTATCTGTTATAATGCTGTGTGGAAAACCAAAGCGGAAGATCACCTTTTTCATGAATTGAACCGCCGTGGCCGCATCACACTTGCTCACTGGCTCTGCCTCCACCCACTTGGTGAATTTATCAACCGCCACCAGAAGGTGGGTGTTCTTTTCCTTGGACCTCTTAAAAGGCCCAACCATATCCAACCCCCAAGTTGCAAACGGCTAGGTGATTGGAATCATCCTCAATTCCTAGGCCAGAACATGAGCTCGGCATGAAAACTTCTGACAGCCATCACACTTTCTGACTAGATCCTCCGCATCAGCATGAGTTGTTAACCAGTAAAAACCATGCCGGAAAGCCTTAGCCACCAAGGATTTTAAACCGGCATGATGACCACAATCTCCTTTGTGGATTTCACGCAAGATCTCACAACCTTCTTCAGGCGAAACACAACGCTGAAACGCCCCTGAAACACTGCAGTGATGTAAGTCACCCTTGACGATAGTCATGGACTTGGACCGCCGGATTATTTGTCTGGCCAAAACTTCGTCCTCCGGTAACTCGCCCCGGGTCATATATGCCAGATATGGCACTGTCCAATCAGGGATAGCATGAAGAACCGCCACCAATTGAGCCTCCGGGTCAGGAACAGCTAGATCTTCCTCCGTTGGTATTTTGACCGATGGATTATGCAAAACGTCAAGAAAAACATTGGGCGGCACCGGTTTACACTGGGAACCGAGCTGGCTTAAAGCGTCCGCCGCTTCATTCTTGCGTCGATCAATGTGCTCGACCTGGTAACCCTTGAAATGACCGGCAATGCTATCCACCTCACGCTGATAAGCCGCCATAAGTGGATCCTTGGAATCCCATGTACCAGATACCTACTGAGCCACTAAATCGGAGTCGCCGAAGCAATGTACCCGGATTAAGTTCTTCTCCTTAGCCATCCGAAGACCATGGAGCAGGGCCTCATACTCAGCTGCATTATTAGTACAGGGAAACATTAAGCGGAGAACATAACAAAATTTGTCACCTCGAGGGGAAGTAAGAACCACTCCAGTCCCCGAGCCCTCCAATTGTCTGGATCCATCAAAATGAATCGTCCAATATGTGTTATCCAGTCGTTGATGAAATCCACAAGCGCTTGAGACTTGATAGTAGTGTGAGGCATATATTTTAACCCGTGAGGCCCAAGCTCAATAGCCCACTTAGCAACCCGGCCAGTTGCCTCCCTGTTCTGAATGATATCTCTAATGGAGCGGAACTGACCACGGTAATGGGATGGCCCTGAAAATATAGCTTAAGCTTCTGGCTTGCCATAAACACTCCATATGCCAACCTCTTTGTGCTCCACCACAATAGCCACACTGACAGCTCAGGCATTAGCAGCCACGTATAACAACAATGGTTCCTTATCAATGGGGGCAGCAAGAACGGGCGGTTCAGCTAACTGCTTCTTCAGATCCTCAACCGCCGCATCAGCAACATCACTCTAGACAAAGTTGTCTGTCTTCTTCATCATCTGATAAAGCGAGATCGCCTTCTCCCCCAACCGGCTGATAAACCGGCTTAGCGCTGCAATGCGACCCGCCAGACGTTGAACGTCATTGATACACGCCGGTTTAGCCAGGGATGTAATACACTTGATCTTTTCCGGATTAGCCTCAATGCCCCTGTTAGACACCAGAAAACCCAAGAGCTTGCCAGCTGGCACACCAAAAACACACTTGGCCGGGTTAATCAACATCTTATAAACCCTCAGATTATCGAAAGTTTCCTGCAAGTCAGCTATAAGTGTTTCTGCTTTCCTGGACTTCACCACTATATCACCACATAAGCATGAACATTGCGCCCAATCTGAGTATACATGCAATTCTGCACGCACCGCTGATAAGTCGCCTGGGCACTCTTGAGTCCAAAAGGCATAGATACATAGCAGAAGGCTCCAAAAGGAGTTATAAAAGCCGTCTTCTCCTGGTCCTTAATCGCCATCTTGATCTGATGATAACCCAAATAAGCATCTAGAAAAAAACGCCCACAACTTGCCGTAGCATCAATAATTTGATCAATACGAGGGAGGGCAAAGGGATCAGCTGGGCAAGCCTTGTTCAAATCTGTGTAGTCCACACACATATGCCAAGTGCCATTCTTCTTAAGTACCAACACCGGGTTAGCCAACCACTCAGGGTGAAAGACCTCCACAATGAACCCTGTTGCCAAGAGCCGGGCTACCTCCTCTCCAATGGCCTTGCGTCTCTCTTCATTAAAGTGGCAAAGAAACTGCTTGACCGGTTTAAACTTGGGATCAATATTAAGAGTGTGCTCAGCGAGTTCCCTCGGTACACCTGGCATGTCAGAAGGTTTCCATGCGAAGATGTCCCGGTTCTCACAGATGAACTCGATGAGCGCGCTTTTCTATTTCGGATCCAAGTTAACTCTGATGCTAAACTGCTTGGATGAATTGCCAGGAAAAAAATTCAACCAACTTAGTCTCATCAGCCGATTTAAACTTCAAAGCCGGATCATGCTCTGTAGTGGGTTTCTTCAGAGAAGTCATATCTGCCGGATCAACATTGTCTTTGTAGAATTTTAACTCCTCTGTTGCACAAACCGACTCAGCATAAGCCGCATCACCTTCCTCGCACTCCAAACAATCTTGTGGCTGCCATGAACCGTGATGGTCCCCTTATGACCCGGCATCTTGAGCTGCAGATAAACATAACACGGCCTTGCCATGAACTTGGCATAAACCGGCCGTCCAAATAGGGCATGGTACGGACTTTTGATTTTGACCACTTCAAAGGTCAATGTCTTTGACCTTGAATCATGATCATCTCCAAAAACAACCTCCAGAGCTATCTTGCCGACCGGGTAGGCCGATTTACCAAGCACCATTCCGTGAAAAATGGTGTTTGACGGTTTAAGATTCTTATCCGTTAACCCCATACGCCGGAAGGTTTCATAATACAAGATGTTGATACTGCTCCCTCCATCCATGAGCACCTTGGTGAACTTATAACCTCCAACCTATAGTGCGACCACCAACGCCAGATGACCCGGATTATCAGCCCGGGGCGGATGATCCTCTCGACCCCACACAATAGGCTGCTCAGACCAGCGCAGATAACGGGGCACCGCCGGTTCAACGGAGTTCACTGCCCTCTTATGGAGTTTCTGATCGCGCTTGCACAGACTAGTAGATAACTCGACTGCCGCTATTGTTGATTCCACTGTTGATTATAACCACCTTGGTTGCCCTGATTGCCTTGATTGCCCTGTCCACCTTGGTAACCTTGGAAACCTGAACCGGAGTTACCTCCACCGTAACCCGGCCCGTGAAACCCGGGTCCTGAACCACCAGATGGTCCATGATCATACCGGAAGAGATCTGAGTTTTTGAATTCTCGCATAATAAAGCAATCCTTCCATAAGTGCATAGCTGGCTTCTCTTGCGTCCCATGCTTCGGGCAGGGCTGGTTCAACAGGAGCTCTAGATTCATCCCTGATCCGCTGCCCCGCGGGGCGGTTTACCCTTACGGCGCTGATTATTACCCTGTATGTTGGTGTTAGCCACAAAATCAGAATTATTGTCCGCTTTGCGCTTAACGTGGCTCGCCTGGTTATGCTGCTGTCCTTTCACGCTGACATTCTTCTTTCCCTTATCCGGCTTCTCATCGTCAGACTCGGGATCCTTGGTACTATCCGAATTGACATATTTAACCAAGGCTGCCATGAGTGTTCCCATGTCATTGCAGTGACGCTTGAGCCGTCCCAACTTCAATTTCAGCGGTTTAAACTGGCAATTGCCCTCCAATGTTATGATTGCTGAATCGGCATTGATGCGGTCCGACGAGTGCAGGATTCTCGAAACCCGGCGCACCCAATGGGTTGTTGATTCGCCTTCTCCTTGGACACAAGCGGCCAGATCCACGATTGACATAGGTTGCTTGCACGTGTGTTTGAAATTGGCCATAAACCGGGCCTTCAACTCGTCCCATGAGCCGACAGAATTAACGGGCAAGCTTTTTAACCAAGTGCGAGCCATTCCATCCAACATCATGGTGAAGTACTTAGCACAAGCCGCTTCATCCACATCCAGCATCTCCATCGCCATCTCATAACTTTCTACCCATGACTCGGGGGGTAAATCAGTGGTGTAATTAGGCACTTTACGCGGGCCCTTGAAATCCTTGGGTAACCGCACATTACATAAAGCTGGGGTGAGATACGGCACCCCCAAGAGCTGAAAGCCAGCCCTCATTCCACTGACGTCGTCGGTCGAACCAGGGCGCTTTGATGATTCACGTACTGCGCTGCCAACTGTGCTGCTAACTCAGCTTCCCAACGCGCTCTACCATTACCTACCACTGTTGGGGAACGTAGTAATTTCAAAAAATTTCCTACGCACACGCAAGATCATGGTGATGGCATAGCAACGAGAGGGAAGAGTGTTCGTCCATGTACCCTCGTAGACCGTAAGCGGAAGCGTTAGCACAACACGGTTGATGTAGTCGTACGTCTTCACGATCCGACCGATCCAAGCACCGAACGTACGGGGCCTCCGAGTTCAGCACACGTTCAGCTCGATGATGATCTCCGTGCTCCGATCCAGTAAAGCTCCGGAGATGAGTTCAGTCAGCACGACGGCGTGGTGACGATGATGATGCTCTACCGGCGCAGGGCTTCGCCTAAACTCCACGACGATATGACCGAGGTGGAATATGGTGGAGGGGGGCACCGCACACGGCTAAGGAACGATCTGTAGATCAACTTGTGTGTCTATGGGGTGCCCCGCCCCGAGATATAAAGGAGCCAGGGGGGAGGAGGTGGCCGGCCAAGGAGGGCGCGCCAAGGGGGGAGTCCTACTCCCACCGGGAGTAGGACTCCCTTCTTTCCAAGTAGGAGTAGGAGAAGGGGGGAAAGAGGAGGATGAGGGGAAGGAAAGGGGGCGCGCCGCCCCCCTTCCCTTGTCCTATTCGGACTAGGAAGGGGAGGGGCGCGTGGCCCCTTCTCGGCTCCTTCCCTCTTCTCCCTCGAGGCCCATGTAGGCCCAATAACCCCCCGGGGGGTTCCGGTAACCTCTCGGTACTCCGGTAAAATGCCGATTTCACCCGGAACGATTCCGATGTCCAAATATAGGCTTCCAATATATCGATCTTTATGTATCGACCATTTCGAGACTCCTCGTCATGTCCGTGATCACATCCGGGACTCCGAACAAACTTCGGTACATCAAAACTTATAAACTCATAATAAAACTGTCATCGTAACGTTAAGCGTGCGGACCCTACGGGTTCGAGAACTATGTAGACATGACCTAGAACTATTCTCGGTCAATAACCAATAGCGGAACCTGGATGCCCATATTGGTTCCTACATATTCTACGAAGATCTTTATCGGTCAAACCGCATAACAACATACGTTGTTCCCTTTGTCATCGGTATGTTACTTGCCCGAGATTTGATCGTTGGTATCCAATACCTAGTTCAATCTCGTTACCGGCAAGCCTCTTCACTCGTTCTGTAATGCATCATCCCGTAACCAACTCGTTGGTCACATTGCTTGCAAGGCTTATAATGATGTGCATTACCGAGAGGGCCCAGAGATACCTCTCCGACAATCGGAGTGACAAAACCTAATCTCGAAATATGCCAACCCAACATGTACCTTTGGAGACACCTGTAGTACTCCTTTATAATCACCCGATTCACGTTGTGACGTTTGGTAGCACCAAAGTGTTCCTCCGATGGCGGGAGTTGCATAATCTCATAGTTACAGGAACATGTATAAGTCATGAAGAAAGCAATAGCAACATACTAAACGATCAAGTGCTAGGCTAACGGAATGGGTCATGTCAATCACATCATTCTCCTAATGATGTGATCCCGTTAATCAAATGACAACTCTTTTGTCCATGGCTAGGAAACATAACCATCTTTGATAAACGAGCTAGTCAAGTAGAGGCATACTAGTGACACTATGTTTGTCTATGTATTCACACATGTATTATGTTTCCGGTTAATACAATTCTAGCATGAATAATAAACATTTATCATGATATAAGGAAATAAATAATAACTTTATTATTGCCTCTAGGGAATATTTCCTTCAGTCTCCCACTTGCACTAGAGTCAATAATCTAGTTCACATCGCCATGTGATTTAACACCAATATTCACATCTGTATGTGATTAGTACCCATAGTTCACATCATCATGTGATCAACACGCAAAGGGTTTACTAGAGTCAATAATCTAGTTCACATTGCTATGTGATTAACACCCAAAGAGTACTAAGGTATGATCATGTTTTGCTTGTGAGAGAAGTTTAGTGAACGGGTCTGTCATATTCAGAGCCGTATGTATTTTGCAAATATTCTATGTCCACAATGCTCTGCACGGAGCTACTCTAGCTAATTGCTCCCACTTTCAATATGTATCCAGATTGAGACTTAGAGTCATCTGGATTGGTGTAAAAACTTGCATTGTTGTAACTTTTTATGACGGGCTCTTTTATCACCTCCATAATCAAGAAACATCTCCTTAGTTTTCACTAAGGATATTCTTGACCGCTGTCCAATGATCTACTCTTAGATCAAAATTGTATTCCTTTGTCAAACTCAGAGCAAGGTATACAATATGTCTGGTTCACAGCATAGCATACTTTATAGAACCTATGATTGAGGCATAGGGAATGACTTTTCATCCTTTTTCTATTTTCTGCCATGGTCGGGTCTTGAGTCTCACTCAACTTCACACCTTTGCATCACAGACAGGAACTCCTTATTTGACTGTTCCATTTTGAACTATTCAAAAATTTATCAAGGTATGTACTCATTGAAAAATCTTATCAAGCGTCTTGATCTATCAATATAGATCTTGATGCTCAATGTGTAAGCAGCTTCACTGAGGTCTTGCTTTGAAAAACTCCTGTCAAACACTCCATTATGCTTTGCAGAATAATTCTACATTATTTCTGATCAACAATATGTCATTCACATATACTTATCAGAAATGTTGTAGTGCTCCCACTCACTTTCTTGTAAATACATGCTTCTTTAGAATTCTGTATAAAACCATATGCTTTGATCATACTATCAAAGCGTATATTCCAACTCCGAGATGCTTGCACCAGTCCATTGATGGATTGCTGGAGCTTGCACACTTTGTTAGCATCTTTAGGATTGACAAAACCTTCTGGTTGCATCATATACAACTCTTCTTTAATAAATCCATTAAGGAATTCAGTTTTGACATCCATTTGCCAGATTTCATAAAATGTGGCAATTGCTAACATGATTCGGATAGACTTAAGCATCGCTACAGTTGAGAAAATCTCATTGTAGTCAACACCTTGAACTTGTCAAAAACCTTTTTGCGACAAGTCGAGCTTTGTAGATAGTAACACTACTATCAACGTCCGTGTTCCTCTTGAAGATCCATTTATTTCTTATGGTTTGCCAATCATCGGGCAAGTCCACCAAAGTCCACACTTTGTTCTCATACATGGATCCTATCTCAGGTTTCATGGCCTCCAGCCATTTTGCGGAATCTGGGCTCATCATCGCTTCCTCATAGTTCGTAGGTTTATCATGGTCTAGTAACATGATTTTCAGAACAGGATTACCGTATTACACAGTGCGGACCTGTACTGAAGACCTACGAGGTTCTGCAGTAACTTGATCTGAAGTTTCATGATCATCATCATTCGCTTCCTCACTAATTGGTGTAGGAATCACTGGAACTGATTTCAGTGATGAACTATTTTCCAATTAGAGGAGAAGGTACAGTTACCTCATCAAGTTCTACTTTCCTCCCACTTACTTCTTTCGAGAGAAACTCCTTCTCTAGAAAGGATCCGATTTTAGCAACGAAAATCTTGCCCTCAGATCTGTGATAGAAGGTGTACCCAACAATTTCCTTTGGGTATTCTATGAAGACGCACTTCTTCGATTTGGGTTTGAGCTTATCAGGATGAAACTTTTTCACATATAAGCATCACAACTCCAAACTTTAAGAAACGACAGCTTAGGTTTACTGCTAAACCATAGTTCACACGATGTCGTCTCAACGGATTTAGATGGTGCCCTATTAAACGTGAATGCATCTGTCTCTAATGCATAACCCCAAAACGATAGTGGTAAATTATTAAGAGACATCATAGATCGCACCATATCCAATAAAGTGCGGTTACGACGTTCAGACACACCATAACGTTGTGGTGTTCCAGGTGGCGTGAGCTGTGAAACTATTCCACATTGTTTTAATTGAAGACCAAACTCGTAACTCAAATATTCATCTCCGCGATTAGATCGCAGAAACTTTATTTTCTTGTTACGATGATTTTTCCACTTCACTCTGAAATTCTTTGAACCTTTCAACTATTTCAGACTTATGTTTCATCAAGTAGATATACCCATATCTGCACAAATCATCTTGTGAAGGTCAGAAAATAATGATACTTACCACGAGCATCAACACTCATTGGATCGCATACATCGGTATGTATTATTTCCAATAAGTCAGTAGCTCGTTCCATTGTTCCGGGGAACGGAGTTTTAGTCATCTTGCCCAAAAGGCACGGTTCACAAGCATCAAATGATTCATAACCAAGTGATTCCGAAAATCCATCTATATGGAGTTTCTTCATGCGCTTTACACCGATATGACCCAAACGGAAGTGCCACAAATAAGTTGCACTATCATTATTAACTTTGCATCTTTTGGCATCAATTTTATGAATATGTGTATCACTACGATCGAGATCCAACAAACTATTTTCATTGGGTGTATAACCATTGAAGGTGTTATTCATGTAAACAGAATAACAATTATTCTTTAACTTCAAATGAATAACCGTATCGCAATAAACATGATCAAATCATATTCATGCTCAACGCAAACGCTAAATAACATTTATTTAGGTTTAACACTAATCTCGAAAATATAGGGAGTGTGTGATGATGATCATATCGATCTTGGAACTATTTCCAACACTCATCGCCACTTCCCCTTAACTAGTCTCTGTTTATTATGTAATTCCTGTTTCGAGTTACTAATCTTAGGAACTGAACAAGTATCAAATACTCAGGGGCTACTATAAACACTAGTAAGGCACACATCAATAACTTGTATATCAAATATACCCTTGTTCACTTTGCCATCCTTCTTATCCACTAAATATTCAGGGCATTTCCGCTTCCAGTGACCACTTCCTTTGCAGTGTAAGCACTCAGTTTCAGGCTATGGTCCAGCTTTGGGCTTCTTCGCAGGAGTGACAACTTACTTGTCTTTCCACTTGAAGTTCCCTTTCTTTCCCTTTGCCCTTTTTCTTGAAACTAGTGATCTTGTCAATCATCAACACTTGATGCTATTTCTTGATTTCTAGCTTCGTCGATTTCAACATCATGAAGAGCTCGGGAATCGTTTTCGTCAACCCTTGCATACTATAGTTCATCACTAAGTTCTAGTAACTTAGTGATGGTGACTAGAGAATTCTGTCAATCACTATCTTATCTGGAAGATTAACTCACACTTGATTCAAGCAATTGAAGTACCCAGACAATCTGAGCACATGCTCACTAGTTGAGCGATTCTCCTGCATCTTTTAGCTATAGAACTTGTTGGAGACTTCATATCTCTCAACTCGGGTATTTGCTGGAAATATTAACTTCAACTCCTGGAACATCTCATATGGTCCATGACGTTCAAAACGTCTTTGAAGTCCCGATTCTAAGCCGTTAAGCATGGTGCACTAAACTATCAAGTAGTCATCATATTGAGCTAGCTAGACGTTCATAACGTTTGCATCTGCTCCTGCAATAGGTCTGTCACCTAGCGGTGCATTAAGGACATAATTCTTTTGTGCAGCAATGAGGATAAACCTCAGATCACGGATCGAATCCGCATCATTGCTACTAACATTTTTCAACACAATTTTCTCTTAGGAACATATCAAAATAAACATATGAAAGCAACAACGCGAGCTATTGATCTACAACATAATTTGCAAAATACTACCAGGACTAAGTTCATGATAAATTTAAGTTCAATTAATCATATTACTAAAGAACTCCCACTTAGACAGACATCTCTCTAGTCATCTAAGTGATCACGTGATCCAAATCAACTAAACCATGTCCGATCATCACGTGAGATGGAGTAGTTTCAATGGTGAACATCACTATGTCGATCATATCTACTATATGATTCACGCCGACCTTTTGGTCTCCGTGTTACGAGGCCATATCTCAGATATGCTAGGCTCGTCAAGTTTAACCGAGTATTCCGCGTGTGCAACTATTTTGCACCCGTTGTATTTGAACGTAGAGCCTATCACACCCGATCATCACGTGGTGTCTCAAAGACGAAGAACTTTCGAACGGTGCATACTCAGGGAGAACACTTCTTGATAATTAGTGAGAGATCATCTTAAAATGCTACCATCAATCAAAGCAAGATAAGATGCATAAAAGGATAAACATCACATGCAATCAATATAAGTGATATGATATGGCCATCATCATCTTGTGCTTGTGATCTCCATCTTCGAAGCACCGTCGTGATCACCATCGTCACCGGCGTGACACCTTGATCTCCATCGTAGCATCATTGTCGTTACGCCATCTATTGCTTCTACGACTATCGCTATCGCTTAGTGATAAAGTAAAGCAATTATAGGGCATTTGCATTTCATACAATATAGCGACAACCATATGGCTCCTACCAGTTGCCGATAACTTCGGTTACAAAACATGATCATCTCATACAAATAAAATATAGCATCACGTCTTGACCATATCACATCACAACATGCCCTGCAAAAACAAGTTAGACGTTCTCTACTTTGTTGTTGCAAATTTTACGTGGCTGCTATGGGCTTAGCAAGAACCGTTCTTACCTACACATCAAAACCACAACGATAGTTCGTCAAGTTGGTGCTGTTTTAACCTTCGCAAGGACCGGGCGTAGCCACACTCGATTCAGCTAAAGTGAGAGAGACAAACACCCGCCATCCACCTTTAAGCACGAGTGCTCGTAACGGTGAAACCAGTCTCGCGTAAGCGTACGCGTAATGTCGGTCCGGGCCACTTCATCTCACAATACCGCCGAACCAAAGTATGACATGTTGGTAAGTAGTATGACTTGTATCGCCCACAACTCACTTGTGTTCTACTCGTGCATATAACATCAACGCATAAAACCTGGCTCTGATACCACTGTTGGGGAACGTAGTAATTTCAAAAAATTTCCTACGCACATGCAAGATCATGGTGATGGCATAGCAACGAGAGGGGAGAGTGTTCGTCCACGTACCCTCGTAAACGGGAGTTGCATAATCTCATAGTTACAGGAACATGTATAAGTCATGAAGAAAGCAATAGCAACATACTAAACAATCAAGTCCTAGGCTAACGGAATGGGTCATGTCAATCACATCATTCTCCTAATGATGTGATCCCGTTAATGAAATGACAACTCTTTTGTCCATGGCTAGGAAACATAACCATCTTTGATAAACGAGCTAGTCAAGTAGAGGCATACTAGTGACACTATGTTTGTCTATGTATCCACACATGTATTATGTTTCCGGTTAATACAATTCTAGCATGAATAATAAACATTTATCATGATATAAGGAAATAAATAATAACTTTATTATTGCCTCTAGGGCATATTTCCTTCAGTCACGTCCTGAGCATTTGCACCACCGCGTGCTGAATTAGGCCCTCGAGGGGCATCACGATTCCGCGCACTGCTTGACACAGCCGGTTCATCAATGCGCCTGCTGTAACTCCTGCTCGGGCGAGGAGTTGAATGGATTCTGTCTCGGCTATATGAATAAGCCTGCTGCTGTACCATAGCAGTTTGAAGGAGATCCCTGGCCCGCCGCGTGTCAACCGCCGCTGGAGGCTCGCCCTCCATTGGAATAGCTGCCAATCAAGATACCGCTGGCAATCATGTTATCCAAACGGGTGGAGAGTGACCCAGCGGGGGCTGTATGTACTGCGGCGGGTTATCTGTTTGTTGAGCCGGGTCCGCCACCCGTGGCTGATCTAGCGCTCCTATCCTAGGTGCTTTTGTCCAGTTTACGGCTGCCGGATTACTGGGCCCTGCTCCTGGTGTGTTGAAGAGATTCATTGCTTCATAAACCAGCGGCAGACGAGACTGGTGCCTCCTCCTCAACACCTCATTCAAAGCGCTCGATCCAAAGATGAGCCGTAATCTGCTACCGATCTGCTGTGGATCGGGCATCTAAAGCGGCCCGTTCTTCGGCCATCTTGGTTTCCTCAGCCGCCAAGTCCTCCTTGGCCTGAGTTATCTGATCCCGCAGCTTTGTAACCTCCGCGTTATGCCGATCTTGAGTCTCTGGGGTAACTGCTGTGGTCAACAATGTCGTCCAGGTGTCCAATAAACCGGACAGAACTTGAGCCGGCCGGTGCGCAGGGCCTCCTGCCCCGGCTGCCGATCCGGAAGTCATTGCTGCTGCTGTTGAAGATTGCAATGTGGGCTGCGTACCCGCCATGAAGATTGCAACCCGATTTGGCAATTCAAAGGGGTCCGGAATACTGTCGCCATCGGAACAGCCCCCCGAACCGACCGTCTTGCAACTGGTATAGTGACTCGGTCTCGCCGGTGGATGATTTGCCATCAGAGTAAACAACCATCTCACCATCAGACACCGATTCAGATTCCGCACCTTGGATGAATCCCACGAACGCACGCTTCATGGCAGGCTGAACCCGGGCAGGACTCGCACACTGAGCCGTCTCGACGAGGTCGGTGCAGATGTCCGGCTCAGGGCCCGGTTTGCCGATCTTGCCAATGAAATTGTGAATTCCGCCAAAGGGGACCCGGTACCCATACTCAATTGAGCCGACCTCGGGCCCCCAGCCGTCGATGTAGAGCTTGCCGCAACGACTCTTGGTCATCCGGCCAACCGCGTATCCCTTGAGTCCTTCAAAGTTGCCCTTCAAGAACTCGAAACCATCGTGCGATAGCCCCACGGTGGGCGCCAACTGTTGTGGTATTAACACGTCAGATGTCCTAATGATAGGGCTTAGTAATGGAGCCATCGCAACGAGATTAGCTTAAAGGGGTTAAACTGGAGAAAGGACACGGGGAGTTTATACTGGTTTGGCCCCTTGCAGTGAAGGTAAAAGCCTACAATCAAGTTGTGGTGGAGTTGATGGGGTCTTGATGAGCAGGGAGCGAATCCGCTTTACCTATCTCTAGAGTTGTTGTTTGTTGTCCCTGAACCGCCGCCGGGTCGTCCCTTTATATACACAGGTTGACGCCCGGCAGTTTACAGAATACCAAGGCCAGCTCAAACACATGTACGGCTCCGTTTCTACCTTTCCCTAACTTACAACACAAGTTACATATCTCATGACGGTTTGTTTATGACTATGGGCCCTAATCCGCCCTTGGGCCCTAGGCCTCTACGCTTCAAATAGTAAAGCGCCATATTCCTTGTCTTCATGGGCTTCAATGTGGATGAGCATAACCCGACCCCTCCTGGGCGGTTTATACTCAGTAGTTATATCCCCAACACAGGGTCTTAATTTAAACAGAAACCTTGAAAACAGGGCCCTGCTACACGTCTGCGCCTTTGTCTTTGTTGTGCGGTGTCCTTGAAGGGTATATCATGATTGCCTATCTGTAAAAGTGAAACAACCAGGCGAAAAAAAATCTCGTATGGCCATGGGTATAGTTCGTTGGTTGTGATGAATCGTGAACTGTAGCTTCTTGAGTCCGAATAGGGCCGAGTCGAACTATTGACTTCTTGAGCGCTGGGTGCCCCTAGCGCTACCCAAGAAATTTTGAGTGTATATTTATGTATACATGAAAATATGTATAGTCTTCTTATGGGGAGATCTATGGGGGCAGGGCTGCTAAACAAGCGCAGGTTTATCTGAGCTTTTACATGTAGGTGTACACCGAACACATTTGGCTGTGTTCGCGGTCTTGAGGACCGATGAGCTGTTTGGTTTAAAAAGGCCGCTTCGAGCTTTGGCTACCAGAGCTGCCGCGTATTCTTCTATACAAAGAGAGTGCTCTGCACTCCCGCTCACCGTGATAACGCCACATGGCCCAGGCATCTTAAGCTTAAGATAAGCATAGTGCAGGACTGCATTGAAGCGGGCGAAGGCCGTTCGGCCGAGTAGTGCATGATAACCACTTCGGAACGGGGCAATGTCGAAGATTAGCTCCTCACTTCGAAAGTTGCCGGGGGAGCCGAAGACGACGTCCAGTGTTAGGGTGCCCGTGTAGTGGGCCTCTACGCCTGGTATTACTCCTTTAAAGGTAGTGCTGCTTTGCTTGATTCTTGACGGGTCTATCCCCATCTTGCGGATAGTGTCCTGATATATCAAATTGAGGCTACTGTCGCCGTCCATGAGGACTCGGGTGAGGTGGTATCCATCGATTATTGGGTCGAGCACTAAGGCAACCGAGCCCTCGTGACGGATACTAGTCGGATGATCCCTGCGATCGAAAGTGATCGGACAGGACGGCCATGGGTTGAATTTGGTGGTGACAAGCTCTATAGCATATACGTCCCGGAGTGCGCGTTTGCAGTCCCTCTTTGGGATATGAGTGACATAAATCATGTTCACTGTTTTGACCTCCGGTGGAAATTTCTTTTGTCCCCCCATATTCGGCTGGCGAGATTCGTCCTCGTCTTCGCTTTGCGGTCCCTTCCCCTTGTGTTTGGTGTTGAGCTTGCCGGCCTTCTTGAAGACCCTACACTGTTTGTTGGTATGATTAGCTGGTTTGTCGGGGGTGCCATGAATTTGGCAGGATCTTTCGAGAATTTTATCCAGGCTAGACGGAACATCTCTGCTGCCTTTAAGTGACTTTTTCCAATGACCGGGTCTGGAGCCCCTAAATCCGGCGTTTACCGCTATATTGTCCGGGCTTTCTCCGTTGTTTCGACGTTTGTTTCTATTTCGTCGTGGCTTTCCTTGCCGTCCCTGACTTCATATGTGCCAGGGTCGCTGGTGCTTCTACGGGCCAACCAGCTATCCTCTCCCGCGCAAAAGCGAGTCATGAGTGTGGTTAGGGCTGCCATTGTCCTTGGCTTTTCTTGGCCTAGGTGTCTGGCCAGCCATTCGTCCCAAACACTGTGTATAAAAGCTGCTAAGGCTTCGGCGTCCGGACAATCGATGACTTGGTTCTTTTTAGTGAGAAACTGGTTCCAAAGCTTATGGGCTGACTCTTCGGGTTGTTGGGTTATGTGACTTAGATCATCTGCATCCAGAGGTCGGACATAGGTCCCTTGGAAATTGGCCCTAAAAGCGTCCTCAAGTTCTTCCCAGCTTCCAATGGAATTTTCAGGGGGGCTTTTCAGCCAGTGCCGGGCTGGTCCTTTTGGCTTGAGGGGTAGGTATTTAATGGCGTGGAGATCATCTCCGCGAGCCATATGGATGTGAAGAATAAAGTCTTCTATCCAGATCACAGGGTCTGTTGTGTCTGTTCTACGATTCCACTTCGACAAAAGGAAAGAGCATACCTAAGTTCAATAGCTTTACGTCCGCTATCCCGATCATGATTTTCCTACCTCGTGGGGAAAGTAAAGGCCCTTCCCCTTTGGAAGGCTGTGGGCGAGGAGGATTCAACCCCCGACACCGTGGGTTCGAGCCACGTGCTCTAATCCTCCGAGCTACAGCCCAGCTGTCTCCATTGGATCTCTTCCCGGGTACCCCTTCATTTCGAGTTAAGAAGATGGGAAAGCGCCTTTTCTCTATAAGAACAAAGGCTCCGAGGTGTTAAGTGGGAGAGAGGTCGATGCCTCGATGTTCACGGGTTTAAACCCTTCCGAAATTATGATCCAAAGACTCATCGGTGAAGCACAAGGTGTGCAAAGCACTTCAGATTTAACTATGTCAAGCGCGCGGCCCGATAGCCATAAATGTTCGTGTTGGTTTCGAACTGGTAAGTTACCTGCATATTTGATTTGATGGTCCTAATCCTGTGCGGGAACGCGTTCCCTGGATCCATAAATGGACCTGGTTCTGCCAGCTCTTTTGTCCAGGTCTTCACGTAGATCGTGTTTCTGGTTCCGGACTGCGACTTCCTTTCCTTTATGGGTAGGGGGTGCGGTTTTGTGTGCGGCATCATTGACCGCTCTGCCTCGATTACGAGGTGGTCCGCCTAGCTGATCGGCCATATTGTTATTCGGCGGTATGGGCGCGATAGCATTGTCATTGAATTCGGGCAGTAGTTTGCGTTTGGGGTAGCTATTTGTTTGGCGATTACCGCCGTAATTTTCCTCAGTGTCAAGCACTTCGTTCCATTTATCATTGAGCGTATCACGTGCGGCTTTAAGCCGTTGCTTCTGCTTTTTGAAGCGCCTCGCGGTGGCAATAAGTCTCTGGTGGAGGTGCTCTTGTTCCAATTGTTCTTCCGGGATGATGAACGCATCGTCACCCCGACTGCTCTCTTCTTCAGAGACAGGTTGGTAATTGGAGTCTTCAGCATCGCTGTGATCGGACAAGGGCCTCGGACTGTGTTTGCCATCACCTTGCTCGTCCAACTCCATTGCTGGGTCCACGGTTTCTTTATTGTCTTCGGCATCGTCCGGGGTGTTATTCCCTCTTGTGCCGGTATCACTACTGTTACCATGGTGTGGTTTTGAGCGGCGCCACTGACGTCGGCGCTTTGGCTGCTTTCCAGGAGTTTTATCCTCGACTGGTTCCTTTTTGTCATCATCATTGTCTTCTTTGGGTGTATCCACCATGTATATGTTGTATGAAGAGGTGGCTGTCCAGCGCCCTGTGGGCGGTGGTTCCTTTTCTTCTCCGGCATCGTCGTCCATACCGTCGATGTCTTCGGAGTCGAAATCAAGCATGTTGGTCAAATCGTCGACAGTGGCTATCAAGTGGGTGGTGGGTGGGTAACAAAGTTCTTCGTCGTCCGCTTCCCACTCAAGCCGGACATAGTTCGGCCAAGAATCTCCTGACAAGGAGAGGGTCTTTAATGAGTTTAACACATCGCCTAAGGGTGAGTGTTGGAAGATGTCCGCGGAGCTGAACTCTAAAATCGACGCCCGGTCAGGTTCGATGGGTGCGGATACATGCGGTTCGGAGCCTATGGCCGGAGACAAGTCCGAGGTTTCGATGACACATTCCTCGTTGGAGGTCAGATCTGTGTTCGGCTCTAGCACCGTTGAGTCAGCGGCTTCTATGATGGGGTTGAGTCTCCCGTCCTCGGATGGCGCGCTCTACTCTGGATCTAGGGCTAGTGCGGTTACAGGTGCAATCTCCCGCACACCATCTGATGACATATTTAGGTCATGTTCATCGTGGCGGCGGGGCACGGCTATTATAGGCTCGAATCCGTCGAAGATCAAGTCTCCGCGGATATCGGTGGCATAGTTCAAGCTTCCAAACCTGACTTGATGGCCAGGGGCGTAGCTGTCGATCTGCTCGAGATGGCCAAGCAAGTTGGCCCGCAGTGCGAAGCCGCCGAATACGAAGATCTATCCGGGGAGAAAAACTTCCCCCTGGACAGCGTTGTTGTAGATGATTGAAGGAGCCATCAAGCCTTATGGTGGCGACACAGTGTAACTCTCAATGAAAGCACCAATGTCGGTGTCAAAACCGGCGGATCTCGGGTAGGGGGTCCCGAACTGTGCGTCTAAGGCTAATGGTAACAGGAGGCGGGGGACACAATGTTTACCCAAGTTCGGGCCCTCTCGATGGAGGTAATACCCTACTTCCTGAAGGAAATATGCCCTAGAGGCAATAATAAAGTTATTATTTATTTCCTTATTTCATGATAAATGTTTATCATTCATGCTAGAATTGTATTAACCGGAAACATGATACATGTGTGAATGCATAGACAAAACAAGATGTCACTAGTATGCCTCTACTAGACTAGCTTGTTAATCAAAGATGGTTATGTTTCCGACCATGAACAAAGGAGTTGTTGTTTGATTAACGAGGTCACATCATTAGTATAATGATCGATTGACATGACCCATTCCTTAGCTTAGCACACGATCGCTTAGTATGTTGCTACTGCTTTTATCCATGACTTATACATGTTCCTATAACTATGAGATTATGCAACTCCTGCTTACGGAGGAACACTTTGGTGCTACCAAACGTCACAACGAATCGGGTGATTATAAAGGAGTACTACAGGTGTCTCCAAAGGCGATGTTGGGTTGGCGATTTCGAGATTAGGTTTTGTCACTCCGATAGTCGGAGAGGTATCTCTGGGCCCTCTCGGTAATGCACATCATGAAGCCTTGCAAGCACTACAACTAATGAGTTAGTTGTGAGATGATGTATTACGGAACGAGTAAAGAGACTTGCCGTAACGAGATTGAACTAGGTATTGATACCGACGATCGAATCTCGTAAGTAACATACCGATGACAAAGGGAACAACGATGTTGTTATGCGATCGACCGACAAAGATCTTCAGAGAATATGTAGGAACCAATATGGGCATCCAGGTCCCGCTGTTGGTTATTGACCGTGAATGGTTCTAGGTCATGTCTACATTGTTCTCGAACCGTAGGGTCCGCACGCTTAAGGTTTCGGATGGCGCTTATTATGAGTTTATGTATTTTGATGTACCAAGGAGTTCGAGTCCCGGATGTGATCACGGACATGACGAGGAGTCTCGGAATGGTCGAGACATAAAGATTGATATATTGAAGCCTATGTTTGGAGTTCGGAATGGTTCCGGCGAAAACGGAATTTACCGAGTACCGGAGGTTACGGAACCCCCGGAGGTAAATGGGCCTCGATGGGCCTTAGTGGAAAGGAGAAGGGCAGCCCTAGGAGGGCGCGCCTCCCCCTTCCCTAGTCCTACTAGGACTAGGAGAAGGGGCCGCCCTCTCTCTTTCCCTCCGGGAATCCTAGTCCAACTAGGATTGGGGGAATCCTACCCCAGAGGAGTAGGACCTGCAGGCGCACCTCCTTAGGCCGCCGCCCTCCCCCCGGCTCCTTTATATACGGGGCAGGGGGCACCTGGAACACACAAGTTGATCGTGAGATCGTTCCTTAGCCGTGCAGTGCCCCCTCCACCATATTCCACCTCGGTTATACTGTCGCAAGCTTAGGCGAAGCCCTGCGCCGTGAAACATCAAGATCGCCACCACGCCGTCGGCCGACGGAACTCTCCTCGACACTCGGCTGGATCGAGTACGAGGGACGCCATCGAGCTGTACGTGTGTCAAGAACTCGGGGCGCCGGAGTAACGGCGCCGGATCGGTCGGATCGCGAGGAGAACGTCGACTACTTCCTCTACGTTGTGATCGCTTCGCCGGGTCTACAAGGGTATGTGGACAACACTCTCCTCTCGTTGCTATACATCACCATGATCTTGCGTGTGCGAGGAAAATTTTTGAAATTACTACGCTCCCCAACAAAGGGCATCCGAGCCTAGGTTTTTCTATGGTTTGATGTTTTGCACGAGTAGAACACAAGTGAGTTGTGGGCGATACAAGTCATACTACCTACCAGCATGTCATACTTTGGTTCAGCGGTATTGTGAGATGAAGCGCCTGACCGACATTACGCAGACGCTTACGCGAGACTGGTTTCACCGCCACGAGCACTCGCTGCTTAAAGGTGACCGTGGGTGTCTGTCTCTCTCACTTTAGTTGAACCAGAGTGCATACGCCCGGTCCTTGAGAAGGTTAAACGAGTCTATTTGACGAAGTATCGCTGTGGTTTTGATGCGAGGTGAGACTGGTTCTTGCTTAAGCCCGTAGCAGCCACGTAAAATTTGCAACAACAAAGTAGAGGACGCCTAACTTGTTTTTGCAGGGCATGTTGTGATGTGATATGGTCAAGATGTGATGCTATATTTTATTGTATGAGATGATCATGTTTTGTAACCGGTTATCGGCAATCGGCAGGAGCCATATGGTTGTCGCTTATTGTATGCAATGCAATCGCTCAGTAATGCTTTACTTTATCACTAAGCGGTAGCGATAGTCGAGTAGCATAAGTTTGGCGAGACGACAACGATGCTGCGATGGAGATCAAGGTGTCGCTACCGGTGACGATGGTGATCATGGTGGTGCAACAAGATGGAGATCATGAAGCACAAGATGATGATGACCATATCATATCACTTATATTGATTTGCATGTGATGTTTATCCTTTTATGCATCTTATCTTGCTTTGATTGACGGTAGCATTATAAGATGATCTCTCACTAAATTATCAAGAAGTGTTCTCCCGAGTATGCACCGCTGCCAAAGTTCGTCGTGCCTGCACACCACGTGATGATCGGGTGTGATAAGCTCTACGTCCATCTACAACGGGTGCAAGCCAGTTTTGCACACGCAGAATACTCGGGTTATACTTGACGAGCCTAGCATATGCAGATATGGCCTCGAACACGGAGACCGAAAGGTCGAGCGTGAATCATATAGTAGATATGATCAACATAAGATGTTCACCATTGAAAACTACTCCATTTCACGTGATGATCGGTTATGGTTTAGTTGATTTGGATCACGTGATCACTTAGATGACTAGAGAGATGTTTTTCTAAGTGGGAGTTCTTAAGTAATATGATTAATTGAACTTAAATTTATCATGAACTTAGTACCGATAGTATCTTGCTTGTTTATGTTTGATTGTAGATAGATGGCTCGTCTGTTGTTCCGTTGAATTTTAATGCGCTCCTTGAGAAAGCAAAGTTGAAAGATGATGGTAGCAATTACACGGATCGGGTCCGAATTTGAGGATCATCCTCATTGCTGCACGTAAGAGCTACGCCCGGATGCACCGCTAGGTGCTGTGCTCGCCGCTAATGCAACTGCAGATGTTATGAACGTCTGGCGAGCAAAGCTGATGACTACTCTATAGTTTAGTGTGCCATGCTTTACGGCTTAGAACCGGACTTCAACGACGTTTTGAACGTCATGGAGCATATGAGATGTTCCAGAGTTGAAGTTGATATTCCAAATGTAATGCCCGGATTGAGAGATATGAAGTCTCCAATAAGTTCTATAGCTGCAAGATGGAGGAGAATAGTTCGTTAGTGAGCATATACTCGTAATGTCCGGGTACTACAATCACTTAACACAATTGGGAGTTAATCTTCCGGATGATTGTGTCATTGATGAATTCTTCAATCACGCCACCAAGCTACAAAGGCTTCGTGATGAACTATAATATGCAAGGGTTAGTAAAAACTATACCGAGCTCTTCGCAATGCTAAAGGCTGCGGAGGTAGAAATCAAGAAGGAGCATCAAGTGTTGATGGTCAATAAGACCACTAGTTTCAAGAAGAAAGGCAAAGGGAAGAAGAAGGAATTCAAGAAGAACAGCAAGCAAGTTGTGCTCAGAGAAGAAACCCAAATCTGGCCCTAAACCTGAAATCGAGTGCTTCTACCGCAAGCGATCGGTCATCGGAAGCGGAACTGCCCCAAGTATTTGGCGGATAAGAAGGATGGCAAGGTGAACAAAGGTATATGTGATATACATGTTATTGATGTGTACCTTACTAGAGCTCGTAGTAGCACTGGTATTTGATACGGTTCTTGCTAATATTTGCAACTCAAACAGGACTACGATTGCTTAACTCGCAAAGGACGAGGTGACGATGCGGCGTGGGAAATGGTTCCAAAGTCGATGTGATCGCGGTCGGCACGCTACCTCTACATCTACCTTCGGGATTAGTTTTAGACCTAAATAATTGTTATTTGGTGCTGCGTTGAGCATGAACATTATATCTGGATCTTGTTTGATGCGAGACGGTTATTCATTTAAATCGAGAATAATGGTTGTTCTATTTATATGAGTAATATCTTTATGGTCATGCACCCTTGAGGAATGGTCTATTTTGATGAATCTCGATAGTAGTGATACACATATTCATAATGTTGAAACCAAAAGATGCAGAGTTGATAATGATAGTGCAACTTATTTGTGGCAATCGCCGCTTAGGTCATATCGGTGTAAAGCGCATGAAGAAACTCCATGCCGATGGACTTTTGGAGTCACTTGATTATGAATCACTTGGCACTTGCGTAACCGTGCCTCATGGGCAAGATGACTAGAACACCGCTTCTCCGGTACTATGGAGAGAGCAACAGGTTTGTTGGAAATCATACATACAGTATGTATGTGGTCCGATGAATATTGAGGCTCGTGGCGGATATCGTTATTTTCTCACTTTCACAGATGACTTAAGCAGATATGGGTATATCTACTTAATGAAACATAAGTCTGAAACGCTTGAAAAGTTCAAAGAATTTCAGAGTGAAGTTGAAAATCATCGTAACAAGAAAATTAAGTTTCTACGATCCGATCGTGGAGGTGAATATTTGAGTTACGAGTTTGGTCTACATTTGAAACAATGCGAATAGTTTCAAGAACTCACGCCACCCGAACACCACAATAAATGGTGTGTCCGAACGTCGAATCGTATTTTACTAGATATGGTACGATCTATGATGTCTCTTACAGATTTACCGCTATCGCTTTGGGGTTATGCTCTAGAGACACCAGATTCACACTGAATAGAACACCGTCGAAACCGCTGAGACGACACCTTATGAACTATGGTTTAGCAAGAAACCAAAGTTGTCGCTTTCTTAAAGTTTGGGGATGCGATGCTTATGTGAAAAGCTTCAACCTGATAAGCTCGAACCCAAATCGGAGAAATGTGTCTTCATAGGATACCCAAAGGAAACAGTTGGGTACACCTTCTATCACAGATCCGAAGGCAAGACATTCGTTGTTAAGAATGGATCCTTTCTAGAGAAGGAGTTTCTCTCGAAAGAAGTGAGTGGGAGGAAAGTGGAACTTGATGAAGTAATAGTACCTTCTCCCTTACTTGAAAGTAGTTAAATCGCAGAAACCAGTTTCGAGACACCTACACCAAGTAGCGAGGAAGTTGATGATGTAGATCATGAAACTTCAGATCAAGTTACCGCAGAACCTCGTAGATCAACCAGAGTAAGATCCGCACCAGAGTGGTACGGTAATCCTGTTCGAAGTCATGCTACTAGATCATGATGAACCTACGAACTATGAAGAAGCGATGGTGAGCCCAGATTCCGCAAAGTGGCTTGAAGCCATGAAATCTGAGATGGGATCCATGTATGAAAACAAAGTGTGGACTTTGGTTGACTTGCCCGAGGGTAGGCAAGCAATAGAAAACAAGTGGATCTTCAAGAAGAAGACTGACGCTGACGGTAATGTTATCGTTTATAAAGCTCGACTTGTCGCAAAAGGTTTTCGACAAGTTCAAGGGATTGACTACGATGAGACCTTCTCACCCGAAGCGATGCTTAAGTCCGTCCGAATCATGTTAGCGATTGCCGATTTTATGATTATGAAATTTGGCAAATGGATGTAAAGACGCATTCTGAATGGATTTACGGAAGAAGAGTTGTATATGATGCAACCGTAAGGTTTTATCGATCCAAAAGGAGCTAACAAAGTATGCAAGCTCCAATGATCCATCTATGGACTGGTGCAAGCATCTCGAGTTGAATAAACGCTTTGATAGTGTGATCAAAGCATTTGGGTTTGTACAGACTTTTGGAGAAGCTTTGATTTACAAGAAAGTGAGTGGGAGCTCAGAGCATTTCGATATTATATGTGGATGACATATTGCTGATCGGAAATGATATAGAATTTCTGGATAGCATAAAGGGATACTTGAATAAGAGTTTTTCAATGAAAGACCTCGTGAAGCTGCTTATATATTGGGCATCAAGATCTATAGAGATAGATCAAGACGCTTAATTGACTTTCACAAAGCACATACCTTGACAAAGTTTTGAAGAAGTTCAAAATGGATCAAGCAAAGAAAGGGTTCTTGCCGTGTTACAAGGTGTGAAGTTGAGTCGACTCAATGCCCGACCACCACAGAAGATAGAGAGAAGATGAAAGATGTTCCTATGCTTCAGCCATAGGCTCTATCATGTATGCAATGTCTGTGTACTGACTGATGTGTGCCTTGCTATAAGCCTAGCAGGAGGTACCAAAGTAATCCAGAGTGGATCATCGACAGCGGTCAAGAACATCTGAAATACCGAAAAGGACGAAGGATATGTTTCTCAGATATGGAGGTGACAAAGAGCTCATCGTAAACGGTTACGTTGATGCAAGCTTTGACACCGATCCGGACGATTCTAAATCGCAGACCGGATACGATTTACACTAAACGGAGGAGCTGTCGGTTGGTGCAGTTCTAAACAAAGCGTCAGCGGGATCTACATGTGAAGCGGAATACATAGCAGCCGGAAGCAGCTAATGAAGGAGTCGGATGAAGGAGTTCATATCCGATCTAGGTGTCATACCTAGTGCATCGGGTCCAATGAAAATCTTCTCGTGACAATATCGAGCAATAGCCTTAGCAAAGGAATCCAGATTTCACAAGAGGACCAAACACATCAAAGACGCTTCAATTCCATCCGGACTTAGTCCAGATGGAGACATAGAGATTTGCAAGATACATACGGATCTGAATGTTGCGACCGCTGACTAAGCCTCTTCCACGAGCAAAACATGATCAGCACCAAGACTCCATGGGTGTTAGAATCATTACTATGTAATCTAGATTATTGACTCTAGTGCAAGTGGGAGATCAAGGAAATATGCCCTAGAGGCAATAATAAAGTTATTATTTATTTCCTTATTTCATGATAAATGTTTATCATTCATGCTAGAATTGTATTAACGGAAACATGATACATGTGTGAATGCATAGACAAAACAAGATGTCACTAGTATGCCTCTACTAGACTAGCTTGTTAATCAAAGATGGTTATGTTTCCGACCATGAACAAAGGAGTTGTTGTTTGATTAACGAGGTCACATCATTAGTATAATGATCGATTGACATGACCCATTCCCTTAGCTTAGCACACGATCGCTTAGTATGTTGCTACTGCTTTTATCCATGACTTATACATGTTCCTATAACTATGAGATTATGCAACTCCTGTTTACGGAGGAACACTTTGGTGCTACCAAACGTCACAACGAATCGGGTGATTATAAAGGAGTACTACAGGTGTCTCCAAAGGCAGATGTTGGGTTGGCGATTTCGAGATTAGGTTTTGTCACTCCGATAGTCGGAGAGGTATCTCTGGGCCCTCTCGGTAATGCACATCATCAAGCCTTGCAAGCACTACAACTAATGAGTTAGTTGTGAGATGATGTATTACGGAACGAGTAAAGAGACTTGCGAACGAGATTGAACTAGGTATTGATACCGACGATCGAATCTCGGGTAAGTAACATACCGATGACAAAGGAACAACGATGTTGTTATGCGGTCCGACCGACAAAGATCTTCGAGAATATGTAGGAACCAATATGGGCATCCAGGTCCCGCTGTTGGTTATTGACCGTGAATGGTTCTAGGTCATGTCTACATTGTTCTCGAACCGTAGGGTCCGCACGCTTAAGGTTTCGATGGCGATGCTTATTATGAGTTTATGTATTTTGATGTACCAAGGAGTTCGAGTCCCGGATGTGATCACGGACATGACGAGGAGTCTCGGAATGGTCGAGACATAAAGATTGATATATTGGAAGCCTATGTTTGGAGTTCGAATGGTTCCAAGTAAAACGGAATTTACTGAGTACCGGAGGTTACCGAACCCCCGGAGGTAAATGGGCCTCGATGGGCCTTAGTGGAAAGGAGAAGGGCAGCCCTAGGAGGGCGCGCCCCCCCTTCCCTAGTCCTACTAGGACTAGGAGAAGGGGCCGCCCCTCTCTCTCTTTCCCTCCCAGGAATCCTAGTCCAACTAGGATTGGGGGAATCCTACTCCCAGAGGAGTAGGACTCCTGGCGCACCTCCTTAGGGCCGCCGCCCCCCCCGGCTCCTTTATATACGGGGCAGGGGGGCACCTTGGAACACACAAGTTGATCGTGAGATCGCCTTAGCCGTGTGCGGTGCCCCCTCCACCATATTCCACCTCGGTTATACTGTCGCGAAGCTTAGGCGAAGCCCTGCGCCGTGAAACATCAAGATCGTCACCACGCCGTCGTCTCGACGGAACTCTCCCTCGACACTCGGCTGGATCGAGTACGAGGGACGCCATCGAGCTGTACGTGTGTCAAGAACTCGGGGCGCCGGAGTAACGGCGCCGGATCGGTCGGATCGCGAGGAGAACGACGACTACTTCCTCTACGTTGCCAGATCGCTTCGCCGGGTCTACAAGGGTATGTGGACAACACTCTCCCCTCTCGTTGCTATACATCACCATGATCTTGCGTGTGCGTAGGAAAATTTTTGAAATTACTACGTTCCCCAACACTTCCTGCTTGATTGATTTGATGATATGAGTATTACAAGAGTTGATATACCACGAGATCGTAGAGGCTAAACCCTAGAAGCTAGCCTATGGTTATGATTCTCGTTGTCCTACGGACTAAACCCTCTAGTTTATATAGACACCGGAGGGAGCTAGGGTTACATAGAGTCGGTTACAAAGAAAGGAATCTTCATATCCAAATCGCCAAGCTTGCCTTCCACGCAAAGGAGAGTCCCATTTGGACACAGGACAAAGTCGTCTATCGGTAACTTTACTTGAGGCTATATTTTTATTCACCACATGATATGTGTTTTGCTTAGAGCGTCTTGTATGATTTGAGTCTTTGCTTTTTAGTTTATCACAATCATCCTTGCTGTACAAACCTTTTGGAGAGACACACATGAATCGGAATTTATTAGAATACTCTATGTGCTTCACTTATATCTTTTGAGCTAGATAATTTTGCTCTAGTGCTTCACTTATACCTTTTTAGAGCACGGTGGTGGTTTTATTTTGTAGAAATTATTGATCTCTCATGCTTCACTTATATTATTTTGAGAGTCTTTTAGAACATCGTGGTAATTTGCTTTGGTTATAAAAATAGTCCTAATATGATGGGCATCCAAGTTGGGTAAAATAAAAACTTTCATATAGAGTGCATTACATACTATGATCAATTTGATACTTGATAATTGTTTTGAGATATGAAGGTGGTAATATTAGAGTCATGCTAGTTGGGTAATTATGAAATTGAGAAATACTTGTGTTAAAGTTGGCAAGTCCCGTAGCATGCACGGATGGTGAACGTTGTGTGACAAATTTGAAGCATGGGGTGTTCTTTGATTGCCTGGAGGTCGGGATCGCGCGATGGTTAACTCCTACCAACCCTTCCCCTAGGAGCATGCATAGTAGTACTTTGCTTCGAGGGATAATAAACTTTTGCAATAAGTATATGAGTTCTTTATGACTAATGTGATTCCATGGATTATACGCACTCTTACCCTTCCACAATTTGCTAGCCTCTACGGTACCGTGCATTGCCCTTTCTTACCTTAAGAGTTGGTGCAAACTTTGCCGGTGCATCCAAACCCCGTGATACGATACGCTCTATCACACATAAACCTCCTTATACATTCCTCAAAACAGCCACCATACCTACCTATTCTGGCATTTCCATAGCCATTCCGAGATATATTGCCATTCAACATTCCACCATTTCGTTATTATGACACGCTCCATCATTGTCATATTGCTTTGCATGATCATGTAGTTGACATCGTATTTGTGGCAAAGCCACCTTTATATTTCTTTCATACATGTCGCTCTTGATTCATTGCATATCCCGGTACACCGCCGGAGGCATTCACATAGAGTCATATTTTGTCCTAAGTATTGAGTTGTAATTCTTGAGTTGTAAATAAATAAAAGTGTGATGATTTCCATTATTAGAGCATTGTCCCATGTGAGGAAAGGATGATGGAGACTACGATTCCCCCACAAGTCGGGATGAGACTCCGGACAAAATAAAAAAAGAGAAAAAAAGGAAAAAAAGAGAGGCCAAAGTATCCCAAATAAAAAAATGAGAGAAAAAGAGAGAAGGGACAATGTTACTATCCTTTTTCCACACTTGTGCTTCAAAATAGCACCATGATCTTCATGATAGAGAGTTTCTTATTTTGTCACTTTCATATACTAGTGGGAATTTTTCATTATAGAACCTGGCTTGTATATTCCAATGATGGGCTTCCTCAAAATGCCCTAGGTCTTCGTGAGCAGGCAAGTTGGATGCACACCCCCTTAGTTTCTTTTTGATGAGCTTTCATACATTTATAGCTCTAGTGCATCCGTTGCATGGCAATCCCTACTCCTCGTATTGACATCAATTGATGGAAATCTCCATAGACCATTGATTAGCCGCGTCAATGTGAGACTTTCTCCTTTTTTGTTTTCTCACATAATCCCTATCATCATACTCTACTCCACCCATAGTGCTATGTCCATGGCTTACGCTCATGTATTGCGTGAGGGTTTAAAAGGCTGAAGCGCGTGAAAAAGTATGAACCAATTGCTTGGCTGAAATAGGGTTGTGCATGATGGGAGTATTTTGTGTGATAAAAATAAAACATGGCCAATCTATATGATTTGTAGGGATAAGCTTTCTTTGGCTATGTTATTTTGATAAGACATAAACTGCTTGGTTAGCATGCTTGAAGTATTACTATTTTTATATCAATATTAAACTTTTATCTTGAATCTTTTGGATCTGAACATTCATGCCACAATAAAGAGAATTACATTGAAAATTATGTTAGGTAGCATTCCACATCAAAAATTCTGTTTTTATCATTTACCTACTCGAGAACGAGCAGGAATTAAGCTTGGGGATGCTTGATACGTCTCCAACGTATCTATAATTTTTGATTGTTCCATGCTATTATATTATCTGTTTTGGATGTTTAATGGGCTTTACTATGCATTTTTATATTATTTTGGGGACTAACCTATTAACCGGAGGCCCAGTGCAAATTGCTGTTTTTTGCCTATTTCAATGTTTCGCAGAAAAGGAATATCAAATGGAGTCCAAACAGAATGAAACCTTCGGGAGAATCATTTTTTGGAACAAATGCAATCCAGGAGATTTGGAGTGGACATCAAGGAAGCAACAAGGCGGCCACAAGGTAGGAGGGCGCGCCCAGGGGGTAGGCGCGCCCCCCACCCTCGTGGGCCCCTCGTGGCTCCACCAACCTACTTCTTTCGCCTATATATACTCATATACCCCGAAAACATCCAGGAGCACCACGAAACCCTATTTCCACCGCTGCAACCTTCCGTACCCGTGAGATCCCATCTTGGGGCCTTTTCCAGCGCTCCATTGGAGGGGGGATCGATCACAGAGGGCTTCTACATCAACAACATAGCCTCTCCGATGATGTGTGAGTAGTTTACCACAGACCTTCGGGTCCATAGTTATTAGCTATATGACTTCTTCTTTCTCTTTGATTCTCAATACAAAGTTCTCCTCGATCTTCTTGGAGATCTATTCGATGTAATACTTTTTGCTGTGTGTTTGTCGAGATCCATGAATTGTGTGTCTATGATCGAGATTGTCTATGAACAATATTTGACTCTTCTATGAATTCTTATATGTATGATTTGATATCTTTGCAAGTCTCTTCGAATTATCAGTTTGGTTTGGCCTACTAGATTGATCTTTCTTGCAATGGGAGAAGTGTTTAGCTTCGGGTTCAATCTTGCGGTGTGCTTTCCCAGTGACAACAGGGGCAGCAAGGCACGTATTGTATTGTTGCCATCGAGGATAAAAAGATGGGGTTTATATCATATTGCTTGAGTTTATCTCTCTACATCATGTCATCTTGCTTAATGCGTTACTCTGTTCCTATGAACTTAATACTCTAGATGCATGCCGGATAGCGGTCGATGTGTGGAGTAATAGTAGTAGATGCAGAATCATTTCGATCTACTTGTCATGGACGTGATGCCTACATACATGATCATGCCTAGATATTCTCATAACTATGCGCTTTTCTATCAATTGCTCGACAGTAATTTGTTCACCCACCGTAAGATATGATATCTTGAGAGAAGCCACTAGTGAAACCTATGGCCCCCGGGTCTCTTTTCCATCGTATTATATCTCTTTTATTTACATTGCATCTCATTTACTATTTTGCAATCTTTACTTTTCAATCTATACAACAAAAATACCAAAAATATTTATCTTATTATCTCTATCAGATCTCACTTTTGGAAGTGGCCGTGAAGGGATTGACAACCCCTTTATCCCGTTGGTTGCAAGGTTCTTATTTGTTTGTGCAGGTACAAGGCGACTTGCGTGTAACCTCCTACTGGATTGATACCTTGGTTCTCAAAAACTGAGGGAAATACTACTTTGCTGCATCACCCTTTCCTCTTGAAGGGAAAACCAACGCATGCTCAAGAGGTAGCAATTACCATGATGTTTAGAAAGACTCTCAAAATAATATAAGTGAAGCAAGAGAGTTGAATAATTTATATAAAATAAAGCCACCGCCGTGCTCTAAAAAGATATACGTGAAGCAATAGAGCAAAATTGCCTAACTCAAAAGATATAAGTGAAGCACATAGAGTAGTCTAATAAATTATGATTCATGTGTGTCCCTCTAAAAAGGTGTGTACAAAAAGGATGATTGTGGCAAACTAAAAAGAAAAGACTCATATCATACAAGACGCTCCAAGCAAAACACATATCATGTGGTGAATAAAAATATTGCCTCAAGTAAATTTACCGATAGACGAAGACAAAAGAGGGGATGCCTTCCGGGCATCCCCAAGCTTAGGCTCTTGGTTGTCCTTGAATATTACCTTGGGGTTCCTTGGGAACCCCCAAGCTTAGACTCTTGCCGCTCCTTATTCCATAGTCCATCAAATCTTTACCCAAAACTTGAAAACTTCACAACACAAAACTCAACAGAAAACTCATGAGATCCGTTAGTATAAGAAAATAAATCGCCACTTTTTGGTACTGTTGTGAACTCATTCTTTATTTATATTGGTGTAATATCTACTGTATTCCAATTTCTCCATGGTTCATACCCCCCGATACTACCCATAAATTCATTAAAATAAGCAAACAACACATAGAAAACAGAATCTGTCAAAAACAGAATAGTCTGTAGTAATCAGGAAACTTCGTATACTTATGTCAGTCCAAAAATTCTAAAAAATTTGGAAAACCTGGGAAATTTGTATATCAATCTTGTGTAAAAAATTCAGATCAAAATCACGCTTCTGTGAATTACGAAAATTATTTTACTGGGCGCAAAAGTTTCTGTTTTTTAGCAAGATCAAATCAACTATCACCTTAAGCCATCCCAAAGGTCTTACTTGGTTGAAACACTAATTAAAACACCAAACACATATAACCAGAGGCAAGATGGTAAATTTATTCAGAAAAACAGAAACAAGAAAACAGAAACAAAAAAGCAAGAACAAAAATAAAATTGGGTTGCCTCCCAACAACTGCTACTGTTTAATGCCCCTAGCTAGGCATATTGCAATAGATATAGGTATTGTCATCTTTGGTATGAAATTCCTTTTTCATCAAATCTTTCAAAACTCGTCTTAACGAAACTATTCTTTACTTTATTTCTTTTCTAGTAGATGAACTTAAATCATGAAAATGACTTTGGTGATTTTGATATTCATAAACCCGTAATCTGGATCATCGCCATATATATCATCATATAAAATACGTATCTCATTTCTAACGGGTTCCTTAATCATTTTTCCAACCAAATCTTATTAAACCCTACATAATTCCCCTTGCAATACAATGAAATTCATCGTAAGCCTCATGGTATAAGGTTTGAATGATTTCTGAGTAGGGAACCCTCCTCCTAAGATTGTCGCTGTAAGATTGATAATCCCTAGATTCCAAACTACACATATTTTCTTTATCATGGAGGATTTGTTCAATCGTAGGGTGTTCAACACTTTTATTATAGAAAACAAAAATCTCCCAAGCCTCTTGTATTATACGATCAACTTCTCGCATGAGGATGATAGTGGCAATCTTTTTAGCTTTGGGATGATTAATATTGGGAAGTTTATAAAACACTTTTTGCAAAGCAGGATGGATGTGCACAAATTTCTTTCTAGTTTTTCAACAAGCATGATAATGGCATCCGCATAGCAATTTGTATCGACAAGAATAGATCTTTTACTAACGGGCATAGTTCCCGTACAATCAAAGAATTCTTGAATAACCCTTTTCCCAATAATATTACCATCTCCCACATGAAAAGTTTTCGCTTTGTAATTAGGGGGAGCTTCAGCTTCATGATCTAAGGAACAAGATCCAGGTTTTTCCTCAAGATTTATTCTAGCAGGACCCTCAAAATTTTCAGCGATAATCTCCCCAGATTCATACATGGCGGCAACAAAACGATCTAGCAAACGAGGAAACAAAAGGCAAACAAAAAGATGAACGGAAGAAGGGCGAATAAAAATGCAAATCTTTTTGTATTTTTCTGAAAATCGCTTTAAAAGTGGGGGAGAGGAAAATGAGAGGCAAATGGCAAATAATGTAATGCAAGAGATGAGAGTTTATGATGGGTACTTGGTAGGCTTGATGTAGATCTCCCAACAACGGCGCCTAAATTCTTCCTGCTACTTCTTGAGCTTGCGTTGGTTTTTCCCTTGAAGAGGAAAGGGTGATGCAGCAAAGTAGAGATAAGTATTTCCCTCAGTTAGAGAACCAAGGTATCAATCCAATAGGAGGTATAAGCAAGTCCCCAATAGATGCATGATACGGCTCCATCGTATCTACTTTTCAAACTCTTTTGCCCTTGTTTTTGACTCTAATTTACATGATTTGAATGGAACTAACCCAGACTGACGCTGTTTTCAGCAGAATTGCCTTGGTGTTATTTTTGCGCAGAAATAAAAGTTCTTGGAATGACATGAAACTTTATGGAGAATATTTTTGAAATTAATAAAAAATATTGGTGAAAGAATCAACCAGAGGGGACCCACTGTCGGTGTCAAAACCGTTGGATCTCGGGTAGGGGGTCCCGATCTGTGCGTCAAGGCTGATGGTAACAAGAAGTAAGGGACACAT
Source organism: Aegilops speltoides (assembly GCA_021437245.1). Taxonomy (NCBI): domain Eukaryota; kingdom Viridiplantae; phylum Streptophyta; class Magnoliopsida; order Poales; family Poaceae; genus Aegilops; species Aegilops speltoides. The sequence continues at coordinate 410,937,216 of CM038142.1, forward strand.
GTGTTTACCCAGGTTCGGGCCCTCTCGATGGAGGTAAAACCCTACTTCCTGCTTGATTAATATTGATGATATGGGTAGTACAAGAGTAGATCTACCACGAGATCATAGAGGCTAAACCCTAGGAGCTAGCCTATGATGGTATGAATGTAATTGTGATCGACCTTCTAAGGACCAACCTGTCCGGTTTATATAGACACCGGAGAGGGCTAAGGTTTACACGGAGTCGGTTACAAGGAGGGAATTATAATATCCGGATCGCCAAGCTTGCCTTCCACGCCAAGGAAAGTCCCATCCGGACACGGGCCGAAGTCTTGAGTCTTGTATCTCCACGCTTCAATAGTCCGGACGTTGTACACCGTCCGGCTGTCCGGATACCCCTTAATCCAGACTCGCCAAGAGCTCTCGAACCAGGCTTCAATGACGGCGAGTCCGGCGGCGAGATTGTCTTCGGCATTGCAAGGCGGGTTCCTCCTCCGAATTCTCCAAAGTGGTTTATCGAACATGTAGACTATGTCCGGATCTACAGGATGATCTTCGTATGGTATAGATCTGATTTGCTGGCAATCTTTGTTCGCCGCGCCCTTGTATCGTGGGTCGGTCCAATGTGAATCGTCGTTTCCTACCCCACAACGACTCGTGTTATGAGGCAGTTTCATTGGCACGTCCCATCGAGGCAGAGATCATGTCCCTTTTATTACGGGATTTTCCATCAATATGAGCGTGCGTGACCCCACGATGGCTGTTGGCATTACCCCATGTGTTTTCAGATAAGCCTCAAATGGTCACACCGGGGACTCTTGATATTCACCCTGTTTATAAAGGGGTCGAGGCGTGCGCCTCTTTCTTCACCTTCATCGCGCCTTCTCGCAACTCGAGTTCTAACACCCAGAACCTAAGCTCCACCCTTCCGGAATCCGCTAGTATGTCCGGATCTGATCCTCAAGGCCGGTGGGTCGCCTCCTCGATCAAGGAGAAGGACATTGCGAAGCTTAGGGAGGTCAAATACCTAACCGCAGATATCCAGCACAGGCTTCCTGCTCCAGGGCAAGTTATCCCCACGCCGGAGCCCAATGAGTGTGTTGTTTTTGTCCCACACTTCCTACGTTGTTTAAATTTCACCCTCCATCCCTTCGTGAGGGGGCTCATGTTCCATTATGGGCTGGATTTCCATGATCTAGCTCCAGATGCTATCCTCCATATCTCGTCGTTCATTATCGTGTGCGAGGCTTTTCTCCATGTTACGCCACACTTCGGCTTATGGCTCAAGACCTTCAATGTGAAGCCGAAGATGATCAAGGGGCGACACGTGGAGTGCGGAGGTGCCGTAATAAGCAGAAACACTGATGCCCCTTTGCCGGAGGGTTCTTTCCCAGAAGTATCTGACGTATGGCAGCGGAGGTGGTTTTATGCTATAGCCCCAAGGGGCACAAAGTGGGTAGCCGCCCCCAAGTTCCGCTCGGCCCCCCCATCGCAGTTGGCGCCCTGGACAGACATAGGACATAATTGGGGGCCCGCAGGCGACGTACCAATACTGTGGAACCGTATCCGGGAGCTTCTCGAGAGGGATATCAACCTTGTCAGCGTAATGCAAGTGATGTTAATCCGGCGGATGTTGTCGTGCCAGTGCCGGCCTCTTCGGATGTGGGAGTTCAATCCAGAGGGTCCGCGGACCGTGAAGCACTTCTTCGGCTTAAAGCTCAAAGAGATGTGCAAATTATTCTTTGGACGGAAGGTAACGTGCCCGGATACCACCGAGGATGCGGGCCTAAGCTGCAACCGCCTAGACACTCAAGTAAGTAGCCTTGATACCGGACATCATGTTTTGTATTTGTCATGATTGTTTATTCTGAACATCATCCGCGTCCAGGAATGGCTCAGCAAGGCGGAGAGAATCAGGTGTTCGGCGCCACTTCCCGAAGGCTCGCCTGCCCCTACCGTGGCCAAGATGCTCGACCGGGTACTCAGCAGAATGCCCTCGGGGAAAGACAAGGGGAAGGATGAGAGATCCGAACCCCACACATTATGCATCCGAACCTGGGATAGTCGGGGAGGAGAGGTCGAGGCCGCCTCCCCACGCGGGAAGAAGATGGCCGCGTCCGAAGATTTGGAGGCAGAGATGCCCAAATTGGGGAAAAAGGGATCCCCAGGGGTCCTTGCCCCAACAGGCACCCTCACCGCATCATGCCCTCCAACGGGCCAGCCCTCCAACGAGTCGTAAGTCAATCATTAACTTAAAGGCACTGTATTTCTCCTGGATCAATGACCAGGACTCAACTTTTTACAGTCCGGCTGGCAGCTCTTCTCAACAGGGATCATCTTCGGGCGACCTTCCTCCAGAGATGATGGAGAGCGAGACCCCACCCGCCTCTCCGGTTCTTGACGCGGGCGACACCGAGGTGTCGTCACGGAGGAGCCCGGATCCGCCAAGGCCGGAAGCCAATGCGTCAGCCGCCCTAAGTCCGGACGTACTGACGGGCTTACTGGAGCGAGCTGCGCTCTCGGAGGAGCACCGCTCATTAATGAGCACAGTGCTCAAGAAGATTTCATCTGCTACAAGCGGTTTGAATGAAGCATTCACAAGCCTGCTCAGAGGCTTTGAGGTATGTAATGGAAAACTCACTATTTCTTTGGTTGTAAGGCACGCGCTAGGTGTGCTCCATATAGATAGCAGCCCCTGAGACTCTGGTTGCCCGCCCTAGGCGGCAAACGGGGGATCATAAACCAATGATAGTGCTGTAAATGTGTGCAGGTACCTATGGGTCCGGCCGCCGGCCCGTCCGTTGAAGTTGTCGAACTATCGAGGCAAATTGGGTTGATTGATGCTGATATTACTCTGATGAATGAGCGGCTGGATACAACACAAGGTATGTGCCCTGTCTCCCATTGCATAGGGAAATATTAAGGTGGCATGTATTAATATAATTTGTTCGGACTGCAGATGGTGCTGCTGCCGTGGAGGCCCTGAGGGCTGAACTTGCTCTAGCCAAGGAACAAGCTCGGGTGAGCAATGCGGGTGCCCTAGAGGTGGTCGAGGAATTGAGAGTCGAACAGGCTGCTCATCGCCGAAGCGAGGAAAAGATAGCCAAAATGGCTATCGAGTTAGAACATGCCGTTGACCAGTATGAGCTCCTGAAGAAGGAGCATGAAGATAAATCGGCTGACCTAAGCAAGGCGCTGAATGCCACCAAGGAAATACGGACCGAGCTCAGGGGTGCGCGGGAGGAGCTTCAACAGGCCGGAAAAATCATGGCTGGAGGCTCTTATTTGTCATGGACGGTTCTTCGATCCGAAGTATGCTCTCCTTGATGGACGCTGGAGCTCGCCGGACACATACGCGGACCTGGCGAAGAGTACGGCTGATGCTATGGAGTTCTTCAAAGATCAGGGTGAAAAGGAGGTGGAGAAGCTTTTTTGGTCGCAGTTCGATTCTCCCACTCGCCCGCTGCCATTAAGTGATAAGATGGCTGCTGTGGCGGAGCTTCACAGGCTGTCCGGGCTTGCGATGCGGTCTGTAATAGATCATCTTTGGCCGAAGGAGCCTAAGCCAGACATCTACTTTGGTTTAGTGCAACAGTTCCTTGGGGCCGTGCCCCGGATCGATGCCATGAGGAGGTCAGCATGCATAGAGGGTGCGCGGATGGCCCTTGCACGCGTTAAAGTGTATTGGACGGATATGGATGCCACTATGATAGTGTCTCAAGATCCGGTAGGGGGCCAATATCTGGCCGGGCACTACTTGGCGCAAGTCACGGAGGGTGCCCGCCTGATAGAGGCGTAGTGCCCGAAGGATCTCCTCTTCGAGTGATGATTCAAATTATTGTAAAAACATTTTGATTAGAAGGTTATATTTATAATTTGTGTCTGAAAATATGATTGTGTCCCTGTCTTTGTTTATATATATATATATATATATATATATATATATATATATATATATATATATATATATATATATATATTTATATATGTATATATATATATGTGTGTGTGTGTGTAATCCGAAAGATAGCAATCGTTGGCTTCAGCCCCCACGCATACAATGCGGGGGTGTTCGCGAAAAAATGTGCCTGATCACTCTTTATCCAATGTCTTGGTCCGGCAAGGAGGTGATTGCACGTCGAACTAGGCAACCGGACTATATAACTGTAACACTTTCGCTTAGCCGCGTGATTCTAATATTGGTACCATCGCGTGCATCTGAATACGGGCGTGTATGTACCTGGCCGGGAAATGGCCCTTCGTTAAGGCAGAGGAATCCTAGAGATTCCGGTGAGTCGTCAAGTGGTTGATCAGTCTCTCGCTGTATCATGATGGTCAATTTTCGGCTTTCTCTACTGAGGTGCTCATCCAGAATAACCAGGGCACAATCGCAGTAGTTCTCCATTGGCCACCTTAGCCGATTACAACGGAACGTAAGGCGGCAAACCCAGGAGCCGGGCAATCCCAACATTTGACCAAAGACATGATTCGGAGCTGATGCATATAAGGCCAAACTCGTGACACCAAACACTCCCGAAGGTATTCGGACTTTCTTACAGGTGATGGGCTCAAGAATGCCCATTCATTATAAACCCTGTATGTCCAGGTGCGTGCATTAATCTGCCGTGGCGTAATGCCAAAAACGGCAGTATCCTCTGTGGGTATGGAACCCGTGGGATAATGAAACAACAAGAGGTAATAGAAAAGGTTTACACAGGGGCTTAATCTAAAAGGAAACCTATTGGACGGGGCCCTGCTGCACGTCTGCGCCTTTGTCTCTATTGTGCCGCATCCTGGAAGGGTATCGCGCGAATGTTGTCTGCGGGAAAAAAGGATCTCATAGAAGAGTGCAATGTAAGTGTGCGATGGATAGTAGAAAATGTAAGATGCTAGCCTGCCAATAAGGTTGAGCCGAGAGTGTGGGGCTTTATTATTAGCCCCTGGTGTCCGCTATAGGATTACATATACAATTACCCTGGTTTAATGTGGGCTGCCGGACCCATCTAACCGTGTCCGTGGTCTTAACGACCTAGTATAATTTTGTTTAGAGGCCGCTTATTGTCCGGACGCTAGGACCGTCGCGTATTCCTCTGCGCGCGAAAGGCGCTCTGTTGTTCTGCTAATGGCGATGACGCCGCGTGGACCGGGCATCTTGAGTGTAAGGTAGCCATAATGCGGCAATGCCTTGAAGCGGGCGAAGGCCGTTCTTCCAAGCAATGCTTGATAGCTACTTTGGAAGGGTGCGATGACGAAGACTAGGTCTTCGCTCGACTTACGGAGAGCCAATGTTACCTCCAAAGATGACGGAGCTCTTTTGTAGGCTTCAACGCTGGTATCACCCTTTCAAAGGTGGTGTGAATCTTGCTGATTCTGGATGAGTCTATCCCCATCCTGCGGACAATGTCCTCATATATTAAATTGAGACTGCTGCCACCGTCCATGAGGACATGAGTGAGATGGTATCCGTTGATTATTGGGTCAAGCACCAAGGCATTTGATCCTTCGGGCCGAATGCTAGTTCGGCCGTCTAGGTGGTCAAAGGTGATCGAACAAAACATTCGGCCATTAGGTGTGGGTACAATGGGCTCTATATCGCGTGCGTCTTTATGGGCGCGTTCGTGCCTTCCCAAGGATGTACGAGTCGCGTGGATCATGTTCACTGTTTTAACCTCTGGCGGGAATGTTTTCTGTCCCCCAATGTTTGGTTGGCAAGGTTCATCCTCGTCTTCACTTGGTGTTTCCCTTCCCTTGTGTTCGGCGTTTAGTTTGCCGGCCTGCTTGAAGACCCAGCACTCTCTGTGCGTGTGGTTCGCAGCTTTGTCGAGGGTGTCATGATTTTGGCATAGTCTGTCTAGAACTCTGTTCAGACCGGACGATCCCTCTTTACTGCCTTTAGGTTGCTTATTTTGCTGGTTAGGTCGAGAGCCTCAGAATCCGGCATTAACCCTTATGTTATCCGGGCTCTCTTCCTTGTTTTGGCGTTTGTTTTTATTAGGCCATGGCTTCCCGTTGCCATCCCTTATTTCGGATGTGCTGGGGTCGCTGGTGCCTTTACGGGCGATCCAGCTATCTTCTCCCGCGCAAAAGCGGGTCATAAGACTTGTTAGGGCTGCCATTGTCCTTGGCTTTTCTTGGCTGAGGTGTCTGGCGAGCCACTCGTCTCGGATGATGTGCTTGAATGCCGCTAAGGCTTCGGCATCCAAATAGTCAACGATTTGATTCTTCTTAGTGAGGAATCTGTTCCAAAGCTTGCGGGCAGACTCTCCGGGTTGTTGGATTATGTGACTTAAATCGTCAGCATCCGGAGGCCGGACATAAGTCCCTTGAAAATTGGCCCTGAAAGCGTCCTCTAGTTCTTCCCAGCTCCCGATTGAATTTTCGGGGAGGCTTTTCAACCAGTGCCGGGCCGGTCCCTTTAGTTTGAGGGGAAGGTATTTGATGGCATGGAGGTCATCTCCACGAGCCATGTGTATGTGGAGGATAAAGTCTCGATCCGCACTGGTCTGCTGTTCCGTCAGATGCCTCTATATTTACAGGTTTAAAGCCCTGTGGGAATTCATGGTCCAGTACTTCATCAGTAAAGCACAGGGGTGAGCAGCCCCTCTGTATCTGGACGCGCTATGGCATGCCGTTAGTTATTGTTGTGTTCGGTGTTTATTCCGAACTGGTGTTTGGTTGTCATAATTGTTTTGACGGCCATAGTCCCTCGCCGGGGTGTCTCCTCTAGATCCGTAGATGGACCTAGGTGCGCCAGCTTTCTTCTCCAGGTGCTCACGTAGATCGTGGGCATCTTCGGCAGCTGATTTATTGCGGCTATGAGGTGGTACTCCTGGTCCCCTGGCCATGTTGTTCTTCGGTGGAACGGCCTCATCGTTGAATTTTGGCAGTAGCTTGCCTTTTGGGTAGCTCTTTGTATGGCGATCGTCGCCATATCTTTCTTCAGTGTCTAGCACTTTGTTCCATCTGCGATTGAGCGTTTCCTATGCGGATTTAAGCCGTTGCTTCTGCTTCTTCAGACTTCTCGCTATGGCCATAAGCTTTCTATGGAGGTTCTCTCATTCCACGCCTTCTTCCAGAACGATGAATGTGTCGTCGTTCGGACTGTCTTCTTGTCCTGGGCCGGATTGGTGAACTCGTCCTTCTGGATCGTTTTCTTCGGGCGTATGACCTAGACTATGTTCAGCGTGACCTGGTTCGTCCTGCTCCATCGCTGGTTCTATTTGGTCGTTATTGCCATTGGGGTTGACTGGAGTATCCATTCTTCTGCCGCTCTTGCTGATATTGTTACTGTTGCCGGATTTGGAACGGCGTCTGCGCCGTCGCTTTGGTTTTGGCACAGGGGTGTTATCTTCCGGATTGTCATCCTCGCCTTCCCTGGGCGTATCCACCATATATATGTCGTGTGGGCGAGGCGTGAATCTGGCACCCCATAGATTCTGAGTCTTCTCCTGCATCGTCGTCCATATCGTCGATGCCTTCGGGGTCGAAGTCCAGCATGTCGGTTAGATCATCAACCGTGGCTATGAAGTGGGTGGTGGTTGGGCAACGAATGTCTTCGTCGCCCGCTTCCCACTCTGGCCGGACATAATTCGGCCCGAGGTTCTCTGTTAAAGAGAGGGTTTTGAATGAGTTTAGTATGTCACCGAAGGGCGAGTGCTGAAAGATGTCCGCCGCGGTGAACTCCATCACCGAAGCCCAACCGAGATCGGCGAGCCCGGGGACGCGCGGATTGGAGCCTATAACCGGACACGAGTCCAGGGGCCCAGGGTCACCGGCTTCCTCAGGAGTGAGGCCTGTGTTCGGCTCCATCACCGATGGGGCTACGGCCTGTGGGGCGGGGTCTAGCCCTCCGTCCTTAGGCAACGCACCCTGTTCTGGATTTAGGTCCGGGGCTTCTGTCGGGATGATATCCTAAGCAACATCTAACAGCAGGTCTAAGCCGTGCTCGTCGTGACTGTTCGGCGCTTCTGGTGCTGGTCCGAATCTGCCAAAGGTCAAGTCTCGTCGGGTACCCGCCGTGTGGTTCAGGTTTCCGAGCCCGATTTGCGGGCCAGGGGCATAGCTATTGATCTGCCCCGGGTGGCCAAGCGAGTTGGCTCGTCGCGCGAAGCCACCGAACACGATGATCTGTCCGGGGAGAAAAGTCTCACCCTGGGCAGCGTCGTTGATGACGATTGAAGGAGCCATCGAGCCTGACAGCGACGACACGGAGGAACTCTCAATGAAAGCACCAATGTCGGTGTCAAAACCGGCGGATCTCGGGTAGGGGGTCCCGATATGTGCGTCAAGGCTGATGGTAACAAGAAGTAAGGGACACATGTGTTTACCTAGGTTCGGGCCCTCTTAATGGAGGTAAAACCCTACTTCCTGCTTGATTAATATTGATGATATGGGTAGTACAAGAGTATATCTACCACGAGATCGTAGAGGCTAAACCCTAGGAGCTAGCCTATGATGGTATGAATGTAATTGTGATCGGCCTTCTAAGGACCAACCTCTCCGGTTTATATAGACACCGGAGAGGGCTAGGGTTTACATGGAGTCGGTTACAAGGAGGGAAATATAATATCCGGATCGCCAAGCTTGCCTTCCACGCGAAGGAAAGTCCCATCCGGACACGGGCCGAAGTCTTGAGTCTTGTATCTCCACGCTTCAATAGTCCGGATGTTGTACACGGTCCGGCTGTCCGGATACCCCCTAATCCAGGATTCCCTCACCCACCACCTGTCCACAAGGGTGGGGCCGCACCCTACCCTCTTAGGCGCGCCGCCCTAGCTTGTGGGTCCCACGAAGCTCCACCGACCTACACTCCAACTCCATATATTCATGTTCGAGGAGAAAAAAATCAGAGAGAAGGATTCATCGTGTTTTACGATACGGAGCCGCCGCCACCTCCTGTTCTTCCTCAGGAGGGAAGATCTGGAGTCTGCTTTGGGCTCCAGAGAGGAGAAATCATCGTCGTCGTCGTCATCAACCATCCTCCATCACCAATTTCATGATCCTCACCGCCGTGCGTGAGTAATCCTATCGTAGGCTTGCTGAACGGTGATGGGTTAGATGAGATTTATCATTTAATCGAGTTAGTTTTATTAGGGTTTGATCCCTAGTATCCACTATGTTCTAAGATTGATGTTGCTATGACTTTGCTATGCTGAATGGTTCTCACTAGGGCCCGAGTGCCATGATTTCAGATTCGAACCTATTATGTTTTCATGAATATATTTTTGTTCTTGATCCAATCTTGCAAGTTATAGTCACCTACTACATGTTATGATCCGGCAACCCCGGAGTGATAATAGTCGGCACACTTCCTGGTGATGACCGTAGTTTGAGGAGTTCATGCACTAAGTGCTAATGCTTTGGTCCGGTTCTCTATTAAAAGGAGACCTTAATATCCCTTAATTTCCAATAGGACCCTGCTGCCACGGAAGGGTAGGACAAAAGATGTCATGCAAGTTCTTTTCCATAAGCACGTATGACTATATTTGGAATACATGCCTACATTATATTGATGAATTGGAGCTAGTTCCGTGTCACCCTAGGTTATAACTGTTGCATGATGAATGCCATCCGAAATAATTATCCATCATTGATCCATTGCCTACGAGCTTTTCCCATATTGACCTTTACTACGTTACTTTTGCCACCATTACCATTACTTCCATACTACTTTGCTACTAAATACTTTGTTGCCTATATTAAGTCTTCCAGGTGTGGCTGAATTGACAACTCGGCTGCTAACACTTGAGAATATTCTTTGGCTCCCCTTGTGTCTAATCAATAAATTTGGGTTGAATACTCTACCCTCGAAAATTGCTGCGGTCCCCTATACTCGTGGGTTATCAATGCACCTGCACAAACAATCAAACACTTGCACCCAACGCGATAAAGGGGTTGTCAATCCCTCCACAGTCAATTGCAAAGGTGAGATCTGATAGAGATAGATAGAACAAAAAGGTAACTAAATATTTTTGGGTTTTCTGGTTTATAGATCTGAAATAAAAGATTGAAAAATAGTAGACAGGAAACAAGTATGATGGAATATAGACCCAGGGGCCATAGGTTTCACTAGAGGCTTCTCTCATGAAGGCAAATAATATAGTGGGTGAACAAATTACTGTTGAGCAATTGATAGAAAAGCGCAAAGTTATGACGATATCCAAGGCAATGATTATGAAATATAGGCATCACGTCTGTGTCAAGTAGACCGACTCCTACCCGCATCTACTACTATTAGTCCACACATCGACCGCTATCCAGCATGCATCTAGAGTATTACGTTCATAAAGAACGAATTAACGCCTTAAGTAAGATGACATGAAGTAGAGGAATTAACTCAAGCAATATGATGAAAACCCTATCTTTTTATCCTTGATGGCAACAATTCAATACGTGTCTCGCTACCCCTACTTTTTCACTGGGTGAAATCACGCAAGATTGAACTCAAAGCTAAACACCTCTCCCATTGCAAGAAAAACCAATCTAGTTGGTCAAACCAAACCGATAATTTGAAGAGAAATATAAAGATACCAAATCATGCATATAAGAATTCAGAGAAGATTCAAATAATATTCATAGATAAGTTGATCATAAATCCATAATTCATTGGATCTCGACAAACACACCGCAAAAGAATATTACATCGGATAGATCTCCAAGAACATCAAGGAGAACATGGTATTGAGAATCGAAGAGAGAGAAGAAGCCATCTAGCTACTTGCTATGGATCCGTAGGTCTGAGGTAAACTACTCACGCTTCATCGGAAGGGCAATATGGTTGATGTAGAAGCCCTCCGTGATCAAATCCCCCCTCTGGGAGAGTAGCGAAAAAGGCCTCCAGATGGGATCTAACGAGGTCAGAGACCTGCAGTGGCAGAAAAGTATTTTCATGGGTGCTCCTGAGGGTTCTGGAATATATGTGAATATATAGGATGAAGAAGTAGGTCAGGGGATCCCCGAGGGGGTCACAAGGCAGAGGGGCGCCCCCTAGGGCGCGCCCTCCACCCTTGCCGCCGCCTCATGGCTCTTCTGGCTTGGACTTCAAGTCCTATGGGTGTCTTTGGGTCCAAGAAAAATCATCATGAAGTTTTATTCTTTTGGACTCTGTTTGATATTCCTTTTCTTTGAAACTCAAAAACTAGGAAAAAACAGAAACTAGCACTGGGCTCTGGGTTAATAAGTTAGTCCCAAAAATATTATAAAATAGCATAATTGTTGGGGATATAACTATTAGGTATGACCCACCCAGGAGGGGCTGGGTTATACCTATGAAGACTCTTGAAGCCCAAGACAAGGCCTGAAGATGGCGGTTCAGTTAAGGGCCCGAAGCCCAGAGGCAACTTAAGGCCCGTAGAGATAAACCGCCATATGTACATGACTTGTATTGTAAGGCAAGAATAGTTAGAGACCGAGCCGGACACTATTTATGAGCCGACCGGGACTCTGTGAGCTGCTGGGCGTCGACCTCTATATATAAAGGGATGACCCAGTGGCGGTTCAGGGCAAGTAACATTAGATCGAGAGCTAGGTCAAGCGATATCGCTCCCTGGTAATCGAGACATAAGCAATCCCACTCAAAACTGGATCGTAGGCTTTTACCTTCACCATAAGGGGCCGAACCAGTATAAACCCCGTGTCCTTTGTCCTGATTAACCCCTTTAAGCTTCCAAGTTGCGATGGCTCCACGACTAAGTCCTTTCACTAGGACATCTGACGTGACAATTCCACGACAGTTGGCACCCACCATGGGTCCCGCACACGATGGATTTGAGTTCTTGAAGGGCAGCTTCGAAGGGCTCAAGGGATACACTATGGGCCGGATGACCAAGAGTCATCGCGGCAAGCTCTACATCGACTACGCAGGCTGGGGCCCCGATGCCGGCTCAATTGAGTACGGGTATCGGCTCCCCTTCGGCGGAATCCACGTCTTCATCGGCAAGATTGGCGAGCCGGGCCCTGAGCCAGACATCTGCACCGACCTCGTCGAGATGGCTCAGCGTGCGAGACCCGCCCGGGCTCAGCCTGCCGTGAAGCATGCCTTCATGGGATGCATCCACGGAGGAGGACTTTCTGAAGGATCTGCATCTGCCGGTGAGACGGCCATCTACTCTGATGGCGAGTCGTCCAGAGGTGAGACAGATTCGTTGTATCAACTGCAAGACGGCGGGCTTGGGGGCTGTTCCGATGGCAGCAGTATTTTGGACCTCCTTGAGCCGCCGAGTAGAGTTGGGCTCTTCATGGCTGGCATGCAACCCATTCAAAATTCTACAACTGCGGCAGCAATAACCTCCGGGTCAGCGGCAGCCGGGGCAGGAGGCCCTGTGTGCTCGCCGGCTCAGGTGCTGATGGATCTCATGGATAAGATGACCGCCTTGTTAGTCGCCGCGGTCAACCCGGCGGATCAAGCTCAACATGATGCGGAAGTGGCACAGTTAAAACAAGATATAGTACAGGCTAAGGAAGACCTGGCAGCAGAAGATGTTAGGATGACTGCAGAGCGAGCGGCTCTAGACGCTCAGGCTCAGCGGATTCAGGCGTAGACTTTCCGGATCACGATGGATCAGAATGCATCCAATGAGGTCATGAGGAGAGGATACCAGAAGACTCAGTCTCGACTGCCTCCGGTTTATGATCCTCTAAACCTCTTCCATACACCTGGTGCAGGGCCTAGTAACCCGCCGGAGATAGACCGGGTTGCAGCACCCGGGGCTGGAACGCCGGTTCAGCCACGTATGATGGAACCTCCCCGAATGAATACTGCTCGGCCTCAGTATATACCAGCACCACCGGGTCATTACTCTAACCCGTTGGAGAACATGATTGTTGCTGCGGCATGATTGGCGACTCTCTCAGTGGAGGGCGACTCTCCGACGGTGGTTGAAACTCGAAGGATCAGAGAGCTTCTTTAGACGGCTTTGGCACAGCCGGAGGCATACTCATATAGCCGAGACAGGATTCATTCAACCCCTCGTCCAAGCTGGAGCCCGAGTTATAGCAGGCACATGGATTCAGCGGCCGTTTCAAGCAACGCCCGACGCCATAACCAGCTGGGCGGGCATGACCCAGCGTGTGGTGGGGCTCTTAACTTGGTTGATCAGGACAGAATACGTTAAGAGGCTGAGCGGGCGGCTTAGCAGGCGGCTGAGCAGGCAGCTCAGCGGGCGGCTTACCAGTGTTTTCCGGTTTACCCGACGACTTCTATTGAAGCAGGCGTGACCACTAGGACCGGAGGTGTCCCTTGTCTGGTGCCGGCTCTATGTAACGAGCGTTTGCCCAATGATTTCAAGGGGCCTTGAAAGGTGCCTAATTACACGGCCGACTTACAGCCTGGGGCATGGATTGAAAGCTATGAGATGGCTATGGAACTACTGGAAGTCAGTGACGCTGCAATGGCCAAGTACTTCACCATGATGTTGGACGGGACGGCCCGCACTTGGTTGAAGGGGCTGCCGCCTAATTCCATCGGTTCATGGGCAGAGTTAAAGACCCGTTTTATTCATAACTTCAAGGATACATGCAAACAGCCTATGTCAATTGTGGATTTGACTAATTGCAAGCAAGAGGAGGGTGAGTGAACTACCCATTGGGTGCGCCAGGTCAAGGCCATAATACATTCGTCTGATAAGATGGATGTCGGCTCTGCAGTCTTAATGTTGGAGAAAAATTGTTGTTTTGCGCCTCTGAAGATGAAGCTGGGGCGGCTCAAGCGCGATTGTAATGACATGGGCCAGCTGATGGCGGCTCTAGTCAAATACACTGACTCTGATAGTACCAAGGATCCCAAGTCTGATGATGAGAAGACAAGGAAGGGAAAAAAGAACGGCAACGCCAAGGGGCCTCAGCATAACCTGACAAATCAAGGAGGTAACAATAAACATAAGGATAAGGGTAGCTTGGAGTTTGTGGCTAACACCAATGCACAGGGCAACAATCAGCAACGTAAGGGGAGACCACCTCCTCGGTCCGGCGGGTCAAGCCCCACGCTTGAGCAGTTACTGAATGAGCCTTGTCCAAGGCATGGCACTCGGCAGAAGCCGGCCACTCACCTATGGAAGGATTGTACGATCATGAAGGCTTTCAAGAATTCCCACATGTTTGACGGTAATCATGGGCAGGGAGGCGGCTCAGGTGGCGGCGGCTTTCATGGCCCGGGTGGTGGTTCAAGTTCCAATTTTCAAAACTCTCAGGGTAATCAAGGTGGTTATAACCAGCAATCTGGCCAGGGAGGTCAGCAGCAGTAGTAGGGTGGATATCAGAGTAATCCAAAGTAGCTGAATAGTGGACAATATCATGTGTTTACCACCAGTTTGTGCAAATGAGACCAAAAGCTTCATAAGAGGGCTGTGAACGCTGTTCAGCCGGCAGTTCCTCGTTATTTGAGATGGTCTGAGCAGCCTATTCTATGGAGTAGGGAAGATCACCCTCCCCGGGTTGACAATCCGGGTCACTTGGCCTTGGTGGTAGCACCTCAGGTTGGTGGATACAAATTCACTAAGGTGTTCATGGATGGAGGCAGTAGCATTAATATCCTCTATTATGAGACTTTTCGTCGCATGGGTTTGACTGACAAAAATCTCAAGACTTCCAACACTGTTTTTCATGGAGTGGTTCCTGGTAAGTCGGCGTACCCAGTGGGTAAGATTGAGCTGGAGGTAGCCTTTGGAGATGAACATGATTCTAGGGCTGAGAAGTTAACCTTTGAGGTGGTCAAAATCAAGAGCCCGTATCACGCCCTCTTTGGACGGCCGGCTTATGCCAAGTTCATGGCGCAGCCATGTTATATTTATTTGCAGCTCAAGATGCCGGGTCATAAAGGCACCATCACAGTGCATGGGAGTAGGAAGATAGCCTTGGAATGTGAGGAAGGCGATGTCGTGGTTCTAAGTCTCACAGTAGAGTGGGGTAGGTATGGAGAGGCAAGGTCCTAGCTATGGAGCAGTTGTAAACACAGGAGATGTACGAGTTCAGGCCCTTCTCGGAGGAAGTAATAGCCCTACGTCTCGGAGCCCGAAGGCGGTCGAGTGGATTATGTGTGTATGAATTACAGAGGTGCGAACCCTTTACACTGAGGTGGGC
Source organism: Aegilops speltoides (assembly GCA_021437245.1). Taxonomy (NCBI): domain Eukaryota; kingdom Viridiplantae; phylum Streptophyta; class Magnoliopsida; order Poales; family Poaceae; genus Aegilops; species Aegilops speltoides. Next base: position 410,952,270 of record CM038142.1, read on the forward strand.
GCGGCTTATATAGTGCCTGCCAGACCCCTCCGGCCCTCAGTAATGCGGGGTTTAAAGTACATTAAGTCTGGGGCGTTACTGGTAACGCCCCACATAGAGTGCCTTAAATACCATAAAGTCTACTTAACTACAGACCGTTGCGGTACAGAGTGCTTCTTGACCTTCTGGTGGTCGAGTGAGTCTTCATGGTCGAGTCCTTCAAGTCTGTCGAGTGAAATCCTCCTTGGTCGATTGGAAGGTAGTCTCTTCTAAGAGTGTCCTTGGGTAGGGTACTTGGATCAGGTCTATGACCCTACCCTAGGTACATGACTCCATCATTAGCCCCCGAATGGATTGAGGCTTGAGTGAGGAAGGAGTTGATATTATTTCCGACTTGCTTTTGTGTTCTGAACATGTGTTGTCTTGGACCAATAATCTCTTTGTTGATAATCAGCAACTTTTCTTCAGTCGACTTGATCCATTCTTTTCTTTCGTCGAGTGACCTTTTAAACTTAACAATTCGAGCGACGGATCATGGAGATCTCGCACCGACAGATCGATCCGCTGCTCATGGATTTTGTGGGATAGGAAATTTGGGGAAGCACGCTAAGCGGGCGGACGCGCGCCGGATGGGATAGGGCATAGACGCCTCGATTCTCGCGCCACCTTTTTTCGCCACGATCGCGTCCGCGGATCGCTTTCAGGATGTGATTGGATCTCTCTGCCCACCTGTCATCCACTCGAAGTGATCTTATAAAGGCGCCCAGCGGAACTTTGAACAGTACCTCTCCATTCTCTCTCTCGCCGCTCTCCCGCCTTCGCCCATCTACCGCTTCCTCGCCTCAGCCAAGAACCGCTCCTCGTGCCCTTCGCCGTAGCCATGGTGAAGGAGAAGACGGCGGCGTTGGAACGCGTGAAGAAGGCGCCGGCGACGGGAAGGCGAAGGGAGAACCACCGGTCGAGGTGGGTCGTCGTCAGATCTCGTCGCCGAACGGCTGGGTCCAAGGAGATTGATCCGTCGACCATCACGGAGAAGGATCTCTCGACATGGCTAACGACACCGATCCCCACGGAGCAGCAAGGCTCCCGGGAACGAGTGGCAACCCCAGCCGGAAGAGGGTGAGTGTGTTCTTCCGCTACCCACGCCGATCGCGGGTTTTTTTGCCACCGAGTGTTTTCTTCCGTGGTTTCTTGAACTTTGGAGCGCAACTCCACCACTTCAATCCGAACTCTATCGCCTACCTTGCCGCATTTGTGTCCATGTGTGAGAACTTTCGGGTTGCCGACCGTGACCGGGCCTGTTCAGCATATATTCACGTGTCGCTCCCAGACCGTGAAGAAGGAGAGTCCAGATGACGATAAAACGAAGGTTATCCAGATGTGCGGAGGTCTGGGGATCCAGATGAGGAACAAGAGCACCTTCCCAGCCATGACGCTCCCTGAGTCGGTTAGAGGCTGGCAGTCGACTTGGTTTTACTGCCAGAACGAGTCGACGCAAGGGCAGTCGAGTGGGCTCCCTCAATTCACCATGGACCGAGCCACCAAGCCCTCCTCTCTGAAGGTGCTCCCGGAGGAGAAAGCCGACGTGAGGATGCTGATGGAGCGCGTAGTCCAGTTGGTTCGGGAAGGAGTGACGGGTATGGATCTCCTGGAAGTTTTTCTTAGGCGACGGATCCAGCCTCTTCAGTTCCGGAGCCATTGTATGTGGTTGTACCGCAGGACCGAAGATGAGACTCGGATCAACCCAGAAACAGTCGACGATGCCACGCTAGAGAGGTGGATGGCAGCGGTCACCGGGAACAAGGATAACCCTCGTGGAGCCAGGAGGATTCCTCCACTCGACCATTGCAGCATTCCAGACAAGGTATGCCCACTCTACTTCCAATTGTATTGTTACCATACTTATTTCCGTTTTCTCCGCAAATTGGTCGATTGATCTTTGTCTTGATGTCTAACAGGCCCTCACCAAACTGTACTCGATGCCAAATGGAGCGTAGACTCCGACTGAAGAGGGCGAAGCGAGTGGGGGCGAAAGCCAGGAGGAGTGGGACTCAGATGCTGCTTGAGATGACGACAATGATTATGATGATGAGGAAGAAGAAGAAGAGGAGGAGGAGGAGGTCGCACCATCGCGCTCGGAAAGGCGGTCGAATCTTGTCCATGACCCCGTGATCAACGCTGCAAGGGGTGGCGGCGATCGCAGATCGACCAAGCGCCCTCGCACCACTTCTCTCCGTGCCGACCGAAAAGGCTCAAGCAATCCAGGTGGCACCGCCGAAGCCGACCAAGGTCCCGCCAAGATGAAGGTGTCAATCCCCACCATATCGAGGGTAAAATGCTGCTTGAGTCTTCTCGCTTTTCATGAGTTTATCTTTGATCGACTCTTGAGTTATCCGACTGATTTTTGGAATTGCAGTGCTGCTACTTCCGATACCTCTGCCAAGGCCGACGATCATGAGATGGAGGACGCCGCGACCTCAAAACCTGGTATCACTCTCTTAATTCCGTTTTTTAGTCGATTGACTCTTGGTCTTTAATTCTGATTCTTTTCTGCAGCTTCATCCAATGTCGTTATCACCCTTCCTGACGACGATGACGACGAGGAACCGCTGAAGCACAGGAGGAGCAGGAAAGCGTCTGCCGGCAGGGCGGCCCAGGATGTGATGGCACCCGAGACTCTGGTCACGGGGGAGAAGGACACCACTCGGCACACCGTGTCCTTCGCGGTGCCACTGGCGAGTGCTCTCCCCGCTTCGTCGAGTGCCGCGCAGCCTTCCCTCTTCACGACGCACCACGTCCCAGAGGACCAAGCCAGTGTTGCAAAGGAAGCGATACGCCAGGCGGGGATCATGATGGAGCAGGTGAAGGCCATCCGGGAGGCAAGCCAGGCAGCCTACGACGCCAGTTCTGCTCTTCAAAGCAATGTTCAGGTCAGTCGAATCGCCTGTTCTGTTAGGATATGCTATCAAAAGGCTTTTCTTTCCGGAATCCATAGCAATCACCCACTGGGTGTGTCGATTGAAACTCTGGTTTAGCGGGGGCACGCTGAGTGCACCCGCTGGGTGTAGTCCCCAAGGCTATGGTTGTCGTTGGCGATCGACCATAGGCTTTAGAGATTAAGTTTTTTTTCGCCATCGACTAGGTCGAATGGATTTCTCAAGCGGTGGGGCACACCGAGTGCACCCATCGGTGTAGTCCCGAGGCGTGGTCGATCGCTTGCAGACCGACATACCGATTTAACAACGTCTTGTTTTTTTTGGGTCGTTGGTCGACTCTATCTTTAATAGAACTAGTGGGGCACGCTGAGTGCACCCACTGGTGTAGTCCCGAGACTACGATTAGAATGTTTGTATTCGGCTGTAGTCTTAGAAACGCATGATTTTCTCTTATCCACTCGGAAGTGAATTATCTTTGACATTTTGTCGATTGGTTCTTCGCAGAAATCCTGCGACCTTGCGGCTTGTTATACCGAGCTGGAGAACAAGCACATCCAGCTCGAGCTGGATCTGAAGCTGGTCCAAGAGAATCTAATGAAGGCGAAGGAGGAGACCAAAGGTATGTTCGGTGAGACTTCGACGACTACTTTTGTCCTTCATCTGTTTCAAAATCTAACCTTCATCTGCTTTACAGGCAAGGTGAAGGAGGTCCAGAAGAAGAAAGATCTTGAACTAGCTAAGAAGACCAAACTTGCTGACGAGAAGTTAGCTTCGATCACCAAGCTCGAAGAAGAAAATACTAATATGAAAGCTGCTCTTGAGATTGCCAACAAGGAGGTTAGTCGACTGAAGAACGACAAAGCTGCTCTGAATGACAAGGCCAGTTAATTGGCTGGGAAGAAGAATGATCTGGAGGCCTTTCTGAGTGGACTTGCCAAGAAGTTGTTCCTCATGCTCAAGGTAATCGCTGCGTTATGCAGTTATTTTTACAATGATCTTTCCATTCGACCATCGCCTTGACTCGTGATTGTACTTGCAGAATTTTGCCAAAACTTTGAAGAGGAAACTAGTCGACCGAACCAAACTCGACCCCGCCAACTCTCCAAAGGAGCGATGAAGTTGCCATGAATGTGTTCCGACTTGAGTCCGTTGCTGCTGTTGTTGACTATCTTGCAAGGCTGAAAGTCGCCACTTCCGCATTGATACCACGCTCGCCCGTGGAGACACTCGTAAGCGACCTCGAGTCTCGATGGCTCGACCGAACACGATTCTGGTCGAGTGCGGAGTGGAAAAAGTCCTCTGCTAGGTGTGGCGCAGATGTTGCTCGTGTGCGGCTCGAGTCCACTTGCAAGGATGCGCGAGAAGATAAGTTGGCGGCTCTTCGGGTGGCCAACACCAAGAAGCACGACTTCAGGTCCTTCATGGAGACCTTCATCTCTGCTGCCACTCGGATCGTGGACGGAATTGATCCTGATGAGTTTGTTGTACCTTCCAGCCCTCCACAGGAGGAGTAAAAAACTTCTTTGAGCTCGACACTTTAAATTTGCCTCGGTATGCCGAGTGATTTTGTAACCGATAAACCTTAACAGGCTTAGTGCCTGAGCACTTTCGGTTCCCCTAGGTATCCATCTGAACTTGGATTCGACGTTTGAATACACTTATTTTTGGCTTGAAGTGTCTTTTGCAGGTTTTAAAGCAAGGTGCTTACTGCAGTCGACTTTCTCTTCAATTCACTTTGGCGAGCACTGGGCTGCAGCTAAGCCCTCGAGTGAGAGGTTTGCTCTTCACTCGGTAGGATTTTTATACCTTAGGCGAGCACTGGGCTGCAGCTAAGCCCCCGAGTGAGAGGTTTGCTCTTCACTCGGTAGGATTTTTATACCTTAGGCGAGCATCGGGCTGCAGCTAAGCCCCGAGTGAGAGGTCTGCTCTTCACTCGGTAGGATTTTTATACCTTAGGCGAGCCTTGGGCTGCAGCTAAGCCCCGAGTGAGAGGTTTGCTCTTCACTCGGTAGGATTTTTATACCTTAGGCGAGCACTGGGCTGCAGCTAAGCCCCCGAGTGAGAGGTGTGCTCTTCACTCGGTAGGATTTTTATACCTTAGGAGAGCACTGGGCTGCAGCTAAGCCCCCGAGTGAGAGGTCTGCTCTTCACTCGGTAGGATTTTTATACCTTAGGCGAGCACTGGGCTGCAGCTAAGCCCCCGAGTGAGAGGTCTGCTCTTCACTCGGTAGGATTTTCGTGTTGTACTTGTGGCATAGCTCAGAGGAGAGGGACGCAGTCAACCTGCACCTCGTCCTCCTTATGGCGAAGACGTTGTATTTGTGGCGTGGCTCGGAGGAGAGGGTCGTGATCGACCTGCACCTCGTCCTCCTTATGAAAGACGTTGTATTTGTGGCGAGCTCGAGAGGAGAGGTCATGATCGACCTGCACCTCGTCCCCCTTGCGAGCGCACATTGTACTTGTACTTAGGCGAGTGTTTAGACTACAGCTAAGCCCCCGAGTGAGAGGTTTGCTCTTCACTCGGTAGGATTTTATTCGAACTTAGGCGAGTACTTGGACTGCAGCTAAGCCTCCGAGTGGGAGTCTGGCTGACCACTCGGTAGGATTTTATTTAAACTTAGGCGAAACGGGTTCGCAGCTAAGCCTTCCGAGTGGGAGTCTGGCTCATCACTCGACAAGGATTTTTTTTTACAAACTTAGGCGAAACGGATTCGCAACTAAGTCACCCACTGAGGGGGGAAATTTTTACTGGACAAATAAAAAGTGTCAAAAATTATGGGGAAATTATGACACTATTATTTTGCAATCCATGAACTACAGAAGTATTTTGTTACAACTCGTCCGAGTGAAAAAACTTTAAGTGTAAAATGGGCGGAGCAGCTCTGCGTTCCAAGCCTGGGGCTCGTCGATATTGTGCTTGACGTTGTAGATACGGTATGCTCCGTTATGGAGAACTTTGGTGACGATGAAGGGTCCTTCCCAAGAAGGAGCAAGCTTATGTTGTTTCTACTGATCCACTCGGAGAACTAAATCTCCTTCCTGGAAGGCTCGACTCTTCACATTTCTGGCGTGGAAGCGACGCAAGTCTTGTTGGTAGATGGTCGATCGGATCAGAGCCATCTCCCTTTCTTCCTCTAGGAGGTCGACTGCGTCTTGCCGCGCTTGTTCAGCTTCTGCTTCGTTGTAGAGTTCAACCCGAGGAGCATTGTGTAGAAGATCACTCGGCAAAACTGCTTCAGCTCCATAGACCAAGAAGAATGGAGTTCTTCCGGTCGACCGATTAGGCGTGGTCCGCAGTCCCCAAAGCACAGAGGGAAGTTCGTCGACCCATGCTCTAGCCGCATGTTTGAGATCACGCATCAGTCGAGGTTTCAACCCTTTGAGGATCAGGCCATTGGCTCGCTCTGCTTGTCCATTCGACTGCGGATGGGCGACTGAAGCGTAGTCGACTCGTGTGCCTTGAGAGTTGCAAAACTCCCTGAATTCCTCTGAGTCAAAGTTCGACCCATTATCTATAATGATGCTGTGCGGGACTCCATATCTGAATATCAGTTCCCTGATGAAGCTAACAGCGGTACCGGCTTCAAGGTTCTTGATGGGTTTAGCCTCAATCCACTTGGTGAACTTGTCGACTGCCACCAGTACATGTGTGAAACCGCTTGACTTGTTCTCAAGGGCCGACCATATCCAACCCCCATCTTGTGAAGGGCGGACGAGTGGAATGGTCTTGAGTGACACGAGCTTGTGTGACATATTTGAGTAGAACTGACATCCTTCGCACTTGTCCACTATTTCCTTTGCCATCTCATTCGCCTTTGGCCAGTAAAATCCGGCTCGGTATGCTTTGGCCACGATGGTCCGAGAGGACGCATGATGACCACAGGTCCCCGAGTGGATATCATCAAGGATGATTCGACCTTCTTCTGGCGTTATGCACTTCTGACCAACTCCAGTCACGCTCTCTCTGTATAACTGTCCTTTGATTACGGTAAAGGCTTTGGATCGACGGACGATCTGTCGAGCCTCTTCCTCATCCTCCGGGAGCTCTTTTCTCATGATATACACGATATATGGAACTGTCTAGTCGGGAATGACCACTAAGACCTCCATGACCAAGTCGACCACTGCTGGGACCTCAACCTCAGTCGGATCTGTGGCACTCTTGGGCTGTGGAGCTTCTTCGGTGAAAGGATCTTCTTTGACTGATGGAGTATGGATATGCTCCAAGAACACACCACTCGGAATGGCTTCTCTCTTGGAACCTATCTTTGCTAGATCATCAGCTGCTTGATTTTTCAGTCGGGGTGTATGATGAAGCTCTAACCCCTCAAACTTCTTTTCCAGCTTCCTCAGTGCATTGCAGTATCCAGTCATGGCTGGGCTTCTCACGTCCCACTCCTTCATCACTTGGTTGACCACTAAATCTGAGTCGCCATAGACCATAAGGCGACGAACGCCGAGTGAAATGGCCATGCGCAACCCATATAGGAGGGCCTCATACTCTGCCTCATTGTTGGAGGAATCAAAGTGAATCTGGAGCACATATCTGAGCTTATCTCCTCTGGGGGAAACCAGGACCACCCCAGCACCGGAACCATTTAGCATCTTAGAGCCATCAAAGAACATGGTCCAATGCTCCGAGTGAACTTTAGTCGGCTGCTGTTGTTCAATTCACTCGGCGAGGAAATCTGCTATTGCCTGGGACTTAATGGCTTTCTTTGCCTCAAACTTGATATCAAGGGAAGAAGTTCAATCGCCCATTTAGCCACTCGACCGGTTGCATCTCTATTGTGCAAAATCTCTCGAAAGTGGAGCGTCGGCGGCATCGTGATGGAATGATCGGAGAAATAGTGAGGAACCTTCTTCGTGGTCATATATATCCCATACACAAGCTTCGATAATGAGGATATCTCGCTTGGATGGAGTCAAAACTTCAGATAGATAATACGGGCACTAAACTTTGAAGGCTTTCCTTCTTCTTCCCTTTCGACCGTAAGTATCTTGTCTCGACGACTTGTCCTGTGGCTGCGATATAAAGCAACAGAGGCTCTTTGCTGATTGGAGCAGCAAGCACCACTGGGTGGAGAGCGGGGCTTTTAGCTCGCAAACGCTGCATCGACTTCGAGTCCACTCGAACATGCGCCTTCTTCATCATCGGTAAAGAGGCAATGCCTTTTCACCGAGTCGTGAGATGAATCGACTTAATGCGCCAAGCATCCGAGAAGCTCGGACATCGTGCACTTTCGCACGGGCGTTTCATTCGGAGAATAGTGCCGATCTTCTCTGGATTAGCGTCGATCCCCCGTTCGGAAACGAGAAAACCAAGTAACTTGCCACCAGGAACTCCGAATGTGCACTTTGATGGATTGAGCTTGATATCATACCTTCTGAGGTTGGCAAATGTTTCGGCAAGGTCAGTGAGCAGGTCGGAACCTTTTCGCGACTTGACCACGATATCATCCATATACGCTTCCACATTCCGATTGATTTGAGTGAGCAGACACTTCTGAATCATTCGCATAAATGTGGCTCTGGCATTCTTGAGGCCAAATGGCATGGTGATATAGCAGAAGCACCCGAATGGAGTGATGAAAGCTGTTTTTATCTCATCAGTCCATCTGAGCGGATCGATGGTACCGGAATAAGCGTCTAGAAAAGACAATCTCTCACATCCCGCGGTCGAGTCAACAATTTGATCAATGCGGGGGAGAGGGAAATGATCTTTCGGGCAGGCCCGATTGATGTGCTTGAAATCAATGCACATTAGGACTGAGTTGTCCTTCTTAGGAACCATGGCGACATTAGCGAGCCACTCGGAGTGGTATATCTCTCGGATAAATCCTGGCGCCAATAGTCGAGCCACTTCTTCACCAATAGCTTTTCTCTTCTGGACGGCGGACCACCGAAGATGCTCTTTAACTGGTTTTGCTGCGGAGTCGACTCTAAGACGATGCTCAGCCAGTCCCCTGGGAACACCCAGCATGTCAGCTGGCTTCCATGCAAAATGTCCCAGTTCTCACGAAGGAACTGGATGAGCGCTTCTTCCTATTTCGGGTCGAGTGTTGTGGAGATGCGGGTCGGGGCTGCATTGGGGTCGGTCGGGTGAATGTGGACAGGCTTCATCTCACCGGACGACTGAAATGCAGACTCTGTGGCGGGCTTCTTGGCTCGCAGCAAATCAATAAGATCTGCGTTTTGCTTATATTCCTCAAACTCGACCGCTGTCACCTGGGAATCGGCAATTTTTGAGCCTTTCTGGAAACACTCTTCTGCCTTTTTCCGATCACTAGTGACAGTGATCACTCCTTTGGGGCCGGGCATCTTCAGTTTGAGGTAGACGTAACATGGTCGAGCCATGAATCGCGCGTAAGCTGGTCTCCCCAAAATAGCGTGGTATGCGCTCTGAAAATCCACGACCTCAAACGTCAACTTTTCCTTGCGAAAATGTTTTGAGTCACCAAACACCACATCCAGAGCTATTTGGCCGAGTGACTCGGATTTCTTTCCTAGTATAACTCCATGAAAGCTCATGTTACTGGTGCTCAGTAGGGACATCGGAATGCCCATTCCCTTCAGTGTGTCTGCATACAACAAGTTCAGTCCGCTACCACCGTCCATCAGCACTTTCGTCAGCCGAGTGCCTTCGACAACTGGGTCGACCACCAAAGCTTGCCTCCCAGGGGTGGCAATATGAGTCGGGTGATCAGACTGGTCGAATGTGATGGGCGTTTGGGACCATCTCAGATAACTTGGTTTCGCTGGGGCAACCATGTTCACCTCACGGTTAATGACCTTCAGTCGGCTCTTGCTCTCGACATCCGTGAAAATCATCAGAGTGGAGTTGACATGTGGATATCCTCCCTCACTGTCCTCCTTGTCTTCGGCCTTGTCCGACTCCTTTTCCTTGTCTTTGGACTGTTTCCCTTGGAACTGGTGGATCAGGAGTCGACACTGGCGAGTGGTATGCTTCGGGTAAATGATATTACCCTCTTCATCTTTCTTCATGTGGATGTGACACGGCATATCCATCACGTCGTTTCCTTCTTTATCCTTCACCTTCTTAGGGTTCCAGGATCCTTTGGGTTTCCCTTTGAACATTCCCTGAGTCACGGCCAGAGCCTCTCCAGGAGCTGCTGGTTCAGCCTTCCGCTTCTGCTTCCGACTGGTGTTTCCCTTCTTCGACTGACTCGGCTTGTACTTGCCGCTCCGGAGTCGGTCTTCCTCTTCGTCGTTGGCGTACTTGGTAGCAATCTCCATCATCCGACTCAGGGTCATGTCTCCGGTTCGACCAAACTTCAAACTCAATTCTCTATTCTTGACACCATCCTTGAAGGCGCAGACTGCCTGATGGTCAGACGTTCTCCACGGTATGATGCAAAGTGATCCATCTCTGAATATACTCTCTGAGAGTCTCATTCGTCTTCTGCACACAGACTTGCAGCTCTGTCAATCCAGCTGGTCGCTTGCAAGTTCCTTCAAATGTTCTGACGAACACTCGGGACAGATCTTCCCAAGTGTAAATGCTGCTAGGAGGTAACTGATTCAACCACGCTCTGGCAGAACCTTCCAGCATGAGGGGCAAATGCTTCATGGCCACCTCGTCATTCCCACCACCAATCTGGACCGCCACTCGGTAGTCCTCAAGCCAAGTTTCAGGCTTAGACTCACCAGTGAACTTGCTCACTCCAGTTGCCAACCTGAAATTGGGGGGAATCACCGCGGCTCTGATAGCCCTGCTGAAACATTCTGGACCAGAAACATGCACTCGACTGCTCGTGGGCGCATCTCTGTCGGGACCGCCCCGATGGGCTTTGTTTTGGTCGACCAAGCCTTGCACGATGATGGATTGTGCGTTGAAGCCTGGTTCTCGGGGGTCGACTGGAGCTCTTCGCCCCACACTGAGTTGAGGCCTGTCGTCCTGCTGCCGAGGAGCGTAAGACCCACCCCTCGGGGGAGGAGTAGGCACTCGACGCCTGTCATCACGATCATGCCGGTCACCGTACTGGTCTCGCCGATTCTCGCGTCCTTCACGCCGTAGAGGCGATCTAGGACTGTGAGCCGACTGAACCGTATTCGCAGCGACGGATCGACTGTGAATTCTGTTGCGCGACTGCGACATGGCTGAATTCTGATCTCCTGCTGCCCGGAGCAAATCCCTGATCTACATCAAGCCTCTGCCAGCTTCCGACTGAGAGAGCTGGATGGACTCTGCTATACGGGTTGCAGCTGCTAAATTCTGAATCGGAGTTCGATATACCTAAGTCGGCGGGAAGAGCTGACGTCGATTGGCGTCGGGTGCTCGTTGCCGCGCGCGCTCGTCGAGTGCTCGCTGAAGATTTTCCAGACGAGCGCGTTCAGCCAAGTTGGCCAAACGTGCCTCCTCCAAGGCGCGAGCCTCGGGGGTTTCTCCCGCGATGGGAGTATGCAGGGCATCCATGTTCCTGCGGTGAAGCTCTTCTCTTTGCAGAGAATTGAGTGGCTCGGGTTGGTACTCTTCGTGGTCTTGTGCGGGGTTGCCTCCACCGTCTACTCCGCCCTCATGGGCGAACCAGGAGGGCTGCGAGGTCCGTTGGCCATCAAGATTTCCGCCGCCCGATCACTGCTATCGCATTCGGATGCAGTCTCTACAGAGCCAGTCGACAGATCGAACAGGCCGTAGAGGGATTCGTCGGGCTCGATTGCCGCAACTTGGGCGGTGGCCGTCTGGAGAGCCACCGCATGCCTCACCCACCGCTGGAGCCTCGACCGACCAGAGCACTTGCGCTGGTGGGAGACCGGGAGGGTGACCGATAGGGGAGTCGACCGATACGGGGTTGACGGTTGTCGCAGCAGAACGCTGCGGACACATGCGCGAAAATGCGTCGCACCGCGGACGGGGAGCGCATCAACGTCGAGTGGAGCCTCTTGGAGCCAAGCGGAGTCGTCGGCGATGAAGGTGAGAGCGCCGAGACGGATCTCGCGACCCTCGACCAAAACTCCACCAACAGTCATGATGAAAGTACTCGGAAGAACCGCAACTTCTCCAAAAAATCGCTAAGACACCTGCCCCACGGTGGGCGCCAACTGTCGTGGTTCTAAGTATGACAGTAGAGTGGGGGTAGGTATGGAGAGGCAAGGTCCTAGCTATGGAGCAGTTGTAAACACAGGAGATGTACGAGTTCAGGCCCTTCTCGGAGGAAGTAATAGCCCTACGTCTCGGAGCCTGGAGGTGGTCGAGTGGATTATGTGTGTATGAATTACAGAGGTGCGAACCCTTTACACTGAGGTGGGGGCGGCTTATAGTAGTGCCGGACCCTCCGCCCTCGAAGTCTGCGGGGTTTAAAGTACATTAAGTCTGGGGCGTTACTGGTAATGCCCCACATAAAATGCCTTAAATACCATAAAGTCTACTTAACTACAGACCGTTGCGGTACAGAGTGCTTCTTGACCTTCTGGTGGTCGAGTGAGTCTTCATGGTCGAGTCCTTCAAGTCTGTCGAGTGAAATCCTCCTTGGTCGACTGGAAGGTAGTCTCTTCTAAGAGTGTCCTTGGGTAGGGTACTTGGATCAGGTCTATGACCCTACCCTAGGTACATGACTCCATCAGGCGATGCTGCTTATGTCGAATATGTTTGTGCAACAGAAGAGTTGAAGTTCTACAAGGACAATGTTGACCCGGTAGACATGATGTCTTTGAAAAAGCCAACCATAGAGCATGAGCCGGTAATGAAGTTTAAGTCGGACGATGACACTAAGCTTGTTGATTTTGTTCCAGGCGACTCATCTAAGCAGTTCAGTATTAGTGCCAATCTGGATCCCAAATAGGAAAGCGCGCTCATCAAGTTCATCCATGAGAACCGGGACATCTTTGCATGGAAACCTTCTGACATGTCGAGTGTACCGAGAGAACTCGCTAAGCACAGGCGGTCAAGCAGTTTCTTCGGCGGTTCAATGAAGAGAGGCGTAAGGCCATTGGCGAGGAAGTGGCCCGGTTCTTGGCGGCCGGGTTCATTATTGAAGTTTTTTCATCCAGAGTGGTTGGCTAACCTAGTGTTGGTGCTTAAGAAGAATGACACTTGGCGTATGTGTGTGGATTACACGGATTTAAACAAAGCTTGTCCGGCTGATCCCTTCGCTCTCCCTCGTATTGACGAAATCATTGATGCTACGGCGGGTTGTGAGCGTTTGAGCTTTTTGGATGCTTATTCTGGTTATCATCAGATCAAGATGGCAGTTACGGACCAGGAGAAGACGGCCTTTATTACTCCATTTGGAGCCTTCTGTTATGTGTCTATGCCTTTTGGGCTTAAGAGTGCCCAAGCGACTTATCAGCAATGTGTGCAGAACTGTCTTCACAATAAGATTGGGTGCAATGTTCATGCTTATGTGGACGACATTGTGGTGAAATCCAGGGAGAAGGAGACCTTGATAGATGATCTGAAGGAGACCTTTGATAATCTCCGGGTCTACAAGATGATGCTTAACCCGGCCAAGTGTGTTTTTGGTGTCCCACCAGGCAAGCTTTTGGGTTTTCTAGTTTCCAACAGAGGCATTGAGGCTAACCCGGAGAAGATAAAGGCAATCACCTCTCTGGCTAAACCAGCGTGCATCAATGATGTTCAGCGTTTGGCGGGTTGCTGCTTTAAGACGGTTAGGTGAGAAGGCCATACCACTGTATCAAATGATGAAGAAGATAGATGACTTCGTCTGAAGTGATGCCGCTAATGCTGCCTTTGAAGATCTGAAGAGACAGCTAGCTGAGCCATCGGTCATTGCTGCTCCCATTAATAAGGAGTTGTTATTATTATATGGGGCTACTAACACACGGGTTGTCAGTGTGGCCATCATGGTGGAGCGCAAAGAGGCTGGCAAGGAATATCTAGTTCAACGGCCGGTTTACTACATCAGTGAGGTGCTTATTGAGTCCAAGCAAAGGTATTCACATTGGCATAAGCTCGTTTATGGGGTGTTCATGGCAAGCCGGAAGCTTAAGCAATATTTCCAGGGTCATCCCATCACTGTGGTCAGTTCTGCTCCTTTAGGAGATATCATTAAAAACAGAGAAGCCACAGGACGAGTCGCCAAGTGGGCCATTGAGCTTGGGCCTCATGGTTTAAAGTACGTGCCACGTACTGCTATCAAGTCTCAAGCACTGGTGGACTTCATCAACGATAGGACAGAACTGCAGATGCGTGAAGAGAAGCCAGACAACACATATTGGACTATTCACTTTGATGGGTCCAGGCAACTGGAGGGCTCGGGGGCTGGAGTTGTTTTAGCTTCCCCTCGAGGTGACATATTTTGTTATGTGCTACGGTTGATGTTTCCCTGTACTAACAATGCAGCTGAGTATGAGGACTTGCTTCATGGTCTTCGGATGGCTAAGGAGATGAATTTAAGCCGGGTAAGGTGCTTTGGCGACTCAGATTTGGTGGCTCAACAAGTCTTAGGCAAGTGGGATTCCAAGGATCCTCTCATGGCGGCTTATCACCGTGAAGTTGATGCCATTGCTGGACATTTCAAGGGTTACCAAGTGGAGCACATCGACCGTAGAAAGAACGAGGCGGCTGATGCCTTATGTCGGCTGGGGTCTCAGCGTAAGACGGTGCCGCCTAATACTTTCTTGGATATTCTGCATAACCCTTCTGTCAAGTTGCCTACAGAAGAAGACTTGGCTGTTCCTGACCCGGAAGCACAATTGGTGGCGGCTCTTCACGTCATCCCAGATTGGATAGTGCCATATTTGGCTTACCTGACCCGGGGCGAGTTGCCTGAGGATGAAACCTTGGCCAGGCAGATAACCCGGTGATCTAAGTCAATGACAATTGCCAATGGCGAGTTGCATCATCGCAGTGTCTCTGGGGCATTTCAGCGTTGTGTTTCTCCTGAGGAAGGTCAAGAAATTCTTCGAGAGATTCATGAAGGAGATTGTGGCCATCATGCCGGGTCAAAATCCCTTGTGGCCAAGGCTTTCCATCATGGATTTTATTGGCTAACGGCTCATGTTGATGCGGAGGATCTGGTCAGTAAATGTGACGGTTGTCAGAAGTTCTCGAGACGTGCTCACGTGTCGGCTCAAGAGTTGAGGATGATTCCAATTACTTGGCCGTTTGCAGTCTGGGGACTTGACATGGTTGGGCCTTTCAAAAGGTCCAAAGATAAAAAGACCCACCTCCTGGTGGCGGTTGACAAGTTCACAAAGTAGGTTGAGGCAGAGCCAGTTAGTAAGTGTGATGCAGCCATGGCGGTTCAATTCATGAAGAAGGTGATATTTCGCTTTGGCTTTCCACACAGCATTATAACTGACAATGGCACCAATCTGTCCAAAGGTGCCATGGGAGAGTTTTGTCAACGAGAGCATATTCAGCTTGATGTTTCATCTGTGGCTCATCCCCAGTCCAATGGTCAAGCTGAGAGAGCCAATAAGAAAATCTTGAAAGGCATTAAGCCCCGGCTTTTGGTCCCCTTGCAGCGGACGTCGGGTTGTTGGGTTGAGGAGTTGCCCTCTATGATATGGAGCATCAATACTAATCCTAACAGGTCGACGGGTTATACGCCTTTCTTCATGGTTTACGGAGCCGAGGCGGTTCTCCCTAGTGACATCCGTCATGACTCGCCCCGCGTGGCGGCTTACGTTGAAGATGATAACGAACAAGCGCGTCAGGATGCATTGGACTTGCTAGATGAAAAGTGTGACTTGGTAGCCGCCCGCTCGGCGATTTACCAACAGGATCTGTGCCGCTATCACAGCCGTCGGGTTAAGTCCAGAACCTTTCAGGAAGGTGATTTGGTGCTCCGGCTCATCCAGGATCAAACTGATGCACACAAATCATCCCAACCTTGGGAAGGGCCTTTTGTGGTCGACAAGAACTTGAACAATGGGTCATACTACCTTACCGATGTTCGAGAGCACGAAGACTCACGTAAGTCGGAGGAGGAGACCCGACGGTCGTGGAATATCGCTCATCTGCGGCCTTACTACACTTAAGCCACCGGCTCTAATGATGTACATATTTTGACGATGTATATATTATGATAAGTAATAAAACAGGACCTCTGTCCTTTTCATCCTCAGTGGTCATATATCTTCATCATTGTCATTTCAAATGACCAATTAGGGGCTGATCATATTTGAATCTAGCTTGACCCACTTGGTCCGGCTCATGATCGTATTCGAATCTAGTCGTTAACCCTCATGATCATGATAACCCACAATTGTAGGGGATCAGTTGTAGCCTCTTTCTATAAGTAAGAGTGTCGAACCCAACGAGGAGCTAAAGGTAGAACAAATATTCTCTCAAGTTTTATCGATCACCGATACAACTCTACGCTGTTCGCTTTACCTAGAACAAGTATGAAACTAGAAGTACTTTGTAGGTGTTGTTGGATAAGTTTGCAAGATAATAAAGAATGCGTAAACATAAACTAGGGGCTGTTTAGATAAAGAAGCAATAAAGTAGATATAGCGAGTGTGGAAAAGTGGTGGTAGGAGTTGCGAAATCGTCCCTAAGTATTGACTACTTTACTAGACCGATAGCAAGTTTTATGTGGGAGAAGCATAAGCTAACACACTTTCTCTTCTTGGATCATATGCACTTATGATTGGAACTCTAGAAAGCATCCGCAACTACTAAAGATCATTAAGGTAAAACCCAACCATAGCATTAAAGCATCAAGTCCCCTTTATCCCATACGCCACAACCCCCTTACTCGGGTTTATGCTTTTGTCACTCAAGCGACCCACTATAAGCGAATCATGAATGTATAGCAACACCCTATAGCGGGAATCCCTCATGCTTGCGCGACACGGAGAGCACCATAGGACAACAACATAACCACAAGCAAATTAAACCAATCATAGCAATTCATCAATCACCGATAGGACAACGAAAATCTACTCAGACATCTTAGGATGGCTACACATCATTGGATAATAATATGAAGCATAAAGCACCATGTTCAAGTAGAGGGTACAAAGGGTTGTGGGAGAGTGGACCGCTGAATATAGATGGGGTAAGGTGATGGAGATGTTGGTGAAGATGGCGGAGGTGTTGGTGTAGATCTCGGTGATGATGATGGCACCCGGCGGCGTTCCGGCACCACCGGAAGCAAGAGGAAGAGAGCCCCCCTTCTTCTTCTTCTTCTTCCTTGACCTTCTCCCTAGATGGGAGAAGAGTTTCCCCCTGGTCCTTGGCTCTCATGGCGTGGGAGGGGCGAGAGCCCCTCTGAGATTGGATCTATCTCTCTGTCTCTGTCTATTTCTGCGTTCTGGGATTCTGCCCTTTCACCGTTTCTTATATATCCGGAGATACGTAACTCCGATTGGACTGAAACCTTCGCCAAGATTTGTTTCTTCTGAAAATTAGCTTTCTTGCAACCAAAGAAGAGCTACAACCACCTTACAGGGTGCCCACAAGGGTCAGGGGGGCGCCCACTGCCTCGTGGCCCCCTCGGGCACCGTCTCGCATTGATTCTTCTTCCCTAAAATCGTAAATATTCCAAAAATATTCTCCGTCTGTTTTTATCCCGTTTGGACTCCTTTGATATGGGGTTTCTGCGAAACATAAAACACGCAACAAACAGGAACTGACACTGGGCACTGGATCAATATGTTAGTCTCAAAAATAGTATAAAAAGTTGCCAAAAGTATATGAAAGTTGAATAATATTGGCATGGAACAATAAAAAATTATAGATACGACGGAGACTTATCAACATCCCCAAGCTTAATTCCTGCTCGTCCTCGAGTAGGTAAATGATAAAAAAGATAATTTTTGATGTGGAATGCTACCTATAATAATCTTGATCACGTAATCTAATCATGGCATGAATATTAAGACACGAGTGATTCAAAGCAATAGTCTATCATTTGACATAAAAACGATAATACTTCGAGCGTACTAATAAAGCAAACATGTCTTTTCAAAACAACATGGCCAAAGAAATTTATCCCTACAAAATCATATAGTCTGGCTATGCTCCATTTTCATCACACAAAATATTCAAATCATGCACCACCCCGGTTTTAGCCAAGCAATTGTTTCATACTTTAGTATTCTCAAACTTTTTCAACTCTCACGCAATACATGAGCGTGAGCCATGGATATAGCACTATGGGTGGAATAGAATATGATGGTGGAGGTTATGTGGAGAAGACAAAAAATGAGAAAGTCCCACATCGACGCGGCTAATCAACAGGCTATGGAGATGCCCATCAATTGATGTCAATGCCAGGAGTAGGGATTGCCATGCAACGGATGCACTAAGAGCTATAAGTGTATGAAATCTCAAACTGAAACTAAGTGAGTGTGCATCCAACTTGCTTGCTCATGAAGATCTAGGGCATTTGAGGAAGACCATCGTTGGAATATACAAGCCAAGTTCTATAATGAAAATTCCCACTAGTATATGAAAGTGAAAATATAGGAGACTCTCTATATGAAGAACATGGTGCTACTCTGAAGCACAAGTGTTGTAAAAGGATAGTAACATTGCCCCTTTTTATGGGGCGGGCTTCTTTGGCCCCCTTTTTTATTTAGGTTCTTTGGCCTCTTTTTTATGGGGCAATGCTCTATAATGATGATCATCACACTTTTATTTACTTACAACTCGATATTACAACTCGATATTAGAACAAAGATATGACTCTATATGAATGTCTCCGGCGGTGTACCGAGATGTGCAATGATCTAGCATAGCAAACATATAAAAAAGGACAAGCCATGAAAACATCATGCTAGCTATCTTACGGTCATGCAAGGCAATATGACAATGAATGCTCAAGTCATGTATATGATGATGATGGAAGTTGCATGGCAATATATCTCGAAATGGCTATGGAAATGCCATGATAGGTAGGTATGGTGGCTGTTTTGAGGAAGATATAAGGAGGCTTATGTGTGATAGAGCGTATCATATCACGTGGTTTGGATGCACCGGCGAAGTTTGCACCAACTCTCGAGGTGAGAAAGGGCAATGCATGGTACCGAAGAGGCTAGCAATGGTGGAAGGGTGAGAGTGCGTATAATTCATGGACTCAACACTAGTCATAAAGAACTCACATACTTATTGCAAAAGTCTATTAGTCATCGAAACAAAGTACTACGCGCATGCTCCTAGGGGGATAGATTGGTAGGAAAAGACCATCGCTCGTCCCCGACCGCCACTCATAAGGAAGACAATCGATAAATACCTCATGCTCCAACTTCGTTACATAACGGTTCACCATACGTGCATGCTACGGGAATCACAAACCTCAACACAAGTATTTATACAATCCACAACTACCCACTAGAATGACTCTAATATCACCATCTTTATATCGCAAAACTATTGCAAGGAATCAAACATATCATATTCAGCGATCTACAAGTTTTATGTAGGATTTTATGGCTAACCATGTGAATGACCAATTCCTGTCATCCCTCTAAATAGATATAAGTGAAGCAAGAGAGTTTAATTCTTTCTACAAAATATATGCTCACGCTCTAACAAATATAAGTGAAGCAAAAGAGCATTCTACAAATGGCGGTTTTCTATGTGAAGAGAAACAGGCAATCCAAACTTCAAATGATATAAGTGAAGCACATGAAGCATTCTATAAAGCCATACTCAAAAAATATAAGTTAAGTGCAAAGAGAATTCTATAAATCAACCAAGTACTATCTCATACCAGCTTGGTGCATAAAAAGTGAAAACTAAATGCAAAAGACGCTCCAAGACTTGCACATATCGCATGAACGAAACGAATCCGAAAACATACTGATACTTGTTGAAGAAAGAGGGCATGCCTTCCGGGGCATCCCCAAGCTTAGACGCTTGATTCTCCTTGAATATTTACTTGGGGTGCCTTGGGAATCCCCAAGCTTGAGCTCTTGCCTCTCCTCCTTTTCCTCATATCGAGACCTCCTCGATCAAAACACTTCATCCACACAAAACTTCAACAGAAAACTCGGTAAGATCTGTTAGTATAATAAAGCAAATAACTACTCTAAGTACTGTTGAAAACCAATTCATATTTTGTTTTTGCATTGTGTCTACTGTAATATAGCTTTTCCATGGCTTAATCCACTAATAGAAATTGATAGTTTCATCAAAACAAGTAAACTATGCATCAAAAACAGAATCTGTCAAAAACTGAACAGTCTGTAGTAATCTGAACATTCACCATACTTCTGTTAGCCCAACAATTCTACCAAAATTAGTAAAAATAAACAATTTGTATAGAAAGACAGTGCAAAAAGTTTCAGAACTGTTTTACGTTCCAGTAAATAATGTAAAATCGTGCACTACAGCCAAAGTTTCTGTCCTGCACCGCACAAACCAACAAGCATTGTAAACATCCTAAAGGCAAACCTTAGCACATTATTTTTATAATACAATGGAATCGTACATGGGGATAATTATTTTTGATGAAAAGTTTCTGTAATTAAGATTCACAAAGTTTCCATGAGCATGAACAAAGTTCAAGGAGCTCTCCCACTTCAACAATGCTTGTCTTTCTTACTTTCACTTTCCTTTTTGAAAAGTTTTGGGTTCCCCTCTTTATTTTTGTGTTTTAAACTAAATGAAAGCACTCAAAAGAAATAAATGACTCTCTAAAACTTCCGGGTTGTTTTCCTGGGAGCGCTTTCTTTAAAGCCATTAAGCTAGGCATATAGTGCTCAAGTAATGAATCCACCCGGATCCCAAGGTATATCAAAGCCAATTTTAATTAACAATGATTTGTAATTTAGTAGTGAGCACAAAGTAACATATATCAAGCAATGACGAAGTCTAACTCTCTTTCTATGCAACGGCATGTCATAAAAGAACAATTCATGCACACGTAAAGGCCAATGCATAGTACAAGCAATTTCTTGCAATTTTATCGTGTTGGAAACATAGAGAGGTGGAGATGTAGTTCCTCTCTCATAATAATTGCAAGTTGGAGCAGCAAGCACATGCATATTACATTCATCAAAATTATCATGTGCAACGGTAAAAGGCAACCCATCAATATAATCCTTAATAAGGGCAAACTTCTCCAGTATAGTGTAGTCAGGAGAATTCAAAAGGATAATAGGACTATCATGTGTGGGTGCAATAGCAACAATTTCATGTTTAACATAAGGAACTATAGCAAGTTCATCTCCATAAGCATCATTCATATTGGCATCGTGGCCACAAGCATATCAAGCATTATCAAAAAGGGATATTTCAAGAGAATCAATGGGATCATAGCGATCATCATAGCAATCATCCTTCGGTAAGCATGAAGGGGAATTAAACAATGTATGAGTTGAAGAGTTACTCTCATTAGAAGGTGGGCACGGGTAGCTAATCCACTCTTCCTCCTTTTGTTCTTCGCTCTTCTCATCATCTTTTTTATCCAATGAGCTCACAGTTTCATCAATTTCTTCCTCCATAGACTCCTGCAAAATATTAGCCTCTTCTTGGACAGCGGAGACTTCCTCAATAAATGCATCAATATTGACATTATATTCATAATTTTCATAGCAATGTTTAAGTATAGCAAAATTTTGAGGTCTGTAAACAGCATCATCAAGATTTTCACGTGTTTTGAACAAAGATTCAGTCTCATAAGCACCCTTAAAAGCAACAAATTCTTCTGTTTGTTCCACATCATAGTAATCATATATACCATTAGCATAAGAAGCCAAGGTTTCATTATCATTAAATTTGCATGAAAAGTGTGTGGAGCCTTCATCCTAGAGCAACAAGTATAATCATATCTCAAGCATAGTTCCCTAGCATACCAAGGCAACATATAAATTTGATCCCATAATAGTTTCCCATTTTGTGTCAAGCGATAATCCCTAAAGTATTCATGTTGATCCAACGTGTCTCCCATAACATAATTGAATGGGGTTTTCTCAGGATTATCAAAGTAGTACATAATACCTTTCACATAATGAGCATCAAGGGTTTTAGGAGGTTCCCCATCTCCATGAGTAGAAAGTACACCTAATTTTTTTGTATTTCGTGTTCTATATCCATAACTAAAAATAGAGAACAACTTAGAACAGCAAATAAAAATTACCTAGTGATAAAGCAAACAAGCACACACGCGAATATTCACCCCACGCTATGACTCCCCGGCAACGGTGCCAGAAAAAGGCTTGATAACCCACAAGTGTAGGGGATCAGTTGTAGCCTCTTTCGATAAGTAAGAATGTCGAACCCAACAAGGAGCTAAAGGTAGAACAAACATTCTCTCAAGTTCTATCGACCACCGATACAACTCTATGCACGCTTAGTGTTCGCTTTACCTAGAACAAGTATGAAACTAGAAGTACTTTGTAGGTATTGTTGGATACGTTCACAAGATAATAAAGAACTAGCGGGGTGACCCGCACATTTGCGCGGCTAGATTTATTGTATGCAATCAATTGTGTTTTGTTCTTGTTCTGGTTGTTAGGTTCACAAAAAATATATTTTTTAAGATTATTAGTTGTTACATTTGCATTGATGTATGGAAACCATGGGTAGAATATACACCTTTTCCTTTGGAACCTAATTTAAGAATAAAAAAATGTACATTTCATGTCTTACCCTTTGGTTATATTTGTCATCAGTTCAACTATTAGTATTTGCAGAGTGGTCAAATGTGTGATGTTGAATGATTTAATTTTATCTCCTACTAACATTAATATTGTATCCCATATGAGGGTAACGAATATATATGATTGGTCCCTGGCCTAAATCTCCATATTCAATGTATATATTTTTGTTGGAAACATCATCATGATAGATGCAGGACTAAGCCTGCCCTGAAAAACACTCAGTTCATCCCAGTCTACTTTGTATATGCTCTTCGTCCATGACTTTTTTATCTTCACACATATAACCTATTCAGAAACTTTCTACCATGAATTAAGTATAAAAACTAATGAATCATAAGATGCTACATAAACATTGTGTTTTCTGGTCTATCTCTTAATAAACGGATGTTGTGGGAGTTACGCTGCTCGATTAGGACAATACCATGTTGGATGCATCAACGTGAGGTCATCTTACTCCAGCCATCTTTGTTAGCGAGCCATCTAAACAAATGTAATTATTGGTATATTTTTATATATTGAAAACGTTGAACATTTTGTTCCCACTCACTAACCTAACAGTTTGGTTTGCATGAGTTATATTTTATTAAATGACATTGAGGTTGCTAACATTGTTCTAAACTTTATAGTAATTTTATTTGTTTTGAGTTATATCAGTCCCCTCGGGTTCCCTGTATTTGAGTCCCGTGGTGAGTTACATGTTTAGCTTTGGTTGTCCTGTGTATATATAGAGGTCCATCAAAGTGTACTTACCAAAACATAAGACGGTTCAATCTTTCTTCTGCAAAGTGCAACTTTATTATCGTTGCAGCAGCAAATAGTGCAAACAGGCACATCGGTAAGGCTGGTGGGATCCGGTCGCCCAGGCATAGATGGACGTCGTTGGCCTTGATGCGACCTCCCATTCTTGCTGATATACATCAGACCGCCGCCATGCCGTCCATGGCCTCCAAGGTAGAGCGTACTTCTGAATTAAATTTGCCACGGTCTTGGCATTCCTGTCAAGTCTATTCTTTGGTGTCATTTTAGAGGAAAAGCTCTAGGAATAGGTAACACTTAATACTGAAAGAAAACTGATCTCGTATAACAATTTCATTAGGAAACATAGCTTCCAGTGTTGCAGTTTAAGATTGTAATGCTAGAATGCCAATTCGATGCTGAAATAAATTGTTAACTGAACATACCTTAGTTGTTACTCATTCAGAAAAATATTGCAGGCCATGTCCACCAGCTCCCTGTCCTTGCCCTTGATGTGTGCCACATCAAGATGTTTGATCTCGAGTGCATGGTTGTGGCCGCCCGAAACCGTAGCGACAATAGCCAATCCAACGACGAAGTAGTTGTTCATCGGTTTGTTGCAGAGGGAGGCAAGCTATGGCAGGGAGGGAAGGAGCAGATTGAACTCGTCCGGGGAACAGATTGGAGGCTAGGAGTCTGGACTGCAGGAGCGGCGGCACTCGTCTCTTCTCATAGGTCTCCGTCCATTGCACCACCAGCCGGACGCTGATGTTACTCGCCACTGGTGGCCACATATGAACCTCCACGACATCCTACCTGCGAGGACGCCACACAGAGAGCTGATTCGAAATCTAGAGAACACTCTGACTAATGATCAAACACCATATCGGATTTATAAAAAATACATCCGGCATGTTGAGGACGGACGTACATGGAACCTGTATGATCCAACTCATTAACTTTGCATGCATATGGACATACATACACGCCTACCTACATGGAGATATATTGAACTTACATGATGATGTTGTAGGTGGTCGCCGTCGACTCCTCACGTGCACCTCCTCAATGCCTCACCTTCCATCTGCTAGCTGCCAAACATTATCCAAGCCAATCTCATGGCACAGCGTTCTTCTACAATGGATTTCTAGGTTTCCGCTCCTTAAAGGACCACGTGCCTAATACTTGTTTAGAGGCCACGGAGTAATCCAGCATCAGCCAATGTTTCCGGATCTGCTCCTGGGTTCTTGGAAAACCTCAAAGTCGTGATTGATCGATCTTCTTGTACAGCGCAGGCGTCTTGCCATGTTGCTGCCCTTTTTCTCGACGATCCACCGTCGCGGCAGCAGGCTAAGGCTACTGCATCTCATCATATTATAAAGATTGTTGGTACTGGGGACGGTGCCAAGATGAACCTAACTTGATCGCTTGGCAGCCGGAACTTGTGTTTGCCGGTGTCCTTGTCACAGCAGCGGCCTCGTTTTGCCACTTCTCGATCCTGAGGGGACAGAACGGCCACGGCATGGCAGAGCGCCTCACCTCCATCACCTCGATCTCTCTCCTGTCAACCTAGAAATTATGTAGCGATGCTAGAGCAATAGAACTGTACCTTTTAGATAGAAAAAATTCCATTGGTTGGCACGTCCGAACAAATTCATGGGTAGGATGTTTCCATTGTTTTTAGGAAAGAGCTTCTCCCCTCAAAAAAAAAGAAAAATGAAAGAGCTTCTCCGTGTCATATAGTAGCATATGGCCTTGATTCTTTATCATCTCAATCATCAATGGACGTGATTGTGATGTACTTTTCCATCATAGATATGTGTACGTGACAGATCTCACTTGTGCAACGTGATATATGCATTGATACAAATATTTGTATGTAACGTTGAATCTTTAAATCTCAGCCGTTTAGATAAAAAAGTTAAAGGTCGAGATAAATTAATCTGTGTGGATGAACGTGATGGCTCGTTTGACATCTGTATTATGTATATAATAGTAGATGTGTAAATATAAACTAGGGTCTGTTTAGATATAGAAGCAATAAAGTAAATATAGCGAGTGTGGAAAAGTGGTGGTAGGAGTTGCGAAATTGTCCCTAAGCAATTGACTACTTTACTAGACCGATAGCAAGTTTTATGTGGGAGAGGCATAAGCTAACACACCTTCTCTTCTTGGATCATATGCACTTATGATTGGAACTCTAGCAAGCATCTGCAACTACTAAAGATCATTAAGGTAAAATCCAACAATAGCATTAAAGCGTCAAGTCCCCTTTATCACATACGCCACAACCCCCTTACTCAGGTTTATGCTTCTGTCACTCAAGCAACCCACTATAAGAAAATCATGAACGTATTGCAACACCCTACAGCGGGAATCCCTCACGCTTGCGCGACATGGAGAGCACCATAGGACAACAACATAGCCACAAGCAAATTAAACCAATCATAGCAATTCATCAATCACCGATAGGACAACGAAAATCTACTCAGACGTCATAGGATGGCAACACATCATTGGATAATAATATGAAGCATTAAGCACCATGTTCAAGTAAAGGGTACAGCGGGTTGCGGGAGAGTGGACCGCTGAATATAGATGGGGTAAGGTGATCGAGATGTTGGTGAAGATGGCGGAGGTGTTGGTGTAGATCTCAGTGATGATGATGGCACCCGGCGGTGTTGCGGCGCCACCGGAAGCAATGGGGAGAGAGCTCCCCTTCTTCTTCTTCTTCTTCTTCTTCTTCCTTGACCTTCTTCCTAAATGGGAGAAGGGTTTCCCTTCTGGTCCTTGGCTCCCATGGCGTGGGAGGGGTGAGAGCCCCTCCGAGATTGGATCTATCTCTGTTTCTGCGTTTTGGGATTCTGCCCTTTCACCGTTTCTTATATATCCGAAGATCCGTAACTCCGATTGGACTGAAACCTTCGCCAAGATTTTTTTACAAAAATTAGCTTTGTTACGGCCAAATAAGAGCAGTAACCACCTTACAGGGTGCCCAGGAGGGTCAGGGGCGCGCCCCCTGCCTCGTGGCCCCCTCGGGCACCGTCTCGCGTTGATTCTTCCTCCCAAAAATCATAAATATTCCAAAAATATTCTCCGTCCGCTTTTATCCCGTTTGGACTCTGTTTGATATGGGGTTTCTGCGAAACATAAAACATGTAACAAACAAGAACTGGCACTGGGCGCTGGATTAATATGCTACTCCCAAAAATAGTGTAAAAAGTTGCCAAAAATATATGGAAGTTGAATAATATTGGCATGGAATAATCAAAAAGTATAGATACGATGGAGACGTATCAGATCACTAGGGGGCTTCCTGTTCAAACATAGGTCGTATTCAAACCAAAGAGAACATAGCTGTTGGTACCCTCTTGATCGGCACACTGCAAAGCTCACTAGGGGGCTTCTTGATCGTATTCCAATCATAGCTCAAGCCCTTTTGGGAACCGACTTTGATCGTATTCGAATCAGAGTCATTAAAAAACTCTCAAGGTCATTAGGGGGGCTTCCTATTCAAACATAAGTCGTATTCAAACCAAAGAGAACATAGCTGTCGGTACCCTCTTGATCGGCGCAACGCCAAAGCCACCGGGGGCTACATGATCGTATTCGATTCCTAGCTTAACCCCTTTAGAACGGTTTACTGATCGTATTCGAATCAAAAGCCCCAATTGTTTCTTCTTATTTGGTTTAAGTTTTATTTGAAAGCAACCTTTATTTGACTTGAGACTTTTTGGTTCAAAGATTTAAGTGCAAAGTGTGGTTAAATTTAACCCGACTTGATTTTGGATGATAAGTCACCAACATATGTGAATCATCATATATTTGGAAGTGTTGGTTTCCAAAGATTGGGTTATCACTCTTACTGTTCGGGTCACATAAACCGGCAGTACAAACCCAAAGATCACAGGTATGATGTCATAGTTGTGTTTCAAAATTATATTTGACAACAGGCTTATCTGTGACTCTTTTTCCATATTAATGGTTATATGTAAAGATATTATGACCCACCTTGAGGTAAGCCGCCAAGGGATCTTGTGATCTATTTCTATGTACAGGACAGTTCAGAGATTTGCTGAAGCACAAGGAAAACAGATGATAAGTATAATATGGGTAAACATAAGATGACGGCTTAACAATGTTGAGCACCAAAAGCATGCACGATGGCACGACAAAGCAAAGTTATTTCTACCCTATTACATGACTCCTCGAGTCCAAAAGGTTAATATTGTTTTTCAGCAGATCATAGGCATGAGCCACCTTGCGGATTAGTTCTCGTGTTGACCCGAAGCGTCCGGGTCAGCCCTCTCCGCTTCTTCGCCCTGTTCCCTTTCCTGGAAGGTTGATGATGACCAGCCAATGCCATTCAAAGCTTCAAATTCAGCTTCATCATCAATTAGTCCGGACGGGTGAACTTCAGGGGCGAAGGTATGCTTACGGACTGGGGGGATCGGGCTGGTCACTTCATAATGTGGTGTGGGATTCTCCGATTCTCCGCATCATAACCCGGCTGGTACTTGGTGAGATCTGCTTCATCACCTATCAGGGTAGCCAAGGGGCGTATCTCCTTCACACAAGTGGTGAAGTCTTCCTGGTCAAAGGGAGTGCCATCCTCCTTAAAGCTTGGATAACCAGTGGCGATGTCGGTCGGGTCTAATTCCGGTACCCAAGCTTTGGCCTGACTTAAGGCAGCCACGACTCCAGCTCTTGCAGACGATCGCCTCAGTTCAGTGAATCGCTAGGGCAGCACAGAGAGTTTCCTTAGCACATCCACCAGGAGTGTGGGCACTTCATTGGAAAGGGCCACTGTGGCTAAGGCACGCTAAGACCTGGTGTAGAGTTGTTCCACCAGCGTGTAAACCGCCTTCAGCTTGATCAACATATCTTGGTTAAGATTTCAACTTGTGGGGCCTGCATAAGCAATGTCATGTGAGTTAATGACAAGTTATATGATCACTACAAAGATTCACATATTTGACACTTGCAGGGCGACTTACAAAAGATTGTTGAGACCATCTGAGTGACATGGCACTTTAAGCCGGATAATTCGGCGGTCGCCTCTTCAAGAGCCACCTCTCCTTTCTCAGCTCGATTGATCTAAGAAATCTTTTCATCAGCCCAGGCCTTTTTCTCCATTAAAAAATCTTTTTTCAGTGTCTCTTGTTTAGACATACTGAATTCAAACTTGGAGTTGGCTCTCTGGGTTTTCTTCTCTTGTGCTTCCAGGCGGTTCTTCAAATCAGATACTTCAAATTCAAATTGACTGGTGGTGGCCTGTACAAATACCGGGTCAAAGTCATGACTATTATCATACAATACTAAGTCCCAAGCCTTTTGCAAGCAACAACACTTGGCACTTGGGGGCTAATGTCTACCGAAGAATTTTACTTAAGTAGGCGGTTCATGAGAGTAAGTCACAAGCACTTTGCAAGCAAGAGTACTTGGCACTTGGGGGCTAATGCATATTGCTGTTAAAGTTTCTCAAGTATCTTATTCTATACAAGCTTATGAAGAACCGGCTCAACCATGCTGATTAAGCCGGCCCTTGGGGACTACGGAGTAAGCCGGTTTTCTTACATGTTATCCAAATATATCATTAATGTTATTAAGCTTCTTTCTAAGTCTACAGCATATTCATCATAAGCAATAGACTTGGGGGCTGGCATAATAAGGATAAATCAGTATAGAGAAGGGATTATACCTCAAACTTCTGGTGCATCTGCTTCACCATATCAATTTCGATGTCGCGGCTGTTGTGTACTTGGCTCATATAGCTAGAAAAAACTTCTCCAATACTCATGTGAGTATAGTCAACAACATCAAACTTGGCTTTGCGACATTCCAGGTGCTCTTCTTTGGCAGAACATTTGGCCAGCACAGTTGGTCTCCCCGGCTCAACATAGCCGGTCTTGGTGATCTCGACATCAGGGTCTTGAGGGTCATCCGTCTTGGCCGGGCTAGGGACTTCCAAATTTTCAGAGCCATCGGCGGCTCGTTTGGCAGGCGGGTTAGCAATTGGCATTGATGAGTCATGAGTTGGCTCAGGTGGCGGCTCATGAGTAGAGGCTTCAGGTGCGGCCGTTCCAAGTGCCGGCTCTTTAAAGATCGGCTCTTCGGTCGGCTTGTTCTTCTTCACCTTTTTGCTGAGCTTTTCTTTTCCGCTGAATAAGATAAAAAGGTCAGTACAAATACAACGAATTGAAATGAACACAGGATAAGCAGGTTATCATTACCCTAGAGCGGTTTTGAAAGCGGGCAAGTTGGACTGCATTGAGTCGCCAGAGGAAGGTGAAGTTTCCTGATAATTCGAATCAGAAGATTTGAGTGGTTGATGAGTGAGACCCGCCAAAGGATAAAAGGGATTTAAATCGGAGGTGACCTCGTTCCGGCGCTTCCTTGGGGTATTCAGTAAGCCGGAGGAGAGTTCCGCATCCTTGCTAGTCTGGATCTGCCTCCGGCTCTCGTGAATCTGTCGCTTCAAAAGAAATTGAAGATCTTGATAAGCTAAGGGATGTGAAAATCTTACTTTCCGGGTTACTCTTCGGATTTTCTGTCTTGGCAAAGGCTCGGAGTCGGAGGAAATGATAGTTACCTCTTCATCCTTGCCGTGACTTGTTCCTGTGTCCTCCTGCTGATAATCAGTGTCAATAAGATGGTTAAAAAAGGAGCCAAGAGAGTCAAGGGCTACCTCCAACTCAGAAGAATCTTCTAGCCGAAGCAAGTCGGAGGCGGTGGCCTTCTTGCCCTTCTTCCTCGCAGCCTCTTTCCTGGCAGCTCTCTTGGCCTTCCTGGCTTTCTTCGCAGCCTCATGATCATATTTAACCTTCCAGAATTTATCACCAGCCTGTGAAAATCAGCAAAAGTATATTATGGACATGGATTGGCATGGCATGGATGATGAAAGTGGATCCCTCAAAATACTAAGGACAAAGGATTGGCTCAAGCTCAAAAGCTCAAGACTCTTCATTTTACATTTTAGTGATCCAAGATCACATCGAGTCTATAGGAAAAGCCAATACTATCAAGGAGGGATGAGGTGTTGCTTAATGAGCCTCTTGCTTCATGTGCTTAGTGATATGCTCTAAAACCCTCAACTACTTTCCCACATCCACAAATGACCTAAACCCAAAGCCAAAATCGGTCACACCGAAACTTCCTATCCGGCGCCACCGATTCCAAAAGTCATAGCCACTGCCACAAACCCTAAGCAAATCGGTCTTACCGATAGGGATCTCAATCTCACCGAGATGGGGTTACAATCTCTATGTTTCCCTTCAGTAACGTTTGGTCTAACCAAGTGAGCGATCGGTCCCATCGAGATTGCAATGTAAACTCTCTGTTTCCTTTTGTAACATTTCGGTCTCACCGAAAAGAGCAAATCGGTCCCACCGAGTTTACGACCAACTCTCTCGAAAACTTATTACCAAATCGGTCTCACCGAAGTTTGTGTGTCGGTCTTACCGAGATTACGTTATGCCCTAACACTAACCGAATCGGTCTCACCGAGATGCATGTCAGTCCCACCGAAAATCACTAACGGTCACTAGGTTTACTAAATCGGTCCGGCCGAGTTTAACGGTTCGGTCCCACCGAGTTTGGTAAATTGTGTGTAACGGTTAGATTTTGTGTGGAGGCTATATATACCCCTCCGCCTCCTCTTCATTCGTGGAGAGAGCCATCAGAACGAACCTACACTTCCAACTTACCATTTCTGAGAGAGAACCACCTACTCATGTGTTGAGGCCAAGATATTCCATTCCTACCATATAAATCTTGATCTCTAGCCTTCCCCAAGTTGCTTTCCACTCAAATCTTCTTTCCACCAGATCCAAAACCTATGAGAGAGAGTTGAGTGTTGGGGAGACTATCATTTGAAGCACAAGAGCAAGGAGTTCATCATCAACGCACCATTTGTTACTTCTTGGAGAGTGGTGTCTCCTAGATTGGCTAGGTGTCACTTGGGAGCCTCCGACAAGATTGTGGAGTTGAACCAGGGAGTTTGTAAGGGCAAGGAGATCGCCTACTTCGTGAAGATCTACCGCTAGTGAGGCAAGTCCTTCGTGGGCGACGTCCATGGTGGGATAGACAAGGTTGCTTCTTCATGGACCATTCGTGGGTGGAGCCCTCCGTGGACTCACGCAGCCGTTACCCTTCGTGGGTTGAAGTCTCCATCAACGTGGATGTACGATAGCACCACCTACCGGAACCACGCCAAAAACATCCGTGTCTCCAATTGTGTTTGAATCCTCCAAACCCTTCCCTTTACTTTCTTGCAAGTTGCATGCTTTAATTTCCGCTGCCTATATACTCTTTGCATGCTTGCTTGAATTGTGTGATGATTGCTTGAGTTGTCCTAAAATAGCTAAAATCTGCCAAACTCTAAAATTGGGAAAAGGTTAAGTTTTTATTGGTCAAGTAGTCTAATCACCCCCCCCCCTCTAGACATACTTCAAGGTCCTACAAGTGGTATCAGAGCTTTGGTCTCCATTTGCTTTGATTTCCATAGCTTTTGGTGGTCATAGCCTTGGTTTCACAACCTAGGAGAGTATGGCGTCTAGCGAGGGAAATTATCACCATAGAGGTCCTTACTTTGATGGTACTAATTTCTCTAGTTGGAAGCATAAGATAAAAATGCATATTCTTGGACATAACCCCGTCGTTTGGGCAATTATTTGTATTGGCTTGCAAGGTGAATTTTTCAATGGAAGAGAACCGAACCGTGAAGCTAATGCGGAAGAATTGAAGATGCTGCAATACAATGCTCAAGCTTGTGATATCATCTTCAACGGATTGTGCCCCGAAGAATTCAACAAAATCAGCCATCTTGAGAATGCAAAGGAAATTCGGGATACTTTGATTGATATGCATGAAGGTACCGAGTCCGTCAAGGAATCCAAGTTGGATGTGCTTCAAAGTCAGCTTGACAAGTTCAAAATGAGGGATGGTGAAGGTGTCACTGAAATGTACTCTAGGCTTGCTCTTATCACAAATGAGATTGCCGGCTTAGGGAGTGAAGAGATGACCAACAAATTCATCATCAAGAATATTCTAAGAGCATTGGATGGAAAGTATGATACCATGTGTACATTGATTCAAATGATGCCAAACTACAAAGATCTCAAGCCAACGGAAGTCATTGGAAGAATTGTTGCTCATGAGATGTCACTCAAGGATAAGGAGGAACTTCACAACAAGTCAAGTGGTGCTTACAAAGACTCAAGTGAAGCCCCCACATCATCAAGTGAGAAACCAACCTTCAATGAAGAATTGAGCTTAATGGTGAAGAACTTCAACAAATTCTACAAGAGTAGAAGCAAAGAAAGAAGCTCCAAGTCAAGGTCTTACAATGACAAAAGATCTTCTAGTCGAGGCGCAATTGCTACAATTGTGGGAGACCGGACACTACTCCAATGAGTGTACGACACCCTACAAAAGAAGAGAAGATTCTCCAAGAAGAAGGAGCAAAAGAGAAGAATCACCACCAAGAGAGAGGAGGAGTAGAGATGATCGTTATGAACGAAGACCCTCACGGAGAAGCAAGGATTCGGAAAGGAAGGACAAGTCATCAAGGAGCTACACAAAACGAAGACATCAAGCTCATGTTGGTGAATGGGTATCCGGCTTCGACTCCGACGATCACTCCGAGAGACGCTATCACTCCGACTCTGTATATACTCAAGATGAAGGTGTTGCCGGTCTAGCACTTGTGTCAACCAACTCCTACGACATATTTGACTCACCAAATGAAGGTGTTGGAAGATGCTTCATGGCCAAAGGTCCAAAGGTAACACATCCCGAGTATGTTGATTTCAATAGTGATGAAGATGACTTGCTTGTGGATGATGATTTACTTGTTGACAACTCTAGTGATGAATACTATGATGAAACATCAATTAACCATGCTAAACAAGATAAAACGAATGACAATGATAAGGAGAAGATTGAGCTTCTAACTAAAGAATTAAACTCTCTTAAGTTAGCTCATGAAACTATCTACGAAGATCATCGAGAACTTTTAAGGGCTCATGAGAAGTTACACTTTCAAAAGCTCAATCTTGAGCAAGAGCATGAGTTCTTAAAAGAAATCAATGATGATCTTCGCAAGAAAAGTTCTTCTTACATTGCCAAGCATTTACTCTTATCTACTTACATGCCTCAAGTCAATTCTAGTAACAAGTACAAGAAAGATACTTCCTCTAGTAGTAACAATAATAATATCAAATCCAATATTGTTGCTTCTAGTAGTTCTCTTGATTCCACTAATGATTCTCTTAGCCAAGTTACACTTGAGCAAGAAAATAGCTTATTGAAGGGAATTATAGAGAAAGGTGTTTACAAGAGCCTTGCCGGGAGTAAGAAATTCGAGGAAATTGTACGCAAGCAAGGAAGGCACCGGAAGAATCAAGGTGTTGGTTTTGAACGAAAGTTCAATGCCAATGGAGTTGAGTGGGAAGAAGATCAATACCCCAAGACGAAGTTTGTTCCTCAATAAGAGAAGTATGATCCTACTTCCTTCAAGGGAACACAAGCTCAAGATGATCTTCCACCACAAGACCACAAGAACAAAGGCAAGGACAAACTTCAAGAAGAGATTGATGCATTTGAAGAAGCACCTAAAGCCTCGTTCAAGTGGGTCCCCAAGACTACGTCAAGTTCTACTTCATCAAGTACAACTACAACTCCAAGGATTCCCATCAAGATGATGTGGATCCCAAAGAAGAAGAACTAGAGAGTTCTTGAGGGTGACTCCGCCAACATTCTTTACTCATATCATTTTGGCAAGAACAAGTCCAATCAACTTCCACATCTTGCACTAGTTCAAGGAGTCACAAACCCTCATGTTGGTAAGGCAAGGGACAAGGTAATCTAATGATTTCATGGACATCATCTTGTGTGTGCATCACTCTATGTCTATGGATATACTTGTTTGTTCCTTGTGGGACTAACCCATGTAGGTAAGTTGAAAGTGCAACTCACTCCAAAGGATTGCTCCAAATGATCTACACCAACATTGAGCATCCACATCTTCAACACCTACATGAAGTCATCATCGACAAAACCCAAGGTTAGTTTATCCCTCTAAGGGGGGATCTCACATCTAGGGGGAGCTTAACTCTAAGAATTGAGTCAAAGCAACTCTAATGGTGTGAACACATTAATGCATTATGTAAAAGTGGTAACCCCACTTGAGCTTAAACGATGAGTATGACCTATGATCAAATGTCCTCATTTGACTCCTAAGTCAATATACTCATATATAGATGACCTAGTCATCGCCAATTGCTTGATAGATGCTAGAATTGGTTGTGCATGCTTTGCCACATATTTCATTTGCCATCTTATTGTGTGAGCGTGTTGGTGCATATTTTACTCATTCAAGGACATCCACTTGTTGCTTTGATTGTTTGGTTTCTTTTCTTTTTGCCAAGTGGATGGACAAGAATGCCTAAGAACCTTCTTTAGCTATCTATGCTTTTCTCATCTCAAACTCTATTCATGCTACATCACAAAATTTGATCAAGTCGATTCGAACCACTGTGTGAGGAGCACTTTGAGTCCCGATTCGTCATAGACTTAAACTTCCAAAACCTCTTTGTGATTCTCGGTCAGACCGATTCTTCCATTTCGGTCCTACCGAGATCACCAAGTTGATCTGAGTTTTCAATCTCGGTGCAACCGATTTGAACTTTTCGGTCTCAACGATTTGCTGTAACTGTACACAGTTATGCATCTCGGTGCCACCGAGTTGTTCCACTCGGTCACACCGACAGGGTCGGGCTATATATAGCCACGGGCAAAATTTTGGAAATTTCTCCGAAACCCTTCGCCCGCGCAGTAGCTCGTTCTGCCATCGTGGTCTCCGGATCGTCTCCTCGTCGCCAGCAGCCTCCTGTCGCTAGTCTCCGCCGCCGTTAACGGATTTCGTCCCCGCCGTTGCCGCCGTAGCAAGTCCACCGCCAAGTTAGGGTATGGACTTGATCCTTTGTGCTATCCACGTCTGATTCCTAGCACATTGTTTTCATATTGATTCTTGCCACGATTGAGATTCTTCTATCCAGCCAAAATAGTCCATAGATTAGATGTGATTCAAATTTTTAGGGTTAGGTTTCCGCCGAAACCATCTCGGACCCACGGAGTTGAAAAACTCGGTCCCACCGATTTGGCATATGCCATTGCACTAGTGACTCTCGGTCTGACCGAGAATTACTAATCGGTGCGACCGATTTGAGGATTCTGTGAAACCCTAGTAGTCTCGGTGCCACCGAACTGTGACTCGGTCCAACCGAGATCATCAGTTTAGGTTCCAAAACTGCTTCGGTATCACCGAGTTTGAAAATCGGTTGATCCGAAATGCTTTCTGTGGAAAACTAAAACTGAACTTTTGAATCATTCTTTGCAAAAATCTCGCATTTTGTGATGCTCATCTATTATATCTCATCTATAACTCTTCACAGGTCAGCGATCAGCTTTTGCGGTATGTCGATCAAAGTGACAGCGAACAGTCAAGAGCACATGGATTGAGTCAGGGCACTAGTCCCTTAACTTCAGATGATGGGAGCAGAAGTACTCCTAGAAATTTGCCTAAGGCTGCAACTAGGCAAAGGAGGAAAAGAACATCAGATTCTGAGGATGAAGATTACAAAGCTGAGGAAGATGAGGCCACTTCCAAGAAAGTGGTGCTCAAGAAAGAGTATGGCTCTGCACAGAGCACAAAACCAGGTCTGAAGAGGAAAGTTCCTGCCAAGAGAACCCCAATGCCAAAGGCCAGGAAGTCCACTCAAGTGCCAGCTCAAACTCAACCCAAAGAGGCACCTACAAGGAAAGAAGCATCATCAAAACCTCAGAAAGTCCCCACTGGTGCAACTATGAAATTCACAATTGAATCAGAGGATGATGGTGATCAGGACAAGAAAAAGAAGAGAGCTAGAACCACAACTGCCAAGGTCCTTGGAAAGCCCTCAATGAGAAGAGATTCTGATGAAGAGGAAGAGGATGCTGCACCAGCACCCAAGGCAGCTAAGCTTATGGGAGATGCAATCAGATCAGGGGCTGCAACATCCAAGCCCAAGGAAGCACCCAAAGCTGCCTCCAAGGCCAAGCAAGTTCCAAAGAGGAATACTAGGAGTATTCCGGCTGCTGAAAAGAACAAGGCCCCAGTGCCCAATGTTGCTGAAGATGAAGATGAAGAAGGACAGGTCCTTAGAAAACTCAAGCCCAAGATACCAGACCACAATTGTAACGCCCCGGACACACCCGCCGGTGGTCGTTACTCCTGGCGGGATCTAGACTGGCCCCACAGATCAATACTAGTCTTTTCTGCGACTTTGTCCTCACTAAATGCGCCCGGAGAAACTTCGGTCGGTCACCCATCCTGAAACTACTCCAAGCTGAGCACGCTTAACTTTGGAGTTCGTCGAATGGGCTCCGGAAAAGAAGGAATTCCTTATTGATATGAGTAGTCTATCATCCCTAATAAGCCGGATATCACATACACCCACACTCGGAGGAACCGACGTCCTCGTCAGGCCACGAACGTTCCCTCTTGGCACAACCGTCGTGCATCGATCCGTACATGTGCCATGCCGTGCCCTGACGGGTCACAAACGTCATGAACAACATGACCGCGCACCTGTCGCAACCATCCGTGTAACCGCGAGGGTCGGCTCGATACCAACTTGTAACGCCCGGACACACCCGCGGTGGTCGTTACTCTGGCGGGATCTAGACTGGCCCCACAGATCAATACTAGTCTTTTCTGCGCACTTTGTCCTCACTCACTGCGCGCACCCGGAGAAAACTTCGATCGGTCACCCATCTGAAACTACTCCAAGTGAGCACGCTTAACTTTGGAGTTACATCCGAATGGGCTCCGGAAAAGAAGGAATTCCTTATTGATATGAGTAGTCTATCATCCCTAATAAGCCAGGATATCACAACAATGATGCCCATCCTGTGGCTGAGGACATGAGAATCAGGAAGAATTCAGGGCTGAGACTGTGGAGAATGGAAGATCCATATGCTTCAAGAAGAAGAACTGATGTTGACTACAGGTTCCATACAAAGGAACAGCAGGACTTTTATGAGACCATTCTGTTGGACAAGAAGCCCATAGTCTGTGACATGAGGTGGGTTGACTGGAAATTCATCAGGGAAAATGAGCAGCACTATCCTGGAGTGCAAGAGAGCTTTGTTGCTTGTGGAGTTGCAGATTTTGTTGGACAGAAGTTCACCAACTGGAATGATGAGCTTATCATGCAGTTCTACTCCATAGCACATTTTTACCCAGATGGTAGAATTGTTTGGATGTCTGAAGGTACAAGGTACCAATCCACTGTTGAAGAATGGGCAAGTCTCATAAATGCCCCCAAGGAAGAAGAGGATGACCTGGACATTTATGCAAAGAAGAAGTTGGGTCACAATTCAATGGCTCACATGTACAAGGAAATCCCAGACAAGGCAGTAGAGACTCACAAGTTTGGATCAATTCACTTTCTGCTGTCAGGATTGGCAACCATAAATTGGATTCTGAGGCACACTTTGTTGCCCAAGTCTGGTGACCATAACATGATCAGAGGACATGCCATCAACATGTTGCATGTGTTTGATGTGCCCCAGAAGTTCAAAGTCATGAGCCTAATAGTTGAAACAATCAAGAGGACCACAGCAGATCAGAAGAGGAGCTGTGGATATGCACCTCAAATTCAAGAATTGATTAACTCAAAGATGGGCACAGGGAAATATCAATTGGATAAGGAACATTTTCCAATTTATCCAGACTTTGAGGACAATGAGGTTGTCATGAATGAAGATGATCCACAATCAGTTCAAGCTCAGGAGAAGAAGGAGAAGGCAAAGAAGGAGAAGGCTGCCAAGATGCCAACTCAAGAGGAGGCATCTGAGTATTTCTTGAAAACCAATCAGGAGCAGCTTGGTTACTTGATAGCATCAACTCTGAGGATTGAGAAAGGACTGGCCACCCTAACTCAAAACCAGGAGAGCCTGGAAAGAATCATGGAACAAAAATTCTATGATCTAGATGTCAAGGTGGCGAGATTGATCGGTTGTAGAGCAGCTGCAGGATGACATGCAGGAGAGGAAGGGCAAGACTACTACCAATGTGTTTGCAGAGTGCCCAGAGCCAGAGGTCGATTGCAGTGCGATGGATGACACTAGAGCAACAACTTCAGCACCAGCCACTGCACCTACAGTTCCAGTGCAACCAGCTCCAGCATCCACTCCAACACCCTCTACTTCAACTGAAGCCTTCATCCAAGGAGCTATCAGGACACCACCACCAGAAGATCAAGCCTGAGAGTCGATCTAGCACTATGCATTTTCTATGAACTTTTTGGTAACTTGTTGCCAAAGGGGGAGAAAAATGTATAGATCATAGGCTTCGAGAGAGAGAGAGAGTGTTGCTTTTATTCTCTCTTGATTTATTTGGTGGTTTTTTAAACTTTGTTTGCTTTTGGTTGAGATACTATGCTTGTGAGACATTGATGATCATGTGTTTGATCATAAGCTACACTTATGCATGCTTGATATTATCCTATCTATCTTATGTGATCACTCACTATGCATGGTGATGAGTGCACGTATTCATTGTTTATTATTTCGAGCGCTCCACCAAGATGTATGTGACATGGAACAGTAACCCATGAGCCTAATTCATTGTGCATTTGCAGTCCAAAGCAAATATTAACCCATGCACAAATTTAGGGGGAGCTCTTGCTTATCACATACTTCTCAAAGCGACGATGTTATTCAATCTTATTATCATTTGTCGAAGCTTTGATCTATATGTTGTCATCAATTACCAAAAAGGGGGAGATTGAAAGTGCAACTATCCCTAGGTGGTTTTGGTAATTCATAACAACATATAGCTCATTGAGCTAATACTATTCCAAGACTATTATTTCAGGAAAGCTCAATGAATGGCATGGCATGGATGATGAAAGTGGATCCCTCAAAATACTAAGGACAAAGGATTGGCTCAAGCTCAAAAGCTCAAGACTCTTCATTTTACATTTTAGTGATCCAAGATCACATTGAGTCTATAGGAAAAGCCAATACTATCAAGGAGGGATGAGGTGTTGCTTAATGAGCCTCTTGCTTCATGTGCTTAGTGATATGCTCCAAAACACTCAACTACTTTCCCACATCCACAAATGACCTAAACCCAAAGCCAAAATCGGTCACACCGAAACTTCCTATCCGGCGCCACCGATTCGAAAAGTCATAGCCACTGCCACAAACCCTAAGCAAATCGGCCTTACCGATAGGGATCTCGGTCTCACCGAGATGGGGTTGCAATCTCTTTGTTTCCCTTCGTATTGTTTCGGTCTAACCGAAGTAAGTGATCGGTCCCACCGAGATTGCAATGTAAACTCTCTGTTTCCTTTTTGTAACATTTCGGTCTCACCGAAAAGAGCAAATCGGTCCCACCGAGTTTACCTGACCAACTCTCTCGAAAGCTTATTACCAAATCGGTCTCACCGAGTTTGTGTAATCGGTCTTACCGAGATTACATTATGCCCTAACCCTAACCGAATCGGTCTCACCGAGATGCATGTCAGTCCCACCGAAAATCACTAACGGTCACTAGGTTTACTAAATCGGTCCGACCGAGTTTAATGATTCAGTCCCACCGAGTTTGGTAAACTGTGTGTAACGGTTAGATTTTGTGTGGAGGCTATATATACCCCTCCACCTCCTCTTCATTCGTGGAGAGAGCCATCAGAACGAACCTACACTTCCAACTTACCATTTCTGAGAGAGAACCACCTACTCATGTGTTGAGGCCAAGATATTCCATTCCTACCATATGAATCTTGATCTCTAGCCTTCCCCAAGTTGCTTTCCACTCAAATCTTCTTTCCACCAGATCCAAAACCTATGAGAGAGTTGAGTGGTGGGGAGACTATCATTTGAAGCATAAGAGCAAGGAGTTATGCATCGACGCACCATTTGTTACTTCTTGGAGAGTGGTGTCTCCTAGATTGGCTAGGTGTCACTTGGGAGCCTCCGACAAGATTGTGGAGTTGAACCAAGGAGTTTGTAAGGGCAAGGAGATCGCCTACTTCATGAAGATCTACCGCTAGTGAGGCAAGTCCTTCGTGGGTGACGGCCATGGTGGGATAGACAAGGTTGCTTCTTCGTGGACCCTTCGTGGGTGGAGCCCTCCGTGGACTCACGCAGCCGTTACCCTTCGTGGGTTGAAGTCTCCATCAACGTGGATGTACAATAGCACCACCTATCGGAACCATGCCAAAAACATCCGTGTCTCCACTTGCGTTTGAATCCTCAAACCCTTCCCTTTACTTTCTTGCAAGTTGCATGCTTTAATTTCCGCTGCGTATATACTCTTTGCATGCTTGCTTGAATTGTGTGATGATTGCTTGAGTTGTCCTAAAATAGCTAAAATCTGCCAAACTCTAAAATTCAGAAAAGGTTAAGTTTTTATTGGTCAAGTAGTCTAATCACCCCCCCCCCTCTAGACATACTTCAAGGTCCTACAGATTCCTCATGTAATAGTTATAACATAGGGTGACACAGAACTAGCTCCAGTTCATCAATGTAATGTAGGCATGTATTCCGAATATAGTCATACGTTCTTATGGAAAAGAACTTGCATGACATCTTTTGTCCTACCCTCCCGTGGCAGCGGGGTCCTAATGGAAACTAAGGGATATTAAGGCCTCCTTCTAAAAGAGAACCGGACCAAAGCATTAGCACTTAGTGAATACATGAACTCCTCAAACTACGGTCATCACCGAGAAGTATCCCGATTATTGTCACTTCGGGGTTGTCGGATCATAACACATAATAGGTGACTATAGACTTGCAAGATAGGATCAAGAACTCACATATATTCATGAAAACATAATAGGTTCAGATCTGAAATCATGGCACTCGGGCCCTAGTGACAAGCATTAAGCATAGCAAAGTCATAGCAACATCAATCTCAGAACATAGTGGATACTAGGGATCAAATCCTAACAAAACTAACTTGATTACATGGTAAATCTCATCGAACCCATCACCGTCCAGCAAGCCTACGATGGAATTACTCACGCATGGCGGTGAGCATCATGAAATTGGTGATGGAGGATGGTTGATGATGACGACGGCGACGAATCCCCCTCTCCGGAGTCCCGAACGGACTCCAGATCAGCCCTCCCAAGAGAGATTAGGGCTTGGCGGCGGCTCCGTATTGTAAAACGTGATGAAACTTTCTCTCTGATTTTTTTCTCCGTGAAAGCAAATATATGGAGTTGAGGTTGGTGGACATCCAGGGGGCCCACGAAGCAGGGGGGAGCGCCCCCCACCCTCGTGGACAGGGTGTGGGTCCCCTGGCACTATTTCTTTCACCAGTATTTTTTATTAAATCTGAAATGTTGCTCTCTGGATTTTCAGGTCATTCCAAGAAATTTTATTTCTGCACAAAAATAACACCATGGCAGTTCTGCTGAAAACAGCGTCATTCCGGGTTAGTTCCATTCAAATCATGCAAGTTAGAGTCCAAAACAAGGGCAAAACTGTTTGGAAAAGTAGATACGATGGAGACCTATCAACTCCCCCAAGCTTAAACCTTTGCTTGTCCTCAAGCAATTCAGTTGACAAACTGAAAGTGATAAAGAAAAACTTTTA
Source organism: Aegilops speltoides (assembly GCA_021437245.1). NCBI lineage: Eukaryota > Viridiplantae > Streptophyta > Magnoliopsida > Poales > Poaceae > Aegilops > Aegilops speltoides. The sequence goes on from CM038142.1 coordinate 410,994,113, forward strand.
CAAACTCTGTTTGCTCTTGTTGTTGTAAATATGTAAAGCCAGCATTCAAGTTTTCAGCAAAGATTATGAACTAACCATATTCACAATAACACTTAGGTCTCATGTTTACTCATATCAATGGCATAATCAACTACCGAGCAATAATAATAAAACTCGGATGACAACACTTTCTCAAAACAATCATAATATGATATGACAAGATGGTATCTCGCTAGCCCTTTCTAAGACCGCAAAACATAAATGCAGAGCACCTTTAAAGATCAAGGACTGACTAAACATTGTAATTCATGGTAAAAGAGATCCAGTCAAGTCATACCCAATATAAACTAATAGTAATGCATGCAGATGACAGAGGTGCTCTCCAGCGGGTGCTTTTTAATAAGAGGGTGATGACTCAACATAAAAGTAAATAGATAGGCCCTTCGCAGAGGGAAGCAGGGATTTGTAGAGGTTCCAGAGCTCGAGTTTAAAATAGAGATGAATAACCTTTTGAGTGGTATACTTTCACTGTCAATGCAACAACTATGAGATCTCGATATCTTCCATGCTACACACATTATAGGCGGTTCCCAAACAGAATGGTAAAGTTTATACTCCCCCACCACCAACAAGCATCAATCCATGGCTTGCCCAAAACAACGGGTGCCTCCAACTAGAAACAATCCTGGGGGAATTTTGTTTAATTATTTTGATTTGCTTTGATCTTTTTGATCATGGGACTGCGCATCCCAGTTACCAGTCATTTTCTCGTGAATGAGGAGCGTAGTCCACTCCTCTTGAGAATAACCCACCTAGCATAGAAGATACAAATAGCCCTAGTTGATACATGAGCTGCTCGAGCATGCAAAATAGAATTTCATTTGAAGGTTTGGAGTTTGGCACATACAAATTTACTTGGAACGGCAGGTAAATACCGCATATAGGAAGGTATGGTGGACTCATATGGAATAACTTTGGGGTTTATGGAGTTTGGATGCACAAGCAGTATTCCCGCTTAGTACAAGTGAAGGCTAGAAAGGGACTGGGAAGCGACCAACTGAGAGAGCGACAACAGTCATGAACATGCATTAACATTAATCAACACCGAGTGCAAGCATGAGTAGGATATAATCCACCATGAACATAAATATCGTGAAGGCTATGTTGATTTTGTTTCAACTACCTGCGTGAACATGCGCCAAGTCAAGTCACTCGAATCGTTCAAAGGAGGATACGACCCTATCATACCACATCACAACCATTTTAATAGCATGTTGGCACGCATGGTAAACCATTATAAACTCATAGCTAATTAAGCATGGCATAAGCAACTATAATCTCTAAATGTCATTGCAAACATGTTTATTCATAATAGGCTGAATCAGAAATGATGAACTAATCATATCTACAAAAACAAGAGAGGTCGAGTTCATACCAGCTTCGCTCATCTCAGCCAGTCCATCATATATCGTCATTATTGCCTTTCACTTGTACGACCGAACGGTGTGTATAATAATAATAGTGCACGTGCATTGGACTAAGCTGGAATCTGCAAGCATTCAATTCAAGGGAGAATACAAGGTAATATGGGCTCTAAGTTAAATCAACAATCATGCATATGAGAGCCACTAAACATTTTCATGATGGTCTTCTCCTCTCAACCCCCAAAGGAAAGAAAAGAAATAAAACTATATACACGGGAAAGCTCCCAACAAGCAAAAGAAGAATGAGAAATCTTTTTGGGTTTTCTTTTAATTACTACTACAAGCATGGAAATTAGACTAACTATTTTTTTGGTTTTTCTTAAGGTTTATCAAACACACAAGAAGAAAGCTAGAAAAAGAATTTAAACTAGCATGGATAGTACAATGAAAAAGTATGAACACCGACAACTAGAATAGTGTGTGAACATGAATGTAATGTCAGTGAGAAATACGTACTCCCCCAAGCTTAGGCTTTTGGACTAAGTTGGTCTATGGCCATGGATAGCTTGACTGATATCCGAAGTTGTAACTGGGGTCGTAGATGCAGCAGCCATTGCCTCCTGAGTTGCGGCATGGCGGCGAGCTGCCTCCGTCCTCCTCTCGTACTCATTTGCCTCCTCCCTGGTGACAACATATCTTATTTTTGCCTGTTAATCAAAAAGGGAAGGAGCAGGGAGAGTAACATGGACAGCGCGACGTCTGTCAAAGGTTAGTCAATACAGGAGGAATTGTTCATTCCTCTCAAGAAAATGATGACTGACCATAGCATTATAATCTAAATAAGTGGGAGGCAACTCCCTATCACCCTCACGTGGAGGTATACCAAGATAATTAGCCACACGGGTCACATAAATCCCTCCAAATAAATCTCCAACTAAACCATTATTATGCAACCTACGCGCAACAATTGCCCCCAAGTTGTAATCTTTATTACCTAATACAACACTCTGGAGAACACAAAGATCAGGAACACACATGTGACATGCTTCATCTTTACCGTTAATGCATCTACCAATGAAGAGAGCAAAATAATGTATAGCAGGAAAATGAATGCTCCCTATGGTAGCTTGTGCTATATCTCTAGATTCTCCTATAGTGATACTAGCAAGAAAGTCTTTATATTTAGATTTACGGGGTTCGTTAACATTGCCCCACTGCGGGAGTTTGCAAGCAGTAGTAAAATCTTCTAGGTCCGTGGTATATGATTGATCATAAATATCAAACATGACACTTTGAGAATTATGCGAAGATGAAAATTTAAAGCTTCTCACGAATGAATCAGTCAAATAGTAGTACTGAGGACACTTATCTTGCATGAAGTTCTCAAGATCGGCATTACGCACATATGCATAAAATTCATCCTTGATGCCTGCATTGACCATAAACTCTTCTGATGGCCATTCACAAGGCCGCACATCAGCTTCCCTTGGTGGTTCATCGTCTCGCTCACGCATTGCGCGCCTGGGTGCTTGCTTTCTTAAAGAACCACCTTGGTACATTTTCCTAGACATATTTCTTCCTCTAAAATATTTCTGAAATTTTTAGTAACTCAAAATAAAAGTGAATCAAACTCAACAAAACCGATAGCAACTACTCCCACAAGTGCCTAGAGCCTATATCATGCATTAGAATTACTTGGGACCTCATAAATTTGACATGCAAGCTCAAGAACAGGGTCACCTATGCAGCAAAAAAATTGCAATGAATAAAGCACTAGAACAAAAACTAATTGGACCATTGGAGGAGTCACATACCAAGGAACAATATCCCAAAGCAGTTTTGTGAATGGAGCTTTGAGCAAGGAGATCGAAAAGCGCAGCAAAATGAGCTAGAACTCGTGCTTGAGCTGGATGGGGATTTTTTTGGGAGGAAGATGAAGTGTGTGGGTGCAGGAATAAGTGGAGGGGGGCCACCGTGGGCCCATGAGGTAGGGGGCGCGCCCTGGACCCTTGTGGCCAGGTGCTTGCCCCCCTGCTGTGTTCTCTGTTCCTAAAATTCTCAAATATTCCAGAAAAAATCATACTAAATTGGCAGGGCATTTGGAGAACTTTTATTTTCGGGTATTTTTTTATTGCATGGATAATTCAGAAAATAGACAGATAATACTAATTTTGCTTTATTTAAACTAAATAACAGAAAGTAAAAGGAGGGTACAGAAGGTTGTGCCTTATAGTTTCATCCATCTCATGATCATCAAAAGGAATCCACTAACAAGGTTGATTAAGTCTTGTTAACAAACTCATTCCGAATAACATGGAACTGGAGAAATTTCAAATAACACTAGGTTACCTCAACGGGGATATGCACATCCCCAATAATAAGAATATCATATTTCTTCTTGACAGTAGGAAGAGGAAATTCAAAACCTCCAATAATGATAGTTGGAATTTTTCCAATAGAATTGATGCTATGAACTTGAGGTTGTTTCCTCGGAAAGTGTACCGTATGCTCATTACCATTAACATGGAAATTGACATTGCCTTTGTTGCAATCAATAACAGCCCCTGCAGTATTCAAAAAGGGTCTACCAAGGATAATCGACATACTATCGTCCTCAGGAATATCAAGAATAACGAAGTCCGTTAAAAATAGTGACATTTGCAACCACAACAGGCACATCCTCACAAATACCGACAGGTATAGCAGATGATTTATCAGCCATTTGCAAAGATATTTCAGTAGGTGTCAACTTATTCAATTCAAGTCTATGATATAAAGAGAGAGGCATGACACTAACACCGGCTCCAAGATCACATAAAGCAGTTTTCACATAGTTTCTCTTAATGGAGCATGGTATAGTTGGTACTCATGGATCTCCAAGTTTCTTTGGTATTCCACCTTTAAAAGTATAATTAGCAAGCATGGTGGAAATTTCAGCTTCCGTATCTTTCTTTTATTTGTAATAATATCCTTCATATATTTAGCATAAGGGTTTACTTTAAGCATATTAGTTAAGCGCATACGTAAGAAGATAGGTCTAATCATCTCACCGAAGCGCTCAAAATCCTCATCATCCTTTTTATTGGATGGCTTAGGAGGAAATGTTGGGGAACGTAGTAATTTCAAAAAATTTCCTACGCACACGCAAGATCATGGTGATGCATAGCAACGAGAGGGGAGAGTGTTGTGTCGTACGCCTCGTGAGACCCGGCGAAGCGATCACAACGTAGAGGAAGTAGTCGACGTTCTCCTCGCGATCCGACCGATCCCGGCGTCGTTACTCGGCGCCCGAGTTCTTGACACACGACAGCTCGATGACGTCCCTCGTACTCCGATCCAGCCGAGTGTCGAGGGAGAGTTCCACAAGACGACGGCGTGGTGACGATCTTGATGTTCTACGGCGCAGGCTTCGCCTAAGCTTGCGACGATATGACCGAGGTGGAATATGGTGGAGGAGGCACCGACACGGCTAAGGAACGATCCGTAGATCAAACTTGTGTATCCTAGGGTGCCCCCCTGCCCCCGTAAATAAAGGAGCAAGGGGGAGGGGGCCGGCCGGCCAAGAGGAGGCGCGCCAGGGAGTCCTACTCCCTCTGGGAGTAGGATTCCCCCTCCAATCCTAGTTGGAATAGGATTCACCGGAGGGGGAAGAGAGAGAGGGGGCCGGCCCACCTTTCCTAGTCCTAGTAGGACTAGGGGAAGGGGGGGAGGCGCGCGGCCACCTAGGGCTGGCCCTTTCTCCTTTCCACCAAGGCCCACTATGGCCCATATAGTTCCCGGGGGGTTCCGGTAACCTCCCGGTACTCCGGTAAATTCCCTGATTTCACCCGGAACCATTCCGAACTCCAAATATAGGCTTCAATATATCAATCTTTATGTCTCGACCATTTCGAGACTCCTCGTCATGTCCGTGATCACATCCGGACTCGAACTTCTTGGTACATCAAAATACATAAACTCATAATATAACCGTCATCGAAACCTTAGCGTGCGGACCCTACGGTTCGAGAACAATGTAGACATGACCGAGACGCGTCTCCGGTCAATAACCAATAGCGGACCTGGATGCCCATATTGGCTCCTACATATTCTACGAAGATCTTTATCGGTCAGACCGCATAACAACATACGTTGTTCCTTTGTCATCGGTATGTTACTTGCCCGAGATTCGATCGTCGGTATCCAATACCTAGTTCAATCTCGTTACGCAAGTCTCTTTACTCGCTCGTAATACATCATCTCACAGCTAACTCATTAGTTGTAATGCTTGCAAGGCTTCGAGTGATGTGTATTACCGAGAGGGCCCAGAGATACCTCTCCGACTATCGGAGTGACAAAACCTAATCTCGAAATACGCCAACCCAACATCGCCTTTGGAGACACCTGTAGTACTCCTTTATAATCACCCGATTCGTTGTGGACGTTTGGTAGCACCCAAAGTGTTCCTCAGGTAAACGGGAGTTGCATAATCTCATAGTTACAGGAACATGTATATGTCATGGATAAAAGCAGTAGCAACATACTAAACGATCGTGTGCTAAGCTAATGAAATGGGTCATGTCAATCAGATCATTCAACTAATGATGTGACCTTGTTAATCAAATAACAACTCCTTGTTCATGGTTAGGAAACATAACCATCTTTGATTAACAAGCTAGTCAAGTAGAGGCATACTAGTGACACTATGTTTGTCTATGTATTCACACATGTATTATGTTTCCGGTTAATACAATTCTAGCATGAATAATAAACATTTATCATGAAATAAGGAAATAAATAATAACTTTATTATTGCCTCTAGGGCATATTTCCTTCAGTCTCCCACTTGCACTAGAGTCAATAATCTAGATCACATCGCCATGTGATTAACATCGATAGTTCACATCATTATGTGATTAACACCCATAGTTCACATCGCCATGTGACCAACACCCAAAGGGTTTACTAGATTCAGTAATCTAGTTCACATCGCTATGTGATTAACAACCAAAGAGTACTAAGGTGTGATCATGTTTTGCTTGTGAGACAATCTTAGTCAACGGGTCTTTCACATTCAGATCCGTTATGTATTTTGCAATTTTCTATGTCTACAATGCTCGCATGAGCTACTCTAGCTAATTGCTCCCACTTTCAATATGTATCTAGATCGAGACTTAGAGTCATCGGATCGGTGTCAAAACTTGCATCGACGTAACCCTTTACGCATTTAACCCTTTTGTCACCTCCATAATCGAGAAACTTATCCTTGTTCCACTAAGGATAATTTTGACCGCTGTCGATGATCTACTCCTAGATCACTATTGTACTTCCTTGTCAAACTCAGTGTAGGGTATACAATAGATCTGGTACACAGCATGGCATACTTTATAGAACCTATGGCCAAGGCATAGGGAATGACTTTCATTCTCTTTCCATCTTCTGTCGTGGTCGGGTTTTGAGTCTTACTCAATTTCACACCTTTGTAACACAGGCAAGAACTCTTTCTTTGACTGTTCCATTTTGAATTACTTCAAAATCTTGTCAAGGTATGTACTCATTGAAAAACTTATCAAGCGTCTTGATCTATCTCTATAGATCTTGATGCTCAATATGTAAGTAGCTTTACCAAGGTCTTTCTTTGAAAAACTCCTTTCAAACACTCCTTTATGCTTTGCAGAATAATTCTACATTATTTCCGATCTACAATATGTCATTCACATATACTTATCAAAAATGTTGTAGTGCTCCCACTCACTTTTTAGTAAATACAGGCTTCACCGTAAGTCTGTATAAAACTATATGCTTTGATCAACTCGTCAAAGCGTATATTCCAACTCCGAGATGCTTGCACCAGTCCATAGATGGATCGCTGGAGCTTGCACACTTTGTTAGCTCCTTTTGGATCGATAAAACCTTCTGGTTGCATCATATACAACTCTTCCTCCTGAAACCCATTCAGGAATGCAGTTTTTACATCCATTTGCCAAATTTCATAAATTATGGCAATTGCTAACATGATTTGGACAGACTTAAGCATCGCTACAGTTGAGAAAATCTCATTGTAGTCAACACCTTGAACTTGTCAAAAACCTTTTTGCGACAAGTCGAGCTTTGTAGATAGTAACACTACTATCAACGTCCGTCTTCCTCTTGAAAATCCATTTAATCTCAATGGCTTGCCGATCATCGGGCAAGTCAACCAAAGTCCATACTTTGTTCTCATATATGGATCCCATCTCAGATTTCATGGCCTCAAACCATTTCGCGGAATCTGGGCTCATCATCGCTTCCTCATAGTTCGTAGGTTTGTCATGGTCAAGTAACACGACCTCCAGAACAGGATTACCGTACCACTCGTGCGGATCTCACTGCTGTTTACCTACGAGGTTCGGTAGTAACTTGATCTGAAGTTTTATGATCATCATCATTAACTTCCTCACTAATTGGTGTAGGTGTCACAGAACCAATTTTCGTGATGACCTACTTTCCAATAAGGGAGCTAGTATCTGTTACCTCATCAAGTTCTACTTTCCTCCCACTCACTTCTTTCGAGAGAAACTCCTTCTCTAGAAAGGATCCATTTTTAGCAACAAATGTTTTGCCTTCGGATCTGTGATAGAAGGTTTACCCAACAATTTCCTTTGGGTATTCTATGAAGACGCACTTCTCCGATTTGGGTTTGAGCTTATCAGGATGAAACTTTTTCACATAAGCATCGTAGCCCCAAACTTTAAGAAACGACAACTTTGGTTTCTTGCTAAACCACAGTTCATATAGTGTCGTCTCAACGGATTTAGATGGTGCCCTATTTAATGTGAATGCAGCTGTCTCTGATGCATGATCCCAAAACGATATTGGTAAATCGGTAAGAAACATCATAGATTGTACTATATCCAATAAAGTACGGTTATGACGTTCGGACACACCATTAAGATGTGGTGTTCCAGGTGGCATGAATTTGTGAAACTATTCCACATTGTTTTTAATTGAAGACCAAACTCGTAACTCAACTATTTGTCTCCACGATCAGATCGTAGAAACCTTATTTTCTTGTCACGATGATTTTTCCACTTCACTCTGAAATTCTTTGAACCTTTCAACTATTTCAGACTTATGTTTCATCAAGTAGATATACCCATATCTGCTCAAATCATCTGTGAAGGTCGAAAATAACGATACTGTCATGAGCCTTAACACTCATTGGATCGCATACATCAAGATGTATTATTTCCAATAAGTCAATTGCTCGCTCCATCGTTCGGAGAACGGAGTCTTAGTCATCTTGCCCATGAGGCATGGTTCGCAAGCATCAAGTGATTCATAATCAAGTGATTCCAAAATCCCATCAGCATGGAGTTTCTTCATGCGCTTTACACCAATATGACCTAAACGGCAGTGCCACAAATAAGCTGCACTATCATTATTAACTTTGCATCTTTTGGTTTCAATATTATGAATATGTGTATCACTACGATCGAGATCCAATGAACCATTTTCATTGGGTGTGTAACCATATAAGGTTTTATTCATGTAAACAGAACAACAGTTTATTCTCTTACTTAAATGAATAACCGTATTGCAATAAACACGATCAAATCATATTCATGCTCAACGCAAACACCAAATAACATTTATTTAGGTTCAACACTAATCCCGAAAGTATAGGGAGTGTGCGATGATGATCACATCAAACTTGAAACTATTTTCAACACACATCATCACTTCACCCTTAACTAGTTTCTGTTTATTCTGCAATTCCCGTTTCGAGTTACTACTCTTAGCAACTGAACCAGTACCAAATACCGAGGGGTTGCTATAAACACTAGTAAAGTACACATCAAACACCTGTATATCAAATATACCCTTTTTCACTTTGCCATCCTTCTTATCCACCAAATATTTAGGGCAGTTCCGCTTCAAAGGACCATTTCCTTTGCGATGTAAGCACTCGGCCAGGCTTTGGTTCAGCTTTGGGCTTCTTCGTGGGAGTGACAACTTGCTTGTCAATCTACTTGAAGTTCCCTTTCTTTCCCTTTGCCCTTTTCTTGAAACTAGTGATCTTGTCAACCATCAACACTTGATGCTCTTTCTTGATTTCTACCTTCGTCGATTTCAACATCACGAAGAGCTCGGGAATCATTTTCGTCATCCCTTGTATACTATAGTTCATCACGAAGTTCTACTAACTTGGTGATGGTGACTAGAGAATTCTGTCAATCACTATCTTATCGGAAGATTAACTCCCACTTGATTCAAGCGATTGAAGTACCTGCACAATCGAGCACATGCTCACTAGTTGAGCGATTCTCCTCCATCTTTTAGCTATAGAACTTGTTGGAGACTTCATATCTCTCAACTCGGTATTTGCTTGAAATATTAACTTCAATTCTGGAACATCTCATATGGTCCATGATGTTCAAAACATCTTTGAAGTCCCGATTCTAAGCCATAAAGCATAGTGCACAAAACTATCAAGTAGTCATCATATTGAGCTAGCCAAACGCTCATAACGCCGCATGACCGCTCCCGCAATAGGTCCGTCACCTAGCGGTGCATTAAGGACATAATTCTTCTGTGCAGCAATGAGGATAAACCTCAGATCACGGATCAAATCCGCATCATTGCTACTAACATTTTTCAACACAATTTTCTCTAGGAACATATCAAAAATAAACACAGGGAAGCAACAACGCGAGCTATTGATCTACAACATGATTTGCAAAATACTATCAGGTACTAAGTTCATGATAAATTTAAGTTCAATTAATCATATTACTTAAGAACTCCCACTTAGACAGACATCTCTCTAGTCATCTAAGTGATCACGTGATCCAAATCAACTAAACCATAACCGATCATCACGTGAAATGGAGTAGTTTTCAATGGTGAACATCTTATGTTGATCATATCTACTATATGATTCACGCTCGACCTTTCGGTCTCCGTGTTCCGAGGCCATATCTGCATATGCTAGGCTCGTCAAGTATAACCCGAGTATTCTGCGTGTGCAAAACTGGCTTGCACCCGTTGTAGATGGACGTAGAGCTTATCACACCCGATCATCACGTGGTGTCTGGGCATGACGAACTTTGGCAATGGTGCATACTCAGGGAGAACACTTCTTGATAATTTAGTGAGAGATCATCTTACAATGCTACCGTCAATCAAAGCAAGATAAGATGCATAAAAGATAAACATCACATGCAAATCAATATAAGTGATATGATATGGTCATCATCATCTTGTGCTTCGTGATCTCCATCTCTGCAGCACCATCATGATCACCATCGTCACCGGCGCGACACCTTGATCTCCATCGTAGCATCGTTGTCGTTTTATGCCACCTATTGCTTCTACGACTATCGCTACCGCTTAGTGATAAAGTAAAGCAATTATGTATGCTTGCATTTCATACAATAAAGCGACAACCATATGGCTCCAGCCGATTGCCGATAACCGGTTACAAAACATGATCATCTCATACAATAAAATATAGCATCACGCCTTGACCATATCACATCACAACATGCCCCGCAAAAACAAGTTAGACGTCCTCTACTTTGTTGTTGCAAATTTTACGTGGCTGCTACGAGCTTAAGCAAGAACCAATCTCACCCACGCATCAAAACCACAACGATATTTCGTCAAATAGACTCCGTTTAACCTTCTCAAGGACGGGCGTAGCCACACTCGGTTCAACTAAAGTGAGAGAGACAGACACCCGCCCATCACCTTTAAGCAACTAGTGCTCGCAGCGGTGAAACCAGTCTCGCGTAAGCGCACGCGTAATGTCGGTCCGGCCGCTTCATCTCACAATACCGCTGAACCAAAATATGACATCTTTGGTAGGTAGTATGACTTGTATCGCCCACAACTCACTTGTGTTCTACTCGTGCAAAACATCAAACCATAAAACCTAGGCTCGATACCTTTGTTGGGGAACGAGTAATTTCAAAAATTTCCACGCACACGCAAGATCATGGTGATGCATAGCAACGAGAGGGGAGAGTGTTGTCTACGCACCCTCGAGACCCGGCGAAGCGATCACAACGTAGAGGAAGTAGTCGACGTTCTCCTCGCGATCCGACCGATCCCGCGCCGTTACTCCGGCGCCCAGTTCTTGACACACGACAGCTCGATGACGTCCCTCGACTCCGATCCAGCCGAGTGTCGAGGGAGAGTTCCGTCAAGACGACGGCGTGGTGACGATCTTGATGTTCTACCGGCGCAGGGCTTCGCCTAAGCTTTGCGACGATATGACCGAGGTGGAATATGGTGGAGGGGGGCACCGCACACGGCTAAGGAACGATCCGTAGATCAAACTTGTGTATCCTAGGGTGCCCCCCTGCCCCCGTATATAAAGGAGCAAGGGGGAGGGGGCCGGCCGGCCAAGAGGAGGCGCGCCAGGGAGTCCTACTCCCTCCGGGAGTAGGATTCCCCCTCCAATCCTAGTTGGAATAGGATTCACCGGAGGGGGAAAGAGAGAGGGGGCGGCCCACCTTTCCTAGTCCTAGTAGGACTAGGGAAGGGGAAGGTCGCGCCACCTAGGGCTGGCCCTTTCTCCTTTCCACCAAGGCCCACTATGGCCCATATAGTTCCCGGGGTTCGGTAACCTCCTGTACTCGATAAATTCCGCTTTCACCGGAACCATTCAACTCCAAATATAGGCTTCCAATATATCAATCTTTATGTCTCGACCATTTCGAGACTCCTCGTCATGTCCGTGATCACATCCGGGACTCCGAACTTCTTCGGTACATCAAAATACATAAACTCATAATATAACCGTCATCGAAACCTTAAGCGTGCGGACCCTACGGTTCGAGAACAATGTAGACATGACCGAGACACGTCTCCGGTCAATAACCAATAGCGGGACCTGGATGCCCATATTGGCTCCTACATATTCTACGAAGATCTTTATCGGTCAGACCGCATAACAACATACGTTGTTCCCTTTGTCATCGGTATGTTACTTGCCCGAGATTCGATCGTCGGTATCCAATACCTAGTTCAATCTCGTTATCGGCAAGTCTCTTTACTCGCTCGTAATACATCATCTCACAGCTAACTCATTAGTTGTAATGCTTGCAAGGCTTCAGTGATGTGTATTACCGAGAGGGCCCAGAGATACCTCTCCGACTATCGGAGTGACAAAACCTAATCTCAAATACGCCAACCCAACATCCGCCTTTGGAGACACCTGTAGTACTCCTTTATAATCACCCGATTACGTTGTGACGTTTGGTAGCACCCAAAGTGTTCCTCGTAAACGGAGTTGCATAATCTCATAGTTACAGGAACATGTATATGTCATGGATAAAAGCAGAGCAACATACTAAACGATCGTGTGCTAAGCTAATGGAATGGGTCATGTCAATCAGATCATTCAACTAATGATGTGACCTTGTTAATCAAATAACAACTCCTTGTTCATGGTTAGGAAACATAACCATCTTTGATTAACAAGCTAGTCAAGTAGAGGCATACTAGTGACACTATGTTTGTCTATGTATTCACACATGTATTATGTTTCCGGTTAATACAATTCTAGCATGAATAATAAACATTTATCATGAAATAAGGAAATAAATAATAACTTTATTATTGCCTCTAGGGCATATTTCCTTCAGGAAAAGGCATGGGTTTCTGAACAGATGGTTCTCTTTCTTTACCGTGCTTCTTAGCAACAAAGTCTCTCTTATCATAACATTGATTCTTTGATTGTGAGTTATCAAGATCAACAGCAGGTTCAATCTCTACAGCATTATTATTGCTAGGTTGAGCATCAACATGAACATTATCATTAACATTATCACTAGGTTCATGTTCATCACCAGATTGTGTTTCAGCATCAGAAATAAAAATATCATTGGGATTCTCAGGTGTGTCTACAAAAGGTTCACTAGAAGCATGCAAAGTCCTATCATTTTTCTTTTTCTTCTTTTTAGAAGGACTAGGTGCATCTAAATTATTTCTCTGAGAATCTTTCTCAATTCTCTTAGGGTGGCCTTTAGGATACAAAGGTTCCTGAGTCATTTTACCAGTTCTAGTCGCCACTCTAACAACAAAGTCATGTTTATTATTTAATTCATCGAGTAAATCACTTTGAGCTTTAAGTACTTGTTATGCTTGAGTGGTAACCATAGAAACATATTTACTAATGAGTTTAAGTTCACCTTTAACTCTAGCCATATAATCACTCAAGCGTCCAATCATGTAACCATTACTTTTTAATTCTCTACCAACATAAGCATTCAAATTTTCTTGTCTAGCCATAAAGTCATCAAATTCATCTAAACATTGGCTAGGAAACTTAGTAGACGGGATTTCAACTTTATCATCTATAGAGAGAATTTACCTTTACTACCTGTGTCGGGTTATCAAGACCATGAGTTTCTTCAATAGGTGGTAAATTAAGACCATGTATTTCTTCAACATGAGGTAAATTCTTAACATCTTCAGCTTTAATACCTTTTTCTTTCATAGATTTTCTTTGCCTCTTGCATATCTTCAGGACTGAGGAATAGAACACCCCTCTTCTTCGGAGTTGGTTTAGGAATTAGCTCAGGAATTGGCTCAGGAAGAGTCCAATTATTTTCATTAGTCAACATATTACTCAATAGCAATTCAGCTTGGTTGACTGTTCTTTCCCTGAAAACACAACCAGCACAACTATCCAAGTGGTCCTTGGAAGCATCGATTAGTCCATTATAAAAGATATCAAGTATTTCATTTTTCTTAAGAGGAAGATCAGGAAAAGCATTAAGTAATCGGAGAAGCCTCCCCCAAGCTTGTGGGAGACTCTCTTCATCAATTTGCACAAAATTATATATTTCCCTCAAGCCAGCTTGTTTCTTATGAGCAGGGAAATATTTAGCAAAGAAGTAATAAATCATATCCTGGGGACTACGCACACAACCAGGATCAAGATAATTAAAGCAAGTTTTAGCATCACCCTTTAATGAGAACGGAAATATCTTAAGGATATAATAGTAGCGAGACTTCTCATCATTAGTGAATAGGGTGGCTATATCATTTAGCTTAGTAAGATGTGCCACAACAGTTTCAGATTCATTACCATAAAAAGGATCAGATTCAACCAAAGTAATTATCTCAGGATCGGCAGAGAATTCTTAATCCTTATTGCTAAGTCTTGAGCTTGCATTGGTTTTCCTCGAAGAGGAGAGGGTGATGCAGCAATAGTAGCGTAAGTATTTCCATCAGTTTTTGAGAACCAAGGTATCAATCCAGTAGAAGGCTCCTCAAAAGTCCCACGCACCTACACAAACAAACTGAGAACTCGCAACCAACGCAATAAAGGGGTTGTCAATCCCTTCACGGCCACTTGCAAAAGTGAGATCTAATAAAGATAGTATGATAAGATAAATATATTTTTGGTATTTTATAATATAGATGCAAAAAGTAAAGATGCAAATAAAAGTAGATTGAAATCAAATATGATAAGAGATAGACCCGGGGGGGGCATAGGTTTCACTAGTGGCTTCTCTCAAGATAGCATAAGTATTACGGTGGGTGAACAAATTACTGTCGAGCAATTGATAGAAAAGCGAATAGTTATGAGATTATCTAGGCATGATCATGTATATAGGCATCACGTCCGTAACAAGTAGACCAACTCCTGCCTGCATCTACTACTATTACTCCACACATTGACCGACTCCTGCCTGCATCTAGAGTATTAAGTACATAAGAATAGAGTAACGCATTAAGCAAGATGACATGATGTAGAGGGATAAACTCAAGAAATATGATATAAACCCCATCTTGTTATCCTCGATGGCAACAATACAATACGTGCCTTGCAACCCTTTCTGTCACTGGGTAAGGACACCGCAAGATTGAACCCAAAGCCAAGCACTTCTCCCATGGCAAGAAAGATCAATCTAGTAGGCCAAACCAAACTGATAATTCGAAGAGACTTGCAAAGATAACTCAATCATACATAAAAGAATTCAGAGAAGATTCAAATATTATTCATAGATAAACTTGATCATAAACCCACAATTCATTGGATCTCGACAAACACACCGCAAAAAGAGTTTACATCGAATAGATCTCCACAAGAGAGGGGGAGAACATTGTATTCAGATCCAAAAAGAGAGAAGAAGCCATCTAGCTAATAACTATGGAGCCGTAGGTCTGCGGTAAACTAGTCACAACTCATCGGAGGGGCAAGGATGTTGATGTAGAAGCCCTCCATGGTCGATTCCCCCTCCGGCAGAACACCGGCGAAGGCTCCAAGATGGGATCTCGTGGATACATAAGGTTACGATGGTGGAAATTGTGTTTCGTCTGCTCCCTAGATGTTTTTGGGGTACGTAGGCTTATATAGGAGGAAGAAGTACGTCGGTGGCCCGAGGGGCCCACGAGACAGGGGGCGTGCCCTATAGGGGGGCCCTCCTATCTCGTGGGAGCCTCAGCTGCTTCTTGACTTGCACTCCAAGTCCTCTGGATCACGTTCGTTCCAAAAATCACGCTCCCGAAGGTTTCTTTCCGTTTGGACTCCGTTTGATATTCCTTTTCTTCGAAATACTGAAATAGGCAAAAAAAATAGGAATACGGGCTGGGCCTCCGGTTAGTAGGTTAGTCCCAAAAATGATATAAATGTGTAAAATAAAGCCCATAAACATCTAAAAGGGGTAATATAATAGCATGGAACAATCAAAAATTATAGATACGTCGGAGACGTATCAAGCATCCCCGAGCTTAATTCCTGCTCGTCCTCAAGTAGGTAAATGATAAAAAAGAAATTTTTGATGTGGAATGCTACCTAGCATAATTCTCAATGTAATTTTCTTTATTGTGGCATGAATGTTCAGATTCAAATGATTCAAAATAAAAGCTTATAAAACATAAAAATAATAATGCTTCAAAGCATACTAACAAATAATCATGTCCTATCAAAATAGCATAGCCAAAGAAAGCTTATCCCTACAAAATCATATAGTTAGGCCATGCTTCATTTTCATTACACAAAATACTCCCATCATGCACAACCCCGATGAAGAGCCGAGCAATTGTTTCATACTTTTTAATGCGCTTCAGCTTTTTCAACTCTTACGCAATACATGAGCGCAAGCCATGGACATAGCACTATGGTGGTATATGGTGGTGGTTGTGAGGACAAAAAGGGAGAAGATAGTCTCACATCAACTAGGCATATTAACGGGCTATATGGAGATGCCTATTAATAGATATCAATGTGAGTGAGTAGGGATTGCATGCAACGGATGCACTAGAGCTATAAATATATGAAAGCTCAACAAAAGAAACTAAGTGGGTGTGCATCCAACTCGCTTGCTCACGAAGACATAGGGCATTTTGAGGAAGCCCATCATTGGAATATACAAGCCAAGTTCTATAATGAAAAATTCCCACTTAGTATATGAAAGTGACAACATAGAAGACTATCTATCATGAAGATCATGGTGCTACTTTGAAGCACAAGTGTGAAAAAAAAGATAGTGGCATTGTCCCTTCTCTCTTTTTCTCTCATTTTATTTTTTTTCTTTTCTTTCCTTTTTTCTTTCTTCCTTTTTTTCTTTTTTTCCTTTGGCCTTTCTTTTTTTGGCCTTTCTCTTTTTTTTCTTTTTTTTTGTAAAGTCCGAAGTCTCATCCCGACTTGTGGGGGAATCATAGCCTTCATCATCCTTTCCTCACTAGGACAATGCTCAATGAAGATCATCACACTTTTATGGATTTACAACTCAAAGCTAGAACAAGATATGACTCTATATGAATGCCTCCGGCGGTGTACCGGGATATGCAATGAATCAAGAGTGACATGTATGAAAATTATGAAAGTGGCCTTGCCACAAATACGATGTCAACCACATGATTATGCAAAGAGAAATATGACAATGATGGAACGTGTCATAATAAACGGAACGGTGGAAAGTTGCATGGCAATATATCTCGGAATGGCTATGGAAATGACATAATAGGTAGGTATGGTGGCTGTTTTGAGGAAGGTAAATAAAGGGTTCAAGATACCGGCGAAAGTTGCGCGGTAATAATAAAGGCTAGCAAGGACTCACATTAGTCAAAAAGAACTCATATACTTATTGCAAAAGTCTACTTAGCCCTCGAAGCAAAGTACTACTACGCATGCCCCAAGAGGGATAGATTGGTAGGAAAAGACCATCGCTCGTCCCCGACTGCCACTCATAAGGAAGACAATCAAAAGAGCACCCCATGCAACAAATTTGTCACACAACTTTTACCATACGTGCATGCTATGGGACTTGCCAACTTCAACAAAAGTATTTCTCAATTTCATAATTACCCACTAGCATGACCCTAACATTACTACCTTTATATCTCAAAACAATTATCAAGCATCAAATTGATCATAGCATCCAATTCTTTTTCTATGATAGTTTTTATTATACCCAACTTGGATGCTCATCATTCTAGGACCAACTTTGTAACCATAGAAAATACCATGCTGTTCTAAAAGACTCTCAAAAATATATAAGTGAGGCATGAGAGACTAGAAATTTCTTCAAAATTAAGACAACACCGTGCTCTAAAAGATATAAGTGAAGCACTAGAGGAAAAACTATCAAGCTCAAAAGATATAAGTGAAGCACATAGAGTATTCTAGCAAATTCTAATCAAATAGGCTTATCCCAAAAGGTGTGTACATCAAGGATGATTGTGGTAAACTAAAAAGCAAAGACTAATGTAATACACGACGCTCCAAGCAAAACACATATCATGTGGCGAATAAAAATATAGCTCCAAGTAAAGTTACAAATGAACGAAGACGAAAGAGGGGATGCCTTCCTGGGGCATCCCCAAGCTTAGGCTTTTGGCTATTCTTGGATATCTTGGGGTGCCATGGGCATCCCCAAGCTTAGGCTCTTGCCACTCCTTATTCCATAGTCCACAAAAGCTTTACCCAAAACTTGAAAACTTCACAACACAAAACTCAACAGGAAATCTTATAAGCACCGTTAGTGAAAGAAAACAAAACCACCACATAAGGTACTATAATGAACTCATTCTTTATTTATTTTGGTGTTAAACCTACTGTATTACAACTTCTCTATGGTTTATAAACTATTTTATTGGCCATAGATGCATCAAAATAAGCAAACAACACACGAAAAACAGAATCTGTCAAAAACAGAACAGTCTGTAGCAATCTGTAACTAACGCAAACTTCTGGAACTCTAAAAATCCTACCAAAATAGGAAGTCCTGGAAAATTTGTTTGTTGATCAGAAGCAAAAAGAATCAACGCAAAAGCACGTTTATGTGATTTAAAAACATTATCTTCGTGCGCGCAAAGTTTCTGTTTTTCAGCAGAATCAAATCAACCATCATCATAGGTTATCCTATAGGTTCTACTTGGCACAAACACTAATTAAAAGATAAAAACACATCTAAACAGAAGGTAGATGCAAGATTTATTACTAAACAGGAGCAAAAACAAAAAACATAAAGAAAATTGGGTTGCGTCCCAACTAGCGCTATCGTTTAACGCCCCTAGCTAGGCATAAAAGCGAAGATAGATCTAACGGGTGCCATCTTTGGCACTAAATTCATAAGTAGCCCGCATGATAGATTCATAAGGTAATTTGACTTTCTTTCTTGGAGAGTGCTCCATGCCTTTCTTTAATGGAATTGGAATCTAATATTCCCTTCCTTCATATTAATAATCGCGCCAATCGTTCTAAGGAAAGCTCTACCAAGAATAATAGGGCAAGAAAGATTACAATCTATATCAAGAACGATAAAATCTACGGGCACCAAATTTCTATTTGCAACAATAAGAACATCATTGATCCTTCCCATAGGCTTTTTAATGGTGGAATCCGCAAGGTGCAAATTTAAAGAGCAATCATCAAGATCATGGAAACCTAGAATATCACATAAAGTTTTCGGAATCGTGGAAACACTAGCACCCAAATCACACAAAGAAAAACACTCATGATCTTTAATTCTAATCTTTATGGTAGGTTCCCACTCATCATTAAGTTTTCTAGGTATAGAAACTTCCAAATTAAGTTTTTCATAATAAGATTGCATCAAGGCATCAACAATATGTTTGGTAAAAGCTTTGTTTTGACTATAAGCATGAGGAGAATTAACAACGGATTGCAACAAGGAAATACAACCTTCTAAAGAACAATTATCATAATCAAATTCCTTGAAATCCGAGATAGTGGGTTCAACGCTATTTAAAGTTGTGGCCTCTCCAATCCCACTTTTACCAAATTTAGCATCAAGATCTAAAAACTCCAAATTCTTGGGACGCCTTCTAGGCAAAGTTGATTCATCATCAGTCCCATAATTATCAAAATTCATATTGAAAAACATAGATCTAATAGGAGACGCATCAATAACTTTAAGATGCTCATCATTATTTTCATGGAAACTAGAAGAACACGCTTTTATAAAGCTATCTTTTTTAGCACGCAATCTAGCGGTTCTTTCCTTACACTCATCAATGGAAATTCTCATTAATTTGAGAGACTCATTGATATCATGCTTAGGAGGTGAAGATCTAAGTTTAAGAGAATCAACATCAAGCGAAAGTCTATCGACATTCCTAGCCAAATCATCAACTTTGAGCAATTTTTCTTCAATCAAAGCATTAAAATTCTTTTGAGAAATCATAGATTCTTTCACAGTATTCTCAAAATCAGAGGGCATCTTATTAAAATTACCATAAGAATTATTGTAGGAATTTCCATAATTATTAGAGGAATTACTAGGGAATGGTCTAGCATTAAAGTTTCCTCTATAAGCATTGTTTCCAAAATTAATCCTACCAACAAAATTCACATCAATAGATTCATTACTATTCTCAATCAAGGAAGACGAAGGCATATCATTGGGATCAAGAGGAGTATTTTTAGTAGCAAATAATTTCATAAGTTCATCCATCTTTCCACTCAAAACATTGATTTCTTCTATAGCATGCACTTTTTTACTAGAAGATCTTTCGGTGTGCCATTGAGAATAATTAGCCATAATATTATCAAGAAGTTTTGTAGCATCTCGTAACGTGATTTCCATAGTTCAAACCGGCATAAAATTTTTGTATGATCATCCATAAATTCAAACCATGAGTAGGGCAATTGCGAAGCATCAATTTCATTCTTTCCAAGAAGGGGCAACATGCTCATGATCAAGTTGTTTAAAATTCATAATATCGTTCCTAAGAGTGATAATCTTAGCGGGAGGAAAATACTTAGAGATAAAAGCATCTTTGCACTTGTTCCAAGAATCAATACTATTTTTAGGCAAAGATAAAAACCAAATTTTAGCACGATCTCTAAGTGAAAACAAAAATAACTTCAATTTGAAAATATTGTTATCCGTATCTTTCTTCTTTTGCATATCACACAAATCAACAAAGTTGTTTAGATGAGTAGTGGCATCTTCGCTAGGAAGGCCGGCGAATTGATCTTTCATAACAAGATTCAACAAAGTAGTATTGATTTCACAAGACTCGGCATCATTAAGAGGAGCAATCGGAGTATTAAGGAAATCATTATTATTGGTATCCGAGAAATCACACAATTTGGTATTATCTTGCGCCATGGCAACAAGTAATCCAACACACAAGCAAACAGAAAAAAGGCAAGCGAAAAGAGAGGAGGAGATTGGGAAAGAGAGGGCAAAAAAATGGCAAGGGTGAAGTGGGGGAGAGGAAAACGAGAGGAAAATGGCAAATAATGTAAATGCGAGGAAGATGGGTTTGTGATGGGTACTTGGTATGTCTTGACTTGAGCGAAGACCTCCCCGGGAACGGTGCCAGAAATCCTTCTTGCTACGTCTTGAGCTTGCGTTGGTTTTCCTCGAAGAGGAGAGGGTGATGCAGCAATAGTAGCGTAAGTATTTCCCTCAGTTTTTGAGAACCAAGGTATCAATCTAGTAGGAGGCTCCTCAAAAGTCCCACGCACCTACACTAACAAACTGAGAACTCGCAACCATCGCAATAAAGGGGTTGTCAATCCCTTCACGTCCACTTGCAAAAGTGAGATCTAATAAAGATAGTATGATAAGATAAACATATTTTTGTTATTTTATAATATAGATGCAAAAAGTAAAGATGCAAATAAAAGTAGATTGAAAGAAAATATGATAAGAGATAGACCCGGGGGCCATAGGTTTCACTAGTGGCTTCTCTCAAGATAGCATAAGTATTATGGTGGGTGAACAAATTACTGTCGAGCAATTGATAGAAAAGCGAATAGTTATGAGATTATCTAGGCATGATCATTTATATAGGCATCACGTCCGTAACAAGTAGACCGACTCCTGCCTGCATCTACTACTATTACTCCACACATCGACCGACTCCTGCCTGCATCTAGAGTATTAAGTTCATAAGAACAGAGTAACGCATTAAGCAAGATGACATGATGTAGAGGGATAAACTCAAGCAATATGATATAAACCCCATCTTGTTATCCTCGAAGGCAACAATACAATACGTGCCTTGCAACCCTTTCTGTCACTGGGTAAGGACACCGCAAGATTGAACCCAAAGCTAAGCACTTCTCCCATGGCAAGAAAGATCAATCTAGTAGGCCAAACCAAACTGATAATTCGAAGAGACTTGCAAAGATAACTCAATCATACATAAAAGAATTCAAAGAAGATTCAAATATTATTCATAGATAAACTTGATCATAAACCCAAAATTCATTGGATCTCGACAAACACACCGCAAAAAGAGTTTACATCGAATAGATCTCCACAAGAGAGGGGGAGAACATTGTATTGAGATCCAAAAAGAGAGAAGAAGCCATCTAGCTAATGACTATGGACCCGTAGGTCTGCGGTAAACTACTCACAACTCATCGGAGGGGCAAGGATGTTGATGTAGAAGCCCTCCAGCGAAGGCTCCAAGATGGGATCTCGCGAATACAGAAGGTTACGGTGGTGGAAATTTTGTTTCGTCTGCTCCCTGGATGTTTTCAGGGTACGTAGGCTTATATAGGAGGAAGAAGTACATTGGTGGACGCCCGAGGGGCCCATGAGACAGGGGGTGCGCCTTATAGAGGGGGGCGCGCCCTTCTATCTCGTGGGAGCCTCGACTGCTTCTTGACTTGCACTCCAAGTCCTCTGGATCACGTTCATTCCAAAAATCACGCTCCCGAAGGTTTCATTCCGTTTGGACTCCATTTGATATTCCTTTTCTTCGAAATACTGAAATAGGCAAAAAAACAGCAATACGGGCTGGGCCTCCGGTTAGTAGGTTAGTCCCAAAAATGATATAAATGTGTAAAATAAAGCCCATAAACATCCAAAAGGGGTAATATAATAGCATGGAACAATAAAAAATTATAGATACGTTGGAGATGTATCACTTATCAGTAACGAAGATAGGTGAAGTAGCAAAAGCAGGGTCATATTTCATTCTAGTATTTAGAGATTTCTGTTTAAGTTTAACTAGTAACTTCTTAAGATCAGATCTATCATTGCAAGCAAGAAAATCTCTAGCAGTTTCTTCATCCATAACATAACCCTCAGGAACAACAGGCAATTCATACTTAGGGGGAGAACCTTCATCATCACTATCTTCAATAATATCATCTCAATAATTTCATTCTCTCTAACCCTAGCAAGTTGTTCATCAAGATATTCACCTAATGGCACAGTAGTATCAAGCATAGAAGTAGTTTCATCATAAGTATGATGCATAGTAGAAGTGGCATCATCAATAACATGCGACATATCAGAATTAATAGCAGTAGCAGGTTTAGGTGTCGCAAGCTTACTCAAAACAGAAGGAGAATCTAGTGTAGAGCTAGATGGCAGTTCCTTACCTCCCCTCGTAGTTGAGGGAAAAATCTTAATTCTTTCATCTTTCAAGTTCCTCATAGTGACCAGTAGATATAAATCTTAAGTGTCTCAAAGAATAGAGCTATGCTCCCCGGCAACGGCGCCAGAAAATAGTCTTGATAACCCACAAGTAAATGGGATCACAACAGTTTTCGAGGGTAGAGTATTCAACCCAAATTTATTGATTCGACACAAGGTGAGCCAAAGAATATTCTCAAGTATTAGCAGTTGAGTTGTCAATTCAACCACACCTAGATAACTTAGTATCTGCAGCAAAGTATTTAGTAGCAAAGTAGTATGGAAGTAACGGTAACAGTGGCAAAAGTAATGATAGCAATTTTGTAGTAATTGTAATAGTAGCAACAGTAAAGTAAATAAGCAAAGCACAATATGTGAAAAGCTCGTAGGCATTGGATCAGTGATGGATAATTATGTCGGATACGATTCCTCATGTAATAGTTATAACATAGGGTGACACAGAACTAGCTCCAGTTCATCAATGTAATGTAGGCATGTATTCCGAATATAGTCATACGTGCTTATGGAAAAGAACTTCCATGACATCTTTTGTCCTACCCTCCTGTGGCAGCGGGGTCCTAATGGAAACTAAGGGATACTAAGTCCTCCTTTTAATAGAGAACCAGACCAAAGCATTAGAACTTAGTGAATACATGAACTCCTCAAACTACGGTCATCACCGAGAAGTATCCCGATTATTGTCACTTCGGGGTTGTCGGATCATAACACATAATAGGTGACTATAGACTTGCAAGATAGGATCAAGAACTCACATATATTCATGAAAACATAATAGGTTCAGATCTGAAATCATGGCACTCGGGCCCTAGTGACAAGCATTAAGCATAGCAAAGTCATAGCAACACCAATCTCAAAACATAGTGGATACTAGGGATCAAACCCTAACAAAACTAACTTGATTACATGGTAAATCTCATCCAACCCATCACCGTCCAGCAAGCCTATGATGGAATTACTCACGCACGGCGGTGAGCATCATGAAATTGGTGGTGGAGGATGGTCGATGATGACAACGGCGACGAATCCCCCTCTCCGGAGCCCCGAACGGACTCCAGATTAGCCCTCCCAAGAGAGATTAGGGCTTGGCGGCAGCTCCATATCGTAAAATGTGATGAAACTTTCTCTCTGATTTTTTTCTCCGCGAAAGCAAATATATGGACTTGGAGTTGAGGTCGGTGGACATCCAGGGGGCCCACGAGGTAGGGGCGCGCCCCCCACCCTCGTGGACAGGGTATGGGCCCCCTGGCACTATTTCTTTCACCGGTATTTTTTATTAAATCTGAAAAGTTGCTCTGTGGATTTTTAGGTCATTCCGAGAACTTTTATTTCTGCACAAAAATAACACCATGGCAGTTCTGCTGAAAACAACGCCATCCGGGTTAGTTTCATTCAAATCATGCAAGTAAGAGTCCAAATCAAGGGCAAAAGTGTTTGGAAAAGTAGATACGACAGAGACGTATCAACCGCTGGAGCCGGGTTAGCTTCGCAGAAGGGGCTTAAGCCCACCTTGCCGCAGTCTGGTAGGCTCTCATTCAGGAGAGACTTTGTCATGTCGTTGATGACGTGGTCAGAAAAATTGTCAGAACTATGCCGCAGAGGGTCATCTTTCTTGCCTATGTAGGTGCACATTAGGCCAGGACGGCGGCTCAATGGAATGACCCGCCAGGCAAGCCAAACCCGGACTAAATCGATGCCAGTTAGTCCATTCCCCAAAAGAGCCTTGATTTTTGCCTTGGTGGGGGCAAGTGTCTGGTGTTCGGCGGCTGTAATCTTGTCAGGAAGCTGATGGTTGGACTCAAGACGTAGAGCACGAAAACCGGGCAGAGGGTTTTCATCAGCCAGAGAAGTGTCTTGGCAATAGAACCATGTCTAGTTCCAGTCTTTGGGATGGCTTGGTGGGTTGGCATAAGGAAAAATTACGTCTCTCCGACGTTGGATCGAGACACCGCCAAGTTCCAAGCTTTGTCCATTGGTAAACTCATTCTGGTGGTTCAAGTAAAATAACTCCCTGAAGAGTAGTATGTTGGGTTCTTCTCCAAGATATACTTCACTGAACACTTGGAAATTGCAAATGTTAGACACGGAATTGGGACCGATGTCTTGAGGACGGAGGTCAAAGAAGTGCAGGACATCTCTGAAGAATTTTGAGCCGGGTGGTGAAAAACCACGGTTCATATGGTAAGTGAAGTCAATGACCTCCCCATCTTTGGGCTGAGGATTTTCCTCCGTCGGGTCAGGAGCATGATATGACATAACTTCCATCTTCGGCCGATAGCCGGTCTTCACAAAGTCATCAAGAGTACTGTCTGTGATGATGGATTTGACCCAGTTGCATGAAGTATGTGGTTTGGGTGCCATTGTGATGAAAGCCTAAGAAAGAGTAAAAAGTTCCGGTTCAAATTTAAGCCGACGAAAAATATTACAGTGCATATTCAAGATGGTGGCTTATAAAGGGGCCTAATGGTATAAGGCTAATTATGTCAGATTATTTAAGCCGCCATGAGCGCCATGAGCAGTTAAGTTATTTAAACTGCCATGGGCGGTCAAGATTATCAATCGAGCATTGCCTTTTTAAGCCGGTGATAAGAGTCGCCATGGCTAGATGGATCTAGCAAATACAGTTTTTGCCTAGGTGTTGCATAAACAAGTTTCACAGGCTACATCAATTATTTTGGATCAAACGGCTGTTCAGAAAAGAAAATATTCTAGACCTAAAAACGAAGTACATATGAGTTCATCAGTTCTAACGAGGCCTTTTTACAAGAAAAAGGGATCTGCTAGTACTGAAAATGGACGCGAAACAGCTACCGCATGAGTTTCATACTTCTTTTGGATCAAAGGAGGTTGCAGTGGAGAAACTATGAAGAACCCGTGATGAACAACAAAGAATACAGAAGAACTCGCAAACCCTAATGTGGATCTATGGGGCGGAAAGGCGAAGACTTACAGTTGCAGATCTACTGCGGAGGGTCGCCGCCGTTCTCTGGACTGATTCAGGTCGATGCAGCGACCGAGGTCGAGGAAGACGAGGTGCGCTGCAGCGGCGGCGGAGCTCGAGCGGCAGTAGGGTTGCGAGAGGAAGAGGATGAGGAAGGGGAGAATGAGGAAAGACCTAGTCGTGTCTATTTATAAGAGAAGACTGATAAGTGGGCGCGAAAAACGAGGAGGCCGAAAACAGGGTTATCCAACTACAAGGACGCCTCGATTCTTGGGATGTTCATTAAGATAAGGATCCGTTGAGATACGTTGGATAAAATGTGCATTAATGGCAGATGACGTCATGGCAGGTTACCACAAATCCAAAGGATGACGTCATGGCGGGTTACAAAAATTTCATACAAGGCAAAGAAGCAGAAGATTTTTCTTAAGTGTTGAAGATTGACATGAACCAGTTCAAATCAACCTGGGGCCTAATGTTGGGGATATAACTATTAGGTATGACCCTCCCAGGAGGGGCCGGGTTATATCTATGAAGACTCTTGAAGCCCAAGATAAGGCCTGAAGATGGCGGTTCAGTTAAGGGACCGAAGCCCAGAGGCGACTTAAGGCCCGTAGAGATAAACCGCCATATGTACAGAGACCGAGCCGGACACTGTTTATGAGCCGGCTGGGACTCTGTGAGCCGCTGGGCGTCGACCTCTGTATATAAAGGGATGACCCGGCGGTGGTTCAGGGCAAGTAACATTAGTTCGAGAGCTAGGTCAAGCGATTTCGCTCCCTGGTAATCGAGACATAAGCAATCCCACTCAAAACTGGATCGTAGGCTTTTACCTTCACCGTAAGGGGCCGAACCAGTATAAACCACATGTCCTTTGTCCCGATTAACCCCTTTAAGCTTCCTAGTTGTGATGGCTCCATGACTAATCCTTTCACTAGGACATCTGACGTGACAATTCCACGACAATAATAATGCATATTAAACATCCAAAACAGATAATATAATAGCATGGAACAATAAATAAAAAATTATAGATACGTTGGAGACACATCAAGTCCATTCACATTTTACTTGCTTATGCCAATCATCATGATATCACTTTATATCAAATGGACACTAAAAGTGCTTTTCTAAAGGGTGAAACTGAGGAGGAAGTTTATGTTAAACAACCTCTCGGTTTTGTTAATCCCAAGAAACCTGATCATGTCTACAAACTTCACAAAGCTCTTTGTGGTCTTAAACAAGCTCCTAGAGCATGGTATAAATGCTTGACTAAATCTCTCATTCAAAAAGGCTTTGAAATTGGGAAATTGATTCTACACGTTTTATTAAAAGGGTTGATGGTGAATTATTTATGTGCCAAATTTATGTCGATGATATCATATTTGGTTCTACTAACCCTCATTTTAGTTAAAAGTTTGGAAGGCTAATGTCAGAGAAGTTTGAGATGTCTATGATGAGTGAACTCAAACTAAGGAGGGTACTTTTGTCTCACAAACAAAGTATACCAAAGATCTTTTCAAGAAGTTCAACTTGCAAGAAAGCAAAGGTATGAAAACTCCCATGCCTACTAGTGAACATCTTAACTTGACCAAAAGGTTTAGCACTCTATGATTGGTTCATTGTTATATCTATGCACCTCCCTCGCAATATTATGCTAAGTGTGCGCATGTGTGCACGATATCAAGCGGCTGCTAAAGAGTGTCATCTTAAGGCCATGAAAACGATAGTGAGATACTTAATTCATACTCCAAACTTTGGCATTTGGTATCCTAAGAGGTCATCTTTTGATCTTGTTGGCTACTCCGACTAGGGCTATGCCAGTGACAAGGTTGATAGAAAGTCCACTTCGGGTACTTGTCAATTTCTTGGTAGACCTCTTGTGTCTTGGTCCTCCAAGAAGAAAAACTCGGTATCCTTATCCACCACCGAAGCGGAATACATTGCCGCCGGATCATGTTGTGCTCTGTTACTTTGGATGACCCAAACTCTTAAAGATTATGGGATACATGTGAAACATGTTCCATTGCTTTGTGACAATGAGAGTGCTATTAAGATTGCTCATAATCATGTGCAACATTCTCGAACTAAGCATATGGAAGTTCGTCATCATCATTCGTGGTCATGTTGCAAAAGGAGACACCAATCTTAAGCATGTTCATACCGATAAGCAATTGGCAAATATATTCACTAAACCGCTTGATGAAAAAGTATTATTTTTCGT
This sequence comes from Aegilops speltoides, assembly GCA_021437245.1. Lineage (NCBI taxonomy): Eukaryota > Viridiplantae > Streptophyta > Magnoliopsida > Poales > Poaceae > Aegilops > Aegilops speltoides. The sequence continues at coordinate 411,022,526 of CM038142.1, forward strand.
TTGAGAGGTGAATTGAATAGCATTGATGCCTCAAATTTGGAATAGAGATTCCTTTGGATACATGCAAGGCATGAGCCTTGGTGACTAATCCTTGATATTTCTTTTATGATGATGATCATTTGTCTTGGGTATATATTTGCACCCTTGCATATTATCTAACCCATGTAGGTACTTGGATGAGCCCAAATCTATGAGATTGCAAGTCACTCACATTTTGAGCAATTTCTACACCACCAAGTTCCTATGGGTTGGTTGTTGAAATCAAGGAAGCATGAACTCACTCAACATATCCTTTGAATATTTCAATTGATATCAAGTTTCATGACTGTCAACTTGGATACACAAGTGATTTCCTTGCAAGACTAACCCATGTAGGAAGATGAACTTCAAATACAAAGGGTGCTCCCAACTACATCAACCTTGAGCATCCAATATAAGTTCAACTACATGATCAAGATCAACTCCACAACCCAAGGTATGTCATTTCATCGAAGAGAAGTTTTACTCCAAGTCATGAAGTAAAGCAACTCAACAAGGCGTGAATACATCAAAATGCTTAATTGAAAGATGGTAACCCCATACTGAGCTTAAACGATGAGTATGACCTATGATCAAGTGATCTCACTTGACTCCTAATTAAGTTAATATACTCTAACACAGGTGACTATGCCACCGACCATTTCTCGATGAAGTTCTCTAGTGTTCTTGTGCCCCTTATATTTCCTTTGCATGTTTTCTTGCTAGAGTGTTTCTCTTTTAAAACAAAACAAAAACTTCATCTAGATCTCTTTTGTTTTTCTCTGTCATTTGTGTGTGTATCTTTTGTTAATTCATTGCAAATCTTTTTGCTAATTTCCTTGAAAATCTTTGTGAGATTTCATTTGCCAAGTGAGCTGAGATGACTAAATTTTCCTCTGTGTTGAACTTGGACTCACCGATCCAAGCCTATCGACTAGACCGAAATACAAGGATTCCTTGTACATAGATCATCGGTACAACCGACATGGACTAACTCGGTCTGACCGATAAGCACCCTCAGTGGCATTGCAATTTTGGAGTTACCAATGGAAACAGATCGGTGTCACCGATTTCACTGCTGAGAAAACATTTTGCCATTTTATATCGTCCATTTTCTTCAGCTCCACTCAATGATTCTTATCCTCGACCAACATCCTAATCTACATGTTGCTTTGTAGTGCCTCTCAAGGACCACACCTACCTGAATCATATTCTTGAAGTATCCATTCTTGGAAATTGATGTCAAAGGGGGAGAGAGAGAGCACATCAAAGCTTATCAAATCAACAAGAGCACTTATAGCTCTTCTAAAAGATGCACATTAACAGAAGAAGAGATGTCACATGTCTTTGAGAGGGGAAAGACGTGTTAGCATGATTGATTCTAGCTTGATATATTTTCTTTGCTCTATTTTTGCTCTGATTTTTCTCTCACACTACCTTCTCCCATTATCCAATGATAGATTCAAGGAGAGAAATAGCCTAGGTTTAACTTAAAGGGAGAAAAATCCTTGGAACTTATTGCAAATCTTTAAATCTTTGGGGACATGTCTACATCTAAATGAAGTACTCTTTACATGTCATCCCAGTCTTGGTATTCTTGTGGATCTTGAAATTATTTTGTTTGGAGTGTTCTTGTGTTATCTAACCTTGTTTTCTCAAGTCTACTCCTTCAAAAGTTAGCTCTAAACCACAAGGTAAGTATATGCATCACACTCATCTGCATGATGATCTTGTTTACAAGAGGGATTCATAAACATGAAGGTACATCTCTCAACCATACTGTTTGCTCCGATGCATATAGCCAAGATGCATGTAACACATTTTCTACTCTGTCATGCTATGCACTCACATGTTCTTCCATCTTATCTTTATATGACTGCATACATGTAGCGGGGGCTTATGTTTGTTACATGTCCTTCCAAAGCTTTGCTTGCTATTCTTAATATCACCTACTCAAAGCTTTGATCTATGTTGTCATCAAATACCAAAAAGGGGGAGATTGAAAGCACAAGCGCTCCCTAGGTGATTTTGGTAATTAATGTCAACATATCTCTTGTTGGGCTAATGGCTTTATCTAGAATATTTCAGACAAGTTCAACAGTGGCGTGGCAAGGACAAGATGACATTGAACCACTTCAAGATGTCAACGACATGCATTGGCTAAAGCTCAATACTCTTCAGCTTTATTTTAGTGATCCAAGATCACATTGAGTCCATAGGACGGCCAATACTATTAAAAGGGGATGAGGTGTTGCTTAATGGCTTGCTTGCTCAAATGCTTATTGATATTGATCCAAAGACCTCAACCACTTTCCCCATCCAAATATGTCCAAAATATAAAAGTCAAACTCGGCCTCATCGATTCTTTCTATCCGGTGCCACCGAGTTCATATGACATATCCACAGCCAGAAACCCTAACAATTTGGTTTCACCGATACGGGTCTCGGTCTCACCGAGATGGCCTTTTGCCAACGCTCTATGACTTGTTGCATTTATTTCGGTCTCACCAAGTTATGGAATCGATTTCACCGAGTTGTCTTGACATTCACTCTGTTGCTTGTTGCTTCACTTCGGTCTCACCGAGTTGATGCAATCGGCGCCACCGAGTTGTTCCAGTCGGTCCCACCGAGATTCCTAACATTCACATTTTGAACTAATCGGTCACACCGAGTTTAGCTATTCGGTCTCACCGAGTTTGGTCAAATGTGTGTAACGGTTGGATTTTGTGTGGAGGCTATATATACCTCTACACCCCTTCTCCATATGTGAGAGCCATTAGAACGTGCTTACACTTCCACTACTCATTTTCTGAGAGAGAACCACCTACTCATGTGTTGCGATCAAGACATTCCATTCCTACCACAAGAATCTTGATTTCTAGCCTTCTCCAAGTTGCTTTCCACTCAAATCATCTTTCCACCATAGCCAAATATGTGAGAGAGTGTTGAGTGTTGGGGAGACTATCATTTGAAGCACAAGAGCAAGGAGTTCATCATCAACACACCGTCTATTACCTTTTGGAGAGTGGTGTCTCCTAGATTGGTTAGGTCTCGCTTGGGAGCCTCCGACATGTTGTGGAGTTGAACCAAGAAATTTGTAAGGGCACGAAGATTGCCTACTTCGTGAAGATCTACCCGCGTGAGGCAAGTCCTTCATGGGCAATGGCCATGGTGGGATAGAAAAGGTTGCTTCTTCATGGACCCTTCGTGGGTGGAGCCCTCCGTGAACTCGCACAACCGTTACCCTTCATGGGTTGAAGCCTCCATCAACGTGGACGTACGATAGCACCACCTATCGGAACCACACCAAAATTCTGCGTGTCTCCATTGTGTTTGCAAACTCCAATCCCATCCCTTTACTTTCTTGCAACTTCCATGCTTTGCTCTTTCCGCTGCATATATTGTTGTCATGCTTGCTTGAAATGTATTGTGAATGCTTAAACTTGAGATAAAACTCAACCTTAACTTGAAGAAATTAAAAAGTGCCAACTTTGCTTGTTAAGGGTTTAATCACCCCCCTCTAGACCCCTCTTCTCGATCCTTTCATCTTTTATATCCAAACCAATTTATTCAATACGTTTGATCTACAAGCTAATATGATGATAGCCTTTTTAAGTAACTTTAAAATTCATGCAAACTTTTAAGGGAGGGTGCACCGAAACAAAAATCAACTTTTTATTACTTCTATTGTTCTTGTACCATCATGATGTTTGATGAACAACAAATTTGGATGAAATTTTTATCATTGTGTGTGTTCTTTGTGCTGTCATATTGTTTGATGAATAGAACATAAGTTTTTTCCCAAGAAAGATGTAGTCTTGATGCAGGGTCAATATAGTCCCATTTGGAAGTCTACGTAGCGGTGCAGCAAGTGATAACAAGTCACATCGATATTTACGTGAATACGCGCATAAGTAGCCAAAGTCTTTCTTATGCCATATGTCTTTTGAAAGAATTTAGAACATGTCTAAAGCTCCACAATATATATGTTAGTCACGCTATACTTTCGTAGACTTCAATTTTTATAAAATTTCTATAGGGTCACATGACGCACCAGCGTTACGTCGTTGAAATTCAACCAACGATGACAACTTTGGCCAAGTGCTTGCCAACAAAATAAAGGGAGAGAGTGAGAGAGGATATAGGTTAATCCGTCAAATATATTGTTTGCTATGTGGTTCATTCATTGATGTGAATAAGGTTTACACTAGCGGATAGTGCGCAATGGCACACGACGCTTCGTTGGTTGGTCCAAGTATTTTTGGAGATTAGATTTTGAGAGTTTATTGTTTGTTATGTCTGCCTTTGTCTTTGCATAGATGGAAAATGCGATTATGCGGTGGTTGTTTATTTAAAATGTTTTTGCATGCTATAAACATGGATGCAGAGACACAAGGACCTTAAGCCTCACAAGGTGTCACATTTTCATGTCTTCTCAGTGGATGGAGATCATAAGGGGTTACCAAGTTAATTACTAGTTCTAGGATCTAAATTTGATACACATTTAAAAAAATGATGTGGCATATCTCTCATACTCATCATCATCCTTCACTTGCAAGATTTGCATTGATTTGATATTCTTTATGCAACAACATACTCATATACCAATAGTGACAACAAGCACATGTAATGTTTGAATACACTTTTGACACTGCAACAATGCCAATTTTTCAGGTTCAAAGAGTTCACACATTTTGGGGGAAAATGATAGAGAATGCACCATTTCTAAACCCAATTTTTCGTACATGAGGTCTACACTTCCAAGATCAAGCTGCCAAAAGGAAAGATAAGGGAACTTTCTAAGACATCTTACTATCCTATTTCAATTTTAGTGGATGCAATTTGAGGATAAGCCAAATAATCATTGTTGATTGGTTGATTGAGCCTTTTGATTCTTTGAATATATTTCATTCAAAATTATAGTTTGCATATATGAATTAAAACCAAATTACTATCCTAAAAAGAAGTATTAAAGTCGGGGTAGAGAAATTTCAATAGGAGTAGAAATAAAGAAGACAACAAGCTAATGAAACATATATGGAACTAACCCAAAAGTTATTGAGGACGTTAGTATGTTTCTATCTCACAACTTGGAGATGAAGGATCTTGGTGTGATTGATGTTATCTTGTAAATCAAGTTGTTGAGAGATGATAAGGGTGAGATTACACTTCTACAATCCCATTATGTTGATAAGATTCTGAGTCGCTTTGGCCATCCAGACTGCAAACTTTCTCCAACTACATATGATCCCATTGTGCAGATTTGAACGTTCGAAGGCATGAATAAAGATCAATTGAGATACTCTCAAGTGATTGACTTACTTTTCTACCTATAGTTTGTGCTACGAGGCTTGATATTGTGTTTATTGTGAGTAAAGTTTATCTTCAATCAGTGGGATTTACATTTCCATGCTATTGAAAGACTTGTGTGTTATCTAAACGGTACTAGTAGCCATGGACTTCACTAAACCGAATACACGATTGTACTTGAAGGTTATAGTGACACGAATTGGATTTCTAATGTTGATGAGATGAAAGCCATAAGTGGATACGTGTTTACACTTGGAGGTGACGTTCTTTAATGGTAGTCTTGCAAGCAGACTATCTTAATGAAGTCAATGAAGCAGAACTCACAACATTTGATAAATGTTGTAGTGAAGCAGAATGACTTTGGGAGATTTTGGTGGACTTGCTAGTGGTTGAAAAGCAAATTGCAATTATCATCATGAAATGTGACACTTAGGCAGTCATTGTCAAAGCAAATAGGTCAAAGGACAACATGCAATGCACAAAGCATATAAGAAGAAGATTGAGGTCTATGGGAAATTTAAGAAGTTCTAGAGTGATAGCGTTAGATTACATCCAATCGACTAAGAATCTGACAGATCCTTCCACAAAGGACTGTTAGGATTTGTGATAGATAATGCATCAAGAGAGATGGGTATTGAGTCCCACATGAGTTGTCATGGTGTTACCTCAAGCTATGTTATTGGACATCCCTGAATTAGGACTTGGGAAAACAAGCTACTGGTTACCTGGAGGGGAGTTCCTTTAGTAACACACTCCGTTGGAGATGCACTACTCTCACATATGCATGATATATAGGTTGAATCTTCATTTAATGTGTTTTGAGGCTTGTATATCCTATATAGTAATTTTTGGAAGAACACACCTACATGAGTCCGCCTACTAGTCATAGTGTGTGACTTGCTCCACCTGCGAGGGTTAGCCTTTGACAACTTAATACTAAGATAATTTGTGAAAATTCTTTACCCCAAATAGACAATTCAAGCTATAGTCCATTGTTCAGTAGTGGAGAAGTGTAGCCCTCCTTTATTGGTGGATGCTTCAACCTTAGCCGGTCTCCACTGAAAATGCATGTACATCAAAACATTGTTTGGAGCACAGGACAACAGAATGTGCCTACGAGATCTAACGGGGGTTTGTTAAATGATAGATGGCCTTTAGGATCATATAAGAAATAATTCTTGAAAAACCACAAAGGTCCATGCGGCATTTTATGACATGGTGGGAAGTTTAGTATCATCCTGATTGTGGCGAAAGTTGAGACCATCATATAAGGGATTATCTTCCACATCCTATTGGGGCATGACAAGAGCAGTGGTACACGCGCGCCCCCTCCGCCGCCCTCCTCGCATCTGCGCGCGTTGTGATTCGTGAGAGAATTGAGCTTAGACCTATGTGATATGTGCACTTTATTTACGCTATACCAACTCGCGCATTGAACCACCGTTGTTCCTCTCGCTGCTACTCCTTCTGGCCAACTCCACCACTATGGTTGCGTGCACGACTTTTTTTTTGGGAGGGCCGACCTTCGGAACCCCACCCACTGTGATCATGCACCGAGAGAAGGGCGATAAAGATTTGGGGAGCATCTTGGCACAACTTTGACTATTTCCTCGACCTCCCCATCGACGAAATGGGTGAAGTGACTGATGCCCCAAAGAAGGTGACCGATGTCAATATTATAGTCGCCCCATGACGTTGGCCTTCCTGACTGGAGGGTACGATCTGTTCATTCCATTATGACTGGTTTACAGGCTTGCGGTAGTTAATATGATTATATATACCCCTGTTCTATATCTAATACACACTTACATGTCTAGCTATCGGTATAAGGTTAATATTGTTAGCCTTGTCATCATGGTTTATTTATGGATTAAATTAGTCTGAAGATTGCTAATATACCCACCATAACATTCTATGTGTCTCATTAAGGGCCAAATATTTTCTCGTGAAGGACAACGAGGTACCTGTGATCTTTTGTCAATCTCAATCCATCGACTCGGTCAATTAAAGTTGTGCTTGTATAGGTAAGGTATGCGTGTTTGTTCATGGGGTGAGGCTATGCGAGTGTCTACATCTATACTATGCTTCTAATAAAAAATATATTATACCAAAGTACTTCCTCCATTTCAAAATAATTGAAGTCCCATGATTGTCTTAAGTTGAGCAAGTTCATAGAAAAATCTGCAAAGATCCACAATATCGAGTATATTTTTTTTGCAGGAAAATGTCGATCTATTCATCTCCAATCATGGCAGTACAACGAACACCAGAATAGTAAAAATTATATCTAGAATCATAGACCACCTAGCAACGATTACAAGCACTGAAACAAGCCGAAGGCGCGCCGCCGTCATCGCCCCTTCCTCGCCGGAGTCGGGCACAACTTATTGTAGTAGACAATCGGGAAGTCGTCATGCTAAGGCGCCATAGGACCAACGTATCAGAATAACAACCGCTGCCGATGAAGAGAAGCTTAGATCGAAAGGATCCAACCCAAGGACACATGAACAAAGACGAACAAAGAGCGGATCCACCAAAGACAACCACCAACCGAATCCCGTGAGATCCGTCAGAGACACACCTCCACACGCCATCCGACAATGCTAGACACACCATCGGGACAGGGCTAGGCGGGGAGAACCTTATTCCATCTTCAAGAAGCCGCTGTCGTCTCGTCTTCTTAAGTAGGACACAAACCCTAACAAAACTTGAAGAAGCACCTGAAAACGGAGCCCTCCCGCCGGCAAGGGACGGGATCCACTGTGCACCCATGGCTCTAAAGCCATAGAAGACGTGGGAGATCGGCGGTGCCGCTGACGGGAGGCAGAAACCCTAGCCGCCTTTGCTTGGAGGAGAGACAAAGGAGGGAGAGACACTATACAATATCAAGTATATATAATTGGGAAAAATACATTTCATAATTAATATAATGAAGCAAATTTGATGTTGTAGATGTTAACATATTTCTTATGTAGATTTGGTCAAACTTAATGAGGTTTGACTCCAAACAAACTTAAAACTCCAATTCCTTTACTTTAAAATGTAGGGAGTTTAAATTGAAGGCAGTAAAACATAAGCAAAATCATATGATTAGGATGGGTTGTTGATTCCCGAACGTACCCCTCCTTTCCATGAACTATTGTGGAAGAGGGGTACTTTTTTATTGCGAGAAAACTTCCAATCTGGTCATCTCCAATTATGGCAGTACAACGAACACCGGAAACAATAAAAATTACATCTAGGTCCGTAGACCATCTAGCGACGACTACAAACACTGAAGCGAGTCGAAGGCGCGCTGCTGTAATCGCCCCTCCCTCGCTGGGGCCGAGCAAAACTTGTTGTAGTAGACAGTCGGGAAGTCATGCTAAGTTCCCATAGGACCAACGCAGCAGAACAACAACCGCCGCTGATGAAGAGTAGCGTAGATCGGAGGAATCCAACCTGAAGAAACACAAACGTAGACGAACTACGACCAGATCCGAGCAAATCCACCAAGGACAGATCCGCCGGAGACACCTCCACACGCCCATCGTCAATGCTAGACACACCACCGGAACGGGGGCTAAGCAAGGAGAACCTTATTCCATCCTCAGGGAGCCGCCGCCCTCTCGTCTTCCTGAGCAAGACACAAACCCTAACAAAACTTGAAGAAACATCTAAAAACAGAGCCCTCCCGCCAGCAAATGCCGGGATCCACCGCGTCGCCATGGCCCTAAGGCCACCGGAGACAAGGCGGACCAGCGGCGGCGCCGGCAGGAGGCAGAGGAACCCTAAGTTTTTCTTGGGGAGAAGGCAGAGGAACACCAGATGTGCGCCCAGCGTAGATCCTAACGGAAGATGGAGCGTCGGCCCGCCCGTGCCATGCGAATTGCCTCGGCACTACCAGCGCGACTCGCGTACCGCGTACCGTACGCGTGTCCGGGGCTCCCGCGGCCGCCCCAACAATTTGGGAGCTAGTCGGCGTGCGGGCACGACACGAGGCAGATCTTGGCGTGGCCCGGCAGAATCTAGGGCGTTTTTGTCCAGCCCGCGCGGGCATCTCGTCGTCTCGTGAATCACGATGCGACAGGTGGCCCTGTCCAGCCAACTAGCGCGGCAGATGAGTGCGAACTCACCCAAGGTGGGGAGGATTATGCTCTGGGTGATGTTGATGCGCGAGAGCGCGCGTGGATTGCACCGTGCGTCAATGGTCCATATTTTGGGCTCTTTTGGCGCATCTCCGTGGATGAATTGACTCCATCCCAAGTCTAAAAAGCCTAGAGATGTTACTCGAATGCTTGGAGTTATCTTGAAAGATATACTCCTTTTGTAAACTTTTATAAGATTTTTAGGCCACTAAAGTTCACTACTTTAATGACTAAAACAACGTCTTACATAAGTTTATGGAGGTAGTACTCCCTCCATCTCAAAACAAGTGACTCAACTTTGTACTAATTTTAGTGAAAAAATAGTGTAAAGTTAAGTCACTTATTTTGGGACAGAGGGAGTATTTTGCAAAGTGAGGTAGTGTACTGATTTAAGCGTTTTTAGCTCAAACAACGACAAAATAAAAGTCACGAAATGCTAGTTTCCCTGTTTCAAAATTAGTTGTGTTATGGGGATTTAACTTTTATTTTGACCGTTAATTCAATGTGTATTATTTGTAAAAAATAACTCAATGTATATTGGTATAGTGATAGTTACCCCCTCTGTAAACGTAATAGCGCATCAGCATCACTCAGAGCATAATCCTTTTGCCATAATTCAATAATAGCTACTCCCTTCGTTCTGGACTATATGATGTTCTAACTTTTTTCCCCGAATCAAATGTATACAAACATATTTAGTATGTTTGTTCATCCATTTCAATCCATATTGAAATACCAAAAGCGTCTTATCATTCGAAAGAGGTGATACTTAATCACAATGACAGAAGAGTGCTCTTTTTTAGAACTAAATTAAGGATAGAAACACAATACACTCCTTATCCTAACATTGAGGGAGTAATGTTTCTAACCAAACTCTAGTGATGCATGTATGCGTCTCATAGTATATCTTTGTGAAATTTCTTAGACTTATCTCGACAATTTATGTATGTTCTTTTCCATCTAGTTGTCCTTTTTCTTTGGGACTTGCTTCTAGTTGGAACCTACCCGCGAAATTTGCACTTACTTTTTGAGTCTCCTTGGTTTTGCCCTTAGTTTTGCCCCTAAGGTCGCCCAAATGCCATTTAACCGTTTGGCCATTACTTAGAAAACTCATACAAAGTTCATATAAACTCAGAAAATGCAAATAAGGTACTATCTCCATACCGGTGTATAAGGCTGGTCGTAATGGTAGTATCATAGCTAGTATCATGTATGTCAACTAGGCAATTTTGATGAGGTGTCATAGAATTAAATGAAGAAAGAGAGGGTTGAGTATCATATCATGATACCGTATCATAATAAATGCTATACTACTAGTATATGTCATGCATGACAATAAATAGGTACTACATGATACTAATATATGATACTATACATTAGAAAGGTAGTATCAAACACTAGTATCATATGCATGATATTAGTATATGATACTCCCCATTACAACCAGCCTAAGTCATCTTATGTTATGCACCATGACCAAGGTGGGGAAAACGAGAGAACCTGATGTTTATTTCCTAATTAATACCGTTGCATGCAGAGAATTGACCACTGCATGTTGTGCTAAGTAGTCTCAAGTCATTGAATGCATACATGCCCCACTTCTCCTATTGGCCGATTTCTTTTTTCGTGGCAGAAAACAGTGAACGAGATGGGTAGTTAATCCACCGTGCCTAAGAGTTATGGCATGATTTGGTTTTTGTAATGTAACTTATGGAACGGTACGGAGGGAGTATCAGAACATTTAGAAAAAAACATTACCTATATGCGCGTGTCATTTACATTCACGACAAAAGCATCGTTTAAACTATCTGAGGTTTTATTACTAAACCTGAGAATGTATAAACAATACTTATTTCGTCAATCAAAATGGCATGCACATATAGGTGATGTTTTCTGAACATTCTGGTATCTCATTTGTTAATAATATTAATAACCTTGAGTAGTGTTAAACAGCCTTAATGCAAATGAGATGTACATGAAGTTAATGTTTTTCTCAACATTTGGTATCTTATTTGCATTTTCCTAAGTTCATATGTATTTGTTATGAATTTTCAAAGTAATGGTCAAACGGTCAAAGGATGGTCGAAAGGTCTTCGAGCGACCTCAGAGACATATCTAAGGGTCAAACTGAGCAAAGCCGAAAATTAAGGGCAAAACACATGGGCTGGCACAGTAATGGCAAAACTACAATTGTTCCTTTTTTGTGAAAATGATCAGATCTATTGTAAAAATTCATCGGAAGTACAGAACATCTCAAACATAATAAAAAATACATCGAGATACCAAGACCACCGAATGACCACTACTGCGCTACACGCCGCTGCCGCTCCCCTACTAGAGCCGGCTTGACCTTATCATTGATAGTCGGGAAGTCTTCATGTGCCCCTAAGGACCACTGCCCAGGAGCCGCAGTTGTCGCTGTTGAACCTTTGCATAGATATGAAGTAGCTGACACAAAATCTCACTAAATGACAAGAAAACTTAATCTCATCGCCCCAAGGAGACGAATGGAATCTACGCCGGAAATTCATCGACTATGCCCAGACGGCCGAACTCAAGGGCGTCGAAGCCCAGAAGACAAACTCGGCTGCCATCCTCTGTACCGTCGCACCCTCGAGGACTAAAATATCCTAACCTAAAGAAACAATTCCTTATTTAACACTATCTTAAATTTCGTTTTCTTATTTGACACTGAAAAACCTTTTCTTCCCTATGTAACAACGAGTCTAAATTTTATGCATTTTATGACACTTTCGTCCATTTTGAGCCTAAATAACATCGGAAAAGACTCTTTTACCCTTCATGCGGTATGTGTGTGTGCCGGGCAATAGTACACATGCACGCGCGCACACAACAGCAACACTCACACGCAGCAGCAGCACACACACAGCAGCACACATGCACGCAACGGGGCGCGCACACACACATGCATGTACACAGCCAATAGCAAACACACACACTGTAGGATCGAAAGTATGTCTAGAGGGGGGGTGATTAGACTACTTGACAATATAAAAATTATGCCTTTTGACAAAGACAAGTTTTTGGCAGATTCACAATTATGATCAAGTCAAGTATCACCATACACATGCAATTCTAGAGTATAGGCAGCGGAAAGTAAATTGCACATGTAGTAAAGAGAGGTGGAGAAGAGCAACCGCAATTTTGGAGACGCGGTGATTTTTCTCGTGGTTCCGATAGGTGGTGCTATCGTACTTCCACGTTGATGGAGACTTCAACCCACGGAGGGTAACGGCTGCGAGAGTCCACGGAGGGCTCCACCCACGAAGGGTCCACGGAGAAGCAACCTTGTCTATGCCATCATGGCCTACGCCCACGGAGGGCTAGCCTTACTCGGGGTAGATCTTCACGAAGTAGGCGATCTCCTTGCCCTTACAAACTTCTTGGTTCAACTCCACATCTCGACGGAGGCTCCCAAGCGACACCTAACCAATCTAGTAGGCACCACTCTCCAAAAGGTAATAGATGGTGTTGATGATGATGAACTCCTTGCTCTTGTGCTTCAAATGATAATCTCCCCAACACTCAACTCTCCTCACTGATTTGGCTGTGGTGGAAGAAAGGATTGAGTGGAAAGCAACTTGGGAAGGTTAGAGATCAAGCTTAATATGGTGGGAGTGGAGCAACTTGATCTCAACACAAGGGTAGGTAGTTCTCTTCTCGAAATGTAAGGTAGGAGTGGTAGTTCTTTCGATGGCTCTCTCCACGAATGAAGAGGGGTGGAGGGGTATTTATAGCCTCCACACAAAATCCAACCGTTACACACATTTGACCAATCTCGGTGGGACCGAAGTTGACAACTTCGGTGAGACCGAAAGTTCAAATCATGTGAGCGTTGGGATTTTCGTGGGACCGAAAATACAAACTCGGTTAGTCCGATTAGTGTAAAGACAAGAGCTTGCCAATCTCGGTGGGACCGACTTCATCATCTCGGTGACACCGATTTGATGATGAAGATTCTGAAGCTCGGAACTCAAGTTTCGGTGAGACCGAGTTGAGAATCGGAAAATCCGAGATTTCTAGGGTTTGGCTTTATGGCTGAGGTGGTTCATCTCGGTGTGGTGAGTTTGGAATATCGGTGGGACCGAGATTACTTATGAGTGTATATGGCGGTGAAAGTTGCGATAGTTTAGGAGATGTATCACTAAGCACTTGAGCAACCAGATCATCATCATAACCTCATCCCTTTTAATAGTATTGGCTTTCCTATGGACTCAATGTGATCTTGGATCACTAAACCAAAATGGAGTCTTGAGCTTTTGCCAATGCTTGCCTTAGCATTTTGAGGGTCCACTTCTTGATCCTTTTGCCATACCCATATCAATGAACTTTTCGAAAAGATTCTCAAGAAACTATTAGTTCAATGATATATATGTTGTTATTAATTACCAAAACCACCCGGGGATTAGTTGCACTTTCAATCTCCCCCTTTTTGGTAATTGATGACAACATATAGATTAAAGCTTCGACAAAGGATATAATCAATGAATAATATCGTCGCTTTGAGAAGTATGTGATAAGTAAGAGCTCCCCCTAAATTTGTGCATTATTTAAAATTTGCGTTTGAATGCAAATGCACAATCGATTAGGATCATGGGTCACTCTTCCATGTCACATACATCTTGGTGGAGCGCACAAAATGATAAGAATGAATAGCATGCACCCAATCACCAAGACATGAGTAAATGGTCATACAAGATAGGAATAGCATATGATGAGCATTAAGCACACATTAAGGCATAGTACGACCAAGCACTCATTAAGGTAAAGTGAAACGTAGTATCAAACACACTGAATGTCTCAAAAACCAAAAGTATCTCAAAGAAACCGCAAATGAACGAAAGAGCAAAAGCGCAAAGACAACAGCACTCTCTCTCTCGAAGTCCTATGATCTATACAATTTCTCCCCCTTTGGCAACAAGTTACCAAAAAGTTCGAAAAGGCATAGAGCTAAGCGTCCTTTGGGGACTCTCTTGGCGGCTCTATGCAGGTTGATGTTGGAGTTGATATGGCAGCATCGGCGAAGACTTGGTGATGTCGTCTTTGGAGGAGTGGTCCTTTGGAGCTGGAGCTGGAGCAACCGATGGAACTGTGGAGGTCTTTGAAGTCTGTAGTCCCGTGTCGATCATTGGTATAGCAGTGATCGGGTCCTATGGGAACCGGAGCGATCTGCTGATAAGCATCTGGACTAAGTCATCCCGCATCTCACGATAAGCTCTTCCTTCTCCTCTTTGCTTCCTCAATGTCCGCCTCAAGCTTGTTGTGATTACTTGCACTTGATCGACTTCACATCCAGAGCATGGATCTTGTCTTCAACAATCCTCTCTAGGCTCTCCGAGACTGCATAATCTTGGCAGCGTTGTTCAATCCTTTGGGTAGCTTCAAGGAGCTGCTCTCCGACACTCTTTGGTTTAGCTGCCTCTGCTGCTTCCTTGTCGACTTTGGCTTTCTTGGCAGCTTCAATCTTGGCTTGACCTTCAACCGATGTTGGATCCTCCTCATCCATCACAACAACATTGTCCTCATGCTCAGGCTGCAGTGGTAAGTGTTCTCTATCCAACAAGAATGTGCCCGTGCCAAACTTGGCATTGATAAGCATCTGAATATGCGGGGCAAATCCACACGACCTTTTCTGGTCTGCTGCAGTCCTCTTAATGGTTTCTACCATCAACTCCATCACCTTGAAAGGTGCTTTCTCATCAAGTATATGCAGCATGTTGATAGAGTATCCTCTGATCATGCGATGATCTTCAGACTTGGGCATCAAGGTATGCCTCAATATGGTGTTAGTGGTAGGTAGACCTTCCTGGAGATAGTACACTGAGCCGAGCTTCCATATTCCCAAATCCTTAGCTGGAACCTCTTTGTACATGTTCTTCATGGATTCATGATTCTTCTTTGGAATACCATATACATCAATATCATCCTCTCTTTGCACTGGAGCATTCAGAAGTTCTGCCCATTCTTCAACAGTTGAAGAGAATCTTTGGCCTTCAGTCATCCATACAATCCTTCCATCTGGATAGAAATGAGCTGTGGCATAGAATTGCATAATCATCTCATCATTCCAACTGGTCAACTTCTGACCTACAAAGTCTGTAACACCACAAGCAGTGAAACTTTCATGCACATGTGGAAAGAAGTCTCTGTGCTCTTATTTGTCAATGTACTTCCGATCAGCGTAACGATCGTGTATCGCGACTATGGGCTTCTTATCCATCAAGATATCTCATAGAAGTCCTGCTGCTCTCGGTGTGAAATCTGGGATCTACAAGCAGTTCTTCTCCTCACGGCATATGGGTCGATTGTCTCCATAGCCCGAGACCTCTATCTTTCCTTTCCTTCATATTCTCACTTGAGGATGAGCATCATTATGTAGTGGCAGTTTTGGACGAAGTTTCAAAGAAAACGGTGCTTCATCATCGACACTGTTGGTGGCACATCATCTTTGTTCTTTTCAGATTTGGAATGTTTCGATTGTCTTCTTGGGCTTGGCGCGAGGCTTTCTTGGAGCTGCCTTGATCGGAGCAGATTGCTTGGGCTTTGAAGTGGCTCCACACGATGGCATCACCCATGAGCTTAGGCTTCGAGGAGGCTGGGGTGCTTCCTCATCCTCATCTTCTTCTCGCATCATCATCATGCACTAATCTCTTTCTCTTGGAAGTTTTCTTCACTTTGCTTGCAGCTTCTTCCAAATTCAGCTTCTTAGCAACAATGATCGCTTGACTTTTCGGTGCCCTTCTTAGTTTGTTGCCCTTGTGGCTCTTTGGCAACAACTTTCCTCTTGGGCTTTGAGGTGACCTCTTCCTCAACGACAAAATCTGAGTCTTCATCATCCGAGTTCCTCTTCTTTCGGCTCTGGTGGCTGCAGGAGGCAAACCACTTGGTGTACTCCTCTCACCATCATCGATGAGCTCTTTGGGATCGGGACTAGTGCGCCTCTGGGATATCTGCTATAGGTGACTCGACTGTTCGACATCCACCGAATCGACATGGTGACAACCTTTGTGAATAGATAAGGTGTAGGCAGAGTAGAAGAGTTATCACAAACTGCGAAGTTTTTGCAAAAAAATGAGTTCAAATTCTAGTATTAGGTTTTCACAGAAGACATTTCGGTCGGACCGAGTTTCAAATTTGGTGAATCCAAGTGTTCAAACGAAGCTTTCACACCACTTTCGGTTGGACGAAGTGGGTTTCGATCTGCCGAAAACACTAGGGTTTCACAGAATCGCCATTTCGGTCACACCGATTTGCACAACTTCGGTTGGACCGAAGGTGCGAGGTAATGGCCATAGGCCAAATCGGTCTTACCGAAAATCTAAAATCGGTCTCACCGAGATGTGTTCGTGAAACCTAACCCTAAAACTTTTACTCGAATCTAGTTCAAAAGAACCAATCTGGTGTACAGGAAGATCTCAATCGTGGCAAGATTCTAGGCAAACCAAACGTGCATTGAATCGGAGATGAGAGCACGAGTGGGATCAAAACTCACCCTAACTTGGTGGAGTTTTTCTACGGCGGCAACGGCGCGGAGAAGATGTCCGTTGACGGCGACGAAGACGAGGCGAGGGCGCCTGAGCATTTACGGCGACGATCCGGAGACGAGCGGCGGCGGCAAAGGGGTGTGGGGCGAAGCGTTTGAAGGAGAAATCAACGCTATGCGGCCCTCGAGTATATATACCCCTTTGTTGTCGGTGGGACTGAGTTGTAAAACTCGGTGGCACCGAGATGGATAACTGCAGGGCAGTTATGCACTTCGGTCACGCCGAAAATCACAACTCAGTTTCACCGAGGTGAAAACCTAGATCAGTCTAAATGTTTTCGGTTCGACCGAGTTTGAGTGAGTTGGTCTGACCGAAATCACTTAGAAGGTTTTGGAAGTTAGCCCTTGTCGGATCGGTGGCTCCGATTGCTCCTCACTCGGAGGGTCCGAAAATGACTTGTTCAAAGTTTGTGGTATAAGCATGAATAGAATTTGAGACAAGAAAGCATAGATAGCTAGGGGAGGTACTTAGGCATTCTTGTCCATCCATTTGGTCAAAAAAAAATCAAAACGACCAAAACAACAAATGGATGTCCTTGAATGGATAAAATCATGCATCCAACATGCTCACACAATAAGATAGTAAATGAAATATGTGTCAAACATGCACAATCAAAACTCTAGCTACTATCACACAATTTGTCGATGACTAGGTCATCTTTATATGAGTATATTGACTTAGGAGTCAAATGAGAACATTTGATCATAGGTCATACTCATCGTTTAAGCACAAGTGGGGTTACCACTTTTACCTAAAGCATTGATGTGTTCACATCATTTGAAGATGCTTTAGCTCAATTCTTTAGAGCAAAGCTCCCTAGATGTGAGAACCCCTTTAAAGGGTCAAACTAACCTTGGGTTGTCGTAGAAGACTTCATGTAGATGTTGAAGATGTGGATGCTCAATGTTGATGAAGATCATCAAGAGTTGGGAGCAATCCTTTGGATTCGGGCACTTTCAATACCTACATGGGTTAGTCCCACAAGGAACAAACAAGGATATCCATGGACATAGATTGAAGTTCACAATAGATGATGTCCATGAAAGCAATGATTACCTTGTCCCTTGACTTACCAACAAGAGGGTTTGTGACTCCATGAACTAGTGCAAGTTGTGGAAGTTGATTGCACAAGTTTTTGCCAAAAGAATGTGAGTGAAGTATGTTGGCGGAGTCACCCTCAAGAACTCTCTAGTTCTTCTTCTTCGGGATCCACATCATCTTGATGGGAATCCTTGGGGTTGTAGTTGAGCTTGACGAAGTAGAACTTGACGTTTCCTTGGGAACCCACTTGACCATGGCTTTAGGTGCTTCAATAAATGCATCAATCTCCTCTTGAAGCTTGTCCTTGCCTTTTAGCTTGTGGTCTTGTGGTGGGAGGTCATCTTGAGCTTGTTCCACATTGGAAGAAGTAGGATTGTACTTCTCCTTTTGAGGAATAAACTGTGGAGTAGGATATTGACCTTCTTCCCATTCAACACCCTCGGCGTTGAACTTTCGCTCAAAACCAATTCCTTGATTCTTCGGTGCCTTCCTTGCTTAAGAACAATTTCCTCAAAGTTCTTGCTTCCGCAAGGCTCTTGTAGACACCTTTCTCTATAATCCCTTTCAATAAACTATTTTCTTGCTCAAGTGTAACTTGGATTGAAACATTGTTAGTGGAATCAAGAGAACTACTAGAAGCAACAACATTGGATTTAGCATGGTTATTGTTACTACTAGATGAAGAATTTTTCTTATGCTTGTCATGCTTAGTTTTAATGGGAGGCAAGAAATTAGACAAGAGAAGTCGTTTGGCAAGATATGAAGAACTCTTCTTTCGAAGATCGTCATTGATTGCTTTTAGAAACTCATGTTCTTGCTCTAGAGTGAGCTTCTCGAAGCGTAGCTTCTCATGAGATCTTAGGAGCTCTCTATGATCTACTTGAGTTGTTTCATGAGCTAACTTAAGAGTGTTTAGTTCTTTAGTTAGACGCTCAATCTCCTTCATAGCATTGTCATTCGACTCTTCTCGACTATAAAGACTACTAGCATGTTCATCATTACTAGGTTCATTGGATTTATCATGTAAGAGCTCATCTTCACCAAGCAAGTCATCCTCATCACTATCAAAGTCAATGAATTCAGGGTGTGATACCTTGGGGCCTTTAGCCATGAAGCATCTTCCAATTCCCTCATTTGGTGAATCAAATAAGTCGTAGGAGTTGGAGTTGGAGGATACGAGAGCAAGACCGCAACACCTTCATCTTGATTGTAGTCGGAGTTGGAGTGATAGCTTCTTTCGGATTGATTGTCGAGTCGGAGCGGAGACCCATTCACCTACATGAGCTTGATGTTTTCTTCTTGTATAGCTCCTTGATGACTTGTATTTCCTCTCCGAATCCTTGCTTCTCCGAGAGGGTCTTCGTTCATAACGATCATCTCTACTCCTCTCTTTCCGAGGTGACTCATCTCTTGAGCTTCTTCTTCTTGGAGATTCTTCTCTTCTCTTGTGGGGAGCCGAACACTCATTTGAGTAGTGTCCGGGTCTTCCACAATTGTAGCAGTTTCGATCACGACTAGAAGATCTCTTTTCATCATATGATCTAGACTTTGAGCTTCTCTCTTTGCTTCTACTCTTGTAGAATTTGTTGAAGTTCTTGACCATTAGGCTTATCTCTTCATTGGAAACTAGCTTGTCACTTGAGGTTGTGGGAGCATCACTTGTAGCTTTGTAAGCACCACTTGACTTGTTGTGAAGCTCTTCCTTATCTTTAAGTGTCATCTCATGAGCAACAATTCTTCCAATGACTTGGTTGGCTTGAGATTCTTGTAGTTTGGCATCATTTGGATCAAAGTGCACACGGTGTCATACTTTCCATCCAAAGCTCTGAGAATCTTCTTGATGATGAATCGGTCGGTCATTTCTTCGCTTCCTAAGCCGGCAATCTCATTTGTGATGAGAGCAAGCCTAGAGTACATTTCAGCGACTCCCTCACCTTCCTTCATCTTGAACTTGTCAAGTTGACCTTGAAGAACATCTAGCTTTGATTCCTTCACGGACTCGGTACCTTCGTGCATTTCAACCAAAGTATCCCAAATCTCTTTTGCATTCTCAAGATGGCTGATTTTGTTGAACTGCTCGGGACACAAGGCATTGAAGAGAATGTCACAAGCTTGAGCATTGTTTTGCAACATCCGCAATTCATCCGTTGTAGCTTCGCGATCCGAAACTTTTCCTTCCTCGAAGAATTCACCTTGCATACCAACACAAATAATGCCCCATGCGGCTGGGTTATGGCCAAGAATATGCATTTTCATTTTATGCTTCCAACTAGCAAAATTTGTACCATCAAAGTAAGGACCTCTACGAAAATTACCCTCACTAGACGCCATACTCTCCTAGGTTGTGAAACCAAGCTTATGGAGTCCAATGCAATGGAAACCAATACAATGGAGACCAAAACTCTGATACCACTTGTAGGATCGAAAGTATGTCTAGAGGGGGGGTGATTAGACTACTTGACAATATAAAAATTATGCCTTTTGACAAAGACAAGCTTTTGGCAGATTTACAATTATGATCAAGTCAAGTATCACCCTACACATGCAATTCTAGAGTATAGGCAGCGGAAAGTAAATTGCACATGTAGTAAAGAGAGATGGAGAAGAGCAAACGCAATTTTGGAGACGCGGTGATTTTTCTCGTGGTTCCGATAGGTGGTGCTATCGTACTTCCACGTTGATGGAGACTTCAACCCACGAAGGGTAGCGGCTGCGAGAGTCCACGGAGGCTCCACCCACGAAGGGTCCACGGAGAAGCAACCTTGTCTATGCCATCATGGCTCACGCCCACGGAGGGCTAGCCTTACTCGGGGTAGATCTTCACGAAGTAGGCGATCTCCTTGCCCTTACAAACTTCTTGGTTCAACTCCACATCTCGACGGAGGCTCCCAAGCGACACCTAACCAATCTAGGAGGCACCACCTCCAAAAGGTAATAGATGGTGTTGATGATGATGAACTCCTTGCTCTTGTGCTTCAAATGATAATCTCCCCAACACTCAACTCTCCTCACTGATTTGGCTGTGGTGGAAGAAAGGATTGAGTGGAAAGCAACTTGGGAAGGTTAGAGATCAAGCTTCATATGGTGGGAGTGGAGCAACTTGATCTCAACACAAGGGTAGGTAGTTCTCTTCTCGAAATGTAAGGTAGGAGTGGTAGTTCTTTCGATGGCTCTCTCCACGAATGAAGAGGGGTGGAGGGTATTTATAGCCTCCACACAAAATCCAACCGTTACACACATTTGACCAATCTCGGTGGGACCGAAGTTGACAACTCGGTGAGACCGAAAGTTCAAATCATGTGAGCGTTGGGATTTTCGAGTGGGACCGAAAATACAAACTCGGTTAGTCCGATTCGTGTAAAGACAAGAGCTTGCCAATCTCGGTGGGACCGACTTCATCATCTCGGTGACACCGATTTGATGATGAAGATTCTGAAGCTCGGCAACTCAAGTTTGGTGAGACCGAGTTGAGAATCGGAAAATCCGAGATTTCTAGGGTTTGGCTTTATGGTGAGGTGGTTCATCTCGGTGTGGTGAGTTTGGAATATCGGTGGGACCGAAATTACTTATGAGTGTATATGGCGGTGAAAGTTGCGATAGTTTAGGAGATGTATCACTAAGCACTTGAGCAACGGATCATCATCATAACCTCATCCCTTTTAATAGTATTGGCTTTCCTATGGACTCAATGTGATCTTGGATCACTAAACCAAAAATGGAGTCTTGAGCTTTTGCCAATGCTTGCCTTAGCATTTTGAGGGGTCCACTTCTTCAGTCCTTTTGCCATACCCATATCACTGAACTTTCTGAAAAGATTCTCAAGAAACTATTAGTTCAATGATATATATGTTGTTATTAATTACCAAAACCACCCGGGGATTAGTTGCACTTTCACACACACACACATCCACAAGCAACAACACACACGCGCGCGCAAAACAACACAAACATACCACTTCAGGGCAAAAGGGTATTTTCATGTGTCATTTAGGCTCAAATGGGCAGAAGTGTTATAACAGGCATAAAATTTAGACTCGTTGTTAGATAGGGAAGATATTATTTGTCGATGTCAAATAAGACATAAAATTTAGGCACGGTGTTAAATAAGAAATTCTCTCTAATCTGAATTACTAGTCAAAGCGAAGGCACCAGGATTCTCTTCCCCGCTAACTACCTCCAGAGCGGCTGGTAGAGGGGAGACGAATCCCCGGGCTCACCAGTGAAGTATGGAGGGGAGAGTTTGTCCTAACCACTTAGGGCTAGGGTAGGAAAACGAGAGAAATTAAGTTTAGCTTCGTCTCGTACAAATATATTCCATCTAGTTGTTTAGTAGAGTGAGATATAGCATGGCATGGCAAGCATATGTTTTTTCTCCTCTAAGAGACACCAAAGGACATCTTATACGTACCTGATATTTATCAAGGAAACACAATCGCTAGTACAATGAAAAGACAACTGAACATAAACCAGCCAGTACAAAATAAATTTATGTTGCAAAATATTAGCCTTCTTCTTCCTTCGATTATGGCGTTCGTTGTAGATTGAAATTGTACTGAACCAACAGTAAAGGAAATAGACACCTACAAACGTCTTCGCCATAACAGGCTTTAACGACCACAATAATCACTCGTCCCTTGAGCGCGATATCTAGAAGTTGTTGTAGAAGTACCGGTTGTAACATCGCCCCACGCAAAAACGGGCTTGCAATCCATCACCATTGGTCTGGACGGTAGCGAAAATTGAACCATATCGCAAACAAGATAAAAGAAAAATAGCAAGGCAGTATTTCCTATCTCCCAGTCAAGGGGGCGCGGTGACGTCGTCATCTAGAAGGAACAAAGGAAAACCCCAAAGCTACCGCATGGAATTCTACTTGTTGGGCTTGTGTCGAAGTAGTCACACCAATGGCCAGCAATTTGTTTCCTTGAAGGATGCACCAATACCAAGATCTAAAGAAAGACAACAGATCTGGGACACAAACTCTCACATGCCCTTCGCCGACACTGAATCAGATGGCGTCTAGGTACATACACAGAGATCTTACTCCAACACACCGTGCTGTCACCACCTTATCAATGTCGTTGGGGAAAATAAAACCTAAGGAAAAAAGAACGAACGGACTGCGCAGGTAGCCAAAACCCTTATGTTGGACTATATTTACACCACGGTCCGCGGTGGGTTATGTTGGTCCCGTTTGGTTAATTCACTTTATAGCTTTCCATGTTCTATTCTTTTGTTTACTTCTTTGGTATAATTAATCCATAAAAATGAGTTTGAAATCACATGACGATAGGAAAAAGGTAAGAGAAACATCTATATACATGGCAGATGTAGTGAGTTATTTGATAAAGTCTTTCGGTAGTTAGGTCTAGATCATGATTCTTTTTTGGAAAACATGACAATAACTTTTTAGCACCTATTTTTTCACAACAACTTATCAGATAAGTTAGGATTTAGAGTTGAACAACAGAAACCGCCGTTGGAGATTCTTCAGGCCCCCCTCCGATTGCCATCTTAGGCGGAAACTCGGACCTCAAGAGTTTTGTTGTTGCTGTTAAGAGTCTTTCTTGTAGTAGTCATATTGCTTTTGCGAATAAAATTATCCTAGTTCTTCCCTTGACGGTGCCCTGCAACCAAGTAGATTAATGTCCTTGCGGAGGTGATTATTCGAATCTGGTGAGTTTACGTTATCACATCATGTTGCTTTTGTTGGTTTGATTCTTTGTGCACCTAGAACCTTTCGTATATACCCCCCCCCCCAAAGAACCTTTTGTATATACTCTGGTGAAGATCTCGTGGTTCGACGGGCTGCACTTGTAGGGCATCGTCCCCGACCCAATTTCGTTCATCACTCACGACTTCCCATCTTTTTGGATGGATGACTCAAGGGTTTTCAAAAATCTATATTTGTAAAAAAATATAGATGAACGGGTGACATTGCCGCTGCTTGGTCCACTTATGATTTCCTTACTGGAGTATTGGCAGTATTTCAAGTTATGATACCCCTTGAAGGTGTCTCCATGAAATTGCATAGTACTTGGTTTTAGGAATTACTCCGCAGCACCTTCGATCTTGATCCATCAAAAGCATTGTATCTATAACGGTTGTTGCAAGTATAAATAAAGTTACATGTGTCATCTATAATGGTTGTTGCAAGTATAAATAAAGTTATATGCGATGCCCCTTAGTAGGAATAATGTCTCCCACGTTCTTTCGCCGCCTCGATGGTGCGTCTAGCATCACCGGAGGGCGTGTGGAGGTTTGTCCCCGTCGGCTCTCGCGAAATTCGGTCAGTGCCAGTCTTCGATGGATCTGTTTGGATCCGATCTCCGTTCGTCTTTGTTTGAGTGTTTACATGTTTGATCCTTCTGATCTACGACTTTCTTCATCGGCGATGGTTGTTACTCTGGTGCGTTGGTCCCATGGGGACTTAGCAGCACGACTTCTCGTCTGTCTACTATGACAAGTTTTGCCCGACTCCGGTGAGGGAGGGGTGATGACAACGGTGCGTCTTCGGCTCGCTATGTTGCTTTTAGTCGTCGCTAGGTGGACCACAGACATGGTTGTAATTTTTATTACCTCCATTGTTCTTTGTACTGCCATGATTAAAGATGAATACATTGAAAGTTTCTTGCAAAAAACAAAAACAAATAGGATAAATAGACTCTTGTTAGTATTATTTTGAATAATAGAAGAAAACCGCTAGGATTCTTCTGAATCTCGCGACTAAGATTCCCAAATGTGCCTTCCCTCTAAGATGCAATGTTTGACCATTTATGTCCCGATGTGATTTTTTCCACCACAATAAGGTAAACGAAGAAGATTTGTGGCACAGAGGTGTGGGAGCATGTAGATTTTTGACCGTCTGATTGCCTCGTGATTTGGAAATTTGTTTAGTTTGTTCATCTCCCATGCTATTTCTTTTGACTTTCAAATTTGTATCTGTTATATCTTTTGAACTGAAATTCTAATTTATGCTTCGTTTGCATATTTGTGTTCCTTGTGACGAGGGCTTTGAAAGTGGCCAAAGTTCTATTTGTAATTCTAATTTATGGCCGCCCCCCGAATTCCCCATTCCCCACAGATAACGTGAGGCGGCTCGCTACAATCTACGACCATCAACGAAACCGATTTGCTAGCTAATGGTTAGAACGCCTAGAGCTAGCTAGCTAGCTAGGAGGATTGCCCACGCTAATGCTATATCCTAAATGATTCCCCACCCGAAAATGTTCTCTCCTGTATACGCTTGCGTCATTCTCTGACTAAACCAACAAGGAACAATAGATATGCTCGTACCTTAAAGTACTTTCCCGGAGGTTCAGTGCGATATTTCTTTGGGAAAAAGGGTCCGGTGGTACGTACGCCACTGATGCTGAGCGTCCTGAGAGCGATTTGTAGGCCACTTGCACGGTTTGCGGTCGCTTGAAAAACAATGTAATCTCTCCTCCCTTTCATGTTTTCAAATGTCGATTACAAAAAAAGTCAAGTGGCTAGAGGAGAGGATGGATCGTGGGAGTTTTATAGGGGCTCCGTCGTGTGGTCGGTCAAACTTGCAGTAGGTGGCCGTGGAAGTGCATCTACACGTAACGCTTATCCCCCCAAAACGGAAATTAGGACAGCAGTATGTCCAATGCCTACAGTCATTTTCCTTTCAAATGCCAAGCTCTTTTTTTTAGCTTATTCATAGTTGCTTTGGTTCGACGTCACTCCAATGGGTTCAAAATCAAAGAAAAAAAAAGTAAAACCACCAACCCATGATTGAATCCTAGGAGGGACATGACTCTTTAAAAACAAAATACGACCGCAAAACGCTCGCAAATATGCACATGCACCCGTTTCTTATGAAGCTACACACTATACACCAATATGAATATCTTTGAGAGATCGAGCCCACACATCTTGTGTTTGACAGGCTCACCAGTCACCACATGTGTTCGTAATTGAGGGGAAGTTGTCTCCCACCCAAGTAAATATTGCCAAAGAAAACATTGTCCTCCGTCGTCAAGAAGGCCTAAAATAAATTAAAAAATTTACAAATATTCCATCAAATCAAATTCCAGTAAACTAAAAGCTAATCCCTCCGTTCCATACTAAGGACGGAGGGACTAACTGTTTGAGGTACGTTCAATTTGGCAGAAGCGACAGATCCGGCGGCGTCAAGTTTTGCTGCAGCTTAGGAATTCGTTCCGTATGAGTTTGCCACTACCATTTCCTGTGCCAAAACAGGGGAAGAGAACCCAAGGCCAGAAAAAATCAGCCCAGTTAATAATTAATCATTTAAAGAGGGCGGCCGGGAAGAATCCGCTGCGGGGGAGTAGAAAAACAACTAGCTCAAA
Organism: Aegilops speltoides; assembly: GCA_021437245.1. NCBI lineage: Eukaryota > Viridiplantae > Streptophyta > Magnoliopsida > Poales > Poaceae > Aegilops > Aegilops speltoides. Next base: position 411,048,923 of record CM038142.1, read on the forward strand.
GCCAGCGACCGGGCTAGAGAATTTCCAACCTCCAATCCAAGCCTCGCCCTCTCCTCTTCTCGCCTCGTCTCCCTCCCAGCAAGTAGTAGCAGCCTCCGATTCTCCCCTCCCGCCGCCTCCTCAGATCTGCGCCGCCGCGCCGCCTCCCCGTCATCCCGTCGTCCCTATCCCCGCCGCCAGCCGAGGAGTGGCGGCCGCCGCTTGGTTGCTTCCGTCCGGGGCCGGCGCTATCGGCGGCGGAGGCTGCCGGGCCTTTTCCGGACCGGCAAATGGTTCCGGAGCTGGGGCTTGGAGGCTTCCGGTTCCGTGTGGTCTGCTGATTGGGCCCAGCCGGGGTACGGTTGGCTCTGCCGGCTCGAATTGGAGGTTCTGAGTTACACTGAATTTTGTTTCGTCAGAGGAGCTGATTTGGTGAAGTTGTTTCAGGCGGCGACTGATTCTTGGGGAGTAAGCTTCCGGAATCTGCTTCTTTTGATTGCCTCCGTGCTCAATTTCAGATTATAGGGCGTTTTTGGATGAGACGGATAGATTATAGAGCTTCTGTCTTGTGTGCTAGCTCCTTCATCCGTCAGAAAACAGGACTTCTGCAGCTGCTTCGGTTGCCTTTTCCTCCAAAGGTTTGACCTTTTGAGTTGAGTTATTGTGCCGATGATGAACTGCTGATCTAGGATTCTTGGAGTGTGCTTAGTCACTGTATCAAAAGCAGTCTCCTGTTCAGATTCTGCCTGTTAAATCAGTCCTTGTGTTGCACTACCAAGATTCTGCTTTGAAAGGACACACACTGCTGCCACCCTTTTTATCTGTCCCCAACACAGTGCACTGAAACCTTAATTGTCCCACAGGAGTGGATAAGTATCTGGAACCAATCGAGGCAGCAAAGCCATGGATGTGCCTCTGCCTTCACAGTCCAACCGCGCTGGATGCAATGGAAGCGTTGGCAGCCCGTCGGATGATCCATATGGCGTCACGGCCATGATGAACTTTGATGGGTACTCAGAGCTCTGCGGCAGCCCTTCGTTAGCTGACCAGCTGTTCTCGTTGCTGAACGATTCGTCCACACACCAGATGTTTGCTATGTGGTCATCCTTGGGATCTTCGCCGCGTGCTTCTGGTGTCAGTGAAGATATGCAGCTCGATGCCTATTCCAGTGTACCTGGGGATCAAAAGGTTGATTTGGTATCTTCGGTGAATCCAGCTGAAACTGGGACTGGGAGAATGGCCAAGAGTTCAGGCGACCTTGGCTCAGATGGTGATCCTGAGCAAGGAAGTACTAGCTTGGTTCCGAGGCCTATTGCCGGCAACTTACTCGCTGACAGGATGCTCATGGCTCTGTCTTTGTTCAGGAAGTCACTTGGCGGCGGCGTTCTTGCGCAGGTCTGGATGCCTGTTGAGCAGGAGGGGCATGTCGTGCTTAGTACATGTGAACAGCCATTTCTGCTTGACCAAGCTCTTGCTGGGTACAGAGAAGTATCCAGGCATTTTGTGTTCTCTGCTAAGGAGGAGACTGGCCTTCAACCAGGGCTTCCAGGGAGGGTCTTCATCTCCGGTGTGCCAGAATGGACCTCAAATGTGCTCTACTACAGCAAGCCAGAGTATCTGAGGATGGAGTATGCTCTTCATCATGAGGTTCGAGGATCACTTGCTATGCCGATATACGACCCCAGCAAGGGCTCTTGCTGTGCAGTGCTTGAGCTTATCACAAAGAAGGAGAAACCTGACTTTGCTGCAGAAATGGACAACCTTCGCCATGCCTTGCAGGCAAGTTCTAACTTGCTCCCCACCCCCTCCTTTACTTAGTTATGTGTAGCTGGGGGCAAAATAGTGAATTTACCCGTGAAGGAGCGTGTTTACTTCCCACTGCAATGTCTGTTATCTCGTATACTGCTTCATTAGTGTATTCTGTTAATTTCATGACAAGGGAACATGAACCGTGATGTGGATGCAAGTCCTCACTTTCGTTGGTGCCATTTATAGATGCCGTGAATAGAAGTATATACTGAAATTTGAATGCGTGTATTCTGGCAACTTGTATTCATATATCATATTGGGCTGTCCATGGGCAATGGTGGGTGTATTATTTTCTTGCAGTCTGGAATTTCTCTTAGCACTTGCGTTTAATACTTACCGTATTACTCTTTCTGTAGGCTGTGAACTTGGAGACAGCGAAAGATTGTATCGATCAGAAGGTGCCATTCTCCACTTCTCTGACATTTCCGCTGTGCATCATGGATGCTGGATACAAGTTCTCTTTACAGTTTTTTGTGTGTTTTATCTATTGATGTTTGATGTATGTCATGTCTCTTTATTTGCAGGTTTATTCAGCAAATCAGAAAGCTGCCTTCACTGAGATTTTGGATGTTCTAAGAGCTATTTGCCATGCACACATGCTTCCGTTGGCCCTTACATGGGTCCCTTCATCAAATGGCAGTGATGGTGGTTATGTTGGACATAATAGTGTCCTTGATTCTCAGTCAGGAAAAACGATACTCCGCATCCATGAATCAGCGTGTTATGTTAATGATGCAAAGATGCAAGGATTTTTTCATGCATGCACTGAAACTCACCTTGAGAAAGGGCAAGGTATTGCAGGCCGAGCACTCAAGTCCAATCTTCCGTTCTTCTCTCCTAATATCAGAGAATACGGAATTAAGGATTACCCACTCGCACACCATGCTCGTAAGTTTGGCCTGCATGCTGCTGTAGCAATCCGGCTAAGGAGCACATACACCGGTGATGATGACTACATACTAGAATTCTTTCTACCAATCAACTGCACAGGCAGTGAAGAACAACAGATGTTATTGAATAACCTCTCCAGTACTATGCAAAGAATATGCAAAAGTTTACGAACAGTTTCTGAAGCAGAGGTTGATAAAGTTGATGCTTGTACTGCAGTAATGTATAAGGCAACCAGTGGAAGTTGCTTGCCTACTGGTCAGTCTGAGAGTTCTTCGCGTGGTGATCAACCAGCCACAGAAGAGGCATTCCAGGATCTATCTTTAATTGATAAGCAAGGGGACATGTCCGAGCAGGTGCTCTCATACTATATATTTTACATAAATATGTGGCATTTTATGCAGGCATATTTGTCCTGATTTATGAATAATGTTGATTAGCCTGGTTTTAGCTGAAATCTTCTTCTGAGACTTATGCTCATCCACCTTGGTATGATATGTTGAACACGCATAATTCCTTGACTCAAATGGAATCATCTTCTCAAGTTTTTTGTTGAAACGCTTAATTTGTTTGACACTTCAGAAATTAGATTAGTTGTGTGTTATGACTTAGCAGTGCTGAGCACACAACAACAACAATAACAAAGCCTTTAGTCCCAAACAAGATGGGGTAGGCACATTTGTAATTTTGTCTATTAAATAATGCCATAGTTCTGATACCAGATTTGATTGGACGAGAAGGTTTCTGATAGTTTAGGCTGGTAGAAACTCCCATATTTGACATACCATTAGCACATTAAATCATCTTTCGTAAAGGGGCATTCTCATGGTTGGCTATTACGCAGCATCGTTACATGGTTAATCATATTGAAGTGGGTTAAATCTGCAGAACCTAGATCATCAACATTGATGAATGCATTTAACTCTGAATCGGTGTGCTAACCTGGGTTCTTGATATCCTCTTGACTAGAAGCTTCTTCTGCACTGCAGGCACAGTCTAGTACAATGCGACTTGCGGAGAAAAAGCGCAGTACAGCCGAGAAGAATATTGGCATGGATGTTCTTCGTAAGTACTTCTCTGGGAGCCTAAAGGATGCTGCAAAGAGCCTTGGTGGTGAGCCCCTGCACCCTAGTGTGTCACTTTGTCATGTGATTTCTCGATTGAATCGTTTCTTTGTTGTGATATCTAGGTTTTATAAATAGGAATGATAAATGATTTCTATAACATTTTGTTATTAATACTGTCACAGTTTGTCCAACAACCTTGAAACGGATATGCCGCACACATGGAATTTCGCGATGGCCATCTCGCAAGATAAACAAGGTCAACCGTTCATTAAAGAAGATCCAGACTGTCATCAACTCGGTTCATGGAGTGGACAGCTCTTTGCAGTATGATCCTGCTACTGGATCTCTTGTTCCAGCAGTTTCTCTGCCAGAGAAGACTTCATTCCCTTCGTGTGATGCTGTGTCCAGTCCATCCGTTGGGAAAATTGTGGATGAAAAATCTGGCCCAAAATCTGAGCAAGGGTATTCGTCGCCTGGAGGATGGGAAAGAGAGAGTTGCCAGTTGCAGTGCCCTGATGCGCAGAAAGGGGAAGGCGATGAATTTCACATGCAGACAAGTAACTATAGTGGCAGTGGTGATCATGCCTCTTATGGTGCGAATGTCACACATCATATCAATTCTCAAGGAACACAAGGACCATTATATCCCACTGGTGCTGTTAGTGCTTTACATGACAAAGAAACAGGTTGCATCGAACCTTTTCCCTGTGTCCTCCCAAGCATCAAGACTACCAGGGACCAAATAGTGGGAAGGAACTCACCACCCGTGCAACAAGCAGATATTGATATGTTTGATGATCACGAAGGCAGGGAGCATACTCATCCTTCTACCTCTGGTATGACAGACTCTTCTAGCGGCAGTGCATCAAGCCACCCTACATTCAAGAAGAACCCAGCACGCCCACTTAAGGACAAGAGCAGCCCTGCACTTACGGTCAAGGCAACGTACAACGGAGACACCGTGCGGTTCAAGTTCTTGCCATCGATGGGCTGGTACAACCTGCTGGAAGAAATAGCCAAGAGGTTCAAGCTGTCGACGGGGGTGTTCCAGCTCAAGTACAAGGACGACGAGGACGAGTGGGTCATCATGGCGAACGACTCTGACCTCCAGGAGTGCGTCGACGTCATGGACTCGATGGGCACGCGCAACGTGAAGCTCCAGGTCCGGGATCTCCCATGCCTCATCAGCAGCTCGGGCAGCAGCAGCTGCTTGCAGCTGGAAGGGCACAATTCATGACACGGTGAGGAAGTTTAAAAAAGGATCTTTTGTTACCCTCAACTGTATCATACTGCGGTAGGTGTAGTCTACGCTGTGTAGCAACAGGGTTTGGTAGTCTGTACTGTACGCGTGTAGCGTGTTATGTAGCGGCAATGGCGAACAGGAAGTGTAGTGATCGTCGTGCAGGCATGACGGTGCAGGCACGATGTCGTGCCTGTGACGAAACGGTGTCATGGAGGTCCCTGAGAGGATGTCATGATAATAATCTGTTGTCATGAGGGTCTGCGGTGCCTGGCTGCCAATGTATCGAAAACTCAAACTCCTGGCTGTGTTATGCATGCCGGAGGAAACCAATGAATGTTTCTGGACTTCCAAATTCTCTGTTTGTTTAAACAGGTGAATTTTCCAGTTCCACATTGGCTGTCAGGGACACATAAACTGCCAGCTTAAATCGGATGGTTTTCCTATGTAAATTTGGTGAAACTCCTGGACTTTTAAGCGGGACTGACTGACAATCTTATTGCCTGTTCAAGCTCACCATGGGATGGATAATCTTTCAGGGAGGGCTGTTGCTTCTCTCCGCTCAACCATGGAATTCCATCTGTTTTTCCTATGCTGAGATCGAGATCGCCGTGCTTACATGTGGATGCGAAGCGATTCGCGGTCGATACCGGGCAATCTCTTCTGCAGACACCCAAAATCTCCCAACAGCGACGAGTCGGCAGCATGCCATTTTAGACTTGCACGATCAGAAGATGGAACTGCTGGTTCCCAGTTTCCTGCATGCACAGCAGCAGCCGGGTAATACTGTGGAGTTCTGTTGGTAGGAAAGCTACCGTTTGTACTGGACTGGATCTCAAAGTCCAACCGATAGGAACGTCACGCCATTGAGCGTCTGGGGAGTCGAGTTGGCGGACATGGATGAACACGACGTGCTGGCGCGTCTCCGCGACCCGGATCGGTGGTTGCGTTGTCAATTCCTAGCGAAAGAGATGCAGCCAGCCAGTCGCGGTGCGGGAGAAACAGCTCCGAGGGCCAGGAGGTTTCGTCTTCAACATGTGCTTGTTGCCTTGTTCCCGTTTGCTAGTGGCTGTTGAAATTAGGTCGCCATTCGGGTCACATGTTGTTGCATTGCATCAGCAAAAACAAAATCTGGGTTTTCTTTGGTTTAATATGAATTCTGAGGCATGATGGTTTCAATTTCTTTTGAAAAGCAAGTGCGGCTCAGTAAGTGTTAGTAATAGCATGAAGTAAGTTGTTGGTTCCAAGAGAGCACAAAAAGATCCGGTCACAAGGAAAGTTTCGTAATCAAAACTTTGTATCAGGCACAAAAATAAGTTACGGTAATAATAAAAGAGCAAATCCGAATAAGCGAGCTAATCTTTTGACCTATGCCCGCGTTATGATGGGAATAGAAAAACTCGACAGGAATACGCGAGAGCCAGTTGTTAATGTCTTATAGCCCACAAAGAAATATTTCTTGGGAATGGAGAGACCTAGAGGAAGAACAACCTGCCGAGACTAGTGAAGTGGTTCCGGAGTTACCAGATCCAATTGGTTAGCACTTAAAGACTCGAGTTGTTTTAATAAATCCCCTGCGGTTCCGAAGGCTTCGCGCAATAGTTCTCATATCGTCTTGACCCATATTTGGGTGTTTCTCCACAGAGTCGTGGTTATGTGCCTGGGACTCCTGGTTCATTGGTTGAAATACCGTATGCTGAACCGAAGAGAGCTATGTATCGCATTTCAAATGGTGCGTTTGTTGGATGTGCGGTGGTAATATTGTTGCCAAATCTGGCAGATAAGCTATGGTTTTCAGGACGAAGTTGTAATGCGATATGCTTTTAGTGGAGACCCAATGGTCTATCTAAGGATACTGGAGTTGATTTTACAGATCTTGATGGGAACAAGGTATCATGAAGAGGCCGAGTGGCGAGTATGTTGGCATCATTAGTTGATCTACGATTTAGAAGGTTGATGATTAGGTTTAAACTACACACATAGAGGAGACATTTCGGTCCATCAAAGAAATTTTTGTAGATGAGTTGGATCCGATATTTGCAGGCCAACATCATTGTTATTGTTATTTTATTAATCACCGGTGGCAACAAATATTTGATTTTCTGGAATATGCATTTCATACGCAGGAATAGATTTTTTTTAGCGGTACACAGGAATAGATGAGGCAGTGAAGTTGGATAACACCTTTGCTAGCCAGGCACCAACATTCGATCTAGGTTTCGACAGTGAGCTTCATGGTATCAATATTGTTAGAGTATCGCCCAAAATATAGATGAATTATTGATTAGTGTAGATGAATTCTTGATTGTTGTTTGTAGGTGATGTTCATGATATTTGACCTGACAGAGAAAAATAAGCGATGCCTTTTTATGTTATGGATCTAGTCCTTTTGACCAAGTTCAGCTTGTTGTGCCAGAGCATCACTTTGAACTTGCTTTTGAGGATTATAATTAATGCAATGATGGTTATTCTAAATTCACATTGCTTTGCCATGATAATGTTCCATTTGTCATGAAACAACAGTTTGGCAGTTGATTGTTAGGCAAGATAAAGCCTACTAAACGCGAGGATCTGTGCGTGCACAACTCTGAGATGTTTCGACTTTCGAACAGTGATATACGTGATATCCTGAGGGGATATGCATAACAACCTAGGTAAAATGCTTGATTTGCAGCTATGAGATTAGCACATTTTCCCTTATTGGTTTTTTTGTGGTGGAAAACCAAGCTTTATTCATCAAAGACCACAGAGTGTGGGATACATCGTTGGTCATGGGATTGGCCAAACCAAACGTGGCGTCCCGGACCAAGAGTAAGAGAGTGCTTGGCTAGTTTATGAGCCTCTACATTGACCCTACGACTTTCAAAAATAAAATTACAATTGAAAAGTGTTGCTTGGAGCTTGATTTCCCTAATGATCGCTCCATATCTTCCTGCCGAATCACTCTTTATATCCAAAACTACTTGCTTGCAGTCCGAAGAGACTACCAAGTTCTGAACATGCATATTCGCCGCAAGTACTAGGGCTTCCCTCACCACGATGGCTTCAAGTGTTCCTGGGTCCTGAACCCCTACTACTACCAACGCTGAACTGCCAATAAAGTTGCCGTTGCCATCTCTACAAACAGCTGAAACAACTCCACCTCTGCCTTGGCGGGTTGCTGCATCAACATGGATTTTGTGAAAGCCCGTCGGTGGTGCCCTGGGCCTCAGAGCTCGTCCCTGAACTGGAGCTACGGTTTGCCTTGTCTCTTCCTTTTCAGTGATCATTCCAAGTTCTTCAATAGACCTATTGACAAAGGAGTATGTGGCATGAGGACTTTGAAAAATACCTTCGTGAATAGCCTTCCGACGCGCTGCCCAGATCGCCCACAAAGTAATTGAAAGTTTTACAAACATGTCATGTGAAAAGAGCTCCATCAGTGTGAACAACCAGTTCTTTGTGCTGGGCTCCGTGGTTGATATCAATTGTTGTGCCATCTCATCATCTACCAGGGCCCAAATGCATCGTGACATCGTATAGTTCACAAGTGAATGTCTCCATGAATCTGGCGCTCCACATATACCGCATGCCGGTGAGTCTGTCATGTGCCTATGAGCTCTTACATCATTTGTGGGTATCGATTGCTTGGACAGACGCCACAAGAACATTCTGACCTTTCCCGGTACCTTGGTGTTCCACAGGTTTTTCCATGACTTTTCCTCTGTAGCCGTCCTAGAGGGGCCGGCATTGCCTTTGAGCCATGCCTTCCTCCGCTGCTTTATAGTCACCAACATCCTGTATGCCGATTTCACCGTGAAATTTCCCTTCTTTTCAAAGTTCCAACTCCAGAAATCCGGGATGTTTCTTGTACAAAGGGGGATCCCAAGAATGACTGGGACATCCATTGGCATGAACACCTCCTCCACTCGTTCCCTGATCCAAGTAGCAGATGTAGGGTCGATGAGTTCAGAAACAAAAGTGGGAGGGTTGAGAGACACACTACCATAAGGACGTAGCATTTCGTCACGCGGGAGCCGATTGTCAGTCCAGATGTTTGTTGATTGTCCGTTCCCGATTCGCTTGATCAGGCCCAATTTCAACGTATCCCTTCCCTCTATCGGCCCTCCAGATTTGGCTAGGGTGGGTACCCAGCTCGGCTTCCAATATTATACTGTTAGGGAAGTAAACTCCCTTCAAGATTCGACCACTTAGAGAATCTGGGTTAAGCAAGAGTCGCCATGCCTGACAAGCTAACATAGCAAGATTAAAGAGCTCAAAATCTTTGAAGCCTAAAACACCCATACCTTTGGGTTGCGTCATTGATTTCCATGATACCCAATGTGGTTTGCGCTGACCATCTTTGCTCCCTCACCAGAACTTCCTGATCAGCTTGTTCAGATGCTCACATAAACCCCTGGGAAGTTTGAAGCATGACATGGAAAAGACAGGGACGACTTGAGCAACCGATTTCACTAGCACCTCTTTGCCGGTTGATGACAATGCTTTAGCAATCCATCCCTGTATTTTTCTCCAAAGGCGGTCTTTGAGGTACTTGAAAGCACCATTTTTTGACCCACCAATGTTTGATGGCATACCAAGATACTTTTCATTCAAAGTTTCATTCTGTACATTTAACAAGTTCTTTATGTCTTGTCTCGTACTGTCTGGCACCCCCTTGCTGAAGAAAATAGATGATTTTGCATTATTTACCCGTTGCCCCGAGGCTTGACAATATTGGTCCAAAACCAGGTTCACCTCATTAGCTCCCTCACCGTTTGCCTTGAAAAACAACAGGCTCTCATCAGTGAATAGCAAATGGTTCACTAGTGGTGCCGAGGGTGCCACCTGTAGACCTTGCAGATTGGATGACTCTCTTCTGGATTTTAGTAGGCACGACAAGCCCTCTGCTGCTAGCAAGAACAAATATGGAGAGATTGGGTCCCCTTGTCTTATCCCTCTTGATGGTTCAAACTCTTCAAGTTTCTTACCATTGAACATCATAGAAAAATTAACTGTGGTAACCAGACTCATAACAATGTCCACCCACCTATTGGTGAATCCAAGTTTGAGCATAATCGCCCTTAGATAGGGCCATTCCAGTCTATCATAGGCTTTCATCATATCAAGCTTCAAGGCACATGGCTGGTGCTTTTTTGCCTTGTTCCTCTTCACAAAATGTAAGCACTCATAAGCTGTGATAATATTATCAGTAATTAACCTCCCTAGAACAATAGCTGACTGCTCCTCAGATATGATATCAAGCAGAACTATCTTCAGGCGGTTAGAGATCACCTTTGAAGCAATCTTGTAAAGTACATTACACAAGCTTATAGGACGAAACTGTGTAAGTAGCGTAGGGTTTTTTACCTTCGGGATCAGAACCAAGACTATCTCATTGATGCGCTCGGCCGACTCGTTTCCTTCAACAATTTTCAGCACCACATTTGTCACCTCATCCTTGCAAATATCCCAATGCCTCTGGAAGAAGTGAGCTGGGAAGCCATCTAGGCCCGGCGCTTTGGTCAGAAACATCTGGAACAAGGCGTTTTTGATCTCCTCTTGAATGAAGGTGCATTTAATGCCAAGTTCATATCTGGAGTTACCTTGCGTGGAACTGTCGCTAGCACCTGTTCATAATTATGGGTTCCTTCTGATGTGTATAACTCCTTATAAAATGCCGTGGTTAATGTCATCTCATCGGCGTCCTCGGTCAGCTGCCCGTCTGGATGTTGTAATGATTTAATTTGATTTTTCCTTCTACGCCTACTAGCTCTGAGATGGAAAAAAATATGTGTTTTTGTCTCCATGCACTAGCCAATCAATTCTTGCCCGTTGGCGCCAAAGAATCTCTTCTCGGTGAAAAAGTTCGACCAGTCTATCTGTCACCTTCACCTCTGCATGGCTTGGACCTGTATGTCCTGGAGTCTGGCGCATTATGTCGAGTTGTCGCTTTAATTGGTCGATCTCCCGCCTGACGCTACCAAAATGATTGCGTTCCCAGTTTGTCAAATCATCGGCCAGCCCATGCAGCTTTGCATGGATTCATTCCACCAAATCTCCCGGGATCTGAGCCCATCCATTATCCACCACTGCATGTAGCATCGGATCCCTTTCCCAACACAGATCGTATTTCAATGGATGTGGGCCCCTTCTGCATGCATGCACGCCGCGCAGCTGCAGTAGAATAGGAATATGATCCGAGGACGCCGCACTCTTGTGCTCAATGTTGGCATTAGGGAAAGCTAAGACAAACGCTGAGTCTGCGACGCCTCTGTCAAGCTGTACCCTGGTATAGGTCCCTCCCGCTACCTTTTTCTTGAAAGTCCAACTTGTGCCTGTGTATCCGATATCAGTTAGCCCGCAGGTGTCAAGAGTGTCCCGGCATAAATCCATTTGGGCCTGACTTCTGTTTCCGACTCCGTCGTGTTCATGGGCGTAGATGACTTCGATGAAATCACCGATGGCTATCCATGGTAACGTGCTCACTTCTGTAATTCCTCGGAGCATATCCCATGTTTTATATCTTTGGTTCACTTGTGCCTCTCCGTAGACAAAAGTGACTCGTATTTGTAAATCAACAAGATCCTCAACAGAAACATCAATGTGATACTCTGAATAACCAAGAACTTCAACTTTTATTGAACCCTTACAAAAAATTCCTAAACCTCCAGTTCTACCAGAACTGCTAACCGCATAGCTGTTATCGGACCCAAGAGTACCTACCAAGCTCTCAACACGAGATCCCTCTGTTTGAGTTTCTAAGATACATAATATAGAGGGGGCATACTGCTTCGTTAGATCACGAAGCTCTCGAACTGTTGCGAGTTTGCAAGCCCCACGACAGTTCCAACATAGTGTACTCATTGCGCTAGGCGCGACTCCCCTTGGGAGCCCGCGAAACGCGCATTTGTTGATTTGTTTGCTGTAGGATTCTTCTCCATTGCCTTATCAGTGATCTGTGGTGTTGATTTGTTTCTCTTTGGCTCCTGTTTTGAAGAGGGGCTATCCGACATTGTTGGGGGCGGGAGGGCAAGGAGGTTGCTGCCCTCCGAAGTTTGGTTGCTAGCTGGCAGCAACGCTGCCGTAGCTTGGGGGGCAACCCTCTTTCTGTTTTTATCCACCTCTTCCATCTTAGTATCTGCAGGTTTACCCATCGTGAGGTCATCATCATATGGTTGGCGATCTTGGTTGTTCCCCCTAGCTCGTCCTCTACCTGGGCCCGAGCGGCCTCTGCCTCGGCCACCACCTGATTCCCTGCCCTCACCTGGACCACGACCTGGACCTCTAAACCATGTTGCCTGAAGATCTTTGTATACAAGAGCTCCCGGAAGGTGGATTCCATCACCACATTCCTGGTATTTGTGGCCCAAGTAACCACACACAACGCACCAGTCCGGCAATCTTTCATACTTAACCCTAAAAATCAGTCTGACCACCTCCTTCTGCCTCTTGATGACAAGCGACACAACGTTCTTCCGCGGCTTTGTGACATCTATCTTGATACAGACTCTGAAAAAATTGCCTTCAAAGTCTTGGGATTTTGGCTCGGCATAGATGAATTCACCCACCGTTGAAGACAATGATTTTATCTTGCAGAAGTAGCCCTCAGGCAAGTCATGGATTTGAATCCATATGTTCACTTTGTTCAGCTCAATCATAGACGGTTTTGTAAAGCCATCATACGGTGCGATCACCACTGTTTTACCCTTGAAAGTCCAAGGCCCCTCCTCCATCACACGTTCCCAGTCGCCGAGGCACGAGAATTGAGGGTTAGAGGTTCTCTTCTAGCGGAAGGAATTTCACCTCTTGCGCTAGATCCCACGCCGCGCGCATGTTACGGAAGGACCAGTATTGGCTATAGGGCTTATATGTGTGAACGCGAGCCAGCGCCATCCATCTGGTGGCCTCCTCCGGTAGTTCATCCGCCTCAATCACCACGTCTTCTAGGTCATCCTCTTTCAGACCTAATTCCTTTATCATCGCCTCCATGTCGCTCATGGCCGCAGCCGAGCTTGAAGACGGATCTACCATCTGTTGTATCTCTTGCCCGAAGAAAGAAACGGTTTCCGCGAGCGGGGGTTCCCTAGCGTCTCCTTCAGAGTCGTCGCCCCGAGGCAAAGCCCCGGCGGACAATGGCCGGTGAGGAGGGCAGGGGAGCGGAGGTCTCCAAGGCGGCCGCCGTCGCCTGGAGGAGAGGAAACCCTAACATGAGGGGAAAAACCAGATTACGGGCAAACATTTTTCGTACAGGCCGGATGGGCCATGGCCCGCCCAAAATTTGGAATTTGTACACTTCTTTTTTACCGTTGGGCCTTAGTACACCAGCCCATAAGCTATTTCTTTCATTCCGGCCTGCCCGGTGTTGGGCTTCAAGCTCCGCCACTACTAACTGGTTTGTGTATTGCCTCTTCTCCCAAGGAAACAACAGGCCAAATCCTAAATGGCCCCCGCTGCGCCCGCTTTAGTTGTTTTCCCTAACGGGTGCATAACCCCGCAGTGACTTGGGCTCGGGCCATCTACGTTTTTTTCTCTGCTCTTATCCCGTAGAAAATGGAAGCGCGCAGGTGAGACTCGAACCCACAACTTCTTCATTGGCAAGCTGCAGTAACCAACCAGCCAACCACATCAGATGTGATCATTTCCACCTTCTTCCTCCTTTTCTTCTTTCTAGTTTTTTTTCCTTTTCCTCTTTTCTGTTCCTTTCCCTCCTTTGTTGGAACGGTTTTGTTTATTTCCCCCCTTTTTCTTTGTTAAATACATGAACTTTTTCAATTCGCTGATTTTTTAATCAAAATCCAATGAACCTTTCAAATTCATGAACTGTTTTTAAAACCGATGAACTCTTTTTCAAAACAAATGAACTTTTTTCAAAATCGACGAACTTATTTTTCAAAATCAACGAACCCTTTTCAAAATCATGAACTATTTTCAAAATGGATGAACTGTTTTTAAAAAATGATGAACTATTTTCAAATTTGATGAACTCTTTTTAAAAACCGATGAAATTTTTTCAAAATTGATTAACTTTTTTTCAAAATCGATGAACTCTTTTCAAAACAGATGAACTCTTTTTAAAAAACAATGATTGTTTTTCCATTCGATGAACTCTTTTTAAAACAGATGAAATTTTCAGATTTTGTGAAGTTTTCTGAAAATTGATGGACTTTTTTCGGAAATTGATGAACTTTTTTTCAGGTTTTGTGAACAATTTTTCAGGTTTTGTGTTTTTTTTGAAAATTGATGAACTATATTTTTCGTCCAATTCAGATTTAGTTCACTCAATTCAAAATTTGATCACCTAATTCATATTTTAGTTTACCTAATTCAAATTTAGTTAACAATGTTCAAGATTTGTTCACCCAATCCAAAATTAATTCACAAAAAATATATTTGTTTACCTAATTTAATTCTAGTTCACGCATTTCAAAATTTGTTCACCCAATTCAAAGTTTATTCATCTAATTCTATTTTAGTTCACAAAACAAATATTAGTTCACCTAATGTAATTCTAGTTCACGCATTTCAAAATTTGTTCACCTAATTCTGTTTTAGTTCACGAAGTTTAAAGTTTGTTCAGCTAATTCGATTCTAGACCTCACAATTCAAAATTTGTTCACCCAATTCAAATTTAGTTCATACCATATTTTCTCACCTAATCCAAATTACTTCACCTAATTCAATTCTAGTTACCCTATTCAAAATTTGATCACCTAATTAAATTTTTGTTCATCTAATTCCATTTTAGTTCACCAGATTCATTTCGAATTCACACAACTCGAAATTTGGTTCGCCTAATTCGTATTTCGTATTTGGTTCCCTATAATGCCTTTTTTTTCAATTGCGTGTTTCTCGAGGATCAGTTTAGGTGTATACTCCCTACGTCCGCTGAAAAGTGTACATCTAGCTTCAACATTTGTCCATGAAGGAGTGTACTTCTATCTTCCCCAATGCACTTTAAAGTAGGAAAAAAATACTTCTTTCATCACACGGTAATCAAGACCAATAGCAATGTACACATGGTCTTCTTAATTTCTACATGCACTTAGCTCATTGGGGGTGATGTAATTAAAGAAGAGAGATGGTGGCTTGCACCTTTCCAATGCATTTTTTTGCTTAACTCCATAATTTGTCCTAAAATTTCTAAATGTACACTTTTCATCGGACGGAGGGAGTAATTCTTAGCATCAATTAACAGAGTTTACAGAAAAAAGAATCAGTCTTTATTAGTACTACTTGTATAATTCTTAGCATCAATCTAGAACTGTACGAACTTGTGTCAGAAACAATTTTTCTTTCTCTAGCAGCGGCATAGAAACATTTTTTTTAGGAACGACATAGAACTCAGGACGTCACAATAACTAACTCAAGCTGCTAGCCAGTACACCTTATGGCCGATGGTGGCACATTATAGCGTGTGTCATCTTTAACTATAACGCGATATTTACTCTAGCATCCTATTTACTGTGGCGTACAGATTACTCAATTGTTTTGAACACATTTTTAAAAAACAAGATTTTTATTTTTTTGGAAAATGTCCACAAAATTTAAATTTTTAAAATAGTTTTATTCTTGTGACACTTGATTACTGTTCACCATATTCTTATGACACTAGACGCCATTAATTTTGGATCTGTTGTACTCACATGTAGTAATATAGCACTCTAGAATCGGTTGAATTGTTTCACAATTTCACTGAACTTATCATCTTCACGGCTTGTCGTTATCAACATTTAGAAGATACTTCCTCCGTCCTATAATATAAGAACGGTTTTGACACTAGTGTAGTGCCAAAAACGTTCTTATATTTTGGGACAGAGGGAGTAACTGATTTATATTGTATTGACTAACATCTAACTGTCATTTTAGTTTGAGCTCACACGGTATATTTTAACGGATAAAACATTTTGTGTCTGATTGCCACAAAAAAAACTACTCTGAACCTCCTTCATTCTCGATAGATCGGCATGCTTCTTTGTTCTTGATACTTCACTTGCTAAATCTGATTCCGACATTTGCTATTCAGGAAAATTACTGCAAATATGTAATCAGGTGACTAAAATATCTATGATTAATTTCAAGCATTTGCAAGAGTCATTAAGAATGAATTTTCTCGAGACAAGTGCAAAGGAATCCATCAATGTGGTGACGGCTTTCTTAACCATGTCATCAGAAATCAAGAAAAGGTAACCAGGAAATTCAGTGTTAGAGGCCCTTTCTCTTCCCAGTTTCCTTAAAGTGTTAGATCATCGAATGAGTTGTATGCTTGTGAAAAGAAAAGCAAAGGCAATTCCTTTAATACATTTTCGCTACTGGTTTTTTACAATATGATAATCCAATTCTAATGTTTTTATTGGGCTGTGTGCATCTTCAAGAGAGTTCAGGAGAGCAATCATTTCTTGATTTTTGGAAGAAAAACTGCAAGCAAGCGCAATGATGAACAATTTCTCAAATACTTGACATGGAGCCTTTCTTGATCCTACAAACATTCATAATAGTTACAAACCGCTTATTTAGGTATTCACGGTAGTTTTTCTGAGGGCTAAATGCAGATCATACAGTTATCTCCTCTCCTATGAATAATACTTCCGTTACCTTCAAAAAAATTCTGATGTGTGTGCTTCCCGTGTTACAGACTGGTAGTCTCCCCTTCTGTTCGAGTGAAGGGTCTACCTGCTACTGAAATTTTTACATGCGTGCAGGATGACGAGCCAACCTGCCATGGAGTGGAAATCAGTCGTCCATGTTCACATGAAACGGGCAGCCGATACAGCAGGACAACAACAGTTGCTGCTCTGCATAAGCTTAGCAACACTCCATTCTTACGTCTCATGATATATTGCTGAGTGGACAGAATTTCTTGTAAACAAAGCTTGTGGCTTACAACTCTATTTAATACCCGCCAATGTATTAGGCACATTTGATGTATCTTAGGTATAAAAAATTGTACGAAAATATGGTTAATTCAATCTTGTTAATCATCATCCTGTCATATTTCCTGAAGGATCATAATGTTGTTGACTATATCTTGATTTTGCCTTTTGGCGCTGTTTTGGAAGCTTGACGGCTGAATGATATAATCCCCAGCGAGTTACTACAAAATATCAGCTGAAGGACAGAATGATTGATATATGAGAGACATGAGGTGGTTACTGCAAAAGACATGTTGTATATGTAGCTACTACTAGTA
This sequence comes from Aegilops speltoides, assembly GCA_021437245.1. Taxonomy (NCBI): domain Eukaryota; kingdom Viridiplantae; phylum Streptophyta; class Magnoliopsida; order Poales; family Poaceae; genus Aegilops; species Aegilops speltoides. The sequence goes on from CM038142.1 coordinate 411,066,075, forward strand.
GGGGGTTTTCAGAAAATGTACGTCTAGAACCCCCACCTCAATCTGGACCAACCATGTTCCATCTGATGGCTCTGATTTGTTTTTATATTCTTTCATCCTAGGCTCAAATTTTATTGTAGTCCCTCCCCTTTGTTATATCATTATGTGATTTCTCGATTGAATCGTTTCTGTGCTGTGATATATTGATATCTTTGTTTTATAAACAGGATATAATGAAATGATTTCGGTAACATTTTGTAATTAATATTGTTGCAGTTTGCCCAACAACCTTGAAACAGATATGCCGCACTCAGGCTGCAGGTGGGTATGTAGGTGGGCGTCCCACCACAACCCCTCCCAGCCCCACCGCTGCTTGATGGGCATTAGGGGACAAACCCACTAGAATTTGATGGATTAAGTAGGCATAAGTGGGAACCCATCAGAGAAAAGAATATGCACAACACAAATGGCTACAGGTTTTCGCATCCCACTTCAAAGAAGGCTACAAGTTATTTCTTCCCACTTCAAATACATAACTTCACTTCACATGAACATACACTTAGAAAACGAAATTGAGAATAACTTCAAGAGATTTTCCAGTCTGCAACACTGGAACACTGAACTTTGCAGCTTCGTGTATCGTTTCCTTGGACTCCGCTGATGTAGCTTTGTACATATTAAGTTAGCACGAGACTAAGCCTCAAAAAATATAGTGACATGCATTGTCAAAGAAGAGAATGGCACTAATATGTCGAATATAAAACCTGCATATTGCCAATTATAAAATACCACTCGTCATGTTGCTAATCAGATGCATATAACAATCATAGAAAGGAACATCAAGGAACACCACCTGCTCGTCATATAGCTATAATCAACTAAGAAAGGTACTCCCTCCGTTCTGATTTACTCATCGTGATTTTAGTTCAAACATGACGAATAAATCGGAACGGAGGGAGTACATGATACTAGTGAAAATCAGAAGCTGCAGGAGGCTATGACTAAAGCTAATGCTGAAGTTTGCCAAGACAATCAACATTACATAACTTGCAGGCCCCGCAATCGGAGTACCTACTGTACTACTGATTCGTTTGGCTCATGGAGTATCATTCTATCATGTAAAACTGCAGATAAGCCAATAAGGACTAACAGATCGAGGAGTTCACCAGCCAATGCAAGATGGTGTCAGATCTGCTATATGGTGGATCCTATTATGGTGTAACACCCCGGATGTTTCTTTCCATATTTGTAACTTCAACTCTTGCCATTTTCGGATATGTGCTATGATATTCCCTCCGTGGTTGGGTTTTGTTTTCATTTTGCATTTTGTCCATGTCATGCATCTCATATCATGTCATCATGTGCATCTCATTTGCATACGCGTTCGTCTCATGATTAGAGCATATTCCCGTTGTCTGTTTTGCAATCCGACACTCCTATGTTCCCGGCGTCCCCTCTTGTTCTTTTTCCGTGTGCGGGTGTTGAGCATTCTCGGAATGGACCGAGCCTTGCCAAGTGGCCTGGTATAGCACCGGTAGACCACTGTCAAGTTTCGGGTCATTTGGAGTTCGTTTGGTACTCAACGGTTAACGCGACTCTCGCAAAGGCCTCTTTTGAGTTGCAGCCCAACAACCCTCCAAAACAGCCCAATAACCCATCTAACTCCCTCCATGCCCTCGGTCGTTCGATCACGATCGTGTGGTAAAACTACACCCCATTTGGACTCTCCTAGCTCCTCTATGCCTATTTAAAGACCCTCCCCGAATCCGGTTGAAACCCTAAAATCCCAGATCCGCCGCGCGGACACGTCGCGCCCGGCCCAGCGAATCCGGGCTCGCCACGTGGCGCGCCCAGCCGCGCCGCCGCCGGAGCCCGCCGCGCCCGCGTTTGCCATGAGGCCCGCCTCTCCCTCGCGCCGCCGCCCGCCGCCCTTGCCGCTGCCGCCCAGCGCGAGCGGATCCGGCTGCCCCGAGCCCCGCCGGCGACCGTCCTACTCCGGCGAGCCGACCTCCAACTCCGGCGAGCCCGATCTGGATCCAAGAGCTAGGTTGACTTTCTTCTCCCCCCGAAACCACTAAGTCCCAAATCTGTCATAATTTCGTGCAATTTTCAACGCATCACATCTCTGCAACCGTGGCTCCGTTTTGGGCGTATGATATGTCAAATTGTTCGTCTTGAAGAGTACATCATTTCATTCCATTGCATCATTTGCATTTGAGCTCATCTTGGTGCCCTAAATGCTGTTGGAAGATGGCTTCAGATCGTTAGTTTCAGAATCTTATCAGTTCGAGCTCTTTTGTCATTTTTGCCATGATTTATGTGTGCACCCTATGAACTTGAGTCCTACATGTGAGTTGAACATTGCCATGCCATCTTTCCAGGGGTATTTTCCATGTATTTTTTTGAGCTATGTGTTGACTAGAACAAGCATGCAAAGTAGGGATGATGATGTTGCTGTTTTCAGGAACTTAGTGATTTCACTAAGTCTTGTCCTGCTGATAATTTTATGCCATATGTTCATGTTGTTTCAGAGAGATCTATGCCCTTTTTGAGCATGATCAGTAAGGGTGTTTTGAACATATGGATGTTCTCTATCCATCCATGCCTTTGTTGGCATTTATGGAGTAGTCTAGCATGTCATTTTCGTGCTCTACGTTTGCTTGAAAATGTTTCCTGGCAGACTGTTTGCGTGAGATTCAATTTTCACGAGGTCGGTGTAGTTGATCCGTGTATGCTATGATGTTGTTCTTGCCATGTATAGCTCCTATGCCATGTCTTCTTGATGGGTGTATGCTTAGTTTATCATGAGGTGCTCTGTAGTGAGTGCATCGAGCTCACGAACATGCCATGTTGAATCTGTTTTTGCCATGTCCTGATATTTCACTAAGTCTGAAATCTGTTATAAAACTTGCAATGTTTACATGGGTGCCATCATTTCTTAAGGTCCTTTTTGGCTTATGGTCAGTAAGGGACTATTGAAATATGCTTTGAGTAGAATCATGTCATACCTTGTTTTGCTATTATAAGTTCCTGTAGCATGTTGTTTTCTTGCTCTAAACATGCCTTCCTGATGTTAATTCCTGCCATGTTAGTATTTTCACTAAGTCTGTGAACCTGATATTTTGAGCACTTTCTCCATGCTTGTTTGAACATGTTATGATGTGATTTAGCCGTAGCTCAGTGTTCCTCTATTGTTAAGCATCTCCTGTAGTTCGCTGTCATATGCTTTGTTTTTATGTTGGGGTGCTGTAGCATAGTTTCTTGTTGCTTGCTAAGTAGCATCGGGCTGTTAAACGCAGATTTGCGTCATTCTTGTTTTGCTTGTCATTTGCAAACCGTGCATCCGATTCCGGTGATCTTTATATCGATTTCAACCGAAATCATCTCATCTTTCCAGCGGCATACTTGGTTTGCCAAGTTGATGCCAGTTCATCATTTTCCTTCCGAGCATACATATGCATAGCATGTCACATCTCGCATAGCATGTCATGTATTGCATCATATTGCTTGTGCATATGTTCCTTGTTTGATTGTGGTTCCGTTGCTTGTGTTCTTGCTTTGGGTAGAGCCGGAGACGAGTACGTGAACGAGGAGCCTGTTGAGAACGCCACGAAGATCAAGCCTTCGACAACTCGAGAACCTTACTGAGCAAGATGACCATACCTTGAAATCACTTCTATCTTTGCTTGCTAGATGCTCGCTCTTTTGCTATGCCTATGCTGCGATACCTACCACTTGCTATATCATGCCACCCATATTGCCATGTCAACCTCTAACCATCCATGTCCTAGCAAACCGTTGATTGGCTATGTTACCGCTTTGCTCGGCCCTCTTATAGCGTTGCTAGTTGCGGTGAAGATGAAGTTTGTTCCTTGTTGGAACACGGATATTTTGGGATATCACAATATCTATTGTTTTAATTAATGCATCTATATACTTGGTAAAGGGTGGAAGGCTCGGCCTTTTGCACGGTGTTTTGTTCCACCCTTGCCACCCTAGTTTCCGTCATCTGGGTGTTATGTTCCTTGATTTTGCGTTCCTTACGGTCGGGTGATTTATGGGACCCCTTGACGATTCGTTTTGAATAAAACTCCTCCAAAGAAGGCCCAACCTTGGTTTTACCATTTGCCACCTATACCCTTTTTTCCCTTGGGTTTCGCGAGCCCGAGGGTCATCTTTATTTTAGCCCCGGGCGGTGCTCCTTCGAGTGTTGGTCCGAATCGAGTAGATCATGGGGGCCCCTTGGGGAAACTCGAGGTCTGGTTTTACTCGTAGGATGTCTCATCCGGTGTGCCACGAGAACGAGATATGTGCAGCTCCTATCGGGATTTGTCGGCACTGTGGGAGGTCTTGCTGGTTTAGTTTTACCATTGTCAAAATGTCTTGATGTACGGGATACCGAGTCGATCGGAGTGTCTTGGGTGAAGGTTTATTCCTTCGTTGACCGTGAGAGCTTGTTATGGGCTAAGTTGGGACACCCTGCAGGTATTATCTTTCAAAGCCGTGCCCATGGTTATGAGGCAGATGGGAATTTGTTAATGTCCGGTTGTAGAAAACCGAAGTTGACCTTAATTAAAATACATCAACCGTGTATGTAACCGTGATGGTCTCTTCTCGGAGTCCGGAAGTGAACACGATGTTGGAGTTATGCTTGACGTAAGTAGTCGGGATCACTTCTTGATCGCTAATAGCTTCACGACGCGCCTTGCTTCTCTTCTCGCTCTCTTTTGCGATGTAGCCACCATATATGCTAGGCGCTTGCAGCAGCTCCTCCTTTTGACACCAGCCTTCCCTTAAGCTTAAATAGTCTTGATCTCGCGGGTGTGAGATTGCTGAGTCCACGTGGCTCATGATTCTACCAAAACAGATCACGGTACGGTGATGCGGTAGCAGATGGCGAATCGAGTGAAGTGGGAATATGATGAGGCCCTTGGTCGATACTATGTTTCCTTTCCGGACGATTAGTAGTGGAGCCCAGTTAGCGATCGGGATCTGTGTCGCATGTGGGGTTGTTCTTCTTTTATTTTGGTTCCGTAGAGCGGACCTTGATTGTATCTGGATGATGTAATGCTTTATTCATGTAATTGTGTGAAGTGGCATCGTAAGCCAACTATGTATCTTTCCTTATGTATTACATGGATTGTGCGAAGATTACCTCACTTGCGACATTGCTTTCAATGCGGTTATGCCTCTAAGTCGTGCTTCGACACGTGGGAGATATAGCCGCATCGAGGGCGCTACAAGTTGGTAATCGAGCCATCCCGACCTTAGGAGCCCCCACCGCTTGATCGCTTTTAGTGGCGAGTTGTGTCTAGAAAAATGTTTTGAGTCATTTAGGATTATATATATCGGAGAGTTTAGGAATTCTTTTTACTCCCAGTCCTTCGACCTTACGGTGAGGTATCCCGACATAGAGTTTTGACTCTTCTCTTCTCAAATTTCACTAAAATTTTTTTAGGATCACGCTGGTATCTTAGAATCGTTCGATGGTTTTATGATGACAACATTGTCTTGGTTGCCTCGACATTTAGGGGTTGTGGCGGTGTCCCGGGAGTTGAGCTCCGAGGTGTTGTCGTCATAATTTTATCGTTGCGATTCTGGAATACGAGTTTATACGCCGACATCGAAAATCTCTTTTATGCGATCGGTTGGTGAGATAACCCGCTAACCTTGATCTTGTGGTGAGTACGGAGTATTGCCATGACTCGTATAACGGATGCTTTTCAAGGTTGAGGTACACGATTTCGAAGGTTTCTTGGTTATGTGTTGAAGGATGGATACAATTTGGATGTAGGGATTGTTAGCTTGGGTGAGATATATATTGCTCCCCTGTATCCCCAACACCTGATTGCATAACCGGAAAGTTTCGGGAGTTTATAGGTGGGATTCAAGTAGCTCTAGCATTTCTTCCGCAGATATTTGGTTTGTGATTGGGTAATCCTTACCACTTATTTGTTCCATTCATACCTTGTTTTTATTTTTATTCATCAATATCTCTTATCAAGTGGCTTCTCACCTTAATGGACATCATGTTTACTTTGGAATTCATTCGTTCATTCCTGTTCGAATGTTTATTGTGAAGACTATATGTTGCAATTTCTATCCGTTGATTCAACTTGTCTATCTGTCTATCAAGATGCTAACGGATGTCACCCTCTTCAGGATGGCTCCACCAACGCGTCAGAATCCGGAACGCAGTGATGGGAGTCAGGCGAACCCTCCACCTCCACCTCCGCCTCCGGAGGCATGGCAAACTTTGATGGCAACCACTAACGCCAACCTTCGATTGTTGATTCAGGTGATGCAAGAGCGTAACCAAGGCCAAGGAATCAAGGTCAAGGCAGTTCTATCATCACCACGATTTCCTACACTCAACGGTTCCTTGCCAACCAGCCAAAGTCTTTCAGCTTACGTGCGAGGCCACAGACGCCGACGATTGGCTCGTGGATATCAACAAGCATTTTGAATGCAGCAATGTCGACACGAGGACTACGTCAAGTTCGCGTCTTTTCAGCTCAAGGATCAGCGGCTGATTGGTTCCACAATACAAGGATTCTAGAGGTGGTCGAGTGATTACTTGGACTGATTTGTCGGGACTTTAAAGCTCACCACATTCCTTCGGTGTTGTTGAGAGCAAGCGTGAGGAGTTTCGCAATCTCAAGCAAGGAAACATGTCGATGTACGAATACAACATACAGATTTGAAACTTGCTCGATTCGCTAAACAAGACGTTCTCGATGAGAAAAGTATGATCTATCGATTCAGAGGTGGCCTTAGAGAGGATCTGCAGTTATCTCTTGTTCTTTCCGAGCCTACTCGGTTTGATCAATTCTATAATATGGCACTCAAGCTAGAAGGTGCTCAGCTCAAGTGTGAGGCTTCAAAGAAGAGAATCGGGGATGCGATTCAGTCTTCTTCTTCCTCTCAAGTGGCGACAAAGCAGCAAAAGTTCTACCTTCCTCCTCCTCCGTTCCGTCGGCCTTATCGCCAGAAGAACTCGGTGGTCGTGGATCTTCCCACCCACCCAACCCAAGCTACTGAACAAGTCTCACCTCAAGCTCCAAGGTCAAATGCTCCTTATCACCGTCCGCTCTCAGAGGTGACTGCAACAAGTGCCAGCAGAAGGTCACTATGCGAACAAATGCCATAACCAAAGGCGCCTTCCTCCTCCTCCCCGTGAGGTCTTCAAGCAATGCGGTGGTCAAGCATAATCCCAAGTATGCAAAGGTGAATATGATGAATGCAGCTCAAGCAGAGGATTCTTGAGATGTGATCATGGGTAATCTTCACATTAATGATATTCTGCAAAAGTCTTATTTGATCTTTGGTGCATCGCATTCTTTCTTGTCATATCCTTTTGCATCGAAGCACAGTTTTGACACAGAGGTTTTGTCCAAAGTTATGCAAGTTGTTTCTCCGGGAAAACTTATGACTTCTAGTTTGGTTGCTCCTGATGTTTCCATCCGGTTTGGCGACTATAGATTTCTGGCTAAACCAATTGTTCTTGGTGACTCTGATATTGATTTAATTCTCGGGATGGACTGGCTTTCTCAGCACAAGGCTCAGCTTGATTGTGCTGCCAGGCAGATTCAATTGACACACCCTTCTGAGGATGTTATCATCTATGCCGCTCGTGATGAAACCATTCGGTTGTTTTCTCTCAATGAGAAGGGCGAGTTGAATGCTATCTCTCAAATTCCAGTCGTTTGTGAGTACCAAGATGTCTTTCGGAAGAGCTTCGGGTATGCCTCCTCATCGCCGGTCGAATTCGTTATCGATCTTGAGCACCGCATTGAACCCGCTTGCAAGCGTCCTTACAAGCTTGGACCCAAGGAGCTGAAAGAATTGAAGAAGCAGCTCGATGAACAAGAGCGTCTGGGTTTGATCGGACGAGTTCATCTCCATGGGGATGTGGAGTTCTTTTGTCCGAAGAAGGATGGCACGGACCGACTTTGCGTCGATTACCGTCCATTGAATAAGAAGACAATCAAGAACAAGTATCCTCTTACCAACATCAATGAGCTATTCGAGCAACTCAAAGGTGCTAAAGTATTCTCCAAGCTTGACCTTCAGTATGGGTTATCATCGATTCGCATTCGTGAACAAGATATTCCTAAGACGAAGATTCGAACAAGCTATGGTTCTTATGAATATCTTGTCATGTCTTTCGCCTTGTCAATGCTCCTCCAACTTTCTCTCGCATGATGAATTTTATCTTCAACCCCTACACAAATGATTTCGTCTTGGTGTATCTCGATGATATTTTGGTCTTCTCCAAGAACAAGCGAGGATCATGCCAAACATTTGCGATTGGTGCTCGACAAGCTCGAGAGAACATCAATTCTATCGAAGTTTTCAAAATGTGAGTTACGGCTTGATGAAGTTCTTTATCTTGGTCATATCATCTCAGCCAAGGGCATCGCTGTTAATCCCGAGAAGGTGTCTTCAATTGTGAATTGGGAACCTCCTCGAATGTCAAGCAGCTCCATGATTTTCTCGGTCTTGCAAGCTATTGTCGAAGATTTGTTGAGAATTTCTCCAAGATTGCAAAGCCCTTTCCAACCTCCTCCGAAGCATGTCAAGTATGTCCGACGCCTTTGAGTGTGATGTCGCTTTCAACACCCTCAAAGAGAAGCTAGTTACAGCTCTGCTTTGACTCCTCTGATGAATCCAAGCCATTCAAGTTTTCGTGATGCTTCCTTGCAAGGTCTCGGTCTTGCTGTGTTAATGCAAGAGAAGAAAGTTGTGGCCTATACCTCTCGCCAGATTGAAGCTCAACGAAAAGAACTACCCCACTCACGATCTTGAGTTGGCGGCGATTGTCCATGCATTGATAACATGGAGACATCTCTTGTTGGGAAGGAAAGTGGACATTTTCACCGATCACAAGAGTCTCAAGTACATCTTCACTCAACCAAACCTCAACCTCGAGCAAACTCGATGGGTCGAAATGATTCAAGAGTACAATCCAAGTATTGAATATACTCTGGCAAGGCGAATGTGATTGCAGATGCTTTGAGCAGAAGGCTTATTGCAATGATCTAATTCTCAAGCCCTTCCAACCGGATCTTTGTGAAGCTTTCGCAAGCTGAATCTTCAAGTTGTTCCTCAAGGATTTCTTGCCAACCTCATAGTCTCTCCTACTTTGGAAGATCAAATTCGTGAGGCTCAACTTTCGGATACCATGGTGAAGAAGGTGAAACGTGGTATTGAAAAGGGCATTTCAAATACAAGTGCTATCGCTTGGATGACAAAGACACTCTTTTCTTCGAGGATCGTATTGTGGTTCCTAAAGGCGATCGAGAAAAGTCATCATGAATGAGGCACACAATTCCCTCCTATCCATTCATCCCGAAGTACGAAGATGTACCATGACCTCAAGCGATCGTATTGGTGGACTCGAATGAAGCGAGAAATTGCTCAATTCGTGAATGAATGTGATGTCTGCAGAAGGGTGAAAGGAACACCAAAGACCAGCTGGTCTCCTCCAACCTCTTGCTATTCCGAATGGAAGTTTGATCATATCGAGATGGACTTCGTGGATTGGTTTTCCTAAGTCCAAGCGTGGAAATGATGCTATCTTTGTTGTCATTGACAAGTGACTAAAGTGGCTCATTTTCTTCTGTCAAAGAATCTATCACAGCAGCTCGGTTAGCAGAGCTATACACCTCGTAATTGTCTCCTTGCACGGTATTCCACAATTGATCTCTTCAGACCGTGGAAGCATCTTCACTTCTAAGTTCGGGATTCTTTTCGAAGGCCATGGGCACCGACATTCGTTTCAAAGACAGCTTTTCATCCTCAAACAAGTGGCCAAGTCGAGCGAGTCAATCAAATCCTTGAAGATATGCTCGGGGCTTGTGTCATTTCTTTTGGCATGAAGTGGGAAGAGTGTCTCCCATATGCCGAAGTTCTCCTACAACAACAGCTTCCAAGCGAGTTCGCAAGGCCCCATTCGAAATTTATATGGCGAAAGTGCCGTACTCCTCTCAATTGGTCCGAGATAGGTGAACGCCAACTTCTTGGCAACGACTTGATCACAGAAGCCGAAAAAATGTGCAAAGTCATTCGTGAGAATCTTAAAGCCGCGCAATCGCGCCAGAAGGGCTATTATGATGACAAGCACCGTGATGTGGCTTTTGAAATCGGAGACCATGTCTACCTCGCGTCTCTCAATGAAAGGCACTCGTCGCTTTGGTATCAAAGGAAGCTTGCCCCTAGATACGTGGGTCCTTTCAAGATCATTGGCAAAAGAGGCGATCTCGCCTATCAACTTGAGCTTCCATCCAACTTTGCAAGCGTGCACGATGTGTTTCACGTGTCACAGCTCCGCAAGTGCTTCAAGATTCTGAGCGCACTATCAACTTTGAAGAAATTGACCTCCAAGAAGATCTCTCTTATCATGAGCACCCGTTGCTATTCTTGAAGAAACAGAGCGCAAGACTCGCAACAAGTCAATCAAATTCCTGAAAGTAAAGTGGTCACACCATTCCGACCGAGAAGCCACCTGGGAGCGCGAGGATCACCTCCGTTCCGAATATCCGGAGTTCTTTCAGTCCTAGATCTCGGGACGAGATCCTCTTGTAGTGGTGGAGTGTTGTAACACCCCGGATGTTTCTTTCCATATTTGTAACTTCAACTCTTGCCATTTTCAGATATGTGCTATGATATTCCCTCCGTGGTTGGGTTTTGTTTTCATTTTGCATTTTGTCCATGTCATGCATCTCATATCATGTCATCATGTGCATCTCATTTGCATACGCGTTCGTCTCATGATTCCGAGCATATTCCCGTTGTCTGCTTTTGCAATCCGACACTCCTATGTTCCCAGCGTCCCCTCTTGTTCTTTTTCCGTGTGCGGGTGTTGAACATTCTCGGAATGGACCGAGCCTTGCCAAGTGGCCTGGTATAGCACCGTAGACCACTGTCAAGTTTCGGGTCATTTGGAGTTCGTTTGGTACTCCAACGGTTAACCGCACTCTCGCAAAGGCCTCTTTTGAGTTGCAGCCCAACAACCCTCCAAAACAGCCCAATAACCCATCTAACTCCCTCCATGCCCTCGGTCGTTCGATCACGATCGTGGGGAAAACTACACCCCATTTGGACTCTCCTAGCTCCTCTATGCCTATTTAAAGACCCTCCCGAATTCCGGTTGAAACCCTAAAATCCCAGATCCGCCGGCGGACACGTCGCGCCCGGCCCAGCGAATCCGGGCTCGCCACGTGGCGCCGCCTGCCGCCGCCGCCGCCCCGCCATGGTCCGCGTTTGGCCATGAGGCCCGCCTCTCCCTGGCCGCCGCCGCGCTTGCTTGCTGCTTGCCGCCGGAGCGGATCCGGCTGCCCGAGCCCGCCCGGCGACCGTCCTACTCCGGCGAGCCGACCTCCAACTCAGCGAGCCCGATCTGGATCCAAGAGCTAGGTTGACTTTCTTCTCCCCCCGAAACCACTAAGTCCCAAATCTGTCATAATTTCGTGCAATTTTCAACGCATCACATCTCTGCAACCGTGGCTCCGTTTTGGGCGTATGATATGTCAAATTGTTCGTCTCGAAGAGTACATCATTTCATTCCATTGCATCATTTGCATTTGAGCTCATCTTGGTGCCCTAAATGCTGTTGGAAGATGGCTTCAGATCGTTAGTTTCAGAATCTTATCAGTTCGAGCTCTTTTGTCATTTTTGCCATGATTTATGTGTGCACCCTATGAACTTGAGTCCTACATGTGAGTTGAACATTGCCATGCCATCTTTCCAGGGGTATTTTCCATGTATTTTTTGAGCTATGTGTTGACTAGAACAAGCATGCAAAGTAGGGATGATGATGTTGTTGATTTCAGGAACTTAGTGATTTCACTAAGTCTTGTCCTGCTGATAATTTTATGCCATATGTTCATGTTGTTTCAGAGAGATCTATGCCCTTTTGAGCATGATCAGTAAGGGTGTTTTGAACATATGGATGTTCTCTATCCATCCATGCCTTTGTTGGCATTTATGGAGTAGTCTAGCATGTCATTTTCGTGCTCTACTTTTGCTTGAAAATGTTTCCTGGCAGACTGTTTGCATGAGATTCAATTTTCACGAGGTCGGTGTAGTTGATCCGTGTATGCTATGAGGTTGTTCTTGCCATGTATAGCTCCTATGCCATGTCTTCTTGATGGGTGTATGCTTAGTTTATCATGAGGTGCTCTGTAGTGAGTGCATCGAGCTCACGAACATGCCATGTTGAATCTGTTTTTGCCATGTCCTGATATTTCACTAAGTCTGAAATCTGTTATAAAACTTGCAATGTTTACATGGGTGCCATCATTTCTTAAGGTCCTTTTGGCTTATGGTCAGTAAGGGACTATTGATATATGCTTTGAGTAGAATCATGTCATGCCTTGTTTTGCTATTATAAGTTCCTGTAGCATGTTGTTTTCTTGCTCTAAACATGCCTTCCTGATGTTAATTCCTGCCATGTTAGTATTTTCACTAAGTCTGTGAACCTGATATTTTGAGCACTTTCTCCATGCTTGTTTGAACATGTTATGATGTGATTTAGCCGTAGCTCAGTGTTCCTCTATTGTTAAGCATCTCCTGTAGTTCGCTGTCATATGCTTTGTTTTTATGTTGGGGTGCTGTAGCATAGTTTCTTGTTGCTTGCTAAGTAGCATCGGGCTGTTAAACGCAGATTTGCGTCATTCTTGTTTTGCTTGTCATTTGCAAACCGTGCATCCGATTCCGGTGATCTTTATATCGATTTCAACCGAAATCATCTCATCTTTCCAGCGGCATACTTGGTTTGCCAAGTTGATGCCAGTTCATCATTTTCCTTCCGAGCATACATATGCATAGCATGTCACATCTCGCATAGCATGTCATGTATTGCATCATATTGCTTGTGCATATGTTCCTTGTTTGATTGTGGTTCCGTTGCTTGTGTTCTTGCTTTGGGTAGAGCCGGAGACGAGTACGTGAACGAGGAGCCTGTTGAGAACGCCTCACGAAGATCAAGCCTTCGACAACTCGAGAACCTTACTGAGCAAGATGACCATACCTTGAAATCACTTCTATCTTTGCTTGCTAGATGCTCGCTCTTTTGCTATGCCTATGCTGCGATACCTACCACTTGCTATATCATGCCACCCATATTGCCATGTCAACCTCTAACCATCCATGTCCTAGCAAACCGTTGATTGGCTATGTTACCGCTTTGCTCGGCCCTCTTATAGCGTTGCTAGTTGCGGTGAAGATGAAGTTTGTTCCTTGTTGGAACACGGATATTTTGGGATATCACAATATCTATTGTTTTAATTAATGCATCTATATACTTGGTAAAGGGTGGAAGGCTCGGCCTTTTGCACGGTGTTTTGTTCCACCTTGCCACCCTAGTTTCCGTCATACCGTGTTATGTTCCTTGATTTTATGTTCCTTACACGGTCGGGTGATTTATGGGACCCCTTGACAGTTCGCTTTGAATAAAACTCCTCCAAAGAAGGCCCAACCTTGGTTTTACCATTTGCCACCTATACCCTTTTTCCCTTGGGTTTTCGCGAGCCCGAGGGTCATCTTTATTTTAGCCCCGGGCCGGTGCTCCTTCGAGTGTTGGTCCAATCGAGTAGATCATGGGGCCCCTTGGGGAAACTCGAGGTCTGGTTTTACTCGTAGGATGTCTCATCCGGTGTGCCCGAGAACGAGATATGTGCAGCTCCTATCGGGATTTGTCGGCACTGCGGGAGGTCTTGCTGGTTTAGTTTTACCATTGTCAAAATGTCTTGATGTACCGGATACCGAGTCGATCGGAGTGTCTTGGGTGAAGGTTTATTCCTTCGTTGACCGTGAGAGCTTGTTATGGGCTTGTTGGGACACCCTGCAGGTATTATCTTTCAAAGCCGTGCCCATGATGTTATGAGGCAGATGGGAATTTGTTAATGTCCGGTTGTAGAAAACCGAAGTTGACCTTAATTAAAATACATCAACCGTGTATGTAACCGTGATGGTCTCTTCTCGGCGGAGTCCGGGAAGTGAACACGGTGTTGGAGTTATGCTTGACGTAAGTAGTCAGGATCACTTCTTGATCGCTAATAGCTTCACGACCGCGCCTTGCTTCTCTTCTCGCTCTCTTTTGCGATGTAGCCACCATATATGCTAGCCGCTTGCAGCAGCTCCTCCTTTTGACACCAGCCTTCCCTTAAGCTTAAATAGTCTTGATCTCATGGTGTGAGATTGTTGAGTCCCCGTGGCTCATGATTCTACCAAAACAGATGCAGTACCGGTGATGCGGTACAGATGGCGAATCGAGCTGAAGTGGGAATATGATGAGGCCCTTGGTCGATACTATGTTTCCTTTCCGGACGATTAGTAGTGGAGCCAGTTAGGCGATCGGGATCTGTGTCGCATGTGGGGTTGTTCTTCTTTTATTTTGGTTCCGTGAGTCGGACCTTGATTGTATCTGGATGATGTAATGCTTTATTCATGTAATTGTGTGAAGTGGCATCGTAAGCCAACTATGTATCTTTTCCTTATGTATTACATGGATTGTGCGAAGATTACCTCACTTGCGACATTGCTTTCAATGCGGTTATGCCTCTAAGTCGTGCTTCGACACGTGGGAGATATAGCCGCATCGAGGGCGTTATAAGTTGGTAATCGAGCCATCCCGACCTTAGGAGCCCCCACCGCTTGATCGCTTTTAGTGGCGAGTTGTGTCTAGAAAAATGTTTTGAGTCATTTAGGATTATATATATCGGAGAGTTTAGGAATTCTTTTTACTCCCAGTCCTTCGACCTTCCGGTGAGGTATCGACATAGAGTTTTGACTCTTCTCTTCTCAAATTTCACTAAAATTTTTTTAGGATCACGCTGGTATCTTAGAATCGTTCGATGGTTTTATGATGACAACATTGTCTTGGTTGCCTCGACATTTAGGGTTGTGGCGGTGTCCCGGGAGTTGAGCTCCGAGGTGTTGTCGTCATAATTTTATCGTTGCAGATTCTGGAATACCGAGTTTATGCGCCGACATCGAAAATCTCTTTTATGCGGTCAGTTGGTGAGATAACCCGCTAACCCAAAGATCTTGTGGTGAGTACGGAGTATTGCCATGACTCGTATAACGGATGCTTTTCAAGGTTGAGGTACACGATTTCGAAGGTTTCTTGGTTATGTGTTGAAGGATGGATACAATTTGGATGTAGGGATTGTTAGCTTGGGTGAGATATATATTGCTCCCTGTATCCCCAACACTGATTGCATAACCGGAAAGTTTGGGAGTTTATAGGTGGGATTCAAGTAGCTCTAGCATTTCTTCCGCAGATATTTGGTTTGTGATTGGGTAATCCTTACCACTTATTTGTTCCATTCATACCTTGTTTTTATTTTTATTCATCAATATCTCTTATCAAGTGGCTTCTCACCTTAATGGACATCATGTTTACTTTGGAATTCATTCGCTCATTCCTGTTCAATGTTTATTGTGAAGACTATATGTTGCAATTTCTATCCGTTGATTCAACTTGTCTATCTGTCTATCAAGATGCTAACGGATGTCACCCTCTTCAGATGGCTCCACCAACGCCGTAATCCGAACGCAGTGATGGGAGTCAGCGAACCCTCCACCTCCACCTCCGCCTCCCGGAGGCATGGCAAACTTTGATGGCAACCACTAACGCCAACGCTTCGGTTGTTGATTCAGCTGATGCAAGAGCGTAACCAAGGCCAAGGAATCAAGGTCAAGGGCAGTTCTATCATCACCACGCTTCCTACACTCAACCAGTTCCTTGCCAACCAGCCAAAGTCTTTCACTTTCGTGCGAGGCCACGACGCCGACGATTGGCTCGTGGATATCAACAAGCATTTTGAATGCAGCAATGTCGGACACGAGGACTACGTCAAGTTCGCGTCTTTTCAGCTCAAGGATCAGCGGTGATTGGTTCCAAAGCAATACAAGGATTCTAGAGGTGGTCGAGTGATTACTTGGACTGATTTTGCCGGGACTTTAAAGCTCACCACATTCCTTCCGGTGTTGTTGAGAGCAAGCGTGAGGAGTTTCGCAATCTCAAGCAAGGAAACATGTCGATTGTACGAATACAACATACAGATTTGTAAACTTGCTCGATTCGCTAAACAAGACGTTCTGATGAGAAAAGTATGATCTATCGATTCAGAGGTGGCCTTAGAGAGGATCTGCAGTTATCTCTTGTTCTTTCCGAGCCTACTCGGTTTGATCAATTCTATAATATGGCACTCAAGCTAGAAGGTGCTCAGCTCAAGTGTGAGGCTTCAAAGAAGAGAATCAGGATGCATTCAGTCTTCTTCTTCCTCTCAAGTGGCGACAAAGCAGCAAAAGTTCTACCTTCCTCCTCCTCCGTTCCATCGGCCTTATCGCCAGAAGAACTCGGTGGTCGTGGATCTTCCCACCCACCCAACCCAAGCTACTGAACAAGTCTCACCTCAAGCTCCAAGGTCAAATGCTCCTTATCACCGTCCGCTCTCAGAGGTGACTGCAACAAGTGCCAGCAGAAAGGTCACTATGCGAACAAATGCCATAACCAAAGGCGCCTTCCTCCTCCTCCCCCTGTGAGGTCTTCAAGCAATGCAGTGGTCAAGCATAATCCCAAGTATGCAAAGGTGAATATGATGAATGCAGCTCAAGCAGAGGATTCTTCAGATGTGATCATGGGTAATCTTCCAGTTAATGATATTCCTGCAAAAGTCTTATTTGATACTGGTGCATCGCATTCTTTCTTGTCATATCCTTTTGCATCGAAGCACAGTTTTGACACAGAGGTTTTGTCCAAAGTTATGCAAGTTGTTTCTCCGGGAAAACTTATGACTTCTAGTTTGGTTGCTCCTGATGTTTCCATCCGGTTTGGCGACTATAGATTTCTGGCTAAACCAATTGTTCTTGGTGACTCTGATATTGATTTAATTCTCGGGATGGACTGGCTTTCAAAGACAAGGCTCAGCTTGATTGTGCTGCCAGGCAGATTCAATTGACACACCCTTCTGAGGATGTTATCATCTATGCCGCTCGTGATGAAACCATTCGGTTGTTTTCTCTCAATGAGAAGGGCGAGTTGAATGCTATCTCTCAAATTCCAGTCGTTTGTGAGTACCAAGATGTCTTTCCAGAAGAGCTTCCGGGTATGCCTCCTCATCGGCCAGTCGAATTCGTTATCGATCTTGAGCCTGGCACTGAACCCGTTTGCAAGCGTCCTTACAAGCTTGGACCCAAGGAGCTGAAAGAATTGAAGAAGCAGCTCGATGAACAAGAGCGTCTGGTTTGATCGGACCGAGTTCATCTCCATGGGGATGTGGAGTTCTTTTGTCCGAAGAAGGATGGCACGGACCGACTTTGCGTCGATTACCGTCCATTGAATAAGAAGACAATCAAGAACAAGTATCCTCTTACCAACATCAATGAGCTATTCGAGCAACTCAAAGGTGCTAAAGTATTCTCCAAGCTTGACCTTCGTATGGGTTATCATCGATTCGCATTCGTGAACAAGATATTCCTAAGACAAAGATTCGAACAAGCTATGGTTCTTATGAATATCTTGTCATGTCTTTCGCCTTGTCAATGCTCCTCCAACTTTCTCTCGCATGATGAATTTTATCTTCAACCCCTACACAAATGATTTCGTCTTGGTGTATCTCGATGATATTTTGGTCTTCCAAGAACAAGCGAGGATCATGCCAAACATTTGCGATTGGTGCTCGACAAGCTCAGAGAACATCAATTCTATGCGAAGTTTTCAAATGTGAGTTCGGCTTGATGAAGTTCTTTATCTTGGTCATATCATCTCAGCCAAGGGCATCGTTGTTAATCCCGAGAAGGTGTCTTCAATTGTGAATTGGGAACCTCCTCGAATGTCAAGCAGCTCCATGATTTTTTCGGTCTTGCAAGCTATTGTCGAAGATTTGTTGAGAATTTCTCCAAGATTGCAAAGCCCCTTTCCAACCTCCTCCGAAGCATGTCAAGTATGTCGGACCTTTGAGTGTGATGTCGCTTTCAACACCCTCAAAGAGAAGCTAGTTACAGCTCTGCTTTGACTCCTCCGATGAATCCAAGCCATTCAAGTTTTTTCGTGATGCTTCCTTGCAAGGTCTCGGTGCTGTGTTAATGCAAGAGAAGAAAGTTGTGGCCTATACCTCTCGCCATTGAAGCCCAACGAAAAGAACTACCCCACTCACGATCTTGAGTTGGCGGCGTTGTCCATGCATTGATAACATGGAGACATCTCTTGTTGGGAAGGAAAGTGGACATTTTCACCGATCACAAGAGTCTCAAGTACATCTTCACTCAACCAAACCTCAACCTCAGGCAAACTCGATGGGTCGAAATGATTCAAGAGTACAATCCAAGTATTGAATATACTCCTGGCAAGGCGAATGTGATTGCAGATGCTTTGAGCGAAGGCTTATTGCAATGATCTAATTCTCAAGCCCTTCCAACCGGATCTTTGTGAAGCTTTTCGCAAGCTGAATCTTCAAGTTGTTCCTCAAGGATTTCTTGCCAACCTCATAGTCTCTCCTACTTTGGAAGATCAAATTCGTGAGGCTCAACTTCTGGATACCATGGTGAAGAAGGTGAAACGTGGTATTGAAAAGGGCATTTCAAATACAAGTGCTATCGCTTGATGACAAAGACACTCTTTTCTTCGAGGATCGATTGTGGTTCCTAAAGGCGATCTCGAGAAAAGTCATCATGAATGAGGCACACAATTCCTCCTATCCATTCATCCGGAAGTACGAAGATGTACCATGACCTCAAGCGATCAGATTGGTGGACTCGAATGAAGCGAGAAATTGCTCAATTCGTGAATGAATGTGATGTCTGCAGAAGGGTGAAAGCAGAACACCAAAGACCAGCTGGTCTCCTCCAACCTCTTGCTATTCCGAATGGAAGTTTGATCATATCGAGATGGACTTCGTGATCTGGTTTTCCTAAGTCCAAGCGTGGAAATGATGCTATCTTTGTTGTCATTGACAAGCTTACTAAAGTGGCTCATTTTCTTCTGTCAAAGAATCTATCACAGCAGCTCGGTTGGCAGAGCTATACACCTCGAAATTGTCTCCTTGCACGGTATTCCACAATTGATCTCTTTGGACCGTGGAAGCATCTTCACTTCTAAGTTCGGGATTCTTTTCGAAGGCCATGGGCACCAAGATTCGTTTCAAAGACAGCTTTTCATCCTCAAACAAGTGGCCAAGTCGAGCGAGTCAATCAAATCCTTGAAGATATGCTCGGGGCTTGTGTCATTTCTTTTGGCATGAAGTGGGAAGAGTGTCTCCCATATGCCGAAGTTCTCCTACAACAACAGCTTCCAGCGAGTTGAGGCAAGGCCCCATTCGAAATTTATATGGCGAAAGTGCCGTACTCCTCTCAATTGGTCCGAGATAGGTGAACGCCAACTTCTTGGCAACGACTTGATCACGAAGTCAAGAAATGTGCAAAGTCATTCGTGAGAACCTTAAAGCGCAATAATCGCGCGTAAGGGCTATTATGATGACAAGCACCGTGATGTGGCTTTTGAAATCGGAGACCATGTCTACCTCGCGTCTCTCCAATGAAAGGCACTCGCCGCTTTGGTATCAAAGGAAGCTTGCCCCTAGATACGTGGGTCCTTTCAAGATCATTGGCAAAAGAGGCGATCTCGCCTATCAACTTGAGCTTCCATCCAACTTTGCAAACGTGCACGATGTGTTTCACGTGTCACAGCTCCGCAAGTGCTTCAAGATTCTGAGCGCACTATCAACTTTGAAGAAATTGACCTCCAAGAAGATCTCTCTTATCATGAGCACCCGCTGCTATTCTTGAAGAAACAGAGCGCAAGACTCGCAACAAGTCAATCAAATTCCCGAAAGTAAAGTGGTCACACCATTCCGACCGAGAAGCCACCGGGGCGCGAGGATCACCTCCGTTCGAATATCCGGAGTTCTTTCAGTCCTAGATCTCGGACGAGATCCTCTTGTAGTGGTGGAGTGTTGTAACACCCGGATGTTTCTTTCCATATTTGTAACTTCAACTCTTGCCATTTTCAGATATGTGCTATGATATTCCCTCCGTGGTTGGGTTTTGTTTTCATTTTGCATTTTGTCCATGTCATGCATCTCATATCATGTCATCATGTGCATCTCATTTGCATACGTGTTCGCCTCATGATTCCGAGCATATTCCCCGTTGTCCGTTTTGCAATCCGACACTCCTATGTTCCCCGGCGTCCCCTCTTGTTCTTTTTCCGTGTGCGGGTGTTGAGCATTCTCGGAATGGACCGAGCCTTGCCAAGTGGCCCTGGTATAGCACCGGTAGACCACCTGTCAAGTTTCGGGTCATTTGGAGTTCGTTTGGTACTCCAACGGTTAACCGCACTCTCGCAAAGGCCTCTTTTGAGTTGCAGCCCAACAACCCTCCAAAACAGCCCAATAACCCATCTAACTCCCCTCCATGCCCTCGGTCGTTCGATCACGATCGTGTGGGCGAAAACTACACCCCATTTGGACTCTCCTAGCTCCCTCTATGCCTATTTAAAGACCCCTCCCCCGAATTCCGGTTGAAACCCTAAAAATCCCAGATCCGCCCACGGACACGTCTGCGTCGCGCGGACACGCGCTGCCCCAGCGAATCCGGGCTCGCCACGTGGCGCCGCCGCTTGCCGCCGCCGCCGAGTTCCGCCGCGGCCCGCGTTTGGCCATGGGCCGGCCTCTGGCGCCATACGCCCGCCCGCCGCTTTGCCGCCGCCCAGCGCGGAGCCGGATCCGGCTGCCCCGAGCCCCGCCGGCGACCGTCCTACTCCGGCGAGCCGACCTCCAACTCCGGCGAGCCCGATCTGGATCCAAGAGCTAGGTTGACTTTCTTCTCCCCCCGAAACCACCAAGTCCCAAATCTGTCATAATTTCGTGCAATTTTCGACGCATCACATCTCTGCAACCGTGGCTCCGTTTTGGGCGTACGATATGTAAAATTGTTCGCCTCGAAGAGTACATCATTTCATTCCATTGCATCATTTGCATTTGAGCTCATCTTGGTGCCCGAAATGCTGTTGGAAGATGGCTTCAGATCGTTAGTTTCAGAATCTTATCAGTTCGAGCTTTTTTGTCATTTTTGCCATGATTTATGTGTGCACCCTATGAACTTGAGTCCTACATGTGAGTTGAACATTGCCATGCCATCTTTCCAGGGGTATTTTCCATGTATTTTTGTGAGCTATGTGTTGACTAGAACAAGCATGCAAAGTAGGGATGATGATGTTGTTGATTTCAGTGAACTTAGTGATTTCACTAAGTCTTGTCCTGCTGATAATTTTATGCCATATGTTCATGTTGTTTCAGAGAGATCTATGCCCTTTTTGAGCATGATCAGTAAGGGTGTTTTGAACATATGGATGTTCTCTATCCATCCATGCCTTTGTTGGAATTTATGGAGTAGACTAGCATGTCATTTTCGTGCTCTACTTTTGCTTGAAAATGTTTCCTGGCAGACTGTTTGCGTGAGATTCAATTTTCACGAGGTCGGTGTAGTTGATCCGTGTATGCTATGATGTTGTTCTTGCCATGTATAGCTCCTATGCCATGTCTTCTTGATGGGTGTATGCTTAGTTTATCATGAGGTGCTCTGTAGTGAGTGCATCGAGCTCACGAACATGCCATGTTGAATCTGTTTTTGCCATGTCCTGATATTCACTAAGTCTGAAATCTGTTATAAAACTTGCAATGTTTACATGGGTGCCATCATTTCTTAAGGTCCTTTTTGGCTTATGGTCAGTAAGGGACTATTGAAATATGCTTTGAGTAGAATTATGTCATACCTTGTTTTGCTATTATAAGTTCCTGTAGCATGTTGTTTGCTTGCTCTAAACATGCCTTCCTGATGTTAATTCCTGCCATGTTAGTATTTTCACTAAGTCTGTGAACCTGATATTTTGAGCACTTTCTCCATGCTTGTTTGAACATGTTATGATGTGATTTAGCCGTAGCTCAGTGTTCCTCTATTGTTAAGCATCTCATGTAGTTCGCTGTCATATGCTTTGTTTTTATGTTGGGGTGCTGTAGCATAGTTTCTTGTTGCTTGCTAAGTAGCATCGGGCTGTTAAACGCAGATTTGCGTCATTCTTGTTTTGCTTGTCATTTGCAAACCGTGCATCCGATTCCGGTGATCTTTATATCGATTTCAACCGAAATCATCTCATCTTTCCAGCGGCATACTTGGTTTGCCAAGTTGATGCCAGTTCATCATTTTCCTTCCGAGCATACATATGCATAGCATGTCACATCTCGCATAGCATGTCATGTATTGCATCATATTGCTTGTGCATATGTTCCTTGTTTGATTGTGGTTCCGTTGCTTGTGTTCTTGCTTTGGGTAGAGCCGGGAGACGAGTACGTGAACGAGGAGCCTGTTGAGAACGCCTATGAAGATCAAGCCTTCGACAACTCTGAGAACCTTACAGGCAAGATGACCATACCTTCGAAATCACTTCTATCTTTGCTTGCTAGATGCTCGCTCTTTTGCTATGCCTATGCTGCGATACCTACCACTTGCTATATCATGCCACCCATATTGCCATGTCAACCTCTAACCATCCATGTCCTAGCAAACCGTTGATTGGCTATGTTACCGCTTTGCTCGGCCCTCTTATAGCGTTGCTAGTTGCGGTGAAGATGAAGTTTGTTCCTTGTTGGAACACGGATATTTTGGGATATCACAATATCTATTGTTTTAATTAATGCATCTATATACTTGGTAAAGGGTGGAAGGCTCGGCCTTTTGCCTGGTGTTTTGTTCCACCCTTGCCACCCTAGTTTCCGTCATACCGGTGTTATGTTCCTTGATTTTATGTTCCTTACGGTCGGGTGATTTATGGGACCCCTTGATGATTCGCTTTGAATAAAACTCCTCCAAAGAAGGCCCAACCTTGGTTTTACCATTTGCCACCTATACCCTTTTTTCCTTGGGTTTCGCGAGCCCGAGGGTCATCTTTATTTTAGCCCCGGGCGGTGCTCCTTCGAGTGTTGGTCCGAATCGAGTAGATCGGGGCCCCTTGGGGAAACTCGAGGTCTGGTTTTACTCGAGGATGTCTCATCCGGTGTGCCCCGAGAACGAGATATGTGCAGCTCCTATCGGGATTTGTCGGCACAGCGGAGGTCTTGCTGGTTTAGTTTTACCATTGTCGAAATGTCTTGATGTACCGGATACCGAGTCGATCGGAGTGTCTTGGGTGAAGGTTTATTCCTTCGCTGACCGTGAGAGCTTGTTATGGGCTTGTTGGGACACCCTGCAGGTATTATCTTTCAAAGCCGTGCCCGCGGTTATGAGGCAGATGGGAATTTGTTAATGTCCGTTGTAGAAAACCCGAAGTTGACCTTAATTAAAATACATCAACCGTGTATGTAACCGTGATGGTCTCTTCTCGCGGAGTCCGGAAGTGAACACGTGTTGGAGTTATGCTTGACGAAGTAGTCGATCACTTCTTGATCGCTAATAGCTTCACGACCGCGCCTTGCTTCTCTTCTCGCTCTCTTTTGCGATGTAGCCACCATATATGCTAGACGCTTGCAGCAGCTCCTCCTTTTGACACCAGCCTTCCCTTGCTTAAATAGTCTTGATCTCGCTGGTGTGAGATTCTTTGAGTCCCTCGTGGCTCATGATTCTACCAAAACAGATGTAGGTACGGTGATGCCGGTACAGATGGCGAACCGAGCTGAAGTGGGAATATGATGAGGCCCTTGGTCGATACTATGTTTCCTTTCCGGACGATTAGTAGTGGAGCCAGTTAGCGATCGGGATCTGTGTCGCATGTGGGGTTGTTCTTCTTTTATTTTGGTTCCGTAGCCGGACCTTGATTGTATCTGGATGATGTAATGCTTTAATTAATGTATTTGTTTGAAGTGGCGATGTTAGCCCAACAAGGTATTTTTCCCTTATGTATTACATGGATTGTGCGAAGATTACCTCACTTGCGACATTGCTTTCAATGCGGTTATGCCTCTAAGTCGTGCTTCGACACGTGGGAGATATAGCCGCATCGAGGGCGTTACATATGGTGTCTTGAACGCATTGAGGAACTTCTTTTTTCTTTCTTTCGATCGAACAAACAACAAAACAACCCATTATGCAAAACAGGGTCATGAACAGAGATACAAGTCAACAACCATACACAGGAGATCTCATAAACTAAAACAACATAATACCGGTATTAAACAGTCTCCACCTCTTAATTCTATTGCGTGACCAAAAGAGTGTCAATGTGTCAACATGAACAACATGTGAAACAAAAGACCATGTGACAGTCATCTGCGAAATCAACAACCTCGTTCAACTCTTAGGGACCAGAATGTATCCAATAAAATCAAAAGAACTTTCAATGTATATTAGAATGGACATTAGGAAGTAAAAACCTCATATGAGAGCTCTCTACAAATAAATAAGGTGTTTATCTTATTGTGCTATCTCTGCTACAATTGCATGTATCTTGGCAGACAAGTGCGGCATCTCATTTGGTGTGATCCTGTTGCATAGCAACTTAGCAAGTCTGAAACAAAATGCAGACAAGTCCAGGTAAACTGATCCCACGCTGTGAGGAATAGATTGAGGAGCTAAGGGCATGTATAATGATGTTCAGTCAGCCGTCTGTAATATCAGCCACGTAAGAAAACAAATGATGTGGGGTAGAGAGAAAGATAAAAAGGACCCGGTCTGTCTGTAGATTTAACGATGATCTATTTTCTTAAAAATTGCTGCCTACAGACGATCTGTTTCCTGTTGTCGGTTATCGTGGGCCGAATAGATCTAATCTTCCAGAAAAAAGGATTTCCCCTTTTCCCGCGAACCTGAATTCCCTTGTCCCGTGAACCTTTTGTCTTTGTGCATTAACAAAATCACACCGAGTCACGATTTATTCTCCACAATTTGCTTGTTCTCCACATGCGGTTGGGGATTTACAGCCGGCCAAGTAGTCACACAGTTGTACGAGTTGTCTACGGAGCAGTCTAGAGGTGACATGGACACGTGCTATATGGCAGCGGGCTAAACCAATGTACATGCCTAATAACCGGCCAATGCAGCATCTCATGGAGGTGTTTATTTAGGGAAGAATACCCCAAAAACGCTACACGCATTTGGTATGAGTCGGTTGTTATCGGCTGCCTCCGTAAACGGTTCCAGCCTAACTATTGATCGATAGCACCCACGCCCCCTGGTAAAGCGTTGCCTTAGGGCATGTACATTGGTTTAGCTGGTTGTCTTCTGTAGCACGCGTCCATGTCACCTCTAGACTACTCCGTAGATAACTCGTACAACCGTGTGACTACTTGGCCGACTGTAAATCCCCAAGCGCATGTGGAGAACGAGCAAATTGTGGAGAATAAATCATGACTCAGTGTGATCTTGTTAATGCGCAAAGACAAAAGGTTCGTGGTACAAGGGAATTCAGGTTCGCGGGAAAGGGGAAATCCATTTTTTTCTGGAAGACGAGATCTATTCGGCCCACGGTAAACGATGGACTCGGTACAACAGGAAAAAAATCATCTGTAGGCAGCTATTTTTAAGGAAATAGATCCTCGTTAAATCTACAGACAAACCATGTCCTTTTTATCTTTCTCTCTCCCCCACGTCATTTGTTTTCTTACGTGGCTGATGTTACAGACGGTTGACTGTACATCATTGTACAAGCCTTACCACACCTTTTCTTCCCACGACCCCCTCCTCCTCAACAAAGCGTCGCCGCCTCCCGGATCTTGTTTCAATCCGACGCTGGCGCCTCCCCAATCGAGCACCCCTACACCTCCCCTCGATCCTTTCTTCCTTATCCAACGCTGTGTCATCCGTGCTACGTATGATGCACGCACAATAATCAACTCCGTGCCGAAAAGGAGAAATGACACATGGTCCAGAAACCTTCGCACCATGCAGCCGTAGAGGATGATAGCTTCAGTCACACCGTCCCTGCCTTTAGGGCATCTCCAACAATTTGTATGTTAGCTTGTTGGTAAAATATGCCATGTCATCAACCATGACCTTAGCATACAACTACTCCAATAGGTTGTATTGCCTAATAATATGTGAGATAATAAATAAGGTGCTCTCTCATTCTACATTGGAGCTTGTGCAAGGGGTGTTGGTTCACGTACATACAACCTCACTCTCTTTCTTCATTTATTGTACGACACATCATTAAAAATCTTAACTGGCAAAGTCTACCAACAACTATCTTACAACCATTGGACATGTCTTATGAAGAGAAATTAACTTGTTGCTATTTTTTTGAAAGAAACAACTTTATTGATTGGTAATAACTGTTACATCTTCTATTAAAGGTGTTACAATATTGATACGTCTCCGTCGTATCTACTTTTCCAAACACTTTTGCCCTTGTTTTGAACTCTAACTTGCATGATTTGAATGGAACTAACCCGGTTGTCGCTGTTTTCAGCAGAATTGCCATGTTGTTATTTTTGTGCAGAAATAAAAGTTCTCGGAATGACCTGAAACTTCACGGAGAATATTTTCGAAATTAATAAAAAATACTGGCAAAAGAATCAAGGTCAGGGGGCCCACACCCTGTCCACGAGGGTGGGAGGCGCGCCTACCCCCCTGGGCGCGCCCCTGCCTCGTGGGCCCCCTGGTGCTCCACCGACCTCAACTCCAACTCTATATATTCACGTTCGGGGAGAAAAAAAATCAGAGAGAAGGATTCATCGCGTTTTACGATATGGAGCCGCCGCCAAGCCCTAATCTCTCTTGGGAGGGCTGATCTAGAGTCCGTTCGGGGCTCCGGAGAGGGGAATCCGTTGCCATCGTCATCATCAACCTTCCCCCATCACCAATTTCATGATGGTCACCGCCGTGCGTGAGTAATTCCATCGTAGGCTTGCTGGACGGTGGTGAGTTGGATGAGATTTATCATGTAATCGAGTTAGTTTTGTTAGGGTTTGATCCCTAGTATCCACTATGTTCTAAGATTGATGTTGCTATGACTTTGCTATGCTTAATGCTTGTCACTAGGGCCCGAGTGCCATGATTTCAGATCTGAACCTATTATGTTTTCAAGAATATATGTGAGTTCTTGATCCTATCTTGCAAGTCTATAGTCACCTATTATGGGTTATGATCCGTTAACCCCGAAGTGACAATAATATGGACCATTACCGGTGATGACCGTAGTTTGAGGAGTTCATGTATTCACTAAGTGTTAATGCTTTGGCCCGGTACTCTATTAAAAGGAGGCCTTAATATCCCTTAGTTTCCAATAGGACCCCGCTGCCACGGGAGGGTAGGACAAAAGATGTCATGCAAGTTCTTTTCCATAAGCATGTATGACTATATTCGGAATACATGCCTACATTACATTGATGAATTGGAGCTAGTTCTGTGTCACCCTATGTTATAACTATTGCATGAGGAATCGCATCCGACATAATTATCCATCACCGATCCAATGCTTACGAGCTTTTCACATATTGCTCTTTGCTTAGTTACTTTTCCGTTGCCACTATCACAATTACTACAAAACTGCTACTGTTACTTTTGCCACCGCTACTGTTACTTCCATACTACTTTGCTACTAAATACTTTGCTACAGATACTAAGTTATCCAGGTGTGTTTGAATTGACAACTCAACTGCTAATACTTGAGAATATTCTTTGGCTCCCCTTGTGTCGAATCAATAAATTTGGGTTGAATACTCTACCCTCGAAAATTATTGCGATCCCCTATACTTGTGGGTTATCAAGACTATTTTCTGGCGTCGTTGCCAGGGAGCATAGCTCTATTCTTTGAGTTACTTGGGATTTATATCTGCTGGTCACTATGAGGAACTTGAAAGACGAAAGAAATAAGATTTTCCCCTCAACTACGAGGGGAGGTAAGGAACTGCCATCTAGCTCTGCACTTGATTCACCTTCTGTTTTGAGTAAGCTTGCGACACCTAAACCTGCTTCTGCTATATGTCGCATGTTATTGATGATGCTTCTGCTATGCATGATACTTATGATGAAACTACTTCTATGCTTACTATTGTGCCACTAGGTGAATTTCTTGATGAACAACTTGCTAGGGCTAGAGAGAATGAAATTATTGAAACTGATAATATTGATGGAAGTGATGATAAAGATTCTCCCCCTAGATATGAATTGCCTGTTGTGCCTGAGGGTTATGTTATGGATGAAGAAACTGCTAGAGACTTTCTTGCTTGCAATGATAGGAGTGATCTTAAGAAATTATTAGCTAAGCTGAAAGAAAAATCTCTGAATGCTAGAATGAAATATGACCCTGCTTTTGCTACTTCACCTATCTTTATTACTGATAAGGATTATGATTTCTCTCTTGATACTGAGATAATTACTTTGGTTGAATCTGATCCTTTCTATGGCTATGAATCTGAAACTGTTGTGGCACATCTTACTAAATTAAATGATACAGCCACCCTGTTCACTAATGATGACAAAACTCGCTACTACTATATACTTAAATTATTTCCGTTATCATTAAAGGGTGATGCTAAGATATGGTTTAATTCTCTTGATCCTGGTTGTGTGCGTAGTCCCCAGGATATGATTTACTACTTCTCTGCTAAATATTTCCCCGCTCATAAGAGCTACT
The DNA here is from genome assembly GCA_021437245.1 of Aegilops speltoides. Lineage (NCBI taxonomy): Eukaryota > Viridiplantae > Streptophyta > Magnoliopsida > Poales > Poaceae > Aegilops > Aegilops speltoides. The sequence continues at coordinate 411,094,627 of CM038142.1, forward strand.
TTAAGGGAAATATGTAATTTTGTGCAAATTGAAGAAGAGAGTCTCCCACAAGCTCGGGGGAGGCTTCTCCAATTACTTAATGCTTTGCCTGATCATCCTCTCAAGAAAAATGAAATACTTGATATATTTTATAATGGACTAACCGATGCTTCTAGAGACCACCTGGATAGTTGTGCTGGTTGTGTTTCCAGGGAAAAAACTGTGGATCAAGCTGAATTGCTATTGAATAATATGTTGACTAATGAAAATAATTGGACACTTCCTGAACCAACTCCTAAGCCAACTCTAAAGAAAAGGGGTATTCTATTTCTCAGTCCTGAAGATATGCAAGAGGCAAAGAAATCTATGAAAGAAAAGGGTATTAAAGCTGAAGATGTTAAGAATTTACCTCCTATTGAAGAAACGCATGGTCTTAATTTTTGCCGCGTGTTGAAGAAATACATGGTCTTGATAACCCGGCAGAGGTAGTAAAGGTAAATTCTCTCTATAGATTTGATGAAGGTGATATTCCTCGTTATAAGTCTGCTAGCCAATGCTTAGATGAGTTTGATAATTTTACTGTCAAACAAGAAACCTTCAATGCTTATGTTGGTAGACAGTTGAAACATAATGCTTATATGATGGAACAGTTGAGTGATTATATGTCTAGTGTTAAAGGTGAACTTAAACTCATTAGTAAACATGCTTCAATGGTTACCACTCAAGTAGAACAAGTGCTTAAAGCTCAGAATGATTTGCTCAATGAATTAAATAATAAGAAAAATGATAATGCTATTAGAGTTATGACTAGAGGGGGTAAAATGACTCAGGAACCTTTGTATCCTGAGGGCCACCCTAAGAGAATTGAACAAGATTCTCAGAGAACTAATGTTGATGCACCTTGTCCTTCTAAAAAGAAGAAAAAGAAAAATGATAGGACTTTGCATGCTTCTAGTGAACCTGCTGTTGACACACCTGAGAATCCCAATAATATTTCTATTTCTGATGCTGAAACACAATCTGGTAATGAACATGAACCTAGTGACAATGTTAATGATGATGTTCATGTGGATGCTCAACCTAGCAATGAAAATGATGTAGAGATTGAACCTGTTGTTGATCTTGATAACACACAATCAAAGAATCAACGTTATGATAAGAGAGACTTTGTTGCTAGGAAGCATGGTAAAGAAAGAGAACCATGGGCTCAGAAAACCATGCCTTTTCCTCCTAAACCATCCAAGAAAAAGGATGATGAGGATTTTGAGCGCTTTGCTGAGATGATTAGACCTATCTTTTTGCGTATGCGTTTTACTGATATGCTTAAAATGAATCCTTATGCTAAGTATATGAAAGATATGGTTACTAATAAGAGAAAGATACCGGAAGCTGAAATTTCCACCATGCTTGCTAATTATACTTTTAAGGGTGGAATACCTAAGAAACTAGGAGATCCAGGAGTACCAACTATACCATGCTCCATTAAAAGAAACTATGTTAGAACTGCTTTATGTGATGTTGGAGCCGGTGTTAGTGTTATGCCTCTCTCTTTATATCGTAGACTTGATTTGAATAAGCCGACACCTACTGAAATATCTTTGCAAATGGCTGATAACTCAACTGCTATACCTGTCGGTATTTGTGAGGATGTGCCTGTTGTGGTTGCAAATGTTACTATTTTAACGGACTTTGTTATTTTTGATATTCCCGAGGACGATAGTATGTCGATTATCCTTGGTAGACCTTTTTTGCATACTGCAGGGGCTGTTATTGATTGCAACCAAGGCAATGTCACTTTTCATGTTAATGGTAATGAGCATATGGTACACTTTCCGAGGAAACACCTCAAGTCCACAGTATCAATTCTATTGGAAAAATTCCAACAATTACTATTGGAGGTTTTGAATTTACTCTTCCTACTGTCAAGAAGAGATATGATATTCTTATTATTGGGGATGTGCATATCCCCGTTGAGGTAACCTAGTGCTATTCAAAATTTCTCCGGTTCCATGTTATTCGAAAAGAGTTTGTTAACAAGACTTGATCAACCTTGTTAGTGGATTCCTTTTGATGAGCATGAGATGGATGAAGTTAGAAAGCACAACCTTCTGTACCCTCCTTTTACTTTCTGTTATTTAGGTGAAATAAAGCAAAAATAGTATTTTCTGAATTATCCATGCAATAAAAAATACCCCGAAAATAAAAGCTCTCCAAATGCCCTGGAAATGAAATATGATTTTTTCTGGAATATTTGAGAATATCTGGCACTGAGAACACATCAGGGGGAGCAAGCACCTGGCCACGAGGGTCCGGGGCACGCCCCCCTGGGCGTGCCCCCTGCCTCGTGGGCCCCTGGTAGCCCCCTCCACTTATTCCTGCACCCACACACTTCTTCTTCCTCCCAAAAAATCACCAACCAGCTCAAGCACGAGTTTTAGCTCATCTTGCTGCCATTTTCGATCTCCTTGCTCAAAGCTCGATTCACAAAACTGCTTTGGGGGATTGTTCTTCGGTATGTAACTCCTCCAATGGTCCAATTAGTTTTTGTTCTAGTGCCTTATTCATTGCAAATTTTTGCTGCCTAGGTGACCCTGTTCTTGAGCTTGCATGTCAAATTTATATGGTCCCAAGTAGTTCTAATGCATGATATAGTCTCTAGGCACTTGTAGGAGTAGTTGCTATCAATTTTGTTGAGTTTGGTTCACTTTTATTCTAAGTTAGTAAAAAAATTCAAAAAAATTTCAGAGGAAGAATTATGTTTAGAAAAATGTACCAAGGTGGTTCTTCAAGGAAGCAAGGACCCAGGCCCGCGATACGTGAGCCGGACCATGAACCACCAAGAGAAGCTCAAGTGCGGCCTTGTGAATGGCCGTCGGAAGATTTCATGGTTCGAGCAGGAATTAAGGAGGAATTTGATGCATATGTGCGCAATGCTGAACTCAAGGGCTTCATGCTAGATAAGTGCCCTCAGTATTACTACTTAACCGATTCCTTTGTGAGAAGGTTCAAATTTTCATCTTCACGTAATTCTCACACTGTCCTATTTGATATCTATGGTAAATCTTATACTATGGACTTAGAGGATTTTAACACTGCTTGTAAACTTCCGTAGTGGGGTAGTGCTAGTGAACCTTGCAAATATGAGTTTAGGGATTTTCTTGCTAGTATCACCGTGGGGGAATCTAGAGATATAACACAAGCTACCATAGGGAGCATTCATTTTCCGGCAATACATTATTTTGCTCTCTTTATAGGTAGATGCATAAATGGTAAGGATGAGGCATGCCACATGTGTGTTCCAGATCTTAGTGTTCTCAGGAGTGCTGTTTTAGGAGATAAACAATATAACCTAGGGGCCATTGTTGCACGGAGGTTGCATAATAATGGTTTAAATGGAGACTTGTTTGGTGGAATTTATGCAACCCGTGTGGCTAATTTTCTTGAGATACCCATACATGAAAGTGATATGGAATTGCCTCCCACTTATCTAGGATATGAGGCTATGGTTCGCCATCAGTTTATTGAGAGGAATGAACAACCTCTCCAGTACCGACTAATGTTTGACAGGTGCCGCATTTTCCGTGTTACTCTCCCTGCTCCTACTTTCTTTGACTTTCAGACAAAAGGGGGACATGTTATAACCAGGGAGGAGGCGAACGAGTATGAGAGGAGGTCAGAGACAGCTCGCCTCCAAGCTGCAGCCCACGATGCAATAGCTGCTGCTTCTCAGTATGACCCCAACTACAACTTTGGATATCCATCAGGCCAGCCGTGGCCCTAGACCAACTTAGACCAAAAGCCTAAGCTTGGGGGAGTACATATTTCTCACCAACTTTACATTCATGTTCACACACTCATGCCAGTTGTCGGTGCTCATACTTTTTCATTGTAATATCCATGCTAGCTTATTTTCCTTTTTATGCTTTCTTCTTGTGTGATTGAAAAACCTTAAGAAAAGCCAAAAAAAATTAGTTGTAGCTTCTAGCTAGTTTACTTTCCATGCCTGTAGTAGTAAGAACTAAAAGAAAACCCAAAAAGATTTCTCGTTCTTCTTTTTGCTTGTTGGGAGCTTTCGCGTGTAAATAGTTTTATTTCTTTTCTTTTCTTTGGGGTCGATAGGAGAAGACCATAATTAAAATGTTGAAGTGGCTCTTATATGCATTATTGTTGATCTAACAAAGAGCCCATATTATCTTGTCTTCTCCTGTGTGTCAGATGCCTGCAGATTCCAGCTTAGTCCAATGCACTTACACTATTATTATTATACACATCGTTTGGTCGTGCAAGTGAACGGCAATAATGACGATATATGATGGACTGATTGAGATGAGAGAAGCTGGTATGAACTCGACCTCTCTTGTTTTTGTAAATATGATTAGTTAATTGTTTTTTATTCAGCCTATTATGAATGAACATGTTTGCAGTGACAATTAGAGATTATAGTTGCTCATGCCATGCTTAATTTGCTAGGAGTTTATAATGGTTTACCTTGCATGCCAACATGCTATTAAAATGGTTGTGATGTGGTATGATAGGGTGGTATCCTCCTTTGAATGATTCGAGTGACTTGACTTGGCACATGTTCACACATGTAGCTGAAACAAATCAACATAGCCTCCACGATATTTATGTTCAAGGTGGATTATATCCTACTCATGCTTGAACTCAATGTTTATTAATTTTAATGCATGTTCATGACTGTTGTCGCTCTCTAGTTGGCCGCTTCCCAGTCTTTTTCTAGCCTTCACTTGTACTAAGCGGGAATACTGTTTGTGCATCCACTTCCATAAACCCCAAAGTTATTCCATATGAGTCCACTATACCTTCCTATATGTGGTATCTACCTGCCGTTCCAAGTAAATTTGTATGTGCCAAACTCTAAACCTTCAAATGAAATTCTGTTTTGTATGCTCAAATAGCTCATGTATCAACTAGGGTTGTCTGTATCTTCCATGCTAGGCGGGTTATTCTCAAGAGGAGTGGACTCCGCTCCTCACTCACGAGAAAATGGATGGTCACCGAGATGCCCAGTCCCATGCTCTAAGCAAATCAAATCGAAATAATTGCAAACAAAACTCCCCCAGGGCTGTTGCTAGTTGGAGGCACTCGCTGTTTCGAGCAAGCCATGGATTGATGCTTGTTAGTGGAGGGGGAGTATAAAGTTTACCATTCTGTTTGGGAACCGCCTATAATGTGTGTAGCATGGAAGATATCGAGATCTCTCGGTTGTTATGTTGACAATGAAAGTATGCCGCTCAAAATACTATTTATCTCTATTTCAAAACCGAGCTCTGGCACCTCTAGAAATCCCTGCTTCCCTCTGTGAAGGGGCCTATCTATTTACTTTTATGTTGAGTCATCACCCTCTTATTAAAAAGCACTAGTTAGAGAGCACCGCTATCATTTGCATCCAATACCATTAATTTAATTGGGTATGACTATGATTGGATCTCTTTTAACATGAATTACAATGTTTAGTGAGTCCTTGATCTTCAAAGGCGCTCTACATTTATGTTTTGCGGTCTCGGAAAGGGCTAGCGGGATACCATCTTGTTATATTATATTATGATTGTTTTGAGAAAGTGTTGTCATCCAAGATTTATTATTATTGCTCGCTAGTTGATTATGCCATTGATATGAGTAAACATGAGACCTAAATGTTATTGTGAATATGGTTAGTTCATAATCTTTGCTGAAAACTTGAATGCTGGCTTTACATATTTACAACAACAAGAGCAAACAGAGTTTGTAAAAGTTTTTCTTTATCAATTTCAGTTTGTCAACTGAATTGCTTGAGGACAAGCAAAGTTTTAAGCTTGGGGGAGTTGATACGTCTCCGTTGTATCTACTTTTCCAAACACGTTTGCCCTTGTTTTGGACTCTAACTTGGATGATTTGAATGGAACTAATCCGGACTCACGCTGTTTTCAGCAGAATTGCCATTATGTTATTTTTGTGCAGAAATAAAAGTTCTTGGAATGACCTGAAACTTCACGGAGAATATTTTTGGAATTAATAAAAATACTGGCAAAAGAATCAAGGCCAGGGGGCCCACACCCTGTCCACGAGGGTGGGAGGCGCGCCTACCCCCCTGGGCGCACTCCCTTGCCTCGTGGGCCCCCTGGTGCTCCACCGGCCTCAACTCCAACTCCATATATTCACGTTCGGGGAGGGAAAAAATTAGGGAGAAGGATTCATCGTGTTTTACAATACGGAGCTGCCGCCAAGCCCTAATCTCTCTTGGGAGGGCTGATCTAGAGTCCGTTCGAGGCTCCGGAGAGGGGAATCCGTTGCCATCGTCATCATCAACCTTCCTCCATCACCAATTTCATGATGCTCACCACCGTGCGTGAGTAATTCCATCGTAGGCTTGGTGGACGGTGATGGGTTGGATGAGATTTATCATGTAATCGAGCTAGTTGTGTTAGGGTTTGATCCCTAGTATCCACTATGTTCTAAGATTGATGTCATATGACTTTGTTGTGCTTAATGCTTGTCACTAGGGCCCGAGTGCCATGATTTCAGATCTGAACCTATTATGTTTTCATGAATATATGTGAGTTCTTGATCCTATCTTGCAAGTCTATAGTCACCTACTATGTGTTATGATCCGTTAACCCCGAAGTGACAATAATCGGGACCATTATCGGTGATGACTGTAGTTTGAGGAGTTCATGTATTCACTAAGTGTTAATGCTTTGTTCCGGTATTCTATTAAAAGGAGGCCTTAATATCCCTTAGTTTCCAATAGGACCCCGCTGCCACGGGAGGGTAGGACAAAAGATGTCATGCAAGTTCTTTTCCATAAGCACGTATGACTATATTCGGAATACATGTCTACATTACATTGAAGAATTGGAGCTAGTTCTGTGTCACCCTATGTTATAACTATTGCATGAGGAATCGCATCCGACATAATTATTCATCACCGATCCAATGCCTACGAGCTTTTCACATATTGCTCTTTGCTTAGTTACTTTTCCGTTGCCACTATTACAATTACTACAAAACTGTTACTGTTACTTTTGCCACCGCTACTGTTACTTCCATACTACTTTACTACTAAATACTTTGCTGCAGATACTAAGTTATCCAGGTGTGGTTGAATTGACAACTCAACTGCTAATACTTGAGAATATTCTTTGGCTCCCCTTGTGTCGAATCAATAAATTTGGGTTGAATACTCTACCCTCGAATACTGTTGCGATCCCCTAGACTTGTGGGTTATCAAATATCATCCATCAGCTCCTCAAAGCAAGAATTAGTTGCAGCAAATTTTGCTAGCCTAGCAATTTCATGAGCAAACATGTTCGCTTACCTATTACAATGTTAACTAGTGAGGGGAAAGTCACAAGCCAAAAAATAGCAATCGTCAAACACTGCCGTCGCCGCTCCCGTAGACCATCCTCCATTCTTCATTCTCTCGATCACTTCCATATTATCAAAGTTAATAACAAGACGATTGCATCCCGCCTTTTGTGCAAGAGATTATCCGAATCTAAGAGCTAGAGCTTTTGTTGTCAGAGCATCAGCACACCATTCAATCTTCCAGCTTCCGCCAACAATAAATTTTCCTTTGTCATATCTGAGTATTGCGCCAGCTATGCCCCTCAGCAGATCATGATCAAAAGATGCATCCACATTCAGTTTAACAAACCCATAGACAGTCTACTCCAACCCCCTCTTTTCCTGCTTGCATTAGAGGAGTGAGCTTTCACATAGTCCGCTGTTATTGCCTGGACCCCCATGGAAGTTTGTTGTGCATCTTGCAGTTTTCCGTCATGAACCAGCACACGTCTATCCCACCATAAGTACCAAGTGGTAATAGCAATCATTTCACATGCATTCTGGAGGCCCAAAATAGATAAAGCCTGGTCTGGCATAAGGAGTAAGTGTGGGGACCCCGACTCATAAGTCGCGATCACCGAATGCACGTGTACAGTGATCCCAGAGATCAATGCTCACTGAACACATAGAAGCTGAATAACAAGAGTCTTACATCCATACATACCGTTTTACACAAGTAGGACCATTATGGTTGAGTCTTGAGTATACGTCGTAGCGGAAATCTTCGTCGATAACTTGGACCCATGCCATCTGCCTTAACCCTACAGGCATTCTGACTGGGAAAGCGTCCTAGCTCGCACGATCGTCACCAAGGAACTCTTCAATATATCTTGTTCTTTCAAGCCTGGTCAATAAAATAACCAGTGGCAAGCCAATGAGTACTTTGAATGTACTCGCAAGCAACCCACGTTTTGGTTCATGATACAACAATGCTTGATATAGGTAAATTTTGCAGAAAGCTAGTTTTGAGTGCAATGACATGTTCAACAACTTCGTAAGGCATGCATCAAGAGAATTCAAGTAACCATGAGGACAGGTTACAGGTATCAACATAATAGAGTGGGCACCAACCCATCTAACATAAATAGAGTGGGCACCAACCCATTTAACATAAATAGAGTGGGCACCAACCCATCTCAATCATGTCAAGTCCCTTGACTTGACCCAAGTCATTTTTATCAACACACACACTTGGTTTGTAAACAAGTGGACGTAGCCCAAGAGCGGTTACCCAACTGTCCTTGACCGTGGACACGGCTATTCGAATAGTTTTACACTCTGTAGAGGTTGCACACTGTACCCACAAGATTCGGGGAACTTCCGTGTCAGCCACGACCCGCGGTACCTCAAGTACCCGGGGTAAGCACCCGATCACTACCTTTCCCTAGACGACACTAACATGGAGTCCACTCGATTGGCAGTAACCCCCGTGCCCAACATTTCACATAACACTTTCTTGGAGCCTCGCTCCCATAATTATCACATACCACTGGCACGGGGTACCAACGGTGTGTCCGGTGCCTTGTGAAAACAGTATTGGCCGCCCTACCTGGCACGACCAGTCCCGAGAGAGCGCACCAACAACTCTCCCGTCACTAGTAATGCGGGCTCCAAGCTAGTATCGGTCTAGGTAATCAATAATGCCCTTTCCCATATAAGGGTAGAGGGTTGCGCATGTAAGGTTGGAATAACGGTCGCAACTTCGACCAATCCGTTTTGAAAACAACACACACCTGCCTCGGTATACCACTTCGTCATCAAGTGGTTACCCATCTCATCATATCCCTCGGGCATAAGTGGCACCCGACGGGGTTTTCAAAAAAGTATTTTGAAAATACTTTGTCTCCATTACCATGCATATTCCCGTCCCTTTTTGCGTAGCACAACTTTAGCATCCTATCTACTCCCACCGGCATAGCCCTCATAAGAAGGTAGGGCCATGCACAATGCAAGTATCAACGAGGAAGTAACAGAGGCAACCAACCCACGGGGTTCACCATATCATCATGATTCCGATGCAATAATAATAAAGAGCTATATGACATGCATAAAAAGGGTCTCATAGACATGGTCAAAGGGCTGCTTGCCTGGTTCATCAGAGTCTTCAAGTCTTCGGGTCCTTCTCCAAGTACTCCGTCTACTTCGTCAACTAACGTCGGAAACAATCATAATGAGCAACACAACAAGGCAGGAAATAAAAGTGCTCTAAAAATATGAGTTGTACTTTTCTAGGATACCTCTGGTCATACGAGGGATGACCAAAGTGGTTTCATTAGGATTTGATCAATGGACATCTCTGAACATTTTGATATGATGGAACCAAGGGATTAATGGGTTTGCAAGAAGTGTACAGAAATATATTTTTGAAAAATGAGCAAAGGCACCCATTTAACAAAGGATGATTTTAGAAGCATCTAGGAATTGGTTTCACTGGATTTGGAGTTGAGATGATTTTCCTATGAATTTGCAAAGTTGGCTATATATAAAGAAATAGACCATTATTTGAGGTGACACAGAAAGTATTAGTAAAAATGTTCAAAAACTAAGTTTTGAACTTATAGACATCTAGGATTTTGAATCATGGAATTTGGATCAAGTTTGAGCTCTCTGTGATTTTCTAAAGTTCATCACAGAAATAGGAAAAATAGGGTTTGGTAAATATTTGTGAAGAAAAGGTCTCTGGAAAAATGTGCATGTTGCACCACCAGGTAGATCATGATTTATAGAGTCACTATAAATTTGAATCATCAAATTTGGAGTCCATTTGAATTGTTTATGGATTTTTGAAGTCTACTGGGAAAAGAAAAAGGAAAAAGGTGGGTTTTACCCTTATCATGCGCGCAAGGCGAGAGATAGGCAGCGGGCCGGCCCAGCGGCTCGGCTGCACACGCGCAGGGGCCACGTCGGAGGCGTACCAGGGTAATACGCCTTCCCGCACGGGAGGCAACCCCGAGCTGGACCCGTGTCCACTTGCCAGCGTGGCCTAGAGGCTGGGCCGCTGACGAGCGGGCCCCGCCCACAGGTTGTCTCCTTCCTCGCGCCAGAAGCAGAGGAGGTCGATCGAGCGGGGTGCCGGTGTGCTCCCCGGCGGTTCCGGGCGTCCCCGACGGCGTTCGGTGTACCGACGGACTCGGGAGGCAGAGCCGCGCCCATCCATGGGCGCCACGCAGGCTGGGGAGGTCCAGGGCGACGGCGACCCTGACGCCGGCGGACGAGGCTTCAGGAGAAGATGGTTGTGGTGGCACGGGGCACCAGAGCAGGAGAAGATGAGCAGGGAAGCTCCGAAGGCCTGCTGCGGTCCTCCTGGTGGCCAAAGGATGGAAGGGGAGGCCCTGGTTTGCCGGAGCCGGGTGGTGGACGACGGCGACCACGGCAGCCATGGAGAGGGAAAGAGGGCACGAGGAGGGGAGTGGGTTGGTCCAGGGGGTGCACGGGAGAGAGGGGGAGCAAATGGAGCAGAGAGGGAGGCCAGGGACTGCCTTAAGTAGGAGGGGGCGAGGTGCACCGTGGACAGGCGCCGGCCTCACCAGAACGGCGCCAAGCGACTGCTTAAGGGGGGGCGCGGTCTCGAGGTGTACGTGGGAGTAGTCTAGGTCATGGGGGAGAGAGAGGAGAGGAAGGGCAGGGCTCTGGCGCTCCGCGTGCAAGGCCGGGCATTGGCCGAGCCGGGCGGCTCCTGGCACGCGCGGCATGGGCAAGACAGAGGGGGAAAGGAGGGGACAGCGCAGTGGTGTGTTGCGGACGTCGAGGCACGTCGACTGGCGTGCTTGGGCGGCCCGAGGTGGACGGAAGTGCGGCGGCAGGGCTCGGTTGCTACTGTAGCATGCTCCAGAGCGCGTCTTTGGCCGGCATGCGCGGCTTTTGCGCGCGCACTCGCGTGTCCACTAGTGTCAAAGGCATGCAGAGGGAATAAACAAGGGGGAAGGTGGCATTGGATGCTCTGGAACCTGCCAGGAGGGAGAGAGAGGCTGAGAGAGAGGGAGAATGCTGCTGCCCAGAGAAGAAAAATGGGGTTCTAACCCCCTTAATCATGGCTCCTCGGGCAGGGAAAGATGCAGGTGGTAGAGGGGGACCAGATGGTGCTGTCGGAGAAGGATTAGCTCATGGAGATTAGTGGAAGTGGCCAAAACAGGCATTTTAAATTCCTGCCAGAAGGTGTTTGATGGTGGTTTGGGCAAGCAAATGGATTCCAAATGATGTGAAGATTAACAGGATCAAGTGTCATATAGAAATGGGGTTGATCACCAAGTTGGAGCTCATTTGGAGGAAGTTGACAATGCAACTTTGGTAAACCCTAGAAATTTGCAGAAATGAACTTGTGCAGATACAGTTGAGTAAATCACTTCTCCTTGATGCACCACTTGGTGTGGTGGCCTCATTTGGTCATGTGATCATGCTCACAAAAGTTGGGGTCAAGGAGAGGAAGTTGGTAATACAAAGTTGTTCAAATTTGATTCTGGTCAGAGAGAGTATTGGGGCACTTTGATAGAGTTACCTTGTTCTCCAACTTGTGCCATTTGGTCTAGATGAAATATTAGACCATTTGAGCATGTCCACAAGGTTTGAGAACATTTGGTTATGTTTGGCAATGTAAAGTTGCTCAAACTTCAGAATGGACAGAAATGGTTTTGAGGGGATTTGATGATGTTATATTGTTCTCCAAGTCATGAGACTTGGCAAGATCATCTAATATGTCATATGTGACATGCTAGAATTTTCTTGGAATTTTTGGAGAATATTTCCCTTGTAAATATTTCAAAAGCTTGAAATATCCAGAAAGGGTTTTTGAGGGATTTGACCAATATTTTGAACATGACCATGTGTTGAAACTCTTATATATGGACAATATATGTCCACTGAGTTTCCCTGAGTTTTGTCAAATATTTTTAAAACAATAAAATAATTTTTCCCTATTAAAGACCATTTTGGCCTTAAGAAAAGCTTTTAAATAAAATAGGAAAATAACTTTAAAAATTATATTTTGTGGTTTCGGGTATCCTATATCTAATAGGAGTCAAATATATTTTTAGAAAGATTTTACTGCCCTTAATTAAGTACTTGCAAAGGCAAACCTCAATTCAGGGGTTTTGAAAACTAATTTTGAAAATACTATTTGGCCAAATTATTTTTGTAAGAAATTATTTTTATGTCCTATACACATGGCATGATCATTGGTTCAAGAGTTTGGAGCAAGGAGATGAAGTATAGGAGTTGGAGGATTTATTTTATTTTTAGAGCACTTGCAAACAACAGACAAAATGCAATCAAGGCAAAGTCCAAAACACTCAAAAGTTTTTGTCAAACCACATTTTATCATGATTTATCATCTTAAGTGTTGTGCCATGAAAATCAGGGTGTGACAGTAAGAATTCAAGGACCGCCTCCCCCGCATGATCAATAGCACACGCCGTGTTAATCATCTGGTACATTCCTATTTTTTCAAACCTCCTTTGCCTTATGACAAAGAAATAACATGTGTTTTGTGTCTTCTACCCCTCTAGAACATGAAGGGAAAATAGGGGAGACTTTGATGTGTCTGTTGGCAAGTGTAACACGACATATCAGAGTTTCATGTAACGTACGCCAAATAAAGATTTTTACCTTGGCCAGACGCGATAACTTCCAAATCTTACACCATGTAGGATTAACATTAGTTCTTCCCATACCATTAGTATGTTGCAATTTCATCCCATGTTGCTTATTCCATTTCGCCAAATAAGCTGATCGTATAGTGAACAACCCATTTCTTATGTAACTCCAAGCAATAAAATCCGACATATTATGGATGGATAGGGGAATGGCTAGGACTCGTTGAGCATCAATTGTCCACAAAGTTTGTCTCACCAAGTCATCATTGTTGTGGGAACAGATCTGACAGTAGAGATAGGGGGTACATAGGAGAGGGCAGAGTCCTAGCTACGGCGAGGTTGTACACTCGGATTTACGAGTTCAGGCCCCTCTCGGAGGAGGTAAAAACCCTATGTCTTGGTGCCGTAGAGGCTCTGCTGATTGGAGTCTGAGTTACAGCGGGTGCGAACCCTTGTGCCAGAGGGGAGAGTTGGCTTATATAGAGTGCGCCGACCCCTCGATGTCCTCGGTCACACAAGGGTTCAATAAGAGAGTAAAGTCATGCGTGTTACTGGTAACGCCCGTATTTAATGACCTTTATGGTGACGGAGTGAATGTACGACCGTTGCTGTCCAGAGGTGGCTCTAAGTCTTCTGTCCTTCGAGTGAATTCTTGTCTCCCGAGTGAATAGAGACGGTCGGGTGGAATTGGGATGTCCGAGTGGATCCTTTGTCTAGTGGATCGCACTTCATGAGGAATCCAGTCGGTATCTTCTACTTAACTTTGTAGGCCTTGTCCTCTTGTGCAGTGTCCTTGGGTAGGGTGTGTAGCTCGGGCCTACGACCCTACCCTAGGTGCATGTCATCATCATTAGCCCCCGAATGGATCGAGGACCGAGTGAAGAAGGATTGACGTTGACTTCGACCCGACTCACTGTTTCTGAGACACCTTCTTAGAGGTTCGACAGTACGTTAGTAGTTTAACCCTTCGTCAATCGCCTTGATCGATTCTGACTTCTGGAATTTCTGAGTGAAATTGTTGGGGAACGTAGTATTTCAAAATAATTCCTACGATCACGCAAGATCTATCTAGGAGAATCATAGCAATGAGCGGGGAGAGTGTGTCCACGTACCCTCGTAGACCGAAAGCGAAAGCGTTTAACAACGCGGTTGATGTAGTCGAACGCCTTCGCGATTCAACCGATGCAAGTACCGAACATACGGCACCTCCACGATCTGCACACGTTCAGCTCGGTGACGTCCCTGGAACTCTAGATCCAGCTGAGGCCGAGGGAGAGTTCTGTCAGCACGACGGCGTGGTGACGGTGATGATGAAGTTACCGGCGCAGGGCTTCGCCTAAAACTATGGCCCGAGCTAAGTACCGAACACACGGCTAAAGATCAACTTGTGTGTGTTCTAGGGTGCCCCCTTGCCCCCGTATATAAAGGAGGGAGAGGGAGAGGCAGCCGGCCCTAGGGGGGCACGCCAAGGTGTGGAGTCCTACTAGGACTCCCTAGTCCTAGTAGGATTCCACCTCCCACACAGAGTAGGAAAGGGGGGAGGGAGAAGGAGAAGGAAAGGGGGGGGGGGCAGCCCCCTTATCCTAGTCCGAATCGGCCTCCTGACCAAGGAGGGCCCCACCAGCCTCTTGTGGGCTGGTGTGCTTCCCTCTTATGGCCCATAAGGCCCATAACTTCTCCCGGGGGGTTCCGGTAACCTCCCGGTACTCCGAAAAAAATGCCCGAATCACTCAGAACCATTCCGATGTCCAAATGCAACCTTCCAAGATATGAATCTTTACCTCTTGAACATTTCGAGACTCCTCGTCATGTCCGTGATCTCATCCGGGACTCTGAACAAACTTCGGTACATCAAATCACATAACTCATAATACAAGTCGTCATCGAACGTTAAGCGTGCGGACCCTACGGGTTCGAGAACTATGTAGACATGACCGAGACACATCTCCGGTCAATAACCAATAGCGTAACCTGGATGCTCATATTGGATCCTACATATTCTACGAAGATCTTTATTGGTCAAACCGCATAACAACATACGTTGTTCCCTTTGTCATCGGTATGTTACTTGCCCGAGATTCGATCGTTGGTATCCTCATACCTAGTTCAATCTTGTTACCGGCAAGTCTCTTTACTCGTTCCGTAATGCGTCATCCCGTGACTAACTCATTAGTCACATTTCTTGCAAGGCTTATAGTGATGTGCATTACCGAGAGGGCCCAGAGATACCTCTCCGATACACGGAGTGACAAATCCTAATCTCATTCTATGCCAACCCAACAAACACTTTCGGAGACATCTGTAGAGCATCTTTATAATCACCCAGTTACGTTGTGACATTTGATAGCACACAAGGTGTTCCTCCGGTATTAGGGAGTTGCATAATCTCATAGTCAGAGGAATATGCATAAGTCATGATGAAAGCAATAGCAATAAAACTAAACGATCATTATGCTAAGCTAACAGATGGGTCTTGTCCATCACATCATTCTCTAATGATGTGATCCCATTCATCAAATGACAACACATGTCTATGGTCAGGAAACATAACCATCTTTGATTAACGAGCTAGTCAAGTAGAGGCATACTAGGGACACTCTGTTTTGTCTATGTATTCACACATGTACTAAGTTTCCGGTTAATACAATTCTAGCATGAATAATAAACATTTATCATGATATAAGGAAATATAAATAACAACTTTATCATCGCCTCTAGGGTATATTTCCATCAAAAATATGTAACATGGTTCTGAGCAGATTGGATTTGGATATCTCCGATGCGATCGACTGTTTTGCTGGACCCAGATTTCACGGGATTCCAAATTTGGAGAAGCGCACGGGTCGGGATGTAGCGCTGTAAGCGGGGTAGGTGGAGAGGGACTCCTCGATCCTCGTGCCACCTTTTTCGCCACGAATCAAGCTGGCGCCGGCTGCAGGATGCGCTAAGATTTCGCGGGCCCACGAGTCAGCCACTCGGACGTGTGGTCATATAAGGCGATGCTGCCGATGCGTGGTACAGTGCCTACCATTCTCCCTCTTCTCCTCTACCTCTCCGCATTGTCTCTTCCAGCGCAACGCCTCTCTGCCCACTCCCTTCGAGCTTTGTGACAATGGCAAAGGACAATACCAAAGCCCTGCAGCGCACGAAGAAGTCGACGGCTGCTACGTCTTCAGCTTGCGTTGGTTTTCCTCAAAGAGGAGAGGGTGATGCAGCAATAGTAGCGTAAGTATTTCCCTCAGTTTTTGAGAACCAAGGTATCAATCCAGTAGGAGGCTCCTCAAAAGTCCCACGCACCTACACAAACAAACTGAGAACTCGCAACCAACACAATAAAGGGGTTGTCAATCCCTTCATGGCCACTTGCGAAAGTGAGATCTAATAAAGATAATAGGATAAGATAGATATATTTTTGGTATTTTATAATATAGATGCAAAAAGTAAAGATGCAAATAAAAGTAGATGGAAAGCAAATATGATAAGAGATAGACCCGGGGGCCATAGGTTTCACTAGTGGCTTCTCTCAAGATAGCATAAGTATTACAGTGGGTGAATAAATTACTGTCGAGCAACTGATAGAAAAGCGCATAGTTATGAGATTATCTAGGCATGATCATGTATATAGGCATCACATCCATAACAAGTAGACCGACTCCTGCCTGCATCTACTACTATTACTCCACACCTCGACCGACTCCTGCCTGCATCTAGAGTATTAAGTTCATAAGAAGAGAGTAACGCATTAAGCAAGATGACATGATGTAGAGGGATAAACTCAAGCAATATGATATAAACCCCATCTTGTTATCCTCGATGGCAACAATACAATACGTGCCTTGCAACCCTTTCTATCACTGGGTAAGGACACCGCAAGATTAAATCCAAAGCTAAGCACTTCTCCCATGGCAAGAAAGATCAATCTAGTAGGCCAAACCAAACTGATAATTCGAAGAGACTTGCAAAGATAAATCAATCATACATAAAAGAATTCAGAGAAGATTCAAATATTATGCGTAGATAAACTTGCTCATAAACCCACAGTTCGTTGGATCTCAACAAACACACCGCAAAAAGAGTTTACATCGAATAGATCTCCACAAGAGAGGGGGAGAACATTGTATTGAGATCCAAAAAGAGAGAAGAAGCCATCTAGCTAATAACTATGGACCCGTAGGTCTGTGGTAAACTACTCACAACTCATCGGAGGGGCAAGGATGTTGATGTAGAGGCCCTCCATGGTCGATTCCCCCTCCGGCAGAGTGACGGCGAAGGCTCCAAGATGAGATCTCGCGGATACAGAAGGTTACGGTGGTGGAAATTGTGTTTCGTCCGCCTCCTGGATGTTTTCAGGGTACGCAGGTATATATAGGAGGAAGAAGTACGTCGGTGGCCGCCCGACGGGCCCACGAGACAGGGGGCGCGCCCTACAGGGGGGCGCGCGCCCTCCTATCTCGTGGGAGGCTCGACTGCTTCTTGACTTGCACTCCAAGTCCTCTGGATCACGTTCGTTCCAAAAATCATGCTCCCGAAGGTTTCATTCCGTTTGGACTCCGTTTGATATTCCTTTTCTTCGAAATACTGAAATAGGAAAAAAAAACAGCAATATGGGCTGGGCCTCCGGTTAGTAGGTTAGTCCCAAAAATGATATAAATGTGTAAAATAAAGCCCATAAACTTCCAAAAGGGGTAATATAATAGCATGGAACAATCAAAAATTATAGATACGTTAGAGACGTATCAAGCATCCCCAAGCTTAATTCTTGCTCGTCCTCGAGGTGGTAAATGATAAAAAAAGAATTTTTTGATGTGGAATGCTACCTAGCATAATTTTCAATGTAATTTTCTTTATTGTGGCATGAATGTTCAGATCCAAATGATTCAAAATAAAAGTTCATATTGATAAAATAAATAGTAACACTCCAAGCATACTAATCAAAGTAATCATGTCTTCTCAAAATAACATGGCAAAAGAAAGTTCATCCCTACAAAATCATATAGTTAGGCTATGCTTCATTTTCGTCACATAAAGATGTTCCCAACTTCTATACCCCCGATGACAAGCCAAGCAATTGTTTCATACTTAAATAATCTCAAACTTTTTCAACCTTCACGCAATACATGAGCATGCGCCATGGATATATCACTATGGGTGGAATAGAATATGATGATGGGGATTGTGTGGAGAAGACAAAAAAGGAGAAAGTCTCACATTGACGAGGATAATCAACAGGCTATGGAGATGCCCATCAATGATGTCAACATGAGGACTAGGGATTGCCTTGCAACGGATGCACTAGAGCTATAAATGAATGCTCAACAAAAGAAAACTAGTGGGTGTACATCCAACTTGCTTGCTCATGAAGACCTAGGGCATTTGAGGAAGCCCATCGTAGGAATATACAAGCCAAGTTCTATAATGAAAAATTCCCACTAGTATGGAAAAGACAACTTATGAGACCCACTATATGAAAAACATGGTGCTACTTTGAAGCACGAAAATATGAGACTCACTACATGAAGAACAAGGTGCTACTTTGAAGCACAAGTGTGGAAAAAGAGATAGTAGCATTGCCCTTTTTATTTATTTTCTTTTCTTTCTTTTCTTTTCTTTTTTTCCTTTTTTTTCTTTTGGGCCTTTCCTTTTTTTCTTTTTGGCCTTTCTTTTTTTTCTTTTTTTCTTTCTTTGGGCAATGCTCTAATAATGTCGGAGTAATGGGCCACGGGTAGGCTGACCCGGGACCCAAGATCTTTCAAGACATCGGGGCAGGCCGCGCCCCTCAGCCGAGTCCCAGCTGGCGACCTTCGAGAAGGCCGAGTCCCCGCTGGCGACCTTCCAAGAAGCCGAGTCCTTAGACGGCGACTCTGAAACCAGCCGACTCCGGGCTTGCGACCTTTCAAGGGGCCGACTATGAGAGTCGGCCCGCGACCTTACACGAAGACCGATGCGGGGTACAGCCCCGACGTGGCCGTCCCCTCAAACCCACGGAGGAAGGCATGGCTACAGTGAGCCGCATCACCAGGAGATCTCCGGTGAGGCGCGCACTGTTGCCATGCCTCCTCGATTTTCAGCCACAAGGCACGAGGCATCGTGCCCATGACGGCGGCAGTACGGCCCGAGATCGCTGGGCCCCGTCGAGAGAGAAGAAGATGGCCGGAGAGCTCGAAGGCGGCCTCGGGAGTCGGCCTCCCAGAGTCGGCCGCCTCCCACCGAGGCCCCACAAGCCATAAACCAGATTGACGGGAGTGGCGGCAAGTGATCGCTCGACAGACGGCGGCACTGCTCCCACGACCCCATGACCGAGCTGCGTCATCGAGTGTTGCACAGTGTTCTCCTGTTCATGGGCCCTTGATGGCGGGCCCTGGCCGCGCAGGAGGACGGCCTGAGAGAGAGCCCGACGGCTGGGGCTACGCCCGATCGACATTACCGTTGTACCCCCGGGGGGGTAGGCCTATATAAACCCCCCGGGGCACCCATGCAAAGGGTTCGGCCCTGGATAGGTTTTAGACACATAGAAGAGGGGAGAGAGCTAGCCTTGCTCCCTCCGGCCTCCCGAAACAGCTCAAGGAGCACCTCTGTACTATCATACCATAGTGATCATGCGGAGACCCCGCAGAGCAGCAGTAGGGGTGTTATCTCCCCGGAGAGCCCCGAAGCTGGGTAAGATTCGCCGGCGTGCATGTCTGCGCCTCATCCCATTTCCAGGCACCGGCGACGTTCTACTCGCCCCCACCATGATAAGCCACCCGTTGGCATATGTCGCATCCAACCCCCGACAAATAATGATGATCATCACACTTCTATTGATTACAACATATGAATTACAACTCGAAACTAGAACAAGATATGACTCTATATGAATGCCTCCGGCGGAGTACCGGGATGGTGCAATGAATCAAGAGTGACATGTATGAAAAATAATGCATGGTGGCTTTGCCACAAATACGATGTCAAGTACATGATCATGCAATGGCAATATGACAAAAGTAAAGTATGTCATGATGATGATGAACAGAACGGTGGAAAGTTGCATGGCAATATATCTCAGAATGGTTATGGAAATGCCATAATAGGTAGGTATGGTGGTTGTTTTGAGGAAGATATAAGGAGGTTTATGTGTGATAGAGCGTATCGTATCACGGGGTTTGGATGTACCGGCTAAGTTTGCACCAACTCTCAAGGTGAGAAAGGGCAATCCACGGTACCGAAGAGGCTAGCAATGGTGGAAAGGTAAAAGTGCGTACAATCCATGGACTCAACATTAGTCAAAAGAACTCATATACTTATTGCAAAAATTTAGAAGTCATCAAAAATCAAGTACTATGCGCATGCTCCTAGGGGGATAGATTGGTAGGAAAAGACCATCGCTCGTCCCTGACCGGCACTCATAAGGATGCACAAGCGAGGTACACTTCATGTTTACACAACTTTAACCATACGTGCATGCTATGGGACTTGCTAACTTCAACACAAGCATTCTTTAAATTCATAATCACCTAACTAGCATGACTTTAATATCACTACCTCCATATCTCAAAACAATTATCAAGTATCAAATTGATCATAGCATCCAATTCACTTCCTATGATAGTTTTTATTATACCCAACTTGGATGCCTACCATTCTAGGACCAACTTTATGACCATAGAAAATACCATGCTGTTCTAAAAGACTCTCAAAATAATATAAGTGAAGCATGAGAGACTAGAAATTTCTTCAAAATTAAGACACCACCATGCTCTAAAAGATATAAGTGAAGCACCAGAGCAAAAACTATCAAGCTCAAGATATAAGTGAAGCACATAGAGTATTCTAGCAAATTCTAATCAAATAGGCTTCTCCCAAAAGGTGTGTACAGCAAGGATGATTGTGGTAAACTAAAAAGCAAAGACTAATATAATACATGACGCTCCAAGCAAAACACATATCATGTGGCGAATAAAAATATAGCTCCAAGTAAAGTTACCAATGAACAAAGACGAAAGAGGGGATGCCTTCCCGGGGCATCCCCAAGCTTAGGCTTTTGGATATTCTTGAATATCTTGGGGTGCCATAGGCATCCCCAAGCTTAGGCTCTTGCCACCTGAGGGAGTCCCGGACTAGGGGGTGTCCGGATAGCCGAACTATCATTATCGGCCGGACTCCAGAACTATGAAGATACAAGATTGAAGACTTCATCCCGTGTCCGGATGGGACTTTTCTTGGCCTGGAAGGCAAGCTTGGCGATACGGATATGTAGATCTCCTACCATTGTAACCGACTCTGTGTAACCCTAACCCTCTCCGGTGTCTATATAAACCAGAGGGTTTTAGTCCATAGGACACAACAACAATCATACCATAGGCTAGCTTCTAGGGTTTAGCCTCCTTGATCTCGTGGTAGATCCACTCTTGTACTACCCATATCATCAATATCAATCAAGCAGGAGTAGGGTTTTACCTCCATCGAGAGGGCCGAACACAGGTAAAAACATCGTGTCCCTTGTCTCCTGTTACCATCCGCCTAGACGCACAGTTCGGGACCCCCTACCCGAGATCCGCCGGTTTTGACACCGACATTGGTGCTTTCATTGAGAGTTCCTTTGTGCCGTCGCATATAGGCCCGATGGCTCAACGACGCAGTCCAGGGTGAGACCTTTCTCCCCGGACAGATCTTCGTATTCGGCGGCTTTGCACTACGGGCCAATTAAGCAGCCATCTGGAGCAGATCGAAGCTACGCCCCGCCGTCAGTCAGATTTGAAGTCTCGAACTTCACGGCCGACATCCGCGGAGACTTGATCTTCGATGGATTCGAGCCACGCCAAAGCCGCCAGACCGTCACGATGGGCATCATTTAGCTCTGCTGCCGGACAGTGCCCTGGAGGCCGCACACGAGTCCGCTCCGACCCTCAATTCGGAGCCGGCTGCGCAGATCAAGGACGGGTGGCTAGACACCGCCTCGGGGGCTGCAACCTCTACGGCGATGGAGCCGAATACTAACCTTGTCCCTTGTGAAGCTCGTGACTCCGAGGTGCCGGACTCCTCGCCGGACTCCGAACCTCCCACGCCCCCTCCAATCGGATCCGATTGGGCGCCAATCATGGAGTTCACCGCTGCGGACATCTTTCAACACTCACCTTTCGGCGACATCTTGAATTCGCTAAAATATCTCTCGTTATCAGGAGAGCCCTTGCCGGACTGTGGTCAGGACGGTTGGGATGCGGATGACTAAGAAATTCAAAGCCCACCCACCACCCACTTAGTAGCCACTGTCGACGATCTAACCGACATGCTAGACTTCGACTCCGAAGACATCGATGGTATGGACGACGATGCCGGAGACGACCAAGAACCAGCGCCTACTGGGCACTGGAAAGCCACCTCGTCATATGACATATACATGGTGGATATCCCAAAGAATTGGAATGGCGAGGGAACAACGGAGGAAGACCCCTCCAAGAAACAGCCTAAGCGCTGGCGTCAGCGGCGCCGCTCTAAATCCCGCCACAGCAAGAATGGAGATTCCGGCACTGGAGATAATAACACCCCAGACAGTGCCAAAGACAACCCTCCAAAGAAGATTCAACACAGGAGGATGGAGAAGCCAGTCCTCATGAGAGAGCGGCAGACGAAGATGTAGAGGATGATAATTACATGCCTCCCTCCGGAGACTAGGCAAGCCTCGACGACGACGAATTTGTCGTGCCTGAGGATCCCGTCGAACAAGAGCGTTTTAAACGTAGGCTCATGGCCACGGCAAGCAGCCTCAAGAAAAAACAGCAACAACTTAGAGCTGATCAAAGATCTACTAGCCGACGGATGGACTGAAGTCCTTCTGGCCGAAGAGCATGAACTCGAACGCCCCTCCAAAAGCTACCCCAAACGCAAGCTGCTCCCCCGATTAGAGGAGGAGGCATATAAACCTGCATCACCAGCGCATAATACGGCTGACCGACCACCTCGTGGCCGCGACAGAGAGGCCTCTAGGCCCTCCACTAGAACCGTACCCCGACATCACTCGAAAAGCACAAAGCCACAGGGGAACGCTCCGGACTTGCGAGATATATTGGAGGATAAGGCAAGACAATAAAGATCGATCTACGGATCACGTGGGCGCCCCATGATACACGACGATAACCGTCGCGCCGGATACAGCAAGTCTGGCCGGGCCGAACATAGTAGAGAAAGCTCGTTTGAGCTACATCGTGATATAGCCCAATACAGAGGCACTGCACACCCACTATGCTTCACAGATGAAGTAATGGATCATCAAATCCCCGAAGGGTTTAAACCCGTGAATATTGAATCCTACGATGGCACAACAGACCCCGCGGTTTGGATCGAAGACTATGTCCTTCATATCCACATGGCCCGCGGTGATGATCTTCACGCCATCAAATACCTCCCACTCAAGCTTAAAGGACCAGCTCGGCATTGGCTTAATAGCTTGCCGCCAGAATCAATTGGTGTTGGGAGGACACGGAAGCCGCATTCCTTGATAACTTCCAGGCACGATAAAGCGACCACCGACGCCGACGACCTAAGCCATATAATTCAGCAGCCAGACGAATCGCCGGATAATTACGGACATGGTTCTTAACTAAGAAAAATCAAATCGCCGATCGTCCGGATGCGGAGGCCCTCGCAGCCTTCAAACATAACATCCGCGACGAGTGGCTTGCCCGCACACTGTACAGAATAGCCGAAATCCATGGCAGCCCTCACATCACTCATGACCCGCTTCGCTGGAGAGGACAGCTGGCTAGCCCGCAGCAACAACCTCAAAAAAATTCGCAGTCCGGATACCAAGGACCGCAATGGCAGGTCGCGCAATAGCACAAACGCCGCATTAACGGCGAAAATACCGAGGATACGGCAGTCAATGCCGGATTCAGAGGCTCCAAACCCGTCGTGGAAAAAGCCATTCAAAAGAACTACTTGGTCCGCCCAATTTGGACCGAATACTCGACCGCCGTGCGTGTACACGGCACTTCAAAAGCCGCTTAATCACACCAACAGGGACTGTTGGGTATTTAAGCAGGCAGGCAAGCTAATTGCCAAAAACAATGACAAGGGGCTGCATACCGATGACGAGGAAGAGACCCGATCGCCGAACAATAGAGGACAGAATCCCCCCACAAGTGCGGACGGTGAACATGATATACGCAACCCACATACCCAAGAGGGAGCGGAAGCGTGCACTCATGGACGTATACGCGATGGAGCCAGTCGCCCCAAAGTTCAACCCATGGTCCTCCTGCCCGATCACTTTTGATCGAAGGGACCACCCCACCAGTATCCGCCATGGCGGATTCGCCGCATTGGTTTTAGACCCAATCATCGATGGATTTCACCTCACCAGAGTCCTGATGGACGGCGGCAGAGCTGAACCTGCTTTATCAGACACACGGCGCAAGATGGGCATAGACCCTCAAGGATTAAACCCACAAAGATGACCTTCAAAGGCGCCATACCAGGTGTAGAGGCCAATTGTACAGCTCGATTAATCGAAGTGGTCTTGGATCCCGGATAACTTCCGAAGCGAGGAGTTAATCTTCGACATAGTTCCGTTTCGCAGCGGCTATCATGCTCTGCTCGGACGGACCGTGTTTGCAAAGTTCAACGCGGTGCCGCACTACGCATACCTCAAGCTCAAGATGCCAGGCCCTCGAGGAGTCATCACGGTAAATGGAAACACTGAACGCTCTCTCCGAATGGAGGAACATACAGCAGCTCTCGCGGCAGAAGTACAGTGCAGCCTCTTAAGGCAATTCTCGAGTCCGGCCGTTAAGCGACCGGACACGGCTAAACGCGCCCGGAGTAACCTACAGCAAAACCACAGCACGTCCGAGCATCGCGTAGCAATGCGGCTAACCCCAGCCCTTGCAAAATTGTAAGATCGGTCCTTCGCAGACATCATTACGCCCGAGATACCATGGGCATAGGGGAGGGCACGACCATGACAGCCCGTATCGCGGCTTAACCACACAGGGCTCCCAAGTGTGTCATCTTTTTTTCCTTTTTCTTTTTCTTACCCACAGACTCCGCTCACAGAGGCTCCGTCCGCAAGAGAACCGCCGAACTCACGATGCAACAACCAGGGAAGGAGAAAGGCTACACGAGTATCCGGTGGTCTCCATTACGAGCATTAAATCTGTTTTATACACCATTCCGCAGCCTACCCCTGGAGGGGGACATGTTTAATAGTCCCATCCCCTTCTTACCGCACTATTTGTATCGTTCTGCATTCATGGCAATATTTCTTGAATAAACAATGCATCGCTTTTTTGCTTATAATTGTATTCCTTTCTAATACATATGTTCATTTATGACATGTTGCATCCGTACACTTTGGTACGGCTAAATACACCAGGGGCTTAAGTTCCCCACATTATGGTGTGACAAGTTCGAACACTTTCACAAGTGCGGCACCCCGAACTTATAGCATTATATGCATCGGCTCCGAATCATGTCTTGGGTCAATAGTTGGGTTTGCCCGGCTCCCATGTTTTGGTACCTTACGTTCCGTTGTATCGGCTAAGGTAGCGCTGGGAGAACCACTGCGATTGCGCCCCAGTTGAGTTGGGCGAGTGCCTCAGTGGAGAAAGCTAAAACTGACCGTCATAATGATGTGAGAGCCGGTCGCTGTTCGAGAGGTTTTTTCGAGTCCCTAAAGACTTATGCCTCTTAGAGCGAGGAACCGGTCTTGTCCGGTCCAGGCGTGGATAGCGCCCCGAATTCGGCCTTCCGAACACTAGGGGCTTCGCTGAAATTTAAAATTATAGAATTCTATGGCTAAGTGAGAGTGTTCAAGCACTATAAGTCCGGTTGCCTTGTTCGTTGTGTTGAACGCCTCCCTAGATGGACCCAAAAATGGGAACAAGAGCGCTCAAGTTTATCCCGAACACCCCAGCACTCGTAGCATGGGGGCTGAAGCCGACTGAGGGAGTCCTGGACTAGGGGGTGTCCGGACAGCCGGACTATCAATATCCGCCGGACTCCAAGACTACAAAGATACAAGATTGAAGACTCCGTCCCGTGTCCGGATGGGACTTCCCTTGGCGTGGAAGGCAAGCTTGGCAATACGGATATGTAGATCTCCTACCATTGTAACCGACTCTGTGTAACCCTAGCCTCCTCCGGTGTCTATATAAACCGGAGGGCTTTAGTCTGTAGGACAACATACATTACAACAATCATACCATAGGCTAGCTTCTAGGGTTTAGCCTCCTTGATATCGTGGTAGATCTACTCTTGTACTACCCATATCATCAATATTAATCAAGCAGGACGTAGGGTTTTACCTCCATCGAGAGGGCCCAACACAGGTAAAAACATTGTGTCCTCGTCTCTTGTTACCATCCGCCTAGACGCACAGTTCGGGACCCTCTACCCGAGATCCGCCGGTTTTGACATCGACATTGGTGCTTTCATTGAGAGTTCCTCTCCGTGTCATCACCGATAGGCTTGATGGCATCTTCAACCAGCAACGCTGTCTGTGGTGAGACTTTTCTCCCGGACAGACCTTCAGATTCGGCGGTTTCGCCTGCGGGCCAATTCACTTGGCCATCCGAGCAGATTGAAAGCTACGCCCTGGCCGTCAGTCGATTTGAAGCTTAAAGTTCACGGCCGATGTCCGCGGAGACTTGATCTTCGACGGACTCGAGCCACGACCAAGCGTGCCGCGACCGTAACGATGGGCATGATCTAGCTCGCCCGCCGACAAAGTGCCTTGGTGGCGCTGACGGATCCGCCCGCATTAGCCCGGAGCCGATCGCCCAAATCGAGGGTCGGTGGATAGACGCCGCCCTGGGGGCTTCAACATCTACGGCGATGGAGCCGAACACTAATCTTGTCCCTTGCGAAACTCGTGATTCCGAGGCGCCGGACTCCTTGCCGGACTCCGAACCTCCCGCGCCCCTACCAATCGATCCGGATTGGGCGCCGGTTATGGAATTCACCACCGCGGACATCTTCCAATGCTCGCCTTTCGGCGATATCTTGAATTCACTAAAGCATCTCTCGTTATCGGGAGAATCCTGGCCGGACTGTGGCCAGGATGGTTGGGATACGGACGACGAAGAAATTCAGAGCCCACCCACCACCCACTTTGTAGCCCCTGTCGACGATCTAACCGACATGCTAGACTACGACCCCGAAGACATCGACGTATGGACGAAGACACCGGAGACGAACAGGAACCAGCACCTACAGGGCACTAGAAGACCACCTCGTCATACGACATATACATGGTGGACACCCCAAAAGACGGGGATGGCGAAGAAACAGCGGAGGCAGACTCCTTAAAGAAACAGCCCAAGCGCCGGCGTAAACGGCGCCCTCTAAATCCCGCCACATCAAGAATAGAGATTCCGGCACAGGAGATAACAATACCCCAGAGAGTGCCGAAGACAATCCCCCAAAGAAGACTCAAAGACAGAGGATGCAGAAGCAAGCCCTCACGAGAGGGCGGCGGCATTTAAGAGGTTGAGGATCATAACTATGTACCTCCATCCAAAGATGAAGCAAGCCTCAATAACGATTTAACTCTGCTGTGCCCGAGGACCCCATCAAACAAGAGCTTTTTAAGCGCAGGCTCATCGCCACAAGAAGAAGCTCAAGAAGGAAAAGCGAAGCTCAAAACAACGGAAGACACGCTCGAGAATGAGATGGAGCAAAGTGCTCAAAACCGCAGATAAATGCGGCAATGGCTACCAACCAAGAGCTACCAGGCGTAAGCTACTACCAGAATCGACGAGGAGGCCATAGAGCCTCCACCATCAAATGGCCCAGCCAGGTCCATCTACGGACCCAAAAAGAAGGCCCCAGGAAGCAAGGTAACACGTCAAGTGTCCGATGATAGCAGCACATACAAGTACAGGGGCGCCGCACACCCACTATGTTTCACAGATGAGGTGCTGGACAATGAATTCCCAGCAAGGTTTAAACCCATAAACATAGAGGCTTACGATGGAATAACAGACCCTGGAGTCTGGATAGAAGATTATATACTACATATACACATGGCAAGAGGAGACGATCTCCAAGCCATAAAATATCTACCCCTCAAGCTCAAAGGGCCAGCCCGTCATTGGCTCAAAAGCCTCCCAGAAAACACTGTTGGAAGTTGGGAAGAGCTCGAGGACGCGTTTAGAGCGAATTTTCAAGGGACTTATGTCCGTCCTCCGGATGCAGATGATCTAAGTCATATAACTCAACAGCCCGGAGAGTCGGTATGAAATTTCGAACATGTTTCTTACCAAAAGAACCAAATAGTCGATTGTCCGGACGCCAAGCCTTAGCAGCTTTCAAGCACAATGTCCGAGACGAATGGCTCATGAGGCACCTCACCAAGAGAAACCGAGGACAATGTCTGCACTAACAAGCCTCATGACCCGCTTACATGCGGGAGAGGATAGCTGGTTAGCAAGAAGCAACACCAGCGACCCAAGTACATCCGAGATAAGAGATGGAACGGAAAATCACTAGCAGAAAAGAGCAGCGCCGAATAAAGAGAAAAGCCCAAAGAGCACGGCATCAACACCGGATTCAAAAGCTCGCGGCCCAACAACAAAACACAGCCTCTCAAGGATGACAGTGATGAATTGTCCAACTTAAACAAGATTTTGGGTCGGATATGTCAAATCCACAGTACCCCCGGAAGGCCTACAAATCACACCCACAGGGATTGTTGGGTTTTAAACAGTCCGCCGACTAAATGCCGAACACAAGGGGCTCGCGCGTCAGCTTAAGAAGATAAACCCCACCAGCAGAGCACCGAAAACAAAAGACTTTCCCACAAGGGGTCAAAACAGTAAACTCACTTCATGTGATAACACGGAAAAATAGTGCGGCACTTTCTAAAAAGAGCTTCACATGTCCAACCCAAGCAGATCGTAGAGATTGGATATCAAAACCAATCACTTTCGACCACCTGGACTATTCCAGAAGCGTTCGAAATGCAGGACGGACTCCCCTGATATTGAATCCCATAATAGACGGATTACAATTTACTAACGTCTTAATGGACGGAGGCAGTGACTTAAACCTGCTATATTCAAACACAATCCGTAGGATGGGGATAGACCCAACCAAAATCCGACACAGCCGCACTTCCTTCAAAGGAGTGACGCCAGGCCCTCACACCAAGTGCACATGCTCTATATTACTAGAAGTCGTGTTCGGATCACCGAACAATTTTCGACGCGAAAAATTAATTTTTCACATCGTCCCATTTAAAAGTGAATATCAAGCACTCTTGGGACGAAAGGCTTTTGTCCGCTTCAACGCCATACCGCATTACGCGTCTCTTACAATCAAGATGCCTGGTCCGCGTGGCGCCATTTCAGTGCGAGGGTTACTTAAGGACCCCGGACTCGGATAGACGAATCCGCCTCAAAGAAAGTTAGGGCTCCCTAGCCGCATACCCCTTGGCAGGGGGCTGCGCGCACAAACAATCACGGTTTCATATAAACCTTGCTTTAATTATTTATATTTGTTATTTTACACATTTTTCGCATGAATCATTCTTAAAAACTAAACGTTCCTCTCTTTCTACAGATGAACAACGTGCATACCCGTCCAGGATAACGGCAAGAACGGAGACACAAAGCAGACGCGTCTGATGAGGGACCCGTTGCAAGGATTCTTTTCAGATTAAGACCCCGCGTAAACCTTTTTTACTGTCTCTTGTTGTTATTCTCCCTTGGTTTCTTCCTATAGCCAAAGCGGAGCTTGACGCTTTGGCATCGGCCGCGTCAGAAGACCATGCCCGCACACGACACAGGGCTTAGGCATCTCTGCCCATTATTATAAAGACCGAACACCTTAGGGAGTGTTCGGCGCCTCGAGTTAGGCATCATATGCATCAGCTCCGAATCATGTCTTTGGTCAAATGTTGGGTTTGCCCGGCCCTCGTGTTTTGCTGCCTTACATTCCAGACACGCTAACGCGGCACCGGAGAACTACTGCGATTGTGCCCCAGTTCGGCCGGGCGAAAGCACCTCAAGAGAGAAAGCCAAAATCGATCGTGATGATACTGAGAGACCGGTCAACCACTCGATCGACTACCGGAATGTTTAGAATTCCCGCTTGACGAAGGACCATTTCCCGCCAGTACATACGCACTCGAATACGGAGATGTGCGGTGCCACCAGGCTATATCGTAGCCCCACCCTCGAGCTCCATCGCTAAGTGAAAGTAATAAAGCATTATAGTCCGGATTGCCTAGTTCGCTACGCTACCACCTCCTTAAACAGACCGAGACGCCGGATTAAGTGTGAAAACGCGC
The DNA here is from genome assembly GCA_021437245.1 of Aegilops speltoides. Classification (NCBI taxonomy): domain Eukaryota; kingdom Viridiplantae; phylum Streptophyta; class Magnoliopsida; order Poales; family Poaceae; genus Aegilops; species Aegilops speltoides. The sequence continues at coordinate 411,124,807 of CM038142.1, forward strand.
TATTTTTGCGAACACCCCGCACTGTGCGTGGGGGCTGAAGTCAAGACTGCAATCTTTCAAGTTATACAAGTGTATACGAACGGCAAGACAGAGAAGTTTTACTACTTGGACGCACAAGTATAAAAAGCAGTTATAACATAATCATCGCTTTACAAGCTAATACGCTCATTTGAACGTGATATTTTTCGAGCATCGCGACTCTATTACGAGCGCCATGCATAACTTCCCAGTAGTGCTCGGCAGGAGCCGCTTTCATCCGAACCTCGGGAGGCAACAGCGGTGGCATCCATCTCCGGACAATGCGCTTCACACGGCAAGAGCCATCCGCGCGCTTCTTGATGCGAGCCGACCGCTTCATATCCTTTATATGCGGCATTGCTCCAAGGAATTGCTGTAGTAAGTCAAGTAGCTCGTCGCTTTGACCTCTCGCCGGACATGGGCCACGGCGTCACCATGGCAAGTCCGACAATCTATTTAGCTCGCCCATTCGCCAACCGTCCGTCAACGGAAGTGAGCAATCCGGACTGTGGAATTGAGACCAATATAGCTCTTCCGCCTCGTGATCCTCCCGGCTCCGGAAGTGCTTAACGGCATCGGCCGCACTTGCAGCTAAGTCCATATACGGATCCTCCGGACTCACTACCGCTGAAATTGAGCATACTTCCCATCCATATATCTGGCGACGCAGCAGAAAAGGCTTGCCACCACGATCTCCGACTGGCGCAGTTCCTCCTTCATAGCCCGCATTGCAGAGCGGGCATCCTTGGCGGCGGTGGCCTTCTTCAGTCTTCCCGCCCGATAAGCGCTCCTTTTCAAGAGCCTCATTGCGGTCGGTAGCATCCTTTACTTTCATGGCCAATTGCCACCTCCGCCCGCTTAGGCAAAGGCGCAGCCTTTTCGGCTTGCAACTCTTCGGCTGCCCTCGAGGCAGCCGCGTCACTCCTTCGTGCTTGCTCCTTAGCTCGAGCAAGTTCGGCCCGAAGGCTCTCCACAGCAGCAGCACCGTCTGTACAACAGCATACAATTTATCAGAGGAGGGCTTCGACCCCCTTAAATAAAGCAACTGCGGAGAATTTATTTACCTTGCGACTCGTCAAGTCGCCGGTTGACAAGTGCGATGTCAGCATCAGCCATGTCAAGTTGCCGACTTAATTCGGCAAACTCATTAGTCTGGCTGGCCCTCGGACTATCCGCCACCTGCATAGGGACGGCGGTATTCATTACTTGAGATTTCGATCCTCGCACGCCGTCGCTTCCGACAACCTACCGAGTCCTGTGGGCTACTATCTATACAGGCGATTTTATGTGCGAAACTGTTAAAGACAAAGGGTGCGTCATTCTCGATACCTCAAATCCCGCCAAACAAACTCATGGCAGCATTACGCAATCCGCCTCGCGGATTTAAATCCTTCCAACCACCATACGATCAACGCACGGTGATCTTCTGAAATGGACGCCCTCTCAAGCAGATTTTTAGTTCTCCGCCGGATATCTTGTTGTGTGCCGAACTCTCGCCCCTCGGACTCGGGATACCCTCCGTGGCGATACTTGTGCTCGCCTCGCTTTATCTCGACGGCGCCGCAGACAGAGGCGATATCACTTCCATCATCTCCAAAGAAGGTCTCAAGACGAACTCATCTCGAGAAGGCTGCAGATCCGAACTGCAATATAAATATTTCGGTCACAGAAGCACAAATGAAGGTATTTTCTTACTAATTAACTTCCTCTTTCATACTCACGGCTCGATGGAGGGCCGATCCTTTGGCGATGATTGTGCGTCCGGATTCTTTCCGGACGCCTGACCCCGGGAAGATCTCTTCCCACGCTTAGGGCTTTGGCCTCCGGGTCTTGAGGCGGTCCTCTTCTCCCCTGAAGGAGGGGTTCTGGTTCCCCCCTCTTGATCGCCTTTGGGCTAAATATTAGCTCCTTTATTTTCCCCTTCGCCTTCTTCGGGCGCGACCTCCAACATTCGACCAGCACGGGCTCCAAGGCGGTCTCGGGGGGGCCAGACACCTTATCAGCCTTGATCGCGCCACCCATTCCTGTAAAGAACAAAGGGTCGAGGCTAACTCTAGAAAGGCACATAAATGTAATGTCCGGACTCGAAGCTACTTACCGAGTATCCGGCGACGCGCTTAGGCCTGCATCTCGGCTAAACCGACACGCCACCTGCGGTCGAAGAACAACTTGTACATCTCCACGGGTGTCGCACCCATGAAGTGTTGGAGAATCCGAGGTCCTCCGGTTGAACTCTCATAGACGGAGAGGACGGCGCTTGCAGGCGAAGATGCCCGATTAGCATAACCTCGCATCACCTTGATCAGTCGATCTCCTCGCTTGAGATCTCGAATCCGCCTCGCAGTGAGGGCACGTCTTGGACGGCCCCCAATTGAGCCCTTGGTTGACCCACAACATTAGCTGGCGTGGAGGTCCCGGGCGGAATGAAGGCGGCGGCGTTTGCCTGCTGCCCTTTGGAGCGGTGATATAGAACCACTCCTGCTGCCACAGTCCGAAGTTCCTCTTGAAGGAACCTTCGCCACGGGCATCGGCCTTTTGCCTATGGTCGCCCACAAGACTCCGCTGACGCCCCGATCATCTTCGCCCACTTGAAGGTCTTCACCACAGGCCAAGTGGGGAGTGACGTGGAGGAAGGCTTCACAGACGATAATGAATGCGGAGATGTGGAGGATGGACTCCGGAGCCAAGTCGTGGAAGTCCAGCCCATAGTAGAACAGGAGCCCTCTCACGAAGGGGTCCGTCGGGAAGCCTAAACCCCGACGGAGGTGGGATACGAAGACGACGTATTCACCGGGCTTGGGGGTGGGCACGGCCTGCCCTTGGGCAGGCAACCTGTGCGAAACCTCGTAGGCCAGGTACTTGGCTTCACGCAACTTCAATATGTCCTCCTCCTTGACGGAGGAGGGCATCCACCGACCCTGGAGGTCGGAGCCGGACATGGTTGAGGATCCGGCGCCAACTGAGGCTCGGGTGTTGGAACTGGGAGCGGGAAGAGATTCGATGCGAGATTGAAGAACAAGGGCGAGCCTTGGTCCTCTTATAAAGGGGATGAAATACCAAGGGCCGTCTCCATGACCGTTTGGGATTCACCTTCGATAGAGGAGGTGTGGCGACGGGAACGGTTGGGTTACCCACGCACGTATTGATGAGAATCCCGGAATAAGGGGAACACGATCTCTGCTTCGATAAGATGTGCCAAAGAAACCGCTTCGCTAAACGTGCTGAGGTGGTATAGTAAAAAACGATTCAAACAAAGGCTTGGTGGCGGTGTGATGTCATGCCGTGTAATACGTGAGCAGATTGAACTAAGTGTACATTTTATTCTCTCTATGGTGGAATGTGGAATTTATTTTGCAGAGCCGGACACTATCCCGGTGTTCATGATCTACTCGATTATTCAAGGGAGGAACCCGCCTTGCAATGCCGAACATTATGCACGCCGGACTTATCGTCATTGAAGACTGGTTCGAGGGCTACCGAGGAGTCCCGACTAGGGGTGTCCGGACAGCTGGACTATCAATATCCGCGGACTCCAAGACTACGAAGATACAAGATTGAAGACTCCGCCCCGTGTCCGGATGGGACTTTCCTTGGCATGGAAGGCAAGCTTGGCCATACGGATATGTAGATCTCCTACCATTGTAACCGACTGTAACCCTAGCCTCCTCCGTTGTCTATATAAACCGGAGGGCTTTAGTCCGTAGGACAACATACATTACAACAATCATACCATAGGCTAGCTTCTAGGTTTAGCCTCCTTGATCTCGTGGTAGATCTACTCTTGTACTACCCATATCATCAATATTAATCAAGCGGGACGAGGGTTTTACCTCCATCGAGAGGGCCGAACACAGGTAAAAACATTGTGTCCCTCGTCTCTTGTTACCATCCACCTAGACGCACAGTTTGGGACCCCCTACCCGAGATCCGCCGGTTTTGACACCGACACCGACGACTTGCCATCTCTCAGATTTGATAAACGGTCGCATAGAAGGTAATATTTTAAATGCGAGTCTACTCAAATATTACATCTTTGGAGCACTCACCCGCAATAATGCGGGCACCCTTCAGGACACCCTTATAATACATCTCGGGTGTGCGATACTCCTTGCCCGGCGGTGGCGCGTCCGTCACAAGCTTCTCAACATCCATCCTGCCCGGTGCACTTTCAAGACGGGCAAGGCCCGACGGCACCTTCAATGCAAAGCGGAGTGCTTGACGACTTCAACCTGTGGACACGATCCACCAGCCGCCGCACCAGCCGAAGTAGCTCCTGTGCATGGCCTCTTTGGGCCATAGCCGAACTATAAGGCCCTTCATGGCCTGTTCGCCACCTTAGGAGCTCGACCAGCTGCTTCACTGGTCGCTAAGGGCACGGATGTCCGCCTCAAAGATACCGAGACCAGAATACCTTCTCCGCCGAGCTCCCTCCTCGGCTCAGAGAAAGCGGCAAGATCGGACACGCCATGGGCAGATCGCGAACGCCTGGAGAGCTCTGAATTTGGGTAAGTAATGTAATTTACTTTAACATGCTTGCTTTGCATGAAGAATGCCTTACCCGCCGCTATTTTCTTCAAATCCTCGATTGGAGGGCCTTAGGGCATCGGCCTTAGCGGCTTTGGCACTCTCAAGAGCCGACGCAAGCTCGACTCGAGTCTTGAGTCACGCTCCAAACTCTCGTGCTTTTCCACGAGAGCCCGGAGCTCTTGCTGTACCTCCGCCACCCCGCGCCTCGCTTCTCTCGCTCGGCTCGCTCCACGGCCGATTATGCTCGTCATGACACCGACTCCTTCAGGTTGCCACCTCGTTCGTGGCCCCGAGCACCCACCTTATCCTTGTTATTTCTCTTGCAACCAAATCCTTTTCTCAGAAGGTACAACTTTAATACGGTGTTACTCTCCTTCCTTGTCCTCGAGCTGCTTCTTGGCACGGCCGAGCTCGCTCTCGAACCGCCGAGGCTCGCTTTCACAGTATTGACCTCCGCAGCCAAGGCGGCAGAGGTCAGCAGCAAGAACTGCATTCCCATATGGACATATTTTTAAGACTCCTGCAGATATCTTTTAGATCCTCGGTCCGCTTTTCTTTCCAACACCGAACCGAGCATCGGGCTACCGTCTATGCGGTACTATTTTACATATATTAAAATTATTACCTCAAAGCCTGTTAGAAGGCTGCTGCAGAAGCCTCAGTCAGCCCGCTTTTGGCGAAGTGAACCTTTCAATCACCGACCGATGACAGCGGCGTGTTGTTTTTCGATGGAAGCGCCGCTGATCACCTCCTCCAAGTTATCCGCGCCCGTTGGACGGAGGCCGCCGGTGTCATATCTTGCCCTTCTTACGAAGGGCGCCGCCACGGACTCGAACCACTGCAGTTCGGCAAGGCGGAGTCCGTGCAAAGTCCGGAGGTTGCCTGCGGCACCTCGGGGCCTCCTCCTCCTGGTGGGTCCTTCCCGGATCCCACCTCGGCGTCGTCAAGATCTCGGTGTGGAGGCGGTCGGAAGGAATCCATATCCGACGTGCCAAGGACCCGCCGACGAAGCGGGAAGATCGCCCTGGGCGGACTACATGGTTGTATGCGGCATTAGAAAGACACCATGTGACAAAAAGAAAAATTATAAATCATCTAGGAGTCCGGATACTTACGATCTCGCCAGGGCTTGGCCCTTGAGGGCTACTCCTCGTCATTGCCGCCGACGCTAAGGTATCAGTCCGGGAAGGGTCCTTACCTTCTTGACCCTTCGCCTCCCTCGCTGGGGAGGCCTTCCTCTTCTCTCTCCCCACCTGGTGGAGAGCCTCTTTCTTCTCCTCCTCGTCCTCGTGGGAGGAGTCCTCGAGTCATCGGACGATGAGTCCGACACCACATGACGCGGGAACTCCTTCGGTTCCCGTGGCCTTCTTCTTGGCCTTCTTCTCCGCACTACGTAAAGTGCGGGACCAGCAGCCCTATCAAACGGGCATCCGCTAGGTCCTCCGAAGGGGAGCGGACAGCTTAACCTGTCCGGATGTGCTCTGGCAGGCTGTTAAAGGTATTGGGAGTTTAGATCCCGTGATAAAGTCAAAACATGAAAAGCAAGTGTCCCATAAAGGATAACATGGCTTACCTCGCCAAACGGACGTGCGAGCTGAATCCGCGATCTTCGTAGCGGATGCGGAGCTGGCGCCCTTGAACAGCAGCACCCTCCTGCATCTTCGCACGTAGTGTCAAGAGCCCGCTCAAGGTCCGTGTTGTGCTCGATCAAACTCCCACAAATTGAAGTCCGTGCTTTGGCGGGGAGAATCCGCGACGAGCATGACTGGATCATGTCGACAAGCTTGAGCTTCTTGTTCACTGTGGTTTGGAGACAGACTAGAGTCCGGTCAGCTCTTCCGAACTACCCCATAGTAGGCCCTTCTGCTTCTGTGGAGGTGAGCTGCATGGGGATGCAGATCTGAATTGGGGCCGACCATTTAGGGTCACGGGCTCGTGATGTAGAACCACCCCGATTGCCAACCTTTGATAGATTCCACGAAGGCGCCCTCGAGCCAAGTGACATTGGGCATTTTGCCCACCATGGCGCCTCCGCACTCCGCTTGGCTACCCTTCACAGCCTTCGGCTTGACATTGAAGGTCTTTAGCCACAAGCCGAAGTAGGGCTGGATGCAGAGAAAGGCCTTGCACACGACGATAAACGCCGAGATATTGAGGATAAAATTTGGGGCCAGATCGTGGAAATCCGGGCCGTAGTAGAACATGAGCCCCCGGGCAAAGGGGTGGAGTGGGAAGCCCAGTCCGCGGAGGAAATGGGGAAGGAATACCACCCTCTCATGGGGCCTGGGGGTGGGGATGAGCTGCCCCTCGTCGGGGAGCTGGTGCGCGATGTCGCTGGACAGATATCCGGCGCGCAGCAGCCTCGATGTGCCCTCCAGAACGGAGGAGGCCATCCACTTGCCTCCCGCCTCCCGGACATGGCTGGAGAGGGTCGAGGTGAGATGTGCGGACTTGGGCGCTGGAGCTCGAAAAGCGGAGATGGATAAGCAAAGGAGGAAGAAGGCGTAGTTAAAAAAGGTGGATCCTTATCCCCTTATATATGGGCAGACAAAACTATGCGTCCCCACTGGCCTGGTAAAACTCGCTTATCTCCCAAGCACCGCAATCAATGGCGCGGTTGGGTTACCCACGTCCGTATTGATGGGAATCACGGAATAAGGGGAACACGATCTCGCTCGACAAGACATGCCAAGGAAACCGCCGCTAAACGCTACCGAGGTGGTATAATCAAACGATTCGAGTAAAAGCTTGGTTGTGGTGTGACGCCACGCCACAAAATACGCCGCCAGATTGAACTTGTGTAAATATTATTCTCTACGGTGGTATGTGGAATTTATTTTGCGAGCCGACACTATCCTGGTGTTCACAATCTTCTATAAATTATTCGAGGAGGAACCCGCCTTGCAATGCCGAAGACAATATGCGCCGGACTCGTCGTCATTGAAGCCCTGGTTCGTGGCTCTCGTGGGAGTCCCGGACTAGGGGTGTCCGGATAGCCGAACTATCATTATCGCCGGACTCGTAACTATGAAGATACAAGATTGAAGACTTCGTTCCGTGTCCGGATGGGTCTTCCTTGGCGTGGAAGGCAAGCTTGGCGTCTGAGATATGTAGATCTCCTACCATTGTAACCGACTCTGTGTAACCCTAGCCCTCTCCGGTGTCTATATAAACCGGAGGGTTTTAGTCCATAGGACACAACAACAATCATACCATATGCTAGCTTCTAGGGTTTAGCCTCCTTGATCTCGTGGTAGATCCACTCTTGTACTACCCATATCATCAATATCAATCAAGCAGGAGTAGGGTTTTACCTCCATCGAGAGGGCCCGAACCTGGGTAAAAACATCGTGTCCCTTGTCTCCTGGTACCATGCGCCTAGACGCACAGTTTGGGACCCCCTACCCGAGATCCACCGGTTTTGACACCGACACCACCCTTTATTCCATAGTCCATAAAAGATTTACCCAAAACTTGAAAACTTCACAACACAAAACTCAACAGGAAATCTTATAAGCTCCGTTAGTGAAAGAAAACAAAACCACCACATAAGTTACTGTAATGAACTGATTCTTTATTTATTTTGGTGTTAAACCTACTGTATTCCAACTTCTCTATGGTTTATAAACTATTTTATTGGCCATAGATGCATTGAAATAAGCAAACAACACACGAAAAACAGAATCTGTCAAAAACAGAACAGTCTGTAGCAATCTGTAACTAACGCAAACTTCTGGAACTCTAAAAATCATTCCAAAATAGGAAGTCCTGGACAATTTGTCTATTGATCAGCATCATAAAGAATCAACACAAAATATCGTTTCTGTGATTTAACAAAATTATATCCGTGCGCGCAAAGTTTCTGTTTTTCAGCAGAATCAAATCATCTATCATCATAGGTTATCCTATAGGTTCTACTTGGCTCTAACACTAATTAAAAGATAAAAACACATCTAAATAGAAGGTAGATACAAGACTTATTACTAAACAGGAGCAAAAACAAAAAACACAAAGAAAATTGGGTTGCCTCTCAACTAGCGCTATCGTTTAACGCCCCTAGCTAGGCATAAAAGCAAAGATAGATCTAACGAGTGCCATCTTTTGCACTAAATTCATAAGTAGCACGCATGATAGATTCATAAGGTAATTTGACTTTCTTTCTTGGAAAGTGCTCCATGCCTTTTTTAATGGAAATTGGAATATAATATTCCCTTCCTTCATATCAATAATCGCACCAATCGTTCTAAGGAAAGGTCTACCAAGAATAATAGGGCAAGAAAGATTGCAATCTATATCAAGAACGATAAAATTTACGGCTACCAAATTTCTATTTGCAACAATGAGAACATCATTGATCCTTCCCATTGGTTTTTTAATAGTGGAATCCGCAAGGTGCAAATTTAAAGAGCAATCACATAAAGTTTTCGGAATCGTGGAAACACTAGCACCCAAATCACACAAAGCAAAACACTCATAATCTTTAATTCTAATCTTGATAGTAGGTTCCCACTCATCATTAAGTTTTCTAGGTATAGAAACTTCCAAAGTAAGTTTTTCATCATAAGATTGCATCAAGGCATCAACAATTTGTTTGCTAAAAGCTTTGTTTTGACTATAAGCATGAGGAGAATTAACAACGGATTGCAACAAGGAAATGCAACCTTTTAAATAACAATTATCATAATCAAATTCCTTGAAATCCGAGATAGTAGGTTCAATATTATTTGAAGTTGAGGACTCTCCAATCTCACTTTTACCAAATTTAGCATCAAGATCTAAAGACTCCGAATTTTTGGGACGCCTTGTAGGCAAAGTTGATTCAACATCAGTCCCATAATCATCAAAATTCATATTGAAAAACATAGATCTAATAGGAGACGCATCAATAACTGTAAGATCCTCATCATTATTTTCATGGAAACTAGAAGAACACGCTTTTATAAAGCTATCTTTTTTAGCATGCAATCTAGCGGTTCTTTCCTTGCACTCGTCAATGGAAATTCTCATTACTTTGAGAGACTCATTGATATCATGCTTAGGAGAAGAAGATCTAAGTTTAAGAGAATCACATCAAGCGAAAGTCTATCAACGTTCCTAGCCAAATCATCAACTTTGAGCAATTTTTCTTCAAGCAAGGCATTAAAATTCTTTTGAGAAATCATAAATTCTTTCACACTATTCTCAAAATCAGAGGGCATCTTATTAAAATTACCATAAGAATTATTGTAGAAATTTCCATAATTATTAGAGGAATTGCTAGGGAACGGTCTAGCAATAAAGTTTCCTCTATAATCATTGTTTCCTAAACTATTCCTACCAACAAAATTCACATCCATAGATTCATTATTATTCTCAATCAAAGAAGACAGGCATATCATTGGGATCAAGAGGAGTATTTTTGGTAGCAAACATCTTCATAAGTTCATCCATCTTTCCACTCAAAACATTGATTTCTTCTATAGCATGCACTTTTTTACTAGAAGATCTTTTGGTGTGCCATTGAGAATAATTAGCCATAATATTATCAAGAAGTTTTGTAGCATCTCCTAATGTGATTTCCATAAACGTGCCTCCCGCGGCCGAATCTAAGAGATTTCTAGAAGCAAAGTTCAAACCGCCATAGAAATTTTGTATGATCATCCATAAATTCAAACCATGAGTAGGGCAATTGCGAAGCATCAATTTCATTCTTTCCCAAGATTGGGCAACATGCTCTGATCAAGTTGTTTAAAATTCATAATAAGAGTGATGATCTTAGCGGGAGGAAAATACTTAGAGAAAAAAGCATCTTTGCACTTGTTCCAAGAATCAATACTATTTCTAGGCAAAGACAAAAACCAAACTTTAGCACGATCTCTAAGTGAAAACGGAAATAACTTCAATTTGACAATATTGTTATCCGTATCTTTCTTCTTTTGCATATCACACAAATCAACAAAGTTGTTTAGATGAGTAGCGGCATCTTCACTAGGAAGGCCGGCAAATTGATCTTTCATAACAAGATTCAACGAAGCAATATTGATTTCACAAGACTCGACATCATTAAGAGGAGCAATCGGAGTACTAAGGAAATCATTATTATTGGTATTCGAGAAATCACAAATTTTGTATTATCTTGTGCCATGGCAACAAGTAATCCAACACACAAGCAAACAGAAAAGAGGCAAGCGAAAATAGAGGAGGAGATTGGGAAAGAGAGGGCGAATAAAACGGCAAGGGTGAAGTGGGGGAGAGGAAAACGAGAGGCAAATGGCAAATAATGTAAATGCGAGGGAGATGGGTTTGTGATGAGTACTTGGTATGTCTTGACTTGAGCGAAGACCTCCCCGGCAACGGCGCCAGAAATCCTTCTTGCTATGTCTTGAGCTTGCATTGGTTTTCCTCGAAGAGGAGAGGGTGATGCAGCAATAGTAGCGTAAGTATTTCCCTCAGTTTTTGGGAACCAAGGTATCAATCCAGTAGGAGGCTCCTCAAAAGTCCCACGCACCTACACAAACAAACTGAGAACTCGCAACCAATGCAATAAAGGGGTTGTCAATCCCTTCACGGCCACTTGCGAAAGTGAGATCTAATAAAGATAATAAGATAAGATAGATATATTTTTGGTATTTTATAATATAGATGCAAGAAGTAAAGATGCAAATAAAAGTAGATTGAAAGCAAATATGATAAGAGATAGACCCGGGGGCTTCTCTCAAGATAGCATAAGTATTACGGTGGGTGAACAAATTACTGTCGAGCAACTGATAGAAAAGTGCATAGTTATGAGATTATCTAGGCATGATCATGTATATAGGCATCACGTCCATAACAAGTAGACCGACTCCTGCCTGCATCTACTACTATTACTCCACACATCGACCGACTCCTGCCTGCATCTAGAGTATTTAGTTCATAAGAACATAGTAATGCATTAAGCAAGATGACATGATGTAGAGGGATAAACTCAAGCAATATGATATAAACCCCATCTTGTTATCCTCGATGGCAACAATACAATACGTGCCTTGCAACCCTTTCATCACCGGTAAGGACACCGCAAGATTGAACCCAAAGCTAAGCACTTCTCCCATGGCAAGAAAGATCAATCTAGTAGGCCAAACCAAACTGATAATTCGAAGAGACTTGCAAAGATAACTCAATCATACATAAAAGAATTCAGAGAAGATTCAAATATTATTCATAGATAAACTTGATCATAAACCCACAATTCATCGGATCTCGACAAACACACCGCAAAAAGAGTTTACATCGAATAAATCTCCACAAGAGAGGGGGAGAACATTGTATTGAGATCCAAAAAGAGAGAAGAAGCCATCTAGCTAATAACTATGGACCCGTAGGTCTGTGGTAAACTACTCACAACTCATCGGAGGGGCAAGGATGTTGATGTAGAGGCCCTCCGTGGTCGATTCCCCCTCTGGCAGAGTGCTGGCAAAGGCTCCAAGATGAGATCTCGCGGATATAGAAGGTTACGGTGGTGGAAATTGTGTTTCGTCCGCCTCATGGATGTTTTCGGGGTACGTAGGTATATATAGGAGGAAGAAGTACGTCGGTGGCTGCCCGAGGGGCCCACGAGACAGGGGGCGCGCCCTACTGGGGGGCCTCCTATCTCGTGGGAGCCTCGGCTGCTTCTTAACTTGCACTCCAAGTCCTCTAGATCACGTTCGTCCAAAAATCACGCTCCCGAAGGTTTCATTCCGTTTGGACTCCGTTTGATATTCCTTTTCTTCGAAATACTGAAATAGGCAAAAAAACAGCAATATGGGCTGGGCCTCCGGTTAGTAGGTTAGTCCGAAAAATGATATAAATGTGTAAAATAAATCCCATAAACATCCAAAAGGGGTAATATAATAGCATGGAACAATCAAAAATCATAGATACGTTGGAGACGTATCAACGACCAAGGGTAAGAAGACGGCGAAGGGGTCGACCTCGCGGTTTGCCCTGCCGCCAGGTTGGATCCAAGGGGATTGGATCCCCTCCTCTGTGTCAATGGAGGATCTGGAGGGGCTCGTCGCTGACGGCCTGATCACGGACGGATCTTGGAGGCTGCCGGAGGGAGAGTCTGAGCCTGCACCACGCGACGGTGAACGAGTCCTCCTCATGACGCATGTCAACAGAGGTTTCTCACTGCCCCCACATCCATTCTTCCGAGGTTTCTTGATTTTCTTCGGTGCTCAGATCCATCACTTTCCTCCCAACACCATCTCATTCCTTGCCTCATTCGTTTCGATGTGTGAGAACTTCCTGGGATGCCACCCGCACTGGGGGTTATTCAAGCAGATTTTTACTTGTCGATCTCAGTCGGTGAAGAAAGCTAATCCGACTGATGAGAGGACCCATGTGATCCAAATGTGTGGGGTCTAGGAATCCAAATGAGGGGTAGGAGTTTTTTCCCTCCCATGACTTTTCTTGATTCCGTTAGGGGGTGGCAGTCGACATGGTTTTACGGCAAGGATGTTCCGACTCTGGTTAGTCGACCGGCCTTCCCCCATTCTCTCTGGAGAGACTCCACACCCGTTATTCATTGACTGTAGAGGAGGAGGAGAAAGGTGAGGTAGCCATTCTAGTTGATGTGGTAGTCGCGCTGGTCCGGGGCGGAGTGACGGGCATGGATCTGCTGGAGGTATTTCTGAGTCGACGCATCCAGCCATTAAAGGCTCATGACCATCCCATGTGGATGTACTCGGGTCCAAGCTCGATCCCACCCAGTGGAGGTTGACCAGGAGATGGTGGCCCAGTGGCTTCGGAGTATCACTTGAAAGAAGGACAACCCACATGGAGCAAAGCGGATCTTGCCATTTGATGCCGATCACTCTCCAGGAGAGGTCAGGCAAAACTTTGTCGAGTGTTTTATCTTGTATTCTTCAATATGCAGCTATTCTGGAATCTGACTGATATTTGCAACTTGTGTCTTGTAGGTATTCACGAAGATGTACTCGCCTGTGCTGAACGGAGAACGACACCTCGGAGGAGAGGAGAGCAAGGGCGGGAGCACCGATATTGATTATGCTAATGACAGTGATGATGACAACGATGACTCTGACGACGGCGAGGAAGTCGAGTCACCACCACACACCGAGCGACACACCAAGCAATCACAAGACCATGCAGTTGACCACGGCAAGGCAACAACGTCGAGTGCGAGGACTCCAAAGTGCACTCGGACGTCGAATCCTGACCCGACGGAGAAAACCGCCAAGCAAGCCAAGGTCATTCCTCCTAAGCGTCGGAAGGCTCTGCCCAGAATCAAAGTTGTTGTGGCCATCGCTTCGGCGTAAGTGTTTCTTCCCTTCTTTATTCATTGCTGTTGTGGACCTTCTCGTTTATTTGACCGAATGGGATCTTGGGCCTCCAGGGCCGCTACCTCTGGGACGTCCCACATGGAGATCGATGACGAGCAGGCTGACGTGGACACTGCGGACACGGCCACTTCTCGGGAAGGTATGATTAGATCACATTTTGTCAATTGCCTTGATGACCGACTGAAATCTTATTGTCGAGTGACTATACACTACTAGGGAAAACCTTATACGCAGAAATATAGCAACAACAGCGGGTCAAAAACTGCGCTTAGTGCTATATAGCAAGAGCGACCAAATAAAAACCGCTACTGTAGACACAAACTTAGCAAAGAGCGCTTGTGGTAAAGAAAGCGCTACTACTAATATTCCCATTGGCGAATGTTAGGTTACGATAGCAATGGTAGCTTAATGTAAACGCTGCCATCGCTAGAGCACATTAGCAGTAGCTTTCCGAGAAGAGCACTACTACTAACGGAAATAAAATAAGATGAAAAACAAATAAAAATTTAAATGAAAATGAAAGAAATAGAAAAAGGAGAAAGAGAAAAATAAAATGTAAAGCAAAATAAACGAAAAAGCGAAAAATCGGAGAAGGCATAGCAGCAGCGTTTGTTTGTAAGAGGCGCTATAGCTAACGTAGCTGCAGCGCGTGTCCTAGACCCCCGCTATAGAAACAGAATAGGAAATTATCTATAGCAGCAGCGCGTTTTGAGGAAAGCGCTATAGCTAACTTAGCTATAGTGCGTTTTGCGAAATGCGCTACCGCTAAGTTTGACTTAGCCAAAAAACCGTTTCCCCCCGGCCACCACTTCCCCCAAATCCCTCAAACCCACCCAGGCCGCCGCCGTCTCCCGTTCACATCGCCCCACACTTCGCCGCCGCCGACGCTACAGAGCTGTCTTGGCGTCAACGACATCGAGCCGCCCCTAACGCCACGGAGCTGCTGCTCGCTAACGCCATCGAGCCGCCGCCGACGCCACCTTCTCGCCTTCACCGAGACGCCTGCCTCCCTCGCCGTCACCGAGACGCCCGCCTCCCCACCACCCGCCTCCGCCGCCACCACCGAGCCATCATCTCAGAAGCCCCACCCTCCTCTCTCTCTCTCTCATGCATAGGTTAGCCAGTTTAATTAGGTTAATTATCTAGGTTAGGGCAAAAATTTAGTTAGGGCATTGACAGAGAATTAGTTAGGTTAACTAGTTTAATTAGGTTAATTATCTAGGTTAGTGCAAAACCTTAGTTAGGGCTTTGACAGAGAACTAGTCAGTTAACTAGTTTAATTAGGTTAATTATCCATGTTAATTAGTGCAAAAATTTATTTTAGGCTTTGACAGAGAACTAGCTATGCTAACTAGTTTAATTAGGTTAATTATCTAGGTAAACTAGATTAACTAACTAGGTTAAATAGGTAGGTTAATTAGGTTCGCTGGATTAACAAGCTAGGTTAAGTAGATTGGCAATGGTTTTGATTTTTGAAAAGACCACTATTTTTCAAGGAAAAGAATTTAGGCAAATTTTATTTTTCATTGAAGTGGTCATGTTATATCTTTTCATTGAAGTTGTTCGATTGTGCCCAAGTGGCTTTGTTGTTTCAAGGAATGATGTTGAGTGATCAATGTTTTGCCGAATGTTGATTCATTTCGCTCCGGCAAATTTCAGGTTCTCGATTTGTCCACTTTTAGCAAAGGTCATGCCGAAATTTCCGTGAATTTCGCATGACTTGTGCTACAAACTAGACATATCGAGTGCCCGGATTTGCCGCACTGTGAAGGAGTCAACATTCCCGCAAAACAATAGTCCTTTTTATGTCATTATTCATTTTATTAGGTCTAGAATTAATTGACTAGATTTAATCATAGGAAAAATGGCTAGCAAAGATGAAGGACAGTGTTCTGGTGATTGCGACGACGTCTACCGGGCGGTAGAAGAATTTTTTAGCTTTACCGACGATCAACAGATGTTGTTGCTGGGCCCACGGTGGCATCGGGATCGAGACCGACACGCAGACCGATGCTGAGACCGATACACAGACCAGTGCTGAGACTGACACCGGCGCTGAGATTCAGACCGGCATCGAGACCGGCGCTGCCTCTGGGAGCGGAGCCGGTGTAGAACCGAAAGCAAAGAGGCAACGGGTTCCTAACAAACTCAGGAGTACTAGACTGGTGATCACGGAGGTGGACGACGGCAATTTTGAGCCAAAGGCGCGCGAGGAAGCGCGTGCGTGCTACGGCAATCAAATAGGCTGCATCATACGGACAACCGCCACCATCAACGATGAGAATCTAAAGAAGATAGAAAATATGAGGAGCTCCCTCCTAAAGAAGTTTCACCAGATGTTCTTGTTCCTGGGCCGGAATGAGAAGGATTATGAAGATCCAGACAATGACCCGGCAATGAAGAAGATAAACAAACACGCCATGACCAAGTTTAGCAACGCGTTGGCCGCTTGGAAAAATCGAGTTTGAGCAAAGATCAACGACGGGGAACCCTACTCCGAGATTGTAAAGGATAGTCCGACAATCATGGAAGAGCAGTTTCAAATATTCAAGGAGGCTTGCAAGGCCGAAGCTGCCAAAGAAAAGTCTAAGTACATGAAGGGGCTTCAAAAGAGGAACATTGGGACCCACCACCTCGGAAGCCGTGGTTACGGCGGAAAGAGGTCCAAATGGGCCAAGGAGGACGCGAAGCCGCGAGTCAGGCATCCTGCACTTTGGCGGATTTCACCGCCCGCAGAGCGTGACGCCCCGAGGGCCCGCCACCGCTGGGACCCATCAAGAAGGTTTGTGAGACAACACCGGTCATTACGGAGTTCATGAGACTGCTGGTAATTTTAGTTTCGATCAATTCGACCGCACACGTTAGTCATATTTGTAAACGATCCTTGTGCCTTTTGCAGAGAGCAACACCGATTGCGGCGAAAGCGACTCGCCGCTCGAGGCATTGGCGAGGCCAAGTGGGACACTCCATTCAACCGGCGTTGAACATATTGAAACGACAACCGTGGATACTCGACCGTCAGATGGACGCTGCACGGTGTCGGAGATGGCGCCACGTGGAAGAAGTACTACCGTGAGACCATGGAGGAGAAAAAGGAAAGACGGAGGTTAATCAAGAAAGCATCGACAAGAAGGTTGAGATTGCGGTTGAGAAGAAATCATCTCAAACGAACAAGAATAGCGGTAGCTGCCGCAAAACGAGCAATTGCAGATATATCTACTTCCTTGGTGACGGGCGCTCACACTTGGACAAGGGAAAATCCAAAAAAATGCCGAGGACTTTCCCTTGTCGACTTCTTGGCAGCACATGCTCCCGCACCGGCTCCCTTGACTGCTCCCGCGACTGCTCCCGCACTTTGCTCCCCAAGATCGGCTCCCCGTGACCTGCCCGCGACCGCTGCCGCGACCGATGTGCTCGGTGGTGCCTCCTCTTGGCTTAGCTCGACGCCTCATGGTATCTCGCCACACCGCCCCTTCAATATAAATGTATAATCTCCGCTGCTGCCTTTCGGATGTCTCATGTCGCAAACTTTTATTTGCCGGCCGACGAAACCCGTGCACCATATTGTACACCATCGGCAAGCGTAAGGTGGACGTGGGGAAGGGACGATAATGGAGCCGAAGGAACCATTGTTCCACAGCCGGTCGATCCCCTAACGCCTTCAAGGTTTCGTGGCGATGTCAAACCGGCCACAAGAATTTGCCTCCTCTAATACTCTTTGGGGATGACGACGAGACCTCGGGCGGCTTGGTGATTGTTGCAATGGGTGGGTCCTGTTAGGCTAAAGAGTCTCGCTTGCCCGAGGTGGCGGGAGCACACCCACGAGCACGCAGCCTCAGCAAGGTATGAACATCAACACCCCACTTACCCAATTAGCGCCGGGTGTCGGGTTGGGTGATAGCGGACGGGTAAGCAGGTGGCTCCATTAGAGGCTGATGACGCCGCCATGGATGAGGATGAGGATGACGATGGCGCTGAACAAGATGTCTATCTGGCGCGCCTCGTGGTTTGAGCATCATAAGTCGGTGCCTGAATTACCGCCTCAACGTGTTATTGACGACCATCCGTGGTAAAGAAGCCTAGGAGGAGAGCGAGGAAAGGCAAAAAGCTGATTCTATGATCCAGCCGCCAAAGCAGCCTCGGCCAGACGTGTAGATATTCCCGATGCGGATAAATGGCATATCCCCGGTCAACCAATCCTACGAAACGGCGCTACGGGCCAGATTCGACGATCTAAGGAGACTTCATGACGATGTCTTTGCGGTAGAGAAAGGCCTCATCGCCGAAGATCCGGGATACCCACTCTACGTGGTTAACGTTCTGCGGCAAAGGTCGTACGTCGACTGCTTCCCCGCGGATAAGTTCTTCCTCCGATTCGATTACATATTCGACATGTTTCACGTGAAGAAGCTAGATTTTACCTTTGTCCGCCTTTATGCCTTGCACATGAACTACATCATTGGGGTTGAGCAGATACATTTTATCTGTGTCGCTGACCCGTACTACATGCACGAGGGCTTCTTGGGAGTCTGTGCACAGCATCGTGAATACGCGAGTGATTACATCGTCAGTTTCATGCTCGCCAATAAGGACAAGGAGGCGATTCTCGTGCCTTATCATCCCGTGTAAGTCATCCGCGCTGCTATCCTTCCTTCGATTTCAATAATTCATTTGCACGGTGGAGGCTAATTAATTTGAGGTGTACTTATTTTGCGCAGCGGCGGGCGCGCCGTCCTCATCATCCTCTACCCCGATTCTCCCACGCCTTTACTTGGACTCGTCAAGAACATTCACAAAAGGATTACACCCACATCAAAGATGTTCTCGACAGTGCTATGTTTTACTACCAAGCAAGGGGTGGAGAGGTTAGGGACAAGAAGAGAGAAGGCGGTAGGGTCGCCTTCAGCCATAAGACCGACTTCGCTGCATCCAAAGAACCAAACGATTCTCTTAATGATGGATTCTATGTCCTACACCACATGCTGGAGTACCGACGGGATCACCAGAACCTTCACATGGCACCTAGATCTGGCGATGCCATTCTACAATGGGCAAAGGACATAGGAGATATCGAGGATCATCGACTTCGAGCTGAGTTCTATAACATCCAGCGCAAACTTGCCCAAATCATCATGAATGAGGTCGTTGGAAAAACAAGGATGTTCCATGCAGAAGGACAAATGTCGCGGGAAGACGTCTGAACATGGATAGCCTCTCAGCGTCTCGACATGAAGCCTTTCACTAAGCTCGATGACTATCTCCCTAACTTGGATGGATGGCACGACCTGATGGAGTGATTGTCGATATATGACAATGTGTCCGTTTAGTCCATACTTTCTTTTATGACAAAACTTTGAGTTATGCACGGTGAAACTTTATTTGTGATGTAATTAAACCGTCCTCCTCCTCGACTAGCGAAAATCACTCTAGTTAGGTCATTTTGGGTATGATGAACTTTGTTATTTATGCTTATGATATGTTGTTTCTATTTTTGCCAAGTCTGTCTCTTTCTGTTGCTCAACTATATATGTTGCATATCATCGACTCATGTGACGATGTAGGTGCATAGATCATAGATGGCGAAGAAGTGCTACGCTAGGAGTATATATACGACAAGTGGCCGGAGTGTCAGGCCCAGGTGTACCGGTTTTTGGTTTTCGAGCAACACGCAGTACTTAGTTTAGGTTCACGCTAATGCGAGAGAGGGATACGAACTCATGTACTCAAAGTGATAGCTATTCTCGCGTATATCATTGTTTAGATGGATGACGATGTATTTTCAAGTAATCGAGACTTGTATCGCTATTTTCGAGATTGATGACGAGAGACCACTTTGTGTTGGATGATGATTATGATGATGACATGATTTGATGAGACTAATTGTATGTATATGCTATGATTACATTTGTATGTGGATGATATGCTAAATATTATTGTATAAAGCCTATTCAAATGCAAAACAAATAAAAAACAGATATGCAGGGAAAAAAACTAATAAAACTAGTAGTAGCGAGGGGGAATTTAGCAGTAGCGCCGACTTACCAGTAGCGCTTCCCTATAAACAAGGCTGCAGATAATATCAAGAGCGCCCTTTTCTAAAGAGCGCTGCAGCTATTCATGTGTAGCGAAGAAGGTAGTCAACAGCGCCATCGCTATACGTTAGTCATAGCGCTTATTAATAGCGCCGGTACCCACGCTACTGAGAGGGCCAAAACCCGCGCTGCTGCTAGGCTTTTCCCTAGTAGTGATAGTACCAGCAGACATTATTCAGCTTCCAGACGATGACGAGGAGGAGCCACCGAGGAGCACAGGAGGAAGAGGCAGGGCTTCGACCGCCTCACGGAGCCTGAGCAAGAGAGCGCCTTCAAGCCGGACGTCTCACCCACCGACTGAACCTATTGTTCAAGAACTCGGTGGCTCGTCTCGAGTTGGTTTTCTTCTGCTGTCCCTCCGTCGACTGCCCAGCCTCCACTGTTGATTATTCAGGCTTCAGACCCGACTGGGATACCACAAACACCGATCCCTCCAGCTGCGTCACCAACTCCTGCGTCGAGTGGATTCACTCTACATCATGTCCCGGAGGACCAAACATGAGTTGCCCAAGGAGGCTATGATCCAAGGTGGCCTGATGATGCAGCAACTGAAGGAGGTGTACGAATCTAGCAAGGATGCATACGACGCCAGTTCTGCCCTTCAGACCAATGTCCGAGTAGGTACGATTGTATTGATTTCCAATTGGATTTTCTTCGTCCTGAATTTGTACACCCACTGGGTGTTTTCTTTTACTATGTAGTTCTTCCAGTGGGGGCACGCTGAGTGCACCCACTGGTTGTAGTCCCCGAGACCCTCGTCAAATGCTTGATCCGGCAGGGGTCTTAGAATATGTCTGTTTGTAGCTCTTCACTCGGGTCGGTCGGGCCGTGCCGAGTGGGTAACTGATCCAGTGGGGGCACGCTGAGTGCACCCATTGGGTGTAGTCCCCTAGACCGTTGTCGACTGCGGGCAGTCGACGGGGGTCTGAGAACAAGGGTTTGTTTTTTTTAAATCCAATGGAGGCACGCTGAGTGCACCCACTAGGTGTAGTCCCCGAGACCGCCGTCGACTGCGGGTAGTCAGCGGGGGTCTGAGAACACTTTTGATAATAGCCATCTGAACTTGCTCCTCTCCACTCAGAAGTAGAGGAAATACTTTTTAGTCTTTCTCTTTGTCAACTGAGTTGTCTTTTTGCTGATCTCAGAAATCTTATGAACTTGGGACTCGGTACACTGCCCTGGAGAAGGAGAAGATCCAACTCCAACTGGATCTAGAACTTGCCAAGAAGAAACTGAAGGATGCTCAGGCCGAAGTGAAGACCATGGGAGGTAATACTTTGCCGAATGTATGCTTTGTCGTTTCTTATTTTTGATCCTTTGAATCGAGTGATTCCACTCGAACAAATGTGCTTAGTGAAAACTATCAACTCCAAGCACGACTGAAGAATGTTATTTCTTTAGACACTATGCAGCAGGCATTGGAGAGGAAGGACACTGAACTCGCGGGGGTGCAGTGGCGCGAGAGAAGTCTAAAGCAACTAAGAGAAAGCTAGCTTCAGTAAGCAAACTTGAAGAGGAGAATGCGACCTTGAAAACTGCCATTGAGGAGGTGAAGAAGGAGGCCGCTCAGCTGAGGGAGGAGAAAGTTGTCTTGACTGACAAGGTGGACCAACTCACTCGGAAGAGGGATGAGCTGGAGGCTTACTTGGGGGGGCCTTGCAAAGAAGATGTACATCATGCTCGAAGGTACCTTCCTTCGCCCGAGTGGATCTGTGAAACTTCCTATAATGTTGATGCTGACTCGTATTTTCCCTCCTTGTGCAGAGTTCTATCAGAATTTTGAGCAGGAAACTGATACGTCTCCAACGTATCTATAGTTTTTTATTGTTCCATGCTGTTATATTATCATTCTCGGATGTTTTACAATCATTTTACAACAACTTTATATCATTTTTTGGGACTAACCTATTGACCCAGTGCCAGTTGCTGTTTTTTGCTTGCTTTTTACATCACAGGAAATCAATATCAAACGGAGTCCAAACACCATGAAACTTTTTGTGGATTTTTATGGACCGGAAGGCCACCAGTGGGCTAGAGAAGAACCTGGGGGCTGCCCCGAGGGGGGCACAACCCACCAGGGCGTGCCCAGGTGGCTCGGGGTTACCCTAGATCAGAAGTTCCGCTGCCGCAAGGCTCTGTAGCCATGAAAAACCAATCTAGACCCCGTTCCAGCACTCCATCGGAGGAGGGAATCATCACCGGTGGCCATGTTCATCATCTCGGTGGTCACTATGATGAGAAGGGAGTAGTCCACCCTCGGGGCTGAGGTTTTGTACTAGTAGCTATGTGTTTAATCTCTCTCTCTCTCTCATGTTCTTGAGAAGTCATGATCTTGATGTATCGTTGGCTTTGTTAATATAGTCAGATCATATGGTGTTTTCCCCTCTTTATCTTGTTGTGATGAATTGAGTTTTTCCCTTTGAGATTTAGTTGTTATCGGATTGAATACTTTTATGGATTTGAGAGCACTTGATATATGTCTTGCATATGAATATTCGTGGTGATAATTGGTATCATATTGGTTCACTTGATGTATGTTTTGGAATTCAACTTGCGGATTCCCGAGGTGACATTGGGGTAATCTACGCATAGGGGTTGATGCATGTTCTTGTCTTTGTTTCTCCGGTAGAAATCTTGGGGCACTCTTTGAAGTTCTTTGTGTTGGATTCAATATTATGAATCTGAATTTGCTTTGGTGTTATTTTAGTACGGCCTCTTGGTTAGATCGATCGGAAAGAATAGCTTGGTGTTATTTTAGTACGAACTCTAGGATAGATTGTCGGAAAGAATAGCTTTGAGGTGGTTTCGTACCCTACAAACAATTTCGTCTTATGTTCTCTGCTAGATAGGAACTTTTGGGTGATTCTTCATCGCACTTTGGGGACGGTTATAAGATACAATTATCTTAGCATTGTTGAGAGATTGCACTAGCAAAAGTACGGACCCTAGGCCTCATTTTCAAGCATTGCAATATCGTTTGTGCTCCGTTTTATCAATTGCTACCTTTCTGTTTTTTTATTGTTCCTATTACAAAAATCAATATCTACTATCATTACTACACTTGTATCACCATCTCTTCGCCGAACTAGTTCACCTATACAAATTACCATTGTATTTGGTGTGTTGGAGACACAAGAGACTT
Organism: Aegilops speltoides; assembly: GCA_021437245.1. Classification (NCBI taxonomy): domain Eukaryota; kingdom Viridiplantae; phylum Streptophyta; class Magnoliopsida; order Poales; family Poaceae; genus Aegilops; species Aegilops speltoides. The sequence continues at coordinate 411,147,894 of CM038142.1, forward strand.
TTTGTTATTTGATTGCAAGGTTGTTTGAGAGAGACCATCTTCATCCTACGCCTCCCACGGATTGATAAACCTTAGGTCATACACTTGAGGGAAAATTGCTACTGTCCTACAAATCTCTGTGCTTGGAGGCCCAACACGAGTTTACAAGAATAAAGTCACATAGTAAACATCAGAAACCAACCGGATTGAACTAGGCCTGGACCCCACAAAGTCGCTCGTGAAGGATGAAGCTGCGCTGAATGTACTGCGACTTGAAGCTCGTCTCGACAACATCTTGGGGTACATTGCTCGACTGAAGGTTGCGCTGACAAGGATAGACCAAGAGGTGTGGCCAGAGGATAAACTTCAGAATGACCTCGAGTCACTGATGGCTTGGCTCAATGAAGTTCCTAGTCGAGTGCAGGCATGGAAGAAATCAGCTGCTCGCTGCGGAGCCGACGTAGCTCTCTCACTCGTCAAAGTCCATTGCAGGGATGCCAAAGAAGAAAAGCTGAAGGCTCTCCAAGTGGCGAACACGAAGAAGCTCCAGTTTGAATCCTTCATGGAGATCATCATTGCGGCAGCCACTCGCATAGATGATGGCATCGACTTGGACACCTTCGTTGAGCCAACGAGTCCTCCTCTAGCTGAGTGAAAAAGAAACTTTGATGACTTGAACTCATTTGCCTCGGGGTGCCAAGTGATCATGTAACTGTTAAACTCTTTCGGGCCTGGCATCCGAGTACTTTTTCTTGCGATTCTGAACTTGACGGACTTTATCCAAACTTGGTGGATTTATCCGAATACTGCTTTCTTGTTTTCAGAATGCTTTGTGTGATCGGGTTTTTTGACTTAGGCGAAACTGGTTCACAGCTAAGCCCCGAGTGGGAGGATTGCTCTCCACTCGGAGTAGTTTTTAATTTAGGCGAGGACGGGCTCGCGGCTAAGCCCTCGAGTGGGAGGATTGCTCTCCATGCGGATTAGATTTTTTAACTTAGGCAAGGATGGGCTCACGGCTAAGCCGCCGAGTGGGAGGATTGCTCTCTACCCGAAGTAGATTTTTTTAACTTAGGCGAGGATGGGCTCGCGGCTAAGCCCTCGAGTGGGAGGATTGCTCTCCACTTGGACTAGATTTGTTTAACTTAGGCAAGGGCGGGCTCGCGGCTAAGCCCCCGAGTGGGAGGATTGCTCTCCACTCGGAGTAGAGTTTTAACTTAGGTGAGGACGGGCTCGCGGCTAAGCCCCCGAGTGTGAGGATTGCTCTCCACTCGGAGTAGATATTTTAACTTAGGCGAGGACGGGCTCGCGGCTAAGCCCCTGAGTGGGAGGATTGCTCTCCACTCGAAGTAGATGTTTAACTTAGGCGAGGACGGGCTCGCGGCTAAGCCCCCGAGTGGGAGGATTGCTCTCAACTCGGATTAGATTTTCAACTTAGGCGAGGACGGGCTCCCGGCTAAGCCCCCGAGTGGGAGGATTTCTCTCCACTCGGAGTAATTTTTTAACTTAGGTGAGGACGGGCTCGCGGCTAAGCACCCGAGTGAGGGGATTTCTCTCCACTCGGAGTAGATTTTTAACTTAGGCGAGAACGGGCTCGCGGCTAAGCCTCCAAGTGGGATGATTGCTCTCCACTCGGAGTAGATTTTTAACTTAGGCAAGGACGGGCTCGCGACTAAGCCCCCAAGTGGGAGGATTGGTCTTCACTCAGAGTAGATTTTTAAATTAGGCGAGAATGGGCTCGCGGCTAAGCCCCCGAGTGAGGGGATTGCTCTCCACTCGGAGTAGATTTTTAACTTAGGCGAGGATGGGCTCGCGGATAAGCCTCCGAGTGGGTGGATTTTTCTCCACTTGGAATAGATTTTTAACTTAGGCGAGGACGGGCTCATGGCTAAGCCCCCGAGTGGGAGGATTGCTCTCCACTCGGAGTAGAATTTTAACTTAGGCGAGGACGGGCTCGCGGCTAAGCCCCCGAGTGGGAGGATTGCTCTCCACTCGGAGTATGTTTTTTAACTTAGGTGAGTAAGGGCTCGCGGCTAAGCCCCCGAGTGGGAGGATTGCTCTCCACTCAGAGTATGTTTTAACTTAGGCGAGGACAGGCTCGCGGCTAAGCCCCTGAGTGGGAGGATTTCTCTCCACTCGGAGTAGTTTTTTAACTTAGGTGAGGACGGGCTCGCGGCTAAGCCTCCGAGTGGGAGGATTGCTCTCCACATAGAGTATGTTTTTTAACTTAGGCAAGTACGGGCTCGCAGCTAAGCCCCCGAGTGGGACGATTGCTCTCCACTCAGAGTATGCTTTTAACTTAGTCGAGGATGGGATCACGGGTAAGCCCCCGAGTGGGAGGATTGCTCTCCACTCGGAGTAGTTTTTTAACTTAGGCGAGTACGGGCTCGTGGCTAAGCCTCCAAATGGGAGGATTGCTCTCCACTCGGAGTAGTTTTTTAACTTAGGCGAAAATGGGTTCCGCGGCTAAGTCACCCACTAGGGGATTTGAACACATGTTTATGCGAGAACAATCATTAAGAGACTACAGGAATCATGTCTTGATAAACGATCTAACAAGTACTCTTATTACATCTTGACAATATGGCAGTCAAGTATAAAAACAACGAAGAAGATTTGAGTTCCAGGAGCATGACTCGTCTTTCTTTTGTGCTAGGTTGTAAAGGTGATAAGCTCCATTGTGAAGCACCTTGGTGACAATGAAAGGGCCTTCCCACGCTGGGGCGAGCTTATGCAGTCGCTGCTGATCACTCGGAGCACTAGGTCTCCTTCTTGAAACGGTCGACCCTTGACGTTCCTTGCATGGAATCGGCGGAGATCTTGCTGATAAACAGTCGACCGGATCAAAGCCATCTCTCGTTCTTCTTCCAGAAGGTCTACTGCATCCTGACGTGCTTGCTCTGCCCCAGCTTCTGAATAAAACTTCCAATCTGGGTGCATTGTGAAACAGATCACTTGGCAACACGGCTTCAGCCCCATACACCATGAAGAAAGGGGTTATGTTAGTGGATCGGTTGGGAGTAGTCATCAATCCCCACAGAACAGATGGTAGTTCAGTCACCCAAGCCCCAGCTGTGTGTTCAAGGTCGCACATGAGTCGAGGTTTTAAACCTTGGAGGATCAGATCATTTGCTCTTTCAGCTTGGCCATTCGACCGCGGGTGCGCAACAGATGTGTAATCCACCCGAGTGCCCTGTGAAGCGTAGAATGCTCTGAACTCTTCTGAATCGAAGTTTGAGCCGTTGTCTGTGATAATGTTGTGCCTGAGTCTAAGTTCTTGATAGGCTTGGCCTCAATTCACTTGGTGAACTTGTTGACTGCTACAAGTAGATGAGTGAAACCACTTCTGCCGGTCCTGAGTGCTCCAACTATATATCCAAACCCCACACAGCGAACAGACAGACGAGTGGAATGGTTTTCAAGGCAGATGCAGGCTTGTGGGACATGTTTGCATAGAACTGGCAACCTTCACACTTCTCAACGATTTCTTTTGTAGCTTCATTGGCCCGCGGCCAGTAGAATCCCACTCGGGGACTGATTTCGTCCAAGATCAGTCGACCCTCTTCTGGAGAGATACATCGTTGAGCTACGCCAGTAACACTCTCTCTGTAGAGCTACCTATTAATCACTGTGAAAGCCTTGGATCTGTGGACAATCTGACGCGCTTCAACTTCATCTTCTGGAAGCTCCTGTCTAAGCAGATAAACGATGTATGGCACTATCCAGTCGGGGGTGATTACAAGGATTTCCATAACCAGATCAATAACTGCTGGTACTTCAATTTCAGTCAGATTGGTAGGACTTATCGCTTGGGGAGATGCTCAAGAAACACATTGTTGGGGATAGGTTTCCGAGTGGAACCTATTTTCGCGAGATCGTCAGCTGCTTGATTCTTGATTCGGGGAATGTGGTGAAGCTCCAAACCCTTGAACTTTTTCTCCAACTTTCTCACTGCGTTGCAGTATCCAATCATGGCAGGTTTTCTGACATCCCACTCCTTCATCACCTGATTGACCACCAAATCCGAGTCGCCGTAGACCATCAGGCGACGGACGCCAAGTGAGATGGCCATACGCAACCCGTAGAGGAGTGCTTCATACTCGGCTTCGTTATTGGAGGAATCGAAGTGAATCTGGAGGACATAACTGAGTTTATCGCCTCTTGGGGACACCAGGACTAGCACCCGAACCATTCAACATCTTAGATCCATCAAAGAACATAGTCCAGTGTTCCGAGTGAACTTGAGTCAGTTGTTGCTGTTCAATCCACTCGGCCAAGAAATTTGCGAGCGCTTGAGATTTGATCGCCTTCTTCGCTTCAAACTTGATATCTAGAGGGAGAAGTTCAATTGCCCACTTAGCCACTCGACCAGTTGCATCTCGATTGTTCATGATTTCAGACAATGGAGCATCGCTGACGACTGAAACCGACTGGTCTTGAAAATAATGTGCAACTTTCTTTGCAGTCAATTAAATTCCATAAACAAGCTTATGGTAATGTGGATACCTCTGCTTGGATGGAATCAAGACTTCAGAGATATAGTACACTGGATGTTGAACTTTATAGGCTTTGCCTTCTTCTTCTCGCTCCACTGTGAGCACTGTGCTAACAACTTGACCAGTGGATACAATGTATAAGAGTAGAGACTCTTTGCTGTTCAGAGCAGCAAGCACCGGCTGGGTGGAAAGTAGGGATTTGATCTCCACAAACGCTGCCTCGGCTTCAGGAGTCCACTCGAATGTATTGGATATTTTCATCAGTCGGTAAAGGGGCAGTGCCTTTTCATTGATTCAATGCAGTGAGACAACCTGTAAGCTTCTAAACATCATGCACATGCACATGGCATTTCATTCGGAGAATTGCGCCAATCTTCTCGGGATTGGCATCGATCCCTCGTTCAGAAACGTGAAAACTGAGTAACTTCCTCCGGGAAAACTCCGAATGTGCAGTTGGACGGATCCAGCTTGATGTCATATCTTCTCAGATTGGCAAAGGTTTCAGCGAGGTTAGTCAGCAGGTCAGAACCTTTGTGTGACTTAACCACGATATCATCCATATACGCCTCCACATTTTGACTGAACTAAGTGAGCAAGCACTTTTGAATCATGCGCATGAATGTGGCACCAGCATTTTTGACACCGAATGGCATGGTCACATAGCAAAAACACCCAAATGGGGTGATGAAGGCCGTTTTTATGTCATCTGGCCCATACAGTCGGATCTGATCGTATATGAAATATGCATCAAGAAAAGACAAACACTCACATCCCGCAGTCGAGTTGACTATCTGATCAATGTGAGGGAGCGGAAAATGATCTTTCGGGCAGGCCCGATTGATATGCTTGGAGTCAATACACATACGGAGTGAATTATCCTTCTTGGGGACCATGATGATGTTGGCGAGCCACTCGGAGTGGTATATCTCGCGGATGAACTCAGCTGCCAGGAGCCGAGCCACTTCCTCGCCAATCGCCTTCCTCTCCTCCGTGGCGGACCGGCGAAGGTGCTCCTTGACTGGTTTAGCCTTGGAGTCGACACGCAAATAGTGCTCAGCCAGCCCCCTGGGCACACCTGGCATGTCTGATGGTTTCCAAGCAAAGATGTCCCAGTTCTCACGGAGGAACTGGATGAGCACGGCTCCTATTTGCTGCCAAGTGTTGTTGATATGTGGGTCGGAGCAGCTGTGGGATCTTCCGGGTGGATATGAATTGGTTTCGTCTCGCCAGCCGGCTGAAACGCAGACTTAGAAGCAGGCTTCATGCAGCAGAGCAAATCACTCGGATCAGCATTCTTCTTGTATTCTTCCAGTTCCACCACCGTCATTTGCTCGTCAGCGATCTTGGAACCCTTCTGGAGGCATTCCTCTGCTCTCTGTCTATTCCCAGTGACCGTGATCACACCTTTGGGCCCGGGCATCTTCAGTTTGAGATACACGTAGCATGGACGGACCATGAAACGAGCATATGCCGGCCTGCCTAGAATAGCATGATAGGCGTTGTGGAAATCTACCACTTCAAACGTCAACTTTTCCTTGCGAAAATTCTTGGAATCACCGAAAAGCACGTCCAAAGCAATCTACCCGAGTGATTTTGCCTTCTTTCCTGGGATGACTCCGTGAAACTGCATGTTGCTCTCACTGAGTCGGGACATCGCTAATCCCATCCCCTGGAGGGTTTCTGCATACAGAATGTTCTATCCACTACCACCATCCATGAGAACTTTACGCAGTCGAGTGCCTCCAACAGCTGGGTCGACCACCAAAGCTTGCCGCCTAGGGGTAGCAATGTGAGCTAGGTGATCCGACTGGTCGAAGGTGATAGGAGTCTTTGACCACTTGAGGTATGTTGTAGTTGCCGGAGCAACCATGTTCACCTCTCTGTTGATGACTTTCAGTTGATTTTTGCTCTCAACATCAGCAAAAATCACCAAAGTAGCATTGACCTTCGGGTAATCATCTTCCTTATCAGAGCCTTTCTCACTCTGCTGACTCTCAAGGAACTGCTGGATTAGGAACCTACACTACCGAGTGGTGTGCTTGGGCAAAATCAAATTACCCTCTTCATCTTTCTTCATGTGGATTGCACACGGTAAATCCAGGACATATTGACCCGACTGGTCCTTCATCTTATTGGGTACCCATTGTACTTTGGGCTTTCTCTTGAACTTTCCTTGTGTATTCACTGTTGCGGCTTCAACCTGACCTGTGGCTTATGCCTTGCGCTTTTGCTTCCGACTAGCATTCCCGCCTCCAGTACCGGGTTCTGTAGCCTTCCCTTTACCATTATGGAGTCGATCCTCCTCTTTGCCATTGCGTATCGAGTGGCTATCTCCATCATCCGGTTCAGAGTCATGGCTCTAGAGCAGCCAAACTTTAGAGTGAGCTCTCTATACCGTACGCCTTCCTTGAAAGCGCAGACTGCTTGGTGCTCTGAAACATTCTCCACCAAATGGTGAAGTGTAGTCCAACGTTGGATGTAATCCCTCAGAGTTTCATTCGATTTTTGGACACAATGTTGCAACTTGGATAGCCCAGCGGGTCGCTTACAAGTGCCTTCAAATGTCTTGATAAACACTCGGGCCAAGTCTTCCCAACAGTATATGCTTGCAGGAGCCAACTGATTCAACCAGTCTCTGGCCGAGCCTTCAAGAATCAAGGGCAGATGCTTCATGGCTACTTCATCATTGCCTCCACTAATCTGAACTGCCACTTGGTAATCTTCCAGCCATGTGTCTGGCTTTGACTTGCCAGTAAACTTGCTCACTCCTATAGCCAATCTGAAGTTGGGAGGAATCTCAGCTGCTCGAATGGCTCTGCTGAAACACTCGGGTCCAGAGACGTACGCTCTGTTGCCACTTGGATGATCTCTGTCCAGCCATTCTCTATTAGCTCTGCCTCTGTCGACCAGGCCCTGCACGAGGACTGACCTTGCATCAAACCCGGGCTCTCGTGGGTCGACCGGAACCCTCCGCTCATCACCGTACGGGTGCCTATCATCATACCGCCGAGGCACGTATGAACCACCCCTCGGAGGGGGCGTGGGCACTCAACGGTGGTCATCACGGTGGTATCGAGGATCTAATTGCCCGTGGCCTCGACCTAGGTACTGGTCCTGGCGATAACCACAATCTTCATGCCACGGAGGCGATCTTGGGCTGCGTGCCCACTGAACTGTGTTTGCCATAACAGACCTGTTGTGAATCCTATTGTGCGACTGGGAAACAGCCGAGTTCTGTTCCCCAGCCGACCTGAGCAATTCCCGAATCTACTATAGGCCTCTACAAGCCTCGGAGTGGGACGGCTAGATTGAATCTTCAATACGCGCAGCCGCCGTAACATTTTGGATCGGAGTATGGTATACCTGACATTCTTCTCAAGGCCCAGTAGGGAACAATATTTGCTGACATCTACTGGAACTTGGAATTTGCCCGTGGGCGTGGTCGTCAAGTGCTTGCTGAAGATTCTCCAGGCACGCATGCTCGGCCAGAGTGGCTATGCACGCAGCCTCCAGGGTCTGAGCCTCGGGGGTCTCCCCAACGATGGGGGTCTGGAGAGCTTGATCATTTCTGTGCTGCAGCTCTTCCCTCTGCTCTGCAGTGAGAGCTTGAGGATAGTACTCACAGTTTCCACGTGATGGGCCGCCGCTGTCACCCCCGCCATGGGAAATCCAAGTGGGCTGCACTGGGGGCCAACCGTGAGGACTTCTGCCATGGGGTCATTGCTTTCGCACTCGGAAAGAGTATTCGAGTGCCCAGTCGACAAATTGAACAATCCATAGAGGGATTCATCGGGCTTGATCACTACGATTTGAGGAGTGGCTAACTAACGGGCCACCGCGTGCTTCACCCACTGCTGGACCCACGAGCAACCACATCGCTTGCGGCGTCGGGTGACGGGAAGCGAAGATTCCGCGGGAGCTGGTCTATACTGAGTCGACGGCTGCCGTAGGAGGACGCCACAGGCACTCGCACGGAAGTGCGCCGCCCCGCGAATGGGGAGTGCCTCGATGTTGAGGGGGGCTTCTTGGAGCCAAGCCGAATCGTCGGCGATGAAGGTGAGCATGTCGAGATGGATCATGCGACCCAAGAACAATCCACCGCCGGAAACCATGTTGACGAAGATTGAAGATTGCAACCTCACCGGAAGTCGCTTAGACGCCTGCCCCACGGTGGGCGCCAACTGTCGTGGGAACAGATCTGACAATAGAGATAGGGGGTACGTAGGAGAGGGCAGAGTCCTAACTACGGCGAGGTTGTACACTCAGATTTAGTTCAGGCCCCTCTCGGAGGAGGTAAAAGCCCTACGTCTCCATGCCACGGAGGCTCTGTTGATTGGAGTGTAACTTACAGGGGTGCGAACCCTTGTGTCAGAGGGGATGGGTGGCTTATATAGAGTGCACTGACCCCTCGCTGTCCTCGGTTACACAGGGTTTCAATAAGAGAGTAAAGTCACGTACGTTACTGGTAACTCTCGTATTTAATGACCTTTATGGTGACGGAGTGAATGTCCGACCTGTTGGGAAATGTAGCATGCAATTTTAAAAAAAAATCCTATGCTCACGCTAGATCTATCTAGGAGATGGATAGCAACGAGAGGGGGAGAGTGTGTCCACGTACCCTTGTAGACCGAAAGCGAAAGCGTTTGACAACGCGGTTGATGTAGTCGAACTTCTTCTCGTTCCGACCGATCAAGCATTAAACGTACGGCACCTCCGAGTTCTACACACGTTCAGCTCGATGACATCCCTCTAACTCTTGATCCAGCAAAGTGTTGAGGGAGAGTTCCGTCAGGACGACGGCATGGTGACGGTGATGGTGACGTGATCCACGCAGGGCTTCGCCTAAGCACTATGTGAATGTGACCGGAGGCGTAAACTGTGGAGGGGGCCACCGCACACAGCTATAAATTGTTGGTGTGTGTTCTAGGCACCCCCTCCCCATGTATATATAGGTGGGAGGGGGAGGAGGACAGCTAAGGGGTGCCCCAAGTAGGAGGAATCCTACTTGGGGGCCTTGTCCAATTCGTGCCCCCCTTACCATATCCACCGGAGGGGGAAGGAAAGAGGAGGGAGGAGGGAAGGAAGGGTTAGGCCGAATCCCTCCCCCTCCTTCTGCCTTCCCCCTTTCCTTCCACTAAGGTGTGTCCCATATGGGGCGCGCAGCAACCCCTGCTGGCTGCTGCGTTCCCCTTTTGGTCCATTAGGCCCATATAGTTCACTACAAAAAAATACACTTCCGTGATGATACGTGTTTGTCACGTAGGTCACGTTTTCTGTCATGCATGTACATCCATGACAATTTTATGAAAGAATCAAGATAGTTATACCTGTGCTATCATAGAAGTGTTACATTACCAAAATTATCATCACGGAAGTGTCCACTTCCATGACGATAAATCGCGCGTCACAGAAGTGCTTTCGTCAAGGGTGACCGACACGTGGCATCCACCATAAAAGGTCGCCGTTAAGCTATCGGGTCCGGTTTTGGATCCGATAACCCATTAATAGCCCGGACCAATGGGAATTTTCCATGTGTAAAATTATGATTGGCCGGAGGAAACACGTGTCAGCTCGTCAGTGGGTCAGATAGGCGCCTATGATATGTCGACACGTGCGACGGCCCACCACAGGCCCATTTAGCTTACAAAGACTGGCCCATTTGACTTGGTCAAAAATTCGCAGGATGGCCCATGAAAAGCCTGTTAATGGTCTCTTTGCAAATAGCCCATTTTACGGCCCGTTAGGGCCTACCCGAAATCAGCCCCACAATGTCATGTGGGCCGTCAAATATAACACCATCCCGTTTCACTTTCGGCCCATGTATGGCCGACGATGTCTTTCGGCCCATATGAGGCCTTTGGTGTCTTTAGGCCCTTTAGAGGCCCACGGTGACTCTAGCCCATAATGAACAGTAAATTTCTTTGTACCTATTAACGACCCATGATTCACATGGGCCGTTTCCGACCCGTGTTAGCTTTTGGCCTACTGACGGCCCATACGTTCTTGGGCTCCTTTCGGCCTCGACATTTCCAGCCCACATCGCCTGTTCCCCTAATGGGCCAAATTCGGCCCATGGCCAGAGTCGGCCCGTTTGTGGCATGTTAACCCGTTGCGCCGTTTCCAGCCCGTCCTATATTCTGGCCCATTAACAACCTGTTATGCCTGTGATAGAATTAAGCCTTTGTTGTCCTCCAGCCTGTTAACGGCTCGTTACCGTGCTGGGCCGATACCAATTACGCCCGTTTACGGGCCATGTAGACCCATTTATCCGTCAGCTCGAGGCCCATCGATTCTACGGCCCTGTTGGAGGCCCATTTATCGATGGCTTGTAAGAGGCCCATGGATCCTACGGCCTGTAGCAGGGTCAAGGTTACCACCGTCCGTATATGGCCCATGGTTGTTGCGGCCAATAGCAAACCAGGGAAGAAGAAGACTAGGAAATAAATAAGAGTAAAACTAACGCTAGGCTATTAAGGCGATTGCACAGATTACATCCACTAGGCATCAAAGATGCCACCAGTGCAAATATAGGGAACACCCTACGCTATACAAAAATGGCTTGCTGTTTTCTTCAGACGGTGGCTGCCCATTAAGAACAAATTTTGTATCGCAACAAAACAAATTACAACTATAAAACAAAAGGTTGGCATAAAAATTAACAGTCTGGTAGATAAATGCACCACTAGAAGTTCAGAAGCTCAGTTCATTTGACCTAAGTGTTAAATTTTCATGCTGTATTGTCCGATGGAGCACCATAACCTTCACCTTCATTTCTCCTAGGCTCCTGAACAACATAGCAAATGTCTGATAGTCTCGTTTCAAAACCATGAATATCTGGACGACATCGAACAATGTCTGTCCTTGTTTCACAAAGGGTCTCTATTAGGGAATGGACTTGTGTCTGGAGCACAGATATAACATTGTTTTGAGCTTGCATATCTTGATCATGAGGCAGTTTGGCCAAGATTGCCTTAACAACCAACCCAGTATTAAGCATGAACATGCTTTTGGCACTTTTAGTGGAAAGGTACTGACCCACTGCAGCAAGAGTTGACATTGCGGTTATAGTTGCCTCACCACCTTCAGAAGGTGGCAGTTCCACCATTTTTTCCATAGCTTGCTGAAAAGTTGAGTTTTTACATTAGTAGTACCAGAACAGAAGATATTAAGGAGGCAGCAAAACCAAACAAAATAGCTTTGGTCTATATACAGAACTTATTCTGCTGAACCCATGTAAAATATTAGTTGTATTTTACTGTAAAGTACATAATAAAACCAGGTTCAAAACATATGACCATGTATCATGGCTAATGTATTGTCTATTTCTTCACATTGTATTAAAAGCTAAGGATAAAGTGACAAAGTTTATAATATGGTAAGCATAGTATGACATCATTCATATCACAAAACAACTGAGAACAGACAAGCATGCAATTGTAATGTTGCATGGGCAAGTCCAGCACGGAACTAGATTACAGATCAAGATCAAAAGAACATCACTCCTCTCTTTTAAACCTTGTAAGGTGCAATGATACACTAAGACAATTGTGTATAAAATTGAAAAGAGTAATAGACATTAGCTACAAACCATGCAGTTCAAGGCACAAGTCAGAGTAAGTATTAGTTAAAAGGCATGAGGATTAAGGACTTACAACAACGGCTTTGACTGGTGTAGTCATGCCCTTCGTCTTGCTGGTGTGACAGTCCTTGAAGATTTCCACCGCATTTGGTTCAGGTACTTTTTGGTCCATGCGGGCTTTCCTCTGCATTCAGAACAAGTCAATATAGATCTGATAATATGGTACAACGGAAAGAGTGAAACAGCAGCTAATTACAAGAGCCTCGCAGTGTGCAATATATCTACGAGATCCTGTCGTCTGTTGGAATTTCACTTTCGTACGGTTGGCCTTGTTCTTTGGAAAATTCACCTACAAGAAGATAGATTTGTGAGGCACATGCGTAAATAGGACTTCAACATGTGATCTGATCACATATATATAATGTACCTGATACTTTGGATCAGACCAGTGTTTAACGAGGCCTCTCCAGTCTTCATCCGATATATTTTCCACTGGAGATGTTTGGGCAAGTTCACCATTAGCCTTGCCTTTAAAGTGAGTTTTCCTCAAGTTATACCTATACTGTCACAGAGCAGACTTTAAAACATGGGTGCAAGCTTGTCTGGTTGCATCATCTTGGCTATCCAACTTGAACCTCATCTGTTGAAAACTATGGGAGTCTCATTATCAGCAACCTAGAAAGTATGGGACAGAGCAAGACGATATTACTAGTTTCCATACATAACCATACTTATAGATAAATGGTCGAGGAAGGTGTCAACTGGGTTTCGTCTTTGTCATTCATGTACTGAATCCATGTTGGGATGATACGTACATGACACCTAATGGCAACCGCTGCCTCTGATACTAACTTGACTGACTATGTAGCATCACGTGGCCTTTTTAAACCTGCCTCAAAACGGATCTCCATTCTTCCTCCTCTAGATTTAGTTAACCTATCGAGCAATATCCCTAATGTTTGTTTCCTCTTGCGCCTAGGTGCTAGTCCAACAACGAACATAGGAAGTGTTAGTGTACCTCAAACTATGAGACTACATATAAAGAAGCATGCAACTATAACTTGACTCCAACAACTACCTTCTTGCTGTTGAAGCTCACAAGGTTCATCTAATATTGCCAACTCGTCTTGTGTCAAGAGTTCTTGGGAAGTAGTGTCAGGTGGCAAGGGAGCTTGGGAACGTGTTGCTAGCTCAGTTGACGCACGAGTAAGTCGTCAGCTGGTAGTACTGTGGCAGGTGTTGCAAGAACTAGGGCTGTCTCTGCTTGTTTGGTGGCAGCTATTCATGCGGGATACAAAAAACAATACTTTTAAGTAAGGACTGATGTCGCTTGAAGCTACGTCGGTATTTCCACAAAGAGGAAGGGATGATGCAGCACAACGACGGTAGGTATTTCCCTCAGATATGAAACCAAGGTTATCAGACCAGTAGGAGAACGAAGCAACACAATGTAAACAGCCCCTACACACAGATAACAATTCCTCGCAACCCGACGTGTTAAAGGGGTTGTCAATCCCTTCCAGGGTACGACGCCTCAAGATAGATAATTGGACGTGAGATAAATTGTAGTATATTGATAGATCGAACGCGAAATAATAAAAATATAAATAAAACACAGCAAGGTATTTTTGTATTTTTTGGGTTAATAGATCTGAAAATAAATGCAAGGAAAAGTAGATCGCAAAGGCAAATATATGAGAAAGAAGACCCGGGGGCCGTAGGTTTCACTAGTGGCTTCTCTCGAGAAAAATAGCAAACGGTGGGTAAACAAATTACTGTTGGGCAATTTATATAACTTCAATTAATCATGACGATATCGAGGCAATGATCATTATATAGGCATCACATCCAAGATTAGTAGACCGACTCCTTCCTGCATCTACTACTATTACTCCACACATCAATCGCTATCCAGCATGCAACTAGTGTATTAAGTTCATGGGGAAACGGAGTAATGCAATAAGAACGATGACATGATGTAGACAAGATCTACCTATGTAGACCCCATCGTTTTATCCTTAGTAGCAACGATACATATGTGTCGGTTCCCCTTCTGTCACTGGGATCAAGCACTAGAAGATCGAACCCACTACAAAGCACCTTTTCCCATTGCAAGATAAACAGATCAAATTGGCCAAACAAAACCCAAATATCGGAGAAGAAATACGAGGCTATAAGCAATCATGCATATAAGAGATCAAAGAAACTCAAATAACTTTCATGGATATAAAAAGATATAACTGATCATAAACTCAAAGTTCATCATCCCAACAAACACACCGCAAAAAGAGTTAAATCATATGGATCTCCAAGAGACCATTGTATTGAGAATGCGAGAGAGAGGAAGCCATCTAGATACTAACTACGGACCTGAAGGTCTACAAAGAACTACTCACGCATCATCGGAGAGGCACCAATGGAGGTGGTGAACCCCATCCGAGATGGTGTCTAGATTGGATCTGGTGGTTCTGGACTCTGCGGCGGCTGGATGAATATTTCGTCGACTCCCCTAGGGTTTCTGGAATATTGGGGTATTTACAGAGCAAATAGGCAGTCCGGGGGGCACCCGAGGTGGGCACAACCCACCAGGGCGCGCCTGGGCCTCCTGGCGCGCTCTGGTGGGTTGTGGCCCCCTTGGGGCACCCCCCCAGGTGCAGCCAGGGCCCATTACATTCCTTTTGATCCATAAAAATTCTCCATGGAGTTTCGTTGCATTTGGACTCCGTCTGGTATTGATTCATGTGATGTAAAAAACATGCAGAAAATAGTAACTGGCACTTGGCACTATGTCAATAGGTTAGTACCAAAATATGATATAAAATGACTATAACATGATTATAAAACATCCAAGATTGATAATATAACAACATGGAACAATCAAAAATTATAGATACATTGGAGAAGTATTAGCATCCCCAAGCTTAACTCCTACTCGTCCTCGAGTAGGTAAGTGATAAAAACAGAATTTTTGATGTGGAATGCTGCCTAACATGTCATATCATATTCCTTTCTTTATAGCAAGGACAATTGGACTTTTATGTGATTCAAAGCAATAGTCTAGTTTTGACATAATAATTTAGATACTCAAGCATATCAACAAGCAACCATGTCTTTCAAAATATCAACGCTAAAATAAGTTATCTGTAGCCCAACATGCTCAACCATTGGTCCATTCATGAAACACACTCACATATTAGCTACACCCAATAATTAAGTACGATCATATTGCCTCCTAGTTGGTGCTTTTATGAGAGAAGATGGAGACTCAAATTCAAAATAAAAATTGCATAAAGTAAAAGAAAGGCCCTTCGCAGAGGGAAGTAGGGATTTGTAGAGGTGCCAGAGCTCAAAGCGAAAAATTAGAGATAAAAACATTTTGGGAGGTATATCCATCCCACCAACGAAAACGACTTAGAGTTCCCAACACTTTCCATGCTAGATATATCATAGGCGGTTCCCAAATAGAAAATAAAGTTTATTCCTTTTTCCACCATACTTTCACTTTCCATAGCTAGCCGTATCCACGGTTGCCCTCCATACCAACACTTTCCAAGGAATTTTTGACAACATAAAGTAAATTCATTTTTGCATTTCGGTACTGGGCATCCCTAAAACCTTTGCCTTACTCTCGTGCAATGACAAGTGAATAAACACTCATTGTGAGAATAACACATCCACCATGGAAAATATTAACCACCCCTCACCGCTCCGTGAGCAAAACAAATACACAAAAGAGAAGTTTATTTTGAAAATTAGAGATGGCACATGCAAATTTGCTTAGAACGGCAAAAGAATACCACATATAGGTAGATATAGTGTACTCATGTGGCAAAACTGGTTTAAAGGATTTTGGATGCACAAGTAGAGGTCATACTTGGTGCAAAATGAAGGCTAGCAAAAAGATTGAGAAGCGACCAACCAAGAAACGAATAATCTCATAAGCAAGCATTAAGCATAATTAACACCGAATAATGGACCACAAGTAGGACATAATTTCAATGCATGACTATTGACTTTCGTGCTTGCATAAGGAATCACAAACCTTAACACCAATATTCTTACTAAATCATAATTACTCATCAACATAACTCACATATCACACCATCATATCTCAAAACTATTACTAAGAATCAAGTTTATTTTGTCCAATGATCTTCATGAAAGTTTTTATTATATCCTTCTTGGATATCTATCACTTTGAGACTAAATTTCATGTGTTGCTTTTCATAAGCTCAAACAAATATAAGTGAAGATCACGAGCATAATTCTTTTTCTTTCTCTCAAAATAATTTAAGTGGAGCAAGAGAGAATTTCTTGAAAATTTTACTAACTCTCAGATAAATCTAAGTGAAGCAAGAGAGAATTTCTTCAAAAATACTAAGCACACCATGCTCAAAAAGATATAATTGAAGCACTAGAGCAAGTCCATAGCTTATAAAAATTTAAGTGAAGCCTTGAGAGAAATTCTAATTAATCATGACATAATTTTGGATCTCCAGATTGGTGTGTCCAGCAAGGATTGATGACTTAAAACACAAATTAAAACAAGCAAAGACTCATATCATACAAGACGCTCCAAGCAAAACACATATCATTTGACGAATAAAAATATAGCTTCGAGTAAAATACCAATGATCGTTGGAAGAAAGAGGGGATGCCACTTGGGGGCATCCCCAAGCTTAGTTGGTTGCTCATTTTCGGATTATAGCTTGGGATGCCGGGGCATCCCCTAGCTTAGGCTCTTCTATCCTTCCTTCATCCATCGTAAGATAACCCAAAACTTGAAAATTTCAATCACACAAAACTCAACAAAACCTTTGTCAGATCCATTAGTATAAGAAAGCAAACCACTACTATAAGTACTATATCAAACCAATTCATATTTTGTTTTTGTATTATATCTACTGTATTCCAACTTTTCTATGGCAAAAACTTATCAAAGAAAACCATAGAGCCATCAAAATAAGCACACAACACAAAGAAAACAGAATCTGTCAAAACAGAACAGTCTGTAGCAATCTGACTTTTTCGAATACTTCTGTAACTCCAAAAATTCTGAAAAACTAGGATGACCTGGGTAATTTGTATATTAATCTTCTTCAAAAAGAATTGGCACTTTATCACGTTCTGGTTATTTTTAACAATTATTTTCATGACTACAAAAGTTTCTGTTTTTCAGCAAGATCAAATGACTATCACCCAAGAAGATCCTATTGGTTCTACTTGGCACAAACTCTAATTAAAACACAAAAAACACAATAATAACAGTATCATAATTGTTCAAACACTCAAGAACAGAAAGCAAAAATCAAAAATAAATTTTATTCATTGGGTTGCCTCCCAACAAGCGCTATAGTTTTACGCCTTAGATAGGCATAAAGCAAGGATCTAAGTTTTGTCATCTTTGTCGAACTCTTCAGTCAAACACTTAGGATCCCTTCAGAGATTTAGCATAAAGATATTCAATAACAATACTCCTAGGAATAAATTGAAATAATTCATTCTTGCAAAAAGGATCTCTTATCACTTCAACAAAATCCGGGTGAATACTAATCATCTTAAGCTCTTTTTTATTACCACTACTAGAAGTTGCACATTGTTCTCGGTAACTTTGCCAATTTTTATGAGATTTTTTCAGTAGTTTTAGTGGAAGCAAAAGCCGTGCTTAGGTTACTAAAGATTTCCTCTAGTTTATCGGTCCAAGATGGGCTTTCTTCTATTCTTTCATGGATTATGGTACCCTTTTCTTTTAGCAACTTAAAAATTTCTCCTGCTCTTGACCCAACCTTGGTGGCAAAATTATGCATCTTTTTATCTATAATTCCCATATGATCTTCAGTGAGTATTTTCTTTTCAATATGATCTAATCTTTCCATAACATGCTCAAGAGTCAAAGTTGTTTCATTAATCATAAGAGGTGGTGAGCCCACTAAATTTCCCAAAGCTTTAAAAGCATCAAGAGAGGGACACATCAAGAAATTTCTACCGATAACCATATCAAGGACAAATCTATACCAAGTGGTGATGCCAGCATAAAAGCAACGAAGAAGAACAATGGTAGATTGCTTACGAATAGATCTATTATGCGCATTGCAAATTGTATACCTGACATCTTTTAAACTTTCTACTCCCCTTTGTTTAAAGTTGAGAACCTCGTTCTCGGGTGTGCAAGCAAAAGAGGAAGAACTATCCATAGTGATAGTAACGACAAACAAGATTGCACACAAAAATAGATCCGGCAAGAAAACGACAAACGGAAAAGAGAGGCGAATAAAATGGCAATTTTTTGTGAAGTGGGGGAGAGGAAAACGAGAGGCAAATGACAAATAATGTAAATTGCAATGAGATGAGATTTGTGATTAGGAACCTGGTATATGTTGAAGATCCTCCCCGGCAACGGCGCCAGAAATTCCTTTTGATGTCGCTTGAAGCTATGTCGGTATTTCCCCAAAGAGGAAGGGATGATGCAGCACAACAGCGGTAGGTATTTCCCTCAGATATGAAACCAAGGTTATCGAACCAGTAGGAGAACCAAGAAACACAACGTAAACATCCACTGCACACAGATAACAAATCCTTGCAACCCGACGTGTTAAAGGGGTTGTCAATCCCTTCCGGGGTACGGTGCCTCAATATAGGCAAACAGATGTGAGATAAATTGTAGTAGATTGATAGATCAAACACCAAATAAAGTAAATAGAAATAAAACACAGCAAGGTATATTTGTAATTTTTTTTGGCTTAATAGATCTAAAAGTAAATGCAAGGAAAAGTACATCGCAAAGGCAAATATATGAGAAAGAAGACCCGGCGGCCGTAGGTTTCACTAGTGGCTTCTCTCGAGAAAAATAACAAACGGTGGGTAAACAAATTACTATTGGGCAATTGATAGAACTTCAATTAATCATGATGATATCCAGGCAATGATCATTATATAGGCATCACGTCCAAGATTAGTAGACCGGCTCCTGCCTGCATCTACTACTATTACTCCACACATCGACTGCTATCCAACATGCATCTAGTGTATTAAGTTCATGGGGAAACAGAGTAATGCAATAAGAACGATGACATGATGTAGAAAAGATCTATCTATGTAGAGATGGACCCCATCGTTTTATCCTTAGTAGCAATGATACATACGTGTCGGTTCCCCTTCTGTCACTGGGATCAAGCACCGTAAGATCGAACCCACTACAAAACACCTCTTACCATTGCAAGATAAATAGATCAAGTTGGCCAAACAAAACCCAAATATTGGAGAAGAAATACGAGGCTATAAGCAATCATGCATATAAGAGATCAAAGAAACTCAAATAACTTTCATGGATATAAAAAGATATAACTGATCATAAACTCAAAGTTCATCAGATCCCAACAAACACACCGCAAAAAGAGTTACATCATATGGATCTCCAAGAGACCATTGTATTGAGAATTCAGTGCGCGCGCGAGAGAGAGAGAGGAAGCCATCTAGCTACTAACTACGGACCCGAAGGTCTACAAAGAACTACTCACGCATCATCGGAGAGGCACCAATGGAGGTGGTGAACCCCATCCGAGATGGTGTCTAGATTGGATCTGGTGGTTTGGACTCTGCGGTGGTTGGATGAATATTTCGTCGACTCCCCTCGGGTTTCTGGAATATTGGGGTATTTATAGAGCAAAGAGGCGAACCCACCAGGTGGGCACAACCCACTGTAGGCGACTTGGCCTCTGGCGCGCCTACGGTGGGTTGTTCTCTGGCACCCCCAGCGCAGCCAGGTCCCATTACATTCCTTCTAGTCCATAAAAATTCTTCATGGAGTTTCGTTGCATTTGGACTCCGTCTGATATTGAGTTCCTCCGATGTAAAAAACAGCAACTGGCACTTGACACTATGCCAATAGGTTAGTACCAACAATGATATAAAATGACTATAAAATGATTATAAAACATCCAAGATTGATAATATAACAGCATGGAACAATCAAAAATTATAGATACGTTGGAGACGTATCAAGGACATGCTTAATAGGCAGATGTACTATGTACTAAAAACCAGAAGGCATGTCACATTAACAGGTATAATGTATAAACTAAGCAGAATAGCACATGCTATTTAACCAGATTGGAAGAATTACAGTCTAGACACCATATGCAACATGCAACCACATATCACACTGCCAAGTTAGTGAAAGCACCTACGATGCTGGTGTAGGGGAAATGCGGTCATCAACTACAGAGCTACGTTCACTATCTTCATCCGGCCTTGCTGTTTCTTGAGAATCATGTGGGGAGGCTGACACTGCATTCTTCAAAAGAGGATCTTTTCTCAAAGTAACCCACTGGGGTGACTATCTCATCAGAAGTGATTGATGAGGGATACACAAGACATTAGTTTGATGTAAGAACATGTTTAATAGACAAATGTACTAGTATGTACCCAAAAACAGGAAGGCATGTCATATTCAAAGGTATAATGTGTAAGCTAAGCAGATGCAATTTAACCAAATTGGAAGCAATACAAGCTAGACATCCGGCTGGAGTGGTGAGCATGATCATCGAGGACCTGAGAGCCTAGTGGGAGGCGGGCTGCTTCACCACCATCATGGATTTTTAGTTGGCTTCCAGGTGATGACTGTCTGTGCTGGGCTTGTCACTGGCTCGGCCAGTGCCCTGACTAGCTATTTGTCTTTGGTGCTCTCGGGATGGTGGTTCACGTAAAAAATATATTTCCTTATCTTAATAAAGACCGACTTCGGCCTTTCAAATACAAGCTAGACACCATATGCAACATGCAACCACATATGACACCGCGAAGTTAAAGCAAGCACATGGGATGGTGGTTCATGGTGAGCGAGGTCATCAACTCCAGAGCTACGTTTGCTGTCTCCATCTGCTGACACTGCACCCTTTATAAGGCTGAAACGTGTCTGGCCTAGCCGCATACCACACTGGAGCGACTTCTCTCTTTTCTTTTCTGCTTCTGTCAAGGCGGCATAGTCTGGAATACCCTTGCAGAAAAACACAATAGTGAGAGTATGGGTGAAGTGTGTGCAGAACTAGTGCACTGTAAAATAGCAGATAGCAGGTGGCAGAAAAATGAATGACAGGAGACATATGATAGCTCTACAACATTGCATGGTAAACAAAATTAGATTCTACTCCATATTATTTTGTAATATATGAGCACAGGGATGGCTGGGAAATGCAAGTACTCCTCCAGCACACCACCACATGTGGTCCTATCAAAATAACAATCGACTGAAAATAAATAGGTCAGTCGATTTTTTTTATGAACCGTCCGATCTATAAGGAACGGGCAGATGGCCTTCGTCTACCTCCCGCCAGTCACTGTTGACGAGCTTCCTCGAACCGCCAGCAACCACCGGCCCAGATCCCCGCCTCCGCCGCCCCGCCCTCCCCTCGACCTCACACCACCGCCATTCTTGGCAGCGCCCCCAAGCCATCCCTTTAATCCCTTCCGACCTCCATATCGGGCGCCAGTAGCTCTAGGCCCCACACGCCCCTAAGATAAACACCGAGGCGCTGCTTCCCCGGTGTAATAGGCGGACTAGCGCCTGTTACGCCAAGGAATGCTTCCGTTAATTGGGAATCAACTAACTAGGAATCGAAATCCAGGGGGGCGACAGACCTCTAGCTAAGGTGAAATAGTATATGAGGAGAAACCTTGTGCATCACGAGTTACTAGGAACATCTCGTATCAATAAGAAGCGGTCAACTAGTGTCTTCTGTGGGATGAATACCGTGTAAGCAGACACGTAAGATTTGCACGAATAAGGGAAGAGGAGTACCATTTCCGGTTGCCGGTGTTGTGTCCTTCATATGTCGCGGATATTTTCTTCTTTTTGTCGGGGGAACCGATGTTTTGGAGGAGGGTGCAGCCTTGGACGAACCCATGGCCAAATTGTTGACTGTGTTTCCGTGGCCGTATGTTGGCGGAGGGGAAGCAGATCCGAGGCGGCGAAGGACGGCGTAGAAGGATCAACTCCGGTGCGGTGGACGGTGGCAAAGTTGGAGCGGCAGCAGTGAGGCGTAGGATGGCATAGTTGAACTGGCTCGGGTATGGATAACTCGGCCTCGGCTTCAACTGCTAGCCGTGGAGCGTGTTGTAGTTGAGGTTGCGGTGGATGATGACGTCGGGGTATCGGCCCCGGCGTGATGGAGGAGGGCGGCGGTTGATGGGTGGGATGGGGTGGCGGACGGAGGACGCCGGGGTTTCGCGGCTGGTGGAGGTTTAGTTTTGGCGCCCACGGAGTATGAATGGGGAATCGGATGGGGGAGGGGGAGCTAAGGGAGAACCATGTTTCGGTCTGGGACGCGCTTGTTTTTGGCTTTTTTGAACAGATGGGACGCGCTTGTTTGAAATATGGGGAAAGTACAAACTTTGCCCCCCTCTTAAATTTCAGACCTACTGCGGGTCGGGGGTAGGATGATAATCCCAGGTGTCCCAAATAGTGGGCGGGAGCGATTTCGGCCGCACACATTTGTACTTAGGCGACCATTGTGTATGAATGTTTTTCGGAGGCGGTTGCGTGGCGTCTAGATGAAGCTACAAACCTACCCCAGTTTAGACCTTTGGACGTCGGGCCGGTAGGTTTCAAGGGTTGGAGTTAGAAAAGTAATTTCCTTCTACTACCAAACATTGGTCTCACACGGTTTCGGCCGAGTATAGGTTCTTTTGGCGCTTCGTTCAAAATTTTGAAAAGAAGCATTCACGTTTAGAGTACTCTTGAACTTTGAGGATTGACCTAAATAGACAATGTTAAATTTGACCTTGTATATTTGAAAACCTCATTAAATTATCCGCTTCCTTTTGAAATTTTGACACTTGAAAATCCTATAACTACGATTATTTTGGAATGGGGGAGCTAAACTGAAATCTATTTTGTACATGACTATATATGCTATTATGTACAAAAGCAGAGCAAAGATTGGTGGCCCCATAATTTAGGTATGATTTACAAATGCCATGATATTGAATTCAAATAATTGAATGGACTTCATGTTGAATTCAAATTTTTTAAACCACCTTAAGTTGAATTCAAATGTATGCTAGTTCATAGCTAGCTATTTATAACGTTCATTGCGTAACTTTCGTATGTATAATGTGCTTTACACACACAACATGAACTATACTCACGTTTATATTCGATTGATAAAGCGATGCATTGTCTGGAGTTCAAAATACTATCTATGTGGATCAGTTATGTCGAATAATAACATAGACATGCTCGAATTTGATAGAATCTAGATGTCTGATAGATCAATGACCGTTCCTTACGCGAATTGCAAATATTTGGATACAATTTATATCTTTAATCAATGTGTACATCAGTCTTTTACATGTAGTTTCACTCTCCATCGGTGGTCTCTCACACATGCTCACACACTCTCTCTCCCGAGGTGTCTTTCTCACAGACATGCTCTCGATATAACCCTCCCTCCCTCTCGTAACCATTTATGACTGTTTTCAGTAAACTTTATCACAAGCACTCTTCCTCTCACAAGCATACAAACGCACAATCCCCATCGACCCATTTCTATATACATAGACCTGCCTACGTCTCTCCTGTACGCACATTATCTTTAGGCATATCTCTCACGCATTGTCTCACACCTCTCTTCCTAATCGACGAGTATGATTCTAGCAGAGCATTATGTAGGATGCCCCTTAAAGTTAGGTTGGATGAATAGTAATATCAGAGATAAGGGGTTACCTTAGTCCGAGGACCTAGGGTTACAAATCCTAGCCGACTTTGTCAGTGGACACAGAGTCCTTCATGATTCTGCTATCTTTGTCTTATATGACTAGTCATCCATGGGTCTCCCTAAATGCGTCATGGGCCGACCAATGTGGCGCAGGACAGAACGGAACCAAGGGCCTCACCTCGGCCCACCGGACCTCACATGGTGACACACCCTCTGCCCCCAGGTCTCGTTATCTTCTCACACCCACACATACCAACGTAGCCACCACACAAAAAATTCTCCTCGTGCCTCTATCCCCTCCCCCCTTGCATATACACACTCAAGGGAATCTCTCGCCATGACATCATATTCGTCTCTCTCTCTCTAGGCCTCTCTCATTTCTTGTGCTATCTCCCCCACGCCCCCTCCCCCCACCGGCCCCTCTATCCATGCCTCTCTCGAATACGTAATACACACACATACCTCTCTAGGCCCTGCCAAATACATCAACTACACATTCACACATGTTACATCACATACCCCATTGATCTAAAAAGCCCACTCTTCATGTTTATTTCGCATACAACATTCCTTTTGAATAAAGTGTGGCCAAAAAAATATTTTAGAACTTCTACATATATACAACATTACAAAGTTATATGGAGGAGTATGAACGTTAATTTGCATTGCATGGTGCCCACAATGATATTTATTCCGCAGTGTGATTTTTTATATTTTTATACTATATATAAAGTTAGTCATAATAAAGAGGAATGAAGAGCATCTCTCTCTCCATCGCATACACCCCCTCTACGCCCCTTTCACGTACGCACACAAACTATCTCCAGGTCCTCTAAAAGTATGCCCCCCAGCACATTCACGCATGTTTCATCTTTGTCTCATGATATATAAAATGACATCATTGTATTTGAAGCAAAAGCACGATACATACATTGGACTTCAGAATCCACTCATTACGGTCACCATTTAAGTTTTGTGGTTATTATACAGTAACGGGCTCACCGTACAGCTCTATATTTGCTCAGGACACGACTAGTTGACCAGTTAAACGCTCCACATGGCACCTCTAGTGTTGCATCACGTTATCTCACTACCATTGTCCCCACCTGTCGGCTTGTATCTACTCTACACTCTTATAAAAAACAGAGTTGGTGATGATGGTGTGCCTGCCATCCTGTAACATAGGTCGTCCGATTTATATCTGACGGATAGGAAGGAAACGATGGCAATTTTGCAAAAAGGTACCCACACACCTCTCCACATTTGCAAATAAGGCCTTCCCTTGTTCATCCTTTTCTCTCACAAGATAAACTAGTCATACAAATGCATCTTGATGTTACGTGCAACGCACGGGCATCTTGCTAGTAAGAATGAAAACAAATGACAAAAAAATATTGGACGGTGGTTTGAAGTCATGATCGCGGGCACAGCGGACCAGGTGGCCTTGTATTGGTATGCTGAGCCAACTGTTTTAACACACAGGAGCTAGTGTGGTGATTATACACACACACACGCATGCACACGAACTGCATGTGATGAAGTCATGTACCTAGGGTAGGGTCACGGACCTGTCCTAAGTACCCTTCCCAAGGACATCCTCAGAAGAAGCTACCTTCCAGTCGACCAAGAGAGACTCCACTCGACGGACTCGAAGGACTCGACCATGAAGACTCACTCGACCACCAGGAGATCAAGAGCCACTCTGCATCCAAACGGTATGTAGTTAAATAGTCTTTATGGCCTTGATGACACTTTATGTAGGGCGTTTCCAGTAACGCCAAACCTTTATGTACTTCAAACCCTGCATAACTGAGGGCTGGAGGGGTCTAGCAGACACTATATAAGCCACCCCCCTCCTCAGTGTAAAGGGTTCGCACCCCTGTAATCTGCGCACACATAATCCAGTCGACCGCCTCCGGGCTCCGAGACGTAGGGCTGTTACTTCCTCCGAGAAGGGCCTGAACTCGTAAATCCCTTGTCTGTACTACTGCTCCATAGCTAGGATCTTGCCTCTCCATACCTACCCCCTATTCTACTATCAGACTTAGAACCACGACAGTTGGCGCCCACCGTGGGGCTGGTGTCTTAGCGATTTTTGGAGAAGTTGCAATTGTTCCGATTGCTTTCATCATGGTTTCAGGTGGAGGTTTTGTCGAGGGCCGCGAGATCCGTCTTGGCGTGCTCATCTTCATCGCCGACGACTCCGCTTGGCTCCAGGAAGCTCCACTCGACATCGACGCGCTCCTCGTCTGCGGTGCGACGCATTTTCAGGCGTGTGTCCGCGGCGTCTTGTTGCGGCAACCGTCGACTCCGTATCGGTCGGCTACCGTGTCATCCTCCCTCCCTGTCTCCCACCAGCGCAAGCGCTCTGGTCGGTCGAGGCTTCAGCGGTGGGTGAGACACGCAGTGGCACGCCAATCGGTCACCACCCAAGTCACGGCAATCGAGCCCGACGAATCTCTACGGCTCGCTCGATCCGCCGACCGGCTCAGAGAGACCGTGATCCGAAAAGCGACAAAGCAGTGATTCGGCGGCGGAGGTTCTGATGGTCAATGGGCCTCATAGTCCTCCCGGTTTCCCCCGCACCGATGGGATAGACGGCTGAGGCGACCCCGCTCAGGCCCACGAGGAATATCAACCCGAGCCGCTCACGTCCCTGCAGAGAGAAGATCTTCGTCGCCGAACATGGATGCCCGCGATACTCCCATCGAGGAGAAACCCCGAGGCTCGCGCCTTGGAGGAGGCACGTTTATTAACTTGGCTGAACGCACTCGACCGAGAACCTCCAGCAAGCACTCGACGAATGCGCGGCGGCAGCGAAAGTACCGACTCGGCCGACGCCAACTCTTTCCGCAACCGACTCGGTATATCGAACCCGATTCAGAATTTAGCAGCTGCAGCCTGTATAGCAGAGTCAATTCAGCCCTCTCAATCGGAGGCTGGCAGAGGCTTGATGCAGATCAGGGATTTGCTCCGAGCAGCAAGAGATCAGAATTCAGCTGTGTCACAGTCACGCAACAGGATTCACAGTCGATCCGTCGCTGCGAATATAGTTCAGTTGGCTCACAACCCAAGATCGCCTCCGCGGCGTGAGGGACGCGAAGATCAACGTGACCAATACGGTGACCGATTCGATCATGATGATAGGCGTCGAGTGCCCACTCCTCCTCCAAGAGGTGGGTCTTATGCCCATCGACAGCAAGATGACAGGCGCCAGCTCAGTGTTGGACAAAGAGCTCCGGTCGACCCCAGGGAACCAGGCTTTGACGCGCGATCCATCATCGTGCAAGGTCTGGTCGATCGAAACCGAGCTCATCGAGGTGGCCATGACAGAGATGCGCCCACTAGCAGCCGAGTCCATGTTTCAGGTCCAGAATGTTTCAGTAGGGCTATCAGAGCTGAAGTGATTCCCCCCAACTTCAGGTTGGCGACCTGAGTAAGTAAGTTCACCGGTGAGTCTAAGCCTGAAACCTGGCTTGAAGACTACCGAGTGGCAGTACAGATTGGCGGCGGAAATGATGAGGTGGCTATGAAGCATTTACCACTCATGTTGGAAGGTTCAGCCAGGGCGTGGTTGAATCGGTTAGCTCCTAGCAGCATTTACACTTGGGAAGATCTTTCCCGAGTGTTCGTCAGGACATTCGAGGGAACTTGCAAGCGACCAGCTGGATTGATAGAGCTGCAAGTCTGCGTGCAGAAGTCGAATGAAACCTTGAGAGATTACATTCAGAGATGGATTACTTTGCATCATACGGTGGAGAACGTGTCTGATCATCAGCGTCCGCGCTTTCAAGGATGGTGTTAAGAACAGAGAGTTAAGTTTGAAGTTTGGTCGAACCGGAGATATGACCCTGAGTCGAATGATGGAAATCGCCACCAAGTACGCCAATGGTGAAGAAGAGGACTGACTCCGGAGTGGCAAGTACAAGCCGAGTCAGTCGGAGAAAGGAAACTCCAATGGAAGGTATAGAAGGCCGAGCCAGCGGCTCCTGGAGAGGCTCTGGCCGTGACTCAGGGCAAATTCAAAGGAAAGCCCAAAGGATCTTGGAACCCCAAGAAGGTGAAAGATAAGGAAGGAAATGATGTCATGGATCTGCGTGTCACATCCACACGAAGAAAGACGAAGAGGGTAATTTCATCTACCCGAAGCATACCACTCGCCAGTGCCGGCTCTTGATCCAGCAGTTCCAAGGAAAACAGCCCAAGGACAAGGAAAAGGAGTCGGACAAAGCTGAGGACAAGGAGGACAGTGATGGAGGATATCCTCATGTTAATTCCACTCTGATGATCTTTGCTGATGTGGAAAGCAAAAGCCGATTGAAGGTTATCAACCGTGAGGTAAACATGGTCGCCCCGGCGATACCAAGCTATCTGAGATGGCCTCAAACTCCCATTACATTCGACCAGTCCGATCACTCGACTCATATAGCCACCCCTGGGAGGCAAGCTTTGATGGTCGACCCGGTCATTGAAGGCACTCGACTGATGAAGGTCCTAATGGATGGTGGTAGTAGACTGAACATATTATATGCGGAGACGCTAAAAAGAATGGGCATTCCGATGTCCAGACTAAGCGCCAGCAACTTTAGTTTTCATGGAGTTATACCTGGAAAGAAGGCTGAGTCACTCGGCCAAATAGCTCTGGACGTGGTGTTCGGTGACTCGAAGCATTTCCGCAAAGAGAGGCTGACATTTGAAGTCGTGGATTTTCAAAGCGCTTACCACGCTATTTTGGGGAGACCAGCTTACGCACGGTTCATGGCTCGACCATTTTACGTGTACCTCAAACTGAAAATGCCCGGCCCCAAGGGCGTGATCACTATCATTGGCAATCGGAAGAAGGCAGAAGAGTGTTTTCAGAAAGGCTCGAAGATCGCCGATTCCCAGATAACAGTGGTAGAGCTAGAAGAATACAAGAAAAATGCAGATCCGAGTGATTTGTTGCGGGCCAAGAAGCCTGCCACAGAATCAGCATTTCAGTCGTCTGGCGAGACGAAGCCCGTTCACATTCACCCGACCGACCCCAACGCAGCTCCAACTCATGTTTCCACAACACTCGACCCTAAATAGGAAGAAGCGCTCATCCAGTTCCTCCGTGAGAACTGGGACATCTTTGAATGGAAGCCTGCTGACATGCCGGGTGTTCCCAGGGGGCTGGCTGAGCATCGCCTTAGAGTCGACTCAAAAGCAAAACCTGTCAAAGAACATCTTCGACGGTCCGCCGTCCAGAAGAGAAAGGCCATTGGCGAGGAGGTGGCTCGACTGTTGGCAGCAGAGTTTATCCGAGAGATATATCACTCTAAGTGGCTCGCCAATGTCGTCATGGTCCCCAAGAAGGACAAGTCACTTCACATGTGCATTGATTTCAAACATATCAATCGGGCCTGCCCGAAAGATCATTTTCCTCTCCCTCGCATCGACAAAATTGTCGACTCGACTGCGAGATGTGAGAGATTGTCTTTTTTAGACGCTTATTCTGGATACCATCAGATCCGTATGTATGGACCCGATGAGATCAAAACAGCTTTCATCACTCCATTCGGGTGCTTCTGCTATGTCACCATGCCATTCGGCCTCAAGAATGCCGGAGCCATGTTCATGAGGATGATTCAGAAGTGTTTACTCACTCAAATCAGTCGGAACGTGGAAGCCTACATGGATGATATTGTGGTCAAATCGCGAAAGGGTTCCGACCTATTGACTGACCTCGCTGAAACATTTGCCAATCTCAGGAGGTATCATATCAAGCTCAATCCATCAAAGTGCACATTCGAGTTCCCGTGGAAAGTTACTCGGTTTTCGCTTCCGAACGAGGAATCGACGCTAACCCAGAAAAAATTGGCACTATACTCCGAATGAAACGCCCTGTGCGGGTGCACGATGTCCAGAAGCTTACTGGATGCTTGGCCGCGTTAAGTCGATTCATCTCTCGTCTTGGTGAAAAGGCATTACCTCTTTACCGATTGATGAAGAAGGCAGACAAGTTCCAGTGGACTCCAGAAGCTAATGCAGCGTTTGCCGAGCTAAAAGCTTTGCTCTCCACCCAACCGATGCTTGCTGCTCCAATCAGCAAAGAGCCTCTGTTGCTTTATATTGCAGCCACAGGACAAGTCATCAGTACAGTGCTTACGGTCGAGCGGGAAGAAGGGAAAGCCTTCAAAGTTCAGCGCCCAGTGTATTATCTTTCTGAAGTTTTGACTCCATCGAAGAAAAGATATCCTCATTATCAGAAGCTTGTGTATGGAATCTACATGACCACGAAGAAGGTTGCTCATTATTTCTCTGATCATTCCATTACAGTCGTCAGCGACGCCCCACTTTCAGAGATTCTGCACAACAGAGATGCAACTAGTCGAGTGGAGAAATGGGCGATTGAACTCCTTCCCCTTGATATCAAGTTTGAGGAAAAGAAAGCCATTAAGTCCCAAGCAATAGCAAATTTCCTTGCCGAGTGGATCGAACAACAGCAGCCGACTCAAGTTCACTCGGAGCATTGGACCATGTTCTTTGATGGCTCTAAGATGTTAAATGGTTCCGGTGCTGGGGTAGTTTTGGTTTCCCCCAGAGGAGATAAGCTCAGATATGTGCTCCAGATTCACTTTGATTCCTCCAACAATGAAGCAGAATACGAGGCGCTTTTATATGGGTTGCGCATGGCCATTTCACTCGGCATCTGTCGCCTTATGGTTTATGGCGACTCAGATTTGGTGGTTAATCAGGTGATGAAGGAGTGGGACGTTAGAAGCCCAGCCATGACTGGATACGGCAATGCAGTGAGGAAGCTTGAAAAGAAATTCGAAGGGTTAGAGCTCCATAATATACCCCAACTGAAAAATCAAGCGGCTGATGATTTGGCAAAGATAGGTTCCAAGAGAGAAGCCATTCCCAGTGATGTGTTCTTGGAGCATATCCATACTCCACCACCAAAGAAGATCCTTTATCAAGAAGCTCAGAGCCCAAGAGTATCACAGATCCGACTGAGGTTGAAGTTCCAGCAGTGGTCGACCTGATCACGGAAGCTTTAGTGATCACTCCCGATTGGACAGTACCATATATTGCGTATATCTTGAGGAAAGAGCTCTCGGAGGACGAAGAAGAGGCTCGACAGATCGTCCGTCGATCTAAAGCCTTTACCGTGATAAGGGGGCAGCTGTACAGAGAAAGCGCGACTAGAGTTGGTCAGAAATGCATAACGCCGGAAGAAGGTCGAATAATCCTTGACGACATCCACTCGGGGACCTGTGGCCATCATGCGTCCTCTCGGACCATCGTGGCCAAAGCATACCGAGCCAGATTTTACTGGCCAAGAGCGAATGAAATGGCAAAGGAGATAGTCGACAAGTGTGAGGGATGCCAATTCTACTCCAATATGTCACACAAGCCCGCGTCGGCTTTAAAGACCATACCACTCGTCTGGTCCTTCGCAGTATGGGGGTTGGATATGGTTGGAACCTTAAGAACAGGTAGAAGCGGCTTCACACATGTGCTGGTAGCAATCGACAAGTTCACCAAGTGGATCGAGGCTAAACACATCAAGAACCTTGATGCTGGTACTGCTGTCAGCTTCATCAGAGAATTGATATATAGATATGGAGTCCCGCACAGCATCATCACTGACAACGAGTCAAACTTCAATTTGGAGGAATTCAGAGCGTTCTGCACATCTCAAGGCACACGAGTCGACTATGCTTCAGTCGCCCATCCTCAGTCGAATGGACAAGCAGAGCGGGCCAATGGCTTGATTCTCAAAGGGTTGAAACCCCGACTGATGCGCGATCTCAAGCATGCGGCTGGAGCATGGGTCGACGAACTTCCCTCAGTGCTTTGGGGGTTAAGGACTACGCCTAACCGATCGACTAGGAGAACTCCATTCTTCTTGGTCTACGGAGCTAAAGCGGTCTTGCCGAGTGACCTGCTTCACAATGCTCCTCGAGTCGAGCTCTACACCGAAGCTGAAGTAGAACAAGCACGGCAGGATGCAGTCGACCTTCTAGAGGAAGAAAGGGAGATGGCTCTGATCCGATCGACCATTTACCAGCAAGACTTGCGTCGCTTCCACGCCAGAAACGTGAAGAGTCGAGCCTTCCAGGAAGGAGATTTGGTTCTCCGAGTGGATCAGCAGAAACCACACAAGGTTGCTCCTTCTTGGGAAGGTCCCTTCATCATCACCAAGGTTCTCCACAACGGAGTGTACCGTCTTTACAACGTCGAGCACAACATCGACGAGCCCCGAGCTTGGAACGCGGAGTTGCTCCGCCCCTTTTACACTTAAGTATTCACTCGGATGAGTTGTAATAAAAGTACTTCTATGGTTCATTTTTCAAAAAGATAATAGCGTCATAATTTCCCCAATGATTGTCGTCACTTTTATTTGTTCAATATAATGTCCCCTCAGTGGGTGGCTTAGATGCGAATCCGTTTCGCCTAAGTTTGTAAAAAAAATCCTTGCCGAGTGGTGAGCCAGCCTCCCACTCGGGGGCTTAGCTGCGAATCCGTTTCGCCTAAGTTTCAGTAAAATCCTACCGAGTGGTGAGCCAGCCTCCCACTCGGGGGCTTAGTTGCAGTCCAAGTACTCGCCTAAGTTAAATAAAATCCTACCGAGTGGTGAGCCAGCCTCTCACTCGGGGGCTTAGCTGCAGTCCAAGTACTTGCCTAAGTTAAATAAAATCCTACCGAGTGGTGAGCCTGCCTCCCACTCGGAGGCTTAGCTGCAGTCCAAGTACTCGCCTAAGTTAGTCAAAATCCTACCAAGTGGTAAGCCAGCCTTCCACTAGGAGGCTTAGCTGCGGTCCAAGTACTCGCCTAAGTTCAAATACAATGTGCGCTCTGCAAGGAGGACGAGGTGCAGGTCGACTGCCACCCTCTCCTTCCGAGCTACGCCACAAATACAATGTGCGCTCCGCAAGGAGGACGAGGTGCAGGTCGACTGCTACTCTCTCCTTCCGAGCTACGCCACAAGTACAACGTGCGCTCTGCTAGGAGGACGAGGTGCAGGTCGACTGCTACCCTCTCCTTCCGAGCTATGCCACAAGTACAATGTGCGCTCTGCTAGGAGGACGAGGTGCAGGTCGACTGCTACCCTCTCATTCCGAGCTACGCCACAAGTACAATGTGCGCTCTGCTAGGAGGACGAGGTGCAGGTCGACTGTTACCCTCTCCTTCCGAGCTACGCCACAAGTACAACGTGCGCTCCGCAAGGGGGACGAGGTGCAGGTCGACTGCTACCCTCTCCTTCTGAGCTACGCCACAGGTATAATGTGCTCTCCATAAGGAAGACGAGGTCGATTAACGCCTTATCCCTCAGAGAGACGTCGTAAAAAATCCTACCGAGTGGAGAGGAGACCTCCCACTCGGGGGCTTAGCTGCTGCCCAGTGCTCGCCTAAGTTTTTGAAAATCCTACCGAGTGGAGAGCAAACCTCTCACTCGGAGGCTTAGCTGCAGCCCAGTGCTCGCATAAGTTTTTGAAAATCCTACTGAGTGGAGAGCAAACCTCTCACTCGGAGGCTTAGCTGCAGCGCAGTGCTCGCCTAAGTTTTTGAAAATCCTACCGAGTGGAGAGCAAACCTCCCACTCGGGGGCTTAGCTGCAGCCCAGTGCTCGCCTAAGTTTTTGAAAATCCTACCGAGTGGAGAGCAAACCTCCCACTCGGGGGCTTAGCTGCTGCCCAGTGCTCGCCTAAGTTTTTGAAAATCCTACCGAGTGGAGAGCAAACCTCTCACTCGGGGGCTTAGCTGCAGCCCAGTGCTCGCCTAAGTTTTTGAAAATCCTACCTAGTGGAGAGCAAACCTCCCTCTCGGGGGCTTAGCTGCAGCCCAGTGCTCGCCTAAGTATATTGAGGAACAAGTCGAGTGAAATAAGTGCTTCGCCTTAGCCTGCAAAAGACACCTCAAACCAAATGCAAACATATTTAACATCGAATCCAAGTTCGGATAACACCTAACGGAACCGAAAGTGCTCAGGCGCTAAGCCTGTTAAGGTTTGTCGGTTACAACAATCACTCGGCATACCGAGGCAAATTTAAGGTATCAAGCTCAGAAGTTTTTTACCCCTCCTGTGGAGGGCTGGAAGGTGCAACAAACTCATCCAAGTCGATTCCATCTGCAATCCGAGTGGCAGCGGCAATGAAGGTCTCCATGAAAGACCGGAAATCATGCTTTTTGGTATTAGCCACCCTAAGGGCCGCCAGCTTGTCCTCTCGTGCATCCTTGCAGTGAACGCGGGCCAGAGACAGAGCAACATCCGCACCACACCTGGCAGAAGACTTCTTCCACTCCTGCACTCGACTTGGGACTTCGTTCAGTCGAGTCATCAGAGACTCGAGGTCGTTCTGGAGCGTCTCTCTTGGCCAGAGTGTTGTGTCGATGCGTGAAGTTGCGACCTTCAGCCTTGCGAGATAGTCGACGACGGCAGCAATGCGAGATTCGAGCTGGAGCACAGTCATGGCGACTTCATCTTTCACAGGAGAGTTGATGGGATCCAGGTTTGGCTCCAGTCGACCAGTCTCCTCTTCAAAGTTCTGGCAAAACTCTGCAAGCACAACCACCGAGTCAAGACAACAGTCGGATGGAAGGATCACAGTTAAAATGTCTATTTTATATGAAAAGATTACCTTCAAGCATGAGGAATAGCTTATTGGCGAGTCCTCCCAGATAAGCCTCCAGATCGTTCTTCTTTCCCACCAACTCACTGGCCTTGTCACTCAGGGCAATCGTGTCACTCTTCAGTCAACTGACCTCCTTGTTGGCCGCATCAAGAGCAGCTTTCAGATTGGTGTTTTCTTCTTCAAGCTTGGTGACTGAAGCCAGCTTCTCATCTGCGAGCTTGGTCTTCTCTAAAGCCGCTTTTTGCATCTCAGCCAAGTCAAGGTCTTTCTTCCTCTGGGCATCCCTCACTTTTTCTGCAAAGGTTACAGTGAGATCAGACTCTAAAGCGGATGAGAGGCAAAGGCAGTCGTTGAGAGTCTCACCAAACATACCTTTTGCTTCCTCCTTCGCCTTCGTTGAGTTCTCTTGGACCAGTTTCAGATCAAGCTTGAGCTGGATGTGCTTGTTTTCCAACTCAGTGTAACGAGCCGCAAGCTCACAGGATTTCTGCGAAGAACCAATCGACAGATGTCAAAGACAATTCACTTCCGAGTGACTAAAGAAAAATCATAATCGCTTTAAGACTACGGCCGAATACAAACATTCACCATAGTCTCGGGGACTACACCCAGTGGGTGCACTCAGCGTGCCCCCACTAGTTTTATCAGTTAGGGTCGACCAGTCGACCAACAACAACAAAAAAAAGAGCGGAAGATGTTCTTCAGACTGTAGTTGACTGCCAGCAGTCGACCACAGTCTCGGGGACTACACCCAGTGGGTGCACTCAGCGTGCCCCCACCGGTTTCTCAATCCATTTGACCTGATCGAGTAAAGAAAGAGCTTAAGACATAAAGACTATGGTCAACTGCCAACAGTCCACCATAGCCTTGGGGACTACAGCCAGTGGGTGCACTCAGCGTGCCCCCACTAACCCAGAATTTCAAACAACACACCCAGTGGGTGTATGACATACAATTTTCAGAGAGAAAGATTTTCAGATATCATATCCTAACAGAACAGGCGGTGACCGACTGACCTGAACGTTACTCTGAAGAGCTGAACTGGCGTCATATGCTGCCTGACTGGCATCTCAGAGTGCCTTCACTTGCTCCATCATAACTCCTGCCTGGCGTATTGCTTCTTTCGCATCACTGGCTTGGTCCTCTGGGACGTGGTGGGTCGAGAAAAGTGAAGGCTATGCAGCACTCGACGATGAGGGGTGAGCACTCGTCAACGGCACCGCAAAAGATACGGTAGGCCGAGTGACGTTGTCTCCCTCCACGACCAGTGTCTCGGGTGCTGGCACGTCCTGAGTCGCCTTGCCAGTAGACGTTTTCCTGTTCCTCCTCTGCCTCAGTGGTTCCTCATCGTCGTCATCGGGAAGGTCAATAACGACGTTAGATGGAGCTGCAGAAAAGAATCAAAATTAGAGACAAGGAGCCAATCGACTAAAGACGGAACTATAAAGGTCATACCAGGTTTAGAAGTGGCAGCGTCTTCCATCTCATGATCTTCAGCCCTGGCCGAGGTATCAGAAGTAGTAGCACTGCAATTCCAGAAGTCAGTCGGTTGACTCATGAGTCGACCAAGAATAAGTTCATGTGGAACAGGAAAACTCAAGTAGCACCATTACCCTAAGATAGTGGGGATCACCATCTTCATCTTCGGCAAGACCTTCGCCGGCTTCGACGGCGCCACTCGAGATTGCTTCGGAGCTTTCTCAGTCGGCACCGGAGAAGTTGTCCGAGGGCGCTTGGTCGACTGCACGATAGTCGCGACCCCCTTACCACACTCGGTTGCAGGATCATGGATAAGCTTCGAGCGTCTTTCCGAGCGAGGAGGTGCAACTTCCTCCTCCTCCTCCTCTTCATCCTCACCAGAGTCATCACCCTCATCATCGTCATCCGCATCCGAATCCCACTCCTCCGGGCTTTCGCCCCCACTTCCTTCCTCCTCCTCAGTCGGCGCTTGCGCTCCATTGGGCATCGAGTACAGCTCGGTGGTGGCCTGACAGACAACAAAACAAGACAAAGGTCAATCGACCAATTTGCAATGAAGCAGAATGAATAAAGCAAGATTACAATCGGAGATAAGTGATCATACCGTGTACGGTGTGTAGGAATGGTCAAGTGGTGGGATCCTCCTAGCTCCTCGAGGGTTGTCCTTATTCCCTGTGATGGCGGCCATCGACCTCTCCAGTGTGGCGTCGCTGACCGCTTCTGGATGGACCCGAGTGGTGTCTTCGGTACCGCAGTACAGCCACATCGGGTGGCCTCGGAACTGAAGTGGTTGGATGCGTTGTCTAAGGAAGACCTCCAGAAGGTCCGTACCCGTCACTCCGTCTCAAACAAGCTGGACTACACGCTCCATCAACATTTTTACCTGAGCTTTCTCCTCAGGAAGCACCTTCAGAGAAGAGGGTTTGTTCACTCGGTCCATGGAGAACGGAGGAGACCGGCCGATCGCCCAAGGCCGACTGCCTTGGCAAGAGAACCAGGTCGATCGCCACCCTCTAACCGACTCAGAAGGGTCATGGACGGAAAAGTACTCTTACTCCTCATCTCAATCCCAAGGCCCCCGACATCTAGATAACCTTAGTCCTCTCATCATCCGGACTCGCTTTTTCACCGCTCAGGAGCGATGTGAATATGTGCTTAAAGAGACCCCAAAGGCGGTCGACAACCTGTGAAGTTCTTGCACATAGACACGAAGCGGCAAGATAGGCAATGGAATTGGGAGGAAATGGTGGAGTTGCGCCCAAAGAAGTTCAAACCTCGAAAGAAAACACTCGCGGCAGAGAGAATCCACGATCTACATGAGTGGCTAGGAGAACGACTCACCCTCCGCGGCTGCGGTTTCCACTCAAACCTCGAAGCCTTGTCAATTCGTGGGAGATCAGACCTCATTGGCTGTGTCGTTGAGATCCGCTTTGGTGATGGTCGAGCGGATCCAATCCCTTGACCCAACCGCGGCGGCAAAGCGAGACTCGACGAAGATCCGCCTCGACCGGACGCTCTTCCTTTGCTTTCCGCCGCTGCCGCTTCTTTTGCGCGCTCCAAGGCCACCGTCTTCTCCTTCACCATTGTTGCCGGCGAAGCACGTGAGGAGTGGATGGGCGGAGGCGAGAGCAGGCACAACGGGCGGAGGTGAAGAAGGCAGAGGGGGAAATGGGGAGGCACTGTTCAAAAACCCTCGCCCGATGCCTTATATAAGGACGCTTCCGAGTGGCTGACAAGTAGGCCCGGGCGATCCTGTCACATCCCGAAACAGTCGCGCACGCGTGATACGTGGCGAAAAAGGTGGCGCGGAAATCGAGGCGTCTACGCCTTATCCCATCCGAGTACCACGGTCTGCTCCGTTTCGCGCGCTTCCCAAAATTCAGATCCCACAAAATCCGCTAATAGCAGATCAATCTGTCAGACGGTAGATTTCCTGCGATCCGTCGCTCGGAAGTTTACTAAGTTCAAAAGTTCACTCGACAGAAGAAAGGAATGGATCAAGGCGACTGAAAGAAAAGTTGCTGCCATCATTAAAAAAGATTATTGATCCAAGATGAGACACATTCAAAACACAAAAAACAGGTCGGAAAGATTATCAACTCCTTCCTCACTCAAACCTCGATCCATTCGGGGGCTAATGATGAAGTCATGTACCTAGGGTAGGGTCACGGACCTGTCCTAAGTATCCTTCCCAAGGACATCCTCAGAAGAAGCTACCTTCCAGTCGACCAAGAGAGACTCCACTCGACGGACTCGAAGGACTCGACCATGAAGAATCACTCGACCACCAGGAGATCAAGAGCCACTCGCATCCAAACGGTTCAGAGTTAAATAGTCTTTATGGCCTTGATGACACTTTATGTAGGGCGTTTCCAGTAACGCCAAACCTTTATGTACTTTAAACCCTGCATAACTGAGGGCCGGACGGGTCTAGCAGACACTATATAAGCCACCCCCTCCTCAGTGTAAAGGGTTTGCACCCCTGTAATCTACGCACACATAATCCAGTCGACCGCCTCCGGGCTCCGAGACGTAGGGCTATTACTTCCTCCGAGAAGGGCCTGAACTCGTAAATCCCTTGTCTATACAACTGCTCCATAGCTAGGATCTTGCCTCTCCATACCTACCCCCTATTCTACTGTCAGACTTAGAACCACAACAGCATGCATGCAACACTCACACGAACACATGCAGCCACGCACGCACGCAACACTCACACGCACACACGCACGCATGCATACACACACCACATGACCAACACACACTCTCACGCTCAAGTGCTCAACCTACACGTGCATGCGCACACATTAGGCACTGACAGACACATACACAACCAGGTGGTTCCCGCACATGGGTTGGAGTCTTGTCGCGCCTGCATAAATTTGTGGTTATCTGACCTTTTTCCTATGCGAACTGACATGTGAGACCCACAAGGAACGTGGTCAATTTAACTAGCCAAGATGGAGCCATGCAGACTATTTGGCCGGCCAAGAGAGTGCAATCCGATGCTGAACAATGAGCAAGTGACCGTATAATCACCGCAAAACGTATATACTGACCGTAATGAGCGTATTCTGAAGTCCGATCACCGTATTACTCTTTTCTCTCTGTAGGCCCTTCAAAACTACATCTCTGCACATTCTCTCATGTTACATCTAACAACTATGCAATACAACACTACTACTACACTCTAACACAATAAATCATATGTGTTTTAGTTTTACTAGATATCATATTGTTACTTAATTATTCAGTTTGCATACATTAAAATTGCCTTTGAAATGTATGGCCAGTATCATCTACCGTGCGGGAAAAATCCCGCACTTTCCTGTTTAATCGGGTTTGTATCGATGGATCGTGCGAAACAGCAAAACTATAGTACTATAGTACTATACAGTATGAGTAACAGTTCACTGGGCCGCCGTGTCATGTACTCCTCCGTCGTAAGAGTGGAGCGCTCACTTTCATAAATGTTCTAGTCCCTTTCGCCCACATGTGAGACATCAAGCTACCGGGTCCACGTGCCATACCAAAATACAGTGCAGAGCAGCAGGGGTGAAGCACCCCAGTCATGGCGCCGGCGTAGTAATGAGTAATGAGGCGTCAAATCACAAAGATGCACCTTTCCTGTAGTTAAATTGGAGGGACAAAATAATAATGCTAAAAAAGAAGTTGGAGGGATGAAGCAACCATCATTTCACTCGTTGATGAATCCGCTTCTCCCTCATCTTCTTCAAGTTAACCACGTGTTGCTTCTGCCGTTGTTCTGCCTCATGTGGGACGCAGATCGGCTTGGTAAAGCACTGACACGTGGGACCGCATGTTAGCAAACCGCCAGGCCAATGTCCTCTAAAAATAAGAAACCTCCCCCGCCGTCCGCGCGGCAAAATCACCTCCGTTTTACTAATCTTGATTCTATAATTTTTTAGATCAATATAATTGAGATTTGTATAGATAGCACATAGGAGCAAAACCAAGTGGTACGTTTAGGCCTTAAGGGCATCCACAATGTGTAGCCAAATGTGAAAATAGCTTTTGGCATCGATGGGAACCATTGTGGACGGTGCTGCCAAAGCCAAAAAGATGGAACCGAAGCTCCCTGATTGATTGATTGAGGGAATAGAAAAATGCAACGTCTCTCCTCTTTCTCCCGTGCTTGGATGCATGTACGGTTTAGAGCATAGACTCTACTCCCATGTCCCTTCTATCACAAATCACAAAGTAGTGAGGCGTCAAATCACAAAGCACGGATGAAGCAACCATCATTTCTCTCTACCCTGACTCTGCTTCTCCATCGTCTTCTTCGAGAAACCACCTCACCGCACTAAGCTGGACGTACGACGCTATTGTGTGCTAGTATTATTAGTACATTTACATGTCCTTTGGTTCAACGGACTTTGTGGATACAAATAAGGTGGTTGTTTTGGCTTGCAGGAGGCACTTGCGAATGACTTACCGTGGTCTCTGTCGGATTTTGGGTTCCGGCAGACCCTTGAGGTTCGAACTCTGGGGTGCGCACGAAGATCTTTCCCCTACCAACTCACGTCTCGAAGCCTCGCAAGGAATCTAGGCTAGAAAGGACAACTCACAAGGGACACGAGGTTTATACTGGTTCAGGCCACCATCGTGGTGTAATACCCTACTCCAGTGTGTGGTGTGGTGGATTGCTCAGGGGCTGATGATGGTCAATACAAAGGGAGAACAGCCACGCGAGGGGCTGTTCTTGGGCTGGTGCGATGAACTGCTTGGATGAGTTCAGTCGCCTCTCTCTCTCTCTAGTCTACCCAAAACCTCAATGCCTACTCTGTGGTGGCTAGCTCTATTTATAGAGGGAGGCCCTGGGCCTCTTCCCAAATAATGAGCGGGAAGGGCACCAACAATTGGCCATTTTGAAGGGGAACATCTAGTACACTTATCCTGACTAAAGTTGGTCTTTGACTGCCAAAGACTTTGATGGTGACGCCGTCCTGGGCTCCACGATGACCTCCATCCTGCCGTTCCGCTAGTCATGGTCTTGTTGCATCGAAACGACAACCTTTGCCTGACGCCTTGCACCGTGCTTGCCCCCTTCGCACCGAAGTGGTAACAAGGACACTGCATAGGCTGGCGCTCGCCTGGCACCCACCTGGTATCGATCGTGATGGCTTGCGTCACGGGCACCTCGCGAGGTACCCTGCCTTGATCTCTCCGCCTCCTCGCGAGCCCGCCTGATGAGGCTGCTCTTGAAGAAGCTTCGTCGTGTCCGCCATGAGGCTCGCCTCGCGAGGGTCTTGAGCTTGAGCCGATGAAGCTGGGCCGACTGGCCCCCGCTGAGCCACGCCAGAGGCCGCAGCAAGCAAGTCCGGGAGCCCTGGCCCCGTAACGCGCCCAACTTGGCTTAGCAGAGAAGCGGCAAGCGCGGCGCCAATGGCCCCAATAGCCGGCGGCCTCGGGCGCCACGTGGTGATTGATTGGACATGGGCGTCCCCGCTTCCCCACGATGCCTCGGCAACCGCATGACTTGACAAGTCCCTGCATGCAAAAACAGGTCATGATTACATGCGATCGTGGTGGCCGACGGTTGGCCTCCTCCGGCTATAAGTACGGAACGGCGCAAGCCCTTCCAGTCCATTCCTTCCCGCTACTTCCTTTCTTCTTCTTCCTCGCCCTTGCTCCACCTTACATCAATGGCGCCAATCCGACGGTTTTCTGCTGAAGAGAAGGGAAAGGCCCCCCGAGAGGGTCCCGACCCGCTTCCGCTGAAGAAGCGGCCAGTCCCTTGCCGCTGAGATGAGTGTGCTCGACAGGAGGCGTCGAGGCCCTGGTACGAGCGGCCGCCTCCTCGGTTTCCGCTGCCCTTGTACGCCCGAATCGAGGGCCCTGGAGAAGAAGGCATCGAGCGACACCGACGGTGCCGCCGTCGACGCCGGCGAGTTACGGCGGTGCGCGTCATCCCCCCTGGAGTCCATGCCGAGGGCTCTTCTAGCGAGCTTGTGCTTCACGCCTCCATGCCTCCTCGATCTTGGATTCGCCTTACTCCCTCCTTCGCCTTCGAGATTCCGCCGAGTGGGCCTCGGGAGCTCTGGTTGCAGCACGCCGACTGCAATACCCCCGCGACCGAGGCGGAGGTCGAGGTCGTCGCCCCGGGCAAGGTCTTCCTGACCCGTGGCTGGGGCGAGATCGCCCGGGTCTGCCGGACAGGGGGCGCCTTCGTAATTTATCTCGAATACGATGGCGCCTCCTTGATGTTCTTCAAGGTCTTCGACACGGATGGACGCCGACTAGAATGCTGCCCCAAGGGAGGCGGCCCGGGCATCGGAGTGGCGAGGACCAGGCCTACCACCCGCTTCCCCAACAGCTCCTCAGGCAGCAGTGGAGGGGCCGGAGGGTCCAGCGACTCCGCCGAGCTTCACGCGCCTCCGGAGACAAGCGACGACAGCTACGAGCCCTCGAGCTCATGCCGTGCCCGGAGCAGGGTAGCTGCATCAGGCCATCGGCGCTACTGATCTGGATGGGGTTGGCGCCGGCGCCTGGTGACTGTAAGTGCATCTAGTGCCCCTTAGTGATTTTGGTGTATTGAAGACTTATAGGTTAAGGTACTAATGCGTTTGTGAGTGTACATAGGTCTATAAGTCTATGAGGAGTTTGATATTTACAGAGAAAGTCGACCCCTAAAAATGAAGTTCTTCAACTGAAGACTTTGGATTTATGAAGACTTTTTGAAGACTTTGAAAGTGAAGAAATTGGTGTGACCCTGAAGACTTGGAAATCATTCGAGGAACATGAAGCGTGAAGACTTTTGTTTTCGTAGTTTCATTTTCTCTTTCTTGAGTCATAGGAAACACCGTCTTTGTTGAAGAATCGAGAAATACTAAGAAAAATTTCCATGTGATGCTCAACTCAAAATCCTACACCTACCAATCCCTTGAGTGAAGCCATTGGAAATCTCATACTGATTGATCATATTCTTGATGTGAGAGCGAAGTTCTTACGGTCCTCGAGAATTTATTCGACCGAGGAGTTAGAATTTGCCGGTGCAGATTGCCTACGATGAGGAACATGATAGCCACGAGGATTTTGATAGTCAAAATTCCGACCATTGTTGTGCTATCTTGCCCTGTTCCAAAATATCTACCCACCTAACGGTCATATCGGACAAGGGCATTTATGTCTTATCATGTCGGGCTGCTCCCGGCTATAAATAGCCGCCCCTACAACCACTAGCTGGTTGGCTGCTCGAGAGCCGACACTTGAAATTTGAGAGCATCGCATCCTCACGAGGACTTTGGCGAAAATCATCAAGTGAGGAAACCCAAACCCAACACCTACAAACCCAAAGTGATTGAGCATCATGAAGAGATTGATCTGCATGGATCCGATGCTTGTTTCCTTTGAAAGGCATGCTTCTTCAGACGGTTAGGCGTCAAGGTCTAGAGCATCCAAGAGGAATTGTGGATCGCCGAGTGACCGAGTTTGTGAAGGTTTGAAAGTCACCTGAAGACTTACCACGAGTGATTGGGCGAACTCTGTGTGACCTTAGCTCAAGGAGAATACGGTGAGGACTTTGTGTCCTCGAGTTTAAATACTCAGCCGCTCCAACCAGATGTACAACTGAGACAACAGTTGGAACTGGTCTACCAAATCTTTGTCTTCACCGAGCTTGCTGGTTCTATTTCCTCAACTCTTTCAATTCCTCATGTCTATTGTTGTGTGCCTGTTCATATCTATTTGAAGACTTAGACTGAAGACTTTCTCAATTTCCTCAGTTCAATTTCTTCAGTCTGTCCATCTTCTTTCTTGTGTTATCCTGTGTTTACGCTTTCTTTACTCTGTGCTTGACTTCATTTCATCATGATGACTATGCTTGTGTTCAGTTATGTTCACTTCTAAGTACTTATTCCACTGCAAGTAGTTCTTCATTTAGGAATTTCCTCACTGAAAGTGCGTTATATCGACTAGAGGGGGGTGAATAGGCAATTTTTATGAATTCTTCACTGAGGAATTTGCCGGTGAGGAAATTCCTTAGCGAAGAACTACTTGCAAAGGAATAAGTACTGTAAGTAAGCATAACAGTATACACACATAGTCATCATGATGAAATGAAGACAATCACAGAGTACAGAAAGCGTAAACACAGGATAACACAAGATGAAGACAAACAGACTGAAGAAATTGAACTGAGGAAATTGAGAAAGTCTTCAGTCAAAGTCTTCAAACATAGATATGAACAATCAATCAACACAGTAATGAGGAAATGAAAGAGTTGAGGAAATAGAACCAATAAGGTTGGTGAAGACAATGAATTGGTAGACCAGTTCCAACTGCTGTCTCGGTTGTACGTATGATTGGAGCGGCTGAGTATTTACACACAAGGACACACAGTCCCGGACACCCAGTCGCTGAGCACGTAGCTCAGGACACCAAGTCCTCACCATATTCTCCTTGAACTAAGGTCACACAGACCTCGTCCAATCACTCGTGGTAAGTCTTCAGCGACTTCCAAACCTTCACAGATTTCGTCACTCGGCGCATCCACAATTCCTCTTGATGTTATAGACCATGACGCCTAACCGTCTGGAAGAAGCATGTCTTCAAAGGTAATAAGCGCCGGATCCACGCTGGATCAATCTCTTCAGTGATGCTCAATCACTTTGGGTTTGTGGGTGTTTGGGCTTGATTTTCTCACTCGATGATTTTCGCCAAAGTCCCTGAGGATGGGTTGTCTCAAATGAAAAGTGTCGCTTTCTCGGAGCAGCCAACCAGCTAGTGGTTGTAGGGGCGGCTATTTATAGCCTAGGAGCAGCCCGACATGATAAGACACAAATGCCCTTCAATGATATGACCGTTAGGTGGATAAGATATTTGGGACAGTCATGCCAGAGACAAATGACGGTTGGAAATTTGACTCTCAAATTCCTCGTGGCTATCATGTTCTCACTGTAGGCAATCCACATCGGCGAATTCCTAACTCCTCGCCGAATAAAGTCCTCAAATACTGTAAGAACTTTGTCTCTCACATCAAGAAATTGACTGAATCAGTATGAGATTTCCAATGGCTTCACTCAAGGGATTGGTAGGTGTAGGATTTTGAGTTGAGCATCACATGGAAATTTTTCCTTAGTATTTCTAAACCCCTTTAACAAAGACAAAGGTTTCCT
Organism: Aegilops speltoides; assembly: GCA_021437245.1. Taxonomy (NCBI): domain Eukaryota; kingdom Viridiplantae; phylum Streptophyta; class Magnoliopsida; order Poales; family Poaceae; genus Aegilops; species Aegilops speltoides. Next base: position 411,192,879 of record CM038142.1, read on the forward strand.
ATGACTCAAGAAAGAGAAAACAAAACTATGAAAATGAAAGTCTTCAAGCTTCATATTCCTTGCATGAATATCAAGTCTTCACGGACACACCAATTTTTTCACTTTCAAAGTCTTCATGAAAGTCTTCAGAATACCAAAATCTTCAAGAGAAGATATTCATTTTAGGGTCGACTTTCTCTCAGAATATCAAACTCCTCATAGACTTATAGACCTGTGTACACTCATAAGCACATTAGTCCCTTAACCTATAAGTCTTCAATACACCAAAATCACTAAGGGGCACTAGATGCACTTACAATCTCCCCCTTTTTGGTGATTGATGACAATATAGGTTAAGTTTTCAACGAGGATAAACATATAAAGTGCAAGTACTGATATTGAGGAATTTGGTTGCAAGATATAGAAGAACTCCCCCTGAAGATGTGCATAGTGAGGAATTTGCTTTTGAAGCAATGCACACTTGAGGAGTTGAATCATGGAGATCTCCCCCTATATCTTGTAATTCATACATGCATTTGACATATAATATGAAGAATTTGAAATGCATGATGAAATATGGTGCTCAAGAGATTCAAGATGCGTGCAATAATATTAACGAGGAACAAGCATGCGAATAACGATCAAAAGCATCGAGCAATCGTGCATCGAAGTATCGAGCACCATCGGGTTTAAGATTACAACTCGATCCAATAAAAGTTTCAGAAGAGCGAGAGTTGTAACTTAGCAAAAAAACGCCCATATAATAGACCCGCTTGAAGACTAACTCAGATTTCTCCCCCTTTGTCATCGAATGACCAAAAGGATCAAAACTGAGGACTAACTCCCCTAAAGATTATCAAGTTGATGGAGGAGCGCCAGCGTTGCCGGGGTCTGTTGTCGTGGTAGGGCCTGCCACAGTGCCGTCCAAGTCTTCATTTTCATCAGTGGCGCGCAATGAAGAATAGGAGCTGGCTTCCAAGGAAGGAACCTTGACCTTCTTGAATTTCTTCGGTGGAGGTGCAGACCAGTCAAATTCTTTCTTGAGACCCATGCTCTTCAGATCTTCGGCGCTGTAGATATGAGATAGAACAGCCCAGGTACGGTTGAAGGTTTCATGGAGGTAGTATTGGTTTTTCTTCACTATATTGTGGGTTGAGGTCATGTTGTGAAGAATTGAACCAAACTGGCGCTTGACCCATTTATGATTGCGATCAACTTTCTGATGAAGACTGAGGAGTAACTCACAATCAGTCATCACCCTGGGTGCTGTGGCTTGAGGAATTTGCTTGGCAGAGGTGTTGGTGGCAGAATCATGTGTGGCAGAGTCATCATTGGTGGAGTAGGATGCAGCCTTGCGAAATTGACCATCCAATGGACGAATGCCTTCATCTATCATAGCAGTTGCCTTGCCTTTGTCATCAGCTGAAGAAAATGTCCGTTTGAGGACTTTAATTGGAGGCAAGAAACTGCCATGGTTCAGAGTATCGGCCTTGTAGTTGAGTGAAGACCTTGTCCTGATGAATTTCATGATCCATGGTGCATAAGGCTTCAGCTCAAATGGTGACATAGCAATATTTGCCAGAGTCCTCATGAAGAAATCATGGAAGTTGACGGGAACGCCATGAATGATATTGAAAAGCATATTCTTCATGATGCCAACGACTTCTTCGTCATTTGAGTCGTGGCCTTTGATAGGACTCATGGTCTTTGTCAGAATGCAATAGACAGTCCAAGGCACATACAGTAATTCCTTAACGAGGAATTTGGTTCGTGGGGCCTGCCCTGGCTTCAAAGGCTTCATCAGCACTTGCATGTAGTGATTTGTAAGCTCAGGTTCATTGTAGATGCAACGAGCACCATCAAGGGGAGGACTGAGTGGGAGGACATGAAGCAATTCAGTTGCTGGTGCCTTATAGTGAGTATTTTCTGACATCCAGTCCAGCACCCAAGTGTTCACATCTTCAGAATTTCCTGTGATGTGCAGCGTCGCATAGAATTGAAGAATGAGTTCTTCATTCCAATCATAGATGTCAGTGATGAAATTCAGTAATCCAGCATCGTGAAGAACACTGAGGACTGGCTCGAAGCACGACAGAGATTCCATGTCCACGTGAGGAATGTGTGCATGCTCGAAAACTTTGTCTTTGTCGAATAGCACAGAGGAATAAAAGTTTGCTTGACTAGCAGTCCAGAAACGCCTCTTCCTTATGCGAGCAGAGTCATAGGGATTGTAGTCAGTGAAGAACACATGCTCGTTGAAGAAATCAGCAGCCTCGAACTTTTGCTTCTTGGAGAATGGATCCTTTGGCTTGGGCACAGGAGTGTCAGTGAGTTGCGTCACAACCTCAGGAATCACAATCTCCGGTTCTTTAGGCTGAGGAATTTCTGGTTCCTCTTCAGTGGCAGTCTGCATGTTCAAGGTATCAGCACCAGCAGTTTCTTTAGCACTAGTGGCTGGAATTTCTTCATGCACAGATGAGGTGGGATGAGTTTCTTCAGAGCCCATTTGAACAGTTGGTGCAGGGGACTGAGGTATTTGCTGTAGTGGAGTGAAGTGTGGAGAATTGGGATGCTGACTTTCCCAAAAGTGATCATTCATCACACGCGTGGTGCATCCAATGTCCACGTCTTCATCTTCAAGTTCTTCAATGCCAGCCTCTTCAACTGTGAACCGAGGCATGGGCGAGGAAGCAGCAGGTGTTGAAGGGATCGCATCCACTTCAATTTCTTCATCAATCTGCTCTGACGAAGCAGCAGAATGATTTTCTTCATTAGATCTGCCAGGGATCACATATTCTTCACCATAAGGAACAAGTTCCTTTGATGGCATGGTGGAAATTGGAACAACATCAATTGGATTCTCAAGTGAGCTTGTCATAGTCTTCATTTTCTTCGGAGCTGAAGAATCTGAAGCAGATGATGCTTTCCTTTTCTTCACTGCAGCTTTCTCTGCAGCCTTGGTCTTCCTCACATCTGATGCAGATGGAAGGGTAGGAGTTGGGGTAGGCGCAGGAGGAGCTGAGGAATCTGTTTGTATTTCCTCGGGCGCAACTGATGCAGTTGGCCTGACTTCTTCATTTTCTTCAGGCGCACCACTAGTGGATGCCTTGGCAGTTTCTTCAGCGGCTGGAATGGAGTCATCAGCCCTGGAACTAGCATTTTCTTTAGCAAGCTGAAAATCATCAGCAGTGCTGGCATGTTCTTCAGTTTTCTGAGCAGTGGCTTCACCTTGAAGAATTTCTTGTTGCGATGGGGCTGCAACATTGGTGAACTTCTCAGTCAGTTTAAGAAACCTGACTTTGGCTCCTTGCCAATCAGCATAATAGGAATTGAAATTATCGCTGAGGGTTTTGATCTCAGACTAGATCTTGAGGAGTTCATCAGGTGTCATTTTGACAACATTGTTCTTCAGGAACTTCTCTTTCCTGAACTGAGCCTTCTTGATTTGCCTGGCCTTCTCAAATTTCCATTTCTCTTCATTGATGAAATGGGTCAGCACGTGACTTTGTCCAGGTGTCAGATGAAAATCAGGCATAGGAGTGTTTGGGTCCTTGTGCCAGAGATCAATGTAGTCGAGGATCACCTTCGGATCCAAAAGCAGTGTTACATTTGTGCCTTTGGCTGTAGCAGCTCTTTCTTGCCTGTCTCTGATGATTTCTGCAAGTTCATCATCATCAGCTTCATCGTCAGATGGCACATGGAAGGCAACCTGTTTCTTCTTCGGACTAGGCCGAGGACCTTGTCCAGCAGTGGCCTTTGTCTTCAGCAGAGTGGGGCCTGATGAAGAATTTGGTGCAGCTGAGGAACTTGCTGAGACACCAGAGGCAATGGAGATGCCTGCAGTCCTCTGGCATGTGGCCAGATGTACAGGTGTTGAGGACTTTGCCGGAGCAACTGAGGACTTTGGAGGAGCAGGAGCAGCGTGAGGAATTGGCCGTGAGGGCTTTGAAGAAATTGGCCGTGAGGGCTTTGAAGATTCTGGCCGTGAGGGCATAGTTGGTGAAGCACTTGGCTTGTGAGCGGGCTTCTTTGCCATAGATTTTCTAGGTTTGTCAGAGGCCTTTGTGGCAGCAACAGCAGCAGAGTCTTCATAAAATTTCCTCACTGCTTCTTTGGCTTGTCTAGCCAACTTGGCTTGGCGCTTGGCCCATTCATCAGGAAAATCCTCACCGCGCTTGAGGCTGGTGGGATCAGCCTCTTGACCAGGTGCCAATGGATCTCTTGGGCATGGAGGATTTAGAGCAAATTTCTTCATATACTTTGGAGTTACATATCTGTACTCCCTCCATTCTCTTGCCCATCTCCTTTCAATCCTCTGTATGCGCACCTTGCGCTGATTTTTGTTCTCTTTGCCGAACTTGGCCTCATCAGGTGTGCAATAGTCCTTATAAATGTCATCAGGGATCTCAAAAGCAGTCATGACCTTAGGCTTCTTTCCTCCTTCCTGTGGTTTCTTACCTTCTGCCATATTCTTCAGATGAGGATTTGAACAATCGAATTTTCTGAAGAAGTATGCAACTTTTCTTCAAGGAACGCTGCAAATGAGTTAAGTTGATGAGAACCTAGTGATTCATCAGCGGACATGAGTACCTGTGAACAGAGTATAGTTGCAAGGAATTTGAAGAGGTCATATACGTTCTCAGGAGGTTTTCAAAATGAACAAGTTTGAGGAATTTGACCAGATGAGTCTTGAAGAATTTCACTAAGCATACTTTGTGTTAGGTTCCAGAGTTGTATAGATCAACAATCCACACAATTGAGGAATCTTGAAGAAAATGATGCTTAGGGAAACAAATCAAGAACAGATGACTTGTGAGGTGTTTTGTGTGTGAGGATTTGAAGAATAAAACACCTTTGAAGATTTTGTAGAGAAAAACTGAATCAATGAAGGCAGTAAAAGTAACTTTTAATTACCCTGGATGAAGAACACGACGAACTGAGAAGAGTATATTTAAAGCTTGTCAGTTCAGATCTTCCACGCCCTAACTTGGCAGAGGAAGACAGCTACGGCGGTGGCGGAGTGAAGATTTCCGCGGTGGCGGGAGTACGACGGCGACGAGGTCGAGGCAGTGAAGCTCTTCCTCACCGGCGACGATGGAGTAGCGGCGGCACTAGGGTTTGAGAAGCTCGAGCGAGAGAGAGAGAGAGAGCGGTCGAGCGGAGTAAAGGAAGTGAGGAAGGGTGAGGGGTTATTTATAGTCGCAGTGAAAAACTGTTCGTCAAGATTTAGGACGAACGTGCCTCGCCCTTCTCATTCGCTGACATGTGTCACCCACGCATCAAAAGTGGAGATCGTGTTAGATCGTGGGTGAATAGATAAGTCTATCATGGATACGGATGTTTGAGCGGCAAAACCGAAAATTTGGATAAGATTAGTTTTAAAGTTCCGCTCACAATTTCTTGGTGACAGACACAAAGGAAGATTTTGAACGAAGTTTCAAATAGAACGCATATGAAGAATTTGTGAATAGATTGGGTTGAGTGTAGCATAGAGGGGGAAGGGTCCGATCACATTCACTTAGCAGAAAATGCAACTTGAAGAAATAGCCATAAGTGAATGAAGAAAAATGACGGAAACAGTGAGGATTTTGCAAAGTTGAAGAATTTCAAAACTGAGGAAAAACTCAAATTGAAGACTTTCAACTTTTTGTGGTGGCGTGACCCACCGTATAAGAATGATGATTTCAGACACCGCGTACAATTGTCGTAGGTTTCTGAGAATCAAATTCTTCATTAATTTTTTCACACTTAGAGTGTTATTCTTCATTGATTGAAGAAAAAGGTTTCTTCATGTGTTGCACATCTAAGTCATCAATTTTGCATTAGTGTTAGGATGTGTGTCCTTTTCAAAGAACATTCGAAGACTCTAAGATATTTAGCTCACACCGCAACTTGCTAAATTTCTTCTCATCCAAGGGCTTTGTGAAGATACCGGCTAGCTGTTCTTCAGTCTTCACATGTTCAATAGCAATGTCGCCCTTCAACACATGATCACAAAGAAAATTATGACGAATCTGAATGTGCTTTGTCTTCGAGTGCTGAACTGGGTTGTGAGCAATCTTGATGGCACTCTCATTGTCACAGTAGAGAGGCACATTCTTTATGTTGATGCCGTAGTCCTTGAGAGTTTGCTTCATCCACAGCAATTGAGCACAGCAAGAACCAGCAGCAATATACTCACCTTCAGCAAGAGACAAGGATACGCAGATTCTGCTTTCTTCGAGGACCAATGCATCAAAGATCGTCCGAGGAAATGACAAGTGCCGATGTTGACTTGCGGTCCACCCGATCACCAAAGATAGTCGAGTCGAATATCCAATGAGATCAAAGGTAGAGCCTTGGGGTACCATAGTCCTAGTGTTGGTGTGTGATCTAGACATCAAGAATATGCTTCACAACTTTATGGTGTGATTCCTTGGTGTAGCTTGAAATCGGGCACACATGCAAACACTAAGCATTATATCCGCCTAGATGCACATAAGTACAAGAAAGAACCAATCATGGAGCGGTATACCTTGTGATCAAGTCAATACCATTTTCATCATTGCATAGATGGCCATTTGTGGGCATAGGAATTTTGACTCCTTTGCAATCTTGCATGCCGAATTTCCTCAAGACATCCTTGAGGTATTTCTCCGAGATATGAATATGCCATTGTCTGTTGATTTAATTTGAAGACCTAAGAAGAATTTCAACTCTCACATCATAGACATTTGATATTCTTCACTCATCATATACGCAAATTCATCACTATAACGTTGGTCAGTACAGCCAAAGATAATATCATCAACGTATATTTGGCACACAAACAGTTCACCATCATAAGATTTAGTAAAGAGAGTAGGGTCAAGTGAGCCGGGTGTGAAGCCATTCTTCATGAAGAATTCCTTCAAGGTATCACACCACGCCCGAGGGGCTTGCTTGAGGCCATAGAGGGCCTTATTGAGTCTGAAGAATTTGTCAGGATTCTTTGGATCTTCAAAACCTGGGGGTTGAGCAACATATACTTCTTCCTCAAGCTTACCATTGAGGAATGCACTTTTCACATCCATTTGATATAAAGTGATATTATGATGGTTAGCATATGCAAGTAATATGCGAATAGCCTCAAGTCTAGCAACAGGTGCAAAAGTTTCATCGAAATCAATTCCTTCAACCTGTGTGTTGCCTTGAGCTATAAGTCGTGCCTTATTCCTCACCACAAGGCCATTTTCATCTTGCTTGTTGCGGTAGATCCACTTTGTGCCAATGATATTATGCTTATGAGGATCTCGGACGTTTGACCAGTTCCTGCACATTGTTGAGCTCGAATCGATGTAATTCTTCTTGTATGGCCTGAATCCTCTCAGGCTGCAGAAATGCTTCATCTACCTTAGTGGGCTCTGTGATAGAGACAAAAGCATAGTGCCCACAAAAGTTAGATAAATGTGAAGCTTTTGAGCGTGTGAGAGGACCTGGTGCTTCAATGTCATCGATGATCTTTTCAACTTGCACTTCTTTTGCAACGCGAGGATGAGCTGGTTGTCGCCGAGGAATTTGATCAGATTTTCTTCAAAGACCATTTTCTTCAAAGATTTTCCTCAGGTACATCAGCTCGACGATCTTCGCGTTCTGGAATGAATTATTCAGTGGATTCTTCGGTAGGAATGACATCCTCACTAGCCTTGAACTTGATAGAATCTTCAGGTGCTGGTTCATCTACCACAGAAGGTAGGTGCTCTATTTGCGAGCCATTAGTTTCATCGAACCACACATCTACAGTTTCAACAATCTTGTGAAGAGCGATGTTGAAGACTCTGTAGGTGTGCGAGTCCTTTCCGTAACCAAGCATAAAACCTTCATGTGCTTTCGGTGCTAGCATTGTGATGAGGATCTCTAATCCAACATTTAGCACCGAAGACTTTTAAATAACTCACATTGGGTTTCTTGTCAGTGAGGAGTTCATAGGCAGTCTTCTTGAAGTATTTGTGAACATATACTCTATTGATGATGTGGCACGCGGTATCAATTGCATCAATCCAAAACCGATGAGGTGTTTTGTATTCATCAAGCATAGTGCAAGCCATCTCAACAAGAGTTCTGTTCTTGCGCTCCACGACGCCATTTTGCTGAGGAGTATAAGGAGCAGATAATTCATGAGTAATACCAAGTTCATCAAGATAGTCATTAAGACCGGAATTCTTGAACTCAGTTCCATTGTCACTCCTAATGTGCTTGATATTCACACCAAAGTTGGTTGAAGCCCTCGAGGAAAATCGTTTGAAGACTTCCTGCACTTCATGTTTGTAAGTAACAATGTGTACCCATGTGTAATGAGAGTAATCATCAACAATAACAAAGCCATATAGAGATGCATCATTAGTCACAGCATGATAATAATTAGGACCGAAGAGATCCATGTGAAGTAATTCAAAAGGTCGAGTGGTAGTCATGATAGTCTTCGCTGGATGCTTGGCCTTAGTCATCTTCCCAGCTTCATAGGCACCGCATAAATGATCCTTGAAGAATTTGACATTCTCAATGCCAACGACATGCTTCTTCTTCGCAAGCGTGTGCAAATTCCTCATGCCTGTGTGACCAAGTCGTCGATGCCATAGCCAGCCTTCTGAAGCTTTTGCAAGTAAGCACACGACAGGTTGTGGTCCTGTAGAGAAATCAACAATGTACAAGTCTCCTCTCCTAAAGCCTTCGAGGACTTTGGAATTGTCAGCTTCCATGATCACAACACAACGATACTTGCCAAAGACAACAACCATATCAAGATCACAAAGCATTGAGATAGACATGAGGTTGTAACCTAAGGACTCAACAAGCATGACTTTGTCCATGTGTCGATCCTTAGAGATCGCAACCTTACCTAGACCCAATACCTAACTTTTGCCTTTGTCAGCGAAGATGATATGCTTCAGATGTGACGGTGTTAATGGAGCATCCATCAATAGATTCTTGTCACCAGTCATGTGATTTGTACATCCACTATCAAGGACCCACTCATTTGCTTTGGGTTGATCATCCTACAGATGAATTAGTGCAGCTTACAAACTCATATACTTCATCATTGAAGAATATGACATCAGTATCATCAGTTCAATTTCATCACGCAATAGCATAGATAAGCAGTATGAGGACGTGTGAAATGAAAGTTCATTTCATCATGATTAGCATGCGTCCTTTTAGGCATTTTGTCAGGCCCCCAGCAAATTCTTCAGACGTTAAAGCATGTCTGGAGACCTGACCCTGCATAAGAGATTAGTTCTTTTTCTTCACCACCCACATCTGGAGGGGTGGCAAATAATTCATCACTCTGCGAGCACCATATGAGAAAGGTGGCAAAGATGCCAAACCATTTCGTTTCACATAAGAGGGGTTAGGTAAGCATATGAATAAGCAGAGAAGTTCTTTGAGGACTTATGAACATAATGATTTGAAGAATAATGCACATATTCATATCCCTTAGCTTTACCCTGCGAAACAGAGTTGTTAGCACGATGATGTTCATATGACGACTTTGATCCTTTTGAGGAATTTGATCCATGTGAGGAATTTGGTCCGTATGAGGACTTGGATCCATATGAAGAATTTGGTCCATATGAAGAGTTTGATCTGGGATTCCTATTCTTCACTGGTGGTGTCATGAGGACATTCACCTGAAGACTTTCAACATAACTTTTGGGAACCCAGATTTTCTTCATAGGGGAACCGTTCCTGCAGTTAGTGCCAACATATGTAGCAAATACTTCACCATTCTGATTTTTGAATAGTTTATAGCTGGAGTCAAATGACTCATCAGAAGAATGAGGAGATTCACATGTAAAGCCGATAAGTTAGATGGATCAACTGGAGGTCCCTTTGCAAAGAACCCATGAGGTTTTGGGGTACCGCCAAAGCTTCCAATATGTTCCATCAGCATTGAGTTTCCTCTCAAAGGCAATACCCTCTTTCCTAGGGTTTCTGTTGAGGATCTTCTTTTTAAGCACATCACAAAGAGTCTGATGCCCTTTGAGGCTTTTGTACATGCCTATCATATACAATTCCTTCAGCCCTGCATTGTCAGTGATACTAGCAATGTCCTCGGATGAGGAATTAGTGATAGCAGAGGCAGGTGAAGAATTTGTAACATTTGAAGCATTTGAACATCCAGGTGAAGAATTAGCAGATTCACGTTCAATGCACTTTAAGCATGGAGTATCAAATTGTTCCTGAGTGGCGCTGATTTGTTGAGCAAGTAATGAATCGCGCTCCTTCTGAAGATCTTCATAACTCACTCTTAGCTTCTCAAGATCTTGCTTTCTTTGAAGAAATTCATAAGAAAGCTTCTCATGATCAGTTAAGAGGGTTTTATGATGACTTTTTGAAGGTTGTCAAACTTAGACTGAAGTCTCTGAGGATTTTCAGTTAAGTTTTTAGTGCGGTCCATTTCATCACCCAACATATCATCACTTTTGTCTAGCATGTTTTGAAGTTTTTCAATAGCCTTTTGTTGTTTCACAGCAATCTTAGAAAGTTTAGAGTAGCTAGGCTTAAGATTTTCATCAGATTCATCCTCACTTGATTCAGAGGAGGGGTATTTAGTTACCTTAGCAGCCTTTGCCATGAAGCAATAGGTGGGAGCATAGTCATCATTGCCTTCACCTGACTCAGACTCCTCGGATTCCTCTTCTTCCTCATTATCCTCAGATTCAGCCTCAGAATCCATTTCCTTGCCAATGAATGCCCGAGTCTTCTTGGAGCTGCTCTTCTTGTGGGATGAAGACTTCGAGGATTTTGATGATGAAGACTTTGAAGATTTCTTCTTCTTCTTGGCATCATCAGAGCTGTAACCCTTGTATTTCTGCTTCTTTAGTTCCTTGTCCCACTGAGGACAATCTTGAATGTAGTGACCAGGCTTCTTGCATTTGTGACATAGCCTTTCCTTATAGTCACTTGATGAGGAATCACTGCTCCTTGAAGATTTTCCAAAGCGACCACGTCTTGAGAATTTCTAGAACTTTTTCACGAGCAGTGGTAGCTCCTGGCTCAATTCTTCCGGGTCACCAAGGCTACTACCAAAATCTTCACACTCAGATTCAGACACTGTCTTGGCCTTCAGGGCACGTGGCTTGCCATAGCTTGAACCATATAGATCTCTCTTTTCAGCAAGCTGGAACTCATGAGTATTTAGCCTCTCGAGGATATCAGCGGGATCTAGTGACTTGTAATCAGCACACTCTTGAATCATCAGTGCCAGAGTGTCAAATGACGAATCGAGTGATCTCAGCAATTTCTTCACCACCTCATGATCGGTGATGTCAGTGGCACCGAGTGCTTGAAGCTCATTTGAGATATCAGTGAGGCGATCGAAGGTTTGCTGAACATTTTCATTGTCGAGTCTTTTGAAGCGGTTGAAGAGATTGCGAAGAACGTCAACCCGAGAGTCACGTTGAGTTGAGACTCCTTCATTTACTTTGGAGAGCCTATCCCAGATAAGCTTAGCAGTTTCCAAAGCACTCACTCTACCATAGTGCCCTTTACTCAGATGACCACAAATGATATTCTTTGCTTGAGAATCGAGTTGCTTGAATCTCTTCACATCAGCAGCATTCAGGGAAGGTGTGACAGAGGGAACACCATTTTCCACAACGTACCGGAGATCGTTGTCAATTGCTTCAAGATGCATTCGCATCTTATTCTTCCAGTAGGGGTAGTCCGTGCCATCGAAGGTAGGACACCCAACAAAGACCTTGATCATACCTGCGGTCGACATAACTAAAACTCTAGTGGTTAAACCAAAATCACACAGAACAAGGGAGTACCCAGCTCTGATGCCAATTGAAAGTGCGTTATATCGACTAGAGGGGGGTGAATAGGCGATTTTTATGAATTCTTCACTGAGGAATTTGCCGGTGAGGAAATTCCTTAGTGAAGAACTACTTGCAGCGGAATAAGTACTCAGAAGTAAGCATAACAGAATACACACATAGTCATCATGATGAAATGAAGACAATCACAGAGTACAGAAAGCGTAAACACAGGATAACACAAGATGAAGACAAACAGACTGAAGAAATTGAACTGAGGAAATTGAGAAAGTCTTCAGTCAAAGTCTTCAAACACAGATATGAACAATCAATCAACACAGTAATGAGGAAATGAAAGAGTTGAGGAAATAGAACCAATAAGGTTGGTGAAGACAATGAATTGGTAGACCAGTTCCAACTGCTGTCTCAGTTGTACGTCTGGTTGGAGCGGCTGAGTATTTAAACTCGAGGACACACAGTCCCGGACACCCCAGCCGTTGAGCACGCAGCTCAGACACCAAGTCCTCACCATATTCTCCTTGAACTAAGGTCACATGCACTCGCCCAATCACTCGTGGTAAGTCTTCAGGCGACTTCCAAACCTTCACAGACTTCGGTCACTCGGCGATCCACAATTCCTCTTGGATGCTCTAGACCATGACGCCTAACCGTCTGGAAGAAGCATAGTCTTCAAAGGTACCAAGCATCAGATCCACGCAGGATCAATCTCTTAAGTGATGCTCAATCAATTTGGGTTTGTGGGTGTTTGGGTTTGGATTTTCCTCACTCGATGATTTTCGCTCAAAGTCCTCGGAGGATGGGTTGCTCTCAAATGACAAGTGTCAGTTTCTCTCGGAGCAGCCAACCAGCTAGTGGTTGTAGGGGGCAGCTATTTATAGCCTAGGAAGCAGCCCGACATGATAAGACATAAATGCCCTTCAATGATATGACCGTTAGGTGGATAAGATATTTGGGACAGCTGGCGCGTAGCACAGCAACGGTTAGAAATTTGACTCTCAAATTCCTCAGGGCTATCATGTTCCTCACTGTGTAGGCGATCCGCACTAGCGAATTCCTAACTCCTCGTCGGAACAAATTCTCAACGACTGTAAGAACTTTGTCTCTGCTACTAAAGAAATTGATCGAATCTGTATGAGATTTCCAATGGCTTCACTCAAGGGATTGGTAGGTGTAGGATTTTGAGTTGAGCATCACATGGAAATTTTTCCTTAGTATTTCCTCGACCCCTTTAACAAAGACAAAGGTTTCCTATGACTCAAGAAAGAGAAAAACAAAACTATGAAAACGGAAGTCTTCAAGCTTCATATTCCTTGCATGAATATCAAGTCTTCACAGACACACCAATTTTTTCACTTTCAAAGTCTTCATGAAAGTCTTCAGGAATACTAAAATCTTCACTCGAAGATATTCATTTTTAGGGGTTGACTTTCTCTGTAAATATGAAACTCCTCAGAGACTTATAGACCTTTGTACACTCATAAGCACATTAGTCCCTTAACCCATAAGTCTTCAATACACCAAAATCACTAAGGGGCACTCACCAGCAAATTCCTCAGTGAAGAATTCATTAAAATCGCCTATTCACCCCCCTCTAGTCGATATAACACACTTTCAATTGGTATCAGAGCAAGGTCTCCCTTGTTCTGTGTGATTTTGGTTTAACTGCCTGGTGTTTTAGTTATGTCGACTGCAGGATTGAGGAACGTATCTTGCCCCATCTTTGACGGTCATGAGTATCCTCGGTGGAAGGCCATGATGAATAAGCGACCCATGGCCATGGACAGCAAACTGTGGACCGTCACTGAGATTGGTCTTACCGATCTATGCAAGATGGCGGAGGCTGATGACATTCGCAAGTACACTCTACTCAATCTCACATCGAAGGATGTCATCTGCTCTTGTGTGTCCCAAAATCAGTTCAGGAATGTCATGCACCTCAATCACATGAAGCTAATCTGGGACCGGCTCTCTGAGGTCTACGAAGGTCATCATACTCGTCAAGATCCTTGGTTTGAGGATTACAAGGATTCTCTCAAGGAAATGAATTTTGCACCTGAATCGTCATCCTCTTCACCGTGCCTTATGGCATAGGGTGCCAAGGTAACTCAGTGCTACCTTTCCAAGTCTAGTGATGATGAATCAGGTGATGAATTTGGCCCCAGCTTTGTCAAACTTGCTTCCCTTGCCACTAAACAACAAAGAGCTTTGGAAAAAGTTCAACACATGCTAAATAAGAGTGATGATATGTTGGGTGAAGAAATGGATCAGTCAAAAGCATTGGCTGAAAGTCTTCAGAGACTTCAGTCCAAGTTTGAAGCCCTTCAAAATCATCAAACACTCTCTTATCTGATCACAAGAAGCTTTCTTTTGAATCTCTTCAAAGAAAGCAAGATCTTGAAAAGCTAAGAGTGGATTATGAAGATCTTCAAAAGGAGCGCGATTCATTACTTGCTCAACAAATCAGCGCTACCCAGGAAGAATTTGTTCCTCCATGTCTAAAGTGCATTGAACGTGAAACTGCTAATTCTTCACCTGAATGTTCAAATGCTTGTAATGCTACAAATTCTTCCTATGTCTCTACTGTTACTAATTCCTCATCCGAGGACACTGCAAGTATCACTGATGATGCAGGGCTAAAGGAATCGGACATGACAGGCATGTACAAAAGCCTCAAAGGGCATCAGACTCTTTGTGATGTGCTCAAAAAGCAGATCCTCAACAGAAACCCGAGGAAAGAGGGTATTGCCTTTGAGAGGAAACTCAATGTCGATGGAACATATTGAAGCCCGAGCAAGACCCCAAAACCTCATGGGTTGCTGCAAAGGACCTCCAGTTGATCCATCCAACTTATCTGGTTTTACATGTGAATCTCCTCATTCTTCTGATGAGTCATTTGACTCTAACTATAAACTGTTCAAAAATCAGAATGGTGAAGTATTTGCTAGATATGTTGGGACTAACTGCAGGAACGGTTCCCTTATGAAGAAAATCTGGGTTCCCAAAAGTTGCCTTGAAAGCCTTCAGGTGAATGTCCTCATGACACCACCTGTGAAGAATAGGAAACCTAGATCAACTTCTTCATATGAACCAAATTCTTCATATGGATCCAAGTCCTCAAGTGGACCAAATTCATCACGTGGATCAAATTCCTCAAAAGAATCAAAGTCCTCATATGATCATCATCGTGCTAACCCTTCTGTTTCGCAGGGTAGAGATAAGGGCTATGAATATGTGCATTATTCTTCAAATCATTATGTTCATAAGTCCTCGAAGAATTTCTCTGCTTATTCATATGCTTACCCTAACCCCTCTTATGTGAAACGGCGGATCAAGGCCTGCTCCACCTTTCTCATATGGTGCTCGCAGAGTGATGAATTATTTGCCACCCTTCAGATGTGGGTGGTGAAGAAATAGTACTAATCTCTTATGCAGAGGTCAGTCTCCATCGTGCTCAAACGATCAAGAATTTACTAGAGACTGAATAAAGGCTCGATAGGACGCAGGCTAATCATGATGAAATGAGCTTTCATTTCACGCGTCCTCCTACAAATTTATTTGTTCTATTGCTTGATGAAATTGATCTGATGATATTGATGTCATATTCTTCACTGATGAAGTATATGAGTTCGTAAGCTGCACTAATTCATCTGCAGGATGATCAACCCAAAGCTAATGAGTGGGTCCTCGATAGTGGATGTACAAATCACATGACTGGTGACAAGAATCTATTGATGGATGCTCCATTAACACCGTCACATCTGAAGCATATCATCTTCGCTGACAAAGGCAAAAGTTAGGTATTGGGTCTAGGTAAGGTTGCGATCTCTAAGGATCGACACATGGACAAAGTCATGCTTGTTGAGTCCTTAGGATACAACCTCATGTCTATCTCAATGCTTTGTGATCTTGATATGGTTGTTGTCTTTGGCAAGTATCGTTGTGTTGTGATCATGGAAGCTGACAATTCCAAAGTCTTCGAAGGCTTTAGGAGAGGAGACTTGTACATTGTTGATTTCTCTACAGGACCACAACCTGTCGTGTGCTTACTTGCAAAAGCTTCAGAAGGCTGGCTATGGCATCGACGACTTGGTCACACAGGCATGAGGAATTTGCACACGCTTGCGAAGAAGAAGCATGTCATTGGCATTGAGAATGTGAAATTCTTCAAGGATCATTTGTGCGGTGCCTATGAAGCTGGGAAGATGACTAAGGCCAAGCATCCAGCAAAGACTATCATGACTACCACTCAACCTTTTGAATTACTTCACATGGATCTCTTCGGTCCTAATTATTATTCTGCTGTTACAAATGATGCATCTTTATATGGCTTTGTTATCGTTGATGATTATTCTTGTTATGAAGAACAATTGAAGAATGAAAGGAATCCTTGACGAACCGTCATGTAGTGCCTCCATGAAGAACTCCGGTAATAAAAGGATGATAAAAAGAAAGAGAAGTTGAAAACACAAGGTGAAGCCTTGCGATGATTTAGATGGATCTCCGTGATAATTAGAGCTTGGAACTCCGGAAAAGAAAAGAATTGAACCACCTCGAGGAAATAAGAATAAGATTTATTGTATGCTTATCCTTCATCAAATTTAATTGATGACAAGCAATGGATTTGGCATACTACTTTTTCTCGTTGAAAAAGTATTGAAGAGAGATATTGCTCAACTTGGGAAGGTCTTCAACGAACCACCGATAGGATTGGAACAACAAATGAATTGATATGATGAACAAGGAAGAGAGATCTTGAAAGAACCACCGTAAGAACTGAAAATGAAAGTAGCAAAGGCACAATTCACCGAGAAGAATTGGAAAACGAATGAAGATATTTGAGGGGATTTAGATACATGAGAACGAAGAGACATGAACTGATTAGAGGATATTTGAACGATGCACCGGTAAGATTTGGAGAATGAAAGCTCAAATCTGAGAATGAAGAATTATGACATGATGGCCTTCGGAGGAAAGAAATGGAAACAACTCATGAAATGCTCTGGATGGTAAGAAAAGAATTGTCACGATCAAAACAATTATGAGGATAGCACGAAGCTAGAACCATGAACCTTGAAGAGAATAGAGCAAGATTAAAGAGAAATCCTTCTTCGGTCTTCAAATGATGAGAATGACAACGAGAAACAACACCAAGAACTATTGAGGCACACCGGAAGAATCAAAAGCGAAGAGGTTGAGCCAACTATGAAAAGAATTTGAAAGATCTTGGAGAAAAGCATTTGACTGATGATAACTCATTCTTACGTCAAACTTGGAGAAGAATTTAGGATAGCTCGGGAAAATAGAAGAGTCGTAAGATCCTCGAAAAGACCATGGGTTATGGGCCCACTCAAAAGAACACCATTGAGAAGATTTAAACGAGATGTTGCACCGGTTGAATTAAATGACTTGAATGAGATACCAATCTCGAAAGAGCTTGAACGAATGCAGAGTGGAAACACGAATCTTCGAGATATCTTGAGCACTCCGGAATAACAAATGAATAGGAAGAAGTGAATGATTAGAGGTGCATCGGTATGAGAACGAGAAAAGGAATATGATGAATATCGAAAACTTGAATATGATCCACCGGAGAAGAAACAACAATGAAAGATGATGAACTTGAAGCTGTTGAGCATCTTCATGGGAAATCACCGGATAAAAACATTGATTGAAAAGAATGGAGAAACTTCACACAAATAAAAGGATACTTGGTAAAGAAATCTTAGTCCTTGAGGAAAAAGGGTGGGTGGGCGGAAAAACAAAGGCAACTTGGAGACCGATGAAACAAACACCATTGAGAAGAAATGATAATTGGTCTTGCTGATGTTGAAGTGATCGGATCCACTTGAAGAGAAACACGCCGTTGAAAAGGATTGACATGACAATCTCGATTGTCGAGAAGGATTGGTATTCACATCGGAGTATGAGAACACCATTTCGGAAAGGTATGGAATCAACACTTGACATTGAAGCAACTCAATACCACAACTCAAAACAAAACAGAGGACTGGCTTGCAGAATAAGCCGGAACAAACATATGATAGAGATTTCGTCCAAGTTTTCGTGGTGGGGCCTACACGGGCTCAATCGACAGCACCATCATGTACAAGGCAAGGCACATGACATACAAAGCGCCCCAGTCGGCATAGCCAAGGACTCTTTAAGACACAACGAGACCATCAGAAACCAACCGTGAATAGGCGGACCACTAGACGTCGAACCCCAATTTCATATCATACATTCTGCCGGGAAGATATCCTAAGAGCTACTTGAATTCCCACCTATAAAACTCCCGAAACTTTCGGTTATGCAATCTGGTGTTGGGGATACAGGAGCAATATATCTCACCCAAACTAACAATCCCTACATCCAATTGTATCCATCCGTCAACACATAACCAAGAAACCTTCGAAATCGCTCTACCTCAACCTTCAAAAGCATCCGTTATACGAAGTCATGGCAATACTCCCGCACTCACCTCAAGATTTGGGTTAGCGGGGTTATCTCACCAACAACTGCATAAAAGAGATTTTCGATGTCGGCGTACTAAACTCAGGTATTCCAGAACTGCAACGATAAAATTATGACGACAACACCTCGGAGCTCAACTCCCCGGGACACTGCCACAACCCCTAAATGTCAGGAGGCACCAAGAACAATGTTCTCGTCATAACAATATCGGAACGATCCCAAGATACCCGCGTGATCCTAAAAATTTTTTTTAGTGAAATTTGAGAAGAGAAGAGTCAAAACTCTACGTCAGGATACCTCACCAGAAGGTCGAAGGGACTGGGGAGTAAAAAGAATTCCTAAACTCTCCGATATATATAATCCTAAATGACTCAAAACATTTTTTTTCTAGACACAACTCGGCCACTAAAAAAACGATCAAGCAGTGGGGGCTCCTAAGGTCGGGGATGGCTCGATTACCAACTTGTAACGCCTCGATGCGGCTATATCTCCCACGTGTTGAAGCACGACTTAGAGGCATAACCGCATTGAAAGCAATGTCGCAAGTGAGGTAATCTTCACACAACCCAAGTAATACATAAGGAAAGAGATACATAGTTGGCTTACAATCGCCACTTCACACAATTACATGAATAAAGCATTACATCATCCAGATACAATCAAGGTCCGACTCACGGAACCAAAATAAAAGAAGAACCCCAAATGCGACAAAAGGTCCCCGATCGACCCTAACCGGGCTCCACTATCGATCAACTAGAACGAAACAACACAAAGGGCAAGATCTTCATCGAGCTCCTCCTTGAGCTTGATTGCGCCACCGCTTCAGTAACATAGGCACCGCAAACTGGTTTTGAAGTATCCGTGAGCCACGAGGACTCAAAGCAATCCCATTACCATGGGTATCAAGACTAGCAAAGCTTAAAGGGAAAGGAAGGGTAAGTGGTGAGGTTGCAGCAAGAACTAAGCAAGTATGGTGGCTAACATACACAAATAAGAGCGAGAAGAGAACAAGCGGAACGGTCGTCAAGCTAGCAATGATCAAGAGGTGATCCCGAACACCTACTTACGCCAAACATAACACGTAAACCGTGTTCACTTCCGGACTCCCGAGAAGAGACCATCACGGCTACACACTCTGCTGATGTGTTTTAATTCGGATCAAGTGTCATGTTGTCTACAACCGACATTAACAAATTCCCATCTGCCACATAACCGCGGGCACGGCTCTCGAAAGTTTAAACCTGCAGGGTGTCCCAACTTAGCCCATGACAAGCTCTCGCGATCATCGAAGGAATAGACCTTCACCCAAGACACTCCGATCGACTCGGTATCCCGACATCAAGACATTTCGACAATGGTAAAACAAGACCAGCAAGACCTCCCGCGCGGCCGACATCCCGATAGTAGCCGCAGATCTCGCCTCGTGCCACGACCGGATGAGCAAGACGCATAACTAGAACCAGCCCTCAAGTTTCCCGAGGTGGCGCCGCAAGTGGTTCTAGTTTGGACCAACGCTAGACAAGCATCGCCCGTGGGGGCTAAATAAAGATGACCCCGGGATGCGCGACTCCAAGGGAAAAAAGGTAATAGGTGAGGCAAATGGTAAAAGTCAATGTTGGGCCTTCTTGGACAAGTTTTATTCAAAGCGAACTGTCAAGGGGTCCCATAAATCACCCGACCGCGTAAGGGACGCAAAATCCGGGAACATAACACCGTATGACGGAATCTAGGGCGGCAAGAGTGGAGCAAAACACTGCATAAGGCCGAGCCTTCCACCCTTTACCAAGTATATAGATGCATTAATAATATAAGAGATATTGTGATATCCCAACATAAACCCTGTCCACCATGGAGAAATCTTCAACTTCACTCGCAACTAGCAACGCTATAAGAGGGCTGGGCAAAGCGGTAACATAGCCAAACAACGGTTTGCTAGGAATGGTGTCAAAGGTTAGAGGTTCATGGCAATATGGGATGGCTGGACAAACAGTAATAGGTAGCGCAAGATAGCAAAAGAACGAGGCAACTAGCATAGCAATGATAGTAGTGAGATCCAGGTAGTGGTCATCTTGCCTCGAAATCCCGCAAGGAAGAAGAACGAGTCCATGAAGAAGACGAACGGAGAAGCCGAACTAATCGTCACAACTCCGAACGAAACCGGTTAACGAGAGAAGCAACCCGAAAGGGACAAACAACGAGTAAACACACAAGCATAACCATGGCATGATGCACAAACAAGTATGATGCATGTCCGGTTTAATGAAGCATGGCATGGCAAAGTGCAACAAAAAATACTACAAGTTAAGTGGAGCTCAATATGCAACGAGTTGCATATTGACAAAACACCACAACCAAGTTATTTAGTTCGCTCTCGTTTAGGTACACAACAATGTTAAATGTTGTTAAACATGGCAAGGGGTGAAGCATAACAAAACTACCTACCTAGGCAAGTTTAAATGAGGCCGAAACAACGAACAACAAGTCCGAAAAATCCTCATGTCCATATTTTGAATTAGCTACTGTTCTGCCCTAAACCATATTTTAACGTTGTTAAACAATAAAACAAAGTGTACCATGTTAAACTAGGCATTTTTCCACCCCATTTACATATAAAGTTTATTTAAAACGGAGCAACGGTTATTTAGTTATGAATTAAATCATTTTAACATGGCATTTGAGCAAATTTAATCAAGCAACATTTTAAACATTTTTAACATGGATGAAAGTGGCAAATTATGAAACTAGATGAAATTCTAAGCATTTTACATATATAAGTTGTTTTAATCCGATGCACGGTTTGAGAGTTATTAAATGTATGATGTATGAGGGGTTTTCTGTAAAACTGGCAACAACTGGATAATTAGCAAAATTCGCAGCCGGAAAAAAAACATGCACGGGCCGGATCTGCTGGGACTGGGCTGCTCACTTTGGGCCTTGAGGCCGGATCGGTGGAGGAGGCGCGCGCTGGGCCTGCTGGGGTGTGCCGACTGGGCCGTGGCCCACGCGGAGGAGGCTGGGCCTTCCCGGCGCTGGCGACGCGGCCGAGCGAGGCGCCGTCAACGGGCACTGTGGAGCGAAGCGGTTCTCCGCCGCTTCCCGAGCGATCATGGCGGCGGCGGTGGGGAGCACCTCCCGCGAGGGCAAAGGGGAGACCGGAACGGTGCACAGGGATGGATCCGCGGATCCGGCCGGATCCTCCATTCTCGGTGGCGGCGGCGGGGACGGCTCCGATCGACGACGTGGTGCCGCAAGGGAGAGAGAGGGGAGGAGGCCACGAGAGGGAGAGATGAGGAGGAGAAAGAGGCGACGGAGGCGGCGCACTGGGCCGGGGAGGTCGGTGGGGACGAGACGACGGCAGCATGGCAAGACGGAGGAAGCCGCAGCTGGGTCCGCGATGGGGGGGCGCTGGAAGCGGGCGGGCGCTGGATCGAGGGGCTGCTCCCCTCGAGCGGTTCTGGGAGCGGGAACCGGCGGCGGGCGCTGGCTCCTCGGGCCCAGATCCGCCCTGGCTGGCTCGCGCGGCCTGTGGGGCTGGCGGCGGAGGGAGGAGTCCAGGCGACGTGGCTGACTGGTTGGTCATGGGCGCGAGGATGGCGGCGTGGGTCTGCTTGGTGGAGCCAAGTGGCGAGCAGGGCTGGAGGGGCGGAAATGGAGGGAGGAGGCGCTGATTTCGAGGAGGAGGCGGCCGGGAGGTAGGGAAGGCTAGGTATGTCCAAAATGGCCTAGGGGTTGATTATATAGAGTAGGTGGCTAGGGTTTGGGGGTTAGGAGGGTTTGGGACCTCGGATTGCGATCCCACTGTTCCGGCCGGAGGGGAAAGTTAGGCAGGCCTAGGTGGGCTATGACGAGAGGGTTGGGCTGAGAGGAGAGGAGAGAAATGCAGCCCGCAATCTGCTTCCGGATACCGAACGTCCGACGCAGTACCGCAACTGCATCGCTAAGTTTAACGGTTATTATCAAATGGACTCGAATGCGATTTAAACTTGGCAGGCGGTCTGTCTACACTATAATAAGACCGCACGACAAGTTGCAACCGATTCCGAGAACATTTTTATGCCACTTAATAAAATAATATTTCAGAGGTGCATGGCGCTGCATGCGAGAGTGTCCGCTCGTAACGGACAACGGAGAGAACCGACGGAACTCGAACGGATGCAAGTTTTGAAAACATGCAGATGAAATGCGGATGATGACATGATGCAATGCAAATGATGCAATGAACAAAACAAATCACACGATTTAAACTCAAGTAGCTGGAAGTCTTCGAGCGCCGGTCTCAAGCGCCACAACACTCCACCACTACGAGAGGATCTCGCCCCGAGATCTAAGATGGCACCGAGGGAAAAGGAAGAGGAAGATAAGAGGTAAAACTAAGTTGCTTCTTTGATTTAACGAGTGAAACCATGAACCTTGAGAGGTTGAGCAATTTAAAGAAAGAGTACAACAAAGATGAACGAGATTGCAAACAATCCGTTGGACAAGAGGAACAAGGAATATTACGAGAATTTGAAGGTTGAAAGACATGGAAATAAGAGCTTCACGAACGAAAAGAATATGACCACATCGGTATAATGAGATAGCCAAGGAACAAGAGTGGTAGAATTTGGACAGACTCCTAGAGAAAAGAGAAGAAAACTTGATGAGATGAAAAGATATTGAAGAGATGTTACAACACTCCGGTTAAATGGATAAGCAAGAAAAGAACACGATCCTCAAAAAAAACGAGGTAATGGGTGAAGAGCACAACATCACAATGCCTCCGTAACGAAAGAATAGAAGTTAGATCGTTGGGATAAAGGGACGGAGAAGAAAATGACAACTTTTGCCACAAGTGAACTTGGAAAGCATCCTTGCCAAGAAGAATCGAACGGAGTTGTTGCGAATTCAACAACGAGACACACAAGCTTGTTGTGGGCTTATGGAAAACATCTCGAGACTATGAGGTGACAACCGGCCACTAATGCAAACCATTGATTTGATTGAGAGCACCAAAGAGATGAAAGCTTATTCCACCAAGGTGATAGAGAGACAACTTGGATCATAGATAAACACCACAAATAGCAACATTCCTTAGGAAAGGCTTTAGGTGAAATCTATACCAAGATAACTCCAAAGAAGAGATTGATGGATTTAAAATATCTCATTCTTGACGACATGTGAATCAAGAAACATGAAGGAAATTGTCAAGAGTGACATAACACCATCTCAAAAGGTAAGATAGAAGGAATTGCACTTTGGAATGCAAGATGAAGAATACCTGAACTCCTCAGGAAAAACATGTGTTGAGCACCATGTTTATTTTAGAGTATAGCTTGGCGGATCATAACTTCGAGAGAAATCATGAAGAACAATTGAAGAATGAAAGGAATCCTTGACGAACCGTCATGTAGTGCCTCCATGAAGAACTCCGGTAATAAAAGGATGATAAAAAGAAAGAGAAGTTGAAAACACAAGGTGAAGCCTTGCGATGATTTAGATGGATCTCCGTGATAATTAGAGCTTGGAACTCCGGAAAAGAAAAGAATTGAATCACCTCGAGGAAATAAGAATAAGATTTATTGTATGCTTATCCTTCATCAAATTTAATTGATGACAAGCAATGGATTTGGCATACTACTTTTTCTCGTTGAAAAAGTATTGAAGAGAGATATTGCTCAACTTGGGAAGGTCTTCAACGAACCACCGATAGGATTGGAACAACAAATGAATTGATATGATGAACAAGGAAGAGAGATCTTGAAAGAACCACCGTAAGAACTGAAAATGAAAGTAGCAAAGGCACAATTCACCTAGAAGAATTGGAAAATGAATGAAGATATTTGAGGGGATTTAGATACATGAGAACGAAGAGACATGAACTGATTAGAGGATATTTGAACGATGCACCGGTAAGATTTGGAGAATGAAAGCTCAAATCTGAGAATGAAGAATTATGACATGATGGCCTTCGGAGGAAAGAAATGGAAACAACTCATGAAATGCTCTGGATTGTAAGAAAAGAATTGTCACGATCAAAACAATTATGAGGATAGCATGAAGCTAGAACCATGAACCTTGAAGAGAATAGAGCAAGATTAAAGAGAAATCCTTCTTCGGTCTTCAAATGATGAGAATGACAACGAGAAACAACACCAAGAACTATTGAGGCACACCGGAAGAATCAAAAGCGAAGAGGTTGAGCCAACTATGAAAAGAATTTGAAAGATCTTGGAGAAAAGCATTTGACTGATGATAACTCATTCTTACGTCAAACTTGGAGAAGAATTTAGGATAGCTCTGGGAAAATAGAAGAGTCAGGTAAGATCCTGGGAAAAGACCTGTGGGTTATGGGCCCACTCAAAAGAACACCATTGAGAAGATTTAAACGAGATGTTGCACCGGTTGAATTAAATGACTTGAATGAGATACCAATCTCGAAAGAGCTTGAACGAATGCAGAGTGGAAACACGAATCTTCGAGATATCTTGAGCACTCCAGAATAACAAATGAATAGGAAGAAGTGAATGATTAGAGGTACATCGGTATGAGAAAGCATTAGAAACGAGAAAAGGAATATGATGAATATCGAAAACTTGAATATGATCCACCGGAGAAGAAACAACAATGAAAGATGATGAACTTGAAGCTGTTGAGCATCTTCATGGGAAATCACCGGATAAAAACATTGATTGAAAAGAATGGAGAAACTTCACACAAATAAAAGGATACTTGGTAAAGAAATCTTAGTCCTTGAGGAAAAAGGGGTGGGTGGGCGGGAAAAACAAAGGCAACTTGGAGACTGATGAAACAAACACCGTTGAGAAGAAATGATAATTGGTCTTGCTGATGTTGAAGTGATCGGATCCACTTGAAGAGAAACACGCCGGTTGAAAAGGATTGACATGACAATCTCGATTGTCGAGAAGGATTGGTATTCACATCGGAGTATGAGAACACCATTTCGGAAAGGTATGGAATCAACACTTGACATTGAAGCAACTCGAATACCACAACTCAAAATAAAAACAAAGGACGGCTTGCGAATAAGCCGGAACAAACATATGATAGAGATTTCGTCCAAGTTTTCGTGGTGGGGCCTACACGGCTCAATCAGACAAGCACCATCATGTACAAGGCAAGGCACATGACATACGAAGCGCCCCCAGTCGGCATAGCCAAGGACTCTTTAAGACACAACGAGACCATCAGAAACCAACCGTGAATAGGCGGACCACTAGACGTCGAACCCCAATTTCATATCATACATCCGTCGGAAGATATCCTAAGAGCTACTTGAATTCCCACCTATAAAGTCCCGAAACTTTCGGTTATGCAATCTGGTGTTGGGGATACAGGGAGCAATATATCTCACCCAAACTAACAATCCCTACATCCAATTGTATCCATCCGTCAACACATAACCAAGAAACCTTCGAAATCGCTACCTCAACCTTCAAAAGCATCCGTTATACGAGTCATGGCAATACTCCCGCACTCACCTCAAGATCGGGTTAGCGGGTTATCTCACCAACAACTGCATAAAAGAGATTTTCGATGTCGGCATACTAAACTCGTGTATTCCGAACTGCAACGATAAAATTATGACGACAACACCTCGGAGCTCAACTCCCCGGGACACTGCCACAACCCCTAAATGTCAGGAGGCACCAAGAACAATGTTCTCGTCATAACAATATCGGAATGATCCCAAGATACCCGCGTGATCCTAAAAATTTTTTTTAGTGAAATTTGAGAAGAGAAGAGTCAAAACTCTACGCCGGGATACCTCACCGTAAGGTCAAGGACTGGGAGTAAAAAGAATTCCTAAACTCTCCGATATATATAATCCTAAATGACTCAAAACATTTTTTCTAGACACAACTCGCCACTAAAAACGATCAAGCAGTGGGGCTCTTAAGGTCGGATGGCTCGATTACCAACTTGTAACGCCCTCGATGCGGCTATATCTCCCACGTGTCGGGCACGACTTAGAGGCATAACCGCATTGAAAGCAATGTCGCAAGTGAGGTAATCTTCACACAACCCAAGTAATACATAAGGAAAGAGATACATAGTTGGCTTACAATCGCCACTTCACACAATTACATGAATAAAGCATTACATCATCCAGATACAATCAAGGTCCGACTACGGAACCAAAATAAAAGAAGAACCCCAAATGCATAAAAGGTCCCCGATCGACCCCAACCGGGCTCCACCATCGATCAACTAGAACGAAACAACACAAAGGGGCAAGATCTTCATCGAGCTCCTCCTTGAGCTTGATTGCGCCACCGCCGGTAACATAGGCACCGCAAACTGGTTTTGAAGTATCCGTGAGCCACGAGGACTCAAAGAATCCCATTACCATGGGTATCAAGACTAGCAAAGCTTAAAGGGAAAGGAAGGGGTAAAGTGGTGAGGTTGCAGCAGCGACTAAGCAAGTATGGTGGCTAACATACGCAAATAAGAGCGAGAAGAGAACAAGCGGAACGGTCGTCAAGCTAGCAATGATCAAGAGGTGATCCTGAACACCTACTTATGTCAAACATAACACAGAAACCGTGTTCACTTTCCGGACTACCGAGAAGAGACCATCACGGCTACACACTCGGTTGATGTGTTTTAATTCGGATCAAGTGTCAAGTTGTCTACAACCGACATTAACAAATTCCCATCTGCCACATAACCGCGGGCACGGCTCTCGAAAGTTTAAACCCCGCAGGGTGTCCCAACTTATCCCATGACAAGCTCTCGCGATCATCGAAGGAATAGACCTTCACCCGAGACACTCCGATCGACTCGTATCCCAGACATCAAGACATTTCGACAATGGTAAAACAAGACCAGCAAGACCTCCGGCGCGTCGACATCCCGATAGTAGCCGCACAGATCTCGCCTCGTGCCACGACCGGATGAGCAAGACGATAACTAGAACCAGCCTCAAGTTTCCCCGAGGTGGCGCTGCAAGTGGCTCTAGTTTGGACCAACGCTTAGACAAGCACTGGCCCGGGGGGGCTAAAATAAAGATGACCCCTGGGATGCGCGACTCCCAAGGGAAAAAAAGGTAATAGGTGAGGCAAATGGTAAAAGTCAATGTTGGGCCTTGCTGGACAAGTTTTATTCAAAGCGAACTGTCAAGGGGGTCCCACAAATCACCCGACCGCGTAAGGGACGCAAAATCCGGGAACATAACACCGGTATGACGGAATCTAGGGCGGCAAGAGTGGAACAAAACACCAGGCATAAGGCCGAGCCTTCCACCCTTTACCAAGTATATAGATGCATTAATAATTTAAGAGATATTGTGATATCCCAACATAAACCCTGTCCACCATGGAGAAATCTTCAACTTCACCTGCAACTAGAAATGCTATAAGAGGGGCTGAGCAAAGCGGTAACATAGCCAAACAACGGTATGCTAGGAATGGTGTCAAAGGTTAGAGGTTCATGGCAATATGGGATGGCTGGACAAACAGGTAATAGGTAGCGCAGCATAGCGAAAGAACGAGGCAACTAGCATAGCAATGATAGTAGTGAGATCCAGGGTAGCGGTCATCTTGCCTGAAATCCCGCAAGGAAGAAGAACGAGTCCATGAAGAAGACGAACGGGAGAAGCCGAACCAATCGTCACAACTCCGGAACGAAACCGAAGCTAACAAGAGAAACAACCCGGAAAGGGACAAACAACGTAGTAAACACACAAGCATAACCATGGCATGATGCACAAACAAGTATGATGCATGTCCGGTTTAATGAAGCATGGCATGGCAAAGTGCAACAAAAAATACTACAAGTTAAGTGGAGCTCAATATGCAACGAGTTGCATATTGACAAAACACCACAACCAAGTTATTTAGTTCGCTCTCGTTTAGGTACACAACAATGTTAAATGTTGTTAAACATGGCAAGGGGTGAAGCATAACAAAACTACCTACCTAGGCAAGTTTAAATGAGGCCGGAAACAACGAACAACAAGTCCGGAAAAATCCTCATGTCCATATTTTGAATTAGCTACTGTTCTGCCCTAAACCATATTTTAACGTTGTTAAACAATAAAACAAAGTGTACCATGTTAAACTAGGCATTTTTCCACCCCATTTACATATAAAGTTTATTTAAAACGGAGCAACGGTTATTTAGTTATGAATTAAATCATTTTAACATGACATTTGAGCAAATTTAATCAAGCAACATTTTAAACATTTTTAACATGGATGAAAGTGGCAAATTATGAAACTAGATGAAATTCTAAGCATTTTACATATATAAGTTGTTTTAATCCGATGCACGGTTTGAGAGTTATTAAATGTATGATGTATGAGGGGTTTTCCGTAAAACTGGCAACAACTGGATAATTAGCAAAATTCGCAGCCGGAAAAAAAACATGCACGGGCCGGATCTGCTGGGACTGGGCTGCTCACTTTGGGCCTTGAGGCCGGATCGGTGGAGGAGGCGCGCGCTGGGCCTGCTGGGGTGTGCCGACTGGGCCGTGGCCCACGCGGAGGAGGCTGGGCCCTCCTGGCGCTGGCGACGCGGTCGAGCGAGGCGCCGGTCAACGGGCACTGTGGAGCGAAGCGTTCTCCGCCGCTTCCCGAGCGATCATGGCGGCGGTGGGGAGCACCTCCGGCGAGGGCAGGCGCGGGGAGACCGGGAACGGGTGCACAGGGGATGGATCCGTCGGATCCCGGCCGGATCCCTCCATTCTCGGTGGCGGCGGCGGCAGGGACGGCTCCGATCGACGACGTGGTGCTGCAAGGGGAGAGAGAGGGGGAGTGAGGCCGCGCGAGGGAGAGATGAGGAGGAGAAAGAGGCGACGGAGGCGGCGACTGGTCCGCGGAGGTCGGTAGGGACGAGACGACAGCGGCAAGACGGAGGAAGCCGCAGCTGGGTCCGGCGATGGGAAGCAGGGCGCTGGAAGCCGGGCGGCGCAGATCGAGGGCTGCTGCCTCGAGCGGTTGTGGAGCGGGAACCGCGGCGGGGCGCTGGCTCCTCCGGCCAGATCCGCCCCGGCGGGCTGGCGCAGGCCTGTGGGGCAAGCGGAGGGAGGAGTCCAGGCGACGTGGCCGGACCTGGTTGGCTGCGGGGCGCGAGGATGGCGGCGCTGGCCCATGCGGTGGAGCCAAGTGGCGAGCAGGGGCTGGAGGGGCACGGAAATGGAGGGAGGAGGCGCTGATTTCGAGGAGGGAGGCGGCTGGGAGGTAGGGGAAGGCTAGGTATGTCCAAAAATGGCCTAGGGGTTGATTATATAGAGTAGGTGGCTAGGGTTTGGGGGTTAGGAGGGGTTTCGGGACCCTCGGATTGTGATCCGACGGTTCCTGTCGGAGGGGAAAGTTAGGCAGGCCTAGGTGGCTGTGACGAGAGGGTTGGGCTGAGAGGAGAGGAGAGAAATGCAGCCCGGCAACTGTTTCCGGATACCGAAAACGTCCGACGCAGTACCGCAACAAAGATCGCTAAGTTTAACGGTTGGGCTATCAAATGGACTCAATGCATTTAAACTTGGCAAGCGATCTGTCTACACTATAATAAGACCGCACGACAAGTTGCAACTGATTCCGAGAACATTTTTATGCCACGAATAAAATAATATTTTGGAGGTGCAAGGGCGCGTGCGTAGAGTGTCCGCTCGTAACGGACAACGGAGAGAACCGACGAACTCGAACGGATGCAAGTTTTGAAAAACATGCGATGAAATGCGGATGATGACATGATGCAATGCAAATGATGCAATGAACAAAACAAATCACACGATTTAAACTCAAGTAGCCGGAAGTCTTCGAGCGCCGGTCTCGTATGCCACACCGGATGCCCATATTGGCTCCTACATATTCTACGAAGATCTTTATCGGTCGATCGCATAACAACATACGTTGTTCCTTTGTCATCGGTATGTTACTTGCCCGAGATTCGATCGTCGGTATCCAATACCTAGTTCAATCTCGTTATCGCAAGTCTCTTTACTCGCTCCGTAATACATCATCTCGCAACTAACTCATTAGTTGTAATGCTTGCAAGGCTTAAGTGATGTGCATTACCGAGAGGGCCAGAGATACCTCTCCGACAATCGGAGGACAAATCCTAATCTCAAATACGCCAACCCAACATCCGCCTTTGGAGACACTGTAGTACTTCTTTATAATCACCCGATTACGTTAGACATTTGGTAGTACCCAAAGTGTTCCTCCGCAAACGGAGTTGCATAATCTCATAGTCATAGGAACATGTATAAGTCATGAAGAAAGCAATAGCAACATACTAAACGATCGGGTGCTAAGCTAACGGAATGGGTCATGTCAATCAGATCATTCAACTAATGATGTGATCCCGTTAATCAAATAACAACTCTTTTTCATGGTTAGGAAACATAACCATCTTTGATTAACAAGCTAGTCAAGTAGAGGCATACTAGTGACACTGCTTGTCTATATATTCACACATGTATTATGTTTCCGGTTAATACAATTCTAGCATGAATAATAGACATTTATCATGAAATAAGGAAATAAATAATAACTTTATTATTGCCTCTAGGGCATATTTCCTTCAGTCTCCCACTTGCACTAGAGTCAATAATCTAGTTCACATCGCCATGTGATTGAACACCAATAATCATATCTGTATACGATTAACACCCATAGTTCACATCGTCGTGTGACCAACACCCAAAAGGTTTTACTAGAGTCAGTAATCTAGTTCACATCGGTATGTGATTAACACCCAAAGAGTACTAAGGTGTGATCATGTTTTGCTTGTGAGATAATTTTAGTCAACGGGTCTGTCATATTCAGATCCGTAAGTATTTTGCAAATTTCTATGTCAACAATACTCCGCACGTAGCTACTCTAGCTAATTGCTCCCACTTTCAATATGTATCTAGACCGAGACTTAGAGTCATCTAGATTGGTGTCAAAACTTGCATCGACGTAACCCTTTTACGATTTAACCTTTTGTCACCTCCATAATCGAGAAACATATCCTTATTCCACTAAGGATAATTTTGACCGCTGTCTCTGTGATCTACTCCTAGATCACCATTGTACTCCCTTGCTTAACTCAAAGGTAGGGTATACAACAGATCTGGTACACAGCATAGCATACTTTATAGAACCTATGGCCAAGGCATAGGGAATGACTTTCATTCTCTTTCTATCTTCGCCGTGGTCGGGTTTTGAGTCTTACTCAATTTTACATCTTGTAACACGTGCAAGAACTCTTTCTTTGATCTGCTCCATTTTGAACTACTTCAAAATCTTGTCAAGGTATGTACTCATTGAAAAACTTAGCAAGCGCCTTGATCTATCTCTATAGATCTTAATGCTCAATATGCAAGCAGCTTCACCGAGGTCTTTCTTTGAAAAACTCCTTTCAAACACTCCTTTATGCTTTGCGAATAATTCTACATTATTTCCGATCTACAATATGTCATTCACATATACTTATCAGAAATGTTGTAGTGCTCCCACTCACTTTTTAGTAAATACAGCTTCACCGTAAGTCTGTGTAAAACTATATGCTTTGATCAACTCATCAAAGCGTATATTCCAACTCCGAGATGCTTGCACCAGTCCATAGATGGATCATTGGAGCTTGCACACTTTGTTAGCTCCCTTTGGATCGATAAAACCTTCCGTTGCATCATATACAACTCTTCCTCCCGAAACCCATTCAGAATGTAGTTTTACATCCATTTGCCAAATTTCATAAATTGTGGCAATTGCTAACATGATTCGGACAGACTTAAGCATCGCCATGCTTGAGAAAATCTCATTGTAGTCAACACCTTGAACTTGTCAAAACCTTTTTATGCATAAGTCGAGCTTTGTAGATAGTAACACTACTATCAACGTCCGCCTTCCTCTTGAAGATCCATTTATTTTCTATGGCTTGCCGATCATCGGCAACTCCATCAAAGTCCATACTTTGTTCTCATACATGGATCATATCTCAGATTTCATGGCCTCAAACCATTTTATGGAATCTGGGCTCATCATCGCTTCCTCATAGTTCGTAGGTTCGTCATGGTCAAGTAACATGACCTCCGAATGGGATTACCGTATCACTCTGTGCGGATCTCACTGTTTACCTACGAGATTCGGTAGTAACTTGATCTGAAGTTACATGATCATCATCATTAGCTTCCTCACTAATTGGTGTAGTAGTCACAGAACAGATTTGTGATGAACTACTTTCCAATAAGGGAACAGTGATTACCTCATCAAGTTCTACTTTCCTCCCA
This sequence comes from Aegilops speltoides, assembly GCA_021437245.1. NCBI lineage: Eukaryota > Viridiplantae > Streptophyta > Magnoliopsida > Poales > Poaceae > Aegilops > Aegilops speltoides. The sequence goes on from CM038142.1 coordinate 411,225,342, forward strand.
CTCACTTCTTTCGAGAGAAACTCCTTCTAGAAAGGATCCATTAATTAGCAACGAATGTTTTGCCTTCGGATCTGTGATAGAAGGTGTACCCAACAATTTCCTTTGGGTATTCTATGAAGACGCACTTCTCCGATTTGGGTTTGAGGTTATCAGGATGAAACTTTTTCACATAAGCATCGCAGCCCCAAACTTTAAGAAACGACAACTTTGGTTTCTTGCTAAACCACAGTTCATATAGTGTCGTCTCAATGGATTTAGATGGTGCCCTATTTAACGTGAATGCAGCTGTCTCTAATGCATGATCCCAAAACGATATTGGTAAATCAGTAAGAAACATCATCGATTTCACTATATCCAATAAAGTGCGGTTACGATGTTTGGACACACCATTATGATCTGGTGTTCCAGGTGGCATGAATTTGTGAAACTATTCCACATTGTTTTAATTGAAGACCAAACTCGTAACTTAAATATTTGTCCCCGCGATCAAATCGTAGAAACCTTATTTTCTTGTCACGATGATTTTTCCACTTCACTCTGAAATTCTTTGAATCCTTTCAACTATTTCAGACTTATGTTTCATCAAGTAGATATACCCATATCTGCTCAAATCATCTGTGAAGGTCGAAAATAACGATACCGCCATGAGCCTTAACACTCATTGGATCGCATACATCAAGATGTATTATTTCCAATAAGTCAGTTGCTCACTCCATCGTTCCGAGAACGGAGTCTTAGTCATCTTGCCCATGAGGCATGGTTCTTAAGCATCAAGTGATTCATAATCAAGTGATTCCAAAATCCCATCAAGATGGAGTTTCTTCATGCGCTTTACACCAATATGACCTAAACGGCAAAGCCACAAATAAGTTGCACTATCATTATTAACTTTACATCTTTTGGTTTCAATATTATGAATATGTGTATCACTACGATTGAGATCCAATGAACCATTTTCATTGGGCGTGTAACCATATAAGGTTTTATTCATGTAAAATGTAACAACAGTTTATTCTCTTACTTAAATGAATAACCGCTTTGCAATAAACACGATCAAATCATATTCATGCTCAACGCAAACACCAAATAACATTTATTTAGGTTCAACACTAATCCCGAAAGTATAGGGAGTGTGCGATGATGATCATATCAATCTTGAAACTATTTTCATCATCACTTCACCCTTAACTAGTTTCGCTTATTCGCAACTCCTGCTTCGAAGTTACTACTCTTAGCAACCCAACCAGTACCAAATACCGAGGGGTTGCTATAAACACTAGTAAAGCACACATCAAACACCTGTATATCAAATATACCCTTTTTCACTTTGCCATCCTTCTTATCCACCATATATTTAGGGCAGTTCCGCTCAAAGGACCATTTCCTTTGCAGTGTAAGCACTCAGTTTCAGGCTTTGGTTCAGCTTTGGGCTTCTTCGTGGGAGTGACAACTTGCTTGTCAATCTACTTGAAGTTCCCCTTTCTTTCCCTTTGCCCTTAACTAGTGATCTTGTCAACCATCAACACTTGATGCTCTTTCTTGATTTCTACCTTCGTCGATTTCAACATCACGAAGAGCTCGGGAATAATTTTCGCCATCCCTTGCACACTATAGTTCATCACGAAGTTCTACTAACTTGGTGATGGTGACTAGAGAATTCTGTCAATCACTATCTTATCTGGAAGATTAACTCCCACTTGATTCAAGCGATTGAAGTACCTGCATAATCTGAGCACATGCTCACTAGTTGAGCGATTCTCCTCCATCTTTTAGCTATAGAACTTGTTGGAGACTTCATATCTCTCAACTCGGTATTTGCTTGAAATATTAACTTCAATTCTCGAACATCTCATATGGTCCATGATGTTCAAAACATCTTTGAAGTCCCGATTCTAAGCCATAAAGCATGGTGCACAAAACTATCAAGTAGTCATCATATCGAGCTAGCCAAACGCTCATAACGCTCGATCCGCTCCTCGCAATAGGTCCGTCACCTAGCGTGCATTAAGGACATAATTCTTCAGGCAAAGCAGCAATGAGGACAAACCTCGATCACGGATCAAATCTGCATCATTGCTACTAACATTTTTCAACACAATTTTCTCTAGGAACATATCAAAATAAACATATGAAAGCAACAACGCAAGCTATTGATCTTACAACATAATTTGCAAAATACTACCAGGACTAATTCATGATAAATTTAAGTTCAATTAATCATATTACTTAAGAACTCCCACTTAGATAGACATCTCTCTAGTCATCTAAGTGATCACGTGACCCAAATCAACTAAACCATAACCGATCATCACGTGAGATGGAGTAGTTTTCAATGGTGAACATCTTATGTTGATCATATCTACTATATGATTCACGCTCGACCTTTCGGTCTCCGTGTTCCGAGGCCATATCTGCATATGCTAGGCTCGTCAAGTATAACCCGAGTATTCTGCATGTGCAAAACTGGCTTGCACCCGCTGTAGATGGACGAGAGCTTATCACACCCGATCATCACGTGGTGCCTCGCACGATTTAACTTTGGCAACGTGCATACTCGTGGAGAACACTTCTTGATAATTTAGTGAGAGATCATCTTATAATGCTACCGCCAATCAAAGCAAGATAAGATGTATAAAAGATAAACATCACATGCAAATCAATATAAGTGATATGATATGGTCATCATCATCTTGTGCTTCGTGATCTCCATCTTTGCAGCACCATCATGATCACCATCGCCACCGGCGCGACACCTTGATCTCCATTGTAGCATCGTTGTCGCCTCGCCAATCTTATGCTTCTACGACTATCGCTACCGCTTAGTGATAAAGTAACGACATTGTATGCATTGCATTTCATACAATAAAGCGACAACCATATGGCTCCCGCCATTGCCGATAACTTCGTTACAAGACATGATCATCTCATACAATAAAATATAGCATCATGTCTTGACCATATCACATCACAACATGCCCTGCAAAAACAAGTTAGACGCCCTCTACTTTGTTGTTGCAAATTTTACGTGGCTGCTACGGGCTTAAGCAAGAACCAATCTCACCCACGCATCAAAACCACAACGATATTTCGTCAAATAGACTCCGCTTTAACCTTCTCAAGGATCGGGCGAGCCACACTCGGTTCAACTAAAGTGAGAGAGACAGACACCCGCCAATCACCTTTAAGCAACGAGTGCTCGAGCGGTGAAACCAGTCTCGCGAAGCGCACGCGTAATGTCGGTCCGGCCGCTTCATCTCACAATACCGCTGAACCAAAGTATGACATGCTGGTAGGTAGTATGACTTGTATCGCCCACAACTCACTTGTGTTCTACTCGTGCAAAACATCAAACCATAAAAACCTAGGCTCGATGCCACCGTTGGGGAACGTAAAATTTTCCTACGCACACGCAAGATCATGGTGATGTATAGCAACGAGAGGGGAGAGTGTTGTCTACGCACTGTGAGACCCGGGCGAAGCGATCACAACATAGAGGAAGTAGTCGACGCTCTCCTCGCGATCCGACCGATCCCGCGCCAGCATTCGGTGCCCCGAGTTCTTGACACACGACAGCTCGATGACGCCCTCAGACTCCGATCCAGCCGAGTGTCGAGGAGAGTTCCACAAGACGACGGCGCAGGACGATCTTGATGTTCTATCGCGCAGGCTTCGCCTAAGCTTTATGACGATATGACCGAGGTGGAATATGGTGGAGGGGGCACCGACACGGCTAAGGAACGATCCGTAGATCAAACTTGTGTGTTCTAGGGTGCCCCTGCCCCCGTGATATAAAGGAGGGAGGGGGAGGTGCGGCCGCCCAACGGAGGCGGCTGGGAGGAGTCCTACTCCCACCGGAGTAGGACTCCCCCTTCCTAGTTGGAGTAGGATTGGGGAGGAGAAGAAGGAAGGGGGCGCCGCCTCCTTGTCCTATTCGGACTAGGGGGGGGGCGCGCCACCCCCCGGCCGGCCCCTCCTCTTCTCCTCGAGGCCCACTAAGGCCCAATAGCCTCCGGAGGGTTCCGTAACCCCGGTTTCCGGTAAAATCTCGATTTCACCCGGAACCATTCCGATCGACAAATATAGGCTTCCAATATATCAATCTTTATGTCTCGACCATTTCGAGACTCCTCGTCATGTCCGTGATCACATCCGGACCAACTTCTTGGTACATCAAAATACATAAACTCATAATATAACCATCATCGAAACCTTAAGCGTGCGGACCCTACGGTTCGAGAACAATGTAGACATGACCGAGACATGTCTCCGGTCAATAACCAATAGCGGACCTGATGCCCATATTGGTCCTACATATTCTACTTAAGATCTTTATCGGTCAGACCGCATAACAACATACGTTGTTCCTTTGTCATTGGTATGTTACTTGCCCGAGATTCGATCGTCGGTATCCAATACCTAGTTCAATCTCGCTACCGCAAGTCTCTTTACTCGTTCCGAATACATCATCTCGCAACTAACTCATTAGTTGTAATGCTTGCAAGGCTTAAGTGATGTGCATTACCGAGAGGGCCCAGAGATACCTCTCCGACAATCGGAGTCACAAATCATAATCTCAAATACGCCAACCCAACATCTGCCTTTGGAGACACCTGTAGTACTCCTTTATAATCACCCAGATTACGCCAGACGCTTGGTAGTACCCAAAGTGTTCCTCCGCAAACGGAGTTGCATAATCTCATAGTCATAGGAACATGTATAAGTCATGAAGAAAGCAATAGCAACATACTAAACGATCGGGTGCTAAGCTAACGGAATGGGTCATGTCAATCAGATCATTCAACTAATGATGTGATCCCGTTAATCAAATAACAACTCTTTGTTCATGGTTACGAAACATAACCATCTTTGATTAACAAGCTAGTCAAGTAGAGGCATACTAGTGACACTCTGTTTGTCTATATATTCACACATGCATTATGTTTCCGGTTAATACAATTCTAGCATGAATAATAGACATTTATCATGAAATAAGGAAATAAATAATAACTTTATTATTGCCTCTAGGGCATATTTCCTTCACCAACGCCCAGCGGCATCTGGACGAGGCCGTGGCCGCGGCCGCGGCCGCGGCAAAACGGGATGCCGAGGCGGCCGTTCGTCGCCGCGCGGCGATGCTTGTCCCCCCGCTGTCGTCAGCGCCGCCGCCTCCTGAATTCACGGGGCAGACCGGGGAGGTCGGCACCGCCAACCCTCTCGCCGAGGAAGGTGGCGACGCTTCGGGCTCGGACACTCGCGCGCCGCCTCCGCCACCTCCGCCGCCTCCGTCTCCGAGGCCGCACGGCAAGCAGCCAGTGGACCCGCAGGATCCGCCGGCTGCGGACGACGCCGACGCGCAGCTGCTTCTCCAGGTCGCCGTGCCGACACGCCGCCGAGTCGAGAGGACGAGTCTCAGGCCGCTGGGCTCGAGACCGACGCCGCCCAAGATGGCAAACCTGGACGCCGAGGCCTCCAAAGCTGCCGCGCCCACCGGGCTGGGTGCGCGAAAGGCGCAACGCCCGCTGAACCAGAACTTCGGACGCTCATCCAAGTTGCGCAAGGAAGGCGGCCCTCCAACTCTACACCAGACGATTCGCCATGCGGCCTCCGTCCGCACGCTTTGTTCTCTTGTTTTTCTTTTTGTTCTCTTGTCTTCTTCGTAAGGCCAACAGCACTCCACTGGTGTAGTCCCCGAGTTCGAGTCGCCGCCGAGCTGGCGGCTGGAACTCTTCCGCGATCTTCGGCTGACTTCGCTTTGCCGACCTTGCAGAGTATCACAACCTCCGCTACACGCCTTCAACCGCAACGCTGAAGAGCCGAGAAGCGGATCGCCGATCCTGGCGAGAGTCGAGGTAAGCGGATTCTTCTTCTTGGGGCGCACCTGGCGCACTGCTGGTTGTAGTCCCCGAGATTCGGACGGCGCTGCGCAATGGGCCGGATCTCTGGCGATTTCTTCTTTCTTTCGCTGGGCGGCGAAGGCTACCGCTGGCTGTAGTCCCGAGATTCGGCCGATCGCTGAGCAGTCGGGCGGATCTCCCGCCACCTTCTTTGCTGATGATGTTTCTCTTTCTTTGAGCTCAGACGCCAATGCCGCCCTTCAAGGGTAGCTGGATGAGGCCAACGCCGCCCGTCGCGCCAAGGAGGAGGAGTGCAACAAGCTCGTCCAAGAGCGCGACCTTCTGGCGACGCAGCTGGCCGAAAGCGTAGGACTGCTTCGAAGGCGCAGAGGACGCCAAGTCGCGGAGGAGGGCCTCTTGGCCGAAGTTCGCGATGGAGTGGGCCGCTCGACCGATCGCGAGGCGGCGCCGACCTCCGCTATCACGTGCTCGAGGACGCCGTCGATGGTAACTCCTGTCTTTTCTTTTTGGTCCTCGACTTTTGTCGAACTGTCTTCCGTTTTTCCGACTGCTTTTCTTGTCTTTGGCAGACTTCTTCCCGCCACTCGCAGCCGCCCCTCCGCCATCGAGGCGGATCGGGAGGAGCGGAGGGCGCAGGGCGGCGATCGCCGCCAACGCGCTTCGAACCGCCGACGCAGCAGATCTTGAGCATCGGGCCCGCCGCCCTCGCTCACCGCTTGATGTGTCGCCTTCAATGCGCCGCGCCAAGTCGCCACCGCCTGTGGCCGGAGGTGCCGGCTCAGACCGCCAATGGACGGCCGATCGGCTGGAGGTCGCCGCTGGTCGATCGAGGCTTGGAAGGCTCGCCCGCCCGGAGCACGCCGCCCCGGAGTTCGCCAAGGGTTGGTACTGGCTGGACCTGACTGCTGGCCGCGTCGGTCCGAGGCCCAGGCCGAGTTGGGGGCCGTGGAAGGCGCCCTCGTCGAGCGCGCGGCGGCCATCGCCGAGTACACGGACACCAGTGTCTTTGTGCCCGAGCGGACCGCCGACGGCGAGGAGGCTCCGCCCGAGTGGTTCGGGATGCACCCAGAGTACGAGGAAGACTCGGCGGAGGTAATCGGCTCCAGCACCGAGGGGGAGGGCGAGTCGGAGGACGGAGGCGAGGAGGAGGAGGCGCCAGAACACGAAGCAGGCGGCCAGCCTCAGCCTGATCGCGCCTCCAGCAACGAGCCTCGAAAGGATCGGGCGACCGTCGCTGAAGGCGACCAGGCCGAGACCGCCCACCGATCGCCTCTAACGCCGGACGCCGCCGCCGCCGCCTCCGGCCCTCCGGCTCCGGAGGCCGCCCCCTAGAGTGCATCTGCTCTATCTATCTCTTTGTACTTTGAAAAACTTGTTAGTTTCAAACGATTCCACCCGCGGGGTGTATTCGGCCAAGGGCCTTATGTATATATTTATCGAATTTCCGCCTTTCCTTGCTTTCACTCTTTAGACTTTTCCCTTTGCCGCCTTCCTTCGGTTGCCGCCTTGCCGACTGGGCAGCCGCTCTGCGGACTGCCGCTGGGTCAAGCGCTCAGCTACTTTAGGAGGCAAGTACTTAGTCGTTTAGAGTGCCGTAGCAAGTTTGGCTGAATCGCCACCGACTCTCAAAGTCGGTCGCCCTAACAAAGGTTGAAACTACGAGCCGATCGCCCGTGAGTCGGCTCAAGAGGAAATCGAGCCGGCTTGGGCTATGCGTAGCTCTTAAGTCCTTAGCCGCTTTTCATGTGTGCACTGCTTTCCATCTCCCGTTTATCGGCTGCCGCTCTCATGAAGGCGGCTTCCGTGGGAGACGGCTTTGAGGGCAACACATTACTTGTCCGACCTCGTGAGCATTTCATAGCACAATGGTGGCGAGTCCCGGGCCGACTAGTCGGACCAGTGCTGCATAAAGATGATAAAGGATGAAGCATTTCGAAGCGAAATCCATATCATACTGATAATCAAAGGCAGTCCCCGAGCTCATCTCGGGGCCTAAGGTCTTAGTACTTAATACAAAGGGGGGTAGCGTGATACATACTGCAGATCAATCTGTAAAATCTTCAAGAAGATTTATGCCCACCGGGCGCCTGTCCCTTTGCCGAGTCGCTCTCTTGCGTGCTCGAGGCTTCGGCGCCGATCAAGTAGTAGGCGCCATTTCCAAAGACCTTGCCGATGATGAAAGGCCCTTCCAAAGGCGCCGACAACTTGTGCTGGCCGGCCGTTCTTCGAATCAGCGGAGCACAAGGTCGCCTCTTGGAATGATCTTGGCTTGACCTTGCGGTTGTAGTATCGCCGCAGACTCTGCTTGGTAGATGCTGGACCGGCCGAGTGCCAACAGCCGCCCTCTTCCAAGCAGGTCGACGCCGCCTTGGCGTGTTTCTTCACCTCTTCTTGGTGTACATGGAGACTCGCGAGAGTCAAATTGATATCCGTCGGATGACGGCTTCGCACCGTAGACGAGGAAGAACGGCGTGAAGCGGTTGATCTGTTCGGTGTTGTGCGCAGACTCCGAGGACGGCAGCAGCTCTTCCACCCAACAGCCGGTCGAAGCGCCGAAAGTGGTTCGACCAATCGAGGCTTGATGTCGATGAATGAGGCCGCTGGCTCGCTCCACCTGGTCGCTTGACTGCGGATGGGCAACGGACGCTAAGTCCGGCGGATGCCTGCGTCGGCGGTAAACGAGCCAAGGCGCCTTTGGCGGTTGGTGCCGTTATCCGTGATGATGCTATGCGGTATGCCGCATCGCACCGTAATGTCGGCAATGAAGGTATTTAATTTCTTGATGGGCTTTGCTTCTACCCACTTGGTGAACTTGTCCACCGCGACGAGTAAATGAGTCGCCGCCTCGGGCCGCCTTGAAAGGTCCCACCATGTCCAGCCCCAAACCGCGAAGGGCCAGCGATGGGGATCGCCTTGAGCAGAAGCGGGTCAAGGGGCTTGGAGCGAACACTGCACCCCTTGCACTTCTTGACTAATTCTTTAGCCTCTTCCAGTAAGGGTCGGCCAAAAGAAACCGTGCCGAAGGCTTTGGCCACGCGCCTCGAGGCCGCATGGTGACCACACTGCCTACGATGGATGTCTTTGAGGATCGCCTGCCTTGCTCGACTCCACGCAGCTGGTGGACACCAAAGGACGCCAAGGCCCGACTAACTCTCTGCTGACTATGGTGTAGGCTGCCGCCGGCGTTGCACTTGCCGAGCCGAGTCTCATCTGCAGCAACTCTTTGTCGATTAGAACTTGAGGATGGGCTGCGCCCATGAAGGTGCTGCTATCTCTTCGATTGTCACCACAGCGACTTGGACGAGGGTGGCTGGGCTGGGAGGCGGGTTGGACTCTCGCTGCCGCTTGCTGAATTGAGGGAATCGGCCGACGGCGCAGCCCCGGCCGATCGTCAGAGTCCCAGTCGGGGCGGGCGCAGCCCCCGGCCGACCGGGCGCAGCCCCGGCCGACCGGGCGCAGCCCCGGCCGACCGGGCGCAGTCCCCAGCCGACCGGGCGCAGATTCCGGCCGACTGTCGAGTCCCAAAGCCGGTTGTCGCAGTCCCCGGCCGACCGGGCGAGTCCCCAGCCGATCGGGCGAGTCCCGGGCTGATCGGGCGAGCCCCAGGCCGACTGGCGCAGTTCCCGGGCCGACTGTGGCTTTCTTGAAGTTGCTTGCTTGGGTCTTGGAGTCGGATCCGACTATTTCTGGGGAAGCCGGCACGAAAATGGAGTCGGACTCTGGTGAAGGCTTGATAGACGGCTTGAGGAGGCGCTGGAGGGCGACGCTGTAAGGTATCGCTGGCGAGTGGAGCTGACTCGTGCCAATGCATCTGCTGATCGTTGTCGTTTTTGTACGCGTGGAGGAACTCGCATCTTCAAAATATCCGCCGAGCTGCTGTACCAAGAAGCGGTAGCTTGCCATGTTTGCGCCCTTGGCGCCCGATCGCCACGGATGACCGCTGAACCACCAAATCGAGTCGCCAGAGTACGTGATCCGCGAATGCCGAAGTTCCTTGGCAAGCCGGAGCCCGTGGATGAGCGCTTCATATTCGGGCGACGTTGTTGGAGGCGGCGAAGTGGATTTGCAGCACGATTTGAGCTTGTCGCCTTTGGGGAGGTGAGACGACGCCGCCCGAGGCCGGAGCGCATCTTGGAGCCGTCGGGCAGATCGCCAATGAGTGGAGTCAGCGCAGCGCAAGTATTGGGTCTCACCACGACGAGGAAGTCGGCCAATACCGCGACTTGATGGCGGTAAGCGAGGTTGGTAGTAGATCGTAGGAGCTAGATCGATAGCCCACTTGGCCACTCGGCCGAAGCATCTCGACTTCCGATGATCTCGGCGAGTGGGGCAGGCAAACCACGTGATTGGATGCTCTTTAAAGTAGGGCTTCAGCTTCTTGGCGGCAAAATGCACGCCGTAGCACATCTTCCGGTAGTGAGGGTAGTTCTGCTTGGAGGTCGACAAGACCTCGCCTGTAATATATCGTCTTCGGGCCGAGCGCCTTTGCCTTCCTCCTGCGCCGACTACAATAATCAGGCTGACTACCCGGTGGGTGGCGGCGATGTACAAAAGCATGGGCTCTTTGGGAGTCGAGCCGCCAAAGACAGGGGAGTCGCCAAGATCTTCTTCAGCTTGGAGAAATGCCTCATCGCCTTGTGGTTCCACTCGAAAAAAGTGGTCTTCTTCATCAGTTGATACAATGGCGAGCTTTCCACCGATCGATGAATCGGCTTATGGAAGCCAAGCAGCCAGTGAACTTCACGACATCCAACAATCGGCTGGGTACTTCCATCCTCTCAATGTCCTTGATCTTCACAGGTTGCACTTATGCCGCTGCTCGAGACCGAAAACCAAGGAGCTGGCGGTGGGACTCAACACGCATTTCTCTGGGTTGAGCTTGATCCGAATCGGCGCAGATTCTCGAAGGTCTCTTTAAGATCCTCTAGCAGCGCCCCACGCTTCCGCCTTCACCACCACATCATCCACATAAACATGGGCATTCCCGCCGAAAGTTGCTTGAGGAGGCATTTCGCATGCAACGCTGAAAGGTGGCGCCTGCATTCCTCGCCGAACGCCATCGCCGTGCAGCGAAGGCTCCAAACGGCGTGATGAATGCGGTCTTCAACCTGTCCGCTGGATTCAGCTTGATCTGGTGATATCCTGAGTATGCATCCAAAAAGCTCAACAGCTCGCATCCGGCCGTGGAGTCTATCACCTGATCAATCCTTGGCAGAGCGAATGGATCCTTCGGGCAGGCTTTGTTGAGGCTGGTGTAGTCGATGCACATCCGCCATTGCTTGTTCTTCTTCAACACAAGCACGGGGTTAGCCAACCACTCCGGAAAAAACACCTCCATGATGAAGCCGCTGCCGAGCCGGCTATCTCTTCTCCCACTACTCTTCTCTTTCTTCCGACAGCGGCGCAAAGGGCTGCCCGACGGGCTTCACATCCGCCCGACATGTAACTTGTGCTCGGCGAATTCCGTCGGTACACCTGGCATGTCCTTGGGGGACCACGCGAAGATGTCCCGATTCTCACGGAGCAAATCGACGAGCTCGCTTTTCCTATTTGCTGTCAGGCGGTGCCCATGACAGCATACCTCTCGGGTGTTCCGGGTCCAAGGGTATCTTCTTAGTTTCTTTGGCCGGCTTGAACGATCCTTCTGCCTCCGACTCCTTGGGGTCAGGCGACATTTCCGGCTGCTTCCCAGCCATCGCCATGACACGATCAAGGAGCCGCTCGCCGCGATCACAGAGACTCGCCAGCCGATCGCTCTCGGCAGCAAATGACGACTTTGTAGTCGCTGCAACGGTCGATCCCTTGGAGGTCGGCATCTTCATCTTGAGATAGGCGTAGTGGGGAACCGCCATGAATTTGGCCAGAGTAGGCCGACCTAGCAGAGCGTGGTACGGGCTCTCCAAATCCACCACCTCGAACCAGATCGGCTCTCGGCGGAAATGATCTTTGTCTCCGAAGAGGACATCTATCAGGATCTTGCCAATCGGCGAACAGGAGAGGCCGGGTACGATCCCATGGAACACGGTGCGGCTGCTCTGCAGCTGCCTCCGCCTGATTCCAAGCTTCTCCATGGTATCCTTGTACAGGATGTTTATGCTGCTGCCTCCGTCTATCAGGACCCGCGAGAAGCGGGCGGCCCGCTTGTCAGTGGCCAAGGTTGCTCCGAGAACTACAGGCGAAGAGCCGGACTCGGCATCACCTCTGGGTGATCTGCCCGACTCGGTGATAGGCTTCTGACCAATGCATGAACTCGGGGGCTTCGCCGCCATCGCGTGGACTTCTTGTCGCTGTTGGCGCTGCCATGCCGATCATCTGCCAGACCGGTGAATACTACGATGCTCCGTGCTCTTCCTCAGGAACTCGTCTTTGACCGCGCCGGGCCGACGCCGGCCGCGAGGCGGCGGAGGCGGCGCGGCCCCGCAGCGGCGGAGGGCGAGGCCGTCTCCTTGGCGATCTGACGAGACGAGCTGGCACTTTCTCGGTGGTATGGTTCGACGACTTCGCCCATTGTGAAACTTGCAAGGACCATCCAGTTCGCTCATAAGAAAGCCCGCAACCAGTTGGACTTGCCGCTTCTTCGCCTTGGCGGAGGCTGCCCTCCGCTGCTGATCTTCATCGCCGACTGACCATCATTGTTGGCGGTCGGGGAAACTGCGCTTGTTGTCGTTCTGCTCTGCCGTCGACCGGCGTCTCCGGCCGGTGTTCGGGAGCTGGGAATCACCTTGCCGGCCGCGTTGACTTGGATCTCCGTCTTCATAGAGGAGTCGGCCGTGGCGTGCTTCTGCGCTATGACTAGCGGTTCGTCGAGGGTTTCGGCTGCCGCAGAAGAGCTTGTGCCCGAGGAGGGTGCCTCTCGGCACCCGCCGTAAAATACTCGATGGCCTGCACCTCGTGCACCCTCGCAGGAGTTTGAGCTCCCCGGTAGCGTGAGATAGTCGCGTCGATTCCTCGAGGCCCGCACGCGACAAGGAGAGCCGGGCGCGCTTGGGAGGTCGCTATGCGTCTTTGGTGAAGTTGCGAATGAAGGCTTCAGTGAAGTCGACCCAGCTGTTGATGCTGCGGGGCTTCAAGCTGTTCAGCCATGTCCGGGCCGTGCCTTGGAGCATGAGGGGAACATACTTGACGGCGACTCGCTTGTTGCCGTTGGCGATGCTGACAGCCGTAGAGTAGTCTATCAGCCAATCTTCCGGCTTCACGGAGCCGGTGTACTTGGGCGTATCTCGAGGGGCGTGAACCCTTTGGGAAGGCCTCGCTCGACGATCACGGGGCCGAAGCGAGGCGGACCAGCTCGTCTTCTTCTTCTAACGCCAGGGACCGGTGGAGTCGGTCGATCCGGTGGCGGGCGTCGTTCTCTCCGACTCCCTCTTGGCGGCCGAGGCGGTCTCCGAGAGTCGGATGCTCGACAGGCGGCGGGGAGACTCACCGTTCTCTCCGGGGCGGGGGAGGCAGATAATCATCTCGCCGCTCCACCGCTCTGGGGCGGCCATCTTGGTCACGCTCGATGGAGATGCGAGTCCGGTTGTGGCTCGCAGCCGGCTCCTTCTCTCTTCTTCCGCGGGCTCCGCCAGTCGGCGTCCGGGAGGTCGCGCCTTGATCTCGGCGAGGGGGTAAGTCGTCATTCTTCTGTTGCTGCCCGTCAGTGCGGCCGCCTGCCGTGTTTTGCGCAGCAACCGCATCGAGGAGCTGCTGGACTCGCTCCATCATCACACGGCGCTCTTCGCCGTCGAGGTTCCTCAGCTCCTCAGTCGCCGCTTGGGCGGCGCGGATGTTCTCCGCAGGGGTGGCGTATACGGGGCGCCTCGACCCGAACAGATCGGCGATGGCCGCGCCGCGCTCTCGGACCGCGCCAAGACGGCTCGGCCCAGTCGGAGCCGGCGAGCCGCCCGCAAGACGGTCCATCTCGCTGATATGCGCCGGACAAGCGTCTCATGCTTGCTAACTTCTTGGCGCCTTTCAATGAGCTGAAGGCGGCGCTCTTCCACAGATCTGCGTTTGCGTCCTCGGGAGAAGCGCGGACGGAGTCTTCAGGCCGCAGCGGCGAGTCTGGGCGTTTTCGCGAGTGCTCCCGTGGCGATGGCGAGCACCTCCGTGGGGCTTCCGCCGCTCTCCTCATCTGAAGCGGCTCGTCAGAAACCACCACGTTGGTGGGGAAGGTATCAAGCGTCTGGCGTCGGAGTCGACCAGCATCGGATCGGAGGAGCCTACAGACTCAAGTCTCCGCAGGCTCGCCGCGACTTGAAGTTGGTCGAGGAGGCCCGCGAAGGTTCTCGGGGCCGCCCCGCGCTGGGCGCAGCAGCGCAGGCGGAGAGGCGCACCTCACCCGATGAGTTCGAGCGCCGCTGCGCTGCTTGGCGGCTTGGCGCCAGCTAGCAGCCGTCGTCTGAACTCCATTTGGCGAGCGGGCTGGCTGCGCCGCCAGGAGGAAGAGGGTTCCGTCGAACAAATCTTGAGACGACGGTGCACTGGCCCCTGGTGGGCGCCAAATGTCGGGGTTGGATCGACATATGCCAGCGGGTGGCTTATCATGGTGGGGGCGAGTAGAACGTCGCCGGTGCACAGAAACGGGATGAGGCGAACATGCACGCGGCGGATCTTACCCAGCCGGGGCTCTCCGAGGAGATAACACCCTGCTGCCGCTGCGGGGTCTCCGCATGATCACTATGGGGTGATAGTACAATGGTGCTCCTCGAGCTGTGTAGAGGCGGAAGGAGCAAGGCTAGCTCTTTCCCTCTTGCTATATGTCTAAACCTATCCAGGGCGAACCTTTTGCATGGGTGCCTGGGGTTTATATAGGTCTACCAAAGTACAATGGTAATCTGTTGGTGTGGCCCCAGGTTGTCGATCTCTCTGCAGCCGTCCTCCCGCCCTGACCACGGGGCCCATCATTGGCGGGTCCCATGGACAAGCGTAACACTATGCAGCACTCTTGGTAGACGGAGCTTGATCATGGGGTCATGGGAGCAGTACGCCCCGATCGAGCGATCACTGTGCCACTCCCGTCCCATTCTGTTTATGGCTTGTGGGGCCCTGGCTAGGGAGGCGGCCGACTACGGGAGGCCGGCTCCCATAGGGCCGCCTCGGACTCTCCGGCCGTCTTCTTCCATCTCAGCACGGGAGGGCGGCGATCTCCGGGCGTCTGCACGCCGCCGTCGTGGGTCACGAGGCCTTGTGCAATCGTGGCTGAGAATCAGGGGAGGCATGGCAGCAGTGCGCGCCTCACCGGAGATCTCACGGTGGCGGCTCACTTTGTAGCCATGCCTTCTCTCGTGGGTCGAGAGGGACAGCCACGATAGGGGCTGTACCGTGATCGGTCTTCGTGAAAGGTCGAGGCCGACTCTCACGATCGGCCCTTTGAGAGGTCGCAAGCCCAGTCGGCTTGGTCCGAGTCGCCGTTCGGGGACTCGCTTCTTCAAGGTCGCCGGTGGGACTCGCCTTCGGAAGGTCGCTGCCGAGACTCGGCCTTCCGAAGGTCGCCGGTGAGGCTCGGCCTTCTCGAAGGTCGCCTGCTTTGGACTCGGCCTTCTCGAAGGTCGCCTCTTTGGGACTGGCCGAGGGCGCGCCCGCCCGATGTCTTGAAAGATCTTGGGTCTGGGTCACCTACCCATGGCCCATTATCTCAATACAATTTGCCGCTCATCTGGCTCCAATCGATTTCCATTTTCCATGAGGTTTCCTCATAAATGAGGTTTAGTCATTTGCCGCCGTCCATGAGGACTTTTGTCGGTCGAAAGCCGCCCACTATGGGACTTAGTACCCGGTCTTGGCTGGGGCTCTGGCGATTCGAGATGTGGGCTCGTCATCGGTTGTTGAAGGTGATAGTGTGTCGCTCCATGGATTTCTTTGTTGCTACTTGGTAGACTTCGGCGAGTTCGCGGATTGTTCGTTTTCGCATATTATTTGATGCGAAAGTCTCGAAGACTGTTAATACCGTGCTGGTATTGTTGGAGTGGTTCCCCGGAAAGCTTTTCGCCACTCTTGGCCACCTGCCGTAGTATCCAACATGCTCGAAGGCTATGTGTTGGGACAGCTCCCCCCGTATTATGAAGTTTACAGGGTCTATTGAGCCATCCCTCCAGTACGGTTCCGTTTCCCTTGCTGGGTTTTTGCTTTTTGGTTTTTGCATCTGGGGCCTGATTGTAGGCGCCCTTTACATGAGACTGGGTTTGGGGCGGATTATCCCAAAATTGATTTTCAGTTTTCGGAAACTTTCCGTCGCGACAAGATTTTTAGCACTATGGGCGCCAGATCGGTAAAACGCGTAATCTTGCGACGATCAATGGCGTTCAGGATTCCCTTGTCCGTGCGATTATTGCGAGAAGATTGAGATTGCGTTTTCCTCTCGGCAGTCCTTTATCCTGTCCATAACCAGGAGGAATCTGGCCCAGTAATGATGTACTGTTTCTGAAGGCTCTTGCCGAATTAGAGATAGGTTGCATATGCCTGGGCGGGTGGGTGGAAGAAAGTCCGGATCCCTGCCCATCTTTGAGCTCGAAGGCCGAGGGACTTCCGAATTCGGAAGCCTGATTTGCTGGAAGCAGCCCAGCGAGTCCGGAGCGATGCATGATTTTAGGTTCAATGCTCAATCAGAGTCCGTTCCTCCACGGGAATCCGGCATGGAGGGTTCGGGAATCTGGACACAGATTGTTTTCAACAATGGCAAAGAATTGACGAGTTGTTCTTCTACCACTTCGACGTGGTGGGTAGCCTGGGGAGAGTTAATCTCTCTCAGATCGGTTTTAAGCCCGATCTGATTGTAGTCCGTTGCGACTCCCAGGGCGGCGATGCGATCCAAGAGCTCGTTAACAGACGAGAGCTCGATTGGATCTAACTGTTCGGCAGCTTTAGGGCTGACGCGAAGATTGCTTCCGACGACTTGAGAAGTCATTGCCGAGGCAACGGCCGGACAGGCGGTCATAAGAAAGCCGCCAAGCCGGATATTTTGACTGGCGGCCAAGGCCCCTCCGGTGAGAACACCGTCTTTGAAGATGGGTAAAGGCATCCGCTCTATCGGCGACGACACAGAGGAACTCTCAATGAAAGCACCAATGTCGGTGTCAAAACCGGCGGATCTCGGGTAGGGGGTCCTGAATCGTGCGTCTAGGCAGATGGTAACAAGAGACGAGGACACAATGTTTTTACCTGGTTGGGCCCTCTCGATGGAGGTAAAACCCTACGTCCTGCTTGATTAATATTGATGATATGGGTAGTACAAGAGTAGATCTACCACGAGATCAAGGAGGCTAAACCCTAGAAGCTAGCCTATGGTATGATTGTTGAGATGTAATGTTGTGTCCTACGGACTAAAGCCCTCCGGTTTATATAGACACCGGGAGGCTAGGGTTACAGAGTCGGTTACAATGGTAGGAGATCTACATATCCGTATTGCCAAGCTTGCCTTCCACGCCAAGGAAAGTACCTTCCAGACACGAGCCGGAGTCTTCAATCTTCTATCTTCGTAGTCTGGGAGTCCGGTGGATATTGATAGTCCTGCTGCCCGGACACCCCCTAGTCCAGGACTCCCTCAGTGCTGCAGGGGCGGACCCATACGCAAGCACCGTGCTAGAGTAGATGGCTCCAAAGGTAGGTGTCAATCGAGCAGGCGATTAAGTCAAGCAGGTTAAGCATGAAGGAGCAAATCTATTTAGATAGATGCGGAAAAAGCAAACGCCACTGGGTCAGGCCCGAGCCGCTTGGGGATAATGCAGCTCGAGGGGCGCCCCCAACAAGGTAAGCAAAGAACATAAGCAAAACAGATACATGCCGCAGGGATGGACCCACGCGACCTAGGAATGATGCAGCCCTGTGGGCGCTCCCAGTTGAAAATGGAACTTTGAAAGATGTCACCTGTTACTGTTGAAGATGAAGGGATGCTGAAGTAGCGGACGACGTGCGGTGAGGAAGCCGACCCTCATGAGCTCCTAGGACCAGGAGACTCGGGAGGCTCCGGGGCACAGGTGGATCTTCGAGGACCATCCCATCTCCGCCAGGACCGTGCAATGCCTGACCTCCTGAGCCTCCAGAATGCCCCTCAGCAGGCGCCGATGAGCAGCGGCCGCGCTCGGCAGGCCGGGTGGCATGCGAACGTAGCTGTGAGGTGGACCCTCACAACGCCCCACGCATGAAGGCTAGAGGTGCTCCTGAGACGCGGCTCGGTTGAGCCCTGGCACGTCGATGCAGACGCGCAGCCCACCATCCTCGCCTGGATGGGGTGCTACGGCGGGCAAGCGGCGGCTGCCGCGCATGACTCTTGACTCCTGTAGCTCCTGAGCGTTCCTTGCGATGAACTCCTGAGGGTTTGGCCCTCCTTGCCTCATACCTGCCTGAGGGAAACGTTCTTTGAAGCACGCCTCCAAGTGGTGCCCGAGCGCCTCCCTCGTGACCTTGGCAAAGTCGATGGCCCTCCAGGAGAGAGCCCCCGAGCCTTGCCCGAGGAGGGCGCCGGGAGTGCCTTCCTATGCGACAAAGGGTGGCGCGCCTTGGACAGGCGCGGATCCTGACGCAACGCCTCTGGAGGTGCCTGCCTCCTGATGGTTTGGGCCAGGTGAAGTCTTCTTCTTCTTAGGGACTGCCTCGGGAAGGCTCCCACTCCTGTGATCTGGGTCTTTGATTGCCGCGGCTTGGAAGGAATGCTCAAGAGAACACACTGCATCCTTTTCTTCACAGGGGACTGTGATGACGCTACTGCTTCCTGGCATCTTGAGGACATTGTAGCCATGGTGAGTTACTGCCATGAACTTGGCCAGGGCTGGGTACCCGAGGATGGCATTGTATGGCAGGAGAATGGGGGCGATGTCGAAGTCAATGAGCTCGGTGCAGTAGTTGTTGTGCTGCCCAAAGGTGACTGGAAGGCGAACCTGCCCTATCGGAACAGTGGATCCATCAGTGACTCTTGAGAAAGGCTTGGTCGGCTGAAGCTGATCATATGGCACTTGGAGATTGTTGAACGTCTCGACGGACAGGACATTGAGTCCTGCTCCGCCATCGATGAGGGTCCTGGTGACTTGCACATTGCTGATGACTGGGGAACAAAGCATTGGGAGGACACCAGCCATTGCCGCACACTTGAGCTGATCCGCTGAGCTGAACGTGATAGCGCACGCGGACCACCTGAGAGGGCGCGTGGCCTCAAGCTTGGGAAGGACCGCATTCACCTTGCGAGCAAACTGCTTGAAGATGCGCTGTGAGGCTGGGGCCTGGGTGCCGCCCAAGATGCAAGCGATTGCGCATGGCTCCTGGAAGCCCCCAGCCCCCTCATCATGATGCTGGTCTTCATTCCTCCTTGGCGGTGGTGGCAGAGGAGGGAGGCCTGCGTTGCCTTGCGGGCGATCCTCACGAGGCTGATCCCTCCAACCTCCCTCGCGAGGCTAGTCCTGCCAACGGTCCTCGCGAGGTCGGTCACGCCACCGTTGGCGAGGGCCACGGTGTTCCCATCGTCCTCCACCTGTTCCTCCTCCTCGGCCATAGCCCCGATCGTTGCGCTCAAGGCGTCGGTCGATACGTCCATCTCGCACAGCCCTGAGCTCTTGGCATTCGTTGGTGTTGTGGGTGTGGAGGTCGTGGTACACGCAGTACCGGCTGCCCTTGGATGACTCCGGCTGATCCCTGCCTCGCTTGGTGTCTGGCTCCGCTGCGAGCACAACAGCTCCTTTGCGCTTCACGTCCTTGACCTTGGGCTTCTTCTCTTCCGGATCAGTAGCTGGAAGCTCGAGGAGGGAGAGGCGCCCTTCCTCAGCCCTGGTGCACTTGGTCGCCAAGTTGAACAGCTCCAGAGATGTTCACATGTCTTCATGGATCGCTAGCTCCTCTTTCATCTTGATGTCATGCATGCCATCGGAGAAGGCTGAGATGAAGGCTTCCTCAGTCACCCTGGGGATCTTGAGGCGAGCGTTGTTGAAGCGCTGGATGTACTTTTGCAGGGTCTCTCCTGGCTGTTGCTTGATGCGGCGCAGGTCACTCATGGCCGGGGGCCGGTCGCGAGTGCCTTGGAAGTTGGCGATGAAGCGAGTGCGCATCTCGTCCCAAGAGGAGATCGTGCTGGGAGGCAGGTTTAGGAGCCAGGTGCGGGCGCCATCCTTGAGCGCCATGGGAAACCAGTTCGCCATGACCTTTTCATCCCCGTTGGCCGCCTCGATGCCCAGCTCGTAGAACTGGAGGAACCCCGCGGGGTCCGCAGTACCGTCGTAGCGAGGAGGCAGATCTGGCTTGAACTTGCCCGGCCAGGCCACGCTGCGCAGCTCGGCGGTGAAGGCGCGACAGCCTGCAGTGGCTACAGGGGGCCTTTGGTGACGAAGGGCTTGATCTTGGAGGTCTCCGCGCGCTGCCGCCAGCAGCAGCGCGGGGTCTTGGCGCGCTGGAGCAGGAACGCCGTCATGGCGTGCTAGCGCTGGGAGCACGCGAGCGACTTCCTAAGGGCGAGGGGCCTCTTGGAAACTCCTTTCTTGCTGCGCGGGTGCTGGACGAGTTGGGTCTCGTCCAGGGGTCGCGCGCCTTGGGGCCAGGGCGCCTTCTTGAGGAGGAGGCGGCGGAGGTGCCTCCGGAGCTGCGTTGCCCGTGCAGGGCAGAGGGCGGTGCAGTGAGAGGGACGGCGCAGGGGAGCCCCCTACAGCGCTGGCGAGCTCGGTGATGCGAACGAGCCACTCGTCGTAGAGGTCGTCGACGGGGCGATAGTGCAGGAGCTCACGTGCCAGCAACGCTGGGCGGCGTGTCAGCGCATGAGAGCGCAACAGCGTCTTGACAGCGAAACTGCGGAGTCAGCGACAGGGTGGCGGTGCGGCCTTCCCGTCGCACTGAGGGATGCAGCGACGACGCCTGCTGCTTGTTCCCCGCCGGGCCGGTGGCGGCGTGGGTGGCAGGTGACGGGGAACGATGGGGAGGCCCGCCGACGGGGGATGTCTGGTCGACATGGGCCGCGAGAGCAGCCCGACGCTCGGCGCGAGCTCGGCGAGTGTCAGACATGGGCGTGACGGACGAAGAACGCGAGTCGGTGGAAGAAGGATTCCGGCGCACCCCTACCTGGCACGCCAAATGTCGGATTTCGGGTTCCGGCTGACCCTTGAGGTTCGAACTCTGGGGTGCGCACGAAGATCTTTCCCCTACCAACTCACGTCTCGAAGCCTCGCAAGGAATCTTGCTAGAAAGAAGAACACACAAGGGACACAAGGTTTATACTGGTTCAGGCCACCATGATGGTGTAATACCCTACTCTAGTGTGTGGTGTGGTGGATTGCCTTAGGGGCTGATGATGATCAATACAAAGGGAGAACAGCCTCGCGAGGGGCTGTTCTTGGGCTGGTGCGATGAACTGCTTGGATGAGTTCAGTCGCCTCTCTCTCTCTCTAGTCTACCCAAACCTCGATGCCTACTCTGTGGTGGCTAGCTCTATTTATAGAGGGAGGCCCTGGGCCTCTTCCCAATAATGAGCGGGGAGGGCACCAACAATTGGCCATTTTGAAGGGGAACATCTAGTACACTTATCCTGACTAAAGTTGGTCTTTGACTGCCAAAGACTGACGGTGACGCCGTCCTGGGCTCCACGATGATCTCCATCCTGCAGTTCCGCTGGTCATGGTCTTGTTGCACCGAAACGACAACCTTTGCCTGATGCCTTGGCCTGTGCTTGCCCCCATTGCATCAAAGGGGTAACAAGGACACTACGTAGGCTGGCGCCCTGTAGGATCGGAAGTATGTCTAGAGGGGGGGTGATTAGACTACTTGACAACTTAAAATTTTTGCCTTTTGATTGGAGTAGTTTCTTAGCAAGTTTACATTGACAACCAAGTCAAGTATCACCCTACACATGCAATTCTAGAGTTGTGGCAGCGGAAAGTAAATTGCACGTATAGTAAATGAGAGGAGGAGAAGAGCAAACGCAAGTTGGTGACACGGAGATTTTTCTCGTGGTTCCGATAGGTGGTGCTATCGTCAATCCACGTTGATGGAGACTTCAACCCACGGAGGGTAACGGCTGCATGAGTCCACGGAGGCTCCACCCACGAAGGGTCCACGAAGAAGCAACCTTGTCTATGCCATCATGGCCTACGCCCACGGAGGACTAGCCTTACTCGGGTAGATCTTCACGAAGTAGGCGATCTCCTTGCCCTTACAAACTCCTTGGTTCAACTCCACATCATGGCGGAGGCTCCCAAGCGACACCTAACCAATCTAGGAGGCACCACCCTCCAAAAGGTAATAGATGGGGTTGGTGATGATGAACTCCTTGCTCTTGTGCTTCAAATGATAATCTCCCCAACACTCAACTCTCCTCACTGATTTGGCTGTGGTGGAGGAAGGGATTGAGTGGAAAGCAACTTGGGAAGGCTAGAAATCAAGTTTCATATGGTGGGAGTGGAGCAACAGATCTCAACACAAGGGTAGGTAGTTTTCTTCTCGAAATGTAAGGTAGGAGTGGTAGTTCTTTCGATGGCTCTCTCCACGAATGAAGAGGAGGTGGAGGGTATTTATAGCCTCCACACAAAATCCAACCGTTACACACATTTGACCAATCTCGGTCGGACCGAAGTTGACAACTCGGTGAGACCGAAAGTTCAAATCTTGTGAGCGTTGGGATTTTCAGTGGGACCGAAAATACAATCTCGGTTAGTCCGATTCTTCCAAAGTCTAGGGTTTGCCAATTTCGGTGGGACCGACTTTCTCATCTCGGTGACACCGATTTGAGTCTGAAGATTCTGAAGCTTGGCAACACCAATTTCGAATGACCGAGTTTGGAATCGGAAAATCCGAGATTCTTAGGGTTTGGGTATATGGTGAGGTGGTTCATCTCGGTGTGGTGAGTTTGGAATCGGTGGGACCGAGATTACTTATGAGTTTATGTTGGAATGAAAGATTGCGATAGTTTGAGAGATAAATCACTAAGCACTTAGAGCAACCAGATCATCATCATAACCTCACCCCCTTTAATAGTATTGGCTTTCCTATGGACTCAATGTGATCTTGGATCACTAAACCAAAAATGGAGTCTTGAGCTTTTGCCAATGTTTTCCTTAGCATTTTGAGGGTCCACATCATCGGTCATTGCCATACCCATATCCTTGAACTTTCTAAAATATTCTCAAGAAATGATTAGTTCAATGATATATATGTTGTTATTAATTACCAAAACCACCCGGGATTAGTTGCACTTTCAATCTCCCCTTTTGGTAATTGATGACAACATATAGATCAAAGCTTCGACAAATGATATAATCAATGAATAACATAAATCGCTTTGAGAAGTATGTGATAAGCAAGAGCTCCCCCTAAATTTGTGCATTATTTAAGATTTGCGTTTGAATGCAAATGCACAATCGATTAGGATCATGGGTTACTCTTCCATGTCACATACATCTTGGTGGAGCGCACAAAATGATAAGAATGAATAACATGCACCCAATCACCAAGACATGAGTAAATGATCATACAAGATATGAATGGAATATGATAGGCATCAAGCACACATTAAGCATAGTATGATCAAGCACTCATCAAGATAGAACAAGCGTAGTATCAAACACACGAAGTATCTCAAAGAACTCAAAAGTATCTCAAGGAAAACCATAAGCGAAAGAGCAAAAACGAGCACTCTCTCTCTCGAAGCCCTATGATCTATACAATTTCTCCCCCTTTGGCAACAAGTTACCAAAAAGTTCGAAAGGTATAGAGCTAATCGTCACTCGGGACTCTGCTGGCGGCTCCTGTCTGCGTCGATGGAGTGGAGATAGCTGCATCTGCGAAAGCTTCTGCTGAAGTCTGTGGAGCTGGAGGAGTGGATCTTGGTGGTCTTTGGGCCAGCGGAGCTGTGGGAGGTGCTGATGTAGTAGCCACAGGGTCGACCTTTGGAATAGCAAATGATCTGGGCTTTGTGGGCTTTGGAGCAGGCTGCTCATAGTCATCTGGACCATATCACCTTCCATCTCTCTCATGAGTTCTGCCTTCTCCTCTTAGCTTCCTCGATGTCCGCCTCAAGCTTGTTGGCGGTGACTGCACTTGATCGACAGCGTCGAGCATGGAACTTATCCTCAACTATCCTCTCAAGGCTCTCCTGAGGCGCACTATCTTTGGCAGGCGTAGCTCAATTCTCTCGAGTGGCTTCAAGAAGTTGTTCGCAACGCTCTTGGGCTTCTTCTTGCTTCCTTCTCGGCTTTAGCTTGTTTGGCAGCTTCGGACTTAGCATGTCCTTCTACAGATGTGGGAGCATCCTCGGTCATCACAACCTCGTTATCCTCATGTTCAGGGCTGCGGTGGCAAGTGGGGTCTATCCAACAGGTAGGTGTCCGTGCCAAACTTGGCATTGATGAGCATCTGAATATGCGGAGCAAACCCACACGACCTCTTACAGTCTGCTCTTTGTCCTCTTGATAGTCTCAACTATCGGTCCATCACCTTAAAAGGTGTCTTCGATCTAGAATGTGCAGCATGTTGATAGAGTACCCTCTTATCATGCGGTGGTCCTCGACTTAGGCATCAAAGTATGCCTCGAGAATGGTGTTGGTGGTTGGGAGACCTGCCTGAAGATAATAGACTGAACCAAGCTTCCATATCTCTACATCCTTCTCCTTTACCTCATTGTACATGTTCTTCATTGACTCGTGATTTTTCTTCGGAATGCCATAGACATCAATATCATCTTCCCTTGAAACTGGTGCATTCAGCAATGCTCTCCATTCTTCAACAAGTAGAATGGAATCTCGCCTTCATCATCCATACAATTCGCCATCTGGATAGAAGTGTGCGGTGGCATAGAACGCATGATCATCTCATCGTTCCAAGCGGTCAATTTCGACCAACGAACTCGCAATCCCACAAGCAGTGAAGCTTTCATGCACATGTGGGAAGTAGTCTCTGTGCTCTTCACTGTCGATGTAGTTCCAGTCTACATATCTGGTGTCAGCAACAATTGGCTTCTTATCCATGAGCACTGTCTCATAAAAGTCTTGTTGCTCTCTTGTGTGGAATCTTGGGTCAACTGCTGTTCTTCTCCTGGTGGCATATGGATCAACTTGCCTCCATAGCCTGAGACCTTTATCCTTCCTCTCTTTCATATTTTCAGCTCGAGGATGAGCTTCATTATGAACTGGCAGTTTCTGTCTGAGCTTGAGCAAAACATGAGCCTCATCATCTGATTCTGCAGGTGGCACATTGTCCTTCTTCTTCTCTGAAGCAGGTATGTTCCTCACAGTCTTCTTTGGCTTGGCAGCAGGTTTGGCTTGGGCTGCCTTTGCTGGAGCTGATTGCTTAGCTTTTGTGGGTGCTCCTGCCCTGATGGCATCACCCATCAACTTCTGCTTCTGAGGAGGCTGAGGTGCTTCCTCATCAGAATCATCATCATCATCAGCTTCTTCATGAACTTTCCTCTTCCTCTTGGAAGTCTTCTTGATCTTCTTTGGAGGTTTCTTCCATCTTGAGCTTCGTGCAACGAGAGGATTTTGTCACTTTGCTTGTGCCTTTCTTTGTTGTTGCCCTTGATAGCTCTTGGCAACCACTTGCCTTTTGGCTTAGAAGTTATCTCCTCATCGCAATAAAGTCTGAATCCTCCTCATCGAATTTCTCTTCCTCTGCCCAGTAGCACTGCAGCAGATCCACTTGAGTGCTTCTCTCTCCATCATCTGAAAAACTGCTTGCTTCGGACTTGTAGCTGCCTCTGGAATTTCAAGCGGCATCTCGGACCTATTACATTGTCACTTCCATCAGACATGACTGACAACCTGTGAATAGAATAGGTATAGGCAGAATAGAAGAGTTATCACAAACTGCAGAGGATTTTGCAAAAAAAATGAGTTCAAACTTTAGTTTTAGGTTTTCACAGAATACATGTCGGTCTGACCGAGTCTATCAATTCGGTGAAACCGAAATGTCTAAACAGACCACATACACCACTTTCGGTTGGACCGAAATGGGTTTCGGTCTAGCCGAGACTACTAGGGTTTCACTGAATCTTCACTTGGTCTTACCGATTTGCACAACTTCGGTTTCACGAAAAGTGCAAAGGCAATGGCGAGAGGCCAAATCGGTCGATCGAAAATGTCGAATCGGTCACACCGAGATGTGTTCGCGGAAACCTAACCTAAAATTTTCACTCGAAATTTGTTCTATGACCTAAACGGCTGGATAGGAGATCTCAATCTTGGCAAGAAACTTGGCAGCGCCTAACGTGCATTGAATCAGCGGTTGGAGCACGAGAGGGATGAAACTCACCCAATGCGGTGGAGCTTCACTATGGCGGCAACGGCGCGATGAGAAGGACCGTTGACGGCGATGGAGACCCGCGGCGAGGGCGCACAGGCGACGGCGGAGACGATCCGGAGACCAAGGCGGCGGCGAAGGGTTTGAGGCGAAGCGTTTGAAGAAGTAATCAACGCGCTCTGTCCTCGGTATATATACCGCCGGTTGTCGGTGGGACCGAGTTTGAAAACTTCGGTGGGACCGAGATGGTTAGCTGCGTGCGATTACACACCGTCACGCCGAAATTTGAACTTCGGTTTCACCGAGGTGAAAACCTAGATCAATCCAAGTGATTTGATCCGTCCGATTTGAGTATATCGGTTTGACCGAAAGTACTTAGAAGGTTTTGGAAGTTAGGCTTTTGACGGATCGGTGGCTCGAGTGCTCCTCACTCGGTCTGTCAAGAAAAAGTCTTGTTCAAAGTTTGTGATATAAGCATGAATAGAGTTTGAGACAAGAAAGCATAGATAGCTAGGGGAGGAACTTAGGCATTCTTGTCCATCCATTTGGTCAAAAAGAAGAAAACCAAAAGACCAAAGCAACAAATGGATGTCCTCGAATGGATAAAATCATGCATCCAACATGCTCACACAATAAGATAGCAAATGAAATATGTGTCAAACATGCACAAACAAAACACTAACAGCTAGCACACAATTTGGCGATGACTAGGTCATCTATATATGAGTATATTGACTTAGGAGTCAAATGAGAACATTTGATCATAGGTCATACTCATCGTTTAAGCACAAGTGGGGTTACCACTTTTCCATAAAGCATTGATGTGTTCACATCATTAGAAGATGCTTTAGCTCATTTCTTTAGAGCAAAGCTCCCCCTTGATGTGAGAACCCCTTTTAAAGGGTCAAACTAACCTTGGGTTGTCGTTGAAGACTTCATGTAGATGTTGAAGATGTGGATGCTCAATGTTGATGAAGATCATCAAGAGTTGGGAGCAATCCTTTGGATTGGGCACTTTCAATACCTACATGGGTTAGTCCCACAAGGAACAAACAAGAATATCCATGGACATAGATTGAAGTTCACAATAGATGATGTCCATGAAAGCAATGATTACCTTGTCCCTTGACTTACCAACATGAGGGTTTGTGACTCCATGAACTAGTGCAAGATGTGGAAGTTGATTGCACAAGTCCTTGCCAAAATGAATATGAGTGAAGTATATTGGCGGAGTCACCCTCAAGAACTCTCTAGTTCTTCTTCTTGGGATCCACATCATCTTGATGGGAATCCTTGGGGTAGTAGTTGAGCTTGTCAAGTAGAACTTGAAGTTGCCTTGGGAACCCACTTGACCATGGCCTTGGGTGCTTCAATGAATGCATCAATCTCCTCTTGAAGCTTGTCCTTGCCTTTTAGCTTGTGGTCTTGTGGTGGAAGGTCATCTTGAGCTTGTTCCTCATTGGAAGAAGTAGGATCATACTTCTCCTCTTGAGAGACAAACTTTGGAGTGGGATATTGACCTTCTTCCCATTCAACACCTTCGGCGTTGAACTTTCGCTCAAAACCAATTCCTTGATTCTTCGGTGTCTTCCTTGTTTGCGAACAATTTCCTCAAAGCTTTTGCTTCGGCAAGACTCTTGTAGACACCTTTCTCTATAATCCCTTTCAATAGACTATTTTCTTGCTCAAGTGAAACTTGGCTTGAAACATTGTTAGTGGAATCAAGAGAATTACTAGAAGTAACAACATTTGATTTAGCATGATTATTGTTACTACTAGATGAAGAATTTTTCTTATGCTTGTCATGCTTAGTTTTGATAGGTGGCAAGAAATTAGACAAGAGAAGTCGTTTGGCAAGATATGAAGAACTCTTCTTTGAAGATCGTCATTGATAGCTTTTAGAAACTCATGTTCTTGCTCTAGATTGAGCTTCTCGAGCGTAGCTTCTCATGAGATCTTAGGAGCTCTCTATGATCTTCTTGAGTTGTTTCATGAGCTAACTTAAGAGTGTTTAGTTCTTTAGTTAGGCGCTCAATCTCCTTCATAGCATTGTCATTCGACTCTTCTCGACTATAAAGACTACTAGCATGTTCATCATTACTAAGCTCACTAGATTTATCATGTAAAAGCTCATCTTCACCAAGCAAGTCATCCTCATCACTATCAAAGTCAATAAACTCAGGATGTGATACCTTGGGGCCTTTTGCCATGAAGCATCTTCCAATTCCCTCATTTGGTGAATCAAATATGTCATAGGAGTTGGAGTTGGAGGACACGAGAGCAAGACCGCAACACCTTCATCTTGATCTGTATTCGGAGTTGGAGTGATAGCTTCTTTTCGAGTGATTGTCTGAGTCGGGCGAAACCCATTCACCAACATGAGCTTGATGTTTTCTTCTTGTGTAGCTCCTTGATGACTTGTCTTTCCTTTCCGAATCCTTGCTTCTCCGAGAGGATCTTCGTTCATAACGATCATCTCTACTCCTTCTCTCTTTCGAGGCGACTCTTCTCTTGAGCTTCTTCTTCTTGGAGATTCTTCTCTTCTCTTGTGGGAGTCGAACACTCATTTGAGTAGTGTCGGGTCTTCCACAATTGTAGCAGATTTCGATCACGACTAGAAGATCTCTTTTCATCATATGATCTAGACTTTGAGCTTCTTTCCTTGCTTCTACTCTTGTAGAATTTGTTGAAGTTCTTCACCATTAGGCTTATCTCTTCATTGGAAACTAGCTTGTCACTTGAGGATGTGGGAGCTTCAACTGCAGCTTTGTAAGCACCACTTGACTTGTTGTGAAGCTCTTCCTTATCTTTAAGTGTCATCTCATGAGCAACAATCCTTCCAATGACTTGGTAGGCTTGAGATCTTTGTAGTTTGGCATCATTTGGATCAAAGTGCACACGGTGTCATACTTTCCATCCAAAGCTCTGAGAATCTTCTTGATGATGAATCGGTCGGTCATTTCTTCGCTTCCTAAACCTGCCATCTCATTGGTGATGAGAGCAAGCCTAGAGTACATTTCAGCGACTCCTTCACCTTCCTTCATCTTGAACTTGTCAAGCTGACCTTGAAGAACATCTAGCTTTGATTCCTTCAAGGACTCGGTACCTTCGTGCATTTCGACCAAAGTATCCCAAATCTCTTTTGCATTCTCAAGACGGCTGATCTTGTTGAACTCCTCGGGACACAAAGCATTGAAGAGAATGTCACAAGCTTGAGCATTGTTCTGTAACATCCGCAACTCATCTGCAGTAGCTTCACGATCCGGAACTTTTCCTTCTTCGAAGAACTCACCTTGCAAGCCAACACAAATAATGCCCCATGCGGCAGGGTTATGTCCAAGAATATGCATTTTCATTTTATGCTTCCAACTAGCAAAGTTTGAACCATCAAAGTAAGGACCTCTCTGAAATTACCCTCACTAGGCGCCATACTCTCCTAGGTTGTGAAACCAAGCTTATGGAGTCAATGCAATGAAACCAATCCAATGGAGACCAAAGCTCGATACCACTTGTAGGATCGGAAGTATGTCTAGAGGGGGTGATTAGACTACTTGACAACAAAAATTTTGCCTTTTGATTGGAGTAGTTTCTTAGCAAGTTCACAATGACAACCAAGTCAAGTATCACCCTACACATGCAATTCTAGAGTTGTGGCAGCGGAAAGTAAATTGCACGTATAGTAAATGAGAGGAGGAGAAGAGCAAGCGCAAGTTGGTGACACGGAGATTTTCTCGTGGTTCCGATAGGTGGTGCTATCGTCAATCCACGTTGATGGAGACTTCAACCCACGGAGGGTAACGGCTGCAGCGAGTCCACGGAGGCTCCACCCACGAAGGGTCCACGAAGAAGCAACCTTGTCTATGCCATCATGGCCTACGTCCACGGAGGACTAGCCTTACTCGGGGTAGATCTTCACGAAGTAGGCGATCTCCTTGCCCTTACAAACTCCTTGGTTCAACTCCACATCATGACGGAGGCTCCCAAGCGACACCTAACCAATCTAGGAGGCACCACCCTCCAAAAGGTAATAGATGGGGTTGGTGATGATGAACTCCTTGCTCTTGTGCTTCAAATGATAATATCCCCAACACTCAACTCTCCTCACTGATTTGGCTGTGGTGGAGGAAGGGATTGAGTGGAAAGCAACTTGGGAAGGCTAGAAATCAAGTTTCATATGGTGGGAGTGGAGCAACTTGATCTCAACACAAGGGTAGGTAGTTTTCTTCTCGTAAATGTAAGGTAGGAGTGGTAGTTCTTTCGATGGCTCTCTCCACGAATGAAGAGGAGGTGGAGGGTATTTATAGCCTCCACACAAAATCCAACTGTTACACATTTGACCAATCTCGGTCGGACCGAAGTTGACAACTCGGTGAGACCGAAAGTTCAAATCTTGTGAGCGTTGGGATTTTCAGTGGGACCGAAAATACAATCTCGGTTAGTCCGATTCTTCCAAAGTCTAGGGTTTGCCAATTTCGGTGGGACCGACTTTCTCATCTCGGTGACACCGATTTGAGTCTGAAGGATTCTGAAGCTTGGCAACACCAATTTCGAATGACCGAGTTTGGAATCGGAAAATCCGAGATTCTTAGGGTTTGGGTATATGGTGAGGTGGTTCATCTCGGTGTGGTGAGTTTGGAATCGGTGGGACCGAGATTACTTATGAGTTTATGTTGGAATGAAAGATTGCTGATAGTTTGAGAGATAAATCACTAAGCACTTAGAGCAACCAGATCATCATCATAACCTCACCCCTTTTAATAGTATTGGCTTTCCTATGGACTCAATGTGATCTTGGATCACTAAACCAAAAATGGAGTCTTGAGCTTTTGCCAATGTTTTCCTTAGCATTTTGAGGGTCCACATCATCAGTCATTGCCATACCCATATCCTTGAACTTTCGAAATATTCTCAAGAAATGATTAGTTCAATGATATATATGTTGTTATTAATTACCAAAACCACCCGGGGATTAGTTGCACTTTCACGCCCACCTAGCGCCCGCCTAGTATCGATCGCCATGGCTTGCGTCACGGGCACCTCGCGAGGTACCCTGCCTTGATCTCTCCGCCTCCTCGCGAGCCCGCCTGATGAGGATGCTCCTGAAGAAGCTTCCTGCCGTCCGCCCCGCGAGGCTCGGCCCCTCGCGAGGGTCTTGAGCTTGAGTTGATGAAGCTGGGCCGCACTAGGCCCCCGCTTGAGCCACGCCGCAGGCCACAGGCAGGCAAGTCTAGGGACCCCTGTTCCCAGAACGCCGACAGTCTCCCTCAATGGTGGTCTCCGTCGAGCGCACTGTACCAAACCACAACATTCGAGATATCGTCGACGCCACCGCAATGGGGAAGGAAGTCAAATAGTTATTACCTCCATTTTTTGTACACTAGGCCAGTATATCAAAATTACAATTTGCAAAAGGCCACTAACACTAATCGAGGCAAAATTGATGGGGTTTGCCTCGTACTAGCAACCAAGGACATTAATATACCCTTGCATGCATGCGGAAGTGAGAAGGTTGGTTTGCATAGCGTTGCATTAATCAAGCGATGAGGAATGAGATGGTTTGCTCTTTGGGCTTTGGAGAAAAAATACACATTAATTGACACATCAAACAAGGATTTGTATCGATTAATCCCGCGAAGGAAAACCCCACCTTTCTTTTTTAACACTAGTACTCCTAGTACGTACATACTTGTATCCTGTTTGGGTCAAGGCCTTGCATTGCCATACTTTGCCGCACATTTTTGTAAGCTTGCCTAAAGTTTTCAAAATGAAAAGGAGGTACACTTGCGCACGGCTGTCGCAGTCGCATCACACCCTCACACAGTCGCTCATGCACGCCACGGTCGCACCGCACCCTCACACAGTCGCTCCTACATGCTGCAAAGCGAACCAAGGGAACGCACCCTCACTGACATGTGCTACCGCATGTGAACAAACCAAACTCAGCCATCCTACCGCTGACACATAATTTTCGTTCATACATGATGTTTATCCAACCGCATGTTGGGGAGGATCCGTACGGCCCGTGCGGTGGTCTGTTGGGGAAGAAGAATAGGTGAGGAAGAAGGGTTAGGAGACGTAGGATATTCATCCAATCGCCTGAAATGGTAGACTGGCCCAAATGATGAAAGTCAGGCAACTTGCATAACAATATATGTTTTTACACAGCAAAAGATCCCTAAAAACAACAACATAAAGAAAAACTATCACTGCTCGCGGAACGAGACGACCTCGTCGTCTTTGGCTGCCGGCGCGAACCAGCCATCGCTGCCGATGTGTGTCTCCGCACCGTGGTTGTCCTCGGCCGCCAGCTACTCGTTCATGCGGAGCATGCGGGTGCTCTACACGGACGAGAGCACCGCCCGGTTCAATTCCAGGATGTCCGGTTGCGCCTGCAGGAGGGCCTCGATGGCAGCAGTATCTGCGTGCTCCACGTCAAGTTGAGCCTCCACCGCCCGGTTCAAGTCCAGGACGTCCGGTTCCGCCTGCAGGAGGGCCTTGATGGCAGCAGCATCCGCGTGCTCCGCGTCAAGTTGAGCCTCCGCTGCCCGATTCAAGTCCAGGACGTCCGGTTCCGCCTGCAGGAGGGCCTCGATGTCAGCGCCATCCGCGTGCTTCGCGTCAAGTTGAGCCTCCGCCACCCGGTTCACATCCACGACATCCGGTTCCGCCTGCAGGAGAGCCTCGATGGCAGCGGCATGCGCGCGCTCCGCGTCAAGTTGAGCCTCGGCCTCCCGGTCCTCCTTTGTATCGCCAGGTCGAACTGCTGGTCCGCTTGCACCATGGGGGACTCGGACGCCGGCACGAAGTAGACGTCCATCGTCTCATACCCACGGGGGACTTCTGTGCCGCAACCTCCGCCATGAACATTGGATCAGCTTCCTCCTCCTCGTAGCTTGGCTCTAGAGAACTCGGGGATTGGACCGTCGCAAAGTGAGCTTGGGAACGGAGGTCTGTGGCGCCAACCGCCGCCGTGATTTCTGTGCGGCGCTCCGGCGTCAACATCTTGTAGTACGTGATCTTTCGGCGCACCATGGCTTTCCGGTGAACTAGGGGACACTTGATGCAGACTAGGGGATCGATAGGTGGGGTAATGGGCTGGAGAGGAGGTGTGGTTTTGGGGCAATGGCTGGCATAGGCCGAGCAGCGAAGGTTCTGGTGTGAATAGTGGTTCCAGTGACGACCGGTTAATCGGTTTTGACTATACATTGCTCTTGTCGCGGTCGCGTTGCACCCCGGCACGCTGGACCCTCCACATCGCTCACCGAATGGAACACGCTTCGTCTTGCATTTTCGCTCGCTTGTGGGACCGTAGTTGAGAGCAAACCGATGTCCCTCCCCCTCCCCCGCCCACATCATTTGTACTACCACTCCCTCCGTTTTATGCGGAGTAAATAAAAACAGAGGGAGTATACTACGGATGAGGATCCCCTAACGTGGCCGAACCCATTGAGTAACTGACATGCGGGGCCTAGCAAGCATGGGGTCCTTGATAAGTGACCGAAAGGGAGGGTAAGGCAGGATACCTCGTCCGAGGATCCACTTCCACTACTACTCCCTCCTTCCATCTACTATCTGAGGGCCTAATCGTTTTCGAGGCTAACTTTGACAAAATGTTAGAGTAATAATATATGACATGCAACTTACACAAAGCATACGGTCAAATTCGTATGTGAAAGGAGCATCCAATGATATAATTTTCACATTATACATCTCATGTACTATTAATCGTGTCAATAGTCAAAGGCGGTTTTGAAAAACGCATTAGAGCATGGTTAATAATATAGCCAGTCGATGGCGATAAGGAACTGCCATGTCATCTATAGCCATTATCTATATGCACTCATACAATAGTTTGGGCTATAAGGTTGGCTATTTCCCGCAAAAATATATATATATAAGGTAAGCTATTGTATTAGTACTTTTTTCCTTCTCCTCTCTATCTCTTTCTTCATATTTATTGTATTTACCTAGGAATGCGTATATAGCTAGGCTCTTGCATGAGAGCTCAATCCCCTTACTTTTTCACATCTCTCTCCTCCACATAGGCAAAAGTGCCATGTAAGCGGGCTATAAGCCCACTATTGTACTTGCTCTTAGGCCCTATATAAATGGAAGGAGGGAGTACTATGAGCTCTGCATACTCTACTACAGATGTTCTCAGTACTTCACTAGTACTATTGGACAGGGAGCTTAAAAAAAGTTACTATTGGACTGGCTATACGTGGCGAAATCCTAGTAGGAAGAGCATGCACGAGAACAAGCACATTCACGTGGTTGAAAACAAATTGGAAACCATCTCTGTTTGAATACAAATCTAGGAGTAAGTACGGATCTAACAATATTGATTGGGCATTGTTGAATGTTGATACTTTTTTCTGTAAGTTTCATCTAAGTAGAGATACTTTGACTACTCATAAAACTTATATGTAAACTAGAAAGGATCGGAGGGAGTATATTGTACGTTCAAAAGCAAACTGAACATTGAATACCCTTTATATATGATTTGCGGATGCTATGATCACTAGTTCAAAATTTTGAATCCGCCTTAGGTATCACACATGCACCCAGTCATTCTCTCTTGATTTCATCTCGGGGTCCGGAGATCGATTGAAAGAGGACTAGGGTGGGTACAATACGTTCGTTTCAGTTATGAACGTACAATATACTCCCTTTGATCCCCACAGACCCCCCCATGGGTCATTTCTATCATAGAAATAGAACAAACCTTTATCTCCTTGCACGACATGTAATTGACCTCTCAACATCAATCGATCTCGTCAAGATGTGTCGGGGCATGAACCGAATGGGATGTCAAAACTAAGACGGGAAGCGACAAATAGTGGAGGCAAAGTGAAACTTTAAACGAACCGTTTGTTTGTATGCATGTTAGACAAATTACAACATTGGAAATACAAGCATGGTCTAGGCCCACATGCGAATGATACTCGGCGGAATGTTCAAATGAGGCATGCGGGAGGATGGACTCGACCGGAGGGCGGCATGATCGATGGAGAAGAGGGTTGGAGAGGAATGAGAAATAAGCAACGCCACATGATTATACTTGAACGGCTCAAGTAAACAATAAGTTGTCTCGTTTTCCCTTCCGTCTTGGTCACGGAGTAAGATACTCCCTATGTTTTTATTTACTCCGCATATTAGGTTTGACTGAAGTCAAACTTCATAAAATTTGACCAAATTTATAGAAAACTAGCAAGATGCCCGTGCGTTGCACGGAACATCAAGATCTTGTGGGAGAAAAGGATGAACGAGGGAAGGACTTATCTACAAATGTGGAGAGGAGTGCGGGTAAATTGTCATAGTTTCCTTCCTATCCTTTAGATATAGATCGGACGACCTATATTGCAGGATGGAAGGCAATCCATCATCACCAACTCTGCTTTTTATCTACACTAGCTAGATGCCTGTTCGTTGCACAAAACAACAAGATGCATTTGTATGAGTAGTTTATCTTGTGGGAGAAAAGGATGAATGAGGGAAGGCCTTATTTGCAAATGTGGAGAGGGGTGTGTTCATGTTTTTACAAAATTGCCATAGTTTCCTTCCTATCCGTCAGATATAAATCGGACAGACTCTTATAAAAAATAGAGTTGGTGATGATGGTGTCCCTGCCATCCTGCAATATAGGCCGTCTGATTTATATCTGACGGATAGGAAGGAAACTATGGCAATTTTACGAAAAGGTACCCACACACCTCTCTGCATTTGCAAATAAGGCCTTCACTCGTTCATCCTTTTCAATCACAAGATTAACTAGTCATACAAATGCATCTTGATGTTACGTGCAACATACGGGCATCTTGCTAGTAAGAGTAGAAATATGAACATTTACAATAGGAAATCTATATGATGTGAAAGTATACTCAATAATGAATCTAATGGCATTGATTTGTTATTGTATATGTTATTATTTCGGTCTATAAACTTTGTCAAAGTTTACAAAGTTTGACTTTGAGCAAAGCTAAAATGTGGAGTAAATAAAAATAGAGGGAGTACGCAGGGACTAGTATAGTTACTACTGCCGGAACATGGTAAGTTGGGCCCCTAAATGCGGGCACGGACCATGCACACCTCAATTATTCTTTCAAACAGTCGGACACCGATATTTAGCACACCATCCGGCAACTTAATCAAGTGTTATGCTTCACTACTTGAAAAGGAAAAGGGTGGTACCGTACTCAAAACCACCACACTTGGGGCTAGGGCAACAACTTGGTACTGTACCACATTTGAACCAAGGCACAAAAACCACCTGTTCTGCGCCTAATGCGCAACGCGGAGCACTAACGCTCGAATATGGCCGGGAAAACAGGGAAACCAACATGTGGGGCACACCTGTCGGGACGATGTGGCACAGACTAGTCCAATGGAGGAGCTGGCCCACGACCTCCTCGCCACCGACAACCGTTCATGTTGGTCGTGGGGGCCAGCAACGTGGCGCAGCTCCAGCACCGCCTCTGGACACGGCAAGCGCGGTGAGCGACACGCTCATCATTGCTGGACACGGTCGGTTTCAGTGTGCCGAGGGTGTCGTTAGCGCTATGGCACGACCAGCAGATCAACACCTCGCTTGTCGAGCATGCACGGGGCACCGAAGTGTGCGTGCACCGCGACGCATTCGCGGAGTGGTGTAGCGCGGCCAACTGCATCCCCAGGACCTAAGACCATGCCGGGTCGTCTTGCTTTTTCAATGACATGTGGGGCCGCATGTGAGCAAAGGGCATCTCCAACATTGCCACGACCGCAGCTGACTACCCTGGCACACCAAAAACCCTTGTCCCTCGCGCCGTCGTGCAGTGCGTTCCCAGCCGGCACCAGCTGCCTGCATTCATGCCGTCCCTCCGTATGCCGTTGAGGCTTGGTGCCCGAGGAACCAACTCTGGCGACTTAATGACGCACCTGGACGCTTGGCCTCACCGTAATGCGCTACTTAAAGCGGCAACACCCAACTAACCTCCACACCATAGCGCATCGTCCTGCTACCTGGCACCACATCCGCCATGACCGAGAGCATGAATGCTCTGCGGGAGAGCTTGTCTTCGGGGATGAAGCTCGAGGTCGCCTCCCTTGCTCGAGTCACCGCTCGCTACGCAATAGCGGCGTAGCCGGACACGGACGCGACCGCACAAGCGGTGGCCATGCTGGCAGCTGATGACGGGAGCATCGTCAGCCACACGTCCTACTTGCCGCCATCCAACGTCCGGCACCACCGAGGTCGGGGACTCCTCCGAGGATGAGTAGGGCATGGGAGGTGGCAGGGCATGGTGTGCCAACTGGCTGGTCCATCTCCTATGTTCTACTCTTCCTCGCCGGAGACCGCACCTTCACTTCATGGGTCTTGAAACCCGCCCCCATACATGGAGATCGCAGATGGAGGACGTCGGTCGCCGCCGTAGAATATGTTCAGGGTCGGGTTTCTTTTATTTTTCTGTCCTATAAAAGTTCCAAATGTAATGAAAATCTGTCGTGTTTGCATTAATCTCGGCCGGTGTATATGAACTTTCACAATAATATAGTATATTGTCGGAGTACTAGCAAGATGCCCGTGTGTTGCACGGAACATCAAGATCTTGTGGGAGAAAAGGATGAACGAGGGAAGGCCTTATCTGCAAATGTGGAGAGGAGTGCGGGTAAATTGTCATAGTTTCCTTCCTATCCATTAGATATAGATCGGATGACCTATATTGCAGGATGGGAGGCACACCATCGTCACCAATTCTGCTTTTTATTGAACCAAGACAAAGCTAACATGCGAAGTAAATAAACACATAGGGTCCACATACACAATTTATCTTAGGCACTCCAATAGTACGTCCACTACACATTCACGCATTTCACATCTTTCTACATCTACGGGAACCTATGAAAGGGTTAACGTAAATTGCCTCTCTCTCCTCCCTGATTTTCATGGTGGTGGGCCCCTCCCTCCTCCCAATCTAAAATCAACAGCTCACACGTTTCACAATACGTTAATTACGTAACTGGGATTATGTAGGTGTAGCATTACTCGTCCTAAAAAACCCAACTAAGCCAACCTCCCAGCATATCGCGCGGAAAAGATCGGACACACCGTTTTAGTCGGGATTATTGGATTACTAATAGTAGTATCGATGGATCACGCGAAGCACCAAGTTTTTTTTGAGGGGGCGAAGCACCTAGTTTAAAAGGAAAAAAGGCGGTACACTCATAGCACCCCTATCGCGGTTGCATTGCACCCCACACACGTTCGGTCCTGCACACGACTCACGCAAACGGAATGCGCTTCCGCTTGCCTCTTCACTGACATGTGGGACTGGACTTGGAGAAACCAACCATGCGCCAAACTCCCCCCGCCCACCGCGGAACTCCCCCCCCCCCAAAAAAAATTCCTCCGAAATCCCAAATCCAACCGCCCTTCAGCCAACTAGCCAATAATATTCCCCAAACCCCCCTCCCCCCGCCCCCTTCCACTCCATTTGCTCCGCCAAAGCCACCCTCCCCGCCGCGCCGATACGTCGGTGCCGCGGTTCATCGAGGGGATGCATGGAAATCCTCTTGCTCCCACAGTACGCTCTCGTAGACTGCCGCCCTCAAGCCGCGCCGCCACCGCTGGCGACGTTCTTGTGGAGGCGCACAGCGGTCAGCGCTGCCATCGTTGGCGACATTCGTGTGGAGACGCACCGTTCAGCTGTACGCGCATTCTATACTGAGGCCCCGTGCATGTCAGTGTAGCGCTGAATGTTAGCTGATAGACGTTGTTAATCTCACTGTTTGCTGAAGTAGTTTACAGTCAATATGCTCTGCTTAAGAAGCTTCCTTGCCTTGTTCTGCACTCAATCGGCTTAGCTGAGATGGCATGCCAAGCCCGATTAGTTGCTAAAACATCCTACGATATATTTATTGTGACGTAGATTGCCATGTTCTAGTAGCCAATCTGTTAGGTGAAATAGCTCTACACTGTTTTATACTCGATAGATCTTTGTTGCTGCGATGGCCTTCGATAGTTCGATGGTTGTGTGCTCGGCCCCATTGACTGCTGAAACAGCCTGCCATAATTTAGCACTCAAATATGTTTGCTGAATTAGCTTTACATATATTTCATTACTTAGATCTGCTCATCCAAATATTTTGCCATAGCTTTAGACATCGACCTAGGTATTTTTTTTCTGGACTTGGCGAAGGAAATCGCCCACCGTCTTCCAACCTAGGGGCAAGTCGTCCCCATGCCGAAGCCCAACAAGAGGGTAGTATTCATCCCTCATTTCCTCCGCGGGCTAGGGTTCCCACTCCACCCTTTCGTCCGCGGGTTGATGTACTATTACAGGATAGACTTTCATGATCTATCCCCGAACTCTTTCCTCAACATCTCAGCGTTCATCATCGTGTGTGAGGCCTTCCTCCGCATCCAACCCCACTTCTGGATGTGGCTCAAAGTCTTCAACGTGAAGCCGAAGGTAGTGGACGGCCAGCACGCAGAGTGCGGGGGAGCCATGGTGAATAAGCTGGCAAATGTCTCCTGGCCAAAAGGCACTTTCATGGAGACTGTCAAGGAATGGAAGAAACAATGATTCTACATCACAGAACCCCGCGGCACAAACTGGTCCGCGGCCGCCAAATTTAACTCCGGCGCTCCCATGCGACTCACCTCCTGGGTCGAGAAGAGCCCGAACTGGTGTTCGCCAAACGAGCTGATAGCACTGCAGACGCGCATTCAAAGCATGGTGGACAAGAATGTCTAACTTATCAATGTAGTCCAAGTGATGCTGGTTCGCCGGATCCTCCCTTACCAAAGCCGAAAACGCCCCCTTTGGGAGTTTAATCCGAGGAGGCACCAAACCCTGGAGAGGTTCTTCGGAATGACCCGCGAAGATGCCTGGAAGTTGCTCTTCAAGGGTGACGAGACTCCCCAGCCATAGATTCAGATCGTGGGCACGACATTAACCATCCTGCCAGCGAGGTGAGTTTCCATCGCGTCCCCTACTTGCTGGCTTCAAGGAGGATATCTGAACTTTTACTGTCATTGCCTCTTCAGGAATGGATGGCGAGGGCGAAGAAGATCCAGTGCCCGGCTCCGCTACCTGAAGAACCAGTCATTCCACGTTTAGCGAAGATGCTGGTGTCGGTGCCCTATACAGCGCCAGCAAAGAAGGCCAAGGGGAAGGCCAAGGGGGTCCAGAGTGACCCCCGTCGCAAGTGTGCTTCGGACGTGATGTCCGAAGACAAGACCCGCTCCTCTGCCGTCGAGGATGACGACGATGACGAGGAGGAGGAGGAGGAGGAGAACAACCCTCCCCCTGACGAGGGAAGGAAGAAGAGGGCGGCCTCCATGAACCTGGAGGCGGGGACATCCAAAAAGGGGAAGGGCTCTTTTGCGGACAAATCCGCGTGGGACGTCGACAGCAGTCCGGAGCGACACCCCCGCACCAAGCCTCAAGCTGCTTTGTAAGTGCTATGACTCCCGCATACCCATATGTCCAGCCTCTCCATTTCCATGTATTGACATGGTTAATTATGCTATTGTAGTCCGGCCCACAACAGCTCCCAGCAATCCTCATCAAGAGGTTCGTTGGACTCAAAGGAGATGGCTAGCGAGACACTGCCATCCACCTACTCTCCTAAGGCCAAAGGGGACGATGAGGTGCTCTCCCAATGGACCTTCCCAGGCAGGGGAGAGGATCAAGAGGCGCCCGAAGGCGAAGCCCCTGTCGCCGAACACCAGTGGGAACCAATCCCCCGGGAGACTGGGGAGGAGGGTCATACTCAGTTCGGCCCTCAACCGGACTTGATTCCGGAGACCGATACAACTCCGGAATATGGCACGCAACCTACTTCGAAAGAAGGGGGTATGCCTATTCCACCGGTGACCCCTGTCCAACTAGGGGCACCGGATAATCTGCTGGAAGCGCTGCAAGGCGCTTCCATTGTGGATGAGCATCATGTTCTTATGAGCACGGTGATTGAAAGGGTATAGTCTGTCAAGAGCGGACTAACCGAAGCCTACAGTAGCCTGCTGACAGGTTTTGAGGTAAGCGACAAAAATAGCGAAAATCCCCATATAGATAGTAGCCCCAGAGACATTATCCGGTGTTCGGAAAGAAAAGCCGGACAGAGGATCAATGTTTTATTGCAGGAAACTAACCAAATTTGTCTGGAATGAATGTGCAGGCATCGCTGCTGGCCTTGGTCTCACATGCTGCTGAAGTCTCTGAACTTAAGCGGAGGCTGGAGCAGGCCGAGGAGGAGCTCAACCAGGTGAAGCAGCAGCTCCGGGAGAATCAAGGTATGTAATAACCCGGGAAATATTCGAAAAGAGCAAGATGATATATATTAACTGAAGTTTCATGATATGTATAGGAGCGACGACTGAAGTCGAGGCCTTGAAAAAGGCCCTGGGCGAACCCGAGGGGAAGGATGTCAAGCAGAAGGCTGCCCGTAAGAAGCTCAAGGCCCGAGTCAGCGAGGTCCAGCAGGAGCTCCAGGACGCGGTGAGGAAGTGCGAGACCTTGGAGCGCGATGCGTCGGCTCGAGAGACCGAACTCGCCAAGGCTCGCCAAAGCATGAAGACGACCCGGAATGAGGCCCAGGGCACCCTCCAAGAGATCCAGGAGGCCAGGAAGATCGCCGCGGGTAAGGCATTTAGTATGCAAAGCAAATATGTGAAAAGGAATTATCTTTTGCTAACCCGGATTCGGAGTTCTCCAGGGGCTTTTGCTGATCTGCCGCGAAGTGTGTCCGACGGCACGGAGTTCTTTCAAGCTGAGTAAGGGAGCTCCATGGAGAAATTGTTCTGGTCGCAGTATCTTGTGCCAGAGCATCTCGTGCCCTTCACCGATCAGCTGAAACAACTTGTGGAGCTGCATAGGGTTGCCGAACTAGCCATGAAGGATTTGATAATCCGGCTATGGCCAGCCGAAGCTATGCCCGACAGCTACTTCGGACTCGTGAAGCGGCTGGTGAACGCTTGTCCTCGGCTGGACGTCGTCAAGCGATCGGCTAGTATTGAAGGTGCGTGCATGGCCTTCGCCTGTTGCAAGATGTGGCGGGCGAAGATGAACGCCGTCGAGCTGGCCAGGGGGCCGCCAGAGGGCAATGGGCACCGCACACCCGAGCGCTGTTTTACGGATGTCCTAGAAGGGTCTCGCATTGTGGCAACGTAGTGTGGGCAGGACATTATTTTTGAATGAATACATTCCTGTTGTCTTTGCCTTGTATGATGAAACAAAGTTGGTTTGTAATATAATGCTTGGTATGTTTTAATTTTTTCCTCCTATGCAGCCGTGTTTGTATGGAATCTGAGGGTTGGCCAGTCGTCGGCTTCTGCCCCCACGTAGGTAGTACAGGGGTGTTCGGGATGGAATGTAAACAATCTTGATCCAATTGTATGGTCCTTGAAGGAGTTATTTAGCGCAACAAACCAGGCAATCAGACTATGCGGCTTAAATGCCCTCACTTAGCCATAGGAGTTTTACAATAAAACATAGGCGCAGCCCCTAGTTTTCGAACCAGGGTGCTATGAGCGTCTGATCGGGAAGTACCGATCCTTTGCGTAATGCGGGAGAAATCTCCAACGACTTGTAACCTCCGAACAGCTGACCGGCTCTCGCTACATCATGACAGTCATTTTTCGGCTTTCTCTACTGAGGTGCTCCTTTGGATAAACCAGGGCACAATCGTAGTAGTTCTCTCTTTACTACCCTAGCCGGTATAGCGGAATGTAAGGTAGTAAGCACAGGAGCCGGGCAACCCAACTATTGACCAAAGACATGATTCGGAGCCAATGTATATAATGCTAAATTCGGGGTGTCGAACTATACTATAAAAAGTGTTCAGACTTTGTTGCCGTACTATGGGGTGCTGGGGAGCCCCTGGCAAATATGAAATGTGCCAAAGTGTATGGGTGCTATAAGATAAGTTATTAATGAGAAAAAGGAAAACAGA
The DNA here is from genome assembly GCA_021437245.1 of Aegilops speltoides. Classification (NCBI taxonomy): domain Eukaryota; kingdom Viridiplantae; phylum Streptophyta; class Magnoliopsida; order Poales; family Poaceae; genus Aegilops; species Aegilops speltoides. The sequence goes on from CM038142.1 coordinate 411,268,310, forward strand.
AAGAGAGCAGAGGTAATATCTGGGGCCCTTAAACTTGGGCCACGAACTGTTTCCATTTTAATTGGGTGGATGCGTTAAAGCGCATTTATAAAAATGGTGTGATAAGCAACCGGTTGTTTAACATGCCGCGACTGAAGGCGAGCTGCGTGTGGGTCCTGACAATAGGTAGAGTGGTCGTTTGAACTGACCTCTAGAGCTTTCCCTATACTTCTGTGCTTCTTGCCATCTTGGTATATTTATCCTTTGACAGGACCTGTAGTTGGGCCGTCAAGGAAGGCCTATGTAAAAGAAACCTGGAAAAGGAAAAAGGAAATAGTGAAAGTATATGTGTGTCCGGGATCGGTCGAGCCGAACTGTAGATCACAAGCCACATGTGCCTCCGTCGATGCCCATGGGATTCTGAGTGCTTAATTATGTACACGTGGTACGAATGCCACTGCTTGATCGGGGCTTGAACGGAGGCCAAATTGCTAATCAAGTTCTTGACAAGCTAAACTATCCTGTTGTAGCGTAGTCCGGACCTTCTTAACAGTGTCCAGGACCTCGGCAGCCGGATTCCGTTTCCACTTGAGAAGGCCGCTCTATACTACTGCTGCTAGGGCGGAGGTGTGCTCCTCAATACAGAGGGAGCGTCCCGTGTTTCCGTTGACCGTTATGACACCGCGTGGACCGGGCATCTTAAGCTTAAGATAAGCATAGTGCAACACCGCATTGAACCGAGCAAATGCCGTCCGTCTGAGGAGTGCGTGATAACCACTGCGGAATGGGATGATGTTGAAGATTAACTCCTCACTTCAGAAGTTGTCGGGGGATCCAAAGACGACCTCTAGTGTGATTGAGCCCGTACAGCGAGCCTCTACACCTGGTATGACTCCTTTGAAGGTAGTCTTCATTGGCTTGATCCTTGATGGATTAATGCCCATTTTGCACACTGTGTATTGACAGAGCAGATTGAGGCTGCTACCACCATCCATGAGGACTCTCTTTAGGTGGAATCCATCAATGATTGGGTCCAGTACTAGTGTGGCTGATCCGCCATGCCGGATACTGGTCGGATGATCCCGATGATCAAAACTGATCGGGCATGATGACCATGGATTGAATTTCGGGGCGACTGGCTCTATCGCATAGACGTCCCTTAGTGCGTGTTTGCGCTCCCTTTTGGGGATGTGTGTAACGTATATCATGTTTACCATTTTCACTTGAGGGGGAAACTTCCTCTGTCCCCCTTTGCTCAGTTGCCGGGGCTCCACGTCATCGTCCTCGCTTTGTGATCCCTTTTCCCTGTTCTCGGTGTTTAATTTGCCACCCTGTTTAAAAACCCAACAGTCTCTATTGGTATGATTGGCTGGTTTTTCTGGGGTGCTGTGTATCTGGCATGGGCGATCGAGTATGCGGTCTAGGCTGGATGGTCCCTGATTATTTCTCTTGTATGGTTTCTTCCGCTGGTTGGACTTGGAGCCACTGAATCCGGCGTTGACTATAGTGTCGTCAGTATTATCACCATTGCTTCGGTGTTTGTCTCTGTTATGTCGGAGCTTGCCATTGTTGTTCTTAACCTCGGAGGGGCCTACCTCGCTGGCTGTGTTTTTGCTGCAAGCCAAGCAACTATCCTCACCCACGCAAAAGCGGGTCATGAGTGCCGTAAGGGCTGCCATAGATTTTGGATTTTCTTGGCTGAGGTGGCGGCTGAGCCATTCATCGCGGATGCTGTGTTTAAAGGCCGCTAGGGCTTTGGTGTCTGGACAGTCGATGATCTAGTTCTTTTTAGTTAGGAACCTAGTCCAGAACTTCCTGGCGGACTTCCCAGGCTGTTGAACTATGTGGCTTAAGTCATCGGCGTTCGGTGGCCGGACATATGTACCTTGGAAGTTATCGAGGAAGGCCTCTTCCAAGTCATCCCAGCTGCCAATAGAATTTTCAGGCAGGCTGTTTAACCAGTGCCAAGCTGGTCCTTTAAGCTTTAGCGGGAGGTACTTGACAGCGTGGAGGTCATCTCCCCGGGCCATGTGGATTTGAAGGATAAAGTCCTCGATCCATACCGCGGGATCAGTTGTCCCGTCATATGATTCAATATTCACGGGTTTGAACCCTTTGGGGAATTCGTGGTCCATTACTTCATCCGTGAAGCAGAGAGGGTGTGCGGAGCCTCTATATCTGGCCGCATTGCACCGTAGCTCCGATGGAGTTCGTCTGCGGTTATCGGCTCGGGTGTGACTAGGTTTGTCATGTCCGAATAGGTAGCCATTATCACGTGTCGAGAGACGTCCTCGCGATTCGTAAATCGACCGGGTATGTCCTGCTCTACTATCCAAGGTCTGCCAGAGGTCGTATGTGTGACCCTGAGCTATTTTGTCTCTATTTTTACGAGGCGGTGGCGTAGGCTGGTGTTCGGCCTGAGTTGCCGCTCTATCCTGACCACGTGGTGGTCAGTCCGCCGTATTGTCCCGACCGCGTGGTGCTCGATCGGCCGCATTACACGAGGGAGGTATGAGCTCCGGCGCCTCCCCATCGAACTGGGGTAGCAGCCTGTGCTTTAGGTAACTCTTGGCTGGGCGTCTGAGGCCGTATTCTTCGGCTGCCAGGACATCAGTCCATCTGTCGACGAGCAGATCTTGGTCTCCTTGAAGTTGCTACTGCTTCTTTTTTAGGCTCCTTGAAGTGGCTATTAGCTGGCGCTTAAAGCGCTCCTGCTCCAGAGGCTCCTCAGGCACAATGAAGTCGTCTTTGCCGAGGCTTGCCTCCTCCTCGGAGGGCGGATGGTAACTACCATCCTCCGAGTCTTCTTCCATTGCCTATTCGTCAGGGTTGACTTGCCCATCTTCCTGATGGTCTTGTTTCGCAGTTTGTTCATCGGGTTCTTCTGTGTCTTCGGCACCATCCAGAGTGTTATCGTCTCCTGTGTTGGTGTTGTTGTCCCGGCTGCAGAGGGTTTAGAGCGGCTCCACTGACGCCGACGCTTTGGTTGTGTTTTAGGAGGGTCCTCCTTTGTGGGGTTTTCCTTGTCATCGCCACTACTATTTTTCGGCGTATCTACCATGTAGACATTGTATGAGGAAATGATCGTCCATCGTCCGGTGAACGGCCGGTTTTGGGCCTTCTCGTCTCCAGCATCGTCGTCCATACGGTCGATGAATTCGGAGTCATAGTCAAGCGTGTTAGTTAAATCTTTGTCAGTGGCTACGAAGTGGGTAGTGGGTGGGAAGCGAAAGTCTCCTTCATCATCATCCTCCAGTTCGAACCAGACATAATTCGGCTGTGAGTCCCCTCCAAGGACAAATTTTTTAACGAGTTCAGCAAATCGCCCAAGGGCAAGTGCTGGAAGATGTCTGTGGCGCTAAACTCGAAAATCGACAAGCGATCAAGTTCGGCATCCGCGGACTCAGCGGTTCAAAACTTATACCCAGAGAAGAGTCCGGAGCTCCGGTGACGCGAGTATTGTGTGAGGTTAAGTCCATGTGCGGCTCTAGCGCCGGGGAGTCTGTGGCCATCGTGGTGGGGTCGAGCCTCCGATCTTGGGATGCCGTAGTGTGCTCTGGATCTAAGGCCAGAGGGGTTACAAAAGCTGTCTCCTGGATGCGGTCTGACGACAGATTTAGGTCATGTTCATCAAGGTGACCAGGAGCGGTTGCTGCAGTCTCGAATCCGGCAAAGATCAGATCTCCATGGATGTCCGCAACATAATTCAAGCTCCCAAATTTGACTTGATGGCCAGGGGCGTAGCTATCGATCTGCTCCAAGTGGCCAAACAAGTTGGCCCGCAGTGCGAAGCCGCCCAACACGAAGATCTGTCTGGGAGGAAGGTTTCTCCTTGGACAGTGTCATCATTGACGATTGAAGGGGCCATCAAACCTTTTGGGGATGGCACGGTGGAACTCTCAATGAAAGCACCAATGTCGGTGTCAAAACCGGCGGATCTCGGGTAGGGGGTCCCGAACTATGTGTCTAAGGTCGATGGTAATAGGAGACAGGGGACATGATGTTTACCCAGGTTCGGGCCCTCTCTATGGAGGTAATACCCTACTTCCTGCTTGATTGATCTTGATGGATATGAGTTTTACAAGAGTTGATCTACCACGAGATCGTAATGGCTAAACCCTAGAAGTCTAGCATGTATGACTATGGTAATGAGTATCTCTTCTTTCCGGACTAAGTCCTCCGGTTTATATAGACACCGGGAGGATCTAGGGTTACACCAGGTCGGTTACAAAGAAAGGAATCTACATATTCGGTCGCCAAGCGTGCCTTCCACGCCAAGGAGAGTCCCATCCGGACACGGGTGCAGTCTTCGGTCTTCGTATCTTCACAGCCCATCTGTCCTATGGTGGAGCTACATGTATGTCTCCCCTCCAATGGCGGAGCTACATGTACGTATGAGGGGGCCGTGCCCCCCCCGCCGCCAAAATGATTTTTTTAGCAGGTAGTAGTGACCCTAGAGATTTTAGCCAATTCACTTTTAAGTGCACGCACAAGCTCATATATTCTTGTCAAGCTCCGCCACTTCTCCCCCTCATGGCGTAGAACGCTCAGTACTGGCTTGATTTATGGCATTCATTTGGGTGCCAGGATGCCATTGTCCACCTGTTCTTCCATGTCATTCATGATGGATGCTCCATCCGCCGCCGGGTCGGGTTGTTATACGAAGGGCTAATGTGATACTACTAAGATCCGTAGGTGTTGCCGACAACATACCTTTTGCCGGCTGATGGTCTCCTAAATCTCAAGGACCATGCTTGCATCGGCTATTCTGGAATGCTCTGCGCCGGCTTGACTCGTTCCAGCACCAGGGATGCCATTGTCGGTCGTTTCTTCCATGGGCTATCATAAGGTATAATTAGTCTTTGTTTTCAGAAAGCACTTGTAATAGTACCTACAAGCACTGTTGTGTACCCTGATGGTTGTGTGGGTGGCGAGAAACATAGTACTACCTGCTGAATGTCGATCATCATGAACTCCAGAGTGGATTGCACGGGCAAGCCCAGTTTCCCTTCACCGGTAATCTGCACGTCAGATAAGCATTGATGTGTGCTGGCTTAGTAACTCGTACCTACTGATTAAGAGATTGTACCTACTGATCAAGAGCTTGTACCTTAATGTCGATCACGAAGCTGTCTGGCATAGTGGATTGCGCAGGGAAGGCCTATTTCTCTTTACCGCTCTTTATCACCTCCATAAACGAGAAACATATCCTTAGTCCTTTTCAGGTACTTCAGGATGTTCTTGACCATTGTCCAGTGATCCACTCTTGGATTACTTTGGTACCTCCCTACTTGACTTATAGCAAGGCACACATCAGGTCTGGTACACAGCATAGCATACATGATAGAACCTATGGCTGAGGCATAGGGAATGACTTTCATTTTCTCTCTATCTTCTACAGTGATCGGGCATTGAGTCTGACTCAACTTCACACCTTGTAACACAGGCAAGAACCCTTTCTTTCACTGATTCATTTTGAACTTCTTCAAAACTTTATCAAGGTATGTGCTTTGTGAAAGTCCAATTAAGCGTCTTGATCTATCTCTATAGATCTTGATGCCCAATATATAAGCAGCTTCACCGAGGTATTTCATTGAAAAACTCTTACTCAAGTATCATTTTATGCTATCCAGAAATTCTATATCATTTCCAATCAACAATATGTCATCCGCATATAATATTAGAAATGCTACACAGCTCCCACTCACTTTCTTGTAAATACAGGCTTCTCCAAAAGTATGTATAAAACCATATGCTTTGATCACCTCATCAAAGCGTATATTCCAACTCCAAGATGCTTGCACTAGTCCATAAATGGATCACTGGAGCTTGCACACTTTGTTAGCACCTTTAGGATTGACAAATCCTTCTGGTTGCATCATATACAACTCTTCTTTAAGAAATCCATAAAGGAATACAGTTTTGACGTCCATTTGCCAGATTTCATAATCATAAAATGCGGCAATTGCTAACATGATTCGGACAGACTTAAGCATCGCTACGGGTGAGAAAGTCTCATCGTAGTCAACTCCTTGAAGTTGTTAAAAACCTTTCACGACAAGTCGAGCTTTGTAGACAGTAACATTACCATCAACGTCAGTCGTCTTCTTGAAGATCCATTTATTCTCTATGGCTTGCCGATCATCAGGCAAGTCAACCAAAGTCCATACTTTGTTCTCATACATGGATCCTATCTTAGATTTCATTGCCTATTTCTGTTCACCGGTCATCTTCTCGATGTCAATCGTCAGAAACTCCGGGGGAGTTGATTGCACCGGGAAGCCCAGGTTGTGCTTGTCGGGTTCGACCTGCGCCTCGATGTCGACGACGAACGTGGATGGCTCTGGTGGCAGCTTCTCCATGCTTGGAGATGATGTGGAACACGGAAGGTGTCAGCTACTCTTTCTTTGGTCAGAGCTCCTCGTGTTCTCTTGTCGCACATTGTCCTCTATCCCGGGCAAGTCCTGGCGCCAGTGAAGTAGAGCTAGTATAGCGCGTAGCTAAAGCCCTCGTGATAGCGATTCTTTTCCCTTCTACTTCGGATCAGCGTATAGATGGACTTGGTGGACTGTACCATGCAAAAAATAAAACCTTTGATCCCATGGAACGACTTTAAGAGTTTTTGATCGTCACGACGTTCCAAGACCGGGAACGGCTTTGCATTATGAGCGAACAATGAGAATTTCATCAATAAGCATATTCTTGAAGGTGTCCTGTACACCTAGATGTAGTGTGCTTTATAGTGTAGATAGTCCCTTCTAGTGGCGGAGCTAGCAGAGAATGGCAGGGGGGCAGAGCAGAAAATATGATTGTTTTGGGGGCTCTAATCACTATTTTTTCAATCTTAGAAAAATCGGGGGGGGGCACCCCGTAAATGCACATAGCTCCTCCATTGGCCACTTCATTATTTTATAATGTCTACATTGAAGTAGTCTATTTTTTCAGCAACCAGACCTTCCATTGCACCGTTTTAATTCAACCATCAACAACATTTACAGCTTGGCTATGGACTTACAATTTCCCTCGCTCCTCCCACCCATTCTCTTATTTCTCCCCTCCTCCTCCACTTTCTTATCCTCCCATCGTCCTCCCTCTCCCACCCACCCTTGCCGGATTTGCCACAACTTTGATATAATTTACACTTTTTCTTCGGTACAACCACCCTAAACACATCAATGAAGGAGACCGATACAGAGCATTTATTTATTTTTGAAGATAGACAGGATATTTGAACTCTAAAACTCAATTAATTAAACCCATTAAGAGGCGCTAGAATGATGGTTAACCAGCTACACCATGTGGTGCATGCTGGTCGGTTACGGTGAGAAAGTTTTTTTTAGAATTTTTTAAATGATAGGGAGACTTTTTTGAGAGAAGTTTTTCTAGGCTTTTTCTTTTTTTCTTTTAAGATGGTTGTGATGCCCATGTGACGCAATAATATTTTTTAAAATGATGATGAGTTGCGCATAGCTTTCCTCTGAAGCGGCCCGCAATGGCGGGCCCCAATGTATACTACAAGTTCTACTAACCAACCGGACATGATAGTTGTTGTGCCCATTTGCATTTTTTTTGCTTCTTATGTACAAAATGTATTTTGTGTTTTCTTAAAACCGGGTTTTGTTCTGTTTTATTCTGTGTTTTTTCTTTTTCCTTATTTTCTTCTATTTTCCCATATGCATGAACTTTTTAAAATAAAAAACAAATTCGTGAATTTTATCTTAAATTTGTGAATATTTCTTTTTCAAACTTTTTTGCAGCTTGTTTTAGTGAACTTTTTTTTTGCAAACCTACGGAAAATCAAATTTGTTAACATTTTTTTTCAAAATCAATGACTTTTTTTTTAAATCAGCGATAGCATTTCCTAGTTGTGCCCGGGCCTAAATATTCGGTATCTACAATTCGTTTTTTAAATTTAAATTCGAATAACAAAGCTGGAAACTGAAAAATATATCAAATCAAAAAAATCACTAACGGATAATTCAGTTAACCGGATGATTTGGTTCGGTGTACAGTTTGTACCGTAATTGCTGAACGTGTTGAAATTTTTTATGCTAGGTACCATACTTCCGCATGCGCTTTTTATAGCCCAGATCTCCACCTCCCAGATGTGTGTCTGGACGAGGTGGGACAAAACGGCAGCGCCTCTGTTGCTTCCGTCCGGTACGTACACGTATATGGAAACATACCACAACGGCCTCACACGAGGAAAAAAATCCACAACATCTTGGGCTTTGCATGCACGTGGTTGGCTTGGCACATCTGAAAAAGATTTGCCACGGTCAAAAAATATTCCAAATTTAAAGTTTCTCACAACCTCAAAATCAAATGATTTTTGAACCTGCAAACAATTTCTGAAAATGCACGCATTTTTTCAAAAAATGGGAACTTTTTTAAAATTGAAAATATAATTTTTAATACGTGAACAATTTTTCAAATTCGAAATAGTATTAAAAAATGGGAACATTTTTTAAAATCTGAACAAGTTTTGAATTTATGAAACATTTTATGGAAATGCGAATTTTTTTTGACATTTGTAAACAATCTGATAAAAAAGCAATCAATTTTTTTAAATCTGAAAAATATTTGAAATTTTGAACATTAAAAAAATAAAAAATTGGAAAAAATAGAAGAAAAGAAGCAGGAAAGAAAAATAAAAACCAAACATCAATAAAGAAATAAATAGGAAAAAAAATCGCATTTTCAAAATTCCCGTGAATGATGGTTTTTATCACGCGAGTTTTCCTGACATACCAAAGAACGTCATCAGCTCGTCTTGCAAAGAGTGGGCAGTTTTTTGCTAGATGGCAGGTTCGAACCCTGTCAATGGAGGCTTTTTGGGCTTGTAACTGTTCGCAACACGCGATGTATAGAAGCTCATTCCTCGAATGTACACGTATAAATGTGATCCATCATACCTACATAAGTGGATATGATTTGTGAAAAGTCTATATTACCCTTTATACGTTTTGCGAGGGGGTTGTAGCGAAGCGGGACTCATTTAATTTATAGCACCATCATTAGCAAAAGCATTGTCAAAACTTGTGAAAACTTTATCAAGCCCCCAATCTACCAAGCATCTCTCCAAGTCCTTTCTAAAGTCCTCCCCCCTATTGTCGTTTACTAAGGAAAAAACCCAATTATCTTCTTGTGTAGCTTCCAGTCACTATCAATGAAATGTGTTGCAGCACACATATAGTTCTGTTTCTGGGCAGAAGTCCATGTGTCAATAGTGAGGCATACTCTTTCACATGTTTTGTTAAAGATTTTTTTTCAGCTTCTATTTATGCACATCGAACATGCTAACAACCACCCTAGTAGTTGTTCTCCTAGACGACACATTAAAGCATGGGCATGCCTTGGACATAAACTTTCTAAACCTTTTTTCTCAGAAAATGCAAAAGGGAGCTCATCTGTAATAATCATTTCAGCAAAGCATCCCTAAGCATTCCAGGATCACACCTCCAAGCAGTAAGTGTGCACTTGCTACCATGCCCTTTATTTCGTATAGCTTGCAAAGTAGGCTACTTCTCATATGTGTTCCTAATAGGATTGTTCTTGCATATTTTTAGATGAGAATTTAGGGCAGATGTACCATTGATTTTTTATTCACATTTAAGCACACATTTGCAGTAGTTCCACTTGCCCCTCCTCAAAACATCTCCCTCTATGATCTTGGCGACACTATCCCAGACCTCTGATCTTGGTGTTGGAAATATGCCCTAGAGGCAATAATATTTGTATTATTATATTTTAATATTCATCATTATGGAGTTTATATTCTATGATATAACTATTATGATCCTGGAATATGCGATTAAGCGGAAAACTCATATGCACATGTGGAATGATAAACGATAAATAAAAGGTTCCTAGTCTTGCCTCTAGGACTAGCTCAAGTGTTGTTGGTGATCATGTTTTCCGGATCTTAGGGTATTGTTAAGTGTAACAATGACCCAAAAACAACATTGAGATTATGATGTTGGAAGAAAGATCATATTGGACCCAAACTTGTTCATTGTGAATTGGGTTAATAATGTGTGATATTGCTCCTTAGACCATGAGAGTATCATAGTCACTTCTTATTGTATGGTGGGCTTTGGGGTTGCTCAAACGTCACATAACATGGTGATCATAACGACAACTTGCAGGTTCATCGGAAAGTTTCACAAGGGACTAGACAGCTCGAGAGTGAGATTTGCTCCTCCAACGATGGAGATATATTCTTAGGGCCCTCTCGGTGTGACGGCAGCAATCATCGTCTAGCCAGACACACGTGGCTTCATCACGGGGATGCTGGAACACAATAATGAGACATAATAAATTTGCTCATCAAAAGTAGGGGGACTAAAAGGATCATATTCATCAAACATAGCATCCCCAAGATTATGGATTTGCATATCATTAGTATCATGGATATTCAAAGAATTCATACTAATAGCATTGCAATCATGCTTATTAAGATTTTATGCCAAACATTTTATTGAAGTCTTCTTCTAACACTTTGGCACAATTTTCTAATCCATCAATTTCAAGAAACACATCCTAAAGATAAAGAACTTGATGCAACTTCAATTCCATTTTTTGTAGTTTTCTTTTCAAACTAGTGAGAAAACAAGAAACTAAAAGATTCAATTGCAAGAGCTAAAGATATATCTTCAAGCACTCACCTCCCCGTCAATGGCGCCAAAAAAGAGCATGATGTCTACTACGCAACTGTTGTTCTTGTAGACTCTGTTGGTCCTCCAAGCGCTAGAGTTTTGTAGGGCAGTAGAAAATTTCCCTCAAGTGGATGACCTAAGGTTTATCGTTCCGTGGGAGGCATAGGATGAAAATGGCCTCTCTCAAACAACCCTACAATCAAATACAAGAAATCTCTTGTGTCCCCAACACACCCAATACAATGGTAAATTTTATAGGTGCACTAGTTTGGCGAAGAGATGGTGATACAAGTGTAGTATGGGTAGTAGATATAGGTTTTTGTATCCTAAAAATATAAAACAGCAAGGTAGCAAGTGATAAAATGGATCACAAACAGTACTGCAATGCTTGGAAAAAAGACCTATGGTTCATACTTTCACTAGTGCAATCTCTCAATAGTGCTAACATAACTATATCATATAACAATCCCTCAATGTGCGACAAAGAATCACTCCAAAGTTCTTATTAATAGCGGAGAACATAAGAAACAAATTCTTTTAGGTAGCAAACCACCTCAAAGTTATCCATTCCGATCAATCTATTGAGCCATCCCTATAAGTCTCACAAACAGCCCTAGAATTCGTACTAAAATAACACCATATGATATGCATCAATCAACTCTAATGTCACCTAGATACACCAATGTCACCACAAGTATCCGTAAGTCAATTATATGATATGCATCAAACAACTTCAGATTCATAATACTCAATCCAACACAAAGTACTTCAAAGAGTACCCCCGAAGTTTCTATCATAGAACACGGTCAAAAAAAAAGTTTCTATCATAGAAAGTAGGACGAGAACATGTATCAACCCCTATGCATAGATTACCGCAATGTCACCTCAGGAATCCGCAAGTTGATTACCAAAACATACATCAAGTGATTGGACAGAATACCCCCATTGTCACCACGAGTATCCACGTGCAAGACATACAACATGTGTTCTCAAATCCAAAAATATTCAATCCAACATAACGAAACATCAAAGGGAAAGACTCAATTCATCACAAAAAGATAGAGATGGAAGAACACCATATGATCCAACTATATTAACAAAGCCATGGTTCCATCAAAATCGTGCCAAATCAAGAACATGAGAGAGATCAAACATATAGCTACTAGTACATACCCTCAGCCTCAAGGGTGAACTACTCCCTCCTTGTCATGGAGACCGCCCGGATGATGAAGATGGCCTCTGGTGATGATTTTCCCTCCAGCTGAATGCCAGAGAAGGCCTCCAGCTGAGATTGCTTTGGAATAGAGGCTTGCAGCGGCGGCAACAAAGTTCTAGGTTTCTTTTCAGGGTTTTTTGTATTTATAGGACTATTTAACATTGGATTCACGTCAGGGGGTGCCCGAGGGTCCCACAAGCTCAAGGGGCGCAAACTAGGGGGGCACCCCCCAGGCTTGTGGCTCCCCTGGCCATTCCCCGGTCCTTCGGCACTCCGTGGGTCTCTTTTTGTCCATAAAAATCACTGTAAAGTTCGTGGCATTTGCACTTTGTTTATTAGGGATTTTCTGAAAAGTCAAAAACATGCAGAAAACAACAACTGGCACTGGGCATTAGATCGATAGGTTAGTTCCATAAATCATTTAAAAGTGCACCAAAACCTTATAAAATTATTGTAAACATGGCACGAATACTTCATAAATTATAGATACGTTGGAGACATATCACGGGTAAGCAAGTTTCGGATTAAAAAACTTGGCATTTTGGATCCAAATAGTACATTGTATACAAAAAGAGTGGCAGTGTATTTTTTTATGTTGAAAGACTAGATTTAGGTTAGTCTCTCAGGAATGAAGTATCTTATAGTTGAATTATGAATAGAAGTTAGTGAAACTTAACTATGTCATTAATTTGATATATTTCAAGATTATATGTCATCCTTAATGACAAGGTTCAAAAAATTGGTGGGTGTAAGTGAGGTAGTTGTCCTTCTCGTAGGGCAAAAGGACCTCCTAGGCATCGCATTTTTAAACTCAGTAAAATGAGAGCAAAAGGGAGGTAAGCTCTTATACTCATAATTTCATTTTTTAAACACAATGTGCTTGTTGATTGATAATGAAATTGACATGAAGATGAAATATTTTGAAATAAGAATTGTTTCATTTAGAGTAATGTACAACAGTCTTTACGAACAACGGATATTAATGAACAAATAGAAACTTTAAAACCAAATCTGTATCCTAAAGTTATCACTAAACCATGAATAATAAAGGATAAACCCTAGTACTTTACATTGTGCTCCCTACATTCCTAAATATAAGGCTTTTCCAAGATTCCAATACGGAGTACATACAGAGCAAAATGATTGAATCTACACTCTAAAATACATGTATATACATCTATATGTAGTTCATATTAAATATCTAAAAGGGCTTATATTTATAAAAGGAGAGAATAGTTGCTAAACTGCAAACTGTAAACATCAAAGTCTAACACTAAAACCTACACCCGATACCACAAAGCCTAAGAATAACTCATAAAGACATCACTAAATCATAAACAATAAAGGATAAACCCTCACTGTATATATTATAATTACTAAATTCCAAACTCCAAATCCTTAACACTAACGGAAACCCCTAAATCCAAAACTATAAACCCTACACTATCACTCTAAACCCTAAAGTAGATCAATTGATGAAACCACAAAATAAAAAATTCTTGACACATAACCTTAAACCATAAAATTCATAATGTGTGAGGTAAACCTTAAACCCGAAAGGGAATATCTAAATAGCAAATAGTAGGTGTTGTCCTCACACCTAAAAATCTTGGAGATACAAGTAAGAAAGCAAGAGAGAGTAGCATCTAAAAAAGGCTTGAAATATACTAAAATGACACATCAATGATACAAAAGACTACAAAATAAGACATGTGCATCATGTCCAGATGTCTACGAACAATTCAATGCAACATGATCAGTAAAGTTGCCAGATCATTAGATAATCTTGAATTCATAGTCAAATGCAAGCAAGGAACAAATAAACACCCTAAATATTCTAGTGATAAATGAATATCAGCTTGTTTCCAATTTTGAAATTTGTCTGCTTCAAAATATGTTGCCAACCATTATTAGTGACATGATCATCGATAGAACATTTGTATGTAGATTAGAAGTCAATGCCAGGCTCTAGAAGAATATTTATTGAACTTTGTTTATCTATAAGGCTAGGCATCACATCTTCTTACAATAACAATAGTATAAGAAAAGATTGGACCATGTATAATGTAAGGTACTATTTTGAAAAAATGATACTCAATAGAATTATTACCAGATGTTTTTTTCTTGATGTTAGACTTTGTCAAAGAGTGCAGTAGTCGAGTGTAACATGATCAGGATTCCAAATTATCTACTTCATCAAAAGCGCTCAATACGCTTAATAAATTTAATTCCACGCCCCATGTCTATCCATGTATCATCTAAGTTATATGTAGTACTCAATGATCTCCAACTTTCTTTCTGTGTTGAATTCAGTTGGAAATAAGCTATGACATATACATAAGAAAGGTTAGTTACACACTAAGTTAAAACTAGAGGGGGCAGCAAATAATGTTCTACAAGTACAAGAAATCATATTATCAAAATTTGCAACTATAAGAGAAGACAATTTGGACATGACTATGGTAGATACATACATGGTTGAAAACTCGGATGAGTTTGTAGATGAACATGTATGGAGTGAACTACTATGGCGGATAAAAAGATGTGCATCTCATCATTTTTATCATAGATGAGTTGGTACACATATAAGAACTGTCTCCAGTTGTCACCAGTGAAATAAGTTTCTTCTTCAGTATTAATGGCATCGAAAAAATAACTGAAGTCTTGTTTTGTCCCTAGAAAAATTGAAATTTAATTTGAGATAGATTTTGTGATATGATTTAAGAAATCATTCCTCGCAAAGCAGGGGATGACCTAAGGAAAAGGAAAAAAATAAGTATTGTTACATACAACCATAAACTGAATATTGTTATGATCCAATATAAGTGTTATAGCTTTGAACTAAAGTTGAACTAACCTTAGTTGAAAGTTGCGACACTTATTTTCAATCAGAGAAAGTATATTACACAAAACGATGTGTAGGTTCAATATTGAAATATAAGAAGTGTGATGTGGCAGAATATGCAAATTACAGATACGTAGACATGGATATCAAAATTGGTATCGAAACAAAGTTTATGTATACTTAGGTAGTGGTCCAGCAGTAGTTTCAATGTGACTATGATGGCAGAGGATTTGTGACAGAACTAGAGGGGGTACACATATAAGAAATATTTGCGCATGTTGCAAGTGAAATCAGTTTTATGTTCATTACTGGTAACATGAAAAATAAAACCGAATCCTTGTTGTACCTAAAGCAAAACTATAAGTTTAGTTGGAACATATCTTGTAATAATGACATGTTTTAACAAGTCATTCGTTGCAAACTAGGGGCTAATACAGGAAAATGGAAGTAAATAAAGACCTCTCGTTAAAAGCAATTATGAAGAGAATATTGGTGCGAAGTGAAAACTATATGTTGTTGAATTTTCTTAAAGAGTACATCTGAGAGGAATATGTGTAGACTTAAAACTATTATGTAATAAGTGTCATGTGACAGAACATGGAAATTACAAATACATAGACATAAATGTGAAAATTGGTAGCCAAACAAAAGTTATGTATGCTTAGGTAGTGGTACAAAATCTGTATGAATTCAGGAGGCCATTAAAACCATGTTGGATCTACATTTTCTTTAGTGAAAAGCGAACACATAATTATGGAAAACCGATAATGAGCAATAAAATAAATCAGCATATGATAAACAAGATTGGGATAAGTATTTCAAACATGTCATTCTTTTTTTGCAATCATCTCAAAAAAGAAAGAGAAACAGTTGTTCTTCATAACGTGTCTTTGTTGCACAAGCCTCTGAAGTCGTTGCATGCTGGGCACTACAAAAGTATCAACAGGTAATTTAGTACTTGGATATGATTTGGACGAGATTAAAAAGGATGCATGGTGATTTACCTCCACATGAGCTGCATTGGGGTCGAATGTGTTCCTTTTGTGGCTCTATTTGGATGGGAAATCTCCACAACCAATGGGAGAGGGTGTCGTCCTCGTCGACCATTTTCGCCGTTGACATCCCAGAAACCGTAGCATGAAAATTTGGCGGAAGTGTGAACAGAGCAGATCTACAAAATGAGAGTCGAAAGGAAGAAGAAGACCTAGAAAGAACATGAGTCGTATGCCTCTGCGCACCGCAAATATTAATGATAGACATTATTAAATGATTAGCAATGATCCACGAAAATGGGCACAAGTTCCAACAATGAAAACTGAATACGCAATGTAAGTTTTGTGAGAGAACATGTCCGCTACGTAGGCGATAAGCTGGTAGAACAAAACTAAAACATTCAAACAATCAAAACAAAATAAAATGATAAAAACACAACAAACTTTGAAGATGGAAAATAAAATATTATGCAGTCTAAGGCCTAAATTTAAGAGGATCGCATCGAACTCTTTTCAAAAATGAATATTTGACAGTACGACGGAACTATTCAAGAATAAAAGGATGCACATTTCACACAATAGAACAGAAAAGCATGGGGAAACAAAAAAATTGATGCGAAGAATGATGCATGAATCAGCGAGCCGGTAGGACAGTACGAACACATGAGCAGATGATGAGTTAAAAAAAGCAAAACAAATATAAATAAAGAGACAAAAACAGAAATCTAACATAAGAGAATAACATAATAGATACAAATGAAGAAGAAGATGAAAAGTTTGACGGGGAATTAAGCATGAAAATAAAAAAATCCTACGAACACCCAAGATCAAATCTAGGAGGCGCATAGTAATGATAGGAGAGTGTGTCTATATACCCTTGTTGACTGAAAGCGTTAGCGTCATAACACAGTTGATGTAGTCGTACTCTTCATGATATAATCGTGATCCAATCCGATCTACTACCGAACGGACGGCACCTCAAAGATTAGCACATGTTCAGCTTGATGGCGTCCTCTCCTTCTTGATCCAGCAAGCGAGAAAGAGGAGGTAGATGAGATCGTAGCCAGCACGGCGGTATGGCGGTGGTGGTGGCAGCGGAATTCTGGCTGGGCTTTGCCAAGCACGTACCGGAGGAACATGGGAGGGGTTGGGAGAGGCAATGGGCAAGGGTGAAGGGGTGGTTGCCCCCATGCGCCTCCCCCTCTATATATAGGCTAGGGGGCAGGGGAGGGAATCCAAAACCCTCCTAGGGCGGCCACACGGGAGAAATCCCTTTCAACTTGAAGATTGTTGGGGAACGTAGTAATTTCAAAAAATTTCCTACGCACACGCAAGATCATGGTGATGCATAGCAACGAGAGGGGAGAGTGTTGTCTACATACCCTTGTAGACCAAGCGAAGCGATCACAACGTAGAGGAAGTAGTCGACGTTCTCCTCGCGATCCAACCGATCCCAACGCCATTACTCCGGCGCCTCGAAGTTCTTGACACACGACAGCTCTGTGGCGCTCCTCGGGCTCCGATCCAGCAAAGCTCCGGGAGAGAGTTCCACAAGACGATGGCGTGGTGACGATCTTGATGTTCTACTAACGCAGGCTTCGCCTAAGCACCGCTATGATATGACCGAGGTGGAATATGGTGGAGGGGGCACCGCACACGGCTAAGGAACGATCTCAATGATCAACTTGTGTGTCTTAGGGTGCCCCTGCCCCGTATATAAAGGAGCAAGGGGAGGGCCGGCCGGCCCTAGAGGGCGCGCCAGGGGGGGAGTCCTCCTCCTAGTGGGAGTAGGACTCCTTTCCTAGTCCAACTAGGAGGGAAGGGGAAGGAAGGAGAGGAGAGGGAGAGGAAGGGGGCGCCCCCTCCTTGTCCAGTCGGACTCCTCAAGGGGGCGCCACCTCCTGGCGCAGCCCTCTCTCTCCCTCGTGGCCCATTAAGGCCCATTACTTCCCTGGGTTCCGGTAACCCCCAAGCACTCCGGTATTATCCAAATCACTCGGAACCATTCCGATGTCGAACATAGCTGTCCAATATATCAATCTTTACGCCTCGACCATTCCGAGACTCCTCGTCGTGTCCGTGATCACATCCGGACTCGAACTCCTTCGTACATCAAAATACACAAACTCATAATATAACCGCCATCGAAACCTTAAGCGTGCGGACCCTACGGTTCGAGAACAATGTAGACATGACCGAGACACGTCTCCGATCAATAACCAATAGCGGGACCTGGATGCCCATATTGGCTCCTACATATTCTACGAAGATCTTTATCGGTCAGACCGCATAACAACATACGTTTGTTCCCTTTGTCATCGGTATGTTACTTGCCCGAGATTCGATCGTCGGTATCAAATACCTAGTTCAATCTCGCTACCGCAAGTCTCTTTACTCGTTCCGTAATACATCATCTTGCAACTAACTCATTAGTTGTAATGCTTGCAAGGCTTAAGTGATGTGCATTACCGAGAGGGCCCAGAGATACCTCTCCGACAATCGGAGTGACAAATCCTAATCTCGAAATACGCCAACCCAACATCTGCCTTTGGAGACACCTGTAGTACTCCTTTATAATCACCCAGTTATGTTGTGACGTTTGGTAGTACCCAAAGTGTTCCTCCGGCAAACGGGAGTTGCATAATCTCATAGTTATAGGAACATGTATAAGTCATGGATAAAAGCAATAGCAACATACTAAACGATCGGTGCTAAGCTAATGGAATGGGTCATGTCAATCGATCATTCAACTAATGATGTGACCTTGTTAATCAAATGGCAACTCCTTTGTATATGGTTAGGAAACTTAACCATCGTTGATTAACAAGCTAGTCCGGTAGAGGCATACTAGTGACACTGCTTGTCTATATATTCACACATGTATTATGTTTCGGTTAATACAATTCTAGCATGAATAATAAACATTTATCATGTAATAAGGAAATAAATAATAACTTTATTATTGCCTCTAGGGCATATTTCCTTGATCCCACTTGCACTAGAGCCAATAATCTAGATTACACAAGAATGATTCTAACACCCATGGAGTCTTGGTGTTGATCATGTTTTGCTCGTGGAAGAGGCTTAGTCAACGGTGCGCTACATTCAGATCCGTATGTATCTTGCAAATCTCTATGTCTCCCACGGACTAAATCCCGAATGGAATTGAAGCGTCTCTTGATGTGTTTGGTTCTCTTGTGAAATCTGGATTCCTTCGCTAAAGCAATTGCTCCAAAGATTGTCACAAAAGATTTTCATTGGACCCGATGCACTAGGTATGACACCTAGATCGGATATGAACTCCTTCATCCGACTCCTTCATTAGCTGCTTCGAAGCTGCTATGTACTCCGCTTCACATGTAGATCCCGCTACGACGCTTTGTTTAGAACTGCACCAACTGACAGCTCCACCGTTTAGTGTAAATACGTATCTGGTTTGCGATTTAGAATCGTCCGGATCAGTGTCAAAGCTTGCATCAACGCAACCGTTTACGATGAGCTCTTTGTCACCTCCATATACGAGAAACATATCCTTAGTCCTTTTCGTGTACTTCAGATGTTCTTGACCGCTGTCGATGATCCACACTGGATTACTTTGGTACCTCCTGCTAAGCTAATAGCAAGGCACACATCGGTCTGGTACACAGCATTGCATACATGATAGAGCCTATGGCTGAAGCATAGGAACATCTTTCATTTCTCTCTATCTTCTGCGGTGGTCGGGCATTGAGTCTTACTCAACTTCACACCTTGTAACACAGGCAAGAACCCTTTCTTTGCTTGATCCATTTTGAACTTCTTCAAAACTTTGTCAAGGTATGTGCTTTGTGAAAGTTCAATTAAGCGTCTTGATCTATCTCTATAGATTTTGATGCCCAATATGTAAGCAGCTTCACCGAGGTCCTTCATTGAAAAACTCTTATTCAAGTACCCCTTTATGCTATCCAGAAATTCTATATCATTTCCGATTAGTAATATGTCATCCACATATAATATTAGAAATGCTACAGAGCTCCCACTCACTTTCTTGTAAATACAAAGCTTCTCCAAAAGTCTCAGATAAACCCAAATGCTTTGATCACACTATCAAAGCGCTTATTCCAACTCCGAGATGCTTGCACCAGTCCATAAATGGATCGCTGGAGCTTACACACTTTGTTAGCTCCTTTGGATCGATAAAACCTTCGTTGCATCATATACAACTCTTCTTCCGTAAATCCATTCAGAATGCAGTTTTACATCCATTGCCAAATTTCATAATCATAAAATGCGGCAATTGCTAACATGATTCGGACAGACTTAAGCATCGCTACGGGTGAGAAGGTCTCATCGTAGTCAATCCCTTGAACTTGTCGAAACCCTTTGCGACAAGTCGAGCTTTGTAGACGATAACATTACCGTCGGCGTCGGTCTTCTTCTTGAAGATCCATTTGTTTTCTATTGCTTGCCGACCCTCGGGCAAGTCAACCAAAGTCCACACTTTGTTTTCATACATGGATCCCATCTCGATTTCATGGCCTCAAGCCATTTTGTGGAATCTGGGCTCACCATCGCTTCTTCATAGTTCGAGGTTCATCATGATCTAGTAGCATGACTTCCGAACAGGATTACCGTACCACTCAGTGCGGATCTTACTCTGGTTGATCTATGAGGTTCTCAGAGTAACTTGATCTGAAGTTTCATGATCAATATCATCAACTTCCTCACTATTTGGTGTAGATGTCGCAGAAACCGGTTTCTGTGATAAACTACTTTCCAATAAGGGAGAAGGTACAGTTACCTCATCAAGTTCTACTTTCCTCCCACTCACTTCTTTCGAGAGAAACTCCTTCTCTAGAAAGGATCCATTTTTAGCAACAAATGTCTTGCCTTCGGATCTGTGATAGAAGGTGTACCCAACTGTCTCCTTTGAGTATCCTATGAAGACACATTTCTCCGATTTGGGTTCGAGCTTATCAGGTTGAAGCTTTTTCACATAAGCATCGCAGCCCCAAACTTTAAGAAACGACAACTTTGGTTTCTTGCTAAACCATAGTTCATAAGGTGTCGTCTCAACGGATTTTGATGGTGTTCTATTCAGCGTGAATGCGGTCGTCTCAAGAGCATAACCCCAAAACGATAGCGGTAAATCTGTAAGAGACATCATAGATCGCACCATATCTAGTAAAGTGCGATTACGATGTTCGGACACACCATTGCGTTGTGGTGTTCCGGGTGGCGTGAGTTGTGAAACTATTCCACATTGTTTCAAATGTAGACCAAACTCGTAACTCAAATATTCTCCTCCACGATCAGATCGTAGAAATTTTATTTTCTTATTACGATGATTTTCAACTTCACTCTGAAATTCTTTGAACTTTTCAAATGTTTCAGACTTGTGTTTCATTAAGTAGATATACCCATATCTGCTTAAATCATCTGTGAAGGTGAGAAAATAACGATATCCGCCACGAGCCTCAAAATTCGTCGGACCACATACATCTGTATGTATGATCTCCAACAAATCTGTTGCTCTCTCCATAGTACCGGAGAACGGGGTTTTAGTCATCTTGCCCATAAGGCACGGTTCGCAAGTGCCAAGTGATTCATAATCAAGTGACTCCAAAAGTCCATCAGTATGGAGTTTCTTCATGCGCTTTATACCGATATGACCTAAATGGCAGTGCCACAAATAATTTGCACTATCATTATCAACTCTGCATCTTTTGGCTTCAACATTATGAATATGTGTATCACTACTATCGAGATTCATTAAAAATAGACCACTCTTCAAGGGTGCATGACCATAAAAGATATTACTCATATAAATAGAACAACCATTATTCTCGATTTAAATGAATAACCGTCTCGCATCAAACAAGATCCAGATATAATGTTCATGCTCAACGCGGCACCAAATAACAATTATTTAGGTCTAAAACTAATCCCGAAGGTAGATGTAGAGGTAGCGTGCCGACCGCGATCACATCGACTTTGGAACCGTTTCCCACGCCGCATCATCACCTCGTCCTTTGCCGGTGTTCGCAATCCGTACTCCTGCTTTGAGTTGCAAATATTAGCAGCAGAACCAGATATCAAATACCAGTGCTATCTGCGAGCTCTAGTAAGGTACACATCAATAACATGTATATCACATATACCTTTGTTCACCTTGCCATCCTTCTTATCCGCCAAATACTTGGGGCAGTTCCGCTTCCAAAGGACCGATCGCTTGCGGTAGAAGCACTCAGTTTCAGGTTTAGGTCCAGACTTGGGTTTCTTCTCCTGAGTAGCAACTTGTTTGTTGTTCTTCTTGAAGTTCCTCTTCTTCTTCCCTTTGCCTTTCTTCTTGAAACTGGTGGTCTTATTGACCATCAACACTTGATGCTCCTTCTTGATTTCTACCTCCGCCGCCTTTAGCATTGCGAAGAGCTCGGGCATAGTCTTTACTAACCCTTGCATATTATAGTTCATCATGAAGCCTTTGTACCTTGGTGGCAGTGATTGAAGAATTCTGTCAATGACACAATCATCCGGAAGATTAACTCCCAGCTGACTCAAGTGATTGTAATACCCACACATTCTGAGTATGTGCTCACTGACAGACCCATTCTCTTCCATCCTGCAGCTATAGAACTTATTGGAGACTTCTATCTTTCAATCCGGGCATTCTGTTGGAATATTAACTTCAACTCCTGGAACATCTCATATGCTCCATGACATTCAAAACGTCGTTCAAGACCCGGTTCTAAGCCGTAAAGCATGGCACATCGAACTATAGAGTAGTCATCAGCTTTGCTCGCCAGACGTTCTTAACGCCGTCGGCCAGCATCGGCAAAGCAGTTCGGCACCCAGCGGTGCTTCCAGGATGTAACTCTTACGTGCAGCAATGAGGATAATCCTCGTGTCACGGACCCAGTCCGTAATTGCTACCATCATCTTTCAACTTTGCTTTCTCAAGGAACGCATTAAAATTCAACGGAACAACAAAGACGAGCCATCTATCTACAAACAAACATAGACAAGCAAGATACTATCGGTACTAAGTTCATGATAAATTTAAGTTCAATTAATCATATTACTTAAGAACTCCCACTTAGATAGACATATCTCTAGTCATCTAAGTGATCACGTGATCCAAATCAACTAAACCATAACCGATCATCACGTGAGATGGAGTAGTTTTCAATGGTGAACATCACTATGTTGATCATATCTA
Organism: Aegilops speltoides; assembly: GCA_021437245.1. NCBI lineage: Eukaryota > Viridiplantae > Streptophyta > Magnoliopsida > Poales > Poaceae > Aegilops > Aegilops speltoides. Next base: position 411,291,198 of record CM038142.1, read on the forward strand.
CTATATGATTCACGCCGACCTTTCGGTCTCGTGTTCCGAGGCCATATCTCGCATATGCTAGGCTCGTCAAGTATAACCTGAGTATTTCGCATGTGCAAAACTGGCTTGCACCCGTTGTAGATGGACGTAGAGCTTATCACACCCGATCATCACGTGGTGTCTCGGCACGACGAACTTTGGCAACAATGCATACTCAGGGAGAACACTACTTGATAATTTTAGTGAGAGATCATCTTAAAATGCTACCGTCAATCAAAGCAAGATAAGATGCATAAAGGATAAACATCACATGCAATCAATATAAGTGATATGATATGGCCATCATCATCTTGTGCTTGTGATCTCCATCTTCAAAGCACCATCGATATCACCATCGTCACCGGCGCGACACCTTGATCTCCATCGTAGCATCGTTGTCGTTACGCCATCTATTGCTTCTACGACTATCGCTACCGCTTAGTGATAAAGTAAAGCAATTATAGGGCATTTGCATTTCATACAATAAAGCGACAACCATATGGCTCCTGCCAGTTGCCGATAACTTAGGTTACAAAACATGATCATCTCATACAATATAGCATCACGTCTTGGCCATATCACATCACAACATGCCCTGCAAAAACAAGTTAGACGTCCTCTACTTTGTTGTTGCAAATTTTACGTGGCTGCTACGGGCTTAAGCAAGAACCAATCTCACCTACGCATCAAAACCACAACGATATTTCGTCAAATAGACTCCGTTTTAACCTTCCCAAGGACCGGGCATAGCCACACTCGGTTCAACTAAAGTTGGAGAAACTGACACCCGCTAGCCACCTTTGTGCAAAGCACGGCGGTAGAACTAGTCTCGCGTAAGCGTACGCGTAATGTCGGTCCGGGCCGCTTCATCCAACAATACCGCTGAACCAAAGTATGACATGCTGGTAGGCAGTATGACTTGTATCGTCCACAACTCACTTGTGTTCTACTCGTGCAAAACATCAAACCATAAAAACCTGGCTCTGATACCACTGTTGGGGAACGTAGTAATTTAAAACTACGCACACGCAAGATCATGGTGATGCATAGCAACGAGAGGGGAGAGTGTTGTCTACATACCCTTGTAGACCGAAGCGGGAGCGATCACAATGTAGAGGAAGTAGTCGTACGTTCTCCTCGCGATCCAACCGATCCAGCGCCGTTACATTCGGCGCCTCGAAGTTCTTGACACACGTACAGCTCGGTGGCGCTCCTCGGGCTCCGATCCAGCAAAGCTCCGGGAGAGAGTTTCACAAGACGACGGCGTGGGACGATCTTGATGTTCTACCAACGCAGGCTTCGCCTAAGCACCGCTACGATATGACCGAGGTGGAATATGGTGGAGGGGGCACCGACACGGCTAAGGAACGATCTCAAGGATCAACTTGTGTGTCTTAGGGTGCCCCCGCCCCAGATATAAAGGAGCAAGGGGAGGGCCGGCCGGCCCTAGAGGGCGCGCCAAGGGGGGAGTCCTCCTCCTAGTGGGAGTAGGACTCCCTTTCCTAGTCCAACTAGGAGGGGAAGGGGAAGGAAGGGAGAGGAGAGGAGAGGAAAGGGGCCGCCCCTCCTTGTCAATCGGACTCCTCATGGGGCGCCACCTCCTGGCGCAGCCCCTCTCTCCCTCGTGGCCCATTAAGGCCCATTACTTCCCGGGGGTTCGGTAACCCTCCGGCACTCGGTATTATCCAAATCACTCGGAACCATTCCGATGTCCGAACATAGCTGTCCAATATATCAATCTTTACGCCTCAACCATTTCGAGACTCCTCGTCGTGTCCGTGATCACATCCGGGACTCGAACTCCTTGGTACATCAAAATACACAAACTCATAATATAACCGCCATCGAAACCTTAAGCGTGCGGACCCTACGGTTCGAGAACAATGTAGACATGACCGAGACACGTCTCCGATCAATAACCAATAGCGGGACCTGGATGCCCATATTGGCTCCTACATATTCTACGAAGATCTTTATCGGTCGACCGCATAACAACATACGTTTGTTCCTTTGTCATCGGTATGTTACTTGCCCGAGATTCGATCGTCGGTATCCAATACCTAGTTCAATCTCGTTATCGCAAGTCACTTTACTCGTTCCGTAATACATCATCTTGCAACTAACTCATTAGTTGTAATGCTTGCAAGGCTTAAGTGATGTGCATTACCGAGAGGGCCCAGAGATACCTCTCCGACAATCGGAGTGACAATCCCTAATCTCAAATACGCCAACCCAACATCGCCTTTGGAGACACCTGTAGTACTCCTTTATAATCACCCGATTACGTTGTGACGTTTGGTAGTACCCAAAGTGTTCCTCCGCAAACGGAGTTGCATAATCTCATAGTTATAGGAACATGTATAAGTCATGGATAAAAGCAATAGCAACATACTAAACGATCGGGTGCTAAGCTAATGGAATGGGTCATGTCAATCGATCATTCAACTAACGATGTGACCTTGTTAATCAAATGATAACTCCTTTGTCTATGGTTAGGAAACTTAACCATCTTTGATTAACAAGCTAGTCCGGTAGAGGCATACTAGTGACACTGCTTGTCTATATATTCACACATGTATTATGTTTCCGGTTAATACAATTCTAGCATGAATAATAAACATTTATAATGTAATAAGGAAATAAATAATAACTTTATTATTGCCTCTAGGGCATATTTCCTTCAAAGATAACATCTTATCTCTAGATTCAATCCTTTAAATTTAGAGATAAGACCTTATCTCTAGATTTAAAAAACATGTGCCTTGGGGAGTGGTGCGGCCAGCCCATGTGGGTTTTAGCACCACCCCTCGGTCCATGTGGGCCCTTCCCAGGATGTTGGGCCCCACGATGGAACCCTCGGAACCTTCTAGAACCTTCCCGACACAATACCGAGAAAACCAAACTTTTTCTAGAACCCAAAATATGACTTCCCATATATAAATATTTACCTCCGCACCATTCCAGGGCTCCTTGTGATATCCCAGATCCTGGACTCCAAACAACCTTCGGACTTTCCGCTATTAATATATCTTTACTACCCTAGCACTATCAAACGTTAAGCATGCGACCCTACGGGTTTGGGAACATGTAGACATGTCCGAGACACATCTCCGGTCAATAACCAATAGCGGGACCTAGATTCCCATATTTATTCCTACATATTCAACAAAGATCTTTATCGGTTGAACCACGATGTCAAGGATTCAGTCAATCCCGTATGCAATTCCCTTTGTCCGATGATATGTTACTTGCCCGAGAATCGATTGTCAGTATCTCCATACCTAGTTCAATTCATTACCGGCAAGTCTCTTTACTCATTCCGTAATACAAGATCTTGTGACTAAACTCATTAGGCACATGAAGCTTCTTATGATGTTGTATTACCGACAGGGCCCAGAGATATCTCTCCGTCACACGGGGTGACAAATCCAGTCTCAATCCACGCAAACCAACAGGCACCTTTGTAGATACGTGTAGAGCACCTTTATGATCACCCAGGTATGAAGTGATGTTTGATAGCACACAAAGTATTCCTCCGATGTCTGAGAGTGGCATGATCTCATGGTTTAAGGAACTGATACTTGACATGAAGAAAGCTATAGCAAATAATTAAATGATCTAATGCTAAGCTTACAGTTGGGTATGTCCATCACATCATTCTCCTAATGATGTGATCTCATTATTAAATGACAACACATGTCTATGGTTAGGAAACCTTAACCATCTTTAATCAACGAGCTAGTCTAGTAGAGGCTTACTAGTGACACAGTGTACTTTATGTATTCACACGTGTATTTAAGTTTCCAGTCAATACAATTCTAGCATGAATAATAAAAATTTATCATGACGGGAAATATAATAATAACCCATTTATTATTGCCTCTAGGGCATATTTCCAACACAGTTAAGGCAAGTCGTGGAACAGAGTACGTAACAGAATGAGGATGTAGTAGATGTAACAAGTAGACAGACGTATAACAAAGGTCTGCATATTTATGTTGGGAATCGTTGCATGGAAAACAAAAAAATTATACGCACATGAATGATCTATCCATGGATATGCATACCAACGAGGGGGAGAGTGTGTCTACGTACCCTCGTAGACCGTAAGAGGAAGCGTTTCACAACGTGGTTGATGTGGTCAAACTTCTTCGCGCGTCAACCGATCAAGTACCAATTGCACGGCACCTTCGCGTTCTGCACACGTTCAGCTCGGTGACGTCCCTCGCCTTCTTGATCTAGCAAGACGTCGAGGTAGCAGATGAGTTCTATCAGCACGACGGCATGGTGACAGTGATGGAGAAGTGATCTCCGCAGGGCTTTGCCTAAGCACTAGGAAAATATGACCGGGGGTGTAAACGACGGAGGGGGCACCACACACGACTAGGCAATTGTATGGTGTGTGCTAGGGCGCCCCCCACATATATATGGGTGGGAGGGAGAGGGGAGGCAGCCAGGAGGCGCCCCAAGTAGGCCGAATCCTACTTGGGGTCCTCCCCAAGTGGCGCCCCCCAGCCATATTTAACCGAGGGGGAAGGAAAGAAGGGGGAGAGGGAAGGAAGGGGAAATCCTATTCCACTCTTTCCTTACCCTTCCCCTCTTTCCTTCTCCTCCTAGTCTGGCCCATATGGGGGGCGCACCAGCCCCTTGTGGCTGGTGCGTTTGCCCTCTTGGCCCATAAGGCCCATACCTTTTGCCGGGGTGAAAGGACATGCGGTGCCCCCATGTGTGGTTTTGGTAATTGATGACATTCTCTATGGACTAATGGTTGCATTGAGTTATATTTGAAGGATTTGTCCATAGGCATTTCTTGAAGTCCATGTGTTGGTTTCAAGGAGTTTATGAGTTGACCAAGGTGCTATTAACGAATTATCCAAAGATTGGTCATTTGAGTGTTGAGCTTATTGCAAGCATGCCTTGAATAAGAAGATTGTGTGATCATTCATGTTTACCTTCAAAACATCATCCAAATGAAGAGAGTTGGAAAGATTCAAGGTTGATCGGTACTATGTACAAAGAGTGAATCAAGTTGATCAACTCTCAAAGTGTTCAAGATGTACTGAGAGGGATCAAGTGATCCCATGGTATGGTAAGCATTGTCCATTACGCTTTGTGAACTAACCAATGTCTACGTGAGAGTTCTATGTGGGGTTAGGTACATTTCCATGGGCTTGCGTCAAGAGGAATATATCATACAACCCATGGAGAGGACATCAAATGGTGATCGTCATCAAGATTGCGGTGTGAAAGTTCAAGTGGAGCATCATGAAGAGATCACGTCCTTGATGCTTGCCGTCCATTGTGGTGAAAATGGACTTGTGAAGATGTGCCAACGAGTGGCTCACCCATAGTGGAGTATGGGGAGCAATCTACTAGTCTTCATCAAGCTAGCGCAATCAAGAAAGGTGGTACAAGTTAAGGAGGTCAAGATCTTCATCATCTAGCTCAAATGGAGTATGCTCAAGGCAAAGGTTTGTCCTAGATAGGTTTTCTATTTTAACAGCCTAATTGTGTTAGTTGGGAGACCGGATTATAGGATCGATAGCCGTACTATCAAGAGGGCTCTCGAGTGAGTAGATTATTCGTATCATTCGAAGAGAGCTCAAACCTTTGCATCCTTGGCATCATATTTATTGATTCTTGTTTGGCTTTTCTCTTTGTGAGGTTTGAGCTTGTGTTATCTTCGTGAAAACTTCTACTTCATCGAAATCTGATTTCCTATGCATCTTCTTTTGCATTTTCGGTGTTGGAGTTTTTACCGGTCTTATTTGAGAAAGGTTTCTCACCGTTGTATTTTGGGTATTTTCTCAATCGCTATTTCTTGAATTATTATCAAGATTGTGTTAGCCCTTGTCTTTAGCTTTCCAACAAACTTGGTTTCATAAAATTTGGAGTTCGTTTGCCAAAGTTGTGACTGTTTCAATTTTACCGGTTCCCGCTCTCTCTACCTACTGCGGGTGCCCGGGGTCCTTGACCCCCTGGTGCCCGGGATCACCCGATCCCCTCCTTAGACACCTCTCTGATGGGTTCGGGTGCCCAGGGTCTCATACCTCTGGGTGCCCGGGGTCATCCGGGCCGCTCCCTAACCTCCTCTCCCCTTTCTCTGTCCAGTGCGGGTGCCCGGCCCCTCCCCACTACCTCCTCATCCCTCCCTGACCGGTGCGGGGACCCGGGGTTTAGGGCCCTCGGGTGCCCGGCCCATCCCAGCAGCCCCTCTCGGCCTACCCCGGGTGCCCGGGGTCTTGGACCCCCGGGTGCCCGGTCCCCCTGCCATGTTGCTTTACTTGTATGTCCGGGTGCCTGGGGTTTTACCCCCGGGTGCTCGGGGTTGTAGGGTGTTTTTCTCTGTTGGGTCAAGGTGCCCAGACCCCTTTTGTCCGGGTGTCCGGGGTGGCGGCTGTGTGCAACAGCCACATTTTCCTTGGGGGTATTTATACCCCCTTCTTCCACCTTCAACCTTAATCCTTTTGCAAGCTTTTCCCCCACCATTGTTGACCTCTTGGAGCTTGCTATCTCTCAATCCCTCCATGGATTCTTGCTAGTTTTGGGGGGAAAAGAGAGAGGAGATCTAGATCAACATTTTCACCTATCACTTTCTCCTCTATGTGAGGGGAACCCCTTGGATATAGATCTTCGAGTTCTTGGTGTTCTCCTTCTTGTTCTTCCTATCTTTTTCCTCCATAGCTTTCGTTGCTTTGGTGGGATTTGAGAGTGAGGGAGTTGGGCACTCCGTGTGCCCTTGCCATTGCATTAGTTGCATCCGTTTGAGTTCTCCATAGTGATACATGGAAGTTACAAGTTGAGAAGCTTATTACTCTTGGGTGCTTGGTACCCTAGAGCTTGTTCCTCTTGGGTGCTTGGGCGCCCTAGACGGTTGGTGGTGCTTAGGAGATCAATCATTGTGGTGTAAAGCTCCGGGCAAGCATCGGGTCTTCAATTATGTTGTGGAGATCGCCTCGAGCAATTTGTACGGGTTTCAGTGACCGCCCCCAAGGGTTACCAAAATGTACGGGTTCGGTGAACGACTGCAAGGGTTGCCATTTGTACGGGTTCGGTGACCGCCCTCAAGGGTCCCTTAGTGGAATCACGACATCTTTCATTGTGCAAGGGCGTGAGGAGATTACGGTGGCCCTAGTGGCTTCTTGGGGAGCATTGTGCCTCCACACTGCTCCAAACGGATATTAGCATCCGCAAGGGTGTGAACTTCGGCATACATCGTCATCCCCGCGTGCCTCAGTTATCTCTTACCCGAGCCCTTTACTTATGCACTTTACTTTGTGATAGCCATATTGTTTCTTGTCATATATCTTGCTATCACCTAGTTGTTTATCTTGCTTAGCATAAGTTGTTGGTGCACATAGGTGAGCCTAGTTATTGTAGGTTTTGTGCTTGACAAATTAACCGCTAGGTTTATTCCGCATTTGCTCAAGCCTAAATCGTAATTATTTTGAAGCGCCTATTCACCTCCCCTCTAGGTGACATCCACGATCTTTCAATTGGTATCAGAGCCTCGTCTCTCTTTATTAGGCTTTACCACATAGAGAGTAAAGATATCGACTAGGGGATTGGTATTCTCTGATACTCTAAGTTATGATGGCACAATTTTTGATGTTTGGGTAATTCCCATGCCTAATCCCTTTAGGGTCATGGACCTAAATTTAGAGCGAATTGTAGATATGGGTTTTGCTCCTCCAAAGGATCCCCAAAGATTATCTCTAGAGGATGATAAAAACTCTTATCTCATACTCAAGCTTCTAATGTGCTTTTCGATGCTTTGAGCAATGTACATATATTTCAACTCATGCCGTTCCGGGATGCTCATGAGTTGTGGACAAAGCTTCAAGATAAATATGATGTGTCCAAGATTTATGGGGATGATTGTTCTCCCTCCACCTCCGGCCGTGTTGCCTTCTCAACTTATTCTACTTTGCCTACATGTGGAGTGCCACAAGGTAATGCTATGGTGATAGTGTTGGTCATTGCAATGATGATAGTGTGCCTGTTCTTGGTGATCCTTCATCACCACTTATTGCAATGGTCCTTCTTTGGACTTTAACACTTCAAGCACCTTACATGTTTCACATGCTTGTGTTGATAGTCCTTGCATATCATGTAGAAACTGCTTGTTCAAATCTCATGATGATATGCTTGCTATGTCTTGTTGCCATGATAAAAATGTATATATTTCCTCGAGTTGTTGCGCTAACAATGTGGAGGAAACTCAACACTCCATGGAACTAGATGTGGTCTTAAATGATGCTTCAAGGGATCCAACATCATCATCTATTGTTTCCCACTTTTGCCTTATGGCTAAGGCTTTGAAGGTTCTCCTACTTTGAATCTCAATACATCTCTTGATGATTATATTGATGATGTTGTTGCTAATGATGATGAGGATAATGATGAAGAGAATGATAATGTTGCCTCCTTAAAATTTAAGGGGGAAATGGTTTTTAAAGCTCTTCATAAAAATAAATTGCTCGTTCCAACTTCACGGAAATCATGTCCATTGCCATTGAGGGCAAGAAATATATTGAGGAGTTGGAATCTCATCTAGAGGAGCATGAGGTCACCATTGAGAAAATGGAAGGTCATGAGCGTGATTACGCTAATGAGATTGTGGACCCCTCTCAAGCTCTTGAACTTGAACAAACCATGAAGGAAGCTCTTGAGGAGACTTTTGCTCTAGAATTATCTAGAGTGAGGGAATCTCATCATAGAGCTCTTGAGGTGGCCAATGATTTTGAAGCTCGAAGTTGCACATGCCAAACTCCTTGAGGACTTTGGGCACCTCAAAAATGGCTCAAGGGTCAATAAGAGTGAGCTCATCGGACTCACCGAGTCTCATGCTCAACTTATAGCTTCATACTCAAAAGAGCTTGCCAAGTTGCCTTCTCCTCTTATTGTTAATGATGATGCTTGTGCTGCTAACTCTATTTCTTGTGAAGGATCCATTTTGAAGGAGAATGTTGACCTAAGGGCTCAACTTGCGTTGCTATCTAGCAATTATGGGAAATTGGAAGAAAGTCATTGTTGGGGATATAACTACTGGGTATGAACCGCCCAGGATGGGCCGGGTCATACCACTGGCGACTTATGAGTGAAAATGGCGGGTCATAGCAAGCCTATTGACAGTCCAAGACCTAGAGGCGACTTGAGGCCCAAGAGGATGAACCGCCACATGTATAACTTGTATTGTAAGGCAAGCTTAGTTAGTCACCGAGCCGGACACGTTGTGCATGAGCCGGCCGGGACTCTGTAAGCCATCGGGCATCAACCTATGTATATAAAGGGGTGACCCGATGGTGGGTTAACTCAAGAAAAAACAAGTCGAGAATCAGGTCAAGCTATTCACTCCCTGGTAATCGAAACCCAAGCAATACAACCCCAAACTGGAGTAGGCCTTTACCTCCACCGCGAGGGGCTGAACCACTATAAACTCTCTATGTCCTTTGTCCCGATTAACCACTTTAAGGTAACCAAGTTGCAATGGCTCCATGACTATGTCCTTTCGCTAGGACATCTGCCGTGTTAAGTCCACGACAGTTGGCGCCCACCGTGGGGCCATCGCACGGTGGTTCGAGTTCTTGAAAGGCAGCTTCATAGGGATCAAGGGATACACTGTGGGCCGGATGACCAAGAGTCGTCGTGGCAAGCTCTACATTGATGACACCGGCTAGGGACTCGAGGCCATCTCAATTGAGTACGGGTACCGGGTCCCCTTCGGCGAAATCCACTTCTTCATCAGCAAGATCGGTGAATCGGGCCCTGAGCGGGACACCTGCACCGACACCATCGAGACGGCTCAGCATGCATGACCCGCCAAGGTTCAACCCGCCAAGGTTCAACCCGCCGTGAAGCATGCCTTTGTTGGTTTCATCCATGGGGCAGAATTTGAGGAAGGATCTGTGTCTGGTGGTGAGGCGACCATCTACTCTGATGGTGAATCGTCAATTGGTGAGACCAATTCAATGTATCAACTGCAAGACGGCCGGCTTGGGGGTTGTTCCGAGGGCGACAGTATTTCGGACCCCTATGACCCGCCGAACAGGATTGCAATCTTCATGGCCGGTACACAGCCGACGCTCAGGTAAAGGACCGTCGCGACTATGACCTCCAGCTCAATGACTGTAGTGACGACTGGTGGTAGCGGCTCTGTGCGCCCGCCGTCTCAAGTTCTGACAGAGTTGTTGGAGGCTTTGGCGACTTTGATGGGGGTGGAGGTGACCCTGGACAACCAGGAATAGCATAAGGTGGATGTGGCGAAGCTACGAGATGAGATAGCTCAAGCCAAGGAAGAACTGGCGGATGAGAACGCTAGGATGGCCATGAAGCGAGCTGTTTTAGATGCTCAGGCACAACGGGTTCAGGCAGAGTCGCTCCAGCTCACATTGGATCAAAACGCTTCAAATGCCATCATGAGAAGGAAGCACCAGAGTTGTTTACCTCCGGTTTATGATGTGAGAAACCTCTTCAACACGCCTGTGGCAGGGACCAGTGAGCCGCCCGTGGTGAACCGGGTGGTTGAGGCGCCCGTGATCGGAGCGCCGGTTCAGCCGCGTACTATGGATCCGCCTCGTTTGGATATTACTCCGCCTCAGCATGTTCCGACACTGTCAGGTCATTATTCTAACCCATAGGATAATATGATTGCTGTGTCAACACGATTGGCGGCTCTCCCAGCTGAAGGCGAGTCTCCAGCTGTGATGAGATGTGGAGGGGCGCAAAACTTCTTCAGACAGCCGTGGCTCAACGGGCGGCTTATTCGTATAGTCATGAACGGATTCACTCAACCCCTCATCCAAGCCGGAGTTATAGTAGACATATTCACTCGCCAACAGTTTCAAGCGGTGAGCAACACCAGAACCAGCCTCGTAGGCATGGCCCGGCGCACGGTGGTTTCGATGCTCGGACTTTGGTGGATCAGGGTAGGGCACGTCAGGAGGCGGAGTTGGTGACTCAGCTAGCGGCTCAACAGAAATCTCCGGTTTATCCGTCACCGTCTGTGGAGGCGGGAGTGACCTCCAAAACCTTGGGTGTGCCATGTTTAGTGCTGGCTCTACGCAATGAGCGTTTGCCCAAAGATTTAAAGGGACCTCGTAAGGTGCCAAATTACACAACGGATCAGCCCCCAGAGGCTTGGATCGAGAGCTATGAGATGGCTATGGAGATGTTGGATGTTAGTGATGCTGCATGTGCTAATTATTTCACCATGATGTTGGATGGGCCGGCTCGTACTTTGTTGAAAGGGCTGCCTGCTAATTCCATTAGGTCATGGGCAGAGATGAAAACGCGTTCTATCCAAAATTTTAAAGACACATGCAAGCAGCCCATGTCAATTCTGGATTTAGACTCTTGTGTCCAAGGTGAGGGCGAGTCGACGACCAATTGGGTGCGCCGGATCTCAGCTATCATACAATCGTTGGATAGTATCAACGCCGATTCAGCAGGCCTGATGTTGGAGAAGAATTGCCATTTCCTTCCCCTTAAGCAGAAACTGGGGCGGCTTAAACATCACTGCAATGACATGGGAGAACTCATGGCGGCTCTCGTCAAATACACCAACTCTGATAGTACTAAAGACCCTAAGTCTGATGAGGAGAAGGCTGGTAAGGGGAAGAAGAGTGGCAGTGCGAAGGGACAGCAGCATAACATGGCGGGTCACGGTGGCAACAGTAAACGCAAGGCTGAGGGCGGTTTAGACTTTGTGGCCAACACCAATACGCAGAACAATAATAAGCGTCGGAAGGGAAAGCCGCCCCGGCTTGGCGGGCCAAAGTTCAACCTTGAGGTGATGATGAACCAGCCTTGCCCCAAGCATGCTACGCAAGAGAAGCCGGCCAATCATCTATGGAAGGATTACTTCATCATGAGGGAATACATAAATTCCAGTTTTTCAGAATAATCATGGGCCAAATGGCGGCTTAGGATCCGGCTCTCACGGGCCTGGTGTAACGCCCTCGATGCGGCTATATCTCCCACGTGTCGAAGCACGACTTAGAGGCATAACCGCATTGAAAGCAATGTCGCAAGTGAGGTAATCTTCACACAACCCAAGTAATACATAAGGGAAAGAGATACATAGTTGGCTTACAATCGCCACTTCACACAAATACATGAATAAAGCATTAAATCAACCAGATACAATCAAGGTCCGAATACGGAACCAAAATAAAAGAAGAACCCCAAATGCGACAAACGGTCCCCGATCGACCCCAATTGGGATCCACTACTGATCAACTAGAACGAAACAACACAAAGGGCAAGATCTTCATCGAGCTCCTCCTTGAGCTTGGTTGCGCACCGCTTTCGGTAACATAGGCACCGCAAACTGGTTTTGAAGTATCCGTGAGTCACGAGGACTCAGCAATCCCATTACCATGGGTATCAAGACTAGCAAAGCTTAATGGGAAAGGAAGGGTAAAGTGGTGAGGTTGCAGCAGCGACTAAGCAAGTATGGTGGCTAACCAACGCAAATAAGAGCGAGAAGAGAACAAGCGGAACGGTCGTGAAGCTAGCAATGATCAAGAGGTGATCCTGAACACCTACTTACGTCAAACATAACACATAAACCGTGTTCACTTCCCGGACTCCACGAGAAGAGACCATCACGGCTACACACTCGGTTGATGCGTTTTAATTCGGATCAAGTGTCAAGTTGTCTACAACCGACATTAACAAATTCCCATCCGCCACATAACCGCGGGCACGACTCTCGAAAGTTTATACCCTGCAGGGTGTCCCAACTTAGCCCATGACAAGCTCTCGCGATCATCGAAGGAATAGACCTTCACCCGAGACACTCCGATCGACTCGGTATCCCGTACATCAAGACATTTCGACAATGGTAAAACAAGACCAGCAAAGCCTCCGGTGTGCCGACATCCCGATAGTAGCCGCCAGATCTCGCCTCGAGCCACAACCGGATGAGCAGTCCGTACAACTAAAACCAGACCTCAAGTTTCCTTGAGGTGGCGCCGCAAAGCGCTTAGTTTGGACCAACACTTAGAGAAGCATTGGCCGGGGGCTGAATAAAGATGACCCTTGGGTTAATTACTCCCAAGGAAAAGTAGGTGGTGGTGAGGCAAATGGTAAAAGGCAATGTTGGGCCTTCTGGACAAGTTTTATTCAAAGCGAACCGTCAAGGGGTCCCATAAATCACCCGACCGCGTAAGGGACGCAAAATCCGGGAACATAACACCGGTATGACGGAAACTAGGGCGGCAAGAGTGGAACAAAACACCAGGCATAAGGCCGAGCCTTCTACCCTTTACCAAATATATAGATGCATTAATACTATAAGAGATATTGTGATATCCCAACCAAAATCCTGTCCACCATGAAGAAATCTTCAACTTCACCTGCAACTAGCAACGCTATAAGAGGGGCTGAGCAAAAGCGGTAACATAGCCAAACAACGGTTTGCATAGGAAAGGTGTCAAAGGTTAGAGGTTCATGGCAATTTGGGATGGCTGGACAAACAGGTAATAGGTAGCGCAGCATAGTGAAAGAACGAGGCAACTAGCATAGCAATGATAGTAGTGAGATCCAGGGTAGCGGTCATCTTGCCTAAAATCCCGCAAGGAAGAAGAACGAGTCCATGAAGAAGACAAACGAACATAGTCGAACGAATCCTCACAACCGCAACATTACCAGAACTAAGAAGCAACACCGGAAAGAAACAAACAACATGGTAAACAATCATCACATAAGCATGGCATGATGCACAATCAAGTATGATGCATGTCCGGTTTAATGAGGCATGGCATGGCAAAGTGCATAAACAATACTACAAATTAAGTGGAGCTCAATATGCAACGAGTTGCATATTGACGAAACACCACATCCGAGTTATTTAGTTCGCTCTCCTTTAGGTATACAACAATGTTAAATGTTATTAAACATGGCAAGGGGTGAAGCATATGAAAACTACCTAACTAGGCAAGTTTAAATGAGGCCGGAAGAACAAACAACAATTCCGGAAAAACCCCATGTGCATATTTATGGATTAGGTACTGTTCTGACCTAAAGCATATTTTAATGTTGTTAAACAGCAAAATAAAGTGCACCATGTTAATCTAGGCATTTTTCCACCCCATTTACATATAAAGTTTATTAAAATCAGAGTTACGGTTATTTAGTTATGAAATAAATCATTTTAGCATGGCATTTAAGCAAATTAATGCAAACAGCATGTTTAAACATATTTAACATGGATGAAAAGCAGCATATTATTAAACTAGATGAAAAACTAAGCATTTTACATGTTAAAATCATTTTAATCCGATGCACAGTTAATGAGTTATAATATGCATGAACATTAGGGGTTTTTCTGTAAAACAGCAATTCTCTGGAAAATAGACAAAATCGCAGACGGTAAAAAAAAACATAACAGGGCCAAAACTGGCCCGAAACAGAACAGAGGGGCTGTTGGGGGCTGCTCACCCCTGGGCCATGGCCCGTTTGGTGGAAGAGGAGGCTGGGCAGGCCTTGGTGGGCCGCGGGCGAGGAGGCCGGCTTGGGGGTGCGCTGGGCCTGCTCCTGGCTTGACGCCCAGGACGCGGTTGTTGTGGCTGGCGAGCGAGCGGGATGCGGCCCAGGCGCGGGGTCGAGGGGAACGGTCAATGGGGCGACCGGCTGCGCTGCAGCTCTCGTTGCAGGGGAAGCAGAGCGCGGGTGGGATTTGGGGACGAGCGCTCCGGCGAGGGACTTGGCGGCGCAGGGAAGCTTCGGGCGGCCTCCTTTGATTTCCTGCCCAAAACGAGACAGGGAGAGAGATGAGAGACCGGAGGGAGAGATGGACAGAAAGAGGAGATGGGGGGGGAGGCGCTGTTGTTGTTGTGTTGTGCGCTACCTGGAATGGAGCTCCCATGAGGTGGCCGAGGGGATCAGGCACAAAGTAGGCGCGACTTGGTGGGGAGGCGACCCTGTAAGGGCTCATTTATCCCTAAGTGTTTTGGTGATTGATGACAATACTTGTGCGGACTAATCGTGTGCCTTGAGTCCTACAGATATTTCTTCATTAGGCACAAGACGATTCGGTGCCCCTCGGAGATTAGTGAAGCCGACGTTGTTCTACGTTCTCTTTGGTGGAGTTGAGTCGTAGGAAAGCCGTACTATTAAGAGGGGGTCCGCGTCGGAAAGGTAGGGTGGAATCACACGTACACTTACCCCTCCTTCCCTTGCACCTTGGAGCTGCCCATCGTTATCACGGTTGTGCGAAACTGACGACTGCTGCTGTACTTGCGGTAGTACCGCAAGTACCAGCGGTAGTACCGCGACGGGCCACGGTAGTACCGCCCCTCGGGCGCGGTAGTACCGCGGTACCTTGGCCTAGTGCTGCTCCGGTGCGGTAGTAGGGGCGGATGTAATTTTTACATCCGCTACCACGGTAGTACCGCTCCTTCGGCGCGGTAGTACCGCCGCAGACTGCCTAGTGCCGCCCGGCGGTAGTAGGGCGGATGTAATTTTTACATCCGCTGCACCCACGGTAGTACCGCTCGCTCTCTGCTGTAGTAGTATCATGGGGCTCACGGTAGTACCGCCCCGAGTTGTAGTACCGCGCCCTCCGCTTAGTACCGCTATGTCGCGGTAGTAGGCGCGATGTAATTTTTACATCCGTGTTTACCACGGTAGTACCGCGCCCACGGCGGTAGTACCGCCGGGTTTTGCACCACCCTAATTTCTGCGGAAGTAGGCACGGATGAAATTTATTTCGTCGCGCTCTTCCTGTGTCCGTGATCTCTCTCGCCTTGCGGTAGTACCGCAAGGTAGCGGTAGTACCGCTCCGATTCGAGCTTGATCCGCCTGTGGAGCTTCCACGGTAGTACCATGGTCACGCACGGTAGTACACGGTGCCTCAAGGTAGTACCGCCCTCGAGCGGTAGTACCGTGAGTCGCGAGCAGAATTAGTGGATAACGGTTGGATCTTTTCCCGACTATATAAGGGTGTCTTCTACCTCTAGTTGACTACCTCTTCCACCTCTAAGCTCCATTGTTGCTCCAAGCTCCATTTTCGCCGATCTCTCTCCCTAGCCAATCAAACTTGTTGATTTGCTCGGGATTGGGTGACAAGAGCTCGATCTACACTTCCACCAAAGGATATTTGATTCCCCACTTATCCCTTATGGATCTTGTTACTCTTGGGTGTTGAGCACCCTAGATTTGTTGAGGTCACCTCAAGCCATACTCCATTGTGGTGAAGCTTCGTGGTGGTGTTGTTGTTGGGAGCCTCCGATTGTTGTGGAGATTGCCCCAACCTTGCTTGTAAAGGTTGGTCGCCGCCTTCAAGGGCACAAATAGTGGAATCACGGCATCTCGCATTGTGTGAGGGCGTGAGGAGAATACTGTGGCCCTAGTGGCTTCTTGGGGAGCATTGTGCCTCCACACCGCTCTAACGGAGACGCATTTCCCTCAAAAGGAAGGAACTCCGTAACACATCCTCGTCTTCACCGTCTCCACTCTTGGTTATTTCGTGCCTTTACTTTTGCAAGCTTACTTATTGTTATATCTCTTGCTTGCTTGCTTGTTAGTTGTTATTGCATCATATAGGTTGCTCACGTAGTTGCATATCTAGACAACCTATTTGTTGCAAAGTTTAATTTGATAAAGAAAAGCCTAAAATTGTTAGTTGCCTATTCACCCCCTCTAGTCAACCATATCGATCCTTTCAATTGGTATCGAGCCTCGCCTCTTTATTAAGGACTTCACCGTCCAAGAGTATGGTTGACACCAACGATGGTGTGGAGGAACACTCCGTGTGAATCCCATCTCATCTTCGTCGAAGGGGAACCTCGGTCTCGTGAGGAGTTCAATGTGGCTTTGGACACATTGAAAACCTCCATGACGGCCGAGGTTAAAAGCATGTTTAATGATTTCTTAGAGGGACTTAAACTATCTACCGACCTATGAAAGTGTGTGATCCCACTAACAAGGCGACGGATGCTTTCTCCGATAAGGGGGAAGCTAGCATTGAAAAGAGTCCTTCTACTAGTGGTAGAAATGGCACCGGCATCTTTGCCCATGTGGAACCCCCGGTCTATGGAGGGCCTATCCCATCCACTCATTTAAATCATGCCGGTCCACCTCCTAAGTATGAAAAAGGTGTAGATTTTGATAATTGGGTCTATCGCTTAAGCGCCATTTGAAACATGTGAACACTAACCTTTGAGAGTTATTGAAGAAGGTTTTATCCTCATGACCCAAGCAACTTCACCCTCGAGAAGCCGTGGACAATCAATTCAATGAGAGTGCTCTTCATCATTCAAGATGCAATTCTTCCCAAGATCTCCTCACCTTCGACCCCACGCCGTGGCTAAAGAAGCATGGAAATGTGTTGAGGGCCTCTATCGTGGAAGTGCTAGCATTCAACGGTCCAACTATGAAGTGGTGCAAGATGAAGCCGACGAGTTTGCAATGAAAGAAGATGAAGAACCTCGTGAGCTCTTTCAAGAGTAACCAAACTCGCCGTGGCACTTCGAGATCATGGAAGCAAGGATACGGATGACAATTGATCAGCGAAAGTTCCTCAAGGCCATGATGCCCTACAACAAAGCCATGTCCTCCGTCATTCGTCAACGATCGGACTTCCACACCATGACCTCAAGTGAAGTGTTGGATGAGTTCGTTGTAATGAACATCTTGGACAAGACCGCCGAAAATGCGGTGCTCCGCTCTCAAAGAGCTAAGAAGCCTAACCTTGCCTTGAAGGCCAAGGTCATTGTCGAAGAAGAGGAAGAAGTGGAAGATGAGGAAAGCAACCTCAAGACACCAAGTTCGACTACCATGAGCACATGGCCCTTGCTTCAAGACAATTTTGGAGCAAGAAGAGCTCAAGACCCAACTTCAACAAGAATAACTCAAGTGGTGTCAAGGGCAAGCAACGAGTTAGAACTTGCTTCAACTGTGGCAATGTGAGCCATTTCGATTATGGATTGTCCTTACGAGAAGAGGGAAGACAATGGTGGCAAGTTCATTCGAAAAGACAAAGCCAAGTCCATTCCCAACAAGAACAACTTCGCTAAGAAGACTCCCACTCGTGGGTTGGTGGTTCAAGAAGAATATCAAGAGGATGACGATGATGATGAGAATGAAGAAGCAACGGCCATGGCATCCATTGCCATTGCTACTCCTCGGTGTCTCTTGAATCACCCAATGAAAACATCACCGCTAGATGCCTCATGGCTAAGGCTTCAAACAAGGTAACCCCAACATCACTACCACCATCATTTCAATCCTCCGTGGAGGATTGCATTGATGGACATGTTGAGTCTAATGAGGAAGTGAATGAATTTGAGTCCTTCATGAGTAAGCTCAAGGAAAGTCCAAGAAGCACTTTGTTGCTCTCTTGGAACAACTTGGTGAGGCCAATGACATGATCGAGGCTCACGAAGAAACCATCTCCAAGATGGAAGGTCATAGTCGTGACTATGCCGATGAGATATCGGATCTCTCAAATGCTCTTGAAGAAGAGCGTGTGCATCGTTTGACTCTTGAGGAGTCACACAATGATGCCCATGCTAAGTTAACGAAAGATCTTGATCATGCTCTTGTCTTGTCTCGTGTGCTAACCTCCGAGAAGGCTAAACTTGGGGTTGATCATGCTAGACTCAAAGAGGAGTTTGAGATACTTGACAAGGCCCACAAAGTCTTAAAGGGTACTCATGCTACTCTCAAGGAGTCTCATGCTCAACTCCAAGTTAAGCTAATCAAAGAGAAAGCCACCTTTCCTCACATGGTATTAATTGATAATGCATGTGCTACTAACCCTTGTTGTGAGCATAAGCATCTTATGGAGGAAAATGCTAAGTTGAAGGATCAACTTGAGAAGGGCCTTGTGACTTGCATTCAAGGTGAGAAAAACCTCAACGACCTTTTGAGCAATCAAAAGGAAGTTGTGGGCAAGAAGGAATTGGGTTTGCACCCAAGTCCAAGAGCAAGAAGAAGAAGAACAACAAGGCCAACCGTCCTCCTCCCTCAAACAATCTTTTGTGAAAGAGGGAGACGGAGCTTCCAAGAAGAAGAAGGACAAAGTGAAGGAAGTTGATATTCAAAAGAGCAAGAACGTTTCTCAAACAAAGCCGCGACTTTAACCCTTCATATGTGTTGTGCCGTGCTAGTGATGGACATGTTTATGCTAAATTTGTTGGTTCTCCTTATGAGTACATTGAATGGTCTATTTGGGTTCCCAAGGCCCTTGTTACTAACATCAAAGGACCCATTACTAAATGGGTACCTAAAACCAAGCATTGATCTCGTAGGTGTTTGCTTCCGGTGGGGATCATGGTTGCTTGATAGTGGAGCAACAAATCATATGACCGGAGCAAGGACTTGGTGGTGGATGTGCAAGAGACTCCATCTATGCCCACCAATGTCGAGTGGGGTGATGCATCACATTCTAAGGTATTGGGCCTCGCAAGGTTGTCATTTCTCATGATCTAACGATCGAGAAAGTCATGCTTGTTGAGTCCTCGCATTCAATTTACTTTCCGCTCGCCAACTTGCACTCATGGGTTTTGCCACATTCTTTGATATTGATACCGTGGCCCTCTTGTGGAGCAAGACTCTTAAAGTAGTTTTGTTGGGCATGTCGAGAACGGTCTCTATGTGGTTAACTTTTCGGAGTGACCCACTAAGACCGCGACATGCCTAATGGCTAAAGTTGACGGGATGGCTTTGGCATCGCCGGTTGGCCCACGCCAATATGAGATCTTTGCAAAGTCTCCTCAAGGGGACCATGTTCGTGGACTAACAAATGTGAGTTTTGCCAAAGATCGTGCGTGCAAAGGCTTGTATCAAGGGAAGCTACATGAAAGGCTCACCCTCCTCAACCATCATCTACTCGAAGAGACCCTTGGAGCTCCTTCATATGGATCTCTTTGGGCCTCCATCTTTGATAGTCTTGGAGGAAGAAAGTATTGCTTGGTGATTGTGGATGACTATTCAAGATATACTTGGGTATATTTTTCAAGAGGAAGAGTGAGACCCAACAAACCGTCATCAACTTTGCAAATGAAGCTCAACGTCAACATGATGCAAAGATCTTGACAATAAGAAGCTTATAACGGCACCGAAGTTCAAGAACTACACCTTGATGAGTTCCTTAGTGACGAGGGATCAAGCATCAATATGCGGCACCCTATACCCCTCAACAAAATGGTGTTGCGGAGAGGAAGAACCGGACGTTGATGGATGCGGCAAGGACCATGATGGCGGAGTTCAAGTCTCCATACAACTTTTGGGCGAAGCCATCAACACAAAGATGTCATGCATCCAATCGGCTCTATCTTCGCAAAGGCTTGAACAAGACTCCTTATGAGATCCTCACTGCAACAAGCCCAACCTCAAGTACTTCCGGTGTTCGGTTGTAAGTGTTTCATTCTCAAGAAAGGTGTTCGGTTGTCTAAATTTGAAGCTAGAGCTCATGAGGGCATATTTGTTGGTTATGCTACAAACTCTCATGTTATCGTGTCCTCAACAAGTCCACCGGACTCATTGAGGAGACGTAACGTGGAGTTTGATTTAAAATAACGGCTCCCAAGTGGAGCAAAGTGGTACTTGTGATATAGGTGATGAAATTCCTCCCAAGCCATAAGAAGAATGGGTATTGGTCACATCCTACCCATTGAGGAACCCCTTGTGGTCAAGGAGAAGGACAATGCTCTACACAAGTAGAGCCATCACCTCATCAAGACCCACACGCTCAAGAACAAAGTGAAGGCCCTCAACCTCGTGAACAAGACCAAGGGCAAGATCTACCTCAAGACGGTGATGAAGCACTAAATGATGCCCAAGGTCACGTTCTCCCCTCGAGCTTGTTCAAGATCAAGATCAACCTCAAGATCAAGAACAAACTCAAGACGGCGCCAAGATCATCAAGTCAACCCTCCTCCTTCCACACCCGAGGAGGAATTAGAGCGTCGTGTCACAAGATTGCTTCCAAGCTCACCAACCAAGGCCATCTCATGGAAAATGTGGTTGGAAGCCTTCAAAAGGGTAAGCACTCGAGACAATTGGCAAACTATTGTGAACATCACGTTTGTCTCTTGTGTTGAACCCCAAAAGGTCTATGAGGCGCCAAGACCCGGATTGGCTCAATGCCATGCATGAAGAACTCAACAACTTCGAGTACAACAAGGTGTGGAGATTGGTACCAAGACCATCCGGAACCACAACGTCATTGGGACCAAGTGGATCTTCAAGAACAAGCAAGATGCCCATGGGAACATCATTCGCAATAAGGCGAGATTGGTAGCACAAGGCTACTCCCAAGTCGAGGGTATCGACTACGGTGAAACCTTCGCCTCCCGTTGCTCGCCTTGAATCCATTCGCTTGTTGATTGCATATGCTTCCCATCACAACTTTAAGTTGCAACAAATGGATGTGAAAAGTGCTTTTCTTAATGGTCCCATTAATGAGTTGGTCTATTTCAAGCAACCCCCGGTTCGAGGACCCCTACTTTCCGGATCATGTGTATCAACTCGATAAGGCACTCTATGGCCTTAAACAAGCCCCACGCGTGGTATGATCACCTTACCGAAGTTGCTACAAGATCGTGGGTTTGAAGTAGGGCTAATCGATCCCACTCTTTTTACTAAGAAGGTCAACGGGAGTTGTTTGTATGCCAACTATATGTTGACGATATTATCTTTGGTTCCCTAACAAAGCTTTCAATGAAGAATTTGCCGCCTCATGACCTCCAAGTTTAAGATGTCTTCGATGGGAGAGTTGAAGTTCTTTCTTGGTTTCGACATCAAGCAAAGAAGAGAAGGAACCTTCATCAACCAAGCCAAATATACTCAAGACATGCTTAAAAGATTCAAGCTAAGTGATGTCAAGCCGACTACTACACCAATGCCTACCAAGTGCCAACTTGACATCGATCCCAATGGTAAAGCGGTGGATCAAAAGGTATATCGCCCATGATTGGATCCTTGCTTTACCTTTGTGCATCTAGGCCGGATATCATGTTGAGTGTGGGGATGTGTGCACGTTTTCAAGCCGCACCAAAGGAAAGTCACTTTGTGGCGGTCGTTTAATCTTTCGATATTTGGCTCATACCCCAAACTTTGGCTTATGGTACCCAAGAGGAGCAAACTTCAAGCTTGAAGGTTTCACGGATTCCGATTGGGCGGGAGACAAAGTGGATAGGAAGTCCACTTCCGGAGGGTGCCAATTTCTTGGTTGCTCTTTGGTAAGTTGGTCTTCCAAGAAGCAAAGTTGTGTGTCTCTCTCGCCCAATCAAGCGGAGTATGTGGCGGCCGGTAGTTGTTGTGCACAACTTCTATGGATGAGGCAAACTTTAAAGGAGTATGGTGTCACTTGTGACAAAGTGCCTCTTTGGTGTGATAATGAAAGTGCCATCAAGATTTCACTCAACCCAGTGCAACACTTCAAGACGAAGCACATTGAGATTCGATATCACTTCATTCGGGATCACATTAGGCGAGGGGAGATCGAGCTCAAGTATGTCAACACTCATGATAACCTTGCAGATATCTTCACGAAGCCATTGGATGAAGCAAGATTTCGCGGAGTTAAGGCATGAGCTAAATATCATTGATTTGAGCAATGTGACTTGAACCCTGCACCCCCACCACACTCAACTTGTTGTCTAGTTTAGATGTAGGCATGGACATAGGGGGAGTGTTGTTCTCTCAATGAACTCTCTCTCCCCCCATTATGCATAAATAGATCACCTCTTTCACATTAGCCATTTTTGATGGTACTTGTGCTTCAAAGACGAAGTTTTGGTCATGGGCCCAAGGATAATTCTTCATGTGCCATACCATCCAAATCAAACATAGGTGGCTCGCCACCGCACTCTCTCTTCTCGAGAGACCTTGTTACCGAGGGTTTTGCTTTTGTTACTGTGACTTTGTGCTGCATTGAGTTATACCTGTTTTTTCGATGCAAAGGCGTTCTTTTCTCTCTTGATCGAAACCCTTGGTGGTGTGTGCTCACGGTACTACCGCGGTCGGCCACGGTACTACCGCGGCCTTTCATGGTACTACCGCTTATGGGGGCACGGTACTACCGCACCCAAGCGGCAGTAATTTTTTACTGCCGCCTGGTGGAGCGGTACTACCGCCACGGCGCGGTACTTCCGCCCTGGCGGTACTACCGCGATGACACGCGGTACTACCGCACCGGTTCGGGTCGCTGGATATAGGTCGGGCAGGGGAGTTCTAACTCCCCCATACCCATTCGCCCCTTCTCTCCTCTCTACCCGTTCCTCTCTCAAGCCCACGAACGGAGCCGGCGTTCATCGCCGGATCTCCTCCACCGCTACCTCCCGTGATTCCGTCCGGTGGGATTGTTCCCACCACGTGCTCTTGCTATGGACCAAGGTTTTCCCCAAACCCTCTCCGCTTTTGATTGTATTTGGTTCTTTTAGGTTTTGGGGAGACTTGCATGTTCTTGAGATTTATTGGCTAGATCTCGCAAGGGTAGGATGAAGGAGTGTAGTATTGCATAGGATTTATGCTTGTATTGTTGTCTTGCACTAGATCTGGTCACCGTAGCACCGCCATGGCTTCGCTGGTCTTTTCAGATTCAAATCCTGCTCGATCCATCGCGACGCTGCATTACCGCTTCTTGCGGCATCGGTATTACCGCTCCCGCGGTACTATCGCCAGTATGGCGCGGTATTACCGCATTCCGTCGGGTATTAACGACGATTACCGCCCTACCACGGTACTACCATGACCCCTCACGGTACTACCGCGCTCGAGCAGAGTAGTACGACCTTAGTATCACACCCCATGGCAGTTCTACCGTGGCTCACCTCTATCGCATGCCAACTTTCTTGTTTATCTTCTATGGGTTTCATGTGTGGTCTTTAGCCTTTGCATTGATCCTTTTCGACTTGTTTTGGTGCTTTGCGTGTGTGTTTTAGGTGGTGGTTCTCGCTGGCCAATCCCGTCCGTGACACTTCGGTTCCAAGCGTCTGCGCAATCCAGCGAAGTCCCCGAGGGATCATCTGCATCAAGCGCAATGTCAAGTCCACCGCCAAGAAGCACAAGGAGCCCGCCAAGGGCATGGATGAGATCGGCGCCAAGAGTATGTCCGTGATCGCAGCTCCATCCATATGCGACACCACGCCCAATATCGAGGATGTGAACTGTTCTCGAACAAGACTCAAGCCCAGATTTACTTGGATGTCATCAAGAACAAGCGTAATACCTATGTAGAGGTGAAGTGGATTGAGATGCATCACATGCGGAAGGACAAGTTTCGTGACTACTTTGGTGAGGCTCGACTTGGTGGAGCAGTTTGAATTGAGCATGTGATCTCATTCCACATGGACTATGACCCCGAGATCATTTGTCGGGCTTCTTTGCCTCCGTGTACTTCCACACCAATGATGAGAGAAGGATGACGTGGATGACCAATGGCCGCCACCTGTATGCGCTACACCGAAGGAGTTCATGGATCTGCTACAAGTTGTCGATGATGGACTTGACACTCTGTTGGTGTTCGCCCTCACGGCAATGCTGACTCTGCTGACAAGAACAAGCTTGCTCCTTTCATGGTTGAGAAGAAGCTCACCACTGGGAAGATAGTATCGGTCCTCAACCCATTTCTGGATATCATGTACCGCATCTTCCGCAACTCTCTGTTCCCACGCATCGGCGACAAAGACAAGGTTCATGCCTACATGGTGGATATGATGCTTCTGTGCGAGGAGGCTCGCTCTTCTCAGACTCAGCCCCTTGATGTCTCTCACATCATGTGGTGCGAGCTTCGATTTGCTGTGTTCAACCGTAAGGTGCCCATCTATGGACCTTACCTGTTTCTGCTGATCTCGAGGACTTGGGAGAAGATGTACCCCACGGAGGAGTTCCTGGCGCCAGACTGGATTCGCCATGAGCCCATTTCTCTGAGGGTCAAACCCAACTGGGCCAACACTGCTACTCGTGCTGAGGCGTCTGCTGCTAGAGCTGCTACTGCTGATGAGGATGCTGCTGGAGCTGAGGATGCTTCTGGGGGCCGTTCTGCTAGGCCCTCTCAGAGTGACTCTAGGCCATCTTGGGCCAAGAGGTTGACCGATAAGATGAAGTCACTTTTCTGCATGCAAGCCAAGGGTCAGTACAGGGCTCATGTGGAGTCCAAGGAGAGTCGTCGCCGGCACAACAAGGTCTTGAGGCTCTATGGCGAGGAGGTGTCTGGCGGATCTGAGGAGCACATCACTCCTGAGACCGAGTGGATGGAGAAGCAAGGGTTCAAGTGGATTGATTCTGAGGAGGAGGCCGAGGAGTCCATTCTAGCTGCGGAGGAGTCTGACGAAGAGGAGTGGGACAGTTTCTCTGCTTGAGCCACCCCTTGTGTGTTTAGGTGTCCTCTCTGCCTTTTTGGCGTCTCGATGCCAAAGGGGAGAGAGCATAGGATTTGGATTTATGCTGTTTGTGTGTTTGCAGCTTGAACTCTTTGTTGCTTTTATCGTGAGAACCTTGATTATCTTATCTCATATGGTGTAAGACATATGCACTCTATCTATCCTAGCTAGCTTGTGTTATACTGTGCTACCTTCATGCTATGCTAGGTTTATTATCATGTCTTGGTCTCTAAAATATAGGGGGAGTGTTGTTCCTAGGTTGTGTGCCATGCAGTCCAAAGCATTCACATATAGTGCACACATCTAGGGGGAGACTCGTCTATATTTTAGAGAAGTGGGGTTTGCCACTGCTTTAAACATATTTTATTTTATCTATGTGCAAATCCCGTGTTGTCATCAATACACCAAAAAGGGGGAGATTGTAAGGGCTCATTTATCCCTAAGTGTTTTGGTGATTGATGACAATACTTGTGCGGACTAATCGTGTGCCTTGAGTCCTACAGATATTTCTTCATTAGGCACAAGACGATTCGGTGCCCCTCGGAGATTAGTGAAGCCGGCGTTGTTCTACGTTCTCTTTGGTGGAGTTGAGTCGAGGAAAGCCGTATTATTAAGAGGGGTCGCGCGGAAAGGTAGGGTGGAATCACACGCACACTTACCCTCCTTCCCTTGCACCTTGAGCTGCCCATCGTTATCACGGTTGCGAATCGACGATCGCTGCTGACTTGCGGTAGTACCGCAAGTACCAGCGGTAGTACCATGGGCGGCCACGGTAGTACCGCCCGGGCGTATGGTAGTACCGCTGTACCTTGGCCTAGTGCTGCTCCAGCGGTAGTAGGGCGGATGTAATTTTTACATCCGCTACCACGGTAGTACCGCTCCTTCGGCGCGGTAGTACCGCCGCACTCTGCCTAGTGCCGCCCGTGCGGTAGTAGGGCGGATGTAATTTTTACATCCGCGGCACCCACGGTAGTACCGCTTCGCTCTGCGCGGTAGTACCGCTGGGCTCACGGTAGTACCGCCCCGAGTTGTAGTACCGCGTCTCTCGCTTAGTACCGCTGCGTCGCGGTAGTAGGCGCGATGTAATTTTTACATCCGTGTTTACCACGGTAGTACCGCGCCTCACGGGCGGTAGTACCGCGCCGGGTTTTTGCACCACCCTAATTTCTGCGAAGTAGGCACGGATGAAATTTATTTCGTTCGCGCCCTTCCTGTGCCGTGATCTCCCGCCTTGCGGTAGTACCGCAAGGGTAGCGGTAGTACCGCCCGGCGGTAGTACCGCCCCAGCTCAGCTTGATCCGCTGTGGAGCTTCCACGGTAGTACCGTGGTCACGACGGTAGTATCGCAGCCTTCAGGTAGTACCGCCGCCCCGAGCGGTAGTACCGTGAGTCGCGGGCAGAATTAGTGGATAACGGTTGGATCTTTTCCCCGACTATATAAGGGGTGTCTTCTACCTCTAGTTGACTACCTCTTCCACCTCTAAGCTCCATTGTTGCTCCAAGCTCCATTTTCACTCGATCTCTCTCCCTAGCCAATCAAACTTGTTGATTTGCTCGGGATTGGGTGACAAGAGCTCGATCTACACTTCCACCAAAGGATATTTGATTCCCCCACTTATCCCTTGCGGATCTTGTTACTCTTGGGTGTTGAGCACCCTAGACGGTTGAGGTCACCTCGAAGCCATACTCCATTGTGGTGAAGCTTCGTGGTGGTGTTGTTGTTGGGAGCCTCCGATTGTTGTGGAGATTGCCCCAACCTTGCTTGTAAAGGTTCAGTCGCCGCCTTCAAGGGCACAAATAGTGGAATCACGGCATCTCGCATTGTGTGAGGGCGTGAGGAGAATACGGTGGCCCTAGTGGCTTCTTGGGGAGCATTGTGCCTCCACACCGCCTAACGGAGACGCACTTCCCTCAAAAGGAAGGAACTCCGTAACACATCCTCGCCTTCACCGTCTCCACTCTTGGTTATTTCGTGCCTTTACTTTTGCAAGCTTACTTATTGTTATATCTCTTGCTTGCTTGCTTGCTAGTTGTTATTGCATCATATAGGTTGCTCACGTAGTTGCATATCTAGACAACCTATTTGTTGCAAAGTTTAATTTGATAAAGAAAAGCCTAAAAATTGTTAGTTGCCTATTCACCCCCCCCCTCTAGTCAACCATATCGATCCTTTCAGACCCGCGCGAAGCTGCTGCGAGGCTCCCATGGCGGCGTCGGCTTCGATTTGGAGCAGGGAAGCAGAGACGGGGCGAGAGACTTGGCGCAGCGATGGTGGGAACGAGGCAGGGCTCGGGAGGCCTCGGGCGCGAGCTCTTGCTCCATCCAACCGAGAGGAGGACGAGCAGGGACGAGGCCGGCGGCGTGGCTTTGGTGGCTGGGTTCGCCGGCGGGGTGGAGGAGACGAAGGCGGGTCGCGCTCGGCAGCAGAGGAGGCAGAGGCGTGCGAGGTCGCGCGGGAACCGGACTGGTTGCTGCTGCTGCTTGCGGTGGCGCTCGACGAAGGCGGCTGCGCTGCTGCGGCTTGGGTGGAGGAGAGGCGCGGGGCTCGGGGAAGGAGCACGGCGCAAGGAGGAGCGGGAGAGGAGGAGCTCCTCCGATTGCCCGGGTGGATCGAGGGGAGGAGCCTGACTGCGAGGGGATTTGGCAGGCTGGAGGAAAAACGAGGAGAAGGGATGGATCTGGATCCCGAGGAAGATACGGTAGGTGGCGGCGGCTCGACGGGACAAAGTCCCTAGATTTTAGGGTTTGGTCAAAATGGACTAGGGTGGACTATATATATGGAAAGGAGAAGAGTTTGGATCATCCGATAAAAATCAGACGGTCGAGAAAAATAGGCTAGGGAGTCCAAATAAGAAAACGGGGACGTTTTGTAGACGTTAGGGGATGATCCGGATCCAACGGTCACGACAGACCGGTTCGGGTTCGGGGCAAGTTTCGGACGCGCACACGAGGGGGTCTGAGAGAGGTTAGAGAGGGTCAAACGGTCAGACAAGAGGGTATCGGAAACCCGGTTAGACTCGGATCGGTCAACGAAGGCAAGGGGGGAAAGCGGCAACTACGAGCGGATGCAGGTTTTAAAACAATGACGGCAACGAGTGCCGATGCAATGCGGATGATGACATGAGACGAGATGCATAACAAAAACAAAATGCAAAACAACAGACAATAACCCAACCACGGAAGAAATAATAAATCACATCGCCGGAAAAGGCAGGAGTTGCAGTTACAGATATGGAAAGTTGTATCCGGGGCATTACACCTGGCTTTGGTGGTGGCAGCTGAAACTCTGGTTTCCAGGGTCAAGGCAATCAAGGTGGTTTTAATCACCATTCTGGTCAAGGGAATCAACAGCAGCAATCTGGTTATCAGAGTAATCCGAAGCAGTTGAATAGTGGACAATATCATGTATTCACCATGAGTTTATGTAAACGAGACTAGAAGATTCATAAAAGGGCGGTGAATGTAGTTGAGCCGGTGAATCCACGTTACTTGCAATGGTCTGAACATCCTATTCTTTGGAGTTGTGAGGATCAGCCACCCCAGCTTTAGTGGTTGCGCCTCAGGTTGGAGGCTACAAGTTCACTAAGGTGCTCATGGGTGGAGGAAGCAGCATCAATATCCTTTACTATGAGACTTTTCGTCGTATGAGTTTGACTGACAAGGATCTTAAGCCGTCTAACACTATTTTTCATGGCGTGGTGCCTAGTAAGTCGGCATATCTAGTAGGTAAGATAGCTTTGGAAGTGGCTTTCGGTGATGATCATGATTCCAGAGTTGAGACCTTGACCTTTGAGGTGGTGAAGATTAAGAGCCCTTATCACGCTTTGTTTGGGTGGCCGGCTTATGCTAAGTTCATGGCAAGACCTTGTTATGTTTATCTACAGCTTAAGATGCCGGGTTATAAGGGTGCCATCACAGTGCATGGGAATTGGAAGATAGCCTTGGAATGTGAAGAGGGCGATGTTGCTTATGTTGAGTCTGTTTGTGCAACATAAGAGTTGAAGTTTTATAAAGATAATGTTGACCCGGCAGATATGACAACCACAGAGCATGACCCTCTGTTGAAGTTTAAATCAGCAGATGACACTAAGTTGGTTGATTTTGTTCCTGGCGATTCATCCAAGCAGTTCAGTATCAGTGCTAATCTGGATCCGAAATAGGAAACACGCTCATCGAGTTCATCCATGAGAACAGGGACATCTTTGCGTGGAAGCTTTCAGACATGCTAGGTGTACCTAGGGAACTCGCTGAGCACACGCTCAATATTGATCCAAAGTTTAAACCGGTCAAACAATTCCTTCGTCGCTTTAATGAAGAGAGGCATAAGGCCATTGGTGAAGAAGTGGCCCGGCTCTTGGCAGCCGGGTTCATTGTTGAAGTTTTTCATCCTGAATGGTTGGCTAACCTGGTGCTGGTACTTAAGAAAAATGGCACTTGGCGCATGTGTGTGGATTACACAGACCTTAACAAAGCCTACCCGGCCGATCCTTTTGCTCTCCCTCGTATTGATCAGATTATTAATGCTACAGCGGGTTGTGAGCGTTTGAGTTTTTTGGATGCTTATTCCAGGTATCATCAGATTAAGATCGCAGTTAAGGACCAGGAGAAGACAACCTTCATCACTCCCTTTGGAGCCTTGTGCTATGTGTCTATGCCTTTTGGGCTCAAGAGTGCCCAGGCAACTTACAAGCGATGTGTTCAGAATTGCCTTCATAATCAGATTGGAAGGCTTGGAGGCTGGAGTTATTTTGACTTCCCCATGAGATGATAAATTTTGTTATGTTTTAAGGTTGATGTTCCCTTGTACCAACAATGCAGCTGAGTATGAGGCCTTGCTCCATGGTCTTCGGATGGCTAAAGAGATGAATTTAAGCCGGGTTAGGTGTTTTGGTGACTCGGATTTGGTGGCTCAGTAAGTTTCAGGCACTTGGGATTCTAAGGACCCACTCATGGTGGCTTACCGCCGCGAGGTTGATGCTATTGCTAGTCATTTCAAAGGTTATCAAGTGGAACATGTTGATCACAGGAAAAATGAGGCGGCTAATGCTTTGAGCCGGTTAGGGTCCCAGCGTAAGCTGGTACCACCTAATGTTTTCCTTGATATTCTGCATAACCCTTCAGTCAAATTGCCTACGGAGGAAGATCTTGCTATTCCTAACCCGGAGGCGCAGTTGGTGGCGGCTCTTCATGCTATTCCTGATTGGACAGTACAATATTTGCCTTATATGACCCAGGGAGAGTTACCTGAAGATGAAACTTTGGCCAGTCAGATAACCCGGCAGTCTAAGTCAATGACTATTCTCAATGGAGAGTTGCATCGCTGCAGTGTCACAGGGGGTGTTTCAACGTTGTGTTTTTCCTGAGGAGGGCTATGAGATTCTACAAGAGATTCATGAAGGAGATTGTGGTCATCATGCCGGCTCTAAGTCTCTCGTAGCCAAGGCTTTTCGTCATGGGTTTTATTGGCTAACGGCTCATGCTGATACAGAAGATTTGGTCAGTAAATGTGAAGGTTGTCAGAAATTTTCAAGATGAGCGCATTTGTAGCCTGGGGGCTGGATATGGTTGGGCCTTTCAAAAGGTCCAAAGATAAAAAGACCCACCTTTTAGTGGCGGTTGACAAATTCACAAAGTGGGTTGAGGCTGAGCCGGTCAGTAAGTGTGACGCGCCAACAGCGGTTCAATTCATCAAAAAGGTGATTTTCTGGTTTGGTTGTCCTCACAGCATTATAACTGATAATGGCACTAATCTGTCCAAGGGTGCTATGAAAGAATTCTGTCAACGAGAGCATATTCACCTTGATGTATGATCAGCGGCTCATCCCCAGTCCAATGGCCAAGCTGAAAGAGCCAATCAACAAATTTTGAGAGGCATCCAGTCCCGGCTTATGGTCCCTTTGCAGAGGACGCCGGGTTGTTGGGTGGAGGAATTGCCCTCTGTGCTATGTAGTATCAATACTACCCCCAACATATCTATGGGTTACACGCCTTTCTTCATGGTCTACAGAGCAGAGGCGGTTCTCCCTAGTGACATCCGTCACGACTCGCCCCGTATGGCGGCTTATGTTGAAGCTGATAATGAAAAAGCACGTCAGGATGCTATTGACCTGTTGGATGAAGAGTGTGACCTTGCGGTGGCTCGTTCGACAATTTACCAGCAAGATCTGCGTCGTTATCATAGCCGTCGGGTTAAAACCAGAACCTTCCAGAAGGAGATTTGGTGCTCCGGCTTATCCAGGATCAAACTGACATGCACAAGCTATCCCCACCTTGGGAAGGGCCTTTTGTGGTCAGCAAACATCTGAACAACGGGTCATACTACCTCATTGATCTTCGAGAGCACAAGGACTCTCGCAAATCTGAGGAGGAGACCCGTCGGCCGTGGAACATTGCTCATCTTTGGCCTTATTACATCTGAGCCACCAGCTCCTGTGATGTACATACTTCTATCAATGTATATATTATGATGAATATAATAAAGCCGGTATCCCTGATAATTCAGGGCCTCTGTCGTTTCATTTCCGAGATATGAGTCTTTAGTGTCAATTCATACGATTACTTGGGGGCTTCCTGCTTATTGAGAATAGGTATGACTACCCTCTTGATCCGGCTTGTATGCCATGGTTACAAAATACTTGGGGGCTTCCTGCTCATTGAGCATAGGTATGACTACCGTACTATTCCGGCTTATACGCCTAGAATAAAATATTACTTGGGGGCTCCTTGTTAATGAACAAGAGCTTTGTTGTCCCTTGTAATAGGCTTGGACGCCAGGTGTATTCACCAAAAATCCGGGTTATCCTGCCTTTGTTTGCGTGCCACTCCGACCAAGTAATCTTGGAATGACTAATCGTACTCTTGACAATCAATCTTATACAGACCCTGAATTTGCCAAAGTTAAAATGGTGATTGGTCATGTGAGGTCTGACTGACGTGTTTGAATTAAGGTTTAACTCAGCGGCTGTGTAGCCCTTGAATAACGCTTGTCATTGAGGCTTGGCAGCCTATGAATGCCTTGTTTTTTCTGATTTATATTTGCTTTGAATAATTTTTGAGATTCATCTTTTGTGGCCATGTTGATATATGGATAAAAACTGATTAGGGCACTGGTACGCGTCGGTGCTATACAAATGGTTTTTAACCTCTTTCCGTGACGACATTTGGAACCGTCACCAAGTGAGTGTGGGCGATAGGGGGGTCCTTCCCACATGACCCAGAAATCGTCGGGGATAGGCCCTCCTGGGACCCAGGCTGGGGCCGTGTGCGATCAGGCGAGGCTTCAAAACCCAATCATTTCTGTAGGTATGTACATCCCACACGGTAATCCGAGAAAAACATTTTCGTAGGTATGTACATCCCACACGGTGAATCCCGGAAAAACATTTCCGTTCGTATGTATATCACACACAGTCAATCCAAGGAATACGTTTCCGTTCTTATGTACATCCCACACAGTCAATCCAGGGAAAACGTTTCCGTCCGTACGTACATCCCACACAGTTTTATGTGTAGGCTCGTGTATGAAAGGTGTAACTATCACACATGGTCTGCCTTGGTTAACTATTTGCTTTTATCAACCACATCACACACGATTTGATGAAGAAAACTATGTGGCATTGGGCTATCTATCACAAGCGCTTTTACTACCAGAACCATTTGCAAAGTTCCATGACCGTCTATTATCTTTTTATTTTTGCCTGTAATTTATTATTTGAATTGGAAATTTTGAAATATGAAACGTGCAATTCAAATTCTCAGCACAATGGTTCAACAACGAATCCCTAAATTAAATTGCCAGTACAATATGTTCAGTAATTACAGGATTAGCCAGCAATTAACTATGATGAACCATAGTATTTAAAGGTGGTAAAGGTGAAGAGACAAGTGTAAATCATTTTGACTGCCGACGGTGTTGAAGAAGCGGAATGCCCATAATGTGCCTTCCTGCATGCCATAGACACGGACCACTTTTGTCCAACCCCTTGTGACGATCGCCCGCCCATCCTTCACCGCCTTCAGGAAGACTTCTAGAGCATTATCATGGTAGCATGAATTATATACTTTAACCTTAGTTGCCTCCACTCCGGTCATGTAGTTTGCAAGGTAATCATCAGTAAATAGCTTCAGAAACCACTGAAAAAAGAAAAATATCAGATACTGAGGTCTAATAGAGTAACTTGTGGGCAGGGGAAAAAGGAAACACATTACTTACCATCCTAAAGCTCACTATTGTCTTCGATAAAGTGTAAATAAAGAGCTTAATTACAATCACCCGTTTCTTTCGCCTAACAATCTTTCTTAGTTTCCTCACTTGACACTTGTTCATGAATATCTCATTGCCCCATACGCAAAAGGGATCGAAGCGTGGATCAGTACCGCTCATATATGTACCTACAAGCAACCAGTAAATGTTAGAAGCTAAACTGAGATTGCACAAGTGATGTAAAATACAACAACCTATGTTCCTAAGTACAAGTAATTTTTTAGATTTCAATATGAACTACATACAGATGCATATAGAATTAGAGATATAGTTTAGATTAGAATCTAGATTCACTCATTTTGCTCCTTATGTAGTCTATATTGGAATCTCTAAAAATACTTATATTTATGAATTGATGGTGTATAAGACATGGGATGCAGCTAACCTCGACGACAAACAACAACATCGCCCATTGTAGCCCTGTGTAAGTACATGGAAAGCCAATGTTAACTACAACAGGGTAGCAAATGGTAATAAAACAGCAGCATCTGTAGTGATATCTTCATTTCGAAAGAGTAGCACGGTTGCAAAGGGACAGATTAAAAATGGATACAACTGTTAATTGCAACAGGCTTAACAACATTCTAATTCATGTTTTTTAAGTTTGTAGCCATTGAAATACAACTCTTTAAAAATCGATACAACTGTTAATTGCAACAGGCTTAATGGCCATTGAAACTGATACCGACAAAAATGCAATTGGCAGAGTTAAACATCACAGGGCAGGTGCTGCCAGAGCAGATAATGGCCCAGTTGTCTATAAAAAGGTAGGGAAAATAGCTAAAACATGTTAGGCATGTTTACTACAATATGCTTAATACATCGACCGTACAAAACATAGCCATTAGTTGCAACTGGTATTGGTAAGATTGAACTGGTGAGTACATACTTGGTAAGTCTTGAAAGGTAGTTGTTGGGGCACTTTATCTTGGCCAGAGCCCACCCAAAGTCAGCGGCGGCAGAGGCGAGCTGTTCCTCCGGGTCAAAGCGTCGATCAGTGGCACTGACATGTGTACCTACAGGCAACCAGTAAATGGTACAAGTTAAACTGCAATTGCACAAATGATGTGAAATACTATAAGACATGGGATGCAGCTAACCTCGATGGCAAACAACAGCATCGGCCGTTATGACCCTGCGTAAGTACATGGACAAGCATGTTAAGTACAACAGGGTTAGCATCCACCAAAAATAGCAAATGGGCAGCATCTCTAGTATATCCTGAGTCATGTATTGTAAGTTTGTTGCTGGTATTGGTGAAATTGAGCTGGACACGGTAATATTTGAACATCACACAATGTGCAGTACTAAAATAAACAAGGCACGAACATGCTTAATACATCAACCGTACAAATCATAGCCGTTGCAAGTGGTATTGGTAAGATTTAGCTGGTCAGATCTTACCTATTAAGTCCTGGGGGGGGGGGTAGTTGCTGGGGAACTTCATCTGGGCCAGAGCCTGCACCATGTCGCCGTCGGTGACGGAGGCGAGGTGTTCCTCCGGGTGAACACGCACAGCGGCCATCGGGCCGTGGACCGCCATCAGCTCCTGGCGGGGATTTGAAGGCATGAGGATGTTTCGCAGGCGCCATTTAAGCAATCAGGCCGGGGACGTGATAGAGATCGGTGGGTTACCTGATTGGATCCGAGCAGAATGTAGATGTGGTTGAAGCTGTGGTTGCGGCGGCAACAGTTTGAGATGCTGGTAGGGGGAGGCGCGAGGGGGGATACTGAGGGTGGGGATGTGGTTGGAGGAATAAATTCTGAAATCACGCGCCTAATGAAAATTTCACCGGGAAACTTGAAACTTGGGTGGGGGAAACACACAATGCAGACGAAGCGC
Organism: Aegilops speltoides; assembly: GCA_021437245.1. Lineage (NCBI taxonomy): Eukaryota > Viridiplantae > Streptophyta > Magnoliopsida > Poales > Poaceae > Aegilops > Aegilops speltoides. The sequence continues at coordinate 411,326,659 of CM038142.1, forward strand.
GTAAAATATTTGTGTGCGAGAAAAAAGAAAGTTGGCAGATCCCCTCTCCAAAAAAATGTACACGTGTACTTGATTTTTTTCGGTCAATGGTATGCCTGGTTTATTAGGAAATATCGCATAGGTAATTGACTTATGGGTCATTAACGCAAAAAAATGCAGATGGGTACGGCATAGAAACCGTGTGTTTTGTGAGCTTCTAACGATTGACGCAAAAAAGGCACACAGGCACACATGCTAATCAACGCTCAAAGCCCTCAAAGGATGCTCTTACCTACATTGTACGTTAATACTACAAACTTAAAGTACTACTAGTAATATGCTCTAATACTACAAACTTAAACTACTTCTCACATGCTGCCATCGGGGCATGCTGGCCAGACGTCGGCGTTCTCCTTCCCGGCCATGTAGGCGGCAACCCACCGTGCTTCGATCTCCGCCAAGCTCTCCTCACCACGACATGCGGACTCTTTTCTCTTGCGGCGGCGGGACTCTCTTTTCTTGATTGCTTTCTGCCTTTTCAGCTCCTTCTGTGTGGCTTTGGCCGCCTCTAGATCCACCACCCATTCATCCATGGTAGCCTCAAAGTCCGCCCATGTAACTGTCTGGACGGCGGCGGCGATGAACTCGGCATGGGGAGATGCCATCGCTTCCTTACCATGTGTGCGATCGTGGGCGGCGAGGAATGCGGCGCGGCAGGATGCCATCGCTTCCTTACCAATTACTGTGCACCATGGTGCCATGGACGATGCCTGGAGAGAGCTCTGGGATGGACGGGCCGGGTAGACGTACAGTGCGGTGGTATTCAAGAGCTCAATGAAAAACGACAACAGAAATTTGGCTTCCCTTACAATTTCGCTTGTTCATTATCGCAAACGGTTCATCTCCGTTGCTTTCGGAAACAGTGTGCGCTGAGCCTATTGTGTGTTGCGTTATGATTGGCCGGAACCCCAGCCACGCGGATCGCGCGTGTGCACAGTAGGATGCGCCGCGATCGAACGGCATTCCACGTCCCTCACATCACACCCGTGCACCTATAGCCGGATTGGATTTATATGCGCTAAATGCCTAGAAAATGCACATATCCCCAGATATGGTAAATGAGCCCGGAAAAATGCCAAATTTGAACACGGTGATTTCCAGGGTGTATGTTTGTCGTAGAAAATAACTCCAGGGCAAAGAACGAAGAAAATTTGGATTCCCCTTCAATCTTCCGGATTTCCCTCTCGAAAGCATGGAAGTTCCTCGGTGATGGTTCGATTTATGAAGGGCATGCATGACGACATAAGCCAAACCTTCTCAAATTTTTACCAGGGCATGGTGAGGTCATACCATGGCACCATCCGAGGTGTCATGTTTTTAAGAATTTATTTCATTTTTTTTCTAAGTAGAAAACCCAACAAACAAACATTTGTGGTTGACTATTGCCACACATTTCATCGAAATATATGTCCATTCCTTGTAAAAGGAATGAGAATTTACTAAATGGCACGAGCATGGTTCTCTAGGTTGTTCTTGTGGACCCTTTCATGCACCGATTGTTTGGACTTGAATTATGCGCATTAATGCCTAGGAAATGCACATAATCCCCTAAATATGGCAAAACCCGGAAAAGTGCCAAATTTGAACACGGTGATTTGCAGGTTGTATGTTCGTCGTAGAAAAAAACTCGTGGACAAAGGACAAAAGAAATTTGGACCCCGCCCCCTTCAATCTTGGCGATTTCCCCCTCGAAACCATGAAACTTTCTCGGTGATGGTTTGATTGATGAAAGGCATGCATCACGAAATAAGGAAAACATTCTCCAATTTTTACCAGGGCATGGTGAGGCCATACCATGGCACCACGCCAGGCGTCATGTTTTCCAACCATGTGTTTTATTTTTTGTATAGTTGTAAACCTAGTAAACGACGCGCTTATGGTTGACTATTGCCACACATTTCCTTGAAATATCTGCCCATTCCTTGTAAAAGGCATGAGAATGTACTAAATAACACGAGCACGGTTTTCCAGACTATTCTTGTGCACGTTTTCATGCACTAATTGTTTGAATTTGAATTATGTCCATTAATGCCTAGAAAATGCACATAATCCCCTAAAAATGGTAAATGGGCCCGGGAAAATGTCAAATTTGAACACGTTGCATTTGAGGCAGTATGTTGATCGTTGGAAAAAAACTGAATGACAAACTAGGACGGAAATTTGGATTCCCCTTCAATCTTGGGGATTTCCCTCTCGAAAGCATGGAACTTCCTCGGTGATGGTTCGGTTTATGAAGGGCGTGCATGACGACATAAGCCAAACCCTCTCAAATTTTTACCAGGGCATGGTGAGGTCATACCATGGCACCATGCCAGGCGTCATGTTCTTTAAGCATTTATTTCATTTTTTGTATAGCTGAAAACCCAATAAACAAACATTTGTGGTTGACTATTGCCACACATTTCATCAAAATATCTGTCCTTTATTCCTTGTAAATGGCATGAGAATTTACTGAATGGCACGAGCATGGTTTTCCAGGCCGTTCTTGTGGACCCTTTCATGCACCGATTGTTTGGACTTGAATTATGCGCATTAATGCCTAGGAAATGCACATAATCCTGTAAATATGGCAAATGAACTCGGAAAAATGCCAAATTTGAACACGGCAATTTGTAGGTTGTATGTTCATCATAGAAAAAAACTCATGGACAAAGGACAAAGGAAATTTGGACCCCCCCTTCAATCTTGGTGATTTCCCCCTCGAAACCATGAAACTTCCTCGGTGATGGTTCGTTTTATGAAAGCCGTGCATGACGACATTTTTACCAGGGCACGGTGAGGACATACCATGGCACCACACCATACGTCATGTTTTCCAAGCATATATTTCAATTTTGTATTGTTGTTAACCCAGTAAACGACGAGTTTATGGTTGACTATTGCCACACATTTCCTTGAAATATCTTCCCATTCCTTGTAAAAGGCATGAGAATGTACTAAATAGCACGAGCATGGTTTTCTAGACTGTTCTTGTGCATGTTTTCATGGACCAATTGTTCGAATTTGAATTATGTGCATAATTAATGCCTAGAAAATGCACATAATCCCCTAAATATGGTAAATGAGTTTGGAAAAATGTCAAATTTGAACAAGTTGCATTTGAGGCGGTATGTTGATCGTTGGAAAAAAACTGAATGACAAACTAGGACGGAAATTTGGATTCCCCTTCAATCTTGGTGATTTCCCTCTTGAAAGCATTGAACTTCCTCGGTGATGGTTCGATTTATGAAGGGCGTGCATGACGACATAAATCAAACCTTCTTAACTTTCAACCAGGGCACGGTGAGGCCATACCATGGCACCATGCCAGCCGTCATGTTTTTTCAAGCACATATTTCATTGTTCTATAGTTGATAACCCAATAAATGACGCGTTTGTGATTGACTATTGCCACACATTCCATTGAAATCTCTGCCCATTCCTTGTAAAAGGCTTGAGAAATTACTAAATATCATGAGTATGGTTTTTCCAGACTGTTCTTGTGCACCCTTTCATGCACCAATTATTTGAATTTGAATTATGTGCATTAATGCCTACAAAATGCACATGATCCCCTAAATATTGTAAATGAACCCGGAAAAGTGTCAAATTTGAACATAGGGTTTGGCAGGGTTTATGTGCATCGTAGAAAAAAACTCATGGATGAAGGACAAAGGAAATTTGGATTCCCATTCAATCTCAGTGATTTACTATCGCACATGATTCATCAACGTCGCCTCTGAGAACCGTGTGTGTTCACTCACACATTCAAAAGGAAAAAGAAAACCCTCGCCCACTTCGTCCCCACTCACTCGCCGCGGACTCCTCCACAACTCTGCACCCTAAGCTCGACGGCTGTTGGTGGCGGGCGTAGGTCACGCTCCAAACGGCACCAGATTTCGCCCCTACCGCTTTCCGCCGCCTATCTACACCAACATTCTAGACTCTGATCGACTGGGGTTTTCTACGGGATTGGGCCGGGGATTTTTCTCACGGAGAAGGTAATCAACTTAATTAACGAAATATTCACTCATCTCTTATCGGAGTCCATCCGTCGCTGTTAATCAACTGGCAAAAATCGTCGTGGAATCATTTTTGTTCTAATTGATTCATGGGTGTTCATTCATGTGTCCATAGTGCGAGCACAAATCGGGCAACTATGGTCGTGGCCAGTCAGAAACGAAGTTCTATCTCACCATTCCGGATGACTTTAGGGAGCACTCGATATGTTCAATCTCAGCCTACCACGGTCGGCATGGCCTAAATTTGTGAACATATACCGTCAGTTGCTACATTATCTATATATTTGCATCAAATCGTTGTTACATTATCTATTTTTAATTATATATTTTTGTACTTTGCTTTCATCTATATATATGGATCTGTTCTATCAGTTACTCCCATATTTGCATCTTGCTCTGTTATTTCAGTATATCTAATTTACGATCTTAATTTTCATTTCAAGCAGTACATCCCTTGCTTTGCAAGAACAGGAGTAGAAGGAAATCTTGGGCTTCACTTTGCTGATGACTCCCAGGATGTCATATTCACAACGCAGCATGGATTTTAATGCGGACCTTTGGAGAAAAATGACGGTTAGCGTAGAACTTTATAAAGATGGTCACTCCTATTTTAATGCGGACCTTTGGAGAAAAATGTCTAAGTGTTATGAACTGAAAGCTGGCAATAAAATCCTAGTGCGTGCACCATAGCCTTGTCTAATTAACAAGGGTGTTTACTTCCCCAACATCATCAGCCGATCAAAGTCTGATCGAGGTTAGTGTCCTTTCAACTTTCTCCATGCTGTCATACTATTTAAGTAACCAATTGATCATTATTTAAGCAACCAATTGTGATATCATATTCTGACTACGTTCCTAGGCAGTAAGAAATACTATTTACCAATTTATGCGCACTATATATTCTTTTGCCTTGTTCTGAATAAATAATACATTTCCACCTTTTAAGCAGGATATGTTGGATGCATAGTGAACGATCTGTATGTTACTAAGCATACCAAATTTCACTGGAAGGACTTGAAGCATGTCATAAACTTTGTTGATAATCTGACAGAGATAGCATAGCGTATGAACGCTGGATTCTGAATGGGATTAATTAGACCTATGGAGCACACACTGAACAAGACCAATTGTGTGCACAAAATGCTAGTAAAAAGTCTTATTTTAATGTTGATGCTCATAAACTATATATATCTTCATCGATATGTTACAATTGTTTTTTATTCTACAAGTCAACATAAATAGCCCCCTGTAGCAGTTCCTGGATCAATTTCCTAGCGTGGTCGAATTACACTTGTGCCTGCTAATAACGCCAAAGTGATTGCAAGGTACTGCATTTCCCGCAGAAATGGAACCATTCAAATTAACAAGTTCTCACTTCTTGTGGCAATGCATCCATATTGGAAAATTGGAGACACTGTTCTACTCATGCTCTACCAAGGCACAGGAGGGCTCTTCCTTTTCATTGACGAGATGCTGAGTCACCATGATCAAGCTGCTTCCAGTGGATAGTTGTGGTTGTTGGCCCTCAGCCTCTTAAAATGTGCTAGTTGTTACTATATATGTTAAGTATGTAGATATGGACCATATGGTTGTTGGCCCTTAGCCTCTTAAAATGTGATAGTTGTTACTATGTTAAGTATGTAGATATGGATATGGTTGTCAAAACTGTGTTACGAAGATCCTCCTTTTGTTGAATAGTGTAACCACTATATATATGTTACTCAAATGTTGTTACCCAAGTTCATAAATTTTCATGGAGTGTATTAGTGTCGTACACAGTTCATTGAGTTTAAGGATGTGCCCGATGTGCAGAAGGCATTTGCATATTAACTGCCCATATGGCAAATTCACACACATGTTAACATAAGGAAACGTATGTGTAACATACTAATTATCGCACACGAGTACTCCCAGACGCATCGTGTGTGATACTCCGCCACCGCAAGCAACTAGTTTGCATTTTTCAAAGTTTTTTGTACACACAGAATCGCACATGAAGTAACTGTATTGACCATCTGTGTTGTAATTTCTCATCGCAAACAGTTCATCCGAGTTGGTTGTTTGCCACGTATCACACACATCTTGTTTACATGGCTCATTTGTGTTCTCTTGGCTCATCGCAAACAGTTCATCCATGTGAATTGTATGTCGCATATCACACACATCTTGTTAAGTTGAACCGTTTTTGTTGTGTTCCCTAATCGAAAACAGTTCATCCGAGTTAACCGTATGTCGTATATCGCACACACATTGATATGGCTGCCCGTTTCTGTTGTTCTACCTCATCGCAAACAGTTCGAATGGATTAACCGTGTGTCCTGCATCGCACACACATTGTTATGGCTGCCTGTTTCTATTGTTCTGCCTCACTGCAGACAGTTTGAATGGATTAACCGTGTGTCCTGCATCGCACACGCAACTAAAATCTGAACCGTGTTTGATGGCTCCGCCATTGCAAACATTTTGCACCCTTTTTTACGGGGTTTTTACACCACTGTTTGCAATTATTGCATCGCACACGGTTTCGGCAAAGGGTTCCTGATCGTAGCGTCGCGTCAGCAGTATCCTGCAGTAGTGGGGCCACGTCGCCTTATGGTTCATATATGAATCTATCCGGAGTTTTATTAACCCGACCTGGTTTTGGACTTTAAGTCGCGAGTGTATGATGATTTTGTGCCTAGAGTGATGTGCTCTAAGCTTTGGGATGTTACCCCTTGCTGCATATGGCGTGATAAGCCGGCGGTATGAAAATTGAAGAGGGAATTGTGCTCTCAGTCTTTGGGCTGTTACCCTTACTGCAAGACGTATGATAAGCCGGCAGTGTGAACAAATATCACAGGTATGATATTTATTTTGTTGTGATTATATGAGGTTTTGATAAACCAGCGCTGGTCATGGACCATTTAGTCATCAGTGGTTTTTTATATGGGGTATTCTAACCCGCCCTGGGGTAAACCGCCAGGGCACTTGTTATCTGCTTATGTGCAGGAAAAAATGATAAGCATGGTCTGCATAATTGATGATATTACAAGCATAAGTGGCAAATCTTCAAATGATGGATCTGTAGTATTACGCAAAATAAATACGCACGAAGGCGCGATAGACCAGGGTTGTTCAAACTAGCCTATTACAGGGCACCATATGGCCGCAAAACAATAAGGTGTTTTTGAGATACACAAAAACCGGCTCAGGAATTAAGACTTCTAGTCTTGGCGGGTCGAAGCCTCCGGGTCATCCTGCGCTGCTTCTTCTTCACCTTGGTTATCCATTGGCTGGAAGTCAGGAGAAGCCTAGTTGATACCGGTCAAAGCTCTAAACACAACCTCGTCATCTATAAGTCTTGATGGATCAATGTCAGGAGCGAAGGTGTGCTTACGAGTCGGCGGGATGTGATCCACCTCCTGATGTACCGACGCCTTCACCTTCTTGTTTTCAGCATCATAAGCCGCCTGATATTGGGATAGATCTGTATCTTCAGCTAGCCTGCTTGCCAATGGCCGCATTTCCCTTGCTATATTTGCAAAATTGTCAGCACTGAAGGGAGACCCATCCTCTTTCACACTAGGGAAACTATTGGCTAATCTTCTGGGTCAAGATCTGCTAGCCATGCCTTTTCCCGGCTTAGGGCAGTCATGGCGCTGGCTCTTGCGGCTGATCGCTTTAACTCTTTGATTCTTTGGGGCAGTACTGAAAGCTTCTCTAATGTTTCCTTCGTGAGGTAGGGCGGATGTTTCTTATGAATAGCAGCAATGATTGTTTGTTGAGCGCCAATGTATAGCTGCTCTACCAGAGTATAGATAGCTTTAAGCTTGATATGCATGTCTGAGCCCAACTTGGCGCTTCGGGAGCCTACATCAGTGAAATTATTCGCAAACCGGCAGATGATTATGATATACTATTGGTGCAAAGGAAAGTATTTTTTGTTAATTACCGAAGATGGCTGATGTCATGCTTTGGATTTGATGCCTTAAACCAGACAGCTCGTCAGTTACCGGTTTAAGGGCTGCTTCGACATCCTCTGCTCTTTTTAGTAAAGCTGCTTTCTTGGTCTCCCAGCCGTTTCTATCAGTACTGAAGCTCTGTTTCAACTTCTCAATGTTTTCCAATGCAGTCTTCAGTTCTGATTTGGCTTTTGAAGTCTCAGATTGTTGAGTTTGAATATTGGCCCTCAGATCTTTGACTTGGGATTCCTTCTCATTTAGTTCAACCTGTGACATGAACAACATGGAGGATATTATGATCATGATTATTTTTGAAGTCCCAAGCACAATACAGGTATTTTCCTTGGCACTTGGGGGCTAATGTCTATTGCTCTTTTTTCAAGACAAGTTTCTATGATGACCCGAGCAAAATTATGTGATCCGGCTTATAAAGCTACATTCTTGGATTTTATTTTCAACCATGGTAATAAGTCTCGGCTTATTAATACTGATTAAACCGGCCCTTGGGGGCCATAGGTGCAAAGTTAACCATTGCTAATTGAAGTCCCGGCTTAACTTGATAGTTTAAGACGACCCTTGGGGGCAACAGGTGCAAAGGTGATCACTGTTAATTGAAGCCATGGCTTAACTTGATAGTTTAAGCCGGCCCTTGGGGGCTACTACTTTTGATCTTCATTCATTTATGACTATCTAAAAGTCTACAGTATATTCAATTCTATCATATTCTATAGACTTGGCGGCTGATAGGGATATATTTATGAAGAGGATTGTGCTGGATTACCTCAAAGCGCTCCTTCATCAAGTTGACCAAGCTGGTTTCAAAGACATGGCTGGTGTGAAGGCGGTTCAAGTAACGAGAATGAATTTCCTGAGCACTAAATTTAGAATAGGTTTCCAAGTCAACTTTCCATTTGCCCTTGTCAACAGTAGAGAACTCCTCCTTGGCGTTGTGTTTGGATAGGGCAATGGGGTTGCCTGGAGCCTGATAAGTTGTCCCAGTAATCATTACATCATCAGATTCCTGAGCCGGCTGAGCAGGAATTTGTGGTTTATCATTTTCTGGATCAACATCCATGGCATCTTGGGTAACGGGTTGGTTTTCTAGAGGGGGATCATCCACAGTAGTTTCTGACACTTGATGCAAAGTTTCAGATGTGACATGCTTCTCCAGTTTAGCAGTCTTGGATTCTTCAGCCGGTTTGTCAATTTTTTGTTTCTTTTTGGGTTTGGCTATACCACTGAAAAGGAAGCATAAGACAGAGTTAATATGACAATTAAAAGAGCAAAGTAGGTAGATTTAACATTCTTACCCAGGCACGGTCTTGAAAGCCGGGATTTGAGTCCCAGTGGAGTTGCCGGAGGAGGAATGAGATGTTCCCTAGTAGTTTGAATCAAACGGGTTAAGAGGTTGATGGAAAAGACCCGCCTTGGGATAAGCTAAGTCAGAAATATTTGAAACCCCCGGTCGACGTTTGCGAGGTACCGACGTGTTGGGTAAGCCGGAGGAAAGGACTCCTCCGCTGCTATTCCGTGTTGTGCGGCGAGCTTCATGTTGATGCTTCTTCAAAATAAAGTTGGGATCCAAATAAGCTAAAGGATGAGAAAACCTTACTTTCCGGCTAGCTTGACGAACTTTCTGTCTTGGTAGAGGTTCAGAGTCGTAGGAAAGGATAGTTACCTCTTCAGCATTGGCTTGGCTTCCTTCCGCATCATCCTGATAGCAATCATTATCAATAAGACGTACAAAAAATGAGCCAAGGGAGTCAAGTGTTACCTCCGACTCATCATTATCATCCAAGTCAAATAACTCAGAAGGATTGGACTTCTTCTTGGTAGGCTTTTTTGTAGCCTTGGTCTTGGTCCGGGGTTTCTTGGCCAGCTTATCTTCGAGCTTCTTTGTCCAGAACGGAGAATCGGCCTGCAAAAATTAAATGGGTATGAAAAAGCAATATAAGTGAAGGTATGATTCAGACACGAAATTGGTTAAAAGCATACAACTGGCGGTTTGTTCAAAACGCGGAAAGGATTCAATACAACTTTACTGCAGTCTCCCAAGCTCTCATTTAACAGAGATTTGGTCATGTTATTGATGTCTTCTTCAGTCAATTCAATATGACAGTGGCGCTGAGGATCTTTTAACTCGCAAGTGTATTCATACATTAAGCCAGGACGGCGGCTTAAGGGCAAGACTCTCCAGGCGACCTAGCACTGAACCAGATCAATTCCAGTCAAGCCGTTGGCCATCAAGGCCCGGATTTTTGAAAAGACTGGCATATACTTCTTCCGTTCTGCTGTACTGATGCGGTTTAGAAGAGGGTGCCTATTGCTAAGTTGGCTGGCGCGATAAACCGGCAGAGGATTTTCCCCTTCTGGAGAAGTGTCTTTGCAATAAAACCAGGTTTGGTTCCAGTCTTTGGGATGACTGGGCAGAGCGGCGGCTGGGGAAGTGGCTTCTTTCCTTCCCTGTATAGAAATACCGCCTAGCTCTAGGCTGGGCCCATCTGTGAACTCATTCTGCCGGTTTAGATAATAAAACTCCCTGAATAGTTCTACGGTGGGCTCCTGTTGAAGGTACACCTCGTAGAATACTTGGAAGTTGCAGATGTTTGAAACGGAATTTGGTCCGATGTCATGTGGATGGATCTTGAAAAACACATCACAGAAGAATTTTGAGCCAGGAGGACTGAAGACCCGGAGCATATGGTTAGTAAAGACAATAACTTCAGCATTCTTGGGCTCAGGAGGAGTTTTAGTGCCTAGGACCCTGCAATGAATGACATCTTTTTTTAGCCAAGACGCCTGTTTGAACATATTTGTTCAAGTCTTCCTCGGTGACCCTGGAAACGACCCAGTTGCAAGCAGCGACAGTCTTGCCCATTTTGATGAAGGCCTGAAAGAAAGAAATATTATCGGTTTAATATTAAAGTGGCTAAGCCGGACCGTTGATTCAAAAGTAAGGTGCTATAAGCGGCGGATGTGTTAAGCCAGAAGATGAACATTGAAGTACGCAGATATTCATATTGGCGTCTTAGAAGGGGACTAATGGTACTTGCTGGGTTAAGGATTATGTTGTTAAGCTGGCCAGAGTTCAAAGGATGAATGAGTAAGCATGGTTAAACCGGAGAATACTACCGGGTTATACAGGTTAGGAAGCACATGCTGGTGGCTTATAACGGGACTTAATGTTATATAGCAGATCACGGTTTATGATATAAGCCGCCATGGCAGTTATGATGCTTCAAATTTATCAGTGAAAATTTTGCTAAGTGATGGACAAACAGATTTCAAAGACTTGAGCAATAATTTTGGATCTAAATCAGTTCAGAAAAAGCAGTAAAAATCTAAACCTAAGGTGGCGGCAGCAGAAGAGTTTGTGTGCTCTGATGAGATTTTCTATGGAGAGAGGTATTCTAATGTTAAAAATGAATGCTAAACTGCTATCGCACAAGTTACATACATGTTCAGATCAAAAGCTACTCGAGCTAAATGAGAAAACGAAGAACGGCGAAGAACACCAATAAACAAGGCTAAACCTAATGCAGATCTGAGGTATAAGGATATGAATACTTACGGATGCAGATGGACTGTTGTGGAGCGCCGACGTTCTCTGGACCCGTCGGGTTGATGCAGCGGCCTGAGTTGGTGCAGCAAATGGAGGATAGCGGCGGCGGAGCTCAAGGCGGCAGAGGAGTCGCGACAGGAGGATGAAGATGAGGAGGCAAGGGGGGGAAATGAAAAGGACCCCCGTCCCTATTTATAATAGGATGGATGCAAGGCATGCGCGGGAATCGAGGAGGCCAAAATCATCATGTGGCTATATGGACGCCTCGATTTTTGGGATATTCATTAAGATAAGGACTAGTTAAGATGTTCTGGGCTTTGTGCGAAATTACTGCAAAATGACGTCATGGCTGGTTAAGAAGATTATCTGAGTTGATGTCATGGTGGGTTACAACAAAATTTATTAAACAAACGATGCAAAATTTTGCAAGTCAGGTATTGAAGACTGATGTGAACAAGTTCAAATCAACCTGGAGCCTAATGTTGGGGATATAACTACTGGGTATGAACCGCCCAGGAGGGGCCGGGTCATACCACTGGCAACTTATAAGTGAAGATGGCAGTTCATAGCAAGCCTATTGACGGCCCAAGACCCAGAGGCGACTTGAGGCCCAAGAGGATGAAGTGACACATGTATAACTTGTATTGTAAGGCAAGCTTAGTTAGTCACCGAGCCGAACACGTTGTGTATGAGCCGGCCGGGACTTTGTAAGCCGCCGGGCATCAACCTATGTATATAAAGGGGTGACCCGGCGACGGGTTAACTCAAGAAACAACAAGTCGAGAATCAGGTCAAGCGTATTCGTTCCCTGGTAATAGAAACCCAAGCAATACAACCACAAACTAGAGTAGGCCTTTACCTCCACCGTGAGGGGCTGAACTAGTATAAACTCTTTGTGTCCTTTTTCTCGATTAACCCCTTTAAGCTAACCTAGTTGCGATGGCTCCACGACTAAGTCCTTTCGCTAGGACATCTGCCGTGAAAAGCTTTCTAGCTCTCATGATGATCTTGTAGTATCCTATAATTAATGTGCTAAAGTTAGCTCATTATGTTATGACTACTAAGGTAACATATAGTGAGCATCATGTGGATACTAGCACTACTACAAGTAAAAATGCTATCTTTCCATGTGCTAGTCGTTGTAATTCATCTACTCATAATGTTGCTACATCTTGTGATGAATTGCTTTCCTTGCCTTGTTGCTCTAACAACGATGCTTACACTTCCTCTAGTACTTGTGTTGATACTAACCATGTAGAGGAAATCAAAGAGCTCAAGGCCCAAGTCACTTCTTTGAAGAAAGACTTGGAAATGTGTCATGAAGGGAATTCCACACTCAACAATTTCTTGAGTGTGCAAAAATCCTCCAATGACAAAGGTGGACTTGTATTCAACTCCAATAAGAAGAAGAAGTCCAAGAAGAACAAGAAGAAGGGCCAACAACAAGTCAAGAATTTGGCCAAGATTATTTACTTCAAGTGCAAAATTGAAGGGCATCATGTTAGATCTTGCCCATTGAAGAAGAAGCCCATTAGTGACAAGCAACAAGGGAAGCAGGCACAAGTTCACTCTCATGCTCAACCTCAAGTTGAAGAAAGGCCTCTTCCCAAGAAGAGTCAAGCTAATGCTTCTCGTGTTGAGAAATCAAGTGAGAATAAAGTGAAGAGTAGATGTTGCTACCTATGTCGTGAGAAAGGTCACATTGCTTCTTCATGCACGAATGGTACCTTATCCAACCCGATACTAATTGATGATATCTATTCTCTTGGGAAGGATAAGGTTAGCAATGTGTTTGCCAAATTTGTTGGTACTCAAAGTGGTGTCAAGAAAAGGACCATTTGGGTAGCCAAGCCTATTGTGACTAACCTCTTAGGACCCAACTTGGTGGGGGACCAACTAGCTCAAACTTGATCAATAGGTGTTGATGGAGGGCATTGGAGACTTGGGTACATTATGAAGAATTAAGGAGTCCTCATCATTCTTATTGTCTCAAGCCAAGTCAATTGGGCTATCAAGTTTCTATCTTATATCCAATGTGCCTCCTTACGGTAACTTGTACTTAAATTGTCTACATTGAATGTTACTTGCTCCTTTTGCATGTTTTCGTTTTGTACCTTGCATGTGTTTGTATATGTTGTGCTTCCAATTTGCTTACCTTGAGCAATCAAGTATGTGTATGTTGGTTTGCACATCATGTACGTGTGTGTCGTGCGTTGAGCCTTTATGCTTCCTGTTTTTATCTTAGTTGGCTCTTGTGAGAGATTAATGGAACATCCCACTTTGAGGTAGTGTTGTGCCTTCGGCATTTCACGACCCTACAAATTTGTGTACATGAGGAATACCACCTAGTATTGATATTACAAGATTATCTAGTCTCTAATGTGGTATGTATTCTCATGAGAAATTCAAATTCTAAATAGTCCATTAATTATCTCTTGTTGGATCCTTATTGCCTCTTGTTAAGGTTTCGTTGGTATCACATTATGGGGGAGTAATGTGCTACATTTGAGATATTGTCACCTAGAATTGATATTGTAAATTATCTTGTTCAAAGGTGGCATTTTATCTCTATGAGTTGCAATTTGCTTGTGTTTGGTGTGAAGATGTTGTTGGATATCCTTGCTATCTACCACCAGGAATTATTCCCAAATACTTCTTGTCTTTTGACAATTGGTACTCACTTATGTGTGGTAGAAATTATTGATCATCTTTACATTGGTTTTTGTTTATATTTGCCTTATCTCTTGCCAAGGTGTGTGTCAACTACCATTGCCTTCCGTGCCACATGTGGATCTTGTTGTTTTCTTGAACTTGTATTGTGTTTTATGGATATAGTGAAAGTGGTGGTCGCACCTTGTGCATTTTGTATTCAAATGAAAATTCTATATAATTCACAACGCTTGGGGGAGCTATCCTATTTTTCTTTAGAACACTCTCCTTGTGATCCTTATCAAGTGTGTCGTGAAAATATCACGTCAGATGTCCTAGCGGAAGGACTTAGTCGTGGAGCCATCGCAACGAGATTAGCCTGAAGGGGTTAAACCGGACAAGGGACACGAGAGTTTATACTAGTTCGGCCCCTTCGATGAAGGTAAAAGCCTATGTCTAGTTGTGATGGAATTATTGGGGTTTCGATGACCAGGGAGCAAATACGCTTTGCCTGGGTCTCGAGTTGTTGTCTGTTGTCCCTGAACCACCGCCGGGTCGTCCCTTTATATACACAGGTTGACGCCCGGCTGGTTTACAGAGTCCTGAGGCCAACTCATACAAGTGTTCGGCTGGGTCTCTCCCTTTCCCTATCTTACAATACAAGTTATACAACTATGACGGTTTACCACTATGGGCCCTAATCCGCCTCTGGGCTTTAGGCCTCTAAGCTTTTTAATAAAATGCCATCTTCTTGGCTTCACGGGCTTCAGTATAGTTGAGTGTGAACCGGCCCCTCCTGGGCGGTTTACACGCAGTAGTTATATCCTCAACATTAGGCCCCAGATTGATTTGAACCTATTCATGTCAATCTTCAATACTTAGAAAAATTCCATAAACATCTTCTAATGATTCTCCGTAAACCACCATGTTGTCTTCTCCCTGTAAACTTTGGTGAACCGCCGTGACGTCATCTTCTGTCACTGCAGTAAATCATCATGATGTCATCTCCGCATAAAATGATTTATGAAGATTCCCTTCTCTTAATTAATTCCCGAAGATCGAGGCGACAGCTGCACCCTCTTTTGCCGCTTTAGGCCCCTTGATTTTCACGCCTACCATTTTATACTCTTGCCTTTTATAAATAGGGCTGGGGGGTCTTTCCATTTTTTCCCTTGCCCCTCGTCTTCCTCCTCGCATCCCGAAGAGCTCAAGCACCGCCGCCGCCGCCGTCGATCCTCGAATCTGCACCGACTAGGCCGCTGCATCACCCTGTTCGTACCAGAGATCCTACGATACTCCTCTGCTGCTGCGTGGCCCTGGTAAGCTTTCTTCCCATAACCCTAGATCCCCATTAGGGCTTCGGGTTCATCCGTGTTCATCGACATTCATCATTGCTTCTCCGCCTTTCCCTTAGCCACTTTACTGAATCTAGCTATGCCTGATAGTTTTCTTTTGCGGCTAGATCCATAACTTTAGTCTGCTGCACCACAGCGTCTTGCTGTTCCTGGACAAAACTCCACCTGGACCTTCTCCGTTCTTCTTAGCGCCATTATAGGGCTCTTTATTAAACCATGGTAGATCCAAAATTATACAGCCATATTGTGAAACCTGTTTCTGTAAACACTTAGTAGATTTCACCTCTGCCTCTTCTGTTTAAGGCGGTTTAACCTTCAGTAGCTGATAATCCACCAGATACCATTAGCCCTCACTTAAACCGCCGTCTTAACTTGAAGAGTAGTTTCCGGTTTAACTCACATATATGCCTTGATCAAATTCCCCAGTTTAACAACGATTAGTGCACATCAACCTTCAATCGTAAACCGGCCTTCACTTTTCTTTTACAGTTTGTTTTCCAAGATGACCAAGCAATTCACCGCTTGCAACTGGGTTCCTTCCCGGATCACGGAGAGGCAAATCAATGGATATGTTCTGACTGGCGCTTTAGCCTCAAAAAATGTCCTTCATTGGCGAGTCCCCTGCCCTGAGTGCCCTCCTGAGCCTCAAGATGGAGAAGTGATTGTGTTCATGCAACACCTAGACCGGGGATTCACCCCTCCAGGATCAAATTTTTTCCAAGATGTTCTCGCTAGCTTTCAACTCCATCCACAAGATATTGGGCCGAATTCCGTGTCCAACATATGCAATTTTCAAGTATTCTGTGAAGTTTACCTTCAAGAAGAACCATCTGTTGAGCTCTTCCGGGACTTTTTCCATCTAAACAGCCGAACTGAGTTCTCTGATGGTCCCAACAATGAACTTGGTGGGGTGTCAATCCAGAAGAGGAAAGAAGTTGATTTCCCTCATGCAAAACACCACAGCCATCCAAAAGACTGGAACCAAACATGGTTTTATTGTCAGAACACTGCCCCTGCTGGAGAGAATCCTTTGCCGGGTTACCGCGCTCACTGGCTTAGCAACGGCCACCCGTTACCTCAACAACTAACCGATACGTCTCCGTCGTATCTATAATTTTTTATTGTTCCATGCCAATATTATTCAACTTTTATATACTTTTGGCAACTTATTATACTATTTTTGGGACTAACATATTGATCCAAAGGCCTGTGCGGTTCTGCTCATTGCATGTTTTTGTTTCAGAGAAACCCAATATCAAACGGAGTACAAACGGGATAAAAACGGACGGAGATTTTTTTGGAATATTTATGATTTTTGGGAAGTAAAATTAACATGAAAAGGTGTCCGGGATGGCCACGAGACAAGGGGCGCGCCCTCCCCCCAGGGCGCTCCCTGGACTCTCATGGGCCACCCGTAAGGCGATTGACGCTCTTCTTTTGGCATAAGAAAGCTAATTTTATGAGAAAGATCTGGGCCAAAGATTCACCCCAATCGGAGTTACGGATCTCCGGATATTTAAGAAACGGTGAAAGGGTAGAATCTGAGAATGCAGAAACAGAAAGATAGATCCAACCTCGGAGGGGCTCTCGCCCCTCCCAAGTTATGGGAGCCAAGGACCAGAGGGGAAACCCTTCTCCCATCTAGGGAGGAGGTCAAGGAAGGAGAAGAAGAAGGGGGGATCTCTCCCTCTTGCTTCCGGTGGCGCCGGAACGCTGCCGGGGGCCATCATCATCACCGCGATCTTCACCAACAACTTCACCGCCTTCATCACCAACTCTTCCTCCCTCTATGCAGCGGTGTAACCTCTCTCTTACCCACTGTAATCTCAACTTAAACATGGTGCTCAACGCTATATATTATTTCCCGATGATGTATGGCTATCTTATGAAGTTTGTGTAGATCCGTTTTGTCCTATGGGTTAATTGATGATCGTGATTGGTTTGAGTTGCATGTTTTATTATTGGTGCTGTCCTATGGTGCCCTCTGTGTTGCACAAGCATGAGGGATTCCCGCTGTAGGGTGTTGCAATGCGTTAATGATTCGCTTATAGTGGGTTGCGTGAGTGACTGAAACACAAACCCGAGTAAGGGGATTGTTGCGTATGGGATAAAAGGGGACTTGATACTTTAATGCTATGGTTGGGTTTTACCTTAATGAATCTTTAGTAGTTGCGGACGCTTGCTAGAGTTCCAATCATAAGTGCATATGATCCAACTAGAGAAAGTATGTTAGCTTATGCCTCTCCCTCAAATAGAATTGCAATAGTGATTACCGGTCTAGTTATCGATTGCCTTGGACAAATAACTTTCTTGTAACAAAAAGCTCTCTACTAATACTTAGTTTATTGCATCTTTATCTAAATGGCCCCTAGTTTATATTTACGTGCTTTTTATTATCTTGCAAACCTATCCTATCACACCTACAAAGTACTTCTAGTTTCATGCTTGTTCTAGGTAAAGCGAACGTCAAGCGTGCGTAGAGTTGTATCTGTGGTCGATAGAACTTGAGGGAATATTTCTTCTACCTTTAGCTCCTTGTTGGGTTCGATACTCTTACTTATCAAAAACTATTGCGATCCCCTACACTTGTGGGTTATGACTAACTGCCAAAGAACGACAAGCTTACGCACCTCAACTCGCCAAGCTCCGGGCTCTCCTAGCCAACGGCTTGACTGGTGTTGACCTCGTTCGCTGTTGGGTTTCGTGGCATATCATACCTTTAAGCTGCCGCTCCGGATTGATGCATGAGTATACCGGCGACGCCAAGGATCCTCAACGGTTTAATGAAATAGAAATGACTAATGATGAAGTCACTGAATGTGTGAAGAAGATGCTTGACGAACCGATCGCCGCATGCGGCAAAACTGGGCTGCCCCCTTTTTATGCCTCCAACAAACCGCCAGCGGTAAGGATTTTGACTTGTGCTTTTTTGTTGATCCGCCTCCACTTTTACACTATTCTAATAAACCTTTGTTTAATTTTCCAGGCCAATAACTCCTTCTGGAAGAAGAAAGCTTCAGACAAACCGGCAAGGGCTCCTCGTGCCAAAAGCAAAGTCATAAAGAAACCAGCCAAGAAGAAAACCGCCGAGTCTTCTGATCCACCCGAAGGTGTCGATGAATCGGAACAAGAGGTAAAAACTTGATTCCCTTGGCTCATTTTTCATACACCTTATTAACAATGACTATTAACAGGATGATGTGGAAGCCAGCCGCGCTGATCATGTTGAGGTAATCTCCCTTTCCTCCGGTTCAGATCATGTGCCGGTTCAAAAATTTCGCCGTGTAGTTCGGAAAGTAAAATACTCTCACCCTCTTGCTTATTTGGATCAAAAAATTTCTTTGAAGACACAGCAAGTTGTAAGGCTGTCGCACAACTCGGTACAGTGGCCAGCAAGTCACTTCTTCCGGTTTACCAGACACTCCAAACCGGAAACGTCGTCCCGAGGTCTCTTGATCTTTTAATAAACCTTGTCCCTTGGCGGTTTGCTTCCGAAACCCACCTAATCCGTCTGACTCGAATTATCAGGTGTCTTCCAATTCCTCATCTGGCGGTTCCTCAACCACTCAGCTGCCTCCCCTCAAAACTGTCCCTGGGTAAGTATACTGCCCTTCAGCTTTTTCCTTCATGTTTCAGTTTACTATGCTAATCTTTATTTGATACTGCAGTGCTAAAGCCCGACTGAGCAAGAAAGCCAAAACCAGTACCCCCATTGGTGAAGTTGAACCGGAGAGAGCCCCGGAAGGCGTTGGTAGAGATACTGATGTCATGGATGACTCTATCCCACAAGATGAGAATACAGAAGCTAATCCGCCGGAAGCTGACCCGACCATTCACGTTGATCCATCGAGCCCGCATTCTACTCCTCCAAGTCCGATTGCTGATCCGCCGAGCCCAGCCAGGGATACCGTCAACCCGCCAACTCCGTCAAAAGGTGGCTACACTACAAAAAAAATACACTTCCGTGATGATACGTGTTTGTCAC